>OY728160.1:526046924-536046924 GCA_963277665.1 Viscum album | reverse complement strand
TTTTCTTTGGGATGTTACAAGAACGCAGTTTCTGACGACACCTGATTCCAAGGCCCGGTGTGCCCGGAATCAATTTCCGAAGTTAGGCTTGGGTACGTTCAGTGAACGAATGAGCGGGATTTTCTAACATTTGAACCGGTGCTCAGAATTGAAATCCGAGGGCACCGATGAACTCGCAGCACCATTAATTGTTTAAGAAGACCCCTTTCTGGAGTAGAGTTTTCTCAGGATGTGATGTTTAAATAAGTTAGGGATAATAATATAATTGTTTTACAATTATATTTTCTTTTCTTGTCAAGTGGATTAAGTGTTGTGTCACAACACGTTTACCCCCTCTTATGTGGTTATAACCCAAGTAAGGGAGTTGGGTGTGGGACCCACATGTATTTAACTACCTGTGTGAGGATTAAGGTGGGGTGGGGCCCACACGAGCCCAACCCCTCACCTTCTTCTAACGTTCATAAACGTTTTCCCTCTTAATTTTATAACTATCAAAGAAAACCCCCTCTTTTAATTAGGTAACACACCTACACCCCCCTTAATTGAAAAGTCAACTGATTAATTGATTAACTTATTCAAAGTAATTAATTCTTAGATTCATTTGAATTTCAAATGAAACGTTGGCTTGTGGGTTAAATAAATAAGACAAAGTCTTATTTCGTGGGAGGTTAGTTTGTTGTGCGAGGGGATTTGGAGAGGAGTGTTCTATGTTCCGAAGAACATTCTTCCTCATTGAAGAACGTGAAGAACGCACCGTCGCCGCGAAGAACACCGAGCCTTCGACGAAGAACTCTTTTACCGCAAATGGGAGTTCGTCGTACCAACTTCTTCCCTCTCCGCAGTTGGTGAGAGATACCATCCTCAGAAATCGACAACGTGACACCGACAATTCTCTTTTCCGCGACGTTCGACTTCCGCGACTCGACGATGTGCGACGTCATTTTTCAGGTAGGGGGATTATTTTGAAAATGGTATTATTCCCTTGGTTGTTCCTTCTAAAACAAAGACCCCGAATCAACTCATCATTATTTTGATCCGCAAATGTTTTATTTTGCGGGTTGGAATTTTGGTATGTTTCGTTATATATAAGAGGTTGTAGGGAATTATTTTTTTTGTTGATGATATTCGTGTTTTCATCAGTCGTCATTCCTCGTACTTTTGGACCACATGTTACCAGTTAACGGGAGGGGATCGGAACGCACAAACACGGCCGAACCTCCTCCCCTTCGATCTTGTCTTCCTTGTGGTGGAATGGAACGAGGATGGAGCGGTGTCGTCGCACCGCGTGGGGTCGTGTGGCAAAGTATGTGTGGCGCAGTCGCGCCGTGCCCAAGAACCCCAATGGCAGCGCAGCTGGATCGGGGACGCGGCGATGGGGCGCGGCGCCGTTGCACCGCGCCGCATGGTCCAATGCCGCTGCATAGGCCGCGACGGAGCAGGGGAACCGGTGACTGGTTCCGGGCCGCCGGCATCGGAGCTGGGGGACTGGCCCTTGCCGGTCCCAAGTCGGTAGTAGCCGGCCGGCCGGATAGTGGAAGAGACGGGGGTTTAAAACCCTTGGATGGCCGGACGTGAGCGACCCCCATTATGGGGATACGGTTACAACAAGCGGGGGGCAGCCCCCCCCCCCCCCCCCCCCACCTCACATCCCGAACGGCTCGGACGTTCGTCCGAGCCACCTGGCCAACGCGCCGGGCCACGCCCAGCAGGGCTGGACCCGGACCCGGGTCGGGTCGCCCCGGTTCGGGCCGACCCAGGGGGGTGCCAGGCCGGGCACAGACCCCCCATTTCGGATTGTTTCCATTCGAACGCCCATAACTTGGGCTAAGGACCTCTGATCGACGCACCGTCAATTGAGATGTGATCCTTGGATCGAGATGGTCTTTTCGGTATATTACACTTAAGGTTTCTGAGAACATTGGGTTCGGCCATGTTGGTTCGGATATGAAACCAACCGGGCCCTCGGAGCGGAAACGCTTATATCATGAGCTCCAGAAGTACGATTGATGTGTCATCGACTTTGTTGGATTCCTCTTGTTGAGACAGAACTTTTGGCATTCTTCGCCCATGGTTTGGACGTAGTTGGATAGTGGCCGGGTTGGATTGTACCCGAAATCCTACCAGGCCCCTAGAACGGAAAAGATGATAACTTTCAGACTGGAAGTCCGTTTGACAAACTATCAATAGCGTTGGCGATCACATGGAGAAACGATCCATATGAGTACACCTTATTAGAGTTCGGGGTACAGTTGAGATACGACTAGGTTGGTTCGCACATGAAACCAACCGGGGCCCGGGGACAAAAAAGCTAATAACTCACAGATCGGGCATCCGATTGACGCGTTGCCTATTGCGTTGAGACCCCTATGACGACGTGGTCATTTGAGATACTTCTTCGTGGGACTTTGAGATACTTGGAGTATTGACCTATAGCTCGTGGGAAGACCCTCCCAGAGATGAGCGTGCAGAGTACGGAGACCGTGTAGCCGACTGAGACCTGACGACTGCTTGACCGACTCGACCTAGAGTGAGTCGACTAGCCCAGTGGACGTAGCACTACTTTGTTTGGGTGCAGACCCATGATGGGCAGAGCACTACCTGTGTGACAGTGCAGACCCGTGGTACTCGTCCGGAGAGTACCTCTGCAGGCTATTAGAGGGTGTGCACTACTGTGTTTGGGTGGCATACTCTGGCGGGAAGCACTACTGTGTTTGGGTGGCTGGCCCGCGGTACTCAACAGGAGGAGTGCCTCAGCAGTCTTAGGTTAGTGAGCAGTACCTCGGAGACGTGACAGGACCACTGTACACTCTAGAGACGGGGCTCTTAAGTAGTTACAGTTTCGATAATGAAAATCCTGGTTTGACGTGAATCTTTGACCTTTGTGTTTACCTCATGTTTGAGATGGGTCACTTAATAAATTAGGTATATGTATGGGAATATACATGGGTAGTTGGTATCCGTTGATTTCATAATCTTTGGGTTTTATCATGATTGAGATGGGTTACTTGAAAACTTAGGTATATGTATGCACATGTACCTAAGTAGAAGTTTTCTGTTGAGATCTTCATTGTGGTTATCCTTGTTGGTATTAGTGAGACCTTGAGGGTCTCGGGGTCCCTACTGAGTGTTGTATACTCACCCCTGGAGAAGATATGCACACATCTCGTTGTGTTGGTTGCAGACGACGGGCAGCGCTGATAGAGGCCGAGTGTTCGAGGACTGGACGGTACCCGGAGGTGGACCACACAATGAGTCAGTATCTGGAGGTGGAATTCATGGCGAGACGACACTCAGATGAGGTTGACGGGCGAGAGTGTTGTGGAGTCTATCTGTAGATACCATTCAGGTAGGATCCGTGGTGGACGATCCAGGAGATGCACTCTCTATACCGACCCTTCAGGTAGGATCTGTGGTGGATTATCCAGGAGCCGTGCTATCTGTACCTACCCTTCAGGTAGGATCTGAGGAGGACGACCCAGGAGCTGCTTCCTTTCTTCCAGCGGTTTGTCTTTTTCTGTTGTACTTTCATTCAGTTATAGCAGTACTTTTAGTTGGGTTTGTATTCTGGCACATTTACTTTTCAGCACTTTCTTTTGTACTTAGTGTTTTACTTTCGCTTGTACTCTTTGGTGTTTTGTTTACTTTTATAAAGGCAATGCCTTCCCAGTTATCGGGATTTATGCCTTTGGTGCTAGTCGCCAGCCCCTGGCCTATGGAAGGCAGGCTTGGGGCAGTCACGTCACGGGCCCCGAGGACAGGCCGTGACAAATCCGACCATGGATGAACATGTTAAGGCCATAAAATATATAAAATATGGATTAAAAATTAACTTTGTGGGTTAATTAAGATGAAAATAATTAATATATATATAATGTTAACTTTCTACCCAAACACAGTAGAAGAAATGGGTTCTAATGATCCCTTATTTTCTTGCCAATTTCATGTGGCCAGTATAGGTGTTTTTAAAACTAATTTCTATTAATTAGTTTATATAATTAAATATTTAATAATCGTTCATTATTCTCACTAGACATTATAATGTCACATTTCACTATTACATGGGATTTTCAGCACCGAAAATGGGTCTGTGTGGGTTCACCTGGACACACAGAGGCCATGCCCATGGTTTTCGGGGCCCGGTTAATATTAGATAATAAAAATTAGTTAAATTAATTAATTATTTAGTATTAATTTATATTTATTTAATATTAATTCTTTCTTAGAATTTCATTTATATGAGTTAAATTAATTAATTTTTGGTATTAATATAATATAAATTTTTTATTTAAAATTTTATTATGAAATTACATAAATTAATGGGTCAGAACAACTACAAATATTGAAGTAAATTTGGAGTGAATTTTAATTCAAGAAAATTCCCTCTGAATATATTTTAATGAATGTATAATTTATTTTTTATTTTATTTTAAATTTGTGTGTTAATATGTATTAACTGATCATGTGCCTCGGACCATAAAATGCTTGTTTGATGCATATTTTATTTATTTAATCTTATTATTACATTCTTTATTTGTAATAATTAGTTTAATAAAAAGTACTCTATGAATCAAAGGAGAGTCATTATATGTATATCAGAATGTCATCCCATATTCTTAGAGTTTTATTTTATACAACCCTTTCCACCAATCATGTGAGCACGTATTGTTATATCACCCCAATCATTTTATGGTATGATTCTATTAAATACATTCTTTTCCTAGACAATATTTCATAAAGCATTATGTTCCTTTGAAATAACACACGGTTATTAATGAGATAGTAAAAACCTAGCCAGTAAACATAAATTCTCCACTTCTATGTTTTGAATTTCAAATAAGGTCATCTATAGTTGTGACCAGTAAGTCATTTGGAGTCTGATAGAACCAACCTAATTATTTGATAAATAGTAACATACCCATATGAATAGTAATATTATTTGTAATATGACCCTTATAAATAGTAAATAATGATAAATTTTCATTTTCTTAAGGTAATAAGATAATGAGATCATAATTAATTTTTCAATGTGATATAGAACTAATTATACCATAAAATTGTTATTCTACTAATTAACTATGATTTTATTTAATAAATAAAATAAGAATTCATAGAAAATTCCTTTAAAAAATGGTGTTTGTTTTTTAATTCTACATGTCCAAAAATGGTTACGGTGAATTTTTGGTATATTTCTAAAATACATGAATTTTTATTGAACAGTAAAAATATATTTTTGAGTTTTCGGTTGTTTAATGACATCCTAATGATGTAATAATTAAATATAAAATTATATTCGACTTTTGTACAGTATAATATGACATTAGGTGTCCCAATTGGGTAAAAACATGAAAATATACCATTGGAAAGCACATGGATTGGCAAAAACCACTAATGAGGTGTCCCTTTGAAATTATTAAAAAACTACCACTCTTTTTCTATAAATACCAACTCTTACATTCGTTCTCATTCATTCCAAATCCTTCATCCTCAAGGATCTAGTGGTTTTACCTCTCTTGGAGTCCTCTAAATGTTTCATTGAGCCCCCAAGGCCCCATCCTTCACGATCTAGGAGTCACTCTACAAGGTGTGGGAATCCTTCATTCTCTTCTTTTAGTCGAACCTTCTTTTATGTTATTTAATTGCATTTCTATTATCATATGTTGGAGTTTTATTTTATGTATTATTCATACTGTAATTTTTATTTTAATATTATTAGATACCCATTTTTTCTCATCATTTCATTTAATGAAATTTTATGTGTATCCTTTAGGATGCCGAATTTTTATAAGGGATCTCTGAACTTTTCATTTATTTTCATGTTCATCTCTTTTCATTTTCTCTCCTCACCTCCTCTTTCCAAATGACCATGATAAACTATAGTATCATATATATACTGGAATTATAATTTCTGAATGGAATAACCATCATCCATATTCTTACTCCCCTTTTTTATTTCGATAAACGAAATCAACGTCTATGAGGTTCCAATTAATAACCGTTGTGCATAGTGGAGTTTTGTTCTTCACTTTTTACTTCATTACTAGACCTTGAACCATTTTAATGGTTGAACCAAATAAGAATATATTTATTTTTTCTCATTAATTTTCTGGAATCCTTAGACACTCATATTATAAATTACTAATACAAAACATGTTCATTATGAAAAAAACGTACAAGTTAATTTGAATATCTATAAAAAACATTTAACTAAAGAATCATCATCATGGTATATAACCCAAAATTATTATAAGAACATTTATATGTCCTTAATTTCATTAATAAAATATATTAACAATTCTATATGTTTAAATACATTTCAAATTAACTTCAATTCATGAAAACAAGTAAATGAATCATGAAAACCAAGGAAGAAAATGATTCCAAAACAAGAAAATTGAACCTTGTAAACCCATAAAAGGTCCATGAATGAAGATAATAAGGTTATACTAAATAAATTAAATGTTCATGAGGTTATAGAATTATTAATAAATGAAGTTAAATTTTATTATTCAGGTCATTAAAATAAATGAAGAACACACTCGAGGAAAAGTTAAGGGGTTTCTCATCTAACTTTATTTTTAGTGATATTTTCATTGTTCGCAACATATTTTTTGTATATGGTATATTTTTACATAAACTCGAAATATTATTACAAGATTATCATTATAGTCATGTTATTAAATGATTAATTTGTGGTTTATTAAGTTCTGTTCATATGATTCGACTGATTACATTGTGGTAAGAGACATTGTCTCAACTACTATTTTGTTGTGACTAACATTGTGTGGTGCACCTAATAATCCTTATGAAGAGTAGCTACTAAAAATTAGAGATCAATTTTTATTTGAGATTATATTTATATTAAATATCCATAATTTCATATCATGGATATGTTTGTTGTCTAAACCGTATAAAATTCTACACATGGTGTCTATTTGGAATGATTTTTAAATTATTGAAATATTGAAGAATTAGTATACTCTACTCTATAGAGATATTGAAAAGGAATATTTCTATTGTATTCAATCAATGAATAAAAAATTATTTTGATATTCAATGGTACGTGGCATCTTCTATATCTCCAAAATGATTCAGTAGGTCTCATGAGACAAATCGGTTTGGCGACAATCCCTTTGAGTTGGTTTCCAAAAATCAGACAGGTTTCTACCCACAGAACTGAACCATTTTTACAATATTATGGTATCATGTGATAGATACATGACATCCAATTAATAAGAATTCCATTTATTCATTATCAGTTATTATTGTTCATGTGGTGTTAACTATGTCAAAATATATGGATTCACTTTCATTCTCAGTTTATTAATCGCAGGAGTTTTCCATTTATTCAGCATGCCTTTTTGATTATATAAAATTGTTTGCACTCCAGTTTTTACTGATTCATGCTTCTGCTATTTTTAACCCTCACTGATCATTTTAGCTCACCCATTTCATTGGTTACCTTAAATATCTAATAATGAGGGGATCATTTATTGAGTACATGTTGATGCAGTTTTTAGTTTTTGTTATGTAATGTATTTTTTAACCATCTCCAATGTAATGTGAGTAACTTCTACGTACCTAGTTTCTCCACAACTACTAAAATGATCATTCCTTTTGAATTTTCATTCTTTTTAACAATGCCAATATAAAAATTAGTGCACTAGCTCCATTATAGAGGGGTCGGGGTGTTATAATTATTATCAGAGGATGTTTAGTAGAAACATGGAAACTTTAGTTGGAAATGTATAGTAGGGAACAAAACCCCAAGGAAGTATTTGAGGATAAATGTACAAGAATGTCCTGGTATTTTGGTAAAAAATAGATTATGTGGTTCTTTTAAAAAATACAAATCTATCTGGATACGAGCAGGTAGAGGCAGCTCTGGCAAAGATGTATCTAGGCGTAAAATTTTAAAACACCGCTTTGAGCTAGACTTGAACAAAAACTCTTGCACGACAAAGGTCATTGTTGCACTCTTGGTTATGACACTCTCAGGGGATATTCATAGGATAATTCACATTTTCTTTACAATCCATTATTAAAAAGTTTAATGTAAATTTTTCCTCATGGAAACCATGTTTATAATATTAGTTATTCATATAATTTCAATCTATGTTGAGTGCTTTTCTATTTAGGGTACATATAGTAATCTAGTGTATCCCATTATTTAGAAATTGTGTCTAATGGAAGAAGGGGAATCAATAATCATGGGAAACATTGGAATCTTCCTACTGAGCAAGTCAACAGAGTCAGTGATGGAGTTGATCATATCATGACTGTAGAGACCCGAAGCCTGACATACATGAGCACTGCATTACTTTTGCGGAATACTTAATACATAACAAAAAGACACACACAAGGACTGTAATAGTTTAGTATCATTGGAAACTCAGAATATAATCTTCTAACCGTGGTGAAAGTTCTTCAACATCTCCCATAAAGATATAATTTTTTTAAACCTAAATCCTTTCTTTATATGATGGGGAAAAGAAAACATAAAAGGGTGATCTCAAATGCTCGGTAAGGGTAAACAAAATAAATATCAATCACATCATATTCATAAGAACATATCTTTTGGAAATCTTAACCTGCAAAAGAGATCATAATTTCATAACATGGGATAAATCATAGTAGTGAAATGTAATCCCAATAATCAGAACATAAAACATGAAACGTTGTGGCATACACACATAATCATAGAGAATCATTTCTTATTAGTCAAGACTCATTTCCAAGACTATCTTAGTGGACAAAGTCCCTTTCTGAAATGAGTTCACTCCTCGTTTCATTCCTGTTTCACTGAACTGGTATAACCTACCGTTCCAGCCATGTCTATCTCATGAGATATAAAATCTTTACCCAATTCATTGGAGGGAGATATAGGTCCCACCAATCTCATAAGGATACCCTTCTTATGTGTGCTACAAAATCATAAACCACACATCGTAGCATAACCCATGTAATAAAAATGGGATTCTTAAACAACATGACATCATAAAACAATTCATATAAGATAAAGGAATTCATAAGAATAATTACATCACAACATAATCAAATCAATGTAGTAATAGGGATAAAAACATAACCCTATATTATCTTAGATGGAAAATAATTTTGATAAAACACTTGAACTCCGTTCTTGAGGAAAATATACTTTCTACTTCAAAAACAATTTTCCCTTCTTAACATGTCATACAATTTTAAACTAAAAGAAGTTGATTAAAAATAAACATGAAAACTTGAAAAGGAAGCTTTTTGTAAATAATGTTTTAAAAATCCATTCATGCCGTATAAGCTAAAAAAAATTCTTCTCGTACTTTTGTCAGAAAAGTCAAAAAGTACCTCGTACGAAAAATGACAAAAGATTCCTATCATATCTTTTACAAAGAAACTCACCGAAGGGTAAGATTGGATATAAAATATTGTAGAAGGATATAAATATTACATATTGAGGAAACATGGATGTGGATGATAAAATACACCCCAGTAAATTCCAAATTATAAACAATCTCGGATAAAAATGAGATTGTGATATTTCCCTCACCTTAGGTCCGATTTGCTTCGTAAGTGTCCGAACCTCCTCTTCTTTGAAGCGCCTCTTTGAGATATCCTTTTAGGGCACTAAATTTGGTCTTTGAGGAAGACCAGAACCTCTAGGATTTTTCTAGGGAAGTGGGGAAGTGAATTTGGCAGGGTTTGTCCGAGCTTGAAGGCTCAAAGTTGTGTGAGGAAGAGAGGGAGGAGGTGCCCTTTTATAAGGGAGGAGAGGTGCTCCTTTGGAAAACTAAAAATATTATTTTATAATAAATTCATATTCAGTTTTAAATAGATCCAAATTGATTTATTTCGAAGCTATGGTGGGGATGGATCGAAATCCTCTCATCCAATAGAATTTAGACATGTTTAGTTTCCTATTTTAACCTTATCATTTAGATTTAACATTAAGTTAAATAATTTTACTTTTATCGTGTCTTGTTGTGTTCTTACACTATAAGGTTAATAAACTTACTATAAGATGCCAAAAGAACTCTAAGTTGTTTATTATTAATATATATAACTTTTTCTAAGTCATTTGTCCGAACCTTAGATTTTTAGGAATAAAATAACAATTAATAATATAATATTTGTTTTAAAAACAATTTTATGTCAATTTTGACACTATTTAGTAATTGATTTCTGTGAAAATCATAACAGAATGATTAGTTCGAAAAAAGTTAATTAAATCAATACTAACATGTCATATTAACCGAGAAAATTAGTGGAATTCATAAAAAGTCTAAAATTATATTTATTTGGGTATTTATAATATCAATTATTATAGTTGTTCACTATTATGGTAATTACTGCATCACCATTGTGTCAAAAATAAATTAATTTATTTAATGTATAAAAATTATAAATAAAATATCCTTATGTAGTAAATCTTATTAGATTTTTTAATGATTACTTACAATCGAATTTATCTTATGAATAACACTATATTAAAAATGTTTTAATAAATAAACATTGATTTTAACTCTTTTAACTCTTCTTTGAATTAAATAATAATAAATGTCCTAATCTAATCCAAGTGGGCCTAAATGGTCATATTTTATTCCTAAGGTTGTTTTTGGTCGAATTACACACATCCAATAGAATTAGGACATGTGTTAGGGTAATAATAATATCATATTAACCCTTAATTTATGTATTTACTTTTAACCGTGGTAAAAAAAAGTAAAAAGTTACTATTCACCAAAAACTATTTTCATCTCATTGAACCACATTTTACTTAATGAAATCAACCGTGTCCCTCGGAGTTTTGAAATTCCACTCACAGAAGCGGTAAAATAATGTTTTATAAATTTTTTTTACTACCAGTTAGTTGTTTCACTATTCATCAAAAAATGAATGTTTCCAGAAAAATACCAAAAATTAGGCCTAAGCTATATTTGATATTATGAACTCAAAAATGATGTCTATTTAACCAAATTCAAAACATATCAGTTACATAAACTAATTTAAAAATCAATTCTCGTCGTCAAAACAAATGGCGTGTTTTTAAGAGTTAATAACTATCAAAAGACTGACACTTGTTTATAACTGGTTTAAATGTGAAATTACATACAATGACCAACATTGTATTAAATTGTAAAAATATATTCTAAATATACTTTGAAACCACTCAAATTAATAATTTATCACTATTAATTATTTCGATTAAAAAAGTTGTTTTTAATTAAAATTTAGTAATTTTCATTATTCATCAGAATATGAAAGTTATCCGAAAAGTAACAAAATTTCATCTTAGGCTAAATTTGATACTTCAAATCCAAAAATGAAGTCCATTTTTAGAGATAAAATTTCTAAAATTTTAAAAGGGTGTTATTACTATTCATAACTGCTAGTTTTAATAATATTTTAATAGAATATCGTTGTAGAGGGAAACTCGTTATTGCGTACTACACATGCTATCGAGGAAGGTCGTGATTGCGTGTAATTCAAGGAAAGTCAATGATGCGTGTTGTGCAAGATCCGTTTGGTGTAGCATACAACACAACACATTAATGAAATTAAAAACAATATTTTTCATAAAATCTTGCGGTGTTACATTCTACCCCCCTTAAATTGAATTTCGCCCTCGAAATTCGTCGGGTTATAAATAGTTTACTCCTCAAAAGTTTCTTTAATAGAAACCCACATCGTAAAAAGGAATACCAAAACCAATCATTAAAAAAAAAGTATGAAATGTAACGATTACCCAAATAAACTAATCACTGGGTTTCCACATAGGTGAAAATATGGATATGGAAGAGAAATCTAACCATCATGTTCTGATGTAGAGTGGTAGAGAACATGGATATGGAAAATCCAGAAATCAAAAAGTCATAAATTTGTGACAATCTAAGGTACCATCTAATTCATCAGATATAAGATCACTAGGACAACATTATTGGTTTTCAAGATCATTTCCATAAAGTTGAAGAATTAGAATTAGAATAAATACTTACTTTATATTGGTACAATCTCACTGTTGTTCGTGCGTTGAACTATTTCCACTTCATCTCTTAAAGAAATTAATATGAATTTTTTTTATTCGTGAAGTGTTAGAAGATCATGTGATAGAATGATGGGTCATTCCATCTGTCTCAAAAAAAATGTTAGCAAAAGTTATTAAATATAAATAAGTCGATCTATAGTGAGATTAATCATATATGGTTACTAAAATGGACTTATACTTATTATATTATACTGCATAATATAATAAAACTAGTTTCTACTAAATAAGGACTTCCTGTAGGCCAATGGTAGGTGATAAAGGCCAGTCGCACTTCGGTTGTGGGTTCGATTCCCATGGCCTTGTCCGACGCGATGGGTTGTCGCCCGTCCTGCAGGTTGTCCTTTTTCTAAAACAATATAATATCAAAAGTTCTATCCTAAAAAAATACTAACTTATGTCCAACATAATCAATTCCAATCTTTAGGCTTATCTAAAATACTTCGGTCCAAGCTCATAATATAAAGAAAATGATTACTTGAAATGTCATCAACCAAGGATGTGAATGCCATCATTTATCCCCCATATATCTTATTGGTCACATTCCAATAATGTGAATACCTTAGTCATGTATTCTCTTGAAAAATGAATACCCATTAAACCTTAGTGAAAACATGAATGCTGTCAAATGTTAACTCTTTCCACATACCAAAATCCAAAAATTCTATATACCCAATCCATTACATAACCTTCTCCTTATATCAGTCATGAGCTCATGAATACTATCAAACATTTAATTTTCTCCTTATCCATTCATTATGAACATATCATCTATATTCAAAAAATATCTGAATATCCTTTAATGGATACTGGTACCATTAATCATACACTTTCAAAACTCAAGGAAAGACAACAGTGTAACAATCCTTAGATGTCTCTTTATTCCATTGTATCATGAGATTACTTATACAACATTACACATGATAAACATGTAATAATTCCACTACATTATTAAACCATTGACCGAGCTCAACAATTATTTCATCTCACATATCATTTGTAGTCTCTTCATCATCATCAACATAAATACTACCCATATGACCGTACTGATTCTCTTCATCAGACTTTACCTTAGGGCATTGGTTTTCATAATTCCCGTACATTCCACTTATAAAACATTTAACCATTGTTGATGTTGTAGCAATACCATTATCCTCATCCCTAGTGTTAACTGAACCTTTTCCATTGCACTTACTGGATTTGTGTCCTTTTTTTCCACACCCAAAGCATCTTCCAGTTCCTTTGAAACATTCTCCTTGATGCCTCTTCCCACATGATTTACATAGGGGAAATTGAACTTTCTTTCCTCTATGATCATCTTGTAACTCCATCATTCTCTTATTAGCCGAGCCAGGAAACTTACCAAATTTTACTTTATTGATCATATTATGAGATTTCTGATTCGGCATAATAATGATGTTTGGACTTCCAAATCCCATTTCATTTGGTTTCTCATGAAGAATATCATTCCATTGTCCATCATATCCTCTATTATCATGAATCATCTTGTTTCCAGCCATTTTCTAAAACCCAAAAAAATAGTGTGAGAGGCAAAAATCATAATAAAGTGGGAGTAACATCAATATCTAACATCTTTGGTTTAATATAATATCATTACCATAGTTCTAGGACTATATCTTATACGTATACTTATCCTTAGGGACATCCCTAGACATACCTTAGAAATATCTCTAGGGATCTCACTAACGTTTTCGCATCCTAGTTTCCAAATGTTGACTAAACCTTTCCTCTGATACCAACTGTAGAGACCCGAAGACTGACATACATGAACAATACATTAACTTTGCGGAATACTTAATACATAACAAAAACGCACACACAAGGACCGTAATAGTTTAGTGTCTTTGGAAACTCGGAATATAATCTTCTAATCGTGGTGAAAGATCTTCAACATCTCCCATAAAGATCTACTTTTTTTTAAACCTAAATCCTTTCTTTATATCCTGGGGAAAAAAAACATAAACGGGTGAGCTCAAATGCTCAGTAAGGGTAAAAAAAAAGAAATATCAATCACATCATATTCATAATAACATATCTTTTGGAAATCATAACCTACAAAAGAGATCATAATTCCATAACATGGGATAATTCAAAGTAGTGAAATGTAATCCCAATAATCATAACATAAAACTTGAAACATTGTGTCATAAACACATAATCATATAGAATCATTTCTTATTAGTCAAGAATCATTTCCAAGACTATCTTAGTGGACAAAGTCCCTTTCTAAACCGAGTTCACTCCTCGTTTCAGTCCTATTTCACTGAACTGGTATATCCTACCGTTCCAGCCATGTCTATCTCATGAGATATAAAATCTTTACCCAATGCATTGGAGGGAGATATAGGTCCCACCCATCTCATAATTATACCCTTCTTATGTGTGCCACAAAATCATAAACCATACATCGTAGCATAACCCATGTAATAAAAATGGGATTCTTAAACAACATGACATCATAAAACAATTCATATAAGATAAAGGAATTCATAAAAATAATTTCATCACAACATAATCAAATCAATGTAATAGTAGGGATAAAAACATAACCCTATATTATCTTAGATAGAAAATAATTTTGATAAAACACTTGAACTCTGTTCTTGATGAAAATATCCTTTCAATTTCAAAAACAATTTTCCTTTCTTAACATGTCATACAATTTTATACTAAAAGAAGTTGATTAAAAATAAACATGAAAACCTGAAAAGGAAGCTTCTTGTAAATAATGTTTCAAAAATCCATTCATGCCGTATAAGTTAAAAAAAATTCTTCTCGTACTGTTGTCGGAAAAGTAAAAAATTACCTCGTACGAAAAACGACAAAATATTCCTTTCATATCTTTTACAAAAAAACTCACCGAAGGGTGAAATTGGATATACACTATTGTAGAAGGATATAAATATTACATATTGAGGAAACATGGATGTGGATGATAAAATACACCCCAGTATATTCCAAAGTATAAAAAATCTCGGATAAAAATGAGATTGTGATATTTCCCTTACCTTAGGTCTGATTTGCTTCGTAAGTGTCTGAACCTCCTCTTCATTGAAGCGCCTCTTTGAGATCTCCTTTTAGGGCACTAAATTTGGTCTTTGAGGAAGACTAGAACCTCTTGGATGTTACTAGGTAAGTGGATAAGAGAATTTGGCTGGGGTTGGCCGAGCTTGAAGGCTCAAAGTTGTGTGAGGAAGAGAGGGAGGAGGTGCCCTTTTATAAGGGAGGAGAGGGGCTCCTTTGGAAAACTAAAAATATTATTTTATTATAAAGTCATATTCGGTTTCAAATAGCTTCAAATTTATTTATTTCAAAGCTAAGGTGGGGATGGATCGAAATCCTCTCATCCAATAGAATTTAGACAAGTTTAGGTTCCTATTTTAACCTTATCATTTAGATTTAACAGTAAGTTAAATAATTTAACATTTACCGTGTCTTCTTATGTTCTTACACTATAAGGTTAATAATCTTACTATAAGAAGCAAAAAAGAACCCCAAGTTGTTTATTATTAATATATATAACCTTATCTAGGTCATTTGACCGAACCGTAGAATTTTAGGAATAAAATAACAATTAATAATATAATATTTGTTTTAAAAACTATTTTATGTCAATTTTTACACTCTTTAGTAATTGATTTTTATAAAAATCATAAGAGAATGATTAGTTCTCAAAAAGTTAATTAAATAAATACTAACATGTCATATTAACCTTGAAAATTAGTGGAATTCATAAAAAGTCTCATATTTTATTTATTTGGGTATTTATAATATCAATTATTATAATTTTTCACTATTATGGTAATTACTACATCATCATCGTGTCATAAATAAATTAATTTATTTAATGTATAAAAATTATAAATAAAATATAATTATGTAGTAAATATTATTAGATTTCTAATTAATAATTACAATCGAATTTATCTTATGTATAACCCTTTATTAAAAATGTTTTAGTAAATAAACTTTGATTTTAACTCTTTTAACTCTTCTTTGAATTAAATAATAATGAATGTCCTAATCTAATCCAAGTAGGCCTAAATGGTCATATTTTATTCCTAAGGTTGGTTTTGGTCGAATTACACTTATCCAATAGGTTTAGGACATGTGTTAGGGTAATAATAATATCCTTTATATCCTTAATTACCCTATTTACTTTTAACCGTGGTAAACAAAGTAAAAAGTTACTATTCACCAAAAATTATTTTCATCTCATTTAACCACATTTTTCTTCCTGACATCAACCGTGTCTCTCGGATTTTTGAAATTCTACTCACAGAAGTGGTAAAATTATGTTTCATTAAAAATTCATTTTTTTTACTACCACATAGTGGTTTCACTATTCATTAAAAAATGAACGTTTCCAGAAAAATACAAAAAATTAGGCCTAAGATATATTTGATATTATGAACTCAAAAATGATGTCTATTTTACCAAATTCAAAACATATAAGTTACATTAACTAATTTAAAAATTAATTCCCGTTGTGAAAACAAATGGCGTGTTTTTAAGAGATAATAACTATCAAAAGATTGACACTTGATTATAACTGGTTTAAATGTGAAATTACATCCAATGACCAAAATTGTTTTAAATTGTAAAAATATATTCTAAATATACTTTAAAACCACTCAAATTAATAATTTATCACTATTAATTATTTCGATTAAAAAAGTTGTTTTTAATTAAAATTTAGTAATTTTAACTATTCATCAGAATATGAAAGTTATCCGAAAAGTTCCAAAATTTCACCTTAGGCTGAATTCGATACTCCGAATCCAAAAATGAAGTCCATTTTGAGAGATAAAATTTCTATAATTTTAAAAGGTGGTTATTACTATTCATAACATATAGTTTTCGTAATATTTTAATAGCATATCGTTGTTTAGTGAAACACGTTATTGCGTACTACGCACGCTATCGAGGAAGGTCATGATTGCATGTAATGAAAGGAAAGTCAAGGATGGGTGTTGTGAAAGATCCTTTTGGTGTAGCGTACAACACAATACATTAATGGAATTAAAAAGAATATTTTTCATAAAATCTCAGGGTGTTATAGTGACCAATTTAGGACAACTTACTTAGGTTGTAACGAACAAACATTCCACACCTGTGTTGGATCGTTTCATGTGGAAGAAGCCCCCAACATTCCGTGGGACTACTAACCATGTTGTTTTTGAGCAATAGTTCAAGTCCCTTGAAATGTAATTCATGTCATTAAGATGCAAAAAAAATGAAAAGGTAGTACTGGAAGTATAATGTCTCAAGGGTGACACTGATCATTGGTGGTACTTGATTAAGAATACCACGAGGGAAGAAGAAATAGAAGATATGGAATGGAGTACTTTTAAGGATATATTTTTTGAAGAATATTCCCCTCATGATAAATGAAAAAAAATTAGAGGAAATTCCTTGGCCTAAAGAAAAGGGAAGAAGAGATTGTTGCAAAGTATGAGGCTTCCTGCACAAGGCTAGCCATGAATGCTATAGATTACGTACGTGACTCAGCAGACAAGATTGATCATTTCATTCATGGTCTGAAGCCAAGTCTTCAAAGGGCAGTAGTTTCTCAAACATTTTCATCGTATGATGAAATTGTATCATGTGTAATCAAAACAGAGAAGTAATTTTCTAGATCAAATGTTTTTAAAGGAAACCAAGATAAGAAGCGGTACTCTTATTACCAAGGAAAAGGCGAAACACCAAAGAATAATAAGGGAATAAAGAAATTCCCATTTTGTGAAAATTGTGGAAAGAATCATCTAGGAAAATTCTTAAAAGGCATGGGAGTCTGCTATATTTGTGCGAAAAAAGGGTCATCAATCTGATGAATAGAAGGGAAGAACAAATTTGATTATATTAAATGATTTAATTGCAGAGAGATGGGAAACTATGCAAAGTAATGTCCTAAGGGCCATGGAAACATGACTCAAAAAAGTCCAAGAGAGAAAAAGAGACCCTATGTGATTGCAACTGTAGAGGTTGATGATCCTAATGATGTGGTGGTAGGTATATTAATTGTTTCCTCAAACATAACCAACACTTTATTTGATTCTGGATCATCACATTAATTTATATCATCCTAGTTTTCCGAGAAAATTAGACAAGTTAAAATTCTATTGAATAATGGAGTTATCAGTCAAACCTCTTTGGGGATGCATCATTGCAATAAATTCATGTCGTCTAGTCCCCCTTGTGACACAAAATAATTATTTAGTTTCTCACCTTATTATTATACGAAAGACAAGATTTGATATAATTCTCAGAATGGATCTGATGTCAAATTATGATGTGAAGATTTATATCTAGAAAAAGGAAGTTACATTTTTTGAAAATGATGTAGAATCATTTATCATTAGAGTGTAGACCTTGCCATATGATTCTTATCAAGATCCACCCCAAGTATCTCTAATGAATGAAATTCTTGGAGAAGAATAGAACCCTATATCTATGGGTGAGGAATGAAATTTTCAAATTGAATATGTGCATACAGTGCAAGAATACATTGATGTGTTTCCAGAGGATTTAATTGTACATCCTCTAGATTGGTAAATTGAGTATTCCATTGACTTAATTCATGGGGAAAGACCTATATCAAAGAACCCTTATAGAATGTCCACTGTGGAGTTAGTGGGTCTAAATAAACAAATAGAGGTGTTTAATTTCAATGGATTTATTCCACCTAGTGTTTCTCCATGGGGGCCCACCCTTGTTTGTCAAAATAGAAAGATGAATCTATAAGGGTATGCATTGATTGTAGAAAAAAATGATATCAAAATAAATAAGAAGTATCCTCTTACCCGGATTGATGAATTATTTTTACAAATTCAAGGAGTTGAATACTTTTAAAAGGTTGACCTTCGATACGGATATCATCAGCTATGTGTGAGGAATGAAGGTATTCTGAATACAGCATCTCCAAAAAGGTATGGGAATTACCAGTTTACAGTTATGCCTTTTGGACTGATGAATTCACCATATGTTTCCAAATATTTAATGAATAGAGTTTTCAGGGAATATATAGATAACTTTTTTGGGGTATTAATCAATGATAACCTGGTACACTCAAAAAGCAATGAGGACCATGAGGATATCTTGGAGATTATTCTGAAAATACTTATAATAAATAAATTATATGGGTAGTTTATACAATGAGAATTCTGACTCAATCCATTTTATTTTCTAGGTCATATTGTCTCTAAGGATGGAATCCTAATTGATCCTTCAATGGCAAAGGAAATCCATGATTGGGCCATTCCAAAAAAATAACAGATGTACAAATTTTTATTCGCATTGTAGGTTACTATGGGTGTTTCGTTTAGAATTTTCCCGACTGGATAACCAGGTGACCAAGGTCACACATAAAGAAATTAACTTTGTGTGAAAAAATGAGTCTACCGAATGCATTGAAGAATTGAAAATAGTATTGATAAATGCTCTAATTTTGAATCATCAATCTGGAATTGATAGATTTGTTAAATTCATCGATGCATCAAGGAATAGGCTGGGTTGTGTCCTTATCAAAAATAATAAATTTATTTCTTATGAATCAATTCATTTGAAGACCCATGAAAAATATTATCCATCTCATGATCTAGAGATTGCTGCCATAATCATTGCTCTAAAAATATGGAGACATTGTCTCTTCGGAGAAAGATGTCTGATTTATACAGACCACAAGAGTTCGAAATACATTTTCATTCAAAAATAACTCAACATGTGGAAAAGGAGGTAGCTCAATTTTCTCAAAGATTACGATTTTTAAATACACTACCACCCAGAAAGGAGAATAAGGTGGAAGATGCATTATGCAGGAAGGATCATGGACTTCTGTCTCAGATGAGGATTAAGAGAGATCCTAAATTTTTGGATCTACTAAATATGGATATGGTAATTCATAAAAAAAGTGGAAACACCTCTTCACTTTCAAGATATATCTAAAAATATTAATTATAGAAGAGAAAAATCTCTCAATATGATGATGAGAATCTACCCAAGAAAATTAATATTGTCCACGATGGGAGACTGGTTGACTTTGTGTATAAAGAAGGAGTTCTGAAATTTGGGAAGAGGTTATGTGTTCCATCAGTACATGAGCTAAAAAGAGGACTATTAGATGATGATCATAGCTCAAATTTATATATACACACTGGTTACACAAAGATATATAGAGATCATAAGGAATATTTTTGGTGGCATAATATGAAGTGGGAATTTGCTGACTACGTGTTAAGGTGTCTAGATTGTCAACAAGTGAAGGCAGAGAGACAACATCCCAAAGGAGTGATGAAATATCTACCAATTATTATAATAACGAGGGATAACATTACAATGGAATTTATCAATGGACTACCGGGGACCCCTATAAGGAATGATGCTTATGGTTAATTGTGGATCCTCTCACAAAATTTAAACATTTCCTTCCTACAAGAGAGGATTTACCACATGAGCACCTGGAAATAATGTATATTAATGAAGTTATAAGACTTCATGGTGAACCTCTATCAATTTTATTCGATCGATATCCCTGATTTACATCAATATTCTTGAAAAGTCTCCATAATGCATTGAATACTGAGCATCGCATGAGAACTTTGTATCACCCCCAAACCGACGGACTGTCTGAAAGAACTATTCAAACTCTTGAAGATATTTTGAGGTCATGCTCTCTTGACTTCCAAGGTATGTGGGATCAATACCTACTTTTGGTGGAATTTTAAAAAAATAATAGTTTCTAATCTAGTATTTAAATGTCTCCATATGAATAATTATATGGAAAGAGATTTCTAACACCAACTTGTTGGGATGAAGTTGGTGAGAAGAAACTTATAGGCCTAGAACTTATTGAGGAGACCACGAAAAAGGTTAAGACAACCCAAGACCACATAAAAGCATCCCAAATCAAGAAGAAGATATTTTCTTTCAATTGGAGAAAGGATTTGGAATTTCAAGTGGGATATCATGTATTTCTAAAAGTATCCCCATGGAAGGGTGTCTTAAGGTTCGGTAATAAAGGGAAACTATGAACCAGGAATATCATACCATCTGAAATTCAGGAATGTATCGGAGACATAGCTTACCACTTAGAAATGATACCAAATTTCTAATAGTCCATGATGTGTTCCATGTGTCTTTGTTGAAGAAAAATATGTCAGACCCAACACATGTACTCACCAATGAAGAAATTGAACTGGAACCTGATTTTTCATACTCTGAAAAACCTAATGGAATTATTGACACAAGGATGTAGGTATTGAGATATAGAATAACTTTTCTAGTAAAGGTTCTTTAGAGAAACCAAAATATGTAGGAAGCAACAGGGGAACCATAGGATTTCAGGTAGAAGAACCACACATGTCTTTTTGTTGGGATTTATATATAAAATTTCGATGGTGAAATTTCCAATGGAGGGAATAATATAACAACCCAAACATTTTATGGTATGATTCTATTAAATACATTCTTTTCATAGCCTATATTTCATAATGAACTGTGTTCCTTTTAAATAATGATGGGTTATTTATGTGAATGTCAAAACCTATCAATTAAACTTATATTCACCACTTCTATGTTTTCAATTTAAATAAAAGGTCATCTGGAGTTTTGACCAGTAAGTCGTTTGGAGTCTAATAGAACCAACATTATTATTTAATGAATAGAAACATACCCATATGAATATTAAGATGAGTAGTAATATGATCTTTATCAATTGTATATAATGATAACAATTAATTCCCTTATGATAACAACATAATGGGATATTAATTAATTTTTCAATGTGAAAAAGAACTAATTATAACATTAAAATTGTTATTTTTCTAATTGACTATGATTTTATTTTAAAATTAAATTAAAAATACATATAAAATTATTTTCAAAAAATGGAGTTCATTTTTTATTTCTACATGCTGAGAAAGGGATAGTTTGAGTTTTCGGTATTTTTCTAAAATACATGAATTTTTCATGAATAGTAGAAATACAGTTCTGAGTTTTCGATAGTTTAATTGAATCATAATGATGTAATAATAATAAAATAAAATTATGGTCTACTTATGTACAGTATGATATGACATTAGGTGTCCCAAGTGGCGAAACCCATGGGAAAATACCAAGGGCAAGCCCATGGTTCGTCAAAAACCACTAATGAGGTGTCCCTTTGAAGTTATTAAAAAACTACCTCTCTTTTTCTTTAAATACCCACTCTTCCATTCATTTTCCTTCATTACAATTACCTCATCCTCTAATATCTGGTGGTTTTACCTCCCTAGAGGTCCTCACAAGGTTTCCATAAGAACCCAAGTTCCCATCCTTCAGGAAATAGGAGTTACTCTACAAGGTAAGCGAATCATTCCTTCTCTTCTTTTAGTCGACACTTCTTTTATGTCATCTATTTGAATTTCTATTCTCATATTTTGGGGATTGATTTTATGTAAAATTATTACTGTAATTTTGATTTCAAAATGATTAAATACCCTATTGTTCTCATCATTTCATTTTATGAAATTTTAAGCGACGCCGTTAGGCTACCGAATTTTCATAAGCGATCTCTCAACATTTATTTTATCTTCAAGTTCATCTCTTTTCTTTTTTATCTCCTCAACTCCTATTTCCATATAAAACTGATAATCTCCAGTATCATCTATATACTAGAATTATATCATGTTAATGGAGTAACCATCATAAACATTATCACTCCCCTTTTTTATTTTAATAAATGATATCAATTTCCACAATGTTCCAATTTATAACCTTTGTTGATGAAGGAGTTTTGTTCTTCACATTCTCCTCCATTACTAGTCTTGAAACCATTTTAATGGTTGAACCAGATAATAATATATGTAAATAATCTCATTAATGTTATGTAATTGTTATACATTCATAAAATAAAATAATAATAAAAAACAACTTCATTATGCACAAAACGACCAAGTTAATCCGAATATCTATAATAAACTTTTAACTAATGAATCATCATCATGGTATGTAACCCAAAATATTTAAAAGATAATATATATTTCCATAATTTTATTAATAAGATATATTAACAATTATGTATTTTTAACAACATTTCAAATGATCTTCCTTAACTGAAAACATGTTAACAAATCAAGAAAACCAAGGAAGAAAATGCTTCCAAGACAAGAAAATTGAACATCTTAAATCCATAAAAGGGTGATGAATGAACCTAAAAATGTAATATGAAATAAAATAAATTTATAAGAGGTTATGGATTTATTAATTAATTAAGCATAATTTTATTATTCTGGATATTAAAACAATTTATGATCACACTCGAGCAGAAGATAATGGGGTTCTCATCTCACATTCATTTCAGTGAGATATTCATTGTTCGCAACTTATTTCATGTATGTGGTATATGTGTACTTAAATTTGATATATAATTAAATTATTTATTCCACATTCATTTTATTCAATGACTCATTTTATGGTTTTTATGTTGGGGTCATATGATTCGACCAATTAAAATGTGGTAAGATACTTTGTGAAAACTATTATTTTGTTGTGACTAACTTTGTGTCATGCACCTAATAATCCATATGTGGTGTACCTACTACCCATTATAGATAAATTTTCATCTGACAATATATTTATATTAAATATACTTAATCTTGTGTCATAAATATGTTTTTTGTTTAAATCGTATACCATTTTACATATGGTGTTTATTTGGAAAGTTATTTTAATTATTGAAATATTGATTAATCTGTAAACTCTACTATATATGAATATTGAAAAGGAATATTTCTCTTGAATTGAATAAATGTATAATTAATTCATTCACATTAATTGGAGGTTGGGGTCCCGCTATAGCCCCACGATGCATCAATATGTCTCAAGAGACAAATCAGTTTGGCGGAAAACCCTTCGAGTTAGTATCCAAAAATCAGATGGGTTTCTAACCATAGAACTAAAATGTTTTTACGGTGTTATGGACTCATGTTCCAGATACATGATTCCAAATTAATTATAATTCTCTTTATTCATTATCTATTATTATTATCCATTATGGTTTCACTTTGTCAAAATTTAATGGTGAAGTTTCATACTCAGTTTATTAACGGTAGGAGTTTTTCCTATATTCACTATGCCATGTTGATTATGCAAAATTGATTACAATTCAGTTTTTATTGATTCATTTCTCTGCTATTTTAAACCCTTACAGAGCATTTCAGCTCACCCCTTTCATTGTCTCCTTTCAATAGTTGATAAAGATGAGATCATATATTGTGGTCATGTGGATGCCATTTTTAGTTTTGGTTATATATTGTATTTTGTAACCTCCTCCAATGTAATTTGAGTAACATCAATGTGTCATGTTTCTTCAAGGCTACTAAAATGATAATTCCTTTAGAATTATATTTCCTTCTTAACATGAAAATATCACAAGTAGTGCACCAGATCATGTCTAGTGGGGTCAGGGTGTTACAATTGTTGTATAATGACCAGTAATACAATGATGCGCATCCCAAAAAGTTAAGGCGATGCACCAGATATGGTGTTAAATCATTGGATGGGAAAGTTTTACAACATGAAATACAAGTGATGAAACTCAAGGTATTACCCCCAGTGTATAGGTATATTTAGTTTTCAATTAATGGTTAACCATTTGTATCATCTCATGATCACATCAACATTTTATTTTTCATGGATTATAATTAGTTGAATGTGTAGTTTACATGAGATCACATATATTAATAAAAAAAGTATGAATAGATAAAATGAACATGTGATGCAATGAAAATTTATAATTACATGGTTAGTTGTGAGTGGTACCACATTGTATACTTTTATGAAATAGAAAAAGATTTCTTTTGTCCCATAAAAACAAAAAACACTTAATTAAATATCATTTCATAACCGCATTCAATTTTTTCATTTTTAACAAAACTATGTGTTTGGGGTGTTTTTCATGCCAATGCTGAGGGTTTCTCTTATTATTAGGGAGTTCATATAATAATGGTGGGTTTAATTCACAAAATTTATAGTAAAGATTATCCAAATATTTATTTTTATAATTATCATGGCAAGGGTTGAGTAATTAATGTTATGTTTTTTGAAGTTGGGAGTTCAATTAATAGATTAAAGACATGTGAATTAATGTGGTTTGAAATTCTAATGTCTTACTTCAACCCTCTGGGTACAGGTATAGTCATATCTTATAGACAATGAGTGGAGGTTCATGGATCAATTCAATGATAATACTCAAGAAAAAGACTATTACGATTGAGGAAGAGAGGGTTCATAGAATTCAATAATAAAAGGAGACAATTAATTATTTCATTAAATAATCAAAATATATTACTGGTAATCAAGATAAAAAGAATAAATATATTAATATTTTTTTAGAAAAATTAAAAGTTACATAATATGAAATAATATGATAAATAATTGAAAAGGTGAATATCCAAACTATAATGAATTTTAATGTATAGTACATTCTCTTCCACATAATATTATGCCATTGGTAACTCAAAGTGACAGTGTCGACAATTCCATTAAAATTACCTCTCGAAGCGAGAATGTGGAAATAATTATAGGTGACTCATCTACAAAGGACACAATGGTTATGTAATTATTCCATCATCAACGTATGATGGTAGTTGTGGTCACCACATTAGTATATGGGTGATATATCTTACAGTCTTATCCTGATGAATTTTATGGAGAAAGTGAAGTAATGATGCGAATATGATGATGATTACATTAATCTATACAAATTAAATGATGGATCACAACCATTCAATTAATCCTCTCATGTATCATTTTCACACGATTGTTGCATTTTCATTTAAGGTTAATAAATGAATTCAATGCATGAAATGCTTCATTGAATTTTTGGTAATGTTCCTCATGTAATAAGAATACAAATCATAGATTAATATTTATTTAATAATGAGAAGAAATGGAATTAAAAATGTTAAATTACCAATGGCATGTGGAATAGAAAAAAATAACCTTCACGATGTCCTTCAAATAAATAAATGAGTCATAAATGTGATTTTTTTTCATTACATGTTTTGAAGTTAAACAGTGGATGTTTAATCCCAATTTACGGAATTAAAGATTCAAGTTACCACTTTTCTTCCTGAAAAAACATCAATGTAATTATTTGATTCTAATTCAAGGGTAATAAATACACATTGCCAATCACATATTCCTTTTGAAATACAATGACCATGAAGTTTTAAAAATATTAATAGAATAAAGTTGTATTCTACATATTGGTGAGAAATTGTGACTCCTAAGTTAGCAGTGAGAATCACATTACTTCTAGTTTCTATGTGAATGATTAATTTGAATATATTATAGGTTATACCCAAAAAAATTATTTCACATGTCCATTGAAACAAGGATACATTATTCCATGTTTAGGAAAAAATATTGGTTGTGGTGTTCAATACTTAACCAATAGTTCAATGATACATGAATCATATGAAATACTATATAAATATAAAATGTATTATATATTTACCAAGTTGTAGAAAGACATACTTGGTCAAGAAAAACTAAATGTCCACATCAATGATATACACTATCTAGTATTTATTATTGTTAATGACCAACACATTTAGTATTGTCAACATTATTAATGTGGAAAAATAAACCTCTAGTAATCAAGTTAATCCACAATGCTTTCATAATTTGTTCAATAAGGGAGTGAGAACTACTCAAAGGGTAATATATTGGTAAAAATACATCATAAAAATCATTGATTTGATTAATTAAGGAAAAGGTGAAGTATGAAATAAGCATGTTTATGAAATATGAGTTTTTCAGGGCCGACATGCCAAAGATTATCCTTACAAAAAATTCAAGGAAAAAAATGTAGTATGGAGTAATTCCTAAATTCACATTACCATTTCTATGTCATGATAATGATTTTAACAATAAGAATTGATGATGAATTATTATATGTACATATTAATAAAAAAATGATTCATATAAAAATTCTTAAATGAACATTATATTCATTAATGTTATGATGTACATTGTATCATTATTTCTACCTGCAAAAACACCCATTATATTTCAAATGATCTTTGTAAATGATAGATATATCCCATACCCATTTTCCAATTAGAATAAATAATGGATATCATATCATATGTGTTATGATGAAAATCTACTATGTCATAAGATATGATTTAAGATGTATAATTTTTGTTAGGACACAAAAAATGTGCATCATGAAAAACATAATGTACGTTTGATGTAATTATCCCCATAGTTTACTCGGATAATACATATATCCTTATACATTGAAAATTGGTATCCACATAATAGATTATATTCGAATATAAGGTTTCACATCCAATTAGATATATTAGAAGCCATATAAACATGGTTTTAGTTAATAAAAGTTATGCACATGAAGTTGGCATAAGAACTAGTTACACAAGTTCATGTGGAACAGAAATGTTCTGGAGACACAGACTACATTGGATGATTAAAGGACATAGTTATTTTTTTTATTCATCACGGTTGGTGATACATTATTCATTGGAAAAAATATTTCCAACAAGTATGTATTATATGTATGTTATCAAAGATTGACAAGATCAATTAAAATTAAATTATGGATTCCATATATGAAATTCAAAATGTGATCATTATATTGAATACAATAATGGGTACACAAATGAGATGATACATGAGTGGTATAATTGCGGTACCAATAGGTCATACTTCGTTATAACATGTTATTATACCTTAATCTATTAGAATATTAGTTTTAATGGATAATTACTACGATCATTATTGATAATTTAATTTCATTACCATAATTAGGTAATATGTTTATAAAACACTACCGTGAGGGGATTATCATGTCATAGAATGTTGATAAATGTTTCCAGCTACTAAAATCTATTTTAGGATTGAAGTAATAAACAATATCATAGAATATTTATTTTGGAATCAATTTTTTTTCTTGTCTCTACCAGTGGTTAGTGGGAGATAATTTTTGTTTTGTTTTACAAGTGATGTATATTAAGAGAAATATGGGAAATAGAAATTTTTCATACAGTCAGTTAAGGACAAGGATGATAGCTATTTTCAATTTATTTCCATAAAGTAGAAAACTATGCTATAGGAAAGAATATCAAATAAGGTAATCTAAGGGGTTTTTTGGACTTAGTCAATCATAAATATATTTACATATTATTGAATAATTTAAGCGAGAATAATTCATGTGAGACGTTTTACTAATGTCACGTGGAATCATCTATCTAGGTCGACATTTTTGGTAGATTTGAAAATATTAACAGGGTGAGCTATAATCCATACACTTACGTAATGGATCAAGAGAGTATGAAAAAATTTGTAAAAAATTGATATTTCCATGAAATACATTTATGTAGTCATATAATAGTTATATCTAGGGGCACTATATGTGAAGCAATTTGAATAATATGATATTACTTTAGCAAGTACATAAGATATGTACGTGGTAAGTGGAGAAGAAATAACACTAGTTTTTAGGGGGGGCATAAACTAGTTGTACATAAATAAATGTGATCTAACATCCTAGTTAGGATATAATGATGAGTGATACAATCTCATATAAGACATTAGTATTCATACATAAAAATACCATGTACATTGTAGCTTTTGAGGTAGCTATGAAGTAGTTAAACAAAATGATTTCTAATAGTTCATCAAATTGTACCTTGTATGTCAATAATTATCATAATGAGTGTTATTATATTCTTATTAGGAAATATTTAATGTTATGATCATGGGAAAAATGGATATACATGGGGTAAATATCTATATAGATGTCTTACTAATGGAGATGAGGTTGTTATAGTATAATAGCCAAACGACAGAAACACGGAAGACCTAGAAAATAACTTTTTGACTTATTTGAAACTTTATATTAATCATGTGTGATCTATAATGTTTGGTTATCATTTTTTTGTCTTGTAAAAGGGTGAGTGTTGTAATAGTGGGTGACCATAACCCATCAATGCAGTACTTTTGATTACCATATCCAGTTTGTAGTTCGATTTATATGATGTATTGATATGATTATAGTGTAGACTTTTCTGCTTTTACAATGTAAATGGAAATGTATATAGATTAATTATCATATCAAAAGGTTATAACATGAATTATGTTTTAATGAAAACCTCATGATTGCATTAAATTAATCATAAATATATGTCATATATTCTAGATATATAATATTTTCTAGACACAGAAGATGTATGACTATCAGGTGATGGGGGCTCATAAGCATTAAGAATTTTCCTTGTGATGTTCATACATAATGTTATCTAGTTAAAAGATCTTGAAGACATAATCACCAATAAAAACACCACATGTTTTTGGTGACACTGGGCATTCCTATCTACGAACATGTGTAATTGTCTCCTAAATTGAGATTGTAACCAATGTTTTCCATTTGATCATATACATTGATGGAATTAAAACCCCATGATAATTAATAGTGGTGAGGAATTTTGTTGTATGTGTCATTGGTTGTATGACATTGGTAAAATGTTCAAGAAATGATTTTTCACTTCCAGGTTATGGAGGTATTATATCTTGGGTCTCATTCATTAGGATGGGAATATCTTTATAAGACCATGAATATGGTAGTCATGGGAAAATCTATCAATTAAGATTAAAAGTCAAAAACAATAACATAAATCGAAATGAAATTGGTGTGCATCCTGGTTTATGAGATAGTAAAGACAATGATATTATTTTACGATATGTTTGTTTGCTGGTTGATTGTCAATGTTTTGAATATCTTCATGACATTAAGGGCCACAATGTGTTTCTAGATCCTACACTTTTTTATGAATATTATTCATTACACACAAAATAATGGTCTAGAAGTGCACACATAAAATCATATTAAATAATATTCCCAATTCAGTTGAATATGTATATTGGACATGATAGGCCCGACTGATACAGTTCTACTTCTGTACATGGTAATATGATCATCAATGTAATAAATAAATTCATGTTATTATGGTTATTTCTTTTCATTGATTTAATTTATAAAATTTATTAACATTTTTTAATTTAAATACATAAAAATACTAATTCAATTAATACTAGTATAATATATTCAAGGATCATTTAATATTTGAAGGAAGTTTGAGGGTAGTCAATATGATCAGGTATTGTCACGTAATATATTTATTATATTAAAAAAATTATGATAATAATAAATGATATTTATGACTCAAATTAGTTGTCAAAATATTTTTTAGGTAGTGTGATAATTTATGGGGAGTCATGAAGGCATTTCTAGGTAATTTTCATTACAATGTAACAATATTAAATGAGTCTAACAAAATGTAATATTCACAGCCTCACTCTCCAACTTTTTTCATTCCAAAAGTCTTTATAGGGATAGGATCTGGATCCAAAAATATTGATCAAGATCCCTCTCATGCATCGGAATCATGTTGATGTGGTGATTTTTGGAGTGTTGGATGCATCGATGGATTTCCACACTAGAACCCAGATTTTGATGAACAATGTGCATATAGATTCATTAGGGTCATTGGAATGTTCTTGAATAATTTCTCTTCTAATTCTTCAAATTAGATATCATCTATGAAGTGTATATGTTTACCACAACTTTGGAGCATACCAGTTTTTATATGGTATTATTTTTGTTATTAATTTTCATCATGTGTGATCCTCGAGATGTTATCATACAAAATTTAACCAATGAAGATGAGTTCAGGTTGATAATTGGTGGAAAGAAATTGAAATCCATGAATTGGGTCTTCCACTACATTCCTGGGAACTTCAAGTATTTATATCTCATGATATCTTCTTGTTTAACGAAATATAATTGATATTTCTTGGAAATATCACACCACATGTGATGTGTTCACAATGAATTGGTGGAATTAAATATCATAAATTATATTGTTTAAGGCTACCATTTTGATGAGATAAATATCACCATTACTTTCTATAAGATTGATAATATTTGTATGATTCTTTTAAATGTAATTGACATAGGATGATCATTTTTTATCATGTTTGATCAATGGTGTAAAATGAGGTTGAAGTTCGAGATATAATAATATGAACACTAAGATTCATGATGTAATTATAATGGGTTTGGATAGGTTTTTCACAAAGTGGATATGATTTAACAGTTAAGATAAAACATACAATATTAAATAATCAACACATTCACTCCATGATTCTATATAGTAATCATATACGTTACATTTCTAGGTGTGATTCAAGTAATTGTGACCCATTTTATTCCAAAAAATCCCTACAACATCATGAGGAAATTATTTATCAATTATTCTCTTGGGGAACTTTTATGTTCATAGATTAAAATATTTATGAAACACTTTGAAAAAAATACACTTGTTTTTAACTCTGAATTTATCCCACAGATCCTAGATTTTCTTATTTAAAATTATGAAATCATCATCACAAATTTAAAATACATTTTATGAATAATTCAATAAACCTCATTAATTATAACACAGGGAGAAGGAAAAACAAGAATAGTGAGATCAAATTATCTAGAAGGGTAAAATAATCTTTTGGAATTTAATATCATCAACAAGTAGGAGAAGTGCATAATGACTTGAAAAGATAATCATAGTTCATGATTGTATCATAAACCAACTTATAAAATTTAATACCTTGATTATTAAATATTAAAACATTGAAATGTTCATAATAATCAGTGTTAATAATCATGAGTCTTGTGATATCAGTGTTGATCATAATAAATATTATGAACCATAAAAAATCACAAAAACAAGTCATTTTCTTAGAATATTATACTTAGTAACCCAAATTAATCCTATTTAAAAAATAACTATAGAACAGAAAAATTCATTGATGAAACCCATCATTAACTCCCTCATCCTTGACTATAAAAATATGGATCATTACCCAATGCAATATAGTGCTATATTGGAGTAGTAATTTTATAATCTATAATGGGCTTACAAGGCGCTAACTTGGACATATAATAATAAAATATGAAATGGAACACCTAGTTTAATCTAGGCGACACCATCTTATAATATGTAACAGTTTCACCTCTCCCTTTCTAGGTCTCCCCATCATATACATAGTATCCAAAAACAAAAACAACATGAATAAAGTAAAAATTATCATGTATTTCATAATAAGAATAATAAAAACATTTATTATTCCTTTCATTACAAGGATACCCTTATTAATGAAATGAGTTTCAGGAAAATATCATTGAATCATGAATAAACCATACAAAAGAAACAATTTCCATTACTATCTCTATGAAACATGGTCAACCCGTTGAAGAGAAATTGGTTCGAGAAAAAATATATATGCAATCAATTTATTTATATTCATAAATAATGAGGCTACTATAATTACCAAATTTCACTATTTGAGAATAAATATCAAACTGTTTTTTTCATTTAAGAATGAAAATACCGGTAAAATATCATTAAAACATTCTAATGGAACATATACTTTATATTTTTAAAATATCATTTTAATAATTAAAACATTTCGAAATTATTTTTCATTTAAAACAATATTTAAAAATTATAATTTAAGAAAATAATATTCTTTATTTTAAGATAGTGAGAAGTATAATTCATGTCAAAAAACAAACATTATTTTTGAATTATAGGTAACAACAAAATAGTAATATTTTCAAAATGAATAAAATATTTCAATAAAATTTTGAAATATTCTTTTTTCATAAAATTTCTTAAATAAATAATTTTGAATAGAATAAAAAGATGTTTGAAAACATCACTTGATAGAATTATTTTTGTAGAAAACAAATTTCTTATCCAATATAGAAGTGATGTTTGATTTTTCCACAACATTATATCAATTATTCTATGTACGAATGGGTGAACAATGGAAATATTACAAGAAAATATTATTAATTAAAATATTATAAGATAATTCGTTCATTTTATGAGATATGGTTTATAAGGCCTCATCATTGGATTCGTAATCACAAACAATACCAATTAAGGAAGAGAATGTAACTTAATACATATAAAAATTTTGTAACTTTGAATCATATTCCCCTTGAAAGAATATAACTAGAAAAACACATATTATCTCCAAATATAAGGAGATTCATTATTGAACATTCTAATAAGTCTATATATACAACTCATAAAAGAAGATATGTGTATAACATAACATACATATCCGAAAAGTAAAATTGAGGCAAGGATCTCTTACAACTTCAGTAGGATTTCAATTGACAACAACCCAGAAGAGAGATCAAAAAAATTATTTTTAAATCCACATGAACATAATGATAATAATAATAAAATAATTATTTGTTTTAAATACACCCAAAAAAATTGTTATTGTTGAATTTTTTAGAGATCTCACAAAAAAATGTGATGACGAAACCATTCCCTTGGGATTAATTTAGTGTAAAATTCCATTAAAATCAGTATAATTATTTAAAACATTTAGTTATCTTATTAAAACAACTATTAATTTCAATAGAATCATATATGAGTCTTTATTATCATTTTAGCACACACTTGTTAATAAATATTCAATTTATTTAATTTTCTTAGTTGTTAATTGCCTTGTATACAATTTTATATTTCATTATGAATGATAATTTTCTTACTCTTATTATATAAATTCATAATAAAAATAGTGATATATATGAAATAAATAAAATACATATAAATGAACTTTACTATTAAATGTAATCAGGAATTTTATTTTTGAAAATTGATCTTACAATATGATCATCGAGACAATTGGTCGTACACAAATTTGAGTGTCATTTCCATTTTTTAATGATCATGATGGGAAGAAGTTATGAATAATTTTATATTTTAATAATGATAATTATATAATAAATAATGAATTATTTAATTATATGTAATTATATATTTATATATCACTGGTGATGTGGTGGTGAAAAATGTATTCACATATCCTTTAAGAGGCGGTATTACACACGTCCACAAATGACATTATAAATTTTAAATATATAAAAGGAAAAAAAATGATATATTTTAATTAATGAATTATAAATATGTCATTTATATCATAAATATTTGATTTATTCATCATATATTTAATATCATTAAAGTTATTAACTTCCCTATAACACAATAGAGAAAACAATCACAACGGTTTGCGAGGCAGTAGTCCAACATACACACGAGTGACGTTATCATGTCACTTACATAAAGAAACATTAAATGATATATATAATATCAGTTCTCAAGAGGTAAAATTAGGTTATAAATATCATATATAAATTTTATTTATTTCATAGTAACCAACAGTGATATCTGGTAATGGAAAGGATAATGATATCGTTTCATGAGGTGGTAGTCCTATATACACGAGAATGATGATTTTGTAACCCATTTTATGTAAGTGTGTGTCATTATAGCTCCAAAATAAAACATAACAACATATCATTATATATTATATAATTATTTTATTATATGATAAATATATTAGAATAATTTATAGATATGGAGAATGAAATAAAAAACTCTCATTGATTAATGATACCTCTTCTCTGAGTATCTCCAATCAGTTTTCCTCAAAGGTCATCCATGATTTCATTTCTAACAATAAGGATTTTAGGATGATATATGGGATGTGAATAATATAATGGGAATTTATTAGAAGATCCAATAAGTTTTTTAGTGTGTGAATAGAGGAGAAGAAGGGATGGCCTTCAAAATGTGGGGAGAGTGGAACCCTTGTAAAATTTTGAAATACTGAATTATACACAAGTTAGGTTAAGTAAACTTTACCCATAACGAACCATTATTGATATTATAATTTATAAGGTCCTATTATTTCAAGATAATTGGTTTTGGAAATGTTTCTAGTTCATTTTGACACATATATTATAATTTTAATCCTTCAGTATACACATATTTATCTTAATTACAGTGATTAACTATAACTGATTTCACCATAATTATGGTCAAAAATTATGTTGGCCTGATAATAAATTATAAATTAGGTTGATTTAAATTACTTAATCCTTTTTCCAAATCTTATTCATATGTCTATTAAATATTTTTTTAATATTAATCCCATAGGCATGGCGAGACATCGTATTTTTATGGTGTATTTTTTTGAAAACGAATATTATATATTTAATAAATGTCTACTAATAATAATTTAATGATAATATAATAATGTTAAATAAGATAAAATATATAAATATTATTTTAAACATTTCCCAATTATATATAATTTTAGTTAATTAAAATGGTCTTCATTATTCCATTTGAAAGATGTGTTTTATAACCCGCCTTTTTAAATGAAAAATGCAACATATAATAAAAAATATACAAGAAAAATCCAAAAGTTATTTTGTGGATTAAATATAAATAAATAATAAATATGTTACATGAAGACATATTCAAAACATATGGTGAATTATTAATTACATAATTTATTGAAAAGAAAACATTTTTTTACAGAAATCTAAAATTTTCAATATTTAGTGAAAAAACCATTTTACATAAAATAGTGTTATTTCACCAAATGAAACTTTTTCAAATTTTATTTTAGAAATCATATTAATGTTATAAAATAATAATCAAAATTTTCCAAAAATTAATTAGAAAATTTTTTCCTAAAAAAAGGTAAAGCTCATTATTTAATAAAATATATTTTGAAAGAATAAAATATTATTACTATATTATTAATAAATTACATATTAATCCTATTAAAATAATTTATACAGATTGAGGAATTAAAATATATATATACATATATGCATATATTTATATTTCATAAATTATTTAATACTATTCATACCGGCAAAATTAACAACTATTCTATATGGTAATATATATCATGTATAATTTATCTTATGTGCCGCATTTTGAATTTTGTATCAAACATAAAATTTTTAGTGTCACAATCAATGGATTCTAAACATTGTATTGTGTGTAACCCATGTGGAATATAGTGTTGCGTATAACGAAAGATAAATATATTGATTCCTTTCCATTATTCAATCAAATATATTTTTCTAATTTAAAAATATTTGTGTTTTACATCCACACACCTTTAATAAATTGTTCCATCTCATTTTCATCATTATCTCTGTAGTAAAAGGATTAACATTTTAAAAAAATTGTAAACCCACATCATAAAAACTGTTTATAAAATAACATCTAGTTATAAGATAAAAGGGTTTATGTGTCTCATACTAGGATTATAAATAGGACTAAATAGGTGGTATGTGATGATTTATACATGGATAAAAACATAAACCCAAAATAATTATATAATGTGACATATTTCATCAATCACAAGAATGTTAATGATAAAGAGAATGAAAAAAATAAAAAAAACAATATAAAAAATTGGTGTGAAAAATGTCACTGATATCATTAGAGATGATGGTAAAATGACATAATTTTGTTTCATGAGGTTTTTTCTTACATTTTAGAAATTAATTAACAATATATACTAAGATACTATGGACATATAACTACATTATTAGTTTAATTTCTCAAAGTAATCAATTTCTAAAAAATGTCATATTTTTCTCCAATGATGATTATTAAGGTTGATATTCTTTAATACCCAAAGAACTATAATATACATGAAAATGACCACATAATACCTAAATTAATACATGATATTAATAATTTTTTTGTACATTTTTCAATTTCAAAAAATATTCTCACATGAAAATATAACTCCCATAATATGTAATCGATTCAATAATACAATAATTTTTAAAATTTAACCATAATACCCAATGATGAAAATATATTATTGGATATACCTCTTCCATTAATAAACTCAACAACCACAAAATTAAAGAGTGTTTTTAAAGTCAAATTTTGTCTCATACGTTGCAGGTTTCAAGAAAAAAATACATATCAATTTTCTTATTAATCACAGAGTTAACAAATAACTATTAATTCCATGGAATGATATATGATAAAACATGTGATCAAAATATCATAGTTCATATTATCCCTAAAGGATATAAATTACATAAATATAATATTCATAAAATTAAATACTTATATCATGTAAAACTATAGAATTAAAAAAACAAAATCCTTTTAAAACATCTCTTAAAATGACATTAGTCCCATTTGGATCCCATTTCTTGCAAACACAAAGGGTTTTATATGAAATTGAACATATGAATGCTGATAATATTATATATGTTTTATGGTATCGATAAATATTAAGATAAAATAATATGAAAAAAACCCTAACATCTAAATTTACCTAAACCAACAATTTATACAAACTATAAAATCCCCAAAACCCATACTCCTCGATCTGGGGCAATAAAGTTATACTTCACATTTATGCATATTATGACCCATTTTTCTATATAAAACATAGAACAACAAACTAAAAAATATATATCAATAAAATATTTGAGGACCTTTTAGATTTATTGTATAATAGAATTTAGAAAAAAAATCTATATAAACAATACCGTCGTATTCAAATGATTATCTATGATCGTTAGACCAAATTTATTTTATATCACATTCAGTCATGATCGTCATCTATATGAAATCATTTTGATATATAATTAATTAAACCACATTCATTTTTAGGTTGGAAAATGAATGAGTATATGAGTAATCTCAAATAATCAGCAAGGATAAACATACCATTAGTAATTGAATTTCATCAATGATAAATATAAGTATATTAGGTAATGACGGGATAATCATATTTGAAGAAATAATGATAAAAGAAATCAAACCCACCAATACATGTATAATCAAAGATGAAAATATGGAAAATGAAATAACCATTAGAATCAATAATCATAATCCATGTAATATCATTACTGATCATAATACACTTTCTAAAACAATAAAAAAGAATCCCTAAAATTTAATGGTATCACATTTACTTTTTCATCATAAATCATGCTATACTAATGTATTAAATAACTCAATCATAGTAATATCAATAAGATAACCCCTTAGGAGTCTCCTTACTTATTACTTCTCATGAATAGGTTCATTACCGAATTTATTGAATCTATATCGGGTCACACCCATATTTTAATCTCTAAAGGGCTCACTATGAACTATCTAGTACTCCACATCGTAAAATTTTAATGGGATTACCTGAAGTAATCTAGAACACCCCCAAATAATCATTAACATGATCAACATGTGAAACCTAAGCCACCCAATCAAAGAATGAGTTTCCATGAACTGAAAAATAAGTAAAGTATAAAGAGATCTCATTTCATCCAAAAAATAAAAAAATATTATTCAATTAAAAACATGAATAAATCATGAAAAAGATATCAGTTTCATTTCAATATAATTAAAATATTATTGACCCATGTAAAAAAAGGGTTTCATGTCATTATTTTTTAATCCTAGTGTAACCATGGAAGGGAAATGGGTTCTATTTTTTGACTTGGTTTGTTTCATTTTGGCATTTATATTATGTCTATGTATTTTTATGAATCTATTCATTAAGTCAGCATATGATTCTGGGTCCCAAAGAGACTCTGTGTACTGAATTTTAAAATATTAAAAATATTATAGAGAATACTTCATTATAATTAATAAATGTGTAATAACTCCATAATATATTCTCATATTGTAATTAGTTGACTAAACTTTTGTTCATAACAGGGATTATTTCCTTTGAATCACATGAAGTTTGATAGTGTCTCATTCATGGTTTAGAGAATATTGGTGGGTGAGCTAATAAAATCTATTTACTAAAAATAAACTAATATCACACAACCCATTATAACATATTGAAACGATATAGAATGATAATATTCCATAGGGATGGACATACTGAACCTCAAATGAAGTAGTAGAGGTGTTTTTGATCTTGGTGTTTAATTTTGATCATTACAGGATCATTCTGGAGTGCCTCCCAAGCTCCATTCTTCACATAGAGCTTCGATGATTCAACCTGAGGTAGGAAGAATTAATTTTTATATCTTGATACCGTGTTTTCTTTTTTAGTTAATATATATCATATATAAGTTTTAGGGATCCCATGGGAGTCGATCCATTGGTTTTGGTTGAAAATGAGGCGTTTTAGGTGGCTCATAGGGAATAATCAATCACACAGTGTGCAGTACAGGGTCAAACAACTTGTGTTATTCCTATTTAGGTATGTTTAATTTTTTGAACTAAACAATATGTAGAAGTCTTATATGCATTGTACTAAGCTTATGATATATGATTAGGGATATGGATTGGGTTTCCATGTTGATTGAGCCAATCATGGGGATGTACATAGCCCAGATATATAGATATGGGGTGTTGGAATGAAGAATGAGCTGAGAACATAGAAAAATAGATAGAAATGAAGAACACGCTATGTACCAGGGGTACATGCTTTGTATAATACACAATTAGATACTTTTTTAGGCCAAATATGTGGATGGGTAATGAGTGAGGTGAGGAAAACACGTAACAAGAAGTATATTTTGTGTAATATGACATTGTCTCTAAGTAATGTGGTAGTGGGCATGACCTGGATTTGAAGTGGGGTCACATGTCCTGTGGACCCCGTGTCACAGTATGAACATATAATGGTGATTTTTTCCTCGACTACCGGTTTCTTTTCTTGGCTCTGATTGATGACGAATTGTATCCTATCATGGGAAATTTTTCACATATAATTTAATGGTAGACAAAATAATGTATTTGGAGAGATGGAATGGAGTCATTTAATCACCAATATGGGAAACCAATTCATGATTGGGAATAGAGATAATGGTGGATCCCAAGAAATATGTCGAGAAATATACCATTCCCTGCCACACCACTATGTGGTTCCACAATATTATTTTTTCCAGTAGAGCGGTCCTCCCTTATCGTGTCAGGTTGTGGGCCATGTACCTAAGATTGAGATGTGACATGTGTTCTAAATAGTATCGAAATACATTTAGTGATATTTGGCCATTACGGTAGACAAGTTTGGTCAACCAGAGTCAGACTTTGGAACTGATACTCCCATGACATATCAGGGTTTGGGATTGACATTCCTATTGGATTAGTAGAGAAAAGACTCCCCATAGTCGGCATGGGTTTTACAGAAAAGTATTTATTCTATGGATGATACCCCGTTATTGGTCTTGGGTATGGGTCTGTCATATAAATCGGGTAGATGGACAATGATCTCCCCTTTAGTATCAGGTAATTGGCCACCCATACTCATTTCTAAGAGAGAGTTAGTACTCCACAGTCATACTAGTTTGTGTTTCATCTATTCAAGGAGTTGGTAATCCCATGTAGTATTTGGGAGATGGTCCTTTATACATGACCAAACATGTACATACAGTATTCCTTAATTGAATCAAAGTGTGGGTCCTCGATCCTAAGGTCAATACTCCATAATCCAGTCTAGGTGTGGGTCCACCATAGTGATATAGTAGGTAGAGTCAGTTCTCCAATATCATATGAGGGAAATATTCATCTACAATGTCGATAATCCATAGTCGTGTTATGGTGAGCGTCCTCCATTCTGAGTCTATTGGTAGAGTTATAACCCCCCTACATAGAAGGTGAATGTCCTATATTTATAGATTATTACTCCATCATCATCGAGTTCAATAAGAGAGTAGGTCCACATTCAGATTTGGAGATCCATCAAATATGAATTTTAGTTACGAGAAACAATCCCCTATATGATTTATAAGTGCGGCGTAGTTAGAAGGTAGTGGTTCTTCAACATGTTTAGTTGTATGCTTCTCCTTTTGAGTATTAGCGTGGTTTCATGGGATGATAAAATATTTTCACTCACTAGGATACTTGATAGAAGAAAGGTGTAAGTCCATCATTATTATCACTTTATGGTTCTTAAAATGTTTCATATACTAAAGATGTGATCACATATTTTTCTGTAGTAGAAATAGTGGGCATCTAAACATGGGTACTCTTGATCATGTGTGCGGTTCTAGACAACGTAGATAGGCCTCCGGTTCAAGGTACTACAATTTTATCTAGAGCTATTTTGGATGGATTGTGTTTTCTCATATGTTTCATTTTGTGTAGAGGAATTTGTGGAGTGTGTTCTCTCAGTCCATTGTTACTTTTTATCCTAATCAAAATCATGTGGTTGAATATGAGTTTGGAAACTCAAGATACACATCATATGAAACTTGTATATTGATGTCATTTTTGGAATCCATGATGTTTTTTCTTGTGTATCGGTTGACACAACATGTGGATTATGATAACTAGTCATATATAGTCATGGATTTGTCTAGATGGTGTTTTAATCACTCTTTGGTTCTCTATGGAATTGGTCGAGTATAATTTTTACCATCAGATTCTCCATTTTATTTTTTATTTTTGGGAACCTAATGGGTATTTATATAATCTCTCTTGAATGGAATTTATGCACACATGATGTGTCTTGTGGAGATGAAAATCAATTTGAAAGAGTCTAGTAATGACATATAGTTGAAGGATATTATAGAACAAGAAAAAAATGAGATGTTTACTAGGTCATGGATGAGATGGTTCCAAAAATATTCATTTGGTACTTGTCCCCTCCATCTGAGTAGGTTGAACACATTAATTTTTTGGGGTGTCCATGTATCTATATTCCTTTTTCATCCTTTAATACTGCATTTATACTCTATTAGTGGGATATATGTATTAAGGAACACTTATATTTAGTTTTATTATATCTATTATATTTTAGGTATATTTTTATGTGTTCATGTATACAGGTACCATAGGATATGGTCTTCCATGTAGTGATATTATTACTTGGAATGGGTTTCCATCCCCTAAATGTATGGATTCATGATTTAGGTTTTCATTTCCCAAAACATGATGGGTTCAGTCTTGATGGAGTTTTATCGAATGAGGTCCTTACGTAGGATCAATGTTGTTGAGTTTGGATTTTTTTAATTGAAAAGGATTTAAGGTGTTTTGAGTTTTGATTTCCATTGAGGGACTCTAGTGGAGGTGTGAAGTTGAAGTATCCACTCACAAGAAATCAAAAAAAAAATCATGTCATTTTGGTAAATTTGGGAACTGGTCATAGGGGAATTTTTCTACATTATTCTTATAGGAGTGGGTTATGGGTTTATTTTTCTTATTTAGTCAACTCCTAAGATATATTAATTGATTGTGGAACAACATGATTTCATTTATAGATTTCCCAATGATGTTAGCTAGATAAGGTTCCACTGAAGGATTATTTTAATGATTTGAATAGTGAACTAGTATCAGTGAATGGAATTGCACACGATCCTTTACCTCCAAGTGGTACACCAATTGAGCCACCACCAATAGAGATTCAGGTTGTGTCGACAGTTCATGTATATGATTCATGTAGGCTGAGTCTATTTCATGAGTTCAGAGATAGAGACCTCCCACACATCAGGGTAAGCTAGGCACCAACCAGCGGATGAATGTATTGAGGTAGTAATGAACGTTTTTCTACTTATTTAGTCACCATTAGATCATGTGGTGGTCCTAGATAATAGCCTTTTTCATTCATAGTAATACAAATGGTGGAGTATGGAAACAATTAACCGTGAGGAGTCAACAAGCAATTCATTTGGGTTTGAGTAGATATTTTGAGAAATTTTCTTTAAGGACTTGTTCATATTAGTGTGTATCCAGAATCTTATTTGGGTTTTTGGTATTTATTCCATGTAATATTACTCGGTGAATTTAAAAGGATATTCATTATAATACGCCAAAATGGTTTGGGATATATTTTTATAGAGTAGATCATTGATCGATCCTCTGCAGATAAATACATGAAGGTGTAGTATGATTGTTACTTCCATATTATGCATGGGTATGAGAGTGATATCTATTAATAGAGAGATTATATTAAGAGTGTCATGAGGATATGAAAGACACAGATGATAATGTTGTTCTGTCATCTATTTTAACTGTAATAGAGAATTTGAAATGTTCACGGTGTTTGAGTCATACTCCTTCCCAGATTAAGAATGCTATATATACTAAAAAGGAGATCAATATACATTCTTTTGGTCTATATAAGAGGTGTTCTCCCAGTCTATTGCACATGTATATGTTGTGTGATAATGGATGACGGAAAATTCTTCTGGGAAGGACATGGTCTATGGAATATCATATAAATGAATCTTTTCGATCATCATATCTTCCATTGTGACATTTGTGGTGGAGGATCGGGGAGAGATGAATTGATTAGATGATGTTACTAGTTGTTTCCAACATAATAATTAGGTGGTCTTCCCAAGGTAGAGATATATAGATGATCATGTGAATAAATATGGAGGACAGAGAGGCCTATGACCCATAGGCTCTGAGGATGATTATAGTTATGATCAATTCCCTTTCCAATTTTTGAAGTACTATTATAAGAAACTAGTGTAAGGTATTCTATTCATTCAAATTTTTTCTCTATGTTAATCTAGTGTGACATGGGGAAATAGTAGAACACTTTAAGGGTGTTTTTTGACATAGAATTTTTATTAATATGAATACCGATGATTCCCACACTAAGATATGACTTTGCAATGCGATAAAAACCATGACAACATTTTTGTGCCGCCCAATGTGGATACTATTGATCTTCAGTGGATGTGTCCATTTGAATGAGTGTTTCGGTAGGTATATCAAAATTACTTCAACCGAGTTATAAAATAAAAGTATTTAATTTCGTTAAGTGGAGATTGTAGTATCTATGGATTTTTAAATTAATTATTATGTTTGATATTGTTCCTAATATATAACACTGAGAATAAAAAAACCATTAAATATATTTATATAAATTTCGTCATATTACAAAGCCATCACATTGACACATATGAATATGATTGAATTATTTTAGAAATATTTATATTTTTTATAATAGATAAATATATATATATTTAATATTTTTAAATTAAAACATAATTAAAATTATTGATATTTTATTCATTAATAATAGTTTTTATAAAAATGGACATATATTGATTTATATGAGTGTAAATTAAAGATATTTTTCAAATTGATTAAAAATTTTATTTTTTGAAAGAAATATCATATTTCAAATCCACAAATATATATAATATTTTGATATAATTTTGTAAATATTCTGAAATAGTTGATTATTTAATAAATAGCTTAAATTACTATTTTATTGAAAATTGTATTTTATTTTATAATATAAAAATTTTAAAATTAATTTTTTTTAAAAAATGATGTTAGTTTATTGGAATTTAAAATAATATATTTTTTAAAATTTAAATGAATTTTATGCTTTAAATTATTATAAATATATGTTACATTTAAAATGGAAATTTTAGGGAAAATATTTTTTTAACATGTTTTTCATGATTAATTTTGTTTATATTATTCCATATCAAGTATTGAATTTATTAAAATGGATTACATATTTTTAGTCAATGGATCCATATTTTTTTATATAAGACCCTTTTATTTTTTCCAATGTCAAAAAAATGATCAGTAATTATCATTAACATGGTAAATTTTATATTATGTAAATAAAGATAAAAATAATATGATAATTATTATAAAATTACCATTAAAGATTATATATTTATGTTGATGTATTCCATATCATACATAATATTCCATGATTAAGTGATATGGTCTCATTTTATTTTTGGTTGTGATTATGACCACTGTAATATTTTATGTAATGAAATATCAAAAATTGATGAAACGTGTTTTAAATAAATGAAATATTATTAACAAGTGGAATGCAATGATATATTATTTTTTACTTCTATTGAAATTATATTACAATGATTACTATTCCTTATGGTATTTATTTTTAAAATTTTAGTGAATATATATTTACCCTAAATTCTTAAATAAAGCCTATGCATTAAATATTTACTTTATAAAATATATTATTACTCATTATGGATGTAATTAAATATTTACTATAATTTTTTTCATCATTATTTATTTAAAATTAATATGATAAAAATTTCCAAAAATTCATATTTATGATATTTTATAATAATAAATATTTTATTAATTGGTGTAAAATTAAAAAGGAAACATTCTTCTAAATTATTACTTTACCGTTTATTATCTCATATATGGTCCATTTATGGTCCATTTATTTAACTAATAGTAATTATTGTGAACATTAACGTATAAAAAACCCATTTTTTCATGGAAATTTTTGAAAGTGATGATAGGGGGTTGAAACCAATGTATAAGAGTAATAGTGCGATCTAAAATTGTAAAAAAATTATTATATGAGAGTATATAGAAAAATAATCAATTAATATTTGGAGCATAATAAATTGGATATATTTGGATATCAAACCAAATTTATATTAAAGTAATATTTCACTAAATTCACAAACTAACCCCATGTCTCTTATAAAAGGGTATCACTTCATTTATCTTTTTCACACATAAAAACAAATTGGTTCACAAAATATGTACCTAAATTTCTTCCTATAATCATTAAGAAAATTCTGGAGACATAAGTTATGGATGAATATGAATCATAGTGGTCTTCAGATGGTATGTAAATCATGTTGTCTTAAAATCAATTATCAGTCTTATCCCTATATTTCCATTTAATTTATTCTTACACCTATTTAAAATCATACCTAATAGTGACTATATAATATCATCAATATATATAATAAACATAGATTTTTTTTCTAATTTTATAACATATATTCATTTGATATTTCCATCAAATAGAGAAGGGATTCATCAATTTTTTGTATGATGAACTATCTCTTTGTGGATCGATATTTTTTCCCATCTCCACCACAATATGATATTTAAAATATTGGAATAAAAGTTTATATATTATATTAATGAAAAATTTATAATTAAAAAAATAATAATATATCAATTAATATATTTCCTTATTAATCACTGATAAATTATACTATCATTTGTGTTCCTCAACAAAGACATGTGAAATGTTTTCATCACAAAAAGACATGGATTACATATTAATGTATATTTAATGAAATAATATGGTTTTTTGATATTATTAAATCTATTTAAAGATAATATAATACTATATTACTTTTAATAATGATCATTGAAAAATGGAAACATTACAAATGTATGCATATTCCCTACCTTCTATATGATTGTAATGTTATTAATTTTTATTAACCATAATTAATGGAGGGTTTTAAAATTGAATGTTATTTATAAAATTTATTGTTAGTTACTTTTAATAATTCTAGAGATCAAGGAATAAATATCCATTTTACCAAAATCATTAGAATCAATCCATTTTAAAAATATAGACTCAATGCCCTCTAAAGACACGATGTGGAATTAACTGATTATGTAATTAAAAATAGTGATGTAAGAAATGAAAAATGTTATCTGGAATCGTTTTTAAACATATAAACATATTTTTACAAATACATAATTAATTTTATAATATTATATAGATGATAAATGACATACAATGAATACTATGACTAGAGGTAAGATATTTTTTCCCAATTTCTATTAATTGAGTCATACATTTTTACTGAACACCTAATTTTTGTTATGGTGTATATACTTCCCCTTTTAAATGATATATCATAAATCCTCCACAATTCCGGATAATTTAATAATAATTTTATATTATTTTACTTATGTGGGTTTGAATTGAATGTTACGAAGTTATAATGTGTTTCTTAATAAAAATTCCATTCATTGTATTATAACTCATCATCATTAACATTGTTATTCGATAACAATGTGTTAATTGACTTATAAATTTATTTATTTTGTATTTCCACATATTTTTTTAGTATTTATATTTATTATACATAATATCTAAATTTATTACATCTAAATTCAATTATTTGATCCTTTAAAGGGTGAGTACTCTCATAATATATATTTTTGGGGCATACATTTATGATATGCACATGTATTCATTTATTAGGTGAATATAAAATATATAAGACATTATATATCTTCATTATCCTTAATTTTATTAAATTCAATGTTTAAGTAGGTTTTATTCATTTAAATAGTATTAGATTAAAGTTTAACAATGTGGTATATGATTTATATGTAATGCCATGAAAATTTCTTTTATGTTAATAATCTAACTCTAATTTAATACTGAATGTTTAATTTTGTGAACATTGAAATAATTTAACATTTCTATAATACACTGACCAAAATGTGTTCATATGGTATAAAACAAGGAAGAAAACTAAAGGCATATACACATGAAATAATGTTACTATTACTAAAAACAGTAGTGGAATTAAATCCACCTAGAGGGATGATCCTACAAAAAATATCAATGAAAAAATTGAATTTTCAGTAAAAAGTAAACATTATAAGATTATGAGTAAGAACTATTGTAATAAATGTATTGATTAAATAATTTATAAAGAAATTTCATTTATCAGAAAAAATTTCATTTATCATTATAATTTTCATCTAATGTAGTTTATCAGTATTATGGACACTAGAGAAAAGGAATATCAATCACTATTATTATTGGGTATATTGACCCAATTAATTGACTAATATAGTCATTATGATGACATAAAAGACATTATTTTATTGTATAATATATATATATATATATATGAAAAATTAATGTATTATTATAAATGGTTTTGTAAAAAATAAATGTTATTTTTAGGAAATAATAATACAAACCCATTTTTAAATTATTATATTTTAAAATGAATACTTATGTAATATTTTTAATGGATAGAATGTTTTTTCTATGACATTTATAGAATTCAATAAATTCAGTTATTTTTATAAAAGTTAATATTCATATATTTAGATAATTCCATTAATATAATTATAATCTATTTTGGTTTTAGAAATTCTTAAATTTCTTATGGATACATTTTAGTGATTTTCTAAGAAAAGTGATATTGTTTATAAAAACCATTTTCTCTTTACAATGCACTTCGACATTATGTGGTACTTATTATAACATTCAGGCTAATACTTTATAAGGAATATTATTCAATAAACTTCAATATTGCATATTATTATATTAAAAATTAAAATTTTAAAATTATAAAATATATATCTATATATTATTATTTTTAACATATACATAGATGTTTTATGTTAATGTTATTATTATTTTATGTGAACTAAATGAAATAGTTGGGATTTTTATTTATGTTTTATCATTCCCTTCAAATAAAAAAATAAACCTCACTCATTAATAATCTATCAAATTTGTTTTAAGTGATTAATTTGACATGTTGTAGTATAATATATTAAAATAACATATATTTCCACCATTAAATCACCCACCTCACATTCAACAATAATGGAATTGAATTCAATTTACCTCAAAATTCACTTCTAAATATTATCTCTATGAAGGTTATATAGTTTATAGGAGTCTCTATGTTACATTAAGAAGCATTATTCCATGTTAAGGGTATCCAGTCCTCCTCTTTCCTTTTTTCATGTTCACTGATTTTTTTTAATTTCTATTATAATTACATTTTCATTTACGTCCATTTTTTATTCCATTGAATTATATTTAATTTTATATGATTCAAATGGATGTTAATTTAATCCATTTAATTATACCATTTTCATAATCAATTAATCTATTGATGTAAGGATTCCATCAATTACCCTCTATTGTATTCTGGTACAGTACATTTTTTATTTCTTAATTTTAATTTCTTTACATAAAATATGAGTAATTTTATTCAAAGTCATTTTTTTCTATTTTATATTTATTAAAATGGTTTTTTACCTATTTCATATCATTGTAGAATTTATCAATTCATCATAATATTTACACTATTCTGTTACCATAACACCATTCAAAAACATTGGAAAAGTAACAGGTCTGTTCTCTTTTAAGAAACACAATTCGTGTATATATAATACCACTGGATGTTTCACTTAAGTAGTTTTACCTTGGAGTGATAACCATGAAATAGTCACATTGGGATTCAAGTCAATCATCACTTGGTCTATTGAAATGGTCCTTGATGTTCACGTAGCTTGACACTCCCGATGAACATTTTCTTGGCTAATTTATATGTTCCTTTCCCAGAAGTTTTGAATTATTTATACATCATTTCCTTGATATAGTACCTTTGAGAACTCATTCCTTCTATCAAAAAATGATATGTTTATTAATTACATGATTATTGGGAAATAATTTTGTACCTTATATTTATTTCATATATATGGGAAATTATGGTAATATATGGCAAATTTAATAATTTTTTATGTATTTATATTGATTATTGTAACGTCCTAGATCCGAGTGCCACACAATGGGTTCCCCAAACACGGTTGGTCAAATGACCTCAAGAGCATTTCCTCAAATGTCGGAGGCTGCCGACTAGAAGTGAGGGCCTAGGACTGAATGTGGGGAAACTATGCACTCATTTTTTAATGTGTAGCGAAATGGAAATAAAATTATAAACATTCTAAAGGAGAAAAGTAATCAATATATACCTAAAATAGAGAACATATCTAAAGTAAAAGATAACCATCAATCATATATATGTTGATGCAACATTTCTCTAATTCTAATCAAGAATCCAAAATAGGGTACACTACAATATGATATAATACAACACAAGGTACAAAATATGCCCTCATTTTTCAAAGTAGTGCAACAGGAACACAATAGCATCACAATTCTATGCTCAGTCCCATGCTCTCATACACCTCTACAACAACCATGTACCTGTGTAGGGACCCTTGCCCTTATCGACGCCTACAAAAATATAATTTGTTCAGGCCCAAGACATGACCCAAACAAGGTGTGAAAAATAAATCTTAGTATGCAACCACCATATGACCATGCCCAACTATTAGTGAAAATGTGCAACAACAGTGTGCAATAATGAAATTCAGTAAACTTGGAAGTAATCAAATGTTAACATTCCTAGAAGTTACATTGCCATTTTAATAATTATTTTACAATTCATTATAATTATATTCTGAGTTTAAAGAGACTCGACCTCGACCGACAATCTCCTATACCAATGCCACAATAGAAACCACAACATGCTATCTATCAAGTAAAATATAATAATAATACAAACATGTGCATTAGCTTTGTAGATACCACATAAGAAATAATCATAGTGAATAATAAAATTAAACACTGTCATCAGAAATGAAAGTCCATACCATCTGGAAAGTTGAAACGAGACCCTCAGGTAACAACCCTCAGGAATAATGAATACTTCCCTCTGGAATATTAGATGTGTCTCTCAGGCATAGAAGCTACTTCCCTCAGGCGTAAGAAACGTTTCCCTCAGGCTAAAAAAACTTTTCCCTCATGAAAAATGAAATATTATCATCAGGCATAAGAAATGTTACTCTCATGCTAAACACACATTTCCCTCTGGCTAAACAAAAAACTACCCTCGATCATTAAAAATGTTTCCGTCAGGATAATCAAAACATTTCCCTCAAGATAAACAAAACACTACCCTCAGGCTAAACGAAACACTACCCTCAGTAATTGCATAGGAAAATCAAGTAACTGGGCTAATCCAAATGCATAAGAAGTCAATTTATAAATGTTTCCTCTCAAGAAAATTCCAAAACATGCTATAATCACGGAATACCCACGATTAGCATGGCCCAATGACGAAAAAATGGAAAAAATCCATCAGGGTGTTCTTAGATAAAATCAAAAATCTCAAACAGCAGTTTATACTTATTAATTATATTACCTATGGAATTCTAGGTATCTCAACAGTCAGAGTCTCATTCATACGACACCTCGAACATGGGCACGTGGAACACCGGTACAAAAAATCAACTCGACAGTGGGAATCAAACACAAGACCACTTACCTTGATCTCTAATGATCGATAAATGTGAACGGTGCCTCCCAAAACAACCAAAAATGACATAGATCTGAGATAAACACATACCCATTCAAACCAAAATTACTTCACATAGAGAAAAAATTGGAAGGAAATATTCTATAAGAGGTAAGACCTTACCCGCACTATTCAATTGAGATCAACGACGGAAGAATTAGAGTCCTGGTGAGTGATTGGGAGGTCCTCCACGTCTTAGCCTCCACTCCCGCTCCTCCTAATGAGCTCTCTTCCGCTTCTGCTGAAAGAAGTGGTTACTACCAATTTTTAACAAAAAAACATAACTACAGGGCATGTAATCTCTAGTACACAATGTGTACTATATTTTTTTACTGTTCCCCCAGCACCTACATTCCACCGCCTCACTGTTCATCTGCAAACAAATTACATGACATGTATTACTAAGTATATAGAATTAGTTAGTTTTTACACCCATAGTCATCAACATGGCTACACACCTTGTATTCTCATCCCACGTAGCCAAAGTACATGGCTTTTATAACGAAGTATATGATGTGTAGTTTTTTTTACCCTTAATCACCAACAAGTATACACGCCCTGTATTCTCATCCCACACAACCAAAGAACATGGCGTGTATACAAAATTACATGTCATGTACCCATATATATGGGATTTTCCCAAATTTACCTGATTTTATCAAAAATAGTTAAGGAAAAGGAAAATAAGAAACTCAAACCTCAAGAAAAAGAACCGGGTTCTTAAAAACATTCCCCCTTAAAGAAATTAGTCCCTAGATTTCCCTACCATGGGTGGTGAAGATAAATCTTGGAACAACTCTGGCCACTGATCGTCTGTGTCGGTCTCCTACTCTATGTTTTCACTCTACATTCGTCCATGATTCCATAGCACCCGTAGGATGGGAACTGACCAGCCTCAGAAAACATTAATGATAATATCAACAATACAAATCAGAATCTCCAAAAAAGGATGCATCAACCTGATGTTCGATTCCTCTGGAGGAAAATCAAGAGATGGGTCTGGGTGATAACGGAACAAATGAGATACCTAGAAGATGTTGTGTACAGACTGATACTGCTGTGGTAACTACAACTGATAGGTATCAATTCTGAATCATTCCAAAATCTCAAACGGCCCAACATTCCTCCATGTAATATTAACCTATCTCCTGATCCGCCTATGTCCCAGACTCAGTGAAACAAACAGGAAAATATGATCCCAGGCCAAGATATCCAAGGGTCATCTGCAGGGATCATCATAATATTTCTGACGAGACTCTGCAATACACTTCCTTTTCTGAATCAACTGGACCTTCTCTGGTGTCTCCTACAAGAGACGTGGTCCCAGTAAAGCCACCTCACTTGCCTCCATCCAGCACAAGGGTGATCGGCGTGGCCTATGATATAAATCCTCATAAAGTGACATCACAATAGTTTCCAGAAAATTATTATTGTAGGCAAAATCGACCAGGGGTATGTGTTTCTCCCAAGATCCCCCAAAGTTTAGGACACATGCACGCAACATGCCCTCTAGCACCTGTATTGTACGCTCTGATTAGCCATCTAACTATGGGTGATAATCTTGGATCAGAAGCACCTATGCACCTAGTTCCCTCTAAAAACATTTCGTAAAACTGGATGTAAACCAAGCGTCCCTATCTGAAATGATAGAATGAGGGACCCCATGAAGATGTACTACCTATCGGATATACAACTTCTTGAGCTTGTCAACACAGAAGGTCTCCTTGTTCGGAAAAAAGTGAGATACCTTCCTATGTCTATCCACAACAATTCATATAGAATCATTGCCTAGAGGGGGCCTCGCAACCCGGTCAGGATGTCCATCTTGAAATCTTCCCATTTCTACACCGGAATGGGTAACTGTTGTAACAGTACGACTAGCCTCTGATGCTCCGCCTTCACCTGCTGACAGGTGGAGAATCTCGTAACAAAACCAGCTACCCATTTTTTCATACCCATCCACCAATACTAATGTCTCATGTCACGATACATTTTGGTAATGCTAGGATGAACTTCCCAAGATAAAGCATGAAATTATTTCATCAAATCCTCTTATATATCCCCTGGAACCCACACTCATCCATGGATACATAGTACCTCATCATCGCCTATTGTCCAACATGGAAGAGGGTCCTTGCTTGTACCAACTCCCATAGAACTAGGCCTTCTGAATGTGATATCACTCTCATCCACACTCTATCAGGGAGGGTATAAGTCACATCTAAGGATGAAATCTAGGTTTTCCCTTGACTATCATGAAACTCCAAATGCATCCCAGAGAACAAATCCATAAGCTTATACTCAACACTGACCCCCTCCACGGCTTGTATCTGAGTCCACCATCTTAGTGCATCAGCTACTGCATTATCCTTACTAGGTGTATAGTCAGGCTCAAAGGAAAATGACATAAGTTATTCAACCCCCCTTCATTGTATCAAATCCATGTCACACTGGGTAAAGATGTATTTAATCCTTTTTTTGTCCATAAACAACACAAAATATTCTCCCATGAGATATTGTACCCAACACCGTAATGCATGAACAACTGCATCAACTCCAGATCATGATTCAGGTAATTCCTCCCACGTAGCCTCATCTGCCAAGACCCTTATGCAACTAATTGACTTCCCTGCAACAATAATACTCCCATCCAAATACATGACGCATCACAGTAAACTGTATAGCTCTTCCCTTTCTCTGGAAGTATCAGGACTGGTGTAGATGTCAACCTTCCCTTTAGCTCATAAAAGGCTATCTCACAAGCTTCTAACTAAACGAAATTCATACACTTCTTAATCAAACCCATCAATAACACTGATAAGTGGGAGAATTCCTATATAAAGCGCCCATAGTAACCAACCATACCCATGAAACTCTATATTTCAAACACATTCATAGGCTACTCCCATGAATCTACTGCTCTCATTTTCTATGGTTCTACCACAACTCCCTCCTCTGAGATAATATGACCTAGAAAATGAATCTGGTGCATCCAAAAGTGGCACTTTTAGAGCTTTACATATAACTGATGCTCTCTTAGTGTACTCACCAGGATCTTATGAGGGGTGGAATGGTCATTTCGAGTGTTAGAGTACACCAAGATATCGTCCACAAAGACCACCACAAAATATTCTAAGTATTGATGGAACATAAGATTCATTAGATCCATTAAAACTGATGGTGTGTTTGTGAGTCTGAATGGCATGACAAAGTACTTGTATAGACCATATTTTCTATGAAAGCCTATAATTGGTATGTTTGATGGAATAACAAGCAACTGATGATATCTGGATCTCAATTCATATTCATGAATACACATTCTCCTTAATGTTGATAAAAAAGATCATCAATCCTCAGAAAGGGGTATCAGTTATTAACCGTCAACTAGTTCAGTTTCCATCAATCCATGTAGAGTCTGATCATAACATCTGCCTTCTTTGAAAAAAGTACTTGCGAACCCCAGGGAGAAATACTGTGTTAGTTGATACACCTGGAAATTAACTCCTATAACTGCCTCTTGAGATCCTATAATTCTGGCAAAGCCATCCAATAAGGAGGAATGAAACCGGTACCACTCCTAGAAAAAGCTCAATAGAGAAGTTCACCTATCGCTCCGGAGGTAGACCTAAAATGTCATACAGGAAGACATCCATGAAATGATTAACCAATAGAGGGAAATACTTTTGACAAGTTCCTTGGTCATACAGATATAATCTTGCAATCTATTCTGTCACTCAACCTTGCATACGATGCTTCGGTCCAGCTTAGCTCGGCTGGATATTAAATTCACTATTTTATAGAAACTCGATGCCCTAAGGTGACGTGAAACTCTCCATGTTATGATAAAAATCTACAAATGCTAAAAAGGTTAACAACTAGTCCATCCTAAGAATAACATCATAGGCTATCATCTCTAAGACATATAGGTCCCATGGAATGTGACACCCACCAACCTCTAGGGGCAGTCCTTGCACTGATGAACACCTACCGTTCTAATTCCCAATGGAGTGTCTAGAGTCATGATATCTGAATAATAAGAATAATTGAGCCCACCACTCTCCACAATTGGAAAATATATAAAGCTATGTGTATCACCTGTATCGAATGGTACAGTAGATAAAACAGAAGCAACTAGAATAGTACCAATGATTGTGGAAGGTCTAGGATCCTGCAGTAGTGGGGTCTGTTGCACGGCATATGTCTTCTAAGTGTCGTGGCCCTGCGACACAGTTGGGAAACCCTGAGCTAACTCGCCGTACTATCTCTATGATCTTTGTGTTTGGATACCATAGCCACAACCACCACCTTGGCCTAAACATCTTAACGTAATCCAATTCCTTGACTGGTAAGAAGCAGCTGGCCCTGCTCTTCCATGAAGAGTCTGCACAGAACCCCTATCACTTGTCACTAGTGGAAACTCCCTACAAAAATTATGATGATGACCCATATTTCCATAATATCATCACTCCACTGGGTCACTTTGACACTAAGGTTTAATGTTACCCTCTTTTCCACATAGGTAGCACATTATCTAGCCACCTGAAGAATTTTTCTAGAAATTATTTTCACCATGAGAGAAATCCATCAGCGTCTTCCTCTTTCTGGAAGAAATCGTACCAGAGACAGGTGTCGAACCGCCCTAGTCTGCACTACTAGCTTCTCGTAGGTTCCGCTCAGTAATTAATTCCTGGTTCAAAATAGCATCCATTGTAGGAAACCTAAAATCATTCACCAACAATCAAAATTTCATATCGAATGCCATAATCAAAGCATCTATCCCTAAACATCTCATCACCCTCTACAATAGGTACAAAGTGTTTTAGCTCGGTGAAGCGGGCAGAATAGTCCATCACAGACATGACGTCCTACTGTAGATTTATGAACTATCGATACCGATCAGCCCTTAGCATCTCATGAGTGAAAAAGTCATGGAAGATTACTGAAAAGAATCCCACGAAATGTCTTGGTGATGCTTTGTCTGGGGGGTAACATCCCACCATCTTCTAGTGGAATCATGAAACATGTAAGTAGTGAGCTTGACCATCCTCCAAGGAGGCGTCACCTGATGCTTGAAGATCATAAGCATAGAACCTAGCCATGATGCGGAAACCTATGATCTTCCATCCCCTGAAAACATAGTAAGATGTTGCATCTAGAATATACGTGTCAACTCTACCACAGATTTGGAAACCTACGGTGCTCCCTGTAAGGTTTGCATGAACCACATAAAGCCTTCACAGAATAGTGCATCCACACCGGAGACTGGTATAATGGCTGGCGTCGCATATGGCACTGTTGGAGGATCCATCGGAAGCCCATGTGCTAACATATCAAGAGTATAATAATTTCCACTCTATTAGTAGAAAACATGTGGTCCTCTTTGCATAATCACTATACAATGTCAAACTCATGACTTAGTTGTATTTATTGATGAGTTTTATTTTTTCTGGTTAAGAGTACCAAAGAAAAAGGTAATGATCCTCAAGAATTTGAAAAGGGAGACTACACGGTGTGTATAAGGTCTACACAGTGTCTACCCTTTAGCCCTTAGATGGTCGTGTTCAGATGTCAGCCTCATCTTGTCTCAACCCTAGGTTCACGATGTGTTACACCCGCACATGGCGTATCCACCACCCTGTTCACCCATCCACACGACCATGTCCACATGTCCATTCACTGGTCAATACTACACTACATGTCCCAATGGTACACAGTGTGAACTATGTAAAATCTGGAAGACTCGTGTTCCCTCCCAGATGGTGGGTTACACAAAATTATACTACATGGTGTATACATATAATTATATGGCGTGTACATAGAAATTTTTCATTTCATCATGAATAGAAGAGTATAGGGCATGTGTCCATAGAACCACATGTCGTGTTTCAGTTTCCGGACAGTAAACCTCAGAAACTACTTTGGAGCCCCTTTTCATTAATTTTAAGCATCGGTATTACAAATTTTGATTCATGGGGCCCATACACCCCATGAAGCAATGTTTAGAACTTGATCTTTCTCATTATAGTACAAAACGCAAAAAAAATGCAGGATCATGATATGGCAAATTCCAGTCCAAGAGAGCCCATACTTCTTAGGAACCAATGTTTAGCATCCATAAATCAAGCTGTAACATGTACTAATACCCTATCTATAGTAGGAGTATCAATCAAGGTACCTATCACAACAACATGCATTTCCTAGCATAACATCAATCACCACAATATACAATTTCTAATTATTTTACATGGCATGGAAATTATGCATGGCATGTGATTCCAACTAGTGCCTAAATGATGCATGAGATGGAATACCCTCATACCATTGAGTTTCAACTAAATATAACTCTTGTATAAAATATAAACAGCACACCACAATTGAGTCACCCAATGGTGAAATCTAATCAATTGTAATAATAATATATGGAAAATCACCATTTAATTCGAGTTAATCTAGCCTTTACCTGTACATGGGGATGCTAATCCATGGAATGATTTATTAATGAATACCTTAACAATCTATATTTTGTTGTTGTCACCAAATAATAAAATAACCTAGAGAAAATAAATCCTCGGATACCACTTTGTAATGTCCCAGATCATGGTGCCAAACAACAGGTGCCCCGAACCCAGTTGGTCATATGACCTCATATGCATTTCCCCAAATGCTAGAGGCTGCCAGCTAGCATTCAGGGCCTAGGACAGATAGTTGGGAAACTATTCTCTCATTTGTCTAAGTGTTTCCTAGTGGAAAAAAATAAACATACTCAAGCGGAAGCAGTAAACAATATAAACCTGAAACAAATAATTGAACTGAAGTAAACGATAAACAACAAGCATATTTATAATGATGCAACATATCTCTAATTCTATGAAATTATCCAAAATAGGATACAACGCAATCAAATACAATACAACACAAGGTAAAAAGTATAGAAAAACAACATCGAAGCAGTGCAATAGAAACGCAACAGCATCACAAGCTTAAAATCAGTCACATATTCTCTTAATCCACTGAAACAATCATGTACATGTGTAGGGACCCCTTCCCATACGGAAACCTACATCAATATAATTTGTTTGGGCCCAAGTCATGACCCAAATAGGGTGTGTGAAATAAATCCTATTAGGCAGCCACCAAAGGCTCGCGCCCAACTATTATTGAAAATTTCCAACAACAATGTGCGATAATGAAATGTAGTAAACTTGGAAGTACTCAAAAGAAACCATTCATACCAGTTACATTTCCATTTTAATAATTATTTAACAATTAAATAAAAATAAATTTGGAGTATACTGAGACTCATCCTCGACCGAAAATCTCTCATTCTAGTGTCACAACAGAACCCACAATAGGCTATCTAACATGTAAAATATAGTAATAATACCATGGAATTTCATTATCTTGGTAGGTACAACATAAGATATCCCAATAGTGAATATTAAAAGTAAATATTGTCCTCAAACATGCATGTCCTTACCATCAGGAAAGCTGAAACGAAACTCTCCGGTGACTGCCCGCATGTATAACGAATATGACCCTCAAGAATATGAGATGTCTCCCTTAAGAACAGAAGCTACTGCCCTCAGGCATAAGAAACATTAACCTCAGGCTAAACAAAACCATTCCCTCAGGATAAAAAAAACATTACCCTCAGGAATAAGAAATGTTTCCCTCATGATAAACAAAAAATTTCCCTCATGCTAAACAAAACACTTCCCTAAGGAACAAAAAACATTTCCCTCATGCTAAACAAAAAATTACCCTCTGGCTAAACAAAACACTCCCCTCAGGCTAAAACATACTGCCCTCAGGTGTTTCATTTGAAAAGAAAGTAATAGTGCTGATACCAACACATATGAAAGAAATTTATATACGTTTCCTTTCAAGAATACTCAAAAAATTATATAACCAAGGCATACCCATGGGTACCCTAGCGAAATATCTAAACAAGGGAAACACACCAACAGAGTGGCCCTAGATCAAAGCAATGTTCTAAAATAACTGTTTATAATTCATCATTAGATTACCTATGCAATTATAGGGATCTAAATAGTCAAAGTCTCATCCACAAGACACCCCAAACATGGGAATGTGGCACAATGGTACGCAAAATCAACTCGACTATGGGAATTTAACACATAAACACCTCCCTTGATATCGTCTGATCGATATTTGTGAAAGGCATCTCCTGAAACAACCATGAATGTCATAGATATGAGATAAACATTTACCCATTAAAACCTAAAAAAATCCAAATAGGGAAAAAATTGGACCGAAAGATTCATGAAGAGGGAAGACCGTACCCGCGCGGTTCAAACGAGATCAACGACGAAAGAACCAGAGTCTTAGTGAGCGATATGGAGCTCCACCAAATCTCGAGCTCCTTATCCCACTGCTCCTGGTGATCCCTCTGCCTCCACTGCTAGAATAGGAGGCTACTGCATGTTTTTAACCAAAAAATATAACAACAAGGCATTTACCTTCAATTACATAGTGGGTACTATCCTTTTTTTCTATACCTCTGGCGGCAACATTTTAGTGCTTCTTTGTTCATCTACTGACCAATTACACAGCGTGTATTACTATGTACATGGTGTGTAGTTTGTTTTTACAGACATATGTACTAACAATCCATCCCAACCTGTATTTTCATCCCACAAGCCCAAAGTACATGGTGTGTAGTATGTTTTACACCCATAATTGGCGATAAGCCTTCACACCCTGTATTCTAATCCCACACTGCCAAAGTACATGGAGTGTGTACAATAGTACATGGCGTGTACCCATAAATTTGGTATTTTACCCAAATTTCCCTCATTTTCTAAAAAACACATATGGATAAGGCCAAGAAGAAATCCGTAACACAATAAAAAGAACCAGGTTCTTACATTTATTACAAGAACATTATGATATTTAATTTCTTTGATATGATTGTTTGAATTGGACATAAATATAAAATGGGTCATGGAAATATATATCCCCTCATATGACTGGTTGGTCTCATGACATAATTATGATAGGTTAATGGGAGCATCCTTACCTATTATGTATGATTTAAAGGCCCAACAACCTGATGATATTTTTAGGGTGTTTGGAATTTTGTATGTCCATGTAATGGCCCAGACCTCTCCAGCCCATTACATTGTGAAAATTTGGTGTTATGGGTGTTCTTGAAGGTCATGGGGACTTTGAGGTGCGTTTTCGTGGACTTTTATGGAAGACTAAAGGGCAGTAGCATTCGCACGGGCTGTGCACAGTTTGTCTAAACCGTGCGGCCAAACAGTGTGAGGTTGTTGTTAGAGGTAGTGGCTAATGCACGGTTATCGCACAGTTTGTCTAACCATGCAGACTAACCATGCGAGGAGTGTTTGGAGAGGCAGTAGCTAAAGCACGGTTTGTGAAACAGTGCGGGCACTTAATCTTAGATCCTAAAATTACGGATCTAACTCATTTTGCCTCTAAATGGTTCGTTTAAGCCCCTAGGCGGCCATAACATGGGATTACCCTTCCTTTAGGATAGGAGAACCTCTCCCAAGTGTTTTGGATGTGATCTGAAGGTTTCTCTTGACAAATTGAAGCCATTTTCTTGAGGTATGTGATCATTCTTGATCGTTATTTTTCATTTTCATAGATCCACATGGATCTACTCATCCTATTACTTCGGTTTCTTAGATATATGCCCGTTATTGGTAGAACAATGTGTGTGGATGGAAATTATGGTGATAGTTTTCCTTGATCTTTATTAGATGAGGGATATAAGGTTTGTTTTTTGAGAATTGACCCGGGTTTCACGGGCATTCATTGACTATCGCGGTTTCATAAAAAACCCTTGAGGTAGGGATCTTACCTTCATATCTCTCTCTTGTGCATCTTGCAGTGTGGGTATCCTCTTTTTTTCTTGAGATACGGTTGAACCGGTAAATAAAGATAATTATTGGTTAAAGAAAGTGTTTGGTGAATTTTTGTAGGTATTGTTGTATTATTTCTATCAATGCTTATCCTTTGATTATGTTTTGAATTGAATGGGCTTATGCCTACTGAAAATCACCATCGTCGGGGGCATTTACTTGCACAATTAAATGTTTCCCTATATTCTGTATTGTTTCGTGGATGGAATTCAAAGAATGTGGAAATTGGTTAATCATGTAAATTTGGATGATTAATAGAATACCGAGAACCCTTGTATGATCACCTAGGTTAAACCAAATGAAACAATGAATTTGTGTGTGCTGGATGTATTTTAGTTATGTGAAGGTGTGTTTTGTGGGATGTTGTGGAACGGGTGAGTAGCGGGGCTGCAGTTGGCTTGGTTGTGGGTTGGCATGTATGATATGTTTGTGATGGGTAGTGGAATTGTGGTAAATGGTATTAAAGGGATGATGTTGTGGTACAAGTATTGTTTTCGATGTTTTTTGATTATGGTAGTTGGCAGTAGGGCTACAGGAATGGTTGTGCATATGAATAAAAATTGGAAGAGTTAGCTAATTAATTGTGGGTCATGTTAGTTGAATAAATACGGAAAATCAATAGAATTGTTGGGATGATAAAATGAAATGGTTTTGTGTTTCTCATATTTTCCCAAACATTTTTTGTTGTTGGAAGGGATATTTTTATGAACTTTTGATCTGGTTCGGTTGTTGTTAGTTTCTCGGTTGTTAAGGAACTTATTAACTAAACCGTTGAAACATGGAAAGCTTAATGTGGTTTGGGGTTGTTTATTGTGTGTATAATTTTGAGGTAGCACTGCCGAGACATGTTCATAGATCCTTAATTTATAATACTTAGGATGATATAAGTGGTTGATATAATTATATAAATCTATATTTATTATGTTTATTTTTTGTGTCCCACTTAAGTTGAGCACTATGTGCTGAACACCCCCATTTCATGGGTAATGGTGTTTTCCCCGACATTCCTATGAGTGGAAGGTTATTAGATCCTTTTTGCTTCTTTTCCCGGATAGACCAAGACTCTTTGGGTAGGCTGTGATGGCCTGGGTCCATTATAGCCCAATATTATTTGGCCAGGGTAGCTATGGTAGTTGGCCCAGGTGTGTGCGGGGAGGTTGTTTTCCAAGTTTCTTCGGGATGAGGCCGTGGTGTCTTCGGGTGTGGTAGTGGTTGTTCTAGCCCAGGTGTTTGCGAGTGTGGTTACATGTGGTGGTAGTGGCGTAGGTGTTTGCGGGTGGGATGTGTCCTATTGGAACCAGTGTTTGCGGCTGGGATGTGTGGTAGTGGCCAGGTGTGTGCGGGCAGGGTGTTGTAGTGGGACTGCGATTAGAATGGAGGGATTGGTTCGATGCGTAGGATGTCTTCAATTACCAAGGGGAAAGTGGCGTGGGGTACCCATACATCGATTTTATATTACTATACATTACTTGACTTGCGTTATTTGGGGAGTGTGCCTTGGTGAGGCCTGGGCAGATAGTTTTCCAAACTAGGTGCTTTGGTTGTCTCTTTTCTCACGGGGCATTAGGATGTCTCCCCACCCGCGTACGATAACTTTAGGTTTTCCTACTGAGTATACTTTTATGCTCACCCTATATTTAATTTCATGTTTTCAAGAGGAATTCAAGGATAGTGTGGGACATTTCTAGTTGGGTGTTGGAGTTTCTGTGTTGCAGTTTTTTCTTTCTATTTTTGGTATCGTACTTTGGAGGTTCTCTTGTAATTGTAATATTTTTAGTTTTTTATAAAACATGCATATGGGTTGGTTTTAGGTTTATTTTCATTTACTTTTTCCTTTTCTTTTTGGTGTTTGACTCATATTATTTTCGATCTTTAATAATAAAAAGCGTAGTGCTGCCCATATTTGTGAAAACTCATACCCCTGGTGCTATTCGCCACTCTGAGGCCTACTAGAGTTGGAAATCCGTGGTCATTATCTCCCTTTCACCATTTCCAGCTCAGGAGGGGCATATTTGGTGGGAGGGGGTCATGACATAATGGTATCAAAGGATAGGTTGAGAGATAGGATGGAGTCTGGAGTTAAGCACAGTAAGGATTTAATGGGATTGTAGGGAAATAGTGTTGGGCAATATTGGTGTGTGATATAGGCTAGGGAAGACCGGCTAAGTCACATGATTTTAGAGCCCCCCGTGATCCGATGCAAGGACTCTGGACCTACTGAACGACCAAGTGACGCTACATTGTTCACAGGGTAGAGACCCTAGGAAAGGTACATGGATCATAATGAATTTTGTTCTTGTGTTTCGGGGGAATTTTGGGGATTTAAAATGAATATGATGTCTATGAAACTTTTAGATTAATATTCCACACAACTCGGGCTTATCCATTCTTTGTTTACCCTGCAGCTATGGAACCGGGGAGATGACCATGAGTAGTACGGGTGATCGAGGCCCCTGAGTTTGACATGGCTGATCGGAAAAGGGCTGACTTAGAGGAGGAGTACGATCAGAGGATGTAGACGCTTCGATCCTTTCAACAGCAGACCCTCGGGAAGTACGAGGGAAGCATCTCAGACATGGAGACAGAGAGATGGATAGAGGATATGGTGATAGATTTCATCTTGATCTGGGCTCCAACGGAGTAATGGGTTCCTCTGGCTATGATCCAGATGCATGGAGCAGCAAATCGGTGGTGGATTTTTTATCTCGTGGAGAAGAGGGAGGATGAGGTCATGTGGGTTGTCTTCGAGAAGGAATTTTGGGCGGAATTCCTCTCTTCCACGATGAAGCTTGAGAAGAGTAGGGAACTACTCTCCCTCTAGTAGGGTAGTATGTAAGTGAGAGGGTTGGGGATCATGTTCAAGGATCTCCTTCTCTTTGCTCCCGACTACTTTACAGATGAGGAGTCTCAGGCGAGATGTTTGGAAGTGGCACTTCGTCCTTATCTCCAGTATCCTATTACTCCCTTCACCATACTGACGTAATTAGAGTTCTAGAAGAAGGATGAAGTGGTGGAAAGGATTCACATGCTGGGAGGTGTATCACGAGAGGGAATCTAGTGGGGCTTATCGAAGGGGATGGCTGTCAACAGTAGGCCTCTAGTATCCGAGCCCTCTAGGTTTCGACCAGTAGGAAGAAGGCCTCAGTAGTTCCAGTTCCGATAATATAGAACTCTCCCATTTATTTAAGGCCCAGGGCTGAGATGCTCCATCTGTGGAAGCCATGGGAACCTTTGGAATTAGTGCCCGGAAGGTTTTCAGTATGGTGGTGGTGGGAAGGTTCAACACCCACCTCAGCAGCATCTATTTCTAGCTAGACCCTTTCAGCAGCAGCAGTAGGGGAAGCAATCTCCCTCTCCTCCAATGGCATACATCGCAGGAGGAGGATGACCTTAGGGCACTCCTCAGGGAACTCGACCAGGGAACGGTCGAGGAGGCAACCGACATCCGAGGTGTAGGGGAGCTTGGCGTGGGTAGTTACACGCCGAGGGGGTAGCAGCTCCAGCAGGGCTGGAAGTCATTCAAGGTATAATCAGATTGTTTAGTACCCTTGCCTATGACTTGTTTGATTTTGGAGCTTCTCACTCCTTTGTTTCACCCAGTCTAGCATGTGCCTTAGTCCTAGACACAGGGACACTTTCCGTACCCCTGGTTTTGTGTACCCCAGTCGGAGGTCAGACCAGCTTGACTCGTGTTTTTCGGGGATGTAGGTTGATGTTGGGGCCACACCAATCTAGTTTAGATCTCCATTTTATGAAAATAAATCCATTCGACGTCATTCTATGCATCCACTAGCTATTATCGTTTTGTTCCCTCATCGATTGTTTCTGAAGAAGGGTTATGTTTTCAGGCGTGGGCGTCTGACGTGTGACTTTCATTGGTGAGCGGGTTTTCTAGGAGGGCAGCCGACGAGGGGAGCCCATCCATTCCTTGTTAGCTGAACATTCTGTGGAGTTGGCATCTACATAAATGGTAGAAGTCCCAGGGATTTTTGGTTAGTTTATGGACTTCTTCCATGAAGTGGTGGAAACTCTACCCCCTCGACGTGATGTTGAGTTTAGGATAGACTTGCAACCTGGTGCCCATCCAATTTCGATGGCTCCCTACGAGATGGCACCTTCTGAGTTACAGGAGTTGCATATTCAGATTAATGATCTAATGAAGATGGGTTCTGTTCGAAAAATGTTCATCACCTTGGGATGCTCCTGTCTTGTTCGCAATGAAGACATATGGTGGTATTATGTTGTGCATAGACAATCAGAGGCTGAATCAGGTAACAGTCAAGAATCGTTACCCCCTCCCGATGATATACGATCTCTTTGACCAACTGAGGATAGTAGGTTGGTTATCTATGATCGATCTATGGTGTGGATATCACTATTTGTGTGTGAATGAGGGTGACATCTTAAAGACTTCCTTCAGTTGTAGGTATGGAAACTTTGAGTTTGTATTCATGTCTTTTGGTGTTACAAATGCACCAACTGTGTTCATGGGACTCATGAACTCTGTCTTCCAGGAATACATGGATTATCCGTAGTCATGTTTATTGATGACATTATGATCTAGTCAAGACTTGAGTAGGATCATGATGGACACCTGAGAATAGTTTTAGAGGTCCTCCATCAGCACCAAATCTATTGGAAATTGTCCAAGTGCAAGTTCAGGATGTGAAAAGTGAACATCCTTGGACACGTGGTGTCCAAGAAGAGAATAGCGGTGGACCCATCGTAGGTTGAGGTGGTTTTTTCTTGGGCAACACCAAAGAACGTGGCAGAAGTTCATAGTTTCCTTGGACTAGCAGGCAACTAATGGAGGTTCTTTCCCAACATCTCCTAAGATGTAGCACCTTTTACGACCTTGAAAATGAAGGATAGGTCATTTTTGTGGGATGAGAAGTGTGGGGAAGCATTCAGTTATATAAATGGAAAGATGGTTAGTTCCCCAGTGCTGAGATTACTAGAGGAGGGAGTAACGTTTGAGGTATTTTTTGATGCCTCAGGACAAGTCTAGGGTTGCGTGTTGATGAAACAACAAGGGGTGGTATCCTATGTGTCTAAGAAGTTATTTCCTCACGAACTTAACTATTACACCCATGATCTACAGATTGCGGCATTTGTATTTGCACTGATGTTGTGGTGGCATTACCTCATCGGGTATCACTTCATAGTCTTCACAGATCACAAGAGTTTGTAGTATATCTTCTCCCAGCGGGACTTGAATTTGCGGCAGTGAAGGTGGACGGAGTTCCTCTAAGACTACTACTTATAAATCTCCTACACTAAAGGAAATGGAAATGTTGTGGATGACTCTTTGAGTAGAAGGAAGGACACAGTTTGAAATTCAGCAGATGTTTGGAAGGTGATGGAAGAATTTGCTGCACTACACCTCGGTTTATCCGAAGATGGTGGTAGAGTTTGTCTGTTTTAGATGACAATGAAATCCCCTCAACTACAGCAGGTGGAGGAGTCTTAGGGGTGATACACAGAGAGTGAAGTGATGTGCAATCATGCTAGCCAGGGCAATGCTTCAGAAGGATGGTTGGAGGATGGGCTGAATCAGATGCTTTTTTAGGGGAAGTTTTTTGGTTCCAAAGGCAATGTGCGAGAGAGTGCTTGGTGCGTTTCACAACTCACCCCTAGCAGTACACCCAAGAGCTTCCAAGATGTACCAGGGCTTGAGAGGGTTGTCCTGGTGGCTCGGGGTGAAACGAGTAGTAGCAGAGCTCGTAGAAAAGTGCCTCATGTGTTAGCAGGAGAAGGATGAACACCATATCCCAGGAGGTCTATTACAACCTTTATATTTCCCTGAATGGATGTGGGATGACATCTCGTTGGATTTAGTCACAGGGCTACCCAATGTTCACGGAGGCTGCAACGCTATCTGGGTAGTGGTGGACCGATTGTCAAAATCGGATCACTTCCCAGCAATCAATGAGTCTAGTATAGTTGAGGCCCTATCTCAGAGGTACATAAATGAGGTGGTGTGGTTATATGGAATTCTAAGATCTATAATCTTCAACTGGGATACCCGGTTTACCTCGTGGGTCGGGAGAGAATTGTACATGCCTTTGGCACACGGCTAAGCCTCAACACTGCTTTCCACCCCTAGAAAGATGGGCAGAGAGAGCGCACCATCCATACATTGAATGATATACTACGAGTATGTGTTTTGGGCCTCAGAGGATCATGGGTACAAATTTTTTCTCTCATAGAGTTCTCTTACAACAACAGATATCACTCTACCATTGTCATGGCCTCTTTTAAAGAATTGTATGGGTGGTTGTGCTGCTCACCCATATGCTGGACATAGGTCGGAGAAGTAGGTGTTCTTGGCCCGGAGGTGGTGCAGAGCACGATGAAGTAGGTTCGTCTTATACGAGAGAGGATGAAGCAAGCTTAAGACCAGAAGATGTCATATGCCGATAATAGGAGCAAACCCTTGGAGATCTATTTTTGGGACCACATGTTCGTGAAGGCCTCTACTCGGCGCGGGCGGCGAAGATTCGGAAAGGGAAGCAAGCTTTATCCCAGGTTTGTTGGACCCATCAAGGTGTTCCGGCGGGTTGGCGAGGTGGCTTACCAACTGGCGTTGCTTCCACCGCTACATAGGGTGCACGACATCTTCCATGTGTCTCAACTCTTTCAGTACCTTCACGACGATTCACACATCCTTGAATGTAGTGAGCTAGATATTGGGGACGATGCAACATTCGTGGAGTGACCCCTGATGATCAAAGGTTGTGAAGAGAAGGTGCTTGGTGGATGAACCATTCCTTTGGTTCACATGCTATGGAGGCATGGTGGGCTTGAGGAGAGTACCTAGGAACATGAAGCACAAATGTGTGCCCAGTACCCAGAGTTGTTTTGAGTTTTATCATGTTTTTTTCGTACCACTATACAATGTAATGATTGACCTGGTTAACTATGAAATGTGTTTCAAGTGTGTAAGAAGTGTCCTGAAATGTGGGGAGGGGAGGACCTGGCCCCTAGTTAAGAGGAATTAAAGAGGATGCGGCTAAACCCATGCGGGCGAGTCAGTGCCTCCAAAAGAGGATAGTATTTTAACATGGATGAAGGAAAACCACTCACCCGCATGACCAGGAAATTTAATCTTTTTCTTTGAATGGTTTCATGTGGGAGTGGAGCGGTATTTTTGTGTTTGTTCAGGAGATAGTAGAGGAAGGGGGCAATCTTTAGTACAAGGAGGGTTGCTCCAGAGAGGTACCTTTCAAGGGGGGAGATGTTATTTGGACCCCTCTCCTTCCTTCAGGTCTTGATTTAATTCTCGAGGGAGAGAATGTTTTGAGTTGTATCTGATGTAATGTCCTGAACCTCTCCAGTCCATTACATTGGGAAAATGCGGTGTTAGGGGTGTTCTAGAAGGTCATGGTGATTTTGGGGTGTGTTTGGGTGGTCTTTTAAGGAAGAATAAATGGAATTATCTTTCACACGGGCTGCACACGATATGTCTAAAACATGCGGCCAAATCGTGCGAGGTTGGTGTTAGAGGTAGTGGATAATGCACGGTTAGCACACGGTTTGGCTAACCATGCAGACTAACCATGTGAGGAGTGTTTGGAGAGGTAGTAGCTAACACACAGTTAGTTCATGGTTTTTCAAACAATGTGGACTAACCATGAAAGCACCTAATCTTAGATCCAAAAATTGTGGATCTAACTCCTTTTACATCTAAATGGTTTTATTAAGCCCATAGGTGGCCATAACTCGGTATTTCCCTTCCTTGAGGACATGATAACCTCTCCCAAGCATTTTGGAAGTGATCCGAAGGATTTTCTTGGCTAATCAAAGCCGTTTTCTTTAGGTATGTGATCTTTCTTGATCATTCTTGTTCAGTTTCTTAGATCCACTTGGATGTACTCATCCTCTTCCTTCGGTTTCATAGATCTATGCCTGTTATGGGTAGTCCTATGTGGGTGGATGATAATTATGGTGAGCTTCAGTCTTGATCTTTCTAGGAGGAGATATCTAAGGCGGGTTCTTGGAGAATCGAGCCGGGTTTCGTGAGCGTTCTTTGACCGTCGTGGTTTTGACAAAAATCATTTGTGGTAGGGATCTTACCTTCGTCTCTATCTTTTGTGTGCATCTTGGGGGGTGGGTATCATCTTGTTTTCGTGAGATACTGTTGAACCGGTAAATAAAGATAATAACTTGTTAAAGAACGGGATCATGGAATTTTTTTTGGTATTGATGTTTTATTTCCATCAATTATTATCCTTTGATTATGTTGTGAATTGAAAGGGCTTATGACTTCTGAAAATCATAGTCATTGGGGGCCTTTTCTTGCACAGTTAAATGTTTCCCTATTTTGTGGATTGTTTCATGGATGGAATTCATAGAATGTGGAAATTAGTTAATCATGTAATTCTGGATGATTAAATGAATACCTGGAATCCTTGTATGATCTACAAGGTTAAACCAAATGAAAGAATGATTTTTTGGGTGCTAGTTGGGGTTTTGTTATGAAAAGGGGTGTTTTGTGGGTTTTTGTGGAACAGGTGAGCATCGTGGATGTGGTTGGCTTGGTTGTGTGTTGTTGTGTATGATATGGTTGTGATGGTTAGTGGAGCTACTGTAAACGGTATCAAAGGGATGATGTTCTGGTATGGGTATATTTTCCGATGAGTTTTGGTTATGGTAGTTGGTAGCAGGGCTGCAGGAATGGTTGTGCATATGGATAAAAATTGGAAGAGATAGCTAATGAATTGTGGGATATGGTAGATGATTAAATATAGATAATCAATGGAAATGTTTGGCTGATAAAAGAAAATGGTGTTGTGTTGCTTGTGTTTTTTGTAACTTTTTTGGGGTTGGCAGGGATATGTTTATGAACTTTTGATCTGGTTTGGTTGTTGTTAGTTTCTCGGTAGTTAAGGATCTGATAACCTAAAACTGTTGAAACATTGAAATCTTAATGGGGTTTGGGGCTGTTTTTTGTGTGCATACTTTCGAGGTAGTAGTGCCGAGGCATGTTCTTAGATCCTTTGTGTATAAGCCTTAGGATAGGCTGAGTGTTGGATATAATTATATAAATATGTAGTTCTTATGTTTCTTATTTTCTCCCCACCCATGTTGAGAACTAGGTGCCGAACACCCCCATCTCATTGGGGAGGGTGTTTTTCCCAACACTTTTATGAGTGGCTGGTTATTAGCTCTTTTTCATCTCCCATTCCCGAATATCCTAAGACTCTTCAGGCATACTGTGATGACCTGAGGTCCATTAAAGCCCAAGATTCTTTGGGCAAGGTAGTTGTGGTAGTTGGCCTAGGTGTGTGTGGGAAGGTTGTTTCCCAAGAGTCTTCGGGATGAGTCCCAGGTGTCTTCGGGTGTGGTAGTTGTTGTTCTAGCCCAAGTGTTTGTGGGCATGGTTAAACGTGGTGGTAGTGGCCCAGGTGTTTGCGGGCGGGATCTGAAGTAGTGGCCCAGGTGTTTGCAGGAGGGATGTGTGGTAGTGGCCCAGGTGTATGCGGGTGGGGTGTGGTAGTTGGACCGCAATGAGAATGGAGGGATTGGTTCGATGCATAGGATGACTTAAATAACCAGTGGGAAGGTTGTGCAGGGTACCCAAACATCGATGTGTTGTTACTATACATTATTTGACATAAATTATTTTGGGAGTGTGCCTTGGTTTGGATTTGGAGGATAGTTTTCCTTGCTAGGTGCTTGGTTATCTCTTTTCTCATGGGGCATTAAGATGTCTCCCCACTTGTGCATGAGATCATTATGTTATCCTACTGAGTATACTTATATTCTCACCATATGTTTACTTTTAGGTTTTCAGGAGGACTTCAAAGACCGTGCGTGACCTTGCTAGTTGGGCGTTGGAGTTTTGCTGGTTACAGTTTTTGCTTACTTTTTTTTGGTATCGTACTTTGGAGCATTTCATGTATTGTACATTTGTTCCAGTTTTGTATAAAACATGCATATGGGTTGGTTTTGGGGTTATTTTCATTTACTTGTTGTTTTACTTTATGGTGTTTAACACATCTTATTTCTGATCATAAATAATAAAAAGGGTATTGCCTCACATATTTGTGAAAACTCATACGCTTGGTGCTAGTCGACACTCTGGGGTCTACTGGAGGTAGGACTCGGTTGTCATTATTTCCGTTTCACCATTGCTAGCTTAGAAGGGGAATATTTGGTGGGAGGGGTAGTGATAGTCCATTACAATATAAATTTTTATTTTTATCCTAGAGTTTCCATCGTTGTTATGTTTTACAGGGAATCATTTATCCTATAAACTACTTATTATATATTATAACTCATTTTACTTATTAACACATCCTTTCACTGTAATCTTTTATTTTTTATACTAGAATTTAATCATTATTAGGATGGAAATGGTTTTAATTATGCTATTCATTTCATTTTATATTTAATGACATAGATTATTTGTTTATTCAAAATAAAATATAATTTCATTTGTTGTTTAAAACCCCCTTATAGATCATCCAATATCATCTTTTATAATGTATATAATTTTACCTCGTGAAACCAAGAGGATTACTACAAATGAAAAATGGATTTCATGTAGAATAATATTTTTCTTATTTTGAGATGATGTTTTTTAGTTTTATTATAATCTAAAAGTCATTTATGTATCTTGTTTTATAGGACTATTGAACCATTATATCCTCTATATTGTGATTTATATACCAATTATAATAAAACACCCACTAGTCACAAGGTGTTAGACACATGGTTCATACATTTAATATCATAATAAAATAATATAGAAACATAGATACATTATATAGTAGAATATTGTTTTTTATACAATTATCCATGGAAAATCCCTTATGATAATATAGACATTATTTTAAAATTTTTTGTAATAGTGTTGTGTATTCACTATTTTAGAATATATTATTATCCATAAATGGACCCGTATATAGGGAATAACACTTTGAATACTAAAAAGTCAATATAAATATTTCATTATTGTGTTTGATAGTGAGATTGGAGTAAGAATCCATTAAAACATTTGTCATTCCTAAATATTTTTCATAATTTTCCAGAATTGAGACTTTGGATTATATCATAAGTTATCTATATTATATATAACTACAATACCCACCTAGGATTAACAAAATTCCCAGAATTAATATTGTTTCCTTTCATTAGATAACAATTATGTCAATATTTGTGTTTAGAAATTATTATTCAATGAGTAAAATTATGGGGATGTTGTTTCTATAAGGGGGATGCAATGCACTAATAATTTTTATCATTTTTTAAAATATATCATATTTTATAAAAAAAATTATAGATCATGTATAAATAGTTTCAAATTTCATAATAACTTTACACATTTCCCAGTTTTATTAAAAAAATACAATGCGGAACAACAATGAGATATACACATGGATGAATATAATATTTAGAAAAAATAGACCCTTAACTTATGATCCACCAATAGGATTGTTAAAAAGAAATATTTTTTAAATATAAATTGATTATTAACGAATCTAATGGACATTACTGAAGGATTTGTTAGAATAAATGTTAGAAATGTAGTTAGTGATAAAGTGAGAATGAACATTTATTTATAGGGAAGGATTTAATTTTTCATAATTATTTTTTTGTCCATTATAATGGATATGTATTAATAAAATATATAAAATGATATTCTTTTGTTATTAATATTGGTCATAAAGTCTCAATTTTTTGTATTAAATGTTTACTTTTTTTATGCCACAAAAAAAATTATAGAGAGAAAAGTTTTATTCCGATAAGGATATGTATTAAGATAAAAGTATGACTAGATAAACAATTTGGGTTTCCTGAAATAATCAAAAATACGTTTTCTAAATGATTATATATAATAACTAATTCAAATTTTAATTTTAAATTGGTCATAATTTTTCCTTTTCTATGAAATTCTTAAATATTAACTAATTTTTAATTTTACATAAAAGTTAAAATTAACATATTGATATAAATATTTAACAAAAATAATATTATTTTTTGAAACAGTGCATCATAATTCTTGTAGATTTATTAATTGATTATTTGACTAATATTATTTATTTTCAACAATATGAAAATTTCTGCTTTACAATGCACTGTGATTTTATGACGTCATTATTATGTCAACATGACTAAAACTTTATAAGTAAATTTATTCAATATGATTTAATTAAATATGTTAAAAAATTATTTTCAAAATATTTATATTTAAAACTTACATTTATACATTACATTATTCAATAAAAAATTATATTTATGGAATTAAAGATATTTATCTTTTGGGATCATTAATTGATCTCATCAGTGAGTTTATAGTGGTGTTATCATTTATTGGACCTCCATCGACATTATCCCACTAATTACTCATAAATAAAAAAATTAGTTGATTAATATCAGAAGTTGTTGGCCAAAATATCAAAATGAAATTTATTTTAACCATTCATGTCATCTATCCTTGTCTTAAAATATTTCCTATCGTTCCTCACATTCCACAATGAATCTATTTAGCATTATTTTTTCTTCAATTACCCCTAAATATTGTATAAAATTATTTTCCAAGGTTCTACGGTGTATCTCATTAACACAAAGAAGCATCCATCCATCGTAATGGTCTTCATTCCTCCACTTTTTTGTTTCATGTTCCTGAATATTGTTGTTTTGTATATTGTACATCCATTTTCATAAAATGTAATTATTTTTATTAAATTGTATTATATTTCATTTTAAATTCCTTAAAAGTGTGTTTAATTATTCTTTCTATTTTTGTTCACTTAATAACATATTTGAATAATGAAGTAAATATTCCCTCAATTATTCTCATTAAGTTTCAACTATAATTTGTTCTTTAATTTTTATAAATAAATTTCTTTTCTTATACATCTATTTTTTTATTCCATGATATTATCTTCAAATTGATATTTTTATATTTTACTTTATCTATTACCAATCATTATGGAATTTTTAAATTATTTTTAAAAATCATACTATTTGTATACATAATACCATCCTAAACTATTGGTGAATTGGGATGTTAGTTTTTTCAATGAAATGAAATCCAATTGTGAATAACATAGGTGGATGTAGATATAGTAATGTTTTAACTAATTGTAATAACAACATAACAGGTTCATTGAGAATTGACCCAATAATCCCCTCATTCATGACAAATGGCCTTACTATGCACTGGGTTTACACTCTAGTGTATTTTCTTTGGTTAATTGATATTAATTTATTTAAATAAGTTTAAATAAATTATTCATAATTTCAATAGTACCATATATTTAGAAATACATTAATTCTTTCTAGATATATATTTATAATAATTTTTTGGTAAAGGGTACATAATTTTAACCATATATGTCATTATTTTATATGGGAAAATCATGTATGATATATGTCATTGATAAATTGTGTTCTATATGTACGTAGTTGATTCCATGAAAAATATGAAATATAATCATTATTAATTTGATGCAATGAATTTGGAATGAAATAATGTGCGAGGAAATGAATTATATAGATTTTTAGTTAAATGGTAGGATTCATAAATATGTTATTATATGTTAAATATGGAGTGGATACAATTTTTATATTATTCATCATCACAAGGATGTGATGGTATTTTTAAAGCCACTATAATTATGTACTTTCATAACCCAATGATCAATTATTATTTTCCTTGAATATATTTATTTTCATGTTTACTATTCATTTCTTTATTCTCATTTCATATTATGATATGGAATAACATCGGTCATTCATTCACACCACAATTCATTATTATTAGTTATTAGTCACATTATCATTATTTCATTGTTATGTTGGATATAGATTCAATAATTCTTATAGTTTCATTTATTATGGAATGAATCAGTTTATTTTGTTATTATTTACCAACAATTTTTCAATAATATTATGAAACCCCCTTTTAGAGTATATATCATTTCCATTTATAATATTTCTTCTCATTCCTAATAAAACAAATAAGATTAAACCATATAAAAATGGATATCATGTAAAATAAAAATGTTTTTTTCATAAGATTTATAGTTTGTCTCAGGGTAATGAAGAAACCATTTATGTGTATATATTTTTATAGATATTAATCTCTTGGATACCCTATATTATATTCTATTTAAATTTTTCAAAAAAACCTATACCTTCTCAATGGTGTTAGATTCTAGTTCATTACATTACATTACAATATCATTTCATTTCAAAATTATTTATGTTCATGGTTCCTTTTAGATTAAATTATACGACCTTATTTTCATGAACCACAATTATTTGTATATCCCCTAGACATGAAATGTGGTTTATAAGTCCAGTTTCCATTTCCTACATCATTTAATGATTGGTCATATAGAAAGTTGTTTGTACGTTATGCGAATATTTTTTGTTCTTTATGATCAAGAATATGTATCTTCCATATCCCATATTTCAACTCCATTTTCTAAAATTTTATTTTCCAATTATAAATGTTTTCCTAAATCTATGGAACTTGGTCTTTTTATTTTATATTAAATTTTTTTAAAAAATAACATATCCATAATTTTTCCAAATATTTCATTTTTGGTCCACTTTTAGAAAATGTAGAACTTTTATTAATTTTAATGATTAAAAATAAATAGATTTTGCAACTATAATGACACCTATTTAATTTAATTATTGTACCTAAAATTTAAAAAAAAATTAAAGTAATGTTCCATTACAATTTTTTTCAATTATTAATTTTAAAAACACATTTTACCAATAAAATTAATTATTTATAACAATATTTTTAAATGGATATTTTAATGGTATTTAAATTATTCCACAGTAGTAGCCCTGGATTTTACATAGAATCCACAAGGTATATGGGTTAATGAAAACACCCTTATTCATTATCAATAAAGATTATAATTGTTTTAATGACATATTCATAGAATTCAATCAGTTTTCCTTGATTCATCATTTAATTAATGTTTTAATGGAAGTATATATGATATTTATTTCGAGATGCAGGGTTTATGAAATTATTATATTTTATGGTTCATGCAATTGATTATAAAACGTATATCACTTTTTTAGATCATGGGTGAGAGCAATATATCGTATATGTGGGTTGTCCTAAATAAAACTAAAATACATAGGGTAAATGTTATATTCTCTAGATAATTATATTGGAATTCATCATTATGGATATTAAAATTACAATGGTTATTGTAAGGGTCATATAAGGATTTTAGGATAACGATGTCAAAATGCACCTATAAGTTTTCTTTATTCTTTATATTTGTAATAATTGTTTCAATTGTTCAAGGGTAATATCACATTAATAAGGACTATTTATTTTTATTATGTTTTTTAATGATAGTTTGATATTCTACATTTCATTATTTATGATCCATTTTTTGATGGGTATGAGTTCTCATGTAGTTATGCTCGCACCCATTGATTCTATTATAATTTTAGATATTCTAGTCTAATGTTTCCTGAATATAGTAAATTGATATTTCTTACGATTACCCTTACTAATAATTTGTTCTCAATCTTTTTATTTTTCATATTACTCCTCTAATAAATAGTGATGTTAAATAAATTGAGTCTTGAACAATTTTATATGTAATTTAAAATGTGGGAGATGTTGATGACATGATATAAAATATGGAATAATTGGTGTAGAATGATATTTTACTGATATTTATAATTAATTATTTCATGGATACACAATGTTAATAATTTTTAATAATTATCATCAACTATATATGAAAATGATTTTTTCGGTAAGTTTGTGATCCTATATTTATTGTCAATGTTATCAATTTGGCGCAGAAATAATTTGTTTACATTTCTCATTATAAAATCTAGAAGCATATTGTTTTTATTTTAACATTATATCTATGATTTCAGATTAAAAAATGATACATGCAATCCAATGTTAATGAGTTGGATGGTGTAGTTTATAGAATATCAATTTTCTTCATGCACAAGAAGTCAAACATATAATTATTCATATGTAAATGATATTTTTCATTCTTAAAAGAAACATTATTTCTTGAAAATAATTCCCTATCAGATTATATTCTTAATTTTTGTCCATTAATCAAAATTCACATTAGGTAATCCACACATTACTCGAATTAAAATGACCATGTGATATAATCACTTTTACAGGTTAATATTACTAAAAAATTGGGGAAATAATTAAAATTAGGAACAAGAAACAAATTGAAACATGATAATACATTGAAACATTTGATAACATTTATATCTATTGATTTAATCCATTAATTGGCTAGACTTTACTTTTATGGTAAATAAAATATTCTACAACTGAATGTAATATGTACATGAAATCAATCACAACTGATCAAAATTTCAATCTTTCTATTTTTCTCTAATAATTTTTTTGAGGGCTTAAAAAATTATGTATAGGAGACTCAAATTATTTTTCAATATCTATTATTATATCAATATTTCCTTAATTTGTAAAGAACAAAATGTATCAATACACTCATAGGATAAATAATTAATAAAATTCATAAAGAAAAAGGTGAATTGATAAATCTAAAATGAGTCACTATAAAATTATAATATTCATATATTGTTATAAATTCCGTCTTTGTTATATCAACCTTCATTACACATAGTTGAAGATAAATTTTTTTAAGATTGTTATTTTAAAATAATTAAGGTCACTAAATTTAATAAATAGATAATCAATTCTTGGTAAGTGATAAAAGTATATTACAAAAACGGAATTTGTCTCACAATAATTTAATCATATTCTTATTGAACCATTAATTTTATTCAACAATAATATTTCGTTTCCCCCACTAAGAATTTAAAAGTGTATAAATAACTTTTACCTCAACATTTTTATATTTTTATTTATCTCCACTATATCAAGTGGTTAAATTTTATAATTTTATTTGGATATATATATTTATAGGGAATGTTTGTTCAGTTAAATGTTGAAAACAACATCACGCTCTAGTGTATGACAACATAATTAATCTAGAAATATATCATTGTGTTTTATATGATATAATTCCTTATTCAATATGATTTTATCGCCACAAAAGATATCATTTTCCATGAATATTATCCAATAATACCATTAAAGAGATATATTTTAGGATGGTCTAGAAAAGACTTTTGAATTTATTTTGGTCAACATATAATATAGAATATCAAAATAGACACATCTCTTTCACTACCTCCAAGAGTAAGAGAGTTCTTATCTAGACAAATAATCCATTTCTAGTATAGTAATGGGTTTGTTATTTTTTAATTTGGGGGGGTTTATTTTCTCATTAATCATCCTAATATAGATATTTATATGTTTGGATTAACTAGATTTTCTATGTTTCTGAGAGTATTTTTCATAACCATGATTATCATTCATAATATTTTTAGGATACAATTATGCTAATCTAAAACATTATTCACATTCTTAGGTGGAATATATCAGCATTAATTAATGATGTTGATCTATTTCCCATTAGTCAAAATAGTAACAATATTTCATTAATTTCATACAAAAAATTAGTACATGATATATAATTATTATCTAAAATGTATATTTTTTATTCTAGATTATTCAATATAAATCATAAAGTTTTTTCATCGTACATTATATATTTCACTTTTATCAACAAAATATTATCCCCATGGTTTCTACAAAACAACCATTGATACGAATAATAAAATCCATAACACTAGAGAAAAAGTAGAGGTAGTTATATTACTGTAGTAGTAGAGAAATAGAAAGTCCATGAAGGATCTAAAGGTTTAGTTATCTTGGAAGACATGATATAAACATAAAAGAATATCAAAACATAAAATAAAACATGAATATATTTTGATGAAAATGTTATCCATTCAACCATTTCCCTTAAAACTATCTATGTTTCTCCTCTAATTTTTTAATGGAATGTTATCAAAATAAGGGTTCGATCTTATTCTCAAAAATAAGTTACATACGGTGTGATATTTCATATCACAGACCTTACAGTAGTGATATAATAGGAATAAATGAACAATATAAATCCAAAATCAACTTAATTTTGGAGAGTTATATATACATGAAAATAAATGTATATTGGGGTATCAATAATCATTGAACTCGTTGTGATGAAATGAATGATTTTTGAAATCAAAAACAAGTTGTTAGGTCCTTATAATATGAAATTGTTCAATTATTGAGAGTGGAATATAAAAAAACTCCACCTTATATGTCTAACTATACATGACTATGTATCGAGGGTACCTAAAATTCGAGATCCCCGTCTACTGATTATGTCCAATGTAGTATGTATAACATAAATCATGACCATTTACTCAATTACATGAAGATACTCTTAATAAAAAAAGAAAGATGTATAATGATATATAATTATGTTCAATAAATACCCCTTAATACATATTTGTCTTGTATAAGAGTACAAACCTCAATCATCTTAGAATTCATGTCATATCTTCAATGTATCATGAATTTATCATTCTAGAAAAATATTGTTATGTTGGTTTATACGATTTTTTATGTTATATATGGATGATAGTAGATTTATTCAATATAATGATTTTTTTTGGAGACCATGGAAATTTTAAGAAATAACATTCTTCATGGATCAATAATTACTATGTGAATATCCCAGTGCATATCGCCTATTAGTGTATGGATAGTTGTTCACTCTTATTCCACTTCATCATTATTCATGTTGCTGAATGAGTTAATTTTTACTATACATTTTTATAGGAGATCACCTATTGGTATACCAATTGTGAAATCATTCTCACTTGATAATATATCAAGATGATTTATTTTCGATGAATACAAAAATATTTTTACATAAATAATTGTAGGTTGGGTTATCCACCATGGAAATTTTTTTCTTTTTGAATGGTTTTGGTAACTATTTAATAAAAATAATATGATAGAGGGAAAAAATATATACTTTACAATATCATATATATTATAAATAATATATTTAAAATAATTCATATAAATATATGCACCAAAAAAATTAATTAGGTGTCGAATATAACAGGAGTTCTAAAGATTGATAATTATGAGGAAAACCGCCTCTGGTAGATTGGGTAGTAATTAAATCCTAAAATATTGGGAGATGATTATTTTTATTGTCCATAAAATACCATTAATAATTTCATTTAATTATATTATATCACACGATGTTTGTATATACATCTTATAAGAAATCATTTGGAATAATACAAATCAAGTCTCAAACAGTGGAATTTTAGATGGAAAACCCTTACCACATATTCCTTACATACATAAACAGACAATATCCTCAGGAATAAACAACATACATATACTTATAAACATATTCACAAAATTAATCATTTACATTTTCATTTATAATACATTCAAATAGTTATTATGTATGTGGATTTTTTCAATCATTCAGATCAGGTGTTAAAACATTAATATTTTTTAAAATTTCATAATAATTGTCTTGTTTTCATACTTAATTGAATTTATACCCTTACAAGAACATTAGTTTTTATATTCATTATTTTTTATAATTTCATTTTATGTCTCAAAAGATATTATTCATTTTAATAATCATACTCCATGCAGATAAATTACATAATATTCATGTTTCAGTGATTTCAGATGATAGAAGTCTGTTTTATTAAATAAGGAAATAATTATTTAAATAACACTAAAAAACAGAAATAAAATATTTAATTATATATTCATATCATATTATAGTAATAAAATTGTCTCTAGAACCATTATTTATATAAATTCATTATATTAATCAATTTGACGGTTAAACATTCCTAGATTGAATGAATAATTATGTGGCGGTGTTGTTGTAATATCTCAATAAAAATAATAGTGTTATTATGTAATTTTAAACAGTGTGATATACCATAAACGAAAGGAATAATAACTATAAATCAACATTAAAATATGGAAATATGAAAATATTTTAATAATTATTATACCTTCAGCTTTCTAATTTAAAACAATTATATTAAAAATGATCATTTCATGACCATATAATTAACAAGGTCTCAAATTATAAAATAATAAAATTTAATGAAATAATTAAAATATTAGTAATCCTTTATAAAAATAATTATATCCATCCTTGTATAGTGGTTATGGAAAATGAATCATGTTATGTTGTTGTTGATGCTCCTTTTTGTCATAGATTCCAACAAATGGAAAAGGGGAATACATTATGCCCAATGAGGGTAACCCTTTTAAGAAAATCAATAATTGACAAAGGCATGGACTCGGAACCCATTTGGAGGGTGTCGTGCAGGTTTCATGTGTGCCGTGCAGGTTTCCTGCGTGCCACCTATGGGTCGCGCAAGTCACTTGGGAGCCTGATTCGTTTTTCGCACAAGGTCCCCAGTTGCCTATAAATAGCGCATGTGGGCCCCCCATATCAATGATGAATTTTCCAAAACCCATATTCAAGCCCTGGTCACCCACGTATTTGTCTGACGTCTTCCAAACACTTCTATGGTAATTCTATACTGGAATTTATGCTCTAAAGAGGAAGAATAATGCCTAAGTGTTAGAACTCATCAATACGTGCATGCTGAAGTGTCCAGCCCTTAAGGGATTTGATGACACTTGTGTGCCGCCGTGCCCTCTCAATGGATCTTTCGCGCCACCCTTTTGGAAGCATGTATGGATGATACTAAGTGCTTGAGTTCAAAATCATCCATGTATTATCCTATAGATTATTCTTCACCCAAGGGGACTCATGTCGCTCATGTCTAGTTGTACGACCTAGATTTGCGCGCCAGAACAATCATTTCCCGCCTCCTTCCTAGTCATCTCCTTTCCTCCAATCAACCTCTCATATTCAATACATATCTTTCAAAACCCTCTTCAATTCCATTTATGGCATGGTTCCTTTGTTGGCATCTTTATATGAAAGGAATTATGTGATAACCACTAACAAAAACTCATCACTTACAAGAATTATGTCACTACGGTTAGGGGTTTTTTATATAACCTCATCCTTTTAGATGAGAAGATATTTTGACATGGGCCTCCATATCAAGATTAAGGCCCAAGTTACAAGTCCCCTTAACCTAGGCCTCCTTCTAAGGAGTAATCCCCAGTCATAGTTTCCTTAAGCACAAAGCATCATCCTCAGGAGTAAACCCTAATCTTAATTTCCTTAAGCATTGGGCATCCTCCTCAAGAGTAGGCCCAAATCTTAATTACTTTTTATTTGGGATTCCTTCTCAGGAATAAAACCCAATCATAAGTCCATTTTAAATTGGGTCTCCTTCGAAGGTGTAATCCTCATGTTAAAACTATAAATCTGCATAACGTACAAATACATTTATGGACCGTGTTCCTTGGCTTCTTTCTTGATGTATGTCTTGGTCTTCATCTACTTGGGCAGTCATACATACGTAAGCCCCACATCATTTCTCATAACTACATATTTTGTGGAACCGTCATCATGTTTATTGATACAACTTTTTTCTCACACCGAGCATGAATCACATGAGCATAGAGAGTAAAAATAATCACGACATCTCATATTGGCCCATTTACCATGCATAAACCCAATATTTTTTACCCAAACTACGTGGACATTGATCTCTACCTTAAAAGAAGATTATGTATGATGCCTTTATAAGGTTTAATCCAATTATTCATTAATTATTTTCTATCCCATATTAAATTTAACTATATCCTTCTTATCGAACTATGTGGGTTCTGGTTCCTTTTTAACAAGGATACATATGTAGCCCATATGCAGGTACGATCCCAACTCTAAAATAATACTTGTCTTTCTAAATGACAATAAACATAAAGTGTCCCACTTAGTGGCTTTAAAACCAGTATGGTCATCATAGTGACCAAGATATTTCTCTATAATATATTGAAGGATACCATTGAATAAGAATCTCCAATACATATGGATGATTCTCGATCGATGAAGAACCTCAAATACATTAAAAAATTCTCTAAATCACATATATCAATAATTAATTTCCATGTCTAAAACTCATTATCATGCTTGATGAATCAATAAGGATGTGTGAACATAACTTAAATCTATAATAGAGTCCCAGAGTAGGAAATATTTCCCCCAAAAAAGGAGTGATGATTCAGACCTCCCATCCTCTCGAACAATGTAAATTCTTAAGCCCCATCGGTCCACAACTAATGAACATCTACCTTTGGAATGTAAGTACAACTAGATATAGAATCATTGGGTGTTTCCAGTTCTACGAATAAACGCATTAGAAATCGATTGTAATTTTTAATTCTTAAACAATCAAGGTCATTCCCATTTCTAGACGAATCAAAAAATGGTGAACCTGACGTGAATCATTAACCATGTTAAGCAATGTTTTACTTATTTGTTAGGCCCCTATTAAACAAAATATTAGGGCCAAGAAAGCAATAAATGACATATGTGCTCATCCAAAATATGTAGTCTGGCCATACCTATCTTGATTATGTCTATTATATCAAATATACAATCTTTTCTAAGATATCTCTACAACACAGAATGGCTTCTTTAAAATTCACAATTATGAATGCCTCGACCGCTACTCTTGTTAGATCCTCATCAACTATGAGGATGGAATCACCTAATCAGAATCATAAATGTTTGGTCTTGAATGCATTGGTGAGGTAATACCATAAACATAGTACCATACCGACTTTCGAGGCCGCTCGATAGGCCCTTTAAGTTAAAAACTCATCCGGGTTGTCCGGACAGTGACAACTAGTGGTCATGAAGCAGGTGGTTTTAACCACCATCTCCATTTGTTTCGGGTCAGTATCCCCGGAACGAAACAACCCTCCCTCCCATATTATAGGTAGTTAAATAAAGAGGTCACTCAAGGCCTTAGTTCAAGATGACATGAGCCCTTCCTAAAAAATTCCACCAACAATCACCACCAGACTTGTGCGGTAGTGCACCCTCACCATGATGAAGGTATCACCATAGGGTGTTTGTCTCATGTTCCTCAGAACATAGAACTCAAGAAGAACCATCAGAAGCAAAATTCAGTCAACATGGAGCAGGTTCTTACCTCTTCCCACTCCGGAAAAGTCCATCAATCTAACTTGATGGCAAACAACGAGTGGGAACATACACCCGTCTGTCCTAATTTCACTACCCAGCAGACTCGTCTTGCAGTAACACATCAATCGCGTCAAGAAATTCCAGCAGAGTACTATAGGTAGGCACATAAACTTTTTCATAATTTTATAGTCTGTCAAAATGCTTGTTTGACTGCAACCAAAGATGTTCACCAATCAAATGTGGTGACCACCTGTAAAGAGACACATACAGCTGCGTACACTCATCCATTCTGCCAGCAATCTCATCTGCCAGTCTTGAAGAAAGTTCATTAATGATATTTAGTGGAGAAAAATCAGCAGGAACATACAATAGTGATTTATCAAGATAACCAACTGTCTCAATTTCTAGCTCCAGGAGATGTCAATTAGAAAGCTCTAATGACATACAGGAGGCAGACACAACTTTATGCGCCCATACATGAGTAATGTCAGAATTCACTGAAAGGAAAATGAGGACAGAAGTAGGAACACAAACCTACTCCAGACATGGAATGGACATATATTCTAGTTCCGACAGCTGATATCACCAAGCACATTCTGAAAATGGTGAAAGAGCATAATCAAACCTCTACCCTTATTCTTGAAAACGGTCAGAATATTATAACAACTTCAGCTGCATCAAAGGGAAAGAATCATAAATCTATCCTTATCAGTAGTGTGACTCATCAAAATGTCACTCTGGAGTAGATACACACCTCTGTTCCAGTCTAAGAGGGTTGTGGGGCATACTCCCCCATGTCATATAGACAATCATGTAGGGAACATACGCCTGATTTAAATAGTGATAATTAGCCTAACCCAACCATTTATCCTGAGCAGGCACATACACCTGCCCATAATAACCGCTTTCTTCAACAAGTGATTTCCCAAGTGAGTAAGAAGGCATCCAAGAAAACGAACCATCCAGCATAGTTGAAAAATCAAGATCTAATTTGCAATAAGGCCTTGCTTAATACTGTAGTTCTTGAAGCCCACTGACAATTGCTTATTACAACACAAGATTATACTCTCTCATTTCCAGATTCCGGAAGTAACAACAATAATTCAGAAGGTCTTTTTCAGACACTTCCTCATTATGGATTTATTCATGAAAATTCGGCCAATCTTGAAGTATTATATTCATATGAGAGCTACGATAACCCTCTTCATGTCCAGAAGACAAATGTGAAAGTGGTTTTATCTTTTTTTGTAACCCACCATGTTGGTCCTCCCCATGATGATGAATTTAGCTGAGAAAGTCCTCATCGTAGTTGTAAATCACATTGCCTGGAAAATTCTTAAATTGACAATGCAGTAATGAGAAAGCCCTCTTATCTTGAGGAACTTGGAAATGAGAATCTAGTCATGTATGATGCCTTACCACTAGCAGGTGAAATAATTTCTCAATTATAAGATAGCTTGGGGTGTAAGTAATTCTCCAAACCACCTCTGGGTCATTCATATTATAATTTGAAAAATTAATTCTCAACCAATCTTGTTGAATCTGATGAAGCAAAAAAGATGTAAAGCCCCAACACCTGTTTCCCAGAGTCGGTGCATTATTACATAACATAGGCCAGATCACATGAATGATCTAATATCAAATGGACGATTAGTTTAGTAGCCTTGGAATAACTAGATACATTCATAAAGATTACATTACATCATAAAGCCAAACACTACTAAAACAACATATTGTCTTCATATCCCCTGATATTATCCCTAATGGTCATTCATAAATTACTTCTTCACATCCTGGAAAAAATAAAACATTGAAAGGGGTGATCTTAGATGCTCAGTAAGGATAACAATATAGAGGAAACATTCATAAATAAGGCTATACATTTAAAGCAATGTATATCTAAAACAAAAGCCTTTTAAACTTGAACTTCAGCATAATATGGAAAAGGTAAAATGAAATAATGTCATTAAATTATTTACATTGATATTATACTAGTCGAATAATCACATGCAATATCAATAACCACTTTCATAATGATGGAATTCATAATTCCATACTATCATAACCACGTAGCCAAGGGCTCGGGCCAAGACTCAAATTATATTTTGTCAAGGACTTGTGCCAGGACACTAGTTTGTAACATGATACCTAACAATGAATCGAGGAGCTATAGCGAGATCCACTCATCACTTATTAAGTCCAATGCATTCCTCATATGAAGAGGTTTAAACATAACATTAACATTCGTAATAAAACTAGCATACAAAATGTCAATACTTTCTCCATAATCCATGAATGGTATAATAATAATACATCCACAGTCAAACATATCACAAAACCATCAATACAATATGGATGTTTTGTATCATAATAAATAAACTTCAAATAAGATTATAATCCATCAATGGATGTTGACATAGATGAAATCAAAACTATTTTAGAGAAATATCTCATTTTTTTAAATCATTTAAAAGTCACATAATTATAAAAGAAAACATTTACTTTGAATATATTCTTATAAGCTTGTAAGGTATGATTTTACAATTTTATAATGGCTGAAAATAGCCGCACCCGCCGTGTAATTTAAAAGAAGACATTCTTACCTTAATTCTGTCGAAAAGGTTAAAAAAGACCTTGTTTGGAAAACAACAGAATGATTCCATTATAAACTTCTTATAAAATGTCAAAAGGGTGTAAATGAATTTATCCCATAGTCTTTAAAAAATTATGAATGATTTGAAATACATTTTTAGGAAACATGGATATGGATGATAAAGAGGTCCTAGTAGATAATTACGTATAAACAACCTCGGATAATGAAGAAATTGTGAAATAAACTTTACCTTGTACTTTTACTTAATAAATGGTGTGTTAAACTCCTGTATAATAATTTAAACATTTTTTTTAAATTATACAAGAACCATAGACATAATAATGATATCATCTATGATCTTCTAATAATGATTTGTTAATAATACATTAGTATTATTGTCGTTTCAGGTGTTGACTTACCCATTTTCTTTTATATTTTGTGTTACATAAGTTGTTTTTGTTATGGATAGGTTGTTTCTTATTCTTATCCAGAATGATATAAAGATCTTAAACATTACTTTTAACCATATAATGAGATTTAGTCATGAATGGATATGATGGTAAATGAATCTCATCGCGATCTTGTAGACGATAGTCCGTGCGTACTGACGAGCGACAATATCATCTTTTTGATATTAAAATAATATATAATTGGATGTTATATCATATATACAGAATCATTATCATGTTATATATATTATGTAAATGAATTACACATCATTATTATACCCATCCAAATAATAATTTATTGAATAACAATTACACCCAGACGTGGAGACGGTAAGCCGTACGTACGCACGTATGGTGACATGTCATTCATAGGATGGATAGAATATTGAATATGGTTGTACCATATTTATAATAACATCATAGTTTATATAATATAGTGTATTTATTAATTCATAATGGGGAAAACAATGAAAGAAGAATTTGAAGAAGAAAGGAACTTTAAAAAAGGTGGTGAATTAATTACTTCTTCTTCGGGTTCTTCATTTTGATTTGTTAAAAAGGGCTCCTTAGGTTGGAATTATGATCAAAATAAGGCCTCTAGGTTGAAGTTATGGAAGTTGAGAGAGTATTTGGGCATTATTTTTCTGATCCAAGAGGCTTTGAATGTGTGAATTACTGAGAAGGGGGAGTTCTCTTTTATAAGAGGGGTGAGGGGCACCTTTGGAAAAGCTAGAAATATTATTTTATAATAAATTAATATTCGGTTTTTAATGGCTCCAAAGTAGATTATTTAAATTTTAAGGTGGGGATGTGTCGAAAACCACTCAACCAATAGGTTTTAGACTGGTTTGGGTCACTATATTAACCGTATCTTTTAGTTTTATCTCTTAGTTAATTAGTTTGACATTTATCGTGTCACTTTGTATTTTAATATTATATAGATTATAAAATTACAATATACATCCAAGAGACACCCAATTAGTCCATTAATGATACACATATCATAATACAAGTGTCATTTATGAACCTTTGATTTTTAGGAATAGAATATAAATTAATAATATTTTATTTTATTTTAAAACTCTTTTATGTCAATTTTGACACTATTGGGTATTTTGATTTTGATAATTTAATAAAAGAATTATTAATTCGAAAAAAATTTATATAACCAATAATAATATGTAATATTAACTTATATAATTAGTGGAATTCATAAAAAGTCTCAAATTACATTTATTTTGATATTTATAATATAAATTAATTTAATATTTCATTAATTAGTTAATTACTGCATCACAATTGTGTCATAAATAAATTAAATTATTTAATGTATAAAAATTATAAATAAAATACCATTATGTAGGAAATCGTTTTATCTATCTTATGAGTATTTACAATTGAATTTATCTTATGTAAAACCTTATATTAAAAATGATTAATTAGTAAACTTTGATTTTACCTCTTTTAACTCTTCTTTTAATTAAATAATAATAAATGTACTTATCTAATTCAAGTGGACCTAAATGACAATATTTGACATCTGAGGTTGTTTTTGGTCGAGATACACTTGTACATTAGAATTAGGACATGTGTTAGGGTAATATTAATATCATTTTTACCCATAATTATCCTATTTACTTTTAACATGTGGTAAATAAAAGTAAAAGGTTACTATTCACCATAAATTATTTTTATCTTATTGAGCCACATTTTACTCCTTGATATTAACGGTGTCTCTCGGATTTTTGAAATTCCACTCATAGAAGCGGTAAAATTATGTTTTATGTGAATTTGCAAATTCTCCTTAGAGGCGGGTAAAAGACGGTGAAATGTTTAATAAAATTTCTATATGTCTAAAATTACTATAAACTGACTCCAATGAATTATATTGAACATATATAGGTATTACGTATATATTTTTACCAAAAATAAATTTAAATAAAATAAGTAATTATTTAAATAAAATGATGGGTTTTAACAAATAACTATGTGTTTTTTCATTATTCATAAAAAATTGAATGTTTTCAGAAAAATACCATAAATTCACCCAAGGGTAATTATGATATTCCAAATTCAAAAATGAAGTCCATTTTGGAAGATAAAATTTATATAATTTAAAAAGTGGGTATTACTATTAATAACGGCTAGTTTGATTGGTTGTGGTGTGTGTTAGAACTCAAAGTTGCGTACAACACACACTACTATATTATTCGAAGAGAAGCGTACCGTAGAAGCTTGCGGTGTTACATTCTCCCCTCCTTCAAATAATTTTGTCCTCAAAATTTCTAGGATACTACTGCATGAAAACACATTGGTGGTTCCTCATCATAAGATCCTCGGGTTCCCACGTTGCCTCTTCCATATTATGGTTCCTCCATAGAACTTTTAACAGAAGAGTCGTGCGGTTTCTCAGTAGTTTCTCTGTTGTATCAAGAATCCTGATGGGCTCTTCACAATAAGACAGATCAGGTCCCAGTTCTAATTCCTCATAGGTGAGTACATGTGTTGGTTCAGGCATGTATTTCCTCAACAGGGATACATGAAACACATCATGAACTTTGGAGAGACATGGTGGAATTTCCATACAGTAAGCTATATCCCCAATTCGTTCTAGAATTTCGAAAGGTCCGATATACCTAGGACAAAATTTTCCACTCTTATCGAAACTTATAACTCCCTTCCATGGAGATACCTTCAAGATAGCATGTTCTCCTACCTGAAATTCCAAATCCTTCCTTTGGTTATCGGCATAGCTCTTCTGCCTACTTTGAGCTGCTTTAATGGGGTTTTGGATTACCTTCACCATTTACATCGTTTCCTCCACCAGTTCTGGGCCTACAAGTTTTATTTCTCCAATGACATCCCAACAGGTTGGTGTGCGACATCTCTTTATGTATAACGCTTCATATGGTGCCATCTGAATACTTGAATGGAAGCTATTATTATACTAAAATTCTACCAGAGGTATTTATTGATCCCACATACCCTGAAAGTCAAGTGAGCTTGATCTCAACATGTATTCTAAGGTTTGAACAGTCCGTTATGATTGTCCATATGTTTGAGGGTGGTAGGTAGTTCTCAAACGAAGTTCAGTATCCAGGGATTTCAAAATACTTTTCCAGAATCTTGAAGTAAAATGGGGATCATGATCCGAAACAATCGATAGGGGTACTCCACGAAGTCTCACAACTTCATCAATATATAGTCTTGCTAGACGTTCCAGTGGTAGAACTTCTCTTATAGTAAGAAAATGTACTTACTTGGTATGATGATCAACAATAACCCATATTTCACCATTCCTTCTAGGAGTATTTGGTAGTCCCATGACAAAGTCCATCGTGATATTATCCCATTTCCACTCAGGAAAGGGAAGAGGTTGCATGACTTCTCCAGGCTGTTGACTTCCAGCTTTCAGTTGTTGAAAAACCATACATCTTGACACAAAATCAGTAATCCCCCTCTTCATGTTTTCCCACCAAAAAATTTCCTTTTAAATCTCTATATGTTTTGGTGCTCCTAGGGTGTATATAGAATTTGGAACTATGAGCATCGTCTAACAATTCCCTTTTTAAATCGGGTATATCGGGAACACAAAGTCTCTTCCCGAATTTCAAAATTCATTCTTCATACACAACGTCTCTCAATATCTCATCATTAATAGCATTAATATTCTTTTGAAATTCTTCATCATCAGTCTGAGAACTGTTAATCCTTTCTAGTAAAGATAGTTTGGAAACTATTTGAAAAAGCATTGATGTTTCAACTTCCATGGTTACTACCATTTCCATCTTCACTGTAAATCTCATATTTTTCACCATAGAGGTAGTGTCTCCATATCATGAAAGCAATGATCACAACTGCTAACTCGAGACCATGAGTAGGATAGTTTTTCTCATGAATTTTCAACTGTCGTGATGAATATGCAATAAACCTACCATTCTGCATAAGGACACAACCAAGTCTTTTCTTTGATGCATCACTATAAATAACGAACCCATCATTCCCCGATGGTGGAGCCAATATAGGAGAATTGAATAATCTTATCTTCAGTTCTTCAAAAAATTCTTCAAACTATTTTTTCCAAACAAATTTAACCACTTTACATGTGAGCTTTGTTAATAGGTTAGCCAACCAGGAAAAATTCTGGACGAAATGTCGATAATAACCTGCTAAACCAATAAAACTGCATACCTCAGTTATACTCGTCGGTGCATGCCATTTTTGGATTGCCTTGGTCATAGAAGGATCAACAGTGATTCCATCTTTTGAGACAATATAGAAAAGAAAAGAATTCTCCTGAAGCCAGAATTCACACTTACTAAACTTCCGATATAATTCATGTCTTCTCAGAGTCTTCAGGATAATGTGCAATTGAATTTCATGATCTTCGTAGCATTTTTATTATACCAAGATATCATCAATAAATACCCCCACAAATTCATCTAGATATTACATGAAAACGATATTAATTTGATCCATGAATATAGAGGGTGTATTAGTCACCCCAAAAGGCATTACTATAAACTCATAATGCTCGTACCTGGTTCGAAATGCTGTCTTCGGAATATCTTCATTATTCACACACAACTAATGGTATCCAGACTGAAGGTCAATCTTTGAAAAGTATTGAGCACCATGTAGTTGGTCAAATAAATCAACAATGTGTGGTAGGGGATTCTTGTTATTTATTGTCATAGCATTGATCTCCCTGTAGTCGATACATAACCTCATAGATCCATCTTTCTTTATAACAATAATAACAGGGGCTCCCCATGGAGAAACACTAGGGAGAATAAATCTCGTATTACTCAATTCCTCTAGTTGTTTATTTAGTTCAACTAATTCCACAGTGGCCAATCTATAAGGGGTCTTCGATATAGGCCTTGATCCAGGAATTAAATCAATGGAAAACTCGACTACCCGTTATGGAGGATGTCCAGGTAAATCTTCCGGAAACACATCTACATATTCTTTCAAAATAGGTCCATCCTCTATTTGAACATTCTTTTCCTCACCCACATACATTTCATTCTCATCCTCCCCAATAATTGAATTTAGTTGAACTACTAGGGGTGGATCTAGATAAGAATTAGGTGGTGATGATTCTTCTCTAAAGATAAGGTGTTCCTTATTATCACCATCAAAAATTGTAACCTCCTTCTTCTTACAATAAATCTTTGCATAATGTTCTGAAATCCAATACATACTGAGGATTAAATCAAACTCAATCATAGGTATGTCGATGAGATCAGCGGATAAATAACATTTATGTTCTCTAATGGGGATTGATTCAGAAAACATAGTTTCAATGATACTTCCCTTAGGAGTTTTAACATACAACTCCCGTGTTAAATAAAATTGGAAATATCAAATTTTCTCAGCAAACTGGGAAGATATGAGACAATGCGATGAACCAGAATCAAATAATGCATTTTCTAAACTTTAGGAAACCATTAAATTACCTGCCACCACGTCTTTCAGAGCTTCTACCTTAGCAGTAGTGATAGAATAAGCTTTCCCTTGATCCCTTGGCCTTTTCTGAGGTATGTTACCCTAACGATTATGACATTCATTTTTATAATGTCCCATCTCCCTGCAATTGTATCATTGGACCTCAGTAGCTTCCTTCTTCCCCTTGCAATCACAAGCTTGGTGGTATTTTTCACCACACTTGTAACAGATTCCCATTCCTTTTAAGAAAGTACCAGGATGTTTCTTCCCACATTAACTATAGGATGGATATTAAAATTTTCCCTTCTTCCCCTTATTTCCATTCATAGCAGATCTCTTCTTCTCTTGATGTGCTTTAAAGTCATAAGACTTAGGGAATTCCTTTTCTATCTTGATAGCACATGAGGCAATCTCTTCGATAGATGAGGAGGATTGTGGGACTAATGCTCAACGAATAAATGATTTTAACCCATCAAAGAAATGACCAATCTTACTTCATGGGTAATGTATATAATCTCCAGCATACCTTGCTATCCTTGTAAAGTTAGCCTCATACTTTGCGACATTCTCATCCTCCTTTTGTCTCAGACTCAGAAATTGCCTTTCCATATCTGCTCGATGGTCACAAGGAAAGTATTTTTCTAAAAATAGAACTTTGAACTCCCTCCATTTCCTATTTGAAACATCATCATCTTCCATCATGTTTTGAATCAATGGCCACCGTTTATCAGCATCTCTATTGAGATGGTAAACTGCCATGATAACTTTTTCCCTTTCACTACTCCCCAATGCTTGAAATATTTTCTCTAGGGAATTTATCCATTACTCAACTACTAATGGATTTTTACTCCCATTGAAATGTTGGTGGTTGTTGCCTCATGAAGAGATCTAACATTGATCCTCCACACATTGGATCAGGGTGCTCCATATATGTAAGGTTATTATTCATAACATGGTTGAGTTGTCCCAGTATAGTGATTAACTTATCAACACCAATTGCATCGCTAGCTTCACTATAATTATCTTGAGTAGGAGGGAAATCCCAACATGGAGTGTGTGCATTGATACAGTTTCCATTTATTTCACTAGGCACCATTTCTAAACAATTTCGTAAACTAGGTCTGTTTATCAATCAAAATACATAATTCCATACTTATAAAACCCTTAACATAAATTGAAATATTTATGGATATAATCCATAATCATAGAAAAATATTCTTTGACGAAGTATATACTCATAAACACTTCTTAATGATTTTTAAAGAAAATGAGATTTATCCTAAGAATATCCCTCGGGAGTGTTGTAACCAAGAGTGCAACAAGGCCTGTTGTCGTGCACCAGTTTTTGTTCGAGTCTAGCTCAAAGTGGTGTTTTCATGTTTTACGCCTAGGTACATTTGTGCTAGAGATGCCTCTACCTGCTCGTGTCCAGACAGGGATGTATTTCTCGGAAAAATCACAAAATCTATACAATTCCAAAATTTTAGGATGTTCTTCTATACTAATCCTCAATGTCCATCTTAGATCTGGGTGCTCTAATCAGAGTTTATCTAAATCTAGATTCCAATGATTGTACTAAACATTCTCTTATACGTACTTTAATGCCCCGACCCGAGTTTCCCAGAGTCGGTGAATAATTATATAACATTGGCATGATCACAAGAAAGATCATGTCTCGAAATACTGATTAGTTTAGTAGCCTTAGAATAACTAGATAAATTCATAAAGTTTACATTACATCATAAATTGAAAAACTACAACAACAACATATTGTCTTCACATCCCCTCATATTCACCATGCAGGTCATTCATAAATTACTTCTTCACATCCTGGGAAAAATAAAACATTGAAAGGGGGGAGCTCATATTGTCTGTAAGGATAACCATATAGAGGAAACATTCATAAATAAGAATAAACATTTAAGGCAATGTATAGATAAAACAAAATCCTTTTAAACTTGAACATCAGCATAATAAGGCTAAGATAAAATTAAATAATTCCATTTAATTATTTACATTGATATTCTACTAGTTGAATAATAAAATGAAATATCAATAACCACTTTCATAATGATGGAATGCTTAATGGAAGACTATCATAACCACGTAGCCAAGGCCTCGTTCCAAGACTACAAATACGATTTTTTCAAGGCCTTGTGCCAACACACTAGTTTGTCTCATGAGACCTACCGATACATCGAGGAGCTATATTGAGCTCCACCCATCACTTATTAAGTCCAATTCATTCCTCGTATGAACAGGTGTAAACATGACATAAACATTCATATTTAAACTAGCATACGAAATGTCAATACTTTCTCCATAAACAATGAATCGTATAAGAATAAAACATCAAAAATAAAACATATCACAAAACCATCAAAACAATATGGATGTTTTGTATCATAATAAATAAACTTCAAATAAGATTAAAATCCCTCAAAGGATGTTGACATAGTTGAAATCAAATCTATTTGAGAGAAATATCTCTTTTTTTAGAAATCATTTAAAAGTCACATAATTATAAAAGAAAAAATTTAATTTGAAAATATTCCTATAAGCTTTTAAGGGAATCTTTGATTATTTTATAATGGCGGAAAATTTCCGCACACGCCATATATGTTAAAAAAAGACATTCTTACATTAAATCTGTCAAAAAGGTTAAAAATGACCTTATTTGGAAAATGACAAAAAGATTCTGTTATAAACTTCTTATAAAATGTCAAAAAGGGTATAAATGACTTTATCCCATAGTCATTAAAATATTAATAATTATTTGAAATTCATTTTAAAGAAACATGGATGTGGATGATAAAGAGGTTCCAGTAGACAATTAAGTATAAACAACATCGGATAATGAAGAGATTGTGAAATAACAATTACCTTTTACTTTTCCTTAGTCGATAGTATGTTAACATCATGTATAATAGTTAAAACAGTGTTATTAAATTATACAAGAACCATACACATAATTATAATATCATATATGATATTCTAATAATGCTTTGTTAGTAATACTTTAGTATTATTGTTGTTTCGGGTGTTAACTTACTCATTTTCTTTTATATGTTTTGTTACATAAGTCATGTTTGTTATGGATAGGTTTTGTATTATTCCTATCTAGAATGATATAATGTTCTTAAATATTACTTTTAACCATCAAATGAGAATTATTCTTGAATGGATACGATGTGGAATGAATCTCATCACGATCGTGGAAACGGTAGTCCGTACGTACACACGAGCAACAATATCATCCTTTTGATATTAAAATAATATATAATGGGATTTTATATCATATATACATAATCATTATCATGTAATATTTATTATTTACATGAATTACACATAATTATTATATCCATCCAAATAATAATTTACTGAATAACAATTACCCCATGACGTGGAGAGGGTAAGCCGTACGTACACACGTATGGTGACATGTCATTCAAGGGATGGATAGAATAATGAATATTGTTGCACCATATTTATAATAACATCACAGTATATATAAGATACTGGAGATATTATTTTATAATGGGGAAAACAATGAATGAAGAAGTTGAAGAAGAAAGGAACTTGAAAAAGGGTGGTGAAATCATTACCTCTTCTTCAGGTTCTTCCTTTTGATTTGATCAAAAGGGATCATTAGGTTGGCTTTCTGATCAAACTAAGTCATCTAGGTTGAAGTGAGGGAATTTGAGAGAGTATTTGGGTAGGTTTTGGCCGAGCCAAGAGACTTTGAATGTGTGAATTAGTGATAAGGGGGAGTTCCCTTTTATAAGAGGTGTGAGGGGACCTTTGGAAAAACTAGAAATATTATTATATAATAAATTAATAATATTTTTCTAATGGATCCAAAGTTGATTATATAAATGTTAAGGTGGGGATGGGTCGAAAAACACTCAACAAATAGGTTTTAGATAGGTTTGGGTTACTATATTAACCTTATCATTTAGTATTAACTCTTAGTTAATTAGTTTGACATTTACCAAGTCACATTGTATTTTTATATTATATAGTTAATAAACGTACTATATAAATTCAAGAGATCACGAAGTGGTCCATTAATGATACACCTATCATGATACAATTCTTTTGTCCGAACCTTAGATTTTTAGGAATATAATATAAACTAATAATATAATCTTTGTTTTAAAAACTCTTTTATGTCAATTTTGACACTATTGGGTATTTTGTTTTTGATAATTTCATAAAAGTATTATTAATTCTAAAAAAATTTATATAACAAATAATAATATGTCATATTAACCTAGAAAATTAGTGTAAATCATAAAAATTCTCAAATTACATTTATTTGGATATTTATAATATCAATTATTTTAATATTTCATTAATTAGGTAATTACTACATCACTATTATGTCATAAATAAAATAAATTATTTAATGTCTAAAAATTATAATTAAAATAAAATTATGTAGGAATTCTTTTTATCATTCTAATGAATTTTTACCGTCGAATTTATCTTCTGTGAACTCATATATTAAAAATGTTTTAGTTAAAAACATTGATTTTAACTCTTTTAACTCTTCGTTGAATTAAAAAATAATAAATGTCCTAATCTAATACAAGTGGAACTAAATGACAATATTTTATTCCTAAGGTTGTTTTTGGTCGAGATACCCATGTCCTATAGAATTAGGAAATGTGGTAGGGTAATATTATTATCAATTTTACCCTTAATTATCCTATTTACATTTAACCATGGTAAATAAAAGTAAAAAGATACTATTCACAAAATGTTATTTTTAACTTATTGAACCAAATTTTAATCCTTGATATTAACAGTGTCTCTCATATTTTTTAAATTCCACTTACAGAAGCGGGAAAATTATGTTTTATGTGAATTAGAAAATTCTCCTAGGAGGTGGGTGAAAGAAGGTGAAAAGTTCAATAAAATTTTTATATGTCTAAAATTACTATAAACTAACTCCAATGAATTACATTGAACTTATAAGGGTATTATGTTTCTATTTTTACCTAAAATAAATTCATATAAAATAAATAATGATGTAACGCCCCGACCCCAGTGACCCAGATTCGGTGCATTATTTTAATACATTGGCATGATTACAAGGAACCATGTCCCGAAGAACCGAACAGTTTAGCAGTCTTGGAAAATAGATTACATACATGAATGTTACATTACACTTCATAACATACTAAACAACATAAATAATCCTTTATGAATGCCAATAGTCTCTTGTCTTAACCCTGCATATCAATCACATTACACTTCTTGGAATCCTGGGAAAAATAAAACATAGAAAGGGGTGAGCTCAAATGCTCAGTAAGGGTAATCAATACAACAGAAACTTTCAAAAATAAGCATAAACACATAAGGCAATGTATTACTAAAACAAAAGCCTTTTAAACTTAAACATCAGCATAGTATGGCAAAATTAAAATGAAATAATTCCATTTACTTATTCACATGGATATTCTACTAATCGAATAATCACATGCAATATCAATAACCACTTTCATAATGATGGAGTGCATAATTCTAGACTATCATAACCACATAGCCAAGGCCTCGTGCCTAGAATACAAATAAGATTTTGTCAAGGCCTTGTGAAAAGACACTAGTTTGTCTCATGAGTCCTACCGATGCATCGAGCAGCTATAGCGGGCTCCACCCATCACTTACTAAGTCCAATACATTCCCATATGAAAAGGTTTAAACATAACATAAACATTCGTATTAAAACTAGCATACGAAATGTCAATACTTTCTCAATTAACCAAGAATGGTAAAAAAAATAGCACATCCACAGTAAAACATATCAGAAAACCTTCAATACAATACAAAAGTTTTATATCATAATAAATCAACATCAAATAAGCTTAAAATCCATCAATGGATTTTGACATAGATGAAATCAAAACTATTTGAGAGAAATACCTCTTTTCTCGAAATCATTGAAAAGTCACACATTTATAAATGAAGTAATTTAAAAGAGGTTTTTGAATTAATGTGTCCCATACCACATTGAAACTTTTGATAAGAAATATCATTTCAAAACATTCATGTCCATATAAATAAATCCTTAAAATTATTTTGAAAACATGGACATTAATTAAAAAGATTTAGAAAGATAAATCTTTAAAACATTTAAAATTACGATCTTGATAAAGAGTACCTTTTAAAAATTCTTAAAATATACATTTTGAAATCATTTAAAAGTCACATAATTATAAAATAAAACATTTACTTTGAAAATATTCTTATAAGCTTCTAAGGGAAGCTTTGACGATTTTATCACGGCAGTAAATAGCCGCACCCACCGTATAAGTTAAAAAAAAGACATTATTACCTTAAATTTGTTGAAAAGGTTAAAAGTGCCTTGTTTGGAAAACGACGGAAATATTCCTTTCAAAACACATAAGGGTATAAATGACTTTAACCCATTGTCTAGTAAACAGTAAAAATGTTTTTAAATACATTTTTATGGAACATGTATGTGGATGATAAAGAGATCTCAGTAGATAATTACGTATAAACAATCTCAGATAATGAAGAGATTTTGAAATAAACCCTTACCATGTACGTTTACTTGGTTGAGGGTAGGTTTAACCTCCTGTATAATTGTGAAATAATTGTTATTAAATTATACAAGAATAATATATATCAATATGATATCATATCTGATCTTTTAACATTGCTTTGTTAATAAAATCTTTGTATTATTGTTGTTTCGGGTGTTAACTTACTCATTTTATTTTATATGTTTTTTTATGTAAGCCATGTTTTTCATGGATAGGTTGTATCTTATTGATATACAGAATGATATCAAGTCCTTAAACATTATTTTTAAATCATCAAATGATAATTATACTTGAATTGATACGATGGAGAATGAATCTCGTCGCGTTTGTGGAGATGGTAGTCCGTACGTACGCACGAGCGACAATATCATTCCATTGATATTAAAATAATATATAAATGGATGTTATATAATATATACAGAATCATTAACTTGTTTTATTTATTATTTACATGAGTTACACATCATTATTATACCCATCCAAATAATAATATATTGAATAACAATTACACCACAACGTGGAGACGTTAAGCCGTACGTACGCACATATGGTGACGTGTTATTCAAATGGTGGATAGAATACTGAATATTGTTGTACCATATTTATAATAACATCACAGTATATATATATGATACTGGAGTTATTATTTTAGAATGGTAATAACAATGTAAGAAGAAGTGGAAGAAGAAAGGAACTTGGAAAACGGTGGTGAAATCATTACCTCTTTTTCAGGTTTTTTCTATTGATTTGATCAAAAGGGATCCTTAGGTTGGCTGTCTGATCAAACTATGGCCTCTAGGTTGTATTTAGGGAAGTTGGGAGAGTATTTGGGCAGAGTTTGGCCGATCCAAAAGGCTTTGAAGGTGTGAAAAAATGAGGAGGAGTTCCCTTTTATAAGAGGGGTGAGGGGAACCTTTGGAAAAGCTAGAAATATTAATTTATAATAATTTCTTATTCTGTTTCTAATGGCTCCAAAGTTGATTATTTAAATTTTATGGTGTTTATGGGTCGAAAACAACTCAAACAATAAAATTTATACAGGTTAGGGTAATTATATTAACCTTATATTTTAGTATTAACTCTTAGTTAATTAGTTTCACTTTTATAATGTCTCTTTGTATTTTTATATAATATGGTTAATAAACATACTATATACATCCAGGAAACCCCCAAGAGGTCCATTAATGATACATATATCATGATATAAGTCTTTTGGCCTATCCTTATATTTTTAGGAATTTAATATCAATTAATAATATAATATTTGTTTTAAAAACGCTTTTATGTCAATTTTGAAACTATTCAATAGTTTATTTTTGTGAAACTCATAACAGAATTATTACTTCGAAAAGATTTAATTAAAACATTGCTAACATGTTATATTAAGTTATAATTTTTTTTAATTCATAAAAAGTCTCAAATTATATTTATTTGTGTATTTATAATATCAATTAGTTTAATTTTTGACTATTATGGTAATTACTGCATCATCATTGTGTCATAAATAAATTAAATTATTTAAGGTCTAAAAATTATAAATAAAATATCATTATGTAGGAAATATTTTTATATTTATAATTAATATTTATAGTCTAATATCCAACATATATAACCCTACGTAAAAATTGTTTTGCTAAAAGATATATGCTTGTGTCATTTTTGTATTCACTTTAACATAATTAATATAAAGTGTCCCTATAACCTACAAGTGGCTCCATGGGGTCCCAAAATCGACCCAAAGATGCCTATGGTCTAACATGTATCAACCAATAAGGTTAGGACACGTTTTAGGGTAATTTAGTATTATTATAATATTATTTTTTAACCCTTATTTACCGGATTTACCCTTAACTATGGTAAATAAAATATTTACCGCAATAATTATTCAAAATGTCTAAAAATAAAAGTTACCTATTTTCACAATTTGAAATTTCTAATTCCAAATATGGAATCCATTTTTCAAAATTAAAAACACAGAAGAGGAAGAAATTAATATAAATTTAATTCCCGTTGTTAAAACAAAAAGCGTGTTTTTAAGAGATAATAACTATCAAAAGATTGGCACTTGTTTATGTCTGGTTTAATTTTGAAATTATGTCCAATGACAAAAATTGAATTAAATGGTAATACTATATTCTAAATATACTTTAAAACCACTCAAATTCATAATTTATCAATATTAATTGTTTTGATTAAAAAAGTTGTTTTTAATTAAAATTTAGTAATTTTCACTATTCATCAAAATATTTGAGTTATCCGAAAAGTTCCAAAATTTCACCCTAGGTTAAATTCGATATTACGTATCCAAAAATGAAGTCCATTATTAAATATAAAATATATATAATTTCAAAATGTAGGTATTACTATTCATAACGGCTAGTTTGATTGGTTGTGGTGTGTGTTAGAACTCGAAGTTGCGTACAACGCACGCTAATGTATTATTCAAAGGAAAGTGTACCGTGGAAGCTTGGTATGTTTCATTTTAAATTTTTGATGACCCCATTTAGTAAAAAAGTTTAAAATATTGTATTTAAAAAGGGTTCACTATTAAAAGTTGATAAAATTACAATACTGAAAATGAATTTGTTCTTACATTATGTCTAAGAAACTCATAATATGGATTCTAAAATTATAAGGATTATATAAAGTTTAAAATTTATTTAATACTATTGATAACCTCTTTTGAACGGCTTGTTTGGTAAGTCATGGTGCGATTTAACTCGGTGTTGCATGTAGTACAAGTTATTGAATTATTTTGAATAAATAAGACACTATGAAATCTTGGGGTGTTACATTCTCCCCTCCTTCAATAAATTGCATCCCCACAATTTGAAATTGTTATTCGAAAATAAAATGTTGAAAATAGAAAATATCATTGTGGGAAAACCCACATCCGAAATTATGTTACTAAAATTTAGTCTTAATATGAGGAAAATAGAAATTAAAGGGTCACCAACAAATTATGATCTCTATTAGGAGAACATTGGTGGCAATGAGAGACATATAATTGGAGGAAAAATGTAAACATTTATAGGTAGTTATTGAGGTCATCAATCACAAACAAGTGTAAAATTGAGGTCCTTAAATTCATCAATCTATGATGATTTGAAATATCATCGGCTCAACAAAACATAGGGTATTAGGATAACACATTTTTGGTTTTCGAATTCCTTAAATAAAGTATAAGAATTAATTTCATCATAGAATAAGAAAGAAGAAATATATATTCTTGACAAGTAGAGTTTCATCCTTTAACTAATTTCTACCACAAACTCATCTTTCACTCTTAAAGATAATAGAACAAAAAAATATATTCTATTTATCCTATTCGTATAGGGTTAAAAAAACGAATTTATAATTCATCTCCCAGATCTTTTAAAAAAACTACATTATTTAATCCCAGACATCACGTGGGTTAGTGGTAGGTGATACACCCTTTTCGCCCTTCAGTTGTGGGTTCAAGTCTCATGGCCTTGCCGGACGCGACGGGTTGCCGCCCGACCTCTGGGTTGTCCTTTTATGGCAATCCAAAATAATCCAAACTAGAACAATCGAAAATACTTCAGTCCAAAATTTATAAGGAAGGTAAACACAATGAAGATCCCTTTTTCCACGTTATAACATGTGATCACCTTCATCATGTATTCTTTTAAAACACTGCATCATCCTGAATTACCATAAAACCTATTTGATTACATTCATGATCCCTTATTCCTTATAGAATAATAGATATACTCATTCAATCCAAAAATGTTGTAAACCCAAAGAATGATGGAATATACAAATCATTAATCAGTTTCACGGTATTCAAGAGTATCCAATATCATTTATCCAAATCAATCATGTATTATTCCAAAATCACTACCTCGGTATCAGAACTATATTATGGTTTATCATTCTCTCAACCATATATTTTCCAAAAATTTATCCTTCTATTGAGTCACATTCCTTTGTTCCACACAATCTCAAGTCCTTAATGAAATAATACTGTAGTACAATCCTTATATACTCCATAATTATTATAACATGCACATTATTGATACAAAACTCAAATGACATAATCAACATAAGAACTCTAATCATTCCTCTTCATCTGTGGTAGTATCATAACTTGATTGCTATCCAATAGCATCATTTATGGCATAGTCTGATGACTGGGACATAGGTTCCCGTAGTTTCCAAACTCCTTGCAAATGAAGCATTGTACATTTGAAACCATTTTCTTCCCCTTGCAGTCACATACTTTGTGCCCTTTTCCTCCACACTTATAACAAACTCCCATTCCTTTCAGGCAAGTTCCAGGGTGTTTCTCCCCATAGTTATCATATATGGGAAAATTATTCTTTTTCGTCTTCCCTTTAACCATATTTCTCTCTTCCATCCTTTTCTTTTCTTGCTTCCCTTCAAAGAAATAGGACTCCGAGAATTCTTTACTCATCTTATCAACACATGATACTATTTCTTCATATGATGATAATACGTGGGAAACTATTTCCCTTTAAATTCTGGCATAGGACCATGAAGGATATCATCCTTCTTACTCTTTGGATCATACGTATTACGGGAGTTCACATTCCTTCTACTGGGCGCCATTTCTATACAATAGCATAAACTAGTTCAGTTTATGAATTGCAATGAATAATTACCAAACTTGTAAAATACCTAACACAAATTGAACAGTTTATGGATATAATCCATAATCATAAAAATGTTTTCTTTGAGTAAGTATATACTCATAAACCCTTAATAATGGTTTGTAAAGAAAATGAGAATTATCCTAAACATATCCCCCGGGAGTGTAGTAACCAAGAGTGCAGCAAGGCCCTTTGTCGTGCACCAGTTCTCATTCAAGTCTAGATCAAAGCTGTGTTTTCGGGTTTTACCCCTAGGTACATCTGTTCTAGAGCCGCTTCTTCCTGCTCATATCCAGACAGGGATGTATTGCTCAGAAAACTCACAAAATCTCTACAATACAAAAATTCTTGGAACATCTTCTATACTAATCCTCAATGTCTATCTTAGGGCTGTGTGCTCTAATCAGAGTTTATCTAAATCTAGTTTCCAAGGTTATTGCTAAACTTCCTCTAATACCAACTGTAACACCCCGACCCCAGTGACCTAGAATCGATGCATTATTTTAATACATTGGCATTATTACAAGGAACCAAGTCATGAATAACCGATCAGTTTAGAAGTCTTGGAAAATAGATTAAATACATGAATGTTATATTACACTTCATAACATACAAAACAACATAAATAATCCTTTATGAATTCCAATATTCCCTTGTCTTAACCCTGCATATCAATCACATTACACTTCCTGGAATCCTGGGAAAAATAAAACATAGAATGGGGTGAGCTCAAATGCTCAGTAAGGGTATGCAATACAACAGAAACTTTCAAAAATAAGCATAAACACTTAAGGCAATGTATAACTAAAACAAAAGCCTTTTAAACTTGAACTTCAGCATAGTATGGAAAAAGTAAAATAAAATAATGCCATTTACTTATTCACATGGATATTCTACTAATAGAATAATCACATGCAATATCAATAAACACTTTCATAATGATGGAATGCATAATGCTAGACTATCATAACCACATAGCCAAGGCCTCGTGCCAAGACTACAAATAATATTTTTTCAAGGCCTTGTGCCAAGACACTAGTTTGTCTCATTAGACCCACCGATGCATCGAGGATCTATAGCGGTCTCCACTCGTCACTTACTAAGTCCAATGCATTCCCATATGAAAAGTTTTAAACATAACATAAATATTCGTATTAAAACTAGCATATTAAATGTCAATACTTTCTCAATAAACCATGAATGGTATAAAAATAACACATCCACAGTAAAACATATCACAAAACTTTCAATAAAATACAAAAGTTTTATATCATAATAAATCAACTTCAAATAATCTTAAAATCCATCAAAGGATGTTGACCTAGATGAAATCAAAACTATTTGAGAGAAATACCTCTTTTCTCGAAATCATTGAAAAGTCACACATTTATAAATGAAGTAATTTAAAAGAGGTTTTTTAATTAAAGTGTCCCATACCACTTTGAAACATTTGAAAAGAAATATCATTTCAAAAAATTCATGAACATATAAATAAATCCTTAAAATCATTTTGAAAACATGGACATTAATTAAAAAGATTTAGAAAGATAAATCTTTAAAACATTTAAAATTTCGATCTTGATAAAGAGTACCTTTTAAATTTTTTAAAAATATTCATTTTGAAATCATTTAAAAGTCACATAATTATAAAATAAAACATTTAATTTGAAAATATTCTTATAAGTTTCTAAGGGAGGCTTTGACTATTTTATAACGACGGTAGATAGCAGCACCCGCCCTATAAGTTAAAAAAAGGCATTCTTACCATAAATTTGTTGAAAAAGTTAAAAGTGCCTTGTTTGGAAAACAACAGAAAGATTCCTTTCAAAACACATAAGGGTATAAATGACTTTATCCCATTGTCTATTAAATAGTAAAAATGTTTTCAAATACATTTTTATGGAACATGGATGTGGATGATAAAGAGATCCAAGTAGATAATTATGTATGAACAACCTCAGATAACGAAGAGATTGTAAAATAATCCCTTACCTTGTACATTAACATGGTTTAGGGTAGGTTTAACCTCATTTATAATGGTGAAATAATTGTCATTAAATTATACAAGAATCATATATATTAATATTATATCATATATGATCTTTTAACATTGATTTGCCAATAATATCTTAGTATTATCGTCGTCTCGGGTGTTAACTTACTCATTTTATTTTATATGTTTTGTTATGTATGCCATGTTTTTCATGGATAATTTTTATATTTTTGATATATATAATGATATCAAGTCCTTAAATATTATTTTTAAATCATCAAATGATAATTATACTTGAATGGATACGATGGAAAATGAATCTAATCGCGTTCGTGGAGACGGTAGTCCGTATGTACGCACGAGCGACAATATCATTCTATTTATATTAAAATAATATAAAAATGTATGGTATATCATATATACAGAATAATTAAAATTTTATATTTATTATTTACTTGAGGTACACATAATTATTATACCCATCCAAATAATAATATATTGAATAACAATTACACCTCGACGTGGAGACGATAAGCCGTACGTACGCACGTATGGTGACATGTTATTCAAAGGGTGGATATAATACTAAATATGGTTGTAACATATTTATAATAACATCACAGTATATATATGATACTGGAGTTATTATTTTATAATGGTAATAACAAAGTAAGAAGAAGTGGAAGAAGAAAGGAAATTGGAAAAGGGTGGTGAAATCATTACCTCTTCTTCGGGTTCTTCCTTTTGATTTGATCAAAAGGGCTCCTTAGGATGGCTTTCTGATCAAACTAAGGACTCTAGGATGTATTGAGGGTATTTGGGAGAGTATTTAGGAAGATTTTGGCCGAACCAAAAGGCTTTTATGGTGTGATGAAATGAGAAGGAGGAGTGCCATTTTATAAGAGGGGTGAGGGGCACGTTTGGAAAATCTAGAAATATTAATTTATAAAAAATTCATATTCGGTTTCTAATGGCTCCAAAGTTGATTATTTAAATTTTAAGGTTGGTTTGGGTCGAAAAAAACTCAACCAATAGAATTTAGACAGGTTTGGGTCATTATATTAACCTTATCATTAAGTATTAACTCTTAGATAATTAGTTTCACTTTTACAATGTCTCTTTGTATTTTTATATAATATGGTTAATAAACCTACTATATACATCCAAGAGACACCCAAGTGGTCCATTAATGATACAACTATCATGATATAAGTCTCTTTGACGAACCCTAGATTTTTAGGAATTTAATATCAATTAATAATATAATTTTTGTTTTAAAAACTCTTTTATGTCAATTTTGACACTATTCAATAGTTGATTTTTGTTAAACTCATAACAGAATTATTACTTCCAAAAAATTTATTTAAATCATTCATATCATGTCATATTAACTTATAAAATTAGTTTAATTCATAAAAAGTCTCAAAATATATTTATTTGTGTATTTATATTATCAATTATTTTAATTTTTTACTATTATGGTAATTATTGCATCATCATTGTGTCATAAATAAATTAAATTATATAATGTCTAAAAATTATAAATAAAATATCATTGTGTATTAAATCTTTTTACCTTTCTAATGAATATTTATAGTCGAAAATAAAACATATATAACCCTATGTAAAAATTCTTTTTCTAAAAGATATATGCTTGTGTCATTTTTGTATTCATTTTAACTTAATTAAAATAAAGTGTCCCTATCACCTACAAGAGGATACATGGGGTCCCAAATCGACCCAAAGATGAATATGGTCTAACCTGTATCAACCAATAAGGTTAGGACACGTTTTAGGGTAATTTAGTATTATTATAGTATTATTTTTTAACCCTTATTTACCGGATTTACCCTTAACCATGGTAAATAAAATATTTACCGCAGTAATTATTCAAAACATCTACAAATAAAAGTTACCTATTTACACAATTTAAAAATCCTGATTCCAAATATGGAATCCATTTTTCCAAATTCAAAACACAAAAGTGGCAGAAAATAATTTAAAATTAATTCCCGTTGTTAAAACAAAAAGCGTGTTTTTAAGAGATAATAACTATCAAAAGATTGGCACTTGTTTATGTTTGGTTTAACATTGAAATTATGTCCAATGACAAAAATTGAATTAAATGGTAAAAATATATTCTAAATATAATTTAAAACCACTCAAATTCATAATTTATCAATATTAATTATTTTTATTAAAAAAGTTGTTTTTAATTAAAATTTAATAATTTTCACTATTCATCAAAATATTAATGTTTTCCGAAAAGTTCCAAAATTTCACCCTAGGTTAAATTCAATATTCCGAATCCAAAAATGAAGTCCATTTTGAAATATAAAATATATATAATTTCAAAAAGTAGGTATTACTATTCATAACGGCTAGTTTGATTGGTTGTGGTGTGTGTTAGAACTCGAAGTTGCATACAACACACGCTACTGTATTATTCAATGGAAAGCGTACCGTGGAAGCATGGGATGTTTCATTTTCAATATTTGATGTCCCCATTGAGTCAAAAAGTTTAAAATATTGTATTTAAAAAGGGTTCACTATTAAAATTTGATGAATGTGCAATACTGAAAATGAATTTGTTCTTACATTATGTCTAAGAAACTCATAATATGGATTCTAAAATTATAAGGCTTATATAAAGTTTAAAATTTATTTAATACTATTTATAACCTCTTTTGAACGGCTTGTTTGGTATGTCATGGTGCGATTGAACTAGGTGTTGCGTGTAGTGAAAGTTATTGAATTATTTTGATGAAATAACACACTATGAAATCGTGGGTTGTTACAAATGATTTAAATAAAAAGTCAGTTTTTAACTAATAACTCAGTGTTTTTCACTATTCATAAAAAATTGAAAGTTTTCAGAAAAATACCAAAAATTCACGCTAGGCTAATTTCGATATTTCAAATCCAAAAATGAAGTCCATTTTGAAAGATAAAATTTATAATATTTTTAAAATTGGGTATTACTATTCATAACGACTAGTTTGATTTGTTGTGGTGTGTTTTAGAATACGAAGTTGTGTACAACACATGCTACAATATTATTCAAAGAGAAGCGTACCATAGAATCTTCAGGTGTTACAAAAGAATCACCATCTTTGGTCCAAAATCAGTAGAAGATTCTTCATTAAATGACAAAGTGGAAGTTCTGAATATGAGAAAAGAACTAGTGAAAGGTGAGATACCATTCATTTTTTGAGCTTTTGCTGACTCTTAGTATGATATTATAGAAACATTGACAGAAGAATGTATTCACGATATTCGTCTCAGTATATGGAAAACTCTTTGTCACTTAAAAGAGAAAATATTATATTACGATGAATATCAAAATCATGTCAAGATAATAGAACGGTTGCAATGCCAAATTGACTTGGCATCTCTCACAGTTTCCGGACATCCAAAGGTTGAAAAGTTGCAGAGAACCCATCAGTATTCATGCCTTGGCACATTAAAATGGTTGTGCTAGTTAATTACCAATGCCTGATATGGTATTCATAGTAGGGGATGGGTTTTTCAATGAGCCTAGCATTTCATTATGCTCTCTAGTCAACAACACCCATAAAAAGTGGTCTCATGAAATTTTATTGCCCATGGCTGGCCACATCTAATTGGTTATGTGTGTAATCAATGGATTTCCCATGAACAATCCTCAACTAGTTCATCCCAAAGTTAGGCAAATAAAGAACAAGTTGTCGGATTGCTCTTGCATCAAGAAAATGATAATATCGAACATGATTTTGATTTAGATCATGCATATCATCAGGTGACATAAGTGTCAGAAATAATCCAACGGTCATATGAGGAAGGTGATTTGAGTGGATGTCAGATGATAAATCCGGCTAATTTCCAGACTAAGGCCCACAAAATCTAGAGAGATTTTAAGAATGTTTCAGATGTATCAACTCAAGTGCCACCTCAGCTTTCCAGACCGGGGATTCTTTTAATCCAGCCCTCAGGATCAACAGATAGGATTCTAGGAGTTGAGTTGGAAAAATAGGATTGGCCCCAGTCCACTGGACTGTGGACTTTTTCAAACTCACAATCTCTTCATCAGTGGAAGTCAGTCATCTATCAATTAGGGAAGAATCCACAATAGAAATGCAGGGCCGAATTATCAGGATATTCTCTTAAAATTACAGATTATCAAGAAGTTCTTGAGGGATCAACCAAACAAAAGGCAATGTCTCCTAAAGGACATGGAAGAATAAAGTATCTCAGAAGCACTAAAAAAAGGGATATAATGAGTTATGCATCGATAAATTTCATCAATGACATTGTAACTAATCCCCCAGAATATGATGCTCACTCAAAGGGATCAGATGAAGATGTTCTTATTCAAGAGTTTGTACACACAAAAATAAATAACGGAGGTGTGCATACCAGAAGACAGAGGTTTTCAAAGGGGAAAGACATTCCTTTGGGTAATGCCCATCCATACTCCGAAAAAGAACATGCTAAGGAAAACGGAAAAGGTCAGGTTACATTCCATCCGACCTCTATAGATGGCCAATTACTCTCATTAGAGGAAAGGTTAACACAACAAGAAGATGAAATGAATGAATTAAGGTTGTTAAATGCAGACCTACATCAAGGTAATCTTCCTCCTAGGCATGCTGTAGTTAATCAATCAAGGTAATTTGATTTAGCTACTAGGATAAATAATTAATATCCCCCTTTACATGTACACCTTCACAGGTCCAATCCTATGGGTCATATGAGATAGCAACTTGAAATACTACAATCAGTGGAAGTACCCGTCTCCACACCCATCCAAACTTCAGTTATTGCACCTGCCCAGGTCTAAGCTCAACCAGATGTTTCTCAAAAATTAATGACTACCATTGAGTCACTCACAGCTCGGTTGGAAGCTATGGAAGGAAAGCGTGCACAAGTTTAGCCAAAAAAGAGAGCATATCCTGAATTGGTGGATGCAATCCCTCCGCTATCAAATTTTGTGAATACCATATTCCCAATTTTTAATGGTTCGAGAGATCTAGAACAAAAAATGACACATTTTGTTTCCTGATGTGATCATATGAAGGGAACACCTCAACAAAAAGCAGCAGTTAAGCTTGGTTGTTTAGAGCAGTCATTACAAGGAGCTGCTTTTTTCGTTTATACATGTTTTCAATCTTGGTCAATTACTGGGTAGGAAGATCTCTGTCAATGATTTCCTTCTTCAATTTAGCACAACATTTCCACAGATGATAGTTTTTGATCTTACCAATTTTATGAAAAAGGAAAATTAAAGTGTTTTTTATTTCATTGCTTACTGGAAGGGATTAACATATTCGCTAAGTTTAGCAATCCCTTAAGAAGAGTTTCTTCCAATCATTGTGGAAAATTTGTGTGATGAATTACGCACACCGTTGATCCCTGTAAAATAAATAGGTCAGTTTCAATACCTTACTTAAATTGCATACTAGATAGAAGATTCTATTATAAAGGCTATGGCTAAAACTCATGTAATTCCATTGGTTCTAGGAAGGATAGTAGGGAATGAAAATTCTGCTACAGTTACACTTAAACAAACACATGTACCTGCTTCCACTTCAAAACCATCATCCTATCGAAGGGATCCACCCCATGAGCATCAACAAAAATGGCCGCCTCGTCATGATAATAAAAAATATCAATGGCCAAAATAGTTTGAAGATTGGAAGGACAAAGTTTAATCATTCCAAAATGAACAAGTTCCTGGCTACTTTATCCCACCTCTAGAAAAAAATCTTGTTCAGTTTCCAAGGACCAAAAGGCCTAACAAGGATAGAGATGAATACCACCCCAACTACTTCCCATTTCATCATATGTTTAGGCATCTCATTCAGGAGTGTTTTGTCTTAATAGACCTCCTGCAAAAGATTGTAGACTCTGGACAGGTAAAACTGAAACGTTTTTCAGCCCAGGTAGCATGTGTTACTACTACTGATCTAGAAAAATCATGTGGGTGGCATGAAGTCAAATGTAAAAATGCGCAAAAAATGTGATGATTGGATGATGTGGAAAATGATCAACTAAACTCATGAAATTTTACGAAAATAGTTGAATCAACTAATTGTGAATTCTATCATGTCTGCCATAAGAAAAACTTCCTTCATCAGAAGGAAAATCCTCAAAGAAGCAGCATAAATCAAAGAAAGAAGTGCAGTCAGTAGAATACAGGCTTGTGTCAAATCCTAAGTGGTCTTTGACTCTGGCAGATTTTATGCCATTTTCATCAAAAGAACGGGAACCGCCCTAGCAAACGGCACACCCTAAAGTGGTTAATCATGAAGAATCATCATCATATGAAGAATTGATCATTGGTTCTGTTAACATGATTCATTTAACAGGTCCTTATTCCAATAATAGTTTCAATTATGATGACCATAAGTTCGATGTATCTAACAGAGGAATTAGAGGAAGAGGCATAGGTCTAGGATATAGGGGAAGACGTGGAAGGTACAGTAGCCACTATTTCAATCCTACCCCTTGTAAAACTGTATATGTGGCAGAAACTCTTAGTGATGCCCTTCAATGAGATCAACTGAAACAAGAATGTTCTTTCACACATGGTAGATTCGGTCCTGATGTGGTTATTTTGGAATACCGGTTAGAGGTCACCTGTTCTTCCTCTCAACTAATAGATAGACCTATTCGGTCTAATCTACCATAGAGAGGAGTATTTACAACTGCTACCCCGATACAGGATGCAACTACTTCCAAAGCATAAACATCCAATGAATATGCCAAAAAAAATTTCATGATGGGATATACAGAACTTTGGACAAAAAGTATGATGTCTTGAAACATTTAGCCCATGTACCGGCCATGTTATCAATTATGGTTGCCTTGAATCTATCAGATGATATTATGGAGGCGCTTATTGAGGCATTGTCAAGTCCTCAATAATTCAAAATAGAAATTGATGCGGCTGAGGTCTACAATTTAGAGAATGACCTTGTAGAATGCCGTGTAGTGATATATTTTGCAGATGAAGATAATGATGATGTTGTACATGGACATATCAGAACTTTGTATCTATCTGGAAAAGTAAATGATATAGACATCCGACAAGCTTTCATTGATAATGGCTCAGGAGTAAATCTCATTCCTATATATACACTTCATCGATTGGGCCTTACAGAATCTGATTTATTAACATCTAATTTGATGTTTCAAGGATATAATAAGAATGAAAAAGTACCTCTGGGTGAAATTCCACTAAGAACTCAGTTTTTGAGACCCAGTATCTAATTCATATTTTAGGGTTGTTTGTCAAGATACAGCCTTCAACATTTTTCATGGAATTCCTTGTCTACATCAACATGTGACCATACCTTGGTGATTCTATCAATATCTCAAATATTATTTCAATCGTAATATTGGGAAGTTGTATGGTAACAAAGCCTCATTCAAAACGTGTGAATCTCAATACATTGAGGTAGAATTTCCTCACATAGTGGGAAAAAAATCCACAGTAAAGAAGGTCCCCAAAATTAATGCTCCAAATGGTTTGGAAAAGATTCATGTAAACCCATTCATACATGTGAGTATAGATTATGTGTTTCCTATCAGTCAAATTGACAGGGTAAACCTAAATCCAATCACTCTTTTGGAATCTTTCATAATGTAAATTATGAAAATCGAGCCAGACAACATGGGAGAAATTGTTGATTTTCCAAGCAGTGATGAAATCCTAAATAGAGATGTCTTCATTTAATCCATTGAAATCTAGAAATTCTAAAATTCATGAACTAGGGGATAAGAAGTTATAGAAATACCTGAGTAAAACATTGATGTCAATTCTCAATCCATCATCTTCTCTTTATCACCCTAGAATGACTCTTCGTCATCAATAGGTCAGAAATGGCAGCCACTTCTCCAAGATGATAAAATTTTAACTTCTCCCGTGATGAAGGAAATTCTGCTTCGTCATCTACTATTTAACTAGAAACAGAAGAAGTAACACATATTTAAGGAGAAGAAGATGATCTTAGGGATGATTCTCCAGCATTTGAAGAGGGTATCTCTACCAATGAGGGTGAACTCAGATAAATAAATCTGGTTACAAAAGAAGATCCATGCCCCACGTTAATTAGTACAACAATGACTGTTGAAGAGAATGAAATTTATACATCATTAATAATTCAAAATCGAGATGTATTTTTATAGAATTATACAAAAAAATTTGGTCATGATTATAATGTTTCCACTAATCATTTGGGTTTCCTAGAAGAACATCGAGGATTCAAGCATGAATCAATAAGAACACACCCAACTTATGCCTCAAAAATTGAAGCTGAATTTCATAAGATTATCAAGGCTAACATCATTAGAGAAGTTTAATATCTCAAATGGATGGCTAATATTTTTCCCTTCGAAAAATAAGAATGGAAAAATTTGAGTTTTCATTGATTTCAAAGATCTTAATTGGCATTGTCCCATGGTTGATTTTCCAGTTCTGATCACAAAACTCTAAATTGATGAAACAACTGTCTATAATGCTCTTTCATTCATGGATGGTTATTCTGGTTACAATAAAATATGAATGGCCCAAAAAGATTAATAGTCTACATCCTTTGGAGATCCTAAAGGTGTGTTTTTCTATCGCCTAATTCCCTTTGGCCTAAAAAATGCACGTGCAATGTATCAATGTTCCATGAACCATATCTTCAAACCCTTTCTAAGGAAATTTTTTGAATGTTATGTGAATGATTTGGTGGTTAAATCCAGACAATGTTCAGATCACATGGCCAATCTGAATATCATATTCGACAAAATTTGACAACACACTTAGAATATGAACCCCTTGAAATGTCCCTTCGGGGTAAGCATAGGAAAATTTTCTGCATTGTTGTACGCCACTGTGGTATCGAAGTTGATCCTGAGAAGACAAAATCAATCCTTGACATGTCTCCTCCATGAAATTTGAAGGAATTAAGAGGACCTCAAGGACACATGTTTTATATTCAGGGTTTCATTTAAAATTTGTTGTGAACATATTTACCCTTCAATGGGTTAATGAATAAAGGAGTCACCTACCAGTGGATAGAATAATGTCTAGAATCATTCAATATCCCCATGAAATATCTATTGAGTCCACCAGTATTAGTGCCACCTGTTGTTGGAAGACTACTTATTCTCTATGTGGCAGCATTAGAGCGATCATTGGGTGCCTTCCATGCCCAAAAGAATGATGCTGGGAATGAAAACATCCATTACTATCTCAGTCGAACTATGTTGAATGCAAAAACATGATATTCATGTTTTTAAAAGTGTAGACTATCATTAATCATTGCAGTTTAGAAATCGACACACTACCTGAAACATCATCAGTTCCAATTGGTATCTCGCAATAACCCGCTCAAAATTATCCTTAGTCTTTAAATGCTTATAGGATGTCTGGCACTGTGGGCAGTTATATTCCTGCAGTTTGATATCCAGTATGTGTCTCAAAAGGAAATAATGGGCCATGCTGTGACTGATTTCCTTTCTAAACACCTATCTGTAGAAGATACATCTTTATATATTGAAATTCATGATGAGGAAGTATTTTCTATTCAAGATAATCCTCAAACATGGAACATTTACTTAGATGGTTCTTCCAGTAGTCCAACAGGGGAAAAAATGGAAGATACTAAATTCAAAATTTTTTTGTTAGGAATCATGATTATTTCCACAAAATGCAGTGCTTCCCTATTAATTATTATTGTTGGAAGGATGTAAAATCAATGAAGAATAATATCAAGATCTCATGGAGTTGGTGCTTCAGGCACATGTAAATCACTTGAAGGTAAAAGGTGATTCATATTTGGCAATCAATCAAATAAATGGGGATTATGCCATCAGAAAGGGAGAGCTAATCCCTTTTCATGATTATGTTAGAGATTTAATGAAAAAATTTCATTCGAAACCGACATTATCTTATGTCTCGCAATCACAAAATGCCCAAGATGATGCACTGGCTAATGTATCCACCGCCCTGAAAGATCTAAACCAGGATGAAACAGTCATCAGTGTTTCCCACTGTCGTGTAGTTTCACCTTTTATTGAAATCAGAATAGAGGAAATCAATGAAATCAGTCTCTTTACCGAAAAATATGGGCATACTACAGTATGGATTACACCAATCAGGGAATACCGTCAAAATGGAACACTCCCACCTGATAGAGCAGTGGAATAACAAGTCTGATGAAGTGTGGTCTATTTTACTCTCTATGATAGACCAGATCACTAAAATATTCTCTACAAGTGAGGTTTTAAAATAATTTTATTCATATTTATTGATGTTTAAGAGAAAATGGTTTTCATGAGTGAAGTTCATGCATGAATTTGTGGTGGACACCAGTCTGGACAAGACATTCTGGTCAAATTCGAAGGATTGGATACTTCTGGCCTTTAATGATGCAAGATTGTGTTGATTTCACTAAGAAGTGTCATTCTTCCCATGTATCTTCTAACTTCATTCATTAACCCCCAGATATGATTCATATAGCTAAAGAATCCTGGAAATTTTCCACATGGGGAATTGATGTAGTAGGACCTTATCGTTCGGGTACATCCAAGTAGTTTAAGTATATTATTTTAGCTACTGACTTATTTTCCAAATGCACTGAGGCAATACCTTTCAAATAAGTTAGTTCTCAATGCATTGTCAGCTTCGTCACGTATAACATCATTAACAGATTTAGTGTCCCTCATACCATATTGATAGACAATGGTACCAACATCTATTCTTCTAATGTGAGAAATTTGTATCAAGAATACTACATCAAATCCAACCATTCATCTCGGTATCATGAAGTGGCCAATGGCTAAATAGAGGCCTTCAATAAGTCTCTTTAAAAAATTATTAAAAATATGGTTGATAAAGACAAGAAATCATCCCTTTATAGACATTTTCATCCTTTATGAGTTTATCGGACCACCACCCGCATTGCTACAAAAATAACACCATATTCATTGGTATATAGAATAGATGTAGTCTTTCCCATTGAGGTTCAAATTCCTTCATTCAGAGTATCCATTTTGGATCCTTCATCCACATATGAACAATCTCAAATGGGATTTGATGATTTTGAACAATTAGATGAAAAAAGATTGTGCACCCACCACCACTTTGAAGTCTATCAGAATAGAATAACATGAGATTTAATTAAAAAAAGTGTGTCTTCATTCATTCATTCAAGGAGAATTGGTATTGGTCCTATGAACTCCAATGATACCAGGAAAGAAACCTCTAAATATTGAGACAACATGGGTAGGACCTTATTAAATACATAAGGTGTACTCTAATAGATAATATCTATAATCGCAAGGAATTGAGGACACATCACGACTCCAACCAAGTACAGATTACTAATGAAGTATTTTTTGTAACAAAAATTATATCTTCATGCATGACATTAAACTCTAAATAGTCCCATATACGTCTTACATGATGTTAAATTGTACATGTTTGTATTGCATGACGTTAAACTATAATAATCCCTTATACATCCTACATGACGTTAAACTATACATGTTTGACCTATATGGTGTTTAAACTATGAATAATTCCCTCAATACATCCTAAATGACATTAAACTATGCACATGTCCTGCAAGATGTTAAACTACTCAACAATATGTCTTAGCTACATGATGCTAAACTTTACAACCCCATTTGTCCCACATGACATTAAATTGGGCATTTTTAGGGTTGTTGTTACCTCTTGTTTCTCACACCAAGCATAAATCAAGTGATTTAGAGTATGTTTGAACCACAACACCCTCTCTCGGTTGCTAGCCGCGCATATGCCCCAACACCATCTTTGGGTCATTGTCTTCAAGTACAACTCGATCAACAATTTATTGTCAGTTGAACTACATGGACCTTGATCCTTTCCATCTAGGCTGGGTACATAGGCATCCACTCAAGTTTCAATCCCAAAACCAATATCTTCATGTCGGTTCACCACCATCTCATACGATGTTGATCTGTGAATCCCCCCCCCCCCGAAACTAATATCTTCACATTAGTTCACCATCGTCCTACATGACGTTAAACTATGTACATCCCTTTTTTCCTTGGAACATGACACTAAACTGTGCAACAACATTGTCCTTTCTATATGACATTAAATTATAAATTCCCCCATTTTCCTCGCTGCAAGAAATTAAACTACATGGCAATACGTCCTAGCTACATGAATGAAAAACTGTGTAGCACGGGTCCATGCATATGACCTTAAACTATTCTCACTTTTATCATGTATGACAATAAACTAAAATAGTCTCTGACTCCCTCACCTAAGAATGAATCATTATTGACATTGATCTCCAATCATGTCATATTCGAAGGACTACATGCATACAAGTCAATGCACTAACCTTTAATATTGGGACCAACACTCATTGCACTAATGTCCCCTTTCACCCTTCACTTGTAAAAACCAAATCTATATAGTGGACATATCAAGAACAGCATATGACTTGTTTACCATCCCTATGTGATACGTTGGAACATTTGAGCATCCCTTGAATCCAATACCAAGTCTTTGGGCCTAAAACCAAACTCCACTTTCAGTCCCTTGGCAGAAAATTCCCCCAATGAGCACATGAATGTGGTATGAAAACCCTCGTCTTTATTCACATAATGTTTATTACAAACACACAATGTGTCTCCCTCATTATGTTCTGAGCTCTATGAACCGAAACTAAGATATCATACACTCTCATCCCACATGACATTAAAATGTATTTCAAAAACTATGTAAGGCTTGATTCTCATCCTAATGAGCTATGTAGTGAAGTCCAACATCTCAATTTAGGACCCAACCACAACATTATTATGGTCAGCATTGGTTTGTGTATCTCCTTAATGCATTGAACAATTACCATTTTCATGTGTCATAATCCTAACCTAAAATACTTTTAGATCTCCATAAACCTTTTCTTGACTTTTGTTCACAAAATTTCAGAAACCTTGGTATTAATTTTCCTAACCATGCAGCATGTGCTCTTATGTGGCCATGCATAAATAGTCTACACAATGGACATTTCATCCAAAAGATTCTATTATTTTACTACGCAGCAAATTCTCTTTGGTGTCCCTACATAATTCAAGCCCCCTAATAGTATTTTAAAGTAGTGGTAACTTCATTCTTGGGGTGAAAACCTATTTTGTCCTTATTGGTCTTAAAGACGATATGTAGGGATCCAAAAAAAACATCCATCCTTAACATAATTTTTCCCATACTCATTTTCTTGATGTGAAAGTACTCAAGTCTACGTTTTATATTTCCCTTCCCTACATTTGGGTTAGACCTTCGAAGGAGTGACATCCATCCAATTCTTTGAAAATTGTGATTGGGAATATCCTCTCCATATTCATGTTTTCCTCTCTATACAAGAAACTCTTTTCTTTGGGAAATTTGAATCTCCATAAACTTTCACTGGCTTTTAGCATTAGAAAAGTAAAATTTCTGAGAGTTACTTTTAATGAGTATGCAGCACGTGACCTTAGGTGGCCTTACATAAGTAGTCTACCTAATAGACCTGTCAGCCAACATATGCTATTATTTGACTATGCTGCCAATTCCCTTAAGTGGCCTTGCATAATTCAACCCCTTAATGGGTTTTTAAAATAGTGGAAACTTCACTCTTAATAAATACTTCCTCTAATGCCTTAAATCACTATTTTCATTTCATCCCCCAAATTCAGAATTTCTTAAGTCATATTTTACATGTTTTTACCCACACTTGAATGTGGTAATATGTTTTCAAACAAATTATCATGGAATTGAATCAATTTTAATCCATTCGGTCAATGCTATTCGACCTTAAACATTAGCATTTTTATGTCCAACATGCATGACTTTAAAGTACCAAAAAGAGATAGGTTTCTCATTAAATTGGGATCCTATAAAAGGAACTCTGAAAAAAAGTCATGTCCCAGCTCACTAAATGTATATTTTTTTTGAATTAAGAAATATTAGTAACAAAAAAGATGCAATATTGGTGGGGTTGTTTGTATAATCCTATAAAAAATCAATATATTCTTAATAGGCCCCGTAATTTAGGTATTTTTTTATTTAAGTAGTTTGAAAGAGAAGGTAGGATTGTTTGTGCGATGTGACACACATATATATAGGTGATCCTTCAACCCTGCGCACCTAAACCCTGCGCGCTTCTGAACCCTGGTTTCACGTTTTCCTCAGAGTCAAATCCAGTTTCCTATCTCAGATCCAAATCTAAGTGGAGAATATTTTTGACTCTCATTTCCATCATAGAGTGCAACGAATGAAAAAGGGAAATTCCTTAAGCACAATGAGGGTCACCCTTTAAAGAACATCCAAAATTGAAAAAGGCATGGTCCATGAACCCATTTAGAGGGTGTCACACAAGTTTCATGGGCACCGTGCAAGACACTTTCACGCCACCTATGGGGCGTGCAAGTCACTAGTGCACCCTATTCTTTATTTCACCAAAGGTGCCCTGTGGCCTATAAATATCCCCTGTGGGCCCCACATTTCGAGGATGACTTTTACAAAACTCAGATTCATGCTCTGGTCGCCCATGTCCTTGTCTGACATCTTTCAAACACTTCTATGTTTATTCTTTAACTATAATGGATTCTCTAAAGGGTAAGAATATGGTCTAAGTGTTAGAACTCATCAATACTTATGCACCTAAGTGTCCAACCCTTAAGGGAAATAAAGACAGTTGTGCACCTCCTTTCCCTCTCAAAGTAACTTGCGCGCCAACCTTTTGGAAGCCTGTAGGGATGATAATAAGGGATTGAGTTCAAAATCTCCCAAGTATTACCTAATATATTCTTCGTCACACAAGGTGACTCATGTCGTGTAAGTCTACATGTGTGACATGGACTTGCGTGCCATAACGATACTTGCGCGCCTCCTTCCTAGTCACCTCCTTTCCCCAAATCCACCTCTATTATCCAAGGCATAGCCTTAAAAACCATATTCAAATCCATTTATGTCATGGTTAATTTGTTGGCTTCCTTATCTGAAAATAATTCTGTGAGAACCTATCCCAAAACCTCATGACTTACAAGCTTTATGTCACCACAGTTAGGGGTTTCCTATATATACTAATCCTTTGAGATGAGAAAATATTTTGATTTGGGCCTGCTTCTCATGAGTAAGCCCCAAGTTACATGTCCCAATAACCTGGGCCTCATTCTCAGTAGTAATCACTAGTCATAGTTTCCTTATGCATTTGGAATCCTCCTCAGGAGTAATCCCCAATCATAATTACCGTAATAATTGTGCATCCTCCTCAAGAGTAATCCCTAATAATAATTTCTTTTGATTTGGGATTCCTTCTCAGGAATAAAACCCAATCATAAGTCATTTTAATTTGGGTCTTCTTCTCAGGAGTAATCCTCATGTTTAAACCCCAAATATCCATAAAGTATAAATACCTTTATGGACCATATTCCTGGGCTTCTTTCCTGAAGTTAGTCCCGGTCTTCATCTACTTGGGAAGTCATACATATGTAATCCCCACATAATTTCTCATAACTAAATATTTCGTTGAACCATCATCAAGATTATTGATACCTCATGTTTCTCACACTGAGCATGAGTCACTTGAGCTTAGAGTGTAAAAATAACCACGACATCTCTTCTTGGGCCATTAATAATGAATAAACCCCATATTTTATTACCTGAACTACGTGGACTTTGATATCTTCCTTAAAAGTAGAGTATGTAGGAATCTTTTATAAGGTTCAATCCCTTATTTCATTAAATATTTTCTGTCCCATATGACGTTAAACTATATCCTTCTTATCGAACTACGTGGGATCAGATTCCTTTTTAACAAGGATACGAAGGTAGCCCATCTGCGGGTATTATCCCAAATATAAAATAATCCATGTCTTTCTGAATGACAATAAACATCAAGTGCCCCACTGAGTGGCATTAAAACCAGTATGGTCAACATAGTGAACAATAGATTTATATATAATAAATTGAGGGATACCATTGAATAATAATCCCCAATACATTTGGATGATTTTCTATTGATGAAGAACCTAAAATACATATAAAAGATTCTCTAAATCCCATATATATAAATCATTGATTTCCATGTCTAAAACTCATTTTAATGCTTTTTGTATTAATAAGAATTCATGATCATAACTTAAATCTATAAGAGAGTCCCGTAGCAGGCTATAATTCCCCCCAAAAAGGTGTGATGAGATTGAACTCCCATCCTCTCGACCAATGAAATTTCTTAAGCCTCATCGGCCGACAACTAATGAGCACCTACCTCTGGAAAAAAGGTCCAAATGGATATAGAATCATTGTCCATTTTCGGTTCTACAAATAATCCTGTTAGAAACTGATTGGAAATTTTGAACCTTAATCAAATTGGGTTATTCCCATTTGTATAAGAAATAGTTTTAATGGTGTTAGTACACACAATGAATGAAAAATTACATTTTTTTAAATGGATGGTGTATAAGAATATTTAATTTTAAATCCAAAAATATAGTAATGTTATAATATATAAATGATTCTAATATCATTATATAAGTTAGTGTAGAATAAATTAAAATGAATATAGTTATGATAAAAACAAATGTAGTAGGTAATAATCAAACCAATGTCTTTTATTTTTCCTTGGATTTCTCCTTGCGAATTGGGGCCTTTTGGTAACTATTGGTAAATATAATATTTGGATAGTGGGATAGGGGTATACAAGGAGTAAAACGGAATAATTTTAATTGAATTTTCTAAATATACGGGTGTCTTCAATTGTTGGAGATGTTACTCTTTTATAGGATGGGATAAGGGTAGTTTTGGGAGTAACCCTTACATATTAAAAAATAAAAGGAAAATAATCAAGTGATTATGGAATAAAATGGAATAACATTGTTGAGAATGTTAATGTGGGAAAAAACATACCTAAAAATTTCTTTAGGGAAAAATATATTGTGTATTAGATCATTATGTTTTAAATTTTAAATTTTATCATAATTTACTTTTATGTTCAAAAATAATTTCTAAATGTATTAATATATATTAATGACTAAGAGTAGTAATATTCATTAAACCAATTATGGTACATCTATTTCTGAATGATAAAAAAATAAATTACATTTTCTAATGATTTGAATTTTCAAATGAAATACAAACCAACCTAATTAGTTGAGAATATTTTTTTTTCAATAATATTGTTTAGGAATTAAATTTACTTATAAAATAAAATTAGCATATATCATAATAATAATTGTATAAATGGGTCAATTATAATAAAAACGATTGTACGAGGCTTCAATGTAATTTTAAAAAATTCCTTTTAAAATAAATTATTTATTGAAATTTAAAAACATTTTTTAATGTTAAATTTTTTATCGTTTCGAAAATTGTTTAAATGTGATTTATAATTTAAATGAATAATTTAAATTTTGTATTTTTAAAAAATAAATTGTCATTTCATAACACATGTAGTATTTTAAGATTTATGTTAATTATTTTGTGATGATAAAATATGAACGAATACAGGTTCCTTGAAAACCATATTATTTTTATAAATAACAACCTTTCTATGAAATCATCAAAAAAATTTAATAAATTAATTTTGATATTATGAAATCCAAGATGATATAATTTTATAAATTTATATTATATATTCAAAATTCTGAATAAATTCATCAATAAAGGCTCTATATATTGAGTATTCTGGGATCATTTTGGATATGTTGTCTACATGTTGCCATATGGTGACATGTATTACAACATCACTCAAAAACATAATGTAAATGAGAGGGGCAAGACACTAACAAATAGAGGGGATTAGAATGATTTTATAACTAATAGGGTATTAGTAAATAGCTATAGGATTCATTGTATAAAATGATATATCATGAAACAAGTGACATATATTTATTAAAAGTAGTATGGGAATGTACCATAATAATATATGGTTTTTGTGGGAAAAAATGATATGATATTATGGAACCAATTGATATATTAAAATGAAAAAGGTATAAATTTTGAATATTATAGGATAGATATGTGATTCATAAAAATAACTATGCATCATAAAATAATAGTACCAAAGCCACATATAGTTCTTGTATTTTATTTACACTGATCTTAATTATGTAGTGCAGATGTGGAAGTGAAATAATATTTTTCCCATTAGCAGTAATGATGTAAAAGAAATATGAATTTTGTCACAATATCCATATATTCAGAAATCATTCCCAACTAATGAATCTCCATTCAATACCCAATATGTATGAGGTAAATGAACAATCACAAGTATAGAGTGGGATACCATTTTGGAATTTTCCTTGGATGTAATTTATTGGTAAAATATGGTGGTCAATACATATCCTAGAAGTGAATGGATGACAGAATACATATTATACATCTTAGGAATCATCATTACATTATAGTATAACATCAATAATAATGACCATGGATATAGTTGTGAAATGAGATCCATGAGTAATTATGGAATGTTACAATGCGTTTTTAATGTATGAAACATGATATTGATGGGAACACAAACTAAAAAGTGTGTTTTGATGATTTAATAACATATTTTTGGTTATGATATTAGTCATTGGGATATAATCACATAACCCATTAGAATAATATCCTGGAAAAAAATAACATAAGAGTACACATTATACATATAGATAATACCTAAGAGAAAATAAAATAGTTTAATCCTAATGTACAACTATTGAAAAACTCTCATAGTGAGACAATAAAACTATTTTCATGGAACTATTATACATTTATGGACTCTATGTATGAAAATCATTTAATATATGATATATCACTCAATTCAATTTGCGGTATTATAATCCTGGTTTATTTTTTCCATATGGTTTTGAGTTATACTATTATGAGAATGAATATAAAGATAATATCTATGATAAGAATAACATGTCATGGTTCTGGGCTTCCAAAATATATAACTGACTCTATGAATTTGGTTTCATAAGAGTAAGAATTGAACAATGAATTTTAGGTAACCAAGATTTATGATCATCTCAATGAATTTTATTGAAAAGGAATAGTCATCTCATGTATTTTTGTTTCTAATAAATAATAATGGATTCAATGAATTCTATTTTCATATCTGAATAATTGAGATAAGTACTTTTTATTCTTATTTGAATAATAATTTCAATGAATTTTTTTTAAAAATGAAATTCTAAATTAAGAATTTTGGGATTCTAGAATAGTAAAACTTGTGGAAAACAAATAATGAATGAGGATATTTATAAATTACATGACAAATGATTTTTATTAAAATTTTAAAACATTATTAATACATGTGGTTTCTAAAATTTGGTATCACAAACAATATAAAAATATTAATTAGTTAATTCATATTTATAGAAATCACATTTTTTTTCTTGTTTAAAGTTCATGTAATGAATCTTGTTTTCAGACAAGAATAAATTCCAAAGAAATTTAAATTTGGTGTTTACTGAATGAGTTATTATTTGAATGATATTGGGGAATGTAATTATCTATGTTGTAACACTTCAATTTTTTTTATTGGATATTGATAATGGTCAAAAGGGTTCCTCACTTGTCTCACTGAGTTTCGGTTGAACCAATCTTGGAAATCAATGTTTTGGGTCATCTGATAGAGGTTCACAATTTTTCGGAAACCACGAGGCCCTCAGTAGAAAACCATGTTGTCTGAATAAGGGAAACAGAATTGACATGAATGGGTTTTACATGGGTTACCCAAACTATTTCCCTATCCCACATGGGTAGTTCCACATAGGCAGTACCAACGAACTATTCAACATATGATTAGTGATTTGTTAGGGAAACCATGTGGGACAACCTTGTGAGGTGGGTTCCATAGGTAGTGGGTGTCAAAAAGTTAGTGCATAGTTTTTTCAAACAATGCATCCCAATTGTGTTACCAAATTTTAGGTGTGGAATTTTTATTTTTCCGTTAAAGTGATTTTCGAAACATTTTCATTCATTTCTTCTAAACCAATAGAATGAATCCCCCTCTATGTGAAAAAGATGTTGTAATGATCCTCTCCATGTTAGGCATGAAGATAAATCCTCCACAGAACATCTAATTCCAGAATCATTGGTCTATTGGGATCCACATCAACAATATCTTCATTCCTTTTTAATATTTATTTGTTTAATCTTTTCTCAACAATGTTATCATGGTGCCAACATATTTTTCGTATTTTAAGGGAAAATGTTCCTTTTTTGATATTTTCCAAATACTACCAAATAAGACCTTGATATTGTATGAGTATATCATCATAAGCATGAGGCACGAATTCGTTGTATTTTTTTCTAAATATTAAATTTTTTATAAATTTTTTCGTTGATCCATGAGTCAAATTTTTTTAGGGGTTTCATTTTCTTTTTTTTCTTCATATTAAATTGATCAATGATCCTAAAGAAACTCTTTTTTAAATTTATTACCAGTTTATAGTTTGTTAACATCGATCACATACATACATGTGAATTATAACTATTATTCAACTGTTATAATTAATTTAATAGATTCATGGAATAGATTCTAAGAGTTAAGCATGGATTATAAATGGTTTTACTTCTTGTAAGTGATAGTTAAACTAATAATGCAACCTCATAAAAGTATTTTTGAGGCACTATATCTTTTACCCATGTTTGATAGATTTTCTAAAATTTGATTTTTTGAGAAAATTGAATTATTACTAATTATTGAATTGAATAATTGTGATAAATGATTTTGGGATGAATCATGTAATTTTTTTATAATAAAACATGTCAAATGATGTGTGATGTCTTAGGAATTAAAAAAAAGATGTGTAACATTTTATAACATGCTAGTCCTTATTAATTTGTTCATTCATTTATGCATTGAATTCAGGGTTAGATATATGTAATGTTTTAGAAATTGTATTTATTAATGTTTTAAGAATAATATCACCCTTTATATATAAATTACTCATTGACCATTAGCCGTCAGAGGGAATGTATTTCTGAATGAATGTAAATTCACATCTACATAATTACCCAATAAGAATGTGGTACCTTCTCTATACCACATTGATCATTGTTTATTGAATTTACATTTTTTACATTGAACTACATGTGTTTAACTGGGTAATTTATTCATGGTAGTTTTTATTTAAATATGTATCATTTTTTATTTCGATTCTCTTGTTCCCGATTGATTGTTATCGTTAAAATTATTAAATTTTATAATAGTAATGGAATAGAATCGGGTTTTATGGTCACACCCCTTGTTTTAATTAAATAAACACAGATTATATAAATTGTTTTATTTGTGATACCCTTAATTATTATTAGACTTATTAAATGAATATCTTGAGATGTACATCCCCATTGATATATATTATCAGTATGATTAGAACATGATATAGTTTGTGGAACAATGTATAGTGGTATTTTTAAAGATGGAAATAATTCTCTCCTACATCAAGGGATGAGTCATGGTGGCTCAAACTATTGACATTTTTAGGATGGTAGGAATTATGCACCATGTACATTGTTGAGTGTTGGCATGACAACACACTCACTACTTCGAGTATTGACATTATTAAACACTCACCATATAATTTTATTTGCTTGATATATCCCACTAATTATCATAATTAGATAATATACCCTTTTGATTGACTTATATGATCATTTAAACAAGTTATATATTTCTGAGTTACGTCCCAGTCTACCCAACAACATGTATTCTGGGTATATGGACACTTTCATCTATATATACTTGGATTAAATAAGGAGACGAAATATATAACTAAACCGTATATATAATATATAATATATATATTGTTACTATTTTGAAATAACTTTCCATACATGATGTGATGTAGTTATATTTTCTTGGTGTAACTTAGATTCATGAGGGGGCTATTTTTTATTTATTCAGTATGGTTTATGTATTCCTATTACTAGAACACTTCATTATATAAAATTATGGACATGATTCAATTGTATAAAACATGTCTAATATCATACTGGGATTCATATTTGACACCGTACAAGGGCCTCCATTTCATTGGGGTACACATGTAGACATTTTTTCACATTTTTTGGATGATTTTTTATACCTGGAAGTTAGTAGAACTGGACTAAGCAGGATCTTGGGATGCTTTAGGACATCCATATAAGTGATTCTTCAATTTTTATTATTTAATATTATTTACCTACCCATTATATGTCTACATTTTATTTTTGAATCACCATTAGGACATGTAATAATTTTATTGTTATGGGGATAGATTTTCTTTTTGTATTCACTTTATAATATTCTTTAGCTTTATTCAGTTTCATTTTTACTTATTTATCATTGGAATCTTTTTATTTTTTTCATACCATTCTGATACTCTAACATGATGGTATTGTCTTCCCTCTATACAATATTTACATCATCAAACATAGTTAGAAGCCTATGGAATATTTGGAAGTGTGCTTGAGGACATATGACCCACTAGTACAACTACCATTTCAGTGGTCATCTAGTTCATGATGTTACAAAGTTGTATCAAAGCATTATTTTTGTTTTTTATTATTATTTTTTATTTGTAGATTAGATACGAAGAATATTTATATTTTAGGTAAATATTCATTTTTGGGACTGACCACACGACCCACCATGAAAATCCAAGTGCCTTGGGCTGGGATTCTTGCTCCTGTAGTTTTCTATTACAGTTGATCTTCATTTCATCTTGAGTGATTGGAGAACTTCTTACTACTTATAAGTTTATTAAATGGATGGTATTTGACCATGGACTAGTATTTAATGGTTGAATCATTACATGTATCATAATAGTAAGATTGAATTTTACATGTCATCCATATGTCTGGCCAGGTTCTCGCACTTTTAGGTTTTCTAATGATTTGGAGTGTATTCCTTCAGTTTTATGCCATGTTTAATGTTTATTTAGTATGTATTTCCAATGTATCATTCTTTTATGTTTATTATGTTTTTCTTTTATATTACTACCTATTATAAAATTCATAGTTTTGATTTTGAAATATTTATAATGGTATCATAGGAAAAATATATGTGTTACGAGTAACCTGATGTCAATTTTTAGTTGTAAGATTTATGGGGGCCTTATGATTGGTAAAATATAATCCATGTACTCAAACTATACTTGATATTTACATGTCCTTAAATAATGTTTTGAAAATGAAATGTTTTCATGATTTTTAATTTTTAATTATAATTGGTTTGGATTAAATGGGATCAAGTTATTAATTTTATAGTGTATGGGTGCCTTACAATTTGAATAAGATAAATTGTGTACTCGAACCATATTTGATATATGATAATAATTACAGATGATTGTTAAAATGTTATGGATTATAATGTTTAGATTTTAAAGTGAGTTGTTTTGTGTAAAAAGAGAAATATACAATAATGTTAAAAGTTTATTAAAACATTATAGGATCGGGAAATGGATACCCATATAATCACCCCATGATATATGACCATGATGTATTTTTTTTATGGTTATAAATGAAAATTTAATTTAATTTTCAGTTGAAATGAATTGGATGGAACTGTAATGTCTAGTGGCTCCATAACACAGGCATTGCAATCATGTTCTTATCTATCTGAATTGCACAACTAGACCCAAGTAGGTTTGCTGGGGAATGTTTCTTATGGACTAACCACCTATGTGAGTTTTAAAATCTAAATATTTCAGAAACTGATATTGGGTTTCATTCTAATAAACCCAGGTCTACATAATGGTACCATCACATCTCAAAATTTCATTTATAACTTGAAAATGAATTTAATTCCCATATTTTACTACGTATGGAAGGATATCGATAAAATGATTAACGTCTGAATAAGATATCTAAAAAAATAAATTTTTTCTTAATTTTTTTCATTAAATAAATAATATTATTAAATATAGATTATAAATTAATGTAATGGAATAAAATGGAACACTGGGTGGGGACATAAATTCGAAAAATATTGTACGAGTAGCATAATCTTTTCTTTGAGTTGGATTGGAACATAAATGTGATCATTTTACATAGTCTTTTCTATTTTTTATAAATTTAATATATGATAAACATAGGTACTAGTGAAACATTCATAGTGTAACCTAATGATACGTTCGATTAGTATTATTTTTTAAGGATATATGCCGATGTAATTATCACCCTTAAATATTAGATTCTTTTCTAAATTTCATGATCTTTTGATGTTAGGTTCTATTCACGTGTCATTGTCCATATTTAGACTTTTAAATTATATATCATATCCATATTTAGATAAGTGGTGATGATTTCCTTGACCCATTCTATGAGTATGAGGATATGGAAATTATATGTTTGAATAGGTTAATTATGCCTAGGGAATGGTCGACCACTTCATAGTCACATGAACCATTCTCTTTTCTTGGGCAACTTAAGAGGTCATTAGTCTGTTTTACAGTTGTATGAGAATGGATGTATTTGAGACGATTTTCATTGTGGGAAAAATAATACTTGAATGTAGAGGGTGGATAAATTTTGGATAGTAAAAAGGGTTTCCCCATTATTTTCTAATATTCAGGGTGTTTCTATTGACTTTTGTGGTACCCGTTAAGTTTCTATATAATGTCGTGAAGCGGTTGAGTTTGGTGAAATCATAGTGGTATGAGTTTTTGTGTATATTCTCAGGTCATCTCTATACTATATTTACATGAGCATTAAATATATCAATTAATCCCAAATCTTATGATTACTTTACAGAGGATTGACAGTTTTACACATCGGTCAGGTTGGTTCTTGAATTCCTGCAAAACAACAAGATGTCATGACTTGGTGATCGTGAGTTAAATGAGTGAAACATGTAGGTTAAATATGGTTTTCATCTAGAACACGTGGGATCTGATAGTCTATCCATTTATTCGATGACTAGGACACTCATATGTTGGTGAGTGTCACATCAGGTCTAGTGTATATGTTAGTACTTCCTCATTAGGAAAGTGTTGATTGTTTGGCTCCATATATAGTCCTTAATAAACATTGATGGCATTGGATAATCTTTTTTGGGTAAGATTGAATGATCACATAATTCCTCATGTATTGAATACATGGCATTTGTTTGTGAGGGTGCATTGATTGGAGAATTTGAGTTATTTCAAGGGAATTCAACCAGTAGTGTTTCGACTAGTATTATTGGTAATTTTTTGTATCCTCTCCATGTAATCTAGTTTAGAGATGATCATGTACCCTATAATGATTTCATCCTTGATATACTATGAAATAATTAGAATTATATCATCCAAAATATTTAAAATATTTTGTGATTGGTTGATTGGTTATATCAGTTTGGCATGATGACTCTTGGTTTCAATATAGGCATGCTTAGTCTACAGTGATACATGGGTACTTGTGTAAGAATGTATTGGACAAACTCTTTGACATTGACAACATTTTTACTGACTGGAATGCTAGGAGGATATCGCTTTGGGCTTAATCAATGTTCTGATGTTGGCATGGTGTCTTTCTTCCAATATCTCATGGATAATATGGTGTATTTACTTCTTTGTGTCAGTTTTCTAGAATCCAGTTCGTTGAAATTGAAGTTAACCACGACTCATTGTCTGTCATGAAGATGTTACCTAAAGGGTGAATATTCTAATGCTATGGATAAAGGATACACCATTTTTTGATTAGTGTAATGATTGATCAAATCATTATGTGATGGTTTGATGAATGTACATCAGAAGAATTCTGGTATGGGATTCAATGAATGAACTTATGGTGGACACAAGATTTTGTAGATAATGGTGTTGTAGTGTATTTCTAATGAGTTATCAATATAAGATGATCATTTTAAAAAAAATTATATCAATGTTTCTATATCAGTATTCATAGTTGTTTAATATTTCCCATCACATTGAACCATTTTTATATAATGTCTCTATATTAATGTGGTTGTGGTGTTAGGGTCGACAATGTCTATTGATAAAATAATGTTATCCTAATTTAAGTTTGGTAAATCAAGATTCAACTACTTATTTATTAACATGTTCTAGTTATGTCATCAGATGTGATCAGGCTCACCCAGTTAAATAAATTTTTAATAGAGAATCACTAGAATACATATAGGTTTTTATGTCAATTCTGATTTTGGTGGTACAATGACATGGAATTGGAAACCTTTTTCTATTAACCCCTAAGAGGGGAGGCACCATTTTCCAAATTATTAAAAATAGGATGAAATTTACATATCTCAAGCTAAATGGGCCATGTGAATATTATATTGGTGTTTCAATTAGAATAAGTGTGTTGGATCGACATTTTAAGTCATAAGTGCTCTTTTTAAGAAATTCCCAGATGCCCATTGGGTATTTGGAAATTCAATGTGATTGTTTCACTAACAGTTAATGAACCCTGTAGTTTCGGTGATTTGTTCATTATTATCAAATGAATCTTTGGGATTCCATGTTATAAATTAGTGTTGTTATATTGACACTTGATTTGTGATCTACAAAAATTACAATGGAATTTTAATTTTGGGGTTTACTATATAGTTTTTTCATTGAATAGGAATTAGAAATATATTATGATAGATAACAAAAATAAATGTGTTTTCAATACAGGGATAAAATCCCAGGGGTTCCTCAAGTATGTAATTGATTTTCATGAGTGATGAGTCTTGAAAATCAAAGGTTTGGGTGCTCTGATAAAGGTACTCTGTTTGTTTAATACTATGTGACCCTTACCAACAACCCATGCATCTTGAATATGAGGAATAGACTTCCCCACACATGTTGTTCATAGGTTTCCCAAACTATGCACCTAGTCCACCCTGGTAGTGCAACATATGAAGTACCTAATATGAATTCATTATGTGGATGGTGTTTTGTAAGGGTAATTGTGCATGACAATAGTGTATGGTGGGATTATTAGGATGTGTGTGTCATGTTATTGGCACATGGTGTGGCTAAACCATGAAGCCATCCAATGCATTACAATATTGATGGGGATATTATGAATTTTTTCATAATTATATCCAATAAATTACTCTTTCATTCCCTCTCCACCAGTTTTATGAAACATCCTCCCTGTGCAAATAGAACTCCCAGGATCGTCTTCAAGTTTTCCGTCGAGATAAGTACTCCATATGTGGACTGATTCAAGCATCTCCAGTCTCTTTGGATCTTCATCAGTATTCTCATGATTAATTTTTAATCAATATTAATTTAATATTCCATGACAATTTTATAAATGTGTATGTTAATGTTTTCTATTCTCAATGAAAATGGGTGTTTCGTTGATTTCATCCAAAATATGATGAATCAGACAACCATATTTTCTGAGTATATCATCATAAGTAGGATATAGGTTGTTTATGTATTTACCAATAATTTCTATCTATATATAAATGTTTTCATTATTTTACTCACTTACCTATGATAAGTTTCAGACTTTAGATGAGTTAATCTTATTAAATTGACCAACATACCGAGAAACACTCCATATGATCATTGTTCTAAAGATTAAAGTATGTTAACCTCAATCATGGATACACATGGGTCTTATAGATCATATTTACCCTCTAAAATTAATTTAATAAATTTCTTCAATTCCATCTATGTATTTGGATTGTATTATAAATGGGTTTCCCCATGTATTTGATAGTTCAATTGATAATGGAATGTCCTATGTTCTGTTTTGTGATCTTATAATTATTTTCAATGTTTGGGAGTTTTTCTAAATTTCCCTTTTTTGGAAATTTAATTATGACTCTTGAGTGAAATGAACAGTTGTGATAAATGAATTATTGATGAACAATGTGATTTTTTTATAATAAAAAACCCCAAATGAGTTGGCTTGTCTTATAAATTATAATGTGATGTATTGTTGTTTATTAAATGCTTGGCCCTAATGTTGTGGTCCATATTCAATGCAGTTATATTATGGTTTTTTATATGGGATGATTGATCAATTAAATTTATTAATGTTATAAAATTAATTGAAACCCTTAAATATAATTTAATAAAGGACCAAGCTCCATCTAAGATAATGTATTTCCAAAATTATAGGATTTACCTTGTATGTAACTTCCAAATTATACCACAGAACCTTATATGTAACTCTTTGATCCTTATTAAATTAATTTCCATGTTTTTATAGATTTAATAGAATTTATTTAATTGAGTAATTTATTCATGGATTATATTATTAAAACTAGTAGATTGTATTTATTTGATTGCCTTCTTCATAATGGATTTATTCCGTTAACATATAATATCATACTAATGTAATGAAATAGAATTGGGTGGAAAAACACCCATCTTGTTATAACTAATTACGCATGGATTATAGGAATTATCAAATTTGTGATTCCCTTAGTTATGATTAAGCTTACAAAATCTGAAAAAAATTGATGTACATCCACATGGATAGTTAGTTTAAATATGATTATGAATTTAAGTAGGATATTGGGAAATCATATTTGTTTTATTGAGCTTGGAAGGAACCATTCTACCTTACATCATGTGTTTATTAAAGGAATCTCACACCATTGACATTAATTTTATGGTGGGATTTATGTTCCACATCCCTTGTAGAGTGTTGGCATAAAGGTACACTCATGAAGTCGAGGGTTTTCATGTATAATAACTCACCATTCATATTGATGATAATTATGTCTCTCACTCATTATAAAATTTAGGGTGTTTTCCCTTTTTTTGAGGTTATAGGCTTACTGATACTGGTTGTAAAGAAGTTAGGTACACCATGGTCTAGACCAAAACCCATATTCCAAGAATATGGCCACATAAATCCTCACAGACTAGGTTCATATAGGCGCCTGAAATATATAACTAAAATAAATATTTAATTATTAATATATATATATATAGTTATTGGCCATAAATATTTTTCTAGACATGAGATAAAGTAGGTATAGTAACCATGTATCCCTTATGAACTTAAGCATGATGTTTTTTATTTATTCATTATTTCTTATTTATTCATATTACTCCCAAAAATAATTACATATTAAAAATGGAATGGATTCAATTGTATATACCGTGGGTCATGAAGTTCTGGGATTTATATCTCATAGATTTCATGACCCTCCATTTCATTGGTATACCCATGTATACCATATGTATACATGACTTTGATTAATTTCTTATACCAAAGAGTTTGGAGCACAAGACTAAGTGGGAAATCAGGATTCATGAGGATATCCCCATTGATAAATTTTTTTTCTTTTGTTTATTTTATACCATATCAATGTTTTTAATATTTATACTTTTTAGTTATGTATAACCATTAACACAATAATTAATTTTATATATTAGTATTGGCCATACATTGTGTAATCAATTTATATAATTCATCTACTAATTTGTCTTTAATATATTACTACTTCCTATATTGATTCAATATATTTATGTTATTCCATTATGATACTCTAACATGTGGATATTAGCTCGAATGGCTTGAAGGCCTTATTTTTTATTTTATGATTGATAATCCCCCTTTTAAGGGTTGAAGGGAAACCCGAACATGACCCGTAGGACAAAGGCATGGGGCCCAACATGACCCGAAATACCTGAACCAAAGGCCGAGATGCATGCCATTCCCAATACATGACACATAAGCCCAGCCCACTAGAACTGACCCTCCCCAGCTTCTTCATCATTGATTTCCTTTTTAGCTCCCCACCTACATTGGTGATCACCTAGCATTGCCCCGTACAAAGCTGCACGGTGCCTGGTCCCGATGGAGGTTTCCATACCCTCTCATTCTTCCAATCTGGTTAGCTCTACTTCTGGTGACTATTACTGGTGCTCTGATCCTCATTTGGGGCCTTCTCTATGCGAACTGGGCTACTTCATGGTCTTCAATTTCCCAGAGGCCATGTGGTCTGAAGGCCTTTGATGGCCCGAAGGTCCTGAGACTCGTAGGACCAAACTGGTGGCCCGAAAGCCCAAATCAGGTGAATATTACGGCTACTACAGTATCGAACAGTGCCTGCTACAGTACTGCTATAGTACTGCTACAATATTGCTATAGTACCCGGAAATTCGCCTCCACCCGGTTTTGAACCTAGGTCTCTTGGATGCCAAGAAAGATCCCATACCACTCGGGTACGGGCTCATTGGCTAACATGTTGATATTGTTTCCCAAATTTTGCTTCTTTAAATTCTCAGTACTGGTTGATAGCCTCTACCATATGTTAAGGAGCACATTAGTCCACATGATCAACTAATCTGACTACTATTTTAGTGGTCAACTAGGCTAGGATGTTACAGTTCAATGTGAAAGTAAAAAATTGTATTTATATCTAAAATATGATGCCTGGATATCTATATATGGTAACACATTGTATGATATATTTAAATAACACATTGTGTATATGTGAAGGGCTACACAGTAGGGTTTAATGATGATTAATGTCATGGGTAGATTTGATTTATGAAATGTGGGCATAAATAAGAATCTTGAAATAAATGGTATAAAGTGACACATAGTTCCAAAAACTATACATTTTATATATCTTGATGATGTTTGATAGAATTATAAATTATGTTTGAACAATTTATGGTGTATGGAGTGAAATCCCAACATGAATTCTGAATTGCCAAAAAATATAACATATTTTTGTTAAACATGGTGGCTTTTATCAAAGAACGTATCCCGAGATAATGAAGCATTTTCTAGATATTCTTACATGAATATGTCTCTTATCTCTATATATTTAGTTTTAACAACATATCACTCCCATATGTTTAGTAGTCATTCTTGGTGGATGATATGTCAATTATTTTTACATCATGAGAAAATGAATATTTTCCAATTTATTTTCTATCCATAGAATATGATCATGTTTTGTTATAATTTATATTTATAAATATAATTTAATGTTCTAAAAATATATTCTTCTAAAAAACTAATAAATTTAAAGTTAATTTTACAATCCAAAATGTAAAAACCCAATTTTTTAATTATCCAAATTGGGTATATTTTAATGAATATTTTCAAAAATAGACATTGAGTCTATATAAGACATAGTGGCTCGAAAATATATTGTGTTTATATAAAAATAATATTAAACACATTATAATACTCTTGAGTAGTTTTTCTAAAATAATTTTATAGAAACCTAATGGTGTATCATATGGTAAGATCTATAACGACGTTATTTAGTGAAAATATCTTCTACCCCTTTCATGAAGTAATAGTTGTGTGAATTGTTTATTTGGTTTTAGGTCATTCATGGGAAATAATAATAAATGAAAATTTATTTAATTAACAAAATATTTATTATTTGAGAAGACATAATGTATCATATATTTTAACCCAACAATGGGAAAACCAATTCTATAACCATGTTTATTCATGAAGAGTTATGGGTGAGATCTATGGAATATTGACAATAAATTCTGGAGAAGACGTTATTTTTAAGTAGAAATGTATTTAAAAAAAGATAAATGATATCTCAAAAAAATATAATGATCTGATTATTCTTCATTGTTGTATCCAAACTCAATGTGGGATTAATTTTTAGGTTCGATATTTTCCCTTATTATTGATTTCATGTAGAACACAATTAAATATTTCTTATAGAAAAATTCATTTGTTGATTATCGATTTATGGGTATTGATTTTATATTTAGACTTCTAAATGAAAAAATTTTCTCATACATTGATAATTCAAATTATCGATGTTTTCACCACCGATAGAATGAGTAAATCCAAAATATGGTTTATATAAGTTCTTCATATTATATTTTCTTCTTTTATCTAATTGATATTTTTGAATTTATGTTTGGTCTCTGATTTTTATAGTAGATTGAAAAATATCATAAAATTTGTTATTGCATTATCAACAATTGGATGAATAGTTCATTTATGACATTTTGGATTTTGGATCAATGGAATGATACTGGGGTGAGGATGAATTTAGATGATCGAGGATCATATACTGTTTTAAACAGCATGTTGATGGCATTGTGGGTGTGAGATGTTAAGGGTAGTTATTCTCTAGGGGAAGGGTGGATAAAATCTATCAACTAATAAAGTCATATAAAAGGTCAACATTATATCCTATATCTATAAGGGAAATTTATGGCATGATTTTTTGGGAGTAGATGATTGAATAATTATATAAAATATGAGAGTTTCTATAAAATACCGACAAACTTGACATGTACATAAAAAAACATTACATTTACTTTTATATGACTTATAGGGTTTCATGTAGAGTAACATGACACATGACATGTGAAATGTACACATACATAATGACCACTTAATGTAGATATATAATTTATACAAATATACACCGGCATTGACATGACCTGGAAGATGGGAAAGAGTAGAGTACACAGGGAAAAAAAGTACTCATATAGGACTAGGTACTCATAAATGGCTAGGTACATAGGCATTGCCTATGTATGTAGGTGAGGCCTTAGTAAATTGGAATGGGGTGATAAATAATGTAATACAGATGGTATGTTCCTTACATTGATGTACAGATCCTAAACTCTCACTACAATCCATTTAACTTTAGATGTGACGGTTTGGTTCCTAGTCTTATTTAATGTAGGCTAGTATCTATAGTTTATTTTCTATTAATCCATCCTTATATAGGTAAAATGAGGCATGAAATATTAATCATAGGGTGTTATGTCCTCTATAGGATTTGTCTTGGATTGATTCAATAATTCATTAGGGTGTTTTTCTATTCAATCATATATTATTCCTTGTTACCTATATAGGGTTTGGAATTACATTACATGCATTCCATTTAATTTGATCTCATGCCCTGTTGGATATGAAATTTTGGGTAAGGAATCCCCCATAGTCCATATGTGTTATAATATATCCACATATCTAATTATCCAACGTTCTTGTGACTAATTTCTTAATGGTTCATCCCATCATGAAATTCCTCCCTAATTAAATCCATTATTGATAAAAAATTCTCACCATATGAGCTCTCATATAAGATATTTACCATGAATCCTCAAGAAGGAACATATTATATTGGTTTGGTTTTATCCATACATTGAGACTCTAAGTCCATCATTATTATATCTAGTTTATTAAATTTATTTCTTATATTTAGATTGATAAATATTTTGGAACAATATTTGACTTCAATATAGTGTTGATTCTATGTTAATAATTTCAGGATGTCCATCTAGATTTTATATACTTACTTTTGTATGGGACCTACCCCCAAATTTCATGTATTTTGAAAAAAAGGAACATAGATGGGGTCCTAATTATACTACATGTAGGTAAAGTAGTCTTGAGTTAGATAGACCAACGTTTGTTCCAGAATTGTTTTTAATATAAATATCCTCCTTTTTAGAATGGTTGACACTATAAAAAATGGAATTTCATTTCTTATTTTAACATTTCCCGTAATTATTTGTTACTCTAAGGTGGGATATAGTTTTATTCACTCATTTTCATATAAAAAGGAACATATTTTTAATTTTTTGTAAATATGTATTTTTTGTTTGTGTGTATATATAAGTTAGGATAATGCCTCCTATGTGAATTTATTTCCCCTAATGAACTACGCACTAATCCCTCCCATATTATAGGTTGTCCTGGAGTTCCTCCCTCATTCTACTATTATCAAGGATGGCCCCAGTTTTTTTAGTTGTGAAAGAGTAGTATTAGAGGATGTCATATTAGGACTGGTATATGGACATTTTCTAACTATGAGGCTTGGCATTGGAACTTGAAAAAAATTGTTAAAGTATTTCATGTTCATCATTATAGATGGATATTCTAGTGATTTTGTGGAAGCTAATGTAGACATTCCCCAGGACTCTGAATTTATTCTTTTGACTTCATACATGTAGGAAATGGATTCAATGAAAACAGTGGTACATGGATTATATAAGAGTGGGATTGTGTTTCCAGGTTTTTCATGAGTTATATCCTCAAATATACTCTTCAAATATAGTATTTATAGAATTTTTCATTAATAATATTTTATAATATCCATTCATGATAAAATAATAAGATTTTGTTGATGTTCTTCCAAGTGATGTCATTTTTGTATGTTTTCCAGTATAGGATGTTGTATCTCATTATGATTTATAAATATTACAACCACACATTATTTTTTAGTTTTTAGTTACAATTATAATGGATGTTGTAAAAATTATATGAATATTATTTAAGTATTATAGGAATTGTCCTAATAGGTTTTTTTTCATTGTAGAACCATAAAAAATATTATTGGATTACATAAATTTGTTGTGTTTTACAACCAATTAATACTCATTTAATGTATATAGTGGTCCGATTATTTATCCTTGAACATGGATCTAAAATATTATTATAGATTATTCTATCATCAATGCATGAATAGTTAACACTTTATCATATGGAGTTCGAGCATCTCTTCATGGAGGAATTCTACCCAACCCCAGTGTGTGTATTATGTTACCAGAAGATTTTAAGGTATCAACAAGTAATCATGACTGATCAAATGTATTCAGTGAGGTTTACTAGCCACATACAACACTACAATGATATGGTTTTATGTTCCTTCTTTGAGTATTTGGCCTTCCAAACAGGTATATAATCAAATATCTGAGCATTAGTGATATATATTTTCATTCATAATTTTAATAGGTTGTTAAAAAATTATTGATGGTTGGGTGATCTTGGTTGGAGCATACATGAATTTTTTTGGTTAGACGTCAACCTACAAAATAATTTATTATATGGTAGCTGTAAAATGGCCAAAGGATCTATTAGTGTTTTTGTATCTAGAGACTATCCAAAAAATAGATTTTTTGTGGCTCAATGATTATTGGATGGTTCTCATCATTGATGAATATTTATTGATTCTCATATGCTTGATGTGGTATGACATAATATATTTTTGACCCAACATGTGGATGTTAGGCTGAATGTAGATAGACCTCCAAGGAAGAAGTAGTGGTTAGAGTATGTATGTTTACTGAGTTTGGAACACTATCATGATCTATGAGATATGTAGATGTAAGAATATTATTATATCCATTTCAACAACAACAAAAATGTACAGTAAAACCCAATCATATATATGGTTTTAAGGAAGAGGGAATCTATTGAATGTTCATTACTATGAGCTAGAGGCTACATGGAAAATTTGATAAATGTTCATTTACTTATCTAGATTGGTTATGTCATAGAAAGAAAAATTTGAAAACCACACTACTTAAAAAAAATACAATTTTTGAGGTATATTTATTTCATATGACCCTTTGGATCGAGCTTTTGAAATCGGTGATATCCACAATTTTTTTCAGATTCCATATTTCATATATTGATATTCTATATGAGCATTTAAATTGATATTTTCACATGGAAACTATTACTAGGGATGATTCATAAATCCTATAACTGAACTAATATTTTGACCTAAATCTGTGAGGAGATAGATTTGTATGTTATATTTTAAGGTCCACTATGAGGCCATATAATAATCATCATGGTACTTAATATTAATATAATGTTCAAGAAGAGATTTTATACTTTTTATGGAGGATGTTGTGTGTCTATGGTTATGGGAAAATGATTTGACTATTATGTGAGAAGGAAAATACGAAGGGGAATGATTGGATCATATTCAAGAGGAAATTATTGATTACTCATCAGTTTGTTAGTATTCCGTTTATAGAAGATAATGCATTGGCCTTTTAGCATTTTATGTTTGTTGAAGAGTGTGATGAACTTTTCCCTATGGATTTTTCGTTCATACCACCCCACTATAAGAATGATATTTTTATAGGAATTAAAATACGGAATACCCTAACATATATATAATCACATTGAATGTCTCCCACTTGGATTTGAGAGTGGATGGTGTACTAGGATGAATATTGTATAGATTGATTAGTTTGAAAAAATGTGTAATTCCCGGAATCCCTTATATGGATCACTAATAAGGTAGATATGAGAATGAGGATTTATGTGTATTTCCTTCACCTAAAATTGGAGAAAATAAAAAATATCTATCCAATAACAATAACTAATGATGTCTTTGTCATGTATATAAGGTTGAGGAGGTTCTTAATGATTGATCTATCATCAGGATATCTCCAACTCCTTGATCAATATAAGGAAATAATGAAGACAATATTCTGATGTCGTTATGATCATTACTAGTACATTATTATTTCTCTATGCATATTGAATACCTCAAAAGTGTACATGAGTATTGAGGTATAGATATATATCATTTTTTACATGTGTTCCTGGTAGACCTAATAGAGGACATGATAGAGTAAACAACATCATAAGAGGAACATTTGAAACATAAGAGGATTGTCATACACATACATTGTGAGAACATGCACAATGGGAATATAACAAAGTGCGACATATAAATTGAAGAGGTCCACATAATAGGAAATATCATATCAAGAGAGGTTTTATATGTGAACCCAATAATGGATGAGGTATTTCTAGATTGGGATCCACCCATGCCTGTGAATGAATTATAGAATTTCACATGGATTACATGATACTATCAATTATTTTTAAATCGTTTATCTAGGATATTGGATCCCTTGAATGATTTGACCTGAAAGGGGAATCTATTCATTCATACATAGATGTACTTGTAGGAATTTTAAGAGTTTTTTTATCTTTTTGATGAACACAAGATCTTGAGACTTTCGCAGGGGAGTCTTTGGACTGTTTTGATATGCAGTTCCTCCAAAAATATAAATTGATTTGTTCTAATGTATACATAGGATGTGATTTTTTTATGGGTCCCAGTAGATGACACATAATGAGAAAAACAACACAAACCATTATTTATAGATAGATGTTGTATTCTTCTCTATAAAGATGTGGATCCACTAGATTATGGGTTAGCATTTTATATTCTATTATGACTATATGATTCTCAAAAAGATCATTTAATTCAATGAAATTATATTGATATAATGGATATGGAGACATTTTATAAGGGATAATGACATTTAGATAGTCTATAATCCATGAAAGGGGAATTTTTAAACAAATTCTCTTATTAGAAGATCTTATTAACTGATATTGAGGGAGGAACATCAATAGTTGGTCTCAAAAATGTTTTACATAAAGGATGTTTTAATTTCAGAGTCCCCAATTTCCTATAGCTGGTGAAGAAAAATGATGTACATTTTTAATATAAAATAAATATACAAATTATACAACACGTTACATTACAGTGGAACTTTATAGGTCTAGGTTTTGGAGAATAATATGCATTTTATAAAACATTACAAAACAATTCCAAGAAAAAATGAAATGACTTCACATGTCTCAGCAACTTAATCATAGACAACACAACGAGAGACTATACTAACCCTATAGGAAAAAATTTAAAATAAGGGGTGCTAAAATAATCATCCATGTAAGGGGTTTTAAAATATTGGTTGAGTCTTTCTAAAATATTATTTTGAAAATAATTTTAAAAATACATATTGAAAAATAATTTTTTAAATATTATTTGAAATTAATTAATCCATTAAAATACTATTACAATTTAAAAAATACTTGCATTCAAAAATTTCATTATACACAATCTAGTGCTTTTTGAAAAATATTAAGAAATCACTTGAATAAAAATACACATGAGGATACAAGATGCATTGAATGCTATTGGGGCCGACACAAATTAATGAGGGGAAGTTTTATGCCCCCTCCCTATCATGTTTACCATGTTCAAGTTCCTATTTTCATAAAAACAATTTCATCTTGACTTAGATATAAATAAGTTTTCCACTTGAGTTGTTATTTTAAACAAAAACAAGTATTAAATTCGCATGCACATATATTTATATATGAATGTATAAATGTAATCCTTCATTGAAATTCACATATTAGATTCTTTACAATTAAATACCTTGACACATAATCTATTCATAATTACATGGATGAATGATTTTCATCCATGTACGTAAAAATTTCATTCATAAACCCATAAATATCTATTTTAAAGGTTGTTTCGATAAATGTAAAAATTATTCAATGAACATTCTTGCATGTATTATGTGCATAATGCTAGTAATAATCATGATTATGACCATATGTTAATCATTATTAATGACATCCATATAAAATAATTTTCGTTTCATAGAATATGAAATTATTAACATTAAATTTCATAAATAATGATCGCCGTCCATTTATTTATGAATAGAAATAGATATTAATCCACTAGTAAATTGTTCTTCAATATTGAATAAAACATATTTATATAACATAAAAATAATACCTATCATTATTATTTTAGAAATGAACGATCATAGAATTATGCATAAATATGAAACAATCATAAATATAAAATTACAAGAAAATATAATCATGAATTAATGTTCTAAAAAAGGAAATGAATTTCCCATAATAATAATATATACATAAAACATGGAATTTATAATAAACATAATTGTATATTAAAACCTTACCTAATCAAAAAATTAGTAAAACAATCCTTTCAAGTTCAAAACTCTAATATGTTTTAAAAAATAAAAATTTAATTCATTAATAAAAAAATACTCTCTTGTATACATATGAAAAATAATTTTCAAAATAAAACATTTAGAATATATTTTATATATAATCCCTTAAAAAAGAAATTGAAAATAATAAATGTTTTAACATATGATTTTTTTGGAAAATTCTTAGTTATTAAAAAACACACACAGTCACACACATATATATGTATAACATTATTTGAATTCTAATATTAAACCCCTAATTGTATTTCATAAAATATGAACTTCTCACTTCAAACCCTCCTCATTACTATCCAATCTACAAATTGGTTTTATCAATTTAAATTTGAAGATTTTAGTATTTTATAGCCAATAACTATGATGTTTCTAGAATGATGTAAAAAACAATTGCTAAATGTGCAACCATTACGATAATTCATGGACTTATTAAAATGATGGGTTGATGCTTATGATGACAGGTCAATATATTGGTGAAGATAGCTGGAAAAAACACATTTACTATAATTAAATCAATTATAGAAAATTCACAATGATAAAATTAATAGAAAATATTTATTACAGCCAACAGAAAATTGAAGATAAAAAATTATTTCATATGAATAAATCAATCTATAGAATGGCTACATCGGATTGTAGATAGAGATTTAGGTAAAATAAATTAAAGAAATTAAGAAATACACCTTCTGAATGGATCAACCTAACGAAATGAGTATAAATAATGATTGAGCATCATGATAAAAAATAGAAACCAAGCTCGGAAAAATCCAAAGACAAGGAAAAAATGACATACTTTGATAAAGATGAATCCTAAATCTTAATTGAAAATCGATGATGTCTCATGAATAATCATTATTGGCATCCAAAACATCCAGATGCCGCCATACCTACAATTTGTCAATACCAGTTGCTCATATTTCACTATTATGACACATTTAGCATAGGTTGAGTCATAAATACATGGATCAACAAAAATATCACCGTGTGAACCCACACAATGCCTCTGGAATAAGATCAACCCTCTTCTCATGGTCCATCATCCTTGGCTGAGCACAACTCAAAGACACCGCCATAACCCCAATGCCCTATATTGATTTACCTATTCTTATTTTTAATTTATTATTCATATTAATATGTTTTTATAATCTCAATTTAAAAAATTTATTATTATAAATATTGAACTCGTTTTTGGTTGGATAAAACTAATATATTATAATTTAATTTAAATATATACAAATCAATTTTGTAAATAAAATATATATATATATAAACATAAATATTTAACATATTTTTAAAAATATTTTTATTGTTTTATAACTAATAATTATATATATATAATATTGGTAATTCTAAAATAATAACAGTATTTTATGATTTATTATGTAAATATTCAAATTTGAAATAAAAATCTCCTCGATAAATATATCCTTAATTTGAGATGTCAAAATATATTATTTTATAAAGTCCATTATTTTAAATGTTTGATAATACTTTATAAATCATTATTAAAAAGATAATTTTTAATTTTATTTTTACAAATCTAATTACTTATTATTACTTTATAAATTGAATTATTAAAAAATCATATATCTTATTTTAATTATAAAATTTAGAATTTTCATGATTTATAAAGATAAATTATTATTTATTACATTCTATAATATTAATCAAGAATTCGAAATTACTTTATTTTTTTGAAAATATTATATTAAATTAAGAGTGATTAATTTTTTTCCAAAATAATTATAAAAATATTTATAATCCTTTTGTGTTTTATTATTAAAAAAAACAGATCTTATTTTGATTAAACATAATATCTTATAAAAAGTTAATTTAAATAATTTCATAATTTATTAATTATATTTTTTAATTGAATTTCTAAAGATGTAACATTATTCCCCCTCAAAATAATTTCATCCTCGCAATTTGTTTCGTAAAAAAAATAATTATGAATTTCTATCTTCAGAATTAAGAGAACATGGACTGCTAAACCCATACACTATACTACTTGGATGAAAAAAATATAATCTCTAATGTTGTCTAGAACTTTCTTCTAATACAATTTGTAATGACCCATACCCTAGTTTCCTGATGACAGTGCTAAAACATGCTATATAATTATGTTTTTATAAAATAAATTGATTAACTACATATTAAATTACATGATAATAGACCTTTACTAGTTTGGGATTTATAGAATTAGATGTGTGTCATATAACTCTACAAAATTTTATTAAGTAAAAAAAATAAATTTCTTGTAATAAAAACTTAATTGAATCCAATCCCAATTAAAAACATACTTAATCTATAGAAAAATAGTTTAAACAAGGGGTGAGCAATATATATGCCTAGTAAGGGGTTTTAAATTCATAGATAAATTATTTTAAAATATTATTTATAACGTAATTTTGAATATACGTTTTGATTTATCCTTCTGAATTCATTTATTATATAAAAAAACCTTAAAAATTCTATATCAAATTAACTAATACATACATTCAAAAATTTCTTTAAACCAATTCTAGAGGATTTAAAATAATTAATAATAAATCTATTGAAAGAAAAACACATGAGTATACTTGATACTTAAAAGGGTTTCTATAACTGCCAAATTTATAGGGGGATGGGTTTACTCCCCAATCCCAATATTGTTTACATTGTTCATGTGATGATATTCATAAAAACCTTTTAATAATTCCTTACATATAAAATTAATTTTCAACTATAGTTTTTAATTTAAAACACAAACAACCATTAATATCACATGCATATATATTTTTATGTAAATCTGTAAATTCAAACCTTCAATGAAATTCACATAATACACCGAAAATATGAAAATTTCATGATTCAAACACATGGAATATTACATGGAATATTGATTAGAATCTATGTACTTACACATTTCATTCACCAGACTTTAAATATCTATTTGGATGGTTGTTTTGATGAATGTAAAATTATTTCAATGCACATGATTCTTTGTATTATGTGAGACATGTAATGAGTAATCTTAATTACGGCCATATTTTAATGATTATGAATTACATGCACATAACATTATTTCAATATAATAGAATTTGAAATTATTAACTACTAATTTGTAAAATAATGATCATCGACAATTTACATATGAATAGATATAAACATCAATACACTAGAAAATTTTTCTTAAACAATGAATAAAACATATATATAACATAAACATTATAGTTTCATATATTTTTTAAAATAAACAATCATGTTATTATTCATAAATATGTTACAATAATAAACGTAAAATTATATACAAATGTAATCAGTAATTGAAGTACTAAAAAAGTAATTGAATTTTCCAAAATTATCACACACACATATATATATACCCCACGAAAATTATGATACAAATTATTTTAAATGAAAATATTATTTAAACATAACATTAATTAATAAACCATTACAATTTCAAAACCCTAATAATATTTTCAACCATGTAATTTTATTCATTAATAAAAAAATACTCTTTTATATACTTTAGAAATATTATTTTCAAAATAAAATAACTATAATAGATCATAAATATAATCCATTTTAAAATATATTGAAAATAATAAAATCTATACCTTATTATTTTCTAAAAAATATATTAATTTGAAAACACAAACACACACATATATATATAATGATATGTAAATGAAAAATTGAACAAAAAAATTAAACACTTACTTTTACAGCATATGATCAAAACATTCCTCTTCGGACCCCCTTAATTACTCTTCAAACTGCAAATTGGGGTTTCCAATTTGTGTTTGAAAATTTAATTATTTTAGAACCTAATAACATACTTTTTCTAAAGAGATGTAAAAATAATCAATTTATAAAATAGTGACCAACAAATACTTTCAGGGATTCATTACAACGATGTGATGAAGCCTGCAATTCATGATAAATATACAGATGTAGATATGCGATAAAAACACATTAAATATAATGTAATCAAATGTAGAATACCAATGACAATAATATGGAAATAAAACTATATATCATAACTAGATAATGATTAGAGATGGAAAAGTTAATTTAAATTGATGAAGACAATCCATATAATGTCTTTAAAGGAAAACCGTTAGTGATTTAGAGAGAAGAAATTCAAGAAACTAACATTACACTTTAACGATGGATCAACCTTTGGAAACATGTATAATGAAATATTCCACATCAAGATAGAAAATAGAAACTAAAATCCAATAAATATGAAAACTATGAACAATTCACCTACATTGATGACAAATGAAATCCTAACCTCAATTGAAACCTGACAACGTCTCACAAGTTATTATTTTTGGTAGATGAAACATCTCGATGCCGTTATACCTAGAGGTGGACCATGCTTCTCTGCTTATATTTGACACGTGCTACACAAAAACCTTGGTATTACTCCAATGTGCATAGCTCGACTTGATACTCCTGTCGTGAACCCTTACTATGCCTCCTGAAGAAGTTCGACCATCTACATAGGGTCCCTCACCCCTGGCCGAGCAAGACTCACAGTCCACCCCTTAACCCCAAATCCATAAATCGATTTACCAATTCTTATTTTCAATTTATTTTTATTATTATCATTATTATTATATCATCTCATTTTTAAATATTTATAATTATAAATACTGATATTATATCTTTGTTGGATAAAATTAATATATTATAATTTCATTTCAATATTATAAAGCAGATGTATAATTAAAAAATAATTAAACCTAGTTATTTAATATATTTTTAAAAATATATTTTTTATTTTATAACTAATAATTATATTTATATAATACTGGTAATTTTGTAATTATAATTGGATTTTATATTTATTTATGTAAATTATATAATAAAAAAATAATACTCCCTTATTAATATATCCTTTATTTGACATAAAAAATTATATTGTTTTATATGAATTTTAATTATATTTAATTGATAAAAATTTATATTATCTTTATTGGGCACCAAATTTATAATATTATAATTACAGATATTTGTTCTTATAATTAATTTATACAATTAATTATTCAAATGATATATGTAATATTTTAACTGTTTGATTTGAAATTATCTTGATTTATAAAAATAATTATTTAATTTATCATTCACGAAATAGTAATCAAACATTAGAAACTAATTTCATTTTAGAAACATTCTTTTATATTAACACATATTTATATTGTTTTCAAAATAATTATAAAAATAATTATAATAATTTTGTTCTTTATAATTATAATACATAAATCATATTTTGAATATTGGAAAAATCTTATATAAATTCTACATTATACCTTCTTAACAGAATAATTAAACATTCTAGTTAAATTTCAATTGTATGATACAAATGTGGAGAGTAAATAATACCATCATTATATGTTTGTTATCCCTATACAACTTCAATGTGTTAGGGAGGCTCAACTTGGAGATATATATTTTGAGTCCTTGTGTGTTTACATTTCCACATGATGTACTTTTAATGGATTTTAAAAATGATGTGAGTGGATAATCTTTTTTCATGATGGAATATTTCACTACTGGCTATGTTAGTGGAGGAACTTACCGACTTTCTTACGCCCCCTATAGGTTTTTTAGTTATTTATTAATGTATTAGAATAATTAATGTCAATTATGGTTGATGAGTATATAAATTTGAATATGTGTGTTTTCTCGTGATGAATCACTTCTCAGAAGTTTATGGTCGATCACTATGTTTTAGTGGGATTGGAACAACCACATGAGATTCCATTGTCAATGCAGGCTTGAATCAATATGGGAATCAAGAATATTCTTTCACTATATTTTATATGAGAGGATGTAATATAGATGATTGTATATTAACTCAACATTTATATCCACATCCAAGGTATCAACGAGTATACTTTAATAGGTAGAATGAAATTCCTTTGCCTAAATTATATAGTTATATATCATGAAGTACCTTTGATGAAAAATTCATAAAATTATTATCCCTTAACATCATGATCATATGGAGGATGTTAGGTGAAATTTTGTGCTCAATCATGGTTGAGGATATTGTTCCACCATAATAACGAAAACCAAACAATGTAGGCCATCATTGTTTTGGGATACATGATTCAAGCATAAATTTTTGAGATTTTCCAAAGTTTGGAGGACCTATATCCATGGGTGGAGTTAACAAAAAACAACATATACATCTTTATTATCATTATGGATATATTCAAGTATTTTTATGGGAGAAACTACATGTCACCAATGTGCTGGAAACATACATGGGAGTAAGAACTTATGGTCCCATAGTTGGTGAATGTAACAATAAATAAGTCATGGATCAATATGAAGTAGATTATGAGTTAACAAAGAAATCAGAAAAATTATATAGATAGATGATGAAGGACTTTAGTTTTTAAAAATATAGTCCATGTTTTACTGAATGAATATCAACAATAAGGATTAATGTTAATTGGTAGTAAATGAAAGTAATATTAAATATTCATTATCTATTTCTAGATTCTCGGTCGGGTTAGTGTGGTGGAATACAACTTAGAACTACTAAACATTATATGACATGTACACAATGTCTTCCATGAGTCACAATTGAGGAGGTATGTTTATGCCTCTATACATTTTACCAAGTACAGTAAGCTAGAAATGAAGGATATTATTTATATTACGTAGTACCTGATATAGATCAAGTACATACATGTAATGATTTTTCTTGTTCAAGTTATTTAGTGGGTTTACGTCTAGTTTAATTAATTGAATTCACATGAAACTAGCATTGATAGGGAATACCATATGTGAGGTTAATACCCTCATTTATTTTAGTAGGTTTTTTATTTAATGGATGGAAATACCTATGCTGGTGTGAATATAATGAATCTTTTGTCTTTTTGATGCATTAGAATATTTTAAAGAATATTTTCAATCTTATTAATATGTATGACAAAATATTTTCAGGGATTGGGAGAGTTGTTGTGGAAGTAATTTAAATTATAAAATTCTTATTTGAAATGAATATTGTATTTCAAAATAGTGGAGAAAATCACAGAAGATGTCTCATTTGGGAAGATAGATACCACCCTTATATAACAGATATTTGTATTACCCTAGTCATGACATGATCAATATGTTCATATTGGGTGATTATTTTAAGAGAAATAGGGATTGGAATAATAATAAAATAAATTATTTATTTAATTTTTTAAATAAATTAAAATGATATTAGTTTTCTAATATTTAATACATGTTACTAAAAACTCATAAGGATTTTTATGTAACTCATTTGATTCAAGAGATGAAATGGTGAAAAGAAGTTGAGGAATGATAATAACTCATGCTAAAGTGATGGTTTTTCAATGAATTTTTCATCTACAGTAATGCTCATGTATATATCCAATGAAAATGGAATTGAAATAATATTGATATGTGATTTGTAAAAACACGAAATATGATGTTTGATTATGTTTTATTTTTTCTTCATCTTGCATATCTAATTTTGAACATAAATTATGATAGGTTGAAAATTTATTTGTGGGTTTATACTTGATTTAATGTTATGTATTTTTCTGTCATTAAATATGAATATATATGTTTTTTAATCCTTTATTATTCTCTATTTTTTATGGTTTAAAAATAAATTTATTGATTCCATCCCAAGAAATGTTAAATGTATATTCGTCATGATCTTGTTCAGTGTTATTTTCACAATCATCTTCATGCTTTCATAGTTAGTGTTTAATTTAGCTAGAGGTTTCTCAAATGTAGGGAAACAAATCAATGGAAAATCAATATTTATCTCAATGGATCATTTCATTGTGTTTATATTTAGGTTTTTTTCTAAGGATTAGGGTTTTATTTTGACTATTTAATTAATGGAATTTTATTATGAGTTCTTTGGTTAGTAGTTTGGAATAATTGTGATTATATGAGATTTAAGGTGATTCCTGTTGGGAAAGATGACCAAAATTGGACCAATACTGACAGCATAGGTGAATTAAACCACAAATCAATTATCTATAGGGTGGATTTATTATGTAATTGGTAGAGTTATCATAATGGGTTCCATACACTGAAAATATTCAATAATCTAAAAAATCCTGACAAAGATAAATTTTATTTTGAAATAACAATCTCTATTTCTTAATTTTCTATATAATCTACAATTTCACAAGGAGTTAAAAATGAAATGTATTGTTGGATGTCCGAATTTCATCTGACATATGAATGGTGAATCAACATGTATATCTACAGTACCTGGGCATAGACATGGATAGTAAAATATGAATGACTATAATACATTTCCACAATTTGTTACTCAAACATGACAAGATACTCAGACATGACCAAGTACATGGGATTGACTTGTGTACGTATGCACTACCATAGTATATGGGAATTAGATTAAGAACATGGTAATGAGAATGGGTAGGTCTGAACATAATGGGACATTTCATACACTCATAGTATGAATTGTGTACATTTACATGGGTTGGATGGGGCCCTCAGTCACATTAGTGTAAACTACAATCTATAGGGTCTGTTTCAATGGTCCAAAAAATGAGAGTATAATGAGGTGTCACATCCTGAGCATAGGATGTGATCCCCTACATGGTATTAGTCTAACATATAGTAAATAATCTCTATATGTTTCTCATTTCATATTTCTATATTATTTTTTCATTGAAAAGTAGGGAAAAGAGTTAATTGACCTAGTAAGTAGAACATCCGATCTCATTAATTTTATGTTATTATATTTAGGGTCATGATTCCCCCATAGGTCCTCAGAGTAATAATAAATCTATGTATAGACATATTTAATTTTCTATCATGTACTTTATAAATGTGGATGCTTGATGAAAATAGACTCATGGATGTGTGTCATCAATGCAGTCTCAAGGGGTGAGTTATATTAGAATAGGATAACATTGATTCCTTGAGCATGATCCAATGATGTATGCTTAATTGTGACCTTATATTAAGATTGAGTTTTTATAATGATTCTATATGGGCCATTGAAGTTTTTTATTTATGTTCTTATTGTCACATATTTATATTTATGAGATGAATTAAATTTATTAATACACTGTGTACAGTAACATTAGGGTTTCTATCTAGGTATGTTATGCTCAAACATGCATGTTTCCTACCCAAACAAATCACATCAAGTATAGATGGAATACCTTACCATGGATTCTAACATGGGCTACATGCATGTTGATTATTTGTTATATACAAAGAACATTTATGGTTCCTATGATTTATTTGGAAATATTTCCCTCCTTATTAACAGGTCGGACACAAGTTTATATTTTTTGGATTATATTTTTTCATTTACAAATTCCATTATGTTTCTGATACATTATTCAAAAATATTGACATATGAAAAAAATTTATAATATATGTATTATTCATTTAAAAAATGTGATGGTGTTTGTAGGTGTATATGTGTTTATGGATACTTTAGGATAAATACTATATTTTGTGTGTTATGTTTACTCAGTGCTAGTATCCAACCCATATAATATTTTAAGTATGATGGTGGTGTGACACTCATCATAACAATAATTATGTGGTCCCTAGTGGGACAGATCCGGACACATGTCCCAAAAATAAAAAATTCAAAATAATTAAAATATTATTATGTTACTATATGAAATGATAATCTCTCAGTCCATTAAATTTAGCTATTATTCTACATTGGAGTACACTATATGTATATCATAATATAATCATAATTTTTAATTTTGATTTTGTGATGTATTTATATTTGTTATTTCAGTTATTATATACAATATACATTCTTTTCTTATAAAATGAATAGAGTTTTACCTCTATATAGAACATTAATGTTACCTGATTTTGATAAATCATAACATTATGTAGTGAATATAACCATTTTCCATTTAGTCGCATCAATATAACTAGCTATATCTATGATTTTTGGAAATTGAAAATTTTATCATATATTGTGATTATAAGAGAGGGAAACTAGTATTAAATGGGAATGACTACCACTATCCATTACATAGTTTAGTATGGGTTAATGTGTTTGTTACTTTGAGTTCTGATGATATTATACAAAACTTAATATAAGAGATTACTTCGAAACGAATTGTTTTGATTGTTAATAGTCTTCAATAGTATACTTGAAATTTCTTTTTGATTGATTCAATATAAATACAATATTTTTATATGAATACTAGTTCTAATATTATAAATAATGAACAACAATTAAATAATTTTCATATTGAAATTAGAATATAAATAATTAGAACCAAAAAAATTCTAAATGAAACAATATATTACATTCATATCTATCAATTAATTATTATAGGAAATGAGGGCTCTAAGAAATTGTTCAAAATTTTCCATGTATATGATAAGGGTAATTCATTATTCATGCATTATAAACTCCCATCATTGAAGACAATAATTTTTCTTATCATTAAATAATAGACAAAAAAATTTATTCTTTTGATAGTTTGAACCATATTTTATCATCATTATGAAGTGAAAACTTTTCATATTTTTTTATAAAAAATAATCCAATATATATAAGTATCCATGTGAGTCATCTCAATAAAATAAGGTATAATCATGTAGTTACATAATATATAATGTTGGAAATTTATGGGTGACCTCAAGATTGTAAAATATTACAACTATGTTAATGAATGTTATATATGTTAACCAAAGTGCATACATTGTGGGATTATAATTAATCTATTTTATAAACTTTAGTACATTATACCTAATGATTAATGTATCAATTATAAAATTGAATAAATTTAACCAAATTAACATTCATTTATCACTTTATGGGACTACCAATAAACAAAATAAATATATGGTGTTTAAAATAATAAATTTTAGCACCATTATTCTTCAACAAAAAGGGAATCCTTAATTAAAATTATCACTCATATGATTATTCAATATTGGTTGAATCTTCGTCCATGGGATCCAATAAAATATCATTATAATTAGAAAATTAAATGATAATTGTGGGAGGCTGGAATTATGTTTCCATATCACTCAAAAAATATTTTATTAAAACTGGGAAATCAGAATTTTGGAAGTGGTGGTAGAAATGTGGAAAATAAGTTAATATCTTAAATTTTACTTATTTCATTAAGGGGAAATTTTTTTTGATACAAAATGGGTTTCGACCTTCCCTAATCAAATGTAAAACTATTACCCTATTAGCATTAGCCCTCATCCTGGATGGATGAATCAAATTAATTCTCTATGCTAATCATTTTTGTTTGTGGTGATTGATTAGAGGAAATAATTATTGTGAATAAAGTTTATCATATAAGAAAATAATTTACATGAAATTAAATTCAGATAATTTCAATTAATGTTATTTAAATAGATCTATTTCCCATGTTTAGAATGAATTATAGTGAAATCATCAGAATAGACAATAGATCTTTTTTATACGTAGATATACAAGAATGGGTCCAATAATGGTGGTAAATACACATTTTTCAATATAAAAAATTTAATCCGTGATTTTATTTGACACATATTCATCATTATCGAAATATAAATACTATATTTCACTATGAATTCTAGATGATTACATTAGATCATCGTTCTTTTCTATTGGATCACATAGTTTAGTGGAATGTTTGATGTCATTAATTATAGTAAGAAATATATAGATATAAGAAATAACACATATTACCAATGTTGTTATATAAGGGTTTATACTTACCCTAATGACGATCCATTATTACTTTTTAATGAAAATATATCAAACATAATCTAGGATATATACATTTTCTGGAATGATTGACCCAAATGACCTATATTGATATCCTCGAACATTGATTAATCGAAAGAGAATCATTCAAAACCAACTTAATTGATAAAATTTATTGGAAGAACTGTGTATTCATACTGTGAAATTCTATGACTCCATATATATTTATTTTCGCAAGAATGTGATTTATTAATGATACAAAATAATTATTGAGGTCACCCCATGTGTTGATTAGGGAAATTTTAATTCATTTTGGAGGTATAAAATAGCGTTAATTTTATCCAAATTTTTTTACCACCTTTATTTAGTGGCAGACGTCAATATACTATGATTTGGTGGGATAGTATTTGGTTAAATCATAATAAATTACCCTAATAATAACTTCAACGTTTTATTTTAGGAACACCTATTATGATGATGGCAATTTTGTTGTGTATATAGAACCAAATACTTTCTCAAAAGATGTTGAATGTTATGTCTTGTAATAGTAGGAAAATTGAATCTAAAATGATATATCAAAATCAATATATCAATATAACTAATTTTAGTATCCAATTTTCAATCTATGGATACAAAATAGTTTTCTTTATGAGGGGAAAATATGTATTCTATATGGACGAGTTATCTATGGGTTCAAATCATGATTTAGTTAATTATTGAATTGTTATAAACCAATGATTAGTGAAAGTCAATACCATTGAGTAATTTTTATATGTGTATGGGATTAGTATTAATCTATAAGGTCATTTCTCATTCATGTTCTATGAATGAAATAACTATATGTCAATTAATGGAATCGATCCTTATATTGAATATCTTCACTGTATGTGATTCACTCTATAAATATTATGTTATGAATGATAATAAATAATGGAATCCATATATTTTCAATTCTAGGTGAAGCAAATCTAGGATTTAGAGTACAGTTCGAATGATAAATAGATTCATAAAAAATTAAATATTCTTAAAGAAGGGCTCTATTTTTTAAATTATTCAGCTTCTACATAGTGTATGTTATGTAAGGAAATTTTTTATGTGTTTGAGAATCATTAAAATGACATGAATTGGTTGTTTATTTGTCCATAGGTTGGATTTAACTAACTCCACACATATTGAGGTTTTCTAGATGAATATTTTATTTCTAATCAATATACAATTAGGATTCGTTAATAATGAACCTTTAATGATTCAAAATTATTTTGACATGCCTACAAAGAATGTGGATACTCTCTTCCTCTATTAAAAACATCATTTATTTTCCTAAAAATTTTACACATACCCATTGTAGTCATCCATGAAATCATTTTTAAAACTTCTATTACCTCCAATCAGATTAATAATAGTGAACTCATGTATATAAGATCCATCATCATTGTTAATTGTAGATATCCAGTAGAATACATCAACTCAATAATATTGAAACTATTTATCATTTATAAAATATAATTCTGTGGGAATGTGCCCATTCTTTTCATGATTTTGGTAACCAATCCAATAAAATAAAAAACTATAATTGGTTAGTTTGTTGAATCTTCTACATCTTCACTACATAAAAATAGATAATTTTGAGGACTTTGGAAATATTATGATGATGGGGTTGTTTCAAAATATAACAACCAATATTTGTTTACATGTCTACTATTAAATAAATTTAATTTCCTCAATATCATACATTGAACACAACACTAGCCTTATTAAAATCATATAATACAATATATTATTATTTTAAAACTAGTAGGTATATTGGTGGGAATGAATTGTATTTACAAAATTATAAAAATTCTATATTTTTTATTTAATCTTTGGATTTAAATTTAATTTTTAACACTTATATTATTTATTAAACAATATAATATTCTTCTTTTAAATTAGAATATAAAAATATGCCGATTTTATTTTTTTAGTATTTTTATGAGATGTTTCATTATTTGATGAATACAGAAAAATACAATATTTTTTTCAAAAATGAATTTTATTATAAATTATTTACATAATTAATTTATGTTATAATTTTATTTTAATGAATTATTAGGCCAATAATTAATAATTGAACCCAATTAATTTATTCTAAACAACATCTCAATAAATTTTAACATAAAAATATAGAAAACATTTGGATGCTTTTACTTTTACTCGTTTAGTTTCCCCTTTTGTGGGATTGGCATTACACATAATTTTTCCACATTTGTAAAAAACTTTTAATATTGAAATAAAATTTTTTAATTATTATGATATTCAGTGTCTAAAAGGTTCAAATTAATTCTTTTATATTATAAATAGTAACATTCAGATATTTTTACTTAATAAGTTTAAGGGAAAATTAGGCAATTATTGGTAAAAATAATATTATAAATATTATAAAATTACATTAACACTTGTCATATTTTCATTGGATGAAAAATATATGACCAAAATCATCATTGGCCTAATATTATAAAATTTTTATGCCACATGGGTGAGATTGTGAAATTTATTATATTTTATTTAATGATAAGTTAAAAATGGAATAAAAAATAATTTTAATAACTATTATATTTTTAATAGAAGATTATATAGATATTAAATTTTCATTAAATTTTAATTATAAATATAACATTTTTTATACATCCTGAATTATTTTATAATTTTTAATAATAAACTAATTATCATAAATTGTGACATAATGATGGTATATTGATTTTTCAAATAATGGAATAATCAAATTAATGATATTGAAAATAATAAAATAAATATAATTTTTTATATATAATGTCATATATAATTTTATTGATACTTTTACATGTTGGTAATGTTTTATAATTATTTTTTCTAAATTATATTATTTTATACTATTTTATATGACAAAACAATGAAATGTGCCAAAATTGAAACTATAGATATTTGAAATAAATATTATTTTATTAAATGACAGAAAATGTAAAAAAAATAGGAAGCATCCAATGATTTATAAAACTATAAAAATGTCATAAATATTTCATTTAGTGGTCTTTTGAGAATTTTATTTTCTTAATATTATCCCTCAATGTATAAATTACATGATATTACAATAATAGTTATACGTGTTAAATAATGGGTGAAACAAAATGGTTAGGATTAAAAACATAATAAAAACATATAAAAAATTATTTTATGAAGTTTATTCAACCCGTATCACCTCAATATCTAAATAGAGTTATTTAATACAATATATTCTATTAAAATAACTTTTATATTATTTAAATTCAATGATAGTTACAAAATATCACTCTCTTGTATATAATATCTTTTATGCGTCCTCATTGGGAAAAAATAAAGATATGAATGAATATAATGGTATATTTTTATAATAATGAATTTAATTTCAATATATTATTTAATTTCTAATTTTTATAATTGATATAATTACCTTACATTGTTCATAAATTTTAAAACAATGTTTATTTAATGAACATAAAACACTAATTGATTTTAATAATATTAATTTCGATATATTTTGGAATAATTAATTTTAATAAAGAATATTATTAATATATAAGATATATTATGGATCTCTTAAAACATTATATTCTTATTAACTTTTTTTATTGAGTCATTTAATGTCAACATAAATTAATAGTATCAAATTTGAAAATCGTTGTATTTTATTGAAATAATATATTAATATGTTAATTGATAATCAATAAAATTTAAAATAATCAATAAGGGGAGAATATATGTTCAAATATTTCTTCCCACATTATGGTATATATAATTTTTTTTTTGGGATCTATATTAGTCTTTATATATTTTAAAAATTTGAGGCTTTCAAAAATATACCCTCACCTCAATTATAAAAGGGATAGTCCTTGCTCACTCCCTCAAACCACATTGAGCATTTGAACATAACTAAAACATGTACATTTATCCTCAAAACAACCTAATACATGTTATTTAGGCACTTTTATTACATAAATAACTTCTCTATAGCCCATAAAAAACGATCTAAAGGATGCCCACTGAATAAGTGGTAATTGTTTTACAAACACATTGAAGTTCATTTCATCATATACTTACTCCTAGTAAGTTTTTTCATTAAAATAGTAATTCCTATATTGTAATATATAATTCGAGATGTTATTATGATTATGATACAATAGTATTCCTCATTTATCCATCCTATGAAAAACAAATTCACTACGCATGCGTTTGTACGGATTACCGTCACAAGGTCATTGTATAATTTGTTTTCCATGACAAAATAATTTTGGTGGGATTAATGATAGATATACTTGGAATAAATAATAAATATTACGTGATAATTATTATTTTTAATTAATATATAATCCAATTCCTTTTCCTTTTAGAATTAAGGAAATGATATTATTTCTTGTGCATACCTACAACCTACCATCTCCACAACATAATGTGATTCATTTTCCCTGTTAACGATTAAATAATTTATAATAAAATTTGTATAATTATTAAATGTATTATATATAAACTTAATATTAATCTTAATGTTAATTAAATATAGCTTATTCTATAGAAATAGGACTTACATGTCAAAACATGCTTAAGAAAATGAAGCAGTTAAAACCCGAAACCAAGGTAATAACAAAATATTATTTCAAAAAGATTTAAAAAGATAATATAAGATATAAAAAATATAAATATTATTCTAGTTTAATTAAATAACTATTTTTATCCTCTATAATAGTGTTTAAATTCAATTCAACTAAATTATTATAGAATTTAATTTTTATTTTTCAATCTCATATTAATTATGGATTGTTTATATATATGTATAAACAAGGTAAAATTAATCATAAATGTAAATGTTTCTTATAAATGTTTGAAAAAAATATTTTTATGAATTTTAAAAGTACTTATTACACATGTAAGTCTATTATAAAATGGATATAAATTCATCTTTTTTTCTTTTTTCATACAAGTTACATTATGTTTTTTTCAATAAAAATATGGAATGATTCTTTATTTTTAACTTATAAATCATGGTTGTATTTTACATCTATAACAAAAAATTGATTTTTTTTAATCATATCATAAATTTTAAGGAATTAAATTTTAAGTTTTTTTCTATTATAAATGCGTGGCTTTTAAATAAATGATATCAAATTAATATTTTTTTCCCAAGGATATTCCTAATGATTTTATATTTGTATATTAATATATATCAACATCATTTGTTGAATATTATATTTTCTTGAGTTTTATCTCATATTATACAGTCTACCATATTTAATTGAATGGGTTATTTTCAATTTGATTGTGGATGTTCTATTTTTATACCATTCATGGTTTATGGTTAATGTACAATCATTTCGTAAGCTAGTTTTTCAATATGATTCTTATATTTATTTTTTTAATATTACAAATGAATTGGACTTAGTAATTGATGGGAACATCCAACTTTATCCCCAAAATGCATCAATAGGTTTCATGACATGCACTTACTTGGAGAAAAACCCTTCGTGATTGTATCTATGTAGATTAAAATTTATTGGAAGATATATGTTGACAAAATATAGATGGGTTTCTACCGATACTCTTAAACTCTCATGATTATATAATGTCATTGTAACAATCTTATGTATTGATCAAGATAGTGATTAAATCCAACATTTTTCATTCTATCAATATTATTATTCCATGTGATTATTTATTTTTTTAGATTGTTTTCTGTTATGTATCAGAGCTCATGTGATTATTAAAATGGAATTTGTATCAGTTATTTTCAATTCCATAATATTAACGCCATATTTACCCACAACATATGTTATATGTTTACTTTTACTGTGAATCTCATGTCACCACTTTCTTATGATTTATTTTCTAAGGATTCCATGATTTGTAATATGACTGATATGACGGGTAACACTAAGGGGAATAATTTCATTCTAAAATAATTTTAATATATTTTATATTTTAAAATGTAATTTGGTATTTAGGTATGTATCTAGGATAGAAATACTAATAATCTAATATGTACTTCATGATTTGATTCCTTAAAATACTGAAAATTTTATAATGTAAAGATCTGGATGTAGGAGTCCGGGTTCGAGAATTACAGCAATTGTATTAAAGGAGGAATTTGTATCATTTTTTATTTATTAAACTTTTACATAATATTTACATTATCTATTTGGAATATTTTTCTATTCATTCTATGATAATATTATACATTTGTCTAGTGATGACATATTTCAATAACCATTCTTATTTTAGTTAAGCATGACCGAAAAAAATCACGAGTTAGAGAGTTATACTAAATAATACATGCATATTACCCTCATATTGTGCCTAAATTCTAAATAGGCCATAGTCCTAAGGACCAATTGCCCATTAGGCATGTTATCCAATTATCCATTAAGACTACTGATATAATATATAGTTTTCCTATTGAAATAACAGCCAATTATATTGTAGTCTTAAGGACCTATTGGCCAATTAAAGATAATGTCAAAATGTTAAATTTTCATATAGGACTAACATCCAATTGACCTATTGGAATAATGTCCAATTTGCATATAGGCCTAATTTGAAATTTACCTATGGGCTATTAGCTGTAATGTCTAATTGGTATTCAGACCTAATATCCAATTCACCTATTTTTCCTAACTCCATAATGTCCAATTGTCATATAAGAATAATGGAATATTGGCCTATAGTCTTAATGTCCAAATGGCCTATTGGAAAACTGGACAATTAGCATATAAGCCTACTGGACAATTGTCCTATTAGGCCAAATGTCAAATAGGCCCATGTGGATAAAGGGTAACTAGCCTATTAGCCTAATAATATGATTTTCCATTAGTCCCAATAGAATATTGTGAAACTATCTGGTAGCATTAATGGGAAATTTTCATATAGGCCTGATAGCCAATTAGACTAGGAAATATTACCAAATTGTCATTATTTTTTATAAAATTAGTTATGAATTTTTCATTTATTTAAATGTTATTCCACATTTTTAGTTTTCATGACTATAAATTTTTACACTATTAATATGTTTATAATAAATAATTTCATTTTCATCAGTCCATATTGGTTATCGTAGGTTATCAACCCCAAGCTAAATTCTTCCTCGACCTAAATTATAATTCTCAAGGGGTATAAACAAATATGCAAGTACAGTAAATGCACAAACACAAGAATATATTTTATGTTTATTTATATATGTTTCAAATAATTATATGAAATTATTAATTAATTATATTTTTTATATATTAGATAAATTTAATTGGATACCATTGATTATAAAGAAGATGAAAATTTCAAGTTGAGCAATCATTTGAGTCAGATTATAAGTGGAAAGCACTAGGGAAGAGGCTAATGCTGACCTAAGAAAATAAATATCCCCTCTATGTATTGATCGTGATCGGGCTCCTCTCATGGTTCATAAGGAACCGTGCGGAAAATCACTCATATAGAAGAGGCTAATGAAAAAAATAGATTTAGACGATCATAAAAAATGAAATCATTAGGGTGAATATATTACAATGGTCACCAAGAAATTCTTGAAATATATGTCTATTATAAATAAATCACTTCCCTCAGAGGATTTTGGTACAATTGATTCGTATATAGAATAAGTGCATTCATTATTTTATGCCCTAAATGATTCAAATGAAGCTCTTAATGGTGATCAATATAAATGTTGTGGTGACAATGTTCATGCTCTTGATTATCTCGTTGATGGGGATGTTGTCACGGATGATGATGTTGCTTCTAATAGTGAGGATGATTATTTTGGAAATGGGAAAGATATTTATCCCCTTCATTTTTGACATAGTTGTTTTGAATATTGTGTGCTTTCATAAATACATAAATTGATTAGTTTAATAAATGAATATGTACCTTTTATTATACAATATGTTTTGAAAATTATTAACAATTTTTTATTTGATGATAAATGTAAAAAATATGTATGGAATTGAATATATATTATTTTGTTTATTTGATTTATAGGTTTAGGTGTTTTGTGATGAAGGTGGTGGAGTTGTTGGAAAATGTAGTAAGTAACCTATACCCATGGTTTGTTTAATTGTGGGTATATGTTTTTGATGGAATATATATACCCAATATTTTGAAACCGTGATTATTTTTCTATACTAACACTTTAACTGGCCATTGTTCTCAATGTTGTGGGTATAATATATACCAATTGTTTTTGGAACTATACCCATGTTTTAAAAACATGGGTATATATTCCTTTTATAGTAGTGTGCTTTCTCGTTCCATCTATAGGATTAATTTTAAAATAATTCTATACACTAATGTATTTTGAATTTTGAAAAATGTATTCAATATTTTGAATTCGAAGTTACAATTTTAGTAAATTGGCCTCTTTTATTTTTAGAAATTGTTAATAGTTAACCTATTAATTTTATTACCATAGTAATGGGTAAATTAGGCATTTACAGGTAGAAAAAATATTATAAATATTATAAAATAACCCTAATACATGCATCATATTGATATGTTGAGTATTTTTAGTCCAAAACAATTAAATGGTAGTTTATATGACCCTTTATAGGATTTTATGTAATATGATATAGTATATAATATTTTCTTCTTATATGGGTCAACTTCTTTATAACCATGTTTTTAACAAATCAAATATTTTAAATATACTGTAATATATAGAATATATTTTACTATAAATATAATATCTATAGATAAATTTTTAATGCCTTTTAAGTGGTGGTGTAGTGGTGGGTGGTCGAGGGCCATACAAATGACATTCGGTGAGTTCTGTGGTTCGATTAATGGGATCCCAGTCTTGGGGGAATTTTTGCCACCCATGCACCATGCATCTTGTTGGGTCACCCGGTGTCCCACTGGGTGGGTAGAAAGGGAAAACATCACATAGCTAACAAATTTCTATACCGAACCATTGCTGATTGTGATGTAACCCTATAGGGACGCTCTGTCATCTCAGCTGATAATGACTCCTTCCCGGTTGAGGCTTCTCTGGATAACCTATTTATGGGGATGGGGGTTCCTTCGTGTGGAGGGTTTGAAAAGGCCAATCTTGAGAATTACCTTTTAAAAAATATACAATATTTATCTTAATCATTAAATCAAACATAATTTTTTTAAGTCATTATTATAGAAAATAATAACACGACGATGATGGAGTAATTGTTTAATTATTTGAAATATCTAATAAAAAAATTAGTAATATTAAAATAAATATTATATGAGAAATTTAGTGTTATAAAATAATTTTTTTTATTTCCTTGATATATTATGGAGGTATTAAAATATTCTTTTCAAATAAATATTTTTTATGTTATTCTGAAAAATTCATTCAATGAATAGTGTTAAAATTATCATTATAGATATTTTAAAAAATATAAAATTTATTAAATGATATATAAATAAAAATATATTAAATTTCACCAAATGATTAGAATATGTTTTAAACATTCATCAAGGATTAATTTATAGGACTTTTCTCATTTTATAGTAATTATATCAGCCCTAAAATAGTAAAAATCCAAGTCGCCATGTTAAGAGATAAATAGGGAAAGTATGGGATGAAACCAAATGATAATATTTAAATAATAGACATAAACATGTATAATATTAAAAGTAATAAGTAACAAGATATCTAATATTCTTCTCTATTAAATAAATCTATTTTTCTCAATATTTAATAAAAAATTTATTTTTATAACATTAATATTCTGAATAATTTCACTAGTTCCCTCCCTAATCTTATTAACATGAACCTCTTCTTCATTTAACATCACACTTAAAAAAATATTTATCACCTAATATCTACCCAAATTCCGCCCTAGAAACAATATATAAATAATATAAAAAATATTTTAGGAAAAATACCTTACATATTGAACATAAAGTGTTATTAAAAAATGATTTATAGGGAAGAATAATAATTATTAATTAGGTCTTATTATTTTTTTATTCACACACATCCCTAAAACCTTACAAAAAAATTATGAAATATTATCTAAATAATCAATGATTTTATTAGATGTTAATAATATATTATAAAGACCTAAATCACTCCCTATATCTATAAAATTGAAAAAATAATTATTCGTTTGTTTGTGTGGTGGACTACCACCTCATGTAATGTTGAAATTCATTTTTCATCACTATCTCTATAGACTAGTAATAATGATGTAATTAATGTTTATATATAATATACATTTAAAATATATCATTATGAAATGAGAATATATCATTTATTTTCTAAAAATTCAATGCATAAAAAGGTAATGATTATTTTTGTGTATGTGTCAATTACCACCTCCATGAAGAGTTGTTATTCATTTATCATCACCCCATAAAATTCATGATATATTTATGTGTATTTATTTTATTAATTTTTTATTAATTATATTATGAAAATTTTAGAATAATTAAATGATACATACCCATTATCCATAATGATCATTAAAAATTAGAAACATTACTCATGTGTACATACGACCTTCCACCACCATTATTGTAACATAGTTAATTATTTAAAACCAAATTTAATGTATGGATATAATAGTATAATTGAAGTATAATTTTTTTTGTACTATCAGTACTATACTATTTATGATTGAACAATGTAAACTTCTACCATAGTCAACAGAATTCAATCATTTTGGGACTTATGAGCAAAAAATCTTCCAAAAGTCTGATATGAAAATAAATATGAAGTAATAATTATAAAATTTTAATAAAGGATAAAAAATAAATAATAATAATTTAAATATTTTTCAATAATTTAAATAAATAATATAATTTTACGATTTATAAATATATAGATTATAAGTGAAAATTATTACTCCAGGTAAAGGACACCATCTTAATATCAATTCAATGCATTATGCGTTGATATTAAACACAGAAACTCTGTAATGAGGATTATTGTCCCAACTCATCCCTCGGGGCCCGTGCCATGACTACCCCATGCCCGCCATCCATAGGCTAGGGGATGACAACTAGTAACGAATTCATATTCCCTAATATTGGGAAGGAATTGCCTTTATAAACAGTAAAAACAAGCAACCAAGCACCCAACACGATACGAACTCAAGTAAACTGTATAGAAAATAGAATGAGTACATTAAGAAAAAGGGGCCAGAATACAATCCCAACAATAATGTACAAGAAATTGAAAGTACATGTAAACTGGAATAACTCATGTGATCACCCGCCACAGATCCCACATGAAGGGTAGGTATAGATCTCGAACGGTTGTCTTTGCGGTTCGTCTCATCTAATGTCCACCTCAGAGCTCCCTCCAGTCCTTGTACTCTCATCCTCAGTCAGCATAGTCCATTATCTTCCCCAAACATAATGAGGTGCAGGCATAGCCCGTGTAGGGGTGAGTATAATGATACTCAGTAGGGACCTCAAGACACTCTAGGTATCACAAACACTCAAATGATAAACCAAAAAGAATGAAAGAAACTAACAGCCCTACTGAGGTATATGCCTATACATATACCTTAGTTAGCATGTAAAACCATCTTAATCATGAGGAACCACAAGGTCCAACTCAAAATCCCAAATCACAACTATTCCAAAAAGGAAGGGATACCACGAAAGTGAGTACCACATAGGTACAAACTCAGCTCAAACCAGGTCTATATTTAAGTACAGTAGTAGAGATGATTAGATGTATCTACAAATTAATCTTTATCTATAAAGAGGCAGACCCACGAAGAAACTTAAATCATCATCTGACCAACACAAGATCGTAGTACAACATCAAACCCACACAGGATCCTAGTACATCTCTAGTATATCTTCAGACCCACACAAGATCCTAGTATATCCACAGTACATCGTTAGACACCAAAAAGAATCTTAGTATATCCCCAGTACATCGTCAGACCCACACAGGATCCTGGTTCATCTCTAGTACATCATCATACCCACACATGATCCTAATAAATCTCCATTACACTCTTAGACCCCCATAGGATACTAGTACATCCTGAGTATGTCGTCAAACCCACACAGGATCCTAGTACAACTCTAGTATGTCGTTAGACCCACACATGGTCATAGTATATCTCCAAATGTCGTCAAATGCATATAGGATCCTAGTAAATATCCAGTACACTGTCATAACCACACGGGTTTCTAGTACATACCGAGTACATTGTGAGACTCACACAAGATCCTAGTACATTTCCAATACGTCTTCACACACACACATGATCCTAGTACATCTCTAGAATGTCGTCTGGCCCACACATCATCCTTGTACATCTCCAGTATGTAGTGAGACAAACAAAGGATCCTATTACAACTCCAAAACATCGTCAAACCCAAACATAATGCTAGTACATCTCCATTACATCATCAGACACACATAGTTTCCTAGTACATCCCAAGTACGTTGTCTGACCAACATAGGATCCAAGTATAGCTCCAGTACATCGTCAGATCCACAGAGGATCCTAGTAAACCTCTTGTACATCATCAGACCCAGATTGGATCCTATTACATCCCCAGTATGTTGTCATACCCACACATGATCCTATTACATCTCCACAACCATCTACAGGGTTCTCGCACTATGCTTGCCCGTATCTTGGAGAATCCACTCCTCAAGCGACTGTTCGACAATACATATTCCACGAAGTCCCATTAAGAAGTATCAAAAAGGACATGGACATCATAGGGGTCTCAACACCAATGATGGTGCATCAATCAGACACTCATTCTGTGAGTTATTATCCTTTTTCTCTCAAGGGCCTGGTGGGATTCATGCTCGATCGAACCCGACTATACCCCAACATTATTCAAATCTCAAGTGGGGTATACCAAAGGGACCGACTCACTCCAAGGCTTCTAGTTCCACAGACGGTTCATCAAATTGATGCCCAATGACAATGTTAAGTCCATATGAGCGTATAAGGTCAAAACTAGTCTAGGACCGGTTCGACACAGCCTAGGACGACCCCGTTCGAGTTGACCCAGCCCGACCCACCGATTACAGCCTGGCCCACGCTGGGTCGTCCAGCCTGGTGGCCCGGCCTGGGCGCTGTAGAGGCTGTGAGGGTCGAGAGGGGCCTCGGAGTCCGTGGGGTCCATGGAGGCCATGGGTCCTCGCTGGGGGGCGCGGAGGCTACGCGGGCCGTGAGACACTGTAGAGAACTTGGGGGAAGGAGAGGTCGCGGGGCGGCGTAGTGTCGCTCAATGTTTTCTAGGTCCATGAGGGGCCATGGAGGCCATGTGTGCCTCTGACGGTGTGAGTGGGGGTGTGGGGTGGCCACGGTGCGGTGGTCCGCCGCGCCTCTCCGGATAGACAATCTTCATCTCTACGTGGCGTGGTCATGCACCGCGCGTTCTCCAGCGAACGGTTCAGCCGACCGCTCTCCGTTCGTAGTTGTGGCACAAACTACCTTCTTCCATTATGAAGAACACACCATGTAGGAAGAACGTCGGAGGGTCGAGCCCTGTTTGTTTGGCCCGCACCATCCATGATAGAATGGTAGCAAGCAGCTCAAAAAAATCTTGAATCATGAAGAATATCAAGAACAAGTAAGGGGAAAATTCAAACATCCACTCTACAACCTACAACTATAATTATTTCCATACCCACAAAAGAAAATATCTGCAGATCAAAATTTTAGAGAGTTGATATGTGTTCTTTGTTTAAAAGGGATGAACATACAAAAACTATAAATCACACATAAATGAACCCCTACCTCTACGGTTATTTGATGGAGGTCATGAGATGGAAACAGTGAAGGTGAAGAGGATTGCAACGATCATCGCTTTCAAAATCATTCTTCTGAAGTCAGTTCGAATGTTGTCCTCATTCCTCAATTTCAGAGTGCATTATTCGTTGAAGAAGTTCTTCGTTGGAGAAGCGTAATGTCTCTCCATGTGTTGGGCGTCATGACACTTTATTAGAGCTTTGTCACATGGAGAATCCATCCCATAACCTCCTCCAAAGATCCATATAAATATGATGGGGATGTATGTAAAGATCATGGAATTAATGACGGTTCATTTATTTAGAACCATCTTAAATTCCATCGACGTTGCTACTTGGTATATAAATATGGTCCAGCCAATTAATTAATTTTGGCCCAATTAATTCCAAGGATTCTATGGGACTTCCCTATATTTAAGAGGGGTTAAGATGGTCCCCACCACCCTGAATTCACAAAAAGGAGTTTTAGTTCAGTTGGTCCCCACCTTAATAACATTCACATAGGAGGTTTCAACAAATAAAAATGATAAATATTTTTTTTATTTTATTCTTTCATGAAAAAAACATAAACTAACATTCAACATCGACCACCTATCTTCTAGGTGAATGTCTATTTAAACAAATATCGGCACAGTGAGTTCAACAGTGACTTCAGATTTCAATTCCGAGCATCGGTTCAGAAGTTACAAAAACCTGCTCGCACGTTTAATGAATGTACCCGAAAAGATGATTGGAAAATTATTAATAGTCACCCTCGACCCATGACGGTTAGGGTTAGGCTCTTCCCATGTCAAACAAACACCAACAAATCCAATGAAACTCCCATATTTCTAATTTTATTTACCATTTAAATGTTGTGACTTTTACAATCAAATAATTGTTAGCTAATTATTTTAGTTACGACCAAAAACTTAGTTTCACTGGTGGCCCGTGCCGGAAAAAGATATTATCTTAATAAATAAATCATTCCCTCATGGATTCAATGGTGGTATTGGATTTTCAATCCAAGCTACCATTTGTGAGTTTTAATCATTTGAAAAAAATTTATTTATTTAATTATTTTATTTATGATTATGCAATTTTTGGGTTTTCTCCCATGAGACCCATGCTGACCAAACACAAGTCACTCCTAGGGAAAACCAACCATTCTAAACACAACAGTTCCCTCTTATTTCTGATCTAGGAAGCCATTTAGGTGTTATCATATATTTTCTAGAAAATTGCTTACATGTGCTAATTAAAGAGTACAAAAAATTCAATGGATCATTCCGGGAAATCCATGCCACAGAATCACACACCGTCAGATTTCACAGTCTTAAAATAAATCTATATAATTAAATAAATTATATGGAAATTCCAGGACATTATATTCTCCCCACATTAGTGCTTTACGTCCTCGAAAACCAAAACAAAGGAAAAATAACCATAAAAGGGTACTGAGCATAAATCAGAGACTCCTTCTTCTATGTGCTCTCTTGAGGGTTCTCATGCTTCCCGTGTATGTGCACCAGAGGTATCAACGTCCCACGAAGGACCAAATATTATCAATCCTCAATCTCCACCGGAACCTCCGTAAATGTTACCACATCATCGAAGTTCAGCTTGCGTTGGTCAAAGATATGAGATGGTTCTTGCACGTATCTTCTCATCTGTGATGCGTGGAAGATGTCGTGCACCCTCTCTAACTATGGTGGAAGAGCCAAGCAGTATTCCACCTCACTTATCCTACAAATAATCATAAAATATGAAATGAAACTCAGTGAAAACTTTCCGCCTCAGCCAAAACTCCTTATTTCTCATCGAGGAGATACCCAAAAGAATACGTGGCCCCTTCCTGGAACTCTACAGGTCTCTGTATCCTGTCGGCATAAGACAACTTCCATCTCTGTGTCTTCATCACTTGCTGACAAGTGAGACATCATGATACTAATTCAGCCATTACTTTCTACATCCCTAGCCACCAGTACTGGCACTAGAGGTCCCAGTACATCTTCACCACACTAGGATGTACCGCCATATGGGACGTATGGAACTCCCTCAACACCTCCCCACGAAGCACCACGTGTACCATGGTACATCATTTGAAGAGGATGTTGTGCTCCCTACCTTCGTAAAATACATTAGGTGTATGTCTTGTGGATATTTGAGCACGTCCATCCTTGTAGTCAATGCCCCCATGTTACGCCTCCCCAACTTGATGAAGGAGTAGGGGAGTGACAGTCATTGATTTTATGTGAGCACCTTCATCTCTATCCAAGAAGGATATTTGCAGTTCGAATAACTACCCTGATGACTCACTCAGAAGTTGCTGACCAACCCTCTTGATGAGAGTGTATGCTATCACATTCCCCTTCCCAGAAGTGTAGATTATCTCAATGTCATATTCCTAGAGGAACTGTAGCCATTATCGTTGTCTCAACTCCTAAAAGCTCTTCTGAAAATTATCTATCCATAGGAAATGCTTCTCCTTCTTCGTCAATGTTGACAAGGGTTACACTTCCATAGAGAAGTCTGGTCCAAAACACCAATAGTACCCAACCAAACCAGAATTCATTCTCCCTAGGGGTGGAGAGGGGGTAATCCTAGATAAAACATTTGAAAAGAATTCCCCATGCTCTCCCACTCATGTTTGGAACTAAAAACTAAAAACTCATGCTACCATGTAGGTAAGTCTGGCTAACTCAAGAGTGATTGTCTGCACCATCCTAAGCATAAGTTTATATTGTTCTTCCTAGTTATCCTTTTTCACCGACCAAGGAAAACCCCATTCCAACATTGTAGATAAACCACAACCTTTTGTCCAAATACAGTCAATTTTAGTATGAACTGTGAATGTGTAGTCCATAACCAAACTAACTTCTTAAGGCCTCGACACTACCACCAAGAGGTTCCAACCGAACCTCTTGCCTCAAGGGCCTGATCATACCATCGACGTAAGTGTGAATATCAAGTCTCATCCAAAAGGTATCTCCAGACCTGAGGGTCAAGTAAATAGTTTAACCAGAAACTATAGGTCATGAACAAGATTCGTGGAAGGAAGGAATTATTGGTGCCTATGTATATTGATTCGAAAGCTGGTAGTAGACACAGACTATACCTCAAATTATTATAGAGCCCTTGGGTCTCACTTCATGACCGCATGCAGCTACTCCCTTCCTCTTTCATCTAGCTCCCAAATCCTGTTGAGAATCACATAGGTTGGTGGTTTTAACATATCCTAATGCACATCTCTTAATGATGGTCTCATAGATCTAGATCAATGCCTACAACCCTACAGATTCATCTGTACTTAACACTTCCTCTTCCTGAAACATTTTACACACCCATCCCTCTAAGACCGGTGTTAATTTCTAGATTTCACACTGCTAACATTCACTGGTGGTATCCTCTAACCTAATGAAAATTCAACCACAAAGGTTCTCTCTAGCACCCTTACATAAGAATGAATGTAGGGAGGAATAGTTCTGGCTTGGATGTCCATAAACACACCATTCTCGGACATCCGAGCCTTGATGAACTGATTGTATCATATTAATCAAGTACCAGAAAATGTCAGTATACCACGGTGAATACATAGCTACTGAAATTTCATCCTTCCGAAGCTATAGAAGCTCTAGAGAACACTCAACAATTTTCTCAAGCCAGTCCTTAGATGCCTGTGAGTCAGGCTCGCCACGGAACCTAAGCGGTATATGATGTTGAAACTCCCTTAGAGAACTATTCCTGAATGTGTCCTCTACTAGTACCAGCAATGGTAATTGTTGACCAATGTGTAGTGATATAGCAGGTAGACTACCCGAAGGTATCATATTAGGAAACAGTCCATGTACTGAATTCTAATCACGATGTAGACCATATTCATGGTCACTCACTAGAAAAGACTAGTATCTAAAATCCACATCTACTCTACTAGTATCTCAACTAGGAGGAATACTCTAGAAACCACCTTCATCCAACCCTCAACTGCTTGGGAATTTTCCTCACCTCCAAACATTAGAGGCCTCTACTGTTGGAGCTCGTGAAATGCGCTTAGTCGGCATGCACCGACCGCCATTTCTGGTGGTGTTAACTCCTATCCAATGAATGGTGGTGCTACTGGTACACCGCCCGATGGTGCCAACACATTAAGGGGGCCATGCACCGGATCTTCATCCCTCAGTGGGCCATCATCATGTACTCTCTAGGGAATCATAGTTGGCTGTCTACGTAGCGGCATCCTGATAAGGAAAAGGTGTGCCATAGTCATTATGTTATACCTGGTGAGCTGAGTCAATAAAACACATGAAGACATTTCAAAACACACATGCAATCAGTGTTTTCATACACTATGTCAAAAATCAGAAGTCAATATCCTGGTGTATGGATATATCGGCCGCCGCACCGACACTGGATTCCCTAATCTAATAACCACCCTCACTAAATGTAGCACTATTGCTGTTAAGAATACCATAGTCCAATAATCTTCATTAGAACTGAACTATTGGAAACCAATTTGTGCTGACACACCCCTCGGGGCCCGTGTCATGACTACCACAATCCCGCCTTCAATAGGGTAGCGACTGGACACTAACACCAAAGGTTTATTCCCTTTCACTGGGAAGGCATTGCCTTTATAACCTATAAACACATGTAAACAAGCACACATCAAGAAATTTACTCAATTAACCAAAGTGATTATAGTAAGTATAAGGGGCCAGAATACTAGCCCAACTAGAATTTCCAAGAAAATAATTGTACAAGTCTATTGGAGAAGCTCATCTGACACCCTCCAAGGATCATAACTGAATGGTAGGTACAAATCTCGAATGCTCATCTCTGCAGTATGCCACGTATAAGGTCCACCTCCAAGCTACCTCCAGTCTTGGTACTCTCATCCTCAGTCAATGATGTTCGTTATCTGCACCAACCAAAACAAATTGTGGGCATAGCATATGCAGGGGTGAGTATAGAAATTCTAAGTTGGGACCATGAAACCCTCAAGGTCTCACAAACCCAAAAAGGTTAAACCCCAATTTATGAAAATAACAAACAACCCCACTTAGGTATATTCCCATCCATATACCTATGTTACCATGTATACACATCTCAATCTTGAGGAGTCACAAGGTTCAACTCAAAAGACAAATGCTCAACTATTCCACCAAGGAAGGGATACCATGAATGTGAGTACAACATAGGTATAGACTTAGCTCACACCAGGTATATATTTAAGTATAGTAGTAGAGATGATTAGATGTCTCTAAAAATTCATCTTACCCTGTTCAGAGGAAGACCAATGAAGGGTCCTAAATCAGCATCTGACAAACAGAGGATCGTAGTACATCGTCAAAATCACACAAGATCCGTGTACATATACAGTACATCGTCAGACCCACAAAGGATCCTAGTACATTTCCATTACGTTATCATACACACAAAATATCCTAGTATATCAATGGTACATCATCAGACCCACACTTCATCCTAGTACATATCCAGTATGTCTTCGGACCCACACAAAATCCTAGTACATATCCAGTAAATCGTCTAACCCAGACAGGATCCTAGTACATTTCGAGTACATCATCAGACCCACGCATGATCCTAGTACATATCTAGTACGTTTTCTAACCCACGCAAGATCCTAGTACATAAATAGTACGTCTTCTGACCCACACATGATCCTAGTACATCTCCAATACGTCGTCAGATGCACACATGATCCATGTACATCCCCCGTACGTCGTCAGACCCACACTGGATCCTAGTACATCTCTTGTAGGTCGTCAGACCCACACATGATCCTTTTACATCTTCAGTATGTTGTCATACCCACACACGGTCCTAGTATATCTCTAGTACTTTGTTATACACACACAGGTTCCTAGTACCTCTCTAATACATCGTCATACCAACAAAAGATCCTAGTACATCTCCAGTACATCGTCAGACCCACACATGATCCTAATACATCCCCAATACATTTTCAGACCCACACAGGATCCCATTACATCTCCAGTATGTCTTCAGACCCACACAGGATCCTAGTAGATCTTCAGTATGTCATCAGACCCAAACATGACCCTAGAAAATCTCTAGTACTTCGTCAAACCCACACAGGATCCTAGTACATCTTCAAAGCCTGCTACAGGGTTCCTGCACTAAGATTTCTCATATCTGGGATAATCCCCTCGTCATTCACCTTGTCGATACTCCAACTACCATGGTTTCCTAAAACGAATTATCCCAAATGTTTACCATATCATAGGGGTCTCAATGCAACTGATGGTTCGTCAATCGGACTCCCAATCTGTAAGTTATTAGAGTTTTTGTCCCGAGGGCCCAGTGGGATTCGTGTTTGATCCATCCCGACAATAGACACAATTTATCCAAATCACATGTGGTGTATAACAAAGGGACACTATCACTCCAAGTTTTCTATCACCTCAAACAGTTCATAAAATAGACGCTACATGTCAATGTTTTGGCCAAAAGAGTGTATAAGGTCGAAACTGGTCTAGGGCCGGTCTGAGCGGGTCGGATCGACCTGGCTCGACCCTGCCTGGGCTGACCCCATTTGGGTTGAACCGGCCTGGACCGTGCTGGGTGGTCCGGCCTGGGGCCCGACCAAGGTGGCGCTGTGGTGCTGCATGGTGGCGCAAGGTGGTGTAGAGGCCATGAGGGGCCTTGGGGTGGCGTAGGGTGGTGCGTGGCGGGATGAAGGTTGTGAGGGTCAAGAGGGGAAAAGGAGGTCGTAGGGGCCACAGTGAGCATGGGGAGGCGCTGGGCAGCGCAATGTCGGTGTGGGCCGCAAGGGGCCACTGAGGCCATTGGAGTCACATGGTGGCCATAGTGCGGCGATTTTCTATGGCTGGCGGGATGGACAGTCATCCTCTCCACACGGTGTGGTCGTGCACCGCACCTTTGCTGGAGGACGGTTCGGTCAGCTTCTCTTCATACATCGTCGTGGAATAAAAAGGCCTTCGTCCATCACGAAGAACACACCATTCATAAAGAACATCGGAGGGTTCAAGCCTTGTTTGTTTGTTCTGTAAACTCCGTGTTAGAACGGTAGCGAGAAACTCGAACAAATATTGAATCACGACGAATATCAAGAACCGATAAGGGGAAAAATTGAAACATCCACCCTACAACCTCTCCCTATAATTATTCCCAAACTCGCAAAATAAAATATCAAAGGATCAACAATTTAGAGTGTTGATCCACATTCTATGTTTAGAAGGGATGAACATGGGAAAACAATTAATCACACATAATTGAACCCCTACCTAGACAGTTTGTTGATGGAGGTTGTGAGAAGGAAATGGAGAAGGTGACGATGATTCCAATGATCGTCACTTTTTCAATCATGCATCCAAGGATGGTCCGAACGTAATCATCATTTCTCAATTCCGAAGTGCATTCTTCATTGAAGAAGTTAATTGTTGTATAAGCGTAATGTCTCTCCAAGTGTTGGGCGTCACGACACATTACCAGTGCTTCGTCGAATGGTGAAGATGTCCCAAATACTCCTCCCATGATTTATATAAATAAGATAGGGGTGTGGGATGTATGTAACGAATGTAGAATTTATGATGGTTCATTTATTAAGAACCTTCCAAAATTATACAACCCTATTACTTAGTATTTAAAAAGTGCCAGAACAATTAATTTTCATTGGAAAAATTAATTGGTTGGAATCCATGGGACTTACCCACATTTAATAGGGGTTTGGGTTGTCCCCACCGCCATGAATTCACAAAACAGAGTTTTAGTTCAGGTGGTTCCCACCTCTTTAACATATACTTGGGTGGTTTTAAAAAATAAAAATGTTAAACATTTTTTTTATTTTATTTTTTCACAAAATTCACAAAAACTAACATTCACCCTTGAGCATCTTTATTTGAGGTGAAAGTCTTATTAAGCGAATACTGGCCCTATGAGTTCAACAGTGTCCTCATATTTCAATTCTGAGCACTGTTCAAAAGTTACAAAAATCTGCTCACACAATTATTGAATGTACCCGAACAAATGTTTGAAAAATTATTAACAGTCACCCTCACCCCGTGCCGATTGTGGTTAGTCACTTCCCATGTAAAATAGGAACTATAAAACCCAACAGTACTTTTTTATTTCCAATCAGTGTTACCATTTAAAAGTAATGGATTTTACAATAAAATAAATGTTAGCTAATTATTTTATTTATAGCCAAAAAATAACATTCACTAGTGGCCTGCGCTGGCCAATATTTTTATCTGATTAAATAAACCATGCCCTCAGGATTTCACCAGTTATCTCATATTTTCAATCCGAGGTACCGTTTCTGAGCTATAAGCACCTGAAAAAAATAATAATTTATCTAATTATTTTATTTATGATTATGTAATTTATGAGTTTTCTCATATGAGGCATGTGATGAACTAACTAAAGATGGGCCTAGGGTAAACCTACCATTCTGAATGCAACAATTCCAGTAGATTTTTGATCCGGGCAACCGTTTAAGTGATGTCCCACTTTTTTAGGAAAACTGCTTACGCGCGCTAATTAATGTGTAACAAAACATCGACAGATCATTCTAGGCCCTCCATCCCTCATAATCACGCACCGTCAGATTTCAAAGACTTAAAATAAATCCCTATAATTAAAAAAACATTTATATAGAAATTTTGAGAAATAAAAATTATAAAAATACAATTTTATTTATCTTACGATTAAATTATTTAATATCATGTTAATAATTTTTTTGTAAAAATTTATTTCTTGATGGGACTTATTATTGAAATGTTTCCAAGTGGTGTGTGATACTCTATTTTAAAAAAAATTGATTAAATGATTAATAATATTATTTCAAAATTATTAACATAAATATTAATATTATATTACACATTTACTTATATGGATATAAAATGATCATAATTTAAATTTTATTGTTATTTTAATATTTTTATTCATCTAAAATCCAGCTTGATTATTATTATGAAACTGAAATATTTTTTTTTTGGAATTTTTTTATTGAGAATGAGTTTTTAAAATTAGCCAATTAATTCAATATCATGAGATATTTTCAGATGACCGATAATGAAATTATAGGAGTGAAAATTTTAAAATTTAATTCTTTTATGTGTAATGAGTATATAATGGTACATTGAATTTTGATGAGTTGCTACATGATAAACTAATTAAGGGTGGTTCTATGAAAATAAAGGGAATAGTTGTGATATTATAACACTAAATGCATTTGATATGTAATTCGACCACACGATTATTTGATATATAGGAGTGACATGTGTGCAATATAAGTATATGATAATTCAATTTATAATATATACATGTATGGATGTTGACCGCTTGTTTATTCCATTTGATTATAATTATTATTCAAGTTAACATTACAGGATATTTAAGCTTCCCCTTAAATTTATTCTAATATAGAGATAATAAAAGTTATGAAATAAAATTACGTTCAATGGAAAGTATTTAGTACTTCTTATGGTTGAAAAGTATTAGTTATGATAAATGTTTAAATGGTTATCATGTTTTCATATGACTAAAAAAATTCCTTCATTGTGTATCCCTTGTTGATATTTTCTTTCTCATACAATGTTTCAAAATCATTTTTACAATATTTTAGGATGTGTAAGGGAATGGAAGGATTCAAGTTGAAAGATGACAATGTTTCCCATGAAATAGATCTTTCTTTTTAATATTTTATTATACTATTATTAAAAAGGATAATAATCTTAAATAACCACAATTTATTTTATAATTATTTTTATATGTTTTTATGGAAAAATTATTTTAAACTATTAATATGAAATGATACACAAGGTGGAAAAAATAAAATTCTTTAATAAAACTCTCTAGTAAGAAATGTTTATTGTTTGGTCCTTACAAATTGAGGAACACAATACTGTTTGATAGAATTATATTCTAATGATGAAATTATATTATAAAAGTGAGGTCCCTCAATGTGGTACAAAGTGAGAGAATCAAAAAGGATGATATTGGAAAATTGTGTTACTCTTCTCAATCATTGTTCTGGGAGAAAATTATTTTTTCTTTTTGAAATTTGATTCTTGTGTATTTATATTTAGTATGCATAACAATTAATATATAATTTTTTGATCTATCACTATAAATGATGTCAACGTCTTCATGTTTAACCCATAGGGAAGATATAAATTATACCATAATGGATGATTTAACCTCACACGATGGTAAAGGAGTGCTGATTTTATAGTATTCTTTAATAGTTTAACCCAATTTGGTGTAATATTTGATCGGATGTTATGAATGATTTGACTAATAATATAGGAAAATTTAATTATCCACAACTTTAATAGATCATCCTATCAGACCACATATCACAATAATTATCATGATCCTTATCATACATAGCTCAATAAGATTATCTTAGGCTTAGTATTATTCTTATACGAGCCCAAAGTATAAGTACATTTGATTCATAATGTGACTTATTGTAGAATCTCATGTATTTATAGAATAAATGTTTTTCATATCGATTGATATTTATGAATAAGATATGAATTCTATGTTAAATGGGGCACTTTATCTGATAGCATACTAAACATGCAACAACGGGTTTGTCCAAAATCTTATATTGCACACAACATTAAGTTACACCATAAAATAATATAATAAAATCATTATTATATTAAATGATAGTTAACGTATAGGCATTGTATTAGAGGGAATGAATAGAACTATAAAAATAGGATTACACACATTTGATAAATGTTTTTACATTTGACCAAGAAAATTTAGAGGCTTAAAATGAGAATGAATAAAATTTTAAACATAAAATACTCCAATATTTTTAAAATATCCTTTTACCACCTTTTGATGGTGAACCATATTTTAAAACAGTGTTAGTCACTTTTATATATTCTATTTGAATAAATAAACTTCTTATCTAGAAGCAGGATATCAAAATTTAATTGCGTTGAAATTTTTTTACTTTTTTTTATTAAATTCATATTTTAATGAAAAGAGAGAAAATAATTATTTTTATTTCAAAATATACTTTTCATATAATTTTTTTTTATTATTTGTCTTTTTAATTGGTTTTAAAGTGTAATTGTATTTTGTTTTTATCATTTAATGCAATTTTTGTAATTGGATGTAATTTCATATTGAAATTGGACATAAACACATGTCGATCTTTTGATAGTTTCAACTTCTTCAATACCTATTTTTAGGTTTGGAAAATAGAACATAATTTTAAATAATTACTAGAATTCTTATGTTAGGAATTTAAAAAAATGGATTCCATATTTATAATATTATGTTTCAAATTTTGTAGACAAGTGCCTTTTATTTTTCAACATTATAAATAATAACTTCATAAATTATTTTTATTCAAAGTTGTTATAGTGTAATTATGGTAAATAAGGGAAAAAAATAATATTTCAAAAATATAAAACTAAAATAAAACGTGTTCAAAAACTATTTTATGAGTTAGTTTCGACCATGAGCATCCTAATTCTAAACCATTTACATTTTAGAGCCACTTAAGAGTGATAATGACATGTTATAATAACTAATTTAATGTAAAGCGAAAAATAACTTAAACATGTATGTTTTTAATAAAATAATTTTTAAATGGGTTTATTTATATGATTTCTTGAAACATAAATATTTATTAAAATGAAAAAACATTTCCTTCATCTAGGTATTTTATTTATTATTTTTTTACATTTAATAAATAACGTTATTTATGGAACAATGATGAAGTTGTGATTACTTCTAAAATAAAGGATTCAAATAAATGATATTATTAATATTTAGATAAATATTATTAGAAATAATTAATGTCATCCATGAATTCACTAGGAGAATAATTCATGTTATTATTGATTTAATGTTTTTTTCGATGTAATCATGCTGTTTTTAATTTGTAAAAAAAGTCATGTATGAATAGCTTCTAAAATTGAAAAAATTCATAAAATGAAATATAAAAGAGTTTATTAAATGATATTAAATTTCAAAAAATAGACGGTTAAGAAAAATTGTTAAGATGAGTTCAAATATGTGATAAATTACTTTTTATGGGTATTTTGATATGATAGGGTAATTACATTAACCCACACAGTGTAAATAACATGATATCACTATAAGACAAAAAATGGTAAAATAGGGGTCAAACCAAAATGATAAGGATAAAAAATATTCAAAAGTAGTATAAAAATTAATTTATGATGGATATTAAACCCAAAATAATCTTATCTTTGAATTAAATGAGTTTTGGAATATTTTTAATAGAAATTGAATTTATAAGAAAATAATATTTCAATAACTTCTTAATGCGCCCCTCTTACATCTTATAAAAGGACAACACCTCTACCCATATAATAAAACCCCTCATTCCCCTTAGATTGTCCTACTTATTATCAAATAAGTTCCCAAAATCCCTCATTTCCCCATATAAGTCTTAACTTTGGTCTATGTAAATTCAAGAAATGCTATTTACACAAATTAAAAGAAGTTGCCTAATTTAGAGGTAAAGAATTTTCTCACATTTCCTTCCTTTATATTACTTATCCACTCCCTATGGTAATATTATTATCTTATTACATAATAAAACATATATCCTCAATATATTCGGTTTTATTTATGATAAGGATTGTTACTACCATTACACACACCTTCATCTAATGTAAATGATGAAATAGTTTCTATATACGACAAACTACTTCCTAAAAAAACAATGATTGTTCAATTTTCCCCTACCACCTATCATTGTGGAAATTATGATGAAACTGTATTTATATAAGGTATATATTATATTTATTTTGTCTCCATAATTCTGTAATCGTTATTTACCAAAAACCATTATGCTTTCCATGATTTTTAAATCCAATAAATTAATTTGATGAAGTGTGGACTACCACCCCCACAAAGTGAACTAATTATTCATGGTATGCATGGAACATAAACATGATGGTTTTATGAAACATAACATACATATATGACATAAATATAATACTGTTAATATAATATAAATTTAAATCATTTGTTTATTATTATTTTAATATGATAATGAAATTAATGTAGCATTCATGCATGCATACGACCTACTCTATCCATTAATAGTGAATATCATTTCTTATCTCCAAATATTATGGATGTTATAAGTAAAAATACATTGGATATATATGATAAGTAAATCTTGGATAATATTATGGAGATGATGGAGTTTTGACCAGTAGGATAATTTACATTAAAGAGGTTCATTTTTGACTGAAGTACCTAATATCAATGAAACATCCAATATGAACATAAATTATTATTTAATTTTTATATCATGATGATAAGAAAGCTAAAATAAATAGTAAAAACGAAAAATACTATGAATTAATAATAAATTAATCTTTTTTATTATTCATGAATATAAATAATGAATGAGACAAGTCATACTCAAGGTAATAAACATCACCTGAATCTCTTTTTATTGAAGAATATTTCGTTAATATACACCATCTTATTTTATATGGTGTATAATTATCCCCATTTATATTTATTTCATTAAAAATGAATCTTTTTCGACAATGTGTTTTACTAAACAACATAAAGGAATGTTTGGAACGTATGTGGAAAAAGCGAATTTTTCCTCCACCGTAACTGTTATTTTATATTTGAATACCTCTATAAGAATTAATGTTTTAAAAGAAAAACACAACCCTTATTCCAATTTTTGGGGGGTTTGGTTTTGAAAATGGTTTTAGAAGTGGATTAAATATTTCCATATCTTGAAATAATTTCTTATGATTAAAAATTAAATGTTATTAGTGAAATGTTGATATTACCAATATTTTATGTGTTTAGATTATATAATGGTATTTAGAAAATTGATGGGTGGTTATGTGATAATCCAATGATAGCTGGTTATGAGATAAACCAAATATGGGAGGTTCCATGATAAACCATGGATGGGTGGTCATGTGATAACCTCCAATTCATTTGGTATAGAAGTTTATTGTATGGCTATTCTATTTTGTGATATGTGTGGAAGTAAACCATATGGTTATTTAATTTAATTATGTTTATGTCCCATGTTACAGATATATGTTATATGATAATTTATATGGGATTTATTGGAATAATTTGGTCCCAAAAAGGGTAATAAATGAGAATATATTCTGTTATGTGTTTTTCTTCTTCTTAAAGTTGAAAAATATTACTTTATTATAGGGTATTCAAGGTTTTCATGTTTTCCAAACGTACAGTTTTTATTTTTTGTGTATCTTTTATTGAGATTTTTATGATCTTCTGATGATTTGAAATATTTTTCACATTAATTAAAGAAGAATATATTTAAGGGTTGGATCGAGGAAAATGTATGATGTTAAAACATTAAATGAAACAATGTATCTTTTTAAAGGGGGTTTTTTCTATAAAAAATGGATAGTGAGTAGAAGTGACTACTTATAATATATATGCTTCTATTTATGATTTATTACATAATTATCTAAAACTCTCAAATTGAATGGATCCTTGATGAGAATTAATGTAAAATTATTTAGTAATATCAAGAATAAGAAATTTTTAAAACCAAGGCCTTATAGTTGGTATAAATGGTAGGTTTAGGTAACAATAATAGTTATAATATAATGAATAAAATATCCTTAAATAATGATTAGATTATAGTAAAAATGATATAGTACTTTAATATTAACTTTTTTCTTTGGATATGATATTTTTGTTCAGAATGGTTTTCCATAGATGAAACATAGAATTTATTCATGGCAAGAATATAGAGTGACGTAACCTTCAAAATAAATATCATATGATGGTCAGAATTGGAACTAAATAGTTATTTTTAGGGATGGATTAGTTTAATAACGTAATAAATAGTGGTTGTATCCATGAATGAGATCAACCATTCCAATTGTAGTTGCATATTTTGATTGTGGAGCATTTTATGAGGCAATGTCCCCCAACATTCAGAGGATAATCTGACCATGTGCAATCTAAATGATGGATTAAAGTATTTGAAAATACATTTGATATAGTGGTGTTTTTATACAATCAAAAGTATAGTATTTTTTATTATCATTTTTAAGGTTACATTGATTAGTGGTGGTCAATTATTAAAAATATCATAGGATGTGGAGAGATTGACCCCAACAATGGAATAAATTAAAGAATATCTTCCTTGTGGAATATTTAGTTGAGGCTATTAGGAAAAGGATGGAAACTAATTTTTTGGAATTTATACTAAATGTGGACGATTCCATAGCTTCATATGAAGAAAATTTTACATGTTTGTCGAGGTACGTCCCAATTTTTTTTTTGAGATAATAATAGTACGATAAATCTGTTATACTAAGGATTGATACAGAAATATCAAAGGGAATTAGATTCTATTGAGTTAAAAATATTTGATTTAATTGTCTAGTATGATGAGAAAGTAGAATATGAGTTTAATGATTTGAATGTATTCTTTGAGAGAAAAAAAATGAATTGATCCAGTTGGAAGGTAATGGAAATGAATTCACCAACGAATCATGGAAGTAAGAAATCCAAATTTCTAATATGTGAGATGTGTGGTTAAAAAGAATCCTGGAGAATTTCTATCAATGTCTGGGAAGTGATCCTGATGTAGTACAACTATTAATATTACTCACAACTATATGTAATATGATCAGGAAGATAGTGAAAACCTAGTGGTAAGATGTTTTTGTTGCAATGTGATAGGACATTATGCCAATGTGTGTCCAATGATGATTACTCGGGGTGGAAACCAACATAATCAGAAGATTAAGGGAATGGAAAAATAATTTTAAATAACAATAGTAGATGAGTGATCGTCAAATGAAATGGTCATAGGTATGTTACATTTTCCATCAAAATATGCATGTATTGTACTTGACTCTTGATCTTCACATTCCATCATTTTTGAGATCTTTGCAAGTAAATTGGAAATTGAACCTCTGGAATGTGATATAAAACTTTTTGTGAAAACTCTAGGTGGAAGTATTAAAGCAACGAATAAATGTTGTAGTATTAATGTTATTATTAATAGGATAGTCCTTCCTAAAAATCTAGTTTAATGTTCCATAGTGGAATTTGATATCATTTTGGATAAATATTGTATTTCAGTTTATCATGATAAAATAGGTTGTATAGAAAATATATACATATTCAATTATTTCAATACACTGATAACATAGAAAGATGCTGAAATATTTATTAAATATTGAAGTTAATGTTATTTGGCTCATGTTTTTTAAATGAAATAAAAAGTTTTAATAAATGACATTCCAATAGTAAATGAATTCACATATGTTTTCCCAGATGAATTGTTTGGTATTTTTCCCAATCAGGATGTTGAATTTAATATTGATTTGGAGCCTGATACAAAGACTATTTTTAGACCCACATTACACATGGCTCAATTAGAACTGGTGGATTTGAAAAAATGATGTAATAATTACTTAATATTGGTTTCATTCGACCTTGAACTTCACCATGGGGTGGCCCAGTTTTATGTGTGAAAAAAGAAAGATGGTTCTATTAAACTATGTATTTGTTAAAGATCCTTGAATAAACTCACTATTAAGAACAATTATACATGGAATAATATCTATGATTAGTTTTATCATCTCCATAAAGCTCCATATTTTTCGAAGATTTATTTGAGGTCTGCGTGCTATCAGCAAAAGCTGAATGAGGATAACATTCCAATGAAAGATTTCTAAATTATTCAGACTAATTATGAGTTTGTAGTTATTCCATTTGCGTTATCTAATTCATCAATTGTATTTATGAATCTCATTAATGGATTCATTCCTCAGATTTGGGATCAATTTGTTATTGTATTTATAGATGATATTTTGGTATACACAAAAAGTCAGGACGAACCTGAATGTCAAAAAAAGTATATTTTTTAAAAAAATAAAATCAAATAAACAATATGGAATTTTTAGTAAGAGTGACTTTTTTTAAACAAATTTCATTCCTTGGACATATTGTTTCTAAAGATTTCATAACTACATACTCTTCTACAAATTTATTTCTGAATAGTGTCCATGACCTCAACATATGAAATATATTTGTTGTTTTCTTGGATTAGAGGCGTATTATGAAATGTTTTCCAAAAAAAATTCCTGGATACCTAGCCCAAGAACTATACTATCACATAATGGATTTTTGATCATTTGGACAAAATAATTTGATTATTGTTTTCATGTACTGAATAACAAATTCGAAAATGCTCATATTTTCGATCAGCCTTCCAGTAATGGTGAATAATTTATCTATAGTGATGCATAATTGGATGGACATGGATGTTTTGTAATGTAGATGCATCAGTTAATTTCAAATTTTTCTTGTCAATTAAACCTCATGAGTTAAATTACAGTACCCATGATTTGGAATTAGATGTTGTTTTTTTTGCTTTAAAAATTTGGAGGCATCATTTGTTTGGGGAAAAGTGTGAAATATATACTAATAACAAATGTATGATGTATATATATTTTCTACAAACTAATTGAATATGTGATAGATAATATGGAAGGAATAAATCCAAGAATATGATTTCACGATTCCTTACTATCCTGGAAAAGAAAACAATGTGGCTGATGATCTATGTCAAAAGTGTAAAGATACATTAACCATGATTTTTTTGAAACGCGATCCTTTTGTTTTTGATTTGGTGAATTTTGGATATGATGTTTTTAGTGTAGGGAATTCCACTTTTTTATGCTGAAATGAAATCATATCTATCAGAGATAATTAATAATGTGTAGAAAAAAGACAATGAGTTGATGGAAATTGTAGACTTGGTTTAGAAGTATTATTTACCAGAATTTAATATTGATAAAGATTTTTTTGTCATTTAGAATGATATTAAGTTTCCCTTGTGAATCATAGTTTAAGAATGAGTTTTCATTTGAAGATAATAGTTATCTATTTTAAGATTATCCTTGTAGTACTAAGATACACATAGAGAATAATGAGTATTTTGGGTTGGATGGAATGAAAAGGGTTATTGATGACTTGATTGTGATGTGTTTGAATTATAAAAAGTTAAAATCAGAATGATAGTTAACAAATTGGATGATTTATCCTTTTCCAGTACTAGAGTGTAAATGGGAAAGTGTATCTCTTGACTTCATTGTAGGATTTAAAAAGACTTCTCGAGGTAACAATTCAATATGGGTTATTTTTTATCGATTAATTATATCATATCATTTTCTTTCAATTCAAGATACTATGTCTATTGATCAACATTCATGATTGTATATTAATGTGACAATAAGGTTAAATGGAATTACACTCTCCATTGTTACATATCAGGATCCCATTTTATATTCAATATTTTGGATGAGCCTTTAGAAGTCATTAGTTTCTGAATTAATATTTAGTACAACTTTTCACCATCAATAAGCTAGGTAGTCTTAATGAACAATTCCGAACATGGTGTCTATGCTTCATGGTTGTTTAAAGGATTGCCAGGGAAGTTGGGATCACCATAATTATTTGGTTTAGTTTTCATATAATAACATTTTTAATTCCATAATACTTATGGAACCATTTTAGGAATTATATGTAATGTGGTCTCCAACTTATCATTTTGGGGATGAAGTTAGTGAAATGAAGTTGATGGCACCAGAAATGGTAGAAGAGATGGTACAAAAAGTTTGGTTGATTAAAAAAATTATGACAACTCAGATGAGATAGAAATTTTATGCATTTTACCAGAGGAATGATATTTCTTTTCAGGTAGGTGATAATTTCTTTCTCAAAGTTTCTCCATAAAAAATTGTGATGCGTTATGGTAAAAATGAAAGATGAGTATGAGATTCATTAGATTCTATGAAATCCAAGAGGAAGATGGATCAATTTGTTACATTGTGGATTTACCTCCAATTTTATTTGAGGTACACAATGTTTTTCATGATTTAATGTTGATAAATTATATTCCAAATCCATCACATGTTTTGAGTCGAGAGGTAGATCTGTTGGAAGAGAATCATTATTATGGGGAACAACAAGTAGAGACTCTTAACCCTATAGAGTATGTTTTATGGGATTAGATGATTCATTAGGTAAATTTATTGTGAAAAAACCTTACAATTTATGTGGAAACAACATATTCTAAAAATGATACAAGGGATAAATAGCCTCTCTTATTTGATAAGTAAATAAAACTGTGGGGATGCAATCTCCAAAAGGAGGGAAGGATATAGAATCCTAGGTTTTTATAAGATAATACTATTTGATATATATTAAAATTTATGAATAATATAGTACTTTTAAATTAATGGGGACGCCTTATCCGAGTGCATATTTGACACCCCGACAACAGGTCTCTCCGAAATCATGTGTTACACACAAAATTGAGTTATATTTAATAATAATAAAACTATATTATTTTTTTTAAATGTTGGTTAACACCTAGATATTGTATTGGAGAAAATAAAAAGAACTAAGATAAATTTATCACATACATTTTTTAAATTTTTTTACTTTTATCCAATAAAAAATAGATGCTTAAAATGAGAATGAATCCAATTTTAATCATAAAATTATCTAATATTTTCAAAAGATTATTTTACCACCTTTTGATGAAGAACTATTTTTAAATCATGTTTCATTAACATTTATATGTTCTATTTAACAAAATATAATTCTTCTTTACTAGAGGAACATCAATATTTACTTTTTTTTTGAAATTTTGGTATTTTACATGATGAAATTCACATTTTAATGAATAGTGAAAAAACATAATTTTAATTCAAAACTATGTTTTCATATAAATTTTTTATATAGTTATATTTTCCTTTTAATTGTGATTATATTTTAATTTTACTATGTTTTATCTTTTAATTCACTTTTTTTATTGAATATAATTTCACATTAATATTAGACATAAATGAATGTCAATCTTTTGACAGTTTTAACATCTTAAAAATTAGCTTTCTGGTTTTGACAGTATGAACTAATTTTAAATTAATTTCTATTATTTTTGTGTTTGGAATATAGAATAATGGATTCCATATTTGGAATCATCTGTACCAAATTTTGTCAAAAGAAAAAATTAATTTTTGGGCATTATAAATAGTAACTTCAGTAATTATTTTTATTTAACATTGTTAAATCATAAATCTCTTAAATTAGCATGAAAAAATTTTAATATTGTAAAAATTTCATAAATTGTGTCATATTCCTAGATTATAATTTATTTTTCACCATGATAATTCTTAGGCCGAACCTCTTCCATTTGTGATCTGTTTCTTGAGAGATAATGACGTGTTATATTAACCAATTTAAGGTAAATAGAAAAATAACATAAACATATATCTTCATACTATCAATATATTAGTATGGGGTTATATAATTTCTATTTTACATTAAATATATTCATTATAAATATAATAATATTTCCTAATTCATGGTATTTTATTTATAATCTCTAGACATGAGAAAAATAATGTTAATTATGACACAAGGATGATGCAGTGATTTCTTATTTAATAATGGATTCATATACATGATATTATAAATATTAAAATAATTATTATTTTACAAAATTAATGTCATACATGAATTATATAGGTCAATATTTCATTGTAGTAATGATTCCATCTTTATTTGTTTTTGGGAATAAAGTTGTTATGAATATGTAAAAAAGGAAAGTATGAATAGTGTCCAAAATTGATATATTTCATAACATTAAATATAAAATAGTTTATTAAATGATATTAAATTCATAAAAATATAATATTAGGCATAATGGTTATGATATGTCCAAATATGTCATATATGACGTTTTATGGGTTGTTTGACATGATATGGTAATTACATTAAGCCGTAGTTTGTAAATAACATGATATAACTATATGATTAAAAAAGATAACATGAGGGTAAAAAAAATAAGGATATTAAAATATTCAAAATATATCTAAACATTATTGGATGATGTTTATTTGAATAAAAATCATATTATATTAAAATTAAATGAGTTTTAGACCTTTGTAATTGAAATTGTATTAATAATAATATAATATTTCAAGGTCTTCCTAATTTGCCCCATACCACCCTAATAAAAGGCCACAACCTCTACCCATATAATCAAACCAATCAATAACTTTGGATCACCCAACATCTGCTCAAATAAGCTACCAACATCACCCCATTCCACAAATAAGCCTTATATCTGTTGGATGGAAATTCTAGAAATTCTTTTAGCTCAAATCAAAAGAAGTTACATCTTTTATAGGTAATATTTTCTCTCAAGTTCATTTCCTTTATTTTCCATATCCACTCCGAATCACCTTCTTATTTATTGATAACATTACAACAATATTATCTCGAATATAATATGATTTTGTTATTTGACGAAATTGAACTACACTTACACACATCTCTATCCAACAGATATGAACGTAATGATTTTGTGTACGGCGGACTACTGCCTCCTGAAATGTGGATTGTTCAATTTCCCCCTACCACCTCTAATGGTGGTCATTATGTCATCACAATATTTATATATGATATATATTGTATTTTTTAATATGATTCTCTAATATTTATTTAAAACATGTCTTTAGGCTTTCCATGACCTATAAATACGATAATTTCATTTGAGGATGTGTAGAATACCACCCAATAAAAGGGATACGACTCGTTCTTGTAATACATGTGACATATAAAAGATGTATTTATTAAAACAACGAGACAAACATGATCAAAATATAATAAAATTATTATAATATACATGTATATTATTTGATTATTATTATTTTAATATGAAAAAAGAAACGTAGCATTCAAGTGTACGTACACAACAAAAAAAATGGCTTATACAAAAAGATATATATTGACAGATAATATATCTATTGGTAGAAATGATCAATTCCAATAGATATTTTGTTTTATCGTTATTTATTTAATGTACCAACACTTGCGGTTGCCAATAGTTATATATATTGATATTGATCAATTATCACCAACACATTTTTTAACAATAATGAAATTTAATGCTTTATTATATAAGTACTAAAATTTTGATAAATTTATATTATTTTAGGTAAATGTTATAAATTATAAGTATTTTCATGAAATCATATAACATTAAGTTTTCATTGAAAAATTCTATGTTTGTGATACATGATATAGTATCTGATATAAAACTAATGATAAATGATTAAATTTTTTGATAACCAGAATAAGATTGATTTTACAGGAGACAAAAATTGAAAAATAATGTTATATATATATAAATTCATTCTATGTATATAATATAATTTTTTATTTAAAATATAGGATAATTTAAAATATTATTAAATATATATAATTTATATATAAATTTATTATATATCATGATATTTTTTTAAGTTATACCAATAATATGACTCTTCTGTAAATTAAATCTCTCAAACAACAATGTGCACATCACCATTATCATTTTTATTGTGATGATATATCCCAATTTATATTCATTTTTATTGATAAATTTTTTGTGAGGCCTATAAAAATGGTTTTCTATTATTATTATTATTATTATTTAATTTTATTTTAAATTTTTATCCTGGAAGCCACCACGCCCCCATCATATTCCTATTCGGGTCATGTGCCCTGCCCAAGGGGATCCCAGACTGCACGCCTCCCTCCACCTCCAACCATGTGATTTGGCCATCGCTCATTTGGATTTCGGTCATGGCATCCCAGGTTATCATTTCATCTCCTCCACTCTCTTGTTCCCATCATTATTTTATTTATCTTCCATGTAGTGAGTGTGACCCATACGAACCCTAACAGAATTTTGGGTATTTAATTTATAGATTTTTAGTGGCTACATTTTAGAAGATTCGATTTATGTTTGTTTTAGACATGTTTGTTGAAGGCATTTCATGTTAGGGCATAATCTTTTCATTTTTTCTGCATTTGTTGATAAGGTTTCGGCATTGGTAGTGCATAATTTGTTTTAGTGTAGTGAATTATCTATTCATTTTAGTTGCGTTTTAGCTGCATTTGTTGATTCGTTCTCAGCATTAAAGATTTATAGTTTTAAATCATCAACATCCTTGTACTAAACCATCATGTAACTGACACTCCCATCATCCATGATCACATCAACCTGCCTCCCACTAAACCATTACACTATCTGCACTTCTGCATCATTTATATCCTTTATGTTCTCCTGGACAACACCCCATGGATGATTCTCACAACCCTTAATGTAGTAAACCGGACTAGGTATCACGGATTCTTATTCAATGTATGCTTCAAATTCTGAATGCATAATCTCAAACGTTCTCATTTCTACAATAGTAATCATATGGAAAAGGATACCAGTAAAACAAACCCATGGATGAGAATCATCCCAACTACCTCATGTTCATATATTTAATTAGATAAAACTTGAATAGTTTCTAATATCAATATTGAATTTTATTTATATAATGAACACCTATTTGATATATTTTTGTGATTAAGTAGTAGTTGTGTTTCATGTTAATAATAAGTATATTTTATTATTTAAAACTTATTATTTTATATGTTAATTGAAAGGTAGTATAATGGTTATATTTATATGTTTTTATTTGATAAAAAATGATTAGAAACATAATTTTTTCCCATATTAAGGGATAAAATTTTGGATAATTTTCATGGTAAGTAGAATAAATACAGAATTCTCATTGTGGCATGCATAAACTATATACATATTGTTAATGCACTGGCATATATTCACCTCTTCAAAGAGGTTATACCTATGTTAAAATTTTAATATTATATCATAACAAAAATAAGTGTCATTATAGAGAAGTAATTATTATTTCCAAAAAACAATGTTCACATTGAGTTATAAAATGGTGCCTAATAGTCATAGAAATTTCATGGTAATAGATTTATATTTTAAGGATTGCACTAAATCTTGTTGATGAAATGGTAATGTTATCATTTCACAGATTCAATAGAGGTTGATTCTTCATTTTATTCCTATTTTTGTGATAAATTTCAATATTATTCATATAAATTGAGATTATTATAGTCCATTCAAGGGATTTTATAGGTGTTCATATTGCTTAGAATTGAATTGGTTGATATTAGTAAAATTATAGAAGACAACTAAGGTGAGTGAAGAGTTACATGTTTCCAGATATTTTTTCCTCAATGTTAAGGCTTCATTCTGACTTTTTGATTTTTCCTTATTTGGATGTTGGTAAATAATATTTTATCTAGTTGTGTATTTAATTAGAAACATTATTCAAATTATAGTGTTATATTATTGTATAATTTAGGAATATAATAGAGAATGAGTTCTGTGTTATAGTAATCTGATTATTATTTTTTTCTTGAAAATGGAACTGAACATATATATGTATGTTCATGTCTGGTGATGTAATTATTTTTCAGAAAAATGGAATGATATTCTATGTATTCTTCCTTATATGTGAAAAGGGAAGTCTTTTACATCACCTATATGAGTAGCACTTTGACTGTTATGAGGTGTAGTTTTGCAATACTGATTAATGGTTACACATTATACCATGGGTCCATTAATATGTTACAACATTTCTAGAAAATTAAATGTAAATAATTTTCTCCATGTACACCATTACTTTTTTTCATTTACATAATACAATAATACTCTTCTATAGTTGGAACATTATGATGATGATATAGTTTTATTAAATTACAAAACTCTATTATGATAATGATATAATTCTCTTGAATTATTAAACATAAGGTCCTATTTGAATCTTCTAAATTGTATTATTTTTTGAATTTCAAAGTCATCTAATGATGTTGGACCAATTGGAAAATGCATAAGGGTCATCATCTTGTACATGAATCACATCGATTCTATGTATATTTATAATTTAGAAGACGAATTTATGCAATTATAGGTAACATTCTAATTTAACGTAGGTGAGTTGATTTTTAATTTCAATAAAAACCATAAATTTAAAATTTACATTAAAGAATCTACAGAAGGAATCTGGAAGTATTAACCAGGTCATGGAATAATAGGGTGGGATTTCATTTAAGATTTGGAATATTTCATTTAGGCAACTTCAAATAGTTTGTTCTTTTTAGTAGCTGTGAGATTGATAAATAATTGACCCATGATTTTATTTCATTTTCTATAGAATTCTCCAAACACCTAATGGTTAAGTGTATCTTATTAACATTAATATATTAATTTTATTTGTAATTCATTAGCTATTTTTTTCTCCTTTTTAATCATATGCAGAGGAAGGCATCCCACTATTGTGTTGGATATATCTCCCATGGGGTGGGTGTGGGAACACAGAAGATTGAACTTACCCTTTACAATTCCTTACTAAAGAGGACTTCTCAAAAGGTTGGGGGCATAAAATATGTTATTAACCACCTCTTCAATGTATGGGCTATCCACATCTAATGATAAAGGGGAAGTAGTTCTATCATTTCCTTATTTCCAAGGTATTATTTTTTGGAAGTGTTTCCACTGGCTGGGAATATTTTTTGGATTATTAACATAAAAAATAATTCAATAAAATATAATAATTATTATATAATTCTCCATCTAAATAAATATAATCAATAGAAATCAAAATTTTAAATTGGATTTCCTAAAAACATAGGCATGTACTGTTCTGTTTTGGATTGTTCTGAAATAAAACAACATTTTTATATAACATCTTTTTATCTTATATTTAATTGGCCTTATTATATGCATTATTTCTTGATCGATCATGAGATTTTACTCTTATGTTACTTATAAATTGTTTAATTACATGAATGCAATTGATAATAGCATGAATGGTAATGATTATAAAATTTTTGTGTTTTTACCTCATGTTGTACAAAATACTGCATTTACTACTGTCTAAACATCTTAAAAATTTTCTTCATGTGGCCTGTGAAGAACTACAATAGGTGGTTTCACATGGGAGAAGAAACTTATATAGGACCTCACCCCTTTTCTTCTCAATATGCTTTCTCAAAAATCGCAATATCCAATCCAAATACCAACCAGCTTCAAAAAGGGCATTATAACAACTCTGTTTGAGACATCACTATATTTAGTCACCTTAATATCCAAGTTATCTACACCCACTCATGTCAGGATTGATTTTTTGGATCTCCCCATTCTTAGGATAGAAAATGTGCACCACAGATGACACTTCCAAAGAAAACCATGGTCCATAATTATTTGGGTTAACCACCAGGGATCATAATGGAGAAGTTATTAATATCATTTATGGGTATTGTGAACATTATATTTCCATCTTAGTTGAAATGATATTGTTAATATTATTGTGACTAATAATTGACCATGTAGTGATCATATTAAATGTATTTAAAATTTATATATTAATTCTTTGTTGAAATGAAATCGATTTTGACCATATGATGATAAATAATATTATTTTTGTTTTTATTGTGTGATATGGGAAGAGATTATTTCATTTAGTGTTGTATGAATAGAGACTTGGTTACATGAGAGGTGAACCATGATAATTGAAAAGTTTTATTGAAGTATACTTTTATCATTAATCACAAATATGAAAAAGGGACCTGCAAAAAATTTATTGTGGCCTTCTTGGTAAATTGTGTCATTGAAAATAATATCTCAGACCTCCACTTCCACCCACACGTAGAAGTGTATGAAAAGATACATGGAATAATGGGGAGCTCATGACATGACTAGATTTCATTGCAAGTGTGTGGGTAGATTCTATTGGGAGGATCTGGTTTGGGGGTTGGGATCTTATTAGGGGCATAACAATTTTTATTGATTTGTTTTGTATTGAATTTTATTAAAAAAATAATTATTTTTTACCTAGGTTTAAACTTGTGTTAAGATATTTTTTGGTTTATTAATTGAAAAAAATGTATTAAATATGATAAATTAATAAATATAATATGAAATTTTACTACACTTTTTTTCTATAATTTGAATTCAAATAATATTTATAAAAAAATATTACATGATTATGATGTTATTTGAAACAGTAAAATTTTTCACTAGACCTATTAGTGAACAATTTAAACAACATATATATAATATATTTGTATTATTATAATTGAAATAGAACTATTTTTATCTACCGAAAAAATAGTTTTGTGACAGAATTTTTACTGAAAATTTAGTGATAAGGGAATATTTGTTGGTAAAACTTTTTACCAACACAAAATGAACATTTACAAACAGATATACCCCTATTGGAAGAACTAAAATATTTTGTAGTTGTACGACCTACCTACTCTATAAAGTGTTAATTTCATTACTTATATACAAATATTTTATATATTATAAGTACATATATATTGGTAATATAAGATAATTAAATCATGAATAATATTCTAGATTTGATGGAATTTTGACCACTAGGACAATTTACATTAAACATGTTCATTATAGAATCAACTAACGAATATCGACAAAACGTATAACATGAACATAAATAATTATGTAATATTTATAACATGATGATATATAATAAAGAATTAATAATAAACATGAAAATGGATGTCATGAAATTATAAATTATCCTAATTTTATTATTCAGGAATATAAAGAATGAACCAGATAAGTCGGACAGAAGGTAGGTGACATAATGTCAATCAATTTTAATTAATTCATATAATATTAATATAAACAACATTTTTTTATATGGTGTTTAATTATCCCATAAATTCTTATTTCATTAAAATGGAATATTTTTCTATGAAATATATCACTAAATGATGTGATGGAATGTTTTTAATGTATGTGACGACCACAACTTCTCTGCCACCGTAATTTTTTTAGATATTTGGAAACCTCTATAAGTCTTAATGTTTATAAAAGGAAAAGAAATAGCTTATTACCTTTTAGAGTGTTTTGGTATTGAAAATAGTTTTTGAAAATGATTTTATATTTCAATATCGTTAAATGTTTTCTTATGATTTCCAATGAAATGTTATTAGTGAGATGTTGATATATTAAATATTTAATGTGTTATTATTGTATAGTGGAACTATGAAATTTTATGGGTGGTTTTATAATAAAAAAATAATTGGTGCTTAAGTGATAAACCAAAGATGGGTGGTTCCATGACATTCCATTGGTGGGTGGTTTTGTTATAACCTTCAATGCATTGGGTATCGAAGTCTTCCGTATGGCTATTCCATTTAGTGATATTTGTGGAACTCGACCATATTGTAATTCTATTTATGTATGTTTACATCCCAAGTAACCTATATATGTTATATGATGCTTTCTATGTTATTTATGCTAATAATTTGGTTAAAAAATTAGTATGAAATGATTTTATATTAAGTGAAACTGTTTTTCTACTTCTTAAAGGTAAAAATTATTACATTATGATAAATTAGTCCTTGTTTTCATGTTTTACGAGACTAATTGTTTTCCATCATTGTGTATCACAAGCTGATCTTTTTATGCTCATCCCACATTTTGATATGTTTTTCAAAAAATTTAAGATGAATAGAGTCATGGATGGGATTAATGAAGATTTACACAATTACAAAATTAAACGATATCATGTTTCTTTTTAAATTTTTTTTTGTTTTATAAAATACTGATAGTGAGTATAAGTGTCTAATTATAATATTTAGGTTTCTATGTATGAGTTATGGCCAAATTCACTAAAAATCTAAACCTAAAAATATCCACTATGTTAATTAATATCTAATTATTAAATTATATATTGATTAAGACAAGTTTAAGGATGTGGACTTATATATATACAACATAAATGAGAATCATGTCCAATTTTTTTTCTTTTCAATGCTACAAATGATTAGCATTAGACCAAACCAAAGTATCTAGAGTTTCACAATTAAATATATAATAATTTTGATATAAAAACACAATAGGGGTATTTTTTTGGTATACTACTAAACTCTGAAGAGATATTGAACAATAAAGAGGATATTTCCCTTTTATTTATCCTAATTCCATTTTTTCAGCTCACAATGACATGTTAATTATTTCAGCATTGAGTTAAATTTTTGGAATTATAAATTTCTTTATTACATTTCAACTTAATTTTCTATAAAAATCATATCAAAACATGATAACTTTGTAGATAAATACAAGAATAAAAATCCTAAACAATATAAGAATATGTTTTTATATCAAAAATTACATATAATTTTTTGAATGTGAATGTTTTGGAACAAAACATCACCTGACCGGATGATTATTCTATGAATTTTTTTATTCATTATGTGAAGATCAATATAATATTGATTGTTTTGAATTAATATCATCTCATAAATTCTCAGTTATCTAGTAATAATATTAGGGATAATAAATCATACATTCTTATTTAATTTTTTTATTAATTTTCTTATATTATTTTATTTCCCACTAATTACTAAAATAATATAATAGTTTGGTGTAACATAATATATCATCACTATCAATATATAAGAGGGGATATGTAGGTCATATTCATTTTAAAATTTGATAACTAAAGTATGGGAGAGGGATAAGTATAATGTATGATTCATTAGTAATTAATTTGAGTATTTTATGATATATTTATATTTAATATAACAATGTTTTTTATATTAATATATTTTACATGACATCATGTATCTCAATATTTTAATTCTTTATAAAAAAATATTTTTATTAAATAAAATCATCATTCATTAATTATAAATCTAAAATTTAATTTTAATTGAATATATTTTTATAAATGTTTATAAATTATGCTATGATAGTAACATTATTATATTCTATTAAAATGTGTTGTTATTTAAATAATAATTTTTATTTTTTGGCATTCAAATATTCCCTCTAAATTTAGGGTCTTCTTATATAAAGTTATTTTAAATTTTTCCCAAAAACAAAAAATGTTACAGTAAATAAAATATTACGAATATATTTAAAAATAATATATATTGTTATATAAAAAATAATGTAATATAACCTTATTGATTAATTTTATTTTTGATATTAATTTGTTATATATTTTCAATTTTTATAAATACTGAATTACAATATATATATATATATATAGTGATATGTGAAAAAAAATAATGTGTGATTTTTTATTAAATATGAGAGTTTCTATGATTAAATGTATTTATATTTATCAATGAAGTAAAATAGAATTTATATTAATATATATCAATTTTGGGTAAATATAATAAATCATTGGACTCCAACCAGTTCTCTAAAAAACTCAATGTTATAAAAACATTAATGTCATTTATATGATTAATAAAACTAGAATTTTGTTTTGATGATGATGTGATTCCAATAATTATTTTGAGAAATTTAATAAGTCATATTTTTTAAAAAAAATCCCTATTCACAAGAATTTTTAATATGGTCACTTAAATGAATAAATTTTTAAGTCTATTTTTGAAAAAAATTAATGATTAAGACAAAAATATGTTATGGTTATAATTTAAAGAATATAATATTATTCTAGTATATCGTGTCACAAAATATTCTTTTATATATTAATATTATATAGAATATAATTGATTTCAGACATGAATCATTGATAATTTATATTTGTATATGTAAAAATATTTTTATGTTAATCTATTTTAATTCCATTGGATTTATCATTATAAAATTTCATTGATATAAAAAAATTTCAAAATATTTTAAAACAATTCTCAATATTTCATACATTATGGTTTATTTACATAATGTTATGAAGAAGGTTGTATAAAATGAAATAATCTAATAGGATAAATAATTGTTTAATGTAGGTATTACTGAAATTGTATACCTCACAATTATTATATTTTTGATTTATATGGTCTCTTTTCTGAGTTCTATATATCTATATTGTTATAATAAAATACCATAAATATAAAAAAAAATTAAGAATTAAATCATTATCATATATGAATTTTTTTATAAAACATTTTATGGATAATTTAATGAACATGAATACAGTTTTATGTAGTGTCCTTATTTTTTAATCCCTTATACCCTACCACCTTTCCTCCACTATGGGTTTTTCATAATCATTTGACATCAATTTTTTGTTTGTACATTAAAATGAGTTTTTTAAATATTTTTTTTCATCCTTTTAAAGTATTGGGTACAAAAACTACACATGAGCCATTAATGTTTTATCTTAATATTTTATCACAATAAATTCTTAAATATCATTTATTTATACATATAAGATAAAATATACAATGTTCTATTTTATAATGAATTAATTGATTTATAATCTCTACTTCAATTTACCAACTACATTTTAGTATTCCAGATAAACACTTTTGTTTTATCCCTCCTCTTAGTAAACATTATATATCGACTCTTTATAGTAATAGTATATCATTAATTATAATTTAATTGAGAAATCCAATTTAATTTCAATTTATAAAATAATTTTTATAAAATATTTATTTTGATTGTATGAGGCTTCCTCTTTTTAATTATGTGTATCAATAATGATTAATGAATCCTTAAATATAGTTGTTTAAATAATTATTTAAGAAGATTACATTTATTTTATTATAATAATTATTATTTAATAAAGTGGTTTCATTGTAAAAAATTCTGAAAAAAACAATAATATATTTATTCAATGAATCCCTAAGAGATTATTTGGCCTAAAGATATATGAAAATGTTGGTGTTCTAATATGGGAAATATGTTTTTTTTCATTTATTACAAAATATTTATAAATTATGTTTATAATTTTTTTAATAGTGACATAAATTTTTATATTGTAAAAAATATAAATATACCAATATTATGGGATTAATAGAAATTTGATTTCCCTAGAATCATTACTATTACAGTTATTAGGGTTTAAAATCTATTATTACTATAGAATCTACTGTTATCATCAATGATTATCCCAACCGTAGTATAAGGGGAAGACACCTATTAAAAAAATTCTTCATTTACTGTATCGTGTATGGTTCACATATTTTCATTTTTATCATATGATTATATATAATTTACTAGATTAATATGTGGGTTTTTTATTATATGGATTAATAAAATAGATTAGCAATATTTTTCACTATATTTCCATTGTATCTGATTAATGAAATGACATGTTTAATATAATTATGTGGTATTTTAATGACTTTATTGGAAAAATAATTATATATAACAATACATAATTATTTTTTTTTACTCTAGGGTGATCAGATCAATTTGATTCAACAACTCTTGGAATACTATTATATATACAAAATGATATTGATTTTTCATAACTAAATACAAAATGAAAATTTTTATCTATGTCATGGATTAAATTTAAATTTCAATTTATAAAGACGAAAAATTGATCGGTTATATTATTTAATGACTTGTTAAATGATACAAAATGTGATAACAAAGAAATTAAAATGAAATAATTAATTTTTTTAACTAAATTTATAACATTAAATATTCAATACTGTAAAATATTATATACAAAAACCTGTCATATTATATCTAATTTTTCATTAATATATCATCTAGAAAAATTCTAATCGTACAACGAACATTACCATGTGACACATCATATGATATTACATATGAATAATCATTAAAAATACATTTTTACCTCAGATATAGTTTTAGAGAATCTATATGGATTAAATTATATCTTTATTTAGACAAATATAAATTGTTACCCATGATCCATTATAAAATTGAAAAAAACAATGGATTCTAAAAATCATAATTTTAAGAAAAAAATACCTTCATATGAATCCTTGATACTTAATATTAAAGGAAAATGTCCTTTTTTTCTAAAATATTATCTAAATCAACGTCCATCATCAATAATATATAGAAGTATGAATTTTCATGTGATACTTTTTTTGTAGACATCATGTAACAACAAATCATTGATCACGTTATTCATGAATAACAACTCATATGTTCGATAAACTATGATTATATATAGAACAGTTTGATGATAACATTAGCCATTATGTATGATCACATCATATACCCATAAAATGAATAGATAATAACAGTTTATTCATTATCATGGTATGGTCATAAACATATTGAATCTATCTAAATTAATGGAAATGATGTTATTCACAACATAATCCCTAGAAAATCACATCTTATTTACCCTCCAACAAATGACATGATCATCAACAATCCAAAAAAACCAATAATTATATGTAAATAAAATCCAGAATTGGTAATGTACCTATATATGAACATTCTGAATCTATGTAATTCAATTCCCTCAGTTAGAGGTTACTCGAAATACAAACCAAAAATATTTAATATAACAATAACATCATGTATGAAAATTTGTAGGGTTTATATTTTAGTTTATCATTCATAATAAAAAAATTGGTGCCTCATGACTATATTATATATCCCAACGTTAGAGTTTGATTAAGGATAAACATAATGTTTCATCATATCAAAAAGTACTTATTTTAAGAACATATACTAAGGATAAATAGTGTTCATAAATTTAACTGTCCCCGATAATTTCACATCCTGATATGTATATATATTTGAATCCATCATTAAATAATTAAAAGATGATGCAATGATATTTTTAATGTAATAAATATTGTTTTCATATTCTTTTCATATATAATTAACAAAACTATAAATCATTTCTTTTAAAAAATCACATATGATAGTATGAATGAATAGACTTACTTTTTTCTTTATAATTACTTTTGGTATAATTATTAAAACTCCATATACTTTTTACCACAGTAAAAAATCATTTCAAATCCCCCACTATACACTTTAGTTTTAAACAAATTTAAATTAATTTACATTAAATAATTTTGAATCATGATTATAATACTACTAATGATAAACTCTATGATCAAATTAAAAATATATAACTCCATAAAATCTAATATTATGGCGTTAATTAAATTCTGTTATATACATAAATAAATTCTAAGATAATAATCATCTTCGGATCAAATTCCATGAAACATTTTCTTAGATGTATGTTTGTATGTTATTTAACTTTAAAAAAAATAATTTTACAATCAAATTAAATACTCTTAATGTATATAATGGATATTTCAATTTAGGACATGTATAATATATTATATGATGACTTTGTGCTTTTTAAATTACAAAAAACTATATGAATCCACCTCAATAATATATTATCTATGTAATATCTTGATAAAACCAAAAAAATATTACGTTAATAAAAAACTCAAGATTATTTTTTTAATAATATTTCTAAAAAAATTTCTCTATATCAAAGGTATTATAATATCTATCAAAAAATTTAATAAAATTTTAAAAAACAATAAAATATTTTATTAAAGAAGTTGTTTTCAATTACCTACTATTTTTACAATAATATTTTTAAACACATTTATACTAGATTAAAATTTTCATATTCATCTTCTTCTCATAATATTTAATAGAATCTGATGATTCTTAAACCATTTCAATTTAATTTATCATGTTAATATTTTTATTTGTAACTCAATTTTTAAACCAAACAAAAAAATGAAATAATATAATTTATATTAAGATATGCCTATATTTTTATGATCCATATAATATTTATAATAATTTTTTGAATTCGTATCTCCGATGTAATATCTCTTTACATTGCAACAATATTTCAAACTTCACGATTTATCAATTATTCTATCAATTTTTATACCCTGAATATTTTCAACATTAGTAATGTATACTATTTCATTATATCCCTTTTGAAGATAGTGAATTTATTATATAACATGAATAACTATTCTAGGATATCTTTGACGTTTCAAATAAATTTTAATGTATTTTCAGATAATTTCCGATTATGGAATTTTTACTCATTCATTCGATCTATATTTTGGATTTCTGTTACATTAAATAGCTATGGTATGATTTTTTAAATCGTAAAATATATTTTAATCATTGGGTTTATCCCTTTACATCTTATGCTATCAATTTAGAATTTAAACAAGAAGAACACAATTCCAAATCAAATTTACACAAAAAAATGGAGAAAACTGTACAATTTTAAAAAACATTCTTATTATTTTTGAATGCCAATGATTATATTCAATTGAATTAGATAACTAGAATATTATTTAAAAACAATTTTCTCAATAACAGATCTATATTGAGTGCACATAATGTAAAGGGTAAAACCCAAAGGAGAAGGTATATACTATATGAGATTCTTATAATGTAGTTTGGATTGATAGACGCTCCTAATATGTTTATGTAATTGACTAACCGAACCATCTACTCATTCTTTTGTAATATTTCATTCTAAGGACAACTAGTCATTCTCCCAAACTTACCATAACAATGCCAAACATCCTGGAATCACCTTGAGTATATTGATAGTGAATAGGCTATACACCTAGCTATATATGTTTAAATTAAGAATTAGAAAGGTGCATTTTGTTATTAATATCATCTCTAAGAATTTTTTTCCAGTTGACATAGAGAATGTTCATAGAGATGTTTCATGGGAGAAGAAAAAATATATTTTCGGTGTATAATGATTTTTTGGGTATTTTAGAAGATTCCTCAAACACTGTTATTTCTAAGAAGAACCAAATTCAGGACTAACCCAAAAGTGTTTGATATTTTAATGATCTTGATCTTGTAATAAGTGCAATGATGAAAAAATATTACATGACAAAATCATTGATTTTAATCCTATTTGATATGGGTGAGAAGTGTACCATTATTTGGATGCATCTATAAATAAGAATGGATGTGTATATGATGAAGGTGTATCAAATCAAGGATTATAGATCACAGAAGTTTGTGGTATTAGGAATGAAATTATCATATGCATAGCCTCCAGTTGGAAGAGGTGATTTATGTATTGATTTTTAGGTTATACTAACTTTTGGGAGAACCGTTTACAGTGTTTACTGACAAAAAAATTAAATTTTATCCTTTCACATGATGAATAAAATCACTTGTGGGGAAGATGGTTTTAATTATTGTTATATTTTTTCATTCATCAAAACTATATTCTCAGGGTAGTAAATAGTGTTTCTAATGCATTGATAAGATAATACTATATTCTAACATTCAAGGAATCATGTTCTGAGTGGAAGATTATGGTGATATCACTATAGTTAATATAGAAGTTTAGATTGTACTACATGAGATTACAATCATGTTCTTATTGGTGGTGTCCAAAAATGTGAGCTGAAAAAAGGATAGATTTTGATGATCCAAATTTTTTATCCTTAAGTTAAAGCCTATATGGTGGGGAGTCACATCCAAAATGAGGGATTGATGATTATGATAGCATCTGACTTCATGGCCATGTTGTTGTCAATACATGTATATGAGGGTATTAAATACATTATTTCCATTCATCAATATCTTTAGTGTGCCCTGGATTGAGAAATATGTTTAGAGACCCTCACATGAAATATTTTATGAATGTATTGAATAATGAGATTTCAGGTTTTGTGATATGAAGTTACACCATTCATGAGACGATGACTAATAATCATCCACCTATTTTTATTCTACAACCATTTAATATATCAAAGTGGGAATGAAATATTGTCAATTTATTTTTTTGGTCATTCGACTACCCCTTGGAAGAATAAATGTTATACTAGTGACTATATACTAGTTGAAAAAGTGGTCCACATCTTCTCAACAAATGAAACATTAACTGATGATCATTTGGGTGATAAGTATGTCTAGGATATAATGATATTTATTGAAGGATCACATTTTCTAGGATTAGGTCTTGATTTTTTTATTTCATGATTCTTGCAATGCTCAAGAAAGGACAGTAGTACTTATGTTTTTCAGAGTACAAAATTTCACCCACACACATGTGGGAAATTTGAGCACATTATTCATGTGTCAGAGGATATGCTATGGGAATGCCCCAATGTTTTTTGCTGAATCAGAGTTGATGGGATTATATATCATATAAGATACATCATAACATGTTCTTTTCATTTGGAAACATGTTGATATATTTAATAGTAGACATATATATTATGATAATAATTGTAATCATTCTCATGAGTATATAGAGGGTGGCCATTTATTCCTTCTATTATCTCTGAGATTGAGTCATCGATATATTTGGAAGTAAGACTTTTTCATGCATTGGATTTTGTGAAAATATGAGATTGTAGAGGTGATCAGACTGCTGTAATAATGATCATCTCTTCAACCTTGGTATAATACTATTGATAAATTCATCCACGTGTCATAGATTAAAAATTATCACCCCAACATTCCTAATGTGATCAATTTTGAGGATGATGGTTTTGAGGTTGATGCATCCTTTATGGAGCATCTGATTTATGTTTTGGATCCCAATGAAATTTGTTTTCAGGAAAATATGATACTTTTATTATGAGTGATGTGGCAGCATGGTTGTGTTTTAGTACAAATTTTTGGAAATAGAATCTGATTTAAGGGCCCAATTTCCAGAACTCTAAGGGATAGTGATAATTTGGATTGAAAATTGACATTGGTCTATTATAAGGTTCAGATATTTTAAGATACCAAAATTTCTTGATGAATATTGTTTGTGATTTCGTGTATTCATTGACCGATGTTTTGGTCATACTATTATTGATCCATTATAGGAAATGTTTTAGTTTATTATAGATAATTTTTATGATCTTGGGGTTATTCACTGTATGGACAAGGTTTGGGAAAATCATGAAAATTTCTCATATAATACCTTGCACCCCATGCTGAGCCACAACATGGGGGTAAGGCATTTTACAAAAAAAACTAGCCAACCCCAAACCATGCACCCCTGGATAGTGGAGTGTTGTATAGTGGGACCATTTTTATAGTTACTTTGCATCAAAACCATTCAACACAAACCGATCCTCTACATAGTTTGCACAATTAAGGCACATTTTACTCATAACCATGATCCCTTTCTATCAAAAATGCAAGTAGGTATTATAAGATCCCAAAAATTAATTAAAAATTTATGAATACTGGATTTATATTCCTAATCTATATAAATAAACCTTATATGATTTACTTGTAACTTTGAAGAACCTCATAGGATTATGTGGCTCCAAAAACTTATTACATTATAAATCAATGATCTAGTGGAAGAAACTGACCTCTCTTTGGCAAGCGATCTCATCCTTTATTTGGACACCTATCCATTAATTCCATCCTTTTAGAGAGGGAAAAAATAGTCTATTGTTTATTATATATATATATATGTTTTTATTTGTGATATTTCATGGATCATGATGCATGACATTGATTACATATCTTCTTTTATATTGGGATATAAACAATTATAAATAGAATTAAATGATTTAGTTTGGGGAGTGTTCATCATCCAACCAATGGTCAGTTTTCTATATTATAATTCTAAAATTATTGATAAATATTTTTGGTTTTTTATTGTATCATTTCCATGTAAAGATTTGAAATTGTATTTAAATTAGAAAAGGGAAGTGAATTTCCATGATCTAGAGAGAGGATTTTCAGATTCCATTATATCTGTTACTTACAATGATACTGAACAATTTGGTAACCCATGGAGTGTTATTGTTTTCCTTTAAATTATAAATTTATAATTGAATAGATGAAATTTTTTTTCTTCTGAAATTAACAATGTTCTGAATATTTTGGCATGATAATTTTTTATAAATATTGTTTGGATAATCTGTGAAAGGATAATGTGTAATGGCTTGATTAAAATTTATTGTGTTAAATTCATGTGTTGAAATTATGTTAATGAAAATTATTGATATATAAAATAGTGCCTTATTTTAATAGTTTTTGATAAAAACGTGCGACTAATGTCAAAAATTAACATGACTATGTGAAAAATAATGTCTGGGTTTGGGACTGGTACTTGTCATCACTAGGTGGAATATATGATTCACTAGGATCCTAATGCATGCATAAGAATTTTATCTAGATTAATTCTCTATATACCCTAAAATTTGGGTGTAGACTGATTCTCTATGTACTATTGATAATAGTGCTGAAATGAAGCTATATGTACCAATGATCGCGATGCAGGGTTTCTACTCCAACAATATGAGATATTTATACCACAAATGATGACCCATGGTACTTAAATGAAATTGGTATCGAATTATCAATCTTTCTCCCCATGAATAAATAAAATAAAACATACCTACGTTGTATTGTTTAGACTCAGACATGGGATAAAGTTTGTATGATTGGATTGGGTGTCCCCATGAACGTGAGGTCAAATATTGTAAACTAGTGAATAATAAATGTGAAATATATTTAGTTTTATCATTCCCTAGTTTATTATTTATACAAAATCATACGCAGTAATAGAGTGGATATTTCATCATAAACTATTGATGGTGTCTGACTATCTTATGTGCACAACCTAATAATACAAACTATTGGTACATGAATAATCATTAGGTTTTCAGGTCTAGATAACAGATAAAGCCTTATATTAGAAGGATTAGTTTGGATTTGGTATGGCACAAGGATGTGGGAAAAAAATATGGTGTCAAGAAGAAATGTTTTGTTTTTTTGAGTGTCATTATTGGGTATTCCTTCAACCCATGATACATATATCGACGACCAAAATAATAAATTGAGTTTGGATATTTTTCCCACTTTTGGGTTTCTTCATTCGATTCTTGGAGTTTTTTTATACAATTAAAACTTCTATTATGATAATGATTTAGACTATTTCATTTCTTTAAAAAGATGGTATAGTCCCCCCAATTGTCATATTAGACACTTGATACTAGTTTGATGCCTCTGACATATATGGATGGATTGTTGAGGTCATATAATTAACTGGATTGGCGAACTGGTATATGGCACCAAGGTCAGTATATTACTCTTGTGGTGTATATTTCTTTGGAAAACTTTTTATTTCCTAGTGAAGGAGGTTTTTTGTGTCTAGAAATGTTATCTATGGATCTATTTCATGGATTTTCAAATATATTGAAGGTATATAATCAAAAATTTTAGTGACCCACCATGATACAATTGGTAGTGCAATTATTTTTTGCTATATTATTTTCATTTTGACAAGGAATGTTCTAGGCCTTAACATTAATGGGTTATACAGGAATGAAAGGAATGCATTGTCAGCGGATATAGACAATGTGACAATATTTCATGATATGTGACTTGGAAGAATAGTAATCAAGTTCTATGTTTTGGTTACAAATTAGTGGGTAATAGTTATGTTTTAATGTGATATGATATTCATGAGAAACGGTGATGTGCTATGCCATTTTTATTTTTGATCAGATTTTTTAATATTATACACCCAATCATCTTTAGTAATTAAATAATTCATAATAGTGTTATCATTGATGACATGGTGATGAGATATAATCTAAAATGATTTCCTGTGGGCTTTGAATGATATTGAAATTCCCCCATAGATATAGGTTAAATATATAATTAATGATTTTGTGGTGTTATTCACTAATGGAATGATATAATACGTTTATTATAGATAAAATTATTCCCAACACCTTTAAATAACCCTAAATATACTAAGAGGACGTCATGTTTTTGCTTAGATACCTAAATGTCATTCTGGTTTGATGAAGGACCTCCACAGTGTTGGTTCCCATGGATTTGAATTAGAGAACCTATATGTTTTGTGGTGGACATTATACAATCTATAATTATATTCATATTCATATATTAGACGTTAGTGAATAGCATGAGTTTAGTTCTTGGAATTCTTAAATTAAATATAGTTATTGTTTTAGATTAATTCTAATGTTAGAGTGGCAATCCCATGTCCACTTGTTTTTTTGGTAGTCCATGGAAATTGGGAGGAAAATTTTGAAATTTTTTAGTGAGGAGGTGTATATTACAAATATATATTTTGATTGACATATTTTTCAGGGAGATGTGCTTCTCATTTGGAAGGTTTTTATGTGTGTACTAGAAATCATAGATCAGTTATGGGGGGACTATGATTCATGCGACTAAACATTGATATTCTTAGAATAATAATTAAATAAAAAATTTGGGAATTATTTTTATTGGTTTAGAATATTTATAATTAGATTATTTCATGAGGCGGTTCAAGAAAATAAGATGAGTTTTATGTGTCAGAGGAGCATCAATGGAGTGATATAGTATGATAATAACAGATATTCAGTGTAGGATCAGACTATGATGACACCACATGTGTTGGGTGTGGACATTACTGGTTTTTTGAAGGTTTTGAAAGAATGTAGTTGGGAATGAATGTTATTTAATTAGGTGTTGTTTTGATGTGACGATATAAGAATCCATATGTTTTGGTAATGATCCGAATGAGGATGTTATATAAATTTTTATCATATAATTTTGTAGGGAAATGTTTCAAATCATATATGACAAGTCCTTTTGTTTATTATTTTTTTCATTTAAATAATATAATTTTTATTTTTTGGATATGTCAATTTGTTCTTAGTTCATGCATCAATTTCACCTATACAACCTCTTCAATTTGTTTTTGAAGATAATTAAAGGGAATGATATTAAGTTGTTTTCTCATTGGGTTCTGGTATTTTATATTCATAATATTGATTGGAGCATTGATGGTGTATTATCATACAGATCATATGTTTTCTTTTGATATAAGAGTTTCTAAGAATGAAATTTTAGTTATTATGAATGAAATATTTTGGTGATGATAACCACATATCAATTGAGTAAATGAATTTTGACATTAGTGGGTTTCAAATTACATGGGCTTCGGTATGATCCATCATGGTGCTTTGCTCACGAACACAGATATTGAATCTATTATTCACTAGTTTAGTTCCTTTTTTAGAGGTTGTTCTCGGGGTGTATTTTAGGGAAATTAGATTATAAGTTATATTGATGGATATATCTCATTACCTTTTCGGTTCATGTGTATTATATAGAATAAAATGGAAACTTCTGTTGATGATAAGTATTCTGTAATGAATATTATAAGACCCCTAATCAATAAAAGTTGAAAATTTCAAAATGAATATTAATTTTCATTTACTGGATGTGTGAAATTATGATGTAAGTCTCTGAACAGAATTCTGAATGATAGAATTATTCAAGTGGTTTTAGATGATTAATGATGATATAAACATATCTCAGGTGTTTGGGATAGAATCGAGAGATTTATGATATGTTTGGTGAATATTAGAGTTTTCTAGACAGTGTTCAGGATTTTTTGTGGATGGTCAAGGAAAATACATGGGGAACGATGATCATAATTGGGTTTTTAATTCAGTTTAAACTGAACATGGATAAATTTCACTGTATAATCCTAGATTGGGTTAAACCTTGTGATTTAATGGTTCAACTATGTGAGGTATATATATTTAAGAATGGTATAGGGTCTATGAAATATTTCAAAAAGACCATGAACATTGCTTCACAGTGTAGGTAGTGTAGTTATCATAGGTAGTTCCCATTTTTTTTACCATTTGACCTAACTATGTGAGAAATGTTTTAATTGTATTTTATGGTGACTTGGTTGGTTTGGGATTATTAATCCATGTGGTTAAACCATGCGACTACCCAGAAAACCATTAAAATGTGGAGATTAGGAAAATTATCACTCTATTTGTTTTATCATATTCATGTATTCCTCATCCATTAGTCATTTATAGACTAGGTGTGTTCATAACTATTTATTTCTTCTCAATGACCGTGATTTATAGTGTGTTAATGATAATGATTACATATTATTGTTTTTAGAAACACCCTCTAAAAACATTTTCTCTCCTTCCATCTTTCTCCTCAATAATTATTGAGTTATATATGTTGTTTTTTATTGATATATCAAATAGATCATTGTCGATCATTAGTTTATAATGGGTATCTATTTGGATTTCATTGAGTATATCTCAAGACAACATATTATTTTTTATGGTTTTTATGGTTTTAAACGGTCATGACTTTTCATAGTTTATATATGAAATTTATTATTTACTAATCATTTAATGTTTATCTTGTATTAGTTATTTTGCCTAATAATGGGTTCAGGTGATAGTTGGTGAACACCCATGGTGATTCCATGGAGTTTATTTAAAATCTTATCACCCAATGAGATTATATATAATTATAACTTATTAATTTTAATGGTTATATTAATTTAAAAAATCTAAAATTATTATTTTTTATTCATTTTATAGTGGTTATAATTTGGGTGGATGAGATTAGTATGTTTGTTTGTCTCAAATTATAGATGGGTCTTGGATGGTCAACATAAACCTCACCCATAACATGACTTCATGAAGGAATACATTATGTGGAAAATGTTCTAATATTTGTGCCGATAGTATTCCTAATTTATTTACATTTGAATGTTGTGATTTCCTAAAATCCATTGTTTTAGTGTTTCCTACCAATTTTTAATGTTAATGTTTGGGGATTTAAATTAATACAACTGTATTTAAACAAATTTCATTAGAATGGAATATGTTTATATCGATGAAGATATTTCAACCAATGGGATATGTTGTTTCATAAATCATTTCATGTTGGTTTATAAAGAGTAAAATAGGTGGGTTATAATATTAACACAGTTATGTTCATTTGTTTTAATGGCTTAATTATTCACAATCAATTGGTCATTCATAGAAATTAATGTTATATAATATAATTGAAGGATGAATTTGAATTCTTTATATGATAATATTTTATGAATGACTTAAGGGGACATTAAATTTGTTTTAGCTCGAAGAATTCTGTTTTCCCCTTTTTTTATGATTGAAATATAGAATTACATCTTTAAATTGGACTTTTATGATGTTTTTTTACATACATGTGTTTTTATAATATTCATTTCATGGTTGAATTACATATGATGATTTGAAATGGGTTTGTTATTACCCCTACATAGATATTACATAATGGATATTTTAATGTATATATGTTGTTAATAATTTTTTTCTTTAAACTTTTTATTAAATATCAGGATGTTGAATTATAGTATTTGATTACAATTGGATAGATTGGGTGTTGGATCGATTCATCAGGACCTACTCTTTTTATGTGTGGAATTAGGTGTCTAACATGGTCGTCAACATCCCTGTTTTGTATTGTTAGGCCTGAAGATTCTAATGTATAGTTCTCGATGGATGGAATAAACTCCACTTTTGAGAATTAGGGAGTTGGACACGAAACTCCACTTTTTTGGATGAAGATGGTTCATATGGTTCTCTGCATCTATGTTTGAGAGAATTTGACAAGATTATACAAATATATGGTTCCAAATTTTGGGTTTAGTTCTAATCAATTGAAATTAATTGTTCTATACATTATTCTCCCATGTTTTGGCTCCAACTTCGTGACAAGTCACTCCACATCTGAGGTCTATAAATCTAAATGGATATATTATGATTTTTTTGAATGAGGAAATTATCAATAATCCCCTAAAATGTATATATTATGTTTACGCCAATATTTTACTACCCAAGTAACCATATTGAGTATATGTATGTTTATTGTGATCAAGTGTCATCTAATAACCCATTTTATTGTGGGTTATGAGAAAAAAATTTCTTGTCAATGATTTGTATTTCACATTATATACTACATTGATACTACTATTAATATTTATACCCTATTTGAAAATTTTGTATTTTATTTAAACACCATTGATGGTGGCCTACTATGTTTTAGTTACACCCATCTCAATCCACCATTTAAAATGGAAGACTAATCAAATTTCACAAGTTTATTGATATAATAGGAATATTCTAAGTCGTTTTTATGTTTGGAATGATTTAGAATGATAAAATTTATGGTATTAGAAGACATGGTGTTGATCGGTGAATGGATGTGATAAGAATTGTTTAAGTGTTTTTGTATTATATATTTTTTTTGTAACCAGCCCAGTGGATGATTAGTTATATGGGATATATAGCTATTTAGGAAATTGTTGAATTTCAATTTATATTGGAGAACATACAGCTGATTTATCAATTATGAAATATTGGATGTAGAATCTTATTGGATTTTTATATTGTTTTTACATACAATGATATGGGGTTATAGAATTCTCATAATTAAAACCCTAACTAAATCTATGAGTAATATTCCTCTTACACATAAGGAGGACCACTGAATGATATATGGTGAACCAGCACACAACAACATATTAAAGGCTCTATAGTCAGAGTGTTTCATGTATGGAATTTTTATAACATTTAATATAATTTTTTTTCAATTTACACCCACTAATATAGTACCCCCTTTTAAAATACATCATATTCATCAATAGACAATGAATAGTTTTTCTCAATTACTACAATCAATATACAAATTCACCCAACATAGAGATATTTAGGTAGTACATTATCCCAATCATTTCATATATGATTATGAGATTATATAATGGATATCATTTCTTCCAATCAATCTTATTGATTAAGTAATCAAAATTTTTCAGGATAGGTGTAAAAGAAAATTATTCATTGAATTAGAACATAATCCCACTAGGGGCTCATATAAACATCATTAATTTTTGAAGATAATTTGGAACCACGAATTATATACATTACCTACCCCCTGAGTGATCGATTTCATGACATGTGTTTTTTCGGAATGACTCTAACACTTAGAATTTTGATGGTGATTTAATATCAATATGATATACCATTTATTCATGTTATATATATTTATGATTCTCTTAATATTGTTTGAAACCCTATTTATCCCATTTAATCAATATATTTTTACCATGTTGAAATATAACACTTTACCCAACACACAAGTTATGTTATTATCATTAAAAACAATACATACATTCTCATCATATGTAAATCCATCCGAAAATTAATCTATATTAATTCTATTTCATGTAATATACTAGTATTTTAGAAATAAAAAAATAGAAACTAGTTTAACAATGGATCAATATATTGTAAGCCATATGATTTTTGGGTCCCGACATAATGCTCCATTTTTTAATGTAGTTAAACAAAAAGTTCCACTGACCAGGGATACATTACTCTAATGTTATATGAAGTCAACAATAAATATTGATCCTAATATGTATAAACAATAGTAAACTAATTATTACAAGATTATAAAATAGTACCTATCAAATTCAATGTACTTAAAAATAAAATCCATTATCAAACTAAAAATGTAACATCATATATATATGAATGATATATAAATGTAGTCTAAACAATTATTATTATGAATATAAATATTTATCTTATATAACAATTTTATTTAGAATAAATATGGTAATAATATAAATATATGATGATTCCTTATCATTAATATTATGTTATGTGGATTTTGAACATATAAACTGATAAGTCTTATAATAAACTGGAATAATTTAGAGATAATTATAAAAAATAAATAATTATATCGAAAGAAAAAACATTATATTTTTTAATTAAAAGAACTCTTTCATATTGATTTTTTTTGTAATTATCATTAAATATATGATATTTGTTGATATATAAATAGTTTATATTACATATCTACAATTTAATCAATTTAAATATTGTAAATATCACTGTTATGATTTATATATAATCATTGATTAAATAATTTATAAAATTATATAATGATACGATTTTAGTAAATTATAAAATAATGAAATTAATTTAGACCAATAAAATTAAATAATTATTAAGATTTGAAAATATTAAAATATTTTATATCATATTTTTTCCATATGTTATATTTTATATAAAATTTAATTATTCAACCAAATTGTTTATTTATATTTTATAACTGAAGAATAAATTATTCCATAAAATTGGAATCATGAATTTAATAATAAATATTGATAGAATGTAATAATTATTTGATATATTTTCCAAATCATTTTTTAATTAAATATATAAATATTTTGAAATAATATTTATTATAGTTTAATTAAAAGTTATTAAAAATATATAATGATAATAATTGAAATATGTAAAAAAATTTATTTTTATGTCATATTAAAATAACTGAAAAATAATAAAACCGGAATAGATCATGTGATAAAGGTTGTAAATCTATCTATTGTATAATATTATATAAAAAAATTTCTTTTGTATGGAAAATCAATCACACACATACTTGTAATGGATTAATATTGTGAAAAAGTATCATATTATATATTATCATTGTATTAAGGATTTCATAGGATATGATACACATCCATTGGTAAATTAATTGTGGAATTGGGAGGGTTGAGATATAATAAAATTGTGTTGCCTACATATAATATGACACTTAGTTATGAAACGTTACCATTCTAATCATTTAATATTAATCAATCTCTATATAAGAATAAATTGATGCCACTATTATAACTTTATCTTATAAGCCTTATGTTAGTGTTACCCATTGACAACAAATGTATATAACAATAAAAAATTTATAAATATAATAATATAGTAAATTATTTTTCAAATAGTTACCATCAACATCTTAACATGTGATATCATACATTGTGTCTTATATATAATTGAAAAATGATAAATTTTTTAACATCAAATCTTATGAAATAATTTATAGAATGAAATTACTATCTTACTATTTAAGATATCATGAATTGAAAATATAAATAAAAATATGAAAATTATCTTACATTATTTATTATAATCAATATGAAATCCTAGGGATATAATATTATATAATATTGAAACATGATTTCCAGAATAAAAATTCAACAACCATATTAATTCAACCATATGATTTCCCAAGATCGATTTACACACAATAATTAAGAGAGAAAAATATGAAATCCACTTCCAAATATACAAATGTTTTAAAACCTAAATCATTAAATATAAAATGAAAAACATTATTAAATTAAACTAAAAATGATCAATACTCTAATAATCAACAACTATTCCTAGATAAAATCATTTAGTAGTAGATATCAAACTCTCACAACATCAATGTATCAACATGATTCTGGAATCACCTAGAATTTTTTATTATACCCTCACCAGTTCCCATTAAAAGATAGTATATGTCAAGGAAATTTTAGAAGGGGAAGTGATATTGTATAGAGAATCTATAGACTGTTTACACTTTTATCACAAAAATGAACTATATAATATAGATAAAAAAGAAACTACCTGAGAAAAAACATAATAATCAATCCCAACAAAACACATAAATTAATGGAATATAGAAACAATGAATTTTTAATCATTGACCATACACATAACTCTTATGTATATGAGTCTTCTGTTTATAAAATTATATTTCAACAACAAAAATATTCCAAATAGTAATAGATTATAATTTTAATGGTTATATAATAACATTACATGAATGGTTAATGATATTGTATACTAAATGGAATAATATATTACATGGATTTCATGTATTTCATACTATAGACAATAATATATCCAGCATATAATTAAAGAGTCATTTAGAAATAACCTTTTCACAAGGATTGTACATTACGTCAAAAGTTCATTGAAAATCAATGAAGGTGGTCTATATTTAATCTCAATTTCATATACATGGTATTAAAAAACAATAAATACTGATCTTGTAAGTTGAAAGTAACCCACTAAAAATATATAGAAACTTATTCACAAACAATAGTGACAAAAAATAAGAAATAATATTTCAATCTGAACCATATTTTTATGGAATTTTACTAATTATTATTCTTTTATGCTTTTCTATTATCTTATGGACGAAATTGTGTAATTTTAATAGAACTAATTACTCATGATTTATTCTCATCATGTTTTCTATGTGTCAATATTTTAGATCAAAAATAAATATTTATTATCTTTACTCATGATTCATTAAATTTAGTCCCTAAAAATACCATAACTAGGGAGTGTGTGTGAAATATATAAATATAGACAAAAAATTTTCATTTGATACCATATTAATTAATAGAGCATTGAGATAATACATCTTGAGTTATGTGGTTCAATATTTTAATAATCATGCTGAGGATGATGACATACTCAAAATTATTTCTCTTGATCAATCATTGAGTATCAGATGTTTCCCCAAAATTAAATATCTTCTTACATTGTAAATGATATATGTATTTTAAAAATATAAAAATATAAATGTTATTTTTCATGGGTGATTTCTAATGGAATATTTAATGTGTAAATTTATATATTTATATAGATATTATAGAATCATTGGGGGTAGAATGTATTTTATTTATTATATAATGTAAATATTGAATACGTGATGAACTGATTTTAAATTATTTCATAATATTTATTTTATTTTTTGGAAATGACATATATATGATGTAATGAAATCTCATTTATGATTAAAGTCTACATTAGGTTTAATGAGTATTGTTTAATAGTATAATTTATTGTGGTGGAATTATTATTTAGATATGGAAGATATTTGTAATGAGAATTGTAACACCCAATATTTAATGATATATTTCTTCGATTACTTGTCTTTCACGCCACAACTGGTTTTAATAAAATACAATACACTATTGAATTATTATTTAAATACGAATATTGTCTCTAAGAAAATGAAATTATTTTGTTTAAATAGCACAAAAATAATTATTAAAATTCATTATGATTTATAAAGAAGTAATTGGTTATAAATTTATTAAATTATTAGTAATAAAAAAATAAAAATAAAATATTTGATTTTTAGGAATACTTTTCTCATATAATAATTTTTTTTAGATTTATAAATTCAATTTACCACTATTAATGAACATTTTTTATGAAATAAATATATGGAATATTCTATTAATTTTTTTCATCAATCATATGATGTTTTTATTAGTTTTGGATAAGATTAAATCTATTTTTATTAAAGAAGTATAATATTCAAAAAATCATTCAACATGTTTTTTGAACATATTTTAAAATAAATATCAACTAATTTAAGAGATATAATAAGGAAAAGTGGATACCATATTATTAATATGAATTTTCAAATATGGTAAACAGGGCCCTTTTATTTTGGTTATTATGAATTGTATGAATGTAAAAATGTTTCATATCAGAAAATGATAAATTAAGAAATTATTGTTAAAAACTATTATAATAAGGCTTTAATATTTCACTAGCACATTCTATTAACATATTGGATTTCTGGAGTTGAACTATTTTCAGACATTTCATTAAAATATTTTGACTGTGATTTATTTATCAATTATATGGTACTTTAATTTATTTTAACTAAAGAGAAATAAATAATGTCAATTTATTGAAATAAACATATATTTTATATTCACTTCAGATTAGTATAATAAATGAATGAATTATAAAGGATATTTTATAAATAATAAAATTAGATTTATTATGGTAATTTAATTATAATTTTTACTTACTATATAATTAATATAAATTCTCACATAACGAGGATATGGGATTTCATTAAATAATGAAAAAATATTTGATTTTGAAAATATTAATTGTATCACAATTTGGATGAATTGTAGATTTCAATGAATTTTATAAATCAATATATCATACTCAGGATTTGTGAAAATATTATATTTTAAACCTATTTTGAATTACTATTTTTATTGTGATATTTTATAAAGAGAGTCAAATGTAACATTAATCATACTTTACGAAAATAGTATGGAATTAAAATATTTCAAAATAATATATCCGGAATGAGTTACATAGGGTAATATATTGTCTATATATTCATTATTATGTAATTTATGGGAAATTTTTATCCTCATAAATATATTATAACTCTTTAATATTGAAAAAAGTATTCCTAAGACGTAGTTAAAATTGGTTAAATGATGGTTAGACAAAATGATATAATTAATAATAGAATAAAAACCATTAAAAATTTTATTTATTGATTTTATCTAATATGTATCAAAAAATTTCATAAAATGTATTTCAATTTGGATTCATTTACATTGATAATTACATAGTTATATTTTAATCCTTTTTGTAATTCCATGTCTGTCTTTTCTCTCCATTATAAATAGACAACCATCCCTACTCTTTTTTACACCACATAAAGAATCCTAGATTGACAAATCCATATCCATTTATCTTATAATAATTATTATCCTTGTTTAGTATGTCATCATATTCCATATAGAGTAATACAAGAATCTATAAAAGGATATCTAAAAGAGTTCATTCAATGAAGTGATAATCATTTTACCTAATCACTTTCTTTTGAATTTTCATTTTTACATCATCTAAGTCAATGATATTTTCCATAAAATATTAAATTCATTATCCCAACTAATTATAAATATTATTATGATTATTAGAACTCCATTATATACTATATTTTCATAAATGAAAAATGATAATATATGTCATGCATATATGTGGACTACCACATCTATGATGTATTGTGATTCGTTTTTCTAGTCCACTTTACTTGCAGGGTAACATGGGTATAGTTAATAACAATATATTACAATTTTGAAAAAATAATAATTCTTTAACAATTAATTATTAGTTATCTTTTTGCATTATATATGTCAAAAAGTAAAAACATTGTTCATGAATATATATGGTCTACCTTCATGGGGAAATGTGTAATTTATTTTTCTATCTCTATATTTTGATGATTACTCAAAATATATTTACAAAAAATATATATAATATTTATATCATGATTAAAATTGTATATAGGATGTAATAATTTACAATGTATAAGGAACCAATCTACCAAACCAAAAACTATATTAAAAAATGGAACTTTTTTAGCCCATAACAATGACTTAATTTTTTTAATAAAAATTGAATAAATGATTTTTAATATTTCATGTGTTATGATATATATCAGTGTGGTTCAAGAATATATATTTTAAAGAAATATGTATGTATTATATATGAGGTTTAAAGACATATAAATGATGTTAATCCTACCTTAAGGGTTTATATGAAAACTAATCATTAAATGAGATTTCTTATTTTTAAATATTTATGAGGGGAAATATATTATATTTATATAATAAACCTATTCTTTTTTTATAAACTATTTATTTCAAGGGAGTATATGTTTTCTTTTCATTTCACTCATTTTATGTACTCAAATGACCCAAAAAAATTTATGGAAAATTACCATTTTATTTTCTAATAAATCCGTAATTATTCTCTATAATGACAGATTGTCGATAAATTATCTCACATTATTTTTTAAAATTTCAAAATGTTTTTCTACAGAAATATTTATCATATTTTTCCTTTTATCAAAAAAGTGAAATGAATGATCTTCCAGTTTTTTAATGGATGATCATGTTGACTTTATTAAAAAATATTGAAATGAATGATTTTCTATATGGGAAGGCATAAAAATAATTTCATACCATGATGAAGACTAATTGATTTGATACATACATTACTTTTATATATAAAAGATAAATAATAAAATTCCTTTATAGTTGTAAAATATTTCTATTTTAATAAATTACTTCCATGTGTTATAGGGAATTCTCAATATGAAATTATAGAATGGTATTTTAAAACTTATTTCACATATATCAACTAAAACTTTTTAATCATAATCATTATGATGGTTATCATATTTTTATAGAATCTACCATATTTCACTATATTTTTTATGAGAAATTTTATTGGGGAATGTGTTGTTATTTTATATTATAGTTCCTATAATATGGATTGTTGATGTTATTTACATCATGGTGACGAATTCATGTGGATAATTCATTTTCTGATTGAATTAGACATATTATGCGATGATTTGAACTGAAATTAAACATCTTATTAATATATGAATATGTATCATGAGACAAAATTGAATCATTATTTTTTTGAGGAATTACCCAAAATTTATGATGCCTTGGTATGAGGACGTGATGGTATGTTTCAGATGTCTTTTGTTTTATATTAATTCCTTATTAAATTATTTCATGATGCCCTTTTAATTATTTTAATAGTAACGAAATCCCTTTATAATTTTATATCATATGTGATTATTTTTGTGGAATTATTTTCCCACTTTTATTAAGAAAATACCATTCATTATATATTAGCATCTGTAGTGTGCATACACATACATATCATCTTTTCTCACCAACTTCTAGCATTTCCCATTCATAGGATGTCAGAATGATCATTGTGATTTATATGAAGAGATATTATATTAGTAATAATGGTGTTCAATTTTTTTATAGTTTCATTATAAAAATGTATATATTGGCTTTGGGATACCAGGGTCATGGACATTATAGTTGGAAACATATGATATTTAGACGAAAAATGATGAAATTGATTTATGAAAACATATATTAGGGAATTTAACCCTATGGATAACATTTATGATATTTTTATATATTCAATAACTTCATTATATTTAATTTTGAAAGATATTGTGTACTTTTATTATGATTAAATATATATATATATAGACTACAAATAGACCTGGTTTTGGAATGAAAACATTGTAGGTTAATAACCATGAAAAGAGATGGTGTATTATAACCTGACCAAAATTTGGGTGCATGATATGTGTGACCGTTTTGTGGAAAAATTTATAAACATCGTAGGGATGTTATTTGGATATTTTTCATTGTATTTAAAAACCACTAAAAAGTATTTATAACTATATTTTTTAATTTTGAATATTAAAAATGAAACAAATTTTTTGATAATAATATTAGATGAATATATATTTATTGATTTTCATTATGTGTGTCATTATATTAAAAAATTTACATTTTGATTAACAATTTTATGATGCAATCAAGTCTATGACATTAGTGAAAAATGGTGCTTAGTGGAAGGAATGAAAACTACATCAATGCAGTTATTCAATGTTGGGATTTACCTCTTTGAAAAAATAACGATGATAGATATATAATTGTATATTGGAGTGTGAAATTTATTACAATTTTAAGATTTATTATATAGGTAATGAAAAAAAACATTCCACTAAGGAGTAGCCTACGCATCCACAATTTTCTGTATCAAAATTTGACTTCTTGATACATCTAAAACCACTATAATTAAATTGGACTAAAAATACACTTTTAACTTTCCAATGGATATTTTTTATAGAGATTATATTGGTATATTTTTGACAAATTAATTATTAGGTTTTTTAGGGAAATTTATCATGTCATAGGGGATTCGTATTAGTAGTTTTCATTCATACAAAAAAATATGTTAATGAAATTGGGCGCATAGAATGCCCGTATTTCAATAAGAAATTCATAAAATAATAATTTCTTCATGAATAATAAGTGGATAGAGAGAGACAATTATTGAGTCTATTAAAAATGAAAAATAAAATAGTTTTATGAATAAAGATAATTATACATCGTTATCTGGGTATATGATAATCTACATTTAAAATCTAATGAATATGATTGACCCTTTTTATGATAGTCTTATTTCAAACCTTTTTAGGGTACTGCTATCTAAAACATTTTCATCATATGAGTATATATTATCATTCACTATAATAAAAAATAAAAAATTATCCTATTCTTAATTAGTTGATATAATGTATGAGATGAAGTGGTTGATATTGAAATAAATAGGCAATAGAAATTATAGAAATAGAAATTTTCCTACATGTGATTATTTTGAGAAGAAACTACTTGGTACATGCATAAAAGAAAATTGATTTTTCATCATGTTTTGGATAAAAATTACATAATTATCATGAATGATATGAATAGGTATAATCCATAAAAGAACATCTATTTGAAAAATAGAAGATAGGGCGCCTTTCAAATTAATTCCCAAAACATCAAGGGAAATTTCATTCAAATTATATAATTGGATAAGTCAATGATTATAATATTAATAAAGCTAATGTGGATCTCTACAAAGATGTGATGAAATATACATATATCATTAAATAAAATACAAATTTTTTTACTTGATTCAAATTATTATAAATAATTTATTTAAAATTTATTTTCAAGGGTATTAGATTACCCCCTCAATGATTAGATATGTATTTGGATCTAAATACATTTAATAGAAGGCTGACCACATATAAATTATATAAATCATATCAGATAAATGTTTCATGTATAATTAATTGTTGGAATATTTTTATTCTTCCGAGAGTTGAATTTTTCTTTTTTTGGGGTCTGTACTATCTCTCTTATTATAAAGACTAAATCTATTATAAAGGAAATGGATTGTATAAATTTTGAAAAATGGAATATATAGACATGGGAAAAATATCCATTGGTAAAATCTGAGTTATTCATAATAATAATAATATTTTATATAAAAATCTTAATTAAATACTTTTTATTAATTTCAAAAAACAATTATTTTTGAACATCTAATTAAAACTGTGTTCAATAGATTTTTTCACATAAATCAATTAAATTATAAAGTACTCGATATAACAAATCCATGAAATATTTAAAATTCATGAATAATATAATAATTATATGTTAAAAAGATAATAATATACTATATAGTTATGTATTATCAATTATATATGACAACTATTATAAAAATGGAGTCTTATGTTATCTAAAAAATGTATTTAATATTGTTTAGTAAATTGAAATTATCTGAATAAAAATTATTATAATAAATAATATTAATATATACATTATAATAAATCAACATATAATTATTTATAATTTTATATAAAATATGAAAAATGATGTTTTAGGTAAAAAACTCAATTTTTTAGGGATAATCTATATTTTAAATATTGAATTTTAACTCAAAAGGTAAATTTATAAGTTATTGAATTCGAATTTGATAAAAATAAATTAATATTGGGATTATAGATTTTAGTGATATTTTTGGATGTAATTATATTTTTATTAAATAATATATTTTTTGATGAATTGTTTAAATCATACTTTTTCTGAAAAAATATATGATTCTAAAATTATCTTAAAATTGGATAATCATAAAATAATATGAAAACATTTCCAGTAAATATATTTTTAATATGTAATTTAAATAAATTATGAAATTATGTTGTATTTAAATATCCATGTTCAATATTTAGGAATCCTAAGAATTTTTTAACTATAAAAAGGTGTTTATTCAGATATATAAAAATTAGTTTTAAAAATTTATTGAAACTAGAGAAAATGACTTTGTTACATTTTAGATCAACATTTTTATATTTTGACTTCATTTTAGGCATGAAAATGATTAATGATATTAATGTTAATGATCATCATTCTGGTGAAATAATTATTTTTATGTAATTGTTTTATAGATGTTGTGTAATTTATATATAAGAAATTAAAATTATATATAATATATAACTTCTATGATAAAATGATAAATGATGTATAAAAATATTTTATAATTAATTTTAATCGTTAATGATGTGAACACATAATGGTAGAAATAAAAATTTCATACAAAGAAGTATGTATATAAATTTAATTAATTTAATAAAAAGTTAATTTTAAATTTAATATTTATATAAATAAATTATATGGAGACTAAATTATTGATTTTATGTTCAAAATTTGGTTAATATGGTTAAATTATATATTTTTAATAAAACATAAACAAGATGGCACAAAACTAGTTATTAAGATAAAAACAATAATGGTAAAATGTAAAAAAATGTAAAATGGATTGAAAATTCATTAAAACAAGTGAAAAAATAATACTTATGGATTTATCAACCTTATATCTTACGGAAATGAATTATTTCTCGCATTTGGAGCCATTGACCAATGAATATTTTCATTATATAAGTAAAAGTAATTGGTGTTCACAAATGTTCCATTTACATCTCTTATAAAAGGGGATCACATCATTTATATTAAATTTACATGGAACTATAATATTATTCTAGAACCCCTATGAAATTATAATCTCCTAAAATTCTATTACACTTCATATATCACATTTTCTCTATAATATATATAAATCTTTTAGCATTACCTAAAGTCATTTAAAATAATGATGATGGTCTAACTGTGATTATTACTCAATCATTATCCCATTTTTATTGAACATTTTATTCAAATATCCCAAAAAATTGAAATAAAATCACAAAATAATTATTGGAATACTTATTTTTTAATATGTTAATGTATAACCCCTTATTTTCATCTTCTTCTTAATATAAAATAAATCATGAGTGTCCGTGGTGTGTTTTTCAGACTATCACTTACCCAAGGATATGTGCACTATTTTCCATGGACAAATGACATGGATGAATTTAAAATTTAATTGAAGGTGAAATTTTGGTTAATGTTATAGCACTCTAAAATTTCTCATTCTAAAAGTGATATTAACTGTTAATGGTATTATAGACATACACATATCAAGTGAAAATGTCGTAGCGACTTTTATAATCTTATCTAAACATATAAACTATAATTTTATTCTATTGAAGATAAATTAATCTAAACCCCATAAAATTTTATAATATTTTATGTCATTCAAAAACAGATTTAACCATGGTAAATAATAGAAATAGTTATATAGAAATTGAAAAAACAATGTCAGATAACCATCATAAGTAATAAACAATATGAAAATGAATAACAAATGATAAAAACTGACATTTCAAATTTAAATATATAGAAATTAGGATTCTAATTATATATGTGATATACATTATAATATTATTCATGATTTCAGTTACATGGAATAATTGAAGCAAGAAAGAAGGTATGGGTGTATTTTATCATATTATAACTCCTTCAGATATATTTCTTATTAAAAACCATGACATAATTAAAATTTTGTATCAAAATACATATAAATTTTTTTATTTTAAAACTATAATTATTCATATTATATTTTGATTGATTTTAAATATTATACTTTAATATTTTTTTATTGGAATTTTTATATGTATTAATGGGTTTTAATGTCTCATTTTCAATTACATGAGATATATTTAATATTATGAACAATATTATCATCTATACAGTGTATCATCTACCCTATTTCATCTAGGTTTATGTAATTTATTTCACTTAATGCCCTCTTAGAAACGATAGCATTGTGTTCCTCTTTTTGGTTTTAATCATAAATTACAATTTCCATATTTTTTTGGTAAATCAACCGCATTATTTTAATTAAAATGCTTCATTATTAATTAATTTTATTGATGATTGGTTTCGACAACCAAAATATTTTATTAATTGGTATATTAAAATCTCATATTAATTAAAATTATTTTTAATTTATTTATTATATCCTAATTATATTTTATTCTCAAAAAGTGTATCATTATTTGGATTAATTTTAATTATTTTTTATTAAATTTTTTATCCCCTCTCCATATTTTACATTGTAAATTTTTTATCAATTATAATAGAAGACCTAAATATATTTCATGTCATGTAAAACTCATATTTCCATTAACATTCTTTTAAAGGGAAGTTTTTAGCCTTGAGTCATTGTGTTTCTCAAAGAACAATTTTTAATAAAATAAAAATGATATTGATTTTCAATAGAAATTAATATTGAATTGAAATATTAAAAATATCTATATAATTTTTTTTATAGAAAAAAAATTTTATTCTCAACTACCTTTACTATCATTATAATTAATTTACAATAACAAAATCAATTTTTTCAATATAACTCATTGTCGATAAGAGAATCTAGTTTTTCTATTCTGTGTTAACATATAATATTGTAACTATTTTAATTTTATATGAAATATTCTCTATATCAATTCATGGTTTCTAAAATAAATTATCATTCTCAATGTTTTCATTTAAATTTCCATAAATGACAATGAGTATTTAATATTTTCAATGTTTTATTGTCTAAAACTCAATAAAAAAGTTTTCTTATCTAATTCATTGTCCTTTGACATGTCATATTCTTAATCTATTATATTTTTCAAATGATACCAACAAACTTATATCATAGTATATAATTTTTAATGTACTTTTTATTCAATGGTTTCATATGTTACTACCTTTTTCATACCTATCTAACCACTTTGAGTGGACAGAAAATTTAATACAATGCATTTCCATTTTGAATAAAAAAATTTCTAATTCTTATATTATAGGTTGTTCACTATTCAATTATACAACCATTGATTATAGAACTTATTGAATTAATAAATTTCATTCATTTTATATTTTATAAATAACACATTCTCAATTTTGATGATCAGATTTTTTCATAAACTATTTAAACATATCTTTGGATATTAATTTATTTTCGTCATATATATCACATTAATTTTATTGAGGTAACTAAAAAAATAAGAGATTCTATTTGTAATGGATATAAAACCATTTTCATTTCATTTTTTTATAAACTAATGAATTAAGGATATCTTGATTATCTCATATGAATGAATAATGATGTTAGTGGTAAAATTAAACAACTAGATGAAATTGTTTATGTTTATATCTCATGATATAGTTATAAATAGACCTAGTAATTTTCATCACATTGTTGTGGGAAATATGAGTTTTATAATATTTTTGTGCATAGAATAATATGTCGGTTCCCATAATTATTACTAAAATGTTCTTTGTTGTATATATTTTTCTATACATATGGATGGACCATATCCCCATGTTTTTTTTGGAATATAACAATTTTCATTAATTTCATTCATTTTAGTCTTTTTTATATTACTTTTTCCCCTATTTTCAAAAATATTCCAATCCATGTTGTTATTTGATTACATACACTGTGATTGATGATCTATAATGATAATAATGACAAGAAAATTTTAAATATCACATTAATCTCATGATTTGGACAATGAATCTCCCAAAAATCATAAATAGAACATGCATAAGGGTATAATATCAGTGATGTTATTGATATAAACATGACACATTATTTTTTTATAACATTTACCCATTATCATGATCCTACAGAACATTTCATGAATTGTCATGTTAAATAATCATCTTTATAACACATGCCTTGGAAATAAAATAAACGGAAGAGATTAATTGCATAGAAATGATTTCCATAGAAATGAATTAATTTTTGAATTATAATCTTATGGAAAAAAAGAAGGAAAAATATCAACTTCTACAAGAACATATGACATAATTTTTGAACCATTAGATTATGATATCAAATAAAACAAACACTTCTACCAGGACCTGAAAAAATAAAACATGAAGCATATTGAATGACCCATAGAACATAATTAAGAAAGATGAGGGATCATAAAAATATTATTTGTTATTATTATTTACCATGGATTCCTATCATCTAATTAATCCATAAAATTTTGAGTACTGATAAGATACATCACGGACAATCAGTGTCAACCTAGATACCATTTGACCTTTTAACATGGAATTTATACAACATGGGATTTAAGAATTTACCCAGTGAATTTAAGAGATAGGTATGTCACCAAAATCTCATAATAGCTACATTTATATTCCACAAGAAAAAATAATTCACATCATAAAATAACTCACAAAAAAAATTGTTTCAAGAAATTTCAAAATCATCACATTAAATCCAATATAAATATATTGTCTTCCATAAAATAGAAAAATAAAAATCATTCATTTTTTATAATAATCCAACTAAATAAAATTGTATTCTAAAAATAATATTAATAAAATTAAAAATAAAATCTATTCAAATCCAAAAGAAGATCACATTAATTGATCTCCTTATAACCAAATAACAAATGTTCAATAATAAAACATAACCTCATTAGAAATTGATATATTAATTATAAATAAAACAAATGAATAGATCATTTTGGAAACACTTTGAAACTGTATATAAAACATGTGGTTGTGAGTATCTATTTAATATTTAACAACTAATTTGAATAAAAAACTGAAAATATCCTTTTTGTAAATATAATTGGTTCAATAAACTTTTCCCCATCATTAATAAATGTATAAATAATTTAAAATGAAAATTCAAGTAAAAAATAATAAATAGAAATTGAATAAATCAAAATTTGAGTTTGAGTTTCCATGTTCCTTATAGATTTAATAATTTAAGGATAATTGAAAGAGAATTATTTCAAAAAACATATTATATAGGGTACTAAATAATATATATGAAAATGAAATTAAGGGTTCATATGGTGAAATTGAAAATAAATTGACACTTACATTTAAAAAAACTAATAGTGGGAATTTAAAAGGTGTATAATGACTATGCAATAAATATATATAATTCATAATAATTTTTATTATGTAAATTTATGGAAATAAAATTTGTAAAAATTAAATAAATTTTTTGAAAATCATAATCATTAAATTATTGTATATTTTTACTCTTGAAAATAGGTAAAAAAATTGAAATTAATAAAAAATGATCAGTATTTCAATTCTATGTGAACATTATAATTTTTAATAATTTTAATATAAAGACATGGGAAAAATCAATTATAAAATTTACAATTAATCTCAATAATGGTAATCTATTTTTAAAAATATTAATTAAATAATATTGTATTAATAATGATATATAGTTTCCCAAGAAAAAATATTTGGAACACATCATAACTCCAAAATAGGTTTTTATAGATCAATCAGGAATCATTTCAGTAAATAATGATGGATTGTGGCCAAATGAAGAGATTTGAATCAATCAAGCCCCATACTAGAATTTTAATGTTAGAATGAAAAAGAATTGGGGTTATATGTTAAATAAGACATTTAATACAATGAAATTTAATATAATCAAGATAAAATTGAAAATGATGAATTAATTATCCCATTTTAAGGGAAACACCATGTTATTCATGTTCACATTCAAGATGATTCAAATTTCAGACAATTAAACCCTTACAACATGATAAACGAATGTCTTGAAATTTGTAGGAGATATTATGAAAAAAAATATTATATCATGATCATAAGATATTTTTAATGAAATAATTTTTATATGTTTCTATACCACATCAATTATTAATATGTTAATAATGAAAAATGATTCATCAATGAAAGTATTAATGATGTATCAAAATATTACTTTTTTTCCATACATGATCGAAAAAATATAAACACCTATGACAAAAAATATAATATAATAACCCATTTTATGATCATAGTCATTAATATTTACCTTATATAATAATTATTATAATTCTTCATCATGATTATATTTTGTATTAATAACATATTATTACTATTAGTTGTTAGAGTCGTTAACTATTTTTCACTTTTTTAATAATATGGATATACTTATGTCACGACCCATCCTCGGGGCCCGTGCCATGACTACCCCAAGCCCGCCTTCCATAGGCCAGGGGCTGGCGACTAGCACCAAGGCGTAAATCCCGGTAAAAAGGGAAGGCATTGCCTTTGTAAAGTAAACAAGTACCACAGAGTAAGCAGGTGGAAAGTAAACACTAAGTGAAAACAGAGTACAACTGAAAGTGCAGAAAAGAAAATGGGCCAGTATACAAACCCAAACTGAAAGTAAAGTACAACTCGAAAGGGAAAACATCAACTGTAAAGTAAAAGCCGCTACACCGAGCTGTCCACTGGAAATCCCTCCTAAAGGGTGGGTACAGATAGCTTCACTGCTCCTCGGGTCCCGCCGTCTGCTCCGAGCACGTCTCGCCCAGTGGTCCACCTCCTGGTACCGTCCTGCTCAGCAAGCCTCAACTACGATCAACGTTGTCCGTCGTCTGCAACCAACACAACGTAGTGCGGGCATAGCCCGTGCAGGGGTGAATATGAGCTACTCAGTAGGGACCCCGAGAGCCCAGAAGGTCTCCCAAAATCCACAAAGGATAAACCACAAAGGAAAGATACAATAACAAAGTAACAACCGACACAGCTTAGGTATATGCCCATACATATACCTGAGTCATTAATTCCAATACGCTCCAACCTCCGAGCCCAAGTACAACTCATTCCACACAGGAAAGTATACGTATTGCACAGAGGAAAGCAAAACTAAATCCACACAGGATAGCACAACACAATCCACAGAGGAAAGCAACAGGATTCAGCTCACACAGGTATACTTCTTCGAAAGACGATAAATATGATCTCTGATCCATCTAAGTCGTCGGACCCACGAAGGATCGATAGGTAACTAACCCCCGCAAAAGACCCACACAGGATCGAGCCCACACAGGACCTATAGGCGCTGGTTCACATAGGACCGCTGAGCGCAGTCCCACACAGGATCGGACCCACATAGGATCGGGCCCCACAGGACCTGTAGCACTGATCCATGTAGGATCGCTGAGTGCTGTAGTCGTCGTCGTCGAATCCACTAAGGATCTCTGTATTGTCGTCGTCGCAGTCATAGTAGCAGTAGTAGTAGCAGTCACAATCGCATCCAGCACTAGGGTTCCCGCACACAGCAAGCTCGTTCTGGAGGGTCCGATCCACGAGCCGAGAGGCTGATACATCAACTGTCACAAAGCCCATAGTTGATGTATCCAAAAGTTCTGTATCATCAACAGGAACTCAATGCAACAGACGGCGCGTCGATCGGACGCCCGGTCTGAGAGTTATTGGCTTTTTCGTCCGAGGGGCCCGGTTGGTTTTTAAGGCAAAACCAACCCGACCGTACTCCACCTGCGTCCAAACCTCGGGTGGAGTATGCCAAAAGATCCGTCTCACTAAGAGGAACTCAACAAAGCTGGTGGCACGTCAATCGGACATCCGTAACTCAAAATATGAGCGTTTCCGCTCCGAGGGCCCGGTTGGTTTCGTGAATGAACCAACCCGACCAAACTCAAAGTATTCCGAAACCTTGCGTGTGATATACCAAAACGACTTTCTCGATCCAATGATCGCATTTCCTCTGACAGTTCATCAATCGGAGGTCTGTAGCTCAAGGTATGGGCAAAAGACCGAAGTCGATTCGAAACGGGGGGTCTGGGTCTGGGCCGACCCGGCCCGGCGTGGCGGCGCGGCCGGGGCGCCGCTCAGGTGCCACGTGCGTGGGGCAAAGCCCCCGCTTTTCTTCAGCTGGCGGTGCGGCTGGATGCCGCGCCTTGGAGGAAAACGCCCCCCCCCCCCTTCATTATGGGGGGCCGTTTGTTGGTTGGCCGGGGGATTAATTTCCCCAGGATTGCCTCCCTTCCGGCCGGTTCTTCCTCAACGGGACCGGCAAGAGCCGGTCCCCCTTCCGGCTTCCGACACCGGCGGCCCGGCTGGCCGCCGGTCTTCTCCTTCCGCCACGGCCCGGAACTTGTCGCGGCCTTCGTCGTCCAGCGCGGTGCGACGACACCGCGCCCCTCCGCCGCGACCCCGCTCTGGCCGCGGCGCCTTTGGTTTCCTTCGACGCGGCGCGACGTCGTCTCGTTCATGATAATCTATCCATGGCGTGGCGCAACGACACCGCGCAATAATTGTCGAATGATTTCCCGCGTTGTGCGACGGCACCACACCATCTCGTTTCATCCGCAAGAAAATCATATTCAAGAACAAAGGTGGGGGGTTCGGCCGTGTTTGTGCGGTCCCCCCCCCCTCTCGTTAAACGAGAACACATAAACATTTATCGTCAAGATTGTCATGCTAGAACCAAGAACGAGAATAAATAAATAAATAATTACAAACCCCTACCTCGGTTTCAAGATAGATGTTCGTCAACGACCCGCGGAAGACAAGCGTCACGGTGGTCGACGTCACGGAAAAAGGACGTCGATGTCATGAAGCGAGGATTCGAAGCTCTTTGACTATGATTTCGTCGTGGGAAACCTTCGCGGAAGAGATGACGCAGAAGGAGACGTCGCCGGTGTTGCGGGTATGGCGTCGCGGAAGACGGTTCCCGAGAACGTGGAGTTCTTCGTCGAAGTCCGAAGAAGAAGGAGAGAATTCATCAAAACCTCTCAAGATGGCTAAGGAGACCAACCCAAATAAAATAAGCTAAGGCTTATTTTATTCACACAATTATCAATTTGAATTTCAAAGGTTTGAAATTCAAACAACTCAACTCCATTAATTAACCAAGTTTTCATGTTCATTTAAAGATGAGTTTAAGGGAGTTAAAAAAATGAAGGTGAAGAGTTATGCTTCGTGTGGGCCCCACCACACATAATCATCCCAAGGGAGGTTAAGTGGATGTTTGTCCCACCTCTAACTCCCTTTGGGAGAAAATAACCAACAAGTTAAATTAAAAAGTGTTTCCACATTTTTTTTAACTTCTTATAATTTCTCCCAAAACTAACTTTTATCCCGCATAAAATGCAACCTCGGAAAAGGTCTTCTTAAGCGAATATCGATGCTGCGAGTTCATCGGTGTCCTCGGATTTCAATTCCGAGCACCGGATCAAAAGTTAGAAATTCCCGCTCGTTCGTTCACTGAATGTACCCGATCCAAACTTCGGAAATTGATTCCGGGCACTCCGGGCCACGGAATCAGGTGCCGTCAGAAACCGCATTCTTATAAAATTCCAAAGAAAATTAAGAAAAAAAATTACCTTGAATTTTACGGGTCATTACATTACTCCCACCTCAGGGCTTTATGTCCCCGTAAAGATACATCAAAACTAGGGAAACAAATGAGGGTACTCAGCACGCATCTGAGCCTCCCGCTCCCATGTGCTCTCTTGGAGGTTCCCGTGCTGCCATCTGATGCGCACAAGAGTAATCGATTGGCCACGTAAGACCCGCTCCTATCGATCCTCTATCTCCACCGGAACCTCCATAAAAGTCGTCTCATCGTCAACGTCAAGCTCCCCATGGTCGGTGATGTGTGTCGGGTCGTGCACATATCTCCTCAGCTGAGACACGTGGAAGACGTCGTGCACCCGGTGCAACTGAGGTGTAGAGCTAGGCGATAAGCCACCTCACCAATCTTGCTGAGGACCTGGAAGGGTCCGATGAAGCGCGGAGATAACTTTCCGCCTCAGCCAAATCTTCGTATACCACGTCGAGGTGAGACCCGCATGAAGACGTGGTCGCCATCCTCGAACTCTAGTGGCCTCCACCTCCTGTCATCATATGACTTATACCGGCTCTGAGCTGTCCTCATCCGCTCCTGGATGACCTGGACCTTCTCTGTCATGGCCTGGACCATCTCCGGTCCCACAAGTGCTGACTCCCCTGGGTCTGTCCAGTATAAAGGAGATCTACAAGGTCGGTCGTACAACGCCTCGTACGGTGCCATCCCGATGGTGGAGTGGTAGCTTGTGTTGTACGCAAACTCCACCAAGGGTAGGTGGTCCTCCCAGCTACGACCAAAGTCGAGGACACATGCGCGGAGCATGTCCTCGAGAGTCTGAATGGTCCTCTCTGTATGACCATCCGTCTGAGGGTGAAAGGTTGTGCTCAGACGTAGCTGTGTCCCGAACGCCTCCTGTAATCCCTTCCAAAGTCGGGAAGTAAAGCGAGAATCTCGATCGGAGACGATAGATGATGGCACACCGTGGAGTCGCACAATCTCCTGAACGTAGAGACGTCCCAAGCTCTCCACTGTGCCCTTCTCTCTGAAAGGTAAGAAGTGTTCCGACTTGGTGAGTCGGTCAACAATCACCCAAATGGAGTCGTGACCTCTGGATGTGCGTGGAAGTCCAGTCACGAAGTCCATAGATATCCCATCCCACTTCCACTCCGGGACCTCCAAGGGTTGTACCAAACCTGCTGGTACCTGATGCTCTGCCTTCACCTGCAGGCAGGTGAGGCATCGAGAAACGAACTCTGCCACAACCTTCTTCATGTCCGGCCACCAGTGCTGTCGTCTAAGATCCTGGTACATCTTTACCACTCCTGGATGTACCGCCAAAGGAGAAGTGTGAAACTCTCTCAGCACCTCCTATCGCAAAGCGACTAGTACCGTGCTACGTCCTCTGAAAAGGATGTCGTGCTCTGCTCCAAGGGTGAAACCATCAGGTGCCTGTCCTGAGGATATCTGTGCACGCCGTGTCTCACAGTCAGCGTCCTCACGCTGTGCCTATCTGACCCGCTGCAGTAGTGGAGGGGTGACTGTGAGAGACTGAAGGAAGGCTGCTCCATCTCTATCCACGAAGGATATCTGCAAAGAGGCTAGCTTCTTTGTCGCCTCCTCAAGTAGCTGAATGCCTATCCACCTACCGAGGGAATCAGCTACTACATTCCCCTTCCCAGGATTATAGACTATCTAAAAGTCATAGTCCTGGAGGAACTAGAGCCATCGCCACTATCTCAGGTTCAGGTCCTTCTGCGAGAAGATATACCTGAGACTCTGATGATCATAAAAGACTGTAAAACGCTCACCCATCAGGTAGTGTCGCCATGTCTTCAGAGCAAAGACAATTGCTACTAACTCCAGGTCATGGGTAGCATAGTTCTGCTCATGCGGCCTCAACTAACGTGATCAATAGGCGATCACTGCCCGCTCCAGCATGAGAACACATCCGAGTCTGGTCCCTGATGCATCGCAGTAGACTACGTACCCTACTCCCTCCTCAGGCAATCTCAAGATAGGTGCGCTGGTCAATCTCTGTCTCAGCTCCTGGAAGCTCTGCGGACAACTGTCTGACCACACGAAGGGTTTCCCCTTCTTCGTCAAAGCTGTGAGTGGTGTCACAACTCTAGAGAAGTCCGGCATGAATCTCTGACAGTATCCAGCTAGTCCCAAGAAACTCCGAACCTCAGTCACGCTCCTTGGTGGCTCACATGCTAACACAGCCTCAATCTTCACAGGATCCACTGCAACTCCTGCCTCAGAGATAATGTGTCCCAAGAAGTAGACCTCACGTATCTAGAACTGGCACTTCGAGATCTTACCATAAAGCTGGTGCTCTCGGAGTGTGTCTAGTACAACTCGCATGAGATAGGAGTGCTCCTCCTCAGTCGTAGAGTAAATCAGAATGTCGTCGATGAAGACCACGAAAAATCGATCGAGGTATGGCTGATAGATCTTGTTCATGAGGGACATGAACACTGCTGGAGAATTGGTTACGCCGAAAGGCATAACCAAGAACTCATAGTGGCCATACCGACATCTGAAGGCCGTCTTCTGCACGTCCTCGTCTCTGAATCTAAGCTGATGATAGCCTGGCCTGAGGTCTATCTTCGAGAACCACCGTGCTCCCTTGAGCTGATCAAAGAGGTCATCAGTCCTCGGTAGTGGATACTTGTTCCTCACTGTCACCTGGTTCAGGCGACGATAGTCAACACAATGTCGCAAGCTCCCGTCCGCTTTCCTGGCGAACAATATCGGGGAAGCCCAGGGTGAAACACTGGGTCGGATGAACCCCTTGCCCTGCAAGTCCTCCAACTGTACCTGTAGCTCTCAAGGATCTTCGGGGGCCCACCGATATGATGGAGTCAATATCGGGGATTTCCCAGGGTACAGGTCAATATAAAAGTCTACCTCTCTGTGAGGAGGTAGCCCTGGAACGTCGTCGGGAAAAACGTCCGCAATCTGATCCACCACTGCAGGAAAACCAGGACTCTGTACGTCAACTTTTCCAAGGATGAGGCTAGCCAACTGATGAGTGATGGACTGTCCTCTCCTCCGCGGAAGTCCATCCTGTGCTGCAAAGGCTCCCTTCTCGCCAGTGAAGGTGAACCTGCTCTCGTCCGTGCGTACACATCGCACCTTGCGGCTAAAATAGTCAATCTGTTCATGGACCGTAGATAGCCAATCCATGCCTAAGATGACGTCGTAAGGCCTCGACGCTGCTACAAGAAGATCTCAGCCGAAGCTCTCGCCTCCTAGAGTAAGCTCACAATGCTGGCACCAGTGCTTAATCGTCGAGTCTGCTCCCGTAGGAGTCTCTAGCCGTAAGGATCGAGCCAACGGATCTGTCGGAATCTCCGAGCTCCGAACAAGGGCAGCAACTATGAAAGAGTGACTCGCTCCTATGTCTATAAGTACTGCAGCAAGGGTGGAATAGACACAGATAGTACCTCGAATCATCTCGGGTGCACCGTGGTCGTAGGCCTCTGCTGCCTGGAGCTGTGCCTGTCTCTGCCCACCTACTCCCTGTGGTCGGGGTGGACCTCCTAGTGGTGGTGGTGGTAGAGCCTCAAAGTGTCTCCCACCTACTTCTGCTCGGCCAGCTCCTCTGCCTCGTCCGCCTCCTCCCAGCGGACCGCAACGGTCGACCCTCTGCATCTGCCTCGGTGGTCCCTCAACCGTCTGCTACTCCTCGGCGTAGCGGGTCTGGCAGTCACGAGCCATGTGGCCCTGCCCGCCGCACGAGTAGCACTGCCAGCCTCTCGAAAGACTGGCTCCTCGCTGTGTGCCCCGCACTGCTGAGCCAGTGTCCTGAGGTCGTTTGCCTGAGGGTCTGGTCTGCCTGGACCCCTGAGTCATCCGTCGACTGCCTACTTCAGATGAGTCTGCCACGTGCCGCCCTGCGGTGGGTCTCTGTACTCGTGTAGACTCAGCAAGGAAGCTCTCAATCAAAAGGGTCCGCTCCTGTACCCCTGTTTGAGTCGGTATGCTGAGGGAGATCAGTGATTCCCTGATCTCGTGTCTTAAACCCTGCTTGAAGGTCCGGGCCCGGAAGAATGGGTCCCGTACCATGTCGGTCGAATACCGCGAGAGATCAGTAAATCTCGCCGAGTACTGAGCGACCGTCATGCTGCCCTGCCGCAGCTGAAGAAGCTCCTGGATACGCACCGCATGAAGGGTGGCTTTGACGAACTCCGAGCGGAAGAGGCTCTCAATGTCCGTCCAAAGTAGAGATGCCTCATCGTGCACTTGGAGAATCAAGCTCCACCATCGTCCTGTTGTTGTGTGCAGTAGGCTCGCAACGAGGATCACCATGAGGTCTGCAGGTGTCCTCACTTGCCTAAAAACTCATACCACTGCCTCCAGCCAGTCCTCTACTGCCTGGGGGGTCCGTCTCCCATCGAAACCTAGGCGGTCGCTGGCGCCGAAACTCGTGCAGAGCTCCAAGGAGACGTGCATCGTCAGCGGCTGGTGCTGGAAGAATCGGTGGCTCGGCGGGTAGAGCTACCGTCGGTGCCACTACTGACAAAGGGCCCTGCACCGAAGCCTCGTCACTCGGTGGGGTGTCGTCATGCTCGACTCTCGGAACCCTAGCTGGGTGCCGTCGTGGGGCCATCCTGAAAAGGAAACAGGTGTGCCACGGTCAGAACAATATACCTGGTGAGCTGATATAAATTAATCACAAATAAAACTTTGAAACACACACGCAATCAATGTTTTCGTGCATTAAGTCGGAAATCAGTAGTCAGGGTCCTGGTGTACGGATACGTGGGCCGCCGCACCAACACTGGACTCCCTGGACTGATAACCACACTCAATACGCTAAGCATTATTGCTTCACATAGAAAAGATCAGAGTTCGCGGTAGAACCGAACTCCTTTGATACCAATTTGTCACGACCCGTCCTCGGGGCCCGTGCCGTGACTACCCCAATCCCACCTTCCATAGGCCAGGGGTGGCGACTAGCACCAGGGCGTAAATCCCGGTAAAAAGGGAAGGCATTGCCTTTGTAAAGTAAACAAGCACCACAGAGTAAGCAAGCGGAAAGTAAACACTAAGTGAAAACAGAGTACAACTGAAAGTGCGGAAAAGTAAATGGGCCAGTATACAAACCCAAACTAAAAGTAAAGTATAACTCGAAAGGGAAAACAACAACTGTAAAGTAAAAGCCGCTACACCGAGCTGTCCACTGGAAATCCCACCTGAAGGGTGGGTACAGATAGCTCCACTGCTCCTCGGGTCCCGCCGTCCGCTCCGAGCACGTCTCGCCCAGTGGTCCACCTCCTGGTACCGTCCTGCTCAGCAAGCCTCAACTACGATCAACGCTATCCGTCGTCTGCAACCAACACAACGTAGTGCGGGCATAGCCCTTACAGGGGTGAGTATAAGCTACTCCGTAGGGACCTCGAGACCCCTGAAGGTCTCCCAAAATCCACAAAAGATAAACCACAAAGGAAAGATACAATAACGAAGTAACAACCGACACAGCATAGGTATATGCCCATACATATACCTAAGTCATCAATTCCAATACGCTCCAACCTACGAGCCAAAGTACAACTCAGTCCACATAGGAAAGTAAATGTATTCCACACAGGAAAGCAAAACGAAATCCACACAGGATAGCACAACACAATCCACATAGGAAAGAAATAGGATTCATCTCACACAGGTATACTTCTTCGAAAGACGATAAAGATGATCTCTGATCCATCTAAGTCGTCGGACCCACGAAGGATCGATAGGTAACTAACCCCCGCAAAAGTCCGACACAGGATCGAGCCCACACATGACCTGTAGGCGCTGGTTCACACAGGACCGCTGAGCGCAGACCCACACTGGATCGGACCCACACAGGATCAGGTCCACATAAGACCTGTAGCACAGATCCACGTAGGATCGCTGAGTGCTGTAGTCGTCGTCGTCGAATCCACTAAGGATCTCTGTACTGTCGTCGTCGAAGTCACAGTAGCAGTAGCAGTAGCAGTCACAGTCGCAGCCAGCACTAGGGTTCCCACACACAGCATGCTCGTTCGAGAGGGTCCGCTCCACGAGCCGAGAGGCTGATACATCAACTGTCACAAAGCCTAGAGTTGATGTATCCAAAAGTTCCGTATCGTCAACCGGAACTCAACGCAACAGACGGCGCGTCGATCAGACGCCCTGTCTGAGAGTTATTGGCTTTTTCGTCCGAGGGGCCCGGTTGGGTTTTAAGGCAAAACCAACCCGACCGTACTCCACCTATGTCCAAACCTCGGGTGGAGTATGTCAAAAGATCTGTCTCACTAAGAGGAACTCAACAAAGCTGGCGGCACGTCAATCAGACATTCGTAGCTCAAGATATGAGTGTTTCCGCTCCGAGGGCCCGGTTGGTTTTGTGAACGAACCAACCCGGCCGAATTCAAAGTATTCTGAAACCTTGAGTGCGATATACCAAAACGACCGTCTCGATCCAAGGATCGCATTGCCGCTGGCGGTTCGTCAATCGGAGGTCCGTAGCACATGTTATGGACAAAATACCGAAGTCGATTCGAAAGGGGGGGTCCGGGTCCGGGCCGACCCGGCCCGACCCCCCCTGGGTCGGCCCGAACGGGGTCGCCCCGCACCGGGTCAACCAGACCCGGGTCCGACCCGGACCGGCCGGCGGCGCGGCCGGGGCGCCGCTCGGGTGCCACGCGTGGGGGGCAAAGCCCCCGCTTTTCTTCAGCTGGCGGCGCGGCTGGATGCCGCGTCTTGGAGGAACCCCCCCCCCCCCCTCATTATGGGGGGCCGTTTGTTGGTTGGCCGGGGGATTAATTTCCCCCGGTTTTCCTCCCTTCTAGTCGGCCCGACCTGGCTAGCCGGTTCTTCCTCAACGGGGCCGGCAAGAGCCGGTCCCCCTTCCGGCTTCCGACACCGGCGGCCCGGCTGGCCGCCGGTCTTCTCCATCCGCCGCGGCCTGGAACCGGCCGCGGCCTTCGTCGTCCGGCGTTGTGCGATGACACCGCGCCCCTCCGCCGCGGCCCTGCTCCGGCCATGGCGCCTTCGGTTTCCTTCGACGCGGCGCGACGTCGTCGCGTTCATGATAATCTTTCCACGGCGCGGCGCGACGGCGCCGCGCAATAATTGTCGAATGATTTCCCGCGTGGTGCGACGGCACTACGCCATCTCGTTTCATCCGCAAGAAAATAATATTCAAGAACAAAGGAGGGGGGTTCGGCCGTGTTTGTGCGGTACCCCGCCCCTCTCGTTAAACGAAAACACATAAACATTTATCCTCAAGATTTTCATGCTGGAACCAATAACGAGAATAAATAAATAAATAATAACAAACCCCTACCTCGGTTTCAAGAACGATGTTCGTCAACGACCCGTGGAAGACAAGCGTCGCGGTGGTCGGCGTCACGGAAAAAGGACGTCGATGTCGTGAAGCGAGGATTCGAAGCTCTTTGACAGCGATTTCATCGCGGGAAACCGTCGTGGAAGAGATGACGCGGAAGGAGACGTCGCCGGTGTCCCGGTTTTGGCGTCACGGAAGACGGTTCCTGAGAACGTGGCGTTCTTCGTCGAAGTCCGAAGAAGAAGGAGAGAATTCTTCAAAACCTCTCAAGATGGCTAAGGAGACCAACCCAAATAAAATAAGATAAGGCTTATTTTATTCACACAATTATCAATTTGAATTTCAAAGGTTTGAAATTCAAACAACTCAACTCCATTAATTAACCAAGTTGTCATGTTCATTAAAAGAGGAGTTTAAGGGAGTTTAAAGAAAAAAGAAGGTGAAGAGTTATGCCTCGTGTGGTCCCCCCCACACTTAATCCTCCCAAGGGAGGTTAAGTGGATGTTGGTCCCACCTCTAACTCCCTTTGGGAGAAAATAACCAAAAAGTTAAATTAAAAAGTGTTTCCACATTTTTATTTAACTTCTTATAATTTCTCCCAAAACTAACTTTCATCCCGCATAAAACGCAACCTCGGAAAAGGACTTTTAAGCGAATAACGGCGCTGTGAGTTCATCGGTGTCCTCGGATTTCAATTCCGAGCACCGGATCAAAAGTTAGAAATTCCCGCTCATTCGTTCACTGAACGTACCCGAGCCAAACTTCAAAAATTGATTCCTGGCACTCCGGGCCTCGGAAACAGGTGCCGTCAGAAACCGCGTTCTTATATAATTCCAAAGAAAATTAAGAATAAAAATTCCCTTGAATTTTATGGGTCTTTACAACTTATATATAAATTAATAAAAATATATCTCTAGATATTTAATTTTAAAAATATATAAAATATAACTTATATTGATTTATAATTTTACTTTTTATGCCTTAGATTTTTTGGATATGTTATGAGGAAACTGAATTGATAATTTCTTATTCGCATATTTTTCGATTGAAAATTTTAGTTTAGTAATTGGTAAAATTAAAAAAATACTATTTCAATGAACCGAAAATAATCAAGATTTTGTTAATTGATTATTATTTTATTATTTTTTCATTTTCCCACATTGATCCATTGTATGATTTAAATTCATTTTATCTAAATTAGTTAAATCGACCCCAACTTTAATGTACCTTAAATTGATAAGAGAGAATGTTGAATGAAGTGTTTCATTTGAAATCATATAATTATAAAATATGAATAATTATATTATTTTAATATTACTGTTATGGTAATAAATGTTGTATGGTTATATATAATTTATTAATATCTAAACAAAACTAAAAATGATACAGATGGGAGCTGGTAATACACACATATATAAGATAAGTGGACCCTATTCTCAATGTGTGGTAGGGTGTGATGGATGATATCAAATTTCAGTTTTATGATTATAATAATATAAATTATTTCAATTTAATCCAATATTCCTATATTAATACTATTAATGAAGTTATAGGATGAATAATAAATGAACTCCCTTCATGGTGGTGGTGGTTTGCACAATGCATTAATGATGTTCATTAATATTTCAGAGTGGATGAAAATAAGTATATACAAGTTGTGTCAATATTATTAAAACATATATGTATACTAATTATACATAATTAATCATATCATTATTATAATAATAAATAATATTTCTTAATATTGAGTAGAAAAACAAGATAAGATGTAATAGTTATTTTGGGGACATTGTATTGCCCCTATAAGTTACCTAGATAATGAATGGAATATGATAACAATGATTGATCGAGTGATTGTTTTTACTATATAGGGTTATAGGGAGAGTAATTTTTTATATTTTCAAACCATAATTCTAAAGATAGGTGTATCTTGAATTTATATAACTTGTATCCATTTATATGTGGAGGGAAACTGAACTAATGGAAATAACTATTATTTTTCAATAATATTATGAAACTATTCTAAGGTGTATTGTTGAAAATGCTATAAATTATTATTTTTAGGGTATAATTGTATCTATAAATGATTGAACAATTTTTTTTCCAAAGACTATTCAAAAATTTTATTCACTTTTTTCCATGAACAAATATAATTTTTTCTTTCAAATTAATATAATGTAATTTAGTTTTATTTATGTCATTTTATAGAAAATAAAAAAATAATAAAATCTGATATAATAAAAAGTTTGGATATATGAATCCAAACTTATAATATATTTAATCCAATTAAATATCAAAATATTGAATAATTAATTGTAAATAAAAATATATAATGCTTTGATAAAAAATTTTATTAGAAAAATGAATTTTTATCCTTATAGAATCCTAATATTATATGGTATTTATTACCAATGAAAATATTCTTAATATATTTATTTTTCAAAATTCATATTACATTATCTATTTAAATTACTTCAATTTAATTTATTTTATATAAATTTCTTAATACTATAAAAATAATAATTTTAAAGTAGTTATTTTATATTTATCATCATTATTAGCATAAATATTAGAAATATCAAACATATACATAAAAATTAAATTTGATATATTAAATAGTATTTATATTATAATATAAAACCTTTGAATCACATTATCATATTGACATTCTATCTATAGGGAAATATATCGTGACATTAAAGAGTAAAACCAAAAAAATTTGTTCTTTATAATTGTTTATTTTTATGAATTTTTTTAGAATGATTGATTCATCAATTAAAATTATAAAAATTATTTAAAAATATTTATTATAATTAAAAAATTATTTATATATGATAATATAAATCAAAATCCTCATTTAATCATGTTCAATTTAATTATAAAAATTATTCAGAAAAGAGTTTCAATTAATATAATATATACAGTTTCGTATTGATAAGCATGGGTTTATAAATTCAATATAATACTTTTTTTTAAAAAAATAGTCTAATTCTTAATATATATTATTTTATTTAAAATCATTAAAATAAAAAAACGATTTTACATAATAAAATAATTTCATAATAGTGATGATAAAATAAATTCACCATTCACTGGAAGAATAATTATTTTTGACGAATCCCTAAAAAATAATTAGATAAAACCAGGGTGAGGAATTAAAAAACTAATTTCAATTTTTTAAATTTAAATTGTAAATATTATAAAAATATATTTAAAAATTAAATTTTTTAATACAAATAACTAAATTTTATTGAAAAAAACTTTATTATATTTACACATCTTAATTTTCATCCTTATAAATTTGATAACATGCACCGATTTACAATCTTTGTGATTTTTATAGCATCATTAATAACTAATTAAAAATATTTTATTGTTATTCTATGGTTATTGTAATATGTGGCATAAGGTATTGGGAAGATTATGTTTTTCAACTGATATAAAATCTCATGTCGTCATAATATACCAGAAACATTCTACATCGTTACCAATTAAAATTTTTTTGTTGAAGTTTGAATTAAAATTTTATTGAACAATTGTATCCAATTACCAAGAATTATAACGGGGTTTGTAAGATTTTAAATTTCCTATAGGGAGATTTCAGATGTGGATCAAGTATTAGGTGATTACCTGGGGGCCTAGAAGTCCACTAAAGGAGTGATCTAGTTCTGGGCCTATGATACAGTAGAGTAGAAACCCATTCACATAGAAAATATTGTATTTATGACCTGATGATTTCTCATGTAGTGTTACTAGATGATTTCATATGTAAAAATGGGTTCTAGTGTCTATGAATGAAAAATCAAGGCATAAAACAAAGTATCAACCCATTATAGATTACTTTTAGGACCATTAAGTCATTTTGTAAGAAATATCAAAATATATACCCATTTATTGAACCATGAAAAACTCCTAGGTTGATTTTATAACACTTTAAATCTACATGATTGATCATTAACAATAAAATTCTATTCTATTTATTCTATTATTGTTTTCTCATTTAGTGTTGTTTGTTTTTTACTTCATAAGAACCTTTAATCCTATTTATTTACTATTCAAATAACTTTTTTTTGTTATGTGTTTGTCATGTTGTGGTTTTGTAATTTTGATCATCTGATGATCCCAAATTATATTCAAAATATAAAACATTAATTAACTATGAAATGATTTTATGTATAAAAATCCGATAAGAAATCCAGTGGCATTTATTGGATCTGTATCTGGATAATGAGAAATTAGATCTAGATGAATTGATGATTCCTTTATTGATGAACACGTACTCTATATGGATGGTCTATTAAATGTTCATAATTTTAGTGATATATTTGAAATTATTTAGTTTGAAAGTTTAAATTGGTTTTCTATGAGTTGCATCATGATTCTGATTTTTCTAGTTTTGCTTTCGGAAGAATATTATATACCTTCCATGGCTTGTTGGTCATGGTTTCAACTAGGTGTTGACATCCTCTTATTACGTTAACCATTATTCCTTTTATATCATTTTGGCTTTTTGGTATTAATATAATTTAATATTGTTTAGTTATTATTAAATATTTTGATTTATTTGGAATTGGATAGGATCTTGTAGAATTCAATGGAGGTCAAATGGACATAGATGGAATTGAATGAATCTATTGTTATTTATATTAGATGGGAGTAATCTAATTTTAGGTTAGGTGACATAATATAATCTTCCCATTAGTGTTTAATTATTTTTTCTTTCATAGGAAAACCATTATTTTTATCAAAATGAGTTAATAATGACAATAATGAATAATTAATTAATTAATCATTTCACGTAATTAATTATAGGATCCTTTCCTAATATAGTTGGTAACTTTTCATATAGTTCTCACATGACATTTTGTACAAGGATTATATCAATTTTTGATGGTTGAGGGTTGAAAACATGTCCGTGTTTTTTTGTGGGACATTAGAGAAGGGAAAATATATGATGCCCCATTAAATGAGTGTTCACAAGTTTCCTAAAACCATTATAGAGTTTTATAAAAAGTGTGGATCTAATGAATTATAATGATATAACATTTTTATTATATGTTATTCAATTTTATATTTATCTAATTAACTATAGAAATATCACGTGACCCTTATTGATCTTAAATATAGGTGGATATATGTGTAACCTCCAGGGAGGTATTCTTGATATTCATGGTTATTCCCTATTGTGATAATTCTTCAGCTCATATTACATAGCCTATGGAACCATAATTTTGGTATCATAAGAAAATGGACAATCAGTTTCAAATATATGTACTCAAGGTAGGGGAAGTTTGATGGTGTAACATGGGCTAAAAACAATAGCACAATAACGAGGCGAGTCTAATCAGGAGGATGGACGATGTCGCAAGAGTAGACTTTGCATGGGATAAGAATATGTTATCCAAGGATGACATGGAATAATTCCATGAATATGGATTTGGAATTATTGAATTACTTTAAAAATATTTAGTGGGGTTTAGAATTATTTAACGATAATGAACATTGCTAATGTGGATAATGAATAGTTTCATATAATTACCACTTTTAGTGTGGGTGCATAGTGCTTTGGATAAAGACCAACATCCTAGTAGGTTATTTAGTATTTGTAGATACCCAAAGCATGACGTACATCGAAATTGTATTACTATTGTGGAATACTTAATATATAAAAAAACAGACACCAAAGGACCATAATAGTTTAGTGTCTTTGGAAACTCGTAACGTAATCTTCTAAACTTGGTGAATGATCTTAAACATCTCCCATAAATAACATCCCCTTTTTTTTCTTACCTTCAAAATTTCTTTAAATCCTGGGGAAAAGAAAAAATATAAAGGGTGAGCTCAAATGCCCAGTAAGGATAAGCATAGAGAACATAAAACAATCCATAAACATTTGAATGAAAAAACATGAACATAAAATCTAAATATCAAAATCATGAGAAACGACAAAAATCTAAGAAGTGCACAAGGCATAGATCATAAAGAAACATTATTCATGATAAACTAGAAAGGTAATTAATCATGTAATTGTGGAATCCATTAAGCATATGATATGATTTCCATAGTATCCAAGATATTGCTTCCAAGACCATCATAGTGGACAAAGTCCCTTTTCTGAATCGAGTTCACTCCTCGTTCGAGTCTAGTATTACAAAACTGAATTAACTTACCGTTCCAGCCATGTCTATCTCATGAGATATAAATTTTTACCCAATGAATTTGAGGGAGATACATGTCCCAAATTTCTCATAATGAAATCATTCTTACTTGTGCCACATCATAAACATAAATCATTCTTCATAACCCAAAGAATAAAAATGGGTTTCATAAACATCATCCCATCATAACATAATACATATAAAACAAATGGATATCATTTCATCATAAGAAAAGTGAAACCATGTAAATAATAGAGACATTATACTTGAAACATACACATATGATATAATTCCTTCTTATATGGAAAATGGTTTTGATAAAACACTTGAAATGAAATCTTGAGGAAAATATCCATTCTTTTCAAAAACCATTTTCTTTTCACAAAATGCCAGGAAATTTCAAATGAAAAGGACTTTTGTGGAAATAATTTTTAATTATTTTAGAGGAATATTCATTAAAATAAGGCTTTATAAAACCGTTAAAATCCGTTCACACGGTATAAGTTAAAAACAACATTTTCCTCATACTTTTGTCAGAAAAGACAAAAATTACCTCATATGGTAAACAAATGAAATATTCCTTACATACCTTGTGGTAAAATTCAAAAAGGGTAAAAATGTATTTAAACATGCATGTAAGAATGGTAAACATTTTATGAAATCATTTTGAGAAATCAAGGACATGGATGATAAATATAACCCTAGTAAATACTTATGAATAAAGAATCTCGGATAAGAATGAGATTGGAATAATTATCCCTTACCATAGGTCTGTTATGCTTCATATGTATCCGATACTCCTGTATAATGATTTAAATAATGTCATTGACTTATTACAGAATCATATTCATTTTTATTATACCATATATGGTTCACATAGGTATTTATATTACCTGCTCATTTGTCAATTCATGTTAAAGTAGTGTTTTGGGTAAAATTGTTTCATTTATCTTCTGTGTTTGGAATTGTAGTTCATGATATTATTATTACATACATACTTCCAGAATGTAATACATGATTTATATATCATGTATATTTAGTATATATTCATTATATATATATAATATATAGATAAATTAAATGAAACACACCGTTCATGGAGACGGTCGGTCGTACATATGCATGAACGCTGTTTTCCTTTCCTTATTGACTTGAATGGAGGTAAGTAGATGACATATATATATTTATACATAAATATAGAAGCTTTATTATGTCATATATTTCAATATTATTCATTATATAATTTATAATCATTCTTGAATGGTTAACATGGAGAATGAATCTCATCGCGTTGTGGAGACTGTAGTCCGTACGTATGCACGAGTGATGATATTATTCCCATAATCGTGGAATTATATTGAAGTGTATGTATGATAATATAGAATAAATATCACTTTAAAACAAACATATATAGTTATTTATTTACACCATTATATCCATCCATGTAAGGTGGTGGTGGAAAAACTGATTACACCACGGCATGAAGAGGGTATTCCTTACGTACGCACACGTTGTTATTTCGTTTTCTGTAGGATGGATCAAAATTGAAATAGGGTTGTTTCATATTCATAATAAAATATTTGTATATGAGTGATACTGATGTTATTACATTATAATGAAATAACTAAATAAGAAGAAGTTGAAGAACAAATATGCTTGAGAGAATAGAAAGAAGAGATTATCCCTTCTTTGATGAACCTCCATTAATCCTTCTTATAAGGAAGTAGAGTAGGTCTTTTGAGAATAAAAAAACCTCTAGAATGTTTCTATGGAATTGGAGAAGATAAATGGGAAGGGGTTGTCTGAGAATGAAGGCACAAATGGGTGTGAAGAGAAGAGGGAAGGGGTGCCCTTTTATAAGGGAGGAGATGTGAACCATTGGAAAAACTCAAAATATTATTTTATAATAAAGTAATATTCGGTTTATAATAGCTCCAAGTTGATTTATTTCGAAGCTAAAGTGGGGTGGGTCAAAATACTCTCAAACAACAGGTTTTATACAAGTTTATGTTACTATTTTATCCTTATCATTTAGATTTAACTCTAAGTTAAATAATTTCACTTTTACCACGTCTTTTTGTTTTCAAACACTATATGGTTAATAAACTTACTATAACAAGCAAAAAAGAACCCCAAGTGGTTAATTATTAATATATATATCCTTATCTAAGTCATTTGTCCGAAACATAGATTTTTAGGAATAAAATAAAAATTAATAATATAATATTTTTTAAAAAACTATTTTATGTAAATTTTGACACTATTTGGTTCATGATTTTTGTGAAAATCATAACAGAATGATTAGTTAGAAAAAAGATAATTAAATCAACAATAACATGTCATATTAAACTATAAAATTATTTTAATTCATAAAAAGTCTAAATTACATTTATTTGGTTATTTATAACATCAATTATGTCAATATTTCATTAATATGATAATTACTGCATCATAATTGTGTCATGAATAAATTAAATTATTTAATGTCTAAAAATTATATATAAAATACCATTATGTAGGAAATCTTTTTATATTTATAATTAATATTTATAGTTGAATTTATCATATGCATAACTCTATATTATTTTTTTTAGTTTTAAGCTTTGATTTTAATTATTTTAACTATTCTTTAAATAAAATAATATTAACTGTCCTAATTTTATCCAAGTGGGCTTAAATGGTCATATTTTATTTATAAGGTTGTTTTTGGTCGAATTAAACTTTACCAATAGAATTTGGACTTGTGTTAGGGTAATAATAATATCATTTTTACCATTTATTACCCTATTTAATTTTAACCATGGTAAAAAAAGGTAAAATTTACTGTTAAAAAAAATTATTTTCATCTCATTGGACCACATTTTAGTTCGTGATATTAATTGTGTCTCTAATATTTTCGAAATTACACTCATAGAAGCGGTAAAATTATGTTTTATGTGATTTTGCAAATTCTCCTAGCAGGTGGGTAAAAGACTGTGAAAAGTTCAAAAACAATTTTATATATCTAAAATTATTAAAAATGACTACAATGAATTACATTGAAATTATATAGGTATTATGTATCAATTTTGACCAAAAATAAATTTAAATAAAATAAATAATTATTTAAATAAAAAGTTGGTTTTTAAATACTAACCTAGTGTTTTCACTATTCATAAAAAATTCAAAGTTTTCAAAAAAATACCAAAAATTCACCCTAGGCTAATTTTGATATTCCAAATCCAAAAATGAAGTCCTTTTAAAAATATGTATTTCATAAAATTTTAAAAAGTGTGTATTACTATTCATAACGTCTAGTTTATATCACATATCATTGTTAAGTAAAATTAGGTATTGCGTACAACACACGCTATCGTGGAAGGTTGTGATTGCGTGTAATGCAATCCAAGTCAAGGATGTGTGTAGTGCAAGATCCATTTGGTGTAGCGTACAACAGAAGACATCAATAAAATTAAAACAAATATTTTTTATAAAATCTAGGGGTGTTACATTCTACCCCCCTTAAAATGAATTTCGCCCTCGAAATTCGTCAGGGTTATAAATGGTTTACTACTCGAAAGATTCTTTAATAGAAACCCACATAGTAAAAAGGAATACCAAAACCAATATTTAAAAACTAAAGTATGAAATGGAATGCTTACCCAAATTAACAAATCACTGGGCTTCCACATAAGAGAACATAGGTGAAAATATAGATATAGAATAGAAATCTAACAGTAATGTTCTGATGGAGAGTGGTAGAGAACGTGGCTATTAAAAATCCAACAATAACAAAGCCATAGATTTTTGATAATCTAAGGTACCATCTGATTCATTGGAAAAAAGGGCACTAGGAAAACATTTTTGGTTTTCAAGATCATTTCCCTAAAGTTGATGAAATTTGAATTAGAAGATATACTTTCATGATTTTCGTATAGTCTCACCGTTGGTCGTTCCATGGAAAATTTCTGCATCATCTATTAAATAAATGAAGTTGCATTTGTCATTTATGAAGTGCTATCAGATGACGTGATAGAATGGTGGGTCATTCCATCTGTCTCAAACAAAAGGATAGAAAAAGTTATCAAATATACATAAGTCCAACTATAGTGAGATTAATAATATATGGTTCCTAAAATGGACTTATACTTCATCTATCATACCGCTTAATAAAATAAAACTAGTTTCTACTAACTAGGGAATTCATGTAGGCCTGTGGTAGGCTATAAAGGCATATCACACTTCGGTTGTGGGTTCGATTCCCACATCCATTTCTGACATGACAGGTTGTCGCCCATCCTATAGGTTTTCCATTTTTCTAAAACTACATTATTATAAAACTTGTGCAATAATATCGAATCAAGTTATAGCCTTAAACAAAACTATATTATGAAAAACATAATCTATTCCAACCTTTAGGCTTATTCAAAATACGTATGTCCAATCTCATAGTACAATGAAAATGATTACTTGAAATGTGACATAATAAGCACATGAATACCATCATTTATACCCCATATATCATAAGATATATCTTGTTGGTCACATTATAAACATGTGAATACATTAATCATGTATTCTTTTGAAACATAAATTACTGTAGAACCATAGTGAAAACATGAGTGTTGTCAAAAGTTAACTCTTTCCACATTCCAAAATCCCAAAATTTCTATATACTCAAACCATGATATCACTTTGTCCTTATATTTGTCATGAGCCAATTAATATTATCAAACAAATTATTTTATCCTTATCCCTTCATTATGAACATATCATCTACTTTCCAAGAATATTTCAATCACTTTTCATGGTTACTGGTACCATATGTTTATAGAAAACCACTATGGACCAATGCACATATATTTCAATATACTATAAAAGTACCTCGACAACATTATTATTGAATTACAAAACATAATCCCTACAATACATCATATTCAATGATTGACATGGAATGGGTCCTTCCTCGATTTATAAGTAACTTCTTAGGTTAGGGCATTGAGTTGGTTAATGCCCATGTTCTCCACAGATACGATATTGGACTCCATAACAGTATGTCACTCTATAACCCATTTCTCCACATATATAACATCTTCCCCACCATTTGAGGTATTCCTCAAGGTTCTTCTTCCCTTCCTTAGAAATCTCAATATTCCTTTCTCTATTCTCCTCACCATGCAAACATGTATAAAATTCCATCTTCCTCTTATATGATGACTTAGGAATACAACCAAAGTTCACCTTTTTAATCATATATCGAGATGACTGATTCGAAATAATCATAGTTTATTTCTATTTAGGTGTTACAAATTTTTGTTGATCACAGTCACCAATTTGTCCATTGGAATCAATGTTAACTGAATTCCTTCTCGTTTCCTCCATTGTCTATGACTAGGAACCATAGTGTAAGAAACAGTTAAAATAAGAAAGAACCACATAATCATAAAAAGACACTTATGGGATGTCAAAATTATCAAAAAATCTTTAATCCATGACACCTTAGGTTCACCGTAGGTTATTCATGATCTTCAACATAATTAATGGACTCTAACCTATACGCATACATAACCTTAGGGACATCCCTAGACATACCTTAGAAATATCTCTAGGGATATCACTAATGTTTTCATATCCTAGTTTCCAAAGGTTAACTAAACCTTTCGTCTGATACCAACTGTAGGGACCCAATGCCTGAAGTACAACGAAATTATATTACTTTTCCCGAATACTTAATATATAACGAAAAACAAACACCAAAGTATCGTAATAGTTTAGTGTCTTTGAAAACTCGGAACGTAATCTTCTAATCTTGGTGAAAGATCTTCAACATCTCCCATAACGATATTCCTCTTTTGTTTTTATACCTGTTAACATTCCTTAAATCTTGGGGAAAATAATACATATAAAGGGTGAGATCAAATTCTTAGTAAGGTTAAGCATAGAGAACATAAAACAAACCATAAACATTTGTATGCAAAAACTTGAACATGATATCTAAACATCAAAATCAATAGAAACGACATAAATCTGGGAAGTACACAAGGCATAGATCAAAAAGGAACATTAGTCATGATAAACTAGAAAGGTAATAAAAAATTTAATTGCGGCATCCATTAAACACAAGATATGGATTCCATAGTAGCCAAGGCATTTCTTCCAAGACCATCTTAATGGACAAAGTCCCTTTTCGGAATCGAGTTCACTTTTCGTTCAAGTCCTATATTACTGAACCGTATTAACTTAACGTTCCAGCCATTTCTATTTCATGAGATATAAATCATTACCCAATGTGTTGGAGGGAGATATAGGTCCCACCCAACTCATAATGAAATCATTCTTACTTGTGCCACAACATAAACATAAATCATTCAGTATAACACAAAAAATAAAAATGGGTTTCATAAACATCATCCCATCATAACATAATCCATATAAAACAAATGGATATCATTTCATCATAAGAAAATTGAAACCATGTAAATTATAGAGATATTATACTTGAAACGCACACATATGAAATAATTCCTTCTTATATAGAAAATGGTTTTGATAAAACACTTGAAATGAATTTTGGAGGAAAATATCCTTTCTTTTCCAAAACCATTTTAAGTTCACAAAATTCCATGATAATTTAAAAGAAAATGATTTTTTTTAAAATAGCTATTAAAAATTATAGAGGAAGCTTCATGAAAATAAGGTGTTATAATACCATAAAAATCCGTTCACGCAGTATAAGTTAAAAATAACATTTTCCGCATACTTTTTTCGGAAAAGTAAAAAGTACCTCGTATGGTAAACAAAAGAAAGATTCCTCACATACATTGTAGTTAATGTAAAAAAGGGTAAAAATGAATTTATACATACATGTAGGAATAGTAAACATTTTATGAAATCATTTTGAGAAAACGTGGACATTGATGATAAACATAACCCAAGTAAATACTTATGAATAAAAAATCTTGGATAAGAATGAGATTGGAATAATTATCACTTACCTTAGGTCGGTTATGCTTTGTATATATCTGATCCTCCTGTATAATGATTTAAATAATGTCATTTACTTATTAAATAATCATATTCATTGTTATTATATCATATATGGTTCACTTAGGTATATATATTACCCATTCATTTGTCAATTCATGTTAAAGTAGTGTTTTGGGTAAAATTGTTTCATTTATCGTACGTGTTTGGACTTGTTGTTCTTGATGTAATTATTACTTATATCATGATTTACTTACTTCCATAATAAAATTAATGATTTATATACCATGTATATTCAGTATATATATATATAATAGATAGATAAATGAAATGAAACACACCGTTCATGGAGACGGTAGGCCGTACGTACGTATGTACGTTGTTTTCCTTTCCTTATTTTCTTTAATGGAAGTAAGTAGATGACATATATATATATATATATAAAATTAAATCCATTAACTTTATTATGTCATATATTTCATTATTATTCATTATATAATTTATGATCATTATTCAATGGTTAACATGGATAATGAATCTCCTTGCGTCGTGGAGACGGTAGTCCGTACATACGCACGAGCGATGATATCATTCCCATGATTGTGGAATTGTATTGAAGTGTATGTATAATATTATAGAATAAATATAACTTTAAAATAAACATATATAGTTATTTATTTACACCATTATACCCATACATGTAAGGTGGTGGTTGGAAAAATGATTACACCATGACGTGGAGATGGTATTCCGTACGTACGCACACGTGGTTATTTCGTTTTCTATAGGATGGGTAGAAAGTGAAATAGAGTTTTTTAATATTCATAAAAACATATCAGTATATGATTCATACTGATGTTATTACTTTATAATGAAAAAACTATATAAGAAGATGTTGAATAAGAAAGATACATGAGAGAATCGAAAGAAGAGATTACCTCTTCTTCGACGCACCTCCTTTAAGACTTCTCTTAAGGAAGTAGAGTAGGTCTTTTGAGAAGACCAGAACCTCCGGAATGTTTCTAGATAAGTGGATAAGATAAATGGGAAGGGTTTGGCCTAGAATCAAGGACCAAAAGGGTGTGGAGGGAAGAGGGAAGGGGTGCACTTTTATAAGCGAGGAGAGGGGCACCATTGGAAAAACTCAAAATATGATTTTATAATAAAGTCATATTCAGTTTATAATTGATCCAAATTGATTTATTTCGAAGATAACGTGGGGATGGGTTGACCTCCACTCAACAAATAGGTTTTAGACAAGTTTAAATTACTATTTTATCCTTATCATTGAGATTTAACTATAAGTTAAATAATTTAACTTTTACCGTGTCTTTTTTTTCTTACACAATATGGTTAATAAACATACAATAACAAGCCAAAAGAACCTCAAGTTGTTCATTATTAATATATATATATCCTTATCTACGTCATTTGGACAAACCATAGATTTATCGTAATAAAATAACAATTAATAATATGATATTTGTTTTTAAAACTATTTTATGTCAATTTTGACACTATTTGGTACATGATTTTTGTGAAAATCATAACAAAATGATTAGTTCGAAAATAGTTAATTAAATAAATTCTAACATGTCAAATTAACCTATAAAATAATTTTAATTCATAAAAAGTCTCAAAATACATTTATTTGGGTATTTATAACATCAATTATGTCAATATTTCATTAATAAGATAATTACTGCATCATCATTGTGTAATAAATAAATTAACTTATTTAATGTCTAATAATTATAAAAAAATACAATTATGTAGGAAATATTTTTATATTTCTAATAAATATTTATAGTGTAATTTATCTTATGTATAACCCTATATTAAAAATGTTTTCATTATTAAACATTGATTTTAACTATTTTAACTATTCTTTGAATAAGATAATATTAAATGTCCTATCTAATCCAAGATGGCCTAAATTGTCATATTTTATTCCTAAGGTTGTTTTTGGTCGAATTAAACTTATCCAATAGAATTAGGACATGTGTTACGGTCATAATAATATCATTTTTACCCTTAATTACCCTATTTACTTTTAACCGTTGAAAAAAAAGTAAAAAGATACTATTCACCATAAATTGTATTCTTCTCATTAGGCCAAATATTAGTCTTTCATATTAACCGTGTCTCTCGGGATTTCAAAATTCCACTCCCAGAAGTGGTAAAATTATGTTTTATGTGAATTTTCAAATTCTCCTAGCAGGTGGGTAAAAGACGGTGAAAAGTTCAATAAAATTTTTATATATCTAAAGTTATTATAAAATGACTCCAATGAATTATATTGAACATATATAGGTATTATGTTTCAATTTTGACCTAAATAAATAAAAATAAAATAAAATAATTATTTAAAAACAATTGGTTTTTAAATAGTAACCCAATGTTTTCACTATTCATCAAAAATTGAAAGTTTTCAGAAAAATATAAAAAATTCACTCTAGGATAGTATCGATATTCTGAATCCAAAAATGAAGTCCATTTCAAAAGATAAAATTTATTAAATTCTAAAAAGTGTTTATTACTATTCATAACAGCTTGTTTAAATAACATATCGTTGTTTAGTGAAACTCAGTATTGCGTACAACACACGCTATCAAGTAAGGTTGCAATTGCGTGTAATGCAAGCCAAGCTTGGGATTCGTGTAGTGCAAGATCTCTTTGGTGCAGCGTACAACAGAAGACATCAATAATATTAAAAAGAATATTTTTCATAAAATCTTGGGGTGTTATGGTAATCCACTTAATGATCATTTATTTCATGTGTGATATGGTTTTATTGATAATTTAATCCATCTATGTGGTACATATTGTGTGTGTCTGTGATGACCCAGACCCCCCTTGGTCCCTTTCTTTGCCAAAAATCCGGATTCCTTGCGGGGTACCGATCTGTGAGACCGATCGGTGAGACCGATCGGTGAGACCGATCGGTGCGACCGATCAGTGAGACTGGCCGACGTCGCCCGGCCTTGCCAAGTTGTTCCAGTAACGTTCCTTTTTCGCAAATAGGGTTTTAAACCCTATTCTGCCCTGTTAAAAACATCTTGGAAATCCGAAACGCACACAGAGTTTTTTAATTAAATGCTTCTTTAATTCATGAGTCGGTTTAAACCACCCAACACCTTTAATGATGGGTCAAGCCGCGTGGTCAACCCACGACTTCCACGTTTTACGCGGTTTCCCGTTTTCACCTTAACCGTCCCGGCTCTTATAAATTAAGGGTTAGGCCGTGGTTTTCCCCTTCTTCGATCGTGGCTCTTCTGGTGCATCGGGACCGACGCGTCGTTATCCGTAAAATTTCCGCGCCCCCGACCTAGACGTCGTTTATCTATCAACAAGTAGGGAATTTCTCTCGTCTCTCACTTTTGAGTATCATGCGGGGTGGGTGTTACTTTTGTTCCTATGGAATTGGTTGAACCAAACCCTAATGTAGATAATAAAAGAAGTTCTAAAGGAAGAAGGGGAAGGGGTTGTGATCGTTGTTATGCTTTATCTTGAATCATCCTTTTTGTTGTGCTGGTTCATGTTTTCTGAAAATTGAGGCCGTTGGTGGTCGTTGTGTGTGCACTGTTGAATCCCCTCGTGATGTTTTAAATGGGTTGCTGAATTTGTGAACTCCTTCTGTAAAATTGGTGAACCACTATATCCGGCTGAATAATTGAAAGCACCAGGATCGGCCCTTCTGTGATAACTACCGGTTAGAACATACGGAATTTTGAAATCGTGGAGTGTGTTAAGTCGTTTAAACCTGAAAATTCCTGACTTGTGCTGGTAGCGGTAGTTGGCTGGAAATGTGGGAGGGGATGGGATTCCCCGTTCTCTTTATACTCTCGGTGGCTGTGTGAATTTGGGGGATGGGACCTCCTGTTGGTATGGTTTCAGTGGTTGTGAGTTTTTATCACAAATTGGGGAGAGATCCTCTGTTGGCAGAACCGGGTGTGAGTGTTTTGGTTGATCTATGCTTTGACGTTTTCCTTGGTTATGCTTATGGTAGTTGCCCAGTAGTGCTTAAAATTAATTGAACATTTGACTGAACGTGAAACAAGAATGGGACAAATGGTTTGTGGGCAAGGGTCGTGAATTTTTTTACTCGGACGTTGTGGTGTTGTGTTCTGTAGGTTGGCTAGGAAACCCTAAGTTTTGGGTGACTGTTTGTTACCTATATCTATACTTGTAGCTTTGTGTTTCTTATTCGCGCCCCACCCAAGTTGAGCACTTAGTGCCGAACACCCCCATTTATGGGGGAAGGGTGTTTTTCCCAACACTATCCTTAGTGGCTGGTTATTAGTTCCTTTTCTGCTCCCTTTCCCGGATAGCCCAAGTACCTTCGGGCAGGCTGTGATGGCCTAAAGTCCATTATTAGCCCAAGAATCATCGGGCAGGGTGTTGTGGTGATTGGCCAGGTGTGTGCGGCAGGTGGTTTCCCAAGTCTCTTCGGGATGAGGCCCAGGTGTCTTCGGGCGTGGCAGTGGATCCTTTAGCCCAGGTGTCTTCGGGCGTGGCGGTGGTTGTTCTGGCCTAGGTGTTTGCAGGCATGGTTACATGTGACAGTTGAGGCCCAGGTGTGTGCGGGCATGATTTGGCAGTGGGAATGCGTGTGGTTGTGGCCCAGGTGTGTGCGGGCGGGATTTTGGCAGTGGGACTGCGTGTGGTTGTGGCCCAGGTGTGTGCGGGCGGGATTTGGCAGTGGGACTGCGTGTGGTTGTGGCCCAGGTGTGTGCGGGCGGGATTTGGCAGTGGGACTGCGGTGAGAATGGCGGGATTGGTCCGATGCGTAGGATGTCTCAATAACCAGTGGGAAAGTGGCGCGGGGTACCCAAACATCGATGTGCTCTTATATATATATTACCTGACTTGCGTTATTTGGGGAGCGAGCCTTGGTGAGGCCTGGGATGGATAGTTTGCCTTGTAAGGTGTTTGGTTTACTCTTTTCTCACGGGACTTTAGTACGTTCCCCCACTTGTGCACGAGAGTCTTGGTTTTTCCTACTGAGTGTACTTGTATGCTCACCCTACGTATATAAAACTGTTTTCAGGTTTCTAGGAGGACTTCGGGGTTCACGCAGGACATTACTAGCTCGGACTTTTGGAGGAGTTGCAGTTGTTTCTCTCTTCTTTTTGGTACTTACCTTGTAGTCATCTTTTGCACTTTGTGGCTTTCACTTTTGAAACATGCATGTGGGAATGGTTTACTTTTGGCTTTACTTTTCTTTCTACCTTGGTGTTGTTGGGTTTTCTCCTCATTATCTTTCGATCCTATAAAATAAAAAGGGTAATGCCTTCCATTTGCGAGAATTTCCTATACCCTTGGTGCTAGTCGCCACTCTGGGACCTATTGAAGGCGGGTTTCGGGGGTCATTATCTCTCCTTCAACTTAAAGAAGGAAGGGCCTGGCAATCTGCTGACCCTTCCCTCCTTTTGGTGAAGGCGGGTCGTGACAGAATGGTATCAGTGGCAGGTTGAGAGATAGGACGGAGTCTGGAGTTAGGCACAGTAAGGATTGCATGGGATGGTAAGGCAACAACGTTGGGTGACCTTGGTGCGTGAATTAGGCCGGGGAGGACCGGCTAGGACACGCGATTTTAGGGCCCCCCGTGATCCGATGCAAGGACTCTGGACCTACCGAACGACCATGTGAGGCCACGCTGATTGCAGGGTAGAGACCCTAGGAAAGGTACATGCATCATAAATGACTTGTGTTCTTGTGTTTCTGGGATGTCATGGGAAATTAAGAATAAATTAAATCTTAATAAGTTTTGAGAACGGTTTTCTTTGCACTACTGGGCTTAGGCATTCCTTGTTTACCTTGCAGCTATGGCACCTAGAAGGCGACCACGTGTGGTACAGGCGATCGAGACTCCTGAGACTACTTTGGACAATCGGCAGAGAGCTGATCGGGAGGAAGAGGACGACCAGTGGCAGAAGACTCTTCGAGCCTTTCAGCGACAGGCCCTCGAGAAATATGAGGGCAGCACCTCCGACATAAAGACGGAAGGCTGGCTGGAGGATCTAGTCATAGCCTTCGGCCTGATTCGGGCCCCGACGGAGTACTGGGTTCCTCTGGCTGTTAGCCAGATGCGAGGAGCGGCACGTCAGTGGTGGATGCTTCACCTGGGGAGTAGGAATGAGTCTGAGGTTGCTTGGGCGGACTTCGAGAAGGAGTTCCGGGCGGAGTTTCTCTCCTCGATGATGAAGGCGGAGAAGAGGCAGGAGCTACTCTCCCTCCAGCAGGGGAGCATGTCCGTGAGGGAACTTGGAATCAAGTTCAAGGACCTCCTGCGTTTTGCTCCGGACCTCTTTCCCGATGAGGAGTCTCGGGCAAGACGTTTGGAGGAGGCGCTCCGACCCTCCCTCCAGTATGCTGTTACTCCCTTTACCCTTCCGACATACTTAGAGGTTCAGAAGAAGGCCGAAGTGGTGGAAAGGATGCATGCTCTAGGCGGACTGTCACGAGAAGGGATCCAGCTGGGACCATCGAAGGGGAAGGCCGTCAACACCAGACCTCCAGCATCGTGACCCTCCAGGTTCCGACCCGCAGGGAGCAGGCCGCAGCAGTTTCAGTTTCGATCCCCTGGCCCACGTTCTTTTCCTTCAGGCTCGGGACCACGGTGCTTCATCTGCGGGAGCCCTGGACATCTTCGGAGTCAGTGCCCCGATCGGGTGCAGTACAACAGTGGCAGTCATCCCCAGCATCTGCCGCAGCAGCAGTTCCCAGCCAGACCCTTCCAGCAGCAGCAGCAGGGACAGCGAGCTCCCGCTCCTCCGCAGACAGACATTGGAGGGGGAGGCCGACCTCAGGGCGCTCCCCAGGGACCTCGAACAGGGCGTGGTCGGGGAGGTGGCCGACAGCCGAGGGGCAGGGGAGCTGGGTGTGGACAGTTACACGCCGCAGAAGCAACAGTTCCAGCAGGGCCAGAGGTTGTTCGAGGTACGATCAGTGTGTTTAGCACTCTTGCTTATGCTTTGTTCGATACCGGAGCTTCGCACTCCTTTGTTGCAACCGGTCTAGCCCGCGCCTTGGGTCTAGATGCCGAGAGACTTCCAGTGCCCCTGGTGTTGAGCACACCAGTTGGAGGTCAGACCGACTTGCTGTTCGTTTGTCGGGGATGTAGACTGATGTTGGGGCCACATCAGTCGGTTAAGGATCTCCTTCTACTATAGATTCGGCCGTACGATGTCATCCTAGGCATCGACTGGCTATTTTCTGTGTGTTCCGTCATCGACTGTTTCCAAAGGAGGGTGGTGTTCTCCGGTTTGGACGGCCAGCGTGTTACTTTCACCGGCGAACGGAGCTGTCCGAAAGGAAACAGGAGGGAGGAACCTCTCCTCTCCTTGTTGACCGAACTAACGATATAATCAACAGATGCGAAAATAGTGGAAGTACCAGAGATCGTTCGTGAATTTATGGACGTCTTTCCTGAGGAGGTGACGACTCTACCCCCTCGACGTGATATCGAGTTTGGGATAGACCTGCAGCCCGGCTCTCGACCAATCTCGATGGCTCCTTACCGGATGGCACCTTCGGAACTACGGGAGTTGCGGATACAGATTGACGATCTGATGAAGAGGGGTTATGTTCGTCCAAGTGCATCACCGTGGGGTGCCCCAGTCTTGTTCGCAAAGAAGGTAGATGGTGGCCTCAGGTTGTGCATCGATTACAGGAGGCTGAATCAGGTAACGATCAAGAACCGCTACCCTCTTTCGAGGATAGATGATCTTTTCGACCAGCTGAAGGGGGCAGGATGGTTCTCGAAGATCGACCTGCGATCTGGGTACCACCAGCTGAGGGTGAAGGATAGCGACGTCCCGAAGACGGCGTTCAGGTGCAGGTATGGGCACTTCGAGTTCGTGGTCATGCCCTTTGGTGTTACGAACGCCCCGGCCGTGTTCATGGGGCTTATGAACTCCATCTTTCGGGAGTACCTGGATCGGTTTGTTGTGGTGTTCATCGACGATATCCTGATCTATTCAAAGTCAGAAGAGGACCATGCAGAGCACCTAAGGACAGTTTTGGAGGTCCTCCGACAGCACCAGCTCTATGGGAAGTTGTCAAAGTGAAAGTTCTGGGCACGAGAAGTGCACTTCCTCGGACATGTAGTGTCTGAGCAGGGAGTAGCATTCGACCCATCAAAGGTGGAGGCAATTGTTTCTTGGGCAGCACCCAATAATGTGGCGGAAGTTCGGAGTTTCCTCGGACTGGCAGGCTACTACCGGAGATTCGTACCCAACTTCTCCCGGGTAGCAGCCCCTTTGACGGCTTTGACCAAGAAAGACCAGGTTTTCATGTGGAGCGAGCAGTGCGAGTCATCCTTCAGCTACCTAAAAGAAAAGTTGGTTAGTGCCCCAGTGTTGGGATTACCAGAAGAAGGGATGACCTATGAGGTATTCTGTGATGCTTCAGGACAGGGCCTGGGGAGCGTTTTGATGCAGCAACAAGGGGTGATCTCTTACGGGTCCAGGCAGCTATGCCCCCATGAGCGGAACTATGCCACCCATGACTTGGAGCTTGCAGTAGTAGTTTTCGCGTTAAAGCTGTGGCGACATTACCTCTTTGGGGAGCGCTTTGTGTTCTTCACCGATCACAAGAGCTTGTGCTATATCTTCTCCCAACGTGACTTGAACTTACGACAGCGGAGGTGGGTCGAGTTTCTCCAGGACTACGACTTTGAGATCTCATACACTGAAGGTAAGGGAAACGTTGTGGCTGATGCCCTGAGCAGGAAGCCGCATCAGGAGGTGGTTCGGGAATCTGCTGATGCTTGGAAGGCGATGGGGGAGTTGGCTGCCTTGCACTTGGATGCAAGGGTGGAAGGTACTAGAGGCTGTTTGTTTCAGATGACGGTACAGTCCTCCTTGTTGCAGCAAGTGGAAGAGTCTCAGTGGGGAGATCCTGAGGTGGAAGTGTTGCAGGATCATGTCGATCAGGGGAACGCCCCGGAAGGATGGTCGGAGGACAGCTGACGTCGGATGCTCTTTCATCGGAGGTTGTTTGTTCCAGAGGTAATGCGTGATGAAGTCCTTCGTGAGTTCCATAGCTCAGCCTTGGCAGTACATCCGGGTGTTTCGAAAATGTACCAAGGCCTGAGGGGACAGTTTTGGTGGCCCGGGGTGAAACGGGCAGTGGCAGAGTTCGTGGCTAAATGCCTGGTGTGTCAGCAGGTGAAGGCTGAACACCGTGTTCCTGGTGTTCTGTTTCATCCTCTAGATGTTCCCGAGTGGAAGTGGGACGACGTCTCGATGGACTTCGTCACGGGACTACCCAGAGCTCAGGGCGGGCATGATGCTATCTGGGTTGTGGTGGATCGATTGACAAAATCTGCTCACTTCTTGGCTATCAAGGAGTCAGGACCCGTGAGTACCTTAGCACAGAGGTACGTGGATGAGGTGCTGCGTTTGCATGGAGTTCCGAAAACCATCGTCTCAGATCGGGACACTCGGTTCACCTCATGAGTCTGGAAGGGGTTACAGCATGCTTTTGGCACCCAGCTACGCCTTAGCACTGCTTTTCACCCTCAGACTGATGGACAGACAGAGCGGACTATCCAGACTTTAGAGGACATGCAGCGAGCATGTGTTCTGGATTCCGGAGGATCATGGGTACGACACTTGCCTTTAGTAGAGTTTGCCTACAACAACAGTTTTCACTCTACTATCGACATGGCTCCTTTTGAGGATTTGTATGGAAGACCATGTCGTTCACCCTTATGCTGGGAAGAGGTTGGTGAGACTGGTACTCTTGGACCAGAAGTAGTGCAGAGCACCACGGAGAAAGTCCAGCTAGTGCGGGGGAGGATGAAAGCCGCTCAAGATCGGCAGAAATCTTTTGCTGATCGTCGGAGGAGGCCCCTGAAGTTCGAGGTGGGAGATCATGTGTTTTTGAAGGTTTCCCCTCGACGGGGGCACCGGATGTTCGGAAAGGGGAGTAATCTCTCCCCTAGGTTCATCGGACCTTTCGAGGTGCTGAGGCGAGTTGGCGCGGTAGAATATCAGCTGGCCCTACCACCTCAGTTGGAGAGGGTCCATGACGTCTTCCATGTCTCCCAGCTTCGTCAGTACTTACATGATGACTCTCATGTCATTAACTGGGGAGAGCTAGATGTGGGAGGAGACGCGACCTTCGAGGAACGGCCAGTCAGAATCGAGGATCGCAAGGAGAAAGTGCTCCGTGGACGAACCATCGGCCTGGTTCGTGTGTTGTGGAGACATGGCGGCCTCGAAGAGAGTACGTGGGAAAGGGAAGCACAGATGCGTGCCCAATACCCCGAGTTGTTCTGAGCTTTGAACCTTTGGTGCCTGTTGTGATAGAACATTTGACCTTTTTGGCTATGAAATGTGCTAGTTCCTTTCCTCTGTTATGTGTGGAAAGCCCCGGCTAAAGGGAAGGGGAAACCCGACCCCTAATCAGGACGCATTAAGGTGGATGCGATTAAACCCGTGCGGGCGAGTCAGTGCCGCCCAAAGCGGATAATATCTTGACATGGGGGAGGGGAACTCCCCAAACCCACATGACCGGGCGGTTTGGCGTGGTATGTTGCTTGGTTCTTGACAGGGAGTGTTTTCAATTAGCGGGGGTCCACTCCTAAGAGGTATCTTCGAAGATGGTTGTTCGGATCCTCTCTTTCCTTCTGGTTTGTTTTGATTCTCGGGGACGAGAATCGTTTAAGAGGTATCTGATGTGATGACCCAGACCCCCCTTGGTCCCTTTCTTTGCCAAAAATCCGGATTCCTTGCGGGGTACCGATCGGCGAGACCGATCGGTGAGACCGATCGGTGAGACCGGCCGACGTCGCCCGGCCTTGCCAAGTTGTTCCAGTAACGTTCCTTTTTCGCAAATAGGGTTTTAAACCCTATTCTGCCCTGTTAAAAACATCTTGGAAATCCAAAACGCGCACAAAGGTTTTTAATTAAATGCTTCATTAATTCATGAGTCGGTATAAACCACCCAGCACCTTTAATGATGGGTCAAGCCGCGTGGTCAACCCACGACTTCCACGTTTTACGCGGTTTCCCGTTTTCACCTTAACCGTCCCCGTCTCTTATAAATTAAGGGTTAGGCCGTGGTTTTCCCCTTCTTCGATCGTGGCTCTTCTGGTGCATCGGGACCGCCGCGTCGTTATCCGTAAAATTTCCGCGCCCCCGGCCTAGACGTCGTTTATCTATCAACAAGTAGGGAATTTCTCTCGTCTCTCACTTTTGTGTATCATGCGGGGTGGGCGTTACTTTTGTTCCTATGGAATTGGTTGAACCAAACCCTAATGAAGATAATAAACGAAGTTCTAAAGGAAGAAGGGGAAGGGGTTGTGATCGTTGTTATGCTTTATCCTGAATCATCCTTTTTGTTGTGCTGGTTCATGTTTTCTGAAAATTGAGGCCGTTGGTGGTCGTTGTGTGTGCACTGTTGAATCCCCTCGTGATGTTTTAAATGGGTTGCTGAAATTGTGAACTCCTGCTGTAAAATTGGTTAACCACTATATCCGGGTGAATAATTGAAAGCACCAGGATCGGCCCTTCTGTGATAACTCCCGGTTAGAACATACGGAATTTTGAAATTGTGGAGTGTGTTAAGTCGTTTAAACCTGAAAATTCCTGACTTGTGCTGGTAGCGGTAGTTGGCTGGAAATGTGGGAGGGGATGGGATTCCCCGTTCTCTTTATACTCTCGGTGGCTGTGTGAATTTGGGGGATGGGACCTCCTGTTGGTATGGTTTCAGTGGTTGTGAGTTTTTATCACAAATTGGGGAGAGATCCTCTGTTGGCAGAACTGGGTGTGAGTGTTTTGGTTGATCTATGCTTTGACGTTTTCCTTGGTTATGCTTATGGTAGTTGCCCAGTAGTGCTTAAAATTAATTTAACATTTGACTGAACGTGAAACAAGAATGGGACAAATGGTTTGTGGGCAAGGGTCGTGAATTTTTTGACTCGGACGTTGTGGTGTTGTGTTCTGTAGGTTGGCTTGGAAAACCTAAGTTTTGGGTGAGTGTTTGTTACCTATATCTATACTTGTAGCTTTGTGTTTCTTATTCGCGCCCCACCCAAGTTGAGCACTTAGTGCCGAACACCCCCATTTATGGGGGAAGGGTGTTTTTCCCAACACTATCCTTAGTGGCTGGTTATTAGCTCCTTTTCTGATCCCTTTCCCGGATAGCCCAAGTACCTTCGGGCAGGCTGTGATGGCCTAAAGTCCATTATTAGCCCAAGAATCATCGGGAAGGGTGTTGTGGTGATTGGCCAGGTGTGTGCGGCAGGTAGTTTCCCAAGTGTCTTCGGGATGAGGCCCAGGTGTCTTCGGGCGTGGCAGTGGATCCTTTAGCCCAGGTGTCTTCGGGCGTGGCGGTGGTTGTTCTGGCCTAGTTGTTTGCAGGCATGGTTACATGTGACAGTTGAGGCCCTGGTGTGTGGGGCGGGATTTGGCAGTGGGACTGCGTGTGGTTGTGGCCCAGGTGTGTGCAGGCGGGATTTTGGCAGTGGGACTGCGTGTGGTTGTGGCCTAGGTGTGTGCGGGCGGGACTTGGCAGTGGGACTGCGTGTGGTTGTGGCCCTGGTGTGTGCGGGCGGGATTTGGCAGTGGGACTGCGGTGAGAATGGCGGGATTGGTCCGATGCGTAGGATGTCTCAATAACCAGTGGGAAAGTGGCGCGGGGTACCCAAACATCGATGAGCTCTTATATATATATTACCTGACTTGCGTTATTTGGGGAGAGAGCCTTGGTGAGGCCTGGGATGGATAGTTTGCCTTGTAAGGTGTTTGGTTTACTCTTTTTTCTCACGGGACTTTAGTACGTCCCCCCAATTGTGCACGAGAGTCTTGGTTTTTCCTACTGAGTGTACTTGTATGCTCACCCTACGTATATAAAACTGTTTTCAGGTTTCTAGGAGGACTTTGGGGTTCACGCAGGACCTTACTAGCTCGGACTTTTGGAGCAGTTGCAGTTGTTTCTCTCTTCTTTTTGGTACTTACCTTGTAGTCATCTTTTGCACTTTGTGGCTTTCACTTTTGAAACATGCATGTGGGAATGGTTTACTTTTGGCTTTACTTTTCTTTCTACCTTGGTGTTGTTGGGTTTTCTCCTCCTTATCTTTCGATCCTATAAAATAAAAAGGGTAATGCCTTCCATTTGCGAGAATTTCTTATACCCTTGGTGCTAGTCGCCACTCCGGGACCTATTGAAGGCGGGTTTCGGGGGTCATTATCTCTCCTTCAACATAAAGAAGGAAGGGCCTGGCAATCTGCTGACCCTTCCCTCCTTTTGGTGAAGGCGGGTCGTGACAGAATGGTAGCAGAGGCAGGTTGAGAGATAGGACGGAGTCTGGAGTTAGGCACAGTAAGGATTGCATGGGATGGTAAGGCAACAGCGTTGGGTGACCTTGGTGCGTGAATTAGGCCGGGGAGGACCGGCTAGGACACGGGATTTTAGGGCCCCCCGTGATCCGATGCAAGGACTCTGGACCTACCGAACGACCAAGTGAGGCCACGCTGATTGCAGGGTAGAGACCCTAGGAAAGGTACATGCATCATAAATGACTTGTGTTCTTGTGTTTCTGGGATGTCATGGGAAATTAAGAATAAATTAAATCTTAATAAGTTTTGAGAACGGTTTTCTTTGCACTACTGGGATTAGGCATTCCTTGTTTACCTTGCAGCTATGGCACCTGGAAGGCGACCACGTGTGGTACAGGCGATCGAGACTCCTGAGACTACTTTGGCCAATCGGCAGAGAGCTGATCGGGAGGAAGAGGATGACCAGTGGCAGAAGACTCGTCGAGCCTTTCAGCGACAGGCCCTCGAGAAATATGAGGGCAGCACCTCCGACATGAAGACGGAAGGCTGGCTGGAGGAGCTAGTCATAGCCTTCGGCCTGATTCGGGCCCCGACGGAGTACTGGGTTCCTCTGGCTGTTATCCAGATGCGAGGAGCGGCACGTCAGTGGTGGATTCTTCACCTGGGGAGTAGGAAAGAGTCTGAGGTTACTTGGGCGGACTTCGAGAAGGAGTTCCGGGCGGAGTTTCTCTCCTCGACGATGAAGGCGGAGAAGAGGCAGAAGCTACTCTCCCTCCAGTAGGGGAGCATGTCCGTGAGGGAACTTGGAATCAAGTTCAAGGACCTCCTGCCTTTTGCTCCGGACCTCTTTCCCGATAAGGAGTCTCGGGCAAGACGTTTGGAGGAGGCGCTCCGACCCTCCCTCCAGTATGCTGTTACTCCCTTTACCCTTCCGACATACTTAGAGGTTCAGAAGAAGGCCGAAGTGGTGGAAAGGATGCATGCTCTAGGAGGACTGTCACGAGAAGGGATCCAGCTGGGACCATCGAAGGGGAAGGCCGTCAGCACCAGACCTCCAGCATCGGGACCCTCTAGGTTCCGACCCGCAGGGAGCAGGCCGCAGCAGTTTCAGTTTCGATCCCCTGGCCCACGTTCTTTTCCTTCAGGCTCGGGACCACGGTGCTTCATCTGCGGGAGCCCTGGACATCTTCGGAGTCAGTGCCCCGATCGGGTGCAGTACAGCAGTGGCAGTCATCCCCAGCATCCGCCGCAGCAGCAGTTCCCAGCCAGACCCTTCCAGCAGCAGCAGTAGGGACAGCGAGCTCCCGCTCCTCCGCAGACAGACATAGGAGGGGGAGGCCGACCTCAGGGCGCTCCCCAGGGACCTCGACCAGGGCGTGGTCGGGGAGGTGGCCGACAGCCGAGGGGCAGGGGAGCTGGGCGTGGATAGTTACACGCCGCAGAAGCAACAGTTCCAGCAGGGCCAGAGGTTGTTCGAGGTACGATCAGTGTGTTTAGCACTCTTGCTTATGCTTTGTAAGATACCGGAGCTTCGCACTCCTTTGTTGCACCCGGTCTAGCCCGCGCCTTGGGTCTAGATGCCGAGAGACTTCCAGTGCCCCTGGTGTTGAGCACACCAGTTGGAGGTCAGACCGACTTGCTGTTCGTTTGTCGGGGATGTAGACTGATGTTGGGGCCACATCAGTCGGTTAAGGATCTCCTTCTACTACAGATTCGGCCGTACGATGTCATCCTAGGCATCGACTGGCTATTTTCTGTGTGCGCCGTCATCGACTGTTTCCAAAGGAGGGTGGTGTTCTCCAGTTTGGACGGCCAGCGTGTTACTTTCACCGGCGAACGGAGCTGTCCGAAAGGAAACTGGAGGGAGGAACCTCTCCTCTCCTTGTTGACCGAACTAACGATAGAATCAACAGATGCGGAAATAATGGAAGTACCAGAGATCGTTCGTGAATTTATGGACGTCTTTCCTGAGGAGGTGACGACTCTACCCCCTCGACGTGATATCGTGTTCGGGATAGACCTGCAGCCCGGCTCTCGACCAATCTCGATGGCTCCTTACCGGATGGCACCTTCGGAACTACGGGAGTTGCGGATACAGATTGACGATCTGATGAAGAGGGGTTATGTTCGTCCAAGTGCATCACCGTGGGGTGCCCCAGTCTTGTTCTCAAAGAAGGCAGATGGTGGCCTCAGGTTGTGCATCGATTACAGGAGGCTGAATCAGGTAACGATCAAGAACTGCTACCCTCTTCCGAGGATAGATGATCTTTTCGACCAGCTAAAGGGGGCAGGATGGTTCTCGAAGATCGACCTGCGATCCGGGTACCACCAGCTGAGGGTGAAGGATAGCGACGTCCCGAAGACGGCGTTCAGGTGCAGGTATGGGCACTTCGAGTTCGTGGTCATGCCCTTTGGTGTTACGAACGCCCCGGCCGTGTTCATGAGGCTTATGAACTCCATCTTTCGGGAGTACCTGGATCGGTTTGTTGTGGTGTTCATCGACGATATCCTGATCTATTCAAAGTCAGAAGAGGACCATGCAGAGCACCTGAGGACAGTTTTGGAGGTCCTCCGACAGCACCAGCTCTATGGGAAGTTGTCAAATTGCAAGTTCTGGGCACGAGAATTGCACTTCCTCGGACATGTAGTGTCTGAGCAGGGAGTAGCAGTCGACCCATCAAAGGTTGAGGCAATTGTTTCTTGGGCAGCACCCAAAAATGTGGCGGAAGTTCGGAGTTTCCTCGGACTGGCAGGCTACTACCGGAGATTCGTACCCAACTTCTCCCGGGTAGCAGCCCCTTTGACGGCTTTGACCAAGAAAGACCAGGTTTTCGTGTGGAGCGAGCAGTGCGAGTCATCCTTCAGCTACCTAAAAGAAAAGATGGTTAGTTCCCCAGTGTTGGGATTACCAGAAGAAGGGATGAACTATGAGGTATTCTGTGATGCTTCAGGACAGGGCCTGGGGAGCGTTTTGATGCAGCAACAAGGGGTGATCTCTTACGGGTCCAGGCAGCTACGCCCCCATGAGCGGAACTATGCCACCCATGACTTGGAGCTTGCAGCAGTAGTGTTCGCGTTAAAGCTGTGGCGACATTACCTCTTTGGGGAGCGCTTTGTGGTCTTCACCGATCACAAGAGCTTGCGCTATATCTTCTCCCAACGTGACTTGAACTTACGACAGTGGAGGTGGGTCGAGTTTCTCCAGGACTACGACTTTGAGATCTCATACAATGAAGGTAAGGGAAATGTTGTGGCGGATGCCCTGAGCAGGAAGCCGCATCAGGAGGTGGTTCGGGAATCTGCTGATGCTTGGAAGGCGATGGGGGAGTTGGCTGCCTTGCACTTGGATGCAAGGGTGGAAGGTACTAGAGTCTGTTTGTTTCAGATGACGGTACAATCCTCTTTGTTACAGCAAGTGGAGGAGTCTCAGTGGGGAGATCCTGAGGTGGAAGTGTTGCGGGATCGTGTCGATCAGGGGAACGCCCTGGAAGGATGGTCGTAGGACAACCGACGTCGGATGCTCTTTCATCGGAGGTTGTTTGTTCCAGAGGTAATGCGTGATGAATTCCTTCGTGAGTTCCATAGCTCAGCCTTGGCAGTACATCCGGGTGTTTCGAAAAAGTATGATGGCCTGAGGGGACAGTTTTGGTGGCCCGGGGTGAAACGGGCAGTGGCAGAGTTCCTGGCTAAATGACTGGTGTGTCAGCAGGTGAAGGCTGAACACCGTGTTCCTGGTGGTCTGTTGCATCCTCTATATGTTCCCGAGTGGAAGTGGGACGACGTCTCGACGGACTTCGTCACGGGACTACCCAGAGCTCAGGGCGGGCATGATGCTATCTGGGTAGTGGTGGATCGATTGACAAAATCTGCTCACTTCTTGGCTATCAAGGAGTCAGGACCCGTGAGTACCTTAGCAAAGAGGTACGTGGATGAGGTGGTGCGTTTGCATGGAGTTCCGAAAACCATCGTCTCAGATCGGGACACTCGGTTCACCTCATGAGTCTGGAAGGGGTTACAGCATGCTTTTGGCACCCAGCTACGTCTTAGCACTGCTTTTCACCCTCAGACTGATGGACAGACAGAGCGGACTATCCAGACGTTAGAGGACATGCTGCGAGCATGTGTTCTGGATTCCGGAGGATCATGGGTACGACACTTGCCTTTAGTAGAGTTTGCCTACAACAACAGTTTTCACTCTACTATCGGCATGGCTCCTTTTGAGGCTTTGTATGGAAGACCATGTCGTTCACCCTTATGATGGGCAGAGGTTGGTGAGACTGGTACTCTTGGACCAGAAGTAGTGCAGAGCACCACGGAGAAAGTCCAGCTAGTGCGGGAGAGGATGAAAGCCGCTCAGGATCGGCAGAAATCTTATGCTGATCGTCGGAGGAGGCCCCTGAAGTTCGAGGTGGGAGATCATGTGTTTTTGAAGGTTTCCCCTCGACGGGGGCAGCGGAGGTTCGGAAAGGGGAGTAAGCTCTCCCCTAGGTTCATCGGACCTTTCGAGGTGCTGAGGTGAGTTGGCGAGGTAGCATATCAGCTGGCCCTACCACCTCAGTTGGAGAGGGTCCATGACGTCTTCCATGTCTCCCAGCTTCGTCAGTACTTACATGATGACTCTCATGTCATTAACTGGGGAGAGCTAGATGTGGGAGGAGACGCGACCTTCGAGGAACGGCCAGTCAGAATCGAGGATCGCAAGGAGAAAGTGCTCCGTGGATGAACCATCGGCCTGGTTCGTGTGTTGTGGAGACATGGCGGCCTCGAAGAGAGTACGTGGGAAAGGGAAGCACAGATGCGTGCCCAATACCCCGAGTTGTTCTGAGCTTTGATCCTTTGGTTCCTGTTGTGACAGAACATTTGACCTTTTTGTCTATGAAATGTGCCAGTTCCTTTCCTCTGTTATGTGTGGAAAGCCCCGGCTAAAGGGAAGGGGAAACCTGACCCCTAATCAGGACGCATTAAGGTGGATGCGATTAAACCCGTGCGGGCGAGTCAGTGCCGCCCAAAGCGGATAATATCTTGACATGGGGGAGGGGAACTCCCCAAACCCACATGACCGGGCGGTTTGGCGTGGTATGTTGCTTGGTTCTTGACAGGGAGTGTTTTCAATTAGCGGGGGTCCACTCCTAAGAGGTATCTTCGAAGATGGTTGTTCGGATCCTCTCTTTCCTTCTGGTTTGTTTTGATTCTCGGGGACGAGAATCGTTTAAGAGGTATCTGATGTGATGACCCAGACCCCCCTTGGTCCCTTTCTTTGCCAAAAATCCGGATTCCTTGCGGGGTACCGATCGGTGAGACCGATCGGTGAGACCGATCGGTGAGACCGATCGGTGCGACCGATCGGTGAGACCGGCCGACGTCGCCCGGCCTTGCCAAGTTGTTCCAGTAACGTTCCTTTTTCGCAAATAGGGTTTTAAACCCTATTCTGCCCTGTTAAAAACATCATGGAAATCCGAAATGCGCACAAAGGTTTTTAATTAAATGCTTCATTAATTCATGAGTCGGTTTAAACCACCCAGCACCTTTAATGATGGGTCAAGCCGCGTGGTCAACCCACGACTTCCACGTTTTACGCGGTTTCCCGTTTTCACCTTAACTGTCCCCGGATCTTATAAATTAAGGGTTAGGCCGTGGTTTTCCCCTTCTTCGATCGTGGCTCTTCTGGTGCATCGGGACCGCCGCGTCGTTATCCGTAAAATTTCCGCGCCCCCGGCCTAGACGTCGTTTATCTATCAACAAGTAGGGAATTTCTCTCGTCTCTCACTTTTGTGTATCATGCGGGGTGGGCGTTACTTTTGTTCCTATGGAATTGGTTGAACCAAACCCTAATGAAGATAATAAACGAAGTTCTAAAGGAAGAAGGGGAAGGGGTTGTGATCGTTGTTATGCTTTATCTTGAATCATCCTTTTTGTTGTGCTGGTTCATGTTTTCTGAAAATTGAGGCCGTTGGTGGTCGTTGTGTGTGCACTGTTGAATCCCCTCATGATGTTTTAAATGGGTTGCTGAAATTGTGAACTCCTGCTGTAAAATTGGTTAACCACTATATCCGGCTGAATAATTGAAAGCACCAGGATCGGCCCTTCTGTGATAACTCCCGGTTAGAACATACGGAATTTTGAAATCGTGGAGTGTGTTAAGTCGTTTAAACTTTAAAATTCCTGACTTGTGCTGGTAGCGGTAGTTGGCTGGAAATGTGGGAGGGGATGGGATTCCCTGTTCTCTTTATACTCTCGGTGGCTGTGTGAATTTGGGGGATGGGACCTCCTGTTGGTATGGTTTCAGTGGTTGTGAGTTTTTATCACAAATTGGGGAGAGATCCTCTATTGGCAGAACCGGGTGTGAGTGTTTTGGTTTATCTATGATTTGACGTTTTCCTTGGTTATGCTTATGGTAGTTGCCCAGTAGTGCTTAAAATTAATTGAACATTTGACTGAACGTGAAACAAGAATGGGACAAATGGTTTGTGGGCAAGGGTCGTGAATTTTTTGACTCGGACGTTGTGGTGTTGTGTTCTGTAGGTTGGCTAGGAAAACCTAAGTTTTGGGTGAGTGTTTGTTACCTATATCTATACTTGTAGCTTTGTGTTTCTTATTCGCGCCCCACCCAAGTTGAGCACTTATTGCCAAACACCCCCATTTATGGGGGAAGGGTGTTTTTACCAACACTATCCTTAGTGGCTGGTTATTAGCTCCTTTTCTGCTCCCTTTCCCGGATAGCCCAAGTACCTTCGGGCAGGCTGTGATGGCCTAAAGTCCATTATTAGCCCAAGAATCATCGGGCAGGGTGTTGTGGTGATTGGCCAGGTGTGTGCTGCAGGTGGTTTCCCAAGTGTCTTCGGGATGAGGCCCAGGTGTCTTCGGGCGTGGCAGTGGATCCTTTAGCCCATGTGTCTTCGGGCGTGGCGGTGGTTGTTCTGGCCTAGGTGTTTGCAGGCATGGTTACATGTGACAGTTGAGGCCCAGGTGTGTGCGGGCGGGATTTGGCATTGGACTGCGTGTGGTTGTGGCCCAGGTGTGTGCGGGCGGGATTTTGGCAGTGGGACTGCGTGTGGTTGTGGCCCAGGTGTGTGCGGGCGGGATTTGGCAGTGGGACTGCGTGTGGTTGTGGCCCAGGTGTGTGCGGGCGGGATTTGGCAGTGGGACTGCGGTGAGAATGGCGGGATTGGTCCGATGCGTAGGATGTCTCAATAACCAGTGGGAAAGTGGCGCGGGGTACCCAAACATCGATGTGCTCTTATATATATATTACCTGACTTGCGTTATTTGGGGAGCGAGCCTTGGTGAGGCATGGGATGGATAGTTTGCCTTGTAAGGTGTTTGGTTTACTCTTTTCTCACGGGACTTTAGTACGTTCCCCCACTTGTGCACGAGAGTCTTGGTTTTTCCTACTGAGTGTACTTGTATGCTCACCCTACGTATATAAAACTGTTTTCAGGTTTCTAGGAGGACTTCGGGGTTCATGCAGGACCTTACTAGCTCGGACTTTTGGAGCAGTTGCAGTTGTTTCTCTCTTCTTTTTGGTACTTACCTTGTAGTCATCTTTTGCACTTTGTGGCTTTCACTTTTGAAACATGCATGTGTGAATGGTTTACTTTTGGATTTACTTTTCTTTCTACCTTGTTGTTGTTGGGTTTTCTCCTCCTTATCTTTCGATCCTATAAAATAAAAAGGGTAATGCCTTCCATTTGCGAGAATTTCATATACCCTTGGTGCTAGTCGCCACTGCGGGACCTATTGAAGGCAGGTTTCGGGGGTCATTATCTCTCCTTCAACTTAAAGAAGGAAGGGCCTGGCAATCTGCTGACCCTTCCCTCCTTTTGGTGAAGGCGGGTCGTGACAGTGTCACTAAAAAATAACACCATTAGGTTGGGTCTTTCGGCGCTTCTGTAAAGGTGGAATTGGATTCTTGGATGGAGAATCATAGGGTTATAGATGGTATGGTATATATATGACATGTTTAATGAGGTTTGGTAAATGAATGTATTACCCTACTATATCTATGAGAGAATTGAGCTAATAAATGTCCGACCAAGGTTTTAAGGAGGATTTTTATGGAGAAGAACTCTCTTTATTTGGTTGTTGTATTAATGTTTGTTCCATGAGATTTCTATGTTATGTTTAAAAAATTATTTATATTGAGTTTAATATTTTTGGTATAATTAGAATAAAATAAATTTAATATTACTTTTTGATTAATGTACCACATTTGTGGGGACCTGCTAGGTTATAATAACAAATTTAAAATGTAACCGTGTCACTTGTATAACTGAGAATCTGTTAATTATTAAAGAAACAGGTTAGGATATGACCCATGACTGATAATTGATATTGATATATTTCTATGGGAATAGAGATTAAATGTGATTATATATGGAGTTATTGAAATATTGATTTATTTTTATTTGTGTTTGATTAGACTGGTGGGTGATCTACCAATGTTCATGTTTACTTTCGATTTTGTATAATGTTATATGAAAAATTGTCCACATAGTTGGTAAGTAATTATTTTCTATATAACATTATATTATAAAAATTTCTAGTTTGGTTATTTTTCATTTATTTTGTGCACATTAATTTAGGCTATAGTCTCTGAATGTATTTATTAGTCCCACTCTGCTAGTCTGTTGCCTCTAGAATATGGGAATGCACAGCTAATTTCATGTTGAATTCTAGATCCTACCCAATGACTTGGGATGTGGTGTCACAAAATGAAAATATTTTAGAGGATCTATTTATTATCCTATTTTAGGGATTATATTTTATTTTAGTAATTTATCTTTTTAGGTGTTGTTATGAAACTAGGATTGGGTCATCAGAAACACCATTTACAAGTGAAGTGATTGTTTTTATGTAATTGTATTGATGTTCTTATTTTCAAAAATCATGCTATATTTTCTCCTAGAATAATGCACATTGATTTTTATGTTGTGATTTCATATTGATGTTTTAATTTTATTAGTTGGTCATTATCGATCATTAATTTCAATAATGATGAAACTTCACTGAGTATCATTTATTGGTCTATTTAATATCCTTTAAAACATTATTCAATGTTCAGTAATCTATATACAACCTAATAGAATGTTCATTAAAATGATATGATATTTATTAACAATCAACATAGTTATACAAATACTGAATGAATCGTAGAATATATTTGGTTATTTTCCTACATGACATTCTATGGGATGTGACAATTTATGAAAAATTGTTTGGGTTTTAGTAAAATTCGTTATGGTCCTAAATTAATCTATGTTTTCTGGAAGGTTGGTATCTTGTATTGGTTTTAAGACACATGGGTAATGATATAAATTTTGTATGAATGGTCATGGTTAATTAAATTTGGTGGATTTTATTGATGAAAATAATCTGAGATCATGATATACACGGGAATTCATATAGGATGGTCATAAATCATTAATTAAACATCACATGTATAAAGATCCATGAGTGTCATTGCACTTTATATAAAGATTGTTAGTGAAGCCTTTGGATGACTATTACATAATAGAAATGTCATTTAGTTTCTTGGACAACTAGATAGGAATGTAACTCTCATTATTTTCCGAGTGAACACCTAGGTTGTTGGATATATAATGGTTAGAGTGTGGAATATGCTCCGTGTAGTAAAGAGATACACATATATCAGATAGTGCATTGTAATTATCAGTGGAAAATAGATTAGTTTTAAATAGAAAATCCCTATGTGTTCCCTATTCAGTACATGGGAAATATAAGGAAATATACATTTTGTGGATAGATACATGGACCAAGTAATGAATATGTGATTGTTTTTTTAATGAGTTATAAAAAATAAGATACAATCCCTACGTAAAGATGTTTATAAAAGGAATAATCTACATGTTGAATAATATTTCTATAAAGATGAATCAAGTTTCCTTTTTCATTAATTAAATTTGTAGAAAAAACATCTCACCAATATAGAATTATTAATATCACCAATAATTATCACCATGGTATTTATTTCAACTACGATATTCCATGATTTGAGGTTGAATAGATCTAACGGTATCTGAAATTTTGAAAACTGGATCATGTCCCAATAGATTCCTTTCCCATACTCCATCGTAGAACATTTTATAAATTATCTTTATTCCATAGTAGGATTCATAATGAAAAATATTAATGCATGAAATAATGAAATTGTTTTAACAATACACATCAAGAGGAAGGTGTTGATTCCAAACTCTAATAACATCCATCTACCAAGATCTTATCATTTCCCCAAGGGATTGAATAGTTCTCCCAAACTGACCATATTTTTTAGTATGATACTATATTTTAAAACATAAATCGGTATACAGATCCTACTGAATGATTTTTCGAAACACCAATCTAATCCTCATATCCAAATCAGATATAATATAATTTCATACTACATGAAAAAATAAAAATAGATTACTTCATATCTCAGAATAGTGATCAACAGTGAAATCATATTTATTTTAAATTAAGTGTGTTGCATTTGAAAAGAATTTATTATAATAAATATCGAATTAATCCTAATAAAATTTATGTAAATAAAATAAATAAGCATGGGTGATGTTTTCCCATTTCATTTCAGGTACATTTAATAGTTTAAAGATATTCTTGTATTTTTTCACATAGACTAAAAATTTTAACAAACCAATAACAAATATACATTCCTAACTCTATCCCTCAACATGTTGTCATAGAATAAATACTTATATATAAATATACATATTTTTACATCTATAATCAATATAGAAGTAATAACTTGAATTCTTATCCAATGTCCCTTCGTAAAATATGTTTGGAATAAAACATACACACTATTGATGAACCATAACATTCCATCACAACCAAAATAAAATTTGGATACATTTTTTCCCTTCAATAGATGTTACACATATCTATTATATTCCTCTTTATTTCTTACATAGATTGATTGGTGAACACTCATTTGAGAAATATAATATTTACAGCCTTCCATTAAAATTATATAATATATCCTTTAAAATCCAAAAATATAAGAAATTTTTTTATCATAACTGTATATAATCTGGCATTATCCTTCCATCATAATTCATTTTTCAAAATTTTTTCCTTACTAGGGTGGTAATTTATTGAGTATTCATAATCATTAAACATCTCTTACCATCATATTTGGTTTATATTAATCTATTCAAGAGTGAAAATATATTTTAATAATTTATGATCAGTATGTATATATATTAGACATTTCTACCAAATTATAAATCCACAATTTCCTAAATTGAAAAATTAAATCATCCATCTCTAAATAATGAGTTGTATATTTTTTCTCATCAAAACTATGTTTCATAAGTAATATGTTGTAAAAAATTTAATTTTTATTTGAAAAAAATAGTTCCATCATTTATGTATCACTATATAATGAACACCCATCTCTATTACAAGTTAATTTTAGAACAATATCACTAGATATGAATCTATTCAATTCCCTTCAATTTACCTCGTATAGATACGTCCAATGTATCTTTTCTCACATATGAGTAAACATATCGAAAGGATTAGAGAGTCATAATAAATTATAACAGAAATTAGAGAATATATACATTCATTCGTGGAATACTAAATTTTTAAATCATAGTGTAAGGTCTTGTCATGAAGTCAATAATCTCCATATTTAATTGATCACCTAATATACTGTTTTTGAAATTATATTTCCCATAATTTAATCTATTTTATCCAAATTACAATCATTTTATCATTTTCCATCATCCTATATATCCTTTGGGTGTCGAGTATAATAATCTATTGATCCTTATGATGTTCCTCGCCACTAAAATATATCACAACATCTTGTATAAAAACTAATATATACAGATCCAGGTAATCTATAACAACTATATTCCTTAAATAACTAATGATATAGATGGAAATTAATATAACCTAATGGAATGAATATATATTCATAATGTCCACACATTGTTCAAAATATTTTCATGGGTATATCCTCTTTCCTAACCCCCAATTAATTATTTCAAAAATCATGTTTTATTTTGAAACAATAATAGTGACCCTGTAATTGATATGGAAAAAATAAATTTGAGGAAAATGATACATAGTTCTTATCATGACCATATATAGTTTTGTAAAATATACATATAAAAGAATTTATCTACTATTCTTTCCTAAAAATCAATATTTATACACCATGATGTAGAACATGCCTTGATGATTTCTTTTTCAAAATTTTAATGGTGTTTCATTTTCAATTCCTACAACATAATTTGGGCCAGTATAAGTGATTTAATTGAAATAGGAGTATAACAATGTATGATTTTTTTGAGAAATCCACATCGCGACTTTTTAGAAGAATAATTTTTTTCCAGAAGTACATAATTTCATTGGTATAATTGTTGTATAAATAATATTGAGTTTCTCCAAATAAATCCGAGTTAAACACCCATTTTGAATAGGAATATAGAACACTACAATTTATTTTTACTATAGCAGATCATATGTTGTTTCAAAACATAAAATGGAACATCAGTAAAATAAAAAAATTTGGTTGTTTATTTAATGTAATCTAATATATCACCATAATTACATAAATTTAAAATAGAGTTAGAATAAAATGATTCTTTTTAAGTATAACCTATGATAGATTAACCAGAGAAGAATCATAAACATAATCTGTGATCATCGTGACATTATATATTTTCACTACTAACTCATCATCTAATCATTACGGTGCTATTATGATACCCATAGAATATTCCTTACATATAAAATAGTGGGTAGATCAAAATGTATGTAAAAAAATTAGATTCAGACTTGATGATATGTGCATGTTTCCCTATATACTTATGATAAATGTTATTAGGAGCCATGATCACATTATATTTTAAGATGTCATTTAGATTAAGAGGTATATGATGTTGATCTTCAACAACAAAATTCATATTCAGCCACTGGTTAAAATGATTCTCACTCTCCTATCATTATATGAATTCAAGGAAGGGTTTTGGAATATTAGTTATGTTCTCTTCATCCATTTCATTAATATGACTATTTGTTTAATTTTTTACCTTCAATTTATTTTTTAATTGACATTCCAAAATTAAGTAGCATCCCAATTGTATTCATTAAATTCTATTTATACCTCATCTAAAATTTTTTAAGTTAAATGAAAGGAATTTTGTTCAACCATGTGATTAATTTGAGTTTTCATAATACTGTATATTCATTTTCGTGTCATAACCATTGTAATGTTTGGAATCCAAAATATAAAATTCGACTATGAGTGAAGATAAAATTATTTCATCACATATAATAATTTATATTATATATAATTCAATTAAAATAAATGATTTTATACCATTGAAAACCCAGTTAGTATTTAATTTAGGATAAATGATCAAAACAAACTCAAACCATGAATGTCATTTAATATTTTAATCTTGAGTGATAATGGATTAATCATTCAATCAATTAATATAATGAAATTAATTCACCATTAGTTTACATATAAAATGGGTAAGTAATTTTTATAAAATACCTTCTGAAACTTATTCCATTACATGGATTCAATAAAAACCTCTTATATCATATTTGTATTAATTTTCCATCATTGATCAGTATTTCCTTACAAAGGATAAATGTATAGATTTTTTTCCATGATCCTAGAATTGGATAATATAAAATATTATCCCAAATTTTTTGTTTGATTAATCACCCATTATTTGATAATGAGTTACCCTAAAATATGTTGGATGTTTCTTGATGAAATAATAAAAAATATATTATTCCATCCTCTGATCCTTTGGAATCTCAACATGAATCATTTCTAAAAAAATGTTGTTAATGGATAGAAATAAAATTATATAATTAATACATTTATCATTTGGTTTCTCATTTTTAATGGAATTATATTTTCCATCACACTCATAGATAGAATGATGCCTTCAGCTTCCAACCATTGATTTAAACAAATATTCCTTGTTTATGAAACAATATATAATAAACATAGTGAACCATTAGATAATAGTAAATTATATTTTATAGGATGTCTAAATTATGACACTATTCTGAAAATAATGGGGACCACTGGATTTCATAGGTTATCCATGTAAATATCCAAGAAGTTAGGGAATTCCACTATAATTAGTCATATCCATTTGTTTTAAACAACATTTTTATAATCAAAACATTCAATTATTTTCCAATTTTATTCATTGATACCTTATATGGCGTCCAATAATCATAAAATATAAATATTATATCATTATAGATCAATATTAAATATATTTCACACATACATGCCTTGGGACCATAATGATTTTGTACTTATTGAGACTGTTTAAAAAAATTATTATGTAACGAATTATCATTAATATCATCCATAAATTTTATACCAAATATTATTTATCATAAACAAGCACTTAATTGACCATTAATCATATCCTTGAGAAATTAAACATAATTAACTGTGAACTCAGATTATTTGTGTGCGTAAATATTGGAAATATCAATCGATGATCATGTTAATGAATAATATAACATCAATGTTATTTGATCAAATACATAACATAAAAATATTGGAAAAATACATTATGCATCAAAATTAAGAGTAATTTCATAAAATATTATCATTTTATGTAAATTTAATTATAAAATAGTTAAATAATTATAAATAAATCTTGAATGATAAGTTTACTTCACAAAATGGTTTAACCATCATTACTATTGAAACCATTTCATATATCATGTATATATCACAAGACATACTAATACTAATTTATTATGAATTAACACCTATTTTCTATATCATAATGGATCATAATTCATTACCCATATCCCATTGTAGACCAAGAACATTAACATATTACATATTGTAGATCAGGAACATTGAGTTTATTCTCACTATTATATCCTAAGTTATAAAACATTAATCAATGTGTTATAAGAATATATTTTTCAAGATGCAAATGTCACATAATAAAACCCATATATAGGTATACCCCATGATCATAAACCATTAAAAATGACATCATATCATAAGCCATTCAAATAGAACTATTATCAGAAAAATTTCATTATTTCCACACATCATAACCCCTGGCTAATAAATTTTTATCACAAAAACTCCTCATTTTAAATATGAAACATTTAATGAAAGAATAAGATTAGTATAATTGTATCACATCTCTATTAAATAATATTTCAAATCATTGGAAGATATCACAAATTAAAATTAAATAAAAATATCATGTGGTCATTTCTTTAGTAGAATATCATTGTCAATTATGAAATCACATTTCAAAATATAATTTTTTTTGGAAAATGATGATAAACGTTCAATGAAAATTACTATTTAATCATGTTGTAAGATCATTATTGTATTGAGGTTAGTTAAAAAAATTCCTTTCATTTCATTTAAGTTAATATAAAACATTCCATTCACACATTTGTCAAAAAAATTTAAGAGTAACTGATATGATAGCTATAAGAATATTACATCAAAAAAATATTATAAAAATTTAAAATGGGTAAAAATCACTGTAATTAATTATTGGAGATTCATTGAATATTTATTAAATTAATTTTGAGTAAACATTTACATAAAAAGAAAATTATTTTTGATAAAATATATAAACATACTATGTTTTCCATAAAAATTTATTTTGATCCCATGAGCTCATAATGTGAGGAAAAGGAAAAGAAAATATTTAATATTTAAAAATAATGACTGAATAATAAAATTAATTTTTTTAGATACAGATCATATAATTTTTGTGAATTTAAATTTATGTAAAAAAATATTGAATTAAATATGATTGAAATAGAAATTACATACCTAAAATAATGTATTTATTCATATATGGTTAAACATCCTTAAAATAAATATAGATTTTCTATACATGTATTCCAAGAATATACATATATTCATATTAACATTTATAATATATATAAAACTTCTCTATCCCATTTTTAATCAAAATGATATTAAAATCATAGTTTTGTGTGATAACTGCTTCATTTTTCATGCATGTTTTAGTTATGTAATCTTAATTTATAATCATTGATAATTTTCACATAATCATCATATTTTTAATAATCATATAAATATAATTTATATTCACTATATATATTTTTAAATTTCTAGATAAATTTTTTTGTTTTAGAATTTAATTACAAAAGTCATGGAGATTGTGTGTCGTATATAATCATGGAGACTGTTTCTAAATTTTGAAAGATATAAAGAATGAAATATATAAAATTACACACCCTCCCAGAATAATTAAAATATAATTTATATGTTATAAATTCAGTATATATATCCTCAATATCATTATTTTAATTTGATGATGAATAACGGAATCCCATAACTTTTGGAGACGGTAGTCCACATATACACATGACTGACACTATAATTTTCTTATGTTTTTAATGATAAGAAGGTAGAAATGGTATTATCATAAAAAATTAGTTATTAATTTTTAAATATCATATATAAACTTTTAAAAAAACACAATCTTCATCCATAATAGAATTTAATGAAAAATTAATTATATCACTATGGGGAAATGTAAATCCCTAAATATACAAGAGCGTTATATTCTTATCAATTTTAATAGGAAATAAAATAAATGAGATCTCATTCTTAATCCTAAAAAATATTTATATTTAGTATTAGAGATTTATTATTATATGATAAATACAATATATTAGTAGGGTAAAATGAGTAATTAAAAATAATGTGATTGGTTAAAGTAATTAACTATTTAATGAGAGAATAGTGGGTACTGTTGAAATAGATACACTTATATAATTTGGATATTGGTGTTGAGAAAAAACAATCACATATTTAACCATTGATAAAAATTAACACATACATAGGAACAATAAACTAACCCATTGAATTTTTATAAATTGCAATCGACAATATCAAAATGTTACCATGGATTTATTAACTCTTTTTTCATCTTATTGAAAATATATTCAACGGTTAATGTGACGGAATTATAATCTCATATTTTAATTCTAAATGCAATATTTTTTCCCGTAAAACATTTTTTACGGAATGATGACACCCCATGGTTATAAATGAAATGATCATTAACTTTTTACACTCTATGAAATCATTATAAAACATGTGGTAGAGGACATGAGCTGTGATAATATGTTTATCTATACTAAATATACAAAAATATATATATCTTATATCTTAGGTCAGGATGGTTATAATGATTGAAAAGCCACTATAGGGAGGTGAATTATGAACTTTAAAAAATTTGATGAATTTTTTACACATCTGTTATTATGAATCAAACCTTTCCTATCTCAAAATGGTTGATCTATGAAAAATAATAAAGGAAATGAACATAGTGTAGTATTGTGGTTCAGGCAAAAAATACCTTAGTCCAATCCACCAACACAAAAATCCATGAGCTTTGCAATTATATTATCATATCCTTATATCCTATGACCATTAAATCCAAAACTGTGTAATTGTAGTTGACACCTTACAATTTTAGTTTAAAAATCCTTATGATTCATTTACAGGGAACTGTAAATACACAGCCTTGTGAATGAAGCTGAAAAAAACCCCCCACTAAGTAAGAGAATTTTAAATTCAAATAAAAATTAGAAGTGTTTGATTTGTTTAACTATACAGTCTGAGCTTTATAAATTGTTACAGCAATGTAAAAATTAAATAAGAAATACAAAATATAATAGAAGAAAAATAGATCTTCAAAGAGGAATTGAATTTCTAAAAATAGTATAAATGAAAACACCATATTTAAACAGAAGAATGTACGCCTAAAATATGTATCGTCACCATATTCTTATTTATTCTTATTAAATATTATATAACAAGAATGAGTACTAGTAATAACAGCAATAGAAACAGGTTGATCAATTTCAACCAAACATGAATGTCTCTAACGATTATCTCTCAATGAAATTCCATACGAATTTAGATTTTTTATAACACCTCTGTAAATTTTTAATTATTTTTTTCACTCTGTATGTACAAGAATATTAATATTTTCAATGAATAGTCTCTTAAAATTTATACAGTAGGACGAACAAATCCATGTCAAACCATCTCTAGATATATCACAAACTAAATCATAAATATTTGAATTTAATATTTTTAACATGCATATTAAAATCCCATAATAATATTAATATTTTACATTTTAGAATATGAGCATTTAAAACACATATATTCATCCTTTTAATCTGTCAAAAAATGGTTATGAATGATATCTTATTTCATCAAAATTGTTCCACAAATCATAGATAATATAACGAATTTAATACTCTATCATTGAATGGTCAATCATAGGGTTCCTCCATGTAACAACAATGCTTCAAACCTAGGGTTGAAACCATTGTTTTGGTAATGTATGTCTCATATACTATATGTTTGATTCTTGAAATATTGGGGTGAATCCAAACTTTTGGTTCTTTATCCATTCTTACTAATGGATATAGGGTTTCTAATCCATAATCATTGTTTTTAATGTTGGGTTCACTCCCTAGGCAATTTTTTAATTTTTTTTTAAATTCTAAAGTTTATGTTCATCAGCATAGGGGGAGAGCATTGTTTCCAGAATATGTTAAAATAGGATCCCAATTCTTCAACAAATATTCCTCACAAATAAAAAATATGATAAATTAATTTCAAAATAAATGATAATTTGTAATAATTCTTTAATTAAAGAAACTTCTCCCCAATATAGACAGTATAAAATAATTTAAATAATACAAAATGAATATAGAAAACATTTTATCTCAAACTAATACATGTAAAAGTAAACGTATCCACCTAATGATAATAATAAATAGATTTATCTTATTTAAATAAAAAATCCATTTTTGTATTATAAACATCTCCCACATTAAAAAGGACATTAAAACAAATAAATTTCTCCCACATTCTATGAAATCAAAAATATATGTTTAGGAAAAATAACTCGCACTAAAATTATGAATTAAAAAAATGAAAATATTGGTACAAGAATCATGAAAAAATTATTTTCGTAAAAATAACCCCTCAATTATAGAAAACCTGATTATTGAAAATATTTAAAATAATTTTTTTACATAAATAGAAACCAAATTTATTATTTACAATAATAGTATAATTTATGAAACAAATATATATTATGATAATGTATATATATTGATAAAAGAAGTTATAAATTATTATATAACACTATTTTCACTAAATAGTTCATATATGATTTGGACACAAATTAAATAAAATGATTAAGAATAAGACTATTCATCTAAACATTATACTCATTGAACATTTTTCATACTGAATACAAAACTTCTTGAATGTTCATCTAATATCTTTTGAGCATCTTATGTCCTTTGATTTACAGTCGACAGAATTTTTTCATGTAGAAATAACATAATCTTATAAAAATATTACAGGTAATAGACTCTTTTCTGGGAATTTATATCTAACCTATCATTTATATTTAAAAAGATTTAATGTATTCTTCTAGGAATGATCAAACCTTTATAGTCTAATATTCAGTCTTTAATGAATTAATAACCATCATTGGTGTATATTCTTTCTGAATATAATTACATGAAATTATAAATTCATCAAAAGAAACTAGATGCTTCTCTTTTTCTTCATTGAAAATTCGAAATTTTCATAAAAGTAATTAAAAAGTTATTTGAGTGAAGAAACTACTAGTTATTCATAATAATGGAATTTATTATTTATTTCAGAAGATTTCTCAAATAAATATTTCACAAATGAAATATTATATTATTTTAACAAATCATAAGGATTGGCGTATTATTTATTTGAAAGGTTTGTATAAAAGTTTAAAATTTTAACAAATAAATTATATCATTAAAGATGAGATGATATTAAAATTTGAAAGATTAATTTATTTTTGAATAAAATTTTTTAATGATCGGGAAGTATATAAAAATTATAATATAATGGATCCTAGATAAGTATTTCTAATAATTATGATTTTTTATAGTGAACTACATTATAGTTGTTCACTTATTCTATATGATCAAAAACTCACAGATTTAATAATATAGATAACTGGTGTAATTATGAAAAAAAATAAAATTCCCTTTAGGTACCCATATGATTATGGGTCACGTAGTGTATGTAATTAATTTTATCATAACAAAATTGATTAGTTTGAGTAGACATTTTACTATCAAATTGAAACACTTGTTTTGAACAAAAAACATATTTACAACAAGATATTTGTATTTTTATAAAACAATTATAATTATCATATTGATAATTATTACCATAATAAAAACATTTAATAGAAGACATGTTTTTACGTTTTAAATCATGAACAAAATATTTTGGATATTTATTTCTTTCATGATTTCTTCTGATTCCATGATTTTAATATCTAAACAATATTTTCTTCCATGGATTTTATTGAATTATTTTCTCATTTGATTAGTGCACAGGATGATTATTTTAATTCATATGCTTCTATAAATTATACATTAATTATAATTTTATGTAAATAATATGAATCTATAGAATTATTGGTTTTAAAATAAAAAACATTTTTAACAAACTTTATTTAACTAATAAAACAATATAATTGTTTTCCATTATTTATTAATGTCATTTTTTTAAATATTCATATTTATCATGTAACATAATAAAATATATATTTAAATCATCGTTAGATTGTTTTTTACAACAATAAACTTGTGAAAAATTATATAGTGCATCATTATCGGTTTGAGTAATAAGGCTTACCAGTAGTCATTTTTGTTCAGACTCGGGAAATGTTGATGTTTCATCATGTGAACCAAAAGTATTAATCCAACTAGATTTTACATTTTTAATCCCTTTTATCTTATAATCAGTTTTCATCTTTATTTTTGATAAAATTTCATTTATCATTTATATGACCATTTTTATCTCACATACAAATTTTTTTATACATACACTTTTTTCTTTTAGTATACATTATCATGTTTTACAAATAGAGGTGATAAATATTTATCCATATCTAGATGGAAAGAGTCAAACAATTCATCCAATGAAATTTTGAAAGTAGCTTCTATATGTATTTTTTTACTCTCAAATTCATCAAGAATCACATATTCATACATCATTAATCATCCAGTAAATTCATTTATAACTAAATTCATCATAAGATTAGGTTGACTTATAGAAGTAGATATTTTGTTCCACATTATGGGTAGTAATCTGGGGAATTTTTAATTATTTCAAAGATTATGAAATTTAGTCTAATAAATAAAAAATATTTTTTAAAATATCATTCATTCTTCCCTTAATTTGAGTGGAATCTTCATCCTCGGTCATTTTGAATATTTCAAACAGTAGTTTCATAGTAGCATACCTAAATTTCCTATTATTTTCAATTCTTTCATAGGAAATTACAATAGTCTTTCACATTTGGAATGCAATAGTACATTGGGATGGTCGATGGAATTATTCATATATTGAACTGCACCCAATTTCATTTATATCATTCTAATTTAGAACAAATTCCCTTTCTTGTTTGTTATACCATTATTCCAATACATCTTTAGCAATCACATAAGTCTTAAAATAGTTAAAATAAAACATTAATTGAAATTTTTTCAAATATATGATCATACGAGATTTATTGAATCCATAACATGAACTATTAAAATAAAGATCGTGAAATTTCTATAAATATTCTTCTGAATCATTAACTCATGCTTGATAGAGCCTATAAAATTTTCTATAAAATTTTCAAAAATAAAATATACTAAAAGAGAACATCTTTTAATAATAAATTTTATGTCAGGATTGATATGATGAACAGAATGAAACTAGAGGGGTGAATTGTGCACTTCAAAAATATTGTTTACATCTTCAAACATATCTTTTTCTACAACAAAACTTTCCTTCTCTAAAAATATGAAAGCATCAAAAATAATAAAGGAAATGAACACAGTTATTTATAGTGGTTTAGGGAAAAATTACTCTTAGTTCACTCCACCAACACTTAACTTCACAATTAGGGAAATTTTTCTATCATTCCCTCTTATCCCAAGACTATTGAATCCAAAACTGAGTTCATCCAGTTGAAACCTTACAATAAGTATTTATGAATCTGTATGGTTCTCTTACAGGGAAGACTAAATCCATAGCATAGTCCATGAATTTTACACATAAATAGAATTGAGTAAGAGATGATTAGATATCAAAAAATAAATAGAGTTTGATATGTTTAAAGGTATTGGATTAACATTATATATTGCAATAACAACTAAAAAATGAAATAATAAATTTATAATAGAATAGAATTAAAATAGATCTTTAATGATTCAATGTATTTCACTGTAGAAAAGAATATAAAAAACTAGAAATATGTTTAATAATGTATATCTCCAATGTGTATCAACACCAAATGTGGCATCGTAATTAATTAAAAGGATACGAAAATACAATTTTGTACCAACAACACACACTACAGTAGGTTCATCATATAGATAAAAACATTTATGCCTTTAAAATTTTTTCCTGAAGGATGCAACATAGAACATTATCATATCTATATATGCATGGTATATTTTTGAATAATTTTGTCTCTATCTATGTACATTCATCATATCACTATTATATAAGGAGCATCTGGATATTTATAGCACAGGTCAAATATATCCATGCTGAACAAGCTCCATAAATATCTCATAATAAATAAAAAAATATTTGAATTCAAATCATTAAAGAGCATTGTAAATTCTTCTATGAATAGAAATTATTTACTCCATTGAATACAATCCATTAAAATAAATATAATGATACGTGGAAAATGTCATAAAAATAATTTTAATGATATCTTCTTTCATAAATACTTCATAATAATCATTAATAATATGGTAAATTTAAAAAGCTATCATTAAATAGTCAAAAATAGGGTTCCTCCATAAAATGAAAAAATATAGAACAAATGTTTGGCACTGTAGGGTTGATAACATATTGTTGATATTCCATATGTTAATTTCATCAAAAATAGGGTTGAATCAAAATGTAGATCAATTTAACAGTACGTTCCCAACAATGTAGGGTTACTAGTCCATACACAATGTTTTGAATGTTAGTTTCATTCCTTACGTGATTTTATAAACGATGGGTTGACTCCTGACATTTGGTTTATTAACATTGGGTATGAACTGTATTTCAAGAATATGTTAAAACAAGTTTGTAATGATTCATTTAATATTCCAGTATAATCAATGAATAAAATATAATATTGAAAAAAATATTTTTACTGTTGATAATTTCTAGAATAGATACCAATTGTAAAATAATTTGATTCATAAATGTGTGTGTTTGATATCATCAAAACCGAAAATAAATTATTGAAATTTTTGAATCATTATATGATCAATGGCATAATATAGTTAAACTCATTTACTAAATAGCGTTTATAAAAATAAGTTCATGATTAATTGAACCTTCCACACATCTCAACATTCCCAACAATATAGTTCATGTAATATAAATATAATCCCCCCTCTTCATTCTCTTGAATATCAACACTCCCCATAAATAAAAACATTGAAGACAATATTAACTAATGTAATAATTTTTATTATATTTTATTAATTATTTAATTTACTATATTTCATGAAATTATTGGTTTACTTGAAATGGAATATTATCAGCTACTTTGTTAGATGATTTCACTATAAGGGATTCAATCATCTTTTTTTATTTCATCATTAACAGTATAATCAATTATGAATAATCACTCTATGTTTTTATGATGTGAAATCCCCAATCATTATATTTTTTAGTAGTTTTTAATCACCCAACAAACATTTTCAATTCCATGTATGTTTTCTCACAAATAAAAATCATAGAGAATTTGGAGAAAACCCTAATTTTTTAATGAATCAAATTCATATTGTGAGAATCCTTATTATCCCAACCAATTGATTCATTTAAGAAATGAATATGACGTTATATTTTTATTGTTCGCGTAAAAAGTTTCATTACATGGAATATGAATTTTCACCTAATTTTTTTTAATCCTCATGTTTCCAGTTATGAATGTCTTCGAAAGATATTTCACCCTCCTTTTGAATCCAAAATATTCATATTAGTATTATTATTTTTTAAAAATTCCTCCAATTATTTATCTAATTTCAAATTATTTTTCTACAAACCAAGGCACTCATTCTTTATATTTTTTTTGGAAATATTAAAATGACATAACATAATACTTATTTTCTAATAACTTCACTTTCAAAGTAGAAATAACTTTCCAAACAAAAGATTATGAATACCTTAGTGTTTTGATATTCAATATTTATTTTGGAAAAAACAACATCTGTAATTTCTAAAAATGTACTGATATATATGTAGTAACCCTAGTCACATGATGTTTTCATAAATATTTTATACAAAAATTCTTAGTAAAAAATCCTATTTACTCATTCCATATTCCAAATAAAAATATATTTACCCAAAAAATAGGATCATTTTGCAAACATTCCAAAAATAATATAAAAATCCTTCAATGTTCTTTATAATTGGTACTATGTCATCCAAGATTTACGTTATTAGTATCTTAATTAAAAAATCCCCACATTATATTGGGATATGTGGCATTCATTTCACACTATTTCGGTACTTTTATATAGATGATATCCAATGAAGTTAAGTATACCAACCATTTATATTTCAATTTTATAGACCAATAATATTAGTTATAACATACAATTTATTTAATTTAATGTACGTGATTTGAAATAATTGTTAGAAAACATTATTTAACCTATTTAAGATAAATCCACATTATCATCCATTGATTTGTGAATGTATTATCTATAATTTTTCAAATCATGATCAATATTGACACTTACGATTTTTGTTTTAAATAAAAAATTTTCTTTTTAAGATATATATTCTTCATAAACACTTACTCTATTTTATGGTATATCAGAATTCAATATCTGTTATATGATCTAGTCAATATAGATTTTTTCCATCTTACATAGATATTCTTTGTTATAATAAACCATTTTATTTTTCCTATCAATATAATTTTTTTATTTTTCTTGTACTTCAATTGTCCCATTTGTAATTAAAATTTTGATTTTATCTTCCCATCATGTTACATTTATTATTGTCCATTATCACTGCTACATGATGGATAAAATTATTTATATAAATTATTAATCATACCAAACTAATTATCAAGATAAAAATATAAATTTAATGACAATTATTATTTATCATTAAAATAAAGTTTTTACTGCATACATGATTGTTTTTCATCATTCCCCCGCTGTGTTTTTTAGGTCTCCCATCATATGATTCTCATTCATATCCATCAACCTTATTTGTTATAAACATTTTTTGATACATTAATAGCATTACCATAATTTTAAAAATATAATGGTTGATTACTATTTATGTTACATGAACAATTTTGGAGGCCTTTTTATATAAGTGAAAAAAATTAATCAATTACTTATCATTCACATCACAATCAGTGCCACATAATTCATCAATAACTTCTTTTTTTATATTCAAATTCGTCATGCCCTCAAAATCCATTTGAGGCTATTAATTCTTCTAGAAATATTATACCATTTTCATATCATGTGATATGAATAGGTTTGGTAACTAATAATTTTTTTAATATGATCATTATTTCGACTATGATATTTTTTAATCAATGCAATTTGGAAAATTCCACATCAGTTTTTTGATAATGATTGAATCTGAGAGGTTCCCATTAGAACCCTTGTTTTTTTATTCATAATATCATATAACATGGTGAAATAGGTATCACATTATTCATTGTACTTCATTTATTATTTTGAAATTTTATCTTCTAATCAATAGTTTTGACTTCTTTGACTTTCATAGTTACCAAGTTGTTGCATCTAAAATTTTTCTATATATCAATGGAATTTTAGAGCATCAAACCATTGTGTAGGAATTATTTGAGATATAAATTATGTTTACATTAGATGCTTTCATTATAAATATATATTTTAATTATTATATTGTGTCAATGAATCAACGTCATGATTTTGTTCAAATACATATATTATGGAATCTCTCACATACATGAAAAGTGATAAAATGTAGATTAATATCATATTGCTTCATCATTGACAAATATTCCAATCAATGTTTTGAAAACCTTGGGTATAACATGTTTAAATGTTATCCTTGAATCAAAAATATAGATTGGATTACTAGATGTATCATCCCTATGCTACCACATGTAGATACCAAGGATCGATGAACAACTGAAAATGGTGATTTTGGTTTATTATCATTACAAATGACTATTATTTTAAATTCAATATCATAAATTATTTAATGATATCAATTATATCAATAATATCGATAACAAACTCACACCATGTGAAAAAATAGTTTCATTTAACTGGGTATAATATATTTAAAATGCTCTATATGAAATTATAATTCTTTCTCCAACCAATTATTCATCTCGGTTATTGATTTTCCACAATATAGATGTGGTCTATTTAAGAAATTCTAAATTATCAGCATCAAAAATTCCCATATTGATCCCACTCAACTATCTTAGAATATATCAAAATATACCACCTACATTGGAAATCTACATATAACATCAATGTCTCTTTTTATAGTTAATAATCCCAATAGAGTCTTCACATGTTCTGGAATCCCATCGCAGTCCTATACATACCTAAAAATATGATATGTTAAATGATATTATTATTTATTCATTAGGGTGATTATTATATATGAGCATTTTTTATTAGTATTTTTCATATATTTCTTTAATAACATCATCACCAGTGATGTTTTTGATACCCCGTCCTAATATAGTGAAATCAGGGTTGTCATTAGATACTTTGAATACCCATTTCTGTCATCCTTAAAGACTCCTTAATTTTGTTCACCTTTTTTCATTACTCAATAATGGGTGCATCATTCATTTATATGATACTAAAATGACCATAAGATTTGTCAATTATATTTCTAAACTTTTTTCCTAATAGTTACAACAAATTTACAAACACAAAATAATATTAACTATCATTGAAAAAAATATAATATTAAATAATTATATATGATAATTAAGGAAACCTAATGATCATAAGGAGAAGGATCGAATCATTAAAATTGGTTAATATAGTCTAATTATAATGCCCGTTTTAACTCATTTGATTTAAAATTTATATGATAATTTAATATCATGAAGGCATTGGCTTCACTCAACCATGGGATATTTAATTATTGATATCATAGAAATTACTCAAAACATATTTAAATTATATACCTAAATAACTCAAGATCAGATTCATCTATCATTCATGTTATATAACAATATCAATTCATCACCTAAAACTTAAATTCTACAACATAGAAGGTATTATTTCCTCCAATTATATTATAATTTTACATTCTTAATATCTACAACATCATCTATGTTAAAACCAATTTGAAATTCCATTGGGAATGGAAGCATACATGTTACCCTGGTTTATTATCCTGTTTTTAGAGTCTCAATGTATAATAATATGAATTATAATTTATAGATATAATCCCTCAAGTCATTCTCCCAATGCCATTGAAAATAATTCAGTTATTTGGTCATGTCCAATTTTCATATGTATATGAGAATAATTAAGTGGATAATATAACTACATTACATTGTATATGTTGTTTCATTACCTTAGGTCATACCAAATTATTACAAGGATCATTAATTCCTATATATATTATAATTCCCCAAATCAAATTTATCAATTTTGAATAATTAGATAATTGGATTTGTAGATGTACTATAATTTTCTAATGTGAGTATGTATAACTCAAATAACTCCTCAAACTAACTAAAAAAATATTCAGATAACTATTAGGACTTCTAAAACACATTATCACTTCAAAAATATATATATATCATTCTACTTGATCTGTCATCACAGTTCATGGATTTCCTAGAAGATAAAATTATTAATAATCATTAATAGGTTTCAAAATTACGTTCATATTCCCTAAAAGAGTTTTTTAAGATATAGTTCCATAGTTTGTTTCCTATAGAACATGGTATATTTAAAACATTATTTGGACTTACATAATTTTACTTATTATATGATAAACCCAATTCCATCAAATGAATCAATAAAAATATTTCAAGAGTCACCATCCCCTCCTATGATGGCCCGAACCTTTTTGGTCCATTCCTTTCTGAAAATATAGTGTTTAAGGTCTTCTAGGAGGTCAAGGTGGATTATCCCCAACACTTGGCCAATTTTCATGTTTGGTGACCAGTTCCAATTGTTGAAAGTTGTGAACTGTGCAGTGGTAACAATCTGTGAACAGTTCTATCGGTAACCTCTCTTTCATTTTCCAAATTTCCAATTCTGTGAACAGTTCCATCAGTGAACAGCTGTATCGTTAACCTTTAACAGTAACCCATCTTTACTTTTCCAAATATCAATTTCATTGAACAGTTCCATTGGGGAATAGTACTATTGGTGACGTCTAATAGTAACATCTAATAGTAACCTCCATCGGTGACCTCTAATTGTAGCCTCTATTTCCTTTGCCAAATCTTGAGTTATTTGAATAGTGTTTCCATAACGGTGGCCTTATAATGGAGAAATTTTCATTCCGTTTCCAAATTTTGAGTTATTTGAATAGTGTTTCCATAACGGTGACCTTCTAACACTAACTGTTTCATTCCTTATCCAAATTTTGAGTTCTGTGAATAGTGCTTCCAAAACGGTGACCTTCTAATGGTGACCTTTTCTTTCCATTTCCAAATTTTCACATTGTTAACAATGTTTCAAGAACTGTGACCTTTTAACGGTGAGGTTCATGAATAATGTCTAATACTGAGGTTCATGAATAGTGTCTAATGATGAGGTTCATGAACAATGTCTAATGATGAGGTTCATGAATAGTGTTTTTCCTTTGACAAAATTTTGATATCATGAACAATGTTTTCAGCTTCCTTCAGTTTCACCCCTTTAGCATTTTCCATTGACATAAAATGCATTTAAGGCCTTATTTTTTGGACACTAAGGCTGATTCAAAGGCCACAACTCCTTTATTAATTATTCCTAAGGCTCAGGATGTTTTTACTTGGTCAAACCATGTGGTTTAATGTGATCTGATTTTAATGGGAAATTAAGAGATTTTAAATTGTCGCTCCGTTAAATCTTTTAATGGGATGAGATATCTTACTCCCTAATTCATACTCTTTCTTCTCGGCTAAAAGTTGATAAATTCTTTTATTCTATTCCATAAGAGTTTTATTGTCAAACATTCCTCCTCAGATTGGTTCTGCTCTGTTTTGATGCAACCAAACAGTATCGATCAATCTTCTATATACGATGTGTTTTATCATCATTCTTTTGGCGTTGATCTTCTCCTAGTTCTCCATTCCATATTGTAGAATGTAATATACATGTTTATAATGGGGTTTTCATGTGTTTCGGTTGGTGCGGTAGTACCATGGAATCCTCGGGTGGATGCAGTTGACGCTAGAGGAGAACCATGACCAATTGGGTGGATAAAGAACGTTAAGAAATGAATGAGGTAGGGGATTCGTTTCTTCTTTTTTCATTTACATGAAACTGTATTATTAGAATGTTTTATCCCACTGGACAACAATGAAATTGACATAATAAATATTTGAACCTAATAAATAAATTGTTATCATTCGTATGTTATTGACCCTTTTTTTCTAGATAGTGTGATATCCATGATTGATTCTTTTATATGTTCATTATTCATGAAAATAGGTAAATAACGTAAACTATAATTAATTGATAACTGTTGGATTTGGATAACGAGGCATGTAAATAAATCTGGTTCTTCTTGTATTAATTTTATGTTAATCAAATTGGTGCAGTAAACATGTTTATTTATTTGAGATGGATTTATTATTAGGTTTCCCGAGTTTTGGAACCTATGAATAATAAATCTGTTAATTCATGATGGATTATAGAATTGATTTTTTGATAATACCTTGAAGGGTTCTGAGTTACCCTCCTGATAGTCTAATGGCCAATAGCTCGATTGATATGCTACTTGTTTTTCTGATGCTTTTGCTGTGATGTGAGCCGCGATGGATATTGTGATATGTGGGGTCATGGAGACATTTGGTTGTGGAATATGATGATGCTAGAGTGGCAAGATGCATCGGTTTATGCATGTGGGTTCCTTTGAGGACACCAGGAACAATGGAATGGGATGGATGTAATTGTTGGATGCTTACTGATCCTAATTGGTTGATTATCTTCTTTACTTTTCCCCGCTGCTCAAGGCAGCTGGTTTTGCTTACCCTTCTTCTGAATGAGGTGAAGACGCACGAGGTATGCCACATGCTTTCCGTGTTATGTTTCTCAAGGGAGGATGGGTCTACACTTTTACTATAGGCGACAATGACTCGACATGTAGTACATCTACAAACAGTGTTGATCCCCCTTGTGTTTAGTATCATATAATGTATTTCTAGAAATCATAGTAATGTGGGAAAGTTATTCAATAATGAATAATTGAATAATTGGTGTTAACCCATGGGGATGGAGTTTACTAAAACATAATGATGAGGTTATAATTTTAAAGGGACAGTGGACTTTGCGTGTGATGCTAATGAATTTACTGTGGAATTGTTCATGGTTAATTAATGTTTAAAGAATTAATAAATGTAACGTGAAACTGGTAAAAAGGGAATGATATAATGTATTAAATCTCTTTAAATGGTTCTTTAAATATAGAATACCATGTCTAAGAAGTGGGAACCCGATGTCTGAGAGACTGTAGCTGTAGTTGAGTATAAGACATGTTTATGCACATCGGGTGGATTTGAGATATAGTATATTATGTACTTTTTTGTTTCTATATGTACTCCACCCTGTCAGTAAGGGAAACTGACACCCCAAGGATACTTATCCCTGGGCGGTGTTTTCCCCAACATTTCGGTGGGAGGATGAATGGATGACTACCCCCTTTGGCCCAACACTCTTCTCTGGGTAGATACCTGTGCTGTTAGGGAAATCGGTTAGTTTTCCCCATATATGTGTATAGAGGGATGTAATGGCTTGTGGATATTCACACAGATATATTCTATTCATAGTATGCTATGGACTACTATAGGTGTAACATGTATAGGTTGTACTGGCATAAGGATCCTTACTCGGTGTATGGGATATAATGTCTTGAGGTATAATACATGATGTATGAGACACGTTATGTGAGATATGGTGGCTCTCGAAAACTACATGTTTACTTTCTTGTGCGGATGTGGTGATTTTTTTGCACGGGGTGCATATTTTAGTGATTTTACCTAGAGTCTGTGGGAAATCCTTTTTGGAGAGGGATTCTTTGGACGTGTGACATTGGGGAAAAGTGGTAAAACAATAGGGAAGTATTAGAGGGGTACCATTGATATTCTTTCTTATATGATATATTCTTATATCTTTCACTTGGTGAGAGTATCCATGGTGAGGTTGGGAAATTAATATACATGTTTAGGTGACGAGTTATTTTCACTTCTTGTTCACTATGCTTTAGCATGATTTCTTTACTTTTTCATGAGAGGCATCGGGGAGGATACTACTGTGTATACTGTTATATTCACCCTATATATATATATATACTATTTTCCAGGTCACATGGTGCAGGTTGGTGATCAAGATTGTTTCTTCTAGCTTGGGGTTGTAGGTGCTCTTCGGGCTTGAGGTTGATTCTGTTTTTACAATCTTTTGGGTACTTGAGGTTATCCCATTCCAGTTGTAGTACTTTTTCATGACATTAAATATGTGCACATTGTTTTTCTATTATATTTCTATTCTTAGTTGGTGTCTGTTGGTGTCTAACTTATCTCACTTTTCTGGATGTGTTCTCATAGAGGGTATTGCATCCCATTTGTGTGATTAGTATACCCTTGATGCTAGTTGGAATCCCGGGACCTACTGGTGGAAGGACTCGAGGGTCATTATCCCCTTTCTCACATTGTCGGACTAGGAGGTGTATACTTTTTGTGGAGGGGGTCACGATAGAGTGGTATCAGAGGCCTAGTTGAGGGATAAAATGGAGTTTGGAGTTAGGAACAAGTGAGGTTGCATGTGTTGGTAGAAAAACAATGTCATTAATGTTTTGGAAGTTATGTATACACTGGAGACTGGATGGGACATTGTCGTTTAGGCCCGCCTATGATTTGATGTATGAACCATTAAGTTTACAATGGAAACTAAACAAAGAGATACAAGTTGCAGGGCAGATACCTAGGAAAGGATCTTGCATCATTATTGTTTGTGCCTATGTTTGAATTGGTAGACCATGGGATAGGTAAACCTAAAATTAATAAATGAAATTAATTAATTAATTAATGTTGAGTCATAAATAACCTAGGTTTATGATATCTAATCGTTTGTTTTTTTTACAATTATCACTCTAGTTCGGCATCATCATCAGGTTTGTGCAAAAAATGTCCTGCAGGCTATTCCAGCAAATCACTATAGGGTAGAGGTTGAAGACGACGACACTTGGAGGAAGACACTCTGAGTGTTTCAGCGCCAGAGTCTGCAAAAGTATGAGGGCTCTGTTTCATATTCAGTCACGTAAGACTGGCTGGAGGTGGTTGAGATAGTATTTAGTTCGATCCGTGCTCGGAAGGAGCACTTGGTTTCCTTGGTTATGAGGACTCTACATGGAGAAGCGAGGAAGTGGTGGTTATTGTTCCTCGAGGATCATGTGGATTCAACTATCTCATGGCAGGAGTTTCGAGAAAGGTATAGAGGTGAGTTTCTTTTTTCAATTGGGAAGGCATCCAGATGCTAGAAGCTTCTAATCCTTTGACATGGGAGCTCCTATGTACGATAGATTAGAATACACTTCAAGAACCTTTTACTACATGATTTGTTCCTGTTACCATATGAGGAGGCTAGGGTGAGGCAGTTTGAAGAGGCTTTGCATCCCAAGATCCAGTGCCATGTCACCCCATTTATACTGATAACATATCTAGAGGATCTGGAAAGGGAAGAGGTTATCCTGAGAACATTTTCTAGGACCACATCATCACAAGAGGGGAATCTTCATCATTCTTCATGAGGTAGAGCTGTTTTCCGGGGTTCCTAATTTCTGGGTAGAAGAGTTTCCATTCAGCTGTGGGTATGTCCCAGTACTTCACAACTTGTTCTTATAGAGGTAGAAAATTTTCGTCTTCTGCCAATGAGATATGGTGCTTGTTATTCTTGTTGTGGTCATGGTCATCAGCAGTAGGAGTTCCCGACCATTCACAGCAGTCAACATGCACCAGGTGCTAAACATCAGGTTTATTTATTGATTTAGTTCCAGCAGAGGAAGCAGCATCAAGTTGCACAGGATTTAGATCAATAGAGGTCAGATGTGGTAGGTAGAGGGTAGCCCTATGACAATCCCCATCCCCAGAGATCAGAGCGTGGCCGTGGTGGTCTTCGTCATCAGGGTCAGTGAGGTCGTGGAGGAGGTTATGACCATCTTCATGCCCTGGTGTTTCATCCTCCAGGCGATCTAGACATCGTTTGAGGTACCCTATACTTGTTTTCTACCATGGTGTATTCCTTGTTAGATTCAGTAGTGACAAAGACCTTCATATCACCTACCCTTGTCCATTATTTTGGACTTGAGGTAGAGAGGCTTCCAGTGCCCTTGGCGTTGACTACGCCAGTTGGAGTTCAAGCTGAATTTTTCGATGTATTTAGACATTGTGATATAGTTTTGGGGCAACACCACTCTTAGGAAGTTTTCTTATGTTCATTAATACAACCATATGATGTCATCCTTCGCATGAATTGGTTGTATTCGATGTAGGCTATCATGGATTGCTTCAGGAAGAAAGTTGTTTTCATTGGTACAGATGTAGAGCCTATGGTGTTTGTTGGCGAGCAAGTTCCTCAGATGGGACATAGGCGCATTCCGTCCTAATCATCCATGATGATTGAGATGATGATGAGTTCTTCAGAGGTTCAGTAGTTGGCATTTCCTATGGTCATAGATGAGTACCCTGAGGTCATTCTAGAAGACGTTACAGCATTACCCCCTTGATGAGAGATCAAGTTTGGAATCGAGCTACAACTAGGAGCATATCAAATCACTATGTCTCTATATAGGATGGACCATTCTGAGTTATGAGAGATATTTATATTGGTTGATGGGCTTATACAGTGTGGTTTTGTTTGTCTACATGTGTCTTCATGGGGTGCACCAGTTTTGTTCATGAAGAATGATGGCGTCTGTTTGCTGTTGTGTGTTGATTATCGTCGCTCAAATAAATTGACAATAAATAATACCTATCCTCTTCTGTGGATTGATGATTTATTCATTCAACTGAAGGGTGAATATTTGTTCTCAATGATCGACGTGTGGTCATGATATCATCAGATGTGTGTGAAGAAGTAGGATATCCCAAAAACATCTTTCTGTTGTCGTCATGGTCAATATGAGTTAATTTTAATGCCGTTTGGCATGATGAATTCTACAGCATTATTCACGGGATTTATGAATGTTGTGTTCCGTGAGATCTTGAATATGTTCATTGTAGTTTTCAATGAAGAAATACTTGTGTACATCCCATATGAGGAGGAGCATCCAGAGTAACTTCAAGCCCTTTTTGGAGTTTTTCGTCAACATCAGTTGTATGGGAAGTTGTCAAAGTGTGATTTATCTTCTCTAGTAGTTCATTTCTTGGTTCATGTTGTTTCTAAATATGAAGTAGCTATGGATCCATCAAATATAGAAGCAGTTGTGTCTTGGGCAGCCCCCAATACAGTGTCAGAGGTGTGAAGTTTCCTTGGTCTCGCAGGCTACTACAGGAGGTTCGTAGCCAATTTCTCACGAGTTGCGACTCCTCTAATAGCTTTGACCCGGAAGGATCAGGCATTCATATAGATTTATTACTGTTAGATATCTTTTAATTATCTAAATGATATGTTAGTAAGTGATCTAGTATTTTTCTTCCAGGTGAGGGAGTTCAGTTTGATGTTTTATACGATGCTTCGCATCTGCGATTAGGCTCTATTATCAAGAAGAAGTGGTCAGTTGTTTCTTATGGGTCTCAACAGCTACATCTCCATGATCATAACTATGCCACTCACGATCTTGAGTTGTCAGCTGTAGTGTTTTCTCTAATGATTTGGATACATTAACTCATTGGTGAGCACTTTGTGGTTTTCTACGATCATAAGATATTGAGGTAAGTTTTCTCCAAGTGGGACATAAACTTATAACATCATCGGTGGATAGAGTTCATACAATAATATGACTTTGAGATATCATATACCCCTAGAAAGGGGAATGTTGTAGCTGATGCGCTGAGTTGAAAGTCACATAGGGATGTTGTTTATGAATTCGATGAATCTTAGAGAGTAATTGAAGAGTTTTCCGCATTACATTTTGATATGGGAGAAGTTGGTGGTAGAGGTTGTCTTTTTCAGATGATGGTATAGTCATCCATGATGCAAAAGGAGGATGAGTTTCGGTTGGGGGATCTTGAGGTGGAGGTCTGGAGAGACTGAGTTATCTGTAGCGAGGCCCCTGAAGGTTGGACTGAAAATGAACAACACCAAGTGTTGTATCATGGAAGGATTTTTATTACACTGAAGATGCATGAGATGGTTCTCAGAGAGTTCTATTCATCACCATTAGCGGTGTATCTTGGCGTGAAAAAAGATGTATCCGGCCTTGTGGATCTAGTTTTGGTGGTCGGTGCTGAAGCGTGCAGTTGCGGAGTTTGTGTCCCGATGTTTGGTCTACCAGAAGGGGAAGGCTGAAAAACGTGTTCCCGGTGGGCTTCTCCAGCCATTAGAGATTCCTCAGTGGAAGTTTCATGAAATCTCATTGGACATTGTTACTAGTTTACCTCGAACTCCGGGAGGACATGATTCTATTTGTGTGGTAGTGAATCTTTTAACAAAATCATCCCACATCATAGAGATCAAAGAGTCGAGCTCAGTAGATGTTCTATTGAAGAAGAATCTAGAGGAGGTGCTGAGAGTTCATGGAGTCTCGAGGATAAATATTTCTGATCGAATCCTAATTTTACCTCCATGGTGTGGAGATGTCTCCAACAGGCTTTCGGTTCTCAAATATGCCTTATCACTGAATTTAATTCTTAAACAGATAGTCAGACAGATAGAACAATCCAGACTCTTGAAAACATGTTACACTATTGTGTTATTGATTTTGGAGGTTCTTAGATGAAGCTCATACCCTTGGTGGAGTTCACTTACAATAATAGTTTTCACTCCACCATCGGTATGGCACCGTTTGAAGACTTGTATGGCTGAACTTTCTGTTATCTATTGTTCTAGACTGGGGTCGGAGAGTCAGTAATTCTCGTACTTGAACTAGTGCAGAATACAATAGAGACGGTTCAAGTGATTCATTAGTGGTCAAAGTCAGATAAAAAATCATTAGAAATCATATTTCATTCAATGTAGGAGGCCCTTAAAGTTTCATGTTGGGGAACATGTGTTTCTAAAGGTGACTACCCATCCTGGGCAGCAGAGGTTTGGTCGTGGGAGTACTCTTTCTCCCCGCTTTGTTGGGAATTTTGAGGGGATAACTCGTGTTGGTGATGTGGCATACCAGGTAGCACTTCCCCCGAATATGATATAGATACATGCTGATATCCTTGTATCATAGCACCGGTGTTATCTTCATGATGACTCTCACATCATCGATTGGGGAGAGATAGATGTTGGTGATGATGCTTTATTTGAGGAGCGAACTATGAAGAACCAAGACAGAAAGGATAAGGTGTTGTGCATGATTTGTTTCCCCTTGGTTCATGTCTTGTGGAGACACTGTGGCTTGGAGGAGAGTACTAGGGAATGTGATTCACATATACGTGATCAATACCCAGAGTTGTTTGATGATTAAAAATTTTTATATGTCGATGTAGCCCTTGTGGTTATAATCCATTCATGTTTTTGAGAGGTCTTCCTTTTGATGATTTTGTGTCTTGCTCTTATTTGAGAGGTATCTAAATGGGTGGTTTTTCTAACCCCATTTCGTTACCAGATTAGGTGGGTTTTGAGTACTTAGTAAGGGAATTTTTTATAGGTATCTGATGTAATGGCCTAGTCCTATCTAGTCCATTCCATTGTGAAAATATGGTGTTTGTGGTGTTTTGTATGGTCAAGGTGACTTATCCTAAACAATTTTCCAATTTTCTAGTTTACTGAACAGTTCCAATGGTAGAATGTTGTGAACACTACAACGGTAACCTTCTGTGAACAGTTCTATCAGTAACCTCTAATGGAAACCTCTCTTTCTGTTGCCAAATTTCCAATTTTGTGAACAGTTCCATTTATGAATAGTTCTATCGGTAGACTCTAACTGTAGCATCTATTTCCTTTTCCAAATATCCATTTCATTGAAAAGTACCATCTGTGAACAGTTCTATCAGTGAGGTCTAACAGTAACCTTTAACGGTAAGTTGTATTAGTATCATCTTTCGGTAACCTCTAAGGATTATTTCTATTTCATTTTCCAAATTTTGAGACATGTGAACAATGTTTCCATAACAGTGACCTTTTAACGATGACATTTTCTTTCCTCTTCCAAATTTTGAGTTCTATGAATAGTGTTTCTAGAATGGTGACCTTTTCATTCCATTGCCAAATTTTGAGTATGTAAACAGTGTTTCTAGAACACTGACCTTCTAATAGTGAGGTTCCTGAACAGTTTCTAATGGAGAGGTTCATGAATATTGTCTAAAAGTGAGGTTCATGAACTATGTCTAACATTGAGGTTGCTGAACAGTGTTTTCCTTTCCCAAATTTTGAGATTGTGAACAGTGTTTACAGCATTCTACAGTTTCACCCCTTTAGCGTTTTCTTATGATGTAAAATTCATTTAAGGCCCCGTTTTATGGACTCCAAGGCTGATTCAAAGGCCATAACTCCTATATTATGTTTTCATAAGGGTCGTGATGTTTTTACTTGGTCAAAATACATGGTTCAATAAGATCCGATTTTAATGGGAAATTAAGCATATCTTAAACCGTCGCTCTGTTAAATCTTCAAAAGGGATGAGATACCTTCCTCCCTAATTATTCCTCTTTCTTCTCGGCTATGAGACACTATAACCTTCCATTCTATTATATATGAGTTTCATAATCAAACTATCCTATCTCGATTGGTTCTACACGATTTTGATGCAACCAAGCTATATTACCAATCTTTGATATAAGGTATTATTTATCATCATTTATTTGGGGTTCATCTTCTCTTATTTCTCTTGTCCATACTATAGCTTGTAATATCTATGTTTCTAATGGGTTTTTTCTTTGTATTTAGTTGGTGTGGTCATACCATGGCATCCTCGAGTGGATGAAGTTGACATGAGAGGATAATCTTGACCTATTGGGTGGATAAAGAACATCATGAATGGTATAAGGTAGGGTATTCCATGCTTCTCTTTTCTTTTACATACAACTGTATTGTTAGCATGTTATATCCCACTTGACAACAATGAAATTGATATAATTAATTTTTGAACTGGATAAATAAATTGATATCAGTCGTTTGTTATTACCCATTTTTTTCTAGATAGTGTGATATCTACGCTTGCTTCATTTAGTTGTTCATTATTGATGAATATTGGTAAAGAACGTAAACCTGAATTAATTGATAACTATTGGTTATGGATAAAGAGGCATGTAAATGAATCTTGTTCTTCTTGTTTTAATTTGATGTTAATCAAATTATTTTGGTAAGTATGTTTAATTATTTATTGATAGCTTACTGATTATGTTTCCTGTATTATTGAACCTATCAATAATAAATCTGTTAATTAATGATGGATTAAAGAACTGATTGTTTGATAATTCTGTTAAGGGTTCTGTGTTACCCTCTTGATTTTCAATGGGCCAATAGCCCAATTGATGTGATGTTTGTTTTCCTACAGCTTGTGTTGTGACGTGAGCTTGGATGGATGTTGTGATATGTGTGGTCATAAAGACTTTTGGTTGTGGGAGAAGATGATGTATAGAGTGGAAAGATGCATCAGTGTATGTAAGTGGGTGTCGGGGAGGGCACCAGGGATGATGAAATGGGATAGATGTGATTGTTGGATGGTTGTTGATCCTTATTGGTTGATTATATTCTTTATATTTCCCCACTGCTCAAGGTAGCTGGTCATTCTTACCCTACTTCTGAAAGAGGCGAAGACGCACAGGGTATGCCACATGATTTTTGTGTTTATCTTCTTAAGGGGGGATGGGTCTATGCTATTGATATAGGAGGAAATGACTTTACGGGTAGTACATCTACACACTATGTTGAGCCCCCTTATGTTTAGTCACATGAAATGTTTTTCGTGAATGCATGGGAATGTGGGAAATTAATTCTATAATGATTAATTGAATAAATAGTGTTAACCCATGGGGTTGTATTTTGGTGGAACATACTGATAAAGTTGTAATTTTTACGGGATAGTGGACATTGGGTGTGATGCTAATGAATTTAATGTGGATTTTTTCATGGTTAATTAATGTTTAAAGAATTAATTTATGTAATGTGAAACTGGTAAAAAGGGAATGATAAAATGAATTAAAACACTTTAAATGGTTGTGTGCTTACAAGATACCTAGTCTTTGGAGTGGCATCTCAGAGTCTGAGAGACATTAGCTGTAGTTGTGTCTAATACTAGGTTATGCCCATATTTTGGTTGTGAGATATAGTATATTTTGTACTTTATTTGTTTCAATACTCTACTCCACCCTATCAGTAAGGTAAACTGACACCACGGGGATTATGAGCCTTGGGGGGGGGGGGGGGGGGTTTCCCCAATATTCTAGTGGGAGGATGAATGGATAGCTACCCCCTTTGGCCACACTCTCTTCTCTTGGTAGATACTTTTGATGGTAGGCACAATGGTGAGTTTTTCCCATATAAGTGTGTAGAGGGTTGTAATGGCTTGTTGTTATTCACACACATATATTTTGGATATAGTATCTTATGGAAAACTATAGGTGTAATATGTATAGGCTATGATGGCTTGAGGATCCTTACTTGGTGTTTGGGATTTAATGGCTTGAGGTATAATTCTTGATGGATGATACATGTTATGTGAGCTGTGGTGGCACCCAGAAACTACCTGGTTTTTTTCTTGCATTGAAGTGGTGGTTTTGTTGCATTTGGTGCATATTGTTGTTCTTCACCTAGGTGTCTGTGGGAATTCCTTTTGGAGAGAGATGCTCATGACATGTGAATTTGGGGAAAATAGGAAAACTAGTGGTGATGTATTAGTAGGTTACCCTTGATATTCTTTATGATATGATATATTCTTGTATGTGTTACTTGGTGAGTGTAGCCATGGAGAGGCTTGGAACAAAGTATACATGTTTAGGTGATGAGTTAGTTTCACTTGTTGTTCACTATGCTTTAGCATGCATTCATTACATATGCACAAGAGGCTTTGAGGGGGATCCTACTGATTATATTGGTATACTCACACTATGTATATATAAAATATTTTCTGGTCACTTGGAGAATCTTTGAGATTAATACGGTTTCTACTAGCTTGGGGTTACAGGATCTCTTCGGGCTTGTGGTTGCTGTTGTTCTTAATTTCTTTTGGGTACTTGTAGTTTTCCCCTTCCACTTGTAGTGCTTTTTTATGAAATTAAAAATGTGCACTTGGGTTTTATTTTATATTTCAGTTCTGAGTTGGAGTTCATTGGTGTCTATATTATCTCTCTCTTCCGCATGTGTTCTATTAGAGGGTAATTCCTCCCATTTGTGTGATTACTATACCCTCGGTGCTAGTCGCCAACCTGGGGCCTACTGGAGGCTAGACACGGGGGTCCTTATCTCCTTTATCACACTGTCGGTCTATTTGGGGTACACTTTGTGGGGAGGGGGTCGTGAAACCTTCCCTATTTAGTTTATTAACCACTGAAAAAAATAATACACACATTAAAACAACATTTGGGAATTGTATATTCAACATTCCATGAGATTATAAAGATATGGGTCAATGAAGATCTCTTATTTTTAGATTAGAAATTATGTCTCCATTTTCCAATTTTTATATAATGTAAACACGTGATAAACATTTTTTCATTTTATTATTATTGAATATATTGAAATTTTTTACATCCATTTAGTTATCATATTTTGGAATTTCAAATATTAATTGATGAATTTATCTAACTTAAATTTGTATTTCAAAATTTTAGATATATTATTCTATAAAAATTTCAAAACACATATAATTATGAATATGACTTATTGAAGGGAATATAATCCCCATGATAATTTATATTCTCCCATAGAATTTGAATTTTACCTTTAATGATCATGTAGATACACCTAAGACCATGTATCATGTTATATTGTCTCAATCAATTTTTAGGGTTGATGGGTAAGATCGTGATTTTATAAAGATAATTAATTTCTTAAATCATATTAATTTATATTGTAGTGTAAAAATGCGTCCATATAAATAAATTTATTGGAATATTAAATATATATTTCTTCATTGATAATGTTTTCTAAGGACTGCTAATATTATCATTCCAATTAATATTTGTAAGGATATATATATATTAATTTCATAGATATTTATATATATAATGATATTCTAATCCCTATATATATAATGAATACTATATTAGTGTTATTTATGCATATATTTCCCTCTAGACTAATGAAAATGAATACTTCCATTTTTTCTTTCTAAAAGTGTACAATTTTATTCCGGGAAGTGCAACATAAGTGATTTGAAAATAATTGTGTGTGTAGAGGAATAATTTAATATACTGATGGAAAACATGATTCCATTCAAATATATTATTATATTTTTTTTTCAAAATTGTATTATTTTGATAATAAAAAAATATCTTTTATAAAAACATGATCTTGATGACACTAGATTTTGAACCATTTATATTAATATTTTTTAATCATCTATTTTCCTACTAAAACATTAAAAATATCAAAAACTAACTAAAACTATAGGTGATTTACCAAAATTAAATAAATTATTTCACGATTAATTGATAAAATGTTAATAATAAATTAATGAACTCATATATTATTATTTTCTCTAACTAATATTTTAAAATGGATAACATTTATTGAACTATTAAAAATCGGGTACATTATATTACAATAATAAATAGATCATAGTAGATAGTTTATAATAATAGTAAGTTATAAATATATTTAGTAATATATCAGTATTTAATTTTTTTTAAACCAATATAAAAGGGGAACAAATAATCAAAAATAATTATAGGTCCATTTTTTTATAAAGTAATATATTTATTATATATTTTATTTTCATGAAAAATTGAATTTATAAATTTTAGAATTTTAATTTTTTTAATATAATTTTATTATATACTTCAACATTAGATTGTTATGGTCTTCTTATACTTTTCTAACAAATTAATATTGTTTAATTATAATATGAAATATTAATTCTCTTTATCTATTCACTAAGATATATGATAATATCATAATTGTCTACGGTGGAATTCCACCTTGGGAAGTAATGTGTTTTTTCAATTTATGATTTAAATAGAAAGTAATATAGATTAATTTGATATTTATGTATGATATTTAATAAATTAAAATATTTATGGAAATGAAATATATCATACAATTTATTACTATGTCTTCTATTGAACAAATGTTAATGTCATATGTGACTATGGAAGACTAATTCATTAGGAAGTGATGAGATTCCATTTTAAGAAACGATTAATATAGATTTCAAGAGGTGATATATTTAATGAATATATGTGAGACATATTACATTTATTTGATTATTAAAAATTTATATATCTTCCAATTCATTACCTTTTTACCCATTATGAAATTGATAATGTCCATCGTGTGTAGATACAACGTATAATCACAAGAAAGCGATGTGATTTGTTATCCAAGTTTAAAAATTAAATAATGACTATAAATAAAAATATTATAAAAAATTATTTTACTAACAAAAATATTAATATAGATATGATTTAAAAATATCCTTTTCTATTTTATGAAATATTTAAATCATAACATGAATGAAAATCATTGAAATTAAAACCTGAATCGGTAGTGATAATGAAAAATAATTAATTAAAAGGTAAAAAGATGTTATAAAAATATGAAACATGATATTATAAAGATTTATATGGTTCTTGTATAAGTTAATTACATGTTATTAACCACATTGTAGTATGTTAATGATCGCTCAACTAAATCTAGGGGTTTTATTAACACAATTTCTCTTTAATGCATTATATGCCCACTTCGTTGATTAAATTATTCTAAAATTATGTGTGAGATATATTTTCATTAATTTATGTTGTATAGAAACATTATTTCTTGGGTGAAAATTTTATACTCATAATTATCATAATGAATTACTCTCTACCCAATGATATGTACTGTGTAAGGGTTTAATATCAAACTTCTTTATTTGAGACAAGTGTCCACTTATGTATCGAATTTAATTTTAATCATGAATTTAAGTACCCTTTACTGACTATATAATGAATCCATCCAAAATAATGATGTTTTTTGTTATAATTAATATATTTAATTCATGGGATATTATGGTGTAATGGTTACTGTATCGGGAAGGGTGTATTTTTTTCATTTGAATTATGATTTTATATTCAGCAATTCAAATTGAAATAATATAGATGATCACCATAAAATATAACCTAATTCATTTATTTTCATTGTTTTATTAATTAATTATTAAATTTATAATACCATCATATGTCTTTATAACATTCAATGAATGATAATTTTTTTTAAATAAATATGAACTAATTTCTCTCTTAAAAAAACGTTTTTCATAGAAATAAATTTTTTCAAAAATATGATTTACAAAATGATTAAATGTGATTCTCAAAGTAATTTTTACTTTCTAATAGATGTTTAAAAAAATCATTGAATGAAATATTTACAAATTTTTTCAAATAAATAACTTATTTACATTTCATTCAATAATTTAAAATAATGATTTGTTTTTTAATGATTTTCTCATGAATGTAACTCTTCTATCTTTACAAAAATATCATGTTTGAAATATTAAATTCTATGATTCAATGTCAACTTTTGAAAAAAAATTATCATTAATGTTTGAAAATATTTTATGTTTTAAATAATTTTTTTATAATGTAAATTATATTTTACTCATGAATATTTCAAAAAAAGTATTCCAATATAATATCCAATATTATATTAAATGATATTATGTCACTAAAAAATAAAATTTCATTTCCATAAATAATGTTTTTAATATTTTTGAAATTATTTTCATCGAGTAAAATAATTTTTTTATGGATTACTTCTAAAATATATATATACTTAGTTCACATATATTCCTAGTTTATTTATCATTCCTTTGATGTGGTAATACATTCCCTATGGTCATTTTTGAAATGGGTTATTTATGAAATTTTCCTTGAATTAGATATAATGAAATATAATGAATTTTTTTATTTAAATTGTTATTTTTAATTTTATTACTTATTGTTAATTTAATTTACATGGAACACGTAGATCATGAACATGTTGTTTTTGGTGAGCACATATTTTCCCCCAATGAATTATTTTGTTTGGTGGTCTCATGAGACATCATGTATGGGAATAATTTGTATAACTAATAAATTAGGGGACATATTTAACCATGCTATATTTAAATAGAATTTTTCCTTGAAACAATTTTATTTTAGGTTTTTTGATACCACATTATCATGTTTCCATGAATATATATTACCACTGTCATTATGTTATTCTCCCATTGCGTTATTAATGTTCCTTCACTTTTATGAAATCATATTATACCGTTGAATTTCTTGGTATTATTCATTATCATGTCTATACCCTTAATGATATTTTTTTCTTACCCAATACGTTCCATTTTCGCCTTGGTGATCATATGAAGATATAGAATACTGATTAGATTTTATGCACAAACTATAGAGAAAAATTTAAGGATTCCAGGATTTATCTTTCTTTTTTGTATAAATACCAAATTTACAAAATACAATAGGCCAATATGATCCTTATGTTGTACGAATGGATATTTTTGTTTATTAATAACTTTATAATAGGTGTAAAATAATTTTGTCTACATAGTTAAAATCAATGAAATTGTTTAGATAACCTTTTATAATAAGGTTAATAAATCATTAATGAAAACCCAAGGGATATTTATTAGTATTAGAATAAGTACAATTATATTTATATGAATGTATATGGTAATGTTTTTATTTTAATGATTGGTTTGAAAGAAATTAAATCCATTAATGGATACAATAAGTAGATGTAGTTCTAGTAAAGATATATTATGGGGTAGTAATTCAAAGAAGACACATCATCCATGATTCAAGCATTACTGGGTATATAAAAACATACCTTACTACACACCATTCTTAAACTCATGGGGGACATTGTTTGGAAATTAATGAAAAAACATTACGACCAATCATAAAATATTTTATTATATAATGATCATAAATTTATGATGATAAACATAATTTGACAGATATTTAGGCGAATATTTCAGGATTTAGATACCATATACATGATGTTTCATGATTATATTATTTACAGCTATGATCCTTTTGAATCATATTATTCTATGTTGTTTAAGTGAATATAATAATGTAAGATTCATGTATACACTAGATGTTATTGAATCTTCATTGATTGTGTGAAACCAATTTGGATAATTATTGGAGATAAATATGTTTATATTATTTATAATAAATTATCATGGTATATAAATAACAATATGAACATCGGTGAGACTCAGAGAATGTCAAACAATATGTGTATTGAATACTAACAATGGTTATGTGGTAATGAAAATTTTTAAATGAATATTTCTCTTCCTATATGTCAAGAAGGTGGGAATAATCACCATTAGCAACATTTAAAATGTATATGATGATGTTTTGAATGTGGGAATGGAGGTCATAGAGCACTAAACATCCAATTAATTCAATTTATTATATGTAAGAACCTTGTAAATTATCCAATTAAATTAATTAAAAAATGTTTTACCCCCAATGTCGGGGAAGAAAATATGATATAAAACATATTTCAACAGAAAAAGTTTAATAATATTTTTTATTTTTCTATAAATATATTGTATAATTATTTTTAGCAATGGTATTTTTGTTTTAAGAATCATCAAACATATATGTATTATGTAAATTTTAGAAGAATGTGTGTATTATTTTTAGTATTAAAAAAGTTATATGGAGACCATCCTATTTTTATGATTTTATGGTTGGTCAATTGTTAGATTTACTAGACTCCACTTATGATATATAACGTAAAAATAATTGTAGGTGACTATTGATATTTCGAGAGATTATTTCTTAAATGGAAAATATATACCATTTATGTCTAATGTAAATAATTAATATTGAATAATACTATAACGTTTATTAGTACATAATACGAGTGGTTTTAATAATAAAAATTTATTGAATTGATTTAGGTCCACATATAGAGTAACAATTGATATATTAGATATTAATGTCTTGTAAATCTCATTCTAACCCTTTTATTCTAGTAATGACTATGAATAGATTGTTGTTTTAGAATATAAGATTTATTAAAACTGTATTTTACTGCATCTAACATGCATATTTCATCTTGAATAAACATCATTTGGAGGAAATTAATATAGGTTCATGGAAATTGGTTAAATAATGAATGTATACTTTAAAAATTATTATACTTCCATTTTTCATTGATTATATATTAAATTATTCCATAAACTCTCATACAATTTTGTCATAAATTATCTTATTAACTTCAGTTGTAGTGAATCAATAATATTTTATCTCATCATAGATGTCTTGTTTCTAGGCTTTAACAATCCCTTTATGGTATACTTCATTATGATCAATGATCACCACATCCACCCATAATTATTCCTTATTTACATCCATGTTTATTTCTCTAAATTCTTATAATTTTGTATTATGTGGAAGCTGAGTTATGTGATGGATTTTGAAAATCTATTTTGGTAAATTTAATAGTTATATTTTGTTAAAATTATTTGGATGTTTTTTCTGTAATGAAATTATCCAATCATAAACACTTCATTTTTGAAATCGTGATTAAATTTCAGGGATATAATTTTTTTAAGGGGGTATAATGTAGTACCATGAAATTTTAAAAGAGGAATTTTTTTTTTGATAAAATATATGAAATGAAGAACGAATATTCCAATATATTGTAACATCCTAGGAAGTTTTTATATTTTTAAAATAAAATCCATGTCTTCAATAGATTACGGAACACATAACCCATAATCAAAATAAATAATGTTATATAATACAATTATAACAGAGACAATATTTTTTGGAATGAATTGGAAAAACTGTATTGTCAAAATTTTCTGTTTTACCTATCAAAAAATTCAATTCAACGAATCTTCATATATTATAAATAAAATAAGAAAAAATTTAATGGAAAAAATAATTTTTTTGGGAAAACTAAATTTTATTAAATTGAGCTTTAGTCATAAACTACAAACATAATTTAATAATTATTATCCAAACATTGATATGCGATGTTTTATAAAATAAACATCAATTTTTTTAATCATATATATATATATAAACTTATTGTAAAATTTTAGTGTTTTTCCAAAATTGTATGTTATTAGTGAATAGTGAAAAATACTAATTTGTAAAAAAATGTAAATTATTTTAATAAATTATTCTACATTAGTAATTTAATTTGATTTAATTTTTTTTAATAATATAAAATATTTATTTAAAATAAATAATTACATTTATATTATATTTATATTATATTTGAGTATTTTTTTAGAATTTAATGCTTTTTTCTTCAAAAAACTAATTTAATGTGAATAATTGTCATCATTTTTTAATAATTAAAGTAGTCACAAATGAGGAATAATTTACAGTAAATTTATATTATATATATATATATATTAATGGAAATTATCATAATTATTATTTCTTGTCAATTGGTTAATATGAGATCAATTTTTTCTTAAAAATTTCATCTTTTAAATACCCATTTTCACATTTGTCCATGAGATTAACATCAAATTAATTAAATCCACAAAAAGGATTCAAATTTGAAAAAATGGAGTCAGTAAATGGAAAATTCATATTTTTTATTTTACAATAATTTCATCACACATGTCCATATTGAATAATGATATCACAAAAAAATTATTTCCAATATTTATTGTAAAAAGGTGTTTAGTATAAAATTAAAATGAAATGTTAAGTGATTAAAATTTCTCAAAAAATGCATAATTACTAATTTATAGTTATTTTACTTTCCTTATATTCTAAATGTTGTAAAGGTGTAATTTTTTTTTTCAGAATTGTGACATGATAAAAACAAAGGATGATTTTGTTAATATCAAAAAATCAAACTTTATTCTCACCCCCACTTATAATGGACACCCCCTTTTCTCTCCACCACGTACATAGAAAAATAAATATATCATAAAATAAATAAATAAATAACTTCACATCTTCCCTATAATAATCATATAAGACATTATTTGTTTATAAATCCATGTTAGGAAGGATTTTGGTGAAATCTAAAAGGTGTTTTCTAAATAAGGGTAACATCCATTACCTATTGTATTATTTTATTTATTTCCAAAAAGAAGTAAATTATTTTAAAAAAATACTTATATTATATAATATTATCTTACATACACATACATTTAGTTATGATGGGGTACTGATCTACAAACATATCATCACCCCTTAAAAGGGAAATGAAACTCTTATTTGTGTGTATAGTGGACTACCACCTCACGAACTGACGTATATCATTTTCCATATCTAACTATGAAATCAGGTTTTAATGATTTATGTAGAGATTGTATGTGAATGTTTTTATATAATCATACATATATATTTATTTACTTATATATACCTTCTTCGTATAAGTTTGATAAAAAATAAATAGTGTCTCTCATGTGTACCGCAAACTCCCGTCTCAAAAAGTGATGAGATTCATTTTTCCCTTAATCATTACTCAGAAGGTTATAAGAAAAAAAAATTATTTATTTATATAATAACATTTACATAATAATAATTCTCTATTATTATTATATCATTGACATTCTACAATTACCATCAATGTAATAAATGATAATTGTATTCCTATGTACGGAAGACTTCAACCTCATGAAGTAATGCTATTCATTTTCACCCATTATTTAAATGGAAGTTAAAAATGATAAATTTAATGAATATGTGATATATATATATATTTGAATTTTTACGTATTATTTAAAATTAATAAACAATTAAATTCCATACACATTCACCCATTATGAAAATTATCACATTTATCATGTATATGTGTAGTCTTTCATCTGCACAAACCCATGTTATTCATTATCTATGATTAAAATATATTAAGGATTCTATGTAACAATATAATGAAAATTTTATATTAATAAAATTAATATCATTTATGGTTTGAATTTAATATATTATTTTTTATGATTTAGAATATTTTTGGACAAACGTATGGAATTTAACACCTAAAAAACTAGTGATAATGAAAAAATGTAACTAAATGGATAATAGTATGTTTTAAAAGTATCATATATAATATTATAAATATTAATATTGTTATTATAGAAGTTAATAAAATGTTTATAATCATAATACAAGAGTTTTCAGTTTTCATAACTAGAGATAAAATGAGGAAAGGGCTTTTTATAACATAATTTCTATTTATTTGGTTATAAATCTATATTATTGATTAAATTATGTAAAATATTAATATAAAATGAAATATTATTTAAAAAAATTTAACACTTTTTTGTGTGGATATAATCTTTCAAAAAATAACCACCCCATTTATTAACTCACACATCAAGGATATAATCATTATAAGGGCTTTTTCTCAAACAAATTTCTTCATGAATAATATTTTTATTCACCTAATTTCTTTTGATTTTTTTATATACATACTAGTATTATAATATTTTATCAATCCCTAAATTATCACGATACATTATGTCAAAATTGGTCTAATTTATTTATTGGATTTTATTTTTCGGAATTTACGAAAGTAGTAAGGGTTTAGTTTTCAAAATCATATTAAATGGAATTACTTATCCATGAGTTTTCCTTGATGGATATTATTTTATAATTATATAATAAAACTATTTCAATTTAGTATCAATTGGTTACTCAAGATGTTTCCTTTTAATAGTACCATTTCCAGCTCTCTGTTTCATAAAAATATTGATAATGTTTTTAAATAAAATATGACTTTATTTCCCTGTTCGAACGAAAGTTAATTTGCTTCCAACTCCATGAATAATAAATTTTAATTGAAATTTTTTTTATGATAAATGTTTAAATATGATTTTATACTTAACTAAATATTTATGAACATTATTAAAAGAAATCATGTTGTAAATTTCTGAAAATTGTAATTTTTTTATCTATTTTTAAAAATATTTTAATGGAATAATATTTCAATTTGGAATGAATGGAACCCATCCACCATAATAAATTCATAACGTTTGAAGATTGGTTTTTTAATTGAATTTTTATTTTCAAAAAATTAACTTCCTAAAAAATTAATAAGTATTTATATTTTAAAAACAATCAAAAATAGAACCATATTTGTCTCCAAAACATTATTATCATACGAAGATATTTTATCATGTTCTATAAATATAGGGACCTAATTTTCTAGGTATTAATAATTTTATAGGAAATAAATAGAAGAAGATAATGGTGGAGAAAGCGAAAAATAATGGGATGAATGGAAAGAATGATTTTCCCACATGTGACAATTTTGGAAGGAATCACCCTGGTGCCTTATAAAAAGAAAATGCAGTTTTTTAATGTGTCATGAGAAAGGCTATCGTGCTCATGATTTTAAGGAATATTATAAAGATAGAAATGTAAAATTATATAATCCTAAAGTGTTGGTAAATTCTGAAAATCATTTTATAATCATTCAATGAAATATGGCTCAGAAGAAGCGAATGGTTCAAGGCCAATCTTATGTTGATACAATAGTCGTTGTGGAATAATTAATGTCTAATTTTTTGGGATTTAAGAATTATGTTATTATATAATGTATTATATAAGGATTATATTGTAGTACTTCATCTATATGTATTTTGAATAATTAATTATTGAGGTTATTGATGTTATGAAGGTATTTTTCAATAATAGATACCTTAAATAATTTGGGGAATTGTATGTTACAATTGATTTTTTGAAATTTAAAGACCATTTTTTTGTATGAAATTGGAATATAGTATACTGAATATTTCATATGGTTGGAATATACTATATCAAAAATTGGATATTATTTTTTAGGTTAAAGTATGATTTTTTGAGATAACCTTATAATTTTTAGTAAAAATTTAGCATATTAATGAAATACATATGGGCCATTGGATTTATCTAAAGTTCTTCAGGTGTCAAAAATATCATTTTGAACATTCATTTCCTATTGTAAGTGGTGAACTGAAAATATATCAAAGCACAACCATAGGATTATATAATGATTGTTACATGAAATGAAATCAATTAAATGCATTCATAATAATTCTTCCAATTGAACATATCTTTAAACCAAAAATGATATCCTAGTAATTTTTCAGATGAATCAAATGATCCCTTAGATAATTTCATATTTGTATCATTTTGATTTATAACTTTCTCCTCATCATGTTCCCGATCACTCTCCATCAAAACATGATGGTAAGATTTTTCGTTCATGTCCATATATTCCTATATGGAACTACAGTATGCATTATCCCTAGTAATATTTGTATGTCCATTTCTTTATTTTAAAATGGTTATCTCATTAATCCATTCTCCGATGTGTGAATTCCACAATGATATTTCTAAATGACAAACCCATAGTTTTCAATCATGAATTTAAATTATGAGGATGAAATCTATTGAAGTAGGGGAAAATGAAACACCCCAAGATATTATAATATATTAATATGTAAATAAATTTAACTTTTATTCATAGTTTCTATTTAGGAAACACAATTTTAAGCTTACACTATACACATCATTGAGTTGCCTAACTTTACAAGAAAGAACCAGTTTACTGAAAAACTATATATTAATAGAATTATATTAGCATTTATTACTATTATTAACCAAATTTTAACAATTAAATATTTTATATAACATTAATATTCAACTTATATATTCACTAGACATGATATAAGAACATTTTCAATTTATCAAAAATATATGTATTTTACAAAACTACAATTTCTCTGCCTCTTGATGACGCACCCATTTTTAGTAAAGTTTTTAACATTAATATATTTTATAAAACAAAATTCAATTTTTTATTTCGTATAATAAATTTTACTTTGGAGTAATTTTTGATATTTTTTTATATGTTTATATTACACATAAAAGGTAAAATTATACAAAATAACAATTCAAAACATCATTTTTCATTGAAATAATTTATTTTTATGTTTTATAATTTCTAATGGTTTCTATGTTTTATTATAATAATTATTTATCATTTAATATAATTTTTGTCACCAGAATTACTATAATCATGAATTTTTATTTGTAAACATTTCCTTCAATTGTAATATTTTAACATTTTATGACATGTTTTTCATTCCGAAGGCAAGATTATTTTTTCAATAAATTTCTGAAACATTTATTTTTTAAATTTAAAAAAATAGATTCCCTATTTCCAATCAAATGTTCCATATTATTTAAATAGGTACATTTTATTTTTGGACATTATCAATAGGAACATAAGTAATTAATGTATTCACCAAATATTGAGTGTAAATTAAGTAAATTATCATGAAAATAAAATTATAATAATATAAAAGTACCGTAACACAAGTAAAAATATTATTGGTTGAGTAATGGGAGAAAAAAAATCCTTAGGTTGAACATCTGTCATTTGGGAGCCACTAGGGTGTGGTAATGACATGTTATAATAATTAATTAAATTTAAAGAGAATTGTAACATAGACATGTATCTTTTTACTATAACAATTTTAACATAGGTTTATATAAATCATATGTTTGAATATAAATAGTAATTAGAAATATAAAAATATATTCTACCACATGGTATTTTACTTATAATTTATAAAAAATATGTAAATAATTTTATTTATGACACATTGATGAGGTAGTGATAACCTTATTAGTGAAAAAATCAAATAAATAATATTTTAAAAATTAAAATTAATGTAATTTGATAATTTTTATTCCAAACATGAATTTTATGGAAGATCATGAAATTTAATATTTGATTTATTGTTGTTTTTTTAAATTAATCATGTTGTCATTATTTTTTATAAAAACCAATTACTAAATAGTTTCAGAATTGAAAACATCAGTTTAAAAAAATACAATTTTAATAAATGATATAATAGTCATAAATACCTATTATTCATAAAAATAATATCTATAATGTTAACAATATCATTAATAATTAATTTTATTTTCACTTGTAATTTTATTTTATCTATATTAACCATACACTATAAAATTACAGGGATACATGGTTAGAGTAAATATATTTAACTAAGGTTTAAAGAAAAAAGATATGGCTTCATTTCTGAACTTATAATTTACAAAACGTATTGGTTGATATGATATCAAATAATCCTCATATTATCATACAAATATATCACTTTTGATTTATTATAATAAGGAAATAAATTTAAATTATATGATATTTCAATTTTTTTCTAAAGTGCCTATACCCCCTCTTATAAAACACCACCACCTCAAGCCACTTACTCAAACCTCTAAATCTACATGGATTTTCTAAATTATTATAATATAATCTCCCAAAATCCATTCCTTCCTCCTAGTTTACTTACATTTTGATATAAAATACTTGAATACTTTTTCGATCAAATCAAAATGAGTTACCCAAATTATAGATAATATATTCTCTCAAGCCACTTTCATTTAATTATTGTTCCTTTTCCAACTTCCTTAGCTTTTTTATAAAATTATTTAACTGAAAACAGTATCCTAAATATATATATGTATCTTTTTATTCTAAGATTTATACTTAAACATACACATCCCTCCATCTAATGGATGTATAACATTCTGTATGTGTGTTCGGTGAACTACCGACTCATGAAATGATGATTGTTCAATTTTTTTCTAATGTGCCTATACTCCCTCTTATAAAACGCCACCACCTCAACCCACTTACTCAAACATCTAAATATACATGGATTGTCTAAGTTATTATAATATAATCTCCAAACATCCATTCCTTCCTCCTAGATTACTTACATTTTGATAGAAAATACATGAATGCCTTTTCAATCAAATCAAAATGAGTTACCCAATTTATAGATAATATCTTCTCTCAAGCCACTTTCATTTAATTATTATTCCTTATCCAACCTCCTTAGATTTTTTTATAAACTTATTTAACTGAAAACAACATCCTATATATATATATATATATATATCTTTTTATTCTAATATTTCTACTTAAACATACACATCCCTCCATCTAATGGATATAGAACATTCTGTATGTGTGTTCGGTGAACTACAGACTCGCGAAACGATGATTGTTCAATTGTATTCTACCACATCTTATGGTGGACATTATGATGGAATATATATTTTTACATCATATAATTTTTTATAATGACTTTATTATTCTTTAATATTTTTTAAAACATATTTTTATGCTCTCTAAGGTGTATGAATACGATAATTTCATTTTAGGAAGTATGGAAAATTGCAGCCTCAAAGCGATATGACCCGTTCATGCTATACATAGAACACATAAACCAATGTTTTATTAAAACTCTGAGTCATATATGAAATTAATATTATACTAAAATTATAATATACATGTATATCATTTACATTTAAATGAAAAATAAATGAATTCATCGTTTATACGTACGTACGACCTACTATCGCTCTGAACAGTGAATTTAATTTCATATCTCCATGTATTAGAGATTATTCTAAATACATAGAAAAACAATATATATATATGTATATAATATTTACATCATGTTTTAAATTCAATATAAGAAGAATTCATTATATAATTAATGGTAATGACAAATAATATGTCAAAACACAATTGAGAAACTACACGATTAACACACAAAAATAGTTTAGAAATGAATTATTACTGACAAACGAGTAGTATGTTATTATAACAGGATCATATATGTTATCATAAATATGGATATTGTTTTGGTATAATTTAATTACTTGATTTAACTATTATACAAGATATTAATGCACCCTCAATGAAAGGAAAATACAAGGTATATGAAAACATCACAATCTCTTTATTATCCATGATTTGTTATATGTAAGAATTTACAAGGATATCATCTTCATCCCTGTTCATGCATCTTAAAATGTAATTAAAAATATTATCAATAAATTTTTAATTTAATTTTTACCTATGATTGACTTTTACCCATTGTTTTGAAGGGAATAATTTCACAATTTTCCAAACAAGGTACTTTACAACCTTTTCTACACATTTAAGTAATGAATGATTTTTACCTTATATGGAACATGCAGCCATTTTCCATAATTATGACACCATAAAATTTTAATGCTTCCATTACAAAATTAAAAGGTTATTTTAAAAATATATGATATCTTTTACATTTTCACAATATTTAAATGATTTCTAGGTAAAACTAGGGATATCTCTCTCAAAGATTCTTAATATATTTATTAGTTTATTTTCATATATTTCAACATTATTGGATTGAATTTTTTCATCGATAAGGAATATTTAATATGATTCAATACTCTATACTGTATTGATGTTTTTGCGATATGATTGATTATGGATGTGTTATTTTTATACCATTCATTGTTTTTCATTAAATTATTATAATTTCATATTCTAGTTTTAATATTAATATTTATGTTATGCTTCACTCATTTAGTATGGTAAAGAATTGGACTTAGTATGTGATGGTAGGGGATTGCTATAGCCCATCAATGAATCAGTAGGTTTCCTGGGATAAACTAGATATAGACATGGTAAAGGCCTTACCCATTTGTTTTCAAAAATGGATTGGGAAAAGGGATTAACTATTTATTTTTATATGGCTTGGAAGAGGCCTCGATGAAATGTTTCAAAATTATAGAATTATGAAATCCATCATTATGATATACATTATTGAAATTACATGTTGAAGAAAAAATATTATAATGACCATGTGAATGTTTAAATGATATTATTTCATTTATTATTTTCATATTATGTTCATGATTATGTATAAAATGCATGTGGTTATGTTTTATACTTGTCTTAATGTTTATGGTTATTTTAATAGCTTCCTATATATTGTTTAACCCTATTGGGATTTTTATCTCACCACTTTTCTATGAATTATTTCTCCAGGATGCCAAGAACTGTTTTTTGTTTGACATGCAGGGTTAATCTATATAAATAAAAAAAATCCAAAAAATGGACTACATAAAAGTTTATGTTTCTTATTTATAATGAATAATTCATGTATGAAATCTATTTTCCAAGGCAAAAAAAACATATCGGTCCTTTGAGACTTGATTCCTTATATCATTATAATGTATTAAAATAATTCCCCTCCTTCGGGCATCGGGGGTGGGGGCATTACAGTCCAATTCCTTATGGGACTGAGAAGTGAAAACCCCAACATCTCTATGATAATAAAACACAATCATGTTCTGTGGATAATAAATTTGTAATGAAGTATCATAGTTATTCAATTCTATGTTATATCATAGATTATAAACCAAATTTCATTATCTCATTAAATGGGGAAAACTACTCATGATGGAATACTAATATGCCAAAATATGAATCCTAAATATGGAGATACACGTGGTGGATATATTACGGATTTTTACATGGAATTTATTGGGTATACATGGTGTATAAGGGCCACCCTATGTTTATTCACATTCTTTATCATGGGATTGTGTTCTTATACATGTTACCTTGTACTATAGTCATTCATGTTCAAACTATCCATGTCTGAGTAGCCAGGTCGTGTCATGTACATGGAAATTCCAATGTAAACCTAGACATATAAATGTATATAAGCATACTCATCTGCACTCTTTCAAAAACATATACATGTTAATAATCATTTATATAGATACATCAAAGACTATTTAATCCTTAGGTTATAGACTGTTCTACAAGTACATGATCATATTGTATGTATGCCTAATACAAAACATATAATTTTTAATTACACAAAAATAAATAGACCCCTCAACAATGGGATTGTGTGTAATGACTTCATTGACTACCCATCATATATGTATAGATTTCATAAAAAACTATGATTAATACATGGGTCTCACCCATGAATCAGTTTCGATTATTTATCTTTACAATTATGCTAAGGAAGTTCTATGTATGAAATCTGATGATCCATCAATATTGAAATTATTTATTCCACCCAAACCACTCATGATCCTATCTCATTACACCAAACCAATGTACACCATATCACATGAACATAGAACCCCTAATACTCCATTGATTTATCTCAGATATAAAATCACACCACCTATTTGAGATTAATTATTTCAATACATAACATGAATACATGGTATTGATTCATTATTCCAATGAAAAATGACATGAAAATTTCCAACCTAGTATTTTTCAACAACCAGCTAACATAAACACCAATGATTAATGTAAAATATATAATTGGAGAAAATAATGTATATAAATTGATTGGTGAACACATCTATTGTTATGGTTGGAAACAATTCTCAGTGGATGAATTAGTTATTCCGTGGTATAAATAATGTAATTCCAAATAAATAAAAAATTGGGTTCATGTGAAACACATCAATAACTGAAAAATTAATTAGATTAATAATCCATTATTTTAAAAAAAGATAATGGGTTATAGTATCTAAAATAACTACACGTACCTCAAAATTATATTGATTGATTTTTATGCCTATGTCTATGTTTTGGAAATTATTGGGATCTTGGAACTTTTCTAGTGATGATGAAATAATAGAAAACATATCCTTTCTCTATAATATATCTTCATTTATAAAAAAGTATCCTCCTTGCTCAAATATTCTTATCAGGTTTTGGGGATAAACCAAGTAATATTCCTACATGAATGATATGTTAAATATGATTTCTTTATATATTATCAAATAAATTTTCTAAATTCCTCATTTTACTTATTTAGTTTCACCACCAATGGGTTCCTCTAACTAAACAACCAATGCTAACTTTCATTATTACATAGATTGTGTAAATTAAATGACCCACCCATTAACATTACATATTCTAGTTTCTATGATACAAAATACCCTTTCTTAATGATTCTAGGATCATTTAAGTTTATAGTTTTTTTGAATTATGTATGATTCTATACTTTTTGAGGTACACCCCTCTTTAATTTTTTGGTTAACTTTTCTTTCATTTAATTTTATCCTTTTTCTTAAACATTTTTTTAGAAAACCTGAAGAGGATCTACATAGTAAGATATAGTTTGGGAAAATTGAAATAATATTCATGGATGAATGATTTTATGAATAAATAGAGTCTATGTATAATTGGGTTATGGGTTTCAGGGGTTTTGAGTTAGACTAGAAGCTTTAATGTAGGTTCGGGTTGTTTAATCGATAAAATGTGATGAAAACCCTTACATAGAAAATTTACACATAATGTATATGAATTAAAAGTGGTGTTATTTTTCTTGTTTATGATCAAATAAAATTCATTGTGATTGTATTTTCTATATATCCAATTTATAAAATTTCCAAAATTTGAGACTACATGATATGTTGTGTAATTCCATGACATGTTGATTAAATTATATTATGCAGATTTATTTTATTCAATTCCACTACAAACATGTCCTGTCAATCCTAGAAAATCATCCTTGTTATATTTAGAGCCAACTATCATTCTGGATGTCCCAATATAATCTTAGATGAATTGGTTTTTGTCTAATTTCATCCTTCTCTGCTTTAGTTCCCAAAATTTTTCTGTGAGACCGTTTGACCATTTTTATGGTTGGTTTATATCAGAACCTATTTGTCATAGGATTCACTTGGAGACCATCCACAAAATCTTTTTTACAGTATTTTTCTATTGGGGGTGTCATATGATAATCAATTAAAGATAAAGGATCTAAATATTACTTCTATTGTTTGATAATTTCAATGTTTAAAATATATTTTGATCAAACCTACATAGTGTGATACAAAATAATTAAAAAAATGAATGGGATAATTCATTATAGTCTATTAAATTAAATTGGATTCTATCCTATCTTATTGATAATCATGGGCTATGAAACCGATTAATTGAAATGAATTAGATAATTCCATAATTTTTGTTTAGCATGACATTAGACCTTATGTGATTTCTTGATATAGATTCCCTAATTTGTATCATACTACTAAATTTTTTGACTATTAATCAATTGTAAATTAATTTAAAGTCACCAATTAATTATAAATGGTATTTCACATAACTATACATTAATAATTATCATGTAATATTTTTATATCCATTTAGTATGATAAGAATTTTGTTCCATTATGTAATGTATATATTTCAAGCTCAACCCTAGATCATTCACAATTATATGTTTCAATGATAATATTCAGTGGGATTGGCCCTGTACTATTCTATAATTCATATAGAAAGAAGGATATGCCTACTCCAATATTGTAATGCATGTTAGGCTTTTACATGGATTCTTGTGACCATACAAGTGTTATGTGGTTGTGGTTAGGATGGTTGTTAGACATCTTCCAAAATCATTTAAAATGTTGGCGAGGAGTTTTATTTTACCATCGTTATATGTTGGTGTTGGCATTGTCCTAAGACATTCATAGAGATATATCAACATTGAATCGAAGAAGGATATTTTACCAGGTTTATATAGTTTTGGTAGGCATAGTCATATGACTTGCTCAGAGATAATCCATCATTGATCAGATGTAGGTTTTGTTATATTTTTATTAAATTATAAATAAATAAATATGAATATTTATCTCTCTATTATAAAAATTTAATATCAGACTGATTAGTTTAGACATTGGGGTGTTGACATACTGAGTTATACTTGCACCATATTTATGTTGACATTTAGTACACTAGTATTTTATTTGGATACATGTTTCCACCAAGGAAAAGGGAATTGTTGTTGATTTCTTTCTTGCTCGTTGGGATGGTGGTTGGAGGTGAGGAAGGAATGGGATACGTGATTGAGGGAAATTGAGTATTTATTTGTGTCTTCTTGTATTTCAAATTTATTTTTTTAGAAAAACATTTTGTTACATTCTAGTATGTCATTACATCATTCCTTTATTATTTATTCAATTAATCTGTTGCATTTTATTATTATTATATAATATGTGTATACATTTAATCGTTTCATTTATAAGATTTATTTTATACAACTATAACACTCTATACAATAGGGTATAATATCATATCTATATATTTCATACCATGATACATGTATTCATACTCTGGCTTACTAGGAGGTGCACTTGATGTCTTGTAACCAACCGTTTTTTCATGTGTGAGAGTGCCAGATTGGGGGACGTTACAAAGTGGTATGAGAGTTGGATTTATTCTCATTTGATAAATATTTGGGAATATTTGAATGGAGAATATGAAGTGTTGGGACTTAAAAAATATCTTTTTTATGGGATTATCTAACCCATGTATGAGGGAAAATCAAAGTTCTCATGTAAGGGTTTTCTATTTGTGTAGTGCTCTTTTAACAATTTATGTTATTTCACACTGGGTGATTCACATGTTGTGTCAGATTATTGATTAATGATGTTTCTTTTTCTTGATATTTGTATTCATGTATCTGTATTATGTGATATGAGAATACATTAATTATAATAATAATATATTTATATATTGATAAACATGGTTTATTATAGGTGAAAATCTATTTCATTATAATGTGATATATACCTTGTTTTTTAGATGTAAAATGATATATCTGTTCATTGAAATTAAATAATATTAATTTATGTGTTATGTTAAAACCCTTATAATCTATTTTTAGATAGGCATGAGTTAGTGGTTCTCTATTGCAGACACATGTTGAGGTTGAACATGTATATAAGCAATTATCTATGGTGGCTGATTGTATTATAGATTACATTTATCCCACATTGTTTTCAAATTGACCTCCAAGAGAGTGGAAATCCCCATGATCCTAACAAATATAAACGATAAATTCTTGTAGTTTCTATGGTGAATATGAATGTTTAGAATCGTGGAATCTTCCTATGTGTTCTGAAATCCATGGAAAGGGATATTTTTTTACCATTACATCGATTTATGAGTTTACAATAGTGTTTCTGTTTCAGAACCCATAAATTTTAATAGGGGATTGAGGACCTCAAATAGCCATTTTCATGATAAATTCTGTACATATGATCATCAAACATCTTGATACACCTAGGTATAGAAGTTTTATGCTTGATGAATATATAGTTCATGGACAAACCAACTATTTCTGGGATATTATATTGAACCGGTATACTATATGAGAAATCATGTAATGAAATAGAGATAATGTTCTTCTAATACATTAGGGCATGTTAGTGGTGGACTATACTATAAATTTCTGTGATCTAAGGTTATTTTCATTATCATTAGATGAAGAAGATATCTATACAATGATACATTTTTATGGGGTCATATCTATGAGATCAAGTAGTATGCAAATGTCTTTTGTACAAGTATCTTTGATGATGCAATGAACATGACACTTATCCTGGAAGGGGATATGAGAGAGTTCCCAAGAAACATCCATTTGGTATGAGCATATTGAACTAGGATCTCTTCTATCAGTGGAAATATGACCCACTAGGACATTTTCTAAAAAGGTATTAGGGGAAAAGAGGAAAGGGAAGTAAAAAACCCTCTCCAAAACATGTTCTATTCTTCTTCTACCATTTTGGAATGTTTGGCCACATTCTCCCATAATTTTCTTATACAATAGTTCAGTTTCATATATATATATATGGATGGCCATTTCATAATATAAGGCTCTATGTGAACATAATACAGTAGACTAGTGATAGGTGATGAGAAAAGGAACATGATTTGGGAAGGGGCTTAGATACCCCTCAGAAAGCTATTATCTAGAGTTCTACTAGCCATTTAGTCTATGGTTGGGGATGTGGTACCCTAGTGCATGTTATGCAGTGCCATGTATGGGAAATATATCAGAGTAGTCATAATCGATCCCTGTAAAGAGTGGAAACTCATATCAACATTCTTCAGTCTACTCTATCTATCGTTTAAGTAGATCCATTTGCAGTCAGATGAATGTTTAATTTATTATATAAACTTTCTTATGTTTTTTATACAGGGGAATCAAATTATATTCTATCCACCATATTTGAAAACGTTTTAGGATATGATATGGATATCATGGAAGGTTCTATGACCATCAGCACAACATTGGGAGTACAGTTAGAGAATATTAAATGTTGCAAAGGTGTATTCTCTAGAGATTGGTAGGTACCATTTCATTAGTGAACTGTTTGTGAAGTAAATGAAAATATTTGACATGATTCATGGTATGGATAGGTTTGTTCTACTCTAGGATCATATTTATTTTTATGTGAAGTCCTTTTAATCTCTATAAAGAGGTAGTTATTTCCCATTATGTGAGTTGGATCTCCAGGCTAGTCTTATAATATATATTCTGGGTAGATTGGATTGTTTCCAAAGTCATATATCTATCATTTCTCTTAATGATTGTGGAATGGTGTTACATTATTTTCCTATAGTTGTAGACTATTTTTAGGATATCCCTCCTGATGATTTCTACATATTACATCCCAAGAAGGAGATTTATTAGATGATCTTTTTGGTACTAGGAGGCGAGGTAGTTTTTATCCCACCATACACAATGAAACCAAATGAGATATAGGAGTCCAATGTTTTAATGGATGATATTGAATCAAAACGGTTTATATGGACTAGTATACCTTTTTGGGGTTCCGTTTTTATATTCTCTATGAAGGCTGATGGGTCCATGTGATTTTGTGTCTATTAGTGGAGGTTAAACAATATGATGACTAGGAACCAATATGATTTTAAGTGCATTGATGATCTTTTCGATCAATTGAGAGGTTCTAATATTATATCCAATGCTAATTTGAGATCTAGGTACCTCCAATTAATGATTATTTTATCAAACACACCTCATCATTTTTTAGATGTAGATATGGACTGTATGAATTTGTTGTTATGTCATTTTGGGATACTAAAATTCTTGTAGAAATCATGAACCAAAAGAGTATGATATTTCATCAATTTTGGTTCATTTTTTATTTTTTTGAATAAATATTCTTGTAATCTAATTCAGAAAAAGATCATACCAATAATCATGAAAACATCTTGAGTACAATGAGAGAGAATATGATTTACTCCTACAAATCCAAATACAATATATAGATTAATTGTTTCTACTCATTAGGCCATGTCATCATAGATGAAGGACTATCAATGGAACGAAATAAATTCATAGCCATGGAATCTACAGAACAACCAATTAATGACACTGATAATTTTATGTTTAACAGCTTAGCATGTAATTATTGGTTCTCATTCTAGGGTTTAATTCATATGAAATTATCAATGTCATTTATTAACGTGAAAGGGTGATTTGTGATTGGTCTGATTCTTTTTAGAGATCCTTTCAGGAGTAGGAAGTTACGATGACCTCAATACCGATCCTATCTTTACCTCTTCTATGTAATTAATATATTGTGCAATCTAATGCATCAAGATATGGAAATAGAGTAGTTCTAATTTAAGAGGATAAATTTTTTGCTTATGCTCTTGGTATTTAAGGCATAATTAGAGGAATTTCCCTTCCCATGATCTATATTTAGTAGTAGTGGCACATGACTTATAGTGATGGAGATATTATATCATTGGTGATAAAATTTGGAAATGCACAGTTTAGAAAATCCTTATTTTCAATGTTCCCAAGTAAGACCTGATCATTTGGTAGAGTAGGATGGTTGAGTATCATAAATAGTTTTACATTGAATTGAATTATTAACTAGACAAGGGAATATTTATTTTTAATTCCATGATTATGAAGACATAGACAGAGGTATTATAAGAGTCTTGTGACTAGTGGAGGATAATGTCCCACCTTAAAAACATACATCTAGAGTTTTAGAGTCTAAAGGTTGAGTAACATTGACTTTGACATATTTTATACCTATTTATATCGACCAAATAAAAAGGATAATTTTTTTGATATGGCATGATTAGTTCTGAGAGAAAAAGTATATAGTGAGGAGATTCCACTAGGATAGTCTTTTTGTACTGGTAGTTCTCATATTTTATTTGGATGAATATGGGTTCCTATGGGTTTACATGATGAGCTGATCAGGTTTCTTAATTCTTATAGTTCATCGTTGCATCTTAGTTTTACAAGGATATATTGTGCACTCTATAGATAGTACTGGTGGTCATGAATAAATATGGGGTTAAAAATCATCAATCCTAGATTCATTACCTACTAGTAGGTGAAAGTTACGAATCTGAATCCATTTAAGATTTTGCTGCCTTTTAACATTCAAGTGTATAAATGGCATGATTTAACAATGGATATTGTGAGAGTTTTACCCATGAAATTAAAATTCAATGATACTGTATGGGTTTTTTTAGATCAAATGACTAAGTTATACCACTAATTTCCTGTCTTGGAAACCATATTAGATGATTTTATGGGTAGTAATTATGTGTGTGGGGTCATTCTGTTGCACAATATTCTAAGGAGTAGAATTTTATAGAGAGATCCCTATTTTACATCATGTGTCATGAAGTTACTTAGAAATTATCTAGGAGAAAAGGTTCATTGGGGAATAACTTATCATCCAAAGACTTCTGGTAAATTTGAAACGAATATCAATGTTCTTTAATACATGTTACAAGCCTTTGTTATCTAATTTGGGGGTTCATTTGGGGAATCAATGGAAATTTTTAAGTATTCATATAGTAATAGAATCTTGGAATCAATAAAAATGTACGATTTTTTGGATTTTTATGGTAGGCCATGTTGTTCAAAATATTGATAGTAGGAGGTAGGCAAGTAGTCACTTGTTGGGCCTAGTCTCCTGCCAGAGACATCTGAGATGGTTCAGTTAATCATGTAGTGGTTGGTGACCACACAATGTAAGAAGAAATATACTTCTAATCATTAGAGACGACATGTGGAATTGGAGGTTGGTCATCATTTGTTCCATTATGTGTCACCTATGATGGGGAAATATTGTATTTAGAAAGAAGGGAATATAATGCCTAGGTTTATTGGTCTATTTGAGATAGTAAACATGGACGGTCCATTGGTGTACCATTTATCCCGTCTGTAGTGCTATAGTTTCATCCAAAATATGTTACCTATGCCACAACTATAGAAATATCATCTTGAACCTTCTCATATGATAGATATAGTATAAGTCATGTTTTTTTCTAATCCACCCTTTGAGATGCATCTAATATGGGTTGTGGGTCATAGTGATAAAAATATTTATGGTATTACTATATCATTGTTTCAAGTGTGGTTGTAGCTAGGTAGTGTTTATGAGGATACCTAGAAGAGGTAGTTTTATATATAAAATAAGTGGGAAACATGATTTTTTCGGACCACACATTTATGGTTAGCGCAGCCCAGGGATGAGATGTTATATTGTGGGGAGGTTTTATGATCCCATATTTCTTTGGTTACATAACTCTCTAGGGTTTTTGTTAACAATTATTTCGGGTAATTCGTTCCATGTCCTTAAACTATGTTGGGGAAAATTTTGGGATAATCCCCATATATGGCCTTTAATGGGGAAAACAACATTAGTTTTATGGGTGTATGATTACATTAATTAAGGGACTCTAAGTATAAATGGGTTATGTGTTTTTCTGATTTTCTTTATTTTGACAATCATTAAAGGAGGATCGAGTTTTATAGATGGTTAATGGGAAGAAAATAACTCTATATAGAATTTACATTCCATTTAAATAAAATACACATTATGTAATATTTTGGATGTTTTAATAAAATAAATCCATGGTGATGCATTATCTGGTTAATCCCAATAAAAATATGTAAATTGGGTGTGACTATATTACACACCATGTAATTACCTAGCATGTTTTTTATGTTAGAATGTGTGGATGAATTTTATTCTATTTAAACCCATCCTTCTCCTGTCAACTATAGGTCTTCTTCATGGTGTTTTTGATGTTTAACCATCCATATAAATTACCTAATAATGCCATTGATCCTTGGTATGTGGTACTGAACATTTTTAGTCCATCTCTTCCTTGGTTTTCCTACTGTTTTAGTGAAATCCTTTGATCGTGTTCATTTATTGTTTTGATCTTGGTTAGTTTTCCTCCATGAATCTTTTGGAAATCATATGAAGTTATTCCTCAAAGGATTTTTTCTATTATATGCATTATTCGATCATCATTTAAAGGTAGAGTGTCTAAATCACAACCTTATGGTTTGATAATATCCAATTTAGGGAAATATTGTGATTTTTATAATATTATGTGCACCAAATTAATTCACATAAATTAATGGGATTATTCATTAATGTCAATTAATTTGAATTAGATTCTAACATATCTTATAGGTACCCATGGCTGAGAGATCAATTAATATAATTGGATTGGATAGTGTAATATTGGTTTTTTTCTTCACATGAGAATATAATTGATTTCATGATGTAGATTCTGTAATTTGTGTCATACTTCCAAAAATTATGACTATTAATCACTTGTGATTTAATTTAAAGTGTTATATGATAGATAAATTTTAATTATAATAATGAATGATTGATAATTACGATTTTCTGTTTTGATATCCATATGGTATGATAGGACTTGTAAACTATACTATTATACTTTTTATCAGGATCATCCATGGCTCTTTCACAAGTATATATTGTGATGCTAAAATTTAGTGATATCTGACCAATCCCATACTATAATACATATAGAGAGTAGGATTTTCCAGGTACAATTTTTTTAATTCTTATTGGTCATTGACCCAGATTTTGCAATGCATATCGTTCATTATCCCATATTGTGGTAACTATATCATGGTTACATGGTTGTGGCTGGCATGTTTATAATACATGATTTGAGATACTATGGAATGGTGCTGGAGAATGTTATTTTACCATGGTTATATTGTTTTGGTCAGTATGGTAAAAATACATTCCCCTAGATATTTAAAAATTTTGTTGAAGTATTTTATTTTACAAGGGTTATATTCTTTTGGTTGGCATGGTCCAAAGAAATTATCAAATATTTTTTTCACGGAGGGTAATCTTGTTGTTATTGTATTTTATTAATTGATAAAATAAATAAATTCACCTATTATCACTTTATTACATACACATCTTATCATAAGTGTTAGATTATAAATGGAGTTGTAGACCTAATGAGTTATTCTGACATCCTGTTCTTGACCCTCTTTGGTACCAAATAAATTATGTGGATATCAGTTCAAAAAAGGGATAAAAACATTTATTTTTATTTCTTACTTCTTGGATGGGATAGTGTTTAAGGGTGGGACCAACATTGAGTTTTATTCTATGAAATTTTGAGTATATTTTTTTATTTTATTTTCATTTATTTAAATTTATTATATCATGACATTTAGTTACATTCCAAAATTTTATTATATTATTCCTTTTCTATTTATTGCATAATTTAGATTATTCTTGTTTTTTTTCCTCAATTTATATTCTTTTATTTTTTGAATTATATGGTTTATTTTTTTCTACAATGACACATCATAATTGGGGTTATAGTATCCGCACTATACATTTCACACTCTAATTATTAGTCAGTGGCCTCTAGAGTACTAGGAGTCATGTTTGAGGTTCTGTAATTGGTGTTGTTTGTCCAAGAGAGTTATTACTGAATCATGGGACATTAAAAATTAGGTTATAATTCATACATAAGATCCCGAATTCATAAAAATTAGATACTACAATTGATAAATAACTATTTTCAATAATGAAAACCATTTAATAAAACATGATTTATTTTTTCAGGAATGATATTCAAATCATATTACATCACATGCTCATTTATCATACCAATCCACATACCGAACGAAGAAAATTTAAAAACATGTGATATGAAAAAATATCATTATGGGAATTTAAAAAATATATATATAAAACTTTTTTCATTAAATAAATATAATCCCATTAAAATATTTTGACAAATTATATTTTCCACCCATAAAACAAAATCTATTTAACTTACATTATGAAATCATAAGATACATATAAAATTCCTAGATAACATAAATCATAAAGGCGACATGTGGAATAATTTCCATATATATGTAAAATTTATTTTATCTCTAATAGTTATATATATTGTAAACATCAGGTTTGCATTGGTAATAAACACCACAATATATTCCCTTAATCTCTATGGGGAAATCATACTAGTTATCTTTGTCTATTTAACAATCGTATTAGATATCTATAATACACACATCTTCCCACATTCCATCACTAAACTACCCATAGATGTAAAAAATTACCAATAACCATAACATAAACATACCACATAAATCCATCATAAATGAAAAATTCTAGGGAAAAACATGTTTTCCATTTTTGAAAAATCATTTCATTTTTACAATGTCACAAACTGATGTATGAAATAAATTATTTTATAATAGAATTGTAAACATATAAAGGAATCCAAAATAAAGTAAACTTAATCAATGGAATAAATTAATTGCATTCAATATATATTAATTACATTCATTTGAAATTTTGTAAAACTTTTTGAAAGATTATTTTTAAAAGAATATATTTAAAACAATGTCCCTTAAATTTAGTAGGACCCCTCATCTCCATTATTTTTATTCCTAAATACATAAATGGGGATAATTATATACTTAATTGAGAAAAATTTTAATGTATATTCATTCTTTTATATCACTTATTATCATTTTAAATGAAATACATAATTATTTAGAATTATTTAATATATTTTGATGATATTGAGTACTTAACTCAAAAATGAATTTGGAATGATTTCAAAATAAAAAGTTATCATTATTAAATAATCTAAACAATAATAATTGTGAAAAAATTATAACATTTATTCATCAACAATAATTATAAATCCATCAAATATATATGGATTGAAAAATAATTTGTGTTGGAATAATGGTCACTGAAAGCTCTATGTTCGCATGAGTAACGTCTCAATTTTTTGAAGAACATTAAAGAAATAATTTTTGTATTATTTATCCTTAAATAATTATAATAGTATAATTATATAATATTAATCATTTAAACTTACTAATATATATCATCCATGTGATGTGTTGATGGAAAACGAATCACATTATTTTTGGGATGTGGCAATTCACATAGATGCATAGAGGACATTATATGTTTTCTATAAAATGAAATTAAAGGACAAAAATCAAATATTATCTTTCCATAATGATAAATATGTCATGAATATAATATATAAAATTATATTCAATCACTATAAATACTATTGATATATGGTGATTGAATCCTAATTTCATTTGTTTGTGAGGTGGTAGTATTCTGTACACACAAACAATTAATTCTTTTCCCATTTCATGGAAGTGGATATGGGATTTTAGGGATAAAATTAACAAATGAAATCTATGTATAATTAAGTTAATATATTTATTATTTAATTATTTCAGATGAATCTTATATTAAGTTTTGAATGGAAATAAAATAAACATTTAATTAAAAATGATAAATTTATTTACAGAATATATTTTGTTTTATAGCTTAAAAACAAAAAGTATTGAATTATACATGAAATAAAAGCTCTATATTGTGGGATGGAATTATAGTAATGAATTTGGGTAGATATTTTATAAACCAAATATTTTTAATTGTGATGAAAAGAGAAAAATTATCCCATTTTATATGAGAGGAGTGGGGAACTCATGGAATTCCTCTAAAAAAAATAAATTCATATAAAAATATTTTCTATTAAAAATTTATTATAACTAATTTATATGGAATATATGATGAGAAATTATAGATATAAGTTCACCCAATGAAATTTATTCATTTTTTGACTGTTTTTCAGTCCTTATTATTTGGATTAAACCATTATTTAACCCCATTAACACTTACCATGAAAAAATAATTTTTTTGCTTTAAGTGATAATATAGTTACAATAAAATGAATAATGTACCATGAATGAATCAAGGGTGACAATTTAACATTATCTATATTTTTCTGAATATTTCAATTTTATGATTTCTATATTGATTATCAAAATATTATTTATTTTAAAATATGCTTAATGTCAATTTTGATAGTATTCATTAGATATATTTTTCCAAAATATCATGAAGGCATTATCTATTGGATAAGTTATATATATAAATAAATATAACATTTAATAAATATATATAAATGTGTGGATGACATTATATATCTCATAATATATTTATTTTAATATTTTTAATATAATTTATTTGATATTTCATTTAATTAAACAATTAAATCATCAACATTGTGTAAACCTATAATTTAATAACTACAATCATAAAAATTAATAACAAAATTCCCAACTGAATATAATCATTTAATCTGTCAAAATAATTTTCAGAGTTGAACCTATCACATAGATTACACCATGTTAAAAATATTTCACGTGTCAAAAATATGATTAAGAAAAGTTTGACTCTTCTTTGAATAAAATATTATAAACATTATAATATCATTAAAAGTCCAAAAATGGGCACATAACTGATAATGTAATTGATAGGGATGATAAATTCACATTCAATAAAAATTAAGACAAGTGTTATGAAAATATTATAATAATTATTATATTTTTTACAATTAAATACACAAGTTTACATTAACAATTGTAATAAATTCATAGATTTATAATTGAACTAATTTTACTTTATAACAAAAGCAAGTTATAATTTTACACCATAAATTATTAAGACAAAAAGATTAATTAAATTAAAATATAGTATTTTTTACTATTCATCAAAACATGAAATGTCACAAAAAAAATTCAACCTGAAGTGAATTTCGAAATTATACCTACAAATGACATTTATATTATAAAATATAATTTCTAAAATTATCAAAAAAAAATTTAAAACATTCTCCATTAAAAGCCAAAAAATTAGTAAATTTTTAAATATTTTTTTTATCATGACAAATTATTTATTGAATACAAAATTTAAAAAAGTACATTTTAATATTTATTTTTTATAAAATTATTAAGTATTAATTAATTAAAAAAGTATTTTCCTGTCATTACCGGGTTTTTTAAAATCTTCTCCAATTTTGGAAAAAATTTCATCAAAATATTAATCACTTATTATATATATGGGGATAGAATTCCCTCATATTATTTTCAAATTCCCATGTTTCCTCTTCGACCTTATGGGTTTTCTATAAAACCAAAAGTTGATTAATCAAATTACAGTGAAACAATATCACTTTGTATTAAATAACCTAAATTGGTTATTCTTCATAAGAAATATTATATTTAAGCTGAACTACTCCAAAGCTCAGAACATTAGATGATTCTAGAAAATATTGCCTTAATATTGATACATGAAATAAGTTGTTTATCTAAGAAAAACTCAGAGGTAATCCTACTCAGTAGGAAAATGATCCAAATTTTATCTAGATTTCATTGGGTCCAATTAACTATGGACTAAACATCCCTTCCAACCCAAAATGCCTTACACATTTCCATGGAGAAACATTGTGAAATTCATGATTGACTACCTTGAAATAAAGATCATTACATTGGTTCTCCAAATAAATTTTAAGCCAATTATAAGCTATCCTCAAACGTTTCCATGTAATTTTCACATTCTCATCCATATCCTCTACCAATGTTGGTCCCATCAACATCCTTTCACCTACATTACCCCAAAATTCAGTAATTCAACATGTCTTTTCATATAATGTCTCAAAAGGTTCCATCTGTATACTTTAATGAAAATTGATTTTATCTCAAAACCCAAATATAGAAATATTTCGATTCCAAAATCCCAAGTAATCCATTATAAAATTATTTATTATAACTTCTAGGGTGTGTTTTTTTTTCTTATTTCACATCATAATATATATAAAAGGTTTTTTTTTTGAAATTTAATTCAGTTTCCAATGACTATTGAAGGACTTTTATAAATATGGTAGTGAACGTAGGGTCAGGATTAGTTAAAATGGAAATATTAACTCTAGGTAACATTAATATCACATAAATATACAAATGGTAATGTTGATGTTGATATAGAGTATCTTTATAATAATAAAATGTGTATCTTTAGTCCGTTGGTCAATAATAACCCATGTTTCATTGTTACCATATGAAGTATTTCGTAATGCCATTATAAGATCCATGGATGTATTCTCCCATTATAACTATTGTACTAAATATTTTTTAATCATCCCATTTAGGAACTTTCATTATTATTAAACAAGCTAACAAGAAAAAAATTTCATGGTAAATTCAAAAATATCAATTTTCATCCTATTCCACTAGTAGTACTCCAATTATTCAGAATATACCATATTTATTCTTGAAAGAATGGGAAGAATTGAATTTTGAGATTGATACATCAAATATTTCCTTCATTGTGATCACATGGAAGACATATTATTTTTCCAAATCATAGTACACCTTCTTCATCTATATTAAAATCAGGAAACATATCCTTCTTCATAGATTCAAAATTTTCTTGCATTGATAAATCCTTCTTCTCGGGTTATATAATTATTTTAAACAAATCATAAATCACTAAAAAATTAATTAAAATATATTATATCCCTTAATTCAAAACTTTTAGGCAAAATTAATCAAATCATTAATAATTGGGTCATGTTTAGAACATTTAAAAGATAACATAGAATTATATACTGGACTCAATGCATTATTCACATTATTTTTATTTCAAAGATGATAATGGATCATGTAATTAAATTATATTTATAATTCTAGAAATATTATCAATATCATGTTTATTTATTTATGAGTTCATATATACTTAATACTTTTTTGATCAAAATAAATTTCACACATTACTCCTAACAAATTATGCCTCCAATTTTTAATGAAAAAATAATAGTAGTGATTTAAAATCATGTGCTGGGTAATTTATCAAATGATATTTCAACTCTTGTAACGAATATGGAATTACATGATCATTATACATTAGTAAAAACCCATGTCCTTTTAATTAATCATCATTTGAGATGAATAATTCACCTATTTTAAAATCAAAGTCCAAAACTGAAGCATTCACCAATAGTTTTTTCATTTCATGAAAATGAACATAACATTTTAATATTTTGATGAACATAAATACTTTTCATGTCATATTAGGCTTGTTGTGTAATGCCTTTAATTTAATTTCCCAGAGTTGGTGAATTATTACATAACATTTTCATAATCATAAGGGATCAAACCTTGATAGATTGATCAGTTTAGTACCCCTGGAAGTAATAGATACAAACATCAATTTTACAATACATTACGAAATGAAAAAACAACAAAAGGTTTTCTCATTTTAACAAATTCATATCCCTTGGAGTATCCTTTTAGTTCAATCATAATATACATCTTCGTATACTGGGAAAATTAAAACATAGGAAGGTGTGAGATCAGGTGCTCAGTAAGGATAACAATATAGTGGATACTTTCATAAATAAGCATAAAAAATAAATGCATTGTATAAAAATAAAAAAAATTATTTTAAACATAAACATAAGCATAATATGGAAAATATAAATCAAATAATTCTATTTTATATATTCTTGTGGATATTATACTAGTCGAATAATAACATGTAATATCTATAGAAAATTTCATAATGATGGAATGCTTAATTTCGGACATCATAACCATAGAGTCAATGCCTCGTGCCAAGTCTACAAATAAGATTTTTTTCATGGAATTATGCAATGAAACTAGTTTGTCTCATGAGACATACTGATGCATCAAGGAGCTATATAATGCTCCATCTGTTACTTACTAAATCCAATGCATTCCTCATATGAAAATGTTGATACGTAACATAAACCTTCGTATTAAATCTAGCATAAGAAATGTCAATAGTTTAACCATAAAACATGAATGTTATAAAAATATAACATTCATAGTAAAAAATATAACAAATAAATAAATAAAATATGGATGATTTTATCAAAATAAATCAACATCAAATAGGTGTACAATCCAACGAAGGACATTCAAATAGATGAAATCAAACCCATTTGGCATTAAAATCATTGTCTATTTTGAAATCATTTTAAAGTAAACGAATTATAAATGAAAATATTTATTTTGAAAATATTCATAGAATATTTTAAGGGAGGCTTATATGATGTTATAACCTTGGGAAATAGCTAAACCTACTGTATAAGGTAAAATAACATTCATTCCTTAATTATTTTGAAAAATGTCATAAAGGACCTTGTTTGGAAAACGACTGAAATATTCCTTTATAATAATTTTCTAAAATGTACAATAATTGAATAAATGACCTTAACACACAGTCTATGAAATTTTTAAATTGTTCTGAAATACATTTTTAAGAAACATGGATGTGGACGTTAAAGAGGTCCCAATAGATACTCACATATAAAAAATATCTGATAATGAAGAGATTGTTGAAATAACCATTAACATTTAATTATCCTTGATTAAGGGTTAGTTAAACTCATGTATAATAGTTAAATAATTGTTATTATATTATACAATAACAAAGTAAATAAATATGATATCATATATTATCTTCTAATTTTTCTTTGATAATAATATTTCAGCAGTATCACTATTTGGGGAGGTAACTAATTTGGTTTCCATTAAATACATTGTTTTGTAAGAAATTTTTTTTATTTATAGTATGTATTATATTCAAATCCAGAATAATATTATGTTCTTAGAAAATAATTTTAATCTTAAAATAAAAATTATTCTTGAATGGTTACAATGGTGAATGAATTTCATCGCGTTTTTTAAGACATTAATCCGTACATATGCACGAGTGACAATATCATTCTATTTATGGTGAAATGATATCTAATTGGATAGTATATCATATATAAATAATAATTAACATGTAATATTTATTATTTACATTAGTTGTAGTCATTAAAATACCCATAAAAATAACGAATTGATTGAATAACAAACTACACCACGATGTGGACATGATAAGCCGTACATATGCACATATAATGACTTATCATTTATATGATGGATTGAATAATGAATATAGTTGTACCATATTTATCATAACATACCATTATGTATAAGGTACTGGTGTTATTATTTGGTTATAAAAAAAAAAGAAAGTGCAAGTGGATGTAGAAAAGAACATTGAAAGAGGGGGAGAATTTATTTTCTCTTCTTTGGGTTTTTCCTATTTATTTCAACAAGATGGACCCATAGGATGGATTTAAAAATAAATTATGGACTCTAGGTCTATGTGAGCGTATTTGTAAAAATATTTAATTATGTTTTGGGTGATCCAACTGGATTCGGAGGGGGGATTTTGAGAGAATGGAAAGTACCCTTTTATATGAGAGGTGATGTTTACTTTAGGAGAAATCTGAAATATCATACTGTTATACAATTATATTTGGTTAATAATGGATAAAAAAGATTTATTTAAAGTCAAAGGTGCGTACTGGTTGATATCCTCTCAAAAAATATGTTTTAGACCCGTTTAGGTCTCCATATTAAGCTTATCTTTTAGATTTAACTCTTTGTTAAGTTGTTTAACTTTTTCATTATATTCTTGAATTATTATAGTAAACGATTCATAATCGTACATTTAAATTAAATGAATAGCCCAAGTGGTTAATTATTATAATATATAAATTTATATAATATTTTTAACGGAACCATGTATTTTTGGGAATATTATATCAATTAATAATACAGTAAATCTTTTAAAAACGCATTTATGTAAATTTTGACACTATTAGGTATTTAGTTTTTGTGAAAGTCATAACAACTTTATAACATTGAAAAAAATTTAATTTATCAACACTAACATTTCATATTGACCAATAAAATTAGTTTAATTTATTACAAGTCTCAATTTATATTTATTTGGATATTTACAATATAATTTATTTTAATCATTCTTTAATAAGGTAATTATTGCATCATTATTGTGTCATAAATAAATTTAATTATTTAATGTCTAAATATATTAAATAAAATACCAATATTTAGGTAATATTTCTATGTTTCTAATTAATATTTATAGTCGAATTCATCTAATGTATAAACATATATTACAAATTGTTTAGTTATTAAACATTGAATTTAACACTTTTACTTCCTCTTTAAATTAAATAATAACAAATGTCCTATTATAATACAAGTGGACAAAAAGGATCATATTTTATTAATAAGGATTATTTTGGTCAAAAAAACTCTATCCAATAGATTTATTACATGTGTTATGATAATTATACTATAATTTTTTTACCATTAATTATACTACTAATTTTCAACTATGGTATATAAAAGTCAAATGTAATTATTCACTACAAATGATTTTCATATGATTGTACCACATTTTACATACTAATTTCAACTGTGTCTCTTATAATATTGAAATAAAATTCCCATAAGCAGTAAAATTTCATTCTATGAAAATTTTCTAATGCACCTAGAAGGTGTGTAAAAGAGGGTAAAAAGTTCAACAAAATTTTATATATCTAATGTTATTATAAAATGACTTCAATGAATTCCATTGAAAATATTTGTGTGTAATGTATATATTTTTATCTAAAATAAATATATTTTAATTGGCAAATTAGACAAATACAATGTGGGTTTTAAATAATAATGCATTGTTTTTCATTATTCATCCAAATTTGAATGTTTTCAAAAAAAAATCCAAAAATTCACCCAATGGTAATTTTGATATTCTGAATCCAAAAATGAATTCTATTTTGAGAAATAAATTGTATAAAATTTCAATAACTGAGAATTACTATTCATAACATTGAGATTTATGAGTCGTGTTGTGTTAGAACTCGAAGTTGCATATAGCGCAAGCTTTTGAATTTTTCAAAGAGAAGCATATCGTGGATGCTTGCGGTGATACATTCTTCCCTCCTTCAAAAAAATTTCTCCTTGAAATTTCATGGAAATTACATTATAAAATTATTTGGGTGGTTCTTCATCATAATTTCCTCAGGTTCCCATGTTGCCTCTTCATTCAAAGGGTTTCTCCAAAGGGATTTTAGTAGACGAGTCATTCGGTTTCTCAACACCTGTTCTCTATTATCAAAAATTCTGATAGACTCATCGCTCTAAGACAATTTAGGTTCTAGTTCTATTTCATCATAAGTGAGTACATGAATTGGGTCTCGAATTTATTTTTTCAATAGTGATATGGGGAACACATCATGAACATTGGAGAGACTTGGTGGTACTGTTATACTGTAAGCTACAACACCAGTTCATTCTAGAATTTCTAAATGTATAATGTATCAAGGACATAATTTTCCATTCTTTTTGAATCATATAACACCTTACTTGGAGAAAAATTCAAGAAAACATATTGTTCTACTTGAAATTCCAAATCATTCCTTTAGTACCCTACATATATCTTTTTCCTACTTTGAGCTAGTTTGATGTGGGATTGGATAAACTTCATCTTTTCCATTGTGTCCTAAACAAGTTCTGGGCCTAAGAGTTTTCATTCACAAACATCATTATATCAAGTTGGTGTGACATGTCTAATTCCATATAATGCTTCATATGGAGCCATATAAATACTTGAATGGAATCTATTAATATAAGAAAATTCCATCAGAAGTAAATATTGATCCCACATACCTTGAAAGACATGTGACCATAATCAACAATCTCCCACTTCATGTTTCCCACTAATAATGTTCCATAAAATCACAATACATTTTGTTTCCACCAGAGTGTATACAGAAATTGGAGTTGTGAGTATTATCCAAAAATTCCTTTTTATAGATCAAGTATATTAGGAACATAATTCCTCTTCCAAAATTCAAAAAATTCCATCTTCATTTAAGTATTCAATCAATCTCCCATAATTCACAGCTTTAATTTTCATTTTAAACTCCTCATCATTAGTCTGAGAACATTTTATCCTTTCACGTAAAGATGGATTAGCAATTATTTGAAAAAGTATTTGTGTTTCTCCTTCTATGATTATTCCCCTATCCATAATTACTATATCCTTGAACATATGATCCCTTTCAACTCTCGTCTTGTTCAAAACTCCATGATCCATTATGCTCATTGCATCTACCAACTTATTTTCCTTCCCAAAGTGGTAGTGTATAGTGAAATTATAATCTTTGAGTAGTTCAGGATATCATCTTTGCCTCATGTTGAGTTCATTCTATGAGAAAATATGCTTCAAACTCTTGTGATCGGTATATTTCTCACATTTCTCACTATAAAGATAGTGTATCCATATCTTTAAATAAAATATTGCAGATTATAACTCACGATCATTAGTAGGATATTATTTTTCATGAATTTTTAGCTGTCGTGATGCATAGGAAATAACACTATAATTATACATAAGGAAACAAAGAAGTCCTTTATAAGAAGAATCACTATAAATATCAAACCCATCATTCCCCGATGATAGAGTCAATATAAAAGAATTGACTAATAATCTCTTCAATTCTTCAAAACATTCTTCACACTCATTATTCCAAACAAATTTAACCACTTTATTTATGATCATGGTTAATGGGTTAGCCAATAGGAAAAAATTATGGATGAAATGTTGATAAAATCCTGCTAAACCAATAAAACGGTGTACCTCGGTTATACTTTTAAATGTTGGTAATTAATGGATTGCCTTGGTCATTGATGGATCAATAAATATTATATCCTTAGAGACAATATGGACAGGAAAATAAATTTCTTGAAACCAGAATTCACACTTGCTAAACTTCCCATATAATTCATTTCTTCTAAGGGTGTTCAAAATAGTGCGCAAGTGATTTTAATAATCTATTTATATTTTTGAATATTCCATGATATAATCAATAAATACAACTAAAATGTCATCAATATATTCGATGAAAACTCTATTCATTTGATTAATGAAAACAGAGGGTTCATTAGTCAGACCAAAAGGTATTTCTATAAACTCATAAAGCTCGTACCTAGTTTGAAATGTTGCTTTCAAAATGTCTTTCTTATTCACACAAAACTGATGATATCAAGATCGAAGAAAAACATTTGAAAAAATATTGAGCTCCATGAAGTTGGTCGAATGAATAATCAATGTGAGGTTTGGGATACTTGTTCATTATTGATATACCATTGATCTCCATGTATCCAATGCACAACCACATAGATCCATCTTTATTCATAACAAAAAGGAATGGGGATCCCCATCGATGAAAAACTATGGATAATAAATCCTTTATTAATCAATTTCTCTTGTTGTTTCATTAGTTCCACTAATTCCACAGTTTTCATTCTATATGTTGACATCGATAAGGTCTTTAAAAAAGGTATTAAATCAATGGAAAACTCAATTTTTCATTATGGAGCATGTCTAGGTAAATTCACTAGAAACACTTCACCATATTCTAACACAATAGGTACATCATCTATATAATCATTATTTTCCTCCCCTGTAGTTATTTCACTCTCTTCCTCCCTTATAATTTAATTTAGTAGAGTTACTTGGGGTGGATGTAGATAAAAATTATGTGGTGACATTTCCCCTCTAATGATATGTCACTCCTTTTGTTCATCAAAATTTTAACCTCCTTCTTCGTAAAATATTTTTCCGCATCATGGTGTGAAAGATAATCTATACCAAGTATTATATCTAATCAATCATGGTTAATACAATGATATCAATGGATAAAAAACATTTATATTCCATAATCGAGATTGATTCACAAAACATTGTTGCAATAATACCACCTTTAGGATTGTTGACTGACACCTCCATTATTAAGTCAAATTTGAAATATCTAATTTTCTAACCAACTAGGAATATATGAAATAATGCGATGATCCACAATCAAAAAATGCATTGGCTAAAATAGATAAAAACATTAAATTACCTACCACCATGCCCTTCAGAGCTTCATCCTCAGCAGTAGTGATTGAATAAGCTTGGCCTTTCTCCCTTGGACTTTTCTGAGGTATCTTTCTATGGTTCTTTGGACGTTCATTTGCATAAAGTCCTACATCCCTACAATTTTCACATTCAACATTGACAACATCTTTCTTTCCATTGCAATCAGGAGTATGGTAACCCTTTTCACTATAATTGTAACACTCTCCCATTCTCTTCAGGCATGTACGGTGGTGTTTTCAAAAATGTTTACCATAGAATTGAAATTCAACATTTCCCTTCACCCCCTTATATAAATTTCATAAGTGTTCTAAAGATATCTTGTTTTCTTGCATTTATTTAAACTCATAAGACATAACGAATTATTTTTATGTCCTGATAGCACATGAGACAATATTATTGTACAATGAGAAGGATTTCCAGACTAATGATTGATATATAAATGATTTTAACCAATCAATGAATCGATCTATCATAATCATTGAGTTACATATATAATCCCAGGCATTTCTTGATTACCTTGTAAAGATAGCCTCATACTTTGTGACATTCTCATCCTCCTTTTTCCTCATACATAGAAATTTTCTTTCCCTATCTTCTCATTGGTCTCAAGGAAAGTATTTTTATGTTAAATGTTCATTGTACTCTACAATTCCATATTTTATACATAATCATCTACCTTTGTGTTTTGAATTAATTACCATCACTGATCTACATTTTCGTGAGGCAATAAATTACCATGACAACTTATTCCCCTTCTTTACTTCCAAACAATGAAATACTTTCAATAAGAAACTTTTCCATTTATCATGTACAAATAGATTTGTAGTCACATTTAAGGGTGTTGGTTGTTTCCTCATGAAGTGTTCTAACATTTATCCTTCGTGTTGTGTATATGGATGCACCATACATGTAAGGTTATTATTCATTACCTGGGTGATTTTTCCATGTATGGTTATAAGTTGTTCAGAATTGGTTTCATGACAAGATCCACTATAATTATCTTGAGTAAGAGTGATATCCCTACATGGATTACGTGTGTTTATACGATTGTTACTCCTTTCACTAGGCTCCATTTCACAAAATTTGCATACTCTAGATTAGTTTATGATTCTCAATACATAATTCTAAACTAGTAATATACCTAACATAAAATAAATAGTTTATTCATTTATTCTATTATCATAAAAATATTTGAGGAGGTATTTACTCATAAATAAAAAATTTATTTTGAAAATGATGGAAGGATTCCATTATAGAAATTTTATAATAAGTGAAATATGGTTATAAATTACTTTAAACCATAGTCTCGGAAGTATTAATTTTTTATTGGAAAAAAAATTTATTAAACACAAATGTGTAGGATAAATAGGTCTCAGTAGATACTCAAGTATAAACAACTTTAGATAACGAAAAGATTGTTGAATTAACCCTTAACATGTGCATTTCATTGATAAAGGGTAAGTTAAACTTTTTTATAATAGTTAATTTTTTTATTAATTTATACATGATCCACATTTATATATAAGATATCATATATGTTCTTCTAATTCTTCGTTGTTAATAATATTTTAGTAGTTTCAATGTTGTGGGTGTTAACTGATTATTTTTCCTTCATATTCCTGGTGAAGTAAGCCATGTTTAGTATTTAATAGAATTTATATGAATCATATCCAATATGATATTAATTTCTTATACATTATTTTTAATCATAAATTTAAAATTATTCATGAATTGTTATGATGGGTAATGAATTTCATCGTGTTCGTGGAGGCGGTAATCCATACGTACACATTATTGACAATATCATTCTGTTAATGGTAAAATATTATATAATTGGATGTTATATCATATATAAAAAATCAATAATATGTTATATTTATTATTTACATATGTTTTACTAATTATTATACATGTCTAAATAATTAAGTGTTTGAATAACAAACTACACCACGAGGTGGAGATGGTAAGTAGTACGTATGCACGTATAGTGACATGTCATTAATAGGGATGATAGAATATTTAATATGGTTGTACTATATTTATAATTAAATTAATGTATTTATATGGTAATAGAGTTAATATTTTCGTATGGGGAAAACAATGAAAGAGAATGTGGGAGAAGAAAAGAACATTGAAAAAAGTGGTGAAATTGTTACCACTTCATCAAGTGTTTCATTTTGAGTTAATCAAAAGAATCATTAAGATGGATTTCTGATCAATGTAATGCCTCTAAGTATAGTTGATGGTATTTGAGAGGGTATTTGAGTAGGGGATAGCTGAGCCAAATGGATTTGGAGGAGTGATTTTGAGTGAAGGGGAAGTACACTTCTATAACAGTGGTGAGGGTCACTTTAGGAAAAGCTTGAAATATTATTTTATTATACAATCATATTCTATTTATAAAAACACAAGGAGTATTTATTTTAATGATAAGTTGGTGATTGTTTGAACAAATATCAACTCATTGGTTTTAGACAGGTTTATATCACCATATTATCCTTTTCTTTTATATTTAACTCTTAGTTAAATAGTTTACCTTTCGCCACGTATTCTTGAATTATTATATTAAATGGTTGATAAAATTATTATAAAAATACAAGAAAACCTGAAGTGGTTAATTATTTATATATATAACCTTATCTAGGACCTTTGGAAGAACCTTGTATTTTTACGAATATTAAATCAATTGATAATATATATTTTTTAAACTCATTTTTGTCAATTCAGACAGTATTTGTTATTTTGTTTTTGTGAAACTGATAACAAGTTTATAACCTCAAAAAAATTATTTAATCATCCATATCATGTAATATTGGCCTATATAATTATAAAAATTAATAAAGTGTCTTAATTTACATTTTTATGATTATTTTTAATATCAATTATTTAAATTAATCATTAATAAAGTAATTACTTCATCCTTATTGTGTCTTAAATAAAAATAATTATATAATAAATAAAAATTATAAATAAAATACCATTATGTAGGAAATTTTTTATCTTTATAATGAATATTTATAGTCTAATTTATCTTATGTATAACACTATATTAAAAATGGTTTAATTATTAAACATTGAATTTAAATAAAAAGTCGGTTTTAAACAATTACACATAGTTTTTCACTATTCATAAAAAATTGAATGTTTTCAGAAACAAAAATTCACCTTAAGATAATTTTGATATTACAAATACAAAATTTTAGTCAATTTATAAAAATAATATTTATTAAATATAAAAAATATGGTATTGATATTCGTAACGACGAGTTTTATTGGTCGTGGTGTGTTAAAACTCTAAGTTTTATACAAATAAAGCTATTGTATTATTCAAAGAATAGCATATATTGGAATCTTGGGGTGTTAAATGTGTCCTATATAAGAGAGAAAGTTTTCCCAAAAACTTTTAGCAATATCCCACTAATCAAAGAAATATGAAAATATCTATTTCAAGGGTAGGCATTTCCCACTCATAAAAATCTTTTTTTATAAAGGATTGTAGTTATTCTGTATTTAGAAACAATATTTCCATGAAATGAATTTTTTCCCAAATTACAGTCTTACAAAAAATTCTATAAAGTTTTTTTCTTTTATTCTTTTAAAAAAAGCCCTATGTTCTATTCATGTTCCTCTTGGATTTTTATATATATCAAAATAGAATCTATAAAAATAACAAAAAACTATTTAATAACCTGATTGAAGTCTCTATTAATGTGATTTATACATACAGAATGTCCATTAGATAACAAAAATAGCATAACTATAAACTCAAAATATCCATATCTCATTTGAAACGTTTCCGTCATAATCCAATCATCGTTCACCTTCAGCTGATTGTTCCTATAACCTAAGTCACAATTTCATATATATTAAGATACATGTAGACTATTAGAAAAATTAATAAATATGAGGATGTTGATGCATATTCTAATAATTAATTATATTCAATGATCTATAATCAATGTAATGTCTTTTTTAACCATATTTATTTTTAACAAATAATATGGGAGCTAGTTAAGGTGAAGTGGTGGGAGGAATGAAACCTTTATCTAGAAACTCCAAGATCCCATTTTAAAATCATGATATTCAACATGATCCATTTAATATGTGTGTTTTGAAATTGACTTAGCATCAAGAATAATTTATTTACAAAATTTAGATACAAGACCAGGTATAATACAATGAATCTCATCCAGAAAGGTATCTATATTAACATTTACCATGAGTACGTAATTAATTTGAATAGTTCCCATGTTTTCAACAATATGTGCAATATTAAAATCATTTAAATCTTCCAATTGTTTTCTCAGCTTCCTAGTATGTTATCAATACTATGGTTTCATTCTTATATTCAATTAGAAACTATTTCTTAAATACGACTTCTTAATCTCAACAATCTATATTATCTTGGTAAACCAAAATACAATCCATACTTAGAATAACATCAAATTATTGTAGGGGAAAACAATGATGTTTTAATATAAATTAATTCCTCAAGAAAATGAATGGAATATTCTTATAATTTCATTTTTAAATAATATTTCTCTGGGTTTTTATTCTATATGTTATTGATTCATTTCTTCAGTTGCAATTTCAATTTTACAAGAAAAATTATATGAATTGAATGAATGTGTTGACCTTGTATCAAAAAATGCATTTAGAAACTATAAATAAAAAAATAATGTAGCTAATACCACTTTGTTTGATTCCACAATATCAAATTAAGTTGTTGAAAATGATTTCACCATACCTTTCACATTAGCATTTTGATTCTGACCATCATTTTGGATCCTCTTCATATACACATTCTCATAATAACCCATCACATTACTTTTATATCATTTAACAACATGTATATCGTAATTATTATTACCTATAACATTATTATTTTCATTTAAATTATGATACATATACCAAATAATACTACATTATATGACCATAGAATAATTCAAAAGTCATTCACCATTGTGTTTCCTACTCTAATTATCACTAATTCAAAACATAATTTTCTTACCACAACAATCATTTGTTGAATTTTTTCTTTATTCCATCCACATGGAATAATTTTACTATTGGGTTTTAGGGAAAACATTATCATTGCAAAAAAAATTCCAAATTCTGCACAAATATATATTGTTTTATGTAAATTTAGAATTCATCGGAAGTCAATCCCCTTCATTGTTTTTTATTCAATCCTAAGTAAAACAGATTATTTTTACTATCAATATCCATAATTAATTTCTAATCATACCATGCCAATCATGTAAATTTATCTTGATATAATGAAATATAATTCTTCCATTATATAAATTACATGAATTACTTTACAATCTATTGTTGAATCACCTTAATATAAATATTTCCCATGAAAATAATTTCTGAATTCGTCAAATTACAAATCATAAATGTCTTCACAATCCCTAATATTCATGACCATAAACTACCACAATCTAGATTCACAATTAATATAGTAAATAAAAATCATAATCTATAAAGGTTATAGACACCATATTACATGAAAAATATTTTATAGGGAATTAATCATCCATTCAATAAATACTTGTTTAAAAGATCCTCTAAAATTTATTGATGTTGGCTTATAAAATTGTCCACTACTGACATATTCTTATGTGGTTGATTAGGGTAATATAATGCATGGATACCACCTCTATTTATATCATATTTAAAATAATCCATCATAGCAATAAAAAATCAGTTCTGATTCTAATAATCTCAATATGTTAATTTAGAAGAATGTTTTCATCCCAATGCCTTCCCACAATAGTTACCATGTTTCCTCTACAGAAAACAATTTTGAACCAACATATATTATATGAAGAAAAATAGTAATATTCAAATTCTATATCACTACATCTTACACATAAATTAAAAAATAATTTATAGATAATCAATTTACAATATCCTATTACATAATGTTATCCAAAAAGTCATTTTTTTAACAACTATAAGTAAAAGACCTTAAAAATTATATATTATATATTCTTTGAACAAGAATAAAAATTCATAAAATTCCATGGATATTTTCATCTTAATATCTTACATACTTATGTCATAATTTATAAATAACATCCACAATTAATACAAATTGGATAGTGAAAATATAGAATCCATTTTTTCAATAATCTAAAACAATTAAAATTAAATATTATATATTTTTCATGAATTTTTTTTAAAAAAATTATACATTACATCTTAATTTATCTTACCCGTCCTTATCCTCAATGAAAATAAAACTTAAAATATGGATGTTAACCTACATGTCAATAAGGGACATAAAAATTTATTTGTTAGTCATATAATACTTATAATCCTATGAAAATATTTTAACCATGTAATATGTTTCACCCATAAAATGTAAGCTCTTTATTTTACATTATGAAATCATAGGTTTCCTATAAAATTCATAAAAAAATAAAATTCATAGTTGTAATATTTGGAATCAATTACAGATCACTCTTATATTTATTATAAATTCTATAGCTATATAGGGAATATCCTACATGGTTATATTTAGAATAACCACCAAATTTTTTTCCACTAATCTTTTAGGAGAAACCCTACTAATTTATTCCATAAATTTAAAATATGAATTTTAGAGATAAAACATGATTTACCAAACTTATTATATCATAGAACCCCCATAATTATAAAAAAATCCCATGAAATATAACATTAATAAATCATATTAATCTTTCAAAATAGAGTCATTCTTATGAAATATAGCTTTTCAATTTTTGAAATATCCTTTCATTTATAGAATGCCTCCAAATCACAATTTATTATATTTTATTTGAATATAATATATTAAAAATGTAATGGATTATTAAAAAGATTAATGTTATATGAAAGTGATAAATTTTATTTATGCTTTTTTATGTTAAAAAATCAATATACATTTGTAACAATAGATTAAAGACTAAAATTAAAAGAGGATTTTCAAAAGAAATTAATTATTATGGGTCTTACTCTTCAAGTAGAATATTTACATTATTTGTTAATGAAAATATATTAATTATTCACATTATTTATAAACTTTTTATGTTTTATTAATTATTTTATATACTTTATTATCATGTTATAAACATTACTTAATTATTTATGTTCATGTCTTACATTTGGAAGTTATTTTCTATTTGAGTTAAACATTATTTAGGGTTTGTGTCAAAAGTCAAAGTGTTCATTATTAAATATTCTCAAAAATTATAATAATGAAATAATTATAAATTTTAGAAATCATTAATATTTATAAATCTACCAATGTCGTATGGCAGTGTATAATGATCTATGTTAGAATCATGGACACTATAAGCCACACACACACATGAGTAACGAGTCCATTTATCAATAATAATTATAGAAATAAGTTAATTATATATTTCACTATAAATATCTATAATAATTAAATTACTATCATATAAATCATTTAAATATACTTATATTGATAATCCATGTGATTTCGGGAAGAAAACGAATCTGATCGCTTTGTGGAGGTTATAATTCACACATACACATGAATGATAATATCATTTATATATGCTTTGGATGGTATGAAAAAATATGTTATATTATCAATTAATAGTGATAAATATGTTTTTAATATAATTTATAAATATCATATTCATTATTGGAAACATCATAGGGAAGAAATTATGGAAATCCAAAATACGTAGTTCGTGAGGTGATAGTTTATCGTACACACGAATTATAATTTGCTTTCACCGGGTTGAAGTAGATATAGATTTATGTGATAAAATTAATATAATATCATATATGTATCTTCAATATAATATATTTAATATTTAAACTTGATTAAATAATATTTTTAGGCTTAGAATATTAAATATAGTCGAACTTCTTAATTAAAATTGATGTATTTTCTTGGGAAAATCATTATTACTTAATGACTTATGAAAACTAATGGTGGTGTTATGAATAAAATTATATATCTGGAATGTGGGTTATGAATGGATAAAAGTATTTTAAAATATATTTAAGTAATTATATTGGTATTTATGTTAGAATATAAGGGAACAACATGTTCGCTTTTATACGATATGGGATGGGCCCTCTTGGAATTCATAAAAATATTAAATTAATATAAATTAATTTTCTTTTCTAAATGGAACAAAACTAATTTATTTAAAATTTATCATATTAATGTGTCACAATAAATTCATAAAATTATATTAATACATGTTTTTACAATTTTTATGTCTTTATCTTTCCACTTTAACCCTTATTTAACAACCTTAACTATTTCCATGACAACATGGATTTTTAATATTTAAGGGTTAACATAGATACTGTAAAATGAAAAATAGATCATAAATGAATAATGGGTGACATTTCAAACCTTATGAAAATTGTTATGCCAAATTTAAAATTTTCCTAAATTGTATATCATGTAATAAATCATTTTTATTTTAAAAAATTATTAGTGTAGACTGTGACACTATTCATTTCATGATATTTTAAAATTTTCATCAAAAAATCATATGTTAGAAAAAATGATTCAACACATAAAAAAATATATTTATTATCATTAATGTTCATATATGACATTAATTATCTAAAATTATATATATATTTTTAATATCTTTTATTTTATACATATATTAATTACAAAATTACTAAATCCTCATTTTCTATGACAATAAGGTAATAATTTCTCTCCATAAATTTATAAATAAATGTAAAATATCAATATAATGATTATATATTTCTATATAGTTTTTACAGTCAAATAAATGAAATAGATAGCCCCATTTTAAAAATATATCACTTATTAAAAATAAGAGTATGACACTTTTGAAAATTCAATGAATAAAATATGATAAATTGTATAATATCATCCAAAAGTACATAATTGGTCAAATAAATAATCCTATAATTATTATATAAGATAAATAATCATCCAAAAATAATTATGAAATGTTTTTGTGTTAATTTTCTTATATTTATCATATTGTGTTTACCAATAATTCCTCGATTTTTCCTTAATAATGGTAATAAAATTAATAAATTTACTATTTATTTTTAGAAAAAAATAAAAAAAACCAATTTATTAATTTTGGAAAAATTTATTCTAAATTTGTAATAAATTTTAATCAATTTTCAAGACATCGGTGTTAGTTATTAATTTAAAATTTATCATCTATATGAAAATAGAAATAGGGTGTTTAATGATAACAAATAAAAAATGAAATATTATTATATTCAATTTTTTTTTCAAAAATTATTCTATTGATCTAAATTGGATTTAATGATATAAATATGCTCAAATTATAATTTTAAACCATTAAAAAATATAATTTAATGTAATGAATTATTTTTATTAAATAGTTTTTTTCAATTAAAATATTTTATTTTTTGGTTTTCATCAAAATATGGAACTTCACAAAAAAAATCCCAACAAATTATCCCAAAGAGAATTTTTTTATTCGTAATGCAAAAAATGAAAAATATTATGTCAATTAGAATTAAAAATTTCTTCAAATTTTGTCTTTAAAAAAAATTTTGAATTAAAATGAGAATTATTTTTGAAAAACATATTTACGAGTAAATAATGATTTAATGTACAATCTACTGAACATAGTGTCCCTTTCAATTTATATTATAACATAATTCATAAATGCTAATAAATTTGAAAAAAAATATTCTACCATTACATGGTTTGTTTCAACAAACCCCACCATCATAATTTCACCACATGATATGATTTCCCATTTGTTGTTCTCATTATAGGGAAACATATTTCTCCAATAAAATGCACTCACTAGATTTAATATATAATAATTTTTTTAATATATTAATTATGAAATCCTATGAAACTAATACCCCATACTGAATGTCATTATATATATATATATATATATATATTCAATGTACTAAACCAATAAAATTGAAGTTTTAACATTCAACTATCTTTTAATTAATTTCACCACGAAAATAATAATCAATAAAAAATGTGTGGTTACTATGTCCACATTTTGATCTTACATTAAATCGATTTATCCTACAGGATTTATTATTTTGAAAGAACATAAAAAAATTTCATGATTCAACTGTACACATACCACTCATTATGGTCCTAGCTATCCACTGAGTACTCTATGATTTCTATCTCAACCTAGTTAATAACATATGTTGTTTCATTTATATTTATTCTCATATATGAAAGATGGAAGAATTTATATACTCAATACCATATTAGGGGAATTTCTATACTGTAAAAACCCTCATAAATCCTCTACTAGACATCAAATAGACCAATGATGCACTTTGGTATCTTGATTCACATAAGAAGAATGGTCATACCCATCGTGGGGAGAAACCTAAAGAAAATTGGTCGCCCTACTAAAACTCTAATAACAAACATTTTCTAAAAATGTAATATTTATTTCGACTCTTAGTTTTCCTTATATGGTCATGGATCACATGAACATTCATTTTCATCACCTACACAAACATTGGCACAACAAGAGAGGTCTCTTTATATAAATATAGTATAATAATGACCTATAGGGTTCCCATATAAGTTCTTGACTGGAACCATGTTAATATTGTATTTGTACCTATTTTTACATGAAAATATAACTATGGAAATTGACCCTCCAACATCATGATGAGTACAGCACATAAGATCTCAATATATCATCCAAAAAAGGATAGTTGGTTAGTCTACCAATCAGCATAGGGGATTAACATTGTTCACATCTGTAATAGGGTCTTAAAATCCACTTATAGACCTCAAAAAACATTGATTAGATCTGATAATAATAGTTGTATATGATCATCATGGAAACCCCAAGAAGATGGATGATCCCATGCTTTTACACCCCCTAAACATCTAACTGAAATCAATTAAAGAATTGAAAAAATAATGTTGACATAGTGAGCTTATCAATAATAAATTATATATCACACACTCCACTAAATGTCATATAAATCTATATCAAAAAATATATCGACATTACCACTCACATCTATTTGGGAATATGAAGAGGTTGATTTAGATCTACAAGAACCTGACATTACACCTTAATCATCAAAAATATTTTTCCCTAATAGATAATTCGTTTATGATCCACCAAATTTCAACCCACAAAACCTACACTAAAGGTGGTTAAACATATTTTAAAAACATTTATGTACAATAATGGCGTGTATGAATATTCCATAATTCATCCTCGCACAATCTCACCAAAATCTCCATCCATAGGTATAAAAGTATGATGTACTCCCCTTCTATAAAAAATCTATCTCGTTCATCACTGGAGGATATATGGTTTTGAGAAAACTCAATATTGACATCGACCAACTGGTCTTGTCTCACACACTAAATATGAAATGGATTCACCACAATTAATTAAAGATAACATTACACCTCTCTTATATTTGGGTGCACTATAATGAAGTTAATAACAAAAAATCTACCCACATCCAGTGAGATCATAAGTTCATTTTGAGGGAATCTTCCTCCACATTTTTCATCCCTATAATATAGGATATACGGATTTCATATCCTGATTAGAACCCAATCCACCACTTATCTCTCATGTTGTTATATGTATGAGTGTTAATGTATTCGAGCCAATGACTTTCTATTTAAAAATGAAATTATTTACCCTAATATAATGCATCCAAATATCTAATACGAAGATAGAAAATACAAAATCTAGGTCATGGGGCATGAAATTTGGAACATAGGGTCTCTAATACCACATCACATAATCAATCACCACCTTCTTCTATTTCAGTAGGTACCCAAGAATAAACAACTTCAAAAAATGAAGAGATTGTTGAACTAACCCTTACCTTGTGTATTTCCTTGATAAAGGGTATGTTAGCCTTTTTTATAATAGTTAAATTTTTTATTAATTTATACAAGAACCAAATTTATTAATATGATATCATATATGATCTTATAATATTTCGTTGTTAATAATATTTTAGTAGTTTCAATTTTTTGGTGTTAACTGATTATTTTTTATTTTATATGCCTTGTTAAGTAAGCCATGATTTTTATGGATATAATTTATATGATTGATATCCAGAATGATATTACGTTCTTATACATTATTTTTAATCATAAAATTAAAATTATTCATGAATGTTTATAATGGGGAATGAATTTCATCGCGTTCGTGGAGGCAATAATCCATACGTACACATTTGTGATAATATCATTATATTGATGGTGAAATCTTATATAATTGGATGTTATATCATATCTAAAAAATAAATAATCTGTTATATTTATTATTTAAATATGTTTTACTCATTATTATATCAATCTAAATAATGAAGTGTTTGAATAACAAACTACACCACGAGGTGGAGACGGTAAGTCGTACGTATGCACGAATAGTGACATGTCATTAATAGGGTGGATAGAATATTGAATATGGTTGTACCATATTTATAAATACATTACAGTATGTATATGGTAATGTATTTAATATTTTTATAAGGAGAAAAAATGATATATAATGTGGATGAATTAAATAACATTGAATGAAGTGGTGAATATATTACCACTTCATCAAGTGTTTCTTTTTGAGATGATCAAAAGTATCATTAAGATTTATTTTTTATCAATGTAAGGCCTCTAGGTCGAGGTGATAGTATTTGGTAGGGTATTTGAGTAGTGGATAGCCGAGACAGATATATTTGGAGGAGTGATTTTGAGAGAAGGGGAAGTACATTTTAATAAGAGAGGTGAGGGTCACTTTAGGTAAAGCGTGAAATATTACTTTATTATACAATCATATTATATTTATAATCACACCTGGTAGATTTATTTTGATGATAAGGTCATGATGGTTCAAAAAAATATTAGTCCATTGGTTTTAGACAGGATTATTTCACCATATTAGCCATATCTTTTAGATTTAACTCTTTGTTAAATAGTTTACCTTTTACCATGTATTCTTGTATTATTATAATAAATGGTTGATAAAATTATTATAAAAATCCATGAAAACCTGAAGTGGTTATTTATTGAAATATCTAACCTTATTTATGAAAATTTTAGGAACCTTATATTTTTACGAATATTAAACCAATTCATAATATAGTATTTGTTTTAAAAACTCATTTTTTCAATTTTTACAGTATTTGTTATTTAGTTTTTGTGAAATTGATAACAAGTTTATAACCTCGATTAAAATTTCATTAATCATCCATAACATGTAATACTAACCTATATAATTATAGGAACTAATAAACTATCTTAATTTACATTTTTTTGAACATTTTTAATATCAATTATTTCAATTATTCATTAATAAGGTTATTACCGCATCCTTATTGTGTCCTAAATAAATATAATTATTTTATAAATAAAAATTATAAATAAAATACCATTATGTTGGAATTTTTTTTATCTTTATAAAGAATATTTATATTCTAATATATCTTATCTATAACACTATATTAAAAGTGGTTTAATTATTAAACATTGCATTAAAAAAAATCGGTTTTAATCAATAACGCATCGTTTTTCACTATTCATCAAAAATTGTATGTTTTCTGAAAAATACAAAAAATTTACCATAAACAAATTTTGATATTATTAATCAAAAAAAGTAGTCAAATTTTAAAAATAATTTTTATTAAATTTCAAAAATTGGGTATTACTATTCGTAATGACTAGTTTGATTGGTGGTGGTGTGTTAAAACATGATGTTTCATACAATGAATGATATTGTATTATCCAAAAAGAAGCATATAGTATAATCTTAGGGTGATAAAATTTGACTATATAAGAGATAATGTTTTCCCAAACTATTAGTAATATCCCACAAATCACTGAAATATGAAAATATCTTTTTTAAGGGTAGGCCTTTCGCACTCTTAAAATATTTTTTTTATAATAGATTATAGTTATTCCATATTTAGAAACAATATTTCCTTGGAATGAAATTTTTTTCAACAAAATATTATCATACTAAAAATTCTATATATTTTGTTCTTTGATTATTTTAAAAAATCCTTATGTTCTTTTCTTGTTCCTCATGGATTTTTATATATATCAAAATATCATCTATAAAAAACAACAAAAAACTATTCAATAAATGGATTTATGTCTCTATTAATATGAATTTTAAATTCAGAATGTTCATTAGATAACAAAAATAGCATAACTATACACTCATAATTCGAATATCTCGTTTGAAATATTTCCTTCATTATGTCATCATCATTCACCTTTAGCTGATTTGTTCCTATAACATAATTCACACTTTTATATATATTAAGCTCCATATAGATTATTAAAAAATTCATAAATATGAGGAAATTGATATAGTTTCTAATCATTAATTCTATTAAATGATCTATAATCAATTCAATGTCTGGTTTAATGATAGTTATTTTTAACCAATAATATGGGAGATAGTTAATGTGAAGTGGTGGGAGGAATGAAAACATTATCTAGAAACTCCAGGATCCCATTTTAAAATCAAGATATTCAACATGATCCATTGATATGGTTGTTTTTTCATTGAATTAGCATCAAGAATAATTTAATTAGTAAATTCAGCTACTAGACTAGGTATAATACAATGAAACTCATCCGGAAAGCTATTTAGATTAAAATTTACCATGAGTACATCCTTAATCTGAATAGTTCCCGTGATTTCAATAATATATGCAATATTAAAATCATTAAAATCATTCAATTGTTTCATATCATCCTAGTATGTTATCAATTTTATGGTTTCATTATTATTTTAAATTAGAAACAATTTCTTTAATACTACTTCTTAATCTCAATAATCTATATTATCTTGGTAAACCAAAATCAAATCCATACCTAGAATAACATCAAATTATTGTAGGGGGGAAACAATTAGGTTTTTATATAAATTACTTCCTCAAGAAAATGAATGGAATATTCTTATAATTTCATTTTTAAATAATATTTGTTCAAGTTGTTTATTATATAAGTTATTGATTCATTTATTCATGTGGAATTTCAATTTTACTATAATGGTTATAAGAGTTGAAAGAATGTGTAGACCTTATATCAAAAAATGAATTTGCAATCTCTAAATAAAAAAATAATGTAGCTGATTCCACATTGTTTGATTCCACAATATCAAATGATGTTGTTGAAAATGATTCCACCATACCATTCATTTTAATGTTTTGTTTCTGACCATCATTTTCTATCCTCTTCATATACACATTCGCATAACAACCCATCTCATTACTTTTATAACATATAACATAATATATATCATAATTAGTATTACCACTAACATTACTATTTTAATTTAAATTATGATACATATTTCTAATATTACTACAGTTGATAACCAATGAATAATTCAAAAGGCATTCACAATTGTGTTTCCTACCACAATTATCACAAATTCAAAACATAATTTTCATACCATAATAATTCTTTGTTGATTTTTTTCCTTATTCCATCAACATGGCATAATTTTACTATACGGTTTTAGGGAAAATATTATCATTGCGAAAATACATTCAATGTTCTCCAAAAATCAATATTGTTTTAAGTAAATTTGGAATTCATTAGAAGTCAATCCCCTTCATTATTTTTTATTCAAGCATAAGTAAAACATATTGTTTTTACAATCAATATCCATAATTAAATTCTAATCATACCATGCCAATCATGTGAATTTTTCATTATTTGAGGAAATATAATACACTTACTATATAAATTACATGAATTAATTTTCAATCCAATATAGAATCACCAAATGAAAATCATTCCCAAGAAAATAATTTATGAATTCATCAAATTACAAAACATAAGTATCATTACAATCCCAAATATTCATGACCATAAACCACCAATAACCAACTTCACAATTAATATATTAAATAAAAGTCATAATCTATAAATTGTATGAACACCCTATTTCATGAAAAATATTTTAGAGGGAATTAATCTTCCATTCCATAAACACTTGTTTAAAAGATCCTCTAAAAGATATTGATGTTGGGTCGTAAAATAATCCATTACCAATATATTCCTATGTGGTGGAATAGGTTTATCTAATTCAGGGATACCACCTCTATTTATATCGTATTTCAAATTATCCATCATATAAAAAATATTTAGTTCTCATTCTAATCATCTCAAGATGCTGATTTAGAAGGGTGTTTTCATCACAATGTCTTCCCACAATAGTTACCATGTATCCTCTACAGAAAATAATTTTGAACCAACATATCCTATATGAAGAAACATGTTAATATTCAAATTATATATCACTGAATCTTACCCATAAATTAAAAAATAAATTATAGACAATCTATTTACAATATCCTATCACATAATGTTATCCAAAATGTAATTTTGTTTACCAGCTATATGTACAAGACCTTAAAAATTATATATTATATTATCTTTTAACTAGAATAAACTTTCTTCAAATTCCAAGGATATTTTCAATTTACTATATTCTATAATTATTTCATAATTAATAAATAACATCCAAAAATCATACAAATTGGATACTGAAAAAAATATAATCTATTTTTTCAATAATCCAAAACATTTAAAATTAAATATGATATATTTGTCATAAAAAATATGCAAAACATTATACATGAATTACTAATTTCTCTTACCCATAATTATCCCCAATGAAAATAAAACATAAAATAGGGATGATCACCTAAATAACAATAAGGGACATAAAAAATTAATTGTTAGTCCTATAATACTTATAAACCTATGAAAATATTTTCACCAAGTAATATGTTTCACCCATAAAATGTATGTTCATTATTTTATATTATGAAATCATAAGTTTCTTATAAAATTCATAGAAAACATAATTCATAATTGTAACATTTGGAATCAATTACACATAACTCTTACATTTACTATATCTTTTATAGCTATATAGGGAATAGCCTACATGGTTATATTTGGAATAACCCCCAAAATTTATTCCACTTATCTTTTAGGAGAAACCCTACCAATTTATTCCATCAATTTACAATATGCATTGGAGAGATATAACAATATTTACCACACTTATTATATCATTGAACCCCCATACTCATAATAAAATACCATGGAATATAACATTAATAAATCATATTAATCTTTCATAATAGTTTCATTCTTATGAAACATATATTTTTCATTTTTGAAATATCCTTTCATTTTTAAAATTCCCAAAATCGTAATTGATTATATTTTATTTGAATATAATATTTTAAACATGTAATGTATTATTAAAAGGATTAATGTTATATGAAATTGATAAATTATATTTATGTTATTTTATGTTAAAAAAATCAATATACATTTATAACAATAGTTGAAAGAGTAACATTAAAAGAGGATTTTCAAACTAAATTACCTTACAATGGGTCATACTCATCATGTAAAATATTTACCTTATTTATTAATGAACATAGATTATTTATTCACATTATTTATGGAGTTTTTATTCTTTATAAACTATTTTATATACTTTATTATCATGTTATAAACATTACTTAATTATTTATGATCATGTTGTACATTTGGATGATATTTTCTATTTGAGTTAAATATTATTTAGGGTTTATGTCAAAAGTAAAAGTGTTCACTATTAAATATTCTCAAGAATAATAATAGTGAAATAATTATCAATTTTATAAATCAATAATACTTACAAATATATCAATTGAATATGGAAATGTAAAATGAACTATGTTAGAATCATGGATACCATAAGCCATACACACACATGAGTAACGAGTCCATTTCCCAATAATAATTATAGAAAGAAGTTAAATATAAATTTCACTATAAATATAAATAATAATTTAATTAATATCTTATAAATCATTCCAATATAAATATATATATAATCCATGTGATTCAATGGTGAAAACTAATCAAATCGCTTTTTGGAGGTTATAATTCACACACACACACGAATGATAATTTCATTTTTATATGATTGGGAAGGTAAGAAACATTGGGTATATTATCAATTAATAGTGATAAATATGTTTTCAATATAATATAAAAAAATCATATTTATTATTTCAATCATTATAGAGAAGAAATTATGGAAAACTAAAATCATTAGTTCGTGATGTGATAGTTCATCGTACACACGAATTATAATTTTCTTCCATTGGATTGAAATAGTTATGAATTTAGGTATTGAAATTAACATAATATCATATATTTCTATTAAATATAATATATTTAGTTTTTAAACCTGATTAAATAATATTTTTAAACGTGGAAAAGGAAATAATGTCGAACTACTTTATGAAAAATGATTCATTTTCTTGGGAAAATCTTTATTACTTATTGACTTATGAAAACTAATGGCGGTGTTATGAATAAAATAATATATCTAGAATGTGGGTTGAGAAAGACTAAAAGTATATTAAAATATATTTAATGAATTATATAGGTATTTATGTTATAATATAAGAGAATAACAGGTTCCCTTTTATACGAGATGGGATGGGACCTCTTGTAATTCATCAAAATATTAAATTAATATATGTTAATATTCTTTTCTAAATAGAACAAAAATAATTTATTTAAAATATATGATACTAATGGGTAACAATAAATTCATAAAACTAAATTCATACATGTTTTTACAATTTTTATGTCATTATATTTTCACTTTAACCCTTATTTAACAGTCTTAAATATTTCCATGACAACATGGATTTTTAAAATTTAAGGGTTAACATAGTTAATGTAAAATGAAAAATGGATCGAAAATGAATAATAGGTGACATTTCAAACCTTATGAAAATTTTTATGTCGAATTTTAAATTTTCCTACATTTTATATCATTTAATAAAACATTTTTATTTTAAAATATCATTAGTGTCGACTTTTTCACTATTCATTTATTGATATTTTAAAAAAATTCATCAAAAAATGATATGTTTGAAAAAATATTTTAACATTTAAAAATCATATATTTTTTATCATTAATGTTTATATATTACATTAATTATCTCAAATTATATATTTTTTTTAATATCATTTATTTTATACTTCCATTAATTACAAAATTATGAAATCATCATTTTCAAAAACATTAAGGTAATAATTTCTCTACATATATTTAAATATAAATGTAAAATATCAATATAATGATTATAGATTTCAATATAGTATTTAAAGTCAAACATATCCCATAGATAACCCCATTTTAAAAATACATCACTTATTAAAAATAAGAGTATGAAACTTTTGACAATTCATTGAATAAAATATTATAAATTGTATAATATAATCCAAATGTACTTAGTTGGTCAAATAAGTAATCCTATAATTATTATGTAAGAAAAATAATCATCTGAAAATAATTATGAACAGTTTTAGTGTAATTTTTTTTTATATTTATCATATTGTGTTTACCCATAATTTCTCAATTTGACCTCAATAATGATAATAAAATTAATAAATATACTATTTATTTTGACAAAAAACCAATTTATTAAATTTGGATAAATTTATTATAGATTCATAATAAATTTTAAACAATTCCCAATACATAGGTGTTTTTTATTAATTTAAAATTAATCATCTGTATGAAAAAAGAAATAAGGTTTTTAATGATAACAAATAAAAAAATGAAATATTATTATATTTAATTTTATTATAAAATTGATTCTAATGATCTAAATTGGATTTAAAGATTTAAATAAGATCTAATTATAATTTAAAACCAATAAAAAATATAATTTATTGCAATAAATAATTTTTATGAAATAGTTTTTTTAAATTAAAATCCATTATTTTTTGTTTTTCATAAAAAATACTGAACTTCACAAAAAAACCCCAAAAAAAATTCCCAAAGAGAATTTTGATATTCTAGTTTCAAAAAATGAAAAATATTTTGTCAATTAGAATTATAAAATTCTTCAAAATTTAACTTTAAAAAATGTGTGGAATTAAAATAAGATTTTGTTTTTTGAAAAAAAACGTTTAAGAGTAAATCATGATTTAATGTATACTCTATTGAACATAGTGTATTTGTTAATTTATATTAATACCTAATTCATAATTGCTAATAAATTTGAAAATAATTATTCTACCATTACATGGTTTGTTTCAAAAAACCCCAACATCTTAATTTCACCACAGTATATGATTTCCATATGTTGTTTTCATTATAGGGAAACATATTTTCCCCAATAAAATGCACTCACTAGCATTAAAATATATTAATTTTTTTCATATATTTATTTCGGCATCCTATGAAACTAATACCCCATACTGAATATTATTATATTTATATATATATATGAATGTATTCAATGTACTAAAACAATAAAATTGAAGTTGTAACATTATTATGTCCTTTAATTATTTTCACCTTGAAAATTATAATCAATACAAAAATGTGTGGTTACTATGTCCACATTTTGATCTTACATTAAATCGATTTATCCTACAAGATTTTTTATTTTGAAAGAACATAAAGAAATTTCATGATTCAAGTATACACAGACCACTCATTATGGTCCTCGATCTCCACTGAGTACTCCATGATTTCAATCTCATCCCAGTTAATAAATTATGTTGTTTCATTCATATTTATCCTCATCTATGAAACATGGAAGAATACATATAGTCAATCCAATATTGGCAGAATTTCTATACTGTAAAAACCCTCATAAACCCTCTACTAGACATCAAATAGTCCAATGATGCACTTTTATATCTTGATTGTCATAAGAAGCATGGTTATACCCAACGTGGGGAGACAGCTAATGAAAAATGTTATCCCTACAAAAACTATAATAACAAATAATGTCTAAAAATGTAATATTTATTTAGACTCTTGGTTGTCCTCATATGTTCATGGATAACATGAACCTTATTCGTCATTGCCTACACAAACATTGGCCCATCAAGAGAGGTATCTTCAAATCATAATAGTATAATAGTGACCTATAGGGTTCCTATATAATTTCTTGATTGGAACCATGTTAATATTGTAGTTGTACCTATTTTTACATGAAAATACAACTATGGAAATTTACCCTCAAATATCTTGATGAATCCAACACATACGATCTCAATATATCATCCAAAAAGAGGATAGTTGGTCAGTCTACCGATCATCCTAGGGGTTTAACATTGTTCACATCTGTAATAAGGTCTTAAAATCCTCTTATAGACCATAAAAAACTTTGATTAGATCTGATAATCATAATTTTATATGATCATCATAAAAAACCCAAAAAAGATGGATGATCCGATGATTTTACCCCCCCCCCCTAAACTTCTAACTGACCACAATTAATGAATTGAAAAAAGAGTGTTGACATAATGAGTTTATCAATTATAACGTATATATAACACACTCCACTAAATGTCATATAAATATCTATCAAAAAATATATCGATATTCCCACTCACATCTATTTGAGAATATTAAGAGGTCGATTTTGATCTACAGGAACCAGATATTACACCTCAATCATCAAAAATATTTGACACCAATAAATAATTCGTTAATGATCCACTAAATTTCAACCCACAATAACCTACACTAAATGTGGTTACACATATTTTACAAACATTTATGTACAATAAGGGGGTGTATTAAAATTCCTTAATGCATCCTCACATAATGTCACCAAAATCTTCATCCATAAGATGAATAGTATTATGTACTCCCCTTCTATAAATAATCTATCTAGTGCATCATTGGAAAATATATGGTTTTGAGAAAACTCAATGTTGACATCGACCAACTGGTCTTGTCTCACACACTAAATAAGAAATGGATTCACCACAATTAACAAAAGATAACACTACACCTCTCCTCTATTAGGGTGAACTATAATGACGTTAATAACTAAAACTCTACCTACATCCAGTGAGATCATCATTTCATTCAGAGAGAATCATCCACCACATTTCTGTTCCCTATAATATAGGATATAAGGATTTCATATCCTGATTATAACCCCATCCACTACATATCTCTCATTTTATTATCTGTAGAAGTGTTGATGTATTTGAGACAATGATTTTCCATTTAAAAATGAAATTATTTACCATAAGATAATGCATCCAAATATTTAATAAGAAGATAAAAATATAAAATATATGTCATGGGACATGAAATTTGGAACATTGGGTCACTAATACCACATCACATAAACAATCACCACCTTCTTCTATAACAATAAAAAACCAATCCAATCTCTAATGTTGTCAGAAAAAAATATGTATAAAACTCTCTCCCCTGATAGTCTATACATAAGAGCATTGTTCAACATAATCCTCAACTCTACAAAAGTTGTACGAATCATATATGTATTGATAATAATCTTCACATTCCACATCAAGGATTTCAATGGGGATTATATCCCAAAAAATTATTCCATGAACCTCAGGTAGTATTATCGAAAACCAATAAACCACTTTACTTATGGCTGGATATTTGGTGGATCCTATGAATGAACTGCATCAATCTTCATCGAATCCAAAACAAAACCCTATATAGATATGGGAATATCTATAAAGATGACCAATCAAATACAAAAACTAACACATTGAGATATTTCATTAATGACGTCACTATAGATGTATGTCTTAGGACAACCTCAAAATATATGTCATCATATCATCTAATGTAGAGTATATGAGAATTTAATTGACATAGATAAAAAATAAGAACAAATATAGTTGTATGATCTCTTTATTAGGATCCCGGAATATAATATGGGTTCTATTGAAAGAAATAGTCATTAATATGAACTAATATTATTTCTATCAGCTTTAGAATGTTTTCCTTGGAATATAATTACACTGAACCCTCAACTAATGGTATCCATAACATATGTCAATCTATGATAATCAACTATCTGTTTTCAAGTGGTAAAAAAGATTCAATCCATATATTGGGGTTTTTTATCATTAACTTATTTATGTGAAGATATATTGAAAACCCTAAAAAATACATCTACATTTTTCATGAACAAAACTAGTTCAAAAAGGGGAGAAATTGGTTCTAATGAAAAAATTATTTATAACAACTACCAATTACAACATAATCTCTCAAATCTCAGGTGGATCATAAAATAAAATTATAATGATATTAGTTCATTTATTGGGATAAATTAAAATTACATGTAAATCTTCCACTATAGAAATAGTCCTCTGACATCTTTGATAAAATAACCATATAGTCATCCACTCTTCCTAGAATCCAGATGGCCCCGGAACCCATTACACCAATAAATATACTCTTCATCTAATGAGTCATGGGTTGGAGATTCCTAACTATGATCCCCACTCACTAAAGAAGATGATACCTATCTTTCTTCATAAAAAAATGGTGAATCCAATCCCATCAATAAAATTTAATCTATCATTCCTACAATGATAGTATAAAAATGAACATATACTAGACAACAAGTCTATAAACAACATGTCATCTTATGGTTTATTTATAATAACAAAGAGGTCCCATGAGAAATGTTTCACATTGTGTTAAATATTAAATATATGATAGATGATTGATATCATGAAATCACTCACAATATTATTCATTACCCTTATATACTAGTCTATAGACCTAGTTGAAATATCTAGCTATCTGACAAGGGATATAGAGATTACAAAATAACTCATTCCCACACCTATAATTACATAATCTATAGTATAAATGAAATAAGATCAAACCTGAAATTATCTCATTATTAGTCATCTAATATAAATTAATATCCTGAACCTACATGTTACTATAACCATCAGATCTCAGAGCCTCATGTGAGACCCAAATTTGTTTTTTGTGTAGCTCGGTGTGTCTTCATCCAACTGTAACTCCTCCTACTGAATCTCAAAACGCACCTCTAGTAGCACCACCTCCCTAGGTCCACACTGACTATTCAATTCATGTCTATGATTATGGTATGACCTCTACCATGGGGGTCTATCCACTACATTTCTCCCTTCACAAAAAATTATTTCATGAAATCATAAGAAATGTGACATCTCCTATCACCAGAATATCATCTCACCTCTTATGGATTTCTACATACTCTAGGTGATTCCTATGTTTTATAGCCACATGTATATGTTTAGGAATGGGTACATCTCTTGGGTTTAATAACTGAATAAAAATTCCTTATATTGACTACAGAGAACATTTCTCCATGATGATAACTTCCAACTCCTTCCTCTCGATGTACATCGTCATGGAATTTCTCCAAAGAAAAATCCCATTCCAAAACTCCAATGTATATGGGAATGAATAGGTAGTCCATGATATCCAAAATATCTCTATAATTTCCATGATTTGAAAATTATTCTCATATGTATCTATCTAACATCATATATAGAGATAATAATTTATGAGACCTGTACACCCTTAGCTGTATTCACTAACAGACATATCACACTACTAATGGTAAAGATGTTCAAGAATCCATACGTATTGAATGACTACCATATAGAAATACCCATTTAATATATTCTATATGTCTTATAATGATTTTGTCACATCAAAATGATTCTAGGGGATTATCCATGACCAATTCATGGATTATTCTGATATAAGGCTCATTTTATTCGCAACAATATGATTGGTCTAGTTCTGAACAAGCATGATTACATGGATCACTAAGAATAGGTAATTCACTGATATCTAATGGTCCAGATCACTATGAAACCTCAATATCCTCTATTAGTGGATGTTATTAATGCATTAAACCCATGATAATGATCTTCTTGACCAGTGGAAAGTATCTGCTTCTTAAAAAGGAGGTTAAACTTTTCTTTATCTACCTAAAAGAAACACATTTTTAGTGGGACCCTAAAATGGGGACTCAAGCTTATCTGGTCATTTTCATGATCCTGTATATTTCAATTATTGATTTTTTCCACATGGATGTATCAAAAAAATATCATGATGTTTTCCATTTATATAGGAATATATGTGGAGATAACTAGGGAATGCCATGAAATTAAATATACCAAATCCCATATTATTTATCTACCATTTATTCTATAATTAATGTCTTGATATTAACATTTGACCCGTGGATAGTCAGAGTCTTTTTGTATGGATATGTTGGATAAGATAGTAATAATGTTTTACCGAGACTAAGATCCAAAATCATGACAATATTACTTTGTTTCCCTGTGTTTCAAAATTAATCCTCCGAATATTGTAATATTACAAACACTGACATAGTGGAATGAACACCATAATGAAAATTATTTCCTGATCCACCCAATCAAGAACCAACCTAGATTTTTTGAATTTTTAGGGAGACACCCTAAGCCTGCCTCTAATTTATAAGGGCTAGAGACTAAAACCGAGAATGTATATCACTGAAGATGTAGGTCATATCCTATGCACTTGTATTAATTCAAACGAAAAAATCATGGAAACAATGAATATATATAATATAATAATGAACAAATACAGTGTAAACCATGCATGAAAAAACCTCTATAAATGAATCATTGTAAAAATCTGTAGAATAAGAAATAAGATGGGGAGAAATACACCCATAACTACAATATTGGTTATAACATGAAAACACATGAAGAATTAATGGATTTATAGTTCCTCACTCACAATCACCAATTTTAACCACTGAACATGGTAAACACCTCTAAAAATTTCTTTTATCTTCTAAAATCATTTCCAATAAGCTAGTAGTTTTCATAAGAAATGCCTATGAGGTAAAATTTCAATTAGGGTTGTGTATAAAAATACAATGTAGAACACCCCAGTAACCCAAACATTGTAACATAAAGGTAAAAACCAACATCTAAACCCATATTAAAGAGGTTAAATAAACCCAACATCATACATTGTATAAAAACCCCATTTGATTGATAAATTGGTTCTCCAACACCAATGACTAGATAATATAATTGATCCACATTGGATCTCTAAAAGGCCTTATCTTATGAAACCAACCACATAAATCCATATAATAATCTGAGTGCAGGGGTCTTCTCCTCACTAATGTTCTCCATAACCAATGGAGTATTGTCTCACATGAAGGTACTACTCCCCATTAGATCGTTATTATAGGGGAATAAAAACCACATTGATAGTGGAACCTATCCCATAGTAGTACGGGGAGTATCAAATCTACCAATGTAAGGAATACGGGGTACTTGAAACCCCATATTATTTTGGAGTAATAAAAAAATCTATCATGTGATGAAACATGAACACTACCATAGTATATGTGTTACAAAATAAAGGATCACACTAATGACAATTCATGTCCAAACAAGAAGCCAAAATAAAGATCATCATTTTTTTCTATGTTGAATATATCTCCGGATAGGCTACTTAGAGGCCCAAGTATAATAATTGAGAATTTTGATACCAATGGTGGAAATCTCGTTGAAAAAACACATAGATTTTATTATGTGTATATGGAATGTCTTAGCAACCCATTTGCTTATTGTGTACTTCAGTCTATGCCCAGATATCTAATCCAAAAACCATGTACTTTTGTTATTCCCATTTACATTATTAATATCTGAGTACCCTAGCTCCATTATTGCACATGTCTTGGTCTATGTACTCATGTCCAAGACCTTGTACCCAATAATTCTTTTTTACGTAAACATTTATTTGATATTGTAATACTATGTGAATAGTATATGGTTAATCTACCAAATCCCATGGATTGAAAGGTTGATACCTAGAATGGGATTTTAATTATAACCAAAATAGTGGTCAAAAAATATATGGACTACTTGGAGTGTGTTCTAAGAATAAATGATGTGTATCTATGTATTTTCCATAAACCAATCAACTCTACTTCTATCTTACTAGGCCTTCTTCTGTAGCTAATTCATCGACAATTTATACTGAGGAACTCGAAATTAATGTTCTCCATACCCAAACAATCACTAGTGGGAGATTGTGGAAACCTGAACCACTCTCTACTCAATCATGTCATGATGTTACTCAGTACACTAAAATCCATCATTGAAGGGCCTCTCTTCAGCCTTTGATCCTTTTCTAATATCCAAAAATACTATATATCACCATACTAACTCTCTCAACACCAAAACTAAACATCTGGTATGAATTTTTTGCATCATCAAACCATAGTATAATGGTATTATATGGGTAGGGTTTAAACCACAATCCAAATGAAACGTAGACAATGAACTTGTGAAGAACCATTAGATAAAGGCCTGGAGAAAATGGTCCAAATGAGCCCATTTTAAGCATCCAATGTGTTTTTGATGAAAAATGGAATATTTTGGATTGACAGTAGGTGGTTCATAGTTGGCACACAGTAAGGGAAAATTGTATTCCTTTCCTAAGAAATGATCTGGAGAAGTGTCATTTTGGGATAGAGGTGAACCGCCCAGTTTGGACATTGTTTGGAGACCAAGCATGTAAGTCATGAAGCATGTCCATCTTGGATAGTGTGGGGTGAACAGTTTCTGCACAATTTATTAAACCATGGGTAAAAAATAAGAAACATGTACAGGTCACTAAAATTTACAAAATTCCATTTGTTCTATCTTTTACTTTTACACGAAGACACTCACACTAACCCCATACAATATTTTCAGCCATTTTTGATCCATCCAATCTTCCTTGAACTTCCTCAGAACTATTTTATCGGTGGTTTTGATCCAAATTCTTCATGGACTCATCAACTAAGTAGTTTCTTCTTTGATTTTTCCATCCTTTTAGGATTTTCTATCAAACATATTGAGTTCCAAATTTCCATTAAGTTGTATGACATATGTAGGGTTTGTTATTGAGGTTTTTAGTATGATATGGATGTTTAGTTTTTAATATTTCTTAAATACGTTCATACAATGGTGGAGTTTCAGTTTGGAATTATTATTTTTTATTTTATGAGTGTGAGATTGGTTTTTCCGTCCTCCCACATTTCTATATGTTTTGATATGCTTTATTGTTTAATTATATGTGATTTTTGATTCATTTGTGTGGTGTGAAATTTTTTTTGAAGGGTTTGAAATGAATATGTGATAAAAATAAAATTTTCAACAAAAAATCATTATTATGTGTGTTTTATTCAATGTAATGTCACTTGGCAGTGTTTTTATAATTATATTATAGGTGAGAAAAATGTTATCAAGGGAACATGTGGTGAGAATGAATAGAATGTGGGGTTTTTAAGGCATAGTGGATAATTTGGCATGTTGTATTTTTTTGTTCACCTATAATATAAATATAGAATTGTGTATATGATGGGAATCATGTATCAAAAATGTGTTAGGTTTATGTGTGGACATTGAAAGTGGAATTACTATGAATGTATTTTGTTTTAAAATGGTCTCTTCTAGTTATTTTTTCAAATTGGTTTCATAAATCATTAATGTGGTGTGAATTGTACTTCCAAATGGTTTTATCATGCCTTTGGTAATTATGAATTGTTTTCATTATGTGGAATTAGTTATTTCTATGTTTTTGTAGGTAGTTTGGTTTATTATGTGAAATTATTGATATATGTGACATGTGATTGTGATGTTTAGAATAAATGGGATTCAAGGTACCTAGGTGGGAAAACATAGTATGCTATTGATTCGGAAATGGCATGCCTGAATTCTGCTAGTGGATTAACACTAGTTGACTACGAAGTGTAATAGAAAAAATAAACTTATTAATATTGATGTTTATGACACTAAAAAAATGGGATTTGATCAGAGACCACTAGGCCATTGGGATGTCCCCAACAAATGGCTCGTATTGGTGAAAAAGTTAGGTTTTGGTTGTTATACGATGTTTCCGCAAGGTATGAGGTTTCTAGAGATCCACTTGTACTAGTAACAATTTGAGATTTACTGATGGTGCTTTTTATTGTAACATGATGCTTATGCGACATTGTTACATCCATTGTAATATGTTGGACTATGTATATGTCATATTTAATCTCGTTTGTTAAGGAATTTTTTCCCCTGAAAGTATCTCTTTAAGAATGGTTCTTCACAAAATGTATTAAAATGCATTGTATAAATGATCTTGTTAATTCGTCTTCAGTCATTTTATCCTGGAATGTTTTGTTTTGGGTTGAATCCAACTATGATTTATCCCAGACCCTACATACTACTTTGTGTGTAAGCAGACCCCATTATGTATGATCTAGATAAAGGCAAGATGTGTTGTGGTGATGAAGGTATATCAGGGTTCTAGTGTCCCACTTATTGTCGATGATCAAAGAGGTGGATTTTGGTTGATGTTTCTCATGATATTACGATTAATTTTTTGTATTTGTGGTTTCCATTTTCATGTTTCGGTTTTTTGTTTCAATTTAAAATTCTAAATATTCAATATCATTTTATTCCATTTATGGATTTTGTTTTTATTTATTGAGATTCTTATTTGTATTTGTGGAACATGGTTATAATCATGGGTGAAATCATTCCTGAGGTATATTGTTGATACCCAATAACAATATTCTATAATGTGGTGATGGGGATTTCCTATCTAGCCATTCCGTATGCTGGGATGAGTTTAAAGTAATATTCCACTCTGGATTGTTTCGTGAAATAATATATCAAGAAGAACCATGCTCTTTTTGAGTCACTCTATTTGGGGAAGAGTCTAGATAGACAGGAGCTTGGGCTACTGGATCTTGAAATTCTAGATATGATTAGGGTGCATGGATAACACACTTTGGGGAGGGACACCAGTTTCTATCGGGAGTCCAGTTTTGTTTTGGTTATTTGCTTCTGTTGGTGTTTATGTTGATTGATAAATGAATTTTGATATTTTGTAGTGGTTTCCATGAGATTTCATGGTGTAGAAATTTATATGGAGCTAGGGAAATGGTCTTATAAGTCTTTATTTGATGGTGGAAAGAATGGAATATGGATTACAACAATCTAGAAATGTCACCCTTCAAAACTAGATTCTTCTTGGGGTTTTTTTATTCTTGTTATTTGATATTTTTTTAAAAAACTATTTTTTGTAATTGTGAAAACTAGATTAGTGTCATAATTGTTTTTTTAGGGTGGAAATATACTTTTAATATCATTTTGAGGGAATTTTTTGTCAAGTGTATTTTTATATAATGTATTTATATAAATGGGAATGTGGTTATCAGTATTGTATTTTTATGGTCCAAACCAATGGTTTATCAAAATGAACTGTTTAATATACATGAACTATTTCAAGGTGGTATTTTGAAGCCTATTTTAAATATTGTTTCTTGACTTGTCAAAAATATTTTTAAGGATATAAATTTTATTTTTATAATGTAATCCATGTTATTTTAATTAAAGAATATGGAAATATGATTTGATGTGTGGAATTTTAAAAATGTTTTTATTTTGGTTGTTATTTAACATTTGATGAGTTCTATGAATTATTGAAATGGGAAATAATTGATATGTTAATTGTGTGAATTTAATGTATTATTTGGGAATGTGGAAAAATATTTTTTTACCTATTTATTTCCTTGTGTAACCACATGAATTGGTATGTGAAATAATGTTGATTGATGATGATATGAGGATAGCGGTGCATGATTTGGAATCCGAATTTTCATGTGTGAGAATCCATGAAATCCTATTGGTGAGTGTGAAACCAACCAAACTCTTTTTCTTACATAAAATTATTTTAAGAATAGTTGTGATATTTAGATAACCACTAGTAGTGTGATATGCCCCATTGTGATTTAGAATTGTTTTTTTCAAGGTGTTTTTAGAATGATAAATTTTTATATTTTAGTTGTGTTTAATTTTTGAGTTCTTATGGATGAGAAGGTTTTGAGATAATGATATATCAGTTATTTAAAAACATGGAATCCATTGAGTTGGTTCATTTTATGTGTTTTTATTATTTTTTTGTGGTATGTGTCGGTCAATGGATTGGTTTGATTGGGATCTCGATATCATTGTTGGATAGTGCACACCCCCATAAAATTTGATGCATATTCGATGTGTGGCCACTGGGTTTTCACCATTGTTAGAACAAGTACAAGATCTCTGTAAATAATTTATTCATGTGTTTTGGATGTTGAGTCCAACCCTCTTTCCCAGTTAAGATGATCCTCCCTAAAAAGAAAAGTGGATGTGGTAAATTGATGTAAATTTTAGTTACTTAGTGTTTTCTGAGTAATTGAAGGTTATGTTTATAACAAAAAAGCTCTTTTTTACACACTTAAACATGATTTATTACCTATAAATGAACAAAATAACACTTCAAGGATCTAGAGGTCATGGGTATTGGAAAATTTAGAACAATACCTGACTACATAAGACATAAAATTAAAAAACATATATTGAAAACTTCTTTTACATGACCACAATAATCCATTGTATGTAACATTGCAAGGGATAACATGAGGACATACATCATAAAATGGTGTGATATAAATCAATGTAATGGAGTAGGAAAGAACCATAATGTAGAATAGGAAAATGATTTGCTTTAAGCATATCAATGTAGCACAAGAGAAACATAAACATAAAGGCATGATATATCATAACTTGGAAATGTGGCAACAACATACAACATGACATCAGAATGATAAAATATTATTACACATTGATTAGCATGACTAAACACCAAATTAACATGAATTACCATGAGTAAACCCTCATTTCACATGGCTTATCAGTATACTAAATATAACCAAATGCATTGGAGCGGTATAAGGGAGCACCCTTCATAAACATTTCATTTCATCCATATGTGTCCCACATGGATCATATTACATGGAATCATTAACATAATAATTATTTAATGTCTATGGAAAGTTTAATACACACATATTTGTTCCACGTAATACATATATTTTCATAATGGTGAATACCATTGATAATGAAGTTTTTATGGTATTCACTAATACTGATTTTGGCTTGGAAAATCGCAGTGCAATTTCTACAGCATAATGTCATCATATAGAAATTCATAAGTTAGGTTGATGAGAGAGAAAAATGTATATCCTTATTTATACATGAGATATATAGTATGGGGATCATGTAACATAATATCTCAACAGATGATATGGTATTTAGTCATATAAAATGGGAGAAATGATTGAATGAATATAAGAAGAGACAAATCCCTTAAGGAATTTTTTCTTAGTAATGGGTATACATAGAAGGAATTAATGGGAGGAAGTGTTATCTCATAATTAAAAAATCTATATGGAATAATGGGGGATATGATAAATTGTACCCTAACATTTCTAACTGAATATAAAGGTTTATAATAGTATGACTAACTTTTGGAAAAAATTAAAAAGTAATGAATCCATTACTTTAGGATGTGAAATCATGAGCCTGAAGAGGGGCCTCATGAGAGATTTGGGCGCCATGGGATGATTCTAGAGAATGGAGGGAAGAGTATGGACGTGACACAAGGTTTTTTAGTGAATGCTAGTGGGATATTGGGTGGGTTTATAAAAAAAGAGGGGGAATTAGTTATTATTATGTGTAATAAACACTACACATTAAAATGTTCAAAACCACAAACCATACCATGGTTTTTCCATGGTTTCAACCAAATTAGAGTGATATATAATATTTAATATGGCCAAAAATCATGAAAATATTAAAATATCTGGCTCTTTTATGAGGATTTGAGTAACACTCTCAATGAAATAATTTTACAATGATAAAATATTTTATAAGTTTTGGAGGGTCCACTTAGGCATTATAAAATTAAACAAGTAAATATAAAATCAATTTAAATTAATGGAAAAAAATATATCGAAATAACATGTCTCTTATATTAATTTATTACATCACTATAAGGACATTGTGATATCATAAAACACATTATATATTTATATGGTATTGAATTGTTAACCAAAAAATCAACACTCCCAGAAAGTTATGAAAAATTAACTGTTGGATAATTTTTACAACTGATTACAAAAATAATCTTCAGTGTATATAGATAATTTCTTTAATATGTGAATTTTAACTTTTAAATTGGAAACCAACATTTATTTAAAATTAATCGGTTTTGAAAAAATCAATTCACAAATGATAATAAAAATTACCTTTGTCATCATAAAAATTATATCCTCATTTATTATTAATAAAATAATATTGAAAAAATATTTTTTAAAATTAATAAATTTTCAAAAAATTAATTATTTATTTAAAAAATGTTCATAAAAAACAATATTTGTTTTATAATCTAAAAATGTAACTCTTAGAAAGATGATTACCTAATCATTTACAGATATGGAACTAAAATAATCGTCGTTTATTGAAGGTTTTTTTAATATTATTAAAAAATGAATTATTTTTATATGATAACTTATATATTTCTCAAAATTACCATTTTTAGTAAAAGAATAAATTTATGAAAATAATAACATTATTAAGAAATACTATTCCTATATTGTAGTTGATGGAATACGACTTTTATTTATAAAAATGGATCACATTGTATGTAAATAATTCCTTATTACATAACCCCTTATAACACCTACATACGACCTAAGGGTAAGGTGTGCAATGGTGAAAGTCTCTTGGGGCTTCTCGGATAACATCACCCCGGTGGTAATCTCTATTAACATGAACTTCTCCCATAGGTTATTCCATTCAAGATTAATGTGTTGTAGTTATGCATGGACATCATTTTTAGGATGCTATGTTGTACTAATATTCATCTCAGTATTCAACATATGTTAGAAATTCTTAGATAACATAGAGGTGAATCTTGGATCTTGATCAGATACAATTGAATATGGTACTCCATACAACCTTACCACTTCTCTGATTTATACCCTTTATGGTGGATCCAATGAGAAATCATCATAAATTATAATGATGTGTTCATTATTTTTAAGAGAAACCACAACATTCTATATAACATTTATTGCTTTACATGTCATCAGATGTTTTGTGACAATGTCCAGGGTGATTTATTCCAATTTTCATATTGGTATGGGTAATGGTTTCATCATACCTTGAATGTCTTCATCTCAACCTTCATTTATTTACATACTATGATATTTGATGTATACACAAATATCTCTTTATTCATATTATCCCACCAATAATGATCTCAGAGATCTCTATACTTCCTTTTGATTCCTATGTGAAATGATAAATTCAAAGAGTGTGCATCATCTAAAATTTCTGTCATTAATATCAGATTTTATGAAACACATAAACATGATTCAGATATAAAACTTTCATCTTCATTTACATTGAACTATAAGGAATTCCCATTTACTATTGTTTCCACTTTTTTTTTAATTCTCACCTCATCATTTTTATTTGAAGATATTCCCTTCATAATTATTCCCATGTCCATATTCATGAAATATATAAATATTGGATCATTATTAAATATCATTAATGTTAGAATCATTTGGTCCTTTCAACAAGGATAATTTATCTCCTTGTTCGCTTAGCCAGGGTGGTAATGGATTGAGAAATCTCAATCCATGATGAGATCTTACAATTTTTGATGGCACATACTAAAATCGTTCATTGTGAATATATAATTAATGATTTTCTTATCCATATATATTTCACATTTCCCAAAAAAGAGGTAATTTCACCTTATATTAAATTTTAATATTTCTATATCCAACAACAGATATTGTTTTGGATAGTTCTTCTCATGAACATACAATTTTGTTGAAGCATAGGCAATGGAATTTTAATTTTTCCTCAACAAAAAACCCATCACCTTCTTTTAAAGTTCACTGAATACCATGAAATTTTATCCACTTGTGAGTAGTGTGAGAATGATATTAGCGATAAGACTCCTTTTAAAATAATTGAATATCTCATCACAATCATTATTCGAAAAAAAATTAGCATCATTCCAAGTAATCTTGGAAATAGGGGTTCCCAATCATGAGATATTTCTAAGAAATCAATGATAATATCCAGCTAACCCATGGAAGCTACAGATACCCATCATAGATTTCAGACTCATACATCACTCAATTGCATTTGGGTTTGAGGTATCCATAGATATACCATTGCTTGTGATGATATTCCCCTTGAATTATACTTCCATAAACATGTACTCAAACATGATGTACATTTAAAAGTGTTTATCCATTTGTATGGTCTCTAGTACAATGCATAGATAACCCTCATTATCCTCCTTGGTTTTGTAGTATATTAGAATATATTCTATTTATACTACCAAAAATTTGTCTAGGTAATATCTAAAGTCTCTATTCATCATGTCCATGATGATTTTTGGAGCATTAGTGAATACAAAATGCATTACTATGAACTCAGAGTTCTCGAACCTTGTACAAAATGCAATCATGTGGATATTCTTCTTTTTCACCCTTACATGGTAGTATTCTGACCCTATATCCTTCTTGGAGAAGTATTTTTCTCCACATTTCTAACCAAATAAGTAATAATTTCATATAATAGGATAATTTTTCTTTATCATGATTTTTTTGAGCTCATAATAATAAATGCAAAGTGTGTTGGCCAATCACTAACTTTGATGAAGAGGATTGGTTCCCCACATGGTGAAACACTTTTGCGTATAAACCCATTATCCATATTCTCATGTATTTGATACTTTATCTCATCAAGCTCCACCACAAACATTCTATATAGAGTCTTGAATATTGCCAATGCCCTAGGTATGATATCGATAGAGGATTCAACATCTCTTCTAGGATGACGACCATAATATTCCTTATCAAACACATCAGTGGAGTCAATCTTAATAATAATTTCTTTGAGTATGGCTCCTTCCATAGGCTCAATAATCACATCAACACACTAATACATTTAGGGTAGTAATATCCACACTTGATATGTTTATGTTAATGAATATTCATCATCCACCCTGATCTTGTACAAAATCATGGATTGATTCTCTATATAAAGTGTGATATCCCTTCTATGGGAATTAATGATGGATATATATAGGTAATTCCAATAAAATATAATAATTGCATCAAAATACACAAAATGGAGTACTAAGAGGTTTTATTTGATGTTCCATACACAAATTTTGATTGGGGAGGAGTTACATTCATTGGATATAATAATTTCCCCATTTTCCCTTCTCCCTGACATCTCTACATACATGATTTTTTTTGGTGTTTGGATTTTTCTAATAAATAATCATGATATAAAAGAATACATAGAACTACAATCAAAATGTTCATTTCCTATCCTTGAATAACAACTTCCATCCCTTTCACCACTTTGTTTACAAGATTCACTTTAGTAGTGTTGACAGAAAAAGATCTCATTTATTTACTTAGAGGTTGTGGGTCGTATCCGAAAACCCTTAGATTAAGGAACTGATATGCAGTAATGGGTTTTTTTGTCGGAAATTAATGTCCAGGTACTCTTCTCTTCTGCACCTCATGCATTGTCTCATCCCCTTCATGAAATATCTTGGGTTCTTCATTTCGCATATTTGGAAAGTTCTATGCTATAATATCATTGCACCATTGGACTTATCCATCTAAATTCTAGAATTAAAATACATTTTCTGATTCATATCACCATGATGCCTATAAGATTCTACAATAGTTGTTTTGACATTGAGGTAACATCATATAATTTACTCCTAGTTATCAATGTGATGAATCACTAGGGATTTCCTTAGACCAGGTTTTATCCCACCAATGAAGCGGTACACTTTAGATTCGGGGGAACGACAAAACTAGGGGAATATCGTGAAATCCTTTTGATATTTGTCTTATATGCTCCAATGGATTCATCATTATTTTATATGAGGGAAATGAATTTTTTTTCCATCATATGTCGTAAGGTGAGAGGAAAATATTTATCGGAAAACATTTTCTAGAAATCCTTCCATTCCAAAAAATAGATCACTTCCTCAGGATTCATATTTTTGATCAATTTCCACCATTGACATGTTTTACCCTCCATATGATAAGCTACCATATTAATCTTCTCTTATATTGATCATTGAAGGATAGAGATGTCTATCTCAATAGAGATGATCAATTGTTTGGTGATTGAGTGATCAGATGACCCTTTGAATGTAGGGGCCCTTTGTCTCATGAATCCATAGATTGTGGATTGTTCATTATTTGGGGGTAGGGGGGTGAACGTTCCTCTTGAACCATTTTTTTATTCAAAACATGAGTTTATTGAGATACTATCATAAAACTTTTTGTGATTCCTACTCCCAACGGATTTGGAATCTCATTAGAACAATCATCACATTGATCTTCTCATCAATTGTTATCCCAATTCCTCCTATTACATTCCATTGGCTAGAATAAATGGAATGTTGAAGAAAAGATTAATAAACACATAAAGTTGAATACATTTAGAAAAAATGGATAACATATAAATTACATTTATCAGCTTAACATATAAATTTATAGGCTTTTATCTATTTTATCCATGATATACATCACAACATATATTCATAGGGGAAATTTTTATTCCCTTAATAATGGTTTATACTAATCTTATGAATTTAGCAGAGCATATATCCTGAGTGTGTTGAACCAAGAGTGCTGCAAGGCTCGTTGTTGTGCACGAGGTCCTGTTGGAGTCTATCATAAAGCGATTGTTTTGGGTATTACCCCAAGATACATATATTCCATATCCACTTATACTTTTTCATGTCCAGACAAGGATGTATTTTTTTGATAAACTAGTTACTCTATATTAACCAATATTTCGGGATTATTTTCAAGTACATACACTTATCCAACAGGCTTTCAATATATTTTTATTACCCTAATCAAAAAAATAAATAAACGAATCCTTTTCACAAAGACTATGAAAAATGTCCTCTATATTACACACATTTACATGATTTATTACATAAACATTCATTAAGGAAACTCTTAGAATTTAATTGTCTTGTATCATCGTAAATTATGAACATTACAAAATATCTTAAGACATATAATATAACATCGTTCTTCAAAACATCTTTTACATGACCACATTATTTTTTCATACATAGCATTGCTGGGGATAACCTGATGTCTTACATAATAAATGTATGATCTATAAATCTTGGTGAAGAAGTAATTAATGGATAAAACGAATAATAATATAAATATTATGAAATAGGCATATCAATGGAGCACAATATAAACAAGAACATAAAGGCATGATATTGTTTGATTATCATAAACTAGAAAATTGGTAACCACATAAAAAATGATATTAGCTTGGGCCAAGGCTCATTACACATAGATTATAATTAGTAAATCCTAATTTAACAAAAATTATCATCAGCAAACCCATGTTTCACATGGTATATAATGATACTAAATATTACCAAATGCATTGGAGCGATATCAGGCTAGACCATTTATAAACATTTCATTTCGTACATAAGTGTACAACATATATTGTAACATCACAAGTAAGTAAAGAATAATATATTTTCATATCTATGTATATTTATGAATTAGATAGTGTTTTAGGAGCTTAAAATGAGAATAAATCCAATCATAATCATAAAATACTCTAATATTTTTAAAAGATTTTTTACAGCCTTTTGATAGAAAAACATTTTTAAATCTAAAATTTTACAATTTTATAAGTTTTATTTTTAAAAATAAACATATTCTTTTGAATTGGTCCATTTAAATTTACTTTGGATAAATTTTTTGTATTTTTATGAAATGTTCATTTTTTTAATGAATAGTGAAAAATACTGGATTTTACTTCAAAACATCTTTTTCAGATAATTTAATTATATTGTTAGATAATTTTTTTAATATATTTTAAAATGTAATTGGAATATAATTTTACAATTTATTTTAATGGTTGTAATTGAAAATAATTTCACTTTGAAATTGGACATAAACAAGTGTCAATCTTTTGATAAATATTGTTTCTTAAAAACACGCTATTTGTTTTGAAAACAAAAATTATTATTAAATTAATTAATGAAAATTCTGTGATTGGAATTTGATAAAATGGTTTCCATATTTGTAATCATAAGGTCTAAATTATGTAATTAAGCCTCTCTTTTTTTTTGGACATTATGAATAGTAACGATGGTAATAATCTTTTATTATTGCGATTAATTAGTAATCAGGTAGTTAAGGGTAACAAAATAATATGATAATAATATAAAATGCCCCCAAAATGGGCCCAAATCATCGTTTTTTAGTCATTTCCGAAAATGGGAATATTTTTACAAAACTTGAGGGCCCATGGAGTCACATGGGTGTAACAGTTACATTTATGACATTATTTTTAGAAAAGAAGATAAATATAACAAAGGTTTATTTATCATAATTAAAACAATATTAATTTTGTTTAAATAAACGATATCTTAGATTATAAATATTCATTGGAAATCTAAAAATATTTTCTACTTCATGGTATTATTTTATTATTTATAGACATTAAATAAATAAATTTATGTATGCCACCGTGATGATGCAGTGATTACCTCATTAATGAACGATTTAAATAAAATGAACAGAAACGGTAAAATATAAGTCATACACTTGTATAAAACCAATTGGATGGGTGGATTTATAATCCCAATCACGATATCCTTAAAATATATCATTTTTGTACCTTGGAAATACGAAAATCATTTTATAATAATGTAACATTTCAAGACTTTCCAAAAGTGACCCTCCTCCCTCTTATTAAAGGCCCCCACCTCTACCCCCTTACCCACACCACTAAAACCCTTAGATCATCCTTAATATGATCATATTATCTATCCACATCCCTCTCTCACTCTTAGAAGCCTCACTTTGGGCAGAATTCTTTCCAAGGAATCCTTTGGACCAAAACAAAAAGATATACCTAATTTAGAGGTAATGCCTTCTCTCGAGTTTCATCCTATTATTTCCCTTATTCACTCACCACTATCTTATTATTATTTGATCCCATAATAAAAACAGTATCCACAATATACTATAATTTTTTTATGATAAGTAGTCTACCTACACTTACACACACCTTCGTCTAAATGTTAATGAACATATTGTTTTTATGGTTGGAGAATTACTTCCTCACGAAATGATGATTATTCAATCTTCATTTAACACCTTTCATGGTGGCCATTATGATGTCACTATAATTATATATGATATATATGGTATTTATTTTTTCTATATGATTCTTAATTTTATTTTTAAATCACATCATTATGCTTTTCATGTTGTGGAAATGCAATAATTTTATGTGAGGAAGTGTGGACTACCGCCCCCTCAAGTGATGAGACTCGTTCATTCCAAACATGTAATTTATAAATAATGTAATAATTAAACTATTTTACCTATATAACATATATATTATACTTTAATTATAATATATATGTCTCATTTAGTTTTAAAGTCCATTAATATGACAAAAAATGAAAGTAACGTTCATGCGTACGCACGACCTACTGTCTCCATGAACGGTGCATTTCATTTTTTATCTCCAACTGTTATGGAATAGAATAAAATGAATATATAATCGATATATATGATATTTAAATCATTAATACCATTCTGGAGATGATGTTCTTATAACTACATGGGCAATTATTTTCAAACCAGTTCATTTTTGACTCATGTACCGAACATCGACAAAACATATGATATGAACTCACATAATTAGCTAATTATTATAACATGATAATATTTTATATTAATTGAATAATAAACATTAATGTATGTCCTTGAGAAATAATATATTGAAATTTTTTTATTATTAAGTAATATAAATAAACAAACGAGACAAGTCAGACATGAGGTAAGGGACTTCGTCTCAAACTCCTTTTGTTGAGGAATTCTTCAATTTATATAGGACCTTATTTTATTTTTGGTATAAAAAACCCTTTTGAATTTTAATTTAATTCAAAAGGGATGTTTTTACATGAATCATTTTACTAAACTACATAAGTGAATGTTTTTGTATTACCTATGTGGCGACAACGACTTCTCTTCCGCCGTGACCATTATTTGTGTTTCGACTTCCTCTACAATCCATAACAATTTTTAAATGAAAAATAAATACCATGTTTTACTTTATTTTGGAATTGAAAATGGTTTTGATAATTTTTTGATTATATCAATCTTTTGTAGTGATATCTTGTGATTGAAATATGGAAATGTTATATTTCCTTTATGCTATTTTTATGTGATATGATTATGTTATGGTTCTTGAGAATTGTTTATTAATACGGGTGGTTCTGTGATAAACAATGCACGTGTGAGCCCCGATATAGCTCCCCAATTCATTGGGTAACGCGAAGGAGTTAAACGATAAGGTTTATCCGAAGAGATTTTTGGAATATACTGTGATGGGTATTCCAAACGTTACCCTGAGGGTTACTCCCTACGTAAGAATTTTATGAATGCCTCAAGTTACCTTTATGTCTTTTGATTTCTATGATTTATTCATAAATCTTATGATTTCATGAGGTATTGTAAAGTGATTATGTTTTATGAGTAAAGTATGACTTCATTTATTCTTATGTATACATGGTCTAATTTTTTCTTTCTATATTTTTTATATACCTTACTGAGCTTTTTATGCTCATCCCAAGTTTTTGAAATATTTTTCACAAGTGAACGGAAAAGTACATGATGTGATGATAGTGTCGAGGATGTTTGAAGAATGAATCCATGTTTTATTTTAAATATGTTTCCTTTGATGAATAAAATGAATATTGCCTTTGATGTGACCACCTTTTTCAAATGTGGAATGTAATGAATGAATTATGATCTAAATCTCTAAAACTCTAAACCTAAAAATATCCTCAATGTTTAATCTTGAAATAATTCAATATTAAGTAATTTTTAAGGATGGGGCCTTATAGTTTGTATCATTGGTCGGTTTAGATAACATTAGGTTTTATAATTCTATTAAATGATTATCCGAAAATATTTTTTACATTATGGTCAAATTGAAATGATATAGTTTCTGAAGATTACCATGTTGCTTTATATAAGACATTTACATTCAGAAGGATATAACCTTCCAAATCAGCATCCTGAGATGTTCAGAATTGGAACTGAACATTTTGTTGCAGTAATGGAATAGTTGAATCAAGTGATAAATTGGGGTGGTATCCATGCACGAGATCATCCAGATCAACCACAGAGGAAAATTTCAGTGTTGGAACATTTCATGAGGCAACATCCCCCATCATTCAGAGTATCATCTGACCATGTGCTAACTGAAAGGTGGATTAAATCAATAGAGAAATTTTTTTATGTTATTGGGTGTTCAGACAGTCAAATGGTTAGTCCTGATGTTTACCGTTTGGAGGGTGAAACAGATCAGTGGTGGTCGATGGTTAAAAATATCAGGGACATTGATGAGATTGATGCTCTTGACTGGGATGAATTCAATGGTATGACTCTTGATAAATATTTTCCTAAGGCTGTTAGACTTAGGATGGGAAAAAATTCCTTGGAATTGAGGCAAGAGGACGACTAAGTGGCTTATTATGAAGAAAATTTCACTTGATTGGCAAGGTATGCTCCAAATGTTATCCGAGACCTTGATAGTAAAATCAATCATTTTTAATTAGGATTAAAGCCAAAATATCAATGTTAATTAGCTTCTTGTGAGAAAAAAAGTTATGAAATTCTTGTTAGATGTGCTGAGAAGGTGGAAATGGAGTTTTCTGATGATCAAGTGTTCTATGAAATCCAACAGAAGAAGAGACAGAGGTGGCATGAGAAAGGGAAGAATCCTTCAAAAAGGTTTGACGGTAAGAAAACTATGCTTGCCGTCTGTGAAAAATGTGGTACAAAGAATATAATAGCACGGACCTCTCTGATCCATTCCATTGTTGAATTATGGGTTTTGAGGTGTTCTGGGATATTAGGGTGTCTTTTCCCCAACAGATTTCCAATTTTTCAATTATGTGAACTATGTTTCTAGAAATGTGAGTTTTCATCCTTCACCTCTATTATTTACCTCCATCCTTCAGCTATATCCTTCACCTCTTGCATGAACAGTGTTTCTAGAATAGTGTGGTTCCATCCTTCACCTCCACCCTTAACCTCTATCATTCACCTGTTGTATGAACAGTGTTTCCTGAATATTAAGGTTCCATCCTTCACCTAAATCCATTACCTCTTGCATGGATAGTGTTTCCAGACCAGTGAGGTTCCATCCTTCACTTCTATCCTTCACCTATATCCATCACCTCTTTCATGAACAGTGTTTCCATACCAGTGAGCTTCTATCCTTCACCTCCATGCTTCACCTATATATCATAACCTCTTTCCTGAACCGTGTTTCCAGACCAGTGAGGATCCATCCTTCACCTCTATCCTTCAGCTTTATTTCCTTTTCCAAATATTGAGTTAGTTAACAGTGTTTCCAGACCAGTGAGGTTCTATCATTCAACATTGTTTCCATTTCCAAATTTTGAGTATGTGAACTCTGTTTCCATCTTCTTACAGTTTCGCATGTTTGACATTTCATTTGACATAAAATACAATTAAATCCTTATTTTATAGACTATAAGGCCGATTGAATGACTTTAAATAATATATTAATTATTCCTATGGCTTAGAATGTTTTTACTTGGTCAAACCACATGAGTTAATGGGATCCGCTTTTAATGGGGAATTAAGCTTCTCTTAAATTGTCACCCCCATTAATCTTCAAAAGGGACAAGATATCATCCTCTATTTTTCTTCCCCCTTGTTCTCTCCTTTGAGACACTAGAACCTTTTAATCATTCCTCTAGGAGTTCCACAATCAAACATTACTCCTCCGATCAGTTCCGCTCTATTTTTGGTGCACCCAAGAACAATCGTTCAATATTTGATATAATGCATGATATTTTGTCATTCTCTTGGGTTCATCTTCTTATGTTCCTCCTTTACTTTTTATGGAATTCTATCTTCATGTTCCTATTGGATTTTTCTTGGGTTTTGGTTGGTGCATTCATACCGTGGCATCCTTGGGTGGATTCTGTTGTCTCAAGAGGATGTGATCGTGATCCCTTGAGAGGATCATTCTCATATAAAGAAAATTATAATCCTATTTGAGGTAGGGGATTCGTTTATTCACTTTATTTTACGTGAAAATGTATTGTCAGTATGTTTATTCCCACTAGAAGAAAAAGGAATTTACATAAAAAAAATTAACAGGATAAATAAATTGATATCGACCGTATGTTATTGCCTCTTGTTTTTCTTGGTAGTGTGATATCTATGCCTTCTTTTATTATCTATTTGTTCTTGATGGAAATCAGTAAATAAGGTAAAACATGATTAATTGATAATTTTTGGTTAAAGATAAAGTGGCATGTAATAAAATCTGGTTCTTGTTGTAATTTTGATGTTAATCAAATTGGTGTAGTAAGCATGTTTATTTATTGGGATAGCTTACTGATTAGGTTTCCTGAATTTGGAACCTATAAGTAACAAATCTGTTAATTTAATATGAACTAAAGAAATTATTATTTGATACTTTTTTAAAGGGTTCTGAGTGACCCTTATGATTGTTAAAGGGAAAATTTCCCTATTGATGTGATGTTCTATTCCTACTTCTTGTGCTATGATGTTATCTTGGATGGTTGTGGTGATATGTGGGGGGCATGGAGGCTTTTGGTTGTGGAATCAGATGATGCCTAGAGTGGCAAGATGCATTGTTTTACGCATGTGGGTTTCGGGGAGGACACCAATGATGATGGAATGGAATGGATGTGATTGTTGGATGCTTGGTGATTTTGATTTCTCGTTTATCTCCTTCACTTTTTCCCCACTGCTCTAGGAAGCTGGTATTACTTACCCTTATTACAAAAGAGGCAATGAAACGTGGGGTATGCCAAATGCTTTCCATGTTTATCTTCTCAAGGATGGATGGGTATATGATCTTTCTATATGTTGTAAAGACTTGACGGGTTGTACATCTACTCACCGTGTTGACCCCCCTTGTGTTTAGTAGAATATAATGTTTTTCTAGAACTCCTGGGAATGTGGGAATGTAATTCTAAAATGAATAATTGAATAAATGGTGTTAAACCATGGGGATGGAGTTGATGGAACATAATAATGAGGATGTAATTTTCAAGGAACAATTGACTTTAGGAGTGATGCTAATGAAACATAATGTGGAATTGATCATGGTTAATTAATGTTTAATTAATTAATTAACGTATATTGGAATTGATAAAAACGGAATGAAGTAATCTAATAGATCTCTTTAAATGGTTGTGTGCTTACAGAATACCTAGTCTTAGAAGTATCATCCCAGAGTCTAAGAGATGTTAGCTGTAGTGTGTCTATGACTAGGTTATGCCCATAACGTGGTTGTGAGTTATAGTATATTCTGTACTTTTTTTGTTTCTATACGCTACTGCACTCTGTCAGTATGGGAAAATGACACCTCGGGGATTCTGATCCCTAGTGGGTGTTTTACCCAACATTCTAGTGGGAGGATGGATGGCTGACTACCCCCTTTGGCCCTGCTCTCTTCTCTTGATATTTACATGTGCTGGTAGGCACAACGGTCAGTTTTCCCTATATATGTGTGTAGAAGGATATAATGGTTTGAGGTTATTCACACACATGTATTCTGGATACAGTATCCTATGGACTATTATAGGTGTAACTTGTATAGGTTGTGATGTCTTGAGGATCCTTACTCAGTGTATGTGATGTAATGGCTTTAGGTAAAATACATGACGTATGATACATGTTATGCGAGCTATGGTGGCTCCCAGAACCTACCTAGTTACTTTTGGTTGTTAGGGTGGTGTGGTGCTTCACCCAGTTGTCTGCGGGAAAGCCTTTGTGTTTCACGAGGTGCATAATGTGGTGTTTCGTCCCAGTGTCTGTAGGAATGCATTTTTGGAGAGAGATACTTAGGACATACGATGTGGGGGAAAAGAGACAACTCATTGGGGAAGTAGTAGCGGGGTGCCCCTTATATTCTTTTCAATGTGTTATATTCTTTTACGCATTACTTGGTGAGAGTATACATGGTGACGTAGGGATCTTAGTATACCTATTGAGATGATGAGTTAGTTTCACTTGTTGTTCACTGTGCTTTAGCATGCTCTCTTTACTTTTTCAAGAGAGGCTTCGGGGAGGATCCTACTAAGTATACTATTATACTCACCCTATGTATATCTAAACTTTTATTCAGGTCACTTTGAGAAGGTTGGAGACCAAGCTGGTTTCTACTAGCTTGGGGTTGCAGGAGCTATTCAGGCATGTGTTTGCTGCTATTTTTACTTTCTATTGGGTACATACAGTTTTTTCCCTTTCAACTGTATTACTTTTTCATGGAATTTCTTATGTGCACTTGGGTTTTCATTTATATTGCAGTTTGAGTTGGAGTTGATTGTTGTTTATCTTATCTCTCTCTCCCACATGTGTTCTCTTAGAGGGTAATGCCTCCCATTTGTGTGTTTATTATACCCTCAGTGCTAGTCACCAACCCAAGGTTTACTAGAGGCTGGTCTCGGGGTTCATTATCTCCCTTTTCAGATTTCCAACCCAAGATTGCGACATTTTGTGGGTAGGGGCTCATGACAGAGAGGTATCAGAGCTCTGGTTGAGGGATAGGATGGAGTTTGGAGTTTGGCATAGGTGAGGTTGCATGGGTTGGTATAGCAATGGTGTCATTCATGGTTGTCTAGTGAGCTAAATACTAGATTCCAGCTAATACATAGGTATTTAAGTCCCCCTATGATCTGATGTACGTACCATTAGGTTTACAATGGAAACTAAACAATGTGATACTAGTTGCAGGGTAGAGACCTAGGAAAAGATCATGCATCATTCTTATTTGTTCCTATGTTTGAATGGGTAGACCTAGGGATATGTTAACCTAAAATTAATAATAGAAAACAATTAATTAATTAATCTCGATTCTTACATATTCTAGGTATTGGAGCTCTAACAGTTTGTTATTTTACAGGTATGGCTCCAGGTCGAAGTCCTCGTCATGTTCGCGTAGAAAATGTCTAGCATGTTGTTCCACCAGATCACCGCAGCATAGAGTTTGATGACAATTACACTTGGAGGAAGACACTCCGAGAGTTTTTGCGCTAGAGTATGAATAAGTACAAGGGCTCTATTTCAAATGCAGTCACGAAAGACTGGTTAGCGGAAGTCGAGATTACCTTCAGTTCGTTTCATTCTCTTAAGGAACACTATGTGTCTTTGGTTGTGATGATTCTCCATGGAACAGTGAGGAAGTGGTGGTTCATGTTCCTCGGGGATCGTGAGAAGTCAACAATATAATGGGAGGATTTTCGAGATAGGTTTAGAGTTGAGTTTCTTTTTTGACTGTGAAGGCGTCTAGTCGCCAAAAGCTTCATACCCTTTGACAGGGGAGCTCCAGTGTTTGAGAGTCTGGAATCAGTTTAAGGAACCTTTTACGATATGCATCGTACCTGTTACCAGATGAGAAGGCCATTCCGAGGCATTTTAAGGAGTCTTTTCCTCCAGAGATCTAGTGACAAGTCACCCCATTTATGCTGATGACATATCTTGAGGTACTGGTGAGAGAAGAGGTTGTCTAGTGGAATTTGTCCAGGACCGAATCATCACGATAGTGTAATCAACATGATACCACAGGAAACAGATCTATGGTCTGTGGATCCCAGTTTTCAGGGAAAAAGAGTTCTCGTTCAGTAGGCGGTAGGTCCCAGCCCTTCACATCTCATTTCACTAGAGGTATAAACTATCAGGCCTATTCCAAGGGATCAGGTGCTTGTTTTTCTTATGGTGGACATGGTCATCAGCAGTGGGAGCGCCCAACCTTTCAGAGTGGTCATGTTGCACCGGGCACTATGCTCCAGGTTTTTCCATTGAGGCAGTTCCAGTCGAGCCAACAGTAGCTAGTTTCACTAGCTTTAGATCAGCAGAGAGTAGATAGTGCATGCATAGGACAGCCCCATGATGTTCTCCATCCTTAGAGATCATAGAACGACCATGCTGGTGGTCGTCATTAGGGTAAGAGAGGACTTGGAGGAGGTCGTGGTCATCTTCATGCTCTACCATTACCAGCTCCATGTGAGATAGACGTCATTCGAGGTACCATTTTCATGTTTTCTACATTAGTATATGCATTGTTTGATTCAGGAGTGACACACTTCTTCCAATAACCTACCCTTGTCCATTTTTTGGGACTTCAGGTAGAGAGGATTCCAGTTTCCTTGGCGTTGACTACGCCAGTTGGAGGTTGAGATGACTTGTTTGATGTATGTAGAGACTGTGATCTAGTGTTGGGGCAACACTAATCTTGGAGAGATTTCCAATGTTTACAAATACAACCATATGATGTCATCCTCAGCATGGATTGGATGTATTCAGTACTGGATATCAGGGATTGCTTTTGGAAGAAGGTCATTTTCAGTGGGGTGGATGGAGTGGAAGTGGTGTTTTTTGTTGAGCGAGACCCTCAGATGGGTCAAGGCTCGTTCCATCTTTATCATCCATGATGGCTGAGATGATGTTGTTTTGCTCAGAGGTTTAGCAGTTGGCATTTCCTAGGGTCATAGGGGAGTACCCTAATGTCTTTCCAGAAGAGGTTTTCAGATTACCCCCTCAACGAGAGATCGAGTTTGGTATTGAGCTACTACCAGGAATGTCTCATATCTCACTTTATCCATATAGGATGTCCCATTATGAGTTATGAGAGATACGTATAAAGCTTGATGGTCTGTTGTAGTGTGGTTTTGTTCGGCCAAGTGTGTCACCATGGGGAACACCAGTTTTGTTTGTGAAGAAGGTTGACGGCTGTTTGTGGTTGTGTTCCATTTATCGTTGCATAATCAAAGTGATGATAATGAATCATTTCCTTCTTTCGTGGATTGATTATTTATTCGATCAACTAAAATGGTAAACTTGGATCTCAAAGTTTGAATTACTGTCAAGATATCATCATATGCATGTGAAGGATGAGGATATCCCGAAGACGTCTTTTCGTTGTCGTCATGGGCACTATGAGTTCATTGCAATGTCGTTTGGCGTGACGAATGCTCCATCTGTATTCATGGGATCGTTGAATTTTGTGTTCTGTGAGTTCCTGGACAAGTTAATGTTAGTTTTCATCAATGACATCCTTGTCTACTACACATCTGTAGAGGATCTTGTAGAGCATCTAGAAGCTGTTTTGGTAGTTCTTTGTCGACACCAGCTATTTGGGTAGTTGTTGAAATGTGAGTTTTGGGCTCAAGAAGTCTGTTTCATGGGACATGTTATGTCCCAACATGGAGTAGTTGTGTATCCATCGAATATAGAAGCAGTTGTGTCTTGTGAAGCCCCCCAAGATAGTTTCAGAGGTGCGACTTTTCTTTGGAATTGCAGGCTACTATAGGATGTTCGTAGCCAAATTCTCCTGATTTTCGAATCCTCTGACAGCTTTGACATGGAAGGAATCGACATTCGTATGGACTGATCATTGTCAAACAACTATCGAGTATCAAAAAAAGAAGTTATTAAGTTCTCCAGCCCTTTGTCTTCTAGTTGAGGGAGTTCAGTTTGATGTTTTCTGCGACACTGCAAATCTGGGGTTAGGCTTTGTTCCCATATATTAGAGGTCAGTTGTTTCTTATGGGTCTCGGTAGTTACATGCCCCTAAACGCAACTATTCCACCCATGATCTTGAGTTGGAATCCATGGTGTTTGTTCTGAAGTTGTGGTTACATTACCTCATTGGTGAAGGATTTATGGTTTTCCCTAATCATAAGAGTTTGAGGTATGTTTTCTCAAAGCGTGACATGAACGTACAACATTATCATTGGATGGAGATATTACAAGAATACGAATTCAAAATATCATATACACCTGGAAAATGGAATGTTGTGGCTGATGCGCTAATCTGAATGTCATGTAGTGACATTGTGTGAGAATCTGGTGATTCCTGGAGAGTAATAGAAGAACTTTCAACATTACATCATGATATGGGAGAAGTTGGGGGTAGGGGTTGTTTTTATCAGATGACAGTACTGTATTCCCTGATGCAGAATTTGGAAGATTCCTAGTTAGGGGATCCTGATGTCGAGGTCTAGAGAGACCGAGTTGTTTGTGGCGAGGCCCCTGGTGGTTGGACTGAGGATGAACAACACCGAGTGTTCTATCATGGAAGGATTTTTATTCCTTTGGAAATGCACGAGATGGTTCTTTGAGAGGTCCATAGATCACCTTTAGTAGTATATCCTGGCATGGAAAAGACGTACTGATCCTTGAGGAGTCAGTTTTGGTGGCATGGGAAGAAGCATGCGGTTTCAGAGTTTGTGTCTCGATGTTTAGTCTTCCAGATGGTGAAGGCTGAACACCGTGTTCCTGGTGTTCTTCTCCAACCATTAGAGATTCCTCAGTAGATGTGGGAGTACATGTTAATGGAATTTTTTAAATGTTTACCTAATGCTCCGGGAGGACTTGATGCTATTTCGGTGGTAGTGGATCGCTTTACACAAACAGCCCACATCATAGAGATCTACGAGTAGAGATTAGTGGAAGTATTATCGAGTCATTATCTCGAGTAGGTGGTGAGACATTAGGGAATCCCTAGAACGATCATTTCTTATCAAGATCCTCATTTTACCTCCAAGGTGTAGAGAGGTCTCCAACATGATTTGTGTTCTCAACTATGCCTTAGCACTGCTTTTAATCCTCTAACAGATGGTCTGATAGAGCGAACCATCCAGACTCTTGAAGATATGTTATGCTCTTGTTTTCTTGATTTTGGAGGCTCATAGATGAGGCACTTACCATTGGAGGAGTTATCTTACAATAATATTTTTCACACTACCATCGGTATGGAGTCATTTGAAGCCTTGTATGGACACCCTTTCTGTTCTCCATTGTGCTGGACTGGTGTCAGAGAGTCAGCAATTCTCGTACCGGAACTTGTGTTGAATACAATAGAGATGGTCCAGGTGATTTATGGGAGGGCGAAGAATGCGCAATATCATCATAAATCATATACTGATCCAAGAAGGATTACCTTAGAGTTTAATGTTGGGGATCATGTGTTTATGAAGGTGACTCCCTATTGTGGGCATCGAAGGTTTGGTCGTGCAATTAATCTTGATCCCTGGTTTGTTGAGCCTTTTGAGGAGTTAGTTTGTGTTGGAGATGTGGCATATCGAGTAGCACTTCCCCCAGAAATGATTCGGATACATGATGTTTTCCATGTATCATACCTCCGCCATTATCTTCTTGATGATTCTCACATAATTTGTTGGGGAGATATTGATGTTGATGATGATGCAACCTTCAAGGAGAAACCTATGGAGATCCAAGACTGCTAGGAGAAGGTGTTTCATGGATGTTATATCCCCTTACTTCGTGTCTTTTGGCGACATGGTTGGATGGAGGAGAGTAACTAGGAATGTGAGTCACATATATGTTCTTAGTACCCAGAGTTTGTTGATGTTTAACACATTTCATGTAACAATGTTCCCTTTTTGGTTAGACAGTTCATGTTTTATTTATGATTTTTTTGTTCCTTTTGTGGCTTGCTCTATTTTGAGAGGTATCATGGGGAGTGGATGTTTAGACCCCTTTATTTTCTCTTTTTGGGTTGGTATTGAATTATAGTGGACGATAATATTTTGAGAGGTATCTGATGTAATGGCTTGACCTCTCTGGTCCATTCCTTTGTTTAATTATGGTTTTTGAGGTGTTTTGGGATGCTTGGGTGTCTTTCTCCCAACACTTTTGCAATTTTTCAGTTCTATGAACAGTGTTTCCAGAACAGTGATATTCCATCCTTCACCATCATCCTTCATATCTATCCTTCACCTCTTATATGAACAGTTTTTCCAGAACAGTGAGGTTCCATCCTTCACCTCCATCCTTCACCTCTATCCTTTACCTCTTGCATGAACAGTTTTTTGAGAATAGTGAGGTCCCATCCTTCATCTCCATCCTTCTCCTATATCCTACACCTCTTTCTTGAACAATGTTTCCAGACCAGTGAGGTTCCATAATTCACATCTTGCATGAACAGTGTTTCCAAACCAGTGAGCTTCCATCCTTCACCTCCATCCTTCACCTATATCCTTAACCTCTTGCATTAACAGTGCTTCCATACCAGTAAGGTTTCATCAATCACCTCTATCCTTCAGCTTTATTTCCTTTGCCAAATATTGTGTTAGTTAACAATGTTTTCAGACCAGTGAGGTTCTATCCTTCACCTTTATTACATATGCCCATTTTGAGTATGTGAACAATGTTTCTAGCTTCCTAAAGTTTCACCCATTTGACATTTCCTTTGATGTAAAATACATTTAAAGACTTATTTTAAGGGCTCTAAGGCCGATTCCAAGACCGTAAATGATATATTAATTATTCTTATGGCTCATAAAGTTTTTACTTGGTCAAACCATGTGGGTTAATGAAATCCAATTTTAATGGGGAATTAAGAGTATCTTAAACCGTCAGCCACTTTAATCATCAAAAGGGACAAGATATCATCCTCCATTTTTCTTCCTCTTTGTTCTTGGCTATGAGATGTTATAACCATTCAATCCTTCCCATATGATTTTCACAATCAAACATTACTCCTCTGATCGGTTATGCTATGTTTTTGGTGTACCCAAGCAGTATCGATCAATCTTTGATATAAGGTATGATCTTTTTTCATTATTTTGGTTTCATCTTCTTCTATTACTCCTTTCATTTTTATTGAATTTTATCTCCATGTTCATAATGTAATTTTATTTGGTTTCGGTTGGTGTGCTCGTACCGTGGAATCCTCGAGTGGATGCAGTTGTCACGAGAGGAGGCGATCATGATCCGTTGAGTGGATCGTTCTCATATAACGGACATTAAGTACCTGTTTGAGGTAGGGGATTCATTTATTTTTATTCTATTATGTGCAACAGTATTGTTAGCATGTTTAATCCCACTAGATGAAAATGGAATTGAAATTATAGATATTTTAACTGGATAAATAAATTGATATCGATCGTATGTTATTACCTCATGTTTTGCTAGATAGTGTGATATATTGGCATGCGTTGCAAAGCTATTTGTTCTTGATGGAAATCGGTAATGAACGTAAACCGAGATTAATTGATAATTGTTGGATAATGATAAAGATGCATGTAAACTAATTTGGTTCTTTATGAAATTTATTGTCAATCAAATTGATGTAGTAAGCATGTTTATTTATTGTGGCAGCTTATTGATTAGGTTTCCCGAATTTGAAATCTACAAGTAACAAATCTGTTAATTCAATATGGATTAAATAAGTTATTGTCTGATAATTCCATAAAGGGTTCTGAGTTACCCTCTTGATTATTAAAGGGTCAAGAGCCCTATTGATGTGATGATGTATTCCTCGTTCATGTGATGTGATTTGATTCTTGATGGTTTTGGTGATATGTGGGGGGAATGGAAGATTTTCGTTGTGTCATCAGATGAAGCCAAGAGTGGCTAGATGCATCAGTTTATGCGTGTGGGTGTCGGGAATGACACCAGGAATGATGGAATGGGATGGTTTTGATTGCTATATGCTTGGTGATTTTGATTTTTTGTTTATCTACGTTACTTTTTCCCCAATGCTCAAGGGAGTTGGTCTTACATACCCTTCTTCTGAAAGAGGTGAAGACAAGCAGGGTATTCCATGTGCTTTCCGTGTTTGGATTCTCAAGGAAGGATGGGTATATTCTCTTTCCTTAAGCGGCAAAGTCTCAAAGGGTAGTACATCTACTCACTGTGTTGAGCCCCCCTGTCTTAAGTAGCATATAATGTTTTTCTAGAACACCTGGGAATGTGGAAAAGTAATTATACAAAGAATAATTGAATAAATGGCGTTAAACCATGGGGATGGAGTTGCTGGAACATAATGATGAGGTTGTAATTTTGAATGAACAATTGACTTTGGAAGTGATGCTAATGAAACTTAATGTGGAATTTTTCATGGTTAATTAATGTTTAAATAATTAATTAACGTATAGTGGAACAGATAAAAGGGAATGAAGTAATCTAATAAATCTATTTAAATGGTTTTTTGTATATAGGATTCATAGTATTAGAAGTAGCATCCTGGAGTCTGAGAGACGTTAGATGCATTGTGTCTAAGACTAGGTTAATACCATAGTGTGGTTGTGAGTTATAGTATATTATGTACTTTTTGTGTTTCTATATGCTACTCCACCCTATCAGTAAGGGAAACTAAAACCTCGGCGATTCTGAGCCCTAGGGGGTGTTTTCCCAAACATTCCATTTTTAGGACGGATGGATGATTACAACCTTTGGCCCCACTCTCTTCTCTTGGTAGTTACTTGTGCTGGTAGGCACAACAGTTAGTTTTAATTATATATGTGTGTATATGGATGTAATGGATTTTGGATATTCACACACATGTATTCTCGATATAGTATCCAATGGACTACTATAGGTGTAACATGAATAGGCTGTGATGGCTTGAGGATCGTTACTCGGGGTATGGGATGTAATGGCTTGAGGTAAAGTGCCCGATGTATGATACACGTTATGCGAGCTGTGGTGGCTCCCAGAACCTACCTAGTTACTTTTGGTTGTGATGTTGGTGTGGTGCTTCACCCAGGTGTCTGCGAGCATGCCTTTGTGTTTCACAAGGTGCATATTGTGGTGTTTCACCCGGGTGTCTGTTGGAAAGCCGTTTTGGAGAGAGATGCTTTGGACGAGCGATGATGGGGAAAAGCAGAAAACTAGTGGGGAATTACTAGAGGGTTACCCTTGATATTATTTTCTATATGTAATAATCTTGTATGTGTTAATTGGTGAGAGTAGCCATGGTGATGATTGGAACTTAGTATACCTGTTTTGGTGGTGAGTTAGTTTCACTTGTTGTTCACTGTGCTTTAGCATGCTCTTTACTTTTGCACAAGAGGATTCGGGTAGGATCCTATTGAGTATACTGTTATACTCACCCTATTTATATCTAAATTCTTTTTTAGTTCACTTGGAGTAGGTTGGAGACCAAGCTGGTTTCTAGTAGCTTGGGGTCTCTGGAGCTATTTAGGCTTGTGGTTGCTGCTTTTTTTACTTTCTTTTGGGTACATGCAGTTTTTTCCATTCAGTTGTAGTACTTTTTCATGCCATTTCATATGTGTACATGGGTTTTCGTTTATATTCCAGTCTGAGTTGGAGTTGATTGCTGTCTATATTATCTCTCTCTTCCACATGTGATCTCTTGGAGGGTAAATACTCTCATTTGTGTGTTTATTATACCCTCGATGCTAGTCACCTGCCTGGGGCCTACAGGAGGCAGGACTTGAGGGTCATTATTTACCATTTCACATTTCCAACCCAGGAGGGGTACACATTTTGGGGAGGGGGTCATCACAAATCATGTTGGGGAATGTCTTTTGAATTCTGGAATGTGCTTCTAATATGGTAATATGGAACATAAGGCTCATTATTGGACTGGAAAAGATCAGGGTAATGGTAAGACCAAATTTAATTTATAGTTAGTGAAGTGTTTCAAGTGCAATGAGATGGATAATTATGCAAATGAATGTTCGACTAAGAAATTGAATGATGGGAAACAGTTAGACTACATGGAAAAAGGTGTGGTGAAATCCTTTGTAACTACTTCAGTAGACGTTTGGCCAACGAAAAAATTGGAATCTGGTAATTTGTTTATTTTTTCAGATTATGCCAATGTGTTGTTTGATTCAAGGTCTACACATTATCTCATCTCTGAAACATTTTCTAGTAAATTGGGAATTCCATCTCAATAAATGACTCATGAACTTGTGGTAAAACACATGGGGGGAATTTTTAGGCAAAAATAATTTATAATAATCATCCTATACTTATCCGTGGAAAGAACATACATGAAAACCTTATTGTTTTACCTTTAGTAGAGTTTTATGCCCTCTTGGATATGGATTGTCTCTCTGTTTACCATGCCTAGTTTGACTACTGAGCTATAGAAGTTTTTTTTAGAATGAATTTCAGTTTGTGTATAGGAATGAACCCTTACTATTGATAACATATCAAGAGGCTGAGAAACTTGTAAATGATGGAAATGAATGTTACCTTGAACATATTGTTGAAAACAAAGGAACTGTTCAGATTAATGATCTGTAGTGGTAAATGAGTCTCCTGATGTTTTTCCTTATGAGTTTCCAAGAATAATACAATATTGGAAAGTTGAATTTTCTATTGACTTAGTTCCTGATGCCAATCCGATTTTAAAACCCCCTTATCAAATGGCTCAAATTGAACTTTTAGAGTTAAAGGAGAAATTGCATAGTTTATTAGGGAAATGATTCATTCGACCTAGAACATAACCATGGAGTTTTCCTATCTTATTTGTTAAAAATAAATATGGTTCAATGATTCTTTTCATTGTCTATAGATCCTTGAATAACAGCACTGTAAAGAAAAAATATCATTTTCCTCAAATCTATGATTTGTTTGATCAGCTCCAAGGAGCTTAGTATTTTTCAATTATTGACTTGAGATTGGGTTACCATCAGTTGATGTTAAAGGAAGAAGATATTCTGAAGACTGCGTTTCATACAACAAATGGCCATTATGAATTTTTAGTTGTGCCTTTTGGTTTGACCAATGAACCTACTATATTCATGGACTATATGAATAAAATTTTCCATTAGTTCATGGATAAGTTTTTGGTTTTTTCCGTTGATGATATTTTGGTGTTTTCTATTAGTAAATAGGAGCATGAAAGTCATTTAAGGGTTATTTTTCAAACCATAAAAAAATTGTATTTGAAATTCAAAAAGTGTGAGTTTTGGCTGAAAAATGATTATTTACATGGTCACGTTGTTTCTAAAGACGGAATAATTATTGATCCTACAAAATCAAAGGTTGTTAAAGAATGTCCTTGACCCACATACGTAACAAAGATTCATAGTTTTCATGGTTTGGCATGCTATTAATGAAGTTTTGTTAAAAAAAAATTAGGTTATTGCTAATGCTTCACGTCAGTTGATAAATAATGAGATAAATTACCCTACAAATGATTTGGAATTAGCTACTATTGTTTTCACTTTAAAAATTTTGAGGAATCATTTGTATGATGTGAAGATTGAAGTATATACTGATCAAAAAAGTTTAATATATATATTCACTCAGAAATAATTGAATATGAGACATAGGAGATGGTTATAATTAAACAAGGATTATGATTGCACGATTCACTACCACCCAGGAAAAGAAAATAAAGTGGCTGATTCTTTTAGTCAAAAAGTTAATGTGTCCTTAACCATGTTACTTTTGGAATGTGATCCTTTGATTAAGGAGTTGATGAATTTTTTTTGGAAGTTGTTGGTGGAAAAAATTGTTCTGTTTTTTTCAGGGATCAGTGAAATCTTCTCTATCAGAAAAAATTAAGCAAGCACAGAAGCAAGATAGTTAGTTGAAGAAGAAGGTAGAGATGGTTTAGAAGCATATGTTACATGAATTAAACATTGATAATGATTCTATTTTGAGATTTGGGAAGAGAATGTATGTACCTTGTGATTTATAGTTCAAGAGACAGTTGTTATGTGAAGATCAAAGTTCATCATTTTCAGTTCATCCAGGCAGTACTAAGATGTATAGAGTTCTTCGAGAGTATTACAAGTGGGATGGAATGAAAAGAGATATTGCTGATTTTACTGTAAAGTGTTTGACTTGTCAACAGGTTAATGAAAAACAGCAGTTACCGAAAGGGATGCTTTAGCTTTTACCAGAGCCACAGTGGAAATGGGAGAATATATCCATGGACTTCGTTGTGGGATTACCAAAGACATCTCAAGGTAATAATGAAATCTGTTTTATTGTTGATCGTTTGACTAAATCTTCTTATTTACATTCTATACTATATACTTTTTCCATTGATAAACGTTCTAGATAGTATATTAAAGATATAGTCTGGTTACATGGAGTTCCCGTCTCCATTGTATATGATCGTGATCCCAGGTTCACTTCTATCTTTTGGAAAGGCCTTCAGAAGTCTTTGTGTAGTGAATTAAATTTTAGTACAGCTTTTTATCCTCAATCAGATGGGAAGTTAGGACGAAATATTCATGCTCTTGAAGATATGATGTGTTCTTGTTCACTGAATTGTTAGGGATGTTGGGACTGACATCTTTCATTTGTTGAGTTTTCTTATAATAATTGTTTTCATTCCTGTATGCATATTGCACCATTTGTGGAATTATATGGGAAGCAGTGTCGAACTCCACCTTTTTGGGATGATGTAGTTGAAAGGAATTTGATGGGACTAGAATTGGAAGAAGAGATGGTAGGAAATGTTCATCAAATAAAGAAACGCATTAGAACATCTCAGAGCAGGAATAAAAGTTATGCAGACAACAGGAGGAAGGATCTCTCTTTTGAGGTAGGTGATCATGTCTTCCTCAAAGTTTCACCCTGGAAAAGTGTGATGCGATTTGGTAAGAAAAGAAAGACGAGTATAAGCTTCATTGGAAACTATGGAATTCTGGAGAGAGTTGGATCAGTTTAATACTAAGTGGATTTACCTCTGAGTTTATCTGAGGTATAAAATGTTTTTTCATGATTCAATGTTAAGGAAGTACATGCTAGATTTGTCCCATGTTTTGTGTCTAGAGGTAGTTCAGCTAGAAGAGAATCTATATTATGTGGAACAACTAGTCCAGATTAATGACCATAGGGAGAATGTGTTTTGGAATAAGGTGATTAATCAAGTAAAGGTCCTATGGAAAAACCATATAGTTGAAGAGGCAACATGGTAATCTAAAAATGCAATGAGGATAAATAACCCCAATTATTCGATAAGTAAACAAATTACAAGGACACAATTTTCTAATGGGGGAAGGATGTAACATCCCATGTAAGTAAAAAAATAATAGATTTTCATATCTATGTATATTTATGAATTAGATATTGTTTTATAGGATTAATATAAGAAAAAAAATCCATTCTTAAGCATAGAATACTCTAATATTTTTAAAAGAGTATTTTACCACCTTTTAATAGCAAACATTTCTTAATTATTACTTTTGACAATTTTATAAGGTCTATTTTTCAAAATAAACTTATTCTTTAGAATTTGGACATTTAATTTTACTTTGGATAAATTTTTGGTATTTTTCTGACAATGTTCATTTTCTAATGAATATTGAAAATAATGTATTTTACTTCAAAACTTATTTTTCAACTAATTTAATAGTATTGTTATATTATATTTTTAATTCGTTTTAAAGTGTAATTAGAATATATTATTACCATTTAATTCAATGGTCATCATTGTAATTAATTTATCTTTAAAATTGGACATAAACAGGGGTCATTCTTTTCCTAGATATTGTTTCTTAAAAACACACTATTTGTTTTGACAACGAGAATTATTATTAAATTAATTACTTCAATTTTTGTGTTTAGAATTTGGTAAAATTGATTCCATATTTGGAATCAAAAGATCAAAATTATTTAATTAAGACTCTTGTTTTTGGACATTATGAATAATAAGGAGGGTAATTATCTTTAATTATCATGATTAATTAGTAATCGGGTAGTTAAGGGCAATAAAATAAAATCATAAGAATATAAATTGACCCCAAAATGTTTCCAAATCATGTTTTTTGGGTCATGGCCAAACATGGGATGATTTTTACCTAACCTCAGGGTCCATGGAGTCACATGGGTGTAATAGTGAGATTTCTGACATTATTTTTAAAAAAAAAGTGAAATATAACAAAGGTTTGTATATCCTAAGTAAAAAATTTTAATTATTTTTTTACAAAAATGATATATTAGTCTATAAAAAGTCATTTTAATGCTAAAAATATTTCCTACATCATGGTATATGTTTTATAATTTTTATAAATTAAATAAATAAATTATTTATGACACTATAATGATGCGGTGATTACCTCATTAATTAACGATGTAAATAAAATGAAAAGATAAGGTAAAATATAAGAATTATACTTGTTTAAAACCTATTGTATGGTTGGATTTCTAACCCTTATCACCTTATAATAAAAATATATCATTGTGGGACCTTAAAAATACTAAAATCATTTTATAATAAAGTATTAATTCAACTCGTTCCAAAAGTGACCCTCCTCCCTATTTCGAAAGGCCCCCAACTATAACCCCTTAGCCTCACCTCTCAAGACCTTGTCTCGTCCAAAATATGCTCATATTATCTCTCCACATCACTCTCTCACTCCTAGAAGCCTCAAATTTGGAATATGTCTTTCCATGTAAGCCTTTGGATCAAATCAAAAAGAGTTACCCGATTTAGAGGTAACGTCTTCTCTCGAGTTTCTTACTTTTATTTTCCTTCTTCACTCACCACTATAGTCTTATTATTTGACCCCATAATAACACCAGTATCCTAAATATACTAGTATGTTTTTATGATAATTAATCTATCTAAACTTACACACAATTCCGTCTAATGGTTAAAGAACATTAAATTTCTGTGGGTGGTGAATTACTGCCTCACAAAATGATGATTGTTCAATATTTTTTTAACACTTTTCATGGTGTCCATTATGATTTCACTATATTTATATATCATATATATGGTATTTATTTTTTCTATATTCTTCTAAATTTTATTATTAAATCACATCGTTATACTTTACATGTTGTGGAACTTCGATAATTTCATCTAAGGAAGTGTGGACTGCCGACCCTCAAGTGACAGGACACATTCATGCCAAACATGGAATTTATAAATAATGTAATTAATGAAATTTTGTTACCTATATAACAAATATATTATAATGGAGTTATAATATATATATATATATAGATATAGATATGTCTCATTTAGTTTTAATGACCATTAATATGACAAAAAATGAATGTAGCGTTCTTGCGTACGTATAGCCTATCGTCTCCATGAATGGTGCATTTCATTTTTTATCTCAAAATGTTATGGAATAGTATAAAATGAATATATACTAGTTACATATGATATTTATATCATTAATACCATTTTGGGAATGATTTTACTATAACTACATGGGAAATTATTTTCAAACAAGTTCATTTTTGACTCATATACCGAACATCGACAAAACATATGATACGAACTCACATAATTAACTAATTATTATAAATTGATAATATGGTATATGAATTTAATAATAAACATTAAAGGTATTCCTTAAGAAATTATAAATTGAACAAAGTTTATTGTTTAGGAATATAAAGAAATGAACAAGACAAGTCGGACTTGAGGTAAGGGACATCATCTCAATCTCCATTAGTTGATGCAAACTTCATTTTATATATGACCTTATTTTATTAGTTGTATAATAAACCCTTTGTAATTATAATTTCATTCAAAAATAATCTTTTTACACGAAGCGTTTTACTAAATGAAAAATGGGAATGTTTTTGTCTTATGCATGGGGAGACAATGACTTCTCCGCCACCGTGACCATTATTTGAGTTTTAGCTTCCTCTACAAGACATAAAATTTTTTATGTGAACAATAAATACCATGTTTTACTGTATTTTGGTATTGAAAATGGTTTTGATAATGTTTTGATTATATCAATGTTTTGTATTATTGTCATGTGATTGAAATGTGGAAATGTTATGTTTCTTTTATGCATGTCTTATGTGATACGATTATGTTATGGTTCTTGGGAATTGTTTATTATGATAGGTGGTTCCGTGATAATCTATGGGAGGGTGAGCCCGAGATAGATCTCCAATGCATTGGGTAACGTGAAGGATTGAATCTTGAAGGTATTTCTGATGAAATTTAAGAAATATACTGTGATGGGTATTCTAAATATAACCATGAGGGTTACTCTTTACGTAAGAATGTTATGAATTCCTTAAGTTAACATTATGTCTTATGCTTTCTATGAGATATTCATAAATATTATTATTTGGTGAGGTATGTTAAAGTGCTTATCTTTTATGAGTAAAGTATGATTTAATTTATTCTTAAGTATACATGGACTAATGTTTCCTCTCTGTATTTTTTTATATACCTTACTTAACTTTTTATGCTCATATCAAGTTTTTGAAATGTTTTTCACAGGTCAAGGTAAAATTACATGATGTGATGATAGTGTCGAGGAAGTGTCAAGAAATAATCCATGTTATATTATAAATTTGATTCATTTGATGGAAAAAAGGAATATTGTCTTTAATGTAATCACTTAGTTTAAATATTGAATGTAATGCATGATTTATGATATAATTCTCTAAAATACCAAACATAATGAGATCCTCAATGTGTATTCATGAAATAACTCATGATTAAGTAACGTTTAATGTCGGGGCCTTATATAGATCATATAACATGAAATTATTCAACATCATAATAAATTCCATTACTATGGAATGTGGAATACAAAAATGTATGTACCATAAAATAATTATATGTTCTTAATGGTGAATATCCTTGATAGGTAAATGTGTATTGTATTCACTACATATTTATTTTGGAATGGAAAATAAATGTGCAATTTCAACAGAATAATGACATCATATGAAAATTAATTAGTTGGGTTAACGGGAGATAAAGGATTATCAAATCATTTATGCATGAAATATATAGTAAGGGTATCATAATTTATAATATCAAAAAATATAAAATGGTTTTTAAATGCATAAAATATGAGAAATACATGAATTAAAATAATAATGGAGAAATCCCTAATTTAATTTTGGCATTCTAATGGGTGTACACAGAAGGAATTAATGAGAGATAATGTGATATCTCTTAAATAAACATAAGTATGGATTTATGTGGGGGTTTTAAATAATACCATAACATTTATAATTGAATATAAAAGGGTAAAAAATAAGAATGAATATTTGAAAAAATAAAAAAGGGAGGAATCACTTAATTGAGTATATGACTTCATGAGATTGAACAGGGGATTATTAAGAGCTTGGTGTGACTTGTGAGCATTATTTATTGTTCTGGTGGAATATTAGGGACGTCCTCTATAAATTTTTAGAGAAGGGAAGTGGATGAATGTGTGGATTTGTATTTGAAATGAGATGGAATTATTTATTATTTTGGATTTGGACACTACATATTAAAATATTCAAAACCAGAAACCATCCATTGGATTTTTCTTATTGTTTATAAAATTGGGGAGTGGAATAAAATATTTTATTAGTAAATGGGATGTACTTATTAATATATTAGTATTTCATATGTGGAGTTGAGTCACACTCACAAGGAAATGTTTTTAAAATGTTAAAATATTTAATAAGTCATGGAGGGTCCACTAAGGCATTATAAAATTAATCAAAAAATAAATAAAATCACATTTTTTAATGTTAAAACATATACTTTCCAAAAAAACTCTTTTATATTATTTTATTACATCATTATTGGGTCCCTATGACGTCATAAAAATATTATATATTTATAATGGATTTTTTTTTACCCAACAATTCAACTATCTAAGAAAATTATGAAACATTCACCCAAAGATAATTTAAATTTCATCATTCCAAAAATATTAATAATTTTATTGTAATAATTCTCCAAATATTTTAATTTTCACATTTAATGTGGAAACTGATAGTTATTGAAAATTCATGGGTTTTGAAAAAATAGTTGTCAAAATAGAATAAAATTATAGATGAATTCATAATATTATATACCACTTTATTTTTAAAAAATATGTTTGATAATAATAATTTATAATAAAATTATTTATTTCAAAAATTCATTAATTCCTTAAAAATAAATCTTTAAAAATACAGTTTATATTTTATCATATAAAAAATGTCACTCTTAACAAACTGATAACCAAATAATTTAGTGACAATGAACCTATATAATCATCATTTTAAATAAATAATTTATAATATTATTAATAAAAATATTACATTTATCAGATAATGTATGTATTTCTCAAAAGTGACATTTTTTCCCTAAAAATCAATTTATCAAATTCATCATTTTTTAAAATAAATTTCATTCTTATAATTTCTTTGATAGAATAAAACATTTAATTATAAAAAGGGATTAAAAATAATTAACATATTTTGTATTAAATAACCATTATAACTATCACATAAAACCTAATGGTATGGTGTGTGATGGTGACTGACTCTTGGGGCAGCATGGGTAACATTTCCCTGGTTGAAATCTATATAAACTTGAACTTCCCTTATAGGTGATTTCATTCAATATTAATATGATGAAGCTCGACTTGTGGTTAGTCAAGTGAGATTCCCAATGACTCTACCCCCATTTCAGGCATTAAAAATTGGTTTCTTATGGCTTAAGTCTTCTAGAAGAGGAGATCCTATTCTTTTTATTTGTCAAAAAGATTATTTTTTAAAACCATATATTAAAATCATTCATGTTATATCTATTCAATCGTTATATTAAAAATGAGAATAATAAATTAATGTCATTTAAGCTCAATAATAATAATAAAAATAATAATAAATTGCATGTGTTTTCTAAAATATATTAAGAGAAAGGGAATTTTATTCATAAAATTTCAGGCCGTTACAATGTTTTTCACCTTCATGATTGATGGTCTACAATGGATGAGTTGATGGAAAATTTTAGAAATGGAATGAGGCTTGAATCCATTGGATTTTTCCATGTTATTAAAAAGGTCTTCAAATATTTCACATCTTATTTTTGATATATGATCATGTAGTGACATGACTGTGGAATGTTTGGTCATAAAAATTCATTATGTTATAATAAATTAAAAGGCATCTTGTTTCTATGGATTCCTAGATAACATGTAATAGTTCTGATAAGATGTTTCTAAGAGTGATGTTGGATCATGGTCCACCCCTTCGAATGAAACTCCCCTACCAATTTGTAGCAGTTATGCACTATGTGTGACTAACTTTTAATGTCCCATTGTAATTCTTAAATCATTTTATATGGTTGTGCCAAGTATTATTTTTCAATTCTATATTTTATTTTAAATTTATAGGTTAATATTGGTGAGTCTTTTTATGTCTTTTGTTTTAATGGAAGTATGTTGTCAATCAGATGCTCTGAATTTATCCTTTTTAAATGGTTGTTTCTTTCATTTTTTCTTTTTTGGACTATTCCCTTAGGTTGAATGTGGATACTGTCTATGAATGATATAAGTCACTATCTTGGTGAAAGAGTAATGTTAGAGAATTTTGAGGGTTGTTTGGTGTTGTGTTCATTAGGATCTTCTTGGAGTGTTGGGTGGTCACTAATGAAATCACAAGAAGTAATTTATTCAGCGATTTCATACTTCTGGATATGAAGTAGAAGTTTCTTCATACACTAGGGTTCTAGACATAGGCCCCTGAGTGAATCTCAAGTGTTGTCCTTATCCCTATGGTTGTGAGGGACATATGTCAAGATGTATTCTTTATTACTAGAAATGAAGAGAGTTCTCGCTTCTCGTGTTTTTGTTTCATCATGAATGAGCTTGTTTTTTGGGAAGATGAATATAGGCTTTTCTATTCATTGTGATCCTATTAGGTGGAAGAGTTCCTCCTTAGTTATATGGAGTCATGGTTGTTTCATTTTCATTTATTACTATAACTGAATCTTTTAGGATCTGAATCTCTATTTTGTTATCCTTGTGTAGTCATCATGGAAAATTAGTATTGGATCTAATTTATAAACATCTATAAGTAGTCATATCATATGTGGATGGTATATTATGATGACATTTCATCTTGAGATGGGGTATTTTCCATTCGATTTCTCCAAAGTTATATGTTATTATAAATATAATGATTTACCACCCTCTATCTCATTATCGATTCTTCTAGTGTTGGTTGGTGTAGTTTTATTTTCATGGATGGAAGTCCATTTGGCCCCCCAATTCTAATAACCCCATTCAGTATCTAGTTTTTTGTGGAATTGAAAATTTTATTTTGGATAGGTTGACTCTATGTTCCCCATCCATGTAATCATTTGACTTTTGGAGATAATAAAATTTTCTTGTTTGAATCTAGTGTTTCAAAACATTCAATTTCATTTTTCCAACATTCTTAGAGAAGTATTTTTAATACGTTCATTTTTTTCAAGAAAGTGGTGTGAGAATAATTTGGGTATTTCTAAGGTGTTCTTGGGTTGAGTTGTTGTGTGTTATCATTATGAGAATTTCTATTTTGTTTGGATCGATCAAATAGTAGTGTTGAGGCCTTTTGGTGGAAGAAGGAGTACAGAGGAGTGTCCATTATGGACTCCCAAATTAAATCATGTGAATCTATGATTACCATAATGTTTTTCATTCTATATTCTAATTTTGACAATTTTATTACATAAATATTTTAATTATGTAGGAGTATCGAAGTTTGTCTTCAGATCAAACCCTGTAATGAATTTTTATGGGAGGAATGTTTTTATTGTGGGTAGAATTGTCTCCTTTGTGAAATTTTTTGATGTATTAGTTTCATTAATTTCAAACACTAGGTTAATTGTCTACTTCCTTAGTTTTTTTTTATGAAAAATTGTGCAATTCTACTTAATATGACTGGTAGCATGGTTGGTGCATGGTTAGGGAAAATCGTGCACCTTCATAAAGAAGTCGTGCGTCTAGCTGTCATTTTGGGAAAGAGGTGAACCACATGGTTTACACATAGTTTGGTGGGTGTGAGGGTAAACTATGTATAATTTCCATCTTTTATAGTGAGGGGTGTATAATTGACACATGATTTGGTAAACCATGTGTGAAAACATTGTGACTTCTCCACATAATTAATTTTTTTATTATTTTCATTATTTCCTTTCAGGATTTAATCCAAAACCACTCTAATCCACCTCATTCGTAATTTTTTCCCATATGATCTCCCACCATGATTTTTTGGGCCTCATCAGCAAAATTCATTCAGTGTTTCTGATCATGATTATTTAAGGATTCATCAAATGAGAACATTCACACTTTATTTGTCTCTCTTTATTGGGTTTCTCTTCATCCCTTATTGAGTTCCTCATTTATAGAGGGTTGACTGTCCTAAAGAGGGGATTTTCTTGTGTTTTCAAGTAGTATCATGATGTTTGGTGTAAAATATTACATTTATAGTGTCTTTTGTGGGTGTGGTTGTGGTTTATAATCATATTCAAAAAGTTTTGGAGTGTGATTTAGCTGATACCATGCAATAATGTTTCTACATGTTTTTATATGGTGTATTGGACAATTATATATGCTTTATGACTTATTTTTCTGGTGAAAAAAAAAACGATTTGGAAGGGTTCTTCCATCATGTGTTATAAAAATGTTATTTTCATGATAAAATGAATATTTTTTGTGTTTGCATCATTATAGTGACATTAATTATGGTTTTTATGATTATGTAAAACGTGTGGAAAATGTTTTCATCATCACATGAAGTGAAACTATTTTAAAAGTGGGGTTTTAAGGAGGAATAGATTATTATTGCAAGGTTGATTTTATTTTTCAATATTAATATAAATTGTGAATTGTGTAGATTATTGGAATCATGTGGAAAAAATGTGTTGGGATTTTCTGTCAAATATGAAAGGAGATTTTCCCCGAGAAGTTATTGGTTTAAAAAATTTATCTTCTTGATATGTTTTCAAATTTGATACATAAATTGTACATTTTGTGAGAATTTTATTTCTAAATGGGTATAGAAAATGTTTTGAAATTTGGAATGGTTTTTGTGATGTGTAAGTGGAGAATTCATTATGCTCATGGGATGTGTAGATTATGGTGTGAAATAATTGATAGATGTGACATGTGTATGTGAAATTGAGAACAACTAGAATATCATGTACCTAAAAGGGATTACTATAAGTAGTACTCCAGTTATTTGAAACTGTAAATCATATATTCATTTAGTTGATTGAGACTAGTTTACTCAGAAGTGGAAAATACCGAATTTTCAAAGAAGGAATGAGGTTTACAACACTAAATAAAAATTTGATATGATCAGAGGAAACTAGACCCTTGGGATGTTCAATCATAGGGGCTTTAGTATAAGAAAGATATAGGTTGTGGTTGATATACCATGCCTCACCACGGTACAAGGTTCTTGTTTATCCTCTAGTAAGAGTAACCGATAAACATTTCCCCATGGTTCCTACTATTGTGAGAATATACTTATCTGACACAGATCTATACGTCAGTATATAGTGGGACTTATGTATATTTTTTTCTAAAAAAGGTTTGATCATAAATTTTTTTCCTTAAAAGTGTTTAGATTTGAATGGTTTTTCATAAATTGTATTCTTGATAATATTTTCAAAATAATTTGTTTATGTATTCATGTTAATTAATCTTCTAAAGTTATAGCATGGAAAATTTTCTTTTGGGTGGAATCCTTATAGTATCTGGATTACACCTTATATACACTGGTGGGAGTATGTAGATTTTTTTATGAATGACTGAGGTAAAGGCAAGATGATTCATGGTATTGATTGTGAATCTGGATGGTAGTGATCCACTTATTTTAGGTTATGGTGGTGGTGGATTGAGTGTGATGTTCCTCACGTCATACATAGCTTTTTCTGACGTTTTTTCTATTCACTTATTGTAATTTTGGGTGTTATTTAAAATACTAATCCATGAATCTAAAAAATTTGTGTTCCTTGTCTGTATTTTGATATTCATTATAGAGATGATTATTTACATTGGTGGGACATTGTTATACGAATGAGTGAAAGCATTCCCAAGTTATATTCTGGATACCTAGGAACTAGTTTGTAGTCTGTGGGGATCAGGAATTCTCTTCAGGCCAAGACACATATCGATTTGGGTGTTGAGTCACATTGATCTTTGTATTGGTTCATTAAAATATATCTTGAAATCACATATAAATAAAAAATTGGATTCATAATAATAATATAAATCAGAAGAAAAAAAAACATTTGATGCCTTTAAAATAAATAAATCTATAAAATACAAGAAATAACATTCACTACATCAAGTATATATTGTTTTATAATGAATATTGTGTATGTTTATATAGAACTAGTGAAATCCCTGAACATCATTTGGGAAGGAAAATCCATCAAAATATGATTGATGATCCATGATCCATTGTCGTTCATCAGCATCTCCCTTCCTTGGTTCCTCTAATTTCATGAGGTTATTTGGATAACTGTGAGGATTTTTTAGAATATATATATAGACACACATAAGAATTAGGTTTATATTAACTAAATTTCTATCATATACCATCATTATTTCCTTCATTTGGAAAACCCTATATTCTGGATTTAACAGTGATCATGGACATCTCATATATGGCCCTAATCAATAGAAAAAAAATATTCCAAAAATATATGCTTGTAGGATTTCATATATTTTAATATTTTTGATACATTAATGTTACAGTGATTAAACCCCAAAAACCATATGAAGTATGAAGAAATATCTAGATAAGTAAATAAATATACTCCAAGATATAAACCAACAAAACTAGAGACATTGCAGGATACAATCCAAAAACAATTCTGCATTTGAAATTTACTCGATCATCACATTACTACATAATGATTGAGAATATTAATGCACACTTATCCTGAGACTCCCAAGGATATGATTTTGTCACTAATATTCCATTTATAATTTTTTTGAGTTATTTAATTCAAATTTACATAAGTGGATTAGGTTATGAATGATAAATGAAAATACATAACATTGCCTGTATATATTAAACATATTTAATAAATAGATCTTGTGATGCACAACAAAAATGGATCTATAATAAGTTCAAATGAATTTTAAATAGAAAAAATCATTTTTAATTTAAATATTTAAATATTATCACGAAGTTTTTTGCAATGGTTAGTATGAATAATTTTGAACAAAATATGAAAAATATGTATAATTATTTTAATAAATTAAAATTAATTTATATAATATTAGGAAAAAGTAATTAATTATAATTAGAAGCATTTTATACATCAAGAATTAGATTTTTAAGAAAATTTGATTTATTTTGGTGGATATTATAATAAATTTCAGCCACATATAGAAATTGATTTTTATAAAATGATATAAGTTTAGAATTATTAATTTCAATACGAGATTATGTTGAAATTTTATTATCTTTTCATAAAGGATTTTATTTTTAGGGAAAGCATAAAAATAATTTTATTGTGATGTATTTTCAATTTAATTATTTGAAAAAATATATATATTTTTAAAAGTGTTTAAATTAGTAATTCTAGTATTAATACAAAAATCAATCAAATTATTTTCATTGGTAATGATTTATTTTATTTTATTTGGGTATAAGAAATGTTTTACATCAAAAATAATTTATTAGGGAAACTTATATTCATCACATTTTTTTGTGTTTAATTAAAATATGAAATTTTATACTACTTCTAATTGAATATATAAATATATATTCATTATGTACATACTAGAGGTAAAAACACATTCAATAAGTTAATTGTTTTCATTAACAATAAACCTCATAATAAATATTTTATCCCTTCATAAGGGTAAACTCTATAAAATATTTTAAAAATATTGGGATAAATAATTCATTTTTTTTAGAAAAAGTTATCATATTTGGTGTGTGTATTACGACCATGATCATACATGTCTCAAAAATAAAACCAAATTTTCACATATTTCTTTCAATATGTCCACTATATTCTCTTAAGATAAGAATAAATAAAAAACTGTGACTCTCATAACTTGGATATGTCTATCATTTTTACATTAGGATAAAAAGTGGTTAGTAACTACATAAAATGTGAATTCAATTGAAAGAAATTATTTATTCCATCCTCATAATTTTATTTTAATTTTAATTTGGTTTATATTTACCTAAAACTCTCATGTAATGGTGATATAGTATTTATTAAATTAAATGGGAATCCAAATAATTGATTTTAATAATATTTAATGTTTTAATGTTTTGATGAATTATTTACTTCATATGATATTATATATATAACATATTATTTATGTATTTTATGTCTATATTTAAAATCCATTACTATCTTTTCAACATTAATTTCAAAATAAATTAATTGTGTCAAAAGAATCATTAATTTTATTTCATGAATAATATTATTTTATTCAATAATTTAAAAATCATAAAATAATTTAATTATTATCAGTAAAATTAGAAAAGGTATAATATTAAATTACATTATAATTTATTATCACATATTTATCTTATATATAAAAATATTACCCTATAAATTGAATAATATATTTAATATAGTTGATGTTAAAATTCATTAATAATGGAGTTAAACCAAAAGATATTGGATTAATTGAAATAAATAATATCATAATCCTCATTGGATGGTTGAATTGATCTGTTAACCTCATTAAATATAAATTTTAGTAAATTTTTAGCTAATTGACTTAATTAATCATTCAAATATTGTAAAATTACATGTATCCAACTCACATCAATTATTAGAGGTCACCCCTTCTTTCTTTTCTTTACTATAAAATTGAATCCCGTGTTTAACCAAATCATAAATAATTCTATTCAAAACATATCTATAAATGAAATATACTTTTTTTTCTACTTAAATGGCCATTCCACGGGTATTGATGAAGGTACATGAAGGATGTCTACTGAAGAAGGGGTAATCATATTTACCCAATATTTTATGCTTATATCACCTTATAATTCCCAAAAATATATTACCAAAATTCCAAAATAGTAACTGAGATATCATATATATATTCAATTATTTTATTATGATTATGTCCAAACAATTTTACACCATATTTTTCCAATGTAATATGAAGACCTGGCTCATGCGTACGTATGACCTAAATTCTCCACAAAGACGTATAGTTCATTTTTAATAACCATTTAATTTGGATAGTTATAAATATGCATATAATCAGTATATTTTATATTTATCATAACATTTTGGTAACATATATTTAATATATTTTTTACATTCTTACCTTCTATTCCATTGGAAAATGATAGCCTCCCTCATGTGTACTTGTGGACTATCTCATCCCTGAAATGATATTTTCTTTTCATATATTATGTACATAGATTGTAATAAGGATATCTTTAATTAACATGTAGGATATATATGATACAATAATATCTCTATAAAGGTTAATTATTATATAATATTATTTAATTCTATTTTTTTATTTGTGAAAACAATGTTTATGTAAATGTATGACTTACCAAATCTATAAAAAAAGTAATTAATTTTTCTATATCATCCCTTTACAGAAGAATATATATTGATATTTAATATATATTATTTTTATAAAATTATTAATATTATATACATGATTTATCAAAAATAAATTCACAAGGAATAGTCTTAATAAATGAAAATCATCGTGAAAAAAATGAAGTCGTTAGGAATCGAAACAAAGTTAGAAATAAAATATTTTTAACAAATGGTTGATAAAGTGATATAAATATAACCTAAATGATATTATATATATGGTTATTTTTTTCATTAATATTAATTTATTTTTAGGTAGTTAAAACCACATATGAGTTTATTCGAACATGAGGTACGGTGTATTAACAAAATTTCTATTCCCTTGTGACTTACTTGGTACTATGAACCTATCTATTTCTAATTGTTGCATATTATACACCTCATATTTATTTGACCATATTTTTTATTTATTCATTATAATGACTAGTTTAATTCATGTCAATTTTTAAATGAGTTTTAATATAAAATCAACTAAATGGGTAAGAATTTAATTTAATATCTCATTTTATTCGGTTGAAATTATTTTTATTAAAGGATTTATAATATATAAAATTCATAACATCTCTGTATTTTATGATAATATAATTTTTTATTTATATTAAATGATTAAATGAAATATATCCTTAAGATGGTACTCGAATCATTCAAATAAATGATTAAAATTAAATCATGTATTATTTTTTTATCAGAATTTTTTAATGATGTCCCTATTTTTCAACATTTTATAAAACTATTCAATTTAATTTAATAAAATTATTAACATAAGACATTAATGTACTGTCACAATAATTACATGGAATATTTAAAATTATTTTTTAATGTTTCATTTTTTGTAAAAATTATTAAACTATCAAAATGAAGGTTTTTAACATATACCTCAATAATAAATATTACCAACATCATAACTATTTTAAAATTTATAGATTCTTTTACCAGTATATTGTTGTTTTAAAAATAAACTACATTAATTAATAATTGTTTAAAATTTTCACTTCCATTTTTTATTTGAAAATATATTAATTTTTCACATAACATTTAATTGTAATGAATTAATTGTCATAACTTATCTCTTATTAATGACATATTAATATTAATTCTCTTGAAACATTAACATTATTATATATATATTTTATTCTAAATTTCATTTTTCCTAAAAATAAATTTTCATTTTACAATGTCTATTATTTTTCTTAAATCATATACTATTTCTAAGAATGATGTTTTACTATAGATGTTATTTGTTAAAATGGTGAATGATTAATATTATTTATTGTATACTCAATATAATTTTTTTTATAAGTCGTATTGTTTATTAATTAAGTAGATAATTTAATGTATAATGAATAAATTGGACATGTAGTGAATGGAGGGTCTTATTTTTAGTTATCCCTTCAATGGATTGAGACATATAATGAGAGAATCCAATAGGAAATTTTTATTAAATGGTGTATTTATGTATATCTACCGAATAAATATTCATCCTTGGAAAAAGCGAATGATGGTAAATATATCACAGTGTATGAGATCATGATGTCCAAAATTATTCATTTCCACTATTGATAATTAATATCTTATTTCCCATTAAAATTTGTAATCAATATTATCCATGTATTCATTTCATTCTCATTATATTGATTAAATTTCGTGAATATTTTAATTTTTTAATACCAATATTGGTTACACTAATATAAATTTATGGTATACCAATGGTCAAAAATTGTTGCTATTGGGTGGAGAACTATTAGTATAAATTATACCAACAGTTTTAGATACTAAAGCCTAGTAACCCGTGAAAATAGACATATACCAATGGTTCGAGATAAACCGTTGGTATATGTGAAGAAATCTACTCTATACCAACGGTTTCATAAAACTGTTGGCACAAAGTTCTTATACAACACATATGACAATGGTTTCAAAACTATTGGCCTATCTTTTCTAGTCTTCCATTCATCCTTATACCTATGTTTTAAACTATTGGAAAAGTTATTATACCAACAGTTCAAAACTGTTGTTAAAACCAAAAAATAAATGACATATACCAACGGTTTAAAACCGTTGGTATAGGCTTTTCTGTATAGTTCACACAACAGCCCGCTCTGTGTGCTGCTGTGTGAATTGTATGAAATAAATACAAGGAAATTCATAATAAGGATAAATAATTAAAAATTGATAATTATAAGGATACATAATTTAATAATAAATTATGAAAAAATACATTAAAAACTGAATACATAATTATATGTGATATTGAATTAATAATACATACAAAATTGGATTCAGAAATCTGAATCTAAAAACCCAAAATAATGAAATAATAAATTAATTCATGAAAACAAAAATATAATGTCATGGTATGGGGCAGGTGTCTTTGAACATAGTTATGATGATAATGGGTGTGCATCAATTAGTTTGTGTGAATTAGGGAATATAGTTATCATTGGAATATTAAATGTCATGTGTTTTAGAATAGGCATAGGAGTTCCTCACATGGGAAGTAGATTGTGTGAGGTTGGACAATGGATCATTGTTCTAATGTATCAACACAATCTGAATACGTTTTTTGTGTTTTCCATGTGCTAGTAGTTTTTACGTAAAATGATGTTCATTTTAAACAAAAGAGAGACATTTAGAGTGATATTGGCCACACTGTGCCTTAGATTGAGGCGGGGTTGACTCGTACATGTCACATATGATACTTAAATCGATTTCCTAATGTATCAATACAATCATAATGTGTTTGGTTGTTTTTTTGTATGTTTGTTGTTTTTCTCACTAAAAATGTTGTCCATTTAAAAAAAAGTGAGACATTTTGAGTGGTACAGACCACACCGGCCCTCATATTGAGGCTTGTTTGAATCATACATGTCATTAATGTCCCATGGATTTTTGTGCAAATGTATCAACACAATCCGAATAAATTTGGACGTTTTTTTTGTATGTCATTATTTTTACTCAAAATAGTGTCCATTTTAATCAAAAGAGAGACACTTATTAGGATACCGGCCACACCGTACCTTGGATTGAGGCCGGGTTGACTCGTACATATAATAATTGACCAATGGATCATTTTCTAATGTATCAACACAATCTGAATTTGTTTGGTCGGTTTTCCATATGATTGTTGTTTTTAAATAAAATATTTTCCATTTTAATCAAAAGAGAGACATTTAGAGTGGTAATAGCCACACCATGCCTCGTATTGATGCGGGGTTGACTCGTAAAAGTCTCAAATGTCACGTGGATCATTTTCCTAAAGTATAAGAACAATATGAATGTGTTTGGTTGTTTTTTCATATGCCATTTGTTGTTTTCACTTAAAATGGTGATCATTTAAAATAAAGGTGAGAAACTTTGAGTTGTACCTGGCACACCATGCCTTCAATTGATGCAAGATTGACACATACTCATTACAAATGTCCCATGGATCATTGTGCTGAAGTATCGACAAAATATGAATTTTTTCGGAACATTTTTCGTATGTGAGTTGTTGTTTTCACTTAAAATGTTGACCATTTCAAATAAATGTGATACACATTGAGTGGTACCGGCCACACCGTGGCTCAGAATGAGGTGGGGTTGATTTTTACATGTCACATAAGACCCATGTATCATTTTCCTAATGTATCAACACAATCAAAATATGTTTGGTCATTTTTCCATATGCAGTTGTTTTTACATAAAAGGGTGTCCTTTTTAAACTAAAGGGAGAAACTTTGAGTGATACCGGCCACATCGTGCCTCAGATTGAGGCAGGGTGGAATCGTACACATCACAAATGACTCATTTGTTTTTTACTAAAGTATCAACACAATCCGAAATCATTTGGTAAGTTTTCCATATGCCAGTTGTTGTTTTCACTTAAAATGATATCCAATTTAAACATAAGAGGAACATTTAAAGTGGTACCAGCCACATCTTTCCACTGATTGATGCTGGGTTTACTAGTAAACATCCAAAATGTCACATAGATCGTTTTCCTAAACTATAAACACATTCTGAATGCATTTGGTTTTTTTCTGAATGTCAGTTGTTGTTTTCACTTAAAATGATGTCCATTTTAAACAAAATAGAGACATTTAGAGTGGTACCTGCGACACTCCTCCTTAGTATGTTTTGGGGTTGACTCCGACACATCAAAAATGTCACATGGATCGTTTTACTAAAGTACCAAAACAATCTGAATTCATTTTGTTAGTTTTCGATATGCCAGTTTTTTTAATATAAAACATTGTCCATTTTAAACAAAATATAAACAATTAGAGTGGTACCAGCCACACCGTGCCTTTTATTGATGCAGGGTTAACTCGTACATGTCAAAAATGTCCCATGGACATTTTTCCTAAAGTATCAACACAATCTGAATGCATTTGTTTGATTTTCTGTATGCAAGTTTTTGTTTTCACTTAAAATGATGATCATTTCAAATAAAGGTGAAACACATTGAGTGGTATCAGCCACCCTGTGCAGGGGATTGATGCAGGGTTGACTCCTACACGTCAAAAATGTCCCATGGAAAATTATTCTAATGTATCAATAGAATATGAATACGTTTGGCCCACTTTCCATATGAAAGTTGTTGTTTTCAAATAAAATGTTGTCCATTTCAAATAAAAGTTAGAAACTTTGAGTGGTACCGGACACACCATGTCTAAGATTGAGGCAGGGATGAGTTGTACACGTCACATATGACACATGGATAATTTTCCTAAATTATCATCATAATAAAAATATATTTGGTCGGTTTTACATATTCCCATTGTTTTACATAAAAGGGTGTCCATTTTAAACAAAAGAGAGTCACTTTGAGTGATACCAGCCACACTATTCCTCAAACTGAGGCAGGGTTGACTCTTACACATCACATATGACTCATGTATCTTTCTCCTAATGTATCAACAAAATCCTAATGCATTTGGTCTCTTTTCAATAAGTCAGTTAGGCAAATCATGCTATAACAGTGATAATATCATATACTTAAACTATAGACATTTTTCATGATGTGAATCCCTTGGTGCATGGTTAGAGAAAATCATGCACATTTCTTCTAGTATATATCCCTATATGGTTGTTAGATACCTTGTGATATGGACTTAAATTTTTATCTAAACATAAGGCATAGTGGTTTTCAATGCCGACCAGGGTTCCGAGCTCCGAACAAGCCCCAGAAGCCCCATAAACCATTATAACATCATTTGGCTTCCATATTTGGTAAAAAATAAAGCGTTATACTAAAATAAAAAATATACATACTAGAGTAAAAATGAGGTACAAAAACAAAGAGTTACACTGAATTCAAATATGTAATGGAACAATCTACCCCTAATCACCATCACCATCACCACTTTCATCATCTACCTCATCCTCGCCGCCATCTATGTCATCGTCCTCGTCCACGTCATCGTCCCCATGCTCATCCTCATCCCCATCCTCATTGTCAGCCACATCCTCGCCCTCGTCCTCATCCTCCTCATCACCATTGTCCTATTCTGCATCCTCGTCATCACCAGGAATTTCATCATCTCCACCGCCACTAGAACTGCCACCTAGTGCATTGAATAATTCACTCGTTGACGACATATATGTCTGACAAGCCGGTATGGTCTCTACTTGAAGTGATGAATAAAAATCATTGATAACTTTCATAAATTCATTATCCCTCGTTTAAACCTATTATTCCAACTCCGCGACCCTTTAATCAGACTATCTTTTATGCTCCTTGACATGTTCAAACATGGTGGTACTAGAATGGATACCTGGAGAGTACCAATACCTCATTGGGACTATATTATTACCAGTTCGGCAGCGTACTCGACCAGAGTGCTCATCTCCCAAAACAAGGTTTAAATGATCATGTGTCACTAAATTTTTTGGCTCTTGGGCATCGAGGGCCTCAAAAGCATCCTGTTAAAAATATTAATAGATTATTAAATTTCAAAATAGATATTAAACATTGAAATAAAAAAATAAAAACTTACAATCTTTTCTTGTGTTAGTTCATTAATTGTTGTTCAAGCATTTTTCCTTCCACTCGAGAAAAAAAAATTTAATCGAGGGTGACGTCCTTCAATATTCAATTTCTTCTTCTATAATGACATTAAAACAATATAATGTTCCAGTATAACCATATATTCAATATTCAATAAATCTCATAATTTATGTTGGAAACAATAAAAAGGGTATGTTCTAAAGAAAAATTATAAACAACTATATCGTACCAGCTACCTCTCATGATCTGACATAGTAGTTCACCCCAAGGTGTGGAGGTATTTCTTTGAATCAATGTTTTTTCTGTTTTTTTTAGAAGATTACTAAATAATGTTTAATAATAAATAAGATGATATTAATCAAAAATTTTAAAACTATCATATAAATACATCAAATGGGATTGATAACATAAATTTCGAAGTCTCCCAATGGGTAATCATTTAGGGATATTTCTCTATCAGGAAGTCATCCACGATATGTATTATCTCCAACTTCGTTCCCAGTCTTTCACACCAGCCAACATTCAGCTCATTCTTATAAGCGCTCCAAAGCTCCCCTAGATCCATTAAATTTGTTGGCCATTCACCTTCTCCATCAGGGATGTTAAACCGAAGATGACACCCAATATATTAATTTATTTAAATAAAAAAAATACTACATTAAATCCAATAGATTTTTGACACATATCTGTGCCCACACATTATCCTTGACTTTGTGTGGTAGATGTCTCCAAGAGAGAGTGCTGACCGGAATGATGTCGGAAAATATGGCTAGCGTCACAAAAAAATCACGGAATTCCTACCTAGTCTTATCAATAATCTATCCATAATCATTGTATTCAACCATCAACTATGTTTGGAGGTTCCATACCGCACGCAAGCGTGTACGACCCCTCCCCCTCCTCCTATAAGTAGATAAATCTATTAATCCAAAAAATATCCTTACAAGTTATAATAAAAATTAATTTTGATATTAAATTTTTTTACTGTTATCTAAATATACCTGTGGTAGTTGGATCAATGGGCCTCACTGGATGTGTAGAAGCTGAAGTAATATCAATTACAAGTTGAGTGTCCCTTAGTGTACGCTCCTCAAGCACATACTATGTCCAAGCTGGAGTACAATAAGGTGTAATACAATAGTTTGGAGATAATGAACAAGAAGAAAACGATGAGGACATAGACGTCTAGACAACTTGTAGTGTAAACATCGGAGGACTAAATATCTCATGTTTCTCTAAAGACACACCAAGATCAAAATGGGGCGTAGAATATACGTCTGTAGTAGGGACATAGTCTATTCAGGTATGACCAGTGGATCGTCTAACTCTCGCACTAGGAGCCCTCATACCACCGGCCTCAGTACCAGGACAACCAGATGATCGTCTATCTATGACACCACCCACATCCTACCACCATCCTTTATACTGGGAGCAATATCATGCTCCTTGTCAGATATCTCTCATTTAGGGGGTGGATCCTGAAAAAAGGATAATATAAAAGTAAACACTTGATATTATAATTTAGTGAAATATATATATTTGAAATAAAATACTCAAAATAAGGATGAGTGGAGGAATGCCCATCTGTGTCATGCAACGATTATTTTCTGTCATCTTTATCTGCTTCATCTCTTCAATGGGTGTCATTTCATGAAATGAAAATATATATGGATGTAATTAGAAATAGATAACTAATGTGTAACCCAAAAAACAAAATATAAAAAACCATTTTGATAAAATACATAGAGAAATAGAATATTTATGGTGGTTTGAAGGTGCGTACTAGGATAAACACTCTGAATGATGTAGTTGAAATGTAGGTGAGAACATGACTATACGATTCTATATATTTCCCACCACAACATTAGGTTTACAATCAACTCTGACAATTAAGCTATTGGAGTCATCATAAGTAATAAACGGATTGCATCCAATTGCAGTTGGGATAATGTCAACTTCAACATCACCATCATCAAAAACATGTCTGGTATTTACATTAATAATTACACAGAATTTTGGATGATGATGATCTTTGACATAAAAACATGTTTCACCATTGATGCCAATACATATGGTTCATCAGTGGTAAGAGTGCGAGTCATGTTAATAACTCAAAATCCACAATAATTAATAAAGGTGACTTGCCTCTTCATTGAATCAAACCATTTACATTTCATCATCATGACACAACCATGCGAGTAAATCTCCAAAAATATTATTTTCTCCATGACTCCATATTAATCTACATTTTCATAAAGAGGACTATTATCTGATTAACTCACATAACATTCTATTGTGGTAGTTAGCATAACACCATCATGCTGTGTTGACATGTTTCTTCCTCGTTCAATGATAATAAATTTGTATCCATTGATCAAAAGTGATTTACAGGCATGAAAAATTGTAATAGGAGCAAAATCCAAAGCACATATTTCTTCAGAAATAGATTTTCGAGGTAAGCTTGATAGATGAAATATAAACAAAAAGTAAAAATAATTATATATTATTTTTATTTAGTTATTACAGAACGATTTTTATCTTAAATTTCAACCATGAAAAAAACTCTTTGATATGAAAAGTATCTTTCCGTATCAAAGATAATGAACGATGATTTCTATATATCAATACTTTCTGTACCATGTAGATAAAAATAATAATAGTTTAATGAATATTTAATATTACAAGATATAAGATAAGAGATAAGTGTAAAATTTACATACTTGACATACTCATCGATCAAATCACAATTGAAAAACCCTGTGCGATGGGACATCTCTCACTCTTCAAGGCTTAATGTGATCAATATATATGATCCTAGAATTCCTCCTGTCTAAGGAAGTGATGGAAAACATGGTTCAACTTTCTCATACTTTTCTTCTTTATTTCTCATTGGTTTGTTAATTTTCGCAGTGAGATCAGACCAATACAATGAGCAGAAATCAACACATTCATGAGCCAAGTAACCATTCACAATAGAACCTTCATGATAATTCATGTTCCTTACACATGATTTCTATGTGTACATGTTTCTTTCAATTGGATACATCCAACGGAAAGCCATAGGTCCTTCAATAAGTATTGATGTCAGAAGATGGATAATCAGATGCAACATGCAATGAAAAAATGATGGAGGGAATATTTTCACTAACTCACACAAAATCAATCGTGTCTCTGACAACAATTTTTTAAAGAAGGATTTGGACAACCTCTTAGCACAAATATCTATAAACAAATAGCACAACTGAATAACTGAGACTCTTACATTATTAGACAAGAGATGACTAATTCCTATTGGAATCATCTCCTGAAAAAGGACATGATAATCATGAGCCTTAAAATATTTCATCCTCAAATCTTTTCTATTGACCTATTTTTATATATTGCTTGAATAACCATCGCGAACATAAATAGTCTCTAACACTTCCAAAAATATATTTTTTTCAGCTAGTTTCATCACATAAGAAGCACTTGGAACATTCTATTTATTTTCACTGATATAGACAGGATGCAATTTTGGTATGATACCCCAATCTACCAAGTCACGAAGGGATCATAATTCATCTTTTGTATTTCTCATGACATTTAGATTAATCGAAAGCAACATCTCACATATATTATTTTAAATGTGCATTACATCTATGAAATGACGTAACATGTTGGTTGACCAATATGACAACCCAAATAATATACTCTTCTTCTTCCAATTGTAACAAGTATCATTGGAACAATTTTTACTCTTTCTAGATTTCATTACACCCTTCCCAAATGAATAATTTAAATCGTTCAATTCATTAAGAACATCAGATCCAGACATACGCTGAGGTGGATCGTTAGTCTCTATGGTATTGCGAAATCTTAAATGATTGTTTCTATATGGATGGTTCATTGGAATAAATCGTCTATGTCCCATAAAACTAAAACTATGACGATATATCAGTATTCTTGATCAAGTATTCTTCATAAAAACAGGACATTACAATTTTTCATTTGTGCTCCATTCAGACATCATTGGATAATCAGGAAAATCATTGATCGTCCACATAAGCACAACACGCATAAAAAATATGTCTTTCGAACACGCATCGAATGTGGGCACACCCACATCCCAAAGAAATTTTAAAACATTTATTAACAGTTTCATGTAAACATATATATCATTCCCGGGATCAGAAGAGTCAGATATAAGTATACTCAAGAAATTTTAAATATTTTTCATACACATACGTGAGGGAAGGTTATAAATGTGTATGAAAATCAGCCATGTGTTGTGCAAATAAAGTGTCTACCCAAATGGATTAAAAATGTCACATGAAAGACCTAGTCTCACATTACGCAAGTAGGCTACAAATTCATGATATCAAGAATCAAATCTATTCCACGAAAATCCATCTACTGGGTGAACCAAATCTTCAATATTCATTATTCTCTCGGTGTCATTCCATCGAATTTTTACTGATATATCATTAGACATGAAAATGTACTATAATCTGGGGATAAATGGAAAGTGCCACATTACTATTTGTGGCACACGAGTTGATGTACCATCATCTTTTGGATTGCATCAAGAGGTTCCACATTTGATATAATAATTTTTTCTGTAGTTTCCTCCCAAAATAAGCTGCAATCATTCAGGAAAGAATGATTTTTTTTTTAGAATCCATGTTAATCAACTAACTTCAATGCCATATAGTGGTCTAAGGGAATATCTGCATCATCTGGAATAAATTACTTCAAGAATGTAAGAATTTAATCGATTGTAGTATTTTAAATCTCATACATAGTTTTCCTATGAAACAGTCAAATTAAAAATTCCATCTTTTTCATTTTACCATATTGATGATATATTGGAGTCTTCACAGCATCATTCGATTTTTTCACCCTATCAACATCCTCATTTTCATTAGACGCATAATGTGTCCTTGTATCGAAATCTTGTAGGTTAGAAATCCTTTCTTACTCGTGATGCCGAATAAATGGAAACCGATCATATATAAAATTCTTCAATTTAGTCTAATCATTTGGATCATCAACATTTGGAGATTCCATTTTCTCCCCATTGTGATACCACACATAATTTTTTGTTTGGAAACCATATTTGGTTTTATTATAGCTAACTACTTCACGACTCTCCAAGGTCTTCCAACAAAATTAGAACATGGGCAGTGTATGCGACCACTATTTGAAGCCTTGTCAAATGTAAAATCTAATAAGATGTTCAAATTATTTTGAAAATCCATTGAAATCTGATCAGTTTCGTACATCCTACATCTATCCATTCTGTAAATAATTTTCAATTAGTAATTTCAATGAAATTCAATAATATTTAAGTTAAATCAAAAAATATTTAGGTAAGTGACAATTTTTTAACTTATATAAATGCATAATTATCACATTACTCTTTATTAGAATCATATGAAGAAACACAAAAAAATATAGTGTATATAAGAAATTAAGATAAAAAAATCTCTAATGCCTATATTCACGGACGTCCCAGAAAGATATTTGAAGTGGATCAAGGAATACATAATCCTTAAGGGTCTTGTTGGGAGTACATGAGTTTTATACTTTAACTTGTTCTGGGAGATCAGGATGAGAAGTAGGATGATGATCAAGTCAAAAGTAGTTATGGCCCCATCATATTTTACCCTATCCTTGTATTAAAGATCCTAGGTTTGGGGAAATTTATCATAGGTTTGTAGGGTGTATTCATTGAATCATGTCCCAATTGATTTTGGAGAGGTAACTTGAATAGTTATAGGTTTGGATTTGATTAGAAAAAACAATAAAATGGATATCCATTAATTTTGACATCCCAAACCAGGATTCCACTCATTATTGACCCGAACCTAGTTGTCCACATGTCCTCAAGCACATCTACCAAAATTCAAAATGTTATTGAATAATATTGAGAGACTTTGGTGTGTCGGGGGGAGACTATTACCTCATTACCCATGTTTCACAATTTTAATATTATCAGTTAAAATTTAGAAGAATGATAACAATGGGAAAATATTGGAAATGGTTGAAAATAACCAAATCAGTAATACAAACTAATAAAAGAATCATAAACCGAATGATGGTAATGTATGACATGTATCAATAAGAAAACAATATTTACAACTAGTAAAAAGTAGTACTATGCAAGAGGCTCAATAAATTATAGAATTCTACCTATCTTCTTGAGATACAACCTAATCATCTGCTACATGCTCCATCATATGTTATCTAAGTAGTCATGCATCTGTAAAATGTTGATTTTCCTTATCTAAACATATTATCATGTAGTTTATCCCGGTACCCAAGAGAATCTCGAACAATGTGTGAGATACAATTCAAGCAGGTGACCACCGAGTGGTCTATAACTATCCAATATATTTATATATAATTTTAATATAATGATATGATAAATTAAAGAGAAAACTAAAAAATCTAAAAGGGTTTTATATGGTTTGGGAGAAAAAATATAAAATAGTTTTCTAGGTTAAATGAAAATAGAAAAAAAAAGATACACATCAAAATCAAAACATAAAACTGAAATATTAGACAGATAACAGTAAAAATGAGGTACCACATATGAAAATACCTAATTTGGGATGGATCAGATAATGATTTAGTAGCTTGGATGGGGAAATCTAAAATTCCAACCGTTCGGATGGAGGAACCGAGATGAACCCGATAGAGGTGATATCCGAATGGGGGAGAGTTGCTTTGATCATGGGGCAGAGGCGCAGTCTGAATGGGGGAGAGGTGGTCGATCACGGGGGAGAGGTGATTTCAAATTAGGGTTCTGTCTGAATGGAGGATAGGTGAAGGGCCGCACGAGATTATTGGGGGAAAACCATTACAAATGGTTCTTAAAAACAGTTGGTAAAGGGTTAAAATTTAGACACCATTACCAACGGTTATAGTGAACAGTTTGTAAAGATTTCCCTACACCAGGTTATACCAACTGTTTTTGAAATCCACTGGAGAAATATTTATATACCAATGGTTTAAGAAAACCATTGGTATATAAGTCTTGGAAAAAACCCCTATTGTAGTCGTGTTATTACTTATTTACACATAATAACTCATAATGTTTGTAACCATTACTAAACATATGAGATGACACTTTATATTTTTTCTCTAGGATATATAAAATTATTTTAATAATAATATCAATAAGAATAAATGTTTTATATGAAAATTATTTTATATTATTTGTGTAATATTATAATATGATGGGTATATGGTTCCTCAATGAATCAACATAAATTTAGCTTTGGTAATGTAATCCTACTTGTCTAACTCTAGTGTAATAAATTAGAAACTGACTATGGGTAAAGGTTGTTCGAGTTGAAAAGTTCTGTGATTTTGAAAAATGTGATTTAGATAGTATGTATAGACTTTGAATTTATTAATGATTAAATGAAAAAGTTATTTATGACTATTATGGGGAATTTTACACACTTTTGATGTCATGACATATAAAGTCTAATTTCTGTCTTTAAGAACTATTTGTCGATGATAAGAATTTATTTTGGATTCAATATAAATGTTAAATATAGTTTAAGGTCATGTAATTTTGATTTCATTGTATGGTATTCAGTATAGTATATATTATTTGGTGATATAAATATATGAGTACATGATTGTATGAATGATTAATGATTTTTTATTAAAGGTGAGTATCATCATAAAGTGTATGGAGTATGATATATTTCAAATTATATGATATATATTGAATGGATAATATGTTAATATTACTACAACTAAACTTTTTTAGTGACTAGTAATTACAATTTTGTGGATGAAGCTTATTTAAGTGTAATATAATGTATCAAAAAGAGATTTTAAAATCATTAAATCCCTATCATTTTCAATATTTTTTCTCAAACATATCTGCATAGTAATAAGAAACCTTTTATGAAATGATCCAAGATATAATAAAATTGCATGAACAATATATTTATAAATAGATTAAAATGTAATAATCTTATAAAATATGTATATATTATTGTTTTCTATGATAAATTATTTTTCGAATGCATGTCTTTCCTAGATAACTTTAAATAATGGAGTTTTTTATTTTACCTTAATAAAAAGGGTGTTGTAATTAAATTATTAATTAATTTTTTATATTTATAAACTAATAAATACAAATCAAATTAATTAAAACTCCATATTATATTAGATTAAAATAACTTGAAGTTTGAAATGGATGATTTCTTTAATAAATTGCTTATTCTTTTTGTATTGATTTATGATGAAAAAGAAAAATAATAAATTTTTTAATATTAATTAGATTGTATAAATTATTTTTTGAAGAATATTTCAATAATCTTATAGTGGAATTTTTTAGATTTTTCATAAAAAAAATTCTCTTAATATGGCTATATATTAATGTTACAAATATTGTGTATTTTATTGAATTATTTATTTTAAGAATGGTTTATAAATTTTGAACCCATTATCTAAAAATATATTAATTTTATGCGTAATATATAAAATTTTAAAATTAATTCTAGCTTTAAAAAGTGTCTTTATTATTATAAAACATATTTAATATTTCTACACATGATTTGTTTTCAATACAATATAGAGATATTAATTTAAGATTGATCATTTTTAATTTTCGAAATGTAAAAAAATTAAATGAGTTTAAAAATTGGATATTGTGGGTCTAAATTATATAAAATAGACCAATTTTTTTTTGAAAAGAATAAATATTTTTTATGCAAAAATTATTTACCTTGACAAAATAAAATTTTAATAATAATAAAATTAATGTTATTTAAGTTGAAATGTGTTATAATAAATTTTTTAAACTTTGTTACTTCTTCATTGACCTCATCACCTGTCCTCCCTATTATTTATTAATTTTTTAGACATTATTTTTAATATCATGGGTTTTCCAATGAGGTACAAATCTTTTTTCCTTTCTATTTAAATATTTGGTTTTCACTTAATGTGATAGTATAATGATATCATGTATGTTTTAGTGGAACCTAGGCATTGTTCAAAACCAAAAGTACATTTATTCTGAAAATGTAGTTGAACTTCATGATTAGTTGAAACTGTGTGACCCAATCAACATAGTTTGGTGTAACCATGAATGTCCAGATAGAGGATAGTATGAGGCCTCATGGTTTGAAGAAACCTTTCCACCCTAAGGGGGCATTCCCATGTAAGACTCCAAAAATTTCAATGTGAATCTAAATTCACAATTGGTCCATTCTTATTATAACATTTCTCTATGAATGTTTGAGGGATTATAAGGTACACTGGATTATGGAATGGTTCTTTCAAGGTTTTCGAAATGGTTTTCATGAGCCATGTGAGGCCCCCTTCCTTGTTGGCAGATTGTTTTTCTAACCATGCGTCCATATAGTGAAACATAGTAATAATAGGTTTATTAAATATTTTTTTCTTATTTCAATTATAACACAAATCCACCATTTTTATTTTCATTCCCCATTGGATCCTCTTACCATTTGAGAATTTATTTAATCTATAAGTTAATTTTGTATTGATTCTCCATACGATGTCCAATTCATGTGTCGATAGTCTCATTAGATCTGAACTTGTATATTTTGTAGTCAAATTGTTTCATTAATATTTTTTTCATACTGACAGAATTATTTTAGTTCATGTTAATTATCCCAATATTCAATCATTCCATCTGTTCTACATTTCACTCACGATCTGGATAGAATCAGGGTTTGATACTTGATGGGTGTTCTACCACCTCTACATGGTATGTGGTATATACCTTTTCACTTTTTGATTGGTTGTATTCTCACTCATCTCAATTTTTCTGCATGTTGGACATTCAGACACAACCACAAAAATTAATTTAATTCTTGAATTAAATTTAATGAAATATATTTAGGTTTCCAACTAGTTATTTTGTATGGTTATATGTCACATTCCTCAACATAAGACACACATGGGGTCTTCCATTTTTTTATACCCCATGTTTAACCACTCCAATGTGTGTGTATGATATATCCAGTTTTTTTCTTGATTTAAAGATAATTTATTAAAATTTTGAAGCTTTTAAGAAATATGTGTAACTATTCATTTATAAATTAATGGATTGAATTTAATTTAATTAATTGATAAGAGAACGTGGTGTTATAATTTTTATTTTTTTTTATTGACAAAGGAATAATTGTTTTAATGGAAAATTTTACATTATTTAAAAGAAATCATTGGTTACAAAATGATTAATGAATAAAATATAAACTGACAATGGTAGTGGATTCCAAGTATTAGCTCTTTAATTATGGATTCCATTACATGATGTTAAAATTTCTACTCTTCTAACAATTTTCATAGTAGTGGTTACCTTTGAAATTAATTTGCATTGATTCATGATTCTATATTATTCCACAGGCCTTGATACTCCTTGGATATAGTGCTCCTGAACTCTAATTAGACATGCTCTGTTGATGTGATTCTGGGGATTCACCTATGTCTCTATTGAGTTTCCAATGATATGCTCCTAGGACATGATAGGGATACCTTGGTCTCCTATAAGTTGGATCTAACCATTGAAGGGATGACATTGGATTACATGTTGTGACCATTCTAGATGTTATATATTTTATTACATGGAATGGCCAATTTGATATTTTTTTAGGGTTATAGATTTCCCAGTTACAAGTAACCATTTATAGTTTCGTGACTAGAAAGTGTTATACATTAATTTTTTATGCATTAAAGGTTCTCTTGATTATGGTTACATGATGATTTTTTACAATGATCCATGTTATTATTCAATCTATCCCAAAATATTGAATATTTACATTTATTCCTATTAAACATGTGGCATACAACAGATGTAATTTATATATATAACACATATAAGATTTTATATAGTCACCATATGTGGTATACTAGTAATTGTTATCTCACACACTATTTGTGATTTCGTTGGGTCAATATACATATATTATATATATTGTTAGGTTTTGTGGAAATCACCCACTATATGAGGCTAGATTCTAATAATTCTTGTGATCATCAAATCATAGGACTGATCTATGATCTTCATTCTAGGCGATGATAGTTTATTTTTTTGGTTTTTTATTTTTATACATTTATTGTTTTTTCTTCATCATCCCAGTTATTTAGTGTTAGTTTTGTATGTAGAAATTACATGATTGTCATATTGGATGTTACTGATTTTAGATTGTTTATTATTATTGACTTCATGGGGATTATTTAATATCAATGAATATATTATCTTATGCTAAATGACTTTTATTATTATTATTGCATTACATCACTCTATCATGATGGAATAGTCTCCCTAGGCCATCAGTGTTATTTATTACCCTCTAGTGTATTGGGAGGCACTCTTAAGTCCATGTCGCCCACTGTCTCAGAGAAAACATTTAGTGGATATCATCCGAGGACATTACTATGATTAATTAGAGAAATTTATTTTAATTAATTAATATTTTTAGATTGTATATCAGATCTTAATATTTATTTTAATTTGTTATTGATTTGTGCTCCAGATTATCTTACTTATATACATGAAATAGCCAAGTAGAATTGAATAAAAATAATTTTTCTAGATTTTCACTATAAACGTTTCTTTGATTGTAGAATTTATCGATTAACTAAATATTTGACACTATTTTGTATATGATTGAGGTATTTTATTTTCCCATTACCTGATGAGATCATGGTATGCATCCCATGCATCATTGTATGAACCTTACAGGATTTACATGCAGTTCATTATGACATGCCATATATGATACACTACTCAATTATATTAAATTATTATGTTGACGATGTTTGATATACCCATTGTTTGATAAATTATTTTTGTGGAATTTAGAAAAATAATTCATATATAGAGTTCGTAATATAACAAATGTTTTTTCCAACATTGGCTAAAGTAGCCAACGTAATCATCAAATTATAGAACATTGAATTATAGAAAATTGGTCTCATATACAAAAATATGTCATTGTTTGAATAAGTAAATTCCTATATTTAGAACATGAGGTATACATGAAAATATGGATTAGATGTGGTGAACTATATGATTCATCCATTTAAATTGAATTATATGATAAATGAATTTACATAGAATTTAAATTGTTGAAAAATGAAACTTGGAATAGACCCAACATTAGAGTGGTATGTAGCTAGTGTATCAGGTGTGATTTAAGTTAATTAAATTTACGCATTATTGGGTTTATTATTAGGAAGAGAATAATGGTTTATTAGAGGTTCTATTAGACCATCTTGTGTTTAAAAATATATGTATTGGTTAATATTCTTTCTTCTCTATGGAAAGTGTTTGGTATTATAGAGGCATGCCATAATTAAGAATTCTAGTTGTATGTAAGGTGGGTGAATAAAACTATGATTCCAAGGTGGTGGTAAATTGAATACATGTATATCCTTATTCAGTTCTACAAAAAAATCTAGTAGTTTTAACATATATGGTTGTTTAGGAATACTTAAAAGATAGTTTTATGTGATTTATATATACCATCTAGTGAGCCCCGCAACCTACCACTTTCATGGTAGAGAAGATATAACACTTGAATATGATATAATATTTTCATTTTGGAATAAAATTATTTTCCTGTAATCCATATTTAAAGGAAACGCTATGGTAAACATAGTTTACAAAAAATAATGAGTTCTCATTTGTTACATGAAAGACTATGTTTTACCTCTTCGTAATGGCACACATATTTTTAAATTAAATTTTGACACTATTATAAATTTTATTTTACAAGATAAAAAAACATTTTTTAATTATAAATGGAAAAATTATCTTAGGGTGAATGTTTATTATATTTTCGAAATATTCCATTTTTGATGAATAATGAAAACAAATTTATTTTATATGAAAATTTCATTTTAATTTAAATAATTATTAATGTTATGTTATACTTAACGTTGTTATTCACCAAAAATTAGATCAATTATATATCTATTAATCTAATTTATGATATTTAAACAATTTTTATTTTGTATTTGGATTTAAAACTATAAATATCTTTTGATTATTTTCATATTAAAAACTCGTTTTTATACCACATCTATGGGATTATCATTAAACATAATTTTGATAATTCTATGAATTTAAAATTAAAAAATCAATATACATAGATAGAATTATTATAATATTTTTCATAAAATAATATCAACTTTTTCATTAACCAAAATGATATATTAATGAAATTAAAATTAATTATAATGATTATGGTACATTTTAGTTCACTTAGTGTTTAAGAATTATATTTAGTGGAAATTTGACCATGACACTTTTAAAAAATCCATTGGCTTCCCATATTTAGACCACATAACCTCTTGGTTGGAATTTTATCTCTTAGTGGGATATTTTTTCATGAATCAGAACTATTTCATATGTTATGTAATGGAAAATGAAAAAAAATAAACTATACCTGACTTCAAAATTGATAAATACATTGAGATAGTGACAAAACCCTCATTAGTTAGGTTGTACACAATATTTTGAAAGGTAAATGATATTTTCAACATATTAATGAATATTAAATTTTTTTAGATGAATAAGATTGATAAACATATTATGGAATGATAATGATATAATGTTTTTGTAAATAATTAACTTAAAGAAATGACAGTAAACTTATTAAAAGTGATTTAAATTGATTGAGTTGTTTTATTTCACAATTTATTTAGATGAATAATTCATGATAATTTTTTAGGAACATAATATATTTTAATGAAACTTTTTTCATCATATTTTTAATTTCAATTTAGATTACTAATTGAAAATTGACATTAGTCATATTTTATTATAAATAGTATTTTATTAACTGAATTAAATTTACTAAAAATACTATATTCTTAAAAATTGTTTTAAAATTTTACTAAATATGAAATATTATATTTTAATGGATAGATTTTACTTTTATAAGGATCATATTCACATTTGAATAAAAAAAACATTGGCAGCACAGTTCATGATTTATCAGTGTTTTGGTGCATTACAAGATATTGTCTTAAAATTAATTCCATTAACACATGAGTTTATTATTTTCTACAATATATATAAAAGTTTTAGTGAAATAGTCTTTATTTTAAAATAATTATGATATTATTTTGGTATTAATGGTTAAATACATATTTATTGAAAACTTGTTAATTTAAAAAAACTAAAATAAAAGAAAGTAGGAAACATAATGACCAAGGGAAAAAGTTCATAATTAAATCATTTATTTTTTCATGTTGTGGATGTCTTTAAAATTTAATTCATATTTAAACCATTATGTTTATATTTTTTAAGAACACGAGGTCATGAATACCTCCCACTAGTTTTTATATTTTGGTATTTATAAGAAAGACTCTCCACATCCACTATAGAAAGACATTCACTATTCCCTTACCTCACTCCTCTCAAGGATATTTTCCTCATAAAAACACAAAAAAAATTATCTAACTACATAAAACCCCAAAAACTATGAGTATTTATTTTTTACTAATTAAATAAAAGTATTTACATTTGTGTAATCAAAATGAAGATAATCAAAAAATAGATACAATTCTTCAACGATAATTGTTGTTTTATTTCTTTTTAAAACCATTCAATGCTAAATATTTCATGAATATATAACAGCATGAGTATACTAAATATAATGAGATGTTTTTATATAATGGGTGTTACCTATACCTAAAAAATCATTCATCAAATGGTTGACATAATTACTATTTGTGTGTGGAAAACTAATTCCTTGAAAAACGGTGTTGTTTTTTTCCATTACCACCTCTCAGGGTTTGGAATTATGAATGAAATGTTATTTTTAAATGGTTTATATATATATATATTATATTTATTTTTTAAACTAGTGGAATTTTTATATACACATTACTTCATATATTGCATTTTGTGTAAAATGATAACATTGCTTGTTGATGTGCGGGAAACTGCCTCCCCAATGCGCCGTGATACATTCATAGATTATAGGAATGTTTTAAGGATGGTATTAATTAAATATATTTGGAATAAACAAATACATATTATATGAATGAAATAATAACATTTCATGAAATACTATATATCATTTTCATCCACACATTTTCGTCCATAGAAAAGTTAAAACATTATCCATGGAGATGTTGACTACATCTACATCGACTTGATGTGATTCCTCTTACATAAAATTAATTTTATATTATTAGAATATATGATGTTAAAAAATGGAAATTATTATATAACTAAAATTATTAATTAATTTTTTTTTGTTGTTTTCTTTCCTTAAAAATCATAGAAAATTTGGAATGTTACTCATGCATACATATGGACTACCATCTCAATGACTATAACATTGGTTTATTTTTCACAACCATATTCCATGAATTGTTATAATCAAATAATATATGTATAAATATGTTAATTATTTCATGATTATTATTCTACAGTTTTTTATATAGTAAACAATTGACCATATTCTACCTATCTAACTCGTTTTTGACTCATGATCTGAATTTCTTCAAAACACATGAACAAAACTTATTTCATTAACTAGTTGAATATAACAATGTAATAAGTGATATAATAAGTAATTTTAAAAATTATAATGGATATAATGTATGTAAATAATTTACATGTGTTTATTATTCTTGAATTCAAAGAGACACGTGAAAAGTTGGACTCCAGGTTAGGGATTTTCATCTCAATTTTTCAACATTTGTGACATATGTCAAATTCGAAAATTACATATTTTATGTGGTGAGAATAATATTGATATTGATATTTTATATATTTAATTATATAATACTAAATCAATTTAAAGGATTCATGTTATGAATATTTTTTGGGTTACCGATTCAAATGTTGACATAGTTGTAATGGATTTCATCATAAATTAGATTCTATTGAGGTTTCTTTGTTGTTATACATAATTTCACTTTAATATGGTTTATATAAATTCCATTTTTCATTTTATATCATTATTTACTCATACATCATTGTAATTTATGTTCACATTAAGCTATCTTATCCAAGGGGTATTGACTTAAAAAATACCAATTGGTAAAATTTATTGTTGTAATATCACATTATTTTATAATTGTTAACAATATATTGAAATAATAACACAAATATTTTCGTTTTTTAAAATTATAATTATAAAAAATATCCAAATTCCCATTTAATGGATATAATTTATTTTAAACCATATACAATTTTTACTAAGGATTTACCCATTGAATGGATTATTATAATTAAACCATGACAATAATATATTCATAGAATGAAGCCTTGATTGTATTATGTTCTTGTAATGAGGAATTTAAATTAAGGGAACCATTGAATGAACCCTAAAAATATGTTTTTGATATTCATTAGTATGAATTCCGTTTTTCTGAAATCAGTTATTGTTATTCAATATGATCATTCAATTAATAAGAATATATATGGTTATGTTCTGTTATCTTATTATTGATTAAATGGTATATATTTAAGTTTTCTACAGTTCCATATTTTTAACTACTTATCCGGTTTTCTAGATGGAATGTGTGTACAGTTTCATTAACATTACCATAATGATTTTTATTATTGATTCATGATTACTTATGATGTAATTTCTCTTACAGATCATTTCATCCAACCATTGTTATATATATTTTCACCAGGTTAAAAAGATGAATCATTTTAATGAGTTTCAAGGTTTTTGTGATTTCAATTTTTTAATTCATTATTTTTCATCCCCATTATAAAATGGGTTTCATGCATATAATTTTGATTTCCAAAACTAGTAAACTGACTAGTCCTTCGGTATTTGATTCATTATAATCAGTTCAATGTAATGGCGTTATAAAATAGCTCTGATCTTTATGGGTCGTTGTTTTACCTTTTTTACCAATGTATGCATAGTATAAATCACAGATACTTGATTTATAAAACATATATTAATGAACATAAACCTAAGTTATAATTTGATGATAATAAAGGAGAACAACCCAATAAAACATTCATTATTATTACATGACTATATATGCCTAAAATTATCAATTAATGTTAAGTATTTAAATAGGTATGAGATTATATATTATGTTTAATAGTGTCCAGATCAGTCAAATTTATTACATTATTTAGATATGGATCTAGGGGGCACAAATGTATCAATACTCATCGGCAATACAATGATTTCCCTACCGAGAATACAAATTCAGCTGGTATAGGAACTAAGAATGATATAAATATATTTGTAGATATTAATCAGGATATAATAAATAAAAATTATAGAATGGAGAAACCTATTCTACATTTAGACCCTAATATGTTGAATTTCATTATGCGATAGAGGAACTAATACATTACTGTATCTAACGATACAATAAATGTTGATTAATTGATTAAGTATTTGGACAAGATATTTGTGGTTTTAGGATGTACAGAAAAGAAAAAACATAATGTTTTATTTTATTGTCTCCAAGGAAATAATGATCAATGGAGTTCATTGATAAAAAATACTATGAAAAAAGAAGATATATAACTCATGGAATGTAACTCATATACGGATAGATTAATTGATAAATATTTTTCTTATGAGAAAATAATGTGATGAGTATAAATACTCTTATTTTAATGAAACATGATAAAGAAATTGTTGTGGAGTATGAAACTACTTTTAAAAGATTATAAATGTATGGTAATGATTTTATAAAAAACATGGAATGAAATATTGACCATTTCATTAAATGCCTTATGAAATGTATTTTAGTGGATGTAATGTCTCGAAAATATTATTCATATGATGAAATAGTTTTATGTTCTATCAATCCAGATAATGAAATCCCTAAGTGTTATGAAATCAATGGGAAGGTGTAGAATAAATGGAAATTAGAGAAAAACATTGTTAAATGGAAAAATAATAATAATGTATTTTAAAACATTTCATACATTTGGAAGGAAACACCTTGGTACATTTATAAAAGGGATAGTTGTTTGAATTAAGTGTGAAGAAAATTTCACTATGATTAGGATTGAAAGTTAATGAAATAATTTTATAATGTTCAATGAAACATATATAAATATATGTGTAACTATAAAAATTAATTCACCAGGCTCCAAGAGAATAAACCCCATAAGAAGGTAAGGGGTAAAATTCATGATTTTGTTCTCGATAGAGTTATAGAGGAATGAATAATGGTATTGTATTTATATTCCTGAATTATGGTATTCAGGTATTTTATAAAAATTTACTTGTAATATTAGTTATGAAATATAAATGGATTGTACTAGAGTAATATTTCATTAAGGAATTGATATCACATGTTGAATTGTAATTCTGACCAATAAAAATGATTCATAGACAAGATGAACTTATAAAACATGTATGAGGAATTATTTCCCTGTTTATGATCATGATCTTGTGATAATGATGGTTGATATGGATATATTAAATTAGATAGTAATGACTACATGGGAGATGATTTTTTTGGATAATAATAATTTGAAATTTCATATGTTTGACCATTTATAATGTGTTTCAATTGAGATTGGTGTATTACACCACCTTATGATGTGACAAGTTCTAAATGATTATGTATCAACAGATCAAGAAACAACAAAATGAAAATATTGTAATTATGAATTAGAAACATTTCAAGTTTGCATATAATTGTATATACATATAGATTGAATGAATTTATTGGCTCATTAAATATGGGGTGTGAAAAAATGGTCTCATATTTAAATAATATAATATGATATCAATGAACTTTTGACTACTCTATTTTATGGCCTTGTGGTCATCAACATCCAACTAAACATGGTCTCTATCACTCTCCATCAGAACATGATAATTGTATTTTTAATTAATTTCCATGTATTCAATAATGTTATCTTATCCAAAAGGATAGTTCACTGGTGTCATTTTCATTTTAATTTTCACTCTTTTTAAGAATATGGTTTATTATCACTATATTTTATGTGGGTTTTCACAATAGTATATTCAAATAAAAGACCCTCGATTACTGAGGTCATGTTTAAAAATTGAGGACACAATTTAATAAAGGTGAGTAGAATGTAACACCACAATACATTATATTTTTTCATTTTATATTATTTTTAATTCTGTTTTTTTCATTTATTATACAGAATACCGTGTTATAATTATTCTACACACAACAATTAGTTAACTTGTATTCTAAACAAGATCTGGTTTTACATAATTTTAATGGATTTCCTATTTTTGAACTAAATATTAACCCTATTACAAATGTTATTTAATGAAATAAAATTCATTTATGAATGAGTATTTTCAAAATTTTCTTAAGGGGAATTATTTATATTTTTCTGAAAAGATCCATTTTTATAAATAGTGACCAATATAGCATTTTACTTTAATGTTTCTTTTTCACATAAATAATTTGTAACGTTAAATTATTATTATTTTGTTTGTATTTAAATTACATTTGATAAATAATATATATATTAATTTAATTTAGTTCATGGGGATGAATTTTATATTGAATTTGGATATAGAAGCATGATGTTATTTTATACATTTTCACAATAAAACCCCAGGTTCTTACCATATCTGTAGGATTGGAATTAATTTAAATTGTTATGCTTATATTAATATAATTGAAAAAATAGATATGTATATTTGTAATATGTATAATATTTTTAGTCCAATATGCTCTTTATTGTTTTTACCTGAATTATAGTAAATGTAATTTAAATTAGTTATTGTGTTAAATGTAAAAATTAGTTCACTTTGTGGTTAAACATTAACCTCAAGGGAAAAATGAGCTGGGCACTTTTCCAAAATACATTACCTTCCCATATTTAAGACATATACCCCAATTGGATTTAATTCTATGTGTTTTTGGGATATTATTCGATGATAGTCACCTATATAATATGTTCAATAAGGAAAAAAGAAAAAAATGATACTTTCTTACCATTAACATTTATAAATCCTTGAGATTTGAAAAAACCTCATTTTTAGTTGTACATATTATTTTGGTGGTTAAAGGATGTTTTCCATTTCAATAATTTGTATTTAATTTTTTCAATGAATTTTTTATATAAACATATTTATGAATTCAAATGGGTTAATTATATTGTTAACAATTAACTAAGAGAAGTGATACAAAAAATAATATAAGAGAAGTAAATTGTTCAAATTATCACCATAAATTATTTTTATGGATATCATGATACACAACTATTAACTTAATATGGTTGAACTTCATTATTTTTTTGATATTTTTAAATTCAAATTAAATTAATACTGTGAAAATGACATTAATGCAATTTTAAAATAAATGATATTTTATTTAAATATTCAAAATTACTAAAAAACTATATTTATAAAATTTATTTTTAAATATTAATAAATATCAAATATATTCTATTCATATTTCAATTGGTATTATAAAATGAACAAATTGACCCCTAAAATATAAAAACATTATTATTTTCATTATGGATAAAGTAGTGTTTTTTTTCCGTTAAATTCTTTTATTTTAATATAAATTTACAAAACACATGGATCGTATCTTTTTATGTTGGATAAAATATTTAATAGTATATGGGACTTAATTTTATATTATTATCACTTTATTTTAGTTTTATTTGACGAATTACTAGGGATATAAATCTAGTCACTTTAATAAAAGAAAAATGAAAAAATTAGGATAGTTAAACACTATGGAACAAAATGAATACAAATAATTTTCATTTTTATGGTTTGATTGTGTATAAAAATTAATTAAATTTTATATATTAGTTCTCAATTATTAAATCTTATCTATTATGTGATTCCTCTAATAGTGTGTACCTTTTGGAATTTATAATAATGGCAATCTTCCTCCAATATTAAAAGGAATTCATTTTTTCCCTTATTTAAAAATATTATATCACATTTACTAATAAAAAATAAATCCAAATAATATAAAATTGTACCTCCTATAAACATAAATTCCTCATTTTTTCCAAAAATAATTATTTGTCTGTCCTTTGGTGTCAACCTAGAAGAGTTGCCTGAAACAGGGTAACATTCTTATTTGATCTATATTGTTTCATTTATTTCTCAATCCATTCAAAAATTATTATTAAATGATTATATAATAACATAAGTATCCTAAATATACTTATATGTGGTTACATTAAGTGTTATACCTAAACAAATATGCATATCCATCAAATGTTTGCCGAAATTATCATTCATGGGTGTAAAACTACCACATCACAAAATGATCTCATTTGTTTTTACTTTACTATCACTAATAGATGGTCATTATAATGTAAAAAATAATATTATATTTATTATTTATTTAGTCTTGTGAAATTTTTATATGAACATTTCTTCATGCTTTCCCTGTTTTGTATCTACGATAACATTGTGTGTGCACCTATGGACTACTTCCCCCTCAAAGTGATGTGATTTGTTCACACATTACAAAGACTAGATTAGAGAAGAGTTTAATTAAATATATGTTGAATAAATGAAATATAAATTATATTGATGAATAAATTAAATTTTTTGACATATAATATATGTTTTTATTTAACGGGGGTTTTTTCAGACTAAAAAAGTGTTATTGTCATACGCGGACATGTAGACTACCACCTCCTCAACGTGATGTGATTAATTTTACATCATAATAATAATATTTATAACTCTCTTTGATTAAATATCATGTAATTAATGATATAATTATCATAATTTAATGATAAATTTTACCTAATTTTTGCAATGATCATTGAAAAAATTGAAACATTACAGACACGTATGTATGCCCTATTGTCTCTATGATTGTATTGTTGTTTCATAATTCCTAACCATAATACATGATTGATCTAAAAAGAATAATTTATGTAAAAATATGATAATTATTTCATGATTTATGAGATCTAAATTTTAATAAAATGACGTATTTGACCATAGTTGGGATACCTAATTTGTTTGACTCATGAACAATTTTTTTTTTCAACACAGTATAAATAAACATAATTATTTCATTTTTTTACAATAAATTGTAATATGTGAAATAAAAATTGGTAACAAAATTTTATTTTTAAACACATTTAATTATCTATATAATATTATTATTGAGAAAGGTAAATACACATAGGGAATGTATGTCTCAAGGTAGGTAATTCGCATGTCGCTTATTATATATATGAGAAAATTTCATGTTCACCACTAACATGTTTAATATGGTCTAACTACATGACCATTTTATATTTTATGTATTGAATTATTTAATATTCATGTTATTAAAAAATTTAATCTGATTAAATTTTTTTTTGAAGTTTTTATTTAAATTATACAATAGTTGAGTGGGATTTCATCTCAATTTACATTCTATTGAGGGATATTTGTCATTATCCACCAATTCACCTTAATGTGGTGAAAATACTTCCCCATTTTCATTTAATATCATGAGTCACTCATACATCTTGGTATTTTATATTACACATTGAACTATCTCTTCCAAGGTTTTTTGACATGAAAATTACCAAGCGATAAAAGTTATTATTGGAATATCTCTTCATTTATGATTACTAATTTTCTCCAAAAACAATTAATTCCTTGTGATTATTTTTATTCTAAGGTATCTATAAAATAAACATAAATATCCTCATGAAATGGATTTTATTATTTCCTAAACCATATAAATATTTTTTATATATAGTGTTCACAATGATTGTTATTTGAGTAATTTGAGAAACATTGTTAAATTAGTATCATCTATTCATGATAAATATTTGATGATAAGATTTATTGATTAACATAATAAATTATTCCAAATGTGAGAAGTGTATTGGATTTTGTATATGATGGGTGAGGCCCGCTATAGCCCCTCGATGCATCAGTACATTTTATATGAAAAAATAAACATTGTTTTGGATGATGCATTACACATTTATAAGATTCTTGGGATGAAGCCACAATAGTAATAGATTCCGGGATGGAATACCTGATAGTTTTATATTCTTTTCACAAATCCTTGATAGTATTATACTATTAGAATTATTCCTTGATGGTATGTTTTAGAAATACATGGTGATGGATTCCATAATTATGAATATAGTTATCATTATTCCATGTTATTTTTAGATTTTTTAGAAAATTAATGGTTAAGTTTTGTTTTCATATTATTGATTAAATGTTTTAGAAATACATGGTGATGGATTCCATAATTTTGAATATAGTTATCATTATTCCATGTTATTTTTAGATTTTTTAGAAAATTAATGGTTAAGTTTTGTTTTTATATTATTGATTAAATATCACATGTTTTAGCTAACTACAATTAGATAATGATTATTCCTTATACAGTTTTTTAAATGGAAATTTTGTATTATTTTTACCCTTATATATTGATTATTATTATTGATTAATGATTAATTCCATAGTACATATCCATACAAATAAATTGAGATAACCAATATTATGAATCCTTTCCCAAATAATGAAGAGGAACCCTTGACTATGTTTCTGGGATACATATATTTTACTTTTGTTATGCATTATTTTCCACCCCCAATGTAATATTATTCTAATATGTGTAATATATTTTTCCAAAACTGATAAACTAATTTTTTCTTTTTTGATTTGATTCATTATAATCATGTAAAATAAATAATTTAATACAGTGAATATTGGAATGTAGGGTCATGACACTACAACTAGAACTTTAATTAAAAAAACATCACCTTCCATGAATTTTCAATGAAATATGTCCCTCAAGCTTCTGAACTATTTCTAGAGATTATATGTTCTATTTATGATAAACTAGATACACCTATTTATAGGAGAGTGATGCTCGTGAAATATATGTTATCAGGAAAAGCAATGACCTGGTGTGATATTTGTTACCAAGATGATGTGCTTCAGGATATGGTTAGAGGACTATCTAATTGAGGATATTCGAATAATTTTTTTCTATTAACTTACGTTATGAATGGGAATATGAATTCACATGGTCGTAGAAGGTATCTATGACAGTTATGTAAATTTTTTCAAACTTTCACATATATATAATGATGATGAGCCATGGAGCGGAAGAATATTTTATGAAGGACTCATTCATGACATTGAATCACAGTTAATCATATTTTTTATCACTAATGTTACAGATATTTTGAATTAATTTTTTATTATTGAAATATACCTTAGGGAAAATGATGTGGCATAGTAGGGTAGTATAGCTTCTCAATACATTAGTTCAACTTCCAGTGGAATGAAGCAATGTTTTGTGGCTTCTGATAAAGGGTGTACGAGCCATGGAAGTAGATCTAGTTTTGATGTATTCTTTTATTAAAGTGGGAGATGGGTATATATGAATATTTAGTTTTATTTAGATGCATTCGTGTTACATGCATACAGAGGGTGGTCTAGGTAAATTGTTTTTGCGGGACCTTCCCCCCAGAAATCAGTGGAAGGGGATTGGCTCTAAGTATATAGTTTGGAGAAAGAATCATAGCTCTCTATCAACCTAGGATATAGAGTGATGTCTAACATTTAGGGTGTGGTGGAGGTAATGGTCGATGTAGAAAGGAACCATATGCACCTTTACATTATTTTACGGATACTTGTTGTTTTGAGGTTATTTCATTGTTATGTGATTTACGATTTTTTTTGAACATCCTACACATGAGGAGATAAGTATAGGGCCATATACAGAGAGATTTATAATTTTAGAAACTTATAATCAATTAACTACACTATTTCATATAGTTCCCTATCATAGTTTCTTTACTCTAAAAATTATAGGGAGACCCATGATCTTTGTTCAATATTTTGATGGTGTTATTTCCTTGGATAATCCATTAGAGAAAATAAGGAGGGTGTATTCCAATACAGGGTGTGAACCTTTAATTTTATTGGGTGTCAATCCAGATGTTATATTTTGTTACTATAGATTATAGGGTATCACGTCACACTCAATTTTTTTTGATAATTTATTATCATTACCATGTCAAATATTATAATTGCAGTGTGACCTTCACATCACCAGAAGGTGTATTATTATATTAAAAATGAGAAATGGGATATAAAAATAAGTAGAATAGGACCAGAACATATAGTGATGGGTATAATGATATCATATATTTCATTTTTTTATATCTATGATAAGGGGACATGTCATTCAAATTACCCACTAGTGGCTAATTGTATCAGTGAAAATTTACCAAATCACTTTTCCAATTTACAACATAAGAGATTGGTGGGGATATCTATTGAGTATGTTCTAGTGGGAGGATTAATAAACATTACTCATTACATGATGGATTGTATAACATAGTAAGATATTTATAATTTTCTATATGACTTGGAAGAAAATGGGTTTATATAACCCAGCACATCTTTGTACGTTTTCAATGTTCTATCTGTGAAATTGATGAACATTACCCATGGTCTATGTGTGTATTATTTGAAATTGAACCAATATATGGTAAAATAACAGTATCCCTAGACAGATATATATGATATCTTTCACCATTTCCAAGGATCATAGTTTTTATTTATGATTTATGTGATATCAAGTAATACATTTGTATATGTTCAACTTGTGGACATACCTCATTTAGATTTTCATTGAATGTGTGATCAATATAATTATCTAGTTATTCTATTTGAAATAAAAAATTCCCCATCATATTTTATGGTGACAGTTAACCGAGTTTTCCATCTTTATATTGATTCAATAGTGGTTGTATTCTTAGAATATATCTTGTGGTTCCCTCAAAATCATTATTACCATGAAACAAATCATGATATATTTTTTCAGTGCAAAGAGATAGAATTATTTATATTCTATACTCACTATGTCCCCCTTATGTCTTGATAATATTGACCTACAGGTTTATATTGTCTCAAATAAAGGAGTATCATTGCACCCCAGGAATGTGAGATATATGGTTTCCATTGATAATCTAGGGAACATAAATGACATATATTGTTTCTAAGGGAAATCATGATATTATAATAATTTCATATAGTACATCTCAAACATAGAAACAAAACATAATGGATTGAAAAAGAAGGGTCTGATGTTTATATGGATAAATACTAGTGAGATACACTTAGACGAGAAAAATGGGAGAATCACATTAAAATTGTTACAGATTCTATCATTGATGTTCAGAACATACAATGTGTTATGATGCATCAGGTATAGGGATAAGAGTAGTTCTAATGTATATGTGATATATGGCGTACAATTCTTGTTAGACGAGGCCATAGGAAAGTAACCACTTGACATATGATATTATGATACATGATGTTGTACAACCCTTGTGTTGTTGGTGAAACTATTTATGGGGAGTGTTTTTTGTAGTGTACAAGTACCATAAAATCCTAAATTATATATTTACATAGTGTTAATTCTATATGAGGAAGTAAATATGGGCATAACACCAAGAACATTTAGAATTATTTATTTCCTGATTTCTTACTAAATCCAAAGTATTTGTCTATACAATAAGTTGGAGGACTCAAAAATATGTAGTTCATGAGGCTATAATTTTTTTTAATATTATTCAACAATTTTCTTATATGAAAATGGTAGTGTATAAAGTCAATGTTAATTTATTCCTTTATTATTTTTCTATGATATTTAATAAAATGGATAGTGTGATTATGGGAATGTTATATTATGATGATTTTATTTTCATATAGGCGAGTATGGAATGTGGGAAAAACATCTTGGTTTGACTATGGGTGGGGATTAAATTCTGATTATTGATGGTCACATAATGGTTCCATCAAACTTTTCTAAGCAACTAATCTAAATATTTAATTCCTCGTATTGGGAAGTACTTATCGGAATAACCAAGATAGATCATAACATGGATTGGAAATACTGGGGTCTAGGTATGAAACATGAAGTAGATGGTTTCTCATGTAATTTTCTTTTATTCTGTAGAAGATGTTAGAACACTAGTGACTAGATAGTGTTTGTAAAAGATTAATTTTACATACTGATAACTAAAAGACTTTGTGAGATATTTCATGTTCAGGATTCAGAGGTTTCCTTGAGGTTGAGATGGCATATTAATTATTGTTGATAGGATCACGATGGTCAATAATTTACTACCAATCATATAGGATTTCTCAGTATATTAGATAGGGTGACTATATGTATTTTAGATTGATCGCCATCATATAGTTTCTCATATTATGGTATCAGATAGGGATACATAATTTTCAGTTCATTTCAGGGAAATTTTTTAGATGGGTTTCTGTACACATGATATTTTGAACAAGTAATACCATCCTCGGAGTAATGGAAAATTTGAGGGTATTATACAGGTTATATACGTCATTCATAAAAAATTTATACTCAATTTTTATTGATCGTGGTAAGTTCATGGGTCCTCGGTTGAGATCTCCCACATAAAAATCTATCAATGAACAGTATAGATCGTACCCAATGAGGAATTTCAGGGAATTCCATACTGATCACCTCTATTTTGGTTAGAGGATTGATATAAAATGTTCATAGACCATGTCTTTTGATGGATTAATAGGACGATGTCCAGTTGATTAGGATGTGGATGGATAATCCGTAGTCCAAATTGAAATCATTCACTGGTTATTGTTGGTGACGTATATAGTGTGAGGTTGTGGATTGGGCCACATTACATATATCATTGAATCTTGTACATATAGAAATTAATATATAAGGTAATATAACACCATTACATGTCAGTTCAATTGATATTCTTGAGCGAGTCATACCATATCATATCAGTTACATTAACCCCCAAGGAACTGAAACATGCACATAGACATCATTATATCATAGTTGTTCCTTTATCAATCTGTCATATCCCGCACTCTGTAGTCATATGTGGTTAAGATATTGGTTGATGCATCCTTTGAGGAGAATTTTATTCATATTATTGAAATGACTAAAAATTATCTTATGGTGTGGTGTGATCCTATATTATGGGTGATATGGAATAATAACTACTTACATTAGAGACATGGGAGTGGGAGGATAACATAATTGGTAAGTGTTTGGAGTTATTCCCATGTGATTCATGACCACCATTGGATGGGAAATTCGAGGATGAATTAATTTATGAGGTGAGGATTGTAAGATCGAGGGATTTCTATGAGATAGGGTTATTCTTATTTTAATTAAATGTGTTAATTTGATGATATTTTAATGTTTGATGATATCATAGGATTCTTGTGGGTGACCATGGCTTGTTTAGAGCCTAGAGTCCTTAATTTTTTAAAATGATGATGGGATATAAGGTTACTAGAATCCATTTTTCTGAATATGAATTTTTAGGTTCTACTAATCATGGATAGAAAAGGGGAACCATGATCCCATATCACTTATGTAAATCGTGATTCTAGGAGAGAAAGACCATTGGATCCACGTTAATTTTTCAGTAGTTGAGAAACAAATGGTTGGTGCAGAGTTTGTCTAACCATTTACCATGATCATATGAGGGGTGATATGGGACATTGGATTATGGAATGGTTGGGGAAAAATTTTCCAATCCAATCGAATGGGTCATATCAGGTCCCCATTGAGGCAGTCAATGTAATGCGGTTGGTGCATGGTTTGAAAAATCATGTATCTAAATTGTGTGACCTAGTAATTAATGTGTAATTTAACATTTTCCATAGCCTCAATTAATTTTCAACACCTTAATATCTATTTTCATTCTTCTACACTTCCTCCTCTCATTTGAGAGTATCACCATGCCTAATAGTAGGATTGTGTCCAAATTCTCTATATGACATTTCATCCAACCACCAATCACCTCATTGGATTATTAGTAAAATTTTATGAAATAATTATATTCCCATTTTATTCTATATTTTTATTGAATGAATTCCCCAAGAACATGATAAATTGATCTACTTATAGTATTTTTTTACTCTTCATTTTTCAGTTAATATTAACTGAATCAGAGGTTTATACATGTTTATTTTTTTACTAGTGTTTTATGGTATGTGGTACATTCATTATACCTTGTGGTTTGGTTGTTTTATATAGTGTCACTATTGTGTTACATGATGAAATTTCCACAATTTCACCTAAAATTAATTTTATCCTATAATTGAATTAATTGGTACCTATTTGGTATTATTAATATGTTAATTATATGGTTCTATGTATTTTTTCAAATCATAGTCCACTAATTGTGTGTTCCCTTATATCTTTCCCAAGTTGTATCACCACAATCGGTGTTTGTGAGATCTCCAGTTTTAGTTTTAATCATAATGAAAATTTTATAAATTTTTTAAGGTTCTGAGATCCACTTTCACATGTTCTTTATAAATGAATGGATGATTTTATTTCAATATAATAGATATGAAAAAGGATATTTCACCTTTTTCATGTTATTTTATGTAATTAAATGAATAAATACGTTGTTTGGAAATTAAATTATGATATTGAAGAGCTCATTGGTTATAAAATTATTGATCAATGACTTGTAAATTAATTAGGGTATTTTATTCCCTCTATGGGATCGTATAATATGGATTCCCTTAGATGTCATGGAAAATTAAACACTATGGATCTTTATTATGGAAGTGTTTAACATGGGTATTTTTATTTTTATGATATTAATTTCATTGGATTTCATGTGCCTTTCTTCCCTTTGGATCCATAATTCCTGGATTCTCATTAGAGATTCTTGGTTTACGTGATCCCTAGACACAACCCAATTAATTAGATGAGTCTCATTTGAGATACTCCTTGGACATTATTAGGATTCATTGGACTTATATACCTTAAATCTGACCCTTCAGGGTTTGAAATAGAATTACATGAAATTATCATTTTAGATGTTATTCATATTATTTCATGGTATGTCCATATTGTATTTTTATTACATTCTTATATATAGAAATGTTGTGGGTATCCATATACTGTTGTTCGCCAAGACACTGTTATACCTACTTTTGTATGCTTTCTAGTATCCCATGATTACAGTAACATAACTACTCTTCATATGAATCCATGTTTTTCTGGATTTGATCACAAAATTTCTATTATTTACTTTTATTACTTTTATACCTTTTATATGATGAAAAAAATCTTCTATTTAAATAAAAAATATTGTATTTGTTATGTACAACAGTAGTGGTTTCCAACTAAGTGTTATCTCACGACCTATTCAGACCACCATTGGGTAATTGAAATGTCTTTATTGATTTATGTTGGGACTGATGTAATATCCAATTAAAAAATTATGGATTTTATTGGTTATTTTGATTAGGGGACCACAATATCAAGCTATTCTTATGATTATGGATGGATATTGTTCCAATTTTGTTAATACGTGTGTTGTATTTGTTTCCTATTTCCATATATTTACTTCAATTTTATATAGACATTAAATCATCATGATATTAGATATGATGAATTTGAATTATTTTTTATTAATGTTATATGTATTTTAACTTATATCATTTAATATATTTTCATCTAATATATTTTAATTCTGATTATTAGCACTATGTTACACTCTAACATTAGTGATTAATCTCCACACAGATACACTCAATGTTCTTGCTACAAGTTTGACACCACGAGAATACTAGGAGGAATGATTCTGTCCATGTGACCCAGATGCATGAATAATAGTTTAGTTTCTCTTATATTAGTAAATTATAGCTTCCTTTAGAGTAACAACCCACTACTAAAATGTAATATGAAATTTAAAAACATCCATCCCATTACATATACTAAGGGGGTCTCTTATTAAAAATTATACGCACACAAAAACATAATAATTTTGGAAAGAACTATGTAAAACAATATCCTAAATACTTTTATCCCCCATAAATAGGATATGGTCTTCACATATGACCACACATCAATTGATTGGCCTCCTTTCTAATGGAGACTTCTGAAAAAGTGTAGTATAAAATTCTAACCATTATTTTATCATTTTTATTTTATTATGCACTATTTTGACATACAGGAATTATTATAATGATAAATTTCATTTAATTTCCATTCGTTCTTTGTTTTGGGGGTTTCTCAATCTTTTATGGAGGAATTGGTGAGTTTTCATTAATTGAGCCAAACCGTGATCCCAATTCCAGATTTAAAAATAAATTTTGATTCCATTATATATCCATCATTTTTAAACAATTTTCATCCAGTAAAATTATTACTTGTCATCCCCAGACCTATTAACACCACCATTTAAATTTGGGTCATTTAGGAATCAATTATCATTGTGGACATGAGTTTTTAGGTATGGGATTGGGCCAGCCCGAAATCCCATTTCCTGCATTAAAAATATTTTTCAATCCTTTAATATCACCTTCAAAATTTTCGTTTTTTCTGTGATTATAACTCTCTATTGATCCCACGTACGGAAGGTGTTCCCCCATGATCTCCTCCCCATCTTTGGAGCTCAGTTGCATCGTGCATTTGGATGAACTTATAGAAAATTTTCATCTCTACAAGATTTGAAGAGGTAAATTAATTATTTCATAACTCTTTCACTTCTCACTCTATTCCCCCATTCTGGTTCCAAAATGATCATTTCATCATTTTTCAAATCTTACTTGAATGGTTGGCTAATTTCACATTCAGATACTAAGGTATTTGGGGTGATTTTTTAAACATTTTTCATGGTAAGTGATTCCTTCTTATTTTCTTCCTTTTCCCTTAGGGTTTCCACCTCATTAATTATATTATAAAATATCTAGAAGTTATATTTAGGACCTAGGGATTTATTTTATGTCTTTTCGGTCAAATATTGTGGTCTACGGTAAGATTTATCTTCCTTGTGCTATGGAGGTGGTGAGGTTGATGTTTTGCACCATGTTTTGAGGGTTATGACACTTTCTGTAGGAGATTCCATGGTTAACCATTCCTTGATGAGTTATTTTTCTTGTTTTAAGAGTTTTTCATTTTGTCCATATTCTATGGGTGGTGTGAAAACTATTTTTGAGGGATTTGGTTAAGAATTTAATTTTATAATTGCATTTTTATCGATGTTGTAAATTTTTTGAATGTAACACATACTGTATCATTGGTGGTAGATATATAAAATATGAAATTTTATAATTAGTTTTTGTAAGGGGATAAAAATTCAGTTTTTTTAATGCCTTAGTGTCATGTGGGCCTTGGAAGGGGGTTTTTGGAATAGGTTTGTTGTGTAAAACTTTTTTATACTTCTTGATAACATTTTATGAAAATGGGGGTTTTCAATTCTATCATTCATAATATTATCCAATGTTATTTATAAAACAAGAAATTGGTTTTATATATGTATCTAGGTATTACAATTATACTTTTTTAGTATTTTGGTGTGGTTTGGCCCTTGAAATATGGTTTTGAATTAGGTTTTATGAGCAATGACTGGGTATACTCATTGGAATTGTTTTACACAGGATGCGAAAGATTTAATGATATATGTAAGAGGTGAAACCATATTGGAAAACTATTTTTGAGTGATTATATTCTGAAATGGTACATTTTAAATGTGAGAGTTGATGTTTTGTGATGTGTTCCATCTTGTATATTTTTTAAAAAATATTTAAAGGATTTACTAAAGTGTGTAAGAGATGTGAAAGTGATGTGGGATGTTGTGTGTGAGTGTGATGTGAAAAATGGAATATGGTTTTGAAAGAAGGTATTATGTAACACATGAGTGGGACGTTATGTGAGTTGTAATATATTATAATGGTTTTATAAAGTTTTTTAATGGATTTGTGGAAGTGATAAAGAAATGTGTAATGTGTTGTGGGCTATTTTGGTGTTAGTTGGATTACAAATCAATTTTAATGAAAAGTGTACTTTAGTGACATATTTGGTATACATGTGGACTATATGGTGAATTTTTTTATGTGGAATGGATATTTCAATGTGCAAAGTATATTTCATGACATATTGAACATGTTTGAACACAAAGGGTAAACCCGGGTATCTCGGTTGGTGGACGTGTACTAGTATGCTAGTGAATCTATGGAGTTTTGGCTCAGTTTGACTTATAAAGGATGACACTTACAACTCTAAATATACTACGATGATGATGATTTGGGGCCACTAGGTTATGGGTATGTTCCCAACTCGTGGCTCGTGCATGAGAATAGTTATTTGTGACAGTTACTCTCACCGAGATATGAGGTACCTGAGACCCACAACAAGCTAGTGCCTAAGGGTTATTTCCTATTGCTTTTTCTCATTAGATCCTTTATACATACTATCGGAATATGGTATATTTGGCTTTAAAATTAAGTATATTTGGAATTTTTTTTGAAATTTTTTATTCTTTAAATTAGGCCACTTGAAAAATGAATTTTTTAGTTCCATCTTTTAAAAATTATAACTAGAAATTACGCGTTTTTTAAAACGTGCATGATTTTCATCATGGGAAGTTTATCACATGGAATATATAAGTGGTGGTATCAAAATGGGAATTTTATTAAACCCCACATACACCTTTGGGTTTATGTAGACTTGGTTAATTTTTTATTGTAGTTGTGGGTACAACTTTTGTGCCAATAATTTGGGGTTTTACTGGTCGTTCGTGATGCGGTGTTTTGGAAATCGATTGAGGGTGGGGCCTCTCTCAATGTAGAGGTTCTTGGGAAGTCCTTATTTATTTTCATTCCATTTTAATGGTATTTATAAATAGTTTTAACTTATTTAATTCAGTTATAAAATATTGAAATCGACAGTTTTAGTGGAAAAGTCTAGATTTGTTTTATTGAGTTTGTTTATTGTTTTATGTTTGTAAACTCGATTAAATTCTTCCCAATTATCATTTTATAATACCCAAGATGTTGTTCCTACCTAGTGGGGATCAAAAAAGCCCATATATCCTTATCATGGTCCAGATCAGGTGCCGTTTTTGATGGTGTCCAGATTTGGTTCATGACAAACTGATATCAGAGGCAGGTTCGCTTTTTTTGGGTCATGTAATTTGTGGAATAGTCGGGACAACCTAAAGTTAAAATTTAAACAACATGGAATTATGGTTATGAGTAATGTTCCTGATCACTACACCCCATGAATTAATTCATGTTTCCATGGGAGTAAATGACTTTTCTGAGTCCTTTGGTTTTCATTGTTTGATAATGATTAGGGGAAATGAAAAGAGAGGTGGGTTAATGGTCTAAATGAGCTCACTGGGTCTATCAAGACATGTGGATCTAGAGATATTTCCCATGAACACTTATTGTTATGGTGTTTTGATTAGAGTATGGTCGTGGTCCGTTTTTCTAAGTCACCCACCAAATCTAATTTCTCCATGCATTGTCTTGTGTCCTTTGGTTTTGAAATCATGGAAGTTAGGTTTTAAAACAAAAATAACATGGTTTTAAGAAGTGTAATTTTTTTGAAATTATTTTATTATAAATATAGAAGGGATTTAATTATTAAATGATGGAACTGAGACCTCAGAATCGTATTGAAATGGAAAATGGTGTGTTTACAAATCTTTTGAATGTAGGAAATTGTGTTAAAGCATGATTTGAAAAAGTGTTTCCAATAGTGGTTTATAAATTGTTGAGAGTTTTTTAATGAGATAAGATGTTTTGAAATTAATTTGTATCAATTGAATGTGAGTTTTAATTTAAATTATTGTTCCTTTCTGAAAATCTTGGTAAGTGTAATTTGGGTTTGATTTTGTGGTTATAAATTTTGAGAAAAATGTGGTTTTTGTCGACTGTTTTGGTTTTGAAAAGTGGAAAGAATTTTTTTCAACCAATGGTATTTCCATGAGAGACCACATGAATGGGGTTATATGGGATGATGGATAGTTGATGGAATGGCTTGATTAGCTATGGGATGGATATGAGGAGGATGCTCGGTGTGCCACAGAATCATGTAAGTCTGTGGCCCATGGGGTAACATTAGTGGATAAACTAACCACTGAACCATTTTATTTCAAAAATATGATTTTAAATGAGAAATATGATGTCTTTATGACTAGTTTTGGATGGTGTATATTATGTGTTTTTTTAAATTTTGATTTTGTGGGATTTTTTGAGTCCAAGAACCCCTCCTTTTTAAACTGTGTGTTGGGTTAGTGTTTTGTTGACAAGTTGTGTTGAAGGGTAGATTATTGGTCTATTCTGAAAAATGTGTTGGTACAAAATTATGATGGTACCTATCATATGTTTGGATTGGTTTTGTGGTATAAATTGACCAATATACCATCTTGGTTGGGTCCTTGGGTTTAATCATTGGATAAGGTACACCGATTAATGGTTAGTACACAACGGATGTGAATCCCAGGTTGTTTCGCCATTATAAGATCCTCCAATTGATCAATGTAAGATATAATTTTCCTGATATTTTTAGATTGAGTCTACATCCATTGCTTTCTTGGTCTTTTTGTATCCACTTATAGTAGGAGAGTGATCAAGGAAGGTTAAAATAGACATTAGCTTCTAATGTTTCTTGATTTTCCAAAGGTGGAAGTGGTCCGAGATTGTTTGCATGGATGAGTATCTAGATGGTGTCTAAGAGGTCCTCTCAATCCATAGTAGTCACTTAGAAGAATAAGTTCACTTTAAACTACCAGTGTGGGATATCTGGACATGAGAGGATATTGTGGCCACTTTCTAGAATTGTGTGTTGTTTTGGGGTTTTGTAAAAGGTCACTATCCATGCATTATTTATATCATTCTCCATAGTTCTATTCGGTGACGCCTAGTGATGTCATTTGCTTGATTGGCCATAATGGTGAAAGTTGTGCAATCCTCTGAGAGTCCCTCTAATGTTGGGAGAATTTCTCCCTTGGTAAAACATAAAAATTATCCATTTTATAGGATGGTGACTATAGGTGTTCTATACACCTATTTATTCTCAATGAAAGAAACTAGGTATGATTTGTGTGAATCATATAAGCCCATGTTTCAGTGAAATATCAGGTTAGGGTAAAGTGGGTTTGGAATGTGTTATGTCCTTGCAATCTTATCAGGGATTTCAGTGTATTTGATTGTGGAACCGAAAGAAGAACTCTAGTTTTGGGTGTTTACAAAGCTTAACTGTGAGGCTGAAGATGATTCAATCATTTGAGATCTAGACATAGGTCTCGGAGAGAAGATGGCTCATGGTCAGGGAATATCGCAGGTTCATTTAAATACTTTTACAATTTCATATCCTCAGTATGTATGTTAGTAACTATTTAAACATCTGGTGTCATCATCATTATTAAGTTGTTCTTGTTCGTTGGAAATTGGTGGAGGGCCTTATACATAGGTCCTCACCTTATGTGATTACATCCCTCTTCGGTTTCAATTTATTCATTGGAGAATGGTTGGATATTTTCATAGACATGATGAGGACACATTTTTTTGCATGATTAGTGGTTACCATGTGCCAGGAATCCATGCAGAAAGAATAATCTCCACATTTAGTGCATAGTTTCCAAAACTGTGTGGACTAACCCTACGCCCTTCCAAAATCTTTAAATTTTTTTGGGCTTTCTATTCTCGCCCATGTTGGTCAGCTATGATGGATGGTTCTTATGGTGGGGAGACCCACTATAATTATCACATACATTCCTGCATAATATCTGTATGGAATTCTACCATTTGTTAAAGGAAGTCTGTTTTGGACTCCCCCTATTAGTGTCCTGATTCTATCTTGGAAAAAATATAGGTTGTCTCTTACGGTGGGGTGCCGATTTGTGTCCCCCCATTCCAATAGCTTAGATTTATCCATTGTCATGGCATGGAAGTAGGTACACTCATTCAGAACTATCTAGCTACAAACATATTCCTTGAGTAATCATTGGTATTAGAGAGTTCCCAGTGGTTTAGTTAAAGTAAGTTAGGTTTAATGTTTTCGAAGTTTTTGTTCATATGGGTGAATTGCTAGTGTCTTGTCAAGATAGTTTTTGAGGAGTTTTATTTTGGGATATAGTATGAATTTGATTTATCATATCTAGAATGTAGAGTAAGTTTGGTTTTTGAGATTAATCCTTCCTTAATTGATAACAGATGTTGTTTTGGCCCTTAGGGGTGAAGCATGGAAAAGACATACATCTTGGTTTATCGTTTGGGTTTGGTTTCTGTATCTGGCCTTGGTGTGGCATTCTAGGGATAGAATGTTTTCATGGTGGGGAGAATTGAGACATACATTTTTTATTATAAAGTTAAATTTCAATTAATTTCCATTCATTATTTGTTTTGGGGGTTTCCAAATCTTTTATAGAGGAATGGGCGAGTTTTCCAAAATTGAGCCAAATTATGAGCCTAATTCCAGATTAAAAAATAAATTTTGATTGCATTATAACCCCTTAATTTTCAACATTTTTCATCCATTCAAATTTTTTTACTTCTCATCTCCTGAACTACTTACTCCACCAAATTAATTTAGAACATTTAGGAATCCATAAGCATGGTGTATATGGGTTTTTATTTAAGGGATTGGTCCTACCCGAAAGCCCATTTCCTAAATTAAAAATATTGTTTAATTATTTAATATCACCATCAATATTTATGTAATTTTGGGGATTCATACTCTCCACTGAGCCGACATACCAAAGGCGTGCCCCCTTGCTCCCCCCCCTTGGAGATCAGTTTCATTGCAAAGTTGGACGAAACATATCCGAATTTCTCAAATTTCCCATATTTGAAGAGGTAAATTGATTATTTCACAACAACTTAATTTTTTCAATAGTTTCCCCCAATTCTAGTTCCTAAATGATCTTTTCAAACCTATTAAAATATCCCTTTAATTTTTGGTCGTTTTCAAATTCAGATACTGATGTATTTGGGGTGATTGTTTAAATATTATTCAAGGTAACTGATTCCATCTTGGTTTCTTCCTTTTCCCTTAGGGTTTCCTCATTCTTTCATTATGTTATAAAATTCTCAGAAGTTAGGGTTCAAACATAGGGTTTTATTTAATGTGATTTTGGTCAAATATTGTGGTCTATCATAATATTTATCTTCCTTGTGGGGTGGAGGTGGGGTCTTTGACGTTTTCACCAAGTTTTAAGGGATTTGACACTTTCGTTAGGTGATTCCATGGATAAAAATTGCTTGATGAGTTAATTATCATGTTTTACATGTTTTTCATTTTCCACATATGATTTGTGTGGTGAAATAACCATGTTTTTAAGAATTTTGTTAAGGATTAAATTTTATAATTGAATTTTTGTTGAAGTTGTGAATTTTTCGAATGTAACACATGTGGTGTATTTTTTTGTAGTTTTATAAAATATGAAACTAATTTAATATTTGTTTAAAGGGGCTAAAAATTCTGTTTTATAATTAATTAGTTTATTCTGGGCCTTGGAAGGGGGTTTTTGGAAAAGGTTTATTGTGTAAAACTTTTTTATACTTCTTGAGAACATTTAATTAAAATTTGTGTTTTCATTTTTATCTTTCACGGAATTATCAAAGCTGGTTTTATAACAAAATAAAGTGGTTATATATATGTAATTAGGTATGAAAATTCTAATTTGGTAGTTTTTGGTGTAGTTTTGTCCTTGAAATATGGATTTGAATTGGGTTTTATGATCAAAGATTGGGTATACTCATTGGAATTGTTTTATAATGGATTTGAAGGATTTCATGATTTATTTAAGTGGTGAAACCATAATGGAAAAATGTTATGGAGAGTGTATATTCTGAAATGGTACATTTTATATGTGAGAGGGTCTGTTTTGTGATGGGTTTCATCATGTAAATGTTTTAAAAAATGTTTTAAGGATTTACTAAAGTGTGTAAGAGATGTGAAAGTGATGTGGGATGTTTTGTGTGAGTGTGATGTGAAAAACAGATTTTATATATGAAAAGTGTATTATATAACATTTGAGTCAGATTTCATGTGAGTTTTAATATATTAAAATGGTTTTATAAAATTGTTTAATGGATTTGTGAATGTGTTAATGAATTGTGAAAACTGTTGTGGGCTATTTTTCTCTGAGTTGGATTTCAAATAAATTTGAATGAAAATTGGTCATTTGTGACTTGTGTGGTATACATGTGGGCTATATGGAAATTTTTTTATTAGTAAATAATAATTTCATGTGAAAAGTATATTTCTTTACTTTTGGAACTTTTTTTAGCACAAAGGGAAAACCTGAGTATCTAGGTGGGTGGACGTGTACTAGTATGCTAATGAATATGTGGGGTTTGGCCTCAGTTTCGCATTGCAAGATTGATTCTTAAAACACTAACTTAACTATGAAGATGATGATTGTGGACAACTAGGTTAAGAGTATGTTCCCTAAAAGTGGCTCATGCATTTGAATAGATATTTGTGATAGCTAATCTTACCGAGATATGAGGTACCAGGGACCCACAACAACCTACTGCGTAGGGGTTATTTCCTATTGGTTGTGCTCATTATATCCTTTATACATTTGGTCGGCATACATTAAATTTGGATGTATAATTCGGTAGCTTTGGAATTTATTTTAAAAGTGTTTATTCTTTAAATTAGCCCACATGAAAACTGATTTTTTAAGCTACATCTTTTAGATATTTTTACTGGAAAATACATGTTTTTTAAAATACGCATGATTTTGGCCATTGATTGTTTATCACATAAAATATTTTAATGGTAGTATCCCATTGGGCTTTGGAGTACTACCCGCTTACACCATTCGATGTATGTAGACTTGGTTATTTTGTTGTTGCAGGTTTGGGTACTACTTTTGTGCCAATAGTTCTGGTTCTTACCGGTCGTTTGTGATTTTTTTGTTATGGAGATGGCTTGAGGGTGGTGCCTATTTCCATGTGTATGTTTTGGGAAATCCTTATAGGGATTCATAAAATTTTAATGGTCTTTATACATAGATTAATGTTATGTAATTCTGTTTTGAAAATTTTCAAAATACAGTTTTAGTTTAAAAATCCAGATTTGTTTTATTGAGTTTTTTTGTTGTTTAATGTTTATAAATTCAGGTAAATCGTACCAAAACATCAATTTATGATACCCAATCACTTGCTCGAGCCTGTGGGTATTGGGTACACCCTTCAAGTCTTTTCGCGGGTTGGATTGGGTGCAGGTTTCGGTGGTGGCCAGACTCGGTTCGTTACATCTATTATTCTCCATGAAATTCCATTAAAAATTTTAAAATAATAAAATTATTATCCATATAATACTAAAATTTTATTACAAAAAATTTCATGTAATTACCACTTTTTCAAATTTTCATTACGAGAAACAATCATCTGAAACACGCTTAAGTAAAACCATCTTCCTACATAATTAATAATGTTATCTTCATTAATTTTAAAACATGGTCAGTTAAAATGGAATATAATATATATATATTTAACTTATAATTTATTAATTATACCAAAATTAAAAAAAATACATATATCCCCTCAATTATTCTAGGCAAACTAAATCAATATACATGCATATGTGGTTATAATCACCTCTCTGGATCGATGTATTCAATTATTCCATACAAAATTCCATTAATGGTTTTACCAAAAGGTAAAATGGATAAATATGATGTATTTGAAATAATATAGCTTATATAAAGAATAATATATATCATAATAAGGACATGAAATTTTAATTACTTATGTAAATTCAACAATTCACAACAATAGTGTTATGATGAAAATATTTTCATGATACTATGTAATAGATTAATATGAATCTTATTATTATAATACATTTGAAATATTATAATATATCATAGTAATGAAAAATAAATCTGATTTTTATTTAAATAGATTTATGATATTTAAACTATAAAATCTTATAATCACACATGAATCATGGTATGCTCATGTTTGGGTTAGTTTAACCACCCACCTAAATAGTTATAATAAATTAAATCATGGATTATTATTGGAACAAAAAACATTTAATAATAAGAGTAAAACATTTAATAAAATATTTATTTTTATGTTTTGGTTTATTGTATAATTATTTTTCACAATAATTAATAAACAAAAAATTATTGGTTATAAATCAGAAAAAATATGCTTGTTTTCGATTTCGTCTTCAAGGGTAATGAATGAAATAATTATGAGAGAAATATATAAATTTATTAAATCATCATAATTTTCAAATTAGTGTTTCTTTAATGATTTTAAAATAAATAAATATTTATTATTAATGAATACAATAAATACAACTAAAAATAGATCTAAATGTTAAATATTACTAATAAAAGATATTAAAAATTAGTAAAAAATTACTATAAATATAATGATTATAAATGTGAAGTATAAATTGTTAAAATTTGGAATAATTTTCTTTGTTATGTAATTAATTTATTGAGTTTTATTATTATGCAAGTTTGAGGATGGTTTAGAATGAATCAGGAAAAAGGTATGATTGTCCTCTATTAAATCCTTTTCTGTGAAATATTGTTTTATCTTTCACCTAATATATTTTTCATGTCGTAACTGATTTCAATTTCATTTATCATATCATGAATAAAATTTAATCATAGTACATGATTTATAATTATAGAACCATCCATTTTATGTTTTTTATTCAATTTTTTTTAAAGTCATATGAATTTAATAAGAAATAATTTAATTCCATGATACATGTTAACATTAAAAACTCTAATTTTCATTATTTTGAATATTTATTTCCCAAGGATTTATATATTTCATATAGTTTTTTCATACAATGGAAAATATTATTAATAATTATTTCAACTTATTTAAAATTAAATTGATTCATTGTTTCCCTAGTCGTACGGATTTTTGGTAATATAGTTTGAACTCATTTAATAATGATAATTAAATCTAAAACATATATAATATATGTTATAATGATTTTAATACTATATATCCTACTATATTAGGTAAAAAAATACATTAAATGATTACAAAATCTACAATCTAAGGAGACTTAACGCAAGGGTATATTACAATGTATTATTTAAAAAAGTTTGAAATTTATTTTATAAAAATATATATTATTTTAAACTACATTATATAAATATTATCCTCTGTTTATACATTGGTATAAACCTAAAAGTATTATTTTTATTTGAAAATGTGAATATTCCATTATAAATAATACTGTTACATTAATGATACTGCTAAAATATATGTATTAAATTGAAGGTTTCGCAACATGTCTCAGGAAAAAAATTATTATTTTTATTTAATATTAAAATTATTAAAATATTAATTAGTTTTTAGAAACCAGTAATTGATATTTTGGAAATCGGGTAATGTTTTTCAAAAAACTATTACATTATATTAATGATTCATCGTAATAAAAATAATTTTTAAAACCTATATATATTGTATCGTCAAAATTGTATTCCATGTTTTGAATCACTAGGGTGTGATTTTCTAAAAAAGAATGCATTATTTTTTCAATATAACTAATTTTACATAGGTAACAACTTGATTGTGTGGAAAAATAATAAGTGGAAATGGAATAATTATAATAGAAAATAGAATACAATATGTTTTTGAAAATATTTGTAGTTGATTTATTGGGGTATTGTAGACTATATCACAACCTCCACTAAATTATTGGATATTTTTTCCCACATAGAATGGATAAAAACATTATCCTTTATAATAGAAGGTAACATTTACAAAAAATATTTTCTAAACACTTATAACAAAGGCTTCTCAAATAACCTTATATAACTAAGTAAAATTTATGATTAATCTTAAAAAGAGGACCAATTTCTATCCCATATTATATTCATTCACTCTCGTAATAATTTTTTTAGAGGATATTTTTACATGATCTTCTTTTGGAAAGAATACTTTATAAGAAACAGAATGTTCTCAATGTAAGTTCAATATTTTCATAAGCATCATTCTCTTTTACCATCCCATTTGAAATTTATTCTCCCAAATTTATATTACTTCATAGTATATATAGTATTGAGAATTATTTATATATTATTAGATTACATGTTAACCATATTTTCATTTTCACCTTTTAATAATAAATACTACATTAGAGTTTTTGTTGGACTACTATCCCCACAAATTTTAACGTTTTTTTTCATAACCAAAATACACAATTTTTCCATCCATGAACAAAATACAATAACCAAATTAAACATATCATGAATCATCCATAATATTCCCTAAAGGGTGTTCCTAATCACTATTAGATGACAAAGAGTTTACGAGCAACATAAATGATAAAGATGAATATTTTTTCCAAAAACGATACCAATAAATAGAGGTAATGTTAATGAACCCATAGATTTTTGTTATGCTAAAATATACCAAAAAATAAATGTATTATAATGTTGAATAGTACTAAAAAAAATTGGTAAATAAAAACATAAATGTAACCTAATCACCACCAGCATCATTACATGATATCCCCACGCATGGTGGAACTCATATTCCTCTTTATCACTACCAACTCCCAATTTTCCATTAATAAGAATATGCACCATATCCATTTATCACTGACCGTATTCCTAGAACTGAGAATAGAATGAATATAGACACATAAAGGAAAAATTGGTGTTTATGTAAAACTATTAATATATGATCAATACAATTATTCCATAAGATATATTTGTTATATAATAATAATATTCTCAATTTATAAGAAAACATTGCAATGTAAGTTATAAAAATTTAAAATATATCATGTTTTCTATATCATTTAAATGGTCAGTATAAAGGTTAAAACTATGAATCTTGATTAAATCATGGAGGAATAATATTTTACATTTATATATGAATGAATAAATCATTTCATTAAAATTTTAATGCATAAATAATCTTCAATCATAGAATAAAAGGTTTAACCAACTAGATTAGTTAGATCACGGGTTATGGTTTAACCTTTTGTCTAAAAAATATTGATCAATTTCTCCACACATCCCTAGATAGAATCCACATAAGGAATGTAATATGAGTATAATTAATGAACACCATCCATCTGCATGTTGAGTTAGCATAGTCCTCATTAATCCTCATTGATGTATTGCTATTAAATTCAATTAATGTATATCCTACGCCACCCACATAACCCCCTAGACTCCCATATTGTCCAAATAAATCAATTATAGTTCTATTTATTCGTCCCATATAAGTTATCCTAACCATTTTCAGGTATTATTAAATCACGTTTCAAACATTTTATTAAATATCAAAACCCAATATGAAATCAGTGGCAAGAGTGTGAGTCATGTTAATAACTCAAAATCCACATTCATCAATAAAGGAGCCTTGCCTCTTCATTTAATAAAACCATTGACAATTTGACATTGTGACTCGACCGTGTGTGTAATAAACCAAAAATATTATTTTCTTGATGAATCCATAATAAGCTACATTTTCCTAACGAGGTCTATTATCTGATGAACTGGAAAAACAGTCTATTGTGGTAGTTAGCATAACACCATCATGGTGTGTTCTCATGTTTCTTGCTTGTTTAGTGATAATAATTTTGTATCCATTGATCATAAGTGTTATACAAGAATGAACCATTGTACAAGGACCAAAATCCAAGGCTATTAATTCCCCAGAAAAAGAGACTGCAGGCAAACTCGATACCAGAAATATAAACAAATAGTAAACTTAAATAATTATTTTTTTATTAGTTATTAAAAAAATAATTTTACCTAAAATTTCAGACAATGAGAAAACCCTTTGTTATGAAAAGTCTCTTTCATTCTGAAAGATAAAGAACGATGTTTTCTATATATCAATTATTTATGTTCTGAAAGATAAAGAACGATGTTTTCTATATATCGCATTTTTACTGATATTTCATCAGACATGAAAATGTTCTCTAATCTCTGGATCAATGGGAAGTTCCACATTACTTTTTGTGGCACATGAGATGGTGTTCCATCATCTTTTGGCTTCCATCTGGAGGTTCCACATTTGATACAATCATTTATTTTAGTAGTTTCCTTCCAAAATTTCATGCAATCATTCGGGCAAGCATGAATTATTTTTTGAGGATCCAGGTTCATCAAATAACTTCCATTCCATATAGTGTATTGAATAAATATCAGCATCATCTAGAAGTAAGTATTTCAAGAAGGTAAAAATGTAATCGGTTGCTATATTTGAAATCTCATACATAGTTTTTCCTATGAAACAATCGAATTAAAAATTCCAAATTTTTCATTTTACCACATTGCCGATATAATGGAGTCATCACATCATCATACAATTTTTTCACCCTATCAACATCATCATTTTCATTGCATGCATCATGTGTTCTTGTATTGAATTCTTGTTTGTTGGACATCAATTCCTTCTCACGATTCTGAATAAATGTAAACCAATCATATATCAAACTCTCCAATTTAGTCATATCATTTGGATCATAAAAATTTTGAGATTCTATTTTCTCTCCATTGGGATACCACACACAATACTTTGTTTCAAAAAGATATTTTGTAATATGATAAGTAATTGTTCAAGACTCAGCCAAGGTCTTCCAACACAATTAGAACATGGGAAGTGTATGAGACCACTATCTGAAGCCTTTTCAAATGAAAAATCTGAAAATCTGTTCAAATTATTTTGAAAATTGGTTGAAATCCAATCAATTTCGTATATCAAAATTATATCCATTCTGTAAACAAATTGAAAAAACTCATTTCAAAGAAATTCAATAATAATGAATTTCAAAAAAAAATTAGGTAAATGAAAATTGGTTACGTTGTATAAAAGAATAATTGACACATTACTCTATATGAGAATGATATTAAGAAACGCAATAAAATACTTTGTATATAAGGAAATAAGATACATAATTTATAATACCTATGTTCACGGATTTCCCAGTATGATATTGGAAGTGGATCAAGGAATACATAATCCATATGTGTTTTTTTGGAGAACATGTGTTTTATACTTTAGCTTCATCAGGGAAATCACGATGAGGAGTAGGATGAGGATCACATCAAACGTAGTTATGGAATCATCGTGTTTCAACTTAACCATGTATTAAAGGATTCTAGGTTTGGGGCCATGGATCATACGTTGGTAGGGTGTATTCATTGAATCATGTCCCAATTGATTTTGGAGTGGGACCTTCAATAGTTATAGGTATGGATTTTATTAGAAACACCTATAATAAGGATATCCAGGAATTGTGATATCCCAAACCCCAATTCCACTCATTAGTGACCCGAAACCAGGTGGCCACATGGCCCCAAGAAAACCTACCAAAATTCCAAATGTTATGAGTAATAGTGAGAGCCTTTGGTGTGTTTGGGGGAGACTATTCCCTCATTACCTAAGTTTCACAATTTTTATATTATCAGTTAAGAAGTACAAGAAAGATAACAATGGGAAAATATTGGAAATGGATGAAAATAACCAAATCTATAATACCATCTAACAAGAGAATCATAAAAAATGATGGTAATTTATGTCATGTATCAAGAAAAAAAACATAGTTAAAACAATTAGCAAGTATTACTATGAAAGAGGCTCAATAAATTCTAAAATTCTACCTAGCTTCATGAGATACAACCCTATCATCTGCTACATGCTCCATCCCATGTCATGTGAGTGGTAATGCATCTCTAAAATGGCGATTCCCATTATCTAAACATATAATCATGTAGTTTATCTAGGCACCCAATGGAATCTCGAACAATGTGTGAGATACAATTCATGTAGGTGACCACCATGAGGTCTAAAACTATCCAGTCTATTTATGTAACATTTTTATATAATGATATGATAAATTTTAGCAAAAACTAAAAATTCTAAAAGGGTTTTCTATGGTTTCATAGAAAAAATCTAAAAGGGTTTTCATGGTTAAATCAAAAAAAGAAAAAAAATTACAGATACACATCTAAATCAAAACATAAAAATGAAATATTTGATAGATAAAAATAAAAATAAGGCACCACATAAGAAAATACCTAATTTGGGATGGTTCAGATAAAGATTTAGCATCTTGGATGGGGAATGTTGAAATTCCAACCGTTCAGATGGAGGAAATGAGATGAACACTAGAGAGGTGTTGTCCAAATGAGGGACCCGTGCTCTGATAATGGGGGATAGTTGTCCGAATGGGGGAGAGGTGCCCGATTGTGGGGAGAGGTGGAGTAAAATTAAATATCGGTCAGAATTGGGGAGAGGAGAAGGGTCACATGGGATTATTTGGGACACCATTACCAATGGTTTTTATGAACTATTGGTAAAGGGACCCTTTAACAACTATTCTTAAAAACTGTTTTTAAAGGGTGCCCCGCACCAGGTTTTACCAATGGATTAAGAAAAACATTGGTAAAACTCTTATATACCAATGGTTTAAGAAAATCATTGGTATATAAGTGTTGGGAAAACCCCCTATTCATATAGTGTTATTTCTTATTTATACATGATAACTTATAATTTTTGTAAACCTTACTAAACATATGACATGACACTTTATATTTTTTATCTAGGATATATAGAATTATATTTTTAATAATATCATTGAAGAATAAATTTTTTATATGAAATTTGTTTTATATTACAAGTGTAACATGATAATATTGTGGGTATATGGTTCCTCAATGAAACAACATAGATCGATCCTAGGTAATGTAATCCCACTTATCGAATTCTAAGGTAATAAATTAGACACCGAATATGGGTAAAGGTTGTTTGAGTTGAAAAATTGATTGATTTAGAAAAATGTGATTTGGACAGTATGTATAGACTTCGAATTTCTTATTGATTAAATGAAATATAAATTTATGACTATAATGGGGAATTTTATCAAATTTTTAATATCATGATATAAAAAAGTCTAACTTGAGTCATTAAGAACTATTGGTTGAAGATAAGAGTTTATTTTCAATTAAATATATAATTCAAATACGGTTGAAGGTCAAATAATTTCTATTTCATTGGAAGTTATTCAATATAGAATATATTTTTTGGTGATACCCATATTGGGGTACATGATTGTTTGAATGATTAATGATTTTTGGTTAACGATGTGTATCATCATAAAGTGTATGTGATTATGATATATTTCAAATTATATGATATATCATGAATGGATAATATGTTAATATTACCTTAACTAAATTTTCGAGTGACTAGTAATTACAATTTTGAGGATGGAAATTATTTAAGTGTTATATAATGCATCAATCCGAGATTTCAAATTCATTAAATCACTATAATTTTCAATATTTTGTCTCAAACATATCTCTATAATTATAAGAAACCTTTTAAGAAATGAACCTGGATTTACTAAAATTTCAGGAAAAATCTAATTATAAATAAATTAAAATGCAATGATCTTATAAAATATGTATATATTATTGTTTTAGATGATTAATTTTTTTTTCAAATGCATGTCTTTCAAAGATCACTTTAAAAAATAGAGTTTTTTATTTTACCTTAATAAAAAGGGCATTCAAATAGAATTATAATTTAATTTTTAATATTTTTAGACTAATATTTCAAAAAAAATTTATTAAAAACTATCTTATATTAGATTAAATAAACATGAAGTTTTAAAAGGCTACTTTTTAAAATAAATTTTTTATTCTTTTTGTATTGATATGTGTTCTAAAATAAAATTAATAAATTTTTTAATATTAATTAGATTGAATAATTTATTTTTTATAGAAAATTTCAATAATATTTATGGATAATTTTTTTTATATTTTTATTAAAAATTTATTATTTTTGTGTGAATAGAGCTATATATTAAATTTACTAATATTGTGTATTTTATAGAATTTTTTATTTTAAGAATAGTTTATAAATTCAGAACCCATTATCTAGAAAATATATTAATTTTATGTGTAATATTATAAATTTTTTAAAATGTATTCTAGTTTATAAAAGTGACTTTATTATTATAAAACATATTTAATATTTCTCAACATGATTTCTTTTCAATACAATATAGAGTTATTAATTTAAGATTAATATTTTATATTTTTCGAAATGTAAAAAAATTAAATGAGTTTAAAAATTTTATATGGTGGGTTCAAATTATATAAAATAGACAAATTTATTTTTAAAAATGAATATGATTTTTTATGGAAAAATTTGTTACCTTAACCAAATAAAATGGTAAAAAAAACTTATGTTATTCAACTTGAAATGTGTTCTAATTTTTTTTATCTTTTTTACTCATTCATTGACCTTATCACCTCTCCTCTATATTGTTTATTAATTTTAGAGATATTATCTATAATATAATGGACTTTCCAATGAGGTACGAATCTTCTTCATTTCTATTTAAATTTTTGGTTTTCACTTAATGTGATTGTCTAATGATATCACATATGTTTCAGTGGTACCTAGGGCTTGTTCAAAGCCAGAATACCTTTTATTTGGAAAACTGTAGTTGAAAATAATGATTATTTTAAAATGTGTGACCCAATCAACATGGCTTGTGGTAACCATGTAGGGCAAGATAGAGGATAGTATGAGGCCTCATGGAATGAGGAAACCATCACACCCTCAGGGGGAATACCTGTGTGACCCACCAAAAATTTCAATATGAATCTAAATGGACAATTGGTCCATGGTTACTCTAACTTTTCTCCCTGTCTTTCTGAGGGGTTATAGGGTATAATGGATTTTGGATTGGTTCCTTCAGGGTTTTCCAAATGGTTCTCATAAGCCATACGAGGCCCCCATGAGACATTGAAGGGTCCCTCGTTTGTGGATTATTTGTCTCATAATGTAAACATACCATGAAACATAGTAATAATAGGTATATTCAATATTTTATTTATTTTAATTATAACTCAAATCCCTCATTTCTATTTTAATTCCCCATTGGATCCTCTTCCCATTTCAGAGTGTATTTAATCCATAAGATACAATTTTGTCCTGATTCTCCATTCGATGTCAAATTCACGTGTTGATAGTCTCATTAGTTCTGAAACTGTATATTTTTTAGTCAACTTGTTTCATTAATATATATTTTTTTTCATTTTGACAGAATTAGTTTGGTTCATGTTAATTATCCCATTATTTAATATTCCCATCTGTACTACATTTCACTCACGATCTAGATAGAATTAGATTTTGAAATGTGATGGGTGTTCTAACACCTCTATATGGTATGAGGTATATAACATTTCACTTTTTTTATTGGTTGTTTTATCGCTCATCTCAATTATTCTACATGTTGGAAATTGTGACACAATCCCTAAAATAAATTTAATTCTTGAATTAAATTAATTTAAACATGTTCAGTTTTCTTACTAGTTCCTTTGTACGATTATCGGTCACATTCCCCAACCTAAGACACACTTGGGGTGTTTTGTTCTTTATAACCCATTTTTTACCACTCTATTGGGCGTGTATGATATATCCAGTTTTATTATAGATTTAAAGTATAAATTAATTATTTTAATAAGTTTTTATGAAATAAGTGTACATATTCATTTATAAATTAAAGGAATGAATTGAATTGAATTGAATTTAATTTAATTGATTGGAGAAAGTTGTGTTATAATTTTAATGTTATTTAATATTATTTGAGGAATAATTTATTTAATAGAAAATGTTAAATTATTTAAAATAAATCATTGGTTATGAAATTATTCATGAAGAACATGTAAACAGACAATGGTAGTGGAGTCCATGGATTATCTCCTTAGATCCTAATTACATTACATGATGTAAAAATTTAAACTCTGATGATATTTTTCATAGTAGTGGTCACCTTTCACATTCATTCATAGTGACAGATGATTCCATATTATTCCACGGGCCTTCATACTCATTGGATATAGTTTTCCTGAACTCTAGTTAGACATGCTATGTTGATATGATTCATGGGCTCCACCTATGTCTCTATTGAGTTTCCAATGATATGATCCTAGGACAAGACAAGGATACCATTGTCTTCTATAAGTTGGTTCTGACCACTGAATAGGTGACATTGGATTACATGGTGAGACCATTATGGATGTTATATATTTTATTACATGGAATGGCCAATTTGTTACTTTTTCTAGGTTTATAGATTTCCTAGGTACGATTATCCATTTACTGTTTCATAACTAGAAAGTGTTATACATTCTTTTTTTACGCATTAAAGTTTCCCTTGATTATGGTTATATGATAATTGTTAACAATGACCCATGTTATTTTTCAAAATATCACATATTCTTGAATATTCATATTTATTACTATTAAACATGTGGCATACAACACATGTAATTTATTTATATAAAACATATAAGATTTTTTATAGACACCATATGTGTTAGACTAGTAAGTGTTATCTCACACACTATTTGGGATTTTCGTGGGTCCCCATACATATATTATATATGTTGTTTGGTTTTTTGGAAATAATCCCTAATATGATGCTTGATTCAATCATTTCCTATAATCATAGAGTCATATGACATAGCTATGATCTTAATTCCTTGTGAAGATAGTTATTTTTTTGTTTTTTGTTTTTATACATTTATTGTTTTTCTTCATCATTACATGTATTTAGTTTAATTTTTTAAGTAGAAATTACTGATATTCATATTGGATGTTACTACTTGCATATTATTTATTATTATCAACTTATTGGGGATTGCCTTCTATAATTGAATATATTTTCTTATGCTACAAGATTTTTATAAATAATACTCTATTACAGCACTTTATCACGATGGAATAGTCTTCCTAGGCCCTCCCTGCTATTTATTTTCCTTTTTTGTATGGGCTGGGACTCTTAAGTCCCTGTCACCCACTAGCTCAGAGAAACCATTAAGTGGTAATCACCTTAGGACATTACCATGATTAATAAGAGATATTTATTTTCATTAACTTCTATTTTTAGATGGTATATAGGATCATAATATTTATTAGAATTTGGTATTGATTTCTGTGAAGGATTTTATAACCTATATACAAGAAAGATCCATGTAGAGTTGAATAAAAAATTATTTTTATTGATTTTGATGAAGACCATTACTTTGATTAAACCATTTATCGATTCACTAAATATGTGGCAATATTTTTGATAGAATTGAGGAATTTTATTTTCCCATTACCTGATGAGATGATGGAATGCATCTGATGCATCATTTTATGAACCTTACAGTATTTACCTGCCCTGCATTATGCCATTCCATATATGATACACTACTCAACAATATGAAATTATTATGTTAACCATGTGTGATGTACCAAATGATTGATAAATGATTTTTTATGGAATTTAGAAACATAATTCATATATAGAGCTCATAACAAAACACATTTTTTCCCAAAAAAGGCTAATGTAGAAAATGTAATCATCAAATTATAGATCATTGAATTATGGAAAATTTTTCTCACAGAAAAAAATATGTCATGGTTTGAATAAGTGGATAATTTTGTTTAGAACACGAGGTATACGAGAACATATGGATTGGAACTGGTGAAATATTTGATTCATCCATTTAAATTGAATTGAATGATAAATGAATTTAAATAGAATTTAAATTGTGGTAACATGAAACTTGGCCTAGACAGAACATTGGAGTGGGGTGTAACCATATTATTAGGTTTTTTTTATGTTAATTTAATTTTTCCATTATTGGGTATATTATTAGGAATAGTAGAATGGATTATTATAGGAATGATTCAACCAATCATGTGTTTTAAAATATATGTATTGGATACTACCCTTTCTTCTCTATGGCATGTGTTTGGTATTATAGAGGCATGCCATAACTAAGACCTCCAGTTGTGTGTAGGAAGGTTGGATAAGACTATGATTCGAAGGTGGTGTGAAATTGAATACTAGTATATCCTCATTTATTTCTAGAAACGAATCTTGTAGTTTTATCATATATGGGTGTTTAGGAATACTTCAATGAATGTTTTATGTGCTTTATATATACAATCAAGTGAGCCCTACAACCTACCTCATGCATGGTAAAAAAGATGTAACACCTAAATAGGATATAATATTTTCATTTTAGAATAATTTTTTCCACTCTAATCCATCTTTATAGGAAACACAATGGTAAACATAGTTTACAAAAAATAGTGAGTTCTCTTTTGTTAGATGCAAGACTATGTTTTACCACGTTTTAATGGCGCACATATTTTTATATTAAATTTTGAGATGATTATAAATATTATTTTTCAAAATAAAAATATCTTTTTAATTATGAATGATATAATTATATTAGGGTGAATGTTTCTTTATTTTTGAAATGTTACATTTTGGATGAATAGTGAATGCAAATTCATTTTGTATAAAAATATCCTTTTAGTTTAAAAAATTATTAAAATTATGTTTTATTTTATGTTGGTATTCACTTCAATGTAGATCATTTATATATCTATTAATCCAATTTATGATATTTGAACAATTTTTATTTTTTATTTGGATATAAAAACAAAAATAACTTTTTATTGTTTTCACATTAAAAACTTGGTTTCATACCACATCTATGGGATTAGAATGAAAAATAATTTTTATAATTCTATGAATTTAAAATTCAAATATATATATATATAGGTAAAATTACTATAATAAATTTTGGGTAATAATATCAAATTATTTATTAACCAAAATGATATATTAATGAAATAAAAATTAATTAAAATGATGAATGTACAAGTTTGTTTACATAGTGTTTAAGTATTGAATTTATTGGAAATATGTCCATGAAACTTTTCATAAATTCATTGGCTTCCCATATTTAGATGATATACCCTCCTGGTTCGAATTTCTTCTCTTAGTGGGATATTTTTTCATGAATGAGAACTATATCATATGTTAAGTAATGGAAAATCAAAAAAATGAACTATTATTAGATTCAAAATTGGTAAAGACATTGAGATATTGAAAAACCCTCATTAGTAAGGATGTACACAATATTTTGAAAGGTTAATGATTTTTTCCTAATATTAATAATTATTTAATTTCTATAGATGCATCAGAATGATAAAAATCTTATTGAATGCAAATGATATAATGTTTATGTAAATAATTAAATTAAATAAATCACACTAAAAATATTAAAATTGATGTATATTGATTGAGTTGTTTTATTTCACAATTTATTTAGATGAAAAATTCAAGATAATTTTTCAGAAACATAATATATTTTAATGAAACTATTTTCATCATATTTTTATGTTCAATTTATATTTCTAATTGAAAATTGACATTATTCCTATTTTATAATAAATAATATTCTATTAACTGAATTAAATTTACTAAAAATACTATATTCATAAAAATTGTTTTAAAATTTTACATAATATGAAATATTATATTTTAAAGGACATATTTTACATTTATAAGGATCATATTCATAGCTAAATAACATAAAAATTGGTAGCGCGGTTCAAGATATATCTGTGTTTTGGTGCATTACATGCTCTTTTTTTTAAATTAATTCTGATAACACATGAGTTTTTTATTTTTTATATTATATATAAAAGTTTTAGTGAGATAGTCTACATTTAAAAATAATTATGAAATTAATTTGGTATTAATGGGTAAATACATATTGATTTAAAACTAGTTAATTTAATAAAACAAAAACGAAAAAAATTAGTAAAAATAATGAATAAGGGAAAAATATCAAAATATAATCGTTTATTTTTTCAGGTTGTCGATGTTTTTAAACAATAATTCATATTTAAACCATTATGTTTATTTTTTTTAGAACATGAGTTCATGCATACCTCCCAATAGTGTTTATCTTTTTGTATTTATTATAATGACTCTCTTTGTCAACTATAAAATGATATTCATTATTCCCCTACCGCACTACTTTCAAGGATCTTTTCCTCATAAAAACACCACACAAATAATCTAATAAAATAAAAACCAAAAAATAGAAGTGTTTATTTTTTAATAATTAAGTAAACTTATTTATATTTGTGTAAAAAAAACAAGACAATCGAAGATTAGATAAAATTCTTCAACAATAACTGTTGTTTTATTTCTTTTTAAAACCATTCAATGCTTCTTATTTCTTAATTATATAATAAAATAAGTATCATAAATAAAATTTAATGTTTTTATATAATGGTTGTAACCTACAACTAAAAAATAATTCTTCAAATGGGTAACATAATTACTATTTTTGTATGGAAAACTGATCCCTCGAAAACGGCGTTTTTTGTTTTTCCTTAATCACCTCTCACAGAAGGGAATTATGACATAAGTTTTATTTTTATATGGTTTAGATATATATATTATTTATTATTTATACTTCGGGAATTCGTATATAAACATACATTCATACATTCTATTTTTTGTAAAATGATAACAACACTTCTGGATGTGCGGGAAATTGCCTCCCCAAATCACCGTGATACATTCAGAGATTAGAAGAATGATTTAAGGATGGGATTAATTGAATATATTTGGAATAAATAAAATACATATTATTTTAATTAAATAATAACATTTCATGAAATATTATTTATCTTTTTATTCAACACCTTTACACCCATTGAAAAAGATAAAACATTATCTGTGGACCTGTTGACTACTTCCGGCTCGACGTAATGTGATTCCTTTTACATAAAATTAGATTTATATATTCAAATATATGATTGTATAAAATGGAATTTATTATATAAATAAATTAGTAAAGATAAATTTTACTTATTTCTTTCCTTAAAAATCATAGAAAATTTGGAATGTTACCCATGCATACATATGGCCTACCATCTCAATGACTATGACATTGGTTCATTTTTCACAATCATATTTCATGAATGGTTATAATAGAAAAATATATGGATAATTATGTTACTTTTTTCATGATTATTATTATATAGTATTTTATATAGTAATCCATTGAACATATTCAACCTATCTAAGTCATTTTGAACCACCAGCTGAATTTGTTCAAAACACCTGAAAAAATTAATTATTTAACTACTTCCATAGAATATTGTAATAAGTGATATAATGAGTAATTATAAAAATTATAATGGTTATCATGTATGTAAATAATTTACATATGTTTATTATTATTGAAGACAAAGAGACACGTGAAAAGTAGGACTCCAGGTAAGGGATTTTCATCTCAACTTTTCAACTTTTGAGATATATGTCAAATTCAAAAATTACTTATTTTCTATGGTGAAAATAATATTGATATTGATATATTATATATTTAATTATATAATATTAATTTAATTAAAAATTTTCATGTTATGAATAATATTTTTTTGTGTTTCTGAATAAAATTTTAACAGAGTTGTAATGGATTTCATCATATTTTACTTTATATTTGAGGATTGTTTGTTGTTATACACTATTTAACGTTAATATGGTATATATATATTCTATTTTTCATTTTATATCATTATTAACTCATACTTTGAAGTATTTTATGTTTTACATTGAGATATCTAATCCAAGAGTTATTGACTTGAAAAATACCAATTGGTAAAATTTATTATTGCAATATCACATTATTTTCTGATTATTAACATTATATTGAAACAATTACTCAATTATTTTCCATTTTTAAAATTTATTTTAACAAAAATATCAACATTCCTATTCAATGAATATTATCATTTTTTAAACCATATACAATTTTGGCTAAGGCTTTACCAATTTAATGGATTATTATAAGAAAGCCTTGTCAATAATAGATTTCATAGAATGAACCCTTGATTGTATTATGTTCATTTAATGAAGCCTTTAAATTAATAGAACTATTTAATGAACCCTCGAAAATGTGTTTTAGATATTCATCAGTATGAATTCCATCATTATGAAATTCGTTATTTTTATTCAATATGATTACTCAAATAATCGGAATAAACATGGTTAAGTTTTGTTATTATATTATTGATTAAATGATATCTATTTAGGTTTTCTACCATTCAATATTTTTTACTAATTATCTTTTTTTAAGGGAATTTGTGTATAGTTTCATTTAGATTACCATAATGTTTTTTTCTATTGATTCCTGATTACTTATTATGAACATTCCCTCACTGATCATTTCTTCTCACCACTGTTAAGTATCTTTTCACCAGGTTATAAAGATGAATCATTTTAATGAGTTTCATGGTTTTTGAGATTTTAATTTTCTAATTCATTATTTTTCATCCCCATTATAAAATTGGTTTCATTTATATATTTCGGATTTTCAATACTGGTAAACTAGCAAGTCCTTCAATATTTGATTCATTATAATCAAATAAATGTAATGACGTAATGTAATATCTCTAAGCTTCAGGTTATAGTGTTTTACATTTTTTATCAATGTATTCTTATTATAAATCATGGATACTTTATTTATTAATCACATATTAATGAACATAACCCTATGTTATAATTAAATGATAATTAATAAGAACATCCCAATACAACTTTCTTTATTATTACATTATTATATATGCATTATATTATAAAATATTGTTATGTATTTAACAAGGTATGGGATTATAAAATATGTTTAATAGTGTTCAGATTAATCAAATTTATTACTTTATTTAGATATGGATTATGGAGGAAGAATTGTATCAATACTCCTGGCCAATATAGTGATTTCACTACTGAGGATACAAATTTAGCTTGTATTGAAACTAAGAATGATATAAATATATTTATAGATATTATTAATGTTATAATAAATATACATTAATTAATGGAGAAACCTATCCAACATTGAGACACTACAATTTTGAATTTAATTATGTGATAGAGTACATAATACATTAGTGTAACTAACGATACAATAAATGTTGATAAATTGATTTAGTAATAGGAGAAGATATTTGTGGTGTTGGGATGCAGGGAAAAGAAAAAACATGTAGTTTTAGTTTATTGTCTCAAAGAAAATGTTGATCAACAGATGTTATTGAGAAAAAATACTATGAAAAAAAGATATATAACTCAAGGAATGTAACTCATTTAAGGATAAGTTTATTGATTTGTATTTTTCTTATGAGGAAAAAATCTGATGAATATAAATTTTCTTATTTTAATGAAACATGATAATGAAATTTTTGTAGTGTATGAAACTACCATTAAAAGGATAGAAATTTATGGAAATGATTTTATAAAAAACATGGAATAGAATATTTACCATTTAATTAAATGCCATAAGAAATTTCTTTGAGGTGCTGTAATGTCTTGAAAATATTATTCATACAATGAAATAGTTTTATGTTTTATCAAAACATATAATTAATTTTGCAATCAAAACTTAGAAAATACCATATACCAACACTTTCGAACCGTTGGTATAGGTCTCCAAATTGTTGGAATATGATATACCAATAGATTGGAGAACTGTTGCTATGTAATACTTGGGTATTGGTCTATACCAATGGTTTTGGGAAAACAGCTGGTGGATACCTATACCAACAGTTTTGAAAATCGTTAGTTTAAGTAATATGAAAATATATACCAACTGTTCGATAAAACAGTTTGTATATATAATTCAAAAAATAATCATTCTGTTGGTTTTGATCCTAGCACCTCCCGTTTGAGAATTAACGACCGAACCACCAACCTAACATTCTTTTGTGAACCAAATTTCATAAATATATATATGTATTATCATAAGGAATTTAAATTTTTATTTATTTAATGTCCCCTGTAATATGATTCCATTAAAAATGCATGTACCTATACCAACGGTTCTCAAAACCATTAGTATAGACCTATATCAATGGTTTTGAGAACCCTTGGTATATGTTCCTTGATTTTAGGACCTATACCAATGGTTTTGGACAAACCTTTGGTATTGGGGGGGGGGGGGGCTATACCAATATATTTGGCCAAACCATTGGTATAGGTCCATTATAGAGACGCTACACCAACGGTTTGGCCAAACCATTGGTATAGGTCACCCCTATCCCAACGGTTTGTCCAAAACCCTTGGTCTAGGTCCATATAAGTGACCTATACCAAGGGTTTTGGCAAAACCCTTTTTATAGGTCCAAATTAGTGAACTATACCAATGGTTTTCCCAAAAACATTGGTATAGATCATATTTCATGTAGTGAAGTGTTATGAAATCAATGGGAAGGAAGAGAATAAATGGAATGTAGAGAAAAATGTGGTTAAATAAAAAAAGTGATTTATTTTAAAAAATGTCATATTTTTGGACGGAAACACCTTAGTACATTGATAAAAGGGAAAGTTATCTGCAGTAAGTGTGAATAAAATTACTCTATGATTAGGATTGAAAGGTAAATAAATAATTTTATAATGTTCAACGCAACAACTATAATGATATGTGAAACAATAAAAATTAATTCCCCAAGCACCAAGAGAATAATCCTCAGAGATTGATAAGGGATAAAATTCATGATTATGTTCTCGATACAGCTAAAGAGGAATGAATAATGTGATTGTATTTGGATTCATGAATTATGGTATTCTGGTATTTTATAAAAATTTACTTGTTATATTAGTTATGAAATATAAATGGATTATTCTAGATTACTATTTCATTGAGGATTTGAGATCAAAGTTTGAATTGAAATTCTAAACAAGAAAAATGATTCATAGACAAGGTGATCTTACTAAAAATTTATGAGGAATAGTTCCTTGATTATGATCATGATCTTTTGATAGTGATGGTTGATATGGATATAATAAATTAGATACGGCTGACTACATGGGAACTGATTAAATTTTTTGGAAAATAAAAATTTGAATGTTCATATAGTTGACTATTTATAAAATGGTTTCATTGAGATTGATGCATTACATAACCTTATGATATAACAAGTTCTAAGAGATTATGTATCAATAGTTCAAGGGACAACAAAAGGAAAATATTGTATTTATGAATTAGAAACATTTAAAGTATGCATATCTTTGTATATTCATATAGAGTTAATGAATTTATAGTCTATTTAAAAATTAGGTGTGAAAATAATGGTCTTATATTTTAATCATTTTATATGATATAAATGACCTTTTTCACAACTATATTTTATGGACTTGTGGTCATCAACATCCAACTGAACATGGTCTTTATCACTTTCCATCATAAAATGATAATTATATTTTTATTTCATTTCCAGGTATTCAATAATGTTATCTTATCGAAAAGAAGAGTTCACAGGTGAAATTTTAATTTTCATTTCAGTCTTATTATGAATATGGTTTATTATCACTATTTTGGATGTGTGTTTTAACAATAGTATATTGAAATAACAAACCCTCAATTACGGAGATATTGTTTAAATATAAAGGACACAATTTAATTAACGTGATAAGAATGTAAAAAAACAAAAAATTATATATTTTCATTTTATATTATTTTTAATTCTGTTTTTATAATTCATTATACGGAACACCTTGATTATATTATTCTATACATTACAACGAGTTAAATTGTATTCTAAACAAGATCTAATTTTACATAATTTTAATGAATTTCATATTTTTAAACTAAATATTAATCTTATTAAAAATGTTATTTTACAAAATAAAATTTATTTTTGAATGAGGATTTTCAAAATTATATTAGGGTGAATTTTTGGTATTTTTCTGAAAAATAAATTTTTTGAAAAATAGTGAACAATATAGCATTTTTCTTTAATGTTTACCTTTTACTAAAATAATGTGTAATGTTAAATTATTATTTTTGTTGGTATTAAAGTGAAAATTTATAACTAATATATATTTTAATTAAATTTATATCATGGGGACTGATTTTAGGTTGAATTTTGATATAGAAGCATGATGTTATTTTAAAAAAATTCACCTTAAAACCCCAATTTCTTTCCATGTCTGTAGGATTAAAATTAATGTAAATTTTTATGATTATATTAATTGAATTGAAAAAATAAATATGTATAGTTGGAATATGTATTAAATTTTTAGTCCAATATTCTCTATATTGTTTTTACCAGAATTATAGTAAATGTAATTAGAATTAGTTATTATGATTTATGTAAAAATTATTTTACGTAGTGGTTAAAAATTAACCATAAGTGGAAAATTACCTAGACACTTTTCCAAAATACATTACCTTCCCATACTTAAACAATATACCATATTGGTTATTATTTTATGTGTTTTTGGGATATTATTCCATGATAGTCACCTATATAATATGTTCATTATGGAAAAAGAGAGAAAAAATGATACTTTCTTACTTTTAACATTTATAAATCTTTGTGATTTGAAAACACCACATTTTTCTGTTGTATATATTATTTTGGTAGTTAAAGGAATTTTCCATTTCATTAATTTGTATTTAATTTTTTTAGATGAATTTGTTATATAAACTGCTTATGGAATTCCAATGCGTTAATTATTCTGTTAATAATTCATTAAGATAAGTGATAACAAAAATATATTATAATTGAAGTAAATTATTTTAATTATCACAATAAATTATTTTTATGTATATCATGATACATAGTTATTAATGTAATATGTTTTAACTTCATTATTTTATTGATATTTATTAAATTCATATTAAATTAATACTATGAAAATTGTGATTAATTCCATTTTAAAATAAATGTTATTTTATTTAAAGGTTTAAAATTACTAAAAAACTATATTTAAAAATTTTATTTTTAAATATTAATAATTTAAAAATATAGTCTATTAATATATCAATGGGTCTTGTAAAATGAACAAATTAACCCCTATAATATAAAAACATTTTTATAGTCATTTGGTATAAAGTAGGGGTTTTTTGCGCGTTAAATGCATTTATTTTAATATAAATTTCTAAAACAATTGAATTTTTTCTTTATAATTTCGATAAAATATTTAATAGTATATGTGTTTTACTGTTATATTATTATCATTTTAATTTAGTTTGAATTGATGAATTATTAAGGATATAAAACCAATCACATTAATAAAAACATTAACAAAAATATTAGGATACATAAACACTATGGAACAAAATGATTACAATAATTTCTATTTTTATGGTTTGATTGTGTCTCAACCTTAATTCAAATATTCTATATTATTTATCCATTATTAAAGCTTATCTTTTATGTGATAACTCCCATAGTGTGTACCTTTTGGAATTTATAATAATGCCACTCTTCATCGAATATAAAAACGAAATCACTCATTCCCTTATTTGAAAATATAAAATCACATTTACTAATAAAAAATTATCAATAATATAAAACCATAGCTATTATAAACATAAATTCATCAATTCTTCCAAAAATAAATCCTTGTATGTCCTTTGGTGTCAACCAAAAAGAGTTACCTGAAAAAGTGGTAACAATCTTCATTGATCTCTATTTTTTTTCTCAATGATTTCAATTATTCTCATTTCATGATTATATAATAAAATAATTATCCTAAATATACTTATATGTGGTTACATTAAGTGTTCTACCTAAACATATACGCACATCCGTCAAATGTGTAACAAAATTTTCAATCATGTGTGTAAAACTACCACCTCACCAAATAATCTCATTTGTATTTCTGTTACCAACACTAATTGGTGGAAATTATAATGTAAAAAAATAATAGGATATTTAATATTTATTAATTCTTTTGAAATGGTAATATGATCATTTCTTCATTCTTTCCAGGTTTTGTATCTACAATAACATTGTGTGTAGACCTGTGGACTACTTTTTCCTCAAAGTAATGTGATTTGTTCTCACATTACACAGACTAGAATAGGGATTGTTTTAATTAAATATATGTGGAATAAATGAAATATATTACATATTAATGAATAAATTAAATTTTTGGACATATAATATATTATTTTATTTAAAGGGTTTTTTCACACTAAAAAAGTTATTTTGTCATTCATGGACATATAGACTACGACCTCCTCAATGTGATGTGATTCCTTTTACATCATAATAATAATATGTATAACACTATTTAAATAAATATCATGTAATTGATGATATAATTATCATTATGTAAAGATAAATGTTACCTAATATTTGTAGTTATAATTGAAAAAATGGGAACGTTACTCACACGTACGTATAGCCTATTTTCTCCCTGATTGTAATATTAGTTCATTTTTCATAACCGTAATCTATGATTGATATTAAAAGAATAATTTAAGTAAAAATAAGATATTTATTTCATGATTAATGATATGTAAATTTTTATAAAATGATGTATTTGACCATAGTAGACATGCCTAATTTATTTGACACATGACCAAATTTTTTTCAAGAAACTAGAAATAAACATAATTTATTAATTTGTTTACCATTCAATTTTAATATGAGAAATAAAAAGTAATAATAAAATGTATAAGTTCAAACTCATGTAATTATAGACATAATATTATTATTCAGAATGATAAATACACAGATGGAAAGTCAGACTCAAGGTAGGTAATTCTCATATCTCTTTTTATATATATGAGAAAATGTCATGTTCACCACAAAATTATTTTATATAGAGTAACTACATGACCATTTCATATTTTATGTCATGAATTATTTAATATTCATGGTATTAAAATATTTAATTTGAATAAAATTATTTTTGAGGTTTTTATTTAAATTATACCATAGTTGAATGAGATTTCATCTAAATTTACATTCTTTTGAGGCATTTTTTTCATTATACGCCAATTCACCTTAATGAGGGGAAAATAATATCCCATTTACATTTTATATCATGAGTAACTAATATATTATGGTATTTTATGTTACACATTGAACTATCTCATCCAAGGGGTTTTGAATTGAAAATTACCAAGTGGTAAAAGTTATCATTGGAATATCTCGTTCATTTATAATTATTAATGTTCCCTAAAAACAATAAATTCCTTGTGATTAGTTTTATTGTACGTTATGTCTACAATAAAAATAAACATCCCCATGAAATTTATATTATTATTTCCTAAACCATATACCATTTATATATATATAGTGTTCACTATGAATGTTTTTTGAGTAATTGGAAAATCTTTGTTAAATTAGTATCTTCTATTGAGGATAGATATTTGATAATAATATTTATTGATTATCTTAATCAATTATTCAAAATGTGAGAAGTGCATTGGATTTTTTATATTACGGGTGAGGCCCACTATAGCCCCTTGATACATTGGTAGGTTTTATATGGAAAAATAATCATGGTTTTAGATGGGTCCATAGAAATTTATAATATTATTGTCATAAAGCCACAATAGTACTAGATTCCTGTATAGAGACCTGATAGTATTATATTCTTCCCACAAATCCTTGATAGAATTATATTATTAGAACGAATCCTATATTGTTTTTTAGATATACATGGTGTTGGATTCCATAATTATGAATTTAGTTATCGTTTGTCCATGTTATTATTAGATTAGTTAGAATATTAACGGTTAAATATTATTTTCATATTATTGATTAAATACCACATGCTTCAGCTAACAACACTTCGATAATGATTATTCCTTATCCAGTTTTCTAAATTGAAAGATTGTATTTTTTTACCCTTCTATATTGTTTATTCTTATTGATTCATGATTAATTCCACAGTACATATCCATACATAGAATTTGAGATAATCTATATTATGTTTCATTTCCCTAATAATGAAGAGAAACCCATTGACTGAGTTTCAAGGATGATTATCTTTTACTTTTTTTATACATTATTTTCCACCACCAACATAAAATTAGTATAATATATGTAATATATTTTTCCAAAACATCTAAACTAATTGTTTCTCTTTTATTTGATACATTATAATCATGGAAAATATATAGTTTAATACACTGAATATTGGAATCTAGGGTCATGACACTACAACTGAAACATGTATTACAACAACAACATCATCCAATAATTTTCAAGGAAAGATGTTCCACAAGATGGTGATCTATCGCTAGAGATTATATATTCAATTTCTGAGAAACTAGAGACACATATTTAGAGGAGAGTTATGCTCATGAAATATATGATATCAGGAGAAGGCTATAACCTGGTGAGATTTTCAATACCAAGATGATATGCTTTAGAATATGGTTAGAGGACTATACAATTGAGGTTCTTCAAATAATTTTTTCCTATTACCATATTAGATTAATTGGAATATGAATTCATGTGTTCGTAGAAGTTATATACGACAATTGTGTTATATGTTTCATACATTCACATATATATATTGTCGATGATCAATTGAGCGGGAGAAGATTTGATTAAGGACTCATTCATGTCATTGAATCATAGGTGAACATGTTTATGATGGCTAATATTATAGAGATTTTGAAGTAAATTCTTATTATTGTAGGATACCTTAGGGAAAATGATGTTGCATAGCAGGGTAGTATAGCCTCTCAACACAGTAGTTTAACTTCCAGTGGAATGAATCAATGTTTTTTGGCTTCTCATGAAGGCGGTACCAGCCATGGTAGTAGTTCCAGTTGGGATTCCCTCTTTTATTAATGTAGGATATGGTCATATATGAATAATCAGTTTTATTTAGATACAGTCGAGTAACATTTATACAGAGGGTGGTCCAGGTGAATTCTTTTTGCAGGACCTTCCCTGCAGTATTCAGTGGATGGGGAATGGCTCTAACTCAATTATTTGGATAATGATTCAAAGATCTTTGTAAACCTATGATATAGAGTAATGCCTGAAATTTATGGTGAGGTGGAGGTCATGGTCGAGGTAGTAAGGAATCATTTTCACCTATACATTAATTTGGGGATACTTGGTGTTGTGAGGTTATTTCACTATAATGTGGTTTAGTACAAATTCTATTTATACATCCTACACCTGAGGAGATAAGTGTAGGGCTATATACAGAGAGAGTTATAATTTTAGAAACTTATACTCTATTAACTAAACTATTTCATATTGTTCCTTATCATCGTTTCTTTAATCTACATATTATAGGGAGACACATGATTATTATTCAATATTCTAATGGTGTTATTTCCTTGGATAATCCATTGGGGACCATAAAGGAGGGTGTATTCCAATACCGGGAGTGAACCATTATGATTAGTGGTTGTCACTTCATATGTAATATTTTGTTACTAATGATTATAGGGTATCACATCAAACTCAATATTTCTTAGCTAATTTATTATCATTACCATGTAAAACATTATAATTGGAGTGTGACCTTCACATCACCAGAAGGTGTATTATTATACCCAAAAATGTGAATGGGACATCCAATAAGTAGATTTGGACCATAGAATATAGAGATTGGAATAATGATATCATAGTATTCTATTTTTTATATGGATCATTAGGGATCGTGTCTTTCAAATTACCCTCTATTGGTTAATTGTTTTAGTGATAATTTACCAAATGACTTTTCTGGTTTAACACATAAGAGATTGGTGTGGATATCTATTTAGTAAATTATAGGTGATGGGTTAATAACGCATAATCATTACATGATGGATTATACAACATATTAGGATCTTTATTGGATGCTACATGACTTGGAAAAAAATGGATTTATATAACCCAATACATATTAGTGGGGTTTCCCTGTTATATTTGTGATGATGATGAACATTACCCATGTTCTATGTTTGTATTATTTGAAATTGAACCAATACATGTTAAAATAACAATATCCCTATATATTTATAGATGATATCCTTGTCGATTTCCAAGGATCATAGTATTTATTTATGATTTATGTGATATCAAGTAATACTTAGGTTCATGTTCTACTTGTAGACATACAACAATCATATTTTCATTAAAGGTAGGATATATATAATTATCTCATTATTCTATTTGGAATAAAAAATTTCATGTTATATTTTATGGTGACAGGGAACCAAGTATTCTATTTTTATATGGATTCAATAGTTGTTGTATTCATTGAAGATATTTTGTGGTTACTTCAAAATCATTATTACCATGAAACAAATCATGATATTGATTTCAATACATTGATATAGAATTATTTATATTATATTCTCACTATGTACCCCTTTTGGATGGATAATATTCACCGATAGGTTCATATTGTCTCAAATAAAAGAGTATCATTTCACACATGGAATGTGAGGTATATGGTTTCCATAGACAATCCAATGAACATCATTATCATATATTGTTTCTTGGGGAAATCTAGATATTTTAATAATTTCCTATATTACATATAAAATATAGAAACACCACATAAAGGATTGAAAAAGAAGGGTCTGATATTTATATGGATAAATACTAGTGAGACACCCTTTGAGGAGAAAAATAGGGGAATCACACAAAAATTGGTACTGATTCTATCAAAGCTGGTCAGAACATACGATGTGTTACAATTCATCAAGTATTGGGATAGGAGATGTTCTGATGTATTTGTGATATATGGTGTACAATTCTTGTCAATTGTGGCCACATGAGAGTAACCACTTGACACATGATATTAAGATACATGATGGTGTACAAGACTTGTGTTGTTCATGAAACAATTTATGGTGATAGGGTTTTGTGGTGTAAAAGTACCATAAAATCATAAATTATATATTTATATAGTGTGAATTCAATATGAGGAAAACAAATTGGGAAGAACACTGAGATCATTTAGAATTTTTTTATTTCCTAGATTCCTGCTAAATCCAATGTATTTGTCTCTACACTAAGTTGGAGGACTCAAAAATATGCAGTTCAAGAGGCCTGAATTTTTTGTAATATTATTCAAGAACTTCTTGAGATCCACATGGAGATGTATAACGTCCATGTTAAATTATTCCATTCTTATTTAGCTAAGATATTTAATCAAATGGATTGTCTGAGTGTGGGAATGTTATATTATGATTATTTCTTATTCCTACATGCGAGTGTGGAAGGTGAAAAACAACATCTTGGATTGACTATGGGTAGGTATTGAATTCTATTTATTCATGGTCACATTATGGTTGCATCAAACTTATCTGAGGAACTAATCTGAACATTTAATTCCTTGTATTGGGTAGTACATATCAGAATCACCAACATAGATCATAACATGGATTGGAAATACCAGTGGCAAGGGATGAAACATGAAGTATATGGTTATTCAAGATATTTTTCTGTAGTCTTTAGATGATGTTAGAACACTGGTGACTAGATAGTTTTTGTAAAAGTTTACTATTACATACTGATAACTGGAAGACTTTGTGAGATATTTCATGTTCGGGATTTGGAGGTTTCCTCGAGGTAGTGATGGAATATTGATTTTTGTGGATAGACTCACGATGGTCACTAATTTACTGCAAATCTGGTACGCCTTCATAGTAGATAAGATAGGGAGACTATATTTCTTTGATATTGATCACCATCATAAGGTTTCTCATACTATGATATCAGATTGGGATACATTATTTATATTTCATTTTAGGGAAATTTTATAGATGGATTTCTATACACATTATATTCTGAACTGGGAATACCATCTTCTGAGTGATGGAAAACTAGAGGCTATTATAAAAGTTATATAGGTAATTCATAAAATAATTATACACAATTTTTATTGATTGTGTGAGATTCATAGGACTTGGGTTGAGTTCTCCAACAAAAAAAATCTATTATTGAAATGTACAGATGGTAACCTATGAGGAATTTTAGGGTATTCCATAATGATCAACACTATTTTGGTTAGAGGATATATAGTAAATTTTCCTAGACCATGTCTCTTGATGGATTAATAGGATGAGGTCCAGTTGATCATGAAGTGGATGGATACTTCATAATCCAAATTGAAAGCATACACGTGTCATTGTTTGTGACCTATATAGATTGTGGTTTTGGATTGGGCCACAGTGCATATATCACTAAAGCTAGGACATATAGAAATTAAGAGATTGGTTAAGATCTCACAATTATATGGAAGTACAATTGACATTCTTATGCGAGTTAAACTGGTATCATATCAATTACATTATCCTCAAATGAACTGAGACATGCACATAGACATCAATGTATCTTAGTTGTTCCTTTATAACTCAGTCATATCTCACACTCTACAGTCAAATGAGGTTGAGATATTGGAAGATGCAACCTTTTAAGAGTATCCTATTCATAATGTCGAAATTAGTAAAAATTATCATAGGGTGTGGTTAGTTCCAATATTATGGGTGTTATGGAATCATAAATGATTACATGTGAGACTTGAGTGTGGGAGGATGACGTATTTTCTAAGTGCTTGGAGTTATTCCCATGTTAATTTGATGATATTTTCATGTTTGATGATATCATGTGAGTCTCGAGGGTGAACATGGCTTGTTCAGAGCCCATAGACATTTGTTTGAAAAGGAAGGTGGGTCACATGTTTACTAGAATACATTTTTTCTGAAGATGAGTTTTTAGGTTCAACCGATCATGGATAGAAAAAAGGAACTATTATCCCACATCACTTATGTAAATCATGATTCTAGAGGAGATAGCCCATGTGAGCCACCTGAATTTTTCAGTAGTTGAGAAACAAAAGGATGGTGCATAGATGGCTAACGATTTACCGTGAACGTATGATGGTGATATGGGAAATGGGATTGTAGCGTGGTTGGGGAAAATTTTTCCAAACTGTGTGAATGTGTCCTATAAGTTCCCCCTTGATGTAGTTAATGTCATGCGATTATTGCATGGTTTTAAAAATCATGTAGCTAAATTGTGTGACCTAGTGATTAATGTGTAATTTACTATTTTCCATAGCCTCAATTAATTCTCAACCCCCTAATATCTTTTTTCAATCTTCTACACATGCTCCTCCCATTTTAGAGTATCTTCAAGATTAATAGTAGGATTGGGTCCAAATTCTCTATATGACATGTCATCCAACCACCAATCACCTCATTGGATTCATTGTGAAATTTTATGAAATTGTTATATTCCCCTTTTCATCTATCTTTGAATCGAAGGAATTTCTATAGAGCATGATAAAATGATCTACTTATAGTATTTTTTTCTACTCTTCATTTTTCAGTCAATATTAAACGAATCAAGGGTTTATACTTGTGGAATTCCCTACCAGGGTTATATAGTATGTGGTACATTCCTTTTACCACATAGTCAGGTTGTTTTATATAGTGTCACTATTGTGTTTCATGATGAATTTTCCACAATTTCCCCTAAAATTAATTTAATCCTGTAATTGAATTAATTGGTACCTATTTGGTATTATTACTATGTCAATTACATGGTTATATGTATTTTTCCACAACCTAGTCCACTAATGGGGTGTTCCCTTATATCTTTCCCATGTGGTATCGCCACATTCAGTGTGTGTGAGCTCTCCAATTTTAGTTGTAAACATAATGGGATTTTAATAAATTGTTTAAGTTTTTGAGAACCACTTTCACTTGTTCATTTTAAACAAAAGGATGAATTTATTTAAAGAGTATAGATATGAAAACTGATATTTCACCTTTTTCATATTATTTCATATAATTAAATGAATAAATAGTTTCTATAGAAATTAAAATATGTTATTAAATAGCTCATTGGTTATGAAATTAATTATCAATTACAATTAAATTAATTATGGTATTGTATTCCATGGATAGGATCCAAGAATATATATTCCCTTAGATTCCATGAAATATTATATTATATGAATCTTTATTATGGAAGTGTATACCATGGATATTTTTATTCATAAGATATTAATTTCATTGGATTCCATTTTCGATGCTTCCCATTGGATCCATAATTCATGGATTCTCATTATAGATTCATGGTTTACATGATCCCTGGACTCAACCCAATTCATTACATGTGTTTCATTTGAGATATTCCTCAGACATTATTAGGATTCATTGGACTTCTATACCTTGAATCTGACCCTTCAGGGTCTAAAACCGAATTACACGGAAATATCATTGTAAATTTTATACATTTTATTTCATGGTATGTATATATTGTATTTTGATTACATTCCTATATATAGAAATTTAATGGGTATCCATTTACTATTTTTCTTCAAGACAAAAGTTATACCTACTTTTGTATGCTTTCTAGTAGCCCATGATTACAGTAACATAACTATTGTTCATATGAATCCATTTTTTTATGGATTGGATCACTAAATTTATATTATTTACATTAATTACTTTGATAATTTTGATATGATGAAAAAAATCTTCTATTTTTATAACAAATATTGTATTTGTTACATACAACTGTAGTGGTTTCCAAATTAGTGTTATCTCACAACCTGTTCAAACCGTCGTTGGGTAATTGGAATGACCATATTGGTATAGGTTGGGATCGAGGCGAGATCTAATTATAAAATTATGGATTTGATTGGTTATTTTTATTAGGGTATCTCAAAATCAAGATGTTCTTATGATTATGGATGGATATAGTTCCAATTTTGTTATACATGTATTGTATTTGTTACATATTACCATGTATTGACTTCAATTTTATATAGACATTAAATCAACATCATATTAGATACGATGAATTTTCAATTACTTTTTATTAATGCATATGTATTTTTTCTAATATATTTTAATATATTTTCATCTAATATATTTTAGTTGTGATTATTACCACTATGTTACACTCTAACATGAGTGATTAATATCCACACTGACTCACCCAATAGTTTGAATCCACTAGAATACAAGGAGGAATGCTTAATTCAATGTGACCCAGTAGCATGAGGTATATCTTAGTGTATCTTATATTAGTATATTAGAGCTTCCTTTAGAGTAACAACCCACTACTAAAATTTAATTTGAAATTTGAAAACAACCATCCCATCTCACAAACAAAGGGTTTCTCTTATTAAAAATTATACACACACAAAATACTCATCATTTAGGAAATTACTATGTTAAAAAATATCCTAAACACTTTTATTCACCATAAATAGTTTTTTGTCTTCACATATGACCACACCTCAATTGATTGGCCTCTTTCCCAATGGAGAATTCAAAAAATGCATGGTATAAAATTATAACCATTAATTTGTCATTTTCATTTTATTATGCACTATTGTCACATACATGAATTTTTATAAAGATTATTTTAATTTAATTTCCATGCATTCATTGTTTTGGGAGTTTCCCAAGCTTTTGTGGAGGAATTGGTGAGTTTTCATGAATTGAGCCAAACCTTGAGCCCAATTCTATATTAAAAAATAAATTCTGATTCCTTTATATATCTATCATTTTCAACATTTTTCATCCATTCCAATTTTTAATTATCATATTCTGAACTATTAATACCATCATATTGTTGGATCATGAATATATAGATTATACACCAAAGGGGGGTGAATTGTGTCTTTCAGATTTTTCGATAACTCTTCGATTGAACAAGTTTTGTCCTCTATGCTTTATCAGATGTGATCATGAAACATAATAAGTAAAATCAGGGACACATAGATGTATAGTGGTTCGGGGAACAGAATTCCCCTAGACCACTCCACCAACTCTCAACTCCACGAGATTGGTGATTTTCACTATCTGGTCATCTTTTCCACAGACCTTCCAGCAACTGAAAAACAGGCAGTTGAAACCTTTACAATTTTCAGGCTAACAAAGCCTTATGATTCAAACACGAACCTAGTTAGCTTAGTAAAAGAAGTTTGTTACTCAATATAAAAAAATTAGAATGAAATTTTACAGTTGATCTTCACAATTGCAACAGAATGCAATTGACAGCAGATGGATCGTCATCTCTATAAATATAGATTTTCAAGTCGAAGCAGTTCTAAGTTGATCTGATTGCAGTAGATATAGAGATATAATTCACATCTTCAATAGTAATAGATCGATAGTAGATATTTAATGTAGAATAAATTAATCTTGTATCAAGTTCATTCTTCTTAAATAAACAGAGCTTTTATGCTCATTTTGAATCAGTAGAACAGAGTGCTTTTTGTAGTCTATGTTTTCCACCTTTTTGAATAATATATTGATCACCACACTCCTGTACCTGGTGTTTCAGAGAAAACATATATAATAAATCCGAGCATATCCCATGTACATTTAAATCCATAAAATCCGCCTTTGGATTCACGGTATTAAAAAATTTGAATTTACAGAGTAGTCGTAACTTCTCTAAAGACTTGGCATAAAAATATCATTTTAATTTGATCATTAATCCATTGATAAAACAGCTTTTAATCGGTCAATGTCCTGTTTTTAATCGACTTTAAATCCAGCTTGAAATCCTCTTAATAATCATCTTGCTGACCATTGCATAAAAATATCATCTTTCTAACTTTCTGACGCCAAACGTAAGGATGATGATGGGGCCTCTAAACGTAGGGTTGACAACATATGGTTGAACATAAATATATGGTTCATGTTACTTTCTTAAAACGTATTGTGGATCATAAATGTATGGTTGATCGTCCATAATTTTTCTTCACCTCTCAGACGAAAGATAAATGATCCATTCAATGAATGTATGGTTGTTTACAAAAGTAAGGTTGATGAACAATACTTTTGAGAAACAAACATAACATTTAGTACTTACGTACGGTTCTCCTTCCATACGTTGTTGATAACCCAAACATAAGGTTCCTTCCTAACAAAAGGTTCATCTTCCATACCTTGCTGATAATGTATGGTTGATTGAACATACTTTTCTCTTATCTAAAAAAGTAAACACACTTTTCATCCTTAAGTTACGTTTATCCACGTATGGTATGCACAGTGATTCCAGGACATGCTAAACCAGATCTCGAATAAGTAAGGTATGAACAATGTTTCCAAAATTCCCTAAAAAAGTTCCTAAATAAGTCATAAATTCATGTTATTTGAAGAGTAAAATAAATTAATAAATTCCTGCAAAATACTTAATAAAATCATTAGAAAACAATTAAGTGTATTTGTGAGCATCAAAATTATCATAAAGAGACAGAGTATTGTTTTCAATAAACCCCCCATTAAATAACATTATTATGTACTGTTGAGTAAAATAATTTTCTCAAAAATCTCTCCCTTTTGATGATAAAAAAACCCATAAAATAATTAATTAAATTAACTTACAAAATTAATTACATATAGTTTTGAAATTTTGAAAAGATAAATTCAATATTAATTTTTCCATAAATTTATCCATTTTTAATTTCTCCCCCAATAAGATAAATGTAAAAACAAATGTCTCCCAAAAAGATACATAAAAAAAATGTTTTGTTTATCTAAGGTTCTCCCCCTTTTTGTGATATCAAATAGATTGAAAAAATATAGAATAAAACACAGATTGATGTTGTATTGAACATTAGTAAATGCTATAATTAACTATTTAATAGCAAGGTAATCTGATATACTGGCATATGTTAACATAAAACAGTCATAAACAAATATAGAAAGAAAAAAATAAACAATGGATGAAATTTTCATTCAAAAACATCAGTATGTACCTGACAATGATATACACGGGAATCAAGGTTTGGGAAAGGTAGTCAATAGGTTCTATCTCCTCTGGATTGTAGACTATATTTCTGTAAACTGTTCCCTGAGTCTCTTCATTATACCATATCTATGTTTAATAATGAGCTATATGTTCTCCTGAGTCATATGAATATCCTCGTTTAAATTGACCCTGAAAAAACTCATGCATCCCTTCATCATTTTCTATAAACACTGACAACTTCTCTGAAATCTTGTTTAACAGTGTTCCGTTTGGTGGCTCAATAGATGTCGGTTGATCCACTAATTTTTTTTGATTTTCTAGTAACACTAATAATTGAGAACTGTCAAATTGATGATCTTGAAACCTATCATTTATGTTTCTCATCGCGGCAGTGAAAGAGAGAAATCTTATGATTAAATTAGGTGAAGTACTTGATCCACTAACATCATTATTTTCAACTGATTGAAATGGGTTCTCCATAAACAATTTTAGATATGATAGATCAGTCTTCATAACCATTTTATATTTCAACTTGACAAATGCATTCATCATATCCTCTTTGAACATTTCATATTCTTACCTTGAGACTGTACTCTCTTTCATCTTTTGAAATCTGAATTGTTCAAGTCTAAGGCATTTCTCATAGAGACATTATCAGATTCCAACCGAGACACATTTTTGTTCAGTTCTTCAACTTTTTTATTCCTTGAATCAAAGGCACCATGTTCATTATTCGCATTCTCAGTCTCTGGATGATGCAGCAGTACCAAAGGTAATGAGTCAGCATCAGATTTTTCTTTCTCTTTGTCCTGAGTGGGTTGGTACAAAAAAATTTCCTTACAGTCCTCAGACTCCTCCACTAAAAAATCGTCTTGAAGTACCTCTGTTGGAGCATCAAGGAGATGTTCATCACAAACATCAGAATCTTTGTCTTCCACTGGAATTTCGAGATGTATATTTTCAGGAGTATGTTGAGGTCTGGCCACTTCCTCGCCAGGCTCTGCCTTCTTATCTTGTTTCTGTTGAAGTCTAACTTCAACATCAACTACAATATATTCCCGAGTCTCCCTTTGGGATTCTTCTTGAACTCCTGATCCCTCTACTGGTTCTTTCTTTTCACTAACATCTTCAACGGTCTTATCAATAGCAGCTTCTCTTACAAAAGTATAAGAAAATAATGATTCTATTGTTTCCAATGTAGGGGAAGTAATTTCCTCATTAACAGGTCTTTTTCTTCTAGATTGAAGTCCCTCCTGACATCTATCTGCCTCAAAATCTTTCACTTTAAATCGGATCTTTCATGCTACATTGATGACTCTTTATTCATCTTGTCCCTCCTTTGACTAATTAGGTTGAACCTGAGCACTCTTTGAGTCATCCTCAGCTCCTACTAGAAAAAGTTTTCCTTCAATGGTGCTCTAGAAATAGCCAATTTTCCATAGAGTTCCAGCATTAAATATATTGATGTGATGAAAACGAACTCTGGCATCCACCAGTCTCACCATATCATTCTTGAACATTAGTTTAGAAATAAATCGACCAAAAGGGTAAAAGTTCATCTAGGCATCACATTGACAACAGTAATTTAGATACCTTACCATGTTTCATGCGATGTTTAATTTGATATCACTTAACAGAAGATACATTATGTACCTATCAGGGTACAAAATCATTTCCATTTCTGCCATTCTGTGAGCTATTCTAGTATAAACAAATTTAACCAGGATCTTCTGATCCAGTTCACAATCTTTCTCCATCATTTTCCTAATAGTTGATGTTCCAAATAAAAAGGACATAATGCCCTAGGATTTATGCATAACATATCTTATGTTTTTCAAATAAAAATGGTATACTCCTTCATGTAGGAAATTTATGATTTGTCCTCTTTCAACAGAAGAGATTGAGAAATCTATGTCCTCAATCATTGCAATCATAGTGTCTTCGTCCTCACCTATACTAAACCGAACTGATCTGAATAAATGGCTTATTTCTGCCTCATACAAAAACTCAAACCTTTCACTATGGAAAGTCTGCTCAAGGTTTTGAAAAGATAAATCCTATTTCATCCTCACATTCGTCTCGAACAGCTATTCTAGATCTATAAATTTACCTTGAAAACATTTTCATCCATCTTCCTTTTTCTTCTTCACGTAACTATTCTTAGGTTCACTTGCTCGCATGGTCTTTTCCATTTTTGAGTATATTTCTGATTGTTCGATGATTTTAGGGTTTGAATATTCGAAGATCATGGGTGTGCAACAATATGTGGTTTTTGGCTTCTAAAGTATTTTGTTGGGGAAAAATTGTTTCGAATTCGAAAGGGCTCTAACAGCATTGATTCATGTGTAATCACTAATCATTAAATTTATTTTATAAACAAATAAAATTTGTATATGGAGAATTTAATCATAAATAATATCTTAAACAGTGTTCAAAAACAAAATAAAATTTTCAAATATAAATACAATTAAATAAATAACATTTAAAAAATTATTTAAAATTAAATAAAACTAGCTCCACATTAATAAAATAAAACCTTGAAGTAGGAAGTGGTTTAGTAAAAATATCTTCTAATTGAATTTATGTGTTTATAAATTCAAAAAATATATCCTTTTTAATAACATGATCTCTTAAAATGTGATGCTCTATATCAATGTGATGAGTTCTAGAATGACTAATAGGATTTTTTGGAAATTTTAATTGCACTTGTGTTATCACATAAAATAGTTGTATTATTAAAATTAAATCCAAAGTTCATAAGAGTGATTTTCATCCACAACACTCGTGCACAACAACTTCCAGCAGAAACATATTCTGCCTCGGCTGTTGACAGGGCAATTTAATGATGTTTCTTACTAGACCGTGACACTAAAGGCTTTCCTAAAAAGCTACATGTTCCTAATCTGATTATTCTATCTAATTTACAACTTCAAATGTCACCATCTGAATATGAAATAAAATTAAAATTATAAGTTTTAGGATAAAATAGAGATTGAAACATTGTTCTTTTTAAATATATAAAATTCTTTTGACAATAGTTAAAGGAGATTCATTGGGATTTGATTAAAATCTAGCACAAAGACGTACTAAATATTTTATATATGGCCTGATAGTAGTAAGATATAACAAACTACCAATCATACCTCTATATAACTTGTTTTCAACTGATTTCCCAGTTTCATCCAAATCATGTTTTATATTAGTACACATAGGAGTTGTAATTGGCTTTTTGTTATCATGTCTAAATTTCTTAAGTAAAACAGCAATGTATTTTCTTTGATTTAAAACATTTCCAAAATCTTTTGGAAATATTTGAAGACCCAAAAAGAAATTTAATTCTCCTATCACACTCATTTCAAATTATTCTTGCATTAATTTTGAAAATTCTTGGCAAAGAGTTTTATTAGTTTATCTAAAAATTACATCATCAACATATTTTTGAACCAATAAAAAATTATTTTTCATAGATTTTTTAAAGAGTGTTGGATCTGCCAATCAAACAGTAAAGTCATTTTTCAAATGAAAAGAACTTATTCTTTCATACCAATCTCTAGGTTCTTGTTTAAGGCCATAAAGAGCTTTAGTAAGTTTAAAAACAGAATCAGGTTTTTAAGAGATTTCAAAACCAGGAGGTTGCTCAACATAAACATCCTCCATTAAATAACCATTTAAAAAGGCAGACTTAACATCCATCTGAAATAATTTAATGTTCATATGAGATGCATAGGAAAAAAGATTCTAATGTCTTCTAGTCTAGCTATAGGGGAAAAGGTCTCATCATAATTTATACCTTCTTCATGATTATATCCTTTAGCTACAAGTTTAACTTTATTTCTAGTTATTATTCCTTGATCATATTCATTATTTCTAAAGACCCATTTGGTTCATATTGCTGGATAGTTCTGTGGTATTTCAACTAATTCTCAGACTTCATTTCATTTGAACTGGTTTAATTGTTCTTGCATTTCTATCATCCAACTTTCATCATCTAAAGCTTCTTCTATAGTCTTGGGTTCTAATTGATATAGAATGGAAGCGAATTCTACATGATTTCCTATATTTCATCTAGTTTTTATTTCTATATCTAAGTCACCTATTATAGTTTCTAATGGGTGATTCTTTAGGGTTCTAGACTGTGAAGGAAATATATTTAAAGTTTTTTCAGGATCATGTTCCTCTAAACTGGACTAAATTTCTTTTATATCATTTTCAGAATCATTATTTAAGTTCTCAAGTCTCATTTTATCATTAGAGTCAGGTTTATCCATTTGATCTGTCCTTTTCTAAAAGGGATCAGATTCATAAAATTTCACATGAACTGATTTTTCAACAATCCTTGACATCTTATTATAGACTCTATAAGCTTTATAGGTAGAAGAATATCCTAAGAAAATACCTTCATGAGATTTTGGATTGAACATACCAAGATTATCTTTGGTGTTCAAGATGTAGACCTTGCATCCAAAAACATTAATGTAATTTAATTAAGGCTTTCAATTATTTCATATTTCATAGGGTGTATTTTTCAAAATAGTTCTAATTCATACTCTATTAATTATATAGAAAGCTGTATTTATAGCTTCTGCCCAAAAATATATATGTAGGCTATATTCATTTAACATAGTTCTAGCCATTTCTTGAATTTTTCAATTTCTTCTTTCTACAATCTCATTCTCTTGAGGTGTTCTTGCTGCCGAGAAGGTATGTTTAATACCCATACTTGATTAAAAGGAATTAAATTCCTGATTCTCAAATTCTCCACCATGATCAATTATCAATAATATTATATTAAAACCTTTTTCATTTTGAACAGATTTTCAAAACGTCCAAATAATGTAAAAGCTTCATTTTTTAATTTCAAAAAGAAAATCCAATTAAATCTAGAATAATCATCAAATAATATATAAACATATATTTTACCAGCTAAGTATTCTACACTAGAAGGTCCAAAAAAATCCATATGGATAAGTAATAGAGGTTTAGTTGTAGAAAATTTATTAACAGATTTAATGATGATTTGTGTTGCTTTCCAAGTTGACATAAATCACATAATCTGTCACATTCAAATTTTAGACTAGGAAAATCAGAAACTAGATGTTTATTATATAATTTATGTTAAAAATATACATTGCAATGTCCTAGTCTCTTATGTCAGATCCAAGATTCACTTACATTAGCATTCAAGCAGTTTACTTGTTGTTTACACAAAGAATTTAAATCCAAAGTATAGACATTATTAGTTCTTGGTGCCTTATATTTAAACAGTTTATCTTTAGAAATAGTACAACAATTGTTAGTAATGTCAATAGTATATCCATCATCACAAAGTTGAGAGATAATTATCTGGTTGTGTTTTAATCCTTGTACATAAAGTACTGTTTTTGGATCTCCAACAGTTCCAATGCCAATGATTTTTCCTTCGGCATTGTCACCAAATGTGAAGTCCTCCTTCCTTTTGTGTGAGTGAAGAAATATTAAATGAGTTTCCACTCATATATCTTGAGAAGACAATATTTCTTTTATACTCTTGTGGCATGGTACCTGCAAAGACATTCAAACAAATTGCTTTGGTACCCATATTTTGTTAGCTCCAGGGGTGTTATCTAGCAATGATCTGGGTAACCAGATTTTATTTGTTCTTTTAAAATCAGCTGAATCATATAATTCATTTGAAACATAGGATTTCTTAATATCAAAAATTTGAATTTGTCTTAATAAATAGTTTTTAGCTCTATGTCCCTTTGTCCCACAAAAGTTACAATTAACGCTTTTAGATCTAGGAAAAAAATAAATTTTATATAGCGTAGGTCTTTCTCCATTACTGCAAATTCCAAATCTCTCCTTTTCAATGACAGTTTTCCAAGAATTTCATTTAATGAATTCTCTCCTTTTGTAAAAACCAATGCAGCATGTTTGTAAGATTCTACTTCATCCTGCAGTGTTTTTATTCATGATTCAACATTAAAATAGTTAGTGTTAATAGAATTGTATTTATCAGTTAATTCCTTATGTTGCTTCAGAATTGTATCTCTTTCATTTGAAACATCATTATGTATGTTCATTAGTTACATGTGTTTCCTAAATAGTTAGACATATCTTTCTTCAAGAATATTGCAGTAGGCTGCAAGTTTTTAATTTTTGTAGCTTGATTTAGAATTTGATTCATTATTTGAGTCAGAGGATTAATATGAGTGTACCTCATCAATTTCAACCATGAAACACATTTTTTCTTTTAAATAGACTTCTTTATTCTCTGAGCTTTATTGAGGAGTCCTACTAGAGTCTTTATATACATTCCAAGTGGCTTTCATAGATTTCCTGTCTTTCTGCTCATAGTCATATTTTTTGAAGAATTTATTCTTCTTTGCATCTTTCAATTGTGGGCAATCTGGTCTGATATGACCCATCTTCTTGAATTCATAGAATCTTACTTTCTTATTATCTATCTTAAATGAATTTTTCATGTCCCTTTTCTTGCTGTAGAATTTTCAATATTTTTTGGCTAGCGGAGCTAGTTCTTCATCTGAGTTTGATGAGTCAGAGATCTCTGATTTAGCTTCGACTTATCTATTTTTCATCTTTCTATTCTTTTGTTGTGATGTTACATTCAAGGAAATATCATCCTTTTTGATTTATACATTTTGGTCATTTTCCTCATCTTGCATTTCAACTTTGTTCATCATTAGTGTACCAATCATCTTTATAATGGTTAGATTTTTGACAGGTGTTGATTTTCTTATTGCAGTAGAGATACCATTCCATCGAGTAGGAAGTACCCTCAGTACTTTTAATTCTTGATCAGACTGATTGATAGGTTCTCCTAGAGCTGTTATATTATTGAAAATTTCTGTCAATTTCCCATTCATTTGGGTAATGCTTTCACCTTCAAACATTATGAAAGTATCAAATTTCAATTTGTCAATTCCATATCTTGTTTTTCTCACATTGTCTATTTTTTCATACACCACATCTATTGTTTGCCACATCTCATATGTTGTCAGGCACTGAGATACTCTGTTAAATTTATCTGGACCTAGATCGCAGATGAATGCATTCATAGCATTCGAAATCAAGTCATACTTTGCCTCTTTAGTAGCACTCCATGTCTCTGGATTTTCAGGAATTTCATAAGGACTTAGAATCTTTGATTAGATTTTATATCTGAGGTTTTTCAGATATATTATCATGCACGATTTCCAGTATCCATAGTTGTCTCCATTAAAATATGGTGCTCTGACCATTAACATCCCTTCTCTTGTATCAGTCATGAAGCTCTATTGTATAATCTTTAAATTCTTCTAGAATTATAAGGAACTATTAGAAGCTCCTCCTCTGATACTAATTTTTCGATCTTGAATATACAGATTATACACAATAGGGGGTTGAATTGTCTCTTTTAGGTTTTTCGTTAACTCTTCGATTGAATGAGTTCTGTCATCTATGATTTATCAGATTTGATCATGCAACAGAATAAGTTAAAGAAGGGAAACTTAGATGTATAGGGGTTTGGTGAACAGAATGCCCCTAGTCCACTCCTCCAATTCCCTACTACAAGATCTTGGTGATTTTCACTATCTGGTCCTCATTTCCAAAGACCTTCCAACAACTGAAAAATAGACAGTTGACACCTTTACAATTTTTAGGCTAACAAAGCCTTCTGGTTCAAAAACAAAACTACTTAGCTTTGTACGAGAATCTGGTTACTCAAGATAAAAAAAATTATAAAGAACTTTTCATGTTGATCATCACAGTTGCAACAAAATTCAATTAAAAACAGATGGATCGTCATATCTAGAAATACTGATTTTCATGTCGAAGGAGTTCTGAGTCGATCTGGTTGCAGTAGATATAGAGATATAATTCACAAATTCAGCAGTATTAGATCCATAATAGATATTTTAGGTAGAACAAGTGAATCTTCTATCGGGTTCCTTCTTCATAAATAAACAGAGCTTTGACGATCCTTTTAAATCAACAGAACTCAGTGCTTTTTGCAGTCTCTGTTTTCCAGCTTTTTGAATAATAGATTGATCACCACACTCCTGTACCTGGTTTTTCAGAGAAAACATATATAATAAAACTGATCATATCCTCTGGACAATTAGATCCATCAAATTCACCTTTTGATTCACGATATTCAAAAATTTGAATTTATAGAGTAGTCGTAACTTCGCTGAAGACTCAGCATAAAAATCTCATTTTAATTCGATCATGAATCCATTGATAAAACATCATTGAATCGGTGAAAGTCATATTTTAAAATCTACTTTTTATCTAGCTTGAAATCCTCCTAATAATCAGCTTGCATACTGTTGCATAAAAATATTGTCTTTCAAAATTTCCAATGCCAAACGTATGGTTGATGACGTGGCCACCAAACATAGGGTTGACAATGTAAGGTTGAACATAAACGTAGGTTTTATGTTACATTATTTAAAATTAAGGTTGATCATAAACGTAGTGTTGATCATTTGTTCTTTTTCTTCAACTCCTAGAAGAAAGATAAAAGATCCATTCAAAGAACGTATGGTTGTTTACAAAAGTAAGGTTGATGAACCATACTTTTGAGAAACAAACGTAACATTTAGTACTTATGTATGGTTCTCCTTCCATACTTTTTTTATAACCAAAACGTTAGGCTCCTTCGTCACGTAAGGTTCTTCTTCCATTCTTTATTGATAATGTATGGTTTATTAACCATACTTTTCTCTTATCTCAAAATGTATACACTCTTTTCATCTTTACGTTGCGATTATCCACGTAGGGTATAAACAGTGATTTAGGACATGCTAAAGCAGTTCCTGAATATGTAAGGTATGAACAGTGCTTCCAGATTGAGCTAAAACATTTTCGGAAAAAGTAATTAATACTCGTTATTTCAAGAGTAAAATAAATTAATAAAAATCTTGCAAAATATTAAATAAAATCATTAGAAAATAATTAAGGGTATTTGTGAGCATCAAAATTATCATAAAAAGGCAAAGTATTATTTTCAAGTAATCTCCCCCTTTAAATAACATTATTATGTATTGTTGAAAATAATAATTTTGTCAACACATATTAATTTTGGCCATTTAAGAATCAATTATCATGGTGGATATGATCATTTAGTTAAGGGATTGGGCATGCCCGAAAGCCCATTTTCTAAATTAAAAATAATTTTAAATACTTTAATATCACCTTTAGTATTTACATTTTTTCAGTGATTCCAACTCTCCCCCAAGACCAGGTACCCAAGTCATTCCCCTCAGTCTCTCCCACCATCTTTTGAGCTCGGTTGCATCACGTATTTGGATGAATCTTCTAGGAAATTCTCAAATCGCCCAGATTTGAAGAGTTATATTAATTATTTAATAACTCCATAATTTCTCACTCTATTCCCCCATTCCAGTTCATTAATGATCTTTTAATCCTCAATAAAATCATGCTTTAATGGTTGTATATTTTTCCTTTCAGATAATGGGGTATTTTGGCTTATTTCTTAAATGTTTTTCTTGGTATGTGATTCCTTCTTGTTTTCTTCCTTTTCCCTTAGCGTTTCCTCCCTCTTTCATTATGTTCTAAAATTTCCAGAAGATAGAGTTAAAACCTATGGTTTTATTTGATGCCTTTTTGGTCAAATATTGTGGTCTATGGCAGGATTTATCTTCCTTACAGTGTGGAGGTGGTGCGGTTGATGTTTTGCACCATGTTTTGAGGGATTCGACACGATTGGTGGGTGATTCCATGGATTACCATTCCTTGATGAGTTAGTTTTCTTGTTATATGAGTTTTTCATGTTTTCCATATGCTGTGGGTGGTGAGAAAACCATTTTTGAGGGATTTGGTTAATAATTTAATTTTATAATAGCATTTTTGTTGATGTTTTGAAGTTTTCGAATGTAACACATGTTGTATCGTTGGTGGTAGTTTTATAAAATATTAAATTGTATTATTAGTTTTTAAAGGGACTAGAAATTGATTATTTTTAAATTCTTATTGTCATGTGGGCCTTGGAATGGGGTTTCTGGAATATTTTTTTTTGGTTAAAACTTTGTTATAACGCTTGAGATCATTTTATGAAAATCGGTGTTTTCATTTATATCATTCATGGTATTATCCATGGTGATTTTATATCACACGAAAGTGGTTTTATATATGTCTCTAGGGATTCCAATAATACTTTAGTAGTGTTTTGGTGTGTTCTGGCCCTTGAAATGTTGTTTTGTAATGGGTTTTATGAGAAAATATTTGGTATACTCTTTGAAAGTGTTTTACGAAGGGTTTAATTGATTTAATGATATATGTAAGTGGTTAAACCATATTGGAAAAATGATTTGGAGTGTGTATATTCAAAAATGGTAAATTTTAAATGTGATAGGGGTTGTTTTGTGATGTGTTCCATCTTGTAAATGATTTAAATTTTTTTTGAAGGATTTAACAAAGTGTATAATAGATGTGAAAGTGATGTGGGATGTTTTGTGTTACTGTGATGTGAAAAATGGATTTTGGTTATGAAAAATGGAATTATGTAACATTTTACTGGGCCTTTATGTGATCTTTAATATATTATAGTGGTTTTATAAAATTATTTAATGGATTTTTGTAAGTGTTATGGAAATGTGAAAAATGTTGTGGGCTATTTTGGTGTGAGTCGGATTTCAAATAATTTTTAATGAAAAGTAGACTTTAGTGACTTCTGTGGTCTGCATGTGGGATTTTTGGTGATGTTTTTATGAGGAAATGATATTTTCATTTGCAAAATATATTTCATGACTTATTGAACTTGTTTGAGCACTAAGGGAAAACCCAGGTGTCTCGGTGGGAGGACGTGTACTAGTATGCTAGTGAATCTGTGGGGGTTTTCATAGTTTCACTTAAAAAGACTAATGCATACAACTCAAACTAAACTATGATGATGATGATTGGGGAACAATAGGTTACGGGTATGTTTCCTACTATTGGACCGTGCATGAGAACATATATTTGTGATAGTTACTCTCACATAAATACGAGGTACCTGGGACCCACAACAAGCAAGTTCATAGGGGTTAATTCATATTTCTTGTTCCCATTAGATCATTTATAATTTCGATCGGCATGTGGTAAATTTTTCTAGAAAATTATCTATATTTGTAATTTATTTTGAATGTGTTGATTCTTTAATTTATCTCACATAGAAAAAGTTTTTTTAAATTTCATCTTTTTGAAATTGTAACTATAAATTACATGTTTTAGAAAACATTAATGCTTTTCATCTTTGTTTGTTTATCTCATAAAATCTATAAGTGGTGGTATCCAACTAGGATTTGGATTACCCCCCATGTACACCGTTAGGTGTAAGTAGACTTGGTTATTTTGTTGTTTCAGGTTTGGGTACAAATTTTGTGCCAATAGTTCAGGTTTTTCCTGGTCGTTTGTTGTAAATTGTTTTGGAGATGGCTTGAGGGTGGGGCCTCTTGCAATGTAATGGTTCTTGGGAAGTCATTATTTGGTTTTCTAACTTTATAATGTTCTTTAAACATAGTTTTAACTTATGTATTTTAGTTAGGAAATTGTGAAAAAGACAGTTTTAGTTGAAAAATCTAGTTTTGATTTGTTGAGTTTGTTTGTTGTTTAATGTCTGTAAACTCGGGTAAATCATTCCCAAAAATTATTTTATCATACCCAGGAACATGTACCAGCCCGTGGGGATCAGGAATGCCATTCAGGCCTTGTCATGGGCCAGATTGGGTGCCGGTTTTGATGGTGACCATATTCAGTTTGTGACAAAATGGTATCAGAGGCTGGTTCACTCTCTTTAGGTCATGTAATTTGGGGAATAGTCAGGATAGTATATGGTTAGGATTGTCAGGACTTGGAATTCTGGTTTTGAGAAATGTGTCTGATCACCACACCCCATGAAGGAATTCATGTCTCTAGGGGTGGTTGGGACTTTTTTGAGTCCATTTGTTTGCATGGTTTTATGATGATTAGGGGAAATGAAATGAGAGTTAGGTTAATGGTCTGAGTGAGTTCTGTGGGTCTAGAAAGCCATGTGGAGAAGGATATATTCCCCTTGAACACTCCCTATTATGGTGATGTGATTGGAGTATGGCCCCCAACTATATGTCCATGTAACCCACCAAATTTAATTTCCCTATGCCTCATCTTGTGTTCTTTTAGTTTTGAAATCATGGAAGTTAGGTTTTAAAACAGAAATGACATGGTTTTATGAAGTTTAATTTTTTTGAAATTATTTTCTTTTAAATATATAAGGGAATTAATTATGAAATGGTGGAACTGAGTTTTCTGAATCATTTTTAAATGGAAAATGGTGTGTTTACACATCTATTGAATGTAGAAAAATGTGGTAAAGTTGGTTTGGAAAAAGGTTTTCCAACAGAGTATCATAAAATTTTGAGAGGTGTTTTAATAAGATGAGATGTTTTCAAATTAATGTATATGACTTGAATGTGATTATTCAATTAAATGATTATTCCATTATAAAAATCTTGGTAAAATGTAATTTGTGTTTGATTTCATGGTTAGCGATTTTGAGAAAAAGGAGGTATTGGACGACTATTTTGGTTTTTAAAAGTGGAGAAAATTTTTTATTTTAACCATTGGTGTTTCCATGATAGACCACTTTCCTAGGGTTATATGGGATGATGTATGGTTGATGGCATGGATCGATTAGTTCAGGGATGGATATGAGGACGGTGCCTGGTGTGGCACAGAATCATGCATGTGTGAGGCCCATGGGGTACCATTGGCGGATACACTAACCATTGAACCATTTTCCTCAAATATATGATTTTAAAGGAGAAACTTGATGTCTTTATGACTTTTTTGGGATGGTGTATATTATGTGTTTCTTTTAACATTTTTATGTTGTGGGACATTTTTAGTCCAAGAACCCTTCATATTTATAACGTGTTTTGGGTTTGTGTTTGCTCGATAAGCTGTGTTGAATGGCATATTAGTGGTCTCTTATGAGAAAGGTTTTGGAACATATTTACAAGGGAACCTTTCATGTTTTTGGATCAGATTTTTGGTACATCTTTACCAATAGATCATCTTGGTTAGGTCCTTGGGTTTAATTGTTAGATAAGGTACGCCCATTAAGGGTTAGTGAACAACTAATGTGAAACCCATGTAATTTTGTTGTAGGAAGATCCTCCAGTTGATCAATGTAAGGAATAATTTTAATGATATTTTTATATTAAGTCTACACCCTTTCATTTGTTGGTTTTTATTTATCTTTTTGTAGTAGGAGAGTGATCTTGGATGGTTGAAAGAGACAGTAGCTTCTTAAATTAGCTGATTTTCCAAAGGTGACAGTTGTATGGGAATGTTAGCCTGGATGAGTATATGGATGGTGTCTATGAGGTCCTATTAGTCTTTAGTAGACTCATATAATAAAAATTTCATGTTATGCTAATAGTGTGGGAAATCTGGTCAAGAGAGGATATTGTGGCAAATATCTAGAATTGTGTGTTGTTTTGGGATGTTGTAAAAGGTCCCTCTCCATGCATTGTTTATATCAGTCACCATAGTCATGTTTAAGGATTCCTTGTGATGCCATGTGATCTATTGAATATAATGGTGAATGTCGTTCAATCCTCTATGAGTACCTGTTATGTTGGGAGAATGTCTCCCTTGTAAAAACATCAAAATCATCAATTTTATATGATGGTGAGTATAAGTGTTCTATACATATATTATTTTTCAACCAAAGAAAGAAGGTGTGATGTGTGTGCATCTTCTAATCCCATGTTTCATTGAAATATCAGGTTAGGTTAAATTGGGATTGGAATGTGTTATGTCAGGGCAATATTATCAGGGATTGCAGTGTAGTTGTTGGTGGCACCGAAAGAAGAATTATCATTTATGGGGATTACAAAGCCTAACTGTCAGGAAAAAGATGATTAAATCATTTGAGCTATGTCCATAGTTCTTGGAAAGAAGCTGGCTCATAGTTAGGGGAAATCCCAGGGTTGTTTAAACCCTTGTACAATTTAATATCCTCGTTATGAATGATAGGAAGAGTTTAAACGTTTAATGTCATCACCTTTATTTTGTTGTTCTCATTTGGTGTAAATTAGTGGAGGGCCTTATACCTATGTCATCATCTAATGTCAATCCCTCGCCCATTGGTTTCCAATTATTATTTGGATAATGGTTGGAAATTTGGATAGACATGCCGAGGACACAGTTTGTGCATGATTAGTTGTGATAGTGTGCTAGGAAGCCATGAAGAATGAATAATCTACAAATTTAGTGCACGGTTTCCCAAATAGTGGGGACTAACCCTGCGCACGTCCCAAATCATTAATTTTTTTGGGTCATTCTATGTCCACCATTACTGGTCGGCTAAGTTGATGGGGAGACCCACTAAAATTTTCACGTACATTCCTTAGTAATCATTTAAAATAATTCTACCCTTTTTTCAAGGGAGTTAGTTCATGCCTCCCCATGATAGTGTCCTAATTCTATCTCAGAAAAAATATAGATTGTCTCTTATGGAGGGGTGCCAATTTGTGTCCCCCCATACGAATATCCCATATTTATACATGGTATTGGATTGGTGGTAGGAATACTCCTTCATAACTATCTAGCTATCAACATATTCCTTTAGTAATCTTTTGGATTGAAGAGTGCCCAATGTTGTAGTTAAACTAAGGTAAGTGTAACTTTTTCAAAGTTGTTGTTCATATGGGTTAATTCCTAGAGGATTGTCCAGATTGTGTTTGGGGAGTTTTATATTAGGATAATATATGAATTTGATTGATCATTTCAGGAAAGTGGTGTAATTTTGGGTAGTGATATTAATCCTTCCTTAAGTGATCATTGATGGTGTTTTGTCCCTTGGGGATGAAGCGTGGAAAAGAAGTACATCTTGGATTATCGGTTGGGTTTAGTTTTTGTATCTGGCCTTGCAATGGATTTCTATAGACTGAAAGATTTCATTGTGTGGAAAATGTAACATAAATTTCTTATTATAAAGTTGCATTTTTTTTATTTTCCATTCATTCTTTGATATGGGGGTTTCCCAAGCTTTTATGGAGGAATGGGTGATTTTTCATGAATTGAGCCAAACTGTGAGCCCAATTCCATATTTAAAAATAAATTTAGATTCCTTTATAACTCCTTCATTTTTCATCATTTTTCATCCATTCTAATTCCTACTTATCATCCCTAGAACTATTAACACTACCATATTAATTTAGACCATTTAGAAATCCATAAGAATGTTTTATATGGGTTTTTATTTAAGGGATTGGTCCAAACCAAAAATTGCATTTCATTCATTAAAAATATTGTTTAATTGTTTCATATCACCTTCAATATTTATGTTCATTTGGGGATTCCTACTCTCCCCTGATCCCACATACCAAAGGTGTGCCCCTTGCTCTCCCCCTATAGAAATCGGTTTCAACACGAAGATGGATGAATCTTCTCCGAATTTCTCAAATCGCACGGATTTGAAAAGGTAAATTGATTTTTTAATAACTACATCATTTCTCAATCTCTGTCCCAAATTACAGATCGTAAATGTTCTTTTAAACCATGTTCAAATATCCCTTTAATGGCTGGCTGTTTTCAAATTCAGGTATTGTTGTATTTGGGGTGATTTGTTAAATATTTTTCAAAGTAACTGATTCCATCTAGGTTCCATTCAATTCCCTTAGGGTTTTCTCACTCATTCATTATGTTCTAAAATGACCATAATTTAGGGTTTGAACCTAGGGTTTGATTCGATGTATTTTTGGTCAAATATTGCGGTATATGGTAGGATTTATCTTCCTTGTGGTGTGGAGGATGTGCGTTTGACATTTTGCACCACGTTTTGAGGGATTCGACACCTTCAGTAGGTGATTCTGTGGTTAACAATTCCTTGATGAGTTAGTTATCATGTTTTATGAGTTTTTAATGTTCCCCATATGTTTTTTGTGGTGAAAAACAATTTTTTAGGGATTAGGTTATGCATTAAATTTTATAATTGATTTTTTTTTGAATTTGTGAATATTTCGAATGTATCACATGTGGTATCTTTTTTGGTAGTTTTATAAAATATGAAATTTATTTAATAGTTTTTGAATGGGGCAGAAGATTCGATTTTGATAATTCCTTAGTGTCATGTTGGACTTGTAAGGGGGTTTTTGAATATGTTTCTTGTGTAAAACATTGTTATACTTCTTGAGAGCATTTTATGAAATGGTGTGTTTTCATTTGAATCATTTGTGGAATTATCCAAGTTTATTTTAAAACACTTGAAAGTGGTTTTATATATGTCTATAGTTATGAAAATTCTACATTAGGAGTGTTTTGGTGTGGTTTTATCCTTGGAATATGGTTTTGAATTGCATTTTATGAGCAATGATTGGGTATAGTCATTAGAATTGTTTTATGATTGATTTGAATGATTTAATGATTTATGTGGGTGGTGAAACCAAATTTAAGTAATGATTTGAATTGTGTATATTATGAAATGGTACAATTTAAATGTGAGCAGGGACGTTTTGTGATGTTTACTATCCTGTAAATGTTTTAAAAATTGTTTGAAGGATTTACTAATGTGTGTTAGATATGTGAAAGTGATTTGGATGTTTTGTGTGGGTGTGATGTTCAAAATGGATTATGTTTATGAAAAATGGAATTATATAACATGTGAGTGGGATTTTATGTGTGTTTTAATATTTTAATTTTTTTTATAAAATTGGTTAATGGAGTTGTGAAAGTGTTAATGAAATTAAAAAGGGTTGTGGTCTAATTTTCCCTGAGTGGAATTTCAAATCAATTTGAATGAAAAGTGGACTTTTGTAACTTATATGGTATACATGAGGTTTGTCTGGTGAATGTTTTATGTGGAAACGATATTTTCATGTGAAAATTATATTTCTTGGTATGTTGAACAAGTTTGAGCACAATGGAAAACTCGGGTATCTTGGCGGGTGGACGTGTACTTTTATGCCCGGGAATCCATGGTGTTTGGCCTCAGTTTAACTTTGAAAGATTGACATGTAAACTCTAAATAAACTATGATGATGATAATTTATTACCACTAGGTTATGGGTATGTTTCATACTAGTGGCTTGTGCATGAGAATGGATATTTCTGGTAGTTACTCTCTTGGAGATATGAGGTACATGGGACCCACAATAACCTAGTGCCTAGGGGTTATTTCCAATTTCTTGTGATAATTAGATCCTTTATACATACCATTAACATACAATATATTTGTATTGACAATTCAGTATCTTGGGAATTTATTTTGAAAGTGTTGATTCTTTAAATTATCCCACGTGAAAACTGATTTTTTAACTGCATCTTTTAGAAATTATAACTAAAAATTACATGTTTTTGAAAACATGCATGATTTTTATCTTTAAATGTTTATCACATGAAATATCTTAATGGTGTTATCCTACTAGTCATTGGCTTACACCTCACTTACAATTTTGGGTTTATGTAGACTTGGTTATTTTGTTGTTATAGGTTTGGGTAGTAATTTTGTGCCAATAGTTCAGGTTTTTACCGGTCGTTCGTGATGTGATGTTATGGAGATGGATTGAGGGTGGTGCATCATGACATGTGGAGGTTCTTGGGCAGTCCGTATTTGGATTCATAACTTTTTAATGGTCATTATACATAGTTTAAACAAATGTAATTCAGTTATGAAATTTTGCAAACGAATGTTTTAGTTGAAAAATCCAGATTTATTTTATTGAGTTTGTTTGTTTTTTAATGTTTATAAACTCATGTAAATAATTCCCAAACATCAATTTATGATACCCAATCACTTGTGCCATCTCGTGGGGATCATGAATTCCCTTTGGGCGTTGTCACGGGCTGGATCGGGTTTCGGTTTTAGTGGTGACCATATTTGGTTCGTTACAACTATTATTTACCATGAAATTCCATTAAAATTTTATATATAATAATATTATTATCCTTATAATACTAATATTTTGTTATAAAAAAAATTACCCAATTCCAACCTTTTGAGATTTTCATTACAGGAAACAATCATCTAAAACATGCATATGTAAAGCCAACTTCCTACATAATTAATAATGTTATCTACATTAATTTTAAAACATGGTAAGTTAAAATGTAATATAATATGTAATTATTAAACGTCTTATTTATTAATGATTCCAAAATGAAAAAATACATATATCCCCTCTCTTATTCAATGAAAACTAAATCAACCTACATGCATATGTGGGGACAATCGCCTCTGTGGATCGATGTATTCCATCATTCCATACAAAATTCCATTAATGGTTTTACAAAAATGAAAAATGGATAAATATGATATATTTGAAATAATATAGCTTATGTAAATAATAATATATAACATAAAAATGATATGTAAAATTAATTACTTCTATAAATTCAACCATTCAAAAAATTAGTATATTGATGTAATTGATTTAATGATTCTATGTAATAGATTAATATGAATCTTAGAATCTTGTACTTTAAATAAATTATAATTTATCACACAAATGAAAAAAAATCGATATTTATTCAACTAGAATAATGATATTTCACGTATAACATCTTATAAACACACATGAATCATGGTATTCTCATGTTTGGTTTAGTTTGACCACCCACCTAACTAGTTATAGGAAACTAAATCATCGATTAATATTGGAACAAAAAAATTAGTAATAAGAGTAAAACATTTAATAAAACTTGTATATTTTTGATTTGGATATTTATATAAATATTTATCTCATAATTAATAAAGAAGCAATTATTGGTTATAAATCAGGGAAATATTCTTGTTGTTGATTTCGTCTTCAAGGTTAAATAGTGAAATAATCATGACAGAAAGCTATAAATTTATTAAATCATTATAATTTTCTTATAAATGTTTCTTTAATGATTTAAAAATCAATAAATATTTAGGAATAATGAATACTGTAAATAAAACTAAAAATAGATCGAAATGATTAATATTACTAACAAAAGATATTGAAAATGAGTAAAAATTTACTATAAATATAATGATAATAAATGTGTAGTATAAATTTTTAAACTTCAGAAAAAATTTCTTTGTTAGGTAATTAATTTGTGGAATTTTATTAGAATCCATGATTGGGGATGGTGTAGAATGAATCAGGTCAAAGGTATGGTTTTCCTATATTAAGTCTTTTTCTTTGAAATATGTTTTTTTCTTTCGCCTAATAAATTTTCCATGTCGTAACTGTTTCTAATATCATTTATCATAGCATGAATAAAATTTAATCATGGTACATGATGTATAATTATAGAACCATCCATTTCATGTTTTTTAGTCAAAATTTTTCTGAAGTCAAAATATTTTAATAAAAAATAATTTAATTCCATGATACATGTTAACCTTAAAAACTCTAATTTTCATTATTTCTATTATTTATTTCCCAAGGATATATATATTTCATATATATTTTTCTTCCAATGGAAAATATTATTAATAATCATTTCCATTTGTTTAATATTAAATTAATTCATTGTTTTCCCCTGTTGTATAGATTTTTGGTAAGATAGTTTCAACACATTTAATAATGATAATTATACCTAAATAATATTTCTTATATGTTGGGATGATTTTAATACAATAGATCCTACTATATTAGGTAAAAAATATCTTAAATGATTACACAATTTACAATCTAAAGAGACATAGTTCAAGGTTATATTACAATATTTTAATTATAATAGATTGAAATTTATTTTATCAAAATTTATATTATTTTACATTTCATTATATAAATATTATCATCAGTTTAAACATTGGGCTTAACCTCAAATATTATTTTTATGTGAAAATGTGAATATTCCATTTTAAAAAATACCATTACATTAATGATATTATTAAAATATATGTATTACATTGATGGTTTTTCAAAAGGTTTCAGGAATAAAATTATTATTTTTATTTAAAATAAATAATATTAAAATATTATTTTTATTTAGAAACTAGTAATTTATATTTAGGAAATCAGGTAAAGTTTTTTTGAAAAACTATTACGTTATCTTAATGATTTATCATAATAAAATTAATTTTTAAAACCTATATATATTGTATCATAAAAAATGCATTCCATGTTTTGAATAACTAGGTTGGAATTTTCTACAAAATAATGCATTATTTTTTCATTATAATTAATTTAACATAGTTAACAACTTGATTGTGTAGTAATAACATAAGTGGAAATGGAATAATTAAAATAAAAAATGTATTATAAAATGTTTCTAAAAATATTTGTAGATGATTTTTTGCGGTACTGTAGGACATATTTCATCCTCCACTCAATTATTGGATTTTTTTGTTCCCACAAGAAATGGATAACAACGTTATAATTTGTATTCAAAGGTAACATTTACAAAATACGAATTTCTAAACACTTATAAAAAAGGTTTCTCAAACACCCTTATATAACACCCTAAAATTTATGTTTAATCTCAAAAAGGGGACCTGTTTCCTTCCCCTAGTATATTCATTTACTATTGTAATATTTTTTTTAGAAGATATTTTTACATGACCTTCTTTTAAAAATAATCCTCTATGAGAAACATAATGTTCTCAATGTAAGTTCAATATTTTCATAAGAATCATTCTCTTTTATCAACCCATTTGAAATTTATTATTCCATGTTTATATTACTTCTTGATATTTATAATATAGAGAGTTTTTTATATATTATTATAGTACATTTTAACTATATTTTCATTTTCACTTTTTAATAATAAATACTACATTCATGTTTTTTGTTGGACTACCATCCCCACACATTTTAATGTTTTGTTTTCCTTAAAAAAAATTTATAATTTTACCATCCATGAAAAAACTATAATATCCAATTTAAATATATCATGAATCATTCCTGATATTACCCAATAGGTCTTCCTAATCCCTATCAGATGAAAAATAATTTACGAGGAACAAAAATGATAAAGATGAATATTTTTTCCACAAAAGATACCAACAAATATAGAGAAGTGGTGATGAAACCATTAATTTTTTTAATGCTAAAATATTTCAAAAAATAAATTTATTATAAAGTTGAATAGTACTAACATGAAATGGTAAATAAAAACCTAAATGTAACAGAATCACCACAAGTATCCTTACATGATATCCCCACGCAAGGTGGAACTCACATTATTCTTAACACTACCAACACCCAATGTTCCACTATCAAGAATATACACCATATCCATGTAGCTCTGACCCTATTCTTAGAACCTAAAATTGAATGAATATAGACAAATAAAGGAAAAAAATTATTTTTTAATAAAAACTATTCAGGTATGATCCCTACAATTATTCTATAATATTTTTTTGAAAAATAATAAAAATATTCTCAATTTCAAATAAAACATTGTAGTGTAGTTTTTAAAAATTCAAAATATATCATGTTTTCTATATCATTTAAATGTAAATATAAAGGTTAAAAATATGAATCTTTATTGAAACCTAGAGGAATAATAATTTACTTCTAAATTTGAATGAATAAATAATTTCCATAACATTTTAATCTATAAATAATGTTCAATAATAGAATTTTAGGTTTAACCAACTAGATTAGTTTGATCTTGGGTTATAGTACAACATGTTCTCTAAAAAATATGAATCATGGTTTCCACACATCCCTAGATGTCATACCTCTACGGAATGGAATCTGATTATAACTAATGACCACCACCCATCTGCATGTTCAACTAGCATAGTCCTTATTAATCTAATTTGAAGTAGTTCTAGTAAATTCAATGAATGTATATCCTTGGCCACCCACATAACCCCCTAGACTCCCATGTCCTCCAAATAAATCAATCATGGTTTTATTGATTCATTCCAAATTAGTTTTCTGATCCACTTTCATGTATTATTAAATCATGTTTCAAACATTCAATTATATATCAAACCCCAATATGAAATGGATTTCATAAAAACATAATTTTCTAAAACATTACTTTATTTTAAATGTGTAGAACTTTTACAACCTTTATTTGCCAATATTCATCATAAATTTAACCATAAAATGATTCATTTAAATTCTAAAATATTTCTTCAATATAAATAGAATTTTTTAAATTTGATTGTCATAGTCATTCAATACACCACATGATATTTTAAAAACTTATCAAGGATCTCTCATAAATAATTATAAATTAATTTCCAACAAATCACGATAATATGGATTCAAATAATATGAACATCCATAAAAATAATCACCATAATATCTTTCATTTTTAAACAACCAGTACACGATTATTACGAAGAGACTGATGATGGATTATAAACATTCAAAATCATTACAACCATAATGAATTCCATGAAGAATCTATAAAAAATGTAACATTAAATCATTTTTTAAATTAAATTTCCATTGAAAAGAATAAATTTCATATCATGTAATGTATTCATAAAAATAAAATTCACCTCTTTAGTAATTTTGGATAGTTAATGTTTTCATTTTTAACAGACTGATAACAACAAATTTTTTGTAAATATAACTATTGAACAGTGACCATTTTGATTACATAATGTTACATAATATTTTAATAAATGTATACAGATGAAGTGATGGCTTATACCAATAGTTTTACACACTATGAACCCATTTATCAGGGTATAGAGGTAGATAGAATCACTAATCTTTGAACATTGCCATGTCCAAGTTATGATTGATTGAAAAGTAGGTGGGAATTAATTCGTGGGAATATTTCTTTATTATTATTATGGAAACCAATACATTCATCACTGAAAAATCCCCCAAAAGACTAAAAATGGAAAAATTCACCCTTATATAAAAATGTAGTGTAATAAGTGGTTATGTATCAAGCTACTAATAAAATGGATTTATATAAATTTTCTAATAAAATAATTATAAAATATAACTTTGATTAATATTTATTTTATATGTCTTAAATAGCATGTTTTATTAAATTATATTTTGAAACTATGAAATGTTATATATATTTTATAGAAATGTATATTCTCAATCAAGAAACACTTTATGAATTCATTTTTTTTAAATAAATTATATTTAAAAAATATATTTTTATTAAATAATATGTATTTATTTATAAATGGTAATATATTTTTATGAAATAAAATGAAATTTTCATAATGATCAGAGATAATTATCATTGCTAAAACATTAATTTCTCTATTAAATTGTAATTTTTTATTTAATTGATTTCATTTCCATATTTTTAAAATTAATTTATAAAATAAATATTATTTTCCAAATTAAAAGGTCAAAACTAGATAATGGTGATTTTTTCATAATTCTCTGAGGTAGTGGAATTTTTGGGTAAAAATTAATCATGGTATGAATATATAAAACGTATTATGCTAAAATAAAAACCCAAATGTGATATATTAAATAATAAAATAATATCCACATCCAAAATTATTGTAATCCATTATAATAATGTCTTTTATGATATATTATTAATTTTTCATCCCCTTAAGGAATCCTTTATAACCTATATTATATTTTAATATTTTAAATTAATTTCTTTATAAACACGAAATGGTTCCCTTTCACAACAGGTATTCGTTTAATTTGATTTTTTTTACATATAATGAAATTAAATCCATTCCACATTACAATAAAACATATTCAAAAGTAATAATATTGTTTGTGTTTTGGATTAACTTATTATATAATGTCCAAACTAATGTTAAGAAATTAATAATGAATTCCTCCATCAAACTATAAAAACCCACTCCACCTAAAAATATAATCAACTAAAATAATTTGAAAATGATTTTACACTATCATTAACTCTAAATTACTCTCTAAATGTTCCCCCAATATCAAAAGATTATCCTCTTATGTTTTTTTGAACTTCCCTCTCAATATAAGGGGTCACTCTATCTATTTCTTTTCTATTCAAGGACCATCTACATATTTTTTCTTTTAGAATCTCAATTTACTATTTTCACAAATATTTTAATATATGCCTTCACTATATAAATGTTTCACTATTAATGATATATCATTAATCAACTCTTTTTATATCCCTTTTCTTATCTCTTTAATATCTACAATAAGGGATCATCTACTTCTCTTCTTTATTAAAAAAACTTATTTATATTTTATCTTTAAATTTACAAACTTTCAAAATTGTCTATGAAATTATACATCCATCCTATTTACATTATGATTTCCATGTAATTATAGACTCTGTTTACTCTAAATAAAACCTTTTAGGAATTTTTATATACCACTATTATTCTACATTAAATATATTGTGATTTACCATGCCGATAATTTTTAATGTGAAAACTCATACCAATTTCCAGATAGGAGTAGTCACCTATATATACATACACATAAAGGATTTAATAAATATTTGTATAAAAACAAAACAATACAATAAGGTGTTTAATAATGGTTAAATTATTATTTTCTGTGTATGGTTTATGTCCTACACTTTTTCATGAACATAATATGGATGTGACATGTTACCCTAAAATTATATAGCCCTAAAATTTATTGGGTAATGTTTTTATCAAATGATTTATCATTTAGGTAAAATTTCAGGTAATAATATTATTATTAATATTATTTAATTTTTTCTCAATGGTTTTCCATGAATTATGAACATGATATAATATTATTGGTCGTTTCCAAATTCCCATGTTATATTTCTATTACCATCTTTTATAATGAATCGATCATTAATTATTTGATTATCATACTTTTTATGTTACCTTGATATACCTGTTTAATGTCATTTTTTCATTCATCATATTCTTCTATGATTATTATCTTAATTATATTTTTATATCCGGAATTTTTTATGTATATCCCCAATCAATATCAATATTCTTTAAAATAATAATATAATTTAACAGTATTCAATAGAGTTGTATTTTATATATTTTTATTCATGTTGAAATTTATTATTATATTTACAATATTAACTTAATATACAATAGAATTCTATATTTTGTAATCGTATTATGTGTACCCTCATGTAACTAATAATTATTTATGGTGTGTTAATGATACGAGTTGTTATAGTTGTTATTAGATAAATGTCCAATTTTTTAAGAGATTTAGATTAGAAACACATAGTGAAAGACATAGGGATAAGAATAATTAAAGGAATAAAACTAATTTTTTAATGTATATACTAGTTTATATTGAATAAAATAAATCACTATATATATAATATACATTGATGTGACTTTAGAACTATTGTTCTGAGTGATAATAACACTTAATAGGGTACATTGGGCCATGATAAGATCATCATCAATAGTATAACAAATAGGTATTCCTGTCCACATTGTCTAATAATTATAAGTGATATTATTTGTTAAATTACAATTTTAATTAAGATCACATATTATGGGACGAAAATGATGATATAATTTAATAATAGGAATTAGATTATAAATATCATAAACTGGCAAATAAATGTCACTAATCTGTTATCAAGTAAATATTCATAGATTCCCTTTTTTATGTGGGTAAGAGTATGAAAATTATCATCCATAATAATGTTTTCTATAATGTGAATAATTCATAACATAATAAATTAGTGAAAGGTAGGATTCTCATCCATGGTTTTTGGAATTATTTCATACCATGATTGATTGTTATATTAATTCGAACAAAACCCCAAAGTAATGAAGTGATGTTGTTAATGGGGATGGAAAATTTTTCAATTAATTTAATCCCTATATATGAATCATCCCCAATCAATATTGTTTGGATATATTTCCATAAAAACCCAATTACACTCATTTTTTTAATTTTATTTGAATGGATTTGTTTTCCTATAATAAAGAAACATAAATTTCTTTGATAATTAAATCACCATTCATATAACAAATTCCCCATTAATTTTGTACATGAGATTAGTGTCTATTGAATAATATATTTTATAAAAATCTCACACATACATATAATTTCCATGAGATTTTGTATATCTAGAAAACATGATTTTTATTATGGTGAAGATAATCTTTGATGACATGACCATTGTAAGAAAATATTATAGAGCCTCTATATTGAATATCATGAAGTCAGAAATATCATGGTAATGGAAATTTATTCTCTCCCATGGATTTATGACATGTTTAATCAAACACATGGGGACTCATATATCCCTATAGTGGATTTATAGTTGTTATTTTATAAATTAATGGGGTAGTTGGATATCCCCATAACTACTTTTCATATAATGAATGGGAACTATGATTTCAAAAATGATTTCATTTAGAATACATTATTTACAAGAAATCATATTGTCATTTATACATAGATAAAATTGGGATTATCTAAAAAAATTAAATTTTTATTTATAGATGTTATTTGTATATACATTAATAGAAAGTACGGGCATATTGAGAATATTAGTTTATTAATAACCAAATTGAAAGAGGTAAACTTATTTTAAAATTACATTAATGGTGGATTTTTGGCGGAGAATGTAACATTATATGAAAATATTTGAAATAATAAATAGATATCCATAGTTCCATCAAAAATATTGTTAATCAGGGGACTAAAAAACAAATATCTATGATGCAGATCTATAGGTTCCATGGATTACCTAGGTACTATTAATGAATTTTGAGAATCTTATAATGACTGTGAGTACCACTAATATGGTAACACGGAAGGGGATGATGTTTTTATAGACTATAAAATTTGACGTGGGAATTAATGAGTCAAATAAGAGCCTAATATATACTCCTTTATACACATCACCCACTAATGGGTTAATATATGAGAACTAAAATGATTCATCCAAAAAGATAATGGGTTGTGAAATAATTATATATAAAAATTTTATGGCATATTATTCTAGAAAATTTATGATCTATGAGAAGAATTACCCAACAGATGATATTTAGTTTTCCCCAATGATCTTGACATTGAATATTTTAAAAATTATCTCTACTAGGAGAATCATGAACAATATATTAGTCATAAAATTATCATTTATATATTTATAAAGAACATATATATATGTGAAAATTAAGGTGGATATATTTCATGACGTATTATATTTTCTCAATATAATACTATTTTGTAATGGTTCATGATGTTTCAGATTGTTTGAATAGAACGATCTCACAGCCTAATCCATGATTATGATTTAATGTGATTTAATATTTGTGTACAAGGTGATTATATAAATGATAACAATAAGAGGTCTATAATCTAGAATTTACCATATTAAAACTCAACCATCTGTTCTTGAGTGTATTATAGAGGCCCACAAAATGACATTTGGATAAAAAGGTAATGAATAATTTGGAGTTGAAATTTTTTAAAAATGGGATAATACATCTTCAAACATAGAAATACCTACCACCAATACCAAGTATGAGGAAAGAATTTATGTAAGATTAACATATCTCATATTTCACTATTCATCTAGGATGAACTATTATTAATAGTATTCTTACGTAAATCATATGTTGTGATAATATGAAGAAGGAGAATATAAAATTCTTATGTAAATGAATGGTATTCCAATAAGATAATTTTGAATTGCCAACGTTTATAGGTTTGACACAAATATTTCTCATAAATGCATTGAAAATGGAAAGCATAACCACATATTTCTTTATTGTACTCTCATGGAACCCTAAAGGAAATAAACCAATTCAGGTTATAGTCAATTTCCTTATAATGTTAGTGAATTTCAATTATTTATAGGATTATTTTTCTATTAAATAACATTATATGATATACATAAAATATGGGATATGAAATCATTTAGTACCAATCAATATTTTATGTAATCATTATTTATGTTTTACATCTAGGCTCCCATGAATTCTTGAATAATTGGATACAGATACGAGTTTTAGAATTTCCAATATGTATTATAATTATATTGAGAGTAAATTTATCATTTGAAAGATATAGGTTATGTTTAAATATATTTAATTTTTTTACAATTATATTTCCATCAACTCCACCCCTTATTTTAGTTATTGTAAAAAATAATTTCTCATTCCATCATTCAAATTGATGATTATGAGGCTCTATATGGTAATATGTTCTAGAATCAAACATGGTGGGATGATGTTGGATAATAGAAGATATTGGTACCCGATATTTTACAATAATTTATATATATGGTTTAAAAAATTCATTATCATACTAAATATTAAGACATTGAAAAATAATAATTATGTATAACCATTGATGAGGCTTTGTGATTGAGGTCAGAGATAAGCTATTCCTTCATATCTCTTCATGGAATAATATCATGATTTTTTGGAAGAAGGAAAATATTATTTAAATATAAATTAACCACTTTATAATCATCTGTTTCACCATTATATGCCATTTTGACTAGCACTCCCCCTGATAATATCTCAATTATAATATTCGATCAATACGTCCATTATAAATAATTAAATATAATACCCATAGATGTACTGAATTAATATTTTTCCCCATTATTTAATTAGCATTAATATGAGGAGAATTCATTAATGATCTATGATCACCAATAAGAATTTCTATAATAAAGTAAAAATCTCATGGTAAATGTATTATAGTAGAACTCAATGTTTGAGTAAGGATTTTGAGAAATGTTATATTTGATAAAATGAATGTACCCATTCATTATTATTTTATGATGTGAAACTTTTTAAGGAGTGAATTTTTATGTGGGGATTAATGTAACATGCCAAACTATTATAAATGAAAATTCATTTGAAATGAATAAATTATTTTTTCAATTATCATAGTTATAAAAAAACATATAATACCTTTGATATATTAGAATGTTGTAGTTTATTTGATTTAAAAAATAATTAATAGTTAAAACAATTTATAATATCTATGTTTTATAAGGAATATTAAGTGTCGTGTATTATTGGATATAATAATGTCTAACAAACTCAGATAGTTGAAGGGAATACCTTGAGCAGAAGGATTTTATCTCGTAATCTATATTTATCAAACTGTATAATAGAGATGGAATATCAATGTTTTTCCCTCAACCAAGTCCAATCTAAGATTCAATAATAAATTCAAGATATATAATGTTTATATGAAATGTTTTAGCTCATTTGGAACATCGACCAAATGTTGTTCGCCGAACAACCCTAAGAAAATGTCCCTGTTAGACAATTTTCAATTAGGGAATATGATAATGTAAAAATCGGTTATGTAAGTATAACATAATTTTATTAATTTTTTTATTTTCATTTAAAATAATATAATTATTATATTTATATTATTTTTATGTGATAATATTTATATAATCAATTTTGTCCAAGTTAAATTTTGATATGGTTTGAATTTTTTTTTAAATTTATACTTTCAATCAAAACACACATTTTGTTGAATATATGATTTTTTAAATTAATTTTTTTTTAAAAAAAATTATTAATATATTATTTCATTAAACATTTAAATGATAATATATTTTTATAAAGTCAAATATAATTTTTATAGGGTTCAAATTATATTTTATTTAGGAATATAATCTTATATAGTAAAGCGGTTTCATTATTTAAAAATAGAAAATTTAATGTTAAAATTTTTTTGGATATAAATACAAATATTTTTTAGATAATTTTATAGATATTTTCAAACAGTGATGTTTTCCAAAATTTTTGAGATAATATATTTTTTTTGTAGAAAAATATATATAGTATTTATTATGAATTTATAAAAGTCAAATACATAGGTAATAAATAATATAATGTTTATTCTTCATCAAATTTATATTTCCACATAAAAATATATATTTTTATTTATTTTATTAATTTTATAAACCACTGGGGAATCATAAAAAACCTATGTTTTATATTATTGATTGAAAATAATCTCATTAAAAATGTAAGTAACTTCGACATCAATAAGAGAATCATTACAATGATTTTTTTATTATCCTTAAATAAAAAAAATTACAACTCCACTTTGTCCTAAAAAATTCGAAAACCCATTACTTTGTTTGTTTTTTTTAATTAATCATATAGATTCATAAACCTTGGTTTAGAAAAATATTTATTAATTCCCAAAATATTATTTATAAATAACCACCCAACCTATAATTCCAATTAATTTAAAACCTGTAGATTCTGAGTTTACACTACAGTTCCCACTCTATCTCCCTCCCATTGTGTCTCCAATATCTTAATATTCGATTTCAACGTTTTTACTAGCCCCCTCTCAAGGTTATGGATCTATCTCTTGATTTCAATTCTACAATCTTATTTTTATTATTTTATTTTTAATCACAATTCATTATTTTTTTCATGTATTTAAGAATATTTATATACAATAGAATTTGTTTTCTAGTAATAGGAGTTCAATTTCAATCACAATGAATCCTTTACCTATGATATTACTTTAAATATGTAAGGAATCTTCTATTTATCCTATTTATTCAACAAAATTAATTATATTATCCCTTATTATTTCAAACTATTAATTCTAGGATATTTCCTTTTATATATATTTAAGTCATTATGTTTTTTGTGATGATAGACCCCATTGAAAATTATAGAAACATTTTATGAATCTTTATATACCCGTTTATGTTTCTAAAATTATAGTCAATTTCCATGCCTAAAATTTGTATATTTAACACCCTTATCTATTTCATCTCATTATTATTAAAATAAATGGACCTATACGTTATTTATGTGGGAATTATGTTTATGTAACCCACACTACATTGTCATGGAATTAAATGTTTTGAAATACTTTCATATATTTCATGATCTCTATAGAACACTTATCCATTCAAAATATATCAATTTGAATGGTGGCCTAAATTATATATCTCTATTTTGAATTGGGTATTGTTTTAATCTCATTATATCCCAAGTAATTTTCATGTGAAATCATCATAATAAAAAAAATTTACAATGAATTTGTGATTAACCATGAGAACACGTATGATGTCATACTATATATTTTTTCTTCATTCCCTTGATTCCTATATGATATCATCTTATGTCATTATTTTATATTCTTGTTTATGAATTTCACCCCCTTTTATGTTACCTTTATATTCATATTGACTAATATCTTTTACTTTCATCATGGTATGCTTTTATTATTCCCTAAATATTCTTCACATGTAACCCATTTTTTTTGTATATGGATAGGTTTTCCTTTAATATTTTAAAAAATTTAAGAAATTTAATTTCATGATATATAATTTATGATTATATTAATATAATTATTTTGAAATTTGTTCTTATATAAAATTAATTTCTCAAAACAAAATGGAATTTTAATCATTTTGGATTTTATAATGTGTTCCTTTAATAAATATGGAATTCATTATATATATATATATATATATATTAGTTATCATGGAAACCAAATTAAAAGAAAAAAATCAATATATCATGTATCAGTGTGCATGACCTGTGGTTTTATTTAAAATGAAAATGGAATATATAGAATATAATAGAATAATTTAATGAAACATGAATATACTATTAAAAAACTATATCCAACAGCAAGATATCTAAAGAAAAGGAAAATTTGGGGGCCATTATTCTCTTAAAGATCAGGTACACACTCATTTGTTGACACTCTGTTCTACAGATTGATTAATGATAAAAGTTGGATTTTTTTAGTTATGGGAAAAATGAGTAATATTTATATTGAGGATACTTATGATGTGTGGGTTGTTAAATCATGTACAAACATGGTATCAAATTATAGTCTATTAGAGAAGTGACAAAATTAGTAAATTCATACACCAACCATGAAACATGCCCTTATCCTGGTTAACATTGTTTGAAGGGATTTCCATATTCATTGAGCTAACTTCTCCCCTCATTGGGTTCCCTCATAATTTACTCCAAAACTAATCACAAATTTTACTTGTTAAAACTACCCATTTTCCTATAACAATCCACATATTGTGAATATGACTATAAAAATATAAAAAATTTCAAAATCCCCCTATCATATATAGAGACCCAATAAAATAAAATGTGGTAAAAAATGTGATGTATATATATGACAGAAAGTGTTTTAATTATAAAATTTTTTCAATGATAAATATTTATAAACCTAAAATTCCTCATAATGAATACATATTATCAAAAAATGAGCCCACCACTCTCTCATCATCTTCAGATTATCCCATGTCAACTCAGAAAGAAATTGATTCTACCCTAGAAAAAAATTTATATTCCTTCAATAAAGTACATGTATCCCATAATAAATAATATGAAGAATCTTATTAATCATTTTAATATAATGTTCGATAAATAATTACATACAATTCAAAATAATATATGGTTATGAAAGTTATAAGATGTGTTGTGATACATAAAACACATTATCATTTATTTTCATCAATGATATAATTGAAAAATGAAAAACTATCATTCCAATATGATCAATATTTTGAAGTGAATCCATATACCTCAGTTCTATCATATCATTTTATATAATACATTAGTAATCTAACCGAGGTAGTGATATCAAGAAAAAATGTTCAACTTTTGTGAAATTCAATTGATGTCAATGTTGATCCATGAATTTTTTATACCATCATTGATCCTATAGTAACATTAGTCGAATCTTCATATGGTTCATTATCCTCTCTAAGACTATCCAAGGTCCCATGAGGGATTATTTTCTATTTTCCGACAACGAAATGGATGAATCATAAGGTCACACAAACATGGATGCAAAGGGTTTTATTTCAACCAATTACTGATAGAAATTTTTCTACGAAAAATTTAAAGGCCCCATATCTAAAGAAAAAAGAAACATCAATGTTAACAATGAGATTAGTGATAATGTCTTTGTGAATATAAATGTATGTTTCTTTCACATTATCTAACTGTGTATTATACAATGTTGTCATTATTACATCGGAACCCATCACCACCATGAGGTTTCATCAAAAGTGATATATTAATCATGGATCCCTATATGATATTATTGATGAAGAAGCTATTTAAAATCAGATAATTTCCAAAACATTCATATTTCCCATATCCTAATATTTAGTGGTATCACATATAGATGTAATTTGATTTCATTTTTTTAGTCTGAAAATCACAAAAAAAAAACACAGTATTTCCATGATGATAAAAAAGTTAATCCTTCAACAATTTACATTCATATATCTTACCATATCCATACCAGTACATAAATGGGTTAATTAAAACTCAAGCCTACTAATTCTAATCATTGTTATATTTAAAATAATAAAAATGGAAAGCCATGTGAGTGATATCTCATTTCATTCTTAGTCATAATGAATCAATACTTATATCATAGAATATATTCATCATGCCTGGTTGAATCTCCCTCTATGAGTAATGATACTAGCCCATGATATATGTCCTCATAATTAAGGGAAATATGTGATTTTTATTAAAGAAATGGATTCCCTTAATAGATAGAACCAATTAAAAAAATGTTCTACCACATTATAATGAGTTCAGCTACCTCAAAACACATAATTAAGTTAATTATTCAAGATATAAAACTATACAAAATAGAATAACAACTAATCAATCACTATAAATCCAACATTATCAACTTTTTATATTCCTAAATTCATATGTGAAATTATTTCCATGACATTCCCCTCATCTCAATATTCCATCTCATCAAATGATAGAAAAATCATTAAAATCAATTAACCATAATGGTTTCACATCCATCAGTGTAGTAAATATGATATTCATAATAATTCACAGACATTATCAATATAAAATTTTAGTAATTCTAATCCTTCCCATAAAAAATATAACTAAATATCTTATAAACATAAAAATGGTAAAACGTTCACTCAAAGTGGGTTTTCATCAAAAACATTAATGCATGATTCATAGTCTTGAGTTAAGGATAATATATGGGACTGTTCATATTTTCATGAAAAAGTTAATGAGAATTATAAGCGTCTAACTTATAACTCAACATGATAATGAAATAGTATAAAAATCCTTCATCATCATAGAAGAAAATATATCCCCACCCATCCTCTAGAAGAGCTAATACTATAGCTTAATTAAATGTAATGTTCAACACAAAAAATATGTTTTTAATAATATGTATCAAAATGAACTTCAATAACATATGTTTTAGATCATTCAATAAAGAATCTATTTGTATAAATCCATCATGATCCCACTACAAGGACATGATAATCCTAATAAAGACATTATATCAACAAAATTATAATGTTTATCTAGGTATATGAAATCACTAACTATATATGGATAAGCTAAGATACCAAGTATTGAGAACTTGTTCCCCCAAGAACATCACCTCATTTATCAATAATTGAAACTTCAATAGCTTGTAAAATATAAAATTATTATTAAGGATATTTAAATATAATCTAAAACAATTAACCCAGTCCTCTTCAGTTGTCAAATAGAAATAGAACTCATACATCAATTCCTCCTTGGTTATGTTAAGATATAGGTGGAAAATAATATAAATCCTATCCATAAACACAAAAAAGAATTTATTCAAACCAAAAGTCCGTACAAGATACACAATGTGGAAATAATATATCTTGATATTCTTCTTTGAGATATCAAACTACTCGATAATAACATGGTTCTAAGTAGACTGATAAAAAATCATAGAAATTCACATATTCCATTTCAACTATTCTGACTTATCATTAATTTAATTAAACTTATAATTATTTTTTATAGTATCCCAACTACAAAACTATTAACCAACACACAATAACATTTATTTTATTGAATTTATCGATGAAAATAATTGATGTTGGCCCATAAAAGACTGGTTCAAATGAGTCTATTTTAAATTTAGTCATAGAATATATTTTTCGATGCCTTCTGTTAATTCACTATCATAAGGTATAATGCAATAAATACATTCTCTTTACTCAACACCATGTTTATTGAAAAATACACCTCCATCAATGATTCTAAACAATTATTATAATAAGATAATACTTCTAGAAATTGATATGCTACTATGGGAATTCAACAAAAAAATTTCCCAATTTCAATTTAATATCACACAATGACAACATTATTCCCAAATCTGAGTGAGGTGGTCTAGCTCAACTATCACTCAATTCCCATTCCCTTTGAAAAAATGATACTCCACATTAGTGGATGTAAAATAATTATGTAAATGTTAATACTCAAAGAGAACATTTTGAGACACAAGCTAGTACATTGAGACAAATATTTCTAGATTATTAATGTTGAGAACACAAATATCTCATAAGATATCAAACTCTATTATAAACAAAACAAATTATGTGAAACAGGGACCCTTCCCTCGATTAATCCCAAGATGTTAATCAATTTTACTCACATTTGTCAACAGATAAATTATGATATTCCACAAGTAATAATTGTATGTATATGTGGATTATTAAGATGAGACAATTTAAAATAAATATTTCATGGAAGATGATGAAATAGTAATGGTACCTCTCAGTATCGTATGACTCATATAACTTCCACATGATAATTTCATACAACATGGATAATATAGTCATAGATGCATGTTGATATTACCAAATTTTTCTTTAATCATGAGACTTTGCCACAAAAACCCTTAGTAATGAAAAGACCATACCAATATGTGGAACCATAAAATCATTTCAAAACCCTCTTCCAATGACTGCATCATCCACATAGTAATTAAATCATTGATTCCTCTAGGAATAAAATCTCTGAGTTCCATACCATTAGATAGTATAAATATATTAGTGGGCCTTTTGTAGATAAATCATATGGCCTAGATGAATTATTCTACCAAGGACCACAAACACTATTTCCAACAAAATACACATTATTCATTATATTTCATTAAAAGTAACCAAAAATGCTCCGAATAATATTATTAAAGCATAGTATACACTAACTAATAATATTATCTTATTTCAGCCTTATTAGCCATATCCAATAAATCAATATAAGAGATAACATTTAGATTAATAATAGATATTACACTCATAAAACCCTATATTAAAACTCATAGATTAAAACATATAATTTGAATATTTCTTTTGTTAAATGTCCAAATTTTCTATGAAACGATTGGTGCAATGATTCACTAACCATTAAACTTGTTTACAGTTTAGAAAATCCATATATATAGCCAAAACCAATAACTATAGATTGAATTTGTTCCATAAATGTTAGATAAATTAATTCCACTCCTAATTATCATTATTCATATATATATATATATAACCTCATACTCTCTCCTTATATGCAACTCTAAATTGTAGTTGATATACCTCAACATAATTGAATTTGAATTCTTTATGAATTTTAAGAGATGTATAACAATTCCCAAAAAAATATTTTACTCATATTGAATACCTAGAGAGGTGGTATTTTTTATGAATGAAATGAAAATATAGATAAGTTATATCATTAATTCAATGTATTTCACCTAGATTCATAATAAGAATATCTGTTGTTCTGTGGTCCCATGCTTGGACCCCACACCCTTTACTACTTTGGGGTTCTAGTCAACTTGCTAATTCTCATTCGATGGATCAAAAATATATCCATCTTGATTCTAGAGAATATGTATTACATGATTCTTGGTAATAAAAAATCCATATAAAAAAAGAAAATATTATTCAAGGGACATATAACATCATATTTACCATGGAGAACACTATATAGAATGATATGATATAAATGTTGGGGGAAACAAAAAAAATTGTGATAAAAGTATTTTTCAATGACACTATTTTGAAAACCACATTGGTTAATATATGGATTTCCATATTTAATGGTGGACATAGAGTCAATCGTAACCAATCCATCAATCCCATATATTCGTATATTATTTCTAACAATACATTGGTCATTTCATAGTGACATAATGGTTTAAAAGGTACCTACAATTCATAGACATTATTCATGAACTAAAATATAAGAAACTAGAAAATCATACATAAATAACACTTAAAATATGATAAATGTATTTCATGGTTTTTATGTGGTAGATACAGTTTTCATTAAAATTAGAATGACGAAGGAAAATAATTTTTCCACAATAGTAAAAAACAAAAAAATGATGAGGATAAAGAACAATAAATTATAGGGATTAAAAATAGTTACAATTATAAATTACTATAATTTTTAATTATAAAAAACCATTTATTGTTTCAAGTAAATATTGTACCATAACAATCAATTAAATCCACACAAGATCACCTAAAAATAGGTGGAACTCATAATCAAATTATCTTCACCAACTACCATGGTTGGTAAAATTGAATACCCATAAAATCCAATGGGTTATTTCACTATTATTGGTCCTATAACAACTGTATATAGACACACAATAGAAAATAGATAGTATGAGAAACAATATGTGAGTTGGATCATGAAATGTATTCATTAAAAAGTATATACCAAATAAAAGAAATATGAAAAACATTTTATAAAAAATTTTAGGATTTTCATTTCCAAATTCACAAAAAATGTAATCCAAATCATATAAATTTAAAATGAAAATAATTAATGAATAAAAAATTCTAAACAAATCATGAATAATAATTTCATTAATCATATGAATTTATAATCATCCACAAGACATTCGTATAATTAAATAATATGGACTCATTAAATCATGTTTATAATCCATGGGATTAGTTTTCTAAAGGAACAAGTATCCATAAATTATCATTCAAAAATATATCTTTTTGTTAAAAATTACAAACATCACTATCTCAATGGAAATAATAGTCCTTCCCATAGAATGATCCCTCATCCCTAATCATGTTTGGTTATAACTATCAACATCAATTATTATCTACGTAGAACTAATAACATCCTAAATATCACATCGCTGGAAACCCACATAACAATCAAGAACCCCCATGTGATTAAATTTAAAAAATATAGTAGGAAATGATTATTTTCATTAAAAAATTAATAATTATTATTTTAATAATACCCAGTTAATTTTTTAAGCACTCAACTTAATTTCAAAAAAACATAGTCAAATTATTTTCATCAAATATCATGCCTTCAAAAATAATTCATAACATTTCAGAATAGAAAAAATATTTAATGACATAATTTATCATTAAAACTAGTAAATGGAATTATTTAAACCATTAAATTTATTTCACTAATGTTTTCTATAAATCATCAATTATTTTCAATATACAGAACCAATAGGATTCAATACACATAAATCAATTCTTGAAAAATTTATCAATGTTCTATATTTATGATTTGTAAATCAATTGAAAATATAATTTTAATTAAAAATGAAATTATATTTTAATTTTATTATAATTTTATAATGATACCATAAACATCAACCCATGTCTAATTCAAACACCAGTTGAGGGATCCATAGTTAGAGTGAGACAGAGGGCTAAAACTAATAATGTCCCCATTAAATAACCTAATTTCAAGAAAGATCTTATAAAACCAAATAATATAAATTCATAAAACATATATTTATATGTGACATTTTTGATCTAGGGATCCATTCATGATGATAAAGGTAGGTCTAGAATAATAATAAACAACAACCAGAAATAGTGGAATACCATTGAAAAACTATATGCAATAACAAGTTATACATCATCTATGATGACCATCAGGCCTGGAATCTCTAAAATATATCTTTTTATTCTCCTTTGTTGAGATTATATTTTACCATAAGAGTATCAATGAATAATAGAGGAGTTTTGAGTCTTCAAAATGTTATTGGATTAATTGTTACACACGGGAAATATTGGTCCCTTGGAATTTCAAACCATGTTCCGACCATGTATCCCATTCAAGAATACTAATGTAGACATGTGATTTGGAATTTTTTTTTACAAAACTATATGCCAAAAAATACACCATTCCCCTATCCCATTTTACATTCTTTGAATAGACAAAATCATAGTTTGGAATAGCCCTATTCTTAAACCATTCTCAAAAAACCCAATTTACCGATCCTAGTATCCATTAAATGCCTTTGTGATTTTCCCTAGTTATGGGAAAAATTGAACATGCATAAAAACCTCTAGAGCCACATAATCTACCCAAAATGACTTGAGAGAAGACCCAAATATCATTGGGTCAAAATACAACTTCGGGAATACCTAAAAGAAATTAATTGAATGTTATGGATCATATAGTTGAAATTAATATAAATGTTTTTTATTTATGAACTACTTTTGAATCTAATATATTGAAACATATAACTCAATATCCCAATTATATGGAAAATTAAATCATCATCTATATACATGCTTGGTCTATAACCTCTATGGAATGATTGATATCTTTTTTATTTTCACCACCTCTTTAAATGTATTATATTGAAAATAATTTTTATAGAAAATTATTATTTTCACTACATTACTATTTTTTAATAAAAAATCTAGAGAACCGATTAGTTATAAGAACAAAAATGATCCACTTAAATTATACCACTTAAAAGAATCATTGTAAGGGGAAAATATTTTAACTAATATAATATAATATTTTAATATCTAGAATTGGATCCTAGAAATACTTTATCATTTTGTATTATAAACTAGTAAACATACAATAATATCGGTATGCTTCTTTTATTTGATATTTTAACTAATCTATACAAAATCAACTTTTAATCATGGATTTCTAATCACTAGTCTTTCATACATACCAACATAAAAATGTTCTTTATTTATATTATATAATACTATGATAAGTTAATTAATGGAATAATATGATATTAATATATGTATATTGATGAAATTATTCTTTTGAATATGTCAGATTATATATTTAAATTATTATTGTAAAATCATATTAAATCACCAAAATTTATTACATAAGATTATGTGGATTAAAAAGTAACATTAAATAAAATAATTTGTTAATAAATAGATAGCTGAATTATAAATAAATAAATAATGTAATATAAAATGAATTATATAATATTGGAATTCTGATCATGGGGAGGAAAATTGATAATAACAATTCTGTTATTAAACTATTATTAATGGTCATAAATTCAAACACAAAAATTTTTGAAATAGGTAAAATAGAAACCATTAAAATAAATAATGTCCATATTTTAAGATTATAATTGAACATGGATATTAGTATGGTTAATACTAATTTGGTTAATATAGTAATTTTTGTGATACATGAAGATAATGTACATGCATGGATCTCCTGAAAAGAGGTATGTGTTTCCTATTTCAATTTATTCACTTTGAGACATAGTTTGTATTATGCAACTAATTTCCATATTATTTTGTCTATATTGCATATTTTGGGTGATATATCATTAAATAAAATTTAGGGTATTTGAAATCCAATTTTAATCCCTCTCATTCAAGAAGATTTATTTGAAATTCAACAAATTCCATAAGTCATTTTTTCAATCTGAATTTTAATAGTTTGGGAATCATAATATATTCACCCATTAATTACCTTATTATGGTGTATAAATATACATGAATTAAATTTTAACATATACCTCATTAATTAAAACGTATTTATAACTTCATATTTTTATAACTTCCTCATTTCATTTTGATTTATGGGTTAGAAAAACTATTTGAAAACAAGTACTTCCATGTGGGAAATCCATCATAAGTATTTTTAAAGTATATGTTTGTGCAATTTCATAGAAAATACATCTTATTTTGTATCAGAGATTGTAGATATTGTTTTTTTATATATCATCATTGGGGTAATAACTTTAGAAAATATTGGTTCATGAATTTACCCATTCATCACAGTAATGCATGACATGTGTACTTAAATCTACATAGGTGGATAGACACTATAAGGGGATACACATTAAGATATTCTCATTACCATTACAAAAAATTTTGAAGGATATTTTCAATAAATTATAATGTCTTCTACCTGTGTATTCTATTGATATAAATTACATTTTTCTATTGATATCGTAGAACATTGAATGTACATTTTTTCACTACCTTTTTATTTATTTTATTATTAATGTTAATTCCATTAACATTGAGAACTTTACATAGTTTTTAAACTGAAAATGTTTTATTTAACATTCATCATTGATTTAATGGATAGGATTTGATAATCTTATCCCTTTTATTCACATGGTCAATGTAATAAAATTATATATTTCAATATTTAAGTATGAATGAACATTGTAAGTTTGAATTGGTAGTCTTTAAACATTCAAATTCAATCTGTAGATGGGTTTTGTTACTATAATCGCTTTTTAAGCTTGTGGAAAATTATTATGGTTATAAATATCATTATTCCAAAATAGTTGATAATTATTGATTTTATTATGTATTTTTTAACCCTCAAATATTATTTTTATGGATGGGATATGGTCGTTTAATCATTTTTAAAGACATGGGAAAAGTATCGGTGTTCCATATGTCATTATTCAAATATATGTGTTTATTGTAGTTACATTATATATTTTGGGAACAATTTCTATTTTTCTCTAGATGTGTTATGATCATTCAATTCCATTTATTGAGAAGAGGAAAATTATTGGTGTTTTATATATCATTATTTTAATAAAAATTATTATTTTAATGTTGAAAATGTATTGATTGACCATCCACCTTATTTATTAAGATGGGATATGATCGTTTTATCCATAACATTGACCTGATTTAATGTATTTTCATTATGTATATTGTTATAACAAATATGAATTATAATTAGAAAAAAATTAATTATTTTCTTATTTATTTTCTCGTACAATGAATACATTGGACAAATATAACTGACATGTGGGAAATAAAAATAAATATCCCATATATTCATATTTTATGTATCATGAGTCAAACGTGTTGGGATATTTTGGTTTTTTCCATCCTGGAGTAATATTATTCCTTTATCATTAGATCATGACATCTAATATCATGATGTGTTTTCTTTTGTATCAAAAGTAGGTATTGAAATTATAAATTTCATCTTTTAGTAATGAGGGATTCTTATACATATTAACAATCTATTCTCATATCTATCCATTGATATATTATTATATATTTTTATTTTGACCATGTCTTCATATATTTTATAGATTCCTTCTAGATTTATTTTACCAATTTATGGTTATAATATCTTTTTTTCTATCACTCATTACCGAGATTATATACTCACCCTTTTTATTTTCATTCCCCATGAAACACAAATTAGAAATATATGAAATTATAATGGATATTAAAAATAGGATAATATTATTATTAAATGAGATCATAATGAATCATTTATATTCAATTGTAATGTATGGAGGTATCTATTATCTAAGAAACACTAATATGATTGAATCATCCTCAACACGTGTATTGTGTACTGTTAATGTAATATAACAAACATTTACATATTTATGGAGTCCATGTTGTTACATAAGTATTACCAATTGAGTAAAATATTTGGAATCCTTCTTATTCTCAATGAAAATTAGAATTTATAGTTAAATTATATTTAATTGGTAAATTCCCATATTGGAAAAGTTTAATTTTATTATGAATAATAAAAGCTCTCAAAAATGTTCAGTTATCTGTATTCAATGTTTTATGTACCTTTATGTTTCTCCAACATTGTTTTTAAATCCATGAATGTATCAATTTATGCTAACTAAATACTTCCCATATTGTTTTTAAAATATTTCTTATTTATCATTTTAAGATTTGGGATTTCAACAATGAAAAATAAAAATATTAAAATTTATATACATTTAATTGTCTAATGTTTTATATTATATACCATATTTAATTTTATAAAATTATATTTATTTTAAAGCTCCATTATATATATTTTTTTGTAATTTATTTTTTTCTTAATCATTCACATCACCTTTATAAAAACATAATAAAATGATATAATACTATATATTTTACAAAAATGTTACAAATGATTTTATAAAATGTAACATGTTTATATGTTGGATTCCTTATCTCCACATAAATGATTGGGATATGTAAGATCAATGGATTTTATATGAGGTGTGAAACATTTTTACTTTCACTTAAACACTTGTTGAAAGTGTATTTCTTTCGTATACCTTGAAGATGCACCTTAATTCTGGTATTTTTTTCGGATAGAATGAGAAGGGGATGAAGGTTGGATGTAGAACAAATACATAGTATGTATTCAATATATGAAATTTATAGGGATCAATAGAAACTTTAACATCATGTAATGGGTATTTTTATTTAGGGGGAAATCGCGAACAATAATGGGTGTGTAATGTTTACATGTCATTTAAATTCCATTGGTTAGTTTTTCTAAGAGAATACAGGGCCGTTCATATTTGACATAGGCCCCAACCGCTATTATCTCATGCTTAGAAAGTATATAGTAGGACCTATCCCCCAAGAAAAATATACTAGTTGGTGATTATTCATCAGGATACCTATATTACACTCATATTTGGTCTCGTTGGATAGCCACTAGTGGGTTCTCTGTTAATCTTGTCCCATTTTTGTTTCACTTCCTCTTGACGGGGTAATTTTTTTGCAGGATCGTATGATATATTTTAATGACATTTATATATTATTGAATTTTCTTATTATATTGGTAATAACATATGCTTTTATTTGATAAGTAGTCCACTCTATGATTAATGCAGTTGGTATATATCTTTTCCATAAATTTTATTTTTTTATGCCATGTCGTCATTGTGATGCACAATATAATTTATTGGGGATGATACATAAAATAATTGTAACTAAAGATAGATAATAAATTCATTTTTCAAATGCCCCAACCCTAGATACATACATAAAGAGGATTATTATATAGAATTGGCATGACCACTAGAGATTATGTCTTGAAAGACCTATTTGTTTTGTAGCCTTGGAAGTACTAGATATATATATATATATATGTTTTACATTACCTCATAAAATAAAAAAACAACATTGTGTCCCCATTGAAAACACTCATATACTTTAAAATTTCCATGCAGGTCCAACATAAAATACTTCTTCACATTATGGTTAAAATAATACATAAGAACGGGGTGAGCTCATATGTTTTGTAAGGATTACAATATATCAGAAACATTTATAAATAAGCATAATCATTTTAGGAAATGTATAAAACTAATCCACAAGCCGTTTAAAAATAAAAATCATTGTAATATGGAAAATATAAATCAAATAATTCCATTTACTTATTCACATAATTGTTTTACTAGTCAAATAATGAAATTAATATAAATAGATAATTACATAATGATACAATGCATAATGGCAGACATCATAACCTTATATTCAAGGCCTCATGTCAAGACTGCAAAAATTATTTTATCAAGTCCTTGTGCAAAGACACTAGTTTGTCTCCTGAAACCTACTGATGCATAAATGAGCTATTGTGGACTCCAACCATCACTTACTATGTATAATTCATTCCTCTTTTGGAAATTTTGAATCATAATTTAAAATTAATATTAATACTAGCTTACAAAATGTCAATATTTTATCCAAAGGCCATGAATGGTGTAAAAATATAACTTCCATAGTCCATCATAACCCATTAATAAAATTATTAATGATTTTATTATAATAAATCAACCTCAATCAAGAATAATTATAAATATTGACAAATATAAAAATAATCAGTAAATCTATTTGAGTGAAAAATCCACTTTTTCTTGAAAACATTTACAAGTCCTAGTATTTATAAAGAAGCTATTGAAAATGTATTTTTGAATCCAAGTGTCCCATTATAAATTAAAACATTTAAATAGAATTTTAATTTTAAAACATTCATGTCCATATTAATAAATCCTTAACACCATTTGTAAAAAATGGATGTTAATGAAAAATATTTACAACAATAAATCATTAAAAAATTTAAAACAATATTTTAGTTAATGAGTTCCCAACCTAATGAGAGATACATAAAAATAAATAATTGAGAATTAACATTAATAAAAAAATTATAATATAATGATAATAAATGTATGCATGATATAATATATCAAATGACACTATATACACAATATAAATGTTAATTGGCACACAACAACAAAGAAGTCTCTAAAGAATGTAAATTGAGATGAAATCCCTTATAACGACTATATCATTAAATTAAGGATAAATTGATGAAATAATAATTTGTGAAAAATATATATACAGTCAATATGATTGGAAATTCATGGTAAAAAATTTTGAGTAAATTCGCACATATTCATGTAAAAACAAAACCAATTACAGGGATGTTTATCTCCATTAATTGAAATTGAGTTAAGATTACACTTACCAAGTTCTTATCAATGATTCCATAATTTATCAAGGGATTGATTATGTGTATCAAAATTATATCCACATATTGGCGAGGGTAAATTACTACATAATTAATGAAATAATGATTTCACAGTTAATCATGGGGTAAAACAATCAATGAAGTTTGTGTAAAACCCAACATATGGAAATTGAAATTAGAAATTCTCATACAGAATTTGTTACAAATGAAACATACACCCCATTAAAAGAAGGATCATACAATAATGAATAAAATTCCCATAAATTAAAGTATATTTCATTAATAATACAATAATTTGATGTACATAAACCAATAAAAGAAAATAGGGGCAATATAGCATGAATCTCACCGGAATAAGAAGTTAGATGAACACCCCTTACCTTTTATATTTCCATAGTATTGGGTACATTATAATGATATATAATAGTAAAATCATTATTATTAAATTATAAAAGAATCACATAGGTAAATATTATGTCATATATGATCTTCTAATATTTCATTGTTTATAATATTTTAGTATTTTCATTGTTTCGAGTGATAACAGATTCATTTTTCTTTCAATTTTATTTAACTTATGTCTAGTTTGTTATGAATTGGATGTATTTTTTTAATTTCCAGAACTATATTAAGTTATTAAACATTATTTGTAATCTTAAAATGAAAATTATTCTCGAATGGTTAAGATTTATAATGAATCCAATCGTGTTTTTGGAGAGGGTAATCCGTACGTACCCGCAAGTGATAATATCATTCAATTGATGGTTCAAATGTATGTAATTGGATGGTATTTCATATATAATGAATCATTAACAAGTTATATTTTTTATTTATTTCATTATAATAATTATTATACCCATTCAAAAAAAGGATGTGTTGAATAACAGACTACACCATGACGTGGAGACGGTATGTTGTATGTATGCCAGTATGGAGACTTTGTCACTAAAAAGATGGATAAAATAATGAATATGGTTGTAAAATATATATAATAACATCACAGTAAGTATAAGGTACTAGGTATATTAATTTTTTATAGAAGCATAAAAGAAAGAGGAATAGGAAAAAGAAAAGATCATTGATAGAGGTGATGAAATTACTACTTCCTCATTAGGTGCTTCCTTTTGATTTGATCAAAAATTATCCTTATGTTTGATTTTTTGTCAGATTAAGGCCGCTAAGATGAAGTGACGGTATTTGGGAAGATATTTGAGTAGGGGTTGGCCGAGAAAAATGGCTTTGGATGTGTGATATTGAGATATGGGGAAGAACCTTTTTATAAGAGTGGTGAGGGGCACTTTACGAAAATATTGAAATATTAATTTATTACATAATAATATATACTTTATAATCGCTACATGAAGATTTATTTATAGTATAGGGAAGGTCTAGGTCTAAACACTCTCAAATAGTATGTCTTAGCTAGGATAGGTCCCCATATTTACCTTACCATTTATATTTAACTCTTAGGTAAATAGTTTAACTTTTACAATGTATTCTTGTATTATTATAACATATAGTTAATAACCCAACTATTAAGAAGCCATTTGAATACCAAGTAGTTAATTATTGACATATCAATCATTATATGAGTCATTTGGAAGAACGATATATTTTTATGAATATTATGTCATTTAATAATATAGTATTTGTTTTAAACAATCATTTTTTCAATTTTGACACTATTTTCTATTTGCATTTCGTGAAAGTACAAAAAACATTATCACATCCAAAAAATTATATTAAACCAACCATAACAAGTCATATTATCATAGAATAGTAGTGAAATGAATCAAAATTCTCTATTTACATTTATTTGGATATTTATAATATCATATATTTAAATCTTTCATCAATGAGGTAATTACTGCATCATCATTGGGTCATAAATAAAATTACATATTTAATGTATAAAAATTATAAATAAAATACAATTATGTATGAAATATTTTTAACTTTTTAATGAATATTTATTGTCAAATTTATCCTATGTATAACCCTATATAAATAATGATATATATATGAAAATATGAATTTAGCACATTTAACTCTTCTTTAAATAAAATAATTTTAAATATCCTAATTAAATTCCTGTGGATCAAATAGGATCATATTTTATTACTATGGATGATTTTCATTGAAAAAAATTCATTGAATTGAATTATGATATGTGTTAGTGTAATTATTATATCATTTTACCTTTAATTAACGTATTTACCTTTAACCGTGGTAAATAAATTTCAAAAATTACTATTCATAAAAAATTATTTTTATCATATTGAACCACATATTACTTAATGATGTAAACTGTGTCTCTCAAATTTTTGAAAATCAATTCACCAATGTGGTAATGATATGTTTTCTGATGATTTGTAAATGTGCCCAGAAGGTGGGTAAAAGACGTTAAAAAGTTCAATTAAATTATACATATATATATAATCTTATTATAAAATGGCCTCAGTGAATTACATTGTACTAATATATGTAGTATGTCTCTATTTTGAATTTAAATAATAATTAATAAAATATTTTTTTTAAATAAAACTTCGTCTTTAAAAAATAACCTACTGTTTTTCACTATACATTAAAATTTTAATTTATTTTTAAAAATACTATAAATTATCCCAAATCTAATTTTGATATTCCAAATTCCAAAAATAATTTCTATTCATAAAATTAAAAAAATAGAATGTGTATTAGTTATTTAAAAAAATATCATTGTCAAAACTAGAAAACATGTTTTGAGAAGTAAAAATTATCAAAAGATTTATATGTGTTTATCTCCAATTTAAATGTAAAATGACTTACAGTGAAAAAAATTGGATTAAATAATAAAAATATAATCTAACAATACTTCAAAACCATTCTAATATATAAATTAAAACTACAAATGGTTTTTATTAGAAATGTTGTCTTTAATTAAAATTTACTTGTTTTCATTATTCTTCAAAATATGAATGTCATCAAGCAAGAACCAAAAATTTGCCCAAACAATATGTTTTTCCCACTTCTAAAAACATTATTATTCTATAAAATTGAATATATAAAAGTGTCAAATATTGTATTTAAAAAGGGATCAGCATTAAAAGGCTGTAAAATTGCCTTTATTTTGAAAAATACTTCTTTTATATAAAAATTTGATTTTGTCTTATATTATGTCCATGAAACAAATAATATGGATGATTAAATTATATGGAGTATATAATATTAAAAATTAATCTAATACTATTTATAACCACTTTTGAATGGTCAGTTTGGTATGTCATAGTGTGCTTGAACTCAGTGTATTGTGTAGCACAAGCCATTGAATTACATTTAAGAAAATAACTCGCTATGAAATACCGGGGTTTTACATTCCACCCGCTTCTGAAATTTAAATCCTCTCAATTTTAAAACTGTGCTTGGTAACATCATTGAATGTCCCACATCAAAAGAAGAGTCAATAAAAATTTCACATTAAAAGAAATAAAGAAAATAAAAAAGGTCACCTGAGATAACACACACATGGATTCCATGTAGGTAAACATAGATATGGAAGATAAACTAAGTGTCATGTTTTGTTGGAGAGTGATAAAAAATATTATCTAGAGAAAGGTAACAACAAGAAACCCAAAAACTTGTGATGGGTTAAATGATCATTTGTTTTCTAGTTGGAAAAGTAATAAAGAAAAAAAATTTGGGTTAGGTAATATTTTAGAAAGATGAGGAATTTATTGATGATATTGACTATAAACATAAATAGATATACATACTATACAAGAAGAGTTTCATCCTTTAATAAATTTATACCACTAATGAATCTTTTCTCCAAAAAATGATTATTCAAAATGACTTGGTCACACCTGAAGTGATAGAATCAACATCTAGAGAATCACATAATCCACAATGGATGAACTATATATTTCTGTTGTCATTAGAGAATATCCAAAGGAAAAATGGTTAGTACCAGGTTAGATGATCCCCAAAATGGATAATCATTTATTTAAAGAAATAATATTCTTAATTTTCATAATTAAACAAAAAATAATCAAGGAACAATAAACATAATTGAATAAATAATTGTACTTAAACACTTTTAATATAATCAAAACTAAGATTGAGTCCCACAACTCAGAACAATTTAATATACAATGTAATTAATTATAAATCATATCATTTATCTCCAAATAACATAAACTACTATAAATGTCTCATAATGATGTGTAATTAACCAAATTACTTATTCAATTTGATAAGTTAATAATTTTGATAATTAACCTGAATCTCTATAAATAAACCAATATTTTTCCAAAATAAAAATCCACCATTACTACACAAATTAAATTTCATAGTGTTCTATGTTCCTAAGGCATATAGTGTTACGAATACAGATAATGTCTTCAAAAATAACATTTATCACATAACAAAAAAAATTCCTATACTATTGGTACCCATTTGATAAAACATAATATCCATATCAACTTAATATAGATCAATAAAATTATTTAACTAAAATAATTTCATATTCACCAGGGACTTCACGTAATCTAATGGTAGGTTATAAATCTTAGTCACACATTGGTTATGGGTTCGATTCACATATATTTGTCTTATGTGCTAGGTTTTCACACTATCTGTGTGTTTTATTTTTTCAAAAACTATATTTTATAACATTTTAAAAATGAAATAAATTCATAAAATTAACTGTAACCTAATTTAACAACAAATTTTATCTCATACCTCACATTTTCATCCCAAATGTTTAAAACTATAAATATACACAAATTCAAGGATAATATAAACAAAAAATTTTCTTTATAACTATATCCACAAAAAAAATATAATTTATCACCAAATATCATTTTCACATAACAAATTGTACGGTTACACATAAAAGAGAAAAAATTTCCAAAGTAATCCCATAAACAAAGAGAATTAATATATTTAAACATCTCACTATAAAATTATATCCACAAAGGATCTTCATTCACCTAGGGGTTATCCTAAAGAATAACGCATTGACTTAGGTAATTATTGGGTCCCCAACATTTATTGAATGTGACTGTAAATGGATTCATAAAAAAAAATTATTCCATAGTACTCTTCACTTTTTCCCATTAATTCATTAATTTATGTCCTCCATTCCCACACATAAAACGTTTCCCCTTTTCATTGAGACACTTTCTTGGGTGTCTGTGTCCCCATTTTCTGCATGATTGAAAATGATCTTTCTTTTCTCTATTGTATCCCCTACTGGAGCTCTTCTCAAACATTGCCTTTCTCTTATTTGTTGAGTTTCATATTTTTTTAATTTATATATTGTTGATCATATTATCTGAAACATGATTTGATATGAACACAATATCTTTTACTACTTTCAAAATTCTAATTAGATGCTCCTTTCTACCATTTCTCCCACCTTGTACATCATTTTCAATATTACATTGAATTCCATAGAATCTAGACATTGACTAAAACTAGAAAGAATAATTTGAGTCATAAAATCATTTAAAGAATATCAAGAAACATTATTTTCTATCATAAACTCATACAATTAACCAAGTATATTTATTCTCACATAATATATTAATATTCTCAAATCATTTTGTAATGAATATGTAAATTATCATACGAATATACCATGGGAGTGTCGTAAGCAAGAGTGCAGCAAGGCTCGTTGTCGTGTACCAATTCATGTTCGAGTCTAACTCAAATAGGTTTTTTAGGGTATTAGTCATAGATTCATTTTTTCTTGAGCCGCCTATACCTGCTCGTATCTAGATAGGGTTGTATTTCATGGAAAATTTACAAAATCAATACATTACAAAATCACTATTTTGTTCTTCTATTATAATCTTCAATATCTATCCTAAGGTAATATTCTATAATCAGAGTTTTTCTAAATCTAGTTTCCATAGTCTGTACTAAAATTCCTCTGATACAAAATGTTATTCCCCTACCCTAGTTACCCAGATCCTGTGCATTATTACATAACATTGGCATGAACACTAGATATCAAGTCTCGAAAGATCAATATGTTTTGTAGCCTTGGACATTCTAGATACAAACTTAAGTTCTACATTACATCATGAAATAGAACATCAACATTGTGTCCCCTTTGAACACACTCATATCCCTTATCCTATCCCTGTAGGTCAAACATAATATACTTCTTCTCATACTAGGAAAAGGAAAACATAAGAAAGGGGTGATCTCAAATTTTCATTAAAGATAACAATATAGTGGAAACATTCATAAATAAGCATAAACATTTAAGGGAATGTATAGGAGTAAACCACAAGCATTTTAAAATTAATCATCAGTATAATATGGAATATATAAGTCAAATTATTCCATTTACATATTCACATGGATATTATACTAGTCAAATAATCACATGTAATGTCAATAGCTAATTTTATAATTATATAATTCATAATGTCAGACATCATAACCACATAGTCTAGGCCTCATGCCAAGACTACAAATAAGATTCGGTCAAGGCCTTATGCTACGACACCAGTATATCTCACGAGAGCTACCAATGCATCGATGAGCTACAGAGGTCTCCACCTGTCACTTAAAAAGTCCAATAAATTCCTCATATAAAAAGTTTGAAACTAAATATAAACATTCATACGAAAACTAGAATACGAATTGCCAATATTTTAACAACAAACCATGAATGGTATGAAAATAGCACATCCAAAGTCAAACATATCTCAGTCAATACAATATGGATGACTGTATTATAATGATACAACCACAATAAAGAATATTGTATTTTATTTACATAGATGAAAATAATCAGTAAATCAAATTTAGAGAAATATCCACTTTTTTCATGAAAATATTAAAATGTATCGCTATTTAACAAGAAGTTGTTAAAAATAGATTTTTGAATCAATTTTTCGTATACCACTTTAAAACATTAAAAATAAATTTTAATTGTAAAAAAATTATCTCCATATAAATAAATCATTAACATCATTTTTATAACATGGACAATAAAGAAAATTATTTTTATGAATAAATCATTAAAATAATTAAAATGTTATTTTAGTTATAATGTTTCTAACAAAATGAGAGGTGCTTGAATACAAATAATTGAGGAATAAAATTAATAAAAGCATTATAATATAATGAAAATGAAGTCATTGGTGATATAATTTGTGAAAGGATAGTATATACATCATATTAATGTTAATTGGCGCAAAACAACATAGAAGTCTCAATGGAATGTAAATTGAGGAAAAATCCCTTTTAAATAATATATCCTTAAATTAATGATAAATAAATGAAATAATTGTGTGTGAAAAATAAAAATACACTCAATTTTATTGTATATTCCGTGTAAGTAAACCAAAGTACATTCATACTTATTCTTGCAAAAACATTACCAATGACTTGGAAGTTTAGCTAAATTAATTGATATCGAGTTAGGATTACCCGTACAATGTTCATAAAAAATAATTGATAATTTATCATTGGATTCATTATGTTCATAAAAAGTATATCTACACAAATTGGAGTTAAATTACTGCATAAAAAACAAATTGTGATTTCACACATAATCTTGGAGTAAATTAATAAATTATGTGTGTGTGAAACCCAAATACTGGTAATCGAAATTAGAAATTACATTACTAATATGGTAACATACAAAACATACACCACATGAAATATGGATTATACTATGAAGATTTAAATACCTATAAATTAATGTATATTACAAAATGAAAACAATCATGGGAATAAGATACACCACACTAAAGGAAATAGTGGAAATATTGTATAAATCTCACGGGAATAAGAAGTGAGATGAAAACCCCTTTCAATTTTCTTTTTTTAGTCGAGGGTACAATTAAATATGGTAGTATAGTAAAATTTTTGTTTTTAAATTATAAAATAACAACCTAAATTAATATTATATAATATAAGAACTTATAATATTTCATTTTCAATAATATTTCAGCAGTGTCATTGTTTGGGGTGTTAACTGATTCGTTTTCATTTATAGGTTTTGTTATGCAAGTAATATTTGTTATGAATAAGATGTATTTGATTAATTTATATAATTATATTTAGTTCTTAAAAATTATATTTAATTATAATATTAAATTTTTTATTGAATGGTTATGATGGGGAGTGAGTCGTATCGAGTTCGTGGATACAGTAATACTTACGTACCCACGACCGATAATATCATTAATTTAATGATGAAATCATATATAATTGGATGGTATATCATATATAAAAAACCATTAAATTTATATATTTATAATTTAAATAAATTATAATCATTAATATACCCATCCAAATAATGATGTGATAAATAACAAACTACACCGTGACATGCATACGGTAAGCCATACGTATGCCCGTATAGTGACATTGTCTTTCACATGATGGGTATAATAACAAATACGGTTGTACCATATTTATAATAACATCATAGAATGAATAAGGTATTCGATTTAGTATTTTTTTTGAGTAAACAACAAAGAATGAGGATGTGGAAGAAAAAATCGAACATCGAAAGAGGTGATTAAATTATTACCTCTTCTCTGGGTTCTTCCTTTTTATTTTATATACCGAACTCAATAGGATGGATTTATGATCAAAATAAGGCCTCTTGGTTGATGTGAGGGTAGTTGGAATGATATTTTATCAGGGGTTGGTAGAGAAAAATGGCTTTGCAAGTGTGATTTAGAGAGAAGCGGATGTACCATTTTATAATAGAAGTGAGGGTCAATTTATGAAAATATTGAAATATTAATTTATTATACAGTAATATTCAGTTTATAATGGTTCCAAAAAGATTTATTTCTATTATATGGTGGGGATTCATCGAAATCATGCCAACCAATAGGTTTTATACAGAATTAGGTCACCAAATTAACCTTATCTTTTTTATTTAACTCTTAGATAAATAATTTTACTTTTACCATATATTCTTGTTTTATTATAATAAATGGATAATATACATACTATAAGAAACAAACAAAACCCCAATTGGTTAACTAATGATAGATCAATCATTAAAATAGTCCTTTTTCTGATCCTTACATTTTTTGGAAAATTATATCCTTTAATAATATAGTATCTGTTTTAAAAACACATTTTGGTCAATTTTGACACTATTTGGTATTTTGTTTTTGTGAATGTCATGAATAAAATATCACTTCAATCAAAACATATTTAATCAACTCTGATAAGTCATATTAACCTAGAAAATTATTTTAATGCATCCAATGTCTCAATTTACATTTATTTGGACATATATATTATCAATTATTTTAATCTTTCGTCAATATGGTAATTACTACACCATCATTGTGTCACAAATAAATTTAATTATATAACTTATAAAAATCAAAAATAAAATACCATAACGTAGGAAATATTTTTAGGCTTCTGATGAGCTTTTATAGTGGAATTCATCTAATGTAACACCGTTTATTAAAAATGATTTATTTATGAAAATTTGAATTTAACAATTTTAAATCATCTAAAATAAAATAATTATAAATATTATAATCTAATCCAATTTGATAAAATAGGATAATAATTTGATCCAAAGGTTTATTTAGTTATTGAAACACTTATCCAATAAAACTAAGGCATATATTAGTGTAATTAAAATACCATTTTGAACTTAAATTTCCCTGTTTACTTTTAACAGTGGTAAATAAAATTCAAAAGATTATATTCAACAAAAAAATTCTTCCTATTCAACAAAATTTTTAATTACGATTGATAACCGTGTCTCATGGATTTTTGAAATTCAATTCACAAGAGTAGAAAAATTATGATTTCTGTAAATTTTCAAATGATCATTGAAGGTGGGTAAAAGACAGTAAAAAGTTCAATAAAATTATATATATCTAATATTATTATAAAAGGGAATAAATGAATTAAATTAGAATAATTTCGGTTTTATTTATTTATTTTAACTTTAAAATAAAATTCAATTAAAATATTAAATTTAAATTTGGATTTAAATAAAAATGCATTGGATTTCACTGTTCATCACAAAAAGAATGTTTTTATAAAAAAACATAAAAATCACCCAAATAAAATTTTGATATAAAAAATTCTAAAATTACTCCTTTTAACCAAATTAAAATCATAGAAGTTTTATTAATTAATTTAACAAAAAATATTCTTTTTTTCAAAACCAGAAAACAGCTTTTTGAAAAGTAAAAACTATCAAAAGATCGATATGCATTTTTTTACAATTTATATGTAAAATTATTTCCAATGACTAAAATTGGATTAAAAGATGAAAATAAAATCTAATTATACTTCAAAACCATTAAAATGTATAATTTAACACTTCAAATTGTTTTGATTAATAAAGTATATTTAATTAAAAATTACTGATTTTAACTGTTCATCAAACTATGAACATTATCAGAAAAGTACCGAAAATTAATCCAAACAATATATTTCTGTCCTTCTAAAGAATAATATTATTTTCCATATTGAATATATAAAAGTCTCAAATTTAAGATTTATAAAAGTATCTCCCTTTAATGGAGGTAAAATTTCATTTTATGAAAAATATTTCTTTTATCTAAAAAATTGAATTTGTTCTTTTATTATTTCTATGAAATACATAATATTAATTTTAAAATTATATGGAGTATATAAAATTCATAATGCATTTAATGCTATTTCTATTCACTTTTTTAATGGCTAGTTAGTTATGTTGTCGTGAGCTCGAACTCGGTGTTGTGTATACCGCAAGCTATTGAATTGTATTAATGAAAATAAATTACTATGAAATTGTGGGGTATTATAATGTTTATGACATGTCTTCACACATATATATTATAATTATGGATTGAAAAAACAATGTGAACATCTTATGTGGTGGGTTATTCAATTTGACTGTGACAATGACTCCCTTGGAGAGTGTTGAGCATGAATTACATTGTGCTATTTTTTTATAACAATAAAGTGACTTGTTAAAAGTTTTAGAACCATTTAGAACCTTTTTCATTGTATAAAAATGATATTAAATGGATAATACCCCATTCTATATATTATTATTAAGGAATTATTGAAATGACTAATGAAAATTGTTTATGAAATTGTGGATGAATTGGTTATGCTGATTATTTAGGATACCTTGGTCATGTATACTACTTGGATATTATTGGTTATTGTTGTTATAATTCATTATACATTTATACACCATGTATTTGAAGAATTATTAGGATTACTTATACATTTATACTCCATATATCTAATGAGACACTAGGATTCCTTGGAAAAGTCTACTCCATAGATCTGACCCATTAGGATGCCTTCTTGAATTCGACTTGTTTGATCTAGTTTACATGATTTACATTCCATACTATGATTCCTTGGAAATTTCTACACCATCCACTGAGTTTACATGAATTACATAAACCACCTGGATTTGTTGCATAATTAAACACTTCGTATTCAATTTAAATGAATTAATTAAATCACTTGAATGAATTATATATTTATACGTTGTGGATCATGGCCCCTGATAATATGATATATACTTACATAGTTTGTGACATTATTTGTTAATAACTAGATTTAAATTTCATCCCTATATTGTTGTATCTCTATTATAGTGATCAGTACTAGTATGTAAAATGTATCTATACTTTTATTACTTGTAATAATGTTATCAATGGAAATTTCTTTTAGCTTACATGAAAAGATTGGATACATTAAAGACAATATTGGTAGTGTCATACTATGGGTTTTCTCACACCCACATTGGCCAACAATTTGGTACCGAGAAAAAATTCATATATATAGGTAAGGACATGGGAAGTACCATCACTGGGATACATCATGGATTGTTCCATAGTAGCAGGGGGACAATGTTCTGAGCTATGGATCGTGAAACTATCTAGAGATTGATTCTTTTGGAATTTTGATGTTTTAATACATTTTTTGGACCATATTTATTTATCCATGAATAAACAATATTTTTTATTTAATTACCTAACATTAATCTGTATTTTTAAATATTGGACATGATTGCATGGGTTTTTATATAATGGATTCCATTATTTAGGATTTTTTCATCTCATAGGCTACTGTTATTGATTTTTATGATTATAATTTTTATTTTTTTTCTCTAATCATGATGGTATAGTCTCCCAATCACACCATTATATATCCTCACTACTATTTGGATGTTGTTGGAACATTGTGAGGAACTCTTGGGGACCTATATCCAAAGGGTTCGACTAATGTTTGGTTACCCAGGTCTGGGATGTCACAAAGTTATATATGAGGAGTTTCATTTCTATTCCATTTTTTTCATTAATTATTATCATTAAATGGTAGATTGATGAAATAGGATTCATTATTTTTTGGTTATGATATTTTACCTTGGAGTAGGCAACCCATATAAATTGAAAATAGAAGTTATCAAGGATGGGACATGTTTTTACGATTGTTCTTATTATAGTTATTGGGATTTAACTGTTGGGAGATACACAAGATGTTTGATGTTCTTGATAACTAATGATATTCACCTTTTCAAAATATGAAAAGGAATTATTTCATCATGCATCATTATAATCTTATAGGGTTTACATTTAATTCATTATGAGATGCAGTGTTTATTTATAGCATGCATTTCATGTAGCATGTTTTGGTTTCATTATTGAGATGTACATGATATTTAGCTAAAATTTCATAAAGGGACATTATAAATTGTTGGTTTTGATTAAGTGGATTACATGTTTTAATTTTTAATTTTGACATTACATTATAAATTTTATGTCATGATCTATATAATTCAACAATTAGTAATTTTTTTATAAATCATATTTAATTTTAATGAAACAATTTTATATTGTGAAATTTATTTCTAAAATGAAATAATAACCATTAAATAGAGATTCCAATTGAAATATATATGGTATCTTCATCTATATATTATTATTTATTCACTATATACTAGGAACTCATAATTATAACAGAGATCATGATCTTAATCTGCCCATAGTAGTGGGATGTTCACAATATCAAATGGTTTCTTTGGTTATGTATGTCGTCCAGGCCTGGATTTAGGAGCTTTTATTGGGGTGGAAATTTTTTAAGGATTGTGAATATATTATTACTTTTATCATGTCACTAAAATATATTTTATTGAGTCATGTGATTGTAATTTTTAAGGTTATGCCACCAAAAAATTCTCCAGTTGTGTTCCAGGAGTTTTATAGAGATCATGACCCAATGCTGGTGGGACCTTGACCATAATTAGAATATCCAATAGAACCACATTGGGTGCCATCAATTTTAACTTTTATGGATGAAAATGAAGAGATTATAGAACGGTTACTAGAATTTAGCCAGACCATTCTTGGAGACCTACGATTATTACCAACTATGTAAGAGTTGATGCATGGTACCCAGTTATAGTATACATCCACGTTTTCAATGGATGGAGGACTCTCGCTAGGATAGTCATGTATAGAGTCCATTTTTTCAATTTTATAAAATATAGAGACACCATTTGAGAGGACTATAAACCTTGATAAATATATATCTTTCAGATTTCTAGTATAAGATTGTGGGTCATCATTTAATAGATGATTCATTATCAATGTATAGATTATAGGGATTTAAAAATATTATTCTACTATTATTTATATCATGAGATGTTGAGGGATGATAGACCGCAATTGTTTATTTACATCGAGTAGGGAATGAAATTAATCTTGTTCTATTAATCATGTTTCATGTAGCTCAATAATTTCACATATATTATGTTATGTGTTGAGGTATCTAAATTTAGGGGATTTGAGTAGGGTATTAGGAATGGGATGTAGTCATAGGTTATTTCCTTCCAACATAATACCATCACTGTAGTGTAAAATCAATCAATAACAACATAGTATATCCTTTGGGGGTATTGGGGAACATTTTATATTAGTTTCTCATCACAACCTAGTGGTAAAATTATAGGTTGTATAAAGCAATTTTTTGAGGCATCAATTTAGTGGAATATAATCCAAATCATTTGTACTAGTTGATTTGTAATCCATAGTAATTGTAGGTGGAAGGGACCCATGAGGAGAAAGAATGACAGGATTACATTTGAATGTCAACCTTCTTGATTGAAGATCCATCTATAATTGTTTTGTAGTAACATCCCTCTAGAATATATTGGTAGAGCGTATTTACCAACAACGTATTATTGAGTGGGGTCACCATCTTATCATTTTATAGGGAGATAGAGTTTGGAAGTATAATTAAGATAAGTTTTTGGTTATGGATAATGTTTATAGACATCAGACATATAGTTCGAGTAGATAATAAAATATTAGTCTAGGTAGGCTATATCATATGGTCCTTGTTCAGAGAAGATGTATACATTACTACTAATACAAATGAAGTATGGTTTCAAACTGTGAATGGTGAGAAATAAAATTCTAGTACCTACTATGCTAGTATCTTTAAAATTTTATATAGGTGAGTCTCATTTATTCTAAATGATTCATATATTTGACAATATTTATTTTGATATTCAATTTTACAATCCGTTGATGAAACATGATACTATATTTTTTATATGATCAAAGTTTGTATTCTATTGAATGGAGTACCCCTTGGGAAAGGTGGGTGTTATTTAGTTTGAAACCTCTTTTTCATTAAGATTACATTGTTTTATGATTTTCTCAATATGGGGTTTTTTGTCCCCCTTTATACTTATGTTGACTTTTATCATCAAATGGATACCTTCAAATCACGATATAGTGAGAGATTTGTTCAAAATGGTGAATTGGATGTGTATGGGGTGATGTGATAGACCCTATCATTATGATTTGTGTAGACTGATATCACAAATTTCATGATTATATATGGATGATCAAAGAATATGTGAGATGGATTTACCTATATTAGTTTGTTGTTTTAGGGATGCTTTTAGAAATGATTTTTTAAATTACTCTAGGGATATAGGTTTATTTTATAATGAACTACTTACAAGAGCTTTATAAATATCCCTTCCTCATTATATGATGTATACTACTATGATGTAGGTGCTCAAATGGAAATTAGTGTATTTTGATAAAAAAGGGTTTATATGATCCATTACATCACCACGGTGTTTATCTATTCTTTTCACTAGGAAGTTTTTTGGAAACCTTAATTTGTATATGGATTAACAATAGTATAACATGATGATGGATAGGAATAAATATCCCTTTCCCAAATATATGATTTCTTCTTTATTATATGATGATCTATAATATTCATGAAGATTTATATGATATTGAATTATCATCAAGTACAAGTTCGACTGTTATGAATACTACTTATAGACTTCTGTAGCTGGAATGGTCTATATGAGTATATAGTTATACCATTTAGATTCATGAAAAAGATCACAGTATTCATTAAATTGAATAATAGGGATTTTCATCCATTTCTTGATTCATTTATTACCTTATTTTGGGATGATATCATGGTGTATGATCACCCTTAATAGAGCCAGTGCAAGCATATTGATATCGTGTTGGATGTAACACGAGAGAATCAGTTTTATGATAATCCTATAAATTAATACTCTTTGAGGTATAAAATGTAATTCTTGGTTAATAATAACATTGATAAATCATTTTTATTTTACCTATAGAATGATTTTATCATTGTTTCTTTGGAGAATCCCATGAATAGAATTGACATAATGTGTTATTAGTTCTAGATTAATACTATAGCCTATTTATACAAGATTCTCACACTTATCATCAGTTGTTTTGGTATTTATAAAGAATGGTGTGATGTTTATATGGTCTAAAGCCAACATAATAGATGGTTTGGAGCTGTTGGAGGGTCTGACATTGGAAAACATAATGATTCATCTATATTCATGAATGTGGTATAATGCTTATTATGAAACAATATAAATTTGTATAAGAGTGGTTTTGATTCTGGAGGGGAGATTCATGGAATATGGGTCTCTTCAGTTTGGTCTAGATTAGATGAACTGACATAAAAATAGTATCAAATTATTTGATGTTGTTAATCTCTTGAACTTTTGAATTCATTGTTTAATAAGATTGTTTTGTGATATGTATATGAACCATAAAATCCTAAAGTATTTTTTTAAAAAGTGTGACATGAATTATAGGTAGAAAATATTTGATAAATACAAAAAATCGTTATCTTTTTATATTTCTTAAAAAAACTAGAATGGGAAATTCAGTGGTTGATGCACTATGTAGGATGAAACCTACACATAATTTTTAAGAGGTGAGTAAAAATTTGAAGCTTTTAGAATATTTTTTCTAATTTATGCATAGAGTTTCCAGACCATCATGTATTTTTTTAATAGAATCATTATCATTGACAACCTAAGTGGCGTAGGGAGTAAAGATGAAGAAGATATTTGATTTTAATGACATAGTCATACCAGAAAGTATTGTAGTTGATGACCATCATCTATGTTGGATCATTGATGAAGATGAGATCATGTGCATATGAGGACTAGTATGAGTTCCTACATATGTATTAGAGGGGAATATTGAAGTGTCACATAACACAATATGGTAAAAATATCATAGAATTTCCAAAATATACTATGAATTTCCCCGTTAATAATGATATTCATGGATGAAATGTGAGATAGTTGGGTTCATTACTCATTGTGCCACTAATTATCAAGTGAAGGCAGAGCAGTAGTGGCTAGAAGGTCTTTTACTATAATTACCAAAATCTTAGTGTAAATGAGATGATCTCATTGTGGATATTATGACACGAAATCCGAGATAACCAGAGGGTAGTCACACCGTATGGGATATCATAGACAGGTTGAAAATTTCTCCATTTTTGACCTATTTTGGGGACGTCATTAGTTCATAAAATTATTAGGCTTTACATTCATGAGTTTATATGTATCCACATAGTTCCATGTTCTACCATATAAGACTGAGATTCACATTTCACATCACGGCTCTGAATGTATTTCATATGGCACTCAGTTCTTATGTAGTTATGATTAGATCCTATAAACCATTGACCAAATGTAAGTTAGAGAATATCATACTAGTTTTTGATGACAGAGTCTAAGAATGGGTCCAAAATTATTGAGGTTATTTGCAGAAATACTAACCTTTCAATATGTTAACCTATAATAACATCTTCCCTGAAACCATACAGATGGCTAACAATGAGTCCATTTGATGTAGTATTTTTTGTTCACCCATGTACTAGTTTGAGGAAGGAGAGGTAGTGTTGTAGGGTTCTCATTTCATTCAGTATACCACAAAGTGTGTTAAATTTTTTAGAGGAATATCTCAAGAGGTCAATTTATATATAATCCACAAATCAATCGATATGGTCATCCACTATAGTTCTAGGTAATGAGTCTGGTTTCATTTTATTCTCTTCCTTGACTGGGGGTTGTAATTATTTAGAAATAAGGGTGTTATAACCTCATTATATTGAAACCTTTTACATTATGGAGAGTGACATGCTGGTAGCATATCAGTTATTGTTACCTCAGAGGTACCAGGCCATGAAATATGCCTTCGACATGTATCTACTTCACTGATATAATTTTGTTCCATCGAATATACTTCATCCTAATTTGGTTAAGTTGGAAAAAGATTCATAATTTGAGGATCACCCTATCAGTATTTTTATTAGTAAATAATTTTATTAATGTCCTGTGAGTTCCTATAATATAGGTACAATGAAATAATGGTCATGTATGATATGATTATTGAAAAATAGTTTATTGTATTCATCATAATTATGAAACAAGACACAATAAAACCATTAGTCTTTATGGTATATTAATAATCATTATTGAGAAATAGTTTATTATATTCATCAATTGTCAATTTAGTTTCAATAAAATAATAATTATCTATAATTATTACCCAATTAATGTTACCCTAACTATTTATTCCATAATATGAAATTTTATTATTATATATAGTTATAAAATGTTGGATAACACTATTGTTTGGTTAAGAATGACAGAAAATAATACATCATTCAGATGTTTTAAAATCATTGATATAACATAGATTGTGATTATATTTTATATTATAAAAAATATAATGATTATTAATGTCCCTGAATATATGAAATCTTAATCTAGTTTTTTGAAACTGAAAAATTTCAATAATATTTATTACAATGGAAAAAATAGCCTTACATAGGTGAACTGATCCGGAATTAGAATTTCAATAAATAAAAATGAAATGAAAATCATTATTTTATACTTCCTCATAAATGTTGTTGAACCCCATGATTTTATAATATCTATTATTTATAAATTATAATTGAATTGATGTGGTTTATGCATCCATGAGATTAATCAAATTGTGATATATTATAGAGATATTATTATTTTAAAACAATATTTATATTTTTTCCATTGGTTTTGTATGTATGAATAGAAATAAAAATATTATGAATTATATATATACTTTTTATCCATAACAAAATTAAAATTTTTTATAAAATGATTTTCATTTTTATGTAAATAAAGGTAAAATAATTTTAGGTAAAAGGTATTTTTTTTATAAAATCGTTTTTTTTTGTGGAAGGAATTATAATTATTATATATATATTTCATTGGAAGAAATTGATAATTATATATAAATTTTATTATTTTATTTATCGATTAATTAATTATCAATCATTTAATTTTATATTTTAGAATCAAATAATAATAAATTCATTTTATTTTATAAAGTCATGTTTTATACAAATATGTTCTTGTTTCATTTTGGAAGGAAAATTATAATAATTTTTAGTAGTATAAATTATGTTTGAAATAATATAAAAAAATCTCATAATAATTTTATAGTTGGATTATTATAAATTTTTGGGAGTTTTGAAGATATTGATGTTTTTTTAATGCAACAAATACTAAATATTGAACATTGATTCGTCATTTTTTCATGTCAATATATTTATATGCACCACAAATAATTTTCCATGTTTTCAATGGTCCATAAGTTCCTTTAAATTAAACATAATAAAATTAAATCCATTGTATTCTTAATTACATTTTTTGGTATAACATTACATTAATTAATATAGTAAGTATTTTTTTTAAAATGTAATTTCATTTCCTTTCACATTCTTTTATTGAATTTTATTTTCTTATATTTTAGATATTTAATATTTATGTTTTGATATAAAATATTTACTTACAATTGATTAATTTATAGGATATCCAATTCTATTATTCCTCACAAAAAATTATTACAAATTAAAGAAATGAGGCATCACATTATAGTTAAATTTATGTATAAATTAAACATAAGTAAATGTCTTCTAAGATATAACTAAATAGATAATTCATTTAGCTTTGGTTGAAGGTGGCTCGATATTTCATACTTCTTTGACTGTGGTTTTTCTTACTTTGAATTAATGGTCAGATTCAAAGAGAAATAAGTCTTATATTTGGTAAAATTTCATTTAAACTCATTTCGTATTGTAAAAATGTTATCATGATTATGATAAGAGTACATATATAGTTTTACTGAAATAATAGTAATATAATTATTTAAAATAATAAAATATTTGGATTATTTATATTATAAAAACAAATATAATATTATTTATTTAGATATTTATGATTCATTGATAAAACGCTTATCATGTATTAGGATAAACTAAATATTGATTTTTAATAATATGAAAAGTAATTAATTTTAGTTTAGTTATGGTATTTCATGGATTTTAAAAATATTATCATTTATATGTGATGATATATGTTTGTTAATTTCAATTACTTTTTCATCATTATATCATTTAAATTAAATTTCAATAAATTCATGAAAATGACGTTAAATGGTTTTTATGAATTAAATATAATTATATAAATCATAATAAATTCATGAAACCCCTTTCCAAATATATTTGTTGGAATGATTATAGGATATCATGAATATTCATTTTATATTTCTCATGGAGTTTTTTATATTTATTTAATAACATTAAATATTGAATCATTTATCAAATCATTTATATTGAAACTAAATTATTGTGGTGGTTAAATCTAGAGATGAAGTATAATATCAAAACTATATCAAATAAAAATTGTGCTAGTTGATCATATTTAGACATATGAATCATGAAATTCAAGTTTTTTGATCTTTAAATCAATTTTATTTAATTTAGACATATATTATATATAAATATTTTATATATTAAAAAGATTCACACCCCCGGAATTATAAAAGAATATTTATTAAAATCCAACGATATCACCTATTGAGAAATTTATCTCCACTAATACCAACCCATATAAGATAAAATCTTCCCAACTTCTTTCGTATAAATTTTTTTCTTCCCATAATAACACCCATGATGGGTTAAGATTTAAAAAAATGTAGTTTCTTAAAGAATAGGAATAACATATATTTGAGTGTTTTAGGATTTTTCTCTTATAAATTCAGTAAAATCAGCAATATATATAATGAATTGATAAAATTAATATATTAAATATAATTAAATTTTATTTTGTACATTTAAGAAATAATTTCCATATATTCGTAAATCCTATAAATATTTAAATCGTCACTCTTGCATATAAGAGGAAAACTATCTCTACAAAGTGAGGAGGTGTATTTTTAATAACCTGATAATATTTTGTTAAAATTGGAAATAAAATGAATATATATGATATTATTAATGTAATAGATTTTCTTAAAATATATTATATTACATAACTTGTAGCACTATAATTTCTTCAGAGATGAGAACATTGCTCGTGCATAGGTGTGGAAAAAAACCTCTATGAAGTTTTGTAGCCAAATTTTCATGTAAAACATACATGTATTGTATTAATGATGGAAATAAAGAATTATTATGAAATTCATAAAAAATTTTGAGTTTTATAGATGAAAAATATTTAATAGATTATTTCTTTTACTGATTATTGAAAAATGAAAACATTATTCCTCCATATGTATAGATTTCCATCTCTATATAATTTCTTGACTAATTTTTCTTAGAAAAATTATATAGTTGGATATGATATTTTAAATAATGTATAAATTTTTAAATTATAATTTTTTTTATTATAATATTAATCTAATCATAATCCCTTGGAACAAGTTCAATGAACTGATGCTGTTTCAAGGTTACAAATTATACAACAAAAATCCACCTATGAAAAACATAATATTTTTAGCAAAATGAATCTAGGAAACAAAAGAAATAATCTTAAGAAAAATATAATGAAATTTAATAAGGACCAGTGGAATTCTAATAAGTATTATGATTTTATTATCCTATTTTTTGGACAATAAATCATGTTACATGGGATATAATGTATGGTATTTTATATTAAAAAATATCTTTAAAATTTCCCTTTCATAATTATTATTCTCCTACTAAGTGTCGTATAAACTAATTATAATATTTTATATAATTTTATCTTCTGATATTAAAATTTATTTGTATACTATATTTTTCATTAAATTTTATTAAAATAATAATTCTTCTTATAATATTACAATTAAGATAATTTTGTATTTTTAACAAAAGTATGAAACAAAAAATGGTTTTAGCATTTAGTAAATTGATGAAAATAAAAACCATTATATTTATACATTCCATTGAATTATAAATTACAAAATTAAATTGTTATATTAAAATAATTTAATATTATTAGTATTTTGGAGATTTTTATTTGTTATGTTATCATTATATGATATTTTTCATAGATTTTAAAATAATGGTTCAAAAGATCATATAATATTATTTTGTTCTTTGTAATCATCGATTTATGATTCTTATTATTTACTGTAGATACAATATAATTATAGTGTTTATAATATTTCCCTATATATTTTAGAGAAATGTTATTCTATTTATTTTTTGTGGAAAATAGTGACAATTATTTATTAATGTTTTGAATAGTTTTTATTTAATTGTGTATTCTATTATTATTCAATTAATTATTATGATAAATGAAATGGACCGAGAATTTCATGTTTGGGGACAATTAAATACAATCTAGACATTAATATGACTAATGAGAGAACTATACTTTGTAATTGATTATTTCATTCTAAATTATTTATGATCTATTTTCATAAGGCCTTGAGGAAATGTTCATAATGTCCTGAGAAAAGGTCTGGATGGTATGATTATGATGTCTAAAATTATCCCATCATTGATTATGAATTTTTTTATTATTTTCCATTAAATTAATTTTTTCCATGTATATATTTCATATTCTATTTAATTATATTTTTTAAATAAAAAATTTTATTACAAATCATATGAAAATGAAATTTTCTTAAAATGGTTCTATGGGATGTCTATATATTGAAGGAATTTTTTTCCTAGAAATAAATACATGTTTTTTCTCAAAGAAATTCTAAAATATGAATTTTAAATTGTATTTACTTATGATATTTTTACCAATAGATTTATTAAAAAATATAATTTGAAGAGAAAGTATATAATTATTTTAACTCTGATGATTTTATATAAAATGAAGTAAACCCTTATAAATTTTAATGAATTTTAAATAAATTAAATGGAATTTATTTTTTATATCCCTAGTAATATTTACATTAACTTTTCCCCATTATAAATGTTATTTAAAATAAAATAAGAATTCATAATAATTTTAAAATTATCCATTATAAAATAATAATGTTGAAAAATAGTATCTTGAAAAAACAGGATTAATAATAAAACCCTATTATATGGAAAATTTCCAATAAATATTACGAAATGAGTAAATATGTGTAAAATGGAGGAAAATATGATATGATGAAAAACGTTAGGGTTTTATTAAGAATTAATTAGCCTAAATCTCTATTACTATATAACTAAATAGATTATCCATCATGTTTTTTACTCATTTTTTAACATTTATATAGACCATAAAAAACAGATACATTGTAATTGAAATTAAATTTATATATAAGGGAATTCATTTTTATTTACTGAAGATTTAGTATAAAAATGCTGTAATTTGGTCGTTTTGGACCCTTATAGGTTTTTTCAAAGATTACATGGAATCAAATCAATTAATATTATAGTTTTTATATAGTGACAATTATCATTCATATAATAAGGATTATAATAATGTTACTTTTATACAGAAAAATGAAGGGATGGCCGCAACTAGTGGGATTGAACCAAATGAAACATATTTGTTAAATATTTTGTGGCATATAACATCAGTATCAATTTCTATTGACCATTCCAAATCTGATAAAGAAAAACTAAATCACGAGGGACCCATTTAGAGGAGAAGATGATGCATTATCTGATCATGGCCAACAACATGGTTGTTGAGCATCCCATGAACGTATCACCACCTCACACATTACCCATAATAAATTTAATTATTTATATTAAACCATTTCGTATGTGTTTTTATAATTTAACTTTAATAAAAAATTGAATATATTTATGTTTTTTAAATATATCATTAGATGAAAAGGTTTAAATAAAATTTGATATGATGAAAAAAACATTATTTTTTGGAAATGTATACTTCCAATCAAGTCAGTATAATTTAATGAATAAAATAACTTTTAAAATTATTGTTAATTTAATAGTGTATTATAACTAATTAATATTAATTGTAAATTAATTGTACATAAATTGAAAATAATCGAAAATAATTTTTACAACGATCAAAAATGGGTTATTGAAGATATTACATTTTAATAAATTTCGATTAATGTATATAATGTGTCAATTATAATTAATAAAAAATTATTTGTAAAAATAAATATCATTTTTGATATTAACACACCGAAATTATCCAATAAATAATTTTTCATAATTTTTGGACATAGTAAAATTTTTATGTCAAAATTATATGAAATAAATATATACTTTATATATTATAAAAAACCCAATAAGATATAATAAATATATAAATGGTTATCGTTGAAAAAATTATGTTTTATCATTAAAATAATGTTTATTTTAGGTAATTTGATTAAATTTATATACCCTTAATTAATCATCAAAAGATATAATATGATTTCTGTTTTTAAAATCAACCATATACAAACCAGAAAAACTATAGAATTCTTAATGGAATTATTTTAATGAGATCAATCATAAAACTCATAAAATTATAACAAACTCAAATATTTTTATAAAATCATTTCTATAAAAATAATGGATGTTTTGAGGTTAGATATATTTTTTGTATAGAATCCAAAACCATTGTTTGGAAATAAATACAGAATCCCCAACCCTTTTATGATATTAGCTAAACCAATATCTCATTCAGCTTCACTCAAAACATTTATAGCATGAATTTACACAATCATTTTCACATCTCTTCACCTGGGGACCATGTCATGACAACCCCTAGCCCGCCACTCGAAGGATAGGGGTTGGAAACTTCCGCTGAAGGCATCAACCTACAAGTGAGAAGCATTTTTATGAGTACCAAAATGAAAAGATAAACCCAACCATGTCCTACATTCTATAATGGAAAAAATTTCACTAAGTCAAGATGAGTACAAGAACAACTCAAAAAAGTGGGATAGAATAAAAACCCATCAAAAGAACTCCAACCTGCATAGTACAAAAGAAACTCTGATGGTCGTCTGCCAGAAATCCCAGCTGATCACAAGTGTAGTGTAGCTATTAGATGCTGATGTAGTATTTCATGTCCGCCTAGTCTTACTGGGTCCCTACTAGTCTTATTCCACCATGTCCACCAACATACCATCCATTGATTATGTCTCCCTAAGAACCTCTAGGTCTCATTCCACTAAAGGGTATGTTGAATTACTGATTGCCTCTATGGAACATTACATGAGTAAGTGAAGCCCGTATATGGATAAGTAATGTAATACTCAGTTGGGACCCCCAAAAAAAGGATGGAAAAAAAACAATCATAAATGCAAAGCACTATTCCCATGACATCTCACACCAGATATACATTTAGAGTAGTGATAGAAGAATACTCAGTCACATTATTGAACTAATTGGTTGCTAGGGAACACATCATGTATCGAGTACAATGGGAATGTAGGGTCAAATAGATACTTCTTCCCTCTACCCTTGGACTATTGTGGTACTCATCCTTGATGAGTACCATGTGTAAGATGGGTCATAGAGAGCCGCTCCACAATATGGGAATGTCGAGTCACACACAGCCGCTTCCTACCTAATCTATATTGAGATACTCTTCCTATCAAGTATCATGCATCTTATAGGTCACACATAGCCAATCCACACTATGAGACTATCAGGTCACATAGAGTCACATCCCACTGGGTCGTCTTTGAGTCACAAAATGTCGATAGTCAACATTCATTAGGTCACAACAAACCATAGGGTTCCATAAATAGCACGATTAGGATAACTTCAAATCATTCCCTTCATCAAATATCATCTTCCATGAATGAAACTCTAGGTCATGTACAGTTATCTAAATCATCAAGAGTGTCTTAACGTAGAAAACAACTCATCAATCAGACAAGTAGTTTTCATGGTTCAGGCGTTTTAGTAAACAGGGGATCAGTTGCATTTGGGCCCATTCCTACCCAGTCAAACTGACCTAACCAACCCGGACTCGGTTTCCCACATACACCAATTAAAATTCAACCAATCAAACTGACTGGGTTAGGGTCTCGGTCGGTCTGGTCTAGTCTGGGCAGTGGGCCAAGCCAAATGGGCCTTGTTGGACCCGGCCTGGTTTGGCCGAGGGTCCAGCTCACCGGGTCTCCCAACTACCTAGTCTTGTTTGTAGAGCTAATCTAGTCCTACCCAACTTGAATGGTGTCGGCCTAGCATGTTTTTGTGGGTTTGGCCCGCTGGGTGTGAGTCAGACCTAGATGGTCACGGGTCCAGCCTAGTGGTAGGGGGAGTGGCCACCGGCCTAAAGACATGTTGTATGTGTGGCTGGTGTGGTACCCATGGGACACAAAAACAAGATGCATCTAGTGTCCCAAAAACCCCACGGATACACCGATCTCCTCCATCCATGGTCGGGTGACCGTGGCTCGCTAGCCACCTGGGTGGCCCAGACACCGTCCGCCACAATGGCAGGACCCGCCAGGTGCTGCTTCCTTTCGATCTCATGGCCAGCCAACCGCTACCTCCTTCTGCTATCCTCTACCCACGACTATAGACACATGTGCCAAAACACTGGTGGTCCCTTCTACAGGCCACCATAATTTCTTTGGTGGTCTGATTTCTGATCTGTTTTCACCCATGGGCCTCCCTAGTCACTGACATCCCAGCTATGACCCTAGATTCTCCTCACCTTCACATTGAGGATTCAACCACAATTAATACACATATTAGAAGTCTAGGGACTTTTTCATGTTATTCCACTACCTCTACATTAGAGTATTAATTATGTTAATGGTTCAAGTGGTTATAGTTTAATAAAAAAATTATAATCTTTATCCCAGATAAAAAAAATCCCGAAACAATTATACACTTCTGCATAAAATGCATCATTACCCAGAGAACCTATTCGTGTGTTCATCCTTGTTTTTCATTTCTAAAAAAGATTGGGGAAGAACATTAAATAAAATAACCAATAAAATATTGATTCTCATTGCCACAGGAATTCCTCCTCGAGAATTCATGCCATCAATGACACTCTTCACTTCCGACTCCATTTTTTGAGGTGTGTCAACAATGATTGATGTTCATCGGTGTTTTTTGTTCTTCATGGGGGAATATTTTCATCAGATATTCTTCCAAGAATCGTTTCATTTTAGTTTTATCATTCCTCCCATGCGTTAAAAAAATAATAAAATGAAAACATGTCACATCAGTTCTGTAATGCAGTGATGTCACATCATTACATTTTTATGTTTCATTAATGTGTCATTACAAGATGAGATCATGATCCATTAATGAGATCCATTACTACACCATGTCATTGTCTTATCTCCACACTACATCATCATCATTTTCTACTCAACGGATGAGAAATGAATATGAAATAAAATAACATTATAAAGTTATTTTATTATTTTCCAAAAAGTAAAAAAATTAACATTTCTGTTCGACCCTTATCGTCAAATTTTATGTTCCTTCCTGGTGAATCCTAGAATTTTGAGTGCAAAAGAGCTCTCATATTTTTTATCAGAAAAACAGTTAAAAAATTAGAAAAAGCTTCTCTCATTTTTAATTATGTGTATAAAAAATGTTCAAAATTCCATTCTGCCCTCAATAAGGATTGAAATCACATTTCTTCATAACCGTGGTCTCAGAATAATTCCATATAATTAAAAAATTACACTGAATTTCTAGGATATTACATTCTTCCCACCATAGGGATTTAAATCCCCGAAATCCGGAACTAATACTAATCAAATAGATGGGGTTATTGATCACGAATTTGAGCCTCATGCTCTTATGTGATCTCATAGAGATCTATGTGCTTTCGTCAAACACACAAAATAGAAATTAACTATCCACATAGGACCCACTCTTATCGACCCTCTATCTCCCTGAGAACCATACAAATTTAACCCAATCATCAATGAACAACTCACCCTAGTCGATGACGTGTAGTGGATCATTCACGTACCTCCTCAACTATGAAATTTGGAAAACATCATGCACTCGGTGCATCTGTTGGGGAAGATCAATGTGTTTTTCCACCTCTCAAAATTTGATCAGGATCATAATAGGTCTGATGAACATCAGAAAAATCATGCCGCACCAGCCAAATCTCAGTATTCCATGTTGGGGTGAGTCCCGAAGGAATACATGATCACCCTTCTGAAAATAAAAGGGTATTTGTCTATTGTAAAATAAGACTTATGCATACTCTGTGACGTCCCAATGAAATCTAGTATAATCATTACCTTCATGATGGTATCCCATACAATCTCTAAACCCATGAAATCCAAATCCCCTTTGTATGTCTAGTGTAGGGGTGATCTGCAAGGCTACCCCTAGAAGGCCACAATCAGTGCCATACCAATGGTTGAGTGATTGCTTTTATTATGTAAAAAATCAACTAGTGGTAGCTGGCCCTCCAAACATTGACCAAAATCATATATTCAGGAATGTATCATGCACTCCACAGTTTGTATGGTCCACTCCATCTGACTATCAGTTTGGTAATGAAAAGTGGTGCTCAAGTGAATTTACATCCCGAACGCCTCCTGTAATCCCCTCCAAAGACGAGATGTAATGAAAGCATCATGGATTAAGTTGATTGTCAATGGAACCATGTGATGCCGCACTATCTCCTTGATGTATAGGCATCCCATTCCCTATTATGATCCCTACTCCCAGATGGATTTAAAGTGATCTAAAATGGTGAGTCAGTCAAAAATCACCAAGATAGAGTCATGAACCCTAAATGTACATTGTTACCCTTTCATAAATTCAATTGATTTTAAATACTATATCCATTTTGTTATGTTGTGTGGATTGGAAAAGCCTACTGTAAAATGATGCTCATCATTCACTTGCTGAAAAGTGAGGCATCATGAGACGAACTCATCCACAACTTTTTTCATCCATGGCCACCAATACTGAGATTGAAGGTTTTGGTACATCTTCACCACTCTAGGATGTACCTCCAATGGGGATGTATATAACTCCCTCAACACCTCCTCCCACAACTTCATTAGAACTAAAATAAACCCTTTTGAATAGTATGACATACTCCCACCCATATAAATTACAATAGAAACCCATCTTAAGGATAACTACGAATGATAGTTCTCGCAGTCAACATCCACTGGCTATTCCTCCCCGAAAATCTGTAAAATATTGGGAGTAATAGTCATCAAATGAAGGTAAGATGCTCCACCATCATCTAAAAAGGATATCTGTTTCACAACAATATGTTATATTGCCTCACTAAGCAACAGAAAACTGGCCTTCTTGCTGAGAGTGTCAGCCACAACATTCCCTTTTTTCGTAGTATTGACTATCTCAATGTCATAGACTTGTAGGAAGTCTATAAATCACCACTACCTCATATTTAGGTCCTTCTGGGATAAGATATACCACAGACCCTTCTCGTCTGATTAAACCATATAACATTCACCCATCAAGTAGTTCCACCACATATACAATCAAAGACAATTGCAACTAACTCTATGTCATGGATCGCATAGTTATGATCATGCTGCCTTAGCTGGCCTGAGCCATTGGTGATCACTTCTCACCCCTACATATGGAAACACGTCAGTTAGGTCCCTAAAGAATCATAGTAATCTACAAACACAATTCCCTCCTCGGGTAGTCTTAAGACGGTGCACTAGTCAGTTTCTACCTTAGCTCTGGGAAACCCAGCTAACATTTCTCTGTCCACACAAAGCGATGTACCTTCCATTAAATTTTAGAAAAGGGTTTTACTACTCTGGAAAAACTCGGAACAAACCCTCAATATTAACCTGCCAACCCAAGAAGATCTGAACGACAGTCACGTTCATGGGTGGCTCCCAAGTAAGCACCAACTCTGTCTTCATCAAATATACTTCAATTCAAACCACCTAGATGACATGTACCAGAAATTGGACCTCCCATATAAAAAATCAAATTGAGAGCTTAATATAAATATTGTTCACTTGAAGTGTATCCAAGACTATTGTCGGTGTATATCATCTTCCTCCTCTGATGCTGAGTACACCATGTTGTCATCGATGAATACCATGATGAATATGTCATGGTACAGCTATGAGATCCTATTCTTGAGGACAATGATCATGATTGGGGTGTCTGACATTCTTAAAAGCATCACCAAGAACTCATAGTGGTCATATCAGCACCATATTGATGTCTTCAGTACATCCTCCTTTTATACCAAAATATGGTGATAACATGATATGATGTCTTTCTTTAAGAACCACTTCACCCCCTTCATCTAGTCAAAGTGATCATCACTTCTCTACTTGGGATACATGTTCATCATAGTGACTTGGTTTAGGAACTGTAAATCCATGCACAACCTCAAACTCTCTTCTACCTTCATCATAAAAAGAACTAGGACTTACCATGGTGTAACTATAGTCCTTACGAACCCCAACTCCTGCAATCCAAAATTTGTATCCTCAGTTCGTGAAGCTCCGCAGGAGCTATCAGATGTGCCGGTGGAGATATTTGTGTCATCTTATGGTAAGGGTTAATGTAGAATTCTACCTCCCTATGAGGAGGTTGTCCAATAGCATATCAAAGAAATTTATCGTCATAATCATCCACCACTATATGAAAACATGGACTCTAATCCATTTCACTATAGGTGATGCTAGAAAACTGGTGAGTGATCGGCTACACCCTCCTCTAAGAATGTCTGGAATTCGCTAAAAGGGTTTCCTTCTCACTAGTGAAGGAAAACATGATTCCATATCTAGGGACACACCAAAATTTACACATAAAATAGTTCATCAAAGGAAGAACTGTGGATAACTATTCCAAACCCATGATTATGTTGTAAGGCCTCGACACTGCCCATAGAAGATCCTGGTCAAAGATCTCAACACATAGAGTGATCTTAGACTACCAACACAAGTGTGTAATCATCTAATTCATTCTTGTAAGAGTCTCCACACATAAGGAGTAAGCCAATAGATACACTATAATATCCTAACTCTGAAAGAGATAATTTTTATGAATGGAGTTAGTAGTACATGTGTCTATAAGAATTTCATCCATGGTATATAAGGAAAAAACCGTTCCTCATATCACCTATGGTGAACCATGGTCATTATCCTCTGGTGCCGGATGTTGTTCTCGCCCTTTTCCTCCTATACCCTATGGTTGGGGTGGACCACCAGTGGGTGGTGACGATATCACCTCAACCCATCGCCCACCACGCACTACTCCGCATTCTACCCTACCACATCTACTACAATGTGGAACTCCTCACTCCAACAACTAATTTGGTCTCAGAGACCACTCGACTATTTCTTGTTCATCTGTACAGTGAGTCCATTATGCACATGCCATGTGTCCATACCTTCTACACGTGATGCACTACCTGGATCACTATTGACTTCCTATAGACTAGGACCCTCACACTTCTGACCATGAGTCTTGGGGTAGTCCTCTAAATGAAATTTCCCTCTTGGGACCCCAAGTTAGTTGTCTGATTCTTGTTGAAGACTCTTTCACCAGGGGTCTGCTGATTGATCTAGTTGTGTCTGAATGCTCCTCAAAAAAGTTCTCAATCAAAAAGGCTCACTTTAGTATCCCAGTATAAGGAGGTATGCTGAGAGACAATACTTGCACCTTGATATCCTGCCTGTATACCTTCTTAAAGGCTTGATCCCTGAGAAAGGGTCTCGCACCATATCTGTTGTGTATCGAGAATTCTCGTTGAATCTCTTTGGGTACTCAGCCACCATCCCATTTCCTTAATGTAGATGAAGATTCCCCTTAATGATCACAATGTGAAAGGTTATAAGGGAAAAACAACTCCTTGAAAATCTGCTCGAGGACTACCCATGTGAGGGTTTCCACATCATATATTAGGGTGTTCAACCTCCACCATCAATATCCAAAGCCCCATAGAAGGATTTATGCCATGTTTTCCATATGTTCAAGAAGTTTCTTCACTAAGAATAATTCCCACGTCACAGCCTCCAGACAATCTTTAGTGTCTTCAAGATATTTCTGTCACCTGAACCTGAGAGGGAATTGTATCTAATACTCATGCAAGGCCCTAAGTCTATGAACGTCCTCTAATGGAACCGCCTGTAGTAGATGATGAATATTAGGTTGTGGTAGCACTGGTGCACCACCTTGTGTGTCCATCATAATAACGACTCCATAAATGGACACCTCTTCACAAGACAGGTTATCCTCACATCCTCATATCAGAATCCTAGGTGGTCTTCCACATGGAGGAATCCTATTGTAGATCTAGATGTAGCATGGTCATGTGGTTATTCTTGGTGAGATGAATTTTTTTCAAAATTACATAAAGAGACACTTATGAAATGAGTTATTCTTGTATTGAAATGAAAATTAGGATTTATTGTCTTGGTGAATGGATATGTCAATCACCGCACCAATAATGGACTCCCTGAATCCGGGAGTTAGACTAAAATTTCTTAACACTTCTTCCCCAAATCAAAAATAAAACTCCCAGTATTTATTGTAGGCCCAACCACCCAATGACACCACTTTTTCATGACCATTCACCTAAGTCCCGTTCCGTTACTAGCCAATTCCCACCATTTGAAGGCCAGGGGATGGAGACTACCACTGAAGGCAACAATCTAGAATTGGAATGCATTATAATATGTACGTGTATGAACAAACATGCCCATGAAAGTACTACACAAGAAAATTGAAACAAGAATCCCAAAAAAAGCTGAGTACAAGCACAACTAATACAAGTGGTTCTAAATACAATCCCAAAAAGGAACTAAAAACAACAATGTCAAAAAATGATCTCTGATGGCCATCCGTGGAAAACACCACCTGATTATAAGAGTAGTGTAACTTCTGGAAGCCAATATATTATGTCATGTATTCCAGTTCCTATAAGTTAAAACATGGTCCTATGATACTATGTCCACCATCATAGTATTTTTCAGTCCTATCTCTCTGAGCACCTATGTGTCCTGGTACACTAAATTCTCTATTGAAACGCTAATTGCCTACACAGGACAAAAAATAAGTGGACGAAGCCCGTGTAGGGGTGAGTAATGCGAAACTCAATAGGGAACCCCAAATTTAATGTAAATAACATACAAAAATAATAAAAACAATGCATGAGGCACATGACATCTCACACCAGGTATAAATTTTGGGTATTTATAGAAGAATAATTAGTCACAATATTGAACTCCTCAGCTATTAGAGAATATATCCTCTATCAAGTACAATGGGTATGTTAGGACACACATAATTAGATTCCCACAAAACATGGACAATTTTTGTACTCGTCCCTGTTGAGTAACATGGGTATGATGGTTCACAATGAGCCTCTCTCCACTGTGGGTCTATCGGGTCACATAGTGTCGCTTCCAATGTTCGATATACTGATATACTCCTCCCCTCAAGTATTATTGGTCTATCAGGTTATATAGAGTCACCCCCCACTATTGTCTTTATGGGTCGCACAGATCCACTTCCTAATGGGTTGTCGTCAAGTCTCACAAAGATGATAGTCAGTAGTCTTCAAGTATCATCCAACTGCAGGGTTCTGTACAATGTGTGTGTGGGAGTACCACAACTCAAGCCATTCATCACATCTCAAAATACATGAAAACCTCCTCATGTATCGAATAAATATCCACCTCGGTAAGAGTTTTCAACACCTCAAATAGTTCATCAATTAGATGCTAAGTATTCATGATACAGGGATTTACTAATCAATGGACCAGTTGCGTCTAGGCCAGTCCAATCCAGTTGAACCAACCAAACCAACCCAGCCCGGGGGACTAACATATCCCAGTTTAAATTCAACCAACTTGATCTTACCTGATTATGGATGGGGTCCATCTTTTTTGGCCGGGAAAGTGGGCTAGACCTAATGGACCTCCTTGGACTTCGCTTGGTTGGGTCAAGGGTCCTGCCTGCTGGGTTTCCCGGTGAATCGGTCTAGAATAGCTTTGGCCGAAGGGTGTGCATTTTCACTTCTGGTGCGGGGTTGGCCTATTGTCCATGGTACATGCATACAGGGTTGCAAGTATTTCCCCCTAGGTCATGGGTCTAGCCCGCTGGTGGAGGTTAGGCCCGCAAGGCACTGGACCAGCCCTCTAGACCCTGAAACTGGACCGACCCTGTGGTTGGTGGCACGACATTCCATCCCAAAGACTGGATTAATGGTTGGTCGATGGGGTTATCTTGGGAAATGATAGTAGGATGCATCCATCTTCCCGCCTACACCACATATGTTAGGGGCTCCTCTAGCCACAGTCAAGAGACCATAGCTCGCCAGTCACATGGGCGGCCCAACACGGGCCACCCGTCCACCAGGCACCTGACTGGCACTACAAATTCATGCTATTGTGACCAGCTGTCAGTCCCTTATGTTGTCCATCGTAATTGCTCTGGCAGTCAATTTTATGATATGTGTTCACCTATTGACCTCTGACGATTACTGTCGTCTCTACCTTGGCCCCAGATTCCTCTTACCTCGACTTTGAGTACATAGCCACAATGAACGCACATGGAAGTGGTGCATTTCCCTTTTTTGGGTTGGGCCGCACCCTCTTCATTAATGGTTTTATGTATGGAAAATTACAGGGTATTTAGATCAATCATAAAATCGTAATTCGGTCCCAGATAACTAAAATAATAAAAAAACATACCCACCATTATAAATGCATATTCAAAGATAAAAATATTTAGAGTATGATCCGTGTTTTTTGTTTCTAGAAAAAATTGGGAAAGAGAATTAAATAAAATAACCCCTACCACTGTGATGTTCATTGCTGCGTCATTACATCCTCAATTTTTCAAGTCTTCAACATCGTTCATCGCTTCTGGATCCATTCATCAAGATTCATTGAAGATTTTTTACATTCATTTGAATTATTCATTCTTTCTAAAGAGGAAAGTTGTCCTAGGTTCGTTAGATAATCCCCATACTTTAATTTCTTCATCCACTGACACACCATCGAACATAAAAGAAAACAATATCGTATCGTTTTGGTTACACTACGATGTCATGTCATTATGCACCATTAGAGAGTCATTACACTACATGTCCAGAAACCATTATTATGCTCCATTAATGTGACTCATTGATGCCTTATGCCCACACTATAATATTGTCATCTTCCGCTCAACAGATAAAAAAAATAAAATTAAATAACATTTTAATGTTAATTTCATATTTTATAAAATCATAAATTTAACATTTCTTTTAGGCCCAAGTCAACCAATGTGGATCCCTTTATTGGAAAATCCTTTTGTTCTCAATTCAACAGTGCCGTTGGAATTTTGATTTGAGAACTAGTTCAAATGTATAGAAAAACTACCCCACATGTTTGTATATGTGTACTTAATAGATGTTGAAACTTCCACATCGGGGTCACTAGGACTTTTAATCGTGTTCCGTCATAGCATGTGGTCAATGAATAATTCCATATAATTAAAAAAAATACATGGAATTTAAGAGACATTACATTCTCCACACATTATTGATTTACATCCTCGAAAACCGAAAGAAAAACTAATCAAATAGATAGGGGTACTGAGAATGAATTTGAGCCTCATTATCTCATGTGATTTCATAGAGATTCACATTATTCCACCAAAATCATACCAGACAAATCGACCACCCACATAGGATCTTATTCCATTGATCCTCTATCTCCAATGAGAACTCTACAAGAGTCACCCCGTCGACAATGTCCAGCTCACCCTTATCAATGACGTGTGATGGATCATGCATGTACCTCATCAATTGATAATTGTGGAAAGAACCATACAACCAGTTCATCTATGGGGGAAGATCAAGGTGGTACACCACCTCTCCAACTCTTCTCAGGATATGAAAAGTTCTTGATGAAACATGGAAATAGGTTGTCACCCTGGCCATATCCCTATATTCTTCATAGGGGTGAGACCTAAAGGAATACATAATCACCCCTCTCAAACTCCAAGAGTCTCCATATCATACCGACATAAGACTTATTCATGCTCTATGAAATTTTCATTCACTCTTAGATGACCAAATCCTTCTCGATGGTAGAATATACCAACTTTGGACCCATCAGCACTGACTCCCATGAGTCTATCTAGCATAGGGGTAATCTTCATTTCATATCGTATAAGGAGTAAAATGATTTCATTCCAATGGTGGAGTTATTTTTTTAGTTTTATGAAAAATCCACTAGTGGAAGGTGGTCCCCCCAACTATGACCAAAATTTTGGACTCAAGCACATAACATGTCTTCCATGATTAGTATGTTCTGCTCCATCTGAACATTTTTCTGGGGATGAAATGTTGTTCTCAAGCATAACTACATCATGAATTCCATCTATAATCCCCTCCACATCCGGGATGTAAACTGAGAGTCATGATTTGTGACGATCACCAAAGGAACCCCGTGAAGCCGCACTATCTCTTGGACGAAGAGGCTTCTCATGCCCTCTACTAATCCCTACTCCCAATTGGAAGGATGTGAGACAACATGATGACTCGGTCAATGTACACCAAGAAAGAGACATTTCCCCTAGATGTACCTGGTAACCTCCTCACAATGTATATCAATATACCATCCCATTTCCACTTCGGTACATCGAGTAGATTGGACAAGCCTTATTGAACCAGATGCTTGACCTTTCCTTGATGACAAGTGAGGCATCTTGAAATGAACTCGACCACAATTTTCTTCATCACTGTCCACCGTTACTAAAATCAGAGATCATGGTACATCCTCATCTCTCAAATATGTACCACCAAAGGGGATATATGGAACTCCTTCAACACCTTCTCCTACAACATCATTGGCACTATTATGAGCCCACTAAAAATGATGATGATCTCTCCACCTATCGAAAATTTATATTGATCGTGTCCTAATGATAACTACGCATGTTAGGACTCACAGTCAACATCCACCAACTAATCTTCCCTGACCCACTGTTAGAGTGTTGTAGTATCATTCATCAACTGAAGTAACCAGTTCCACCATCATCCATGAAGGATATCTACATCACGGTCAACTGCATCATATCTTCACTCATCTACTGCAAAATGGTCCTCTTATTGAGAGCGTCTACCACCACGTTCCCATTATTATGTGTATATACTATTTCTATGTCATACTCCTATAATAAATCTTACTATAGTTGATGTTTGAGGTTCTTGTCATTCTGGGAGAAGATATTTCTGAGACCCTTCTGGTTAGAGAAAATGATAAACCATTTGTCAATCAAGTAGTGCCGCCACATCATCAAAAAACGCCACTAATACTAAATCAATGTCAGGGTTCACGTAATTATTCCAATGAAACCTCAACATGCATGAGATGTAAGCGATCCTTGCTTACTCTTTCATCAACAAACAACCCAGTCTAATCCCAGATGCATCACAATAAACTATATACCCCAATCCCTCTAATGGTAGTATGAAAACGGGTGAACTAATTATCCACTCCCTTAACTCTTTGAAACACCGCTGAAATTTATCTGTCCATGGGAAGGGATATCCCATTAGGGTAAAAGCTGATAATGGTGTTGATACTCTAGAAATGTTCAGCATGAACCTACGATAGTAACCACCCAACCCCAAGTTTATTTAAACCTCATTCACACTCTTGGGTGGCTCCCAATCTTGAACTTCCTCTATCTTCACCAGATCTACTATAATTCCAGCCACCTAGATGACATGTCCAAATAAGTGGACCTCACAAATCCAAAACTGACACTTAGATAGCACTCTATAAAGCTGGTACACTCAATGTGTATTTAGGACTATACCTAGATGTGTAGCATGTACCTCCTCTGATGATGAGTAAACCAATATGTCATAGATGAAGACCAAGATGAACTAGTCAAGGTAAGGCTATAAGATCCTATTCATGAGGCCCATTAACGCTACTGGGGAATTGGTCAGGCCGAATGCCATCACCAAGAACATATAGTGTCCATATCGGCACCTAAAGTCTATCTTCGGTATATCCAAATCCTATACCTGATGCTGATGATATCTCGATCTATGGTCTATCTTTTAGAACCACTTCACTCCCTTTAGTTGGTCAAATAGATCAATTATTCTCAATAGTGGATACATTTTTGTCAAAGTCACCTGGTTTAGGTGTTCGATGTCTACACAGAGCCTAATACTCCCTTTTTTCATCTTGAAAAAATGCACTGGGGAAGCCCATGGTGAAACTATGTCCATAGGAACCCCTTCTACAAAAATTTCTCCAACTATACCATCATCTCACAATGATCTCCAGGATCCATAATATATGCCTATGTCGATATCTGTGTCGTTCTATGTTACCATTCAATGCAGAAGTGTACCTCCCTATGAGGAGATAGTCTCATAGTATCCTCAGACAAAACAAATCTGTACTCCTCCACCACTATTGGAAATCATGGTCATCTCTCATCCACTACAATTTTGGGAAAGGCTAGACAACTAGTGGTTGATTTTCCAAACACTCCTCCTAGAATGTTTTCATATGCTACAGGGGTTCTCTTATTTCTAGTGGAGGAAAACATGGTCCCCTATTCGTAGACACAATGAACTATACACCTAAAATATTCGATCTAAGCATGGACTGTGGATAACCACTAAAGACCCAAGATGGCATCTTAAGGCCTCGATTCCACTTCTAGGATACAATTTTCAAATCTTTCACCTCATAGAGTGATCTTGCACTACCGCACCAGTGTGTAATCGTGGAATCCACTCTTATAGGAGTCTCTAGCCATAACGATTGAGCCAACAACTCAACTAAAATCTCTGATATCCAAATGAGAGCTATGGTAAAGAATGTGTGACTATCACATGTTTCTATAGGAACTGCAGTTGGGGTGGTTAAGACACATATCATACCTCAGATCATCTATAAAGGACCATTGTCATAAACCTCTGCTACCAAAATCTGTGCTCACCCCAGTCTACCTGCTTCTAGAGGACATGATGGACCACCTAGGGGGAGGCGGTAATACCTTAAACTATCACCCACCATCCAATGATCACCCTTCACCCTTCCATGCATGATGCCCTGCAGACCTCCTCTCTTTAACCACTACCTCTCTCTAGGTGGCCTATCGACTATCTACTAGTCATCCGTATGGTGGGTTGGGTAGTTAAGATCCATGTCTCCCTGCTAGCACCATGAAAAACAAATCTTGTCACCCTATTGATTCCCTCTAGACTGGGATCCCACACTACTAACCTTGATTTATAGGGTCATCCACTAAAAGAGGTGGCCCTCTTGGGTTCTCATGTTTGCTATCTTATTCCTGCCAAAAACTCTGCTACATGGGGTCTGCGGGTAGCTAGAGTTGTCAGCGCCTATCCTCCGAGTAGTTCTATACCATAAGGGATTCCTCCAACACCACATACCTTGAAGAGATTATAATTGAAAATACGGATTCCCTAATATACCTCCCGAGTCCCTTATCAATGTCTTTAGCTTAGAATAATAGGTCTCACATCATATCATTTAAGTAGCACGAAACCTTGGTAAACCTCATTGGGTACTCATCCACCGTCATGATGCCCTGCTATAGGTCAAACAGTTCTTGAATGTGCACAGATCACAAGGTCTCAGGAAAGAATGTGTCCTAGGAAAAACGCTCGATCTCTTCCCATGTGAGGGTCACCTCATCATGTGTCTTGGAGGTGAAGCTCCACCACATCTGAACCGAGACCCATAGAAGGCTTACATCCATGATCTCCATCTGGTCAGGCGGTGTCCTCACTAAGCAGAAGACCAACATCATTGCCTCCAGCCAGTCCTCACCGACCTGGGGATATCTCTCTCCCCTGAATATGGGAGGTCTCTATCTCAGAAAATCATGTAGGGAGTTGAATCTACGCACATCCCATTCTAGAAACACCTACAGTAGATGCTGACCATCGGGTGGTGGTAGCAGTGGTACACCACTCGGTGGGGTCATCTCTTGAACTGGTCCTTGAATGGATGTCTCGGCGTAAGGTAGGATGTCTTTATGACCTCGTATTGGGATCCTGGAAGGCCATCCACAATGAGGCATCCTGAAATTGATCAATATATACCACGGTCAGAAGGTTGTACCTGGATATCTGAATATTATTCAAAATAACAGAAGATAGTATTATGGAACTAGTGTTTTCATGTATTTAGGAAAAAAGTAGAATTCAAGGTCCTAGTGTAAGGATATTTCAGATGCCTCACCAACAATAGACTCATTGAATCTGGAAGTTGGACTCAAAACATATAAAGTTATTTTCCCCAAACATGACATAGACTCACAACCATTGTGGTAAGAAACTCCTACCAATATTTATGAAGAAACCACTCATAATATTGGATCCTCTCTTTCTCCTCATTATTCATGAATCATGTACATGAATTGCCATTTGATTTCAAAATTTTATAGATGGGATATGTATTTACACAACACATATACATACCTAATGATTCCCTTGTAATGAGAGACTCATTTCACTATCAATAACCATTTCTATAAAGCATTATGTATAGTCATTATGCTGGTGAAATTATCCAGTAATATTATTTAATAACCATTTGATTATTGAATACCCATAAACACTACTGCTCAATGGTATTAACTAATTTTTTTGTACTATTATTATTTTGGATTTAAATTTTTGTAAAAAATCATCCTTAATTATATGATTAATGTTTTTTAATGTTAATCTTTATTATGTATGATATATGTGGCAAAAATATGAATTTACATGATATGAATGTAACTTGAGGGCCCCAAATTAGATACCCTTGAATGCCTAGGGTAATTTCTTGATTTCAGGATATACCATATATGGTTCAGTAAAGGTTCTTATAAGTTCACTATGTTATGTTTTCTGGGAAAATATTTCAGGCTTTTGTTAATGATTACATGTTTTATGTTTTTTATAAATTATTTTATTAATTTTATGTTATCATGATATGTTATTTCTCATTGATCAAGATTATTATTCTCACTGATCTTATAGTGCATTGATATTCCCATTGGATTACATATACTTATTTACCATGTATTATGTTTCTGGGTGGGTTTTTTTTGGATTTATTCCTTACCCTTTTCTTATGTACATCCCTTATTTATCAAATTTTTCTCTAGAGGATTCAATGAATGAAAGGGAAAGTTTTTAAGAAGTTAAATAATGTTATTGTATACATGATTCATCTAAATTTTCTATATTAATAATTACTAAAAGGCTCTAGGCCTCACGATACTCTATGGTACAATTAACTATATCTTTATATATAAAATCTAGAATTAATGTGTAATAAAATATGTGTTGATATAGTTGGAATCATGGAAATGCATAGTCAAATTTGATGATTATGATTAGAAATATATATTAAAATTTTTATAGATAACACTAAGAAAATGATAAAATACCTAAATTTTAGTAATATAAATTGTTCGTTTTTTTGATAAAATACACCATTTTCTAGAAACAGTCTATCAATGTGGCTCTGTCATTGTTCAACAAAGGGTTTATAACCATGTGAAGGGTAAAATGTGCTTGAATTGCTCATCCCCGCATGAATGACAATGAGACTTCCTTTATACTAGTTTTTACACAATAAATGGTAGTGGTTTTTATATTCACAAGGTCAATGCCAACCATTTCTAATGGTAAAATTATGATAAAATTTAATTTTAATAAATTGATCATGAATAACATATATTGAAAAATTTAAATTCATGGGTAATGAATTGTATGTGTTTTATGAGTTATCACTTCAATATTTATTTTCTACCATTTACATGATTATAGTTTGAATATTATCAGCACTAATTATTCTTTATATAAATTTAAATATTAAATATATTAAAATAGAGTGAAATTAAAGCATATAATTCCTATATCTATCCATTAAATCATATTGCAAAAGTTTCGTTAAACTATTCAAACACCACCTTCAATCATGGATGTCATATTAATAGTAATAATTTTAATTGGGCACATTATTTCATACCAAAAAATATAACTCATCCCCTATAAATATTTTTGAAATTAATTAATTTTAAAAATATTTAATTCCCCCTTAGAATAATTTGATGCTATTATGAGCATTGATTTTGTTTCATTTTATAGATCCAGCATAAATTTAAGAGAGAAGGAGGTCACACTTTGTATTGAAAATCACCATATGATTCAATACAAGTGATAAGAGAAGAATGAATTACATTTGATACCATTATCTCAATCAGGGGTATTATTTTTATATGTGGAAGCGTGATATGGTAAAATGAGTTTTACTAAATAAAAATCAAATTTTATGATGGAATCATTGTATGGGTATCTTTTCCTAATGATTTTATTGGGATTTATCCTAGATGTTAGGTTAATTAATCTATCATGTTCATACCTTGATCATTTATAATATTGAACACTATATATTTTATTTTCATTATTGAACATGATGACATGATGAAACATTTATATGGGAGTCCAGATAAATTCTTTATATGTCCTAGTCCTTCACCATGTGGTGCATCAGTTCTTTTTCTTTGAATGATGGATGTGTCAATGTCCCTTTTCATTTTTTATTCAAATATAAATAAGATATTGATAATTGAAATTTATCCTCTTCAATATATTGATGGATTTGGGAAATTCTATATTGAGCCACATACTTCTCCATGGTGGATCTTTATTCAATATATTACCACATATATAGAATATAGGGTTATATCAACCAGGCCAGTTTTTTAAAATTTATAAGAAATATGATATAATATTTATGAAATTTGGAATCATTAATGAACCCTAAATTTGGATGTACTTGATTAAAATAATTTTTTGGGAAAAACTAAAAATATTCATTGTCCTTATATGCAATATTTATAAAAACTCCTTCATAAGGAGGGGAATGTGTAACAGTTGGATATTTTTCTAAATACTTTATAGAATTAAATGTTGTATTAAAATTATAGGAAATCATGTTTTTTGATAGATCATGTTACATTAGAAGATTATTTTATAGCAATAAATGTGGATTTTGATAATCCTTCAGAAATAAAGAGAATTTATTAATGGTCCTTCCATCCACAATAAAAAAATACATTTATACATTATATTAGAAAGTCACTAATGTCAATTTTTTTATGAAAATTTCCATGATTTTCTAGCGTACTAGAGAAAAAAACTTATAAGTGAGTCATTTTTTACAGATGAATTTGAATAAGTCATCTATAGGATAGGGAAAATGATAATCAGTATACTTATACTTCCATTACCCATAGATGGGGATGTATTTGTTGTATAAAATGATGCATATAAACTCTACTTGGGTAGTGTACTCATGCATGAGGAAAATTAAAAACCTATGCCTCAAGCCACTAAACAATACATAACCATAAATAACCTACACATGATATATAATTTGATATAATATATTGAAATTAATTATGTTGAATCATTATCTCTATGGATGAATGTATGAAATATTAATGGATTATATATCATCAACCATATATTCCAAAAAATCATAATATTCTCCAATGGTGATGGTTCAAGATGATCAATTATTATAATTTTTTAATTAATTTCCATCCTTGGAAGGTGAAAATTGTTTTATATGTTATAAGTATAATGGATCCTACAACCCTTGCCATAATGGGGAATACCAGGGAACATGTCATCTTGGATATGAAAATGATGTACCTCGGAATAATAAATGGAACATCTTCCCACATTTATAAAATAACTAATCAATCATCTATTCAAGTGAAGGTAATGGAGCTTGATAAATATTAGAATGTAGTAAAAAATGATAAGAGATATTCTAGAGATTAAATTTTCTTTAGAAGAAGTTTTATGGATTGATAACATTATAAGTGTACCATCTAAACCATAATTGAAGAAGGAATATCTAGTTGATTTTCATATCATATACTTCTATATTAATATATTAATCTGTATGATGTATATAGATTTTTTGAAAGTCATCATGATGAATAACATTAAAAGTTATATTATGATGTTTGTTTCTTGAAGCATTGTTTCCCAATAAGTTAATAATGAATGATATAAGTGTAAGGGTCTGATAAAACCATTTTTCATATCTTTAGGAATATGGGAAAACATAACCATTGATATAGTGTAATGTATCCCAAGGATACCTAATGTTAACAATTTCTCTTGGGTGGTAGTCTATAACCATACCATGTTAGAACAATTAATTTCTATCAAGATAGATATCTCTCATTATCTACTCAACATGATATAAAAAAGGGATGTAGTGAGAATTCATTGATCTATTCCCTATTTTTTATTTTAATGAGATATGAGGTTTATCTCATGTCTTGGGAAGGACTATAGCCATCATTTGATACAAAGCCAAGCTTCAGCACTAAATACCACCATGAGATGGATTGTTAGTGTGAAAGAACAAATAATACTCTATATGATATGCTATGATAATGTATAATTGATTCCAATGGATTTTGGTATAAATATTATATATTATTTTAGTAGTAATAAAATGATAATTTTCATTCTATCATTAAAATGGAACTATTGGAGTGTTTTTGTGGGAAGTGGTTCCAGACTCTAACCGGTTAGGATGTTGATGGAGATAAAAGAGATTATTTGAGTTGGTATTATCTATTACATGATCATGTATTTTCAAATCATTCATCATAATATGAAATATAAAAAAATTATAAAATAGTTATGATGAAAATAATTAATGGAACCATGAGTTTCAGGTCGGGGGTAAAGAGTTCCGTTATATATCACTATTAAATAATATCACATAGTTCGGAAAGATTGGAAATATTATTCATAGATACATTAACCCATATTAGATACTTGATCAAAACATAGCAGTAGCTTATCAAATATAATGTCATCATAACCTATATGAAGTATATGATGTGTTTCGTGTATCCATATTGAGAAAGCACATACTTGATCCCCTTCATGTACAGAATCATAAGGTGGTACTGTTAGAGAATGAAAACTCATTCTACTAGAAAGTGTTGATGAATTTAGATCACAAAAAAATTATTTGAAGTAAAAACAATCCTTAAAAGAGTGTTAAAGGAGTATAAAAAAATTGAGAATATAATATGTGAACCAGAAGATGTGAAGAAATAGATGTAACCACATCTGTTTTAGTGTATGAAATAATGATTTCAAGGATGTAATTTCTTACGGGGTATAATTAAACAACCCACAAAATATGTAAATTAATGATTATGAAATGTTGTTTTTGGAAAATCATTCACTACATTGGTTCTTTAAGTATATAACGTGGTCTATCAATAAAAATTAGAATTCATAAATTTTTATAATATAGCCAATGAATTATGATCATTAATATTGCTATCATAAGGTTTATGATAATTTCCATTGGAAAAAGAAAAATTTAGGGATGGCCACAACTTGTAGGATCGTACCAAATATAGCCCCCTTATTAGATCATCTAATTGGGGTGGGGAAAGATCATTGGGATTCATCCATGACTAATCCCAATACAATATTCAAAAACTAATTACTGAGAGAAACGATTTATTATCGAATTTCAACCTCATCGATATCACTTCCCTAATGATATTTTCTGAAGAACCACACAATAATCTCAACACCATAAACCATACCCTTAGGGAATTATCGATTTTAATAATGGAACATGTATTGAGACCAGGATAGTAGGAAATTTTAACTCATATTTTAAAAAATACAATTGCTATATTTATCTATTTTTAATATTTCGATAGATAATGATTTTTAATTTTTTATGATATGATGAAATAAAATTCAATTTTTTGGGAACTGAATAGTTTCAATCAAGGAAATATATTTTAATGAAATAAAAAATATTCTATATAATATTTATTTACGTAAAATATTATTATTAAATATATATGGTTCTATAATTTGATGAAGTCAAAAATATTTTTTATAATTGGATGAAAACATTTATTTAAAAATAATAATAATTTTTACAACATTCCATTTCTAATTTTAAAATTTAAATTAACAAACAATTATAATTGTTTGGATAAAATTGGAATAGTTTTTTATATTAGCACATCAGAATTATCCTATAATTTGTTTCCATTTTATTGAAGACACCAAATTTAGTTAATGGAATTTAATACATAATTAATATGATTGGTGTATTATAACTTCAGAAAATATTAAATTTGATTTAAAAAAAATATAAATAATATAATATAAAAAAATATTCTTCCATTTGATATATTTTTATTTATTTTTTTGAATTATTTAATTAAAAATTAACAAAACCTCAAAAAATATATTTTAGTTTTATGATTAAAAAATTATTTATAAACATGACTTGCATCCAACTCACAAATTGAAATTATTTTAATGTTATTAGTTATTAGCCTTATAAAATATAAAAAAACATATATTCTATAATCCTTTAGGAAAAAGCTTATGTAGTTTTATTAATTTGATTACTTTATTATATTGATTCCACGACAAAAAACTAGAACCTAATAAAGAGCCCCCCTAATATTTTCTCCAATATAATCCCACCCATCCTCCAATAATTATTAACTAAAAACTCTATGATCATGAATATAATAAACCATTTCCATTATATAGTCCTCTCATCATTCACTCATTATCTTAATAAACTCTTCATGATCTTTCATATAATCCCTTTAATAGTAATGGATCCTCTCCTTCTCTTATTTATTCAATGAACTTCTTTATGAAATTCCATTTTATTTCTAGTTGTTCATATTGTGCCATGTTTTTAAAAATTGATATTGCATTCCTTATGATTATCATGCAATGAATTAATCCTTTTTATATAATTTAACCATTCAAAAAATCATTATGAGCACCCATTATGCTATCAAAATTATTATTTAATTTTCCATACCAATAATTTTTATATTGAATACATATCTCTATTTCTAAATAAGGGTATTTAAATAGTTCTACATATGATTAATTTATAAGGTATTTATATATATCTATCATTAAATCCTTATTCATGGGTTTAATATTAATGAAATAAATCCTTGTGTTATATGACATATGTGGAACACTTATATTTTTACATGATATGAATCTGATGGGAGGGCCCATTTGTATATAGCCATCTAATAGAATATTTAATTTTTTAATCTCATTATATTCCATGTAGGAATCACTATATATTATTCTAAGAACAGTAGTCTAATTTTGTATTAGTAGATATCATAGAATTATTTTTATGATGTTGTGTTTTATAATGCTGCAACAATCCTATGTTCCAATTATTGTATCACCTTATTTCATGAATTAATCTTCATCATTATTGTTATAACCCCAACATTGTTACCTATATTTTCCTTCTATCTCACATGTACATATTCAAATTATGATATGTTTCATTCCCTTATTGGTATGTATAACTCACCCGATTATTATGAACATCTCATTGTTATCTTATTTTTTTAGAATATACACATAATATAATAGCATGTTTCCGTTTTTTAAAAAATAATGATTTCATCCCAATATTTCATTATAAATCTCTATATACCTAATTTAAAAAATATAGTAGGTTTCATGTTCATTGTCGGTATTATTAAATTTATACTTATGTATTAAATCATGAATTAACGTGTACTGAAATATGTGTTTTAATATAGAATTTAAAATTTAGGTCAAATTAGTTGGTATAGAATCAATCATCTTAAGAGAATTTGTTTTCCACCAGATCTAGGTTAATGCATCCAGGATGCTGAAGCAGTTGTCAAATGATATATTTATATCATTATTGGTATGAATTAATTGGGTGAGTATTTTTTATTGGTTTTTATGACACAATTGGTAAATAATTTTATTTTTGTTCATAAATTTATTGTCTTAGATACATCATTTGTGGATTTATATAATGGGAGTGATTTCCTAAACATTTAATGGGATTTAATAAATGATTTAAATATATATAAACAATAGTAATAAATTTATTTTCCTTAATAATATCATGTGAGGAATAATTATTTTATATTTTTGGGGAAAAATTTAATGGTGTTGATCACATTTAGAGTTAATATGATATTTTTTTTTGTTAATTATATTTAAATTTGATAAGAGGTTATAATAATTTGGGAACATATGTTTTGTCAAAAAGATAAGCCTATGATTGAAATGATATTTGGTCAAAAAGTGATTAAATATATTTTCGACTAATTTCACTATATTTCGAATATTTAATGATTAAGGAAAATAAATTATATTTGGAATGGATGATACTTTATTTCCATAATTATTGATGAGACTTCATTTGGAATATTATTTTATTATATTGTGAATTTATTGTGATATAGTTTATTTATGGTCATTATTTGCATATTTTTAGATTATATGATTTGGGAAAACATATATTTGGTATTAGACTTTATGAGGGATTAGTTTTTTGGATATAAATGATGAATTGATATTGGGAGAAATTGTGATCAACTAATTCTTATTTTGGGTTATAAACTATACAATGAGTATTATAATATTCAAATTTTATGTTATTTATAGAAATATTAATTTTTTACATTTTTTGTTATTATTTATAATTTTCTGGTAAAATTATTATATCTTCATATTGATATATTTTCATAACTTTTTATAATCATATTTTACTCTTAATATTTGATAGAAATAGGTGAAATAACTCATCACACAATATTTGATCTTTTGATCCTTTGAATCATTATTTAATAATTTGTGTATGACGAACTCATATCAAAAATTCTATGTAAGTAAAAATTTATTAGATTGATGTGGATACTGATCAATAAAAAATAGAAGTTTGATAATTCAATTTTGATATTGGTTGAAATCATGAATGCTTATTTTCTAAAAATATATATGATGATGGATAAAAAATTTCATAGAGATATCAATACATAAATAGACAAGAATAATAAAATATCATGGTACTCTTTGTGAAAATAATACCGAATTATAAATTATTTGAAGTTACATGAAATTTTGATATAATAAATTTTCTGGTCTTGACCAAGAAATTAATCTTAATGATAAAATCAATATCTTCATTTATTACTTTGTTATGATAATTCCCTTTTAATAAAATACACATAATATTTTGAGGAATAAATTTCATAGAGGTTGTAAAATGAAAAACCCATTAATGTGATTTTTTTGTAATATATTCCATAGTATGTCATATGCGCAACAACAATATTAAATGAAAAATGATATACTATAGAAATATTTTTTTGAAGCATTAAATTTATGAAAAATTCATTTTTCATGGAATAAATATGAAATACCAAATTTTGAAAAATATATAAAGTTTTATTTAGTAATTAAATTAATAAATGCTCATGAATTGAATATATATTGTCTGAAAAATGATGATAAAATATTTTGATGGAAAAAGCGGTATTTTTGAAAAAATTGTTTTTATCCGAGAAATTAATTTTTATTTTAAGTGATTTAATTATTTATAATAAATATATTATTTTTATCAAAAAAATACATTATATACAAAATTTAATGAATTAATACTTATTTAACTTTTCTTATTAGAAATGGAATATGAATATTGACATTTTATATTTTAAAAATATATTTTCATCGAAAATGGATTCATTGCATTGTATATATGAATATTTTGATAATTAATACAATATAGTAATTTTTAAAATTAAATTATTATTAATTATTCTTTTTTTTAAATATTTACTTCTTAGTGAATAATGAAAATGTTGAATTTTTTAAAATAATTTAAATAATTAAATGAATTTAAAATCCTTATTTGGTTTTTAATATGTCATTAATTTAACATATGATCCATTTTTTGGACATAATATATGTAATTAAAATGGAGTTATTATTATATTTTATATTAGTATGAGTTCATTTTTATGCTTAAATCATGCATTTTTGTAAAACTAGTTTTTTGTTTCATTTTGGACATGAATATTAAAATAGATTTCTTCCATTTCTAAAAATTGATTTTATTAAACATATCATAAAGCTCGGTTTTATAATTTCTTAATATTTTAATAAGACCATTTTTCTTTTTGTAATAATAATAAGTTAAATGTGTAATAAATTTATTTTCTAGGAAAATGTATGTTAAGTTAATAATAGAAATTATATAGAAAATGGGAAAAACAACAAAATGTAAAAAATATTTCTATTGTGGGAGATGTATTTCTCTCACCTATTTACTGGAATATTTTCTCCTTTTAAATTTTTATTGGTTTCTATGTGATAGAATTATTATATTTAATAAAATACCATTTTCTCTAATTTTATATCGCAAATATCCTATCATGGTAACTATAAGAGTTGATAAACATTTTGAAAGATAGATAATTCCAATTAATATAATTTCATGTGAATTTTAATTTTTTTTTAATATTGTGTGAAATTATTGAAATACTATTTTGTTGTCTCGATACAATGTTGTGCAAGAATAGAGGAACATAAATAAATGATTTTAAAAATATTAAGACTGTTAATATTGAAAATTTTAATGTAATTAAACTAAATATATATATATACATATAAATTATGAGTGATAATTTAAGTCTTTTAATTGATTGTTAAATTTTAACATAATTCATTTAAATCAACATTTGTGAGGAGAACCAAAATTCACTCAAATGGAATATAATGTTTAAAAATAAATTATTAGAACATTTTAGAATCATAAAAATTCATTATTAACTAAATAGGATGAATTTTTTTTATATTATTTCATGAATTTTAAATTCATGTGAAACATTTATTTTTTAAATGTTTATTCATGTTTCTTGATGACTGAATAATTTGTTACAATGGTTTACCTTTAACGGGGTTATTGAGGGGGTTAAAACAAAATATATGGAATAAAATATAACAAAACTCTATCTAGATTTTAATTATTGATAATTAATTATTACTTATTATATGGCCCCAGCCATAAACATTACTTAATCTTGAGATATTTCAAGAATACACCTTGAGGATCTTTTCAGGTTTAGAGTTTTAGAGAATTAGATCATAAAACATGCACTACATCCCACATTTAAACAAAGTGGTTACAACAAAAGATAGTATTCATTTTTTCCATCAACGGAAAAATATTTAAAATAAAACATTGATTCTTTCTTGAAAATTCCTTGACACTATCATCATATCATGTATTATTCCCTTGACCTGTGAAAAACATTTCAAAAACATGGGATGAGCTTAAAAAGCATAGTAAGGGTTATAAAAAAATATGGAAAAAAACATGAGTACATTGATACATAAAAATGAAATCATGCTTTTCCCATAAAACATAATCACATTAACATACCTCATCAAATCATGAATAAATCACAGAAATCATAAGATATAAAGGTAACTTGAGGCATTCATATCATTCTTACATAGGGAGTAACCCTCTTGGATACGTTTGGAATACCCATCATAGTATATTCCCTAAATCTCTTCGGATAAACCTTAATGCTTAACTCCTTCACATTACCCAATGAATTGGAGAGCTATATTGGGCTCACCCGCCTTTAGTTAATCACGGAACCACCTGTCTTCATAAACAATTCCCAAGAACCATAACATAATTGTATGACATAAAACATGCATAAAGGAAACATAAAATTTACACATTTCAATCACAAGATATCAATAACAAATTGACATAATAAAAACATTATCAAAACCATTTTCAATACAAAAATAAAAGAAAAGTAAAACATGGTATTTATTTTTCATTAAAAAAAGTTATGGCTTATAGAGGAATCTGAAACTCCAATAATGGTCACGGTAGTGGAGAAGTCGTCGTCGCCGCATACGTACGACAGAAAAACATTACCTTTTGTCATTTGGTAAATTCATCAAATAAAATTATTCTTTTTGAATAAACATTAAAGTCAAAATGGTTTTTACACCATATAAAAGAAAGTTGTGTATAAAACAAAATATGCCTCAATGAAAGAAGATTGAGACGAAGTCCCTTACCTCAGGTCCAACTTGACTCGATCGTTCTTTAAACTCCTGAATAATAAGCTTGAGTTAATTTCTACATGCTTAAGAACCTTTTTCATGTTCATTATTCTTTTTATATCACTTATTACCATGTTATGAAAACAATCTAATTATTTATGTTAATAATGGTCATTTTGTCGATCATTGCTACTTGAGTCAAAAATAAACTCTTTAAAATTACATGTTGTTCATGTATCCATTATATCCAAAGTTCTATTCATTATTTAGATTTCATATATATCATATATATCGATTATATACATGCATTTATAATATTACATAACATTTAGAGGTAAGAAATTAAATGCACCGTTCATGGAGATGGTAAGTCGTGCGTACACATGAACAATAAATTCATTTCTATTTCGTATTTTATGGAATGGAATCATAATGACATAAAGGTATATTATAATTCTAGTATAATTGAATATATAATATCATTAACTCCATACTTTATACATCCCACATATGGCATTGACGAATCAAATCACATTGAGGGGGCAGTAGTCCGCACTTCCTAAAATGAAGGTATCACGTTTACCCACAATGGAAAAAATAAAGGTATGAAATAAATGAAAAATATAGAAGCTTAAGGAAAACATAAACATATTATATATCATATATAAATATAGTGACATCTTAATGTCCACCTTTGAATTTGTTATATTAGTGTTGAACAATCATCGTTTCGGGAGGCAGAAATCTGCCATCCACGGAAACAGTATGTTCATTAACCAGTAGATATAGGTTTGTGTAAGTATAGCTTTAATCCTTCTTATAAAAACATCCCAGTATATTGTAGATACTGGTTTTGTTACAAAATAAACAAATAAAAATAGTTTAGGGGGTTGTAGAAGCAAAATAAAACATAAGAACACAAGAGAAGACACTACCTTTAAATCGGGTAACTCTTTTTGATTTGAGCTCAAAGGATTCCTTGGTAATACTTCTGACCAAAGTGAGGATCCTAGGAGTACTATAGGGATGTGGAGAGACAAAATGGGCAGGGTTTGGCCGAGACAAAGCCTTGAGTGGTGTGGGTATGGAGGTAGAGGTGGGGGCCTTTTATAAGAGTAGAGGAGGGGCACTCTTGGAAAGGTATAAAATGTTACTTTATTTTCAAATGAATTTCTGATTGTAAAAGGTCCCAATTGATTTATTTTGAGTATAAGGTGATTAGAGTTCAAAATCCACCCATCCAATAGGTTTTTTTCATGTGTAGTTATTATATTAAACATTATCTTTTCATTTTATTTAAATTGTTAAATATTGAGGTAATAGCTGCATCATCATTATGTCATAAATAATTTAATTTATTTAATGAATAAAAATTATAAAACAAATACTATGATTTAGTAAATCGTATTATCTTTCCAATTACTATTTATAGTCAAATATCTGAGTTGTATAACCCAATGTAAAAATTATTTTAGTAAAACAATACATGTTTGTGTCATTTTTACTTTTACTTTAAATAAAAGGCATTAATGTCATTATCTTACTAAAGTGGCTCCATGGGGTCCCAAAAATAGACCCATGGGTTTCCTTGGTCGGGAATGACTCATCCAATAGGGTTAGGACAAGTGTCAATATATTTTCATTTTATTATAATATAATTTTTACCTTAAATCACACAAGTTACCTTTAATCGCGATTAAAAACCTAAAAGTTACTATTCACAATTAAAATTATTTTAATCCCATTGAAACACATTTTACTTACTAATGACAAACATGTATGTCGAATTTTTGAAATTCAAAACATAGATGTGGTAAAATTTCATTTAAACGAAAAAGTAGTTTTTTTAAGTACCACTTCGTGGTTTCACTATTTATCAGAAATTGAAGTTTTTCTGAAAAATACCAAAACATCACCCTAAGCTATATTTGATATTCTGAATTCATAAATTATGTCTATTTTAAAAAATTCAAAACATATAAGTTACAATAATTAATTTAATAATTAATTTCCACTGACAGAAGAGATAGCGTGTTTTTATGAAACAATATATATCAAAAGATTGACACTAGTTTAAGTCCAAATTCAAAGTGATATTAATTCCAATGACCACTATTAGAATAAATGGTAATAATATATTCTAATTTCACTATAAAACCAACTAAAAATTTAATCTGATAATATAAGAAAATTAGGTTAAAAAAAGGTTTTGAATTAAAATACAACATTTTTCACTATTCATTAAAAACAGTACTTTATCGGATAAAAACCAAAAAATTACACAAAGTAAATTTTGATGACCCGATTATAAATAGGAATTTTATTTAGTCCAATATAATGTATAAGAATGACCAAACTATATTTAAATAGGGTTCGCCATCAAAAGGGGATAGTTCGACCTTTTAGTGAAAATTAGAGTATATATGCATAAAATTGAATTATTTTCATATTTTAAGCCTTAATCCTTTATTGGATAAATGTAAAAACATTGAACAAACATATATAATCATATATTTGTTATTTCTATTCATTCCCGCCAATACAACGGCTACGTGTTAACTACAATTTAAAATAATATTAGTTTATTACTAGTGTGCAACGTAAGATTTTAAAAAAACTCTTTGTTGCGTATCGAGTACGCTATCGAACATAGAAAACCCTTTAAAGTAAAATTAATATTTAATTCATGAATATTAAAAAATATGAGAATGTATTATTCTTTATTTATCCGGGATGATATATCTTTCCCCCCTTTTGGGAATTGTGTCCTCACAATTTTATTCGCATATCAAAATAAGTGGGGGTATTTATCCCTCATAGCATTTTCAGATTCCCACGTTGCCTCTTCAGCCGTATGGTATTTCCAAAAAAAACATTACCTAGTGAAGAACATTATTTCGCAACACTTTCTCTCTTCAGTCGAGAATCTGGACTTCTGTTCTTTATAAGAGAGATCCTCTTCCAGCTGAACTACCTCTGGGATCAAAACCTGAGATGGATCGGGCATATAATTTTCAACATCGAAACATGAAAAACATTGTGTACCTAAGATAAACTCAGAGGTAAAGCCACGCGGTAAAAAACTGATCCAACTATCCCTAGAATTTCATATGGTCCAATGAACCTCGGACTCAACTTTCCTTTCTTACCAAATCACATCACACTTTTCCATAGTGAAACTTTTAGAAAAACATGATCACCTACCCCGAAAGATAGATCATTCCTCTTGTTGTCTGTATAACTTTTATATCTACTCTGAACTGTTCTCATGTGTTTCTGAATCAACTGAACGTTTTTTGACATCTCTTCTACCAATTCTGGTCCCATTAGCTTCCTTTCACACACTTCATCCCAAAAATCTAGAGTTCGACACCACTTCCCATATAATTCCTCATTCGGTGCCATCTATATACTGGAATGAAAACTGTTATTATATGAAAATTCAACCAAAGAAATATGTTGGTGTTAACTTCCCTGATAATCCATTGAACAAGCACGTGGAATATCCTACAAAGTCCAAATTGTTCGTTCTAACAGCCCATCTGATTGAGGATGAAAAGATGTACTAAAATTTAATTCAGTACCCAACGTCTTCTGAAGACCTTTCCAAAAGTTAGAAGTAAACCTGGAATCACGATCAGATACAATGGATAGTTGAACTCTATGCAACCTGACTATCTCTTTAAGATACAATCGAGAAAGTTGATCAAGAGAGAAAGTATCTCGAATAGGAAGGAAATGAGCAGATTTAGTCAAGCGATCAACAATAACCAAGATTGCATTATTACCTCGAGATGTCTTTGGTAATCCCAAAACGAAGTCCATGGATATATTTTCCCATTTCCCCTCTGGCACTGGTAAAGGCTGAAGCATCCCTTTTGGTAACTTCCACTCTTCTTTAACCTGTTGACAAGTCAAACACTTCACAGTAAAATCATTAATATCTTTTTTCATTCCATACCACCAGTAATACTCCCGAAAATCTCTATACATCATAGTACTTCATGGATGAACTGAAAACGGAGAACTATGAGCTTCACATAACCACTCTCTATTCAACTGTGAATCACCTGGCACACACAATCTCTTCCCAAATCTCAAAACACAATCATTATCAATGTTGAATTCAGGGAACTTACCCTTCTGAACTAGCTCTACCTTTTTCTGCAACTCATTGTCTTGCTTCTGTGCTTGCTTAATTCTGTCTGATAGAGATGATCTCACTGATACCTGAAAGAAAATAGAAGATCTTCCTACACCAAAAACCTCAATGCCAAATTTCATCAAATCAAAAACAAAAGGATATCGTTTCAAATGTAGCATGGTTAACTAAGAATTACATTTTTAACTCAAAGCATCATCCACTTTATTTGCTTTTCCCGAATGGTAATGAATTGTACAATTATAATCCTTGATTAATTCTAGCCATCTCCTCTGTCTCATGATCAATTATTTCTGACTGAATATATACTTTAAACTTTTGTGATTAGTATATTTTTCACACTTTACTTCATACAATTGATGCCTTCAAATTTTTAGAGCAAAAACAATAGCAGCTAATTCCAAGTCATGTGTAGGGTAATTTACCTCATGAGTTTTCAACTGACATGAAGCCTATGAAATTACCTGATCATTCTGCATAAGGACACAGCAAGTCCCTTCAACGAAGCATCACTGTGTATAACAAACTCACCATTCATTGAAGGTAGTTCCAAAACTGGAGCATTCACCAATCTTCTTTTTAGTTCTTGAAAACAATCATCACATTCTTTTATCCAGTTAAATTTAACACCCTTCCGAGTTAGCTTAGTCATTGGACTAGATAAACATGAAAAAATTTCAACAAAAATTCGGTAGTAACCTTCAATACCAATAAAACTACGGATCTCAATTACATTTGTGGGTCTTGGCCATTCTTCAACAACTTCTGTTTTAGCAGGATCAACAGTTATGTAATTTTTTGAAATAAAGTGATCATGGAATGAAATTTGTTGCAACTAAAACTCACATGTGCTGAATTTTCCATGTAGTTTCTCTTCTTTTAAGGTTATCCTGATAACCCTTAAATGACTTTCATGATCCTCTTTACTTTTAGAAAACACCAAAATATCATCAATAAAAACAACCAACATTTTTCAACTGAATTAACTGAGCCATCACTGCAACAAACTGTTTAGTTCTGATTCTGACCATCTCAGGATACTGATTTGAAAGGACATTTCCCTCTGTATGCCTTCCCAGAAAATCTGTTTTGTTTACTCTATGGAAAACCATTCTTAGCAAAGAAATATCTTAGGCAAAGCAACAAGGTAATCGTTAAATGCTATATCATTTCAATCATACCATAAATTAATTTATAATTTAACAATTTTCTAACTCCTAAATTTTTCTAAACTGACCTCTGATACCAACTATAAGGCCCCAGCCTTAAACATTACATAATCTTGAGATATTTCAAAAATACACCTTGACGATCTTTTCAGGTTTAGATTTTTAGAGAATTAGATCATAAATCATGCATTACATCCCACATTTAAACAAATTGGTTACAATAAAACATAGTATTCATTTTTCCCATCAACGGAAACATATTTAAAATAAAACATGTATTCTTTCTTGACACTTCCTTGACACTATCATCATATCCTGTACCATTCCCTTGACCTATGAAAAACATTTCAAAAACATGGGATGAGCATAAAAAGCTCAGTAAGGGTTATAAAAAAATATGGAATGGAAACATGAGTACATATATACATAAAAATGAAATCATACTTTTCCCATAAAACATATGAACTTTAACATACCTCATCAAATCATGAATAAATCATAGAAATCATAAGCCATAAAGGTAACTTGATGCATTCATAACATTTCTACGTAGGGAGTAACCCTCTTGGTTACGTATGGAATACCCATCATAGTATATTCCATAAATCCCTTCAGCGAAACCTTAACGTTTAACTCCGTCATGTTACCCAATGCATTGGAGAGCTATATCGGGCTCACCAATCCATAGTTTATCATGGAACCAACCGTCTTCATAAATAATGCCCAAGAACCATAACATAATTGTATAACATAAAACATGCTTAAAGGAAACATAACATTTCCAAAATTCAATCACAAGATATCAATAACACATTGATATAATAAAAACATTATCAAATCTATTTTCAATACCAAAATAAAAGAAAAGTAAAACATGGTATTTATTTTTCATTAAAAAAAAGTTATGGCTTGTAGAGGAAGCCGAAACTCAAATAATGGTCACTGCGGCAGAGAAGTCGTTGTCACCGCATACGTACGAAAAAAAAACATTCCCTTTTGTCATTTGGTTAATGGTTCTTATAAAAAGATTCCTTTTGAATAAATGTAAAAGTCAAAGTGGTTTATTCACCGTATAAAAGAAAGTTGTGTATAAAACAAAATATGCCTCAATGAAAGGAGATTGAGATGAAGTCCATTACCTCAGGTTCGACTTGACTTGATCGTTCTTTAAACTCCTGAATAATAAACATGAGTTAATTTATACATTCATAAGAACCATTTTCAAGTTCATTATTCCTTTTATATCACTTATTACCATTTTATGAACACTATGTAATTATTTAAGTTAATAATGGTCGTTTTGTCAATCATTTCTACTTGAGTAAAAAATAATCTCTTTATAATTACAAGTTGTTCATGTATCCATTATATCGAGAGTTATATTCATTATGTAGATATCATATTTATCATATATATCCAGTATATACATGCATTTATAATATTACATAACATTTAGAGGTATGAAATGAAATGCACCGTTCATGGAGACGGTAAGCCGTACGTACGCATGAATGCTACTTTAATTTTAATTTCATATTTTATGGAATGGAATAATAATGAAATAGAGGTATATTATAATTCCACTATAATTTCATATATAATATCATTAAATCCTTCGTTTGTACGTCCCGAATGTGGCATTAATGAATCAAATAACTTTGAGGGGGCGGTAGTCCGCCCTTCCTAAAACGAAGATATCGCGTTTACCCATAATGGGAACCATAAAGGTATTCCATAAATGAAATATAAAGAAGCTTAAGGAAAAACTACACATATTATATATAATATATAAATATTGTGCCATCTTAATGGCCCCCTTTTAAGGTGTTATATAAGTGTTGAACAATCATCATTTCGTGAGGCAGAAATTCGTCATCCACAGAAATAGTATGTTCCTTAACCATTAGATGTTGGTGTGTGTAAGTGTAGCTCTAATACGTTTTTTAAAAGAATCCTATTATATTTTAGATATAGGTCTTGTTACAAAAGAAAGGAATAATATGATTTTAGGGGGTTGGAGAAGCAAAATAAAACATAAGAACACAAGAGAAGACACGACCTTTAAATCAGGTAACTCTTTTTGATTTGAGCTCAAAGGCTTCCTTGGGAACGCTTCGGCCCAAATTGATGCTTCTAGGAGTAAGAGAGGGATGTGGAGAGACAAAATGGGCAGTTTGTTTCCGAGCCAAAGGCTTTAGAGGTGTGGTTAAGGTGGTAGAGGTGGGGGCCTTTTATAAGAGGAGAGGAGGGGCACTCTTGGAAAGGTTTAAAATGTTACTTTATTTTCAAATGAGTTTCAGATATTAAAGGTCCCAAATTGATTTATTTTGAGGATACGGTGATAAGAGTTCAAAATCTACCCATACAATTGGTTTTTCATATGTTTAGGTCTTAGATTTTACATTATATTTTCATTTTATTTAAATCATTAAATAATGAGGTAATCGTTGCATCATCATGATGTCATAAATAATTTAATTTATTTAATGTCTAAAAATTATAAAAAAATACTATTATGTATGAAATACTGTTAGCCTTCAAATGACTATTTATATACAATCATCTTACTTTTATAACCCCATTCAAAAATTGTTTTAGTAAAATAATACATGTTTGTGTCATTTTTACTTTTACTTTAAATAAAAGGCATTAATGTCATTATCATACCCAAGTGGCTTCATTGGGTCCCAAAAATAGACCCATGGGTTGTCTTGGTCGGCCATTACTAATCCAATAGGGTTACGACAAGTGTCAAGATATTTTCCTTTTATTATAATATCATTTTTAACTTAAATCACACTAATTACCTTTAATCGTGATTAAAAACCTAAAAGTTACTATTCCCCAAAAAATTATTTTAATTCCATTGAACAACATTTTACATCCTAATGACAACCATGTATGTAGGATTTTTTAAATTCAAAACATAGAGGTGGTAAATTTTAATTTAAACGAAAAATCAGCTTTTTACCTACCACTTAGTGGTTTCACTAGTCATCAAAAATTGATGTTTTTCAGAAAAATACCAAAATGTCACCCTAAGATATATTTGATATTATGAATTCAAAAATTATGTCTATTTTAAAAAATTAAAAACATATAAGTTACAATAATTAATTTAATAATTAATGCCCGTTGTCAGAACAAATAGTGTGTTTTTATGAAACAATATATATCAAATGATTGACACTAGTTTAAGTCCAAATTCAAAGTGATATTAATTCCAATGATCACTATTGGATTAAATGGTAAAAATATATTCTAATTTCACTTTAAAAACAACTAAAAATATAATCTAATCATATAAAAAAATTAGATTAAAAATTGGTTTTGAATTAAAATACAACATTTTTCACTATTCATTAAAAAACAACTTTATCAGAAAAATACAAAAAATTTACACAAACTAAATTTTTATGTCCCGATTCTAAAGAGGAATTGTATTTGGTCCTATAGATTGTATAAGAGTGAACAAAACTACATTTAAAGAGGGTTCTCAATCAAAAGGGGATAGTTCGACCTTTTAGTGAAAATTAGAGTATATATGCATAAAATTGAATTCTTTTCATATTTTAAGCCTTTATCCTTTATTGGATTAATGTAAAAACATTTAACAAACATATATAATCATGTTTTAGTTATTTCTTTTCATTCCCGCCAATATAACGGCTACGTTTTAACTAAAATTTAAAAGAATATTCTTTTATTACTAGTGTGCAACATAAGATTTCAAAGAAACTCTTTGTTGCGTATCAGGTACGCTATCAAACATAGAAACCCCTTTAATGTAAAATTAATATATAATTCGTAAATATTAATAAATATGAGAATGTATAATTCTTTATTTACTTGGGATGTTACACTTATGTTCTATATCATATTGTTTTTTTTAATTTGGATCAAACATTTCCATATTTAGAAAAATATTATATTTAAATATTCCCTTAATTTACAAGAATTACTCCCTCCCCAATTATTAAAGGTAATATCATAACCTTTATTAATGAAATTTTTAATTAAATATTTAATTTATAATTATGTTTATGTTACCATATAAAAAACATAACTATTTTTATATAGGTTAAAATTTCATCAATAATAAGATTAGAAGGCATAATATATCATCCATGTGAGGGTTCTCAAACGAGAGGAATATATCATAACCAAGAGTTACAATAATTTTTTCACATAGACCACCTTAAACAAACAAATAAAAATATTATACAATAACATAAGTGTCTTCCATTTGACTATATTTAAGTATGTAGATGATGAAATAACTTTATGTCCTCTTTTCGTCCAAATTGGAAATGGTAACATCCCTCATGTGTGTAATTGTGGTAAAACCTCAACGAAATGATATGATTTTTCATTCACTAAATCATATTGATGGTAAAAATGAATGATGAAAATAATATATATTATATTTACATAATATTTATAATTATATAATTATAATACAATATATAAATACTTACCCTACTATTAATTGTTAAATGATAAGGTCAATTTTACATATGTGATTACCACCACCTCCACAAAGTGGTGACTATTTTTTCCATTTCTACAAAAAATGTATGGTTAAATGGATGGAACTGAATTATTAATATAATATATTTAACATATTTACGATTAATTAATATATAAATACCATTTACCTTTTTCCCACCCTATAGAGAAATAAATATATCGTTTTTGTGTGAGTATGGACTACCACTAAAATTAAATAATGTAAATCATTTTTCATAGATGACATAAATGGTTTGTTTTAAAATAATAGCTTCTTTTTAAATCTATTCATTATAACATGTGTTATATTTTATATAAAATATAATTATATCCCCTTTGACCATGACCCATCCACTATAGTTTTTTCAGTTTATAAATTGAATGACCCTAATACATCAAATGATAACATAACTATTCTAGTAACAGATTTAATCCTGACTATAAAATATATTATAAGAATAACAAAAATTTAAAGAACAAATTTTCTTTATACAATTTTTTATAAATAATATGATTTTCTTATTTATGAGTTATATATTTTTCTTAGTTATACGAAAATTAAGGTAAAAAAAATTTCATCAAAATCATTTAAAATGATTTAATTTTAAAATCCTTCTTTTCTGTATCTATCTTTGCTAAAATGTTCTCAATAATTTTCTAAATCCTATATAATGGATGATTATATAAATTTTCAACTATATTTGATATTCATTACAAATTATAAAATGGAATAATATTGGAATTTTCTAAACAAATTACATAAAAATTTTAACCAAATGTGTGGATTGAATCATTGTTGTATAATTTTCTGAAATAATGAGTTTTTGTACCTACATACCACTTCTTGTAATTGAATATCCCTTTAATGATTACATGATCATTTTTAAAGGAAATTATTTATCAATATGTTGTATTTTTTCAATGATATCAAAATTAAAGGGTATTTTCCCCATGTTTTAAAATAATGGTTTGAATATTCATCTTTTTTATTTAAATGTATGTCAAGAAAAAATAGTCTAATAACATCATCAACGTTATTTTTCAAATATGCTATGATCAGGATGTTCTACCTATTAGTAAGGTAAAATAGTGACATTTCATATTCTATGTTTTTCATTATTATTTATTATATATATTATGTGTTTTATGGTTATCCTTTTGATTCATAGGATGAATGAAATGGACCTATTAATTTAAAGGTTAGAAATGTTATATCAATGTAATAACTAATTATGTTCTCATTAATAATTACTCAATTTCAATGTTATATCCCAATTCAAAACCATGGACAAAATCAATATAATCATTATTATGTTTTCCAATGAAGAAATAGGTATAAATAATGGTAACATAATTATGAAATATATTCAAAGAAATATATGTATATAAGGAAAAAATTAAAAATTTACTCAAACATCAAAAATAATTATTAAATCTTGAAACTAGTAATAACTCTTTTAATCCTTAAATTTTTTTTATAAATTCATATTTCTTCATTTTTGACAGATTTATTAATAACCCTAATATTATTTTTTTTCATTCCATGAAAATTATATCCTACACATTATATATTTCATGATATTTTATGATTATATTTTTAGGTAACATTTTTTAATTTATCTATATGATTTTGAAGAAACTAATATCCTTTTATGTAAAAAATGTTTCATTATTTTATTTATAATAAATAATTTACCCATTTGACAAAATAATTTATCATTATTAAAATATTACATATCAAAGTGTAATAATTTTCTAAATTTTTTTATTTTAATTATGAATGAATAAATTATAAATTAAATCTTTTTTATAAGGATTAAAAATATTTAAAAAAATAATATACAATAATTTAATCGATAATTATCTTATACGTTATTAGGACCTCTTAACGATGATAACAATATTTTTTCAAAAAAACTAATTTTCAACAAATTATATGTTATGAAATAATATTTCTCATTAATATCTATAAATTTATTTTGGGTAATTGGTTCCCAAAAATACATTCATAATTTTTAAATTTGGTAATAATATTCTATATATGTTTTTAGTAAAAAATATTGAAATAATCACATCATAATTAAGATAATAAGTGTCCAAAAGACTAATACATGATAGTTAAATTTTTCTTATATTCAACTGGCCATTAAAAAATCGGCAAAACATATTTTATGATACTAAATATCAAAAAAAAGTATTTCCATCATTTACTCACCTAATACACCTAATATTTATTCGTTTCCTTTCTTAATCATTACCCACACTAAATTTCTATATAAAATTACAACTACATCACATATTAAGGTGGGAATAGTTCCAAAAATTTAATACTCCACTTCAATATAAAAATTTCATTCAAATCCCTTCTAAATATCCTTTATTTTTAATTCAATTACAATTTTTAATTCCCCTTGTTACAACAAAATACCCTAATTCCATCAAATATAAGGCCTCCTTCTAAACATTGATTAAGGAATCAATATAATTGTCATACCTTCTATCACAATTTCTTCTGCATTCATTCTATTTTAAACCAGTAATAACCATAGAAGAAAAATACTCATAATAATTAGTGTCTTGAGAATTTACAATAAAATTATTTAGAAGTTCTTTTTTTATCATCCACATTCAATGAAATATAATAATATTCCATAGTGTGTGTGAATATATTAAAATATGAAGGATGTGATAGTTTTGTTTTTCATACCAAAACTATAATGCATGGTATTAATGATTATATTTGTAACATCCTGAGATATTATGAAATAAATTATTTCAAAATTTTTAATTTAATTTTAAAAATTGATATACATAAGTTGAATGTTTATATTTTTTTATTCACTACCCCATGTTTATCATTTCTCTTAAAAGAGAGTTTCTTTGATAACTAGTGCTACATGCAAGGTAGAGTCTTTCTGAACAATAATATATTTTTTATATTAGTATTTAATATGGAACATATTTCCATGAAAATATATTGAAGGATGTGTATAATAATTAATATAATATGTATAAAAAATTAGTTATATCATTTTAAATTATTCCAGAATATTCGATAGACATAAGATAAGAATAAATTATTTTTTACACTTAAAAATTTATTTGTCTAAAAAGTTGTTTTACCACATTTTAATGGATGGATTGTTTTAGAAATAAATTTTGAATCATCGAAATATTTTATTTTTTTGAATTATATCCTATTTTTAAATCATAATATTAAAATTTACAATGTCTTAATTTTTTTTATTTTTTTAGAAGTTAAATTGTTTTAATGAATAATTAAAAATACTTATTTTTTAATTGAAAATGTAAATTTCTATTAATTTATTAAAAAATATAATTTATATTCTAAATTAGTTTCAAACTATAATTAGTAAAACATTACATATGTTTTTTCAATTTAGGTCATAATATTTGATTTTATATTGAAATTGGACATAAAATTATTTTTACCATTTGAACTGCTCTCCATATTAACTAGTTATCTCGCAATGTATGTGTGCTTCATTTTAAATTAATTATATTCAAATTTTAGAATTGAATTTGTAAAATAGGATAAAATAATATTTAATCAATATGAATTTTTTATATAACAACATATTATTTATTTTTTGATCTAAATGATTATTTATAATAACTAAAATTAATTATAGTAATTAAGGTAAGAACAATCTTTCTTACTAATTAAAAAAATAATATAATATGTATAAAAGAATGAAAAATTGTCCAACATCCATTTTATAGAAATATTTATACCATAACCACATTATTATATGTTTTTATTAGTTATTAGGATTAAACTCCCTAAAAGTGACCTATATAATTTGTGATGTATGGAAAATGTCAATAAAAGAAACATTTCTATCTATTAATATTTATAATAATTCTTAGTAGGGAACAAGCTACATAAAGTTTATTATAAAACTATTTCTCAGCATAATTGAGTTATTTTTGTCATAATAATATGTATTTAATTTTTTCAGATGATATAATTTCATTAAATTCATAATACACACTAATGCATGGATAATTAATTTAATAATTAAAAAAAGTAAATAATATTTTATTCAACAATTTAAAATTAATAAAAATAATTTCTTCTACCAAGTGAGATATATTTTTTTAATAAATCCAAATTATAGTCATTTTATGATAAAATTTACCATTTATAATGAAAATATTGACACATGAATAGTTAGACCATTGTTAGCATGGTTAGGGATAAAATATTGTTTTTATGCGTTATATGTATTTCTTTTGAAATTAATTTTCAAAAACATTTGAAATTTTTATGATTATATTTAAATTTAAAAAAAAAATTAATAAATTTTTATATATTCTATAATAATTCATAATTTAAATTATTTTAATGGATGATTTACATAGTATATAAAACATCATATATTAATGGAAAATCAATATTAAAAAATAGAAATAAAATACTAAAGAACAAATTATATAGAATATTTTATTTTGGTCTTATGGGAGTTTTTCTCCACAATACCTCTCATTTTATCCATTATTTTTTTATTTTTTTATCATATTATATAAGGCCCCAACCTAAAAACATTACTTAATCTTGAGTGAAAACATGAATTCACATTGATGATCTTTTTGAGTTTATTTTTTTAGAGAATTAGGCCAAAAAAATTACATTACATCTCAAATATTACAAAGTAGACACTTCAACTATAACCAATTTTTTCACAATCATATAACATATTAAACAAAATAAATAAATAAATATTTTCATCATATAAATATTATTTAATTCTTCCGTTCTCTTTCACATCCATAGAACCCATGAAAAAAACTTCCAAAACTTGGGTTGTGCATAAAATGCTCAGTAAGGGTTCTAAAATAAATAAAGAAAACATTACTCGATCAATTAATATAAATAAATGAAATCAGGCTTTTCAATAATATTATATAATCTAATTAATATACCTCATGAAATCATATGGTTTATAAATAACACATAGAAATAATAAATCATAAAATGTAACATATACAATCTATAACATAATTACATTGTAGCTTTCACAGCTACATAGGGAGTTACATTTGGAATACCCATCACAATATATTCCATAAATCAATAATGATAAATTTAAATGTTTACCTCCGTCACATTACACAGCACATTGGAGAGATATCTTAGGCTCACCCACCCAAGGATTATCACATAACCACATGTATATATAAACAATTCCCCAAAGCTATAACATAATCCTAAACACATAAGACAAGCCTAAAGGAATGATAGAAATTCCACATTGGAATCATAATATATCATTTCAAGATATTGACATAATAAATGATTTATCAAAACCATTTTCAATATAAAAATAAATAAAAATGGTATATGTTATTTATATTTATTTTTAAAAAAACAATACAACTAATTAAGGAAGTTGAATATCAAATAATTCCTGCAGAGGTAGAAAGGCCATTGTCAATGTGTATATTAAATAAGAAAAATTACCTTTGTCATTTAGTAAAATGTTTCACAATTAAAATTATTCCATTTGAATGAAATTAAATTTCAATGGGGTTTATACACCATAAAAACAAATGTCGTGAATAAATCACAATATGCATATATGAAAGGATATTAAGATAAAGACCCTTATAAAGATCGCATAAAATGATGTAATAATTTATCAATGGGATGATTATTTGTTGAAAAATTATATCTACACAAAGAAAACTAAAAATTTAAAAATAATTAAATAAACAGTTATTCCACACACCATCATTGAAAAATATAATCAACTAAATATTCATAAAACCAATTTGTGGAAGTTGAGTTTAGAAATTACCTTATAGAAATTTTCCACCCTAATGATGTCACATAAAAAATTATAAAATAAGTTGATGAGAGAAAAAATGGGTATCTCATTACATTTATATAAAATTTACAGAAATATGTAAATATAATAACATGTACCAACATATGAAAATTTAAATAAAGACACCTAACATAAAATAATTCTGTGTCTAAAAAAGGAGGGTGAAAGGTTCCCTTACCTTATGCTCGATTCGTAAAATATGTTACTTGTTATTCCTGAATAATAAACATAATTGAATTTATACATGATTAATAACTATTTTCAAGTTTATTAATCCTTTTATTTCACTTATTTCCGTGTTATTGAAATTACATTTTATTTATATTAATATCAGTCGTTTTGTCAATATTCTGTACATGAGTCAAAAATGGACTAGTTATAAATACTTATTGTCCATGAGGTCAAAATTAAATTATATCTAGAATTATATTAATGATTTAAAGTTCATATATATCAAATAAATGTAGTATATATGCATATATAATAGTTCATAACATTTGTAGAGAAGAAATCAAATGCACTGTTTATGGAGACGGTAAGTCGTATGTACGCATGAACACTGCTTTCTTTTCTTTTCTTTTTTTTAAAGGAATGAAAAATACCTGATAAATATGAATATTATAATACTAGTATAATAACATATGATATATATGTTAAATGACATCATTAAATCTATTTTTTATACGTTCCATATATTGCATGAAAGACTCATCTCACTTTGTGGGGGCGATATTCCACGAATCCTCGAATGAAAGCATTGTATTTACACATTATGTAAATAATAAAGGATTTATGTAAATAAAATATAAAAATAATAGAGAAAATATATATATCATATATATCATATATAAAAATATTTCCATAATAATTTCCACAATGCTAGGTGGTATGAGATAATTGAATAATTATAATTTTGTGAGGTTGTATTTCAATGTCCCCAAAATGGTATGTTATAAATCCATTGGATGGATGTGTCTGTGAGTGTATGTTGAATACATGGAATAAATATATCCTAGTATATTTTATATAATGGTGTTGTTATAAAAAATAAAATAAATATAGTATATGATGATTAATATGTGAAAATAAATGAAAGAAGTTTCAGAGAAGATATTACTTCAAATCAAATAACTCCTTTTGATTTAAGCTAAAATGTCATCTTTAATTTCCTTCAACCCAAGTTAAGGCTTCTTGGAGGAAGAAATATATTTTAGGCGATTAATTGGGCATATTTTTTATCATCCAAGGGGGATTTAGAAGTGATAGCATGGGTTAGAGGTGATGCACTTTTATAAGAGGGAGGAGGGGCACTTTAAGAATGACTTGAAATATTATTTAATTATAAACTAAATTTCGATTTCAAAAGGTATCCAACTCATTTAATTTAAATAAAAGGTGATTATTGTACTAAATAATCTCAACCAATAATTTTTAGACATGTTATTGTTTCCAATTAATCCTTATTATTTAACATTAACCATTAGATAACTTATTTGACTCTGACCATTAATTAGTATATATTCAAATTATATGGTTAGTATAGATACTATAAAATTATAATGGGTCGTCATTTGGTCCATTAATGTCATGTTAAACCTTATACATGGTGTGTTTCCAAATATTAGTTTTTTGGACTATTATATCAATTAATAAAATGGTATTTTTTATAAAAACTCAATTATGTCAATTTATATACTCTTAATATCATGACACTTAAATAAAACAGTTACAGATAGATTATTTCAGAAAACCGTAATTAATTCAAATATAAGATGTCGTAATTATCCCTAACTTTTTTTATGAAATAAAATTTAAATAAATAAATTTATTTTAATTTTTTTAATCTAATTTATTTAAAACCTTCATTAGTATGTAATCACTACATTATCATTGTGTCATAAATTACATTTTTTATTTGATATAATAAATTATAAAAAAAATAACATGATAAAAACTATTTTTATATTTCTAATTTCTATTTATAGTTAAATATTTCTCTTATATAACTTCATTTAAATGTTTTCTAGTAAATGATATAGGTTTATGTTATATATTCATTAACATAATATTGGAGGCAATTAAATGTCATCCTCACATAAAAGTTGCTCCATGGGGTCCTAAAATCGACCCAAAGATGGCCATGGTCGGAAATACCTCATATATTTGGATTAGGGATCGTGTGAGGGAGATTTAATATTATTATATTAAAATATTTTAACCCAATTTACCAAATTTACCCTTTATCCATGATAAATAAAATATTTATTGAAGTGACTATTCATAGTGTCAAAAATTAAAAGTTATCTATTTACACAATTTTTTCCTCCTATGTCCAAATATTAAAAACATTTTTTCAAATTAAAAACAAATAAATTGCAACAGTTAATTTAAAATTAATTCTCGTTGTTAAAACCAAAAAAGCACGTTTTTAAGAAGTAAATACTACAAAAAGATTGAAGAATGTTTATGTCCAATTAAAATTTGAAATGACATCCCATTACCATCGTTGTATTAAAATTTAAAAATATTGTCCAATTATAATTTAAATCCTATTAATAATACAATCTAACTATATAAATAAATTAGATGATGTTTGGTTTTGAATTAAAATGCAGTATTTTTCACTATCCTTTAATCAAATGATCTTTATAATAAAAATACCAAAATTACATTGAAAGTAAATTGTTTCCCTGCTTCTATAGAAAATTTTTATATTTTCTAATAGGATATATGAAAGAGATAGTTACTATATTAAAAAAAATTTCTCCGTCAAAAGGAGGTAAAAAGTCATTTTAAACAATTTGTGTTTTCATACTTAAAATCAAATTCATTCTTATTTTGAGAATCTATTATTTATTGGATAAATGTAAAAAAATTTAAAAAACATGGGTAATAATAAATAAGTTAGTTATGTTCATTCATGATAATAAAATTACTATGTGTTAACTACCATTTAAAATAATATTATTATATTTCGGTATAACTCAATGTTGTGTACAACGTAATATTTCAATGAAACCAATTGTTTCGTGTTGAGTATGTTGTTAGAAAAATATTATTTTTTAATATAAAATTAACATAATATAAAATAATATTAATAGATATTAAAATTTATTATTCAATATATACATGGTTCATTACATCCATCCCTCGTTTTCGAAATTACGTCCTCACAATGTTAAAATTTCTCTTCGAAACGTCATTGAAATAAGCACAACAGAAAAAGAGCCAAACACCAATCACGTAAATGTAAATAATATGATTTACAGTGGTCACATGAGATAACCCATACTAGGATTACATATTAGAAAACATGTATATGGATGATAAATTCACTATCATGTTCTGAGATAGTTTGGTAGGAAATATGATCAGGTGAAAGTTAACCAACAGCGAATCCAAAACCGGGTATGGCTTAAATGGTATTTGATTTCATAGTAGGAAAAATTATACAAACAAAAAAAATTTAATATCCTTTTCATAAATTTGAAGAATTTATTTATGATATTGACTGAAAACAAAAGGAATCATGTTTACTTGTCATGTAGACATTCATCCATTACTAAATTTATACCACAAACACCCCTTTTATCCAAACGATGAGTAATCAAGATTAATTGGTCATATATGAATTTCTAAAATAAACCTATAGATAATCAAATAATTCAAAAAAGATAAACAATATATTTCCCATGACATTAGACATTATCCAAAACAAAAATGGTTAGTAAGAGATCAGATAAACCACTAAAAGGGAAATTCCTTTATAAAAAATTACTACTCATAATGGAAAATATTCAAAAATAAAACATAGAGTTCAATAAATACCATTAAATACCCATTTATCCATAAAATTATTCAAAATAATCCCAACAAATATTGAAACCCAATACTCAGAGGGATTTAAACCCATAGTCATCCACAATAAATCATATCATTTTTCTCAAAATAACATTGAGTACTCTTATAGACTCATACTAATGTTTAATTAACCTAATCCCATATTCTAAATGATAGGTTATTAATTTCAATAACATACCCAAATTACTGTCGTTCAACAATAAAAACACAGATTCATCCAAAATAAAAATTCCACCACTACCCCTCTTGTGAAATCATAGAGAATTCTATTTTCATTAGACATATTGTGTTCCCAAAGGAGAAATCGTCTTCCAAAATAACATTTGTCACTTAATCAATAATTAATTTTCATATTCTTAGTATATCAATATGTTCCAAAAATAAACTTACTATTGATCCATAAAATAATTTTACTAAAAAGAATAACTTATAATATCCGGGGAATTCACTTAGGCAAGTTGTATGTGATGCGCCTTTATCGCCTTTCAGTTGTGGGTTCGATTCCTATGTCACACAATGGGTTGTTGCCCATCCTATAGGTTTTCCTTTTTCTAAGACCATATCATTATTATTACATTCATAAAAAAATATAATTTTCTCAAAAATAATCATAAAATTTTTTATCTTAAAATGTTAACTAATTCCTTTCATTTTGTACCTGAAAAAATAATAACCCATAATCTCCTCAAAAACAAAAAATCGCATGAACCCTTAAGGTTATCCATTATGTACACACAAGAAAAATAAAATCTTCCTATAAATGTTTTCCACATATCAAACATCAGTGTTATACGTACTATAAAAAGGCTTCCAATGTATTTGTCAAATCCATGAATTATTATAAAAATAGTTTTCATTTACATTCCATCATTTATTTGTCATGGGGGTTTTCCAGGAATTTTTGTGGAACTAGTGGGTATTAAAAATTCGGGCGAATCCGTGAGCCCATTTCCAGATTTTTAAGAAAAATCTCTTTTATAACTGCTTCATCTATATTCATTTTACCCCAATTTAATATCCCAATTTGAATAAACTGGTATATTAAATCCACCATATCCATTTTGACCTATATGAATCGATAATAATGATATATTTTGGGTTTTTAAGGTGTTAGGATAGCCTGAAATTTCATTTCTTAATTTAAATATTTGGTGTTAATTCATTAATATCTCATTCAATTTTAATGTTTCTGGTGATTTCAACTCTCACTTGAGACCACATACCAGTGGAATTCCACCACTCTCTCCTCCCCCAATATGGAGCTCAATTGAATCACGAATTTGGGTGAAACGTCTATGGATTTCACAAATCATCTAGATTTGAATAGGTTAACTGATCCTTTCCTAAATCCTTCTATTTTTAATATTTATCTATCATTATAGTTCCTTTGTGAACTACTCATCCTTATATGAACATTATATTTATTTATGGTTGTTTTGAAATTAAGATACCGGTGTATTTGGGACGTTTTTATCAAGATTAATTTGGTTATGTGTTTCTCTCTTCATTTCCTTCCTTTTGCATAGGGTTTCATCCCACTTTCATGAATTTATAGAGTTTCCCGATGTTAGGGTTCATACCCAAGGTTTTATTTGAGTTATTTTGGTGACATATTATTGTTTAGGTAACACTTCTTTGTGTTGCGGTGAAGGTGTAGTTGAGGTTTCACACCAAGATTCAAGGTTTTTAACACAAAAGATAGGTGGTTCTTTTGTATAAAATTTTTAATGAGTTAGATTTCATTATTTACATGTTTTAATGTTCTTCATATTCTTCTTATGTTGTGAAAACCTTTTTTGATGGATTTTATTTAGCGTTTAATTTAATAGATTCATTATTGCTGGAAATTGGGTGTTTTTCATGGATGACTCTTGGGGTAATTTTTGGGTGTATTTTATAACACATGAAAGTTCTTTATTGGTGTTTAATGGGTCTTAAAATTAATTTTTTTAATTCATTATTGTCATATGGTCCTTGAAATAGGGTTTTTGAATGGGTTCAAGGTGTAAAACAATTTTGTACTTCCATGATATGATTTTTTAAAACAAGTTTTTTTTTCATGTGTGTCATTTGTGGTGTTAATTGATGTATTTTTTGATCACATGGGGGTAGTTTAATAAATGTTATTTGGGCATCCAATTCTGACATATATTCTTATTGGTATGATTCAATAATTGAATGAGGGATTTGTAATGGGTTTTGTGGGAGATGAATAGCTACACCCCTTGGGTATGGTTTATTAAAATTTTGAATGTTTTTTGGTTAAAAAATGTCAGATAAATGTTTAACATATAATGTTTGGTGGGTGTGTTCACATAATATGGGTTTTTGAAACTTATGTTGGTTATTTAAGATGTAAAATATATATTTTAGAATGTATTATGATGTACTGAAATGTTTTAGCAAATGGAATGAGAAATGTGAAATATTGTTGTGGGTTGTTTTGTGTGATCATGTTGTAAAAAATGTATTTTGTTGATTAATGAATTATTATATGATATTTTATTGGGATGTTATTAGAGATTTAATGTCATGGAATGATTTTATAAAATTTTTTAATGGATTTTTGGATGTGTTAATGAAATGTGAAAAATGGTGTGGGCTATTTTTTCTGTGAGTATGATTTCAAAATGAAATTAAATAAAAAAGGAAATTCTCGGACATGTGTGATGTAAATGTTGAATTTTTAGTGAACTTATGATGTGGAAATGTTATTTTATTGAGAGAATTATACTTATTAACATGTTTACCTTGTTTGAGCACAAGGGGAAACCTGAGTGTCCAGGTGGGTGGGTGTGTAAAAGATTGTTTGTGAATCTTTTGAGTTTGGCCTCAGTTTCACATAGTCGGATTTATGCTTAAAAAACTAAATAAACTATGATGATGATGATGATTGGGGAGGAATAGGTTTTGGGTATGTCACTACTAGTGGATTTTGCACGAGAACCAAAATTGTGATGTGTACTCTGTAACACCCCAGGCAAATAAAGAATATGACATTTTCATATTTATACGTATTTTTGAATAAAATATTAATATTACTTTAAAGGGGATGCTATGCTCTATGGCGTACCCAATACGCAAAAACGATTTTCTTGGGAATCTAATGTTGCACTCTAATAATAAAATAATATTATTTTAAATGGTAGTTAATGCCTAGACGTTGTAATGGCGGGAATGAACAGAAAAAATTACAAAATGATTATATATGTTTGTCAAATATTTTTACTCTTTACAATAAATGATAGAGGATTAAAAATGCGAATAATCCAATTTTAGGCGTAGACAGTTTAATAATCTTTAAAAGGTTGATTAAGCACCTTTTGATGGAGAACCTCTTTTAAATCCACTTTTTGAAAATTTTATGTGTTATATTTTACAAAATAAAATTTTTCTTTATAATCGGGACATCAAAATTTACTTTGTGTAATTTTTTGGTATTTTTCCGGAAAAGTTCAATTTTTAATGAATAGGGAAAAATGTTGTATTTTAATTCAAAACCTCTTTTTAATCTTATTTAGTTATATGATTATAATATTTTTTAATTGGTTTTAAAGTGTAAATAGAATATATTTTTACCATTTAATCCAATGGTGGTCATTGTAATTAATATCACTTTAAGATTGGACATAAACGAGTGTCAATCTTTTGAAAGATATTGTTTCATAAAAACACTATATTTGTTTTAACAGCGGGATTTAATTATAAAATTAATTAATGAAACTTCTATGTTATGAGTTTGGTAAAATAGACATCATTTTTGAATTCGGAATATCAAATATAGCTTAGGGTGAATTTATGGTATTTTTCTGAAAAACATCAATTTTTGATGAACAGTGAATCCACAAAGTGGTGATTACAAAATTTTATTTTTTATTTAAATGGGACTTTACCACTTCTGTGATATGAATTTCAAAAATAAAATTTAATTGATTTTAATTGTTAAGTAAAATGTGGTTCAATGTGATGAAACAAATTTTTTATGAAAAGTAACTTTTAAGTTTTATTAATCGCGATTAAAGGTAATTAGTGTGATTTAAGGTAAAAATGATGTTATAATAAAATGAAAATATATTGACACTTGTCCTGACCCTATTTTATGAGTTATGGCCGACCAAGACAAACCATGGGTCGATTTTTGGTACCCCATGGAGCCACATGGGTTTGATAATGACATTTATGCCTTTTATTTAAAGTTAAAATAAAAATGTCACAAACAAGATTATTTTTACTAAAACAATTTTTACATGTGGTTATAAAAGTCATAATTTTGACTATAAATATTCATTGGAAATCTAAAAATATTTCCTATATCATTGTTATTTTTATAATTTTTAGACATTAAATAAATTACATTATTTATGACATCATGATGATGAAGCGATGACCTCATTATTTAACGATTTAAATAAAATGGGAAGATAATGAAAAATATAAGACCTACACATGTCAAAAACCTATTGGATGGGTGTATTGAGAACCCTTATCACCTTATCCTCGAAACACATCAATTTGGGACCATTAAAATCCGAAAACCATTTGAAAATAAAGTAACATTTTATACTTTACCAAGAGTGCCCCTCCTCTCCTCTTATAAATGGCCCCCATCTCTACAACCTTACCCACACCTCTCAAACCTTTGGTTCGGCCAATATCTGATCATTTTGTCTCTAAGCATACCTACCCTCATCCTAGAAGCCTTAAATTAGGCAGGAAGCTCTTTAAGAAACTCCTTTGGTTCAAACCAAAGGGAGTTACCCAATTTTAAGGTAACGTCTTCACATGTGCTCTTCTGTTTTATTTTGCTTCTCCAACCCCCTAAACTCTTTTTATTCATTTATTTTGTAAGAACTAAAGTATATTAAATATACTAGGATGTTTTTATAATAAGTATTCGAGCTACACTTACACACACCTTCATCTAATGGTTAAATAACATATTGTTTCTTTGGATGGCGAATTTCTGCCTCATGAAACGATGATTGTTCAACACTCATATAACACCTTTAAAGGTGGCCATTAAGATGTCACTATGTTTATATATGATATTTTTATGTTTTACTTAATCTTCTGAATTTTTAACTTTTGGAATACCTTTATGGATTCCATTATGGGTATATGCGATATCTTCATTTTAGGAAGTGCGGACTACCGCCCCCTCAAAGTGATTTGATTCGTTAATGCCATATGTGGGATATATAAAAGATGGATTTAAACTTATTATATATGATGTCATACTGGAATTATAATATACCTTTATATCATTATTATTTTCTTTCCATTAAAGTATGAGATAGAAATGAAAGTAGCGTTCATGCGTACGTACGGCTTACCGTCTCCATGAACGGTGCGTTTCATTTCTAACTCTTAATGATTATGTAATATTATAAATACATGTATATGATGGACATATATGATATATATGATATCCAAATCATGAATATCATTATTTAGATAATGTATATTTGACTACGTGAACAACATGTAAATATAAGAAGTTCACTTTTGACTTCAGTACCAAATATCGACAAAACAAACATTATTAACTTAAATGATTACATAATGTTTATAACATGTCAATAATTGATATAAAAGGAATAATGAACTTGAAAAAGGTTCTTAAGCAAGTATAAATCAACTCAAGTTTATTATTCAGGATGTTAAAGAACGATCGATTCAAGTCAGACCCGAGGTAAGGGATCCTACTCCTCTCTTTCTTTTTAAGTACGCTCTTTTATGTCATTCCATTTAAAGATCATATTTCTTGTTATTGGGATGTTATTTTATATTACACTTACTATAATTTTTATGATCATATTATGAGAGACCCTATTCTCTCTCATCAATCCATTTTGTATGTTTTGAGTGGCGCCGTTAGGCTGTCGAATTTTCATAAGAGATCTAACCTCTCTCTTTCTTTTTAAGTACTCTCCTTTATGTCAATTATTTTAATCTCCTCTTTGTTATATTGGGGGATGTTATTTTATATTCCTATTTCTATGAAAATTATGTTAATATGATGAGATACCCTATTTTATCTCGTCAATCCATTTTTGTAAGTTTTATGTGGCGTCGTTAGGCTGCCGAGTTTTCGTAAGGGATTTTTCATCTCACTTTTATTCCCGTGAGATTTATGCTACATTTTCCACAATTTTCTTTTGAGTGGTGTATGTACTGCCTATTATTTTACTCATTGTGTAATATAATTTCATTTATGAGTATTTACATCAATGTTGTATTTTCCTTCTTTTACGGGGTGTATGTTTCGAAAGATACCCATGTCCGTAAGGGAACCTTTCACCCTCCTATTTTTAAAAGACTTCTTTTGTTATGTCATTTAATTAAAATACTATTATGTTGGGATATGTTCTTCTATATCCTTATTAATTTAAATTTTAGTTCCACGTGATGAGATACCCTTTTTATCTCTCATCAACTCATTTTCTGAATTTTGTAGTGATGCCATTAGGCTGTCAAATTTTTGCAAGGGAACTTCTTAACCCAAATTTGATTCTTTGGGATAAACGTATACTCCTTGAATATGTTGTTCTATGAATATGTGTGAATAACTTCTGATTCTTTTACACTTAATATCCACTTATATTTGGTGTATTCGTTTGTCACACATAATTATGTAATTGATTTATCCTTAAACCAAGGATACCATCTTTGTAAGGGACTTCGTCTCAATATCCTTTCATTGAGGCATATTTCGTTTTATACACAACTTTTTTTTATACGGTGTATAAACCCCTTTGACTTTTACTTTTATAGAAAAGTAATCTTTTTCTACGAAGCGTTTTAATAAACATCAAAAAGGAATGTTTCTTTTAACATACACGGTGACAACGACCTTTTCTGCCGCCGCGAGTATTATTTGAACTTTGGCTTCCTCAACAAGCTGTAATGTTTTTAAAATAAAATAAATACCATATACTCATTTATGTATTTTGGTATTGAAAATGGTTTTGATAAAGGATTCTATTTTGTCAATATATTTCAATGATATATTGTGATTGAAATGTGTAAATGTTATCATTCCATTATATTGGTTTTATGTGTTATAATTTTATAACGGTACTTGGACATTTTACGGGTGGTTACATGATAAACCATATGACGGGTGGTGCCGTGAATACCAGGACGGATGGTTACGTTATAACCTCCAATGTATTAGGTATAGAAGTCGGTCGTATGGCTATTCCATTAAGTATGTATGGAAGTTGGCCAAATGGCTATTCCATTAAGTGATATGTGTGGAAGTCGACCTTATGGTTATTCCACTTAAGTATGTTTATGTCCCAATTTACCTTTATATGTTATGTGATATTTATATGGGTTTTATGGTAATATTTTGGTTACATAATGGTAAGTAATGAATTTTATTTATTGAAGAGTTTTTACTACTTCGAAAAGGTGAAAAGTATTACTTTGATAATGTATACATGGTTTACTTGTTGTTTTGAAAATTTAACAGTTTTCATTCATTGTGAATCCGTTACTGAGCTTTTTATGCTCATCCCAAGTTTTTGAAATGTTTTTCGTAGGACTTAACATGGAATAGGGTCAAGGATGGGATCATGGGAAGGTCATGCAACCTAAAACCTGGAACTGGACATGTTTCTTTTTAAGAGTTTTTATTTTATGGAAACTTAGTAAATGTTTCAACTTTGTAATCTTTTGAGATGTAATAGTTATGTCCTAATTTTCTAAAACTCTAAACCTGAAAATATCATTAATGTGAATTATTCATTTAATTCAATATTATGTAAGGTTTAAGGCTGGGGCCTTATAGTTGGTATCAAAGGTCGGTTTAGATAACTTTAGAGGTTAGGGTATTCTTTATGCATAAGTGACATGACCATAATTGTTAGGATTTCATAAACAGTCCTAGTTTTAGATAAAGTGAATGAGTAAGTATATCTTAGTGTTTATCTTCCTCTTTAGTACATGATGGTTTTGTTGATATACTCACACTGGCCTTTTTGGTTTTAGTAAATGGCTAGATCTATCAGGCACCAATGTAACGGTGGATGTGAAGGAAACTGTGACAATTTTCTGAGCGAGCAACTAAATGATATGGGAGCTCCAATGAGAACTCTTGTGTTTATCCTCAACCAACTATCTGAAGTCATGATTGACCACCTAAACCTTGGTGATTTCTATAAGGCATCATATATGAGAGAAACAAATCCCTACGGAACTACAGCTAATAATCATAAAGGTAAGTGTGTTAAAAAACATATGTGTCATAGATGAGGAAAGAAACACCTTGGAAAATGTTTCAAAGGGACTGAAATATTCTATAGATGTGGAAATGAAGGTCTTAAACCAAGAACCTGCCATGGAAAAAGGATGCATCCAGTTGACTTGAGGAAAGGTAATGAATTTCTTTTTGAGGGATCAATTGAATGTTTTAAATGTGGTGTGCATGGTCATTATGCAAGCATATGTCTTATGAAGATGCTTCGTGAATGGGATCACCAAGATCATACAAATACTCGTTTACCAATACCTAATGCCATTCCGATTGAGGATGAAGAAACTGACAATAACCAATCAAAGGTATGGATTATTTCTCAACTTTTGTTTTATATTTTCGAATCTTAGGATATGATTCATGATTTTGTTTGTAGGAAAGCAGTATTTCAGAATAAGTTGGAATGGAATGGTTAATGAATCATGAAGAATGTTGAATGAGTAAGAAGTAAACATATAAGGGCTTCAAGAGTTATGGTGAAATTCATAAGAGTATTATGTGTCTTTTGATGATGGGGTACATTAGAATACTTTTTGTAGTATGTGTAACATTGATGCTTGATATATGAAAATTTTATTCAAAGAATAATAATCTGTTCTTTTGTGGACATAGTTATAAAGAACCATTTGGGTTTATATGATCCTTACATTCGAGGTAATTATGGGTTACTATATGTAATGATGGAAAGTGAAAGTCATGAGATAAAATTGAGGTTAAATTACATTATGGTTATTTTTGAAGATTTTATCTCATTACTGGGGAACGTTTTAAGAATTATGTAGTTTTGGAAAAAGGACAACACGCAGACCGTGTGACAACCCGTCGCATCGGACAGGGCTGTGGGAATCGAACCCACAACCAAAGTGCAGTGGGTATTTATTGCCGACCACTAGACTACATGAAGTCCCTGGTTAGTTTGACTAATTCTTTTTAGTTAAATGAATTTATGAATTAAGAGTATGTTTATTTTGGGATATCTATGGAAATTTATTAACCTATCATGGAGGATATGTTATTAGGTTAATTACTTTTCAATACGAGACTTTAGGAGCAACTGATGTTGTTTGGAGATAAATGTTACGATTTAACTTGGAAGCCTATGTGACTAAATCAATCAAATATTTGGGTTTCAATCTTAGTTTTTTTTACTTTGAGGAATTTAATGGAAAAATTCTTTATCAAATGGTCCTCGTTGAACTTTGGGTTTTGTTGGACAATTTTTGGAGATTAAGAATAGATTTTCTTTTTATAAAGGGTTATCCTTTTCTGGATTATCTGATCTTGTACTAACCTTTTTGGTTTTGGTTTTGGTTAGAGTCTAAAGACATGGGAAGTGTATAGTTCGCTTTTGTGGATTAGGTGATTCTCTAGAAATTGATTATAGTACTCTTAATGCAAACAAGACTTCCTAAAGACTCATCATTTGGAGAAAATATGAGTTTGATTAAGGAATCTAGTAAAAGTTGAATGTTTACATGACAAGTAAGTATGTTTCATTATGATTTAGTTAAGCTCAAAAATAAATTCCCCCATGAAAAGTAACTTAATACAAAAATGATGTCTGTTAACTTTTCCTACTGGGGAATCGAATACCGTTTAACCCATCACAAGTTTGTGATTTTCTTATGGTTAACGTTCTCCTAGACATGTTTACTATCACCATCCATCAGAACATGACACTATGTTTTTCTCATCCATGTCCATATTTACATACATGATATCCTAGTATGGGATAACTCGGGTGAACTCTGTACTTATCTTTCTTTATTTTAAAGTGATTATTTTACCGACTCTTGTTCCGATGTGGGACTTTCAAGGATGTTTCCAAGCTCAATTTTAAAATTGTGTGGACGCAATTCCCAAAAGGGGGGAAGGATGTAACACCCCAGGTAAATAAAGAATATGACATTTTAATATTTATCCATATTTGTGAATAAAATAATAATATTACTTTAAAGGGGATTCTATGCTCGATGGCGTACCCAATACGCAACAACGCGTTTCTTGGGAATCTTACGTTGCACTCTAATAATAAAATAATATTGTTTTAAATGGTAGTTAATGCCAAGCCATCGTAATGGCGGGAATGAACAGAACTAACTACAAAATGATTGTATATGTTTTTCAAATATTTTTACTCTTTACAATTAATGATAGAGGATTAAAAATGCGAATGAATCCAATTTTAAGCGTAGACAGTCTAATATTTTTTAAAGGTTGATTAACCGCCTTTTGATGGCGAACCACTTTTAAATACCCTTTTGACAATTTTATGTGTTATATTTGAAAAAAATAAAATTCTTCTTTATAATCGGGACATCAAAATTTACACAAAGTAAATTTTTGGTATTTTTCCGGAAAAGTTCAATTTTTAATGAATAGTGAAAAATGTTGTATTTTAATTCATACCCTCTTTTTAATCTAATTTATTTATATTATTAGATTATCTTTTTAATTGGTTTTAATGTTTAAATAGAATATATTTTTACCATTTAATCCAATGGTGGTAATTGTAATTAATATCACTTTAAGATTGGACATAAACAAGTGTCAATCTTTTGAAAGGTATTGTTTCATAAAAACACGCTATTTGTTTAAACTGCGGGATTTAGTTATAAAATTAATTAATGCAACTTCTATGTTATGAATTTGGTAAAATATACATCATTTTTTAATTCGGAATATCAAATATATCTTAGGATGAATTTTTGGTATTTATCTGAAAAACATCAATTTTTGATGAGTAGTGAAACCACAAAGTGGTGGTTACAAAATTTGATTTTTCATTTAAATGGTACTTTACCAGTTCTGTGATTTGAATTTCAAAAATAAAATTTAAATGATTTTAATTTTTATGTAAAATGTGGTTCAATGGGAGGAAAATAATTTTTGATGAAAAGTAACTTTTAAGTTTTATTAATCCCAATTAAAGGTAATTATTGTGATTTAAGGTAAAAATGATGTTATAATAAAATGAAAATATATTGACACTTGTCCTAACCCAATTTTATGAGTTATGTCCGACCAAGACAACCCATGGGTCGATTTTCGATACCCCATGGAGCCACTTGGGTTTGATAATGACATTTATGCCTTTTATTTAAAGTTAAAATAAAAATTTCAGAAACATGATTTGTTTTACTAAAACAATTTTTACATGTGTTTATACAAGTCCGAATTTTGACTATAAATAGTCAGTGGAAAGCTAAAAAGATTTCGTACGTCATAGTATTTTTTGTTATAATTTTTAGACATTATATAAATTAAATTCTTTATGACATTATGATGATGAAGTGATGACCTCATTATTTAACGATTTAAATAAAATGGAAGGATAATGAAAAATCTAGGACCTACACATGACAAAAACCTATTGGATGGGTGGATTTCAAACCCTTATCACCTTATCCTCGAAACACATCAATGTGGGACCATTAAAATCCGAAAACCATTTGAAAATAAAGTATCATTTTATACTTTATCAAGAGTGCCCCTCCTCTCCTCTTATAAAAGGCCCCCACCTCTACCACCTTATCCACACCTCTCAAACCTTTGGATAGGACAATCTCTAATCAGTTTGTCTCTCCACATCCCTCTCCTCATCCTAGAATCCTTAACTTAGGTAGGAAGCTCTTCAAGAAACTCTTTTGGTTCAAACCAAAGGGAGTTACCCAATTTTAAGGTAACGTCTTCAATTGTTCTCTTTTGTTTTATTTTGCTTCTCAAACCCCCTAAACTCTTTAATTCATTTCATTTGTAAAAAATCCAGTATCTTTAATATAGTAGGATGTTGTTATAATAAGTATTCGAGCTACACTTACACAAACCTTCATCTAATGGTTATAGAACATACTGTTTCTGTGGATGGAGAATTTCTGCCTTACAAAACGATGATTGTTCAACACTCATATAACACATTAAAAGGTTTCCATTAAGATTTCACTATGTTTATATATGATATTTTTATTTTTTACTTAATCTTCTCTATTTTTCATTTTTGGCATACCTTTATGGCTTCCATTATGGGTATACACGATATCTTCATTTTTGGAAGTGCGGACTACCGCCCCCTCAAAGTTATTTGATTTGTTAATCCCATATGTGGGATGTATAAAAGATGGATTTAAACTTATTATATATGATTTTATACTGGAATTATAATATACCTTTATATCGCTATTGTTTTCTTTCAATTGAAGTATGATATAGAAATGAAAGTAGCATTCATGCGTACGTACGGCTTACCGTCTCCATGAACGGTGCATTTCATTTCTTACTCTTAAATGATTATGTAATATTATAAATACATGTATATGCTGGATATATATGATATATATGATATCCAAACCATGAATATCATTATTTAGATAATGGATATTTGACTACGTGAACAACTTGTAAATATAAGAAGTTCACTTTTGACTTAAGTACCGAATATCGACAAAACAAACATTATTAACTTAAATGATTACATAATGTTTATAAAATGTCATTAATTGATATAAAATGAATAATGAACATGAAAAAGGTTCTTAAGAAAGTAGAAATTACCTCAAGTTTATTATTCAGGACGTTAAAGAATGATCAAGTCAGGTCGGACCCGAGGTAATGGATCTTACTCCTCTCTTTCTTTTTAAGTACCCTCTTTTATGTCATTCCTTTTAAAGATAATATTTCTTGTTATTGGAATGTTATTTTATATTAATCTTACTGTAATTTTTATGTTCATATGATGAGAGACCTTATTCTCTCTCATCAATCCATTTTGGATGTTCTGAGTGGCGCCGTTAGGCTGCCGAATTTTCGTAAGAGATCTAACCTCTCTCTTTCTTTTTAAGTACTCTCTTTTATGTCACATAATTTAAGCTCCTCTTTGTTTTGTTGGGGGATGTTCTTTTATATTCCACTTTATATGAAATTTATGTTAATATGATGAGGTACCCTATTTGATCTCATCAATCCATTTTTGTAAGTTTTATGTGGCGCCGAAGGGCTGCCGAGTTTTCTTAAGGGATTTTTCATCTCACTTTTATTCCCGTGAGATATATGCTACATTTGCCACAATCTCCTTTGAGTGGTGTATGTACTGCTCATTATATTACTCATTGTGTAATATAATTTCATTTATGAGTATCTACATCAATGTAGTATTGTCCTTCTTTCACGGGGTGTATGTTTCAAAAGATACCCATGTCGGTAAGGGAACCTTTCACCCACCTCTTTTTAAAAGACTTATTTTGTTATTTCTATTAATTCACATACTATTATGTTGGGATATGTTCTTCTATATCCTTATTGATTTAAATTTTATTTCCACGTATTGAGATACCCTTTTTATCTCTCATCAACTCATTTTCTGAATTTTGTAGTGACGACATTTGGCTGTCAAATTTTTGCAGGGGAACTTCTTAGCCCAAATTTGATTCTTTGGGATAAACTTATACTCCTTGAATATGTCGTTCTATGAATATGTGTGAATAACCTATGATTCTTTTACACTTAATTTCCACTTATATTTGGTGTATTCGTTTTTCACACATAATTATGTAATTGATTTATCCTTAAACCAAGGATACCGTCTTTGTAAGGGACTTCGTCTCAATCTCCTTTCATTGAGGCATATTTCGTTTTATACACAACTTTCTTTTATACGGTGTATAAACCCCTTTGACTTTTAATTTTATACAAAATAAATCCTTTTCTACGAAGTGCTTTACTAAATAACAAAAAGGAATGTTTCTTTTAACGTACGCGGTGACAACGAGCTTTTCTGCCGCCGTGAGTATTATTTGATCTTTGGCTTCCCCAACAAGCCGTAATCTTTTTAAAATAAACTAAATAACATATACTCTTTTATGTATTTTGGTATTGAAAATGGTTTTGATAAAGGATTCTATTTTGTCAATATATTTAAATGATATATTGTGATTGAAATGTGGAAATGTTGTCATTTCTTTATATTGGTTTTATGTGTTATAATTTTATAATGGTATGTGGACATTTTACAGGTGGTTACGTGATAAACCATATGACGGGTGGTGCCATGAATACCAGGACGGATGGTTACGTTATAACCTATAATTCATTGGGTATGGATGTCAGCCGTAGGGCTATTCCATTAAGTATGTATGGAAGTTGGCCGAATGGCTATTCCATTAAGTGATATGTGTGGAAGTCGACGTTATGGTTATTCCACTTAAGTATGTTTATGTCCCAAGTTATCTTTATATGTTATGTGATCTTCATATGGGTTTTATGGTAATATTTTGGTTACATAAGTGTATGTAATGAACTTTTATTCAGTGAAGTGTTTTTACTACTTCTTAAAGGTGAAAAGTATTACTTTGATAAAGTATACATGGTTTACTTGTTGATTTGAAAAACTAACAGTTTTCATTCTTTGTGTATCCCTTACTGAAATATTTATGCACATCCCATGTTTTTGAAATGTTTTTCACAGGACTTAACGTGGAATAGGGTCAAGGATGGGATCAAGGGAATGTCATGGAACCTAAAACATGGAACTGGACATGTTTCTTTTTAAGAGTTTTTATTTTATGGAAAATTAGTAAATGTTTCTTCTTTTTAATCTTTTGAGATGTAATAGTTATGTCCTAATTCTCTAAAACTCTAAACCTGAAAAGATCCTCAATGTGAATTATTCATTTAATTCAATATTAAGTAAGGTTTAAGGTCGGGGCCTTATATACTCTCACCAAGATACGAGTTACGTGGGACCCCCAACGAGCTAGTGCTAATGGGTTATTTCCTATTTCTTATGATCATTAGTTACATTGTGCTTTACATCGGCATATAGTAAGGTTGTATGTAAAATTTAGTAGTGTTGAAATTATTTTTAAAAGTGTTGATTCTTAATTATATCCCACTTGAAAACTATTTTAATTTTCAAGTTTCATCTTTGAGAAATTGCAACTACAATTTCATGTTTATGAAAACATACAATATTTTGTCGTTGAAAGTTTACCAAATGGAATCACATAGTGGTGGTATCCTATTGGGAATTTTATTACATCCTAATTACACAATTGGGTTAATGTAGACTTGGTTATTTTTCTTACCAGAGGTCGGGTAAAGTTTTTAGTTTTTGTGGTTCCAGTTTCTAGCAGGTCCTTGGCGGTGAAGTCTTGTGGATATGGATTGAGGGCTGTACAAATTTCCATCAGGGTTCTTGGGGTTTTTAATTTTGGATTTGTACCATTTTTATAGTCTTGTTGAGTTGTTTTAATCTATGTAATTCTGTTCTGAAATTTTTTTATTATTGTTTGGTTTGATAAATCAATATTCCTTTTGTTGAATTCATTTGTTGTTTTATGTTTATAAACTAATATAAATCATTCCCAATTATCGTTTTTTGATACTCGGGAACATGTTATAGCACGTGGAGATTGGGATTACCCTTCAGGCCTTCTCATGGGCCGAGTTTGGCGCCGGTTTCTGTGGAAACCAGATTTGGTTCGTGACAAAATGTTTTCAAAAAATGTTCAGGTTAACTCATTGGGTCATGTTATTTGGGGATGAGTCGGGTTAGTTTGTGGTTAATATAGTTTGTACTTGGTATTCTAGTTATAGGTAGTGTTCCTGATCACGTCACCCCATGACGTGATTCATGTTTCCATGGTAAGTTGGGATTAATCTAAGACCATTGGTTTTCTTGGTTGGATGATGATAATGGGAAATGAAAAGAGACTTGGGTTAATAGTCTCAGTGAGCTCGCACGGCCTGACAGCCATGTGGAGTTGAGGATATTACCTATAACACTCTATATGATGGTTTGGTGATTGCAATATAGCCTCCAACCTTATATCCATGTCAGCCACTAAAACTAGTTTCCTATCTCATTTTGTTGTGTTCTTTAGTATGGAAATCCTGGAACATTGGTTTTAAAGTGAATTGTTTTTAAAAAGTGTAATGTTTTTGTGAAATGATTTTATAATAAAAACAAAATGGATTGTTTTATTAAATGGTGGAACTTAATTTTCAGAAATCTTTTGAAATGGAAATTGTTGTGCTTACACCTCTATTGAATGAATGAACAAAATTGATGATTAGTTCTGAAAAAATGTTTCCAAAAGAGTATTCTAAACAATTAAACGGTGTTTAATGAGGTTATATGTTTTGAAATTGATGTGTATACCATGTATGTGATTTCTTATTTAAATGGTTGTTTCTTTCTGAACTATTTTTATGATGTCAATTGATATTTAAATCTCATGGTTACTGAGACTGATAAAAATTATTTGTTGGTTGAATGTTTTGATTTTGAAAAGAGGAAATAATTTTTTTAACCTTTTGTATTTTCATGAGAAACAACCTACATGGGGTTATATGGGATGATGGATGGATGATGTCACAATTAGATGAGTATAAGGACATATATGAGGAGGGTGCCCAGTGTGGAAGAGAAACATGCATTTGTGAGGCTTGTGGGGTATCATTGGTGGATACACTAACTGATTAACCATTTTTTTCAAAGAAATGTTTTTAAAGAATAAAATGATGGCTTGATGATTTTTTTGGGAAGATTTATTTTATGTCTATTTGGAAACGATTGATGTTGTGGTATGTTTTGAGTGCAATAACCCCTCTGGTTCAAACTATGTTTTGGGTTTGGGTATAGGCGGTAAGGTGGGTAGAAGGATCAATTAGTAGTCTCTTCTGTGATATGTTTCAGGAAACCAATATGGTGGTTCCCTTCATGTGTTTGGATTTGATTTGTGGAATTTTTTGACCAATGGACCTACTTGTTTGGGTCTTTTAGTTCTCTCGTTGGATAAGGTATTACCCCATTAATTGTTAATGGACAACTAAAGTGAAACCATGATTGTTTTTCCATTAGAAAATACTCTTGGTGATCAATATAAGGAATAATTTATAGATCATTGTTGATTGAGTCTAAAACCATTCTTTTCATTTATTTGTGGAACCATTTGTAGCAGGAGAGTGGCCATGGATGGTTGTAAGAGACCGTAGTTTCCTATGTTTCTAGATTCACCGACGGTGGAAGTGGTCGGGGGTTGTTAGTGTGGATGAGTGTCTCAATGGTGTCTAATAGGGCCTCAAGGTTATTCATATTTTCTTTAAAGAAATATTTCATGTTAAAATTCATGTTTTGAGAATCTGGTCATGAGAGGCTATTATAGACACATTTTGGACTTTTGTGTTGTTTAGGGACCTGGCATATGGTCACGTTCTATGCATTATTTCAATCAGTCGCAATGGTCATGTTCGGTGACTCCATATGAAGTCATGTGATCATTTGACTATAATGATGAAGTATGTTAAATACTATAATAGTCTATTATGTTGGGAATATGTCTCCCTTGGAATAAAAGTAGAATTCCATTGTTTCAGAGGAATGTGTTTATATGTGTCCTTTCCATCTGTTGTTTCTCTCCTAAAAACACGGTGAGATGTGTTTGCATCTTCTATGAACTTGCTTCAGTAAAATAATGACATTGGGTAAAGTGAGTTTGTAATTCGTTATTTCTGGGTAATCTTATCGGGGATTTTGATGTAGATGTTTTTATTAACATAATAAGAAATTCCGTTCAGGTGGGTTCCAAAGACTAACTACGAGGACGAAGATGCTTCAATCATTTGAGCTCCATCCTCGGTCCCAGAGAGAAGTTGGCACGTAGTCCAGGGAAATCCCAGGGAAGTTCATACCCTTCTAAAAAGGTATTTCCTCAATATTAATAATAGGAAGAGATTAAACATCTGGTGTCATTATCAGGTTCCATTTGTTCTTATTTGGTGGTAGAGGTTGGAGGACCACTTTTCTACGTTGTATCTTTAGTTCAAACTTTACCCTTTTGTTTCGACTGGGTATTTAGAGAAAGGATTTATTTTTGGATAGACTAGTTGAGAGAACAGTTTGCGCATTGTTAGTAGTGACCATTCCCCCAAAAAACCATGTATATTGAAGGAAACCCACGTTTAGCACACGTTTTCCCAAACAATGTGGAGAAAATGTACGACCATCCCAAATCATTATATTTTTGGTCATTCTGTAATGGCCAGTGTTGGTAGGTTAATATAGTTGGTTATTATGGTGAGGATACCCAGTATGAGTCATATATAAGTTATTTTGTGAAGGTACTATGGAAGTATACCATTCGAATCAAGGAGACCTTTCATGCGTCCCCCAATTAGTCTCCTGAACCAGCCATGAGAAAATTTATGTTTTCTCTTATGGTGGGGAGGCCATTTGTGTCTCTCTATTCATGTAATTCTGATTAGTCCTTGGTCTTGGTCTGGAAGGAGGTATTCTCACTCAGAGCTATTTTATTACCAATATCTTAATGGGGCTAAACGTTGGGATTGGAGAGTGCCCAATGGTTTAGTTAATGCAAGGTAAGTGTAACCTTGTTCGTTGTTGTTGTTCGTCTGGGTAGATTACTTGATTCTTGTTCAAATAGAGTTTTAGGAGTTTCCATTCTGGTATAAAGTCTTAATGTTCTTGATCATTTCAATAAATTGATATATGTTTTGGTTTGTGATATTATTTATTCCTTAATTGATCACTAGGGATGTTTTGGCCTTTTGGGGGTGGACCGAACTTGGTGAAGGATTACATTTCTAGTCTATCAGTTGGGTTTGATTTTTTCTTTTGGCATTGTTGTGGATTTCCATGGTCAGAATGTTTTATGTTGGGGATAATTGTCACATAAATGAATTATTATAAAGTTATTTATCATTTAATATCCATCCTTTCTTTATTAAGGGAACTTTCTATTCATTTTGGTTGAAATGGTGGGTTTTCATATTTTGGGCAAAACCATTAGCCAATTTCCAGATTTAAAAATAAATATTGTTTATTTTATAACTCCATCATTTTAAACATTTTACATCCATTCTACACTCCAATTTCCACAAGCTCTTATATTAAAACCACCATATCCATTTGGATATCAAATTAAACCATAATAATGTTGAATTTGAGTTTTTTTATTAAGGTGTTGGGCAAGCCCAAAATCCCATTTGATGATTTAAATATTTTTTTATTCATTAATTTTTCATTCAATGATCTGTGTTTTTTCAGTTATTTCAACACTCATCTAATTCCACATAACCAAGGCATTCCCCATGCTCTTGTCCAAAAATTTGGAGCTCAATGTAATTCTTAAAATCGGCAACTATTCTCTAGATTTCACAAGTCACCCAGATTTGAAGATGTAAATTGATCCATTCATTACTCCTTCTATTTTTAATATATTTTGGCAATTCAAGTTCCAATATGACTTCCTATTCATTATTAAAACCACATTTTCATTTATGGTTGTTTTGAAATTTATATACTAGTTTATTTGGGTTGTTTTCATCAAAATTAATTTGGTTAAGTGTTTCTCTCTTTCTTTCCTTCCTTCTACTTAGGTTTTCTTCCCTATTTCATTAATTTATAGAGTTCCCTAATGTTAGGGTTCATTCCTCAAGTTCGATTTGCAGAATTTTGTGAAATACTATTGTTGAGCTTCATTTCCACTTTCTTCTGACGCAGAAGAGGATTTTTTGTTGTTTCACAAAATGATTCAAAAGTTTTGACTCAAAAGGAAGGAGGTTCCATGTGTATGCAATTTTTTTTGAGTTATATTTCTTGATTTACAGGTTTTAATGTTCTCCATATGATGCTATTGGTGCGAAAATAGTTTTTGATTGGTTTCCATAAGAGTTTAATTTAAATGTTTCATTATTGCTTGAAATTGAGTTCTTTTCCTGGGTGACACTTGGGGTATTGTTTGGGTTTATTTTATAACACATGAAAGTGAATTATTATAGTTTAATGGGTCTTCATATTCTGGTTGGTTAATTCCTCAGTGTAATTTGGGCCTTCAAATATGGTTTTTGAATGGTTTTATGGTGTAAAACCATGTTATACTTATTTAAAGTTATTTATGAAAACTAGTGTTTTTCATGTGCGTATTTTGTGGTGTTAATTGAAGTCTTTTTATAACACTTGGGGGTAGTTTAATAAATAATTATAGGGACTCCAATTCTATTAAAGATTGGTATTGGTATTATTTGGGAATGAAATGTGGGATTTGTAATGGGTCTTTGTGTGAAGTAAAGTTACACAACATGGGTTTGATATACAAACTTTTTGAATGTTTTGTTTGGTTGATAAAAGGGGGAATCAATGGTATATGTACTATTTGGTGTGTCTATTCATCTAATTTTTGTTTTTCAATGGTATTTTGGTTATTAAAATGTCAAACATTTTTTTAGAATGTTTTATAATGTGCTGAAATATATTAGCAAATGGGAAGAGAGTTGTGAAACATGGTTGTGGGATGTTTTTTGTTAGTGTGTTGTGAAAAATAAATTTTTTTGATCAAATATGTATTAAATGATATTTGAGTGGGATTTTATGTGAGTTATAATGCCTGGTAATGGTTTTATAAAAAAAATTAAAATATTTTTGGAATTTTTTATGAAATGTGAAAAGTTTTGTGGGATACTTTTGATGACAGTATGATTTCAAAATGCATTTGAATGAAAATGTGAATGGTATGACTTGAGTGATGTACATGTAGGCTTCTTATTAAACTTGTGATGTGAAAATTTAATTTTCAGGTGCAAATTATATATCTTAACTGGTTGAACTTGTTTGAACACAAGGGGAAACCTGGTATCTATGTAGGTGGATGTGTACTAGTATGCTAGTTAATATGTGGATTTTGGCATCAGTTTCAAGTAGCATGATAGACACTTAAAAAATAACTAATATATGATGATGATGATTGGGGACCAATAGGTTATGGGTATGTTCTATACCAGTGGCTCGTCATCAAGAATAGATATTGTTATTGTTACTCTCATCGAGATACGAGGTACTTGGGACCCACATTGAGCTACTGCCTAGGGGTTATTTTCTATTTCTTGTGGTCATTAGTTACATTATGCTTACTGTTGGAATACAATATGGATGGATGGAAAATTCAGTAATGTTGACATTATTTTTAAAAGTGTTGATTCTTAATGATATCCCACTTGAAAACTGTTTTAATTTTTTTGTGCCATCTTTTAGAAATTGTAACTAGCATTTCCTATTTATGAAAACATGAAAGATTTTCATATTAGAATGATTATCACATAGAATATCATAGTGGTGGTATCCTACTGAGATTTGGATCACACCCTATGTACACCCTTGGGTGTAAGTAGACATAGTTATTTTCATTGTCGCGGGTTGGGTAATGTTTTTAGTGCCAATGGTTCGGGATTCTTGAAGTTTCCCTGTGGTGATTCCTTGTGGAGAATGGATGAGGTTGGTACCCCTTGCCATGAGGGTTCTTGGGAATTTTGCTTCTAGTTGTGTATCTTTTCTATAGTCTAGGTGAGTTGTTTTAAACTATGTAATTCAGTTCTCAATATTTATAAAAGATGTTTTGGTTTGAAAAATAAAGTTTTATTTTATTATATTCATTTGTTGTTTTCATTTTATAAACTCAGGTAACTCATTCCCAATTCTCATTTAATGATACCAGGGCACTTGTGTCATCCCGTGGGGCTCAGTATCACCCTTCAGGCCTTGTAAATGTCCAGGCATGGAGTCAGTTTCGTTGGAGACTAGATTGGGCCTGTGACAATATTACAATCATTGATACATTAAAACAAATCATCATCTAAAGATCCAAAACAACTCTTCAATTCCTAGACATCTTAATCATCGAAAAATCTTCAGGATCCTTTATCCATGTTTTTCAATATTATTATTATATAATTATTTCCTATATAAAAATCAATCATATATTCCTACGATTTCAGTAATTCCAAAACATGAGATAAGGAATAATAAAAATCGTTCACATGACATTTTCAATTTCCTCATATTAAATTGGAATGGAATTTGGAAATGGTAAACATTTATTTATATCATACTTCTAACCACATTCCAAAACCTTCTTTGTATGACATCTATTTTTGTAATTACTTTATAAACCACATTTAAAACATTCATTTGATCCCTCAGAAAGAGATTCTTTCCCTTTCCTGGAGTCTATTGGAAGCTCTGTTTTTCCATGGTATGTTATTGCTTTATGACCCTAATTACCACATTTGAAACATCTTCTCTTCCCTTTGATTCATATTCCAATGTCTTTATTTCCACAACCTTAACACATAGGTTTTTTAATTACGTACCATTATGATTATAACATAAATTTTCATTGGGATTTGTTTCTCACATATATGATGACTTAGATAAATCCCCATGGTTTAAGTGGTCAATCACAACTCTAGATAGTTGGTTATCAATAACAAAAATATTTCCCATTGCAGCTCCCATTTAACTCGGATTCACAATTATAAAACTACCACAGTTTCCTTCACATCAATTTAAACATTGGTTCCTCCAACATCCAATCATTTACTAATAAAAATGTATGTTTTATTATATCACTAATATCATCATATAAATTTTTTTTAAGAGATACGCACTAATATATACTTATTCATTTTATCTTAATCTCATTCAATTTGTCATAAATAAATAGGACTCTTTCAAATATTATAACCATTGAGGTTATGTCACTTATTCATAAATGACATTGTAACCTCTAATGTTATCTAAAATGAACTTTGATTCCTAAGATAAGGCCCTATCCCTAAAACATTACTTAATATTGAGTTAAAACAAGAATTCACATTGAAGATATTTTTCAGTTTAGAGTTTTATAGTATTAAGCCCTAACGAATACATTACATCACAAATATTAAAAAGTAGACACTTTTACTCTAAATATTTTTTTTCACAACAATAAACATATATTAATAAAATAATAATTGTTTTCTTGATATAAATCATCTTTAATTATTTCGTTCTCTTACCCTACCTTAGAGCCTATGAAAGTCATTTAAAAAACAAGGAATGGGCACAAAAAGCTAGGTAAGGATTATAAAATATGGAAATAAAACAATAGTCCATCAATTCATAAATATCAATGAAATCATGATTTTAACTTGTATAATATATGATATTAGACATACCTCATGATATTATAAGATTTATGAATATCACACATAAATCATAAATCATAAAAGGAAACTTGTGTCATCCCTAACGTACTTACATTTTATCTTTCACACCTAAATAGGTAGTTACGTTTGGAATTCCCATCACAGTAAAATCCATAAATATTTTAGGAGAAACATTAAATTTTACCTCTATCACATTACCCAATGAATTAGAGAGCTTTTTAGGTCTCACCTGCACTATCATAATCACAGAAATACCCATATACATAAAAAATTCACAAGAACAATAAGATAATCATAACACATAAAAAACAAAAGAGGAATGATAACATTTACACATTGGAATCAAAATATATCATTTCAAGATATTGAAATAATAAATGCGTTATAAAAACGGTTTTCAAAAAAAATTGGTATATGGTATTTAATTTTCTTTTAAAAAAACATTATGGATTCTTACAGATTCAAATGATTATATAATGCTCGAAGCGGAAGAGAGGATGTTGTCCCCATGTACATAAAAAAAGAAACATTCCCTTTGTTATTTATTAAAACATATAATAATGAAAAATATTCCTTTGGAATGAAATGAGATGTCAATGGGTTTTAACCACTTTTTAAATGATAGTCTTGTATAAATAAAAATATTCCCCAATTAAATGATATTGCGATGAAGTCCATTACAATATAATCAATAAGATCATATTAATGATGTAAAAATATATCAATAGAATGATTATGTTTTGCAAAAGTATATCCACCAAATGGGAAGTAAAAATTACAACATAAATAAATAAAAATCTATTCCACACATAGTCATCAAATAATATAATCAATTAATTATGTATAAAACCCAATGAGTGGAAATTTAATTTAAAAATTTACTTTAGAAAATTCATCCGCCTAATTATGTCACTATAAAAATTCATAAAATGAGTTGATGATAGACAAAATGGTTTACCATCAATTATAAATTATAATTATAACAATAAAGGAAAAGAATAAAATATCCAGATATAATATAATTTAAATTAATAGAAAAAACATAAAAGTAGTATTTGACTAAAAGAGGAGGGTGAATGGTTTCTTTACTATATGTCTGATTTGTCACGTATATTCATTGATCATCCCAAATAATAAACATATGTAAATTTACACTATATTAAGAAATGTTTTAAATTTTATTATTTTTTATGGCACTTATTTCCATGTTATTATAATAAACTAAATATTAAAGTTAATATCTGTTATTTTGTCGATATTTTATACTTGAGTCAAAAATAAACTTTTTATAAATAGAAAATTGTCCTTATGGTCAAATTTGAATTAACTATAGAATGATAGTCATGATTAAATATCATATATATAATATATATCATATATATCTAGTATATATGTATTTATAATAGTCTATTACATTAGGTTATAAGTAATGAAATGCACAATTTATGGAGATGGTAAGCTGTACGTATGCATGAAAGCTACTTTCATTTCTTTTTCTTTCATTTTTTAAAGAATTAAAAAAAATGATACATAGATATATTATAATTCCAGCATAATATCATTTGATATATACGCTACATAAGATCACTAACACCATTTTTTATACATTTTATGTCTGGAATGAACGACTCATCTAACTTAGAGGGGGCTGTAGTCCGCGCTTCCCCAAATGAAATTTTCGTATTTACACATTATGGAAATTATAAAGGTATTCTATAAATATAATTAACGAATAATAGAGACATTATAAATTTAATATATATCATATATAAATACATTTTCATCATAATTTCCACCATGAGAGGTGTTACGAGATAATGGAGTAATCATCATTTCATGATGCAGTAGTTTGTCGTCCCTAGAAACAATTTGTTATAAATCCATTAGATGGAGGTGTGTTTGAGTGTAGGTCAAATAAATGGAATAAAAACATCATTTTATATTTATTATAGTGTGTTTTTAGAAAAAATTGAATAAATAGATTTTAGCGGGAGGTGAAGGAAAAATAAATGAAAGAAGCGTGAGAGAAGATATTACCTCAAATAAGGTAACTCATTTTGATTTAAACTAAAAGGCCATCTTCATTTTCTTTATTCAAATGGTAATTTATTTAGGAGTAAGAGAAGGATGTTAGGAGATTATTTGGGCCAAGTATGGAGGATCCATGAGGGCTTGAGAGGTTTGAGTATGGGTTAGAGGTGATGCCCATTTATAAGATGGAGGAGGGGAATATTAATTTTATCATGAATGATTATTTTATTTTAAAAATAATTTATATTTAAAAAGGTCCACAATTAATTTAATTAGAATATAATGTGATATATTTATAAATTATCTCAAAAAATATTTTTTAGACATGTTTTGGTTTCAAATTTTACCTTATAATTTAACATAATCACTTAGTTGACTTATTTGACTTTTACCATGTCTTCTTATATATTCATACTATATGGTAAATATAGTAACTATAAAATGCCAATCGAACCAAAAGTGGTTCATTAATGAAATTTTCAACATTATATAAGACATTTTGTCACATCATAGATTTTTAGGACTATTATATCATTTAATAAAATAGTTTTTTAACTCATTTATGTCAATTTATATATGATTCATATCATTACATTTAAAAAAATACATGACAACTTGATTATTTAAAAAACCTTAATTAATTAATATATAACAATCCATAATTAATTATAAAATTGGTAAAATGGAATAAAATTTTTTATAATAAAATTAACTTAATTTTTATAATATCAATTATTAGAAACATTCATTAATATGGTAATCACTACATCATCATTGTTTCATAAATAAATTTATATATCTGATCTATAATATTTATAAATAAAATAAAATGATATATTAAATAATTAAATATTTCTATGAAATATTTATAGAAGAAGATATCAATTATATATCTATACAATTTTTTTTAAATATGATATATTATTTTGTTAACTTTTCCTTAATGTTAAATTAAATGTAATTAAATATCATTTCCACACACAAGTGGTTCCATGGGGTCCTAAAATCGACCCAAGGATTCCGATGGTCATAAATATATCATCTATTAGGATTAGGTCATTTGTGGGTGTAATTTAATATTATTATAATTTTATTTGTTAATCTTATTTACCTGATTTATCCTTTAGCGATGGTAAATAAATTATTTTATGAAGGTACTATTTATAATGTCGAAAAAATAAAAGTTACCTATTTAGAAAATTTCGACCACCTGATTAAAAATACGGAGTAAATTTTTCCATATTCCAAACACAAAAATTTCATAAAATAATTTAAAATTAATTCCCTTTGTCAAAACCAAAAAGCTTATTTTTCAGAAGTAAAAAACTACTAAAAGATTGATATTTGTTTATGCTCTATTAAGATGTGAAATTTGTTCCCATAACTATAATAGGATTAAATAACATAAATAAAATCCAATTATACTTTAATTATAATTAAATTGACAATGTTATTATATAAATAAATTTGATTAATGTTCATGTTTGAATTAAAATGAAGTATTTTCACAATTAATTAAAAAAATGAACTTTATCAGAAAAATATCAAAATTTCATCCATTGTAAATTTTTATTTCCCAATTCTATATAAGAGGTTTATTTTTCCATATAAAAACTATATAAATGACAAAAACTTGATTTAATAAGGTTTCTCCTTCAAAAGGCTATAAAATAAACATTTTATAAAAGTCGAGTTTTTCATGATTAAAATCAGATTTACTCTTATTTTAAGCCTCTAAATTTTTTCGGATTAATGTAAATAAATGTAAAAAAACATGTAATCATAATTTAGTTATTTATGTTCATTGTAGGAAAATAAAATACTATACCTTAACTTCAATTTATAATAATAATATTATTATTTTGTTTCACTCAAAGTTGTGTGCAATGTAAATTTCAAAGTAACCCACTATCGTGTGTTGAGTACGCTCTTAGAAAAATTGTCCTATTTAGCATAAAATTAATATAATATTCATAAATATTAACAGATATGAAAATGTATTATTCTATAAATATCTAGTTAGTTATACATTATTTAAGGGAGACCTCCCCATATAGTTTACGTTTAGTAAATACAAGAATGCCTCTCCTCTACACTACAGAAAATAAATTCACTCTACTCCTCACATAACACCGTTCATTCAATTTAATTGATTAAAAAATTACCCATAATAATCCCAAAACCATACTATCATCCATAAATCCTCACATTTTGATTAATTCCTTCCAAGGAGGTCCCTCTTTGTAATCCCAAATGAGTTAGCCGAAAAGGATGTAAGATTCTTCAATGTGGATTATTATTTTATATTTTTCTCAAAACAAATAAATTATTCTTCTTCGATTATTATATTTTAATCTAGATATATTATATACACAAATTTTTTTATGTTAAAGTGTCTTCCTTCAAATATATAAAATTCAATAAATGAGTAAAGAAATTACAATTCATGTGTGTGAGGACCACTTCCCTAGGAAACAATGTTGTCTGCTTTTAATTTACCACATATCATGGATGGGAATTATGATCGAAAAACTTTTATTATATTATATGTAAATTTTATTCTTGATTTAATCACACTAATATAATTTTTTAACACTAAATTTTATACATTCAATTTTTAGGAAAATGATAACATCATTTGTGGGTGTCGAGACTATCACCTCTTCAAATAGATGTGATATTTTTACAACATACATGGAATGAATTAAATATATATTAAATTCAAAATATGTTTTGTAAATGAAATATAAATTAAATTCATTAAATAATTACCATTATATAAATATAATATATCATTTTCCTTAACACCCATTTGAATTCTAATAAAATTGATATCCTCGATCCTGGATTTGTGGGCTTTCATCTCCTCAATATGATGTGATTGATTCTACATCACAATAATTATTTATAAACATATATGTGATTAAAAAAATTATTTATGATATAATTATATTTTTTGAAATGATAAATGTTAAATTTATTATTTCTAAAATAATCATTGGAAAATGGGAACGTTACCCATGCGTTCGTATTTCATAATTTCTCATTGATATTAATGTTGGTTAATTTTTCATAAAAAACATAATTTATTTTTTTAAATATATCAATGATGTATAAATATGATAAATATTTCATGATTATTAATAATTTTTTATTTATATACTGACCATCTGACCATATACTTCCTAAAAAATCATTTTGGACACATAAACCAAATATGGAAAAAATAACTGACACAAACATAATTGTTTATGTTGTTTTTTTAGAAAAAAAAATTAATAAGTGAACTAAATTAAAGACAAAAATTAACATGTTTCTAAAACACTAATATAATTAACATTGGTTTATTAATCATGGATATAATGCCACATTTGACAAGTCAGACTCAATGTAGGGGGTTTTGTCTCAATATCCTTTCATTAAAAAATAGTTTAGATTTTATACACCATTATTCTCTTATATGTTTTATATAAAATCATTTTATATTTTATATACATATATTGTCTATTATAATTGATGTTATTATTTTTCTAAATTTTATTATTTCATGGGTATTATTATTTAAATATTCGTAGTGCTGTCAGTCACTTTTAATGACTAATGATTTAATTTCAAAATCCTTTCTACGTGTAAATAATCATGATATTATTTTTTATATTTATTACTAGTATATAAGTGGTGTATAATTTAAATTTTATGTATATTTAAATACTTATTCAATGGTTTTCCTAATTCATCACCTTACATGTCTTATATGGAATATTTTGACAAATGAAAAAAAGAATTTTCCATTCTTAAAGTACACAGTGATAATAAATTTTCCACCTCAATGGCTATTATTTTATTTTTTGATTAATTTTCAAGATTTAACACTTCCTTATGTGTAAAAATATCATTATATTTTAGTTATTTTGGTATTGAAAATTGGTTTTCAAAAAAATTGTTTTTTAATTAATTATTTTCTTAAAATAAAAGGGTATTTTTATTAAATGGTGTTTTTTATATTTGTTTAAAAAAATTCAAAGGGGTTTATGATGAAATTGTTGTACCATTGATATTTTAGTTGATAATTATATGAAATTTTTTATCATGATACACCTAATACAAATTTTTGATCACCATTATAACTCACGGGTGAGCTCGATATAGCTTATATGAATGACTGAGCCACTGTTATAGGTCTTAAGAAATTTGTGAGACCAATATATCTTGTACAATTGGTTGATCACCATTATAAATTATTGATAATGTAGATATAGATTATACGAAGGTTGATCCCAGTAATATATCTGTAATTCATTGGGTAATGATATCGTTGGATGTCAGCCTTCTGTTTATTCTAATTAAAATTGTTTTGAAAAGGTTAATATATATATATGATCCTCTATGTCTCTTAAAAAGAATTTTAAATTATTATTATGGATTAAATGATTTTATTTGAGAAAATTTTATTTTTTTCATGTGACAATATTTTATTTTATATTCTAAAATAACATTAAAGATAAAGGGAAATGTTAAATGATCTTACATATTCTTTTAAACTAAATGTTTTTTTTCATTTTTAGATCCCTTACTAATATTATCCTCACATACCTTGTTATAAAAAAATCATAATATTTAAGGATGGGTATGTGAAGTGAAGAATTCATTTTTGAATTTGTTGGTTTTTACAATGAATATACTTCATGCATTATTTAATGTTTTTATGATTATTGTAAAAATGGATACAATTTAGAAGTTTCCACTTTCTATTTTTTGGTTTTATTATGTTTTAGATATTGAAATATACTTTAAAACACTAAACATTAAAGGATCCTCAATATGAAATAATGTAATTTCTTGACTAAAACTCATGATTATGTAATTTTTATAGTCAGGTCCTAATATTTTGTATCAAATTAATGGCTTATAGAAATTTATAAGTTATGTTGGTGTTGGAATGATTCTCTTATAATATTTTACTTCATGGTTAAGAATAAATGATAATGAATTTTAATATTTCCATGTTATTTATATAAAGTATACTGGTTTATAATGGTTTTCTACATAAGAAAAAAGAAATCTATTGTGGGATGGAATGAAGGGTTAAAACTCCATCCAAATCAGCATCCCAGGATGGTTGGAAGAGGAGTTGAGTACTTTATTATAATGATGTATTAATTGAATGAAGTGATAAAATGTTTTGGTATCCAATCTAAAGCAGAAACCAGCCATCCCTTGTGTAATCTTAAGATATTTGACCATGTCACAAGGTTGCATCTTACATTATCCAAAGGATCATCTAACCCAGTTGAATCCAAAAGATTGATCAATTTTATGGAAAAGAGATTTTATGTCATTGGATTTTAAAATTGAATATTTCTAACCCTTTTCATTAATCATTTTTAAGGTCAATCGTATTGATGTGGGCACTATTTAATAATAGTATAAAGATAGTTTATCCTAATGTCATGGTATGGGAAAAATTTAAGAATGACTTCCTAGAGACAAATTTCACTAAGGTATTTCAGTGTAGGATTGAGAAAATATTATTGAAACTAAAGAAAAAGTATAATGATTTGGTCATAAAGTATTTAGAAAATATCATAATATTCTCTGGTAATGTTCAAGAATAAATTAAATGCATTGAATGTATAACTAAAATATTATAATCATTATTGAAACCATGTATATGAACAATGTTTTCTTATTGAAATTTAAATGTTAAGAGAACATGTTATGATGTTCTGGGAAAGATGAAATTGTAGGTTTCAAATACATATATTTTATGATATTAAATGATTTTGAAATGTTCAATGTGGAAGAAAATAGAGATATAAACAACAATGAATATCAAAGGTTAGCCTAAAACATATTCTATATGTGGTATATTACATTTGAGGTAATTTATGTTAGGTTCATAAAAGTGTTATCAGTGTGGTATTCCTGGTAACTAATAAATGGTAAATTTCACTGAATAGTGTACTAATGAGATAAAATATATCATGTTAATAGTTAGATACATTATAAATAGTTATAAAGGATATTATGATAATTTGGGTCCCATAAAATATACTTAGGGCATAAATAAACTTGATTAGAAATAGAAAGGTATGGAAAAATATTCTGCTTCTTTTGTAGATGATGTTGTTCTATCTAGTTAGGTGGGTATATCATTATTGAGCTTTGTATTTTTTGATGTATAACAATTAATTCATGGTTTTAGACACTCCGTAAATAGTTTTATGTGATGTGATCTTAATGGTATTAATGAGTTTTTGGAATATTTTTAGTATGGTTTATGTTTATATAAGTATTCATTTTAATGATAAGTATGTAAAAATTTTTGTAAATAAGCATAAAGGTATTAGTAACCCATTGGGTTTATAATATCATTGATGATTAATGTTATTTTCAGGTATTTTATCATATTTTTTGGGAATGTTAGGAGGACGAAATTGTTCTTTCTGAAATATATCATGTAAGTAAATCTATATATATTCATAAACTATACAATAATTCCTAAACATTAGCAATTTGATATTTTCTGTATTTTTATTTTCAAATGTTCATCCATTTTTTGTCGAGATAATGTTAAAATTGAGAGGACGTATTTGTTATGTGGGGTAGGATGAAGCATTCCTATATTTTTTGATATATATTATTTAAAATTAATTTATATTCTTTTTTAGGTTGATATTCCTGAAATTTTCCTTTTTTATTACATTATATGAAACACCAAGTTTTTTTACCTCATGTAACATCGAGTTTCTTTGATAACCTGTGTTACATGCTGGGTCAATTCATATTGAACAATAATATAAAAGTGATATTATTATTTAATATAGAAATAATCTCCTCGAAATTATATAATCGGGTTTGAATATGTCTAACAATATTATGTTTAAAAAAATTATTAAATTTTTTTACATTTATAAAATTTTTATTATTAGAATAAGATTTCAATAAATCTTGTTTAACGTCAGAAAACATTTTTTCTCTAAATAGCAGTTTTTCTGCCATTTAATTATATAGTCTCTTTATAAAAAATTACTAAAACTTTTATAATTTTTTATTTTAAAAAATAAAAAACATTTTTTAATCATAAAATAAAAATCTATATTGGGGGATATTTTTATTTTTTAATTTGTTTAATATATTGTTGAATAGTGAAAAACCCTATATTTGAAATGGAAACTGAATTTTAATATATCTTATTTATATAGATAAATTATATTTTAATTTTTTTAAGAATAAGTAGTTTAGTTACACATAAATAAATACAATATAGGTAAATTGATTCAATTTCATAGTGAAATTGGATATAAAAACATTTCTATCTTTTGAACATATCTATTTAAAAACCCATTGCCTCGCATCATTTGTGGGATTAATTTTAAATTAATTATACCCACATGTGTGAATTGAAATTTGGAAAAAGTGTGAATTTAATTTTAATATTTATTAAATTTTTAGTCTAATATTATCTACATAATTTTTAATCTGAATAGATTAGTGAAAACAATGAAAATTAATTTTAGTAATTAAGTTAAGAACATGCTTACTTGACAAGTAAACATAGAATATAAACCTCGTAAATGAGACAAAACATCTCCAATATCATTTTAAAGGAAATTTTAGACCCTAAATAACTTATTATATATTAATTTTATTATTGGGATATTATTACATGAATTTAACCATTATAATAAGTTAACTATGAAAATAGAGAAAAAAGGAATATTGATTGCCTTTAGCAGCTATAATGCTTTACAACAGGGAAGAAGCGACATTGTCATTGTTATATATACTATTTTTAAATTTAAATTAGTTATTATTATCATTAAATTTAATATATAAATATTATATTTGAAATAATTTCATTAAGTAGTTATGGAATTCCAATGCAAGGATTATTTAGATAACAAGAATATAAAATAAATGATATTTTATTAAATAATATAAAATTACTAAAAATAATATCTTCACCACATTTATTTATAACTGTTACTAAATATTAATTTTTTTAATTAATGCAAAAATTTATCTTTTATAATGAACATATAGAATGATAAATTGTAAAAACATTTTTATCAAAATTAGGGTTAAGGTGGTGCATTTATGCATTCCATGTGTTTTTGTTAAAATTATTTTCCAACAGATATGGGAATTTTATATTTTAAATATTAAGTAATATTTCATAATAACTAGCTCTAAAATTTCAGACATTTCTGACATTAATTTATTCTTATTGAATGAATTATGTATATTAGATAACTTGAAATCCAAATGAAAAACCAAGATAGAAAAATTAAAAACATAACACAAAAACTAGGAAATAAATGAAAAAAATATATTGTTTTTTTAGTGTTTATGGGAAGTAAATAATTTTGTCTAAATTAAATTTTTTTAAGAACATGTGGTGAGGGAGTCCTCCCAATTGATTTTTCATTTGATATTTACATGAATTCCACATCACATAATCTAAAAATATACATTCACTCTTCTCGACTCTCCGTTCCACAAATTCCTTTTGTATCCAAAAAAATCACCCCAATTAGAACCATAAAATATTTCAAATAATCCAATAAGACTCACATTTTTTATAAATCCATCCATTTAAGTGCTTTTTTGGAAACTAATAGAATTTACTCAAGAAAGATTCAATGCATTTTACTATGAATATCAGTTTTATTTCTTCCTAAAACAACTTAAATTGTTATTATTCCATTCTTAAATAATAAAATAAATATATATAACCAAATTATATAATTTTATTTTCAGTATTACACTTAAAAAATCAAAAACAATCATCAAATGGTTAATGAAATTACTGTTCGTCTCTATGGTTAACTACTACCTTCCAAAACAATGTCATATTTTATACATTACCTCCTCTCATGTTTTGGATTTTTTATAGAAATTCTATTTTTATATGATACATATTTATATATATTATAATTATATTTAATTAATAGCTAATATATTTTCAATATCAAATACCTTCAAGATTTCTATTTCGTGGAAATATGATAACATTGTTGTTAGACGTCTGGACTATTGCCTCCTCAAAATGATATTATATGATTAAACTTTAGATGGATTATTTTTATGATGATATTAATTAAAAATATATACATAAATGAAATATGTATTATAATCATGAAATAATTACATTTGAGAAAGTATAATTAAGAGTTTTTATAACACCTTATCACATAATAAAAAAGTTATAACTTCGTTTGTGGATGTGTGGACTACCACATCCTTGATGTGATGTGACTAATTTTACATTATAATAATAAAATATTTAATATTAACAATTAAATAAAATGATATTTATGATATATTTATCATTTTTTGAAGATAAAATTAACTTATATTATTTATATAATTATCATTGGAAAATGGGAACATTAGTCATGCGTAAGTATGGCCTATAATCTCCAAGACTATAACATTGCTTCATTGTTCATAAAAAACATTCATTATTGTTTTTTTAAAAAAATTATGTATAATTGTTATAATTATTTCATTTTTATTACTCTGTGTAATTTTAAATAATGACCCCAATGAACAAAGTTGACATACCAAAGTCGTTTTTGAGACGTAAACACAATACCATCAATATAGACAATGAAATATTAATGTCTTATGTAGTTGATTAAAAAAATTTAATAACTGAAAAAAAATGATTTATAAACAGGAAGTTTTATTGAAATAATTAAATAAAAATATATATTTCATTTATGATGGTAAAGACACTTGTGGTAGGTCAGACATGAGGTAAAGGATTTCATCTCATTCTCCTTTTATTAAGAAATTTCTGGTTTATATACAGAGTTATTATTTCATAAGCTTCATATACTTATCCAAATACATTAAATATTCAAATATAATTGAATATATTTTTATCTATGTTTTTTTTAAAATTTAATTCAGTCATGGGGATTATGATTTAATTTTTGAATGTTGTATGAGACACATTGAATGTTTAATGATTTATTATTTTAACCCTTTCTCAATGTCAATATTATTGGTATTATATTGCATATTTATTTATATGTATAAAAAAGGGTTATGAATGAAATTTTATGTCTATTTTTAATTTCATAAAAAAAATTAATTTAGTTTTTTACATGTTTTATATAGAACATTGTAAAAAATGATAAAAAGAAACATTCTATAATTAACTTACAGGGTGATAATTACATTTTCACCACCCTGGACATTGATTTATATTTTTTTTTACATTGAATGATTTCATGTTTCCATAAATGGGAAATGTTCCATATTGTTTAGGAATTTTGGAATTAAAAATGTTATTTTTGTATTAAAAATGGGTACTTAAAAGAAAATGGAATTTTTATAGGAATGTATTTTTCATATAAGTTCAAAAAGATATTTTCAATGGGTTTTGTGATGATAGTATTTTAATATGTATATGGTGCTTGAGTATTATATGAAATTTGTGGTCCTAATACAGCATATATGAAGGTTTGAGCTATATTATAGCACATGGGTGAGCCCCGTTATAACTCATGAGAAATGAGTGATCCAAATAAAGCTTGTAAAAAGTGTTGATCACCCTCATAGAATATGGGTGAGATTTATATATATTATATGATGAGTTATCCACATTATATATCTATAACGAACTAGTTAATTATAATGGTGGAAGTCAATCTAGTGTTTCTTCCAATTTATATGGTTTTGATAGGTTGTATGTGTTTGATTCTCTATGTTACCTAAAATGGTTTTAAAAAAATTCTATTGGTTTTATTGGTTTTAATTGAGAAAAATTGTGTGTATTTTTTCATGTTATTTTTTATTTCATATAATCAATGAACATTGAAATTATATGGAAACATTATATGAGTTTTCTAGTTTTTTCTGAACAAATGATTTTATAATTTTTTATATCACTTACTGAGATTTGGTGGTAATACAATGTTTTTAAAAATATTCACAGTGTATAAGGATTGGTAATGTAAAGGAAAAATACATTAAAGTAGTTATGGTTGTTTTTCAGGAAAATAAATCATGCATTATTTAAAATGTTTTAGATTGTGGAAAAATGGATACTATTTAAAAGTGTCCTCTTCTTATTTTTTTTTATGAGTTATGGATTAGTTATATGAAACATTAATTGTGGAAAGACACTCAATGTGAAATAATGAAATTTCCATATTGAAACATAAGATTATGTTATGTTTACATTTCTTCATTATAGTATTTCTAATAAATATGATGTATATGTTTTATTTATTATTTTTAATAGAAAACATCTGATCCAAAAAAATACATATAATTAATTGAGTAATATAAACACTAGTAATGTTATGTTCTGAGTAATACTACCACAAATAATCATTTTTTAAAAAAAATAAGTATTTATCAAAAAATCATAATAAATGGTTACATATCAAAAATAAATCTGAATATTATCATTATAAAACATTCAAAAGGATGTTATGTCTATATTGGGCCCTATTTAACCATACTCAATAGTGGATTTAGTAATTATTATCGATTAGGTTGATTAAACCACAAACCTGAATAGTGTTATGAAATTTAATCAAGGATGATTATTATTTCAATGAAAAACCGATGGCATCCAAGTATTATGGGATTGTCTTAATTGTTGATTGATATGGGTTCATTTTTTTCACAATTTTTAACATCGGGTCATCATTGTCATTCTTAATAGAATGATTCAATGTTTCCCAACCCATAATTGAGTATATTCATATTTTCCTAAGGTAATTGTTCAATTGAAGTTTCTGAAACAACAACTCTTATGTACTTGCATTGGTGAAATGGATGGAGGACATGCTCATCACACCTTATTAGGGAAAATTTGTTTTGTCTTCTGGGAATCTCTTTTATTTTTAATATATGTTCGAGAATCTATTCAAAATTTTGATAGGGGACCAATAACCCTAAAAATTTAAAAATATATAAAGTCGATTTTTAGGAAAATGAATGAGGGAATAAAATTATTCAATCAATCTGTATGTATCATAGATTATTCATCCATTTCATAGTAATGAATCACATATTTTGTGAAGATATTTATAACTGGGGACTTTAGAATTTTATACCATGTAGGGAGGCAAAAAATATTCTAAGGAGGGGATTAAGTCATTATGAAAATCATATGTGTTCTATTTTTTGAAGGAATCAAAACCCAAATTTTTTTTAAACTCATGCAGTTTAATGTCATTTGTAAAGGACATATGTTTAGGAAATTGGGCACTGGATATTTTATCTCACATCCATAGGTGACTTATTATTTATCCTTGTTATAGAAGGAATCAAATTTATCATATTTTTTCATTCCCTTGGGACTATCCCTAATGTAGTTTCTCATATACGGGGGATATTTATACCATGTCATGCATTAGTAATTACATCATGAGGTTTTTTAATCTATTGGTGACTAATAATATCAATGATGAATTAATTTTTGAATCCTTATTCCAATGTAATTTATGATAAATGTGATAAATAAGGGATAGAAAGTGACTAGTGTCATTACATATAAATGTGGAAATTTTGTACTATTATAAACCTTGGGATGTTTAATATGTGGAAGCAAACTTATGGAGGAATCTAACATATCATGGTTAGGATAAGAATTAGAGGCCTCATTATTCAATTGATTTGTTAGTCCACTACGGATTGAGATTTTATGATCAAACCATGGGAATGATAAGGTCCTAATACATGAGCTATCATATAATTTTAGAAACTGACAATAATGTGTTTTCCATTTTTTTATGATCTAGGATTATGATGATGTATTAGGTATCAAGGTTATGGAAGTAATCAGAGTCCACATAATTCAATTGATTTATTATTCCTCTGAGTGACGACATAATATGATCATTCTATGTTAATGATATTATCATGATGGTTTAAATGTTAGAGACATGGTGAGACATACACTGAGGTGAATGCTAATTTGATTTTAGGTGTAGAACCTAGGAATGAGTGTCATGTATGCTGGTCATGAAATGAATCATATTCAGTTTAGTTTAATTTGATGTGGATTACACACTGATGTTTTCATTATACGTGGGACATATCTCATTATTCCATTTATTGTGGCTTATATTCTGATACTTCCCTTACCCCGACAGAGTGTTTTCATGTTAATTATATGACCATTGTGACTCCCTAATCTCACATGATCAATGTTCAATGTGGGAAACAAGGGATTTAAAATGATCAATATCATTTCTTTTAGATGTGAAACTTATGAATTTGGAATTCCCTTTAGATTCTAAATATAGAGCTCAACCACATAGAAGGAATCCTCTTTATCCGGGTTATAGCTAGAATTTGAGTAATTGTAGTTTTTTTATTTGGGATTACACACTGAGGATTACATTCTAATCAAGTATTACACATTACAGATGAAAAAATATACCAAGACCATTGATCCCCTTTTTAGTTGGCCTACTTCATGATCTAAAATTCATGAATGCCAACTTATCATGACATGGTTTTTGGATAGATATTTCTTAGGATTTATGGATGTGTCTGGTCATATATTGGACACTTAAAATAGATTGGAATGAATTGGTTTTCTTGTCCATGATATATCATGTATCCAATATGACATGTTTTTGGGTCATATCATGATCAAGGATGCCTTATCTGGAATAAATTTTTAGACATAGATGGATGATCCTGGAATCCATCACATGATCCCTATTTAAATTCTTAGAGTTTTTATCATGACCAATCCTACATTTTTTTCATATCACAAAATCATGTTGACACGTTAGAAGTGTATCACAAGATTTTAGAAAATATATCAGGATGGAGACACATGATTCAATATTACATGTCTTTAAGTCATGATGATATCTGGTTTGGTTACCACTAGGGCAGCTTGAATGTAATTTGACAAGCCTAGGTGCCATCACATCACTCATCTAACATGTGCAAGTGCATTCATAGTCTGTATGATTTCTTTAAGTCCTACGGGTCATGTAATGTCTCCAATCCTATAGAAAATTTAATCAATAATCCTATGGTACTTGTAAGGGTTCACCCTCATCCCTTTAAATGGGGGTTATCAAAAAAAAATGCATTCGGGCCATCCAGGAAGGCTCAAGTACCCCATTTGTAGTCTTCTTTCATCCATTTTCTGTAAATTCATATGTTTTATTTTGTATTATTTAGTTGTGTGTCTTGAATTATTTGGATGATATATGGGATTTTCTTCATGCATCCTTCCATTAGTCCATTGTGTGATCTGTGAATGATCACAAGAAGTGATTTATTCATTCTTCATGATCACTCTGATTTTTCCCTGGATCATACCTGACCAGAATCTTTTTTGTCGCAAGAACAGAAATTATGATAAATCCTCTATAGTTTTTGGGTGTGTTGGTGTGATGTTTGATGAAAAATTCTATATGTTCTTATTCATGTAAAAGGGTTCCATCATAGATTGGTCAACCAATTTATTATGTAGTGGTTAGGGATTTATTGGCCTTTCCATCTAGTTTATTTTCCTTTTTCCATGACACGTATCACATGATTCAATGTTGATGTAATTAGAGTGCTTAAGAAAAATTAATTTCATGAGTTCCCCTTGTGATTCACTCTAGTAGAATAACATGTCTTATAAAGACCACATGACTATACCTTCAATGACTCATTTTTTAGATTATAACCAATTAATGTAGTCTTTTTGAATCATGTTGACATACTGATGGAATTTCATATTATCATACCGACATGTTCAAGGGGCTTCGGGAGATCAGGGAGACAATCAAAAGGCTATCACATGATCATAATAGTCTTCTCCGAGGAATTATGAGATAGATGGATTAAATAGTATGTGGCCTTCATGAAATCAAACCAGCTTCCAGAAGCACCTTGTGAGACATAACTACATACATCTTTGGTGTATCCCGAGATTTTTAAGACTATAAGAGGATCATTACATATGTCTATTTTATTTAAATTTTTAATTTATACATTCCTGGGATCACATGATGATGTGTGGGTGTTTGGGAATAAAAACTTGATTCCTCTCGGTGATGTTCCCTACGACGAGTATACTTTCCTATACAGATTCATGAGAATTTCAAGGATAATTTTATTTGTTTATTCTTATGGATCCAAAGGGATAACAAGTGGTTTCCTCAAAATTTTCATGTCCCTTTACATTATGATGTTAAAATCAAATTGGTCATCAACGAGATGTGGAATACATGTTGTTGGGTGCATGTGATACCATGCTGATTTTTATGTGCATGTCACCTATTTTTATGACTGTTGGAGGATCCCACCTCCTTCCCTTTTTTATTACTTTTTTTATTTTTCAATTTCATAAGAGTTTTGTCAGTTTTATTGAATTTTGTTGAGGAAAATTATTATCCACATTGGTGATGGGTCACATATTTTTTATGACTACATGAGACTCCCACCGTTCATTAATTTTACAAATATATTCTAATGAATTTATGGAGGGTATATCCAGAATCCCTTATATGACATGTCGTGTGTCCTAGAAGGGCTTATATGGCTACCACCACGTGGTCTGTTATTGTCCATGGTGCCTTCCCAATAGATACATCACCTATTTATGGGTCTTTTTGGGGGGATTACTATAGGTTATACAATCCTTGTTCACATATTCATGACCATAGAATGGTTATGATACCACGTGTCTCCCAAGGGTTCATCTGACAAAACATGGTATCATCCACCTTCTTCTTTATTTTACTTCTTATAAAATAATAATTGTATTCATGTATATCATCCTTTTTGAATTTTCTAATGCTCATTTGGTTGGTACCAATGAATAACCCCCCCCCCCTCTCAGTTCCAATGTATGTGGGGAAAATGACATGGTTTTAGGAAATTATATTCCCAGTTAAGTCATTTGGGTGGTCTCCAACTGGTTTCTTGGGAGATGCTTAGTATTGTAGGTAATGTTTGATATTATATGGGTTGCACTATAAATAAGGGAGAATATATGGATTTATTCATCGACTACTCATTTTTATAGATCATTATCAGCCCACTAATGTAGTGAAACCTCACTATGAGTACATCCTCCAGGAACCCACCATGATACCTTATCATGAGAAATCCATCACAAAACCTCCTTTTCCCAGGGTCCCAAATTAATCAACCATGAACCAAAATATTCTAATTTATTGATCATTGGATGTTGTGATTCTCTATCTTACTGAGGGTTTTATGGGAGATTACTGATTCGATCACATGATCCTTTAACTATTATAGGGTTTATGTAACCATGTCATGGTCACATGATCAGTAATATTATTGGGGTCATCCGCGTGTGAGATGAATCATAGATTTATAAAATTTATAGGTACTTTAGGGATCAGGTGATTCACAAATCATTCATCTGACCTTATATGGCCTTTTTTATTCATATGATGTGCATGATTCACAAATATTTTTTGTAAATCCAATGGAAATATTTCATTTTATCTATCTAAATTATGACACATATAGTTTTTCAAATGTATTATGGCTCATGTCAAGGATCTCACAAACATATGAACAAATGTTTAATGCTAATGATAGACCATCATGATGGAATCATAGAAATAAATGATGTAACTTTCTGCTGTCCTGGTGGGTCACATCTAATGGAACAGATAGGGATGATGGGATTGAATCATGTGGACTATCCCAATTCATATTTTCAACCCATTTATAGGTTAGTTCCTACCGATGAATCCCCCATTTCATCTCCATCATCAACATTCATAACCTCCCCTTGGATTAATAAAATGCAAAACAAATTACAAGAGAACATCCATCTGTGGGGTACATTGTCACCTAATGAGACAAAAATATTGGAATAAACATACATACTTACTTACATTCATTAACGGGAACAATCAGAAGCCTGATTTTTTAGTTCATATGTACATCTATAAAATATGGCCATCTGCCTCCAACCAAATTTTTGTGTGGGTTACCGACTAGGACATCCATTCATGAGGATAATATGGTATTGAAATGGGATATTCATTTTAGGTATAATAAATTATTTAAATATTCCCTATGGATCTGATATATATTGGGATGTATGAGCCTATACTGATTTCACAGACCTTTCCTTACTGCAATAAGGATCTTATAATGTAATTGTTTGATCTTTGGAGTCCTGACATGAACACATTACACCTCATGCATGGAAAGGTGAGAATCAACCTCTTGGTTGTGGGGAATATATGTTGTGAAACAATATTAGGTGTCATGTATAATGAGTTCCCCCGGTCAACTTGGGATGACGTAATGAGGACACCTTCTATCAATATAGAACATAGCAGGCTATAAGAAAAGGACATTCGAAAGGAGAAAATTACTATAGAGGATATCCCATTTAATAAGTCAGTTGGATACTTCATTAAGATGTTATTTTTTGATATTGAGTCTAAGAATCCAATTTATTTTTTGATAAAGGACTATCATAGTGCACCGAGTGCTTACTATCACATGGTTGAAGAAGGGAAATTTAAAAGAGTGGGGAATGGATGTAATCCCTAGTATTTATGCGGTTGTCAAAAGAGCCGGTTTACACACCCTGTACCTATGTGGGAACTTAATTCCAATGATGGAATATTTTGGAAATAGATTTTCATCATTCATGATTTAGAGCTCCATTGAGGTGGGGGGAGTAAAAAAAATCCATCCCTATAGTAGCCATTGTATTTCATAAAATGCTCCATGATAAAAAAAAGGGAAATTCACAAAAGAGGATAGAAAGTCTCTTCCTTGAATTATGGGGTTTAATAGGACCTAATCTTTGAGGATATGAATGTATGAACATCCATGTTATCACCAATGTTCATTTCGGACCATATTTGTAATTTGTTGTTGGGTATGACTTTTTAAAATAAAATATTGGGATCTCATTACTTATATGATCTGATATTGTCGTTTATCATTTAAAATATATTTTTAGTTTCAATGGATGATATTGTTCATATATGTTAGGATAGTATTGAGGAACATAATTATATGACATCACGTTGCAAGGGAGTTATTCTAACCCGTAATGACATGGATATCCTCTATGAATAGTATGCATCCTTCTGATTTAGCTGACAATTTTTTTGTGTTTGATTGATTTCTCCATAGTCTATTTATGCTTAATAGTGTGTACATACATTAGTGGATCACTAGTTTTATCTGATTTCAAATATGGAGGATACTTGATAAGAGATAAACCATCCTCCCTATGATTATGTAATTGGTTTATCACATAACTATGTTGTGTTTTCGATCTGATCATATCCCAAAGGGAAATTATCCAAATTTTTAATTGATGTATCCTAACAAATGGATACTGAGCACAATCCAAGGGCAAATAATCCATAGGTTTATAGAGGGACAATATTTATGTAATCACCCTCTAATGAGATATGAAAATTACTCTCTTCTACTTTTCAGTAGAACTGTCTACCAATGTGGTTGTAGTGAGTATGGTAGAATAGGGTAAAGTAACATTAGAGTTGTCATTTCCTTTTGTGTCTCAGAAAAGGATGTCTAAGATGATATACCATTCAAAGGATCAGCTCCAAGGTATAATGGAACAATATTAATTACCTTTATAATGTTTTTCACATATCACTACCCCACTTGGTGATACATTCAATGACCATATTGAAGAAGCAAGGTTCATCTGGAATAGCCTTGTCATGTCATTTAAATGTGTAAAGGGTCATACATTTCATTCCCAATTTATTCACAAAATTATTGTTCGAGGGACACCGCAAATTATCATGAATGAAAAGGGTTATCCAGATGTTGAGAAAGTGTCAAGGCTAAACTCACTTCTATTTTTAAATGGTTTTGGTATCATCATAGCCTCACTAATTTCTTATTTTATTTTTGTGAAATAGTTGGATGATAATATGTGTAGTATTGTTTATTTGTTACCAGTATACTCTTCCCATGGAATCTCCATGGGTGAATAATTTGCTAGTGACCGGGGGATGGATGATAACCGTTCCTTATGCCAACAAGCCCGAATGACAGTGGTAAGTGCCTCTTATAGAGAAACGACATTGTATTTAGGATCATCTAGAGAACCTTCCCTAGAAGGGAAGTGGAAAAGAAATTAGACTTCATTTTAGGGGTATTCTGCTAAACAATCATCATGTAAGTTTGAAATTTTAATAATCTCTTATTTTAGATTCTGTAGAAAATATATCATAAATTTTAAAAAAATCCCATGTCCCTATAATTCATTCATGATAGGTCATGTATCCACTTTTAAAGGGTTTATATAAGTATTTAGATTATTCGTAGACCCTTTGTGATCAGCCCTGACCCATCAACAAGCATATTAAACAAACGTGTCATCAAAATTGAGCATGTTACGTGCTGTAAACATGTCTGTGATCAAAATACTTTATATGGAATCAGTTGACCCAATTTTTTAGGACTCGAACACTGGTATCTATTATTCAACCACATTACCTTGGATTGAATACTCTATTGGGGAAGGTGTAATTTTCTTCTTGAATGGACATATTGCCTTTTTTTTTCATGTCAGATGAAATTATCATTCATTCCTTAAGTCCTCAAGGATCGATTGGGAATCATATTTTTAGGAAAAGCATCAGAATTTATATAAAGCCTCTCTTCACAGTAAGGACAAAAAAATCCTCCAAGGATGGGGTTGATGTAGTGGACAATTACAATGACATTTCTGATAATTTTATGATTATATCATTTTTATTATCCATCAATTACATAATGATACCTTTTCATTTATCATGTGACATATAATCCCATGTGACACTTTCTATAGTGTATTCCACCCAAAATTTGAAGTCTCCAGTCTATGCTCCCATGGTGGTTCCTCTGATAAGGTCAACCATTGTAGAGGTCGACTCTCTTCCCTCATCATCAAAACTATGATCATGACCCTTTCTCTTGGAAACCTAGTTCAAGAATACACTCATTTACCTAGGATAAACCTAGATCATGGCCTCATTCTACATCACTTTATCGATTGATGTTGTGAAAACTAGGGAGACAAATATAGAATTTAGTATTATAACCCCCGTTTGATGAGATAAATCACTAATTGGTTTATCATAGATTACTGTTTCACACCCTTCGTTGTAAGGGTTTTTATTATTCCACCATTTATTCCCAGATTAATGATATGATCTCAATGATGGAATTTAATAGGGCCCTCCAATTAAGGTTGGTTGATCATGCTTTCGAGCGAGTAGTGGAGGCATCTTCTCACTGGAATATAGTAAATGATGGGAAGGTTGAAACCAACCATCATCATTCTACGATAACCTATATTCAAGAAATTAAACCCCTATTTCAACATGCAATTCATATATTATATAATACCATATTTTTGCATTACAGATGACTTCTTATAGCCGAGAAATATAGGATTGACACTATTTCAAGGGAAGAAGAATTTGAAAAACATGTGGAAATGAAAATCATGATAGATTCTCTGTTACACATATTGGTTACCTCTATAAAGTCGATTCATGTTGAGTTTAATGGTTCTTATATGAACCTATTTTAACAGAGGTTTAATTTTTCATCTTTCCATTGGCTCATTCATTCTGGAGAGAGTATTTGATAGGTGAAATTTATTTCTGTTTTATGCTATCAATTAATGGATCAGATAATCATTATATGTTGTTATCTTTTATTCTTTCATTCATGATGTGCAAGAAATTTATGTGATCTTTTGTTATTGGAAAATCCAATGATACCCATACTTTACATAATAACATGTAAACATGAATTTTTAGATTTTAAATGTTATAACTCATTGATTATTCTCGTGAAAGTACTCTTGAATTCCAACCAATATGACAATCCCTAATGAAATATCATATCCAGTTACATTGATATAATATGTTTTCCAAAAGTTTAATTAGATAGAATACATGTGTTGTAGGGGGAGGTATTTATATTTTACCAAATTAGATAGCCTTGATAAGATCAACATGATTTGTTACAAAGACCTATAGTTGACCTTACTTGGTATTCCATTACTGTAAACTATATCACTATATTGCTATAGTTTAGGTTATTTTATCTCGAGACATATATTACTATAGTTTAGGGAAATTTATATTTTAAATTCTATTCTAGTAGTTTTGGTTCATTTATTTATGACCTTTTATAGGTGTAGTTTAAGGTCTTTTAACTCTGACATTATATCACATTATTTTATGGTCACTGTCTCAGACCCTCTTTTGTTGTAGTTTGTTGAATTTGAGATTGATACTTCTATATATATAGTTTATGGCCTTTTATATCAATCCTTATATCGCAGTAGTTTAGTTTCTTTTACCCGAGACCTTCAATCGAAGACTTTTATGCAATTTTAGCTTACTCTTTATATTGTTTTTGTTTACGATATTTTATATCAGACCATCTATCACAATAGTTAAATTTCATTATGCTCCAAAATTATCAGTGATAATTGATTATTCTTAAAAAATTCCAAGAATGACCCAAAACACATTGAGATGTGTTGCAATATGGTGTTGTTGTCGAGGATCACGAGGATCATAGCTAGTTTCTGGTATAAAAGAGATGCCTATGGTTGGAAGTTCAAATCCATAATTCATCAGTATCATTTCCAAATAGAATTGTATCCATTTATTTATGAGGGTTATGGAATGTTTTTTGGGGGTAATATAAGTTGAGTTTGAATGGGTATGGATGGTATATACATGTGGATAGTTGGTGAGTGGGTGATATAATTGATAACCCAATATTTTGAGTTCGTGATTATGGTATAAGGAATAAATGTGGGGGATGACCCATAATACCATGGGGTTATATGTTTTTTACATGGTATATCTATGGATTAAATGGATTGAAGCACCTTATATGGAAGGTGAACTTCCCATTAGTTTATAGGTGACAAACCGTTTACGAACATTTCTTGGTAAAGAATATATGATCCCTACGCTATTCCAAGGGGTCTAGAATATTTTTGAATACTCAAACGTCTAGATTAAGTGGATAAATTTGATAATAAATCTATCATGTAATGTTTTATACACCATATTGTTGTTTGAATCATAAATTTTGATGCTCTAGCCCTATTAACTAAGGTTTCTAATCACAAAGTGTCAGTTATAAACGGTGGGTAAATGGAGGGTCATATTCCTTGCTTATGAAGGGGTACCCAACATGGTGATATATCATCGATGATGTTTAATATTCATGAATAATTTGGTATGATAATTATAAATCATTGTCCAATATACTCAAATAATGATAATGGTCAAGGATATTCATTCCATGAATAACTCACAACACTGTGGTGTACTATCTTTTGTTGTGGTAATTTTATGCTAATATGGATCGAAAATCCTTTTTTTATTGAATCATTTGGGTGATGACCATAGGTGAATATGAAATAGACATGTGTAGACATGCCCAGTCAATAAAAGAGTACCTTGAAGGTGGGTATTCTTTTCTAAGGTCATTGGATGTTTAAAGTGGTCTAATGAACTGAAATTATGAAGTCTGATTTATAGAGTATTTAATAAATAAAAAATGGTTTGATCTCCCTAAAAGGTGTGTCACTAAATAGAGAACATTATCCCATAGCGAATAAATGTGAAAACCCATTAGTCTATCATTTTCCTAAACCATGGTTTCAAATGATAATTTAATGGATTTTACTAGGGCTATAGAGTTTTCCCTATGAGATTCATGTCTTATTTATTTGCACTATAAATTTTTCATAAACTATCGAGGTGATGTGTTTAGTGGGAGAAGAAATAATTTTTCTAATGCCACCCATCATGGGTTTCAAACCGATCAAGATTTAGGTCTCTGTCACTTTAAGATTTATAATTTTTATTTAGACAATTATGGCCAATATTTTAGTGTCATACTACATTGACCAAATTGCATACAATTTATGGTCTTGATGCACATGGACCTACTATGCTCAATGATACACAATACCCTAATTAGGATACCATGGTTAAATAGAACCACAATATCCATCCTTACAGGGCATGGAAATGTTCTAAATCATTGTTCAAGGTCCTTGGGTCATGAGTTATGGTATAAGAATATAATACTAGGGATGTCCTTGAATACATTGTTGTTTTGAGCTCCACAGTAGTGATTTCCGGGCTCACCTGTATTTAAATGACATTTTTGCAGAGTGACACATTTGGTTTATAACCATAGGTGAATAATAAGAATCTATAGGAATTAATTCGTAATAATAAATGGTCATTTGACAATGGGAATCTTTTTATGAGGATCGTGTGAGATTTTTGGAAACTTGAGCCACTAGATTCATGAAGTATTATATATGTAATGAGGTTATTAAAAGGTGATAAAAACACCATGTACTCTATTTAACTAGTGGTAAGAATATCATTCTTCTTTGATAGTGGATTATAATGGATGATAGTATATACAGTTTAAAATCATTTAGTGAAGACATATATGTCTTTGTCAAGTTTTACATCATATAATTTTGTTTCTTTTTGTGATTTTTATCATGATGCGATAAAAGAATTTTATTATTCAGTTTAATTTCATGAAACCAATAAACGTTCCTTATAGTTTATTTTAATGAATTTAGGATGTTGGGAACTATGCTAATAAATGTGTATGATATAATTCATATAAAAAAATTGAAAAAAGATCTAGATCAATCATAGGAAATATGAGCTTGTATAAATCATGCCCGGTGTTCATGGAGTGCATTTTTTTTATTTATTACTTGTTTTAGCCAGACACTAGATGTGGAATCTGGGTTTCACTATGTATCTTTTGAGAAAATAATTCTAGACACTCATAATTATTAAAAATAATAATATACGCATGTTCATACCGAATGAAGAGGCGGGAGTTGATTCTGTGGACTATTTCATCTAGGCCCAGGATTGGAGATTTGTTCATCACTACACATCTTCTAAGGATATGAATCAATCCATGGGTAGTTCATGAAAGAACAATATGTTTAACAAGATGTGGAATGGATGTTGACTTTCTAAGGTGAAAAATAGGCATGGCATCTAGACCTATGTATAGAAACATGGTTGTCACTATGTATCATATGGTAATACGAATCAATACACCCATATTTATTAATTATGGAACATCCTATGAAATTATGGCCTATACTCATAGGGGGAATATATATATATATATATATATATATATATATTAAGTCTAGACATATAATTGAATATAAGAGCATCACTATGTATCCTTTGATTTTAGGATGCGAGTCACATGTAGAACTTGAATAGAGTTTTTGTAGGATGCTGACACACAAAATAGAGGTACATTCAAGAGAGGTCCACATTAAAGTGATGTTTTATCTCATGGATGCGTCATTGACAGTGTTGTTTTAACATCATATGGTAAGGACTCATGGTGTGTCTTTTGTGGTATTGTATTCAGGACCATTATGTTCCTATCATGTGATTTGATTTCATTTTTTTAGTTAATCCATTAATTAATTTTCTAAGATAACATAATCTATACTAAGTGTGGGAAACAAGGAATGGAAGTGGTTCCTCTTACCATATTGATGAAATTAAGTATATGATAGGTTCATTCGAATCATATGGTAGTTGGTCCAAGATATTTGATGGAGTAGCCACTAGGTATCTAATTGAAAAGAATAATCAATCAGTAAGTAGTTCAAGAAACCTGTGAAGTTCAATGTCATGTGGTAAGACCTATGAACATGTGGTTTAATGTCTCGTGGTAAGGACATGGATCATCTAATGTAAAAGGGATATAACTCCATGAATCATTGTAGTTTTATTTCATGTATTGCGGATATAGGATTAGTCGATGTGAAGGAAAAGGAATACTATGAATGAGATAAATAATATAGGTCTAGGTTTCACTATGTATCAAGAGATGAAATTAATCAAGATGCACAGAGTTCATTGTTAATAAGAATCCCAATGTGGAGCTGAATCAGACTTAGAGACAGCGTAATATCATCCTTCTCTCATATACATCTGGCTCCTATGTGGGGATTCATCAGTGAGATAATGCTTCCCATTTTTTTAATTTCATGTAGTGTGGAATAACTGATATAGTATAATGACTTAAAAGTAGGATGAGAGATGTCGTGTAGTTAATATCTTGATTCTTGGACTTGAGATGTTTTATTTTAGAATGTCTTGCTGCTAGAATGAACTCGGGCTGTTTAATGCCATACATCCAGGATGTCTCTATAAATTTTAATGTTATTTGTTCATGATGTATGTTTATTGAATATCTATATTTTTTAGGATATGGGATACATTTTAGTTTAATATCCTAATTCCAGGAAATTATTCTTGATGATATCATTGTAATTTTTTTATTAGTAAACCTTCAATTGGTGGGGTTGTGACACACTCTGGATTCATTTTGACTAGTATGTATGATTCATTTTAATTAAATGTTTGTATGATGTCAGGACATTCCCATTTGATTTATATTTTCATAAGATTTAATCATGGTATTATTGGGGTCCTAAGTTCCATAAATGGCTCACATAGGAGAAATAAATGATGAAAAACATTTTTATTAATTCCTTGTGTGATATAATTTTTATGGAAAACAATATTAATAAATGTTCAAAACCTCTTCTCATAAATCCCCCCCAATTCATATAGATTCTCTAGCATTATCTCATAATACGGGAGTTGTCCAAAAATGGATATATGGAGTGAAGGTATCTAGACTTCTATGGGTAAAACAACCTCTATATTGTAGTCTAATGAATACATTTTTTCTTGTGTATTAGTATGTGTGGTTGTGTGGTAGCCCCATAAAGCATGGATGATATTGTAAATCTATGATTTTTTTATCCATGATCACCATCATTTAGAATATATTTGACATAGTCAATTTGAAGTAGTCTATCTATCCATTTTTTATTATGTGATAGTGAGATGATTGATTGGAGTTGATATTTCATTCCTAGTAAACATTCTTCATCTCCATTGAACAGAAGATGGTGTCATTGTTAATCAATATAATTTTTTGGACTCCAATCCCAGTAATGATATGGGACTTTATGAAGTTGATTAATTTCTTCATCCTAACATCATTAAGGATTATTTCTTCAATCAATTTGAAAAATAAGTTTGTTGGATGTTATAATTTACATGAACTACATTGTCATGGATGGGGGATATGGCCCCATTATATCCATTCCTGAAACGGATAATAAAGTAAATATTTAGGCACATGGAACATTTTTATTGGTTTATGAATGATATTTCCATGGATCATGATTGCATATAATTTCTCTCCAAATTCAACACAGTCTTATATCATGTTCAACCATTATTAAACTAGCCTATTGAATTAGTGGGAGAGCCTAATCCCAGACTGATGATCCCTAAAGAATTTGGCATGTACATTTTCTAGGGTTGCATTAATTTCTCTATCATTAATAGATCATAAGAGTATTCTACCTCCTCTATTCTTATAGATGAACCTATGTCCTTTGTCACCACTCTATAGAATAATTGTCACTGAATGGAATCGAATCTGTTACCATTTTCCACTATCTCTTGGGAGAGTCTCATTTTTGAGATAACTAATTATGGGATTCATCCATCTTAGGTGGATGTTGGTTAATCAGTTTCTAGGTGGGGTTGTCCTATTTGATTTCATCCATGAAATAGAAAATGATCGATGATATCATTCACCAGCATGTGATATATATGATCACATCCTCCTAATCATGGCCAGATTGTATTGCAGTTGTATTATCCAATGCATCCGGATCAATAGGGCACCATGTCATCATTCCTTGAACGTAGCTAGTGAGGGTGTCCAATGATTCTTTTTTTATAAAATATTCTCCATTGATCATACTTGTCACATGTTTTGAATCCCCTTTGATATTAATGTAGTCTAATTATAGTTGTAGACATTGGTCAATCCCAAATATAACATCTTGGTATACTTCCTCGTTATTCATGTATCAGTGTGATATTCAGTAAGATAATGAAATAACTGCCTTTTATACAGAGAGAAACACAATTCATAATCCAATCCTATTGAGTCATGGGTTCTCCATCCTTTTGTCATTAATACACTGGAAGGTTCCATTAAAATACATCTCCCATATTTGGGGATCTTCATGGGTATATAATACATCTTCTTATGGAAGCTTAGTGTTCACTGATTTATTTTTTGATCTAGGATGTTCTTTGGGGAAATCAACCAACAATTTCACTTTCACTAATTTTTATTATAAAAAATTAATTTTGTTTTGTTTTTGAATTACTTACCATTGAGTCAAGTTCCCACTAAACATAAGATTTCTATGGATAGCATAGAGAATATCATTTCCAAGAAAAGTAAAATTTCCGGGTGTTGAATGTAATGGATCATCTATTTCACTTTAATGATTATTGAAATGTTGGTTTTGTTGACCTAATAGTGTTAGGTCTCAATACCTATAATTCTTTATATAAGGTAATATAGACCATTATTAATCCCTATATAATTTTTTGGGCTAGTAGGGCACCCAATGAGAATTCCCTAGAAGCCACATATACTAGTCACCATCACACTAGTTTGTGTGTAAAATACCACTAGAGACATTTGTAAGATTCATGGCAGTCATCATCACATTCATAGATTATTCCCTTTTATATTATCCTTGTGAAGGGGATATATTTTTTATAAATATTTTCAATGAAATGAATATTTTAGTGAGGATTCCTTGGACTCTTCAAAAATAAAGAGATTTATGGTGGGTGACATTACAAAAATAGAACTAGTCTTCTCTAGGTGATCCACGATTACATGATGGAATAACATGGAGCCACGAAACATCCCTGATGTTACCCAAAAAATTTATTTCATTAGAATAATCTTTAGGCTATGCTTCATCATCCTGGTGATGATTTTTTCATATTTATTAATTGATTACAGTGTTGTCGAGATTTTTCCATCAAGTCATCGTCATTGAATTTAGTTATTCATCCTAAGAATTATGTAAATATATTTTTCATATGATGATTATAAGTAGATTCAAGATTATTAAATCCAAAGGGAATGATAAAATAGAAAAAGTTACTATTAGTTTCTCTGAATGTGGGTTCATACTCTTCTCCTTGGGAAACTGTTATCGGATTTTATCCTGAATACCCATCCAATAAAGAAATTGTTTTGAAACACGCAGTTTCATTGATGAAGAGTAATATGATCGGTAATGGTAAATCTAATTCTTGGCATTGATAGTTAAAGTATTGACTTTAATCATTCAATTAATTTTCTTATTGGGATTATTTTGGTTATCATAATTGATATTACACTTCATGGACATTTTTTTCTTTGATTAGTTTGTTAAATTATACTGCTAAATTGGTGGAATGATAGTGGTGGATCCTCCCAGATTCTTCCATGAGTCCTTGAGGCTCGTATAGTAATCTAAGATGATGTGTGGACACATGAAGATTCATTTCTGGAATTTCAATATAGTTATAAGAGAGAACATATCAGTGGTTCATAAAAATTAAATATGCATATATTTCTCTTCTCAGAAAATAGAGGACCTAATATTATAGGCCATGAGTCAAATTTTTTCCCACATTTATATTCCATATCTCACAAATGGTGGTAGATACCCCTTCCACTATTGCGGGAGGGGTCGTCTTTAGGCCATCCTCATTTTCCTCAATCTCCAAGTCTAGGGATACATTCTTAGATAGTGCTACAGATCTACGAGTTTTAATATAACAATATGGGTGAGATACGTAGTATGGAGAGACATTATCATTCCATATTTCTATAGACATTGAAGATATATGTCAGTATGATTTAATATTACACAACAATTGGGGTAATGGGCCTTTGACCCCTAGGGTCAAGTCTATCACCATGAATATATTTATAGGGATCACATTGTCATTTCTAGGTTTAGTCGAACGATTAAGAGGGGTTTTCCCCAAACCATTAGGTATGTGACCTACAAATAATCATCCACTATTGGTTGTTTAACTCCATTTTTTAATACACCTTCTTCAGCATATGTTTCATCAAAATTCATGAAGGGGGATATTTCACCATATAGTATGACAAATTTTCCATCTATTGTAAATTTTACACAATATTGGAGTGTTGAAGGTACATTCATGTGGCTAGAGAAGCAAGGACTTCTGAGTATAACATTATATGATGTGTCTTACTATATACCCATTAACTCAACGTCATATGTAATATCCCCAAAATATATTTGGTGTTTGATCTTCTCAAGATGTCTTTTATCATGGTTATCACACCCTTGAATGGTCTTCATTGTTAGAGACAAGTCACATTCACTATATCCCAAAAATTGTAGGGTCCTAACTAGGATGATATTATCACAAAAACTAGTATCAATCATAGAACATTGAATATCATAATTTTTTATTCTACCAAAAACAAATTGGGTCTCCAAGTTCCCTATGGAGACCTCTTTCTCATTGTAGTCAATAAATGATATGGAGACATGGAATTCTAATGACTTGATCTCTGCTCATTAAACATAAAATGTAGTGAAATCATTCTCAAACTCCACTAGGATATGGAATGATTCAATGAGTTCTTCCCTTAGTTATTTTTAAATATATAGTGTTTCATGTATTGAGATAAAGTCCTTGAAAACCACCAACTATTATATAATTTCTTACGTCTGATGCTATGGTTAGAGCTTCCAGGTGTGGGGGTGCTCCAAGACATTTGTCTTAGAAGCCATAGAAATATGGTATGAAGGAACTGATTCTTATGAATAGGTCTAGAGGTAATATAATGCTAGTTGAATAGGTACATCCAGTCTTCCCCATTACCTAGGTTTATCAGACAATCTATCCCCCACATGGTGGTCGTGTAAGAAAACATTTTTGTGCATGATCGTTGGAGGATTGCAGGATTCCACCATGCCTTATTTTATATTTAGGTAGTAATTTCATTCCGTATTTTCCTATAAATATATCATATATGATGATAGGACTAAAATATTGAGTTTGACCATGACCACGATTTCCCATGTATCCTCAATTCGTGTGAATCCAACCTCTTGTTCCCCAGTATTGTAGGGGAAGCTAGTTTTATAAGGATTATTCATCATTAGAGAAGGTGTCTACCCTGCACATCACATTTTTATAACAAAATATGAGATCTCCATAAATTTACAGTTCTATTTGTTGGAGTGATTCTCATGATATTCATGATGTAGGGATGAAATTTTCAAGAGCCATATATTTCATTGGATAACAACATGGATCCCCATATTATACTTATTTGTTTATTTTATGGTCATGTCCCCCTTTTAGAGACATATATGATTTCACATAATCAGGTGTTTGAGCTATTTTGTGCCTTCTCATCTTTTCTATCAGGGTGAGATGAGCTCTGCCAATGCGAACCATTTTCCTACCCTTTTGAACTGCGTAGTGGTTATGTTTTGTGGATGTCCACTTCCATGTACAGACTCCACCTCCACATAACTGTTATGTGTATTATCTCCTTCCAAGTACCACTTCGAGCTTCCACATACTATATGTTTTTAAGTGTAACACTTATAGACTTAATTATTTCCTAGAACACTTCTTCCATTGCAGGATACAAGGCATCACCAAAACACTTCATGGAATTCCATCTATGAAACACTTCATCCTTCTCAGAATCACTTCCTCGTGATCCACATATCCATTGAGGACTACCCAATAACTCATTTGAATTTTTTAAAAATTCATCCCATAGAAAAAAAATTTATTTTAAAAAATTCACTCTTTTTTAATGATGGTATTATTATTCCTAATATTAGAAAATAGATTTGCCAAAAATACGCTAATCTGAGATTTCCCAAATTACTAATGTGTATCATCTTTCACTGCATATTGTGCATCTTCCATGTACCACAATTTTCTCAAGAACCATTGTACTTATGAAGCATTAAAACATTCTCACGTTATACATGAAGAATAAAAAAACCACCACTTAATCAAAAATTATTTCCTCCATGGATTCTCAAGTCACCACCTTGTTTTCACTAAGTAAAATCCTCCCCATGTACCACAATTCTTCTACATAACTAATGTGTCCTTTTAACCACTTCTGAAAACTATTTTCCATCCATGAATCATGATCCTCGCCACGAACGATTTTGCATTCCATAAGTCATTTTTGCTACTACAAATCATTCTACATACCTCTTTTGAAATCCAAAACCAATGATTCATGGTATGCGTACTATACAATCTTATACATAATTCATCTTTTCTAAAAACAAGACTTTTTATTTTCAAAGCCATCAATTTAGAAAACATTTGAAAACTATGCCACCTTAAAAACCGACTTTTGCAACATCAACCAAACTAATTCTTAGTCATCTAGATTTTTTGATAGTAACAAACACAAATAAAACATACCTAGGGGACACATTGAGGTATTGTTTACAATTTTGATTAATAAAATGAATTCATCTATTAATGTATTTTTAATTAGGAAACATTTATTATAGTATTTGAATCATGAGGTCTAAATATATTATACGGGCAACTTTTATTCCCGAAAACATTTAATTGTAACCATAGTAATTTCTTGTTATCACTATAAATGACCAATCGTGTAATTATAGTGAATAATAAGATGATTGTGGCTAATTGTTGTCCCTAAAAAATTATGTAATTTTTTATGCATATATATCACTCAAAATAATCTAAAAGTAAAATGCATGTTCTTTTTTCACATTTCACAAAGATGATGACCCTTTATATTTTTTTATATACTCGAAGTCAAAAATTTCATTCCCTTTATTTTATTATCTATAAAATATTTACATAAATTTAAAAAATTAATATGTTCAATTTAAAATATTAATATTATGTATACATTAAATTTTTCCCTCATAACCTTTTTTATATTTAGTGATGAATTAATTTCATTAAAATCATGTGAAACAATGACACATTTCTTGTGGGAGCTATAAAAAATATAATTACCATGTTTTAAAAACCATAGAAATTATATTATATGACTGAATTGTTATGTTATATGATTTATATATATAATAATGACACATTAAAAAGGTTTGGATGATATTTAGTTTACATATATTGTAGTCCTGATATTTAAAATGAGAAATGAAATGAATTGTTTAAAAATTTACTTTAATATTAATATTCAATAATGAAAATGTTATTAAATTATTTAAAATTTATAACTATCTTATCTTCAACCATGTGATTTTTTATGGATGATGAAATAATATATGTTTCATTCATGAGACTCAATTCCATTAATATTAAAAATATCTAACCTAAAAGAGTAAACAAAACATTGACATTACTATAATTATAAAAATAGTTAATGATGTGTCAAATAAAAAAGGTAAGGATAAAAAAGTTTTCTAATATTGTTAAAATTTCAATATATTTGCGTATTTATACTCATGTAGATCATATATTTAAATATATTCAATTGAGATCCATTTTTATAAAAAAATTAATTTAAACAAATTTGATATTTTTTGAGCATCCAAAAGGTCATCTCCCCAATCATTTAAATAAGATCATTTTATTAACATTTAATTAATAATAATGATTTTATTTTTAAAATTCCATACCCAAATACCACACTTAATCACTTATTACTTGCTATAAAACTTATTTTGGTCTTATGAAGGATTTGGTGCAAACATCAAGTGGTAGTATGTAGAAGAGTTATAATTCTAACCAATAATTTTTTCTTCATTATTGTAATTAAAATATTAATCAAACAACCTGAAATAATAATATAGATATATTCTATAAGCTTATCTATTTTTATTTTAATTGAAAAATATATAGCTATCTCCTCTTCCATAAAATGGGAAATGAATTCATCCTCCGAGTTTACAGAGTAACAACACCTTGTGAACTGATAATATTCACATTCTATCACATTATGTCAATAATGACTATAATGATGAATTTAATGTTAATATATTTATGACATTCATGAAATATTTATAATTTTGTAAAATTATTTATCATGAAATTTCACAACATTCAATTCACTAGAAATTTTTTTTATTATTCGTACGTACAAGTGGACTACCACCTCCACAAAGTGATGTGAATAATTTATCCTAAACACATCTCAGGGTTGATATATATATATATATATATATATATATTAGTATTTAAAAATTATTTTATGGTTTATTTTATATCATTAATATTTTCCTATGTTAAAATAATTATTTATTTTCATTATGATTTTTGAAAATTGGAAACATTACTCCTACATGTGTGTGGCCTACCATCTCCATTTTTGTAACATTTATCAATTTTAATAACTATATTTTATAGCTTATTTTAAAATTATAATTTATTTATATAACATATAATAATTTAATGATTATTATTTTGGGGATTTTTGAGTATTAAACAATTTGACCATATTTAACCTACATAATTGATTTTTTTTATACAAGCCATATATTTTTATAAAGTCTAATATGAAATTAATTGAATATGAATATTATTATCAGATGGTATGAATTAATATTCAAAATGATAAATGAATTCGTTCAAGTGGAAAATTAATATAGGTTTATTTTTTAGAATATTAATAAATATAAATTATGATTCAGACTCAATGTATGATACTTTATTTTAAAAATACCCTTTTTTAGTTTCCCTACATAATCATTTATTTCTATATATATGTGTGTTAGTAAATTATTTTATTGATATAGTTATATGGACATAAAAGGATTATAAACAAACTTTTATTTCTCTATATACATTATTTCAATTTGTATCAATCAAATTATTTTATAAAATACTTTTAACATCAATAGAAAGAGAATAATTGAATATTATATTTTATCATATATTAAAATAATGAAATTTCATGCTACTATAACCATTAACTGTTGTTTTTAATTATTTATAAGTAACGATGTGTAATCCAATGTAAATACCTAATAATATTTTCATATTTTTTTGAAATTATTTGATAATTCAATTGACACATCAATATGCTGACATGTTATCTAATAGGTTGAATGAATATTTTTATGAGTTTGATGAGGAAAATTCCATATTATATTTTTTATAATTAAATTATGGATCATGGGAATTGATTATGAAGATGTGTGGAAACTTTATAATCTATTTATTGGAGATGAAAAAATTAACCGAGGGAGGTGGATTCCTAAGAAACCAATGAGTGTTGGGTTTGTAATAGCCCTCCAGAGCATTTGGAATGAATTTAAACCATATGGTTATTCAAATTGTAACAGTTATAATAATAGTGATATAGAAATGATTTCCCCTTATTACAAAAATTAGTTAAATATATTTAAAATATTTTTATAGAAATATAATTATTTCACAAGGAATGATGATGATAATATACTTAAGGGAAAATATATATTAATTTATATTGGTGAAAATTATAACTTTGAAAAAACAATTGTTATGAGTTTTTTGTGACTACAATTAATCATTATTCAATTTTGTTTTTCCATAATAGTTCTTTTGAAATGTGTTGTTCTAATATGTATGAAAATAATTTGATTTCTTTGGTATGAGTAATATTAATTTTTAACGCTATTTTAATTTAATAAATTCAATTTTTAAGTACATATTGTGTAATATGATTCATTCAAATTTTTATTTTTTTCCCATACTAGGATTTTTACTATCATAAATTAATTTTTTACAAAATAGATGTATTTAATTTTTATATCCTAAAGTATGATGTAATGTTCAAAATTTTGAATATTTTTTATGAACAGAAAAGTTTTTATATCGTAAATGATTACTTTTATGGGAAAATAAATACTAAGTGAATGTTTCAACATTATAAATTAGTATTTATTTTTATATGGGTGATGATATAATTTTATAAAACACTACAAAAAAATTCCACAGTTTTTAAAGAATATTAATTTAAATTTGTTAAATTAGAAATATGTAATGTTTAGGGTACGATCCTTGTAGTTGGAATTAGATTGGTTTATAAAATAATAGTAGAGATATATATTTTTATTGGTTATAGGATATTTTATGATTAATTGATACCATAATTGTCATATGAGTAAACGTTTAATTATATGTTAAATTTTATAGAAACTAATTTTAATGTTTAATGTGATGTGATATTAAGGTCATTAATGTGATTTTGGGATATATTTTAATAGGGTGATTAATATGTAACCCTTTAGATAAATGTTATAGATTATTCTATAATAATTTTTCTAATGAATGGGAATGTAAGATGGATGGTATGAGATAAAATATGAGATTAAAATAGTTTCTTATGCTGATGTTATTTAGGTTTTTTAGGATTTTACTATTAAAATATTATAATATTTATATGGGTATTGTGTAAAATCCCTGGTAAAAAAATAATATTACTTTTTCATATTTATTACTTTTTGAATTAAATATTAATTTTACTTTAAAAGGGTTGCTATGTTTGATAGCGTACCTGATATGAAACAATGTGTTTCTTTGAAATCTTACGTTGCACACTAATAATATATTATTATTCTAAATGGTAGATAACTCCTAGTGATTGTATTGGAAGGAATTAATGAAACTAACTACAATATGATTTTACATGTTTTTTAAATGTATTTTCATTTATCCAATCAAATTTTGAGGCATAAAATGTGATTGAATATAATTTTAAGCATAATTTTCATTAAAAGGCCAATTTATTGCCTCTTAATGGTAGACACTTTTTAAATCTAGTTTTGGCCACATTAATACATTCTATATGACCAACTAAAATCCTTCTTTAGAATGGGGACATAAAAATTTACTTTGTGTAATTTTTTGGAATTTTTCTGAAAAAATACCGTTTTTAATAAATAGTGAAATATATTGTATTTTAATTCATAAGTTCATTTTAATCTAATTTAAATATATGGATAGATTATCTTATTATTTGGTTTTAAAGTTAAATTAAAATAGATTTTTACCATTTATTCCAATTTCGGTCATTGGAATAAATTTCACTTTAAAATTGGACATAACCAAGTATTTGTCTTTTAATAATTATTGTTTCTTAAAAAACGAAATTTGTTTTGATAACGGGAATTATTTTTAAAATTAATTAATTACACTTATATGTTTTTAATTTTGAAAAATAGACATCATTTTTGAATTTGGAATATCAAATATAGCTTAGTCTGATTTTTTTCTATTTTTCTGAAAAACATCAATTTTTTAGGAATAGTGAAACCACTTAGTGATAGTTAAAAAAATAAATTTTTCATTTAAATGAAATTTTATCAGTTTTGTGAATTTAATTTAAAAAATCCAGCATACATGGTTGTTATCAAGATGTAAAATGTAGTTCATTATGATGAAAAGTAGTTTTTGTGAATATTAACATCTGACTATTATTTACCGCGGTAAAAGGTAAAAAGGGTAATTTAAGGTTAAAAGAATATTATAATTATTCATAATTACCATAACACATGTCCAAACCTTATTGGATGAGTCATTAACGACCATTTTCATCTTTGGGTCGATTTTGGGACCTCATTGATCCACTTTGGAGTGATAATGACAATTTAGATTAATTAATATAATGTAAAGAAAAAATTGACATTAACAAAAATATGTTAGTATGTAATTTTTATATGGTGTTATATAAGTCCTATTTTCAACTATAAATATTCATTATAAAGAAAAAAAAATTTCCGATATCATGGTATTTTTTTATAATTTTTATACATCAAATAAATTAAATTATTTATTACACAATAATGATGCAGTATTTACCTCATTAATAAATGTTTTAAATAAATAAGATTATAATGACTGGAATATTATCCAAAACAATTACAATTCTTTTTGGATGGTTCTATTTCGATCATGAGTCATATTATCTTCATATTTAATTATTTTCGGTTCTTTTGAAACTGAATATCATTATATAATAAAATAATATTTTCACACTTTCCTAAAGAGCCCCTCCTCTTCCTTATAAAAGGAGATCATTTCTATCCAATTCATCACACCACTCAAGCCATTTCTCTCATCCAAACTCTTCTTAATTAAGCTCCCTACATCCCTTACCTCCCCTTATATGCCTAACCTTAGGTAGATGGCACTTCAATATATCCTTTGGTTCAATCCAATGGGAGTTACCCAAATTAAAGGTAACGATTTCTCTTAATTTGTATTAATTTATTTTTCTTCTCCAACCCCTAAAATATATTTATTCCTTTATTTTGTTACAACACCAATATCCTAAATATACTATGATGTTTATATTGGAAGGATTAAAACTACACATACAAACACCTCCATCTAATGGATGAATAACATAATGTTTCTATGGATGAAAAACTAACGCCTCATGAAATGATGATTGTTCGATTATCTCCTACCGCCTCTCATGGTGGCCATTTGATGGAACTATATTTATATATTATATATATTATGTTTAAGGTTTTTTATTCTTATTTATTTTCCACTTATAACATGCCTTTATGGTTTCCATAGTGGGTAAATACGATAATCTCATTTGAGGAAGCGCGGACAACCGCCCCCTCAAAGTGATGTGATTCATTAATGCCTTATGTGGGATGTATAAAGGATAGAGTTAATGATATTATATATGATATAATACTGGAATTATAATATAAATATGTATCATTATGTTTAAATTTCATTAAACACATGTATATACCAGATAAAAATGATAAAAATGATATCTAAATAATGAATATCATTCTGTATATAATGAACTTTTGACCACATGATCAACATGTAATTATAAGAAGTCCATTTTTTAACTGAAGTTCAAAATATCAACAAAACAAACATTATTAACTTAAATGATTACATAATGTTTATATCATGGTAATATGTGATATAAAAGGAATTATAGACTTGAAAAATTTTCTTAAGAATGTATTAATTAACATTAGTTTATTATTCAAGAGATTAAAGGATGATCGAGTCAAGTCGGACATGAGGTAAGGGATTTTCTTATCTCACTTTTAATTTTGTGATATTTCTATTGTTCGCCACTTATTCATTTAATGTGGTGTATTTTGTACTGCAATTTGATATATATTATCACGATTCTCATTATATTAATGGTATTCTATGATCCATTTGGTGGTTATTAACTTTTGGTCATACGACTCAGTTGATTACAACGTTGTAAAGGTTTTCATCTCACTTTTTATTCACATGAGATTCATGCTATATTTGCCACTAACTCATTTTTGTGGTGTATTTACTACCCATGATTGTAATCTTTGTGTACTATACATTTATTTATGATTATTTACATCTTCATTGTATGAAACTTCTTTCATTTGGTGTATGTTTTGTATGTTACCAAATCTATTAGGGAACCTCTCACCCTCCTCTATTTAAAAGACTTCTCTTTATTATGTCTTTTATTTTACATTTTATTATGTTAGGATAGGTTCTTTTATATTCCCATTTATGTAAAAATTATTTCCAAGTGATGAGATACCCTTTTTATCTTATAAACTCATTTTCTGAATTTTAATGTGACGTCGTTAAGCTGTATATTTTTTTACAAGGGGACTTCTTAACACAATTTCAAATTTTTTGGTTCCACTTGTATTCATTGAATATATAATCCAATTAATATTTGTGAATGTCCTATGATTTCTTTACACATAATATCCACTTATATTCGGTGTATTTTTATTTTTCATACATAATTATGTGATTTATTTATCCTTAATTTAAGGATACCATCTTTATAAGTGATTTCACCTCAATTTACATTTCCATTGAGACTTCATTGTTGTTATGCAACAATTCACTATTATATGGTGTATATACTATACATTGGAATATTATATCAGGAATCCATTTATTATTATGAAATTATAATGTTCTGATTTAATGTTATTCCTCAATTATTTGTATTCAATTGTCTCTCTTTTTGTTAAAAAAACACTTTAACTAAAATATCGTTTTAATTATTTTTAATGATTTATTCTTCTAAATATTTCTCATTAATTTATATGTTTTTAAAATGGGTTTTATGAATTATTTATATTAACTTTAATGTTTTCAAATAATAATTCATTCAAAAGATTCAAAGTGGTATGGGACACTTTGATTCAAAAATCTCTTTTTAAAAGGTTCTGAAAATGATTTGATAAAACATTGCTTATTTCAATATCTCGATTTGATATATTGGAATGTGGAAATGTTATATTTCATTTATAAATGTGTTATATTTTATGATTATGTTATTTTTATTGGGAATTGTATACGTATATGGGTGGTTCTGTAATAAACTTACTGCGGGTGAGCCCGAGATAGCTCTCCAATGCATTGGGTAACGTGACGGAGGTGAACGTGACAGTTCTCCTAAGAAATTTAGGGAATATACCTTGATGGGTATTCCAAGTGTAACTCCCTATGTAGTTGTGATAGATACAATGTATGTTTGATATGGATTCCATAAGTATCTTTTATGATTTATGATTTGTGTGTGTTATTCATAAATCTTATGATTTCATAAGGTATGTTATGATTGAAAATTATGCTTTCATTGATTTGTATTTATTAATGGTCTAATTATTTACTTCCTTATTTTATAACTCTTACTGAGCTTTTTATGCTCATCCCATGTTTCTCAAATGTTTTTCACAAGACTTAAAGATGAATAGGGTTAAGGATTGGATTACGGAAAAGTCATTCTATCTAAAACATGGAGCTAGACATGTTTCTTTTTAAGAGTTTTTATTTTATGAAAAAAATGGATACTGAGTAATAGTGTCTACTTGTAATATTCAAGTTGTAATGTAATAGTTATGCCCTAATTCTCTAAAACTGTAAACCTGAAATGATCTTCAATGTGAATTATTCATTTAATTCAATATTATGCAATGTTTAAGGTCGGGTCCTTATAGTTGGTATCAGAGGTTGGTTTAGATATCTTTAGAGGTTAGGGAATTCTTTAAGCATAAGTGACATTAACATAATGGTTAGGATTTCAGTAAGAGTCATATTTTGGTTTAGAAAAATTGAATGAGTTAAAGTTAACCTGAATAAGTATATGTTACAATTTTCCATCCTTAAAAGATATTATATGATTATTTTACTGATATAATAACACTGAACTTTTTGGTTTTAGTAAATGGTTGGATCAAGCAGGCACCAAAGTAAAAGTGGATGTGAAGAAAACTATGACATTTTTATGAACGAGTAATGGAATGATATGGGAGCTGCAATGAGAACACTTGTGGTTATTCTCAACCAACTATCTGGAGTCATGATTTACCACCTGAACCATAATGATCTTTATATGGAATCTTATATGCGAGAAACAAATCCCTACGGAAGTTCAGGTAATAATCATAATGGTAAGTGTGTTCAAATTCATATGTGCCAATGATGTGGAAGGAAACACAAAGGAAAATGTATCAAAGGGACATAAAGATGCTATAGATTTGGAAATAAAGGTCATAAACCAAGAACCTTCCATGGAATAAGGAAGCATCTAGTTGACTATAGGAATGGGAAAGAAGGCATTTCCGAGGGATCAATTGAATGTTTTAAATGTGGTGTGCATTATATTTATGCAAACACATGTCCTACGAAAACGTTTAGGGAATGGGATCACATGGATCATACAAATTTATGTTTATGAACACCTAATGCCATTCTCATTGAGGATGAAGAAACTAACAATGACCAATGAAAGGTATGAATTAATTCTTAACATATGTTTCGATATTATTGAATATTCGGGTATGATTCATGATTTTTTTATGTTGGAAAGAAGTATTTCAGAATAAGTTGGTAATAAATGGTTAAGGGGTCATGAAGAACATTGAATGAGTAAGAGGTCAACATATAAGGGAATCAAGAGTTATGGTAGATTTTAGGATGTTGAAATGCTTAAAAATATTAAGGCTATTTTGATGATGGGATTACATTAGAAGACTTTTTATAGTATGTGTAACCATGAAGTTTGATATATAAAATTTTTATTAAAGGAATAATTATCTTTTATTTTGTGTTTATACTTATAAAGAACCATTTGGGTTTATATGATTCATGAATTTGAGGCAATTACCAGTTAATACATTTTGGGATGAAAACCGAAAGTTATTAGATAACCATTGTGGTTAAAATATGTTATGGTTTTTTTGATGAATTTATCCCTTTTTGGGAATGATATAAAATTATGTAGTGTTTGAGAAGGGAAAACACGCAAACCATGTGACAACCCATCACATTGGACGAAGCTAAGGGAATCAAACCGACAACCAAAGTGTGGCTAGTATTTATCACCTACCATCAGACTACGTGAAGTCCCTGGTTAGTATGAAAAATTATTTTTAGTTAAATAATCTTATGGATCAATAATAAGATGATTTTGGGTTATCTATTGAAATGATTAACCTATCATGGAGGATATGTGATTAGGCTACTTAATTTTCATGATGAGACTTTAAGAGTAACTAATGTTATTTGGAGATAAATGTTAAGATTTATCATGGAAGACTATGTGATTAAATCCATCAGAGATATGGGTTTCAATCTTAGTTTGGATTACATTGATTAATTTTAAATATAACTATTTATTTAATGGTATTTCTTGAACCTTGGGTTCTTTTTGTTGAATTTTGGAGATTAAATGTAGTATTTCTTTTTATAATGGATTATCCTTTTGGTGATTATCTGATATTATACTAAACATTTTGGTTTTACTTAATAGATAAAGACATTAATAATATATAGTTCATCTTTTTTGGATTATGTGATTCTCTCGATGATGATTATAATGCTCTTAATGTGAAAAAAGTCATCATTAATACTCATCATTTGGTGAAAATATGATTTTGTGTTAGAAATATTGTAAAAGATGAATGTATGTATGAAAAGTAAGTATATTTACTTATGTTTTTTGTTAAAATACTTAATAAATTCCTCAACGAAAAGTAACTTTAAACAAAACCATTGTCCGTTAACTTTTTCTACTCGGGAATCAAAGACTGTTGAACCCATCACATGTTTGTTATTTTCTGGTAGTTAACTTTCTTCTAAACATGTTCTTATCACTCTCCATTAGATCATTACCCATTTTTTCACCTCTATATCCATGTTTTCGTGGAATCATAGTATGGGTTAACTCGGCTGACCATTGTAATTTTCTTTTTTTCTTCTAAAGTGATAGTTTTACTGACTCTTCTTTTCGATAAGGGACTTTCAATAATGTTTTCGAGCCCAAATTTTAAAATTATGAGGACACAATTCCCAAAAGCGGGGAAGGATGCAATATCCTAGGTAAATAAAAACTTTGGCTTTTTCATATTTTTGAATTTTTGAATTAAATACTAATTTTACATTAAAAGGGTTGATAGGTTCGATAGGGTACCTCATACGCAACACCGATTTTCATTGAAATATTATGTTACACAGTAATAATATATTATTATTTTAAAGGGTAGTTAATACCTAGCCATTGAATTCGTGGTAATGAAAAAAACTGACTACAATATGATTGTACATGTTTGTTAAATGTATTTTCATTTATCAAATAAAAATTAGAGGCTTAAAATGTGAATGAATCTAATTTTAAGCATAATTTACATTCAAAGTCCAATTTATCGCCTTTTATTAGAGAAACCTTTTTAAATCTAGTTTTGGTCAATTTAATAAATTCTATATGACCAAATAAAATCATTCTTTTGAATTGGGACATCACAATTTACTTTGTGTAATTTTTTGGAATTTTTCCGATAAAGTTAAATTTTTAATGAATAGTGAAAATATTGTCTTTTAATTCAAAAGTGCTTATTAATCAAATTTATTTATATGGTTAGATTATATTTTTAATTGGTTTTAATGTGAAATTAAAATATATTTTTACCATTAAATTCAATGTTGGTCATTGAAATTAATTTCACTTTAAAATTGGACAAAAACAAATCTCAATCTTTTGATAGTTATTGATTCTTAAAAACACTCTATTTGTTTTGATAACGGAAATTAATTTTAAATTTAAATAACGCCACTTCTATTTTTTTAATTTTTCAAAATATACATCATTTTTTAATTTGGAATATCAAATATATCTTAGGCTGAATTTTTTGTATTTTTCTGAAAAACTTCAATTTTTGAGGAATACTGAAATCACATAGTGGTAGTTAAAAAAACGGACTTTTTCATTTAAATGAAATTTGACCACTTATATTAATTGAATTTTAAAAATCCAACATGCATGGTTGTTATAAATAAGTAAAATGTGGTTCATTAAGATGAAAATATTTTTTTGGTGAATAGTAACTTTTGACTTTTATTTACAGCGGTTAAAGGTAAATAGGGTAATTCAAGTTTAAAAGAATATTTTAATAATTCAAAATTACCTTAACACTTGTCCAAACCTAATAGGTTGATTCCTTAACGATCATGGTAATATTTGAGTCGATTTTGGGACCTCATTGAGCAACTTGAGAGTGATAATGACAATTTAGATTAATTTATATAATGTAAAGACAAAATTGTTATTAAAAAAAATATTTTAGTAATGACTTTTTATATTATTTTATTTAAGTTTTAGTTTATACTATAAATATTCAATGGAAAGCTAAAAAAATTTCCTACATCATGGTATTTTTTTATAATATTTATAAATCAAATAAATTAAATATTTATGACACAATAATGATGCAGTATTTACCTCATTAATAAATGATTTAAATAAATAATATTATAATGATTAAAATATTATCCAAAACATGTCCAATTCTGATTGGATTATATTCTTTCGATCATGAGTCATCTTATCTTATTCTTTAATGAATTTTGGACCTTTTTAAATAGTATATCATTATATAATAAAATAATATTTTCACACTTTCCTAAAGAGCCCCTCCTCTCCCTTATAAAAGGAGACCAATTCTATCCAATTCATCACACCTCTCAAGGCATTTTGCTCATACAAAATCTTCCCTATTAAGATCCCAAAATCTATTTCCTCCCCTTAGAAGCCTATCCTTAGGCAGAAGTCTCTTCAAGATGTTTTTTGGTTCAAACCAATGGGAGTTACCCAAATTAAAGGTAATAGTTTCTCTTAATTTGTTTTCTTTTATTTTACTTCTCCAACCCCTAAAATCATTTTATTGCTTTCTCTTGTAACAAAAACATAATCCTAAATTTACTAGGAATGTTTTTATGAGAATTATTATAACTACAAATACAAACACCTCCATCTAATTGAGGAAGAACATAATGTTTCTGTGGAAGGGAAACTAATGCCTCACGAAACAATGATTGTTCGATTATCTCCTACCACCTCTAATTGTGTCCATTATAATGGAACTTAATTTATATATGATATATATTTTGTTTATGGTTTCTTTATGCTTCATTATTTATCATTTATAGCATGCCTTTAAGGTTTCCATAGTGGGTAAATACGATAATCTCATTTGACGAAGCGCGGACTACCGCCCCCTCAAAGTGATGTGACTCATTAATGCCTTATGTGGGATGTATAAATGATATATTTATTGATATTATATATGATATAATACTGGTAATATAATATACCTATGTATCATTATGTTTTAATTCCATTAAAATAAGAAATAGAAATGAATGTAGCGTTCATGCGTACGTAAGGCTTACCGTCTCAATAAACGGTGCCATTCATTTCTTACCTCTATATGTTATGTACTATTATAAATACATTTATATACTAGATATATATGATATATACGATATCTAAATCATTAATATCATTCTAGATATAATGAACCTTTGACCACATGAACAACATGTAATTATAAGAAGTCCATTTTTGACTCAAGAACCAAATATCAACAAAACAAAAATTATTAACTTAAATGATAAAATAATGTTTATAACATTGTAATAAGTGATATAAAAGGAAAAATAAACTTGAAAATTTTCTTAGGAAAGTATAAATCATCTTCATTTTATTATTCACGATATTAAACAACGATCGAGTCAAGTCGGTCAGGAGGTAATGTATTTTCTTATCTCACTTTTAATTGTTTGAGATTTCCATTGTTCACCACTTATTCATTGCATGTGGTGTATTTTTTACTTTCATTTCATATATATTATCATTATTCTCATTATATTAATGGTATTATGTAATTCATTTGGTGGTTATTAACTTTGGGTCATACGACTCATTTGATTACAACATGGTAAAGGGTTACATCTCACTTTTTATTCTCGTGAGATTCATGCTATATTTGCCAATATTTCGTTTTATGTGGTGTATGTACTACCCATGATTGTACTCATTGAGTAATATAATATCATTTATGAGTATTTACATATTCATTGTATTATCCTTATTTCATTTGTAGTATGTTTTGTTTGTTACCAAATCGGTAAGGGGACCTTTCACCCTCCTCTATTTAAAAGACTCCTTTTTATTATGTCTTTTAATTTACATATTATTATGTTTGGGATATGTTCTTTTGTATCTCCATTGATGTAAAAATTATTTCCAAGTGATGATATTCACTTTTTATATTATCAACTCATTTTCTTAATTTTAAAGTGACGTCGTTAGGCAGTAACTTTTTTAACATGGGGACTTCTTAGCCCAATTTCAATTCATTGGTATCAACTTGTACTCATTGAATATGACATCGAATGAATATGTGTGAATGACCTATGATTGTTTTACACTTAATATCCACTTATTTTTGTTGTATTTATATTTTTTATACATAATTATATGATTGATTAATCCTTGATTTAAGGATACCTTCTTTATAAGGGATTTTATCTCAATTTACAATTCCATTGAGACTTCATTATTGTTATGCACCAACTCACTCTTTTATGGTGTTTATACGGAACATTGACATATTATATCATGAATCCCCTTATTATCATTATATTATAAAGTTGTGATTTAATGGTATTCCTCAATTATTTTAATTCAAGTGTCTTTCTTTTTGTCAAAAAAACTCTTTAACTAAATTATCATTTTAAATATTTTAACGATTTATTCGTATATGTATTTCTTATTAATGTCCATGTTTTCAAGATTGGTTTTAGTATTTATTTATATGGACATTAATGTTTTAAAATGATAATTAATTTAAAATATTCAAAGTGGTATGGGACACTATGATTCAAAAATAATTTTTTAAAAGGTTATGAAAATTATTTAATAAAATAATGTTTATTTCAATATCGTGATTTGATATATTAGAATGTGGAAAAGTTATCATTCATTTATACATGTGTTATATGTTATTATTATTTTATAGTTATTTGAAATTTTTTAACTATACGGGTGGTTATATGATAAACCTAGTGTGGGTGAGCTCGAGATAGATCTCCAATGCATTGGGTAATGTGACAGAGGTGAACATGATGTTTCTCCAAAGAGATTTAGGTCATATACCATGATGGGTATTCCAAGTGTAACTCGCTATGTAACTATGATATATACAATGTTTGTTTGATATGGATTCCATAAGTAACTTTTATAATTTATGATTTTTGTGTGTTATTTATAAATCTTATAATTTCATAAGGTATGTTATGATTGAAAAGAATGGTTTCATTGATTTTTATTTATTGATGGGATAATGTTTTCCTTCCTTATTTTAAAAACATTACTAAGCATTTTATGCTCATACCATGTTTTTGAAATGTTCACTACCGGAATTAAAGATGAATAGGGTAAAGGATGGTATCAAGGAAAAGTCATGCTATTTAAAACATGGAGCAACACATGTTTCCTTTTAATAGTTTTTATTTTATAAAAAATGGATACTGAGTAGTAGTGTCTACTTGTAATATTCAAGTTATAATGTAATATTTATTCCATTATTCTCGAAAACTCTAAACCTGAAAAGATCATCAATGTGAATTATTCATTTAATTCAATATTATGTAATGTTTAAGGTCGGGTCCTTATAGTTAGTATCAGAGGTCGACTTAGATAACTTTAAAGGTTAGGGAATTATTTAAGGTAAAAGTGACATTACCATAATGTGCACATATAATGTTTTTATTTGGAGATTAATGTTATGGTTTTTGTGGAAGACATTGTGATAAAATCCTACGAAATTTTGAGCATTAAACTAGATTTGATTATTTTGAATAATTTTAATGACAATTTTGTATCGAATGTTAATTTTTGAAAATTGTGATTTTTTGTATAAATTTTCACATTAATAGTAGTATTTGATTATTTGAAATATTACCCTATTTGTCGATTATTTGATATTGTACTAACCTTTTTGGTTTTGGTTTATATCTAATGATGAGACCCAGAAGGAGCTAGTGCCTAGGGGTCATTTCTTATGGCTTGTGCTAAATGGATTATTTGTTCTTACTGTTGGAATTTTGTATTTTATTCTGTAAATTTCAGTAGTTTTGGAATTTATATTAAAAGATATGATTATTTATATTATCTCTGGTGAAAAATGTTTTAATTTTTATGTTGCATCTTTTAGAAATTCTAACTACCATTACCTGTTTATGAAAACATTCTTACTTTTCAACATTAAATGTTTATCACATGGATTCTTTTAGTGGTGGTATCCTATTGGGAAATGGTTCACACCATACATACACTCATGGGTGCATGTAGACATGGTTGTTTTTGTTGTTACAGGTTTGGGTCCAACTTGGGGGCCAATAGATCGGGTTTTTACCCGTCATTCGTGATGTGGTGTTGTAGGGATGGCATGATGGCGGCGCCTATTTTTTTGTGTAGGTTCTTGGGATGTAGTCATTTGTTTTTTTACCTTTGTAATGGTCTTTAAAAATATTTTTAACTTATGTATACCATTTCTTAATTTTTTTAAAAGATGGTTTTAGTAAAAAAATCCACTTTGGTTTTATTGAGTTTTTTGATGTTTAATGTTTATAAATTCTGGTAAAGTGTTCCCAAACATCATTTTATGATACCTAAGAACATGTTCCTTCCCAGGGGGATCTGGAATTACCTTCCAGCCTTGTATCTAGTGGGGTCAGGTGCCAGTTTCAATGGCCAATAGATTCGGTTTGTGAATAAATGGTATTAGAGGAGGATCAGGTTCACCCCTTAGGTCATGTTATTTGAGGAATAGTCAAGATAATATAGATTTAAGATTGTCATGACATGGAATTATAGTTTTGGGTATTGTGCATGATCACCCTGTATCATGACGGGATTCAAGTCACCAAGGGAGGTGGGACATATCTGAATCCATTAGTTTTCTCTGTCTGAGGATGATTTTGAGAAATGAAAAGAGAGTTGGTTTAATGGTCTCAGTTAGCTCGGAGGTCCTGGAAAGACATGTAGAGCTGGGGATATTTTCCCAGAACACTCTATGTGATCGTAAAGTGATTTGGGTATGGTCACCAACCATATCTCCATGTCACCCACCAGAACTAGTTTTCTCCCACATTTTCTTGTGTCCTATATTTTTGAAATCATATAACATCAGTTTAAAAGAAAAAATGACATGGTTTTAAGAAGTGTAATGTTTTTATGAAATTATTCTCTAGTAAAGAGGGAATGTTTGGATTTTTGAAATGGTATATCTTAATTTTTATAATTGTATTGGAATGGAAAATGGTGTGTTTTAACAAGTTTTTAAATGATGAACTTTTTCATGGTTGGTTTTGAAAAATTGTTTCCAATAGTGTTTTCTAAACTATTGAAAGGTGTCTTAATGGAATGAGAGGTTTTGAAATTTATGTGAATTGATTGAAAGTGAGATTTTATTTGAATGATTGTTCCTTTATGAAATGTTTTTGTAAGCTGTAATGTGGGATTGATTTTGTGGATAGTGGTTTTGAAAAAAAGGTATTGGTTTACGGTTTTGGTTTTGAAAAGTGAAAAACAAATTGTTCTAACCTTGGGTATTTCCATAAGTAACCACATTCAAGGTGTTATATGGTTTGATGGATGGTTTATGGCATTTATTGATGGATGTCAGGATGGATATGAGGAGGGCTCATATTCTGGAATATAAACATTCATGGATGAGGTCCATGGGGTACCATAGGTGGATACGCCAACCACTGCACAGTTTTCCTTTACAAGATATGTTTTAAATGGAAAACATGATTTTTTAAAAACATGATTGGGATAGTGTGTATTATGTGTTTTTATTAATGTTGATTTTGTGGGATTTTTTGAGTCCCATATCCCTTCCAGTTTGAACAGTGTTTTGGGTCTGTGTTCTGTGGGTAAGTATGGTAGAAGGACCGTTTAGTGGTCTCCTCTATTAAATGTTTATGGATGCATTTATGGTGGTTTCCTTCAAGTTTTTTATCAGTTTTGTGTCACTTTCTAACTAACGAACCAGGTTGGTTGGTTCAATGGTTTCTCACATTGGATAGGGTGTGCCCAAATAAAGGGTTATTGCACAACTAATGTGAATCCCAGATTTTTTCTCCTTTGGAAAATCCTCTAGTTGATCAATTTATACTATCTATTCATGATATTTGTAGAATGATTATGCACCCTTTCATTTTTTTGTTTTAAGATACTCTTGTAGTAGGAGAGTGCTCGTGGAATGTTGAAAGAGACCATAGTTTCTTAAGTTGCCTAATTAATCGAAGGTTGAAGTGGTTAGGGGTTGTTAGTGTTGATGAGTTTCTGGATGGTGTCTAAGAGGGCCTATGGGCCATTCATAGTCTGTTTGAAGTTGGAGTTCTCATTAAAATACATGTGTGGGAAATTTTTCCATGAGAGAATATTATGGATAATTTTTTGAATTGTGGGTTGTTTGGAGATGTTGTATAATGTCCCTCTCCATGCATTGTTTACATCAATCGTAATGGTCATGTTAGGTGATGCCTTGTGAAGTCATGTGCTCGATTGACCGTATTGGTGAAATTAGTGCAATCCTATGTGAGTCTCTATTATGTTGGGAGAATGTCTCCCTTAAAAAAACATCAAAATCTTCTATTTTAGATGAAGGTTAGTATAGGTGTTCTTTACTTCTATTGTTTCTCACCCAAAGAAATAACGTGTGATGTGTGTGAGTCTTCTAATCCCTTGTTTCATGAAATTATCATGTTAGGGAAATGTGTGTTTGAGATTTGTTATGTCTTGGAAAAATAATCGGGGATTTCTAGGTTTATTTTTGTGGCAGAGAAAGAAGAATTCCCATTCAGGGGGTTTCCAAAGCCTAACTATGAGGTTGAAGATTCTTCAATCATTTGAGCTCTGTCCATAGGTATCACAAAGAAGTTGGCTCCTAGTTTGGGGAAATTACATGGTTGATTAAAAAAATTTATAATGTCCTATCCACATTATGAAAGATGTCAAGATTTTAAACCATTGGTGTCATCATCACTCTTCTGTTGTTCATGTTCGGGGGAAATAGGTGGAGTGACTCCTACCAATGTCATTTACCAATGTTATTCACTTCTAAAATTTGGACTTATAACAATGGATATAAAGCCACAGACAATAAAAATCATGGATATATATCACCTATACACATGACTGTGTTTTTTACCTAGGAAAATAGTGCCCAACGTGATCCCTCACCCCCCATGCCCTCATGAATTTCCCATCCCAACTACACTAGAGATCATCCTCCCTCTCACGATCCTCTTCTTATCCCGATGTCTCTGATACAACCACCCCACATACACAAGACCCTCATTCTCTAACTATGCTCAGGCACAATTCTGATGCGGCTCTGGCACGATCTCATTGCTCCCCCCTAGAATCTCAAACCCAGCATACCAGAAGTAGCTACATTGTTGCAGGCCTCCACTACCTCCCCTCTCTGCCTGCCCGCCTCACCTACTGCCTACCAATGTGATCCTCATCATGCCCCATTCATTTATTACCTACCTCCTCCACCTCCTCCACCTTCTCCATTATAATATAACTCAGCCACACATTTCTTCAACGACATTCATCCTTGATAACGCACCCCCCTACCAAGCCTCCTTTCCTCCATCCTTTTTACCTCATTATAAATTGGTTTTTCAAGGGTTTTTCTCCTTGCTTCGCATATAGCTGTTGTGGAGTCCATTTCCTCTGTATGTACATTAATTTTCACTTTTATCTTTTTTGGAGAAATTTTTTATGAGGGGTATTTTTTTGATCTTAGGTAGATATGTTAATTTAAATGTAATTCAAATTATATTTTTATATGGACTATTTATCACAAATTGTAATTTTAATTTAGTCATCACTTGTTTTGTTATATATTCAACATCAAATTAATTCGTATTATAATTGAAATAATGGTTTTATGTGTATAAATTTTTTTTCCCATAATTCAGTTGGGAAAAATTTTAAAAAACCATTCTAGGGTGGTCATATTGACTGGGACGACACTGTTGGTACCCTTTTAAGGTTTGATCCCAAACATAGAAAAGTTTCTAGGTATGGTTGACCATGGGGATTAAAATCTAGAATACCCTAAAATTGAAACATACATTCAAAAATAAATTCTCATTCCTCGTATTAAAAAAACATTGAGGAGACGATCCCACACATGGTGTGTTGGTTTTTGGGTGGGGTGACATCAATTACTAGAAATAAAACTTGTATGTTCATTTTCACTTCAACTCTAGATTCCCAATCCCTCAAATTTAAATTATGAATGTGATAATAATCCATGGCTTTATATCAGAATACCTCAATTAAGATCATAATAATTTTTATGGTAGGATTTATATGCTCGATGAACCGGTTATGTGAACATTATCAAAGTTTAACTTCGGATAATATAATTATTTTGTGTTTTACATGTTATTATGATCCAACAAAGAGTAAGATGAGTGGGTGAGCAAAGTCTTGTCTAAAGAAATACCAATTAATCTGAACATAAATTTATGTAGGTTATACTATAAGAGCACAAGAACTGATACTAATACCCATAAAAAAGTAATTTAGATACCCTCACCTTGTATGTGATGTCATAGGCTAAAATCTGAGTTAGTCTAGAACTTATTTTTTGATGTAAAATGGGCCTGCTTTGCTTTGGCCCTTGTTGGGAAACTTATGATATTTTAATTTTAAGGGGGATACATCTCTAACTTTTTGTGTAAATTATTTCATAGTGTTGGGAAACATTCATATATGGTTAAGCTTCACGTAATAATATTTTCACTGGTGTGTTGGGTGATTTAGGAGACAAGGAACAGGGGTCGTGAAGGAAAGAATTACTCTCTCTATTCATTCAAGTTCATGTGCTCTTTCTCACTGACAAACAAGGTTCCCTTATTCCTATTGAAAAGAGAATAGCTACTTGTAAGGGTATCCTCCCTTGTGATGTGATGACAAATAATAGAGCTCCTATAGGGTGGTGGATCAAGTGGATTCCCCATGATTTTGGACAAAAACATAATGTAAATGGGTCCCGTAAATATGGAGTTATGAAGAGAGATTGTGAATTATTCTTGGGGATCTATGGTTATCAAATATAGTTCCATTTATGGTTTAGGTAATTCAATCTGGGTGGAGAAAAAGTTCATTACTCAACAGCCTTTAAATTTTCGGGATAGAAAACATCAATATTTGTATGGTTAAGTAGGACTCCAAGATTATTTTTAAGATTCCTACATAATGATTCATGTGCTCCATGGTATTCGGTTTATAATATTAGGAAGTGTAGATCCCCCATCGATCAATGAAAAAATATAATTCATAATTTGATAAAGGGGAACTTTTCTACCTAAAATCTATCTAGTAAAGAGATACATTAAGAAATTCTTGATATCTATCATATTAATGTGGATCTTCCACATTATTATAAAATTATTTTTACTGGTGAAACCCTATCTATTCCCCACATTAGGCTCCCAAATTGAATTTTTTTTATTAAAATGTTTTCATTGAGTGGCCGATAATTTCCAGTTATTACATCAATCAAGGAAGATCTTCTAGGGATACCATTAATGGGGGAGATTTATCTAAATACTCAGAGATTTATGAATAAAATACTTTTCCGCAAGTGTACAATGAAAATAAAAAATTCAATTGGATGGATAATAAATTTCCCAATCAACTACAAGGTCTAAATCCTAACCATCTGGAAAATTTTCCAACCCATGAACAATTTCAATCACCACTATCTCAACCTAAAATCTAATATTTTCCATATAAATTATTATAATATTTTTTTAAAAATATTGAAAATGAGTTATTGGTTTACATCATTTAATTTAGACATAAAAACATTAAAATAATTATTGAACACATTCCCACTAATTTTTACCCTACCTCTATATTTTAGAAGAATCTTGTTACACACAAACCTCTCAGTAATAACTCCAGGTTGTGACTATTCCCCAGAGTTGGAAAACTATTTTAAAACCTAAACGATTGATTCCTAAACCATTATATTCTTCAAAATAATACAAATAAACTGAGTAAACAAAATTATAAATTGAAAAACCAGAGCTAGATAATGAGTGAATTGGTTAGGGAATGTAGAAATTCAACTAGAGGAACATGGAGAAATTGTTGATGGGTGTTAAAATATAGGGAAAAGTGATTTTATATATTCAAAAGAGATAAATTTAACATCATAAAAAATATCCATAAATATTATTTTATTGTTTATTGGAGAGTGTCATGAAAATATTGGAAATTCTAGAATTTAGATATATACATAACCATAACTAATGGTTTACACATGTAACCCATAAATTTAATAATGAGATTGATCACTCTTATCGAAACTGAAATAATAGGTGGTAGTTGGAATGTATGTGATTATTAGATAAATAACCTCATTCTCACATTAAAATAGATTGATCTCAAAAAAAATTATAATATATCATAATTTTTTTATTAGTATATTTTTATATACAGGTATGGTGTTTAGAAAACTATTGTGTGGTTGAGGAGGTATTCCCATATCAAAATCCATTGATTTACATGAATTTGTATTTTCATTTATCTAGTGTTATTTTCATGAAATTATATTGTTTCCATATGAGTAGTAGACTATTATCCATGCGCCTTTAAATTTTATCGCGGTTTTATCAACAAATTTGGTTTACACACAATAATACCACAATTTTCATTCATTTATAATATGATGTAGGGGAGTGTGGGGTGATAAAGGATGAGTAAGTATTCTCAATTACAGTGGGTAGGTGAATGTAGTGTATTGAAAATCATTTTTTCAATACCAAACCTAACACACTAAAGAGAGAGGGAATGGATTGATATCATCGGTAATTATAGGGTATTATTTGGGGGTTGAATTTATTTTATAAATGATTATTATATAATTAATGAGAGAATTATATAAGGGAACCCTTCAATATATTCATCACTTTTCACATTTATTTTATTTTTTCATGCACTTCTGGTTCCACTCCTTTATCAAATCATTATATTAATGTTAATAGTGTTATATTAGTGTAGGTGTGCGGAGAATGAATTATTATATTCTACAATGCATGTGTGGTTCCATATCTCTTTTCACCATAAAATGTAGTATTTTTATTTTTCTATTGAATTACATTTCTATATTGGAGTTGAAAATTAGTGGCAATAATATTTTGACGTCTTAATCAAATCTACGTGTAGAATTTGAAATCAATAGTGTTTTTCGTGCTGCACTTTGATCATATTTTTGGAATCTTAATTTTTTTATGGACATTCTTATTGAAGACTATTTGTTAATTCCTGTCATATAGAATGATTTAAATATCTATTTAATATAATCAAGTTCAGTGGAATCTATATTTGATTAACTTAGAGAGGGGGCTAGAAAATGCATATTTACATGATTGTTAGGTTGGTCTAATAGTAATATGAAGACTTTTTTATGATGAAGTTAAACACAACTAATTATAGAAGAGTGGAAAATGTGGATTTTGCAACATGATTTTCGATATGGGTTTTTGCTGCTCTTTATTGCTCATACGGGGACTCCTTTTCCTCATTATATGAATTTTTATTATAAGTCATGTTTATATCTGATATTAATTACATTATGGTGCATGCTCATTTCACCTCTTTTTTTCAATTTATCCTGGTCCTTTAATAATTTTCCGGGGGTATGGGTTGGAAACCCAACCCATTAGTTTTTTCGTGGTTTTAGTTCATTCGTTTTTCATTGAATATGTAGTTGGGTCGGTGCTGGGGTGGGGGACTGGTTTGGGGGGGAGACTAGTACATCAGTGGGGTGGTGAAGGGGGGTTAGGGGGCTAGTGTAGGGGTTAGGGGTGGGGGTTGGGGGGTGTAGGATAATGGGTTGGGAATGGTGTAGGCTAGGGGGTGGGGGTTGGTGCTGGATAGGGGGCTGGGGTGGTGGTGTAGGGGGTAAGGGTTTATGGGATGGTTGTTGGGGAGGGTACTGGTTTTGGTGAGTCTAGACATGCGGTGGGGGTGGTTCAGTGGGGGGTGGGGTTAGCGGGGCTGCTGTAGGGATTGGGGGGTTGGGGTAAAGTACAGACAAGGGGGTTGGGGGCTGGAGTAGGCTAGGAGATGGGGTGTAGGGGGTGGGTGAGGGGTTAGGGGATGGATATGGGGGAGGGTACTTGTTCAGATGGGAGGCTAGTACAGGGGGAAATGGGGGTGGGGCAAGGGTGGTGGGGTTAGGGGGATAGTCTAGTGGTTAGGGGAAGGGCGTTGCCAGGAAGAGGTTGCACGACTACATGATGTGTGTGTGGAGGAAGTGGTCACTAGTATGGGTTGTGGCATTTGAAGCTGAAATCAGGGTTTGGTGGACAAAGGCAGCAAGAAGCCTAATAGGTTTGGTTTTGTCAAAGGATAGGCTCGAGATATAGAGAGGGGTGTTTTTAAAATTTCATCCTAGCAGAAAATCAACGTGATATTCATAACTCGATTATATAAAAGGCTCCAGCTCATGGTCCATCCTAACTTTTCAATACTTTTTGTCAGAAATATTATGTTTATTTGACATATGGGGTCACCCAATTACGTAATTTTTTATTTACAGACATTGATTGTTGGGATATTGTTATCCAACCGTATAACCATAATTGTATACTCTCATGTATAAAGTAAGAATTTATCAATTGTGATGGGTTAGTAAGTCTGAAAATCCTAGGTGTTGCAGCTATGTCAGTTCATCCATCACTTCAACGTATTTTACAGCAAAACATTATTCAAACTGTATGAATGTTCTTATCTTATATGTATGATTTATTAATGATCACATATGTTCTAATATGACTCATATATTGTGTGGGTACAAGTTTATGTAGCGTACACACAATATGTAAAATTTTTAAATTATATACAAATTCATGCATAATGTATGAATACATTGTTTGATGGTACATAAACCTATACAGATATTGTAAACTTCATTTAGTATGCCATTTCAAGCTTCCACGCTTCCCATGCCTCTTCCAAATTAATAAATTTCAAGTGGTATTCATAAATTTATTGTGATTACCTATGCATGTACACATACATGCACATTTATTAAAAAACGTATGCTTTTATAATTGTATTTTCTCACTTATTGACCCCCCCCCCCGTTACATTGAACACAATTTATTATATATTCAATTATAAATCTTCACTGTAAAATTTGTTTCTATTTCCATATTGTATCTGCCTAATATTTTTATTAAGAAAAATATATTATTAATTATATTCGTTTCAAAATCTATTATGTATATTGAAAATGATTTGAAACTAAAAACAACCTTGAACCAATGTGTAAGAAATTATGTAAAATTATATCAACATTAATTGGATGTTATAAATTTTTTAGCAAGTATGATATCTTATTAAATGTTTTCGAATTTTAACAACAAAGAAAAACAATATGTCATGTCACATTGTAAAATATTTTAAACATTGTTAATTTCATTTTATTTTAAGAGACATTTCTTATGGTGCTTTATTTTGGTTGGTATGAAATTTATTTTTAGGATTTAAATATAATATAGGGATTAATTATTTATTTGGATGAGTTTTTTATCATTGTTCAGGTTTTCCTACGTGGAAGCCCTCTCTAGAAACAGGGGATGAAAAACCATGCATAATAATTTTCACTTTGTTATCTCAAACAACATAGGGCACTATGTGAATTACTTTGGTGTGTTTTTATTGAAGTTTTGGGAAATAATTTTTTACATTGAAGGATGAAAAAAAGAAAAAGGAAAAAATGAGTTGATTTTGAAGACGCGTCGGTTCCGGAAAATTTCTAGGAGATGTGATATTCCAATACCATACTACAGGTTATTGCGGTTACTGGTTTCCAACCATTCCATTGAAGTTATCATTATTTCATCACTTTATTAAGGATTATTTTTATAATAAAATATAGACCATTTTTTATTCTTTTTATGATTAAATATAGATTGTATTCAATTTTGGTAACCTTTATTTTTTTAAAGGTTTAACCAATACTGCTTGAAATTATATTTTATATAAAATATATTTTCCGCGCTTACATAGATTCAATTTTATTGTATAATTTTATTTTTTTCATGTATTAAGAACAAGATTTAAAATAAAACCTGGTAAATTTCATTGAAAATACAAAATATTATTTAACTTTTCATGTGTTCGTTGAAATAACATAGCTTACTATAATTTCATAGAGTGTTGAAAAATATTATACGGGAGTTACCTATGTTATATAATTAATTACAATCTTATATATTTTCAAAATTTTAATATATATTTGACTTAAGATTTAAAATAATGGGGTGTTACTAATGGTAATGTTTGAGGAGTAAATAAAACAACACAAGAAATAATATTTTGTGAGTTATTGGGGGACTAATTTATAGTGAATTATGATAGAATAAACCCTATAGATCGTAATAGAAAGTTTATAAGTATTTTGTGTTCTTGTTTTGAGATAGTGGGAGTGTTCAGATAATTTTAACTATTTTATATAGTTTACACATAAATTTTTCAATTATATGTTCTCTTGTTTTTATTTTCATAATATCAAAATAATTTTCCTCAAACCATTTTTTATCTTTTGAATAATTAAGAGATTTTACATGGTATCTGATCAAGTGCTGGAAATAACATCCATCTTACCCATAGGGAACTGCAACCAACACATTTCAATTGGAGTATAATGGCCACTCCTATCTCACCATAGACCTTGTTTTATTTATGTTGATCATTAATGATTGAATTAGATATTGATTTTTTTTCTTTTTAGGCACTCTCAAGTAGAAAATAAAAATTTATCGATAGTGATTCTTAGTATTTATTTCTATTGATATAGTAGTGCCCATTTACAGAGCAATTATTCTCAGGTTTAGGAGAGTAGTTTTATATAATATCTATATTAATAGGAATTGTAATATATAAATGATATCATAAGTTTATACAATTTAAACTATTTGAAATTTGTTTGTTGGATGAGATGATAGGGATATGAACATCATATTCATGAGGTGTTTCGCATTTTTAGAAGGTCCAATTTAAAAATCATTTACTTGGAGTTCAATAAACTTAGTGTGGGAAGGTGATCGAACTAGATATTTCAAAAAAAATGTGTAATACATTGTTTCATTCCATAAAATTAAATTAAAATACTTGGGATTGCTATATTTTCATAGTTTTCATTATTTTCTATGAGTAATATAAATTTGGATATATTTATTGAGTTTAGTGATAACATTTTTATGTTTTCATTAATTAAATATGTTCTCACTTTTTTCATTAGGTTTATATGGATTCTTCTGCTCCTTTTGTTGATTTTAGTGTATATTCTAATGCAGATGTTGATGATGATGGTGGTTTTAGAGGAGAAGATAATGATGTTATTTCTTTTGAAGGAGATGATGAGGGCCGTGATGGTCTTTGTGATAAATATATAGAGGTACATTTTAGATGTAAAATTTTTTCTTGGTTTATTCATTGAATTTTACCATATAATGATGTTAGTTTTAGGTAGATGGTGTGTTGTATACTATTTTAGGGTGCTAGGGGGTGTGCAGGTGTGCAGGGGGTGAAAGGGTAGGGGGAGGGGTCATAGGGAGGGGGCAGGTGTGATGGGTTACGGAAGGGGGTAGGGGTGTGGGTGAGTAAGGGGATGGGGCAGGGGGTGTGGTGGGGGTATGGGGAGTGCATTGTGTAGTGGGAATGTGTAGGGTAGGGTTATGGGGTGTAAAAGGGGTAGGGGGAGGGGTGTGCAGGGGAGGGGGAAGGGGGTAGGGCATGAGGCACTGTGGTGGTGTGTAGGGGTAAGGGGATGAGGTGTGCAAGTGGAAGGTGGATGGGGTGTGTAGGGGTTATGTCTCTGAATTACATGATTTTTTTATCCAAAAGAAGTTTTTGGTAGTAAATTATAAGAAATAAATTGAGTATATTGATTATTTACCATATTCCTTTAGGTTTAATTATTTTTGTAAATATATATAATCCCAACATTACAAGCATAATAGTCATGGTTTTTGGGATGTTGAAAGATTGTTTATATAATTTCCTAAAGATTATTTCAATTTCTCATAGTGTGCACATATAATGTTTTTTTATTTCCACTCAAAAAATAGTGCAGGTTACCCTAAGACATAATAGGACTAATGATTAATTGTGATAGTATTTTGTTACTATAATTTATTCCATAATGACGAAATGGAACCTACTTCTAGTACATTTTTTCCTCGGTATCCATCATGTGATGCTCAAGAGGTATATCAAATTTTAGTCATGATGACTGCCTATATGGATTAGAAGCTACATCAAATGGAATCCAAACTAATAATTTTCCAACTCACTCCCAAATAAATTCAATAGAGTCTATATAAAGAACATCCTAAAATTTAATCCAGTTATCATCTGAATTAGTATGTTCCTATAGATTTTATCAATCAGATGTATTTAATATTTTAAATGGATTATAAATAACGGGTTCTCAATTATTCATAGATGTTCATACAATAATCTATAATTATTCTTCAGTTTTTTAAGATTGATATATTGAAAGTGAATAATATGTGTTTATATTCCATGTTCTCCCTATAAGGATAGATAACTCTATTATCGAGGATGGCTATGGATCATAGAGAAATTATGTTATAGAGGATGATGAGAACATTGATGAAATGTAGAGTATTTCACGTAGGATAGGTCTACTATTTTTTTCTGGATAATATCCTTCTAGTTGGTTAACTAAGGATGATACTATTTTTTTTAACTAAAGAACTGATGAAATAAAACATCCCCTATAAAATATTTTCATGGAATAATCTATATTTTATATCTTTTTTATCTTGGTTGGGTTATTATCCTAGTTAATCCTAGGATATGATCAAACTAGATTTATTAGACATGTATTGTAAGACAGCTAATGGGGATCCTTTGAGGTATTTGATTTCATTGTAAAATACAGGAAATATATATAAATACATTGAAGAGTTTGAGAAACATTCATCGAGAACACTATATTTTTCAGTGTTGTAGTACATACGATTATCTTTTGGGTGATTCGAACTAGAGGAATCAAACTCAGTCTCCACACATGATCTAGGAATTATGTTTTCTTACTTCACATTATTGAAAATTTCTATAGAACATGTTGAAGTTGGAATTTTGAGATGTACTCACTGGAGGACAATGGTTCTATCTACTTCTTATGGTACTAGTATTATTGTACCTTAAACATGATTAAGGGAGAACAACCCTAGTTGGAGGAGAACATTAAGAGAGTTATATGGTAAAAACATTTGAATTGTTACCAGAATATCAACTAAAAATAATGAGAGATGCATAAAATGGTGGGAATATGTTTTTGATGTGCATGGGGTCTACAGGGAAGCGAGGAGGGTGGATATGGGGTGTCCGAGGGGGGGGGGTTTCTAGGGATAGTCCAGGGGAGAGGGTGCATGGAAGGAAGGAGGGTGTAGGTGGGGTGTCTAGGAGGGGGTGTCTAGGAGGGGGAGGGTGTAGGGGCTTTTTTAGGGTAGGGGGATGGTGTAGGTGGGGTGTCTAATAGGGTTTTATAGGGGCACATTTCAAGGGGGAGGGTGCAAGTCTGTTGCAAGTGGGGGTGTCCTAGAGGGAGGGACCTAGAAAGGGGTTTTTGGTGCGGGGGGGGGGGGGGGGGGGTCTGCAGGGCAGGGGGTCCAGGTGGGCTGTCTAAGAGGGGTTGTCCAGGGGGTGTCCAAGGGTTGTCCAGGGAGCTATCTAGGGGGGCTTCAGGGACGGGGGGAGAGAATGTGTGGTTCAAGGTGGTGTCAAAGAGGGGGGATACTGGTGGTGGAGGTGTTGTCTACAGGGTTGTGGGGAGGATTCATGTACGGTGAAAGGTGGGTGTCCAAGAGGGGGAGTGGACCTGGCATGGGGTGCATGGGTTGGGGGAGTGGGGAAAGGGGGAGGGTGTGATGGGGTTTCTACGAGGGGTTCTCTGAGGGGGGGGGGTTATCCAAAGTTTGTCCCAAGGCATTCCGGAGGGATGGGGGTGTAGTGGGGGGGGGGGGTGCAATAGGGTTTGCAGGGCAAGGGGAGGGTGTAGGTTGGGTGTCTTGGAGGGGTTGTCCAGGTGGTGTCCAAGGTTTGTCCAGGGGCTATCCATGGGGTGTATGGGGTGTTGGGGAGGGGGTATATGATGTCTGTAGGTGGGTTTTCTGGGTGGCTATCCAGGGAGGTCTGCAGGGTGGGGGGGAAGGTGCAGGGGGGTTGTCTGGGGGGTGTTCAATGGATTTCTAGGGGGGTTGCAGGGAAGGGGGAGGGTGCATGTGGGGTGTCTAGGAGGTGTTTTCCATGGGGATGTCCCGGGGGTGTCTAAGTGCGGAGGGGCTGTCCGGGGGGGTCCCGGGGGTGTCCAGGGGGTGTCTAGCGTGGTGTCGAGTGGTAGGGGTTGTCCGGGGGGTGTCTAGGGTGGGAATGGGGTGTCCTAGGGGCGTGTCTATGTGTAGGGGTGTCTAGGGGGTGTCTAGGGGGTGGGGGTGTCCAATAGTGGTGAAAGGGGGTGACTAGTGTGTGTGCTAGGGGTTGTCTAGGGGGCACAAGGGGTGTTCAAGGGGGTTGTGTTACATCCCAAGTAAGTAATGAATGTTAGATAGTTTTATTTATGCCTATTTGTGAATTATATAGTGTTTTAGAGGCTTAAAATGAGAATATATCCAATCTTAAGCATGGAATACACTAATATTTTTAAAAGATTATTTTACTGCCTTTTGATAGAAAACCATTTTTAAATAAAACTTTTGACAATTTTATAATCTATATTTGTCAAAATTAACATATTCTTTATTATTGGTACATTGAAATTTACATTGGATAATTTTTTGGTATTTTTCTGACAATGTTCATTTTTAATGAATAGTGAAAAAACTACATTTTACATCTAAACTGCTTTTTCATCTAATTTAATTATATGGTTAGATTGTCTTTTTAATTGGTCTTAAAGTATAATATGAATATATTTTTACCATTTAATCCAATGGTTGTCATTAGGATTAATTTCACTTTGGAATTGGGCATAAATTATTCCCAAACATTTTAAAGATATTGTTTCAAAAAAACCCGTTATTTGTTTTGACAACTGGAATTATTTTTAAATAAATTTTTTCAATTTATGTTTTTGGAATTTGGTAAAATGGATTAATTATTTGGAATCAGAAGGTCTAAATTATGTAATCAAGACTCTTTTCTTTTTGTACATTATGAATAGTAACAACGGTAATTATCTTTAATTATCTTGAATAATGAGTAATCTGGTAGTTAAGGATAATAAAATAATATCATAATAATAAAAAATGAAACAAAATGTGTCCTAATGCTACTGGTTGTCTCATGGACGACCATGGGATGCCTTGTGCCAAACTTGGGGATCCAATGGAATCACATTTGTGGGAAAGTGACTTTTTATCTTTTTATTTTTTAAAGAAAGTTAAATATAACAAAGAATGTATTACCTGAGTAAAACATTTTTAATTTTTTCTACATAAATTATATTTTGGACTATATATATTAATTGTAAAGATAAAAATATTTCCTACATCATAGTGTTTTTTTCATAATTTTTAGACATTAAATAAATTAAATTATTTATGACATCATGATGATGCAACGATTACCTCATTATTTAATTATTTAAATAAAATAAAAAAGATAATGTAAAATCTGAGACCTACACTTTTCAATGACCTATTGGATGATTATATTTCGAACCCTTATCACCATATCCTTGAATTGCATCAATGTGGGACTTTTAAAATCTGAAACTCATTTGAAAATAATGTAACATTTTGTAACATTCCAAGAGTGCCCCTCCTCTCCTATTATAAAAGGCCCCCACCTCTACCTCCATATCCACACATCTCATGCCATTGGACAAGACAACCCCTGCTAATTTTGTCTCTCCACATACCTCTCTTACTCCTATCAGTCTCACTTTGGGCATATGTCTTCCCAAGGAATCCTTTTAGCTCAAATCAAAAAGAGTTACATGATTTAAAGGTAGTGTCTTCTCTTATGTTCTTATGTTTTATTTTGCTTCTCCAACCGACTAAACTCTTTTTATTCATTTCTTTTGTAACAAATCCAGTTTATTCAATATAATAGTATGTTTTTATAAGAATCATTTGTGATACACTTACACACACCTACATGTAATGGTTAAAGAACATACTGTTTCTGTGGATGGAAAATTTCTACCTCAAGAAATGATGATTGTTCAATATTCTTCTAACATCATCAAAAGTGGATATTAAGATGTCAGTATATTTATATATGATATATAATATGTTTATGTTTTCCTTAAGATTTTTTATTTTTCATTTATGGCAGACCTTTATGGCTTCCATTATGGGTATACACGATATCTTCATTTTAGGAAGTGTGGACTGTCGCTCCCTCAAAGTGATTTGATTCGTTAATACCATATGTGGTACGTATAAAGGATAGATTTAATGATATTATATATTATTCCATAATGGAATTATAATAATATTATGTATCATTATCTTTTAATTCCATTAATGTATGAGATAAAAATGAATGGAGCCTTCATCCGTGCGTACGACTTACCGTCTCCATGAACGGTGCATTTCATTTCTTATCCCCAAATGTAATGTACTATTATAAGTACATATATATAATGGATATATATGATTTATGTTACATCTAAATGATGAATATAATTCTAGAATTAAAATAAAAATATCTCTCATTTAGTTTTAATTCCATTAATATGACATATAAATAAAAGTAGCATTCATGCGTACGTAAGGCTTACCGTCTCCATGAACGGTGAATTTCATTTCTTAATTCGAAATGATTATGTAATATTATAAATGGATTTATATACTGGATATATATGATATATATGGAATCTACATCATGAATATCATTCTTGAGATAATGGATATTTGACTACGTGAACAACTTGTAAATATAAGAAGTTCATTTTTGACTCAAGTACCAATGATCGTTAAAATGACCATTATAAACTTAAATAATAACATAGTTTTCATGACATGGTAATAAATGATATAAAAGGATTAATTAACTTGAAAAAGGTTCTTAAGCAAGTATAAATTAACTCAAGTTTATTATTCAAGAGATTAAAGACCGATCATGTCAAGTCGGATACGTGGTAAGGGAACTTCTTAACCCAATTTCCGTTCTTTGGGTTAATCTCCTACATTCCAATTATGTCATGATATTATTATGTACTATTTTTTATTTTTTACTTTCTTTATGTGTACATATAGTTAATACACATAATAGATCTATTTTATTTAAAAAATGATCTTTGTATGGGACTTCGTCTCAATCTCCTTTCATTGTGGCATATTCTGTTTTATACACAACATTCTTTTATACGGTGTATAAACCCCCTTGACATTTACATTTACTCAAAGATAATCTTTTTTATACGAAGCGTTTACTAAACGACAAAAGGGAATGTTTTTTTGTCGTATGTATGCGGTGATAACGACTTCTCCTCCACCGTGACCATTATTTGAGTTTCGGCTTCCTCTACAAGCCATAACATAACATTTTTTTAAAAGAAAAATACATACCATGTTTTCCTTTTATTTTATTTTGGTTTTGAAAATGGTTTTCATATTCTTTTTCTATCAATGTGTTGTATTGATATCTTGTGATTGAAAAGTGGAAATGTTATGTTTTCTTTATGCATGTTTTATGTGATACGATTATGTTATGGTTCTTGGGCATTGTTATGAAGATGGGTGGTTCTGTGATAAACTAAGGGCAGGTGAGCCCGATATAGCTCTCCAATGCATTGGGTAATATGAAGGAGTTAAACATTAAGGTTTCTCTGAAGATATTTAGGAAATATACTATGATGGGTATTCCAAATGTAACCAAGTGGTTTACTCCCTACGTAAGAATGTTATGAATGCCTCATGTCACCTTTATGTCTTATTATTTCTATGTTTTATTCATGATTTGATTAGGTATGTTAAAGTGATTAGGTTTTATGGGTAAAGTATGATTTCATTCTTATGTATACATGTACTCATGTTTCCTTTCCATATTTTCATATCCCTTACTGAGATTTTTATGCTCATCCCATGTTTCTGAAAAGATTTTCACAGGTCAAGGGAAAGGTACATGATGTGATTATAGTGTCAAGGATGTTTCAAGAAATAATCCATGTTTTATTTTAAATATGTTTCCATTGATGGGAAAAATGAATACTATCTTTTTTGTAACCACTTTGTTTAAATATGGAATGTAATGCAAGTTTTATGATCTAATTCTCTAAAACACTAAACCTGAAAAGATCCTCAATGTGTAATCTTGTAATAACTCAAGATTAAGTAAGGATTAAGGTAGGGGCCTTATAGTTTGTATCATAGGTCAGTTTAGATAACTTTAGGAGTTATAATTCTTTTAAATGATTATCCAAAAATATTTTTTTTATTGTCAAATTGAAATGATTTTGCATTCAAAGATTACCATGTTGCTTCGCCAAAGATATTTCTGTGTTAATAATGGTTTTTTTGCAGAGGAAACATAAAAGATTTTCTAGGAAGGCATACATATTATAATGAACATTCGAATAAGAAACCGGAGATGGGCAGAATCAGAATTGAGCAGTTTACTGCACTGATGGCTCAGTTGAATCAGGCGATAAATGGTGGTTGTGTTTATTGATGATATTTTGGTGTTTTCTAAAAGTAAAGAGGAGCATGAAAGACATTTAAGACTTATTTAGAAAACCTAAAATGAAAAGAAATTGTATGGGAAATTCAGCAAGTGTGAGGTTTGGTGGCAAAAAAATTATTTCCTTAGTCATATTGTTTCTAATGATGGGATAACTGTTGATCCTACAAAAACAAAGGTTGTTGAAGAATGGACAAGACCCACAAATGTAACTGAGATTTGTAGCTTCCTTGGTTTGGCGGGGTATTAACGAAGGTTTGTTAGAAATTCTTCATGGTTATCTAGTCCAATTACTAAGCTAACTCGGAAGGGTGTTAAGTTTATCTGGACAAAAGAATGTGATGATTGTTCTCAAGAATTGAAAAGAAGATTGGTGAATGCTCTAGTTTTTGCACTACCTTCCAGGAATGGTGAGTTTGTTATCTAGAGTGATCCTTCATTGAATGGACATGGTTGTGTCCTAATACAGTATGATCAGGTAATTGCTTATGCTTCATGACAGTTGAAAACTCGTGAGGTAAATTACCGTACACATGATTGGGAATTAGCTGTTGTTGTTTTCGCTTTAGAACATTGGAGGCGTCATTTTTTTGGAGTAAAGTGTGAAATATATACTGGTCACATAATTTTAAAGTATATATTCACTCAGAAAGAATTGAACATGAGATAGAGGATATGGCTAGAATTAATCAAGTATTATGATTGTACAATTCATTACCATCCGAGAAAAGCAAATAAAGTGGCTACTACTTTGAGTCGAAAGAGTAATGCTTAATTAACAATGTTGTGTTTGGAACATGATCCCTTGGTTAAGGATTTGATGAACTTTTCCATAGAATTTGTTGGTGCTGGATGTATTTCTGTTTCGTTTCAGGTATCAGTGAAATCTTATCTATCAACCAGAATCAACAAGCACAGAAGTAAGACAGTGAGTTGCAGAAAAAGGTAGAGCTAGTTCAGAAGGGTAAGTTTCCTGAATTGAACATTTATAATGATTTTGTTTTGAGATTTGGGAAGATATTGTGTGTTACTTGTGAGTCGCAGTTGAATAGATAGTTTTTATGTGAAGCTCATAATTCTCCGTTTTCAGTTCATCTAGGAAGTACTAAGATGTATATAGATCTTCGGGAGTATTACTGGTTGGATGGAATGAAAAGAGATATTTCTGATTTTACTGTGAAGTGTTTGAATTGTTTACAGGTTAAAGCAGAGTGGAAGCTACTGAAAGGGATGCTTCCAGCTTTACTAGTTCCAGAGTGTAAATGAGAAAATATATCCATGTACTTCGTTGAGGGATTTCTAAAGACACCTCAAGGTAATAATGAAATCTGGGTTATTGTGGATCACTTGACTAAATCTTCTCATTTCCTTCCTATTCGAGATACCATTCCCCTAGATCAACATTCCTGTTTGTATCTTAAAAAGATAGTCAGGTTAAATGGAGTTCCACTCTCCATTTTATCTGACTGTGATCCCAGGTTTACTTCTAACTTTTGGAAAGGCCTTCAGAAGTCATTGGGTACTGAATTAAATTTTAGTACAACTTTTCATCCTCAATCAGATGGGAAGTTAGAACGAACAATTCAGACTTTGGAGGATATGTTACATGCTTGTTTGATGGATTATCAGGGAAGTTGGGATCAACATCTTTCTTTGGTTGAGTTTTCTTATAATAACAGTTTTCATTCCAGTAAACAGATGGCACCGTTTGAGGCATTGTATGGGAAGCGGTGTCGAACTCCATCTTTCTGAGATGAAGTGGGTGAAAGGAAGATGATGGGACCAGAATTGGTAGAAGAGTTGGCAGAAAAAGTTTAGCTGATACAGAAACACATAAGAACATCTCAGAGCAGGCAGAAGAGTTATGCGGAAAATAGGAGGAAGGATCTCTCTTTTGAGGAAGGTGATCATGTTTTTCTCCAAGATTCACCATGGAAAAGTGTGATGTGTTTTTGTAAGAAAGGAAATCTGAGTCCAAGGTTAATTAGACCATATGAAATTCTAGAGAGAGTTGGATCAGTTGCATATCGACTGGATTTACCTCCGAGTTTATCTCAGGTACACAATGATTTTCATGTTTCGATTTTGAGAAAGTATATGCCAGATCTATCTCATGTGTTGACTCCAATGGTAGTTCAGTTGGGAGAGAGTCTATCTTATTAGGAACAAACAGTTCAAATTCTTGATCACAGGGAGCAAGTGTTGTGGAATAAGGTGATCCATCAAGTAATGGTTTTGTCGAAAAACCACATGATTGTAGAGGCAACATGGGAATCTGAAAATGCAATGTGGGATAAATACCCCCACTTATTCGATATGTAAACAATTTACAGGGACACAATTTTCTATAAGGGGGAAGGATGTAACATCCCAAGTAATTAATGAATAATAGATATTTTTATATATGCCTATTAGTGAATTTGATAGTGTTTTATAGGCCTAAAATGAGAATAAATCCAATCTTAAGAGTGGAATACACTAATATTTTTAAAAGATTGGTTTACATCCTTTTGATGGAAAACCGTTTTTAAATCAAACATTTGACAATTTTATAATCCATATTTGTCAATATAAACATATTCTTTAATATTGAAACATTGAAATTTATATTGGATAATTTTTTGGTATTTTTCTGACAATGTTCATTTTCTAATGTATAGTGAATAATACTGCATTTTACATCAAAACTGCTTTTTCTTCTAATTTAATTATATGTTTAGATTATATTTATAATTGGTATTAAAGTGTAATATGAATATATTTTTACCATTTAATCCAATGGTGGTCATTATGATTATTTTCACTTTGGAATTGGGCATAAACTAATGCAAAATTTTCATAGATATTGTTTCAAAAAAACCCGCTATTTGTTTTGACAACATGAATTATTTTTAAATAAATTTTTGCAATATCAATGTTTTGAATTTGGTAAAATGGATTACATATTTGGAATCAGATGTTCCAGATTATGTAATCAAGACTCTTTTGTTTTTAGACATTATGAATAGTAACGACGGTAATTATCTATAATTATCTTGATTAATGAGTAATCAGTTAGTTAAAGAATAATAAAATAATATCATAATAAATAAAAATGACACCAACATGTGTCCTAATTCTACTTTTTTTTCTCATGGCCGACCATGGGATTCCTTGTGCCAAACTTTGCGACCCCATTGAATCACTTTTGTGGGAAAGTGACTTTTTATCTTTTTATTTTTTTAAAGAAAGTTAAATATAACAAAGAAAGTATCAACTGAGTAAAACATTTTTAATTATTTATACATAAATTATATTTTGGACTATATATATTAATTGTAAAGATAAAAATATTTCCTACTTCATAGTGTTTTTTTCATAATTTTTAGACATTAAATAAATTAAATTATTTATGACATCATGATGATGCAGAGATTACCTCATTATTTAATGATTTAAATAAAAGAAAGATATAATGTAAAATCTGAGACCTACACTTTTCAATTACCTATTGGATGAGTATATTTCGAACCCTTATCACCATATCCTCTAAATACATCAATGTGGGACTTTTAAAATCCGAAATTCATTTGAAAATAAAGTTACATTTTGTAACTTTCCAAGAGTGCCCCTCCTCTCCTCTTATAAAAGGCCCCCACCTCTACCTCCTTACCCACACCTCTCAAGCCTTTGTCTCAGCCAACCCCTGCTAATTTTTTCTCTCAAAATCCCACTCTTACTCCTAGAAGCCTCACTTTGTACAGAAGTCTTTCCAAGGATGCCTTTGAGCTCAAATCAAAAACAGTTACCCGATTTAATGGTAGTGTCTTCTCTTGTGTTCTTATGTTTTATTTTGCTTCTCCAACCCCCTAAACTTTTTTTATTCATTTATTTTGTAAAAACCCTAGTATCTTCAATATACTAGGATGTTTTTATAAGAATAATTCGAGCTACACTTACACACACCTACATCTAATGGTTAAAAAACATACTGTTTCTGTGGATGTCGAATTTCTGGCTCACGAAACGATGATTGTTCAAGATTCTTCTAACACCTTAAAAGGTGGCCATTAAGATGTCACAATATATATATATGATATATAATATGTTTATGTTTTCCTTATGCTTCTGTATTTTTCATTTATGACATACCTTTATGGATTCCATTATGGGTATACGTGATCTCTTCATTTTAGGAAGTGCGCACTACCGCCCTCTTAATGTGATTTGATTCATTAATACCATATGTGGTGCGTATAAAGGATAGATTTAATGATATTATATATTATTCCATACTGGAAGTATAATAATATTATGTATCATTATGTTTTAATTCCATTAAAGTATGGGATAGAAATGATAGTAGCGTTCATGCGTACGTACGACTTACCGTCTCCATAAACGGTGCATTTCATTTTTTTATCCCCAAATGTAATATACTATTCTAAGTACATATATATAATAGATATATATGATTTATGTTACATCTTAATGATGAATATAATTATTGAATTAAAATATACATATATCTCATTTAGTTTTAATTCCATTAATATGACATAGAAATGAAAGTAGCGTTCATGCGTACGTACGGCTTACCGTCTCCATGAACGGTGCATTTCATTTCTTACCTCTAAATGATTATGTAATATTATAAATGAATGTATATATTGGATATATATGATATATATGGCATCTATATCATGAATATCATTCTTGAGATAATTGACATTTGACTTCGTGAACAACTTGTAAATATTAGAAGTTCATTTTTGACTCATGTACCAATGATCGTTAAACCGACCGTTATAAACTTAAATAATAACATAGTGTTAATGACATGGTAATAAATGATATCAAAGAAATAATTAACTTGACGAAGTGTTTTAATCAAGTAGAAACTAACTCATGTTTATTATTCAGGAGATTAAAAAACGATCAAGTCAAGTCGGATATGAGGTAAGGGAACTTCTTAACCCAATTTCAGTTCTTTGGGTTTATGTCATACTTTCAAATTATGTCATGATATTATTATGTCCTATATTGTATTTTTTACTTTATTTATGTGTAATTATAGTTAATACACATAATATATCTATTTTATTTAAAAAATGATCTTTGTATGGGACTTCGTCTCAATCTCCTTTCATTGAAGCATATTATGTTTTATACACAACATTCTTTTATATGGTGTATAAAACCCCATGACTCTTACATTTACAAAAAAGGAATCTTTTTTATATGAAGCATTTACTAAACAACAAAAGGGAATGTTTTTTTTGTTGTACGTTTACGGCAACAATGACTTCTCCTCTGCCATGACCATTATTTCAGTTTCGACTTCCTCTACATTCCATAACCTAACTTTTTTTAAAATGAAAAATAAATACCATATTTTACTTTTCTTTTATTTTGGTTTTGAAAATGGTTTTGATAATGTTTTTATATCAATGTGTTGTATTTATATATTGTGATTGAAAAGTGGAAATGTTATTTTTTTCTTTTATGCATGTTTTATGTGATATGATTATTTTATGGTTCTTGGGCATTGTTATGAAGACGGGTGGTTCTGTGATAAACTAAGGGCGGGTGAGCCCGATATAGCTCTCCAATGCATTGGGTAACGAGAAGGAGTTGAATGTTAAGGTTTCTCCGAAGAGATTTAGGGAATATACTGTGATGGGTATTCCAAATGTATCCAAGAGGGTTACTCCCTACTTAAGAATGTTATGAATGCCTCAAGTTACCTTCATGTCTTATGATTTCTATGATTTATTCATGATTTGATGAGGTATGTTAAAGTGCGTATGTTTTATGGGTAAAGTATGATTTCATTCTTATATATACATGTACTCATGTTTTCTTTCCATATTTTCATATCCCTTACTGAGCTTTTTATGCTCATCCCATATTTTTGAAATGATTTTCACAGGTCAAGGGAAAGGTACATGATGTGATGATAGTGTCAAGGAAGTGTCAAGAAAGAATACATGTTTTATTTTAAATATGTTTTCATTGATGGGATAATTTAATACTATCTTTTATCTAACCACTTTGTTTAAATGTGGAATGTAATGCATGTTTTATGATCTAATTCTCTAAAACTCTAAACCTGAAAAGATCCTCAATGTGTAATCATGTAATAACTCATCATTAATTAAGGGTTAAGGATGGGGCCTTATAGGTTGTCTGGGGGGAATGGGGGTGCATGGGGGTGCAAGGGGGCTGTCTAGGGGGCATGGGGGTTTAGTGGGGGTGAAAGGGGCTATCCAGTGGGGGTGCTAGGGGGTTGTCCAGGGGGGTGCTGAGTTTTTTATGAAATAGAAGGCATATAACCATGGTTTTAAACCAGGGATATAGGTCTATTTAAATGGTTTTAATCTATAGATAAAACTATATAGCCACAGTTTTGAACCATTTAAATACGAACACTAGTGCTTAATGTTCTTCCAGGGTTTGAAACTGGGGCTATATCACTTTAGCCAAGGTTTGAAATGTGGTTATAGGTCTTTACCCATGGTTTCAAATCGTGGATATAAGTCTTGCCCTATATCCATTCTAATAAAAGCCACTGTCTTTTTTGAATCATGGAAATAACCTATAGCCACAATTTTTGGCATATAACCACAGTTTCAATCCATGGGAATATCCTAAATTTCCTGTGGTGATTCCCTCCACCCTTGGGTTTCCATTATGTCTTTGTAGAATAGTTGAAATTTGTATAGACTGGTTGAGCACATGGTTTGTGCACGATTATTAGTGATCGTGTGCCATGTAGCCATGTGGAATGAATTATATACACTATTAGTGAATAATTTCCCAAACATTGCGGACTAACCGTGCAGCCTTCCCATATCTTTAAATATCTGGGTCTTTATGTGATGACCCAAGATGGTCGGTTAAGATGGTTGGTTCTTACGATGGGGAGTCACATTATGATTCTCATGTATGATCTATTGTAAATTTTGAATGGATACCAACCCTTTGTATTGGGGGGTCTGTTTAGGCCTCCCCTTCTTAGGGTCCTAATTTTGTCTCGAGAAAAATATTGGATGTCTATTATAGTGGGGGCCTATTTATTTCCATCGTACTGATAACTCTAATTTAGTAGTGGTATTTTCTTAAGGGTACATAGTCACATTCAGAGCTATATATTTACCAGCATCATCCTTGACTAAATGTTTTTATTGGAGAATGCCCAATATTTTAGTTATATCAAGGTAAGTGTAACCTTGTTCGATGTTTTTGTTTATTTGGTAGAATTGCGGGAGTCTGGTTTGTATAGTGTTTGAGGAATTTTATTTGGGATAATGAATGACTGTTATTGGTCATTTTAAAAAACTGGTGTATGTTTTGGTTGAGATTCTAACCTTCCTTAATTGATCACGGAGGTGTTTTGGCCTTTGGAGGTGAAGATGGGCAATGATTTACCCCTTTGTTTATCAGTTGGGTTTGGTTTATGTATTTAGCATTCCTATGGAATTTTGGGGACAGAATGTTTTCATGGTGGGAATAATTTTCACATCCATGACTTCTTTTAAATTCATTTTCCATGTAATTTCCTTTCTTTCTTTTTTTTGGGTTTCCAAAATGTTTTTGAGGAAAGGGTAAGTTTTCATTATTTGGGATAAACTGTGAACACATTTCCAAATATAAAACAACATTTTGTTTCTTTTATAACATATTCATTTTTAAATATTTTACACCCATTCCAATTCTTAAATGGCCTCCACTTACCTATTAACAACACAATTTCAATTTTGACACTTTAGGAATACATATTAATTGTGTATTAGGGTTTTTTTAGGTATTTGGGCCAATCCTAAATCCCATTTCATATTATAAATTAAAAATTTCTTTTTATTTAATAACATGTTCAATTTTGACTATTTTTTTGTGATTCTAGATCTAACATGAGCCCACTGAACCGATGCATTCACCCATTCTCTCCATCCACACTTTGGATATCATTAAGTTTGCTGATTAAGTCGAAACATCTTATGCTTCCTCAATTCAAGAAACTTTATAAAGGTAATTTGTTTCTATAAAAATTGATTTATTTATCATTATTTTCCTCCATTAAAATTACTACATGATCTCCTCATCCTTATTAGAACCTACCTTGAATATTGTGTTGTTTCAAAATTCATATACTGTTGGTTTTAGTTTGATTTATCCAAGATTCATTCATGTAAGTGTTCATCCCTTCCTTTTCTTCCATTTCCTTATGGTTTCATCCCGCTTTATTAATGTTCCAAAGTTTCTAGAAGAGAGAGTTAAAACCTTGGGTTTTACATGGTGTATTTTTTGTGTAAAATTGTGATTTTAGGTTTTTCATCACTTCCTTGTTGTGTGGCGGTGGTGCGCTTGATGTTTTTCACCATGATTTGAGGGATTCGGCAATTTCATTAGATGATTCCATGTGTAAACATTTATTGATTTGTTAGATCGCTATATTTTTACATTCTTCATATTCCACATATGTTGTGTGTGGTGCGAAAACTATTCATGATTGATTTTGTTAAGAGTTTAATTTTATATTTTCATCTTTTCTTGAAATTGGGTGTTTATCAATTTTTACACTTGGGGTATATTTTGGTTGTATTTTAGAACATATGAAATTAGATTAAAAAATCTTGTTTTGGCTTCCAATTCTACATTGGTAGGGTCTTGGGGTGCCATTGAGTTTGAATGTGGGTTCTTGAATGGGTATAAGTTGTAAAACCATGTTTTACTTCTAGAATGTGATTTTTAAAATGTGTGAATTTCATGTGGATCCTTTGTGGTATTATTTTAGGTATCTGTATAAACATTTTGGGTTGTTTAATAAATGTTTTTGGGGGTTAAAATTGTGTTTTTGATTGGTATTGGTGTTATTTTTTCTTTGATTGATGGTTTTGAAAAGGGTTTTATGTGAAAATCATGGTTACAATCCTTGGAATTGTTTTATGAATGTTTTGAATGGTTTAATGATTTATTTTAGAGTTGAAACCATATTGGAAAACAATTTTGGATTGTTTATATTTTCAAGTGGACTATTTAAAATGTGATTGGGGCTATCATGTGGTGTGTGTACTCTTGGAAATATTTTATAAATATGTTTAATGGATTTACTAAAATGTGAAAGATGTGTGAACGTGATGTGGGAGTTTGTGTGATTGTGATGGGAAAAATTATTTCTTTTTTTGAAAAAGGGTTTTATGAAACTTGTGAGTGTGTTTTTATTTATTTTTAGCATATTTGGAAATATTTTATAAAATTTTTAAAGGATGTGTTGGATTGTGAATGTTATGAAAAATGTGTAGTGAGCTATTTTGGTGTGAGTTTGAATTTAAAATGCATTTGAATGAAAAGTGGATTTTGTGACATGGGTGATGTAGATGGTTGGTTTGGTTAATGTGTGATGTAGAAGTGATATTTTCATGTGAAAACTATATTTCTCGGCTTGTTGAAATTGTTTGAACACAAGAGGGAAACCCCAGTGTCTAGGTGGGTGGACGTGTACTAGTATCCCAATGAATCCATGGGGTTTGGGTTCAGTTCCACTGGTTGCGCCCAAATTTACCCTACCGGTAAAAGCGGTCGTTGAAGTACAAGTAGGGATCGAATCCACAGGGACCGAAGAAGAAACCTTGAGACACTTTGATTAGATGTGGGATTGGCTATGAAGTGGAAAACTATGGTGTTGATTGATTTGAAGAAATATTGATTTAATTTAAAGAACAAAACCAATAAAATTACTTAAATAAACAAAACTAATTAAGGTGAGTTGATCCTAGGTCATCTTTTGGGCCTAATTGGTTGTATTTGATTTTTTTCATTTGATTTTATGTTCATCAGTTCAAGAGGTATCCATTAAATGAAATAAATCCCCAATATCATTATCCGATTTAATCCCTACACAATTTCAAGGCTAATCACCAATTCACTTAGAGGATCAATTAAATGAGCACTCCAAGGAATTGGATCGTACTAGCACTCAAAATGTTTCATCGTTAAAGTCGGTGAAGACAAAGAAGAAGATAAATCAAAGAAAGGAACTCTTAAAATAAAGAACAAATTTAAGAATTTAAGAACATCAAATAACATTCAATACAACTCATGAAACTCCATAGGATCCACCCATAAAATTTTATCCCTCCACTGATGCTATTCTATCAATGGAAGCGGGTAATTGACTTAATGAAGCGGGATTGAAGAAGAAAGAAAAAAACATTAATCAAAATGAACACTCCACCGTTGTGTAATGAATTCACAAGTACGGGTGTGAATAAATTCACACTACGATTCGAAGGTATAAATGTGTGAAGAAAAGGAAAATAAAAAGTGAAAAAGAATAAATTTTATTAAAATACTAAACATGAATGAAAAACATACATTAGAGAAATTGACGATGCCATTATAAAATGAAAGCGGGAAATTACAATTGAAAGAAATACTTGGATTCAAAGGAAAATGTTAGATGATTATTCCCTTCACCACCATATCCTTATATAGGAATATTAGGAGCCTTATGTCCACCCCAATAATAAATTCACCCCCCAACAATTAAGAGTGTCAAAAGGAGGGTGAAGAATTAAAAGGAAAATTAACATTACAAAGTTGACCACAAAACCAGCCAGATTCATCCTCCATTTTGACATGTGCGTTGGACACTTCATACGGCCGAATACGAAGGTGTCATAAAAATAACATATCTTCTTCCATGTATCTTATAGAAGCTCTCAAAATTTCAGTAATGTTGGCTCCGCCGTTTGGATGTTATGGTCGAAATGGTGGGATGGATTTCTGTGCATTAATGTCGCGTCCACCATTTAAATCTCAACTTCAGATCTCATTATCATCTTGAAAACTTCAGAATTAGCTCCGTACACAGTTGAATAAAATGATCCTCATATTTTTCTCTTTCTACTGTATAAATTTGAGCTTCATTGGGCTTGGTTTCAGGGCCCCACATTTGTTTGATTGGCCTTAGGCCCATTATGCTTTTTCCAGCAATTTTCTGCCTTCAGGCACAAAATTCACCATCTTCCATTGGGATTCATGAATCAGACCTAAAAGATAAAATGTTACAAACAAGGTGATCAATCATATAACAAAATTTCAAATTCAGAAAATGAATATAATATTGTCAAAAAACAAATGAATGATTGGGCCCAAATTTTCATTTTAAACATGAATTGCATTTTTGATGAGAAATGAAGTTCTATTTTTGTAATGCACTAAAAAAATGTTTATGGACTTTGGAACAATTAATATAAAGATATTAACAATTAATATTAGCCACTTTCAGTGACTAATCACACCCCCCAACTTGATTTTTATAGTCCCGAGAAAAATAAATTACAAATATGAAATTCAAATCCCCTTTTCCAAAAAGATTTTAATACACATTGCTCACCCAAATATCTAATACCAAAAAAATTATGAAAACCCATAAAAATCATTAAAAACATGCTAGGTCCATAAGCATATCCCACGCCCAAGCCCATTCCTTTGTTCAAATTCATTTCCACATTTCATCCAATTTCAATTAAGCATGATAAAGTGTTGTGCATCATAAAAGATATGGGGCCCATTTTATTGTTCAAGGGGAAAAAATGGAAGCGCTAGGTGGGAATCACATTAAACCTTAAGTTGAGTATCCTTTTTTTGATTTTATTTTTTTAACCAAAATAGATATGAAAAGACTAACTTTGGGCAAGACAACTATGGAGTCACGATCCCCAAGTGTCGGACGCCACAGATATTGTCAATTTCATGCTCTACAATAGAGATATAAAGCCTAACTCTGGGCAAGACAACTATGGAGTCATGATCCCCAAGTGTCGAACGCCACACATTTGGACAAAACATTGCTCTATGTGGTCTTTTTTTTGTTTTTTTGGATACTCAAATTAAACTAAATGTGGCCCCAGAACCCTATGCTATAATGAAAGGGACCCAAGAACTCAATTTTACACCCATGATCCAGTAGACGTGCATTGTGGCATTTTTATTAAGAGGATGAAATTTTAAACATTGATAAATCACATCGGACAACCGCACTTTCAATAAACTATGCTCATGAACTTAAACATGCATTAAAATCAGAATCAAAGAATGAAAAATTTATTTGATATCCAATTTTAGAGTTTGTAATGTGTGTTTATCATGTTTATGGTTAATGTAATTTTTCTTTTCATGCATGTTTTTATTCACCAAATAAAAAAATCATTTTTTATCTCCCCCCAACTTAGAATGACATTGTCCCCAGTGTTTAAAGAAAAGAAAAGTTATAAGGGGGTGGAGGATTTCAAAGAGTAAATGAAAATCATGGAATGAAGTCACCTGGTGGTTGATGATGATAGTGCGTGCCACAGTCTCCCTTCACTCCTGGATTTGAGTCTCAGCGGCTAGGATGGTGGTGAATGGATTCTCCATATGACTTACAACATGTCCTTTTATTTTTTTATCCTATAAAAACATAATAATAAACAAAACAAAATAAACTGATGATGCATTATCTTTTTTTTAGATTTCTGGGTAAGGTATTACTCATAGATCACGCCACATGACACGGATGAATATGGCACTCCCCTTTCATACCCATCCTTACTCATAAAAGAAGAATAGGTCAACAGTCTATGGTTATTTATTATATGAAAAAGAAAATGATTCAAAATGATTTGAAAACATGAAAACCATGGGTTGCCTCCCATGTAGTGCTTTGGTTTAACGTCGTTAGCTCGACTTGAACACCTCAAATTATCCAATTCCAACTTTAAAAATTTTAATTAACCCATATTTCTCCTATTCTACAAGATTGAGATTGATAATTTGTTTGAAATATGTTTCATGTGAAATCCTTTGTTCTATAATGAGCGGTAAAATCCATGTAATATCAGAAATGGTTGATTGAATTGAATATCTAGTATTGCCTAAGACATAAATAAACATTCCCAATTTTGTAGTTTCAAGAGGATAATAAATTGAAATTTCATGGTATTGGTTATCCACATTTAACAGTGGGGAAGAAAGGAGAAAATTTTTGAGTTCAGGTAGATAAAAGTTTACAAAAGAAAAATGGAAATTTGATTCAAAAATTGTTTCTTCTCCATGAAATTTAGAAATAATTAGTTCCTTTTGAAATTTTTGATTCCTCCCAAAAATATTCATTTTGAATGTCGGGAGTGGGTGTAGACTCATTATTTTTTAACTCTCCCAATGGTTCAATGATTGGTGATTCTAAAAAATCATTTTTGGTGCAATATTCTGGACATTCAATCCTTGAATAATAATTTCTCTCTTGTGAATTCATGAAATCAATTTCATCCTGATTTAAATACTCATTAACAATACCTTCATGTTATTTATCTTGAATTTCAACATTACCTAACCAAATCTCTTCATTATCCAACTCTGTATTCCAAGATTTTAAAGTGGGTTCTTTACTAAATTCACATGAGTTATGTGGGAAACAAGATTCTTCTATAAGTGATGTGGAAAGGACATCCTTAGTGGGAATGGGTTCTTCATAAGTATCAATGTTTTTTATTTCTAATCTCAGTGATGAAACTTCTGAATTCATTTTAACCATTTTTTAACACAAATGTTCAAGAATTTTTTCAGAATTAGGATTGATTGTTGTTTTTACATCATCATCATCATTATGTTTGATCTCTTCAATCATCCTTGAGAGGTATGTAAATTGATCCTTTAAAAAATCAGCATCCCATTGATCTTTCATGTTATCGGCTATGGGGTATTCATTTAAAGGTTGATCAAAGTAAATTCCAATGTGAGGGGATTCCCAATGTTGATTTTCTATTCGATTCCAGCCCGATTTTATGAAATGAAATGGTTGATGATACTCCATTGGAGTTTAATGAAATTTGGATTTGGATTTGTTTTTTTTTGGAAAAACAGAAAGGGGAAAAGAAAAGAGAAATAGAGGTTATAAAAGAAAAGTTAGGTGAGAATAGAAGGAGGGTGTCTAAGAAAACATACTACGGTCCCCGGAAATGGAACCAAAATTTGGTTGTGCCCAAATTTACCCTACCGGTAAAAGCGGTCATTGAAGTACATGTAGGGATCAAATCCACAGGGACCGAAGAAGAAACCGTGATACACTTTGATTAGATGTGGGATTGGCTATGAAGTGTCCAACTATGGTGTTGATTTATTTGAAGAAATATTGATTTAATTTAAAGAACAAAACCAATAAAATTACATGAATAAACAAAACTAAGTAAGGTGAGTAGATCCTAGGTCATATTTTGGGCTTGATTGGATGTATTTGTTTATTTTCATTTGATTTTCTGTTCATCGGTTCAAGAGGTATCCATTAAATGAAATAATTCCTCATTATCATTCTCCGATTTAATCCGTACACAATTTCAAGTCTAATCACCAATTCACTTAGAGGATCAATTAAATGAGCACTCCAAGGAATTGGATCGTACTAGCACTCAAAATGTGTCATCGTTAAATTCGGTGAAGACAAAGAAGAAGATAAATCAAAGAAAGGAACTCTTAAAATAAAGAACAAATTTAAGAATTTAAGAACATAAAATAACATTCAATCCAACTCATGAAACTCCCTAGGATTGACCCATAAAAGGTTATCACTCCATTGATTCTATTCTATCAATGGAAGCGGGTAATTTACTTAAAGAAGCGGGATTGAAGAAGAATGAAAAAAACATTAATCAAAATGAACACTCCACCGTTGTGTGATGAATTCACAAGTACAGGTGTGAATTAATTCACACTAAGATTCATCGGTATCAAAGTGTGAAGAAAAGGAAAATAAAAAGTGAAAAAGAATAAATTTAATTAAAATACTAATCATGAATGAAAAACATATATTAGAGAAATTGACGATGCCATTACAAAACGAACGTGGGAAATTACAATTGAAAGAAAAACATAGATTCAAAGGAAAATGTTATATGATTATTCTGGTCACCACCAGCTCCTTATATAGGAATATTAGGAGCCTTATGTCCACCCCCAACAATAAATTCACCCCCCAACAATGAAGAGAGTCAAAAGGAGGGCGAAGAATCAAAAGTAAATTAACGTTACAAAGTTGACCACAAAACCATCCAGATTCATCCTCCATTTTGACGTTTGCGTTGGACACTTCATACGGCCGAATCCGAAGGTCTCATAAGAAGAACATATCTTCTTCAATGTGTCTTCTAGAAGCTCTCAAAATTTCAGGAATGTTGGCTTAGACGTTTGGATGTTATGGTCGAAATGGTGGGACGGATTTCTGTGCATTAATATCGGGTCCACCATTTAAATCTCAACTTCAGATCCCTTAATCATCATGAAAACATCAGAATTAGCTCCGCCCACAACTGAATAAAATGATCCTCATATTTTTATCTTTCTACTGTATAAATTTTATCTTCATTAGGCAGGGTATTTGGGCCCCACATTTGTTTGATGGGCCTTAGGCCCATTATGCTTTTTCCAGCAAGTTTCTGCCTTCAGGCGCAAAATTCTCCATCTTCCTTTGGGATTCATCAATCGGACCTAAAAGATAAAATGTTCCAAACAATGTGATAAATCATATCCCAAAATTTCAAATTCAGAAAAGGAATATAATATTGTCAACAAACAAATGAATAATTGTTCCCAAATTTTCATTTTAAACATGAATTTCATTTTTGATAAGAAATGAAGTTCTATTTATGTAATGCACTAAAAACAATGTTTATGGAATTTGGAACAATGAATATAAATATATTAAAAATTAATATTAGCCACATTCAGTGACTAATCACACCCCCCAACATGCATTTTGCTAGTCCCGAGCAAAATAAATTACAAATATGAAATTCAAATCCCATTTTCCAAAAATATTTTCATACACATTGCTCACCCAAATATCTAATACCAAAAAAAATAATGAAAACCCATCAAAATCATTAAAAACAAGCTATGTACATAGGCATATCCCAAGCCCAAGACCATTCCATTTTTCAAATTCATTGCCACATTTCATCCAATTCCAATTAAGCATGATAAAGTATTGTGCATCATAAAAGATATGGGGCCCATTTTATTGTTCAAGGGGAAAAATGGAAGCGCTAGGTGGGAATCACATTAAACCTTAATTTGAGTATCTTTTTTTTTGTTTTTTTTTATTTTATTTTTTTAACCACGATAGATATGAAAAGACTATCTCTGGGCAAGACAACTATGGAGTCACGATCCCCAAGTGTCGGACGCCACACATATTGTCAATTTCAAGCTCTAAAAAAGAGATATAAAGCCTAAATCTGGGAAAGACAACTATGGAGTCACGATCCCCAAGTGTCGGACACCATGCTTTTGGAAAAAACATTGCTCTATGTGGTCTTTTGTTTTTGTTTTTTTTGTTTTTTTTTTGGATACTCAAATTAAACTAAAAGTGACCCCAGAACCCTATGCTATAATGAATGGGACCCAAGAACTCAAGTTTACACCCACGATCCAGTAGACGTGCATTGTGGCATTTTTATTAAGAGGAAGAAATTTTAAACATTGAAAAATCACATCGGATAACCGTACTTTCCAAAAACTATGCTCATGAACATAAACTTGCATTAAAATCAGAATCAAGGCATGAAAAATTTATTTGATATACAATTTTAGAGTTTGCAATGTGTTTTTATCATGTTTAAGGTTAATGGAATTTTTCTTTTCATGCATGTTTTTATTCACAAAATAAAAAAAATCATTTTTTATCTCCCTCCAACTTAGAATGACACTGTCCCCAGTGTTTAAAGAAAAGAAAAGTTAGAAGGGGTGGAGGATTTAAAAGAGTAAATGATAATCATGGAATGAAGTCACCTGGTGGTTGATGCTGATAGTGTGTGCGACAGTCTCCCTTCACTCCTGGATTTGAGTCTCAGCGGCTTGGATGGTGGTGAATGGATTCTCCATATGACTTACAACATGTAATTTTATTTTTTTAACCTATAAAAACATAATAATAAACAAAAAAATAAACTGATGATACATTGTCATCTTTTTAGATTTCTGGGTAAGGTATTACTCAGAGATCATGCCACGTGACATAGATGAATATGGAGCTCCCCTTTCATACCCATCCTTACTCATAAAATAATAACAGGTCAAAAGTCTATGGTAATTTATTATATTAAAAAGAAAATGATTCAAAATGATTAGAAAACATGAAAACCATGGGTTGCCTCCCATGCAACGCTTTTGTTTAACGTCGTTAGCTCGACTTGAACCCCCCAACTTATCCAATTCCAACTTTCAAAATTTTAATTAACCCATATTTCTCCACTTCAACAAGATTGAGATTGATTATTTGTTTGAAATATGTTTCATGTGAAATCCTTTGTTCTATAATGAGCGGTAAAATCTATGTAATATCAGAAACGGTTGATGGAATTGAATATCTAGTGTTGACTAAGACATCAATAAACATTCCCAATTTTTTAGTTTTAAGAGGATAATAAATTGAAATTTCATGGTATTGGTTATCCACATTTAAGAGTGGGGAAGAAAGGAGAAAAATTTTGAGTTCAGGTTGATAAAAATTTACAAAAGAAGAATGGAAATTTGAATCAAAAACAGTTTCTTCTCCATGAAATTTAGAAATAATTTGTTCCTTTTGAAATTTTGATTCCTCCAAAAAAATTTCTTTTTGAATGTCGGGAGTGGGTATAGACTCAATATTTGTTAACTCTCCCAATGGTTCAATGACTGGTGATTCTAAAAAATCATTTTTGATGCAATATTCTGGACATTCAATCCTTAAAGAATAATTTCCGTCTTGTGAATTCATGAAATCAATTTCATCCTGATTTAAATACTCATTAACAGTTCCTTCATGTTCTTTATCTTGAATATCAACATTACCTGACCAAATCTCTTCATTATCCAACTCTGTATTCCAAGAATTTAAAGTTAGTTATTTACTAAATTAACATGAGTTGTGTGCGAAACAAGATTCTTCTATATGTGATGTGGAAAGGACATCATGAGTGGGAATGGTTTCTTCATAAGTCTCAATGTTTTGTATTTATAATCTCAGTGATGAAACATCTGAATTCATTTTAACCATTTTTTCACAAAAATGATCAAGAATTTTTTCAGAATTAGGATTGATTATTGTTTGTACATCATCATCAACATTATGTTTGATCTCTTCAATCATCCTTCAGAGGTATGGAAATTGATCCGTTAAAAAATCAGCATCCCATTGATCGTTCATGTTATCGGGTGTGGGGTATTCATTTAAAGGTTGATCAAAGTAATTTTCTATGTGAGGGGATTCCCAATGTTGATTTTATATTCGATTCCAGCCTGATTTTATGAAATGAAATTGTTGATGATACTCCATTGGAGTTTAATGAAATTTGGATTTGGATTTTTTTTTTGGAAAAACAGAAAGGGGAAAAGAAAAGAGAAATAGAGGTGAGAAAAGAAAAGTTATGTGAGAATAGAAGGTGGGAGTCTAAGAAAATTTACTAGGGTCCCCGGCAACGGCGCCAAAATTTGGTTGCGCCCAAATTTACCCTACCCGTAAAATCAGTCGTTGAAGTACAAGTAGGGATGAAATCCATATGGACTGAAGAAGAAACCTTGAGATACTTTGATTAGATGCGGGATTGGAAATGAAGTGGCCAACTATGGTGTTGATTGATTTGAAGTCATATTGATTTAATTTAAAGAAAAAAACCAATAAAATTACTTGAATAAACAATACTAATTAAGGTGAGTTGATCCTAAGTCATCTTTTGGGCTTGATTGGATGTATTTGTTTTTTTTCATTTGATTCTCTGTTCATCGGTTCAAGATGTATCCATTAAATGAAATAATTCCCCAATATCATTCTCCGATTTAATCCCTAAACAATTTCAAGGTTAATCACCAATTCACATAGAGGATCAATTAAATGAGCACTCCAAGGAATTGGATCGTACTAGAAATCAAAATGTGTCATCATTAAAGTCGGTGAAGACAAAGATGAAGATAAATCAAAGAAAGGAACTCTTAAAATAAAGAACAAATTTAAGAATTTAAGAACATTAAATAACATTCAATACAACTCATGCAACTCCCTAGGATAGACCCATAAAATGTTAGCCCTTCATTGATGCTATTATATCAATGGAAGCGGGTAATTGACTTAAAGAAGACGTATTGAAGAAGAAAGAAAGAAATCATTAATCAAAATGAACACTCCACCGTTGTGTGATGAATTCACAAGTGCAGTTGTGAATAAATTCACACTACGATTCAACGGTATCAATGTGTGAAGAAAAGGAAAATAAAAAGTGAATAAGAATAAATTTTATTAAAATACTAAACATGAATGAAAAACTTACATTAGAGAAATTGACGATGCCATTACAAAACGAAAGCGGGAAATTACAATTGAAAGAAAAACATGGATTCAAAGGAAAATGTTAGATCATTATTCCATTCACCACCAGCTCCTTATATAGGAATATTAGGAGCCTTATGTCCACCCCCAACAATTAAGAGAGTCAAAAGGAGGGTGAAGAATCAAAAGGAAATTAACGCTACAAAGTTGACCACAAAACCATCCAGATTCATCCTCCATTTTGGCGTGTGTGTTGGACACTTCATACAGCCGAATCCGCTGGTGTCATAAAAATAACATATCTTCTTACATGTGTCTTCTATAAGGTCTCAAAATTTCAGGAAAGTTGGCTCAGCCGTTTGGATGTTATGGTTGAAATGATGGGACAGATTTCTGTGCATTAATGTCAGGTCCACCATTTAAATCTCAACTTCATATCACTTTATCATCATGAAAACATCAGAATTAGCTTCGTCCACAGTTGAATTAAATGATCCTCATATTTTTATCTTTCTACTGTATAAATTTTATCTTCATTAGGCTTGGTTTCTGGGCCCCACATTTGTTAGATGAGCCTTAGGCCCATTATGCTTTTTCCAGCAAGTTTCTACCTTCAGGCGCAAAATTCATTATCTTCATTTGAAATTCATCAATCGGACCTAAAATATAAAATGTTCCAACCAAATTGATCAATCATATACCAAAATTTCAAATTCATAAAATGAATATAATATTGTCAAAAAACAAATGAATGATTGGGCCCAAATTTTCATTCCAATCATGAATTGCATTTTTGGTTAGAAATGATGTTTTATTTACGTAATGCACTAAAGAAATGTTTATGGACATTGGAACAATGAATATAAAGATATTAACAATTAATATTAGCCACTCTCAGTGACTAATCACACCCCCAACTTGAGTTTTTCTAGCCCCGAGCAAAATAAATTACAAATATGAAATTCAAATCCCCTTTTCCAAAAACATTTTAATACACATTGTTCACCCAAATATCTAATACCAAAAAAATTATGAAAACCCATCAAAATCATTAAAAACAAGCTAGGTCCATAAGCATATCCCAAGCCCAAGCCCATTCCTTTTTTCAAATTCATTACCACATTTCATCCAATTCCAATTAAGCATGATAAAGTGTTGTGCATCGTAAAAGATATGTGGCCCATTTTATTGTTCAAGGGGAAAAATGGAAGCGCTATGTGGAAATCACATTAAACCTTAAGATGAGTATCCTTTTTTTGATTTTTTTGATTTTATTTTTATAACCACAATAGATATGAAATGACTAACTCTGGGCAAGACAACTATGGAGTCGTGATCCCCAAGTGTCGGACGCCACACATATTATCAATTTCATGCTATACAATAGAGATATAAAGCCTAACTCTGGGCAAGACAACTATGGAGTCACGATCCCCAAGTGCCGGAAACCAGGAAATTGGACAAAACATTGCTCTATGTGGTCTTTTTTTGTTTTTTTTTTTGTTTTTTTTTTTTATACTCAAATTAAACTAAAAGTGACCCCAGAACCCTATGCTATAATGAATGGGACCCAAGAACTCAAATTTACACCCACGATCTAGTAGACGTGCATTGTGGAATTTTTATTAAGAGGATGAAATTGTAAACATTGAAAAATCACATCGGACAACCGCACTTTCCAAAAACTATGCTCATGAACTTATACTTGCATTAAAATCAGAATCAAGGCATGAAAAATTTATTTGATATCCAATTTTAGAGTTTGCAATGTATGTCTATCATCTTTATGGTTAATGGAATTTTTCTTTTCATGCATGTTTTTATTCACAAAATAAAATCAATTTTTATCTCCCCCCAACATAGAATGACACTGTCCCCAGTGTTTAAAGAAAATAAAAGTTAGAAGGGGGGTGGAGGATTTCAAAGAGTAAATGATAATCATGGAATGAAGTCACCTAGTGGTTGATGATGATAGTGTGTGCGACAGTCTCCCTTCACTCCTGGATTTGAGTCTCAGCGGCTTGGATAGTGGTGAATGGATTCTCCATATGACTTACAACATGTACTTTTATTTTTTTAACCTATAAAAACATAATAATAAACAAAACAAAATAAACTGATGATACATTGTCTTCTTTTTAGATTTCTGGGTAAGGAATTACACAGAGATCACGCCACGTGACACGGATGAATATGGTGCTCCCCTTTCATACCCATCCTTACTCATAAAAGAATAACATGTCAATAGTCTATGGTAATTTATTATATGAAAAAGAAAATGATTCAAAATGATTAGAAAACATGAAAACCATGGGTTGCCTCCCATGCAGCGCTTTTTTTTAACGTCCTTAGCTCGACTTGAACCCCCCCAACATATCCAATTCGAACATTAAAACTTTTAATAAACCCATTTTTCTCCACTTCAACAAGATTGAGATTGATTATTTGTTTGAAATATGTTTCATGTGAAATCCTTTGTTCTATAATGAGCGGTAAAATCCATGTAATATCAGAAATGGTTGATTGAATTTAATATCTAGTATTCCCTAAGACATCAATAAACATTCCCAATTTTTTAGTTTCAAGAGGATAATAAATTTAAATTTCATGGTATTGGTTATCCATGTTTATGAGTGGGGAAGAAAGGAGAAAAATTTTCAGTTCAGGTTGATAAAAATTTACAAAAGAAGAATGGAAATTTGAATTAAAAATAGTTTCTTCTCCATGAAATTTAGAAATAATTTGTTCCTTTTTAAATTTTGATTCCTCCCAAAAATTTTCCTTTTGAATGTCGGGAGTGGGTATAGACTCAATATTTGTTAACTCTCCCAATGGTTCAATGATTGGTGATTCTAAAAAATGATTTTTGGTGCATTATTCTGGACATTCAATCCTTAAATAATAATTTCCCTCTTGTGAATTCATGAAATCAATTTCATCCTGATTTAAATACTCATTAACAATTCCTTCATGTTATTTATCTTGAATTTCAACATTACCTGACCAAATCTATTCAATATCCAACTCTGTATACCAAGATTTTAATGTGGGTTCTTTACTAAATTCACATGAGTTATGTGGGAAAAAATATTCTTCTATAAGTGATGTGGAAAGGACATCCTGAGTGGGAATGTGTTCTTCATAAGTCTCAATGTTTTGTATTTATAATCTTAGTGATGAAACTTCTGAATTCATTTTAACTATTTTTCACACAAATGTTCATGAACTTTTTCAGAATTAGGATTGATTGTTGTTTGTACATCATCATCATCATTATGTTTGATCTCTTCTATCATCCTTCAGAGGTATGGAAATTGATCCTTTAAAAAATCAGCATCTCATTGATCGTTCATGTTATCGGGTCTGGGGTATTCATTTAAAGGTTGATCAAAGTAATTTCCTATGTGAGGGGATTCCCAATGTTGATTTTCTATTCGATTCCAGCCCGATTTTATGAAATGAAATTGTTGATGATACTTCATTGGAGTTTAATGAAATTTGGATTTGGATTTGTTTTTTTTTTTGGAAAAATAGAAAGGGGAAAAGAAAAGAGAAATAGAGGTGAGAAAAGAAAAGTTAGGTGAGAATAGAAGGTGGGTGTCTAAGAAAATTTACTAGGGTCCCCGGCAACGGCGCCAAAATTTGGTTGCGCCCAAATTTACCATACCGGTAAAAGCAGTCGTTGAAGTACAAGTAGGGATCGAATCCACAGGGACCGAAGAAGAAACCTTGAGACACTTTGAATAGATGCGGGATTGGCTATGAAGTGGCCAACTATGGTGTTGATTGATTTGAAGAAATATTGATTTAATTTAAAGAACAAAACCAATAAAATTACTTGAATAAATAAAACTAATTAAGGTGAGTTGATCCTAGGTCATCTTTTGGGCTTGATTGGTTGTATTTGTTTTTTTCATTTGATTTTCTGTTCATCGGTTCAAGAGGTATCCATTAAATGAAATAATTCCCCAATATCATTCTCCGATTTATTCCCTAAACAATTTCAAGGCTAATCACCAATTCACTTAGAGGATAAATTAAATGAGTACTCCAAGGAATTGATCGTACTAGCACTCAAAATGTGTCATCGTTAAAGTCGGTGAAGACAAAGAAGAAGATAAATCAATGAAAGGAACTCTTAAAATAAAGAAAAAATTTAAGAATTTAAGAACATCACATAACATTCAATACAACTCATGCAACTCCCTATGATTGAACCATAAAAGGTTATCCCTCCATTGATTCTATTCTATCAATGGAAGCGGGTAATTGACTTAAAGAAGCGGGATTGAAGAAAAAAGAAAAAAAAACATTAATCAAAATGAACACTCTGCCATTGTGTGATGAATTCACAAGTGCAGGTGTGAATAAATTCACACTATGATTAAACGGTATCAATGTGTGATGAATAGGAAAATAAAAAGTGAAAAATAATAAATTTTATTAAAATACTAAACATGAATGAAAAACTTACATTATAGAAATTGACGATGCCATTACAAAACGAAAGCGGGAAATTACAATTGAAAGAAAAATTGGATTCAAAGGAAAATGTTAGATGATTATTACCTTCACCACCAGCTCCTTATATAGGAATATTAGGAGCCTTATGTCCACCCCCAATAATAAATTAACCCCCCAAAAATTAAGAGTCAAAAGGAGGGTGAAGAATCAAATGGAAAATTAAATTTACAAAGTTGACCACAAAACCAGCCAGATTCATCCTCCATTTTGACGTGTGTGTTGGACACTTCATACGGCCGAATCCGAAGGTGTCATAAAAATAACATATCTTCGTCCATGTGTCTTATATAATCTCTCAAAATTTCAGGAACGTTGGCTCAGCCGTTTCGATGTTGTGGTCGAAATGGTGGGACAGATTTATGTGCATTAATGTCGGGTCCACCATTTAAATCTCAACTTCAGATCCCTTTATCATCCTGAAAACATCAGAATTAGCTCCGTCCACAGTTGAATTAAATGATCATAATATTTTTATCTTTATACTGTATAAATTTTTTCTTCATTAGGATTGGTTTATGTGCCCCACATTTGTTTGATGGGCCTTAGGCCCATTATGCTTTTTCCAGCAAGTTTCTGCCTTCAGGCGCAAAATTCTCCATCTTCATTTGAGATTCATCAATCGGACCTAAAAGATAAAATGTTCCAAAAAAAGTGACCAATCATATACGAAAATTTAAAATTCAGAAAATGAATATAATATTGTCAAAAAACAAATGAATGATTGGGCCCAAATTTTCATTTTAAACATGAATTGCATTTTTGATGAGAAATGATGTTCTATTTATGTAATGCACTAAAAACAATGTTTATGGACTTTGTAACAATGAATATAATGATATTAAAAATTAATATTAGCCACTTTCAGTGACTAATCACACCCCCCAACATGAGTTTTTCTAGTCCCGAGCAAAAAAAATTACAAATATGAAATTCAAATCCCCTTTTCCAAAAACATTTTAATACACATTGCTCACCCAAATATCTAATACCAAAAAAATTATGAAAACCCATCAAAATCATTAAAAACAAGCTAGGTCCATATGCATATCCCAAGCCCAAGCCCGTTCCTTTGTTCAAATTCATTTCCACATTTCATCCAATTCCAATTAAGCATGATAAAGTGTTGTGCATCATAAAAGATATTGGGCCCATTTTATTGTTCAAGGGGAAAAAATGGAAGCTCTAGGTGGGAATCACATTAAACCTTAAGATGAGTATCTTTTTTTTATTTTTATTTTTTTATTTTTTTAACCACAATAGATATGAAAATACTAACTCTGGGCAATAAAACTTTGGAGTCACGATCCCCAAGTGTAGGACGCAACACATATTGTCAATTTCATGCTCTAAAATAGAGATATAAAGCCTAACTATGGGCAAGACAACTATGGAGTCATGATCCCCAAGTGTCGAACACCACGCATTTGGACAAAACATTTCTCTATGTGGTCTTTCTTTTTGTTTTTTTTTTGCATACTCAAATTAAACTAAAAGAGACCCCAGAACCCTATGCTATAATGAATGGGACCCAAAAACTCAAATTTACACCCACGATATATTAGACATGCATTGTGGCATTTTTATTAATAGGATGAAATTGTAAACATTGAAAATCACATCGGACAACCACACTTTCCAAAAACTATGCTCATGAACTTAAACTTGCATTAAAATCAGAATCAAGGCATGCAAAATTTATTTGATATCCAATTTTAGAGTTTTCAATGTGTGTTTATCATGTTTATGGTTAATGGAATTTTTTTTTCATGCATGTTTTTATTCACAAAATAAAAAAATCATTTTTTATCTCCCCCCAACTTATAATGACATTGTCCCCAGTGTTTAAAGAAAAGAAAAGTTAGAAGGGGGTGGAGGATTTCAAAGAGTAAATGATAATCATCGAATGAAGTCACCTGGTGGTTGATGATGATAGTGTGTGCGATAGTCTCCCTTCACTCCTGGATTTGAGTGTCAGCAGCTTGGATGGTGGTGAATGGATTCTCCATATGAATTACAACATGTACTTTTATTTTTTTAACCTATAAAAACATAATAATAAACAAAACAAAATAAATTGATGATACATTGTCTTCTTTTTAGATTTCTGGTTAAGGTAATACATAGAGATCACGCCACGTGACACGGATAAATATGGCGCTCCCCTTTCATACCCATCCTTACTCATAAAAGATGAACAGGTCAACAGTCTATGGTAATTTATTATATGAAAAAGAAAATGATTCAAAATGATTAGAAAACATGAAAACCATGGGTTTCCTCCCATGCAGCGCTTTTGTTTAACGTCGTTAGCTCGACTTGAACCCCCCAACTTATCCAATTCCAACTTTCAAAATTTTAATTATCCCATTTTTCTCCACTTCAACAATATTGAGAATGATTATTTGTTTGAAATATGTTTCATGTGAAATCCTTTGTTCTATAATGAGCGGTAAAATCCATGTAATATCAGAAATGGTTGATTGAATTGAATATCTAGTATTTCCTAAGACATCAATAAACATTCCCAATTTTTTAGTTTCAAGAGGATAATAAATTGAAATTTCATGGTATTGGTTATCCACATTTAAGAATGGGGAAGAAAGAACAAAAATTTTGAGTTTAGGATGATAACAATTTACAAAAGAAGAATGGAAATTTGAATCAAAAATAGTTTCTTCTCCATGAAATTTAGAAATAATTGGTTCCTTTTGAAATTTTGATTCCTCCCAAAAATTTTCCTTTTGAATGTTGGGAGTGGGTTTAGACTCAATATTTCTTAACTCTCCCAATGGTTCAATGATTGGTGATCCTAAAAAATCATTTTTGGTGCAATATTCTGAACATTCAATCCATAAAGAATAATTTCCCTCTTTTGAATTCATGAAATAAATTTCATCCTGATTTAAATACTCATTAACAATTCCTTCATGTTCTTTATCTTGAATTTCAACATTACCTGACCAAATATCTTCATTATCCAACTCTGTATTCCAAGATTTTAAAGTGGGTTCTTTTCTAAATTCACATGAGTTATGTGGGAAAAAAGATTCTTCTATAAGTGATGTGGAATGGACATCCTGAGTGGGAATGGGTTCATCATAAGTCTCAATGTTTTGTATTTATAATCTCAGTGATGAAACTTCTAAATTCATTTTAACCATTTTTTCACACAAATGTTCAATAATTTTTTCAGAATTAGGATTGATTGTTATATGTACATCACCATCATCATTATGTTTGATCTCTTCAATCATCCTTCAGAGGTATGGAAATTGATCCTTTAAAAAATCAGCATCCCATTGATCGTTCATGTTATCGGGTGTGGGGTATTAATTAAAGGTTGATCAAAGTAATTTCCTATGTGAGGGGATTCCCAATGTTGATTTTGTATTCGATTCCAGCCCGATTTTATGAAATGAAATTGTTGATGATACTCCATTGGAGTTTAATGAAATTTGTTTTTGGATTTGTTTTTTTTTTGGAAAAACAGAAAGGGGAAAAGAAAAGAGAAATAGAGGTGAGAAAAGAAATGTTAGGTGAGAATAGAAGGTGGGTGTCTAAGAAAACTTACTAGGGTCCCTGGCAACTGTGCCAAAATTTGGTTGCTCCCAAATTTACCCTACCGGTAAAAGTGGTCGTTGAAGTAAAAGTAGGGATCGAATCCACATGGACCGAAGAAGAAATCTTGAGACACTTTGGTTAGATGCGAGATTGGCTATGAAGTGGCCAACTATGGTATTGATAGATTTGAAGAAATATTGATTTAATTTAAAGAAAAAAACCAATAAAATTACTTGAATAAACAAAACTAATTAAGGTGAGTTGATCCTAGGTCATCTTTTGGGCTTGATTGGATGTATTTGTTTTTTTCATTTGATTTTCTGTTCATCGGTTAAAGAGGTATCCATTAAATGAAATAATTCCACAATATCATTCTATGAATTAATAACTACACAATTTCAAGGCTAATCACAAATTCACATAGAGGATCAATTAAATGAGCACTCCAAGGAATTGGATCGTACTAGCACTCAAAATGTGTCATCGTTAAAGTCAGTGAAGACAATGAAGAAGATAAATCAAGGAAAGGAACTCTTAAAATAAAGAACAAATTTAAGAATTTAAGAACATCAAATAACATTCAATCCAACTCATGAAACTCCCTAGGATCGACCCATAAAAGGTTAGCCCTCCATTGATGCTATTCTATCAATGGAAGTGGGTAATTGACTTAAATAAGCACGATTGAAGAAGAACGAAAAAAACATTAATGAAAATGAACACTCCACCATTGTGTGATGAATTCACAAGTGCAGGTGTGAATAAATTCACAATACGATTCAACGGTATCAAAGTGTGAAGAAAAGGAAAATAAAAAGTGAAAAATAATAAATTTTATTAAAATAATAAACATGAATGAAAAATATACATTAGAGAAATTGACGATACCATTACAAAACGAAAGCGGGAAATTACAATTGAAAGAAAAACATGGATTCAAAGGAAAATGTTAGATGATTATTCCCTTCACCACCAACTCCTTATATAGGAATATTAGGATCCTTATGTCCAACCCCAACAATAAATTCACCCCCTCAACAATTAAGAGAATCAAAAGGAGGGTGAAGAATCAAAAGGAAATTAACGTTACAAAGTTGACCACAAAACCAGCCAGATTCATCCTCCATTTTGACGTGTTCCTTTGACACTCCATACGGCCGAATCCGAAGGTTTCATAAGAATAACATATCTTCTTCCATGTGTCTTCTAGAAGCTCTAAACATTTCAGGATATTTGGCTCAGCCGTTTGGATTTTATGGTCGAAATCGTGGGACGTATTTCGGTGCATTAATGTCGGATCCACCATTTAAATATCAACATCAGATCCCTTTATCATCATGAAAACATCAGAATTAGCTCCATACACAGTTGAATAAAATGATCCTCATATTTTTATATTTCTACTGTATCAATTTGAGCTTCATTGGGCTTGGGTTCTGGGCCCCACATTTGTTTGATGGGCCTTTGGCCCATTATGCTTTTTCCAGCAAGTTTCTTCCTTCAGGCGCAAAATTATCCATCTTCCTTTGGGATTCATCTATCGGACCTAAAAGATAAAATGTTACAAACAAAGTGATCAATCATATCCCAAAGTTTCAAATTCAGAAAATGAATAAAATATTGTCAAAAAACAAATGAATGATTGGGCCCAAATTTTCATTTTAAACATGAATTGCATTTTTGATGAGAAATGAAGTTATATATATATGTAATGCACTAAAAACAATGTTTATGGAATTTGTAACAATGAATATAACGATAATAACAATTAATATTAGCCACTTTCAGTGACTAATCATCCACTTATCAGGATTGATGAATACAATACTAACTAAACTATGTCGAATATGATTGGGGACCTATAGGTTATTGGAATTCTCCCTACTAGTGGCTCGTGTGCACGAGAATGGATATTGTGATGGTTACTCTCACTGAGATATGAGGTACCTAGGACCCTGAATGAGCTAGTACCTAGGGGTTATCTCTCATTTCCTGTGCTCATTGGATTCTTTGTGCTTACCATCATCATATGCTATTGCTAGCTGGGTATTTCAGTAGTTTTTTAATTTATTTTAAATGTGATTATTCTTTATATTATCAAACTTGAAAACTATTTTTATTTTTATGTTGCATATTTTATAAATTGTAACTAACATTTCATGTTTATTAAAACATGAAATATTTTCATCTTTGAATTTTTATCACATTTAACCTCGTAATATATATATCGAACATGTCATTTACTCACAACCTACTTACACTCTTTGTTGTAAGTAGACTGGGTTATGTTTGCTGTCGTAGGTTTGTGTATAACTTTTGTGCCAACATCTGGGATTTTTACCGGTCGTTCTTGATGCAGTGTAGTGGGGATGGCTGGAGGGCGGTGCGTCTTTCCTTGTCGAGGTTCTTGGGTTGTACTTATTTGGGTTTTTTCCTTTGTAATGGTCTTAAAATATAGTTTTAACTAATGTCATTCAGTTCTGGAATTTTGTAAAAGAAGGTTTTAATCGAAAAATCTAGATTTGTTTTATTGAGTTATTTTGTTGTTTAATGTTTATTAACTTGGATAAATCATTCCCAAACATCATTTTATGATACCTGGGAACCTTTTCAAGTCTGTGGGGATTGTGAATGCCCTTTTTGGCCTTTTCACAGGCCAGGATGGTTGCTGGTTTCAATGGAAAACAGATTCTGTTCGTGACATCAATAATTACCCAAAGATCATCTGGACATGAAACGAATAAATAAATTACCATAGAAAAAATAAATTAAAAATTATAACTCATTAAAAAGGATGAATCTAAATACAATATAATTACAGCAATTAAAATATTGATATATTTACGTTCAATATTATCTAATTAGGGAAACTAATTTTTTTAATTATTATGTTTTGGGTATGTGAACTATGATTATTGAACCTAAGGATAGGGATATCCCAAAACAACCATATTTTCATTCGGGTATTCATTATTCCCCTTTTAAAAACATTTTATCATTATTATTTTTCTATAACTCTTATATATTATATAAATATTCCCTCAATACATATAAATAATTTAATTCACTATTCTTTTATAGTATATACTTGTTATTAATGTTTCTTTCAGAATTACATTCAATAAGAAAACCCAATTAAAGAAAAATTCCAAATTTGATAACATATTTCTTGTAACACCTAAAAACATGTTTTATAAAATATGTGGTATCTATATTTTCTCAATATATTAATGATTTTTTTTTTAATTTAATGTTTTATGAAAAATATATTTTTTTCATTTCATTATGGACTCTTAACCCTTTTACAAAAGACCCACTATAAGCTGTATATTTTAAAATCTATTAATAAAATTCATTTCACATATAAAACTTAGTTAGACATCATTTTTCATTATCTTTGTTCATTTTTTTCTAATGAATTTTCAACAATTTTTTAATCCCTTCTTTATTGGAATGAATTTTGATATTATATCTATTTTTTGGATAATAAATTATTATACATCCTATTTACTTACATGGGTAATTATTTTATTTATTACATAGGTGTGATCATCATTTTTTACACAAATGTACACACATTTTATTATTAGTTCTCATATATAGTCTTCCATTGAATTTGCAAATGTTTATGTCTCGTGAGATGATATATATGGAATTAGGTAGTAAACCATACCCATGATTGTACCATGTACACTATGTCATGTTAACATAGAATTTATCCTTGTGTTATAACTAGTTGAAGTATTTTTTATATATACACAATAATTTGTTCACATTATCTTATATTTCTTCACATTTTTACTACATGAGTCCCTATGATTGTCAGTGAGACTCAACTATTAGGATTTCATTTTATTCCATTTGACACACATGTTATGATTCTTCACTATGTTTGTTCCCTTATAGGGATTTATAACATACACATTCTTTTATGTATTCTTCATTTCTTCCAATATAATTATATAATGTTGGTTTAATTTAATATCTAATTATTGATAACAATCTAATGGTATATTATTTATTCTAATTTTGATGTATTGTGAACCATGTATTCCCAATACATTTGGACATTTGATATTTGGTTTTGTTTATTGGATATATATGTTAAAATTCATGTAATATCATTTGAAATAATTATTGGTAACTATAATTTATATCTGGGAGATGTCATCATCTTTTTGTGGATTGGGATAATAATATATTATTAAAAATCCAATGGATTAGTATATTTATATGAAATATCATGAAATTTTATAGATGTATAGTGTGATTCATTTTAAGGAAATATTATACATTTATAGATTATTTAAGTGGATGTGGATTTGAAACAAATGTTCCTTTTGGTATCAAAATCAAAAAGGAATAATGGTTATTAATTCACTTGAAAATTCTACATGAAAAAGTTTACATTCCTCAAAATTGTTCTGACACTCAGGAGGAGATATTCTATTGAAAAATCAAAATCTATTTATGATCCATTATTTATGTCATGAATAGATTGTAATGATATGATACTAAATAGGTAAATTACCATGGATAACCAGGATTGAAGCCTCTTGATTCAAATATTTGGATATTTTTGTCATTTATATGGTATTCCTTTTATGATAATAGTTGGTATTTTATATAATTTTTAGATTGATTATTATCATCCATAATATTATTTATGGATTTATTAAATTAATGGATCAAAAATATAACAAGGAATATTAATGTCATTACCCCTTCATTCGAATTTATAATTATTGTTTGACTCATTCATTCATATTATGAATTTTTAGTATAAATATCTATACCCAACCCCAAAACATGGAGGTTGAGTTATATATAAGAATATTAATAAGGGAAATTATTATATATGAATCAAAAAAACGCATACCTAGTCAATTATTTTTTATTGAATATCCTAGAAAATAATTTTATACATAAATTCGGTAAAAATATTATGCTATATTGGATATGTATTTTAAATCCTGATATAAATCCAACACAAACTATTAGGAGAGAGGGATAACTCTTCACATCCTAATACATCTTAAAATTGTATATAACGTTATTGATGGGTAAAGATGAAAATTAATATATTATTCTCAAATAGGGATATTATTTTCTTATGATATAATTATTCTAGATAAAATAATTGAGAGAAATGAGAGAATTTCCAGAAATAGCATAAATACCACAATATTTTGGTACACGAGCTAGTATTTAGTTGGAATGAAGGACTTTGTCAATCCACTTTTATTTTTTACTATCATCTAGAATCAACAAGATGAATTTGGGAATGGTTTTTCCACATAAATACTATGATAAATAGTTACAAGTTATTATGAAAAAAAGAGAACTCCACAAGGAGAATACTGAAATAAGTAAAACAGAAAAATAAACCCAAAGTAAAACGCTAGCGTACAATGAAAATGAGATAAAATACCCCATGATGTAATAGAAGAAACACACTAATACCATGAGATTTCCAACCATCACATCCATGTATCATATTTCACTTACATGACTATGAAAAAGGACATGTTCTAATTCTCGTTGGAAGTGTAAGGATTTGTGCTAAAATCGTATTAGGGTCTCACTCAGTGTCCAATATAATATTCAAATAATATATAAACATAATCATGAAATTAATTTAAAATAAAATAATCCTTACATTACAAGTGAAGGTTTACAAAACATTCTATTCATTTCAATTTATTGAAACATTTAAATCAATGAATTAAGTAATGATTTTTTACAAAAATGATCATATAAATACATTATAATCCTTAAATATTATTTTATAAATAGTGATATATATACCAAAGTAATAAAAATGAGAAACATGGTTATCTTCCAAGTGGTACGAATGATCATGTTTCTTGGATCCTCATACATTTAAACAAGTGATCCTGGAAATATGGGAACACAAATCCCTAAAACAATAGTCAAAGAGGACTAATCAAAATCCCATTGGGGATATGATATATTTCATTATGAAATTAAAAGTTTTTAATTTCATCAAAAATTCCAAATTTGTCTCAAAAAACTCACTAACAATATATGCATCCATGTCCTGAAACAATCAATCAGTAATGGGAAAATCAATATAAAACTATTTAAAATAAATATCCAAATTTCATTTTCAATATGCCAATTTCAATTTAAAAAAACATATTCTTATAATAATTTTTTTCCTTTATCATGATAAATCTTATCCTATGTTTCTATCATATCATTTTTTTTTCTTTTGAAAATCTGTTAATAAATCAATATCATAAATTAATTTCAAAATCAGTTTCACAATTACAGCATTTTCAAATCAAACAATAATTATGAATTCAATAGGAATTTGGGGGTATCCCCAAACTTCATGCCAAAACAATTCAAATAAAAATCCGTAAAGAATGGTTTTTTCACAATTTAATATCATTGAAATTTTACTTAAATTGACCTAGTAATTGATTTATAAAATAAAAAATCTCAACAGAATCACCTGCCTTGGGATCATGGGATCTCATTTCATGACCCCTAATCTATGTTATTTCAATGAAGAACATTGGAAACACATTTCAATAATTAAAAAATAGATTTACGACACCAAAAAATTAGGATTTATATCCATCATGAAAATTCTTCCTAAGAAAACCTATGGAGGAGAGAGTGTGTGTGGTAACAAAAGAATTAGATAAAGTTACATAATGGGGAGGAAACAATTAATGTTCTCCAAGCATTGATAAGCCTATAAAAGTGTTTGAAAGTTCCTAAAATAGTCCCTATGAGCATCCAACACATCAAAAATAAATTCAAGAAGAGTTCTTGTAGAGCAGGAGTTAAAATTGGGGTTCAAGAATTTTTTTATTAATTTGAAGAATAAAATATTTCCATGTGCATGGTTAGCTAGGCAATTCCACATAGTTTGTCAAACTGTGTGCCCTAAATTTTCACCCCACTAATAGGGTTCATAGTTTTTCAATCCTTGTGTTTTCCATGAAAATCACCACTATCTAGGGTTACATGGATTTCTCTAGGTGGGTGCATGGTTTGGGTATACAATTCGTCAACCATGCAGAACCTAGTAAATTCATAAAATTTAAAATTTCTTCCATAAAATCACCTGATAAAAACCCCATATTAATCATAAACTATAATACATGTCATGGAGTATATAAAAAAGATATAATTTGTTTCATCATCATAATAATATAATCATTATATCCCTATAAATCAAATTTAGATGTCTCAATTTGAAAAAGATGATTCCAGTAGTCTCTCATCATTGCCTCTCTCTACCACTTCTCAGGACTATTAAAACAATGATTACATTTCACTCAAACCCATGTAATCTACCTCACATGGAATACCTTGATTTTCGAATAAACTATACTGACTGCATGCTCAGTCATAGAAAAATCAGGCTCAATGTTAAGATCTATGCAGCTCTAAAACATGAGATGGATTACAAATATACTTTTGTGACAGTGATACATGGAACATGTTATGTATCAATGCCAATATTTTTGGAACTTTTAAATGATAAGGCACTTTCCACACCTACTCTATTACATTAACGTTTTAGAAAATACGAGGAGAAATATTTCCTTACATCCCTGGTTGTTGATAGACCAAAATGAGGTGAAATTTTAAAGAACACTTTTTCACCAACTAAGAATTTCAATGGCCTAAGGCAATGATCAAACTAATATTTATATCGGATCAATACATTGAACATTATATGGTGAAACAACTAATTAATTTCTATCATCTCTTGATCTATGCTTTCTTTTACCAAGGAACATTCACCAATATTTGAAAAAAAATGTTATTTTACAAAGTCGGTCATATAGGGAATCAAAATGATCCATTTATGGTTATCAAATGGTAACTATTATATTAAAAAACTATACCATTAAAAATGGTAATACTAATATCCAATATATTCAATGACATAAGTTCATAACATTCCCCTAATAAATTTTATAGCTCTCTATGTCAGAAAATTTGACTGTGGGTGGTATACCATTCTAAAATGAACATGAGATCCCAATGCCTCATGAAGGAATCTCTAATATATATAATTAATAAAAATAAGGAAGAATATACTATATAATAATGAACTGCATTAAAATTAACAATACATTTCACATATGGATTTCCTAGCTCCTCAAATCAGGTTGTATCAGGAATGGGTAAGAAGTGAGCTGATTTAGATAGCCTAGAAATCCCAACCCATATTGCATTATTCATTATATGGGTGTATAGAGACACAATAAACATTCAATTAATATTGCATCCCACTAAAAATTTTACACTAGAAGTGTCTAAATCAAAACGAAAAGTCTCTTGTGCATGGATTTCACCTATTGACATTTATAACAGTAAGAGACAAAAAAAGAAATGTCTCATCTCATGCATGGATACCAGAATTGTTTATGTCCATCATATAACTTTTTTTGGTTCCTGGGTGAAAATAATATAAGTAATAATATAAATACCTCATCAAAAAATTTCTCATCATTAAACGTACAACAAAATGATTCAGGAAACATATAATAATATCTAGGTAGAGTGGCCACACAACAGCTGTCTCCCACCATAAAGGTAGTCTCTAATTCCATGGAAATAAAAACAATGATGATGTTCATAAATAATCACATTGAGAAGAGGTTAGGTCAACTAAAAACATAACAAAACAACAAAGGTCAAGGATTCAATAACTCTTATAAGAATCTATGAAATCAGACCCTACATATTTATCTCTTATAATTATTCATTCATGTAATTGGTTATAAGTTTCATGCTCATAGAATCAGTGATGAAATTTAATTTTCCTAGGGTATAGGTGATGTATAAATCAATGTAATGTATGTACCCAACCAAATACCTCTTTCAAATATTCCAATAATTTTTAGAGAAGATATAACTCATGATTTTGTTGCCAAAATAAATGGTAATCCTTACTTAGGAAAAAATATTCTGCCAACTCTTAACAACATGATTAAAAGATGTTACAGTATGGTCATGGATTAGATAAATATTTTCATCTTTTTAATGCTACCAAGATTCATAGGTATTGACATGATCACCCATCATAAAAACACTACCCAAAAAATAACCTGGTGAATCACAGAAAACTACATATCCATGTTCATCCTCTAGATGTGTTAACATCAGTATAGTAGAAAAGGGATGTTTCTATTTCCAAAAAAGAACCCTGAATAGTTTGATTCCATGAAAACATTATTTCCTTATGATTTGATGTAGTCATTGTAGAAACCAATGTCAATAAATTTTTTAAAACATGGAAAAAAATATGGTCAGATCATTGAAACTTCAAATCCAAAAATCATTCTATGAGTAATACCATGTAATAAAAGACTTCCACATCTTAGGATAATCTTGTATACCATGTTATGAAACCACAAGTCCCATGAACATCACCTTCCAATACAAATATCATATTTTGATAGCTTGGGTTAATGTTTGTGATTTCTCAACAGTTTCAGAACATATCATTTATGATGCTCTTGATATTATGTGAACATAAGGTAACCAAGGATTTCATCCCCAAATAATACAAAATAGGTATCAATAAACTCATAAAAAATAATATTCCTTGAATAAATGAATATAGTATGATCATTTTTTAGATAGAAGGCATGACATGATACTCATAATTGACATACATACTCTTGAAGATGAAATTATGACCGTCCGATTTTTTATTCCTAAATGGTCAGAACCAAAAAAAATAAATCATTGACAACTAGTTCCACCATTATCACAATTGAAATAGATATTCAATCCATGGAAATATAATCATAATTCTTACAATAACTAGATTGAGTTTTTCATTATTAAAACCTATGGCAAGTGACCCTTCAACTTGATTACTATAGAGAACAGGATCCACCTATGGTGAAACACTCGAGGTATAAAGCATTTCCCTAAAATATTCCCTAACCAAGCCTTTATCTATTTGATTTTAGATGATTCAATGTGGTAAGAGGTAATATATACCTGCTGAGTACCAGCCAATAAATCAATAGAAAAATACACCTCCCTTACTAGTGGAAAACCAGACAAGTTAGAATGAAAAACTCCAAGAAACTCAATGAAAACTGGTGGGATATCACCAGTCAAGGACTAATAATTTAGATCAAGTGTGAAAACATATATTAAATTCCATAAATTTATATAATAAGGCATCTATATACTCATATTTGAGTCCCATTCTACTAAAATGATATGGTTTACCAAATCGAGTGCAGTGAAGGAGACCCACCGAAGATAGAAATCATGTTAAGATTTGTTTCGCAATGATCCAATCCATCCTGAATATAATGTCATGAGGTTTCATTATAGGAACCAAAAATTGCTAGGAAAACACAGTATCTAATAATGAGATCATAAAATTAATACAATTACAACAATTTCCTCTATTTGTTTTGAGGGGTGTATTGATATCTGTCCCATAATATAAAATATATATAAGTAATATTATTAGATTAATAATATGGTTCCAATTGATATAATGATATGATATATTAGAAAATAAAGAAGTCACTAAAGAAGAAGAAATGGTAATAGTGCCTCTCACAATCTCTTGACCTATATCAACTTCCATTGGAGACTCTTCTGCTATAAGAAGAAGATATGGTCTCTGAGCCTATAGATAGAATTTCTTTATTAATAATGTACCTGACTACACCATAATACCTTTTGGAACTAATGATATCATGGGACTATATGAAGAAAAATATACATTATTGAACTTATAAAAGTTACATTATCATCCTAATTAACCACATAACATGGGTTCCTTATTGAAAATCCATTCTGAATTCGTGCGAATTCCACACTGGTAGAAAATAAATGGTCCTCATCTAGGAACAGAAGGGTGTATAAAAGAACCCGACTATTGAAAACCATAATAAAAATAATCAGGATTCCATTATTGTTTGAATTACTTCACTGAAATTCCACTGGGAGAAAGATTAAATCTTGAAAAAATAGAAATACTATCTAGATAAAGATCAACCACTTATGCTATATCCAAAAACATAGAATAATAAGAGAGATTCATAAATAATACCTAAGAACAAATATCAGATCAGAGACCCATCTTGAATATTTGATTATTAATCTTATTCATCGATAAAATAACTTGTTACAAGTATATAATCCCCAAAAATTACTTTCATACATAGTCACAGTCTTAACAGCCTACTCAAGTTGGAATAAATATATATCCTTAACCAACCACAAATATTCTGGATAGAACTAGTCAAAAAAATGAACATTTATTTCTTTAAACTATAATCATGTATGCTTATTTTCCATCAACATAGTGTCCCAACTTCTCCCCACAAGTCCATACAACATGATAGGGTCACATTTCAACATGATTGAAACAACATCCATTAAGAACTCAAACAAAAGTTCAATTATCCTCAATCACTCCTTATTCTCTTGAGGATCGTTTAGTAACTATAAAAATTATATCATTTGAGATATAAATTTCAAGAATTATTAAGACACCCATCCCTATGATTTTCCACATTAGTTTCCCGAATGAGAATGGGTGAAGGTTCTTTTCCCAGGGATTGAACAACATGAAAAATAGCACCAACATTATTTTGGTCAACATTATGATTTCCCCACTCTGTTTAATCATCAGCTTCCATCTTGATCTTTTCACATGTCTTCTCATTGAAATGATGGTACCAAACATTAGAAGTCAACATTTAAGGCATAATAATCTAAAACAGACCAGCATTCATATAAAATAAATAAGAATAATAATCCAATAAAATCGATAAAATATATATGGATTTCAACTGATGCAAATATAAAGTAGGTAATTGAAAAAAAATAATCCTCAAGATGCCTTTCCTAACAATCCATGGTGAATTAAGGATCATTGTTTAGAGAGATAAATAAAAACACACTCATAACTACCTCCCATGTCCCAAGAAGATTCCTCAAATTATATACTAACATCGAGGAATAAAATTCGACCTCCAACATTGATATCACATCTCACAAACCACTCAAAATACCCCAGTACTATAATACTAAATCAGGTCCTTACATGGTGTGATGGGCGCTCGTGATCACCAATTGTTAATGACTAGTGCTTTGAATCAATAAGATTATGACATGAGTGGTTTTTTAAATTAAATAGTGGAATAAATAGTTACAATTAAATATGCACAAAAGATAACTCCATAAGGAGAATAATACTATATGTCAAATTGGTAAAAAAAACCACAATATATAATAAATACTAGATAAAATTGGCTATTTCACTATGGAAACAACCCTACAAGACCACGTTATGAACAACCACCACAAACAAGTGGTGATTTCCCCATGGTCGAACCTAGTAGAAGAAAAACTACAGATTCATGAATGAAAAGGTAGGGTGAAATATAAAATCCACATTGGGTCTAACCATATGTTCTATATAATATTTAAATAAAAAATTACCAAATGTTTCATTGAATTTCTAATAATATAGGAATAGAAATACAAGTGGATATTTAAAAAAATAAGCTCTTCGTTTAAATTTATGGGGAAATTTCAAAAAATATCTTCATTAAACATTTTATTAAAAACTATTAACTTAAATATATAAGCAAGTGTAACATAGTATTAAAAACAATGAAACATATACCAATGTAATCACAAATTAGAAACATGTCCAATTACAAATAGGTGTTATAGTTCCATGTTGTGGGATACTCACATGATCAAAATAGTCATCACGACAATCTGTGTACCCACTTCCCTGCTACATTGTTCAAAGAGGGAAAATCAATATCCCATCTTTGATCAATCTGTGTACCCACTTCCCTAGAATTTTATTTCCATATAACTCACTAACATCCTAGAATTTCATGTTTTAAAACAACCAATCATCAATGGGTATGTTACATTAAAAAATTTAATATAAAATCTCCTTATTTTGGTTTCAATATGCCAATTTCCATCTAAAAACCAAAAAAATTGTTTTTTAATCATTTCATTCCTTGTTAATAATAAAATCCATCATATTAATAATATAAATATATTAATGTCATTTTTTTCAAAATCATTTCATAAATTGAATTCAAAAATAAATTTCATAATGAATTTGATAATTCCATCATTTTCAAATTTCATACAAATTCCCAATTCAATTAGAATATGGGTTTTCCCCATAATTAATGATAAATAAATTCAAATAAAAATACATGAGGAATAGGTTTTACATCATGCAGTTAAATGAAATTTAATTCAAAATAATAAATTCAATGTTTTAAAACATGGAATGTCTTGGTGAAACATCAGACCATCGGATCGTAGGATCACATATCACAACACCTATTTTAGGATTAACAGATGAAGAACATTGTAATTGGGGATAAATAAATCAATACCGTATTAAAGAAAAATAATAATTAGATTCGTTGAACACAAGATATCCAAAAAACCCCTAAGGAGGAGTGACCTAGATGGGGAAAGAGGTAGAGAGATAAAGAGAAGGACATTGTGAGGATTCTTTAATAAAGTGGAATATATCAATGTTCGAAATATTTTATCTTTCATTGAAAGTGATTAAACGATACTAAATGGTTCATTGAGATATTATAGGTCCTATGAAATTGATGGAATATGATTTGAGGATTACAAGGAGGTAAAATGGTAGTTCTAGAAATTTTTTTAATTTTTCAAAATAAATAATTACCATATGAATAGTTATTAGGTTAAGGCCATTTGGTTTTTTAAACTGTGCACCATAAAATTACACCCCTATAACAGGGCTCATGATTTCTACTATGTGTGTGAACAGTTTTTCAATCCATGTTTCAACTTTGATAATCAGCATTTTTTTGGTTTTCAAATTTTTTCCTCATTGGGTGAATAGATTGGGAAATCCATTCACCAACCATGAATTCCTAGAAAATTATTAAAATTACAAATTTTCTCAAGAAACCACACAATAATACCCCTTACTAATCATGGAAAAATGGTTTCTTGAATGACCTAAAAATAGGTAAATCTATGTTAGAGATAATTGTTATTTATGCAATTAATATTTCACGAGATTATACAAATGTATCTTCTGAGGAGTTTTATCATCCTCCCATGATTAATTGGTTTTAATTCTCAATATATCATATACATAGATATCTATATATATGCAAGATTCTTGAAAAAATTTCCACTATTGAGTTAGATAAACTGATGTTGTTGTTAAGATAGAATCTGGATATGGTTTTTATATGCCTTACTAAATCTCCATTGGTTGGCTATTACTCTCTGATAGAAATAAGGATAGTTTTATTCGACTCTACATTTATTATCATGACATGTAAATCCTGATAAATAACAAATTTTCCCTACAACTATTTTATCAAATGATTGATTATTTACATGGGGACCAATATTTCTCTATGGTGGACATTCAGTTAGGATATAAAAAATTAATTGGGAAGCATGAAGATATTCTCATGATAGTCTATTGATTAAGTAATATACATTATATGACCCTAATGATTCTCTTGGCACTCAAAAATTCTCTATAAATCATCATGGAACAATTTATTTGATTCATTACTGTTAATTTGAACAAATTTGAGGTTATATTTATAGAAAATATGATTATATTCTCTAAAATAATGGAGGATAATAAGTAGTATTTTCATATAGACCAAAATATGTTGTGAATGATGAATATATTTGAAATGTGAATAATAATTTTTTTCGTAATGGAGGAATAATAGTTAATGGTAGATAATATCATAAGAAATGTTATATGTATATAAACTCCTAGGATAAAATAAATTGATGAGTATCCCATACCATGAACTGTAACCGTGTTTTTTATTAATTGTACTAGCATGGTATTACTGATGATATATGAGAAAAATATTTCATTTATAAAGACACAATTATATAGATGAATCTAAAGTGGTAAATATTACTTGGATATATGTATGTGGATAGAGAGTAATGGAGTTTAAAATGATTCTTATCACTGAATAAGTCCTCATGAAGCCCTCATGCAAGGCATAATTCATTGAATGTAATAATGATTCAAAAAAACTTTCGTTGGCCAGGAAATTTTTTAAAATAATTATATAGTATCCAATTATTTATGGTAATTGAAATTTATTTAGTATATCTATCCAATTCATGATCTAGAGTTGGATGAAAAAATACTAGAAATATATATTTAGCATAATTATCACTATAGGATGAATTATGAAATATATACAAATTATAATAGCCTCATATATATATATATTGTCTAATAAATGTTATTAAATATGCTTATAGTCTACCAAGGACTATTACTTATCAATTCACTACTATTAAATAAATATAAATATATTGGAAAATTCTCTATGAAGAATGGATGATGAAAGAATATCAATAATGAGAATTGAATAAGTAAATCTACACTGAGTATAAAAAAGATAGAAATGGAAATATTATTGGTTGAAATATCATAATTTCATTCCTAATTTATTTATTAACAATCCCTTCTAAGGAATATAATGTATTATTAGGGAATTTAAATATATATATATAGAAGGAGGTGGATGATATAATAAAGGTAAATTCTCAGGTATTGGAATTGATGAAGAAAGTGTTGTATTATTCGGATCACCAATATGTACACTATAAAATCCATATATAAGTACGAGTTATTGAATGATTAATATAGCATGACAAACTCAATACACTAAGAAATCATGAGTTTTTATCGATGTACTCATGATTAATATTGGGGGGAAAATATTAATATGGATAAAGAACAATATAAATCAATGTGACTGGTATATCATCAATAAAAAACTAGATGGGTAATATCCAAGGGGATGATGTAATCATTACCAACACAAACACGATGAAAGGAAAACATGAACGTAGACATAGTTAAAGGTCCTCTGGATTAGTCCAATGGAAATAATTATATATGGGTTATATTGGATCAACATTCAATGACTTCCCACATCATTTCATTTAGATAAGACTTATCTGATGATAAACATACAATACAATTAATCATAGATGTAATTAATTAGCATGAAACACCACTACTGATTATATTGGACTAAGATCAATTATTAACATCTATGTTATGAAAATGTGTTTTAAATTATCTAAACACAATGTAGAAAATTTTTATGTCCTATCACCAAAAACCATTGTGTCACTTTAAATGAACTTTCGATTAACTGGGTGAAATTTTGAGATCATGCTTTATGGATTTCAAATGAGGGTAGGATCAAGATCCATTTTTTTTGTGAGTTACGATAAAATAATATTTTCCACTCTTTATCCACAAGAATCTATACGAAACCCATTATGAAAATAAATATACAACAATGTATTGTATGGATGAATATGGTGAGGATAGGATGATGTTACATTAAATAGATGAAAAAATGTTTGAAAAGGTCTAGACCATTCAATAGCATGTTAGAATGACTCAATCTTTATAAAAGAGAAATCATGTTTGCAATGATACATACCATGATTGTGAGGTTTGATAAAATATTATTCTCTATATTTCTTCCTCTAAGCAAGTCATATTATTTGGGGATAATTAAAATCGATGTTCTAGATAAATAATACCCTTTTAAATTCATTATGACATTATTGTCATGGATTATTGGAAACTACTGAAAATAAAACTACAATAATATACAAGACATTATCCATGAATCACTCTTGAGGAAGTATGTAACGGATACCTCCCAAGTCCATAATTTATAGGTTTTACCAGTGGATAATTCTATCACTAATGAGGAGCAATGATTTAACATCTTCTTCCATGGATAAAATTCTCTACACAATAATAAAAATATCCTTATAAAGGTAATATGGTAGAACCACAAGTATGAGGAGGAAAAAGAGAATTAGTGGATAAAAGGAAGTTGATTTTACTCCACCTGATTCCACTTAATATGCAAAATATAATTTTATAATGAAATTTCATAACAGTGGATGTAGCGACCCAACCCCAGAAATCTCAAACCTGATGCCTACTACCATAACATTGGAAGGATTATGAGGAATACAATACTATAGAAAAAACAAGTTTAATAGTCCTTGTAAACAATACACATATATGGGACTTTTGTTAGAAATGAATACACTAAATAAAATATAATTTACAATTTAGGTAAAACTTTATCCACACATAATGTATCCCTCCATATCATTCTTAGTGCACTTCCTGTAATCCTGGAAGAGTTAAGAAATAAAGGTTAGATTAAATTCTCAGTGATGTTAAACTATAGAAGAATAAATAATTTATCAATGAAAATTGAAAATATGGAATGGTAATAACTAATGATACATTCCAGAAAATCAATAAACAGAGAAGGAAGTGAGTAAAAAATATGGAATGGTAAATAACAGAACACACATGCAATGAAATCAATTAATTGATAATGAATGTTCATCCACAGATAATGTCAATGAAATAATATCATGGATAATAATGACAAGTTATTTCACAATAAATGATATTATTAATTCTTGGATGTCATGATTCCTATGTACTTAATTCCTTTAGTATCAAGATATATTCTAAAAAATATTTAAATATATGGGTAAACACCTTTATATTTTTCATAGAAGAAAAGGTGAAGGGGTTTTTTCATTACTAATGTCATCATGTGCGACTACTGATGCATAATTTGGAATGCATTAAATATCCTCGAACCTTAAGGGCATGAATTAACCAGTTCCCAACTAATATGGCCTGCATTAACTGATCAAAGACCCTTATAGTGCACAACCATTTATTCCTTATATATATAATAATAAATTTAAATAAACAATGCTCCTTATCAAATATCTATATTTAGTAAGAATAAATATTTATCGATTTTTCCCTAGTCAATATAATAATTTTCAAAGTAAACAATGTATGTCAAAATGATATGTGGTTTATTTAATAAACATATCCATAAAATATAATGTAGATAGTTCAGGTAAATTTAATGGTCAATGATCATCAGAAATTGAATATTTTAAGGGGACTAAATGGAATCGAGTTATTGAATTTCAATAATATCCTTGGTAAAAAATAAACCATCCAATGGATAATCAATAATGGTATCAATATAACATATCCAAATTTGAGTAAAAATAATGTCTTGTAGTCTAAGATGAATGGGTATACTATGAAATGATATCTTAAAAAAATATTGAGCAAAATATATTTTTTATTTTAAAAAGAATTACATTATAATTCACTGCTGAAATCATTTTATTTTAAATTTATCCTCTTAAATATTCAATAGATTTTTTGAATATATGATTGTGGTTTTGATCCATACATGTTTAAAAGGGTAAAAAAGCATTCCTTCTGCACTGTCAATGAATATAAATATGATTTTTTTTGAATGTGATATGATGATTCCATTGAAAGCTATTAAAAAATACAAAATATTGTAAAAGAATAATTAATAAACCAATTTTGTAAGGTTATAACATTTTTCAAAACAATATTTGAAAATAGGTTTTTTTGAAGAAAATAGGTTCATAGACTAAAGATATAAATGATGTACCTTATTCTGAAAAACAATTTTTGAAAACATTTTGAGTAACAAAGCATGGAAAATAGTGTTCATAATAAATAAAAAGTCACGAATAACTAGAGGATAATAAAAATAAATGGTTCATTTAATAATATTCAAGTAATTTTTTGAATGGAAATTCAAGTGTAATAAATCCCGAATAAAATGAAAATGTAAACTAAACCATAGAAAAGTCCATAACGTTGAAGTAAGACTCAAACCAAGAATACATTATGATTTTAAAATATAAAAAAACATAAAATAGGTGTAAATTGTAAGAACCCAGTTTTTGCTGTAAATGACTTTGGAATATTTCTTGATGTTATTCCAGAGCAGCGCCTTCAGATGGCGTGCGATTCCAATCCCCTGTGTGGCCGGAATTAAATTTTCAGTGCGTTTACACTGAAAACGAAAAATAAATGGGATAAATCCTTAACGGTGATCCGGATCATAGATTTGAGTGTACATATTAGTCTGGAATGGGGTTATTACCCTAGGAACAAAATAAAACATGTCGGCGCGGGATGTTTTGACCCCTCGCCCGCTTTCGGAACGTTAGACGGATAATTAAATTGATTAATTTATTTGTTTAACGGCTTAACTCAGGTATCTGTTAAATGGTGGCTCGGATAGGAAAACTGAGGGCACCGTTGAGTTTGGAGCGTGCCGTTTACACTAGAAGGGGTGTAAGTTTCGTCGTCGCGGGTCATTTGTGAAAAATGGACCCAGGGGTGTTTTTGTAATTTGGAAGCCTCGGGCATGGGCATTGTAACTTTTGAACGGCGATCAAATTAAAAATCTGAGACTGCCATTGCGTTCTAAGTGTGGTTTTTAGCACAGGAAAGGTTTAATCCCGACCATGTCTAGAGTTCATGTTCGGGCTGATGGGCGGGTGATTAAGCATTTTATTTTTAAACACCTAACCCACCCCTCCCTCTTCTTTTTCTTTGCCTGGGCAGTAGCAGGAGATAGCCATTACTCTCCTCCTCCACTCCGGTGAGGCAGCTCCACCGAGGTACAGCCACCCTGGCGGGATGATGGCGAAGCGACAGGATTAGTCCCAGGAGGTTGGAGTCGTTTTTGTTTCGTTTTATTTCCTGCAACATGTTCGTTTTAATTTTGCATTGTCGAATTGCTTCCCGATCTTTGATCCACGCCCATAGTTGTGTAGATCATGTTCTGAGCTTCCCAGAATGCTATCTGGATCAAATTTTAGACCACCAGATCGTTTCTGGTGGTCCTATAAATTTTTCCGGCCACGAGGCCCTTTTCCGGCAAGCTCCAGTGGCGGAGCGGCTCCAGGCGGGGGCTCGGACAGGCGGTGGGCTCGGTGGCGGCGAAGGAGGCTGACCATTCGGTCGGTCGGGCGTCACCTCGTCGATATGGGGCGGCATAGGTGGACCAGAAGAGGGCGCCGGCCGAGGGTGCCGGCAAGGGGGGGCATCTGGGGTGGCAGGTGCACGACTCCACGGGGAGACTGGGACCCGCATGACGCGGGTCTTCGTGTGGAAAGTAGACCGGCCGTGTTGGCCGGTTGGTGGAGGAGGCTCCTGCACAGCATGCGGGGTGGGGGCTTCACAGGAGGTGGCAGGATGCAATGCGGCAGCCCGTGGGATCGGCCGGGCTGGGCCCAACGGCTGGGCCGCGGCCCAGCGGGCCGGCCGAAGCGGGGCAGACCGGCCGGACTGGGCCGGTCAGGCCCAGGGGTAAACCCCCTTAGAAATTTGGACCCCCATAACTTTTTCTACGTTTGTCCGTTTTGCGCGCCGTCTATGGGGGTGCGGACCTGACGCAGAGGCGGACATTATGAGGTGGTTTCGGGATTTTTAACTTTTGAGACGAGAGGCTCGGGGGCATGACACGTGCATAAAGCAGATTAGCGGGCTTCCCGGGAATTCTTGTTTTGGGCGGCACAGACATAGTCAGAGTCCGTTTTGAGTGCCGTCAGTGGAGTTGGGACCTTGGTGTCGAGCCGAAGTTTTTTAGTGTGGTTTCAGGAATTGAGACCGGAGTTGTGTCTTGTTCCCCATGGCCCGTCCTTCGAGCTGCCTGTAGCGTTTGGTACCTTTTTCTTCGTGTGTCCATTCGGGGCATGCAAGTAGTCGATTATGGATGTTTTTCTGAGGGGATTTCAATGGTTCTATCTTTACGCTCTAATTCGGCACGATGGTGCGGGACCCACGAGGGCTGTTTGGGAGTTGACGGTGATTTTCCATCTCTATCACCGGGTCAACGTTTTGGACAAGTAAATAGTCCATCTTGTGTACTTTTTCTAGAGGATCACAATGGTATGATCCATTCGTTGTGTTTCTAGACTGAGATGCGGGTCCCATGTGGCATCGCTCATGTGCGGTGCACCGGAATTCATATTTTTCCCCGAATATCCATTGCGCTCAAGTGGGCAGTCTTTTTGACGTGTTTTCTCGAGGGGATCACAATGGTACGATGTGCCCGACTATTTTCGGGGCCGAGGTTTGGGTTCACGGGACGTCGTTCGGCCGTAAAGCGGTTTTGGAGACTTTTCTACCGAATATCCATTTGAGGTGAGTAAGTAGTCTATCCTGAGTGTTTTTCCACTAGTATTACAAGAGTACAATTTGTTTGGCTATGCAGAGCTTCTTGCACGATCTTATTAAATGTTGAAATGTAAAGGTTCCCTAGTGGTGATTCATCTACTATTTTTGTACCGGACCCTTGGAATTTGATTGCGTGCACTCCCGTGTGAGTGATGTAAATGCTTGAAGAGATGTGGTTGGATGTTCCTCAGCTATTGAGGTGGACGGTTGGAGTTTTTACATTATGCCTTCGCTTTGACATTGGGTACCAGATGCACGTTAGCCTTTGGGTAAGAGATGTGGTATACTGTTGGAGTAAATGGGAGCGTTGGGAGGTAGATGTGGATGCTGGTACCTGGGAATGTTTGTGCGCTTCGTCGGGATTAACTTGGTGCCACACGTCGTGTGGGCCCTAGGAGCGTGACGTGTTTTGCTTTGCGTACTTTTGACCTCTCACGACGTAGACGGTCCCTCGGTTCCCGATTGTTGACCAGCGGGGTTGAGTTTTTCCCCTAACTCTGTGCTCGATGGTTTAGATCGGCAGGGTTGAGTAGTTTCCCCTGGTTTTGTTCTGGAGTTAGGTGGTTGCATGATACCCACTCTGTGTTCGGTTGGCCATTGTTTTACCATCCAGTAGAGATGGGCATAGCAGTTCTGGGTTTACCCTCCAGAAGAGACTGGGTAGTGGGTTGGTCACTAACTTCTAGGGTGTACCCTCCAGCCGAGACTGGGTAGTGGGTCACCCGATACATAGGGTATACCCTCCAGTAGAGACTGGGAAGTGGATCACCAGACGACCTCTTAGGGTCTACCCTCCACCAGGGCTGGGTTGTGGGTCGCTCGTCGTCTTGATTCAGGTTTACCCTCCAGCAGGGCTAGGTAGTGGGTCACCCATCGACTTCTTCTAGGTCTACCCTCTAGCAAGGCTGGGCAGTGGGTTGCATGTCGACTTCTTCTAGGTCTACCCTCCAGCAGGGCTGGGCAGTGGGTCGCCTGTCGACTTATTCCAGGTCTACCATCTATCAGGGCTGGGCAGTTGCTCGCTCGTTGTATTTATTCAGGTCTACCCTCCAGCAGGGTTGGGTAGTGGGTCGCCTGTCGACTTTTTCCGGGTTTACCCTCTAGCAGGGCTGGGCCGTGGGTCACCCATTGACTTCTTCCAGGTCTACCCTCCAGCAGGGCGGGGCAGTGGGTCACCTGATGATGTATTAAGGTTTACCCTCTAACAGGGCTGGGCATTGGGTCACCCGATATAATATTATGAATTACCCTCCAGCGGGGCTGGGTAGTGGGACACCCGTTGACATTCTAGACTCATTCCTTTCTATTTGGCTAGTCTGTGGATTTCCTCCGTGATTACCAGAGTGGGACCCTTGGTTGTACGGGTATGTGATGGAACGACCTTTACTTTGAGGAGACCTCTCAACTGCGGGGTAGTGATGTAGTGCAGGTTGAAATTCCCTAGAACTCTCATGTACGAGGGGCACTTTCTCCACCGATATTCTTCCTTGGGATGCGACCTAATACCGTGAAGGAATGTCAGTGCCACCCAAAGCGGGTAGTGTCGAGGTGTGGTGATTTGAGCCCCTTGACGTGCAGTTCGGGGCAGACATGCGGGATGCTGGGCATTTATGGTGTTTACTTCTGGGACTATTGGAGACTCAATTTCCTTGGGATGAGCTATGGGACGGAGATCCCCTTACGATCTTGTTCAGGCTTCTTGATTGAGCATTAAGATATGTATATACATTGTTCCAGTACCCACTTCTTGGGTTTGGTTACTCTCCTTCCTGGTGAGGCGATGACGCGCAGGGTATGCCTTGTGCATTCCATGTCTAGATTATCGTTGTTGGACGAGTCTACACTCCTACTATAGGTAGAGAATACTCGACAGGAATTTCATCTTCTCACTGTTTCCAGCTCCTAGTGTCTGGACGAGTCTACTTCCTCCCTCTTATTGGGTTGATCTGGACTATTTACTATACTCTTTACTGCACTCTCGGTTGTACTCCTTTACTTTTCCTATTCGATCTACTGCTCATCATTCGGTACCTCCTTCGTTACTCCCTTGAGCCTTCGGGGTATCCTACTGAGTATTTTTATACTCACCCCTGCTTGGGATTTGCCCGCACTTGTTGTGACCTTACAGATGATAGACAGGTTGGTCATGACATCAGCGGAACTTGGGATTTCGGGAGCTTGGACCACATGCGGTGGTCATAGTCTGGTTCTAGTGTGGGACTCTCCCAACTATTTTATGTTTTTTTACTTGTTGCCTAGTTGTGGCACTTTTTGGTTGGGCGCTTGTTTTTCCTCTTTCCTTTTCAGTTTACCTTCAGTTTCTACTTTGAACTTTTTAGAGGTCGATGCTCATTTTTGGTTTATTTATAGCAGTTGGTACTTTGTTTTACTTTTCTTTTTCTTCTAATCTGCACTTTTTCATTTAGTGTGATGCATGTGTGTGTACAAGTACTCAGTAAAATGCCTCCCTGAATTGTTTAGCCTTCGGTGCTTTTTTCTAGCCCCTGGCCTATGGAGGCGAGCTTGGGATAGTTATGGCTCGATCCCGGGTAGGGTCGGGTCGTGACAAAGTGGTATCAGAGGTGGTTCGTTCCTTGGGACGTTGTTCGGACTTCCCTAAAATTAAAAGGAATTTGTTGGGATTTATGGAAATAGTGTTACCATGTCTCAAGAGTGGCTCTTAGGCCAGGGAGTCCAGTGATGGTGTGACGGCCGACATATCCATTCACCCGGACCCTGATAACCCGCTTGTCGACTAGGCATGCTGAGACACTTGTTTCTGGGAAAAATTGGTTTCTGCATCACATAGGATTGAGTCTTTGATTTTCCTTCTTGAGTCAGCTCCCCATCATTTTTATTGGTATATACTTATATTCTCAACTGACCGCAGCACTCCTGGATAATATTCAGGATGACTCCGTGAAGAAAGCCCACCAGGATACCAGCTTTGGTTCGTGATGAAGACCCTGTGAGCTATGAGGCCACAGTCTAGGTCCCGTCATGCGGGCCCCTTTCTCCATGTGGTCCAGTAGCAGCACCCCACCTATTGACCAGCAGACATATTCAGCAGAGTAGGCTGAGCTTGAGTGCAGGTTGAGCGTGCTCTGTGAGTTTCAGCGGTAGAGACCGCTAAGGTTCAGTGGTGAGCCAGACCCTCAGGCAATAGAGTTTTGGCTAGATATAGTGGTTTGCCTTTTCAGGCTTGTGCAAACGCAGACAGATCAGATAGTGGCTTTGGATGCCAACCTTTTTCGTGGATCATCTTGGTATTAGCGGAGTTTGGTGACTCAGTTTCTTGATGAGTCATCGCTTTTGTGGGGTGACTTTCAGTTTTTGTTCCGTGAGTATTTTTTCCCTTCCTTCTTGCACTCCATTCGGATTCAGGAGCTCCTAAAGTTTCAGTAGGGAGGGATGATGATGTCCAAGTACGTGGATAGTTTCTCAGACCGTGCACGCTTTTACCCGAACTTGGTTCATGACTACAACATCCAAGCACAGAATTTTGAGTAGGGTCTCCACCAAGAGATTCGTGTTTTCACAGTTCCCTTGTACATTTCCACTTATGTTGATGTTCGAGAGTAGGCATTGGTGACTGAGAGATTCCTATCACATTTTGCGGTTGGTAGGGGCAGTCGGCATGACGGAGCTGAGACGCCTGCCGTAGCTAGTAGGATCCAGAGGATCGGACCTCGACGCAGGTGGCCTTCCCACAGCTGGTTTCGGAGACGTGGTCATATACCACTATGGAGGAAAAGGGCAGGGCCTCAACCGAGGGTGCCATTATGTGAGTGGGCTCCGGGTCGTGGTCGTACACCACAGTGGTGGCGGAGGGCACGAGGACAGCTCAAGGAGTGGCAGTGTTATTCTTGTAATGGGTGAGATGACTTGACACGAGACTGCCTGACCAGAGATGCTGAAAACTTTGGGCAGGAAGCAGGTGCACCACCATGGCAGGGGCAGTTCCGTGATCAGAGTAGTAACTAGGGAGGTTGTGCTAGAAGAGGATCGGGAGGAGCTGGAAGTGGAGGGAGACCTTACGAGGTCTTCCCATCACCACTAGGCGGTCCACTCTAGGCTCTGAGAGCTGATCGTTGGGACCATGGACAGCCGCGAGCTTTGGATGTGTATGATCCTGCAGAGCATGAGTTGATAAGAGATACGCTTTACAGCTCTTCTTATTTTTGCAGTAGAATTGTTAGACTCTTCCTTTGATATTATTTTCTCCCTGTTCCTTGCTTGGGTTTTAACCAGGGTGACGCTGGGCGTCGGGTGTAACCCTATGTTGGTAGAGTAGAAGGTGTGGAACCATCCTCTTTAGTTTATGGCATCAACTCCATCACTCCTCGAGCATGAAAGAGAGTCTTGGTCGAGAGACATCGACTGTGGAACCTTGCATGACCAGATATCATTGGGTGTTTCACCATATGGATGTTTTGAAAGAGGGAATCAATGGGCCTTGTTCCAGGTGCGAGCGGTGATTCCAGTCGTGACGTGCGATGTAAGGGTTTGGTTGGGGAGGTGATCTACCACTGAGAGCCTTTGGGCTGTTTGAGACTGTGCGAAGGGATGAAGAGGTTCCCTACTACCTTTCCATAACCCCAAAGGCTGGTTTGGGTGCATAGCGTCTCCCACGTGACTCACCTGAGAAGAAGTGTGTGTTCTCCCATGGACATCATCGGCAAGGGCAGACCTCGTGTGAACAGATCAAATCCTTTAGTCTGTGTGCAGTGGTGCAGAGCTGTGTGAGAGTTATTTTGGGTACGGGAGAGCCAGGTGTGGGCTTAGTACTCTATGTTGTACCCTGGTTTTTCTTTTCGAGGATAAAAATCATGAAAGATGGAATGATTTAATAACTTAGTTTTTGATTCGAAAGACTTTGGAATATTTCAGGATGTTATTCCAGTTCAGCGCCTTCAGACGGCGTGTGATTCCAAGCCCCAGTTTGGCCGGAATTAAATATTCAGTTTGTTCACTCTAGACATGCCAAATAAAAGGGATAACTCGTAAATAGTGATCTGGATCAGAGATCCGAGTTTACGGATGTTTCCGGAATGGTGTGTTTACCATAGAAACGACATAAAAATTGTCGGTGCAGGATGTTTGGATGCCTCGCCCGCTTTCAGAACGGTAGACGCTAATTAAATTAATTAATTTATTCGTTTAATGGATTATCTCAGGTATCTCTTAAAAGGTGTCTCGGATTGGAAAATCGAGGGCACCATTGAGTTCGGAGCGTGTCGTTTAACCTATGAGGGGTGTAATATTCACGGACGCGGGTCATCTGTGAAAAAATGGCCCCAGAGGCGTTTTCTTAATTTGGAAGCCTCAGTCGTGGGCATTGTAAATTTTGAACGGGGCATCAGATTAAAATTCTGAGACTGCTGTTGAATTCAGAGCGTGGTTTTTAGCCTAGGTAGAGTTTAATCTCGACCCCGTCTGGAGTTCGGGTTCGGGCCGACGGGCGGGAGATTAAGTGTTTTCTATTCAAACACTTAACCCACCACCTCCCTCTTCTTATTCACTGCCTGGGAAGTAGTAAGCGGAAGTCCTCCCTCTCCTCCTCCACTCCAGTGAGGCAACTCCGGCGAGGCGCGTCCACCCTGGAGGGTGGACGCCGAAGCGACGGGCGTAGTCCCACGAGGTAGGAGTCGTTTTTGTTTCGTTTTATTTCCCGCACCATGTTCGTCCAAATTTTGCACTGTAGAATTTCATCCCGATCTTACATATAAGCACATAGTTGTGTAGATCCTGTTATGAGAATTCCGGAATGATATTCGGATCAAATTTTCGACCACCAGATCGTTTCTGGTGGTCCTCTGATGTTTTCCGGCCACAAGGCCGGTTTCCGGCAAGCTCCGTCGGCCGAGCGGCTCCAGGCGGTGGCTCCGGCAGGCGGCGGGCTCGGTGGCGATGAAGGAGGCCAACCATTTGGTCGAGTGGGAGGCACCTCACCGGTGCGGCGTGGTGTAGACGGACCAGCATAGGGTGCTAGTGAAGGGGGGGGGGTGCATCCGGGGTCAGAGACGCGCGACCCCGCGGGGACACCGAGACCCGCGTGACGCATGTCTCCACGTGGAAATCGGATCGGCCGTGTTGGTCAGTCGGTGGAGGAGGCGCCTGTGCAGCGCATTGTTAGGTGGCCTCACGGGAGGCGGCGGGCCGTGGTGAGGTAGCCCGCGGGTTCGGCTGGGCCGCAGCTCAGCGGGCCAGCCCGAGCGGGGCGGTCCGGGCCGGTCTGGCCAAGGGGTAAACCCCCGTAGAAAATTGGACACCCATACCTTTTGCTATGGGCGTCCGTTTTGCACGCCGTCTACGACGGCGCAGACCTGACCTAGAGGCGGACATTAGGAGCCAGTTTTGGGAGTTTTAACTTTTGAGACGAGAGGCTCGGGGGCATGACACATGCATAAAGAAGATTAGCAGGCTTCCCGGGAATTCTTGTTTAGGGCAGCGCGAACACACCCAGAGTCTGTTTTGAGCGCCGTTAGTGGAGTTGTGACCTTGGTGTCGAGCTGGAGTTTTCCAGTGTGGTTTCGGGCATTGAGACCGGAGTTGAGGCATGGGCACCATGACCCATCCTTTGAGCTGCGAGCAACGTTTGACACCTTTTCATCGGGCGTCCGTTCAGGGCGTTCGAGTAGTCGATTCAGGATGTTTTTATGAGGGTATTGTAATGGTGAAATCCGCCCGCTCTAATTCGGCATGATGGTGCAGACCCCATGAGGGTTGTTTGGGTGTTGACGGTGATTTTCCATCTCTATCACCATGTGACCGTTTTGGACAATTAAATAGTCCATCTTGTGTAATTTTTCAAGAGGATCACAATGCAACGATCCATTCGTTGTGTTTCGGGACAAGGATGCGGGTCCCACATGGAACCACTCATGTGCGGTGCGCCAGAATGCATCTTTTTACCCAGATATCTTTTGCGCTCACGTGAGCAGTCTTTTTGACGTGTTTTCCTGAGGGGATCGCAATGGTACGATGCGCCTGACTGTTTTCGTGGCTGAGGCTTGGGTTCACAGGATGCCATTCAGGCGTAAAGTGGTGTCGGTAAATTTTCTGTCAGATATCCATTTTAGGTGAGTAAGTAGTATATCTCATGTGTTTTTTCACGAAGATTACAATAGTACGATCTGTTTGGTTGGGCGGAGCCTCTTGCGCGATCTTATTAAATGTGGAAATGTGAAGGTTCCCGATTAGTGGTTCTTCTACCGTGTTTGTAGCATACCCTTGGCATGTGACCGCGTGCACTACCATGCGAGTGATGTAAATTATTGAAGAGATGTGGTTGGTTGTGCCTCAGCTGTTGAGGTGGCAGGTTGGATTTGTTACGTTACGCCTTCATGTTGACGTTGGGTGCCGGGTGGATGATAGCCTTGGGGATGGAGACATGGTATACTCTAGGAGCATACGTGAGCACTGGGAGGTACATGTGGATGTTGGTTCCTGGGAATGTTTGTGCGCTTTGTCGGGGTTAACTTGGGGCCACACGTTGTGTGGTCCCCAGGAGAATGACGTGTTCTTCTTTGTGTACTTTTGACCTCTCGTGACGTAGAGGGTCCCTCGGTTTCTGATTGTTGACCATCGGGGTTGAGTTTTCACCCTAACTCTATGATCGATGGTTTAGATCAGCAGCCTTGAGTGGTTTCCCATGGTTTTGTTCCGAAGTCGGGTGGTTTCACGATACCCACTCTGTGTTCGGTTGGCCAGTGTTTTACCATCCAGTAGAGATGGCCAGAGCAGTTCTGGGATTACCCTCCATTACAGACTGTGCAGTGGGTTTCTCACTGACTTCTAGGGATTACCCTCCAGTTGAAACTGGGTAGTGGGACCCTACACATAGGGTCTACCCTCTAATAGATACTGGGCAAAGGGTCACCCAATGACCTCTTAGGGTATACCCTCCAACAGGGATGGGCAGTGGGTCGCTCTTCGTCTTGATTCAGGTTTAGCCTCTAGCAGGTCTAGGCAGTGGGTCACCCTTCGACTTCTTCCAGGTCTACCCTCCAGCAGGGCTGGGAGTTGGTCGCCTGTCAACTTCTTCCAGGTCTACCCTCCAGCAGGGCTGGGCAGTGGGTCGCCTGTCGGCTTATTCTAGGTCTAACCTCCAACAGGGTTGGGCAGTGGGTCGCTCGTCATCTTAATTCAGTTCTAACCTCCAGCAGGGCTGGGAAGTGGGTCACCTGTTGACTTGATCCGGGTTTACCCTCCAACAGGGTTGGGTATTGGTCCACCCATCAACTTATTCTTGGTCTACCCTCTAGCAGGGTTGGGAAGTGGGTCACCTGATGATGTATTAAGGATTATCATTCAGAAGGGCTGGGAAGTGGGTCACTCGATATCATATTATGAATTACCCTCTAGCAGGGCTGGTAAGTGGGACACCCGTTGAAATTTCAGACTCATTCCTTTCGACTAGGATAGTCTGTGTCTTTCCTCCGTGATTACCAAAGAGGGACCCTTGGTTGTACAGGTCAGTGATGGAACGAACTTGACTTTTTTGAGACCTCTCGATTGCAGTGCAGTGACGTGGTGTGGTTTGTCTTTCCCTAGAACTCTCAAGTACGAGGGGCACTTTCCCCACCGAGACACATCCTTGGGACGTGACCTTAAACTGTACAGGAAAGTCAATGATGCCCAAAGAGGATAGTGTCGAGGTGCGGTGATTTTATCCCCTTGACTTGCAGTTCGGGGTAGTCGTGCAGGATGCTGGGCATTGATGGTGTTTACTTCTGGGACTATTGGCGACTCACTTTCCTTTAGCTGAGCTACAGAACGTAGATCCCAATACAATCTTATTCGGGATTCTTTATTGAGCATAAGGATATGTATATACCTTGTTCCGGTACCCACTTTTTTTGTTTGGTGACTCTCCTTCCAAGTGAGCCGAAGACGCACGAGGTATGCCCTGTGCTTTCTATGTCTAGATTCTCGTGGTTGTACGAGTCTACTCTCCTTCTATAGGTAGCGAATACTCGACGGGAAGTTCATCTTCTCACCATTTTCAGCTCCTTGTGTCTGGAAGAGTATACTTCCTTCCTCTTTTTGGGTTGAGCTGGACTATTTAATGTACTCTTCACAACACTCTCGGTTGTACTCCTTTACTTTTATTGTTCGATATACTACTCACCCTTCAGTACCTCCTTTGTTTATCCCTCGAGTCTTCGGCGTATCATACTGGGTATTTTTATACTCACCCCTTCTTGGGCATTGCCCGCACTTGGTGTGCCTTCGCAGAAGACAGACAGGTCGGTCATTACATCATCGGAGCTTGGGAGTTCGGGATCTTGGACCGTCTGCGATGGTCGTAGTCGGGTTCCAGGTGTGGGACTCTCCCAGCTGTTTACTGTTGTTTTACCTGTTGCCGGGTTGTAGAACTTTTTGGTTGGGCGTGTGTTTTTTCCCTTTCCTTTTATTTTTACCATCAGCTTGTACAATGTACTATTGAGAGGATGATTCACATTTGTTGTTTATTAATAGCAGTTGGTACTATACTTTACTTTTCTTTTTCTTCTACTCTGCACTTTTTCATTGAATGTTCTACGTGTGTCTGTACAGGTACTCAGGTAATGGCCTCCCCAAGTTGTTTAGCCTTCGGCGCTTGTCGCCAGCCCCTGGCCTATTGAGGCGGGCTTGTGGTAGTTGCGGCTCGAGCCCGGGTAGGTTCAGGTCTTTACAAAGTTGTATCAGAAGTGGTTCGTTCCTTGGGACGCTGTTTGGACAACCCAAAAATAAAAAGGAATTGGTTGGGATCTAGGGAAACAGTGTTAACGTGTCTCAAGAGTGTCTCTCAGGCCAGGCATTCCAGTGATGGTGCGGCAGCCGACATATCCATTCACCAGGACCCTGATAACCCGCTTGTTGACACGGAATGCTAAGAAACATATTTATGGGAAAAATTGGTTTGAGAATCTCATAGGATTGAGTCTTTGACTATCCTTATTGAGTTAGATCCCCATCGTTGTTACTGGCATATACATATATGCTCATCTGACCACAGCACTCCTTGACAATGTTCAGGATGTCTCCACAAAGATAGCCAGCCAGGATACCAACTTTGGTACGTGACGATGACCCTATGAGGTACGAGACCACATTCCAAGACCCATCATACGAGCCCCTTTCTCCGGGTGGGCCGGTAGCAGCACCCCCACCTGTTGAGAAGAAGACAACTTCAGCAGAGCGAGATGATCATGAGCGTAGGTTGAGCGCGCTCCGTGAGTTCCAACGGCAGAGACCACATAGGTTCAGTGGTGAGCTAGACCCTCAGGCAGCAGAGGATTGGCTAGAGACAGTGGGTTCCCTTTTCAGGCTTGTGTAGATGCCGAGAGATCAGAGAGTGGATTTGGTATCCAACATTATTCGTGGAAGAGATTGGCGTTGGTGGAGTCTGGTGACTCAGTTTCTTGACGAGTCATCTCTTTCGTGGGGATAATTTCAGTTGTTGTTCTGTGAGGAGTTTTTCCCCTCCTTCTTGTGCTCCGTTCAGATTCAGAAGCTCCTGCAGTTTCAGCAGGGAGGTATGATGGTGGCCGAGTACGTGGCTAGTCTCACAGACCGTGCACACTTTTACCCAAACTTGGTCCATGACTACAACATCCGAGTGCAGATGTTTGAGAAGGGTCTCCACCGAGAGATTCATGCTTTCATAGTGCCCTTGTGCATTTCCACTTATGCTGAAGTGCTAGAGCAGGCATTGGTGACAAAGATCTTCCTGTCATGTTTTGCGGTTGGTAGTGACAGTGGGCATGATGGAGCCGAGACGTCTGTCGTAGCTAGCAGGCGCCGAAGGACATGACCTTGATGCAGGTGGCCTTCCCACTGCCAGTTTCAGTGACGTGGTCGTATACCACTGTAGCGAAAATGTACAGGGCCTCAGCTGAGGGTCCCCTTCTATGAGTGGGCTCCGGAACATGGTAGTACACCACAGTGGTGCCATTGGGCACCAGGACTGCTCAGGGAGCGGCGATGTTATGCTTGTGATGGTCGAGATCACTTGGCACAAGACTGCCCAACCGGAGATGCTGAAAACTTTGGGCAGGCAGCAGGTGCACCACCATGGCAGGGGAAGCACCATGATCAGAGTGGTACCCAGGGAGGTGGTGCAAGGAGAGGAGCGGGAGGAGCTGGATGTGGAGGACGACCTTACGAGGTCATCCCATCACCACTAGGCAGTCCACACTAGGCTCCGGGAGCTGACAGTTGGGACCGCGGAAAGCCGCGAGCTTTGGATGTATAAGATCCCACAGAGCATGAGTTGATAAGAGGTACGCTCTACAACTCTTCTACTTTTTGCAGTAGAATTGTAAGACTCTGCCTCTGAAATTATTTTCTCCCTGCTCCTTGCTTGGGTTGTTACTAGGGTGACTCAAGGCATCAGGTGTAATCCAGTGTTGGTAGATTAGAAGGTGTGTAACCTTCCTCTTTAGTCGATGGCATCTACTCCATCACTCCCCAAGCGTGTAAGGGAGTCTTGGTTGAGAGACATCGTCTGTGGAACCTTGCATGACCAGATATCCTTGGGTGTTTCTCCATATGAGTGTCCTGAAGGAGGGAATCACCAGGCCTTATTCCAGGTGCATGCGGTGATTCCAGTTGCGGCGTGCGACGTAAGGGTTCAGTCGGGGAGGTAACCTACCCTCGAGAGCCTTCGGGCGATTTGAGCCTATACAAAGGGATGGCGAGGTACCCTACCGCCTTGCCCTAAACACAAAGGCTGGTTTGGGTGCATAGCGTCTCCCATGTGACTCACCTGAGATGAAGTGTGTGTGCTTCAATGCACGTCATTGGAGTGGGCAGAGCTCACGTGAACAGAATAAATATTTTGGTCTGTGTGCGGTGGCGCAGAGGTGTGCGAGAGTTCTTCTAGGTATGGGAGAGCTAGGTGTGGGCTTAGTACCCTGAGTTGTTCCCTTATTTTTCTTTTTGGGGACAAAAATAATGAAGGATGGAATGATATAAGAACCCATTTTTTTCTGGGAAAGACTTTGGAATATTTCTTGATGTTATTCCAGAGAATCACCTTCAGACGGCGTGCGATTCCAAGCCCCGGTGAGGTCGGAATTAAATTTTCAGTGCGTTCACACTGGACACGCCAAATAAATTTGATAAATCTTAAACGGTGATCCGGATCAGATATCCGAGTGTACGGATGGGGATGGAATGGGGTGTTTACTCTAGTAATGACATAAAACTTGTCGGCACGGGATGTTTGGACCCCTCTCCCATTTTCGGAATGTTAGACGGATAATTAAATTAATTAATTAATTTGTTTAACGTATTAACTCAGGTATCTCTTAAACAGTTGCTCGGATTGGAAAACTAAGGGCATCGTTGAGTTCAAAACGTGTTGTTTACCCTAGGAGGGGTGTATGTTTCGCGGGCATTGGACATCTGTGAAAATTGGCCCTATGAGCATTTTCCAACATTGGCAGCCTCAGGCGTGGGCAATGTAACTTTTTAACGGGGCATCAGATTAGAATTATGAGACCGTCGTTGCATTCAAAGCATGGTTTTTAGCCTTGGAAAGTTTTAATCCTGACCCTGTCTGGAGTCCAGGTTCGGGCCGACGGGCGGGTGATTAAGTGTTTTCTATTTAAACATTTAACCCACCCCCTTCTACTTCTTCACCTGGGCAGTAGTAGGTGGCAGCCCTCCCTCTCCTCCTCCACTCCGGCGAGGTAGGTTCGGAAAGGCGCGGCCACCCTAGCGGGTTCACGGCGAAGCGACAGGCTTAGTCCCACGAGGAAGGAGTCGTTTTTGTTTCGTTTCATTTCCCGCACCATGTTCGTCCTAATTTTGCATTGTCGAATTGTTGCCCGATCTTCTATCCAATCCCATAGTTGTGTAGATCTTGTTCTGAGCTTTCTGGAATGCTATCCGGATCGAATTTTTGACTGCCAGATCCTTTCTGGTGGTCCTCTGAAGTATTCCGACCACGAGGCGGGTTTCCTACGAGCGGTGGTGGCGGAGCAGCTCCAGGCGGTGCCTCTGGAAAGCGGTGGGCTCAGTGGTGGTGAAAGAGTCCGACCGTTCGGTCGGCAGGGCGGCACCTTGACAGTGCAGTGCGGCATAGGCGGACTGGTAGAGGGCGCCGGCCGGGGGCGCTGGTGACGGAGGGGGGGGGGCATCCGGGGTCGCAGGTGCGCGACCTCGCGGGGAGACTGGGACCCGTGTGGAAAGCGGACAGACCGTGTCGGCCGGTCTGTGGAGGAGGTTCCTGTGTGGCGCACGGGTGAGGGGGCCACGCAGGAGGTGGCGGGCCGCGGTGCAGTGACCCACGGGTGCGGCCGGCCAGTAGCCCAGTCGGACGGCCCGAGCGGGGCCGACCGACCGGACCGGGACGGTCCGTCCCAGGGGTAAACCCCCATAGAAATTTGGACGCCCGTAACTTTTTTTACAGGTGTCTATATTGTGTGTCGTCTACGGCGGTGCGGACCTGATGCAGAGGCAGACTTAATGAGGTGGTGTCGGGAGTTTTAACTTCTGGGACGAGAGTCTTGGGGGCATGACACATGCGTAAAGCAAATTAGCTGGCTTCCCAGGAATTCTTGTTTTGGGCGGCGCGGACACACCCAAAGTTTGTTTTGAACATCGTCAGTGGTGTTGCAACCTTGGTGTCGAGTCGTAGTTTTCTAGTGTGGTTTCAGGCGTTGAGACCGGAGTTGAGGTGTGGGCCCCACGACCCATCCTTCGAGCTGTGAGCAGTATTTGATACCTTTTTCATCGGGCATCCGTTCGGGGCGTGCGAGTAGTCAATTCTGGTTTTTTTTTTCAAGGGGATTGCAATGGTGCAATCCACACGTTCTAATTCGGCACGATGGTGCGGGTCCGAAGAGGATTGTTTGGGTGTTGACGGTGATTTTCCATCTCTATCACCGGGTGACAGTTTTGGACAAGTAAATAGTTCATCTTGTGTACTTTTCCGAGAGGATCGCAACAGTATGCTCCATTCGTTGTGTTTCGGGACCGGGATGCAGGTCCCACGTGGCACCACTCGTGTGCGGTGCGTCAGAATGCATATTTTTTCCTGGATATCAGTTGCGCTCAAGGGAGTAGACTTTTTGATGTGTTTTCCCTAGGGGACCGGAATGGTACGATGCGCCCGACTATTTTCGGGACAGGGGCTCGGGTTCACGGGAAGTCATTTGGGCGTAAAGCGGTGTCGGTGACTTTTATGTCGGATATCAGTTTGAGGCGAGTAAGTAGTCTATCTCGCATGTTTTTCCATGAGAATTAAAACAGTATGATCCATTGGGTTGTGCAGAGCCTCCTATGAAATATTATTAAATGTGGAAATGTGAAGGTGCCCTAGTGGTGGTTCTTCTACCGTGTTTGTAGCGGAACCTTGGTGTGTGATCATGTGCACTCCCCTGTGAGTGATGTAAATGCTTGAAGAGATGTGGTTGGTTGTGCCTCAGTTGTTGATATGGGTAGTTGAAGTTTTTACGTTACGCCTTCGCGTTGACGTTGGGTGCCGGGTGCACGTTAGCCTTGGGGCTGGAGACGTGGTATACTCGGGGAGTATACTAGAGCACTAGGAGGTACTTTTGGATGTTGGTTCCTGAGAATGTTTGTGCGCGTGGTAGGGGTAAACATGGGGCCACACATCGTGTGGGCCCTAGTAGTGAGACGTGTTCTACATCGCGTGGTAGGGTTGAGTTTTTTCCCTGACTCTGTGCTCGATGGTTTAGATCAGCAGGGTTGAGTGGTTTCCCATGGTATTGTTCTAGAGTCAGGTGGTTGCATGATACCCACCCCGTGTTCAGTTGGACAATGTTGTACCACCTAGTAGAGATGGGTAGAGCAGTTCCGGGTTTACCCTCCAGTAGAGACTGGGCAGTGGGTTGCTCACTGACATCTAGGGTTTACCCTCCAGCCAAGACTGTGCAGTGGGTCACCTGACAATTAGGGTCTACCCTCCTGCAGAGACTAGGCAGTGGGTCACCCGATGACCTCTTAGGGTATACCCTCCCGCAGTGTTGGGCAGTGGGTCGGTCATCGTCTTGATTCGGGTTTACCCTCCAGCAGGGCTGGGCAGTGGGTCACCCGTCGACTTTTTCCAGGTCTACCCCCCAGCAGGGCTGGGCAGTGGGTTGCCTATCATCTTCTTCCAGGTCTACCCTGCAGTAGGGCTGGGCAGTGGGTCGCCTATCGGCTTATTCCAGGTCTATCCGCTAGGAGGACTGGGCAGTGGGGCGCTAGTCATCTTGATTAAGGTCTACCCTCCATAAAGGCTGGGCAGTGGGTCACCTGTTGACTTGTACAAGGTTTACCCTCCAGCAGGGCTAGGTCGTGGGTCACCCGTCGACTTATTCCAGGTCTACCCTCCAGTAGGTATGGTCATTGGGTTACATGATGATGTATTAATGTTTACCCTCTAGCAGGGCTGGGCAGTGGGTCAGCCGATATCATATTATGAATTACCCTCCAGCAGGGCTGGGCAGTGGTACACCCGTTGACATTCCAGATATAGTCCTTTCTACTAGGATAGTCTGTTTCTTTTTTTCCGTGATTACCGGAGTGGGACCCTTGGTGGTACGGGTCAGTGATGGAATTACCTAGACTTTGAGGAGACCTCTTGACTGTGGGGCAGTGGCGTGGTGTGGGTTGAATTTACCTAGAACTCTCAAGTACGAGGGGCACTTTCCCCACCAAGACGCATCCTTAGGACGCGACCTACAACCGTGCGGGCGAGTCAGTGCTGCCCAAAGTGGATAGTGTCGAGGTTCGGTGATTTGAGCCCCTTGACTTGTAGTTCGGGGTAGACATGTGAGATGCTGGGCATCAATGGTGTTTACTTCTGGGAATATTTGCGACTCACTTTCCTTGGGCCGAGCTACGGGATGGAGATCCCCTTATGATATTGTTTGGGCTTCTTTATTGAGCATAAGGATATGTACATACCTTGTTTTGGTAACCACTTTTTGGGTTTGGTTACTCTCCTTCTAGGTGAGGTGAAGACGCGCGGGGTATGCAACATGCTTTCCGTGTCTATCTTCTCTTGGTTGGATGAGTCTACTCTCCTGCTATAGGCAGAGGAGACTCGACTGGATTTTCATCTTCTCACCCTTTCCAGCTCCTGGTGTCTGGACGAGTCTACTTCCTTCCTCTTGTTGGGTTGAGATGGACTCTTTACTATAATCTTTACTACACTCTCGGTTGTACTCCTTTACTTTTCATGTTCGATCTACTGCTCACCCTTTGATAACTTCTTTGTTTCTCCCACGAGCCTTCAGGGTATTCTACTGAGTATTTTTATACTGACCCCTTCTTGGGCTTTACCCGCACTTGGTGTGCCCTTGCAGACGACGGAGAGGTTGGTCGTGACATCAACGGAGCAAGGGAGTTCGAGAGATTGGACCATGTGCGGTGGTCATAGTCAGGTTCCAGGTGTGGGAATCCCCCAGCTATTTAATGTTGTTTTACCTATAGTCGGGATGTGGCACTTTTTGGTTGGGCGTGTGTTTTTCCCCTTTCCTTTTCTGTTTACCTTCATATTGTACTTTGTACTGTTTAGAGTTCGATGCACATTTTTGGTTTATTTATAGAAGTTGGAACTTTTCTTTACTTTTCTTTTCATCTACTCTGCACTTTTGCATTAAGTGTGCTGCGTGTGTGTGTACAGGTACTCAGGAAAAGGCCTCCCCGAGTTGTTTAGCCATCGACGCCTGTCGCCAGCCCCTGGCCTATGGAGGCGGGCTTAGGGTAGTTGCGGCTCGAGCTCGGATTGGTTCGGGTCATGACATGAATAAAAAAAATATGTAGGAAACAACTGTTACAAACATAATAATAGAAAATTAACGATAGCGGGGAAGTAATATAACATAATTCAAAGTAATTGGGTTATGAAATTATTTAGCAGTTTGGTTACTTTTGAATATAACACCCATGAAATAAATAATTATGATTTAATATATAAGTAAAATGAAGATAATTTTCTCATGATATAAAGTACAATATTTTTCATATATACACTACACAAAGTAAATAAGTTGTAAAAATGGTGTATGCCTCGCAAAAGAAAAGGGAGACCATAAAATCTTACCTTGCTTTTTCATTTGAATGAACATAAATTAAAGTCATATAGAACTGTTTTTAAACATGTGACTAACTTATATGAAAACAATATTCAAATTCCTAATATCTTATATTTATTTCTAATAATATCTTATTACTTATATTCTAATAATCTATTATTATTTTCACTATTTTATTTGTTAATAGAATGGTCTCTTGGGAATTTATTTTCTTGCAAACTGTTATTCCGATTACTTAGATCATTATTTAATATAATATATATATATATTAACACATTATTTAAATATCATATATATTCAGTATATATGTATATAGAATAATTTATAAAATTTGGACATATAAAATGTATTGCATTGTCCTAGGAGACATTATGTTGTATGTACACAAGGCCACTACTTAATTTTTTTCTACCATATTTAAATGAATGTAAATTAATGATATATATGTATATTATAACTAAATAATCATAATTATGTGATATATATATAACATATTTTATTTACAACCACCCATTATAGATTCCATGTAATGTAGGAATGTATCATATCTCTTTTAGGATGTGGTAGTCTATCCATCCACAAATTTTGTTATCGTATTTATAAAACATTAAGATCAATATGTTATGTGTTATATATAATTTATATAATCATGAATAATTTTTTTTCTCATATATCATATATTAATAGGGTTTCCAAAATTATTCCAACAATTAGATGTGGTAATGGAATAATGAATGATCTTTCTTAGGCCATGTGATAGTTCATTATACACACAAATAGTGTATTTGTGACCTATTATATGGAAGTGTGTATAAGTTTAGGAAGAAAATTTATAATAATATAATAAAAATATTTTATCAATATATATTTTATTATATAATCATTTAATAATAATATTTGAGGGGTGTGGATGAAAATAAAATGAATGTGATCATCGAATAATGTTAACTATTTTTTGGGGTAATAACTTTTGGTTAAAAATAAATGTCCTCATTTGATGGATTTCTCCAAAATTTGAGAATTCTAGTATTTGGGAAGATATTTTGGTATCCTAATTTATTAAAGGCTGGGTGATACAAAGGGATTGATAGGTTTGAATAATTTGGAGTGATGAGATCCTTTTTATAGTTTAGGAAGAGGGGATTCCGGAAAATTTTTAAAAGGGAATGCCACCGATATTTGTCCAATGTAAATTTTCTCAATTATTCTAAATCATTTCATAAAAGGATTATAGTATATCAATTCAAATATAAAATGGATTTTGTAAATTTTTCAAGGTTGTTCTTACCCTAATGTTTATGTTTTTCTCCATTTTTATGAAATTGTTTCCCTTAATTGTTGTAATAAATTTTAATTGTAATCATAATATTACTTATAAAACAAAATTTCACCATATTAGAGATTATATATTATATACTTATTACAAATATAGAATCCATTTTTCATAATTAAAAATAAATAATTACTATAAATTAATTTAAATTTAATCCTATAGATGGGATGACAAACCGGTTTTCTAATGTAAAATGTTCCAATGCTTGATGTGTTTTTATATTAAATTTCAATGTGAAATCGATTATAATGGTCTCAATTGGAGTATTATATTAAAATTTATCAAAATAATATTTATAAAAATAAAAAATATAATATACCCCAGTAAATAAATACAACTAAAATGCAATTTTGAATTTCAATTATGTATTTCTCAATATTCATTAAAAAATAAAACATCATAGGAAAATAAAAAAATAACCCTAAGAAAATTTTATGTTAATATTTCAAAAATGATATTTATTTTGACTTATAAAAATTGTAATGTTTCTGAAAAAATGATTTAATATTGGATATCCGTTAAAATCTAGTAAAATTTCCTTTAGAAAATTGTTCTTTTTCATACGTAATTTTTTTTTCTTATATTAAGACTATAAATTCTACTAGAAGAAAATAAAAAATATTTAACTAATATTTAATATATATATTACACTAATATCATTGACTAATTTTAGTTAATTTATTTTATTATAATATAACACCTTATTGAGCATAAAATTATTTTTATTATATTATATTGGTTTTTATATTCATATCTAATTAATGTGTAACCTATGAACTCATCTTATATTTCTGTAAAACATAAAATACAATATGAGAGTTAATAGTGTTAATAAAATCTATTTTAACTAATTATCTAGATATTAGTATATTAAATAACAATAATATATTATTATATTATTATTCAATAAAACTCATAAATGCATGTAACACAATCCATTAAAGAAAGACAGTATTTTTTGTGGAACACGCTAACTTAGTATTAGATGCATTTCCAGAAATATCATAGATTGAATTAATTTTATATGGTAAATATATTATAATTTTATGGGATATTATATTCCAATATTCAAATGGTTTTTTTTTCAATCACATCATTCAAATCAATTTTATTACCTTACAAATTCGTGGGGTTACATTCTCCCTACCCTAATTCAATTGTATCCTCACAATTTAAACACAACCTTGGTAATAATTTTTTTTGATATTTTCAATGATTAAATCCCATATCATGATAAGGTTTCTTAAAATACTCTCTTAATAAGAGATATATGGAATTTCAAAGTTCATGTAGAACAATAATTAACTCGGCTTCTATGTATGATAACATTGGTGGAAGGTAAAGATACATACATAGAGGGAAACCATAAAAAATTATAGGGAGTGATTGAGTCTAATAATCTCAAGAAATTTAATGTTCAATAGAATTTACTAGGCCTTAAATATATAAATATATGATGATTTAAAAGACCATTGGTTCAAAAAAAATAAGGTATTATGTTATCATTTTATTTATAGGTCATTTTAAAATTTTTGGGGAATTACTTTTTTAACCATCAGTATAAGTAAATATATTTACTCAATAGAATTCAATTTCATATGTATGATTCCATATTTTTGTTGTTCTTTGATAAAACCCTAATCCATCCCTTACTCTATGAAATGGATGTCCTATAGTAATGTTTTTTTATTTATGAGGCACTAAAATACAATTCTAAAACATCATAAAGTCCATAAAATAATGAAATGCATTACCATTTGTCTAGGAGTATTATTAAAATACAATATGGTTTATACATTAATATATAAAAATTAAATGTAACAGTATTGGTTTATCATTAATAATTATTCATCAACATGTATAACTAGAAATAATTTAACATGAACATGGACCTCTTGTTGGATAATGGTTGGAATTAAACCCTAGTATTCTTTGAGTCAGGGTTTTATGTCTCATGGACATGCCAGACATTATGGGATGCCTCCTGGTATATATGTTTTCAATCAATAAAAATTATTAATATAATTCCAAAATAAATGTGATGTAAATCCTTGAAATTTCCAAATGAAATATTCTATTAACTATTGTTTTCAATACATAATCAATACATAAATAATTTATATATTTTTTTTGTAATAGTTCATTACTTGGTCTAAGTATTAACCTAGTCCATTCATTGTAATTTTCTATTCAAATAAACCATAAATTGTTGTAAATAAAATGTGAATTATCATAATCCAAACCTTAGGGATTATAAATCTAGGTGTGTTGTAAAGAACTTCATTGTATACCAAGTTACACTAGAGTCCGGTCCAATAAAACTATTCAATGTTTTTCCCCTACATAAATCTATTCTAGAGCAACATCCTTTTTAGTATCATTATATGGATTTATTTCTAGTAATACATGTATTATCTCCACCCTTACATAATTCTAGAATGATGTTCAATCATTATTCTCAATGTCATCCTTAGGTATATGTTCTTATTAGCCCAACACGGTTAAATACCCTGTGAGTGTGGTGAATCAAGGTATCAAATATATAAAAAAATTACCCTTCAGATCTTTTTTCATCATTAAAAAAAATCTCTCTCAAATTCACATATAAATGTTTGAACAAAAATATAAGCATGCATGAGACACGACAATTCTACTTAGTTCATCCTCATTTAGCTAAGTACAATGTGTATACACCAGTGTTGTGTTGATGTACCAAATCCCATAAGGATCACATCAAAAATATATTGTTATGGATAGATCACTTTTATTCCCAATATCACATCATATACATTTTTTATAGTGGACTTATTGTCCTTCTTGGTATACAACTAGACCCAATTTGAAAGATCACTACTACCTCAATTTATGTGTGCTCATTTCTCATCTAGAAGAATCTCTTGTTGTTCTGAATCACCTAAAAATTGTTCGACTTATATATGTGTGTTCCATGAATTCATGTTATCACATGGTAGATAAAATACTATTTTATTGATATTCTAATCATTTAGAAAATTATTTCATGAACTAATTTAGCCCCATTGGAAAATTCCTTTATCCCTCCATGAACATTCATTCATCCTACATAATCTAACATGAATCCTTTATGAATTGTGATTCATCAGATGGAATGAGTGCTCCATAGTCATCATTTTCTTCATGGGCCACCACTACATTGCATATCTTTAGTGCCTCACAAACCACCACTTCCATGCAGGCTCGTTTCATTTATGATCTACCAAGCCCCCCAATCCCCTTTCACTAACTATCCTCATCAATTTCATCCATTGTTTAATTGATCCCCTAAGATCTACATCTTCTTTCCTGGAATACTCCCTTGTGAACTACTTCATGAATCCCCAAATTATTCCAATTGTGACATTCCATAATGAAATATCCTCTAAATCATAATGTGATTAGTTTCTTTAATATAGACAAATAAAACCCATGAAATATTCTAATCCAAAATAACCAAAACACTATTGTGGTACATCCTTCACCAGAAACGTGCTTTATGGCCTATATAGTGCATTTATCATATAAGAAATTAAATTTCATCTAGACACAATACCACTTATATCTCCTAAAATCACTTCTTTAATTACTCAATTCAGGAAAATCCAGTGAAGGAAGATCCTCCCATAACCTAAAATCTTCAGATGAACTAATTTCCTTACATTTATCATGTAGCACACTCCACAGTTTTTATACATCCCTTGTGGTCAACATAACAGTGTTGTTCATCTTTAATGTACAAAAACTCCATATATTATATTTCGTGAGTTACGTTCCATTATATCTTTTACATAAAAATTTCTGCTTCTATAAAATAAATTCCGAATTTTATGGGCAATTTTTTTTGAAAACAAAATGAAACAACACTACATTAAAAACCTAATTTGAAAACCCCATACAAAATAAAAAATGGTAATATTTATTTCCCAACCAACAAAATCACCCAAAAAACATATATGGAACCTTGATGGATTATCCCCACCAATCTCCCCCTTTATTTTTTTTAAAACTATATACATTTTGTACTACTGTATTACTTATTGAATCTTTAAACAAAACTCACTACTTTTGATTCTGATAGTATCAATGATTTACTAAACAAACACTATAAGACCACAATACCAATGATCAACCTGATAATCAAGAGTAGCATGAAAATATCAACAACGAATAACTTCATTCCCAAACGACTCAACAACATTCATAAAAAACACAATAAGATGTGATATATATCCTTTGACTGATCACCTTTAGCACTATAAAGTTTAAAACTATCCCAAATTAATTGATCCACCTATTAGACTCTCCCCACGTCTTAATTAAGTAATTTTATACCCTTTTATAACCAAAATTTCTTCCCCTTTGTCAGCAAACTTGCAGGACACATAGTTGTGGTCTACAAAAGGGTTAAGAACATACATTATCACATGGGGGAAAACTCATCATATATTAGGGATATGGGGTCCTACATCTAGAATTTGTTTTGTAAAGGGTGTATAATGAACTCAAATTGCCATTTTATTCCATTCAAATTGTTATTTGGGTAAGGAATTTTTTATAATGTCTTCAGAACGATGTTATGTAGGCACATAATCCAACTTCATATGCTCTTTACCAAACATATCATTGATAAATTGATTCTTAATTTCAATGTTCTTTTCCTTTGAGTGATAGATTTTAATTTTTGTAGGATTTATAGAAATTAAATTATCTCAAAGTATTCTGATCATAGACTTCACTTTAACTCCCATATCATCAAGTTGCTGCTTCGACCACAATTTGAGTGAGCACACTTCAGTAGCTTCTGTTTATTCATATTATTCAATGCTCAGGGAAATGAAATAACATTTCTTGATTAGCTAAGAAATACACAACCCAACATAATAAGATGCCCTACATGATGTTTATTTTATATCATCTTATAATCTATCCCAATAAATATATGTATATCTCAATTGCACTTGATGAGATTTTTCATTGAACAATAAATCAAATTCATCCATTCCATTGATATACAAATTTCCTAGAAACCTAACATTGTCTATAGTAATATATTCCTTGTGCATGTTTCTGTCCTTATATAATCTTCTTCAGCTAAAAAAATAAGTTCATATCTTCATGTATGAAAAATGAATCTGGCTACTCAAAATAAATATATTCTTCTAGAATACAATTATAAAATGAAGATGTGACATCCATCTAAAAAACCCTGAACTTTTATTGCATTTATATAGCCAATAATAATCAGAAAAATTCTAGACTTTCAAAATTTTAAAAAATTTCATCAACGTATATACCCCCTATGTGAGACTTACCTTTTCACACTACTTGTGATTTTTCACCATCTTTATTCATGTTCTAATGAATGATTAATTTATTATTGAGGATATTATTATCTACCAACCTCGAGATAATATATCATGTCTGATTATTCTCAATTTGGTCGATATATTCATTCATATCCTAAATCTAGTTGTCATCCATATATAGTTACTAAAAACATATAGGCTCTATGTATGATTAGAACAAAGGTTGATGTAGAGTATTCATACTCTTTTCCTTCACTGGTGCTTCCTAATCACCAATTATGTTCTTTATATCAATTTCATCTCTTCTCTTGAGTCATTATAGAAACAGTGGTGTATTATAATCCTTTTCCTTATTATAATATTATTTAGAATCATCATATTGAACTAGAAAATCCCAAAAGATACTTATTTTTTTATCAGTATCTTCCTAAGATGAATCATGTATGCACAAAATATTTTCCTCATTCTCTAAAATAGTTATATCATTGATTTAAAATACCTATCATTGGTTTATTTTTAAACATATAAATGGTTTTATTTTTCTTGAGTATCCAAGGAATATCCATTCATCACCATATGATTCATACATCCTATGTTTCTATTTATTGAGAATGAAACGTAAAATTCTGAAGAGTCAAAAGTATTCCAATGCTGGATTCTTTCCATAACATAGATCTTATGTAGTCTTCTCTTTGTTGTGTATAATAATGATATATTTTGTGTTATAGAATGATTTCATCACTGATTCTATTCAAAACCACTTTGGAAGTTCTTTCACAATGAGGATTATTTTGGACATGTTGTTGATAGTTCTATTTCATCTCCCAAATACCCCATTATGTTGTCGATTTATTACAACTTAGACTTGGTTCCCTATTTGTGAGTGATGTCTGATACCAATTCCATTCTTTGACCCATCATATTTTCAACTTCCCTTAAATTTGTTTTAATGAAACTAACCAAATCATATTTGTGAGTTATTGATTATACCAATTCCATTCTACTGAATCATCAATGAATAGAACATGATATATCCTACCATCAATATATCTTGGTGAAAAAGGTATGAACACATCAATATTCACTAACTCAAGTACTTGTGTAAACCATTTCTCCTTTTCCTTATATCACTTGTAAATTATATTCCCTTGTTTTCAATAATCACATGTATGGTTTTGATAATGTGATAACCTATATAATTTTACCAAAGCGTCACATTTCAACAAATATTCCAGTGATATATATCTCAAATGACCAAGGAGTTTATTCCATAACATTAATTCTTCTTCCTTGGAAAAAACAAAACACATCTTCTAATCAACATATATGGATTAGATTCCCCATCATATGATTTCCATGCATAATAAATGCATCATTCTTCCTTAATGATACATAATATCTATGAAAATATTATGGCATGTTATGAGTCATGCATTTGACCTACACTTACAAATTTGTGACTGAGACCTTCAACAACCAATACATTTACATCTATCATGTATATTCACAAAAACATGGATTTTCATAACCAAATAATTATTAGGAATTTATAATTACCAAATCGTACAATACATTCTATATCATATTTCATTAATCTCACCATTTCTTTATTTCATATAATTTGTTTGGTGAATCCACTATTAGTGATCCATATTATTTAGTGATATGATTCTTTAATACCAATCATTTCACAAAATTCTTGGTCATCAATATTCATCTTGGTCCATGTTTTTTACTAAATTTTTGATAGATATAGATAATATATATCTTCCTCAATGTATGATAGAATATCTTCATCCTCTAGTGTAACACCACAATATTTTATATTATGTTATATTCATCAAAGTAAATAAATAGCTTGTGCAACACAGAACACCGAGTTCGGGCGCACCATGATTACCAAACATGATGTTCAAAAAGCTGTTATGAATAATATTAAATGAATTTTGAATTTTATACTCTATATATAATTTTAACATCCATATTATTTGTTACATAGATATAATAAAATAATAAATTCAATTTTTCAGATAAAAGATGTATTATGAAATATAATGCATTTTTGCCACATTTTAATAGAGAAACAATTTTAATTCTGATATTTGACACTTTTATTTATTAAATTTGACAAAATAAAAATTTTCATTACAAGTGGAAAATAAAAATTTTGTTTGGAAATTTTTTTTCTTTATTTTCTTATAAGTTTCATATATTGATGAATAGTCAAATTAGTTAATTTTAATTAAAAATATCTATTTTAATTTAAAAAAATTATAGTGTTAAATTATACATATTAATGGGTTTGATTCATAATTATATTATATATTTATCATTTAATTCAATGATAATATTTGGATGTAATTTTACATTTAAATTGGACATAAACACATATCAATTTTTTGATAGTTTTTATTTCTCAAAAACATGTTTTCTAGTTTTGACAATGAGAATATATTTTCTAAATTAATTAATAAAAGTTAAAAGTTTTTAATTTTTTGAAATATAAATAATTTTTTAATTTGAAATAACAAAAATAGATTTGGGGTTTTTTTGAAATTTTTCTGAAAACATTCAATTTTTGATGAATAGTGGAAAACATTGCGTTATTATTTAGGGAAAACTATTTATTTAAGTAATTATTTTTAATTTAAATTAATATCAAATTAAAAATTGATACATAATACCTATATTATTTCAATGTAAATAATTTATTTTCTTTTATAATAAGATTTGATATATAAATTATATTTGAACTTTTTACCCTCTTTTATCCACTTTCTAGGAACAATTTCAAATTTGCATAAAACAAAATTTTACTACATATGTGAATTGAATTTAAAAAAACAAGAGACATGATTGACATAAGTAAGTAAAATATTGACCATTAAAATGAAAATAATTTCTGGTGAATAGTAACGTTTGAATTTTGTTTGCCACCATTAAAAGTAAATATGGTATTTAGAGGTAAAAATGATATTATTATTTCCCTAAAACATGTCATAACTCTATTGGATAAGTTTTTTTAAGACAAAATCAACCTTATGAATAAAATAATATCCTATTAGATCAACTTGGATTAGATTAGTACATTTATAATTATTTAATATAGAGTGGAGTTAAAAGTGTTAAATTGAAATTTTTATAACTAAAACCTTTTTTATATATGGTTATACCAATGATTAATTTGAATATAAAAATTAATTAAAAAGATGAAAGACTTCAACCATAATATTATTTTATTTATAGATTTGAGACATTAAATAATTAAATTTATTGATAACACAATGATAATGTAGTAATTACATTATTGATGAATGGTTATGATAATACATATTATAAATATAAAAATAAATGTAAATTGAAACTTTTGATGTAGTACAATAAATTTATTGGTTAATATTTCATGTTAGGATTTGTTAAATAAGTTTTTTCCAAAGTGATAATTTTTTTATGAATTTTAGGAAAACAAAATACCAAATAGTGTCAAAATTGACATAAATGAGTTTTTACAAAAATATTCTATATTATTAAATGATATAATATTCATAAAAATCAAATTTTCGGGAAAAAAACTCATATAATAACATATATTTCATTAATTAACCACTTGGGGTTCTCATGGATTTTTATTTTAACTTTATTAACCACTTATTATAATAATACCTGAATATATGGTAAAAGATAAACAATTAATCTATGAGTTAAATCTAAAAGATATAGTAAATATGGTAGCCTAAAACCTTCTACAACCTATTGGTTGAGAGGTTTTAGACCCAAACAAACCTTATCCACGAAATAAATCTTTTTAGAGACGTTAGAAAACTATTATGATTGTATAATAAATTAGTATTTTAAGCTTTTCTTAAAGGGTCCCTCCCCTCTACATTAAAAGGGTATGTCCCCTTCTCTCATAATCATACCTCCCAAGACCTATTTTTCATCCAACCCCTCCTCAAATATCTTCCCAACTACCATAAAATTATCTACATGACAATAATTTGAACTCAATTCAACCTAATGATCCCTTTTGATCAAATCAAAATAAAGCACCTGAAGAAGAGTTAATAATTTCATCGCCTCGTCCAAAGTTCTTTTCTTATACCACTACCTTTTTATTTGTTGTTTCTTTTAAAAAAAATACATACAATAACATATACATAATTTGATATTATTATAACTATGGTACATAAATATTCATTATTCTATATATCCAGGGAAGGGCAGAGTCACCTTACAGGCGTACATACGGCTTTCCTTTTCCACGTCATGGTGTAGTTTGTTATTCAACACTTCATTATTTAGATTGGTATAATAATGATTATAATTGATGTAAATAATAAATATAACATGTTTATTATTCTTTATATATGATATATCATTTATTTAAATAAGATTTACATATCAATAGAATGATATTTTCTATTGTGGGTACGTATAGATTACCGTCTCCATGAACACATTATGATTTTATTCCTGTCATAACCCTTAAAGAATAAATTTTATTTTATGACTAAAAATAATTTTTATGAACAGCATATCATTCATGAAATGAATAAAATACAACCTATCCCTAACAAACATGACATACGTAAAAAAACTTATAAAGGAAATTGAATCAGTTAACACCTGAAACAATGAATCTACTTAAATATTAGAAGATCATATATGATATCATATTTTTGTATGTGGTTCTTATATTATTTAATGAAAATTATTTAACAATTATATAGAATGTCAATTTACCCTCAACTTAGTAAATGTTAAAGGTAAGGGGGTTTCGTCTAACTTCTAATTCTTGTGAGATTCATTCTATATTACCACTATTTCCTTTTGTATGGGGTATATAAATCCTATTATTCTATATTTATGTAATATAATTTAATTTATGGGTATTTAAATCATAATTTAATTATAATTATTTCGTGGGGTGTATGTTTCATATGTTAACATGTCAGTAAGGGAATTTCTAATTTTGATTTCCACTCATTGGGTTTTATGAGCACTTCATTGATTATTTTACTCAATTATTATGTTTGAAATCACTATTTATTTATTTTATTTTTTATTTACACTACCATTTGAGTGGGTATAATTATGATACACATAAATAAATCCGTTGGTAAATTCTCAATTCATTAATATGAAATTGGTAAGGTTAATATTAACCCCATTTCCATTAATTGAGTTAAACATCCAAGTAATTAGTTTTGTTTTTACGAGAATATATGTGAATGTACTATAATTGATTTACAATTAATATCCAATCATATTGAGTGTATTTAAATTATTCACACCCAATTATTTCATTGATTTATACTTCATTTGAGGATACGGTCTTTATAAGAGATTTCGTATTAATTTACATTCATTAAGACTTCTTTTTTGTTATGGGACAATTCAATTTTATATGGTTTATATTTTATTCACTGACATATTATATAAGGATTACCTTTAATCTCATTATATTTTAATGTTTTTAATAATTTTATTCCTCAATTATTGGTACTCAAGTGTCTCTCATTTTCTTAGGCACTCTTTAACTAAAATATCATTTTAAATGTTTTAAAAATTTATTCTTCTAAATCATTCACATTAATGTCCAGGATTTGAAAATGGTTTTAAGGATCTATTTACATGGTCATGAATGGTTTAAAAATAATATTCTTTTTAAAAGATTTAAAGTTTTATGGGGCACTTTGATTCAAAAATCTATTTATAAGAGTTTTTTGATTAATAATGATACTTTTAAATGTTTTAAAAAATAATGGTATATTTCTATCAAATAGTATTACGGATTATTTTAATTTATGTCAACATCCTTCATTATTATTTATTTATGTTGATTTAGTATAACGAATTATTCCATATTGTATTGATGAGTAATTTTTAACTATGGATGTGATATTTTTATACCATTCATTGTTTGTGGTTATAATATTGACATTTTTAATGCTAGTTATAATACTAATTTTTAGATTATGTTTCAACCTTTTTATATGAGGAATGAAGTGGACATATTAACTGACGGGTGGAGCCTGCTATAGATCCTTGATGCATCATTAGGTCTCCTTAGTCTAACTAGTGTCTTAGAAAAAGGCATTGACAAAATCTTATTTGTAATCTTTGCACGAGGCCTTAACTATGTGGTTGTGATGTACGACATTATGCATTCGATCATTTTGATATTAGCTATTGATATTAAATGTGATTATTCAACAAGAAGGATATCCATGTGAATATGTAAGTGGAATTATATGATTTCATGACCCGACCCAATGGGGCTCGAGCCGCGACTCCCCAAGACCACCTCCAATAGGCCAGGGGCTGGCGACCGGCGCTGAGTAGGCTATCTCACACATGGGAGGCATTAGCCTAAGGTTCCTGTACACACGCACCCACAAAAACCTCCATGCAACAGTGAAGAGATATAGAAACTGAAAACTAAATGCATGCATACACTATCCCACAACCAGAGTACAACAGAAGTACAAAGGGAAAAATAGGGCCCACCAAAAGAAAACTACAAAGCGCGTCCAACCTTCTCTGACAAGGGGAACACTGCCACAAACACCCCCTGGAAAGATCCCTCGGCACAGCTCCGGTAAACACCCCGGTAAACACGCTCACTAAGCTCCGCCTGCTCCGGGTCCTCCTGGAACTCCGTCGAAAGGCCTGTGGTCTGCACAAGACACAAACATGTGCGGGCAAAGCCCGTGCAGGGGTGAGTATAAACATACTCAGTAGGCACCCCAAAAACCCAAAACCCAAGGGAGAAACTGAAAGGCAACAGTCCTCTCAACCCAGCCAGAGGGAACCCAGACGAGAGAGAAACTCCATCTCGTGACCATCCTTGGCTAAACAAAACAAGTCAGCTCAGCTCAACTCAAGTGTATGCCCATACATACACCTTGAACAATCCATATATACTCAGCTCAGGCCACAAGCCACAAGAGGTACCGACCTCATCACCAGCAACTGTCCCAACCAGGAGAGTACACCACAAGAACAATGTCATACCAGATGACACTCATCCCAGAGATACACTCCATCGGGTCCCAAACAAACATCTCAGACGCTCACCCAAGAGACCACGCTCGTCGAATAACATCACTGAGGAAACAACATAACCACCAAACTCCTCAGATCGGGGATCCCTGCTAGGGTCCGCTAAGGGATACCAAGACCCACTCCGGTATACGTAGCTCACAAATAGGGGATCACTCCCAGGGTCCGATGGGGGATACCATGACCCGATCTGGCATACTTAGTTCTCACAGATAGGGGATCACACCCAGGATCCGCTGGGGGATACCACAGCCCGATCTGGGACTTGACAGAAGCTCCACACTCAGATAGAGGACCATCGTCCATATAAAGATGGTCATGATGATACTAGAACCCTATCTGGTACAACTCGCAATGTAGGGGATCAAACTGATGATGCCGCAACCATACCGAAACCACGCGCTGAGTAGGGGATCACATAACCAACGATACCGCAACCCTACCGACACCAAGCGCTGAGTAGGGGATCGTATAACCAATGATCCCTCAACCCTACTATAAACATCATGCTGAGTAGGGGATCGTATACCCGACGATGTCATAACCCTACTGGGCAAGACCCACCGTGTATGGGATCATATTCTCGATGATGCCACAAACCCTACGGGGTTAACCTGCTAGATAGGGGATCGCCGCCCGTGAATAAGCGGTCACAGCGATACCAAGAACCCTATCTAGGGTAAAGATGCTAGAGGATCCATTATGGGCCCACCGGAGGGATGCCACAACTCTAAAAGTTTAAACATCCCATCGAGAAGATCACAAACCCATACGAAGGTTATGATGCCACACAAACCCTCGTAGGAATGATCCAAGGGAGAGCCCTCAACCATTGTTGGTCCAAACGTCGCTAACCGAAGCAACCCGCCACAATTCCACACTGCGCACCTCCTAGACCAAAACCGAGGCCACCATCGCGTTCCATGCGAAAAAACACGCAGGATAGGATGTTTACTCACCCGAAACGGAGCACCAGTGAAAGAGGCACTATTCACCGTAGCTAGCTCGTGCGGGGCCCACACAACGATCCTGAAACCCATCGAGCGGACCATACCACGACGATCCCCTCAGAAAAACAAGCAGAATCGACTACTCGCTCGTCCAAAACGGACACCCGGTGAAAACGATACTATTCACCGATGCCAGCTCGGGTGGGGCCCATGCCTAGATCCCGAAACACATAGAACGGATCACACCATTGCGATCCTCTCGGAAAAACACACAAGATCGACTAATCATCCGCCAAAATCAGACTCCTGGTGCAAAAGCTGCGTTTCTCTGCAAATGCCAAAACACAGCCTCCTAGGGCCCGCACACCGTACTCGGTCCCAACACCCGGAAACCATCTCAAAATGTCCGTCGTACCATCAGGGTCTCGATGCCACTGACGGCACGTCAATCGGACGCTCCTGGTAGAAGTTACAACGGCCCGAAGTCGTAAAATAATAGAATATTATTATTTTATACGACGAATCTAACTCCCAGGCCACGATCCCGAACCATAAAAATCTCAAAGTTAGTTCAAAAGTTCAGTCTCGACGCAAGGAGCGCATCTCCACAAACAGCTCGTAAATTGGAGTTACGGTTTGCGAGTTTCGGGGGTTTAAAAACCCCCCAGAAAATCCTGGCCGGAACACAGCCAGCCTCGCCAGAAACCTACGCGCCGCCACCGGTTTCTGCTGCGCCGCCACCACCGCCGCCGGATTCATCTGTGCCGCCACCGCACCGCCGCCGGATTCCACCATGGCTGCCGCCCCTTGTCGCCGGAAAAATGGGTTTTCGCCGGAAAACATCCGGGAGCAACCGGGAGCTCCCCGTTGCTCCAAATTCCGATCTGAAACATGTTTCGGAAAGCTCGGGACCCGAACTATACAACCCTTATGAAAATTTGATGAAAAACAACACAAAAACGGGATCCGGGATTGTAAAACTCAAACCGCCAACCTCGTGGGCGAAACACCGACGTTCTGCCTTAGATCCGCGCTCCAGAGCTTCCGCTGCGCGCTCCTGGAACATCCACCGTCGAATTCCGAGCTCGTGGGTGCTTCGTTTGCTCAATTCGGCGGAGCGGCGGCGAAGAACGGCGAAGAACGTCGAGAAGAATGATAGGGGGGCGCTGATATTTATATCAGCCACCCACCGGCACCGAACCCGCCTCGGACCCGACGCCCGATGCGAACAAAAGTAAGGTCACCCCTAGAGTAAACACGCCGTTATGAACGCAACGACAGACTCAGATTTTCCATCCGAGACTTCTTTCAGAAGTTATTCGAGCCGACGCTCGTACACTAACTTCGCTACTTATTTACAAAAACGTCCCTGGTGGCGTTTCTCACCGTAGGCCCATGCCCGCAATGTTTACACCTCGCCTAGGGTAAACGACTCGTTCTGGATGCAACTGTGCCCTCAGATTTCTGTTCTGAGCTAACTTTTAGGAGATATCACACCCCCACCACGTGCATAGTATAAAAATACATAATATTCTTATAAAATTAATTCCGGCCACACCGGGCCTCGGAATCGCACGCCGTCTTCGCGCCTAGCTCTGGAATTATTCATAGAAATATTCCAAAGTCTGACAGGGCCAAAAACCTGAGTCACTACATATGATTTATATTTTCCATATCATACTGAATTTTATGATTAAAATTCTTGTAGTTTATTAATATACATTTCCTTATATGTTTATGCTTATTTGTGAGTGATATTACTCTATTTTTATCCTTATTGAGCATCTAAGATCACACCTGTTTTATGTTTCCTTTTTCCAAGGATGTGAAGAGTAATATTATTTTTGACCTATAGGGATAAGCTAAGAGATATTAGTTTTTTCAAAGAAAACACAATGTTAGTTTTTAATTTCATGATATAATATTAAAATTATGTATGTATCTAGTTCTTCTATTGCTATTAAATTAATCAGTATTTCGAGATATGATATCTTTTGATCATCCCAATGTTATGTAATAATGCCTCATCTCTTTGTAACTAGGGTTGGTGCATTACAGTTGGTATCAGAGGAAGTTTAGTACAAACCATATAAAATAGATTTAGAAAAACACATATTAGATAACATTACCTTAATAAAGACTTTAATGATTAATATAGATGAACTTCCATGAATTATGGTAATTTAGAGATTTTGTGAACATTCCAAGCTATAAAACCATGTCCGGATATGATCAGGTAGAGGTAGCTCAAGAACAGATGTATCTAGGGGTAAAACCCAAAAAACTCTTCTTTAAACTAATCTCTAATGGGAACTGGTGCATGAAATTTGGTCTGGCTTCACTGTTGGTTAGGACACTCCCATGGGATATGTTTAAGATAATTCACATTTTCTTTACAAAATGACTTGTGGGATTTTAATATATTATTAGAAATAATATCTTTGGTTAATCCTAAGGTGTTTTAGATTCAAAATATGGTTTCACTATATTCTCTAAATGATTTTTTGGCTCACAATATGATTTCTAGTTTTAGTCAATGGCTGGATTCCAAGGAATTCATAGTAACATTGAACATGATTTTCATGGTTACACTGATGGTGGAAAAGAGAAAATAAATATAATGTTGATTGGAGTAAAAGATCAGGTGTTCATGCTGAATTAGGTTTCCAAAAATAAGATCAAAATATACACATTAACCAACTCCCAAACTCAATAATGAAGAGAAAGGCAGAGAATGATAAGAGCTCTAGTAGTGGAGACCGTGTAGAAATTAAATCTCAATATTCATCATGTAGGAAACGTGGAAGGATACACACATGAATGTTTCGTAGTGATACTATGAAATGGATAATATGTTAGAAAAAGGGACATAAAGTAATGAAATACTGAGGAAAAATGAAGAGTATTGTTGAAGAAAAATAATGATCATACTAATTCATTTATAGTCATTTTCTGCAAATGTAGGGGACCTAGGCATTACTCAAATAAATTCCCCATTCTATCGAATAATCAATAGGCCAGTGATGAACCAATGTATAAAAAAATAGAGGCCAAAATTTTTAAAAGTATTAATTCTCTTTGTTGAAGGTATTTAATTAGAAAAAAATTTATTTTATGTGTAACCCAGTAGTTTGTTCTGTGAAAATGTTATTCGATGAAAATTTATATTTTAATTTGTGGATATAGTTATAAAAATCCATTTTCATTTATATGATCCTTGAAATTGAGGCAATTATATGTTATTAAATTTTGGTAGTAAAATGAAAGTTATGAGATAACATTTGTGGTTATATTATGTTATTATTATTTAGATGATTTATCTAATTTTGGGAATGTTATGAAATATAGTTTTTTAAAATGGAAAACACACAGACTGTGTGACATCCCATCACGTTGGAAAATGATGCTAGAATCAAACCCACAACCAATGTGTGACTAGAATTTTTCGACAACCACTAGACTACGTGAAGTCCTTGGATAGTGTGAATAATTTTTTTTAGTTAAATGATTTTATTGATCAATAATATTTTGGTTTTTGGATATTATGTTTTATAAAATGGATATCCTTATTATAAGAAAATGATTTGGTTATTAAGTGATAAAATTTATTTTGGAAGATGTTTAGTTTTTTAATAACACTATATGCCTAAGCAACACAAAATACGATGGGTTATTATTTGAGGAGTAATGATGGTTTTTTATTTTGGAAGAATCTATTTTTTTTAGGATTTATATTATTAATGGAAATGATTAGACTATCCTAGGGAATATGCTATTTGGTTAATTACTTTTCAGTATGATACTTTAAGTGCAAATGAAGTTATTTAGAGATGAATGTTAATATTTTCTATGAAATAATATGTGATTAAATTATTCTTAATTTTGGGTTTCAATATTAGTTTGGATTATATTGAAGGATTTTAAGGAAAATTACTAATTGAATGATATTTATTTATCTTGGGGTATTGTTTTATAAATTTAGTAAATTAAGATTAGTATTTCTTTTAATAAATGATTATCCATTACGGGGATCATCTGAACTTGTAATGAGCATTTGGGTTTTATTAATATATAAAGATAATGGAATTATATAATTCATCCTTTATGGATTATGTGATTCTTTGGAAGATGATTCATGTGCTTCAGGTGTGACCAAGTCATCTTGAATACTCATCGTTTAGAGAATTGAAGAGTTGGTGGTATAAATTTTTTAAAGGATGAAACTCTACTTAAAAATAAAGTATATCTCTTTTTGTTCTTAGTCAATATAATAAATATTTTCCTCAACATTATGAAATGTATCTTAAAAAATGTTGTTTGTTATCTTTTCATGCTGCTAATATAATGACCCTTTAACCCATCAATATTTTTTTGTTTTATTCATGTTATCCTTTTCATGAACATGTTTTCTATCACTCTCCTTCTGAACATAACACTTAGATTATCTTCCATATCCATGTTTACCTACATGGAAACCTAGTATGGTTTATCATAGGTGTCCTTTGTACTTCTCTTTATTTTATTTAATTTGATAGTTTTATTGTGTATTTTTCTGATTTGAGACATTCAATGAAGTTCTCAAGACAAATTTTTAATTTGTGAGGAAACAATTTCCAAATGGGAGGAAGAATGTAATGCCCCAATATTTCATAGTATGTTTTTTTGTTAAATTAATTCAATAGGTTGGGCTACACAGAACACTATGTTCGAGCACACCACGACTTACAAAACTAGCCGTTCATAAAGAAGTTATGAAACTTATTAACTACAATTTAAATTTTACATACTCCATATAATTTTAAAATATATATTATGTTTTTCTTAGACATAATATAATGAAAAATTGAATTTTTCACATAAAAGATGTATTTTAAAAAAATCATTTTTACCGCCTTTTAATGTCGATCCTTTATTAAATCCAAAATTTGACACTTTTATATATTCAATTTGTCAAAATAAATTTATTATTTAGAAGAATGTCATAAAAATTCAATATATTTTGGGTGCATTTAAGAAAACATTCATATTTTGATGAATAGTGAGAAATAATTATTTATAATTTAAAACAACTTATTTAATCAAAAAAATTATAATGTAAAATTATACATTTGAATGGTTTTTAAGTATCATTAGGTTTTATTATTATCATTTATTTCAATTTTGGTCATTGGAAGTAATTTTACTTTTAAATTGGACATAAACACATACCAATCATTAGATATTTTTTATTTCTCAAAAACATATTTTCTGGTTTTGACCAAGGGATTTTTTTTAATTCATTAATATAAAATATATTTATTTAATTTGGTAAAATAGATGTAATTTTTAAAATTTTAATAACAAAATTAGCTTTGGGTGAATATATTTTTTTCTAAAAACATTGAACTTTTAATGAATAATGAAAAAAACTACATTATTGTTAAATGCCGAATTTTTATTTACAAAATTATTCTTAATTTAAATTTATTTTAAAGTCAAAATAGATAAAAAATACCTATATTAGTCCAATTTAATTAATTTATGTCCTTTTATAATATGATTATATATATAAAATTTTATTGAACTTTTTACCGTCTTTTACCCTTTTTCTGGGCACATTTGCAAATTTGCATAAAACATAATTTTATCACTTCTCTGAATTGAATATTAAAAAATTTTGAGACACACTATTAAAATTAGTATGTAAAATTTGGTTCAATAGGATGAAATTTTTTTTTGTGAATTGTATCGTTTGAATTTTATTTAACATTGTTAAAAGAAAATATGGTATTTAATGGTAAAAAAGATATTAGGATTATCCTAACACATGTTCTAAATCTATTGGATAAGTTTTTTTCGATCAAAATAAATTATAAGAATAAAATATGATACTCTTTGATCCACGTTTATTATATTAGAAAATTTATTTTTATTTTATTTATAGAAGAGTTAAAAGTGTTAAATTCATATTTTCACAAAAAAATCATTTTTAATATATGGTTATATATAAGATAAATTTGACTATAAATATTCATTAGAAAGACAATATTATTTCATACATAATGTTATTTTATTTATAATTTTTAGACATTATATAATTAATTTTATTTATCACACAATGATAATGGCGTAATTACCATTTTGAGGAATGATTAATATAACTGATATTATAAATATCCAAATAAATGTAAATTATGATTTTTGTTGCATTACACTAATTTTATTGGTTAATATGAAATTTTAAGGTTGGTTAAATAAGTATTTTTCTATGTGATAATGTTTTTATGAATTTCACAAGGAAATACAAAATAGTGTCAAAATTGACATAAATGGTGTGTAAGAAAATACTATATTATTAATTGATATAAAATTTATAAAAATATAAAAATCTAAAAAAGGATTCATATAATGATATATATGTCATTAATTAACCACATGGTTGTCTTCTTGGATTTTTATATTTTGTTTAATAACCATTTATTAAAATATTACATGAATTCATGGTGAAAGATAAAATTTTTAACAAGGATTTAATTCTAAACGACAAGGTTAATATGGTGAACTAAAAATTTCTGTAACCGATTACTTGAGTGGATTTCTACCCATCCCCACATTAGAATTGAATTTTTATGAGCAATTATATACTAAATATGATTGTATAATAAATTAATATTTAATTATTTTCATAAAGTGACCCTCATCTCTCTTATAAAAGGGTACATCACCTTATCTCAAAATCACATCCCCAAAGACATGTTTCTTGGCCAAAACCTACTCAAATACCATCCCAACGACCCTAAATTCATCTTATATGCCTTACATTGATCATAAAGCCACCCAATGGATGTCTTTTGATCATATTAAAAGGAAACACCAAAAGAAGAGGTAATAATTTCATCAACAATTTAATAGTTCTTTTCTTCCTCCAAATCCCATTAAATTTTTGTTTCCCTAACAAAAAAACAAATACAGTACGTTATACATATATTTATGTCATTATAAATATGGTTCATCCATTTTAATTATTCTATCCATCCTGTGAATGACAAAGTCTCCATACGGGTGTACGTACAACTTACTGTCTCCACATCGTGGTGTGGTTTTTTATTCAGCACTTAATTATTTGTATGTGTCTAATAATGAGTATAGTTGATTTAAATAAAAAAATATTACATGTTAATAATTTTTTATATATTATTTACCATCCAATTCCTATATTTTCCCATCAAAAGAATTATATTATCACTCGAGGGTACGTACAGATTACTATATCCACGAACACGATAAGATGCATTCCCCATCGTAACCATTTAAGAATAATTTTCAATTTATGATTAAAAATACGGTTTAATAACTTAATATCATTTGGGAAATGAATCAAATACATCATATCCATAACAAGCATGACTTATGTAACCAAATAATTAAGTAAAACAAATAAGTTAACACCCGAAACAATTACACTATAGAAATATAATTAACAAATAAATATTTGAAGATCATATATGATATAATATTTATGTATGCAGTTCTTTTATAATTTAATAATAATTATTAAACTATTATACTAGACCTTAACATACCCTCGACTAAAGTCATGTAAAAGGTAAGGTGTTTTCATCTCACTTCTTATTCCCGTGAGATTCATGCTCTATTGCCACTATTTCCATTAGTGTGGTGTATGTATTGCCCATGATTGTATTATTTTTATAATATACATAAAATTATGGGTATTTATAACTTCATTGTATTATCCTTCATTCATGGGGTGTATGTTTCGTAAGTTACCGTGTAATAAGGGAATTTCTAATTTCGTGTTCCACTTATTAGGTATTACAGACACTTCATTGATTATTTTACTCCATGATTATGTGTAAAATCACTATATATATTTTTATATAGTAATTTACACTCCCCTTTGGGTGGATATAATTTTTATACTCATAATAAATCCATTTATAAATTCTCATGTCATTGATAGTAAATTGGTATGTGTAATCTTACCTCAATTTCATTTAGTTGGGTAAAACATCCAATTCGTTGGTTTTGTTTTTACAAGAATATGTGTGCATGTACTATGATTTATATACAATGAATATACAATCATATTGAGTGTATTTATATTTGTCACACATATTCATGTCATTGATTTATCATTAATTTAATGATACGGTAACTATAATGGATTTCATCTCAATTTACATTCCATTAAGACATCTTTGTTGTCATGAGCCAATTAAATTTTATATTGTGTGTATACTGTCCTTTGGAATATTATATCATGAATCCATTTATTCTCATGAGATTATAATGTTTTGATTAATTTTATTCCTCAATTATTTGTTTTCAATTGTCTCTAATTTGGTTAGGAACTCCTTAACTTAAATTTCTTTTTAATTATTTTAATGATTTATTATTCTAAATCATTCTAATTAATGCCCATGTTTTACAAACGGTGAAGTGCAATTATTTAAATGGACATGAATTTTTAAAAATAAATATTCCCTATATTGTTAAAAAGTTTTATGGGGAACATTGATTCAAATACTTATTTTCAACATCTTCATGATAAATATTTGGACTTTTAAAAGTTTTCATGAAAAATGGAACATTTATCTCAAATAGTTTTACTAATTATTTTCAATTGTGTCAATATCATTCATTATTATTTACTGTGGATGATTTATTATCATTAAGTCATAAATATTTTATTTAATGAGTTATGTGTGACTATGGATGTTCTATTTTTATACCATTGATTGTTTGTGGTTAAAATATTGACATTTCTTATGCTTGTTTTAATATGAATGTTTAGATTTTTTTCATCCTATTCATATGATTAATGCATTTTACAGAGTAAGTGACGGGTGGATCCCTCTATAGCTCCTTGATGCATCGGTAGGTCTCATGATACAAACTAGTGTCTTGGTTCAAGGCCTAGACAAAATAATATTTGTTGTCTTGGCACGAGGCCTTTAAAATGTGGTTATGATGTCTGGCATTATGAATTCCGTCCTTATTAAAATAGATATTAATATTACATGATATTTTTCTACTAGTAGTATATCCATGTGAATATGTAAATGGGATTATTTTATTAATTTTTTGGATATTATATCGAAGATAATGTTTAAGAGTCTTTTCATTTAGTCTTATACATTTCCTTAAATTTTTATGATAATTTATGAATGTTTCTTCTATATTTTTATCTTTAGTGTGAATATAAGCTCACCCCATTCATATATTTTCTTTTCCTAGGATTTGAATAAGTATATTATGTTTGACATATAGGGATAGGCTAAATGAAATGATTTTGTTCAATGGACACATAAAGTTGCTTGTTTATTTCATGATGTAATGTAAAACATATTTATGTATCTAGTTCTTCAAAGGATACTAATCTAGTAGGTCTTTCGAGAAATGATCTCTTTTCATCATGCATATATTATGTAATAATGCATTATCTATTGGTAACTAGGTTCGGGTCATTAAAGTTGGAATCAGATGATGTTTAGTACAAAAATTGGAAACTAGATTTTGAAAAACTCTGATTTGAGTAAATAACCTTAAGACCGACTTTGATGATTATTATTGAAGAACATCCTAGAATTTTGTTAATGTGGAGATTTTGTGAATTTTCCAAGAAATAAAACTATGTATAGATAGAAGAAAGTCGTGGTGACTTTGGCATAGATGTATCTGTAACACCACAAGTAAATAAAGAATATGACATTTTCATATTTATCCATGTTTTTGAATAAAATATTAATATTACTTTAAAGGTAATGTTATGCTCGAAGGCATACCCAATACGCAACAACGAGTTTCATTGAAATCTTATGTTCCACTCTAATAATAAAATAATATTATTTTAAAAGGTAGTTAACGCCTAGCCGTTGTAATGGCGGGAATGAATGGAACTAACTAAAAAATGATTATATATTTATGTCAAATATTTTTACTTTTAACCAATAAATGTTGGAGGCTTAAAAGTCAAATGAATCCAATTTTAAGCATAAATCATCTAATATTCTTTAAAAGGTCGATTAAACGCCTTTTTATGGAGAACCATTTTTAAATAGACTTTTGACAATTTTATATGTTTTATTTGACAAAATAAAAACCTTCTTTAGAATATGGACATCAAAATTTACTTTGTGTAAAATATGGTTATTTTTCCGATAACGATCGTTTTTATTGAAAATGTTGCATTTTAATTCAAAACCTCCTTTTAATATGATTTATTTATATGTATAGATTATATTTTTAATTTATATTAGAGTGTATTTAGATTATATTTTTACCATTTAATCTAATGGTGGTCATTGGAATTAATTTTACTTTGAAATTGGACTTAAACTAGTGTCAATCTTTTAATAGATATTGTTTCTTAAAAACATGATATTTGTTTTGACAAAGGGAATTAATTATTAAATTAATTAATGAAACATATATGTTTTGAATTTTTTAAAATATAAATAACTTTTGAATTCGGAATATCAAATATAGCATAGGGTGAATTTTTGGTTTTTTTTGAAAAACTTAAATTTTGGATGAATAGTGAAACCACTATGTGTTACTTAAAAAACTGATTTTTCGTTTAAATGAAATTTTACCACCTCTGTGTTTTGAATTCCAAAAATCCTACATATATGGTTGTCATTAGGATTTAAAATGTGGTTCAATGGGATTAAAATAATTTTTTTATGAATAGTAACTTTTAAGTTTTTAATCGCGATTAGAGGTAATTAGTGTAATTTAAGGTAAAAATAATGTTTTAATAATATGAAATGACCTAGACACATGTCCTAACCTCATTTTATGTGTAATGGCCGACCAAGAAAATACATGGGTCAACATGGGGACCCCATGGAGCCACTTTGGTTGGAAAATGTCATAAATAACTTTTTATTTAATGTTAAAATAAAAATGTCACAAGCATGAGTTGTTTTACTAAAAAAAATTAAATGGTGTTATAAAAGTCATATTTTTTACTATAAATATTAATTAGAAAGATAAAAATATTTCCTACACCATGATAGTTTTTTTATAATTTTTAGACATTAAAGAAATTAAATTATATATGACATCAGGATGATGCAGCGATTACCTCATTAATAAAGGATTTAAATAAAATGAAAATATAATGTTAAAACTATAACATACACTTGTCAAAGACCTATTGGATGAGTATATTTCTAACCACTACCACCTTATCCTCTAAATACATCAATGTAGGACCTTTAAAATCCGAAACTCATTTGAAAATAAAGTAACATTTTGTATCTTTCCAAGAGTGCCTCTCCTCTCCTCTTATAAAAGGCCCCCACCTCTACCAACTTACCCACAACTCTCAAGCCTTTTGAACTAAAAACCCCTACTCATTATGTCTCTCCACATCTCTCTTTTACTCCTATAAGACTCATGTTGGGCATAAGTCTTCCCAGGGAAGCCTTTGAGCTCAAATCAATGAGAGATTCCCAATTTTAAGGAGGTTAAAGAACGATCGAGTCAAGTCAGACCCGAGGTAAGGAATCCTACCCCTATATTTCTTTTTAAGTAAACTCTTTTATATAATTACTTTTAAGCCCGTCATTCTTATGATTGGGATGTTCTTTTATATTACTCTTACTGTACTTTTTATGTTCATATGAGGAGAGACCCTATTTTCTCTCTATCAATCCATTTTGGATGATTTATGTGGTGCCGTTAGGCTGCCGAATTTTCATAAGGGGACTTTCATCTCACTTATTATTCCAATGAGATTCATGCTACATTTTCCACTATTTCCTTTTTTGTGGTGTATGTACTTCCCATTTTTATTCTATATACTATCATTTATGGGTATTTACATCTTCATTGTATAAACCTTCTTTCATGGGGTGTACGTTTCGAAAGTTACCCAAATCGGTAAGGGAACCTTTCACCCTCCTCTTTTTAATAGACTTATTTTGTTATGTCTTTTAATTTTCATCTTATTATGTGGGGATTTGTTCTTATATATCCTTATTTCTGTAAATTTTATGTCCAATTGATGAGATACCCTTTATCTCTCTCATCAACTCTTTTTCTAAAATTTGATGTGACGCTGTTAGGCTGTCAAGGGAACTTCTTAACCAAATTTCGATTTCTTTGGATTCAACATGTAGTTATTGAATATGTCATCCTTTGAATATGTGTGAATGACCTTTGATTATTTTTCACTTAATATCCACTTATATTGGGTGTAATTATATTTGTCACACATAATTATGAGATTAATTTATCCTTAATTTAAGGATACCATCTTTATAATGGATTTCATCTCAATTTACATTTCCATTGAGACTTCATTGTTGTTATGAACTCATTCACTTCTATATGGTGTATATACTATCATTTGGAATATTATATCATGAATCCATTTATTCCCATGATGTTATAAAGTTTTGGTTAAATGATATACCTCAATTATTGTATTCAAGTGTATCTCATTTTCTAAAAAACCCTTTAACTAAAATATCATTTTAAATGTTTTAATGATTTAATATTATAAATATTTCTCATTAATATCCATGTTTTCAAAAAATTTTAAGGAATTATTTATATGGATATTAATGGTTTAAAATATTAAAATCTTCAATGTGGTATGGGACCCTTTGATTTAAAAATCAATTTATTAAATATTTTAAATGGTTTTGAAAATGGTTTTTAGAATGGATTCATTATGTCAATATCATAAAATGTTATATTGTTATTGCAATGTGGGAATGTCATCTTTCCTTTATGCTTAAATTATGTGCTATGACTATGTTATGGTTCTTGGTCATTTTTATGAAAACGGGTGGTTCCGTGATAAACTAAGGGCGAGTGAGCCCGATATAGCTCTCCAATGCATTGGGTAACGCGAAGGAGTTAAACGTTAAGGTTTATCTGAAGAGATTTAGGGAATATACTGTGATGGGTATTCCAAACGTAACCAAGAGGGTTACTCCCTACGTAAGAATGGTATGAATGCCTCAATTTACCTTCATGTCTTATGATTTCTATGATTTATTCATGATTTTATGAGGTATGTTAAAGTGGTTATGTTTTATGGGTAAAGTATGATTTAATTCTTATGTATATGTGTACTCATGTTTCCTTTCCATACTTTTTATAACCCTTACTGAGCTTTTTTTGATCATCCCAATTTTTTAAGTTGTTTTTCACAGGTCATGGGAATGGTACATGATACGATGACAGTGTCAGGGAAGTGTCAAGAAAGTATCCATGTTTTATATTAAATATGTTTCCGTTGATGGGAAAAATTAATACTATCCTTTATGTAACCACTTTGTTTAAATTTGTAATGTAATTCATGTTTTATGATCTAATTCTCTAAAACTCTAAACCGTAAAAGATCCTCAATGTGTAATCTTGTAATAACTCAAGATTAAGTACGGTTTAAGGATGGGGCCTAATAGTTGGTATTAGAGGGAGGTTTAGATAACTTTAGAGGTTAGAGTTTTGTTTACGAAAAAGTGAAAAGTTTTGTATAACCACAATGGTTATTATATTAGATAGAGTCATCGTTTTTTTTTAAAGTTAGAATGAGTTTGAGATATATTGGATAAGTATATCTTGGTGTTTATCTTCCTCTTTTTTTATTTGATGATTTTACTGATATACTCACACGGACCTTTTTAGTTTTAGTAAATGGCTGGATCTAGAAGGAACCAAATTAACAGTGGATTTGAAGAAAACTATGACGGTTTTATGAAAGAACAATAGAGTGATATGCGATCTGCATTGAGAACTCTTGTGGTTATCCTCAACCAACTATTTGGAGTCATGATTGACCACCTGAACCTTAATGATTTTTATAAGGAATCGTGTATGCAAGAAAAAAATCCCTACGTATGTTCAGGTAATAATTATAAAGGTAAGTATCTTCAAAAACCTATGTGTCAAATATGTGGAAACAAACACATAGGAAAATGTTTCAAAGGGATAGAAAGATGCTACAAATGTGGAAATGATGGTCATAAAGCAAGATCCTGCCATGGAAAAAGGAAGAATCTAGTTGACTCTAGGAACGGGAAAGAAGTTCTTTCTGAAGGATCAATTGAATGTTTTAAATGTGGTGTGCATGGTCATTATGCAAACACATGTCCTACGAAGAAGTTTCAGGAATGGGGTCACCATGATCATACAAATATTCATCTACCAATACCTAATTCCATTCCGATTTAGGATGAAGAAACTAACAATGAAGAATGAAAGGTATGGATTATTTCTTAACATATGTTTTCCTATTATTGGAATCTTAGGATATGATTCATGATTTTGTTTGTAGGAAAGAATTATTTCAGAATAAGTTGAAAAGGAATGGCTAATGGATCATGAAGAATGTTGAATGAGTAAGAAGTCATCATATAAGGGATTCAAGGGTTATGGTAGATTTTATGATGGTTAAATTCTTAGATTTATTAAGTCTCTATTGATGACGTGGTTATATTAGAAGACTTTTTACAGTAGACCTGATGTTTGATATACGATTTTTTTTTCAAGGAATAATTATCCTTTCTTCTGTGGATATAGTTATAAAGAACCATTTCGGATTATATGATCCTTGAATTTGAGGCAATTACTGGTTAATACATTTTGGGTTGCAAAATGAAAGTTATCAGATAACCTTTGCAGTTAAAATATGTTATGGTTATTTTTGATGAATTTATCTCTTTTTGAGGAATGTTATAAAATTATATAGTTTTTCAAAAGGGACAACACACAGACCGTGTGACAACCCGTCGCGTCGGACGAAGCTGCGGGAATCGAACCCACAACCAAAGTGCAACTGGTATTTATCGCCTACCACTAGACTACGTGAAGTCCCTAGTTAGTTTGAATGATTCTTTTTAGTTATATGATTTTATGAATTAAGAGTAAGTTGATTTTTTTCGGTTATCAATGGAAATGATGATCCTATAATGGAGGATATGTGATTATATTAATTACTTTTCAGTAGGATACTATAAGAGTAACTGATGTTATTTTGGAGAAAAATGTTAAAATTTATCTTAGGAGACTATGTGATTAAATCCATCAGATAATTGGGTTTCAATCTTAGTTTGGTTTACGTTGTAGAATATTATGGATAGATGTTTATTGAATTGTCTATGTTTAACATTGGGTTTTAGTTTTGGTGATTTTATAAAGACATGGGATGTATATAGTTCTCTTTTTTGTATTAGGTGATTCTATAGGAGTTGATTATATCTCTTTTATGTGAACAAGTCATCCAAAATACTTGTATTTTGGAGAAAATATGAGTTCGTGTAAGAAATATAGTAAAAGTTGAAAGTAAACATGATAATTAAGTATGCTTCCTTATGTTTTAGTTAAGCTCATAAATATATTCCTCAATAAAAAGTAACTTAAAACAAAAATGATGTCTGTTAATTTTTCCTACTGGGGAATCAAATACCATTTAACCCATCACAAGTTTTTGATTTTCTTGTTGTTAACTTTCTCCTAGACATGTTTACTATCCCTCTCCATCAAAACATGACCATTTGTTTTTTCCTCCATATCCATATTTTCATACTTTGATTCCTGGTATGGGTGAACTCGGGTGACATTTGTACTTCTCTCCCATTCTTTTAAAGTGATAGTTTTACTGACTATTGTTCCGATGTGGGATTTTCAATGAAGCTTCCAAGACCAATTTTAAAATTGGGAGGAAATAACACACAATAGAGGGGAAGGATGTAACACCCCAAGTAAATAAAGAATATTAAATTTTGATATTTATCCATGTTTTTGAATAAAATATTAATATTACTTTAAAGGGAATTCTATGCTCTAGGGCGTACCCAATACGCAACAACGAGTTTCTTTGAAATCTTACGTTGCACTCTAATAATAAAATAATATTACTTTAAAAGGTATTTAACGCCTAGCCATTGTAATGGAGAGAATGAATGGAACTAACTACAAAATGATTATATATGTTTGTCAAATATTTTTAGTTTTAACCAATAAATGTTGGAGGCTTAAAATGAAAATGAATCCAATTTTAAGCATAAATCATCTAATATTATTGACAAGGTCGATTAACCACCTTTTGATGGAGAAAACTTTTTAAATATACTTTTGAAAATTTTATATGTTGTATTTAAAACAAATAAAATCCTTCTTTAGAATCTGGAAATCAAAATTTACTTTGTGTAACGTTTTGTTATTTTTACGATAAAGATCATTCTTATTGAAAATGTTGCATTTTAATTCAAAACCTCCTTTTAATCTGATTAATTTATATAGATAGATTATATTTTTAATTTAGATTAGAGTTTATTTAGAATATATTTTTATGATTTAATTTAATAGTTGTAATTGGAATTAATTTCACTTTAAAATTAGACTTAAACTAGTGTCAATCTTTTAATAGATATTGTTTCATAAAAACACGCTATTTGTTTTGACAGCGGGAATTAATTATTAAATTAATTAATTCAACATATATGTTTTTAATTTTTTAAAATAGACTTCATTTTTGAATTCGGAATATCAAATATAGCTTAGGGTGAAATTTTGGTTTTTTTTTCTGAAAAACGTCAATTTTTGATGAATAGTGAAACCACTAAGTGGTAGTTTAAAAACTGATTTTTCATTTAAATGATACTTTAACACTTCTGTGATTTGAATTTCAAAAATCAGACATAAATGGTTGTCATTATGATGTAAAATGTTGTTCAATGGGATTAAAATAATTTTTTTGTGAATAGTAGCTTATAAGTTTTTAATAGCGATTAGAGGTAATTAGTGTAATTTAAGGTAAAAATAATGTTTTAATAATATGAAATGACCTAGACACGTTTACTACCCTCATTGGATGTGTCATGGCCGACCAAGAAAATCCATGGGTCATCTTGGGGGACCCATGGAGCCACTTTGGTTGGAAAATGACATAAATAACTTTTTATTTAATGTTAAAATAAAAATGTCACAAGCATGAGTTGTTTTACTAAATCAATTTTTAAATGGTGTTGTACAATCATATTTTTGACTATAAGTATTCATTAGAAATCGAAAAAGATTTCCTACATCATGATATTTTTTTATAATTTTTAGACATTAAATAAATTAAAATATTTATGACATCATGATGATGAAGTGATTACCTCATTAATAAAGGTTTTAAATAAAATGAAAATAAAATGTTAAAACTATAACTTACACTTGTCAAAGACCTATTGGATGAGTATATTTCGAACCCTTACCACCTAATACTCTAAATACATCAATGTGGGACCTTTAAAATCCGAAACTCATTTGAAAATAAAGTAACATTTTGTAACTTTTCAACAGTGCCCCTCCTCTCCTCTTATAAAAGGCCCCCACCTCTACCACCATTCCCACAGCTGTCAAGCCTTTGGCTTGAAAAAACCCTGCTCATTTTGTCTCTCCACATCCCTATCTTACTTCTATAAGCCTCACGTTGGGAAGAAGTCTTCCCAAGGAAGCCTTTGAGCTCAAATCAAAGAGAGATACCCGATTTTAAGGAGGTTAAAGGACGATTGACTCAAGTCGGACCCGATGTAAGGGATCGTACCCCTATCTTTCTTTTTAAGTACACTCTTTTATGTCATTCCTTTTAAGCTCATATTTCTTATGATTGGGATGTTCTTCTATATTACTCTTACTTTAATTTTTATGTTCATATGATGAGAGACCCTGTTTTCTCTCATCAATCCATTTTGGATGTTTTATGTGGCGCCGTTAGGCTGCCGAATTTTCATAAGGGGACTTTTATCTAACTTTTTATTCCCGTGAGATTCATGCTAAATTTTCCACAATTTACTTTTTTGTGGTGTATGTACTGGCCATTTTTATACTATATAATCGCATTTATGGGTATTTACATCTTCATTGTATGACCCTTCTTTCATGGGGTGTACGTTTCGATAGTTACCCAAATCGGTAAGGGAACCTTTCACCCTCCTATTTTTAAAATAATTCTTTTTTTATGTATTTTAATTTTCATCTTATTATGTGGGTATAGGTTCTTATATATCCTTATTGTCATAAATTTTATGTCCAAGTGATGTGATACCCTTTATCTCTCTCATCAACTCTTTTTCTAAAACATGATGTGACATCGTTAGGCTGTCAAGGTAACTTCTTAACCCAATTTTGATTTCTTTGGGTTCAACATGTAGTTATTGAATATGTCATCCTTTGAATATGTGTGAATGGCCTTTGATTATTTTACACTTAATATCCACTTATATTGGGTGTATTTATATTTTTCGGACATAATTATGAGATTGATTTATCCTTAAATTAAGGATACCATATTTATAATGGATTTCATCTCCATTTACATTTACATTGAGACTTCATTGTTGTTATGCACCAATTCACTCTTATATAGTGTATATACTATCATTTGGAATATTATATAGTGAATCCCTTTATTCTCATGATATTATAAAGTTTTGATTAAATGTTATTCCTCAATTATTGTATTCAAGTGTCTCTCATTTTGTTAAAAACACTTTAACTAAAATATCGTTTTAAATGTTTTAATGAATTAATCTTATAAATATTTCTCATTAATATCCATGTTTTAAAAATGGTTTTATTAATTATTTATATGGATATTAATGGTTTAAAATGTTAAAAGATTCAATGTGTTATGAGACACTTTGATTTAAAAATATCTTTATTAAATGTTTTAAATGGTTTTGAAAATGGTTTTTAGAATGGATTCATTATTTCAATATCTTAAAATGTTATATTGTTATTTAAATTTGGAAATGTTATATTTCCTTTATTCTTAAGTTATGTTCTATGATTATGATATGGTTCTTGGGCATTGTTATGAAGACGGGTGGTTCCGTGATAAACTAAGGGAAGGTGAGCCCGATATAGATCTCCAATGCATTGGGTAACACGAATGAGTTAAATGTTAAGGTTTCTCAGAAGTGATTTAGGGAATATATTGTGATGGGTATTCCAAACGTAACCAAGAGGGTTACTCCCTACGTAAGAATGTTATGAATTCCTCAAGTTACCTTTATGTCTTATGATTTATATGATTTATTCATGATTTTATGAGGTATGTTAAAGTGCTTATGTTTTATGTGTAAAGTATGATTTCATTATTATGTATATATGTAATCATGTTTCCTTTCCATACTTTTTTATAACCCTTAATGAGCTTTTTATACTCATCTCATGTTTTTGAAATGTTTTTCACATTTCAAGGGAATGGTACATGATATGATGATAGTGTCAAGGAAGTGTCAAGAAAGAATCCATGTTTTATTTTAAATATGTTTCTGTTGATGGTAAAAATGAATACTATCTATTATGTATCCACATAGTTTAAATGTGGAATGTAATGCAAGTTTTATGATCTAATTCTCTAAAACTATAAACCTGAAAAGATCCTCAATGTGTAACCTTGTAATAACTCAAGATTAAGTAAGGTTTATGGATGGGGCCTTATAGTATCTATGGTTAAATCCTGGAAACAACACTTTAAAGTAATCTCAAATGGGAACTGGTGCATGAAAAAAATCCTTGATTCACTCTTGGTTATGATACTCCCGGGGGATATTATTATGGTAATTCAATATTTATTTTCAAACCGATTATAAGGATTTCAATATAATAAGAGAATAAATATCATTGATTAATCAAAACCTACATTAGATTTAAAATAATGTTTCTTGATATTCTCTAAATGATTTTATGACTCCCACAATGCTTCTGGGTTTTAGTCAATGACTAGATTCAAAATAATTCATAGTAACATTGAAGATGATGTACATGGTGGAAATGATGGTGGAAATGGGAAAATAAATGGAAATTTCAAAGAATTAAATGATATATTATTCTAGCCGAAGAAGGTTTCCAAAAATATGATCAACAATATATACATTAAACAAATACCAAACTCAAAAAAGAAGAGAAATGTAGGGAATGATGAGTTCTCTTGCTTTGGAGACCGTGGAGAAATGGAAGCTCAATTCACATCATGTAGGATTTTCTTATGGATACACTCAAGAATGTCTCTAAATGGAACAATGAAATGATTTATGTGTGAGAAATAAGGACATAATGCAGTGAATTACCAAGGAAAAATGAAGAGTACTATGAAAGGAAATAAAAATGATCTTAAGAATCCATTTACTATCATATTTCTTAAATGTAGGGGACCTGTGCATTACCTGAGTCAATTTCTTATATTATTTAATAACCACTAGGTCAAGGAATAACCTATGTGGAAAAAAATGGATGGAGAGAATTTTAAATGTATCAATTCTCTTTCTTGATGGGATTATATTGGAAAACATTTATTTTTTATGTGTAACCCTGTTGTTTGTTAATTTTAAATTATATTTGAGGAAGAAATATCTTTTATTTTGTGGATATAGTAATAAAGAACCATCTAGGTTTATATGATCCTTGAATTTGAGGCTATTATAGGTTATTAAATTTTTGGAAGAAAATTTTAGGTATGAGATAACATTTTTGGGTAAATTATGTTAAGGTTATTTCGAGGAATTTCTTTCATTTTTGGAATGTTATAAAATTTAGTTTTTGAAAAAAAAACAATATGTAGACCATTTGACAACCCTTTATGTCTGACAAAGCTGCAGGAATCGAACCCACAACCAATGTGAGACTCGAATTTTTCGCCTAACACAAGACTACATGAAGTCCCAATTTATTGTAATGAATTCAGTTTAGTTAAATGATTTTACTTATCATTAATGTGTTGAATTGGGATCTTATTTTTTATCAAATAGATATCCTTAGTATAGGAAAATTATTTTGTGATTAAGTGATAAATTTTATTTTGGAAGATGTTAAAACTATTGATAGGACAATATTCCCAAGTAACATTGAATACTATAGGATTTTATTTGAGGAGTAATGGTGGATTTTTATTTTGGAATAATCTATGTTTTTATATAGATTCAAGTTATTAATGGAATTGATTAACTTATCATAGAGAATATGTTATTTGGTTAATTAAACTTCAGTATGACACTTTTAGACTAGTTGTTTTTATTTGGATATAAAGGTTGATATTTACTATGAAATACTATGTGATTAAATTTTTCATAGTTTTGGGTTTCAATATTTGTTTTGATTATATTGAAGGATTTTAAGGATAATTGTTAATTAAATGATCTTTATTGATCATTGGGTATTGTTTGTTTACTTATTCAATGTATGATTAGTATTTCTTTCAATAAAAGGTTTTCTATTTTGGGGATAATCAATTCTTGTACAAAAAATTTTGGGTTTCGTTATTCATTGAAGACAAGAGAAATATATACTTCATCCTTTGTGGATTATATGATTCTCTAGAAGTTGATTCTAGTGCGTCATGTGTGACCATGTTATCTTGAAGACTTATCATGTGGAGAAACGATGAGTTAGAGGAAAAAATTTATGAAAGTAGCAAACTCTACATGAAAAGAATGTGTACCCCTTTATATTCTTAGTCAATATCATTAATAAATTCATCAACTTTATGAAATGTAATATAAAACAAAAAATGTAGTCAGTTTACTTTTCCTATTGGGAATCAAATGTTTGTTTAACCCATCACATGTTTATGGTTTTCCTTTAGTTAAGTTTCTCCTGGTAACGTTTTCTATTACTCTACATCAGAACATGACATGTATTTTATCTTCCATATTCATGTTTACCGACATGGAATCATTGTATGGGTTATCTTAGGTGTCCATTATACTTCTATTTCATTCTTTTCAAGTGATATTTTTATTTAATCTTTATTGGATGTGGGACATTCAATGATGTTCCCAAGCCCAATTTAAAAATTTTGATGATGCAATTTCCAAATAGAGGGATTAATATAACACCCCAAAATTTCATAGTACGTTATTTTCTTTAAAATAATTGAATAGCTTGCACTACACCCAACACTGAGTTCGAGCGCACCCCAACTTTTCAAACTAGCTGTTCAAAAAGTAGTTATGAATAACGTTTACTGCATTTGGAATTTTATATACTCTATACTATTTTAACATCCATATTATTTTATTCTTATAAATAATATAAGAACAAATTCAATTTTTTGATAAAATAAGTATTTTTTTCAAATTAATGCAATTTTACCACCATTTAATAGAAAACCCTTATTAAATAAATAAAATATGACACCTTTATATATTCCATTTAACAAAATAAATATATTCTTTATAAGTGGGATATAAAAAATTTTTCTGGATAAATATTTCCGGGTTTTCTGATTAATTTCATATTTTGATGAAAAATGAAAAATAGTAAATTTAAATTAAAAAACACAATTTTACTAAAAATAATTAAATTGTTAAATTATACATTTTAATTTTTTTGATGTATAATAATATTATATTTTTATCATTTAATCCAATGTTGGTCACTTGTGTTATTTTACATTTAAATTGGACATAAACAGATATCAATATTTTGATAGTTTTTACTTCTCAAAAACCAGTTTTGTAGTTTTGACAATAGGTATATATTATTTATATTAATTAATAAAACTTCTATGTATTTAATTTGGAGAAATAGAAATAATTTTTAATTTTTAATTTCATAATTATCTTTGGGTGAATTTTTTGTATTTCTCTTAAAAAATACAATTTTTGATGAATAGTTAAAAGCACTACATTATTGCTTTAAGCTGAATTTTTATTTGAAAATTTATTTTTAATTTAAATTTATTATAAAGTAAAAATAGATACATAATACCAATATTAGTCCAATTTAATTCAATTAATTCTTATTATAATAAAATTAGATATATAATATTTTATTGATGTTTTTACCATCATTTACCCACCTTCTAGGCACATATTCGAATTTGCAGAAAACATAATTTTACAACTTATCTGAATTGAATTTCAGAAACACTAGAGAAAAATTTTACATCACTAAATATTATTTTGTTTGATAGGATGAAAATAATTTTTGGTGGATAGTAACTTTGGAATTTTATTTACCCCGATAAAAAATTAATATTGTAATTTAAGGTAAATATTATATTATAATTACTCTAACACATTTGCTAATTATATTGGATAAGTTTTTTTTCAACAAAAATCAACATTAGAAATAAAATATGATCATATTTGATCAACATGGATTAGATTAGGACATATATTATTATTTTATTTAAAGAAGAGTTAAAGGTGTTAAATTCAAATTTTCATAACTAAAACATTTTTAATATAGGGTTATACATAAGATAAATTAAACTATAACTATTCATTAGAAAGATAAAATTATTTCCTATATAATTTAATTTAATTTATAATTTTTAGTCATTAAATAAATATATTTATTTATGACACAATGGTGGTGTTGTAATTATCTTATCGATGAGAGATTAAAATAATTTATATTATAAATATCCAAATAAATGTAAATTGAGACTTTTGATGATTTCCAAAAAAAATTATTGGTCTATGTGACATGTTATGTAATGTCGTGGATTTACAACATGTATTATTTTTAATTTTTTTATGGGAATCAATTCGAGACCAGACTCTGAGATGGAATGCAGTTCTGAGGCCCGGTTAGCCTAAAACAAATGATTGAATTTAACATAATAATTAAATAACGCGCAAATGTGGTTTTCCTGGAAAAAGTATAATAAATCCTAAACGAGTTCTAGGATCATAAATCTGAGGGCACCATTGCGTTCAGAACAGAGTTTTTACCTTAGGCGAGGCCTAACATCGACCGGTGCTGGTCGGTAGTAAAATCTGGTTTTTGGACGCAACCATAATAAAATATTTTATTAAAATATTTTATTTAAATCCTTATCACAATGAAATCCCTTATCTTTTTAAATGGAGATTTTGCTAGGGATCAGTGTTACAATTTCCATAACCATGAAACCCTTGGCAGTTCTGGAGGCTCTGGAGGAAACCTCCCAACATGGCGACGACGACGCAACGACTAGATCATTGCTGACGAACGCCGTGAAATCAAAGTAGGGTGTTTGTCTTGATTTTTCCTTCCCCGTTTTTGATTTCCATGACGAACAAGGACTAATACACAAACAGATTAGCCCACGGGTCAATCTTTCTTGCGGGATGGGTTCATGCGGGGATTTGAGGCATTGATTCTTGAGATTGTTTTGGTTTCCAATCTAACGGTTGCAAACCCAGATCATCACAAACAAAGATCTAGGTTCACCCCTCTTGTTGAATCTTGTTTTCCCCCTCGCGTTCTTTATTGAGTTCTACACATTCTTGGAGAAAATCGATCGTTTCACATTCATTTGTTGACGCAGCGATCGGAAATCAAAATCTATCGTCAAGGCGACCTAGCGGAGGTGTGATGGTGACAGTGACAAATGAATCGATGCGGTTTGGAAGTTCCCATTCTTCAAGCGTTTCGTTTGGATGTATCCGGATGTGTTTTCAAGACCGATTGGAAGCCCGAAACCGATATAATCAATTTCTTAGGGGTGGGACAACCCCAAATCCTGAGTTTCGTGATGATCGGATGGTTGGATCAAGATCTGAAGCATTAGTCGAGTCACGCAGCGGAAAACCACGCTTCTGTAAATTTCCCGACTACACTACGTGTAGTATAGTCCACACGGCGTGTGTTCGTCAGCGGGATTACATAATGTGTACTCCGGGAGTACACGGAAACGGGAAATGTACACGGCCATGGACACACCATGTATACCCCTCCCTGGCCAGACCCAGCCAGATACACGTGATACCCCGTGTACTGGTATACGGGTAGCCGACACGGACACAGACATAGGCCGTGTACGGGCACATTGCTAGCATACATTGAGTGAGCCCAGGTGCTCGGAAACGGCGTGTGATTATTCTACATGCCATGTAGTTTCTTTCTATCCGACAGGCCGAATGACACGATCCTGTTACACGGGCAGTACCCAGGGTCAAAGAACATGGCGTGTACCTTTTCTACATACAATGTAGTTTGGTTTTACACAACTTGATCGAATGACACAGGTCGTTTACACGGGTAGTACCCGAGCCAAGGAACATAGCATTTAACCATACTACATGTCGTGTAACCTTTTCTTGTTGACTTGAGCCACTTGTCTTAAGTGACTTGGACTAGTTCTCTTAGGGTTCGTACCCTTGCTCGTTTCCCTGAAGGTTCCGGTATCATTTACTTTACACAGGTGTATGATCCCTTCTGCAGAACTCCCTGAATAGATTTTTTGGAATCCCCTCTGTTAGACTTAGAGCCAAATCCTCTATTCATTCCTAAAACCCTAGGTAGAGTTCTTGGTATCGACGTGTCCAAATTTACCTGGGCACCGATCCTCTTCTTAGCTGATTAGCTCAGGAAGAGTTGTCAGAATCACCCCATGACTTGGTTTTGATCCTCATCTGAGCATCATGTTCTCAAGGTACTTGTGGAGTCTGTTCTCCTGGAACAAGTACTTCGTACCTCTCTCTTCATACCTATGAGTGTGTTCTCCTGGTTCCATGCATAGTGGAATCTTTGAGCTGGATCCTAGTGGTGGTATTCGTGATAGTCGATTGTGCAAGAGTATATCTGGATATTCTTGTGGTATGTTTTTTAAACATATACTGTGTGAAGTTGACTGTATCTTTCCTTTGTTTAATTTCCTTGTTGTATTTCTTTTGTGGTTTCGGGGTGTCCTACTAGGTATTTTTATACTCACCCCTGCATGAGCTTTGCCCGCACGTGTCGTGTCTTGTGCAGACGAGCGAGCCTTTGACAGGATTTTTGGCGGACCAAGACCGGACGGTACACAGTGAGATCAGACATGCCGAGGTGTGTTCCTAGGGCTACAGACTGCAGTCCCAACACCTTTCTTTACTGGTTGGACTTTGTTACAAATATTCTTTCTGGTGGGCTTTTACTTTTGGCCCAGGGTTTACCTTCTTGCTCATTACTTTCCTTTCATTTTTTGTGGTTGCGTTTTAGTGTATGCATGCATCATTTCAGTTTTTAGTAGTGTTTACTTTTCAGTTTTGTGATCTTGGAGATGTGTGTGTGTGTACATGTTTATAGGAAATGCCTACCATGTTAGTATTATGCCTACTCTGTGTTAGTCACCAACCCCAGGCCTATTGGAGGCGGGCTTGAGGAGTTGCGGCTCGGGCCCCACTGGGACAGGTCGTGACATATTGGTATCAGAGGCTTTGTACGAGCGACCTTGCAGGTCACCACTTTGCTAGACTGACCTAGGAGAGTCAGCACTCATGGGCCCAGAGATGGTGAGAGCTACTAGAGAGAAGGTATAGGTCATCCAGGAGTGGATAAAGACTGCACAGTGTTGGCAGAAGTCGTATGCCGACAGGAGGCGGAGGCCCTTGGAGTTCGAGGAAGGAGACCATGTGTTCCTTCGAGTCTCATGTCGATGGGGATTGCGGAGATTTCGCCGAGGTGGAAAGCTATCTCCGAGGTTTTTTGTCCCTTTCCAGATTCTGAGTAGAGTTTGTGAGGAAACATATCTCTTGGTTCTACCTCCTTAGATGGACTTGGTACACAACTTCTTCCATGTGTCGCAGCTATGGTGGTATGTTCATGATTCATCACACATCATCGACTGGGGAGAGCTGGACATCGATGATGGAGCGACCTTTGCTGATTACCCAGTGGAGATCGAGGATCGACAGGAGAAGATCCTTCATGGGTGAGCTATTCCCTTGGAGTGCGTCCGGTGGCGGCACTGGAATCTTCAGGAGATCATGTGGGAGCGAGAGGCTCAGATTCACGTGAAGTACCCACATCTTTTTTAACAGCCTTTGTTTTGGCTTTTCGGGGACGTAAAATCCCAATCGTGGTTGTGATGTAATGTGCTAGATTTTCTACATTTATTGTTTTTAATATTGTATGTGAATCAATTCGAGACTAGACTCTGAGACAACGTGCAGTTCCGAGGCCCGGTGAGCCTGAAACAAATGTTTGAATTTAATTTAATAATTAAATAACACGCACATGCAGTTTTCCTGGAAAAATTGGAATAACTCCTAAAATGGTGCTCAGATCAGAAATATGAGGGCACCATTGTGTTCAGAACATCGTTTTTACCTTAGGCAAGGCCTATCATCGGTTGGCACAGGTCGTTAGTAATATATGGTTTTTGGACGCAACCGTAATAAAATATTTTATTAAAATATTTTATTTAAATATTTGTTACATCGAAATCCCTTATCTTTTAAAATGGAAATTTTGCAGGGGATCAGGGTTACAATTTCCATAACCCTGAAACCCTTGGAGGCTCTGGAGGCTCGGGAGGAAACCTCCCAACGCAGCGATGACGACGCAACGACCAGATCATCACCGACGGACGCCGCGAAATCCAGGTAGGATGTTTGTCTTGATTTTTTCTTCCCCATTTTTGATTTCCATGAATAATGCCGACTAATCCATGAACAGATTAGCATGCGGGATGATCCTTCTTGCGGGATGAGTTCATGCGGGGATTTGAGGCTTTGATTCTTGAGATTGTTTTGGTTTTCAATCTAACAGCGGCAAACCCGGATCATCACAAACAATGATTGAGGTTCGCCCTTATTGTTGATTCTTGTTTTTCCCCCTCACGTTCTTCATTGTGTTTTACGTGTTCTTGGAGGAAATCTATTGTTGCTCATTCGTTTGTTGTCGCATAGATCCGAAATCAAAGATCCAACGTCAAGGTGACCTAGCGGAGGTGCAACGACGATTGAGGCTGATGAATCGATGCAGTTCGGAAGTTCCCGTTCTTCAAGCGTTTCATACGGATGGATCGAGATGTGTTTTCAAGACCGATTGGAATCCCGAAACTGACCGAATCAGTTTTGTAGGGGCAGGACGAACCCAAATCTGGTGTTTCTTGATGATCGGATGGTTAGATCAAGATCCAGAGAAACAGCCGAGGCGCGTGGAGGAAGATGGCGCTTCTGTAAATTTCCCAACTACACGGCGTGTAGTATGGGCTACATGGTGTGTGTTCATCAATGGGATTACATAACATGTACTTCGGGAGTATACGGACACAGGCAGGGTACACAGCCATGGACACAACGTGTATACCACTCCCCTGCCAGACCCAGCCTGATACACGGGATACCCCGTGTACTGGTACACGTGCAGGTGACACAGACACAAACTGAGGCTGTGTACGGGCACATGGTCAGTGTACACGGAGCGAGCCCAGGTGCCCAGACATGAAGTGTGATTCTTCTACACGCCATGTAGTTACTTTTTATCCGACAGGACGAATGACACGGGCCGGTAACATGGGTAGTACCCGGGGTCAAGGAACACGTCGTGTACCTTTTCTACACGTCATGTAGTTTGGTTTTACAAGGTGTGAAGAAATGACACTGGCCATTAACACGGGCAGTAATCGGGGTCAAGGAACACTATGTGTAACTATGCTACATTCCTTGTAACCTTTTCTTGTTGACTTTAACCACTTGTCTTCTGTGACTTGGAGTAGTTCTCTCAGGGTTCGTACCCTTGGTCGTTTCCGTAGGTTCTGGTATCATTTCCATTACACAGGTGTATGACCCCTTCAACAGAACTCCCTGAATAGAGTTGTTGAAATCCCCTCTGTGGGACTTATTGCCAGAACCTCTATTTGTTCCTGGAACCCAAGGTTGAGTTCTTAGTATCGATGTGACCAACTTTACCCGGGCGCCGATCCTCTGCGTAGCAGATTAGCTCAGACTGAGTTGTCGGAATCACCCCATGACTTGGTTGTAATCCTCATCTGAGCATCATGTTCTCAAAGTACTTGTGGAGAGTGTTCTCTCAGAACTAGTACTTCATACCTCTCTCTTCAGTCATAGGAGTGTGTTCTCCCGGTTTCATGTTTAGTGGAATCATTGAGCTGGATCCTAGTGGTGGTATTCACGATAGTTGATTGTGCATGAGTATATCTGGATATTCTAGTGGTATGTTCTTTAGACATATACTGTGTGGAGATGAATGTATCTTTCCTTTGTGGTATTTCCTTGTTGTATTTCCTTTTTGGTTTCGGGGTGTCCAACTAGGTATTGTTATACTCACCCCTGCACGGGCTTTGCCCGCACATGTCATGTCCTGTGTAGATGAGCAAGCCTTTGAGAGGATTTTAGGTGGACCAGGACCGGACGATACACAGTAATATCACACAGGCCGAGGTGTGTTCCTACGGCTACAGACTGCAGTCCCATTACCTTTCATTACAGGTTAGACATTGTTACAGACTTTCATTCTGGTGGGCTTGTACTTTTGGCACAGGGTTTAACTTCTTGCACTTTACTTTCCTGTCATTTTCTGGGGTTGGGTTTTAGTGTATGCATGCATCTTTTCCATTTTTAGTAGTTTTTACTTTTCAGTTTTGTGATCTAGGAGATGTGTGTGCGTGTGTACAGGTTTATAGGAAATGCCTCCCATGTTAGTAGTATGACTACTCAGTGCTAGTCTCCATCCCCTGGCCTATTGGAGGCAGTCTTGGGGAGTTGCTGCTTGGGCCCCACTGGGACGGGTGGTGACAGAGTGGTATTAGAGGCTCTTTACGGGCAACCTTGTAGGTCGCCACTTTGCTGGAGTGACCTGGGAGAGTCAGCACTCATGGGCCCATAGATGGTGAGAGGTACTACAAAGAAGGTATAGGTCATCCAGGAGCGGATGAAGACTGCATAGAGTAGGAATAAGTCGTATGCCAATAGGAGGTTGAGGCCCTTGGAGTTCGAGGAGGGAGACCATGTGCTCCTTCGGGTCTCACCTCGATGGGGATTGTAGAGATTTGGCCTAGGCGGCAAGATATTTCCGAGGTTCGTTGGATCTTTCCAGATTCTGAGTAGAGTTGGAGAGGTAGCATATCGCTAGTCTCTACCTCCTCAGATGGATCAGGTACAAAACGTCTTCCATGTGTCGTAGCTACGGAGGTACGTGAATGATCCATCACACATCATCGACTGGGGCGATCTGGACATCGATGATGGAGAGACCTTTGCTGAGTACCCAGTGGAGATCAAGGATTGACATTAGAAGATCCTTTGTCGGCGAGCTATTCCCTTGGTGTGTGTCTCGTGGCAGCACATCAATCTCTTGGAGAGCACATGGGAGCGGGAGGCTCAGATTCGCGTGCAATACCCACATCTTTTTGAGTAGCCTTTGTTTTTTCTTTTCGAGGACGTAAAAGCCCTAAGCTGGGTGTGATGTAATGTCTTGGATTTTCTCTATGTAATATTTTTAATATTATATGGGAATCAATTCATGACCAGACTCTGAGACGGCGTTTAGTTCCGAGGCCCGATGATCCTGGAACAAATGTTTCAATTTAATTTAATAATTAATTAACGCTTGCATGCAGTTTTCCTGGAAAAAGTTGAATAACACCTAAACGAGTGCTCGGATCAGAAATCCAAGTCCACCATTGTGTTTATAACATCGTTTTTACCTTAGGTGAGGCCTAACATCGTCCAGCACAGGTCGGTAGTAAAATCTGGTTTTTGGACGCAACAGTAATAAAATATTTTATTGAAATATTTTATTTAAATCATTGATGAATTGAAATCTCTTATATTTTTAAATGGAGATTTCATAGAGGATAAAAGCTATAATTTCCATAACCCTGAAACCCTTGGAGACTCTGGAGGCTCTGGAGGAAACCTCCTAATGTGGCGATGACGACACAGTGACCAGATCATCATCGACGAACACCGCGAAATACAGGTAGGATGTTTTTCTGGATTTTTCCTTCCCCGTTTTTTATTTCCATGACAAATGCGGACTAATCCATGAACATATTAGCCCGCAGGTCAATCATTCTTGTGGGACAGGTTCATGCGGGGATTTGAGGCATTTATTCTTGATATTGTTTTGGATTTCAATCTAATAGCGAATAACCCGGATCTTCCCAAACAACGATCGAGGTTCACCCCTCTTGTTGATTATTGTTTTCCCCCTCGCGTTCTTCATTGCGTTCTATGTGTTCTTGGAGGAAATAAATTGTTGCGCATTCGTTTTTTGACACAACGATCCGAAATCAAAGATCCAACGTCACGGTGGCCTAGCGGAGGTGTGACAGTGACGACAACAGATGAATCGATGTGGTTCAGAAGTTTCCGATCTTCGAGCGTTTTTTGCGGACGGATCAGGATGTGTTTTCAAGACCGATCGAAAGCCTGAAACTGACGGAATCACATTCCTTAGGTCGGGACGAACCCAAATCCAGTGATTCGTGATAATAGGATGGTTGGATAAAGATCCGGAGCAACAACTGTGGCGGGCGGAGGAAGACGACGCTTCTGTAAATTTCCCGACTACATGGCATCTAGTATGGGATACATTGTGTGTGTTCATCGGAGGGATTACATAACATGTACTCTAGGAGTACACGGACAGGGGAAGGTTACACGGCTATGGACACGCTGTGTATACCCCTCCCCGGTCAGACTCGGCCAGAAACATGGGATACCCCATGTACTGGTACACGGGCAGGCGACACAGACACGGACATAGGCCGTGTACGGGCACATAGCCAGCGTACACAGTGTGATCCTAGGTGCTCAGACACAGTGTGTGATTCATCTACATGCCGTGTAGTTGCTTTCTATCTGACAAGACGAATGACACGGGCCGGTTACCTAGGTAGTACCCGAGGTCATGGAACATGGCGTGTACCTTTTCTACACGTCGTGTAGTTTGGTTTTGCATTGCTTGAACGAATGACATGGACCGTTTACACTAGATGTACCTGGGGTCATGGAACACAGCGTGAAACCATACTACACGCCGTGTAAACTTTTCTTATTGACTTGATACACTTGACTTGTGTGACTTGGACTAGTTCTCTAAGGATTCGTACCCATGGTCGTTTCCCTGAAGGTTCCAGTATCATTTCCTTTACATAGAAGTATGATCCCTTCAGCAGAAATTCCTAAATAGAGATGTTGGAATCCCCTCTATGAGACTTAGATCTAGATCCTCTATTCATTCCTCGATCCCTAGGTAGAGTTATTGGTATCGATGTGACCAACTTTACTCGGGCGCCATTCCTCTGCATAGCGGATTAGCTCAAACTGAGTTGTCGGAATCACCCCATGACTTGGTTGTGATCCTCATCTGAGCATCATGTTCTCAAGGTACATGCAGAGTGTGTTATCCCAGAATGAGTACTTCGTACCTCTATCTTCAGACCTAGGAGTATGTTCTCCCGGATGCATGCTTAGTGCAATCTTCGACCTGGATCCTATTGGTGGTATTCGCGATAGTCGATTGTGCATGAGTATATCTGGATATTTTTGTGGTATGTTCTTCAGACATATACTATGTGGAGCTGACTGTATCTTTCCTTTGTGGTATTTCCTTGTTATATATCCTTTTTGGTTTCGTGGTTTCCTACTGGGTATTGTTATACTCACCCCTGCACGGTCTTTGCCCGCACGTGTCGTGTCTTGTGCAGATGAGAGAGCCTTTGATAGGATTTTAGGCAGACCAGGCCGGACGGTATATAGTGATATCAGACCGGCCGAGGTGTGTTCCTACGGCAACAGACTGCAGTCCCAACACCTTTCTTTACAGGTTGGACTTTGTTGTAGACTTTCTTTCTGGTGGGCTTGTACTTTTGGCCCAGGGTTTACCTTCTTTCACATTACTTTCCTGTCGTACTCTGTGGTTGTGTTTTAGTGTATGCATGCATCTTTTCATTTTTTATTAGTTTTTACTTTTCAGCTTTGTGAGCTTGGAGATGTGTGTGCGTGTGTACAGGTTTATAGGCAATGCCTCCCATGTTAGTAGTATGCCTACTCGGTGCTAGTCACCAGCCCCTGGCCTATTACAGGTGGGCTTGGGGAGTTGTGGATCAGGCCCCATTGGGATAGGTCATGACATGTTAGGTTTGATTAATTACATTTTTTTTGAATTTATTATGATTTTATGAATTTCACAAAAACAAATTACCAAATAGTGTCAAAATTGACAAAATGGGGTTTAAAAAAAATACTATATTATTAAAGAATATAATATTCATAAAAATATACGGTTCTGCCAAAGGACTCATATAATGATAGATATGTCCTTGAAGAACCTATTGGGGTTCATTTGTATTTTTATTTTATGTTTATTAGCCATTTATTATAATATTACAAGAATACATTGTAAAAGTTAAACTATTTAAATACGAGTTAAATCGAAAAGATAAGGATAATATGGTGACCTAAACCCATCTAAAACATATTGGTTGAATGGTTTTCGATCCCGACCAAACATATCAATTAACTGAATCATTTTTTACCCACTATTAATAGAATATTTTTTTATAATAAATTAATATTGCAAACTTTTCATAATGTGACCTCACATCTATTATAAATGGTTACTTCCCCTTCTCTCAAAATCACCCCTCCAAGGATAGTTTTCTCTACCAAAACCTACTCAAATATCTTCCCAACTACCCTCACATAAACCTATTGGCATAAATTAATCATAAATTCACCCGAAAGATCCATTTTGATCAAATTAAAAGGAATCTCTTGAAGAATAGGTAATAATTTCATCAACTCTTTCAATGTTTTTGTCCTCTCCCACTACCTCTTTTAGGGTTATTTCCATGACAAAATAATAAATCCAGAAACACATAAATTCTTCTATATTTTTATAAATATTTTACAACCATATTTATTATTCTATCTATTGGGTGAATGACAAAGTCACCATATGTGCGTAAGTACTGCTTATTGTCTCTACGTTGTGGTGTAGTTTGTCATTCAACACTTCCTTATTTGGATGGGTATAATAATGAGTATAATTGATTTAAATGATAAATATAACATGTTAATTATTATTTATATATGACATTCCATCCAATTAAAAACTATTTAACAATTAATAGCATGATATTTTTGATCATGGGTGCGTACGAGTTACTGTATCCATAAACATGATAAGATTCATTCATCATCATAACCATTCATGAATAATTTTTATTTTCTTATAAAAAATAATGTTTAAGAACATAATATCAATATGTAAATGAATAAACTATACCCTAACCATAAAAAAAAGAATTGCAATACAAAACATATAAATTAAAATGAATTAGTTAACACCCGAAACAATGAGGCAGCTGAAATATTATTAATAATGAAATATTAGAAGATCATATACGATATAATATTTATGTATGCGGTTCATTTATAATTTAATTACAATGATTTAACTATTATACAGGATTATAACATATCTTTGACTAAGGAAAAGTAAAAGTTAAGGGGTGTTCATATCACTTCTTATTCCCATGAAATTCATGCTGTATTGCAACTATTTCCTTTTCGGTGGTGTATGTACTAACCATGATTGTATTACTTGTGTAATATAAATTAATATATTGTTATTTATATCTTAATTGCATGATAATTCTTTCATGGGGTTTATTCTTCATATTTTACAAATTCAGTAAGAGAATTTCTAATTTTGATTTCTAGTCATTGGGTTTTACGCACACTCAATTGATTATTTTTCTCCAAGATTATGTGTGAAATCACTATTTATTTTTTATGTAGTAATTTCCACTACCCTTTTGTGGATATACTTGTGATACACATAATAAATATATTTATAAATTCTAAAGTTATTTATATGAACTTTTTATGGTAAATATTTACTCAATTTCCATTAATTGAGTTAAGCATCCATGTTAATGGTTTTGTTTTTACAAGAATATTTATGAATGTACTTGAATTTATTTAAAATGAATATAAAATCATATTGATTGTATTTATATTTGTGACACATAATTATTTCCATGATTTATCCGTAATTTACAGATATAGTCTTTATAAGATATTTTGTCTGAATTTCCATTCCATTGAGACTTTATTGTTGTTATGTTCCAATTCACTTTTATATGATGTATAGTCTGTCATTTGACATACTGTATAATGAATGAATTTATTTTCATTATATTATAATGTTTTTATTAATGTTATTCATCAATTCAAATAAATAAAGCATCTCTAATTTGGTTAGAAACTCTTCAACTAAAAAGTGATTCTTAATGATTTAAAGATTTGTTCTTCTAAATCATTCTCATTAATATTATTTTGTACGTTTGTCAAGAACTATGAACTATTCTTTTATATTTTTTACTACATTTGAATCTATATATTCTAGATTAAATGGTTTCCCAGTATCTTTTAAATTTCTATGTAGGCTGATGACCTCATCCAAAAGATTTTTGATGAGTTTTTCAGGGTCTTTTCTAATATTATTCAAAATATCGATCACCATTTCATATTCTATAACCATTATCTAGTACTTGATGATTGTATCTCAGTTATAGGGATTTTGAGGGATAATATATAAAATATAATCAATAATATTATAATTCTTTTCTTCTTACACCATTGTGAATAATTTAGAGTTTAGATCCACAATGTTGGATTTTATTTAATTGCACCCAAAACATCTGTCTTTTCAAGTGAATCATCAAATTTGGCCTAAAGGTAAAATATTCCTTCAAATTATCCTTAGTCAATTTCATTTTATTCCAGTATATAGGAATTTATTCAAACTAACACCATATATTTTTCATCATGATCCTTCCATTCCTTCAAATCTGTGGCATTATGTTCATCAGATTATTCATATTCATTTAAAAACAGATTCTACGTTTGAAGAATTTTTTTGTACAAATTTACTAACCATTCAAGCAGGTTGATGAATTATTCATGGGAAATTAAACATCTTCCACATAATCATATTTATATTTCTAAGGGAAACCAACCACATGATGTTTATCCTTACCACACTGAAAGCACAGAAGTTGGAATTTCCATTTCATATTTCTCTTTCATCATTTTAAATATCAAGAAAGGAATGACATTTCTTCTTCTGTACATTCTTATTCCATACCATATTTAATAGTGAGATTATTAGTGGGAATAAATTATACTTCATTATACTTCAATATTTCCAAAGATTCATTATAATTATTTTTCATCTCGTATTAAATAATGGTATTGTTCAAGCTATCTAATGTCATCTACTTTGGATTATTGTATTCCAAAACAGTATTGTACAAACCTAACCACAATGGAATTAATATCTAGATGTTCAAGAACATCTATACATATTCTATAATATATCAAATACCACACATTTCTTCTATAGTAATCTTATTTTTTCCAAATTGTGCATGGACAAACTCGTTAGGGTGCATTCTCAGATCATTATACTTTCTCTATAGAATATGATGTTTTTCTTCTCTAACTTTTGAGTTTCCATCATAATTATTTAAAGAGTTCGTACACATAGAATGTGATGAATTAAATGAAATCAAATATTGATATATTTCATTGGATATTTCTCCCCCTAAAGCATTGATTTCATTAGTGTTAGTATCCAATTACCTTTATTTAGCTTATGAAAAATAACTACTATCCATTTTTAGAGAAATTCCACGAATTATTGCTTTGATGACATCTATTCCTACTGATGTGATGTAGAATTACAACTAATTATTATATAATTTAAAATATATTCCATCGAAGATCATTATTCCTTTATGATTTTCAAACTCTCTTAAAACCCATAAGAGTGAATGACCAATTTTTACCTTTCACAATGATACTAATTGTCAAAAAATATAGGTTAAATACCCTGAGAGGGGGTGAATTATGTTATGATAGATTAAAACAACTACCCCTTCAGAAAATATTTTATCATTATATAAAGTAAATTTTCTCTCCCTTTCCCTAATTAATGTATGAGAAGAAAACAATTCATGCACAAGAGACATAAATATTTCTTGGATCACCACCCACAGAGTTATATCTAGGGATCATAAAACTGTGATGTACCAATGTACCAAATCCACTGAGCCTCACTTCCCAAATAAATTGTTCAGAATAGATCACTTATATTACAAGGATAACTACATTTATAATCTTCATAGTGGACTCACGTTCCTAATTGGTTTATAACTAATCACAATATGAATGCTCACTAATCTCTCAACTGAAGTGTGCCTGATAAACATCCATAAGAATATTTTATTTGTTTGAATCACCTCATAATTATTTCACGCATATATGACTGTTCAATGAACTCTAGTTTTCACTAGTTAGATCACATCCATTTTTTCCATACCTTTAGATTTCATAAATTTCTTTTGAGAAATTTTTTATTCCCATAGAAATTTTTTTTATCCCTATGTTAATTTTCTTGATTCCTCTACGATCTATATTTAATCCCCATTGAATTTTATTACACCACATGTCATGAGTGAATTTTTTCGTTATTTTTTTCACAGGACACCCAAATTTTTTGGATGGATATTTCCTCACAGACCCCCTATACTATGTATTCCCTTTTTCATTGTTTTCTTATAAACCCCACAACACCTTTTGTGAACTATCCTCTAGAACTTTCTCATTCTTGGAATTTAATTTCCCAAAAAAATTATTCCCCCATGAAATCCTCCATCACAAACTTTATTAAACTTCACAATATTCTTCCTAAAAAATTATCTTGTATCAGAATTCACTCAACTTAATGATATTAATAGAATACTATATATTTTCAAATAAATCCCACAAAATTCACTTATCAAAAATTCTGAAAACATTGATGTGGTAAATCATTCACCACGAAACAACTATACAATCATCATATTTTCTTTTTTCGCATCAGGGGCCAATATCATCTGAAAACAAAAACCATTTTTATATCCTATAATAATAACCTAAATTTAACAAACTATGATCCTCTAACTAATTATGACCATCCCACAAATTAAGATCCTCCCATGAACTAATTTATTTACCCATTTTTTGTAGTGTACTCCACAATTCACAAACCTATATTGTGGTGAACATAGCAAAAACTTGTTCATATAATTTTCATAAACTCGATAATTTGTGGTCCACAAACACAAGTCTTTGAACACCATTAAGGAAAAAAATATTTTTCAATAATATAAAATCCCAATTTTTATGTCAACAAATTTTGAAGACATCGGGAAACAACACCACATAAAAATAACTATTTCAGAAAAAACTATGAAATTGAAACATGATCACTTGGCTTTTTCAATATAAAATAGCACCAAAAAATCGAGACGAAACATTGAAGTATTTTTTCCCAATAGTTCTCCAATAATTTTTCCCTAAATCTAGTTTTCAATGTTTCAATTAACCATCCTATGATCCCAATTTTAGCAACCCGACCCCAAAAAACCCATAGATGGTGTCCGATAACACTAAACATTTATGATTAAAAGTTATCAAATCCCAAACGGATGAAGAGTTTTGTAGTTTTTTGTAAACTAGACAAATACATGGGTCTTAAATTGAAAATGAATAATATAATTGAAACATAATTTTTTTCACGATAACTTTATTCACACTTATAAATTACTTACATGTAATTCTTAGTACACTTCTTGTAATCCTAGGGAACAGAAAAAAATAAGGTTGAGCTGAAATAATCATTAATATTAATGTATATCACAATAAAAAATGAATCAATGAGAATAGTAAATATGGACAAATAATAATTGAATAGATATCAAATGTAATCAATAAAATGAGAATAAAATGAGTAATAAATATGAAAATTTGAATAACTGAAAACAAATTCCATGAAATCTAGAAAGCTGATAATGAATTTACATCCATAGATAATGACAATCAAATAATCATTGGGATAATAACAATAAATTTATTCACAATAACATTAATTCTTAATTATAGAATGTAATTTCTCGCATGAAAATGATAACTTATTGTCATGATATATTCTTAATATAATTTAAATGTATATTTGGAAACCAATTTATTCTTCTTAGAAACAATCTTGAAGGGGGTTTTACAATCAAATTTCTTCTCATAACACTATCGATGAATCATGGGTATTAAAATAAATGGCCCATACCCCGTAAAGCTTTTATTAATACATCATTAACCCCAAGAGATCACATTTACTAGTCGTTAACCTGTATAGTTCATGTGCATAGCATACCTCATATATCAATTAATCATTTTACATAAATAATTTACTTATCAAATATCTGTACTGACTAATAGATATGAATATAAAAACATTTCCCAAGTCTATCAAATATATTTAAAAGTAAACACTATATGTAAAAAAAGATATTATGTTGAGTAAATAAATATAGCCATGTTAAATTATAGGGATAATTTGGTGAAATTCAATGTTAAAGTATGATTGGAAATTAAAATTTTCAAGGGGTCTAAATGGAATCATGGTAGTGAATGACATTCCTATTATTGGATAATAAAATCATAAAACTACCACAAGGATAAAAAAAGAGTGAATACATACAATATATAATCAGTACTATAAAAATAAAGGGGTGTTTTCGTTGATTAATTGTAATTCTATGAAAAATTATTTCAAAAAAATATTTGGGAAAATAACATTTATATTTTAAATTTTGTTGAAATTTGTTGAATTTAAAAATATCATTTTTAAAAAAAATCGTAAAAAATTCACTTTTAAAATTGAAAAGGAATATTTTAAGATATGATTGTGGGTAAATCCATACATGTCATAAATGATAAAAGGATTATTCTTTTTATAGTAAAATTGTGGAAATGTTCCCTATTAAGAAATAGGAAATAATATTTCATTTAAAATGTTGGTAAAAGAATGAAAAATTGAAAATGTAGGTAATAAATCTTTTTGGGAAGGTTAAAACATTTTTAAAATATATTTTTGAAAACATGGTTTTTATAAGAAAATAGGTCCTCTAACCTAAGACAGAAATGATGTTGGGTTTCATAAAAACAATTTTTAAAACAGATTGAATACCACAGAGTGAAAAAATGATAATAATAATTAAAAATTACATTAGAAACCATATTATAATAAAATTAATTTTATTATTTACCAAGGGTCATTTAATTTACATAAATGGAAATTCAATAGTAAATAATCTTGAATAAAATGATATTGTGAAGTAAACCCTTGAAAAGACAATAACATTGCAGTGAGAGTCATACCATGGATAGTTTGTGTTTTTAAAATGTAAATCCACATAAATAAGTGTAAAAAATATATATTAAAAATTTATTTCACATATAATTATGAATATTAGTCATAATTAAAATGTAATATAAACCAATGAAAATTATTCTAGTTATGATTTTATTTACCACATTTGTAACATTTGAATTATAAAACTCCAAAAAGAAATAATATCAATTTTAGACAATAAATACCATGAAGATAAAAGTATTTATGATATAAAATACAATTGTGGAATTATATACACAGTGAAGAATGAATAATCGGTGAAAATGGAGTGTTCCTCACAGAATGAAAAGTTATAAAAGTATCACTTACCTTGTGTTTCCTTCTTTGTGAACATCCTTTAACCTCAAGTTTAATATTTTATAATCACACCAATTAATTACTCCAGAAACATACCAATATTAACAATATCTTATATTGAGTTCTTATAATATATTATTACACTTTCTTTAATTATCATTAAATATTTTCACTACTTTCGGTGTTAATAGTCTAGTTTCTAATGTATGTTTTGACATGCCACTTGTTGGTCCTCTTAATTAGATCATAATTACATCCAATAATGAATTTAATCCATAATTTAAATATCATATATATGAATTATATTTATTTATGTATAATAATCAATGAAATTTAGAGATTGGAAATGAAATTAACTATTCATGGAGATGGTAGGTTGTACCTATGAATGAACGCTACTTCAATTACATTTTTTATTTAAAAGATTGAAAATTAAATTATATATGTGCATATTATAATAAATTTATCATATTTATGTGATATATATCACATATTTTAATTAAAACCATCAGTTATACATTCAGTGCAATGTTTGATGTATCGCATCGCTTTGATGGTGTGGTAGTCCATACATCCACTAATGATGTTATCATATTTACAAAATATGGAAATCATTATGATATATGTTATAGAAAAATGAAAAAAAATATATTATTAATAAAAAAAATAACATCACATATTTCATATATAAATAGTGTTTACATGATAATTCCCACCACGAGCGGTATTAATGGAAGAAGGAGAAATCATTGTTTTGTGAGGGAGTAGTTCGTCGTACACAAAAACGACATGTTAATTACACATGATATGGATTTGTGTACAATTTTCATTCTATTAATTAGGTTAATATAATATTATCATATGTAGGATAATTATTTTATAATATAATCGTATAATAATAATATTGTATTTTGTGGAGATGGAAATAATATGTTAGTTGTCGTTGAAGAGTGTTACATTATTTTCAAGTATCCCATTTAGGTTTATTAATAAAAACTTCATTAGTTCTATTTCATCACATGGTATGATTTCTAGAATATGTTGAGATGTGTTGGAGGCCTATTTTATAATATTTTTTTAGAGAAAAATATATTTATATGTTTTAGTAAATGGGTGGGGTGAGTGCCTTTTTATTATGGCGAAGTAGTGACATTCATATAACTTTTTTAAAATGGAATTCCACTTATAATTTTCAAATGTCATGTCACTCCAATAATTGAAAAAATTAATTAAAATCCAGTATAGGGTTTAAATATTAATATGAAATGGATTTTGGGTAATTTTATAGGGAATCTGGGCACATGATATTAATGTTTCATCCATTGTTAATCTTATTTTTCTTTTAATCATTGTAATTCATATTAATTACATTAACTACCATTTTTTTGTCAAAAAAACCTGAAATTATATTAATTTGTAAATTCATATAATTAAAAATTAAAAATACATTATTCCAAATTCTAGTCATATAAATTTCAGAAATTATTTTAAAATTAATCCTCTGGACTAGCCGACAATGGGGATTTTAAAAATAAAATATCTCAATGTTTTATATGTATTTATTTTAAATTTCAAAGATAAATTGATTAAAATGAACTAAATTGGATTAATATATGTAAATATTATCTAATTAAACATTAAAAATCAACAAAAAAAATACATATAATTACAAATAAATTAATGAAAAAATAATTCTGAATTCGAATTCAGTATTTTTCATTATTCATTAAAAATTAAACCTCATATTAAAATACAAAAAAATCACCATAAGTTTATTTTTATATTAAAATATAAAATAAAATTATATTGAAATATATTATTTTTAAATGTTCCACAATTTTTATTTATAATTGGTTATCCATTAAAATAGAATAAATTTTCGTTTAAAAAATACTGTTTTCTATGGAAAAAATTGATTTCTTCTAACATTGTTCGGATAAAACATTTTAGATAAATTTTGAAAAATATTTTATCAAATATTTTATTTATATATATATATATCACATTGATATCACATAGTAGTTGTAATTAATTAAATTTAATAGAATATAACATATTTTTTATCATAATAATCATTTCTCATATATTCAATTATTATTATTTTTTTTCTAATTAATTGGTAACCGACAAATTCATCTTATTTTTTGTAATCCTTGTATTTTTTTCATTTACTTAATAATATTTTTAACAACTATATTACTGGTTATGTCATATCTTATTTTATTAAATAACAATATAATAAAAATATATTGTGGTTCAATCAAACTCGAACTTGCGTGTAATGGAAGCTATAGAAGAAACACAATGATGCATGTCACACATTCTAACTCAGTATCATGTGCACTACAAGCTATATCATATATTTAATTTATTTAAATTGTAAATATATTATAAAGTCTTGGGATATTATATTCGGTTATGTACTTGGTGTTTTCTGTCACACAATTTATTAAAGACTAGTTTTGTTAGATTTTTAGAGCACGACACTGGATTAATGTTTAGAATAAGAATTTTATCAATTTAATTTCTTTTTAATGTATAAATATATCATATATATTAATTTAATATTATATAAATATTCATTATTAATCAAAAAATCCTTTATTATAGTTATTTTTATATTACATTTGGATATCAAATTTAGATATAAGAATTTAAAATAATACAATGGGATCAAAAACAAAATAAAAATATTACTTAAACAGAAAACATGGATCTGGTCAATCCATGACAATAAATGAACTCTTTAATGATGTTATAATAATTAAAAATAATATTGATAATACAATATTCATCTTGAAAATTAAAATACATATAACCCCTATATAAAATATAATTTATTAATGAATGGATAAAATATGAGTTATTTAAGTGAACAAAGAGCCGATATATAAATTAAAAATTCTATAAATGGAATAAAAATATCACTTTTTGGAATTAAAATCTGACAATTGGAATAGTAATCTAACCATTGAAAATAGCGTCTAGATAATTAGAAGACTATCCTCATTAAAAACATATAATAATAATATTTTGTTTCATATAAAATGAAAATATGAAGATTCTATGTCATGATAGATATAAATTAATGTTTAAAAACTGTTAAAATATTTTTTAAACCTAATATCATTGATATTTTTTATTGAATGTATAACGATAATATAATTTTATAAGTTCTTATGTAATTATATAAAGTGTGAGAAAACTTATCACAACATTTAAATCCCTAATTTCCAAATAAAATATTATTATAAAAATATGTTCCTTCTCGTATTTGTAAAATTATTTTAATATAATGGATATCATTTTCAGAAATTACATGTCGACAATATGGTTATGGTGAAATTTTTTATTATTTTAAATTATTTAAAACTTTTATGAATAGTGAAATATGAAAAAATATTATAAGAAATATTATAGGCCAAATATAAAAAAATTATGACTGAAGGATAATATAATCACTCTATAATCATAAATAATAATCACCATTTACTATATATAGTCTCAATATTCACTACTATTGGTAGTCTAAATCCATAACAATATACTAGTATATATAATACTTAAAAAATTACATTACCCTCTACTTTTAAAAAAACACACCTCAGCACCCCATATTGTCCCACCACATAAGCCTTACATCTTACCAGAAGTATGCCAAAAATCACCCCTCATCTCTTCTACCATGTCTTTATAATTCTTTGAATCCATAAAGACCATTCCAATGAAAATTAAATGGTATCCGAATGGGAGACAACCAGATGGAGTGGTACATTATCAACTAAAACCCTCTCTAATTTAACTTTTTTATTCCCCATTCATATGTTTTGAATTAGCCTAAATATATGACATAATTATATTTAATATATTTCCATGTTATTATTATGGAAAATATATATCTTGTAACAACCTATCAATTGATTGTAAAATTAAAATATTTTTCATTGTATAACTAATTCAATAAATCAATTAACAATATAAATCATTTTCTCCAACACATTCATGAATGGTTTTAAAAATAATTTTATGGTAAAATTTTATGGAAATATTTTTAATATAGAATATTTATTTTTATGTATTATTTAATTTAAATTTAATTAATCAAAATAAATCTGCTTCAATATGGTCAGTAAAACCACATAAATATACTATCTATATAATGGTACCATTTATTCTAAATGATTCATGCCTATTCGAATGAAATAAAATAATTTGGGACTTTTTCAGTTTATAGAAGGACATGAATGTACCTTTAGGCCACTTATGGTGTTTTAGACCCATTTTCCAATAAAATACATAATAATTCATAAGTCAGCCAACCTTGAAACCATGTAACAAACACCTTCAACATAGTTAAAGAGGTCATCATATATCATTGAAATTGTGTAAATGATTATAATATATTTATATTAAATAAATCATAGATATAAAATGGTATATTTTATTAATTATTCATTAAAATTGGAATATTCGAAATGTTAAGTATTAGATCAAAACAATTATAGAGTAAAATATACTTGATCTATCAAAACAACACCATTTTTATGGTCTATGATTCATTTATCTTTCAACAACATTCACAATAAATTCATAATATATATAACTATTATATATGTATATATTTGTGTTTGTGTGTGTGTTTTGGATACATATATACCTAGTTTACTTTATATTTCTATTATGTGAATATAAATGTTTTAGTGATTCTATTATCATTATTTTTAATTTTTAAAATAATAAAGGGAACGTATTTATTTCTAACCACAATAAATGTACTGGGTCATTAAATGTATTAAATTTTCAATGGTTTTTATAATTTAAAATTAATTTATAAAATAAATTATTTTTTATTTATATATATAAATATATATGATCTTTTCCCTCTTTATTGACTCTTCATCCTCTTCCCTAAAACCATGATTATGTTATTCACTTCCAAATGTACCAATCAAAAAAAATTACCTCTTTAATTTATTTGGAAATAATTTTTCTTGGTATATTCTTATAATATACCTAAGAATTTACATTAATGTTTTATAACCATCGTGTTGGAAAGCATTTGTGACGCACCACCAAGATACGTTATATGAAATGACTATTAATGCAATTTCATTCAATGTGAATGTCTTATTTTTATTCCATTAGTATGTATTTTATTTTTTGAACGCATAGGAATATATAACACAAAATTCATTTACCAAGACACTTATTTAATGAATTGTGTAATTTTTATGTCACGTGAGATTATATGTTTTGGATTAAGTAGTTATCCTAAGCAATGGAGGGAATATTACCAACATTTGATCTTTTCCTTGTTTTCAAAAATGACTGAGACTTATTTCATGTTTTATATTAATTCTACATTACTATGTTTCAATGATACCATGATTCCACATTAATTATTTAAATCATATTCCTTATTATTTTCATTGCCTCTTATGATATATTTTTCTTCTATTTTATCATATGACGTGGTTCTTTCTCATGTATGTTTCCATAAATGTATTTATATCTCACCCATTAATTTATGTATTCACTAGGTTATAAAATTTATTTATTGGATATAAAATGGATTTACGAGCTCATTATAGAGAATAAAATAAATATATTATGTAAATTATTAATTTGGATTTATTATGAACATTGTATTCAAATATAATTAAGCTGCAAATTTTTTGGGATGGGTTAATTATAGATTGATTTAAAAATAATTTTATAAAATGAATAAAATATGTGTTTCTGGACATTTGGTATCTGAAAAATATCTACTTTTTAATTGGATTCTGGACTTGAAAACTATATTAGAAAACCTTGGTATAATTTTAAGTGTAATAAATATCCTAAAATTTTTCTGTTGTATTGAGCGAGTAGCATCCATGAAATTAATATATTTATATACATATATATATTTATAATAATTTAATGTGTATATAAAAAACCTACCTTGGTGAAATAACCATGAATATGATAGTTTGGTATTAAATATAAGACATTACATGCATTATTGGACAGTATTTTCACCTGATTTGACAATCCTAGGGGATATGGTTTTTAAAACTCATAAACATGGTACACAAATTTATAATGGACGTGAATTTACAATATAGTTAGAAAGAATAATTGGAAAATTAAAACTTTTAACCATAATTTAAAGATAGGACTCATAATATAGGATATATGGATAATTTAAAAGTTAATAATTTTATGTTCATAGTTTCTATTTTGTCAATATATATTTTTTGTATTCTCATCCATATGTCTTTTTTAGACTGAATAATTTACTAGATGTAGAATCATATAGTAAATTCTACACTCATTATCTCTTAATTATCATATATAAATACAATTATACAAATTCATTCATATCTTCCCTTTTCAGTGTAACTGTTCTTCCCCCACCTCAAAACACAAATATTTTGTTTTCTATTATAACATCAAATAAATAATTTATTTAATACAAATTATATAAAACATCTCTATTTAATTTTTTCTGAGTGAATCTCCAAAAAATTATTTTAACATCGTCTTCAATATAATTTTATTCAATATTCGGAAAGAATTGATATTCCTACACTACTGCAAAATGACCTTATACTGCCAGTTTTAGAAAAACATGTGTGTGTAGGTCACCCCTATAACCATATTTTTTAAAAAAAACATCGGTATAGTGATTGGATGGAAACATATATCCATATTTTTTCAAAAACCATTGGTATAGGTTGGAAATTTTAACCTATAACGATGGATTTTAAAAAACAGTGTTTATAAGGTTATTTTCAATACCAATACGCACAGTTTTAAAAAACCCTTGGTATAGGGTTTTTTTCAAACAATATAACCATGGTTCTTCAAAAATCATGGTTATAGGTTATTCCTAAACACATAATTTTTAAAAATTGTGTGTATAGATTTATATGTAAATGTAGGAAAAATAAATCTATGGGGAAAAAATAATGCGGGTAAATCGTATTCTCATGGGTTTCACCTATAACCATAGTTTAACAAAATATATATAAGAAAATATATATTTATATACATAAAAGTTAATGTGTTTTAGTGGTTAGGCATGTGAATTATATATATGTAATTTAGTGATCAAAACCCACTGCCAAATGATTTTTTAAAACAAACAACAATATTTTCTAAATCGTGCGTATAGGGTAAATGACATGGTCACATACACATATTTTTGATGGTTTGAAACCTTATGTATAGATTAGAGCTATATAAATGGGTAAAATTGCAATGATTCCTAAAAAATGGTATATCTTATACCCATAGTATTTGGGGCTATACCCATGGATCAAAACAAATGGTATGGGTTCTTTTTCAAGTTGTATTAATATAAAGGGAAAATAAAATATTTGTAGAAGGAGATCACTTTTCACATGTCGATTACTATTAGAATTATGTACATGTTTAAGTAGGGGGATGAATCTCATTTTGAATCATATCCTCACGAATGGATACCATTTCATAATGAGAATGAATATATATCCCAAATTATTATGAAAATGAGGTTAGTCAAACATAATTATTTTCACATTATGGGTTACCATAAAAATGTATTCCGAGAAGAGTTTACTATTCTTCATCCAAATTAATTTTTTTAATTTTTTTTTAAAAATTATCAGAGATATTCATCTATATTGAATACTCCCTATAAATTTTTCGAAACCGAGTTAAAATAATTATAAAAGTGGTTATAAGTGAATTTGGACATGGAAGTCATATGTCAGAGTTTTTCGAAATGTTTTGTCCCATACCACTTCATAAAAACGATGAATATGTCGATACACATCAATATTAATTATGATTGATTAAATAAAAATCATGATAAAGAACAAGTATCAATTACCATGGTTTTATGACTTATTTAAGCATCAAGGTTGGTACTATTATTTCACATTAGTTGATCGTTTGTAAGGATACCACTAATAAATAGATAAAAAGGATGATATTACCATGAAAAACATTCAATCACTGTATTCCTTGTATGAGTTAACAATGATTCTGTTTGACTCTATGATACTCATAGTAATTATTATGTTCATAATGAATAGTTTCCTAATAGAATAAGATTAAAAATCAATTTTTTATGTAAAGTTTATATTCAAATATATCTAAATGGAAATATAATCATGAATAATATATGAATATTATCCTAAGACTTTGGAAAATAGAGTCTATATGTAATGTTTATAAAATGTGTTCTCTATATGGATGATATATAATACATATGGAATGTAATAACTAGAAATGTGATATATGTATACCCTTAAAATAAAAATAAAAAATTGGAGTGACATAGACCAATATTTGCAATGTAGATTCACATATTCCTTGGTGGACCTTGTTATTAAATTGTTTTTGAGAAACTACCCATGATTGAAAAAGCAACTAAAAACTCTGAATTAGAAGGTTATACTATTTATCTAGACATGTGAATGAGAAGAGTGATTAATAAAATAAAGAATGTGTCTTATATTTTCATTAGTACTGTAAAGACCCGCAAATTTCAAGGAAATTTTTTTCTTAATTTTCTTTGGATTTTTACAAGAGCGCAGCTTCAGACGGCACCTGATTCCGAGGCCCGGTGTGCCCGGAATCAATTTCCGAAGTTTGGCTCGGGTACGTTCAGTGAACGGACGAGCGGGTTTTTCTATCTTTTGAACCGGTGCCCGGAATCGAATTCTAAGGGCACCGATGAAATCGCAGCGCCGATATTTGCTTAGAAACGTCTCTTCCGGAGTTGTGTTTGCTCAGACGTGGTTTTTAAATTTTGGGGCTTTAAGACAGAAATAAAATAAAATTTGTGCGACAACTTTATTTTATTTCACTTAAGCTGCTTGGAAGTCACTTGGAAGCCACTTGAACTGAGTTAAAGCGGATAGGGTGCTATCCGGAAATATCCTACCCTCTTGGTAGGATATTTGTGAGGCAGGGCCCGCACGAGCCCCGCCGTTTCTTTCGCTAAGTAACGCACCCGCGAAAACCCGTCAAAGTAACTGAAAAGTCAACCGACGCGTTTTCTTTATTTCTTAACAGACCATTTAATTGGGCGGTTTATTTCGTGAATTAAATGGGCTGTTTCATTCGTTGAATTAATTCAACGAATTTAATGGGTCGTTACTTACGCGTTTTGCGTTTGTTGGCAAAATAATAAAATAGACAAACTTGTCTATTTTGGAGCATCCTCCTGTTGTGCGAGATCCTCTAAACCTCCACCCTCCCCGCGAAGAACGCGAAGAACGCGAAGAACGTGAAGAACGCCGGAACCGGAATTCGACGACGCACGATCCGCGACGTCAACAAACTTTTCCGCGACCTTCTCCTTCTTCTTCTACAGCGCCTCTTCTTCCGCGGCGGACCTACGATCAGCGGTTAAAGGTGAGAATCGAATCTTCTAATTCTCCCCTTTTTATAATTCGATATCAACAGATTTAAATTAATTAAATCCGTTTGATCTTGATCCGGAGATCGTCGGCGCGACGTTTTTCCCGCGGTGCGACGAACGTCTCCTCCGCAACGACGCGACGATCCCCTCCTTCCGCGACGAGCGATTCCGCGACGACCTCACGTCTGACGACGACAAGGTAAGGGTTGTTGGAGTATTTTATTCCCCGTGTTTATTCTTTTAAAATAAAGAACCTGATCTCCGAACAATTTTAATTTAATTAAAATTGTTGTTGATTATTTTCTTTTCCTCCCGTTGTTTATGACTAACGCGGAGGGTGCGGATCTTACGAACAAGACCCGGCAACCCTCCACCGATCTTTTGTTGTGCAGATTTGGCGGACGACGACGAACCGTGCGGCAAGGGCGATCCGTTGATCCCGCAGTGAAGATCGGCCCCCAGGAGGAGCAACGGCGCAGACGGGAGGCAAAACGGGCCACCAGAGCAACTCCGGCGGCCGGAGGCGGCGGCGCCCGGCGCGCCGCCGTGGAGGAGATCCGCCGCGGCTGAAGCCGAAGCCGCGCGGAACCGGGGAGGGACGCGGCGGCCCGGCCGCGTCCGCGTGACAGGCGGCCCCCCCGCGGGGCCGCGTTCCACCTAAGCCGCGGGTCAAACCCGCGGCGCCCCTTCGGCCGCTCGGCCGAAGCCGAGCCGGCCGGTCCGGTCGGCCGGGCCGCGCCCAGGCCGGGTCGGGCCGACCCGGTTCGGGTCGACCCGGTTCATCCGACCCAGAGGTGGTTCGGGCCGGGTCGCCCCGGGCCCAGAACCCCCGTTTTCGGGCCTTCTTCGGTCTTTTGCCCATATCTTGGGCCTGAGACCTCCGATTGACGAACCGTCAGCGGCTACGCGATCCTTGGATCGATATGGTCGTTTCGGTATATTATACTCAAATTTTAGGAAGACTTTGGGTTCGGCCGGGTTGGTTCGTACACGAAACCAACAGGGCCCTCGGAGCGGAAACGCTCATAACTTGAGCTACAGACGTCCAATCGACGTACCGTCAGCTGTGGTAGTTTCCTCTAAGTGAGACGGAACATTTGGCATACTCCGCCCGAGGATCGGATACAGGCGGAGTACGGACGGGTTGGTTTTGCCCTAAAAACCAACCGGGCCCCTAGGGCGAAAATGCTAATAACTCTCAGACCGGGCGTCCGATTGACGCGCCGTCTGTTGCGTTGAGATCCTGTTGTCGATACAAAACTTTTGGATACATCAACTTCGGACTACGTGTCAGTTGATGTATCAGCCTCTCGGCTCGTGGAGCGGACCCCCCTAAACGAGCTCGCTGTGTGCGGGAACCCTAGCGCTGGCTGTGACTTCGACGACAGAGCAGAGATCCTCTGTGGACTGCGACGACGGCAGAGCAGAGATCCTCAGTGGACTGCGACGACGGCAGAGCAGAGATCCTTCGTGGACTGCGGCGACGACTGTGCAGAGATCCTCAGTGGACTGCGTCGACTACTGCACTCAGCGATCCTACGTGGATCAGTGCTACATGTTCTGTGTGAGCCCGATCCTATGTGGGTCCTTACTACCGGTTCTGTGTGAGCCACTGCCTACAGGTTCTGTGTGAGCCCGATCCTGTGTGGGTCTTTTGCGGGGGTTAGTACCTATCGATCCTTCGTGGGTCTGACGACTTAGATGGATCAGTGATCATCTTTGACGTCATCTGAAAAAGTATACCTGGTTGAGCTGAATCTTATGTTACTCTCCTTTGTGGTTTGTGTTGAACTATCCTTTGTGGATTTACTGTTTACTCTCCTTGTGGATTTGAGTCTTGCTTTCCTGCGTGGATTGAGTTGTTCTTGAGCTCGTGAGCAGAGCTAGAATTGGGGACTTAGGTATATGTATGGGCATATACCTAAGTCTAGTCAGTTGTTACTTCGTGATTGCATCTTTCTTTTGTGCTATATCTTTTGTGGATTTCGGGAGACCTTCGGGGGTCTCGGGGTCCTTACTGAGTAGCTTATACTCACCCCTGCACGGGCTATGCCCGCACCTTGTTGTGTTGGATGCAGACGACGGACAGCGCTGATCTCGGTTGGGGCGTGGAGCAGGACGGTACCTGGAGGTGGACCACTGGGTGGGACGTGCTCGGAGCGGACGTGGGACTCGAGGAGCCTGGAGGCTATCTGTACCCACCCTTCAGGTGGGATTGCCAGTGGACGACACGAGGTCGTCGTCTTTTCTTCAGTTGCTGTTCTTTACTTTTTCAGTTGTACTTTCAGTTGGGCTTGTATTCCGGCCCCCTTTACTTTTCTGCACTTGTAGTTACTTTCCTCTTGCTGACTCTGTGGTGGTTGTTACTTATAAAGGCAATGCCTTCCCTGTTTACCGGGATTTTACGCCTTGGTGCTAGTCGCCAGCCCCTGGACTTTGGAAGGCGGGCTTGGGGTAGTCACGGCACGGGCCCCGAGGTCGGGTCGTGACAAATTAGTATCAGAGGTGGTCGGTTCTACCGCAGACTCTGATCGTCTTTTCTTTCTATATGAAGCAATAGTGTTTAGTGTATTGAGTGTGGTTATCAGTTCAGGGAGCCCAGTGTTGGTGCAGCGGCCGACGTATCCGTACACCAGGACCCTGACTCCTGATTTCCGACTTAATTCATGAAAACATTGATTGCGTGTGTGTTTCAAGTTTTCTTCTTGATTACTTGTGTCAGCTCACCGGGTATACTGATCTGCTTTATGAAAGTCTCAGGTTTTCCTTGTGATTACATGTGCCAGCTCACCAGGTATACTATTCTGACTGTGGTGCTCTTGTTCTCCTTTTCAAGATGGCCCCGCGATGACAGCCAGCTAGGGTTCCGAGTGTAGGGCGCGACGACAGCCCACCGAGCGACGAGGCCTCGGTGCAGGGCCCTTTGCCAGTAGTGGCACCGGCGGTAGCTTTACCCGCCGAGCCACCGATGCTGCTAGTACCAGACGCTGACGATGCACGTCGCCTCAGGGCACTGCATGAGTTTCAGAGCCAGCGACCGCCCAAGTTTCGCGGTGAGGCGGACCCCCAGGCCGCCGAGGACTGGCTAGAGGCGGTGGTACGGATCTTTACGCTAGTGAGGACACCTGCGGATCTCATGATGATTCTCGCGGCGAGCCTCCTGCAGGCGGCGGCAGGACGATGGTGGAGCTTGATGCTCCAGGTTCACGATGAGGCATCCTTGCTCTGGACGGACTTCGAGAGCCTCTTCCGCTCTGAGTTCGTCCCGACCACCCTCCGAGCGGTGCACATCCAGGAGCTTCTCCAGCTGCGCCAGGGCATCATGACGGTCGCTCAGTACGCGGCGAGGTTCACTGACCTATCTCGCTACTCGACCGACATGGTACGGGACCCCTTCTTCCGGGCACGGACCTTCGAGCAGGGCTTGCGACAGAAGATTCGGGCGTCGCTGATCTCCCTCAGCATTTCGACCCAGGCGGGAGTGCTGGATCGAGCCCTCCTGATCGAGAGCTTCCTGGCAGAGCCTTCTTCAGCGGCGAGACCTAGCACAGGGTGGCAGGTAGCTGAGTCTTCGGCAGCAGGTAGCCGACGGATGACTCTCGGGTCCAGGCAGACCAGACCCCCACGCAGACGGCCTCAGGACACCGGCTCAGCAGTGAGGGGCACACAGCGGAGTGCCAGCCTTCCGAGAGGCAGGCTATGCTACTCCTGCGGCGGGCAGGGTCACATGGCTCGTGACTGCCCGACTCGCCGATCAGAGGAGCAGCAGACGGTGGAGGGGCCACCCAGGCAGAGGCAGAGGGTCGACCGTGGCGGTCCGCAGGGAGGAGGCGGACGAGGCAGAGGAGCTGGCCGAGCAGCGGGTGGTGGGTGACGCTTCCAGGTTCTACCCCCACCACCACCAGGAGGGCCACCTCAACCACAGGGAGCTGGCGGGCAGGGACAGGCCCAGCTCCAGGCAGTGGAGGCCTACGACCCCGACATGCCAGAGATGATTCGAGGTACGATCTGTGTCTATTCCACCCTTGCTGCAGTACTTATAGACACAGGAGTGAGTCACTCTTTCATAGCCTCTGCCCTTGTTCGGAGCTCGGAGATTCCGACTGAGCCGTTGGCTCGATCCTTACGGCTAGAGACTCCTACGGGAGCAGACTCGACGATTACGCACTGGTGCCGGCAGTGTGAGCTTACTCTAGGAGGCGAGAGCTTCGGCTGGGATCTCCTTGTAGCGGCGTCGAGGCCTTACGACGTCATCTTGGGCATGGATTGGCTATCCACGGTTCATGCCCAGATCGACTGTTTTAGGCGCAAGGTGCGATGTGTTCGCACCGACGGGAGCAGGTTTACCTTCACCGGCAAGAAGGGAACCTTTGCAGCACAGGATGGACTTCCGCGGAGGAGAGTGCAGCCCATCTCTCATCAGTTGGCTGGCCTCATCCTAGGAGCAGTGGACGTGCGGAGTCCAGCTTTTCCTGCAGTGGTGGACCAGTACGTGGACGTCTTTCCCGACGACGTTCCAGGGCTACCTCCTCGTAGAGAGGTAGACTTTTACATCGACTTGTACCCCCGGGACAGCCCCGATATCTACTCCAGCATATCGGATGGCCCCCGCCGAGCTTCGGGAGCTGCGGGTACAGTTGGAGGACTTGCAGAGCAAGGGGTTTATCCGACCCAGTGTTTCACCCTGGGCTTCCCCGATTTTGTTCGCCAAGAAGGCGGACGAGAGCTTGCGACTTTGTGTCGACTATCGTCGCCTGAACCAGGTGACAGTGAGGAACAAGTATCCGCTGCCACGGATTGATGACCTCATCGATCAGCTCAAGGGAGCGCGGTGGTTCTCGAAGATAGACCTCCGGTCAGGCTATCATCAGCTCAGAGTTCGAGACGAGGACGTGCAGAAGACGACCTTCATGTGTCGGTATGGCCATTATGAGTTCTTGGTTATGCCGTTCGGCGTAACCAATGCTCCAGTAGTGTTCATGAGCCTCATGAACAGGATCTTCCAGCCATACCTCGACCAATTTGTCGTGGTCTTCATTGACGACATTTTGGTATACTCGACGACTGAGGAGGAGCATGCCTACCACCTGCGAGTTGTGATAGACACGCTCCGAGAGCACCAGCTTTATGGCAAGCTCTCAAAGTGCCAGTTCTGGTTACGTGAGGTCCACTTCTTGGGGCACGTCATCTCTGAGGCGGGAGTTGCAGTGGATCCCGCGAAGATCGAGGCAGTGCTAGCTTGGGAGCCACCCAGGAGCGTGACGGAGGTGCGGAGCTTCTTGGGCCTAGCCAGATACTATCGGAGATTCGTGCCAGACTTCTCCAGAGTTGCGGCACCACTCTCAGCGTTGACGAAGAAGGGGAAACCCTTCGTGTGGTCAGACAGATGTCAGCAGAGCTTCCAGGAGCTGAGGCAGAGGTTGACCAGCGCACCTATCTTGAGGTTTCTTGAGGAGGGAGTTGGATACGTATTTTACTGCGATGCGTCAGGGACTGGACTCGGGTGCGTCCTGATGCAGGAGCGGGCCGTGATCGCCTACGGATCACGTTAGTTGAGGCCGCATGAGCAGAACTACGCCACTCATGACCTGGAGTTAGCAGCAGTGGTCTTCGCTCTGAAGACTTGGCGGCACTATCTGGTGGGCGAGCGCTTCACAGTCTTTTCTGACCACCAGAGTCTCAGGTATATCTTCTCTCAGAAGGACCTGAACCTGAGACAGTAGAGATGGCTTGAGTTCCTCCAGGACTATGACTTTGAGATAGTCTATACTCCTGGGAAGGGGAACGTGGTAGCCGATGCCCTCAGCAGGAGGACGGGCATTCAGATACTTGAGGAGGCGACGGAGCAGCTAGCCTCCTTACAGATATCCTTCATGGATAGAGACGGAGCAGCCTTTCTTCAGTCTCTCACAGTCTCTCCTCCACTTCTACAGCGGGTCAGAGAGGCTCAGCGTGGGGACGCTGACTGTGAGACCCAGCGTGCACTGATATCCTCAGGTCAGGTGCCTGATGGTTTCTCCCTGGGAGCAGAGCACGACATCCTTTTCAGAGGACATACCTTCGTACCAGTCTCTTTACTAGAGGAGGTGCTGAGAGAGTTTCACACTTCTCCCTTGGCGGTGCATCCCGGAGTGGCGAAGATGTACCAGGATCTCAGACGATAGCACTGGTGGCCGGGCATGAAGAAAGCTGTGGCAGAGTTCATTTCATGATGCCTCACCTTCCAGCAGGTGAAGGCAGAGCATCAGGTACCAGCAGGCTTGGTTCAGCCCTTGGAGGTCCCAGAGTGGAAGTGGGATGGCATATCTATGAACTTCGTGACTGGACTTCCACGCACTTCCAGAGGTCACGACTCAATTTGGGTGATTGTCGACCGACTCACCAAGTCGGCACACTTCTTACCCATCAGAGAGCAGGGCTCAGTGGAGAGCTTGGGACGTCTTTACATCCAGGAGATCGTACGGCTTCACGGTGTGCCATCGTCTATCGTCTCCGATCGAGATGCTCGTTTCACTTCCCGGCTTTCGAAGGGGTTGCAGGAGGCGTTCGGGACGCGGCTCCATCTGAGCACAGCCTTCCACCCTCAGACGGATGGTCAGACGGAGAGGACCATACAGACACTCGAGGACATGCTCTGTGCATGTGTTCTCGACTTTGGTCGCAGCTGGGAGGACCACCTACCCTTGGTGGAGTTCGCGTACAACAACAGCTACCACTCCACCATCGGGATGGCACCATACGAGGCGTTGTACAGCATACCCTGCAGATCACCGTTGTGCTGGACAGACCCTGGGGAGTCAGCACTCGTGGGACCAGAGATGGTCCAAGCCACGACAGAAAAGGTCCAGATCATCCAGGAGAGGATGAGGACAGCTCAGAGCCGGCAGAAGTCATATGCTGACAGGAGGCGGAGGCCACTAGAGTTCGAGGATGGCGACCACGTCTTTTTGCGTGTCTCACCTCGACGTGGTTTACGGAGATTTGGCCGAGGCGGCAAGTTTTCTCCACGCATCATCGGTCCTTTCCAGGTCCTCAGCAGGATAGGAGAGGTGGCTAATCACCTGGCTCTACCACCTCAGTTGCACCGGGTGCACGACGTCTTTCACGTGTCTCAGCTGAGGAGATACGTGCACGACCCGACGCACATCATCGACTTTGGGGAGCTGGACGTGGACGATGGGGCAAATTTTGCAGAGGTCCCAGTGGAGATCGAGGATCGACAGGAGTGGGTCCTACGTGGGCGGTCGATTCCTCTTGTGCGCGTCAGATGGCAGCACGGGAACCTCCAGGAGAGCACTTGGGAGCGGGAGGCTCAGATGGGTGCTCAGTACCCCCATTTGTTCCCCTAGTTTTTGATGTATCTTTATGGGGACGTAAAGCCCGGAGGTTGGAGTAATGTAATGACCCGCAAATTTGAAGGAAATTTTTTTCTTAATTTTCTTTGGAATTTTACAAGAGCGCAGCTTCAGACGGCACCTGATTCCGAGGCCCGGTGTGCCCGGAATCAATTTCCGAAGTTTGGCTCGGGTACGTTCAGTGAACGGACGAGCGGGTTTTTCTATCTTTTGAACCGGTGCCCGGAATCGAATTCTGAGGGCACCGATGAAATCGCAGCGCCGGTATTTTCTTAGAAACTCCTCTTCCGGAGTTGCGTTTGCTCAGACGTGGTTTTTAAATTTTGGGGCTTTAAGACAGAAATAAAATAAAATTTGTGCGACAGCTTTATTTTATTTCACTTAAGCTACTTGGAAGTCACTTGGAAGCCACTTGAACTGAGTTAAAGCGGATAGGGTGCTATCCGGAAATATCCTACCCTCTTGGTAGGATATTTGTGAGGCAGGGCCCGCACGAGCCCCGCCGTTTCTTTCGCTAAGTAACGCACCCGCGAAAACCCATCAAAGTAACTGAAAAGTCAACCGACACGTTTTCTTTATTTCTTAATAGACCATTTAATTGGGCGGTTTATTTCGTGAATTAAATGGGCTGTTTCATTCATTGAATTAATTCAACGAATTTAATGGGTCGTTACTTACGCGTTTTGCGTTTGTTGGCAAAATAATAAAATAGACAAACTTGTCTATTTTGGAGGATCATCCTATTGTGCTAGATCCTCTAAACCTCCACCCTCCTCGCGAAGAACGCGAAGAACGCAAAGAACGCGAAGAACGCCGGAACCGGAATTCGACGAAGCACGATCCGCGACGTCAACAAACTTTTCCGCGACCTTCTCCTTCTTCTTCTACGGCGCCTCTTCTTCCGCGGCGGACCTACGATCAGCGGTTAAAGGTGAGAATCGAATCTTCTAATTCTCCCCTTTTTATAATTCGATATCAACAGATTTAAATTAATTAAATCCGTTTGATCTTGATCCGGAGATCGTCGGCGCGACGTTTTTCCCGCGGTGCGACGAACGTCTCCTCCGCAACGACGCGATGATCCCCACCTTCCGCGACGAGCGATTCCGCGACGACCTCACGTCCGACGAAGACAAGGTAAGGGTTGTTGAAGTATTTTATTCCCCGTGTTTATTCTTTTAAAATAAAGAACCTGATCTCCGAACAATTTTAATTTAATTAAAATTGTTGTTGATTATTTTCTTTTCCTCCCGTTGTTTATGACTAACGCGGAGGGTGTGGATCTAACGAACAAGACCCGGCAACCCTCCGCCGATATTTTGTTGTGCGGATTTGGTGGACGACGACGAACCGTGCGGAAAGGGCGATCCGTTGATCCCGCAGTGAAGATCGGCCCCCGGGAGGAGCAACGGCGCAGACGGGAGGCAAAACGGGCCACCGGAGCAACTCCGGCGGCCCGCGGAAGGCGGCGGCGCCCGGCGCGCCGCCGTGGAGGAGATCCGCCCCGGCTGAAGCCGCGGCGGCGGCGGCCGGTTCCGCGGCCGCGCGGAACCGGGGAGGGACGCGGCGGCCCGGCCGCGTCCGCATGACAGGCGGCCCCCCCGCGGGGCCGCGTTCCACCTAAGCCGCGGGTCAAACCCGCGGCGCCCCTTCGGCCGCTCGACCGAAGCCGAGCCGGCCGGTCCGGTCGGCCGGGCCGCGACCAGGCCGGGTCGGGCCGACCCGGTTCGGGTCGACCCGGTTCGGCCGACCCAGGGGTGGTTCGGGCCGGGTCGCCCCGGGCCCAGAACCCCCGTTTTCGGGCCTTCTTCGGTCTTTTTCCCATATCTTGGGCCTGAGACCTCCGATTGACGAACCGTCAGCGGCTACGCGATCCTTGGATCGATACGGTCGTTTCGGTATACTATACTCAAGGTTTCGGAAGACTTTGGGTTCGGCCGGGTTGGTTCGTACACGAAACCAACAGGGCCCTCGGAGCGGAAACGCTCATAACTTGAGCTACGGACGTCCAATCGACGTACCGTCAGCTGTGGTAGTTTCCTCTAAGTGAGACGGAAAATTTGGCATACTCCGCCCGAGGATCGGATACAGGTGGAGTACGGACGGGTTGGTTTTGCCCTAAAAACCAACCGGGCCCCTGGGGCGAAAATGCCAATAACTCTCAGACCGGGCGTCCGATTGACGCGCCGTCTGTTGCGTTGAGATCCTGTTGTCGATACGGAACTTTTGGATACATCAACTTCGGACTACGTGTCAGTTGATGTATCAGCCTCTCGGCTCGTGGAGCGGACCCCCCTAAACGAGCTCGCTGTGTGCGGGAACCCTAGCGCTGGCTGTGACTTCGACGACAGAGCAGAGATCCTCCGTGGACTGCGACGACGGCAGAGCAGAGATCCTCAGTGGACTGCGACGACGGCAGAGCAGAGATCCTTCGTGGACTGCGGCGACGACTGTGCAGAGATCCTCAGTGGACTGCGTCGACTACTGCACTGAGCTATCCTACGTGGATCAGTGCTACAGGTTCTGTGTGAGCCCGATCCTATGTGGGTCCTTACTACCGGTTCTGTGTGAGCCACTGCCTACAGGTTCTGTGTGAGCCCGATCCTGTGTGGGTCTTTTGCGGGGGTTAGTACCTATCGATCCTTCGTGGGTCCGACGGCTTAGATGGATCAGTGATCATCTTTGACGTCATCTGAAAAAGTATACCTGGTTGAGCTGAATCTTATGTCACTCTCTTTTGTGGTTTGTGTTGAACTATCCTTTGTGGATTTACTGTTTACTCTCCTTGTGGATTTGAGTCTTGCTTTCCTGCGTGGATTGAGTTGTTCTTGAGCTCGTGAGCAGAGCTAGAATTGGGGACTTAGGTATATGTATGGGCATATACCTAAGTTGAGTCAGATGTTACTTCGTGATTGCATCTTTCTTTTGTGCTATATCCTTTGTGGATTTCGGGAGACCTTCGGGGGTCTCAGGGTCCTTACTGAGTAGCTTATACACACCCCTGCATGGGCTATGCCCGCACCTTGTTGTGTTGGATGCAGACGACGGACAGCACTGATCTCGGTTGGGGCGTGGAGCAGGACGGTACCTGGAGGTGGACCACTGGGCGGGACGTGCTCGGAGCGGACGTGGGACCCGAGGAGCCTGGAGGCTATCTGTACCCACCCTTCAGGTGGGATTGCTAGTGGACGACACGAGGCCGCCGTCTTTTCTTCAGTTGTTGTTCTTTACTTTTTCAGTTGTACTTTCAGTTGGGCTTGTATTCCGGCCCCCTTTACTTTTCTGCACTTGTAGTTACTTTCCGCTTGCTGACTCTGTGGTGGTTGTTACTTATAAAGGCAATGCCTTCCCTGTTTACCGGGATTTTACGCCTTGGTGCTAGTCGCCAGCCACTGGACTATGGAAGGCGGGCTTGGGGTAGTCACGACACGGGCCCCGAGGTCGGGTCGTGACAAGTACGCATGCTTTCTTCATGTGAGGACCAGTTCATTGTTGGTACAACTTCACTAAAAACGTATTTGGGGATATCAAATATGTAAAATGATAAATAGATATCATATTCATCATGGTAGATGAATATTAATTTAAAGAATTATCCAAAACATGATCTGGTGAATGAGACAATAAACATTCCATTGAATTTTTTTTGTCATTATATGTATAGAGAGAAGTGTGAAATATATGTGGAAAATAATAGATTCAAATATATATTCACATATAAGAAGTTTAATATAATCTAGTGAAAATCGTAAAAGTTGACCATGGACTATCACTTTTAAATGAACTGCCACCCAATGAAGGTGAATAAAGTGGCATATTTTATATATTGAAAGGGTCCTACAACCATATATGTGACAACTATTGATAAGGATACAGTCTATATAGAGCATCAATGGATGTAAATGATAATAATAATGGATGGAAAATTTTTATTACTTTCTCAAGAAATTGATCAACCATTATATCTAGAGATGATAATGTATGCTCAACGTGACATATGAAAATAAAGAACAATGTGGAAGAAAAAAGATATTGGAAATCTTCAGAGATAAAAATTTATGACGAAGAAGTTGTTAATTTTGGTTCATGACTATGTAGACTAACTAATATATATACAAAGGGGGACCTAATAAATTATTCATATTCCTCAAAATTTTTCATTTAACTCGGGTTCATGAAGATGTATTAAGATATCCAACAACACTCTTTCATGGATTATATGATGAATGAGGGTGAAAAATATACAAAAATTTGTCTGTTATTTTATTAATCAACGGTTGAAAGTAAAAAAATAAAATGGGATGATAAAAAAATTAAACATAAATACATTAAAATATAATTACATTCCCATATAGTTTTTTATAATACATCCAATAAAATATAGAATAAATAATTTTATATAGGTTATTATATATCAACATTCAACCAATTATAACATCATTAAATTTATAGAATACTTATCGCTCGATCAATATGAAATGACATAAATTAAAGAAGTGGAAAGGATTCATAGTATACCACAATTGATTATATCCAATAGCGGTATGATATTCACCTCTACATTAAGTAAAATTATACAACATTTTATAAACACTTATTTGAGAATTAGTATTACATATTACCTAATAACTGATGCACTATAGGATATTACTATCTAGAATATAGAGTATATGTTGAAATACATATGGATGTTTTTTGAAGGAGGTTTGGATGAACAACAAAATTTGGTCAAGATATCATAAGATAATATTTTCCACTCATATATCAAAACCAGTCTGTATAAAAAAATTTATTTGATGAGATTTAGAACACCAAAATTCTAGGATGATTATGGTTAATGGAAGCTTCATGGAATTGAAATGGTTTATAAAATGGTAGAAATGAAAAATTCCATGGAGCAGTACATCAGGATATTTCAAATTTGGAAAAATTATATTGATAATGACTTATGGTGAGATATTGATTTTGAGGTTATTTGAAAAAGTGTTCCACCAAAGAGGTCTATGAAAGAAATTCATGATATTTGGGATTAGATGAAAGCTATGTAATATGTACATATAACCATTTGATATTCTCAAATACATCCCAATCCTGGATTATCGACTATCACTCCCACTAATAATGTATCATAATCATGAATTGGTCCATCAATCCATCTTGAGGAAGTACATACATGATCCCTAACGTGTACAAAAAATTTATGTTTTATATATAGTTAATTATATATCTTATTTGGAGAATGTTTTGAATATCTAGGAATATAGAGACAAATTTATACGCAATAACATTACTAAAATATTAAATATACCATATAGATACCATAAAGTAGATGGGGTTTCGCTTAGTGGTAAGCACCCCTTAATTCTATATGAAAAATGTGGGTGCAAAACCAATTGGGCGCAGGGTACTATAGCAGTACTGTAGTGCACTATAGCGGTGACGAGCATTGTATTGGTGGAAAGTAACTTTAGATGTTCCTGGGTACTGTATCAGTGATGAGTACTTCTCGGTATTATAGTAGAGTGTGTATTGTAGTAGTACTATTCAAAGATTTGTTCTTGGGCCAATAATATGGGCATGCGGGCCTTGTAAAGGGATAAAAGAAAACTAGGCGTTCGAGCTATGTAATGGGTCTCCCTCTACCTAGTTAAAAAGGTCTCTTCTGCGAATTAAAAATAAATGAGGCATCGGCCCCAACATTTAAAGAAATATATAGAAACCATAAGTATAAAGACGTGACAATGGAATAAGGGGAAGAAATTAAACATCAATTCCGTCATAAATATTCAAGAAATTAATAAGAAATTTTTTGATAATTAAATATTTTATATTGGAATAATGTAATGATGTAGAATTTTATCTATTGAATTGCCATTATGATTATATAATTGATTCATATATACTAATGTAGTAATATAAAAGTCACACACACCTTAACATAGAACTACCAATTTTTTATTATAGTAGTTAAAAAAGTAAATTTTTAAATTTATATTGAAATATTAATTGAAGATAATTCAATGTAATAAAATTAGTGAACATGAAAACAAAAATATAAAAATTTGGATCTCCTTGACCCACAAGAATAATTTTTCTCACGAACAATGATGTCTAAAATAATTGTAACAGTTCTAATAAATAATTCATAGTGAAAATTAAAATATAAATAATCGTGATATATAAGAGAACATTTGATGACCCAAGCCACTAGGGTCTGATCCGTGACTACCCCAAGCTTGCCTCAAAAAGGATTTTGACTGGGAACCATTGCAGAGTAGGACCATCCCACAAATGGGAGTCATTTTCATAATATACTAATATAATTCCCATAACATGAGGGACATACAAAGATAAAATGTTATAAAAATGTAACCAAATCATTAAAACATCTCTAATCCCATTATTTGAGAATAAAAAAAATGCATTGGAAGTCAAAACGGGTCAAAATAAAATCCCTACCAAAAAAATGAATGTTTCAATCGTTCTCTAATGGAATGAAATTCAATCAAATGAAGGATCATGGAAAACAACTTGGTTTTTCTAGATCAAGATACACTTTGGATGCTCTATGTCCTCCAAATACACAATCAAAGGGGCCTTAAAAAACATAAGAAATCACAAGTGTGTAAAGAGACAATGTAGGTGTGAACAAAACAATACCATATATGACACATAAGAAAGTCTAAATACAATTCATCAATTATATTGATATCAGTACAAGGATAAAAAGATTAATGTAAAAATGAAAACACCCTAATTTACTCCGGACAGAAAAAAAACAAATAGGTTGTAACAACCATCTTCCAGCCACATGATTATACTAAACAAAATTCTTGTTCTGGGATAATCCAATGCATGAGTCATGCCATCATTGGTTACTCTCAAAACATATGTATAGATCATTTGTAACCACTCAAAAATTCATTCTGGTCTTAGATGACCCTGATACTCATATAGGGGGTAATGCCCCAAACCAATGTGGGACAACATTAAACAAATATAAATGAACTCATAACATAATGGATCATATGGAAATGATATATTTGAATCCTACCAATATAACCATGTATATGGGGGATCATTTCTCTAATCAAAGAGTTCACTTTTATTTCAAAAACCTCACCTATGTTATTATGATGAAAGAAGATCACAAAGTAGTCTCAATGATGGACACCATAAACTCTCTATGAGAAACATTTTCTATAGGGGGTCACAATCCATATCTGAGTATGTAATTGGACACTATACCCTTGAGGGAAATGACCATGGGGAAAACCAACTCAACCAACATTGGTCTTAACCAGATATATCTATCTATGTGAGTGTACTACTAAATATACCCATCTATCAATTCTTGTAAACCTATTTGTGTCTATTTGTACTTGTCTATGTCAGTGTCCATGTACATGGAACATTCAAACATGTGTACTCTTGGTCATGTATCTTAACCCAATATGGTTCTTTCTGATCAATCATGGAAGTGTAAAATTGTGTGTGACCATGTCACATGACCTATGATATTTAACTCACAATGGAAACCCTAGTGTTGTAACCAGGGGTCCCACATGGCTTATAAAATCAAAATACACATCATGTACTTGGGTATTTTCCAAATCCATCATGATACTTTCCATTCCATCTTGAATGTCTTCATAGCTACTTCCCTCACTAAAACCTATGGAACGAATGTATGTTGAGTTTTTTTGAGGTCGCTATATGGATTCCAGATTTCGATCTACTAATAAAACTGCCTATTGATCAAATCAATCATTTCTTGTCAAAACAGGGAAGAACATCAATAAAAAATCAATTCTAATCCACTTTCTATCACCATTTTTATCATTTCATCTCAATCATATTCGTGATCTGAAATAGTTCCACAGGTATTGATTCATTACCCCAATGAATGATCACATAAGGATTATATACCTAGTATTCATCAAACCATGAGCCAAAAATAAATTACCATAATGAATATGAAATTAAATGGGGGGAAACAGTAATCCATTAAATGTGATAAATTAAACACATAACATTTTCATTCAGTTTTGATTTATTATCATCGAATAATAAATGAAATTAAGAAATTAGTAATAACAAACAAAAATAATAATTCAATAAATTTAATCTACCATCTATATGTGAGTCTATTCTATTCATGAAATTGATCCCAATCATTTCTTATAAAATAAAAAAATATAAAACTCAAAATCAATCATTGTGCCTAGAATCCATGATCTTGATCTAGTTCTGATCTGTCATCATTCCCATGGAATCTACTCCAACAGTGTTCTTGGTCACACATGTTTTTGTAAAAAACCCTAAGACAGACCCCATAACTATATATATGAAGAAGATAATGTCAACGAATCAAAAAAATTAAATATGTAAATTTAATTAACTTATCTTTTTAATTATATGACCATTATGGATCATTCACCATTGCCTCATGCTGACAGAGGTTATATATCCCATAGATTCAAACCCATAACCTGAACTCAATGGTTTTCATAGATTTCTGATATGATCCCAAGTTCAGAAGTTATTTTAATTTTTCCTGAACATTTCATGTTTATAGTATTTAATATAATTTAGACATTTATTTTGGTAATAGTTTCCCTTGAGATCACACACTTTCTACATGCCTTGTCTAAAAAATATCCCATAGAATATCGTAAAATAATACATGAAAACCCCTTGTCATTACATTCTCCCCACATAGAGTCTTTTCAACCCAAAAACTTGAAAACGTACTAAAAATATGGGCTTTCTTGCATATTGGTATCATGATCTGTGGTGGTCTCTTGAATATTCATATACTTCCCATTAAAACATGCTCAATTAGAATCCATCACCCGCAAATGGATCCTCCCATGTTAATCATTTATCTACCTTTGGTACTTAACTAGGGTAACACCTTCCGTGATGCCCAGCTATTCCCATTTGATAAAATGAGATAGTACAAGCATGTATCTCTTCATATTAGATTTGTGGAAGATTCCTTGTACCATGTCCAGATGTGGTGGTAGATTGATGTAGTATACCACCCATCCAACTCTCTGCAGTATTTACAAAGGGCCAATGAAATTGTGATAAATCATTCTGCCTAGTAAAAATAACCATAATCAATAGCAAGGTGATACCATTAAAACACATTGTATCCCTAAATGAAATTTATAGGTCATCATAGTTGGTTCTCATACGACATCTGAAACATTGGTGGAGTCCTAATCCTCTTTATGAGTGCTAGCTTTCCTAGGTTGGTCCAAAAAAGTGGGAATCTCATGGGATTCCCATTCAAGGCCTCAACTGGTACCATACCAAGGGTTGAATGGTAGCAATTTTTTATGCTTGCTCAACCAAGGTAATATTATTCTCCTAACTATGTCTAAAGTCCAAAACATATGCAATCAAAATTTCCTCTGTGACCTGAATGGCCTTTTTAGTCTGGCCACTAGTGTAGGGGTGGAATGTCCAGATCAAGAATAAATTAGAACTAAAGGACTCTTGAAATCAACTTCATAATAATTATGTGAATTTATCATCATGTTATAATAATAGAGTGTAGGGAAATCCATGGAGAAAAATTATATAATGAATTTATAGTCTCCTGAAGACCTCTATTAAACTCTACTCTCATATGGATAAGAAGTGGGGTGACTTGGTAATCATTATATGATCACATAGATGGAATAATTTCCCATCTATGTATGTGGTAATCATAACAAAATGTCCCCAGATATCACATCGAACATCCACATTGGATCTTCAATGGGTTGGTCAAAACATGCGGGAACCTGTTGATCAGCCTTGACCTACTATAAGGTCATGCTTCGAGAGATAAACTCTACAACAAAATGCCTATTTCATATACTCTAAATTGACATTGGAGGTCCTATTAAACCATTAATAAGCTAGAAAAAATTTCATTGGGGATGTATAAATCCCCCACATCACCTCCACTATAATGTCAATGGTACCATCATCTATAATCTAAAATAATATGATGCTCTCTAGCAAAAGAATATCCATCCAGAAATTTTCTGTTGGATATCTAATTATGTATGGTCTCAAAGATGATATCTACACATTGATAATACATGAATGGTTATATTTGTGGGGGGATCACAATTATCAACTATATATAAGAATCACCATCCAAGTTCACATAGGATAACTGTAATGAGGATAAATGCTCTGAAACCTCATCCAAAAAATATGAATAATATATTATAATAATAGAATCTACTACCACATTCTCCTTCCCAAATGTATATAAAATATTGAAGCCATATTTCTTGAGTAGCTATATCCATAACCCCTATCGCATGTTATGATCCTTCTAATAGAATATATAATTGAAACTCTTCTGGTCAAAGTATTCAATAAACTTCTCACCCATCAGGTATTACCGCCTCAACTTTAATATAAAGACTACCAATACTTACTCAAAATCATGCGTAACATGATACTACTCATGTTTTATCAACTGACATAAACCATTTTTTAATCAACACATTTCGATAAATCAAAGCATGACAACGACTAGTCACAGATGAATCATAGAACACTGCATACTTGGCACCCTCCTTTGGAAATATCACGACAGGTGTGCTCATAAATATCAAAATCAACTCTAAAAAGCACTGTTGGAACCATTCAATCCACAAGAAATGATTCCCCTTCTAGGTGATAACTATCATGGGTGCTTCTAATCTTGATAAATTAATTACAACCTAGAAATAGTTCCCTTCCAACCTAAGGAAAATCCACACCTCCTAAACACTCATTGGTGGCTCCCAAGAAATAACTTCCCCATCCATTGCCACATCAACTAATACTCATACCTATATGATATCATGCCATAGAAAGAGGACCTCTCAAATCTAGAACTGACACTTTACGCGAATACAATATATTTGGTGCTTTGAGATATTTTACAAGATGACCCTTAGGTTTCTTTTGTTATTCTCCTCAGACAGTAAGTACACAAGGATATACTCATTGAAGATGATTGTGAACCAGTCCAATAATGGATAGAAGATATTCTTCATGATAACTATGAACATTTTTTGGGATTTCTTCACCCTAATTGGCATCACTATGTACTCCTAGTGACCATATTGACATATGAATGTTGTCTTCAGTGTATCCTTATCCCATACTCATAGTTGTTGATAGCCTGATATGGGGTCAATCTTCGAGAACCATCACACCCATATCTATATGTCATAGAGTTCATTGATCTATTTTAATGGATATTTATTCTTCATGGAAAATTAGTTTAGTTTCCAATAATCCACATATAACCTCTATATCCCATCCTACTTCTTGGAAAACAAACCTGGGCTTTCCCCTGGGTCTCACAAATCACTTCTACTAGAAGTCCTCCAATTCCACCCTCACCTCATGAAACCTAGGGGGATCCATCTGATATGTTGTTCCCATTATTATAACTATATCTAGATACATGTCAATGAAAAATAATTTCATTCATAGGGGATGTAATTGTGGAAAATCCTAAAAAAAAATTTCCTCGTACTCTACCACTATAGCAGGAAATTTGTAGCCTGTAGAATACATTACCCCATGAGTTAGGCTACCCAATAGTCATGTAATTGGGTTCACTCGAATATTCCTAATACAAAACTCCTATTACATTGTTTCCCTTATCTATTAATGGGAAGCCTCATCCTATCAGTGTAGATAGGCCACCTCCACCACCTAAAACAATCTATATTGGAAAGAATGTTTTATAGATAGTCCATACTTATATTGATATCCTAAGGCCTCATCACTAAAACAAAGACATTTCATACTAAACTATGTCCTCCAAGAATCATATGGGATTATTAACAGAGGTTCAAAATATGTAACTCACCACCTATTATAGTTTCTAACTATAATGGTCAATCCAATGGCACAAAAATAATCACTTCGTCTCGAATAAGAGAAGTGGAATGGATGTAATTACTCATTTATGTGACAATTAGTATTCCATATAATGTATAAAATAAATATATAATTCCTACTAATATCCCTGGATTAATAGTCCTCCATATCATTCATATGGTGTCATCCCTAACCAATACCTCAATGTGATTGGCATGGACCACCTAGGGGTGGTTGTGGTGATTGTTAAAACTCTTACCAACCACTGATGCCCTACTGTCCCCACAACCACATCATCTACACTATGTACCACCCTTCTCTAGCCTATAACTCTATCTTGGTGGTGCCTTGAGGATATATTTTTCAAATACATGACAATTCGGACAATATGGAGTAAGATTCCCCTTGCTGTCACAAGTGAAACATCACCACTTCCATGGTAGATTAGAGCTATCCTTAGAGACCTAAACCACTGACCATGATTACTGGGATCATCTATTGATACATCTGACTCTCTTGGATCACTTCCATTTCCATCGGCTACCTGCTACTGATGTCTTAGCTCATAGTTCCCTGCTAGCTGCACCAACATTTGGTTTCGTCTCTTCCAGGAACATCTCCACCACCAAGGCACGTAGAAGCACCCCAACATAGTTAGGAATGAAAATAGATACCATTAAAGCATTTATGTCTCATCATTATCTCAACTCATTGTTCAGTTAACTGAAAAATGTTTCTTTAACTATATTCATATTGTATCATGAGAGAATAATAAACCTCATTGACTACTCTTCCACCTCCAATCAGCCATGATGCAGATATATATGTTGTTAAATGTTCTCTGATCAAAATGTCGATGGTTAGAACTCCAAAATGATGAGATACTCCATCCATAATTGAGTGATAGTATTCTTGTAATGTAATTGAATCAATGAACATCACCATCACCCAAAAAATCCATGAAGTTGAATCTCTAGTAGGACCACCATATTATCTGCATATATTCTCAGAATGTAGATGACAAGAGTGAATCTATTTAGAAAATCCTCAATCCCATTGGGTTCTATATCACCTCTAAACTGATGATATTACAAAAACTATAAGTACGGACATACACTCAGCCAATGTGGATATTTAATTTGAATTTACCACATTGGATTATTCTCAATGGGTGGTAGTATAGCTGGTAAAAATCTCACTGGTTTTATTTCCGGTATAGGTCCCTACACTAATGCCTCATATCTCGGAAGTTCATTCCCATGATCACATAGTGGAAACCTAGTCGGATATCCTTGGGAAGGAATCCTGAAATAAAATAATATGTACCACGGTCAATGAGTGGTATGATAGGAGTTATTTCTACCTTAGTACAAAAATTCATTGAGAAAAGATAGGGGAAACAATGTTTAGTTTTCGGATTTATTATTTCAGGATAGGGTCTCCATTTAATCATGACCCGACCCACCTGTGTCTAAATTGTTACTACCCCAAAATCTCCTCCAATATGCCATAGTTTGGTGACTATCACTATGTTAGAATATACCACAATTAAGAAGAATTATCCTAAAATATCTATACATTTTCACACATCTCCATACCCTAAAAATGATGTAATGTAATGTATCAACCACTTCCCCATAAGGTGTACCCCTCATGGGCCGATAATTGGATACGAGTGATAGTAACACATGGGTCCCATATCTAGTAGCCCTCAAGATGGTGATTGGCACTGAGGGTATAAGAAAATTGCAGATTGTAGGTATGACCCTCTAAGAGACTGCATGCGATAGAGAGAGATAATACAGACAACAAACAAGTCTTTGTCAAAATAAAATAAAAAAACCAAAGGGAATATATGTAATTACATACAAGAATTGGAAAAAATGATTAGAAAACCTAAAAGTACCAAAAGAAATGTAATAGATGGAAATGAAAATTAATCCCAAACATCTCTTGAAAAAACCAAAGATAGTAGTAACTAGCCTGATCTCCAACCATCACCAACATACCTAAGAAATGTTTATATATAAATAGGGTGAATGTAATGCATACTAATTATGATCCTCCCTGGAGACTCTTGAGTATAATATAATGAAATCATGTTAAATCAGAGTGAAAACAAGTGAAATTAAGTAATCACCTAAACATGTATACTTTATTCCCAGCTTCACCATGGCTACACAAACCATGTATCACAAATAAGAGTATATAATATTATAATGAATGCCAAGGGTACCCCTCTACCTTTAACGTAATATGTTGTAGCTCTATTCCAGTTTCTCACATGCTGAAAATCTCTATCCAAAAAGGCTAGCATGTAAATTCCTTAGAGAAGCCCCACAACATTCACCCTATGCATCACGCCACCACGTCCACATAACCAAAGTAACTAGATAGTTCATTGGAGAAACCATAGATCAGAAAATGTGTATCATAAATTGGGTATTATAGCTCAATCCATCACATCCAATACACCGAATAAGGATCCTTAATATATCACATACTATAAAAAATTAACCGTTAATATTTTTTAGGATATAATATATAGAATACATGTGTCTGAATCAATTACAATCCATTACATTCCTCTATAAAAATATATGGTAAAATTAAATTACCAGGAATACCAACTCAAGTAACTACCAATAGAAGAGAATGTGGAAAAAGGGTACAATCAACCATTCATCCTCCCTCAATGATCTTTGGATAACATCCCAAGGGCTCATAATCTAAGGGGTTTTTGTTTCTCTAACTTATGTGGTGGATTAGTATACGTATACATGAAAACTATATTATATAATATTTCTCAAAGCCATACAAGGGTTTTAAAGAAGTCTCTGAATAAATTGTAGTTAATGCCTTTCAGACTCTCAAATGCCTCTACTATGACCAAATATTCTATAAGAACACAAAAATTTAAATATCTTCATTAAATTTCTTTATCATTTTTTCAAAATTTTCACATTACTTTAACAAATTATTTAACCATTAATTAATCATTAGAATAAAAATATTACATTACATTACCAAGACATTAATGTTCCATGCCCTACAAGAATATGCATTCCGAACACATGTCTTCTAAGAAGAATAACCTCCGCATTGAATCCCATCAAGCTACAACACCATTGGTTAATCATTCATTCATTTATTAATATCAATAAATTTCATATTACCATGTACTCTCAGAAAACATATAAATCTATCGAAAATGGTATATAACAATGAAAATTCGTCTACCAGAACAATTGTGGAATGGAAAGTAGGTAAACTAAATACCTTCTTATAGGCCAAATAATATATTCAAATAACCATCCATCATTAAAATAAACAAGTAATCCCATATTCATGCCATTTTTTCATACCCGATGTCTTCCTAGACACCCCCATGCATATCCAGATTCTTTTCTGGCACTGGGAATCAAATATTTACACAAAAACTGGGCCTCCCCACCCCTTATACCATAAAAAACCTCCAATCTCAACATTCCCAATCTCACATCACATCTGGGAATCCCCACCCAACATCACAAGTCTCAAACCTATAGCATGTCACAAGAAGAAGGAAAAATAGAAACCCAGATTATAGCCATAAATCAATGAATTCAACATTCACACACATCAATCCCTCTTGGATCCAAAGTAGCGGCACTCATCCTTACAAGAAAGTGGGAACCTCAATCCGAAAAATGTAATTATGTTTTTTCACACAACTGATTATTAATCCATCTAGAATAATTAGATTCACTATTCATAGATTATAAGTAATAGAAATATAATAAAAAATCTATGACAAAAATTAAAAATAATAATTTATCATACGTTTAATTATTTTATAGACTGGAATAACCATTCTTCAGGTTCATTAACAAATTTAATTAAACATGCGTACTCACATAAATTTTATTTTCATCAAATTACAAAAACAATCAGACTCTATATCCATACCAATTTAAAAAATAATCCAATTAATTATGAATTATTTCATTCATTATTTTCATTTATAATCTAACATGCTAATAAAAGTAGAACAAGAATAACATAGATACCACACTATCTAGAAAATCAAGAGGCAACTCATTATCAGGGTATGAAAACAACAACACCATGTGTTCGATACCACTTCATTAATCTAGTTCATGTAAATATTTAGGATAACTTCAATTGTGATAAAAGGGGATAAATTATGATAACTATACAATTACATGTAAATAAATAGAGAATAGACTAATCCCTTACCTTAAAATGGTTTCAAAATTCTTTGAATGGGAATGAACTATGCAATGGGTCCCCGATCACCCCTCCTAAAAGATCTCTATCAATCCAATGATTTCCATGCACAATAGAACCAAAAAAACCTATAGAAACACCATTAGTAACATGGTAGATCGTCCACCATCAAATAGAAATATGAACTAGTGAAAAAAGAAATCAATCGGAATAAACCTCTAGAATGTGAACGAAAAAACAAAACATGTTCAACCTAGGTCCCCATAGATCAATGATAGAAGATAGATATCGATCTATGACAAAATAATTCACATAATATTGAATATGGGGTCGTCGAGTAACATGTAATCGAGATAGAGGAAATATAGCTATAACATTATAAATAAAAAAAATGGATAAAAATGCTTAAAATAGTACTATATTGGGGAATTACATGATGTGTAATCCCTTTTCACATCCTATAATCCTCATGGTTTGATTCCAAATAGAAAACACATTTCTCCTTAATTTTATTTATTTTTCATTCCATGATATATTATACTTCATGAAAACAACATTCAGATTTTGTAAAATATTTACACGATTTGAAATCTTCCTACATCCTAATATTCATAATAGGCTCCTCTAGACTTTCTCTGAGCCTACTCCTATTGCCTCTGTATTCAAAAACATGTTGATGGTCAATCCACGTAGACATGGTCCCTTAAATTAGGCACCTCTCAATATATTAACATCCTAAAGAATCAAAAACTAACCTTGAGAGGATCAAGAACATGGGCAATTTGAATAGACACCCCATGAGTTACCTCTCAAAATCTCATGCCACCATAGGATCTCGACCAATCCATCCATGCATTGGGGGCTACACATGGGGAGTAGATGAACTACACATCATGTAACACCCATATGTTTTTATGGAATATTTTCATTAAATATTTTTTATTCTTTAGTATAATTCATTTCCCACAATCATGAGATAAACGAACCACGAGTTTCACTTATTATAATATTATTGTTATAGCCTAGTCGTTAGGTTATCAAGAATCATTATTACAAACTTATGAAAATGAATTATAAAAAATATAAATCAATTAAATATTTTTAATTTAGATTGAATTAATATTGGTAATGTAATTATTAAGATATGTTTTATTTATATACACAATAAAATATTTTTTATATTCATCCAATGGATATTTTAGTCATAGGTTATGAATAAAACCCTATTTGATTTATTTTTTAAAGGTAAATTTTACAACGTTGAATGGAAAACCCATTTTAAATTAAGGTTTGTACACATTAATAACATCTATATGAATAAATAATCTTTTTATTTTGAAGTGGGATATAAACATTTACATTGGATACATTTCTGATAAATTCCATGTTTTAATGAATAGTTAAAATAAGCTAAATTATAATTAAATCAACTTATTTTATCGAGATATTTTATATGGTTAAATTATAATATTGAATGGTTTTTTGTATAAATACATTATATTTTTACAATTTTATATAATATATGTCATTATTATTAATTTTACATTGTATTAATTGTTATAATTATATCAATCTTTTGCAATGTTTTATATTTTCAAACTCATTTTCTCTACAATGGGATTTATTTTCAATTAATTACTATAAATGTTATGTGTTGAATTATCAAAAATTAATTCCATATTGGGTATTTGTATGTCCAAATTATATTAATAGGAAACTTTTATTTGATGGCATTGTGAATAGTTACTTTGGTAATTATTTTTATTACCATCGTTAAAGGTAAATCAGGATGTTAAAGATAAAAATAATATTATAAAATTACCTTAACAACTGTAAAAATTATATTGGATAACTAAATTAGACCCTAATCATTTATCATTATAAATGGAATCACATTATGGCCAATTACCTATGAAAATGTCATTAATGTTATAAAAACAACTATAACGTACAAAATGTCACAATCTTATTTTATATAAGTATATTAATTTTAATATATATGTATATAGGTGGTAAAATTGACTATAGAAAGTCTTTGTAAATATAAAATAGTTATATTCATCATATAAAAGTTTTTATTATTTTTCGATATTAAATAATTATAATTAATGATGACACAATATTGATATAGATATTAATTTATTTATATAAATATCAAATAAATGTTTTTAAAACTATTAAAAGAAATATAATATTATCTAATTAATATGCACCAAAAAATTTCTAGGTGAATTATACATGATATAAGTTTATTAAATATATTTTTTCAAATTTATCTTCTATGTGAATTTTTTTAAATTTCTAATAAATGAATAGTGTCAAAAATGACACTATTGAAATTTTATGAGCATAAAATTTTATTAAATTTTTTAAAAAAATAAAAAAAGATTTTAAAAATCACAAAGTGATAATTATATGGTTTAATATAGAAGAAAGTATCAATTTATGGTCAATTAATAGGTCAAAAGAAAATATTCACTACCATTAAATATCTAGAATTGTATTATAAAAATTAAAATTTATAAGAATAACTAAGTGTCGATTAAAAATATATGGTTTAAATACAAAAAATAAGTTGTCCAAACTTTATTGCTTAATGAGATTAAAACCATATCTCATTTAAAATTCATTTTTGGGACACTTTGGTGGTTTTTGTTTTGGGTTTAATTTTATTATAATTTAATATTTCATATATTTTCCTAAAGTTTCCCTCTTCTCTCTTATAAAGGGGAACCTCCTCACTCTACTCATCAGTCCAGTTTTATCCTTCATTCTCAGTCAAACCCTACAGATTTCTCTTATCATACTTCATAGCAAAATTCTAGAGGTTTATATCTTCCCAAATTACCATCTCTAGGGCCTGAAGAGAATATTTAAATGAAGCCCGTCAAGGAAGAGGTAATCTCTTCTATCGATTCATTAAAATTGATTTCATCTTCTACGTCATCTATTTTAAATGTTTTATAATAATATAATAAAATTAGTATTATTTATTTAGTTATATGTTATTTTAAATATGAAACAACCCTATTTCACCTTCTTTCCATCCTAGGATAAATGAAATCATTGTGCATGTGTATGTATGACATTTCATCTCCATGCTGTGGTGAAATATGTTTTTCACCATCACCATAATTGGATGGGTATAATGGTGGAAATAATAAATATATATGAATAATAAGAAATTATAATAATTCTAAGAAAATTCCAACCATCCAATTTAATACAATTCAACAATTATAGGAAGGATATAATCACTCGTGTGTACGTACAACTTATCGTGTCCATAGTGCGATGTGAGTTGTTCTAAAAAATATTCATTAAACTGTGATTCTATAAATTAATTAAATGAATAATATAATATATATTATACTAATCCCATGTATTCAATGGTAATGTGGAATGTGAACATATCTAATAAAACATACATAAAAACGTAAACCAGTTAATAACCAAATAACGAGTAACAATGAAATGTTACTAACAAACAGATGAAAGGATAATCCTAAATTTTAACATAAAATAGATTATAATTCTAGAATAAATAATTAATGTTATTTTAATCATTAGAAAATATTTTTGAATACATATGAAGAATATCAGACCTAAGGTATGGGATAATTTTACAATCTCATTTTTATCCAGCATTGTTTATATGTATTTTTTTTGGGAATATTTATCATCTACATCCATGTTTTCTAATTATGTAATATTATTTCTATTATTCTAATATTATTAAACGTTAATTTTACCATTTTTTTAATTTTGTTAAATTATATGAAAGGAATCTTTTGTCTTTATTCGATTTGAGGAACTTCATGACTGTTTCTGCAAAATCACGCGGCCAATGTTTTTTTAACTTATACGGCATAAATGGATTTTTACTATTTCATGATGGCTTATTTACATGATTATTATTCTTCCTGATTTCATGATTTTTTCAACGAAATTTGTATATTTTAAAATTTCCTTTCATTTGGTGAAAAGAAAATGTTTTTGAAGAAGAATAGATATATTTCTCAAGAATTAATTTCAAGTGTTTAATCAAAATTATTTTCCATCTAAGATGATGCACTATGAATAGAATTATATTTATATTGATATTGTTAATATGTTTTAAATATTTTAATTATGCAATGATGTTTTATATGGATAATGTTATGATTGAATGATTTTTAAGAAACCCATTTTATTTCATGGGTTATGCTATGGAGAATGTTTTTATGGTTTGTGGAACACGTATGAATGGTTTCATTATGGGATGTATGAGAAACATATCATACTCCAATACATTGGGTACAGATATATATATCATGAGATAGACATGGATGGAATGACAAGTAAATATGGTATAGTAATACAGGGTTGAAACGAGGAGTGAAATCGGTTCAGTAATGGACATTGTCGGCTATAATGCTCTTGGATATGTGCCTTGACTAATATGAAATAATGTAATATGATAATATGTTTACGTCACAAAAATTCAGGGTTTATTTTAGGACTATTTGGATTACATTTGACTTCTATGATTTATCCCATGTCAGGATATTATGATCTTTTATATGCAGGATATGATTTTCAAAAGTTATGATCTTAGGAATATTATATGATTGATATTTCTGTTTTATACCCTTACTAAGAATTATAACTCACCCTTTCACCTGTCTCTTTTCCCAAGGTCAAGAATGATGATATTAATTTAGAAATAACAAAATAGATTCTAGTTATGAAGAAATAAAATGGAGATAATGTTGATGTTTTAGGAATCCTTTTTTATGTTTCCCTATATCTAGAGTCATTTTAAATATACGGTCCTATCTTGGTTTTGTTATATTGTGTAATTTATTTACTTCAATTATAATGTAATATCAATGTATGTAAATTATTGTCCTTTTTAGTTGGTATCAGTGGAATGTTATAGATAACCCTTGGAAACTAGGATGAGAAATCCATAATAAGAACCATAAGGATATGTGAAGTTATTGGATAAAATCATATTGTTTTAGAAATGAACATGTATAACATATGATAAAACCTAAAGACTACTAAATTGAATTTTTTTTCTTGATTTTGTGGTTCTCATATTTCGATTAGTGTTTATCATACTTTCCTTATTGGTTTTAGTAAATTTTTGTAACCCAAAGGAACGATGTTAATGATGCATGTGATTTGCAATTAAATTATCATCCCCCTGTGAAAGAAAATGTTTTGGGAGACGGAATGAAAATCTTGTATCAATTCACACAAACATAATAATCAAGATATGAATCATGTAGTACTTCCAAATGAGCAATGGAGGTAGAAACATTCTATTGATTCCTTCATGAGAAAATTTCAACCATAATTCTACAAGTCTTCTGATCCATTATAGGATGAAAAATAGATCAGTACCACAGAAAATATATTTTAAGTTCTACAATTTTCTGAACAAGATAATGACATATTAACAGTATATCATTTGGATGTTGAAGCTGAAAAATGGTGGAATCTTATCAAGAATACAAGGCACATAGATGAAATTGAGTCCATGGAATGGGATAAGTTCAAGGACTTATTTTTCAATATGGACTTTCCTCGTATTCATTGAAAAATGATAGAAGAAGAGTTTCGTGTACTTAAGAAAAATGATGACGAGTCTATTTGTACTTATGATGAAAATTTTACAAGACAATGAAGGTACACTTTTGGAATTTTTATCCAAACTGAGATTAAGATTGATCAATTCTTTAATGGTTTAAAACCAAGTATCTAAAGTGAATTGTCCATAAGGGAACTCAATAACTACGAGGAATTTTTTTTGCATTCACTCATGGTTGAAATAGAGAATATAGTAACCCATTAGTCATATATGTTTGATAATAAGAGGAAATGCAATTAGATTGAAAATCTAAAGACCACACTGAATTGAATATGTGTTTTCCCCTATACTCAATGTGTGGAATGAAACATGGAGGAAATTGTAATAAAGGGACTTGTAAATGTATTATGTGCGGAAAAGATGGTCTTTGGGCTATTTAATGTTGATGTGATGGAAAAAATATTTCTAATGATGCTAACAAAAGGTTATATAAAATGAACCTCATAGGTATCAAGGTAACTAGTGCATTTAAATGGGGAATTATTATAAATAATTCCCTAATTCAAGGGTTGTTGAAGATGATGGACATGAACTAACTCTTAATTCTAATGTAAATGGAAAGTCACATGTAATTACTATAAGAAACATTGAGTATGATTATGAAGTGGTGAAAGGTAAAATTACATTCCATTCTAAATTAATCAATGCTTTTTTATTTGGGATCTACCCAATCATTAATTTCGAAAGAAATTTCTTAGGGTATCTCTATATTACCTCCAAAATTGGATGTTGAGTTAGTTGTGAAAACTCCTAACATCACAACAGTCATGTCAAATGTTTATAATTCTTCTCTGGTTGATGTTTGTCGGAATTTTCTTCATACTAATCTTGTGATCATATATATAGTATAATTTGATGTGATCCCTTACCTATATTGGATTTAATTATATAGGGATCATGTCTATTTCCAAATAAAGGAAGTTATATTTTATATTCTAGATCAATCTATGATCATCTATCTAAGAAAGGATGAATATAACCTTCCAGTTGGAATTTCTTTCATTTTATTTTTCTTTATTCTAAAAAATGAAGGTTATTTATTTCAAATGGTTTGGGAGAAACTCACAATTATGAATACGCCCATTGTATGGGAGTTTGATGATGTCATTCTAAATGAATTTTTAAGTCATCTGCCAAAGCGGGAAAGTTAGTTTTCAATAAAACTATATCGGGTGCTATGACTATTTCTAGGACACCTTATAGATTGTACCCAATTTAGTTGATGGAATTGAAGAAGAAACTCGAAGAAAATATTGATAAAGGATTCATATTCCCTGTTATATCACCTTGGAGGGAAAATTTTTTTCTACTAAGATGAAATATAGATCAATGAGACATTAAATTTATTATCAAGAACATAACAAGATCACAATCAATAAAAATATCCTCTTCCCCACATTGATGACTTATTTTACCAACTATGTAGAGCTCAATACATTTCCAAGACTAATCTTTATTAAGTATACCATTAATTAAGTATCAAAAAGGTTGATATACCATAGAAGGAAGACCTTTCATGTTATGGAAACAATTAATTTATAGTGATTACTTTTGGTCATACTAATTTCCCTATTATCTTCATGGATACAATGATTAGATTCTTTAGAGACATTATTGATTATTTTGTGGTATTAATTTTAGATGATATTCTTGTCTATTCAATGAGAATGTAAGAACATGAAAATCACTTGACAATTGTATTAATGAACATGATAATGCAGAAGCATTATACCAAATTTATGAACTATGAATTTTGGCTTAAAATAATTTCATTTTTGGGTATCATATTCTCAAGAGATGGGATATCTATGGAACCCAAAAAAACAATTATTATTGATATATGGTCGAGGCCGACAATGGTAACTGAGATACAAATTTTTCATGGTTTGGATGGATATTATAGAAATTTTGTGATGTGTTTTTCATGATAATCTAATCCAGTCACCAAGTTGACTCAAAAAGGAGTTATGTTCACTGGGATGTAGGAATTTAAAGAGAATATAAAAGATATGAAAATAAGGTTATTCATTGCATGTGCTCTCACACACCCTTGTAGTAGAGAATTGTTTTTTATCTATAGTAATGAAAGAAAGAAGGGGATGGGTGTGTTCTAATAAAAAATTATGTGTTCATAGCTTATTCCTCACAAGAGTTGAAAACACATAAGAAAATTACCCAACTCATGATTTGGAGTTAGCTGCATTTATCTTTTTATTAAAAATATGGAGGCATTATCTTTATGGTGAAAGGTGTGATATTTATACTGATCATAAAGGTTCAAAGTATATTTTCATATAAAACGATATCAATATAAGCCAAATAATATGGTTTGAGTTGATTAATTATTAGGACTACTCAATACATTATCACCCAGTGAAATCAAACATGGTGGAAGATACACTAAGATGACAAGACAATGCTAGATTAAATATAATGAGGATCCCGAAATATCCTATATTTATGGATTTTCACAGGATGGATCTAGAAATTATAATGGAAGGAGAGAAATCTAATCTCTCTCAAATTAATGTTCAGCCATGTATTCAAGTGATGATTAACGAGGCAAAGATGGAAGTTTTAGTGTTACAAAAGAAGTTAAGAAATGATTCTGAATTCAACCTTGATTATGACATAATAAAAAGTTTCAAGAATAGGATTTGTATTCCTCCCATAAAATAATTAAAGAAGCATCTATATTAGTAGGCTCATTGTTCATCATTCTCTATTTACCCTGGAAGCACATTGTTGTACAAAGACCAGAAAGTGTACTTCAAGAGGGAAGGAATGAATAGAGATGTCGCCGAATTTGAATGTTGATTCTTCGGTTGCCATCAAGTTAAGGTTGAGAGAAAGAAGTCCATGGGGATGTTACAACCAATTCCGGGACCATACTGGAAATGGGAAAACATCACTATGTAATTTTCCATCATAATTACTAAAACATATAAAGGCTATAATGCAATCTAGGTTATTGTTGAACATATTATGAAGTCGAAAAACATTATTTCTATTTGATAGGATTTATCTCTTGATCAACATTCCAGGATATATGTAGTAAAAGTGGTAAGATTTCATAGAGTACCACTTTCCATTATATCTAATAAAGATCCAAGGTTTACCTAAATGTTCTGGAGAAGTATTCAACAAACTCTCGATATATAGTTATGTATCATCAATGCTTATCACCCTCAGACAAACGGTTAGTCTGAGAGGAAAATTCAAAATCTGGTAGACATGTTGAGATCATGCTATATTGATTTCAAAGGAGGTTGTAATCAACATATACCATTGGTGGATTTTTATTATAAAAATTTCCTTCACTGCAGTATTCAGATGGATCCTTATAACAAAGTCTTGGGAATGAAGTGTAGAACTCCAACTTTCTAGGATATAGTTGGGTAATGAAAGCAATTTGGACCTGTTCATGATGATGAAATGGAAGAAAAGGTCAGATCTATTCAACAACACTTAAGAGAATCTTAGAGCCAACAAAAGAGGCATGCTGCTAACTGAATAAAAGACCTCGACTATGAATTCAGTGAGAAGGTATTCTTACGAATATCTATCTAGACGATAGTATTGAGATTTTTGAAGAAGGGAAAGAAGTTCCCTAGATATATCGGTCCTTTTGAAATTTTGGATTATGTTGGGGTGGTAACTTGTGGATTGGTGATTCACCCAATTCCCTATAAAGTTCACGGTATATTCCATGTATCACTACTGAAAAAGTACATTCCTGATCCTTTACATGTATTAAGATCAGTAGTCATACCACTAGAGCAAGATCTTTCTTATTAAAAACAACATATATAGATTTCAGATCATAATAAAAAAGTTCTAAAAATCAAGACCAATCTCTTGGTTAATGTTTCTTAGGAGAACAAACAATTTGAGGAAGCAACATGGGAACATGAACATATGATGAGAGAGAGGAATCCTCATAAGTTTTTTACAACTGAAAAATTTTGAGAGAAACATTTTATGGGAGATTGAATGTATCATCTAGAATTTTTTGTGAAATATTTTAATTATATAATTTTTATCATTGAGTAGATTTATTTTTATTCAATCATGAGTATAAACGAACTGTGCGATTCCCTTATTATAAAGTTACTGTTATAGCATAACCATTAGGTATGAGGGAATAATTATATCTATCTTTTGAAAATTCATTTTGAAAAATATAAATCAAATAGATATTTTTTAGAATATATTAATTTTAGAAATGAAATTAATAATATATATATGTTTTATATACATAATATATATTTTTTATATTCATCCTATAGATATTTTAGTCTATGGATATTAATAAAGCCCTATTTAATGTATTTTTAATGATTATTTTACACAATCAAATTGAGAACCCATTGAAATTATGATTTTGATGCATTAAAATATTCTATATGAAAAAATAAATATTTTATTTTGATTTTGTATATCAAAATAAAATTTGGATAACTTTCATTTAAATTATCTGACACATTCATGTTTTGATTAATTGTTAAAATAAGGTAAATTTAATTTAAAAATATCTTTTCATCCTTGAGATAATTTATATGGTTGAATAATAATATTGAATATTTTAAAATTATCAATAGAATATATTTTTCCATTTTATATAATGTAGTACATTAGCATTAATTTTACTTTGAAAGAATAGTTAAAAAAACATTTCAAACATTTTCATTATTTTATTTTTTAAAAATAATTTTCTGAAAAAAATTATTAAATTTAAATTTATTACATCAACTTAGGTGTTTTGAATTTCTATAAATGAATTCTATATTGGTAATCATTAGGTCCAAATTATGTTAATAGGATACTTGTATTTTTGGGCATTATGAATAGTAACATTGGAAATTATTTATATTTCCGTGGTTAGAGGTAAATCAGTTAATTAAGGGTAAAAATAATTTTATAAAATAACCTCAAAACCAATAAAAATATTATTGGATGAATAAATTTGACCCTTATCATCTATTTTAGGAAATGGAATCAAATTATGGAATCTGACATATTAAAATGACATAAATTTAATAAAAACTAAGGAAATTGAAAAAATGTAACAATCACATTATATATTAGTATATTAATATTAATATATTGATTACTAGGAGATAAAATCGAATATAGATAGTATATTGAATGATAAATGAACTACCTGCATCATTGAAATTTATTTATAATTTTTATATATTAAATAAATACAATTAATGATGGAAAAAAGGTGATACAGAAAATATTTTATTAATAGAAATATCAAATAAATGGATATAAAAATATTATATGAAATATCATATGGACTAATTAATTTTCTATACGAATTTTCTAGGTGTCTATGAAATGTGGGCAGTTTATTATTATTATTTTTGAATCAATGTTCTGTGTGAATTTTATTTAATGTCAAACAAAAGAATAGTGTCCTAATTGACACTATTGACATTTTATAAACAAAAATTTATATTAAATTATTTAAATAATTGAAAAAGAGATAATTATAAGGAAGAAAATGGAAGAATGTATCCATTTATGGTTAATTAATATCATATAAATAAATATTCATTATTAATATAAATCTAAAATATTATTACCAAAATTAAAATTAAATAAAATAACTCAGTACCAATTAATAATATAAGGTTTCAATTAAAAAATAATTTATAACAAAATTTATTAGTTTATTAGCTTACAACCCAATATCACATCATCATCTAATTTGGGACTCTTTCAACGATTTTGGGTATGGTTTGATCTTATTATAAATTAATATTTTTGATGGTTTCCTAAAGTTCCCCTCTCCTCTATTATAAAAGTGCACCTCCACCATCAACTATTAAATAAATTTTGAGCCTTAAATCTAGGAACAAACCTGAAAATTTCTCTTCTCAAATTCCCTAGTTACATTAAAGTGTTTCATGTCTTCATAAAGGAAAAGCTCTAACACCCTAAGAGGAAATTTAAATGATGTGCGTCAAGAAAGAGGTAATATATTCTACAAATTCATTCAAAATTCATTCTTATTATACATCCTCTTCATTAGTTGTGTCATTATAAATTATTAACATCAGTAGGAAATATATACTGATATGTTATTATAAATATGAAACAAACCAATTTCACCTTATATCCATAGTACAAAAACTGAAATCACTGCATGTGCGTACGTATGACTTACCGTATCCACACCATGGTTTAATCTATGATTCACCACCACCTTACATGGATAGGTATAATTATGGAAATAATATAAATATATGATTAATATAACATGATAGTAATTCTAAGATACTATAAACCATCAAAATCAAAATCCTTCGTCAATTATAGAAACAATATCGTTTCTCATGTGTACATATGGCTTACCAACATCATGGTGTGATGTGATGTGTTCTAAATAATAATCATTTAAACATGATTATATTAATGTATTTAATTAATAAATATTATATATATTATACTAATACCATGTTTAATAATTTGAAAAGGAATATGTTATTATCTGACAAAGCAAACATAAAAAACCGGTTAACACCCAAATAACGAGTAACAATGAAATGTTACTAACAAAAAGATGAATATATAATCATAAATGTTATCATAAAAATGATTATGATTCTTGAATAAATCATTAAAATTATTTAAATCATTATACATATAGTTTGGATACATATGATGCATATCAGAACTAATGTAGTGGATAATTTTACAATCTCATTTTAATCCCTGATTGTTTGATGTATGTGTATTTTGGGGTATATTTATCATCCACATACATGTTTTATTGTTATGAAAAATTATTTCTATTCATCTACAATTTTTATAAGTTTATTTTACACTTTTGTAAAAAAAATTAAATGGTATGAATGTAATCTGTTGTAGTTATTCAATTTGAAGTACCTTTTGACTTTTCTAGAAAAAGTATATGGAGAATATGGTTTTTACATATACGACATGAATGTATTTTTACAATTTCATGACACCTTATTTCCATGGAGCTTCATATACATCATTTCAATTTTTTTAACTAAATTCGTATATTTTAAAAATTCTTGGCATTTTGAGAACAAAAAGTTATTTCAATGAAGAATGGATATTTTCCACAAAAATTATTTTCATGGGTTTTGATTAAGTTATTTTCCATCTAAGATATTGATCCTTAAATAGGGTTGTTTTTATATGCCAAATATTATTATGATTTTTATTACATTAATTATTGAATGATTTTGTATATGGATTGTGTTATGATGGAATGTCGTTTAAGAAACCCATTTTATTTCATGGGTTACACAACAGGGAATGTTGTTATGTCTTGTGGGACACATAATAATGAATTAATTATTATATTGGTAGGACCTATATCAAAATCCAATTCATTTGGAAAAGATTTATACCTCAGGATATAGACATGACTGGAACAACATGTAAATCAAGAACAGTAATATAGGGTTAGAAGGAGGATTGAATGTGGTTCAATAATGGACTTTGCTGCTATAATGGTCTTGGAAATGGGCCTTGACTAATTTGAAATGATTTTATATACTTATGTGTGTATTCCACAAAATATCATGTCTTATGTAATGACTATTGGGATTAAATATCACTAATATGATTTATCTAATGGCTTGATATTATGATATTTTAAATGCAGGATAAAATATTCAAATGTTATGTTCTGATGAATATGATATGACTGATATTTCCTTTGTTTCTACGTACTGATCTATCAGAACATCCATCTATAAATGGAATGTAGTTCTAAGGAATATATGATAAAAAATCATGTTGGAGACCCCTCAACAACTTTGAGGTAAAACAAAGATCCTGATCAAAAATTATCAACCCCATGACTCTGTGGAGTCTCATTACCTCCTCCATATATGTACTCAACAAAAAGATCAATACATATCAACTTCATGATCATAATAAAGTTGGAAAATTTCATCAAATGATCCACTTCAACCCATATAGTACCATATACTCTAAAATCTTGATGTAAACTGATATAAAAGTCTATTGAAATTTCCTATTAGTTAATATGTGGAAAATCTAATGTTTGGAGAATACCACTGAGAACATAGTGATCAATCATCACCTTCTGAAAGACCAAAAACTAAGAAAAAAAATCTATAACTGCATGATACATCCAATGACATGAAAAATAACCTCTCAAATTCTAGTAAATATTTTTCATTCCATGATGCACTTCTAATAGAAAATATTGTAAATCTATGAGAAATATCACATAAAACATGAATGAAACTAAAAGCATTCCCTGAAACAACACCTTGTGTTGTCCATCCTCAAACCAACCATCATGGGCCACACCAAAAATGAATTGGTCATTACATAACTCCATTTCACGATTGGCCAAATTGGACTCTTCCACATGTTTCCCTGGATACTGATACACCATGATCTAATAAAGAAAATTCCTTCCACCTACTTCCCCCATATCTCGATAAAATAGTGAATGTTCATCAATTACTCTCAAGGAATCACCTAATTCAAACAATACATCAAATTTCGACATCTTTCCTAGTAGATCGACAAAAACATTCCACATTCAATGTGTATATAAAATCACTATGTTTTAGTCATGTAAGAACTCCATCCACTAATTCTAGAACATGTTTATGTCATGTTTAATAAAAAGATTCCTATATAACATATGATTGGTGAAGACCACAGAATTCTCTCAGATGAGGTAATGTGTTGAAAACATAGGGAAAACACCTCTGCCTCCAAATAGAGATCATGGTTGGAATAGATATGATCATGGGGATGCAACATCTAATACCCATTAGAAACAACTGATATCTACTTCATCAGAATGCAACCCAACCCAATATGACATGCATCATAAAAAACATAAAATTGTACTTCATTTTTGGAAAAACAAAGAACAAAAGAACTGTTCAACATTTACTTCAAATACTCAAAAGTAATCTAACACAGATATGTCCATAGAATGCCTAATCATTTCATGTCAATGATGTCAGTGTAGTTTAATCATGAGAGAAATAATCTATAAACCTCTATTAATTTCATTAAATACCAAGGAAACTTCACACGTATTCCATTTCCTTAGGGGCTTCACAAGACACAAATTATTCTATATTCAGTGTATCTACATTTAATCCCAATTGGGATACGACATTTCCCACAAAACAGATGTGTCGATCAAAAAACTCACAATTCCAAAAAATTTCAAACAACTTATCATTGAGAAGAACTCTCAAAATAACTCACAAATTATCTACAGACTCATCTTAAGATGAATATTACCAAAGTATTTAATCAATAAAAACCACCATGATCATATCTTGTAACTCACCAAATACTACATTCTTCATCACCATAAATAGAGCTTGATAATTCATGACACTGAATTGTATCACAGTAAAAGAATAATAACCATGATGGAAAAATAATGTAGTCTTTTTTATATCATCATCATTCACAAATATATAATGATATCCTAGCCAAAAATTGATCATCAAGAACCAAATTTCACATTTTTATTGATTAAATAAATAATCATTTCATGGAAGAGGACAATGTTTCTTCACTATCAATTAGTTTAACAAACAATCATAATTACCAAAGCGCATTATTCCATCATACTTCCTTATGAACAAAACAAATTCACCCACCAATGATAAACATGGTAGAAAAAAACCACACATCAATAAACCATCAAGTTGTATATGTAGATCTCACAAATCAAAATGATCAATCCTACAGAGATACATAAAGGTATAAGACACTACCGGATGTACTTTGATCCCAAACACGACCTCTCATTGAGGTGAAAACACTACATCTTCCCCTAGAAATACATTAGGGTACTCTTTTGTTAACATAGGAAACACTAACAGAAGAACCTTTGATGAAATCATCAAAAACTCATTCATCCAGGATGGTATGGATGGAACATGCCACTTACCCAATTTAGGGTCTCTCTCACAAACAAACATAGGTATATCTCCATCAACATTGAAGAAATAATATATATCACTTGATGAAAATATAAAATAAACTTCAGAAAATAAAAACTATCCAGGTTTATGATGATTTCATATGGTTGTATGTGTAAACCTAGAAAATCTCCCAAAGATTGGTTTTTCCCCAACACTAGATCAATGTCTCAAAATACATCAAACATGTTAGTTCGATCACTAATCTGAATATTCATTGAGAAGGTCACTAGAATACTCCCTACCTCAAGTCCCCAATCATGGATAAGGGAATGTGGTATGAATTATTGTTTCACTCTTGGATCAAGAAAGGTATATACCCATATATAAAACATGAAAAGGGTACCTAAAATAATGTATGGCTCACTTGGTGAAAAAAATGAAAATGTATGTCGCTTTCCACGACCTAATCCATGACCAATCTGACCATGCTGAAGAATACCTATATTGTTGTGCTCTTCTCGTTGAGGATGAGGACCATTCTAGGGATGTCCTCTATATGACCCATCTACTATCTGCTAATTCCAAACTAAGGCAACCTTCTACTACAATCTTTGATGGAATTTCATTAGCAGAGGAACCTAATGTAGAACAACTAGTGTATACCGACTACTCTGAAATGTCATGAAATCTACCAAGTAATGACCTCATCCTCCATAAAAAACATGCGTTTTATCCTTGGGTATAGTTTGGGGAGGTTCATCCCCAAATGATACATGAAATTGATGGCTAGGACCTACCACCAACTAATCAAAAACAATACTACCCTGACAACTTCGAACCCAAGACAACATCTCTACTTTGTGAGGAATCATGATGACTCCCAATTAATGATGATCTAGTTCTGGTAAATATCATATCATTGACCTATTACATTAATAACACATCAAGATACCTCTTTATCATTACTGTGGTGACCTCGAGCTGGATCTATGGATGCAAAGCCTCCTAAAAATTCCTTTATTGTGGCCTCAATTTCGGAAAAAATGTCAGAAGTATATCATAGAATGCTTATGAAATAGATCTCTTAATCTCACACACTGGAGATCCTTTACCTAAGGGTAACCTACCGTTGGATGCTGGACACCTTCATTGTTGAATAATGAAACACAGCTTTGAAATGGACTTAGATCTCCTCCTATGAGACTGTTGACTCATCATGATCCCCAAGAAACAAGAACAACCACTACCTCACAACCCAATGCAACATTATCCCAACCAATGATACATAGTGATCCTTTTGAGAATAGATCGAACTGAAGGCAATCTCAACCTCCTCCAACTAGCCTTCCATGACTGCATCTAAAATAGATCCCTAAATCCTCTACATAATCTTGCATTGGAACTATCATAGTTTCCTCATTTAATGTTCATCATCAAAATCATTTACCCTATAGTGATCTGTTACCATGACCTTTTGACCATCTTCTATGTAAACATAAGAAGGATGTTGACCTAGAGCCATAAATACAAAAGGATAATTACATAGAGATCCTAAACCCAGGATATAAAGAAAATCATTAAATAATTGATTCTTTTTATAAATATTTGGTTAACGTGTCCTATGGTCTACCCATTCAAACATAGTCACAAAGAAGAATGATCCATGATTATTTCCCAGGAATCTTATCTACAGCCTATATCACCCTATTTAGTGACTAATGTAATATTAATGGTTCATGAATCTGATCTCATGGTGGCCTAAATACCCATGTGTCACTAGGTCTCTTGTGTTTACAGTTCTTTCTAATATTATCCAACCCATTTTCCCTACCATATCATGAATCGTCACATGTACCTAACTCCAAACTACAGACTATTCCTCAACAAAATATTTGATACCATCATGTCAGGACACACTCTGCACTAGGTGTACCATTCCTTGGCCTACAATATGATAAGATAGATAGTGACACCTGATTCCCACATCCAACAGGCCCCATGATGGTGACTAGCACTGAGGGAATATTTAATATACAGATGGGAGGCATTATTGTCTAAGAGAAAACATGGTAATGCTAGAGATAAGACAAACACCAACCAAAACCTTCTTAGACTAAAATATAAATTAAATCCAATTTCGAAATATGTAGTGCCATTCATGATCTACTATAACTAGACTGAAAAACTACAAGTTCAAATATAAAGGTAAATAGGATAGCGAACATGAAACCCAAACAGCTCCAAAAAACCACATGATTTTAGTAACTAATCTAATCTCTAACCTACTCCAACTGACCTTAAAAATGGTCTATAAATATAAGATGATTATAATAGTATACCCAGAACGATCCTCCATATAGAAACTCATGAAAATGATAAAGAAGTCATGCTCAAGCCCTATGATCAACAAGAAAAAATAACTCATCCCATAGAAAGGTATACTGAGTTCCTAGCCTCACCATGGTAACTCTCACCAAGTATAAATAATAGTATATTAAATTATAAGGACTTTCAAGGGTACCCCACTACCTCTTCCCCACTTATTATTCGCTCTTCCCCAATGTCACACGTCATGAGATTCACTCTAAAAAATGGCTATCCCACCGACATATGGGTGAAACACCACAACATGCACCTTGTGCATCACACCACCATGTCCCCTTAACCAAAGTAACCATTTTTTTAGAGATACATCACATTACCTCATGTCATGTATCATGCATAATGTATTATATCTCAATCCAGCTCATCCTATACACCATGTAATGATCCTCAAGAGATCACAGCCTATACACGTTATACTAATAGTAGTCCTTAGGAAACTAAATTCAAAATATATGTTCATGAAATAACAACAATCTATTACAACCCTCTAGAAAAATATATTGGGGAAACATTACACCATGCATACCAAAACAAATAACTACCTATAGAATAGATCCGTTCAAAATGGGGGAGTAACCCATTCATTCTCCCACTATGATTTTGGAAAAAACACCCACTAGGGCGCAAAATCCCAACGGTGTTAGTTTCCTTAACCGACATGGTGGAGTAGTGTGTAGAAACAAAATAATGTAGATGATATGATACAGCTCACAACTATACCATTAAAAAAACCTTGTCTTAGACTCAACTATAGCTAACGCCTCTCAGACTTCGAGATTCATCTACTAAGATAAAATATCATATAAGCACACAACCATTTAAAGAGCTACATTAAAATACTTTTTTAATTTTCATCCATTTAACTTTTGGTTAATTAATTCATTAACAATTAATTCATCATTAAAATCTACATAATACATTACATTACCATTGCAACAATGTTCCGTTCCCACCGATCAGAAGGAAACGAAGCCCATATATTCTTAGAATTATAATCTCAGCATTGTATCCCATCAATCACCAACCCAATGGGTTATAAATATATTCATGTATTGGGATCATCTATTTCAATATTACCAGGTATGATATGGTGACATATTAATATTTCAAACATGGAATAAATCCACGTACAACCATATATCTCAAGTAGTGGGGAAAGGAATAATGATAATCAAACAACCTAATCATCGACCAAACAACATATTCAAATAAGCATCTCACTTTTATATCAATGTTTAGACCCAAATTCAATGAATTACTTCATCCATGGTGTCCCCCCATAATACGTAGTAATATCATGATGTGGCTTTCGAATCTAGGTGTCAACTTATACCACATAAATCGGTTCTCCCCTCTCCTTTTACCACAACTGACCTCTAGGCTCAGGCATCCCATACTCACATCCCATCCAGACCACCTTGCCTCACATAACAAGTCTCATATCTAGAAAACATCATATGAAGCATGCAAGAAACATAAAAAATTGGATCTTGGCACTAAATCAATTCATTTATCCCCAAAAGACATTGATCCGTAAAGACTCCAAATAAAATGCAACTTAGCCTTTACAAGAAAGTGGTCAACTCAGTCCCTACAAAGCATTATCTGTTATCAAAAAAAGTGATTCTTATTCGATATTTAATTAACTGATTCTTTATTCACTATTTCCAACTATGAGTAACATAAGAAAAAAGTTATCACAATATATCAAAATTAATGAAAAAAGAAATTTAATAATCCATTAATTCCTTTATCGAAAAAACCATCATGCATCAAGATCATTAGGCAATTAAATTTAACATTACTTCTTATATCAATTTTATTATCGTCAACATACAACAACAATCGGTTTAATTAACCATTCATATTTAAAATTTTATTCAATTAATTATCAATTAATGCTATATTTCTATTATTTACCTATTTCACATACTAATCTAGGATCAATAAAATTAGAATAGATACCACACACTCATGAAAATCAATAGGAAATCCATTATCTATGTACACACAACAACATAGATATGTGATCGATACCAATTCATGAGTCTGGTTTATGTAATTATTTTAGTTAAATTTAATCATGATCTTAGCGGATGAATCACGATAACACTATGATTTCATGTAAATATTTATAGAAGCATTGAATCCCCTTCCTCAAAATGGTGTCAAAGTTATTCTCTTGAGAATGACCTATGTAACATATATATGATTACCAATCCTAGAAGAAATAAAAAAATATGAGGATTTCATGGTTGAAATTCAAAAATAAGTGACAAGAGAAATCCGATTAAAAAAAAATTGGAGATCAATCGTTTTTGCATGGAATGAAGAACAAGAGTAAAAAGAGATCAAACTAGGAGAAACTGATGGAAAATTAAGGGGAAAACACCTGGGATCAATAATGGGGCACAATAGAGATAATATTGAAGCTAGAGATTGATCCCTAACACAAAATAATTTAATTATTAAATAGGTGGTCACTAGAATTCTTGGAATAGAGTGATAGTTGATGCATCCATAGGGGCATGAATAACCCGAGAAGCTTAAAATGGTTAAAACAACACATTAGTGGGGAATGTCATGATGTGTAATCCAATTTAGCTTCATAGAATCCATAGGGTTCTAATATATATTTAAAATGTGTCACATATTCCTATTATTTATTTTTATAACCACGAATTATTACACATTGTGAAATCTACTTTTACATCATGTAAAATGTTGACACTACATGAAATCTCCCAGTATCTATTTATTGGTACGTAGCTCCTCCAGACTTCCAACAAACCCCTTCTAAGAACCTCAGTCTATAATAACATGAAATGTGTTTATTCACATGGATTCTAGACCTGATAGGTAAAAAAATTGAATACAATGCAAGTATACATTTGTAATATCAAAACTGTAGTACGATTGAAATATAATGATAGAGCAAAAGAAGCCAAGTACAAGGCCATCAAAAAACTGTAAGGAGTCCAATATGCTCCATGGGAAATGACTATAATAAAATTCATGATCCTAGAGAACATCTTGGTATAACAATCTCATGATATGCTTCACCTCATCTATGTCCTGCTAAAACACAATATAATATGTCAATATCTACATAACCCACGACACATGATGGTAGATCACATGTATTGGTGAGTATAATAATACGCAGTAAGACACACAAAAACACTAAATATGAAGAGTAAATTATACTTTTTATAATAAAAGGATATAACAATCTGTTTATAATAGAAAACACTCAGATATAGTTAGGAGGGACATTGTCCCACCTGTAAGTCACAGCCAACTATCATCCATAAGATTCAACTCATAGCCCTTCTTGTTTCAGGAAAATCCACTCAAGGAGACATTCTATCATGGAAGACTCTCAACAATGTGGTCCAGATCATTGGGATTCATTAAAGGAAGCACATTGGTCACTTAATCCCCTAATACATAGATAAGGGGTCACTCGAAAAACCATTGGGGGACTCCAAGAACCCATCCTGGATGAAAAAAATGCATAGGATATAGTATTCCAATGATACCAACAAACCCTTCAAATATAGTATTATAAATAGGGGTTACATTCTTCAATCCTCGAGGTCAGGATGATTCATCAAACCTCGTATATGGTGTTCTTAGGATATAGGATCACACTCTAGTATAATGGATGGACACTAGAAACTCAATCTGAGACTCATTATCTATAGGGGATCCCTATCCATATCTAATGATGAAATTAATAAATATACCCTTGAAGTTAAAGACCATAGAGAAAAACCCCTAAAAAATCCTTGGTCTTAAATAAAGAGATGAATAGATCCAAAGTATCTATAAGGGAGTCCACTACAAGTATGAATAACACACAACATGCCTTTCTCAACCCAGATCTTCTCCTGTGGGAGTACCTCAAGTAGAATATAAATGGTAACATAAATGACATGCAAGTGGTTACAAATTGAATGTAAATTTTACATGACACCCTTCATGTGCCTTTTATTCATACCTATTAGTTACTAATTTTTATCATGCATCGACCTGTACAAACCAGTTTGTGCCTATATACACTTTTCTGTGTCCATTTCTGAGTACATGGTGTGTCTTTTCCCGTTTAATTTTAGCCTTTTCAATGTACACTATGAGGTACATATTCATATATAATCTATGAGTCACAAGGTATGTGAACATGTCACATAGAATGTGATATTTATCTCACCATGAATGAACTATTGCCACATCCTAGTGTCTCACAGTTCATGCAATATAAAATTTAATTCCATGATTCGTGGGATTTTCCCGGTCTATCAAGATATTTTCCATATCCCCATCCAAATTTTAGTAGCCCTCACCTTTTATGATACTAATTGAATCGACGTTGGACAAAACATTTCCTCATCGTTGGTTAGAATATGGGTTTATATCTTCTCAAAACACAATCCATCAAGCCAATCTGTCACCACACATTTAAAATAAGAAGAATGGAAAACAAAAATCCATTTGGATCCACCTTATATCACCTAGATTTGTGGTCACACGTCGATCATATCCTGGATCATGATATTCACCCATTATATCAATCCATTATGACAAATAATGGACACACAATGATCTAATACAATGTATACATCCACCACCGGACAAAATAAGTCCATGAAATGTATGTGAGATGAAACATGGGAGGAAACCAAAATCCAAAATATTTGAGGAATGAACTTCTACCGTTTTCCTTTGTCCTTGATTTATTTTCTTTGAAACAAGAAAATGGAGAGGTTAAAAACAACTCGATAAACATAAAAATAATTCCATAAATTTAATATACCATCGATGGGGGCATCAATTCGATTAAACAAATTGATATGTGTTCATTAGGGATAAATGAAACAAATGGAAAAATAAATAATAAAAAATCCACCCTAGAGTTTGGATCAATCATTGTTGAAAAATTGTTTTGAATTTCCATCATCAATGAAATCCATGAACATATTTGTCGCAATGATTCATGATCTCGTCCTGATTTGTCAACGATCATAGTGAAATCTCCCAAAAATATTTCTAGGACTCCATGGGTTTAGAATACATCCCTTATAAAAATCACATTAGTGTATCTATAATGACTAGAAGGAAAATGTGTCACCTAGAATAAATTATTCTAATATAATTAATTTATTTTATTAATTCGGAATCCACATTGAATTTTTCACCAACGACATACACTAAAAAGGATAAATAATACCTATTGTATATCCTACTTATTGAACTCAACAATGCACCAAAATTTATGATCTAGGACCCTTTTATGAAATAATTATAGTTTTCGAGAAACATTCACACCCTTATTGTTTAATATATTTAATATATTTCATTATTTTATTATGGGAACCCTAGGCCTTAGAATTAAACGTCTTCTCCACACATGGTCTCAACAATATTCAATATAGAATCCTAAAGTAATACACCAATTTTATTGGTTATTATATATCTCAATATTGATTTGATGAAATATGAGGTATTTATAGAAATTAGTAAATCAATATGTCAATTACAAATATGACAACTGGAATAATAATCTGATTAATGAAATACTAATATGACCCTTGGAAGAATAATCTTACTATTATGAATCTTAATTTAATAATTAGACTCGTATATCACCCAATCGAATGGTTATATAATATTATTGATTGTACTATAATTTTAATATTTGTAATATTTATATCATGATACAAGTAAATAATAGTTTTTTAATAATAAAATTTGTGTTTATTTTTTTATCAAAAAAAATGTTCAATTTTCAATATTATAATAAATATAAATACTTAATTAAAATTTATTTTCTTAAAATGAGTTTATAACTTAATATTGTGTTTTAAATTAAGAATAACATTATTTTATTAAATCATATGTTGCTTTTAAATAGGTTATAAAACCAATAATATTATTAAATTCATTTTTTCTAATAATTTTGAATCATAAAGAAAAATGAAAATAAAACATATTTAGATAATTAATTACATAACACTGATACATTGTCAGAATCGGCATTTGGGAAATTTTTTGGTGGAGTTTTTTATATTTTTATAAAATTGTTGAATGTTTGATGAATAGGAAAATATGAATAATATAATAGTTAATATTATACCTCCAATATATGATTTTATGAGTCTTTGAAGATTTATAAACCCATTAGGTAGAACTAACCTACTGTATTTAAATTAAATATTGTTTAGATTCCAAAAAATATGAACTCATGTGTCAAAATAATAATATAATAAATACAATATTAAAAAACACCCATCAGACGCTTATATATACAACCACACCACCACCAAAAATAACTATATAAAATACTTGGATCATTACAATAATAATTCAAAATAACCCCCCATTAACCTACACACATCTATAAAACCTTTTTTCTCCTAAAATTCCATCCCTATGATCCATATGGGTAGCCTAACGTCTGAAAACCAAATGAAAAGGTAAATTCCCAACTAAAACCCTTTCAATTATAATCTTCTTCTACCATGACCATGTTCGTTCCTTCCACATCTTCAAATTAGTTTTATTTTTCTAAATAAACTAACGTGTTATTATTATACAAGAGTATAAATCGTGTACCCTCCTTTCTATTGATTCTAAATTGAAAATATTTTTCACAATATGGTTGGTTACCAACCACAATTAACCATGTACATTTTTTTCACACTGATTTTATAATATTTTATTAAAATACTTTTGTTGCCACCCTAATGATAATGACTATAATTTCAATTTTTAATATTCTCAAATTTAATAATAAACACTTTATTAAATAAAAAAAATCTTGTCATAATAGTTGGTAAAACCACATAATGATCAAACTATATAATGGTAACATTTGTAATAAATTAACTATCCACATATCAGAACACATATGAGTATTTTGGACCACCTCAATTTTTATTGGTAAATGAATATAATTTCATTTTATTTTTGGTGTTTAATTCCAATTTCAAAATAAATTCATTAATGATCTAAAATTAAACAAATCATTAAACCATGAAATGAACACCCTCAGAACAATATTATTTATCATTTCATCTCATTTCATTTGTTGAAACTGAATAAAAATTAATTATAGTAAAATAAATATTTAATTAAATTGTTCTATTTAATGTCATTAATTAATCTAATTTTCTTATTCATGATATTAATGGGAAGTGTATAATGAATCTAGAATCTAAGATAATGGATCATTATAAATAAAACTCTTTTCTTTCAGTAATTATTATTCTCTTCTTTACACACAATATATATATATATAGTTTTAAATACATTTTATATTCTCTATATATATCCCCTAAATAAATATATCTAGTTTAAATAAATTTTTCTAATGTGTATATAAATGTTTTAATGGATCCCTTTACAATTTCATTCAATAAAAAACTCGATTAAAGGGACCTTCTCTATATCAATCCCCATATCAAGTACCAATCGATAAAATATTTTAAATAATCCATGGTTTATAAAATTGATAATTATAATTTTGAAATATATTTTCTAGTCATTTCTGTTTTTATAGACATTAATACACTATTTCCTCAATTTGAAGACACTTTATCCCTTCTAAAAAGCCTCAGTAATGTTGTACATGTCCAAAGTCTGCTGATCATAATTTTTCAAATATTCACTTCAGTTTGAAATAATTTTTACTAAAATTTGAATATTTATTACCAAATAATAACCTTGATTTTTTTCCACCCTTTTTTAGATGAATATATTATATTACATCATCTGGTTATTCAATAAGTCATGATATGGAACCCATTTTATTTTACAGGTAATTCTTATGATTATTCCTTAAATTCGATATATATTTCTGGCCCCTATAATAATGTTTATGATATGATTGGATCACCCAAATAGTTCTCTAATTGATTTTTAAAATTTTTACGTTTCGTTAGATGATATTTACGGTATTAGTGAGTATACAAAATCCATGAATGGACTCAATCCATTATGTCATTTTGTCTTTGAAGTTAGCCTAACATCTAATTATTTTTCTTGCTTTATTTTCATTCCTCTTTCATTTCTAACACGATCCTATGATTCTATATTCTTTGTTTCATTTTTAAATATTGTTAGTAATGAGCCTGAACAGTTATGATATCATGTCATACATTCTGATACATATGTTATTCTTCTTAAACATGTTTTTTCCAATACTATTATTTAAAAATAAACCAATACTTTTATGTGTTACCGAAGAAACACTATTTAGTTTTAGGAGTTTGAAGGTAATTATGATTTAAATTAGGAGAATAAAATAATAACATTGTGTTTTAGTTTCATTTTAATGTTTTCTGGAACGAGCCTTCCAAAGGCACTCGACATCTTGATCAACAGGTTGTGTTTATTAAATAATTTTGTTAAAAATCAGGTAATAATTTTTTTGAAGTATTGGTTATCTATAATTATATGTAATTTATGTGAGTAAGTGGTTTTTTTAAATATATAATTATTGATGTTACAATCTCATCCTCTATAGTTTTTTTCAAATTCAACACTTTAAGAGAATGATTTTAGAATAATATCATGGTGTATAAGTCTAGTGGACTATAATTTGAATCAAATAAAAGATTTTAAAAACATAAGTGGTATGGAAGATTAATAAAATGATTTTTACGAGTTTTATTAACCACTATTGTATTATTACACTATTTTTGATCATTTTTATAAAATAATATAAAGAAACTATGAGTATTTTTTATGGGAGTTAATTTAAAAATAATAATTGTGTATTTATAATTATATTATAAATATATATAACTATTAAAATTAAATTTTGTTTTAGTGAACATGTTTTTTGAGGGGCAATGATTTCATATTTTAATGAATAAGTTAAAAAATATAAATATCCAATTGGGTTAAGATAATTGTTCATGTTTAGGTCTTTATTGCTTATTAATAAAAGTAGTTATTACAATTTATGAACATAAGTTTAGTCTTATTTAAAACCAAGGGATTTATTTTTTATTTGTTAAATAATTAATTAATTATATTTTTGAGGATGTTCACAATATTGGTAACATATTTTGATTTCATTTAATGGAATTAATTTTGACTATGATGAGATTTTATTTGAAGAATAATGTTGTAGTTAACTTTTTAAAGAATATATTTTTATATTATTATTTATTGTTAATTCATGTTATTTTAGGAAATGTTAGTAGATATAGATATTATATGGTTAGGATATGTACATGTTTTTTATGCAAAATATTGATTAATTAATGTTTTTTTGATAAATATTAAAATGATATCAAAATAATATGTGATGAAATATTTATAATTTTTGTGATTTTAACATTGTGGGATATATTGTAAATAGTTTTAATGTTGTTCATTTATTGATTGATTTTTTGATCGTTAGTTATTATTTGGTATAATTTGTTTATAAAATTATTACTTATCCTTATTGTATATTATGATAACTTTTGTAAAAATTTTATTCCCCCACTTTATTTTTTTGAAATAAGTGGAATTAGTTGTCATCCTTTTATGGTTCTTTTCATTGAATGAATGAAATTTTTAGTGCATTGTGAATGAGTAATTCATCTTTAATATTTATCACATAGAATAGTATATGGGAGAGAAGTGGATAATGGTCGATGAAGAAATGATGGTTGAAATTTCACATATAAAGTTGATAGAAATAACGTTTGTGTATTCCCTTAAAGTCACAATTGGGATGGAATAAAATTTTCTCAAATCAATCTAGTAGTATCTACAAGGTAACACTCAAATATAATTGAAGTGCCCAGATCAGTGTGAATCACTGAGAGGGGGAGGGGGTGAATCAGTGATCCCTTAAAACTTTTTACTAATTGATTCCTTAATCAATTAAACCTCTATGGCTGGTTAAAGCCTCGATCCACTCTTCTTGTATCTATCACCTTTCCACGAATGATGCAGTAAATGTAAAGGTACTGGACACAAGGATTTACAAGGTTCGGCACCAAAGGCCTACATCCTTGCCATGCTCTCTCAGCATGGATTCTCCCATTATAACTTGTTAGAATTACAATGGTCGATACAGAGTCCCACTGTATCTCTCCTGAGTCCCACGGGAGGGTCTTTATACTGCGTCCCACAGTGTTACCAGAGTCCCACTGGCCTGCTCCAGAATCCCACTGAAGACTTCTTCTCCCTGAGTCCCACAGGGTCTTCTCCTGGCTGCTCGAGTCACACGAGTAGCTCTTCTTCTTGTTCAGCTCTTCAAGTATCTTCAGCAGTCTGGGATAAAGACTGCTGGCCTTGCTCTGTACCTCTGATCACTTGTGATGATCAGGGTCTTCTCAATCTACTGAAAACTCAGACAACCAATCTCTTTAACTTCAGTCTGGCTCAGTCTCACTCCTGGTCTTGGACAACTCAAATGCACACCACTGATTTGGCTTTGTTCACGTGTGCACGTGCATGCATGGATGCATGCACTTCTCCTGTCCTCTTCTTGGTGCAGTAGACCCACAGAGGGTGTAATCAACTATAGCACACACCTACTTCTCAGACTTCACACACTTTATGCAATTAGCTTACACACTAGAATGTGTGTTATACTTTAGTGTGGATGTACTCCCTTTTCTTCTTCTATGTGTATACACACTTCTTAGTGCACACACATAGGTTCGGCCTTCTTGTCTCTTTGCACACAAAAACTTCTTCACTTTGGCACACACTTGAGACTTGGCCTCTTCCCACTTCTTGTTGCACACCCTTAACCCGTAGGTTGTTCTTCAATTTGCACACACAAAATGTGTCTTCACTTGGTGCACACACAAGGTCACAACCCTCGGCCTCTTCAAATGCACACACTTAAAGTGTGTTCTTCTTTGTTCAAATGCACAAGCAAGACTATGGATTATTCAATGCTTACACACACACAAAGTGTGGTCTTCCACTTCACTTGGCACACACCACTTGGTGTTGTCTTTTGTGCACACACATGGCCTCGGGTTCATCTTCTCCACTTGGCACACACATGAGGCAAGGCCTCGGCCTCCTTTGCTTCTTTGCACACACTAAGTGTCCTTCACTTTTCACACACAAGTGCTCAAGCCTTGGGTTCTCCTTGCACACACCAAAATTTAGGGCCTCCTCCTCTTTTTGCACACCCCAAAGGCTACGGCCTCTTCTTCAAATGCACACACAAGAGGTGGCCTTCTTAGCACATGCACACACATAAGTGGTCTTCCACTTCACTTGGCACACTCACGAGGCAAGGCCTCGGCCTCCTTTGCTTCTTGCACACACACAAGGCCACAGCCTCTTTCTCCTTTTTACACACACACTGGGCAAGGCCTCGGCCTTCTCTGGCACACACACAATGTGTGTAGAACACAACCCGAATCTCTCTGTCTCAAATGAAGGTACGCAAGGGGTGCGGCCAATCTTCCTCAACACTAGCGCAAGTCCTTGCAAGGGGCAGTCGCGCAAGGTGCATGAGCACAGGGGCGCACAAGCTCCTCCTGCCGCGGGGCGCGCAAGTGCAACACCTGCGGGGCTTCAACCGTGGGCGCGCAAGTTCAAGCGGCTCGGGATCTTCCTGTCGCGCAAGATAGGCGCACATGGAACTCTTTCGGGCCTCGGATGGCACCGAGATCTTCAGCCGCGCAATGGTGTTGCGCGGGGCTTCGGCTTCGCGAGGCACAAGGTGCACCCACGGGACTTCTCTCTTCAGAGGATCAGCAAGCAACAATGAGGTCTCGGCCTCTCCTTTTATAGGCAGAGAATCCTCAAAACTTCCGCGTGATAAATCTTTGAACTCCCGAAAGTTTCGGGTTATCAAGATTTTCCAAATCTTAATTTCTTTCCTCTGTTTCCACGCGGGTTCCCTCTTTATTTTTCTCCTTCACGTGCATCCGATTTATAACGCATGCACGGCCTCTGTTGAAACCCAATCCATGCAAAGGCATGAACACCGAATGGCCTCGCACCTCCGGTTGCTTCGGCCTCACTCGAAATCCTCCTTTCATCCCATGCATGCTTATTTTATTGCATGGTTATGTTCAGTAGGCACAGACGATCACAATGGACACTTCGGTTTGATCGGAGGTGGCCGGATACTCAAATTCTATCGTCGGGAGGCACTGGTTCAGCGGCGGCTTCGCGGGAGGCTTCAGCTCGAGCTCGAGGTGGAAGACGAGCCGGGAGCCGTCGGATCGTGATGCGCGACGGCCAGGATTTGATCATCGCCGCGGAGATGAATCGTGCGGCGTGGATCGAGCGCGCGATGAGACGGACGGCCAGGATTCGCTCCGGGTGAAAAATGTGCGTCCCACATCGAAACCTTCCGCGGATTTTCCGCGGTTTATTACCCTGCCGCTGCCCGCAACTCCTCAGTTGCATCTTCTCCCTCCACGGTGCCGCCCCGCACCGTGTTCTCCCTGCGGGCGCGCTCTGCGCCCACTCTCTGCTCCTGCGGGCGCGCTCCTAGCGCCCACTATGCTCCTCCGGTGCGCGGGTTTCACCACCGCGTGCCCTCGGGGGCTTACACACGGCCCCCTGCGCTCCTCCGGGCGTGCCCCAGCCCCTCTGTGGTGTCTGCGGGTGCGCCCCTGCCGCCCTGAGCTCGCCCCATGGGTTCCCCCTTGGGCGTGGAGCCTTAGGCCCACATGAGCATTGGGGTTGAACCCACAAGGTGCTCACGGGCTGGCCATATTTTTTGGCTAAGTCTTGAATAAGACTTTGTCCAGTTTCTCCTCCATATAAAATATGCCAATTGCCAAATGCCACATGCCTATCTTTATCATTTCTCCTTCTTCCTCTCTTCTTCTTCATTTGAAATTCCACCATTATCTTCAACATTTATTTATCACTTAGGAATGGTAATTCTTGAAGGTTCTTCTTCATCAATCGAGCTCCTGAATCACTTATAATCTTCAATGTCTTCGTTGATCTAATCAGAGATCAAATTGGGACTTCTTCAGATTCACATGCACTAAGTGTTAGTGCATGGACTTCATTAAACCACTTCACCCACTTAGAAGTTGTGGATGGATCTTCTTCTCATCTCCTCATGCATTTTCAATACAATGCATGGTCTTCTAAAGCTTGTTGTGACATTGTATCCAGTTGATACAAGTTCTTGGAACTTTAAAGATCAGTTCAACAATCGTCTGATGTACATGGAGAATGTTTCAACCACATCTCCTATGCCACTTAGTGAATCTCCTAAGTGACATGCCTCTTTAGTCACATGGCCATTCTCCATTCCTCACCAACACCATCACAACCTTTGTCATTCACATCTTGACATTCCCTGACTTCCATTCATTACAAGACAACTTCATGCCTCATTGACAACAAATGCAACACAATGCACTTCAATCTCCCCCTTTGTATTTGTTGTCAATACACTCCTTCAGCACATATGAATGGGTCAATATGTGTGCCAATATTTTCTCCCCCTTATTAGAAATCAAATGCAAAGGTGTGGTGTGGTTCAGTTTCACAAATATCTTCCTCCCTTATAAATAGTATTCTCTTGAAAAACACTAAGAGAGGGATGATGTCACATGTTCTCTTTAGCAAAGAACCTTTAGTAAATCAGCTCTAAGTCTACTTGGGCTAACCCGGTGTAGAAAACAAGAGTGATATGACCAAGGAATTCAAAGCTGTCCAAAATTCACTGTACATGTGAGATCATGCTTAGGGGTTTGAAATTTTTCAGATATACCAATGAATTGCTAAATCCTGCACATACTTCACAAAACTCATTAGAAAGTTCAGTGCAAAGATAAAGCTCCCCCTTTCAATCATTTGTCTTCAATCCATACTCCCCCTTAATTGACAAGATAAACTCAATTAAGAAACAAGGGATGAAAGCATGATTGGAATACCTTCACTTTCTCAAGATGATATTAATTTTAGAACCCCATCTTCTTCAGATTGGCTCCCCCTCAAGGGGTGCACTCCATTATTTCCAAACCATCCTCCAGCTGAGAATGATCATCATCTTCAATTCCCTGCAATGTTAGCACATGCAAATACCAGAAGTATAATGGAATAAGATGGAACCTCCTTGGTTCATCAATGTGAACAACAAGGTTGAGAAGATTCTCTCAACCGAGATGTCCCATTTCCACCAGTCTTCACACCTTCACATTTGATCTTCATTGATGATTGTGCTGGTGTGGATCTCAATACATCTTCATGTGAAATCTTCTTCTTTCTTTTTTCCTTAGCAATTGCCAGAACTTCATCTTCAGCTCTCTGGAGATCTTTGGCAAGTTGCAACTGATTTGGCCATATGACTAAAGAGTCATTTGGAAGTGTGGCCTCAGTTCTGGAAGTTTCACATGGTTCCTTGGATGCTGTCAAGCTACCTCTCTTAGGCAACTTGTTTTCAATCAATCCCTTCTGCTTCTTCTGGATTGATTGTCTGTTTGAGTTCAGTTGGCTTCTATTAATTTCCATGGCTTGTTTGCAAAGATCCATGGTATGACCTTTCTTTCCACAGTAGAAGCATGTCTTCTTGGTGGTCCTTCTGGATGACTCACCCTTCTTGGATTTAGACTCCAAGGACTTCTCTTCATTCTTCAAACTCTTCTTGGGAGCATCTTCCACTTTCTTCTGCTTGCTTCCCACGGAATCTCTCTGATCCTGGTTCTGTGATCTTTTCTTCTTTTGAGCTCTGGATACAGTTGGAGATTGACATGTATCTATTTGACCACTTTTGCAATCATCCCAGATGTTGTCAAGTAATCCAAATCTATTTGCAGTAAACAGATGTCTCTGGACCTGTGGATGTTGCTTCCTTTCTTCTGGCTTGCTCCCCCTTGGCATGGGCTTCCTCTGTGCTTTGGCATTTAGTGGATTGTACCAACAATCCTTTGCACAATGCCCATACTTGTTACAACACCAACACTGACCCACAAATCTAGACCTCTTCTGTCCTTTTGATTGTTGGGTACTTTTCTTGACTTGCTGTGTTGTTTCAGGAGAGCTCTGCTTCTTCATTTTCTTCATCCATACTTGTTTGGAATTATTTTTCCATCCTGCACTTTTTGTGGAAACACATTTAGAAACATGAGTACAAGATGGTATGGATGGTACCTTCTTGTTAGAAGTTGTTGCACTTTCACTAGAGGATGTCTTTCTTTTAGAATCATCCTTCTCAAGGCATACTTGAGTAGCAACATGTCTTCTTCCAGTTGACTGGGAGGCTTTGGCTTTGGGTGATTGCTGATTTGTCAATATCACCTCCAATTCTAAGCATTTCATGTTAAGGGAGTTCTTCTCATCCTCAACAGTTCTTAGCCTTCCTTCCCAATTCTCCACCAGTTGTTTCATCTGGTCTTCATGCACCTTCTTCAATTCTTGAAATGAATTGTCCAGCTCCTTCACCCTTTTGACTTTGTCTGATAGTTGAGCATCTCTGACAACCATTGACACTTTGTGCCTCTTTTCCAGTGCATGGAAAACTTCTTTGACCAATACATTAAATAATTCTTTCTCAGAAAGGCTTCTCTGCAATTCTTCAGCAGTGTCTTCATATCTTTCATTGCAAAGAGATACTGTTTCATCTTTGGCATTTACCAGCTTTCTGAGAGTGTTGGTTATGCCAACCCTTTTTGCCAATTGATCTTCCATTGCATTGGCTTCTTCTTCTAACTGTGATTTTTCTTCATGAAGATCATGGATGCCTGTAGCTATACACTTTGCCACTTCCATGGGAACTGTCTTCTGAAGATATTTGAGTGCACTCTGAAGATCATTCATTGTTTCAACTTCATCACAGCTAGGACAGGCTTTCTTCATCTTCTTGGCCTGTTTCTTCTTTCTATTTTTCTGAGTCTTGGCAAATATCTCCATTTGAGGCTGGTTGCTCGTTTCCTCAAATCTGCACTTCATAAAGACTCCCTTGGATATTTTAGAGGTAACCTCCCTCTGATACCAATTGAAGTGCCCAGATCAGTGTGAATCACTGAGAGGGGGAGGGGGTGAATCAGTGATCCCTTAAAACTTTTTACTAATTGATTCCTTAATCAATTAAACCTCTATGGCTGGTTAAAGCCTCGATCCACTCTTCTTGTATCTCTCACATTTCCACGAATGATGCAGTAAATGTAAAGGTACTGGACACAAGGATTTACAAGGTTCGGCACCAAAGGCCTACATCCTTGCCATGCTCTCTCAGCATGGATTCTCCCATTATAACTTGTTAGAATTACAATGGTTGATACAGAGTCCCACTGTATCTCTCCTGAGTCCCACAGGAGGGTCTTTATACTGCGTCCCACAGTGTTACCAGAGTCCCACTGGCCTGCTCCAGAATCCCACTGAAGACTTCTTCTCCCTGAGTCCCACAGGGTCTTCTCCTGGCTGCTCGAGTCACACGAGTAGCTCTTCTTCTTGTTCAGCTCTTCAAGTATCTTCAGCAGTCTGGGATAAAGATTGCTGGCCTTGCTCTGTACCTCTGATCACTTGTGATGATCAGGGTCTTCTCAATCTACTGAAAACTCAGACAACCAATCTCTTTAACTTCAGTCTGGCTCAGTCTCACTCCTGGTCTTGGACAACTCAAATGCACACCACTGATTTGGCTTTGTTCACGTGTGCACGTGCATGCATGCATGCATTCACTTCTCCTGTCCTCTTCTTGGTGCAGTAGACCCACAGAGGGTGTAATCAATTATAGCACACACCTACTTCTCAGACTTCACACACTTTATGCAATTAGCTTACACACTAGAATGTGTGTTATACTTTAGTGTGGATGTCCTCCCTTTTCTTCTTCTAAGTGTATACACACTTCTTAGTGCACACACCTAGGTTCGGCCTTCTTGTCTCTTTGCACACAAAAACTTCTTCACTTTGGCACACACTTGAGACTTGGCCTCTTCCCACTTCTTGTTGCACACCCTTAACCCGTAGGTTGTTCTTCAATTTTGCACACACAAAATGTGTCTTCACTTGGTGCACACACAAGGTCACAACCCTCGGCCTCTTCAAATGCACACACTTAAAGTGTGTTCTTCTTTGTTCAAATGCACAAGCAAGACTATGGATTATTCAATGCTTACACACACACAAAGTGTTGTCTTCCACTTCACTTGGCACACACCACTTGGTGTTGTCTTTTGTGCACACACATGGCCTCGGGTTCATCTTCTCCACTTGGCACACACATGAGGCAAGGCCTCGGCCTCCTTTGCTTCTTTGCACACACTAAGTGTCCTTCACTTTTCACACACAAGTGCTCAAGCCTTGGGTTCTCCTTGCACACACCAAAATTTAGGGCCTCCTCCTCTTTTTGCACACCCCAAAGGCTACGGCCTCTTCTTCAAATGCACACACAAGAGGTGGCCTTCATAGCACATGGCACACACATAAGTGGTCTTCCACTTCACTTGGCACACTCACGAGGCAAGGCCTCGGCCTCCTTTGCTTCTTGCACACACACAAGGCCACGACCTCTTTCTCCTTTTTACACACACACTGGGCAAGGCCTCGGCCTTCTCTGGCACACACACAATGTGTGTAGAACACAACCCGAATCTCCCTGTCTCAAATGAAGGTACGCAAGGGGTGCAGCCAATCTTCCTCAACACTGGCGCAAGTCCTTGCAAGGGGCAGTCGCGCAAGGTGCATGAGCACAGGGGCGCGCAAGCTCCTCCTGCCGCGGGGCGCGCAAGTGCAACACCCGCGGGGCTTCAACCGTGGGCGCGCAAGTTCAAGCGGCTCGAGATCTTCCTGTCGCGCAAGATAGGCGCACAGGGAACTCTTTCGGGCCTCGGATGGCACCAAGATCTTCAGCCGCGCAAGGGTGTTGCGCGGGGCTTCGGCTTCGCGAGGCACAAGGTGCACTCACGGGACTTCTCTCTTCAGAGGATCAGCAAGCAACAATGAGGTCTCGGCCTCTCCTTTTATAGGCAGAGAATCCTCAAAACTTCCGCGTGATAAATCTTTGAACTCCCGAAAGTTTCGGGTTATCAAGATTTTCCAAATCTTAATTTCTTTCCTCTGTTTCCACGCGGGTTCCCTCTTTATTTTTCTCCTTCACGTGCATGTGATTTATAACGCATGCACGACCTCTATTGAAACCCAATCCATGCAAAGGCACGAACACCGAATGGCCTCGCACCTCCGGTTGCTTCGGCCTCGCTCGAAATCCTCCTTTCATCGCATGCATGCTTATTTTATTGCATGGTTATGTTCAGTAGGCACAGACGATCACAATGGACACTTCGGTTTGATCGGAGGTGGCCGGATACTCAAATTCTGTCGTCGGGAGGCACTGGTTCAGCGGCAGCTTCGCGGGAGGCTTCGGCTCGAGCTCGAGGTGGAAGACGAGCCGGGAGCCGTCGGATCGTGATGCGCGACGGCCAGGATTTGATCATCGCCGCGGAGATGAATCGTGCGGCGTGGATCGAGCGCGCGATGAGACGGACGGCCAGGATTCGCTCCGGGTGAAAAATGCGCGTCCCACATCGAAACCTTCCGCGGATTTTCCGCGGTTTATTACCCTGCCGCTGCCCGCAACTCCTCAGTTGCATCTTCTCCCTCCACGGTGCCGCCCCGCACCGTGTTCTCCCTGCGGGCGCGCTCTGCGCCCACTCTCTGCTCCTGCGGGCGCGCTCCTAGCGCCCACTATGCTCCTCCGGTGCGCGGGTTTCACCACCGCGTGCCCTCGGGGGCTTACACACGGCCCCCTGCGCTCCTCCGGGCGTGCCCCAGCGCCTCTGTGGTGTCTGCGGGTGCGCCCCTGCCGCCCTGAGCTCGCCCCACGGGTTCCCCCTTGGGCGTGGCGCCTTAGGCCCACATGAGCCTTGGGGTTGAACCCACAAGGTGCTCACGGGCTGGCCATATTTTTTGGCTAAGTCTTGAATAAGACTTTGTCCAGTTTCTCCTCCATATAAAATATGCCAATTGCCAAATGCCACATGCCTATCTTTATCATTTCTCCTTCTTCCTCTCTTCTTCTTCATTTGAAATTCCTCCATTATCTTCAACATTTATTTATCACTTAGGAATGGGAATTCTTGAAGGTTCTTCTTCATCAATCGAGCTCCTGAATCACTTATAATCTTCAATGTCTTCGTTGATCTAATCAGAGATCAAATTGGGACTTCTTCAGATTCACATGCACTAAGTGTTAGTGCATGGACTTCATTAAACCACTTCACCCACTTAGAAGTTGTGGATGGATCTTCTTCTCATCTCCTCATGCATTGTCAATACAATGCATGGTCTTCTAAAGCTTGTTGTGACATTGTATCCAGTTGATACAAGTTCTTGGAACTTTAAAGATCAGTTCAACAATCGTCTGATGTACATGGAGAATGTTTCAACCACATCTCCTATGCCACTTAGTGAATCTCCTAAGTGACATGCCTCTTTAGTCACATGGCCATTCTCCATTCCTCACCAACACCATCACAACCTTTGTCATTCACATCTTGACATTCCCTGACTTCCATTCATTACAAGACAACTTCATGCCTCATTGACAACAAATGCAACACAATGCACTTCAATAATGGAATACATTAAATAAATACATTATAGTATGATACTTATGAAGATACATGAAATTAAGAAATAATAATATTTGTTATCTTCAACTATAAATTAATCATTAATATAACATGCACATATTATTTTTTCACAATTTTATGAGAATTTCATTTTGAGTGAATGAAATAAAAATTTCAGTGACACAATTTCATTACAGGGTTGAAAAAAATACCACATGATTTTTAAATTTATTGTTGTAAGTAATATATTTTTTTCACAGGGAATACAAAATATAGAGTATAAATGATCTCAGATATATTGTTGAATTGTTATTTTCTAAACCCAACCATTATGATGAAAAAGATGGTTTTAATGGTATGAATATGAATAATCAAGTTATGATATATATATTTATAAGAACTATTTTTATTGATAATACTAATAAAGAATAATATATTTTTTATCTATTGGATTGAAAAGAAGATAAAATATTTTGAAGGAAAATATTTTTTTAAAACTAACTATTTTTATGTGAGAAGTGTCTTTTTATCATAATAGATTAAATTATTATCTATTCTAAATATATAAGATGGAAATAATTAAATTATATATCTAATTTAATTAATTAAAATTCATTTAACTATGGTTATCGTTAATTTAATAAGTATAAATTCATTTTATTCCATAAAAAATTACTCTTCATCAAAAATGTTGTTATTCTGTTTTATACTCCCTTATTATAATTAATATATTCAAAATTTATATATTATATTTTTAAAATTGATATATTTTTTAAAATAATTATGTCATAATATAATTAGGATTATTTATTGTGATTTTCCTAATAATATTGAGTTTTTATTGAATAATGATAATGAAAGTATTTTGAAAAACAATCATTTATTTTTTTAAAGAATATAATTTAAATTTCCTATTAATATTTAAATTTATATTTAATTTAACATAAAATCCATATTACGTAAAATAATATAATTATTTCTATATGTATAATTATAATATTAAAATTTTTATACATTCATTTTAAGGCTCAAAGCTGGTATTTATCAAAAATCAGCATTTTGTTACATTTTACAATCATGTATTAAAATTTATTTATTACACTAATAAAAATTGAATCATGTAAAATGAATTTCAAATTTCAAATCACTATTTTGAAGAAAAATTAATTTTCCATTTTTCTTCTTGGTCAAAAAATATGATACCGACTTAAAAATGAGTAGTCATGGTAAATGTAAATTGTTGTAAAATTTTAAATTATTCATAAAAATAAAAAACACCACTCCAAATTTATCAATAAAGAATTTTTATGAGTTTTAGAAGGACATTCACTTCTTATTAATGAAATTTTGTGACATCCCTGAAAATCATGGAATGATTCCAAGAGATGAGAGTCTTATACTTCATTAAATTTCTTATTCACTTAGTTTATATCATCAATATATTTTAATGATTTGGATATGGGTAAATATACAATTTTTTGAAAAAAATATAACCATAAATATGCATTATATAATAATTAAATTTTAATTATTTCTTTTTATTTTTAGATATATTTTATTTTTTAAAATGAAAATTAAACTCCAAAACAACCATATCAAAATAATAGGAAAAAATAAAATAAATAGTTTTAAAAATATTTAATGATATTTTATGTATATGAGTTTAGGTATTCTATGAATTACATAAGAATTTATCAATTTTAGTTAATTTTTTATTTTTTTTAATTAAAATATTATTCTTATGAAGATTCCTTTAACTCCATTTTTGAAAAGTCTCGAAAATAGATTTAAATAGTTTTTTAGGTTTAAAAATAATTAATTAAATCATCATAATGTCATATAAAAAAATAATAACTCCATTTTATGATATCGTTTTTATTATATTGTTAATTCTACATGTATGATCACATTTTTATTTTTAATATTACTTTCATTTAACTTAAATACTAAAAAAACACAACAATTAAGGTTAAACATTGATAATGAGGTGGAAAAATTAAATGATAACATTTAAAATGTCAAATAAAACTATATAAATAATTTTATTTGATAAAAATTATATCATATCATCCTTATAATGTAATCTACATAACATTGGAGGAATTTTTTATGAGTCAAACATATAATACATGTTATTGTTTCATATATTCCAAAGCATGAAACCCACCTCCCTAATAAATTATAATATTTGGTCCCCAATTCTAAAAAACTTCCTGGTACCATTACATATAAAAAACCTAATTTCATATATTATCTAAACTAGTATGCATTTCTTATAGGTCTTGCGATCAATTTTATCTATCATAAAAGGAATAATGTGTCTGTCAAAGGAGGATTCTAAAAAAAGATGTATCACTCTTATCCAATTGTATTCATGTTTATTTAATATTCTGAAATCGTAAAATAATAAATAAAATTACATATATGGTAAAAAAATATTTTCCATACACATAAATAAAATTATGTTGAGGGATGAACCTTGTATCATCAGCATTACCATCATACAAGGAATAAACACATCACTCATGTGTAGGTGTGGACTACTTCCACTACAATGCGAATTGTATTTTTTTCAAAATGAGATTATAAGGATGGAAAAATGACGTATAAAATTAATATATATTATATTAAAAAAATATGTATGAGTCTATGAATATGTGATAATACTTATATTTTTACCATATTATGATTAAGAAAATGTTAATGAGGCTCATCTGTACGTCTCAACAACAACTTCAACAGACTACTGTGATTATTTTATAATTTCCCTCATTCAAGGATTATCATATGTGTGGAGTTAAATGTGAATAAACTGTATAATATTATTACGATTTTGGAAAATAAAAATATCAGCTAATTTATTTATTTCCAAAATTTAGAAATTTTAAAATGTTTGTCATTCATATGTACGAATTATCGTCATTATGAAATTATCTGATTCAACTATATAGACCTACATAAATGGTTGTTTTACTGTTTATTGAATTTTTAAATATAATAAATATAACATGTTTTTTAATTTGGAGGTAATTTGGATGTATCCCCTTTGACCAAGGTCAAAAAAAATCTTGATTTTTAGATATAAGTTGAATGAATTCAAAACAACCAACATAAACTTAAATATTTTAATTACCCAAAGAAACAATTAATTTAATGAAATATAGGAAACACTGACAATAAAATAAAAATTTATGGGGATTATGATAAATTATAAAAAAAAAATTAATTATTTTAAATTTATAGGATGTAAAATTCTGGATTAGACTTAATGTACTTGATATTACTTTTGAGCCTTGTATTAATGTTATACATTAAAAATATTTATCCTCCCAAAAAATGATCTCTAAAATATTTTAATGATTTTTTACTATTATATAACTATTTAATAACATAATTTATACAATAATTGGATTTTTAAAAAATGTTTGAATGGAATATATTTTATAAAATTTATTGAATGAAAAAAATTCTCATCCACTGTAACAATTTGTTTCTTTGAAGCTTATATTAAATGTTTTAAATGGTATTTTTAGGAAAATTTATTCCCCCAAAAAACAAGAAAATTTTCATTAAAATTATTTCAAATGAAAATTAATATTTAAATCCTGATTTCAATAATGGTTATAATGTTACATTAAATCTGTTTTAATATTTTCTTTCTTCACTTGATTATTTTTCAACATTAATATAGATATAATCAAATGATTCAATTGACCGTACTATTTCAAATGATTTGTGATCATTGTAATGACCTGACTCGGGTTCCACCCAACGGTTTCCCAATCTTTTTCACCACCTGGCCTTAACCGCACCTCATATATGCTAGTGGTTGTCGACTAGCTACGAGGGTTTGGAAAGTCATTCATGGGGAGACTATACCCTCTTTTATCTAGTTAATGTACTAGTGGATGTTAATAAACAATACACGAAAGAATATAAAAGAAAAACAAAACTCGTGTCATAAGATACCGAAATAGGAAATATAATACTCAACTAAAAAGGGAAAACATGTTAAGACAATATATGTTTCATTTGAATATAATGAAACTAGAAATATAGACATTATGAATCCATATGTGGGTTCTGAACCATGTCCAGTCCCTCATCCATGTTCCATCCCCAATCAACCACATATCCTAGAGCATTTTCCCACGTCCAATCGTGAAATAATATTATCTACTTGGGTATCGATCAGGTATCCCAGATAAGATGTGGGTAATCCTCAGTAGGACACCACCAATAGTCTCTAAAACAAGTCTAGTCAAAAGATAGTCCATGTAGTTCCATAAGAAAATATGCACAATGTAATATTAAATAGTTTAGCGTAGTTTCATTTATTCTTGTCTAACAACATTAACTCAAGGGTTCCCAAGGGTATATATTCACCAATACTAACTTCATCGCATAATGGATCCTAAAGTGTCACCAAGGTAATATCTTATCTTAATACCTAAATCTTACAAAGGATCGAAGTATTCGTGTTGCAATGTTATCTCAGTACCTGATTCGACTCATGCTAGAGTACAAATATTCTATTGTGGGTCCATAACTCGATGTTCCATTATTTAAATTCAATAATTTCACATTTATAAGACAAATTTCTAATGTTACTGCTATCATGAACATCAGTAATATGACCATGTTACCATGATTAATCCTCAACAGAATGACCATGTTCTCATTTATCTTACTCATATGTATAATGGTCGTGTTACCATGTATACATTTCAATTTAGAAGGACCATGTTCCCATTAATAGTAACATAAGTATGATAACCATGATAATATCTATAATTATAAATTTAGAATGACCATCTTCCCATTTTTTATCACAAAATTAATTTACCAATTAATTATCCACGCCAATCCCATTACCAAATTCAATAATTATTTAAACACAACAATTCAACTAATTAACTCAAAAATTAATTATGTTATTAAATCCATTAATTAATTCTATAAATAATTAATAAATATCACAATCCATATCCCATATTTAATTTTCGAGATTTAATTATTTCATTATAATATAAACATTCTATAATTAATGCATTATTTAATTATCTAGATCTTATCATAAAGGGAACATAAATAATATACAATTAATTATGTCAACATATCCATTTGAATATATCATAATAAATACCTTGATTAATTATTTAGATTAATACCCCTACCTATTATTATAGATTTACTCAAATTAATAACCTTATAGGGAATACCCTTATTCTCATGAATAATTCCATAATTAATCTCTTAATTCAACAAGTCATCGATAAATCAATTGGTCAATATAGTTAACCCAATTCAAGAAAATCAATTGCTAAAGGAAGCTATAAATTCTACAATTTTTCATATATATATATATATATCATGTAACATCCTAGGTAAATAAAGAATGAGAATTTTTCATATTTATTAAATTTTGAATTAAATATTAATTTTACTTTAAAAGGGTTTCTATGTTCGATAACGTGCCTGATATGCCACAACGGGTTTCTTTGAAATCTTACGTTCCACACTAATAATATATTATTTTTTAAATGGTAGTTAACTCCTAGCCGTTGTATAGGCGGGAATGAATGAAAATAACTACCATATGATTTTACATGTTTATTAAATGTATTTTCATTTATCAAATAAAAGGTAGACTCTTAAAATGTGAATGAATATAATTTTAGGCATTATTTACTTTAAAAGGCCGATTTATTGAATTTTAATGTCAAACCCTTTTAAAATCTACTTTTGGTCACTTTAATACATTTTATATGACCAAATGGAATCCTTCTTTATAATGGGGACATCAAAATTTACTTTGTGTAATTTTTTTGGAATTTTTTTTAATAAATTTCTGTTTTAATGAATAGTGAACAATATTGTATTTTAATTCAAAAGTTCCTTTTAATATAATTTATTTATATGGATAGATTATATTTTTAATTAGATTTAAAGTTAAATTAAAATATATTTTTACCATTTAATCCAATGATTTTCATTGGAATTAATTTCACTTTTAAATTTAAAATAAACAAGTATCAATCTTTTGATAGTTATTTTTTCTTAAAAACACGATATTTGTTTTGATAATGGGAATTAATTATAAAAGTAATTAATGCCACTTCTATGTTTTGAATTTGAAAAATTATAAATCATTTTTTATTTTGGAATATCAAATATATCTTAGGATGATTTTTTGGTATTTTTTTGAAAAACATTAATTTTTGATGAATAGTGAAACCACTTAGTGGTAGTTAAAAAAATGCATTTTTCATTTAAAAGAAAATTTTCCACTTCTGTAAATTGAATTTCTAAATCTGACATACATGGTTGTTATCAAGAGGTAAAATTTGGTTTATTAAGATGAAAATAATTTTTGGTAAATAGTAACTTTTGACTTTTATTTACCGTAGTTATAGTTTAATTGGGCAATTCAATGTTAAAATAATATTATAATAATTAAAAATTATATTAACACTTGTCAAAACCTTATTGGTTTAGTCATAAACGACTATGGGAAACTTTGGGTCGATTTTGGGACCCCATTGAGCCACATGGGATTGATAATGACAATTTAGATTAATTAATATAATGTAAAGACAAATTGACATTAACAAAATTATTTAGTAATTAATTTTTATATGGTGTTATATAAGTAATATTTTCAACTATAATTATTCATTGGAAAGATAAAGATATTCCATACATCATGGGGTTTTTTAATAATTTTTATACATCAAATAAATTATATTATTTATGACACAATAATGATGCAGTATTTACCTCATTAATAAATGATTTATATAAATAAGATTATAATGATTAAAATATTATCCAAAACATGTCCAATTGTAATTTCATGATTTTATTTCGATCATGATTCATCTTATCTTCAACATTAAGTTTTTTTGGACATTTTGAAATCTAATATCAATATGTAATAAAATAATACTTTAACACTTTCTTAAAAATACCCTCCTCTCCCTTATAAAAGGAGACCATTTCTATCCAATTCCTCACACCTATCAAGACCTTTTTCAAGTACAAACTCCACCCAATTAACCTCCCTACATCCCTTTCCTCCATTTAGAAGCCTATCCTTAGGCAGAAGGCACTTTGAAAAGTCCTTTGGTTCGAACCAAAGAGTAACCCAAATTAAAGGTAACAATTTCTCTTAATTTATTTTATTTTATTTTACTTCTACAAACCCTAAAATATTTTTAAACCTTTCTTTTGTAACAAAAACAGTATCATCAATATACCAGGATGTTGTTATGAGAATTATTTTAACAACACATACAAACACACATCCATCTAATGGAAGAAGAACATAATGTTTCTATGGATGGAAAACTAACGCCTCGCGAAATGATGATTGTTAGATTATCTCCTACCACCTCTCATGGTGACCATTATGATGGCACTATATTTATATATGATATATATTATGTTTAGGGTTTCATTATGCTTATTTATTTGCCATTTATATCATGCCATTATAGTTTCCATAGTGTGTAAATACGATAATCTCATTTGAGGAAGAGAGGACCACCGCCCCCTCAAAGTGATGTGACTCGTTAATGCCTTATGTGGGATGTATAAATGATAGGGTTAATGATATTATATATGATATAATACTGTAATTATAATATAAATATTTATTATTATGTTTTAATTCCATTAAAATAATAAATAGAAATGAAAGTAGTGTTCATGCGTACGTACGGCTTACCGTCTCCATGAACAATGCATTTCATTTCATACCTCTAAATGTTATGTGTGATTATAAATACATGTATATACTGGATATATATGATATATATGATATCTAAATCATGAATATCATTCTGGATATAATGATCGTTTGACCACATAAACAACATTAAATTATAAGGAGTCCATTTTTGACTCAAGTACCAAATATCGACAAAACAACCATTATTAACGTAAATGATTACAAAATGTTTATAACATGGTAATAAGTGATAATAAAGGAATAATAAACTTGAAAAATGTTTTTAAGAAATTATAAATTAACTTTATTTTATTATTCAATATATTAATTAATGATCGAGTCATGTCGGACATGAGGTAAGGCATTTTCTTATCTCACTTTTAATTTCATGAGATTTCCATTGTTTGCCACTTATTCATTACATGTGATGTATTTTTTACTTCCATTTGTTATATATTATAATGATTCTTATTATATTAATTTCATTCTTTGAATCATTTGGTGGTTATTAACTTTTTTTCATACGACTCAGTTGATTACAACGTGGTAAAGGGTTTCATCTCACTTTGTATTCCCATGAGATTCATGCTATATTTTCCAGTATTTCATTTTGTTGGGTGTATATACTACCCATGAATGTACTATTTAAGTAATATAATTTCATTTTTTAGTATTTAAATCTTCATTTTATGATACTTCTTTCATTTGGAGTATGTTTTGTTTGTTACCAAATCGGTAAGGGAACATTTCACCCTCCTCTCTTTAAAAGACTTATTTTAATTATATCTTTTAATTTACATCTTATTTTGATGGGATAGGTTGTTTTATTTCCCCATTGATGTAAAATTTATTTCCAAGTTATTAGATACCCTTTTTATCTTATCAACTCATTTTATGATTATTAAATTGACGTCGTTAGGCTATCAATTTTTTTACAAGGGGACTTCTTAACCCAATTTCAATTCTTTTGGTTCAACTTGTACTCATGGAATGTGTCATCCAATGAATATGTTTGAAAGACCTGTGATTTTTTTACACATAATATCCACTTATATTGGGTGTATTTATATTTTTCACACATAATTATGTGATTTATTTATCGTTAATTTAAGGATACCATATTTATAAGGGATTTCATCCCAATTTACATTTCCATTGAGACTTCATTATTTTTATGAACCAATTCACTCTAATATGGTGTATATACTGTACTTTGACATATTATATCATGAATCAATTTATTCTCATGATATAATAATGTTATGATTTAATGTTATTCCTCAATTATTTGTATTCAAGGGTCTCTCTTTTTGTTAAAAAAACTCTCTAACTAAATTATCATTTTAAATGTGTTAAAGATTTATTCTTCTAAATATTTCACATTAATGTCCATGTTTTCAAAATGGGTTTTATGATTTATTTATATGGACATTAATGTTTTAAAATGATAATTCATTTAAAAGCTTCGATGTGGTATGTGACACTTTGATTCAAAAATTTATTTTTAATAGTTTTTGAAAATGATTTGATAAAACATTGTTTATTTCAATATATCGATTTGATATATTGGAATGTGGAAATTTTATCTTTCCTCTATACATGTGTTATATGTTATGATTATGTTATGGTTATTGGGAATTGTCAATGTATACGGGTGGTTCCGTGATAAACCTATGGTGGGTGAGCCCGAGATAGCTCTCCAATGCATTGGGTTACATGACAAAGGTGAATGTGATGTTTCTCCTCTGAGATTTAAGGAATATACCACGATGGTTATTCTAGGTGTAACTCCCTATGTAGCAGTGATATCTAATATGTATTTTTGATATGGATTCCATAAGTATCCTTTATGATTTATGATTTGTGTGTGTTATTCATAAATGTTATGATTTCATAAGGTATGTTATGATTGAATAGTATGGATTCATTTATTTTTATTTATTGATGGGATAATGTTTTCCTTCCTTATTCTATAAACCTTACTGAGCTTTTAATGCTCATCCCATGTTTTTGAAATCTTTTCCAAAGAGTTTAAATATGAATAGGGTCAAGGATGTGATCACGGAAATGTCATGCTATCTAAAACATGGAACTGGACATGTTTCTTTTTAAGAGTTTTTATTTTATGAAAAAAATGATACTGGGTAGTAGTGTCTACTTGTAATATTCAAGTTATAATGTAATAGTTATGGCCTAATTCTCTAAAACTCTAAACCTGAAAATATCCTCAATGTGAATTATTCATTTAATTCAATATTATGTAATGTTTACGGTCGGGTCCTTATAGTTGGTATTAGAGGACGGTTTAGATAACTTTAGAGGTTAGGGAATTATTTAAGCATAAGTGAAATTAACATTATGGTTAGGATTTCAAATTGAGTCATATTTTTTTGGATAATGTGAATGAATTAAAGATAACATGAATAATTATATCTTAGTTGTTACCCTCCTCATAATATATTATATAATGATTTTACTGATATACTCAAACTGACCTTTTTTGTTTTAGTAAATAGATGGATCTAGAAGGCACCAAAGTAACAGTCGATGTGAAGAAAACTGTGAGAATTTTCTGAATGATCAACTGAATGATACGAGAGCTGCAATGAGAACACTTGTGGTTATTCTCAACCATCTATCTGGAGTCATGATTGACCACCTGAACCTTAGTAATCATTATATGGAATCATATATGCGAGAATCAAATCCCTATGGATGTTCAGGCAATAATCATAAAGATATGTGTGTTCAAAAATCTATGTGTCAAATATGTGGAAAGAAATACCTAGGAAAATGTTTCAAAGGGAAAAAAGATGTTATATATGTGGAAATGAAGGTCATAAAGCAAGAACATTACATGGAAAAAGGAATCATCTAGTTGACTCTAGGAAAGGGAAATAATTCCTTTCCGAGGGATCAATTGAATGTTTTAAATGAGTTTTGTATGGACATTATGCAAGTAAACGTCCTACAAAGAAGTTTCAGGAATGAGACCACTTGTATCGTACAAATATATGTTTACAAACACCTAATTACATTCCGATTGAGGATAAAAAAACTCACAATGACTAATGAAAGGTATGGTTTAATTCATAACATATGTTTTGATATTATTGAATCTTAGGATATGATTCATGATTTTTTTATGTAGGAATGAAGTATTTCAGAATAAGATGGTAAACAATGGTTATGGTGTCATAAATAACGTTGAATGAGTAATAGGTCAGCATATAAGGGATTCAAGAGATACATTAGATTTTAGGATGGTGAAATGCTTAAATGTATTAAGGCTCTTTTGATGATGGGATTACATTAGAAGACGTTTTATAGTATGTGTAACCCTGAATTTTGATATATTAAAATTTTATTCAAGGAATAATTATCTTATATTTTATGTTTATAGTTATAAAGAACCATTTGGGTTTATATGATCCATGAATTAGAGGCAATTACCGGTTAATACATTTTGGGATGAAAAACGATAGTTATTAGATAACTTTTTTAGTTAAAAAATTTTATGGTTATTTTTGATGAATTTATCTTTTTTTGGGAATTTATTAAAATTATGTAGTTTTTTAAAATGGAAAACACGCAATCCGTGTGACAACCCGTCGCATCAGACGAAGCTGTAGGAATCGAACCCACAACCAATGTGCGACTAGTATTTCTCACCTTCCACTGGACTATGTGAAGTCCCTACTGAGTATAACTAATTCTTTTTAGTTAGATAATCTTATGAATCAAGAATAAGTTGATTTTGGGTTATCTATGGAAATTATTAACCTATCATGGAGGATATGTGATTAGGCTAATTACTTTTCTGTATGAGACTTTAAGAGTAACTGATGTTATTTGATGATAACTGTTAAAATTTACCTTGGAAGACTATGTGATTAAATCCTTCCGAGATTTGGGTCTCAATCTTAGTTTGGATTACATTTATGATATTTAAGGATATCTGTTTATTTAAAGGTCTTTCATGATCCTTGGGTTCTTTTTGTTGAATTTTGGTGATTAAGAGTAGTATTTCTTTTTATAAAGGATTATCCTTTTGGTGATTATCTGATATTATACTAAACATTTTGGTTTTAGTCAAAATATAAAGACATGGGAAATATACAGTTCATATTTTTTGGATTATGTGATTCTCTCGATGTTGATTATAGAGCTCTTAATGTGAAAAAAATTCATCTTCAATACTCATTGCTTGGAGAAAAATTTATTTTGTTTTACAAATATTGTAAAAGATGAATATCTATATGAAAAGTAAGTATATTTCCCTATGTTTTTTGTTATTCTTTTAAATAAATTCCTCAACTAAATGTAACTTTAATCAAAAACCTTGTCTGTTAACTTTTCCTATTAGGGAACCAAAGACTATTTAACCCATCACAAGTTTGTTATTTTCTGGTTGTTAAATATCCCATAAACATGTTTCCTATCACTCTCCATCAGAACCTGACCCTTTCTTTTCTCCTCTATATCCATGTTTTCATGAAATAATAGTATGGGTTAACTCAGGTGGCCATTTTACATCACTTTCTTTCTTTTAAAGTGATAGTTTTACTGAATCTTTTTTTTCGATATGGGACTTTCAATAAAGTTTCCAAGCCCAAAATTTAAAATTGCAAGGACGCAATTCCCAAAAGGGGGGAAGGATATAACATCCAAGGTAAATAAATAATATGAATTTTTCTTATTTATTAATTTTTGTAATAAATATTAATTTTACATTAAAAGGGTTGCTATGTTCGATAGCATACCCGATATGCAACAACGTGTTTCTTTGAAATCATATGTTGCACACTAATAACATATTATTATTTTAAACGGTAGTTAATTCCTAGTTGTTGTATTGGCAGTAATGAACGATTATAAATAAAATATGATTGTACATGTTTTTTAAATGTATTTTCATTTATCCAGTAAAAGTTAGAGGCTTAAAATGTGAATGAATCTAATTTTAAGCATAATTTACATTAAAAGGCTGATTTATCACCTTTTAATGGTGAACCCTTTTTAAATATATTTTTGGTCACCTTAATACATTATATATGACCAAATAAAATCCTTTTTTAGAATGGGGATATCAACATTTACTATGTGTAAATTTTTGAATTTTTCCTATAAAGATCAGTTTTTAATGAATAGTGAAAAATATTGTATTTTAATTCAAAAGTTCCTTTTAATATAATTTATTTATATTGTTATATTATCTTTTTAACTGGTTTTAAAGAGAAATTAAAATATATTTTTACCATTTAATCCATTTTTGGTCATTGGAATTAATTTCACTTTAAAATTGGACATAAACAAGTATCAATCTTTTGATAGTTATTGTTTCTTAAAAACACGCTATTTGTTTTGATATGGGGAAATAATTTTAAAAATAATTAATTTCACTTCAATGTTTTGAATTTGTAAAAATAGACATCATTTTTGAATTCAGAATATCAAATATAGCTTAAGGTTAATTTTTAGTATTTTTCCGAAAAACTTCAATTATTGATGAATAGTGAAACCACTTAGTGGTAGTTAATAAAATTACATTTCCATTTAAATGAAATATTAAAACTTCTGTGAATTGAATTTATAAAATATGACATACATATTTTTTATCAAGAAGTAAAATGTGGTTCATTTAGATGATAATATTATTTGGTTAATAGTAACTTTTGACTTTTATTTACCGCGGTTAAAGGTAAATAGTGTAATTCAAGGTTAAAAGAATATTATAATAATTCAAAATTAACATAAAACTCTTCCAAAATATATTGGTTGAGTCTTTAATGACCATGGGAATCTTGGGGTATATTTTGGGACCCTATTGAGCAACTAGGGTGTAATAATGACAATTTAGATTAATTAATATAATGTAAAGACATAATTGACATTAACAAAAATATTTTCATAATTAATTTTTATATAGTATTATTGAAGTCCAATTTAAATATATAAATATTCATTGGAAATATAAGAAAATTTAATACATCATGGTATTTTTGTATAATTTTTAGACATCAAATAAATTAAATTATTTATGACACAATAATGATGCAGTATTTACCTCATTAATAAATGATTTAAATAAATAAGATTATAATGATTGAAATATTATCCAAAACATGTACACTTCTGATTGGATTGTTTAATTTCGATCATGTGTCATTTTATCATCATCGTTAATGTATTTTGGTCATTTTATAATATCATTATATAATAAACTAATATTTTCGCAGTTTCCTAAAGAGCCCATCCTCTCCCTTATAAAAGGAGGCAATTTATATCCAATTCCTCACACCTCTCAAGAAATTTGGCTAGTCCAGACTCTACCCAATTATGCTCCCTGCATCCCTTTCCTCCCCTTAAAATCATATCCTTAGGCTGAAGGTAGTTCCAGAAGTCCATTTGTTCAAACCAAAGGGAGTTACCCAAATTAAAGGTAACGGTTTATCTTAATTTGTATTATTTTATTTTACTTCTCCAACCCCTAAAATATTTTTATTACATTATTTTGTTACAAAAACAGTATCCTTAATATACTAGGATGTTTTTATGAGAAGGATTCTAACTACACATAAACACATCTCCATCTAATGGAAGAAGAACAAAATGTTTCTGTGGATGGAAAACTAACACCTCACGAAACGATGATTGTTCAATTATCTTCTACCACCCCTCATGGAGGAAATTATGATGGAACTGTATTTATATATAATATATATTATTTTTATGGTTTCTTTATGATTCTTTATTTTCCATTTATAACATTCCTTTATGGTTTCCATAGGGGATAAATACGATAATCTCATATGAGGAAGCGCGGACTACTGCCCCCTCAAAGTGATGTGACTCGTTAATTCATTATGTGGGATGTATAAGGGATACAGGTAATTATATTATATATGATATATTATTGTAATTTTTATATAACTATGTATTATTATATTTTTATTCCATTAAAATAAGAAATAGAAATGAAAGTAGTGTTCATGCGTACGTACGACTTACCGTCTCCATGAACTGTGCATTTCATTTCTTACCTCTAAATGTTATGTACAATTATAAATACATGTATATACTGGATATATATGATATATATGATATATAAATCATGAATACAATTCTGGAAATAATGAACCTTTGACCACATGAACAACATGTAATTATAAGAAGTCCAATTTTGAATCAATTACCAAATATCGACAAAACGAACATTATTAACTTAAATGATTACATAGTGTATATTAAATGGTAATAAGGGATATAAAAGGAATAATAAACTTGAAAAATGTTCTTTGGAAATTAGAAATTATCTTTAGTTTATTATTTTGTAGATTAAATAATGATCGTGTCAAGTCAGACACGAGGTAAGGGATTTTCTTATCTCACTTTTAATTTTGTGAGATTTCCATTGTTCGCCACTTATTCAATGCATGTGGTGTATTTTGTACTTCCATTTGATATATATTATCATTATTCTAATTATATTAGTGGTATTTTGTGATTCATTTTGTGTTTATTAACTTTTGGTCATACGACTCAGTTGATTACAATGTGGTAAAGTTTTTCATATCACTTTTTATTCCTGTGAGATTCATACTTTATTTTCCACTATTTCGTTTTTTGTGGTGTATGTACTACCCATTATTGTACTCTTTGTGTAATATACATTCATTTATGAGAATTTAAATATTCATTTTATGATCCTTCTTTCATTTGGTGTATGTTTTGTAAGTTACCAAATCGGTAAGGGAACCTTTCACCCTCCTCTATTTAAAAGACTTATTTTTATTTTGTCTTCTAATTTACATATTATTATGTTGGGATAGGTTCTTTTATATCCCCATTGATGTAAAATTTATGTCCATGTGATGAGATACACTATTTTATCTTATCAACTGTTTTTATAAATTTTAATGTGATGCCGTTAGGATGTCAATTTTTTTTACAAGGGGTTTTCTTAACCCAATTTCAATTATTTAGGTTCAAATGTAATTATTGAATATGTCATACAATGAATATGTGTGAATGACCTATGATTTTTTTACACTTAATATTCACCTATATTGGGTGTATTTATATTTTTCACACATAATTATGTGATTTATTTTTCATTAATTTAAAGATACCATCTTTATAAGGGAATTCATCTCAATTTACATTTCCATTGAGACATCATTGTTGTTATGAACCAATTCACTTTTATATGGTGTATATACTGTACTTTGACATATTATATCATGAATACCTTTATTATCATGATATTATAAAGTTCTGATTTAATGTTATTCCTCAATTATTGGTATTCAAGTGTCTCTCTTTTTGTTAAAAAAACTCTTGAACTAAAATATAGTATTAAATGTATATTATATTTATTCATCTAAACATTTCTCATTAATGTCAATTTTTTCAAAATGGTTTTTAGGATTATTTTATATGGACAATAATTTTAACAAATGGTAATTTATTTAAAATCTTAAATGTGGTATGGGACACTTTGATTCAAAAATCTCTTTTTAAAAGGTTTTGAAAATGATTTGATAATACATTGTTTATTTAAATATATTGATTTGATATATTGGAATGTGGAAATGTTTTCTTTCCTTTATACATGTGTTATATGTTATGATTGTGTTATGGTTATTGGGTATTGTTTACGTATACGGGTGGTTCCGTGATAAACCTAGGATGAGTGAGCCCGAGATAGCTCTCCAATGCATTGGGTAACATGACGGAGGTGAATGTGATGTTTCTCCTAAGAGATTTACGGAATATTCCATGATGGGTATTCCAAGTGTAACTCCCTATGTAGCTGTGACAGCTACAATTTATGTTTGATATGAATTCCATAATTATCATTTATGATTTATTATTTGTGTGTGTTATTCATAAATCTTATGATTTAATAAGGTATATTATGATAGAAAAGTATGGTTTCAATGATATGTATTTATTGATGGGATAATGTTTTCCTTCCTTTTTTATAACCCTTACTAAGCTTTTTATGCTCATCCCACATTTTTGAAATGTTTTCCATAGGACTTAAAGATGAATAAGGTCAAGGATGGGATCAAGGAAAAGTCATGCTATCTAAAACATGGAACTAAAAATGTTTCTTTTTAGGAGTTTTTATTTTATAAAAAATGAATTCTGAGTAGTAGTGTCTATATGTAATATTCAAGTTGTAATGTAATAGTTATTGAATAATTCTCTAAAACACTAATCCTGAAAAGATCCCCAATGTGAATTATTCATTTCATTCAATATTATGTAATTTTTAAGGTCAGGTCCATATATATCAAGCCCAAGACTGTGGAAATTAGATTAATACCACCTACCTCGGCTCGATGAAAGATGTTTTCATAACAAAAATCCCCAAAATACTAGTAGTACATCAACATTGAAAAAAGATATGGATCTAAATCCCTAAACTGAAATCAAGATCAGAGGCATCGTGATATCCTAAATGTTGATCTAGATCCAAAATCCTAGATATAGATCTCAACACAATTGCTTAGATCCATATAAAACGTGTACATATTCCCTAAAAATGTCAATGAAATATTTATTAAATAATGGGAGAAGCATCAGGTTGAAATTTATATACCAGTTGAAGAGAGGATCTTTAATTCGGGATATCAATCACAAACAATGGTGTTTGTAAGCCCTTTTAGTCCCTCTGTTTAAATGGGAGAATCATACTTTACCCTTACGATCGTAAAATAATGAGTGAGTGTTGAATAAGAGGTGAAACATGTCATTAATAGTTGAAAAAGACGGAGATCCAAAATTTTAGAATTTAACTATTAGGCCTCGCACGATTTAGTCGGACCACTAGGGAAACCCAGAAGTAGTCGTGCATTATCCACTTCATCAATAGAGAAATTCACATGGCCACCTCACACAATCACTAAAACTGTGCTTTAATTGTGGAAAATATACTGCCTCAGATGAGTAGAGGGTGCATATTTTCTCCTAGGCAGCCACATGGTTTCTACAAACCATGCACCAACCACGCACAACATATTTTCTCGCATAATTTCTTAAAAATTGAAAACAAATCACGCAATGTATTATCAACAATCAAAGGTAAATAAAATCAACAAAAAGTACCATAAATTATGCCTCAAATGACTCTAGAAAATGTTTGAATTTTTCAATATCCCCACCTTATTATAGATTATCTTCAATGTTCACTTCCATAACTTTATAAGAATCTGAGCCAAAAATATTGGGCCATTGAGCCCTTATATCTGCTTATTTTTTCCATGTTTCCTCTTGCACATGTCCATGTTTCCATAACAGATGAAATATTGGAATAATCATTCCCCTTATAACATTCTCACATCGACCCAACACACGTATAAGATGATCCTCAAAGGATGCTTCTATCTCAAGGTCTAATACATCCACATTGATCATATGAGAATGGTCAAGGGGATACCATTAATGTTCATTTACTTTAAGTGATGGATATGATTTTTTGTAAGATTTATAGCAATTTAATGATCTAAAAGTATTATAATCATACACTTCACATTATCTCCCATATCATCATGTTGCTACTTCGACCACAATAAGAGTGTGCACACTTCAGTATCTTCTATATATTAATCTTCTTCAGTCATTGGGGTAATTAAATAAAATTCCCTGATTACCAAGAAATACACAACCCTCCATAATAATATGCACTACCTGAACGTGATTTTCAATCAAATTATAATGTAGACCAATATATATATGTATATCACAATTTCTCTTGTTGAGATTTTTCATTATACATTAAATCAAAATCAACCATTCACTTGATTTACAAAAGTTCCTCGAAAAATAATATAATCTTTAATAATATATTATTTGTGTATGTTTCAATCCTTATATAATCTCCTTCACATAAAAAACTCAGTTCTCATCTTCATGAATGAAAAATGAAATTGGATTCTCAAAATAAAATTCTTCTTCCAGAATGAAATTATAAAATGATGACTTGACATCCATCTGAAAAACCCTGAACTTTTATTGCACTTATATAGCCACGAATAATTAAATTATTTCTAGCCTTTCAATATTTTAAAATTTTTCATCAATGTATATACCCCCTATATGGTTTTTACCTTTTCATAGTGGTTGTGCTTTTTCACCATCTTCAGTCATGTTCTTGTGAACGATTCATTTTGTCTTGAGGATATTGTTAACTTCTAACCTCAAGAAAATATCTCATATTTGATTCTTCTTAATTTGGACAATATCTTCATTCATATCCTAAATCTAGTTTTCATCCATAACTACTTACTAAAAACATATAGGCTCTATCTATGATAAAAATGAGGCTTGATGCAGAGTCTTTGTTCTATTTATCATCATTAGTGGTTCCTAATCACCAATTATGTTTTTTCAATCAATTTCATCTCTTCTATTAAGTCATTTTGGAAATAGTGGTGTATGATCATCCTTTTCATTATTATAATATTATTTAGAATCATCATATTGAACTAGAACATCCCCCAAGATACTAATTTCATTACCAATATCCTCCTAAGACGAATCATGTATGCGCGGAATATTATCCTCACTCTCTACAGTATTTACATCATTTATTTGAACTACCTATAATTGGTTCCTTTTAAAACATTTATATGTTTTTATTTTTCTTGAGTATCCAAGGAATATCCCTTCATCTCCATATGAATCAAACATCCTATGTTTTTTTTATTATGAATGAAACATAAACTTATTGAAGAGTAAAAAGTATTCCAATGTTGGATTCGTTCCGTAACACATATCTTAGGGACAATCCTCTTTTTTGGGTATAATAAAGATATATTTTGTGTTATAGAATGATTTCGTCACTGATTCTATCCAAAACCCTTCTGGATGTTCTTTCACAATGCAGAAGATTCTAGCCATGTTGTTGAGAGTTTGATTTCTTCTCCCAACTAATCCAAAATGTTGTCAATTTATTTCTACTATGACTTGGTTATTTATTTGTGAGTTATGGCTGATACCAATGCAATTCATTGACCCATAATATTTTCAACTTCCCTTAAATTATTTTTAATGAAACTGAACACCTCATATTTGAGAGTTATGGCTGATACCAATGACATTATACTGAATCATAATTTAATAGAACATGATATATACTACCTTTAATATATCTTGGTGAAAAATGTATGAACACATCAATATTCACTAACTCAAGCACTTGTGTAAACCATTCCTCGTTTTCCTTATATTACTTTTGAATTATTCTCCCTTGTTTTCAAGATTCACATGTATGGGTTTGATAATGTGTTAACCTATACAATTGTCTAAAAGAATCACATATCACCATATCTTCTAATGATGTAGATCACAAATGACCCAGGAGTTTATTCCATAACATAATTTCATCTTCCTTTGACAAAACAACACATATCTTCTTATCCACTTACATGGAATAGATTCCCCTTTATATGATTTCCATGCAAAAATAATGAAACATTTTTCCTTAATGATAAATAATACCTATGAAAATATTATGGCATGTTCGGAGTCATGTAGTAGACCTACACTTAAAAATTTGTGACCGTGTCCTTCAACAACCAATACATATACACATCTCATGTCTTTTCGCACAAACATGGATTTTCATAACAAAACAATTATTAGGAAATCATAATTACCAATTCATACAATATAGCCTTTTTCATATTTGATTCATATCACCATTTCTGTATTTCATATCACTTTGGTGGTACATCCACTTTTAGTGATCCATATTCCATTGTGATATGATTCCTTAATACCAATCATTTCACAAAATTCATGATCATCATTATTCATCTTGATCCATGTTTTTGACATTATTTCTGATATAAATAGATAATATTTATATTCCTAAATGTCTGACGGAATATCTTTATCCTCTAGTGTAACACCCTAATATTCTATAGTATTTTATATTCTTTAAAGTAATAAAATAGCTTGGGCAACACATAGCCCCAGGTTCGGGCGCAACACGACATACCAAACATATCGTTCAAAAAGATTCTATAAATATTATTAATTTAATTTTGAATTTTATATACCCCATATAATTTTAACATCAATATTATGTATTATGTAAAAATAATATAAGAAGAAAAATCAATTTTTCTTATAAAAGAAGTATTATAGAAAATGCAATTTTTCCTCCTTTTAATGGAGAACCCTTTTTAATTCCAATATTTGACAATTTTATTTATTAAATTTGACTAATTAAAAATTTTCATTAGAAGTGTGAAATAAATAATGTGTTTGGAAATTTTTTTCTTCTATTCTGATAGATTTCATATATTGAAGAATAGTCATATTAGTAAATTTAAATTAAAAACAACTTTTTTATTGAAAATAGTTTATAGTGTTAAATTATACATATGAATGGGTTGGATTTATAATTTGATTATTTTGTTATAATTTAATCCAATTTTAGTATTTTGATGTCATTTTACATTTAAATTGGATATAAACGCATATAAATTTTTGATAGTTTTTACTTCTCAAAATCCTATTTTCTTGTTTTGACAATGAGAATATATTTTTTCAATTAATTAATAAACATTAAATTTTTTTATTTTTGTGAAATAGACATAATTTTTTAATTTGCAATACCAAAATTATATTTGGCTAATTTTTTGGTATTTTTCTTAAAACATTCAATTTTTTATGAATAGTGAAAAACATTGATTTATTCTTTAAGGCCGACTATTTATTTAAAAAATTATTTTTAATATAAATTTATATTAAAATAAAAATACATACATATTAAATATATTATTCCAATGTAAATAATTGATTTTTATTTAAAACAATACTTGATATATAATGGTTTTTGAACTTCTTACAATCTTTTACCCACATTCTAGGCACAATTTCAAATTAGCATAAAACATAATTTTACTACATGTGTGGTTTGAATTTGAAAAAAAATGCCCGAGTGTCATCAGTAAGTAAAATTTTGACAGATAAGATGAAAATAATTTTTTTTGAATATTAACTTTTGAATTTCGTTTGGCACCGTTAAAAGTAAATAGGGTAATTAAAGGTAAAAATTATATTCTAATTACCCTAAAACATGTCATAAATATTTTGGATAGGTGTTTTTAACCAAAATTAACCTTATGATGAAAATATGTTCCTTTTTGATCAACATGGATTGGATTAGGACATTAATTATTATTTAATATAAATATGAGTTAAAAGTGTTAAATTCAAATTTTTATAAATAAAAAAAATTTTATATAGGGTTATACCTAAGAAAAATTTGACTATAAATATTAATTATAATGTTCAAATATTTCCTACATAATGGTATTTTATTTATAATTTTTTCACATTAAATAATTAGATTTAATTATGACACACTGATAATGCAATAATTTCCTAACTGATGAAAGGTTATGATAATTGATTTTATAAATATGAAAATAAATGTAAATTGAGACTTTGGATTTTGTACAATAATTTTATTGGTCAATATGTCATGTTAGGGTTTATTAAATATTTTTTTCAAAAGTGATAATGTTTTTATGACTTTCAGAAAAACAAAATACCAAATTGTTTAAAAATTGACATAAATGTGTTTTTCTAAATAATTCTTTATTATTAAATGATATAAAAATCATAAAAAATGTAATTTTGGAAAAAATCCACATATAATGATAGATATTTCATTATTTAACCACTTGGGCTTCTGTTGTATTTTTATTGTAACTTTATTAACCATTTATTAAAATAATACATGAATACATGGTAAAAGATAAACATTTTAACTAAGAGATTAATATGAAAGATAAGATAAATATGGTAACCCAAAACATTCAATAACCTATTGGTTGAGAGGTTATAGACCCCTTCCCACCTTAACATTGAAATAAATATTTTTGGAGACATTATAATCTGATGATGATGGTATAATAAATTAGTATTTGATGTTTTTCCAAAATGGTCCCTCTCCTCTATATTTACAGCATATTTTCCCTAGTCTCATAATCACTCCTACAAAGCCATTTTCATCCAAAGTCTTCTCAAATATCTTCCCAACTACCCTCACTTAATACTAAAGGCCATAATTTTTTCATAATTCCATCCAAAAGAGCCCTTTTGATCAAATCAAAATGAATCCCCCAAAGAAGAGGTAATAATTTCCTCACCTCGTTCAATGTTCTTTTCATCTTCCACTTCATTTTTATTTTTTGTTTCCATAAAAAATTAATACATAAAAAAACTTATACATAATTTGACATTATTATAAATATGGTACAACAATATTCATTAATCTATCCATCTTAGGAAGGACAAAGTCACCATACGGGCTTATGTGTGGCTTACCGTCTCCACATCACGGTGTAGTTTGTTATTCAACACTTCATTGTTCTTATGGGTATAATAATGACGTTAATTGATGTAAATAATAAATATAAAATGTTATTGATTCTTTATATATGATATAACATCCAATTACATATGATTTCCCCATAAATAAAATGATATTTTCCATCGTGGGTACGCACGGATTACCCTCTCCACAAACACGATAAGATTCATTTCTTGTCATAACCATTCAAAAATAATTTTCACCTTATGATTAAAAATAATTTTTATGAACGTAATATCATTCTGGAATTGAATAAGATACATCCTATCCCTAACAAACATGACATACGTGACAAAACATATAAAGGAAAATGAATCAGTTAACACCCGAAACAATGACGCTGCAGAAATATTATTAATAATGAAATATTATAAGATCATATATGATATCATATTTTTGTATGTGGTTCTTGTATAATTTAATTAAAATTATTAAACTATTATACAGTAGGTTAATGTACCCTCGACTATGTAAATGTAAAAGGTAAGGGGTTTTCATCTGACTTCTTGTTCCTCTGAGATTCTAGTTGTATTTCCACTAATTCCTTTTGTGTGGGGTATGTACTGCCCATGATTGTATATTTTTGTAATATATTTTATTTTATGGTTATTTACATATTAATTTTAAGATTTTTCTTTCATGGGATGTATGTTTCATATGTTACCAATTCCGTAAGGGAATTTTTAAATTCGAATTCCACTCATTGTGTTTTACACGCACTTCATTGATTAATTTACACAATTATTATGTGAGAAATCAAAATTTATTTATTTATATTTTAATTTACACCACCCTTTGAGTGGGTATAATTATGATACACATAATAAACCAATTGATAAATTCTCAAGTCATTTATTTGTAATTTTTAAGGGCAATCTTAACTCAATTTCCATTAATTGAGGTAAACATCGAAGTCATTTGTTTTGTTTTTACAAGAATATATGTGAATAAACTATAATTGATTTACACTGAATATCCAATCATATTAAGTTTATTTATATTTTTCTCACATAATGGCATCGTTGATTTATCTTTAATTTAAGGATATGGTCTTTTTGAGGTATTTCGTATCAATTTTGAACTATTGAGACTTCTGTGCTGTTATGGGACAATTCAAATTAATATGGTCTATATACTATCCTTTTATATATTATATAAGAAATACAATTACTCTCATTATATTATAATGTTTTGATTAATTTTAATCCACAATTATTTGTAGTCAAGCATCTCTCATTTGGTTAGAAACTCATTAACTAAAATATCATTTTAAATGTGTTAAAAATTTATTCTTTTAAACCTTTCTCATTAATTTCCATGATTTGAAAATGGTTTTTAGGATTTATTTAAATAGACATGAATGTTTTAAAATTAATATTCCTTTTAAATGTTTCAAAGTTGTATGGGACACTTCGATTCCAAAAACTATTTTTAAGAGCTTCTTCATTAATACTGAGACTTTTAAATATTTTCATGAATAATGGTATATTTCACTCATATAGTATTTCAATTTTTTTTATTTATGTCAATAACCATCATTATTCTTGATTGTGGTTTATTTATTATAATAAAATCATCCATATTATTTTGAATGAGTTATGATTGACTATAGATGGAGTATTTTTATACCATTCATGGTTTGTGGTTAAAATATTCACATATTGTATGTTAGTTTTAATACGAATGTTTAGATTATGGTTGAACGATTTCATATGAAGAATTCATTCGACATAGTAAGTGACGGGTGGAGCCCGGTATAGCTCCTCGATAGATTAGTAGGTCTCATGAGACCAACTAGTGTCTTAGAAAAAGGCCTTGACAACATCTTATTTTTAATATTGGCATGAGGCCTTGACTATGTGGTTATGATGGGAGACATTTTGCATTCAATCATTTTGAAATTAGCTATTATATATTACATGTGATTATTCAACAAGAATAATATCCATGTGATTATGTAAATGGAACTATTTGATTTATATTTTCCGTATAATAATTAATTTTATTTTTAAAAGGATTGTGGTTTAGTTATATACATATTCATAATTTTTTATGCTTATCTATGAATGTTTCCGTTCTATTGGTATCCTTACAGAGAATCTGATCTCATACCTTTCTTATGTTTTCTTTTTCCCAGGATGTGAAGAGGTATATTACGTTTGACCTATAGTGATTGGGTTAGAGAAATTATTGTGTTCAAAGAGGACACAATGGTTTTTTAATTTCATGATATAATATAAATATTATGAATGTATCTAATTCATCAAAGTCTACTAAACTAATCAGCCATTTAATACGTGGTCTCTTTTTATCATCTGAATGTTATGAAACAATGCCCCATATCTGTGTAACTAGTGTTGGTGCATTACAGTTGGTATCAGAGGAATTTTAGTACAATCCTTGGAAACAAGATTTAGAAAAATCTAATTAGAGAACAATACCTTAAGATAGATATTGAGGTTTAGTATAGATGAACTTCCAAGAATTTTGGTAATGTAGAGATTTTTTTAATTTTTCAAGAAATATAACCCTATATGGATACAAGCAAGTAGTGGTAGCTCTAGCACCGATGTATCTAGAGGTAAACCCCGAAAACACCACTTTGATATAATCTCAAACTGGAACTGGTGCATGAAAACAGGCCTTGCTTCACTGCTAGTTAGGACACTCCCATGGGATATTCTTAAGATAATTCACATTTTCATTACAAACCTATTTGAAAGAGTTTAATATAATATGAGAATAAATATCCTTCATTAATTCTATGGTTTTTTAGATTGAAAACATGGTTTCACAATATTCTTTAAATTATTTTTTGTCTCACATTATGCATTCTTGTTTTAGTCGATGGCTAGATTCTTAGCAAGTCAGAGTAACATTGAACATGATGTACATGGTCGAAATGATGGTGAAAAGGAGAAACTAAATGGAATGTTTGTTGTAGTAAAATTTATGGTGTTTATAATAAAGTAGGTTTCCAAAACTATGATAAAAAATATACACATTAACCAACTCCCAAACTCAATAATGAAGAGAACAACAAAGAATTATAAGAGCTCTAGTAGTGGAGATCATGGAGAAATTAAATCTCAATATTCATCATGCATGAAATGTAGAAGGAGACACCCATGAATGTTTCTTAGTGGCACAAATAAATGGATTCTTTTTTAGAAAAAAGTAAATAAAGTAAATAATTACCGTGGAGAATGAAGATTATTGTAGATGAAAATAAAAATGATCATATGAATACATTTACAATAATTTTCTATAAATGTAGGGGACCTGAGCATTACTCGAGTAAATTTCCTATTTTATCGAATAATCAATTGGTCATAGAAGAACCTATGTGAAAATAAATGGAGGTAGAAATGTTTAAAAGTATTAATTATCTTTGTTGATGGGATTAAAGTTGGAAAATATTTCTCTTTTATGTGTAACCCTGCAGTTTGGTCAGTGAAAATGATATATGATGGAAAATTATCTTTTCATGTGTAGATATAGTTATAAAGAACCATTTTTTATATGATCATTGAATTTGAGGAAATAATATGTTATTAAAATTTGGGATGAAAATGCAATGTATGATATAACATTTTTGGTTAAATTCTGTTATGGATATTTTTAGAAATTTATCTCATTTTGGGAATTTTATAAAATATATTATTTGAAAAATGAAAAAAACATAGACCATGTGAAAACCCAGCGTATTAGAAAATGCTATGGGAATCTAACCCACAACTAAAGTGAATCTAGGATTAATCGCCTAAGATTGGACTATTTGAATCCCTGGATAGTGTAAAAAATTATTTTCAGTTAAATTATTTTATTGATAAATAATGTTTTGATTTGGAATACTATGTTTTAACAAATGGATATCCTTAGTATAGTAATATGATTTGGTGATTATTGATAAATTTTATTTAGGAAGACGTTTGCTCTGTTGAAAACACTATATGTCTGAGGAACACAGAATACATTGGGATTATATTTGTGGAGTAATGGTGGATTTTTTTTGGAAGAATCAATGTTTTTTATAGGGATTTAGGTTATTAATGGAAATGATTAGCCTATCATAGGGAATATGTGATTTGGTTAATTACTTTCCAGTATTATACTTTAAGTGTAGTTAATTCTATTTGGAGATAAATGTTAATATTTACTTTAAAATACTATGTGATTAAATTCTTCTGAGTTTTGGGTCAAATGATAGTTTGGATTATATTAAAGTATTAAAAGGGAAATTGTTAATTGAATTATATTTATTTATAATTGGGTATTGTTTGTAAAATTTAGGAAATTAAGAATAGTATTTATTTTTATAATGGATTATACATTATGGGGATCATCTAAACTTATATTAAGCATTTTGATTTTTGTTAACCTCTAAAGACAAGGGAAATATATATATCATCTTTTATGGATTTTGTGATTCTCTAGAAGTTCAATCTACTGCTTCAGGTGTGACCAAGTCATCTTGAATACTCTTCATTTATTGAAAAGATGATTTAGTGGTAGAAATTTATTAAAGGATAAAACTCTACTTAGAAATCAATTAAATCCCTTTTTTTCTTAGTCAATCTCATTAATATATTCCACAACATTATGAAATGTAACATAATAAAATATTGTTCGTTTACATCTTCTACATGGAATATAATGACTGTTTAACCCATCAAATGTTTGTGGTTTTATTTTTGTTATCTTTTTCATGATCATGATTTCTATCAATCTCCATCTGAACATGACACTTATTTTATCTTCCATATAAAAGTTTACCTACCTGGAAACCCAGTATGGGTTATCTCAGGTGACCTTTTTACTTTTATTTCATTCTTTTAAAGTGACAGTTTTGTTGAGTCTTTTTCTGATTTTGGACATTCAATGAAGTTCCAAGGACAAATTTTAAAATTACAGGGACGCAATTTCCAAATATGGGGAAGAATGTAATGCCCCAAGATTTCATAGTAAGTTTTTTTTCAACATAATTCAATTAGTTTGGATACCCACAACACTGAGTTTGAGAATACCAAAACTTACCAAACTAGTCGTTCATAAAGTGGTTATGAAAAGTATTAACTGTGTTGTGAATTTTATACACTCTATAAAATTTTAACATATATATTATGTGTTTCATAGATTTAATATAGAAACAAATAAAATTTTTCATATAAAAGATGTAATTTTTTTAAAAATGTAATTTTACCAGCTTTTAATGGAGAACCCTTATTAAATAAAAATTTGACACTTATATATACAATTTGAAAATATAATCTGATTCTTTATATGCGAGACATAAAAAATTTGGATAAAATTTTGGTGATTTTATGATAACTTTCATATTTTGCTGAATAGTTAGAAATAGTTAATTAAAATTTAAGACAAATTGTTTAATCAAAATAATTTATAGTGGTAAATTATACATTTATATGGGTTTGTTATATATTTATATTATATTTTTATCACATAATTCAACAATGATCAATGCAAGTAATTTTGCATTTAATGTGGACATAAATACATACCAATCTTTTGATATTTTTTATTCCTCAAAAACCTATTATCTGGTATTGACATTGGGATTTTTTTAAAATTGATTAATAAAAGATCTATATATTGAAATTGGTGAAATATATGTAATTTCTTAATTTTTAATAACAAAATTATCTTTGGGTGATTTTTTTTATTTTTCTAAAAACATTCAATTTTTGATGAAAAATGAAAAACACTGCATTATTGTTTAAATCTGAATTTTAATTTAAAAAATTATTATTAATTTGAATTTATTTTAACTTAAAAATAGATACAAAATATCTATATTAGTCCAATTTAATTCATTTATGTCTTTTTATAATATGATTATATATATATAATTTTATTAATTGTTTTTTCGTCTCTTACCCTATTTCTAGGCACATTGCAAATTTGCATAAAATATAATGTTACCACTTCTCTGAAATGAATTTATTAAAATATGAGACACACTGTTGACATTTTTATGTAAAATTTTGTTCAATAGGATGAAAATAATTTTTGGTGAATTGTAACTTTTGAATTTTATTTACCATGGTTAAAAGAAAATATGGTATTTAAAGGTAAAAATGATATTACAATTACCCTATCACATGTCCTAAATCTATTGGATATGTGCTTCTCGACCAAAATCAATCATAGGAGAAAATTATGATCTTATTTGATCCACCTGGATTATATTAGGACATTCATTGTTATTTTATTTATAGAAGAGTTAAAAGTGATAAAATCGTATTTTCCTAACAAAATAATTTTTAATTTATAGTTATGCATAAGGTAAAGTCGACTATAAATATTTAATAGAATGATAATATAATTTAAATGATAATGTTAATTTATTTATAATTTTTAGACATTATATAGTTAATTTTATTTATGACACATTGATGATGGTGTAATTACCATATCGGTGAATGATTAAAATAATTGATATTATAAATATGCAAATAAATCTAAATTAAGATTTTTGATTCATTACACTAATTTTATTGGTTAATATAACATTTTAAGGTTTATTAAATATGTTTTTTTCTAAGTGATAATGTTTTAATGATTTTCACCAAATCAAAATACAAAATACTATAAAAATTAACATAAATGGGGTTTTTAAACAAATACTATATTATTAATTGATATAAAATTCATAAAAATATAAGAATATGAAAAAAGATTAATATATTGATATATATGTCATTAAATAACTGCATGGGGTTCTATTTTATTTTTATATTATTTTTAATATCCATTTGATATAATAATACAAGAATACATGGAAAAAGATAAACTTTTTAACAGAGTTAAATCAAAACGATAAGCTTAATATGGAGTCCTAAACATGTTTATAACCTATTGGTTGAGAGGTTTTCTAGCCATACCCACCTTATCCTTGAAATTAATTTTTTTTTGAAATTATAAGCCAAATATTATTGTATAATAAATTAATATTTAATTATTTTCATAAAGTGACCCTCACCTCTCTTATAAAATGGTACATCACCTTCTCTCAAAATCGCATCTCCGAAATCATTTTTAATGGCCAAAACAAACTCAAATACCTTACCAACTACCATAAATGAAACACAGAGGCCTTACATTGATCATAAATCTACCCTCATGGTGCCCTTTTGATCAAATCAAAAGGAAGTACCCAAAGAAGAGGTAATTATTTCATCTCCTATTTCAAAGTTCTTTTCATCCTCCCCATACCATTTCATTTTTCATTCCATACCAAAATAGAAAATCCTGTAAATTATAAATATTTTGATGTAATTATAAATATGGTACAACCAGTTTCATTATTCTATCCATCCTGTGAATGAAAATGTAACCATACGGGTGTGTGTACAACTTACTGTCTCCACATCATGGTGTTTTTTTTATTCAACACTTCATTATTTGTATGAATATAATAATGTGTATAATTTTTTTAAATTAAAAATATTACATTTTAATGATTCTTTATATATGATTTACCATCCAATTACTTAGATTTCACCATCAATAAAATAATATGATTGCTCGTGGGTATATACAGATTACTGTATCCACGATCATGATAAGAAGCATTCCCATTCTAACCATTAAAGAATACTTTTCATTTTATGACTAAAAATAATGCTTATGAAATTAATATCATTCTTGAAATGAATCGAATACATCCTATCAACAACAAAAATTACTTATGTAACAAAATTTTTAAGTAAAACAAATCACTTAACACCTGAAACAATTACACCACTGAAATATTATTAACAATGAAATATTAGAAGATAATATATGATATAATATTTATTTATGTGGTTCTTGAAAAATTTAATAATAATTATTAATATATTATAAAAGTGCATAAAATACCCTCGTTTAAGGAAATGTAAATGGTGAGGTGTTTTTATCTCACTTCTTATTTCCCTGAGATTCATGCTCTATTGACACAATTTATTTTTTTGTGGAGTATGTATTGAACATGATTGTATTTTTTTTGTAATATACATAAATTTATGGGTATTTACATCTTCATTGTATGATCCTTCTTTCATGTGGTGTATGTTTCATAAGTTACCCTGTTAGTAAAGGAATTTGTTATTTCAATATCCACTTATTTGGTATTACATACACATCATTGATATTTTTACTCCATGATTATGTGTTAAATCACTATTTATTTTTTGATATAGTTATTTACACTCCCCTTTGTGTGGATATACATTTGATACACATAATAAATCCATTTATAAATTCTCATGGTATTGATATGAACTTGGTAAGGGTAATCTTAACTCAATTTCCATTAATTGGGTTAAACATCCAAGTCATTGGATTTCTTACAAGAATATGTGTGAATGTACTATGACTTATTTACAATGAATATAAAATATTATTGAGTTTATTTATATTTTTCAAAAATATTTATGTCATTGATTGTTTCTTAATTTAATGATATGGTCTTTATAAGGGATTTCGTCTCAATTTTCATTCAATTGAGACTTCATTGTTGTTTTGTGCCAATTCAATTTTATATTGTGTATATACTATTATTTGGAATATTATATAATGAATCCATTTGTATTGATGAGATTATAATGTTTGGACTAATTTTATTCCACAATTATTTGTTTTCAATCGTCTCTCATTTGGTTAGGAACTCTTCAACTAAAATATCATTTTAATTATTTTCCGGATTTATTCTTCTAAATATTTCTCATTAATGCCCATTGTTTACCAATGGTGATATAAAATTTTTTATATGGACAAGGAAGTTTTTAAAGAAAAATTGCTTTTAAATGTTTCCATGTTTCATGGGGTACATTGATTCAAAAATCTATTTTCAAAATCTTCTTGATAAATATTGTGAATTTTAAATGTTTTAATGAAAAGTAAGATATTTATCTCAAATATTTTTGCTAATTATTTTCATTTGTGTCAATATCCTTCATTATTATTGACTAAGGTTGATTTATTATATTAAAATCTTCCATACTGTATTGAATGATGTATGTTTGACTGTGGATGCGCTATTTTTATATCATTTAGTTTATGTGGTTAAAATATTGACATTTCTTATGCTAGTTTTAATACAAATGTTAATATTGTGTATCATCCTTTTCATACAATTAATGCATTTCACATAGTAAGTGACGGGAGGAGCCCTATATAGCTCCTCGTTGAATCGGTAGGTCTGATGAGAAAAATGTGTGTCTTGGAACAATGCATTGACAAAATCTTATTTGTTTCCATGGTATGAAGCCTTGAAAATGTGGTTATGATGTCTGGCATTATCCATTCCATATTTGTGAAATTAGATATTGACATTACATGGGATTATTCATCTAGTATAATATCAATGTGAATATGTAAATGAGATTATTTAATTGGTGTTTGGGATATTATATTGGAGATAATGTTTTAGAGGATTGTGGTTTTTTCTTATACATTTCCTCAAATTTTTATTCTTATTTATAAATGTTTCCTCTACATTGTTATCCTTATTGAGCATCTAATCTCACTCCTTTCATATGTTTTATTTTTTCATTTCATGTGAATATGTATATTATGTTTGACCTTTAGGGATAGGATAAAGGATATGAGTATGTTCAATGGAGGTAAAAAGTTTCTTTTTTATTTCATGATGTAAGTTAAAACATATGTATAAATCTTGTTCTTCCAAGGATACTAAACTAATAGTTATTTAGGGACATTATCTCTTTTCATCATGCTAATGTTATGTAATAATGAATTATCCTTGGGAAACTGGGTTTGGGGCACTAAAGATGGTATCAGAGAAAGTTCAGTGCAATACATGGAAACTAGATTTAGAAAAACTATGATTTGAGTAAATAACCTTAAGATTGAGTTTGAAAATTGTTATTGAAGAACATCCTAGAATTTTGGTAATGTAGATATTTTGTGAATTTTATATGAAATACAACAATGTATGGATGTGAGTAGGTAGAGGTGACTTTTCCATAGAAGTATCTAGGGGTAAATCCCGAAATCACCACTTTATGCTAATCTCAAATGGGAACTGCTGCACGAAAACAAGCCTTGCTTCACTCGTGTTTATAACACTCTCGGGGGATTTTATTAAGAAAATTCAATTTATATTTTCAAACCGATTAGAAGGTTTTTAATATAGGAAGATAATAAATATCATTGATTAATCTAAATATTTTTTAGATTTAATATATGGTGTCATGATATTCTCTAAATGATTTTTTGAGTCACACTATGCTTTCAGGTTTTAGTCAATGGATGGATTAAAAGGAAGTCATTATAACATTGAAAATGATGTACAATGTGATTATGATAGTTTAAATGACAAACTAAATTATATTTATAGTGGAATAAATGATATCTTGTTCATTACAAACCAGGATTCCAAAAATATGATCAATAATATATACATTAACCAACTCCCAAAGCCAACAAAGAAGAGAAATGTTGAGAAAGATAAGTGCTCTAGCTGTGGAGACCGTGGAGAAATGAAAGAGCAATTTCCATCATGTAAGAAATGTGGAAGGATACACCTAGGAATGTTTCTCAATGGAATAATGAAATGATTTATGTGTGGGAAAAAGGACATAATGTAAATAATTGATGAGGAAAAATGAAGAGTACTATAGAATAAAATAAAAATGATCCTGTAGGGGACTTGGGAATTACCCAAGTCAATTCTCTATTCTATTGTGAAACCAATAGGTCGAGGAAGAACATATATGGAAATAAATCGAAAGAGAGATGTTTATAAGTATCAATTCTCTTTGTTGATGGGATTACATTAGAAAACATTTCTCTTTTATTGTAAACCTACATGTTTTTATGTGAAAATGCAATTTGGGGAAGAATTTTATTTTATTTGTTAGATATAGTTATAAAGAATCATTTGGGTTTATATGATCCCTAAACTTGTGGCTATTATAGGTTATTAAATTTTTGGAAGAGAATTTGTGGTATGAGATAAAATTTGTTGTTAAATTATGTTATGGTTATTTTGTGGAATATTTCCCATTTTGGGAATTTTATAAAATTTATTTTTTGAAAAATGAAAACATGCATACCATGTGACAACCCGTCACTTCAGAAAAAGCTACGGGAATCAAACCTACAACCAATGTAAGACTCGGATTTATCGCATACCACTACACTAAGTGAAGTCCCTGATTAGTGTGACGAAACATTTTAGTTAAATGATTTTATTGATCATTAATGTGTTCATTTGGGATCTTATGTACTGTCAAACAGATATCCTTAGTATGCAAAATTATTTGGTGATTAATTGGTAAATTTTATTTTGGAATAAGTTCTCCCTATTGATAACATAATATTCCTAAATAACGTAGAATACTATGGGATTTTATTCTAGGAGTAATGGTGTATTTTTATTTTGGAATAATTTATGTTTATTATAGAGATTCATGTTATTAATGGAAATGATTAAATTATCATAGAGATTATGTGATTTGGTTAATTACACTTCAGTATAAAACATTAAGAGTAGTTGTTGTTATTTGGAGATAATGGTTGATATTTACTATGAAAGACAATGTGATTCAATTTTTCTGAGTATTGGATTTCAATAATAGTTTGGATTAAATTGAAGGATTTTAAGGACAATTGTTAATTGAATTATTTTTATTGATCTTTGGGTATTTTTTGTTTACTTCTTGAAAGTATGATTAGAATTTCTTTCTATAAATGATTATCTATTTTGGGAATCATCAAATCTTGTACTAATCATTTTGGTTTTCGTTAATATTTAAAGACAAGAGAAATATATAGTTCATCTTTTGGGGATTATATGATTCTCTAGAAGTTGATTCTAGTGTTCAGGTGTGACCAAGTCATCTTAAGTACTCATCATTTGGAGAAAAGGTGAGTTAGAGGTAAAAATTTATTGAAGGATAAAACTCTACATGAAAATCATGTATATCTATTTATATTATTTTTCATTTTAATAAATAAATTCATCAACATTATGAAATGTAATATAAAACAAAAAAAACTAGTCTGTTTACTTTTCCTTTTGAGAATCTAATGACTGATTAACAAATCACATGTTTGTGGTTTTATTTTTGTTAACTTTCTCCTAGTCACGTTTTCTATCAATCTACACCAGAACATGACACTTAATTTATCATCCATATTCATGTTTACCTACATGGAATCCTCTTTTGGGTTATCTAATGTGTGATTTATACTTCTCTTTCTTTCCTTTAATGTGATATTTTTATTTACTCTTTTTTTAAGGTGGGACATTCAATGAAGTTCACAAGCCCAATTTTAAAATTGTGATGATAAATTTTCTAAATGGGGGGATTAATGTAACACCCCAAGATTTCATAGTAAGTTATTTTCTATAAAATAATTCAATATCGTTCGCTACACACAACACTAAGTTCGATCGCACCATGACTTATCAAACTAGCCATTCAAAAAGCGATTATGAATAGAATTCACTGGATTTTTAATTTTATATACTCCATATTATTTTAACATCCATATTATTTGTTTCATTTAAATTATATATGAAAAAATTAAATCTTTAGATATAAAAATAATTTTTTCAGAAAAGTTTAATTTTACCGCATTTTAATGGAAAACCATTATTAAATACCAAATTTGACACTTTTATATATTAAATTTTAAGAAATAAATATATTATTTAGAAGTGGGACATAAAAATTTTGTTGGGATATTTTTTTTTTATTTTCTAATAATATTCATAATTTGTTGAAAAATGAAAAATATTAAATTTAAATTCAAAACCACATTTTTAATCAAAATAATTAAACTATTAAATAATACATTAGAATTTTTTTGATGTATAATTAGATTATATTTTTATCATTTAATCAAATGTTTTTCATTGAAGTTATATTACATTTAAATTGGATATAAACACATATCAATCTTTTTGTAGTTTTTACTTCTCAGAAACCTGTTTTCTCGTTTTGAAAACTGAATTATTTTTTTAAAATTAATTAATAAAACATATATTTATTGAATTTGGTGAAATAGACATCATTTTTAATTTTTAATGTCATAATTATCTCTCTGTGAATTTCTGGTATTTTTCTTAAAACATTCAATTATTGATGAATAGTGAAAAACAATACGTTATTGTTTAAAGTAGACATATTATTTGAAAAAATATTATTAATTTAAATTTATTGTAAAGAAAAAATAGATACCTAATACCTGTATTATTCTTATTTAATTAATTGAATTACTTTTATAATAAAATTAGATATATATTATTTTATTTACATATTTAGAGTCTTTTACCCACTTTTTAGGCACATTTTCAAATTTGCATAAAACATAATTTTACCACTTCTATGAATTTAATTTAAAAAATATGAGGGACACAATTAACATCACTAAGTATAATTTGGTTCAATAGAACGAAAATAATTTTTTGTGTATTGTAACTTTTAAATTTTAATTACCACGGTTAAAAATAAAGATTGTGATTAAAGGCTAATATTTTATTACAATTACTCTAACACATGTTTTAATTCTATAGGATAAGCATTTTTTAACCAAAATCAACTATAGGAATAAAATATGATCCTATTTGATCATCATGAATTATATTATTTCATATATTATAATTTTATTTAAAGAAGAGTTAAATGTGATAAATTAAAGTTTTTATAACCAAAACATTTTTAATATACGGTTATACTTTAGATAAATTAAAATATAAATATTAATAAGAAAGTAAATGATTTCCTATATAATTTAATTTTATTTATAATTTTTATATATTAAATAATTAAATTTATTTTTGAAAGAATGAAGATGTTGTAATTACCTTATTGATGAAAGGTTAAAATTAATGATATTACAAATATCCAAATAAGTTTAAATTGAGACTTTTGATGCATTCAACTAAATTTATTGGTTAATATGAAATTTTAGGTTATATTTAATACATTTTTATCTAATTTATTATGTTTTTATAAATTTCACCAAAACGAATTACCAAATAGTGGCAAAATTGACAAAAATGGGGTTTAAAAAAATACTCTATTATTAAATGATATAGTATTCATATAAATCTATGGTTTTGAAAAATGACTAATATAATGATATATATGACATTAAAGAAACTCTTGGGGTTCATTTGTATTTTTATTTTATGTTTATTAATAATTTATTATAATAATACAAGAATAAATGGGAAAATATAAACTATTTAACAAAGAGATGAATCTAAAAGATAAGGTTAATATAATTGCCTAAACCAATCTATAACCTATTAGTTGAGAATTTTTCAATCCAGACCAACCGTATCCCTGAAATAAATCATTTTGGAGCCATTATAAACCTAATATTATTGTATAATAAATTAATGTTTCAAACTTTTTATAAAGTGACCCTAACCTCTCTTATAAATGTTTCCTTCCCCTTCCTTCAAAATCACTCCTCCAAGGCAATTTTTATCAGCCAAAACCGGAAAAAATATCTTCCCAACTACACTAACCTAAACCTATATGCATTAAATAGATCAAAAAGCCACCCTAATGATCTCTTTTGATCAAATTAAAAGGAAGAACCTAAAGAAGAGGTAATAAGTTCATCTCCTCTTTCAATGTTTTTTCCTTCTTGCACTTCCTCTTCCAATGTTGTTTCCAAAACAAAATAATAAATCTCGTAAATTATACATACTTTTATGTTATTATAAATATGTTACATCCATATTCATTATTCTTTCTATCCGGTGAATGACAAAGCCACCATAGGGGCGTAAGTACTGATTACCGTCTCTACGTTGTGGTGTAGTTTTTTATTCAACACTTCATTATTTGGATGGGTATAATAATGAATATAATTGATTTAAATTACAAATATAGTAGGTTAAATATTCTTTACATATGATATAACATCCAAATAAATACTATTTCACCATTAATTGAATGATTTTTTCACTCGTCGGTACGTACGGGTTAATGTATCCATAAACACGATCGGATTCATTGATCAATGTAACCATTCAAGAATAATTTTCATTTTATGATCCAAAACTATTTTTCTGAACTTAATATAAATATTGAAATGAATAAAATATATCCTACCCATAAAAAACATGTTTTTCATTACAAAACGTATAAAGGAAAATGAATCAGTTAACACCTAAAACAATGACAGAGCTGAAATATAATTAATAATGAAATATTAGAAGACATATATGACATCATATTTATGTATGTGGTTAATTTATAATTTAATTAAAATTATTGAACTATTATACAGGAGGTTAACGTACCCTTTACTAAGGATAATTAAAAGGTAATGGGTTTTCATCCCACATCTTATTCCCTTGAGATTCATGCTTTATTGCAACTATTTCCTTCTGTGTGGTGTATGTACTAACCATGATTGTATTATTTGTGTAATATAAACTAATTAATGGGTATTTATATCTTCATTGTATGATACTTATTTCGTGGGTAGTATGCTTCATATGTTCCCATATCAGTAAGGATGTTTCTAATTTCGATTTCCAGTCATTGGGTTTTACACAGACTCTATTGATTATTTTGCTCCCTGATTATGTGTGAAATAACAATATAATTATTTATGTAGTAATTTCCACTCTCCATTGATTGGATATTATTTTGATACACATAATAAATCTATTTATAAATTTTAAAGTCATTCATATGAACTTGTTATGGGTAATCATTACTCAATTTCTATTAATTGAGTTAAACATCCAAGTCAATGGTTTTGTTTTTTACAAAAATATGTGTCAATGTACTATGATTTATTTATAATTAATATAAAATCATATTGAGTGTATTTATATTTTTCACACATAATTATGTCATTTCATTATCCTTAATTTAAGGATATAACCTTTATAAGGATTCCATCAAAATTTAATTTCCATTGAGACTTCATTGTTTTTATGTTAAATTAAATTTTATATAGTGTATAGTCTGTCATTTGAAATATTATATCCTTAATTAATTTATTATCATGATATTATAACGTTTTTATTAATGTTATTCCTCAGTTATATGAAATCAAGAATCTCCCAATTGGTTTGTAACTCTTTAACTAAAATGTAATTTTAAATGTTTTAAGGATTTATTTTTCTAAATCATTCTAAAAAATGTCCATTTTTTCAAATTTTGTAAAGGATTTATTTATTTGTACATGAATGTCATAAATATAAAATTAATTTTAAAATATTCAAATTGGTATGAGACACATTGATTCAAAAATCTCTTTTCAACAGCTTCTTGATAAATACTGAGACATTTAAATGTTTTCAAGAAAAATGGGATATTTATATGAAATATTTTTATAGATTATTGTCATCAATGTCAATATCCTTCATTATTATTGATTGAGGTTGATTTCTTGTAATAAAAACTTTTATATTGTATTTAATGAGTTATGTTTGACTGTGGATGTGCTATTTTTAAACCATTCTTGGTTTGTGGTTAAAATATTTACATTTTGTGTGCAAGTTTTTATATGAATGTTTATACTTTTCTCAACCATTTTATATAAGTAATAATTTGGATAGATTGTGTTAAGGGCGGATCCTTCTATAAATCCTCGATGCATCAGTAGGTCTCATGAGACAAAATAGTGTCGTGGCATAAGTCCATGTGAAAATATTATTTGTAGTCTTAGCACGATGCCTTGACTATAGGGTTACGATGTTCAATATTATGCATTTTATAACTATGAAATGAGCTATTGATATCACAGGTGATTGTTTCCCCATTAGAATATCCATGTGAATAATTAAATGTAATTATTTGATTTACATTTTCCATATTATACTAATTTTTATGTTTAAATGTCTTGTTGTTTCATCTTATAAATTTCCTAAAATGATTATACTTATTTATGAATGTTTTGTCTTTATTGTTAACCTTACTAAGCATTTTAGCTCTCCCCTTTCTTATGTTTTCTTTTTCTCGGGATGGAAAATGAATATTATGTTTGACCTATATGGATAGGATAAAAGATATGAGTGTGTTCAAAGGGGACCCAATGATGTTTTTTTATTTAATGATTTAATGAAAAAATTATACATGTATCTGGTACTTCTAATCATACTAAACTAATCGATCCTTAGAGACATAATATCTTGTGATCAAGCCAATGTAATGTAATAATGCACCGTATCTGGGTAACATGGGTCAGGTAATTACATGTAGATATAATAATTAATTTTTCATTTTCATCTCATTTGAGGATAAATAATGTTTTTGATCAAGACCATATATAGATGGCATCTAGACTCTACAATGCATTTTTTATGAGAGATATCCTTCTCTGTGTCTGAATCCCAGACACCCAATATATAAACCATCAAATTATATCCAATAATATTGAGTTTTGTATGGCTATAATTATTGGTATTTTTCTAATGATTCCTCTTACCTGTAGAACATACATTTTCTTAGGGGACCATATTTCCATAGTAATAGAATATAGTGTGGGGTTCATTCTTCTATGTCACTTCTGCACTACATGTTTCCCTTGGGATATTGTAATCTCTTAATTCTGATTCATTCCCCCAAAAATCATTATACTCATTTTATTTTCTTGTGTGCTGAAATCTACCATTACGACTTTCTATTTTTTATAACTCCCTATACTAGCTATAACGTCCATTGTAATAATTTTATTCTCTTAAAATTCATTAGTTCATTTCACCTGAACTATGAAATCTTATTTTTTATTTTTTACTACCTTAGAATCCATATATTCTAGATTAAATTTTTTCTCATTATCTTTCTCATTCCTACGTAGGCTGATGACCTCATCCAAAATATTTCTGATGAGTTTTTCATGGTCTTTTCTAATAATTTTCAAAATATTGGTCACCATTTCGTATTCTTTATCATTAACCTAGTACTCTCTGATTATATCATTGTTATATGGATTTTGAGGAATAATATATTAAATTTCATCTATCTTATTATACTTCTTTTCTTCCTACTCCACTGTTAATAGTTTGGCATTAGGATCCACACTGTTGGATTTAATTTTTTTGCACTCATAACATCTATATTTTCAAGTGAATCCTCAAATTTGGCCTAAAAGTAAACTATTACTTCAAATTCTCCTTATTCAATTTCATTTTATTCCATTATGTGGGAATTTTTTGAAACTACCACTATAGAGTTTTCCTCATTATCCATGTATTCCTTTAAATCTGTTGCCTTAGATTTTTCAAAACATTTATTCATTTAAAAACAGACTGTACTTTTGATGAAATTTTTCCTAAAAATTTTCATACCTTTTGCTTATGTTGAAGACTTATTCAAGGGAAATTAAACTTCTTCCACATCATCATATTGATATTTCTATGGGAACCCAACCACTAGATGATTACCCTTACCACTTTGAAAGAAAGTAGGTTAGATTTTCAATTTCATATTTCTCCTTCCACATTTTAAATTTCTTGAAAGGAATGACAAGAATTCATCTATATCTTCTTATTCCATCCAATATTTAATAGTGTGATTATTAGTGGTCATAAATTATACTTCTTTGGACTTCACTATTTACAAAGGCTCATTATCATAATTTATCATCTCTTATTAAATATGGGTATTGTTCAAGCAATACAATGTCATCTCCTTTGAATCATTATATTCCAACACAGAAATGATCAAATTAAACAACGATAAATTTCATATCTAGATGTTCATGAACATATGTACATAATCTATAATTTATCAAATACTACACATTTATTCTATAGAAATATTCATTTTTCTAAATAGTGCATCGACAAAATCATTAGTGTGCATTCTCAGATCATCATACATTCTCTACAGAACCTAATGTTTTGCTTCTCTAACTTTTGAGTCACCCTCATAATTATTTAGAGACATTTTGAACATAGAAAGTGATGACTTACATTAAATCACATTTTTATATATTTCATTTAATATATATCCCCCTAAATAATTTATTCCATTAGTGTCAGTATACAATTCCCTTTATTCATCTTATGAAAAAGAACCACTATCATTATTTGGAGAAATTCCGTGCATTGTTGCTATATTGACATCCATCCCTACTGATGTGAAGTAGTTTTGAAACTAATTATTATATAATTTAATATTGATTCCATTTAATATCATAATTCATTTATGATTTTCAAACATTCTTAAAACCATTGAGAGTGAAAGACTAATTTTAACCTTTCCCAATGATACAAATTGTTAGAAAAACTAGGATAAATACCCTAAGAGGGGGGTGAATCAGGGTATGAATGAATTAAACAACCACCCATTCAGAACATGAATAATAATTAAATAAAAACAAGACCCCTCCCTTTCAAAAACAAATGTATGAAAAGAAATAAATTCATGCAGATGTCACATAAATATTTCTTGGATCACCCCCACAGAGTTATATACATGGATCAAAAAATTGTGATGTACCAACGTACCAAATACACTAAGCCTCACATCCAAAATAAATTGTTCAGAATATATCAATTATATTCCAAGGTTCACTACCTTTATAATGCTCATAGGGGTCCTAAATTCCCTGTTGGATTATAACTAATCATAATATGAATGCTCACTAATCTCTCAACTGAAGTATGCCAAATACTAATCGAGAAAAATCATTTATTTGATTGAATCTTTTCATAATCAGTTCACACATATTTTAGTGTTCCATGATGTCTGCATTTAACTAGGTATATGACATCCATTTTTTATATACCTTTACCTTACTGAAATTTCTTTTGTGAACTATTTTAGTCCCATAGAAACCGTTTTTGATTATTATGTGAATTTTCTTGGATAATCTATGAACTAAATTTACTCCTCAATGAATTTTATTACACTTTATGTCATGATAGATTTTTTTATTCATTTTTTCACAGACAACAAACTTTTTTTGATTGATAATGCCTCATAGATTACCTATTCTGTGTAGTCCCTTTTATATTGTTTGCTAATGAACCCCACAAGAGCTTCTGTGAACTATCCTCTAGAACATTCTCATTCATGGAATTTATTTTCCACAAACTAATTTTTCTATCATGAAATCCACCATCTCAAACTATATTAAACTTCCCCAAATTCTTCCTACAAATATCTCCTCTATAAAAAATCACTCAAACTAATGATGTAAATATTTTAAAATATATTGTTAAAAAAATCCCACAAAATTAACTATTCAAAGATACTGAAAACATTTTTTTGGTAAATCATTCACCACAAAACATCAATGCAATCATCACAGTGTCTTCATCCGAAGTAGGGGCCAATATCATCTGAAAAAAATTCAATTTTCAGATCCTATAATAATCACCTAAATTTAACAAACTATGATCCTTTCTTTAATTATGACAATCCCAAAAATGAAGAGCCTCAAATGAAATAATTTATTTACTCATTTTGTGTTGTCTGCTCCACAATTCACAAAACTACATTTTAGTGCACATGGAAAAGACTAGCTCATACGAGGGTCATAAACTCCATGCTTTTTGGTCCACAAACTAGTGTCTATGAACACCATTGAGAAATCCTTGATGTATTTTTTTCCCAATAGTTATCTAATATTTTTTTTTCTAATTCTAGTTCTCAATATTTCTAGTAACCTTCCTCTCATCCCAATTGTAGCTACCTGACCCCAAAAAACCCCATATATGGTGATTGATAACACTACATTTTCATGATTAAAATGAATAAAATCCCAGAATGATGAAGATTTCCATATTTTTTGGGTAAACTAGACCCATACATGGGTCTTGAATTGAAAATTAATAAACTAATTGAAATATAATTTTTTAATGATAACATTATTCCCACTTTTCATTTCCTTACATGTAATTCTTGGTAAATTTCAAGTCGTCCTAGAGAAAGGAAAAAAATAAAGGTGATCTGAAATGATCATTAATGTTACGTATAGAAATATAAATAATGAATCACTGAGAATAGTCAATATGGAAATATAATAATTGAATAGACAGTCCATGTAATCAATGAAATGATAATGAAATACTTAAACAATATAAAAACATGAATAACTACACAGACATGTCTGGAAATCCATAAACATATAATGAGTTTTCATCCATAGATAATGTCAATCAAATAATCACATGGATTATAATAATAAATTTTTTCTCAATAACATTAATTCTTAATTATTGAATGTAATTTATTCCACGAAAATTATACCTTTATCATCAAGATATATTCTCAATATAATTCAAATTTATAGTTGGAAACCAATTTATTCTTCTTAGTAACAAACTTGAAGGGGGTTTTATAATCATATTTCTTCTCATAAGACTATCGATTCATCGTGGGTATTAAATTAAAAGTCTCCTAACCCATAAATCATTTATTAATATGTCCATAACCCCTTGAGATCGCCTTTACTGGTCCGCAACCCGTATAGTTCATGTTAAAATCATACCTCATATATCAAATAATCAATTTACAAAAATAATTTAATTTTCAAATATCCATAGTGACTAACAGATATATGTATAACAATATTTCCCGAGTCTATAAAATATCATTAAAAGTAATCAATATATTTAAAAATTATATATGGCAGTGGAAATTAACATATTCATGATAAATTATAATGATAATTAGGTAAAATTCAATGTTAAATGATGATTGGAAATTAAAATTTTCCAGGGGTCTAATTGGAATAATGGTAGTGAATATCAATCTTATTATTGGTCAAAGAAATCATAAAACTACCACAAGGATAAAAAAGGAGATAATAAATATAAAATGTGCTCAGTGGTATAAATATAAAGGGGTGTTGTTGTTGATTAATTGAAATTATATGAAAAATGATTTTAAAAAACTATATGGGAAAATATAATTTTAATTTCAAAATTTTGTTTAAAATTATTGTATTGGAAATTAACATTGCAAAAAAAATCATAAATATTTCACTATTAAAATGGGAAATGAATATTTTAAGATATGATGGTCAGTAAATCTATACATGTCATAAATGTTAAAAGGATTATTCATTTTTTTTAGTAAAAGTGTAGAATGGTTCCCTGTTAAGAAAGTGGAAATAATATTTCTTTTAAAATGTTGGTAAAAGAAACAAAGGGTAAAAATGTATGTAATAAATCATTTTGGAAGGTTAAAACAATTTTTAAAATCTATTTTGGAAAACATGGTTTTTATAAAGAAAATAGGTCCTCTAACCTAAAGCAGAAATGATGTTGGGTCTCTTAAAAACATTTTTTAAAACATGTTGAGTACCACATAGTGAAAAAATGGTAATAATAATTGAAAAGGTCATTAAAACCCATATAATAATAAAATTAAACTGTTTGTTTACCAAGGGTAATTTAATTCACATATAAGGAAATTCAATAGTAAATAATCCCGAATGAAACGATTCTGTGAAGTAAACCCTTGAAAAGACTATAACATTATTGTGAGAGTCATCCCATGAATTTTTTGTGTTTTTAAAATGTAAATCCACATAAATAGGTGTAAAAATGGATATTAAATATTTATTTCACATATAATTATGAATATTAATGATAATGAGAATGTAATATAAAACAATGAAAATGAATATAGTTATGAAATTCTTTACCACTTTGGTAACATCTGAATTATAAATATCCAGAATGAAATAATATAAATTTAAACAATAAATTCCATGATGATAAAATTATTCATGATATAAAATATAATTTCTGAATTATATACACAATTAAGAATGAATAATCAGTGAAAATGGAGTATGCCTCATGGAATGAAATTTGATACATGAATCGTTTACCTTGTGGTTCCTACTTTGTGGACATCCTTTAACCTCATATTCAATATTTTTTAATCATATCACATACTTACTACAGAAACATTAAAATATTAATATTATCATATATTTACTTATTTAATATTTTAGTACCCATTATTTAACAATCATTCCTTATTATCACTACTTTCGGTGTTAATGGCCTCGTTTATCATGTATGTTTGGACATGTCACTTGTTGGTCCTCTTAATTAGATCATTATTACATCCAATAATGAATGTAATCCATTATTTAAATATCATATATATGGATTATATAAATTTATATACAATAATCCACAAAATTTGGAGATAGAAAATGAAATTAATTATTCATGGAGAGGGTAGGTTGTACGTACGAATGAATTCTACATCAATTTATTTTATATTTTAAATATTAAAACTTCAATTACATATATGTATATTATAATTAAAGAATCATATTAATTTCATATACGTCACATATTTTAATTAAAACCATTGGTTATACATTCCATATAATTTTTGAATGTATCACATCTCTTTGAGGGTGTGGTGGTCCAAACATCCACAAATGAAGTTATCATATTTACATAAAATAGAAAAGCATTATGATATATGTAATATAAAAATTAAAAAATTATTAATAAAAATCTAACATCATTTATGTCATATACAAATAGTTTTTACATAATAACTCCCACCATGAGAGGTGTTAATGGATGATGGAGCAATCATTGTTTTTTGAGGCAGTTGTTAGCCATACATAGAAACGGTATGTTCGTTGCACATTATATGGATTTTTGTGTAGTTTTCATTCTATACATTAGCGTAAAATAATATTATCATATTTAGGATACTTATTTTATTATATAATCATATAATAATAATATTTTAGTTGGTGGAGATGGAAATAAAATGAAATTGTTCGTTGAAGAGTGTTACCTCATTCTAAAGTATCCCCTTTGGGTTTATTCAACAATAACTCATTAGTCAGATTTCATCACATGGTAGGGTCTCTAGAATTAGTTTTGTTATGTTGGTGGCTTATTTGATCATATTTGTTTTGTGAGAAAAAGTTATTTATATGTTATAATAAGTGGGTTGGGTTGGTGTCTTTTTATTGTGGCGGAGTAGTAACATTCTTATAAATGTTTTAAAATGGAATTCCACCTACACTTTTCGAATTTCATGTCACTCCAATAATGGAAAATAAAAATTAATTAAAATTTAGTATAATGGATAAATATTAATATTAAATGTATTTTTCTAATGCTTTTAGGGAATTTTGTCACATTATATTAATGTTTCATCCATTATTAATCTTATTTTCTCTTAGTCATTGTAATTAATATTAATTACATTAACTAATATTTTCTGTCAAAACAAAACATGAAATTATAATAATTTGAAAATTCTTATAATTAAAAATTAAAAATCCATTATTCCAAATTCTAATCATATAATATTCAGAAATTAATTTATTATAAATCCACTAGACTAGCCAAAAAAGTGGGTTTTTGAAAGGAAAATGTCAGAATGTTTTCTCTTTTTTTATATTCAATTTCAAAGATTAATTGTATAAAATGACCTAAATGGGATTAATATATGTAAATATTATCTTATTAAACATTAAAACGCATAAAAAAATAAAATTTATAATTCCAAATAAATTAATGAAAAATTAGTTCGGAAATCCAATTCAATATTTTTCATTATTTTTTAAAAATGAAACCTTATATAAAAAAACAAAAAATTAACCATAAGCTAATTTTTATATTACTATTTCTAATAAAATTATATTTAAATATATTATTTTTAAATGTTCAAAAAAATTTATTTATAAGTGGCTATCCATTAAAATTGAATAAATTTTCCTTTAAAAAAATACTTTTTTATGAAAAAAATTAGTTTCTTCTAATATTATTCCGATAAAATTGTTTAGATGAAATTTAAAAAATATTTTATTAAATATTTAATATATATATATATATCATTAATAAAACATAGTAGTATTAATTAATTAAATTTAATAGAATATAATATATTTTTTATCATAATAAACATTTCCTATATATTCAATTATTATTTATATTTATTTCTAAATAATTGGTAACCGAATAATTCATCTTAATTTTTTTAACCATGTATTTTTTTTAATTTAGTTAATAATATTACTAACATCATTATTAATGGTTATGTCATATCATTTTTTATTAAATAGTAATATAATAATAATATATTGTTGTTCAATAAAACCCAGACTTGCGTGTAACGAAATCCATTGAAGAAACACATTTTTGAATGTCAAAAATTCTGTCTCAGTATCATGTGCTCAACAAGCAATATAATATATTTTATTTATTTAAATTGTAAATATATTATAATGTCTTGGGATTTTATAGTCGCTTATGTGCTTGGTGTTGTGTGTTATACAACCTATTAAAGACAATGTTTGTAAGAATTTTAGAGCACTACACTGGAATAATGTTTTTAATAAGATGTTTATCAATTTAATTTCTATTTTTAATGTATAATTATATCATATATATTAATTTACTATTATATAAATATGAATTATCGATTAAAAACCCTTTTATTATAGTTATTGTTATATTACATTCCGCTAACCAATTTGGATATAAGAATTTAAAATAATACTAAGGGATAAAAACATATTGAAAATTGAACTTTTACATGAATATTAGATAAGGTCTAACCATGAGAATAAATGAACTCTCAAATGACTTTATTATATTTAAAAATAATATTCATAATACAATATTCATCATGAAAATTAAAATACATATAACCCTGAGAGAAAATATACTTTATTAATGAATGGATAAAAAATAAGGAATTTATATAAAGTAGAGAACCCATATAATAATTCAAAATTCTAGAAATGGAATAAATATATTACTTTTTGTTATTGATATCTGACCATTGTAATAGTAATCCGACCATTGCGAATAGTGTATTGATAATTAGAAGAGTGTCCTCATAAATGAAATATTAAAACAATATTTTTTTCATATAAAATAAAAATATGATGATTCTATATCTTGACATATATATATTAATTTTTAAAAAATTACAGCATATGAGTTTTTTAAAACAAAATTTTATTTAAATTTTTTATTGAATGTATCATGAAATTATAATTTTATGAGTCCATATGTAATTTTAGAATGTTTTAGAAAATTGATTGTAACATTAAAATCCCTAATTTCTAAATAAAATATGATTCTAAAAAAATGTTCCTTCTCATATTTTTGAAATTATTTTAATATATTGGATATCATTTTCAGAATTGACATGGAAAAAAATGGATATGCTGAAATTTTTTAATCTTTTAATGTAATTAAATATTATTTGAAATGTGTATTATGAAAAAATATAATATAAAATATAATAGGCCAAATATAATAATATTACTACTCCAGGATAATATAATCACCCAATAATTATAAATAATAATCCCCATTAACTATACATAGTCTCAATATTCACTATTATTGGTAGTCTTTATCCATAATAATATACTAATATATATAATATTTAAAAAGATAACATTATCTTATACTTGTAAAAAACACACCTCACCATCCCATATTGTCACACCATATATGCACCATATGTTACCATAAGTATGCCAAAAATCTCACCTCATCTCTTATGTCATGTCCCTAAAATTCATTGAATCCCCTAAGACCATCCCAATGGGAATTAAATTGTAGCCTAATTGGAGACAACCAGATGGAGTGGTACATTATCAACTAAATCCATCTCAAATTTAACCTTTTTAAACCCCCTTCATATATATAAATTACCCTAAATATGTAACATAAGTATATTTATAATATTTACATGTTATAATTATGGTGAAACATCAATATTGTACCCACCTATCAATTGATTGTAAAATAAAAATATTGGTAAAAATATGGTTAATTCAATTAGCCCATTAACAACATAATTCATTTTCTCCACCACATTCATGAAGGGTTATAAAAATTATTTTATGATAAAATTTGATGAATTTTTTTTAATATAACATATTAAGTTTTTAAAAATATGTAATCATAAATGAATTAATCAAAGTAATTCTAGTTCAAGATGCTCCGTAAAACCACATAAATAAACTGACTATATAATGATACCATTTATTCTAAAAGAATCATGCCTATTCAAATGAAATACAATAATTTGGGACTTTTTCAGTTTATAGAAGGACATGAATGTAACTTTATACCACTTATGGTGTTTTAGACCCATTTTCCAATAACATCCACAAAAATCCCTAAGTCATCCTACCTTGGAACCATGAAACAAACACATTCTACATAGTTAAATTAGTCATCATATATCATTTAAATTTTGTAAATGAATATAATATATTTATATTAAATAACATATTGATATAAAATGGTAAATATTAAGTAATTATTCAATAAAAATGGAATATTCTAAATGTTAAGTATACGATCAAAACTATTATAGAGAAAAATTTAATTGATCTACCTGAACAACCCCATTTTATATAGTCTAGGATTTTTTTCTCCTTCAACAACCTTAACAATAAAATATTATTATATAACTATTATATATTTATATATATCAGTGTGTGTGTGTGTTGGATACATATACACCTAGTTAACATTATATTTCTGTTATGTGAATATAAATGTTTTAGTGATTCCCTTATCATTATTTATAAATTTTTTAAAAAATAAAGGGACTTTATTTATTTCTTACCCTCTTACATGTAACAGGTCAATAAATGTATTAAATTGTAAATGGATTATATAATTTAAAATCAATTTATAAAAAAAAAATTATTTTTATATATAAATTAATATGATCTTTTCCTTCTTTATTGACTCTTCATCCTCTTCCCTAAAACTGTGATTAAGTTGTTCATTTTAAAATGTACCAATCCAATATTTTTTACCTCCTTAATTAATTATGAAATAATTTTTCACGATAAGTTCATATAATATACATATGAGTTTACATTAATGTTTTATAACCATACAAATTAGAAATCATTTGTGATACAACATCTGGATACACTATATGAAATGACTATGAATGCAATTTCATCAAATGGGAATGTCTTGTTTTTATTCATTTTATATGTATTTTATCTTTTGAACACATAGGAATATTATCACAAAATTCACTTACCAAGACACATATTTAATTAATTGTGTAATTTTTTTGTCACATGAGATTATATGTTCTCGATTAAGGAGTGCTCCTAAACTATGATGAGAATATTACCAACATTTGATTTTTTCCTTGTTGTAAAAAATGACTGATACTTATTTCATGATTTATATAAATTCTACATTACTATGTTTCTACGATATTATGATTCCATGTTATTTTTTTATGTTATATTTATTATTTTATTCATTGCCTCTTATGATATGTTTTTCTTCCATTTTATCATAGGATGTGGTTCTTTATCATGTAAATTTCCATACATGTATTTAAATCTCACCAATTAATTTATGTATTCTCTAAGTAATAAAATGTAGTCATTGGATATCAAACTAATTTATGAGCTCATTATAGAGAATAAAATAAATATATTGTTTCTTAGTTTTATTTTGATTTATTATGAACATTGTATTCTAAAAACATAAAGCCTATAATTTTTTGGGATGGGTTTATTATATATTTAATTTAAAAATCATTTAATAATATGTATAAAAGATGTGTTTCTCTATAGGTGGTATCAGAAAAATATCTATTTTTTAATTTGATTTAGGACTTGAAAACCATATTGGAAAACCTAGGGATAATTTCATGTTTAATAAATAACCTGAAATTTTTTTGATGTATCGAGCAAGTAGCTTACATGAAATTAATATATATATATATATATATATATATATAGTAATTTAATGTGCATAAACAAATGTACCCTATGGAAATAACCATGAATATGGTTTTCAGATATTAAATTTATGATATTCCATGCTATATTGGAATGGTTTCCCACCTAGTTTCACAATACTACGGGATATGGTTATAAAAACTCATAAACATGGTACTACTAATTATAAAGGACTTGAATATACTATATTATTAGATTGAATAATAGGAAAATTAAAATTTATACCTTTGATTTAAACCTATGACTCATAATAAAGGATATATGGATAATTTATAAGTTAATCATTTTATGTTCATAGTATCTAGTTTTTCAATATATTTAATTTGGTATTCACGTCCCTAAGTATTTTTTAGATTCAATAAATAACTAGATGTTGAATCATATAGTAAATTCTACACTCAATATCCCGTAATGAGCATATATAAATACAATTCTACATATTCATTCATATCATCCCTTTTTAGTGTAACTGTTCTACCCCCACCTCAACACACAGATGTTTTGTTTTCTATTATAACATAAAATAATGAACTTATTTATTCTCAAGTATATTAAACATCTCGATATAAGGTGTTCTGACTGAATCTCTAAAAAAATATATTAACAACATATTCAATGTAATTTGATTCAATATTGCGAGGGGATTAACATTCCTACACAACTATAAAATGACCAGATACCAATAGATTTAGAAAAAAAATTGTGTGTAGGTCACTCCTATACCCATGATTTTTCAAAAAACATTAGTATAGTGATTGGATGGGAACATATACCCATAGATTTTGAAGACCATGGGTGTAGGTTGAGAATTGTAACCTTTAATTATGGATTTTGAAAAATGGTATGTATATGGTTATATTCAATACTTATACCCATGGTTTTTGAAAAAACCATCGGTATAGGTCAAACCAATAACCACAGTTTTAAAAACCCCTCAGTATAGGGTTTTTTTTCACGTAATATAGCCATGGTTCTACAAAAATCATGGTTATAGGTTATTCCTATATGTAGAGTTTTTCAAAAATTTGTGTATAGATTTTTCATGTTAATGTAGGAAAAATAAATCTATGGGGAAAAAATAATGTGGGAAAACATATTCTCCCAGGTTTTCAAATATAGCCATGGTTTAGAAAAATATATATTTATATACATATAAGTGAATGTAGAATAGTGGTTAGGCATTGGAATTATATATATTTAATCTATGGATCAAAACCCACAGACAATAATTTTTTAAAACCAATAGAAATAGTTTTTAAATCATGCGTATAAGGTAAATGACATGGTGGAATACACATATTTTTGTTGTTTTGAAACCCTAGGATAGATTTGAGCTATATCAGCAGTAAAACTTTCCATTATACCAAAAACAGTAGGTATATCCTATACCCACATTTTTTGGGGATATAACCATGGATCAAAAAAATGGGTATCAGTTATTTTTCAAGTAGTACTAATATAAAAGAAGAATAATTTATTGGGAGAAAGAGATCACTCATCCAATGTCGAGTATTATTCGAATTATTTACACGTGTAAGTAGGTGGATGAATCTCCTTTTGAATCATATTCTCAATAATGGATACCATTTGATAATAAGAATGAATATATATCCCAAATTATTGTAAAAATGAGGATAATCAATCGTTATTAATTTCACATTGTGGGTCACCATACAAATGTATTCTCTGAAGAGTTTACTATTCTTCATCCTAATTAATTGTTTTACTTTTTTAAAAAATTTATCAAGGATATTCATATATATTGAATACTCCCTATAAATTTTTTGAAATCGAGTTAAAATAATAATAAAAGTGATTATAAGAGAATTTGTACATGGAATTATATGTTAGAGTGCTTCCACATTTTTTATGCCATACTACTTCACAAAAATGTTGAATATACCAATACACATCAATATTAATTATCAGGAATTCAATAAAAATCATGATAAAGAACAAGTATCCCTTAAGATGGTTTTATGACTTATATAATCATCAATGTCGGCCCCATTACTTCACTATGGTGATCATTATTAAGGATATCACTAATAAATAGTTAAAAATGATGATATTCCCATGAAAAACATTCAATCACTGTATTGCATGTATGAGTTCATAGTGATTCTATTTGACTCTATAATACACTAGTAATCTTTATAGTCATAATGAATAGTGTCCTTAGAGGATAACTTCAATTCTTTTTTGTATTTAATTATTATATTCAAATATATATAAATGGAAGGAGAATCATGGATAAAATATGAATATTATCCTAAGACATTGGAAAAAGATTTTCTATATGTAATGTTTGTAAAATGTGTTCTCTAGACATATGATATATAATTCTTATGGAATGTAATCAATAGAAATGATATATATATATACCATTATAATAAAAATAAAACATTGCAGTGACATAGACCAATATATGTAATGTAAATTCACATATTTCCAGGTGGACCTTGGTTTTAAATAGTTTTTGAGAAACTACCCATGATTGAAAAAACAACTAAACACGCTGAATTAGAAGGGTATACTATTTATCTAGACAAGTGAATAAGAAGTGTGGTTAATTTAATAGATAATGTGTCTTATAATTGTATTAGTCCTCATGATTTCCTCATGTGAGGATCAGTTCATTGTTGGTAGAAGTTCACTAACAAATTATTCAGTGATATAAAATATGTAAAAAGATAAATAGATAGCATATTCATTAGGGTAGATGAATATTCATTAAAAGAACTATCCACACAAGATCTGGTGATGGAGACAATAAACTTTTCATTGAATATTTTGTGTCATTATATCTATAGTGATAAGTGTGAAATATATGTAGAGAATAATAGCCTCAATTTTATATTAACATATAAAAGTTTAATATAATTTATTGAATATGGTAAAAGCTGACCATGGACGATCACTTTTCAATGAACTACAATCCGATGAAGGTGAATAATGTGGCATATTATCGATATTGAAAGGATCCTACAACCTTATATGTGATGACTATTGATAATGATACAATATATATATAGCATCAATAGATGTAAATGGTAATAATAATGGATGGAAAGTCATCATTACATCCCCAATAAATTGATCAACCATCTTATCTAGAGATGATAATGTATGATCAATGTGACATATGAAAATAAAGTTTAATGTTTGAGACATAAGATATTGTAAATCCTCATAGATATAAAATAATGAAGAATGAGTTGTTAATTTGGTTCATGACTATGTGAACTAATTAATTTATATTCAAAGATGGACCTAATAAATGTTTCATATTCCTCAACATTTTCCATCTAACTAGGGTGCATGATGATGAATTGATATATCCAACGACACTATTTCTTGGATTATATAATGAATAAGGGTGAAAAATATACAAATAATTTACTGTTATTTAATCAACCAATAGTTTAAAGGAAATAAATAAAATGGGGTGATACAAAAATTAAAAATAAATACATGAAACTTTAATTACATCCCCATAGACTTTTTTGTAAGACATCAAATGAAATATATAATATTTAATTTTATATTGGTTATTATAGATCAGCATTCAATGAATTATAACTTCATTAATATTATAGAATAATTATCGCTCGATCAACATGCAATGACATAAATCAGAGAAGTGGAAAGGATTTATTGTATACCACAATTGATTATATCCAATCGAGATAAGATATTCACCTCTACATTAAGTAAAATTATCCAACATTATATAAAAACTGATTTGAAAATTATTATTACAAATTAGCCAATAACGTATGCACTATAAAATAATACTATCGAGAATATAGAGTATATGTTGTGATACTTATTCAATATATTTGAAGGAGGTTTGAATGAACAACTTAATTTGGTCAAGATCTCATACGATAGTATTTTCCACTCATATATCAATTTCGGTCTATATAAAACCATTTATTTTATGGGTTGTATAACACCAACATTCTAGGATGATGATGGTTACTGGAAGCTTCTAGAAATCGAAATAGTTAATAAAATCTTAGAAAAGAACAAATCCATGTTGCAGTACGTTGGGATATTTCAAATTTGAAAAAATATTATAGATGATATCTTCTGATGAGATGTGGATTTTTATGTTATTTGAAAAAGTGTTCCTCTATAGAGCTCTATGAAATAGATTCAAGGTATTTGGGATTAGGGGAAAGCAATGTAATAAGTACATATGTCCATTTGATATTCTCAAATACATCACATCCTTGGATTATTGACTATCACTATAATTAATAATGTATCATATTCATGAATTTTTCCTTGAATCCATCTTCAAAAAGTACTTATATGTTCCCTAACTGGTAAAAAAATTCTATTGTATATATAGTTAATGATATCTCTTATTTGGAGAATTTTTTGGATATCTGGGAATATATTGACTAATTTACACTCAATAATATTACTAAAAGTTTAAATATACCATATAAAACCATAAGTAAAAAGATGTGATATTGGAATAAGGGGAAGAAATGAAACATCAATTCCCTAAAAAATATTCAACATATTATTAAGAAATACTTTGAATATTAAATTTGTTATGTTGGAAGAATTTAATTATGTATAATTTTATTAATTGAATTTCCATTATGATTATATAATTTATTCATATATAATAATGTAGTAATACAAATATTACACACACCTTAACCTAGAACTAACAATGTTTTATTATCATCATTAAAAATGTACTTTTTTAAATTGATATAGAAATATTAATTGAAGATAATTCAATGTGATAAAAATAGAGGACATGAAAACAAAAATATAAAAATTAGGATCTCCTCAACTCAAAAGAAAATTTTTTCTCATGAACAATGATGTCTCAATGAATTTTAAAAGTTTTAATAAGGAAATCATAGTGAAAAGGAAAATATAAATAGTCGTGATATATAATAGAACTTTTTATGACCCAAGCCACTAGGGTCTGATCCGTGACTACCCCATGCATTCCTCCAAATGGTCTATGACAGGGAACCATTGCGGAGTAAGAACATCCCACAAATGGGAGTCATTATCATAATATACTAATATAATTCACATATCATGAGGGACATACCAAGATTAAATGTTAAACAAATGAAACAAAATCAAAAAAACATCTCTAATCCGATAATTTGAGAATGAAAAAATGCATTGGAAGCATGAAAAGGGTAAAAATAAAATCCCTAGAAAAAAATGTATTATTCAAGCATTTTATAAGGGAAAGGCCTTCTATTAAATGAAGTATCTTGGAAAACACCTTGGTTTTTCTAACTCAAGATACACTTTGGATGCTCTGTGCCCTCCAAATACACAATCAAAGGGGCCTTCAAAAACATAAGAAACCACATGTGTGGGAAGAGATAATGTAAGAGTGAATATTACAACACAATATAAGACACATTAGAAATATTAATCACAATTCATGAATTATAATGATATCAATACAAGGATAAAACAATTAATGTATAAATAAAAACACCCCGATTTACTCAAGATAGAAAACACACCACTAGGTTGTAACAACCATCTTCTAGCCACATGACTCTACTCAATTATATTTCTATTCTGGGATAATAAAAAGCATGAGCCATTCAATTATTGGATACTCTCAACAAATATGTATAGTTCATTTGGAAGCTCTCAAAAATTCATTCTGGTCATAGAAGACCTTAATACTCATATAGGGGGTCATGCCCCAAATAAATGTGGGACAACATGACACAAATATTATTGAACTCCTAACATAATGTATTATATGGTAATGGTATATTTTAATACTACCAATGTGGCCATGTATATTGGTTATCAATTCCTTAATCAAATAGTGCACTTTGATTTTAAGAACCTCCCCTATGTTATTTTGATGATAGAATATCACACACTAGTCTCATGGAGGGATGCCACCAAATATATATGTGAATCATCTTCTACAGAGGATCACAATACATAGTTGAGTATGTAATTGGTCACTATACCCTTGAGGGAAATGACCATGGGGAAAAACTACTCAACCAACATTGGTTTTAATTAGTGATATCTGGCTAAGTGAGTGTACTACTCAATATACCAATGTATCAATCCTTGTAAACCTATTTGTGTCTATTTGCACTTGGCCATGTCAGTGTCCAAGTACCCAGAACATTCCAACATATTTACTCGTTGTAATTTCTTTTTACCCTATATGGTACATGTTGATCAATAATGGAAGTATAAAATGGTTTGTGACCACATCACACGACCCGTGATATTTAAATCACAATGGAAACGCAAGTGTCATAACCGCGGGTATCACATGGATTATAAAATCAAAATACATATCATGTACTATGGTATTTTTCAAATCAATCAGGATAATTTCCATTCCATCTTGAATGACTTTATAGCCACTACCCTTTCTAGAACATATATAATGAATGTTTATTGAGTCTGTTTTTGTCTCTATATGGATTCCTGGTTTAGATCTTCTAATAATACTGTCTATTGATCCAATCAATCGTTTATTTTAAAAATAGGAATGAACATCCATAAAAAATATATTCAAATCCACTTTAGATCACCCATTTTAATCTTTGCATCTCAATCGTATTTGTGATCTTGAACAGTAAAACATGTATGGATTCATTACACCAAAGAAAGTTCACATAAATATTATATACGTAGTATTCATCAAACCATGACACAAATATATATTATCATAATGAAAATGAAATGAAATGGGGGGAAATAGTAATCCATTAAATGTGATAAATGAAACACATAACCTTATCGTTTTTTTATTTATTGTCATAGAAAAATAAAAAAAATTAAGTAATTAGTAAAAAAACAAAAATAATTATTTAAAAAATTTAATCTACAATCTATATGTGAACCTATTTAATTCATGAAATTGATCCATAGTCATTTGGGATAAAATAAAAAAATGTAAAACTCAAAATCAAACATCGTACCTATAATCCTTGATCATGATCTAGTTCTGATCTATCATCAGTCCCATGAAATCCACTCCAACAGTGTTCTAGGTCACAAATGTTTTTGTTGAAAACCCTAAAACAAACCCTATAACTATATATATAATAATAGAATGTCAAGAAACCAAATAAATTAAATATATCAATTTAATTAACATATCATTTTAATTATATTTCAATTTTGGTTCTTTCATCTTTTCCTCATGGTGACAAAGGTTATAAATAACCTAGGTCCAAACCCATTACCTGAACTCAATGGTTTGCATTGATTCCTGATACAATCCTTAGTTCTGAAGTTATTTAAAATTTTCATGAACTTTTCATGGTCAGGGTATTTCATATAATTTATACATTTATTCTGGTAATAGGTTCCCTTGAGATCACGCACATTTTCCATACCTGATCTAAATAATATTCCCTAGAATATACTAAAATAATACATGAAAATTCCTCATCATTACATTCTCCCCACCTAGAGTCTTTTCAACCTAAAAACATGAAAACCTAATAAAAATATGGGAGTTCTTTCATATTGGTATCATGATCTGAGGTGATATCTTTAATATTCATGTACTTACCCAAAACATTAACAATTGGAATCAATCACCCACAAAAGGATCCACTCATGTTGATCATTGATCTCCCTTTGGTACATAACAAGGGTAACACCATCCATGATGTCCATCTATTCCCATTTGATAAAATGAGATAGTTCATGAATGTATCTCCTCTTAATAGACATGTAGAAGATGCCATGTGACATGTCTAGCTATGGTCGTAGATCGAAGTAGTATGCCACCCATCCAACTCTATGTAGTCTCTAGAAAGGGCATGGGAAATTGAGATAAGTCATTCTGACTAGTAAAAATAACCATAATCAATATCAATATGAGACCATTAAAAAACCAATATATCCTTCAACGAGCAATCAAAATTTCCACCTTGACCTAAATGTTCAGTCTAGCCATTTGTCTTGGGGTGGAATGTTAGGTACAATAATAAATGAGTACTAAAGAACTCTTGAAATCAACTCTATATTAATTATGTGGATTGATCATCATGTTTTGAAATGATAGTCAATAAAACTCCATAGAGAGTTATTATATAATGAATTTATAGGCTCCTGAAGACCTCCATTGAACTATACTCTCTAGTGGATAGGAAGTGGGCGACATAGTAATAATTATACAATTACCTAGATGGAATAATTTCCCATGGATGTATGTGGTAATCCTATCAATATTTCCCTGGACATCTCATCACACATCAACCATGGATCCTCAATGGTAAAGCCAAAACATGCTGGAACCTAGTGACAATCCTTCACCTACTATAAGGTCGAGCATCTAGAGACAAACTCTACAACACAATTCATCATTCCTATCCTCTAAATCAATGTCAGGGTTCCTAATACACCATTTAAACACCTAGATAAAATGCCAATGGGGATGTATAAATCCCCCACATCACCTCTTCTATGATGATAATTGTACCATCATCTATACTCTAAAAGAATATGATGCTCTCTAGCTTTAGAATATCCATCCAGATAATTTATATTATATATCTACATATGTATGGTCTCAATGATGATATCTCCACACTGAGAATACTAGATTGGATATATAAGTGGGGGTATCACAACTATCAAATATAAATACGAATCACCGTCCAAGTTCACTAAGGACAACTGCAATGAGGATAACTGCTCCGAAACCTCATCCAAAAAATACAAATAAGATTTTATAATAACTGAATATGATACCACATTATCCTTCCCAAATGTATAGAAAATATTGATGTCATATTTCTTGTGTAACTATATCTATAACCTATCTCATGTTATGAACCTTATAATAGAATATATAATAGAAACTCTTTTGGTCAAAGTAGATAGAAAACCCCTCACCCGTTAGTTATTATCACCATATCTTCTATATGAAGACTAACACTGATTACTCAAAAAAATGGGTAACATGATACTACTCATGTTGTATCAACTGAAAAAACCATTTAGAGTCAACACATGTCTATACATCAGAACGTGACCACGACTACTCATGGATGAATCATAGAACATTGCGTACTTGGCACCCTCCATTGGTAATATCACGACAGGTGTGCTCATAAATATGTAACTCAAATCCATAAATCATTATTGGAACTATTCCATCCACATGAAATTATTCCCCTTCTAGGTGATAGCTATCAAGGGTGCTGCCAATCTAGAAAAATGTATTTCAACCCACAAATAGTTCCCTTCAAACCCAGGGAAACTCCACACCTCCTAAACACTCACCAGTGGCTCCCAAGCAATGACTTCCCCATCTATTGTCGCATCCACTACCAATACTACCTCAATGATATCATTCCATAGGATTTGGACCTCACAAATCATGAACTAACTATTTATGTGAATACCATAATGTTTATGCTCTGAGATATTTTATAAGATAACCCTCAAGTTTCAATTGTTCTCCTCCTCAAAAAGTGAGTACCCGTGGATATCCTCATTGAAGACCACCATGAACCAGTCCAAGAATGGCCCGAAAATCTTATTCATGACAACTATGAACATTGTTGGGGATTTTATCACACTAATTGGCATCTCTATGTACTCATAGTGACCATGTTGACATATTAATGTTTCCTTTAGTGTATCCTTATCCCATACTCATAGTTGTTGATAGCCTGATATGGGGACAATCTTCAAGAACCATCACACCCATATCTATATGTCATAGAGTTCATTGATCCATTATAGTGGATATTTATTCTTCATGTACATGTGGTTCAAGTGCATATAATCTTCATAAAACCTCAATATCCCCTCCTCCATCTTGGAAAACAAACATGGGATTTCCCTAGGGGAAACACTGGGTCTCACAAATAACTTCCACTATAAGTCCTCGAAATCCACCCCCAGCTCATGAAACCCAGTCGGAGCCATCTGATATGCTGGTTCCATTATTATAACTATCTCTAGATACATTTCAATGAAAAATTATTTACTTCATAGGGGATGTAATTGTGGAAAATCCACAAAAAATTGTCCTCATACACTAGCACTATAGTAGGAAACTGGTAGACCATAGAATCCATTACCCCAAGAGTCAGGCTACCCAATTGGCATGCAATTTGGTTCACTCTACTATACATAATATGACACTCCACTTACATTGATCCTATTATCTCCCAAAGTGATGACTCATCCAATCAGTGTAGATAGACCACCTCCACCACCTAAAACAATCGATCTAGGCATAAATTTTTTATAGGTAGTCCATACCTATAATGATATCCTAAGGCCTCATCCATGAAACAAAGACATTTAATACATAACAATATCATCCAAGAATTATATTGGATTATTAAGAGATTTTCACAATCTGTTACTCACCACCTATTATAATTTCTAACTGTAATGGTCAATCCAATTTCTCAACAAGAATCATTTTGTATCGAATAAGAGAAGTGAAATGGATGTAATTACTCACACATGTTCCTCTTAGTATTCCATATAAATTATAAAATACATATATAATTTCTAATAATATCCCTGGTGTAATAGTCCTCCATTGCATGTATATGGTGTCATCCCTAACCAATAACGCACTTTGCTTGGGGTAGACCACCTAGGGGTGGTTGTGGTGATTGTTCGAACCCGTGACAAACTATTGATGCCCTAGTGGTCCCACAACCACCACATCTGCACTATGTACCACCGTTCTCCAGCCTATACCTCTATAATGGTTGTCCCTTGAAGATATATTTTTCAACATAAAAGAAAATTCAGAAAATATAGAGTAAGATGCCTCAAGATATCACAGGTGAAACAACACCACTTCCATGGAATATTAGAGCTATCCTTAGAGCCCTAAACCACTTAACATGCATTCTGGGATCATCTCATGAAGCATCGGACTCTCTCGGATCACATCCAATTCCATTGGCTACTTACTACTGAGGTCTCAGCTCATGGATCCCCGCTACCAGCACCCACATTTGGTTCCATCTCTTCCAGGAACCTCTTCAACACCAATGCATGTAAAAGAACCCCAACATAGTTGGGATTGAAAACAGATACCATTGAAGCATTAATGTCACATCATTAGCTCAACTCAAAGCTCAATGCTATGAGAAATGGCTCTTGAACAATATTTATAGTGTATCATGAGAAACTAATAAATCTCATTGACTACTCTTCCACCTTCAATATTCCGTGATGTGGATATAGATGTTCTTGAATGCTCCCAGATCAAAATGTGTCTTGTTAGAACTCCTACATGTTGAGATACTAAATCCATAATAGAGAGCGATTTGACTTGTAATGTAATTGAATCGGTTAACATCACCATCACCCAAAAGATCCCTGAAGATGAATATCCATGAGGACCAACATCTTATCTTCATGTGTTATCACAAGGTAGAAAACTTGAGTGAATCAATTTATCTAATCCTCAATCACATGGGGTTATGAATCACCTCTAAACCGATGATATTACTAAAACTATTTGTAAAAACATACACTCAGCCAATGTGCATCATTAATTGTAATTTACTGCATTGGATTCTTCTCAATGGGTGGTAGTATAGCTGGTAAAACCCTCAAAAGTTTTATCTCTCGTATAGAACCCTATACTGATGCCTCATATAACGGGAGCTCATCCCCTTGAACACATATTGGAATCCTAGTCGGATATCCTTATGAAGGAATCCTGAAATAAAATAATGTATACCATGGTCAAAGAGTGGTATGATAGTAGTTGTTTCTACCTTAGTACCAAAATTAATTGAGATCAGATAGGGAAAACTGTGTTTAGTTTTTGGAATAATGATTTCATGATAGGGTCTCCATTCAATCATGACCAGACCCACCAGGGTCTAACTTGTTACTACCCCAAAATCTCCTTCAATTTGTCATGTTTTAGTGACTATAACAATGTTTGAATATCCCAAAACTGGGAATCATTATCCTAATATATCTAAACATATTCACATATCTCCATATCAAAAAATGATGTAATGTCATAACCACCTCCCCACAATGTGTACCCCTTTTGGGCCGATAATGGGATACGAGAGATAGAAACACCCAAGTCCCATATCCACAAGGCCTTGGGTTGTCGATTGGCACATAGGTTATAATAAACTTGCATATTGTAGGTACAAATCTCTAAGAGAACACATTAAAATGGGAGAGATAATAAATAAAAAAACAACTCTTTCTGAAAATAATATAAAAATCCCCAAGTGAATATAAGTAATTACATGCAAGAAAAGCTAAAAGTGATTAGAAAAACATCATGTAACAAAAGAACGGTAATTAAAAGAAATGACCATTAATCCCAAACATCTCTTGAGAAACCCCAACCTAGTAGTAGCTAGACTGATCTACAACAATCACCAACATACCTAAGAAATTATTATATATAAATTGGGTGAATGTAAAGCATACGAATTAGGATCCTCCTTGGAGACTCTCGTGTAAAAGATAATGAAATCGTGATAAATCAAAGTGAACAACAAGTGAAATTAACTAATCACCTAAACATGTATTCTTTATTCCTAGCCTCTCCCTGGCTACACTAACCATGTATCACAAACAAGGGTATATAATATTATAAAGAATGTCAAGGGTACCCCTTTACCTTTTTCCAAATAGTTTGTAGCTCTGCCCCAATTTCTCACGTGATAAGCATCTTTATCCAAAATGGATAGCATATTGATGCATTGGAAAAGCCCTAAAACATTCACACTATGCATCACACCACCACGTCCTCATATCCAAAGTAACAAGGCAGTCCATGGGAGACACCATAGCTCAGAACATGTGTATCATACATTGGGTACTATAACTCAATTCATCGCATCCAATACACCGAATAAGGATCTTCAAGAAATCACATACTATACACAATAAACCCTTATTATTCGTTAGGATAAAATATATAGAATAGATTAGTCTGAATCAACTACAATCCATTACATGACTCTATAAAAATATATGGAAAAAATTAATTACCAAGCATACCGACTCAAGTAGCTACCAAGAGAAGAGAATTTGGCCAAAGTGTGCAGTCAACCATCAATCCTCCCACAAAGATGTTGGAGAAAACATCCCAAGGGATATGAATCAATGGGGTTTTAGTTTCTCTAAATGACGAGGTGGAGTAGTATACCTAGACATGAAAAATTGAATAATATAATATTGCTCAGAACCACACTAAGAGTTTAAACTAGTCTCTGAATCAACTGCAGCTAATGCCTCTCAGAGTCACAGATTCCCCTACTATGAACAAATATTCTATAAGCACACAACCATTTAAAGATCTGCATTAAATTACATTATCCTTTTTTAATAATTACCGTATTACTTTAATAAACACATTAACCATTAATTAATCATTAAAAAATCAATATTACATTACATTACCAATACATCAGTGTTCCATGCCCTACAAAAATATGCATTCCGAGCACATGTCTTCTAAAGAGAATATCCTCATCATTGAATCCCACCAAGCTACAACCCCATGGGTTAAACATTCATTCATTTATTAATATCAATACATTTTATATTACCAAGTACTCTAGGAAATCATCAAAATCTACGGAAAATGGTATATAACAATGAAAATATGTCTACCACAAGAATTGAGGAATGAAAATTAGGTAAACTAAAAACCTTTTCGATGGACAAAAAAAATATTCAAACAACCATCCATCATTCAAATAAACAGGTAATTCCATATTCAACTCATTTTTTTATCCCCGGTGTCCTCCCAGAAAACCAAATGCATATCCAGATGCATCTCCGGCTCTAGGAATCAACTTCTACCACAAAAACTACACCTCCCCACCCCTCATACTATAAAATCCCTCCATGCTCAACCATCCCAGACTCACGTCCCATTCGGGAATCCTCAACCCACATCACAAGTCTCAGTCATATAGAAAGTCACAAGAATAAGGTAAAAAATAGAAACCAATATCTTCACCATAAATCAATGCATTCACCTTCACACATATAAATCATTCTTGGATCAATTGTAGAGGCACTCATCCTTAATAGAAAGTGGGCAACATTATCCCTATAGTGTAATTATTTTTTATCACACAATCAATTATTATTCCATCTAGAATTAAAAGATTCATTATTTATAGGTTATAACTATTAGAAACCTAATAAAAAATATATCACAATAAATTAAAAATAATAATTTATCATGACTTTAATTCTTTTATCGACTAGAATAAACATTCATCAGGTTCATTAACCAATTTAATTAAACATACATACTCACATCAATTTTATTATCAACAAATTTAAACAACAATCAGATTCTATAATCATGCCAATTTAAAAATAAGCCAATTAATTTTCATTTAATTCATGCTTTATATTCTTTTCTAATTTCACATGATAATACAAGTGGAACAATAGGAACATAGATACCACACTATCTAAAAATCAATAGGAAAATCATTATCATTGTACAAAAACAACAACACCATGTGATCAATACCACTTGATTAATCTAGTTCATGTAATTATTTAGGATAACATCAATTGTGATAAATGGGGATAAATTATGATAACAATATGATTACATATAAATGAATAGACAATAAATGAATCTCATACATTAAAATGGAGTCAAAATTATTTTCATGGGAATGAACCACACAATGGGTATCCGATCACCCCTCTTGTAAGATCTATATCGATAATAGGATTTCGCGGAACAATAGATCCAAAAACATCCTAGAGAAAAACCAATAGTAACAGGGTAGATAATCCACAATCAAAAAATAAGAACTGGAGAAAAAAAGATCAAATCAGAATAAACCTCTGGAATGTGAATGAAAAACACAACTTGATCAACTTGGGTCCCCACAGATCAAAGATGGAAGATATTTATCGATCTATGACAAAGGAATCCACAAAACAATGAGGATGGGGTCATCAGGTTGCCTGGAATAGAGAGAGAGGAATTGTAGCTATAGCATTATGAATAACACAAATGGATAAAAATGTGTAAAATAGTACTATAGAGGGGAATTACATGATGTGTAATCCTCTTTCACATCGAGTAATCATCATCGTTTGATTCCCATCATAAAAAACATTGCTCTTTAGTTTTATTTATTTTTCATTCAATGATTTATTAAATGTCATGAAACCGACTTTCACATCGTGTGAAATGTTTAAACATTTTTAAATATTCCAACATCTAACTATTCATTGTAGCCTCCTCTAGACTTCCTCTGAGCCTCCTCCTTGTGCCTCGGTATTTAGAATCTTGTAAAGGGTCAATCCACGTAGATATGATCCCTTAAATTAGACACCTCTAAATATATTATCATTCTCAATAATAAAAAACTAACCTTCAGAGGAACCATAAAAAGGGTAATTTGAACATACACCCCATGGGATACCTCTAAAAATCACATGCCACTATAGGATCTCGACCACTCCATCCAAGCATTGGGGGCGAGACATGGTGAGTAGATAAACTACTCATTGTGTAACACCCTGATGTATTTATGGAATATTTTCTTTAAATATTATTTATTCTTTAATAGAATTCATTTCAAACTATCATGAGATAAATGAACCACAAGATTCCCTTATTATAAAATTATTATTATAGCCTAGTCAATAGGTTATCTGGAATTATTATTACAAATATATGATAATTCATTATGGAAAATATAAATCAATTAAATATTTGTAATTTACAGTGAATTAATACTGGTAATGCAATTAATTATATATTTTTGTTTTATATACCAAATAAAAAAATTATATTCATCTAATGGATATTTTAGTCAAAGGTTATGAATAAAACCATATTTGAATTATTTTTTAATGGTAAATTTTACAACTTTGAATGGAGAACCTATTTTAAATTAAGATTTTTACACATTAATAATTTCTACATGAATACTTTAACTTTTTATTTGAAATCGGGATATAAAAATTTATTTAGGATACATTTCTGATAAATTTCCTTTTTTGATGAATAGTAAAAATAAGAAAAATTTTAATTAAATAAACATTTTTTATCGAGATAATTTATATGGTTAAATTATAATAATGAATTTTTTATGTATAAATATATTATATTTTTACAATTTTATATAATATATGTCATGTTTATTAATTTTACATTATATTAACTATTAAAAATATATCAATATTTTGCAATGTTTTAACTTTTGAAACTCATTTTCTAATCAATGGGATTAATTTTAAATTAATTAATATAACATTTATCATATGAAATATGAAGAATGGATTCAATAATGGTAATTAGTATTTCGAAATTATGTTAAAAGGATACTATTATTTGGTGACATTGTGAATAGTAACTTTTGTAATTATTTTTATTACCATGGTTAATGGTAAATCATGTAGTTAATGGTAAAAATAATATTATAAAATTACTTTAACAATTGTAAAAATTATATTGGATTACTAAATTAGACCCTTGTCATATTTCATTCTAAATGTAATCAATTTATGGCTACTTACCTATGAATATGATATGAATGTAATAAAAACTAATGTAATGTACAAAATGTCGCAATCTCATTTTATATAAGTATATTAATTTTAATAGCTGGATATATAGGTGATAAAATCGACTATAGATAGTCTCTGTAAAGATAAAATAGTTAACTATATCATATAAAAGTATTTATTATTTTTAGATATTAAATAATTATAATTAATGATGACACAATACTGATATAGAAATTAATTTATTAATAGAAATATCAAATAAATGCTTTTAAAACAATTAAAATAAATATCATATTAACAAATTAATGTGGTCCACGAATTTTCTAGGTGACTTTGAAATTTTATGTGTGTATTAAATATTTTTTTTTCAAATTTATCTTCTGTGTGAATTTTATTTAATTTCTAATAAATGAAAAGTGTCAAAATTGACACTATTGACCTTCTATAAGCATGACAATTTATTAAATTATTGAAAAAAATTTAATTATTGAAAAATCAAAATTTGATAATTAAATAGTTGAATACAGATAAAATTATAAATTTATGGTCAATTACATGACATAATAAAATAATCATTACCCTTAAATATCTAGAATGTTATTTAAAAAAATAAAATTTATAAGAATAACAAAGTGTCAATTAAAAATATTAGGTTTAAATAGAGAAAATATTTTCTCTATAATTTATTGGATGATTAGATTAAAACGATATCTAATTTCAAATAATATTTTGGGACACTTGGGTGGTTTTTTGTAGGGTTTTATTTTATAATAATTTAATATTTCTGATATTTTCCTAAAGTGTCCCTATTCTTTTTTATTAAAAGAACCACCTCCATCTCCTCTTCAGTCTATTTTTATCCTTCATTCTCGGTCAACCCCTCCCCATTTCTATTTTCATCTTGCATAGTTACCTTAGAGAAGTTCTTTCCCGCCCAAATTACCCTCTATAGGGCCCTAATAGAAAATTTAAATGAAGCACATCATAGAAGAGGTAATCACTTCTATCAACTCATTCAAACTGGTTTTATCTTCAACTTCATATTCATTAGATGTTTAATTATAATGTAATAAAATAAGAATTATTTATTTATTTATATGTTATTTTAAATATGAAACAACCCTTTTCCACCTTCTATCATTCCTTGGATAAACTAAATCATTGTCCATGTGTATGTATGACTTTCTCTCTCCACGTTGTGGTGTAGTATGTTTTTCACCATCACCTTAATTAAATGGGTATAATGGTTGAAATAATAAATAAATATTATTAACATGTAATTATAATAATTATTAGATACTTTAAAGAATCCAATTCCATACCATTCAAAAATTATAGAAGGATATCATCTCTCATGCATACGTACAACTGATCATGTCCACGGTGCGCTGTGAGTTGTTCTATAAAATATTCATTAAACCATGATTATATAAATTAATTAAATGAATAAATATGATATATATTATACTAATACCGTGTATTTAATGTTAAAGTGGAAAAATAACTTATCTGATAAAACATATATAAAAACATAAACCGGTTAACAACCAAATAACAAGTAAAAATGATTTTTTACTAACAAACAGATGAAAAGATAATCATAAATGCTAACATAAAAATTATTATGATTATGGAATAAATAATTAACAATATTTAAATCATTATACAATAGTTTCTAATGCATATGAAGCATATCAGACATAAGGTAAGGGACAATTTTACAATCTCATATTTATAAAAAAAATATGTAAGAGTTTTTTGGGTATATTTATCATCCAAATCCATGTTTTATAATTAAGAAAAAATATTTCTATTATTCTGAAATGATTTAAGGTTAATTTTACCCTTTGGAAATATTTTTTAAAATTGTATAAAATTATTCTTTTGTCATTATTCTATTTGAGGAACTTCATGACTTTTTCTGCAAAATTACAAGGTGAATGTTTTTTTAAACTTATACGGAATAAATAGATTTTTATTGTTTCATGAAACCTTATTTACATGATTATTCCACTACATTATTTCATGTTGGGTAGTTTCTCTTTGGGCTTTGGTAGTTGCAGGTTCCGACCTGCGGGTGTAAGACCGGTCCCCACGGACGACATACTCTTCGGAGCGCTCCTGGGTTCGTTCTCGGCAAAAAGCTGGTGTCCTGCGGTGTGCTTCCCAGCATCTGATGGTCGCGCCCTTTAGTTGGAGGTTATTGGGGTCCCGGCCTTTCTTAGGTGAGTGTGGTGGGGTGTCATTGAGTCTGAAGCGGTTGTTTTGGTTGGCGGTGGTGGTATCTTTCGTTTCAAGGCATTTCTTGTGCGCTTGGGTGGTGTTTCTGTGATTTCTATCCCTTTGTAAATGGTTTTGGATTCTTTATTTCATCTCATTTCATGGTGAGTTGAAATATGGATATATTGGTGTTTTGGATTAGTTTTTCAATCATATTTGTGTCTTTTAGTGCCTCCGGTGAGATGATGAATTTGGAGATGGCGATGGCGACGGCGTGGTTGGTTCTCACCGGTGATGTTGTTGAAGGTTTGTGAGTGTATGTTCCCACTGTGATTCCGCCGGTGGTGATTATGTGGAGATGTTGGAGGGAAGATGGAATTGTGGTGTCGATGAAGTCCGGAGAAGCTTGTCGGTGATGAGGTGCAGTCTCGCAGCTCGAGGAGGTGTGTGGACCGAGGTGATCACGTGATTCGACGAAGCCTGAGGCGGTGCTTGGCTCGAGGCGTTGAAGGCGGAGTTTTTAAAATTTTTGAAGTATTTAGTTTTAATTTTGATTTTCCTGATTTGGTGATGTAGATTTTTAGTGTTTCGGGTACCGGCAAACCCTTAACCAGTTTCAGGGGAACCAAATACACTCATATCGGCCATTAGAAAATAAAAAAAATGATTTGTAGTCAAGATGATTCACTATAAATAGGGTTATGTTTATATTCATATTATTAATATGATTTGAATATGTTAATTATGGAATGATGTTTTATATGGATTATGTCATGATGGAATGAGTTTTAGGAAACCCATTTTATTTCATGGGTTATGCCATGGTGAATGTTTTTATGTTTTGTGGACCTTTTACGAATGGTTTCATTACGGGATGTATGAGACAAATATCTTCCTTCAATGCATTGGGTATAAATATATATCTCATGAGATAGACATGGATGGAATGAAAAGTAAATATGGTTTAGTAATAAAGGTCTAGAATGAGTAGTGAACTCGGTTATGTTATGGAAATTATCGGCTATGATGGTATTGGAAATGTGCCATGACTAAAATTAAATTATGTTATATTATTATATGTGTATGCCGAAAAAATTCAGGTTTTATTTTATGACTATTGGGATTACATTTTACATCTATGATTTATCCCATTTAATGATATTATGATCATTTATATGCAGGATATGATTATCAAAAGTTATGTTCTTAGGAATATTATATGATTGATATTTTTGTTGTTTTCCCTTAAAAATAATTTGAACACACCCTTTCACATGTTTTTTCCCCAGGTCATGAAAGAGGGTATAAAGTTATAAATTACATACTAGAGTCTAGTTATGAAGATATAAAAGGGAGACAATATTGATGTTTTGTGAACTAGTTATTTATGTTTCCCTCTTTCTAAAGACATTATAAATATACGATCCTATCATGGTTTTGTTATATGGTGTAATTAATTTACTTTAATTATAATTTAATATCAATTTATGAAAATTATGTGTCTTTTTAGTTGGTATCAAAATAATTTTATAGTTAAAACTTGTAAAGTAGGATGATAAATCCTTAATAAGAACCATATGGATATGTATTAGTATTGGATAGAATTCTAATATTTTAGAAATGAACATGTATTACATAGGATAAAACCTAAAGAGTACTAAATTTATATTTTATTCTAGAATATATGGTTTTCCGATTCTGATTAGTGTTGCTCAAACTCTCCTTCTTGGTATTAGTAAATGGTTGGAACCCAAAAAACCATGTTAATGATGAATGCGACGGGCAATGAAATGATTGTCCCCCTGAGCAAGAAAATGTTATTGGAGATGGAATGAAAATTCCTAAAGAAATTATCACAAAAATTTATCAAGCTATGAATAATGTAGGGAATCCAAACAAGCAATGAAAGGAGAAACATTATGTATTGTCCTTCATGAGACAATTTCCACCTTAATTCTGCAAGTCTTCTGATCCATTATAGGCAGAAAAATGGATCTGTACCAATGAAATGATATTTTAGGTTCTACAATGTTCTGAACAAGATAATGACCTATTAGAAGTATATAATTTGTGAGGTGAAGCTGATGAATGGTGGAATATCATCAAGAATACGAGGAAAAGAGATGAAATTGAGTCCATAGAATGGGATAAAATCAAGAACAAATTTTTCAATAAGTACTTTCCTCATATTCTTTTAACAATGATGCATAAATAGTTCCATGAACTTATGCAAAATGAGGATGAATCTATTTGTACCTGTGAAGAAAATTTTACAATACAGTCAAGGTACACCTTTGGAATTAATATCCAAATTAAGAGTAAGATTGATCAATTGTTAGTTGATTTAAACCAAGTCTCTAAAGTTAATTATCCATTATGGAATTCAATAACTATGAGGAATTTTTTTCCCATTCTCCCATGGTTGAGATGGAGATTAGAGTAACCCATTAGTTATAAGGGTTTTATAAGATAAGGAAAATGGAAATAAAAGGAAAATCTAATGCCCAGACTAAAAAGGATATGTGTTTTCCTTTGTACTTCATGTGTGGAAAGAAGCATGGAAGGAATTGTATTAAAGGGACTGGAAAATGTATTATGTGTGGAAAAGAAGTTCATTGGCAAATTGAATGTTGAAGTGATGTCAAAAATATGTCTAATGATGCAAAAAAAGGCTATACAAAATGCACCTCATAGACATCAAGGTTACAAGTACATGAATATGGGGGATTAATCTAAATAATTCCCAAATCCAAGGGTTATTGATGATGATTGAAATCAACCAACTCTTAATTCCAAAGGAAATGGAATGTCACATGCAATTATTATTAGCATCATGGTGTTTTATTATGATGTGTTGAAAGGTACATTTACCATACACTCTAATGTAGACGATGATTTTTTATTTGGGATTAACCCAATCATTAATATCTAAAGAAATATCTTAGGGTATCTATGTATTACCTCTAAAATAGAATGTGGAGGTAGTTTTGAAAACTCATAATGTCACTACAGTCACATCAAATATTTATAATTCTTCTCTGGTTGATGTTTTTGGGAAAGTTCATCATACGAATCTTGTGATCCTTCATATAGTAGAATTTGATTTTATTCTTGGCCTGGATTGGATTTCATTATATGGAGTTCATATCTATTTCCAAATAAGTGAAGTAATATTTTATATTTCAGAACAATCTATGACCATATATCTAAGCATGGATGATTATAACATTCTAGTGGAAATTTCATCCATATTATTTGTTATTAATATAAAAAATGAAGGTTATTTATTTCGAATGGTCTGGGAGAAACTCACAATTATGAATATTCCCAATGTATGGGAGTTTTATGATTTCATTCCAATGGAATTTTTGTGTCATCCACCAAAGCGGGAAGATGTGTTTTCAATAAAACTATATCAGGTGATATGCCTATTTCTAAGACACCTTATATATTGGACCCAATTTAGATAATGTAATTGAAGAAGCAACATGAAGAGAATATTGATTAAGGATTCATATTCCCTAGTATGTCACCATGGATAGAACTTGTATTTTCTATTATGATGAATGATTGATCAATGAGACTTTAAATTGAATATCAAGAACATAACAAGATCACTATCAGGAAAAATATCCTCTTCACCACATTGATGACTTATTAGACCAACTATGCAGAGATCAATACAATTTCAAGAATAATATTTAATCCGGATGTCATCAATTAAGTGTCAAAAAGGAGGATATACCATATATGGAACAACGTACAAGGAATGGACACAATGAATTAATAGTGATTACATCGGGTCTTAAGAATTTTCCTACTATATTCATGGATTTAATGATTAGAGTCTTTAGAGACAATCTTGATCATTTTGTGGGACTCATTATAGATGATTTTCATGTATATTCAATGAGAAAGTGAGAACATGAAAGTCACTTGAGAATTGTATTAATGAACATGAGAAAGCAGAAGCATTATCCCAAATTTATGAAGTGTGAATTATGTCTTAAAATAGTTTATTTTTTGGGTATCATAATCTCATGACATGGGGTATCTATGGATCTAGAAAAAACCAAGATTATTGAAATATATTCAAGACCAACAATAGTAACTATGATATAAATATTTCTTGGATTGGATGGATATTATTGAAAAAAATTTATGGATTTTTCATGATAATCTTATCCACTCACCAAGTTGACTCAAAAAGGAGTTATGTTCATTTGGATGGAGGAATGTGAAGAGAATATAAAAGAGATGAAAATAAGGTTACCCAGTGGACGGGTGCTCACACTCCCTTGTAGTAGAGAATTTTCTGTGATCTATAGTGATTAAACCAAGAATGTCTTGGTTATTTTTGCATAAAAATGATATGGTCATAGCATATGCCTCACAAGAGTTGAAAACAAATAAGTAAAATTACCCAACTCATGATTTAGAGTTAGCTGCATTAATTTTTTCATTAAAAATATGGATGCATTATCGTTATGGTGAAAGGTGTGATATTTATACTGATCATAAAAGTTCAAAGTATATTTTCACATAAAAGGAGATCAATATATGAAAAAGAAGAAGGTTGGAGTTGATTAACGATTATGACTGCTCAATACATTACCCTCTAGTGAAATCAAACATGGTGGAACATACATTAAGTAAACAAGATAATTCTAGATTAAATAAGATAATGATCCCGAAAGATCTAATATTTATGGATTTTCACAAGATGAATCTAGAAATTATAATGGAAGGAGATGAATATAATATCTCCCAAATGAATGTTCAACCATCTATTCATGTGATGATTAAAGAGGCTCAAAAAGAAGATGTAGAGTCACAAAATAATGAGAGAAATGTTTCTGAATTCAACCTTGGTTGTGATTAAATAAAAAGGTTTAGGAACATGATTTTTATTCCTCCTATACAATAATAAAATAAAGATCTATTTGATAAGCCTCATTGTTCATCTTTCTCTATTTACCCTCGAAGAACAAGGTTGTACAGGGACCTGAAAGAGTACTTCGGGTGGGATGGAATGAAAAGAGATGTCGCCAAATATGTCTCTCGATGCTTCAGTTTCCATCAAGATAAGGGTAATATAAAGAAATATAAGGGGAAATTACAACCATTTCCCACACTATAATGGAAATGGGAAAACATCACTATATAATTTTTCCTCAGATTTCCTAAAAAATCTAAAGGCAATAATGCATTCTGGGATATTGTTGACCATATTATGAAGTCGGAAAACTTCCTTTCTATTTGATAGGATTTATCTCTTGATCAACATTCCAAGATATATGTAATGGAAGTGGTAAGATTGAATAGAGTACCACTTTCTATTATATCTAATCAGGATCTAAGGGTTACCTCGATGTTCTGGATAAGAATTCAATATGCTCTCTATATAGTGTTTTGTATCAGCAATGCTTATCCCCCTTAGATAGATTTTTAGTATGAGAGGATAATTCAAACTCTGGAAGACATGTTTAGAGTTTCTATAATGATTTCAAAGGTTGTTGGGGTCAATACATACCATTGGTGGAATTTTATTATAATAATAGCTTTCACTCCAGTATTCAGATGGTTCTTAAAAAGTCATTTATGGATAGAACTGAAAAAATACAACAATCTAGGTTATAGTTTAGTGAAGAATGCTATTTGGAACAAATATTGTAAATGAAGTAGTAGAAACGGTCAGATCTATTTAACAACACATAATAGAAGCATAGAGTCAACGAAATAGTTATGCTGCCAAACAAAAAAAAGACCTCGAGTTTGAAGGGGGTTATAAGGTATTCTTACAATTATCTATCTGGAATATAGTAATGATATTTTGAAAGAAGGAAAAGTACTTACCTAGGTATATCAGTCATTTTTAAATTTTGTATCGTGTTGGGATGGTAACTTATAGATTGTAACTTCACCCAAATCTCTCTAAAGTCCATGATATGTTCCATGTATCACTCCTGAAAAAGTTCATTCTTTATCCTTCACATGTACTGAGCTCAAGAAGTCATACCTATAGAGCTAGATATTTTATATGAAGAAAAAAATTTATAGATTTCAGATCATAACAAAAAAGTTCTACAAAACAAGAACAATCTCTTGGTTAATGTTTTCTAGGAGAACCACCAATTTGATGAAGCAACATGGGAAGATGAACTTATGATGAGGGAGAGGAATCCTCATAATTTTTTAAAGGTGAAAAATTTAAAGGGAGAATTTAATTTTAAGGGAGATCGAATGTAACATCTAGATGTTTTTGTGAAATATTTTCATTATATAATTTTAATCATTCAGTATAATTATTTTTATTCAATCATGAGTGTAAACGAACTGTGGGGTTCCCTAATTATAAAATTACCATTATAGCCTAACCTTTAGGTAAGAAGGAATAATTATATCTAACATAAGAAAATTAATTATGAAAAATATAAATCAATTAAATATTTTTTAGAGTATATTAATTTTTGAAATGAAATTAATAATATATATATTTGTTATATACATAATAAAATAATTTTTATATTCATCCAATGGATATTTTAGTCAAAGGCTATTAATAAATCCATATTTGATATATTTTTAAGGTTAATTTTACACCTTCAAATGGAGAACACATTGAATTAAAGATTTTGACTCATTAATAATTTATATACGAAAAAATAAATATTTTCTTTTCTTTTTTCAAATAAAAATAAACATTTGATAACATTCATTAAAATTTATCATCACTTTCATGTTTTGATTAATAGTTAAAATATTCTATATTTTAATTAAAAACATCATTTCCTCATTTATATAATTTATATAAATAAATAATAATATTTAATAGTTTTAAATTATTAATGGAATATAATTTTTCCATTAAATATAATGCATGTCATTAGCATTAATTTTACATTGATTGCATAGTTAAAAACATTTCAATCTTTTGCATTGTTTTATCTTTTAAAACTCATTTTCTGAAAAACATGATTAAATTAATTTAATTAATGCAACTTATGAGTTTTGAAATTTAAAAAACTGATTCCAATTTGGGAATCATGATGTCTGAATTATGGTAATCAGGTACTTTTATATTTAGGTATTATGAATAGTAACATTGGTAATTATTTTTATTTACATAAATAGAAGTAAATCAGTTAATTAATGGTAAAAATAATCATATAAAATAATCTCTAAACATATAAAAAGTTTTTTGAATGAATAAATTCGACCCTTATCATCTATTGTATGAAATAGAATCACATTATGGCCTCTAACCTATGAAAATCACATGAATGTTATAAAAACTAATGAAATGGACAAAATGTCACAATAGAATTATATATTAGTATATTTATATTAATATGTGGATAACTAGAAGATGAATTTGTATATAGATAGTCTGTGGAAAGATAAATGAATTACATACATCATAGAAATTTATTTATAATTTTTATATATTAAATAAATAGCATTAATGATGAAAAACGTGATATAGAAATTATTTTATTGATAGAACTATCAGATAATTGGATTTTAAAATATTATATGAAATATCATAAACTCTAAGTAATATTCTCTACGAATGTTCTAGGTTACTATGTAATGTTGTGAGTGTATTATTATTTTTTCGAATTTATGGTCTGTGTGAATTTTATTTAATGTCAAATAAATGAATAGCATCCAAATTGACTCTATTTACATTTTATAAACATAAAATTATATTAAACTTTTAAAAAAATGATAATTATAATGAATAAAATGGAAGAATGTCTCCATTTATGTTTAATTAATATCACATATGAAAATATTCATTATTATTATATATCTAGAATATTATTACCAAAATTAAAATTTAATAAAATAACTGAGTACCAATTAATCATATAAGGTTTCAATTGACAAAATAAATTGACCTAAATTTATTAGATTACTATATTACAACCCAAGATCACATCATGATCTAATTAAGGAGTCTTTTGAGGTTTTTTATGGTTTTATTTTATTATAAATTAATATATTTGAGGGGATTTTAAAGTTCCCCTCTCCTCTCTTATAAAATGGCACCTCCTCCATCAACTATTCAATCCATTTGGAGACTTCAATATAGGAAAAATCCTGAAAATTTCTCATCTCAAATTCCCTGGTTACATTATAGCGGTTTATGTCTTCACAAAAGACACGCTCTAGCACCCTAAGAGGAAATTTAAATGATGCGCGTCGAGGAAGAGGTAATCTCTACTACCAATTCATTCAAAATAATTTCTTCTTATAAATAATATTATTTAGTTGTTCCATTATAAATTATTAACATCAATATGACTTATATTCTGATATGTCATTATATATATGAAACAACCCTATTTCACCTTATATCCATAGTATGGAAATCGAAGTCGCCGCATGTGCATACGTTCGACTTACCGTCTCCACACCATGGTATAATATATATTTCACCACCACCTTACACGGATAGGTATAATGGTGGAAATAATAACAATATATGATTAATAAACATTATAGTAATTCTATTATAATTAAACCATCAAATTTTAAATCATTCATCAATTAAGGGAACAATATCATTGCTCGTGTGTACGTATGGCTTACCATCTCAACGGTGCGATGTGATTTCTTATACATAATCCAAATTAAAAGATGATTATATAAATGAATTTAATTAATAAATATTATATATATTATACTATTAACATGTTTAATATTTCAAATTGGAATATGTTCTTATCCGAAAAAGGATACATAAACGAACCGGCTAATACCCGAATAACGAGTAATAATGAAATGTTACTAACAAATAGATGAATATATAATCATAAATTTTATCTAAAAATTTATTTTTATAGTAAATCATTAAAATTATTTAAATCAATATACAGAAGGTTTGAATACAAATAACTCATATCAGAACTAAGGTAAAGTATAATTTTACAATCTCATTTTTATCGATGATTGTTTATACATATGTCTTTTTTGGGGTATATTTATCATCAACATCCATTTTTTCAAGTTATATAATATTATTTCTAATCGTGTACAATTTTAAAAAGTTAATTTTACCCTTTTGTAAATTTTTTAAATGGAATGAATGTAATCTTTTCTCGTTATTTGATTTGAGGTAATTTTTGAATTTTCTAGAAAAAGTATATGGAGAATGTTGTTTTAACATATACAACATAAATGTATATTTACACTTTCATAATGCCTTATTTACATGGATATTCCACTACATGATTTCAATATTTTTTTCAACTAAATTATTACATTTTAAAAATGCATGGCATTTTGAAAACAACATTTTTTTTCATGGAAGAAAGCATATTTTCCACAAAAATTATTTTCAAGGGTTTTTTCTAAGTTGTTTTCCATATATGAGGATGACATTTAAATAGGGTTGTATTTATATCCAAATTATTAATATGATTTTGATTTTTTAAATTATGGAATTATTTTTTATATGGACTATGTTATGATTGAATTTTGTTTAAGAACCCCATTTTATTTCATGGGTTATCAAATGGTGAATGTTGTTATGTCTTGTGGAACACATAAGAATGGCTTAATTATGAGATTAGTAGGACCTATATCAACATAAAATTAATTGGGTATTAATTTATATCCCATGAGATAGACAAGACTAGAAAGATGTGTAAATATAGATCATTTATATAGGGATAGAAGGAGGAGTGAACTTGGTTCATTAATGGACATCACAGCTATGATGGTCATGGAAATGAGACTTGACTGATATGAAATGATTTTATACACTTATGTGCGTATTCCCCAATATTTAATGTCTTTTGTTATGACTATTGGGATTAAATATCACATATATGATTTATCCCATGGAATAATATTATGAAATTTTATACGCAGGATAATATTTTCAAATGTTATGTTCTGATGAATTTGATATGACTGATATTTCCTTTCTTTACCCATACAAAGCATATGAGATCACCATTTTGTATGTTTCTTTTCTCCAGGTCTGGAAGAACGATATTAAGTAATATATTTTAATGAGAAATATAGTTATGAAGAAATAAATATAATACTATGTAGATGTTTATGAACTAGTGGTTTATGTTTCCCAGTTTCAAAAAACACTATACCAATGTGGTCCTATCGTGGTTTTATTATATATTGTAATAAATTTACGTAAATTAGGAAGTAATATAAATGTTTTTAAGGATTAGGTCATTATACATCGAGTCTTCAACAATTATATAATGATAGTAGACTGATCTAACCTCTGGTAGAATAACACAGAAAACATGTATAAGGACCTGACCGTAAAACATTACTTAATCATGAATTAAATGAATAATTCACATTGATGATCTTATTAGTTTTATAGTTTTAGAAAATTAGAACATAACTTTTACATCACAAAATATTACAAAGTACACACTCCTACTCAGTTTAAATTTTTTCACAAAATAAAAACTCTTAAAAAGAAACATGTATAGTTCCATGTTTTAGATAGAATGTCTTTCATTGATCTCATCCTTGACCCAATTCTTCATTATTTCCTATGGAAAACATTTCCAAAAAACATGGGATGAGCATAAAAATCTTAGTAAGGTACATAAAAGAATACGGAATGAAAACATTAGTCCATGTATACATATGGATCAATGAAATCATACTTTACTCATAAAACATAAGCACTTCAACATACCTCGTGAAATCATAAGATTTATTATTAACTCATATAAATCATAATACATTAAGGTAACTTGAGTCATTCATAACATTCTTACGTAGGGATTAACCTTCATGGTTACATTGGGAATACCCATCACAGTATATTCCCGAAATCTCTTCGGAGAAACCTTGGTGTTTAACTCCTTCGTGTTACCCAACTAATTGAGAGATATATCGGGCACACCCACACATAGTTTATCACGGAACCACCATTCTTCATAAACAATTCCCAAGAACCATAACATAATTGTATCACATTAAACATGCATCAAGGAAACATAACATTTCCACATTTCAATCACAAGATATCAATACAACAAATTGATATAATCAAAACATTACGAAAACAGTTATCAATACCAAAATAGAAGAAATGTAAAATATTCTATTTATTATTCCTTTAAAAAAAGATATTGCTTTTAGAGGAACTCGGAACTCAAATAATGGTCTTGGCGGCGGAGAAGTCATTGTCATCGTATACATAAGACAAAACATTCCTTTTGTCGTTTAGTAAAATGCTTCATACAAAAATATTCTTTTTGAATAAAAGTCAAAGTCAAAGGATTTTATACAACGTAGAATAGAATGTTGTGTATAAAAAAAATATTCCTCAATGATAGGAGATTGAGATGAAGTCCCTTACACAGATGATATCCTTAGATTAAGGATAAATAAATTATGTAATTATGTGTGACAAATATAAATACACCCAATATAAGTGGATATTATGTGTAAAACAATCATAGGTCATTCACACATATTAATATCATGATATAATAAAGAAGTATAGTTTTAACCCAGAGAATTGTAATTGAGTTAAGAAGTTCCCTTATATGAATTCCACATCCTAACATCGTCACATTAAAATTCAAAAAATGAGTTGATGAGAGAGAAAATGGTATCTCATCACTTGTAAAAACAATTTACATCAATAAGTATATATAAGAACATATCCCAAAATAAAGAGATGTAAATTAAAAGACAAAACAAAAATAAGTCTTTTAAAAAGAGGAGGGTGAAAGGTTCCCTTACGGATTAGGGTAACTTTCCGAAACGCACACCCCAGGAAAGAAGGGTGATAAAATAGAAGATTTAAATAACCGTAAATTAAATTATACTACACAAATAATAAAATCATGGGCAGTACATACACCACATAAAATAAATAATTGGAAAACAATTGAGATCTCACAGAACTAAAAGTGAGATAAGAAATTCCTTATGAAAATTCAGCAGCCTAACGACGCAACATAAAACTTCCAAAAATGGATTGATGAAATCAAATAGGGTATCTCATAATTTGAACTTAAATGGATAGTATTATTGATATATATATCATACCCCAACATAAAAAATTGTAACCTCAAAGATGTTACATGAAAATAGAACTTTGAAAATGAGAATGGTGGAAGGATCCCTTACAAAAATTCAGCAGGCTAACAGCGCCACTTAAAAATTATTAAAAAGAATTAATGAGAAAAAGAGGTGTTATCTAATTATATGAACATAAAGAGGACAGTAGGATTAAAATAGAATAACATCACCTACATAATAACATGGAGCTTAAAATAATTGACATTAAAGAGAATACATGAAAAGAAAGAGAGAGGTAGGATCCATTACCTCAAGTCTGAGTTTTCTTGTTCATTTATTTATATTCATAAATAATAAACATTGTTCAATTTATAATTTCTTAAGGAAATCATTTACAGTTTATTATTCAATTAATAAAACATATTATAATTTTATAATTATTGGTTAATTATGTGAGTTCATATCAGACATTTTTGTTGATGTTCGCTACATGAGTCAAAAATGAACTTGTTGGAAAAGAATTTTCCATGTAGTTATAGGTACATCATCTCCAGAATAGTATTAATGATTTAAATATCATATATATCCATTATATATTCATTTCATACTATTCCATAACATTTGGAGGTAAAAAAATGAAATGCACCGTTCATGGAGATGGTAAGCCGTACATACGCATGAATGCTACATTCATTTCTTTGTCATATTAATGGAATTAAAACTAAATGAGAGAGATATATATTATAATTAAAGAATAATATTCAAAATTTAGATTTAATATATATCATATATATCCATTATATATATTTACTTATAATAGTACATAACATTTGGAGATAAGAAATGAAATGCACCGTTCATGGAGACAACAATCTGTACGTACTCATGAACACTACTTTCATTTATATTACATACTTTAATTAAATTAAAACATAATTATACATATTTATATTATAATATATGTTTAATATATTATATAACATCATTAAATCCATCCTTTATACATCCCACATATGGAATTAACGATTCACATCACTTAGATGGGGCGGTAGTCCGCACTTCCTAAAATGAAATTTTCTCATTTACCCATTATGGAAACCAGAATGTTATGGAATAAATGAAAAATACATAATAATAAGGAAAACATGAAAATAATATATATATCATATATAAATACAGTTACATCTTAATGGAAACCATGAGATGTGTTAAAAAAGATTGAACAATCATCATTTCGTGAGGCAGTAATTCATCACCCATAGAAACAGTATGTTCTTTAACCATTAGATGGATGTGTGTATTAGTGTAGCTAGAATAATTCACATAAAAACATCCTATTATATTTAATATTATTATTTTGTTACAAAAGAAATGAATAAAAAGAGTTTAGGGGGTTGGAGAAGCAAAATAAAACAATAGAACATAAGAGAAATCATTACCTTAAAATCGGGTAACTCTTTTTTATTTGAGACCAAAGTCATCCTTGGAAATACTTCTGCCCAAAGTGAGGCATCTAAGAGTAATAGAGAGATCTGGAGAGACAATATGAGTAGATTTTGGACGAGCCAAGGGCTTGAGAGGTGTGGGTAAGGGGGTAGAGGTGGGGGCCTTTTATAAGAGGGAGGAGGGTAACTTTTGGAATGTCTTGGAAAGTTACGTTATTATAAAATGAGTTTCTGATTTTAAAGGTCCCAAAATGATATATTTCTAGGATAAGGTGATAAGGTTTCTAAATATACCCATACAATAGGCTTTATACAAGTGTAAGTCTTAGATTTTACCTTATATTTTCATTTTATTTAAATCATTCATTAATGAGGCAATGACTACATCATCATAGTTTCATAAATAAATTTATTTATTTAATGTCTAAAAATTATAAAACAATTACCATGATGTAGAAAATATTTTTATATTTCTAATTATTATTTATAGTCTAATGAGATAATTTATTTAAACTAAATTAAAATTGTTTTACTTAGGATATACAAACCTTTGTTATATTTCCTTTCTTAAAAAAATAATATGATAAAAGGACACTATCACACTAAAGTGATTCCATGGGGTCCCAATGTTGGATCAAGGCATTAAATGGTCGGCCATGACTCAAAAAATATAATTAAGACACCTGGATGGGTAATTTTATATTATTATGATATAATTTTATTACCCATAACTACCCTATTACTAATTAATCACAATAATTAAAAGATAATAGTCGTCGTTACTAATTATAATGCCCAAAAACAAAAGAGTCTTAATTAAATAATTTGGAACTTTTGATTAAAAATATGTAATCTATTTTATCAAATTCGAAACACATAAATTTCCGTAATTAATTTAAAATAATTCTAGTTGTCAAAACGAAAGACAGGTTTTTAAGAAGTAAAATCTATCAAAAGATTGATTTGTTTTTACATCCTATTTAAAAGTGAAATTACATAAAATGAACAAAATTGTATAAAATTATAGAAACATAATTAAATTAAATCTTAAATCCAATTAAAATTACTATATAACTATATAAATAAATGCGATGAAAATGCAGTTTTGAATTTAAATGTAGTATTTTTCACTATTCATTAAAAATGAAAATTCGTCGAAAAATACTGAAAATTCTCCCAAAGTTATATCTGATACTTCAAATTCAAAAATGATATCAATTTTACCATATTAAAAACATAGAAGTTTCCTTAATTAATTTTATAATCAATTCTCACAGTCAAAACAAATAGTGTGTTTTTAAAAACAATATCTATTAAAAGATTGACAATTTTTTATGTCCAATTTCAAATTGAAATTAATTCCAATGACCACTATTGGATTAGAAGGTAAAAATATATTTTAATTAAACTTTAAAATTAATTAAAAATATAATATAACCTTATAAATAAATTATATTAAAATGTGCTTTTGAATTATAATACAACATTTTACAGTAGTCATTAAAAATGAACTTTATCGGAAAAATAGAATAAATTTACACAAAGTAAATTTTGATCTCCCGATTCTAAAGAAGGATTTTATTTTGTCAAATATAACATATAAAATTGACAACAATTCTATTTAAAAAGGTTCCACACTCAAATGGTGGTTAATCGACCTTTAAAGAATATTAGAATAAAAAATTGGATTCATTCGCATTGTAAGCCTCTAGCATTTATTGGATAATGTAAAAACATTTAACAAACATATATAATCATATTTTATTTAGTTTTTTTCATTCCCTCCATTACAACGACTAGGCGTTTATTACCATTTATAATAATATTATTATATTATTAGTGTGCAATGTAAGATTTCAAAGAAACTCGTTGTTGTGTATTGGGAATGCCATTGAACATATCACCCCATTTAAAGTGATAGTAATATTTTATTCAAAAATATTAATAAATATGAAATTGTAATATTATTTATTTACCTGGGATGTCAAATCCTTCCCACATTTTGGGAATTGTGTCCTCGTAATTTTACAATTGGGATTAGAAACTTTATTGAAATCCCAAATCAGAAAAGGAGTCAATAATCCTATCACTTTAAAAAAAGAAAGAGAAGTAAAATGGTCACCTGAGATAAACCATACTAGGATTGCATGAAAATATGGATATGGAGGAAAAAACAAACCATCAAGTTCTGAAGGAGATTAATAAAAAACATTTCTATGGGAATGTTACCCACCAGAAAAATCACAAACTTGTGATGGGTTAAACGGTATTTGATTCCCCAGAATGAAAAGTTAACAGACAACATTTTTGTTTTAAGTTACTTTTTATTGAGGAATTAATTTATGAGCTTAACTAAAAACATAAGGAAACATACTTACTTATTATGTAGACTTTCAAATTTTACTAGATATCTAACAAAAACTCATTTCTCCTCCAAACGATGAGCATTTATGATGACTTGATCACATTAAGAGTGTTGTAATAAACATCTAGAGAATCACCTAATCCAAAAAATAGAACTATATATTTCACATATCTTATGTCCTTATCAAAAAACAAAAAGGTTAGTATAGGATCAGATAATCCCCCAAAAGGATAATCCTTTATAAAAAGAAAAGCTATTCTTAATCTCTAAAATCTGTTAAACATTACCCAAATATCAACATAGACCATTCGATAAATAATTTTCCATAAAATTCATCAAAGTTATCCAAACTACGATTGAAACCCAAATCTCTGATGTATTAAATCACATAGTCTTCCAAGGTAAATCTTAACATTTATCACCCAATAACATCAGTTACTCTTAAATTATCATGTTGAAAAGTAATTGGCCTAATCAAATATCCTCCCTGATAGGTTAATCATTTCCATAGATAACCCAAAATCATCTTACTCTTAATTCATAAAATCATATAACTAAAACGAATTATACAAACTAACTAGGGAATTCATGTAGTCCAATGTTAGGTGATAAATACCAGTCACACTTTGGTTGTGGGTTCGATTCCCGCAGCATTATCTGACGTGACGGGTTGTCACACAGTCTGTGTGTTGTCCTTTTTCCAAAACAATATAATTCTTAAAAAACACCCCAAAAGGAGATAAAACATCAAAAATAACTATAACATAATTTAACCTCAAGTTTATCTCGTGCCTTTCATTTTCTATCATAACATATAATAACCCATAATTACCTCAAAAGTAAGGATCATATAAACCACAATGGTGACCTTATAATTATTACCTGAACTTCCACATCGAGTTGGTTCTATCGTACATGATGTATTAGAGATCCCACAAAGTTTCAAGTGGTTAATCATGACTCCCGATAGTTGGATTAGAATAACCATGAGATTTCTCATTGAATCCCCCATTCCATACAGTATCATAATCAAAGAACCACCATAGTTTCCTTCATACCCATTTTCACTTTGGTGCCGGCTAGATCCATCCATTTACTAAAACCAAAAATGTAAGTGTGAGTATATAAACAAAATCATCACATACTAATGAGGATGATATACACTAAGATATAAAATCCATTTTATCTCAAACTCATTCAAACATTCAAAAATAAAAATGACTCCATCTAAAATACTAACCATTGTGGTTATACACAACTTGCCACATATGCTTAAACAGCACTCTAACCTATAATGTTATCTAAACCAACCTTGGATACCAACTATAAGTACTCAGACTTTAAAAATTACTTATTATTGAATTAAATGAATAATTGAAATTGAGGATCTTTTTAGGTTAAGAGTATTAGATAATTAAGACATAACTATTAAATCTCAAAAGATTACAAAGTAGACACTCCTACTCAATTCACATATTTTCCAAAAAATAAAAAATCTTCAAAAGAAACATATGTAGTTCCATATTTTAGATAGTATGTTGTTCCTTGATCCCATCCTTGACCCAATTCATATTTTAGTCCTGTGGAGAAAACATTTCAAAAAAACATGGGATGAGCATAAAAAGCTCATTAAGGGATATAAAAGAATAAGGAAAGAAAACTTTAGTCCACGTATACATAAGGATCAATGAAATCATAATTTACTCTTAAAACATAAGCACTTACACATAACTCATGAAATCATAAGATTTATGAATAACTCATAGAAATCAGTTAACATAAAGGTAACTTGAGGCATTCATATAATTCTTACGTAGGTAGTAACCCTCATGGTTACGTTTAGAATACCCATAACAGTATATTCCCTAAATATCTTCGGAGAAACCATAGAGTTTAACTCTTTCGCATTACACAATGCATTGGAGAGCTATAACAGACTCACCTGCCCTTATTTTATCATGAAACCACCCATCTTTATAAACAATTCCCACGAACCATAACATAATCATATCACATAAAACATGCATAAAGGAAACATAACATTTCCACATTTCAATCACAAGATATCAATACAACACATTGATATAATCTAAACATTATCAAAACCATTTTCAAAACCAAAATAAAGTAATAGTAAACCATATTATTTATATTTCATTTTAAAAAAGTTATGGCTTTTAGAGGAATCTGAAACTCAAATATTTGTCACAGCGGCGGAGAAGTCATTTTCGCAACATACAATAGACAAAAAATTCCTTTTGTTTTTTAGTAAAACTCTTCGTACAAAAAGATTCCTTTTGAATAAAATTAAAATTCAAAGGGTTTTATACACCATATAAAATAAATTTGTGTATGAAACAAAATATTCCTCAATGAATGGAGATTGAGAGGAAATCTCTTATAAAGACGGTATCCTTAGATTAAGGATAAAGCAATTATATAATTTTGTGTAAAAAATATAAATACAACCAATATAAGTGGATATTGAGTGTAAAACAATCATAGGTCATTCACACATATTCATATCATGACATAATCAAGAAGTAGAGTTCTAACCCAAAGAATTGAAACTGGGTTAAGAAGTTCCCTTACAAAAATTCGACAGCCTAACGGCGTCACATTAAAATTCAGAAAATGAGTTGATGAGAGAGAAAATGTTATCTTATCACTTGTATAAACCGTTTTCATCAATAAGGATATATAATAACATATCCCTACATAATAATATGTAAATTAAAAGACATAATAAAAAGAAGTCTTTTAAAAAAGAGGAGGTTGAAAGGTTCCCTTACCGATTTGGGTAACATTCTGAAACGTACACCCCATGAAAGAAGGGTCATACAATGAAAATGTAAATAACCATAAATTTATGTATACTACATACAGAATAAAATCATGGGAATTGTATACACCACATGCAATAAATATATGGCGAACAATGGAGATCTCATGGAATTAAAAGTTAGATAAGAAATTCCTTATGAAAATCTGACAGCCTAACGGGGCCATTTTAAACTTCAAAAAAATTATTTATGAAATAAAATAGTGTCTCTCATCACATGAACATAAATGGAAAGTATTATGGATATATATATCATACCCCAACATAAGAAAAAGTTACTTGAAATAATTGACATGAAAATAGATTTTTGAAAATGAGAACGGTGAAATGATCCCTTATAAAAATTCGGCAGCCTAACGGCGCAACTTAAAAATTCTTAAAATGAATTGATGAGAGAAAGAGGGGGTCTCTCATCATATGAAAATAAAAAAGGTCTGTAGGATGAATATAAAATAACATCCCCAACATAAGAACATGTAGATTAAAATAAATGACATAAAGGAGAATACATGAAAAGAAAGAGTGAGGTAGGATCCCTTACCTCAAGTCTGACTTTTCTTGTTCGATTCTTTATATTACTGAATAAAAAACATTGTTAAATTTATAATTTCATAAGAAACTCCATTAAATTTATTATTAAATTCATATCACATATTATAATGTTATAATAATTGGTTATTTATGTGAGTTCATATCAGACGTTTTTGACAATGTTCGGTACATGAGTGAAAAATGAACTTGTTGGAAATGAATTTTCAGTGTAGTTATAGGTAAATCATATCAATAATAGTATTAATGATTTAAATATCTTATATATCCAGTATATATTCATTTAATAACATTCCATGACATTTGGTGAAAAAAATGAAATGCACCGTTCTTGGAGACGGTAGGTCGTACGTACGCATGAAGGCTGCGTTCATTTCATTGTCATAATAATGGAATTAAAACTAAATTAGATATACATATATTCTAATTCCAGATTGATATTAATAATTTATATGTAATTTATATCATATATATTCATTATATATATGTACTTATAATAGTACATAACATTTGGCGATAAGAAAGGAAAAGCACCGTTCATGGAGACGGTAATCTGTACGTACGCATGAACACTACATTCATTTCAATTTCATACTTTAATGGAATGAAAACATAATTATACATAGGTATATTATAATTAAAGTATAATATAACATATAACATCATTAACTCCATCCTTTATACATCCCATATATGGCATTAACGATTCAAATCAGTTTGAGGGGGCGGTAGTCCGCACTTCCTAAAATGATATTATTTCATTTATGCATTATGGAATCCATAAAGGAATGGCATAAATGAAAAATATAGAAGCATAATGAAAACATAAACATAATATATATATATATCATATATAAATAAAGTTACATCTTAATGGCCACCATGAGAGGTGTTAAAAGAAGATTGAATAATCATCGTTTCGTGAGACAGTAATTCACCACCCACAGAAACAATATGTTCTATAACTGTTAGATGGATGTGTGTATAAGTGTAGCGTGAATACCTCTCGTAAAGGCATCATAGTATATTTTATATACTGGTTTTTTTACAAAAGAAATGAATAAAAAGAGTTTAGGGGGATGGAGAAGCAAAATAAAACAAAAGAATGTAGGAGAAGACATTACCTTCAAATCGGGTAACTCTTTTTTATTTGAGACCAAAGGCTTCCTTGGAAATACTTCTGCCAAAAGTGATGCTTCTAGGAGTAAGAGAGGGATATGTAGAGACAGTATGAGTAGATTTTGGACGATCGAAGGGCTTGAGAAGTGTGGTTAATGGGGTAGAGGTGGGGGCCTTTCATAAGAGGGAGGATGGTCACTTTTGGAATGTCTTGGAAAGTTGCTTTATTATAAAATGAGTTTCTGATTTTAAAGGTCCCACAATGATATATTTATAGGATAAGGTGACAAGGATTCGAAATAAACCCATAAAATAAGAATTAGACAAGTGTAATTCCTTTATTTTACATTATCTTTTCATTTTATTTAAATCTTTCATTAATGAGGCAATCACTGCATCATCACGGTGTCAGAAATAAATTTATTTATATAATGTCTAAAAATTATAAAACAAATTACCATGATGTAGGAAATATTTTTATCATTATAATTAATATTTAAAGTTTAAGATATAATTTATGTAAACGAAATTAAAATTGTTTTACTTAGGATATACAATCCTTTGTTATATTTCTTTTCTTTAAAAAAACTAATATGATAAAAGGTCACTATCACACTAATGTGACTCCATGGGGTCCCAAAGATGGTACAAGGCATCCCATGGTCAGACATGACTCAAAAAATATAATTAAGACACATGGATTGGTAATTTTATATTATTATGATATTATTTTATTATCCTTAACTACCTGATTAATAATTAACCATGACAATTAATATATAACTGTTGTCATTACTATTCATATTGTCCAAAAAAAGAGTATTAATTAAATAATTTGGGCCTTCTGATTAAAAATATAGAATCCATTTTATCAAATTCATAACACAAAAATTGCAGTAATTAATTCAAAATAATTTCCGTTGTCAAAACCAAAGACGAGTTTTTAAGAAGAAGAAAAATATCAAAAGATTGATTTGTTTTTACATCCAATTTAAAAGTGAAATAACATAAAATGACCAATGTTGTATTAAATTAAAAAAACATAATTAAATTAGACATTAAAACCAATTGAAATGAGAATGCAACTATATAAATAAATTGTATGAAAAGGCAGTTTTGAATTAAAATGTAGTATTTTTCACTATTCTATAAAAATGAACATTTGTCAGAAAAATACCAAAACATGATCCTAAGATATATTTGATATTCCAAATTCAAAAATGATATCAATTTTACCAAATTCAAAACATATAAGTTTCATTAATTAATTTTATAATCAATTCCCACTGTCAAAACAAATTGTGTGTTTTTAAGAAACAATATCTATTAAAAAATTGACACTTATTTATGTCCAATTTCAAAGTGAAATTAATTAAAATGACCACCATTGGATTAAATGGTAAAAATATATATAAATTAAATGTTACAACCCAATTAAAAATATAATCTAACCATATAAATAAATTAGATTTAAATGAGTTTTTGAATTAAAATGCAACATTTTACACTATTTATTAAAAAATGAACTTTATCGGAAAAATACCAAAAATTTACACAATGTAAAATTTTATGTCCTGATTATAAATAAGGATTTTTTTTCATATATAACATAAAAAAGTGTCAAAGTGTATATTTAAAAATGATTCTCCATCAAAAGGCGGTTAATCGTCCTTTAAAGAATATTAGAATAAAAAATTAGAGTCATTCTCATTGTAACCCTCTAACATTTATTGAATAATGTAAAAACATTTAAATAACATATATAATCATATTTTAGTTAGTTATGTTCATTCCCGCCATTACAACGGATTTGATTTTACTACCATTTACAATAATATTATTATATTATTAGTGTGCAACGTAAGATTTCAATGAAACTCGTTGTTGCATATTGGGTACGCCATTGTACATAGCATCCCCTATAAAGTGATATTAAAATTTTATTCACAAACATTAATAAATATGGAATTTTAATATTATTTATTTACTTTGGATGTTATATCCTTCCCCCCTTTTGGAAATTTCATCCTCGCAATTTTAAAATTGGGATCAGAAACTTTATCGAAATCCCCACATCGGAAAAGGAGTCTATAAAACTCTAACTTTTCAAAAAATAAAGATAAGTACAATGGTCACCTGAGATAACCCATACTAGGATTCCATGAAAACATAGATATGGAGGGAAAAAAACCATCTTTTTCTGATGGAGAGTGATAGAAAACACATTATGGAGAAAGTTAACAACCAGAAAATCACAAACTTGTGATGGGTTAAACAGTATTTGATTCCCCAGTAGGAAAAGTTATTAGACAACATTTTTGTTTTAAGTTACTTTTTAGTGAGGAATATATTTTGTAGCGTAACTAAAAACATAAGGAAACATACTTACTTATCATGTAGACTTTCGACTTTTACTAGATTTCTAACACAAACTATTATTTCATCCAAACGATGAGTATTTAGGATGACTTTTTCACATTAAGAGTGTTGTAATCAAATTCTAAAGAATTGCCTAATCCACAAAATAGAACTATATATTTCCCATATCTTAGGACCTTAGCCAAAACCAAAAAGGTTAGTACAATATCATATAATCCCCAATAAGGAAAATCCTTTATAGAAAGAAATGCTATTCTTAATCTCCAAAATTTGTTAAATATTACCCAAAGTTCAACAAAGACCATTCAATAAACAATTGTCCATAAAAGTATTCATAGTAATACAAACTACAATTTAATCCAAAATTTATGATGGATTTAATCACATAATCTTCCATGTTAAATCTTAACATTTATCTCCAAATAACATCAGTTACTCTTAAAGTCTCATATTGAAAAGTAATTGACCTAATCACATATCCTCTCTAATAGGTTAATCATTTCCATAGATAACCCAAAATCAACTTACTCTTGATTCATAAAATCATCTAACTTAAAAGAATTAGTCAAACTAACCAGGTACTTCACGTAGTCCAGTGGTAGGCGATAAATGCCAGTCGCACTTTAGTTGTGGGTTCGATTCTTGTAGCTTTTTCCGACGGAGCAGGTTGTCACACGGTCTATGAGTCATCCTTTTTCCAAAACTATATAATTCTTAAATAATTCCCCAAATATATAAAAAATATTTAAAAATAACCATAACATAATTTAACCTCATATTTATCTCCTAACTTTCATTTTCCATCGTAACATATAGTAACCCATAATTACCTCAAATGTAAGAATCATATAAACCCAAATGGTTACCTTTTAATTATTACCTAAACTTATACATTGTGTTGTTTCTATCGTACATGGTGAATTAGAGAACTCACAATGGTTCAAGTGGTTAATCATGACTCATGATCGTTAGTTTAAATAACCACGATATTTCTCATTGAATCCCCCATTTCATCCAGTCTCTTAATCAAAGAACCACCACAGTTTCATTCATACCCATCTCACTTTGGTGCCTAATAGATCCACCCATTTTCTAAAACCAAAAATATCAGTGTGAGTATTTCAAAAAATTCATCACATAATAATGAGGAAGATAAACACTAAGATATACATATCCAAGTTATCTCAAACTCATTCCAACATTCAAAAATAACCATGACTCCATATAATATACTAACCATTGTGGTTATACACTACTTGTCACTTTTGCTTAAACAACACTCTAACCTGTAAAGTTTTCTAAACCGACCTCGGATACCATCAAAAAGGACATGACCTTAAAAAATTACTTAATCATGAATTAAATTAATAATTCACATTGAGGATCTTTTTAGGATTAGTGTTTTATAGAATTAGGACATAACTATTACATCTCAAAAGATAACAAAGTAGACACGCCTACTCAGTTTCCATTTTTTCACAAAATAAAAACTCTTAAAAAGAAACCTGTACAGTTCCATGTTATAGATTACATGTCTTTCCATGATCCCATCCTGGAACCAATTCATCTTTATGTCATGTGGAAGACATTTCAAAAAAACTTGGGAAGAGCATAAAAAACTCAGTAAGGGATATGAAAGAATAAAGAAAGAAAATATTAGTCCATGTATAAATAAGGATCAATGAAATCATATGTTAATCATAAAACATAAGCCCTTCAACATACCTCATGAAATCATAAGGTTTATGAAGAGCTCAAAGAAATCATAATACATAAAGTTAACTTGAGTCATTCAAAACATTCTTACGTAGGGAGTAACCCTCATGGTTACGTTTGGAATACCCATCACAGTATATTCGCTAAATCTCTTCGGAAAAACCATAGCATTTAACTCCATCGCGTTACCCACTACATTGAAGAGCTATATCGGGCTCACCTACCCTTAGTTTATCATGGAATCACCCGTCTTCATTAAAAATTCCCATGAACCGTAACATAATCATATCACATAAAACATGTATAATGGAAACATAATATTTCCACATTTCAATCACAAGATTTAAAAACAACACATTGATATAATCAAAACATTATCAATACCATTTTCAATACAAAAATAAAAGAAAACTAAAACATGTTAATTATTTTTCATTTAAAAAAAGTTATGTCTTGTAGAGGAAGCCAAAACTCAAATAATGGTTACGACGGCTGAAAAGTCATTGTTGCGGCATATGTAAGGCAAAACATTCCCTTTGTCATTTAGTAAAATGCTTCATACAAAAATATTCCTTTTGAATAAAAGTAATGTTCAAAGGGTTTTATACACCTAATAATAGAATGTTTTGTATAAAACAAAATATGCCTCAATGAAAGGAGATTGAGACGATGTCCCTTAAAAATATGGTATCCTTAGATTAAGGATAAATGAATTATGTAATTATGTGTGAAAAATATAAATACACCCAATATATGTGAATATTAAGTTTTAAACAATCAGATGACATTACCACATATTCAGATCATTAAATAATCAAGAAGTAGAGTTTTAACCCAAAGAATTGAAATTTGGTTAAGAAGTTCCCTTACAAAATTTCGACAGCCTAACGACGTCACATTAAAATTCAGAAAATGAATTGATGAGAGAGAAAATTCTATCTAATCACTTGTACAAACAATTTAAATCAATAAGGATTTATAATAACATATCCCAACATAATAATATGTAAATTAAAATACCTAAAAAGATAATTCTTTTAAATATATGAGGGTGAAAGGTTCCCTTACCGATTTGGGAATCTTTCTGAAACGTACACCCCAAGAAAGAAGGGTTATAAAATGAAGATGTAAATAACCATAAATTAATGTATAATACACGAATAAAAAAATCATGGGAATTAAATACACCTCATTAAATACATAAGTGGTGAAAAATGGAGATCTCACGGAAATAAAAGTGAGATAAGAAATTCCATATGAAAATTCGGAAGCCTAACAGTGCCACTTTAAACTTAAAAAAATGGATTGATGAAATCAAATAGGGTATCTCAACATATGAACTTAAAATTACAGTATTATTGATTTAGATATCACACCCCAACATAATTAAAAGTAACTTGAAATACTTGACATGAAAATAGAACTTTGAAAATAAGAAGGTTGAAATGTTCCCTTAGAAAAATTTGACAGCCTAACAACACCACTTAAATTTCTTAAAATGAATTGATGAGAGAAGGAGGGGGTCTCTAAACATTTGAACATAAAAAGGAAATTAGTATTAATATAAAATAACATTCCCAAAATAAGAAAAAGGAGCTTAAAATAAATGACATAAAAGAGAATACATGCAAAGAAAGATAGAGGAAGGATCCCTTACCTCAAGTTTGACTTGCCTTGTTAGTTTGGTTATATTCCGGATTAAAAAACATTGGTCAATTTATAATTTCTTATGTAGCTACTTTAATTTTTATTATTCAATTCACTTCACATATTCTAATTTTATAATAGTTGGTTAATTATGTGAGTTCATATCAGACATTTTTGTCGATGTTTGGTTCATGAGTCAAAAGTGAACTTGTTGGAAAATAATTTTCCATGTAGTTACAGGTAAATCATCTCCAAAATAGTATTAATGATTTAAATATCATATATATACTTTATATATTCATATAATACTATTCCATAACATTTGGAGATAAAAAAATGAAATGCACCGTTCATGGAGACGGTAGGTCGTACGTACGCATGAACGCTACTTTCATTTCCTTATCATATTATGGGAATCAAAAATAAATGAGAGATATAAATATATTATAATTACATAATTATATTCATCATTTAGATTTAATATATATCATATATATCCAGTTTATATATTTACTTATAATAGTACATAACATTTGGCGTTAAGAAATGAAATGCACCGTTCATGGAGACGGTAATCCGTACGTACGCATGAACGCTACTTTCGTTTCTATTTCATACTTTAAGTAAATTAAAACATAATTATAAATAGGTATATTATAATCACAGTATAATATCACATATAACATCATTAATTCCATCCTTTATACATTCCACATATGGAATTAACGATACAAATCACTTTGAGGGGCGGTAGTCTGCGTTTCCAAAAATGAAATTATCGCATTTACCCATTATGGAAACCATAAAGGTATGGAATAAATGAAAAATAAATAAGAATAAGTAAAACATAAAAACAATATATATACCATATATAAATACAGGGACAGCATAATGGCCACCATTAGAGGTGTTAAAAGAAGATTGAACAATCATCATTTCGTGAGGCAGTAATTCACCACCCACAGAAACAATATGTTCTTTAACCATTAGATGGAGTTATGTATATGTGTAGCTCTAATACGTCTCATAAAAACATTCTAGTATTTATAATATAATGGTTTTGTTAAAAAATAAAGTAATAAAAATAGTTTAGGGGGTTGGAGAAGCAAAATAAAACAATAGAACATAAGAGAAGACATTACCTTCAAGTCAGGTAACTCTTTTTTATTTGAGCCCAAAGGCTTCCTTGGAAATACTTCTGCCCAAAGTGAGGCTTCTAGTAGTAAGAGAGGGATTTGGAGAGACAATACGTGGAGAGGTTGGATGACCCAAGGGCTTGAGAGGTTTGGGTAAGGGGGTAGAGGTGGGGGCCATTTATAAGAGGGAGTAGGGTCACTTAAGGAAAGTCTGGGAATGTTACATTATTATAAAATGCGTTTCTGATTTTAAGGGTCACACAATGATATATTTCGAGGATAAAGTGATAAGGCTTAAAAATCCATCCATCCAATAGGCTTTAGAAAAGTGTAAGTCTTAGATTTTACCTTATCATTTCATTTTATTTAAATTGTTCATTAGTGAGGCAATCATTGCATCATTATGTTGTAATAAATAAATTTTTTTATATAATTTCAAAAAACTATAAAAAATTACCATGTTTTAGGAAATCGTTTTATCTTTCTAATGACTATTTATAGTATAATTGATCATTTATGTAAACAAAATTAAATTTGTTTTACTATGGATATACACACCATTGTTATATTTCCTTTATTTAAAAAAAATAATATGATAAAAGGTCATTATCACACTAAAGTGATTCCATGGGGTCCCAAAGTTGGCACAAGGAATCCCATGGTCTGCCATGACTCAAAAAATAGAATTAAGACACATGGATGTGTAATTTTTTATTATTATGATATTATTTTATTACCCTTAACTACCCAGTTACTAATTAACCACGATAATTAATTGATAATTGCCGATATTACTATTCATAATTTCCAAAAACAAAATATTCTTAATTACATAATTTGGACATTCTTATTAAAAATATGGAATCTATTTTATCAAATTCGAGACACAGAAATTTTAGTAATAAATTTAAAATAATTCACTTTAATGGAATGGGTTGTTCGAGGTCCATTACTTAGTGAAAATCTGATGTTGGGTGTTTTGGGTGGTTTGGGAGGCCATCCCAAATTCTCGTTGAATTTTGACCCATGATAGGCATACTGGTAACCTTATAATATCCGTAGCAGGCATACCGGTAGCTCGGTCTCCTTTCTGTGTATCTTGCGAGGTGGGTATTCTATTGCTTCTGTAGAATTGGATTAACCAAACTTTAAAGAAGATAATAAATGGATTCCAAAGAACGAAGGGGAGGGGTGTGACCGATGACGTTGCTCTGTTTTTCTCTTCTTCCATGATTAATGATCTCTGAATTGTTCGGGTTTAATCCTACTGAAAATCACGGATGATGGTGGTCTTTCTCTATGCACTAACTAACCCTTACCTCTAGTGATGTTTAAATGGATTGTTTTGTGGTTGTGAACCCTTTTTGTGTAAATAAATTTGGTTAATTACTTTTATTCAGCTAAATAAATTGAAATCACCAAGATCAATCATTTTCTATGATAACCCCTGTTAAAGTACAGTGGAATTAGAATCATGGAGTTGGTTAAATCGGTTAAATCTAAAAATACCGTCTTGGGCCTGCTTTGTGTTTTGGTGGTGGTTGGGTTGTTTTTCCATCAAGGGCTGATTTCTAGGTGATTGGGTGGGGATTGGATCCCCTGTTGTTATGCTTCCAGTGGATGTCAACTTATGGTCGGGTGGTTTCCTTTATTATATCACGAATTGGGGTGGAGTCCTCTATTTTTGAGTAACCGTTGGCTCTGGGATTTTGGGAACATGGGGTAGTATCTTGGGTTTTCTTGGGGTTCTAGTACTTTGAGGGATCTCACTTATCTCTTTTGTTGTTGTGACTTCACAACAGAACCAGGTGTGAATGTTTAAGTTGATGTTTGACAGTACTCTTTCCTTGGCTTGTTCTTTTTCTTGCTAGTTTCCTAAGTAGGTGAAAAAACTTATCTAAACATTATTACTGAACATGAAAACAAGGATAAGACAAATGGGTTTTGGTTTGGTGTGAGTTGTGACTTGGACATGCGTGCTGATTGTGTTCTTTAGGCTGGCTGAAGAAAAACCTAGATTTTGGTGAGTGCTTGTTATTTATACATATACTTGTAGTTTTTGTGTTTCATATTCCCGCCCCACCCAACTTGAGCACTTAGTGCCGAACACCCCCATTTCATGGTGGAGGGTGTTTTTTCCAACACTTCTATTAGTGGCTGGTTATTAGCTCCTTTCTTCTCCCTTTCCCGGATATCCCAAGTAACTTTGGGCAGGCTGTGATGTCCTGAAGTCCATTATTATCCCATGAATCTACGGGCAGGGTGGTGTGGTGGTTGGCCTAGGTGTGTGTGGGCAGGTGGTTTCCCAACTGTCATCGGAATGAGGCCTAGGTGTCTTTGGGCATGGCAGTGGATCTTCTAGCCCATGTGTCTTCGGGCATGGTGATGGTTGTTCTGGCCTAGGTGTTTGTAGGCAAGGTTACGTGAGACAGTTGTGGCCCAGGTGTTTGCGGGTGGGGTTTGGTAGTGGGACTTCATGAGGATATGGCCCAGGTGTGTGCGGGCGGGGTGTGGCAGGGGGACTATGGTGAGAATGCCGGGATTGGGTTGATGTGTAGGATGTCTTCAATAACCAGTGGGAATGTGGCGCGGGGTACCCAAACATCGATGTGTTATGACTATAAATTACTTGAATGCGTTATTTGGGGAGTGTGACTTGGTGAGGATTGGGTGGTTAGTTTCCTTGGTAGGTGCATGGTTATCTCTTTTCTCATAGGGCATCAATATTCCTCCCCACTTGTGTACGAGATTCTTTGGTGTTCCCTACCGAGTATACTTGTATGCTCACCCTAAATTTATAAAACTGCTTTCAGGTTTCCAGGAGGACTTCGGGGATCGTGTTGGACCGTACTAGCTCATACCTTGTGAAAGATCATCATAGTTTTTGTTGATTTTTATTTTGGAACTTTGCCTTGTAGTCTCCTTTTACATTTTGGATTTTTCTTTTATAACATGCAATGGGAATGGTTCATGGATTTACTTTTTATTACATTCAGTCTTTGTGTCGTGGGATTTACTATCTTATCTCCCAATACGATTAAAAGAAAAAGGGTAATTCCTTCCATTTAGTGTGTGATATTATACCATTGGTTCTGGTCTCCACTCCGAGACCTATTGAAGGCCGGTTTCGGGGGTCATTATCTCTCCTTCAACATAAAGACGGAAGGGTCTGGAAATATGCTGAACTTTACCTCCTTTTGATGAAGGTGGGACATGACACAATGGTATCATAGGTAGGAGGTTTGAGGGATAGGATGGATTCTATAGTTTGGCACAGTAAGGAGTTCATGGGATTGTAGGGAAACTGTGCCAGGTGACCTTGGTGCGTGAATTAGGCCAGGGAAGACCGTCTTGGACACGGGATTTTAGGGCCCCCGTGATCCGATGCAAGGACTATGTACCTACTGAACGACTAAGTGAGGCCACACTGATTGCAGGGTAGAGACCCTAGGAAAGGTACATGCATCATAATGACTTCTGTTCTCGTGTTTCTGGGATGTTCTGGGATTTTGAAATAGATAATATGTTTATGAAATTTTAAGAACAATATTCTGCACTACTTGGGCTTAGGCATTGCTTATTTACATTGCAGCTATGGAACCTAGGAGGCGACCACATGTGGTGCAGGCGATCGAGGCCTAGGAGGCTACCTTGAATGATCGACAGAGAGATGATCAAGGAGAGGATGACCAGTGGCCGAAGACACTCTGGGCCTTCCAGCGACAGAGCCTAGAGAAATTTGAGGGCATCACCTCTAACATGAAGATGGAGAGTTTGGTGGAGGAGCTGGTGATAGCCTTCGTCTTTATCTGGGCTCCGACTGAGTACTGGTTTCCTCTGGCCTTCATCCAGATGCGAGAAGCAGCGCGTTAGTGGTGCATGATTTACCTAGGGGATAGGAGAGAGGATGAGGTGGAATGGGCTGATTTTGAGAAGGAGTTCCGGGCGGAATTCATCTCTTTTATGATGAAGGAGGAAAAGAGGCAGGAGCTACTCTCCCTCCAGCAGGGGACTATGTCAGTAAGAGAGTTGGGAATCATGTTCAAGGACCTCTTACATTTCGCTTCGGACCTCTTTCCAGATGAGGAGTCTCAGGAAATATGTTTTGAGGAGGCGCTCCGACCCTCCCTCAAGTACGTTGTAACCCCCTTCACCCTGCCGACGTACATGGAGGTCCAGAAGAAGGCTGAAGTGGTGGAGAGGATGCACACACATGGAGGTGTATTGAGAGAGGGGATCCAAATGGGATCATTGAAGGGGAAGGCTGTTAGAACCAGACCACCAGCATCAGGACCCTCTCTATTCCGACCATTAGGGAGCAAGCCACATCAGTTCCTGTTCTGGTCCCACAGTCCTCACCCTTTTATTTTCGGCCCAGGACCGAGGTGATTTGTATGTGGGAGCTATGGACATATCCAAAATTAGTTCTCGGACCGAGTACAGTATGGCGGTGGTGGACAGGCCCAGCACCTGTCCCAGCAGCAGCTTCCAGCTCGGCCCTTCCAGCAGCAGCAGTAGGGGCAGCAAGCTCCCACTCCTCTGAGAGCAGACGTTGCAGGAGGAGGCCAACCTCAGTGCACTCCTTAGGGACCTGAACCAGGGTGTGGTCTGGGAGGTGGTCGACAGCCAAGAAGAAGAGGATCTGGTCTTGGACAGGTGCACACTTTGTAGGTGACAGTTCTAGCAGGACAGGAGGTTGTTCGAGGTACGATTAGTTTGTTCAGTACCCTTTCTTACGCCTTGTTTGATACTGGAGCATCGCACTCCTTTGTTGCACGCGGTCTGGCCCATGCTCTGGGCCTGGATGCCAAGAGACTTCCAGTGCCCCTGGTGCTGAGCACAGTATTTGTAGGTCAGACTGACTTGTTATATGTTTTCTGAGGATGCAGACTGATGATTGGGCTACATCAATCGGTCATAGATTTACTACTGCTACAGATACAGCCATACGATGTCATCCTAGGCATTTTCTGGTTTTTCTTTATGTGTGCCGTCATCGACTGCTTTCAAGGAAAGGTTGTGTTCTCAGACTTGGGTGGTTGACGCATTACATTCCCTGGCGAGCGGAGCAGTCAGAAGGGAAGCAGGCGAGAGGAACCCCTCCTATCAGTGTCAGCTGAGCTATTAGTAGAGTTAGTGGATGCTGAGATGGTGGAGGTACCAGAAATCGTCAGTGATTTTACGGACATCTTTGTTGAGGAGGTTACGACTCCACCCCCTTGACATGATATCGAGTTTGGGATAGACTTGCAGCCTGGTGGTTGTCCGATTTCGATTGCTGCTTACCGGATGGCACCTTTAGAGGTATGGGAGTTGCAGATTCAGATCGACGATCTGATAAAGAGGGGTTATTTTCGACCAAGTGTGTCACTGTGGGGTGCTTTAGTCATGCTTGCAAAGAAGGCAGATGGAGGTATCAAGTTGGACATAGACTAAAGGAGGCTGAATTAGGTGATAATCAAGAATCACTGCCCTCTTCCGAGGACAGACGATCTTTTCGACCAGCTGAAAAGGGCTTGATGGTTCTTGAAGATCGATCTTTTTTCTGGGTATCACATGTTGAGGGTGAAAGTGGGCGTCATCCCGAAGATGTCCTTCACGTGGAGATATGGACACTTTGAGTTTTTTTTTCATGCCCTTCGGTGTTACAAATGCCCCGACTGTGTTCATGGGGCTTATGAACTCTGTCTTCCGGGAGTACCTTGATCAGTTCGTAGTTGTGCTCATCAACGACATCATGATCTATTCATGGTCAGAGGAGGACCACACGTAGCACCTGAGGACGGTTTTGGTGGTCATCCGACAACAACATCTCTATGGGAAGTTGTCGAAATGCAAGTTCTGGATGAGGGAGGTGCACTTCCTTGGGCACGTAGTGTCTGAGCAGGGGGTAGCTGTGGACCTATCATTGGATGAGGCAGTTGTTTCTTGGGCAACACCCAAGAATGTGGCAGAGGTTCATAGTTTCCTCGGTCTGGCGGGTTACTATCGAAGGTTCGTACCCAACTTCTCTCGAGTTGTATCCCCTTTGACAGCCTTGACCAAGAAGGACCAGGTTTTCATGTGGAGTGAGCAGTGCGAGGATGCCTTCAGCTATCTGAAGGATAAGTTGGTTATTGCCCCAGTGCTGAGACTACCAGAAGAAGGGGCAGAATACGAGGTGTTCTGTTATGCATCAGGGCAAGGTGTTGGATGTGTTTTGATGTAGCGACAAGGGGTGATCTTTTATGGGTCTAAGAAGCTATGAACTCAAGAGCATAATTATGCCACCCACACCTGGAGCTTGTGGCGGTCGTTTTTGTGCTAAATTTATGGTGGAATTACCTCATTGGATAACTCTTTTTGGTCTTCACAGATCAAAAAACATTGAGGTATATATTCACCCAACATGACCTAAACATGCAGTAGCGAAGGTGGGTGGAGATCCACCAGGATTACGACTTCGAGATTTCCTATACTTCAGGGAAGGGGAATGTAGTGTCTGATTCCTTGAGTAGGAGACCGCAGGAGGATGCGGTCTGAGAGTCGGCAGATGCCTGGAATGCAATGGTGGAGTTGGCATCCTTGCACCTGGATGCGAGGACAGATGGCGGTAGAGGTTTCCTATATCAGATGACAGTACAGTCTTCTCTATTTCACCATGTGGAGGAGTCTCGGTGGGGATACCCAGGGTGTGAATTGATGCGTAACAGAGTTTACTAGAGCAATGTTCCTGAAGGGTGGACGGAGGATGTTCAAGACCAGATTCTTTTTTGAGGAAAGTTGTTTCTTTGAGAGGCGATGCATTGCATGGTTCTTAGTGAGTTCCCCAAATCACCTCTTGCAGTGAACCCATGAGTTTACAAGATGTACTAGGGTCTGAAGAGATAGTTCTTGTGGCTCAAATTAATGCGAGCAGTGGTACGTTTTGTGGCCAAGTGCCTAGTGTGTCAGCAGGTGGTGGCTGAACACTGAGTTCCAGGAGTCCTGATGTAGTCTCTAGATGTCCTCGAGTGTAAGTGGGAGGACTTCTCGATTGATTTCGCCACGGGACTACCAAAGGATCAAGGGGGATATGATTCCATCTGGGTAGTAGTGGACTGGTTAATGAAATTGGATCACTTTTTGGCAATTAAGGAGTCATGTGTAGTGGATGCTTTTGCACAAAGGTACGTGGATGAGGTGGTATGGTTGCATGGTGTACTGAGGTCCATAGTCTCGGATAGTGATTCACGGTTTACCTCACGAGTCTGGAGAGGATTGTAACATTATTTTGGCACCCAGCTACGTCTTAGAAATGCTTTCCATCCCCAAACAGATGGGCAGACAGTGCGCACCATCCAGACCTTAGAGGAGATTCTGCGGGCATGCGTTCAGGACTCAGTAGGATCATGGGTGGGACACTTACCTTTGATATAGTTCACCTACAATAACATCTATCACTCGACCATTGGTATGGCCCCGTTTGAATCCTTGTACGGGATGCCATGCCGCTCACCTGTGTGTTAAACCGAGGTCGGAGAGGCATGCATCGTTGGCCCGGAGGTGGTCCAAGGCACGACGGAGAAGGTTCAGCTTCTACGGGAAAGGATGAAGGTGGACCAGGACAGTCAAAAGTTATATTCTAATAGTAGGAGAAGGCCCATGGAGTTTGAGGTTGGAGACCACATTTTCTTGAAGGTCTCCCCTCGGTGCAGACAACGGAGCTTCGATAAGGGGAGTAAGCTTTCCCCATGGTTCATTGGACCCTTCGAAGTGTTGTGGTGGGTAGGCGAAGTGGATTATCCGCTAGCGTTACCACCACTTCTACTGAGGATACATGACTTCTTCCATGTGTCCAAGCTCCATCAGTATCTGCAAGAGGATTCACACGTCCTCGACTGAGGAGACCTAGACATCGAGGATGATGTGATCTTTGTGGAAATACCAGTGATGATCGAGGATCGTGAGGAGAAGGTTCTTCGTGGGTGAACCATTCCCATTGTTCGTATGTTATGGAGACATGGTGGGCTTGAAGAGAGTACGTGGGAGAGGGAAGCACAAATGTGTGCCCAGTACCCATAGTTGTTTTGATTTTTATATTGTTCTATTTATACATTTTGTGGTGGATCATTTTACCTCATTGGGTATGAAATTTGTGGTTTTCTTTCCTCTGAATGTGTAAAAGTCATGGCTATGGGGAGGGGAGGACCCGACCCCTAATCAACACGCATTAAGGTGGATGTTATTAAACCTATGCAAATGAGTCAGTGCCACCCAAAGCAGATAATATCTTGACATGGGGGAAGAGACTCCCCAACCCACATGACTGGGTAGTTTGACATGGTGTGTTTCTTGGTTCTTGAGAGGTAGGGGTTTTTAGTTAACAATGAGGTTCACTCCTAAGAGGGATTATTCAAGGTGGTTGTTCGGGCCCTCTCTTTCCTCATGGGTTGTTTTTATTCTCGAGGGTGAGAATAGTTTGAGAGGTATCTGATGTAATGTCCCAGGTTGTTCGAGGTCCATTACATAGTGAAAATATGATGTTGGGTGTTCTGGGTGGTCCGGGAGGCCATCCAAACTTCTCTGTGATGCTTGACCCATGGTAGGCCTACTGGTAGCCTTAGCCTACCGGTAAGAGGCCTACCTGTAGCTCGGCCTACTGGTAGTCTCATCCAATTGGTATCTCGGCCTACCGGTAGCCACAACCTACCGGTGGCTGTCAGCCACCGGTCGCTCTCGACTACCTGTCGCTGCAGCCTACCGGAAGCTCGGCTACCGGTACCTACCCCCACAGGTTTTCCAGTAGCACCTCCGTTTTGGGAAAATTGAGTTTTAAACCCAATTTTGACCCCCTTTAACCAGTAACACCAATAAATAGCATTTAATTAAATGTTTAACGAGCCATGTTCATTGGTTTAAACCACCCCCAAAGGCAAGGAACCCTTTCATGACGTGTGGGGTCGTGTGGTCAACCCACGACCCCGCTCCTTATGCGGTTTCACATTCATATATCAACCATCCACATCCCTTATAAACCAAAGGGATCTCCCTGGGTTTCTTTTTCTCAATCACTCTCCCGTTGATTCATCTGCTCGTCCTTGAGTTCCTGAGGCCCCACCCCTACAAATCGTGCATCTTCTGTTCCTGGCACGTGAAGATGAACTTCGATCGTTGATCAATCAAGAAGGGTTTCACCTTAGTCTCTCCATTCTGTGTATCTTGTGCGGTGGGTATGCTATTTCTTCTATAGAATTGGATTAACCAAACTTTAAAGAAGATAATAAACGGATTCCAAAGAACGAAGGGGAGGGGTGTGACCGATGATGTTGCTCTGTTTTCTCTTCTTCCATGATTAATGATCTCTGAATTGTGCGGGTTTACGCCTACTGAAAATCATGGCATTTGGTGGATTTCTCTGTCCAAAAATGAACCCTTACCTCCGGGGATGTTTAAATGGAATTTTTTGTGGTTGTGAAACCGTGATGTATAAAGGAATTTGGTTAATTAGATATATTTGGCTAAATAAATTGAAAGCACCAGGATCAATCCATTTCTATGATAACCCCGGTTAAAGTACAGCGGAATTGGAGTCATGGAGTGTGTTAAATTATTTAAATCTGAAAACACCTGCATGTTCTTGCTTTGTGTTGTGGTGGTGGTTGCATTGTTTTTCCTTCATGAGCTGATTTCTGGGTGATGTGGGTGGGGATGTGATCCCCTGTTTTTATGATTCAAGTGGTTGTGAACTTAATATTGGGTGGTTACCTTGATTATATCACAAATTGTGGTGGAATCCTTTATTGTTGAGGAACCGCTGGCTCCTAGATTTTGGGAACATTGGGTAGTATCTTGGGTTTTCCTTTGGTTCCAGTACATTGAGGGATCTCACTTATCCCTTTTTTTGTTGTGACTTCACAAGAGAACTGGGTGTGAATGGTTAAGTTGATGTTTGACTGTACTCTTTCATTGTCTTGTGCTTATGCTTGGTAGTTTCCTAAGTAGGTGTACAAACTTATCTAAACATTTTTACAGTACATGAAAACAAGGATGAGACAAATGGTTTTTGGTTTGGTGTGAGTTGTGACTTGGACATGGGTGTTGATTGTGTTTTTTAGGGTGGATGATGAAAATATTAGATTTGGGTCAGTGCTTGTTACCTATACATATACTTTTAGTTTTTCTGTTTCTTATTTTCACCCCACCCATGTTGAGCACGTAGTGCCGAACACCCCCATTTCATGGTGGAGGGTGTTTTCCCAACACTTCTATTAGTGGATGGTTATTAGATCCTTTATTCTCCCTTTCCCGGATATCCCTTGTATCTTCAGGCAGGCTGTGATGGCCCAAAGTCCATTATTAGCCAAAGAATCTACGGGCAGGGTGGTGTGGTGGTTGGCCTGGTGTGTGCGGGCAGGTGGTTTCGCAAGTGTCATCAGGATGAGCCATAGGTGTCTTCAGGTGTGGTAGTGGATCTTCTAGCCCAATTGTCTTCGGGCATGAAGGTGGTTGTTCTGGCCTAGGTGTTTTCAGGCATGGTTATGTGAGACAGTTGTGGCCCAAGTGTTTGCGGGTGGGGTTTTCCAGTGGGACTGTGTTAGGATATGGCCCAGGTGTGTGTGGGCGGTGTGTGACAATGGGATTGCGGTGAGAATGGAGGGATTGGTTCGATGTGTAGGATGTCTTCAATAACCAGTGGGAATTTGGCATGGGGTACCCCAACATCGATGGGCTATTACTATACATTACTTGACTTGCGTTATTTGGGGAGTGTGCCTTGGTGAGGCTTGGGTGGTTAGTTTCCTTGGTAGGTGCTTCGTTATCTCTTTTCTCATAGGGCAATAGTATACCTCCCCACTTTTGCACAAGAGTCATCGGTTTTCCCTACTGAGTATACTTGTATGATCACCCTACATATAAAACTGCTTTCAGGTTTCTAGGAGGACTTCAGCGATCATGTTGGACCATACTAGCTCAGACCTTGTGACAGATCATCGCAGTTGTTGTTGTTCTTTATTTTGGTACTTTGCCTTGTAGTCTCCGTATACATTGTGGATTTTACTTTTGTAACATGCATTATGAATGGTTCCTGGCTTTACTTTTTTGTACTTTTATTCTTTATATTTTGGTATTTACCATCTTATCTCTCGATCCCATTAAAAGAAAAAGGGTAATGCCTTCCATTTAGTATGTGATCTTATACCCTTGTTGCTGGTCGCCACTCGGGGACCTATTGAAGGTCGGTTTCAGGGCTCATTATCTCTATTTCAACTTAAATAATGAACTTCTTAGAAATCTTCTAACCTTTCTCTCCTTTTGGTGATGGCGGGTCATGATATTCATGTTGTCAAAACCAATGATGGGTTTTTCAGATGTAAAATCTATCAAAAGATTGATTTGTTTTTACATCCAATTTGAATGTGAAATTCTATCCAATGACCAACATTTTATTAAATGATAAAAAAATATTAAAATTTAACTATAAAACCAATTAAAATGACAATATATCTATATAAATATATTGGATGAAAAGGCAGATTTGAATTAAAATGCAGTATTTTTCACTATTCATTAAAAATGTACATTTGTCTGAAAAATTCCAAAAATTCACCCTAAGCTATATTTGATATTAAAAATTATAAAATAATATCAATTTTACCAAACTCAATACATATATGTTTCATTAATTAATTTTATAATCCATTCCAGCTGTCAAAACAAATAGTGTGTTTTTAAGAAACAATATCTATTAAAAGATTGACACTTGTTTATGTCAAATTTCAAAGTGAAATTAAGTACAATGACCTCCATTTAATTAAATGGTAAAAATATATTTTAATTATACTTTAAAACCAATTAAAAATATATTCTTACCATATAAATAATTTATATTAAAATGAGGTTTTGAATTAAAATCCAACATTTTACACTATTCATTAAAAATGATCTTTGTTGGAAAAAATACCAAAAATTCTCACAATGTAAATTTTCATGTCTTGATTCTAAAGAAGGATATTATTTTGTCAAATATAACATATAAAAGTGAAAAAATGTAGATTTAAAAAGGGTCCGCCATCAAAAGTCCGTTAATCGATCTTTAAAGAATGTTAGAATAAAAAATTGGATTCATTCGCATTGTAAGACTGTAAAATTCATTGGATAATATAAAACCATTTTACAAACATATATAATCATATTTTAGTTATTTATGTTCATTATGGACATTAAAACGGCTATGCGTTTACTACCATCTACAATAATATTATTCTATTATTAGTGTGCAACGTAAGATTTCAGAGAAACTCGTTGTTGCGTATTGGGTACACCATTGAACATAGCATCCCTTTTAAAGTGATATTAATATTTTATTCATAAATATTAATCAATATGAAAATGTAATATTTTTTATTTACCTGGGATGTTGCAGCATGTGGCACACCTAACACATTTTAAGCTTCCATGGAATGAGAGTAATCTACAACAAGTAAAAAAGATAGACAACCATCTGATAAAGCAGTACAATATATAGACCTATAAAATGATCAGCCTTATTAGATATGATATAAACATCATAAATAATGGGGAACAAAGCGAATATCTATAATTAATGTTCCTAGATACTCTCCTCCAAGCCACCATGCTCCCACATGAAACGTTCATGGGGGATTGAATGCTAATGGAACACATAATCCTAGCATTCATGGATCCCAATAGGCCACTCCTTTAATGTTGTGTCATCATCAACATTGATATCTACCTAATTGATAATGGGACACTCCTCATGAAGATAAAAAAGACTTATGACATGTGAAAAAAATAATTTATCCCTGTCATATGTGGAGGAAGTGTTATATGATACACCACGGCTCCAACATGAGCCAACAACCTCAAAATACCAAAAATCATTGTTGATAAAGCTTACTCATATGACCAAACCTTTACTGCACGTGATGGGGAGTCACCTTCAAGAACATATGATCCCCAACGTAAAACTCTAGATGTGTCCTCCTATGATAGGATGGGGAATTCTTATGATCAGGTATATCCATCATTCTTTTCAGAATCACCTGAACCATATCTATCAAGTTATGCAATAGATCCATCATTATAATTAATGACTCTCCTACCCCAGTCATGTATAATGGATAATGGAATGATCTTCCATTGAAATATTATAATGGATACATACTGATTTTTGAGTAGAAAATATTTTTTCAAGAGAACACTACCAAGGGAAGTTTCTTCATCCATGAACCTCCAAAATTGAGGATATATGAGCACAACATTCCTTTATGAGTCTAGATTGTCTGATATATCAGAACATCCGTCTATAAATGGAAAGTAGTTCGAAGGACTAGCTAATAACAAAAATCATGTTGGAGACCCCTACACATCTTGTAGGTAAAACAACGATCCCGATCATGAATTATCTTCATAATGAATATGTGGAGTTTCACTACTTCCTCAATATATGTCCTCAACAAAAATATTCATAGATATCAACTCCATGATCACTAAAAATTTGTAATATTTAATCAATTGATCCACATAAACCCATATACTACCATATACTCCTTAATCTTGAGGTAAAATTGTATTAAAGACTATCGAGATTTCCTCTCAGTTTCTATGATGAAAATCTAATGTTTGGATAAAACTACCAAGAACACAGTGATCAACCTTCACCATATAGAAGACCAGAAAATAAGAAAAAAATCTATAACAGCATGCTACATCCCCGGACATGAAAAATAACCTCTCAAATATCAGTAAATATTTTTCATTCAATGATGTACTTCCAAAGGAAAACAACATAACACTATGAGAATTATCACATACACCATGAAAAGAACTAAATGCCTTCCCTAAAACAACACCTGTTGTTGGCCATCCTCAAACCAACCATCATGGGCCTCACCTAAAATAAATTTGGTCATTCCAAAACTCCATTTCAAGATCGCCAAAATTGGAATCTTCCACCTGTTTTCCTTGATATGGATACACCATGATCTAAAAACTAAAATATCTTCCACCGACATCCCCCATTTCTAGATGCAATAGGAAATGTTATACAATTACTCTCTAGGAAGCACCCGATTAAAACACTACATCACATTGTGACATATTTCCTAGCGGATCGACAACAACATTCCCCATTCAATGTGTATATAAAATCACTATGTTTTAGTCATGTACGAACTACATCCATTGATTCTATAACATGTTTATATCACATTAAAGAAAAAATACCTATGGAACTTATGACCAGTGATGACCACATAATTCTCTCTGATGAGGTAATGTGTTGAAAACATTAGGGAAAGCAACTCTACCTCCAAATAGATATCATGGTTGGAATAGATATGCTCATGGGTATGCAACATCCAAGACCATTATAAACAACTGATATATACTACATCAGAATGCAACCCAACCCAATATGGCAGTCATCGAAAAAAACATCAAATTGAACTCCTTTTTTGGAAAAAAATGAATAAAAGGACTTTTCAGTATTGCCTTAAAATACTCAAAAGAAATCTAACACTGATATTTCCATAGAACGCCTAATCATTTTGTGCCAATGATGTCAGAGTAGTTTCATCATGAGATAAATAAGATATGAACCTCTATTAATATCATGAAATCCCAAGGAAACATCACACATATTCCATTGCCTGGGGGACTTCACAGGACACAGATTCTTCTGTATTCAATGTATCTATATTTACTACCTATTGGAATATGACATTTCACACAAAATAGACGTCTAGATAGAAAATCTCACAATTCCAAAAAATTTCTAACAACATTTCATTGAGAAGAAATCTCAAAATAACTCACTAATTCACTACATACTCATCTTAAGATGCAGATTACCCAATTATTTCAACAATAAAAACCACCATGAACATGTCTTGTAACTCACCGAGCACTAAATTCATCCACACAGTAATCATAGCTGGATAATTCATGACAGTCAACTGTATCACAACAAACTCATAATGACCATGATGAAAATAGAATGTAGTATTTGATATGTCATCATAATTCACACATATCTAATTATATCATAGCCAAAAATTGATGATCAAGAACCAAATTTCACATTTTAATTGATCAAATAAATCATCATTTCATGGAAGAGGACAATGTTTCTTCACTATAAATTACTCTTAGTTACAATCATCATTACCCAACTACATGATTCCATCATCCTTTCTTATGAACAAAACGGATGCACCCCACAATGACAAATAGGGTAGAACAAAACCAAACATCAATAAACCATCTAGTTTTATATCAAGATATCACAAATCAAAAGGATCAATTATATATAGAGACATCAAGGTATAAGACACTACGAGTGGTATTTTTATCACAAACTCAACCTCTCATCGATGTAAAAAACACTACATCTTCCACTAGAAATACATTAGGGTACTCTTATGTGAACATTGGAAACACTGGTAGAAGACCCTCTGATGAAATAATCATCAATTCATTAATCAAGGATGATATGGATGGAACATGCCTCTTACCCAATTTAGGGTCTATCCCACAAACAAACACAGGTATATCTACATCAATATTTATGAAAAATGAAACACCACATGATGCAATATAATATATCCTGTAGAAAATAAAAATCATCCAATTTTATGATGATTTCATATGGTTGTATGTGTAAACATTGGAAATCTTCCCAAGAGTGGTGTTGCCTTAGCACTAGATCATAGTCTCTAAATACATCAAACATGTTAGTTCGATCTCTAATCCATATATTCAATGAAAATGTCACTAGAATCATCTTTACATCAAGTACTCGAGCATGGATAAGGGTAGGTGGTATGAATTATTTTTTCATTCTTGGATCAAAAAAGGTATGTATCCATATAGATAACAAGAAAAGGGTACCTAAAATCATGTATGGCTCACCCGGTGCGAAAAATGTAAATGTATGACGCTTTCCACGACCTAATCCATGACCTATCTGACCATGCTGAGGACCACATATATGGTTGTTCTCTTATCTTTGAGGATGAGGAGAGTTCTAGGTATGTCCTCTATCTGACCCATATACTCTCTGTTAATCCCAAACTAGATCAACCTGGAACTACTGCCTTGGATGGAATGGCATTAGCGGAGGAACCAAAAGTGGAAAAACTAGCCAATACTGACTACTCTAAAATTTCAAGAATTCTACCAACTAATGGCCTCATCCTCTATAAAAATACCTGCATTTTATCTTTGGGCATAGTTTTGGGAGGTTCATACCCCAATGATACATGAAATTGAGGGCTAGGACCTACCATAAACTGATGAGAAACAATACTACCTGTAGAGACCTGAAGCCTAACGTACATTGACATTACATTACATTTGCGGAATACTTAGTACATAACAAAAACACACACACAATAATCGTAATAGTTTAGTGTCTTTGGAAACTCGGAACGTAATCTTCTAATCGTGGTGAATGATCTTCAACATCTCCCATAAAGATCTTACTTTTTTTACCTAGAACCTTTCTTTATATCCTGGGGAAAAGAAAACATAAAAGGGTGAGCTCAAATGCTCAGTAAGGGTAAACAAAAGAAATATCAATCACATCATATACATAAGAACATAGCTTTTGGAAATCTTAACCTGCAAAAGAGAGCATAATTTCATAACATGGGATAAATCATGGCAGTGAAATGTAATCACAATAATAATAACATAAAACATGGAACTTTGTGGCATTCACACATAATCATAGAGAATCATTTCTTGTTAGTCAAGACTCATTTCCAAGACAATCTTAGTGGACAAAGTCCCTTTCTGAATCGAGTAACCCTCGTTTCAGTCCTGTTTCACTGAACCGGTATAACCTACCATTCCAGCCATGTCTATCTCATGAGATATAAAATCTTTACCCAATGCATTGGAGGGAGATATAGGTCCCACCCATCTCATAATGATACCATTCTTATGTGTTCCACAAAATCATAAATCTTACATCATTTCATAACCCATGTAATAAAAATGGGATTCTTAAAACAACATGACATCATAAAACCATTCATATAAGATAATGGAATTCATAAACATAATTCCATCACAACATAGTCAAATCAATGTAAAAATATGGATAGAAATAGAACCCTTTATTATCTTAGATGGAAAATAATTTTGATAAAACACTTGAAATGAATTCTTGAGGAAAATATCCTTTCTTCTTCAAAATCAATTTCTTTTCACAAAACATCATGCAATTTTAAAAGAAAGAGATTTTATTAAAAATAGTCATGAAATCTTTTGGAGGAAGCTTCATGAAAATAAGGCTTTATAAACTGTAAAAATCCGTTCATTCCGTTTAAGTTAAAAAAACATTCTTCGTACTTTTGTCGGAAAAGTCAAAAAATACCTCGTACGGAAAACGAAAAAAGACTCCTTTCATTTCCTTTACTAAAAACTCACCGAAGGGTAAAATTGGATTTAAAAAATTGTAGTTGGATGGAAATAATATTACATATTTATGAAACATGTATGTGGATGATAAAATACACCCCAGTAAATGCCAAAGTAAAAACAATCTCGGATAAAAATGAGATTGTGATATTTCCCTTACCTTAGGTCCGACTTGCTTTGTAAGTGTCCGAACCTCCTGTATAATGATTTAAATCATGTTATTGACTTATTACAGAATCATATTAATTGTTATGATATCATATATGGTTCACTTATGACATTATATTTCCCGTTCTTTTGTAAATTCCATGTTAAAGAAGCGTTTTGGGTAAAATCGTTTCATTTATCGTAGGTGTTTTGACTTGTTGTTCTTGACATCATTATTACTTATATCATGATTTACTTACTTCCAGAATATAAAATATGATTTATATATCATATATATTCAGTATATATATATATATAATAGGTAGATAAATAAAATGAAAAACACCGTTCATGGAGACGGTAGTCCGTACGTACGCATGAACGTTGTTTTCCTTTCCTTATTGTCTTGAAATGGAAGTAAGTAGATGACATAAATATGTATATATATACATAAATCCAGTAGCTTTATAATGTCATATATTTCATTATTATTTCTTATATATACATTATAATCATTCTTAAATGGTTAACATGAAGAATGAATCTCATCGCGTCGTGGAGACGGTATTCCGTACGTACGCACGAGCGATGATATCATTTCTATAAATATTGAATTGAATTGGAGTGTATTATACAATATATCAGAATCAATATGATGTTGTAATAACTATGTATAGTTATTCTTTACACCATTATACCCATCCATGTAAGGTGGTGGTGGAAAATAGATTACACCACGGCGTGGAGACGGTATTCCGTACGTACGCACGCGCGGTGATTTCTTTTTCCGTAGGATGGATAGATGGTGAAATAAGGTTGTTTCATACTTATAATAACATATCAGTATATGTGTGATACTGATGTTATTACTTCATAATGAAACAACCTAAGAAGAAGAAGTGGAAGAAGAAATAAAGATGAAAGAATTGGTAACGGTAATTACCTCTTCTTTGAAGTGCCTCTTTGAGACCTCCTCTTAGGGCACTAGAATTGGTCTTTGAGGAAGACCAGAACCTCTAGGATGTTTCTAGGGAAGTGGAGAGGAGAAAATGGCAGGGGTTGGCCGAGCTTGAGTGCTCAAATTTGTGTGAGGAGGAGGGGGAGGAGGTGTCCTTTTATAGGGGAGGAGAGGGGCACCTTAGGAATATCTCAAAATATTATTTTATATTAAAGTCAAAATCGGTTTATAATGGTTCCAAAGGGTCTTATTTCGAAGCTAAAGTGGGGATGGGTCGAAATCCTATCAACCAATAAGATTTAGACAAGTTTAGGGTATTATTTTAACCTTATCAATTAGATTTAACTCTAAGTTAAGTAATTTAACTTTTACCGTGTCTTTTTGTTTTCTTTCACTATATGGTTAATAAACTTACTATAACATGCCAAACGAACCCCAAATTGTATATTATTAATACATATATCCTTATCTAAGTCATTTGGCAGAACCATATATTTTTAGGAATAAAATATCAATTAATAATATAATATTTGATTTAAAAACTATTTTGTGTCAATTTTGACACTATTTGATATATGATTTTTGTGAAAGTCATAACAGAATTATATGTTCGAACCAAGTTGATTAAATCAACACTAATATATCATAGTAACCTAGAAAATTAATGGAATTCATAAAAAGTCTTAAATTACATTTATTTTGATATTTATATTATCAATTATGTCAATATTTCATTAATAAGATAATTACTGCATCATCTTTGTGTCATAAATAAATTATTTTATTTAATCTCTAAAAATTAAAAATAAAATACCATCATGTAGGAAATATTTTTAGCTTTCTAATGAATATTTATAGTCGAATTTATCTTATGTATAACCCCATATTAAAAATGATTTACTTATTAAACATTGATTTTAACTATTTTAACCCTTCTTTAAATAAATTAATAATAAATGTCCTAATCTAATCCAAGTGGGCCTAAATGGTCATATTTTATTCCTATGTTTGTTTTTGGTCGAATTACACTTGTCCAATATAATTAGGACATGTGTTAGGGTAATATTAATATCATATTTACCCTTAGTTACCCTATTTACTATTAACCGCAGTAAAAAAAGTAAAACGTTACTATTCACCAAAAAATTATTTTCATCTCATTGAACCACATTTTAGTCCTTGATATTAACCGTGTCTCTCGGATTTTCGAAATTCCATTCACAGAAGCGGCAAAATTACGTTTTATGAAAAATTCAGTTTTTTTAACTACCACTTAGTAGTTTCACTATTCATCAAAAATTGATGTTTTTCAGAACAATGCCAAAATTTCATCCTAAGCTATATTTCATATTCCGAATTCAAAAATGAAGTCTATTTTACCAAATTCATAACATAGAAGTTGCATTAATTAATTTTATAATTAAATCCCGCTGTTAAAACAAATAGCGTGTTTTTAAGAAACAATATCTATCAAAAGATTGACATTTGTTTATGTCTGGTTTAAATCTGAAATTACAACCAATGACCAAAATTGTATTAAATTGTAAAAATATATTCTAAATATACTTTAAAACCACTCAAATTAATAATTTATCACTATTAATTATTTCGATTAAAAAAGTTGTTTTTAATTATAATTTAGTAATTTTCACTATTCATTAGAATATGAAAGTTATCCGAAAAGTACCAAAATTTCACCTTAGGATAAATTCGATACTCCGAATATAAAAATGAATTCCATTTTGAAAAATAAAATTTACAAAATTTCAAAAAGTGGTTATTACTATTCATAACGGCTAGTTTTAATAATATTTTAATAGCACATCGTTGTTTAGTGAAACTCGGTATTGCGTACTACACACGCTATCGAGGAAGGTCGCGAGTGCGTGTAATGCAAGGCAAGTCAAGGATGTGTGTTGTGCAAGCTCCTTTTGGTGTAGCGTACAACACAAGACATTAATAAAATTAAAAAGATATATTTTTTTTATAAAATCTTGGGCTGTTACATTCTACCCCCCTTAAAATGAATTTCGCCCTCGAAATTCGTCGGGGTTATAAATGGTTTACTATTCGAAAGTTTCTTTAATAGAAACCCACATCGTAAAAGGGAATACCAAAACTTGGCTTTAAAAACTAAAGTATGAAATGTAACGATTACCCAAATAAACTAATCACTTTGTTTCCACATAGGTGAAAATATGGATATGGAAGAGAAATCTAACCATCATGTTCTGATGGAGAGTGGTAGAGAACATGGCTATGGAAAAGCCAGTAATCACAAATCCATAAATTTGTGACGATCTAAGGTACCATCTGATTCATCAGGTATAAGATCACTAGGACAACATTTTTGGTTTTCAAGATCATTTCCCTAAAGTTGAAAATTTGAATTAGAATAAATACTTACTTGATTTTGATACAATATCACTGTTGTTCGTGCCTTGAACAATTTCCACTTCATCTCTTAAATAAATGAAGTTGAATTTGTTATTCGTGAAGTGTTAGCAGATCATGTGATAGAATGACGGGTCATTCCATCTGTCTCAAACAAAAGGTAAGCAAAAGTTATTAAATATACATAAGTCATTCTATAGTGAGATTAATCATATATAGTTCCTAAAATGGACTTATACATCATATATCATACTGCTTAATATAATAAAACTAGTTTCTACTAAACAGGGACTTCCTGTAGGTCAGTGGTAGGCGATAAAGGCCAGTCGCACTTCGGTTGTGGGTTCGATTCCTACAGCCTTGTCCGAAGCGATGGGCTGTCGCCCGTCCTGCAGGTTGTCCCTTTTTCTAAAACTACGTTACTATAACATCCCATCAATAATATCGAAAATCTTCTATCCTTAAACAATACTAACTTATGTCCAACATAATCCAGTCTAATCTTTAGGCTTATACATAATACTGCAGTCCACTCTCATTATATAGTGACAACGATCACCAGAGATTTAATATTGTCGTTGATCCCCACATATCATAAGATATGTCTTGTTGGTCACATTCCAAACATTCAAAGTCCTTAATCGTGTATTCTCTTGAATACCTTAGTGAAAACATGAGTGCAGTTAAATGTTAACACTTTCCACATACCAAAATCCTCAAAATTCTATATACTCAAACCATGATATCACTTTGTTCTTATATCAATCATGAGCTCATGAATACTATCAAACATTTAATTTTCTCCTTATCCCTTCATTATGCGCATATCATCTACATTCCAAAAATATCTGAATAACCTTTCATGGATAGTGGTACCATTAATCATACACTTTCATAACTCAAGGAAAGACAACAGTGTAACAATCCTCAGATGTCTCTTTATTACATAGTACCATGAGATTTCTTATACAACATTACACATGATAAACATGTAATCATTCCACAACATTCTTAAACCATTGACCGAGCTTCAACAATTCTTTCATCTCACATATCATTTGTAGTCTCTTCATCATCATCCACATAAATACTACCCATATGACCATACTGATTCTCTTCATGAGTCTTTCCCTTAGGGAATTTGTTTGCATAATGCCCATACATTCCAAATTTAAAACACTTAACCATTTTTGATGTCATAGCAATACCGTTATCCTCATCCATGGTGTTAACCGACCCATTTCCTTTGCACTTACTTGCTTTGTGTCCTTCTTTTCCACACCCAAAGCATCTTCCAGTTCCCTTGAAACATTCTCCTTGATGCCTCTTCCCACATGATTTACATAGGGGAAATTGAACTTTCTTTCCTCTATGATCATCATGGAACTCCATCTTTCTCTTATTAGTCGAGTCAGGAAACTTTCCAAATTTTACTTTATTGATCATGTTGTGAGATTGCTGATTCGGCATAATAATGATGTTTGGACATCCAAATCCCATTTCATTTGGTTGCTCATGAAGAATATCATTCCATTGTCCATCATATCCTCCATTATTGTGAATCATCTTGTTTCCAGCCATTTTCTAAAACCCAAACAGAATAGTGTTAGATGCAAAAATCGTAATAAAGGGGGAGTAACTTAAATATCTATCTTCTTTGGTTTAATCTAATATCGTTACCATAGTTCTAGAACTATATCCTATATGTATACTTATCCTTAGGGGCATCCCTAGACATACCTTAGAAATATCTCTAGGGATCTCACTAACGTTTTCGCATCCTAGTTTCCAAAGGTTGACTAAACCTTTCCTCTGATACCAACTGTAGAGACCCGAAGCCTAACGTACATTGACATTACATTACATTTTCGGAATACTTAGTACATAACAAAAACACACACACAAGGATCGTAATAGTTTAGTGTCTTTGGAAACTCGGAACGTAATCTTCTAATCGTGGTGAAAGATCTTCAACATCTCCCATAAAGATCTTCCTTTTTTTTACCTAGAACCTTTCTTTATATCATGGGGAAAAGAAAACATAAAAGGGTGATCTCAAATGCTCAGTAAGGGTAAACAAAAGAAATATCAATCACATCATATACATAAGAACATAGCTTTTGGAAATCTTAACCTGCAAAAGAGAGCATAATTTCATAACATGGGATAAATCATGGCAGTGAAATGTAATCACAATAATCATAACATAAAACATGGAACTTTGTGGCATTCACACATAATCATAGAGAATCATTTCTTGTTAGTCAAGACTCATTTCCAAGACTATCTTCGTGGACAAAGTCCCTTTCTGAATCGAGTAACCCTCATTTCAGTCCTGTTTCATTGAACCGGTATAACCTACCATTCCAGCCATGTCTATCTCATGAGATATAAAATCTTTACCCAATTCATTGGAGGGAGATATAGGTCCCACCCATCTCATAATGATACCATTCTTATGTGTGCCACAAAATCATAAATCATACATCATTTCATAACCCATGTAAAAAAAATGGGATTCTTAAACAACATGACATCATAAAACCATTCATATAAGATAAAGGAATTCATAAACATAATTCCATCACAACATAGTCAAATCAATGTAAAAATATGGATAGAAACAGAACCCTTTATTATCTTAGATGGAAAATAATTTTGATAAAACACTTGAAATGAATTCTTGAGGAAAATATCATTTCTTCTTCAAAATCAATTTCTTTTCACAAAACATCATGCAATTTTAAAAGAAAGAGATTTTATTAAAAATAGTCATGAAATCTTTTGGAGTAAGCTTCATGAAAATAAGGCTTTATAAAACCGTAAAAATCTGTTCATGCCGTTTAAGTTAAAAAAAACATTCTTCGTACTTTTGTCGGAAAAGCCAAAAAATACCTCGTACGGAAAACGACAAAAGACTCCTTTCATTTCCTTTACTAAAAACTCACCGAAGTGTAAAATTGGATTTAAACAATTGTAGTTGGATGGAAATAATGTTACATATTTATGAAACATGTATGTGGATGATAAAATACACCCCAGTAAATGCCAAAGTAAAAACAATCTCGGATAAAAATGAGATTGTGATATTTCCCTTACCTTAGGTCCGACTTGCTTTGTAAGTGTCCGAACCTCCTGTATAATGATTTAAATCATGTTATTGACTTATTACAGAATCATATTAATTGTTATGATATCATATATGGTTCACTTATGACATTATATTTCCCGTTCTTTTGTAAATTCCATGTTAAAGAAGCGTTTTGGGTAAAATCGTTTCATTTATCGTAGGTGTTTTGACTTGTTGTTCTTGACATCATTATTACTTATATCATGATTTACTTACTTCAAGAATATAAAATATTCTTTATATATCATATATATTCAGTATATATATATATATAATAGGTAGATAAATAAAATGAAAAACACCGTTCATGGAGACGGTAGTCCGTACGTACGCATGAACGCTGTTTTCCTTTCCTTATTGTCTTGAAATGGAAGTAAGTAGATGACATACATATGTATATATATACATAAATCCAGTAGCTTTATAATGTCATATATTTCATTATTATTTCTTATATATACATTATAATCATTCTTAAATGGTTAACATGAAGAATGAATCTCATCGCGTCGTGGAGACGGTATTCCGTACGTACGCACGAGCGATGATATCATTTCTATAAATATTGAATTTAATTGGAGTGTATTATACAATATATCAGAATCAATATGATGTTGTAATAACTATGTAAAGTTATTCTTTACACCATTATACCCATCCATGTAAGGTGGTGGTGGAAAATAGATTACACCACGGCGTGGAGACGGTATTCCGTACGTACGCACGCGCGGTGATTTCTTTTTCCGTAGGATGGATAGATGGTGAAATAAGGTTGTTTCCTACTTATAATAACATATCAGTATATGTTTGATACTGATGTTATTACTTCATAACGAAACAACCTAAGAAGAAGAAGTGGAAGAAGAAATAAAGATGAAAGAATTGGTAACGGTAATTACCTCTTCTTTGAAGTGCCTCTTTGAGACCTCCTCTTAGGGCACTAGAATTGGTCTTTGAGGAAGACCAGAACCTCTAGGATGTTGCTACGGAAGTGGAGAGGAGAAAATGGCAGGGGTTGGACGAGCTTGAGTGCTCCAATTTGTGTGAGGAGGAGGGGGAGGAGGTGTCCTTTTATAGGGGAGGAGAGGGGCACCTTAGGAATATCTCAAAATATTATTTTATATTAAAGTAAAAATCGGTTTATAATGGTTCCAAAGGGTCTTATTTCGAATCTAAAGTGGGGATGGGTCGAAATCCTATCAAACAATAGGATTTAGACAAGTTTAGGGTATTATTTTAACCTTATCAATTAGATTTAACTCTAAGTTACGTAATTTAACTTTTACCGTGTCTTTTTGTTTTCTTTCACTATATGGTTAATAAACTTACTATAACAAGCCAAACGAACCCCAAATTGTATATTATTAATACATATATCCTTATCTAAGTAATTTGGCCGAACCTTAGATTTTTAGGAATAAAATATCAATTAATAATATAATATTTGATTTAAAAACTATTTTGTGTCAATTTTGACACTATTTGATATATGATTTTTTTGAAAGTCATAACAGAATTATATGTTCGAACCAAGTTGATTAAATCAACACTAATATATCATAGTAACCTAGAAAATTAATGGAATTCATAAAAAGTCTTAAATTACATTTATTTTGGTATTTATATTATCAATTATGTCAATATTTCATTAATAAGATAATTACTGCATCATCTTTGTGTCATACATAAATTATATTATTTGATGTCTAAAAATTACAAATAAAATACCATCATGTAGGAAATATTTTTAGCTTTCTAATGAATATTTATAGTCGAATTTATCTTATGTATAACCCCATATGAAAAATGATTTACTTATTAAACTTTGATTTTAACTATTTTAACCCTTCTTTAAATAAATTAATAATAAATGTCCTAATCTAATCCAAGTGGGCCTAAATGGTCATATTTTATTCCTATGTTTGTTTTTGGTCGAATTACACTTATCCAATATAATTAGGACATGTGTTACCGTAATATTAATATCATATTTACCCTTAGTTACCCTATTTACTATTAACCGCAGTAAAAAAAGTAAAAAGTTACTATTCACCAAAAAATTATTTTCATCTCATTGAACCACATTTTAGTCCTTGATATTAACCGTGTCTCTCGGATTTTTGAAAATCCATTCACAGAAGCGGAAAATTAGGTTTTATGAAAAATTCAGTTTTTTTAACTACCACTTAGTAGTTTCACTATTCATCAAAAATTGATGTTTTTCAGAACAATGCCAAAATTTCATCCTAAGCTATATTTCATATTCCGAATTCAAAAATGAAGTCTATTTTACCAAATTCATAACATAGAAGTTGCATTAATTAATTTTATAATTAAATCCCGCTGTTAAAACAAATAGCGTGTTTTTAAGAAACAATATCTATCAAAAGATTGACATTTGTTTATGTCTGGTTTAAATCTGAAATTACAAAAAATGACCAACATTGTATTAAATTGTAAAAATATATTCTAAATATACTTTAAAACCACTCAAATTAATAATTTATCACTATTAATTATTTCGATTAAAAAAGTTGTTTTTAATTATAATTTAGTAATTTTCACTATTCATTAGAATATGAAAGTTATCCGAAAAGTACCAAAATTTCACCTTAGGATAAATTCAATACTCCGAATCTAAAAATGAATTCCATTTTGAAAAATAAAATTTACAAAATTTCAAAAAGTCGTTATTACTATTCATAACGGCTAGTTTTAATAATATTTTAATAGCACATCGTTCTTTAGTGAAACTCGGTATTGCGTACTACACACGCTATCGAGGAAGGTCGCGAGTGCGTGTAATGCAAGGTAAGTCAAGGATGTGTGTTGTGCAAGCTCCTTTTGGTGTAGCGTACAACACAAGACATTAATAAAATTAAAAAGATATATTTTTTTTATAAAATCTTGGGCTGTTACACTACCCCAACAAATGTGAAACCCAGACAACATCTCTACTTTGTGAGGAATCTCGATCACTCCCAATTCATGATGATATGGTTCTTTTAAATATCCAATAAATGACCTATTCCATTAATAACACCTCAAGATACCTCTTTATCATTACTGGGGTGACCTGGAGCTGGATCTACGGATGCAAAGCCTCATCAAAATTCCTTTTTTGTGGCCTCTATTTCTGGACAAATTTTTGAAGTATTTCATAGAATGTTTATGAAATAGATCTTGTACTCTCCCACATTGGAGTTCCCAGACCTAAGGGTAACCTACCATTAGAGACTGGCCACATTCATTGTTGAATAAAGAAACATATCTCTAAACTGGTCGTGGATCTCCTATAATGAGACTATTGACTCATCATGATCCCCAAAAAACAAGAACCACCACTACCTCACTTCTCCATGAAACATCATCACAAACAATGATACATAGTGGTCCTTCTATGAACAGATCGAACTGAAGGAAATCTCAACCTCCTCCAACCATTCTTCCATGACTCCATCTAAAACAAATCCCAAACACTTCTACGGAATCCTGCATTGAAACTATCATAGTTTCCTCATCTGATGTTCATCATCAACAACCTCTACCCTACAATGATATGTTACCATGGCTTATTGATCGTCTTCAATATAAAGATGATGAGGATGTTGAAATAGAGCCATAACTGTAAAAAAAATACTTAGAAATTCTAATCCTCGTATATAAAAAATCACTAATTAATTGATTATTTTTATTTATTTTAGGTTAATGTGTCCCATGGTCTACCCATTCAAACATAGTCACAAAGGATAATGATGCGTGATTATTTCCCAGTTATCTTCTCAATAAATTGTATCACCCTATTTAGTAGATGATGTAATATTAATGGTTCATGAATCAGATCTCATGGGGGCCTAAATATCAATGTGTCACTAGGTCACTTGTGTTTACAGTTCATTCTAATATTTGCTGACCCAATTTCCCTACCATATCATGAATCATAACCTATACCTAACTCCAAAATACAGCCTATCCCTCGACCAGATCCATGATACCACCCTATCATGACACAGTTTGCACGAGGTGTATCACTTTTTGGCTAGCAATATGAGAAGAGAGATAGTGACACCTAAGTCCCACCTCCAATCGGCCCCAAGATGGTGAATATCACGAAGGGTATAGTAAATATATAGATGGGAGGCATTACCCTCTAAGATAAAACATAACAAAGAGAGAGATTAGACAAACACCAGCCAACCACTGCTCAGACTACAATATAAAAAAGCCAATTTTGATATATGAAATGGCATTCAAGATCTACTACAGCTATATTGAAAAACATTAAGTTACAAAATAATGGTAAATACTACAACAAACATGAAACCCAAACAGCTCCTAAAAACCCATGATTGTATTAACCTATCTAATCTCTAACCTACTCAAAGTGACCTGAAAAATGGTATATATAAATAATGAGTATAATAGTTTACCCAGTATGATCCTCCTTAGAGAAACTCATGAAAAAGATAAATAATTCATTCTAATGAACTGTGAACCACAAGTGAATATAACTCATCCCCAAGAAAGTTATACTTAGTTCTTAGCCTCACCACGTTTACTCTCACCAAGTATAAAAATAGTATATAATATTATATGTAAATTAAAGTGTATCCTACTACCTCTTCCCCATTGGTTTGTCACTCTGCCCCAATGTCACGGGTCATGAGCATCACTATGAAAAATGGATATCCCACCGTCACTAGGGAGAAAAACCACAACATGCACCTCATGCATCAGACCACCATGTCCCCTTAACCAAAATAAACATGTAGTTTTAGAGATATGGTAACATATTAATATTTCAAACATGGAATAAATCAATGAAAAAATATCTATCTCAAGTAGAGGGTAATGGAATACAGAAAAAAACAACCTAACCATTGACAAAGGAACATCTTAAAATAAGAATCTATATTTCATATCATTGGGTAAGCCGAGCTTCAACCCATTACTTCATCCTTGGAATCCTCCCCATAATACATTATAATATCATGATGTTGCTTTATACTCTAGGTGTCAACTTATACAACACAAATCAGTCCTCCCCTCACCTCTTACCACAGCTGCCCTCCAGGCTCAGCCATCCCAGACTCACATTACATCCATGCCACCTTGCCTCACATCAAAAGTCTGATATCTAGATCACATCATATGAAGCAGGTATGAAACATAAAAAATATGATCTCGACCCTAATGCATTTCATTAATCCACAAAATTCATTGATCCATCATGACTCCAAAGAACAAGCCACATAGCCTTTACAATAAAGAGGTGAACTCAGTCCCCAAAAGGCACTATCTTTTATCACAAAAGAGATTCTTATTCAATATTGTATTAACATATCCCTTATTCACTAGATCCAACTATGAGTAACATAAGAAACAAATTATCAAAATATATCACAATTAATGAAACAATTAATTTAATAATTAGTTCATTCCTCTATGGACAAAACCGTCATGATTCAAGATCATTAGCCAATTAAATTATACATTACATATTATATCAATTTTATTATCATTAACATAAAACAACAATCAGATTAATTAAACATTAATCCTTAAAAATTCATCTAATTAATTATCAAATAATGCCAAATTTACATTATTTTCCTATTTCACATGCTAAACCAGGAACAATAAGAATATAATAGATACCACACAATCATGAAAATCAAGAGGAAATCTATTATCAATGTAAAAACAACAACACAGACATGTGATCGATACCAATTCATATATATGGTTCATGTAATTATTTATGTTAAATAAAATCATGATCTTATGGGATAAATCATGCTAACTCTATGATTTCATGTAAATATTTATAGAAGTAGTGAATCCACTACCTCACAATGGTGTCAGTGATCTTTGGTTAAGAATGAACCATGTAACAGATCTCTGATAACCCATCCCACCAGAAATACATCCATTTGAGGATTTAATGGTTAAAATTACCCAAAAAAACCAAGAGAAACCCCAAAAGAAACACGGGAGATCATCCTTTGTTGCATGTAATTAAGAACATGAGGAAAAAGAGATCAAACAAGGAGAAACTGTTGGAAAATTATGGAAAAACACACCTAGGATAAAAATGGGACACCATATAGATAATAATGAAGCTAGAGATTGATCCCTAAGAAAATAATCACTCAAACATTAAAGAAGTGGTCACTAGAATTCATGAAATAGAGAGAGGGGTGAGGTACCCATAGGGATATGAAAAACCCAAATAGCTAAAAATTCGTAAAACAACACTTTATTGGGAAATTTCATGATGTGTAATCAAATTTCACTTCATGGAATCCATAGGGTTATATTATCTCCGTAAAATGTGTCACATATTCCTATTATTTATTATTATAACCACAATTTATTACACATTGTGAAACCTACTTTCACAGCGTGTAAAATGCTTACATTACATGAAATCTCCAAGCATCTATTTATTGGTACCTAGCTCCTCCATAATTCCTACAACCCACTTCTATGAACCTCAGTCTTTAAAAACATGAAAATTGTTTATCCACATGGATTCTAGCCCTCACATGTATGAAATTTGAATACAATTCATGTATAAATTTGTAATATCACAACAAGAGTATGATTTTAATGTAATGATAGTGGAAAAGAAGCCAAGTCCAAGCCCAACAAAAAATTGTAAGGAGTCCAAAAGGCTCCATGGGAGAGGTCTATAATAAAATGCAGGATACAAGATAACTCCTTTGGTCTACCTATCTCATTATATGATCCACCTCATCTATTTCCTCCAAAGATACCATTAAATATGTCAATATCTATATAACACATGACACATGAAGGTAGATCCCACATAGTGGTGTGTATAATTATACACATTAGGATACACAAAAACACTAAACATAAAGAATAAATTCTTCATATCTCAATAAAATGATATAACATTCAGTGTATAAGAGAAAACACTCAGATATACATAAGAAGGACATTGTCCCACCTGTATATCATGACCAACTATCATCTATATGATTCAAATCATACCCTATCCTGTTTCAGGAAAATCCACTCAATGAGGCATTCCACCACGAAATAATCTCCATGAAGTGGTCCAGATCATTTTTATTCACTAATAAAAGCACAGTGGTAACTTAATCCCCTAATACATAGATAAGGGGACACTACAAAAACCATTGGGGGACACCAGGAAACCAGCTCGGATGAACCTTCTGCATAATATATATTATTCTAATGATACCAACAAACCCTTAAAATATAGTATTCCTTATAGTGGATCCATTCGTTACTCATAGAGGTCATGATGATTCATCAAACCTCATGAATGGTATTATGAGGATATAGGATAACTCTCTATTCTAATTGATGGACACTATGAACTATATCTGAGACTCATCATCTATAGGGGATCACAATAAATATATAAGGATTTCATTACGCAATATACCATTGATGTTAAAGTCCAAAGAGAAAACCCCTCAACCATCCATGTTCATAACAAAAGAGATAAAGAAATCCAAACTATCTATAAGTGAGTCCACTACATGAATGAATAACACACAACATGCCTTTCTCAACCAAGCTCTTCTAATGTGGGTGTACCTCAACTAGAATATAAAATGTATCATACTTTTCATGTAAGTGGTTACAAATTGAATGTAAATGTCACATGATTCCCTTCATTTCCCTTCTGGTCATACCTATTTATTCCTAGTTGTTCTCGTGAATAAACCTATGCACACCAGTTTGTGCCTATATACACTTGTCTGTGTCCATTTATGAGTTCATGGTGTGTCTTTTCCTATTTAATTTTAGCATTTTTAATGTAATATATGATGTACATGTTGATCCATAATCAATGAGTCACAAGGTATGTGACCATGTCACATAGCATGTGACATTTATCTCAACAAGAAAGAACTAGTGCGACTTCCTAGGGTCTCACAGTCCATTTAATATCAAATATAATTCCATGTTTCGTGGCATTTTACCAGTCCATCCAGATATTTTCGAGGTCCCCCTGCACATTTTAGTATCCATCACCTATTCTGAAACTAATGGAATCGACATTGGTCAAGCCTTATCGTCATCATTGGTTGAAATCTGGGTTCATATATTCTCAAAAAACATTCCATCGAGCCAATCAATCACCACACATTAAAACTAAGAATAATGGAAAATAGAAATCTATTTCGATCCCCCTTAGATAACCCAGTTTTGTGGTCACACATCAATTATAGCCATGATCATGATATTAATCCATGGTATAAATCCATTATCACGAATAATGGTCACACAATTTTCTAATAAAATGTGTACATCCCCCACATAACAAAATAAGTGCATCGAATAAAAGTGAGATGAAACTCGGGAGGAAACCAAAATCCATTATATTTGAGGAAAGAACCTCTAATTTTTTTTCTTTTTCCTTGATCTATTTTCTTTGAAACATGAAAATGGACAGGATAAAATCAACACCATGAACAAAAAAATAATTCCATTAATTTAATCTAGCATCAATGGGCACATCAATGCGATTAATCGAATTGATATGTTTTCACCAGGGATAAATGAAACATATAGAAAATTACTTAATAAAACCTCCTACCTAGAGTTTGTATCAATTATAGTTGAAAAATGGTTATGAATTTCCACAATCAATTAGATCCATGAACATATTTGGTGCAATGATTCATGATCACGTCCTGATTTGTCAACGTTCATAGTTAATTCTCAAAAAAATCTTCAAGGACTCTAGGGTTTTAGAAAGAAACGCTTATAAAAATCACATTGGTGTATATTTAATAAATATAAGGAAAATGTGTCACATAAAATAAATTATTCTAATATAATTAATTCTTTTTGTTAATTCAGCATCCACATTGACTATTTCACAAACGTCTTACACTAAAAAAATGTAAATAATACCTACTGCAAATCCTGCTTCATGAACTGAACAAAGCCCCAAAATTTATGATCTAGGACCCTTTTATGGAATAATTATAATTTTCAAGAAACATGCACTCCTTTATTGTTTAATATATTAAAAATACTTCAATATTTTATTATGGGAACCCTAGGCCTCAGAATTAAACTTCATCTCCACACATGGTCTCAACAATATTCAATTTACTATCCAAAAGTATTACACCGAAAATTTATGACATTTTATATATTAATATTGATTTAAGGAAATATGAGGTATTTATAAAAAATTTAAATCAGTATGTCAATTAAAAATATGACCAATAGAATAATAATCTGAATAATTAAATACTAATATGACCATTAGATCAATAATCTATGTATTATGAATCTTAATTTGATAATTAGACTCATATATCCCCCCATCGAATGAATAGATAATATTATTGATTATACTATAACATTAATATGTGTAATATTTATGTCATGATACAAGTAAAAAATAGTATTTAAATAATAATATTTGTGTTTATATTTTTACCAAAAAAAATGTTCGGTTTTCAATAATATAATATATATAATGACTTAAATAAAATTTATTTTTTTTAAAATGAGTTTATAACATACTATTGTGTTTTAAATGAAGATTTAAATTATTCTATGAGATCATATGTGACTTTTAAAAGGGCTTTAAAATATATCATATTATTAAATTTCATTTTTTTAAAATATTTATGAAAAAAAATGAAAATTATAAAAATTTAGATAATTAATTACTTATCACTGATATATTGTCAGAATCTGTATTTGGGAAATTGTTTTGGGAAAATTTTCTATGTTTTTCTAAAATTGTTTAATGTTTGATGTATAAGGAAATATGAATATTATAATATTTAATATTATACCTCAAATATATGATATTTTGAGTCTTAGAAGATGTATGAACCCATTAGGTAGAACTCACATGAAGTATTTAAATTATAAACTATTTAGATTCCAAAAAATATGAACTCATGTTCCAAAATAATAAAATAATGAATACTATATTCAAAACCCCCCATAAAACACTTATAAATACCACCACACCGCCACTTTCAATAACAATATAAAATAATTGGTTCTTTACCAAAATTATACAAAATATCACCCCATCAGCCTACCCACATCTCTAGAAGCCTTTGTCTCCAAAACTTCTATCCCATGGAGGCATATGGGGTATGCTAATATCTGACAACAAAAGAAAGAGGTAAATTCTCAACTAGAAACCCTTAAATTATAATCTTCTTCTACCATGACCTTTTTCTTTCCTTCTACATCTTCATATTAGTGTCAAATTACTAAATATACTATCCTGATATTATTATACTAGAATATCAATCGCGCACCCTCATTTATATTGATTCTAAAATAAAAACATTGTTCACAATATGGATGGTTACCAACAAAAATTAACAATGTAATTTTTTTCCTACATATTTCATAGAATTTTATTAAATTAATTTTTTTTCTACCAAAATGATAATGACTATAATTTTTTTAATATTATCAAATGTAATAATAAACACTTTATTAAATAAAACAAATTTTTTCATAATACTTGGTAAAACAACATTATGGAAATAATATATAATGGTAACATTTTTAATAAATTAACTATCCATATATCAGCACACACATGGTTATTTTTGACTACAACAATTTCTAAAGGGAAATGAATATAATTTCATTTTATTTTGGGAGTTTAATTCCAATTTCAAAATAAAATCAATAATGATCTAAAATTAATCCAATCATTAAACCATGAAATAAACACCATCAAAAAAATATTATTAATAATTATATCTCATTATATTTGTTGAAACTGAATATAAATTCATTCTATTAAATTAAATATATAATTAAATTAAACTTTTTCATTTAATTAATTATACTAATTTTCATAATCTAGATATTAATGGGAAGTGTATAATGATTCTGGAATATATGATAATGTATCTCTCTGAATCAAACTATTTTATTTGAGTTATTATTTTTTTCTTCTTTACACACATTATCTATATATAGATCTTATATACATTTTATATACACTGTATATATCTTCTAGGTAAATATATCTAGTTTAATTAACTTTTATCTGATGTGTATATAAATGTTTTAATGGTTCCCTTTCCAATTTCATTAAATAAAAAACTCAATTAGAGGGACCTTATCTATATCAATCCCTATATCAAGTACCAATCAATAAAATATTTTAAATAATCCATGGTTTATAAAATTGATAATTATATTTATTAAATATATTTTTTTATTCATTTCTATTTTTATGGAAATTAATAAACTATTTCCCCAATTTAAAGACACTTTTCCCCCTTCTAAAAAGCCTCACTTATGTGGTACGTGTCCAAAGTCAAATTACCATAATTTATCAAATATTCACATTAGTTTGAAATAATTTATACTGAACAATGAATATTTATTACCAAATAATATCCATGAATTTTTTTGACCCCTTTTTTCGATGAATCTATTATGTTACATCATCTGGTTATTCAATAAGACATGGTATGCAACCCATTTCATTTCATAGTTAATTATTATGATTATTCCTTATATATGATATAAATTTGTGTCCCTTTTAAGAATGTATATGATTTGATTTGTTCACCCAAATAGTTCTCAGAATCATTTTTAAAATTTTTATGTCTCCTGGGATGATATTTATGGTAATAGTGAGTATACCAAATATATGAATTGACTCAATCCATCATGTCATATTGTCTTTGCAGTTAGCCTAACTTATGAATTTTTTCTTGATTTATTTTCATTACTCATTAATTTTTAACCCGATCATATGATTATATATTCTTTTTTTTCAATTTTAGATATTATTAGAAATGAGCCTAAATAGTTATGATTTAATGTTATGCATTCTGATACATATGTTATTCTTCTTCAACATGTTTTTTCCAATACCGTGACTTAAAAATCAACCAATATTTTTATGTGTTACCTTAGATATACTATAAGGTTTTATGAGTTCAAAGGTAATTATGATCTTATTCCGAAGAATAAAATAATCATATTTTGTTTCAGTTTCATTTTAATGTTTTATGAAATGAGCCTTCCAAAGACACTCAACATCTCGATCAATAGTTTGTGTTTATTTGATATTTATGTTAAAAATTGGGTTATAATTTTTGTAGTAGCATTGGGTATCTATAATTATCTATAATGTATGTGACAAAATATTGTTTTAAATATGCAATTATTGACATTACAATCTAAGCCTCCATAGTTGTTGTCCAATAGAACACATTAATTGTATGATTTTAGAATAATATATTGGTTTATAAGTCTCATGGACTATAATTTGTATCAAATAAAATATTTTAAAAACATTTGTGGTTAGGAAGATTAATGAAATCATTTTTTTAGTGTTTTATTAACCACTATTGGATTATTACACCATTATTGATCATTTTTATAAAATAATATGTAGATATTATGAGGAGTTTTTATGAGAGTGAATTTATAATAATAGTTGAGCAGTTATAATTATATTATATATATTTATATATAACTATTAAAAATAAATTATGTTTTACTGAACATGTTTTTTGAGCGACTATGGTTTCATATTTTCAACAAGATGTTAAAAAATATAAATATCAATTAGTGTTAAGATAATCCTTCATGTTTAGGTCAATATGGTTTATTGATAAAATGGGTTATTATAATTTAGTCACAAAAGTTTTATCATAGTTTAAACCATGGGATGGAATTGTTATTCGATAAATAATTAATTAATTCTATTTTTGAAGATGTTCACAATATTGGTAAGATATTTTGATTACGTTAAACAGAATTAATTATGTATATTATGGGATTTTATTTGAATAATAATTTTATAGTTTAATTTTTAAAGAATAAATTAATATATTATGGTTTTTTGTTAATTCATGTTATTTATGGGAAATATTCATAGATATATACATTATATGATAAGGATATGTAAATGTTTTGTATGTGACATATTAACTAATTAATATTTTTTAGTGATAATGATTAAAATGATATCAGAATAATATGTGATCAAATATTTATAATTTTTTTGCTTGGAACTTTGTGGGAGACATTGTATATAGTTTTCATGTTTCTCATTTATTGAATGATTTATATTGATCATTAGTTATTATTTTGTTAAATTTTTTTATAAAATAATTATTTCACATTATTGTATATTATGATATCTTTTGTAAAAAATTTATTTCCAAAATTTATTTTTTTGAAATAAATGGAATTAGTTTTCAACAATTTATGTTTATTTTCATTCATTGAAAGCAATTTATATTGAATTGGGATTGAATAATACATCTTGAATATTTATCTCATAGAATAGTATAGGAGAGATAAGGGGATAATGATCGATGAAGAAATGATGGTTGAAATTTCACTTATAAAGTTGATAGAAATCAAAAGTGTATATTCCCTTAAAATCACAATTGTGATGGAATAATATTTTCTAAAATTAATCAAGTAGTATCTGCAAGGTAACACTCAGATATAATGGAATACATTAAAAAATTACATTATAGTATTATACTTATGAAGGTACATGAAATTATAAAATAATAAGATTCATTATCTTTAACTAGAAATTAATCCTCAATATAACACCCCAATATTATTTTTTCACAATTTTACTAGAAGTTCATTTTCTGTGAAAGAAATAAAAATTTCAGTGATGGAATTTCATTACTTGGTAGAAAAAAAGAACATGTGATTTTTTAATTTATTTTCATAATTAATATATTTTTTATCACGTGGAATACACAATATAGAGTATTGATGAACTCTGATATATGGTTGAATTTTAATTTTCTAAACCCAGCCTTTTTGACGAAAAAGTTGTTTTTGAATGTATTAATATGAATAACAAAGTTATAAAGTATATATATATGATCTATTTCATTTATAATATTAATAATGAATAATTTATTATTTCTCTATTGGATTGAAATGAAGATAAAATATTTTGAAGGAAAATAATTAATTAAAAGTAACTATTTTTATATGAGAAGTGTATTTTTATCATAATAGGTTAAATTATTATCTATTGGTAATTGATTCGGAAAAAATATGAAAATAATATATCTAATTGAATTAATTAAAATTCATTTAACTATGGTTATTATTTATTGAATAAGAATAAATTCATTTTATTCCTAAATAATAAACCTTCATCAAAAATGTTTTTATTATATTTTATACTTTTATATTATTATTAATATATTAAAATTTTATAAATTATATTTTAAAAAATATAAATATTTTTTATGATAATAATGTCATCATATTATTATGATGATTTATTGTGATTTTCCAAAAAATATTGAGTTTTGTTTGAATAATGAGAATGAATAAAATTTTAAAAACAATCATCTATTTTTTTAAATAATATAATTTAAATTTCTTATTATTATTTAAATTTATATTTAATGAAACATAAAATACATTCTATATAAAATAATATAATTATTCCCATATGAATAATCATAATATTACATTTGGTTATTCAGTCATTTCAAGTCTCGAAGCCGGTATTTTTCTACAATCATCATTTTGTTACATTTTTCAAACATGTATTAAAATTGATTTATCCAACTAATAGATATTGAATCATGTAAAATGTATTTCAAATTTAGATTCATTATTTTTTTTTAGATGTACTTTTCCATATTTCTTCTTGTTCAAAAAAATATGTTACCGACTAAAAAATGAGTTGTCATGGTAAATATAAATTATTGTAAAATGATAAATTATGATTAAAATAAAAAACACCTCTCCAAATATATCAGTAAAAATTTTTATATGTTTAGTATGGACATTCCCTTCTTATTAATTTTATTAGGTGGCTTCCTTAGAAATCATGGAATGATTCCATGAGATGGGAGTCTTATACTTTATTGTATTCCTTGTTCACATAGTTTATATCATCAAAATATTTTCATGATTAGGATAAGGTTAAATATTCAATTTTTAAGAATAAATATAACCATATATATTTATTATATAATAATTACATTTTAATAATTTTTTTAAATATAATATATTTATTTGAAACGATTATTAAACTCCAAAACAATGTTATTCAAATAATAAGAAAAAATTGAATAAATAGTTTTAATAATGTTTAATGATATTGTATGTATATGAGTTTAGGTATTCTATGAATAACTAAAAAATGTATCAATTTTAGATAATTTTTTAGGTTTTGTAATTAAAATTTTATATTTATCAATATTCTTTTACCGTCATTTTTATGAATAGTCTCGAAAATGGATTTATATGGTTTTTATGTTTAAAAATAATTAATTAAATAATCATAATGTCATATAAATACAATCATAACGCAATAGTATGATAACTTTTTTATTATATCGTTAATTCTGCGTGTATGATCACATTTTTATTTTTAATATTACTTTTATATATGTTATATTCTAAAAAACACATCAATTAAGTTTAAATATTGATAATTAGGTGGTTATATTAAATGATATCATTTAAAATGTCAAATAAAACTATATAAATATTATGAGTTGATAAAAATTAGACCATATCATCCTTATAATCTAATATACGTAACATTGGAGCCATTTTTTATGAGTTATCCATATAATACATGTTATTGTTTCAAGAATTCAAAAGCGTTCCACCCACCTCACTACTAAAATGTAATATTTGGTCCCCAATTACAAAAAAAACAACTTGGTCCCATTAGATAGAAAAATACCTAATTGTATATTTTCCTGAAACCCATCTGCATTTCCTATAGGTATGGTGATCAATTTTATACATCATTTAAGGAATCATGTGTCTGCCAAAGGAGGACTCTCAAAAAAGATGTATCACTCTTATCCAAGTTTATTCATGATTATTTAATATTATGAAATCCTAAAATAATAAATAAAATTACAAATATGGTAAAAAAATATGTTACAAACACATAAATCAAATTATATTGAGGTAGGAACCCTGTATCATCAGCACTTCCATCTTGGAAGGAATAAAAACATCACTCCAGTGTAGGTGTGGTCTACTGCCACTACAATGAGAATTGTATTTTTTTCAAAATGAGATTATAAAGATGGAAAAATGATGTATAAAATTAATATATATTATATTAAAAAAAATTTCTTCTATAAATATTTGATATTTCTTATTATCTTACCCTATTATGAATAAGAAAAAGATAATGAGGCTCATCTATATGTCTAGACAACCTCTTTAACAGACTAGTGTGATTAGTTTATCATTTCCACCATACAAGGATTATCATATATGTTGATGTAAAAATGTGAATCACATTTATAATATATTTATGATTTGTTTAAATAAAAAAAACAATGAATTTATTTATTTTCCATCTTGTAGAAAAATTAAAATGTTGTTCATGCATACATACGAATTATAGTCACCATGAAATTATGTGATTCAACTATATAGACCTTAATAAATGGGTTTTTAGCATTTAATCAATTTTGAAATATAATAAATATACCATGTTTTTTATTTTGGAGGTAATGTAGATGTATCCCCTTTGACCAAGGTCAAAACAGTAATCATGTTTTGGTGATATAATTCGAATGACTTTAAGACAACCAACATAAACATAACCATTTTAATAACCAAAAAAGAAACATTTTGTTAAATAAAATATAGGGAACTCTGAAAATTAAATTAAAATTTATGTGGTTTTTAATAAATTATAAAAATAATTTAATTTACTTTTTTTAGATTTAGTGGACGAATAATTCTAGATTAGACTTAATGTATGTGATATTATTTTTGAACCTTGTATTAATTCTATGCATTAATAATATTTATCCACCCAAAAAATGATCTCTAAAATATTTTAATGATTTTTTTTCTATAATATCATGATTTTATAAATTAATTTAAACAATAATTGGATTTTTAACAAATTTGTGAATGGAATATATTTTTAAATTTCTTAGAATGAATAGAATTTTCATCTAGTGTAACAATTATTTTCTTTGAAGATTCTACTAAATGTTTTAAATTGTGTTTTTAGAGAAATTTATTCACCAAAAAATCAAGAACATTTTCTTTCAAATTATTTCGAATGAAAATATATATTTTAATTATGATTTTAAATAATGGTTTAATGTTACATTAAATCAGTATTCATATATTCTTACATAACTTGATTATTTTCTAACCTTAATATAGATATATTCAAATGATACAATTAACCTTACTATTTCAAATTATTTATGATCATTGTAACGTCTTGACCCGGTTTCCATCCAACGGTTCCCCAATCTGGTTCACCACATGGCCTCATGCAGACCTCCCAATTTGCTGGATGTTGTCGAATAGCATTGAGGGTTTGGAAAGTCGTTCATGGTGAGACTGTACCCTCTTTTATCAGATTAAAACACTAGTGGAAGTTTATAAACAATACATGAAAGCATATAAAACCAACAAAAAAACTCGTTCCATAAGATAACAAAAAAGTAAATAAAATAATCAACTGAAAAGGGAAAACATGCTAAGACAATATATGTTTCATTTGTATATAATGAAACTAGAAATATATACATTATGACTCCATATGTGGGTTCAAACCATGTCCAGTTCCCTCATCCATGTTCCATCCCTAATCAACCACATATCCAAGAGCCTTTTCCCATATCCCATTGTTAAATAATATTATCTATTTGGGTATCGATCACGTATCCCAAATAAAGTGTGAGTAACCCTCATTAGTCCACCACCAACTATCTCTAAAACAAGTCTAGTCAAACGTTAGTGCATGCAGTTCCATAAGGAAATATGCATAGTGAAATAATAAACTGCTTATCACAGTTTCATTTATTCTTGTCTAACAACATTAAATCAAGGGTTCCCAAGGATACTCGTTCCTCAACAATAACTTCATCTCACATCGGAGCCAAATGTGTTACATAGGTAATATCATATCATAATACCTAAATCATACCAAATATAAAAGTATTCATGTTGCTATGATATCTCAGTTTCTAATTGGACTCGTGCTAGAGAACAAATATTCTAGTCTGGGTCCATAACTCGGAGTTCAATTATTTCAATTCATTAAAATCACATTTATATGATAGATTTCCAAAGTTACTAGTATCACAAACATCATTAATATGAACATGTTACCATGATTACTCTTCAACAGAATGACTATGTTCACATTCTCTTTAATCATATGTATAATGGTTGTGTTATCATGTATACATTTTAATTTAGAAGAACAGTGTTCCCATTCTTTTTTACATAAGTATTATGACCATGATAATATTTTTAATTCTAAATTTTGAATGACCGCCTTCCCATTCTTTATCACTAAATTAATTTACCAATTAATTATCCACCATAATCCAATTACAAATTCAATAATTAGTTAAACTAATCAATTCAACTAATTAAATTGAAAATTAATTAAGTGATTCATTCCATTAATTAATTCTAAAAATAATTAATAAATATCACAATTCATATCCGATAATTAATTTTCTAGAATTAATTATGTCATTATAAACTCAAAATTCTATAATTAATTCATTAATTAATTATCTAGATCTTATCATCAAGGGAACATAATTAATATTCAATTAATTATATCAATATATCCATTTGAATATATCATCATAAATACCTTGATTAATAATTTAGGTTACAACCTCTACCTATTATAATTGATTCACCCAAATTAATAATCTAATAGGGAATCCCCTTATTATCATGATTAATTCCATAATTAATCTCTTAATTCAAAAAATCATTTATAAATCAATTGGTCAATATAGTTAACCCAATTCAAGTATATGAATTCCTAAAGGATGCTAGAAATTATACAATTTTTCGTATATTTATATATCAAGTCCACGACTGTGGGAATTATATTTATACAACATACCTCCGCTCGTTGAAAGATGTTTTCCTAACAGAAATCTCCAAAATCCTATTAGCACATCAAAATTGAAAAATGATATGGATCTATGTCCCTAAACTGAAATAATGATCAAAGACATCATGATCTACTAACTATTGATTCAGATCCCAAATCCATGATATAGATCTCACCTAATTGTTTAGATCCATATAAAAAGTGGGCATCTTCCCTAAAAATGTAAAGGAATTATTTAATAAATAATGGGACAAGCATCTGGATGAAATCCACATACTAGTTGAAGAGAGGATCATCAATTCAGGACTTCAATCACAAAGAATGGTGTTTTTATGTACTTTAAATCCCTCCGAGTAAATGGGGAATCATACATTACCCTTAGGATCGTAAAATCATGAGTTAGTGTTTCATAAGAGGTGAAAAATGTCATTAAAAGTTGAAAATGGGGGAGATCCACAATTTAAGAATGTCACTATCTGGCCTCCCACGGTTTAGTCACATTGTTAGGAAAACCTAGAACTATTTGTTCATTATCCACATCATCAATGGAGAAATTCACCTGGCTGCCTCACACAACCACTAAAACTGTGCTTTAATCGTGGGAAATATACTGCCTCAGATGACTAGAGTTTGCACCGTTTCTCCTAGGTAGCCACATGGTTTCTAGAAACCGTGCACCAACCACGCAGAACATATTTTCTCGTATAATTTCATAAAAATTTAAATAAACCTCCCAATTTCATATCTACATTAAATTGTAAATAAAAAAATTACTAGAAATTATTCCCCAAATGAATCTTGAAAATGTTTGAATTTTACAATTTCCCCACCTTATAACAGATCATCCTCATGGTGCACTTCCATGACTTTATTTGATTCCGAGACAAAAATATTAGACCATTGAGCCCTTATATCTTCTTATTTTTTCCATGTTTTCTCTTGCACATGTCCGTGTTTTTGTAAAAGATGAAATATTGGAAAATTATTTCCCCTAAACACTTTCTCACTTCGACCCAACACACATATCAGATTCTCCTTGAAGGTTTCATCTATCTTGAGTTCTTCTACATCCACATCGATCACATGAGAATGGTCGGGGGATACAATAGAAGTTGTGATGCATGTAAAACATCATCAATTGAATTTTATCTCTGTGGAAGATCCATTTAGTAGTCCACCAGCCTGATTCTCCCCATTATCTCTTTGAATGGTTTCATATATATAGTTCCAAGATAACTATTTTTATAGGAGAACACCAATAAAGGTAGGTTCATTTCCCAAGATCCACCGAATTCTAGAACATATGCCCGCAACATATCCTCAAGACCTTCTATAGTACAATTTGATATCCCATCTATCAGTGGGTTGAAATCCATACTCAATAATTATTATGTGCCAAGATCTTTCTTCAAGCCCTTCTAGAATCATTAATTAAATCATGAATCATGGTCTGAAACAGTAGTCCATGGAACTCCATGGATATGAACAATCCCCAAAATGTACAGTTATCCCATCTGTTCATCAATAATGGGTTCCCTTATATATAATAAATGAACTACCTTTTTCAGTTGATCAAGAACAACCCAAATAACGTCATTATTCCTAAGTGTGTTTATGAGACCCTCCACAATGTCCTTGGTAACATCATCCAAATTCAATTCTGGAATAGGAAATTAATGTTGCAATCCACCAAGTCATTGATACGCCGCCTTAAACTACTGGCAGATGAAGCATCTTTTCCCAATACCTGATATATCATTTCTCATGCAGGGAAACGAAAACAATAATTTAGTTCATGGAAATTTTGGTTTCACCTAGATGAACTTCCCATTTCAATGCATGAAATTCTCTTATGAGATCCTCTCACATGCTTGTAGGAACAACAACTTGGTTCTACATGTAGATGTTATCATCCTCATCTCTGAACTAGTTTAATGATGTCTCTCTACCTTAAATGCTTTCCCTCAAGGATAATCACATTGGATCCTCAAAATTCCTATCCACAATCCATCTAAAAAGTGTACACTCTACTACAGTTGAAACTAAATTCTTCGGATCGTATCTCTCCAAATGCATTGAATTCATTTTAGATAGTAAAGTATTAAACTTCCATTATGCACTCAACTGCTCAACAAACTGAGTCTGAGTTTTACTACTCAAGGGATGAGACATAATTTTTCCCTTCTTGATCATATATTCTAATTCAAAATCGAAAAACTACATATAGTCAACCAATCTATGCTGTTGAATATTCAAATCATGTTATGAAAATATATACATCAAGCTCTTCTTATCTGTATAGACTATAAAAATTTCTCCCAAAAAATAATTTCGCTAACACTTTAGATCATAAACCACTTATACCATCTCATGTTCAGTTGTTTGTTCATCCAGCCTCAACAGTCGATCCCAATACACCCCCAAATGATCTCCCTGCATCATCATTACTCCAATTATGATACCAGAACCATCACAATAAAACATATACTCTTCACCCAACTCAGGTTGGATCAAAATACATGTTGATGTTAAAATGTTCTTAAACTCCTAAAAATATTTCTCATAAGCCTCAGACCATTCAAACATTACTCCCTTTTTGGTCTGGCCCATAAGAAACACTTCAAAATGGGAAAATAATCGGATAAATATCTGGTAATATCTAGCTAATCCTAAGAAGCATCAAATGTATACAACATTCTTGGGCCACTCCCATGAAACCACTTCCTAATCCTTCACTAGGTCCATTGACACACCATCCTTTGAGATATTGTTCTTGGTGAAGTGTAGTTGGTCCATACAAAAATGAAACTTAAATATCATAGCATATAACTGATTCTCTCTCAGTGTAACCAAGAAGATATTTAGAGGTTGGGCTTTATCATCTTGAGTCTTGGCGTACAACAAGATGTTATCCACAAATACCACCAATAAATGGTCCACATCAGGATGAATGATCATGTTCATCAAATCCATAAACACTTCTAGTGATATTTTCTACCCAAAATGAATTACAAAAAACTCATAAAGGCCATACATTCTTATAAAAGCGGTCATAAGTATATCAGATGTGAATACTCTCAACTGATGTTACCCTGAACACAGATCAATCTTTTAAAAAACACAAGCTCCTTCAAATTGGTCAATCTTATTTTTTATATATAGAAGAGGATATCGGTTCTTCAAATTAATTTTTAGTAGTTTCAATAATTCAAACACAATTGTAAACTCCATTTAGGATCTTTTTAAAAAAAGGTGATCTCTAATTCATCATACTTGGATGGATAAGTCCATTATCCTACAACTCCTCTAAATGATTATTAAACTCTTGAGTCTTAGTCGATGCCATTTTCTATGGTGGAAAAAATACTGTCTCAGCCACTGGAATGATCCCAACAATGAATTCAACATCTCTATTAGGTATTATCCCTATGAATTACATCTAAAAAATCGTTAAATAGTTCTACTAAATGTGTAAGGACATATTTCCTAACACCCTCACCATCAACCAATTGACTTTAAACTACGGAGGTGAGATCCCCCAATTGCTGGGTAATTGGCCCTACTCCACCTACCTTTATATGTAACTCTCCACGATGAATATAGTGGTCTCTCATTGGAGATGTAAACATAACTCACCTATAGTAATAGTAGACATGGGATTTATATGTGACTAGCTAGTCCATAACCATAATTATCTTGAATCCCATCATATCAATAACATATAGATCCCATAAGAAATGATATTCCATGATCTCTAGTGAAAATCCCTTACAATGGTAGATATCTATATACTACATTCTCAATGGCGTATCTATAGTCATAACCCCGTTCAAAAACTACACTTCATGGATCAAACAATAATTGTTTTGGTAGATATAAATGAATGAGAGTCACACCTCTCTAACAAAGTACAATGTGAAGTTGAAGCGACCATAATATTACCTCTCACTGTCGATGGTCCGTCCTCACTATCCACTAGTATAGGTTATAATTCATGTAATTGTGATTACCCAATTCCATGTGATGTTTTCTAACTCCAATGAGTAGAACCACTCTGCTGATGTAGGTGCTCCTTCCAATAAGCACCATTCCCACTACCTCTACTGCCTTGGCCAATAGAACTCCAACTAACAGCCCGATATGGTGTATAAGATCCTCCTCCCATACACTGACTCTTCCCAATTATTCCTTTATTACATGTATATCACTGTGAACTACAAAAATTTTGTAGGTATCCTATCTTTACAAATTGTCAACTCATTAATGGGATCAAAAATAGTATCAATTATAGTGTCTAATCCCACAAAACTGATGATATATCACCCCAGTGGGGACCTGTATAACCTACCCTCCTATCTGTGTACTCTACATCCCACTGACTTAGATAATGTTTTCATAATGATTCTTCCTTTTCTTGAAAGTCTCAACTCTGGATATTCTATTACCAACTACCTACCCATCACTGGAATCCTTCCTCAAGGACACTTCAACTATTAGAGCATGATAAAAAACATCAAAAATTATCATCGATGAGAAAATATTCACCTGGGACATAATATCACACTATATATCCATCGTAAAAACATTTATTCATTGCTAACTCATCTCTCTCTAAATATAGTGAAAATAATTTCAGATATGTGTATTTTATAGCATAGTCCATTATGAACATGCTCCACATTTTGAGATGCATGAACTCAGCAGTTTCACCTTGTCTCGGTGTCTCTGAATAAAATTACTATAAGAAACATTCCAAGAAGACCTTCCACAACATACCATTAGTTTGACCAGTTCGTGCCTGAATATCCCACCAGTACATAGTTGATCCATGTAACATGTAATTGGGGAAAATGGATCTCCACACATCAGGATTCGCCATATGGTCAAGTATTGTCTCTATAGACTCATCGTAGAATTTATCTTCCTCATGTCCACCCTATCCAATAAAATAAAGAGGGTGTTTCTACTAGAACTATTTCATCCACTTAGATATTCATCTCAAAACTCTGCCTAGGCATCTTTCTATGAATTTCATGAAGTAATCCATGTTATATCAAAACTTCTCCCCTTGATCTTTAGCGAGCATGATCGGTACCTCATGTTCCCTAAAAAGAATATAATTCCTAAGCATGCCCCTCAGTCTTCCACTCAACAAGAAGTATAGAGGAATACTCTCAAAAATGAAAATTACACATCACTGGTATTATAACACAACCAAATAACTTTTATGTATATGTAAATAATCACAACTAGTAATTTCCCCCAACCTCACCACTTGAGAAAAACTGAGTCGTTATCACTACCTTGAACCATCCTACGCCTTGTTTTTGGTTAACAACGGTGAAAAACTATCATTATCAAGTTTCTCATTTAGAAACCCAATTATTCTCATTTTTCATCATTTTTCAACCTTTATTAAATCATGTTAAGAAAAAATTTCATTTTAATCTCACATAATGGAAAAGTGTTTATGTTGAAAAATATACCCCTGGGTTTTTTTCCCAATCATGGCTAAAATGATGGATTTCACAATAACATAAGTGCCAAGAATAATGAATTAAGACTAAAATATCATTACACTCTGGTCTGGGAGTCAATAATATAAATTCTCAAAAACAATATTCAAATCACACAACAACTGCATCCCCCTTAGTGAAATAATAATCAACTGTAACAACAATATCAATAACAACTATCCCACATTGAGTACTTGTGGTTTCCCAAGTACATTGGTTTGCAACACCCATGCAGGAGCTCATTAACAAGCCCTGACTCTTCCAATCCTCTTATCTACCTTTCCCAAAATAATAATACAAAACAATAATAATTAAAAAATATCTCTAATAACACTTTCTATCATCCCAAACTTGGTTACATAAAACGGTGCCCCGATCTAGTTTTCCACATGACCTCATGCTCCCCTCTCCATACGATAGAGGTTTCCAACTAGAAGTGACGGTCTGGTAAGCCATTATTTGGGATACTGTAACATATTTTATCAGATTTAAATGCTAAAGGATGTTAATAAACTATACATGGATGAAAATGTAACTAGAAAAAACTCTTGTCACAACAAAATCAAATAGGAAATACAATACCTAATTGGAATAGAAAAACATCTATGAAAATATATGTGTCATGTGTCTATAATGAAGCCGAAAATAAAGACACTAAGACTCCCAAAGTGGGTTCCTAACCACATCTGGTCCCTTCATCCATGCTCCATCCCTATTTAGCCACCTATACCATGGTTCTTTCTCTTATCCCATCATGTAATAATATAATATTTTCAAATACTAATTAGGAATACCTAATAGGGTGTGAGTATAAATTAGTAGGACACAACCTCTAGTTTCAAAAACAAGTCCAGTCAACAGATATTTCATGCAGTTATGTAATGAAATATGTACAATGAAATAATAATAAGATATCACATTTTTATTTATACATATCTTAAAAAATTAACTCCAAGTATCCCATGGATACATGTACCTCAATACTAACTTCATCTACTAATGAATCTCAATGTTCTCCCAAGGTAATAACATATCATCATACCCTCTTCTTGTGCATTCTTGAAGTATTCAAGGTGCAATGATATCTTAGTACTTGATTTGACTCATGCCTCTGTTAGATTATTCTCCTGTGAGTCCATAACTCTAATTTTCATTATATCCATTCTGAAATTTCAGATTTATTTTCCACATTTCCACTGTTACCAATATAACAAACATAAGTATGATGACCATGTTACCATGTTTAATCCTCAATAGAATGAACATGTTCCTATTCTTTTTACTCATATGTATAATAACCATGTTACCATATACACTTCTCAATTTAGGATTCCCATGTTCCCATTCCATTTACACATAACTACGATGTCTTTGTTACAATTTTTACACCACAATTTAGAATGACCATGTTCCCTTTATTTATCAAATAATTAATTTACCAATTAATTATCCACCCCAATCCCATAACTAATTTAATAATTATTTAAACACATTCATTACATTAGTTAACTCATCAATTATCAATGTGATTCAATCCTTTGATTAATTCATATATTAAAAAATTAATACCATTATTAATATCCCTAAATTAAGTATCTATAACTGAATTTCTCATTCTAATCTAACCTTTTCACAATTAATCCCACAATTTATTATCTAGATCATATTATCAAAGGCACATAATTAATCTAAATTTTATTTTCTCAAATTATCTATTTCAATATCTCATTATTAATCCGATTATTAATTATCATGTTTACTACCCCTAAATAATATAATCAATTTCACCAAGTTAGTTATCTAATATTGCATTTCCTTATCCTCATGATTAATTCCCATATTAATAACTTAATTCAAAAATTCTTCGCTAAATCACTTGGTAAATCTTATTAACCCAGTTTATGAAAATCAATCCCTAAAGGATATAAGAGAATATATAATTTTTCATATACATATCAAATCCATGACTATGTGAACTTGATTTAGACCACATACTCAGGTTCATTTGTAGATGTTTTCACAATAGAAATCTCCAAAATCATAGCAGCACGATGACATTGATAAATGTTCAATATCAAAATCCCCAAACTAAAATCAAGATCATATATATCGAGATATCATAAATCAAGATGCATATCCATAATTTTAGATATAGATCTCACCAAAATGGATTTTATCCAATGAAATAGAGGCTATATCCCATGGAATAGTTCATGGAGTGATAGAAGAAACAATGGCAGAAGGATCAGGATTAAATCTACGTACCTAGAGAAGATTTGTTCTTCAATTTGGGATTTTGATCTCGAAAAATTATGTTTGAATGTCCTTGGAATCCATCTCGGTTTATGGGAGAACCTTCAAATACCCTTATGAAAGTGAAATCCCATGTTACGGCCACATATGAGGTAATACATGACATTTAATAATGAAAATTAGTGAGATTTATAATTCTAGGATTTCATTGTCGGACCTCACATGGTTTAGTAACACGATTTGTCAAACCTATCACATATAGTGAGTCTTCCACTGATTTAAGGGGTAAAATTTATTGGCCTCCTGGCATGATCACTCAAAATTATCATTAACTGTGGTAATGCTACTACCACGAAGAACTAGAGGTCACACAGTTTCTTCTAGGAAGATGCACAATTTGAACATTTTGTGCGCCAACCGTTCACTAAATGTTTTCTCACGCAATATTTTTAAACTCCACCAAAACTCTCCCAAATCCATATATAAAAAACAATGGTACAAAAAATAATGATATTACCTAAAATCGTTTCTAAGAAAACTCAAGAAAAAGTCAATATTTCACAATCTTATTGACATATTCATTAACTAGAGAGAATATAGACATTTATTATTCTATTTATTAAAATATTTTTTTATTATATATTTTGTTATAATGAATTTCATTTCCATGTTATATGTTTAATACATTTTATGTGATAGGATATTCCAATTATATATCAATGATGTATTTCTATAGCACAAAAAAAACTAGCATTGAAATTATTCATAAAAAAGAACATTTATTTATGATATTTTGAAATGAGGCCTTGATAGTATGATTATGATATCTTGAAACAAGGCCATGAAGGTATGATTTGGATTTATGAAATTATTTATTTAATTAAAATAAAACATAATATCATTATCGATGATATTATTTTAACCTTTTTATATATTTCATGTTCTAGTTTTTTAAATTGTTTTATGGAAATTGTCTTATTTCATAAGAATAATAAAGGAGATTTTATTTAAAAATAATCATCATTATTGTAAATAGTTTAATATTTTCTCTTTAGAAAAAATACAATTATTTTTAATAACCCCTTATGATTTTCGGCTTTTTAATTATTCATACATTTGAAGTGTTTTCTGAAAAACAATTAAAAAAATTAGATGTCATGTTTATGTAATTTACGTAAATTAAAAATTTAATATGAGATATGGAAAAAATACTTATGTATTTTTGTGAATTTTAAATGAATTTATGTGTTTCCATTATTTTAAAATAGCATAATGATATTTATTTTTCCAATACCATTTTTTAAAATTTTATTCTCTGGTCCTACCAATTAATAAATGATATTCCATGGTCCATAGTGAAACAACCTGAATGAATAAAATATTTGAGGAATAAATTTTTATATCATAACAGCCATTTTTATGAATATTGATTGTTGTTAATGTAATAATAACATTTTGGTATAATAAAAAAATTATAACTTTTGATAAATAAAGAGGTTTTAAATTTTCTTATTTTTCATATTTCCTTAATTAGTTAGACCGTAAATAATGAAATATAAATTACTATTATTTTAGTTCAAATTTATAATTTTAGTTATCAAATTTTGGTTCCCATTTGTCTTTATATATTCAAACATATATATAAATTATTTAAGTAGTGGATTAGGGTGTACAGGTCTATTGTGCAACAATTTTTATTAATAGAAATATTTATATAACATTCTATTTTAGGATGACTCAGACATATATGTTTATATAATTTGAGATAACATCATGCTTTAATATGACTACGGTTTATAATATGTTTAATTACATAGCAATCCCTTTTGATGAATTACATGATTGGAGTACATTTGGATATATTTATAGAGTTCTAATAAATTTATTAGTTATATTAGACACTTATGTTTAATTAATATTATAGTGAAAATGTATTTTAAAGAAGGTTGAATTTATATTTTAGGGGCTTAAGATGAATTCTATTGAAAAACTACTAGAATAAGACAATCATTAATGTCGAGATAACTGCAGTTGACAAGGATTAGAAGATATTATAACATTGGAACTATGTTTTATAAAATAGATAATGGTTGGACTTAAAATTTATTTTGTGAATAAGTGATTTGGTGAAATGTTATTAAATATATTTTATGAAATTTGAAATATTTTGATGTTTATATGTTTTACCCCTCACTGAATAACTTGGTATGAGGTGACTTTATATGTAACCCCATGGGTTCCTTCTTGTATGAAATAGGATAAATTATAATGGTGAATTTCCAATGTATGGTTTTGAGAATATAACCAATTTAATCATATCCAAAATTGGATAATAAAACAAAATTATGATCTAACTAAATTACACACTAGAATATATTTCTAAACAAATATTATAAAAAATAATGTCATACATTAAATGTATAATCAAAGGGTCTGCTAAAATAAACATGTTAATTATCCTAAATAATGTAATTATAAAATGATAACAAAAAAACGTTATCAACTATATGGTTTCTATCCATATATAAAATCTGTCCCCCAACTCCAAGATCATCATAAACCATCCATATGAGTTTTTTCTATCTCTGGATTTCTAGTCATAATGTTTGTATACACAATATGATTCCCTTTTTGGAGTTATTATCATCCTCTTAGGACACCACTGATGCATCTATAACATATATGAACGTAAATATTTATTTATTTTTAATTATGGAATGTAAATGTTTATGCAATAATATAACCAATCATTCACCATGTGATAATTTCCAAACCAATATTCCAAAAATGATGACTATATCTATTATGGAGCCATTAAGGAATAATATCATCTGAATTAATCACATCAGAATATTCATGCTATGAATCACACACACACAATCTCTCTATCTAATTAAGGTAATTTCATGATAATCCAATAAGTATCAACTCTTCTACCGGTTGGATCTTAGAGAATTTTATGATGTTTAAATTTATGTTGGTGAAAATTATAAGTCTAAATAATTCCATTTTTAATATTAAATGAATCTTAGTATATCGTGGTTAAAAAAATCATATTTTATAAAACTCTTATGTATTTAAATGATAATTAGGTGTGTCCCTTGGGATTGATAAGCAAGGTGTAGCAATCATGCTGATTCATATATGTTGTTCACAAGTTATACTGATAACCTGATTATATCTAAACTGTTTATTTAATCATATTTATTAATTAGAGGTACAATAATTGGAGTATAATTATTTTTATTAATATAAATAAATTGTAATCACAATGGTTATATTATATAAGAGTTGTGTATAATTAATCATAATCACTATAGATATGACAAATCAGAGTATTAACAAAAGTATTGATTCTATCGTATCAAATATACAATCCTAATCATAGTAATATTTTATAAAGATATTAATAAAAATGTATTGAAATCAAATAAATTATGATAAACAAGATACAAATATAATGATTAATATAAAAATATTCACTTTCTATTTTAATTTCATGAAAATAAATACTTGCTATTAAAAAATTAATACAAATGAATACAATTTTTTTAACCCAAAGAGGATGGTACCCAAAAAATGGGGATATAGGTCCCTTATTTTATAGTAAAATGAAATTATATATTTACCTTATAAGGCAAGGCCCTCAAAACAATAATTGATCTGTCTTTCTATCCTCAAATTCCCTTGATACAATGACCGCATTATCTTCCTAGCTATTCCAGTTAGCTCTTGATATGATGGTTAGTTCTGTCTGGCTATCCCTGTAAGCCCTCAACCAAAATAATGATTAGTATCTTCGTCTTCCTAAGATTGCAATCCCTCTCTCCTAATTACACAGCTGAACACACAATGAAATTACATAAAAAAACACAAAGAGTTCACAAGTATGAGGAATAATTATTTCACTTGTGTAAGGTTCAAAGATCTTGCATAATGAAATATTTTAAAATATAATTTTCATCACTTTCCTTCAAACACATTGAATTTCCATTTATTAATATATATATGTTTCCCATTGTCATATTGATGCTCCAACATTCATATTTCTCTTTGTTTTTTATGAGGACTTGGACATTAGGGACTATAACGGTCATATTATAATAGAATTTCTGATATTATTTTGATGTACACAATTTTTAGTGTAAAATTAATTCCATTATAATAGAATATGGTTTTTTATAACAATAATATAAACTTAGATTAATTTGATGGATTTTCGTACAAAATATAATTAGAATTTTCTTTATGATTATGATTCTGGTTATAATGGTCCTGATGTCAAGTCAAAATATAAAAAAATATGTATATACAACGACAAGAATGAAATTCTTCAATATGATTTGTTAAAGGCGATTCTAATCATTATCAGTTACACATCTATTATGATAACTGTAATAAATAAGTCTGGATTATATACATGAATACTTCGAAAGGGTTTTTAATTATGGTAAATAATTATGTTTTCCTTAAAAACATTCTTAAATAACTTAGGTCGTGAAAGAGTTATTAATTAAGTATTTAATAAAGAGTTTGTGATTTCAAAAATAATAGGAATGGGAAATTCAATATATACTTTTATCTCAACACTCCCATCAGTAAGTGCATGTTCCACCCAAGACTGATTGTTACCTATTTTCCTATGGTGTCCACACATATATCACACAAAAAAATATAAAATTTATAAATATGTTAAAAAATTATACTTTTGTAAAATATAATATCCCATAACCCCTCATAAAATTGTCATTGGAATTCTCCATTTATTTTCTATTCACATTATATGCTCATTCACTAACCATCCTACATGGTGTCACAACCAATGATTCTGTCATCCACCCTCCTACTTCTATGTTGATAGTTGGATCTGTCATGTCCACATGGTAACCTTATCACTAATATAATGTTCCACTATCATTGAACTAATCCATATGTAATACATGAAATAGTATGAAATATCATATCAAAATACATATTTAATATACTATAACTAGACAAAAACATGGTACATCAAATCAAGGAAAATATTGGTATATCAAGCAATACATGGGATATGAACTATTGAAATTTTTGGATAATGATATTAATGAAAATGAATCCCTGAACTATGTAATATTATTTATGGGCCACGCTATTAAAATCAAAGTACATATCATGTATGAGTATTTATAATAAGATGATACATACAAGAAGAACATCACAAACAATTTAGAATAAACACCCATGATAGTAAGGACATCCCATCTATAACATGATAATTTAAAATTCCCAATTCCAATGTTTGGTATCCGCATTATTTAGAGGATAAAGGGAGGGAAACCAACAAGAATCACCTCTATAGACTCAAGTATTTACTAACCGAGGTTTTTGATGATAAATGATAGGTTTTTGAATGGTTTTAAGATTAATATTTATGTTATTTATTAAATAAAATCATGTATATGGGTTGGTCTCGTGGTTCGAAAAAAATGTTCCTAAACTATGATTTCAAATCTATTTCAAGAAAAAAAAATTTGTAGTATTAAAAAAGTATTTTTAATTAATCACAACTATGATTTCACTACTATTAATATATTTCAATGATTCATATTTTTTGTGTTGAATGCCATGGTTTACCCAAACTGTGTGCCAACAATAAACCCAATTTGTGAACTCAAAGAACATCTATAACCAACCAAAATTGCCATATAATTCATGCACAAAAATATTACCTAAAAAATACTAAACTGTGGTATAACATATAGTTTTAATGTCACTAATAAATTCATGTGTGTTATAATGGCTGGAAAAATAGACATCTCATTTTCCAGATGTGTCTATACTGTTCATTTCCAAACAAATTGTGCAATTCAACTCAAACATAAAATTCATGCTCCAATCAATCTTAATGAATATGAATATTCTACCATTGAACTCTTTAAATTCGTACCATAATTCATCCTCACACATCCTCGATCCATTATTTTATCCACAGTGGTGTACTCATAAATAATAAGACATGATCCAACTAAATTTCATCATAGATGAACACATGTGTTGGATCGGCCATTTGCCTAATAAACTGAGATACTTAGAACTCATAATTACAAACATGTTATCATTTAATATGATCTCTGTGGTTTGATAGTATCTCGACACACCCAGTAATCACAGGTAGCCAAAAAAATGGCATTTATAACTTCAATTACTTTCAAAAACATAAATTCCATAATTGTGGAGTCACCGATAAGGAAGATACAACCCCACTTAGAACCCAATGGTCTCCACCACATTATAGTAAATGATAACTAATTGATCTATGTATCGAATAACACCCATCAAATATAAATCACTCAATCAGATGTCTCAGGTACAATACTCAACCACATAACATTTTACTCACCAACCCCCTACAAATATAGACCTAGGAGTCATGTCCACCAACAAGGATACTCAAATGATACATTCTGTATCAAATCATAGAATAAATTATTTTCCAAAAAACCAAACAACAAAATCTAATGATTCCAAAAAATGAAAATTTAATGTACACTTTCCCGTAACATATCCTCTAAAACCTGGATCATCTTATTTTACTATCTATTAGTCTACAAATGATATGCAATACCTATCTTTATATACATACCATAATCAGACTTCAAAAACATACCAAAATATATTCAAAAAGAAATTTTCTATATCTGATTCGATTCTCATAGGATATCCATAGCGGTTTATAACGTACCAAATATATTACTTTCCCAATTCATCGAAAAAATGTGTGTCTCAAATTGGTATGAAGTTATCCACTTCAATTAGTTGTTCTACCATTACACAAAAAATATAATGATTTCATGGTTTCATAGGAGACCCATCAGGAAACACATATTCACATCATCCCACTTCCCTAAAGGCACCAAAAGTGGAAGAATAAATACATAATGTGGTAGGTTATTTTCCATTACCCTTCAAAAAGTAAGGCATCATGGAAAAATACTAATGAAATATCGGTTCATTCATTCTCACCAAAATTTTCATAAGATATATTGGGAAATATTCATCAACCATATATCCAATACCGACATTGAATAATGAGAGTCTCACATCATCTAATCTATCATGGAATATAAAACTACTACAATCCCATAAATTTACATTACATTTCTATCATCTAATTTTAATACTATAATAGAATCATCCCTCTATAAATTCTCTTACATCAAAATACACATGGGATCAGACTCATAGACCAACATTATCCTATACACTAAGGAAAAAGTGATAACAAATCGTGTCTATGTCACTGTTTCATGATACATAAATTCATCGTCTATTAACTATACCAAAAAATATATAAGGCAACCTTGCTACATTGAATTACACTCTGTAAGATCATGAGTATCTAGATTTATTTTTTTAGAGAATATGCAATGAAATATCTTTTACATGACGTATAGGATATATCATGGTCTAATTTCTACTAACACTCAACCCAAATCCTCTACCACATGATTGCATCTTGTTACGTGATTATTTATCAACAATTATTAGCATAAAAAAATGATAAACTTATCAAAAAATTTATAATTTATCCAATAATATATAGCATGAACTGCACCTGATCACCCCATTTCATCTATCTATTTTTACTCTCATGGGGTTTAGCTAAAATTCCCCATACAGGAACACCAAATATATCACATCGTTAGAATAATTCCTAACCCAATTGGTGAAGAATTAAAAAAAACTCTATATCTAAACCAAATATCTAGAAGGATCAAAATTATAGATGTCATCAACCTCCTCTTCACCTATACGATGACTACCACACACTAAATATACTACTCACACATCACCCCATATTTGATCATCAATATCACCAGTGATGATAAATGGGAGAATTCATTGATGAAATATTCATATTACACAATAATTACAAAGAAAAAACATAATCTCATACACTTTCCATGGGTTCCCAAATACACAACTTTCTATAACATCTCATGCTCAGTATAAATACCCACAAATAATATTATATTACCAGGAATTTTAAAACTATTATATCATAATTTTTAATGTAGGAATATTGGAATAATGTTGATCCCCATGATGTATACAAACTAAAATCATAATGTGAATCGAAATAATTTCATAAGAAAAAAAATGTTCTAGTTTATAATCCATGGAAAAATTTATAAAGTAATAAATATATGGATGGAAAATCCTATTACTGAGATCCATGAAAAATGATTGGGTATTTTTACTAAAAAATTCTAAAATTGATGCTCATATAATTCATACATACTCTAAAATACTATTTTATAAATATCTACCACTTTGATCCAGGATTATGGATACCCTGAATGAGGATCCATCTTGGAAAATCAAGATCTCCTCATAATATATCAAACTGACCATCAATCATGTATAAATTGTAATTATTGTTTTTCATTACATTATTTAGTTTATTCTTTTCCACAAAGATTTGTATAATAAAATTATCTTTCTTTTAAAATAACATGAAAGATCCCTATGGTGATGTACTTGGTTATATAAATCCAAAAACCACAAAATGATCTAACTGCACAATCAGATATCCTAAAATACTTGTTTCAGTGCAATAGGGAGAAATTAATATCAGTGGTTAGCCTAGGATAAGATATATATCAAAATAAATTACTCTCTATAGGAAGACATTAGATGCCATCTAGAAAGATTCTAGATAATTATCCACCATGGTATGGATTCCATTTTGTTATGTTTTCGTGAATTTCAATCGATGGTATGTTTTAGTCATTGATTTCCAATCATATATGTTATATAACGATGTATTGATTATTCTTATTGTTATCATTGGAGTGTGGGTGTGATTATGGATTTTTTTTCAATGGAACATATAATTCGAAATAGAAATATCATGAATAGGATTTCTATACCATCTTGTTCATTTTTATAGAATTTTTTTATCATGTTTGGATTCTATTTTTATAGTTATTTTAGATACCCTTGCAAGATAGGTACATTGAAATATATAGGGTGGCCAATTAGACCATTGATTCATTATATATTTTGTGATCCTTTCTATGTCACTCCTTATATAAGTTTACTTCATTACCAAAGGTATGATTGGTATTTGATTATTGTTACATTCTATTTTGTATCTTTCTTATGTAATATTCGTATAATATTTTATATTTAGGGTGATATTGTTCTCCTTAGAATCTCATTATTTTAAAATATATTTTTTCAAATATGGAAGAACCTTATCATAGAGTGCAGGTTGAAAAATATACCATTTTGAGTTTTTTGGACACCAAATAGGGGTATAGTGTATTATATAACTCATTATATATGGATCTTTGAATGATGGTTAGTACCTGAGGTTGAAATACTTTTACCCCTTGGGTTTAGACCTCAATACACCTTATAAATAGGTTTAATAGACTGTAATGATGTATACTTGGGAAGTGTTTTTGTTTGTTAAGGATTCAAATTTTCAGGTATACCAATAATATGATTCATCGATTTTGAGAATGTAACCCTGAGTCATATGTGTAATATTCCTTTTGATACGACGATATAGTTTTTATTTTATAGTAGATAATTCATTATCCATAATGGTAGATGATGTTACATAGTATTATTTAATTCATGCGATGAATACACGTGATATTCTTCCATAATGGAATTGTAGCAGGTACTACTTTGGTTTGGGGAAGCTTTGATAGAACATGATCTCTTAATTAATTATTTGTTTTATTCTATTATGTGATTTTACATTAAGATTATTACATACAACACTATAAACACGTGAAAAAAATATTTTGAGAAAATTTGTGAGGTCCTACCTGGTTTATAGTCACACCTTTTATGGGTATCTAAATGTATATACATTTTTCATAATCCATAATCAGGAGAAGGGATAGGGCCATGTGGAATTTTTTTTTGAAGCATGGAGGTGGTCTATGGATGTGTTATATGAACAGACTCTAGATATTGACTTTGAAAAAATTATTGGTTATTATTTTCATGTTTATTGGTGATTATAATATGGAACCCACAATAGGGTTCCATTTTATTATACTTATAATTCTATAGATGACATCATTTATAAAATTTATTTCAGGATATCTTACACTAGCATGTTTTGTGGAATTATATTTATATAGTAGTTTTTTATGACATTATAATCAATAATGTTATATTTTTATAATGTAACATTAGAACCTCACAGCTAGTTTACAACATAATTCATATGATTAGGGGAAATTTTGGGTATGTGTTACATTGACTAACACCTAGTGATTTGGGTCTGGTTCTTTCAATATTATTATGGTTAATGAAAATTTTTATTTTTGTGATGAATTTTTTTTACGAATATTGTTCGAGTTGACTATTGAAAACATATAAGAATTTATTGTTTTGTTATTGTGATATAAAAAATATATGGGAAGGATTGGAATATATTGCGACTATAAGATCAGGGAATGTAGATTTTGGGTATGTGACTTTATAATTGATTAATGTGTATTTGAGAAAAATGTTATATTTATATTTAAAGAATATATGATTGAATCATTCTAATTTTTATGTTTTGAATTTGGTTGAAAATAGTTTGAATAGTTTTAAAGTTAGTTATTTAAATTGTGGTTCACGATGAACATTTGGTTTTATTATTGAGGCTTTAAATAATAATCATGTGTTTATGCATATTAAATATTTACTTATCTTGGTTAACCATATTCTGTTTTGGTTAATTAATCGGAAAAAGATTTATAATGTTTCATTCTTTTATAGATCTCGTGATTCATTAAATGTAATTATTGGTTATACCAAAATGAATAAGTCATATCAAATATTCATTTCCAAAAATAAAAGATGACATATAAGTGGATTCTATTCAATTAAAAAATTAAGGACAAACATTATCTTATGATGTTGATTGAAATTAATGAAGTTTATTTTTTTAAAATATATATCCTAATTATAATATTATAATTAGGATATTTATTTTATTATGTCCAAGGAAACACTTCTTAATAAATGTAACTTTTTAGAAACACATATTCAATTTTTTTCTTTTATGTAGGTTCATTAAATTAAGAATTTTTTTTCTTCTTTTTACCTTCAAATTAAATATATTACATAATCTCATTAATGGGGGATAATGCGAAACCCCGTGAATTTATAATTTATTTACTTAATGTAACAAAGTTTTTATCTTGTGATATACGCTACATCAATCTTAAATGAATAGTGATACACTATATTAATATTATTTTATAAATATTATTTTCGTGATTTAGCCATAGGTTTTGTTGGTATATATTGTAATAAATATTTTTTGTAGTTTGTTTATAGGATAAAAACGATTATAAATGATATTTTTATAAAAAAATTATTTTGAAATGAATATAAAATCATATGAATGTAATCGAGAACATTTAAAAAGGTCTTCTGACAATATATTTTATTCCCATTAGAAATAATTAATCTATAATGTTAAATGATTATATTAAATAATATGATAATATATCAAATTAAAATTATAAAAATTTATTTATTAATGGTTATTAGTAAATTGATTGTTAATAAATTAATATCATGATTCAAATAATATTTCTCTAAAAATGGTTTCTTTTTATTTTATGTGCCTATATTATATTTTATATATACCGAAAATATATAGTTTTTTTAAAAAATGGATATCATTTTTGGAAAATATTTTTATTATAGGATAATGATGAATTTATGCATTTTATATGAAATTATTGATTTTGAAAAAAAAATAGAAAAGTACAAATTTTTTCAAAATTGTTAATTATTTTTTATATATCATGTAATTTAAAATTAATATAATGTTTTTAATTTGGAATTTATGTATTATGATATAATTTATTAAAACATAGTCTTAGTAATATAATAAAAACCATCAGTGAATTTTATTTGGGTATACATTTGTTTATATGCTTGAGAAATTTATTTTTTAAAAAGGGGGTTTTGTTTATTTTTTCAAAATTACAATCATGTTTATCACTATATATTATATAAATATAATTGTGTATGTCATATATAATAGTTTTTAATAATGATTTATAAATTTTATGATACGTCCAATTTTGTCTTTTCTATCACAAATAAGTTACCGAGATAGCAGTACATGAAATTGAACCTATTCCAATAGACATATAACCACATATTTGGGAAAACCATTATTATGGGTCCCTTATTAAAACACCATAACCATAGTTTTTTAAAACAAAATGGGTATAGGCACTATATTCATAACCTATACCCATATTTTTTCAAAACACAAGGGGTATATTTAAATTTATCATTTCCAATACCTATGGTTTTGGAAAAACTGTGGCTATATGTACCATGTTGAAACCGTATGCCCATGATTTTGTATAGATCGTGGTTGTAGGTGACTTATTCATAATAAATACCTACTATTTTGAGAACAATATTGGTATAGGATACCCATATACTAAGAGTTATGAAAAACCTATGGGAGAAAGTTCCTTATACTAAATCTATGATAATAATGTTTCCAAAAACATTGTTATAAGTACCCATATTTTTATGTATTGTTTTTTAAAATAACATTAAATACATAAAAATAAAAATTACTTGTATATATATATATATATCAAATTATATTTGTAAAGGTCAATTTAGGTTAGTGGTACTGTCGTTGAAATAGAAGTGATTGGTAGTGTGTTCAAACCTCGACAATATCTTTTTTTACATCACATATGCCAACGGTTTTAAAAACTATCGGTACAACAATATAATATAACCTATACTGATGGTTTAAAACCATTATTAAATTGATATTCCAATGGTATTGGGTAAACCATTTGAATAGTTCTATACTAATTATTGGATTATTTTCTAACGTCCAAAAAAATGTTGGTATTGGCTATACCATAGGTTTAGAGGTCTATACCAATGGTTCAAAATTGTTGGTATTAGTTGTTTTTTAGAAGTTTATAAATTTAATAATCCTAGTAAATGTAAAATAAGGAAATGTTTGAAATTTAGTTGAAAATTATAGAAATTAAAAAAAATGTATTTTATATGTGTGATAGGTGTATACACCTAGAAAAATTTTTTTATTCATGATATTTTTTATTGAAATCATGGTTGGAATCATTGAGAAGGAATACTTATATTTTATAAAATTACATTTTCTGTAAATGTATTTCTTAAATATGTTATAATTATTTGAATAAGTGTAAATATATAATATATATTGACCAATATAACCTCAAATACTTTTAATTAATTATTTTATGGTTAATGATTGTTATTTAACATTCAAAAATAATATTATAATTTAAAATAATTACACATCATCGATACCATGATTCATCAAGAATATGAGGAGGAAAAGATGTGGTTTAAAATATAATTAATGTTATAATATTTACATTATTTATAAAAATATAAAATTTTAATACATTTTTACGATATATTTTTTAGGAAATACGTGTTGTAATTCAAATTAAATCTTTATGTTTAAGCCTTTAAAGAAAAGTATTGTGAATATTCGTGAAAAAGATTTTAATGTTATTTAATATTTAAAATACATTTTTTAAATAATTATAAGATCCTAAAATTAATATACCAACCAAATTATATATAAATTTTATAGGATATAATTTATTTTTATTGTACGTGACACTTTAAATTTTTCAATTAAATTTATGAACTGTAATGATTGAAAACATTTTACGTCAGTTAAGGATAAAAAAGGATAATGTGAAGCTTAAACCAATAGATACTGTATAAAATGACTCCCAAACCAAAATAAAATGTATTGATTCATTATAAATCGACCATTTCCTTATTATATTATAATTTATATCACTTTTGGGACATTATAATATAGTTAAAAACATATTATATATTAACATATCATGTATAAAAATATTTCTAGCCACCTCACATAAAAAATAGAATCACCTCTCTTCTCTATATCACACATAATGATTTATTTTTAATGATCACGACCTTACCAATTATCCATAAAAACATATCCCTATATATTATATGTTATTTTTCATCAAATGACAAACCGATAAGGATTAAGGTGTAAAACAATATAGGATTATCAAATAAGAGGAATAAATAATAACCAAGTTATTAAATTTATATTTATTCTTTTAAATACACCAAATCATAAATAATTATTGTGATATGAAAAAATTAGTATCTAAACACTAATAATATAATAATTTTTATAGAAATAACATTTTCTTATCTTTTTTCCATCACATGGGTAATGAAAATAATACGCGTGTATACAAGTAATCTATAGCCCTCACAACGGATTTAGTATCATTTTTCAACCCTAAATCATTTTTATGGGTAAGATGATATTTCAAATGAATATATATGTCATTTATGAAATAATTAATATTTTATAAATATTATATATTACTTAGAATCTTACCAAACCATCTATTGTTGAACAATTACATTGTTCGTGTGTATGCATGGACTAACACATAGACCAACATCTGTGATTTGTTTTTAAATATCAATTTAAAATATGGTAATATGGACGGAATTAAGGAATACATTTTATTTTTATGTCAAATTTATGATTTTGAAAGATAAAAATATTATCTATATTATTTACTTTTAATTGGGTAGAAAAATAAAAATGTCATGCATGCGTACATATACACTTCATTCTCTAGGAAATGATTTGATTTATTTTAAAAAAACCCCAAGATAATAATATAATATAATTTTATTTAATTTATTTATAATATAATTATAAAATATTTATGATTTTGGGTGCAATTAAGCCATATCACATTTTCCCATGGTTAATGTAGTGATATCAATTCGAGGGTATAAATTTATTAATGTTGTGGTACCCAAATGAATAATGGTATCAAATGAAATAATTGATATATTTATAATTTAATGAACAAAAAATATATTGTTAAAAAAGGTGAAAATATATATATAAATATATCAATAATTAGTTAGAGAACATACAAAGATGGATGATACATATGTTTTATGATTTTCCCTCACAATGTTATTTTAATTTTTTTACATTCAAAATAAATATCCTCTAAATTCATTTTCTCAAAAATGTTTTATAGATTCTGTTTATAAATGTACATTTATTTATTTTATTTAATTTTCTACAATATTTTATTTTACCTCCAATTATTTAAAAAGAATCATGTTTTCATTTTTTGATCAAGGAGCCTTTGAATTTTAATCTAATGTGTGAATGTTGTCTCTGTTTTATCATTTTCTAGAGGAATATAATTTCCCATAATAGTAGTTATAATTATAATTAAACCATAATTTAATATTTTCCATTATTATTTTAAAATAATTTATATTTATCATTATTATACAATTTTTCATTAAAATGTTCATTATAAAAGAATATATTTTCACATGATTTCAAGGAAATGATCGTATGTTTTTCAAATTTATTTTAATGTTTGTCAAAAACCACTGATGATTCATATTATTTACTAGGGATATAATATACCAACACTATCTAAATTATTTTCATTGGTTATAGGGATATCTGAATATTGTATAAGGGATTTTTTTGACTCTACTATTTTCAAATTCTATGGATTATTACCATATTATAAACGATTTAAAAATGATGACCAATGAAAATTTTCCGATGAATATTAATAATTTTTTTAGTAACAAATATAATATAATTTTTATTTTAAATTTACAATTTATTCATTGATATATAAATAAAGAAGTATGTAGTCTTCATATATTTTATTGATGAATATGTTGATCATCTAAATGATTTTTTTGTTAGCCAAAATTTCTCTAGTAATATCCCTGTGTAGAATCCATATAGAAGTTACCCAAACTTTCTGATCTAATCAATAAATTATATAGATTGATTTTTGGGTGAAACCATAGAGGATAGATCATCATAATGTGTTGGTTTTTATCACTTTGATTATTATTACGGGATTGATGAATCTTCCACGTGCTCTCCTTTTTTTCTTAGGGGGAGGAAAGTGTGTATCAAGAGCATTATTCAATCTTGAGAGAGATATCTAGAATTATTCATGACTAAAAATTATATATTTTGATCTATCATTACAAAATATACATATTTATCTACAAATTATGTTATGATTATGGTTAAAATATAATTTACTCTCACAATATCCCTTAAATTATATTTCAAGACATTTACTAACTCATGTCATTGAATAAATATAATATTTTATTCTATCTCATTGTGTGATCTAACAAAAAATAAATAAATATAATATTACCAATTTCAAAATTAATCTATATAGCTTTCCCTAGAATCTACCAACTAGACCTCATTGAAATTTATAATTAACTATTATATATTATTGTAAAAATTAACTATATTTTGAAAAAAATTATTCAGTTTCGGTTATAAATAAAAAACTAATAAAATTATTTTTGGGTCTTCAGAATAATATTTCACAACAAAAATTAATTCAAATAGTATTTTCAAGAGATTTATAGACACCCATAGTTTCTGACCATTTATGATTCATTCTTATAGAAATTATGTGGCATTCCCGATGTCCAATACTATTATATACTAGTATGTCAAATAACACAAGAGAATGAATTCAATATTAAAACATCTACCACAATATAAGAACAATCACAATATGATGTAATCCCATTCTAATGATATCACATCAAGTAGATTTGATAGGATTGTTTTCAACCTATACGATTTATTAATATTTCTGTATCTATCTGATATAAAATCAACTTTAAACTAGGGGAATTGATTGTAATTACATGGTAAAATATCAATCATGAAAAAATAATATCAACTTCAATTAACACTAATATAAAAATGTCCTTTTATAGCACTAGAAAATATCTGACTACATGAGATATGTAAAAATCCTTATTCGTTTACTGGAGATTTAATTTAGCACCATGAAAGGATCCATTTATCAGTGACTTTTTAGAGATGATAATATATACCCTTATCAGAACTTCTATGATTGTTGATAATGTATACCTATATCAGCACTTTTATAAGTGATGATAAATGTGGCATCTATCTATTCTATTAAAAGCGCTGATAAATGGCCACACTATAGTGTTCTTTAACAGCACATTGAATCAACAATGTAGTGTGTCGTTACTACACACCGCTGCCCCAAAAACACTCCTGATAATAACAAAAACAATTCCCAATAAAATATTTTAATGGGATGAAATTTACAACACAAACACAAGAAAAAACACTATATTATAGACATTTCAAACATTTTTTTATACAATTACATAATTAAAAATTATTACATACATTCATGGACATCATTGTTCTATTATCTTTTAATCTTGACCTGACTCAAGCTATTACTAATCAAACCACCCCTGATAAAGAAAAATAATTCACATGTATATGAAAATAATTTTTCTGTTAGTATTAATATAAAGTATAAAATTTTAAAGAAAATATTATTTTTACAGAAATTCATGTAAATTATAATTATAAATACACACATAGAGTCATACCAGATACATTTTTAATCACATTGAGTTATGACTAATTCCAAACTATCTCAAATGACTTCGGGATCATTATCAAAAATTTAAAAAAAATGTAAATGTGTTTGCTCAGTTTTGTGTATATCGGGTTTGTTTTTTACTAGAACGTCATTATAAATGGAATACATGCACTTTGGTCTCTTTTCTATTACATCATTTATCTAAATTATGTGAAATAGATTCCTACATGCCAACAATTACTTATTTATAATTTTCTGGAATTATTAAAAAAATTGAATAGGTTTTCTCTGATGTGAGATGGTCGATTGACATTTTTACTACAATTGACGTCAATTTTAAATAAAAACATGCACTTGATGTCATATTAGTCATTTCGTGTGTCAGATTGAGGTAAAAATAATTCATAAACATCCCACTCGCATATTGATCATTATCATGAATTATAAAAAAAAATGAATGTGTTTTTTTATTAGAGTAGGTTATTTTATATTAAATTTGGTGTTAATTTTAAATAACGAGAAACCTAGAGTCATACCAGTCACCCCATACATCATATTAAGGTGTGGATTATTCCTACATGTTTTTAATCACATATTGATTGATTTACTAATGTATCAAAAGAATTTGACTGTTTTTTCTCAATTTTTATTATGTCACATTTCTTCTATATAAAATGTAATTTTAAATATGAAACACATTATTTGATATGTATGGACCAAATTATGTATCGGTTTGATGTGACACTAATTCCATCATGTCAAAAATGATTTATGAATAAATTACCTAAATTATGTAATATATATGACCATGTTTTCTTGGTTTTCAGTGATTCAAACTAATGAAATTTAAATGTCGATTTTGAACTAAAATAGACACATTGAGTCATTGCCTTTTTTACTAAAATTAACATGTATTTAAAATATAATGAAGAAGTTGGAGTCATACTACTTACATCATCTATTTTTTTGAGGCATGGTTGATTTCTATATGTCTCAAAGTCTAAAAGTAATCCTAAATATCAATTTTCTCATGAATTCAATGGACATTTTTTATCGAACAACCAACACTGCATGGCCATCTTCAAACAAACCACATCGACAAGAAAAAATGAATCCACCAGCATAACAAAAAAATAATTTTTTTAATACTAAAAATAAATAAATTAAACATAAATATAATGTAAAACATTAATTTTTTGGAAAATTAATTTACTGTGAAAATATCATGATTACCACTTTGATTTAGTAGAGGGGGGAGGATGAAGGAATGTGATAATTCCAACGCTGCATTGATGAATGGTTTTAAGGGAGAAGATGTATGTGGAAGTATTGGTTTATAAAGGGGTGAATGATTGATAAAGCAACCAAAATAGAAAAAATAATCCACATGTATAAGAGAAAAAAATATTTTGGTAAATCTATATTGAAATAAATTAAACACAAAAATGAGATAATGAATTAATTCTATTGTTAATGATTTTATTTTAAAAACATCAATATTACCTTTTTAATTGAGTAGACATGACATTTCTCCATTTCTTATAGAGGTAGTGTATGTAATTTAAATTAAAGTGACAAATTAGACATTGTAGGGGTCAAAAGGTTGTAAGGGAGAAGAAGCATGAATGTTGGTCTGAGCACCCCAACTCAAAAAATAGAATCCACTTGTATAAGAAAACAATTACTATCTGAGTAATACTAAAATGGATTAAATTTAAAATATATATGAAAATAAATTAGTTAAATAGAAAATTATATTATGATAAAAACATCATGATTACCTCAATGATTGAGCATAAGAGGCATCGTTTCTCTTCCTAAAAAGATAGTGTCTTTAATTATAAAGAATGTGATAAATAAACCATTATACATGTGAAAATGTTCTATGGGAGAAAAATCATGAATGCTTTATAGAGTACCCTAACTCAACCATAAAAATCCACATGTATCAAAAAATAATTATTATATATCAAATACTAGAAATAAATTAATTTTTCAAAAATATAAAACAATAAATTAATTGTAAGGACACTGATTTTACTAAGAAAACAACTAGATTAACTCTTTGATTGAGTAGAGGAATCATTTTTTATCATTATACAAAGACAATGGATGTAATTTGAAGAAATTTATAAATGCACTTTTGTTGGGGTGAAAACATTATAAGGGGGAAGAAACGTGAAATGTTGGATAGATTACCCCAACATGAACAAAATTATCCACCTATATAAGAAAAAACATTATTGTGTGACTAATTCTATAAGAAATAAATTAAACAAAAAAATAATACAATCCATTAATTCTATGTAAAATGATTTCACGAGGAAAACATCTACATTACCTATGTGACTAAGCAGATACAACATTATTTATCATCATAAAAATCCGTTACACATCGACATAAATCATCATAAATAAGTGAACTCTATGAGGAATAATTAAAATTCATTGATCATTTCATTCTATAATTTTTCTGAAAAATTGATAAAGTATATTGTGACATTACATTATCATAATTCAAAAGGTTTATTTTGTCCAAATATATTTTAATAACAAAAATATGGATTCTTTTTTAGGATAATTATGGTTTAGAAACATATACAAATTTCAAGAAACCATGTGCCAATAGATGACATTGATATTTATTTGGATCCAATGATCAATTGTTCCAAACCAAGGATTGGATGTGCATCACTAAAAATGTTAATAACAAAACATAGGATTCACTGTGTAAGTCACTATTGTTGGATAACTATTTCATAGTATAGTTTCTAATAAAATCTTCATATTTTGTGTCCTAGTGATGCTCTCACCTTACACTCACTCACTATAATCTCTATCATATCACCATTAAAAATTCAATTTTTCTCTAATTCCTTACAATTTAATACATTATTTCATAAAGTTGCAATATTTTTAATTCATAGAATTTTCTGATTACTTTGTTTCTTCTTCAATCATATGTGTTCTCCAATAAACTGTAACATTATTCTATAAAATTGTCTCTTTGTGTTGAATAATGTAATTATATTGTTTCTGTCTCTTTCTGGGATGCGAGCATCAGAGGGACACTGAGCAGGAAGCTCAGGTCAGATGCTATGTTAAGTGGTATCTATCCAATAGTAGTGATGTCCATTGAGAGTCCTTAGTTTTTTATTATCTTTGTGACCAATGTAATTACAATCCTCGTTTTTGTACCATTGACCAATGTATCCAAATAGACATCAATATTATTCCATCTATTTAAGGATGATATGTCTTGAATAAGAACAATATAAACACGAACAAATCATTTTGGAAGGGTCCTCTACATTATCTTTTACAAACTTAACGTAATCTATAACTCCATCATCATATTAATTTGATAAACGATTATCATGAATCCACTTTCGGTTCATATAAATCCTATTGGATTTATAAAAAACTAATTTCAAACAACATAAAAAAAATACACATGAAATATTCATTATAAAAAGTGAAAGTTATAGACAATTCTAATTAGGAAAACACGATGTTGGATTGATTCAATGAATTTTACTGTGTTAAAGAAAATGGGTAATTGAATTTAAGAAAATAATTTATCCATATCAAATCTATATTAAATACCCTAAACAAATGAAAATATAATATAGTCAATTAATTAGTAATACGAAACTCCAATTTGATAAACAAGGATAATAAAATTACATTCAATCAACTATAGGATATAATAATGTATTGAAACATTTTATGTAACAACATAAAGAATTATTACTTTTAAAATTAAGGATATATTACTATTTGAAAACATATAAAGACTCTTGGGATGTGATATCACCACGCCGATCAATCCCAATGAAAATCACGGTACTCTGACTAGATGTAAAATTAGTATTTACCAATAGATTACATTAATATGAATTGCATTAAATAAAAAAATAGTTTTATTCTTAATTAATATTAGAATAATTCCGGCTAATTAATAAATATGAAGTATGAGTAGAATCAAGTAATACAATATTAGTATTTGAGGGTTATATGAGTTATTAAAGAAACATTAATATTATAAATGAAGAATTGATCATAATAATTACATAAAAATAATTTTATGTATAGACAGAATGTTTTTATAAATGTGTCTGAAATAATATTATGTGGTTCAAGAGATGGTTGATGATAATAATTTTCCATGTTACCAATGGATAATGTTAAAATCTTGATGATAGGTCAGTTGAAATTTTCCATCATTTACAAGAGACTCATGGAATTCATGTGATATTTATTTCCCAATACATGTATGTGAGGGAAGTGTTTTATAGATCTGCACCGGAAAATTGAAAACCCGTATTGACACCCATTGAAAATTTAATTAAATATTCAAATTTTGTTGGTGGAATGTCAATATATATCATGATAGTGTAATTGGGACATTCTTGGACACCTTTATTATAGAAACAAGTAATAGGGCATGAATAACATCATAGTAGAAATAATTTAGCTTAAAAGATAAATAATACTAGTAGAAATATAATTAAAATAAAAAACAGCCACGAAATATTCAAACGTCAAATTATCACAAAATCCCAGATTAGTAGTAAAAAATAGATATAAAGTAGTATAATATAAAATAAATCCCATAACCTTCCTTCAACTACCTCACACAAAAATTACCTAATTTAATTTTCTAAAATTTCACATGTATTGAATACTTTGATAAAATAAATAATTAAAAAAAATTTATGATAACTATGGGAGATCAATTTGGGAAAAATTAACAAAATAAAACATCCAACTAAACTCCATGTGACTCCATGTGTCTCTATCGAGTCTAGAAACCATAAACACTTTATGAGTGATCAAGAGTCGAATCAAAATGGAAAAATAATAAAATTTGTTGGCTGAAACCACTTTTATATGATAACCGAACCACAAATAATTTCATCATCAATGAAGAAATGAAAAAACCAAAAAAATACACAAATAATATTGAAAGACTACATCACTAGGTAAAAGAAAATATGATACCCTCTTCGAAATCCCTAATTGGAATTTAACACTAGATATTGTATGATATTTTCAAGAAATTCGATATAGTTAAGTGGTGTGATTCATGCTTCGATTCACTGAGGAGGAGTACCAAAAGTGGGTGGATTCTGTGGAAGGATTCTGATATCATGACAGTTTTGCAAATGGGTAAGGGGCACTACAACAAAACCAGCTATTAGTGGCGGTTTACAGAAATAGCCACTTAACTGGGCGCCATCAATCTAATAACGGTGGTTTTTTCCATTTCACGGTGGTTTATAGGAAGCGTCGTATATGCATCATTTCGCTGCGTTTTTCGTGACTTTAGTGGCGGTTTGACTGATGCCAGATATTTTTTTATTTGTGGCGGTTTTTACCGCCGTGATATTCAAGCATTTGATGTGCCTCTGTCGCGGCGGTGAAAATTGATGCTAAATATATACTGATTACATTTAAAGGCGGATTTAACTGCCGCTAATTATTTACCAGTAAAGAATTAGTGGCGGTTATAACCGCCGCGAAATGCTGACCATCATAGCATTAGTAGTGGTTAAAACCGCTGCGAAATGCTGACCATAAAAACATGTTGTTTTGCTTCTACTACCCCACTGCCCTGAAAAACAAATCAAACTAGAAAATGGAATAGGATACATCATAAAAACAAATAAAATGTTACTTCAAACTTGGTATCCCCAACACGATGAAACAGAAGACATCATACAAAAAATCGACCATAATTCTATAGTGATAATAATCAATAATGGAACTATAAGGAAGCATGAAATCAATTCCAATAATTACATCATACAGTTACATGATGGGAAATAATTAATTCTATATATAAAAAATTTCCTAACTGATGGGGAAAATAATTCCATCAGTGAACAATCATTGATTGAATAACCAATGAGGTTTACATATTCTTAATGACACATAAATACACTATATCAAGGACCAGAATCACTATAAATGTATCAAATATAACATTATATGATGTACTTGTGTCAAATAATGTATAATCAATAGTATAGGTACTAGATTAGTACTTAAAACAATAGATGAATTTGGATTATGCTCCTTATCATATGTTTAACATCATTTAGTTTTCCCATATCATGACTCTATGATACAACCTAACTATTCTGAGTGGGATTACATTTCATGCACATTAATTACTGAGTCTAGTATCAAATATGTCAACTACCACATTGGACTCAACGGTATGTGGTTTTATAGCTACATCCCTACTAAAAATTAAGAGGACCCACATAATAATGTGGAATATGTAAGGATCTTATCCCCTAGGAGGAACTGGTGGAAAATTTTTGAAGATGTGCAAGATTTGACACAAACTCTTATAACCTCTACATTCAACTAGATACAATGTACGTTGGGATAAAATATGTGTATCTTCTCTAAATCTCCTCATATTGTGTTAATGAGTCACCAAAATTATGGTAGAAGAGTTGTGTCTCTTCCCTATAACCATTATTAGAATATTCTAGGTGACTTCTGTGACCAGAACATGCATATTTTCTTATTCTATTGTTGGAGAATGTGTATGGGCCTGATCTTTCTCTCCATTTCATATAGGTATATACAAATGTTAATAAAGTTAGTGGTAAAGGATATGGGTATTCCCTATATTTGTTTACCAAAATATTCTTGGTGATTTCTTTGAATAATACAATATTATACCGACAAGCTTAGTAAATGTTGGAAAATGTGTCCTCTTGCTCATAGGTTTCCACCATATTTAGTTAGTGGGATTATTTGGAGTGAATAGATGTAGGGCCATGTTCTTGGTTGATTTTTGACTACCCTCTGTGTGTTTTCCTGACTAAATAGGTTTGGGTGACTTAGGTCAGACTCCTGAGGTAAACACACACATCATATAGAGGTTTTTTTTGCATTTTAGCATTGGTGATGGTGAATGCTAGAAGGAGCCCTTTGGAGGGTCCCTTATGGTATCTAGATGAGTCCATCAATGACCTCTTGATGTACCTCCCTATATATGGGAGGAAGATGTTATTTCCTTCCATGGATATAACCATGAAATGGTTTGAGATGGAAACTATTTACAACAAATAATGTTCCACTAGTCATTGTCGAGTAGACTTCTAGTAGGTATTTTTTAGGTGAATGGATTTTTTAGCTTCCTCTGAAGATGGAAAGGTACCATTTAGGTGTGACTCCCAAACCAGTGAATTTGAGACCCAATGTTGAGGGTACAAGGTTGATAATAGATCCCTAGTTTTAATTGAGGATCCAAATTGTGCATTAGTCAAAGAATATGTGTTCTTCAAGTAGTAAAATGCCATTTAGATGAAAGGGAGTTCTAGTTGAAAGTTCCAGAATATTTATGAGAAACATTTACATGAAATCCTCATGAAATCAGTATATCAATAAATAAACACATGTATAATCAATTGTATCGGATCCATGTTTGTCCACATTTCATATTATGAGAGAGAAAAAGGAGTCTAACATATGGGCAACACATGAATATTGTTTAAGGTTCCATGTTAGGTTCACCATTTTTGTTTCCAACTACTTTTATTGGTGAGTGTATTATTCGTATCACATGATTAGGCTAAACCACATTCCCATCATCCTCTTATGTTAGGTCTCTATACTGCCTAGTAGGTTCCAATTTATATAACTAGAACAAAATAACAATAGGATCACTCTTCAGACATCCAAAATCTTGACTACCAATTCAAACACAGTCCTAAATGGAATGATGTATACCACACTCAAGAAATCAAGACCTCAAATGAAACATCATAAATCAAAAAAAATGCATAGAAGGAAACATGAGAAATTCAGAAAATGTTTGGACATGGAAATGTTTGGTGGAAACTATGTGCCATACATGTTACATATACAAACCAAATGTTCTCATATTTGTTCAACACCTCTACAATACTACTAATCATGGTCTTATGATGCATCGTCACCCTATCCACCTCCATCTCCACTACATGTTGCCACCTGTAAGAACATTATATTGAAAATTAAATATTGTTGCATATTTATAATTAAACTAAAAATCAATAAAAGTTTGAAAACTAAATGATTTTTATTTTTTGTGATTTACTTGCTCACCACTAGTCGATGCACTACCACTGGGGGCATATCTGCTCATATGATGACGTATTTCAAGCAACTCTTTCTGCAAAGCAAATATCTGATCCCCTTGTTGGGGAACTGTGTTTCATAGAGAATACAACTCCCTCTGAGAAACTTCAGGTATGAAATGACTATAACCAGGAGTAGATGCATCTGTAATCCTTGGTGGCCTACCAAAGACCTCAGATGGTACGGGTCCCAAACCATCTCGCGCACTCTAACAAGATGCTTCTTCCCAAGGACGTTAGCAACCGGGTCATCCTAGGAGACTGAGTAGGACTGCCCCGGATTGGCATCCCATATTTCTTTAATTTTTACCTATAAATCAAATATCAATATATATTAACAGAGTAAAAACTGATAATAGGTTTTTTAAATAAAAAATTGACTTCATACCCCAACTTCTTTGGCAGGCTCATTAACAAAACTTCCATCTGTTTTTTTATGAACATCCAGCCATAGTTCAGTTCGGGATGGATCATGCCCTAAACTCTGTGACTGCATTAAATAAATAAAAATAAAAAATTCAATATATAAAATAGATAATATTGTCTTATAAATACTTAAACTAATTAAAATATTACTAATGACATTCGGCTTCTAGAAAAGCTTTTTGAGCCCGTAGTGTGAGGGATGACGTTCTTTGCCTTGTTTGATGCATTCTATCTTGAGAGATCCTAAAATAAATAAAATTAAATTTAACAGTAATGTATTCAATGTCATCTCCTCTTCATATACATGTATAAATGTTAAATGAAGATAATATAATAATCTATTTTTCAATACCATCTGCTTCTTATCACGATGTCTATCAACAAAAACATTCCACTATTCTTTCAGTACCCCACTAGGTTGCTTCCCATACATTTGTTGCATGGTCAACGAAGTATCAATGACATCACACCACAACCTCCTTTTTAAATCATTCCATTTTTTTACCATGATTTTTCAATGTCCACTTCCATGCTATCACATCAGCAACGGTAAAGAGGAATAACATCTGTATACAAAAATTCATTTTGAACATATTAGTAACATGACATTCAATTAAACCATAAAGTAATAACATTACCTTTATCTGATAATCAAAAACTTCATTTTTCGATTTTGGAGGCATATGCCTCCAATCATCATATGAAATAGGTAGGGAAATGGGATTCGCTGCAAGCTGACCTATAATCTGGACAAGTAACCCTGCAACGTCATCTGTCGGGACGCCATAAGAATCTAATGGAAGGACTATCTTCTTTCCATTCATGTTCCAAACATCTGAACATTTTATGTAATTTTCCACGGTTGAATTTTTTTCATCTGCAATGAGAAAACAATTAGTATAATCAAAATGAAATAAATTTATTTAATTAAAAATTTTACCTATGACTATGACCCTCCAGAATGTCTGTGATGAACTGGAAGGGGCTTGTTGCTGCCCCACTGCTGAGGCTCCTATAGGGGGAGTCGATGAATCATCCTCTAATGAGACATCCACAGATGGTGTCAGAGATGGCGCAGGGGGAGATGGTGCAGGGGTGTAGGCTGGTACCTCAAATGTCGTGGGGACAGACAGATCGTCATCTGTCGCAAAACTATATACAATAGTGTACAGATTCTTCCTTGGAATTCCTATCATTTAATCAAATAACATTAACTTCATGAATATATATTTCAAAAAATTTATGTAGAAACAAAAACTTAAAAATTATAATAGATTCCCAGTACTAACAAACAAAATATATATAACAATGATAATGAATGACTTCATAAATGAAACAAGTGGTTGCTGATTAAATAAATAATTGTACATACAATCATATTCCCCTTCAATCATGTGAGTTTCCTGCTCCATTGCTTCATCCACTTCATTCATCCTTACAAGACTAATATTTTCAATATCATGATGGACAAATAATTCTGCTTCTTATTTTTGATGAAATTAAATTGCATAGGTCAAATCTTCCACTTTATCACCCATATCATACAAATATCTTTATATTACGTGACTAAATACACTCCACCATTTATCCACAAAATCATTCACATAATATACCATTTTTTCCTGCGATGCTAAGATATATGGATCATGCAGTTCACGATCACCAACATCCATCAAGAGAGAGAAGTTTATAGAAGTAAATTGCAAAGAATCTATTTTAACACCTCTAATAATATCGAACCATTTGTATTTGAATAAAACAACAGAAAAATGACCGTGGTAGTTTAATTCAATAATATCATGCAGCATTCCATAGTATTCCACTTCGGAAAATGTAAATATAAAACTATTCTGTGTTTTCAAACCCACTTCTCGATCGACTGTACCAAATCTAAAGCCATTTACATTATATGCGTCGAACTTTCTAACTTGTTTTATAGGACCTCTAGGTAGAAACATCAAATTTTCTGACAGGTCTTCTCGATTATCATTATTCATGATCTGAAAAAAGAAATATAATTTAATAGATTTACAAATTGTATGTGTCAAACTAATATTCTTTTTTAGTGAAATATTTATAAACATACACATCGTGCAAACCATTATACCAGCTCTTTATTCAAATCTTTCGTTATATCTTTCTTATTTCGTGTTCGGACTTTCATTCATCTATTTTTTTGTATCCTCAACTCTTCAGTAAATGGATCTAAAATTTCACTATTCAGCAGCACATATCTATGTGATTTTAATAATTCCAATTCTATCAGTGTCACATATGATGTTCTCCCAACAGATCGGCCAATAGCAGGAAATATTTTTGATTTCTGATGCATTTGATATTGAGATTATGTGTCGTCAACATGTCCAACTCGATTAAATCTTTTCGCAATATCATCCAAATATCTGGAACAAATGGTGAGACACTCCTCGACCAAATAGCCTTCACCAATAGAGCCTTCTGGTTGAGCTTTATTTCTCACGTATGCTTTCAAATGCCCAAGATATATGTGAAACAAAAAAAATATTATTATGCATTTATTTAAATGAAAAAAATTGTTTACATAACTAGAAAAATATAAATAAAATACCTCTCAATTGTATAAATCCATCGATAATGAATGGGGCCTCCTAATTTAGTTTCTTCAACCAAATGCACAGTTAATTGCATAATGATAGTAAAACACGATGGAGGAAAGATCATCTCCATTACACAAAGGGTCAATACAAACCTCTCCTGGAGGTTGTCATGTTGAAATGGATGTAGATATTTCTCACATAATTTCCTGAAAAATGTGCAGAATTGGAGTACAACAGCATTAACTTTTTCAGGTAATAATTTACGCAATGCCAATTGTAGTAACTGTTGTAACAAAATATGTGAATCGTGGCTTTTCAATCCATATAACATACGATTCTTCAAGTCAACACACATAGATATTTTACTCGAATATCCATCAGATACCTTCACATTCGTTAAAATTCTAAGAAACGTGTCGTTATCCCTATTTTTCATTGAAAAAAATGTCCGGAGCATACTTTTCATTCTCATCTGGCCAGAGATCACGTTTTATGGTCATTACTTGTAAGTCTATGTGAGCATTGAGATGATCCTTTGAATTTCCATTATCATTAAGTAATGTGAAAATCAAATTATCACAAACATTCTTCTCAATATGCATCACATCAAGATTGGGGCACAACAAATTAAATTCCCAATATAGATGTTTGAAGAATAAACTTTTTTTATTCCATTGTTGCGTTATGATTTCACTTGACGATGCACTTCACACTAGTTTTCCACTATCATTCAAATGATGAACCTTCCCAAATTCTGTTTTAACATTTTCAAGATGTGTCAATATTTCAGAACTGGTTAACAACTTTGGAGGGGGTCTACGATCAATGGAACCATTAAATTTTTATTTGTTAAGCCGAAATCTATTAGATGCATCAAGAAATCATCGATGGCACAAGAAGCACCATTTTCTACTGTGAGGTAGCCATTTGAGCTCAAAATCAATGTTACAAATAGGACAAGCCATACTCGTATAAGTGTTCCAACCAGATAAATTCCCAATAACATGGCAGTCACTAATGGTCCACATTAAAGCAGCATGTATTTTGAACATTGTTTTAGAAAAAAACATCAAATGTCTCAACACCATTGCACTATAACTCCAGCAATTCATCAATCAAAGGTTGTAGGTATACCTCAATATCATTTCCAGGCATTTATTTTCCAATTATAATCATGAAAATGATAATATATGTTTATTACATACACATCCACAGAGGCAGATTATAAGGTATCAAAACAACTGGCCAAATGCTATAACTGGGTACTCAAAGTCCCAAATGGGTTGAATCCATCGGTAGCCAATCCCAATCGAACATTCCTAGGATCAGCTAAGAAATCTGGATGTAATGAATCAAATGACTTCCACGATTGGGAATCTTGTGGATGTCTCATTAACCCATCATTGTTATTATCCATAGAATGCCACTTCATGTGTTCGGTGGTTTTTGATGACATGAATAATCTTTGCAATCGAGGATTCAAAGGAAAGTAACACAAAACTTTTGCAGGTGTGTTCCTTTTATTCTTCTCTATGAAATTATGTTTACTCAGACTTCCAACCTCACCTTTTGACTTCCATATAGAAGAAGAACATTTCTTGCAATTCTGTCTACTTGAATCCCCTCCTCAATAAAGCATACAATCATTGGGACATGCATGTATTTTTGTATAATTCAGACCAATCTTGTTAACAACTTTTTCATATCATAAAATGATTCTGGGATTTTTTCTTCATGAAATGCATCACGAATCAATTCCAATAACATGGAAGTTGCCTTATTTGTAATTCCACATAGACATTTCATATGGTAAAACTTTAGTCGAAATGAAAGCATTCAATATTTCAAACACCCACTATACAACTGTTGATTTAAAACGTCAACTAAATCATGTAACACATTTTTCTCACTGAATTTTTCCCTTACATTTGGCTCCACAGAATCAAGAGGAGGATCCAATGATATGTTACAATCTTTATCTTCTTGTGTTACAGTCTCAAAAACATCACTTGTCACGTTGTAATTTGTAGCACCCTCTTCTGGTTGTTCTGATATGTTTTGATACTCATAGTGGTGTCTTGCAGTGCCGAATGAATCATTTTTGAGGATTTGAATTTCATTTTCCATTGTCGACGAACTTGGGACCTCATTCTTTGGATTAACATCAGTGCTCAATCTTTCTGTATTGTTCGATTCTCCATGCCAAATCCAACACAAATATTGATCAGGGAATTTCTTCAATATTAAATGTTCATACACTTCATCTCTCTTCAAACATGTTCTAAATTTACATTTAGGACATGGAAATCTTATTCTCCCTTCAACAAATTGATTTGTAATTGAAAAATATAAAAACACATTAAAACCCTTAACATATTGAGGTGTGTTTCCCGGTAATGTGATCCATCTTTTATCAATGTATATCACAATGTGCCTACACAATAATAATAAAAATTAAAACACATAGTTACTACTAAATAGAGAAAAAGTTGCATATATATGATAGAGTAAGATTACAGAAACATAATATAATAAGGATGAACCATTGATCATAAAGTATGCATAATATAATAAAGATGATACATTGATCACTTTTACCACTTACATAGCATATCCAGACAAACCACACAAGTCTAGTCCCTAGGAGATAGTTTCAACACCTCATTGAGGAGGAGTAAGAATATCGGGTTACACACATATCATAACACGGTCAATCACACATTTATATTTCCTCAAACAACACCCCATTGAATGTGATGTCATTGAACACACCAAAGATGCATGATTTTTATACCATTTGTACAACGACATTACTAGAAATATTTAGCCCATATATGACACCCGTTGAGACTTATCACAGGCTAGCATGGGTACCCGGATTATGGGTAGCCTAGGTCAGTTATTGAAAATTGGTCATGTTTTATCAAAATTTATGTTTTTCAATCTTTTCACCATCTATTTGAATTTAGCCTATTCATATATGAATTTTTGGAAGGAATCTATAGAATGGAAATCGTGAAGGGAGTTTTGAAAGGGGGTTTCAATACTAAAAATGTACGAATTACCCTAAAATTACTCCTCTGTTTATCATACACAAATCATCTCTTGTTTGTAGGAATGATATATGTTAGGAATGTCATTGCCAAATAGTGGTGTTATTTAAAAATTAGACACACTCACTACCAATATCCATGAGACTTTTGGAGTGATTAAAATAGTTAATGTATAAAGTGTTTCTTATATAAATATTATATATAAAAGGTAACTGAAACAATCTTGTCCAAATCTATCCAAGGTTATGAAATTATAGAATATTGAAGGGGAGTGAAAGTAGATGATGAATTGTGACTAATACCAATATGGATAGTTTAGTTGTTTTTATATATCCTATAATAATAGGAATCATGACACATGTAGTTCTTGGAAGAAATTATATTATAATAGTATAGATTCGAATATAGAGTGACCCAACATGAATGAGGGTACTATACACTAAGACAGCTTTTATGGTGATGAAATGTGTTTTTGGGTCGAGGTTTAGTGGCTCAAAAATCACTATATATCCAGTAATAATAGAAATAAATACACATGTAGTTTCTATAATGTCTCCACAATTATCTAGATATTGTATATGAGAGAATGGGAGACATGTATGGGTGCCCTAGTGGGAATTTAAAGGATGAAAACAGATTTGAATTGTTTAATGTATCTTCAATGGTTAAGAATTGGGAAATTAAATGGGAACTACATAATGTCCTACGATTGTAAATTCGTGTGTCACTATATATCCCATGACAATAAGAATCATGTTACATGTTGTTCGTATAATATGTCTTCACAAATCTATCTCTCATGAAGGGGAAAATGATTTTTTCCAGTGTCAAGCTACATAATGGAAGGTTTGATGTGAATCCATGAATCCCATATGATATAATCCATGGAAATAATTGTGGAATTTTATTTTTGCATAGGTTTTTTGAGAAGGAACCCTTCACTGAGGATTATTACATGGATATTTATCTCATTTAAGGATATTATACTGTATATAATGAATTTATGAAATAGGTTTAAATCTAAATTAAGGGGGACCATATGTCATTTAGTTTAACGATATAATAAAAAAATGACTAATGTGCAATGTAGTATATTGTGGTATGGTGAGGAACATTATTTCATTCATTTTAAGTTCTTATGACTATGATCAATGTGAATAAGGATTTGTGTATATCTGGATTTTATTAAAATTGAAATTCTTGAGTCTTAGTGTCGAGTCAATAAAGAAAATTTTATTTGAATAGATGAAGTCATGAATAGTAGGATGAGGTTTTTTATAGGAATTAAATTTGTGGTTTGGTCCAATATAAATGATTTGGGGATAACTATATATATGGACTTAACTTGAATTAATCCACACACAATTTTTAATATAGGATTTTTTCATACATGTGTATGGAAATAGGAGGAAACCAGACATGGATGAAAAATAACATAAACTATGATAGTATATAAGATTATGAATGAAATATATCATTAACCATTATTCATATAATAGATATAGAAACCATTATGTATCCTATAAGAATAGGAATAAATCCATATGTAGTTCTGGAAAAGGAGTCTCTATTTAGATCTGGATTATGTATATGAAATAATAAAATGGTTTCATCCTAGTGAAAATTTGTTGGTGAAGACCCACTGAAAACATTTAATCCCTTACACTAAGAACTATTACCTAGATATGTCTAACATAAAAGGGAATATGTTCATAAAAAAATATACCACTCAAGTTATTTTAAACTGTTATAGGATGGATCATATGTTATATGAAAATGACATGAGATTCATACATTTTATGGTCCTACACCAAGGACCTTCGTGTCTTTCAGATTGTGGTCTTATGAATGGAAGCATCCATGAGAAGTTTAAAGTCATTAAAAATGGACTTTCAAATCCCCGTTTTGATGTTATAAAAAGTATTTCTTTGAGAATAATTATGTTGGTGGTAGACATGATATGCTCTCAATCCATTATAATATTGGAGTAGGCATTGTTGGAGTAGAAATTTGGTATTTTATACGGCCCTTCCAATTTAACTCTAGATTTATAGGTTTCCACCTATGTATCATAGGTGTTCTCATAAATAATAATTGTTCTCCTGTGATGAATAATCATATGTGGCCCTTATTATATAATTCTCATATATTATTATTATTATTTAACTCAAGGATGTGAAGTGTGTGAAAATAGTTTTCATCAAATTTCTCTAATACATGACGTCAGAGTTTAGATTTCTCATTCCTAATCAACTGATCAAGAATGGAAATTTTAATTGAGGGTAATTAAACATAAGTGGGAAGGACTACCACTACAACTTCTCGACCCCAACCTATTGACTTGGGTCGGGCCAAAAATCCACTAAACATAGGTTCATCCCACAGACACTAAAGGATGACTATAAATTACAATGGTATATGAAATCATTGTGGTGGCTTACTCTCAAACACAACATAACCATAATCAGACAAAAAAAAATTTTATAACATAAATATGATGCATGATAGAAAATCAACCAAACACAATGGATATAACATGACCAAGATTAGAGTTCTGATAGTCAATGATATATCATATAAGACTGCAAAACCCAATAACTCATAAAATTTATTAAGGTGCCATAATAAAACCACCCCAAACTTAAATGAATACATACCTAGAAAATACAGGGGTTGCAGGAGACGGGTCACCGGACGGTTGTGGGTCGTGGGTTACCGAATGGGGTCACCGGACGGTTGGGGGTCACTGGACGGTTGGGGGTAACCGGACGGTTGGGGCTTGTCAGGGCCAGGGGGGGGGGGTTAGGGGAAGAAGGAAGGGCTCAGGGGTCTCTGGACGCTTGGGGGTCGCCGGGGTTGGGGGGTTAGTGGAAGAAGGGAGGGCGTGGGGGTCGTCGGGGAAGGGGGGTTAGGGGAAGAAGTGGTCACGAGGGTTTGTGGGGAACATAGGGTGGGGGTAGGGAAGGGTTGGGTTTTCTTAATAAAATAAGGGTTTCATGGAGGTTTATTAAAAACTGCGGTAAAACCTTTCGGTGAAAATGTTTAGCGGAGTTTTTGTGAACTGCTGCCACAAAACAGCCGCTAAACCCAGTTTTTATTGTAGCGGGGTTTTAATCAGACTGGGACACTATAATCATCTCTTTTAGAATAAGTATTGATAAAAAGTCCTTTTTCATCACTTATTACCTAAGCACTGATAAGAGAACACCTTTTTAGCACAATTTTAGTATTGATAAAGGTATGTATTTATCAGCTCTAAAAAAGCACTGATAAAACGAAGCATTATGAGTTCTAAAATTTTAGGTTCGATAGATTTTCATTTTATCAGTGCTTTTATTTGCACTGATATATATATATATATATATATATATGCTTTTATCATCATTTTTATACATGAGAACTGTTAAAAAATTTATAATTATAATTATAAATAAAATAATATAAATATTTATATATACTTAATACATTTATATAAATATAAATATATTATATATATGTTTTTAGATATATTTATCATATATTTATAATTATTTATTTTTAATTTTAGATATATTTTTTAAAAATATTAATTATTTCTTTATAAAGTTGAGATGTTGATGTCAATTCATTGAATTAGAAAATGAGTCCAGGAGAGGAACAAGGGAGCAAGAAAATATAAGGAAACCAACAGGAAAATTTAACATGTTCCAGAGCGGGTACTCATGTAGTGGTAAGGAAGGCTCCCACCTTTGCCACAGTAATGGAAACCCCTCCTTCCAGTCTCTATATACATCCATTCACCACATTTATCATCTGATGGTGCATCCGCAACATTGGATGTAGTCACAGTGGGGGTTGACTCAACATCACTAAAATTGGAAAAAAGACACTCAAATGAATTTGAAACATTGACATTACTTATTACCTTTTTATGAGTCATTGTGAAATTCTTCATAGGCTTTATACCATCATTCTGCAAAAAGTTTCCCTTCCTTTCCAACTCCTGCATGTTATTGCTATGTTAACCATCTTCGTTGCTGCTGGTAACCAAAGAACCTTCATTAGCCAGTGTGTCAATGCGAACACCAGAGACCTATAGTCAAGATGGCTCCAGAACTGCCGAATTCTTTCCATTAACTCTTCTGTTATCACCATTTATAGCTTTACCATTGGTCATATAGTTTTCTAAAGTTGTAGCAACAATTAATAACTTACCTTTCCTCAATTTAAGGGCAAGAAACTCATTCCTAACACTATAATCCATGGCCTCTTGTGTCGAGAATTCCCTTTCAGCTTGACTATCTACTGAGTCATATCCATTTATTTCACCATCCATTCCTCTAACCAGAGAAGCCTTAAAAGAGATGATTCCATTATTTTGATTACTTCTTTCAGTGTTATCATCCCATCTTGTTCCATCCACATGTCGAGTGGAATCAACCCTTGGTAAAGGATCCTCAAAATCAGTCCTTCATCCCATGTGAGTAGGTTGTACAGCCTTCATTTTTCTAGTATGGTAATCAACCACCAAAGGATCATCAGTAGCCTTTTGAATAACTTCCTACATCTTCTTCTGTCGAAAATGCAGTGCATCATGTTCCGTAATTTGGCAGTTAGAGCATAGAACAACTCTCATAAATTTCAAATCAGAATTTCCAATAATTTGAAAAACTTCAAAAAATTGTGGAATTTTTTCATATTCAATTCCAAAGAAAATTTTATCATTATATGTATATAAAACAACCTGAGAAATCAACGTAGCACTTATATCAATTTCAACTAGAATCCGTGCATAATGACCAAAGCTAACCTTTTCAGTTGTATAATCCATTCTAATCAGAACACAAATCACAAAAGCGATGTCTAACAGGATCCCAGGGTGTCGTAATACCCAGTTCAGGCCATGGATTTTTACCCATACTTGAGCATACATATATTTAAAATCATTCCAAGAGAATATCAATTTCCAATCATGAATCCTCAAGGTTCCATGCTTGAGGATAACAGACCCTACGCTCCACGCACGACCATTGAGTTCCATAGAGGGAATGATTATATGGATGTTACCCTGACCAATTAAAATGCATTTCAAATAAAATAGATCCCCAAATTGTGACAAGATGTGACACGATATCCTGTCATTTCTAGGGTTTCGTACCTTTTAAAAGTGAAATCCAAGCAATAAATGCGTTCTTGCAGAGATCAATCTGTGCTGCAATCGTGTCCCCAGAAGCAGAAAACATGGGTTGTATTCCATTTTCAGATTATTTGCAAGGGGGGTTGGTTCACCGACATGAAAAAAGATCTCTCAGAGAATCTAGAAAACCTCCTTGACTCAGGGATACCCTCCGTCCACATCGTTGATGTGCTCGGAGCCGACCGAGCAACGAGCAGCTGTGCAGCAATGGATTGGAGATGAATGGATCACATGTTTAGGGAAATTTGAAAGCCGAGCGGTAAAGGGACTGGCCTCTCCAGTTCCTCCATCCAAGAGAAGGATTAATAAATATTAGTTATGTCAATATATATATTTCATAAATATATATAAATATAAATATAGTGAATATATAGCTTATTTAAGTAAATTTATTATAATATTAAAAATTATTTAAAAATAAATTATTATTTATTTTCTATTATATTAACACTTCTAAAAACTATTTATTTATTAATAATTAAAAATAAATAATTGTATAAATATATTAAAAATACATTTAGAAATATATTTACTTATAATTATTTTTTTCAAATAAATTTCTAACATTTTTAATGAATATCTAATTCTATGTGCATCCATATATGTGAAAATTAAGAGAAATTTAATAAATTAAGAACAAGTACTCTTTAACAATATTGAAAAAATGGATATGTTTTATGTGTGTGAATTTTAATTAAAAATTCATTAATTATATAGATTTTAACCAATGTAACATTAATTTGATCAAAGTTGAATTGAAAAATTAAATGACATTCAATTATGAGTCAAGTTCTACGAAATAATTAAATTCAAGGATACAAACCCCTTTTTCTCATGTTAGTGCCTTATATTAATAAAAAAATGATTATAAGAAAATTGTATCCTAAGATAATGAATAATTTAGTAGTTTTGGAAAATGAGATACATACATATGTTCAACATTACAGCTTGAAATGGAATACATAATAGGAATTCTAATGGAAATATCTACGACTCCAAGGTTATACCTATAAGTCATTATTGATATTAATCATCACATACTGGGGAAAATAAAATATAAGCAATATGAGAGTTAATATTCTCAATAAGGTTAAGTGTTACAACAGAAGTTAACATATAAATAAACACTAGTCATGGTGAACTACAAAAACACACGCCTTTAAAAATATACTTGACCATAATACAAAAAGAATGAAAAAATAAATAAATAAGGCCATATAAATGATCAAAAGAGAATGAAACATATCCATTGATATTATAATAGTATAATAATAACAAGGATTATCAATTTATAATAACATAATGAGGGAATGCATAATGTTAGACATCTAAAATATATTGTCAAGACCTCATCCAAGACGTCTGAAATACCAGTGTAAGGCCTCCACAAAAACTCAATCATGTTCTGTCTCAGGAGACCTACCAATACATCGAGGGGAAATATTGGGTCCCACCAATAAATTTTTATGTCCAATTAATTCTTCATGTGATAGAGGATAACCATAACCATCCTGATTGAGAGAAATAACATTCCCTAATATGTGCACATAAACACTAACCATTCTGAGTAGTATGGGGAATTGTACCAAGATTGGACATTCATAATCAAACATAAAATAAACCCTTTAATAAAATATGGTAGATGATAAAAATATGATAATAACCCCAATAATAAATAATTTTTAATAGAGGTGTTGGAATAGACAAAAATACTATAATAAAATCATCAAGGATTTTTTGAGAGAAATACACTATTACATTGAAAAGAAGAGTTTCTTTGGAAAAAAATCATAATCCGAAAAAGAAATTATCTTTTTTATTGTATGATTACTGGTTTCATAAAAATATGTTTGTATTAAACTAGATTATAGAGTGCACTAGGAAATAGGTATGAATTTTTGTTGGTCCCTTGAATCAGTCTTGTTTATCGGGGAGAATTGTGAAATATCATTATAAAGCATTTATCTCCCCATAAAATAAAGAAGTATTCATTTTGGTACACATAGAGAGAAAGTAAACAAAAAATTTATTATATATAAATTATTATATAAAATAATTTAATTGGCATTGACAGAGACAAAGCATAACCCAAAAGAAAATGGAGGTTTATGTAGAAAACTCATACCTTATGTCTGAACATGTCGTGCACATGACCATAATGTCAAGAATAATAAAATAATATACATAAATTAATTAATTAAAAACCTCCTATATATGTAATTGATTAATTAAATATTTATTAAGTTAATTTATGGACTTTTGAGATATAACATTCAATTTTATCACTCGGGAGTGCTCGATTCCTTGGTTTTTATTACCGGTATAATTGTATATGAGTATGGAAGTTCATGTATAACTGGTATAATTCTCCCAAATTGAATTTTCATGATAATAATTAACATAAATAAAATTAAAAGAACATATAATTTTTTTTATTTTGTATGAGATTATTTCATTCGATAGATCATTAGAAAAAGTCATTTAAATTATTTAAGCAATATTTCAATTATTACAATCTAGTTTTGTCTTATCAATAAGTATTATGTATATATACTGAAAAAAAATTATTTTATAATATATAATAAATATATTATTTTCTTATTCGACCAAATAAAAGGTATCATGACTGGCCCTGAAGGATAAATTGTTTAATGAAGGTTCGTTGCCCCGGAAAGATGTAAATCAGTACCTCCAGAATGATGATTTTGTTTTTTTAGAGAGGAGGGAGATAGTAGTTTAGGGAATATGTCGCATTAAAAATATATCATTATAGTATATATATGATAATAGAATTATCATGATCCTTTGTATAGATGAGCTGAGGAGAAGATTAGAAGAGAAAATAAATTGAAAAGGAAATTAATAGAAAAAGAATGCGTGTTTACCACTTGAAATATCTTTAATGTGATCCTCCTTAAGGGAATGGGTTTTTGTTTTTTGGAATGACCAAGTGCTACGATACATGAAAATAGTCTGGGTTATGTAATTTATGTAGAACATTGACATGATTCAAAGCATAGAGGATAGATGAGAATAGGGAGTGACAGGTGGGTTTTATAGTGCAGTAGATGAGTGATTTATGGATATCTTATTCAATATTTCATTATTTTTCTCAAGACAAAAAATTGTGTTTATTAATGTGACAAAAGAATTACCAAATTCATGTGATTTCGAACTGACTATTCTTACATCAATAATGACTCATGGAATATTGTATTTTTCTTCTAATGTATTTAAACCGTAAATTACGATATTTTACATTTCATAAAAAATTAATATATTTCATAAAAAAATTAAAAAATTAAAAATAACCTCCTTTAAATATGCATAATTAAAAAAAAGTTTCTATTTTTTAAAAATATATTTCTAAATATGTGAAATATCATTTTTAAATAAATTTTATATTTACATGACAAATATATATTTTAATATTAAAATTGATCATTAAATACATTCAAAAATCATTTAAGGATGCCTAAAATTAGCCTAAATTAATAAGAAAAAAATAAATATTTAGATATATATTTTATGAAAATGTATTTTATTTTAAATCAATTTTTTAATTTATAATTATAATTAACTATTTACTACTCAAAATAATACCGACACCTAATTATTAATTTTTAAAATATTCACTCTCATTAGTAAGGATCCAAATTTCTATTAAAACATATATTTGTGAGGTTACTATTCATATTGGTACATTAATATAAATAAGGGTCAAGTTACTATCCACCATAAATGTTTGTAGATTATATCAGACTTCAAATATTATACTGATCACAATCGTGTACTTCCGTTTTTTTTAATTCAAAATAGAGAGGCAGAAAAATTATGTTAAATGTATAGGTTATAATAAAAAAGTGTTGTTTCACAGATACATGATGTTTCATTCATTACATTATATATTAAATTTATTTGTTAAAAAATGGGGTGTTATAGTGAGCTTTTTTAATTAATACTAAATTTTTATTATAAACCGTTTTTCAACAAATATGAAACCTTTTAATGTAATGAGTATAAAAATTTTGTAATATATAAATTATATTTATATACATTAATATATATATATATATAATATAGAATTTAATATCATTAATTATCAAAAATATTTAATTAATGAAATTCTTATTATTAAATAGTGTATAATCAATTTATTCATTTTTATAAATATTTAATTAATTAATAAAATTTTAATAATTTTGTAATAATCTCAATTTTTTGGTTTATTTCATTATTAAATTTTATTTATTTTTACCGTTATTTGCGCTAAAAAACTCTCATGAAATTAATATTTTTCAGTGATAATAATAAATCCCTGATAAAGGGTACCCCTTCTTAGTGCTAAAAATTAAGTGCTAATAAATTGAAACATTTATCAGTGCTTCAAATAAAGCATAAATAATGGTACCACTTTTCATTGTTTTTTGGAAATACATGTATTTTTGTGAGCAATTAGAATAATTACAAATAATTTTAATGTCCATGGACCATTATAGTCGTTTGTCGTTAGTAAAATACAATGACATATAAACATATCCATGTGTTACAATTTGGTATCTTCTCATAATCACCCATCCTGGATAACAAAACACCTTGAGATAATATCTCACCTACTTATACGTACTCACACATGATAGTCATCATACTATGCGTATTATCATATAATTTAACTAATCCAAATTACAATGCTTAAGAATATGAGCATGGGATTTTGTTAATTTTCATCATAGTGGGGATCCACTTTATTCTTTTAATGTGATAGATTATATTGTAAATTATTACATTAATGTCAAGAAAACTATAATTATATGTAATTCAAAATTTCAATTAATTTTTTTTCATCTAATATACATGCGACGTAATGAAAAAATAAAAGTTAGATCTAGAAGGAAAACATCAAAATAACGCATTGGGATGATACCCAACTATCAATGAATTTCATTACACTATATCAAACAATTTGATTATTTTTATACATTATTAAGGATTTATTTAAGGGTTATTACATGTTCTCTTCTAAGGTGACTCTTCTCAATCTAATTTCACTTCGCTACAAAAAATCCACAAGAAATGAAATATAGGAACTATTTAATTCATTAATTGATGTCATCATGGATAGTATTCTAGATATATCACTATAATATTACCAAAATAGATTTTAAATGGAAATTCTAGGAATGATATCAATATCATGGATGAGGATGAGTATCCAAACTAGTTCCTTACATTTCTAAAAAACCTTAATATTATCAATATCAATTTTAGCCTATGAGAACATAAAATTCATTGATATTATATAACATAATATACCTCCATTAAGATTTAATTTATTTCCCAACTAAAATTTTAGATCATCCTGAACTCTTTGGATAATAGAATCTATATTTCCTCCTATAACAAGCTCTTCATCTCCTCCATATGTATTTAACACCACTTATTTAACATTATATACATAAGTATTGATAGGAAACAAATCCATTACAGTAACCATTTTTCTTCTTGATATCTTACTAGAATACATAATTCATAGGTATCATCTTGGGTTTCGGATAACATATCATACATGACTGACCCAATCACATGTTTATGTTGAATTATTTCTAGTATTACTATCCTCTTATACTTATGATGAATAATTTAATTAAAAAGTGATGTAAATGTGAAAATGGAAACAATAAACTCTCTAATTATTCTACACTATCTTTGTTCATTATCTTTTCAGTGCGTATACATTGGTTTATATCGACGATCCTCAAGGATGTAATGTGTCGGATCTTGATTCCAAGAATTCATGTTATTTCACATTTCCCCTTCATAGAGAAAACTGTGTTCAATTATACTTCAAAAAACTCTAAAAATAATATTTTATTTTAAATAAATATTATAAAAATTTACATAATCCACTAATTAAATGACTTCACAATAATTAATACCATTATGGACACATCATATATATTTATTCATTCTAAAATCAGCTGCTGATTTTGCTTCACCAACCTGAATATTCAATGACATGGATTCCTTTTTTAATATATAAATGGATCTATTAATGAAAAATAAATTTTTGGAAACATATAGAATCATATTACCATTAAGAATTGTCATATTGACATCTTTTTGACGGTTCCCATTTTGGAATTATATTTTAACATCAATCTTACAAATCAAATTATCTATGTATGATAGTATTTAATAAAGAATTATAATGAATTATTTAATATAATCTCATGAAAATGTTTCTTCATTGTCCATGATTGATGTTGCTTGATCCATTTTCAACTATTCCTCCACTAAATGTAATAACATATGAATCCTTGTTAATGTTTATCTTGAGTTGTGATTTAGAACAAATGGCCTTTACATCCAATAGATGATATTCCTAAATCAAACCATTGTTATGATTTATGGAATCTATGTCATAATTCAAATAATATTTACACTTGTAAAATTCAACTCCATTAACTTCTTTACATTTTCATAGTTCCATTATTTTCAACTAATAATTTTTTACCATACTCAGTCAATATAATTAAATATAATTCAAATTTTATAAACACATACATCCTTTAATATTGTATATATTCCTCTAGAATATTATATTCAATGTGGGTTTCGGAAATTAATTCATGTGTGGACTATTTTTTATCATAATCATGGACTTCATAGAAGTACACTCACAATCAATATCACTTATATATATATATTACTTCTCATGAAATGTGGGAAGTCTATCAACCAAAAAATAATTATCTAAAGGCTCTAATAAGTAGTATCCACTTCGTGGAATGGGATATCTTATGATGATACACTTACTTTCTTAGGGTTATTTGTTTTACCATAAATAGACCTAACAAAATCATGTAATTCTCATAATCGTACATGTTAAAACAAAGGTTTATTTTATAACAAAATTCATCTGTAATACATTTTACCTTGGTAGTAGGTATTGTGAATAGAAATATTTTTTTTTCTATAACGCATATCACTCAAATAATAATGAATGAAATTCAAGACACATCATGGATCTAACCATTTAAAACAATTTTCTTCTCTTTTTATTTAAACCATTCATTTCTTTGTGTATAAGGATGTGTGAGTTAGTATATAATCCCAAATACCATTAAATAATAAAAAAAATTAAATTATGACATTTTCTTCAATTGTTCGAATATATTTTGTCAATCATTTTACAATTATGGTTCTCAACATCATAATAATATTCCCTGAATTAGGTAAATGATCCTTACTTATACATTATTAAATAGAGGGATCTATATCTACATAATTCATCAATTAAATTAATTATATATTATTACCATCCATTTATTCAACAAGATATGAAGAATTGACATCCATTTGAACCAAGTCATGAAGATTAGTAGTTGTTTAATATTTTGTTGTAATTGGTCCATTGGTAGTTTTTCTTGAATTCATGAATGTCATACCCCATTTTTTTACTTTAGAAGAATACAAATATCATTATTGGTATAATTTTGTAAAAACATATTCATTTAAATTATGCATACAATGATTCCATGTATGGATTTAGTACAAATCGTGTGATATATCATTGTAATCGATTTCCATTACCATGTTTGTGTAATATAGAACATTATGAAAGTTATTTAGACAATACCTTCTTTAGAGAAATAAGTATTTATCAAAAATTAAACCATTATATAAAAACATTCAAATTAGTTATTCTGTATTGAGTCAAGATAAATAAATATTTTTTGTATAAGATGAAAAATAATTACACTATTTTAAAAACATGATCATTAAATTATATAATTAGTGATGTAACTTTAAAATATCCATTATAACATATATTTATCAATTATATTCTCATAGATCATCCTTCCTTCGAGAAATATTTAGGATTTTACAATGTACCGATATATGAAAGAATATGTTAGAACTAAATGTTGTACCTCATACCCAATATAAAGAAATGGATATGTTACACTCGATAACAAAAAATAAACGAAATATAAAATTTCCTATTATTATAGGTTAAATGCTTTATTAGTATATATTCTATCACACAATAAATATTGTTACCCTCAATTTCCTCTATATTCCCCATTCCCTCCCCTTCATGGAATGGTATTTTGATGAATATTTATTAAAAATCTGTTATTCTTGAGAAACAATTATCGAAAATTCTTTTTTATCATATTAATAATAGAATTATTTTCACCATTCGTATCCTTATAAACATATAAATGAAAATAAACATGATATTGTAGAGTCCAATATTTAAAAATAAATAAATTAAAAAACGAATTCTTTGACTGAGTTTTGATGTAATGGGATCAGTTAGTATCTATTATGGTTGTTTAAACCCACAAACCTCTCAAAAAATTAATGATGAATATTCATTTGAATATGAGTGTTCATGTTATTAATCATTATAAATGATTTACCGATAAAGGATCCTTATATATCTAAAACTATTCTTGTTTACCATCTCTTTATAATGTCGATTGATATGTTTTTGCATTCTATAAAAATGTGGGTATTCATGTGACATGATAATATATTTTGGAATGGATGAAAGAATTAAAAATTGAATATATAATTAATTTAAAAGTAATTATAATATAAAACTCACTCTTAATCACATTCCAACATTGATGACATATCAAACATTATAGATTATAACATGTAATACTTTGATTCATTAAACAAATACGTATATTTTTTGAACTATTCCATAATGTTAATTCCTATTTAAAGATGGGCTTTCATCATAACTTATTATAGAGATAATATTTTTGATGAAAATTTCATTATTATATTAGAAAATTGTGTATTATTCTCCCTACATCTAATTACCCTTTTTGATTGATGTAACAATTTTAAAATTATATAATGCCTCTCACTAATTTTTCAGTTATTAACGATCACCAAAATTTTATACATACTTTTCGAAGAAGTTATTCATTCTAGTGGAATTGATCCTTATTTCGCTACTTATTAACTATAATACAGTCATGAATTTTATATGAAACTTTATAGGTTTTAATTCTCACCAACATAAAATTGGTAGCTTTATGAACTATTGATTTAACTCTGAATACCACAATCTTTACATCAATTTCCCTAATTATTTGGAAAAATTAGTTCCTAAATAGTGATTGGCCATTAAACCAAAAAAATTGGTTAGATCATTATACTATCATAGTTAATATTATCATGTAATTAAATGTTTACTTTACATAGTGCAAATATACTTATTAATTATGGAATCATATTAATTAAAATAATTCAATGATTAATGAAATAATATAAACATCAGGATGAATTAGATTATTTACTATGTGAAATTTTGATTATATTTTATTTAACATTACTCAATAATATTATTTTGATTTTAACTTAGGGTATAATCATGTTCTGAAAAATCATTTTCCCACAATAAATTTATTATAATTCCATGTTTTTATATTAGCCCATTTCATCAATTTTTTTTGATATCAAATCCAAAACATAAGTTACAAAATAGAAAAAAATAATGTAAATAAATTAATGACTCAATCATTATATTTATGTTATAGATGATTCATTTAGTGTAAAATTAATGAACTTATGATCCTTTGGAACAACTCTAACTATTATCTGCGAAGAAATTTCAACATCCAACATGTGCACCTATGTTTTTCCACTGTTATTTTTGACTCAGTTCCATCTTATAGTGCATCTGTTTCATTATTTCCTTGAACCGACTCCATGTTCCAAAACACCTTTTATTAAATAATTTTATAACTACCTCCAAATTGATTGTAATAAAAATATTTCATCAACTAAATCACATATAATAGCATTAAACATGTGGGATATATATAATATTTGTTTGGGGATTAAAATTAGGACATGAAGTTAAATATAATAATTACTAATTGAAAACCCATGTAATATGTAAAGTCCCAGAAAATTCAAGGAAATTTTTTTCTTAATATTTATGGAATTTTATGACTCCGCAGTTTCTGACTGTACCAGATTCCGAGGCCCGGTGTGCCAGGAATCAATTTCTGAAGTTTAGCTCAGGTACGTTCAGTAAATGAACGGACATGTTTTTATATCATTTTAACCGGTACTAGGAATTGATGTCTGAGGACACTGATGAACTCACAATGCTGGTAATTGCTTAAGGGGACCTTTACTGTAGTTGCATGTTCACGGGAGGAGAAGTTAATTATTGGGGTTTAATTAAGAAGTAATTAAATTTGTTCGGGCAATTTTATTTTATATATATGGAGGTTAATTCCTCCGATGGGAAGTTGTTGGTGAGGCCCACACCCACACAACTTCCCATGTGAGGATATATGAGATGTGGGGCCCACAAGATCCCCAACAATTCATTTTCCCCAAACCCCCTTAAACTCCCTTATTTAATTTGTAAACTCCACTTAAATGTGGACTCTTCTTCTCCCTCACACTCCCACTTTAATTCATGCCAACACATGATAATTAATGAATTCACCCTCTTAAATTAATTAATGGAGTTGTTTGAATTTTGAAGTTATAATTACTTGTGTTAAAAAAATAATATTTTAGCCTATTGTTTTATTTTGGAACACATTTGGTTGGGGAATATTTGGGAGAACAATTGTGTTAAGATGAAGAGAACTCCTCGCTCAATGAAGAATGACGTCTCTTCAACAAAGAACGCCAGATCCACAAAGAACGATGACGCACACTGTCGTCCTCTACGAAACCTCACCCCGCGACTCTATCTTCCACGACACCCGACATACGACATCAATTATTGAGGTAGGGGGTTTATGTTAAATTTTAATGGATTAAAATTTTTCTTGTTCTCATTGTAAGAATTGGATTGTCATTGGCCAATTCTTAGCGCATAATGCGGAGGGAACGGGCCAAACGAACACAGATTGTCGACCCTCCGTTGGATCTTATTTTTGTATGAAATGGATGTGGAAACGGGAGGCGGTAGCGATTAACGGAAGCGGCAGCCATGTACCGACCACGTGTAAAGGAACCGCGGCCCACAACCACGGGCTTCTCGATCGGGGAAGAACCGGCCGGCTATAACTGGCTGGGTCGAATGAAGAAAACAAGGAGACCATATGGCGTCGTGCTATAGAGAACAACATCCCGCACTCTACGAGCGAAATGAATGGTAGGCGGCCGGACAGGTTGAAGAAGTCGCGGCCACTTCGTGGTGACGCGCTGAGGTAGAAACGCGGCCCGCTTGTGTGGGCCGCTCGGTGGTCGAACCGGCCGACAGGAGGCCGGACGGGCTGGGAAGAACCTGTGGTGTCAGGAGGGTGCCTCGCTTGAGGAACCCCCCCCCCAAGCGGGCCGCTCACGCAGTTAAGTCGGCCGGATGGAAGGAAGGCGCCGCCGCTTCGAATAGCCGGGGGGGTGGGGGGCGCCCCCGGGGACCACTCGGCACATCCGGGCCAAGCCTCTTGGCCAGACGGCGGAGCAGCGGCCAGCCGGGCTGCGCCCTACAGGGGCGGGCTGCGCCGCGCCGGGATCGGCCGTGCCGGGCCGGGTTGCGCCCATTCGGGCTGGGCCGCGCCCATTCGGGTTGGGTCGGGCCCCTTTGGGTCTGGCCATGCCCTTCGGGCCGGGAAAATCCCTTAGGGCTGGGCCACACATTTCATCGGGCTGGTCCAACCCCCTGCCAGGTCGGACCCGCCAACTCTGGGTTGACCCGACCCGTCTCCCCACCGGGCATAACAGGTCGGGCCCGTTTTCACTTAAACATTAATAACATAAAGGCCACACGTCTGATCGATGTGCCATCTGTGGAACTTAGTCCCTCATGACAAGGCGGTCCTTTTTCGATACTCTAAGTGAGTTTTGGACTACTATGGAAAGCGGCCGGGTTTGGAACGAGCGTAATTCTAGCTGGGACCTTTGGGCGAAAATGATTATTACTTAAGGACCGAAAATCTGATTGACGTGATGTCAATTACATTGGTAATCTCAATGTTAAATGGTTCCTTTGATTATACCCTATAGGAGTTTAGGTTATAGTTGAGATACAGTCGGGTTGGTTCGTACATGAAACCAACTGTGCCCGAGGATAAAAAAGGTAATAACTCACAGACCGGGCGTCTGATTGACGCGCCTTATGTTGCGTTGAGACACCCATGAATATGAGGTTATTTGAGATACTTCATCCTGGGACTTCATGGAACTTGGAAGTAACAACCTGTAGCTCGTGGAGCGGACCCTCTCGGAGACGAGTGTACAGAGTGCGGAGACCTAGTAGTTGTAGTCCTGACAACTGCTTGACCGATTCGACTCGGAGTGATTCGATTAGCAAAGTGGACAGAGCACCCGATATTTGGCGGTAGACCCATGGAGAACGGAGCACCTATTAGTTGGCAGATGACTCATTATACTCGACAGGAAGAGTACCTCTGTAGGCTTTTAGGGGGAGCGCCTGATATTTGGCGGCAGACCCACAATGTACGGAGTGCCCGGTATTCGGTAGCAGACCCGCGGTACTCGACAGGAGGAGTACCTCAACAGTATATGGTTAGTGATTAGTGCCTCGGAGTCCTGACAGGGCCACTCTACTCAAGAGAGAAGGAGTTCTCCAACAGTTGTGGTTCCGATAATGAAAATCCTTGTTTGAGCTGAGTCAATGACCATTGTGTTTTCCTAATGATTGAGATGGGTTACTTGATAACTTATGTATATGTATGGGCATATACCTAAGTAAAGGTTTTATATTGAGATCATTCTTTGTGGTTTATTCTTGTTGGATTTATTGAGACCTTGAGGGCCTCATGATCCCTACTAAGTATCGTTATACTCACCCCTGCACGGACTATGCCTACAACTCATTGTGTTGGATGCAGATGACAGACAATGCTGATGGAGACCGAGTGTATGAGGACTGGACGACACCTGGTGGTGGACCTCATGATGAGTCGGTACCTGGAAGTTGACCTCATGATGAATTGGTACCTGGAGGAGGTTGACGAATGAGGGCGCTGAGGTGGCTATATGTACCTACCCTTCAGGTAGGATCCATGGTTGATGATCTAGGAGCTGCGCTATTTGTACCTACCCTACATGTATGATCCGTGGTGGACGATCCGGGAGATGAATGTCACCTTCCAGCTATTTTTTCTTTTTCATTGTACGTTATAGTTTGGATTTTATTTCAGGCCCCTTAATTTCAGCACTACTTTTGGTTTCAGTTTTACTTAGTGTTTTCTTCCTCTTGTACTTTGGGTGTGTGTGTGTGTGTTTACATTTTAGAAAGGCAATGTATTCCATTTTTATCGGGATTTACACCTTCTGTGCTAGTCTCCAGCCCTTGGCCAATGTAAGGCGGGCATGGGGTAGTCACGGAACGGGCCCCGAGGACGGGTTGTGACAGATTGGTATCAAAGGAGTCGTTTCTACTGCATAACTTAGAACTCTGATATTTCTTTTCTATGAAACAATAGTGCTAAGTGTACAAAGTGTGGTATTCAGTTCAGGGAGTCCAGTGTTGGTACAGGCGGCCGACGTATCCATACACCAGGACCCTAACTACTGATTTTTGACTTAGTACATGAAAACACAGATTACGTATGTCTTTTAAAAAGTTTTCTTTTAAGTCATCTCAACCCAGGTCAGCTCCCTGGGTTTAGTCTTTTGACCATGAAACATCTATTTCATTCAGGATGACTTCACCTAGTCAGTCAGCCTGGGTACAGAGTCGAGAGCGTGATGATAGCCCACCAAGAATCGAGGCCTCTATACAAGGCCCTCTCCTAGTTAACACACCAGCAGCGAGTGCATGCCTCTTGATCGTGTTGCATGAGTTCAAGCGATAGAGGCCTCCAAGATTTCGAGGTGAGTCAGATTTTCAGACGGCTGAGCACTGGTTGGATTTTGTAGCACGAGATTTCCACACAGGTGGGACGCACACTAAATTGATGGTGTAACAAGATGTTAGTCTCTTTCAGGGAGCAGCAGAGAGGTGGTGGAGCCAAATGCTCCAGTTTTTCAACGAGGCGACCTTCAGCTAGGGAATCTTCAAGACTTTTTTCAGGGTAAAGTTTATTCCAGCAACTCTACACTCTGGGAATGCTCAAGAGCTGCTTCCCTTCTCGCAGGGTTTTTCGACCATATCGGAGTCTTCTACAGCAGGTATTAGACAAATGACACAGAAGTCCAAGCGGACTAGGACAATAAGTGGGCGACCTCGGGATATAGGTTCAGTAGTGCTGGGCACCATAGACGGAGACAGAGCCGGACCTTCCAGGCTATGTTACTCATTTGGCGGATAGGGTCACATGGCTCATGGCTGTCCGACCCAATGTGTAGATGATCGGCAGATAAAGGAAGGACCTCCCAGGTAGAGGCAGAGGTTCGATCGAGGTGGACCATAGGGAGAAGGTGGACAAGATCTGGACTACATCTAGGAATGGAGGCCTTTGTTCTTGGTGCATCTAGTTTATGTGTTTTTGTTTGTGGTTGTTATGTGTCTTTGTACTTTTATCCACAGTAATTAAAGAAACTTATCTTTGTGACGTTTACTTTCATGTCCTTTTTATATGGTTGATACAAAGAGGTTCCAGTTAAAACTGTTGTCTGGACCATCACTAATGAGATTCCTATTGGAGGAGACCCAGTAAACGTGCACTGATGTCGATAATGTGGCTCAGCCCTTGGAGGTGAGGGTAACGGTTGGATATTTTAGTAATAGCGTTGAGGCCTTGCGACGTTATTCAAGACACTAATTGTACCGTTCATGTCAGGATTGACTGTATTAGGAAAAGAACATGGATCATCCAGGGGATGAGACTAGATTTCCCTTTTCAGCAGAGGATAAATCGTAGCAGCTCTTTGGTAGAACGTAGACGAAGAAGGGTAGAGATGAGTTCATACAATTGGCTAGTCTCACCCATTGTTCATTAATCGAATGGTTTACAGTTCTCTCCAACTCAATAATCTCAGTTCTATCTTATCTCATAAGGACATGAACCTGAGACAACGTTGATGGATTTAATTCTTCTAGGACTATGACTTCGAGATTGTTTATACTCCCGGGGAGGGGAACGTTGTACTAGATGCTCTTAGTTGGATATCGGGCATTCAGCTGTTAGGAGTGGAGAGACAGTAGCTGGACGCATTCCAGAAATCCTTTGGGGATAGTGATGGAGTCAACACATGTATAACCAGAGATGGTTCAGGCTATGACGGAGAAGGTTCATATCATACGGGAGCGGATGAAGACTGCACAGAGCAGACATAAGTCCTATGCTGATAGGAGATGGAGACCACTGGTGTTCGAGGATGGAGACCAAGTATTCTTACGGGTCTCACCTCGATGAGGCCTATGGAGATTTGGCCTCTGTGACATGTTATCTCAGTGTTTCATCGAACCTTTCTAGGTCCTCAGCAGAGTAGGTCAGCTGGCTTACCACTTGGACCTTCTACCTCAATTGCACTGGGTGCATGACATCATCCATGTATCTCAGTTGTGGAGATACGTGCATGACCTATCTCATTTCATTGATCATGGGGATCTAGATATCAATCACGGGGATACATTAACCATGTTTTTAGTGGAGATTGAGGATCGATAGGAGTAGGTCCTACGTGGATGGTCAATTCCTCTAGTGTGCATTCGCTGGCAGCACATGAACCTCCAGGGAAGCACATGGGAGCGAGAGGATTAGACGCATGCTCAGTACCCTTTAGTTTTCCTAGTATGCGTTGTAGCTTTATAGATATGTAAAGCCCTGAGGTGGGAGTAATGTAAAGACCCTAAAAATTTAAAGGAATTTTTTTATTAATTTATTTGGAATTTTACGAGTCCATAGTTTCTGATGATACTGGATTCCGAGGCCCGGTGTTCCCGGAATCAATTTCTGACATTTATCTTGGATACATTCAGTAAACAAATGAGCAGGTTTTGCTAACTCTTGAACCGGTGCTCAGAATTGAAATCTGAGAACACTGATGAACTCATAACATCGGTAATTGCTTAAGGGTACCTTTACCCGAGTTGTGTTTGCATGGGAGAGAAGTTAATTATTGGTGTTTAATTAAGAAGTAAATAAAATTGTTTGGGAAATTTTATTTTATATCTAAGGTGGTTAATTCCTCCCATGGTATGTTTTTGGTGGGGCCCACACCCACCCAACATCCCATGTGTGGATATATGAGAGGTGGGGCCCACACGAGCACCAACCTTTCCTTTTCCCCAAACCCCCTTAAACACCATTCTTTAATTTGTAAACTCTTCTTAAATGTGGACTCTTCCTCTCCCTCTCTCTCCCTCGTTAATTCATGCCAACACATGATAATTAACGAATTCATCCTCTTCAATTAATTAATGGAGTGGTTTGAATTTTGAAATTATAATTTCTTGTGTTAAAAAAATAATAGTTTATCCTATTATTTTATTTTGGCACACATTGGGTTGGGGAAGATTTGGGAGAACACTTGTGTGAAGAACAAGAGAACTCATCTACCGATGAAGAATAATTTCTCTTCAATGAAGAATTCCGGATCCATGAAGAATGACGATGCACACCGACATCATCTACGAAACCTCACCCCACGACGCTGTCTTCCGCGGCGCCCGACGTATGACAACAGTTATTGAGGTTAGGGATTTATGTTCAATTTTAATGGATTAAAATTCTTCTTTTTCTCATTGTAATAATTGGATTTTCTTTGGACATTTGCTACCGCCTAACGCGGAGGGCGCGAGCTGAATGAACATGAATCGTTGACCGTGCATTTGATCTTATTTTTGTACACAATGGAAGAGGCAACGGGATGTGGTGGCGATGAGCGGAAGCGGTGGCTATTTGACGGTCGTGGGAAAAAGAACCGCGGTCCATTCGACCTGGGAAGAATCGCCCATCTCTAACCGGTCAGGCCGAAGGAAAGAACCACAACACCCCTTTGGTGTCACGCTGCATAGAACCGCAGCTGGCACTCCGTGGACCGCTTCAGCAGGCGAACCGACTGGTAGGCGGCCGGCCACGTTGATGAATCCATGACACCTTTATGCAACTGCCCTGAAAAAGGAACGTGGCCAGCTTGTGTAGGCTGATCAGTGGTTGAACCAGCTAGAAGGAGGCTGACCAGGCTTGGAAGAACCCGCGATGCTAGGAGGGCGCCACACTTGATGAACTGCGGCCCACCTAAGTGGGTCGCTCGCGCAGCGAAGTAGGTCGGATTCGGCCGGCCAGATGGGAGGGTGACGCCGATTGGTACCGCCGGTTCGAACAACAGGGGGGGTGCCCCCTCGGACCGCTTGGCCCATCTAGGCCGAGCCTCCCGGCCATCTAGATGCGCCGCGTCGGGCCGTGTCGGGCTGCGCCGCGTCGGGCCGTGCTGGGCTGCGCCCATTCATGTTGGGTCGGGCCAACTTGGTCTGGGCCATTCCTCTTTGCGGTGGTCCACGCCCTTCGGGCCAGTTCGACCCCATTTCGGGTCAGACCCACCAACTCTGGGTTGACCCGACTTATCAGTCCACCGGGTTTAACGGGCCGGGCCCATTTCCACTTAAACGTAAATAACATGAAGACCACACGTCTGATCGGCCCGCCTTCAATGGACCTAAGACCCTTGTGACGAGGAGGTCATTTTGTGATACTCTAATTGAGTTTTGGAATACATCGGAAAATGGAAGGATCTGGAACGAGCGTTATTCCAATCGGGACCTCGGGGCAAAAATGCTTATAACTTAAGGATCGGACGTCCGATTGGCGTTCCGTAAATTACGTTGGTAATCTTGTTTTGAAACAGTTCCTTTGAGTATACCCCATGGGAATTCGTGGTAAAGTTGAGATACGGTCGGGTTGGTTCATACACGAAACCAATTGGGCCCCTGAGATAAGAAGGTTAATAACTCACAGATCAGGTGTCTGATTGACACACCGTCTATTGTGTTGAGACCCCCCATGATGAGGGGGTTCTTTGAGATACTACTATTTAGGACTTAGTGGCACATGGAAGTAATGACTAGTAGCTCGTGGAGAGGACCCTCTCATAGACGAGCGTACGGAGTATGGAGACCTAGTAGTGTAGACTTGACGACTACTTTATGGATTCGATTCGGAGTGATCTGATTAGCCCAGTGGACGTGGCGCCTGGAATTTGGTGGTAGAACCATGGTGGATGGAGCTCTAGGTAGTTGGCAGTAGACCCGCGATACTCGAAAGGAGGAGTACCTCTATAGGTTATTTGGTGGAGCACCCAGTATTTGGCGGCATACCCACAGAGAACGGAGTGCCCAGTATTTGGTAGTAGATATACGTTACTCGATAGGATGAGTACCTTAGCATTCTAAGGTTAGTGAGTAGTGCCTTGGAGTTGTGACAGTTCCACTATACTCGACAAAGGAGGAGTTCTCCAGCCGTTGTGGTTTCGATAATGAAAATCCCGGTTTGAGCAGATTCAATGACCATTGTGTATTCCACATGATTGAGATGGGTTACTTGATAACGTATGTATATGTCTGAGAATATACCTATGTAAAGGTTATATTGTGAGATCATTCTTTGTGGTTTATTATTGTTGGATTTAGTGAGACCTTGAGGGTCTCGGGTTCTCTACAGAATATCGTTATACTCACCCATGCACGAGATATTCCGGCACCTCATTGTGTTGGATGCAGATGACAGACAGCGCTGATGGAGACCGAGTGTATGAGGACTGGACGGAACCTGGTGGTGGACCTCATGACGAGTTGGTACCCGGAGGTGGACCTCATGATAAGTCATTACCCAGAGGAGGTTGATGGACGATGGCGTTGAGGAGGATATATGTACCTACCCTTCATGTAGGATCTATGGTGGATGATCTAGGAGCTGCGCTATCTGTACCTACCCTTCTGGTAGGTTCTGTGGTGGACGATTGAAAAGATTCTTGTCACATTCCTGATGTTTTGTCTTTTAACATGTACTTTACAGTTGGGCTTGTATTTCTAGCCCCTCACTTTAATCAATACTTTTGTTTTCAGTTTTACATAGTGTTTTCTTCCACTGGTACTCTAGGTGTGTGTTTGTGTGTTTACATTTCATAAAGGCAATGCCTTCCCTTTTTATCTGGATTTATGGCTTTGGTGCTATTACCCATCCCCTGGCCTATGGAAGGCAGGCTTGGGGTAGTCATGGAACGGGCCCCAAGGATGGGTCCTGACATAATAAATAATATTAAATTCAATCCAACACATACATATGTTAGGTCCATTATTCCCATGGGTAATATCATTTCAAGGATTATTCAATTAAAATAACTCATCATCATTCATTTTAAATCATTGTTCAATATGATAAAACGTGCTAGAATTAAAATGGTTAATTGTATTATCAATAATATAAATAATATTTTTATATTCCACTTAATCGTCATGAAATTACCTTCAACTATGGTTTTAAATAAACTACATTATTTTATATAAAAATATAATAATGTAGTTCACAACATTATACATCGTTGAATCATGGAAAGTACTTATCTAAACAACTATGTATGTGACATGTAGTACAAAATGAAGTCATATGAAATGTTGTGTAACTGAAATGTGTTTTAATTTTATATAATGTAATACCAAAAATTCCTCAGGGAAGCCAAAAATTTTACATTCCTATATAATATATCATGTCAAGTCTTTAGTATGAAATTTATTATCATGATTTATTTTAATATAAAACATAATAAATAATTAATTTAATATAATACAAAACCTAAACAAAAGTGTTTCATTTTTATTTCTGATCCCATGAAACAAAATTAAATGATTTTTCAGGGAGTAATTAAATAAAAGTAAATTTTTTTTGTAAATAAGTATTTCACATAACATTCCAAACCAATCCACATGTCATGTACACTGATTCACTGTGTATCTGCAGTACACAAAATGTGACCTGACATAAACTTATTGTGTACATTTATGAAGTACATGAAACATATAATGGATACACACTATGTAAATAACGTTACAAGGATTACAACATATATGTTCTGCATATTAAATTCACATACTATGTTATTTTTTATTTCATTTTATAACATATTTTCCTCCTTTATAACATGGGTATCACATGTATATTAGAGAAAAAAATCTTTGTACCTTCCATGTAGTAAATCATCCAATTTATTAAATTCATGAATCATGTAATAATTAAATAATATCCAAAATTCTAGGTGGCCATTCCTCTATTATGAACCAGTATATAAGATTTGTGACATAGTACTTCATTTCATGCAACAATGTAATATCTTGATAGAATTATTTGCACCTAAAAATGGGTTCTTCATATGTTATTTTCATTAATTATAAAGTAATATTAGTTACATAAGGGAGAAATGAAATGGTGTCGAATATATATTGATGATATATGAGGAATTAATAAAATTTAAAATTAACAATACTTTTAACATGAGTATTGATCAACAATATAGTACATAATCCTTAATTTGAAGTAGACAACTCTAATAAAACATTTTGGTTTTAGGTGTAGATGATAAGATTACCGAGGATGATCTTAAAAAATAAAGTTTCATATTTGATGGATCATCTTAAATTATTACAATATGAAAACATTGAGAACAAATATTTATTTCCAATGAATATTGAAAATTATTTTCTTTAGAAGGAAGATAAAATTATTTTTGAGATAAAATTTAAAATTATTTCAAATTTTCCAAAAAGAAATAATGAAACATTCATGAGATAATTTTTTGGTTAATATGGTTATCATATGAAATAATTAACATTTAAACATCAATTATCTTCAGGGATCATGTTTTTTATTACATCTTGTGATTATCCAGACATTCTTCTCTAATCTTTGAAAAATACTATTGGATTGATGGGTTCATGTGTGGAGGGTCAATCATCATGTACTGATTGTCATGATCACTTAAATAATTCACTTATGTTATTGGAATCATTCTCGATCCATCATTTTTGAGATGATAGTGGACGAAAAATAATATATAGATTATTCTTTGATATAGAGAAAATATCTATATTTCCATATATTGAATGATTTTTTTATTTTTACCAATCTATAAAAAAATATAAACAATCTTATATTTATAACGTAAATTATAGGAATGAAATATAAAATAACTATAAAATGACACTTAGATAATATATTTAATAATATGTAAAACCATTCCATGTAAAAATATTTTTATTTTTAATTTCATGTTGTTTGAGCTAATAGGTTAAATGATTAATATTGTTTTATTATCTTGAAAATTAATAATGATCAATATAAAAAATCATAGCACCCTAGTGGTCCTCAATAATTATAAATATATATTATATACATATAATAATAACTTCCTATTGAAGTAAATATTTTTTAAATTTATGAAATCAATAAATGATAAATAAAATTATTTCATAGTCATATGAATAAAATTTTTCATATAATTAATTCCAATTATAATTAAATTTTTATTAATAAATAAATTTGGGCTAGAATTCTTCGTATGAATGGATGTGGTCTATGTTGTTCATCCAAATTGACATTCATCATAAGTGTGGCTTCGACCTCTGGTACTCTTCGTGGTTATACCCTCCTTTTCAGATGTTGACACCTCTTCCTCTACTTTTACTAACTTTTCTTTTGTTCTGATATATTTTGGGTCCAGAGCTCTAGCTTCCTAGATTGGTTAGGATGTACTAGTTAAGGCGTTGTTTATTTTCTATGAGGCACCACTTGAAGCAGGTGACAACATTATAAGAGGAATTGTTCTTCTACTTCATATATGGTTTGGTATCGATGGGTATCACAAGGTTTTTGGGTTTCACGGGTCATTAATCGAAGGGATGGTGTTATTTTTTAGTCATGGACCTCTTCTATGTCTTTTGTCTATTAATCTCTGCTCGGGATGGTTGGTACATTGCTCATTTTTTAGACAGGTCTCATGTAGTGGTCTCCATAGTGATTTTGGGATGTGATGTTTGAGTAGCCAGTGGTTTCCAAGTGGTACGTATGATATAGGTTTATCCCCCTTTGGGTCTCTATCAGTGATTATTCACTAATTTCAATAATTGAAGATAGATTTTTAGGCACATTTTTTTTATTTCTCGTTATATATTCAATTAGGTCGATGTTGATGATTTGATTTTCATATCAGTTTGATGTTTTGGGGATTTTTTTGGGTTAATTAGTTCCATTGGTGAGCTTGACATCATGTTGGTTATATTGATGGGGTTCTTGATGTATCAGTTCATAGTTTGATGACTAGACTCATCGGACAAAGAGTTGACAGTAGTCTTGATGCAATATTCTCTTTATTTTTTTTAATTTTAAACCATTATTTGGTCATGTAATGCCTTTGTAAATGTAGTTCACTATTGTTTTGATGGTGGAATGAACTAATGGGATCTGGATTCATTTTTGGTTGATCAAACTCAAGTTATAAAATTGTCTTCAAAATAGCATAAATTTGAATTTTTGGGATATTAGATTTCTTTTTAAATCAAATATCCAAGATATCAACATCAATATAAATGGATGGGACAAATCTATCCTTGAATAATGCATTAATAACACGTTGTTTGAGAGGAACCCAACATATCGACCGTCATCAAGAAATAATTTTTTTATGGATTACAGTAATTCATATATATTTATCTATCATGAAAATCATTAATTATAGTAAAAAAAATTATGAGCTAATACATACAATTATATAAAATAATATCCACTAAAATATAATCATTCATAATATTATACTTGTGGGGTTGTTTTCAATATATTCCATAATGGAGAATACCGTATGATAAATTCATTAGATTAAGTGTCAAATAATTATGAGTAATCACACTTGGTTGTAAACATTCTATGAACCCTTTCATATAATTTTATCTTATTGTTTATCTAGGTTTAAGACTATCATCCTCGAATATCACGGTTATAACAATAATGTTTAGGTGATATTGCATTTTAATGCGGTGTCTACTACATAACATTATTATATAATAGTCATGAAAAAATAAAAATAATGTGTAATAAGATATATAAATTAATGTTCAATACATTGAATATACTTGTAATCTATTTCAAATATATTTGGTTCTGGAAAAAATACTCAAATTTGTTTCTAACGTGTTATGATAGTGAAATAATATTTATTAACATGTTAAAATATTCACATTTCATATTATTTATTTTTCAATAATAGTCTTTATATTTATTTTTTTTTGTTTTTATTCATTTAAAAAATGATTATGATATCATATGGGTAAAATATTTATGTTTAGAGATAATTTATCATCTTTTTCAAGAATCTATGTTATATTATAATTTTATGAAATTTATTTTATAAAATGATGATTTCATGGGTTAGTAAGTAATTATTATAAAGTCAATGTTAAATTTTGGAAAATAAATAAATTCAAATATAATTTCAATAATTTATGGTTTCCAATATTCTAATTATTCTTATAGAGTATATTTAATATAATACATTATTTTCAAAAAAAATTAAAATTCCCTATGGTTCTAAAATAATCATTTCATTGTCTACGGAAACATGTATTCAGGGAGGAAATTTTTGTTATGAATATGAATGTGATTTTATTTCAAAGAACATGATTTTTTGGGATGTATTGAAGACTTATTATTGAGTAAGAAAATCATTGTATATTGGGAAACATTCATATTTTATGAAAATGACGTGGGATTTAATATGTATTAGTTTTCATAATTATCTACGGTTCTAATAATTAATTTTTTAATCAAAATGTAAGTGGTATATAAGAAATTTTTCACTTTTTAATAATTAACGTCATAATTTGGTCCACCAAAATTTAAATCTTATATAAAATTTTAAGAGTATAATTTGATCACCAATTCATAAATAATTTGTTTCGGGTTCTATAGATGACATTATTTACATAAATTAAATTTTGAATATATTAGAAAATATGTTTTTATGGATGAATTGAGTTTGCTATTTTAGGATAAAATCATCTCATACAACATCAAGAAATGATGTGACTGTAATAATCATGAATAATGACATTAATAAAATTTTAATCAAACCATATATCATTGCATGAAACTAAATAAAGAAATATTACATTTTATTGAAATTTTATAATGACCAAAAGTTTTTTAGGTCATAAAATATGGATATATATACTAGATGTGTAGTGGTTGAATAGTATATTAAAAAATTACAAACTAAAAATTATATTTTTATTAAATCAATAATAATTAGTGTGTTATGTGTCGATGATGAGAAATGAAGTTGGATATTAATATAAAAGACCCAAATATGTATAGTTATTCAAATCACCTAGATCATATTCTACTCATCATTCATACATACTAACTGATATTATTAGTAATCAATATCGAATAAATTTTTGTGGCGTAAAAACCTTTCACTATCCCCTCCTATTAAAATAACAAGACAAAAAACCCCATCTTTTAAGTGGATAATAAAACTACTGTATCCTAACAATTGATAGGGATTCACATCCCGAAAAACGTTTTCACGGGGTAAAATCAATATAGCATGAAAATATTCAAATTTTTAAATTTATAAATCATCCATGAACTATAAAAAAAGAAAATATAATTATAAAATAACGAAAACCTATAATAAATAATAATAGTTGATAATAAAAAATGATGATGTTGTTGAAGTGTTGTGATCGATGATCACCTAAATGGAAGAAGGTTGAACATTGAAATTTTTATTTTGTTTTAGAAAATTAATAGATTCCATAGAATTATCAAGATTATACAAGAGAGGGAGGAATTTTTTACACCATTTTACATAAATTTATCTTATATTGATATATATGTAGTTATTTTCCATGTTTATATATTTAAATATAAAATATATATTACTTCACATCAATGATCTTTTTAGAGAATCACATGATAAATTCATTTCATGTTACTTCTTAGATAATATTTAAAATAAAATATTTCTATTACATGTACTCTGATAATGTAGTTCCCATTAACAAAGTGTATGATCATTGTTTTATTGACTTTAAAAGATTGTTAAAAAATAATAATATATTAATTAGTAAAAATAAGTGTATTTCATTTAACTAAAAATAATAATATTTCCCTCATATACATGATGTGAAATAATAACTCAAATATTATTTAAATCATATCACTAAAAGATTAACATAAAAATAATAATTTTTATTGTGAAATTCAATCATAATTTTAAATCAACAGATTATTACAATTTTATGATAATATTTAATTATTTTATTTAGAAATAGAATACATACAAAATTTTACAAAAATATCCTATAATTATTATATTTTTATTAAAATAAATCTGAAACACATTTTCGTACAGACATTCAATTTTTATAAAATAAAATAATTGTTGAACATACCGTATAAGTCAAAAGCCTTATGGTCAGTATGTTGAAAGAAGAATAATGCAAAATAAAAAAACATATGTTTCGGAGAAATTAATAACAGCAAATTCTATTTCATGGTGTATTGTACATGACATATTGTATGGTGGAATCTCTTGCTCACATTCATGATAAGTAATGTTATTGAATGATAACTAGACATTGTTGGTTCACTCTACTTCTCACATAAATATGGAAATTTCTTTCATGGTATGTACTCCATGAATATTAGTGGGATGATGACCTACCACTCCACAATAAGTATTCATACCACCTCATAGTAGGATGGACATGAAGGGGTTTCTTTAGAGGTGATGTTGTTATTGATATTATTCCTTTCAGAGCTATTGTGTTGAAAGGAGTTCCTATGACATTGAACAACAATGTTTCCCAGATAATTTTTCATGATGAATATGTTATCAACAGTGAGATAGGCTATAACAATACATAGTTCATTGATCTATTGTTGAAGTTACTATTTAAGGATAGTGGAATGACGATGCCTATTGGTTTTGAACTATTTTGAGTTGGAGAGACTATTCTCATCGTTAAATGGTTCTAGATTCCTGGTGAGTTTATAATCATTCATGGATGAATGAGGTATGCTAGTGACCGAATTTTGAACATGCATGGTTCCAAACATTGATTTATGGTACACCTTATTGATGAATAAAATTAAATCATGTACATATAAAATATATTTTATTAATTTATATGTATGAATATATATAAATATGAATATATATATATTTATAAATCTTTCATAAACTATATAAGTTAAACATTGAACAAAGTATAATAATAATTTTGAGATTTTATGAATTTGATATTTTTAAAATATTTTTATTAAAAAAACAGGATATAAAATATATATTTACAAAATTATAAAATTAAATGCATACTTTAATAAATATGTGAGTATTAATGTAACTAGGTTAAATGTAAATGAAAACTATGTTTTCAAATAATAACATATGTACTTACATAATTAGTGTAAAAAATTTAAATTAAAAATATCATTTACCAAATTCTAATATTAAAATATAATCATATAATCAATTTTAATTTCAATAAATAAGATGGAATTTTTTTTGAAAAAAAAATATTAATGTATTGCCATAAATTTTCAAATACCAACAATATAAAAATTCGTATAAATTAAAAAAATTGAACAATTATTTATATTTCAAAAACATTCTCCCCATTATAAAAATTTATCATCAACGAATATTGAAATTAAATCTAAAAAATATCTCCCCCACAAATATTATAAAATAAATAGAATAAAAAAAATTTGAAACACTTAATAATTTTTATAATGTTTTGTATAGTACCGTAGTCAATATAATTTAATATATTTTTAAATTTTACCATATCCAAAAATTGTAATAAAAACTAACGTTATCATATAACACTCTTTTTTGAAACATCATTTTTTAAAATTTGATTGGAAATAAGGGTTTAGTGAATATTTTGCCTAATTTTTTTCATTAGGAAAAAATATAAAAAAATATCACCTTTATATAAATGATATCTCTGAAAATGAAGTCTATTATCTATGTGGGTTTTTATAGTTTTTTGTAGATGAATTTATGATGTCGATGAATCACTTGAATTTTCATTTAATATTTGGATTTTATCTAAAAATATATAAAAATCAAACAAATATATTTTTTAAATATAATTTATGATGATAATAAATATCATCATATTTATCAGTTGCTATAAATAGTCTTACTAACAAATGTTTCATTGAAATTAATGGAATTAAAATTTTACTCAAAAAATAACTCGTACATGGTTTCCTTTTCCACCCATTCTTACAACCTCAAAATATATAATTATAATAAGATAAAAAATCCAAAAATAAATTAGAATACAATAAAACTATGTTTATTGTTCACCTAATATATCAACTTATTCATTTAATACGATTAAGAAGATTGTAGAGACCCATGTTTTTATGAGTTTTTCATTATGATAAGGAAATTAAAATTTTTTCGTATGATCTTATGGCGGGTAAAATGGAAATTATCCACTATAAAATGGTCTCGGGTAGTTTTTATAAACACTTATTCGTTTCATATATAGGGATTTTACCCTATCAGAGTATTTTAGTGCATTTCTGCGTAATTTTAGTTTTGGGTGAATATATAATATTTAATTAATTAGAAATTAAATTATTTGGGTAGCTTCAAGTAAATTTATCTTTTGTACTATATGTCAGATTGAAATTCTAAGTTTTTAGTTGAGTCTAAAATATTGATTTATTCCTAGGATATGTATTAACTTTCCTCGTGTTCGGAGTCTTTGGGTGGATAATAAAATTGGAAATACGTTAATTTTGAGAATAATTATATTAATTGAAATAGTCCCCCCAAAACCTATTTTGGGGTTCCCATGCATGGATGGAGGGGTAGGGAGACTCCCTCATGTGCAACTGATTGACCATGAGGGGGGAATCGTCATTTGCATATATCATGACTATATCAAGGTTTAATAGCTTATAGAAGAGGATATTCCATGAATTCTTCGTCTTTTACACCACGAGGTAGGATTTTTTTATGATATAATTATATTTTTTTATATTTTTTAGGTTTAATAGAATTAAAATGGATTCTATGGACCTGATGGGGAAAATATGTGTTTATTTGGGGAAAAAGTTGTTCTTAGGGGTTTCACATTTGGAAGCCACAACTACAGGACATGTGTTTCTATGAACACATGTCACATGTTCTTACTTGGTTGTGAATATAGACTTTTCATAATTACAATCTATGTACATTAATTAAACCTTGTGTGTTCGTACATGGCTATGTTCCTAGCCATGTGAAAAAGTTCATTGGATTGTGATGTTTGGAAAGTACATACTATGTACTTTAGACACACACCGTGTGGTGGCACACATGAATAATACATGTTGATCTAGCCATGTGAAAGTACATGTACAGGTTTAGAGACGATAGTGCACATCTTTATCTCAAAATTACACCCCATGTATATTTTCCAATTTTCAGGTTTTGGGTGTTTTGTTCCCTAAAAGACAGAATTGGGATTGTGTGTAGTCCATTTTATGTATGTTTTAACGTAGACCCCAATCATGAGATCCTTTAGGCATATAAATTACATGGTGAGGTTTTTTTTACCATGAATGTTTATATGTAATATTTTTATATATTTTGGTTCATATTATTCAAGTAGGGTGAGTTATGGGCTAGGATGTCTGTGTGAGGGTTTTGAGCATAGATATTTTCCTCGACTAATTATCCCTTGGGGATTTTTTTGATTATAATTTAGTGGATCCTAGAAGTATGTATTTTTTTTGTATCACATGGGATATGTTGGTTTTTCCTTATATATCAGGACCAATGTAAAGACCCGTAAAATTCAATGGAATTTTTTTCTTAATTTTCTTTGGGATTTTACAAGAACGCGGTTTCTGATGGCACTTGATTCTGAGGCCCAGTGTGCCCGTAATTTCTATCCGAAGTTTAGCTTGGGTACGTTTAGTGAATGAACGAGTGGGATTTTTCTAACTTTTGAACGCGTGGTCAGAATCGAATTCTGAGGGCACCGGTGGAATCACAGCGCCGGTAATTGCTTAGAAACACCTTTTCCGGAGTTGCATTTGCTCAGGTGTGGTTTTTAAATTTTGGGGTCAAGTAAAGGAATAAAATAAAAGTGGTGCAACCGGTTTTATTTTATTTTTGTTTAACCTAAGCTATGTGGATGAAGTGGGACCCACAATATCCTGCCCAGTAGGTAGGATATTTTTGAGGTGGGGCCCACACGAGTCCCGCCGTTTCTTTCATCTTTTTCAACCCCTTCTTTTATTATGTAACGCACCTGCACCCCCCCTTTTTAATGAAGTCAGCCCTTATGTTTATTCTAGATAATAAACGCCTCATTAATTGGGTGGTTTGAACTCCTCAATTAATTCAATTAATTGATTGTTTCTTTTTGAAATTCAAACGTTGGCTGGTGTTAATAAAATAAGACAATTCATATTTTATTATAGGTTGGTTGTGTGAGAGGAATTGGGAAAAATCACTCGAGCCGTGAAGCAATCCTTCCTCGAAGAAGAACGCGAAGAACGCAAAGAACGCTGACCTCCGACGAAGGTCGACAAGAATGGCAGATCCTTGGAGAATGACGACACGACACCTACAAATCCTTTCTCCATGACGTGACGATCCTCCTTCCGCGACACTTCTTCCATGACGCTTCTTCCGTGACGCTTCTTCTGTGACGCTTCTTCCGTGACGTTCCTTCTCCCATGAAAATCATCGAATCATCAACCTCTTGAGGTATTAGTTTCGGTTCAATTAAATATATGTGATTTATATCCTCGGCATGTGTTTAAAATTTGTCGGAAGCCGTTTAAATCACTAACGTGGTGGGTGCGGACCAACGAACATGTTCGAACCCACCGTATCATTGTTTTTGGTGTTCAGATCGGCGGACGACGACGAAATAGGTTGCAAGGGCATTGTGAGGTCTTCGCAGTGATGAGTCGATCCTGGGAGGACCGCTGGCGAAGATGGCAGTCAAAACGGACCACCGGAGCGCGTCCACTGGTCCGCGGAAAACCCCATCGGCGCGCCGCCGCGGCAGAAGCTGCGGTGGTAGGCTACTGGTCCCGCGACCACGCGGGACCGAGGAGGCAAGGACATGGAACTATGCCGTATCCTTTTGAAAAGAGCGTCCCCCACGCGGGGCCGTGATACATTCAAGGGGGTGGCGCCCCCATTGGCGCATCCGCTCGGCGGAAACGGCCGAGCCACCTGGCCACTGGGTCGTGCCCAGGCCGGGCCGGGACGTGCCAGCCGGGCTGGGCTACGCTTTCCGGGCCGGGCCACGCCCAAGCGGGTTGGACCTAGACCCGGGTCGGGTCCACCTGGTGCCGGCAGACCCAGGGGGTCTCGGGCCGGGTCGGTCCGGGCCCGAAACCCCCACTTCCGGACCCCTTTAGGTCTTTTGACCATAATATAGGATAAGGACCTCCGATCGATTCACCGTCAGCTGCGATGCGATCCTTGGATCGCGACGGTCGTTTCGGTATATTACACTCAAGGTTTCAGAGTACATTGGGTTTGGCCAGGTTGGTTCATACACGAAACCAACCAGGCCCTCAGAGCGGAAACGCTTATAACGTGAGCTCCGGACGTCCGATTGACATGCCATCGACTTTGATGGATTCCTCTAAGTGAGACGAACCATTTGGAATAACCCATTCAACGTTTGGATGTAGTTGGAGTATGGTCGAGTTGTTTTTTTCTTAAAATCCAACAGGGCCCCTCGGACGAAAAATCCAATAACTCTCAGTCCGGGCTTCCGATCAACATGTCGTCTGTCGCGTTGAGTTCCATTTCACGATAGAGAACTTTTGAATACATCAACTCCAGACTATGTGTCAGTTGATGTATCAGCCCCTCGGCTCGTGGAGCAGACCCTCCCGAATGAGCTTGTTGTGTGTGGGAACCCTAGAGCAGGCTACGACTGCGACGATGATGACGACGACTGTACATAAATCCTCCGTGGATTCAACGACGAAAACTACATCACTCAGCGATCCTACGTGGATCAGTGCTACCGATCCTGTGTTGGTCAGATCCTGTGTGGGTCAGCGCTCAGCGGTCCTGTGTGGGCCAGTGCCTACAGACCCTGTGTGGGTCTGATCCTATGTGGGTCATTGCGGGGGTTAGTTACCTATCGATCCTGTGTGTGTATGATCCTGTGTGGGTCATTGCGGGGGTTAGTACCTATCGATCCTATGTGGGTCTGACGGCTTAGATAAATCAGTGGCTACATCTGATCATCTTTATCGTCTTACGATAAAGTATACCTATGTGAGATGAGTCTTAATTTTAAATCCTTTTCTTCGATAAGATTTACATGATATCCTGTGTGGATTACGTTATGCTTTCCTATGTGGGTTTGGTTGTGCTTTACTGTGTGTAATGGGTGGTAATTGGGCTCGGATGTTGGAGCCGAATGAGAATTGATGACTTAGGTATATGTATGGGCATATACTTAAGTAGTGTTGGATGTTACATCATGATTGTATCTTTCCTTTGTGAATTTTGAGAGACCATTTGGGGTATCGGGGTCCCTACTGAGTAGCTTATACTCACCCCTTCATGGGCTATGCCCGCACTACGTTGTGTTGGTTGCAGACGATGGACAGCGCTGATCGTGGTTGAGGTTTGCGAAGCAGGACGGTACCTGGAGGTGGACCACTGGGCAGGACGTACTCAGAGCGAACGGCTAGACACGAGGAGCTGTGGAGGCTATCTGTGGCCACCCTTCAGGTGGGACTTCTAGTGGACGACTTGAGGATGCGGTTTTGCCTTTCAGTTGTTGTACTCCCTTTCCAGTTATACTTTACTTTCAATATGGGTTTGTATTCTCACCCAATTACTTTTTCCGCACTTACTTTGTACCTAGTCTTTACTTAGTGTTTACATATACTGCTTGCTTTCTCTATGGTGTTTGTTTACTTTACAAAGGCAATGTCTTCCCTTTTATCGGTATTTATGCCTTGGTTCTATTCGCCAGCCCCTGGCCTATAGAAGGCGGGGTTGGGGTAGTCACGAAATGGGCCCCGAGGACGGGTCATGAAAAATTCGTATCAGAGGAGTTTGGTCCTACCACAGAACTCAGGACTCTGATCTTTTACTATTTGAAGCACTAATGTTAAGAGTACTGAGTGTGGTTATCAATACAGGGAGTCCAGTGTTGGTGTGGCGGCCAACGTATACGTACACCAGGACCCTGACTTCTGATTTCTGACTTAATGCACGAAAACATTGATTGCATGTGTGTTTCATGTTTTCGTTGTGATTACTTTGTGTCAGCTCACCAGGAATACTGTTTGACTGTGGCGCACATGTTTCTTTTCAGGATGGCCCCACGATGATAGCCAGCTAGGGTTCCGAGCGTCGGGTGTGTCGAAAAACCACCAAGCGATGAGTCCTCGGTACATGGTCCTTTGACAGTAGAGCCACTGGCGGTACCTCTACCCGCAGAGCCACCGATGCTACCAGCCCCAGCCGCTGATGATGCACGTCACCTTAGTGCACTGCACGTGTTTCAGCGTTACTGACCGCCCAGGTTCTACGGGGAGACTGACCCTCAGGCAGCCGACGATTGGCTAGAGGCAGTTGTGTGAGTTTTCTGGTTAGTGGGGACACCACCTGACCTCATGGTGATCCTTGAAGCGAGCCTAATGCACGCGGCATCAGGCAGATGGTGGATCATGATGCTCCATGTGCACGATGAGGCATCTCTTCTCTGGACGGACTTTGAGTGCCTCTTCCGCTCGGAGTTATTCCCAGCCACCCTCCGTGCGGTGCGCATCCAAAAGCTTCTATAGCTGCGGCATGGCAGCTTGACGGTCGCCCAGTACTCGGCGAGATTTACAAATCTCTCACACTATTCGACGGACAAGGTATGAGACCCATTCTTTCTGGCCCAGACGTTCGAGCAGGGACTGAGGCATGAGATCCTAGCATCGCTGATCTCCCTTAGAATTCTGAAACTAGAAGGGGTACTGGAGGGAGCCCTTCTCATCGACATATTTCTTGTTGAGTCTACTCCAGCGGAGAGACCTACCACAGGGCGGCACGTGGCGGAGTCTTCTGCAGCTGACAGTAGATAGATGTTTCAGAGGTCCAAGCGGACCAGGTCATCAGGAAGAAGACCTCAGGATACTGGCTCGAAGGTGCGGGGTACACGCAGCAGAACCAGTCTTACGAGTGGAAGACAATGCTTTGCATGCGGCGGGCAGGGCCACATGGCTCATGACTGCCCGACCCGCCATGCATAGGAGCAGCAGATGGTTGAGGAACCACCCAGGCAGAGGCAGAGGTTCAACCGTGGTGGTCTGGAGGGAGTAGGTGGACGAGGCCGAGGAGCTGGTCGAGCGGCAGGTGGTGGATGACATTTTGAGGCACTACCACCACCACCATTAGGAGGTCCACCCCGGCCTCAGGGGAGAGCACAACTTCAGGCAGTTGAAGCATACAATCATGGTGCTCCGGATGCGGGTGGACAAGTGCGGGACTAGCTCCAGGCATAGAGGCCTTTTCCCATAAAGCCTCTAGCTTCGTTGTTTGTGTTGCCTTGTGTCCTTGTACTTTGAGTTGATGTAATAAATGACACTTGAAATAGTGACGTTTTCTTTCTTGTATTTTGTATGTTAATATTAAGAGGTGCCGGTTTAAAACTGTTGACTTGACCCTCACTTGAGAGATTCATACTGGAGGATACCCAGTAACCACACACTGATGCCGACAGTGTGACTCAACCCTTGGAGGTGAGAGCAATGGTTGGATCTCTTTGTAGCAGGGTCGAGGCCTTACGACGTCGTCCATGGAATTAATTAATAGATCATGACGGGATTGACTGTATTAGGCAAGGAATGTGGTTCATCCAGGGGATGAGACTGGATTTCTCTTTTCGGCAAAGGAGAAATCTATGCAGTTTTGCAGAATGTTAAGGAAGAAGGGGAAACCCTTCATGTTGTAAGACAGATGTCAGAAGAGTTTCCAGGAGCTGAAACAGAGTTCGATAAGCGCACCTATCATGAGGTTGTTGGAGGAGGGAGTAGGGTATGTAGTCTACTGCGATGCATCAGGGACTGGACTCGGATGTTTCAGGATGCAGGAGCGGGCCGTGATCGCCTATGGATCACGTCAGTTAAGGCAGCATGAGTAGAACTATGCTACCCATGACCTGGAGATAGCGGTAGTGGTATTTGCTCTGAAGATGTGGCGATACTATCTGATGGGTGAGCAATTTATAGTATATTTTGACCATCAGAGTCACATGTACATCTTTTTGAAGAAGGACCTGAATTTGAGACAACAGTGATGGCTCGAGTTCCTCCAGGACTATGACTTTGAGATAGTATATACTCAGTGAAAGGGGAACGTGGTAGTCGATGCTCTCAGCAAGAGGACGAGCATTCAGGTACTTGAGGAGGTGACAAAGTAGCTTGCCGCATTGCAGATATCCTTCGTGGATAGAGATGGAGCAGACTTTCATCAGTCACTCACAGTCACTCCTCCACTACTACAGGAGGTCAGAGAGGCACAGTGTGGGGACGCCGAATGTGATACGCGGCGTGCACAGATACCCTCAGGACAGGCACCTGATGGTTTCTCTTTAGGAGGAGATCACGACATCCTTTTTAGAGGACGTACCTTAGTACCAATTTCTTTACGGGAGGATGTGCTGAGAGTGTTTCACGCATCCCCTTTGGCAGCACATCCTGGAGTGACGAAGATATACCAGGATCTCAGACGACAACAGTGGTGGCCAGGCGTGAAGAAGGCTGTGGCAGAGTTCGTTTCTTGATGCATCACCTGCCAGTGGGTGAAGGCAGAGCACCAGGTACCAGCAGGCTTGGTGCATCCCTTGGAGGTCCCGGAGTGAAAGTGGGATGAGATAACTATGGACTTTGTGACTGGACTTCCACGCACTTCTAGAGGTCACGACTCCATTTGGGTAATTGTCGACCGACTCACCAAGTCGGCTCACTTCTTACCCATCAGAGAGCAGGGCTCAGTGGAGAGCTTGGGACGTCTCTATATTTAAAATATTGTACGGCTTCATGGTGTGCCATCATCTATAATCTCCGATAGAGATGCTCACTTTACTTCCCGGCATTGGAAGGGGATGCAGGAGGCATTCGGGACACAGCTATGTCTGAGTACCGCATTTCACCATCAAACAGATGGTCAAACAGAGAGGACCATTCAGACTCTCAAGGACATGCTCCGTGCATGTGTCCTTGACTTTGGTCGCAGCTGGGAGGACCACCTACCCTTGGTGGAGTTCGCGTACAACTAAAGCTACCACTCCACTATCAGGATGGCACCATACAAGGCGTTGTACAGCCGACCTTTCAGATCTCATTTGTGTTGGACAGACCCTAGGGATTTAGCACTTGTGGGACCAGAGATGGTCCAGGTCATCCAGGAGTGGATGAGAACAGCTCAGAGCCAGCAGAAGTCTTATGCTGACAGGTGGCGGAGGCCACTAGAGTTTGAGGATGGCGACCATGTCTTCTTGCGGGTCTCACCTCGATGTGGTTTATGAAGATTTGACTGAGGTGGAAAGTTGTCTCTGCACTTCATCAGACCATTCCAGGTCCTCAGCAGGATTGGAGAGGTGGCTTATCGCCTGGATCTACCACCTCATTTGCACCGGGTGGACGACCTCTTCCACGTATCTCAGCTGAGGAGATACGTGCACGACCCGACGCATATCATTTCCCATGGGGAGCTCGACGTTGATGATGGGGAAACTTTTGTGGAGGTCATATTGGAGATCGAGGATCGACATGAGTAGGTCTTTTGTGGACGGGTGATTCCTCTAATGCGCATCAGATGGCAGCACGAGAACCTCGAAGAGAGCACTTGGGAGCGGGAGGCTCAGATGCGTGCTCAGTACCCACATTTGTTTCCTTAGTTTTTTATGTAACTTTATGGGGAAGTAAATCCCTAAGGTGAGAGTAATGTAAAGACCCGTAAAATTCAAGGGATATTTTTATCTTAATTTTCATTGGGATTTTACAAGAACGCGGTTTCTGACGGAACTTGATCTCGAGGCACGGTGTGCCTGGAATTTCTATCCGAAGTTTAGCCTAGGTACGTTCAGTGAACGAACGTATATGATTTTTCTTACTTTTGAACCGGTGCTCGGAATCGAATTCTGAGGGAACCAATGGAATGGAAGTGCCAGTAATTGCTTTGAAACACCTTTTCCGGAGTTGCGTTTGCTCCGCTGTGGTTTTTAAATTTTTGGGTTAAGTATGGGAATAAAATAAAAGTGATGTAAACAATTTTATTTTATTTTTGTTTAACCTATGCTATGTGGATGTAGTGGGACTAACAATATCCTACCCACTAGGTAGGATATTTGTGAGGTGGGGCCCACACGATCCCCACCGTTTCTTCCACCTTTTTCTACCCCCTCCTTTAATTAAGTAACACACCCGCACACCCTTTTTAATGAAGTCAACCTGTGCGTTTATTCTGGATAATAAACGCCACATTAATTGGACTGTTATAACTCCTCAATTAGTTCAATTAATTTATTGTTTCTTTTTATAATTCAAACATTGGCTTGTGTTAATAAAATAAGACAATTCATATTTTATTAGAGGTTGGTTGTGCGAGAGGAATTGGGAAAAATCACTCGATCCGTGAAGCACTCCTTCCTCGATGAAGAACGCGAAGAACGCGAAAAACGCCGACCTCCGACAAAGGTCAACAAGAACGCCGGATCCTCGGAGAACGACGACGCGACGCCTACGAATCCTTTCTCCGTGACGTGATGATCCTCCTTCCGTGACGCTTCTTCCTTGACGTTTCTTCCATGACGTTCCTTCTCCCGCGACAATCATCGAATCATCAACCGCTTGAGGTAGAGGTTTTAGTTCAATTAAATCTATGTGATTTATATCATCGGCATGTGTTTAAAATTTGTCGGAAGCCGTTTAAACATCTAACGCGGTGGGTGCGGACCAACGAACAAGTCTGAACCCACCGTTTCTTCGTTCTTGGTGTGCGGATCAGCGGATGATGACGAAATAGGCCGCAAAGGGAATTTTGAGGTCTTCGCAGTGAAGAGCCGATCCCGGGAGGACCACTGGCAAAGACGGCAGGCAAAACGGACCACCGGAGCGCGTCCGGTGGTCTGCAAAAAACCCAGCTGCCGCGCCGCACCGGCCCCGGTCGGCCGCCAGGAGGCGGTGGTGCCCGGCGCGCCGTCGGGAAGTCCCGCCGCGGCTGAAGCCGCAGCGGCAGGCTGCTGGTCCCGCGACCATGCGGGTTTGATGAGGTAGGGACGTCGCGCTATGTTGCGTCCGTTGGAAAAGAGCAGCCCCCACGTGGGGTCGCGGTTTCATTCAAGGGGGCGGCGCCCCCCATTTGTGCATCCGCTCGGCCGAAACGGCCGATCCACTTGGCCGCCAGGGCGTGCCAGCGTGTCGGGCCAGGCCGCGCCCAAGTGGGCCGGACCTGGACTTGGGTCGAGTCGACCTGGTGCGGGCCAACCCAGGGGGTCTCGGGCCGGGTCGGTCTCGGGCCCGAAACCCCCACTTCCGGACCCCTTTCGGTCTTTTGCCCATAACATGGGCTTCAGACCTCCTATCGACGCACCGTTAGATGATATGCGATCCTCGGATTGAGATGGTCGTTTCGGTATATTACACTCATGGTTTTTGAGTACTTTGGGTTCAACCGGGTTGGTTCGTACACGAAACCAACCGGGCCGTCGGAGCGGAAACACCTATAACTTGAGCTCCAGACGTCCGATTTCCGTGCTGTCAACATTGATGGATTCCTCTAAGTTAGACAGACCTTTTGGATTACTCCGCTTGAGGTTTGGATGTAGTTGGAGTACGATCGGATTGGGTTAGACTTAAAATCCAACCGGGCCCCTAGGACGAAAAAGACAATAACTCTCAGTCTGGACGTCCAATCAACGCGCCGTTTGTCACGTTGAGTTCCATTTGACGTTACAAAACTTTTGGATACATCAACTCCGGACTATGTGTCAGTAGATGTATCAGCCCCCTGGCTCGTGGAGTGGACCCTCCCGAACAAGCTTGCTATGTGTGGGAACCCTAGAGCTGGTTGCGACTGCGACGACGACGACGATGACGATGACTGTATAGAAATCCTACGTGGATTCATTGACGATGACTAAAACACTCAGTGATCCTACATGGATCAGTTCTACCGATCGTGTGTGGGTCAGATCCTATGTGGGTCAGCGCTCAGCGGTCATGTCTAGGCCAGCGCCTAGAGATCATGTGTGGGGCTGATCCTATGTGGGTCATTGCGGGGGTTACTTACATATCGATCATGTGTGGGTCTGATCCTGTATGGGTTATTTTGGGGGTTAGTACCTATCAATCATGTGTGGGTCCGATTTCTTAGATAAATCAGTGGATACATCTGATCATCTTTATCGTCTTACGATATAGTATACCTGTGTGAGTTGAGTCTTGATTTTCAATCCTTTTCTTCGTTAAGATTGACTTGATATCCTATGTGCATTACGTTATGCTTTCCTATGTGGATTTGGTTGTGTTTTCCTATGTGGACTGGGTGGTACTTGGGGTCGGATGTTGGATCCGAACGAGAATTGATGACTTAGCTATATGTACGGGCATATACTTAAGTAGTGTTGGATGATATTTCGTGATTGTATCTTTCCTTTGTCGATTCTGGGAGACCTTCAAGGGTCTTGGGGTCCCTACTGAGTAGCTTATACTCACCCCTTCACGGGATATGCTCGCACTATGTTGTGTTGGTCGCAGACGACGGACATCGCTGATTGTGGTTGAGGTTTTCGTAGCAGGATGGTACATGAAGGTGGACCACTGGGTGGGACGTACTCAGAGTGGATGGTTGGACCCGAGGAGCTGTGGAGGATATATGTACCCACCCTTCAGGTGGGAATTCCAGTGCACGACTTGAGGCTGTGTTTTTACCTTTCAGTTGTTGTACTCCCTTTCCAGTTATACATTACTTTTAGTTTGAGTTTGAATTATGGCACACTTACTTTTTCCACACTTACATTGTACCTAGTTTTTATTTAGGGTTTACATCTACTACTTGCTTGCTCTGTGGTGTTTGTTTACATTACAAAGGCAATGCCTTCCCTTTTATCAGGAATTATGCCTTGGTGCTTGTCGCCAGCCCCTGGTCTATGAATGGTGGGCTTGGGGTAGTCACGACACGAGCCCTGAGGACGGGTCATGACAAATTGGTATCAAAGGAGTTTGGTCCTACCACAGAACTTAGGACACTGATCTATTACTATGTGAATCAATAGTGTTATGAGTATTGAGTGTGGTTATCAGTCCAGGGAGTCCAGTGTTGGTGGGGCGACCGACGTATACGTACACCAGGACCATGACTTCTGATTTCCGACTTAATGCACGAAAGCATTGATTGCATGTGTATTTCAAGTTTTCTTTGTGATTAATTTGTGTCAGCTCACTAGGTATACTGTTTGACCATGGCACATCTGTTTCTTTTCAGGATGGCCCCATGACGGCAGCATGCTAGGGTTTCGAGGGTTGTGTGCGTCAACAACCCACCGAGCGACGAGGCATCGGTACAAGGCCCTTTGATAGTAGAGGCACCGGCGGTACCTCTACCCGCCGAGCCACCGATGCTACCATCCCCAACCGCTGACGATGCACATCGCCTATGCGCCCTGCACGATTTTCAGTGTTAGTCACCGCCCAGGTTCTGCGAGGAGACGGACCCTCAGGCAGCTGAGGATTGGCTGGAGGAAGTTGTGTGAGTTTTGAGGTTAGTGAGGACACCACCAGACATCATGATGATCCTCACAGCGATCCTCCTGCATGCGGTAGCAGGCAGATGGTGGAGCATGATGCTCCAGGTGCACGACGAGGCATATCTCCTTTGGATGGACTTTGAGTTCCTCTTCTACTCGGAGTTCATCCCAGCCACCCTCTGTGTGGTGCACATCTAGGTGCTTCTACAGCTGCGGCAGGGCAGCGTGATGGTCGCCCAGTACTCGGCGAGATTTACAGATCTCTCGCGCTATTCGACGGACATGGTATGAGACCCATTCTTCGGGGCCCGGACATTCGAGCAGGGACTGAGGCATGATATCAGGGCATCGATGATCTCCCTCGGTATTCCGACATAGGAAGGGGTACTGGAGGGAGCCCTTATCATCGAGAGCTTTCTTGTTGAGTCTACACCAGCGGTGAGACCTACCGCAGGGCGGCACGTTGTGGAGTCTTCTACAGCTGACAGTAGACAGATGTCGCAGAGGTCCAAGCGAACCAGGCCATCAGGTAGATGACCTCAGGATTCTGGCTCGGAGGTGCGGGGCACACACAGCAGAACCAGTCTTATGAGTGGAAGACAGTGCTTTGCATGTGGCGGGCAGGGCCACATGGCTCGTGACTACACGACCCACCATGCAGAGGAGCATCAGATGGTTGAGGAACCATCCAGGAAGAGGTAGAGGTCTGACCGTGGCGGTCCGCAGGGAGCAGGTGGACGAGGCTGATGAGCTGGTCGAGCGGCAGGTGGTGGACGACGTTTTGAGGCTCTACCACCACCACCACTAGGAGGTCCACCCCGACCTCAGGGGAGAGCACAACTTCAGGTAGCTGAAGCATACTATCATGTAGCTTCGGAAGCGGGTGAAAAAGTGTGGGACTAACTCCAGGCATAGATGCCTTTTCTCATAATGCCTCTAGCATGGTTGTTTGTGTTGCCTTGCATCCTTGTACATTGAGTTGAAGTAATACAAGATGCATGCAATAGTGACATTTTCTTTCTTGTATTTGGTATGTTAATACTAAGAGGTGCCTGTTAAAAACTGTTGACTTGACCCTCACTTGAGAGATTCGTACAAGAGGAGACCCAGTAACCACACACTGATGTCGACAGTGTGACTCAACCCTTAGAGGTGAGAGTAACGGTTGGATCTTTTGGTAGCATGGTCGAGGCCTTACGACGTCATCCATGGCATGAATTAACAAATCATGACGGGATTGACTGTATTAGGGAAAGAACGCAGTTCATCCAGGGGATGAGACCAGATTTCTCTTTTCGGCAAAGGAGAAATCTATGCAGTTTTGAAGAATGTTAAGGAAGAACAAGCTACCCTTCGTGTTGTCAAATAGATGTCATCAGAGCATCCAAGAGATGAAACAGAGTTTGACCAGCACGCCTATCTTGAGGTTGCTAGAGGAGGGAGTAGGGTACGTATTTTACTGCGATGCATCAGGGATGGTACTTGGATGTTTCCTGATGTAGGAGCCAGTCGTGATCACCTATGGATCACATAAGTTGAGGCAGCATGAGAATCACTATGCTACCCATGACCTGGAGTTAGCAGTAGTGGTCTTGGCTCTGAAGATGTGGAGACACTATCTGATGGGCTAGCGCTTTACAGCCTATTCTGACCATCAGATTCTCAGGTACATCTTCTCACAGAAGGACCTGAAACTGAGACAGTGGTGATGGCTCTAGTTCCTCCAAGACTATGACTTTGATATAGTCTATACTCATTGTAACATCCCAGGTAAATAAAGAATAAAGAATTTTCATATTTATTAATATTTACGAATTAAATATTAATTTTATTTTAAAGGGGTTTCTATGTTCGATAGCGTACCCGATACGCAACGATGAGTTTCTTTGAAACTTACGTAGCACAGTAGTAATAAAATAATATTATTTTAAATGATAGTTAACAAGTAGCCGTTGTACTGGCGGGAATGGATAGAAATAACTAAAATATGATTAGATATGTTTTTAAATGTTTATACATTTACCCAATAAAAGATAAAGGCTTAAAATACGGAAAGAGTTCAATTTTAGGCATATATACTCTAATTTTCACTAAAGGTTCACTTATCACCTTTTAATGGTGAACCGTCATTAAATATAGTTTTGATCACTCTTATACTTTATTTTGGACCAAATATAACTCTTCTTTAGAATCGGGACATCAAAATTTACTTTGTGTAAATTTTTGGTACCTTTCTGATAAAGATCATTTTTTATGAATAGTGTAAAATGTTGTATTTTAATTCAAAACCTCTTTTTAATCTAAATTATTTATATGATTAGATTATTATTTTAATTGGTTTTAAAGTGAAATTAGAAAATATTTTTACCAGTTAATCCAATGGTGGTCATTGGAATCAATTTCACTTTGAAATTGGACTTAAACTGGTGTCAATCTTTTGATACTTATTGTTTCACAAAAACACGCTATTTGTCATGACAGTGGGAATTAATTATTAAATTAATTAATTTGACTTATATGTTTTGAATTTTGTAAAATGGACTTCATTTTGGAATTCGGAATATCAAATATAGCTTAGGGTGAATTTTTGGTAATTTTCTGAAAAACTTCAATTTTTGATGAATAGTGAAACCACTAAGTGGTAATTAAGCAAACTGATTTTTCAGTTAAATGAAAGTTTACCACTAATGTGTATTGAATTTTGAATATCCGACATACATGGTTGTCATTAAGAAATAAAATGTGGTTCAATGAGATTAAAATAATTTTTTTGGTGAATAGTAACTTTTTTTCATTAATCACGATTAGAGGTAATTAGTGTAGTTTAAGGTAAAAATGGTATTATAAGAATGTGAAAACACCATGACACTTGTCCTACACCTATTTGGTGAGTCATGGCCGACCAGGACATTCCCTGGGCCAACTTGGGGACCCCATGGAGCCACTTTAGTTGGAAAATTACATTAATATATTTTTATTTAATGTTAAAGTGAAAATGACACTAACATAAATTGTTTTACTAAAATAATTTTTGAGTGGGGTTATAAAAGTCCAAAGTTTGATTATAAATAGTCATTGGAAAGATAAAAAGATTTCCTACATCCAAGTATTTATTTTATAATTTTTAGACATTAAATAAATTAAATTATATATGACATAATAATGATGCAGTGATGACATCATTATTTGACGATTTAAATAAAATGGAAAGATAATGAAAAATATAAAACCTACACATGTCCAAAACCAATTGGATGAGTGGATTTCGAACCCCTATCACCTTATCCACGAATTATATCAATTTGGGACCTTTTAAAACCGAAACACATTTTCAAATAAAGTAATATTTCTTTACTTTCCAAAAGTGCCCCTCCTCTCCTCTTATAAAAGGCCTCCACCTCTACCCCATTTCACACACTTCTCAAGCCTTTGGCTCGGCCAAACCCTGCCCAATTAATCTCTCCACATCCCTCTCCTCATCCTAGAGGATTCCCTTTGGGCAGAATCCTTTCATGCGTACGTACGTCTTACCGTCTCCATGAACGGTGCATTTCATATATTACCTCTAAATGATTATGTAATATTATAAATACATGTATATTCTGGATATATATGATATATATGATATCCAAATCAGTAATTTCATTCTGGATATAAAGAAATTTTGACCACACGAACAACATGTAATTGTAAGAAGTCAACTTTCGACTTAAGAACCAAATATTGACAAAACAAACATTATTAACTTAAATGGTTACATAATGTTTATAACATGGCAATAAGTGATATAAAAGGAATAATGAAGTTTAAAAAGATTCTTAATCAAGTATAAATTAACTCAAGTTTATTATTCAGGACGTTAAAGAACGATCGAGTCAAGTCGGACCCGAGGTAAGGGACTTCGTCTCAATATCCTTTCATTGAGGCATATTTCGTTTTATACAAAACTTTCTTTTATACGGTGTATAAACTCCTTTGACTTTTTCTTTTATACAAAAGGAATCTTTTTCTACGACGCGTTTTACTAAACGACAAAAAGGAATGTTTTTTTTAACGTACGCGGTGACAACGACCTTTTTCGCCGCCGCGAGTATTATTTGGTCTTTGGCTTTCTCAACAAGCCGTAATGTTTTTTAAAATAAAATAAATACCGTATACTCTTTTATGTGTTTTGGTATTGAAAATGGTTTTGATAAAGGATTCTATTATGTCAATATATTTATGATATATTGTGATTGAAATGTGGAAATGATATCTTTCCTTTATATTGGTTTTATGTTTTATGGTTTTATATTGGTACTTGGACATTTTAACGGGTGGTTATGTTATAAACCATATGACGGGTGGTGCCGTGAATACCAGGACGGGTGGTTATGTTATAACCTCCAATGCATTGGGTATGGAAGTCAGTCGTATGGCTATTCCATTAAGTATGTATGGAAATTAGCCGTTTGGCTATTCCATTAAGTGATATGTGTGGAAGTCAACCGTATGGTTATTCCACTTAAGTATGTTTATGTCCCAAGTTACATTTATATATTCTATGTGTTCTTTATATGGGTTTTATGGTAATCCTTTGGTTATAAAAAGGTAAGTAATGATACTTTATTCAGTGAAGATTTTTTTTACTACTTCATGAAGGTGAAGGTATTACTTTGATATATTATACATGGTTTACTTGATGTTTGAAAAACTAACAGTTTTCATTCTTTTTGTATCCCTTACTGAGCTTTTTATGCTCACCCCAAGTTTTTCGAAATGTTTTTCACAGGAATTAAAGTGGAATAAGGTCAAGGATGGGATCAAGGGAATTTCATGCTATCTAAAACATGGAATCTAGACATCATTCTTTTTAAGAGTTTTTATTTTATGGAGACTTAGTAGAAGTGTCTACTTTGTAATCTTTTAAGATGTAATAGTTATGTTCTAATTCTCTAAAACTCTAAACCTGAAACGATCCTCAATGTGAATTATTCATTTAATTCAATATTAAGTAAGGTTTAAGGCTGGGGCCTTATAGTTGGTATCAGAGGACTGTTTAGACAACTTTAGGAGTTAGAAAAGTGTTAATTTATAATATGATTGAAATGATATAGCATTTACGGATTACCATGTTGCTTCGCCTAAGATATTTCTGTGTTCAGAATGGTTTTCTGCAGAGGAAACAAAGCGGCTATGTTGGGACGACATCAGGAGGAAGATAACCTTCCAAATCAGCAACCTGAGATGGTCGGAATTGGAACTGAACAGTTTGTTGCAGTGATGGCACAGTTGACTCAGGCTATAAATGGTGGTGGTATCCATGCACGAGATCAGCCATATCAACCGCAGAGGAACATGTCAGTGGTGGAACATTTCATGAGGCAACATCCACCATCATTCAGAGGATCATCTGAACCTGTGCAAGCTGAAGGGTGGATTAAAGAACTGGAGAAGATTTTTGATGTCATGGGGTGTTCAGAACATCAAAAGGTTAGTCTTGCTGTTTACCATTTTGAAGGTGAAGCTGATCAGTGGTGGTCGATGGTGAAAAATATAAGGGATAGTGATGAGATTGAGGATCTTCACTGGGATGAATTCAAAGGTATGTTTCTTGAGAAATATTTTCCTAAGGTGGTTCATCTTAGGATGGAAAAACAGTTCCTAGAATTGAGGCAGGAGGATGATTCAGTGGATGTTTATGAAGAAAAGTTCACTCGATTGGAAAGGTATGCTCCAAACTTCATACGAGATCTTGATAGTAAAATAAACCGTTTTTACTCAGGGTTAAAGCCAAAGTATCGAAGGGCTTTAGCTTCTCGTGAATTCAAAATTTATGAAAAACTTGTTCGATGTGCGGAGAAGGTAGAAATGGAGTTTTCCGATGATCAGGTGTTCTATGACAAACAACAGAATAAGAGGTCTAGTTGGTAGGAAAAGGGGAATAATTCATCAAAGAAGCAAGGAGGTAAGAAAACCAAATATCCATCCTGTGAGAAGTGTGGTAAAATGCATCCTGGAGAATGTTTATCCAAGTCTGGTCAGTGCTTTTGGTGTGGTAAGTCTGGTCATATTGCTTGTAACTATAAGGATGATGATCAAGCAGGAAATGAAAAGCCAACGGTAAGATGTTTTAAGTGTAATGAAATGGGTCATTATGCAGACGAGTGTCCGACAAGGAGCTTGAGTGATGGGAAGCTATTAGACTACAAGAAGAAAGGGGTTGTAAAATCATTTGCAACAACTTCAGAATATGTTGGGCCATCGAATGAAGTGGTATCAGCTCCAGGGAGCTCAGTATTTTTCGAAGATTGACTTGAGGTCGGGGTACCATCAGTTGAAAGTAAAATAAGCAGACGTTTCGAAGACTGCGTTCCTTACTAGATATGGCCATTATAAATTTGTAGTTATGCCTTTTGGGTTAACCAATGAACCTGCTATATTCATGGGCCTTATGAATAAAATTTTCCATGAGTTCTTGGATAAGTTTGTGTTTGTGTTTTGAGGTTTGTGAAGAGGTTATGTGTGCCTTGTGATTCAAAGTTGAAGAATGAGTTGTTTTTTCATCTTGGCAGTACTAAGATGTACAGAGGTCTGCGGGAGTATTACTGGTGGGACGGAATGAAAAGAGACATTGCTGATTTTACTGTGAAGTGTTTGACATGTCAACAGGTTAAAGCAGAGCGGCAGTTACGGAAAGGGATTCTTTAGCCTTTACCAGTGCCAGAGTGGAAATGGGAAAACATATCCATGGACTTTGTTGTGGGATTACCGATGACATCTCGAGGTAATAATGCAATCTAGGTTGTTGTTGATCGCTTGACAAAATCTGCTCATTTACCTGCTATACGAGATACTTTCTCTCTTGATCAACTTTCCCGTTTGTATCTTAAAGAAATAGTCAGCTTACATGGAGTTCCTCTCTCCATTATATCTGATCGTGATCCCAGGTTCACATCTAACTTTTGGAAAGGCCTTCAGAAGTCTTTGGGTACTGAATTAAATTTTAGTACAACTTTTCATCCTCAATCAGATGGGCAGTTAGAACGAACAATTCAGACATTGGAGGATATGCTACGAGCTTGTTCGATGTATTATCAAGGAATTTGGGACCAACATCTTTCTTTGGTTGAATTTTCATATAATAACAGTTTTCATTTCAGTATACAGATGGCACCATTTTAGGCATTATATGGGAAGCGGTGTCGAACTCCAGCTTTCTGGGATGAAGTTGGTTAAAGGAAGTTGATGGGACGAGAATTGGTAGAAGAGTTGGCAGAAAAATTTCAGCTGATTCAGAAGCACATGAGAACAGCTCAGAGCAGGCAGAAGAGTTATGCAGATAACCGGAGGAAGGATCTCTCTTTTGAGGTAGGTGATCATGTTTTTCTCAAGGTTTCTCCTTGGAAAAGCGTGATGAGATTTGGTAAGAAAGGAAAGATGAGTCCAAGGTTTATTGGACCATATGAAATTCTGGAGAGAGTTCGATCAGTTGCATACCGGGTGGCTTTACCTCTGAGTTTATCTCAGGTACACAATGTTTTTCATGTTTCGATGTTGAGAAAGTATATGCGAGATCCATCTCATGTTTTGAGCCCAGAGGTAGTTCAGCTGGATGAGAACCTATCTTATGAGGAACAACCGGTCCAGATTCTTGACCACAGGGAGCAAGTATTACGGAATAAGGTGATTTATCAGGTAAAGGTTTTGTGGAAAACCCATGTGATTGAAGAGGCAATGTGGGAATCTGAAAATGCAATGAGGGATAAATATCCCCACTTATTTTGATAAGTGAATAAAATTGCGAGGACGAAATTCCCAAAAGGGGGGAAGGATGTAACATCCCAGGTAAATAAAGAATAAAGAATTTTCATATTTATTAATATTTACGAAATAAATATTAATTTTATTTTAAAGGGGTTGCTATGTTCGATAGCGTACACGATACGCAACGATGAGTTTCTTTGAAACTTACGAAGCACAGTAGTAATAAAATAATATTATTTTAAATGTTAGTTAACAAGTAGTTGTTGTACTGGCGGTAATGGATAGAAAAAACTAAAATATGATTAGATATGTTTTTAATTGTTTATACATTTACCCAATAAAATATAAAGTCTTAAAATACGGAAAGAGTTCAATTTTAGGCATATATACTCTAATTTTCACTAAAGGTTCACTTATTACCTTTTCATGGTGAAACATCATTAAATATAGTTTTGATCACTCTTATACTTTATTTTTGACCAAATATAACTCTTCTTTAGAATCAGGACATCAAAATTTACTTTGTGTAAATTTTTGGTACCTTTCTGATAAAGTTCATTTTTTTTATGAATAGTGTAAAATGTTGTATTTTAATTCAAAACATCTTTTTAATCTAAATTATTTATATGATTAGATTATTATTTTAATTGGTTTTAAAGTGAAATTAGAAAATATTTTTACCAGTTAATCCAATGGTGGTCATTGGAATCAATTTCACTTTGAAATTGGACTTAAACTGGTGTCAATCTTTTGATACTTATTGTTTCACAAAAACACGCTATTTTTCATGATAGCGGGAATTAATTATTAAATTAATTAATTTGACTTATATGTTTTGAATTTTGTAAAATGGACTTCATTTTTGAATTCGGAATATCAAATATAGCTTAGGGTGAATTTTTGGTAATTTTCTGAAAAACTTCAATTTTTGATGAATAGTGAAACCACTAAGTGGTAATCAAGCAAACTGATTTTTCAGTTAAATGAAAGTTTACCACTAATGTGTATTGAATTTTGAAAATCCAACATAAATGGTTGTCATTAAGAAGTAAAATGTGGTTCAATGAGATTAAAATAATTTTTTGGTGAATAGTAACTTTTTTTCATTAATCGCGATTAGAGGTAATTAGTGTACTTTAAGGTAAAAATTGTATTATAAGAATGTGAAAACACCATGACACTTGTCCTACACCTATTGGGTGAGTCATGGACGACCAAGACAAGCCATGGGCCAACTTTGGGACCCCATGGAGCCACTTTAGTTGGAAAATGACATTAATATATTTTTATTTAATGTTAAAGTGAAAATGACACTAACATAAATTGTTTTAATAAAATATTTTTGAGTGGGGTTATACAAGTCCAAATTTTGATTATAAATAGTCATTGGAAAGATAAAAAGATTTCATACATCATATTATTTTTTTATAATTTTTAGACATTAAATAAATTAAATTATATATGACATAATAATGATGCAGGGATGACATCATTATTAGACGGTTTAAATAAAATGGAATGATAATGAAAACTCTAAAACCTACACATGTCCAAAACCAATTAGATGAGTGTATTTCGAACCCTTATCACCTTATCCACGAATTATATCAATGTGTGACCTTTTAAAACCGAAACACATTTTCAAATAAAGTAATATTTCTTTACTTTCCAAAAGTGCCCCTCCTCCCCTCGTATAAAAGGCCCCCACCTCTACCCCATTTCACACACTTCTCAAGCCTTTTGCTCGGACAACCCCTGCCCAATTACTCTCTCCACATCCCTCTCCTCATCCTAGAGGATTCCCTTTGGGCATAATCCTTTCAAAGGAAGCCTTTAGGCTCAAATCAAAAGGGAGTTACACTTTTAAAGGTAATTCATTCTCTCTTGTTCATTTGTTTTATTTTGCTTCTCCAACCCTCTAAAGTCTTTTTATTTACTTCTTTTGTAACAACACCAGTATCTTCAATATAATAGGATGTTTTTATAATATTTATTTGAGCTACACTCTCACACAACTACATCAAATGGTTAAATAACATACAGTTTCCGTGGATGGCGAAATTCTGCCTCCCGAAACGATGATTGTTCAATACTCATTTAACACCTTCAAGGGTGGCCATTATGATGTCACTATTTTTATATATGATATATAATATGTTTATGTTTTCTTTATGCTTCTGTATTTTTCATTTTTGGCATACCTTTATGGTTTCCATTATGGGTAAACATGATATCTTCATTTAGGGACGTGCAGACTACCGCCCCCTAAAAGTAATGTGATTCGTTAATGCCATATGTGGGACATGTAAAGGATGGATTTAAAGTTATTATATATGATGTTATACTGGAATTATAATATAACTCTCTATCATTATTATTTCTTTCCATTAAAGTATGAGATAGAAATGAAAGTAGCGTTCATGCGTACGTACGGCTTACCGTCTCCATGAACGGTGCATTTCATTTCTTATCCCCAAATGTAATGTACTATTAAAATTACATGTATATAATGTATATATATAATTAATGGTATATATAAATGATGAATATAATTCTGGAATTAAAATATACATACATCGCATTTAGTTTTAATTTCACTAATATGACAAAGAAATGAAAGTAGCGTTCATGCGTACGTACGGCTTACCGTCTCCATGAACGGTGCATTTCATATATTACCTCTAAATGATTATGTAATATTATAAATACATGTATATTCTGGATATATATGATATATATGATATCCAAATCAGTAATTTCATTCTGGATATAAAGAAATTTTGACCACACGAACAACATGTAATTGTAAGAAGTCAACTTTCGACTTAAGAACCAAATATTGACAAAACAAACATTATTAACTTAAATGGTTACATAATGTTTATAACATGGCAATAAGTGATATAAAAGGAATAATGAAGTTTAAAAAGGTTCTTAATCAAGTATAAATTAACTCAAGTTTATTATTCAGGACGTTAAATAACGATCGAGTCAAGTCGGACCCGAGGTAAGGGACTTCGTCTCAATCTCCTTTCATTGAGGCATATTTCGTTTTATACACAACTTTCTTTTATAAGGTGTATAAACTCCTTTGACTTTTACTTTTATACAAAAGTAATCTTTTTCTACGAATCGTTTTACTAAATGACAAAAAGGAATGTTTTTTTTAACGTACACGGTGGCAACGACCTTTTCCGCCGCCACGAGTATTATTTGGTCTTTGGATTTCTCAACAAGCCGTAATGTTTTTTAAAATAAAATAAATATCGTATACTCTTTTATGTGTTTTGGTATTGAAAATGGTTTTGATAAAGGATTCTATTATGTCAATATATTTATGATATATTGTGATTGAAATGTAGAAATGTTATCTTTCCTTTAGATTGGTTTTATGTTTTATGGTTTTATATTGGTACTTGGACATTTTAACGGGTGGTTACGTTATAAAACATATGACGGGTGGTGCCATGAATACCAGGACGAGTGGTTACGTTATAACCTCCAATGCATTGGGTATGGAAGTCGGCCGTATGGCTATTCCATTAAGTATGTATGGAAATTGGCCGTATGGCTATTCCATTAAGTGATATGTGTGGAAGTCAACCGTATGGTTATTCCACTTAAGTATGTTTATGTCCCAAGTTACCTTTATATATTCTATGTGTTTTTTATATGGGTTTTATGGTAATCCTTTGGTTACAAATAGGTAAGTAATGATACTTTATTCAGTGAAGATTTTTTTTACTACTTCATGAAGGTGAAGGTATTACTTTGATATAGTATACATGGTTTACTTGATTTTTAAAAAACTAACAGTTTTCATTCTTTTTGTATCCCTTACTGAGCTTTTTATGCTCACCCCAAGTTTTTCGAAATGTTTTTCACAGGACTTAAAGTGGAATAAGGTCATGGATGGGATCAAGGGAATTTCATGCTATCTAAAACATGGAATCTAGACATCTTTCTTTTTAAGAGTTTTTATTTTATGGAGACTTAGTAGAAGTGTCTACTTTGTAATCTTTTAAGATGTAATAGTTATGTTCTAATTCTCTAAAACTCTAAACCTGAAAAGATCCCCAATGTGAATTATTCATTTAATTCAATATTAAGTAAGGTTTAAGGCTGGGGCCTTATACTCATGGAAAGGGGAACGTGGTATCCGATGCTCTCAGCAGGAGGATAGGCATTCAGCTACTTGAGGAGGCGACAGAGGAGCTAGCCGATTTGCAGATATCCTTCATGGGTAGAGATGGAGCAGCCTTTCTTTAGTCACTCACAGGCACTCCTCCACTACTGCAGCAGGTCAGAGAGGCACAGTGTGGGGATGCCTACTGTGATATGCGGCATGTGCAGATATCCTCAGGATAGGCACCTTATGGTTTCTCTTTAGGAGGAGAGCACGACGTCCTTTTCAGAGGACATACGTTCGCACCAATTGCTTTACGGGAGGAGGTGCTAAGAGAGTTTCACACTTCCCCTTTGGCGGTACATCCTGGAGTGGCGAAGATGTACCAGGATCTCAGACGACATGCCAGGTGGCTAGGCATGAAGAAGGTTGTGGCAGAGTTCGTTTCTTGATGCCTCACCTTCCAGCAGGTGAAGGCAGAGCACCGGGTACTAGCAGGCTTGGTGCAGCCCTTGGAGGTCCCAGGGCGGAAGTGGGACGGGATATCTATGGACTTCGTGACTGGACTTCCACGCACTTCCAGAGGTCATGACTCCATTTGGGTAATTGTCGGTCGACTCACCAAGTCGGCTCACTTCTTACCCATCAGATAGCAGGGCTCCGTGGAGAGCTTGGGACGTCTCTACGTTTAGGAGATTGTACGGCTTCATGGTGTGCCATCATCTATCGTCTCTGATCGAGATGATCGCATTACTTCCCAACTTTGGAAGGGCTTGCAGGAGGCATTCGGGACACAACTACATCTGAGTACCGCATTTCACCCTTAGACAAATGGTCAGGCGTAGAGGACCATTAAGACTCTCTAGGACATGCTCCATGCATGTGTTCTCGACTTTGGTCACAGCTGGGAGGACCACATACCCTTGGTGGAGTTCGCGTACAACAACAGCTACTAATCCACCATCGGGAATGGTAGCATACGAAGTGTTGTACGGCCAACCTTGCAGATCTCCTTTGTGCTGGACAAACCCTGGGGAGTCAGCACTTGTGGGACGGGAGATGGTCCAGGCCACGACGAAGAAGGTCCAGGTCAACCAGGAGCATATGAGGACAACTCAGAGCCGACATAAGTCATATGATGACAGGAGGCGGAGGCCACTATAGTTCGAGGATGGAGACCACGTCTTCTTGTCGGTCTCACCTCAACGGGGTTTACAAAGATTTGGCCGAGGCGGAAAGTTGTCCACGCACTTCATCGGACCATTCTAGGTCCTCAGCAGGATTGGCGAGGTGGATTATCACCTGGCTGTACCACCTCAGTTGAACCGGGTGCAAGACGTCTTCCAAGTATATCAGCTGAGGAGATACGTGCACGACCTGATACATATCATTGACCATGGGGAGCTGAACGTTGATGATGGGGAGACTTTTGTGGAGGTCCCAGTGGAGATCGTGGATCAACAGGAGCGAGTCCTACGTGGATGGGTGATTCCTCTAATGCGCATCAGATGGCAGCATGGGAACCTCCAAGATAGCACTTGGGAGCGGGAGGCTCAGATGCGTGCTCAGTACCAACATTTGTTTCCCTAGTTTTTGATGTATCTTTACGGGGACGTAAATATCTGAGGTGGGAGTAATGTAAGGACCAGTAAAATTCAAGGGAATTTTTTTTCTTAATTTTCTTTGGGATTTTACAAGAACGCGGTTTCTGACGGCCCTTGATCTCGGGGCCCGATGTGCCCGGAATTCCTATCCGAAGTTTAGCTCGGGTACGTTCAGTGAACGACCGAGCATGATTTTTCTAACTTTTGAACCGGTGCTCGGAATTGAATTCTGAGGCCACCAATGCAATCATAGCGCTGGTAATTGCTTAGAAACACCTTTTCTGGAGTTACGTTTGCTCAGGTGTGGTTTTTAAATTTTGGGGTTAAGTAAAGGAATAAAATAAAAGTGGTGCAACCAATTTTATTTTATTTTTGATTACCCAAAGCTATTTGGATGAAGTGGGACCCACAATATCCTACCCACTAGGTATGATATTTGTGAGATGGGGCCCACATGAGCCCCACTGTTTCTTTCACCTTTTCCAACCCCCTCCTTTAATTAAGTAACGCACCTGCACCACCCTTTTTAATGAAGTCAACCCTTGCTTTTATTCTGGATAATAAACGCCTCATTAATTGAGTGGTTTGAACTCCTCAATTAATTCAATTAATTGATTGTTTCTTTTTTAAATTCAAATGTTGGCTTGTGTTAACAAAATAAGACAATTCTTATTTTATTAGAGGTTAGTTGTGCGAGAGAAATTGGGGAAAATCACTCTAGCCATGAAGCACTCCTTCCTCGATGAAGAACACGAAGAACACGAAGAACGCAAAGAATGTAGACCTCCGACGAAGGTCAACAAGAACGCCGTATCCTCGGAGAACGATGACGCGACGTCTACGAATCCTTTCTCCGCAACGCGATGATCCTCCTTCTGAGACGCTTCTTCCGTGACGTTACTTCTCCCGCGGCAATCTTCGAATCATCAACTGCTTGAGGTCGGGGTTTCAGTTAAATTAAATCTATGTGATTTTTATCCTTGGCATGTGTCTAAAATTTTCCGGAATCTGTTTAAACCTCTAACGCGGTGGGTGCGGACCAACAAACAAGTCCGAACCCACCGTTTCTTCGTTCTTGGTGTGCGGATCGGCAGACGACGACGAAACAGGCCGCAAGGGCATTTTGAGGTCTTCGCAGTGAAGAGATGATCCCAGGAGGACCGTTGGCAAAGACAACAGGCCAAACAGACCACCAGAGCGCGTCTGGTGGTCCGCAGAAAACCCGACTGGCGTGCCGCGCTGGCACCGGCCGCCCGCCAGGAGGCGGCGGCACCCGGCGCGCCGTCGGGAAGGGCCGATGCGACATAAGCTACGGCGGCAGGCTGCTGGTCTCGCAACCATGTGGGTCCGAGGAGGTAGGGACACAACGCTATGCCACGTCAGTTGGAAAAGAGCGGCCCCCACGCGGGGTCGTGGTTTCATCCAAGGGGGTGGCGCCCCCCCCCCCCCTTTGCGCATCCGCTCGGCCGAAACGGTCGAGCCACCTGGCCATCGGGCGGCGCCAGCCTGCCGGGCTGGGCCACGCCGAAGCGGGCCAGACCCGGACACGGGTCGGGTCGACGCGGTGCGGGCTAACCCAGGGGGTCTCGGGCCGGGTCGGTCTGGTCCCAAACCCCCACTTCTGGACCCCTTTCGGTCTTTTGCCCATAACATGGGATTCAGACCTCCGATCGACGCACCGTCAGCAGTGATGCGATCATGAAATCTAGACAGTCATTTCGGTATTTTACACTCAAGGTTTCTGAGTACTTTGGGTTTGGCGGGGTTGGTTCGTACACAAAACCAACCAGGCCCTCGGAGCGGAAATGCTTATAACATGAGCTCCGAACGTCCGATTGACGATCCGTTGAATTTGATGGATTCCTATAATTGAGAAGGGACTTTTGGCTTACTCCGATTGAGGTTTGGACGTAGTTGGCGAACAGTTGGATTGGTTTTGACTTAAAAACCAACAGGGCCCTGGAACAAAAAAGCCAATAACTCTCAAACCGGGCATCCGATCAACGCGTCGTCTGTCGCGTTGAGTTCATTTTGACGTTACCGAACTTTTGGATACATCAACTCCAGACTATGTGTCAGTTGATGTATCAGCCTCTCGGCTCGTGGAGCGGATCCTCCCGAACAAGCTTGCTGTGTGTGGAAACCCTAGAGCTGGCTGCGACTGCGACGATGACGATGACTGTACAGAAATCCTCCGTGGATTCGACGACGACGACTACATAACTCAGTGATCCAATGTGGATCAGTGCTACCGATATTGTGTGGGTCATATCCTATGTGGGTCAGTGCTCAGCGGTCCTATGTTGGCCAGCCCCTACAGATCCTGTGTGGGCCCGATCCTTTGTGGGTCATTGCGGGGGTCAGTTACATATCGATCCTGTGTGGGTCCGATCCCGTGTGGGTCATTGTGGGGGTTAGTACCTATCGATACTGTGTGTTTCCGACGGCTTAGATGAATCAGTGGCTACATCTGATCATCTTTATCATCTTACGATGAAGTATACCTGTGTGAGCTGAGTCATGATTTTCAATCCTTATGTTTGATAAGATTGCCTTGATATCCTGTTTGGATTTTGTTATGCCTTCTTGTGTTGATTTGGATGTGTTTCCCTGTGTGGATTGGGTTGTACTTGGGCTCGGATGTTGGAGTCGAACGAGAATTGATGACTTAGGTAAATATATGGGCATATTTCTAAGTAGTGTTGGATGTTACTTCGTGATTGTATCTTTCCTTCGTGGATTATCCTTTGTGGATTCTGTGAGACCATCGGGGGTCTCAGGATCCCTACTGAGTAGCTTATACTCACCCCTGCACGGGTTATGCATGCACTACGTTGTGTTGGTTGCAGATGACGGGCAGCGCTGAACGTGGTTGAGGATTGCAGAGTAGGATGGTACCTAGAGGGGGACCACTAGGCGGGACTTACTTGGAGCGGACGGCAGGACCTGAGGAGATGTGGAGGCTATCTATACCCACCCTTCAGGTGGGACTTCCAGTGGACGGCTCGAGGCTGTGGTTTTACCTTTCAGTTTCTGTACTCCCTTTCCAGTAGAACTTTACTTTCAGTTTGGGTTTGTATTCTGGCCCACTTACTTTTTCCGCACTTACGTTGTACCCAGTTTTTACCTAGTGTTTACTTCTACTGCTTTCTTTCTCTATGGTGTTTGTTTACTTTACAAAGGCAGTGTCTTCCCTTTTATCGGGAATTACACCTTGGTGCTAGTCACCAGCCCCTAGCCTATGGAATGCGGGCTTGGGGTAGTGACGACACGGGCCCTGAGGATGGGTCGTGACAACCAATTTTCATGAGGTTATAGAATTTGAGATATAGATTATATGATTGAGGATTGTGGTTGTTCAAACCATTGGGATGTGTTGATATCGATGGAATGTGGTAACGGTTGGGTGACTTTGTAGTATTGAGATTAGTCTGAGGGACTCTTTAGGATTCTATAGTGCAGATGGTTTATGATTATGTGATCATTTAAATCAATGGATGGACATTGAGAAAGCCCACATGAGATGGGATTTCTTTGGATTCAATGATTCCATATTATTGATCGAGGATCGATTGTAGGCCAATAAGGATCACATAAGGGTGTATCTTGTGATAGGAATTGGCTTGAGTTTTTGGTTTCTATGAAACATTAGGATGGGACGCAACCTCTTCTGTTCTTTATTTGAGGATCTAGAGAGGGATGAATCTATTTATGTGTGGACCCTAAAAGTCCACATTCATGATTGATTGATAGGATGAAATTGATTTGGTGTTTTTTCAATAGTAGTTTAGTCATGGGTGTCCCATTGGGACCGGGGTTGATGTATGTATCGATGGGATGAGAAGTTTTAGGTCATGATGGATGTATATCCATCCTTTGTTTTGTTTCAATTTGATGTAGGAAGATGATTTTTGGTTTATTCCTATGGGGATATTGAAATACTAGTGGGGTTTCTACATTATGGAGACCGATTTATTAGTAAAGGGTAAGATGTGAATTAGAGTTGGAAAGAATATCCATGAGAATTTTCTCCGATATCTGTTTTTGTGATTATTGGATTGAGGATATATATATTTACCAGTAATTTTATATTTATTGACTACTTTAATGTGGGTCTATGTAAAAAAATATATATTGTAATGTTTATTGAATGTGACATTACATGTATTTGGTATGGTGTGGGACTCAGGTTCCGTGTAACGACCCAAAGTATTTCAATAGAAAATTCCCTTCTTATATCTATGTCATAAAAAAACAAAATAATGAACTAATAAGTGATAAGTGACCTTTAAACATAAATTTTTCACCCCTATGTTTGGAATTTTAAAAATCTGACATACACGGTTGTGTTCAAGGTAGTTTTTGCAGTCTAATGAATCAAAAATAATTTTCGGTGAATAGTAACCTACCTTTATGAATAGTAAACTGCCCTTATGAATAGTAATATGAACCTTATGAATAGTAAATAAGAGTAACATTACCTATGAATAATAAAATAAAACTTAGACATATTAGAAAGTGACAAATTGACCTTAGTAAACATTTTTGGTATTTTATAAGTCATAAATTATTAATTATAATTAATTAATTTAAAAGAATATTTATTTTCCTATAATGTATTCATAAATTATTGAATCAATGTCTAATAGTTTTTTGATAATTTTATAAGACCCTACATAATTTTTGAAAGAACTGTAAAATCAGTTTTAATCTTAAAAACTGTTTTTTAAAGTAAATTATGATTTTATTTAAATATTAAAATAATAATATTTAGAAAATTATTTTTGAAAAATGGACTTCATTTTTTGATTCTACACGTCAAAAAATGGTTGGGGTAAATTTTTGGGATTTTTCTGTGATACTTGAATTTGTTGTGAATAGTAGAATACATTAATTTACCATATAAATATATTTTAATTAAAACTCACTATTCCTGACATCACAATTGATGTAAGCACCCATATCCCGAAATCACATGCCTTTTTTACTATTCTTGGTCATCAAAGACTCACTATTCCTTGTCTTAGGTGAAATTAATAAAATAATCAATTTTATATTAAGGAAACGCCTCTCCCCTCCACTATAAAAGCCACCCTTCACTCCCTCTTTTCCTCACACCTCTCAAGCTCCAAGACTTCTCTAAAATCTGCCCAATCACCTTCCCTAGCTCATCCCCCGCGTCTAAAAGATTCTGGTCTCATCAAAAGACAAATCCAAGCTTCTTTAAAGAAGGATCTCAAGAGGAGAATTCTAGAGGTAATTTCTATCCCTCTTCTCCTTTAATTTCCTTTCAAGATCAAGTTCTTTTCATGATCTCTCCCTACCTATCTTCATCCAAATTGTTCTGTAAATACATTATTATATATATAATTTAATATTATGATTCTAATGTTATATTATATCACCCCACACCTTTTCCCTCTTCCATTTATTTTTTTAAAGAGAACGTTGTTCATGAGGTGTTAAATATATCACCTTCTAAAACGACATGTTCTCTTCTTCCATTTCTACCTTGAAACTGGTCATGAAACCATTTAATGGTTGAACCAGAAAATTTTATATGTATTATGTTATATTTTAAGTTCTGGAAATAACCTATGGACTTATTACTAAGTTAAATGTTAAAACAAGATCGTTGTGATCCAAAAACCGCCCAAATTAACCCAAATAACCATCATTAAATTTTTATCTAATGATTCGTCCACTTGGAACTAATATAATTCACTATAAATTTATTAAAGCTATTGTAATATCAGTAATAACTTGTAGTATCAATTCTGGATATTTACTCATGATCTGCCCAAACATCAATTTAAGAATACAAGTGGACCGCTCAAGAAAACCATAAAAACGAACATCACCGAACAATGTTTTTAAACTCTATAAGTCATCTAAAGGAACATAATATGAAGTAATGAAACCCAAATGAACTCTATTATTGTAAAAAAGGTTCTGGAATTTCTAATTAATGAATATAATGTCATTATACAAGACATTAATGAGAAGGAGGCATTCGAGTACAAGGTAAGGGGAAATCTCGAACCCAATTTTCTTCCTTCGGATTCTCCCTCTTTCACTCCATTTTTGATATGGTTACTCCTCAAAGATCATTTCTTCATCATTTCCTTTAATTTTATGGGATATAAATGATTGTCACTGGTTTTTATGTCCATCAAAATGTTTTCCAAAATAACTCTTCTTTCAAGATCTCATCTTTTACCTCTCATTCAAGGTTGATAGTTCTTGTATCAAGTATGTTGTTTCCTCTTTCTTTTGGGAACCCAAAGCTTATGAATGTGTTATTAAGATATGAAAACCATTAATTTCCATTGGTTATTTATGTACATGTTTGATATGTGTTATATGTGGCAATCATGATAATGATAATGTTATGATATGACGGGTGCACCCAGAATTATATAGCGCAATATGAATGTTTAAATGTGACGGGTGCGCCCAGAATTATATAGTGCTCCAATGCATTGGGTAAAGTGATGAATCTCATGAGTAAATGTGAAATTCTGTGTGAACATGATGGTATCTTTGTTCACAAGTATGTTTGTTAGTTAACCACTAAGACATGATGTTTCATTTTTATGCATTGCCACATTTCATGTCTTTTACTTATGCTCCTCTCATGTTCATGATCTTTTCCCTATGTTATGATTATGCTCACCCCATGATGTATTCTTCTTATCTATCCTCTTACTGGGATTTTAGCTCAACCCTTTTTATGTATATCCTCATGTGGCTACATGTACTAAGGATAGGACAAGTGATACTAAGAAGCTATAGAAGAAGAAATTAAATGAATGTTTATGCTTGATGTTGAACTTGTTATGTGTAGTCCTTGTTTTCCCAAGACACTAAACCTCTGGATTCTCCATGTGTAATACTATTTTGTTTTTTATCTTTAAATTGATGCAATATTAATGTTAGAAAAGGCCGGGTCGTTATAGTTGGTATCAGAGGAAAGGTTTAGTTAATTTTTGAATTAGGATTAGTAAACCCTAGAGAAAACCTCTAGCATGATAATAAGTAAAAACATGTACACATGAATATTTACCTAGGGATCCCATATGTTATGTTTTCGGTATAATTGTTTAAATGAATAAGTTATTCATGACTTGTTTACTTATGTTTTGTCCTAACCTTTTCTATTTTAGAAAATGGTGGGAACCAGGAGAAATCAGGCCAACAACACTTGTGAGGGCTAATGCAACGATTGCCCGAACAACATCCCCAATGATTTGGGAGGTGGAGTTCAAAACTTCATGGCGATTCTTACCAAATTATCTCGGGTTGTGAATAATAACCATAATAATGGGGAACGTCCTCCTTCACCAAAGATGGAGCAACTAGCTATCGAATGTTTTATGCGACAACGACCACCGAAATTTTGTGGATCTTCCGATCCACTAGTTGCAGAACAGTGGGTCAACTCCGTGGAGAAGATATTTTCTGTTCTTCACTATTCCGAGACGGAGAAGGTGACTCTATCCATTTATCGTATAGATGGAGAAGCTGATCAATGGTGGGCTTTGATTAAGAACACTAATCCAAGGGAGGAAATTGAAGAGATGGAATGGGAAGACTTTAAGATAATGTTTCTTAATAAGTACTTCCCACGAACTCTTCGCATGAAGATGGAGAGAGAATTCATAGAGCTCAAGCAAAAAGAAGGAGAATATGTGATAACGTATGAAGCAAATTTCACAAGGCTCTCAAGGTATGATTCGGGTTTTGTTATCAACAATGATAGAAAAATTGATAGAATCTTTAGTGGATTAAAAGCACATCTTCGAAAGGCTCTTGCAATTCGAGACTTTGGGAGTTATGAAGAAGTTCTTCGGTGTGCTCTCAAAGTGGATATGGAGTTTGGAGAATGGTCACATGGCTATAGTGATAAGAAAAGAAAGATGGAGTTTCACGCTGGTGGATCTAGTGATAAAGATGGGAAGAAAACACAACGACCCACATGCCAAAAATGTGGGAAGTTGCACCATGGGAACTGCCTCAAAGGTATGGTGAAATGATTTAAGTGTGGGAAGGAAGGACACCAAGCTCACGAGTGTCTAAAATACATGAAAAGGAAGGATAATGTAGCTGATGAAAGGAGAGAACCACTCGTGGTTCAAGGCTACAACTGTAGGGAGCTAGGGAACTATTCAAACCAGTGCACTAAACCTCGAGCTCTCGAGGGTAATCAGCGCAAACAACCACCAAATCCAAAGGAACAAGGGAAGGATTATGCCATCACTACTGTAGATGTGGAACATGATATTGAAGTCGTACAAGGTACACTTCCTATTCACTCAAGAATGGAAAAAGTTTTATTTGATTCTAGTTCTACGCATTCCTTTATATCGTGCAAGTTTGCTAGAACTATAGATTCGAATCCCCGAAACCTTGATGTAGAGATATCTGTAAAAATTCCAAGTGGGGAAATCATTGCAACCCAAGTGTTTGACTCTTCTCCTGTTGACGTATGTGGGAAAATTCTTCAAGAAAATCACGTAATACTTACATTGGTGGAATTCTACGCTATAATGGGAATGGATTGGCTCTCGTTATATAGAGCACATATCAACTATCGGGAAAAGGAAATATATTTTCATATCCAATCCATCCCATGATCCTCTACAAATGCAAGGAAGATCATGATTATCCTTTGAAAAATCCATCAATGGTGTGGGTGATGATTCCCTATGAAGCAGCATACCTCGCCCAAATGTTTGAGTCAAAAAAAGTTTCAACCTTGAGGAAATGCCCATCGTGAGGGAATATAGTGATGTATTTCCTGAAGAGTTACCCGGAATTCCCCCGGATTGTGAGGTTGAGTTCTCAATTGAACTCAGACCCGGAGCTACTCCTATCTCGAAGTGCCCCTATAGGATGGCTCCTATCAAACTAGAGGAGTTGAAGAAGCAGCTGCAAGAGCATCTGGACAAAGGGTTCATATGCCCTAGTGCGTCACCTTGGGGTGCTCTAGTGCTCTTTGTGAAGAAGAAGGATGGTACCATGCTGTTGTGTATCGATTATCGGGAACTCAACAAGATCACCATAAAGAACAAGTATCCTCTCCCAAGGATTGATGACTTATTCGATCAGTTAACATGAGATCAATACTTCTCAAAGGTGGATCTTCATTCTGGATATCATCAAGTAAAGGTGAAGAAGAAAGATATTCAGAAGACTGCCTTCCGTACAAGGTATGGGCACTATGAGTTTTTGGTGATGCCCTTCGGACTTACTAATGCCCCTGAAATATTCATGGATTTTATGAATAGAGTCATTAGACATTACCTCAACAAATTTGTGGTAGTGTTTATCGATGATATTCTATCTACTCCAAGAGCAAGGAGGAACATTAAGAACATCTAAGACTTTTGTTGGTGACATTGACAAAGGAGAAGTTGTACGCCAAGTTCAGCAAGTGTAACTTTTGGATGAATCAAGTCACGTTCTTGGGACATGTGATCACATGCGAGTGAATTTATATGGACCCTTCAAAGAAAAAGGCGATTTAAGAATGGCCCATGCCCTCTATTGTCACATAAATCCGTAGTTTTCTTGGATTAGATGGGTACTATCGACGTTTTGTGAGAAACTTCTCACGATTGTCAAGCCCGCTAACTAAGTTAATAAGGAAAGGGGTAAAGTATTTCTGGATGGATGAATGTGAGGGAAGCTTCAAGGAGCTAAAGAGAAGGCTGATCACTGCACCTGTACTCACACTACCGAAAAGTGGAGAATGTTTTCTGATATACTGTGATGCTTCAATGAAAGGCTTGGGTTGTGTACTCATGCAAAATGATAATGTGATACCCTACGCCTCACGACAGTTGAAGATCCATGAGCAAAACTACCCAACACATGATCTAGAGCTGGCAGCTGTGATTTTTTCCTTGAAAATCTCGCGGCACTACCTTTATGGTGAGAAGTGTGACATATACACCGACCATAAGAGCCTAAATTATATATTCACACAAAAGGAGCTCAACATCCATCCAAGGAGATGGTTAGAGCTAATCAAGGATTATGATTAATCTATTCACTATCATCCTGGAAAGGAGAACAAGGTAGCTAATGCTCTAAGTAGGAAAGAACCTGCTACTCTATCCATGTTGAGGATTGAGAAAGACCATATTTTCATGGATATACAAAGGATGGATTTGGGATTCGTAAGGGCAGGGGACACATCCTACCTTTCCCAAATGATGGCACAACCATCCATCCAACAGAAGATTAAGGAAGCACAAAAGGATGATGTGGAGTTACAAAAGAGGGTGAATGTAGTAAAGGAATGGAAGCTGCAAGAGTTCCATATTGACGATGATGGTGTGATTCAGTTTGGAATGCGACATTGTGTGACTTCATCACCCGGAATAAAGAAGGAGATATTGGATAATGCACATAGCTCAACTTTCTCTATTCATCCTGGAAGTACCAAGATGTATCGTGATCTCCGAGAACATTTCTGGTGGGATAACGTGAAGAAGGAGATTGCGGAATATATATCAAGGTGCTTGGTATGCCAGCATGTTAAAGCTGAGCAGAAAAATTCCAAAGGTATGATGCAGCCATTGCCTATACCCATGTGGAAATGGGAAAATGTTACTATGGAATTTGTCATGGGTCCCCGAAAACGTCAATAAGAAATAATGAAATATGGGTTGTGGTTGACTGACTCACCACGACTGCCCATTTTATTGCTATTTGGGAAGACCTCTCACTTGAAAAGCTTGTAAGGATATATGTGAAGGAAGTAGTGGGATTGCATGGTGTTCCACGCTCGATTGTCACTGACTTTGATCCAAGGTTCGCATCTAAATTCTGGAGGAGCCTTAAACAAGCTTTGAGTACTGAATTAAATTTCAGCACGACCTATCACCCCCAAACCGATGGCCAGTCTGAAAGGACTATTCAGACACTCGAAGATATGCTAAGAGCATGCTCTCTAGAATTCAAAGGAGGATGGGATCAGCATCTTCCATTGGTTGAGTTCTCAAACAACAATAGCTTCCACTCGAGTATTCAGATGGCTCCGTATGAAGTTCTTTATGGGAAGCGATGTAGGACTCCAACCAGTTGGGATGAAGTTGGAGAACGAAAGATACTTGGTCCCGATCTTGTTCAAGAGATGACAGAGAAGGTTCAAGTCATCCAGAAACACATCAAAGCTGCTCAATGTCGGCAAAAGAGCTATGCTGACAATCGTCGAAGGGACTTGGTGTTCGATGTTGGAGATAAAATCTTCCTTCGATTATCTCCATGGAAGAGAGTCATGAGATTTTGAAAGAAAGGGAAGTTAATCCCAAGGTACGTTGTCCCCTTTAAGATCCTTGATCGTATAGGAGCCGTGGCCTATCGTCTGGAACTTCCACCGAATATGGCTCATGTTCATGATGTTTTTCATGTATCACTACTGAGTAAGTACATACCAGACCCCTCACATGTACTAAACTCAGAGGTGGTAAAGATGGATGATGATCTCTCCTATGAGGAGTAGCCGGTAAAAATTTTGGATCGAAGTGATAAGGTTCTACGCAAAAAGACAACCCCCCTTGTCAAAGTGTTATGGAGGAACCAAAAGTTTGAGGAAGAAACTTGGGAACCGGAGGAGGCAATGAAGGAGAAGTACCCTCACCTGTTTGTGTAAAGTAAAATTTCGGGGGTGAAATTTCTTAAGGGGGGAAGAATGTAACGACCCAATGTATTTCAATAGAAAATTCCCTTCTTATATCTATGTCATAATAACACAAAATAATGAACTACTAAGTGATAAGTGACCTTTAAACAAAATTTTGTCACCCCTATGTTTGGAATTTTAAAAATCCGACATACACGGTTGTGTTCAAGATAGTTTTTGGAGTCTAATTATAAGGCCCCAGCCTTAAACCTTACTTAATCTTGAGTTATTACAAGATTACACATTGAGGATCTTTTCAGGTTTAGAGTTTTAGAGAATTAGATCATAAAACTTGAATTGCATTCCACATTTAAACAAAGTGGTTACATAAAAGATAGTATTCATTTTTTACATCAACGAAAACATATTTAAAATAAAACATGGATTCTTTCTTGACACTTCCTTGACACTATAATCATATCATGTACCCTTCCCTTGACTTGTGAAAAAAATTTCAAAAACATGGGATGAGCATAAAAAGCTCCGTAAGGGATATAAAAATATGGAAAGGAAACATGAGTACATGTATACATAAGAATGAAATCATACTTTACCCATAAAACATAAGCACTTTAACATACCTCATAAAATCATGAATAAATTATAGAAATCATAAGACATAAAAGGTAACTTGAGGCATTCATAACATTCTTACATAGGGAGTAACCCGATTGGTTACATTTGGAATACCCACCACAGTATATTCCCTAAATCTTTTCGGAGAAACCACAACGTTTCACTCATTCGCGTTACCCAATGCATTGGAGAGCTATGTCGGGATCACCCGCCCTTAGTTTATCACGGAACCACCCGTATTCATAAACAATTCCCAAGAACCATAACATAATAATAGAACATAACCTAATATAACATTCCCACATTTTAATAACAATATAACATTTTACGATATTGAAATAATGAATCCATTCTAAAATCCATTTTCAAAACCATATAAAACATTTAATAAAGAGATTTTTGAATCAATGTGTCCCATACCACTTTGAAGCTTTTAACATTTTAAACCATTAATATAAATATAAATAAATCCTTAAACCCATTTTGAAAACATGGATATTAATGAGAAATATTTATAAGAATAAATCATTAAAACATTTAAAACGATATTTTAGTTAAAGTGTTTTTAACAAAATGAGAAACACTTGAATACAATAATTGAGGAATAACATTTAATTAGAACATTATAAAATCATGAGAATTGAGGGATTCATGATATAATATTCCAAAGGACAGTATATACACCATATAAGAGTGAACTGGTGCATAAAAACAATGAAGTCTCAATAGAAATGTAAAATGAGATGAAATCCATAATAAAGAAGGTATCCTTAAATCATGGGTAAATCAATCTCATAATTATGTGTGAGAAATATAAATACACCCAATATAAGTGGATATTGAGTGTAAAACAATCAATGATCATTCACACATATTAAAAGTATGACATACCCAATAACTACATGGTGAACCTAAAGAAATCGAAATTCGGTTAAGAAGTTCCCTTGGTAAAATTCGACAGCCTAACGACGTCACATAAAATTTTAGAAAAAAGTTGATGAGAGAGATAAAGGGTATCTTATCACTTGGACATAAAATTTACATAAATAAGGATATAGAATAACATATCCTAACATTACAATATGTAAATTAAAAGACCCAACAAAAGAAGTCTTTTAAAAATAAGAGGGTGAAAGGTTCCCTTACCGACTTGGGTATCATTTGAAACATACACCCCATGAAAGAAGGACAATACAACATTGATGTAAATACTCATAAACGAAAGTATATTACACAAATAGTAGAATAATGGGAAGTAAATATACCACTCAAAGGAAATGGTGTCAAATGTAGCACAAATCTCACGGGAATAAAAGTGAGACGAAAAATCCCTTACGAAAACTCGGCAGCCTATCGGCGCCAAAAACTTCCGAAAATGGATTGATGAGATAAAATAGGGTCTCTCATCATATTACAATAAAATTTACAGCAAGAGTAATATAAAATATCATCCCCCAAAATAACAAAGAGGAGCTTAAAATAAGTGACATAAAGGAGTGTACTTGAAAAGAAAGAGAGATGTTAGATCTCTTACGAAAATTCGGCAGCCTAACGGCGCCACTCAAAACTTCAAAAAATGGATTTATGAGAGAAAATAGGGTATCTCCTCATATGAACATAATAAGTAAAGTATGATTAATATAAAATAAAATACCAATCATAATAAAGATGAGCTTGAATGAATGACATAAAAGAGTGTACATAAAAAGAAAGAGAGGAGTATGATCCTTTACCTCAAGTCCAACTTGTCTTGTTCGTTTCTTTATATTCCTGAATAATAAACCTTGGTCAATTTATAATTGCTTAAGGACCTCCTATAAAGATTATTATTCAGTTATTATCTCATATTTTAATGTTATAATAATTGGTTAATAATATTAGTTCATATCAGACATTTTTGTCGATATTTGGTATATGAGTCAAAAATTGAACTTGTGGGAAAAATAATTTTCCATGTAGTTATAGGTACATATTATCAAGAATAGTATTTATGTTTTGAATATCATATATATCCAGTATATGTTAATTTTATACCATTACATAGCATTTGGAGATAAATTAAAAGCACCGTTCATGGAGACGTTAGGCCGTACGTACGCAAGAACGCTACTTTCATTTTTTTGTCATATTAATGGAATTAAAACAAAATGAGAGATATAAATATATGTTATAATTCCACAAAGATATCAATAATTTAGATTTAATATGTTACATATATATCCATTATATATATGTACTTATAATAGTACATAACATTTTCAGATAAAAAATGAAATGTACTGTTCATGGAGACGGTAAGCCGTACGTACGCATGAACGCTACTTCCATTTCTATTTCATATTTAATGGAATTAAAATATAATTATAAATAATAGTATTTTAATTCCAGTTTGGTATCATATATAATATCATTAAATATATCCTTTATACGTACCACATATGGTATTAACGAATCAAATCACTTTGAGGGGGCGGTAGTCCGCACTTCCTTAAATGAAGATATCGCGTTTACCCATAATGGAAACCATAAAGGTATGCCATAAATTAAAAATACATAATCTTAAGTAAAACATAAACATATTATATATCATATATAAATATAGTGTCATCTTAGTGGCCACCTTTGAAGGTGTTAAATGAATGTTGAACAATCATCGTTTCGGGATGCCGAAATTCGCCATCCACAGAAACAGTGTATTATTTAACCATTAGATGTAGGTGTGTGTAAGTGTTGGTCGAATTATTCTTATAACAACATCCTAGTATATTTATGATACTGTATTTGTTTCAAAATAAATGAATAAAAAGAGTTTAGGGGGTTGGAGAAGCAAAATAAAACAAAAGTACTCAAGTGAAGACATTACCTTTAAATAGTTTAACTTCCTTTGATTTGAGCTCAAAGGCTTCCATGGAAAGGATTCTGCCCAATGTGAGGCTTCAAGGAGTTATAGAGGGATGTGGAGAGAAAAAATGGGCAGGGTTTGGCCGAGCCAAAGGCTTTGGAAGTGTGGGTAGAGAGGTAGAGGTGGGGGCCTTTTATAAGAGGAGAGGAGGGGCACTCTTGGAAAGTAAGAAAATGTTACTTTATTTGAAAATGAGTTTCAGATTTAAAAGGTCCCAAATCGATATAATTCGTGGATAAGGTGATAAGGGTTCGAAATACACCCATCCAATAGGTTTTGGACATGTTTAGGGCTAATAGTTTACATTCTCTTTACATTTTATTTAAATCGTTAAATAATGAGGTCATCACTGCATCATCATGATGTCATAAATAATTTAATTTATATATTGTATAAAAATTATAAAAAAACTTCTATGATGTAGGAAATCATTTTACCTTTCCAATTAATGTTTATAGTCCAAAATATAATTTATTTAGACAAAATTAAAAATATTATACTTAGGTTATACATTCTTTGTTACATTTAACATTTTTTAAAAATAAAAAGATAAAATGTCACTTTCTCACAAAAGTGATTCGATGGGGCCCCCAAGTTTGGCACAAGGTATCCCATGGTCGGTAATGTGACAACCAGTAGTTTTAGGACAATTTTTTTTGTCATTTGTTATTATTATGATATTATCTTATTATCTTTAACTACCCGATTACTCATTAATCAAGATAATTAAAGATATTTACTGTCGTTACTATTCATAATGTCCAAAAACAAAAGAGTCTTAATTGCATAATTTGGACCTTCAGATTACAAATATGTCTTCCATTTTACCAAATTCCAAAAACATAAATTTCAATAATTAATTTAAAAAAACTTCCCGTTGTCAAAACAAATAGCAGGTTTTTTTAGAAACAATACTTTTGCAAAGTTTGGCACTTTTTTATGCCTAATTCCAATGTGAAATTAATCCCAATGACCATCATTTAATTACATGGTAAAAATATATTCTAATTACACTTTAAATCAAATTAAAAAGATAATATAACCATATAATTAAATTATATGAAAAAGCAGTTTTGATGTAAAATGTGGTATTTTCACTATTCATTGAAAAATGAACATTGTCAGAAAAATACCAAAAATTATCCCAAGGTAAATTTCAATGTCCCAATCATAAATAATATGTTTATTTTAAAAAACAGAGCTTATAAAATCGTCAAAATGTGTATTTAAAAGTGGTTCGCCATTAAAGGCTGTTAATCGACCTTTTAAAGAATATTGGAATGTTTACGCTTAAAAACCGGATTTATTTTCATTTTTAATCCCCTTACATTTATTGAAAAAAAAAATATTTGAAAAACATATATAATAATTTTGTAGTTAGTTCTGTTCATTCCCTCCATTTCAACGACTAGGCGTTAACTACCATTTAAAATAATATTATTTTATTATTAGAGTGCAACGTAAGATTTCAAAGAAACTTGTTGTTGCATATTGGGTACGCCATTGAGCATAGAATTCCCTTTAATGTACTATTAATATTTTATTCACAAATATGGATAAATGTGAAAATGTCATACCCTTTATTTACCTGGGGTGTTACATCCTTCCCCCCTTTTTGGAATTGCGTCCTTGCAATTTTAAAATTGGGCATGAAAATTCCATTGAAATTCCCACATCGGAAAATGAGTAAATTAAACTATCACTTTAAAAGAAAGAAATGGAAGTACAAAGGTCACCCGAGTTAACCCATACTAGGATTCCATGTATGAAAATATGGACATGGAGGAAAAAACAAAGGGTCATGTTCTGATGGAGAGTGATAGAAAACATGTCTTGGAGAAAGTTAACCATAAGAAAATCACAAACATGTGATGGGTTAAACGTTATTCGATTCTCCAGTATGAAAAGTTAATAGGCAACATTTTTGTTTTAAGTTAATTTTTATTGAGGAATTTATTTTCGAGCTTAACTAAATCATAATGAAACATACTTACTTGTCATGTAGACTTTCAACTTTTACTAGATTCCTTAATCAAACTCATATTTTCTCCAAAAGATGAGTATTTAGGAAGACGTGTTCGCATTAAGAGTACTATAATAAACTTCTTGAGAATCACCTAATCCACAAAAGAGAACTATATACTTCCAATGTCTTTAGACTTTAACCAAAAACAAAACCAAAAAGGTTAGTATAAGATCAGATAATCCAGAAAAGGATAACCCTTTATAAAAAGAAAATCTATTCTTAATCTCTAAAAATTGTCCAACAAAGCCCAAGGTTCAACGAGGACCATTCGATAAAAAATTTGTCCATAAAATTCTTCAAAGTAAACCAAACTAATATTGAAACCCAAATATTTGAAGGATTTAGTCACATAGTCTTCCAAGTTAAATCGTAACATTTATCTCCAAACAACATCAGTTGCTCCTAAAGTCTCCTATTGAAAAGTAATTAACCTAATCACATATCCTCCATGATAGGTTCATAAATTTCAATAGATAACCCAAAATCAACATACACTTAATTCATAAAATCATCTAACTAAAAAGAATCAGTCAAAATAACCAGGGACTTCACGTAGTCCAGTGGTAGGCGATAAATACCACTTGCACTTTGGTTGTGGGTTCGATTCTAGCAGCTTTGTCCGACGCGACGGGTTGTCACACGGTCTGCGTGTTGTCCTTTTTTCCAAAACTGTATAATTTTAAAACATTCCCCAAAATGAGATAAAATCTTCAAAAATAATCATAACATATTTTAACCTGAAGTATATCTCATGCCTTTCATTTTCCAGCATATCATATAACAACCCATAATTACCTCAAAAGTAAGGATCATATAAACTCTAATGGTTACCTTTATAATTATTACCTAAACTTCCACATCGATTGGTCATCTCGTACATAATGCATTATAGAACATACCAAGGTTCAAGTGGTTGATCATGACTCCTTGATAGTTGGTTTAGAACAACCATGAGTTTCCTCATTGAATCCCCAATTTTATCTAGTATCTTAAACAGAGAACCACCACAGTTTCCTTCAAACCTGTTGTCTCTTTGGTGCCTGCTAGATCAATCCATTCACTAAAAACAGAAAGGTCAGTGTGAGTATATCAACAGAACCATCATGTACTAATGAGGAAGATAAACACTATTATATACTTACTCATTCACTTTATCTAAAACTATGACTCTTTCTTAAATCCTAACCATTATGGTAATGTCACTTATGCTTAGAGGATACCCTAACCTCTAAAGTTATGTAAACCGACCTCTGATACCAACTATAAATCCCCAGCCTTAAACCTTACTTAATCTTGAGTTATTACAAGATTACACATTGAGGATCTTTTTAGGTTTAGAGTTTTAGAGAATTAGATCATAAAACTTGCATTACATTCCACATTTAAACAAAGTGGTTACATAAAATATAGTATTCATTTTTCCCATCAACGGAAACATATTTAAAAGAAAACATGGATTCTTTCTTGACACTTCCTTGACATTATCATCATATAATGTACCCTTCCCGTGACCTATGAAAAAAATTTCAGAAACTTGGGATGAGCATAAAAAGCTCAGTAAGGGATATAAAAATATGGAAAGGAAACATGAGTACATGTATACATAAGAATTAAATCATACTTTACCCATAAAACATAAGCACTCTGACATACCTCATAAAATTCGGGATAAATCATAGAAATCAGAAGACATAAAAGGTAACTTGAGGCATTCATAACATTCTTACGTAGGTAGTAACCCTCTTGGTTACGTTTGGAATACCCACAACAGTATATTCCCTAAATCTCTTCAGAGAAACCTTAACGTTTCACTCCTTCGCGTTACCCAATGCATTGGAGAGCTATATCGGGTTCACCCACCCTTAGTTTATCACGGAACCACCCATATTCATAAACAATGCCCAAGAACCATAACATAATCATAGAACATAACATAGGATAACATTCCCACATTGTAATAACAATATAACATTTTAAGATATTGAAATAATGAATCCATTCTAAAAACCATTTTCAAAACCATATAAAACATTTAATAAAGGGATTTTTGAATCAAAGTGTCCCATACCACTTTGAAGCTTTTAACATTTGAAACAATTAATATCCATATAAATAAATATTTAAAACCATTTTGAAAACATGGATATTAGTGAGAAATATTTATAAGATTAAATCATTAAAACATTTAAAACGATATTTTAGTTAAAGTGTTTTTAACAAAATGAGAAACACATGAATACAATAATTGAGGAATAACATTTAATTATAAAATTATAATATCATGAGAATTGAGGGATTAATGATATAATATTCCAAAGGGCAGTATATACACCATATAAGAGTGAACTGGTGCATAAAAACAATGAAGTCTCAATAGAAATGTAAAATGAGATGAAATCCATAATAAAGAAGGTATCCTTAAATCAAGGGAAAATCAATCTCATAATTATGTGTGAAAAATATAAATACACACAATATAAGTCGATATTGAGTGTAAAAAAATCAAATTTCATTCACACATATTCAAAGGATGACATATCCAATAACTACATGTTGAACCCAAAGAAATCGAAATTGGGTTAAGAAGTTCCCTTGGTAAAATTTGATAGCCTAACGGCGTCACATAAAATTTTAGAAAAAGAGTTGATGAGAGAGATAAAGGGTATCACATCACTAGGACATAAAATTTACATCAATAAGGATATATAAGAACATATCCCAAAATTAAATATGTAAATTAAAAGACCCAACAAAAGAAGTCTTTTAAAAAGAAGAGGGTGAAAGGTTCCCTTACCGACTAGGGTATCTTTCGAAACATAAACCCCATGAAAGAAGGAAAATACAAAATTGATGTAAATAATCATAAATGAAAGTATATTACACAAATAGTAAAATAATGGGAAGTACATATACCACTCAAAGGAAATGGTGGAAAATGTAGCACAAATCTCACGGGAATAAAAGTGAGATGAAAAATCCCTTACGAAAACTCGGAAGCCTATCGGCGCCACATAAAACTTCCAAAAATGGATTGATGAGATCAAATAGGGTCCCTCATCATATTAAAATAAAATTTAAAGCATGTTTAATATAAAATAACATCCCCCAACATAACAAATAGGAGCTTAAAAGAAGTGATATAAAGGAGAGTACCTGAAAAGAAAGAGAGAGGTTAGATCGCTTACGAAAATTCGGCAGCCTAACGACACCACTCAAAACATCCAAAAATGGATTGATGAGAGAAAATAGGGTCTCTCTTCATATGAACATAAGAAGTAAAGTAGGATTAATTTAAAGGAACATCCCAATCATACGAAACATTTTCTTAAAAGGAATGACATAAAAGAGTGTACTTAAAAAGAAAGAAAGGAGTAGGATCCCTTACCTCAAGTCCAACTTGTCTTGTTCGTTTCTTTATATTCCTGAATAATAAACATTGGTCAATTTATAATTGCTTAAGGACCTCCTATAAAGATTATTATTCAGTTCTTATCACATATTTTAATGTTATAATAATTGTTTTATAATATTATTTCATATCAGACGTTTTTGTCGATGTTTGATACATGAGTCAAAAATTGAACTTGTTAGAAAAATAATTTTCCATGTAGTTATTGGTACATAATATCCAGAATAGTATTGATGTTTTAAATATCATATATATCCAGTATATGTTCATTTTATACCATTCCATAGAATTTAGAGATAAATTAAATGCACCGTTCATGGAGACGGTAGGCCGTACGTACGCATGAACGCTACTTTCATTTTTTTGTCATATTAATGGAATTAAAAAAATGAGATATATATATATATATATATATGTTATAATTACATAATGATATCAATAATTTAGATGTAATATATTACATATATATCCATTATATATATGTACTTATAATAGTACATATCATTTTGAGATAAGAAATGAAATGTACCGATAATGGAGACGGTAAGCCGTACGTACGCATGAACGCTACATCCATTTCTATTTCATATTTAATGGAATTAAAACATAATGATAAATAATAGAATTTTAATTATAGTATGGTATCATATATAATATCATTAAATATATCCTTTATACGTACCACATATGGTATTAACGAATCAAATCACGTTGAGGGGGCGGTAGTCCGCACATCCTTAAATGATGATATCGCGTTTACCCATAATGGAAACCATAAAGGTATTCCATAAATTAAAAATACATAATCTTAAGTAAAACATAAACATATTATATTTCATATAAAATATAGTGAAATCTTAATGTCCACCTTTGATTGTGATAAAAGAATGTTGAACAATCATCGTTTCGGGAGGCAGAAATTCGCCATCCACGGAAACAGTATGTTCTTTAACCATTAGATGTAGGTGTGTGTAAGTGTAGCCCGAATCCTTATTAAAACAACATTCTAGTAAATTTATGATACTGTATTTGTTACAAAAGAAATGAATAAAAAGAGTTTAGGTGGTTGGAGAAGAAAAATAAACCAAAAGGACTCAAGTGAAGACATTACCTTTAAATCGGGTATCTTCCTTTGATTTGAGCTCAAAGGCTTCCTTGGAAAGGATTATTTCCAAAGTGAGGCTTCAAGGAGTTATAGAGGGATGTGGAGAGCCAAACTGGGCAGGGGTTTGCCGAGCCAAAGGCTTTGGAAGTGTGGTTAAATAGGTAGAGTTGGGGGCCTTTTATAAGAGGAGAGTAGGGGCACTCTTGGAAAGTAAGAAAATGTTACTTTATTTGAAAATGAGTTTCGGATTTAAAAGGTCCCATATTTATATAATTCGTGGATAAGGTGATAAGGGTTCTAAATCCACCCTTACAATAGGTTTTGGACATGTGTAGGTCTTAGATTTTACATTATCATTCCATTTTATTTAAATCGTTAAATAATGAGGTCATCGTTGCATCATCATGATGTCTTAAATAATTTAATTTATTTAATGTCTAAAAATTATAAAAAAATACTATGATGTAGGAAATTGTTTTATATTTCCAATGAATATTTATAGTCCAAAAGATAATTTATTTATACAGAATTAAAAATATTTTACTTAGGTGATACATTCTTTGTTACATTTAACATTCTTTAAAAATAAAAAGATAAAAAGTCACCTTCTCACAAAAGTGATTCCATGGGGCCCCCAAGTATGGCACAAGGCATCCCATGGTCTGCCATGAGAAAACCAGTAGACTTAGGACACATTTTGTGGTCATTTGTTATTATTATGATATTATCTTATTATCTTTAACTACCCGATTACTGATTAATCAAGATAATTAAAGATAATTACCGTCATTACTATTCATAATGTCCAAAAACAAAAGAGTCTTAATTGCATAATTTGGAAATTCTGATTCCAAATATTTCATCCATTTTACCAAATTCCAAACAAATAAATTTCAATAATTAATTTTAAAAAAACTTCCCGTTGTCAAAATAAATAGCGGGTTTTTTTGAAACAATATTTATGAAAAGTTTGGCACTTGTTTATGCCTAATTCCAAAGTGAAATCAATCCCAATGACCATCATTTAATTACATAGTAAAAATTTATTGGAATTACACTTTAAAACAAATTAAAAAGATAATATAACCATATAATTAAATTATATGAAAAAGCAGTTTTGATGTAAAATGCAGTATTTTTCACCATTCATTGAAAATTGAACATTGTCAGAAAAATACCAAAAATTAACCCAAGGTAATTTTCAATGTCCCAATCATAAAAAATATGTTTATTTTGAAAAATAGTGCTTATAAAATTGTCAAAAAGTGGATTTAAAAGAGGTTTTCCATTAAAAGGCGGTTAATCGACCTTTTAAAGAATATTGGAATGTTTACGCTTAAAAACTGGATTCATTTGCATTTTTAATCCCCTAAAATTTATTGAAAAAAAAATATTTTACAAACATATATAATAATTTTGTAGTTAGTTCTGTTCATTCCCGCCATTACAACGATTAGGCGTTAACTACCATTTAAAATAATATTATTTTACTATTAGAGTGCAACGTAAGATTTCAAAGAAACATGTTGTTGCATATTGGGTACGCCATTGAGCATACCATTCACTTTAAAGTACTATTAATATTTTATTCACAAATATGGATAAATGTGAAAATGTCATACCCTTTATTTACCTGGGGTGTTACACCAATGAAACAAAAGTAATTTTGGTGAATAGTAACCTACCTTTATGAATAGTTACCTACCCTTATGAACAGTAATATGACCCTTATGAATATTAAATAAGATTAACAATAACTAAGAATAATAAAATAAAATTTAGACATTTTAGAAAGTGACAATTTGACCTTTGTATACGTTTCTTGGTATTTTATAAATCATATATATTTAATTATAATTAATTAATTTAAAAGAATATTTATTTTCCTATAATGTATTCATAAATTATTGAATCAATGTCTAATAGTTTTTAGATAATTTTATAAGACCCTACATAATTTTGGAATGAACTATAAAATCAGTTTTAATCTTAAAAACTATTTTTTTAAGTAAATTATGATTTTATTTAAATATTAAATTAATAATATTTAGAAAATTATTTTTGAAAAATGGACTTCATTTTTTGATTCTACACATCGAAAAATGGTTGGGGTAAATTTTGGGATTTTTCTGAGATACTTGAATTTTTGTGAATAGTAGAATACATTAATTTACCATATAAATATATTTTAATTAAAACCCACTATTCCTGACATCACAAGTGATGTAAGCACCCAAATACCAAACTCACATGCCTTGTTTACTATTCTTGGTCATCCAAGACTCACTATTCCTTATCTTAGGTGAAATTAATAAACTAAAAAAAAATTTATTAAGGAAACCCATCTCACCTCCACTATAAAAGCCACCCTTCACTCCCTCTTCTCCTCACACCTCTCAAGCTCCAGGCCTTCTCTAAACTCTGCCCAAAAACCTTTCCCAGCTCATCCCCCACGTCAAAAAGCTTCAGGTCTCATCAAAAGACCAAGCCTAGCTTCCATAAAGAAGGATCTCAAGAGGAGAATTCTAGAGGTAATTTCTCTCCCTCTTCTCCTTTAATTTCCTTTCAAGTTCAAGTTCCTTTCTTGATCTCTCCAAACCTATCTTCATCCAAATTGTCATGTAAATCCAGTATTATATATATAATGTAATATTATGATTCTAATGTTATATTATATCACCCCACACCCTTTCCCTCTTCCATTTATTTTATTAAAGAGAATGTTGTTCATGAGGTGTTAAATTTATCACCTTCAAAAACGACATGTTCTCTTCTTCCATTTATACCTTCTATCTGGTCATGAAACAATTTTATGGTTGAACCAGAATATTTTATATGTATTATGTTCTATTTTATGTTCAGGAAATAACCCATGGCCTTATTACTAAGTTAAATGTTAAAACAAGATCGTTGTGATCCAAAAACCGCCCAAATTAACCCAAATAACCATCATTAAATTTTTATCTAATGATTCGTCCACATGGATCTAATATAATTCACTATAAAATTATTAAATCTACTGTAATATCATTAATAACATTTATTATCAGTTCTGGATGTTTACCCATGATCTTCCCAAACATCAATTTAAGAATACAAGTGGACCGCTCAAGAAAACCATAAAATGAACATCCCCGAACAAAGTTTTTAAACTCTATAAGTCATCCAAAGGAACATAATTTGAAATAATTAAACCTGAATGAACCCTATTAATGTATAAAAGGTTATGGAATTTCTAATTAATGAATATAATGTCATTATACATGACATTAAAGATAATGAGGCATTCGAGTACAAGGTAAGGGGAAATCTCGAACCCAATTTTCTTCCTTCGGGTTCTCCCACTTTCACACCATTTTTGATATGGTTACTCCTCAAAGATCATTTTTTCATCATTTACATTACTTTTCTTGGATATACATGTTTGTAACTGGTTTTTATTTCCATAAAAATGTTTTCCAAAATAACTCTTCTTTCAAGATCTCACCTTTTAACTCTAATTCAAGGATGATAGTTCTTGTATCAAGTATGTTGTTCCCTCTTTCATTTGGGAACCCAAAGCTTATGAATTTGTTATTAAGAGATGAAACAAATTCCTTTCCATGGGTTATTTATGTACGTGTTTTATATTTGTTCTATGTGGCAATGAAGATAATGATAATGTCATGATGTGACGGGTGCGCCCGAAATTATATAGCACAATATGAATGTATAAATTTGACGGGTGCACCCGGAATTATATAGCGCTCCAATATATTGGGAAAAGTGATGAATCACATGATTAAATGTGAAATGATTTGTTAACATGATGCTAGATTTGTTCAAAAGAATGTGTGGTAGATAACAACTAAGGCATGTTGTTTCATTTTTATGCATTGCCACATTTCAAGTCTTTTACTTATGCTCCTATCATGTTCATGATCTTTTGCCTATGTTATGATTATGCTCACCCCATGATGTACTGTTCTTATCTAACCTCTTACTAGGATTTTAGCTCACCCCTTTTGATGTATATCCTCAGGTGGCAACATGTACTAAGGAGAGGACAAGTGCAACTAAGAAGCTATAGAAGAATAAATTAAATGAATGTTTATGCTTGATGTTGAACTTGTTATGTGTAGTCCTAGTTTTCCCAAGACACTAAACCTCTGGATTCTCCATGTGTAATAATATTGTATTTTTTTCTTTAAATTGATGTGATAGTAATGTAAGAAAAGGCTAGGTCACTATATTCCGGGCATTGGAATTGTAGTCATGATATTGTTTCATACCTCTTTTCTAAACACTAATATTATACTTGTAGCATCCCAACCCCACAATCCTAAATTCGGTTCATTATTTTAATACATTGTCAGGTTTTCAAGGAATCATATCCTAAAGGAACTATATTTTTAATAGCCTTGTAAAATAGATTAAATATGTGGACCTTACCATACAATTCAAAACTTAAAATAAAACATGGATAATACCTGGATAACTCTATTATTCTTCTAGATTAACCATTCATATAAATCATAATACACATCTTGAAATCCCAAAAATGTAAAACATATGAAATGGGTGAGATCAAATGCTCCGTAAAGGTAAACAATATAGTGGAAGCCATCATAAATAATTTGGAACAATTAATGTAATGTATTAAATAGAAACAAAATCATTTTAAACTTAATACTCATCATTATATGGAAATAATAATTCAAATAATTAAATTTAAATAGTCACATGGATATTCTAATAGACTGATAATCAAATGTAATATCATTAACTAATCTAATAATTAGGTAATGCATAATGTTTTACATCACATCCATACTGTCAATGCCACATGCCAAGACCATAAATAACCGTAAAATCCTGTCATGTGCCGAGACACTAGTTTTTCTTATGAGACCTATCGATAGATTAAGGGATTATAGTGGGACCCACCAATCACATACTAATTCCAATGAAGTCCTATTATGATAGGGGTAAAACATTTCATAAAAATTAGTATTATATCTATATTAATAAGTGTTTATAAAATTTACATAAACCATGAATGGTATCAAAATAGCTCATCCACAATAAACTATACCATAATACTTCAATATAATACTGAATATTGTATCATAATAAATCAACCTCGATTAAAAATAAAATCCAACTAAAGATGTTATCATAGACGAAAATAATCTAATAAAATTATTAACATTATTTGGAAAAAATATCAATTTTTTATTGAGATCATTTAAACGATGTGAAATTATAAAAAAACATTTAAAAATTAATTTATAATATTTTAATGGTAACATTTAAACATTAAGGAATCATGATAGTAAATGAAGATTATTTTTTTGTATAAGATACAAGAAAAATTCTTTTCTTACTTTTTTTGATAATGTCATCAAGTACATCATTTTGAAAATAATGGAATGATTCCATTCAAACGTTTTACAAAAATTCGAACATGTATAAAAATGAAATTAATTTTTTTATGAATATTAATATTATTTTGAATTACATGTTTATGAAACATGGATATGGATTATAAATATTTCCCAATAGATACCTACATATAAACAATCTCATATAAGAATGATATTGTGAAATTAACCATTACCTTACAATTTTTTTTGTGTGATAATACTTGAACCTCCTAGATAATGGTATGAAGAGTGTTACTACCAAATTATAGAACCATAATAATGTTTTTAATATTATAACTCCCCTTCTTATAACATATTATTACCTATTTTTTCATAATCATTCATTATTTCTCTTTTCCGAGTGTTTATTGCATAGTTTTCTCAAGTATGTTTTGACTTTTAATTTTATTCTTATATTACTCATATCATATTTTAATAATATATAGAATGTAATTAATGACATAATTATAATATATATTTAGTACCTACTTATTTATAATAATCTTTAATTTTTGGGGATAGATATGAAGTGAAATGTTGATGGAGAGGGTATGTCGTATGTACGCATGAATGATACTTTAATTTTGTGGTCATTTTAAAATATTGAAAAGTGTCTGATACATATTTATAATATGATTATATTATCATATAAATGTAATATACATTACATATATTTATTAATATTATCCTTAATACAATTTATGCATAGCGTGAATGAATCACATCTCTTTGAGGGGGTGGTAGTCTTCACTTCCACAAACTATGTTATTGAATATCCACAATATGGGATGCATGATGGTATGTTCAAAATAAAAGCTTAAAAATATAAAATAGGTTGAAATTTAAATATTAAAATATTATATAACTATAAAAATATTTTTATGACCAACCATGATGGCGGTAATAGAAGAAGAACAAAATCAATATTGACAGAGTCAATTAACCTATATAACAGGGAAAACAATTTCATTACATCAAATATGATGAGATGAGAAATGAAATGAATATGAGATGTAACACCCCGACCCCAGTTACCCAGAGTCGGTGCATTATTTTAATACATTGGAATGATTATAAGGAATCAAGCCCTGAATGACCGATCGATTTAGCAGCCTTGGAAAATAGATTACAGACCTGAATGTTACAGTACACTTCATAACATACAAAAAAAATAATCCTTCACAAACGCCATTATTTCCTTGGATTAACACTGCATATCAATCACAATACACTTCTTGGAATCCTAGGAAAAATAGAACATAGAAAGGGGTGATCTCAGATGCTCAGTAAGGATAACAATACAGCAGAGACATTCATAAATAAGCATAAACATTTAAGACAATGTATAACTAAAACAAAAGCCTTTTAAACATTAACTTCAGCATAATATGTCAAAGATAAAATGAAATAATTCCATTAAATTATTCACATGGTTATTCTACTAGTCGAATAATCACATGAAATAAAAATAAGCTCTTTTATAATGAAAGAATGCATAATACCAAACATTAAATTCGGTGTCAAGGCCTGGTGCCAAGACCTAAGGGATAACTCTGACCGGAACCCAACCTGGAGAGCCTCTATAACCGGACTCCAACCCGGAGTGCCTCTAATAACCAGACACCACCCCGGAGTTCCTCTAATAACCGGACACCAACCAAGAGTGTCTCTAATAACCGGACACCAACCCGGAGGGCTTACTTTTACAGGTCCCCAACCCGAAACATACTAGTCCGACACATTCATCTTAAGAAGAGGATGAAATATAACCTAAACATTCTTATTAAAAGTACCATATGAAATGTATAATCATTAATCATATGCCATTAATGGAATAAAAATGACTCATCCATAGTCAAACATATCACAAAACCTTAAATACAATATGGAATATTTCTATCATAATAAATCAACTTCAAACAAGTGTAAAATTTATCCAAGGATGTTGACATAGATGAAATCAAAACTATTTGAGAGAAATATATATTTTTTCATGAAAAAATTTAAAAGTCACAAAATTTTGAAAATAATTCATTTAAATACATTTTTTAATCAAAGTGTCCAATACCAATTTGATACTTTTGAATGGAATTAACATTTTAAAAACATTCATGTCCATATAAATAAATCCTTAAAAACTATTTTGAAGACATGGACATTAATGAGAATGATTTAGAAGAATAAATATTTAAAATATTTGAAATTATGTTTTAGTAAAAATTCCCTTAAAATAATTCCTTTGAAAACTCTTTCATAAAACATGGACATGGATAATAAATATGTCCTAGAAGATATTTACGTAAAAAAAATCTTCGGATAATAAAGAGATTGTGAAATTAAATCTTACCAATTTGGTAAATTACGAAACATACACCCCATGAAAGAGATATCATACAATGAATATGTAAATACACATAAATTAAATTTTATTACATAAATAGTAAAATTATGGGTAGTACATATACCACACAAAAGGTAATAGTGGCAATATGGCATCAATCTCACGGGAATAAAGAGTGAGATGAAAACCCCTTACCTTGTACCTTTCCTTGGTCAAGGGTAGGTTAACCACCTATATAATGGATAAATAATTGTTATTAAATTATACAATAATCATATACATTAATATGATATCATATATAATCTTTTAACATTATTTTGTTAATAATATCTTAGTATTATCGTTGTTTCGGGTGTTAACATACTCGTTTTTTTAATATGTTTCGTTACATAAGACATGTTTGTTATGGATAGGTTGTATATTATTCATATCCATAACGATATAAAGTCCTTAAAAATTATTTTTAATCATAAAATGATAATTATACTTGAATGGATACAACGGGAAATGAATCTCATCACGTTCGTGGAGACGGTAGTCCGTACATACGCACGAGCAACAATATCCCTCTTTTGATATTAAAATAATATATAATTGGATATTATATCATATATACAGAATCATTATCATGTTATATTTATTATTTACATTAACTACACATCATTATTATACCCATCAAAATAATAATATTTTGAATAACAATTACACCACGACGTGGAGACGGTAAGCTGTACGTACGCACATATGTTCAAATGACATTCAAAGGATGGTTAGAATATTGAATTTGGTTGTACCATATTTATAATAATATATCAGTATATAGATGATACTGGAGTTATTATTTTATAATTGGAATAACAAAGAAAGAAGAAGTTGAAGAAGAAAGGAACTTGAAAAATGGTGGTGAAAATATTACCTCTTGTTCGGGTTCTTCCTTTTGATTTGATCAAAAGGGCTCTCTAGGATGGCATTATGATCAAACTAAGGCCTCTAGATTGAATTGAGGAAAGTTTAGAGTGTATTTGGGTGGGGTTTGGATAAGACAAAAGGCTTTTAATGTGTTAATTAGTGAGAAGGGGGAGTTCCCTTTTATAAGAGGGGTGAGGGGCACCTTTGGAAAATCTAGAGATGTTATTTTTTAATAAATTCATATTCTATTTCTAATGGCTCCAAAATGGATTATTAAACATAAACGGTGTGGGTGGGTCGAAATAATTTCAAACAATAGAATTTAGAAAGGTTTGGGTCATTATATTAACCATATCTTTTAGTTTTAACTCTTTCATAATTAGTTTAACATTTACAATGTCAGTTTGTATTTTTATATCAAATAGTTAATAAACATGCTATATACATCCAAGAGACCCCCCAAGTGGTCAATTAATGATAGAACTATCATTATATAAGTTTCTTGGCAGAAACATAGATTTTTTAGAATTTAATATCAATTAATAGTATAATATTTGTTTTAGAAACTCTTTTATGTAAATTTTGACACTATTTGGTATTTTTTTTATAAATTCATAACCATATTATTACTTCGCAAAAAATTTATATAAACAATCCTAATATGTCATATTAACCTATAAAGTTTTTTTAATTCATAAAAAGTCTATCATTAAATTTATTTGGGTATTTATAATATCAATTATCTTAATCTTTCTTTAATACGGTAATTAGTGCATCATCATTGTGTCATAAATAAATTAATATATTTATTGTCTAAAAATTATAAATAAATTATAATTACGTATGAAATCGTTTTATATTTATAATGAATATTTATAGTTGAAAATATAACCTATATAACCCTATGTAAAAAATTGTTTTCTAAAAGATATATGCTTATGTCATTTTTGTATTTACTTTAACTTAATTAATATAAAGTGTCCCTATCACCTAAAAGTGGCTCCATGGGGACCCAAAATCGTCAACAATATACCCATGGTTGGACATATATCCACCAATAAGGTTAGGACACGTTTTAGGGTAATTTATTATTATTATAATATTAATTTTTACAATTATTTACCGGATTTACCCTTTAATAATGGTAAATAAAATATTTACTGAAGTAATTATTCAAAATTTTAAAAATTAAAAGCTATCAATTTAAAACATTTGGACATCCTGATTCCAAATATGGAATCCATTTTTCCAAATTAAAAACACATAAGTGGATTAAATTAATTTAAAATTAATTCCTGCTGTCAAAACAAAATGCTTGTTTTTAAGAAATAATAACTATCAAAATATTGGCACTTTTTTATGTCTGGTTTAATTGTGAAATTATATCCAATGACCAAAATTATGTTAAATGGTAAAAATATATTCTAAATATACTTTAAAACCACTCATATTCATAATTTATCACTATTAATTATTTTGATTAAAAATGTTTTTTTAATTAAAATTTAGTAATTTTCACTATTCATCGAAATATAAAAGTTTTCCGAAAAGTACCAAAACTTCACCCTAGGATAAATTAGATATTTTGAATCCAAAAAATGAAGTCCATTTTTAGAGTTAAAATTTATAAAAATTCAAAAAGTGGGTATTACAATTCATAAAGGTTATTTTGATTGGTTGTGGTGTTTGTTAGAACTCGAAGTTGCATACAACACATGCTATTGTATTATTCAATGAGAAGCGTACCATGGAAGCTTGGGGTGTTACATTCTCCCCTCATTCAATAAATTTCATCCTCGCAATTTATACTCAGTATTGGAAACTTGGGGTTGTCATTTCACAGTATCTTAGTTGAAATCCCACGATGAAAAATGGATTAATAAGGCCTCTAGTTAAAATAAAGGGTGATAAGTAAGAATGTTACCGAAAATAACACATACTAGCATTCCATGTAGGAAAATATGGATATGGAAGAGAAATATAATGATCAATATCTGATGGAGAGTTGTAGAGAACATGGTTATTTAAAGGCTAACAATCCCAAAGCCCTAAATTTGTGATGATCTAAGGTACCATCTTGGACAAAATTTTTGTTCTAAGTTCTTTTTCTTAATGTTGAGGAATTTATTTATAATATTGTCTAAGATCATATGAAGATATACTTCCTTTATAATTAGAGTTTTATCCATTAATAAATTTCTACCACTAACTCATCTTTCCCCCAAATCATAATACAACTCTGAAATATTCTATTTATCCAAATCGTATAGGGTTCAAAATATAATGAATTTATATTTCACATATCAGACCCTTTAGAAAAATACATTATACCATCCAGGAACATCATGTAGACTAGTGGTAGGCGATAAATCCCAATTGCACTATGGTGGTGTGTTTGATTCGCGCAGTTTTGTCCGACGCGACGGGTCTTCACACGGTCTATGTGTTGTCCCTTTATAAAAAACCAACAATATCCTTTCAAACGTAATCCATTCCAAACTTTAGACTAATCCAAAATAATTCTATAGACTCTCAATCCAAAATTTATATGTAAGGTAAACATAGTGTAGATCCTTTTTACCCCGCAATAGCATGTGAATACCTTCATCATGTATTTTTTTTTAAACACTAAAACATCCGGAATTACAATAATACCTTATTGATTACAATCATGATCCCTTATTCCTTATAGAATACTTGATATACATCATCCATCCAAAAATTTTGTAAACTCCAATAATGATTGAATATACAATTCTTTAATCAGTTTCAAGGAAGTCAATAATATCCAATATAATTTACCCAAATCAACCATATCTTATTCCAAAATCAGTACCTCAATATTAGGACCATATAATGATTTATCTTTCCATCTACCATGTAATTTCAAAAACAATTAACTCGCTGTAGAGTCACTTTTCATAGTACCATAAAATCTCAAATCCTTAATGAAATAGTAATGCAATACAATCCTTATTTATTTCCAGTACATCGTTGACACAAAACATTAATGAAATAATTTCAAAATAACAACATAAGAACACTAGTCATTCCTCTTCATATGTGGAAGTAACATAACATGATTATTATCCAATAGCATCATTTGGGGAATAGTATGATGATTTAAACACTGGTTTGCGTAGTGTCCAAAATTATTATAGATGAAGAATTGCACATTTGAAACCTTTATCTTACCCTTACTGTCACGAACATGGTGTCCTTTTTCTCCGCACTTATAACAAACTCACATTCCCTCCAGGCAAGTTCCAGGGTGTTTCTTCCCATAGTTATCACATATGGGAAAATTATTCTTTTCCCTCTTCCCTTTATCCATCTTTCTCTCTTCCATCCTTTTCATCTATTTCTTCCCTTCAAAGCCATAGGAATCAGAGAATTCATTACTTATCTTGTTAACACATGAAACTATTTCATCATGTTTTGAGAAAACATGAGAGACTATTTCCCTTCTAAATTTTTGCTTAATACTGTGGAAGATATGATCCTTCTTACTCTATGGATCATATTTATTGCTGGAGTTCACATTCCTTCTGTTGGGCATCATTTCTATACAATGGAATTCACTAGGTCAGTTTATGAATTGCAATGAATAATTCCAAAATTGAAAAATACGTAATGTAAATTGAACAGTTTAAGGATATAATCCATAATCATAATTTTTTTTTCATTGAGTAAGTATATACTTATAATCCCTTCATAATGGTTTGTAAAGAAAATGAGAATTATCCTAAGAATACCCCCCAGGAGTGTCTTAACCAAGAGTGTAGTAGAGCCTGTTATCGTGTACCAGTTCCCGTTCGAGTCTAGCTCCAAGAAGTGTTTTCGGGTTTTACCCCTAGGTACATCTGTGCAAAAGCCGCCTCTACCTGCTCGTATCGAGACAGGGATGTATTGCTCGGAAAACTCACAAAATCTCTACAATACCAAAATTCTAGGAAGTTCTTCTATAATAATCCTCAATGTCTATATTAGGGCTATGTGCTCTAATCATATTTTATCTAAATCTAGTTTTCCAAGGTTATTTCTAAACATCCTCTGATACCAATGGTAACGCACCGACCCCAGTTACCAAGAGTTGGTGCATTATTTTAAATAATTGGCATGATTACAAGGACTCGTGTTATGAAGGACCAACCAGATTAGCAGTCTTGGAAAATAGATTACATACATGAATGTAACATTACACTTCATAACATATAAAAAAATATAAAAAATCCTTCACCAACACCATTATTCCCTTGTCTTAGCCCTGAATATCAAGCACAATACAAATCTTGGAATCCTAGAAAAAATAAAACATATAATGGTGTGAGCTCAGATGCTCAATAAGAATAACAATACATCAGAAACTGTCATAAATAACCATAAACATTTAAGAAAAGTATAAATAAAACAAAATCCTTTTAAACATTAACTTCAGCATACTATAACAAAGATAAAATGAAATAATTCCATTTAATTATTCACATGGATATTCTACTAGTCTAATAATAACATGCAATATAAATAACCACTTTCATAATGATAGAATGCATAATGCCAAAATTTAATTTCTGTGTCAAGGCCTCGTGTCACGAACTTAGGGATAACTGTAACTAGAACCCAACCCAGAGAGCCTATGTAACCGGACTCCAACCCAAAGTGCCTCTAATAACCAGACACCAACCTAGATTTCCTCTAATTACCAAACACCAACCAGGAGTGCCTCTAATAACCGAACACAAACCTGGAGGGCTTACTTTTATCGGTCCCCAACCCAGAACATACTAGTCCAACTCATTCATCATAAGAAGTGGCTGAAATATAACATAAACATTCATATTAAAACGAGCATAATAAATTCCAAAACATTTATCATAAGCCATTAGTGGCATAAAAATGACTCATCCATAGTCAAACATATCACAAAACCTTAAATACAATATGAAAGATTTGTATCATAATAAATCAACTTCAAACAAGTGTAACATATATCAAAGGATGTTGAGATAGATGAAATAAAAACTATTTGAGAGAAATATCTATTTTTTCATGAAAAAATTTAAAAGTCACACACTTTTGAAAAGAATTCATTTAAAGACATTTATGAAACAAATTGTCCCATAAAACTTGGAATCTTTTGAAAGGAATTAACATTTCAAAAACATTCATGTCCATATAAATAAATCCTTAAAAAACATTTTGAAGACATGGACATTAATGAGAAAGATTTAGAAGAATAAATATTTAAAACATTTGAAATAATGTTTTAGTGAAAAGTCCTTTAAAATAATCCCTTTGAAAACTCTTTCATAAAACATGGACATGGATAATAAATATGTCCCAGTAGATTCTTGCGTAATAACAACCTCGGATAATAAAGAGATTGTGAAATTAACCCTTACCAATTTGGTAACCTACGCAAAATACACCCCATGAAAGAGGTATCATACAATGAATATGTAGGTAGACATAAATTAAAGTGTACTACATAAAGAATACAATTATGGGGAGTACATACACCACACAAAAGGTGAAATTGGCAATATGAAATGAATCTCATGAGAATAAAGAGTGAGATGAAAACCCCTTACCTTGTACTTTTACTTGGTCAAGGGTAGTTTAACCTCCGGTATAATGGTGAAATGATTGTTATTATATTATAAAAGAATCATATACATTAATATTATATCATATATGAGCTTTTAACATTGCTTTGTTAATAATATCTTAGTATTATCATCGTTTCGGGTGTTAACTTACACGTTTTCTTTTATATGTTTTTCTACATAAGCCATGTTAGTTATCGATAGGTTGTATGTTATTCATATCAAGAATGATATAAAATCCATAAACATTATTTTTAATCATAAAATGAGAATTATTCTTGAATGGATACGGCAGGGAATGAATCTCATCACGTTCGTGGAGACGGTAGTCCGTACGTACGCACGAGCGACAATATCAGTCATTTGATATTAAAATAATATATAATTGGATAGTATATCATATATACAGAATCATTATATTGTTATATTTATTATTTACATGAATTACACATCATTATTTACCAATCCAAATAATAATGTTTGGAATAACAATTACACCACGACGTGGAGACGGTAAGTCGTACAAACAAACGTATGGTGACATGTCCTTCAATGGATGGATAGAATACTGAATTTGGTTGTAAAATATTTATATTAACATATCAGTATATAGAATATACTGTAGTTATTATTTTATAATGGTAATAACAAAGAAAGAAGAAGTTGAAGAAGAAAGTTACTTGAAAAAGGGTGGGGAAAATATTACCTCTTCTTTGGGTTCCTCCTTTTGATTTGACCAAAAGGGATCATTATGATGTGATTATGATCAAACTAAGGCCTCTAGGTTGAATTTTTGGATGTTTAGAGAGTATTTGGGAAGGGTTTGGCCGACCCAAAAGGCTTTGAATGTATGAATTAGTGAGAATGGGGAGTGCCCTTTTATAAGACGGGTGAGGGGAACCTTTGGAAAAGCTAGAAATATTATTTTATAATAAATTCATATTAGGTTTATAATGGCTTAAAAGTTTATTATTAAAAGTATAAGGTGTGGATGGGTCAAAATAACTTCATCCAAGAGAATTTAGACATGTTTGGGTCATTATATTAACCTTATCTTTTAGTTTTATCTCTTAGCTAATTAGTTTAACATTTACCATGTAACATTGTATTTTTATATTATATAGTTAATAAAAATACAATATACATCCAAACGACACCCAAAGAGGTCCATTAATGATACACCTTTCATGATATAAGTCTCTTGGACAATAATTATATCTTTATGATTTTAATATCGACTAATAATTGAATATTTATTATAAAAACTATTTTATGTAAATTTTCAAACTATTCGGTATTTTGTTTTGTATAAATTCATAACAGAATTATTACTTAGAAAAGAATTTATCTAAAAAATATTAAAATGTCATATTAACCGAAAAAATTATTAGAATTTAAAAAAGTCTCAAATAACATTTATTTGGGTATTTATAATATCAATTATCTTAATCTTTCATTAATACGGTAATTAATGCATCATCATTGTGTCAAAAATAAATTAAATTATTTAATGTCTAAAATATATATATAAAATACCATTATGTAGGAAATTGTTTTATATTTCTAATTAATACTTATAGTTGAAAATATAACATATATAACCTTATGTAAAAATTGTTTTTCTAAAAGTTATATGCTTATGTCATTTTTGTATTTACTTTAACTTAATTAATATAAAGTGTCCCTTTCACCTACAAGTGGCTCCATGGGGTCCAAAAATCAACTCAATGATGCCCATTGTTGAAAATGTATCCACAAATAAGGTTAGTAAACGATTTTGGTTAATTTATTATTATAATACTATTATTTTTTACCCTTATTTACCGGATTTACCCTTTAACAATGGTAAATAAAATATTTACCGAAGTAATTATTCAAAATTTCTAAAAATAAAAGTTATATATTTACACAATTTGGACATCCTGATTCCAAATATGGAATACATTTTTCCAAATTCAAAACATAGAAGTGGCAGAAATTAATTTAAAAATAATTGCCGCTGTCAAAACAAAAAACGTGCTTTTAAGAAATAATAACTATCAAAACATTGACAGTTGTTTATGTCTGGTTGAATTGTGAAATTATGTCCAATGACCAACATTGTATTAAATGGTAAAAATATATTCTAAATATACTATAAAACCACTCAAATTCCTAATATATCACTATTAATTATTTTGATTAAAAAAGTTGTTTTAATTAAAATTTAGTAATTTTCACTATTCATTAAAATATAAATGTTATCGAAAAAGTACCAAAATTTCACCCTAAGATAAATTGGATATTCCGAATCCAAAAATTATTTCCATTTTGAGAGATAAAATTTATAAAATTTCAAAAAGTGGGTATTACAATTCATAACAGTTAGTTTGATTGGTTGTGGTGTGTGTTAGAACTCGAAGTTCCGTACAACACAAGATATTGTATTATTCAAAGTGAAATGTAATGTGGAATCTTGGGGTTTTACATTCTCCCCTACTTCAATAAATCGTTTTATCGCAATTTATACTCGGTATTGGAAACATGGGGATGACATTTCAAAATATCTTAGTAGAAATCCAGCATTGAAAAAATGGATTAATAGGGCCTCTATTTAAAATAAAGAGTGATAAGTACGAAGGATACTGAAAATAACACATACTAGGATTCCATGTAGGAAAATATGGATTTTGAAGAGAAATATAACCATCAATATATGATGGATAGTGGTAGGGAACATGGCTATGAAAAGGCCAACAATCCCAAAGCCATAAATTTGTGATGATCTAAGGTACCATCTAGGACAAAATTTTTGTTCTAAGTTCCTTTAATTAATGATGAGGAATTTATTAATGAGATATTATAATATCATAAGGAGATATACTTACATTATAATTAGAGTTTTATCCATTATTAAATTTCTACCACAGACTCATCTTTCACCCCAATACATAATAAAACTCAAAAATACTCTATTTATCCTAATCATATAGGGTTCCAAATATAATGAATTTATAATTCACATATCATACCCTTTAAAAAATACATTATACAATCCAGGAACATCACGTATTCCAGTGTTTTGCGATAAATCCCCATTTCACTATGGATTTGTGTTCGATTTCCGCAACTTTTTCTGACGCGACGGGTCGTCACACGGTCTGCGTGTTGTCCTTTTAAAAAAATCCAAAAAAACCTTTCAAAAATAATCCATTACAACCTTTAGACTTATCCAAAATACTTCTGTAAAATCTCAATCCAAAATTTATATGAAATTTAAACATAATGTAGATCCCTTTTACCCCATAATAGCATGTGAATACCTTTATCATGTATTCTTTTAAAACACTAAAACATCCTGAATTACTATAAAACCTTATTGATTACATTCATGCTGCCTTATTCCTTATAGAATACTGGATATAATTCATCCATCCAAAATTTTTGTAAATTCCAACAACGATGGAATATACAAATCTTTAATCAGTTTCAAGGAAGTCAATAATTTCAAATATAATTTACCCAAATAAACCATATCTTATTCCAAAATCAGTACCTCAATATTAGGACCATATTAAGGTTTATCTTTCCTTCAACCATGTAATTTCCAAAAATTATAACTCGCTGAAGAGTCACTTTTCTTAGTACCATAAAATCTCAAATCCTCAATGAAATACTAGTGCAGTAAAATCCATATTTATTTCTAGTACATCATTGACACAACACTTCAATGAAATAATTCCAAAATAATAACATAAAAAAACAATTCATTCCTCTTCATCTGTGGTTGTATCATAACATGATTATTATCCAATAGCATCATTTGGGGAATACTATGATGATTTGAAAACTGGTTTTTGTAGTGTCCCAACTTCTTACAAATGAAGAATTGTACATTTGAAACATTTTTGTTACCCTTGCAGTCACATAATTGGTTTCCTTTTTCTCCACACATATAACAAACTCCCATTCCCTTCAGACAAGTTCTAGGGTGTTTCTTCCCATAGTTATCACATATGGGAAAACTCTACTTTTCCCTCTTACCTTTATCCAGCTATCTCCCTTCCATCCTTTTCTTCTCTTTCTTCCGTTCAAATCCTTATGACTCATAGAATTGTTTACTTATCTTGTTAACACATGATACAATTTTTTCATATGTTGAGAAAACACGAGAGACTATTTCCCTTCTATATTTTGTCTTAATACCCTGGACGATATGATCCTTCTTACACTTTGGATCATATGTATTGCTGGATTTCACATTCCTTCTGCTAGGTGCCATTTCTATACAATGGAATACACTCTTTCAGTTTATGAATTGCAATGAATAATTCCAAACTTGAAAAATACGTAACGTAAATTGAATTGTTTAAGGATATAATCCATAATCATAAAAATATTTTCTTTGAGTAAGTATATATTAATAAGCCCTTCATAATGGTTTGTAATGAAAATCACAATTATCCAAAGCATATACCTCATGAGTGTCATAACCAAGAGTGAATCAAGGCCCGTTGTCGTGCATCAGTTCCCGTTCGAGTCTAGCTCAAAGTGGTGTTTTCAGCTTTTACCCCTAGGCACATCTATGCCAGAGTCGCCCCTACCTACTCGTATCTAGATAAGCATGTATTGGTCGAAAAACTCACAAAATCTCTACAATACCAAAATTCTAGTAAGTTATTCTTTACTAATCATGAAATTCTATATTAGGGATATGTGCTCTAATCAGAGTTTTTCTAAACCTAGTTTCTAAGGTTTTTTCTAAACATCCTCTAATACCAACTGTAACGCCACAACCCCAGTTATCCAGAGTCAGTGCATTATTTTAATACATTGGCATGATTACAAGGAATCAAGTCCCTAAGTACCGATCGGTTTAGATATCATAAAAAATATATTATGTACGTGAATGTTACATTACAATTCGTAACATACAAAACAACATAAATAATCCCTCATGAATGCCATTATTCCCTTAGCTTAACCCTTAATATAAATCACAACACACTTCTTCAAATCCTGGGAAAAATAAAACATAGAAAGGGGTGAGCTCATATGCTCAATAAGGATAAAAATATAGTGGAAACTTTCATAAATAAGCACAAACATTTAATATAATGTATAACTAAAAAAAGCCTTTTAAACATTAAATTCAGCATAATATGGAAAAGATAAAATGAAATAATGACATTTAATTATTCACATGGATATTCTAATAGTCGAATAATCACATGAAATATAAAAAACCACTTTCATAATGATATAATGCATAATTCCAAACTTTAATTTCTGTGTCAAGGCCTCGTGCCAAGACCTAAGGGATAACTGTAACTGGAACCAAACCCGGAGAGCCTCTGTAACCAGACTCCATTCTAGAGTGTCTCTAATAACCGGACACCATCCTAGAGTGCCTCTAATATCTGGACACCAACCCTGAGTGCCTCTAATAACCGGACACCAAGTCGGAGGGCATACTATTACTGGTCCCCAACCCGGAACATACTAGTCCAACACATTCATCTTATGAAGAGCATGGAATATAACATAAACATTCGAATTAAAAGTAGTGTACAAAAGGCCAAAACAATAATCATAAGCCATTAATGGAATAAAAATGAATAATCCATATTAAAACATATCACAAAACCTCAAATACATATAGAATATTAGTATTATAATAAATCAACTTCAAACAAGTGTAAAATTTATCAAAGGATGTTGACATAGATGAAATCAAAACTATATGATAGAAATATCCCTTTTTTGTGAAAACATTTTAAAGTCACACAATTTGGAAAATAAGTCATTTAAATTCATTTTTTAATCAAAGTGTCCCATACCACTTTGAAACTTTTGAAAGGAATTAACATTTTAAAAACATTCATGTCCATATAAATAAATCGTTAAAAACCATTTTGAAGACATGGACATTAATGAGAAAGAATTATAAGAATAAATATTTAAAAAATTTGAAATGATTATGTAGTGAAAATTCCCTTAAAATAATCCCTTTTAAAACTCTTTCATAAAACATGTACATGGATAATAAATATGTCCCATTAGATACTTATGTAAAAAGCACCTCGGATAATAAAGAGATTGTGAAATAAACCCTTACCAATTTGGTAACATAGGAATCATACACCCCATGAAAGAGGTATCATAAAATTAATATTTAAATACACATAAATTAATGTGTATTACATAAATAATACAATTATGGGTAGTACATACACCACACAAAAGGTAATAGTGGAAATATGGCATGAATCTCACTGGAATAAGGAGTGAGATGAAAGTCCCTTACCTTGTTTCTTTCCTTGGTCGAGGGTATGTTAACCTGATGTATATTGGTGAAATAATTGTTATTAAATTATACAAGAATCATATACATTAATATGATATCATATATGATCTTTTAACATTGTATTGTTAACAATATCTTAGTATTATCATCGTTTCGGGTGTTAACTTACTCGTTTTATTTTATATGTTTTGTTACATAAGCCATGTTTGCTATGGATAGGATGTATCTTATTCATATAAAGAATGATATAAAGTCCTTAAAGATTATTTTTAATCATAAAATGATAATTATACTTGAATGGATATGACGGGGAATGAATCTCATCACGTTCGTGGAGACGGTAGTCCGTACGTACGCACGAGCGACATTATAAATCTTTTGATATTAAAATAATATATAATTGGATATTATATCATATATAAAGAATAATTATCATGTTATATTTATTATTTACATGAATTACACATCATTATTATACCCATAAAAATAATAATGTTTTGAATAACAATTACACCACGACGTGGAGACGGTAAGCCGTACGTACACACGTATGGTGACATGTCATTCAAAGGATGGATAGAATACTGAATTTGGTTGTAAAATATTTATAATAACATCTTACTATATAGAAGATACTATATTTATTATATTAGAATGGGAATAACAAAGAGGGGAGAAGTTGAAGAAGAAAGGATGTTGAAAAAGTGTGGTGAAAATATCACCTCTTCTACGGGTTCTTCCTTTTGATTTGATCGAAATGGCTCTTTAGAATTTCTTTCTGATCAAACTAAGGCCTCTAGGTTGAATTGGGGGAAGTTGAGAGAGTATTTGGGCAGGTTTTGGCTGAGCCGAAAGGCTTTGAATGTGTGAATTAGTTAGAAGGGGGAGTGCCCTTTTATATGAGGGGTGAGGGGCACCATTGAAAATATAGAAATATTATTTTATAATAAATTCATATTCGGTTTCTAATTGCTACAAGGTATATTATTAAAAGTATAAGGTGGTGATGGGTCTATAGACCTTCAACCAATATAATTTAGACAGGTTTGGGTTATTATATTAATCTTATCTTTTAGTTTTAACTCTTAGTTAATTAGTTTAACATTTACCATGTATCTTTGTATTTTTATATTATATAGTTATTAATCTTACTACATACAACCATGAGACCCCCAAGTGGTCCATTAATGATACACCTATTCTGATATAAGACTCTTGGAAGAACCTTATATTTTTAGGAATTTAATATCAGTTAATAATATAATATTTGTTTTAAAAACTCTTTTATGTCAATTTTGACACTATTTGGTATTTTGTTTTTTATAAATTTATAACATAATTATTACATTGAAGAAAATTTATATAAACAATAATAAATATCATATTAACCTAGAAAATTATTTGAATTAATGAAAAGTCTAAATTTACATTTATTTGGGTATTTATAATATCAATTATCATAATCTTTCATTAATACGGTAATTACTGAATCATCATTATGTCTTAAATACATTAAATTATTTAATGTCTAAAAATTATATATAAAATACTATTGTGTAGGAAATTTTTTAGACTTATAATGAATATTTATAGTCTAAAATATAAAATATATAACCCTATATAAAAATTGTTTTTCTAAAAGATATATGCTTATGTCATTTTTGTATTTACTTCAACTTAATTAATATAAAGTGTCCCTATCACCTACAAGTGGCGCCATAGGGTCCCAAAATCGTCCCCAATATGCCCATGGTTGTATATTTATCCCCGAATAATGTTAGGAAACGTTTTAGGGTAATTTATTATTATTATAATTTTATTGCTTCACCCTTATTTACCGTATTTACCATTTAACAATGGTAAATATAATATTTACCGAAGTAATTTTTCAAAATGTTTAAAAATGAATGACAACTATTTACACAATTTGGACATCCTGATTAATAATATTGAATCCATTTTTCCAAATTCAAAACACATAAGTTGCAGAAATTAAATTAAAATTATTTCCCACTTTCATAAATAAAAAGCGTGTTTTTAAGAAATAATAACTATCAAATGATTGACACTTGTTTATGTCAGGTTTAATTGTGAAATTATGTCCAATGAACAAAATTTTATTAAATGGTAAAATATATTCTAAATATACTTTAAAACCACTCAAATTCATAATTTATCATTATTAATTATTTTGATTAAAAAAATTGTTTTTAATTAAAATTTAGTAATTTTCACTATTCATAAAAATATAAAAGTTATCCAAAAAGTACCAAAATTTCACCCTAGGCTAAATTAGATATTCTGAATCCAAAAATGAAGTCCATTTTGAGAGATAAAATTTATAAAATTTCAAAAAGTGGGTATTACAATTTATAATGTTTAGTTTGATTGGTTGTGGTGTGTGTTAGAACTCGAAGTTTTGTACTACACAAGCTATTGTATTATTAAAATAGAAGCGTACCGTGGAAGCATGGGGTGTTACATGAGATATTATATTAGAAACATAAAAATCTATTATATGAATGACCCAAGAGTTTTAATATATTTATTGATGTTTTAGGAGAGGATAAAGTGGAAAGGAAAATAAATTAATAAATGTACATTGAATGAATTACCTCTTTAATATCACCCCATTATATTACCAAAAAGTGCCTTTGAATTAGTCTTTTGGATATAATAGAATAACATAGAAAAGGTGAGAGTGGGTAGGAGAGTTTTTTGAAGATATTTTAGTAGGAAAAAGAATTATTGGTCTAAATAGAGTGGTGGAGAGGTGGAATTTATACTTTAGGAGTGGTTGGTTCTATTGATTAATTTACTGATTATTATATTTTAAAATCCATCCATATATTTATGTCATTAAATTCAACAACCCTTATTGTAAGTAATGTTTATAGGATGATTAGTGTCGATCCATATCTTATAAAACCATTAAATAATGTTTTTTAGGTATGTTATGATTTTAACTTTTAACATCAACCCTTCTCCAAATCATACTTTTACTATGGTAAATAAGTTTTTTACCAACGTAAATTATTTATAAATAAAAATAAAATTGAAATTTGAACATAAGTTTTACCTTATTATTAAATATATGGATTCCATTTTTTGTAATTCATTTAACATAATATGGAAAATAATAATTAAAATTAATTCAACATACAGGACAAAAGGCAGGCTTCTAAAGTGATATTTTAATATGTTAACCTAGATTTTATATTCAATTTCAACATAAAATTGGTTCCAATGACCATAATAAAATTAAATGATAAAATAATGGTCAAATTACACAATAAAATCGAATAATAATACAATCTATTAATATTAAAATTTATATGGAAAAAATATTTTAAGTATTTTTCTCATTTCATTGAAATATGAAAGTTATCAAAAAAACACCAAAAATGTTAATGACCAAATATTTATGTCCTTATGATAAAAAAGAAGTTTATTTTTTAAAAATTAAAAATATAAATTTTTCAAGCATTGGATTTAAAATTGGTTCTCTATTAAAAGGATATAAAACCACATTTTTTATAAAATACTTATTTTTCTAAGATTTTTTCCTTATATAATGCCATGAAAATACATAATATGGATGTTTAAGTTATAAGAAATGAATAAAATAAATAATTTAGTTAATACTATTCTTAACCTCTGATTTATATGTTGGGTTATATATTATATTAAATAGTAATACTAATATGTTTTTGTTCATCAAAATATTGTCGTTCCTATAAAACAAGACAATTCAATATTGTGAGTAGCCTAATGTTAACATGGTGTTGAATAAAATGAATGAAAGAAAAAAATTAAATTTATTTTGAAATAAGAATATTGTAATGTATCTGGGTGTTTCATTCTCCCATCCTTCAATAAATTTTATCCTCGTAATTTAATCTCATGATAAAAAACTAAGACTAGGATATTTCCAAACATATTTGTTGAAATAACACATCCAAAAGTGATTTATGAGACCCCCACATGAATATAAATAAAGGGAATTATGAAGGTCACTTGATATAATACATAATAGGGTTCCATATATGAAAACATGGGCATGGAATAAAAATATAACCATCCTAATCTGATAGATATTGATAGAAAATATGATGTGGAAAAAGATAACAAACACAAAGCTATAAAAATGAAATGATCTAGGGGATAATTTGGTTTATTAGAATATGTACTGAGATAAAATTTCTCATTTCATGATCCTTTCCCTATGATGAATTATTCAGCACACATTTTATTGATTTATTTTCAAGTCATAAGCATAATCTCATCCTTTCACTTTTCATCGATCTATTTTCACTTCAACCCTTACATAAGAAAATTCATGTTCGAAAATGAATATTTTTAAACCTTAAGAAAATTTTATAAATCAAAAGGACCATAAGTTTTTCCTTAAATCTCCTAATTTTTAATAAAACCAAAAAGGTTATATAAAATTATCAAATAAATCATACTTTAATCTCAAAATTTAATATTCAATGTCCAAATTACTCTATTTCTAGATTATTATTTTTTAAAAATACTTCTATCCAAACTAACAGTCTAATAGGGTCTCCAAATTTAATAAATCCAAGGTAACATAATATTCCCTAAACAATTTAAGGTAGTTATTATTGACACATTCCAAATAATTAATAATCTAAAAAACCTTATTGATTACATTCATCCCTCAAAATACATGGAGAATAAGTATTGCAATAAAATCCTTATATATAACATTATACATGTAAGAGATATTAAATAAGATAATTCATGAACAAAATCACATTAATTATTCCACTTCCACCATAGTAATAGCATAATATAGACCTTAATTAATTTTCTTCTTCTAAGATATACTTCATTAACACTTTGAAAAATCATTTCCATAATGTCCAGTCTATTTACAATTATATAATTGAACATACCTTTAAAATAATGAGCTTGGTTGTCTTGTCCTCCACTCATTTAATAAAATTTCTATTTAAAGGAGGTAAATCTACTTTTTTTAAAAAAAATACTAGTTTTAACTAAAAATTGAACTTTTATTTATATAATTTCTAGAAAATACCTAACATGGATGTTAAAATTATATGTCTTATACACAATTCACAATTTTGTTTTATACGATACATAACATCTAATTTTAATGGTATATTATATATTATATTAAATAATAATATTAATATATATTTGTTTTGTAAAACTGGGTCTTTCATGTTACACAAGACAAATAATTGTTGTGTCTGGAGTATGCTTAAAATATTACTGCATAAAAATAATGCATGAAAAGAAATATTATTCATAAATGAATCCATTTTAACATCACGGGGTGTTACATTACATAATGGATATTTCTCCAAACATAGGATATGAACAAGGATTTAATTCTATGTGAATAAACATTTTGGGACTGAGTCTCATTGTCTTTGGGTTTATTCCAGACTGATGTTATGGCCCCCTCCAATGTTTTATATTTGGATGGTTTTTGGACTAAGGAATCGATAATAAGAGTTATACTATTGATATGGTGTGAGTCTAAGGCTCTAGAAACTAACAGTATACATTGTGGATGGTTCTCTATACTGGTGCTCTGAGCATTGATGATATACCAACTAGGTTGGATAGTTGAATGATTCTCCACATCAATGGTATTAATGTTAGAATAATGTTCTATATGTGATTAGTTATATATATGGTAAAAATTTGACTAGGTCTACAGGAAATATTTTATTGATATATGAGTGTGAAATCAGATACATGGTTTTATATTTGTTGATTGTTGGTGTTGTATTTTGGGATATATGAGTTGACGATCCATGTAAGATATAATGTTTGGTTCATTAGTACATGATATGACTATACATAAACAAGTACCCCAATCATAGGACAATCTTATGATGGGTTTATAATTTTTTCTGGTTTGGTTGTGGATTCTATGGGTATGAAGCCTACAGGTTGTTTGGGATGCACAATTCAAGAGAATTAATCAGAGATATTTTGGCATTGGTTGCAGTAGGTATGATCGATTAACGTATCATACCTACGGGTCAAATTTTATTTTAGTTTTATTTTTTACTTAATTTTTTTATCGGTTTCTCTGTACATATTGCATGAGGATGGACATATGAAAGTAGTATATAGGTTCCCCGTTAAGGAGGGCCTACTTATATTTATTTTTCTCCCCATGTATGAGCACATCAGATTGTGTACAATACATTTGTTTCTCTTGAGTTTGAGTAGAAATTTATGATGGATTGGGCCAAAGAATTGGTTTGCATGGATGAAGGGTTTGCTCACGTGGATTCTACAGGTGGGGATGGAGTAGCTGGATATGGTATTGGAGACCGGTTATGTGTTACATACCAGAGATAAAAGTAGTGCCTCATTTATTTACTTTTGAGTTATTTTTTTTATATGTGATTGGCCTAGTGAGAAATTGTGGTTTTATGTATAAGATGGATTCTTAGGATATTAATGCATTTTAATTTCATTATAGCATGTTTAGATTCGGTTTTTTTGTTCATCAATATTCTATGATGCGTATGAAGTTTGGTTATTCAGTTATAGTTGTTCACATTGATATGGGATTATGGTCTCCTTAATTATCAAATGTAGACCACTTTGGATTCCAATAACGTCTTGCATATGTGGAGCCACACTTGAGTTCCTCTGGTGAACTGGATCAGAACACCGATTTAGTGGCTCCATGTTTGGGATGGTTCAATGACATTCCTTAATATTGGACTGAAATATTTCACAAAACTATCTCATAACATTATTTCTATTATTGATGCTGAGAGATACCATAAATTGGTTATCGTGCCCCTATACTGTTTAATATCAAATTAATTTCCAGATTCATCTAATTCCAATATGGAATTGAGACTCATTGGAGGATTTATTATCTTAGTATAGTTAAGACTAATAGTTTTTATATTCACTTTATCATATATAGATTGATTTAATTAAATACAGTATTTTATATACTTAATTTTTAAATAAATTAATAATATTCATTCCCCCAATAAGACCAGGTAAAATTCATAGTTCACTGTCTTAAGAAAATCATTACAAAATTAAACATTTTTTGATCTAAATATTGTATCATCAGCAAAAATATAAAAATTTGGTATATCATATTAAATCATCATAACAAAAATGGATAGATCAAATTTTCATTTGATAAAAACAATTTTAATGAAATATAGTATTATTCTCTAACACAAATCTCTGTGAGATTTTTTAATATCATATAAATATTTATTATGATAAAAATCATGAAATGGAAATTTATCATTATAATATCTAGAGGGTTATTTGACAAAAAAAATTTAAAAATTAATTCCATTTAAATAATCTATTTTTTACATACAAATGAAATAATTTTTTATTTTGAAAAAATAAAGATTAATAATATTCTAATTTCCTCTATTAGTGAAATAGGGGTAAAATATATTAATTTTCTAATTCTATTTTGTAAGAATATTGTTAACCGAATTGTCTTATAACTTTTTATCATTAAATTCAGAATTATAATGCTTATTGTGAAAAATTGATTTAAATAATATTATAGTAATATATTTCCAAAATTCATAACCATATATTTAGACATTTCTTGTATATATTTATTACGACTTTCAATAAGATCATTCTATTTTTGTGTCATAGGGATTAAAATTATAGTATACATCCATTTTATTCTAAAATTTAACAAATTGTAAATTAAATAATTCTCCACCTCTATCCCTTTTGGTATAGATTAATGATATATTATTTATGTTTTATATAATTTTTTAGAATGTATAGAACATATATAAAGTTTCATTTTTATTATATAACAATTAAATCTCAAAAAATCTATAAAACACCTCTGGAATTACAAATACATACATCTTACCCAAAAAAAATAGAAAAATTTTTATGTCCAAAAAGTAAATATTTAATATTTGGAAGCATCTTGTAGTACTAACATAATTTACACATTTAATAATTTATTTTTATTTCTTACTCTTTAATGTGGAATAACAAATAAAATACTTAACTATATATAATAATGGAAATTGTAGAACATGTTTATGATTTTATTGTTTATAATAATGACAATGGATTTATTTCTTAAGCCTCTAATTCCATATAATGTGATCTTCATGTATATAATTTAAATATATATCATTTCGTTTGATAAATGAGTTAAATTAATATTTTAAACATTTTATTTTAAATTTTCAAAAAAAAATAAAAAATATTATTCAAGACAATACATTTATCATTTTGAAAAATAATATAGTGTTCATCAACAAAAACAAGTGATATACTTATTAGAAGACATATAAATCCACTATTAATAATACATTGAAACAATTATAGTTCTGTAAAAACCATGTTCTTCAATAATATTATGTTGAACTATATATATGTCTACAAATTTGACTAGGCCACCAACACAAGAATTGAAACATAATTTTTTTTAATATCACCTTATATTTCTCTAGAGAAGATATTGTCTAAATTCTAAGAGTATATGAGATATTTATGCAATATTTGGTGAAATTAGACAATCAAAAATATATTTTTTTGAAACCCATTCTAACATGGGTCTTCTAATATAATTACTTTAAAATTTTAGAACCCAAATATATTTGAAGCATTTATAAGAGGGATGTTTGGAAAAAAAATTCTGGAGATGAATGTTCATGTATACCATTTTTATTGTGTATGTCATCAGGAACAATCTCAAATATGATGACCTTTAATTCTATATTAAAAATTTGTTAAACATGAGATACATTATTTTGAACTTTTAACAATGTTTTACTTATTTATAACTGGAGATAAATTATTATAATCAAAACCATTATTATTAGTTTCTGGTTTCATAAATGAAATAATATTATAATATTGTACATTACCATTGAGAAATGAATATAAATTTACATTAGGATTGAAATATTTATTTTTTAATTCATATTATCATTTTCAATAGTATCTAAAAATTTACATACTCCTTAGGTATAGTAGTTTTGTTTCTATGTTTTTTATTTTTTTTCTCAATTTACATATAATAATTTTAAACTATATTAAATACATCCAGAACAAAATTAGATCTTCATTTTTTACTTTTATCACTTACTTACAAAAAATTTAAATTCTTCCATTTTCCTCATTTATTTTTAACAAATAAAAAATTATGATTATCATTTGACCTATTATTATGGAAAATAAATACCTTCATATAATCACATTTTCATTGAATTCAACCATTTTATTTATTAACAATCATATTTTTAATTTTTATTTCTTTCTAATTTTAATTAATTATTTTAAAAGAGTCATTTAAAAAAATATATTTTATTTTAGAAATTATTTAATCTTATAATATGAATCAGAATCCTAACATTAATCAATATCAGTTCAATTTTCATTTTATGATAAGGAATTATGATATTTTTTATAATGAGTAATTAATTGTTTGAAATTAGAATCATATAATAACATCAGATACCCATTACTGCAGGGTTTACTATCTCATATTTAGTCGTCAAATCCCTATTAAATATAGAAATGTCAAACAACCCCATAATCCAAAAAAAATATTTAATTTTTTTCTCATTTTGTCTTTTTCTATCATTGTATGTTTGTGTTTGAGGTATTATGTATAAATGTGACATTTCTTCCAACACTAACCACAGAGTTATTCGAAAAAAGAATTAATATTATTTGAATTAACATTATTGTAAATCTTTTTTACTTCCTCCTGAATAGACAATTTCCATTTTTCTCATAAACATGACAAAATTATTGATAAATTTATACATATATTTTTTCACATTCCCAGAACATAGATTCAGAAGTGTTTGATATTTTATTATTTTTATAAATCAATGTAATCCTAATTTTCCTGGTAGATAGGTTATAAGAAATATTTTCCCACTATAAATCATATTTTACTAAAGACCTTATTACATCTTCTAGTGTATACTCTTTAAAAATATTAATCTAATTGTTATCTACCAAATTTTAAATACATATTTTTATATGAGATTTCAGTACACATTCAACATGGACTATTTTGTCAAAATAAATCTATAATAGCACTCATAATATAAGTAATGCATTTAAACTGATGGAACATAAAGGTTGTCGTCCCTTCATATCCTATCTTTATGTCATGGAATTCTTATAATTGCATTATATTAATGGTTCCCTTGATATTATGAGTCGCATAGCGAGTCACTAAATATATTATACATATATCATGGGTTGTCTTAGAAGATGATAAATGGGTATAAACACTTTTATTTATAGATCATCACAAAATATTTTTACCATTATAATTTCAAAAATATTTTTCTATAACAATATCTAAAATTAATCTGAATAAAATTTGGGTAGACCATAAGACATATCCTTGATAGTTCTTTGATCCACAATAAAATCCTTCTGGGATGTTTATTTTCAATCTTTCTAGTAGCCATTGACACTTCCATCTATGAATGAGTGTGTTTCGGGAATAAATCCACTATTCTCATTAACATATTCTTTCTTAATTTTTTTATTTTATTCAATAAACTATTAATTATAGGATAGTAGGTTAGGGTACAATTTAAAATAAATTGTATAAGTAATAAAAAATATTTAATATCCTTTTAATGAATCACCTCTAATTATAAAAATTTTAAGAACCTAAACGATGGTAATAATGATTAATGGGGTGGGGTTCAACAGTCGAATAAAACATTAATGACTAAAATAGTCATAGTTTTATTAATTCTTCATTCTTTATTGAGTGGTGTGTTTATGATGAGAAATGTATGAAAATTTAAACTGAGAAAAGATAGAGACTTATAGTATTTTGGATTACCAAGAACCTTTTCCACTCATAAACATTCTCTACATCATGCGAAGATTAATATCTATTAAGAACTCTCTTTGTTTAGTGTGATATCTTATTACAACCCCTTCCATTTAGAATACCTAGTGGCATAACCTAGTAATTTGTTAGGAGAAGAAACCATGTATTTTTTGTGAAAAATGATTACAAGGACCAACCAAAATAACCTTTTGGTGGTTTAATAAATAGAATAAAATACCTATTTTTATTGGAGAAAAGAATAAATAATACAATAATAATTATAAATAGAAAACATAAAGATAAAAAGAAGAATTCAAGAGTAAATATAAAACTAGAATATGATCAAAAGGCATGGAATATGATGAATCTATATGATCATTTATCACATCAGCAGTTTAAGGGTGGAACCTCAATATTTATAATGATCATAGAATAGAAACATAAGTTATAGAATTTTCCTGGTCATATGAGAGTAAAAATATTCATGTTACTACATTGTGTAAAATTTATTTTCAATTTGATAAGTATATAGTTGTTCCTCTATGATTACATATATAATATATTGATTTATATTCAATAAAATAAATTACATTCTTCAAGACGCATCTGATCGAATCGCTTCATGCCACATGTTTTCAAACAACAAAAAATAAAATATTGTCATTTCATGTATTTTGAAAATGTTGAACCAATTTAAAAATTGTAAAATTTCTTCTTTTTCTTTGATAAAATTATTAAACAAAGTATAAAATATTTATTAATGTAAATGAAATAATTTCATTAAAATAAAACTAATAAAATTTATCTCATAATCATATAGTAAAATACTAATTCAATTGCTATAAAAAATAGATCATAAAACGAATAACATAAAATTTATTATTTTTACATGAATTTCAATCAAAATTTAAAATCTACATATTATAAACACGTTTTGAAAATATTTAATTATTATATAAAATTAAAAACCAATTTAGACATTCTAATAAATTTGTAGTTAGTAGAAATTTTTAACAAAAATAACCCTAAAAAGATTTGTATAAAAACATTCATCATTTTAAAAAATAAACTAATTTTATAACTCACTATGTGAGGAACAAGACAGATGGTTAGTATGCTAACCATGAAGGAATAATAAATTTAATAAACAGAGATTCATTTTAAAATAGTCATTGTAGGTTCTATATGATAATTAGATATGCATGAAATACATTAAGTTGAATGATCGCAACCACTTTCATGAATTGTAATCTAGTAGAATGGTAACTAGAAAATATAGTATCATAATATGTCTCACAATAAGATGAATGGTATCTTCATGGAACAATATTACTCATATTTAGTTTAACAACATAATAATTGGATTTTAATAGTGCTTAAAAAATCATTGATAATCCCAGTGATGATAAAGGGGTCCTTTATCCAAGCTAAAAAATATGATGATAAAGGACCCCTTTTTTCTACAGTATTTTAGCTCTAATAAATGAATCCCATTACCATTTATTTAAATAGTTTTTCTAAAAATGTAAATTTATCAGTTCTCAAAATAGAACTAATAATGGACTTGATGGCTGCAATGTGTAATTAATATAAAAGAACATCCAGGAAAAACCTACAACTACCTCTAATTTCAAAAAATGATATATACATTTAATGTTAGACCAAGAATAAAATAATAGCCACCCAGTGTATATAAAAAACAATTCTATATAAATTTAAATACGTTTTTTATATAATTACCTATACGGTTATCCAAAAAATATTTAAAACCAATAATGTGTCATCTTTTGATATCCCGGATCACCTCACAAAAATATCCTCCCATGGTATCAGTTTTTGAACAAATCATCAGAACCCAAGAAATATATTCCACGTATATAAGAAAACAAATATTAATTTTGTAATACTATAAATAAATAAAACAATAATATGAAAGAATATGTTAATAAAATGTTAAAATTTAATAAAAAAATAATCATTTGGTGTTATACAACTCACATTATTCATCCCATTGTGCTGGGGTTGATTCATATATATAAAAATGAGTTAAAAAACATTTTCATAAAATATTAAAACAATTTGAATCTTTTTTCATGGTTTTGAATCTGAAACTTATTCTTTTAAAAATTTATAGTCAATTTTAAATATTTACACATTGGAGTTATACTAGAAACACCATATGTCGTATTATGGTATTTTTGAATCCTACAAATAAAAAATGTCTTATAGATTCTTTTCCTAGAGTATAAAAAAATCTGAATATTTTTTCTTGGTTTTTAGTGTTCAAGTTGTGTTATCCTTACTAAAATATCAATTCAATATAGAAAATATATTTATGAGTCACACCAATCGCATCATTCATTATTCTGATGTGAAAATAACTAATTGAAATAAAAATGACCTATTAATCACTATACTCATTTTTAAAGATAATCATAGTACATTTTATTTGTTTTTAGTGAGCGACATGTTTTGAACTAAAATTTTCATTTTAAACTTATAATAGACACATTTAGTCATACCGGTCACACCATCTGTTTGATTGACGAGGGGTTGATACATACACGTCATAAATGACTCATTGATAATTTTCCTAAAGTATCATTAAAATCTGAATGATTTTTTCATAGTTTACAGTATGTCAATTATTGTTTTTGCATAAATAAATGTCAATTTTAAATAAAAAGAGAAACTTTAAATGATATCAGCCACACCATGCATCTTATTAAGGTGAATATGATTCCAACATGTCAAAAAAGACTTATAGATCGTTTACATAAAATATCAAAACAATAAAAATCAATTTTCTAGGTTCATAGTTTGTTGCCTTTTGTTCTTACATATATTAATGTCTATTTTAAATAAAAGGAAACACTTTTTGTTATACTGGTGACAAAATCTGTTTTATTTGGGGGATCCTAATTCCTACACTTAAAAAAATATTTATATATAATTTTCCTAATGTATCAAAACAATCCTAATTTTTTTTCTTAGTTTTTAGTATGCCAGTTGTGTATTTTTACTAAAATGTCATTTAAAACTAGAAACATGCATTAGGAGTCATATCAGATGCATGAGGAATCATTTTGTAATGAAACGTCTCCATCCAAAATAAAAATTACTTATGAATTGACCTCCTCAATTATTAAGAATACCATAGCATATTTTCATGGTTTTTAGTGAGTGACGCATTTGAAACTAAAATATGAATCTTAAAATGATAACTAACACTTTTATTCCTAATGATCACATCATGCATGAGATTGAGGTGTGGTAGATATTAATAGGTCAAAAATGAATCATGGATCATTTTCATAAAGTATGAAAATAATACTAATGTGCTTTCTTAGTTTTTTATATGTCACTTGTTCATTTTACTTAAATTAATGTCACTTTTAAATAACAAGACACACTTGAGTCATACTGATAGAATCGTGTGTCGTATTGAGGTGTGGTTGAATCCTACACATCAAAACTAACGAATGGATCATTTTACAAGAATATAAATTCAATATGAATGTGTTTGGTCAGTTTTCACTATATCACTTGTAGTTTTTAATTATGTTGAAGTCTATTTTAAATAAAAGAGACACATTGAGTTATACCAGCCAGTGTGTTTGTTGTATTGTAGTGAAGCTAATTCCTACACATAAAAAATGACATATAAATCATTTTACATGAGTATCAAAATAATAAAATTATTTTTTCTTTGTTTTTAGTATTCCAGGTGTGTTTTTTTATTAAAATGTCATTTCAAACTTGAAATAATTATTACGAGTAACACTAATTTCATCATGAATCGGTTTTATGTGAGACTGCTTCATGCACACCAAAAAGGATTTATGAATAAACTTCCAAAATTACCAATATGATCATAGTTTGTTTCCTTGGTTTTTAGTGACTAACACATTTTTAAATAAAATGTCAATTTCATACAGATTATAGACTTTTTAGTCGTACTGATCAAAACATTCATCAGATTGTGGTGTGTTCATGTCACAAATTACTCAGGGAACTTTTTCAGCCGTATGAAAACAATATTAAGGAGTTTTATAATTTTTTTATTGTGTAATTTGTTATTTTTATTTAAATAAATGTCAATTATAAATAAATAAGTCATATTTGTATCCCTACCGGTCACACCGTGCATCATATTGAGGTGTATTTTGACTCCAAAAAGTCACAAATGACACATAGATAATTTTACATAGATATAAAAACTATAAATATCAGTTTTCTCCTTTTTTAGTATGTCACTAGATTATTTTACTAAAATTGATGTCAATTTAAAATAAAAAGAGAAATATTGAGTCATACCAACCACACTGTGCATTTTATTGAGTGTGGTTTACTCCTACATGTCAAAAATTACTAATAGATCATTTTACTATATTTTTGTAATGATATGATTGAATTTTATTGGTTTCTAGTATATCACATGTTTTTTTATATAAATAAAGGTTAATTTTAAATAAAAAGAGTCCCTTTGAGTTGAAAAATCCACACTATGAATTATATAATGGAGTAGTTGATTCTCACACATCAAAAATGACTTATAGATAGTTTCCTAAAGTATGAAAACAATCCGAATGTGTTTTATTAGTTTTTAGTATTTCAATTTTGTTTTTTCACAAAACATTCATTTAAAACTATAAAAAACATTTTTCGTCATACAAATAATATCATGCATCAGTTTAACGTGAGATTGCATCATACACGTCACAAATTAATTATAATTAATTTTCATAACTTATTAATACAATCCAAGTACATTTTTTATGTTTTCATTGAGTGACATTTTTTTTTCTAAAATATCAATTTTAAACTGATAACATTAATTTTAGTTTAAGTCTATTGAATTTAGAAATATAGAAACACAAATAACTAGCTCATAGGAGTATCATGTTATATTATTATTTAAAATAAACATTCTTATATATTTAATATCTAAAACAATTACTAATAACCTAAGTATATGAAACATAAATAAGGGTGATCACAGATACTCGATAAGTGTAAAAAACAGAGATATCAATGATCATATAAGGGTAACATGATCGTAAAGTTTTTAAAAGGTGATATTAATATTGGAAATTTATACCCTATATATCATAGATGATAATTTTGAGTCATGGATAATAGAATGGTTGTTCAAAAGACATGAGTAATAATAGATTATAGTATATTAGAAACTAAAAACATACACATCATCTCATAGTAAGTAAACTATGTATCAGATTGAGTTGATTCTGATTGATCTGCAACGGATTTCAACACTATTCCGAAAAATTATCATGAATGAACTTTCTAAAAGTAATATTTTTCATTCAACTATTGTTAAATCTCTAGGTAGATGCATCCTTCTGATTCGCGTCAAATTTAATGAAACAAGGGGTTTCCTCTCCAACCTGAAATGAACATGTTCCCTCCTTTCTAGTCTGTCACCCATAGTTGAAAAAAAATGAATTCCAAAATGATCTTTATAAAAAACTAAAAAATTATTAGATAAAAATTATATAGAAATTAACATACAATGAGAAAATTAAATGATGAATAAATTAATTAATTAAATAAAAATACACACATTGAGTCATACCACCCACTTCATGTGTTTCTATGATTCCCATTTGAATTATTTGTTAATATTGAAACACTACATTATGAACATTAATCACATTCCATAATGACATATCCACTTCTATTGATGTAATGAGATTAATGATGACAATGTAGGGGTGGGATGGTTTTCGGGGAGAATTTGTTTGAGGAAGGAATTTGTTTCATTAGTATTCAAAAAATTAATTTAGATTACGTTAATGTTGCATATAACAGATAATATTGTCATGAAAAACATAGTTTTTCAAAAACCATTGCCTTGACATTGAATTCTGAGTTGTAGACTCAAATCCAATTTCTCACAAGAATGATAAATTTTAAAAAAACCTCCCAACATGAAAAAAGGAATGCACATAAATAAGAAAACAAATCATTAGTGAATAATATAAAAAAAGTAAATTAAAAATATATATGAAACAATACAATACATCTATAGAAATAACATCTTCATGTTATTTGTGTACATTCATCCATACAATATGCTTCTCATTTGTTTATGAGCACATCTATATCATCTTATTAATATAATTAATTTAGATAGTCATAGTTGTACTCTAATGATATAATTACACAAATAAATAACATATATTTTAAATGAAATTTTATTTATATTCCAAATTACCTCTTTAGGGATTGTAATTTGTTCATATTATACTATCTTTCTCATATAGTTTCAAAAATAATAACTATAATATTTTCAACTAGTTTGTCTCAGACAATGAAAAATAAATAATGAAATTATGTAATTTGTATTCATATGCTATTGGATAGTGAGATATTATCATATATACCCTGATACATTTCCATTTATAGATATTTTCATGGTCGTCACGATTATCCCCTACCATCATTATTATTTTTTCATGATATTGATAAACCACCATGTCATAATGGAATCCTCATTAAAAAATAATATAAATTATATAACCCGATATATAGTTATAAGACATTGGATGTATTTTAATAAAAATTGACAAACACCATAATATGGGGATGGATTGTTGGAAATAAATGCATTGAATCCAAGAAATAAATTTGTGACGTATCAAAATATATGGGAATTAGAATCCAAATCAACCTAAAAACACAATAGAGAATAAGTAATTGAGTAAATGAAGCTATTTTTGATAGGTTTGAATTGTAGAGTTTTACCCTTGAATATTTGGTTTTAAATAGATTCTTTCATCCAAAAATTTTCATTCAAATGATTTCATCTGACCTATAAATATTTCTTTAGTTTTTTGTATCCATTTTATGGTTGTTAAGTAATGGTGTTGTGATGATGAATGTGTCTAAAATTTATATCATGGGAAAACCCCTTAAATTGTTTTTAATATATATTTCATCCAAAAATATGAAATTTATTTAGTCCTAATTAACATATTACATCATATTTTGAAAAACAATCATGAAAACATACCTCAGGTATAGATTTACAACCGAGCCACCAAGTCAATCATAGAATAGGTTTTCAATTATTCTACCAACACTAACATGTCTAGAAATTTTTATCCATATATTTGTTTTAAAAAAAATAATTGTTTGGTTATTGCCATATTTTATCTTTTTATCCACATAAAACATTAATTATAGTAAATTCATATATAGAATGAACGGGGAAATGGTGCTTTTGGTAGAACATTTCAATTGGTTGGATGATCATTAAGATGGTTTTTAGTCAGTCATTCATTTAATCCCATTCATTTTTTCCTTCTGTAATAAATTTCATTAATTTGGTTCTTTTTTCATTAATTATTAAAGGCTTGTCCTGAAAAAGAACCTATAATTTAATACACCTTTTTAAATAGTCTTTTTTACAAGATGTGATGACCGTGAAATGAATGCTTCAACAGATTTTTTGACCCTACAAAGATCATCATTCTGAATTGGAATAGGTAACATGGTGCTCAGCTTATGGGCAATATTAATCAACACTTCCACAATAACTACTGGTATTGCTCAGCTCTGTAGCATGTCATTATGGATATTGAACACCATATCGCTCACGACAATGTGATGTGTGGGAGTCGATAAATATAAAAGACAGTCATTATCACCATATAAAATATCATTATAGGAAAGGTATCAGGGTCTGTCGAATTTACATTTCACAAAAACATTTATAAGATCATCTATTACCTTGATTAAAACATCTTTTTTAGGGGAATGGATCACCTCATAGAAGGTGGGGGTGGGAAAGGATATCTAGGAAGTGACTATTCTTGATTTTCATCATCTCCATTCCTCCCCCATTTAGTTTTCAACATCTCTCTCTACTATTAAAATAATTATTTATTCTTAGATATTATTTCTCTAGTCTATTTTATTAATTAACTTTTACCCTCATCTTATTTAATTATCAAAATATGATTGTTTTGCCACCCCAAACCGTACACTTGTTATGCATCCATACAGTTCTGCCTACTTGAAAGCCACTAAATTTATGTTTTCATCTTCTATACATGTTTCTAAATACTATGACTAAGTTTGACATAAAATATATTAAAATAAGTGAAATTTTTTTATAATAATAATTTAAAGGGAAAAAAATTATTATAATGCAATAATTAAAAATCTTACCTGCACTTTTTGTGTGATTTAATTTGTTAGTATCTCATATTTATTTACATATGCCTCCTTCCACAGATAATGAAGTGAGATGGATGTGACATTAGATTTGTATTCATCAAATTAATATAATTAGAGTAATATAATTACTGTTTTTTTTTCATGCCACATAAAAGAGTTATGATATATTTAAAAATACACACCATTTATCCCAAGTGAAGCATACCCCATTAATGCTTTAAAGTATGGGTACACTGGTTTTTCTTCTCATTACATGTTTCAAGAACTCGGTTTCTATTTCATAAATTAAAATTTTTAAATCAATTTGTTGAATACACATAACATCAAATAATGTATTAGTAGTAAAAATGGGCTGGAAAAAACACAACTCCACAATGTCTTATAACGCATCCCACACATCATGGGGTATCAGGTGTGAGTAGATAAGTGGTGGTTGTGGGATTATATTACCCTCAACATTATTAAGATTATTTCATGTTATAATTCTGGGAAATCCACATTGAATCCTTCCAAAATGAATTAATATATAATTATTGTGGGATTCATCTAATAAAAATACATTTTCAATGTATGATGAAGAGCATGTGAGTGATTCATTATTATTTTTTGTTGAAATAAATTAATGATATCATAATGAAACCATAATATCATCCCACATCATTGTCATAATCTCTTGCACAACATGGTTCCTCGAAAGTACATCAATTTCAAGGCATTATCATGGGAAGATTTGAAAATAACTATAGAACACGAGCTTGTTAGCATTAGCATGCAGGCCTTGTCTATTCCATCTGACCTCAAATTTAATGACTTCAACATTCACCTTAATGATTTTTACAGAAAACATCTAACTATGATTCTCCATTTAACATTTTTCCTGAATCAAAATCTTCAATTTTTTCCACTAGAGTGGTAGCATTGGAATGTATTGATAGTTGGTGTACCTCTGCACTTAGAGAAATAGTAGGTTGAGAAACATATTTTCCCTCAAGAATGGGAGCACCGACATGTGTATATTGTCATTTATCCCCACAACGTGAAGAAATAGGTTGAGAGACTTATTGTTCCATGGGATCGGGAGAACTATCACATTTGAAGTTTTTTGTTCCTCTATAATATTTGAATTAGTAGGTTAAGAGATACTTTATTCCCCACAATTAGGATGACTAAAATGTTCCAAAGTCATTATCTACTATAATGGATTAACAATTAATTTATAGTAAATAAATTCAATAAATAATAGATAATAAATTGAGTTAATATGATGTATATTTCATGAAAAATATTTTGTTATTATTGAACTCTTATTTTTTATGGTTGTAAGGATTTGACACCTCTATTTACTATCAAAATCCATTCAGTGTGGTCTAATCTAAAATACAAAAAACTATATACATTGGATACGCTATAAAATGATGGGAAAGTTCCAATTAAAGGTCTATCCTCAGTTTAATTTTCATCTGAACATTCCTTGTTTTTTGTTGATAATAATTAAATAGTCCACTTTCGTTATTCTGGATATAGAATATAAAATACTTATATTGCCTTTGTTGCCATTATAAATGGTTCATCATTGTACCCTTCCTTACTAAAATCAACTTTCACAAATCTCAATTCATCACTTTTAATATCACTCTAGATATAAACCAACTTTTATTGAAAAATAGGCACATTTAATTTTCTATAATCAATCTCCCATATTTTTTTAATGATGCCCAAGTATGACATATTCAAATAAATTTTATTTTTTTACTTAGTATCAGAAACATGCATTTCTTTAGCAAAAAGTATAACTCCACTATTTTTCATTGCACATTCATTATTATACACATCTGTATTGAAAGTAAAACCATTAAAAATATAACCATTTTATGATAATACATACATACTTGGTCATCCAACTATCCATCAATGTTGTTCTGAAATTTAATTGGAATCTTCATCTCACTCTATAATAATATGGTCAAGAAACAATCTTTTAAACTGCTGATTATATCTATTTGATATCTATATTTTTTCAATTTATAGATTCATATACCTAATAATTTCATTGTGGATTTCTACATTTGGGGAAACCACCGATCCATTATAAAAAACATAATGGTTGGAAAACTCCCGATCTGTAATATTTATTTTGACAATATCTCTTCTAGATATTCCATCACCTGCAAGATTCCCAGTGTGACAAGATTTTAGTGTACCATTTCCTTCCACACTGTAATGTTCTTTGGTAAACAATTCAACAACATCCTTAATAATTTACCGCTTCACAATAAAACCCTCTAGATGAAATCAATTTTTGACATAACCATAAAAAATATTCAAATAGGTATCAATGGGTAACCTCAATATATAGTGAATAAGACTTTAATGTTTAATCTATATCTCTATTTGAATCACAATATTAACCATAATATCAATGAATTTGGTAGGAAGAACATTTCCAATTCACATAATATGATGGAAATTTCACATTCCATAATCAAAACTTTTTCCCAGTCTATAACATTTATGCATATATATTTAATGAAGAAACAAATCAGGGCTAATGTATAATGAAGATTCTTTGGAAAAATGGAACAAAACGATATAAGTATTAGTTATTGTATCAAAAAAATTATGTTGTGTGATTTCAGACAACGTAACATTAAATTATTCATTGGTCTGATGTTCCTTTCATTTAATGAATACCCCCTATAAGATTTAAGTCTTTTCAAAAGTTTTCAAAGTTATATCGTGCATGCATTAAATAGTGAAAGAAATTAGATGAATTAAATTTGGTTTTTCACCCGTCACCATTTCTAACTCTTCTGATTTTATCATGTCAACCATGTTCATCCTAGCCTTAATTCAATAGTTATTGAATGGGTGCATTTACCAATGTGTCGATGACCCAATCACATACCTTTTCCTTAATATGCATAACATTGAGTACATTCTTGATGTAATGAAAATTCTAGTATGATAATAAAAAAATTGATATATTTTCCCAATTTTCATTGAAAATTATTTTTGAGAATGGTTTAACAAAAGCAGGGTCCACATATTTTTCATTATCAAATTTTTGATCACTTAATAGTGGATATAATGTTTTACATTCTTCTAAACACCAATTGAATGATTTTTTCTATTATTAATACTTATGTCATCATGATCTAAATATGTGATTTCATAAAAATAATGTTTTCATTGAATGTTACAACCTAATTTTCTATGTACTGTATTAACATATGAGACACCCTTGAGTTCCTTTAATGATATATACAAAAAACTTTCTATAAGTAGGAATGTAATTTATCATCTCGTAAAACATGGATCTCAATGTGAAATCATCTTTTATGTATGAATCCTACAACATTACACTGGAGTCCCATAATAATTTCAAATCTTTGATCAATAGAGGAAAATAAATATCAGTATCATTACCTAGTTGTTTTGTTCTTGATTATATTATAGATAACATGATGTATTTTCCTTCCAAGAATAACCATGGTGGAATGTTATAATTTACCAATATAACCGGTCATGTAATATGAGTACTACATAGAAAACCAAAAGGATTCACTCCATCAGTAGATAAAACAAGATCATGGTTTCTCAATTCGTACCCAAGATCAAGATACTCATGATTAATTATCTTCCACTTAGAAGAGTCTGATGGGTGATTCAGTTTCCCATAATTATTTTATTTATCTATGTAGAACATCAATTTCCCAGCAACCTCCTCAAAACCATATAAGCACTTAAACCATGAAATAATTTGGCTGTTCCATGAATCATTCATAGGAATAGATTCATCTTTATTATTTCGATAAGCACCCCACATTGTGTATTCTGTAATTGATTTTTTGTCCTTGAGAAAATGTATACCATTATTTGAGGAGACATGTATTCTTCCAAAGATCATACCAATCAAGAATAATATTCCTTTGGCATAATTTGATTGTATTCGGAGTTAATTATCTTATAGGTTTATGTCATTCAAGATAAAATGTAGTGTTGTAAAACTTGAATCAATCGATTTGTTTCCTTCTTTCAAATTATAAATCTTTAGTAGGGTCGAAACTATTGTATATTTAGTGAAAACAGCTTACAATAGAATCGTTCCACAACTATTTAAGACATCATTTTTTTGGAAATCATGGATTTCATCATCATGCATCCTTTTGATTTCCTAAATATAATATTCATTATAATTCACATATTCAATCACATCTTTTATATGGTCTTCTTTATATTCCACACATAAAATAATATCAGATGATCGGTAAAACACATGGATATCCCAACCACGAGATACATTCCCTTGATCCCCATGTTTATTCCATCTATTATAACTCTGATATACTCCATGACAAATAAAGTGTTCATCAAACCCCTCTGGACTAAATTGTCTTCAATAACAGCAGTTGAAACACAGAAAATGGATTTGAGGGGTGGTATATGCCTAATATTTTGAAAATTTGATGAACTCTTTCACTCCATATTCATACTCATCTCTCAGATGATTTACATCCATCCATTATTTGTTCATATCGATCATATTTGATTCGAAATTTTGAATTTTTAATAAAATAAATACAAAAAACATTGATATCTAAACTATCGATGTCCAAGAAAAGTTATAGACATTAAGTGTCTTTCAATATTTATCTGCAATGTCAAATTTCCTGAACTAAGGACCTTCATTTCGGAGAATCTAGATAAATAAATTGTGTGAATATTTTATCAGTGCTAGTTAAAAAACATTGATAAAGATATCTTTTATCATCGCTAAAATAGAAAGCAGTCATAAAACATGTCTTTATCAATGCTAAAAAAGCACTGATAAAATGGGTCTTTATCCACACTAAAATTTTAGCACTGATAAAGTTCTATCTTTATCACTCCTAAAAAAGCGCTGATAAGGATATAATGTTGACAATTTTTTTTACAATATAAATTTATGAAATTATATATATAATACCTATTTATTTATTTATTTATAACCATAACTTAAAATAATTATATATTAATATATATTTATATATATAATAAATATAATTATATAATAATATTTGTTATATATATAAATATATAAATATATGATTATTTATAACTTTTATTTTATAAAAAATAAGTTAATCTGATATATTTAAAAATTATTAATATAGTAAATATAATTTTATAATTAGTTAAATGAATAAAAAAAATTTATATATATTTGTGATTATATATATATATATATTTACTTTAATAACAATAAAATTATAAAAAATATATTTATTATATGTATAATCTTATAAAATGGTGGTGTTATCCCTTGGGGGTCTATGACATTCCCTTTCAGGTTTTGTGTGTTGGATTTTTATGTTTTGTGGTATTTGTACCTGTAAGGACCTATAATATATAATTAATATATTTATTATATATATTTATAAAATTAAAAAATTTTAAAAATATATTTTTTATATTATTATAATTATTTAACTAAATAAATAATTATATTTACTTATAGTTATAATTATAAATAATTATATTTATCTGTTTATTTTTATAATTATTATTAAATATATATATTAATTTAAGGAATTATAAAATAATAACAAATATATTAATTATATGACTAATCTTATAAATATATATAATTAATATACTAGTTATAAATATTTATAAGACTATATATATAATATATACTTTTTAGAATTTTATAATTAATTAAATTAATATATATTTATTTATATTTATAACTATAAATAATTCTTTATATTTTTTTTCCAATTTCATAGGAAGCATATATTAATTTAAATATATAATTATTTCTTCATAATTATAATTATAAAAATATATATTTAACATGTATTTATATATATTTATAAATATAATACATGTAATAAATCTAAAAAATATATTTATATTTTAAATTTTAATATAATATTATAATTATTTAAAAATATATTTAGTTTATTATAATCTTATCTATACTTTTTAATCATTATATATATAATTGAATTATTAAAAATTATATATTAATTATAAACATTCGTTTTTATTTAATTTATACTAATAAAAATTAATTTTGATTATAAATATTATAATTTTTTATAAATTAATAATATTTTTAATTAAAAACACTTTATCATCGATAATAATATTTTTATAAAGCCCCCCCTTTATCAGAGTTGGTATATTGCAGACCATTACTTGTGCTTTTTTAGCAATAATAAATAGTAGATTTATCAGTGTAGATAAGGACACCCCTCTTATCAGTGCTCTGCTTAGAACTGATAAAAACCAGTGCATATGTTGCCTCGATCTGTGGTGGGGGATATTTATTAAAGAAAATTCTTGGTCAGGTAACTTTCCACCTCACAGTTGGTTGCCCATATGTGGGATTCTTCGGACTGATTTTCATCATAGGTGTGTCTCATGTAATGGGTGATGTGTTTAAAAAAGTAGAGGTAATGTCAAAAAAATTCTCTTATAAAGGATCATTTCATTTCAATTATCTATTTTAATATGGTTGTCATGATGTAGGGTGATACAATCTGGTGTCGTGGCTACTGTTAAAGGCTACTGGTATGTTGAGATCTAGATGTGTTAGACATGGCCATACGCGATAGAATGTTGTCTTAGTGCACTGGTGTTAGAGTCAATGTGAGCTACATGCCACACATGGATAGAAGGGTTCTTCTAATATAAATATTCTCACATAGGGATTCAACCATGGAGTTACGGTACTCCTCGATGATGATGAACAAAATAAGAAAAAATGTAAATAATATATATTATATAAACTAAAATATATGTGGGAAAAATATATATAGAAAATGGTATATATCTATATATATATATATATTTAAAAATGAATATAATCCATATATGTTGAAAAGAAAACAATGAATGAAAAAATATAGTTCTTTTAAAAATTATAAATGTTTAAAACATAAATTTATTGAACAAAACCAAAAAAAATTATATTTAAAAAAAATAATATTAAAAATAAAATTAAACAATCATGGTAATATTACATGAATTATTCTAAATTTAGATAAGAAAATAATTCAAATATTAACACATATACTTATATAATTATGGAAAAAAATTAAACAAATTAATATTTATCAAATACTAATATTAAAATATAAACATTTAATATTTTTAGTTTAAATAAATAATTATAAATTTTAATTATTCTAAACCGAAATTATTAAATTATTGACATACATGTTCAAACACTGATTGGGTAAATACTAGAATCTATATCATTTTTTATAAATAATGATTCCAACAGTATATTTCCAAACAGATTTTATTAAAATAAACAGTTAGATATTTCTTGTATAAAAACATATAATCAACTTCTAACTCTAGTAATATTTTTTAGAAAACATTTTTGTACAAAAATATTGTTGGAATTTTAAAATTCAAAATATAATAACTCATTACCATCTTCTAGGAACATATTTCCACTCTTTTTGAGTTAGTTATGAGTATATCAATGATGGAGAGTGTATGTAAGTGATGTATGTTTTTTATAAACTAATTGAGAGTTTAATAAATTTTTTACAAATTCACTGGAGTGCTTCACGTTGTCTTTGGTTTATTTTCTGTTGGGTTCTGCATTTGGTGCTTCCTACATTAGAGCTTTAAATTATAAATGTATATAAAAAAGTGTATATTCTACATTAGGCATATAAACTTAATATTTCTTATGGAATAAGAATATTTCACAAAGGAAAATTCCTTTTTTATATGCTGTCATTTTTATATTTTAAATTTTAAAAATAACTTTTACAGATAAAATCATTATCCACGTTTTTAAATCAGGGTGACATTAAATTTTCTGTACTTTTTTCATGGGATCCACACACCGTACATGGTTTGTTGAAATTGTAAAATCATTGAACCAACTGTCTTTACCCATAAGTGTGTCACATGTTTTTTCATTCTTCAAATATTCTCTTCTATCATGAACCCTACCTTTATGTAGAGTTGTATTTTGGGTAATGATCTGAATCACATCATTCAACACTTGATTCATGTTGTGGTTGTGATATAACTATGCAAGTAACAATACTTTCCTTATATTCACTAACATTTTTCCTGGAATAACGAATTCATCATTTTTCTATATCATTTGATCTTGTGGTGATATTTTTCTTGGCCCTATCTAGACCCAATGTGAGATAGTCTTCGAGGGGATTATTTTTTTCTAGTGGAGTGATGAGTTCCATTTACCTATTTTATGTTGTGATATACCATCTTTTTCATCTTTATTGGTTGTGGAATATGATTCTAACATGTGAGAACAGTTAATAGTGCCTCCCTGTGTGGTTCTTCATTCCTTATGGTGGTTTTGAATATACCCTCTTATATCGTGTGGTGAGTTCCTATTCATAAGTTTATGTTTTTACATTCCATCTTTTCCATCATTATATCTTGAATAATATTATTCTAATTTTGGTTAATGGTTGATAGTGCCAATGTTTATGGTTCTAAATTTCATCTGATGGTTGTTAATTCTAACATCATAGTTGTGGAACCTGGGTTTTTGGAAAGAGGTTCCATCTCTATCCAATGTTGGGCAAACCATGAAATTTTTGGTTTTAAAAATATTTTTATAAATCAATTAATAGGATTTATTTGTGTTTATGAAAATGGGTTTTTGGAAAATTCATGAATTCCCCTAGATTTTAAATTGAATTTCTATATTTAATGCATTAAAAATATTTTTATGAAATGGATTTCGATGAATGGATTTGATGAAAACATTTTGAAAATGAATCATATGGTATGTCTTGGGTACTAAGGTGGATGGTGTAGTAATAGGCCTCATACATTGACCCTATTAGGATTTTCACTCATGGGGTGTTTCTATACCTTCCATTCCTAATTTTCTAGGTATGTATTACAGACTAAGGAGGGTCACTTTTTTTGGTGTTAATATTTTCCCTAGATTGGATGCATATGCTTTGAAAATTAGTTCATTTTGTTATAAATTTTTGATAATGGGTTTTTTAGATAGCCTTGCAAGTAATGATCTTTATAATGATATTACATGTCATTCTAATTTGTATGATTTTAATTTTATTACCTTCATTAATATAGATATTGATGTGATTTGGTTTGAAACTATTTTACATAGATTATTTATAATTATGGAAACCATTGGAAAAATATTAACTATATATAGATATGAAAAGTATTTAATTGAATATGAAGACATGTTTTCTATAAGGATGGGAATGATCATATTATTATCATGTAAATTATTACAAAACATCTGGGTGTAATCCATTTCATCTTCTTTTTCCCACACCTAATAAACTCCTTTGGTGGTGAAATTATGTTTTTTATGTATTTTTATATAGGGAAGAAAAGATCCATTGTAGGGTGACAAGGTTTTTGCATGCTGGTTGGGAATCTCATAGTGAGGTGGTGGGAGTATTCCCATGATATCATATGGATTAGTTTTTTTCAGTTTTAGTTTAAGTTTTAGTTTCCCTCCACTATTGAACATGTACATTGGTTTGTTATGAATGATTGATTATTACCTTTTCACTTTCTTCTTTATATTATGATATCTATATATATATAATCATGTTTTATCTTCCCCATTTCTCTATTATATATATATATATATATATATATATTTCCCATTTTCTGTATCAGTTTAAGAAAAACCATTCCCTATGGATTTTTTTGATGGATGTGTTTGAGTATCCATCCCATGGGGATTAAGAATTCCTTTTATGAATATGGAAAATTGATTCAAGTTATAAGAATGAGGAAATGAGGGGATAGTTCATTATTTTTTTGTATTAGAAACAATTATTCTTAGCATTGGAATGTTTTTAGATGGGGGATAAGAATTGTTGGGTTTCGAGAGGTTCATTAATCTAAGTTATTATCCACATATTATTTTGATTAGACTCATGCTACCATTAGATGTAGGTATATGTGACTTCATAGTTGGGGTTGTGAATAAAATAACAGTTTTTTCATATGGATTTATATTTTGAACAGATATTTTCTGTATGATTAATCATTTCCTCAAATTTTTTATGTAGTGATATTCTTCTAATATATCATCCATGGGTTCCACAATAGGGTAAAATTGATGATCAACAAATGAATCATCCATTATATTATAATCTTTTACTGGTTATCAGGTAAATATTTTGGGCAATGGACTAATATATACCCCATCTATAGGATACAATTATTGAGGTATATAGAAGAACTGGGAGATAAATCGATCAACCAAATTTGTTCATATATTAGAAACTAATTTCCCAAAATTGTATGACAACACCACATGAGTTAGGGGAATGGCTATAAATTATCGACCATTTAGTTGACTTCTTGTATAAACCTTATAATATTATTTTGAAATTTATGACCTTCATAGTTAAGGGTCCCAGAAAGAGATGGTGGAATTCCATTATGTATGATGACTTCCACAAGGTCTTCTACTAGAATTGTTTATAGTCCCACATCCTCTATCAATTCGAGATTCTTCAATGATAATAAAGTCTTTATAGATTCTCTCTTTATAATAGGTATACTGATCAGTGTCATTATACACCAATTGGTTCATAGAAATGGTTTATTTTTATTTTTATGTTGGGATTAATGATCAATATAAGTATTAAAAGTTTATACAAGTTTTATGACCATATATCATATCATAAATATTAATTCTTAATATTTAAACTTATGTGATGATATTAGAGAGTAAAATTATATAAGATATTGTTTTGAAAATGAAGGTTTTATCTTCTTGAACATGTCTTCTACCAAATGGATGCTTCTGTGGTGCATAATGAAAAGCAAGGAAGTGAGATGCTGTAAGCATGTGTTGTGGATGAGGTTCTTCTTTATATTCCTCTTCTATAACAATAAATATGTCCATTAGTGTGTCTAAGACATTATATCAATTGATAAACATAATCCACAATATGAATTATTTTTCTTTTCTAGTAATTATGTATAATAGAAATGGTAGATACATAAATTTATATAGGTTAAGTCAAAAGATGCCAAATCCTAATTAAGCTCAGGGACTGCATTCTAGAAAGGATTATATTATTTAATCAAATTCATCAATGTTTATAAAAGTATTTCCATAGGTTGTATGAGTGACTCACCTTCACATTGTTGATGCATTTTTGATAGAAAATGACAAGGGTCCTGTAATAGTGAGAAGTAAAACCAATATTTCATTTTTTGAAGTGAATTATTTTTTTCTATTAGTTCCCCAAAATAATTTACTTTTACCACTTTTTTGATGTTATTAAAATTTGGATGAAAATAAATTCAATTTTTATTGAGTTAGAAACACCTCTTGGGATTGGTATAGAAGGACTTTAAGTGCCATTATTATTTTTTAATGATAGATGTTGTTGAATATATATTGTTTTTCACCATTCTTGATCTGTATCTATTTGACAATATATTTATGATTGATTCGATTATAAATTATTGATATATGGTTGATTTTAATTTTCATCATTTCTATTCCTAGAAATTCAAAGGGACCTATCATGTGTTATAATGAGAGCAGGATTTGTGATCTAGTGGTGTGTGACCTTTTATCTTATTGATATGTAGTTTGTTGTCTTCAGTTATATTCGATCTATATTTTCTTATCTTAATTTTCAATCTTCCCATGGTTGTTATGAATTTCCAATAAATTTTTCCTGAGTAATACTCTTGTATTCCCCTATTGAGAGAGGTGGTGATTTAGATATATTACTTAAAGGCTACACATCTAATCTTGATTCCCACTTATCACATGACGCCAGTGTGGATGAATGGTATCTTGATTAAAAAGGATGATCTAGTATAGAATGGTTTTTTTCTCCCTTATGATTCTCTTTAGGCATCCTAAACTTTCTTTTCTGTGAAGAAAGATTGTTCGGAAGTTTTTTTGTTGACTATCAAGAATTAAACACAAAAAATGTTAAGAGTATTTATGGTTTTACCCATGTAAATTATTTTTAGATCATTTCATATGGAAATTTAGTTTTCTCTGATCAATCATCCATTGGGTTCATCAGTATCTGGGAGGCAGTAGAAACTCATGCTAGAGAGAGTACAACTTATAGTCAATAGATAGATAGTCATAAAAAGTGTTCTTTTCTGATCATGGAGGATATAAATTATTATAAAGTCATTATTTTTGGTAGATCATGTGATACCCATCTAGGCCTGGTTTATTTTTCCTACAAAATAATTATTTCAATTCGATCATAATGGTTTCATTGAATCATTAAATAGTCACTTGTACAAATCACCTCTTTTATTGGTAGATGTTGGTGAGGAATCTCTTGTGCGACTAATTTAGGTTTACGAGAAATTGTAATGAATTAGAGATATGTGTCAGAGACAAGTAATATTTTAGAGTTGGTAGGAATAATAAGTGGATAATAAACTCTATACTTCATATTTTTCTATTACCTTCTGATTTTTCTTGTGTGTTTATCCTCATTTGGGTTACCATCACCCTATAATGCAAGTATATTTGACTCAGATATATATTAGAGTGTTTTTAATCACTAATCAATTTTGTAAGGTTTCTTTTCATTCTTAATTAATGGATCAATTTGTATGTATTGTTGATTTTTTCACATATCTCACCTTAGGATGTATCACCCTCATCACTCTCATGATCAGTGCTGGGAAGTGATGGAATTAGCGTCATGAATTTTTGTTGTAGGGAAACATGTAGATATTTCTAATTATTATATGAATTTATTTTGTAGGAATATATTTCAATTTGCTCGGTTTTGTGTTGAAAAAAAATTAAATTATACCAAAAAATTGGATCATGAAACATTAGTGAGGGATCGATAGCCTCGCATATTTCATAAGAACCATCCGTCCACATGAATTTCCTAGAATGGAATGTCTTACTATGGTAATTTTTTATCATCAATTTACATTTATTGGGTACATTATGTATCTCTTTTTTAGTGCATAATAATTATTAAAAGGTTTTTAAATGTGGTTATGTATTTTGGGATAACATTATGTGAATTTAATGTTATATATTGTCTAATTAAAACATAATTTCATTATATAGAACTAGTTTTGAGCATAGATTATTACATAAAAAACTGAATGCTAAAAAATTCTGTATTATGATGTAAATTTATTTTACTTTATAAGACCAGCATTTATTGCATAAAAACATATATTGTGGTTTAAAACATTGGAGGGATTTTTTTACGAATAATAATTCACAACTTTCTTACTCTATAATGTAGTTGTTTAGGCTATAAATTCATAATCTCAGTAGATTTATCCATGTAAATCATCTTATTTTTTCATTATTCATGTATTGTCATCTATCCCAAACACTAACATTGTTTAGGTTGTGATTATAGGTATCCCCAATTCTAAAATTCATTTTTTGGCACTCAATGTTTAGGGTGGCTGACTTATGTATCTCTAGGTATGATTCCTTTCAGATTTCTTGTGTAATTGGTCATAGAAGCATCACTTCCCTACAATGTTTTTAGATTTTTTTTATTATGGTGATATTCTTTATAATATTTTGTATATAAACATTGTGATCTTCTCCCAAAGGTTGGTATATTATTCGTTAGGGTGTAATGGATGTATATTGTCTGATGTATATGCTCTATATTTTGGTTATGGAATATGATTTTAATGAGTGGGGGTGTTTTAAAAAATGTATAAAATGGGAAATATTGGGTATAATGGGGGATGATGTAGAAATATACACAACCCATTGATATCAAGATAGTTTTATATCATTAATGAATAATCTTCTCCACAATCCTATAGTTTTAGGTACATTTTAGAAACAAATGGGGGGTTTATATTCAATAGTATTCCCATTCTCCCACGATTTGATCCATATTTCTACGAGCATGATGCATGTCATTGATTATGATTGGGTATGAGTGTTATATCTAAAATGGACTATAGGGATACTAGGCTTGGTATTGCATATTATTTTTAATTGTACTATTGGTGTTTTTATACCATTATTTATATTTCTATATTTTGTATTGTTCTTTGTAACTTTTTTTACATGATTATGTAGAACTGTGAAAAATGGTGATATTTTTTAACGTGATATTGATGTAAAAATTATTTATCTGATAATATTTCCTTTTTTGCATTATATTTTGAATTTTTTATTATTATAAAAAAGACTTTTTAGGGATATCCTAGGTGGGATTATATTTATCCTATTCATCTCACAATAGTAGAATCAATTCAGTGGTGCATAAATCAGGATATTTATTTTGATGCATGGGAAATAGAGACATTTAAATAAGGTGGTAATGTTTTAATCAACTAGCTTGGGTATCCAATTGTTTCATGTTTGGAGTATGTCCATCATACAATATATAGTATTCACATTCAATTATTGTTATCCTTTGATGTTTCGATTGTACATTGGGATTTTATGATTTCATGAGTTGTATAATTTCCCACTACCATCATTTAGTTATGGAATATGTATTTATTACTATTTTATACTCTTTTTTTCTCTATGATATATATATCTGTAATATTATATACCTCATTTTGGATGAAATTAATCCCTCTGGTTGTGTTTGGATGTCGGGGTGCTAGTCTGTATCCTGGGGGACCGACATTGGTATCCATGAATTGTCGCAGATCAAGCCTGGTGTAGGTTTTGAGGGAAACCCAACTCAATTTGTTAAATATAAAATTCATAATATTATTTCATAATTATAGATTTTTATATTACATATTAATTTCTTGTAAAATAATTTATAAGTCCCCAATAAGAATCTGGAATCTAGAGATGATATACCCTGTCTCTCAATAATTTTTTAAGACGGAAAATATTCCAAAATGTATATAACATTACTAAATAATAATAATAATAATGAATTTTTTTGGAAGTATTTCTTATGATGTGGTGAAAAAATAAATCTTCATTGAGATGAAATAAAATAAAAAATAAATGATAACCTAGAAGAATCCTATTTTTTAAAATTAGGTTTTTGTGTAAATAATGTTGACGAGTTATAGTGGACTAGAACAAGAGCCTCAGCCTAGTTGGCGAGGTATCCTTATGTGAATCCACAAGACCCAGGATCAAAAATAGGTAGAGGAAAATTTTCAGGGTACTGTAGCAGCACTGCAACATCATTGTACACTGTATGGGTACTGTAGCAGAACTGTACAGTGTGCAGGTATTGTAGTAGCCACTATAGCAGGTACTATTTGGTACTGTAGTAGGTGGAACTATACACCTTGGGCCAATGGTTTGGGCTTAGAGTCCTTAAGGATACTGGGCCACCCAGACCTTCTGGTCAGTAGGGCTTTCGGGCCACCATTAAGGCCCTCGGGACACCTCAAGGCCTTCAGACGAGATGTAGTTTCCCCAGACACAGTACAAAAAAGAAGCAGCCCCATAAGAGGATTCAGAGCAGGTTCACTCACTAGATAAGAAACAAATGGATTGTGATAATGAGAGTGTATGGTTATGCCATCGGTACCAGCATGTTCTTGCACACGATGTCTAAGCAGACGGCCATGCAAAGGTGGAGTGCTACTATCATGACGTAGATGCTGGGGAGGGGCAGTTCTTTATAGATAGTCTAGTTGATTTCCCTAATACCTCCAGGTCATTTAATATACATATCCTATAATCCTTGTAATCTCTAAGCCTAGATTCCTTATAAGGGTTCCCCCACATCCCTTGAAATGGGGGTTATCAAAAAATCAAAAAAAATGAAGGCCTTCACGCCATTTCCGCAAATTAGAGTGGATTATTACATGTTCTAGAATAATTTTTTATTGGACATACATAATTAATATAATGAAGTTGGTGTGTTTCTATGATAATTTTTATTGTTCATCATTTAATAATTAGATCATATAACATACAATATGATGTTCTAAAAAATTAAATGTTTTATTTTTTGATTCAAAAACATATTCCTCAATGAAATTAAAAAAGTGATTTCCCATTTCAATTATCATCTACATGGAAACAATTTACAAATAAAAAATGGAAACATAATGATATTGCATTATTTATAGTTAGTAATATTTGTGACCTAAATATTGGTGATAAAAAATGAATCCCATGATGATTAAATTTCTTAAAAAAATTAAATAGTTTATAATGGGACATGTTGTATCATGAAAATGTAATCTTATTATAGTAAAATATTTTTTATATCTGTTGTAATATTTATCCAAATGTAACATGAATATGTGAGCCGATTATTTTACATATTTATATATGTTTCTATAATTTTTTTTTCAAATTTTCCTTTCAATATTTTTTGTTGATATTAATTTTTTGTTTCATAGATTATTTAAAAGAATCTATAAATTTAATTTTCTCTATTTTAATATATATATTTTTCTCTAAAAAATTATCATGAAATTTATAATTAGATCTAATGTTTTCCTTATCCATTATGCAGTTGTACAATTTATACTCTAATATCATTTGAGAAATTATTTAATTTAATTATTTTTCAATTTTTACCTTAATATTGACAATTAATCCTCATTTAACTGAGTATTTTCCTTTAATTACACAACATAGTTCCTAATTTCAACTACATTATCTGTTTATTCATCAATATATATGTTCTATTGAACTAAATTGTGTATGTAGTCATTTTCAAATGATTCCAATCATAAAAAATTATTATAAATAGTTTATTTATGTTAATGATTAAATTTATATTCACTAGAATCATTCACTAGCATATTATTACAATTAACATTATTAATGATGAAACACGTATTTTTAAATAGCCACAATTCTCAACATTTACATGTATTACTACCCCATTTTAATCACCAATTTCATCTTATATTTTTTTATTAATCATATATAAAAACACATATTAAAATATATTATTAGTGTTTATTATTTTTCACATGGTTTTCCATTCGTAAAAGTATCATATCTTATTGATGGTTTTTATAGATATTTTACATTGTGTTAATTACCAATAAGAAAAAAATCAATTAAGGGGGTCCTATTCCACCTCTTAAATAATTCAACATCCTCTATATCATTGCATTTTTATTTTAATAAAATGATAAATAATGAAACCAAGGATTGAATAGTTAATATTATTTAACATTATATTATTTTTTGTACAAAATATACTTGGATTCATTATAATAGTTAGGGGTGAATTATATTCACCATGATTTAAGGATGATTTTATAATTCTATCATTTATTTTAATCTTGTTCTATACACATGTGTTTATTTGTATCACTATTAAAATATTTCATTGATCATAAATTTCTCTATAAATAGGGCAACATTGTTGAACTCCACCACTCCGAAACATAAAAATGTTGGTTAATGAAGAGGATACAATTTAACAAAATACACCTTGGTTTTGGAAAAATCAATGTGGTATAGGTATCTCAAACCAAAGTCACACCAACAATAAATAAACATAATAAATTATTATAGGTTTATATTGATTTATCCTATCCAAATCTCACTTCATTACATGATAATGATATAGCTCATTGTAACTCAATGGTCCACTCCATATATCATTAAAAATAGAAAATAATAATTTTGGTCACCAAAACACATACATAAAAAAATAAAGTATGATAAAATATATCAATCACATATTTTAATATAGTATATTCTCTTGTAGCTTCCACCTAAACATTTTTATATTTCTCTTCTTTATCAACCCATGAGAGGATATAGAATATTGTTATTATGTTATCTAATTCAATATTTATCACTCAGTGCTTGATGTATTCCTAATATGAATAATATTCACTGATTGATTCTTGATGAAAAATATATTCCAAACAATATTTTGAATAATTATATCATACATACAAATGTGTATATTCAGGTCACCTCTCTATAGATATATAATCAATATAAATCGACATTTCTTTTTTATGCTTACTAAAATATAAATATAATTGTATCTAATAGAAATTTGGATCTATATATTTTTTTTCTAAAATGCTCACATAAATATTCTATCAACCATGATTATATTCCATATGTACAATAAGAATTTTATAAATATTCAAGAATATGATATGATAAAATAGATACTAAATTGAATTAATATATAACCCTTTATCACAATTATAGGAAAAATTATTCATGAAAAATTTCTCACATTGATTCATAATTTTCATTTATCACATAAAAAATATTATTGGAATATTACTACAATCCTTTTTTTCACAGTATAAAGTTGAACCTAAATTCCATGATTTAAACCATGATAATATTCATATTGTAGTATGTCTTGATTTATATAAATATATATCAGACATTCTTATCTCCAAAGATATTGACATACTATAATAATTATATAATTTTATCATTTAATAAGATTTCCATGATCAAACTAATTCTCATCAAATGAATTTATTTATGTTAAAATAACTGATATGTTAATTTTTTTCATGTGGAAATTATTTTCTCAATAGTCGTTGAAAAAATACATAACTAATACAATTTTTATTTATTAAAATGGAAAAAATAATAAAAATTATTTTAGTTAAAATAATAAAAAACCTGAAATAGATAAATTGAACACATTAACATTTCAATTATTATGTGATTGACATCAATGAATTAAATTTATGTCTTATCCATGCTCAATATGTTACTATAAATAAGGTCATTATCCTCAAATTACATATTCAATAATAAAATACATTGATATTCCATCTATATACAATATGGTCATCTTTATAGAAATGAAATAATTAGTTTATAATCACAATTCATGACTATTCTAGTTGACCATGTGGATAAAAAATATAATAAACGACCATCTTTGAAAATCTTCATTTTTAATCTTTATAATCAAAAAAGTAAAAGTGAAATACTCATAAATAAATGTAAATATCATCTAATAGAAAAATATCAATAATATAAACAACAACAAACTATTTTTTTTCTTATAATATAATTATTAATTTTATTATGTCTTTTAACACCGTGTTATTCCAAAATCATCCACACATACTAATCCATCAATCCTCTATTTTGAATTAATTTTTTATACATGATTAAATAAAACCTCTATGAATTCATCAATCACATTATTATTTAAATATATCTAATTAACTACTCATCATTAAGTATAATATTTTATGAAAATACATAATAAATAATGCATCATATAATTGGATACTACATGTCTCTTTATGTGATCATTAATGTAAAAACCTATCAACCTTTAAACAACGTAAATATTAATGATGTTTATTCTCAATACCCATTTAATATATCTAACAAAAAACTAATTCTATGAATTTAACTCATAGACCAAATACTAAATCCATGGGGTCTAGTAAAATGGCTCATAGGATTATATTACCAATGGGAACCCCATTATCTCTCCCTTTGGTGTTGATATATAATAAAACTATATTCATTTCTATATTCCTTTTAATAATATGGAATATTCAAAGAGTACTAATGGTACTATTTTATTTCTAACATGAGAATAATTTTTTTGGGTTCCATATTTAAAATATAATATTTTATTAAAATCCATTTGATATATTTAAATCTACACCTAAAAATTTACCAAATATGTATCATTTCACTATATTTTCAATTTACATTGCATCATAAGTGTTAGGGAACTATTCAAAATATAATGATTTTTCTTGTAATTATAATACCAAATTCTATAAACAGTATGTCTAAAACATCTAATTCATTGAAAATAATTTGTTTAAATATATTATAATAAAAAATAGTCATATTTCATTAATATAAAGTGATTTTAAATATTCATAAATCCATCTACATCAAATATTAAATACTAAATTTTCCATATTTGCATTAATATTTTAACATTATATGAAAACGTTACAAAACATTTCACACATATAAACCCACTATAAATGTTTTAGAAATTATAATTTTTAATGAATGGAACAAAATAAACCCTTAAATGCTTAGACCTAGAATAATAATTACTCATGTTCCACCTATTAATTTATAAATCTTCATATTTATAAAAAATTTGTGGGGTGGAGTTGGTGATTTATTTCTTAGTGTTATGAATTTGATTTGGCCTCCATTAAAATGATGAAATGATGAAATTATTTTAAATAACCATTTTACAATCCTATATATACTATAAACCACATTTATATTCCATAATTAACAATTTCATTAAAATTTAAATGGTGTAGGGTGGACAGCAAATATTTTTATGTAATTTTATGTTTTTAAATTTAATTTCTTTTACACTCGATAAAGTTAATATATCATCATTAGACATTTAAAAAACCCATTAATGGTATATAAATGTAAAAAACGTATTGAACCTTGATACATATTATATATCAAAATTTTGAAGACTATAAACTCTTAGTGAAGGGGAATATCCATATAAAAGTCGCTATCAATTATAGCATATTTTAATTAAAAATATTAACTATATTCAAAAATATTTTTTAATTTATAATATTTATAGAAATTTTATTCTATAAAAAATTACTGTCTAGAGTAAGAAAATCTAATTTATTCCCCAAATTTTCATATGGTTCTATATGATATCATCAAATTCCACTAACTATGGAATTATAATTCAAATATAAAAATATTATTATACTCTTCACATAAATTATTCATAGACCATGAAATATTACTCTTCAGTATTTCCTCCCTCAATGTTATTCAGGGTCAAAATAATAATATTTACCAATATATATTTCTATAATACATAGAAAATCACCTTTAATATATTGAGTATTTATATGGAGTTTATTAAGTGTTAGATGGAATCCCATCCCAAACCCCAACAAATTATTAATAAATGTAAAGTATATAGAACTTTGGAGTTTAATGGTTAAACAAGGGGCATACACAACACCACTGTAATGAACTAGACCATCCGAAAAAGATCACCATATTTTGTGACTTTTATTTACTTGTGTATTATATGAATTAATTCATAAATTAGTTAATTTGAATTGCATAATTGAAGTGATTTTTCATATATTATTAAATAGAAACTAATTTCTATGAATAGTTTATCAGTATCATATAAAAATATAATAAATGATCTATATTAAACTCATTTTATTTAACATAAACAAGGATTAAAAAACATCCTTGACATAAGATAAATTTAATACTATTTATCTCATATAAAATCATTAAATAGTAAATTATTTAATATTTCAAGAAATGTTGAAAAGATTCAATATTTTCAATAAAATAAACTAATAAATATATTATCTCTTATTAATTATATCCTTATAATTATTTCATTCCATTATACACATCATCCAATAATTACATAAAAAATATATAAAATATTGTATATTCGTATACATAATTGTATATAAACTTAGTGAGATAATAGGAAAAATCAATATCACCATTACCACACATTATAGAATCTCTTACATAACTATAGATAATTATCATAGAACATTTATTAAATGTTAAATCATTAATAATATTTAAAATTAATTATTTTGAAATAATTCAAACTTACTTCTATAATTGGATTCTACAATTATGAATAAAATTTAAACCCCACCTCATTATTTAGATGTATTTATATAATGAAAATAACCATTGCATATACTATAAAAACTTATCCAAAGTTTCATTTAACATAATAATCATTAGTTAACTATTTCACACCATAGTAAAACTAGGTATTCAACAATCAAATCATAAATATATTAACTATTATATCTGAATGACTTGATTCTACTATTAAAAAATTTAATAATTCATAAAATTCATTTTTATAAACTCTACAACTCCTGTATCTAATGAATAATATATAAAAAATATAAATATAATAAATAAAAATTATTTATATCTTTAATAACAACAATAATAACTGCGCGAACATCTATAAAACAATATTATTTTTTAATTATGACTCATAAAACGGATTTTTTTCCAATATCTTATTATCACAGATGTAATCTTATGGCGGGATTTATACTAAACTATTCACCCCAATAATGGATTATGTCAATATTACCCCAATTTACATGTATCAATTATTATTTTTTAACTATACTCATTTCTTTACAATTTCAAATTATTCATAAGGTTATAATATATGGCATGGACAAAATAATCATGCCATCATATCATCAATTAATTCTAAATCATTGATACCATTTAAACAAAATAATGATAATAATTGATCATAACAAATATATACCAATAGAGAAAAATTCAAACTCATTATAAATTTATAATAATATATTATTACTATTTATACATTGGGAAACATGATATATGAAAAAATATATACAATTATATATACAATTTTTTTAAATAAAATACCATATCAAATCAATAAAATATAATTAATCATCCAATATAATAATATAATCTTATATATATTCTGTATACACTAATCTTGTCCTTTAAATTATTAATTTAAAATTCATTCCTATAATCAATATTTTAAAATAGATAGTAGGTGAATATTCATCATAACCCAGTCATTTAAATGGGTTAATTGTGCTATCGTTATTAAACAAAATACCATAAATATATCCATTGTTAACACCTTTCATAAAATATTAATAATTATAACATTTGTTCCCCCATAATCGAGTACACTATGTCCAAATTCATTATTATCTTATAAAATATGAAATTTAATTATCATTTGTCAATACATTGAGTGTTTTATTATATTTTTTAGAAATTTTTTAATCTTTTCTTTCCAGTCAAGAAATATTGGAGGAAAATATTCAATCATGTATATGTATTCGAGATTGTATTTTACCAACATCATTTAAGAAGAAGAGTTATCAGATGAATCATATTATATTTCTGTACTTCTAATAGTAATTTTTTCAGCTGATCTTATACATCTATCTAGGCATATATACCCCTGTCAATGTTAATTTTAAATCATGTCAATTTCATTCCCTATCAACAATAATATTGAATATTATAACATTATAAACTACTCATATATATATACCCAAAACTACATCCACTCAAAGATGATATATTATTCATTTGAAATCATTCAATTATTATACTTTGCATCACTCAAATATATATCTATATAGTTACAATCTTGTTATTGCATTGGTTGGATGTTGTATAATATATATTAATCTATACTATCATTGAAAATTCCATTTCATTTAAAAATTTTCTTGTCTCAAAATTTTTTAGCCTCACATTAATATATAAACAAACAGAAACTCTCAAATATAAATCTGATACATCCTTCATTATTCATTATTATATAAATTTTAGTATGATTAAAAAATTATCTTAACTCTTTTTTGAATTAAAATAACATGTTAAATTAATTCTATATAGAAATATACATTAAAAAAAATTCATTATTATGATAATGAAATTTTAATATATTAGACTAAATTTCACCTGAAATTACATTTTGAACATAGAAAATTTTATCACTAAATTTTTTATTCATCTGATATGGATTTTTTGTTGATTTCTCCCTTTTGAATTAAATTCATAATGTAAAATTTATAATATAAAAAACTCGGATCATAGTTTGTATTTTAAGATATAAATTTATTATTAAATTTAATCAAATTATTTATATATTATTCAAAAAAATATCCATGAAGTTTATCTATATAAACTTCTTTTTATATCTCTTTATTCGGGAGGGTAAATCATACATCCATCGAATAAACATTGCAGTTATTTTTGAGAATTGATAAAAAAGATGTATTATTAAAATCATACCAAAGAATTAGAGAATGGTTTTATTTGCATCAATCCCATGGTGTTATGAATATAAATCAAAATATATCATTTAATTTTTATATAACATCCCCTACACCTTCAAATTGTTTCAAAACACCCATATTTATTATATTATATTACCCTACTTAATTACATGGAATAATTTATCAAGTAGTATTCTTAATAATTTGAATATATACTCATTCATAGTATTAAAATATAATGTATTTCCACATCCTTAATAATATATTTCTATTTTTTGATATTTTGATTATTTATTTATATATTATAATATTCCCTTTTTGTATTTATTGGACATTATTGGCATCCAATTATATTGTTATCCTAAAAATTTCTAATAGATTGATTTATTTTATCATCCAATCTATAGTTTTATCATAGTCAGTTCTATATTTAGATAATTTATTATATGATTAACAAAAAATAATTTTATTATATAGTTTTCTATGAATAAAGAATATTTCATTAACATCATGTTTTACAAGAAACACTGAGTTTAAACCAACTGTGATATACTATTAAAATATTACATAATGTGACAGCGATCATCTAACCATTATATTAAGTGTATGAATATGAATATATTCATAATGAATGTTTTTTATTTGAACATGTATATTATAAATTAATTGGTTATAAAATGAAAATAAATGAACATATTAATCTTTTGAATGTAAAATTGTTATTTCTCTAAATCAAGGTTATTATGCCCTTAGTGTGTATTTACAATAATAAATCAAATTCTTAACTATTGGGTTATGATTTTAATTTAATTTATAATTAATACATTAAAATATGATTTTACATTCATATTATAATTTTCCATCTAAATAGATTTTAATATACCGATATTTTTATTCATAAATTGTAATTTTATTAAAAGAAATTGTTTATGTCACATTTCATTACTAATTATAAAATACATTTAGTCAAAATATAGAATTCTAAAAACTGGAAATGAATTTTATTTATTTAATGTTGATGAAATTAAATTAATTATTTACCTTTTAATTTCATATCAATATGAAAGATAACCATAGATAATAATGACACGACTCTAATGGTAAACTATGTAAAATGGTGTTATAACATTAGATTACACTTTGATATTTTTCTAACAAATGGTTCCATATATTTGGATGAATGAAATTATAAATTCTACATTCGAGTATAAAATTTATTTAATATTGATAAAACTATTGTTTAAATATGATCTTTTTATTAATTTCTTTAAATAATAAATATGAAATGTCACACACTTTATTTCAATATCTATAAATTTTAATTACAATAAAAAAAATATAATAATCACTTATAAATGTTTATTTTAACAATTATTTATTGTTCTTACCATGGTAATTAATTCTAATTTTACTTTAATTAATGGTTTCCTTATATTCTTACGCAACACTAGTAAAATATTTAACCAAATATTATATCAATTTTATAAAGGATTTTTAAAAGATTAAACGTTATAAATTTCTAATAAATTAATGATTTCAACAAAATTTATAGATGAATATAATTTATTAGGATTGTTTTAATGTTTTATATTCAAATTGAATCTTTATCCTAACATTTTTAATCTCAAAAGAAATGAATAGTTTCTAAAATAAAATTAATTTTATTTGTGAAAAATGATAAATTACTAAATTACATAAAAATGAATAAAACTACAATAATAAAATTACAATGAAATTTTTCGAAATATATCATTTATTTTCCATTTATTTTCAATTGTTACCTTATAATTAAAATCATATCCTTTTAATATTAAAAGAAATACTACCACAGTTAAGATTAAATATGGTTACCAAATATGATAGATAATAATATAATGATTAATATAACATCATAAAAAATATAAAAAACATTTTCTAATATTAATTTGATATTAACAACTTTTTTTCTAATATATGACTATTTGTAATCATTTGGGTTGAGAATTAATTAATTAAATTTTATTCTTTTTAGTATTTTGAAGAGATCTATTTCCCGCCATTACAAAATAACACCATATATCTATTTTAATTTAACAAAATACAAATATATCTCATCCAAAATAAACCATAATCAATCCAAAAGAACCTTATTCATGTACTTGTGTATCTAGTCATCCCAAAAGTCCATCGCAAGGGTCCTAAAGAGGTAATCAAAAGGGGTTCTTTCCTTGAAGAGGTACTCACCTTGTATTATAACATTCCTCATTACATATTTAATTAACAAAATCGAATATATTATTCTTATCAAAAAATAAAAAATTTATTATCCTAAATGTAATTATATATTATTTTTATTATAATGAAACCACAATTATCCACCAACTTTTCCATAAATATATAATGGTAATATTTCTCTTGATTATGTATGGAGTACCCCTCCATGATGTATTGTTATCTATTTCACATTTTCTTTTTAAATGTATGTATATAAGGTTATATTTATTTGGTTTATATGATATATATGATGTAATAATGATTCATATCTAGTAAATTATTATTTAACTCTATTTTAATCCATTCGTTGAAAATTGAAAACATTATTCTTTTGTACTTTTGACCTACCCTCCACAAGAATTCTGCATTTCATTTTAAATATATATATATAAGGATAATATTAAATATTCCTTTAATTAATAAAAATTTTATTTAAATCATAATAAAAATTATATATATGATTTATTCAAGGTAAATTTACAATGAATGAAACCATTGAACCAAAATATTTATGAAATTTGAAGCAATTATCCACCATAATTAAGACATTCAAAAGTATTTTTTAATAAAATAGTGATATATATCTAAAATTAAATAATACATCTAATTATATATATGAGTATATTAAATATATATTTTTTATATATACGGTTCAGAAAGATTTGAGGGATGTTATATTTGAGGTAAGGATTTTTTTACAATATCTTTAGTTAACATGATTCTTTATGATTATGTTTCATATATTGATAATTCATGTTATATATATAATGAATATTATTTAATTTCATATCATATTTTTTCTTATGATTAACCTATTCACATTATTTTTCTAATCTATTTGTACTAAAGATTCCAAATGAATATTTTTAATGAATAATCACTATGTTTTACAATTATGATAGAAATAATTTTCATAAGTTTCCATGTTTTCTAAAATTTTAATCAACGATTTTTTTACTATTATCTAATGAATTTTGAATTTTATTTTTGATATTTTATATTTTTAAAAATTTAAGAGGAATATTCATGTTTCTCTTAGAATGATGGTTTTTGTTTACATTTTACTCAAAATTTGAAGGAATAAATTTTTAACATAACCAACCTAAATGAATTTTCATGAAATCATGATTTCTCAATTCCAGTTTGGTTACATTAAATGTTTCCAGTATATATTATTAGAAAATAATTTCCATAATATTTTAGGATTATTTCAAATTTAATATGTGACTTAAAAATAAAAAGGAAAATTCCATAGAAAGTATTCCGTTTTTCTTTGAATATAATTATTCAACTGTAAAATCATCTTTCAATGATATATAGGAATTATTTGGTATGTGATATAATGATATCATAATAATTATTTCTCTATAAAATTTGTTTTTATGATTATGAAAAATAAATGTAACTTATTTATTTTCCATGGATTAAGATAGGAATATTTTTAACCATATAGAATAAATAGAAAGTGCTTTATGATGATGTATTTGTTTGGACCCAAATTAAATAGTCCCCCATTACTTTAGATAAATAATAACCTTCTACAAGATAAAATGGTACCTGATGTGATATCCCAAGCTCGAAAAAAGATTTTAATTGTGATTTTATCCCAAAATCAAAACAATAGGCTGGGTGTGAGGTTATCCATAACAAAAAATAGGTACATGGGATGTTATCCCAAGACTAATATTTTTTGGAATGTGTTGGTGGGTATAATTGACATAATATTTCTATGAATATTATAATAACCAACTTTATTACACCCTTTTATGACAAGATTGTATGACAATTTATACATTAGTTCATCATGTTCTTTGATTCATTTATGAATCATCTCATATAAAAATCGTTGATTTATTCCATTATTCATGATTATGTTTAATGATGTGCTATTTTGGATTTTCAATTATTATTCTCTTGTTCTCGTACCTGTTTTCTGATGCTATTCTTATATTGTCATTGATATATCCCATTTTCACCGTTCTGAAGCATATGATATCACCCATTGATTTTTTTTCAATAAGTTTTGTAGAAATGTTTTATGTAAAATATATCTCATAAATGTGATATTTAGGATGCACTATGTAGAATATGATGTAGATCATGTATAAACCAGTTATTTTTGTGTATTTATTTTTCAAAATATACTAAACATATATAGTTTTTTCATGGATTTAAATATAATTTAACAAATATTAATATATTAATATATAAAATCCATATATTAAATGTGTGGGTCACTATTGTTTGAACTGGAGAGAGATTTAGATAACATTGGAGTCATGGATGAGAAAAAATTGATGATAACTCTTAGTATTATCACTTTTAAAGAGAACATTATATGTTATGGTAATAAAAAGAGTTTATCCCAGAGAGAAAACTATATATGCATACAACAAGTAGAAGTTGATTTAGAAAAGACGAATCTTGGGGTATTAATATTAAAGGTACTTGTATAGTATATGTCTTTTATTATTCTAGTGTATGTTGAGTTTTTTATTTACATTGTAGTTGGTTTCATAATACTGGTAGATACTATTAGATTAATTAAAAATTTATCTTCAAAACATTATGAATAATATGAATAGATAATGGTGATTGATTTCCAAGGTTAACAATAATGTTTTATATAGTGAAATGATGATTTCATGATTTAGACATCAAATAAATTATTATTTTTTGATTAATCACTCAGATAAAATACAACGTAAAATCAGGATGACTACTTAGATTTTTTCATGGTATTTGAGATATGATAATGAAGATGAGATTTTTACAAGTATAATAAATTTTTATAGTGTATTACATTATTTTGTTTATATAAATTCTCATATATCATTAAATTACCCGAAGAATATTAATTATTATCACCATTGATTATAAATTTAATTACAACGGATAAATCCTTAGGTGAAAATAATTGTGTATCAGGCCAATGATTATTCAATTGTTGTTTCTTATAGGAATGTGCTTCTTGAAAATTTTATATTCTCCCTCGAATTAAATTTTATTTTTTCAAATGGAATCGATTTCATTAAATAAACCCCACATCCAATTTTGAATAAGTGATGTCATGTTTGATATACTAAGGCAACATATAACTGCATATCTATGATATCATAAATATGAAATCCCAAAGGAAATTATATAAATTGTGTGGGTATTGATATATATTAAAACATCTTGTTTATTTCATATGGTTGGAGGAAAACTCATCTTTGATGATATTCCAACAACATGGTAGTTCATTAATATCATTATGGGAGAGTTTCCTAATCATCCACCATTTCAAGATGATTAAATTTCAATAGAACATGAATTTAGATCTACAAGTATTTTAATGATCCACATAGAATAGACCCAATTGAGTTATTAGAATTTATGAATAAAATTCGTAGGGATTTTCTTCATCCAATTGTGTCACCCTGGGGTGTACCCAATCTTTTTTATGAATAATGGTGGTTATATATTTCAATAAATTCATTATTTTGATCATTAAAATATTAATTAAAAAATTATGTGTCTCATAAACTATGTTGATTCAATATTTGATCAACTCCACAAATATAAATACATTTCAGTGATTGAAATTTACTATAGATATCATCAACTGATTATCAATAATAAGTGTATTCTCATTAAAGTATATCATACATGGTATAGACACTATGAAATAATTTTGATTCTATTTAGTCTTAATAATTACATGGTTATCATCATGAATTGAATAAATTTAGTCTTCAGAGATTACCTTTATTTATTAGTTATAGTATTTATAAAGGAAAATATTAAATATTTAATGATAATGTAAGATCGTAGAGACAAGGAAAAGAATGTACAGAAGACCCAAAGGAATTATAGATTGTTTGAAAAAAAATATGTTCTGTGAAACTGTTTACAAGACGTTTTGTTTTTCAATCATATAATTTAATGTTTGAGTATATAGGTATATCTATCATATATGGAAGTTATTTAACATTGCCTTATACCGACCACTATGTCAGAAATATATATATATTTCTCAAATTTTATGGATTCCATGTTACAATTTCCATAAAACTATCTAATCATCTCGCATAGTAAACATGAATATGATCAATATTCTTTTGGATAAGGGAATATGAGAAAAAATTAAAGGACATGGAGAGAAGGATAGTCCTCACCCATTTTGTTAATCCACAATTTTATAAAGAGGGATTATTCATCTAAAATTGTACATTATAAAAGGGGTTTGGTTTTTTCTTCAAACAGTATTATATGGTGGTATCTTATGCCCCACTCTAACCAAATAATCATTAAAAAAATATCACAAGTTCTTATTTGGAGTTAGATATGATGTCTTTTTCATTCTGAATATAAATAGAATATCTTTATGTATATTGGTGTGAGATATATAGTGATCATAATATTTAAAATTATATATTCACCAAAAAATAGTTGAGTATGTTTCAGATAAGATGGTTGATGTGGATTGATGATTATTACTATTAAATACATTACCATAATGGTAAATCAAACAAGGTTTTCGCCACAGTTATTCAAAAGGATTGTGGAACCTTATCTATGATGAGTATGATGATATATCACATATTTCATGATTTTAATAGGATGGATCATGTAAATTTAATAAAATGGGTGAAATATTATAACGCTCAAAAGAATGTTAAATAATTTATACACGTAAGGATTAAACAAGCACAAAATAATGATATAAAAGTGAATGAAAAGTTTATAAATGGTCTTGGGTTAATACATTATTGTGATTGTAGATTATTTATCATATTTCTTCATAAGATATCCCATTTTGTATGACTGGACAAATTAAATGTGGATATTACAACCATTTCCCACACTAAAATGGAAATAGGGAAACATCACCATGGATATTTTCATTTGATTATACAAACTCAATATTGGTCATAATGTTTTATGGTTTTTAGTTTATCACCTTATGATGACATAACAATTAACTGACATTTGCGAATATTTCTCTATGGATACATTACGTGGTATAATTTAAAGGTGTGGTATGGTGGCATGAATTACCTCATTATATTTTAACAGATAAAGATCTTATTGTTAGATAGAAGTTCTAATGATGTCATTATCATGCTCTGGATATAATTATGATATTTAGTAATACTTATCATCCTCATACATATACTCCATGATAGGGAAACATTCATAACCTAGAGGATATATTCATGTTTTTTTATTTTTATTTTTATGGATATTGGGAACACATCATCTCTCTAGGAATGTTTCCATATATTAATATTTTCCAATCGACAATTCAATTTTCTTTTTATGAATCCCTAAATTGAATGAATTGTAAAACTCCAATGGTATGAGATAAAGTTAGAGAAATAAATATATTGGGGCTTGTGGAAGCTGTGAAAATGATAGATAATTTCATATCGATTTAGTTGAATACCATGCCATCTCAGAGTCAACTGAAATGTTTTGGTTATAATTATTGGGGAATTATTGAATACATTGTTGTTGAAAAATATTTTTATGAATATCTCCATGGAAAAATGTTATGAAATTCCAAAATAAAGGAATGGTAATACAATGATATATTATCCCCTTTTAGAATCTTGATTGAGTTGGGACAATATATTGTCATTTATTGTTATAACTAAGCCTCCCCCAAGTTCATGATGTGTCTCATGTATCTCCCCTTAGGAAGCACAGACTGAGTCCATCAGTCATATTGAGTTCAGTTGTCAAACCACTAGAGGATAATATTTCCTATTTAGAATAAAAAGTGGAAACCAATTATCATATAGATATTTTTTTATAGAACCAGACTACTCACATAGTTAATGTTCTCTGGAAAATTAAATAATTCTATAATGCTACTTTGGAACATAGGGTTGTGAGAAAGTAGAGATGCCCTTATTTTCATAGAAACACATTAATGATATTTTGATTTTGAAATTAATCATGATGAATGAGGTTTACAATAGCACACATATAATTTATGTAATTGTTTTATGTAAAAAATATATATCATTGATATCCTTCTCTATAAATAACGCTGAGTTCAAATTAACCGAAATATACTATTATTAAATAAATTAAAGTCATAAATATTACATAGAAATTGGAATTATGTTTATAAATAAGAATAACTGGAAAATTAAAATTGTATAGTTTATACATGTTTAATCTGAATTCATTGGTTATCAATTTATTAGAAATGAAAATTGAAATAAAATTGATGTAAAAGATATGTTTTCAAAAAAACAATTTTTACGTACGAAATTGTTTTTATCTCAATTAATTAAATTGATCACTATTTTAGAATTATGATAATGATTTTTATATATTATATATTCAATAATATTTTTCAACAATCATTTAATTTTTTTTCTTGGAATGTGATAAAAACATATGTCTCTTTTTATGCTTAAAATCGAGATTTTATAAATAATTAGTTCCCTCGTATTTTGTTTACATTTTTTAAAATGAATTTAATCCACTTATAGAAGTATAATATTGAATAATACAATATTTATTTTAAATTATACGGATAATAATTGGTAAATCAAACACTTTTTTCAATGTGAATAGTAACTATTGTTAATTTTGTCACCAAGGTAATAGTAAAATAGAAGAAATAGGATTAATACTTTTGAATAATAATTTAAATTTTCTATAAAACATTATATTATTCCATTGGATTAGATTTTTTCATAATTTCAAGTCTATATCTCAAATAAATGGCCACGAGAAACCTTTTTTCTACCTTCAAATTATTCTAGGATATGAATAAGTATATATTGTCATTATCTTGAATATTATATCTTTAATTGATTATGTATATAATATAAACCAAATATAACAAAACAAAAATTTCAATATTACATAAGAATATTATTTTCATGGTAAATTATTTCTTAATTTTACTTATTTAATAAGTACCTTAAATTCTTATGCAACACCAAAACAATATTTATCTAATTAATATAAAATTAAAATAATAAATATTAAAAATAGAAAAATAAAAAAAATTGATGAATAATTGTTTTTCATGAATTTGATAGATGATTATAAATAACTATTTATGTGTTAATAGTTTAGCCACTAATTTCACGCATTTTATTATGTTAAAAAAGTCAAATTAATTATATAGTTTCAAACATTACATAAATTATATTTTTGGAAAAATAAAATTTCTTTAAAAAATTTAAAAATAATAATAATTTTTATACAGATAATTTTGGATAAAAAAATTTCTGAATATAATTCATGGTCTACTTATTATAAAATTTTTGCATAATATATAATATTATAATCATTTAATATTTAAATAATATTACCATGGTTAAAATTATAATTTGTTAACCAAGGTGTTCTACCAAATAATATGTTTCAAAATGATACAAAAAAACCTAAATTTATTCCCTTGATAATATTTTGACATCATACTCCTTTAATTTAATTCTATTACCATTTGAAATCATTTTTATTTGGAATTATATATTGATATTTTTTTTAATTTCTTATGGGTCATTTTCCTCTCTTACAAAAGGCCACTGATTCTACATATTATTTACACCACATTTAGGAATATATCTCTTCTAAACACTAACAAAATACCTCAAAAAACTAACTATACAGATTAGAGAGAAATTATTTTTTCCAAAATACCAAACCTAGTGTCATTAATAGGATATATAAGTGAGTTTACTCAAATAATTGGTAAACATATAAATTGGCCATTTTTTATAGTGCATCATTAACATATTCTAGATCTTTTGTATTTAAAATAAAAAAATTATATTTTTTATCCTCAATATAGAAAAAATTTATTATTTTATTGTATCGACAATAATCTACCATCTATTAATTAAATGGATTGACAACTATGTCCCTCAATTGTACATGTGAACTACAACCTCCATGAAGCAATGTGATTCGTATTTCATTTCCACATTGCATGGATTTGGTTGAGGATATATTTAATAATTATATATGATATAATAATTAATTTATAAATCGAAATTCTTCTGTTCAATTATTTTATCCCCCCCCCCACATTTAATGTTGAAAATATATATTATGAAAACATATGACCTACATCTCCTTGAATGGTGTAATTCATTTTCATATATCATTATTTTTTGGATGGTTCAAAAATATATAATATATTTATTTGTGTGTGTGTGTGTGTGAAATTTATATATTGATTTATAATTTTCCAAATATAGGATCATGAATAATTTCAATGCACCAATACTACGGAACCAAAACATACCTAAACAATGATACAGTTGTCACCTAAAGTGGTTATTTTGAATAAAAATTTAATAAAAATGTCATTTAAGGTTTTCAGTAAATCATATCTAGAGTAAAACTTATGATTATGGTCCAATAAATTATGTACACTAATACTATATTTGTTACAAATGATTTTTGATAACATATGATTGATTTTAGTTATGTGATATTGGTTTAATGTTAAAATATTATTATTTGTGGGGGTAGTTTATAATTGAATTTATAATGATGTAGATCTAGGATATAAAAATAAATTATTGCATATATATTCTACTATTTCTTTTAATTCGATATATCAAATTTTATCATTCATTTTCCTCTCCTTGTGTACTTAATAGCCCAAAATATTATTTTTATAGAATATCTTCTACATTTAACTATTATTTTGGAAATATTTATATTCGAAGTCAATTCCTTCTAAAACTGTTCCATTTAATATTTATTCTATTATCCAATGATTTTATGTATCTATTTTATCCTATAATTTATTTTTTATAAAATGTTTTAAATGGAATCATCATGTCATTTACCAAACAAGGAGCTTTTGACTTATTATAGAAAATATGAATGGAATTTTATTAATGTACACAACATGAATGGAATTTACTAAAATAATGAACACTCAATCAATTCATGATTCGATAACATGTTCCAAAGGTTCTTTTAGAATAATATTAAATCCACTATTTTTTTGGAATTTTTTTGATATTAAGATGTGATTTAAAAATGGAAAATATTTTCTAAATTAAATATTGATGTGATACTTTAATGGAAATTTTTATTTATAAATGAATCAACTGATGTTACATAGGATCTAATAGGTATCTGAATTAATCATACAATATTTCTTCTCTATATATAAGATTTATTATTATGAGGATGAAATATCAATGAAGGTTGTTTTTATTTTAAAAGGGTTAATTTATAATCACTGTTTTTATGATGTTATTGAATAAAAATGAATGGATTTTTTAGATCTATTTACCAATGAAGAACTGATTTTACTTTTAATTCATGTATATTCGATATAATGAATATTAATCAAACATCGTATTACATCATCTGTTGTTATATCTAGATTTGATGTAATATTTTCAAAAAGTATTTTTCACATTTATGACACTGTTGTAGTTCACTACTATGATAAGCACCTTAATGTTTTATGAAAATATTCTCAATATAGTTCTATGTTAGGATAATGTGATATGGTGACGCATAATGTATTTTTATCTTCATGTGTGCGCACTCATAAGTGGATGATGATTATTATAAGGAAGTTCTAACATGGTAATATTTATGACATGATTTTATGAAAACAAACATGCAAGTTGGAATTCTTCGTGTTTTGTTGTCATCAGATATTTCAATTTGTGAGCATGTGAAATGGTCCTTAGAGTTTATGATAATCATTAATATATTTCATGACTAACAGAAAGTGATTTATTGAAAATAAAATTCGCAACATATATTGGTGGGATTTAAGGTATGTTGGATGTATCATGATTGACATGTTATTTCTGTATATATCTACAATTGATTTTTCCCTTTCACCCTTATTGTAGTTCATATGTCAGCCCTTTGAATGGAATATATCTATGGCCTAAATTTCATTTCCATGATTTAATAAAATTTTAATATCGATAGTCAGTGAAAATAGTATCAAGAAAATATCTTTATAAAACCATCATGCAACCTTCATGATGATATATTGTGTCAATGAGATTATATTAAATAGTTATTATTCATATATGGATATTTTTTTTGAAATTAATCTTTTTATTTTGGTTTCCTTGACCCATTTCTAGATATTAATCATGGAATTTATGCCAGACCACCTAACACCAACGAAAAGAATCATATAGGTTCACACATTCCGTGTTTTTATTGATCATGATGAAATTCTATTCGAAATTATTTAATGGATTATATATAATTATCAAGAAAGATAAATAATTTTATTCATGTTATATTGGTAGCACAAATTTAATAAATATCTATTCACATACAAGATAACACAAATATAATTATTAATTTTATTCAATATCCAAAAAATAACTATTCTCATGTATGTTAATGAAATATTTATTTTTGATAATAAATATTTATTAAGAAATTTAATAATTATGGAGGAGTTCAAAGAGACGAAGACCAAATCTAGGGATAAATAATTATATACCACTTGTTAAATTTTATTTATCATTTCTGAAATATGATGTGAACCACAAAATAAAAATGTTATTATTTCATTATGTGGCAGGGTTTATTAATGGTTATAATATTATTTAATGACTGAAAAGAAAATAAATTATTATTTTATCCTAAAACCCAACTCTATAAATACATAGTTATGTAGATTATGTTGACAATATACATCCAAATTTAATAATAGATATTTTTTTGCACAAATAATTCTCTCATGAAAATTTCTTCTCTCTATGTCTCAATAACGATAAGTGCATGATATATTTCATCATGAATGGTGAATGCGATATCCTAATTGAACAACAAAAGACATTCAATTCTCTACACTAGCACCGGAAGATCGAGTGGTGTTTCATGGAGATCATTAAAGCATGTATAGATCAACATTAGAGGGATTCAATCCTTTGTTTTTCATAGTTCGATGAAGGAAATCAAAAAAATTATATTCAAATTAACATTATTCATCAATAAAGAATGTTATTATGCCTAGTTATTTGTTTTTTAGATACTAAATAAATCTATAATAATATTTATATTCATGATTGTCACTCATGGGTTCATGAGTTGATAATTGAAATAAATTTTAATATATCGACCACCAAAAAACACTTCCACCATGAAAGAAACAAACAATTTTTATTAAATGTATAATTTTTAATTTTTATAATAATTTATTTTGTTGTTGATGTATGCACAATTATGGTATTATTTCCATTTCGTATTATTCGTTATTTATTTCAATTTGAATAAACATGATTCAAAATATTAAACAAATTAATTCTTTTCTTAATTTTCATAATGGTATAAAAATAGATAATGTTCGGTCAAATATTCCATCAGGAAATACTGAGCTTTGGATGGTATGATTGGCTTATATGAAATGTAATATGAAGTACATGTTGTGTACCCTAGTTCACTTCATCTTTATTAAAAGACTGATACATGACGTACCATGAATTAATTACATAATGTTTTTGTTGTATGTTGACAGGGAGGGGTGGAATATGGGTTTCTAGATTGCATGATGTGTATTGGTTTGATCAATGTGTTTTCTACATGGTATATTAGTGTAAATTATGAAATTTCCAATGTCATTATATATGTGAAATATTATGTGAGACATAAAAGATTGAGAATTTAATATATAAATGTCTTTTATATGAAATAAATGAAATTTATTTCATCAATTTCATCTTATGAAGAAGACACTATGAAAATCGACTAAAAATATGGACACACAACTCAATGAAATACAATGGCAAGTAGCTAAAATGTACACATAGTTTAGTCTTCCGATACAAATGTCGGGGACCTATGAGTGCATCCTAGAAACATGGAAAGTAGAACACAGGTTGTGTAGCTAGTCAGTACACATACCCTAGTTCACCCACAGTTCACACCACAAAACCTGGTGTGTAACTTAGATACATAGAAACTAAGATACCCTATGTGTAGCTAGATGTACGCAATGTGTTATCTCCAGTTAATCGATATTATTAAAAGTTACATTTTATTTGAAAATATGGGGCATTGAATCCTTGTTTTACTTGTTTTCATACCATTGTTTGTTTTAAAATTTAATAATTGTTTTAAATAATGTTAAATTTCCAATTGATTTTTTGTTATAAATATGTCATTATTTTTTATTCCATTAATTTCCCAATAATTCAATAGATGATGTGTGTCTCTAATTTTGTATGAATGATCATTACAATGAGAGGGAAACAATTAATTCAAAAATAAATTAATTAAATTTTGTCTATCATAATAAACTTTATCGAATAAAAACATAATTCTTGATAGTTAATTCTTGTTTATTTGTTTCATTTATGATAATACATGATAACAAACAATGTGCAGGATGATTTAATTTATTTTTTTGTATGGATTTGAAATTATTTAATATTAAATCAAATTACTTATTACAATTTATCCCTCCCTCCATCATTTTACAGGATCTGTATATCCATGGATATTTATATAATCCCCTTTAACCAATCCTTAGGTTCCCCTCACCTACATGTGAGTTATAAATACATATAACTAATGGAGTATCCCAAGTCGCATGAAGGTGGTTAAAAATTAAACCATTATAATTCTAATGAAATTGATATATTGGTGGACAAGTGGAATACTGTAACTTATTCACATATGTAAATATGAGTTATTTACCTTAGGCTAATGGTTGATTTGATGTATTCTCATTAAATCGATCATTATATATAACTCATAAAAATATCCTTAAATTATTTATATATTTATTTTCTAAAATTATTTAATATATTGATTCAACATCGTGATAACAAAAATAAATGAACTAATGTACAAGGATGTAAATTATATAGATGTATTATGTTTAAATAATTTATCCAATATAGTTATATAATTAGGTTACATCTACCAAATATTAACAATACATATAATGGATAAAAAAGATAAAATTTATGCAAAATATATTTAGAAATACCACAATTAAATATTATTTCAAACATCACATTCCCTTAAATTATTGGGAATAAAACACAATCGAACTAAGTATTTGGCCAACCTATTGGGACACATAGATTTATAAAGTGATTTCTTATAAAGGATTTTGGTTGGATTAAAAATTATACATCAATAAAAATTTCCCGTGATATAATTGGTGTAATTTGAAGGAAGGTTTTGAGGAAATCAATGTGAGGATTTCAGGATAGGGGATTCTACTTAATGTATCAAAGAGATGCAATACCATAATTAAAAAATACCAGAACACCAAAATACCATCAAGTAGCATGTAAAACTCTTTTTAATGTAATTAAAATAGGAATAAAGATCCTTTCCACAATAATTTTTGAGAAACTGGTAATTTTCATTTAAATTGTGAGGTCTATTAGAACATTATAAATTAATGAGAGATTTAATATGATTAGTTAATGTATTTTATCTCTCCCAATTTGTGTAAATTTAATGTAATAAAAATATGTTCTTCTATTTGTGAAATAAAATATAAATATATGCATGAATATTTTTTGTATGATCAATTATGTATGAAGAAAAATTTCAATATCGTAGTAACTTCTTGGAAAGTTATATATATGAATTCAACATGGTAAACACCTTGATTGGAAGTATTACATACTAGAATCATCATTACCTAATCTACATGATATGTAGGAAAGTGATGATAAGTTCTCAGTCTATAGGAAACCTATAAATGATGAGTTCAACATTAAATGTTTGATGATTTCTTCTTTGTCTAGTGAATTCATGAAGTCTCACAAAAACATGTATGTGTATAGAATTATTGAGAAAATGAATTGTGTTTATAGATAGATTTATAGATAATAATGGTTTTGAATGTCCAATGAACTAATTAATATAAATAACGATTAGAAATACCCAGCTTGGCCACACATTGTCAATCTCATTGCGTACATTGAGTGTTTGGAGTTAATGTGGATTAAAATTCCCAAAGAACAACGACATGATCTAATTCTTGAGTAACTCCCCCTAAATGTCTCCAGTTTTCTTATTAATTTCATTTATAAATAATTTCATATGTTTCTTCTTGATCATTTACACATATTTTCCATGTAGATATGGATATGAATTGTGAAAAACATTCCATAATTATAGTGAACTAATCGAAATACAGGGTGAATAGATTTCTACCTAAAGCTTATTCACCCCTTCTAAGAAGAGGATGGTAAATGGGAATGAGTGGGAACATTATGTTGTATGTTTCACATGGGTCATGAAAGGAAAATTAAAGACAAAATTCAATCCATACATTAATCAATGGGAAACATTAAGAGGTATTTTATGAGATCAATTTATTTTTTCCTATAAATTTGTTATTAGATGCTGATTTTTTTCTCACATATGAATTGTAATATAGGAACCGTTTAGATTTATAGATATTCACTAGGGGGAGGTAGATCTATGAGAAGAAAAATGATTTATAATTGTCGTTGTAGCTATCGAGAAAAACATACCCATTTTTTCAACTTGAATGATATTGGTTTGGAATGGTTTTTATTAATTTCCATATGTTACTAATAACATTATTTATATATCTAGACATGATACTAATGGATTCATTTTAAATTTTTTTAATTTTTTTAATTTTATTTTTATAAATATAGAAACATTTATGGTAAATATCATTTAAATATAGATATTTATTTAATGGATTGTATGATCCATTTAATGGTAATAGTTAGTAATGTTAACATATAATCCTCATACCTCACCCAACATTTGGATCACTGGAAAGGATGTGTAAATAAAAATTGATTGGCTAAATTAAATAATGACAAATATTTTTTCATTATTTTGAACCAAAACCACTTAGTGCATGTCACACATTTTTAGAATTGAAAACTTTGAAACCACATTTTGTGGGAAAATTGAGAGGGATAAATATCTTCATGAAATAGTTCATTCTGATATGTGAGGACAATTTAATATTAAATTAATGGGATTTTACTCAGTCTACATAACTATTACTGATAATTTTTGTGCATATGGATATGTATACTTAATGATATATAAGTCATATTTTTTTTGAATAATTATAGAAAAAAATAATGAAATTGAGAACCAAATTCATATGAATATTAACAGACTCTACATAGTTGATGGTAGTGAATATAATAATCAAGACGATAATGATTACCTATGGAAGTTTGGGATCATTTCCTATATCGCTCCTCCTAACATGACTATGTGTGATGGTGTATGTGAAATGAGGAACATAACCTTGTTTTATAGGGTGAGATCAATAATGATTCAAGAGAATATTCCATTATCCTTTTGGGGATTCACATTACAAACAATACAGCATATACTGAACCACGTAAAACCCTAATCAGTGAATAATATTCCTTATTAATTTTGGAGGGGAAATAAAACTATGTCATTGAATTTACATATCTGGTGAAGTGATGTGTATTTTGAGTCCTCTTTAGGTAATAAACATTCACCCAACAGAATAAAGTATTATTCTATTGGATACCCCAAAGAAATGAGGGTAATTACCAATAAGACCCTATAAAAAATTATTTGAAAGGCACTCCATATTAATTTAGAAGGATATCATCTATAAATGATATATTTAGTGATATATATATATATATGATGTTGAGAAAGAATGAACATTACAATAGGTAGTGGAACAGATTCCATAAATCCCCATGAAAGAAGAAACTATTTTCAGAAGAAAAGTAATATGTGGGTATACGGGAGTGGTTTGAAAACCATGAAATTATGGTTTTCCTTTTAATGACGATGGGAACTCATTATTAGTTGATAATAAAGATCCTTTATAAAGACCAAAAATTTACATGTAATTTTTTTTAAATATATAGGAATTTTACGTGTCCGTGAAATCTGACGGATCGCAATTCGGATGCCAGTAGTGCACAGAATGATCCATAGAACTTTTTCAAAGCTTAAGTTAACGTGCGTAAACATTTTTCTTGAAAATGTGTAATAAATATTAAAAGGTTACTCGGATTATGAATATGAGGGCACAGTTGCACCCATGATAGCGGGTTTACCCTAGACATGACATAACATTAGTCAGTGCGGGCCTCCTCTGAGAGAACCCAAAAATGGAATAATCGTAAATAAAATAATAAAATAAATAATTTTATTTTTCAAATACATATAACTCACAAATGTTAACTTAGATTAAAAACCCAAGACCTCTTCTAAACTCATGAGGGTATGCTTTATTTAATAAGATACTAACTTTGGCCGACCGGTCTACTAGATAAAGTTAGTTCTTGGCCACAAATAAATTAATTAGGTGACAATTATTTAATTGTAAATTTTCTAACTACTAAACAGTAATTCGGATTTAAAATACGAGTGTACAGTTGGGTTCATTGGGGCGTGTTTCACCTAGGAAGAGCATATCCTTGACAGGAGTGCGTTGAGGGTGACTGATAATAATTTTCGGAACTTTTTTTTAGCTATGTTCAGTAAATGCGCGAGCGGCGTTCTGTAACTTTTGAACTAGTGCTCGGAATTGAAATTTGAGGGCACCGTTGAACTCAAAACGCCAATATTCACTTATTTATAATTTCACCTTGACGGTATTTGTTCGAGAAAGAATGTTAGTTATTGGGGTTTTCATGGAAATTATTAAAATAAAATGATCTTCACTTTTTTTTCAGCGTCCATCTGGATATTTCAGGTGGGGTCCACCAGAACTAAACCTCCACATGGAAGTTGGATGTGGGGACCACCACACCTTAACCTCCCATGAGAGTTTATGGTGGTAGAGACCACCTGAACCATAACCTCCCATGAGAGGTTAGGGTAGTGGGGACAACCCAGGTTATTAAACCACCTTAAAACATCCCAATAATTAGGAGAAACCCTTAAAGTCCCTATTAAAAGTGGGGAGCCTCTTGCGATCCACCCAATAAATATAGCCAACACACCTCTTAAAATTTTCTAGCATAATTCAATTAGCTTGCTCCTTTAAATTTTAAATTACTACATCATTGGAATTTAGGAATTTTCCTAATAAATGACCCTTCATAAATTCTAACGATCGTTACCAACCTCCCTCCCTCTCTTATATATAGGATGCTTGGGTGGAGGTTTTGGGATGGCTTCACCAAGAGATGAAGCATAAGTAAAGTGACATGAAGCCCAAAACATGGAAGATTACACTTCCACCATGATGAACGCCATCTTCCAACAAAGAACGCCAGAGAGGAGCAACTTCGTCTTCCTTCATCGGAACCTACTCCGACGTAGGATGTCTTTGACTACAATGAGCCGGCTCACAAACTGACGATTGAAGAAAACTCCGATGATAGTGACGTCCAACTTTTCCCAAAGATATATCTTCTTCCCCAACGGGCTGGCCCGCCCAAGAGGACAGTCTGGACCCAACGGGACAGGACGGGTCGACCCAAACTGGGTCAGCCCAAATTAACATGGGTAGAGTCGGTCCGACCAGGTCAGACCGGACCCAGACCTTTTACCGACCTTTTAATTTTTTTGTCCATAACATTGGCACCAGATATCTGTTTGACGAATTGTCACCTGCACTAGTTTTCGTGGAGTGTGATAGTCCCTTTGAGAATACCCCACTAGAGTTCGAGATATATTTGAGTTACTGTGAGGTTGGATCGTGCATGAATCCAACCAGGCCCTTGGGACTAAAAGACCAATAACACACAGACCAAACATTTGATTGATGCACCGTATGTTGAGTTGAGACCCCTACGACCTGGATGACATTTGGGATACATTTTCGTGGGACATAGTGGTAGATAATGGATCGACACCTGGCTTGAAGTTTGGACCATCCCGGAATCAAGCATGCTTGTGTGGAAACATTGTGGCTAGCTGCTCTCTTACTACTATTCTTGGATCCTGTTTGGGTTTGAGAACTATGACAACTGTTCCTAAATCATGTGTGGGTTTGAATGCTCTAACTATTGTTCCTGGATCCTGTGTGTGTTCAAAAACTCTGAATATTGTTCCTAGATCATGTACGGGTTCGACAGTTATAACCGCTATTCCTGGATCTGGTGTGGGTTTGATATTCTGAATACTATTCCTGGATCCTATGTGTGTTTGAAAGTTCTAACCGATGTTCCCGGATCCTGTGTGGGTTCAACAGCTCTGACTACTATTCCTGGATCATGTGTGTGTTCGGTAGTTCTCACTCCTGTTCATGGATCCTTTGTGGCTTCGATAGATCTGACTACTATTCCTAAATCCTATGTGGGATTGATAGTTCTGACTGATGTTCCTCGATCCTATGTGGGTTCTACAGCTCTGACTACTGTTCCTAGATCTTGTGTGGGTTTGACAGTTCTAATTTCTATTCCATGATCCTGTGTGGGTTCGACATAATAGATGATTTAGTGGCTACATCTATTCATCTCTAGCTGTCTACATAATTTGTTTACTTGTGTTAGTTGAGTCAGTATCTTTTTTGTTTACCTCATGACTTAGATAGATTACTTGATAACATAGGTATATGGATGGGAATATACCTATGTGGGGTTATCTTTTGATTTCATACATTGAGGTTTATCCATGTTGGATTTTTTACGACCATGAGGGTCTCGGGGACCCTATAGAGTATCGTTATACTCATCCCTGCACGGGATATGTCCACACCTCGCTGTGTGGGATGCAAATGACTAAAAAAACTGATCGAGGTTGAATGTACCAAGAATATACTATACCCTGAGGTGGACCTTACGAAGAATATGTACACGGAGGAGACTGATGGATGTAGAGTGCTGAGGAGGGTATCTGTACTTACCCTTCAGGTAGGAATCCCAGAGGACGACCCATCAGCTATTTTTTTATTTCTTCAGTTTTACATGTATTTCCAGTTTCCTTGTACTTTATAGTTGGGCTTGTATTTCCAAAAACTTTACATTTCAGTACACTTTTGTTATAAGGTTTTACATAGTGTTTTGTATCCATTTGTGTGCTCTGTTGTGTTTGATTACAGTTTATAAAGGAAATTCCTTCCCAGTTTTAGGGAATTACACCTTTGCTTCTAGTCAACAGCCCCTGGCCAATGGAAGGCGGGCTTGGGGTAGTCACGACACGGGCCCCGGGGGAAGGGTTGTGAAAATTTATTATCAGAGGATTTGGTTCTACTGTAATTCGTAGGACTCTGATCTTTCTTTTCTATGATACAATAGTGTTAGGGGTAGTGAGTGTGGGTATTTGTTTAGTGATTCCAGTGTTGGTGTGATGACCTATGTATCCAAACATCAGGACCATGACTTCTGATTTCAGACTCAGTGTAGAAAAAAAATGATTGTGTGTGTCTTTTCTTTGTGATTTCCTAAGTCAGCTCACCATGTCAACTCACCAGTATAATATTTTGAACATGTCGCATCTGTTTCTTTCAAGATGCCTCCAAACAGACAGCTGGTTAGAGTTTCGAGAGTTGTATGTACTGATAGCCCACCAAGAGACGTGGCTCCAGTGTATGTCCCTCTTACTATGTTGGCACCTTCGAGTGGTGTACCAGTAGCACCACCAACCGTTGGGCAGCAGATAGCAGTAGCCACACTGGAAGATAGTGCATGATTACTAAGAACGTTGCATAAGTTCCAACAGTAGAGGAATCTGTGGTTTTGAGGTAAGATATATTCCCACACAGTTGAGGGCTGGCTGGAGGGGATTGCTGGAGTTTCTAGTCAAGTTGAGACACCATTTGAGAATATAGTAATCTTATATGCTAATATATTTCAATGAGTGACCATGAGGATGGTCTGCTTAGTGATGATGCTTTGGTACGTGGACTGTTTCCCAAGATAGTACCTTCGGGTAGTGTGCCAGCTATATCACTACCTGTTGGTCAGCTGTTACAACCGGCAGTATCGTTAGAGGACACATGTAGGCTTAGTTCCTTATGCATGATTCAGAATTAGATACCCCTCATGTTCCGAGGTGATCTGACTCATAGGTGGATGAGGAACGACTTGAGGATGTGGCTGAGAGTTCTCTAGAACTTCTACTGCTTCGACAGTACGATTTGTTAGTTGCTGAGTATTCATCGAGGCATACCAGTCTTTCTTGGTACTCTATGTATACAATAAATGTCTAATACTAGATACCATAACAAAAGACATAGGTATAAATCATTCCTTCCTTCCATAAATCGTGTCCATGACCAATATTTTCTGGATAAACCATTGACTTGACCTTTAGGTCTGGAGATACCTTTTAGAGGAGACTCGACAATCATACTTACGCCGACGGTGTGATATGACCCTTGAGGCGTGAGTTTCTAATGGAACATCTTGGTGGTAGCATCGAGGCCTTATGACGTTAGTTTGGGTTTGGACTCAGCATCGATAGTTCACACTCAGATTGACTGTATTAGGCAAAGACGTTGTTGTTTATCTACACCGGTGGGATGGGGTTTTCCTTGGATGATGAAAAAGGAATCCCATGAAGCACATGATAAAATCATGCATATGAGGGTGCAACCAATCACTCATGAGTCCCCCAACCTCACCCTTGTCACATTAGAAGTTGACTTTCAGATAGTCAATACACTTGGATAGGGGAACATGGTACCCGATGCACTCAGCCGGAGTTATGGCCTACATCTACTGAGTGAGGAAACATAGAAGCTAGCTGCTTTGCAAATACCATTTGTGGATCGAGAAGAAGCGTCTTTTCTTCAATCTCAGACAGTCAATCCCCCACTCTTTTAGAGATTCAAGGAGGTGCATCATGAAGATGATTACTGTGAGGCACGACGTGTTGAGATATCCATAGGATAGGCACCTGATTGATTTTCTAATGTTTGGGAGAATGTCATTCTCATCAGGGGATGTACCATGGTACCAGTGTCATTTCAGGAGGAAGTGTTGAGGGAGTTCCAGACATCCCCTCTAGTTGTACATCATGGAGTTGCAAAGATATACCATGACCTCTGACGATAGCACTGGTGGCTGGGAATGAAGAAAATAGTTAAATAGTTTGCCTCTTTATCCCTAACTTGCCAGCAAGTGAAGGTGGTGCCTCAGGTAACGGAAGGCTTGGTTCATCTTTTAGAGATCCCAGAGTGGATGTTGTATGGGATATCCACGGACTTCCTGACAGGACTTCCACGTACATCCTGGGGTCATGACTTGATTTGGGTGATTGTCGACCGACTCACCATGTTGCCCCACTTCCTACGGATCAAAGAACATGGTTTAGTAGAGAGCATGGGATGCCTCTATGTGCAAGAGATTATGCAGTTACATGGAGTACCCTTGACGATCATTTCTGATCATGATTCACATTTTACTTCCTATCTATGGAAGGGGTTGCAGGAAGCTTTCAGGACATAGCTTTGTTTGAGCACCGCCTTCCATCCTCAGACGGAGGCTCCGACTGAGCAGACCATTCAGACCCATGAGGACATGTTGTTTTCTTGTGTCCTTGACATTGGTCGCAGATGGATGGATCACTTACCTTTTGTGGAGTTTTCATACAACAACAGTTATCACTACACCATAGGGATGAAACCTTTTGAGGTATTGTACTGGCAACCTTGCAGATCACCATTATTTTGGATAGACCAAGGGGAGTCAGCTCTCTTGGGAATAGAGATGGTATGTGCTACCACAGAGAAAGTACAAACCATCTAGGTGCGGGTGAATACTGTACAGAGCAGGTAGAAGTCGTACGACATGAGACAGTGTCCTCAAGAGTTCGATGATGGCAACCAAGCCTTTCTACGAGTCTCACCTAGACCACGTTTGTGGATATTTGGAAGAGTAGGAAATTATTTATGATATTCATGAAACCCTTTCATGCCCTCATTAGAGTTGGCGAGGTGGATTACATCTTAGCTCTTCCACCTCAGTTGCACAAGTTGCATGATTTCTTCCACGTATCCCAACTGAGGAGATATGTGCATGACCCATCTCACATAATTGTCCACGACGAGATGTACGTCGAAGATGGGGAGACTTTTACGGAGGTTCCAGAAGAGATTGAGGATCGACAGAAGCCGGTCTTTAATGGATTGTCGATACCTCTATGTATATTCACTAGCAGAATGGGAACCTCCAGGAGAGTACATGGGAGCGGGAGGTTTAGATGCGTGCTCAGTACCCCCACATGTTACATTAGTTTGAGTTGTCGATTAAGGAGACGTAGAGACTTGAGGTGGGGAGAATGTAAATACCCATAATTTCTAGGTATTTTTTTAAATATGTGGTAACTTTATGAGTCTTTGATGTTTGAAGGCACGCGATTCCAAGTCTCAGAGTGCGCAGAATGATCCATCGATTTTTTGTTATGTTTAAGTTGACGTGTGTAAGCAGTTTTCATGAAAAATTGGACAAAATATTAAACGGTTACTCAGATCAGAAATATTTGGCAAGAGCGGGCCACCAAATATTGATAGTTTTTGACCGCAAATAAAATAATTTAGTGAAAATTATTTTATTCTAAAATTCATAACTTTAAACGGTAACTTGGAATGAAAATATGAGAGTATTGTTGGGTTCGTTGGGGCGTGTTTCACATAGGCACGACCTATCCTCTACTAGCACGAGTTGAGGGTGACTGATAATAATTTTCCAAACTTTTTTTCGAGTACGTTCTGTAAACCCGTGAGCGGCATTTTATTACTTTTGAACTGGTGCACGGAATTGAAATATGAGGGCACTGTTGAACTCGCAATGTCGATATTCACATAAGGAGACTTTCACCTCAACGGTAGTGGGTCGAGAATGAAAGTTATTTTTTGGGTTTTTTGTGGAAAATTATAAAATATAATGATCTTCACTTTTTTTAATTTTTAGCTTTCATGTGAATATTTTCGGTGGGTTCCACTAGAACTAAACCTCTACATGAAATTTGGAAGTGGGGACCACCACACCTTAACCTCCCCTGAGAGGTTATGGTGGTGGAGACCACCCAAACCATTACCTCCCATGAGAGGTTATGGTGGTGGGAACCACCTTGGTTTTTAAAAATCCTTGAAACCTCCCATTAATTGGGAGAAACCTCTCAAGTCCCTATTAAATGTGAGGGGAGCTTCTTTGTGTCCTCCCAATAATTATATCCAACACACCTCTTAATTTTCTCAAGCATAATTTAATTAACTTGCTCCTATTCATTTTAAAAAAACGCATTGTTGGATGTTAGGAAGGATCCTAATAAATGAACCCCTTTATATTCCTACAATCATTACCTACCTCCCTCCCTCTTTTATATATAGGAATCTTGGGTGGTGGTTTTGGGACGACATCACCAAGCGACGAAGCGCTGGTAAAGTGAAACGACACCCAATACTTGGAGGATTACGCTTCCTCCACGAAGTACACTTTCATCCAATGAACAATGCCATTGAGGAGTGACTCTGACTTCCTTCCTCAGAACCTACTCCGACGTAGGATGTCTTCGACTATGAAGTGACAACGCACAAATCGATGATTGAGGAAAATGCCAATAACACCAACATCCATCTTTTCCCAAAGATCTGTCTTCTTCCATGGGCCAACGTCGACAAACATCGAACAAAATTAGAGGGTTAAATTCATTTAATTCCCATGATCTTCCATTCTTTTAAAATGAAGAACGGGGGTGTTTTCTTTTTTGCGTGTTGGTTGATGATATTCATTCTTATGAACTGACTATTATCACACTAAATGCGGAAGGTACGGGCCAACCTAACTTGGTCCTACTCCCTCTTTCGATATTTCTTTTGTGATGTTCTTTGGCATGGTGACGAAATGACGAGGCAACGAATGTGAAAGGCATCGCCGCGCTACCCGCGCCTCCCTCGTGGCACTTCGGCAGAACCGGCTCCACTGATCCCGCCCAAGCCTTGCTACCACGCCGGTACACGCCTCTCATCTTCCGACCACCCGCCGGCCACTAGTGCGCCCCAGCCGAACTGCACCGGACTGTGTCGTGCCAGCTCGCACCTCCTGACCTCCTCGCATCCCGACCTCTCGGCCACCCATGCGCCCCGACCAAAATGTACCGGCCCATGCCGCACCGGCCCATGCATCCCACCCGCCCGGCCACCCACGCCACCTGAGAACCCTCGCTGAACCTGCCCCCGGATGATTCGCATCCACCCAGACGAATCAGCCCTCACCAGACCCACAACCACTCAGTCGAACCGACCTTAGTCGTGCCGCCTCGGCTTCCAGGATGAGCCATAACAAACCGCGCCGTCGCGATGTCCTCTAGGCCATACCGCCCTCACACCGAACCATGGCCGGTTCGCGCCCTCATAGACGGTCCGCACACTAGCGGTCCTCCATGGGCCCTCGCAGACTGCTCGACTGGGCCAAGCAGGCAGGGCAGAACCCAACGGGCCACCCCGCCCAACGGGCCAGGCCGGACCCAATGGGTTAGGACGGGTCATTCGAAATCGGGTCGACCCAGACTAAGACAGGATGAGTCGGTTTGATTGGGTGGGACTAATCTTGGACCTACTGCCGACCCTTTACTTTATTTTGGCCATTTCATTGTCACCGAACGTCTGTTTCACAAACCATCAATGGCGCTACATTCCATTGAGTGCGACAGTCCCTTTGATTATACCCCACTTGATTTCGGGGTATAGTTGAGTCACAGTCAGTTTGGATCATGCATGAATCCAACCAAGTCACCAAGACTAGAATGCTAATAACTCAGAGACCGAGAGTCCAATTGATGCACAGTCTATTGTGTTGAGACCTTTATGACTTGATGGACCATTGGGATACATCGTCATGGGGATTTGTGGTAGTTGATGTATAGACACTTGGCATTAAGAGTGGACCCTCCCGGAATCAAACATGCTTGTGCGGAAACACTATGGTTGGCCTCTCTCTGACTGATGTTCCTGGATCTTGTGTGGGTTTGACAGCTCTGACTACTATTTCTATATCTTGTGTGGGTTCGATAGTTCTAACCACTGTTCTTGGATCCAGTGTGGGTTCGAAAGCTCTGACTACTATTCCTGGATCCTGTGTGGGTTCAATAGTTTTAACCGATGTTCCTGGATCTTGTGTGGGTTCAACAGTTATACGATCTATTCCTAGATCCTGTCTGGGTCAGACATCTCTGACTACTATTCGTGGATCCTGTGTGGGTTCGACAGTTCTGACCACATTTCCTAGATCATGTGTCGGTTCAACAGTTCTGACTACTGTTCATGGATCCTATGTGGGTTCGACAGTTTTTACTGCTGTTCCTAGATCTTGTGTGGGTTTAACAGCTCTGACCACTATTCCTGGATCCTGTGTGGGTTTGACAGTTATGTTTTCTGTTCCTGGTTCGTGTTTGACAGAATAGATGATTTAATGGAAACATCTATTCATCTCTAACTCTCTACATAATTTCTATACCTGTGTGATCTGAGTAAGTAACTTTTGTGTTTACCTCATGATTGATACAGATTACTTGATAACATAGGTATATATATGGGCATATAACTAAGTGGGGTTATCTGTTGATTTCACACTTTGTGGATTATAATTGATGGATTTTGTGAGACCTAGATAGTCTCAGGGTCTCTTCTGAGTATCGTTATTCTCACTCCTGCATGGTATATGCATGCACCTCATTGTGTTGGATGCAGATGATGGACAATGCTGACCGAGGCTGAGAGTACCAGGACTGGATGGTACCTGGAGTTGGAACTTAGGACGAATCGGTACACAGAGGAGACTGATGGATGTGGAGTGATGATGTGGATATCTGTACCTACCCTTCAGGTAGGAATCTCAGTGGTCAACCCATCATATGTTTTCCTTTATTTACTTGTACATGTATTTCTAGTTTCCTCGTACTTTACAATTGGGCTTGTATATCTGACACCTTTACTTTTTAGTACTCTTTTGTTATAAATTTTTATTTAGTGTTTAGTATCCATTTGTGTGCTATGTTGTGTTTGTTTACAGTTTATAAAGGCAATGCCTTTCCAGTTTTAGGGAATTACGCCTTTGGTGCTAGTCGACAGCTCTTTCGCATATTGAATGCGGGCTTTGGGTAGTCGCGGTACGGGCCTCACAGGACAGGTCGTGACATCCTCTCCCCTAGAAGGAGACAATAATTGCCACAGATATTTCCAAGTGGGAAGAATCCATGAATTATGAAATGGATTCCATTAACAAAAACCAAATATAGATTTTAGTATACCCTCAAGTAGATTCAATGAATATTTTTTAAAAATTGATATTCAAGATGAAAATGGGCATGGAAGGATATGTTACTATTTATTAGGAGAGGCTAGTTTCAAAATGGTAAAAATAGTGTCTTGGAATTGACTATGGTAAAATATTTTCACCAGTTCCATTATCATAATCCATCATAATTATATGTGACATTGTGGACATAAATGGTTATGTGAATTGGAAAATGGATTTGAAAATATATTTCCATAACAGGAACATTTATAAACAAGTCAATATGACTCAACCAATAGAGTTTGTGTCTATAATGAATTCTAATAAGGTATGTAAGTTTCCATGATCTGTTTAGGTATTAAAGAAAGAATCCATGTAATGGAACATTATTTTTTATGAGTATTTAATAGAATTTGGTTCCATAAAGGTCAAATGTGAGTCATGTGTATATAAATGGTTAGTGGGATTACATTCAATTTATTGATTGTATATGTTAAATGAAAATTACTAATTGGAAACATAAAATTCTTACAGTATGTTAATGTGTAGTTTAATTAATTCTCCTCTATGAAATACTATTGGAAGGAAACATATTTTATAGGCATCAAAATCTATTTTTATTGATCTAACATATTTCTCCTCAAAATTAAAAGTATATACATTGATAATATACAAAAGAGATTCAACATTTAACAATACAATATGGGATTTTTTCCAGTGGTACATGGAATTAATCATTCCCGGAAAATATTTCCTTAGAAACTTGAGGATAAAATCATAATGGAAATTATTATATATATGCCAATGATTGGGTGAGTCATGTACTAAGGCAATGTACCTTTCTAGAAGTTTCCTATGCATTGAGTGCACTAGTTGAAGTTCAAAATCCACCAGGTGACTGTCATTGTATGTCAATTGGGAAAATCCTTATGTATCTAAGGTATAATTAGTATTTGTTTCTAGTCCATGGAGGATATTAGGCACTAGTCATCATAATATATGAATATTAAAATTTTCAAACTAAAAAAGATTACATGATGTCACAAAAGAGTAACATATTAAATTTGAAATGATGTGTTGTGAACAGAAAGAGATCAAAACAAGATATAGTTATAGATTCTATAAAAGAGTGTCCATATATTATGGATCCTGAGTAAGCGAAGGAATCATTAAGGATGTGAAATTTTTTCCATGTGATTGATGAGGTACCTAGAAGTGAATATCTGATCACATTGTATTGTGATAATACTACAGTGGTGGATCTCACAAAAGATACAATTTCACAAAAGAATATAATGAACATATTTCAATAGATCATCTCTTTGGTAATTTTTTCTAGGAGGTGAGGTTGTAGTTAGCGGTATTTCCATGGATGACAATGTGATGGACCCCTTAAAAATATCCGTGACCTTGTAGAATCATGATTATAATATGAGGTATAGTATAGAGAAAGCATTATGTAGTTGGATCTATTCCTTGTGAGAGTTTGTTAGAGTCGATGTCATAAGTATAAAATTTTGTAAATTTATTATATATATATTTAATGTATTGAATATTAATTAAACATATTATTTCATAATGATAATTATTCATCATAGATTTAATGTCATATTGTGTAGGAGTGTTTTCACATTATTATGTTCAGATATGTTCCCTGATACTATGAGAAGCATGATGTTCTACGATAATTATCTTGATATAGTTATTCAGTTAAATAACTTACTATGATGGGACACATAGTATTTATACTATTATGGGTGAATACTCATAATCAGATGAGGATACTTCCTATGAATTTCACACATGTTAATCTCCTTGGTGAGAGATTAAGAGAACAAACCCACCAATAAGAATTCCCTATATTTTGGTTTCCTTATATATTCCTATATGTGAGTATGTGTAATGGGTCTTTGAATATGATATTATCATTAATACGTGTAACGACTCTCACACATAGATATACAAAAGAACTATCAGGCCATTTGTTGGAGGGATGTAGGATATATTTTTGGTGTCACGATAGACATGTCATTAATGGATAAGTCGAGGAAGGAATTTTTTCCCTTCCTTGTTTATGGGATTTGATATCTCGACCCTTTTACTGGAATATAACATTCACCAAAACCCCATGACCATGGTGTATTGATATATTTATTTCAGATATTTGGTGAAATACTTATCCATCACATAGGCTTATGACACTACCATGAAACATTCTCAATTAGACATTGTGACAAAGTGATTATACCACATAGTGAGTGGTAATATATTGTTGTCTTCTCTACGACATTATGTACATTCTATTAGCTTCCATGACCTATTTCAACATAGTAATATTGGACTTTAGTATTTCCCAACTGATGACAATGATAAATCATCCTAGAGGAGAAGAAAAAATGTTTTTATCTTGATCATGATAAAATTGTATTTGAATATATTTAATGGAATGAATATTATTCCACTGAACATGGAATAATTTTGTTCACATTATATTGATCGTAGAAATGAAATAAATATTTATTCATCAGCAAGTGAATAACAATATATATATGTTAATTTATTGAATATTTATAAATATTTATCCCCTGATATGTGAATTTAAAATTTCTATGTGAATAAATTATTTGTTCACATATTTGATAGAAATCAAAGAGTTCAAATGGATTAAGACTACCTATAGTGATAAATAATTATTGAAAGCTGGTAAAAATTATTTAGCAATTTTGTATGATGGACATTGAAAAAAGTATTATTTTTATATAATTATATTTAATGGGTTATTTAAGGTTATAATATATTTTTAGTGGTCAAAATAAAATTAAATAATAATTTTAGCACGATTTCTAGCTCTCTAAATAGACAGTTACATCTACTATGAAGAAAACCAACATCCAAAACTGATTATAGAGAATTGTTGAAAACAACAAATTCTCCATCAACCACTCGTTCAGTTTAAAAAAATAATGGGAATCAAAATAAACATTTCATTGAAACTGAATAATATACATTCAAACACGAACAATGTAAGGGATTCGATTTTCTAAACTAGTAATCGAAGATAATGTTGTGTTTCTTGTAAGTCATTGGACCACATGTGGATCACTGCTGGTGATATTTTCAGATTGGATCCTCACAACACAATTATGGAAATCATGAATGATTTTTTCATATTATCAAAATTCATCAACAAAGAATGTTCTTATTACCATGTATTTATTTCGTCAATAAATATATAAATAAATAATAAATTTTAATACCAATAACCATACCCATGGTTTCAGACAATTATTACTAATTGTTTTAAATATATTTCTCACCATTTCACAATTACACTATTCCCAAAAAAGATAATTTTATAATTACTTTTTGTGTGGGCCAGTTATAATTTATCCCTAAAAGTAATTGGGTAATAAATAATTTTCTATGAACTGAAATATTACGAGGGAATTTATCCCGATCTTGAAACAATAAGGTGCATAATTTGTTTTCCTAAACCCAAAACAAGTGGGTATATGGGAGGTTATCCTAATATATAAATATGTACATTTATGTTTATAAAAATAATATCATGTTTTGAATTTCATGGTCATTATACATGAAATAATATTACATTGATTATTATTAGGCCTTAATTTATGAAACACTTTGGTGAAAATTAATTATCTGTGACTCATGTTATTAGATAACATTAATATTATTTTTTTATGAACTAACTCCAATTATTACCTGATTCAATGTTATGATATATGATATTCTAGGAAGTATTTTAAATTCATAATATCATGTTCTAGTACCCTTATGGTCATGTAATGATCAATTGATCATTTATATCTATCATTTTTACCCTTACTGATCATATGAGACCACCCATTTTTATGTATCCTTTCCCCATGTTATGAATAATGATATTATGAATTATATGTCAAATAAAAGTGATACCTATTATGAACATAGTGGGATACTATGTAGATATCTAATGAAACAGTTATTTTTGTGCCCCCTTTTTTCAATGATAATAAACTTATATGGTTCTAGCATGGAGGATAATGATTCATAAAGTATATTAATATATTATTATGTAATACATGTGTATAAAAACTATGTTTCACTATAATTAGAAATATTTTCATATTTAATTTCCTTTTCATTTTTGTATATTTATTTCTATTATTTATTTTTCTCACATTCAATATATATTTTACTTTTGTATATCTATTATTCAGTGTATTTTAAATCATATTTTTTCAACATTATTTTTTTGGATTTCCATATATCTATATACGTTTATATTAAATAATTAACAAAAAAATGTTCATTCAAATGACCATTCATTATGTCAATACAATTCATATATTTTTTAAATTTTGTTCATTCTTGGTTCAAATGACACATTAAAGGGTTTCACTATAATATTCATTTGGAAAAAAATTGATTTTTTGGAATAATATATTGTTTAAAAAATTATATACGAAAATTATATGTTGATTGTTATTTTTGGATGTGTATTAAGAATTTATAATGCTTAAAAATATTATTTTCATCATAATGAGAATTGTATTCATTATGTCATTTATTTCATTTTTAGTTATGTACCTAGAGTTTTGAACTCAAATTTTATAGAAAAAAACAATTGATATGATAGAAATGAATTTTCATTGATAAAAATTGTATTTTTTTGTAAATAATTCAACGATATATATCATAATATATATCATTAATTTCATAATAATATTAATTCATATAATGTTTCTTATTAGTTCTTCATGAAATTCAGTCAACATACATAGTTTTGTAATTAATTAATGTGATGATATAATACTCACCCATGGTTTCATGTTTTTCATAAATCCACCAGAATCACAATGAATTAATTTGTATTTATTTGTTGATTTAATTTAAAATTTATTGTATATTTTATAATTCATATTCAATATTTTAATGTTTTTAAAATTATACAGATATCAGTTTTCTGTAATGGTATATATCTTGCAATATCAAAATATTTAAATTATTTTCACAAATATATTTCCATTGAAACACAAAAAAAATTAAAACTATGGATGAATTGAATTATTGAATCAGGGTTTAATTCCAAAATGTTTCCCCATACCCAATATTAAAGAGGCAAAAACATGTAATGAGTGAATAATAAATACCATAGAAAATTTATTCATTTTCTAACATAAATCTTCAATAATTATAAATATATAACCAAATATACAATATAAAAACAATTATGGAATTATCATTGGATACTAAATACAAAAATAAATTATCACATTGAAACTAATGTGTCACCATATTCATGTCATCTATATCATATAATAAATGGACTTAATAAGAATTTCCAATCATAAAGATATAAATATATATAATTATAAAATATACATGGATAGAATTTAAAAATATATGTCATAGATATAACTTGGTAATATCATCAAATCCTATATATGTTTATCTTACCACAACCCCAATTACTTGGCCCTTAAACATAACTATATCTTTTATGTTTATAATTTAATATGCACTATGCTATTCTTGTAGGGTTGAGATCATATGAAATTGAAAATATGAATAAATAAAACACATCAAATAAACTAACTAGGAATTCTGTCATGTGATTATAAATATACCGTAATGATTTACCCAACATGCATTAGTAATTTTTTGTGAACCACACTTATCACGATAAGATCCTATGTATTACCTTTTTTGGAACCATTAACAGGATAGTCCACTAACATCACTATATCATCCCTAATAAAATCCATTTTTAATATGACTAAACTACTCAAATGTACATGAAAATATAATATCAGATTAAAAAACATATTTTCATCACCTCATCCATAATAATGATAGTAAAGTATTTCATTTACCTTATAAAAGAACTCTATTTATTGGAGGATGTAAACAATATTAGTAGTTATACATTTTTTAATTCCACAACCAATGTGTGATTAGAAAATATAGCCTTTTAAATATTAATATCAATAATGGAACACTAATCCCTTAATCAGTCTTTTAATAGCATTATAAAATCATACCCTCTAATAAGTATAGTCCCTAGGGATTTTATTTCTCATTCCAATAATATATTTTCATTTACAAGGATCCAAATATTCCAAATTGTTTTGCTTTGTTTACTAGAAAATATGATGTCGAATTATACAATACATCGCTTTATATAAAAATATATTATGTGGATAATATTATATTAAATACTACATTAATGAGAAAAATCCAAACATATGATGATATGTTATCCTATTAGAGACAACCCATGTATTCTAAGACTATTAGAGTTGTTTATATCATTAAATACTATGTATGTAAACTATTAACATGCCCTCCAACACTAAAACTAGTCCCTGATCATTTTCATTTCCATCTTGAATATGATTCCATTTTGGAGTAGGTACCGAACCTTTTATGTGGTTTGATTCTTTCACCTCCTCCAAATAAATTATGATTATATAATGTTGATTACAATACCTTAATCCTATTAACATGCCTCAAAATCATTATTGTGGCACAACATATTTAATCATTCAGTTAGTTTTGTGATTTTTATATATCACTGTAATCCTATTAGTAAGTATTTCTGATAAATTTGAAGAGGAATAATAAATTAAATCTAATGTGAAGTGGTACACCCCCCTCCCCACAATGTGTACCACTCTAGGAAAAATAATGAGGGAAGGGATATGGTTACTACCTGAGTCTCACCTCTAGTAGGCCAGCGGTTGGTGACAAGCGCTGAAGGTATACAAGAATACTTACAGAAGGCATTTCCTACTCTATGAATTTGTAGATGATAGTGATAAGGAAAAAAATCAAAGCCAACTCAGATATATAATAGATATCGAAATATTATTTCATGAATTGTCATATATAACTAAAATTTAATAGTAAACTACAAGTAACAAAATATATGGACTACAATGACCATGATACCCAATTATATATTTCAAAATCATGAATTATTAATATCATGCTTGATTTCCCATATTATCCTATATACCTACAAAATTTATTATATATACCATGATTGAGAATAATATTATAATAATTGGGATCCTCCCTAATGACTCTCATGCAGATGACAAACCAAGAATAATAAAACCTAGTGAACAAAAATGTTAACTAACTCAGGAAAAAAATATTGTTATTTAAACCCCACCATGGATATCTCTCACCATGTAACTCATGCAAGTGATATCATATACTATTAAATAATCAAAGGAAGTACTCTTCTAATTCTATATCAGTATACTTATCTACCCCAACATCTCACTTCTTGATCCATCTATATACAATGTAACATATCCCATAAACACATGGGAAAGGAATCAAAACAAAGAACTCATATATCACATTAATAAATAATCACATACCACATCACCATATATTGAAGTGATGAATTTATTATGAGCTACCATAGCTCGTCATGTGTGTATCATTAATCATGTGTTATAAGTCAATCAATCATAGCCCACAGATATAGAAACGTACCTTAATCCATCATAACCAATAAAAATCATAGCTATAACAATAAATTAGATACTATATCTAAAATTCAATGTGGGGAAATAAAAATATTCCATTTTATCCCTCTACAAGCAGATATGGAAAAAATAAACATAGTGTATACTAGCAGATATTTCTTCCAATAGAAGCGATTAGTGCCTTGGGGATATTCCGTCATCAATTCCTTATCAACATAGATATTAGGGTAACCCCTTCCCAGAGTCAATTGGGTTTGACACACCATTACATAAATTGTGTGGTAGCATATGAAATCATAAAATTTTTAGGATATAATATAGTTCACAATAAAACAATTAAAATAACCTTGTTTTTGACTGAACTGCAAGGAATTTCTCCCAGACACCCATCTAGAACTACTATGAACTAGTTATCATGTAAGAACACAATAATTTTAATTGGATATATTAATATACATTTTTTAGTGACCAATTTACATTTTCATATTTAATCAAATATCCATTAATTAACTATAGTAATTATTCCTAATACTAATGATTATCCAACAACAATATAGTCCATTCCATTCATGAATAATCCAAAAGAGTACATAGATCCTAAAAAATATCATTTTAATTCTTTTAATAACCAACACTATGTGTTAAACAGTAATTTTTCACTCTAATCACTGAATAATTCGTTGTACACTAGGAAAATATCAAAATCAATGTTAATGGTAAACAAATGTAAGAACGCCCGAAAACCAATAGTTGTTTTGGAAGGAAAAAATATAAATAGGATTCATCATCATTTTTCCATTAAATAAATTAAATAATAAATCATCATAAATTTTAGTATAATAGATATGGGTAATCCCATCTTCAAAATGATTCATCATCCTAGTGATGTCTTTGGAATAATCATGTATATCCCCATGAATTTGACCATCGCATGAATAAAATACTCACAAAACCTCTTATCTCCACACCCATATCTCATCATTATACTCACCTCATCCATCCCAAGCTCATATCCAACAGCATGGTCACATCTAGATCACATAAAATTAAATCAAATATAAAATATATTCAATTGGGAAATATATGCCATAAATAATGAATTCATAATTATCACACAAGAGAGTTCCCACAATACCCAACATAATGAATGATTTATTTATTTAACATTCCCATGAATCATAAACATTTTTTATTATTTCCATTAACACATGGAATTTAAAATTCAAATAAATGTAAACCCTTGAATCAATTTGATTACCATTAAATTATAGGAACCACAAAATTTATAAAAACTACACATTAAGTTCCTTATCCATTCAGAATAGTAAATCAATCAACATATATAACCATATACATGTTAAATTTATAAACTAAGAATAAACAATAATTATAAAAAAAATATCATAGATTGTTGATTGCCAAAAAAATCACGTGGAAAATTTTTATCTTGGATGAAAGGAACAATATATGATTTGTATTCATAAAATAATTAATTATTCTAGATAAAAAAAATTATTATATTAATTTCATTTCTATAAAAGGGGACAAACCATAGAAAATTTTGGATTTCCTTTAAATAAGAGAAACAATGAATCCACTACGAAATGGAAAAAAAATTCATTACATGAGAATTAGACATTATAACTAGTCCTGTTAATATCTCCACTATAATATTAAATCCCTCTATGTAAATAAGAGTATAATTGGAAAAAAAATACATTAGATTATAGATATTAAGCTATAATCAGTTGGTAAGAAAATGTTCGTGGAAGAAACCAAAGAACTAAAAGAGAAGCCTATGAAAAAACCTCAGATCACTACAAATCAAATATATAATCATAGAATATTTCCCCCTTCATGGGGATCCCAAACACCAGACAAAAACACTAATAGGATCTAAGAGAATTGGGGGAAATAATGTGGTTTATGTGAAACTATTGGGTGATTAACATTAGAAAATTAATTTCATAGTGTTAATTTATAGTGTAAATCTTCTATTTTCATAGAATATGGTATTAAACATAACTTTATCATTTATAATTGTTACATAACTCATCCTATACATAACAAGGTTCATAAATGTTAATGTCTGACATAAATTCCATGGGAACAACCACATAATCCATAAAACAATATTAGGATGGAAAACTCAATTTTGTTATAAACTCATCATTAAATTATAAATTATCCATTATTTAGCCTTTAAGATTCCAAATACCAATGTAAACCCTATACCCCTTATCCAAGAACCATGTTATTTGGTAAAATTATATGTTTTAATTTATATATATGCAGGAAATTACATTGGAAACCTATAAAAAATTTAGCATTCTTATAAATTATAAACCAAATCTAGAGGAAAAAATTGATGTGGTTATACAAAATACCTCTCAAATAATTACCTTGCAAAAATAATTCAATCATAGTTGACAAACCATCTGACTCAACAGAATAATTATAAAGCCAAAGATTAATAAAAACCATCACCTAGACACTCAAATGGGGAGACAACACTCAAAAGAAAGTTGAGACGCAAGAAATAATAATATAAAACCATCACATAACCCAAAAAGGATCAAAATAATAATAATAAATTATAAAAAGAAAAAAGGGAAAAATATATATAGGGGAATTGATAACGTATCTATGAATCATTTTAATAGGTAATATATTCCATCACATCCTTCCACTACATGATATGGACCAAATGAATAGAATTCCCACACAATACCAATCCGTTGTGTTCCTAGATCTTTACAGGAAACTACTCAATGGATTAATCATCATCCTCATTGATCATACCAAAATAAATAATGTGATAGTTTTCATAAACATAACAATAAAGCTGGGGAACTTGAAATAAATCAATTATTTTTCTCATATGTGGAAGAATTTCTATATGATACACCACAACAACTATAGTATACATCGCCTCAATTAGACCAAAAAACAATGAAGTAATATTACTCCCATGAATAAACATTACAATCATGATAAAAAGTAACCATAATAACACATTCTCTATAACCTAGATCTCTAGTGGTCTAATCTTATGATTAAAGTAAAAAAATTTATGATATATTTATAGATTCATCCACCATTTTATTACCTAAATAGTCTCAATAGTATTCTTCAAAATATCTAGAATAAGAATCTCTACCACTCGAACCTCACCCCATCTTAACAAACAACATTAATATCATCCATAAAAGAATAATATTTTTTCAAAATAATGGTTGAGTAAATGAAGTTATATTATGAGGAAATGAACAAATGTAGGTTCCTCATACATTAACATATGAAATCTAAGACACAAGATTGAAACATTTCCTAGAGATTCAGGATCAATTTCATTAACTGATCATCCTTCAATAAATTAAATTGTGTCATAAGTCATAACTATAAGTGAAAATAGTTATGTAGATGTATTACAACTATGGAGGTAAAATGATGATCGAAATTAAATATGATTCAACCCTAGACACATTGTAGTTTCACCAACTCATATATATATTATCACTAAAAAAACCTCCAATGTGTATGAATACTTGATCACATTAATGTTGGATGATTTCATCAAATGATCTAATATCACACATATCACAACCCAGTTATTTATTTAATATTTAAACAATATTTATTAAATACACATGCACATAATACAGCCTATCAGATCGATACACATAGTTCCTTTTGGGATTAAGAATAGTACATGACAATTGAAAACATAAAATACAATATCTTTATTGAAAAGTTTCTTTTAATTGACCTCATCATTCCTTCATGCATAGTATTTCATGGGATAACCAATAGACATAAACAAGAAAAGGGATGATATAAATCCTAGTAGGGGTGTAAACAAGGCATAAAATTAATAATAAAATAACTTTTATGAAACAGACATATCAATAGAGCATAAGATAAATGTGAACATAAAGACATGATTTAACATTATCATCATAAAATAGAAATGTGGAAACAACACACAACATGATAATAGAATTATCTAATAATTATATCACATTGATTATAATTATTATAGACTAATTTCATATTAATTATCATGAGTAAAACCTTATTTCAAAAGGTGTATCATGACACTATACATTACCCAATGCATTGGAGCGCTGTCAGGGAACACCCTTCATAAACATCTGATTTCATGATTAAGTGTGCCACATAGATTATATAACATGGAATCATTCAACATCATATGTTATCCCATGATAAAAAAATGTGTAATACATACATTTAAGTTCCATTAAATATTTATATGTCTGTAAAGGTGAATTCCCTTGATTGTAAAAATGGTATGCTATTCACTACATGGTGATTTTGACTTGGAAAATCGCAGCGCAATTTCTGCATCATAACAGCATCATATAAAAATTCATAAGTCTGGTTAATGAGAGAGAAATGGGTCCCTAATCATTTATACACCAAATATATAGTATGGTGATATTGGAATATAATATCCCAACATATTAAATGGAATTTAATATGCATAGTATGGATGAAATTCATGAAGGAAAATAAGAAAATATAAATCCCTTATTGAATTTTGGCATGGTAATGGGTGTACAGAGAAGGTATTAATTAGAGATAAAGTTATATCTCTTCATTAAAACATAAATTTTTATGTATGGGTGAGAAGAAAAATAATTACCTAACTTTTTTATTGAAAATAAAAGTGTATAACAACAAAAAAACATGGATAAAAATGGGAAAAGTGGGAATATCTTACAAGGATAAGTGATCCCAAAGGGCTGGGAGAGGGTTGAGATAGGATTCATGAGAGACATGAACACCTTGGAAGGACAATAGGTACTGAATAGAATAGTTATGATGTTCATCAAGTAATTTTTGTGAAGAATAATGGGAGATTGGGAGTTTTTATATAAGAAAAAAAGTGGATTCTATATTATTTAGGTTTTGGACACTACAAAATTAAATATTCAACACCAAAAACAAAATAATGGTATTTTCACATTATTTTTTCCAATTAGATGTGGCAAAATTGTTTTATATGTATAATTACCGTATATATTAATATATTATCCTTTCTTATGTGGAGGTGCGTCACATTATTAATGGAATTAATTAATAATCATAAAATATATTATACATTTTTTAGGATTCGTTAAAGATTTATAAAACCATTAAAACAAATATAAAATAAGAATATTTTAAGGTAAAAACATATATTTGGCCATTAAAATCCATTATATTATATATTACATCATTTTGGGGTTATTTTGATGTCATAAAACAAACTATATAATTATATAATTTATTCTTTACCCAAAAATTCAACTCTCAGAAAAATTATGAAAAATTCACCGTTGGATAATTTCGATGTCTTGAATCAAAAAATAATATTCATTTTACATAAATAATTTTATAATCATGTGAAATTCAACTTTTAAACTAAAAATCATCATTTATAAAAAATTTAATGTTTCTGAAAAAAACAATTTTTAAAAAATAGTAAAAGTTTCAATTGTATTCATAAAAATTATATACACATTTATTATTCATTAATTTAATTTGATAAAAAATTTTAATTAAATTATAAATTATTTAAAAAATTTATTAATTTAATAAAATATATTTTTTTAAAATACACATTCTGTTTTATCGTATAAAAAACAAAACTCATACCAAATCAATTACTTAATCCATTATAGAAGAAAAACATATATAGTAATTATGTAAAAGAATTTTTTTTATTAAATTAATTAAAAAATTATTACAATAATATAATAATGTATATATTTCTCCAAAGTACCATTTTTTCATGAAGAATCAATTTATCAAAATCATTATTTTTTCTTATTCAAACATTTGGTTTCTCCAAAACACTCTGACAAGGGGCATCATTTTATTTCGTAGGACTTATTATCTAGGATATATGATATTCACAATACTATCTTCAAAGAAGAGGTCATTATAAAATGTTACCACCTCTGGATTGAGTATATGTGATAGGCTAGGTGTGTAATTTCTCAAGAGTTATACATATAAAACCTCATGTACCTGAGACATGTTCCTTGGTAGTGTTAGTCGATTGGACAATACTCCAATGAGATAATGGATATCAGAAGGGTTGATTTTCCAAGAACTAAGCTTTACTTTCATCCCAAATCTCATAACTCTCTTCCATTGTGTTATGTGGAGGAATATTGTGTCTCCAACATCAAAATCTAGGTGTCATAGAAGATTTATAACATATCTTTATTTTCAACTCTGAGAATCATTAATGTTATGTAGGATAGTATTACCCAACTCCATCATTACTTAGACCATTTCTGGACATAAAAGACTTCACTCCCCTACATCATTCCAACATGCGGGTGTTCTGTACCTCTTCCCATATATGGCGTCAAAAAGAGTAATTTGGATGCTTGTGTGGAAAATGTTTTTATAAAGGAACTCAACTAGAGGAAGTTTTTTATTACATCATAAATTTATGTCTATTGAGCATGATCTCAACATTTCCTCAACTATTTGTATTTTATACATAGATTGTCTATAAATATGAGGATGATATGCCACACGGATGTTCAGCTCAGTATTCAAACCACATTGGAGACTCATCCAAAACATATAGGTGAATCTTTTATCACGATCAAATACAATCGATAGTGTTACACCATGAACCCATTCAAATTCTCTGATTTATATTCATCCCATGTGATAAAGTGAAAAATCCTCCCAAATTACAATGAAGTGTGAAATCTTTGTTAGATAATCCACAACAACCCAGAGAGAACTGTTTCCTTTGGATGTCTTTGGAAGTCTGGTGACAAAGTAAATGGTATTGTTTTCTAGTTTCCATGTTTGTATTGGTAATGGTTGCATCACCCACATAGATTAATTTCTCTCTTCCTACAATTGGATACATACCAATAATGTTGATGTATACTCAGTGATCTCTTTTTTGATGTTATCCCACAAAAAATGCTCTCATATATCTTAATCCATCATTCTATTGACTAGTTTAATGGAGAAATTCAAACTATGTGAATCATCTAAAAGTTCATTCTTAAACTCTAGATATGATGGAACACATAGTCTTGACCCAAATCTGAAAATTCCTTCTTCTTTAATATTGAACTCCAGGGATTTCCCTTTTTTGATAGTTTCTAATTTTTTCGTAATTCCCAGATCATCCTTTCGAGAATCTTCTAACCTTTACAAAATATATGGTTAATAAAGAATTTGTGAATGAATTAATGAAGATCCATTTTTTATGATTCCCAGGTCTACATTTATTAAATATAAAAAGATGGGATCTTTTTAATTTCTCATTAGTGAAAGTGTTGTTGGATCCTTTCAACATAGATCATTTTCCTTTTGATTCACATTCCCCAGAAGGTAGTGAATTGATTAGTCATAGTCACTGATATTCTCCAACCATCTTCATTGGTGCATATTCATCTCTTTTTGTGTGAATATATGCATGAGGCTTTTTTGATCCATATATATTTCTCACTTTTCCCCTAAAGTGGCAATGTCACATAAATATCAATGTCAAGAACATGACAGCGAACTCCATATCATGTGTTTAACAGTTCTTCTCATGAACATTCTATTTCCTTGATGCATAGGGAATGACCTTTCATTTTTCATCAAGACATAGCCTATTCCATTATTTGATGCATCACTAAAGATTAAAAATATTTCCCCACTTATTCATATTGTTAGAACATGTGAAGTGACGAGCCTATTCCTGAACACCATAATGTTTTCCTCACATTCAACATTCCACGAAAATCTGACTCCCATATTACTTGTCTTGGTAAGTGGGTTTGATAATCATGATAAACCTCTCACAAATCATTAATAATATCCTTCTAACCCAGAAAAGATATAGATATCTGTTAAATTTTTAGTCCTCAGTCATCCATAAATTATATTTCTAGTAGATGGATTCCTAGATTTCTCATTTCTTGTGATTATACGACCCTTGAATGAGACTACTTTCAAACAGAACAAAAAATTGTTGTATTTTAAAAGATCATCTACATTCACAGGGTTTCAAGTACCATTCTAAGATTCTAATCATGATCCTCCATGGTTTTGGAGTATATAAGAATATAATCTATATATACTACAACAAATTTTTCAAGGTAATCTATAAAGGCTCAATTCATCAAGTCCATGATGATTTCTAGAAAAGTAGTGAGTCCAAAAGGCAGTAATTTGAATTCATTGTGCCTGTAAATTTTATGATAATCTTTCTTGGGGATATCCTCCTTCTTCACCATTAATTTGTATTATCCTGACTAGAGAACCACCTTGGAAGAGTATTTTGCTCCACATAACTTATCGAACAATTCATCAATTCATGGAAAATGATATTTTTTCATTATCATTATCTTTTTGATCTCACAATAACCAATGAAAAGGATCATTGGCCCATCATTCTTCTTGATTATGATGACTGATTCACACCATATTGATGCACATGGTCTTATAAACACATTATTCAGAACATCTTGTATTTTTTTATTTATCTCCTCAATCTCTCCAACATCAATTATATATGGAGTTTAGAATATTGGAAATGCCCTAGGTATAAGATAAATCAAGTCTTCAACATCTCTTCTCTGAGTAAGACAAGTCAATTCATCAGGAAACACATCAATGTGTTCTATTTCAATAGGAATTCCTTTGAGGATGGTTCCTTCTTTATACTCCGTCTAATTAGAAGGATATGTATACTCATAGAGAGGAAATAAAAATTCTTGAGATGATGTTTCTAAAGTGGAATCATCTTCCTCCTTGCACTTGTATAAAATTAGAGGTTGATTCCCTATATGGATTGTGATTTCCCTCTCACATAGTTTTTTGTGGGCTCTATATAAGGAAATATAATCCATTCCACGAATTGTATCAAATTATAGTAAAGGGAGTATGATTTTGTTTTTTGGGAAGTTCAATAAACAAATTGTGACAGGGGGATGACTTTTATTCATGGGATTCAATAATTTCCCCAGCTCTCATTCTCATTGACACCTCTACATCCATTATTTTTTTTTGGATTATTGTTCTAAACCTTAGAGATATAAAATAGTGAATAGAACCAGAGTCAAAAATTAAATTCTCTATTATTGAATGAATAACAAATATTCATATCACAAATTCGTTATTCGGATTCCTTTCGGTAACACTGATGGAAAAATACTTTTCCTAGCTGCCTTGGAGGTAGTTGGTTGCCTCCTTAACCCTTCGAATAGGGAACTGATTTGCAAAGTTCCATAGTTATTTGTAATTGTGGAAATTAACAATGTGGTGACGTTCGAGCAGAGAGTTCCTCTCCTCTTTCTCCGTAGTGGGATTTTCATGTTGGAAAACATTGCATATGTGCCCTTATCCTCCTAACCTAAAGCATTTCCTCATCCTCTTTAGGAAAGTTACGAGGTTCTTTTTTCTACTCCTTTGGCATGGGGGTGTTGGAATTGATTAGACCCATTGTATTTTTCCATCGGATCACAAAAATTAATGTCCAATTTTCACTTCTTATCCCCAAGATACCCCTTTGATTCTCTTATCTCCAACATGACTTTGATGGAACATCGGGCAGCCTCCTCATAGTTGTCAATGCCATGGATTTTTAGGGCATTATATAGTCTAGGATTTATCCCAACATATAGTTTTTCAACCATTCATTTAGGGGTAACAAAAAATTCAAATGCATTTCATGTATGACTTGTGAATTTTTCCTTGTACTCTCCCTTGGATTCTTTATTTTTTGATTAATGGAAATGAATTACGTTTTAGTCATAAGTCATGGGGTGTGATGAAATTATTTATCAAAAAAACATTTTCTTGAAATCATACCATTCCTATGCCTCAATATATTCCTCAATAATCGTATTTTTATCAACTTCTACCATTAATCATCTTTACCCTCCATATGATAAGTATATAGAAGAACCTTCTCTTGTTCGGAACATTGAAGGATGGAGAAGAAATTACCAATGGAGTTTATCCATTGTTCAACGATTGAGGGAAAATGGGATCCATTAGAGGTATGAAGCTTTTGTCTCATGAATATTGCGATTACATCTTTTTCATTATTTGAGGTGGGGGGTGGATTAACCTCTTGACCCATGTGTCTATTCAAAACGTGATTTAATTGTGACCATATCATGACAATATTTGTAATTCCCAGTCCCATTGGATTAGGAATTTCATTCGAACATTCATCACGTTGATCTCCACATCGATTATTAGAACATTTCCTCCTATTATCGGCAATTCGATAGAATAATATGAAATGTAGTGGTAATTATTTTAAAATATTAAGTACATAAATTTTGGTACAATAGAAAAAATGGATAACTTATAAATTACATTTTTTTCTCAATCTTTTGAATTTTTATGCATTATTCTATGTTATTCGTGAACTATTATCTATTTTATATTCTTATGGGATTTTTTTAAATTATTTAATAATGTTTCATACTAAGATTATGAATTTACCAAATAATATCCACTGTGAGTGTCAAACCAAGAGTGCAGTAAAGCCCATTGTCATGCACCAGTTCCCATTCGATTCTAGCTCAAAGTGGTGTTTTTGGGTGTTACCCTTAGATATATTTGTGCCAGAGCCATCGCTAATTGTTTAGATCCAAACATTTTTTTATTTAATCTATAAACCTAATAATCTATAATAACTAAAATATAGGGATTGTGTTCATATACATAGTGGTATCCTTAAGCCTTTCAGTATGGTTTAATAATCATAATCCAAATAATTAACTAAACATATCCTTGGATACAGACTATAAAGACCATTCTCTTTATTTCATAATTAAAAAAGATTTATTACATAAACATGAACTTAATATAACTTATAATATCGATAGGTCTACTGTCAATATGGATTAGGAACATTACATGATATCTAAAGAAATAAAATACAACAACTTTTTTGAAAAGATCTTTTACATGACCAGGGAATTCATTCATACATAGCATTGCAAGGAATAACCATAAGTCAAACATAAAAAAGGATGAGGTATAAATCCCAATAAGGGAGAAAAAAGATATAACATGAAGAATAAAATACATGTTAGGAAATAAACATATCAATGGAGAACAAGATAAACATGAACTTAAAGGCGTGATATAAGAGGATTATTAAAACATGAATATGTGGCAACAACATACAACATGATATAATCATGATCCAAGGATCATTTCACATGGATAAGCATGTGTTAACAATAATTTCATTTTAATTAGCATTATTAATCCCTCATTTCACATGGAATATCAGGATACTATATATTACCCTATGAATTGGAGACATATCAAGGTGCACCCTTCATAAACATTTAATTTATTTCATAACTGTTCCGCATAGATCATATAAAATGGAATCATTCAACTTTATATGTTTTTCCCTGATTAAGTAATTTGGAATAAATAAATTTATGTTACAATAAATTTTTTAATTTTCATAATGGTTAATACTCCTCATAAATAAATGGGAAGGGTATTCACTAAACGATGATTTTGGCTTGGAAAATCGTTGTACAATCTCAGCAGAATAACGACTTCACATGGAAATAAATGTGTTGGGTGGATAAGAAGGACAAGGGAATATCATCATTTAAACATGAAAATGGAACATATGGGTATCATGGAAGAGAGTATCCCAACCTATGAAATGGAATTTAGATTCATTATATGGAAGAAATTCTTTAATGGAAATAAGAAGAGAGAAATCCCTTACAAAATTTCAGCTTGGTAACGGGTGTACACGAAAGGTATTAAGGAGAGAGAAAGTGGAATTTCATCATCCAAATATAAGGATGGAATAATGGGTGAGGTGATAAATCATACCACAACATTTTTTATTGAAAATAAATTTGTATAACAACATAAGGAATCTTGGATAAAAATATGAAATTAAGGAATCCCTTACATGGATGTGTGATCCCAATGGCTTGGGATATGCTTGAATGTGTAATCAAGGGAGATTTGGGAGACTTAAGAGGAGTATAGGGATTAGAGAGTAGAGTTAGGAAGTGTTTAAAGGCATTTGAGTGAAGATTAAAGGGATCTTGGGTGTGTTTATATTGGAAAGGAGGTGGAATTCTTTATTATTTATGTTTGGGACACTACAAACAAAAATATTCAAAACCACAAACCAAACCAAAGTATTTTCCCGTAGTTTTTTCCAAAGGGAAATAGTAATAATTATTTTATAAGGCTATTGACGAAACATAATAAAATATTATCCAGGATTATGTTGATGTGAGTCACATTACTAAAGAAATTAATTTGAAATCATAAATTATATTATACATATTGGAGGATTCACATCGGCTTAATAAAAGAAGTAATACAAATATAATATCACATTATTTTAATGGTAATACATGTATTGGGCTGTTAATACCTATTATACTATATATTAAATCATTTTTGATTCATTATTAAGTCATAAAACATACTATATATTTATATATTATTTAATTTGAATCAAAAATTGTGTCTATCCTAGAACATTTTTAAAACTCATCATTGGATAATTTCTTCATCCTAACTCCATAAATAATATTAATTCTATCCACGTAATTTTATAAATATGTTAATGTTTACTTTTGAAAAATCAGCATTTATCTAAAATTGATTGGTTTTGACAACAATAATTGTTAAACCTTAATAAAAAATAATTTGGCTTTACAAAAACTATTTAACTCTTATAAAATTGATTACTTGTTCATTTATAGATAAGGTACTGATATAATCATTATTTAGAAGAATTGTTTTTATAGTATTAATAATAAAAAACTTATTTTAATATAACAATTTATATATTTCTGAAAAGTACAATTTTTTACTGAATATTCAATTTATCAAATTTAGTATTTTTTAAGAAATAATAATCACATAATGGAATTGATGGAATTCGAATTTAATTTATAAAAAGGGATTATATAATAACTAACTTAAACCGAGTTACATAACCCATTATAACACCCGTATATGACCTAAGGGTATGCTGTGTGATGGTGACTGACTCTTGGGAAATCTCAAATAACATCACCGAGGAGGTCACCTCTATTGGCTTGAACATCTCCCATAGGCGATATCGTTCAAGCTTAACATGTAGAATCGAAACATGGGATTGGTCAAGAGTGAATCCCAGTGACACTACCTCCTTTTCATGCTTAAACAAATGAGCGTCGTATGTCTTGAGTATACTGGTAGAGTCAGCTCTCTCCTTTTTCTGTGTGGAAAGGATTTGTTAAAACCGTATATATATATCACTTGTGTGATCACTGCTCAATGGATATATTATCAACAATAGTGATACATAACATTCATTTCAACCCAAAAAAGTTCATCTGTTACCTATAACAATAATATATTAAATGAAAACGAAATTTTTTTCATAAATGATCTGGTATTTACAACACATATAGATACTTAGTCACTAGAATATTTAGGTATACCAGTAACAATGTCAATCAAGATGTTCTCCCACATCCATAAGGGAAAATATTATAACTGGATCAATCCACTGGGAACATGGTTCTTCTATTTCCCCTTCTAGGAGACAAAACATGGAGACAAGAACTCAACAACTACATGCTTTAATATTGGCCACAAAAAGATTACCACTTAGAGCACAATAAATGTTCATAATTCCATGATGTAACTCTAAAGGTGATCTAGGGAACTCATGGACAACCATATCATACATAATTTAAAGGATAAAAATCCTACCCTTGATTAATAAATGGTGTCTTACATCCTTAGAACAACCATCAGGGTGTTACAAATAACAAATTGGAATCTCCAGATCTCCTCCCATAGAATTCACTATATGTGAATCCTCTACATTTTTTACCAAATTTGAATGAAATATTATATAGAAATTAAATAATATAAATCTTAACTATCTAATATAAAGATCAAAAATTTATATCTCATCCAAATCTCTCTCCATGAATCTCCAAATTTATGCATATGACCACTATGAGACTTCCAAAAATGTGTATCAGCTACAAAATTTTTATTTCATATTATATATTACATATAAATGTCATAGTTTTAGATTAATTCCTTCCATGTTCACCGGTTTATGTTCATATGACATAGGGATAAATTATACCTCATTATCATGTATTCATTAAAAATAATAAAATACTCACAAATTAAATAATATCGCTATAATTTCAATAAAAACACAAAAACCATGAATACGATATCATGTGTGGAATTGTTATGTCTCTGGGTACATAAATTACGAGACATATAAACAAAAAATCATCACTCCTGTATTAGAAAAATTCATATTACATGATGTGATGAATCATAAAAAATTGCAATCTAAACTCACTCTATATAAAGAAGTGTTTTGCCGATGACACATTTCTACAAAAAGTTATCAAAAGATACCTAATAGTGGTCTTTCCACGTGAACATCTGGTCTTTCATGATCATGGATTTAATAGTATTTATATTCGAAAATAAATAGACTACCAAACATCTATAATAGTCGGAAGGAACAATGAATCTCCCCACCTCTTCCACTATCATTGGTGCTACCTAAGAAACATTGCCTCAATATTAAATTTATCTAAATTTACTCCATGTCGAGACATGTCATACCCCATGAAACATAAATCTTATTCTCATAACTAGCACTCCGATAATATTATGAACAATTATTTCTGAAGAATAACTAATAAAATAGAACATAAATTCTCTACAGGATCTTCCTAGTATGCAAAGAACACAATGAATTCATTGATGAACAATACCATGATATTATCCAACAACACCTGGAACATAGAATTCATCAACCCCATAAACATTTCTAGTGAATAATGAAACCCAATAAATTCAGCAATAATATATAATTTCAAAGACATCATTGGAAATATGTCTTTTGATTATCATTAAACATTACCAACATCAATTGATATCCTCAATGTAGATCTGTTTTTGGTAACCAATATTAGACCTTCAACCACAGAAATAAATTTTCAATACAAGGGAATGTATTTTATTTTTTTACTAAAACCAATTTCCCAAAAAGATAATAGATAAATATCTGACTACTATAATCAGAATTCATGGTAAAAAATGGTGCACCCCATGTTGAAACACTTGACTAAAAACCCCACTAAAAATATCATAGAGATGTACACATAGATCCCATAACTCATAAGGAACCTTCATATATAGACACATCGTGATTGGAGACACACCTGGTTGAAGATATATACCAAAGTTGATCTCAAATTAATTTGTTAACATTACATCCTACTCTAGAACACATCATGGTAACCTTATATAGCCCTAGTAAACATTTTCTCTCTATCCTCATATGAACTAAGCATCAGCTTGACAATCAAGGAAGATTATGGAAGAATATAGCTCTAACCAATTCAAGGGTCTCTTCCTCCGAAAAATTCAGTCAACATTATAGATTAAATCCAGCCTCCCAAAGTATAATATAATTGAAAATAAAAAATACTACCAATACATGTTGACGATGATGTCATATAGACGTATTCATAATCATAATATATCTTCCCAAGGGTGGTGCTTCCTTGAAACAGACTCATAGTTTCTATATACTTCAGACCTGTCATCTAAGCTTCCACCTATCATAGTCAATTCCAATGTTTTTTTAATCCTCTCCACTTCAATTCCAAAGGAATTTAATAGATTAGGTTATATAACAGAGTGCATATATTTTGAATCAGTCAATTTATTGAACTATATAACCAATAAAAAATGTGTACCTCTTACAAAATATAGCTTTCTCAGAGTAAGAAACACTAGAGTATAATGTTTAATATGGCCTTCTACATGTCCCCACTAAAACTTAGGAATACCACCTCCATAGACTCTCTTTTATCTCTAATGATGAAGTGCATCTCATGAATTTCCAATTACTACCTTATATCCATTCAATTGATCCTAATCTGGGACACCATGTTCATACTCCCTCATCTAAAACCACCAAAAGAGAGTAAAATCAAGTGGCACACCAAGTACATGTTGAATACTAAGAATTTTTGGGAAATTTCATCACTAATTACCTTATCCTCTATATTATAATCATAAATATGATCCCTTATAAATGGAATGTGATTTTTTACCACTGTAGAAACCATAAGTCACGGTCTGGATCCTACCCATTACATATTGATATCTTTTCATCCCTATATACTGGGAACCTCATACCCCATATGTACTTCATGATGAATCTTAATTACTCCCTCCTCATGAAGATCATGTTTTGGGTAGCATACTGTCAATTACCTCTCCTATTTCTACTAGTTAATATATATTAATAAAATTAACATGGGGATGTATTTGTAGCACACTAGAGACCAAGACTCCTTGAAATTAATTTCCATTTAATCCTCATAATTCATTAGATATGAATTGTAATGTGTGAGGGGACTTAAATATGTCTCAAACACACTCATATTGGAATTATCCTTGTTGGCGCCAAAATTTAGGACAGAGAAGAATCCCTAATGAAGGACCCGTTGATGGCCTCGCGAAGCCACTTTGTGGAGTGCCCCTAGCACCTAGGCTGCTGCGAAGCATAGAAGGCAAGAGGCTCCACGAATTCAGTTGACATTACTAAGCCCACCGTGAAGAAAAGGAGGTGGGATGCTCCATGAAAAAAATTTATTTTCGTGACGCCATCGCGAAGCAATGAGGTGGGACGCTCTATGACCCCATTTGACGTTCGCGACCCGCTGTGAAGCCCCCATGCCCCTCTTCACACCACGTGAGCTCCACTCCATGAAACATCATGCCTATAAATACCGGGCTTTCCCTGAGCTCTCAGGATGGACAATATGATCTTTTGACTTCCCAGCTCCCGAATCGCGAAGCAGTCTTCCGCTCTGTGAACCATGAGTGGTGAGAGGTACTTATGCTTCGCGAGGTGCGTCTCCATTGTCTTGTTTTGATCCCCTCTTCCAAGAAAAATTCCCTTCACAAAGCCTAAGGGTTTTCATGAAAGAAGGGGATTCCCATGGGGACTCGGGTAGTTGTGGAGCTTTTATACTTCACGAAGCACCCTTCATGTACACATGATACACATACTAAGGCAGGGTTATTGTACCTCAAGAAGCGCATTGCCTCCCGACACCTTGCTTCGCGAGCCACCTTTTCTCCGTGAGGATGTGCTCCATGAATTCCCTTACATTTGGAGAGAAACATCCCATTTTCACCACTACCCCATGATAAGGCTAAAGCACCCCACATTACAAATCACACCCCTTCGCAAGTGTTCTCCGCCACGGGGAACAATAGATCTCCATAGGGCCCCTACCTGTGGACCCCTCTTCTTGGAAAATTCTTTTTCCCATGTGACCCTCCATGTTTTCACGATGTGATTTCAAAGTCCCCCAGATGATACCACCCATTACATTGCCTCATGTAATGATTATTCTCATAGGCATGCTAATGGATGTTGATTCTTTGTGTAGACACCCTAACGTGGACACCTAGATGGTTCTCTCTACGACACCCATCAGTACTGAGTTACCAGTGCCTTCCCTCCCACAAGGAGCACAAGGTACCAGTTATGTAAGTCCTAGGGGTGCGGAGCAAGCCCACCTCGTCCAAGCTGCAGGACGTTAAACTGCCAAGCACCTTCGTCCTCAACACATGACATTAAACTATGACCTGATCGCATGCCTCGCATGTAGGGTCCCCACCATATGGGCATTCCCTATACCCCCTTGTCTCCACATGGGATTATATCCTCCTTTTTGGTGTATAATTTTTCTGCGGGGAAGGAATGCCACCTTGGTGTATGCCCCTAAGCCTTCTTGCATGAGGCAGCACCTCTCCACCTCCTCACTTCCACAGTAGAAAGGCCAGCAGAGGGTGTGTTAGGGAAAAGGGTTCCTCCTTTCTTAAATCCCAAATCCCTCACCCGCTGCACTTTTTCGCCCTCAGGCCTCCATCCTAGAGTAATCCCCGACACTTCTCGGTCCACTCAACGCGTAAGCCCCTCATCACATCCCACCAACGCACCTTTCGCGATGTGGTCATCAAGCCTTTGTTGTCTCTTGTTTCTCACAATGAGCATTACTCTTGTGGGCATTAAGTAAGAAAACAACAATGACATCTCCCCCATCATGCATGATGTTAAACTGTATCCACCCAAACTATAAGTACATTGATCGATGTCAATGCATGATATGTAGGAAGCCTCCCTGAGGTTCATTCCCACCACCACATGGTAATTCCGACCCCCTCCACATCTTATCAACCCCATACCGCATGATGTTAAATTGTATTCCACACACCCAAACCATGAGGACTTTGATCCATGTCATGGCATGGTACGCCGGAAGCCTCCATGAGGTTAAATCCCCCCACCACCTAGTTATTCTGACCCCCTTCATGTCAGTTCACCCACGTCCAGCATGATGTTAAACTGTATTCCACCCTCCCGAACTATGGGGAATTTGATCCATGTCAAGGCATTTTACATAGGAATACTCCACGAGGTTCAAGCCCACCACCAACCATTAGACCCCAGGTCCACTTTCATGTCTGTTCGCTGACGCTCCATCCCGAACTATGGGGACTATGATCCATGTTAATGCATGGTATATAGGAAGCCTCCATGTGGATCAAGCCCACCACCTGGTCGTTCCACCCTCCTTCACGTCGGTTCACCAAACACCATGGGTATCCTAGAGTGTAAGACCCAAATGCCATCCTGAATGACATGGGAATTTTATCGTTGCCAAGGAATGGTAAGTAGAACACCTCCACGAGGTTCAAGCCCACCACCAGGTCATTCCAACCCCCTTCACGTCGGTTCGGCCTCATCCAGCGGTAAGACATTGCAACCTCATTCATCGGTAAGCCGTTTTCAACATCATTCGATGGTATGTCGTCTCCATCTGAACTACACAGATTTCGATTCCATGCCACAAGGATGCGTAGGAGGTCTCATCGAGGCTCAAGCCCAAAACCATTGTCTATCATGATTCTTACCCGGGGCACCACATCCCGGTGAGATCATGCCACCTCATTCCCTCCCAATGTATTCGAGAACCCGCCCAAGTGTTTTCCCCAATATCGGTGTTCCCTCCAAGGGGGTTCCTCCACCAGATCCACTCTAATTGGAGTTCCGATCAGTCTGATCTCTCCCCACTGGAAGTTAAAATTGTGGCATACTCTTTGTTAAACATGGGAAGCTGAGGAAAAACATAGATACATGCCCATGGAATACAATTACCCATGTCCGACCTGGGATGCCTTAGGCTTCCATGCCCTCAAGAGGCCCTATAATAAGGGATAAAAGAGAGACACACCAATCCCCACCATCCAAACATGCCAGCGATGCCTAGGGTTAAGACTCCCCTAACCGATGGTTGCTACCTTGACCGACCCCTAGGAATGTCCTGAAAAAACCATCATAATTAATTGGTCTCCATGAAGATATGGAGTCGGGAAGAGTTTCACGAACAACGTATTAAATCTATGAGGGATACCCGGACATGATGGTGTGTTCTGTGGAGGAATCCACAGAAGGAATTCCCATCATCCCGTTTCGATCATGGAGCTAACACCCCTGAACAAGGAATAGATTCTGACCCCTTTTGGAATGTGGGAATGTGGGGAAGAAAATCTGTGACTGTCGCAGTCAAGCAGATGGACGCGCGCACCCCGATGAAAGTGTTGGAAACAGAAATGGTGAACCCTACTTGAAGATATTCTCCTCAATATGTAGATTAGTAATGCTCAAGGAATACATGTATTGATGTGCCAATGGTTCAAGTTATCCTACGCTGGGTCCCACCAAGAAAACTGCGGGCCTTGCGTGAAAGTCACCAGAAGTAGGGGAAGTAGAACATTGGATATCAACTTCTGCGACATTGTCAGCGTGGATTCCTCTTACCAATCACAGATGACGGGATGACGCTGGGGCATTGGTCATCGATTCCTTTTCATTCATCACTGACAAGTTCAGCATTATGCTTCTTAGGAATATGGTTTCTACCACAGAACCGTGATCGCCGTCCACCCACCTACGCAGGGGGTAGGGGCAACGCTAGCACATCCCCTCTATGTGGCTTCACTACTTCCGCAACGGCTTAAGTGTCCACAACTGTGGGGTGCCCACTCCCAATATCTCCATCTAAAGTTATCCAACGAAGGGTAATTAACGACCTCGTACGTCATTACGAGGCGGAGGGAATAATCACAACCCGATATATGGCCCGCCTAGACTTGGAGGTGCCCAGGCCCTGCCGTCAATGCCGCCCCTGAGAGCTGCTACTCCCCACCCCGACATTATGTCATTTCGGAAGCCTATCCATGGAGTTCTATAATGAATCCCTAGCTTACACTGATGAGGTGGGTGACGTCCTGCCTAGCCCGGTCAGAGTCTCAATATAAGGAACCGGCTTTAAACATTACATAATATTGAATTAAATATATAATTCACATTTAGGATCTTTTTAGGTTTAGCGTTTTAGAGAATTAGGAAATTACTATTACATTACAACATGAATATTACAAGTAGACACTACTACTCAGTATCCATTTTTTCATAAAATAAAAACCTTTAGAAAGAAACATTTCTAGTTCCATGTTTTAGATAGCATGACTTTTCCTTGATCCCATCTTTGACCCTATTAATATTTATGTCCTATGGAAAACATTTCAAAAACAAGGGATGAGAATAAAAAACTCAGTAAGGGTTATCAAGTAAGGGAAGGAAAACATTATCCATTAAATAAATACAAATCAATGAAACCATACTTTTCAATCATAACATACCTTATGAAATCATGAGATTTATGAATAACACACAGAAATCATAAATCAGAAAGGTTACTTATGGAATCCATATCAAACTTACATTGTAGTTATCATAGCTACATAGGGAGTTACACTTGGAATACCCATCAAATAATTTTCCCTAAATCTCTTAGGAGAAACATCACGTTTACCTCCGTCACATTACCCAATGCATTGGAAAGCTATCTTAGGCTCACCCGCCCTAGGTTTATCACGGAACCACTCGTATAATTAAACAACGCCCAATAACCATAACATAATCATAACATATGACACAAATATAAAGAAAGTATAAAATTTCAACATTAAAATATATCAAATCAAGATATTTAAATAAACAATGTTTTATCAAATAATTTTCAAAACCATTTAAAAAGTGATTTTTGAATTAAAGTTTCCCATACCACTTTGAAGCTTTTAAATGAATTATCAATTGAAAATATTAATGTCCATATAATATTTAAAAGGACAGTATATACACCATATAAGAGTGAATTTGTTCATAACAACAATGATGTCTCAATGGAAATGTAAATTGAGATAAAATCCCTTATAAAGACGGTATCCTTAAATTAAGGATAAATCAATCAAATAATTATGTGTGAAAAATATAAATACACCAAATATAGGTTGAAATTAAGTGTAAAACAATCATAGGTCATTCAAACATATTCATAGGATGACATATTCAAGATGTACAAGTTGAACCAAAATAATTGAAATTGGGTTAAGAGGTTCCCTTGTAAAAATTCGACAGCCTAATGGCGTCAATTTAAAATTCAAAAAATGAGTTGATGAGATAAAAAAGGGAATCTCGACAATTGGATATAATGATTAAATCAATAAAGATATATAACAACATATCCTAACATAATAAGATGTAAATTAAAAGACATAACAAAAAGAAGTGTTTTATAAAGAGGAGGGTGAATAGTTCCCTTACCGATTTGATAACATACAAAACATACGCCACATGAAATAAGGATCTTAAAAAGAATATGTAAATACTCATAAATGAATTTATATTTCATAAAGAATATAATAATGGGTAGTATATACACCACACAAAAGGAAATAGATGAAAATATAGCATGAATCTCACGGGAATAAAAAGTGAGACGAAACCCTTTACCACGTTGTAATCAACTATATCGTATGACCAAAAGTTAACAAACACCAAATGAATCACTGAATACCATGAATATAATGAGAATCATGATAATATATATCAATTTTGGTTACAGAATACACCACATGCAATGAATAAGAGACAAACAATGGAAATCTCATGGAATTAATAGTGAGATAAAAAAATCCCTTACAAAAATTCTGCAGCCTAATGACCCCACATAAAAATTCTTAAAATGAATTGATGAGAGTAAGAGGGGGTATCTAATAATATGAAAATACAAATTAAATTATGGTGAATATAAAAGAACATCCTCCAACATAAGAACATGGAGCATAAAAGAAATGACATAAACCAGAGTACTTGAAAAGAAAGAGAGAGATAAGACCCCTTACCTCATGTCCTACTTGACTCGATCGTTCTTTAATCTCATTAATAATAAACTAAATTTAATTTCAACTTTCTTATAAATTTTTTTTCAAGTTTATTATTCCTTTTTATATCACTTATTACCATGTCATAACCATTATGTAATCATTTATGTTAATAATGTTTGTTTTGTTGATATTTGGTACTTGAGTCAAAAATGGACTCCTTTTATTTACAAGTTGTTCATGTGGTCGACGGTTCATTGTATCCAGAATTATATTCATGATTTAAATATCATATATATCATATATATATATATCCAGTATATACATGTATTTATAATAGTACATAAAATTTATAGGTATGAAATGAAATGCATCGTTCATGGAGACGGTAAGCCGTACGTACGTATGAACGCTAATTTCATTTCTATTTCTTATTTTAATGGAATTAAAACATAATGACACATAAGTATTTTATAATTCCTGTATAATAACATATGTAATATCATTAACTCTATCCTATATACATCCCACATAAGGCATTAACGAGTCACATCACATTGGGGGGGCGGTAGTCTGTGCTTCCTCAAATGAGATTATCTTATTTACCTACTATGGAAACCATAAAGGCGTGAAATAAATGGAAAATACAGAATTATAAAAAAAAATTAACATAATATATATCATATATAAATAAGGTTCCATAATAATGGCCACCATGAGAGGCTGTCAGAGATATTTGAACAATCATCGTTTCATGAGGTGTTAGTTTTCCATCCATAGAAACATTATGTTCTTCAAACATTAGATGGAGGTGTGTGTAAGTGTAGTTAGAATACGTCCCATAAAACATCCTAGTATATTGAGGATACCTGTTTTGTTACAAAAAAATGAATAAAAAGAGTTTAGGGGTTGGAGAAGTAAAATAAAAGAAAACAATTTAAGAGAAACTATTACCTTTAATTTGGGTAACTCCCTTTGGTTTGAATCAAATGACTTCTTGAAGTGCCTTCTACCTAAGGTAATATGACAACCCTGCTTTTTATTACAACTTAAACATGCTTTATTACATAAAACATCACTTGATACAACAAAGAAGATCGAGAGGTTTAGTGTCTTTGGGGCTTAGGATCATTAAATAAATACTTTAAACTTGAAATACAAGATCCTTATTGAAAACTTCCTTTACATGACCACTACATTCCTTCGTACTTAGCATTGCATGGGATAACCTGAGGACATGCATAAGAAAAGGGTGAGCTATAAAGCCCATCAAGGGTGTACACAATGAATAACATGAGGAGTACAATACATTTTAGGCAATAGTCATATCAATAGAGAATAAGAGAGACATGAACATAAAGGCATGATAAAGCATGATAATCATAACATGGAAATGTGGCAACAACACTTAACATTGAATTAGCATGAGCCAAGGCTCATTTCACATGGAGCATGAGTAAACCCTCATTGCACTTGAAGCACGAGTAAACCCTCATTGCACTTGAATTACATGAGTCAACACTCATTGCACATGACGTATCATGATACTATACTTTACCCAATGCATTGGAGCGCTATCAGGGCGCACCCTTCTTAAACATTTCATTTCATGCATAAGTGTGCCACATGGATCATAAAACATGGGTTCATAAAACATAATCATTTATTCCACGATAAAGGAATGTGGAATTCATACATGAAACTTTACAATCAATAAGTAAATGTGCATAAAGTTGAATACCCTTGATGGAGAAATGGGCATGGTATTCACTACACAATGATATTGGCTTAGAAAATCGGTGGGATTTTGGCAGCGTAACGGCGTGACATAAGAATTCATAAAAAGGATGATGAGAGAGAAAGGGGTTCCTCATCATATTTTCATGTAATGGACAGTAAGAAGGTCATATAGATACATGTCCCAACAATTGAAAAGGAATTTAGATTCATGATACAAAAGTATTGCTTGAATATAAAAGAGGAGAAAAAGGTTCCTTTCGGAATTTCGGCATAGTAACGGGTGTACATGGGAGGCATTTAATGAGAGAGAAAGGGGTCTCCCATCATTCAAACAATAAGAGGGAAGTATGGGAGAGGTGTGAAACCATACCCCAACAATCATAAATGAAATTAAAAGGTCAATACAACTTAAAGAAAATTGAGAAAAATGAGAAAGGAATAAAAACCCTTACTTGGAAGTGTGCTTCCAAAGGCTAGAGAGAGGATTGTGAGAGGCTTCTTGGGAGCTTGGGGCACCTTGAGAGGATTCTATAGAGAGTAGGGCAGAGGTTGGACGAACTTCAAGGGCTTTGGGTGAGGAGTAAGTGAGAGCTTGGTTGGGTTTATATAGGAAAGGTGAGAGAATTATTTATTATTTAGGTTTGGGACCCCTTATATTAAAATAATCCAAACCACAAACCATCCCATGGTATTTGCCCATGGTTTCTGGAAATGGAAATAGGAAAACAATATTTTACAAGGCCAAGGTCCTAACGTATTAAAAAATTAGGGTTGCTTATGTGGAGGTGAGTCACACTCCCATGGAAATTAATTTAAAAAGGCAAAGTGTTGAATAAGTCTTGAGGGCTCCATTAATGCTTTGAAAAGTGAGTCAAACAAACCCAAAACCTCATTATTTTAATGATAAAACACATATTGGCCGAACATAAGGATTATGGTATTTTATTACATCACCATTGGGTCATTATGATGTCATAGAACACATTATATATTTAAATGATATTTAATTTTTACCCAAAAATTTGACTGTCTCAGAAAATTATGAAAAATTCACCGTTGGATAATTTAGACATCCTGATTCCAAAAATAATATTTATTTTATCTAAATAATTTTCTAAATATGTGAATTTTCAATTTTACAATAAAAACCGACATTTATAAAAAATTCACGGGTTTTGACAGAAATGGCTTTCAAACCTTAATAAAAATTTTAATTGCATTCATAAAATTATATGATCATTTATATTTAATAAAAAATAATTTAATATTAATAATAATATTTTATTAAAATATTATTTAATTCAAAAATCCTTTAATTTAGTAAAATATAATTCTTAATTAAATAATAACTAAAAACACCGTTTGTACTTTAAAAACTAATTACAATGTATCAAAAATGACTAGAAATTATATTCATTATTATATACAAAAATAATGTACATGAACATGGTGCTACTTATTTGTTACATAACCCCTTAAAATAGCCGCATAAGACCTAAGGGTAAGGTGTGCGATGGTGACAGACTCTTGGGGTTGCTCGGATAACATCGCTCAAGTGGTAATCTCTATCAACTTCCATTTTTCCCGTAGACGATCACGTTCGAGCGTGACTTGATGAAGCTAAGCTTGGGCTTGGTCAAGGGCAAAGCCCAAAGACGCCACCTCCTTTCCGAGCTCTGACAAATGGGCTTCGTAAGGGGAAATTCTACTGGATGAGGCCATCACTTCCTTTGTCTAAGTAGGAAATTGGTTCGTTAAAGCCTTATATTTAAACTACCCAGATGATCACTGTTCAACGGCTATAAAAGTAACGGTCACAAATCATAACGTTAAACTAAATAAGTTGACATCTTATAAAAACTTTTTTTTTCATAAAGAAACATTTAACTGGATCAAGAGGGATTTTCCATTAATGAAACTTTGGGTCGTTACAATATTCCCCCCTTAAGAAATTTCGCCCTCGAAATTTTCCTTTTCCCACACTAAAACAAATGTGGGTAACTTAGCTTCATCATATCCTCCGACTCCCAAGTTGCTTCTTCAAACTTGTGGTTTCTCCACAACACCTTGACGAGGGGCATTGTCTTATTTCGTAGAACTTTTTCTCTACGATCTAAGATCTTCACTGGTTGCTCCTCATAAGAAATATCATCCTCCAATTGTACCACCTCGGAAGAGAGTACATGTGAAGGGTCCGGTATGTACTTCCTTAAGAGGGATACATGAAAGACATCATGCACCTTGGACATAGTCGGTGGAAGTGCTAGTCGATAGGCCACAGCCCCAACACGATCAAGAATCTCGAATGGGCTGATGTACCTTGGACTTAACTTCCCTTTCTTTCCAAACCTCATGACCTTCTTCCACGGAGATATGCGTAAAAACACCATGTCTCCGACTTTAAACTCAAGGTCTCGTCGACGATTATCTGCATAAATCTTCTGTCGACTTTGGGCTGCCTTGATATGCTGCTGAGTGGTTTTCACCTTCTCCACCATTTCTTCGACCATTTCTGGTCCAAGCAGCTTACGTTCACCGACCTCATCCCAACATGCCGGTGTTCTACACCCTTTCCCATACAGGGCTTCATATGGTGCCATTTGGATGCTCGAGTGGAAACTATTATTATAAGAGAACTCAACTAGAGGAAGATGTTGATCCCATCCTCCTTTAATGTCCATTGAGCACGCTCTCAACATATCCTCAAGTGTTTGGATAGTCCACTCGGATTGGCCATCAGTTTGAGGATGATAGGTCGTACTGAAGTTCAGTTCAGTATTCAGAGCATGTTGAAGACTCTTCCAAAACTTAGAGGTAAATCTTGGATCTCGGTCAGACACAATAGATAGTGGTACTCTATGCAATCGTACCACTTCCCTGAAATATATCTGTGCCAGTTGATCTAAAGAAAAATCCTCTCGAATAGCAATGAAGTGTGCAGTCTTTGTAAGACGATCCACAATAACCCAGATTGCATTGTTGCTTTTGGATGTCCTTGGAAGTCCAGTGACGAAGTCCATGGTGATGTTCTCCCATTTCCATTCTGGTATGGGCAATGGTTGCATCATCCCCTTAGACTTCTTCCTCTCTGCCTTCACTTGCTGACACACCAGGCACATTGATGTATATTCGGCGATCTCCTTCTTCATATTATCCCACCAAAAGTTTTCTCGGAGATCTCGATACATCTTTGTGCTCCCTGGGTGAATAGAGAAATTTGAACTATGTGCATCATCCAAAAGTTCCTTCTTCAGCTCCGAACTTGATGGGACACATAGTCTTTTCCAAAACCGCACAATTCCTTCTTCATTAACATTAAACTCTGAGGATTTTCCCTTTTTTATAGCTTCCACTTTTTCTTGGATTCTCGCATCATCCTTTTAAGCATCCTTTAACCTTTCCAAAAGATATGGTTGAGCAATCATTTGTGAAAGGATTGATGATGTTCCCTTCTTTATGATTCCCACGTCCATATTCATCAAGTCTAAGAAGATTGGATCCTTCTCAATTCTCATCATTGAGAGAATTGCTGGATCCTTTCTACTTAGGGCATCCGCCACCTTGTTCGCCTTCCCAGGGTGGTAATGTATTGAACAGTCATAATCCTTTATGAGCTCTATCCATCTTCTTTGGCGCATATTAAGCTCTTTCTGTGTGAATATATATTTAAGACTCTTGTGGTCAGTATATATCTCACATTTCTCTCCATAGAGATAATGCCGCCAGATTTTCAAGGCAAAGATCACCGCCGCCAACTCCAGATCATGCGTTGGATAGTTTCGCTCATGGATTTTCAACTGTCTTGAGGCATAGGATATCACTTTATCATTCTGCATCAGCACACATCCTAAGCCCTTCTTCTAAGCATCACTGAATACCACAAAAAGCTCCCCACTTGTGGGTAAAGTGAGCACAGGTGCAGTGATAAGCCTCCTTTTCAACTCCTTGAAGCTTTCTTCGCATTCATCACTCCAAGAAAACATTACTCCCTTTCGAGTTAGCTTGGTAAGAGGGTTGTACAATCGTGAGAAGTTTCTCACAAATCGTCGATAATATCCAGCTAACCCCAAGAAGCTACGGATATCAGTTACCGATGTTGGCCTCAGCCATCCCTCAATTGCATCTGTTTTGGAGGGGTCCACAGATATCCCATTGCTTGTGATGATATGGCCCAAGAATGAGACCTCCTTCAACCAGAACTCACACTTGCTGTACTTGGCCTAGAGATTCTCCTTGCGCAAAGTCTCCAGTACAGTTCTTAAATGATCCTCATGGTCCTCCTTGGTTTTGGAGTATATTAGAATATCATCTATAAAGACTACCACAAATTTATCTAGGTAATCTCTATAGACTCTATTCATCAAGTCCATGAATATTGCTGGAGCATTGGTGAGTCCAAAAGGCATTACTATGAATTCATAGTGCTCGTACCTTGTAGGAAAAGCAGTCTTGGGGATATCTTCCTTCTTCACCCTTACTTGATAATATCCCGACCGCAAGTCGACCTTGGAGAAGTATTGTGCTCCACGCAGCTGATCAAACAAGTCATCGATTCTTGGGAGAGGATACTTGTTCTTTATCATGATTTTGTTAAGTTCACGATAATCGATGCAAAGCCGCATTGACCCATCCTTCTTCTTGAAGAAGAGGACTGGTGCACCCCATGGTGATGCACTTGGGCGTATAAACCCTTTATCCAGATTCTCCTGTAGTTGTTTCTTCAGTTCTTCAAGCTCAACCATTGCCATTCTATATGGAGTCTTGGATATTGGTAGCGCCCCAGGTATAAGTTCAATTGAGAACTCAACATCTCTTCTTGGAGGAAGACCAGGAAGTTCCTCGGGAAATACTTCAGCGAATTCCCTCACAATAGGCATTTCTTCATGGGTGGTTTCTTCCTTGGACTCAATCATCTGAGCCAGATATGCGTGCTCATAATGTAGTAATATCCATGCTTGAGATGATGGAGCTAAAGGAGATTCATCTTCCTCCTGACACTTGTAAAGAATCGGGGGTCGATTCTCCATATGGAGTGTGATTTCCCTCTCCCGACAATTTATGTTGGCTCTATATAAGGAAAGCCAATCCATGCCAAGAATTGCATCAAATTCCACCAAAGGGAGTATGACGAGGTTCGCCGGGAAATTCAATCCACAGATTATAACAGGGGAGGACTTATACTCATGGGATGCAATGATTGCCCCATTTGCCGTACTCACCGATATATTTACTTCCATGATTTGTTGTGGTGCAGGGATTGTTCTACTAAACTTTTGAGATATAAAAGAATGTGTAGAACCCGAATCAAAAAGTACGTTCGCTATTCTTGAATGAATAACTAGAGTACCTGTCACCACTTCGTTGTCGGGGTTCACTTCGGCAGAAGTGATGGCAAAAGGTCTTCCTTGCTATCTTGGAGGTTTTTGATTGCCTCCGATAACCCTTGGATTAGGGCACTGATTCTCAAAATGACCCGGTTCTTTGCATTTGAAGCATTGAACAACGCGTTGAGGTTTGAACGGAGTGTTCCTCCCCTCCGTCGCAGCCGCGGGTCCTTCTTGCTGACAGTTAACAGCTAGGTGCCCTTCTCTTCCACACTTGAAGCATTTTCATGTCCCCCTAAGGCAATTTCCAGGGTGCTTTTTTCCACACTTTTGGCAAGTGGGGTGCTGGAATTTCTTAGCACCGTTGGATTTATCCATCGGACCACCATCATTGAAGTCCACCTTCCGCTTCTTGTCCCCATGATACCCCTATGATTCTCTGATCTCCATTTCAACCTTGAGGGCACATCGGACAATTTCCTCATAGCTGTCGAAGTCACGGATCGCTAATGCTTTCCTCAAGCTAGGCTTCAGCCCATCAAAGAAGCGGTAAACCTTGCATTCGGGGGTAACGACAAAGCCGGAAGCGTATTGTGAAAGCCTTGTGAAGTTTGCCGCGTACGCTCCCACAGATTCCTCATCTTTCTGCTTGAGGGAAAGGAAGTCCCTTTCCATCTTATGACGGAGGGTGCGTGGAAAATATTTATCGAAAAACATCTTCCAGAATACCTTCCATTCCAAAGCCTCGATCTCCTCCTCAGGCTTCGTATTTTTGATCAACATCCACCATTGATCAGCTTCACCCTCCATACGATAAGCCGCTAGGAGAACCTTCTCTTTTTCAGAGCATTGGCGTATGGAGAATATCTTTTCAATGGAGTTGATCCATTGTTCAGCAATCGTGGGATCGGATGATCCACTAAAAGTAGGAGGCCTTTGTCTCATGAAGCTTTCAATAGCGACTTTTTCTTTCTTAGGGGGGGTTGAACGTTCCTCTTGACCAGTTTTTCTATTCAAAACTTGAGTTAGCTGAGAGAGAAGCGTGACAAAGTTCGCGATTCCCGCTCTCATTGGATTGGGCATCTCATAAGTACAATCATTACACTGATCTTCACAACGGTTGTTAGTCCGAGTTCTCCTATTACCGGCCATTGGCTGGAATAAAAGGAATGTTAGGGGTAACAGATAAAGGGTAATCCAAAGACAAAAGTTTATGACTTATAAATAAACTTTAATCTCTTTAACTCATGAGTCTATAGGATTCAATCCAGGATTTTCATGGTCTTCCTTCTAACATATATTCTTAGGGGAATTTTTTCCCTTAATAAGGGTTCATACTAAGATTGTGAATTTATCAAAACATATCCCCCGGGAGTGTCGTAACCAAGAGTGCAGCAAGGCCCGTTGTCGTGCACCAGTTCCCGTTCGAGTCTAGCTCAAAGCGGTGTTTTCGGGTTTTACCCCTAGGATACATCTGTGCCAGAGCCGCCTCTACCTGCTCGTATCCAGACAGGGATGTATTTGTTTGATAAACCACTTACTTAGTATTTACCAAAACTTAGGGATGTTTTTATTATGATTAGTCTTGTATCTAAGGCTTTACTAGGGTTTCCTAATCCCAAAAATAACTAAACCTATCCTCTGATACCAACTATGACAACCCTGCTTTTTATTACTACTTAAACATGATTTATTACATAAAACTTCACTTGATACAACAAAGAAGATCGAGAGGTTTAGTGTCTTTGGGGCTTAGTATCATTACATAAAAACATTAAACTTGAAATACAACATCCTTATTGAAATCTTCCTTTACATGACCACTACATTCCTTCGTACTTAGCATTGCATGGGATAACTTGAGGCCATGCATAAGAAAAGGGTGAGCTATAAAGCCCATTAAGGGAGTACACAATGAATAACCTGAGGAGTACAATACATGTTAGGAAATTGCCATATCAATAGAGCATAAGAGATACATTAACATAAAGAAATGATAATGCATGATAATCATAACATGGAAATGTGGCAACAACACTTAACATTGAATTAGCATGAGCCAAGGCTCATTGCATATGGAGCATGGGTAAACCCTCATTTCACTTGAAGCACGAGTAAACCCTCGTTTCACTTGAATTAGCATGAGTCAACACTAATTGCACATGACGTATCATGATACTATACATTACCCAATGCATTGGAGCGCTATCAGGGCGCACCCTTCTTAAACATTTCATTTCATGCATAAGTGTGCCACATGGATCATAAAACATGGGTTCATAAAACATAATCGTTTATTCCACGATAAAGGAATGTGGAATTCATACATGAAACATTACAATCAATAAGTAAATGTGCATAAAGGTGAATACACTTGATGGAGAAATGGGCATGGTATTCACTACACAATGATATTGGCTTAGAAAATCGGTGTGATTTTGGCAGCGTAACGGCGTGGCATAAGAATTCATAAAAAGGCTGATGAGAGAGAAAGGGGTTCCTCATAATATTAACATGTAATGGACAGTAAGAAGGTCATATAGATACATGTCCCAACAATTGAAAAGGAATTTAGATTCATGATACAAAAGTATTGCTTGAATATAAAAGAGGAGAAAAAGGTTCCTTTCGGAATTTCGGCATAGTAACGGGTGTACATGGGAGGAATTTAATGAGAGAGAAAGGGGTCTCCCATCATTCAGACAATAAGAGGGAAGTATGGGAGAGGTTCGAAACCATACCCCAACATTCATAAATGAAATTAAAAGGGCAATAAAACTTAAAGAAAATTGACAAAAATGAGAAAGGAAGAAAAACCCTTACTTGGAAGTGTGCTTCCAAAGGCTAGAGAGAGGCTTGTGAGAGGCTTCTTGGGAGCTTGGGGAACCTTGAGAGGATTCTAGAGAGAGTAGGGAAGAGGTTGGACAAACTTCAAGGGCTTTGGGTGAAGAGGAAGTGGGAGCATGGGTGGGTTTATATAGGAAAGGTGAGAGAATTCTTTATTATTTAGGTTTGGGATCCCTTATATTAAAATAATCCAAACCACAAACCAACCCATGGTATTTGCCCATGGTTTCTGGAAAAGGAAAGAGGAAAACAATATTTTACAAGGCCAAGGTCCGAACGTATTAAAAAATTAGGGTTTCTTATGTGGAGGTGAGTCACACTCCCATGGAAATTAATTTAAAAAGGCAAAGTGTTGAATAAGTCTTGAGGGCTCCATTAATGCTTTAAAAAGTGAGTCAAACAAACCCAAAACCTCATTATTTTAATGATAAAACACATATTTGCCGAACATAAGGACTATGGTATTTTATTACATCACCATTGGGTCATTATGATGTCATAAATCACATTATATATTTAAATGGTATTTAATTTTTACCCAAAAATTTGACTGTCTCAGAAAATTATGAAAAATTCACCGTTGGATAATTTCGACGTCCTGATTCCAAAAATAATATTTATTTTATCTAAATAATTTTCTAAATATGTGAATTTTCACTTTTACAGTAAAAACCGACATTTATAAAAAATTCACGGGTTTTGACAGAAATGGCTTTCAAACCTTAATAAAAATTTTAATTGCATTCATAAAATTATAAGATCATTTATATTTAATAAAAATTAATTTAATATTAATAATAATATTTTATTAAAATATTATTTAATTCAAAAATCCTTTAATTTAATAAAATATAATTCTTAATTAAATAATAACTAAAAACACCGTTTGTACTTTAAAAACTAATTACATTGTATCAAAAATGACTAGAAATTATATTCATTATTATATACAAAAATAATGTACATGAACATGGTGCTACTTATTTGTTACATAACCCCTTAAAATAGCCGCATAAGACCTAAGGGTAAGGTGTGCGATGGTGACAGACTCTTGGGGTTGCTCGGATAACATCGCTCGAGTGGTAATCTCTATCAACTTCCATTTTTCCCGTAGACGATCACGTTCGAGCTTGACTTGATGAAGCTCAGCTTGGGCTTGGTCAAGGGAAAAGCCCAAAGACGCCACCTCCTTTCCGAGCTCCAACAAATGGGCTTCGTAAGGGGCAATTCTACTGGATGAGGCCATCACTTCCTTTGTCTGAGTAGGAAATTGGTTCGTTAAAGCCTTATATTTAAACTACCCAGATGATCACTGTTCAATGGCTATAAAAGTAACGGTCACAAATCTTAACGTTAAACTAAAGAAGTTGACATCTTATAAAAACGTTTTTTTTCATAAAGAAACATTTAACTGGATCAAGAGGGATTTTCCATTAATGAAACTTTGGGTCGTTACAGGTAATGCTTCTAAGGAGAGGGGAGGGATGTAGGGAGAGATTAATTGGGCCGAGTTTTGAAGAGCCTAATGGCTTTAGAGGTGTGAGGAATTAGATAGAAATGGTTTCCTTTTATAAGGGAGAGGAGGGGCTCTTTAGGAAAGTGTGAAAATCTTATTTTATTATATAATGATATTCAGTTTCAAAATGTCCAAAATTCATTCAAGATGAAGATATGATTACTCATGGTAGAAATAAAATCATACAATCAGAATTGTTCATGTTTTGGACTATATTTTAATCATTATAATCTTATTTATTTAAACCATTTATTAATGAGGTAAATACTGGATCATTATTGTGTCTTAAATAATTTAATTTTTTTAATGTATAAAAATTATAAAAAAATACCATGATGTAGGAAATAATTTTTTATTTCCAATGAATATTTATAGTCTAAAATATGACTTATATAACGCCATATAAAAATTAATTACTAAAATATTGTTGTTAATATCAATTTTGTCATTACATTATATTAATTAATCTAAATTGTCATTATCAATCCCACGTGGCTCAATGGGGTCCACAAATCAACCCAAAGAATACCATGGCTGTTAATGACTCAATCAATAAGGTTTTGAAAATTGTTAAGGTAATTTTGAATTATTATAATATTCGTTTAACCTTGAATTACCCTATTTAACTTTAACCGTTGTAAAAAAAGTCAAAAGTTACTATTCACCAAAAAATTATTTTCATCATAATGAACAACATTTAATTTATTGATGACAACCATGTATATTATATTTTTGAAATTCAATTTATAGAAGTGGTAAAATTTTATTTAAATGAAAAAGTCAGGTTTTTTTAACTACCACTATGTGGTTTCACTATTCATCAAAAAATTAATATTTTTCAGAAAAATACCAAAAATTCAGCCTAAGCTATATTTGATATTCTGAATTCAAAAATTATGTCTATTATTCCAAAATCAAAACATATAAGTTTAATTAATTAACTTAAAAATTAATTCCCATTATCAAAACAAATAGCGTTTTTTAAGAAACAATAACTTTCACAAGATTGATACTTGTTTATGTCCAATTTCAATGTTAAATTAATTTCAATGACCCAAATTGGATTAAATGGTAAAAATATATTTCAATTTAACTTTGAAACCAATTAAAAATATAATCTAAACATACTAATAAATTAGAATTAAAGGCACTTTTGAATTAAAATACAATATTTTTCATTATTCATTAAAAATGAACTTTATCGGAAAAAATTCCAAATATTTACACAAAGTAAATTTTGATGTCCCCATTCTAAAGAAGGATTATATTTGGTCATATAGAATGTATTAAAGTGACCAAAACTAGATTTAAAAATGGTTCTCCATTGAAAGGTGATAAATTGGCCTTTTAATGTGAATTATGCTTCAAATTAGATTCATTCACATTTTAATTATCTCACTTTTATTGGATAAATGTGAATAAATTTAACAAACATGTATAATAATATTGTATTTAGTTTTTTTCTTTACTTCTAATACAACGTCTAGGAGTTGAATACCATTTAAAATAATAATATTATATTATTAGTGTGCAACGTAAGATTTCAAAAAAACCAGTTGTTGCGTATCGGGTTCGCTATCGACCATTCAAACACTTTTAAAGTAAAATTAATATTTAATTCAAAAAACAATAAATATGAAAAATTCATATTTTTTATTTACCTGGGATGTTACATCCTTCCCCCCTTTTGGGAGTTGCGCCCTCGCGATTTTAAAATTTGGGTTCAGAAACATTATTGAAAGTCCTATATCTGAAAAAAAGAGTCTGTAAAACTATCACTTTAAAAGAAATAAAGAGAAGTACTATGGTCACTTGTGTTAACACATACTAAGATTCCATGAAAACATGGATATGGGGGAGAAAACAAATGGTCATGTTCTGATGGAGAGTGTTAGGAAACATGTTTAGGAGAATGTTAACCACCACAAAATTACAAACTTGTGATGGGTTAAATAGTCTTTGATTCCCCAGTAGGAAAAGATAGCGGAGAAGGTTTTTGTTTAATGTTACTTTTCGTTGAGGAATTTATTTTTTATCTTAACAAAAAATGAAAGAAAATATACTTACTTGTCAAGTAGACATTAATCTTTTACTAGATTTCTAACACAAACTCATATTTTCTCAAAATGATGAATATTAAGGATGAATTTCTTTCACATTAAGAGAGCTATAATAAACTATGAGACAATCACATAACCAACAAATGATGAACTATATGTTTCCCATGACATTAGATATTAACTAAAACCAAAACATTTATTATAAAATAAGATAATCACCAAAAGGATAATCATTTATAAAAAGAAATACTACTCTTAATCTCCAAAATTCAACAATAAGAACCCATGGTTCATGAAATACCATTAAATAAACAGTTATCCTTAAAATTATTCAAAATAATCCAAACTAAGATTGAAACCGAAATCTCTGAAGAATTTAATCACATAGTCATCCAAGGTAAGTCTTAACATTTATCTCCAAATAACATCAGTTACTCTTAAAGTCTCATACTGAAAATTAATTAACCTAATCACATATCATCCATGATAGGTTAATAATTTCCATAGATAACTCAAAATCAACTTATTCCTGATTCATAAGATCATATAAAAAAAAACAATTAGTCATACTAACCATGGACTTCACGGAGTCCAGTGGTAGGCGATAAATACCAGACACACTTTGGTTGTGGGTTCTATTCCAACAGCTTCGTCTGACGCGACGAGTTGTCACACGGTTTGCGTGTTGTCCCTTTTCAAAAACTACATAATTTTATAACACTCCAAAAAGAGATAAATACATAAAAAATAATTATAACATATTTAACCACAATGTTTATTAATAACTTTCATTTTGCATCCCAAAATGTATAAAACTGTAATTGCTTCAAATTCTAGGATTATATAAACCGAAATGGTTCTTTATAACTATAAACACAAAAAAGATAATTATTCCGTGAATAAATGTTTTCATATATCAAACATCAGGGTTACACATACTATAAAGTGTCTTCTAATGTAATCCAATCATCAAAAGAATCTTAATACTTTTAAGCATTTCACCATCCTGAAATCTACCATAACTCTTGAATCCCTTATATTTTGACCTTTTACTCATTCAACGTTCTTCATGATCCAGTAACCATTCTTTACCAACTTATTCTAAAATACTTATTTCCTACAAAAAAAATCAGGAATCATATCCTAATATTTCAATAATAGGAAAACATATGTTAAGAAATAATCCATACCTTTCATTGGAGATTTTTAGTTTCTTCATCCTTAATCGGAAAGGCATTAGGTATTGGTAAAAAAATATTTCTACGATCATGGTGATCCCATTCCTGAAACTTCTTCATAGAACATGTGTTTTCATAATTACCATGCTCACCACATTTAATACATTCTATTGATCCTTTGTAAAGAACATCCTTCCCTTTCCTAGAGTCAACTAGATGCTTCCTTTTTCCATGGAAGGTTCTTTCATTATGACCTTCATTTCCACATCTATAGCATCAATCTGTCCCTTTGAATCATTTTCATATGTGTTTATTTCCACTTCTTTGACACATAGTTTTTTGAACATACTTAACTTTATGATTATTACCTAAAGATCTGTAGGGATTTGATTCTCTCATATATGATGTCGTATAAAAATCACTAAGGTTCATGTGGTCAATAATGACTCTAGATAGTTGGTTGAGAATAAACACAAGAGTTCTCATTGTAGCTCCCATATCATTCAGCTACTCATTCATAAAACAGTTATAGTTTTCTTCACATCCAATTTTACTTTTGTGCCTACTAGATCCATCCATTTACTATAACCAAAAAATTCAGTGTGAGTATATCAGTAAAATCATCATATAATATCTTATGAGGAGGGTAAACACTAAGATATACTTATTCATGTTATCTTAAACTCATTCAATTTATAAAAATAACTTTGAATCTTTGTAAAATATTAACCATTATGGTAATTTAATTTATGCTTAAATTGTACCGTAACCTCTAAAGTTATCTAAGTCGACCTCTAATACCAACTATAAGAACCCAGCCTTAATCATTAGATAACATTGAATTAAATGAATAATTAAAATTGACGATCTTTTCAGGTCTAGAGTTTTAGAGAATTAGGCCATTACTATTACATTACAACTTGAATATTACAAGTAGGCACTACTATTCAGTATCGATTTATTCATAAAATAAAAACTCTTGGAAAGAAACATGCCTAGTTCCGTGTTTTAGATAGGAAGACTTTTCCTGGATCCCATCCTTCACCCTATTAATCTTTAAGTCCTATGGAAAATATTTCAAAAACTTGGGATGAGCATAAAAAGCTCAGTAAGTGTTATAATATTAGGAAGGAAAACATTATCCCATAAATAAATACAATTAAATGAAACCATACTTTTCAATCATAACATACCTTATGAAATCATGAGATTTATAAATAACACACACAAATAATAAATCATAAAGGTTACTTATGGCATCCATATCAAACTTACAATGTAACTTTCATAGCTAAATACGGAGTTACACTTGGAATACCCATCAAAGTATATTCCCTAAATCTCTTAGGAGAAACATCACGTTTACCTCAACTACGTTACCCAATGCATTTGAGAGCTATCTCGGGCTCACCCGCCCAAGGTTTATCACAGAACCACCCATATACGTAAACAATGCCCAATAACCATAACATAATCATAACATATGACACATGTATAAATTAAGGATAACATTTCAACATTCTAATATATCAAATCAAGATATTGAAATAAATAATGTTTTATCATATCATTTTCAAAACCATTTAAAAAGGGATTTTTGAATCAAAGTGTCACATACCTCTTTGATGATTTTAAATGAATTATCATTTGAAATCATTAATGTCCATAAAATGAAATCCTAATACACAAATTGAAAACATGGACATTAATGACAAATATTTATAATGATAAATCTTTAATTCATTTAAAATGATATTTTAATTAATGATTTTTTAACAAAAAGAGAGATGCTTGAATACAAATAATTGAAGAATGGATTTTAATAAGAACATTATAATATCATGATAATAAATGGATTCATGATATAATATTTCAAAGGACAGTATATACAACATATAAGAGTGAATTGGTGCATAACAACAATGAAGACACAATGGAAATGTAAATTGAGATAAAACCCCTTATAAAGATGGTATCCTTAAATTAAGGATAAATAAATCACATAATTATCTGTGAAAAATATAAATACACACAATATAAGTGTATATTACGTATAGAACAATCATAGGTCATTCACACATATTCATAGGGTGACATATTCAAGAGGTACAAGTTGAACCGGAAGAATTTAAATTGGGTTAAGAGGTTCCCTTGTAAAAATTTGACAGTCTAACGGTGTCACTTTAAAATTATGCAAATGAGTTGATGAGAAAAAAAGGGAATCTCATCACATGGATATAAATTTTATATCAATAACTATATATAAGACCATACCCCAACAAAATAAGATGTAAATTAAAAGACATAACAAAAAGAAGTCTTTAATATGAGGAGGGTGAATAATTCCCTTACCAATTTGGTAACTTACAAAACATACTCCACAAGAAATAAGGATCATACAATGAAGATTTAAATACTCATAAATGAATTTATATTACATAAAGAGTACAATCATTGGTAGTACATACACCACACAAAATCAAAGAGTGGAAAATATAGCATGAATCTCACGGGAATAAAAAGTGAGACGAAACCCTTTACCACGTTGTAATCAACTAAGTCGTATGACCAAAAGTTAATTACCACTAAATGAATCATATAATACCATGAATATAATGAGAATCATGATAATATATATCAAATGGTAGTATACAATACACCACATTCAATGAATATGTGGTGAACAATGGAAATCTCACGGAATTACAAGTGAGATAAGAAAATCTCATACAAAACTTCGGCATCCTAACGACGCCACTTAAAAATTACTAAAATGAATTGATGAGAGTAACAGGGGGTCACTCATAATATGAAAATAAAAAATTACATTATAGGGAATATAAAAGAACATCCTCCAAACATAATAACATGGAGCATAAAATAAATGACATAAAAGAGAGTACATTAAAAGAAAGAGAGAGGTCGGATCCCTTACCTTGTGTCCTACTTGAATCCATCATTCTTTAATCTCCTGAATAATAAACTAAAGATAATTTCTACGAGATTAAGATCCTTTTTAAAGTTAATTATTTCGTTTTTATCTCTTATTACCATGTTATAAACAGTATGTAATCATTTAAGTTAATAATGTTCGTTTTGTTGATATTTAGTACTTCAGTCAAAAATATACTTCTTATAATTACATGTCATTCATGTGATCAAATGTTAATTATATCCAGAATGATATTCATGATTTACATATCATATATATCATATATATCAAGTATATACATGTATTTATAAAATTACATAAAATTTAGAGTTAAGAAATAAAATGCACCATTCCTGGAGACGGTAAGCCGTACATACGCATGAATGCTAATTTAATTTTTATTTCATATTTTAATGGATTTAAAACATAATTATACATAGGTATATTATACTTAACGTATTATATAATATATAATATCATTAATTCTATCCTTTATACACCCCACATAAGGCATTAACGAGTCACATCACATTGAGGGGTCGGTAGTCCGCACTTCCTCAAATGAGATTATCGTATTTACCCACTATGGAAACCATAAAGGAGTGCTATAAATGGAAAATACATAATCGTAAAGAAAACATAAACATAATATATATCATATATACAAACAGTTCCATCGTAATGGCCACCATGAGAGGCAGTCGAAAAAATTTGAACAATCATCGTTTCGTGAGCCGTTAGTTAGACATCCACAGAAACATAATGTTATTCAACCATTAGATGGAGGTGTGTGTATGTTTAGTTTGAATACTTCTCATAAAAATATCCTAGTATATTGAGGATATCGGTGTTCTTACAAAAGAAAGGAATAAAAAGATTTTAGGGGTTGTATAAGTAAAATAAAAGAAAACAATTTAAGAGAAACGGTTACCTTTAATTTGGGTAACTCTCTTTGGATTGAACCAAAATACTTCTTAAAGTTCCTTATGATTAAGGTAAGGATTATAAGGGGAGGAGAGGGATGTAGGGATATTAATTGGGTATAGTTTGGACGAGACAAATGTCTTGAGAGGTGTGAGGAATTGGATTGAAATGGTCTCCTTTTATAAGAGAGAGGAGGGGATCTTTAGGAAATTGTGAAAAAATTATTTTATTATATAATGATATTAGGTTTCAAAACGTCCGAAAATCATTAAAGATGAAGATAAGATTACTCATGGTTGAAAAAAATAATCCAATCAGAATTGGACATGTTTTGGATAATATTTTAATCATTATAATCTTATTTATTTAAATCATTTATTAATGAGGTAAATACTGCATCATTATTATGTCATAAATAATTTAATTTAACTGATGTATAAAAATTATAAAAAAATACCATGTTGTAGGAAATATTTTTATATTTCAAATGAATTTTTATAGTATAAACTATGACTTATATAAAACATTAAAAAAATTAATTACTAAAAGATTTTTTTTAATGTCAATTTTCTCTTTACATTATATTAATTAATCTAAATGGTCATTATCACTCCCATGTGGCTCAATGGGGTCCCAAAATCGACCCAATGATGCCCATGGTCGTTAGTGACTTAACCAATAAGGTTTGGACATGTGTTAATGTAATTTTGAATTATTATCATATTCTTTTAACCTTGAAATACCCTATTTACCATTAACTGCAGTAAATAAAATTCAAAAGTTACTATTCACAAAAAATTATTTTCATCTTAATGAACCACATTTTACTTCTTTATGACAAAAATGTATGTCATATTATTGAAATTAAATTCACAGAAGTGGTAAAATTTTCATTTAAATGAAAAATTCAGTTTTTGTAACTACCACTAAGTGGTTTCACTATTCATAAAAAATTAATGTTTTTCAGAAAAATACCAAAAATTCAGCCTAATCTATATTTTATATTTTGAATTAAAAAATTATGTCTATTATTCAAAATTCAAAACATAGAAGTGGAATTAATTAAATTTAAAATTAATTCCCATTAGCAAAACAAATAGCGTGTATTTAATAAACAATAACTATCAAAAGATTGATACTTGTTTATATCCAATTTCAATGTGAAATTAATTCCAATGAACTGAATTAGAATAAATGTTAAAAATATATTTTAATTTCACTTTAAAACCAATTTAAAAATAATATAACCATATTAATAAATTATATTAAAAGTCTCTTTTGAATTAAAATACAATATTTTTCACTATTCAATAATAACTCAACTATATCAGAAAAATTCCAAAAATTTACACAATGTAAATTTTAATGTCCCCATTATAATGATGGATTTTATTTGATCATATAGAATGTATTAATGTGATGAAAACTTGATTTAAAAAGGGTTCTCCATTAAAAGGAGATAAATCCCCCTTTTAATGTAAATTGTGCTTATAATTAGATTCATTCACATTTTAATCCTATAACATTTATTGGATAAATGTAAATACATTTAACAAACATGTATTATCATACTGTACTTATTTTTGTTCATTCCTGCCAATACAATGGCAAGGAGTTGACTACCATTTAAAATAATAATATTATATTATTATTGTGCAACAGAAGATTTCAAAAAAACTCGTTGTTGTGTATCGGGTTCGCTATCGAACATAGAAATGCTTTTAAAGTAAAATTAATATTTAATTCAAAACTTAATAAATATGAAAAGGTCATATTATTTATTTACCTGGGATGTTAAACTCATTCCTGGGGCTCCGAGCAAGGGCCCCCACCCGGCCGCGTCCGTGTCGCCGCCCGGCCTTGCCGGAGGAGCAGTTAAGTTATTCTCCTGCACAACCAGCACTAGCTCGCCCGACCTAATGACATTGTTGGGCACGAGCTAAGGACGCGCGTCAAGGGGCGTCAACGTCGATGGATATTATGGCCCGAGCCACCACCGATGCATATCATCAAGTCCATGCACACACTTAGCAGGGGAGCTTCTATGCCAAGCCGGGATCGAGGCCCCAACCGCCCCACAAGTAGGTTGGGTCGAATCTCCTGCTCACATGTACGAGTGATGGTCTTCAGGAACCAACCTGCAGCGACACCACCCCGTACGGAGGTCATCCCCATACCACTACCACCGAGAGTGTTGGTCTTCCCCACTTCGAGGCTCTGTATAGAGGTTTTCCCTGTGCCACCCCCTATCCGAATGAAGGTATGCCCTACGACAGTGAAGTTCGGTACGAAAGCCTCTCATGTACCCATCACACCGGGTATGGAGCCCTTCCTCCTACCCCTGACCGTCGACGTGGATACGTTACCCACCCAGTCTATCTCCAACATGGGGATCCTCCCTATGTCCTCTCTGCAGCTGGCGAAGGTCCTCCTCACCCCGGAAACCCGAGGGGAGAAGGCCAGCCTCACTCCACCAGAACCCACCATGGCGGTCCTCCCTATGCTCCCGCCGGTTCCGAAAGAGGTTTTTCCTGCTCAGGTGTTTTTCATGGAGGTCCTACCCATGTCCCCTTCGACATTTTTCCCGGTGATGCTCGCATGATGGTTGTCTCAAGTGGAAACCCTCTCTTCCCGAGCACCAGTGCGGCCGAAGGACCACATGTTGGAAATTAGCCCTATCCCAAGGAGCCACCCAGGGGAAGGAAGGTGGGTTGTTGTCGCCAAAAGAAGAATCCTAGGAAGGCGCAGACAGAGATCAAACTGGTCTGATTCTTAGACACTAAAGAAGAGTGAGAATCATCTCAAGAACCATCCCCTCGCTCAACCAAGTCAAAGGTCAGGAAAGGGATGAGGCACATCAGCCTGGTACTTCCAGAATGCGAGTTCCACAGGATTCCCACCTCCCTCTGCAGGTTTATCCAGGAGGATGAATATTTGGGGACCCCACATGTTACGGTCATGCAGTCACCTCCATCATCACCAGAAGTGCTTTCTACCACCACAAGAGACCACGAAGAGTGATTCTGGGGACCAATGGAGGGCGAGCAGCAGCACGACCCACCACTAGTATCCCTGGACCCTAAGCTAGGAATGACATCTGTCTACCCGTCCAATCCCAACTTAGTGGCCAGGTCGTTGTACTTTGCGGTGGACAACCCAAGAATCAGCAACAAGTCAGCTCGTTCACCGTATTCTAAACCGGAAAATTTATTGTCCAATTAGTCTACTTTAGTACCACTACCAGTTCCTGAACAAACTCTAGTGAGAGAATGGGGAAATCAAGGGCCAAAACCTGAATTTGAGCCGAGGAGATTCTAGAGCATCTTTGCAGTGGACCACTTCCCCGAGAAGTTATGGCCTATGGCAGCGCATGATTTCTTCATACCTGAGTCTCTCACCCTATAGAAAGTTGAGTGTTTCTACCACAACCTATGGGTGACACATTTCAGCCTCCCTCATCAGCACATGGTTTATCCAAATAGACGAGCTAATTTTGAAGACATTAGAGAGAAGTTTCGTCTTGTCGATCTGGCCGCACTCCCTATGGACCAGTGCCCCGAGTCACTAGGCCATCATGAGGCCCTCCAGCAGCAATGCGTTCAGAGTATCAATATACTCCGTAAAATCATAAGGGAGGATACCCACCACATTCAAGTCAGTGGCTGGTGGAAATATGCTACCCACCTCTTCAGCCCTATCTGATGGCAGCCAGATTCGATATGCAATATTGAGAACATGCCCACGGGAAGGGTCATGGTCCAAAGGGAAGACATAGTGGACAAGAAGGATTAGCAGGAGTTTTTCTATGGAGACATACCCCTGAGGGTGTTCCACCACTCTTGGGCCCATCAGATAGGATTACCCATCACCAGAGTAACCTCTAAGGTCTCCATGCGCCCACCGAGTCATTAGTACTCAGCCATAGTGTCAGTAAGTGGAAAGAGCATGTCGGAGATTTCAGCATTCCGACACATCCACCTCAGTTTAGAAGAGGGAGGGAGACTCTAAGATGGCCATGCTGCGCCAACAACATGTTGAGTAGAAGGGGTTGGTTGAAGAGCTCTTGGATGAACACGTTGTAGAGTGATGACCCGACAATGGTGATCCAAGGTCGGGGGAGTAGGGGAAGGAACAAATTCCCCCCGGTGAGATGCCTCTAGGAAACATTGATCATGGAGCTCCCACTGATAGGGATGAAGCCAAAACTCATGGAATGAGGGTGCAGTTTGTCTCACCAAACCCTCCCGAACGACGGGACAATCCGAGGAATCCTGCTCAAGTTCCCCCAGCTACCTCGAAGCCCGTTATAACAGTCACTCCATGAGCCTCTAAACCTATCTTCCATGTCGAAGAGCCCAACAAAGCACTCGTTGTTAGGGATCCCCATCAAGATAGGGAGCCCTACCCGGATGATCCTATGGCAGCACTCATAGCCTGCCTTGAGGCATTGGAAACGCGGAAGGTGGCAATCTCACCAGAAGAAAAGCCATACCCAGCCTGGGTGGATGATATGCAGGTGCCTCCGAGTTTCAGGAATCCCACATTCTATCCATTTAATTGGTTGGAGGAACCATGGAAGCATCTATCCCACTTAAAGTCAAGGTACAAGCCCATGTTGGGGGATCTAGCGCACAAGGAGGGCACCAAGCTCTGCTGTTTTGTTCAGACACTGGAGGGGCTGGAATTCGTCTGGTACAACCAGCTCCCCGTCGGATTCGTGACCAGTTGGGAGGACCTTCGCAGGCAGTTCCTCTACCAGTTCAGCTCTATCACCAGAAATACCAGCATTATAGACCTCTTAATGTTCAAACAAAGGCCTGATTAGCAAGTCATGGACTTTTTCACCCGGTGTAAGGGGCTCACATAGTCCCTTGACATGCCACTTACTCAATAAAAATTACTGACTATGTGTGTAGGGAATGTCAAGATGGAACTGGTTCACTCCCTGATCACTTATAACTATCCCATAGGGTTTCGAGACTTCTCAAATACGGCAGAGTGCCTCAAATAATCCCTGTACCAGGCCATACAGGCACGTCTGATGACCCCTGTAATCCCCGAAAGGAGATCTGCTAGAGCCGAGCCTGTAGTGGTAGCCCAAATACAAGTGGAGGGTATCATTGTGAGGTCTGATAGTAGTAGTGACAGCGAATCTGAGTGGTGGAAGCTTCCTAGCCATGGATCCCAAAAGTAAAATGACTGGATGGCTCGTAAAATGGTTTCTCACACCCATAGCATCATTCAGGCTTGCCTGAATCAACCAGGACCTTCAAAAGCTGCGATCTCCACCTCTACATCATCATCTCAGCCGACCTCTTCCCAAAGGAGCAAGCATCAGCAGTGCAAGAAGAAGAAACATGCTCCACCGATGCCATCGTCATCCCGCACTCTCGGTGACTTCATGCCCCCCTTAAATGGGGATGTCTCCATGAATCCTTCTAGTGGTGGATGATTCTTTGAGTGACATTCAAGGATACGCTTCGGTTAACACCGTCGAGTTGGTAAACCCCTATATGACTCCGGATGAGAAGGAACACCAGGAGACCCTCCCCCAATGTCCCCAGTCATCACTAATGATGGTGGAGCTGCGACCATGTTGGTCATCGAGGTATATCAGTTGACACCTCCATTAAATTCGTTATATCTACTGAGACTAGAAAACAGCCCCAGTGCAGAGTTCCACACTTGCATCCCCCCATCCGGTGTCATCAGGACCACCTCCACCACCGTTTGTGCTACTGGATCAGGTAGAGCCACATCAGCCATACTACGACCAACATCGCCCTACTACAGTTTGACCTTAGCCGTCCAGACCTCATCCAGCATCTACTCTTTAGGCTTCTACTAGTGAACAGTGGAATGTGCCTAGCACCAACTAGTATCCAGTCTAGCCGATGGGGCCCACCATGCCTCCAATCGCAGAGCGGCCTCCTATAAGTATAAGTTCACGGCTGGCATGGATTTATGATGTTCTAAAGCACCATCCCGGCATCCCAGCAAGGCTTTATGTCCTCGAATCCCTCCACTTTTTGTCAGATATGTGAGGGGCCCTCACTGAGGCTTTATGTAGCCCCCTCCAGTTTGAGATGGAGGTAGTAGCTGCGGAGGCCTTTCATGCTGAATCAGTTGAGACTACTGAATTATTGGCCATAATTTCATTCTCGAGATAGGATGAAGGCACTCCCATACATGGGCACATCCACCTATTGAACATCACTGGCCAATTTAATGGCGTGGAGGTTCACCTCTGCCTCGTTGACACCACCTCCAGGATCAATCTTATCCCGACACAAATACTGCAGAAGATGGGGTTATTCGAGGATGACTTAAGTCCCTCCGATTTAAGGATCCAATGATATGGCAGGATAGAGCAGACCCCGATCGGAAATATCCATTTGAAGAACCATTTCGGTGGCCTAGTTTCCAGTACTGAATTTATGGTCATCTCCCAGGACACTGCGTACAATGCATTGATGGGAAGGACATGGATCCACCTTCATGCGGTGGTCCCCTCATCATGTCACCATTTCCTTAAGTACTCCCTTAATGGTTGAGTAGGTGTAATCTATGGTGATGCATCTCTTTTCTCCTCTTTTGAAGCCTGATATCTGGATGGTGACTATTACAAGAGAAAGGATAAGCAAATTCTATCAAGTGAGGTTGAGCCCGCCACGGTTACCAGTGACCCCTGGGCAGGTCAGGATGACGCCTATGTCTTCCCAATCCATCGATTGGAGACCATGACCCCCAACATGGGGCAATTATTTGTTGTCTAGGGTACAAGAGGAAGTCATATTGGCAAGTCCAAGTGATGGTAGGAAGTCACCTAATACTCCTACACAAACCAGGCTCAGGTGATCCCGAAACCTCCTACCCCCGTACAGTATCGGGATGTCTGCCCCATGGAAATAGCAGTACGTCATACGGGTCTATTTTGTCCAGCTAGGATTAACTGGCTCAAGTCCATGTGCCACTACAACATTGATATTATCAATCATGTCCCCCTAGGCTGGAGGCCCTATGGTATTGGATCGACTGCCTTTATCGCCATGGTCTCAGTGGCGCGTGAATCACTTGGTGCGTCGTCCACTACTGTCCAGGATGCTACTAGCCTCCCGTCAGGTTCCTCCGACACAGTGGAATCCTCACCTGCTGAGAATACCTCCTCTAGAAGCGTTGAAGAGAATTTGGAGGATGAACCCCCCTCCCCTCCTTTGAAGAAGGCATCTCTATCATGGTCGATGAATTGGGAAATGTGAACCTTGGTAGCGAGGCAGATCTATGATCAATGTTGATCAGTGTCACTTTGTGTCTTGAAGAGCACCAGTGGAACGTGGACTTCCTTAAACATCACCGTGATTTTTTCGCCCAGTGTTACGATGAGATGCTAGGACTATATCTTTAGGTAGACGTCCACCATCTTGGTCACCCAACAAACCATCACAGGTTCAAGCAGCCTCCCAGAAATATGCACCCTTCTCACGGTGACATGGTCGAGGCCGAATTTGATAGGCTCATCAAATCCAAATTCATCATGTTGGTCCAATACCCCAAGTGGATAGCTAACATTGTGCGAGTAAGAAATAATAACGGACAGATAAGGGTCTGTATCGACTTTCGAGATCTCAACAGTCACTACCCGATGGATGGTTTTCCCCTTCCGGTGACAGAACTGTTGATCGATGCTACGGACGAGTTCCATTACCTCTCTTTCATGGATGGATACTCTGGATATTATTAGATCTGGATGGCCCTCAAGGATGAATAGTCCAATGCTTTCAAGGCACCCCAAGGTACTTTATGTTACCAGGTTATGCCCTTCGGCCTAAAGAGTGCAAGTGCCACCTATCAGTGAGCCATGCATCGCATATTCAAGCCAATCCTCGGGACATTGGTTGAATGTTATGTGGACGACCTAGTAATCAAATCTCGCCAGTGCCAGGACCATATAAAGGACCTTTAGAAAGTGTTCGGTTTCCACCATTCTCGTGACTAAAAAAAGAACCTGTTGATGTGTGCCTTCGTGGTCACTTCTGTGATGTTTCATGGATTGGTTTTCAGGTACCGAGGCATCAAGATCAACCCAGAGAAGATCAAGGAAATCAGCCAGATGCCTCCTTCAAGTAATTTTCGAGAGCTTCGATGTATTGAAGGCCACATATCATATATATGCCGATTCATTGAAAATCAGGATGGAATGTGTATGTCCATTACTCAGCGAAGGAATAAGGCAACCACTTATTAGTGGGAAGAGGAGTGCCAGACTGCCTTTAAGGAAATCGAGCAGTATCTACTCCAGCCTCCGGACATTATTCCACCAGTCTCTGGGAATATGATGGTCCTCTATGTCACTTCCCTGTACCGATCTCTCGCTTCCCTTATCACCCAGAAGAAAAATGAGGGGATAGAGAATATTCTCTACTACCTCAACATCATGCTTCTTGATATTGAGAACAGATAATACCCCATCGATAAGAGCTTCCTTGTGATCATATTTTTTATGCAAGAGTTGCGACATTACGTGCAACACCATAAGGTACAACTGGTCTCCTAGGTAGACATACTTATGTACATTCTGAATAGCCCCATGTTGACCGGCCGTCTATCACGGTGGGCGGTAATCCTCCAGTTTTTCGACATCAGGTTCGTGCCTTAGAAGGCTGTCAAGGGGTAGGAATTGGAAGACTTTCTAGATGCCCATACAACCTCAACAGATCAGTCACAGGAATTGGATTTTCATGATGAGGAAATCCTCTCAGTCGATAAATTTGTCCCATGTTGGAATATTCACTTTTATGGGGCCTCCCGGAGCCCCACTGGTAGGAGGCTCAATCATCCTAGGCTCAACAGAGTGGGCTTGGTATCATCTCTATTACCCCAGCGCAAGCCATTCTGCCGTACTCATTCATGTTTTCAGAAAGCTGCACCAATAATGAGGCATAGTATCAGGCTCTTATAACTGGCTTCGAGATGGACCTTGAGATCGATGTGCACCATTTTCATGTGAAAGGGGATTCCAAGATAGTCATCAATCAAGTCAACATTGGCTACATTGTCAGAAATCCATACCAGATACCACTGTTGCAGTGCTCCCTCCATCTAAGGGCCTAGTTCCCTTCCCGACTGGTGGTTACTCGTGTCCCTCGATCATAGAATGGTTGAGATGATTCTCTGGACGTGTTAGCTACATATCTTGAAAAGCATGAGCATGATGATTTTATTATACATGTTTCACACCAGAGATTTATTGCCCCCGTCACCCTAGATGATGATGATGGCCTATGATTAATCCACCTTACCACCGAATCCTCCACGTCAGGACCGCTTGGCTCATCAGATCCAGTGGTTGACCAGAACAAGAAGAGTTGGTCAGACAAGCTCCCCAATGCCCTCTAGGCTTATCAGACAATGACTCGTAACACCACCCAGATGACATCATATTCCCTGGTGTACGGGGCTGAGTCCATCCTACCCAACGAGATCCAACTTCCTTAATTAGGCACTGTGGTCTATGCCCAGTAGGATCTAGATAAGGTGTCTGAAATTTGTCTAGCTGAATTGGAATCACATGAAAAGAATATGCTTTGTTCCCTGCACAATCTGGAAAGGCATCAGAATAAGATGGACAAAGCTTTCAATAAGAAGGTTCACCTCTGCTCTTTTTTGAAAGGCGACCTGGTATTGGCCCTAAGAGTGCCAATGATCCCTGGAAGGAAACCACCCCTGTTAAATCCCAAATGGGAATGCCCTTATATAGTCCACATGGTTTACCCCAATGGAGCATACTCACTGGTAAAAATAGATGGTGAACATATAACTCCTCCCACCAATGCCATGTTCCTAATGCAATACTTTGGCTGAGACACAATGCCCTAGAACAACCTTAAACTGGATGGTCTGACATGGCCTTAAACTATATGGTTAGGCACGACCTTAAACTAGATAGTCCGGCACAACCTTAAACTGGATGGTCGGGCACGACCTTAAACTGGATGGTCCTTCACAACCTTAAACTGTCTATTCATGCATGACTTTAAACAATGCATCATCAAACATGACATTAAATTGCATTTCGAGAACTACATATGGCTTGATTCCCATCCACAGGGGATACATAGGAACACTCAGATGCCTCGTCTTAAGCCCATCCCGAAATTCATATTCTCAACTATCCCTCCTGGGTATAGTTCTCTAGGTGGTTCCTCACATGATATGATGTTGGCTTCCTCAGCGCCACTCATTCCATGATTTTAATGGTCGCATCATGTTCCCATTCCCATTCATCTATCATCCCACGTCTTCACCACAAGACGTTAAACTGCATAGCCTTCAAGAACTATATATGGCTTGATTCCAATCCACATGGGATATGTAGTAATGCCCTGACATTTTTTCTGTTGGCCCAGCCAAAAACGCCAGAATCTCCCCCCCCCCAATTCATGACGTATGGCAGGGGTGAAAACTTTTCCCCAATTCACATCGAACTAACCTCGATCCGGTCATACGTCCCGCTCCCTGGAGATGTTCGCCTATTTTAGAGATGGGTACAGCTATCTGAAACGCACGGCCGATTGTCACCTATCGACCGATCAAGGTTCCGGTGCTCTGCTAATGTGTATAGTAGCACTCGGGTCGAATCCTCGGCGATGGTACTTCGTAATAGTCGATTATTTTTAGTTGATTGTATTTTGATTGGGGGGGGGGGGGGGGGTTGTTTGCAGAGATTAATTGAAATGATTAATGGATGATGTTTAATTTAACAAGTTGATAATAATTGGGGTGAGTTCATCATTAGGGAGTTAAGCATGTGATATCCTTGAGCTTTTCATTATATTGCATTAAATTAACACCCACATCAAAAGTTGATGTTGATTGGAATTCCCAAGGGTTAATCCATTAATCCATGCCTTATCTTTACATAGGGTTCTAATATCAATCAGTTCTTGATTGTTTAAGTGTATTTATGGTTCCAATTATCCATGGAAACCACACGTTGAACATAATATGTCAATAATCCATAACATGTTATGTCCAACATACACAATATTAAATTAAAGAATACTCATCGAGAAAAACCTCTCAATCACTTAACATCCCTAAATTATAACTCACCACAATAAGATTTTTTTCATCCATCTAAATTATTAGTAATCTGGTCTATTATTTTTAATGTGATGAATTACAAAGAGAAGAAAAAGAAAGGGATAAGAAAAGAGTTGTGCGCCGAACACACACAAGAAAGATGATGAGAGTAAAAAAACCGGACTTTTTATTGAATAATAAATTAAAAGAAGATGATGGATTTCATATTGATTTAAACTAAAATAAGAACATTAGTATTTAAATACATAAGGTGGATGAGAATAAGAAATTAAGAAGAAGAAAATTGCATTAAAACAGATTTACAAAGACAAACACTTCCCAAATTACAACGAAGAAAAATGAAAAAGTAAATGAAAACAAAGAGAGGATGAAGGTATTATCAAGTTATAAAATGATTTTGGCAGATCCTCCCACGCCTTTGGCAGAGACTTGGTACTTCCAATCAATCATCCTTTTCCCTGAAATACCACCCCCTCTCAAGGAGAGAATGGGAGAGTATTTATTGCCCAAGGAGTGAACTGTTTGCATTCTCAATATGTCCCTCCAATTGCATCGCCGATTTGGCTATACAGACAGCCGAATATCCAGATATCTCATTCTATAAAGTTGTATATAATAAAGTTGGGTGACTACTGGAAAAATTTGGAGGCATTTGGACCGGTGGAGACAATGTTATCACGGTTTTATTAAACAAAGGTAAACTGTCCATTTCTATCCATTCTTTTTCGATGGCCAAAATGTTAATGGATTTTGGAACAGGAAGATTCCTTCAAATACAAATTACTTCTTCAACAAATTCGGTCGCATATATCTATTATTTCACACTGAAAAGTATCAACTCGATTTTATTCTTAAATCATGAGATATGTCATGAATACTATAATGATTTTATTTCTCGGCCAGAATGGTGGGCTGGAATTCAAAGCTTCATTTGGGCCCCTTGTACTTGGATTTGGGCCTTGAAATTTTTATCCAAGATGAAATGTAGTGTCCTTCGAATTAAGGTGGAGAGTTAATGTTTTTGTACTTCTGTATTGAGCCTAGTAAATCAATCTTCATGGTTTCTCTAGTTTGTTCACAGATTCTTTGGTCTTGTTTGTCAGGGTCATATAAACCTTCAAATGGAAGAATTGGCGCATGGTACCTTCTAATGAAATGTTGTATATTGAACGATGAATCCTAAAAAACAAGAATTACATAATTTGGATCAGTATAGTAATAGTTACTATTACATCTTTAAACTGACTCAATTGGACTACTTCAAAAAATGCTCGGAAATTATACTTAATATTAAAACATTAATATTTCACACAAATTATGAACATTTCATATAAAATCAGTAAAGAGGGAATATAATAAGTCATTAAATATTAATAACATCAACTCCCTAAAACTGAGTTTTTTGAATGTCCTCATGTGCTACAAATATAAAAACATGACACAATGATTTTTACTCACCAACAGATTTTAAAATTTTGTTTTCTCCAATCAGGGGAGGTTTAGACTATTTCACTAGTCCATTTTGAATTCCACCAAAAGTTGTTACAGAAAGAATGTTACAAAACTAATTCATTTTTTCATGCTCAAATTTAGAAATGGAATATGTGGACACTCAAAACTCACACCTCTCAAGATGATAAAATTCATTTGTGGAGGTTCACTCTTTCACCAACCAAAAGTGAAAATATTAGACTTTCAAAAGAGCTCTCAGCTTCCAATCCCTATACAAAGTGAACAAGAATAAAGAGGTCTTTTTAATGGGTTTTTTTGTGGCTATGGGATGGTAGGAATATAATGTCCAAGAGAGAGAAGAAGAGGTTTATGATACCAACATAGAAAAGGAAATCCACATTTTTTTTGAAATGAAACATGGAAGGAAATGAAAACAAATATTTACAAGGGAATGATTGTGTGAAGAAAGACATAATAGAGGAAGAAAATTTGAAGGTAATGAGAATATGTAATATTTAAAAAACAAAAAACTTCTCCCAATAAGAATATAATGCAAGTGTTCTTTTTTTTCTTTTCCTTTTTTTTCTTTGTTTTTTTGAAAGTTGACCTTGAAACAGATCTCACACTCATATCCCAACCCATGTTTTATCTCCTCATGATACTAATTGTAATAGTTATAACAAGATAAAAGGTTGAGGAAGAGTGATTTTTGACCTACCCATGACAAAACCCCTTTTATCATTTTTTTCTTTTTTTTGATTTTTTTGATTTTTTTGAACACTTTTCAATATCATTTGTACAATACATTCCCAAATCAAACTGAATGAAACCCCCACCCCCACTAAAATGGATGCTTGTCCTCAATCATATGATAACACACTGGAATGTAAGGAAATGATACCCAAAAATGAAATCCATTCCCCCCCACACTTAAATTTCAAAAACTTATTCAATGAAAATCCTTGTTGATATTGGGTGGGATATAATATTGGGCTTGTAATGTGGATATAAAAGAAAAGGTTTTCATATTCTTGAAGGGGCTTTCAAAAGGAGGATTAATGTAAGGGAAATGAGAGGGTATTTGGCTATTGTGATTCTCATGTGGTTCAGAAAATGCCTCTATCATATTAATACACACTATGTAGGAAATTTAGCTCGAAGGTCCACAAACTCAAGACTCACAAATGGGTGGGAAAACACACATTATGAAAATAAGGCCATAGGTGGCCTTGGCATGAAATAAAATGTTTGTTCTCAAGGTTTGGGAAAAGAATTTTCCTAATCCAAAAATTGATCATTCAAAATTTGTTAATTTTGTCGCAAAATTCATTATCCAAAGTCATGATGAAAATAAAATATTTTTGAGATGAAAACATGTCTGTTAACTCCCCAAAATGGTTGGAAAAAATTTCAAAACTCTATGGTGAGTAAGCATGACTCTTTTTTTTATTTGTTTAAGTGAATGTGTTTATTGGTTTTTTTTAGTTTTTATTGTTTTTTTTAAAATACACACCCTCACAAGAAAGAAAAAAAGGGTATGAAAAAAAGTGGTAAAAAATGAAGGAGTGAAGAATAATAAGAAATAGGTAGAGAGATTAAGAGATATAGAGAGAGTTAAAGTTAAAGAGGTGCCCCTAGTTTGGATTTGGCGGGTCGACATCTCCATGTAGTGGTTGGTCGATTGGAGAATTTGGAGATCTCGGGGAAGTCGATGATGATCCGGGATTGTGTGTCCTCTGATGGTGATGCTTTAACCGATGTCCATTAACCGTGAATGTCCTTTTGGAAGAGGTGTCATGGACTTGCACTACACCAAATGGGTAAACAATAGTAATAACAAAAGGACCGTCCCAACGAGAATTAAGCTTACCTGGGTGAAGTCGGAATCGAGAATTGAAGATCATTACCTTTTCACCTTCATGAAATACCTTTCTCAGGATGTGTCTATCATGGATTTCCTTAGCCTTCTCTTTGTACATATTGGAATTCTCATAGGATTCAAGTCGAAGATCCTCTAGTTCATCCAATTGCAACAATCTTTCTTCACCAGATTTTTCAAGATCAAAATTACATGTTTTCGCTGCCCAAAATGACTTATGTTGGATTTAATCTGGTAAGTGACATGCTTTACCAAAAACAAGCCTAAAAGGAGACATCCCAATGGGTGTTTTATAGGCAGTTCGATAGGCCCAAAGGGTTTCACCAAGTCTCTTAGGCCAGTCTTTTCTGGTGGGCTTAACAATTCTCTCAAGTACCCTTTTCACTTCTCGATTAGAGATTTCAGCCCTGAAATTTGTTTGGGGGTGATATGCAGTTGAGGTTTTATTTACAACCCCATTATTTATTAGAGGAGCATCCATGGTTCTATTACAAAAAATGGGTTCCTATGTCACTGATCAAGGAACGTGGTGTGCCAAATATTTGGAAGATGTGGGTCTTTAGGAACTGAAAAACAGTACGAGCATCATCCTCCATAGTGGGTTTGGCCTCAACACACCTTGAAACATAATCTACCACAAGAATAATGTATGAGAATCCATTGGAAGGGGGAAATGGTCCCATGAAATCGATGCCCAAAACATCGATGATTTCACAAAAGATTAATGGCTTTTGGGGCATTTCAATTCTTCTGGAGATTGTGCCAATCATTTGGAAAGTGGGACATGATTGACAGAACTCATGTGAGTCCTTTAAGAGTGAAGTCCAGAAGAATCTAGAGTCTAGGACCTTTCGAGAGGTCCTTTGTGGTCCAAAGTGGCCACCTCCAGGAAGTGAGTGACAGAATTCTAAGATGGAAGAATTCTCATTTTCTTTAACACATCTCTTAATTACCATGTCATCCCCAGTTTTCAATAGTTTATTTTCTTCCCAAAAATAGTATTTTGAATCACTTTTCAACTTCATTTTTTGTTCTTTTGAAAAATTTCCAGGAAAAACACCAGAAACCAAATAATTTACAATTGGGGAATACCATGGTAACTTTGGAGTGAGATATTAAAGGTTCTCAATGGGGAATTCAGGATCAATGATTTCTGAATGAGAAGAATTAGAAATTCTACTCAAGTGATCAGCCACAGGGTTTTCATTTCCAGGTATATCTTTGATTTCAAGGACAAATTCTTGGAGCATTAGGATCCATCTTATTAGCCTCAGTTTGGAATCACTTTTCTGAGTAAGAACTTTATAGCACAATGTTCTGTGAAGATTATGATTTTGGCACCTAAGAGATAGGGACAGAATTTATATAAGGCAAAAACCACTTCTAGAAGTTCCTTTTCAGTCACAGTTTAGTGATATTGAGTTTCATCCAATGTTTTTGAGGCATAATAGATGACATGAAGAATCATTTCTCTTCTTTGACCCAGAATAGCCCCAACAGCTCTATCAGAAGCATCACACATCAACTCAAAGGGTAATGACCAATCTGGGGGTTGGATTATTGGGATAGATGTAAGAGAAGTTTTGAGTTCAATGAAGGCTCTCTTGAAAACCTCATCAAAATGGAAAGTGACATCATTTTGGATGAAATGAGTGAGTGGGAGGGAAATTTTACTGATGTTATGAATGAATCTCTGATAGAAACATGCATTATCGAGAAAAGAACGGATATCTCGAATAGAGTTGGGTTCAGGAAGTGATTGGATCACTTCAACTTTGCCAGGATCGACATCAATACCATCTTTTGAAACTATGTGCCCTAGAACAATCCTATTTAAATCCATGAAGTGACATTTTTCAAAATTGAACACAAGGTTACACTTGACACACTTTTGTAGGACTAGAGGGAGTGAATGCAAACAAGATTCAAATAACTCAACATAAATGGTGATGTCATCCATGAATACTTCCATACAGTGTTCAATAAATTCTGAAAGGATACTCATCATACACCTCTGGAATGTTGCAGGAGCATTGAAAAGTCCAAAAGGCATTCTTCTATATGCATATGTTCTAAAGGGGCATGTGAAAGTAGTCTTTTCTTGGTCTTGAGGTGAGATTGGGATTTGAAAATAGCCGGTTTATCCATCAAGAAAGCAATAGTGTGACTTTCTGGAAAATCTTTCTAGCATTTGATCATGGAATGGAAGAGGGTAGTGATCTTTTCAGGTTTCAGAATTCAATTTCCTATAGTCGATGCACACACGCCATTTGTTCTTCACTCGAGTTGTGACTACCTCTCCATGTTCATTTGTGACCATAGTTATCCCACCCTTCTTAGGTACAAATTTAATTAGTCTAACCCATTCATTATCATAAATTGGGTAGATACTACCAGCATGAAGAGGTTTCAGATCAGTCTCATCTTTCACTTTTGGGCTCGACAACTCAGGAATGGAAGAAGGGACTTAAGTTGATTCGGGTTCATTTTCCTTAATACTGTCCAAGGTGGAGAAATAGAGATCAAAGTTGAGATGTGATTCAAGAGAGTTTTCAAGATCCTCTAAACTGATGGAGTCTTTGAATGAAAGGTCCACATCAACTTCACCATTTCTGACTTGGTTAATCCTAGTGCAGATTTCACAAGATCATATCTCTTCAGAACAGGATGAACATGATGGAATGTGGATCAATTGACTCTTAGAAGTTTCCTCAGAAGCATGGATTGAGAATGCAGTGTGATCCTCAAATGGGTATCGCATGGCATGGAAAATGTTGAACTTGACCAGTTGGTCACCGAATTCCTTGGATAGGATTCCTGAATGGACATCAATCTTGGTCCTCGCATTCATGAGGAATGGTCTTCCTAGAATTAGGGGAGATCGAGAAGAGTTCGTATCACCTTTCATGTCAAGGACATAGAAATCAGCAGGGAAGATAAAATCATTGACTCGAACAAGGAAATCTTCAATTATTCCCTCAAGACTGGATATGCTTCGATTGGCTAACTGAATGAAAAAACCCGTTGGATGTAAGGGACCTAGACTATGCTTGGATAAGATAGATTTGGGCATGACATTAATTGAGGCTCCTAGGTCTATGAGTGGATCATCAAAATTAGAACATACAATTTGTCATGGAACCGTAAAGGTCCCTGGATCTTTGCACTTTATGGGAATAGAATGCTGGGTGGAAACATTTTCAAAGGTACTAAGTTGCCTCTTGTGGGTATACAACTCCTTGAGAAACTTGTCATACTTAGGAATTTGTTTTATGGCATCTAAGAGGGTAATGTTGACCTCAACACGTCTAAACATGTCGATCATTTCAGGATTAGGTTCAATGGACTTCCTTGGTTTAGAAACGGCTTGAGGAAAAGGAATTAGCTTCCTAAGTGGAATTGAAGTAGGTGAGGTAATGGTTTCAGGTTCCTTTTCAAGTTTATTTTTCTTTTCATTTACATGTTCAAATTTAAAAGGAGGGCTAGAGGACTTATCTTGAGGCATTGCAATGTGCTTTCCCAATCTAAGTGCAATTTCACATACACTACCCTTGGGGTTGTGTAATGGTTGAGCTGGGAGTTGGAAAGAATTTGATTATTGTTACTGGCTTAGGTGGGATGCAAGTTGACCTATTTGAGTTTCAATGTTTTTAAGGCTAGAACGGGTGAAGGAGGCAAGATCTTACACTGCACTTTCCCATGGTTTCTTGGAAGAATAGGCTTGTCCCGGATTGGGATTACCTTGATTTTGGTTCTTGGTAAATCAATTGAATTGGTTTTGGAATTGGGAAGGCTCAATAGGATAATGGAATCCAGGAGAAGGATTGTTTCTTTGAGGCTGAGGAACAAAAGGATAATGTTGATGGAAGTTACCACCACCTTTGACCATATTGAAATTGGTTTTGGTTTTGATAAAGGATTTGAGGGGGTGAGATATGGGATTACCATACCTAAGGCCTTGGTTATAGGAAGAAGAGAAGGGCTCAGAGTGAGGTTGTTTGAAGTTTCTAACAAACTGGCCTGATAGTTGAGTGTTGGTGTTCTACTGAGCATATGCTGCATTGAGATCCATTGGTCCAGATGAATCAGATTGATCCTCTTGAAGTTGTGGACATGTGTCAGTTGGATGAGATGGAGAGTTGCAGATTCCACAATTTTGGATAGGTCCAGGAAACATTTATTGTAGAGAAGACGAGGTTGGAGATTTGGTAGCCACAGCTAGTTGTCGCACAAGACCTGTACGTTCACTCATCCACTCGGTCATTTTTTCGGCTCAATTGATTGATTATCTTGGGCTTGTTTGACTTGAGCATGTGCTCGAGTATGGAATTGTTCTATGTTTGCAGACATTTTACTTATGATATCTCTTGCTACTGTAGGAGTTTTATCAACCAGAGCACCACCACTTGCGGCATCAATGAAAGTTCTCTTCAGAGCAAATAACCCCTCATAGAAGTATAGGATCAAGAGTTGGTCAGGGATTTGATGATGTGGGTAGGTTGAAACAAGCTTTTTGAACCTCTCCCAGTACTCATGGAGTGATTCACTTGGGAATTTATGAATACCACTTATTTCCTTTCGGATAGAAGCAGTACAATTAGCAGGAAATAATTTCTCTAAGAAGAGTCGCTTCATGTCATTCCATGTGGTTATGGAACTAGGAGGAAGGTAGTAGAGCCATGACATATCTGTGTCAGCTAGGGAGAAATTAAATGCTCAGAGTTTTATTTGTTCCTCAAAAACCCCTTGAGGCTTCATGGTAGATCACACCACTTTAAACTCTTTAAGGTGGATATGTGGATCCTCACCGGCTAGCCCACAAAAATGAGGAAGAAGATTAATCAAACCCGATTTGTGTTCAAATTCAACATCTATGTTTTGATATTGAATACAAGAGGTTGGTAATTCATATCAGGGGAAGAATGTTCTTTAAGGGTTTTTTCCCTAGGTTGGCCATTTCTAATTCAACTGGTTGGACAAGGACTGGTTCTTGAATTATTTGATTATCTCTAATGTTCCTCCTATGTTGGCGAAGTGTTCACTCAATTTCTGGGTCAAACAAATCAGAGGGATTTTTTGGAAGGCTATGGGGAATTCAGAGATATTTTTTAAAAAAGAGGAAGATGGTTTTTTCTTTATATTTTTTCTGTTTATGATTTTTAGGAGAAGATGGGGTTTTCATTGTGTTTTTTTTTTCAATTTTTTGTATTTTTTTTTGTTTTTTAACAATAACAAGAAACTAATGACTACTTAAAGCACCATCCCCAGCAACGACACCATTTGAAACGCGTGGCTGATTTTCGCCTATCGAACGGTCAAGGTTCTGGTGCTCTGCTAATGTGTATTGCAGCACTCGGGTTGAATCCTCGCCGATGGTACTTCGTAATAGTCAATTGTTTTTAGTTGATTGAATTTTGATTGGGGGGTTTGTTTGCAAAGATTAATTGAAATGTTTAATGGATGGTGTTTAATTTAACAAGTTGATAAATATTGGGGTGAGTTCATCATTAGGGAGAAAAGCATGTGATATCCTTGAGCTTTTCTTTATATTGCATTAAATTAACACCCACATCAAAAGTTGATGTTGATTCGAATTCCCAAGTGTTAAGCCTTTAATCAAAGCCTTAACTTTACATAGGGTTATAATATCAATCAGCGATTGATTGTGGAAGTGTATTTATGGTTCCAATAATCCATGTAATCCACACGTTGAACATAATAGGTCAATAATCCATGACATGTTAAGTCCAACATACACAATGTTAAATTAAAGAATACTCATCGAGCAAAACCTCTCAATCAATTAACACCCCTAAATTATAAGTCACACCAATAAGATATATACTCAGAAATTTAAATTATTAGTAATTTGGTCTATTATTTTTAAGGTGATGAATTACAAAGAGAATAAAAAGAAAGGGATAAGAAAAGAGTTGTGCGCCGAACACACACACGAACGATGATGAGAGTAAAAAAACCAGACATTATATTGAATAATAAAGTAAAAGAAGATGATGGATTTCAGATTGATTTAAAATACAATAATAAAATTAATATTTAACTACATAACTTGGATTAGAATAAGAAATTAAGAAGAATAAAATTTCATTAAAATAGAATTACAAAGACAAACACTTGCAAAATTACAACGAAGAAAAATGAAAAAGTAAATGAAAACAATGAGAGGAGGAAGGAATTATCAAGTTAAAACATGAGTTTGGAAGATCCTAACAAGGCTTTGGAAGAGCCTTCGTACTTCCAATCAATCCTCATTTTCTCTGAAATGCCAACCCCTCTCAAGGAGTGAAGGGGAGAGTATTTATAGCCCAAGGAGTTAACAGTTTGCCTTCCCAATATGTCCCTCAACTTTCATCGCCAATTTGGATATTCAAACAGCCTAATATCCTAATATCTATTTCTTCAAAGTTTTAGATAATAATGTTTTCTGACTACTGTCAAAATTTGGAGGAATTTGGATAAGTGGAGCCAATGTTATGGTGGTTTTATTAAACAAAGGTAAACTGTCCATTTCTATCCATGCGTTTTCGATGGCCAACATGTGAATGGATTTTGGAATAGGATGATTCCTTCAAATACGAATTAATTATTCAACATGGTTGGCGGTCTATATCTCCTATTTTACACTGAAAAATATCAGCTCCATTTGATTCTTAAATAATGAGATATGGCATTAAGACTATACTTATTTTATTTCTCGGCCAGAATGGTGGCCTGGACTTCAAAGATTCATTTGGGCCCCTTGTACTTGGATTTGGGACTTGAAAATTTTATCCTAGATGAAATGTAATGTCCCCCGAATTATGGTGGAGAGTTAATGTTTTTGGTTTTCTGGATTTATCCCAGTAAATCAATCTTCATGGATGGTCCAGTTTGTTCATAGATTCTTTGATCTTGCTTGTGAGGACCATATGTCACCTGAAATGGAAGAATTGGCTCATGGTACCTTCTAATGAAATGTTCTATATTTAACGGAGAACCTTAAAAAATAAGAACCACAAAATTTGGATCATTATAGTGATAGTTATTATTAAAACATTATACTAACTCAAATGGTCTACTTAAAAAAATGCTCAAAAATTGTACTTAATATTAAAACATTAATCTTTCACACAAATTATGCACATTTCATATAAAATCATTAAAGAGGGAATATAATAATTCATGAAAATATTAATAACATCACTATTCTTCACTCACTCCTTGACTGGGACTCCGTCACCTTCCCCATCCTCAAGGGCCCCTAAATTGTATGGATGCTAGTCCTAAGGTCTATCTCTTACCACTTCGGGCCAACACCCTCGAGGATGTCGAGAGAAAAGCTGATACAAGTCCCACATTTTGAATATGGACTTCGGTCGATGCTAGTTTGGTGTTCCCATGTTAGGTCACTATATCGAAGATGTGTTTCGAACATGGTCAACAGTTGTCCTGGACCGCTGGGGCCACCCCACAATGTCCCAAACAGTGAGTGCAGTGGTTCATTCTACCTAGTTGTATCTCTGATAAAGATAATATTTCCAATATTTTTAATATCTATTTAAATGATCTAAACCTCACCAATTTACCAAATTGATCTTATTTGTAACAATTTTTGATTTAGAGTGTGTTTTGAGATAAAAAGTTTAAATTTCATAATTCTGGAGTTTTAACAGAATTTTATCACAGGGGTATTTTGGTCATTTCTCATAAAATACATTTCCAAATTTTTTGATTCGAATTTTTTTTTAACCATTTTTTTATTTCCATCATCTTTTTCTTCAGGACCATGACATAATTCATTCATCTTGATGCCCAATAAATCAATGAAGTTGACAATTTGTTCAGGCGGACTACATGGACTCCACCATAGCAATGGAAGCATAATTCGGCCTTAAATCCTCCAAATGATTCGATTCCACGTTGATATTAAAAAGAAACCCCTTAAGCGTTGACAAAATTAATTTTAAGCCGTTTGGAATCCTTTATGATGACCCTTGAGGGATAGTGTTTTGAAGGAAGCTTCCAGGAAGCTTCATCCAGAGAAAGCAATTTACAATAAAAAAACCATAACTCCTTCAATACACGTCCAATGAATCCGAAATTTGGAGGGTGGATGAAAAAACATTTATACACAATATTTATTAATAGTTTTACCTGTGAATCGTCCAATTAATGGGTCGAAAATGTGACAACGTTTTGATGATAAAACTTTCCTATAAAAGGAGAGGAGCTCCTACCTCTACATCATATTCCATTCAGCACGACACCATCCGTCACAAAGGTAGTCAGATTGAGAGAGTGAAGGGGGAGGTGGAGATTTTTATCCTTAGGAAGATTATATCCTTTTAAGATTCAATAGAGAAGCTGAAGGATTCTCAAGTGATGGAAGGCTAAGCAGAAAGTGGTTGAGGACGGCAACACCCGACAGACACTCTCTTCTGAGTTTTGATTTTAATGTGTAATCTCTTTTTAAATTTATCTTGATCCTATAATTTTTAATTAATAAAGTTGTTTTATATCTTAAATATATTTTCAACAAATTTGTTTTGATCTTTCTTCCATCTATAAAGTAGAACAATTGATTTCTCTATTTAAAATTCATTGGTGAGGTTTTTCCATTGAGCATAGCGAATTCAATTAGGTTCAATTACTTGGAGGTATTTAAGTAATTTAATAAATTATATAGGTGATAAAAAAGTCATATTTATGTCTTAAATATGATGTCTTTTCAAATTTGAGTGTAACTTGGGGGTCCTTGGGGGTACATTTAGGAATTTAAATTAAGAGATATTTTTTATATACAAGGAAGAGGGGAGTGTCCGAGAGGGTGAAGCTTGTCTGCGACCGATATTTTAATTATTGATTTCAAATACACATTATCATTCCTTTAGAATTATTTCACTTTAGTATTTAATTAAAATTTTATTTTCAAATTGTTAATCAAATCCCCATTTTCATTTCTGTAAAAAAAAATTAATAACAAAAGTGACAGTTTTGCCACTTGAACTGCAACCTCCTCGAGAGACAACCATGTGGTCACCACTATGATACATTAAAAGGGAAAGTATTGATTGAGGTTTTTACGACACAAAAACTCTCACATCAACTGGCACTGTTTTCCGGGGAGGTTTCTAGAGTTGATTTTATTTTAATTATTTTTTCTTGCATGACCCGAACTTCTGAACTGAACTTGTTACCTTTAGATTCTGAAATTGATAGAACTTTTCACACTATTGATAGAGGAAATAATCCCCAAATTTCAGGTTTTTAATCTTCTACCAATATACCTAGGAGGGACATAGTTGAAACTAAAATCCAAATGTCTGAAAATAGAACTTTGAAAGAACTGGCTTCATGCTATGGCGAAAATCACGATAATCTTATAGAGTACCCTGATGCCCCTGTTGGATTTGAAATCAAGTCCAGTTTCATACACTAGCTTCCCAAATTCAATGGGATGCCTGGTGAAGACCCACACAATCACCTCCAAGAATTCAGCTACTTGTGCGTCAACATTAAACCTCATGGAGTTTATGTCGATCAAATAAAGCTGAGGTCATTTACTTTTTCTCTAGATGGGGTTGATAAGGAATGGTTTTTCTATTCTCACTCAACCTTGATTATAAATTGGAATGAATTAAAAAATATTTTCCATGAAAATTGTTTCCTTGTATCTAGAACTTCCTCCATTCGAAAGGAGATTTGTGGAATTAGGAAGACACAAGGAGAAACACTTCACGAATTCTGGGAAAGGTTCAAACGTCTTTGTTTTAGTTTCCCCCATCATCAAATCAGTGACCAGATTCTCATTCAATACTTTTATGAAGGATTGTGTCTCACTGATAGAAGTATGATTGATGATGTTGCAGGAGGAGCTTTAGTTGATTAGAAACCAGATGCCACTAGGATTCTAATTGCAAACATGGCCCAGAATGCCTAAAAATTTGGAACCATATGCCTTCTTCATGTCAAAGCTACAGAATAATTCCCTACTACTAGTCCCGAAAACAACACAATTGCAAGTAAACTATCTGATTTCACCACCAAGGTAAGGTCAATAATGTTGTCTAACACCCCACCAACCTAACCCAAGCATGAAGTGTCTTTACAACTACATGTCCACTGTGGGATTTGTTCTTCGAATGAACATTTTAGTGACCAATGCCCGCAAATGCAAGCGCCTCCTGATAACTACAATGCAGTTTTTCCTGGAAGACCATTTCAACCAAACCAGCAAAGACCATTTCAAAACAACCATAATATCAATCAAGTATGGAAGAAGAACTCAAATGAAAGATTTTTTCATCCTGGAAAACCGATAGGATTCATCCATGGACAATAAAGAAATTCTCAACCAAGATACTTCAATGAGCAAGCCAATTCTCATTCTGGAAGCAATTTTCACCCTACCCCTCCCACTCAATACTCTGATAGGAACCATGAATAAGAAATGAGTAAACAAAAATAGGAAATGAGGAAACTAAAAAAATACTCAAAACAACAAGATAACAAAATGAATACCTTGACGACTCAAATGGGACAACTTTCCTCTGTTATTAATTGCATAACAAATCAAATGAGTGGTGGTTTACCCTCACAACCACAGGTAAATCAGATGAATAATGGGAAAGAAAATGTGAGTACAATTGAACTTAGGAGTAGAACACAATTGAACAACCCTCAGATTGAGAAGATCAAGCCTACTACTGATACTGTTGATGAAAATCCTATCTTTGATAAAAATGTTGAAAAATCTGAAGTTGATAGAAACTCAAAATCAAGAGATGAATTTTTTTTGGAAAAAACAAAGAATGATAGGAAGAGGATGTCTGGTCCTTATGTTCCTCCAAAAACATACTCAGAATACCCCAGAAAGATTCAATCCTCCACTTCCTTATCCGGGGTGTGACCCACCACCAAAGTCAAGTGCTGAAAAATAATTGGATAAGGAGGTTTTGGAAACATTCAAGAAAGTCCAAGTCAATATTCCATTGCTCGATGTTGTGAAAAAAATTCCGAGGTATTCTAAGTTTCTGAAATACAAGTGTACCAACAAGAGAATGTTCGAAGGAGGTGAAAAAGTAATCTTAATAAGGAATGGTTCATCGATGATTCAAAATGCCCTTCCTATCAAGTGTAAAGACCCTGAAACATTTACTATTACTTGTACCATTGGGAAATGTGAATTAAAAGATGTGATTCTTGATCTAGGGGCCACCATCAATGTCATGCCACATTATGTCTACTCATCTCTTCAGGTTGGAGACTTGAAGCCCTCTGGAATTATCATTTAACTTGCAAACCGAAGTACCACCAAACCTGCTGGAGTATTAGAGGATGTTCTCGTTCAAGTGAGAGACATGATGTTTCCTGTTGACATCTATGTTTTGGATATAGAATATGATTTTATCATCACACTTTCTCCCCTCCTCCTTGGGAGACCATTTCTAAATACGGTGAAAGCGATCATCAATGTTCACAAGGGAACACTTTCACTAGAATTTGGAGGAGATGTTGTTCATTTCTACATTTTTCATTCAATGAAACACCCATTTTTGGATCATTAAACTCTCCATGTAAACATGATTTATTGGTTTTCCTATGGAATGTTACCTGATTTTTTATGGAATGAAATACCAACTGATGTGGAAAAATAAGGAAATTTGTATGATACTGAATCAGATTAAAATGAGGATGAAATTGGACACTGTGAAGAGTCTTGGGATGTTGAGAATGGATATCTGAGCAATGATGAAGATGAATTTCTATAAACCACTGAATCTGTTAGTGGTATTCTAGGAGAGGTTTCCAATTTTTCAAATTAAACAAGTCTTTAGATCATAGAAAGAGATCACCATGATGAACATGGAGCTTCACTAAACAATATAACTTCTGAAGAGTTCCCAGTTTTCAATGAAACCAACCCAATTGTGGTAGACTTGAAACCCCTTATGGATGACCTCAAATATTTCTTCTTAGGTCATAATGAACCATTCCTTGTAATTATCTCAAAATATTTGTTAGAAGTCCAGGAAAACCAATTGTTGGAAGTTCTCAAGTCCCACAAGGAAGCAATATGATGGAATCTCTCTGATCAAATAGGAATCAGCCCCTCGGTTTTCATGCATAGAATTTTACTATAGGAGAATTCTAGATTGGTAAGACAATTTCAAAGAAGACTGAACCCAACACTTTTGGAGGTTGTGAATAAATAAGTCACCACCTTGCTGGCTGATGGAATTATTTTTCCAATATCAGATAGTGAATGGGTAAGTTCAGTCCATGTTGTTCCTAAAAAAGTGGATTTACAATCTCTAGGAATGAATTTAGTGATCCTGTCCCCAAAAGGCTTCCAAATAAATAGAGAATGTGCATTGATTATAAGAAACTCAATTTTGTTACAAGGAAAGACCACTTCCCGTTACCATTCCTTGATCAAGTACTTAAAAGACTAGATGAGAAAACCCACTACTTTTTTCTTGATGGATTCTATGGATATTTTCAGATTCACATTTTACATGAGGATCAAGAGAAAACAACCTTCACATGCCTATTTGGAGCTTTTGCACACAGAAGGATGCCCTTCAGTTTATTTAATGCCCCGGTAAATTTTCAATGGTGTATGATAAGAATCATATCCGAATTTTTGGAAAAATGCATGGATGTTTTTATGGATGACTTCACTGTGTATGGATCATCTTTTGAATGTTGTGTGAAAAGCATTTAACGTGTCCTTAAAACATGCATTGAAATGAACCTTGTTCTAAATTATGAAAAATGTCTTTTCATGGTTGCTAAAGGGATTGTTCTTGGACATGTTGTGTCCCATGATGGAATTCAAGTTGATCAATCCAAATTTGAGGCCATTTCATCATTACCATACCCAATAACTGTGAGATATGTGAGATCCTTCCTTGGGAATGCTTGATTTTATAGGAGATTCATTAAATATTTCATTACGATTGCCCTTCCATTGTCCAGATTACTACAAAAAGATGTCCCATTTGTCTTTGATGAGAATTTCATAAATTCATTCCATGAGATGAAACAAAGAATGATAACCCCTCCCATTGTTCAACTTCTTAAATGAGACATTCCCTTTGAAATAATGACTGATGCATCTGACTTTTCACTTGGGGCAGTATTGAGTCAACAGACAGAAAAGAATTCTAATTTTACTGCCTATGCCTCTAGAACTCTTGATCAAGCCCAATAAAAATACACAACAACTGAGAAATAACTGCTTTCTGTTGTCTTTTCTCTAGTCAAATTTAGATGTTATCTGCTGGTCTCCAAGGTGATTGTTGCTAGTGATCATTCGGCAATCAAATTCTTGATGAAGAAACATGATGAAAAACCAAGACTTCTGAGATGGATTTTGATTTTATAGAAGTTTTATGTTGAAATAAAATATAATAAAGGATGTGAGAACCTTGTTGTTGATCATTTGAGCAGGATACCATCTATTGAGAATAGAAAATTTCAGATGTGTTCCCCAATTAAAGAAACCTTTCTAGATGAGGATTTATTTGCTTCTCAAAGTAAAATACCATGGTTTCATAATCTTTTAAACTATTTGGATTCTGATTAACATCCCCACTGGTTTTCCTAAAATCAAATTGATAAACATTTGAGCGATTAAAAGAAATACATTTGGGATGGTCCTTATTTATGGAACATTGGTAGTGATCAAATGATATGAAGATGCATTCCAAACTCTGAATTTCAATCCTTCCTACATTTTTCCACCACATTAAACTATGGAGGACACTTTGGACCACATAGAACAACAATAAAATTTCTGGATTTTGGATTGTATTGGCCCACCATATTTAGAGATGCTTTCAAATTTAGCAGAACCTGTAAAAACTGTCAATTCCAAAGAAACATTTCCAAGCAGAATGAGATGGCACAAAACGCACTTTTGTTTTGTGATGTTTTTGATGTATGGGGAATGGATTTCATGGGGCCTTTTCCTAATTAATTTGGATATCTCTACATCTTGCTGGCTGTTGATTATGTGTCCATGTGGGTAGAGGCTATCCCCACCCGAATTGATGATCCAAAAATATTGTCCAAATTTTTGAAAGGAAATTTTTTTTAAGGGTTGGATTTCAAAAGATTCTAATTACAGATCAAAGTACCCATTTTGGTAATAGGACATTGGAGTCTCTTTTGATGAAATATGGTGTTAATAATCGGTTCTCTAGGCCCTATCATCCTCAAACAGACGGAATGGCTATGTTGTCTTATAGGGAGATCAAACAAATCCTCAAAAAAACAGTGAACCCAAATATAAAGGATTGGATTTTGAGACTTGATGATTCTCTTTGGGACCACAGAACTGCTTTCAAAACCCCCATTGGAATGTCACCATTTTGATTGGTCTATTTAAAAGCTTGTCATCTACCAGTTGAGTTAGAACACACATCCTTTTGGGCTGTAAAAACATGTAACTTGAACCTATATTCTGTTGGGAAAGAAAGAAAATATTGTTTGCAGGAGCTCGAAGAGATCAGAAATAATTCATATGAAAGCTCATGGTTATACAAAGAGAGAATAAAATCCTTTCATGATGGGAGGATTCTCAACAAAAAATTCAAGGAGGGAGACAAAGATCTGATGTTCGATGGAATATTGAAACTCTTCGCAGGTAAATTTCGTTCCAAATGGTCTAGAACATTCATTGTTACTCATGTTTTTCCTTTTGGTGCAATACATATTAATGATCCAGATAAAGAGAAGTCATTCACTGTCAATGGTCATAGGCTGAAGATATTTCAAGATAATTTTCTGGATCCTCCAAGGGAGGAGATTCAACTTCATGACACAAAATATAATTGATGCCTGGTTGTGTCTTTCCTTATCATTTATTTTTGTTATGTCTTTAATTTCTGGAATTTCATGCTAAAAAAACTACACAATGAGGACATTGCGTAGAATAAGTGTAGGTGGACACAATGCAAGGTAGATTAGGTTTTTACGAACTTCTGTTTGAAATTTTTTGTTTTCAAAATTTCTTTCAATTTTTTTTCGTGTTTCTTTTTAAAATAAAAAATAAATATTTTGAAATTTCTTGAATTTCATTTGAATCTCATGCCAAGGAGTGAACCAACTGATCCTTTGAAACTGAACATAAATGAATGCTGAAAATGACATTGTTTCAAGTTCAAAAATTTGAAAAATTCTTGAAATTACCACTGATTTTTAAATCTCATCGAACATATCACTGATATTGTGATTGAAATTCTCCTTTATGTGAGGCCTCTAGACCCATTTTTACATCTTCTTCACATTTACCTCTTTCTTGAGAGAACCAATTCGTTTTTGTTTAAACTAGAACTTTATTTATTTCTATCAAAACTTGAGGGCTGAGATACTTGTGATTAAAATGATTGCGGCGTTTTTTTGAATATTGGAGCCTCCTTTTCATGATTATCCTTTTTATTTCGACCATCCTTGGACATTTTATCTTTCTTGAGCACATAGTTTCCATGTATACCTATTAGGTTAGCCACATTACAAGCCAAATTTCCCTTTCAAACATACTCTGTAAGTATAAATGCATGATCTAGTTGAACTTAAGTGTGGGGGAGAAGATGCCTCATGATGTGCTACCTCATTTGGTGCTGATTTGGGAGAAAATTTAAACAATGAAGGCATATTTTTTATACGGGAATATATTTTTCTAAGAGCTATGCCTATCTGGAGCTCTCAAATGAAATGGAGCTATGCCTATCTGGAGCTCTCAAATGAAATGGAGCTGTGCCAATATGGAGCTCTCAAATAAAATGGAGTTGTGCCTGTCTGGAGCTTGCAATGGAAATAAGCTATGCCCAATCTGGATATTTAAAAAAAAGACATATTTGCTACTGAAATATTGATGAAATGGGGTTGAAAACTGAAGATCATAGCTGATTATTTTTTAGGAGAATATGGAGGAGACTATACAAGAGTAAAAATTAGAAACATGCATTTCTGCTTCAAAAATATAGAAACCCTCCTTATTTAGCTACCAAATTTTTCACATTTGAATCCTACCGACCCCAAGCCATAGTAAAACCTTGTAAAGTCCTCATTATAATCACATTTTCTTGGTTCACATAGGGTGGAGATGTAGAAATTTATCAAGCCTATGGTAATTCTCACATGAGTTGGATGAGAAAAGCCTTGTTGAAAATCTATATTGTGAGCTGAGAGAAAATGAATGTGAGGTATGTGTGTTTTGACTATGAGAAGAAAATGGAAGTGGAAATGGATTGAATGATTTGAATTTAGCACTTTAAATTTTTTTCTTTAATGAGGCATGATATCTCTTTAATTCTTTGTGTTAAATTGGTACACACCATTGGTATGTGTTTTATTTTCCTTGATTTCGTGCTCACCTGTCCAGGAGTCCAAGAGCCAATAGTGGGGGAATTGACAAAACTAATATTTACAATATTTTTAATGTATAATTAAATTATATATACCTAACCAATTTACCAATTTGATATTAATTGTTACAATTTTGGATTTAGAGTGTGTTTTTGGATAAAAAGTTTAAATTTCATAATTCTGGATTTATAACAGATTTTTATCATAGGGGTATTTTAGTCATTTATCATAAATTACTTTTCCAGATTTTGTGATTTGAAATTTTTTTAACCCTTATTTTATTTCCATCATCCTTGTCTTCAGGACCAAGAAATGATTCATTCATCTTGATTCCCAAAAAAATCAATGAAGTTGACAATTTGTTCGGGCAGACTGCATGGACTCTACCGTAGTAATGGAAGCATAATTCGGCCTAAACTCCTCCAAATGATTTGATTATACATCGATATTAAAGAGACTCTCTTGATGTGTAGAAAAAATTAATTTTAAGCCTTTTTTAATCCTTTATGATGGCCCTTGATGGATAGAGTGTTGAATGAAGCTTCCAGAAAGCTTCATCCAGAGAAAGCGATTTACAATAAAAAAATTCATAACTCCTTCAATACTTGTCCAATGAATCCAAAATTGGGTGGGTTGATGAAAAAAAAATTATGAACAATATTTATGAAGAGGTCCACTCATGAATCAGCCGATTAATTGGTCGAAAACGCGATAAAGTTTTGATGATGAAATCTTCCTATAAAAGGAGAGGAGCTCCTACCTCTAAATCATATTCTATTCATCACCACTCCATCTGTCACAAAGTGAGTAGGCTTGAGAGAGTTAAGGGGAAGGTGGGTGTTTTTATCCTTAAGAATATGATATCCTTTTATTATTCAATAGAGAAGACGAAGGCTTCTCAAGTGATGGAAGGCTAAGCAGAAAGTGGTTGTGGACAGCGACACCCGACAGACACTCTCTTCCGAGTTTTGATTTTAATGTGTAATATATTTTTAAATTTATATTTAACCTATATTTTTGAATGAATCTGGTTGTTTTATTTCTGAAATATATATTAAACAATTTTTTTGATCATTGTTCCATCAATAAAGTAGAACAATTGATTTCTCTATTTAAAATTCATTGGTGTGGTTTTGCCATTGAGCATATAGAATTCAATTAGGTTCAATTACTTGGAGTTCTTTAAGTAATTGAATCACTTATATAGGTGGAACCGAAATCATGTTGATATCATTAATATGATGTCTTTTCAAATTTGAGTGTAACCTGGGGGTCCTTGGGGGTACATTTTGGAATTTAAATTAAGAGATATTTTTTATATATAAGGAAGAGGGGAGTGTCCGAGAGGGTGAAGCTTGTTTGCGACCTCTATTTTTATTCTTTATTTCAAATCCACATTATCATTCCTTTAAAATTATTTCACTTTAGTATTTAATTAAAATTTTATTTTCAAATTGTTTATCAAATCCCCATTTTAATTTCTGCAAAAAAAAAATAACAAAAGTGATAGTTTTGCAACTCGAACTGCGACCTCCTCGAGAGGCAACCCTGTGGTCACCACTATGCTACATTAAAAGGGAAAAAATTGATTGTGTTTTTTATGAAACAAATATTCTCACATCAATCTACTTGTGGAGAACTTCTTCCTGGCGTTGCCAACCATCAGTCCCCTTGGACTTTTCGGGCCCCCGGCCCCGATTCTCTCTTATTGGATTGTGCGGTGTGGTATGGTATTATGTCCACATTCACATCGGGTAGCTCACTTTGACGTACACATTACCGGATGAGTCACCTTACCCATGGTCCTCTTCATCACTGCATGATGTTAAACTTCATGTTGGTCAGGACCTCCTGACCAAGGCCTAGCCTCCGGCCCCATGGCCTTCTCAGGCCCACGACACTCTTCCTCACTACAAGACTTTAACCTATCAGTTGTTCAGTACATCCTGAACGAGGCCCAGGATTAGGCCCCTTGGAATTCTTGGGCCCCTCCCCTCGTCCTCAATGCTAGACGTTAAACTGTAAATTGGTCAGGCCTTCCTGATCGAGGCCCAGCTTCAGGCACCTTGGCTTTATCAGGCCTCTGGAACTCGTCCTCACTACAAGACGTTAAACTACAAGTTGGTCAGGCCATCCTTACCAATGCCCAGCCTTATGCCCCTTAGCATTCTCATGACCCCGTCCCTCATACTCACTACAAGACGTAAAACTAAAAGTTGGACATGCCATCCTAACCGAGGCCCAACCTCATTCCTCTTGGCCTATTCGGGCCCTCCGCCCTTGTAACAGCCCGAGATTTTATGAAAAATATTCTTTTTTATTTCACTAATGTCTTGTGTTGTACGCTACACCAAAAGGAGCTTGCACAACACGCATCCTTGACTTGCCTTGCATTACACACAATCACGACCTTCCTCGATAGCGTGTGTAATACGCAATACCGAGTTTCACTAAACAACGATATGCTATTAAAATTTTATTAAAACTACCCGTTATGAATAGTAATAACCACTTTTTAAAATTCTGTAAATCGTATTTTTCAAAATGAACTTCATTTTTGGATTCGGAGTATCGAATTTAGCCTAAGGTGAAATTTTGGTACTTTTCGGATAACTTTCATATTCTGATGAATAGTGAAAATTACTAATTTATAATTAAAAACAACTTTTTTAATCGAAATAATTAATAGTGATAAATTATTAATTTGAGTGGTTTTAAAGTATATTTAGAATATATTTTTACAATTTAATACAATGTTGGTCATTGGATGTAATTTCACATTTAAACCAGACGTAATCAAATGTCAATCTTTTGATAGATATTGTTTCTTAAAAACACGCTATTTGTGTTAACAGCGGGATTTAATTATAAATTTAATTAATGCAATTTCTATGTTATGAATTTGGTAAAATAGACTTCATTTCTGAATTCGGAATATGAAATATAGCTTAGGATGAAATTTTGGCATTATTCTGAAAAACATCAATTTTTGATGAATAGTGAAACTACTAAGTGGTAGGTTAAAAACTGAATTTTGTATAAAACTTAATTTTACCGCTTCTGTGAATGGAATTTCGAAAATCCGAGAGACACGGTTAATATCAAGGACTAAAATGTGGTTCAATGAGATGAAAATAATTTTTTGGTGAATAGTAACTTTTTACCTTTTTTACCACGGTTAATAGTAAATAGGGTAACTAAGGGTAAATATGATATTAATATTACCCTAACACATGTCCTAATTCTATTGGACAAGTGTAATTCGACCAAAAACAAACTTAGGAATAAAATATGACCATTTAGGCCCACTTGGATTAGATTAGGACATTTATTATTAATTTATTTAAAGAAGGGTTAAAATAGTTAAAATCAAAGTTTAATAAGTAAATCATTTTTAATATGGGGTTATACATAAGATAAATTCGATTGTAAATATTCATTAGAAAGAGAAAAAGATTTCCTACATTATGGTATTTTATTTGTAATTTTTAGACATCAAATAATATAATTTATTTATGACACAATGATGATGTAGTAATTATCTTATTAATGAAATATTGACATAATTGATAATATAAATACCCAAATAAATATATTTTAAGACTTTTTATGAATTCCACTAATTTTCTAGGTTACTATGATATATTAGTGTTGATTTAATCAACTTGGTTTGAACATATCATTCTGTTATGACTTTCACAAAAATCATATATCAAATAGTGTCAAAATTGACACAAAATAGTTTTTAAATCAAATATTATATTATTAATTGATATTTTATTCCTAAAAAACTAAGGTTCGGCCAAATGACTTAGATAAGGATATATGTATTAATAATATACATTTTGGGGTTCGTTTGGCATGATATAGTATGTTTATTAACCATATAGTGAAAGAAAACAAAAAGACACGGTAAAAGTTAAATTACTTAACTTATAGTTAAATTTAATTGATAAGGTTAAAATAATACCCTAAACTTGTCTAAATCCTATTGGTTGATAGGATTTCGACCCATCCCCACTTTAGCTTCGAAATAAGACCCTTTTGAACCATTATAAACCGATTTTGACTTTAATATAAAATAATATTTTGAGGTATTCCTAAGGTGCCCCTCTCCTCCCTTATAAAAGGACACCTCCTCCCCCTCCTCCTCACACCAATTTGAGCACTCAAGCTCGGCCAACCCCTGCCAAAATATCTTCTCCACTTCCCTAGCAACATCCTAGAGGTTCTGGTATTCCTCAAAGACCAATTTTAGTTCCCTATGAGGAGGTCTCCAAAAGGCGCTTCAAAGAAGAGGTAATTACCGTTACCAATTCTTTCATCTTTATTTCTTCTTCCACTTCTTCTTCTTAGGTTGTTTCATTATGAAGTAATAACATCAGTATCACTCATATACTGATATGTTATTATAAGTATGAAACAACCCTATTTCACCATCTATCCATCCTACGGAAAAAGAAATCACCGCGCGTGCGTACGTACGGAATACCGTCTCCACGCCGTGGTGTAATCTATTTTCCACCACCACCTTACACGGATGGGTATAATGGTGTAAAGAATAACTATACATAGTTATTACAACATCATATTGATTCTGATATATTGTATAATCCACTCCAATTCAGTTCAATATTTATGGAAATGATATCATCGCTCGTGCGTACGTACGGACTACCGTCTCCACGACGCGATGAGATTCATTCTCCATGTAAACCATTAAAGAATGATTATAAAGTATATATAAGAAATAATAATGAAATATATGACATTATAAAGCTACTGGATTTATGTATATATATATGTATGTCATCTACTTACTTCCATTTCAAGACAATAAGGAAAGTAAAACAGCATTCATGCGTACGTACGGACTACCGTCTCCATGAACGGTGTTTTTCATTTTATTAATCTATCTATTATATATATATATATATATACTGTATATATATGATATATAAATCATATTTTATATTCTGGACGTATGTAAATCATGATATAAGTAATAGTGATTTCAAGAACAACAAGTCAAAACACCTAAGATAAATGAAACGATTTTACCCAAAACGCTTCTTTAACATGGAATTTACAAAAGAACGGGTAATATAATGTCATAAGTGAACCATATATGATATCATAACAATGAATATGATTCTGGAATAAGTCAATAACATGATTTAAATCATTATACAGGAGGTTTGGACACTTACAAAGCAAGTCGGACATAAGGTAAGGGAAATATCACAATCTCATTTTTATCCGAGATTGTTTATTCGTAAGTATTTACTGGGGTGTATTTTATCATCCACATCCATGTTCCTTCAATATGTAATATTGTTCCCATCCACTTACAATAGTTTAAATCCAATTTTACTCTTCGGTGAGTTTTTAGTAAAGAATATGAAAGGAATCTTTTGTCGCTTTTTCCGTACGAGGTACTTTTTGACTTTTCTGACAAAAGTACGAAGAATGTTTTTTTTAACTTATACGGCACGAACGGATTTTTACGGTTTTATAAAGCCTTATTTTCATGAACCTTCCTCCAAAATATTTCATGACTATTTTCAATAAAATCTCTTTCTTTTAAAAATTTCATTATGTTTTGTGAAAAGAAATTGATTTTGAAGAAGAAAGGATATTTTCCTCAAGAATTCAATTCAAGTGTTTTATCAAAACTATTTTCCATCTAAGATAATAAAGGGTTCTGTTTCTATCCATATTTTTACATTGATTTGATTATGTTGTGATGGAATTATGTTTATGAATTCCTTTATCTTATATGAATGGTTTTATGATGTCATGTTGTTTAAGAATCCCATTTTTATTACATGGGTTATGCAATGATGTATGATTTATGATTTTGTGGCACACATAAGAAAGGATTCATTAAGAGATGGGTGGGACCTATATCTCCCTCCAATGCATTGGGTAAAGATTTTGTATCTCATGAGATAGATATGGCTGGAATGGTAGGTTATACCGGTTCAGTGAAACAGGACTGAAACGAGGATTACTCGATTCAGAAAGGGACTTTGTCCACTAAGATAGTCTTGGAAATGAGTCTTGACTAACAAGAAATGATTCTCTATGATTATGTGTGTATGCCACAAAGTTCCATGTTTTATGTTATGATTATTGTGATTACATTTCACTGCCCTGATTTATCCCATGTTATGAAATTATGCTCTCTTTTGCAGGTCATGATTTCCAAAATGTTATGTTCTTATGAATATGATGTGATTGATATTTCTTTTGTTTACCCTTACTGAGCATTTGAGCTCACCATTTTATGTTTTCTTTTCCCCAGGATATAAAGAAAGGTTTTAGGTAGAAAAAAAAAGGAAGATCTTTATGGGAGATGTTGAAGATCTTTCACCACGATTACAAGATTATAGTCCGAGTTTCCAAAGACACTAAACTATTACGGTCCTTGTGTGTGTGTTTTTGTAATGTACTAAGTATTCCGCAAAAGTAATATAAAGTCCATGTACGTCAAGCTTCGGGTCTCTACATCCCTCGTCCTCACTACAAGTTGGTCAGACCATCCTGACCGAGGCCCTGCCTCAGGCCCCTTGGATTTCTCGGGTCCATGGCCCTCATCCTCACTACATGAGGTTAAACTGTATGTTGGTAAAGCCTTACTGGCTGAGGTCTATCCTCATGCCCCTTGGCCTTCTTAGGCCCCTGACGCTCATCCTCACTGCAAGTTGTTAAACTACATGTTTGTCAGGCCTTCGTGACCGAGGCCCAGCCTTAGGCCCCATGGACTTCTCGGGCCCACGACCCTCATCCTCACTGCATGAAATTAAACTGTAAGCTGGTCAGGCCTCCCTGACAGAGGCCTAGCCTTAGGCCTCGAGGCCTTCTTGGGTCTCGACCCTCATTCTTACATGGAGTGTATGGTATGGTATGGGATTATGTCCCCATCCACGTTGGGTTAGTCACCATTCCGTACACCCCCATCGTTGTGGTATCTTACCCCCAATTGACTCTAAGAACTATGTGTGATTAGATTCCATCCCCTAGGGGATACGTAGGACCACCCGAATGTCTAGACTTTGGGTCTAACCCCATCTCCCAGATATCTCTTGAGCACCCTCGTCGACCCTCTTCGGAGGTTCGTCAACGTGCATATGGTTACTCTGGTTTAGTAGAAGGAATGTTAGACTCTACTCGGACATGCTTCCACCCGCTTTTCAGGCATTGTGATCCACTTCATTAGGGCTTTCATCACCTTTCAAACCCAAAGGAACCCCAGAGTGGCATGGATTCCAGGCCTAAGTGATCTCCTACCATTACAGGACAACACACCCAAGGGTTGAGGACAACAAGCCGATACAAATCCCAAGTTGTGAATATGGTCAGAATTCGATGCTCATTTTTTGCCCCAATTCAGGCTAACGCGATATGGATACTTTGTTTCGAATATTGTCAACGATTATCCTCCATCGCAACGCCAACACCATTACGCCCAAAATGTTAGTTACATGATTTACATCCTCCTCCTCCTCACCATGTCCATGTATAACATCGAATCTCTTGGTACTATTCATTAGTGTGCATCTTCACTTTATGAGGAAAAAAGCCGCAATAGGGAAATTGTTCGAGGCTTCACTGATTTTCTCGCTTGCATGCATTTTATGTATCACAAATACTATATCTGTCCATGTTTACTACACTGAGTTTAACTCATGTAGGCTTAGGGAGTGGGTTAGGGCCCACGTTTACATGGGATAGCCCTGCTTCTCTATGGTCCAAGTTCTAAGACCTTAAACTAATATCCTTTCGTATTACCCCTTTTGAAGAACTATGCTTGACTGGATTACCATCCTTATGGGATACATATGACCACCTATATTCCTCGTTTTTGGGTTCATCTCAGTTGAGAGCTAGTTACTCCTACCACATTTCCCTCATACCCCTATTCGGGCCACTTGTCCCAAGGTTTCCCTTTCGGAATTGCATACAGTGTGATATGGGATCATTTCCCCATTCACGTCGGGTATGTTTTATTGCGCTGTAAACATTCCCCACCTAGAATCGTCTCTTCTACTTCTACACTACATGACAATAAAATTCATGTCTAGTCCTGTCACATGACCCAGAATTGTGACATCATCATCCTGGCCGCACGACGAAAAAACAGCACTACATAGTGTTGTTCTCACTCAAGGGGACACCATGTTTGGTATTGGGAACATTCCATACCATTTTTCAATGCATGCTACAGATTTATTCTTGTTGAATTTATAGGGCCTGCTACCCTAGGACTTTTGCTTCACAAAAATACCACTCACCTTAAAGGACTAACAAGGTTTATCAAATTCCACTTCTCTCAGTGTGAGGGCCACGCCAGTATTCCCCTTTTTATCCCTATCACTAATACCTTGTCGTGCCACCTCAATAAATATGTGCAGCTTGATCCCCATCCTCATAGAGTATGTAGGAATGGCTGTGCACTTTGCCTTATGCCCATCTCAACTCCAGTTTTTGGTCCCTCAAGCAAAAACCTCACCATGATATACATGGTGGTCGGATCCGCCGGTTCCCATTTACCTTGGGATTTTATAGTTTCCCCACCACATGTCTTTCATGTTTCCTACCATCCATGGTCTGAGTTATATGACCTGAACCTAAGCTCACCCTATGGTAAGGGACTCAACTCCCTCTATCTAATATGTCTTCTTTTCATATTCAAATGATTATTTGACAAAGAGCCTGGAGTGTGGAATTTTCATGGTGACATTCCCCCCATTCCATGTCAATGATTCATGAGATCTATAATTGGATCCTCATCCTTTGACATATACAAAGGGACCCCCTAACAGCCTGGTCCCATGCTGCATCAGCTCACCTACCATCCTGGGAAAATTCCCCCATGGATCTTTGACGACATTTACGACATGTCCCGTGTTTCAAACATGGTCAACGGTCGACCTTCATTTGTTTGTCCCCATTCCAAGATAACAATATAGGGATGTTGTGTTTCTACCATGGTCAAATATCACCCTTCATCGTCACGCCACTATCATTGTGGTCTAGATTTCGATCATCATGATTCACAAATTTCCACTTCTTAATGTTCATGTGGAATTCAGACATACTCGGCTATGTCTCTTCACGCATCTAGGTGCGCTACATGGATGAGTTAGCATCATTGGTCTGGTAATCAACGATCATCCCTTCACCCTAAAATGACCCTTCCTGTGTCCGGAAATTCACACCACTACTTCTTGTTTCCAAAATCGAGCATGAATCACGTGGGCTTAGTAGTATTGGTAGGATGTGTACCGGCGCGGCCAGGCTTCTCATCATCCCGCATGATGTTAAACTGCACTCTCAAGACTACGTATGACTTGATTCCCATCATCATGGGGTAAATAAGAACGCCTGACCACTCTGCTTCGGGCGTACCATAATTCCCACTCTTGGTCCCTCAACTGAAAGAGTTTCCTTTGGGAATACGAGGTGTGATTAGGACTCCAAGACCTCATACACGTCGATTTCATAGCTGCCACACCACATACTCCCTGGGAGTATCCCTTTAACTCCACATCATGTGGTATGACATTAAAAAACATCAGTACATATGTCCTCCAAGCATGACACTAAACTACGGTTCTACCCTGAAAAAGTTCAGGATGCCCCGTGTTAGTCATGGGAAGCACCAGATCCCCTACCAGAGAGGATTTCACCTGTCTGTGCTGGTCTATGATTACATTGCAATTCTAGAACTACATACATCATGATTCTTATTATCATGGTATATATAGAGACACCCCGGTATTTTTCATAGGGTCTAGCCCTAGGAATCATAAAGACATATTCCTCCCCATTTCTGGCCCCCAGGCCTGACCCCTTGCGGGGAGCCGTGCAACTACATCTTTTCCCTGAAAAATTTCGGGATGCCTCAAGAGGTCATTGGGAAGCAGAGGCTCCCTCACCAAAGAGGCTTTATCTTAAAGGAGTAATGATCGATGATCAATCCAATGCGACCATCCAGTGTGCTTCCACCAGTGTGGCATAATTTCATGTGTGTTGGATTCTGTTCTAACAAACCCTCACTTAACATTCCATGCTTTGTGTGACCCTTATTTAGACCCTCTTCTTCATTCAATGCAATATTTATTTTAAGAAGAATGCGGTTAAAATTCTCGATGATGATAAGGAGTACTTTATCTTTAGTGGAGAAATGTCACCATCAAATTCTTATCTAAATCAACCACCAGTAGCTCTACTAAATTCAATCATTGGGTAGGATGAGAATGAAATAATTATGGGTGAGTAAAAGAATGTTCGAATAAAGGATGTACCTATTGTGAAAGAATATTTTGATATGTTTGTAGAGGATTACTAGGGTAACATCCATAATGAGAAATTGAGTTTTCCATTGATTTGATTCATGGTTCAAGGCCCATTTAGAAGACCCCTTATAGAATGGGCACTGTGGATTTAGTGTATCTAATGGAACAACTAGAGGAATTGAGTACTAAGGGATTTATTCACCCTAGTGCTTCATCATGGGGTACCCCTGTCTTTTTTGTAAAGAAGAAAGACAGATCAATGAGGTTGTGCATTGACTATAGGGAGATCAATGCTATAAAAATAAAGAGAAAGTATCCACTACATCGCATTGATGATTTATTTAAAAAACATCATAGAGCTTAATAATTTTCAAATATTGACCTTTAATCTGGATATCATTAGCTATGTGTGAAGAAGGAAGACTTTCCAAAAACATTTTTTCAATCCAGGTATGGGCATTATGTGTTTACAGTAATGCCTTTTGGACTGACTAATGCAACCTCTATCTTCATGGATCTAATTAATAGACTTTTCAATTATTATCTTGATGACATTGTAGTGGTATTTGTTGAGGATCTCTTGGTATACTCCAAATTCTACGAGGATCATAATAATGAATTCTGCATTATTATAAAGACAATTAGAATAAATGAATTATATGGGATGTTTAGAAAGTGTGAATTTTGGCTTCAGAATATTTTTTTTCTTGGGAATATTGTTTCTAAGGATGGAATCTTTGTTGATCCTTAAAATACCAAGGAAATATAAGAATGGACAGCATATATGAGTATAACTGAGGTACACAGTTTTATTGGTTTAGCAGGATATTATTGGGATTTTCTCCAAAAAATTTCTCGATTGGCTAACCCATTTACCGAGATCACACATAAAGGGGTTAAATTTGTTTGGAATAAAGATTGTGAAATTTTTTTTGAAGAACTGAAGAGAAGATTAGTTAATGCTCTTATCTTGACTCTACAATCGAGGAAAGATGGGTTTTTTATTTATAGTGATGATTCAAAGAAAGGACATGTTTGTGTCCTTATGGAGAATGAGATATTTATTTCCTATACATCATGAAAACTAAGAATTCATGAGAAAAACTATACCACTCATGATAATTAATTATTAGATATAATATTTGCTTTTAATATATGGAGACACTACCTCTATGGTGAAAATTGTGAGATTTATACTGATCACCAAAGTTTGATGTATATTTTCTCACAAAAAGAACTGAACATGAGGAAAAAGGAGATAGATTGAACTTCTCAAGGATTATGATTGTACAATACACTACCACCTAGGGAAGGAAAATAATGTGGCAGATGATTTGAGTAGAAAGGATCATGGAGTTTTGAACTAGATGAGAGTTAAAGGGGATCCTATTTTCCTGGATCTAGATAAGATGGATATGGGAATAACTATGGAAGGTGAAACATCAATACTTTTTGAAATGGATGCCAAAAAAAATTTACTAGAATGGATACAAAATTCTCAGTCTGATGATGAGGAGTTTCAAAAGAAGATTAATGATATAAATGATGAGAGATTGAGTGACTATGTATATGAAGATGGAAATTTTAAATTTGGGAAGAGGCTTTGTGTTCCCGTTATACCTTATCTAAAATGGAATTTTTGGATTATTGTCATAACTCCAATTTCTCTATACACCATGGGAGAACAAATTTATATATATATATATATATATATATATATATATTTGAATGTATATTTTCGGTGGCACAAAAAGAAAAGAGAGATTTCTGATTTTTTTCAATATGTATGGTTTTCCAACAAGTGAAAGCTGGTGGATGACATCCTAAAGGAGTCATACAACCTCTTACCATACCTTAGTGGAAATGGGATAATAATACGATTGAATTTTTCATGGGGATACCAATGACTCCTAGAAGGAATGGTGCAATATGGTTCATTGTTTATCTTCTTACCATGTATGCACATTTTCTTGTCATAAGAGAAGATTTACCATTTGAACATTTATCAAGACTATATATTAATGATGTTTTACGTAATTTTAGAGTACCCCAATAGATTGTTTCTAATCATGATCCCCATTTTACATCAACATTCTGGAAAAATCATTTGAAATACCTCGATACTGAACTTCATTAGAGCACTACCTACCACCATCAAACTGATAGACAATCAGAACAGACTGTTTAAATATTAGAAGACATGTTGAGATCTTGCTCACATGACTTTAAATATATGTTGTATCAATATTTACATCTGGTAGAATTTTCAAAAAACAATATCTTCCATTGAAGTTTTCAGACGACACCATATGAAGCGTTATATGGAATGAGATGTTGCACACAAACTTGCTGGGATGATGTTGGGGAAAAAACACGTTGGCCCAGAATGTTTCGAGGAAATTATAGAAAAGTTGAAGGTTATCTAAAGCCACATCAAATCAGCTCAAAGTATGAAAAAGAGATATGTCAATAACCAAAGGAATGATTTGGAATTTCAGGTAGGAGATAATGTTTTCTTGAAGGTATCTCATTAGACGGAAGTTATATGATTCGGTAGCAAGGGTAAATTAAGTCCCAGGTACATCATACCTTTCAAAATTCTTGAATGAATTGGGGCTATATCTTACTATTTGTAAATCACACCAAGTCTCTCCAAAGATCACGATGTGTTCCACATATCATTGTTGAGAAAATACCTTCCTTAACCAACACATGTACTCACCTATGAGGAAATTGAATTGGGACATAATTTGCCTTATTGTAAAGAGCTTGTCAAGATTCTTGTTACCAGATTACAAGTGTTGAGAAATCGGACGACTCTTCTGGTAAAAGTTCTATGGAGAATCCATTGGATGGATAAGGCAACGTGGGAACCAGAGGAACTTATGATGAAGTACCACCTGAATATTTTTGTGCGGTATTATTCTAGAAATTTTGAGGAAGAAATTACTAGAAGGAGGAAATAATGTAACACCCTGAGCTTCCACAGTATGTTTCCCTTTGAATAATGCAATAGCTTGCATTGTGTGCAACTTCGAGATTCTAACACATCGCGTCCACTCAATCTAGTTGTTATGAATAGTAATACCCACTTTTTAGAAATTTAGAAATTTTATTTTTCAAAATGGACATCATTTTTGAAATCAAAATATATAAATTATCTAAGGGTGAATTTTTGGTATTTTTCTAAAAACAATCAATTTTGGATGGATCGGGAAAACCACTAAGTTATTGGTTAAAACCAAACTTTTATTTAAATAATTATTTATTTTATTTAAATTTATTTTAGATCAAAATAGATACATAAAATCTATATTATTTAATTGTAATTCATTGGAGTAATTTTATAATAAGTTTAGATATATAAAAATTTTATTGAACTTTTTACCGTCTTTTACCCACCTCCAATGAGCATTTCAAAATTTGCATAAAACATAATTTTACTACCTTTGTGAGTGGAATTTCAAAAATTTGAGAGACAAGGATAATATCAGTAAGTAAAATGTGGTTCAATAAGATGAAAATAATTTTTGGTGAATAATACATTTTGACTTTTATTTACCACGGTTAAAAGTAAATAAGGTAATTGAGGGTATAAATGATAACATACATACCCTAAAAATGTCCTAATTCTATAGGATTTGTATAATTCTACCAAAAACAAACATAGGAATAAAATATGGTCCTCTTTGGACCACTTTTATTGGGTTAGGACATTTATTATTATTTTATTTAAATAAGAGTTACAACTGTATAATTCAATGTTTAATAACAAAACCATTTTTAATATATGGATAAAATAAAGATAAATTAGACAATATATAATTATTATATTTAAAAAAATATTTCCAACATAGTGGTATTTTATATATAATTTTAAGACATTAAATAATTAAATATATTTATGACATAATAATGATGCAGTAATTACCTTATCAATGAAAGGTTATAATAATAGATATTATAAATATCCAAATAAATGTAATTTTTTTACTTTTGATGAATTACACTAATTTTATAGTTTAATATGACATGTTAGGGCGGATTAAGTAATTTTTTAGATGTAATCATGTTGTTATGATTTAAATAAAACAAATACTAGATAGTGTCAAAATTAACATAATTGTGTTTCTAAAAGAAATACTATATTATTAATTAATATAATATTTATAAAAATATAATAATCATCCAAAATACATATATAAGGTAATTTATATTAATAATTATCCACATGGGTTTTCTTGTCCTGTGATAGTTAGATTATTAACCATATAATATAAAAATACAATGAGACATGGTAAATGTCAAACTATTCAACTAAGAGTTAAATCTAAAAGATAAGGTTAATATGGTGACCTTAACCTATCTAAAATATATAGTGTGAGAGGTTTCCGACCCATCCCCTCCTTAGCATCTATGTAATTCATTTTGGAGCCATTGGGATCTGAGAATAATTTTATTATAAAATAGTATTTCAAGCTTTTCCTAAAGTGACCCTCACATCTCTTATAAATTGGTACATCGCCTTCTCTTAATTTCAAACCTACAAAGCCATTTGTATCTTCTAACACATTCCCAAATATCCTCCAAAATTCCTACCTTCATCTTAGAGGCCTTCCATTGATCAAAAATCCAACCAATGGAGTCCTTTTGATCAAATCAATATCAATAACCCGAAGAAGGAAATATTTTATCACCTCATGCAAGTTCTTTTCTTCTTGAACTTCCCCTTTCATTGTGGTTTACAATCTAAAATATTAACTCCAGTATCTTCCATATAAATTTGTCTTATTATAAAAATGAAAAACCATTTTTATTATTCTATCCATCAAATGAATATAAAAGTCACCATACATGCATACGTACGGCTTACCGTCTCCACATCGTGGGTTAGTTTGTTATTAAGACACTTAATTATTGTGATGGGTATAATAATGACTATAAATAATGTAAATGATAACTATATAATGTTAAATATTCTGTATATATGATATAACATTCGATTAAATACGATTTCACTATCAATATAATGTTATTGTTGTTCGTTCGTACGTACAGATTTCCTTCTCCGTGAATGTGATGAGATTCATTCACAATTGCAATCATTGAAGAATAATTTTCATTTTATGATTAAAACTAATTTTATTAACAATATATTATTATTTAGTTGAATCAAATACATACAATCCATAAAAAACATGGCTTACGTAACCAACTGTATAAAGGAAAATGAATCAGTTAACACCTGAAACAATGATACTATTGAAATATTATTAACAAAGGGATAATAGATTATCATATATGAAAAAATATTTATGAAAATATTTATTGTATATTTTAATAATTTTTTTGACTATTATATAGGAGGTTAACATACCAATAACTAAGGAAAATTACAAGGTAAACGTTAATTTCGCAATCTCTTTGTTATCTGATTATATTTTTACCTAAGTATCTAGTAGGACCTCTTTATCATCCACATCTGTGTTTTCTAAAAAAAGTAATTAAAATCATTTTTACTATTTAAAACACTATGGATTAATGTAATTTATACCCTTATTGGACTATATATATTTTTCAAGGAATCTTTTCATCGTTTTCTAAACAAGTTACTTTATGACATTTTTGAAAAAATTAATGTCAGAATGACTTCTTTTATCTTATACGGTTGGTGATGCTATTTTCCTCCATTATAACATAATTGAAGCTTCCCTTACAAGATTATAAAGATATCTTCAATATTAATGTTTTCTTTTATAATTATGTGACTCTTAAATGGTTTCAAAATAGTAAGAGGTATTTCTTTCAAATATTTTTCATATCGTCTATGTCAACATCCTTTGATTTATTTTAAACTTGTTTGAAGTTGATGTATTATGATACCAATATTTCATATTGTATTTAAGGTTTTGTGGTATGTTTGACTGTGGATGTTTTACTTTTATACCATTCATAGTTTTGGGTGAATGTATTGATATTTTGTATGCTAGTTTTAATATAAATGTTTATGTTATGTTTCATCCTTTTCATTTGAGGAACGTATTGGACGTAATATTGGAAGAGTGGATCCCACTATATATCCTTGTTGCATCAGTAGGTCTCATGAGACAATTATACATTGAATTGGATGAGGCCTTTCCCAATTTGGTATATGGTTTTGGCTGAGGCATAAATCATTTTTCGACATCTTGGTCGAGGCCTGGACAAGATGTTTCAGAATGTCTGGCATTATACATTCCTCCATTATGAAAATAATAATGATGGTTCATGTTTTTATTCAACTAGTAGAATACCTATGAGTATGTTTTATTATAGAATTATTTAGTCAACTCATATTCCTACCATGAAGTTTTAATGTTTTTTTATTTTTAAAGGCATGGGTTTTTATTTATTCACCATTCCTAATGTTTATGTTATATTCCGTTGTATTGCTTACCCTTACTGAGTGTTTGATCTCACCCCTTTCTTATGTTTCATTTTCCCAGGGTATGAAGAAGTTAGTTATGAGTGACATTTATGCATAATCTCGGAGTCTTGGATGTTTCTAATAGAATAAGTTATTGTTTTATTTATTTTCAAGTTGTAATATTGAACTTATATATTTATATAGTTTCAAATAATACTAAACTGATCAAAATTTCGGGACATGATTCCTTGTATCATTCCACTGTTATGTAATAAAGCATTGACCCTGGGTACTTGGGGTCGAGGCATTACCAGAAATCTTGGTGGCATGACTCTACATGGTCAAGCTCAGACAATAGATTATGATTATCATGGTTAGAAAATAAAAAGTGTATGAAGTGTACAAGAGAAATAAAGAATTCATGTTTTAAATAACATGGATACACGGTGTGTAAAATTTCTACATGGCATGTTCCCTTGCGCCTTCACATGGGCGTGTACTTCTTCCAACTTAGTTCGTGTAACACTCTATACAAATAGTTTTTTCTCATAACACACAACATATACTTCAATCCTCTTCCCCTTCCAGAGTTTTTTGACATGGATAAGGCACATAGTACTCCTAAAATAAGACCACATGGTGTTTTTGTGCCACATATGTTGTGTACTAAACGGACTTCACCAATCCATATTTTAGACACATGTCTAGCTACATGACTCACTCTATATGGAATGTTCTATATGAAAACAGTGTGCACATGATGGATTTCACCAACCCGTGTTGTTTGATACATGACGAGATACATGGTTTACATTACACAGCTTGTATAAGATAAGATTTATCAATCCGTGTCATTAGTCACACAGTTGGACACATGGTCTACACCACACAACATGGACATCCGACACATTATCTGTCCTACAATGATTTCCTTACCCCGTGTTTCTTCCCACACAGTCAGTGACACTAATATAGACTACATGGCATGTACATAGAGTATATAGAGTGTAATTAAGAAAAAAAGTTTCTTCCCAAACAGAAGAACACACATCGTGTGTGTCCAACATTACACATCGTGTAATCTGAGTTTCTCTAGACAGTAAGCCTCAGAAACTACTCCGAAACCCAGAAAAATTCTGAAACGAATGTTAAAGAGCCAAAATCCGATTTTTGGGGGCCCATACTCCTAACGAATCAAATCTTGGCATCTTATGCATGTCATATGAAAGGAAAACAAGTAAAATATCCACCAAATTCAAATCCATGAGGGCCCATAACACCTTAAGAACAAAATCTTGGAGCCCATTCCTACAAAACCATTCACAACATATTACCCTATTAAACGACATGTATTCTTATATAAGATTATATCACAACAACATGCATATCTATCACAACAACTATCACAACAACATGCAATCACTAATGCACCCTAAATGGCATTGTAGGAATGCATGACATATGATTTTTAAAAAGGGCCTATATGATGCATAAGATTGCATACCCTCATCTCATGAGGTCACAATAGAAATATATCCTTAATAATATAAACAATAACATCACAAAACACTTGAATCATCCAATGGTGAAATCAAATCAACTGTAAAAAATGCAAAATCAGAAAATTGCAATAACAATGTAAATTGGCGTTTCCCTATACACAGGTTAGCTACTCTGAGGCATGTCTTATTACCAAGTACCTATTTCCTTACTATCCATGTATATAGGCTCTAAAAAGTATGTCTAGATGAAAAGAACTCCTTTGACACCACTTTGTAATGTATCAGTTGCGGATGCTGCCCATAGGTGCCCTATACCCGGTTGGTCACATGGCCTCATGTGCATTTACCCAAATGCCAGAGGCTACTGACAAGTACTGAGGGAATTGGGTGTTATAGTAGGGAAACTATTCCCTTATTCGTAGAGTAATAGAGAATAAGAAAACAGATAGTAATAGCAAATGCAGTATAGTACCATACAATATTAAACAGTGGAATACTGAGGAAATAAACAATTGGAGCACATATATATAAACAATTCATGATAAAAATGTCTGGGAAATCATCCAAACAAGCCTCAATGCTGGAATACATAAATAAATTAATTAAAAAAGAAAAAAGATGAATGCCAACAACATCGCAGGACTCATGTTGTCACATTCCCTCCAGATTATAAGCAATCAAGTAGATAAAGTAGAAGGGAACTTTCCCTTGTCTATACCTACTACAATATAATCTGTTAGGTCCCAAAAGCATGACCCAAACTTGGCGTGAGACTGATCGTAGATGGAAACCACCCAATGATTGGTTCCTAACAGGTAGTGAAGATATATATGGTAGGAAATAAGAAAATAGAATAAGTAAACAAGGAAGTAATCAAAAGTAAACAATCATATAGTTTCAATGAAATCAATTTCATATATCAAGTAAGCCAATAATCACAAAAAAGGAACCCACTAATAAGTACTCATAGCCTAACCCCTCTGGTCCTACCAAAACAAACATATGAAACGCTATTGGGAGTACACACTGTCTAACCCCTTTGGTTTAGCTTTTGAACATTCTCTTAGAGGAATCACTAACCAGCTATTCCCCGTATAGTCTTATATCAGAAACTAAAAGGTGCACTAGTGAAGCAATCAACATCCAATTCCACATGTGGATCACATCGAGGAACTAGAAACTCTCTGAGGAATAACTTATGTCATTCATCCTATGGTATCACATCATAACAGTAAAACATACACTCTAGAGAAGCCCCCAACGACCATTATCCCTATGGTCTACTACACCAAGATCTCACGGCCTTGTGTTAGTCAATCGAGAAAAGTGATTTATAATGACCAATGATTACATCAAAAACTTCTTCGATAAACAATCTACAACATCAAACCATATCATATAAATAATATCACTTCATCCTATCAGCACTAGGAATGGAAAACAAGAAGCCTAACAGGTTAAGAAAGACCAAACGGTCATAAACAATACAAGCCTGGGAAACACATCCATAACATATAAATTAACCCTATTAAAATTAAATTGACCACTACTATAACATATAAAACATAGTGGGAATAAGAGGGTAAAATTCGAAAACACGCAATACCCCGATCAAGGTTATTGGGATCTTTTTCACATATAACTCAAATACTATCTACGGAAAGGCACAGACCACCTAACTTACTATTGTGAGATTGATATATGTGAATCTCAAGCCTTGATTCTCTTTAGAATGTCGTAGATCCACAGAAACATATCAAATTTTTAACCGAAGATAACTCTTGAAAGAGGAGGTATTTGGAAATGGAGCTCTAGAATAATTAATAGAATATTTTGGTGATCCCAACACAATCGACGGTAGTTTAATTAGAGAATGGATGATCGATTATGTGCTTGAGAAATGATCGGCATCGTATGGATTCTCTCAGTCGAAGAAGACGAAAAAAAAGATACTTATTCTAATTTGACGTGACCCCAGTCCATTTAATAAAAAAAGCACACGGCGTGTACTTAAGAAGTACATGGTTAGTACTTTCCCTTAATAGACCCTACCTTAGGCAGTCTCTAGGTCACCACACACAACTGTGTGCTCATAACAGGTAATTTATGATGTACCATGATATTTTTAGTCAGTTTTGGTGCCCATGTATGAAATGGTTTGTCACCAGTTATGCATCATAATCCCATATTTTCTTGTGGATTATGATCATCCATCGATATCCCAGTTTTTTTCTACATACACATATAGCGCATATTTAGAAGTGTAACTATGTGAAAATGGATCTCATGATGATGTTACCATGAACCCTAAGGTGTTGGGATATATTTTATGAAATATTTGATCGACTAATGAATGTTTCTTATTTATGTTAATCCATGAGACCAATTTCATGAAACCGATAAGTAATATATTTGTGCATGATATTTTAATCCTCCATTACGATTTATTTTTAATGATATTATATAGATATTTTCATTTCAATTGAAATAATGGGATATCATTATAAAATACTTTTCATACACAAAAAAATTTAATTACAATGTATCGTTCAAAGAATGATGAGAAATCGACGATGATTATTCCTATATTGGATATATGATGTGGTCATGAATTTCAAATGCTAGTGTTGTTTTGGATGACAAACTATCCATGTTTTAATTAAAAAATAATAATAACTTCACGACTTATATTTAGAGGAAATTTTTTGATGTGACTTGTAATTAAAAGTTATGATTTCCTGAGGTTGGAGAGGTAGCTGTTGTTGCGAAAAATTTAGAGGATGAGACTTATAAGTGGGTATAGTTGGTCTGGAATTGGTTATTCAAAAGTCATTACCTGAGGTGACCATATTATAATTGTTGGAGGAAACTATTTTTTTCATTTTGGGAGGCCAGGTTTTCTTATGGATGAAAAATTTAAAATGAAATAAATGTTTGAAAAAGAATAAAAATATAGATACGATATTTGTAAGACTGTTGGAAATGATTTTCTATATCGGGATAATGGACACTATTTTGAATAACCTCAGTTGATCAAATGTGTTCCTGGTAAGTTTCAAGTATCTAATATTTAGAGGTACATTCCATATCTAATGCATGTGATCAACCATGAGGCTATTGGCCTAGAGTCTAATTCATTATTTATTATGTTCCATTTAAGAATCATGAACTAGAAAGATAAATTTATACTGAAAAAGATGATAGCACTTTTAGAGTAATTTCTACGCATGGAAAAATTCATGATAATACTTGGGAATATGTATATGATGTCTGGATATTGTGGATTCAATTTTTTGATAATGATCACTATAGACAATTTCCTTGTATAATAATTAATTACAGTGGAATAATTATACCATTGTAAATTTATAAATGTTTCTTGAATTCCCAATTGGTTGTAATTTATATGAATCATTAAGTAAAAAAATAATTATTATCAATTTCATTATTACTGTTATCCATAAAACAAAGTTTATATAATTTTAAATTATTTATAACATTACCCAAACTTTATTTGGATGGATTTTTAATTGCAAATCCATGTTTTCATGGATTATATAATGGTATACTAGATTATATGTATATAGAGAGTGAATATATAGAAACTATTTAAGGCTAAAACCATTTTTTAAAGATTAGGTAATGTAAAAAAACACAAAGTGTAAATTTAACTCTTTGTTTCTATACGATATGTTAAAAAAAATTACTTTCCCTATAATTATATTTGTTCATAAATGTTACTCATATTTTTCTATTGTTACATATGGGTAACCAAGCTCATAAGATAGTGTGTGTATAAATTCAACACTAATATAATAGTAAAATTTCATACCATTATATGAAAAAAATAAGATTCATATGGGTAATACCATGTCATTTTTAAATAAAACCCGCTTCGGAATAATGGTTGTTTATCAATAAATCATTATTCAGTCACAACGTGAACCTATAAATGTATTTAAAATTTTTAAAATCATGAAATCTTGCGAAATTATATCTCTTCAAACTTTAATGTTTGTAACTCCTATTATTGATAATTTCACACAATCCCTAATCAAAATTCTCTTCATGGATGAATTAAATGGTGTTTTTGTTTGGGATTTTAAAAAAAACTGAACTATAAATCCATACGGTATATTTATGACTAAAAAATCCAATAGTGACATAGATTTTTGATATCCTTTTGGTTTAGTTTTTTAAAAAACTCTAATATCCATGATTTGAGAGGTCTTGTTTTATCAATTCAACTTCTTCATGTTTCCTGATGTGAAAAAACTCACCCTCTCCCCTATTTTCATTGTTGTTGCTTGTGTAAAGAGATATATTCGAACTATAAATATGTGTATTAACTTATATTTATTTCATATAAAATTTTGGAAATAAAGTTTCCTAGTATTTTTTATAAATTTTTTTAGTTTAAAATTAAATATTAATAACCAAAATTATCAATGAAAAATAAAGTGTAATTACATGATAATCTCTATAATATTCATGATAGATTAAACATCACAACATGATGGTTTAAAATATTTATTTCAAAATAATATCATTATATTATATACAGGATTCAATATTTTATATTGAATGTATTATCTAAAGAGAAATTATTATTATATGTGTAGTATTTGACATTCTAAATAATTTTAATCACTCCAACAAATCTTCGGAGTATGGTTGGACCTATTAGTACTGTAATGTGATTGAAGTTGAAATTCCTTGTATAACAATTGTGTTGAAAATTTTTAATATATAATTTGGAATTCAATATTTTCTAGGCTATTTATTGGTAATCATATCAAAATAATGGATTTTCAAAAAAATTAGCATCATTTCCTTTTCTTGTATATGGTCTGTGTATTCCAAGACATATCATCAAATCCTTTTTTAATTTTCTAAATGAAACAATTTTGATTTGATTGGGAACATCACAAAAATAGCTACAAAATTTCAAATAACAAAAACATCAAAATCATACATTCTTCAAGATCCACCCCAAAACATGAAATTTAAAATTCAAAAAATGATACCATCTTTCCCAAAATCACACACAATAGCCACAATCCTCCTCGAGCCACACTCTCTGATTCACCCTAAACCATTAATAGTTTTCAAATCATAGGTAACTCAAATTCCCTATAATAGAACTCTATTTTCATTGATGAAAAACAAAAACTGTAGAAATAGAAGTGGGATCGACCCACCCGTGATTCAATACAACATTCCTAGAGACACCATAAACCTCTCCGATGAAATATCATGATTTTTCCTTTAAATTGAACCAATGTAAGAATTAGTACATCCCCATAGTGTCTTCTACCATCATCTACATCCTTAAGGATAAAAACTAGGCTATCATCAGGTGATCCATTACTATGAAAAACCCAAAATACCTTCATGAATCAAATAGAAAGAAAAATAGAACTGAGAAAACCCTTACCATTGAATAAACTAGAATTAACATATGATATAAAAATAGAACATACAAAAGATGACTAAGGACGAGTCTCCTAAATCACCAAATACAGAATAGATTAAAATTCCCAAGACCACATGAAACCACTATAGTAGACTGACTAGGATACCTATGAAGAAAAAAGAATCTCGAGTACAGTTTGAAGTTGTATGGTCTCTACGAAAGAGCTTGTACTTGCCCAGATCTCTAAAACAAAACTGATAAAGACACAACCAAGAGAATATCACACCATCAAAACACGGAAAAAGAATCAACCACTATGATAGTGGAATCCTAAAAAATTTGAGTGAGAGTGAAGAGGAATAAAAAAAGTGGATGAAAGGAAGGAGGGAATGAGGAGGGGAGAAAATTCTTGAAAAGAAGTACGTAGGCCTCCCCCACTAAAATAGCCCCTAAAGGAACCCTATCTTTGGAGGGAAAAGGAATCCAATAATCTCAAACTAATATTTTTTCGTTTACCATGATGGTGGAATTGCTATTTAATTTTTCAAAATTGAGAGGTGGCAGTGACAAACTAAGATTATTCTATTTTGGGGCATGGATTTTCGAAATCTTTTCAAATGAATTTTTGATACATTTTTAGCTTCTTATATTAGAATTCACTGGGGAAGTAAATATCTAACTTGTAATTAATCAGATCTATGTTGGCGAGATATACCATTGTGGAACAAAATTGTATAAGATAGAGAAAATTATATGTGAATTCCAAGACTGTATACCTTCATCGGCAAGTATAACTTCCCACAATTTGAGTACATAAACAATTCATTACAAAAAAAACCACGGATATTTTTATGTTTATTTTATTTGAAATTAATATCATATTAAAATAAAACATAAAAAATTATTTTACTCCATAGAAAATGATATTCATGGGACCACCCTATGTTAGTTTTTTTACATCTCATATCTTGTGGTCACACATCAAGGGAAAGGGGTGAGCATGTACCTAGTAAGGGAATATAGAAAGGAGTCATTTATTATAATAACTTGCGGAATAGTTGTATGAAAATCCGATGTAGAAATATTACATGATCATTAGAACATGATGAATATTATAATAAAAAACATGAATCGTGACATGTAAATGTGGCCAAAACATAAAAATTAGGAATTTATAGTCATGTCACCATGTTTTATCACAAATGTTTCATAAATGAAAATTACAAAGGTTATTAACTGAGGTATTAAAAAAACATATAATCTAGAGAGATAAAATTCATTACCAAATGAATTTTAGGTCTATCAAGATTCTCACTTAATATATCCTAATTTTTTGTGTGCATATAGTTGATAATAAATCATTACTGAAATAACTATTGGAAAATAAATTAGAGGTTTCTTATCAAAATTAGGTCATAATAACGTTCTTAAAACTAATTATCACTGAATCATTATTAGATCATGAAGAGGGAATTTGGATTGAATACATGTAAATACATGAATCAATAAATTAGTTTACATATATATGATTACCCATGGAAAAGTAATATGTTTGGTTATTCAAAAAATGATAATTTTCGCAAGTATAAGAGTGAAATAAATTATGCAGCATGAAGAGACTAAAACAATAATTATAGAAGGGTAATGTGGGAGTTGAAATGGGTATCAAATTGATAATGGACTATTATTATAGTAATGGTATAATAGAGTGTGGAAGAAACATTAATTATTTTGGTAATAAGAAGATATACCATAAAATAGAAACATTAATGGAGAAGAGGAGTTAATATTTCCATTTACATTAAGAATTTTTACTATAAATTGATGATGGAATATTAGTGTGTTGATGAATCCTTGGGAGACTCTTCAGGAGAAAAAACCCATAAAATTCATAGATTATGTATTGGGAGAGAATGGGGAAGCTAAAATATGATGGTATTTTTAGAAAAATAGAATTAATTTTATATGAATTTTCAAATATATTACAGGAAAATTGTGGTTGCGGAAAATGAAAACCCATTGGCTTAAACATGGTTTTTTGTAATATTTTTAGAAATTGGGTCACATTTTTTTATAATTTCATCCAATATAATGGAACACCATATTAAATACTTATTTTTATTAGGAATAATTAATTTTCCACAAAGTAATGTTTTTTAAATCAAGTTATCCATTTTAAAATTTGTAAATCACTTATTATTTTGGTAATTGATGATAAATATTAAAATAAAAAATATTAATAAATGAATATATTTAGGTCATGTATTTTTGTTTATTTATTATTACATGATTATGGCATAAATATGATGTTATAAAACATAACGAATGTAGAAACCCGAAACCAGATATCCTATAGACAATATATACTACCAATTACAGTGTAATGATTACTTAGAATCAAATCTTAATGGAAATTGTTTAGTAGTATTGGTAAATCATATACATAAATGAGTATTGTATTACAAAATAATATAGTTATTACTACATTATTTATATTCTAAATAGATAAATTCAAGGATAACTTTATTCCATATTATATATCCCTTCCATTCTTTCATAGTATATTTCTTGGATTCGTAGTGATAGAGACATAATAAAGGTGATTTCAAAGTCACATTAATGATAAACTTTTTAGAGATAACATTGAACCAATAGGAATAAATTCACATGGAATGGTAAATAACTAAACACACAAGAACATTAATCAATAGGTTGAAAAGGATGTTAATAAACAATAAGGAAAGGTAAATGATAAGACATTCCATTCAAATAAATAAATAAGGAAAAATAAAAATGGAACGATGATAAAATGAAACACAATCCATTTAATCAATGAACTGAAAAATAAATGTATCCATAGATATTTTGATGCGAAATCACATGGATCGATAATAACTAAAACTAGATGTGGACAGAGCATAATTATTGGATGTAGTTCTTCATAGGTACATTTAACCATTTCCTTCAAGAGATAGCTTACCTAAAAAAATTTCCTCAACTAATACATACCATTAAGCTATAAATGAATTGAGGGGCTTTCACCAACTAATACACCAACCTGTATAACATACTTTCATTGATCTCTAACCCATACGGATTGTACTAAGTAGTCCCCAACCCATATAGTGCATGTACAAATAATTTAAATAAATAATTTTCCGTCTAAAATATCAATATTGAATAAAGAATACTAATTTATAATGATTTACCCAAATAATAAAAAACATTTCAAAATAAACACCATCTATAAAATGGTATATGTTTTAGGAAATAATCATATTCATGAAAAATGATATCTGTATTTAGGGGAAATTAAATGTAAAATGATAATAAAAATTTAATATTTTAATGGGATTGAAATAAATAAAAGAAGTAAATTTGGGTACTATCATTGGGTAAATCAATCATAAACCATGTTGACGAAGAAATAGGATGGTATTAATAACAAATAACCCAAGTAATATAAAATAATTAGGTTTTGTGGTTAATGAGTAGAAATACAATAGAAAGATATTTTATAAAACTATCTTCTTGAAAATATCCTTGTGATTTGAAAACCCATTTCGCATTTAATCACCATTTAAAAATCTTTGATTACAAATTATCCTTTTAAATATGAAATTGAAAATTATTGTCCATGATGTTAGGTATATCAGTAATTATCGTATAAGTAAAAATAATATTCTTTTTTCATAGTTAGGGATAAAAATTACCGGTTTTAGAAAGAGATAATAAGATTCCATTGAAAACATTGTTAAATGAAAAATGGGTAAAAATTGTCTATACCAAATCATTTAAAAAACATTTATTTTAAAAATTTTAATAAATCATTTGTTTCATTAGAAGACATGTTCTTAGAATATAGTGTGCAATGAAGTCGGGATTTTTAAAAAAAATTTCTAAAACACCATGAGTACCAAAGAGTAGAAAATGGTAATAATACTTGAAAATGTTTCAGATTGACCATATGAGAGGAAAATGAATAGATTAGCTAAAATTGTTCATATAATTTCCCCTAATTTAAACGAATTATCAGTATCATTATCCATGAAGAAAATAATCTTTAAACATTCCAAAGTGTCCCATAACACCTTCAAAAAATTTAAATCATAAGACTCATGAAAAAATTAAATTAAATTAAAGTTATAATTTCAGGAGAGTATTGAAATTCGTGATATATCATAAATAATGGATTTATATACAACATATAACTGAAACTAAGTGCATAACAGAAAAACAAGTCTCAATGGAATTTATATTGAGAGGAAATATCTTTCCTTGTATTTTGTTTCTGGAAAACATCATTCAAATTCATGTATAATAAACTTATGTTAAATATAAAAATTTGGAGAATTTTTTTTTATTTTTATAATTAATTTTATTTCACTTATTTTAATGTTATATACAGAACCATAGTATTTTATGTTTATATCTTGGGTTTTGACCAAATTCAGATTATGTGTCAAAAATTACTTAGTGGGTTATCTATGTTCAAAGGGGTAATAATATAAAATATAAATCATATAAATCATGAAATAATTATTATACATATACATATATTATACTTTTCAAACAAATCATTTAATATGGTGATTAAAAATTAAGCAATGATGCACTCATGGTGATGGTAGGTTGTATGTACGCAAGAGTATCATTTACATTTTTCAATGATATTTATAGAAATAAGTTAAGTAATAGTATATCATTACATAATGATCATTATATAATAAATACAAAATTATATAGTCACATTTACATAAATAAATATATATATATATATATATATATGTATTTTGAAGTAAATAGAATTACATTTGGTCGAGAATGTGGTAATACATCTGTCCCCAAACAATATTTTCACATTATTTTTGAAAGGGTAATAAATAAAATGTTATATATGTATATTATATGTACAAACAAGTAATTATGTCATTAATATCATATATAGTATGTTTATTTCAAATATTTTCAATTAAAAAAATCCTTTATACATTTCATGTATCGTGTGAACGAATTACATCACATTGAGGGGGTGGTAGCCTACACCTCTACAAACGATGTTATCATTTTAAATTAAAAGAAAAGAATATAGAAAATAATTTTAAATTAATTAAAGAAACAAAAAGAAATAATAAATATTATATATAACATATATACTCATATTTTCCATCATAATGGCCACCATGAGTATGGGTAAACGAGAAATGAACAATCGTCGTTTAGGGAGGTAGTAGTTCATTATAAAAAGAAAAGGTATATTTGTTTCCCATTAGTAGTATTTTTTTTAATTCTAGATAGAAAGTACATAATAAATACTTCTTAATATATTTGGGATACTATTTTTTATACAAGAATGTAATAAGTAGGGTTTTGGGAGTGTATAATGAAAAGAAAACTAAAAATCTTAAGGAATGATGTTACCTCTTAATTGGGTAACTACTTTTGGTTTGTATATAAATGATTACTTGTATATATTCGTAGTAAAAGTAAGGCTTATATGATTAGGGAAATTATTTTTAGGAACTCTGTAGGAAGATATTTGTCGAGCCGAAATGTAATCAGTGGTGTGAGGAAGTTGGTGGATATTTTCACTTTTTATATTATAAGAAGATTGGCCCTCTTATAATATTTTGACAATGTAATTCCATGCACATGTTTCATGTTGAATGTAGATCCAATAAGGGAAACAAATTAATAAAAAGTATTATAGGGTTGAAATATTTCTAGATAGTGGATTTTTTATAAGTGTATATGTTGTTTTTGGCCTTAAGATTAAGGTTTAATCATTTATTAAGATTAATTTTACCTTAACCATTGTTATTAATTTTAATCACCTTAATTAAAAAATTTCGTTAAAATTATCTTTGACTTATTAGAGATTATAAATTATTTTTATTCAAAATATGGAATCCATTTTTTCAAATTCTAATAATAGAAGTGGCATTATTTAATTTAAAATTCATCCAACAAGTGGGAAGACAATGCGACATGTAAAATTAAAAATAATCATTGGTTTTATTTGTTTTTATGATGAATTTCACAAAAAAAAATTGATTAAAATGACATAAATTGTATTAATTTATAAAAATAATATCTAATTATAATTTAAAATCAATTATGTAGCATCCCGACCAAGATTACCAATGAATCGGTAGCCAGACTGGTGGGTCACATGGCCTCTAGAGAATCTTCCCACATGCCATAGGCGGCAGAATAACAACAAGGGTATTAGGAGGTGATATTTGGGAGAATATACACTCTTATCATAGTTTAAAAATGGTATAAAATAGTAAATAACAATGAACATTGTAATAAATAAATATCAATTATAGACCAATAAAAGAATGATTCTTATACTCAATTGGATAAAAGTGGCCAATACTAGTTTACTGAATTTATGAAACATTACATGGTAATGATACATATATTAAAGTTTTAAATAGTACAACATTATTCTAAATAAAAAAAATGTAATACACAGTAAATCCCCCCCCATGCGATCTCCATGAGAATCATGTGCTCTACCTCGATCATTTTCTCCAAACTCCAGGTATAAAAAACACAAAAAATAACCTAGGTCCTAAAAATATAAGTTCTACTTGGGTAATAGTGGTACATGAGGAGGTTGTGATATAAAATATATGTTTTCTAGAACCAGACTATCATGCCCAATCCCGATAGTTAATTATAATTTAAACAGTGAGTGGGTATAGAGAATTATAACAGACGGAATAAATTAACATCACCCATCCGGGTTTCTATGAGACACCGAAATGTTGTACCTGCTTCAGTCCTTGGATAGAGTCTGAACATATAAAAAATTAATTAATTATAACATTACATATTTAAATTCATAGTTCATGTGAGGAATATCCAGCACATACATCACCTCATGATAGTATAACTAATAAAGGTTCCAAGATATTACATGGAAAGAATGATTGTTGATATTTAATAATGAACTTCCATGGTAATGGCCAAGGCATCATAGAGCTCAAGGGATTCCATATTAGTATTTTATAATTCTATCTACGGGATAGGATTATAATACAAGGATCATATTTAATGGAATTCTAATATAATATTCCTGTCTAATCCATGGTGATCGTCCAAGGCAAAATGGGGTTATGCAGTGATAGGTCCCTCTAGGCTATAACCATGGAACCTGCTTGTCAATGTTGGGTGAAATGAGTGTATCCAGGGAATCTGTTAATTCAATACGATGATCCAATGGTGTCATTTAGGGTATCCAATAATAGAAAAGGATCCAGATCTATGTGGGTTTCAAACTAATCAAGAAGCATCTGTGAATAGAAAGGGGTTTTCCAAGTGCTCACGGCATTCCCCGATTAGAATCCAAGGAAATCTCGAGTCAGGCCATTCTTATTTGATAATCAGTCCAACCTAATATTTTATTTGGTTGAAACCTATACGTTCATTATTGTGATAATTCCATGTATTATGCACCCATTTAATCAATCTGAAATTAATTGATATGTCCATTGGGTTCAATCCTTACATTTCGTTAGTTTGATAAGGGCCTGCAGCTTGTAACCATTCATTTAATCCATTTAAGACATATTCTTTAATTAAATATCACATTTCTACATTCCATTAACTTTGTAAGGGGTGATATGAACATGAAAAATATTATTCAATTATGAACTTGATTCCATCAATGGTATTCCTACATGGGAATCCACAAATCACAAGAGGTATATGTATGATAATGCATTGAGTCTATCCATGTCATTCCTACATGGGAATCAATGTGTTACCAATGGAATATATATGAAAAAACCTTGAGTACATCCATTGAATTCAATCTTGGGAATCCATTTTTCAACCAATGTGTTAATAGCATTCAATACATTTGAAATAATTAAATATTCTAAATTGAAGTTTTATCACAATGAATTATCAATTTAACTTATTTTAACTAATTCAATTTACCAATGCATGTCAATTGTAGTCATAAGGCTCTATGGGTCACTTAGGATGCGTCAATGGAAAATGGGAATCACCTATAAGGGTAATTCAAATTAAAAAATTGTCCATTCTCATAGACGGTGCCTGGGTTCTTTAATTATTTAAAATAGAAACATTTCCTTTCTAATTCTATTAGTGTGCATATACTAAATATGCCATATATCAATCATAACATCGAGAAAAAAACATGGGAATAAGGCAAAAATTATCAATGTCCATCACAACATTTTTAGCTTCATGGAAACACACCTCTGATGACAGTGTTTGTAACACCCTGGATTAAATATTATGTTAGTTTTTTAAAATAATTCAATAACTTACACTACACACAACCTCGAGTTCAAGCGCACCACAACTTACAAAACTAGATGTTCAAAAGCGGTTAGGAATTGCATTAACTGAATTTTGAACTATATAAAATCCTTATAATTTTAGAATCCATATTACGCGTTTCTTAGACATATGTAAGAACTAATTCATTTATTCGAGATAAAAAATATTTTTTTCAAAAAATATACTTTTACATCTTTTTAATGGTGAACCCTTTTTAAATAAAAAATATGAAACTTTTAAATATTCAATTTGACAAAATAAACTTATTATTTAGAATCGGGATGTAAGAATTTAGTTTCAATAATTATTTGGTGTTTTTCTTGTAACTTTCATAATTGTGTGAATAGTCAAAAATACTATATTTTAACTAAAAATAAATTTTTAATCCAAATAATTTATATTGTTAAATTATAAATTTTAATGGTTTATAATTATAAATAGATTATATTTTTACCATTTAATCCAATCCTGGTCATTGTATGTAATTTCACTTTGAAATTGAACATAATGAAGTGTCAAACTTTTTATAGTTATTATTTCTTAAAAATACACCTTTTGGTTTTAACAGCCGGAATTAATTTTAAATTAATAAATGAAACTTCTATGTTTTTAATTTGGAAAAATATATTTCATTATTTAATTTTGAATATCAAAATTATCTTATGGTGAATTTTTGGTATTTTTCTGAAAACGTTTATTTTTTGATGAATAGTGAAAAACAAAGAGTTATAGTTTAAAACCAAATTTTTTATTTAAATAATTATTTATGTTATTTAAATTTATTTTAGGTAAAAATAGATACATAATACCTATATATGTTCAATTTTATTCATTGGAGTCAGTTTATAATAATTTTAGATATATAAAAATTTTATTTTACTTTTCACCGTCTTTTACCCACCTTCTAGAAAAATATGCAAATTCACATAAAACATAATTTTACCACTTCTGTAAGTTGAATTTAGAAAATATAAGAGACAAATTTAATATAAAATAGTAAAATGTGGTTCAATAAGATAAAAATAATTTTTGGTTAATAGTAACTTTTGACTTTTATTTACCGTGGTAAAAAGTGAATATGGTAATTAAGGGTTAAAATGATATTATAATTATTTTAACACATGTCATAATTCTATTTATTAAGTTTAATTCGTCCAAAAACAACCTTAATAATAAAATATGATCCTTTAGGTCCACTTGAAATAGATTAAGACATTTATTATTATTTAATTGATAGAAGTGTTAAAATTGTTAAATTCAAGTTTTAATAACTAAACCATATTAAATATTGGGTTATACATAATATAAATTCAACTATAAATATTAATTATAAATATAAACATATTTCCTACATAATGGTACTTTTTTTAGAAAATTTAGATATTATATAATTAAATATATTTTTGACACGGTAATGATGCAATAATTACCATATTAATTAAAGAATCAAATAAATGTTATTATCAATATTACAATAAATATAAATTCAAATTTTTTATGACAACCAAAAATTTTCTTGGTGAATATGAAATTTTAGGTATGAATCAAGGTACCTTGTTCAATGTAATACAATTGTTATTATTTTAGAAAAAAAACAAAATAACAAATAGTGTCAAAATTGACATAAAAAAGTTTTTAAAAAAAATATCATATAAATAAATGATATTATATTCCTAAAAATCTATGGTTTGGCCAAAGGGCTTAAATAACATTACATATGTCATTAATGTTCCACTAGAGGTTATCTTTGAAGTTTAGAGTATGTTTATTAACCATATAGTGTAAGAAAACATAAAGACACAAAAAAAGTTAAACTATTTAACTGAGAGTTAAATCTAAAAGATAAGTTTAAAATGGTAACCTAAACTTGTCCAAAACTTATTGGTTGAGATTATTTCGACCCATAACCACCCAAAGATCAAAATAAATTCATTTGGAGCCATTATAAACCCAATATTATTGTATAATAAATTAATACTTTAATACTTTCCTAAAGTGACCGTCACCCCTCTAATGAAATGGCATTTCCCCTTCTCATAATTTCACATCCCCAAAGCCACATGGATCTGACCACACCTGCCCAAATATACTCCCAACATCCCTATATTTATCCTATAGGCCTTCCATTAGTCATAAATCCATCTTAAGGAGCCCTTTTGATCAAATCAAAAGAAAAAACACGAAAAAGAGGTAATAATTACACCACCCTCTTTCAAGTTCTTTTCTTCTTCTACTCCTTCTTTCTTTGTTATTTATATTCTAAAATAATAAATCCAGTATCTTATAAATGTTGTGATTTTTTTATAAATATTATACAATCATATTCATTATTATATCCATCCTTTGTATGACCTGTCACCATATGTGCGTACATACGACTTACCGTCTCCACATCATGGTGTAATTATTATTCAATACATTATTATTTGGATGGGTATAATAATGATGTATAATTTATGTAAATAATAAATAGAACATGTTAGTAATTCTGAAAATATGAAATAATATCAATTTAAATACGAATTTAAATCAAAAGAATGATATTATTGCTCGTGCGTATGTACGAATTACTGTCTCCACGACATGATGAGATTCATTTCCACGTTCACAATTCATCGATGATTATAAAAATATATATTACTAATAATTATGTAATATATGAAATAATAATGCTACTGGAGATATATATATTTATGTACTTACATATATCTTATTCATATTGTTCCATTCAATACGATATGAAAACGGAAACAATGTTTATGCGTACGTACAGACTACCATCTCAATAAAAGGCGTTTTTCATTTCATATATTTGTCTATTATAAATATTTATATTCTAAAAATATATGATATATAAATAATGTTTTATAATCTATAAGTATTTAATTTTTTTTCTATTTTATACAATCGAGAGTAACAGGTTCAAACATGTACGACAAAGAAAGCGATTATTACCTGAAATGTTAATTTAACATAAAACTTATTATTAAATGGGTAGTATAAAGTCATAAATGAATAATATATGATACCATAAATATTAATATGTTTCTAGTATAATTTAATAACATAATAATATCTTCATACATGAGGTTAAACTTACCATCGACTAAAGGAAAGTGAAAGGTAAGGGTTAATTCCACAATCTCATTATTATCCAAGATTCTTTATGTGTAAGTATTTACTGGGACATTTTTATCATCAATGTCCATTTTTCATTAAATTTTTTTCATAATAAATCTTTTAAGGATTTGTGAAAGGTACTCTTTATCAAGATCAAAAAATTAAATGTTTTAATAATTTATCTTTCAAAATCTTTTTAATTAATGTCTGTGTATTCAAAATGATTTTAAGGATTTATTTATATGGACATGAATGTTTTGAAAAGATAATTCTTTTCAAATGTTTCAATGTGGTATGGGACACATTTATTCAAAAATATATTTTAAATTACTTTTTTTATAAATGTGTGACTTTAAAATGAATTTATAAAATGGATATTTCTCTCAAAAAGTTTTACTCGTAATTTTCAACTACATCAGCATCCTTTACTGGATATTATTTTTGAGTGAGGTTGATTTATTATTATAAAATATTCTATGTTGCATTGAATGGGTTATGATATTTTGACTATGGATGTTCTATTTTTATATCATTCATGGTTTATGGATAATGTAATGACATTTAGTATGCACATTTTAATAGAAATGTTTATGTTATGATTCAACTTTTTCAAATGAGGAATCTAGTGGACTTAGTAAGTGACGGGTGGAGCCCACTATAGCTCCTTGATGCATTGGTAGGTATAATGAGACAAACTAGTTTCATGGCACAAGACCTTGAAAAAAAAATTATTTGCAGTCTTGGCACAAGGCCTTGAATATGTGGTAATGATGTTCGGCATTAGGAACTCCCTCATTATGAAATTAGTTATTACATGTGATTATTCGACTAGTAGAATATTAATGTGAAAGTTTATATGATAATTTTTGATTTAATTTTTTTCCTTATTATGTTCATGTATATGTTTAAAAAGTTTAATGTTTTAATCACACATATTTCTTTAAAATTTTATAGCTTCCACTGAATTATTTACCCTTACTGGGCATCTGAGCTCACCCATTTCTTATTTTTATTTTCCCAAGATTCCTGGAAGTGTATTATGATTGATATACTGAGTTCAGCTTAAGGTAATGATGGAGTTCATAAAGGATTATTTATGTTTTCTTGTATGTTATAAAGTGTAATGTAACATTCATGTATGTAATTTATTTTCCATGACTGTTAAACAAATCGGTTTTCGAGACTTGATTCCTTGTAATCATGCCAATTTATTAATATAATGCACCAAAAATGGGTAACTAGGGTTAGGGAATTATAGTTGGTATCATAGGATGTTTAGAAACAACATTGGAAATATATTTAGTAAAACTATGATTATAGAACATTACTGTAAGAGGGACTTTGAGGATTAGTATAGAAGAACTTCCTAGAATTTCGGTACTGTAGAGATTTTGTGAGTTTTCCCAGGCAAATACATCCCTGTCTAGATACAAGCAGGTAGATGTGTCTCTAGTACAGATGTACTTAGGGGTAACACTCGAAAACACCACATTGAGCTAGACTCGAATGGGAACTGGTGCCTAAAAATGGGCCTTACTGTACTCTTGGTTACGACACTCCCAGGGGATATGCTTAAGTTAACTCTCGTTTACTTTACAAACCACTATGAAGGGTTTATGAGTATATATCTCCTTGATGAAAACAATTTTGTGATTATATATTATATACATAAACTGTTCAATTTATGTTAGGTATTTTAGATGATTGTAATTATGAATTGTGATTCATAAACTGACCTAGTGTATTCCATTGTATAGAAATGGCTCCTAATAGAGGGAATGTGAACTCCAGCAATATGTACGATCCAATGATTAAGAAGGATCATATCTTTCATATAATTAAGCCAAAATTTAGAAAGGATATAGTCTCCCATGTATTCTAAACAGATGAAGAAATAATATCATGTGTTAATAAGATAGGTAAAGAATTCTCAGAGTCCTATGGCTTTGAAGGGAAGAATGACATGGAAAATATGGAATAGAGAAAGATGGATAAAGGGAAGAGGGAAAAGAAGGATTTTCCCATATGTGATAACTATGGAAAGAATCCCCATGGTAAATTTTGAAGAGAATGGGAGTTTTTTATAAGTGTAAAGAAAAAGGACACCAATTACATGATTTCAAGGGTAAAAAAAATTAAAATGTACAATGCTTCATCTTCAAGGCATTGGGACACAATGGGAATCAATGTCTCATTCAGTAGAGTATACCATAAATGTTGATATTGGATAATAATCAAGTTATGATACAACCTCATGTGAAGAGGAATGACTAGTGTTCTTATGTTGTTAATATAGAATTATTTCATTCGAGTGTTGTATAAACAGTATACTGGTTATATGAATTATGGAGATAAAAAAGGATTGTACTACATTACTATTTTATTGAGAATTTGAGATTATATAGTTATAAGAAAAGTGACTTAATAGTAAGCTACACTTTTTCGGAAAATATATTGTTGAAGGAAATGTAGTCCTTAATATGGTCCTGATAATGAGGTAGTGATTTTAGAATAAGATATAGTTGATTTGAAGAAATTATATTGGATATTCTTGACTTCCTTGAAATTGATTAATGATTTTTATATTCCATCATTGTTGGAGATTACATCATTTTTTGGATATATGGATTATATCTAGTTTTCTATAAGGAATAAGTGAGCATGAATATAATCAATAAGGTTTTACGGTAATTCAAGATGTTGCGGTGTTTTAATAGAATACATGATGAATGCCTTCACATGTTATTACCTAGAAAAAAGGATCTTCATTGTGTTTAACTTCCTTATATATTTTGGATAGAGTGTTTTGATATAAGTATTCTGGATAAGTCTAAAGGTTGGAATGGAGTATGTTTGAAATTTTATTCTATTGTTAATGATATTTTTGGATTGTTATAAAAATGACAACCTAGAGGACGAGGGACTACTTGTCATGTCTGGCAAGGCCGCGAGACTTGAACCCACAACCGAAGAGAGACAAGGGTGTATAACCTTTGACTGGACTATGTGATGTACGGGTTTTTATAATTTAACTTTATTTAAATAGTATGATAAATGAATTATAAATTCATTATTTGTGGAGAGCTATATGATTAGGATAAATAATTTTTTTTGAAATATTTTGGTGTGAAAAATGAGTTTGTGGTATGAATTAGTTGAAGGATGAAACTGTACTTGTCAAATATATATATATATATATATATATAATTTTATTTCTTCTTATTAAATCCCAATTTTCGATGTGGGTTTTCCTAGAAAAGTATTTTATATTTTCAACCATTTATTTTAAAAGAAAATTTAAAATTGAGGGGATGGAATTTATTGAATTAGGGAAGAATTTAACACCCCAAGATTTCATTTTACATTAGTTTTTCAAAGTAATTCAATAACTTACACTACAACCAACATCGAGTTCAAGCGCACCCCTACATACCAAACTAGCCATTCAAAATCAGATATAAATAGTATAATTGAATTTTTAACAACATATAATCCCTAAATTTTAGAATCCATATTATTAGTTTATTATACCTAATGAAAGAACTAATTCATTTTTTCTAGATAAAAGAAGTATTTTTCAAAAAATATACTTTTATCGCCTTTGAATGGTGAACCCTTTTTAAATCCAATATTTGAATCTGTTATATATTCAATTTGACAAAATAAACATCTTATTTAGAATCATGACATACAAATTTAGTTTCAATAATTTTTTGGTGTTTTTCTGAAAACATTCATATTTGGGTGAGTAGTGGAAAATATTATTTTTTAACTGAAAAAAAAAATTTAATCAAAATAATTTATAGTGTTATATTATAAATTTTAATGATTTCTAAGTACTAATAGATTATATTTTCCATTTAATTCAATTCTTGTTATTGTAAGTAATTTGACATTGAAATTGGACACAAACAACTGTAAATATTTTGATGGTTATATTTTATTAAAAATGTGCCTTTTGGTTTTGACAGCGGGAATTAATTTTAAATTAATAAATGAAATTTCAATGTTTTTAATTTGGTAAAAAATAATTCATTATTTAATTTGGAATATCAAAATTATCTTAGGGATGTTTTTTTGTATTTTTCTGAAAACGTTTAATTTTTGATGAATAGTGAAAAACACTAAGTTATAGTTTAACAAATTATATAAATAATTATTTATTTTATTTAAATTTATTTTAGGTAAAAATAGATACATAATACATATATATGTTCAATATATTTCATTGTAGTCAGTTTATAATAATTTTAGATATATAAAAATTTTATGGAACTTTTCACCGTCTTTTACCCACCTCCTATGAATTTTTTTGCAAATTCACATAAAACATAATTTTACCACTTATGTGAGTTGAATTTTAAAAATCCAAGTGGCACTGATAATATCAAAGTGTAAAATGTGGTTAAATAAGAAAACAAATTTTTTTGATGAATAATAACTTTTGACTTTTATTTACCGCGGTAAAAAGTAAATAGGGTAATTAAGGGTGAAAATGATATTATAATTACCCTAAAACATTTTCTAATTCTATTGGATAAGTGTAATTTGACCAAAAACAACTTTAAGGAAAAAATATGATCCTTTAGGTCCACATGAAATAGATTAAGACATTTATTATTATTTATTTTAAATATGAGTTAAAAGTGTTAAATTCATGTTTTAATAAATAAACTATTTTTAATATAGAGTTATACATAATATAAATTTTACTATAAGTATAAATTATAAATCTAAAATGATTTCCTATGTAGTGGTATTTTATTTATAATTTTTAGACATTAAATAAGTAAATTTATTTATGACACAGTAATGATGAAGTAATTACTTTATTAATGAAAGAATCAAATAAATCGTATTATAAATATTTAAATAAATATAATTTCAAATTTTTTATGACATCCAAGAATATTCTACATGAATATGACATGTTAGGTCTGATTAAATATATATTTCTCCAAGTAATGAAGTTGTTCTGATTTTAGAAAAAAAATAACAAATAGTGTCAAAATTGACATAATAGAGTATTTAAAACAAATATTTTATTATTAATTTATATTCTATTCATAAAAATATAAGTTTCGGTGAAAGGGCTTAAATAATATTATACATGTCATTAATTAACCACTTGATGTTATCTTGTATGTTTAGAGTATTTTTATGAACTATATAGTGTAAGAATACAAGAAGACACGGTAAAAGTTAATCAATTTAACATAGAGTTAAATCTAAATGATATGGTTAAAATGGTAACCTAAACTTGTCTAAAACCTATTGGTTGAGATGATTTTGACCCAAGACCACCTCAGTATCAATATTAATTCATTTGGATCCATTATAAATAGAATATAATTGTATAACAAATTAATACTTTAATCATTTCCTAAAGCGACCTCCACACCTCTTATAAAAGGGAACTTCCCCTTCTCTTAATTTCACACTTGAAAAGCCATTTGGCTCAGCCAAAAACTACCCAAATATCTTCCTAAAAACCCTAAATTTATCATAAAGGCGTTCCAGTAGTCATAAACCTAACTTATAGAGCCCTTTTGATCAAATCAAAAGAAATAATCTAAAGAAGAGGTAATAATTTCACCCCCTCTTTCAAGTACTTTTCTTCGTCAACTTATTATTTCTTTGTTTTTTTCATACTAAAATAATAACTCCAGTATATTCTATATAATGTGATGTCATTATAAATATGGACAACCATATTCATTATTCTATCAATCTTTTGAATGACATGTCACCATACGTGTGTACGTACGACATACCGTCTCCACATTGTGGTGTTATTATTATTCAATACATTATTATTTGGATGGGTATAATAATGATGTAAAATTGATGTAAATAATAAATATAACATGTTAATGATTATGAATTTATGATATAATATCAATATATATATTGTTTTAAATCCATAGAATGATATTATCGCTCGTGCATAAGTACGGATTATCGTCTCCACGATGTGATGAGATTCATTTCCACGTTCACAATTAATCAGAGACTATAAAAATATATATTACTAATAAGTATGTAATATATGAAATAATAATTATATTAGATATATATATATTTATGTACTTACATATATCATATTCACTTACTTTCGTTCAATACGATATGAAAACTGAAACAGCATTTATGCGTACGTACGGACAAGCTTCTCCATAAACGGTGTTTTTCATTTCATATATATGTCTATTATACATATTTATATTATAAATATGTTTGATATATAAATCATTTTTTATATTCTCATTTTATTTAAATCATTATCTAAGTGAAACAATCAAGATTAACAAGTTCAAACACGTACGATAAAGAAAACGATTATTTCCCAAAATGTAAATTTAACATGAAAATTATTATTAAATTGGTAGTATAAAATCATAAATGAATCTTGTATGATATCATAAATATTAATATGTTCCTAGTAAAATATAATAATATACTATGATCTATATATAAGAGGTTAACATACCATCAACTAATGGAAAGTGTAAGTTAAGGGTTAATTCCTCAATCCCATTATTATCCGAGATTGTTTATGTGTAAGTATTTAATGGGACATTTTATTCATCCATGTCCATTTTTAATAAAAATTATTTTAAAATTAATATTTTAAGGATTTGTGAAAGATAATATTTATTTGGATCAGAATTTTAATTGTTTAAATGTTTTATCTTTCTAAATATTTTTAATTAATGTCCATGTTTTCAAAATGATTTTAAGGATTTATTTATATGGACATGAATGTTATAAAATGATAATTCTATCCAATAGTTTCAACGTGTTATGGTCCACATTGATTCAAAAATCTGTTTCAAATTACTTCCTTTATAAATATGTGACTTTTAAATGATTTTACAAAAGAAATATATCTCTCGAAAAGTTTTACTCATCATTTTTAACTATGTCATCATCCTTTACTATATTTTATTTTTGCATGGGGTTGATTTATTATAATAAAATCTCCCATGTTGTATTGAATGATAAGGGATATGTTTTACTATAGATGTTCTATTTTTATACCATTCATGGTTTATGGATAATGTAATGGAATTTCATATGCTAGTGTTAATATAAATGTTTATGTTATGTTTCAACTTTTTCCTATAAGGAATGAAATGGACTTAGTAAGTGATGGGTTGAGCCCGCAATAACTCCTCGATGCATCGGTATGTCTCATGAGACAAACTAGTGTCTTAGAGAAAGGCCTTGAAAAAAAAAATTATTTTTATTCTTGGCATGAGGCCTTGACTATGTGGTAATGATGTTCGGCGTTAGGCATTCCCTCAATATGAAATTAGTTATTACAAGTGATTATTCGACTAGTAGAATATCCATGTTAATGATTATATTTTAATTTTTGATTTATTTTTTCCATATTATATTCATGTTTATGTTTAAAACAGATTTTTTTAAGCACACATCATTCCTTACATGTTAATAGCTTCCACTAAATTATTTACCCTTACTGGGCATTTGAGCTCACCCCTTTCTTAGGTTTTATTTTTGAAAAATTCCATGAAGTGTATTATGATTGATATAAAGGGTTAGGCAAAAGGGAATAATGGCATTCGTAAAGGATTATTTATGTTGTGTTGTATGTTATAAAGTGTAATCTAATAATCATTTATGTAATCAATTTTCCAAGACTGCCAAAACAATTGGTCATTCAGGACATGGCTCCTTGTAATCATGCCAATCTATTAAAATAATTCACCGACTCTTGGTAAATGGGGTCAGGTAATTACAATGTTTTATTATAAAAACATGCTTTATCAAGCAACAAGTAATTTTTAACCCTTAATTTTTTTTAAATCCATACTGTTCAATTTAACTAGAAAACTCATAATGAAACTTACATAAAGAAGATACTAAGGAAATCATAAATAAAAAGTCAAGGATATGGATCCTACCAAATACCGACCAAGCCAACACTAGGTATTTGACTCATTATAACTCAATCATCCACCCACTTGCATGCACACAGTTCCATATATATATATATATATATATATCTTTAAACTAATGCATGTGTTCCCTACACCATGAGGGGACGTGCACATTGTATGTATGTATATATATATATATATACATTGGTATATGAGTGCGTGACATCAAAATTTATCCCATATCCTTAAAATCAAAACCACATGTCTTATAAACACCACAAGAACCTAAATATATGCTGCAAAAAATTATGTTATAAAGACATACCTCAATCGATGATGGTTGACCGAATTAACGAAAACTGCCTCACATTAACAGGAAGTTGTGTAACACAAACCAATGGGTCCCAAGACAACCCTTGGATACCCCAAAACACAAAGAATCACAGAAACTAAATCAATCCCCAACTAGGGTTTTGGCCGAGTGGCCTAGGGTGACAGTGATTCCGATAAATATCTTGAAATATAGAGAGGATATAATGAGTAATCATAACTATGAGGTTAGGAAAAAATACAGTGCAAGACCGGTTGAAAAGAAAGATAGAGAGGGGTGACATATGGTGGCATCACATGGCTCAAAGGGGAGCTGAGGGGGAGGTTCTTATCTTACTAGAGGACGCTGGGAGGGGCTACATCATGATAAGAGGGGTGAATAAACCCTTTAGGGGTTTCCATAAATCATAAATTAAGTCTAATAATAATAAAAATAATAATAATAACAATAACATTAATTAAATTATTATTATTATTATTATCACAATTCATTTTTTGTTAATCTTTATATTTATAAAATATAATTAATTTAATTAAATTTATTTAAAAAGACACAATGCACAGTTTAAAATCAATGGTTAGCCAAACCCTGTGATGAATAGAGTGAGAACATTGTTCATTTTTACACACTATGCGGGCTAGGTGCATGGAATAGAAAACCATGTGCAACACATGAGTAAAACTATCCTGCCCCAAAATAGGCCTACATGGTTACCAGTAGTGGGCCGCATAGTGTTAGACAAATCATGTTCCATCAATAGCTGTTCAATAATTTTATTTTATGGGTTTGGTGCTCATAAAACTCACTGTTCTTCTTATTAAACGTGAATATCCTTAAATAAAGTCCAAAAACATCACCTAGAAGAGGTTCCAACTCCCAAAACTCCACCTCAAAGAACAGTATAAAAAATGACCGCTTTAGTAAACAAAAAAGATTAAAAATCCTTCTCATTTTAGTTTAGTTCAATAAAATGGGACTCTGAAAGTTAATAATTTAATTTATCATTATAAATAAATTATATGAATATATGTTTTGAACTAAAATTTAGTATTTTGAAATATTCATTTAAAAATGATATATTTCCAAAAAATATTAAAAATACCCCATAACCAAATTTTTATATTTCTCTTTTAAGGATGAATTTTTTGAAATATATAATCAATTTAAGTTTCAAAATATATATTTAAAATGGGTTTCTCATTAGAGGAGGTAAAGCTACCCTTATAAAAATATAGGTTTTTATGTGTGAAATTTTATTTTATCATAACATATTCCTATCAAACCTTATAGAAGAATATCAAATATATTTTATTGAATATATAACATATATATTCCATTACAATCACTCACTAATTCTAATTAATTATGTCTATTGAGAGAAAACACTTTTATTATCACAAAAATAATAATAATTCATTTTTTATATGAAATTTGTTATTAGTTGTGTTTATCATTAATTGGTACCCCATGACTTCATTTTATATTTATAATAAACAAGAAACTTTCATAAGTTAGTTATAAATATTCATAAATTCATTCATAATGGCTAGTTTGTATCATATTATGTTATGTAAAAATATTTTAATAATACATTATTATATGGTGAAACATAGTTTTGTGTTTAACAAAAGCTATTGTGGAAGGTCGTTCTTGTGTTTAATGAAAACAATCTAGGAAGGTCACTATTATCTATAATTAATAAAAACTTGGTGATTCATGAATTTAATATGTCAAATCTTTTTTAAATAATAATTTTATTATAAAATATCCGTATATAATATTCACTTATATGCTTGGTTTCACGTGTCATAGATGCTAATTAAAAAAAGGATCTTACTTTTGAATTTCAGGGTGCAACATTCACCAAACTATAATTAACTTGTGTAATCAAAATATAAAAAAATTAGTGATAGATTGTTTTATATCTCTAATGTTGTAATCAAACATTGTGAGAAATGTATACAACACATCCTCTAGAAAATTGAAAATAGGAAGTAAAATAATACACATAGACTACCAATTAAATATGTCTCTATCTGAAAAAACATTAGTGGAAAGTAAATATATGTACACTATGGAAAAGAATAAATATTTATAGGGAGTGAATGAAATCATCAATATAAAACAAGTTTATGAACAATATAAAGTTGTGGTCCATAAATCAATAAATCATTGATGATTTAGAAGACCATTGGTTCAATTGAAATTATGTTATAGGACTATATTTTATTTTTATTTCATTGTCTTAGTGTTAGGTAATTATTTTACTAGCCAGGAATATATACAAATATTCTTACATGATATGTTTCAATTTCATTTGAACAATTGAAACATTTATTTGTTCTTTGATCAAATTATAATACATCCCTTTAATCCTAGAAATTGATGACAAATAATGAATAGTTTTATTCATGATTCACTAAAAGAAACTTTTAATGGACCATATGGCATATAAAAGAGTGACAAGTCTTACTATTTGGCTATAAAAAATTTCTAAAACTAACATGGTTAACAAATTAGTCTATAATCCTTAAAAGTATTACGACTGGTTCATCATTAACATATAGATGTCAAATTGTTTAAATAAAAACAATGAAATGATACCTGGAAAATTGTATAGGTTAATGGTGGGTGTGAAACCCTTATCATCTTTTTTCATGGGTTCATGTACCATGGGCTTCCAATAAATGATATGTTGTCACCCATCTTACAATTTTTCCTTTTCTATATCTATATTAATATTATTTTCAAAAATAGATATGATAGAAATCCTTGAAATAACATTAATCAATAAATACAATTTTAACAATGGTTTTCAATACAACACTATTACATAAATACATCAACCATTTCTTTCCACATAGCCCTTCCATAATCTAAGGTTTATCCATAATATCAATTATTATATTTTTAAATAATGACACCATACCTTTTATCTAAAACACATTTTTTATCCTATTTTTTCATTATAAAAGTCCATTATTGTGGTTTGAATGGAAAATTTTGATTATCCTAAAAATAACCCCCATGAGTGTCAAACAATGTGCATATTAAGCCTCATTTTAGTGTAATAGGTTTCCCAGAGTCGAGATCGGTACAAATTGTTAGATTTATTACTCCTAGGTACATCAGTGCAAGAATCACATTGACATGTAGTATCTTGGTTGGGATGTATTTTATATAAGAAAAACATAATCTATAATTACAAAATTTATAGGGTGTTCCTCTATACTTATCCTCAAATTCTACATTAGGGTAGTATTTTATTATCTATATTTTATTAAATCTTGTTCCCATGATTTCTACTAAAGTTCCTCTGATACCAACTATAGACACTCAACCCTAGATAGCCTAGTGATAGTGTATGCATCCTATTACAATATCATGAATACAAGGAATCAAAACCAAAAGGGATGAGAGTTTAGTCGTCATGGTAAACCATATACATACATGTGTCTTTTATTACAAAATAATATACTATTTTAAACTTAATTTCTTTTATTCTAAATAGATTACTTTAAGGATATATCTATTTCTTCAAGTATATCCCTGTATGTCATTCATAATATATTTATTGTAATTATGGAGATGAAAGAGAATAAGGGTGAGCTAAAATACTTAGTAACGGTAATGTATAGTGGATGAATTAATGAATAATTAGTAAAAATTTACACTAAAAAAATAATGAAACACAAATTCCAAGTAATCCATGGGCTGAAAAGGAAGTCAATAATCCAAAAATAAATTTATATTAAAACATATTCCATTAAAATAACTGGATAAGGAGAAATAAATATTTAATGTTAAGAAACTGAAACACATTACATTTATTATGTGAAATGAAAATAGAATATATCTATAGAGATGTTGATGAAAAACAACATGGAAGAATAATAAATAAAACTAAATGAAGGTAATTCTTAATTATTGGATGCCATGTTTCTTATGTATATAAAACCATTATCATCAAGATACAATTTGCATAGTCCAACTTTCAAATATTATAAAACCTATGAGACTATAAATGTGTCAAGAGGATTTAATTAACTAGTCCCCAACCTATAGATAATTATTTATCAAGTCAATAACTAGCAGGGGTTTCATAAACATGTTCCCAACCCATAATGTGTGTATCCAAAACATTTAAACAAACAAAGTGCCTTATAAAATATCTGTTTTGAATAATGGATATGGGTTTATCAATATTTTCAAAAAATAATCTAATAACCTAAAATTTTAACACCATATTAAAAATGGTATATATTTCAATGAATAATCATATCCCATAGAAATTAATTGGATATATTGGATAAATTTAGTGTCCAATGACCATAAGAAATTTAATATTTAAATGTGATTAAAATAAATCATTGATGTGAATTTTATTACTATCGTTTTTCAAATCTATCATAAACTATATTACGGAAGAAATTGGATATTTATCAATAAAACATATCCCATGTAATGTAAATTTAGGGGTTATTTTGGTTGATTAATTGAAATAATATAAAAATACCTTTTAAAAAATCACTCTTTAGAAAAAAAATCATTTTGTTCTAAAAAATATTTCATTGAAAATCACTTTTTAAAAATATTTCATTAAAAATGAACCTTTTAAAAATTCAATGTATGCTTCAAAGAAATTATTGTGGGTAATTCCATGAATCTATATGAGGAGAAATAACATTCCTTTTGCACGGTAAATGGTTTTAAAAATCTGGTGTTCAAAAAGAGATAAGAACAATCCTTTGAAAACAATAGCATTAGAAAAAATGAAATAATTTCCTTAAAGAAAAAATTTAATTTTTTTGAAATCATTTCAATTAAACATGGATTTTAGAAGAAAATTGACTATATAGTGAAATGAATTCGGGTTTTATTAATAACATTTTCTATAACACCTTGAGTACCGAAGAGTGAAAAAATAGTATTAATACGTGAAAAAGGCCATGAAAAACTATAATTATGGAAAATTAAAGGGGTATTTAACAATGTTAATATTATTTAATTTAATGTAAATTAATGATTTTTAAAATAATATTTCCATAAAATATTCATTAAAAATTCCAAAGTGTCCCATAACAATTTGAAACATTATAAATCACACACCTCAGAAAACATTAAAATTATATGATGGTAATAATATAATCAGATTATGTATATTCATGGTATAACATGTAAATGGGATTTATATAAACAATATAAATGAATCTATGTTCATAACAATAAATAAGTCTCAAATTAATGTAAATTGAGATGCAATCTCCCGAACATTTTCATTCGGGTGAATGTACATTAATATATTATATAATAAGAATATTTTAATTTATAATTTTTTGAGAACATTTTTCATGTTTATAATTATTTTTATATCACTTATTAACATGTTATGTAAAACTACTTAATCAATTGTAGTTATGTAGGGTGTTCTGACCATATTTTGATTATGTGTCAAAAAAACATGGTGGGTAAACTATAGTAAAAGGGGACATTATACAACATCTTCAAATAATATTCATGAAATAATTATTATATTTGTACTTATATTATACTTTTTAAACCAATAATTAATTTCATTTAGGAAAAATGAACCATCGTTACACTAATGGAGAATGTAGGTCGTACGTACACATGAGTAACATTCCCATTTTCAATGATCATTAGGAAATCATGGTAAGTAATACTATATCATTAAAAAATCTTCATAATATCATAAATAAAATATTTTTTAACAATATATAATTATATATATTATTTATGGGATGTAAAATGAATCACATCATGTTGAGGAGTTAGTGATCCACATGTCGACGAATGACGTTATCACTTTGTGTGTGAAAGGGTAACAAGATTGATATATATATACATATATAAAAATTATATTTCCAAATATAAATTATGCAATTAAAATAATATATAGGATATTAATTCAACAAATTTTTAATTAAAACAAATAATTTATACATTCCATGTATCGCGTGAATGATTTACATCCATTTGAGGGGTCGGTTGTCCATTGATCCATAAACGACTGTATCGTTTTTATGAAATATGGTATGTATATATATTTGGGTTGTAAAATAATTACATAAGCTTAAAAACATAATAAACAAAATATATAACATATATAAATAGTGTATATATCATAATTACCTTCATGATATGTGGTAACAAAAAAAATGAACAATCATCATTTAAAGAGGTAGTAGTTTGTTGTGCATAGAAAGAGTATGTTCATTATACATTAAATATATTTTTATAGAAATTTTGTTTGAAAAATTATAATAATAAAAAACCTATTATATTTAGGATTCTTTTTTGTTATACATTAATTAAATAATGTGGGTTTTGGGAGTGGAGAATGGAAATAAATATAAAAACATTATGGAAATATGTTATCTCTTTATCGAGTAACTACATTTGGATTGTACCAAAAGGGATCCATGGATTTATTCTTCCCAATGAGAACAATTATAGGATTAGAGAATGTATTTTTAGGATTATATTTGGGTAGATCATGGTCTATTCTAAGGGTCTTGTTAGGTCTGAGGAAGTGGGAGGAGAGGGGGCCTTTTATAGTGGATGAGTTGTGTCACTCTTGTAATAATTTTACGATGGAATTACATTCATGTTATCTATGTTGAGTATGGATCCAATAATGTACCCAATTAGATAAATGGGAGTAAGAGGTATAAATATGGAAATAAAATGGATTTTATACAAATATATAGGTATTTTTAGTCATTATGATTAAGGTGTCGTCCATTATTAGTTGTAATTTAACATTAATCGTTTTAATTAATTTTAATCACTTTTACTAAACATTTTCTTCTAAAAAAATTTGACATATTTGAAAGAAGAAATTTTTATTTTTATAAATATGTAATCAATTTCCCAAATTATGATCACATAGGTGATATAAAATAATTTAATATCTGTCCTGATGGCTGGACGACAATGTAGGTTCAAAAGTAAAAATGATCAAAAAATTTCTATGTTTTTATAATCAATTTTAAAGATAAACTGATTCCAATGACAAAAATTGTTTAAATGGATAAAAATATTATCTAATTTAACTTTTAATCCGAATAAATTATAATTTATCTTCATAAAAAGTTATATGAGAAAAAAGTTTTAACTAAATTTCAATATTTTTAACTATTCATTAAAAAATGATATATTTTCAAAAAATATAAAAAATTTACCCGAACCTAATTATTATAATTATCATTAAAACATTAAGTTTATTTGGAAATATAAAATCAATTAATGTGTAAAAATTCATATCTAAAATAGGTTATCCATTAAAAGGAAGTAAAATTGTCTTTTTAGAAATATAGGGGTTTATGTGTGAACCTGGATTTATTCTTAACTTATGTCTATAAAACCTAATGGATGGATATAAAAAATTTAATGAATATATAAAATATATATTTAACTAAAATAACTAAATAATTTCAATTAATTGTTTTTACTAGGATACAAATTTTCTAAGAAGCAAAAAAATAATAATACTTTTCATTATATCTAATTTGTTCTTATTTTCAATTCTCATTATTTGGTAACAGATGAATTCATTTTATATATATATACCTTAAATTTTCATAAGTTATTAAATAATATTAATAATTTCTAACATAACATTTAATTCATATAATTTTATATTAAATAGTAACTCTTTAATAATACATTATTATATGGTGAAAGTAAGTCTTGGGCGTAATACAATCTATCGTGTGAGGTCGCTCTTTGTGTGTAATGAAATAAATTGAAGATGGTAACTCTTTCATGTAAATAATGCTAAAATTGTGCTACATGTGTTGAAACATATAGAATCTATATTAAATAGTAATTATATAATAGTTGATCAAGATATTGTATTCCATTACATGCTTGTTGTTTCATTTCATACATGCTATCGAATAAATGTATATTACATTATAATATCTGGTTCTCACAATGACACCCAAATAATAAATTTTTTACATTTAAAAAACAATTATTGTTGAAAAATATCATAATTTCACTAATGACTAATTTCAAAATGTTGATTTAAAATATAATGTTTATTTTATCATATTAATTATCTAAATATTATAATTTTTACTTTTAAATATAAAAAACCTTATTTACTAAATAATTGATGGTTTTATGGAACAATAAAATATTTGACACTTATAAAAACTCCCTAGGAAATTGTATAATTATATTATTGTTTATTAATAAATTATAGTGTTATAGAATACAATTTAATTAAATAAAATATTAATCATAATACCTTAATTTGTTATAAAAGTTTATATATTTTTTAAAAAAATACAATTAGATTTCATTTATGTCCAAAAAACAATTTATATACTATTTCTCAAGTAAACAAAAATTTTATTAAGAAAAACTAATATTAATATAGAAAAGATGGAATGAAAATAGTATTTATAAAAATTAATACACATTATAAAACTATGGTTTAGAAAAATAAACCCTTATAAAGCATGTGTATATCCAATGGGTAAGAGGTGCGATGGTTGTAATTTTAATGGATGGATCATACAGTAATGAGAAAGTGTTAGTCCACACTCTCTTGAACTTATCCCAAAGGAGATTTTGTTTAAGATTCACATGATGAAACATGGATTGGGATTGGTAAATGATGAATCCAATTAGATGTTACCTCTCTACCTTGTTTTGAAAAATGGTCTTCAAATATCATGACTCTGCTGGCTGTGGCTATATTTCCTCATTTCATTAGCAATTATCCTTTTTCATTACCACTTATAAAAACTAATTTATAACAATTAAATTATCACCAATGGGTATAGTTCCCAACAATAAAATTGACCAATGGTTATATTGTACAATAGTAAAATTTCACCAATGGTCATATAATTGTAAAATCATAGTGATCACATTTCTCATTATACCCCAAAAATAACACATCATTATTTCACTCTATATTCAATACATTTTCTCACAAGTATATATTTTTTCATTTTCTAAGATGTTGATTTTTTTTGTCATATGTTCATTCATTTCAATATTTTTGTTAATAGGAGGACCACTTTTAGGAATTGGGTTGATCTATATTTTTCCATTTTATCTTTTACATTTTATATATTTTTTACTCATCTCCAGTTTGGAATTTTAAATGGACTCATACATGACTATTGTAACGATCATTGTTAATAAGAAATGGTTTTAATGGTTCCTCATTATTTTGTAGGATTATAATATAAAATATCACACATTTTACCAATAAATTAATATCATTTTAAAATCCTATTTTGTCACTTACTTTCCCTATACTTAAATTTCAACTGAATAATATGAACACATATTTTCCATTGACAACAGGTGAAGGTAATTTTTTCCCTTGATTCATCTAGTTCCAATGACATCTCATCAAACTTTTGGTTCCTCCACAACACAATGAAAAGATTGGTAGTCTAGTTTCATATAACATTTCATCTATGATTAATGATCTCCCCCAAAGTCTCCTCAAAATATAGTACATGTAATAGTTGTACCACCTCTTGCATCAATACATGTGGGGGGTCAAGTATTCACTTCCACCAGAGTGATATCTATAATATATCATGGACCATATGAAAAATCTGTTTGATGGTATACCTTATAAGCCACTTCTTATTTGCAATCAGGGATTACATAGGGGATAATGTAACAAGTAATATGAATCCCTTTCTTTATAAATTTCTTGACATTGTTCCATGGTGATGTCCGGAGGAAAATATCGTCTCCTATATTATACTCCACGTTTTTTATGATTTTTAGCATTGTTATTTTTTCTGACTATGAGAAGATTTTATATGTGGTTGGATGGAATGAACCTTTTACATAACCACTAATACATAAATAACCCCAAGAAATATTCCCTCACCAGTTTCATTTTGAAAACTTTGAGTTCTACATCACTTCCCATATTGATATTTGGAGGGTCCCATTTCAATATTTGATTGGAATGTATTTTTTTATATGAACTCAACAAATGGGTGGTGATGATCACATCTAACATTACATTCCAATAAGCATGTTCACAAAATTTTCTCATGTGGATGAATAATCATTTAAAATCTTCCATCAGTTTTGGGGATCATATTTTATAATGAAATTCAATTCAATATTCATAGAATAATGAAAAATTCTATTTATGGGACATGTGAACCATGGATAATGGTATGATATTAATGAATGTGGAATTCCATAATGCCAAAGAACATACATTATGTATATCTTAGAATATTGGTTAGGAATGTTATCTTCATGAATAGTGATGAAATTGACATTCTTGGTTAGTCGACCAACTGTAAACCATTTCACATTTATTATTTTATATATTCATGGGATAAAAGATATGAAGACCATATTGATATTTTACATGTTCCATGTTGGTATTGGTAGTGCTTATAATACCTATTAATGAATATGTTGCTCTAACTTTATATACTGGTACACCATGCACATTAAAATATATTCAGAAATCTCCCTCTTCATATTGTCCCACCAATAATGATCATGAAGTCCCTATATGATTTTTTCTCCCAAGTTGTATAAATTATATAGAGTTATTATATTCATCCATATAATCCTTCCTTTTATATGTGATACGTGTGATGTATATACTTGTATGAAATTATAGTACACCATCTTGATAATTTTTGACCAAGAAACATCCTATCCATCAAAGCTTCTAACTTATTTGGGTTCAAATGATGTTCACTTCAAGATATCATGAAATTTTATAGTAATTATGGAGGAGAAATCATATAGAATAGGATTAATGATGAATCTTACCTCATTATTACCATCTAAAAACTTAAATTGACCTTTATCAAAGGATCTATATGAATATACATCATTTTCATCATAAGAGGGTCTTTCCCACATTAGGCATAGATGGATTTGATTTCTAATCCAAGGTGATAATGAATTGAACCTTTATATTATGTAATATTTTCCAACCACATCCATTATCTCATGTTCAATTCCTTATGCATGAATATAACCATGAAAAGTTGTAGGACAATTGGTATATTATAGTTATTATCATAAACATAGTTCTCCATATTATTAGTGTGAAATAATTACATATAATTTTTTTAATGCATGGGATAATTATACTCATTATTATTTATTTATCAAGATTCATAAAAGATCAAATTTAAATTATACATGAGGATGCACCCAATCCCATTATGTGATTCATCACCATAAAAAATCATTATTGGACCATGGGTAAAGTTAAAAAAGTTGTAGTAACCAATCTCTTCATTAGTTATTTGAAACATTCTTCAAACTAATTTTTCTATATAAACATTGCTACCTTTTTAGTTAACATGGATATTAGATTATAAATTAATGAAATTTATTTCATATGCCTCTAATAATATCATGATAAAATATGTAATCAAATACTCTCAGTAACTATTTTATGATGATTCCACTCCTTAATATCCTTTTACATGGTAGGGTAAACATTGATTCCCTCATCAGTTACAATATTCCCAAAGTATAAAACCTATAGTACTATGAATTAATTTTTTTTTTAATTTTTTATATATATTTTTTTTCATAGAGTTTCCAATATATCATTTATATTATCCTCATGATCCTAGATACTTTTTTAATATAATATAATATCATCAAAAAAATAAAAAAAAATTATTAAGGTATTCCTTAAAGACTCTATTTATAAAATTCATAAATATAAATGGAGTATTAGTTGAGATGAAGGGATTAAAAACATAATCTTAATTACAATATTTTTTAAGGAATATTTTATAATATATTATTTAATCACCCCTAAATGATGATACCCAGATTAGATGTTAATCATGTAGTAGAATTTAGTTGCATAAAGATGGTTAAATAAATCATTAATCCTTGGGATTGGATGATATTCCTCACTAAATTTCCTTGATGTTCTCTACAATCAATGCATTTCTGAATTGATACATAATTCTTAATTAAAAAGATATAAATTCCTCTACAAGTAAAAATACTTGTTTTGTTAAATATATTCTACAAAACATTTTTATCTTGTTTAAAAAATTATTTTAACTCCATATTTTTTGTTCTATATAGGGTTTTCGATTTGGTATTGGGATTATGTATCAAATCAATAAAAAACTAGCTATATTTCTAGAGGAGGTATATGTATCTCTTTTAGAAACATTTCAATATATTCATAAACTATGTGTACATTTTCCATTCTTATAATTTTAATTCCTTCATCATCTTAAACAATCATCTCTAAAAAGAAGGTTATTGGAGGTTCTTCTAGAAAACATTTAAGTTGGGATATCACTCCTTTGACAATATCTATATGTTTTTCATTCATGACTAAAAAAAAGTCATTTTTAGTGTAGTTGATCTTAACATTATACTTTGAGAGACAACTAATCCCTAGTATTGTGTTTAATTACACTATTGGAATTATTACTACAATTTTGATGATATTGTACTCTTAATTTTAATACTAGACATTATAAACACATTTGATGAATGGATAATATGTGAAATAGTATTTAATAATTAATATACTTCTAGAAGATGAATTATTTATTATATATTAATTGAAAACATGGATTAAATAAATGAATGTGTGATCCATGACCAAATAATGTACAAGCTAGCTTTGAGAGAACAACGTGTGTACCTGCCACCACATTATTTAGAGACTTTAATTGAGTCATTATAATTGAAAATGCTCAACCATAATCCTTTCACTATTTTAATTTTGATAGTGGTTTCCCTCTGTTATTTTCTAATTTATACATTTGTTTCAAATTTTCACATGCTTCCCACACTCAAATAATTGGACTTCAGGTTTGGCCTTCACCATATTCCCTTTTTCGTTAGTGATTATAATTTGAGGCTTAACCTCCCTAAAATGGTTTTAAGTTATATATTCTTATCTTATACACCTATATAACATTCCACACCTATGAAATTTGTTCCCCCATTGATTATTGACCATTTTACACATGTTATGTTTCTATTTATTTCATCAAATTCCCTGATAAAAATTATCTCTTTTTTGTCTATATTTGTATATTCATTTCATTAAAACTGTGTGACCAATTCATATCATGAAACTCCAATTCAACCTTCATCGATCTCTTAAATATCTTCTCAAAACTATCATTGTCTTGGTTTTCTGAATTACTATATAGGTGGGGACTCATTCTAATAAAAAATATCTAAAACATTCCTTTTGGATCGATAAAAATATATTTGTTTTTTAATCAAGTCTTGTAACATTAATTTCATACCACATCACTAATTTATTTTCCTCCATCATAATCTCTTGGAATTTTATCCCCATTTGTATTCACAATTAATATTGGAAAATTTTATTTAAATAGATTCCTCTGATCACATACCACTCAAAAGCCTCAATATCCCTTCTTTGACTCATGTTTTTAATTAGGGTCCACTATAGATCAAATTCACTTTCTAATAATTATAATTTGAAGGGGATATTATATAACATTAAATATTGGAGTGCTAAAAATGTAGTTTCAATATTTGAAAACAATATTTTATAAATCAATGGATAATTAGATCCCCTAAAATATGGTGATCATTGATCCATAAAATAATCAATGGGAATTATTTCGCATTGAGCTGAATCTATTTGATCAACATATTAAAAATTATTATTATTAACTAAAGATATTTGATTCAACATCCACATAATCTTTTTATTCAATCTTATATGATAATTCAATGATTTCATCATCTATTTCACTCATAATTTACGTGGATCCCCCCGTTTTACGTAATTTTTTCTAAAATAAGAAAAACATAGTGGGAAATGTGTTACGTTTTGTATTTTTTTTATTTTATAGGGTTTTTAAATATTCCGAAATCATGAATATATAAGTTTTTCTTATATAAAATTCAATTTTTTTTAATATATGTGTCTTAATGGTTCAAAAAACACAAATGGTGAGAATAGAAGTGGTTTCTATTGTTTCCCCAAGTAACATCTATTCTAGATCTATGTTTTCATATATTATACATAATGAGGTTTGTTTTTCTTGAAACCCACATACATAATATTCAGAAAAATACAAGTACGTTTTAATATAAATTTAAACGTACATTGGGTTATCACTAAAATTTTCAAGTCTGAATTTATAAAAATTACTAAATTATAATCTGATATAATTTATGATATCCCAACTTTTTTACATAATATATTCATTAGAAAAAACAAACAAAAAATGTTTTAATGTTTAGATTCATGTAAATTAGAAACAAAATAAATGAAAAAATATAAACATGTTATAATCCACTAAATGGGATTATTCTTGGGTTAACCTAATGTTATATTTACTACATATCATATCCTGAGGAAATTCATCAATTGAAAGTGGTGAGAATGATCCCAGTAAGTGAATATTGTTTGGAGACATTTACCATGTGATCATGAAGAATATCAGTAAGGTCTTTTGGTGTAACAATATAACATGACCCATATGTCATGGGGAATTATATAATAAAAACAACATAGTTCATTATATATAATTGATTGTACAACATTAAAATAATCCATTCATAAGTATATCACTTTTGTTTATCACTGAGGTTTCATAAATGAAAGCATGAAAGTATATTCAACAAGGTATCATAAAAAATTCCATATATTGACATTAAATTATATACCCAATGCATAGAATATCTATCAATGTGATCCTTGTCTATTCCGTAATTTTATTTGATCCTCATGGATCATAATTAGAAAATTCACTAATAAACCATGGAAATAATGAAATGGTTTATTATCAAAATAATTGTGTATAAAAGCTCATAAATATAATATCATTACATAATTCGTAAACAAAAAAAGAGAATGTGGGTTACATATATTTTACTCCCTGAAAAACTAATGTAAGGACCTTCTGTTAAATAGAATGTATGACATGTGATAGCAAGCATGTAATGTAATATAATCTCTGTATAATTTATAATATATTAACTAAATTATAAAAATATATGGTTTACATTATTTAAGTATTGGTTAAAAATAATTTATAAAATAATATAGGAACCAATTTAATATTAAAAGCATATATTTATAGAAAACATTTTTATAACAAAGTTGTTTACCCTAATTGATTAAATTAATTACAATTAGTGAGTGATATTAATATAATAAATATTTTACATATTCAATTGATGTTTTTAATATTTATCCAATAGACTTGGTATGCATAATATAAGAGAAAACCAAATATTTCACATAAAAACCTATATATTTATTATGACATTTTTACCACCTTTTAATGGAGAACATATTTCAATTCATAATTTTAAAAATTAAATTAATTTAATTTGTTAAAATAAAATGTATCATTGAAATAAAAATTTAAACATTATCCTAGAGTGAATTTTAAGTATTTTTCTGTGAAAATTCATTTTTTTAATGAATATTGAAAAATATTGTGTTTTAGTTAAAAATTTATTTGTTGTTTTAATAATTATTAATATTAAATTATATTAATATTTTAAGTATCATTTTCTCAATTATAAATTTATTAATATAATTTATTTCATTATAATCAATATAACTTTAAAATTTAATGCAAAAATAAAACAATAATTTAAACATTTTTATACTGTAACCAGTTAATTAGTGTATCTATGATATTAGAATTATTATTGAATTTTCCACTTCTGTGATTTGAATTTCAAAAATATGACATAAACTATTTGACAATTTTTAATATTTTTTTTTCTAATATGATCATATAAATTTTTGATAAAAAATTATTACTGAATGCGATTAAAATTAATTACAGTGATTAAGGTGTCATTAGGCATAAAATTGACTAAAACTCAATGTTTAAGAACCCAAATGACCTAGAAACATAAAAAACAGTCATTTTATGGCCATATGTGGACCATAAACACTCCATTATTTAATTTTAGGGGTTTATAATGACTTTTATTAGGTAATAACATGTTCACACCTAGCTTCATTTCAAAAAATAAAAAGTGAGTCATTTTCATTTGTTATAAAAGGCCACCAAATCTAACCATTCTTTACACATCACTAACCTATTATGTTCAGACAATAATTACACAAATTTTATTCCATAATAACAATACTATAACTAGAATAATACCTTTTTTCTGACACCCTCCATCTAATCTGTTTTATCATACCAAAATATGTTACCAAATTAATAAGAAATGTCATTATTCATCTCTTAGGTTTCACTGCCATGATCCAAACCCTAAAATCACCTTATTCTATTCTTGTATAACAAAACCAGTATTATAAAAAAAATTTGATGTTTTTGTGAAAATATTATACCCAAAACATTCACACACCACGATCAAGTGGGTAACTAACCTAATGTTTCTGTGGACGGTGAACTACTACCTCGTGAAACAATGATTGTTCATTCCTCCAATAACGCATACCATGGTGGTCCTTATGATGGATATTCTATTTGTATATGACATATAGGTTATTTAAAATTTTTAATGTTCTTTAATGATTACATATAACATACATTTATGCTTTACTTCTAATGTAAATATGATAATCTCATTTGAGGATGTGCGGACTACCACCCAATCAAACTATGTGATTCGTTCGAACGAAACATTGAATACATCAATGAATGGACATAATTAAAAAAAGTGAAATACCAAAATTCAATAATATATTCATGAAATAATCATATTTTTGGAATAGTATATATATATATCCCTTTCTTTATTACCCCTTCACACACATTAAAAGAGATAACGTCGTTCATGGACGTGTGGACTACATCCTCCTCGTCATGATGTTTATCATTTAAAATAAATATATATATATATAATTATATTTTAGTGAATAATATTTTATTAATTATATAATTATCATTATTGAAAGAGTTTAGTTAGTTACCTTATTTTTATAATGATCATTTAAAATTGGAATGTTACTCTAGCGTACGTACGACATACCGTCTCCATGATTGTAACATTGATTCATTTTTCATAACCATATTTAATGTTTGATTTTAAAATTATAAATTTTGTAAAAATATTAGAATTATTTCATGTTTATTATTCTTGAGGTGTGATATAATTAATCCTTGGACTAAAGTTCCCCTATAATAGTTGTTTTGTCAAAAAATTTGAATTCGGTCGAAAACACCCAACGTAAACTTTGGTTTCTATGTAGTTGTAAAAAACATCATAATAAGTGAAATAATATTAAATATAAAAATTAAAAGGTTTATGAAATATTTATAAAATTAAATAATATAGTAATTTTGATGACCTTCACCAAAAAAACACACAAGTTAAGGGATTCATGCCTCTGTTTTAATTCTTGGGGATTATATAATTATTGTGCACCTAATTTCTAATATATGGTGTACATACTAACACATTGAAATATAATATAATAAACACTTTAAAATCATGGTATTTAATAATTTCATTTTATATTACCCTTTTTAAAGATTTCTGATTTAAAAATATTTCAATGTGATATGGGATACTTTGGAATGTATAAAGGATATTTTACTCATGATTAATCCTAATGATCTTTCAATTGAATTTACATTATAGTAATTTATATAATAATTTTTCAATAATACCATTTACTCTGATCTGGTTAGTCATGACCATATTCAAGTGTTTGTAGCATTTTTCCACTCATTGGTACTATTAGGTTATTAGAAAATATTTTTCATAAAACCTGATATTATATATCTCTTTAGTTGAAGAATGTGTTTTACTCCAATGAACCATGTTTTATTAAAAATGTTTTACAAATAGTTTTAAAAATGATTTCAGAAATTTTTACCCTTTTTTCCTCTAACCAATGTTTCAAACGAGTCTTCTTGTTGGATTCCTAACGAGGAATTATCTAACCTTTTGTCATACAAAACGGATATTCTTTTTCCCTCATATGACATATATGAATTCATTCACTTTCATTTCGTTGAATCATATATTACAAGTTTAAAACGATTTTTTAAAATAACATTTTTTTCAAATGTACTTTCAAAAAAATATAATATATTCCTCATTAATATTTTTAAAAGTTAATCATTTATTTCATCAACAAAAATGACCAATTATATTACAACACTATGGTTTATTGTATGGATACCATCCTTATTCATCCTATGGTGGTTTATTTTTTATTTTTCTAAGGATAGTATTCACATTCAATTACTTGATTTATTTTCTAGCCACCTAGAAGTATTCAATTTCTAATGGTCATTTAACATTGAATTTCCCACACATTATCCATTTCTTTAATCATGGATATTAATTTTTTCTAAACCATATACCATTTTACATAAGGTGTACAAATTGACATTTATTGGATTATTTTGGGAAAATAATGATAAATTTTTTTATTTATTCATTATAGATGATTGTTAAAGAACATTGTTTATTTGATATATGAGGAATTCATTGGACATTCAATACATGGGTTGGGTACCACTGAATGAAAAACCCTTGATGGATCAGTAGTATAACATGACGAGTTGCTTGTGCAAATTGGAAGGGTTAAACTAATTTTGGTTGGTAAAGGTATCATGTTCCTTGGAAATATGACATCTGACAAATAATAATTTTTTTACTAAGAATTCTGTTAAAACTAATTTATGAGATTTTTCAATGACATATATATGAATACATTTCATTTTCATTTATCTAAATGGAATTTGATTTTGTTTATTATCATCCGTATTTATTTTTACATACCTAGTTATTTGCACAGCGTGTGTGTTCAGTTATTTCATTTACATATTTATTATGTTCTTACACTTAGTTTATTATTTACATGGAATTTGTGGGGAGTTATGTCCCATTCTATATAAATTATTCTCATTGATTGATTATTGATTCTACTATATTGTTTCCCTTACTAAGCATTTTAGCTCACAAATATTATGTTTCTTTCCCATGGAATATAAGAACATTACTATGAATGATATATTGGGATTTATGATATTGATTAGAATTATCTTCAAGATTTTTATTTTTTAGAAGAGAGAAAATATGTTTTAGTTAGTGTATCCATAATTAATGCCATACACATTTATGTATCAGGTTTACCGAAACAACTAAACTGATTGATCATTTGGGGTTTGATTCCTTGTGATCATGTTAATTTATATTACAGAAAACACTAGCTTCTACGATATTTGGGGATGGGTCACTATGGTTGGTATCCGAGGAAGTTTATTATAAACATTGGGAACGTGATTTTTGAAAACATATATAACCGAACATAAACCTAAGGTAGGAATTGATGATTTATAGATGAAAAACCTATAATATTAGAAAATTATAGATTATATTGGTTTTTCTATAAATAAATCACTATCTAGACACCATGCGATGATGTGGTCCGGGAACATATGTACCTAGGAGTAACAACTCTGACTTGGTGTTTTATGCTTGACAAGGGGTAACCTAGTACCCAACAAGGGGACTTACTGCGCACCTTGGCTGACACTCCCTGGGGATATGCATAGGATAATCCCTATTTTTATTAAAAACTATTATGAAGGATTCAGATAAATAATATGTAACCTTAGTTAAAAATAAAGAGGTTTAGATTTGAATATAAATTGTAATGATTTAGAAATATTAGAAATGATATTTTGAATAATAACATGACAATGGAAGGACCTTTCTGGAAATAAATTGGATGATGTATTTATATATTGAGGAAATTTTTAAAAACATAGATAAAAGACTATTTAGTGATTGAAATAATTTCAAGGATATCCATAATTTTTATTTTGGAAGTTATATTAATAAGTTTTTAGAATATGACCACCAATAAGTCGGGTGACAACCAATCGAATACAACAAGGTAGGAGGTCATGAAACCATTATCAAATGATGATAAGGGTTTCACACCAACCACTAACCTATTCAATTTCCTTGAATTTGTTTTATTTTTTTAGTTAAACAATTTCATGAAAAATATTAATGATGAACCATTAGTAACACATTTTAGGATTTGAAATTAATCTATTAAACATATTTTTTTGGGAGATATGAAAATCCAAATAGTAGTTCCTGTAACTCTTTAATTGGCCTTGAAAGACTTTAAATGTTTATTTCAATTATTAAGTTGAAAATTGATTTCATTATTGGTAATTAATATTTTTATTAAATGGATGAATTATAACTTTAACAAAAAACAACCAAAAGATTGGATTGGTCATATGATATTGAAACATTTCATGTATGGATATTTTTTTATATTATTGTTATGTAAATTTATAACCCAATATTAGTAAAATGAATTTGAAATAAAAACTTTCACAATACATAACTTTCTGTTGAATTGAGGCCCTTTTAAATCATCAACAATTTACGGGTTTGAGGCCTTCAACATTCTATTGATCATTCAAATGCATGTGACTGATGACCTCATTCACTCCCTATAAATATTTATGTTTTTCCTCCAAGTGTGTATATCTACATTCTATAGATTTTCTTCTACTTATAGACCAAGTAACATGGTATTATATGTGACCATTGTACATTCCATTGCCTCTTTTATAGAGGATTACTTATGAAACCTACTTGGGATATGGGGATTCAATCATTGTAAGTACCAAACAATCTATTAACACGGTTGATTTTAAATTTCTATGATACATTTATAAAAAATGTGGAAGAATGTGACGCCTTAAAAATATAATGAATGGACATTGTGTTCAATGGCGTGTATGACACGCGACAATAAGAGCATAATGTGATATAATACCAATATAACTTATAATATATTAACTATTTAAAAAATCTTCTATGTATTTAAAAATAGGAAACACTAAGTTAGATTCAAATGAACATCAATCTGGGGTTTTTTAAATTATATGCAATAACTACATTCTTCATTAACTTGTGTTACACACAAAATTGACCATCTTTGATGGCATGAACTATAAAAAAACCGATTATTACAGAGAAACAATCTGTTATTAAAACATTATTATTTAATATAATAAGATATAAATTGAACATTATGAATAGTATTAAATAACATATGAGAATATAAGATTTAAACAAATAAATAATTGGATACAAATAAATTTGAAATGAATATAATTACAAATTAAATATGAAAATCATATTTTTATAAGAAACTATTTTCTTTCTTATAATGATGGTACACCCTAATAAATTAAATTAATTACAATTATTAAGTGAAATTGATGTAGTAAAAATGTCACATATTCAATAATTTATTATATTATATTCATCTAATTGAATTGATAAAAATATGTTCAGATCAAACCCACTATTTCACATTAAATCCTATATTTTAATTAAATAATTTTAACACCTATTAATTACTAACCTATTTTACAATTTTTTTCGACACATTATTGAATTTAATTTGATACAATAAACTTCATTTTTAATTCATAATGTTAATATTGTCTTAGGAAGAATTTTTTGGATATTTTTTAGAAATATCATTTTTAGTTAATAGTGAAAATACTTCGTTTTATTTAAAAACTACCTTTTTGTTTAAATAATATTTTATGTTAAATAATAATTTATATTTATAATGTCAAATTGTTTAAATTATAAATCTAACAATATAATTTAATTAATTTTAATCAATATATCTTTTAAAATTAATATAAAAATATAACAATCTTTTCAACATTTTTCTTCTAAAACATGTTATTTCGTCTGTCTGTGAGATTAGCATTAATCATAATTTTTCTACTTATGTGATTTGAATTTTGAAAATATGAAATTAACCATTTTAATGGAGAAAATATTTATATTCTAATATTATCATATTATTTGTTGAAAAAAATTGATTAGTGAAAGTGATTAAAATTAATAATAGTGATTAAAGTGTAATAGGGCTTATAGTGGACTAAAACCCTACGCTTAACATCCCAAATGACCTATACACTTGTCCAAAACTCATTTAATGGACATTTATCTTTATTTAACCATATATTATTGAGTTTGGGTGTCTTTTATGACTTTTATTAGGTTTGAACATGACCACACCTAACCTCATTTGAAAAATACCGTGGGAGTAATTTTCCTTCCCTATAAGAGGACAACACCACTACCAATTACTCCCACATATCAATCCTCACTATATTAGTCAATAATAGAAACAATTTTCCCCCATAATTCCTCTCCTTGACCTATAAGAATCCCTTTGGGTATAAACCCTTCCAACAAAGCCTTTTGGTTCAAACCAAAAGAAGTTACCCGATTAAAAGTTAATGTCTTTCCTCAAACTCTATTATCTCATTTACATTCTACAACCACTAAAATCTCCTTATTCATTATTTTATTAAAAAAAGTTTCATTAATATACTAGGATGTTTTTATTCATAGATTTTAAAATACACTAACACACCATCATCTAATGGGTAACGAACATAATGTTTCTGTGGACGAAAAACAACTATATCATGAAAGAATGATTGTTCATTATTCTATTCCAGAATCTCATGGTAGCCATTATGATAAAAACTCTATTTAAATATTATTTATTTTTTATTTATAATGTATTAAAATTTTGTATTTTTTATTTATATCATATTTTTATTCTTTTTATGTTGTGTAAATTTGAGAGTTTTGTTTGAGGAAGTGTGTACAACCGCCCCCTCAAAGCGATGTGATTCATTTTCATGATACATGGAATGCATAAATTATTAATCCTAATTAAAAAAATGTGAACATAAATATCAATAATTGATTCATTACATAATATATATATATATATATATATATTATTTTCGTTATTACCACATCAGACACCTTAAAGGAGATAACGTCTAGAATGGATGTATGGACTACAACAAATTTTACATGATGTGATTCCTTTTACACCACAGAATACTATATATAAGTATATGTGATTAAATAATATTGTGTTTTTTGTACAATGATCATTCTCAAAATATTTTAGTTACTTACCTTCTTTCCACAATGATCATTTGAAAATGGGAATGTTACTCTTGCGTACGTAAGATCTACCGTCTCCCTGATTGTAACATTGATTCATATATTGTATCCATATTTAATTATTGATTTTAAAAGTATAATTAGTGAAAAAATAAGAAAATTATTTAATTTTTATTATTATGGAGATGTTATATAATGACCCTTTTGACCATAGTTTACAAACTATAGTTCTTGTGACACGTTAACTGAATTTGGTCAAATACACGTAACCTAAATTTAATTGTTTAAGTAGTTGTAAACAACATGGTAATAAATGAAATAAAAGTAATTATAAACATTAAAAAATTTCTTAATCAATTATAAACATAACATAAGTTTATTATACATGAATTTAATGCACTTTCACTTGAAAGGAAACACGTGGTAATGGATTCTCGTCCCTTTTTCATTTCATGATTCATACATAATTGTTGGGAACCAAATTTTTTATATATGATGTAAACACTACCACATTGACATGTAATAGCACGGACCCATTTTCTTAATGGTATTTTATTCTTTAATTTAATATTTTCATTCCATAATGTTTATTATATAAAAACATTTCATTGTGGTAAGTGACAATTTGGAATGCTTAAAGATCATTTTTCCTAAATACTAATCTTAATGTTTTTTCAATGAATATTTCATTAGAAGAAAATATATAAAAAAATTTCAATCACTCTGTTCACTCTTATCAGATTATTCATGGCCATTTTCATGTGTTAGTACCATTTTTCCATTCTCTGGAACTAAGATGTTTTATGAAAAAAAAATTCATAAAACCTGACATTATATCTCTCTTTAGTCAGAGAACATGTTTAATTAAAAAAACATGTTTTACTAAAATGGTTTTCAATAATGTTTTTGAACTTATTGGGTTTAGGAATTTTTACCTTTTTTATTTTACTAATTATTCAATGGAATATTATTTTTTCATTCCAAATTTGGTTTTTAACAATCTTGTGTTATACAAAAGGAATATTCCTTTTACCTCGTACGACATGTATGGATTCATCAATAATTGTTCCTTTGAACACTCATTTTCTAGATTAATTGGTTTATTTTTAAAACAAAACTATTTTCAAATGGTTTTTCAAAAGCAACAGATATATTCTTCAATAAATTTTTTAAAATATAATCTTTTACTTCATCAATTACAATGACCCTTTATTTTACTCCACTTGGGTTTTTTGTATTGATAAAATATTTATTCATCCTTTGGATGGTTTATTATTTATTTTTTCCAAGATAGTGTCCAAATTCACTTCCTTGATTTATTTATTTTTCCCCTTGAAGTATTGAATTTCCTATGATCACTAATAATTGAATTTCACATATATTATATGTTTTTTTTATTTGAGATATTAATTTTGACTAAATCGTTTACCATTTAACATACTATTTATACTTTTACATTTATTTATTAATTTGGGAAAATATTGAAAAATATTTATACATCATTCAATAAAAAAATTTGATAAGGAACATCATTTTTTGATATATAAGGTTTTCTTTGGATAATCAATACATGGGTTGGTGACTGGTTAATGAAATCACCTCGATTCATCATTAGTCTCATAGGATGAATTAGATGGACACATTGGAGTTATTAATATATATTTTTATAGTAAAGGTATCTTGATCTTGGGGAACATGACATCTAACAAATAATCATTTACTTTACTGGGAATTTAACTTTTATTTTTCAATGTTATTTTGTGTTTCCATATATATGAATACATTTCATTTTCATTTATCTATATGGCATGTGTTTTAGTTTTTTACCATCCCATATTTATTTTCCGCTATATACTTATTTTGATGGAAAATATGTTGAGTTGATTCATTGGACTATTTCTTATGTTCAGACATTCATTTTATTGATTACATAGAATATCCATTAAGTTATTCACCTTTTTATATTGACAAGTCTCATTTATTTATTATTTTTTCTTCTATATTATTCCCTTACTGAGAATTTTATCCCTCCCTGGTTAAGTTTCTTTCACCAGGAATCCATGACGTTTAATATGAATGATATGGGTGGATTTACTAGATGGATTAGATTTATCCTCTGGATGTTTATTTGTTTAAAAGAAAATAATTTTTTTTAATTATTATATCCATTTATACATCAATACTCATGTATGTATCTAGTTTACAAAGAATACTAAAATAATCGGTCCTTCGAGATTCATTCATTGTAATCATGCATATGTGTTTAGTGTAACCAATGGATCAGAGTTATATGGGTCTGGGTTGCTGCATATATGTACATCTCTAAATAAATAAATAATTTCATATCTATGACAATTCCCATGGTAAAGTAAGAGGTCTTGTTATTCAGAAAATGAAAATAAATGATAATTTTTTACAGGTAAAATATGGAATAAAAATCTACAATATAGAAAATGATAAAAAATTCTTATGTTAAGGATTAATGAGAGGGTAAAATGTTTCCCAATTAATAATATACTATTATTAACATAATGTCTTTATATAAATTGTTTAAAAAAGAAATATTTTGGTAAATCAAAGAAATAAAAAATAGGGAACTTGAATTAAACAAATATTGAATATTTACATTACCTTAAATATATTTTCCTAAAACAAGAGGATAGAAACATGGGGCCTTCAGGAAACGTTAGGTGACTCAATGGGATAAAAAAACAAGTAGAATATCATGCTGGATTTATTAGGAGTTAATGGAAATGGGGAAATGGTTGGGTTTTTATAGTTGAATTGGAGTAATTATTTAATTATATTCATATTTAGGCCATAGAAATATAGGTTGTAGAAAGTGGGAAATCATTTTATTAAAAAAGTTTTTTATCATGTTTTTTAATATTTGAGTAAACTTTTATTATATTATAATCTAATATAACTAAAAACATTTTTAATACATAGTTTTTATTAGAAATTTCATTTTCCCCAATTTTATTTTTTTTGAAATAAATTTTACATTTTAGATATTGGATTGAAACATATAGGATTCGAAATTGATTAAATTTTATTAAAAACATGATGTTAATACAATAACAAATATTGATTCTAGTATGGTGTTTATATAATTAAAATAATGTAATTACATAAATACAAATTAATAAAATCCAAAACGCCAAAACTACTTCCATTATTCATTGAAAAAAATGAATTTTAATAAATTCTCTTAAAATGAATATAACCCAATTTGAACAAGCTTATTTAAAATATAATATTTATATTATTAGAATAATTTTATAAAGATTACTATTTCATCTTTCAAATTTATAAAACATTATTGATTGAAAAAATATATTTTTATAGTAAAATCAAATATTTGAGAGTTATAAAATATTTATATGACATTATAAAAATATTTTATCATTTATAATTAAAGAATATTATTTTAAAAGTATCTCCAATTTAAAAAATATAATTTATAATGGCTTCATTTATTATAAAAATGAATAAATTAAATAAAATATAAAGGTATTTTTTTATCTAGAAATAAAGGTGTCATGTTCATCTCAAGGTGACAAATATTCTATTAGAAAATATTATTAAAATAGAATTGATGGAAGGAATATTTTACTTATACATCAGATTTAATGATTAATTATTTATGGATTGGATATGTAACCCCTTATATATTTTCATTATTCTATAATGGGAAGGTGTGTGATGGTGTTTGATTCATAGGGTGTCTTGGGAACTATATAAAGAGTGGAAATATTTAATAATTTGATCTTATTACAATTGCAATTTCATTTAATTTTAAATTTTTTAATATCATCTTGGTATTTGTCAAGGTTGAACCCCAGTTATTCTACCTCCCCATATGTTCAAAAAAGGGCATGAAATGGAATTAACATATTTATTTGAGGCCATAATTTATTTTTTCTGTATCAATTATCCATTTTGATACACCTTATTAACAATAATTATAACAAACAGAATTATCACCAATGAGTATATTTCCAAACTATCAAATTGACCAATTGGTATATTAACCAAAAATCATTTTTGGCAAATGGTCATGTAATGTTCAGATCCGAAGGATCACATTTCCCATATACCCTATAAATACCACTTCATTATTTCACTCAATAATCAATATAATTTATCCTCGGGTTATATATTTTCATTTTCTATATTTTTGATTATACTACTAATATTTTATTTATTTATTTAGTGTTGGTAACGGGGGAGATGATTCTAATATATTTAATTAAGCCATATTTTTTCATTTTACATATTCAATTATATATTTTTTAACTAGCGGTAATGTTGGTAATTTTAATTTGTTTCATAACATACTAATATAATGATATTTATTACTGATCTAACTTTTTTGGTTCCTATATATTTTCTATGAGTATTATATCTTATAAAAGTATTTTTTGTGGAAGAAAATAACAAATAAAAATACTATGTCTTAAAAAAACCAAGTAACCAAGAGTGTAATGACTTGGATTTTCCATAAATTTTTTTTATGAAATATAGATTATTTTTGAGACTAGATTCTAAGACGGTGAATGATTCCAATACCCAATTTTATAGGAATAAATATTTTAAATATATTAAATAGAACATGCATGTGGTGTGCTTAAAAAAGTGTAATATCTTTTAAATGGGATCCTAAATATGAAATTTAAGGGCACCACTATGTTTGGAATGGTATGTTAACCGTAAGAATGAATTCACAATAGTTAGTGTGGGTCGTTAGTGTAATGTTAATTATTGGCATATAATTTGATAAAATAATTGAGGAAAATTATTTTATTCCCATTATATGTTGCATATATTATTTTTTATTAAATATATAATTTTTTTGGCAATATAGGGTAAACTATATAACCATGAAACCTCTAGAGAATCATTAGAGAGAGAGTGTATCGATTACCCTCTATAACGAATGTCAAAAGGTGTAGCACACAAGATATCATAGTAAGTTTTTTTCATTAAAGTAATTCAATAGCTTACGCTAAAAACAATACTGAATTCAAGCACACCACAAGTTACCAAACTAAGTGTTCGAAAAATAGGATATGAATAATATAAACATAATTCTGATTTTTGAATACTCCATATAATTTTAAAATCAATCTTATTTGTTTCTTAGACATGATATATGAAAAAATTTATTTTTTCAGATAAAAGATTTATTTTTCAAAAATTGTAATTTTATCGCCATTTAATGGATAACCCTTTTTATGTATAATATTTCACACTTTTATATATTCACTATTACAAAATAAACATCTTCTTTAGAATCGAGACATAAAAATTTATTTTGGATAAATTTTTTGTGCTTTTCTGATAACTTTAATATTATGATGAATAGTGAAAAATAATATATTTTAATTGAAAAATAATTTTTTAAACAAAATAATTTATACAATTAAATTTTTAATTTTAATGGTTTTGATATATAATTACATTAATGTTTTATCATTAAATTAAATTGTGTTCATTGGAATTTATTTTATTTTTAAATTAGACATAAACACATATCAATCTTTTGATAGTTCTAATTCCCAAAAACCTACATTCTAGTTTTGACATTAGGGATATATTATAAAATTAATTAATAAAATTTATTGGTTTTGATTTTGGTAATATAGACATCATTTTTGAATTTGGACTATCAGTATTATGTTTGGCTGAATTTATGATATTTTTCTAAAAACATACAATTTTTTGTTGAATAGTGAAAAACACCACATTATTATTTAAAGTGGACTTTTTATTTAAATAATTATTTTCAATTTAAATATATATTTAAGTCAAAATAGATAAATAATACATATATTAGTCCAATTTAATTCATTTAAGTAAATTTATCGTATGATTTGATATAGAATAATTTGTTGATCATTTTACCGTCTTTCACTCACATTCTAGGTAGATATGCCTATTTCAATAAAACATATTTTTACCACATCTATGAATTGAATTTCAAAAATATGAGAGACAAATATGACTTCAGTAAGTAATATTTTTGTCAATATGATTAAAATAGTTTTTGGTGAATAGTAACTTTTAAATCTTATTTACAACGGTTAAAAGTAAATTTTGAAATTAATGGTAAAACTGATATTATAATTACCCTAACACATGTCCTAATTCTATTAGATATGTTTATTTTTGACGAAAATAAACATTAGAAATAAAATATAATCCTTTTGATCCACTTGAATTAGATTAGGTCATTTATTATTATATTATTTAAAAAAGAGTTAATAATTTTAAATTCAATGTTTAATAACTACAATTTTTTTAATATAAGTTTAGACATAATATAAATTAGACTATAAATATTAATTAGAAATATAATACTATTTCCTACATCATGATATTTTATTTATAATTTTTAAACATTTAATAATTAAATTTATATATGAAACAATGATGTTGCATTAATTATCTCATTATTGAAAACTAAAATAATATATCGTAAAAATATTAAAATAAATTTAAATTGAAACTTTTGATGCATTCCACTAATTTTCAATGTTAATAACACATGTTAGGGTTTATTCAATTAATTTTTTTGATGCAATCAGATTTTTATGACTATCACAAAAACCAAATACTAAATTGTGTCAAAATAGACAGAAATGAGATTTTAAAACAATTACTATATTATTTTATGATATAATACTCTAAAAAATATATAGTTCGACCAATAGACTTATATAATGATATATATTTCATTCATTAACCTCTTTATGTACCAAATAAATTTAATATTTAGTTTATATACTATGTAGTATAAAAATACAATAATACATGGTAAAAGGTATAGTATTTAACTAAGAATTAAATCTAAATGATAAGGTTAATATGGTGACCTAATCATGTCGAAAATCTACTCTTTGAGTGAATTTAAACTCATACCAACATTATCATAGAAATAAATCTATTTGGATCCATTATTATCACAACATAAGTTTATAATTAAATAATATTTCAAACTTTTCTTAAAGTGACCCTCACCTCTCTTATTATAGGGTACTTCCCATTCTCTAAAAATAACACCTCTAAATCCAATTATCCATGCCAACCATATCTGAAATATCCTCCCAACGACCCTTAATTAATACTAGAGGCTTTACTATTATCAGAAATCCAACCATAGATTCCTTTTGATCAAATCAAATGGAAGCACCTGAAGAAAAGGTAATAATTTCACCACATACTTCAAAGATCAGTTCTTCTTCCACATCCCATTTCATGGTTTATTCCATTCCAAAATAATATTGTAAAGACACATAAAATTCAAGGGAAATTTTTTTCTTAATTTTTTTTGGGATTTTACAAGAACGCAGTTTCTGACAGCACTTGATTCTGAGGCCCGGTGTACTCGGAATCATTTTACAATGTTTAGCTTGTGTACGTTTAGTGAACGAATGAGCGGGATTTCCTAACTTTTGGACCGGTGCTCGGAATTGAATTCTGAGGGCAATGATGGAATCGCAGCGCTAGTAATTGCTTAAGAACACCTTTTCTGGTGTTGCGTTTTCTCTGGTGAAGTAATTAATTATTTGGGTTTACTAATGAATAAAATAAAATATTGTGCAACAGATTTTATTTTTATTCTAAGTAGTGTTAACCTAGGAATAGTGGTTGGAAGGGGACCCACTGATATCCTAACTCCTAGGTAGGATATTAGTGGGGTGGGGCCCACACGAGCCCCATCCACTTTTTTCCTTTTACATCCCATGTGCATTTAATTTGGTAACTCACCCGCACCCCCTATTTAATGTGAAGTCAACTCTCACATTTAATTTGACAATGATGGATAATTAAATCATGATCTGTTATGTGAAGTCAACTCTGACGAAGGACGACGAAGAACGCCAAATCCTCAAAGATCGACGACGCGACGCCGTGTACAGCGACGCCGATGATTATCTTCTCTGCGATGCCTTTTACCACGACTCCTTCTTCCACAATATTCATTCCCACGATGATCATTCGATCGACGACACCTTGAGGTAGAGGTTATTTACTTTTTTTTCGTGAAATATCCTTTGTCGTTCTTCATCTTTATTTTTGGGCCATTTGATATCAACTTATCGGGAGGAGGTCGGACCACACAAACACGGCCGACCCTCCTACCGCTTTTTGTTGGTGTGTTGTTGTGGTTCGAAATAAGGTGGTGCGGTGCAACGGCAGCACGCAGTATCATAAAGAAATGCGGCAAAGATGTGCGGCGCCGTCGGGCCGCGCCGTTGAGCCCAAACGAACCCGCGGCCGGATTCGGGCCGCATCGAAGTGGGGTGGTTCCGTTGCTCCGTGCCGGAGAACCACGAAGACACTGCGGCCAGAGCAGGGCCGCAGAGGTGGGGTGGGGTGCCGTCACGCCACGCCGGTCGGACAAGGTCGCGGCTTGAAGCCGCGATGGTGAAAGGTCGGGCGGCCGGAACCGCCGGCCGCCGGCACCTCAGAGGGGCGGGACCCCGACAGTCCCACGGCAGTAACACCGGCCAGCCAGACCGGGTCGGCCGTCTTCCAAGAAGCCAGGGGTCATAACCCCCGGCTGGCCGATGGTACGCCCCCCCCCCCCCCACGTGGGGGCCGTGATTACCCAATCAGGGTGCAGCGCCCCCCCCCCCCTTCCGCTGAGCTCGGCGTGGCCGAGCTGGCCACGCGGACCGCGCTCGCACGCCAGGCCGGGCTGGGCTATGCCCACCTGGCCGGGACGCACCCTAATGGGCCGGACCTAGACCCGGTTCGGTTCGACCCGGTTTAGGCCAACTCGGGGGGGGGGTGTCGGGCCAGGTCGGTCCGTGCCCAAAACCCCCTAAAACCATACAGGTTCATTCTTTTTCCCATATCATGGGATACGGATCTCTGATCGACACACTGTCGGTTGAGATGCGATCCTTGGATCGAGACAGTCGTGTCGGTATACTACACTCAAGGATTCGGAGAACATTGGGTTCGTCCAGGTTGGTTCGAACACGAAACAATTCGGGCCCTCAGAGCAGAAACACTTTTAACTTGATCTCCAGACGTACGATTGACGTGCCGTCAACTTTGTTGGATTCCTCTTAGTGAGATGGACCTTTTAGCTTACTATGCTTACGGTTTGGACACAGTTAGAGTGCGGTCGGGTTGGTTTTGAATTATAAACCAACTTGGCATCTAGACCGAAAAAGCCAATAACTCTCAGGCCGGGCGTCGAAATGACGTACCGTCTATCACATTGAGTTCCTCTTGTCGAGATAGAACATTGAGATACATCAACTCCAGACTACGTGTCGGTTGACATATCGACCCCCTTGGATCGTGCAGCGGACCCTCACGGAAATGATCATGCTATGTGCGGGAACACTAGAGCTGGTTGCGACGAAGACGACAACCGTACTAAAATCCTATTTGGGTTCGACGATGATGAATATTGCACTGAAATCCTATGTGGGTTCGGCAGTGATGAAGACCGTACTAAAATCCACTGTGGGTTCGACGGCGATGAAGACTGCACTGAAATCCTATGTGGGTTCGGCAGTGATGAAGACCGTACTCAAATCATTCGTGGGTTCGACGTCAATGACTACTGTTCTTGTATCCTACATGGGTCTGGCAGTGTATGACTATGTTCTTGCTATCCTATGTGGTTCTGGCAGAGTAGTTGGTCTGTATCCAATGTGGGTCCAACAGCTTAGCTGGTTTTGTATCCTATGTGGGTCCCAGCTTAGATGAATCAGTGGCTATATCTGATCATCTCTGTCTCCTTATGAAGAAGTATACCTATGTGAGCTGAGTATTGGATTCAATCAATATCTTCGATATGATTGAATTACTATCCTGTGTGGTTTGTATTGTACTCTTATGTGGACGTGATCAAACATGGGCTCGAATATTGAATCCAAACTAGAATTGATGACTTAGGTATATGTATGGGCATATACCTAAGTAGTGTTGGATGTTGCTTCGTAATTGTATCTTAATATTGTCGCTTCTGGGAGATCATCGTGGGTCTTGGGGTCCCTAATGAGTAGTGTATACTCACCCATGCACGGGATATGCTCGCACTACGTTGTGTTGGATGCAGACGGCGAACAACGCTGATTGAGGTTGGGGCTTGTGGAGCAGTCGGTACCTGGAGGGGACCACTGGGCAGGACATACACGAAGAGGACGACTGGACCAGTGGAGTTGAGGTGGCTATCTGTACCCATCCTTCAGGTGGGACTTCCAGTGGATGGCTCGACGTTGCTGCTTTAGATTTAGTTACAGTACTTTCTTTCCTGTTGTACATACTTTCAGTTTGGATTTCTATTCTAGCCCATTTACATTCCGCACTTACTTGTGTACCCTGTTTTACGTAGTGTTTACTTCTACTGGTTTACTCTGTGGTGTTTGTTGACTTTATAAAGGAAATGTGTTCCATTTTGTTAGTATTTACGCCTTGGTGATAGTCACCAGCCCTTGGCCTATGGGAGGCGGGCATGGGGTAGACATGGCACGAGCCCTGAGGACGGGTCGTGAAAAATATCTCAAGTACCTTCTAAATATTTTGATGTTATTATAAATACGGTACAATGATATGCATTATTATATCCATCCTCTGAATTACAAAGTCTCCATACGTGCGTACGAACGACATACGGTCTCCACATCATGGTGTAGTTTGTTATTCAACACATCATTATTTGGATGGGTATAATAATCAATATATATGATGTAAAAAATAAATATAACATGTTAATTATTTTTTATATATGATATAATATAAAATTACATAATATTTCACCATAAATAGAATGATAGTATCGCTCGTGCATAAGTACAGATTACAGTCTCCAAAAATGTGATTAGTTTCATTTCCCGTCATAGAAAATCAAGAAAAGTTTTCATTTTATGATTTAAAAAAATATTTAAGAACATAATATCATTTTGGATATTAATAAAATACATTCTATCCATAACAACAGAGACCTATTTAACAAAACATAAAACATGAAACGAAACAGTTAACACCCAAAAATAATGATACTACTGAAATATTATTACCATATTAATATTAGAAGGTCATATATGATATCATAATTATGTATGTTGTTATTTTATAATTTTATATAAATTATATAACTATTATATACAAGAGGGTAATGTACCCTAAACTAATGAAAATTACTGGGTAAGGGGTTTTAATCTCACATTTTATTCACTTGAGATTCATGATATATTTCCACTATTTCCTTTTGGGTGGTGTATGTACTGCCCATGATTGTATAATTTATGTAATATAAATTAATTTATGGGTATTTAATTCATCATTGTATGATGCTTCTTTCATGGGGTTTTTGTTCCATAAGTTAGCAATTGGTAAGGGAATTTCTAATTTCGATTTCCACTCACTGGGTTTTACGCAAACTTCATTTATTATTTTACTCCATGATTATGTGTGAAATAACAATTTATTTATTTATGTATTAAGTTCCACTCCAATGTTTTTTGATATATTTTTTATACACTTAATCACCCCATTGAAAAATTATCATTTCATCAGTATGATCTTTATAATAATTATCTTAACTCTATTTCCATTCATTGAGTTAAGCATCCAAGTCATAGGTGCTGTTTTTACCAGAATATGTGTGAATTTCCTCTGAATGATTTACACTGAATATCCAATAATATTGATTTTATTTATATTTTCGAACATATTTATTTCATTTAATTGTCCTAAACCTAATGATATGGTCTTTATATAAGATTTCATCCTAGTTTACATTTCATTAAGAGTTTATTGTTGTTAGGCAACAATTTACTTTTATATGGTGTACATACATTACATTAACATAGTGTATCTTGAATCCCTTTATTCCCATTATATTATTATGTTTTTACAACCACAATTATTTTTATTCAAGCATATATCATTTTTATAGGAAATATAAATAAAATATCTCTTTAAATGATTTAATGATTTATTCTTATAAATCATTCTAATTAATGGTCATGTTTGAAAAATGGTGATAATGATTTATTTAAATGGACAAGAATGTTTTAAAATTAAAATTACAATTAAAATATTCCATGTGGTATGGGGAACCTTGATTAAAAATTAAATTTTTAACAGCTTCTTGTAAAATAGTGAGGCATTTAAATGTTTTCAAATAAGGGGATATTTCTCTCAAATAATTTTACTTATTATTTTTATCTATGTTAAAAAAATTATTTATTATTGAATGAGGTTTATTTATTATAATAAAATCGTCCATATTTAATTGGATGAGTTATGTTTTACTATGGATGTGATATTTTTATACCACTCATGGTTTCTGGTTAAAATATTGACATTTTTGTGTTAGTTTTAGTACTAATGTATAGATTATGATTCAACATTTTCAAATGGGGAATGTGTTATAATTAGTAGGAAATGGGTGGAGCCCTCTATAGCTCCTCAATCCATCAGTAGGTCTCATTAGAAAAACTAGTGTCTTGGCACAAGGCCTTAACAAAATCTTACTTGTAGTCTTAGCATTAGGCCTTGATTATGTCGTTATGATGTCTGGAATTTTTTTACCATCACTCTGGAATTAGATATTGATTATAAATGTGATTATTCAATTGGTAGAATATCCATGTAAATATTTAAATCGTATTTATTGATTTATACATTCCATATTATGCTGAATTTTACTTTAAAATGGCTTTTTTTTTGTTTTATACATCTATTTAAGAGTTTATGATTAATTATGATAGTTTCCACTATAATTTTATCCATAGTGATGATCTGATCTCACCATATTGTTATGTTTTATATTCTCATGTTTCCAAAATGTATATTATGTATTATATGCAGGTTTATTATAAGAGAATAATTGAATTCTCAAAAGATTATCAATGTTTTATTTTAATTTAGAAATTGAAATGTGACGTTCATGTATGTAATCTACTTTCCACGATTTCTAAATTGGTCGCCCCATTGGGACATGATTTATTTTAGTCATGAACCAAATCTATGTAACTAGGTTTGGGGCATTATAGTTGCTATCATAGGATGTTTAGTACAAATATTGGAAGCAGGATTTAGAAAAAATCTGATTAAAATCTACCCTAAGATAGACTTCAAGGATTAGTATAGAAGAACATCAAAAAAAATTGTAATGTAAATAATATGTGCGTTCTCCAAGCAACACATCCCTATCAGTATACCAGTAGGTAGGGTCAGTTTTGGAACAGTTCTACCTAGGGTTAAAACCCAAAAACACCGCTTTGAGAAAGACTCGAACAAGAACTGTTGCATGACAATGGGACTTGTCTCACTCATGGTTATGACACTCTCGGGGGATATGCATTTGATAATTCACATTTTAATTAAAAACAGATTTTAAGGATTTTAATATAAGATGAGAATAAATAATTGTGGTTAATCCTAACGTGTTTTAGATTGAAAATAACTTGTTATGAAATTATATAAATTATTTTATTACTATTTTTACTCACACAGTGCCTTCTAGTTTTGGTCAATTGTTTCATTCCAAAAAAGTAATAGTAAACTTGAAGATCATGTACAAGGTGGGTACGATGATGGAAATGAGAAACTAAATGGAATGTTGATATGAGAAAAAGATATCATGTTCATGTCGAAGTAGGTTTCCAAAAATATGATCAACCATATATACAATAACCAACTCCCGAACTCTAAAAAAACGAGAAATGTATAGAATGATAAGAGCTACATCAGTGGAGTCTATGGATAAATGAATGCTCAATTTCCATCATCACGAAATTGTGGAAGAAGACACCCAAGAATGTTTTTAAATTGAACAAAAAAATGCATCATGTGTGTGATGTAAGGACATAATGTAAACAATTTCATTGGAAAAATGAATATTACTATAGAAGAAAATAAAAATGATCATATGTAATCCATTTAATGTCATTTTATGTAACCGTAGTGGAACATGGAATTACCCATGATAATTCCCTATTCTATAGTATATCCACTAGGTCATGAAAGAACCTATGAGGAAATAAATGGATGGTGAAATATTTAAAAGAATTTTTTCTCTTCGTTGATGGGATTACGTTGGATGAATTTTCTCTTTTATATGAAATCCAATAGTTATTTATATGAAAATTTTATTTGAGGATGAATTATCTTTTCTTTTTTGGATGTAGTTATAGGGACCCATTTGGGTTTATATGATCATTGAATTTGAGTCAATTACATGTTAGTAAATTTTGGGATGAAAATGCGAGATACGAGATAAAATTTGGGGTAAAATAGTTTTATGGTTATATTGATGGATTTATCTCATTTTTGGAATGATATAAAATGTAGTTTTTGAAACAGGACAACATGCAGACAATGTGACAACCCATCACGTTAGGCAATGCTGCGGGAATCAAACCAAAAACCAATGTGTGACTGAGAGTTATCTCCTACCACTAGACCACATAAATTCTCTAGTTAGTGTGACTAAATATATTTAATGAAATTATTTTATTGATCAATAATAAGTTGATTGGTATCTTATGTTTTATCAAATTGATTTAATTAGTATAAGAAATTGATTTGGTGATTATGTGATAAATGTTATTTTGGAATACGTTCACTCTGCTGGGAACACTAAATCTCCAAGTAAAATCGAATTATAAAGGATTTTATTTGATTATTAATGGTAGAATATTATTTTGTAAGAATATATATTTTTATAGAGATTCATGTTATTAATGGAAATAATTAAACTAGCATAGAGAATATGTGATTTGGTTAATTAAACCTATATATGAGACTGTAATGTAGTTGATGTTACATGGAGATAAATGTAATGATTTACTATGGAATACATTGTGATTTAGTTCAGCTGAGTATTGGGTTTCAATCATATATTGGATTATATTGATGGATCTTAATGGAAAATTGTTTATTGAATAGTCATTATTGAACTCTGGGTATTGTTTGTTTAATTTTAGAAATTAATATTAATATTCATTTCTATAATGGATTATCCATTTTGGGGATCATATGATCTTGTACTAACAATTTGGTTTTGGTTAATCTTTAAAAACAAAATAAATATATAATTCATCATTTTATTGAGTATCTGATTCTCTAGTAGTTGATTCTAGTGCTTCAAGTGTGACCAAGTCATCATAAACACTCATCATTTAGAGAAAAGATGAGTTAGTGGTATAAATTTGTTAATGTAAGAAACTGTACTATAAAATTAATTACATATCTTTATGTTCATAGTCAACATCATAAATAAATTCCTCATCTTTATAAAATTAAATTAAAACAAAAAACGTTGTCTGTTCACTTTTCCTACTTGGAAACTAATGATCGTTTTACCAATCAAAAGTTTTGGTTTTTTGTTGTTGTTAAATTTCTCCTGATCATGTTCTCTATCTCTCTCCATCATAACATGACACTTAGTTTATATTCCCAATCCATTTTTTATTACAAGGAATCCTAGTACGGATTATCTCAAGTATCCACTTACTAATCTTTCTTAGTTTTAAAGTGATAGTTTTATTTTTTTTTTCTGATGTGGGAATTTTAATGAATTTACAATGCCCAATTATAAAATTTCAGGGATGAAATTTTCAAAATGGGTGAAAAATCAAACACCCAGGGATTTCATAGTTAGTTATTTTCCTTAAAGTAATTCAATAGCATGCGCCTCACACAACCCCGAGTTCGATCACACAACGACATAACAAACATGTCATTTAAAAAATAGGTTATAAATAATATTAACTTAATTTAAAAATTTATATACTCCATATAATTTTAACATCCATATTATGCATTTGTTAGACATAATATAAGAACAAATTAAATTTTTCAGTTAAAAGAATTATTTTTCAAAAATTGAAATTTTATCACCCTTTAATGGAGAACCAATTTTAAAAATAATATTTCAAAACCATTATATATTTTATTTAACAAAATAAAAATCTTTTTTATAAGTGGGACATAAATTTTTATTCGGGATAAATATTCTCTTCTTTTCTGATAGCATTCATATTATGATGAATAATGAAAAATATTAAATTTTAATTCAAAACAAAATTAATATTTTAAAAAATTATAGTTTTAAATTATACATTGGAATGGTTTGGAAGTATAATTATATTAAATTTTTATCATTTAATTCAATTTTTGTCATTGGAAGTAATTTGAAATTTAAATTTGACATAAATACATATCAATATTTTCATAGTTTTTTACTTCTGAATAAACCGATTTCTGGTTTTAACAACCAGAGTATTTTTTAAATTAATTAATACAATTTCTATGTTTATAATTTATTAAAATATACATCATTTTTGATATGGAATATCACAAATATAGAAAGGAGGATGGAGTTTGAATCTGATTCACGCGCGAACCCTAGTTCGCTCACATCGGCGCCTGCTGATGAAACAAGGCTGGATGATTGTCATGCGAAGGGTGTGGATCATGTTGGACACAGGGATCTCTTCAGCTTGTGTGCTAAAAAAAAGATCGAGACGCTCAAGGAGACGAGACCGGGAATAAGCTTCGCTGATGCGGTCAAAGGTGGGGGAAATTCCCTGTTTCTTGATTGTGATAATGCGTCCTCGGGAAGAACCATTCGCAAAGGCCGTGTTGCACATGTCTCTGCGAATCTGAAAGCCGTTGAGGAAAGGATCACACTCTGCAAGCACTCGATCATTGCGAGAGTTGTGATTCCAAAAGGGGTGAAGCCGTGGAAATTCAATGAGCTCATGATAAGGCTGGCTGAGATCTGGGGCTTCAGCGACTGGAAGATGACAGCGATGGGGCGCGGATTTTACCACATTATTTTTCCCTCAGATGAACTAAAGCGTCGGGCCTGGTGTCTTGGTTCGGTCCCTCTCAAGCCTGGCTTCCTCCGAATCCATGAATGGGATCGGAACTTTGATCCAAATACTGTAACGAACACTTTCGCGCAGATCTGGATTCGGGTGTATAATCTTAATTGGCTCTATTGGCACCCTCAAATTCTCTGGGACATTGCCTCATCGGTTGGAATTCCAATCCGTTTAGATAAACAGACTGAAAATCCTACTTTTGGACATTATGCGAGAATTCTTGTGGAAGTTGATATGGCAGCCACACTTGTTGAGGAGGTGGTCTTAACCACCCAAGATGACAGTCTCAATCTTGGTATTGTGTATGAGAGAAGACCCAAATTCTGTCTGAACTGTCACTTTTTTGGCCACAATATTTCTGATTGCAACAGAAATAAAATCTGTAGTCTTTGTAAGGGTCGTGGGCATGAGGCTGGAAATTGCAGGCTCAACAAGAGCAATGATACGGATGGAAAGAAGTTCAATGGTGCACAATCTGGTAATGGTGCACAAGCTCAGAAGGGAGAGCTGGCTGCTCACCGTGAAGACAGACAGGAGGAGACACCTGCTATAGCTGCTGCTGCTGCACAGAGGCAGGATACAGAACTGGCGGCACCTGTGGGTACTGGACCTGCTGCTGCTGAAATTGATGGATTAATTCTGCATGAGTGCCCTCCCTTGAACTCCTCACCCGGAAGGGAGAAGGCACTTGATGAAAATGGTGAGGATGAGGTCACTGCAGAGCGGCTGGATGCGGACTGGACTGCACCTGTGGGAGCTAGTCCTGATGCTGCTGGTGCTGCTGAAACACTTGAAGTTGAATGCCCTATGGATCAAGGGGCTGTCTCAAATCCTGGGGTGGCTCCACTGGTGGGTCATGGAAATGGGATAGGCCATGGACCTAACTCTGGATTGGCTAGGGGGCAGCCTTCTGAACCTTCTGCATTGGGTGAAGCTTCGCTAAATGCAAAGAGAGTATTACCTGCCAGCCTGCTGTCATTTTCAGATGCTTCAGCCAACAGGTTCTCCCTTCTTGATCTGGTTGGGGAGGATAGTGGGACTGAGATTTATGAACAGGTGGCACATGGTCCTGTTGAGACTGGCCTTCTGCTTTATGTGAAGGATGTAAAACAGAATACTGATGGGCCTAGTGCTAGGCTCAGATCAAATAAATGAAGACCATCTTCTGGAACTGTCAAGGGATTGGGAATCCTCCCACGGTCAGATCCCTTAGGCATATGATTATGACCAAAAAGCCGGTTCTTGTTGGTATTGCTGAGCCAAGAATGAATTTTGAGAAGTGGAGTTCCTTTAGGTGGGAGTCCATGGGCTTTTCATTTGTTTCTAGTAATGTGCCTACTGGAAATTCTGAATCTCTGTGGGTGTTGAAACATGATAGCGTTGTGGTCAATTCAATGCTGAATGATTCTCAGTCTCTTACTCTATCATGCCGCTGTAACAATGTTTCAATTGCAGTGACGTTTGTTTATGCCTTCAACCTTTATACAAGAAGACGTGCGTTGTGGAGAAGCCTTGCCGATGTTTCTGAGAGTATGACGAGTAATTGGGTTATTATTGGCGACTTCAACACTGTGCTTAGGCCTGGGGAAAAGACTGGGGAGCATTTCTGTCGTGTTGCTGCTTCTGATTTTTCTGCTTGCATTGACAAATGTGGCCTGGTGGAGGTTCCAATTTCTGGCTCTGATTTCACGTGGAGCAGATACACGATTAATGGAAGACAAGCTAGCAGACTGGACAGATGTTTTGTTCATGTGCTGGATGGGAATAGGGCTCTTGATGTGGCTGGGAGAACTCTTCCACGGTTGCATTCTGATCATAACCCCTTGCTTATTGAAATTTCTGATTGCAACGCCAGAGTAGCCCCCCTGCCTTTCAAATTTAATAATGCTTGGATTACTATCCCTGGATGCCGAGAGATTGTTCTGGATGCTTGGAGAACTTGTTTTGTGGGCAGCCCATTACACATCTTATGTTGTAAACTGAAACTTGTAAAGGCCAGGCTGAAGCAATGGAGCAAGGAGTCTTTCTCCTCTATTGATAATGATATAAGAGAGGCTGAATGTATCCTTTCAGATTTTCAAGACAATGGTGCATCCCAGGAGGTTCCCTCACCAGAGGAAATACAGGCTGCCTCAAGACTGGACAAGCTGCTGGCCCTTAAGGATAATTTGGTTCAGAACCAATCCAATGTGAGATGGCTGAAGGAAGGGGATATGAACTCCAAATTCTTCCATTGCATTACAAAAGAGAAGAAGGCCAGGAGGAGTATTACTGCCCTTAGCATTGATGGGAGGCTTTTTGATTCAGAGAACGATATTGTGGAGGCTGTGACAACTCATTTTGAAAGGTTGTACTCAGATGTTGGACCTGACAATTCTGATAAAATCATACATTGTTTTGACCCCTCCATTGAGGACAATCAAAACAAGAGGCTCACTGATGTCCCATGTGCAAAAGAGATACATGATGCCCTCTTCTCGCTTAATATTGATAGTGCGGCAGGCCCAGATGGTTTCACTAATAAATTTTTCATGTTCTATTGGGATATTGTGAATGTTGATGTCACAAATGCAGTGAATGAATTCTTCAGATCATCTTACATGCCGTTTGGGATGAATTCAAATTTCATTGCCTTGCTTCCTAAAAAGGAAAATGCCCTCGATATCAAAGACTTCAGACCTGTTGCCATTGGGAATACAATACCAAAGGTAATCAGCAAAATTCTGGCCTTGAGGTTGGGTGGGGTTGCTAAGGAGATTGTCTCTGGAAATCAATTCGGATTTGTTCCCGGGAGGAACATTCAGGACTGTCTTTTCACTGCTTCTGAATGTGTTAATGTCATGAAAAGAAAGGTGAAGGAAGGAAATATGGCTGTTAAGATTGATATTTCAAAAGCTTTTGACACCATAAGATGGAGCTTTCTGTTTACTATTCTTAAGAGGCATGGCTTCTCGCAGAGATTTATTGGGCTCATTGGATCCGTCTTATCTAGTGCTAGGCTGTCCATCTTGATAAATGGTTCTCCTAGGGGTTTTTTTCAATGCTCAAGAGGTGTCAGGCAGGGTGATCCCCTTTCTGGTTTGTTATTTGCTATTGCTGAAGATTATCTAAGCTGGTGCCTCAATGATCTTGCTAATTTTGGCTGGTATCAATCAATGAAAATCGGAAAGGAGATGTGTGCTCCTTCACACTTACTTTATGCTGACGACATTCTGCTTTTTGGGAAGGCAAGTGATGCCACCATCTCTTGCATAAAAGGAATCTTCTCTCATTATGAAGAGGTCGCTGGCCAGGCAATTAATTGGGGAAAGTCCTATGTGTTTTTTGGGGATGGGCCTAGCTCGTCAAGGAAAAACAGAGTTGCGGAGAAACTGGGAGTCAAAAGGGGTTCCCTCCCTTTCATTTATCTTGGGATTCCTCTCTTTTGGGGCATGGTTAAAAGATGTCACTTAGAAAACATTGCCCTACGGATCACAAATCAGTTGTCGGGCTGGAAAGGGAAAAATATGTCCCAAGCTGGAAGAATATGTCTTGTTAACTCAGTGATAACTTCAATGTTCGTCTACTCTTTTTCCATATACAAATGGCCAGGATCGCTGATAAAGGAATTAAATGCCAAAATCAGAAACTTTGTCTGGACTGGGTCAATTAATGAAAGGAAACTTGTAACTGCTGCCTGGAAAGACTGCACGAAGCCGGCTCAAATGGGCAGATTGGGCGTTAAAGACGTCCAGATTTTTAATGACAATTTGATTGAGAAGTTTGATTGGAGGCTGATTTCAAATCCCCATCCCTTCGTGGAGTTTCTTGCCACTAGATTTCTTGGCAAATTGCAAAATGGATATGCCAGCTATGTGAGATCTTCGGTTTGGTCTGCTATTAAGAAAGCCTACTCTGATCTGATGAACGGCTCGAAGTGGTTAGTATGCAAGCAGTCCAGCCTGAATTGCTGGATCACCCATTGGCTTTCGCGGCCTATTTGTGATGACATAATTGTTCCACAATCTATAAAGCAAAAAACCATCGCTGACCTCGTGGCGGACCCGGCACTTGCTGAAATTCTGCCCAGCCAAATCAGAACGGAAGTCATGCAGTACCGTTTCACAGATCATGATATTATAGTCTGGACTCTGGATCTGAATGGGATCTTCCGCACGAAGGTATGCTACAATTCTCGTTATGAGTCATCGACTCACCCCCCTAGATGGGTTTCTGACTTCACAAAGCCCTTCATCCCCCCGGCGCGCTCCCTACTCATCTGGAAAATCTGGAAGAACAGGCTGCCTGTGCAGGCTCTGCTACAGCGCAAGGGGCTGCATCTTTCCCCGGTTTGCTTTGTTTGTCTGGCAGCGGACGAGTCTCTCTCCCATGTTTTTTTCTCATGCACATTTGCGCACAAATTATGGTGTTATATGCAGCAGATTTTTCGGTGCTGTTTTCAGGTTCAGTCACTTGAGGTATTAATGCAGGACATTAACATGGCAAATTTCAGTGAGCAGGTTCATGCTCTTATTTTGGCAGCAATAGCGACTGTTATTGATTTCATTTGGAAGTCCAGAAATGACCTGCTGTTCAACAATATTCAGCCACGTTTTCATAATGGTGTCTTAATGATGCATCGTGCCGTTTGTACGGCCTCCAACATTCAAACTGGTTGCATGAAAAATGATGTTTCTGACCTGGTTTTGTTGAGATCTCTTGGTATTAATGGCAGGGAAAAGAAACCATTAATGGTGAAATATATCCGATGGATCCCTCCCCTTCCGCGGTGGATCAAAGTCAATGTTGATGGGGCCGCCTCAGGTGCTCCGGGGCCCTCTGGATGTGGTGGTGTTTTCCGCACGTATCGGGGGTTTGTAAAAGGATTCTTTTTTCATTTCATTGGCAGTGGATATGCAATTGAAGCTGAGATTTGGGCCATTATGAAAGCGATCAGGTATGCTGTCCACTTTGGTTGGAATTTGATATGGATAGAGTCAGACTCGTCTGTTGCTGTCCAAATCTTGAAAGAGCGTTCGAGGAATGTTCCATGGAAGATCCTTCCGGACTGGATTGATTGTCTTCGGCTCCTTGATTCACTCGTCATTGAAGTTTCGCATGTTTACCGTGAGGCCAATCAAGTTGCAGATGCTCTTGCGAAAAGGGCAATCATTGAGGGCACCTCCTATTGGTCTTGTGTGTCGCCTGATTTCTGTGACCAGTTTGTTCAGGCAAATTGCTGTGGTGAGGTTTTTTCTCGGCTTTGTTGAATGACTCTCTGATCTCCTGTTTGTACTCCTGTCACTTTATTTTATTTATTTATTTCAGGAGCAGGGTCACCTGTCTCCTAGCTTTCCTGGTATTTGGTTGAATTTTTTTTATTTATCTAAGAACATTCAATTTTTTATGAATAGTGAAAAATATTGCGTTATTTTTTAAAGAAAACATTTTATTTTAATATATATATATATATAATTTAAACTTATTTTAAAGTAAAAATATATACATAATACCTATATTATTCCAATTTATTTTGTTTAAGTGATTTTATAATAATATTAGATATATAAATTTTTTTGATCTTTTTACTATCTTTTACTCACCACCTACGCACATTTGAAAATTTTCATAAAACAAAATTTTACATCTTATGTTAATTGAATATCAAATATATGAGAGACTCGGATGATATCAGTATGGAAAATTTTGTTCAATAGGATGAAAACGAATTTAGGTATATAGTAAATTATGAGTTTTATTTGCCACAGGTAAAAGTAAATAGGGAAATTGAATGTGAAAATTGTTTTATAATTACCCTAACACAAGTCCTAATTCTATCGGATTAGTGTATTTATACCTAAATAAACCGTAGAATAAAATATGGTCCTTTTGATCCATTTGGATAAGATTAGGACAATTATTTTTATTTTATTGAAAGATGAGTCAAAACTGTTAAATTCATTGTTTAATAACTAAACAATTTTTAATATAGTGTTACACATATGAAAAATTCTAATAAAAATATTAATTTAAAATATATACATATTTACTACATTATGGTATTTTATTTATAATTTTTAGATGATAAATAATTAAATTTTTATACAACACAATGATGATGTTGTAATATCTTTAATAATGAATGACTAAATTAATTAATGTTATAACTATTAAAATAAATTTTAATATAATCTATTGTGGAATTAAAAAAATTATATGTTAATATGTCATGTTAAGGTTTATTCAATGTAATTTTTTCAAGGAAATCAGATTTTTTTGAATTTTACAAAAACCCAATACTAAATACTATCAAAATTGACATAAATGAGTATTTAAAGAAAATATTATATTAATAAATGACATAATACTCCTAAAATTTTAATATTCATAAAAATAAATTATGTAAGGGTATATATTTAATTAATGAACCACTTTATATTCTCTTGGAACTTTATGGTATTTTTATTAAACATGTAATATAAAAATACAAGAAGGCATGGTAAAAGTTTAACTATTTAACTAATAATTAAATTTAAATGATAGGGATAATATGGTGACCAAAACTTCTTTAAAAACTATTAGATGAGAAAATTTAGACCCATAACCACCTTAACCTCTAAATAATCCATTTTGAGCCATTATAAACTGAAAACTATTTTATAATAAAATAATATTTCAAGAATTTCATAAAGTGACTCTCACCTCTCTTATAAAAAGGTACTTCACCTTCTCTATAAATAACTCCACAAAATTTATTTGTATTGGCCAAAAACATCTCAAATATTCTCCCAACAACCCTCAATTATACCAATATTTCTTAATTTTATCATAAATACAACCTAAGGAGCCCTATTGATCAAGTCAAAAGGAATCACACAAAGAAGAGGTAATAATTTCACCACCACTTTCAAAGTTATTTTCTTCTTCCACAACCTCTTTATTAGTTGTTTCCATAACAATATAATAAATCCATTACCATATACGTACTATGATATTTTTATAAATATGTTTCATCCATATTCGGTATTCTATCCATCATATTAATAACAAAGTCACGATACGTGCATAAATACAGATTACCGTCTCCGCGTCATGGTGTTGTTTGTTATTCAACACATCATTATTGGGATGTGTATAATGAGTATAATTTATGTAAATAATAAATATAACATTTCAATGATTCAGTATATATGATATAATATCCAATTACATATTATTTCATTGTCAATATAATGATATTATTGCTCATGCATACATACAGATTACTGTCTCTACGAACGCGATAGGATTCATTTCCCAATATACCCATTCAAGAATAATTTTTATTTTATGATTTAAAATAATTTCTAAGAACATAGTATCACTTTTGATATTAACAATATACATCCTATCCATAACATGAATGACTTACATAATGACACATATAAAGGAAAACGAATCAGTTAACATCTAAAACAATAATACTACAAAAATTTTATTAACAATGCAATTTTAGAAGATCATATATGATATAATATTTATTTATGAGGATATTTTTTTAATTTAATAAGAATGATTTAACTATTATATAGTAGGTTAATGAACCCTCAACTAAGGAAAAGTACAAGTTAAGGGGTTTTCATGTCACTTATTATTTCTATGATTTTCATGTAATATTGCCACTATTTCCTTTTTGTGGTGTATGTACTGCCCATGATTGTATTTGTTTTGAAATATACCTTAATTTTTGGGGATTTAAGTATTAATTTAATGATCCTTCTTTCACCGGGAGTATGTTTCCTTTGTTACCAAATTTGTAAGGTAATTTTTAATTTCAATTTCCACTCATTGGGTTTTAGGAAAACATCATTGATTATTTTACACCAAGATTATGTGTGGAATCACTATTTATTTATTTATGTTGTAATTTCCACTCCCCTTTGTGTGGTTATAAATTCGATAAATATAATAACCCCATTCATAAATTCTCATTTCATCTATATAAACTTGAAAAAAGTAATCATAATTAAATTTCAATTCATTAAGTTAAACATCCAAGTCATTGGTGTTGTTTTTAAAAGATTTTTTTTGAATTTACTCTAATTGATATACACTGAATATCCAATAATATTTAGTTTATTTATATTTTTCACACATAACAATTTCATTGATTTATTTTTAACCTAAGGATATGGTCCTTATAATGGATTTCATCTCAATTTAAATTCCATTGATAGTTCATTGTTGTTATGCGCAAATTCAGTTTTATATGGTGTACATACTATACTTTGGCATAGTATATCATGAATTCCTTTATTCTCATGATATTATAATGTTTTTATTAATTCAATTTTTTGATTTCAAATATCTATCGTTTGGTTAGTAACTCTAACTAAAATATCATTTTAAATGTTACAAAGATTCATTCTTCTAAATATTCCACATTAATGACCGTGTTTTAAATATTGTGTTATGGATTTATTTATATGGACATGAATGATTTAAAACTAAAATTACTTTTAAAATTTTCAATGTGGTATGGGACACATTGATTCAAAAATATATTTCAAACTGCTTATTGATAAATAGTGAGAATTTTAATTGTTTTCAAGAAAACGAGGATATATCTCTCAAATAATTTTACAAATTATTTTCATCTATGTAAATATCCTTCAATATTATTGATTTAGGTTGATTAATTAAAATTCAATCTTCAATATTGTATTTAAGGAGTTATGTTTGACTATGGATGTGCTATTTTTTATACCATTCTTAGTTTTTTGTTAAAATTTTGACATTTTGTATGAAAGTTTTAATTCGAATGTTTAGTTTATATTTCAAACATTTCATATGAAGAATGAATTGGACTTAGTATGTGATAAGTGTATCCCACTATAGATCTTCGATCCATAGGTAGGTCTCACGAGACAAACTAGTGTCTTTGAACAAGGCCTTGAACAAATTTTATTTTTTGTCTTAGCACGAGGCATTGACTATGTGGTTTTGATGCCCGACCTTTTGAATACAATCATTATGAAATTAGCTATTTCTTTTACATGTGATTATTCAACAAGTAAAATATCCAAGTAAACAAGTAAATGTTTTTCATTAATTTATCTATTCCATAAAATGAAGAAGTTTAATTTTAAATGGCATAGGTTTTAGTCTTATACATTTACTTATTTCTTTATTCATATTTATGATAGTTTCCTCTATATTTTTTTCCTTACTAAGGATATAAGCTCAACACTTTCTTATGTTTTATTTTATTTGGAGACCAAGAAGTGTATTACATTTTTATGTAGGTTTAATCAAAGAGAATAATGGAATTATAAAAAGATTAACTATTATGTGTTTTAAGATAGAAATTGTAATGTAAAGTTCATGAATGTAATATATTTTCCATGACTGCAAAACTGATCAGACCTCTAGGACATGATTCCTTGTAATCATGCCCAGACTCTGGGTAACTAGGGTTGGGGTGTTATAAAAGGGTTGTGAGTAAAAGGATCGATGCACCTCGGATTCTATGGATCTTGAAAACAATGATGAAGACATATAATTATACATCTATGATAGAACCAAATCAAGGTAGGGTATGTGTTTTAAATTTTTATTTCCTTTTTATTATTTTACAATTAATGTGGTCCAATCAACAAAAATATTGGGCCGCATATTGATCATTGTGCGATATGGGTTTATTTGTGGGGTTTATCTGGATTTTTCATTGTGGATGTTGATTATTTGATTTTCTTTATAATGAAAATTATTTGAGATCAACATGAACATCAATTGAGTAACGTTCCTCCAATTTGACCTTTGTTATTTTCTCCCCCACAAATTCTTCGTTCATCGTGGTGTTCTTTTTTTGGCCACGGTTCCATTTCTAATTGAATTATCAATAATTGAACAATAATTTCTTAGTAAAAAGATAAAATATCCTAGATTTACGATCTATGAAATGAAATGGAGTTGTGATGGATTTTCAGTAGTTGATCGGATGAATATAGACACGTATTTTGTGTTCTTTTGTAATCGTCATAGCACAACTATGAATGGAAATGATATAATTTCATGAGTTACTAGAAGGCCCAAATATTGTTGATTAATTGATTTCATCGCTATATGAGGTTGTATATTGAGTTTCCCAAAAAGGGATTTTTGAAATGGTGGTCAGAGTGATGGAGATGATGACAGACAATGAACAACAGATTCTATAAAATTCTCCAGTACACAATGTATAATCCAAGATTATACTGCATGTGGGTACCCTTGTAGTGGCTAGGGATTCTGGTAGAATTTTAAGGATCACACCCCATGTTACAATTAACACGTTATACAACCTATTTTAGTTAGCTAACTGTGCATCATGGTAAGTACATAGACACATGGTGTAGTACATGGGTTGCCTACATGTCTTGTACTCTCTCACATGACATGGCCTAGAACAAGTACATTCTCAATGCTATGTACTAGTTCATAGGTATAATTACATGGGAGGATCCATGTTCTAATACATGGGTAGACTGCACAAGAACTCTACATTATGTGTAACACTACACAAACATGTCTTGAATGACATGGTTTGTTTACACTGGAAGAACTCAGGGTCAACGGATATGGCATGCAACCCTTCTACACAATGTGTACTCTTTTATACAATGATTAGATCTCTTGTCATTTATATTTGGGACATGTTTTTTTCAGATTCATTCCCACTATCCTTTCCCTAAATAAATGTATGAATCATTTCCTACTCTTAGGACTACAAACCCTTCAGCGAGACTTCCTGGATAGATTCATTGGAATACCTAATAGATGCCCTAAGTGATATCATCTATTCATCTTCATGTAGTAGGTGGATTTATGGTTATCAACATGACCAACACTACCTTGGTTTAGATCCACTACGTTGAAGATTCAATCTAGATCATGTTTGTTGGTATCACCCCATGGACATGGTGTTGATCCTCATTTATCTATCGTATTTTCTTCGGATCTATCGACACATTCTTCTTCATGATGAGACTTGATAAGTAGTACCTCTTGTATGGAAATAATCAATGCTATAATAATAAGGGGTCTGTTCTCCCAAAAGATTGATTTATGGAATCTTTGAGCTGGAGTCTACTTTTTTTATGCTATGTAAGTCTTTTAACACAAGACAGAGTGTCTTGGACTGAGTATATTTGGATATTCTTGTAATATTTATTATAGAAATGTTCCAATATAGAGTTACCTATATTTACTTTGTTATAAGATTTTTGGTTTTATGGTGTCCAACTAAGTACTATTATACTCGCCCACGCGGAGCATTGCCCACACCTCTCAGGTATTTTGTAGAAGATCGACCATTTGATAGAGTCCTAGGTGGACTATGACAAGACAATGTATAGTGAGAGCAGATAGACTGAGGTGTTCCTATGGTTTCCAAACAGCAGTCCCATTTCATTTACTTCCTAGTTGGACATCTGTTATGCAAGTCTTTATTGTTGGCTAATATTTGGTCCACTTTATGATCTTTACTTCATGTTGTACTCTATTTTTGGGATATAGATATATTCATGTATTGGTAGTATAGTTTTGTTTTCATTTCTACATTATTGTGGGTTAGGATATGTGTGTGTGTGTGTGTGTTCATGTACTTAGGAAATGCCTCCCATTTTAATGATATGCCTACCTGATGATTTTCACTAGCCCCTGGCCTATTTGGGGTGGGCTTTGTGAGTTTCCAGATAGCCCCCACTACGACGACTCATGATATAGTGGTATAAGTTGTAGGTCTATTATACATTTTTATCGAGAGTCTAGGAGATTTGTTTTGTGTAACATGGTTAAGTGTATCATGTTTTTCATTCAGGCCATAGACTCTAGTGATTGTTTAGTGGCCCATGTATACATACACCAAGGATTTGATCACCTTCTTTTCGACTCGGTAGATGTTATCATTTTTTGAATGTAAAATGATGGTAAATGCATTATATAGGAATGGATTGTGGCTTTCATGTACATATTGAGTCAAATCTCTGTATATAATGAATGATTGTGGTATGTCTTGTTTATATTCAGAAATCCTCTGTGGTGTATAGCAGCTAGGATTCAACATGACGATCATGAGCATGATCCCCTCAGTGATGAGGCTTCGATATAGGTACTAGTTCCCAATACATTACCTCTATATAGTGGACCATCCATACCAACAATAGTGAAGTATGTGGTACCCCTAACAATATTTTTTGAGCTATATAATGGCGATTTTACTTCATAATTTTCAATGGAAGAGACCCCTCAGGTACTAGGGTGAGCATGACCCCTAGGCATTTGAGGGCTAGCCAAAGGCAATGACAATAGATTTTTGTCTAGTTAGGACACTAGCAGATCATATGGCGGTCCTTTAAGTGATCATTCATCCTTGATCAACAAGGCATTTTTGGGGTTTATTTAGCATATCTTATGAATAGATGACCCTTTCAAGGATAGAGTTCTAGCATCTCATTAGAAATGATTTATCAATAGATATGCTGACACTTGTGTATATCTAAGAGATTATAAAGCTCTATCATGTAAGAATTACCATATCTGATTATTCATTGGGGTTTATAAACCATTCTAGGTACTTGTTAGATATTTATCAAGATTAGTTCTTCAGGGATTAGACCTCAGAGAGAGGAGTTAAAAGTGTCATCCAAGCTACTGATATTATTCTATGTATTCAATCCTATGATGTTGTTCTAGAGAAATATTTGGTGGTTGATTGTTTTCTGTATGAGAAGATATAGTTGGTGGTTGTTAGAGGTGGTCTAGTATAAGAAGATAACATGACATTACGGAACCAAGGTCAGATTTAGAGACTTTTACATGGGAGAAATTTCAAGATGAGGACATGAGATAGAGGATCAATAGTTCAAGGCTCACAGGTTGGTTCTATTAATCCTAGAGGAAGGCGATGCTACTCATGTGAAGCTATGTAAATATTCACCTAAGATTTTTGCACCCATCGTATAGTTGATAGAGAAACAATCGATGGGCCATCGAGGTATAGACAACAATATGGGAAAGTATGTCTAAATGATGGCGGACATGGAAGAGAATCTTGGAGAGGATCAGATGGTGGTTTACATTCTAACTTTTTAACACCAACAACCATGGGTGGTCCACAGCTGGCTTATAGAGATGAAGGATAGTGGAGGGGACCGTTGCATGCAGTTAAAGCTTCTGACCCTGGGGATCCGGGAATGATACAAGGTATTATCCGTTTTTTCTTCCTTATATGTAGTGTTTAGATACATTTATACTACTCATTTTGTTCTCAATGCATATATTGTTCGAGACATGGAGATTCTGGTTTAATTGATGACTCAATCCTTGTTCAGCGAAACTCTTACCAGATTAGACTCGATGATCACAAAATTTTTCTAATAGTGTGAAAATAATCTTGATGGTGAGATTTTCAGTTAGGATATCATGGTTGCAACGACATTTCCTTATGATGTCATTATTATTATAGATTGGTTATCCATAGTTTATGACTAGATTTAATATTTTAGGGGAAGGGTGTGGTGAATCCAGAGTGATGGAACAAGGTTCTCTGTTGATGGTGAAAAGTGTACCTAGGAAATATAGGATGTACTCATTCATAGCAATGGAAAGACAATCCTTCATTAGTTTTCAAGCCTGACCATTGCTGTAGAGGACGTTATGAGTTTCCTATTTCATGATGTGGTGGAGAAGTATGGGTATGTATTCCTAAATGAGTTTCCATTTCTACCTCCCTACCAAGAGGTAGAAATATGCATTGATCTACTCTTGGAGATGGAAATGACATCTTCACCAACATATTGGATGGCTATTGCTGAGCTTCAAATGTTGAGGGTGCAGTTGGAGGACTTATAGAGGAAGGTATTTGTTTGAAAGTGTGTTTCACTGTGGACATCCCCATATTAGTTTTCCAAGAAGGAATATAAGATATTGAGGTTGAGTATGGACTATCAGATCATGAAATATGTGATCATGAAGAATAAGTATCCACTACTAAGGATTGATGACCTCTTTGACCAGTCGAGAGGATCCTGATGGTTATTTAAGGATATCCTCAAATCAGCTTATCACCAGTTGTAATTATGGGATGATGATATACCAAAGATGATATTATAATATCGCAATGGTCACTATGATTATTTCATGATTCTTATTTTTGTGTCGAACACCCCAGCCATGTTCGTTGGACTCATGAATCAGATCTTCCAATCATTCATATACTATTTTTTGGTAGTCTTCATCCATGATATCCTTGTGTACTCAACATTATAGGAGGAGCACATGAGACTCTTGAACATAGAATTGGTTGTACTATAAGAGAACCATCTATATATAAATCTCTATATTTTTTAGGTATGGTTTTAGTATTTACACTTTATGGGACATGTTATATTAGTTGATGGAGTGGCAGTGGACTTGGCCAATGTCTTGGAAGTGTTAGTTTGCGATCCCCCTAAGAGTGTGATGGAGGTGTGGAGTTTCCATGGGTTGGAAAGCTATTAAAAGATATTTATATGTTATTTCTATATGATATCCTCAACCATGACATATTTGAATAAAAAAAGGTAACCCATTCATGTGGACATATTTGTTCTAATAGACTTTTCAACAATTTAGGTAGATATTCATGAGAACTATGATATTGGGAGTAATAGAGGAGGGATTTGAGTATATAGTGTTCTGTAATGCATCACTAACCGGGATTATTTGTGTCCTATTGTTGAGTAATATATTGATTGCATATGGTTCATTCCAATTGAGACCACATGTGAAGAACTACATGACCCGTGATATTGAATTAGCAGCAATAAGTATATGGATTGAAGATCTAGTGACACTACTTAATCAGCAAGCAGTTTGTATTCTACACTAATCAGAAGAGTGTCAAATATGTTTTGTCTTTGTGGGATCCCAAATTTTGACATACGAAATTTCTATAGATTATTCAGGTTTAAAAATTTAATATTTCCTATACTCTTGGGAAGGGGAATGGTGTAGCAGATTCTCCCTATAAGAGATCCAGTTCACAATTGCTGAATGACGTATCAGAGCAGTTGGCCTCATTGTAGTTATTCCTTGTGTATGGAGAGGGAGAAGATTATGGCCATCCAACGGTTGTAACCCCTACACTCTTACAGTTTGTTGGGGAGGAACAACATGGGGACACTTACAATGAGACCCTATATTCTCATATATCCACATGGAATTCTCTAGAAGAAATTTCAAAAGGTGGGGAGCATGTGGTTATTATCAAAGGTTTCACTATGGTACCTGTGAAATTGTGTGAGGATGTTCAATGGTAGTTGTACACACCTCTTTTGGTTGTACATACAAGTGCATAAAATATGTACTGGGACCTTTGATGTTATTTGTAGTGGATATGGATGAATAAAATATTTTTAATTTTTGTATGTCTAGACCTTATTTTTCACCACGTGGTGGCTGAGCACCAAGTTTCAATAGTTTAGTTCAACACATTGTTATGAAATAATGATAGGGGTATGGGATATATATATATATATATATGTGGACTTTATAATAGGGTAGAACATTTTCCCAGGTGACATGATGTCATTTGGGTGATCATAGACTGACTGACCATGTCGGCACACTTTTTAGCAATTTGAAAACTGATTTCAATAGATTTTTTAGGATGCCTCTATATTCAAAAGATAGTCTGGAACCAGTGAGATCTAATGGAAGACATTTTTGATCATGATCCTCGCATCACATCATAGTATAAAATATATTATAGGAGATTTTTGTTTTTAAATTATGATTGAGAACAGTATTTCACCCCCATACAGGTGGCTATACTGAGCGGGCCATTCAGGTTCTCAAGGAAATGTTACAAGTTTTCATGTCGGACTGGCCATTGTTGAGAGGATCACCTACCATTGGTGAATTTTATGGATAACAACAAAAACATTTCTACCATTGGAATGTCACCATTTGAGGCTCTTTATGGGAAACTGTAATGGTTACCAATCTCTTTGGAAGACCTAGGAGAATCCACACTCCTAGTCTTTTAGTTAGTGTGAGCAAAAAAAGAGAAGATAATGATCATATAAAACCAGCTAGAGACTTAAAAAAGCCTCCAAATGACTTATGAGGTCAGGTGATAGAGGCCTTTAGAGTTTGAGGATGTGGAACATGTGTTCCTATGGGTTTGACCATGAAATTGATTGTGGAGATTTGGTTGGGGAATAACTCTTTCTCAAAGGTTCACATGCCCTTTCATGATACATCATAGAGTTGGTGAGGTGGATTATCGCAAGGCTATAGCTCTGTAGTTAGACCAGGTACATGATTTCTTCTACATGACACATTTGAGGATGAACATTCATGAATAATCACACATTATTTATTGGGGTGAGATGGATATCAAGGGTGGAGAGACCTTTGTTGAGCACCATTTGTAGATGGAGTATAAGAATGAAGGGAACCGTCATGATTGATTGATTCCTTTTGTGTGTGTTTTATTATAGCATGAGAATATCTAATAAAGGAATGGGGAGTGGGTGTCTCATAGTAATTCTCATTACCCTCATCTTTTATAGAATACCTTATTTTGGCTTTTGGGATCTAAATCCCCAAGGTGGGGACAATTTAATGGCTCATATTTTCAATGTATTATTTTTAAATACTATACTGATTAATTTTTATACTAATAACCAAGATGAAAAAAACTATGCGGGAAAATGTGCTATAAGAAATGATATAAATATATTTAGTATTGTAAAAAACACCTCCATGTAGATTTCCTAAAAAAGTTTATTAACATCTAAATAGGTGTATAGATTTGAAATATGATGGCTTAGTTGTGTTCATAGTGGTGATTTTCCATAGGTACGACTTAATACTAGTCAGTGTGAGTTTTTTGTGGAAAATTCATCGTAGGACTAGAAAATGATAAAATTATAGAATAAAAATAATTTTTTTAATGTAATAGATTTTTCCCCTAAATTGATCTTTATGTATGAAATATAGGGTTAGGAACATAACCCAAGAACCTTTATAGGATCATCAGTGAGAGAGAACTTCATGAAACCTCTCAAACAAATGATGATGGTGTTGCAAATAAAGGATCAAGGCGCCTTGGATTTGATATATCTTAATAATGATGACAACAAAAGATCATTCATTATTAGAAATCAAACAGAATTGATTGATGGCATGTGTTTTTGTGTTTTTGTTTTATGTTCGTTATTTTACGATGAATGTCGACCCAAAAACAATAACATTAGTCCATGGATTGATCATTATGCATGATGAGATTATTTACGGGGTTTTTTTGGGAGATTTCTTTATGGATTTAGATTATTCCATTATCATTCCAATAGAAATGATCCAAGGTCGACATGAACATCTATCGGGGTCCATTCCACTCATTTTATCTTTGTTATTTCCCCCATAAAATAATCTCCATTCATCATGGAATTCTTCATTTGGGAGGGGTTTGATGCACTATCAAAGGATTGATAATTGTGCACTTGTTTAATGGCACAATGATCCAATATTTCTGATATAGGATTGATTAAATGAATCAATGGTGTGAATGTGGTTTAGATAGTGGATCAGATTACAATTGATACCAATTCTTATTTCCTTCACATTCTTAGGAGCAAAACAAAGAATAGTGATGCCTTCATGTTCTGTGCAGATCAAAGGAAAAAAATATTTTTGACTCTTAGATGAAATGGATAAAAGAGGTTCGATCATGAGTTTCCCATCAAGATGTAGCTAGAATGGTGTATGGAGAGTTGGAGAATATAAAAGATAGAAAAATTGGGATTTTGGGAAATTTTTCATTACACAATCTGTAATCTGAGATTACATGGTGTGCGGGGTACCTTTTAGTGGCTAGTATTTTTATGAGAATGTTAAGGATCACATAGTGTGTGAACCTATCACATGGCAGGTGTCATGTCCTGGGTAACATTGTTTGTATCTTGGGAAGTACACTAACATGGGGTGGAGTAATCGGTTGCCTACACATCGTGTACCTCCCCACAAGACAAGGTCTGAACGTGGTGCATCGGAGAAGCCACGTACTGGTACATGGGAAATTTTTCATGGGGTGGAGACATGTACTGATACATGGGTAGACTATAAAGGCATTCTACATGTTGTGTAGTACTACAAGAACATATTTTGAATGACATGAGATGTTTACATGGGTAGAACCATTGGTCAAGGGGGACAATGAGTAAAAATTATACATGCAAGGTACTTTTTTAAAATGGATTACATATAATGTACTCAATATCATTGAAAAGTTTAATTTGTGTGTAATACCCTTATTTTTTACCTAATGGTAGGTTTGAATCATTTCCTACACCTAGGACTATGATAGATTTAGTCAAAAATCATAGATAGACTCATTAGAATCCCTCTAAGAGGCTATGAGTGAGATCCTCTATTAATAATTGTTCTTTGGGGTGTTATTGGAATCAATGTCACCAACACTACGAAGGAACCAAACCTCTTCATAGAATATTTGATCAAGATTGATTTTTTTTGTATCACCCCATTGGAATGGAAGTGATCATCATCTATGTATCATATTCTAATCATTCCAATCATCATATTGTTTATCATGAAAGGACTCGATGAGCAGTACATATCGAACTGATGTAATCAATGATATCAGACTAAGGAGTGTGTTCTCCAGGATGAGTGATTTGTTAAACCTTCATTCAAGAATATAAGGCTATTATAATATGGTTTTGTCTTACTTATAAATTGTGTTTATCAGATTGAGTATATCTATATATTATTGTTATTTTTATTGTAAACATATACCGCTATAGATATAAAAGAATATTATTTGTGACATGCTTTTTAATTTTGGGATTCCCTACTCAGCATTGTTATACTCACCCCTGTATGGGATTTTCCCACGCATGTCATGTCTTGGGCAGATGACTGACCTTGTGATGAAGTCCTAGGTGGACTAGGACAATATATTGCTTAGTGAAACAGGATAGACTGAGGTGTGTTCCTACTGATTTCTGACTACAGTCCCAGTACCTTTATGTTTAGGTTGGACTTCTATTTTAGACAACATTGAGGTGGGCTTGTATTTGGCCATATTTACATTCATTACTTAATTATGTACACTATTTGAGGTATATTGATTTATTTATGAACATTCTATATAGTTGTTTTTAAATTTCAACATTATTGTGGTATTGAGATTGTGAGTGTGTTCATACAAGTACTTCGGCAATGCCTCCCATATTTGTGATACACCTACTTAGTGCTAGTAATCACCTCATTGCCTATTGTATGTGGGATTAGGTAGTCGCGTCATGGGCCCTAATGGGATGGGTCATGACAAGGAGTCCTGAGGGAGTAATTTCCCTTATAATATAGAATATTTTTGTTTCTATAGTAGTAATTTTATGGACCATGAAGGTAGAAATAATGAATCGTCTAGTCCTATTTCATGCAGTTCACTATATATAGTGTCTATGTAGCATAGTGTTGAGGAAGGTGTGGATGGTGATGATGGTGGCTTTGATAGTGCACCATTACTCTATACATGTTTATATTTATGTTGGGGTATACATTTACCATTATATCATTTCATACACTTCTATATACATGTGAAATTATATTAAGGAGGGAATTGATATTTTCTTTGGGGTTAATACATTTACCACGAACAAGAATTATGATTTTTATGCTCACCATAGGATCAGTGATCTAAGAAAGGGAACGGTCCCTACTATAGGATATTTAGGGTCTTGGAACTAGGATATAGAAATGGTACATATATTAATTTTTTATATTTTTCAAAAAAAAATTATGTTTTTGTGGTTAATTTTGAATGATGACATGAAATATTTAGGGCCTATTTGATTTTTCTTTCATGATATGTATTAACATTATTTATTATATTCATTTTTATTTCCTATGATTGTGTTCTTTAAATTCATTATAATTTTTAAATTTAAATCTAGTGATGGTTATAAACAATGAGAGTATGTTCTCCCCAATTACACTAGAACCTCATTCCAATTTTGCAACCTCTTACATGTGTGAAAACACACAAGTTGTATGGTCAAAATATGGCTTGGATATGGTGATTTAGGATGGGTATTTACAATTATGACATTCATATTCTCAGAATACCTTCTTATGATTCTAAAATTATCATTCCCATGAGTAAGGTAATCCTTAATCATTTCATTTATATTTATCAGTATTTCTTATAATAGACTTCCCTAAATTTAAAACATGGATTCCGTAGCTTTTACATTTCCTTGATATATACTTTTCATGTTTTCCAATATATCATTGGTAAATATAATTCTAAATCCATTTTTATATACATCCCATGAATGATTCGTAGATGATCATTTTATTCCTTTTTATATTCCTCTATATTTTTTTATCTTCAAATTTTATAGGATAATTCTCTTCAATGGTGTGGAAAACCTGTATATGTATTATCTCTAACCACAAATGAAAGGGATTATAGATATATAAAATTAATTTTATTTTCACAATAAACTATTATTCATAAGATTTTGATAGAACCTTTCTACTAACATAATTCATATTGTCCACAATAAGAACCATAATGGATTTGTTAAATGTTACCATGCTTGGATAATTGTATAAGTGACACAGATCATATTTCGACACTACAAATCGAGTTTATGATGGTATCATGACATGTTTTCTAATTATATATGTCTGAAATTATAACATGGTAAATGTTAATGATTTATCCATTCAAATTTATAATTTTATAATTATACTAAAATATATATCTAATGAATTAGAGCAAAATAATAGATTTTTAAGATGTTCAACCACTTCATATGAAACCCACTCCAATCACTAACTAATTTTCAACCAAAAATTTATTTCTCTCTATAAGAAAACAAAATATTCCATACATCATGAGTATCAATTCACGACATAATAGTCTATAGTCTCGAAAAACAATACATATTTATAATACTAAAACTTATAAATAGAGGTGAAAATGATAAATATCTCATAGATTTTTTGGTTTCATCAAGAAAAATAATAATGACATTATTCTAGGATACATAAATATATTATAGAATAGAAAAACTAATTCATAAAATATATGATGTAAAACTGTTGAAGAAATCAAAAAAATAATGATTCACAGATACTTCATGTTCAATTTGATATAGATGATTACTTAAGAATATGAATATTTGGGTTCAATACTTCAAATTGTTTTTAAATAACCACCATAATACAAGGATAACCTATTATTTTTTTTCATGATCCCTATCTATTTTCGAAACCTAGAAATGTAAATTAAATTTCAATTTTCATTATTTGTTTTCTATATTATCATTTACTATACATAGAAAATTGTAATGTATCATACAATTAACCAAATTTCCTTATTAATTTATGTATAAAAATATGACCCCAATGATAATATTTTTTTATCCATTATTTGATATATTTTATTATCAATTATTCTGTATATATCTTGTTTTACACCGTTATGAATAAAATGAAAATTGAATTCTAGAGAAAAATACTACAGTTTGAATTTCATAAATAATTCATGAAATATGATTTTCCTAAAATATAGAAATTCCCTGCATTTTCTTCTCATAAATCCTTCTAAAAAAAAACATATATATCCAATTATATAAATTTATTATCTCCATAAAATAATACACTTGGTCAAATAACAAATTTCAAAAACAAATTAAAAAATCAATACATCGACTAATTGAAGTTATTATATAAACTAAAGAGGCCGAAAATAATTTCCACATTATCATTATAGAAATAATATCTAGAGGTTATTCAAGAGAATAATAATAAATATTCTACTTTCAAATATTTAGTAGATGCATTTTTGAAACATAAAATAGATATACAAAATGATTTACCATTTTAGACTATTTTCTAAAAAACATTATTCACATGCCAAAAGATATATATTGTCATTTGATTATTAGCATATCTTTCATTGAATTCTAATTATTTAGAATGATAAAATTATGGAACCCATATGTTTTTATTATGAATACACCATAATAATTTGACATGTTTTATTAATTACAAAAAAAGTAATGATTCTCACAGAGGTGGATGGAGATATTCACAAAAATATATGATGGTTAGTAAATTTAATTATAATATTTATGTATTCCAATTAACAGTGTATGTAATATGATTACACACCATATATTTATATTCATAATGCTCCCAATTCCTCTTTAGAATGAAATGATTAATGATAATTAAACTAAATATAACTTTTACAATACCATGAGTGTTGTTTATCTAGACATAAAAACATCATAAATCACAAATTATTTTTCTTAAAAATTTATTTATTGGACCCCATGAAAATCTAATATTTTTTAGAAAAAAAATTACTTATCCAAAATAAAATATGCATAAAAAATATTAGATTAAATTTAAACATCAAACAGATCACATGAAAACATATAAAGAAAAAATAAATGATACTAAAAGAATTCATTATGGTTTCCATCAATATATCTGAAAAATATAATAGGTTTCAATATATTTTGACAAAAAATTAAAACACACAATAAATCAAGGTTTAATTGATGCAATTTTAAATGTATGTAATAACAAACTCACATAAAACTATGATTACATAATCAATATATTACATAAGATAATATCTTGTATGTCTATGCTCACATACCAATCCATAAAAACTATAAAATATAGGAATTTCAAAAGAATATCTCATAAGAAATAATCATTTCATTCTCTAATAAATTTTATCAAGAAATCCATTAACCTATTTTTCCAAAATTGGTGTAGTAATCAAATTCTGATGTAAATTTTCATATCAACATCAAAAACTATTTCATAAGAACAAAGAAAAAATTAATTATAATCAACATTAAATTAATTTCAAAATAACAATATTTCTATTTAAGTGAGGAATAAATATATGTTTGAGGATTTATTTAATTTCAAATAGTTTTCAGAAATAATTTTATTACGAGGCACAATCATTGAAATGTCATGTTAAAGCATGTAGAAACTTATATTCAAGAAAAAATTCACTCTAATCACCCCTATGAAATAGTAACCTACTATTTTCATTTCCAAGAATATTGCAAGGTATTATAATTTAAAAATAGTAATGACATAGAGAAATAATAATTATATCAAACCCATGAAACTTTTAATTTCTAAATTTAATTGATGGATATGTATAATTAAATATTCCCTCCCTTGATTTAAAAGTCCAATAATAAATTAAAAATCCAAAATATAAAAATAATTAAAATAGTGGGTACTATATTATTTTTTTATGTCTAATTTTTGATATGATACAAAATACTCCAAATTAAGAATCACTACAAAACCTTGAGATCAAAAACCCATAAACCTATGAACATCAAATATTAGTAAATGATTTATCATTACCATGTAGTGAATTTTAAAATCATATTGTGACTTTTATAAATATTAAATTTATACACATACCCAAAATAGAAATCATAAAAATAAAATAAAGGATAACCGTAACTATGATATATCATAATTAAATATCATATGTAACCCAATCATTTCATATAGATTATATATTAGACTAATTTTTCCCATTAATGATATTTTACAAATAGAAATTGAAAGAGTGTAAATTTAAATATTGGGATGATTTAATATGAGATAATTATGGTCTCATCATGATATAATATATATCTCTGCATGGTTGTATAGAATCTCATCCACCTAGTACTATTTCTTCCATTTATCTAATTAAAAATATTATCATATATAAAATGGACTTTGTGAATATTGTGAGTAAAAAAATGAAAATAATAACAATTGTATATTATGGTAATATATTTCCTATATTAATTAATTTAAAATATTAAATGACCACAAGTAAAATTCATTAACATATCTACCATGTTGTAAAAAACATCCCTTCATTTGTTCTATAATACTTTTTATGTTTAAATTACTTAGTTATTATGATGTTTTATATCTAATATTGGGTTTTATCTGCGTTTTTTCATTGTTTCTATAGAATATAGGGATATGATGATGAATTGAGTTATATAATTGTGGTGGTTGTATAGCTTTCCCCACCTAGCCCACAGACCCCAGTGGCCATCTAATGGGATTAAAAAAATTAGATTTATTCTAAACACAAAATCCAACTAGTGGGGTTCAAAATTCATATAGGGGGTACTACTTTGACCTAGTTGGTTTTGTTAGAAAGTAACCAATCAGTGGTGTACATTAATCTCATCAGTGAACCCTATTTGATGGTGCATTAAATTCACCCTATGGTGTTTAATTCCTCGTTTATGACCCATTATATATTACCCAATTCCAACATAAAGGAATAATTGAATATTTGAGAACTACCACAATATCTATAAAGATATCCAATTAATCTACACATGGATAATCATATTTTTAGTGATATGGTGGTGCTAAAATGAACAGAGAAATATTTACCATTTTGACAACACCTCTTCATCAAATCGATACCTACAATCAATAATTAATGATTAATGGATAGGTGGTCGGTTTGAAATGTCAATGACATCCCCTTGACAAGATATTTATTTCTCATGGACTATGTTATAATTTATGTGAGGTATTCATAAATAATTTATGATGAATTTAATTTCCATTCATGAATTGATAATGGATCAATTTAAATTTTTTCGTCTCTTTAAACATAACTTAGAACTAGTTTTATAGGAAGAATCCATGAGGCAACCTTACCATGCGATCCAATTATTTCTTGGTATAAAATGTGATTTAGACATAATTACCTGGACTTAATTTCTTGTTATACATAAATAAATTTTATATAGTGTGTCTCCTACAAAACAGGTTCTTGTATATGATGTTATAAGGACATAATTCCTGTATCTGCTAACACTTGGTTGATTTGTGCGTGGGAGTGGGTGAGTGAGTAGCCCATATGAAACATTGTTGATATCTGATATTTTTATTTTACTGTATTCTATTTATATCTATTATTTATATTCATTTTGTATCCTTTATAACATACATATCTGTTATGGAATTGCAAAGTTAGTGGAACAATTCTATTAGAATCAGGATGACTATGATGGTAGGTATGGTTAGAAAAAACCCTTATAGGGTTATTATGACACCCATAAAGTCTAAAATAAATCTTTTATTAACCACATAAATAAATTTATTTTTGAAATAATATATAAAAATTTTATTACTAATTCCTCAGAATTAAACACTAATTTTTATTTAAATACAGTATATCATTCAAAATTATTTTTTTCTACAGAAATTGTTCTTATTTATTTATTTAATGAAATATTATATTATAGTAATATAAATATATGAGGTTTTTTATAGTAAATTGTTTTAAATTATTGAATTATGCATTTAAAATTTATATTATAAATAATTGTTTTGATTTTTTTAAAAATATTGATTTTCCTTCAAATTATGAAAATAAGAGACTTATTTCAAACTGTATTTTGGATTCAAACATGTAAAAATTAATTTAAAAAAACAATTTTCCCTTATTTATAATGTATTACTACAAATATAATAATGTTAATTGATGTAAATTTTAAGATTAATTTTTTTCAAATATTGTATTATACATAAAATGCATTTTTATTAAAAAAATATTTTTTTATTTCTTTATATTTTCATCTTAAATTAATTTTCCTCACTTCTATATATTTAATCATGAAAAAATTAGACTTATTTTTAACATGGGTTTTATATTTTCTAAATAGAACCATTTTATTTTTTGACATTATGAAAAGTAACTATGCTTAAATTTATCTCCACGGTAATGGATAAATCAGTTTATCCTTTGTTAAATATTAGTGTTATGTTCCCAACATTTCATTTTATTTATTAGTGTATGAATTTACAAAAGCCCTTATTATTTTAATATCAAAATTTAATTTTTTTAATGTGGCACATGTCCATGAAAATGTCGTATATAATATTTAATGTGAATAAAAATGAAAAGAAACTCTCTTATGTTTTAAGGAAATAATACAAGTACAAATAGAGATGAAAAAAAGTGGTGAATGAATATTAATGAATATTTTTTGAGAAATGATATTATGTTCAATATTGAAATTTAATTATAATGTTTGGTGATTATATAAAAAACTAAATTGCTTGCACAATGATTATACAATTCTACTTTAACAGATATTGAAACAAAATAAATGTTTTTAAAAATATAAATGAAGAAAATCAGTAATTATTTTGTTCCACTAATTTAATAGATGAATATATAATATATTGAGTTTTTTAAAGTTTATTGTTTGAATTTCATCATTATATTTATGTTTTTATAGTAAAATAAAATGTGTAAGGTCATAAATGACATTCATAATATTATATGAAAATTCTATATTATATAGTTCATTAAACATCATATAACTAATTAAATATAAATATTTGATAAAATGTTGATTATTATATAATTACATGGAAATTTAGGGTAAAATTGACAACATATTATTAAAATTATAATCAATTTTGAGTGAAAATTTATTTGTCAAGGTTTTTTTTGAAATAGGTTAACTATGTGGCAAAACCAATATATAATGATTAAAATAAAACATTATGAATTAAAAATAATTTTTTGACGTTATTTTAACCATATCATATTTTATATTTGAATATATATCCATATGAAATTATTTTTCTTTGGTATGAGATAATTATATTTTTAATACTATATTTTCATTCCATGTGGGTCATTTTCCTCCCTTAAAAAAGGTCTCGCCTTTCATCTCACCTCGAAACACATTGAGAAAAATAGATTGACCAATACAGACTATCTTACTTTCTCAATATCCTTTAATATGTTATATTTTTTCCGTCCAAAAATTCCAACCTTATGCATTATGAAAAAGGATATAAAAGAGTTATCCCGAGGAATTGGTAATCATCTTACCGGACCAAATTCAATTTATTTTCTTATTCTTACTCATTTATATCAATTTTAGTTTAATAATATGATACATTTTAAATATCCTCGGTATACTAAAATGACATAATTATTGTTAAATTACCATTATACGCCCACATTTATAATAAAAGTGAAGAAAAAGTATCTCGTGTTCATATATATGACATCCCACTTGTATATAATCATATCTAACTTCTTATGTTAAAATTTGATTGATAACTATAATGTTGCTCGTGAGTACTTGTGTACCTCCACCTCCAGGATGTGATATGATATGGTTTTCAATTCCCCATTACATGGATTGTAATAAAGACATGTTTGATAATATATTAATGGTATATTTATAATACTAAATATTATTTAATGTTGAATTATTATTTAATTTTCTCTAATTCCAATTGTCATAAAATTGAAAATAATTTTCATCTATTTGCACAGTCTACTCTCTTCATGAACTGTGTAATTCATTTTTGTGTCTCTATATTATATGAATAATTATACATATAGTAAAAATGATTATATATCATATATATTTTATGATTATAATTTTTTATATTATATACCAATTATCAATTTAATGGATCAAAAATACCAAACCAAAACATACATGAAAAACAATGCAGTTATCAACCAAAATTGCAATTTTAATAATTATTTTTAAAAAAATGGTGTTAAAGGTTATATGTCAGTCATACATGGTATGATATGTTTTTTAATTCTTATTTATTATAGTTTTAACATTTCTTTATTTTTTATAAACAATTTTATAACACATGAGAATATTTACAGAGTTATGGTAATGGTATTTCATCACAAAATGTTTTCTTTAGGACATTTTTAATCTTATAGGAAAATATTCTCTTATGTGGTGTATCTACTTTGAATATTTTAATTCATATCATAAATTATTATATATTCACATTATATAATGATTCACTATATTTTATCAATAAATACCTTTTTTCTTTTTAATAAATATGGATGAATTTGTATTTTTTATTCATATGACGAATTCATGTGAATTATTATGTGATGGTGGAAGCTCTGAATTACATATAACTATGATATAATTGTAGGTATCATGAGATAATATTTATTAGATATTTTTATGAGGCCTTACCCACTTTTATGTATTCATTTTCATGAGGCCATAATGGTATTGTAAATGTCTTGGAATGAGACATTGATGATATTTTTTGATTCCATGGATCAAGGCCAGGATGATAATTTTTAGATGCCTGGTATAATAAATTTCATCATACAAAATTAACTTATTTAATTCAATGTATATATTTTATTATAAAATATATCCATTGATAATATTCAAGATTTTTTTATTATATATATTGAATGGTTTGGTCTCCATGTCTTATTGCAATATTATTATACATGCTCAACATGTTGCTTACATGGAATTTATTTTAATATATTTTCCTTTCATTATTGATCATGATTTATTTATATAACATTTATTTAACTTGAGTAATACCATTAATTACTTTCTTTTTTCACCCTTTATTAGTATTCATTTCCATAGTAATTGAATAAGTAATATTTGAATGAGTTCAGGGATATATAATATTTATAGACACTATGTTTTTTTATATTTATTCAAATGTAATGTGATATTTTTGTATAAAACATATCTTCCAGGATTACTAAACTATTATTCATTTGGGATATTACTACTTTTATCATATTCCAATGTATTAGTGTAACCACCATCTCTGGTCTATTGGGGTCTGAAACCATACAATTTTCATTGAAGTAGATTTGGTAGAACCCTCGGTGTGTAGATTATGGAAAACATAGATTTTGAAATAAAAAACCTATGATTGAAATTTAGGACAATTATTAGTATAAGATATCATCTTAATGTATTGGTTTGGTAGATATTACATTGTTTTCCTAGAAATACCACTTGTATGGAATCAACATGTGAATTTTGTTTTAGGACAAATAAATCAATGAGAAATAACAATAATATGAGTTAGTTGAGTATATGCCTATATTAGTTAGAGATCATCATGACTATTTCCTTATTACAAACCTAGTTGATCACTATTGGTTGATATTATTAGGTTAATTCACAATTTCATTATTTTCCATTATAAAGTGTTTAATAATATGGTAATCACAAAAGACCTAGGTTAAAACTATTTAGTAATACATTGAAAATAACGTGTCTTTATTTTGAATTCTTATAAGTGATTTTTAAAGTATTTTAGTTTACCATGATGATTATTATTATTTATAGTATGACATTTTGTTTTAGTCAATGGATATAACAAGAGGGGACTATTTTAATGTTGTATGTGATACACAATGCAGTGAGTATGAAAAGCCAAATTGGATGATGACAAGAGTGAAATATATTGTGATTATTTCTAATCAATTTTGATGATATCTGAATAAAATTATTCACCTTAAAAAAATCCATATAACCAAATCAATGAAAGATAGTGTTTCATAGATATCTCAATTAGTGGAGACCATAGGGGAGTCAAGGCTCAATTTACATCACGTTTTTTATAATTAAAGAGATACATCATGGAATGTCTCAGAAGAAGTGGAATATTTTTTAATATTGAAATTAAGATCATAGAAAATTAGATTTCATTGACGTTTAATTCCTTATATATTTGAAACATATGAATTATCTCATTTAATTCTATAATCTAATTTTTTAATCCTAGTCAACGGAATGACATATGACATGTTCATCAATGATGTGTAAGGATTGTAGTTTTTGTGTATTTGAATTCCGAAATGATATTATATAGGTGTTATAAAAATAATATTTTGGTAATATGAATAAGGAAAAATTTATAGACTTTTCTGATGTAGTTTTTCTAAATGGATGTGAAAGTGTATGTTGGATTGTACAAAAGACCTATGAAATTTATTTAATGGTAATTTTATACTTTTGATAAGAACATATGATTGAGGGGATGATAAACCATAATATATACACAATTTTTATCTAATAATGATCAGTTTAAAAAACAAGATGATTGATATTGAGGATGTAAATAGGATTATATTGGTTCCCATGGAACTAATAAGAAGTTTGATGACTTAATTTATAATCTTTAATATATAATTTTATGGAATATATGAATAAATTGAGAATTTATTTTTAAGTAATATTGGGAATTTTAATTTTTGGATGAATTCATATTTTCATGAATGTTTTATGTTGATTCATGTTATAAACTTTCTTAGGAGAACAAATGATCATGGTATTCAGATATTAGATCTGTAAAATTATGTCAAAATATAAGGAGTTTTCTAAACTAATTTTATAATGATTTTTTTTAATTTAGTCAACACCGTTATAAATTTATTTGTTTTTTTATTTTTTTTAGACATTTTTTGGAAGGGAATTATGGTTATCTATTTATTGAATTGACTAAGATGAACATTGTGTATAACTATAGATTTTTAATATATTAATGATTTGTATTGTTTGTATTTGGATTAAACATTTGATTTATCGAAAAAAAATTTAAGACACGAGGAAATATTTTTCATTATTTTATTGATAGATAGATCTAATAATTGCTAATTTTAGTGATTCAGAAATAAAAAATTCACCTTGAATAATAATATTTTTGAGTATGTGATGAAGAAAAAAAATCTCAATGCACATCCAAATGATGAAATTATTCTTATGAAATAGTAAGATTTCATGTATGAATATTTTCTAATTTAAAATATCATGATATTATTATAATTTATAATTATTAAAAAAAGGATCTTGGAATAATTATGTTAACCTTCTACATTTATTTCAAATGAATCTAAAATCATTACCCAATTAATTATTTATGTTTTTTATTGATTAACATTGATCTGACCTTGTTTCCATTAACTCAATATTACTCCTTGGGAATTTCTTTTGTCCTCCATGTCCATATATTCATGTCCCATTAATTTTCACATATTTAAATTCCAATATTTGTGTTATTACATATGACCATTATATTTCACAGTCTATCTATTTGATAATAAGTTTCACTAACACTTTTTATGATGTCATTTTTTAAAACGAATGTAGTTTATATTTTAAAATAAAAAGATAACTGAGTAAAAGTTTAAATCATGTGTTGAAATTTTATAAAGTTAGGGGAAGAATTGTATTCCTATATATTGTAAAAGGATACTATATATGATAGTGTATATAACATGAAACACTAAGAATCAATGAATCACAAAGTGCTGCTAAATAAATATAACTATTACAAATTAGTCATTGAATTAATATGTATGAATAGTAGTGGAAATATATTTAAATATATTTTGGTAATACTAAACAAGAATTTTATTTATAAATTCTTTCCGATAAGAACTAAATTGTTAGTAAAAACATTTTTTTCATCAAAATAGGTTTTTTACAAAATTGTTTCAATTTTTTTAGAAAACTTTATACATATTTAATGTAAAAATTAAATATTTTATTTAATATATTGGATTTTATTTTAGAAATAATAATTTATTAATTAATATAGAGTAATATTTTTATGATTTTTTGATAGATAGATTTCTAATTGATTAGTGTAAAATACATATTTTTATGAGCATCATTATTTTATAATCAAGAAAAGGGAATGTTATATTTTAAAAATGTTTTAAAAGTATCATCAATTCCCCTTGGTGAAATGCTAGAGGGGGCAAGATTTCACTGGTTCCTCCCCCTATCTATTTTCGTCTACCTCCTCCCCTCATGTCCCTCTTCTTTCATTTCTATCTTCATTCATGTTGAATCGTACATCTTAATAAAATATAAAATGTTATGCTTAGATGGTTTGGATAATGGTTTTGTGCTACAGCGTCCATGACTACTAAAACCATACTCTAACCACAGATTCCTTCATTCCCCTCCAAGGAAAATCTGTATCAAAGTTATTAAAGGGGTTTTGGGTTTGCGGTTTAGTGGTCGGTGGTACAGTGCACTCAGTCGTTCCAAATTACTCAGACCCCCATGTTATGTTGCTCCCCTCCGTGTCCAATATGGTGGGATGGTAACTAACCGTTTTTGAGTTGTGGGACTTGGTTGTTGAAGGTTTCCCTTTTGTAATTGGGTTTGATTTTTACATATGTTGATGAGGAAGATATTTTCATCTTTGGGAATCTAGGACTCGATCAGATCTTTGGTTGCCCACATTTTATGACTTTCCTTAATGTGGTTGGATCTGGTTTTGAGATTAAGATTTTTATGTTGTTGTTTATGTCAATTACATTGGATAGATTTTTCTTTTTTGGAACTCTGCCTTTAGTGAAGGTTATTTTTCCTCTTAGCAATCGATCTGGTTGATTATTATGTGTCGTTTTATTCTTTAGGTTCATTTCTTCTCTCATTTGGTGATAATTATAAATTCATATATATTTCAAGCATCATCTTTGGATCTCTTCATGTTTGGTGATGGTTGGTGATGTGTTTTTTCTTCCATATTCATTTGGATTTTGGTGATATTCCTAGATGATGGTTGTTCATGTTATTCATCACTATTTTCTTTGTATTTTTTTTTCTGATTTGTTGGATTAATACAATGAATTGGTGTCGTGAGATGTTTTATGGAGGGTTTGATAATTTTTGATGATCTAAGGTGATCAATTGTGGTAGGATGGATATTCTGATGTAGTGAAGGATAATGATGGTGAATTATGGTAACTGTTGGTCATTGGATGGTGTGGTAGATTAATTGATGGATGACAATGTTGAATGAAAACGACGAGTGTGAGGGTGACATTGGTGATATTTAATCATGATTCCACAATGTGGGGTTCTTTTTGAATTTTTAAATTTAAACATTGTTGTACTTGGTGGTTTCACTATTGTAATGTATGTTACCACTAATACATAAATTCATATTTCTTTTAAAATCAAATTAAAAATATATTTTCAGTCAATTAGAATATTTATAATTGTTAAATTTGGTATGAAAATATTTTTATGCTTCAAATGTAATTTTTTGGAACTTTTTCAATTTTGATATCTCTTTTTATTTGAAAATGTTTTCGTCCACATTTAGAGATAAAATAATTAAAGAAATAACAAAAATTTTATCTAATGTTTCAAATTTGGTATGTATCCCCTCATTGTTTTCTTTATTAATAGTAATCATTGAAAAATTTATCAACTGTGTAAAGGGTAAATCAAGATAATGAAAAACACAGTCCTTTTCTAAATATGTATTTTGATTATTTACATGTACTCTTTTGGCTTATTTTGTGCACTTTTTTTGGTTTTACCTTGGGGTTTTTTCGGGTGAAATATTTGGAAATTTTGGGAGGTCGGTATGTACCCTGTTGGTTCATGGCCGCACCAAATTGTGATCCCAAACTCAAAAAACCATGAATGCCGAGATAGAGGCGTTTTTTCCCAGTGAGTTAATGGTTTCTTGAATAGTGCTCTCAAAAATGATATATAATTCATCCCCCTAGAATTTGAGCATTTTTTGGAGCATGATTAGGGGAAACTATGTGCCTTGATCAGCAAATAGTGTGTATGGGATTTTAATCCCTATAAAATTATTAAAATATTTTTCTATACACCCATATAATAGCCCTAAATGACCTAGCATGATTCATAATCTATTTATCTCAATTCTAGTGCCACCCAAAGGTATTATAAGGCCTTATGGACACTTTTCATTATTATTCAATGCTTGGTTAGCATATCTGCAACTCTTTGGGTATGTGCTTTCTTCCATAATGATCTTCCATTCTTATAGCATTAGTTTGGTGGGTTGTTCCATTATGTTTTGGTAATATCTAGGTATAGTAATGAGGATCTAGTTATTGGATACTAAATCATGATCTATATTTATGAGATCATGACTTGTTTGATCTTGGATTTAGGGATTAAGAACCAAGTCTCGTTATACATTGTTACTCCAGTGATGTTGGTTATTTTTGTGGTGCAATCGTTCATCGAAAATTTTATGTAATTATACTATAATTCTAATCCCATATTACTTATTGAAACTATGTCTATGTAATTATATAAAGTATATTTGATGTTTAGTAATTGTGTTATTGATTGCATTAATTAATAGGGTGAATTTATTAATTATGGGATATGTGAAATTGGTAAACTTTGATTGTTCAACATGAATAAGTAATTGATGAATTAATTATGAGATATTGATATTATAAATTGAGATAATTATTTTTTTAATTAATTATATGTTAGTTTTTAATTAATTATCTGGATAATTAATGATATTCATGTGCTTAATTAATTGGGTTATTAAATAAGGGAATTATATGATGAAAAATTGTTGAATTAGTAATAAACATTATTTGGGTAATTAATTTTTGGATTAATTATATGTCCATGAATGGTATCATGGAAATTTAATAATGGAATTAATAATGGCGACATAATCATTCAATTATGAAATAAAGAATAGAACATAGTAATTCAATTATATATGGAAAATGGGAACATGGCCAATCAATTAGGGAACCAATAATGGGAACATAGTCACTCAATTATATAATAAAGAATGGGGACATGGTCATTAAATTATGAAATGGATAATGGGAAAATGGTCATTAAGCTATGGAATAATGAATGGTAACGTGGTCAATCAATTTTAATTGAATAACGAGAACATTTTCATTCATTTATAAATCAATGAATAAATACATGATCATTAAATATTGACGAATAAAGAATTTTAAAAATAGATTTTTGAGATATGATATCTTTTTGAAATTGATAAGACTCCGGCATGGGCTAAAGTAGGTATTGATATAAAGTCGTCCATGGGAACATGGGGGGTATATGTTGATAAATTAAAAATATTTAATATTTTTATAATTGTTTAATAATTCATTTTTAATTATTATTTATACAACTATATACACATGATATGAAATGGATATTGTTTTTGAACACATTTGTTGGTGCCTACTATGTTTGTCTTGCGTCCTACTTTTCTTCCTATTCGATAACTACATATATAATGGGTGCAGGATATGATAAGTGTAAATGCCCTTTGCTAGATTTATGAGTTGGGGATAAAGCATTCATGAGGTAATCCTATTTGGTTTGAGTCACAGTTGGGAGTTTTTATTGTATTTACTTTTCATTATTATTTTGATGCTTATCATAAATATTGGCATGGAATATCAACAATTCATTTTTGATATTGTATTATTAAATTGGTTTATCATGATATATTGGAATCCTTCTAGTTATGGTTATATGTTTGGTTATAATTTATTTATTTTCCACTGGTGTTCTACTATGAAAAAGTTGACATGGTCTCCCCATGATTGATATTATACCCACTCTTCTAGTCGGTGACATCTAATGTATGGGGAGCTATGCTAGAGGTCATGTTGTAAACCGTCTTGGGGCATAGGTGTGTGGTACAATGGTTGGGATGAAACAATGTCATGCTATTGGATATTTTTTTCATTTCTTTTATCATAATATTTAGGAAAGGTAGACTGGAAAATAAGATGAGTTGGCCATTGGTGAAGACCTGATATATGAGAGTTACAAAACCATGTACTGTGGATAACTCAATTTCTTATGATGGGAATGTAGATATTGATGCATGTGATTATAGTTTGATGTTATTTCACATTAGGTGATGAACTTGTTATATGATGTGATACTTTGTTTCTATTTTTGGAGATTTGAATCATGTCGGTGTTTGGAACGATAGATGAGTATCCATGCATCCTTCTATGAAATCAGGATTATTTTGTTACATGCATCATTTTATGCATTCATGAGAGAACATGTTTTCAGTATGATTTTTTAACCTGAACAATTATTCCATTTTTCTAAAATTAAATTGAAAATATCCCTAACATGATGTGAATAGTAACATGATGTGATCTGAGAACATATAGGTGTGTAATGATAAACTTGACATGATAAAGGGAATTATCTTTGATAACTAAGACTTGTTTTTTGGATATATATGGGTACTGATTGCACCTCGATTTTGACAATTTGGCAATGTTCACGAAAATGTGTTGTTGTGACTTGTGGTGATTTTCCTCTTACATTAGTGTTATAATGTTGTGTTCTAGGTCCAATGATGTTTATCTGGAATTATATATAATATACCACCAAGATGGCGATGGTTGAGAGAATGATTACATGTCATGGCTGGGGATGATCCTCCAATACTGGGTCCTAAGGCACTAATAGTTCCAGTTGAGGAAGTATGGTAGTAGTTTCAAGAGAAAATATCTCATTTTATTAAATTCATTAAATTATATATAGTTTGGGTTGTGAAGAGTATTTATGAACTTACGAGGGACTTTTAGTTGCATCATACTCTAAATTTTACTAGAGAGTGTGGACCTGAGGGAGATGATCTCTGGGTTGAGTCCATTGGGACTATACATGGCCATTTAGAAAATCCTACTAAGAGGAAGGTCATGATGGTTGCTTATATGTTGTGAGGATTAGCGTAGTTCTAGTGGGATGTTCATGATTTCATTAGACAAGCTGATGGAATGTTATGGAAGGGCATATTGGAGATGATATTGGAGAAATTCAATCCATAGATGATGAGGAATGAAATAGAATGTGTGCTCATGTGGTTGACATGGTAGAGTATGTCTATGATAGACTAAGCTGGACTCTTTATAGACACGTAGTAATTTTATCCAGTATTCACAGGGGATGTGATGACTATGGTGAGATATTTCCATGGTGGAATTAAAAGTGATATTAATTTGTTATTTAACCTTGTTTGGTTAAATAATTTTTATGATGTAGAGAATAGGGCTCTCATATGATAGGGGAAACTAAATTAGGCTTCTTGTGTAGGATATATAGTTATAGTTGGATGATCTAGAGGTTTGACTTCTCGGAGTATGAAGCATAGAAAATATAGTTTTAGTTAGGGAAATGGGAAATAGAATTCAAAAAGAGAGGGATTAATATTTCAAGATCATACATGATTACTTTGTCACTACAGTGGTAGGCTAGGACACTCAGACCATGTTCATAAACACTAGTTGAGTGTCATTCATATGGCTAGAAGGGACATATATAAAAAAATTTCATGGCCCAATGACATATGACCTATGAGTGTGAATGTAAGAAGAGTTATAGTATTGGAAGTAAATCATGTACTCCCTATAAGGATTGATGACAGATTAATACATTCAATGGAAGTAGATATAGTGGATGTGGATTTCTAAGGAAGGGAGACATATCAACAGATTGGTTCTACTCATGAGAGTAATACATTGTCATAGGGAAGAGAGGTTGTGCAGTTGAATTCAATATGGCCAATACATGTGGAGATTAAGGCTACACCATCTATAGTGAGAGGTACTATTCTTGTATATTTTATGCCAGAAAATTCCTTATATTATACTATTTCATTTAATTTCATTATTTATACAAAACATATTAATTGATTGACGATAATGGTTGAGTTTGTTAGCGGGCTGTTAATGATAGACCTACCACTAGGAACACAATATATGTACATCTGTTTTTTCAAGGGATGTTGTCATGAATATGGAATGTTTCATTTTATATGGGGTCATTAAATCCTAGACATGCCAGGATTTGACTTGATCATCATTATAGACTGGTCAGTAGCACACCAAGCCCACATAGACTGTTATCATAGGAACGTGACTTTTATATATCATAAGGGTGACAATTATGTTGTCCATATAGAGTGGGATATCTAGATGTGTCGAGTATGTTAAGCTACTTATAAATTAGTATAGATCATAGACCAGGTTTCTAGTCTATTTTTTGATGATGGAGGTGTAAATTATGACATCAATCCACCTATAGTGTACATAATTTTCTATGTGTTTCCTGGATATTTCACATGGATTCCACTTGAGAGTGATGTGAAATTTTATATTCATATCACCGTGGGTAATGATGTAAGTTTCTACTCCACAATAAAATTTGGAACTGACATATCTACAATAGGTCATAATTTAGCTGGAAGAGTTGTAGGATATTGGATTTATCCATCTGTATATATATCCTAGAAATTCATATGTTCTATTCACCAAGATGGGTGATGAGATTATTCACTTTTTTGTTGATTACCAGAAGTTGAACTGGATGATAGTGAAAAATTGTTATCCTCTTTCATGTATCAATTATTTATTTATATAGTTGACAAGAGATTGTTTATTCTAAAATATAGACTTGAGATCTGGGTAATCATTTGATTTCAATATTTTGATATGTTGATGACATCTTTCTGAAGATGTTATGGCCTGTATGAGTTCATTGTAAATCCATTTACATTAACAAATTCCCAATTATTGTTTATGGACTTGATGAACAAAATATTTCAACCATACCTCGACCATTTTGTGGTTGTCTTTGTGGATGGATTATTGGTGTACATTAAGACCCATGATGATCATGACCAACATCTTTACATAATACTCAGTACACTGAGAGGGCATTACATATACACTGATCTATTTAAATGTAAATATTGAATTTTACGGGTACACATTTCAGGCCACATCATCTCAGAGGAAGTTGTGTCAGTGAAGATAGAGATGGTATAGGAAGTATCTTTTTGGGAGGATCCCAATAACATGTTTGATATCTGTAGAATTTGGGGGTTAGCATGATATTATCAAAGATAATTCGCAGACATTTCCCATTTGGTAGAGGCACATTCGGGATTGACCATTAGGGGGAAACAATTTTAATAGTTGGGATAATGTGATAATTCCTTCCAGGAGCTAAAGAAGAATTTGAAATTGGAAGTGATGTTGATCCTACATGATCCATGTGAGGAGTGTACAATTGATTGTGATTCTTTTGGAATTGGACATGGAGTAGTGTTGATGTAGGGCGTTTGTGTGTGGAATAAGGGTCTCGAATGATGAGTCTACATGAACTGAACTACCCAATTCATAGAAAAATGTTAGAAGCAAATTTTAATGCCTTAATCTGTTAGTGGAATTATCTATTGAGTGTGAAGTTTTATGTGCATTATTATCACAAGATATTGATTTATATGTTACCACACCGTCATTTGAATCTCTAGAATGGGAGGTAGGATGAGTATATGAATTAATTTAATTTTTAGCTAAAACATACTCTCAAGAAAGAAAAAATTGTTTCTAACACTATAAGAATGACGTTACATACTAATAATGCTAAAAAGTCTAGTGTTAAATGGAGGATGATGACCATATAGTTTGGGATTCTTGTTGTGGTTCATGAGAGTTAGGAGCAGATGACTCAAATGTTAGTTTTTTTGGAGTCTAATATTTTAAGATATAAAAGAGATACAAAATATGAGGAATATAAATTCCTGATCTTCTAGTATAACATTGAAGATGGAGATACAACTTTATATTGGATCATAGATAAGGATGTGATCATCTATGTCAAGAATCTTGTTGACGTGCCAATGGGCATGAAAAAAAGTTGATGCCAGAGTTTCATTATTTGAAGGGGTAGTACATATAGCTTTGAAAAAAATATATCATGACATGGGTTAATATATTAGTGGTTGGGAATGGATATGGAGATGTAAGTGTTTTTTAAACGATTCTACCCCTTTTCACACCTGATTGCTGAGCATCGATGAACTGATAGTTTACAACATCCACATACCATTCTTGAATGGATGTTGGATGATGGGAATATTAAAATTTTAGTGGGTCTCCCATGGAATCCTTTGAATAATTATTCTATATTAGTGGTTTTAGACAATTTGAAAAATTAAAAACATTTCTTTCATATACAAGATACATTCTCAGGGTAGTATATTATTGAAATGTATGATTGGGAAGTTGTTCATCTGCAAGGTGTTCCCCAGACTATTATTTTAGAATGATATGTTTTTTATCTTCTTAAAGGGATTAAAGAAGTTTCATGGAACATTGGTTTTAGTTGTTATGTCTTTCCATACATAGACATATGTAATGCTGGACCATTCAATACAGGTGCTTCAAGATATGTTGTGAGAATATGTTATTCGCTTCAGTGGGTATTAGGATATGCACCTAGATTTGGTGGAGTTCACATATACAAATCGTTTTTAGGATATGATATAGATTGCACCATATGAGGATATTTATTGTAGGCCACGTTGATCACCACTATGAAGGATAGAAACTATTGAGTTAGAGTTTCCCTGACCAAGTCTTGTTCAAGAGAAATCACTTCAGTGGATTCAGAAAAGTATATATACAAATCCGATTAGATAGAATTTGTATAATGATATGAAATAAGTGATCCTAGTGTATATAGAGGGTGATCATGTATTCCATCAAGTATCTCATAGATTGGGCCACCATAGAATATGGATATTGGTCAAGTGGGAAACCTTGTTTTTTGAAACATTTGAGGTTTTCAAAAGAACTGAGATGGTACTAATTAGATCTTCCTAAATTGGGCCAGCACTTCCTAATGCATTTTTAAAGGACACATACTTCTTAGACGCTTTATTTACAATCAAAGTAAAATGAAACTGTCTGAAAAGAATATGGTATCTTTGATTAATTCCATCCATGATCCACTTTTTTGTAAAGCATCATCATAAAACTGCATGGAAAAATACAAATCACCATTACGTCAAGGTCAAAAATGAACTACATGTCCCGTAGATTCATCTGTGAAACATGGAAACTGGTGTTGGACTTTACCATGAACAATATTCCAATAAGAACCATCATCAGGAACAATATAAAAAAAAGGAAAATAATCTATAGAGAACTTCATCCAAAAAAGGAATTTTTTTTACTGATTATCATGATTTTTATTTACAATGATTTATTTTTCTACATGGTAGTAACTTCATCATCTGGGAGGCATTATGATCCACAATAAAACAATCATTGTGACAAATTTAATTTTATAAATGGAATAATCCTTTATAGATATCAAATAATTCATAAGAACCTTCAAGCATCCCCCATTAAATATAAGTTTTTGGGAATTTGATCAAAAAAACCAACGTACGCGAGTGGATTCATCCACCAAGGGATAGATCATTGGAGGAATAAGATTTCTCCCACGTGATTGGACAAACCTCATTCCAATGGGGAGAATTGATCAAATGTACCCACATTATTTCCATGTTTTCAAGGGATGGATGAATAGAAAACTATTACATTTATCACACATCAATATAGAAATTTGTGTTTTCACTTTTTGACAAACAAATTGGTTCCCAGGGTCAGTCATAAATCCTAATCCCCTCCCATCGTGAAGCCATTCATTGTGGAACTTCCTCCTCTATTCCATGGGTAGCCTTTCCCATTCCATGTGCAACTGTGGTCACACACTCTGCAAGACCTATACATGGGCCTACTCTCATAAGGCCAATACATGGACCTACCACCCTACCTACAATGATGGGAGGTCCTTCTAATGGGGTTTGACTATTGGTTCCCCTTAAATGTAGTTGAGGGAAAGACCATAGTTTTTCGTGTAGGTGATGGATTTTTTTAAATAAAGGGGCATATAAATATAGATAAATGATTTCTAATCAAAAATAAATTCAAACCCATCTCAAATAAAAAATAAATCCACTCTCAATTCCAAATTCCTCTTCTATAAAGTCTTATATAGTTGGTCTAAACAATGTGTCCTCAGTTACACATGTTAGTGGACATTAATGATCAGCACAATAGTAATTTTAATTTATAATACCAAGAAGAACTGTCCAATCATGAAATACAATTCTATTTGAAGAATAATTATGAATGTGTGACATCCAATATTATTGGATGAATTTATAATAATTCTCCAAGCATCACCGCATTATCCATAAAAAGTCTCCTTGAATCCCCCAATCACACATATATTGACACATTGTGACAGAAAATGCAACACAATTATAATATTGATCATTTTTAAATGAATGAAGTCTCCAATCCATTTTTTATATTATTTTAGGATCCATCTTCTAAAAAAATGTTTTCACTAGATATCATTCAAATTTTATCATGGAAAAAAGGCATATTACATACATCAAAAATAATCAACCACCTTTATTTTATAATATGGTGATATTTCTATAGAAAATTTATAATCATTAATCGTGACATTCTATCTTCATTATCCCTTAATCAATTTTTTTGGGAATATATACTCCAATATTTTTTTATCAGTACATATATTACATGCTTGAAAATAAATATATCACCTCTATAATTTTAAGGAGAAATTATATTTTCAAACTAAAAAATAATGATTTGTGAAATTTTTTAGAGATATTCAACATCCAAAGAAGTAAAAAACATTCACTATATCATTATATATTAGTATGAGAAAATGTCACTTAGTCAACGCATCACTATAAATCATAATACTTTCTTAATTTCTTGGTACTATGATCATAGTTTCACTATACATCCTTATGAATTTATCTTAAAACTATTCTTCCCAATCATAAACCTAATTTTACTAAATTCCCATCTAAGTAATCATGGTTATTAGTTTAGATAGAGATGATAAATCTCTCACTTGTTCAATATGGATTAAAAATTCTCTTTCCTCGGGTTTTTTTATAGAAACCTATAATGAACATTGCACACATCCATTATCATTAAATATATACAAACATAACCAATATAGTGAACAAAAAACTTATAATGGTAATATCTAAAGACACTATTCCATATATCAATGAAGATGGAGAGGAAATTTTTGTATCAAACAAGAGTAAATAAAAAATCAAAATGACCATAGGTCAAATGGATGTATGTCTGGGGAATATCTACACTAATGATAAATAGTAAATATTATCCATAATAATTTTCAATCATGGAAAAGTATTGAACCCCGTGTAATTTTTTGAAATATTTATTCATATAGGGTAGTGGATTCTTATTATTAATAGTTATTTTGTTATGTTTTTTAAATAAATTAAAAACATAAATTGACCAATTTTTGCTAATAACTAATCGAATAGGTGAAACCCATATGAAAATAGATGGAAATGTGAATCTATTTTCAAGATTCTCTTAGAGATTCAGGTTTCAATATTGATAATAAATTTATCCCATTATACATTGATTCATTAATATTAGTATTTGAAAAAGTGGGAGTAACATTGAATTCTTATCATCATTATATCATGTTATTCATATAATTTCATAAGAATGTACATCATAATATTCATGAATAATAGTATTATTTAAATATTTAATTTCTACACAACTATTTGAGATGAATATGAAATATTTACAAGTTTTATACTCATAAAATGTTATTAATTTCTATTAAGTTTGTGTTTATCAAAACAATAGTAGGTGATCATTGGTAGATTTAGAAGACCAAATGTGACTTCCCTTCCTCAAAAATATATATTGGATTTTTATAAAGAGTGTTAAACCATGCCCAAAATAGATTTAAATTCAATAAGAAGTACAATAACATGATTGTATGGAATTAAATTCTAATAAAAATAAACTATAGGGGATCTATAGAAATAATATTATATCATTATAAAATTATATTCATTAAAAATACAATTTAATATAAAATCTTTGAGGATATTAATTAACAATTAGAAGCACTTATTATTATATAAATTAATTAATTAACCAATAAAAAATAAGATACATCATTATTTGATTGTACTTATGACTACCTCAACTTTATGATTTTCTAGGATAATATAAACATAAGGAATTTTTAATCACAATGTGGAATTATAATATCATAAAAATAATTAATATGATTTCATTAATTATTATACCTTTATTCCACCAATTATAATTTAATTTTATCCATTCAATTATAGATTATCATAGGTTGTCTGAGATTCTATCCACAAATTTCTTATTAATGTTAATAAAGAGGATTTTAATTGACTAAAAAGTATTCTAACAGATACTAAATTAATATATGTAATTTATCATCACTATTCTATACCCTGTGAAAATCATGTTGATTACCAAGAATGGTTTTAGGGGTTACTACACCTTGGAATCATTCTTCCATATCTATGATCCACTATTTTTATCTAGACATGGATTTAATTAATAAGAAACCACATCATAATTACTATATCTTATCATTAAGATATTATATTAACAACATCCTTATCCCTAAGGTATTGAGTAATTTCTTTTACCATAATATATGAAATTAACTGAAAACTTATCTGAATGAAATTGAGGAGACACTGAAATTGTTTACATAAATATTAATACATTTTCGATGAATATTTCATGCATTTAGAAATAATGCACTCTCTATAACTATAATGGTTCAATTTATTTGAATACTAGATACATAATAAATTTATTTTGTTAATTAAATTTAATATATTTTAAGGTTTTCTTCTAAAATATTTCCATTATTAGTTATACAATTCTTAAAAAAGGTTCCTTACTTGCGAAAAGGAAACATAAGAATGTGTGTGATTAGATTCTTAGTATAACTAAACATAGAATATATCATACAATGATCATAATAAGAAATAATATAATAATTTATACAAGATATCATGATCCGAATATAAAAAATTCAACGCCAATCTTAAAGTATTTCTACACATGAAACATAGAAAAATCATTTTACATAATCAAATTAAAAAGTCAGAAGTGTGAGAAATCATAAATAATCAATCATGAATAAAGAGGAAATATCATAAGGATCATATTTCAAAATTATTAAAATTACTAGATCATATAAAATCATTTCCATAGTCACATATCACTTAATATAATTTTTTAGTTGAAAATTTCACCTACTGGATAGGGTTTACAGTCCAAAATATCATTTACATTGAAAAATGTTATCCCCACATACTATTTTAGTTGAAAGAGTCCCTTAAAATACCAAGTTAACAACTCATTATAGTTTGTATTATGTGATGACATATCATTAATTACCTAATTAATTATATACATATATGACTTTGGGGAAAAAACTTTACATAATGAAAATACTACTTATCTTTTCTAGAATATCATATTAATGGTCATAATTTACTGATAGAATATCCTTTGAAAAAGAAATGATTTTCAAAATGATTTCACAATTAATTAACTGATTCTTTTAAAATTAGGGGTTTTATAAAATCAATAACAATAAATGTAATTCCCCGACCCTAGAATCCCAGAGTCGGTGCATTATTATGTATCATTGGCATGACCACAAAAGATCAAGTCTCTAAAGGCCGATTACTTTAGTAGCATTGGAAGTACTAGATACATTCATATGGTTTACATTAAATCAAAAAACGGAGAACTACAACAATATTGATTCCATAGACAACACTGATATCCAATAGACCATCCCTACAGGTTTGTTATAATATAATTCTTCATATCATGGGAGAAATAAAACATAGAAAGGGGTTAGCTCAGAAGCTCAGTAAGGATAACAATATTGTGGAAACTTTCATAAAGAAGAATAATCCTATAAGGCAATGTATAAGAAGAAAACAAACGCCTTTTAAACATGAACTTCAGCATAATATGGTAATGATAAAATCAAAATAACGACATTTACATTCTCACATGGATATTCTACTTGTGTCCATATCCATTTTCATAATAATGAAATGCATAATGTCAAACAATCATAACCACATAGTCAAGGCCTTATCCCAAAACTACAAATAGAATTTTTTCAAGGGCTTGTTCCATGAGACTAGTTTGTCTCATGAGACCTACTGATGCATCGAGGAGCTATAGCGGGCTCCACCAATCACTCACTAAGTCTAATGCATTTCTCATATGAAAAGGTTTCAAGATAACATTAACATTCTTATTAAAACTAGAATATGAAAGGCCATTACATTATCAATAACCATGAATGGTATAGAAATAATATATCCTAAGTTAAACATATCACTGGACCTTCAATACAACATAGAATTTCTGTATCATAATATATCAACCTCTATCAACAATAATTTCCTGTAAAGGATGTTGAAATAGTTGAAAATGATCAGTAAAAATATTTGAGAGAAATATATCTTTTTCATGAAATCATTTAAAAGTCACATAATTTATAAAGGAAGTCATTTAAAATATATTTTTGAATCAAAGTGTCCCATAACACTTTGAAACTTTTGAAAGGAATTGACATTTTAAAAAATTCATGTTCATATAAATAAATCCTTAAAACCATTTTGAAAACATGGACATTAATGATATAGGTTTAAAAGATTAATTCTTTAAAACAAATAAAATGATGTATTAGTAAAAAAATACCTTATAAGATTCCATTTGAAAACTCTTTTATGAAAAGTGGACATGGATAATAAATATGTCCCATTAGATACTTACGTAAAAACAAACTCAGATAATAAAGAGATTGTGAAATTATAACATAATTTTTACTTTTCAAAGGTCAAGGGTAGGTAAACCACCTATATAATGGTGAAATAATTTTTATTAATTTATACAAGAATCATATACATTAATATGATATCATATATGATCTTTTAACATTCCCATTTAATAATATCTTAGTATTATCGTCATTTTGTGTGTTAACTGATTCGTTTTACTTTATATGCTTTTTTACAAAAGTAATGTTTTTTATGGATAGGATGTATATTATACATATTCAGAATGATATTATGTATTTAAACATTATTTTTAATCATCTATTTAAAATTAGTCTTGAATGGATACGATGGGGAATGAATCTCATCACGTTTGTGGAGACGGTAATCCATACACACGCATAAGTGACAATATCATTATTTTTATACTAAAATAATATATAATTTGATGGTATATCATATATGTAGAATCATTATCATGTCATATTTATTATTTAAATCAATTACACATCATTATTATACCCATCCAAATAATAATGTATGGAATAACAATTACACCACGATGTGGAGACGGTAAGCCGTACGTATGTACGTATGGTGACATGTCATTAAAATGATGGATAGAATAATGAATACGTTTGTACCATATTTATAATAACATCAGAGTATATAGAAGATACTACAATTATTATTTTAGAATGAAAACAACAAATAAAGAGGAAGTGGATGAACAACATAACTAGAAAAAGGTGATGAACTTTTTTCCACTTCTTTAGTTTCTTCTTTTTGATTTGATAAAAATGGCTCATTTGGTTGTATTTTTGACAAAAATAGAGGCCTCTAGGATGAATTGAGGACAATTGATAGGGTTTTTGGGTATGGGTTGGCCGAGCTAAATGGCTTTGACGGTTTGAATTCGAGAGAAGGGTGAGTGCACTTTTATTAGAGGGGTGGGCGGCACCTTAAGAAAAACTGGAAATATTATTTTATAGTAAAATAATTTTTTGTATCTAATGACTCCAAAATGAATTATTTAAATTATAAGGTGTTTATGGGTCAGAAACCACTCATCCAATAGGTTTTAGATAGGTTTGGGTCTCTATATTAACTTTATCTTTTAGATTTAACTCTTAGTTCAATAATTTGACAGTTACCATGTCTCTTTGTATTTTTATATTATATGGTTAATAAACATAAAATATACTTCCAAGAGAACCCCAAGTGGTTCATTAATGATACACCTATCATTATATAATAATTTTAGCCGAATTGTAGATTTATAGGAATAGAATATCAATTAATAATATAATATTTTTTTTAAATACTCTTTTATTTCAATTTTGACACTATTTGGTATTTTGTGTTTACTAAATTCATTACAACATTACTACTTCAAAAAAAATTAATCTAAACAACCCTAATATGTTATATTAATCTAGAAATTTTTTGGAATTCATAAAAAGTCTCAAATTACAATTATTTTTGTATTTATAATATCAATTATTTTAATATTTTACTAATTAGGTAATCACTGCTTCATCATTGGGTAATAAATAAATTAAATTATTTAATTTTTAAAAAATAAAAATAAAACACCATTATGTATGAAATATTTTTATCTTTATAATGAATATTTATTGTTGAATTTATCTTCTGTGTAACCTTATATTAAATATTTCTTAGTTATTAACCATTGAATTTAACACTTTTAACTCTTCTTTGAATTAAATAATAATAAATGTCCTAATCTAATCCAAGTGGACCTAAAGGATCATATTTTATTAAAAAGGTTTTTGTTTCTAATTACACTTATCTAAGAGAATTGGGAAATGTGCTAGGGTAAAAATAATATCATTTTTAACCTTAATTAACCTATTTACTTTTAACCGTGGTAAATAAATGTAAAAGGTTACTATTCACCAAAAATTATTTTCATACTATTGAACCAAATTCTACTTACTGATATCAACCGTGTCTCTCATATTTTTTAAATTCAACTCATAGAAACGGTAAATTTATGTTTTATGTAAATTTGCGATTGATTCAAGGAGGCGGGTAAAAGAAGGTAAAAAGTTCAATAAAAATTTTATATATCTAAAATTATTATAAATTGACACCAATGAGTTACATTGAAATTATATAGGTATTATGTATCTATTTTGACCTAAAAAAAATTTTTAAAAAAAATAATTATAATTTAAATAAAAATTTGGTTTTAAACTATAACTCAGTGTTTTTCACTATTCATCAAAAATTTAATGTTTTCAGAAAAAATACAAAAAATTCACCCTCAGCTAATTTTGAAATTCTGAATTCAAAAATAAATTATATTTTAAAATTTTCAAAACATGGTGGTTGAATTAATTAATTTAAATTTTATTCCCATTGTCAAAAACTAAAAGCGTATTTTTAAGAAATAATAACAATCAAAAGATTGACATTTGTTTTTGTCCAATTAAAAAAGTGAAATTAAATACAATGACCATAATTGGATTAAATGGTAAATATATAATCATTTATATACTTCAAAACCATTAAAATTTATAATTCAACACTATAAATTATTTTTATTAAAAAGGGTGTTTTCAGTTAAAATATAGAAATTTTCACTATTCACCCAAATATGAAAGTTATCAGAAAATCACCAAAAATTTGTTGAAATTAAAATCTTTTGTCCTGATTCTAAATAATATGTTCATTTTCTAAAATTTATTATATAAAAGTTTCAAATATTGGATTCAAAAATGGTTCGCCATTAAATGGTGGTAAAATTTCATTTTTGGAAAATTAATCTTTTATCTGAAAAAAAAAACTGAATATTTTTTTTCATTATGTCTAAAAAACTCATAATATGGATTCTAAAATTATAAGGATTATATGAAGTTCAAAATTCAGTTAATAATATTCATAACTGATTTTAAACAGCTAGATTTCTAAGTCATGGTGTGCTTGAACTCAGTGTTGCGTGTAGTGCTAGTTATTGCATTACTTTGAAGAAATAACATACTATGAAATCTTGGGGTGTTTCATTATTCACTCCTTCAATAAATTGCATCCTCACAATTTAAAAGTTTTCTTCAAAATTAAAATCTTCAAAATAGATAATACCTTTGGTGGGAAAACTCACATTAGAATTTGGGCTAATAAAATTTAGTCTCAATAAGAGGGAAATGGGAATGAAAAAGGCGCCACCAAATTACGATCTTGATTAGGAGACCATTGGTGGATATTAGAGACACATAATTAGAGGAAAATGGAAATATTTATAGGGATTTACTATGGTCATCAGTCACAAATAATTGTATAATTGAGGGCCTCAAAACCAATAATCTATGATGATTTAAAATATCATCGGTTCAACAAATCATATGTTATTAGGATAACACATTTTTAGATTTAAGATCCCTTAACTAAAGTTTAAGAATTTATTTCTTCAAAGAATAAGAGAATAAAAAAATATATACTTGACAAGTAGAGTTTCATCCATTAACTAATTTCTACCACAAACTCATATTTCACTCTAAAAGATAATTGAACATAAAAAATATTCTATTTATCCTATTCATATAGGGTTCCAAAAAAATTAATTTATAATTCATCTACCAAACTTTTTTTTAAAAATAAATTATTCAATCTAGGAAATCACATGGGCCATTGGTAGGTGATACACCCTTATATCCATTCAGTTGCGGGTTTATGTCTCATAGCCTTGTCGGATGCAACAGATTGCAGCCCAACCTCCGGGTTGTCCTTTTTATGGAAATCCAAAAATAATCTCAAAATATACTTATCCAAAAATACTTCATTCAAAACTCATAGTCCAAAATTTATATGTAATGTAAACACAATGATGATCATTTTTTCCACGTAATAACATGTGAACACCTTCATCAGATATTCTTTTAAAACACTGGTAAATCCTAAATTACCATAAAACCTTATTGATTACATTTGTTCTCCCTTATTCTTTATAGAATACTGGATATACTCCTTATATCCAAAAATTTTGTAAACTCCAATAATGATGGATTCTCCAAATCATTAATTAGTTTCAAGGTAGTCAAGAATTACCAATATAATTTATCCAAATCAATCATGTATTATTAAAAAATCACTACCTCACTATTAAAACCATATTAATGTTTATATTTCTCTGAAAAATATATTTTTCTATAATTTATCCTTCTATTGAGTCACATTTCTTGGATCTACACAATCTCAAGTACTTAATGAAATAGTATTGCAGTACAATCCTTATATACTCTATAATTCTTATAACATGTACATCATTAATACAATACTCAAATTGCACAGCAATTTAATAACAATGTAAGAAATCTAATCATTCCTCTTCATCTTCAGTAGTATCATAACATTATTATTATCCTATAGCTGCATTTGGGGTATAATCAAGTGATTTGGAGATTGATTCGTGTAGTATCCCATCTCCTTACAGATGAAGTAATGTAAATTTGAAACTCTTTTCTTACCCTTGCAATCAGGCAGATAGTTTCCTTTTTCTCTACACTTATAACAAACTCTCATTCCCTTCAAGCATTTCCCAAGGTGATTCTTTCCACAGTTATCAGATATGGGAAAATCCTTCTTTTCCCTCCTCCCTTTATCCATCTTTCTCTCTTCAATCCTTTTCTTCTTTTGCCTCCCTTCAAATCCATAGGACTCAGAAAGTTCTTTACTTATCTTATTAACACAACATACTATTTCCTCATATGTTGAGAATATATTGTACACTATTTCCCTTCTAAATTTTGGCTTAATACCAGGAAAGATATGATCCCTCTTACTCTTTCAATCATATGTATTGCTGGAGTTCACATTCCTTCAACTGGGCACCATTTCAATACAATGGCATAGACTACGTCAGTTTAAGAATATCAATGAATAATTTCAAACTTGTAAAATGCCTAACGTAAATTGAACAGTTTGTAGATTTAATCCATAATCATAAAAATATTTTCTTTGAGGAGGTATGTACTCATAAATCCTTCATAATGATTTGTAAAGAAACTGAGAATTTATCCTATGCATATCCCATGTGAGTGTCGTAACCAAGAGTACAGCAAGGCCCATTTTCGTGCACCAGTTCCCGTTCAAGTCTAACTCAGAGGGGTGTTTTTGGGTTTTACCCCTAGGTATATATGTGCCAAAGTTGCCTCAACCTTCTCGTATCAAGACATGGATGTATCGCTTGGAAAACACACAAAATATCTAAATCACTAAAATTCTAGGAAGTTATTTTATACTAATCCTCAATTTCTATATTAAAGATATGCGCTCCAATTAGAGTTTATATAAATCTAGTTTCCAAGGTTTGTTCTAAACGTCCTCAGATTCCAACTGTAACGCCCCGACCCCAGAAGCCCAGAGTAAGTGCATTATTAAGTATCATTGGAATGATTACGAAAGATCATGTCTCGAAAGAACGATCAGCTTAGTAGCCTTGTAAGTACAAGATACATTAATAAGTATTACATTACATCATAAAATGGAAAACTACAACAACATTGTTTCCATATACAACACTAAGATCCCATTGACTATCCCTACAGGCCATTCATATTATACTTCTTCACATTAGGGAAAAAATAAATCATAGAAAGGGGTGATCTCAGATGCTCAGTAAAGATAACAATATAGCAGAAACTTTCATAAATAAGCATAAACATTTAAGGAAATGTATAAGACTAAAAAATGCCATTTAAACCTAAAATTCAACATAATATGGAAAATATAAAATCAAAATATTTTTATTTACTTACTCGCATGGATATTATACTAGTCGAATAATCACATGAAATATCAATAGCCACTTTCATAATGATAGAATGCATAATTCCAGACTTTCATAACTACATAGTCAATGCCTTGTGCCAAGACTAAAAATAATATTTTGTTAAGGCCTTGTTCCATGACACTAGTTTCTCTCATTAGACCTACTGATTCATCGTGGATCTATAGTGGGATCCACCTGTCAATTACTAAGTCCAATGCATACCTCATTTGAAAAGGTTTAAACAAAACAATAACATTCATATGAAAACGAGCATACAAAATTTCATTACATTATCCATAAACCATGAATAGTATAAAAATATCATATCCACCATTAAACATATCACAGAACCTTCAATACAACATTGAATATTTGTATCATAATATATCAACCTCGATCAAGTGTAATTTCATGTAATGGTTGTTGAGATAGTTGAAAATAATCAATAAAAATATTTGAGAAGAAATATCATTTTTTCATGAAATTATTTAAAATTCATATAATTTATAAAAGAACTCATTTATAAGATATTTTTGAATCAAAGTGTCCCATTCCACTTTTAAACTTTTGAAAGGAATTTACATTTTAATACATTCATGTCCATATAAATAAATCCCTAAAACCATTTTAAAAAAATGGAAATTAATGAGAAAGGTTTAGAAAAATAAATCGTTAAAACATTTAAAATGATGTTTTAGTTAAAAAATACCCTTAAAAAGAATCCATTTGAAATTTTTTTTATGAAACATGGACATGGATAATAAATATGTCCCAGTAGATACTTATGTAAAAAGAACATCAGATAATAAAGTGATTCTGAAACTAACCCTAACATTGTACTTTTCCTTGGTTGAGGGTAGGTTAACCTCATATATAATGGTAAAATAATTGTTATTAAATTATAAAAGAAACAAATATATTAATATGATATCATATATGATCTTTTAACATTGCTTTGTTAATAATATCTTAGTATTATCGTCGTTTTGGGTGTTAACTGATTCATTTTCCTTTATATGCTTTGATACATAAGTAATGTTTGTTATGGATAGGATGTATCTTAATAATATTCAAAATGATATTATTCCCTTAAAATTTATTTTTAATCATCTAATGAAAATTAGTATTGATTGACACGATGGGGAATGAATCTCATCACGTTCGTGGAGATGGTAATCCATACGTACGCACGAGCGACAATATACATCTTATGATATTAAAATAATATATAATTTGATGGTATATCATATATATAGAATCATTATCATGTTATATTTATTATTTACATTAATTACACATCATTATTACACCCATACAAATAATAATTTATTAAATAACAATTACACCACGAAGTGGAGACGGTAAGTCGTACGTTCTCACGTGTGGTGACTTTTCTTTAAAAAGATGGATAGAATAATAAATATGGTTGTACATTATTTATAATAACATCATAGTATATAGAAGATACTATAGTTGTTATTTTTTAATGGAAAAACAAAGAAAGAGGAAGTGGAAGTGGAAAGGATCTTGAAAGAGGTGATGAAATATTTACTTCTTCTTTGAGTTCTTCCTTTTGATTTGATCAAAAGGGATCAATAGGATGTCTTAATGTCTAAATAATGGCCTATAAGATTAATGGAGGACATTTGAGAGGGTATTTGGTAAGTGTATGGCCGAGCCAAAGGGCATTGAAGGAGTGAATTAGAGAGAAGGGGGAGTGACCTTTTATAAGAGAGTTGAGGGGTACCTTAGGAAAAGCTAGAAATATTATTTTATAATAATATAATATTCGGTTTTTAATGGATCCAATATAAATTATTTAATGTATAAGGTCTTGATGGGTCTAAAACCACCCATCCAATATCTTTTAGACTATTTTGGTTCACTATATTAACTTTATCTTTTATATTTAACTCTTAGTTAAATAATTTGGTTGTTACCATGTCTTTTTGTATTTTTATATTATCTGGTTAATACACTTACTATATACTTCCATGCGAACCCCAAGGGGTTAATTAATGATACACCTCTCATTATATAAGTCTTTTGGATGAACCTTATATTTCTAGGAATAGAATATCAATTAATAATATAATAATTTTTTTTAAAACTCTTTTATGAAAATTTTGACACTCTTTGGTATTCTATTTTTTCTAAATTAATTACAACATTATTACTTAAAAAATTCATTTAACCAATTTTAACATGTCATATTAATCTTGAAATTATTTGGAATTCATAAAAAGTATCAAATTAAATTTATTTGGATATTTATAATATCAATTATTTTAATATTCTATTAATTAGATAATTACTACATCATCAATGTGTCAAAATTTAATTTAATTATTTAATGATTAAAAAACATAAATAAAATACCATTATTTAGGAAATATTCATACCATTCTAATGAACTTTTATTTTCTAATTTATATTATACGTAACCCTATATTAAAAATGTTTTAGTTATTAAACATTGAATTTAAAACTTTTAACTATTCTTTGAATTAAATAATAATAAATGACCTAATATAATCCAAGTGGACCTAAAGGATCATATTTTATTCATGAGGTTGTTTTTGGTCGAATTACACTTATCCAATACAATTAGTACATGTGTAAGCATAATAATATTATCATTTTTACCCTTAATTAACCTATTTACTTTTAACCGTGGTAAACAAAAGTAAAAAAGGTAATATTCACCAAAAATTATTTTCATATTATTGAGCCACATTTTACTTACTGATATCAACCGTGTCTCTTGGATTTTTGAAATTCAACTCATAGAAGTGGTAAAACTATGTTTTATGTAAATTTTCAAAGGCTTTTAGGAGTTGGGTAAAAGATAGTAAAAAGTTCAATAAAATTTTTATATATCTAAATTTATTATAAACTAAATCCAATGAATTAACTTTAAATGATATAGGTATTATGTATCTATTTTTACCTAAAATAAATTTAAAATAACTAAATAATTATTTAAATAAAAATTCGATTTAAAACTATAACTAGTTGTTTTTCACTATTCATCAAAAAAAATTGAAAGTTTTCAGAAAAGACCAAAATTTCACTCTAATCTAATTTTGATATTACAAATTAAAAAATGAATTATATTTTACCCATTTATAAACATAGAAGTTGCATTAATTAATTTAAATTTAATTCTCGTTGTCAAAAACAAAAAGCGTGTTTTTAAGAAATAATAACTATCAAAATATTGACAATTGTTTAAGTCCAATTTCAAAGTAAAATTAATTACAATGACCATCATTGGATTAAAATATAAAAATATAATCTACTTATACTAAGAAACTGTTAAAATTTATAATTGAACACTATAAATTATTTTGATTAAAAAAGTTTTTTTCAGTTAAAATATAGTATTTATCAATATTTACCCAAATATGAATATAATCATAAAAACACCAAAAAATTATTGAAACTAAAATCTTATGTCCTGATTCTAAAGAAGAGCTTTATTTTTTAAAATTAAATATATACATGTTTCAAATATTGGATTTAAAAAAGGATCGTAATTAAAATGCAGTATAATTTCATTTTTGGAAAAATAATTTTTTTTTCTTATAAAAATGAATCTGTTCTTAAATTTTATCTAAGAAACTCATAATATGGATTATAAAATTATGAAGATTATATAAAGTTAAAAAATCAGTAATTACTATTCATAACTGCTTTGGAACATCTAGTTTGGTAAATCGTGGGGCGCTTGAACTCAGTGTTGTATGTACTACAAGTTATTGCATTGTATTGATGAAATAATGTACTATGAAATCTTCGGGTGTTATATTCTTCCCTCTATCAAAAAATTACATCCTCGAATTTTGAAATTGTTCTTCAAAAATAATAAGTTGAAAATAGAAAATACATTTGTGGGAAAAATCACATCGGAAATTGGGTTAGTAAAATTTAATCTTAATAAGAGGAAAGGGGTAATGAAAAAGTCACCACCAAATTAAGATCTCGATTAAGAGAACATTGGTGGAAATTAAAGACACGTAATTAGAGGAAAACATAAATATTTATATGGAGTGATTGAGGTCATCAGTGACAAAAAATTGTATAATTTGAGGGCCTCCAATCCATCAATCTATAGTGATTTAAAATATAACAAGTTCAAAAAAACATAAGTTATTAGGATGACACATTTTTAGTTTTAAGATCCCTCACTTAAATTTTAAGATTTAATTTCTTCATAGAATAAGCGAATAAAAATATATATACTTGACAAGTAGAGTTCCATCATCAAATAATATCTACCACAAACTCATCTTTCACAATAAAAGATAATTGAACCTAAAAAATATTCTATTTATCCTATTCGTATAGGGTTCCAAAAAAATGAATTTATATTTCATCTACCAGACCTTTTAAAAAATCTACATTATTCAATCTAGGGTATCACATGGGCCAGTGGTACGTGATACACACTTTGTAATAACCAGAGATTTTATAAGATATATTCTTTTTATTTTCTTTCAAATATTTTGTTGTAAGATACACCAAGATTATCTTGCGCTATGCGCACCACCGTATTAGCTTGCAGTATACGCAACATTATTCTTGGATCGTGTTACACACAACATCAAGTTTGTTTGATAGTTGTTATTCTACGCAACATGTTCTGTGCATTTATATATATATATATATATATATATGTATATATATATATATTCAATTTATAAATGAAATATGGTTTTATTTTGTTACACACAACAACAAACGAGTCTTGCACTACACGCAACCCTGATTTGGCATGCATTACACGCAATCGCGACCTTCCTCGATAGCGTGTGTTGTATGCAATACCGGGTTTCACTAAAAAATGATATATGGTTATAATATTATCATGAAATCGACATTATGAATAGTATTAACTATGTTTTGAATTTTATTATTCATCTTACACATTTTCTAGAACATGGTATAAGAACAAAATAAAGTTTTCGGGTAAAATAATTATTTCTCAAAAAATGCAGTTTTGCCGCCTTTTGATGGCACACCCACATTAAATATAGTTTTTGAAATTTTTATAAGTTCAATTTTACAAAATCAACTTCTTCTTTTGAATCAGGATATAAAAAATTACATTGGATAATGTTTTGATATTTTTCTGATAACTTTGATATTTTAATGAATAGTAAAAACACGCTACATTTTAATTAAAAACAACTTTTTTCATCGTAATAATTTATATGTTTAAATTATAATATTTAATGGTTTTAAAGTATAAATAGAAAATATAATTGACATTTAATATAATGTATGTCATTAGCATTGATTTTACCTTGAATTCATAGGTTAAATCAATTCAATCTTTTGCAATGTTTTAAACAGAAACCCGTTTTCTTTCGACAACAGGATTAATTTTAATTTAATTTCTGAAACTTTTGTGTATTGAATTTGGAAAAATGTATTCCATATTTGGAATAAGTGGGTCTAAATTATGTTAGTAAGCTACTTTTTGTTTTTGGGCATTATAAATAGTAACTACAGTAAATTTTATTTATCATAGTTAAAGGTAAATCTGGTAATTAAGGGTAAATATAAGGTTATAAAATTACCCTAACACCTGGAAACATTCTATTGGATGACTAAAGGTTGACCCATATCACCTAAGGGACGTAATAGATTCATTTTATTGACGTGTTTCCTTGAAAATAATTTAATTATTATTAAAACCAAAGAAAGTGACAACATGTCACTCTCTTAAATCTTATAAGTATATTAATTTTACTTTAGTGATAAACATCATGAAACTTTGAACATGAATAGTCTCTAGAAATATAATAAAACTATCTACATCATATTAATTTATTTATAATTTTTAGGTATTAAATAATTATCATTAAAGGTGACATAATAGTGATGTTGCAATTATTTTATTAAGAGAAATATGAAATAAATTGTATTAAAAATATTAAAATAAATATTATATGAACTATTTAATGTGATAAAATAATTTTCTTGATTACTATGACATGTTAGGAACCTATTAAATATTTTATTTTGAATATATCCTCTGTTTGTATTTTATTTAAATTCAAATAAATGAATAGTGTCAAAATTGACACTATTGTTTTTTATAAAAATAACATATTATTAATTTGTATAAAAATCACAAAAATATTTAAAAATTATAAATTGAAATTTATATAGTCAAAACTGTAATTAATTATCTAATTATGGATAATTCACAGCACATATGTAATTATATATATCAATTTTAAATTTACAATCTTATTACCACAAATAAAATATAATAGATTAAATAAGGATAAATCAAGTTGATGATGTTTAAAATAAATTTCCTACAAGTCTAAATTTAATTGATTGATGAGATTAAAACTCATATCATCTAATCTTCGAATATGATTCATTTTTTGTGGTTCCTAAGTAGGGTTATATTTATTATAAATTAATATTTTTAAGATTTCCAAATGTTCCCCTCTCCACCCTTATAAAAGGGCACCTCCTCCCTCTCTTCCTCACACCATTTTGAGCCTTTAATCTCGTCCAACCTCTTCCCATTTCACTTCCCCACTTCCCTATAAACCTTATAGAGGTACTGGTCTTCTCAAAATACCAACCCTAGGGCCCTAATAAGAAGTTTAATGGAGGTGCGTCGAAGAAGAGGTAATCTCTTCTACCGATTATTTCAAGCTTATTTCTTATTCATATTCTTCTTATTTAGTTGTTTCATTATAAAGTAATAACATAAGTATCACTAATATACTGATATTTTATTATAAATATGAATCAACACCATTTCACCTTTTATCCATCATACGGAAAACGAAATCACCGCGCGTGTGTACGTACGTAATACCGTCTCCACGTCGTGGTGTAATCTGTTTTCCAACACCACATTACTTGGATGGGTATAATGGTGTAAAGAATAACTAAAAATGGTTATTATAACATCATACGGATTCAGATATATTGTATCATCCACTCTAATTCAATTCAATAATTATGGGAACGATATCATCGCTCGTGCATACGTACAGACTACCGTCTCCACGACGTGACGAGATTCATTCTCATTGATTATCCATTTATGAATGATTATAAAGTATATATAATAAGTAATCATGAAATAATGACATAATAATGATACTTTATTTATGTATATATATGTATGTCATCCAATTACTTCCATTCAATTCAATGAGGAAACGAAAACAACATTCATGCGTATGTACGACCTACTGTCTCCATGAACGGTGTATATCATTCCATTTATCAATCTATTATATATATGTATATTATGAATATATATTAAATATAAATCATGTTTTATATTATGTAATTAATTAATCATGATCTAATTAATCATATGAATAATTACAAGTCAAAACATAGATGACAAATGAAACGATTTTACCAAAACGCTCTTTAACAAGGAATTTACAAAAGAACGGGTAATATAAAGTCATAAGTGAACCATATATGATATCATAACAATGAATATGACTCTGTAATAAGTCAATGACATTATTTAAATCATTATACAGGAGGTTCAGATACATATGAGGCATATCAAACTTAAGGTAAGGGATAACTTTTCCAAACTCGTTCTTATCCGAGATTGTTTATTCGTAAGTATTTACTGGGGTTATAGTTCTCATCCATGTCCATGTTTCCTAAAAGATTATTCATGTATGTTTAATGTACTTTTTTCCATTTATGACTTTTACTACATCGTATGTATGGAATCATTCTTTTACGAGGTACTTTTGGACTTTTCCGACAAAAGTACGAGAAGAATGTTTTTTTAACTTATACGGCACGAACAGATTTTTACGGTTTTTTAAAGCCTTATTTCCATGAAGATTCCTCCACAAGATTTCATTACTATTTTCAAAAAAATCTTTTTCTTTTAAAATTTCATGATGTTTTGTGAAAAGAAATTGAATTTGAAGAAGAAATGATATTTTCCTGAAAAATTCATTTCAAATGTTTTATCAAAAACATTTTACATCTAAGATGACATTATTTCATATGTGTATGTTTCATGTATAATGTCTCTATGATTTAAATGGATTCAATTTTCTTATTATGAAATGATATCTATTTCTTTTATATGGATTATGTGATAATGGGGTGATGTTTATGAAAGCCATTTTATTCGTTGGGTTATTATGAATGATGTATGTTAATTTTGTGGCACAAGTAAGATTGGTTTCATTATAAGATGGGTGGGAACTATATCTCCCTCCAATGCATTGGGTAAAGATTTATATCTCATGAGATAGACATGTATGGAATGGTAAGTTAATCCGGTTCAGTGTTACTGGACCAAAATGAGGAGTGAACTCGATTCATAAAGGAACTTTGTCCACTAAGATGGTCATGGCAGTAATTCCTTGCCTACAATGGAAATCATTACATGTGATCAATGGATTCCACAATTACATGCTTTATTCCTAAGCTATTTTATCATGATTGATGATCCATTATGATCTATGCCTTACATACTACCATGTATTATGTCATTGCTCATGATTTTGATGTTTAAATAGAATGTTCATGTTTTTAAGTTCAAATGTATATGGTCTATTTTATTTTCTCCATGCTTACCCATACTGAGCATTTGAGATCACCCTTTTTATGTTTTCTTTTCTCCCAGGATTAAAAGAATGGTATTAGGTAAGGAAACAAAAAGGGGAGTATCGTTATGGGAGATTTTGAAGATCTTTTAACGCTATTAGAAGTTTATATTCCAAGTTTCCAAAGACACTAAACTATTACTGTCCTTGTGTGTCTGTTTTTGTTATGTATTAGATATTCTGCAAATTTAATGTAATGTCCATGTACGTCAAGCTTTGGGTCTCTACACCCTTGTCACCATTCAGTTATGGGTTCAATTCTTGCGGCCTTTCCGGACACTACAGGTTGTCTCCCAACCTCCGTGTTGTCCTTTTTATGGAAGTCCAAAAATAATCTCAAACTAGACTTATCAAACATACTTCTTTCTAATCTCACAGTCCAAAATTGAAAAGTAAGGTAAAAAAAATTACGATCTTTTTTCCACGTAAAATCATATGCACACCTTATCATGTATTCTTTTAAAACACTGCAACATCCTAAATTACAATAAAACCTTATTGATTACATTCATGCTCCCTTATTCCTTATAAAATATAATATATACTCCCTCTATCCAACATTTTGTAAACTCCAACAATGATAGAATATAAAAATCATTAATCAATTTCAAGGTAGTCAAGAATATCCAATAAAATTTATCCAAATCAATCATGTATTATTCCAAAATCACTACCTCAGTATCTGAACCATTTTATGGTTTATCTTTCTCTCAACCATATATTTTCCAAAAATATAGCCAGCTATTCAGTAACTTTTCTTAGTTCCCCACAATCTCAAGTCCTTAATGAAATAGTACTATAGTACAATCCTTATATACTGTATAATTATTATAACATGTACATCATTAATACAGTACTCAAATGACATAATAATTTAATAACAACGTAAGAAATCTAATCATTCCTTTTCATATTTAGTATTATCATAACATTATTATTATCCTATAGCAGCATTTGGGGTAGACTCAGATGATTTGGACATTGATCCGCGTAGGTTCCCAACTCCTTGTAGATTAAGAATTGTACATTTGAAACTTTTTTCTTACCCTTGAAATCAAGTACTTGGTTTCCTTTTTCTCCACACTTATAACAAACTCTCATTACCTTAAAAAATTTACCAAGGTGATTATTTCCACAATTATCACATATGGGAAAATCCATCTTTTCCCTCTTCCCTTTATCCATGTTTCTCTCTTCCATCCTTTTCTTCTCTTTCATTCCTTCAATGTCGTAGGACTCAGATAATTCATTACTTATCTTATTAGCACATGATACTATTTTCGCATATGTTGAGAATACATTAGAGATTATTTCCCTTCTAAATATTGGCTTAATACCGTGAAAGGTATGATCCTTCTTACCCTTTGGATCGTACATATTACTGGACTTCATATTCCTTCAACTGGGCCCATTTCTACACAATGGCGTACACTAGGTCAGTTTATGCATTGCAATTAATAATTTCAAACTTATAAAATTCCTATCATAAATTTAACAGTTTGTGGATATAATCCATAATCATTAAAATATTTTCTTTGAGGAGTGTTATACTTGTAAATTCTGCATAATTATTTGTAAAGAAAATAAGAATTTATCCTAAGCATATCCCCCGGGAGTGTCATAACCAAGAGTGCAGCAAGGCCCGTTGCCATGAACCAGTTCCCATTCGAGTCTATCTCAAAGCAGTGTTTTCGAGTTTTACCCCTAGGTACATCAGTACAAAAGCTGCCTCTACCTGCTCGTATCCAGACAGGGATGTAACTCTTGGAAAAATTCACAAAATATCTACAATACCAAAATTCTATGATGTTCTTCTACACTAATCCCCAAAATATATCATAGGGATATGTGCTATAATCAGAGTACGTCTAAATCCTTTTTCCATGTTTTGTACTAAACTTTCCTCTGATTCCAATTATAACACCCCGACCCCAGAAGCCCAGAGTCGGTGCATTATTACATATCATTGGAATGATCACAATAGATCAAGTCTCAAAAGACCAATTAGTTTAGTAGCCTTGGAAGTAGAAGATACATTTATAAGGTTTACATTACATCATAAAATGGAAAACAACAACAACATTGTTTCCATAGACAAAACTGAGATCCCATAGACCATCCAATCAGGTAAGTCATAATATACTTCTTCGCATCTTGGAAAAAATAAAACACAGAAATTGGTTATCTTAGATGCTCAGTAAGGATAAGAATATAGAAGGAACTTTCGTAAATAAGAATAGAAATTTAATTCAATGTATAAGAATAAAACAAAAGCCTTTTAAACATGAACTTCTGCATAATATGGAAAAGATAAAATAAAAATAATTCCATTTACTTACTACCATGGATAATCTACTGGTTGAATAATAACATGCAATATCAATAGAAACATTCATAATGATGGAATGCATAATGCCCGACATTCATAACTACATAGTCAAGTCCATGTTCCAAGACTTTAAATAAAATTCGGTCAATGCCTTGTGCCAAGACACTAGTCTATCTCATTAGACCAACTGATGCATCGAGGAGCTATAGCGGGCTCCACCTGTCACTTACTAAGCCCAATGCATTCCTCATATGAAAAGGTTTAAACATAACATTAACATTCTTATTAAAACTTGCATACAAAATTTCATTACATTATCCATAAACCATGAATGGTATAAAAATAACACATCCACTGTCAAACATATCACATATAATTAAATACAACATGGAATATTTGTATCATAATATATCAACCTCGATCAATAATAATATCCCCTAAAGGATATTGACATAGTTGAAAATGATCAGTAAAACTATTTTAGAGAAATAACCCTTTTTCCTGAAATCATTTAAATGTCACATAATTTATAAAGGAATTCATTTAAAAGATATTTTTGAATCAAAGTGTCTTATACCACATTGAATCTTTTGAAAGTAATTGACATTTTAAAACATTTATGTCCATATAAATAAATCCTTAAAACCATTTGGAAAACATGGACATTAATGATAATAGTATAGAAGAATAAATCATTAAAACATTTAAAATGATGTTTAAGTGATAAATTCCCTTAAAAATAGTCTATTTTAAAACTCTTTTATGAAACATGAACATGGATAATAAATATGTCTCAGTATATAATTATGTAAAAACAACATCGGATAATAAAGAGATTGTGAAATTAACCCTTACTTTGTACTTATCCTTGGTCGAGTGTAGGTTAATCTCCTGTATAATGGTGAAATCATTGTTATTAAATTATATAAGAATAATATTCATTAATATGATATCTTATATGATCTTTTAACATTGTGTTCTTAAAATTATCTTAGTATTATCGTCGTTTCGGGTGTTAATAGATTTATTTTCTTTTATATACTCTATTACATAAGTAATGATTTTTAGGGATAGGATGTTTCTTATTCATATTTAAAATGATTTTAGGTCTTTAAAAATTATTTTTAATCATCTAATGAAAATTATTCTTGAATGGATACGATGGGGATTGAATCTTATCGCGTTCTTGGAGACAATAATACGTACGTACGCACGAGAGACAATATCGCTCTTTTGATATTAAAATAATATATAATTTAATGCTAAATAATATATAAAGAATCATTGCCATGTTAGATTTATTATTTAAATCAATTAAACATCATTATTATACCAATCCAAATAATAATATATTGAATAAAAATTACACCACAACGTTGAAACGGTAAGCCATATGCACGCACGTATGGTCACATGTCATTAAAATGATTTATAGAATAATGAATATGGTTGTACCATATTTATAATAACATAATAGTATATTGAAGATAATGGAGTTATTATTTTATAATTTAAACAATAAAGAAAGAGGAACTGGAACAATAAAGGAACATGAAAGAGGTGATGAAATATTTACCTCTTCTTCGGGTTCTTCTTTTGGATTTGATCAAAAGGGCCTCTTAGGTTGACATTATGACTAAAGGATGGAATCTAAGATGAAGTCAGGACAGTTTAGAGGGTATTTGGGAGGGTTTCCTCTGAGCCAAATGGATTTTATGGTGTGAATTAGAGATAACGGGGAGTGCCCTTTTATAAGAGGGGTGAGGCGCATCTTAGGAAAAGCTAGAAATATTATTTTATAATAAAATCATTTTCGTTCTATAATGGATAAAAAATTAATTTTTTAAAGGATAAGTTGGTTATGGGTCTAAAATCACTCAACCTATAGGTTTAAGTTAATTTTGGGTCACTATATTAAGTTTATTATTTAGATTTAACTCCTAGTTAAATTATATGACATTTACCATGTCTCTTTGTATTGTTATATTATATGGTTAATAAACATCCTATATACTTCCAAGAAAACCAAAAGTGGTTCATTAATGATACACCTATCATTATAAATGTTTTTTATGAACCTTATATTTTGATAAATAGAATATCAATTAATAATATAATATTTGTTTTCAAAACAATTTTATGTCAATTTTGACACTATTTGTTATATTGTTTTTTCTAAACTCATAACAGCATTATTACTTCGAACATAATTCATCTATCCAACTCTAACATGTCATATTTACCTATAAAATTAGTTCAATTCATAAAAAGTCTCAAATTACATTTATTTGGATATTTATAATATCAATTATTTTAATATCTCACTAATTAGGTAATTACTGCACCATCATTGTGTCATAAATAACATATAATATTTAATTTATATAAAATATAAATAAAATACTATTATTTTTAAAAAAAATTTCACTTTATAATGATTATTTATAGTTGAATTTATCTTATGTGTATCCCTATATTAAAAATCGTCTAGTAATTAAACATTGAATTAAATACTTTTAACTCTTCTCTGAATTAAATAATAATAAATGTCCTAATATAATCCAAGTGGACCTAAAGGATCATATTTTATTCAAAAGGTTGTTTTTGTTCAAATTACACTTATCCAATAAAATTAGGACATGTGTTTGGCTAATAATAATATCATTTTTTCCCTTAATTACCCTATTTGATTAAAACCGTGGTAAATAAAACTAAAAACTTATTATTCACCAAATATTATTTCTATCTTATTTAACCACATTTTACATACTTATATCAACCGTATCTCATAGATTTTTGAAATTCAACTCAAAAAACTGGTAAAATTAGGTTTTAGGTAAATTTGCAAATGCTCCTAGAAGGTGGGTAAAAGACGTTAAAAAGTTCAATAAAATTTATATATATATATAATTATTATAGACTAACATCAATTAATAAAATTTAAATTATATAGGTATTATTTTTATATTTTGACCTAATATAAATTTAAATAAAATAAATAATTATTTAAATAAAAATTTGGTTTTAAACTATAACTTACTGTTTTTCACTATTCATCAAAATTTGGATTTTTTCAAAAAAATACCTAAAATTCTCCCTAAGATAATTTTGATATTATTAATTCAAAAACAAATTCTATTTTACTAATTTATATACCCATTTGTTTCATTAATTTATTTAAATTTAATTCCTGTTGTCAAAACAAAAAAGTGAATTTTTAAGAAATAATAACTATGAAAAATTTAACACTTGTTTATTTGAAATTTCGATGTGAAATTACATACAATGACCATCATTGGATTAAATGGTAAAAATATAATCAAATTATACTTCCAAACCGTTAATATGTATAATTCAAAAATATAAATTATTTTGATTAAAAAGGTTGTTTTTAGTTAAAATATAGTATTTTTCACTCTTCACCCAAATATGAAAGTTATCAAAAATACAAAAAAAATTATTTAAACTAAATTTGTATGTCCTGATTATATAGAAGAAGATTATTTTTTAAATTTAATATATAAATGTTTCAAATATTTGATTTAAAAAGGGTTCGCCACTAAAAGGTGGTAAAATTTCCTTTTTTGATAAATAGTCCATTTATCTGAAAAAAAAATTAAATTTGTTCTTACATTATTTCTAAGAAACTCATAATATGGAATATAAAATTATATGGATTATATAATGTTCAAAATTCAGATAATAATATTCATAACAGCTTTTGAACTTCTAGTTGGTAAGTCGTGGTGCGTTTGAACTCAGTGTTGCGTATAGTGAAAGTTATTGCATTACTTTGAAGAAATAACATACTATAAAATCTTGGGGTATTACAAAAAATGATCATCACAATCCATAAAATGAAATAATGTTTATGTAATCAAAATATCATATCCAAATTGAATAATAATAATCCATATACGATGTTAACATATTTGAGAAACACCATTAAAAGGGTACTTGAAAATATTAATGAAAATAGGGAAAATATCCATTTCTATCAAAATATTTAAAAATATTAATTCTTTGAATATTGGAAAAAATATCATAGGTAATATCATAGGAAAATAATAAATGAACATTCAATTAAATTAGTGTTATTGAAGATTGAAAATCAGTTTGTATTGTATTTATTAAAATAGAATATTAGTTTTATAATTTTATAAAATTTCAAAAGTGATTAACATGTATATCATTTGAAAAGATTCATTTTAAATTCATATAAATAACTATAATCATATTAACAATACACTTTGTCAAATTTTTATTCATTTATAAAAAAACTATAATTATTTTTAAGATCATAGAAATTGAATGAAAACATCATCAAATAATTTTGAAAACTGTTCCATTTTCATAAAAAATATTCTTAATGATTTTAAGTAAAACCTGAGGAAAATGAATTAATTAAAAGACTATTCTAAGAGTAATTTTGGGGGAAAAATAAGACTGGTTTAAAAAATAAGTATAATATTATTTACTTTAATGTAAGTTTAATTTGTATTTACCAGAAATGAAATAAGATCATATAAAAAATACATACAGTTTTGTATCTTTTCAATAATAATCCTCATTAAAGAAATAAATTAAAATTATATATTATGTAATATAAATATAATACCACTCAATATATAATATTTAAAAATAGAATTATATGAACAATATAATCAAAAAAGTTATATAACATGAATTATTTCTTAATGAAATAGTTTTGATGGAAAATACCCTTACCTTATGTATCAGTTTAAATAAAATCCATTTCAACCACTAGTATAATTTATAAGTATATATTATAAATTTATTCAATAAAAATACTCCAAAATATAATACTATTTATCATTCAAATATAATTTAAATTTACAAATCTGCAATTAATTTTTAATTAATTTATTTATTCAGGTGAAAATTGTTCCATTGTCCATGCATGTTTAATTTCAATGGTTTTGATCCTTTTACCTTGGTCATGGATAAAAAAACTACATAATTATAATCATGTGACAAGTAAAATATTTATTCATAGAATTTTATAACCTTTAAAATAAATTACTGTTGAAAATGACATACATAATTCTATAGTACATATGCCTTGTTGGTGTCTTAACTTTTGGACCGATGGATCAAAAAAAAATAAAACCCAATAGTGCACGTTAATATTGTCAAATAAATATAAAATATATCATAATAATTAATTATTTTAATCCTTATAACCGTCAAAGTAATGGTGAAATTAAATTCAAATCAAATCACATAGTGGAGGTGGTAGTCCACATATACCTATGATTGATGTTATCATTCCCAAATGGATTTGATGGGGATAGAAATTTGATTTACCACTCTAATAAAAACATTTAAATATAGTATAGATTCAGATTCTATAATTCAAATAATGTTACTTAACAATTTGAGTAGTTTTCCCAAGAATGTAACATTAAGAAATTAGTAAAAATAGATATAACTTTTTCATGATTCTTCTGTTTAAAAGAAACTTAATACTTATTGTATGAGTATTTCTGGATAACTATAACCTCTAGGTATTGGAAAAGGATAGTGGGATGAAACTTGTAAATAGAAAGGATAAAATATGTGTCTATTTTGGTTTGGGTAAAATAGTAGAGGATGTGACATCTAAAAATTCATGGGAGTAGTTCACTATTAATTATATAAAAATTAAAATTTAATAATGTCATAATAGTGGTTATATGGATTCCAATTGGATCAAATTTACATATTGGATAATATATGATCAAAATTAATTCATCTAATAGAATATTAAATATTTTTTGCTGACTTTAAACTACAATGTCCTTACTTTTACTACTAGATATAAATTTTAACCAAAACCATTGTAATGGAAGGACATTAATTGTATTTTAATAGATACTAGAAGATGTTGAATTTTATCTTATAAAGATAAAGTTTATAATTACCTTTTACCAACTTTTTATTTTATCTTATTGAATCTCTATAAAATATTTACAATTATATCATATGGCTGACATCATTTTGATATATTTATATGGAAATTGTAATAATAAGTGTTTATAAAAATGTTATACATTAATTATAAAACAATATTGTAAATAATATATAAAGTCCTTGTTCCGAAAGTCACCCAAATGAGAATCGTACCCAGTTGGTCACATAGCCTCAAGTGCATTTCCCCTAATTCCAGAGGCTGCTGACTAGAAACGGGGGCCTTGGCTGGGATATTGGGGAAACTATGCACTCATTGGCAGAGTAATACAGTAGAAGTAAAGCAGATAGAAATAGCGGAAGTAGTACTAATACCATACCAAAGTAAATAGTGGAAGACTGAAGAAGTAAACAACTAGAGCACACATATTTAAATGATGAATGATACCTATATCTAAGAAATCATCCAATCAAATCACAATGCCGGAATAATGTACTAAACCGAAGTAGTAAAGAAAAGAATTAGACATCTCTATAGCATCTCATGCCTCAGCTTGATGTCAAGCTCCCCATATCCATAGAAATCATTTACCTGATGTAGAAAGACGCTTTCTCTTATCTATACCTGCAACAATATAATCTTTTTGGGACCAAAGGCATGACCCAAATAGTGTCTGAGACTAATAAAAGTAGGAAACCACTCAAAGATCTATGCCTAACAAGCAGTGAATATGTATAATTGGATATAACAAATGTAAGAAGTAAACAAGGAAGTACCCATAGTAACAATACTACATATTCAATTACATCCATTTTAATATATCAAGTATGTTGCTAACCAAAAGAAGGTAACCCTCTAAGAAGTACACATAGCCTAACACCTCTAGTTCAACCAAAACAAACACAAGAAACCCTTTGATATGTACACACTTTCTAACCCCTCTGGTTTAGCTTTATCACAGACCCTCTGAGGAATCACTAACTGTCAACTCCTCGATACGTCTCATATCAGTAACTAATTGGAACTCTGAAGAAGAACTCAAAGTCCAATTCCCCTTGTGGCCCACATCAAGGAACTACAAACACTATTAGGGATCACTTATGTCCTTCCCCCCTATAGTCTCGCAACGTAACAGTAAACTGAAACATTGGAGATGTCCTCAATGTCCATTATACCTATGGTCTACTACACCAGGTTTCCATGGCCCTTTGTATGTCAATAATGAACAAGGATATGTGTCATGAAATGAAAATATCAAGAACTTATTGGAAAAACAATAAATAGTATATCATATCATGTCAGATAAAAATAACTCCATCCTAACTATACTAGGCATGGAAAGAAAAGCAGCGGCCTAACGGGAAAAGCAAGACCAATAGTCAAAAACAAGAAAACATGGGAAAAACATCAATATCCTAGAAAAGTTAACCATATTCATAATAATTAATCAATATCCAAACAAATAAGTCATATAAGGTAATAATAGGGCTAAAACCATAAACATGCAATACCCCGTTCGTGGGTATTGGGTGCTTTTGCACATAAAATTCAAAGGCAAACTAGGGAAAGGCACAGATCACCTACCTCGGCATCGTGACATCGTTCTACATTAACCACAGACATTTAATCACCCTTGAATTCCATTGATCAAGAAAAAAGTTAAAAATGATCAATTTAGAATATCTCACGTGAGAGGAGAAATCAAGGGATGAAGTTCTAGAAGAAGGAAGAAATCACCTAGGCGGATCCAATGTAACTGACAGAGTTTGATTCAGAGAAAAGACGGTGAGTCGGGGGCTCAGTAAAAAATGTGGTTGTATGGTCTCTCTTGTACAAGATGGATGAAGAATAGTAGGGTTATGTCGATTAGATGTGTCCCCGGTCCATTTAATGGAAAAAAAGAAATTACACAGTGTTTTCTTTAAAAGTACATGACGCGTATTTTACTTTTCCAGCCCCTACATTAGGTGGTCTCTAATTCACCACACATAGCCATGTACTCATCCATTACCCAACTAGTACATAGTCACCCATGAAATCCAAGTACAGGGCGTGTATTTAGTGTATACGGCGTGTACTCTTTAAAGTTTGAGAAACTCCTCTTTTTCTCAAAAACAACCAAAAAAGAAAGACATACCTAAAAAAAGAAGATCTGGTTTCTTACAAACTTCCCCCATTAGATAAATTCATCCTTGAATTTCCATATAAAGGCGGTGTAGAAGAATAATCTTTGAAAAGATCTGGCCATTGTGATCGTACATAAGCCTCCCTCTCCCATGTCTCATCCTATACTCGCCCGTAATTCCATAACACTCATCTCAGAGGAACATATCTGCCAAGGAGAACCTTTCCACATTGATCAAAAATCTAGATAGGATTCTCTTCGAATGATGCATCAAATTCAATATCAACATCCTCTATTTGGAAAATAGGAAACATGTCTGAGAAATAATGTCAAAGTTGGGAAACATGGGAGGCATCGTGCATTGTCTGATACCTATGAGGTAACTACAGCCAATAGGCAACCAACCCAACTCTCCCCAACACCTCAATTGCCCTGACGTACCTCTATGAAGGCATAACATACCTCATAATCATCTCATCTACCAACCATGGTGTGACTCAAAGAAAAACTTGATCTCTGACCTCGAACTCCAGAGGTTGTTTCCGTCGATCAGCATAAGACTTTTGTTGTGACTGTGTAGTAGCCATCATTTTCTGAATCAATTCTATCTACTTTGTGGTCCCCTAAACAAGACAAGGTCCAAGACTAGGGGCCTCCCCTGCCTCCAACCGACATACGGGTTATCGGAATGTCCTACCGTACAAATAATCATAAGGTTCTATCTGAAGAGTTGATTGAACACTATTATTGTTGGTAAACTCCACAAGAGATATCTACTTCTCCCAAGAAGCTCCAAAATCCCGGATGCATGCTCGAAACCTGTCTACAAGAACCTGAATCATATGCCCACATTGGCCATCTATCTGGGGATAGTAAGCTATACTCATGAGTACCTGTGTACCAAAATCCTTCTGATGTCCCTGCCAGACTCTAGAAGAAAAATGTGCTTCGTTATCTGAAACAATGGAGTGTGGAACCCCATGTAGATGTACAATATCTCAAATTTACAACCTTCTCAACTCATTAACACTGAAGGTCACATTGTTCAGAAAGAAGTGATAAACCTTATTGAATTTTTCAATGAATACCCAAACTGCATCATTTCCTCATGGTTACCTCAACAAACCTGTCATGAAATCCATCGCAACATCATTTCATTTAAACTCAAGAATCTGTAGTTGCTTAAAAATCCTGGATTGTTGCTGATGCTCTAACTTCAACTGCTAGCAAGTGGAGCACCCCATTACAAACCCAGCAACATCTATCTTCATACATGGCTACCAATACTGATGGTGTAGATCGTGATACTTCATCGTGACACTTATATGAACATCCCATACTGAGGTATGAAAGTCCCACATCATCTCCTCGTGTATGTCTTAAAGAAACGATATGCTCCCATGAAAATGCAAGATCACAACCTCACCTACTATCAATCCAGGAATAGGTTCCTCTCCTACAACACTCTCTCATAGGACTTGGATTTCCGAAACTGATAGCTTCCACATTCACACTCGATCAAGAAGAGTAGAGGTAGTAGCTACATAAGATAGAAATGTCTACCCCTATCTATTGTGAACCTCCAAATGAATCGTAGAGAAGATATCCATAAGCTTCCACTCACTAATGGCCTCCTAATCTTCATGTATCTGAGTCCTACTCAATGCATTATCCACTACGTTTCCCTTCCCAAACATATAGACAAGCTCAAATTCAAATGACCGAAGGTACTAAACCAACCTTCACTATCTCAAATTCATGCCACGTTGAGTAAATATACACATGAGACTTTTTTTGTCTGTGAAAACAACAAAATTATCTCCCAGAAGATAATGTCTCCAAAATTCAATAAGCATGACCAACTGCAGTCAGCTCGAGATCGTGCGTCGGGTAATTCCTCAAATTTGGCCTCAACTTCCGAGAATCGTATGTAATGACCCCTTCTCCCTACGAAAGAATTGTCCCCGGCATGATAAATAATACATCACAGTAAATAGTATAACTTTTACCTGGATCTGGCAGAACTTGTATCAGTACAGAATTCAACCTCCATTTTTGGTCCTAAAAGGCAGACTCGTAAGAAACTGACAACAAGTACATTTCACCCTTCTTAGTCAGGCCTGTCAGTGGCGTTGTTAAGCATGAAAAGTCATATATATAACACATATAGTAACCATACATACTTAGAAAACTCTGTACCTCGATGACACTATTTAGCTTCTCCCATGAAACTATTGTTCTATCTTTTTCGGGGTCAACTGATACTCTTGTCTCTGAGATAACATGGACCAATAAGTGAATCTTTCCCATCAAAAAGTGTCACATTGAGATCTTATCATATATTTGATTCTCACTTTTGGTACACATAATTATCAAAAGATGGATTGAATGGTCGTGTTGAGTGTCAGAGTAAACTAAGATATCATCCATGAAGACTACCATGAATGAATCTATGTATGGAAGGAACACTCGATTCATTAGAACCATGAAAACTATAGGCACATTCGTGATACCAAATTGCATGACCACATACACGTATAGACCATACCTACTCCGAAAGGGTGTAAGAGGTACATCTGATGGTCTAAGGTGAAACTAATGATAATCGGATATTAATTCAATCTTTGAAAACAGACGGGCTCCTTGAAGCAAATCAAAGAGATTTTCAATCCTTAGCATGGGATGTCGGTTCTTAACCATAAACTTGTTCAACATCCTATAATCCACACAATGTTGGAGGGTACCATCTGCCTTCTTCACAAATAAGATTGGAGAACCCCAGGGAGAAGTATTATGTCAGATTTACTCCTTTTCTTGCAACTCCTCAAATTGAATATTCATATCCTATAATTTCGATGTAGCCATCCTATAAAGAGGAATGGACACCAGTGCCGATCTTGGCACAAGATCAATGGAAAATAACATCTCTCATTTTGGAGGAAAATATGAAAAGTAATCTAAAAAGACATCTCTTAATTGATCCACCAATGAAGAAAATTCCTTTGGGATATTCCCCTGGTCATCTAGATATAGACTAAAAATATGGGTTGTAACTCCTCCCAACCCATGATGATCGGGTCCCACTCTGCTCGCATGGATATACCATTCTCCCTTTTGAAGAAAAAATCTTCCCTATAGTGATGTGAATCTCACCCTATGAAAATACTAATAAACAATAGCCTAAAAGGGAACTAACTAGTCCATACAGAGAATGACATCCTAGCCTATCATCTCTAAGACATAACGGTCCCATAGGAAGTGACACCCACCAAATTCTTGAGGGAACACCTTGAACTAATGTACACTAGGTAATCTAGTCCCCAATGGTGTTTCTAGCATCAAGATATCAGAAGATGAAAAAAGAAATAGACCAAGGCTCTGTACAATGGAAAAAAAATTTAAAACTATGGGAAACCCATGTATCGAAAAGATAAAAATATATAACAGAGACAACTAGGATCGCACCTCAGTCAATAGAGGGTATGGGATCCTACTCTAACTAGGTCTAATACACTACAAATGTATGCCCTATATTGCAGTCCTGTGACCCTGCATTACCACCCTATGCTGATCCACTCGACTTTTGTTGAATTCCTGGCGACTGACTACCACATCCGTGACCTCCACCTTGTCCTGAATGACCGAAAGAGCTCCAGTTCCCAAACATGTGAGAAGCTGGTGGTGCTGCTCCTGAACACGGAGTCATATAAAAAACCTTGTCATCAGTTGCTGGTGAGGTGAACTGATATAAGTGATAAATATGGCCCATCTTTCCACATGATAGGAACTCCACTGGGTCTCTCGAGAAATGTGTCCTCATATACCCGCTCATCCTGCCCCAGTAACACACCACCCGACTGCAATAAAAAGTGTCTCACCTCCTCAGTTCCCCATGTGTAAACTCCCTAAAACGCTTCCTACTTTCAATAATAGGGATACAAACTCTAGATGTTGAGACACTCCTGCACACAACTCTAGAATACCATAGATTTCACTCCATGATTAACGCCTGGCTGACTATAGAAGTGATGGAAGTCAACTTGAAGATGTTCACCTGAGATCAAATTTCCTACCTGAGACCATCCTCAAACTTCCTTTCCATTAATTACTCATCACGTCCTGGGATAGGCATGAAGTTTTGTAGCTCGGTGATGTGAGAAGAATACTAAATAATAAAAAGAGTACCCTGATCCAGACTCATGAACTCTCGGGCTCGATTGACCCTCCATGTCTCCGCATAGAAGTAGTCATAAAAGGAATGTTCTATGTCATCCCGAGCCATAACTTACAGGTGTCCCGCCTATGAAAACACGGGCCCCCATATCTTGGGGGAATCCCAAACCATATATGTCGCAAGTTTCACCTTCCTCTATAAAGACGTCTTTAGACGATCGAACATAGAATATATGGATTCTAACCATGACTATATATCATCAGGTCCTCCTTACCCTGTGATGGTGGGAAGATACTGCGGCTGGAAAACCCATGTCAACTCTTCCATTGAGGGGTTAGGATGTGGTACTCCTCAGAATGTCTCATAAACCTCATAAAGTCATCCGGGAACTATGGATCAACACTTGTGTCTAGAATTGTGGCTGCTTCCAAGACCGGTACAACTAGAGGATCTTCGGGTAGTCCTTGATCATCCATGTCTGGTGTTATATCACTACCATGCTACTGACAGGAAACCAGAGGACATCATGGTGGCATGAATCTGCAACGTCAAGCGCACACATTATATCAAGATTAACATGGACTGAAACATAGAATTGTAATAAGGGAACAAGATAAATAGAGAATTCATGTTTTTTAAAACATGGGTACACTGTGTATAATACCTACACAACCTGTTCCCTTAAGCCTTCACATGGGTGTGTACTTCTGCCCACTCAGGTCGCATAACACCCCATAGACACAGCTTATTTCCTAACACACAGCGTGTACTTGAATCCTATTTCCCTTCCTAAAATCCTCTACACAACTAAGCCACATGGTTCTCTAAGAATAATACTAAACGATTTGTTAGTTCCAGATATGGTGTGTACTAGATGAAATTCACCGACACGTGTTTTTAGTCACATGGTTGGTTACATGGCTCACTCTACATAGTGTCCTTATGCTAGACATGATGTGTACTAGGAATATTTCACCAACCCGTGTTGTTTGTTACACGGACAAAATCAAGGGTAACACTACATAGTGTGTTAAAGCTTGAAACGTTGTGTATGACTTAGTTTTTCACCCATCTGTGTATTTAGCCACACGGGTGGACACATGGTCTACACAACATGACATGTACATCCGGAACATGGCGTGTCCCACCAAAGAGTTCCCAACCTCGTGTCTCTTCCCACATAGTCAGTGATACGATTATAGACTACACAACGTGTATATACAGTACACGACATGTAATTAAATACCGGTTCCTTCCTGAATAGAAGAATACACGATGTGTATTTATCATTACACACAGTGTATTCTGGTTTTTTCCAGACTGTAAGCCTCAGAAACTACACCGAAAACCAGAAAAACACTAAAACGAACGTTAATATTCCATATTCTGATCAATGAGGGCCCATACTCCCCATGAATCCAATTGTGGAATCTTATAGATGCCATACACAAGGAATTACAATACAATGATCCACCAATTACCGATCCATGAGGGCCCATACAACCTCAAGAACCAATTTTTGGAATCCATTCAAACAAATCCACAAAAAATCCATTACCTTACCAATGAACATGTATTCTATCAAGGCATCAATAACAAAAACAAGCATTTTTTACACAACATATATCACAACAACATGAATCACTAATACACCCAAAATGGAATGGTAAGAATACATGACATGGGATTTCAGGAAAGTTCCTATATGATGCATGAGATGGAATGCCCTCATCTCATCGGGTTGCAACAAAAATAGATCCTCAATAACATCAATGATAACAAAAAAATACCAATGAATCACCCAATGGTGAATTCAATTCAACCATAAAATTGCAAAACCAAAAAAATCAAATACCGAGGTAAATTGGATTTTCTCTATACACTAGTTAGCTAATCCCAATAACAGCTTATTTCTAACTACCGATTCCTTCCAAAACCTAGATACAGGTTCCCAACAGTACGTCAGGAATAAATGAAACCTCTGACACCAGTTTGTAGCGTCCTGGTTCCGAAAGCTGCCCAAAGGAACCCCATACCTGGTTGGTTACATGTCCTCAAGTGCATTTCCCCTAACGCCAGAGGCTACCGACTAGCAGCGAGGGCCAGGGGTGTGATAGAGGGGAAACAATGCCCTCACTGGAAGAGTAACACAGTGGAAGTAAATAGATAGAAATACTGGAAGTAGTACTTATACCATACAAAAGTAAACAGTGAAGGAGCGAAGACATAAACCGGAGCACACATATATAAATGATGCAAGATACCAATGTATAGGAATGTATCCAAACAAATAACAAGGATGGAATACAGTACTAAACCAAAGTACAAACACGAAGCAGTAAACATCTACACAGAATCGAAAGCCTCATCTTGGTAACATGCTCCCCAGCTCAATAGGAATCATGTACCTGAAGTAGAAGTGCACTTTCCCTTATCAATACCAACAGAAATATAATATGTTTGGGCCCAAAAGAATGACCCAAACAATGTGTGAGGCTAATACCAGTAGGAAACCACCAAAATATATATTCTTAATAGTTTTTGAATATATATGAAAGGTTATAACAAAATGAAGCAGCAAACAAGGATGTACACATAGTAACAATCATACAAATTCAATTTCATTCTTTTTTATATATCAAGTATGTAGCTAAAAAAAGTAGGTAACCCTCTGGGTAGTACTCACTGTCTAATCCCTTTGGTTCCACCAAAACAAACACTAGCAACCTTCTAGGATGTACACACAATCAATCCCCTCTAGTTCGGATTTAGCACATACTCTATGAATAAGCACTGACCATAAATTCCCCATTTAGTCTTATATCGATAACTAATAAGAACTATGAAGAAGCACTCAACGTCCAATTCCACCTATGGACTGCATCAAGGAACTACAGACACTCTGAGGGAGTACTTACATCCATCCCCCCAATGATCTCACTATGTAATAGTTAATAGAATCTTTGGAGAAGCCCACAATGTCCATTATCCATATGGTCTACTACACCTTGTTCAAATGGCCCTGTGTAAGTAAATCATGCATAATGATACTGGGAATCCAATGTAAACCTCAAGAACTACATAGCTAAACAATCTATAATATATCATAGCATGTTAGATAATAATCACTCCATCTTAACAATACTAGGCATCAAATGCAATGTAGCAGCATAATAGGCAAAGCTAGACCAACGGTAAAATACAAGAAAACATGGGGAAAACTTCCATAGCTGGTAAAAGTCAACCCTATTCACAACAATTAACAACTATCCAAACAAACAGGGCATAAAATGTAATAACAGGGCTAAAACTATAAACAATCAATACCCCGTTCTTGGGTATTGAGAACTTTTGCACATAAATTTCAATGAATAACTATGAAAAGTCACAAAACACCTACCTTGGAATTGTGAGATCGATATACATTAACATAAGGGCTTGAATAGCCATATAATTTCATAGATCTATAAAAACATTAAAAACGTTCAACTGAGAATATCTCACTAGAGAGGGGAAATCAAGAGATGATGATCTAAAAGAAGGAAGAGATCACAAATGTGAATCCAACAGAACTAACAATGTCTGATTCAGAGAATGGATGATGATTCAGGGGCTCAGAGAAGATCCACAGCCATACGATCACTCTTTGATGAGACAGACATAGATTAATATCATTCTATCGATTAGACGGGACCCTGGTCAGTTTAATGATAAAAAATAATGTACACTGTGAGTTATTTAAAAGTTCACGGCATATACTTTCCTTTTCCAGCCTCTGCTTTAGGCAGTCTCAAGGTCACCACACACAGCCATGTACTAGGCCATTTCATGGCCATTACACAGTCACCTAGGGAAACCGAGTACACAACATGTACTAAGAGTACACGACATGTACTCCAAAAATTTCAAGATACTCTTCTTTTTCTAAAAAAAATTGAACTGAATGACATACCTAAAAAAGAAGATCTGGATTATTATATAATATATTATAAATAATCAATTAAACACTTTATAAATTTATAAATAAAATTGAAAAAAATAGTTTGTGAATATATTATTAATTTAACATTTATTGCAAATATTTGTAATAAAAATAACATAAATTATCAATGGTTTAACCTAAACATTATTATTTTCCATTATTTAATAAGAATCCCCTCACTCACAAAGACCATAATACCTATATCTTCTTAGATACATAATAACTAAATCAAAAAGATAAGAAACAAAAGAGTTTATATCCCTTGAATACCTCTAACAAACCTGATTAGACATATCATTTATAAATGAAAAATGTTTTAATAAAATTTCAGTGCTCACAGAGATATAATAAAACTAATATTCCTCCATGATTACAATTATAAAACTAGTAAGAAGATGTTACAATGATACTATGTAAAATTATGATAGATTGAGAGTAAACAAGAATCAGATACCTCCTCCTTGAAAGAAAAATTTATTTCCATCATATAAAGGTCATATTCATTGATACTCATTGTTAGTTTCCCACCATCTTATAAACTCTTCCTTCACATAAAATTTTTCATACTGGATTATTTCTATGTGTATTTTGGTAGCTTCATCTTAGTTTAGTAAAATCATACATATGGTTTTTTTATCATTTTTTGTCTGATAGAATGAACATTATTTATCTGGGGGAATGAAAATCATCATATAATATTTTTTAAATGGTTTTGTCTAGGGTGAATTTCTATATATATCTAATGAATTTATATCATATTTACAAAGTGTAACTTTGTACGATGAGACTTCATTATAATTTGTAAGTTAAACATTATAAAAAAATTTATGAAATAAAAAATCTACCATCCGATATTAAAAGAACATTTTTGTACGAATATATATATATATACATATATATAAGGGTCTTAAGATTATAAATATCACTCCATTAAGAATCACTTCTAATTGACTTTGTTCTATATATTTTTAAAAATATATTTTTTTGTATATGTTAATTACAAATAAAATATATATATTCTTACTAAAACATAGTATTTAGGAATGTGGGATAGTATTTTCATAAAAAAATATAAGGTGCTAAATGTAAAACATTATACTCAAAAATCACCTCATTTTTAAAGGCACATAACACAATGAATAATGGGAAAACTAATGTAATATAAAATGTTGAAAACATGCATTTCAATTTTTCATTTCACTTTTAGTAACATCCTAATGTATTTAATATTCATATAGAAATTATTAGTTATTATATTTTATCACAAAATATCTTCTGTTATCCCCCATTCTATAACAATATTTTATTGATAGATCTTTTTATATAGTTTTGTTTTCTCAATATCCCAAATATAGGATGATTTTTAAATTTCTAAAACTTTTTAGTTATTTTAAATAATTGGGATGCTGAGAATGTAACTAAAAGAACATATAGAATCAATTATATAGAATAATAAATTATAAATGAACTTTCATCAAAAATATCAAAATAATTTTCATCGAAAAACATCGAAAATTTCATTAAAAATGTATTTTTTATAATAGAACCATCAAGTGTACAGAGAAATATAAAAAATCAACCTTTCTTGGGAAACTAATTCATAATGACTGTTATCTTCTTAAATTCATCTGGGTCTTATATGACTCTATGGATGATGACATATTAATATTTTTCTCATCCACCATCAAATTAATTTTTCTGTTCTCCTACATCATTTTATGAATTTCTTATTCAGGAATCGAAACTATATTATTCTCCACCTTCAACTTCAACACATCATCTTACTGAGAAAAAAATATTTTTACTATATTTGTAATGCCCCGACCCCAGTTACCCAGTGTCGGTGCATTATTTTAATACATTGGAATGATTTCAAGGAATCAAGTCTCAAAGGACCAATCAGTTTAGTAGTCTTGGAAAATAGATTACATACCTGAATGTTACATTACACTTCATAACATACAAAACAACATAAATAATCCTTTATGAATGCCATTATTCCTTTGTCTTAACGCTGTATATCAATCACAATACAATTCTTGGAATCTTGGGAAAAATAAAACATAGAAAGGGGTGAGCTCAGATTCTCTGTAAGGATAATAATATATTGGGAACTTTTATAAATAAGCATAAAAATTTAAGGCAATGTATAATTAAAACAAAATCCTTTTAAACATGAACTTCAGCATAATATGGTAGAAATAAAATTAAATAATTTCATTTACTTATTCACATGGATATTCTACTAGTCAAATAATCACACGCAATATTAATAACCACTTTCATAATGATGGAATGCATATTGACAAACTTTAATTTATGTGTCAAGGCCTCGTTCTAAGACCTAAGGGATAACTGTAACCAGAACCCAACCCGGATTTCCTCTAATAACCAGACACCAACCCGGAGTGCCTCTAATAACCAGACACATACCCGAAGTGCCTCTAATAACCAGACACCAACTTGGAGTGCCTCTAATAACTGGACACAAACCCGGAGTGCCTCTAATAATCGGACACCCACCCAGAGTGCCTCTAATATCTAGACACCAACCCGGAGTGCCTCTAATAACCGAACACTAACCCAGAGTGCCCCTAATAACCAGACACAAACCAGGAGTGCCTCTAATATCTGGACACCAACCCGGAGGGTCTGTTATAATTAGACCCCAACCCAGAGGGCTTACTTTTACCGGTCCCCAACCCGTAGCATTCTAGTCCAACATGTTCATCTTAAGAAGAGGATGAAATATAACATAAACATTCGTATTAAAACTAGAATACGAAATGAAAAAACATTAATCATAAACTAGTAATGACATAAAAATAACTCATCCATAGTCAAACATATCACAAAACCATACATACAATATGGATGACTTTTATCATAATAAATCAACTTCACACATGTGTAAAATTTATCAATGTATGTTGACATAGATGAAATCAAAACGATTTGAGGGAAATATCTCTTTTTTAATATCATTTAAAAGTCACATAATTATAAAAGAAATCATTTAAAGACATTTTTGAATCAATGTTTCCCATACGACTTTGAAACTTTTGAATGGAATTAACATTTTAAAAAAATTCATGTCCATATAAATAAATCCTTAAAACCCATTTTGAAGACATGGACATTAATGAGAAATATTTAGAAGAATAAATATTTAAAACATTTGTATTGTTTATTTCGTAAAAATTCCCTTAAAATAATCCCTTTGAAAACTCTTTCATAAATCATGGTCATGGATAATAACTATGTCCCAGTAGATATTTACATAAAAACAACCTCGGATAATAAAGAGATTATCAAATTAACCCTTACCAATTTGGAAACTTATGAAACATACACCCCATGCAAGAGGAATCATACAATTAATATATAAATACACATAAATTAAAGTGTATTACATAAAGAATACAATTATGGGAAGTACATACACCACACAAAAGGTAATAGTGGCCATATGGCATGAATCTCATGGGAATAAGGAGTGTGATGAAAACCCGTTACCTTGTGTCCTACTTGACCCGTTCGTTCTTTAACATCCAAAATTATAAACTAAAGTTAATTTATACTTTCCTAGGAACCTTTTTCAATTTTATTATTTATTTTATATCACTTATTACCATGTTATAAACATTATGTAATCATTTAAGTTAATAATGTTCGTTTTGTCAATATTTTTCACATGAGTCAAAAATGAACACCTTATAGTTACAAGTTGTTCACATGGTCAAAATATCATTATATATAGAATGATATTCAGGATGTAGATATCATATATATCATATATATCATATATATATATATATACTTATATTTATAATAGTACATATTATTTTGGGGTAAGAATGAAATGTACCGTTCATGGAGACGGTAAGCCGTACGTATGCTTGAATGCTACATTCATCTCTACTTTTTATTTTAATGGACATAAAACATAATGATACATAGGTATATTATAATTATAGTATAATATAATATATAATATCATTAACTACATCCTTTATACATCGAACATATGGTATTAACGAGTCATATCACTTTGAGGGGGTGGTAGTCCGCACTTTCTCAAATTAAATTATCGCATTTACTCATAATGGAAAAAATTAAGGTATGCTATAAAAGAAAAATAAAATAGAATGAAGAAACCAAAAACATAATATATATCATATATAAATACAGTTCCATCATAATGGACACCATGAGAGCCGGTAGGAGGTAATTGAACAATCATCATTTCGTGAGGCGTTAGTTTTCTTCACCCATTAGATGGAGGTGTGTGTAAGTTTAATTCAAATATATATCACAAAAAACATCCTAGTATATTGAGTATACTGGTTTTTTTAGAAAAGAAAGTAATAAAAAGTGTTTAGGTATTGGAGAATTAAGATAAAAGAAAAGAAATTAAGAGAAATTGTTACCTTTAATTTGGGTAACTTCCTTTGGTTTGAACCAAACAAACTCCTTGAAGTGCATTCTACCTAAGGTAATGCTTCTAAGGGGAGGATACAAATTTAAGTAGCATAATTTGGCAGTGTTTGGTCGTGCCTAAAGGCTTGAGATGTGTGAGAAATTGGTTAGAAGTGGTCTCCTTTTATAAGGGGAAGGAGGGGCTCTTTAGGAATGTTTGAAAATATTATTTTATTATATAGTGATATTAGGTTTCTAAAAGTCCAAAAATCATTAGAGTCAAAGATAATATTCCTCATGCTTGAAATAAAATCATAAAATAAGAATTGGACATGTTTTGTATATTATTTTAATATTTATAATCTAATTTATTTAAATCATTTATTAATGAGGTAAATACTGCATCATTATATTATCCTAAATAATTTAATTTATTAGATGTATAAAAAATATTAAAAAAATACCATGATGTAGGAAATAATTTTATCTTTCCAATTAATATTTATAGTAAAAAATATTACTTATATAACACCATATAAAAATTAATTACAAAAAGGTTTTTGTTTTTGTCAATTTTGCCTTTACATTAAATTAATTAATCTAAAGTGTTATTATCATTCATAAGTGGCTCCATGGGGTCCCAAAATAGACCAAACTATGCCCATGGTCGTCCATTACTCATCCAATAAGGTTAGGACACGTGTTAAGGTAATTTTGAGTTATTACAATATTCTTTTTACCTTGAATTACCCTTTTTACCTTTAACCGCGGTAAATAAAAGTAAAAAAGTTACTATTCAAAAAAAATTATTTTTATCTTATTTAACCACATTTACTACTTGATATTAACCGTGTCTCTTGGATTTTCAATATTTAACTCATAGAAGATGTAAAATTAAGTTTTATGTGAATTTTCAAATTCTCCTAGGAGGTGGGTAAAAGACAGTGAAATGTTCAATAAAATATTTATATATCTAAAATTATTATAAACTGTCTCCGATGAATTACACTGAACTTATATAAGTATTTTGTATATATTTTGACATAAATTAATTTAAATAAAACAAATAATTATTTAAATAAAAAAATTGGTTTAAACCAATAACTCATTGTTTTTCACTATTCGTCAAAAAGTTATGTTTCTCCGAAAAATACCAAAACTTCAGCCTAAGCTATATTTGATATTATGAATTAAGAAATAATGCCTATTTTACCAAATTCAAAACATATAAGTTTCCTTATTTAATTTAAAAATTAATTCCCATTGTCAAAACAAATAGCGTTTTTTTAAGAAATAATAACTATCAAAAGATTGACACTTGTTTATTTCTGGTTGAAATGTGAAATTACGTCCAATGACCAAGATTGTATTAAATGGTAAAAATATATTCTAAATATACATTAAAACCACTCAAATTCATAACTTATCACTATTAATTATTTTGATTAAAAAATTTGTTTTTAATTAAAATTTAGTAATTTTCACTATTCATCAAAGTAAGAAAGTTATCCGAAAAGCACCAAAATTTCACCCTAAGCTAATTTCGAAATTCAAAATCCAAAAATGAAGTCCATTTTGAATGATAAATTTATAAAATTTTAAAAAGTGGGTATTACAATTCATAACGGCTAGTTTGATTGGTTGTGGTGTGTTATAACTCGAAGTTGTGTACAACACAAACTACTGTATTATTCAAAGTGAAGTGTACCGTGGAAGCATGGGGTGTTACATTCTCCCTTCCATCAATAAATTGCATCCTCACAATATTAAATTGTTCTTTGAAAATAAATGGATGAAAATAGAAAATATCATTGTGGGAAAACACACTTCGAAAATTGGGTTAGTAAAATTTAGTCTTAATAATAGGAAAAGAAAAATGAAAGGGTCACCACCAAATTATGATATCGATTAGGAGAAAATCGGTGGTAATTAAGGACATGTAATTGATGAAAAACGTAAATATTTATAAGGAGTGATTGAGGTCATCAATCACAAATAATTGTAGAATTGTGGGCCTCAAAGCCACCAATCTATGATGATTTAAATTACCATCGGTTCAACAAAACGTAAGGTATTAGGATAACACATTTTTGGTTTTAAGATCCCTTAACTAATGTTTAATATTTAATTTATCCATAAAATAAGAGTAAATATACAAATATATATATATATATGTATATATATATACTTGACATGTAGAGTTTCATCCATCAACTAATTCCTACTACAAACTCATCTTTCACTGTAAAAGATTTAATATATATATATATATACATATTTTATATTTATACTAATCATATAGGGTTAAAAAATTAATGAATTTATAATTCACATATCAGTCCCATTAAAAAACTACATTATTCAATCCAGGACATCATGTGGGCTAGTGGTAGGTGATACACCCTTGTCACCCTTTGGTTGTGGGTTCAAGTCTTGCGGCCTTGCCGGACGTGACGGGTTGCCTCCCAACCTCTGGGTTGTCATTTTTATGGAAATTAAAAAATAATCTCAAACTATACTTATCCAAAATACTTCTTCCCAAACTCATAGTCCACAATTTATAAGGCAGGTAAACACAGTGAAGATCCTTTTTTCCATGTAATAGCATGTGAACATCTTCATCATGTATTCTTTTAAAATATGGTAACACCCTGAATTACCATAAAACTTTATTTATTACATCCATTCTCTCTTATTCCTTATTGAATATTAGATATATTCTTTATATCAAAATACTTTGTATTTTACAATAATTATGAAATAAACATAACATTAATCAGTGCCTAGGTAGTAAAGAATATCCAATATAATTCATCCAAATCAACCATCTCTTATCCCAAAATAACTACATTAGTATCAAGACCATATTAAGGATTAACATTCCTTCAACCATGTATTTTAAAAAATAAAGTTTAACTTTATGTTGAGTGACTTTTCATACTATCATATAATCTCAAATCCTCAATGAAGTAGTACTGCAGTACAATCCTTATTTATCTCCATAATTCGTATAACCAGTACATCATTGATACAACACTCAAATTAAATAATTCTTTAATAACAACATAAGAACACTAGTAATTCCTCTTCATCTATGGTAGTATAATAACATTATTATTATCCAATAGCATCATTTGGTGCATACACTGATGATTTAGACATTGGTTTGCGTATTCTCCCAACTCCTTGCAGATGAAGCATTGTACATTTGAAATCATTTTCTTACCCTTGCAATCACGTACTTGGTGTCCTTTTTCTCCACACTTATAACAAAATCCCAATCCCTTCAAGAATTTACCAAGGTGATTCATTCCACATTTATCACATATTGGAAAATCCTTCTTTCCCTTATTCCCTTTATCCATATTTCTTTTTACCATCCTTTTATTCTCTGGATTCCCTTCAAAGCCATATGATTCAGAGAGTTCTTTACTGATCGTTTGATACTATTTATTCATATGATGATAATACGTGGGAGACTATTTACATTCTAAATATTGTCTTAATACCATGAATTATATGCCCCTTTTTACTCTTTGGATCATATGTATTGCTGGAGTTCTCATTCCTTCTACTAGGTGTCATTTCTAAACAATGACATACACTAAATTAGTTTATGAATCACAATTCATAATTACAAATATGTAAAATACCTAACATAAATTGAATACTTTATGGATATAATCCTTAATCACAAAAATGTTTTCATTGAGGAGGTATATACTCATAAACCCTTCATAACGGTTTGTAAAGAAAATGAGAATTATCCTAAGCATATCCCCCAGGAGTGTCGTAACCAAGAGTGCAGCAAGCCCCATTGTTATGCACCAGTTCACATTCAAGTCTAGCTCAAGGCAGTGTTTTCATATTTTACCCCTACGTACATCTGTGCCAGAGATGCCTCTACAAGCTTGTATCCAGACAGGGATGTATTTCTGGGAAAACTCACAAAATCTCTAGAATACCAAAATTTTGGGAAGTTCTTCTATAATAATCCTCAAAGTCTATCTTCGGGTAATGTGCTCTAATCAGATTTTATCTAAAAATAGTTTCCAAGGTTATTTCTAAACTTCCTATGATACCAACTGTAACACCCCGACCCCGGTTACCCAGAGTCGGTGCATTATTTTAAAAAATTGGCATGATTATAAGGAATCAAGTCCCGAATTACCGATCAGTTTAGCAGACTTGAAAAATAGATTACATACATGAATGTTACATTACACTACATAACATACAGAACAACATAAATAATCATTTATGAAAGACATTATTCATTTGTCTTAACCCTACATATCAATCACAATAAACTTATTGGAATCCTGGGAAAAATAAAACATAGAAAGGGGAGAGCTCAGATTCTCAGTAAGGATAATAATACAGCAGAAACTTTAATAAATAAGCATAAACATTTAAGGAAATGTATAACTAAAACAAAAGCCTTTTAAACTTGAAATTTAGCATAATATGGCTGAAATAAAATGAAATAATTTCATTTACTTATTCACATGGATATATTACTAGTCAAATAATCACATGAAATATCAATAACCACTTTCATAATGAGGGAATGCATAATGCTGAACATTAATTTCTGTGTCAAGGCCTCGTGCCAAGACTAAGGGATAACTGTAACCGGAACCCATCCTGGAGTGCCTCTAATAACTGGACACCAACCCGGAGTCCCTCTAATAACTGGACACCAACCCAGAGTGCCTCTAATAACTAGACACCAACCCGGAGTGCCTCTAATAACCGCAAACCAACCTAGAGTGCCTCTAATAATTGGACACCAACCCGGAGTGCCTCTAATAACCGTACACCAAACCGGAGTGCCTCTAATAACCGGACACCAACCCGGAGTGCCTCTAATTAACGAACACCAACCTGAAGTGCCTCTAATAACTGGAAACCAACCCGGAGTGCCTCTAATATCCAAACACCAACCCGGAGGTTCTGCTGTAACTGGACCCCATCCGGGGGGGCTTACTTTTAACGGTCCCCAACCCGGAACATACTAGTCCAACTCATTCATCTTAAAAATTGGATGAAATATAACATAAGAATTTGTATTAAAACTTGCATAAGAAATGACAAAACATTAATCCTAACCCATTAATGACATAAAAATAACTAATCCATAGTCAATCATTTCACAAAACCATACATACAATATGGATGATTTGTATCATAATAAATCTACTTCAAACAAGTGTAAAATTTATCAAAGGATGTTGACATTGATGAAATCAAAACTATTTGAGGGAAATATCTCATTTTTTGAAATCATTTAAAAGTCACATAATTATAAAAAGAAAACATTCAAAGACATTTTTGAATCAAAGTGTCCCATACCACTTTGAATCTTTTCAAAGGAATTAATATTTAAAAAACATTCTTGTCCATATAAATAAATCCTTAAAACCCATTTTGAAGACATGGACATTAATAAGAAAGATTTAGAAGAATAAATATTTAAAAATTTTGAAATTACGTTTTAGTAAAAAGTCCCTTCAAAGAATCCCTTTGAAAACATTTTCATAAAACATGGTCATGGATAATAAATATTTCCCAGTAGATACTTACGTAAAAACAACCTCGGATAATAGTGATATTGTGAAATTAACCTTTGCCAATTTGGTAACATACGAAACATACACCCCATGAAAGAGGTATCATACAAAGAATTTGTAAATACAAATAAATTAAAGTTTATTACATAAAGATTACAATTATGGGAAGTACATACACCACACAAAAGGTAATAGTGGCAATATGGCATGAATCTCACGGGAATAAAGATTGAGATGAAAACCCCTTACCATGTGTCCGACATGACCCGTTCGTTCTTTAGCATCCTAAATAATAAACTAAAGTTAATTTATACTTTCTTAAGAACCTTTTTAATGTTTATTATTCCTTTTATATCACTTATTACCATTTTTAAACATTATGTAATCATTTATGTTAATAATGTTCATTTTGTCAATATTTGGCAGTTGAGTAAAAAATGAACATCTTATAGTTACAAGTTGTTCACATGTTCAAAAGATAATTATATCCAGAATGATATTAAGGATGTAGATATCATATATATCAGATATATTATATATATACTTGTATTTATAATAGTACATATCATTTTGGTGTAAGAATGAAATGAACCGTTCATGGAGATGGTAAGTCGTACGTACGCATGGACGCTACATTCATATCTATTTCTTATTTTAATAGACATAAAACAAAATTATACATTGTTATATTATAATTACATTATAATATCACATATAATAGCATTAACTTCATCCTTTATACCACCCACATATTTTATTAACGAGTCAAATCACTTTGAGGGGGCGGTAGTCTGCACTTCCTCAAATGAAATTATCGCATTTACTCATAATGGAAACCATTAAGGTAAGCTATAAAAGAAAAGTACAGAAGCATGAAGAAACCAAAAACATATTATATATGATATATAAATATAGTACTATAATAATGTACACCATGAGAGGTGGTAGGAGGTAATTGAACAATCATTGTTTCGTGAGGCGTTTGTTTGCCATCCACAGAAACACTATGTTCTTCACTCATTCGATGGAGATGTGTGTATGTGTAATTCAAATATATCTCATAAAAACATCCTAGTATATTTATTATACTGGTTTTTTTATAATCGAATGTAATTAAAAGAGTATTGGGGTCGGGGAAGTAAAATAAAAGAAAATAAATTAAGAGAAATTGTTACCTTTAATTTCGGTAACTTCCTTTGGTTTGAACCAAACGGACTCCTTGAAGTGCCATATGCCTAAGGTAAGGCTTTTAGGAGTAGGATATGGATGTAGGGTGATTAATTTGGCAGAGTTTTGATGAGAATAATTTCTTGAGTTGTGTGATGAATTGGTTAGAAGTGGTCTCCTTTTATAAGGGGAAGGAGGGGCTCTTTAGGAAAGTGTGAAAATATTATTTTATTATATAATGATATTTTTTTTCTAAAGGTCCAAATATCATTAGAGTCAAAGATAAGATGAATCATGGTCGAAATAAAATCATCCAATAATAATTGGACATGTTTTGTATATTATTTTAAAATTTATAATCTAATTTATTTAAATCATTTATTAATAAGGTAAATACTGGATCCTTATATTGTCCTAAATAATTTAATTTATTCGATTTATAAAAATTATAAAGAAATACCATGATGTAGGGAATATTATTATCTTTCTAATGAATTTTTATAGTAAAAAATATTAGTTATATAACACCATATAAAAATTAATTACGAAAAGGTTTTTGTTTATGCCAATTTTGCCTTTACATTAAAATAATTAATCTAAAATGTCATTATCATTCTTAAGTGGCTCCATGGGGTCCCAAAATCGAGCCAAAGATGTACATGGTCAACCATTACTCATCCAATAAGTTTAGGACATGTGTTAAGGTAATTTTGAATTATTAAAATATTCTTTTTACCTTGATTTACCCTATTTACCTTTAACCGCAGTAAATATAAGTAAAAAGTTACTATTCACCAGAAATTATTTTTATCTTATTGAACCACATTTTACTCCTTAATATTAACTGTGTCTCTCGGATTTTCAAAATTCAACTCACAAAAACAGTAAAATTAAGTTTTATGTGAATTTTCAAATTCTCCTAGGAGGTTGGTAAAACACAGTGAAAAGTTCAATAAAATTTTTATATATCTAAAATTATTATAATCTAACTCCAACGAATTAAAATGAACTTATATAAGTATTATTTATATATTTTCACATAAATTAATTTAAATAAAATAAATATTTATTTAAAAAAATCGGTTTTAACCAATAACTCAGTGTTTTTTACTATTCATCAAAAATTGATGTTTCTCAGAAAAATACCAAAAATTCATCCTAAGATATATTTGATATTATGAATTAAAAAATGATTTCTATTTTACCAAATTAAAAACATATAAGTTGCATTAATTAATTTAAAAATTAATTCCCATTGTCAAAACAAATAGCATGTTTATATGAAATAATGACTATCAAATGATTTACACTTGTTTATGTCGGGTTTAAATGTGAAATTACGTCCAATGACCAATATTGTATTAAATGGTAAAAATATAGTCTAAATATACTTTAAAACCACCAAAATTCATAATTTATCACTACTAATTATTTCGATTAATTTTTTTAAATTAAAATTTAGTAATTTTCATTATTCATCAAAATAGGAAAGTTATCCAAAAAGCACCAAAATTCATCCCTAAACTAATTTCGATATTATGAATCCAAAAATGAAGTCCATTTTGAATGATAAAATTTATAAAATTTCAATAACTGGGTATTAATATTCATAACAGCTAGTTTGATTGATTGTGGTGTGTTATAACTCGAAGTTGCGTACAACACACAGTACTTTATTATTCAAAGTGAAGCGTACTGTGGTAGCTTGGGGTGTTACAATATTCATTTGGATTCTTTTCATATCATTTCATTATTTTGTTGAATATATTCCCCAATATTAATTTCAAAAAATTCATAATAAAAACCTATGAATTTCTTCATAATATCAAAAGTGGATTTATTAAAACCATCAATATAATAATCATAAAACATTATAGTTCCTTTATGTGTCATTATCAATATCAATTCTTGATTAAATATTCTTTTTTATTCCATTAAAATATATTATATAGATTTAGAATTGAATCCATTTTAAAAAACTGTATTATAATTTTTTTGAAATCATTAAAAATCAATAAAACATCAATTCATTCTTGTATGTTTTTTCATTTATATTTAATGATAGGAAAATAATTTATTTCTTCATAAAATTTATTTAGAAATTCATTAAAATATTTGAATTTCATCTCCACATTTTATCCAAAATAACTTTTAAATAAATTATTTAAATCAGATAAATATATTGACCTTGGGTTTTCTATGTTTTATCATTTTTCTCATTTCTGTTATCTTATATTTAACCAAAAACCATCCACATCATCACTTTCTACATCAGACATGGTTTGGTTTAAAAATGTTTTTTTGAACAGTTATTTTATTATTCTAATTCAAAACTATATATTACGTTGAATGTAAAAATAATTTGTATCATTCTAATAATTATAAAAAAAATGTTGAACGAATTAGTAGCACATTATTCTTCATTTTCCAACTCTTCTTCTAGATTTTTTCACGTTGTTCATTACTTTTCAATGATCCTTTCATTGAATTCTCCACATCTTCTTAAACAAGTTTTTGAGATTCATCAAGTTTATAATTGTATTTTACTGTTACATTTAATATTACTTTATCAATAATTTTGTGACTTCATAATGACTATCAAATTCTACTCATACCACCGTGAAATTTAAAAATTACACTATATTCGATAGCATACAAGATATGTAACACCTAGCTTAAACAAAAAATTATACATAGTTACGTGATCATTATATCATAGAAACTAAATTCAAAAGATTATATAATATTAAAATCATTATGATCTATATTATCTTCAAACAATTTTTTAAAATACCAATTTACTCTTTTTGAATAAGAACTCAATTTTTAGTAATTCCATTTTAATCTTCAAAAAAATATGACTTCTAAAAAATTCCATAATTTCATGAGGGAATTATATATTAAATTAATATAACATAAATTAAATTTATTTTATAAAAATAATATCATTTTATAAATCATCATATCAAAATTAAAATAATGGGGAAGTTTTGAATTTTTTTGAAAAGCTTATTTTTTTAGTGAATTGTGAAATTTTTTATTTTTATTAAAAAAATTATTTTTCTTTCAACTATTTCAGTTGTTTTAATTTATTCAAAACTAGATTAAAAGATAATTTAAATATATAGTATGATTAATAATACATCTATGTTCATTATAATATATTTAGTTGTTTAATTTTCAATAAAAACTTTTATATACATAAAATGGCATTTAAAAAATTATTTTTATTTCGTTTTTCTAGTTTAAATTTATATTAAATTTTGGAAAATAAATTTTTTGAGTTTTAAATAATTCAAAAAATATTTTAATTTATTAGATATAAATTTATTAAATATTTGTCTTTTAATTTTTTCAATATAAATAGGAACCATAATAATTTCATTTCCATAGTAAAGGGTACATTAGGAAGCTAAAGTTAAATAATGAATGAGATTGACATTAAAATTAACCTAAAACATACATAAATTTTATTAGATTAGTATATTTATTCCCTAATAATCCATTATTTGAGTATAAAGAATTTTTTATACATTTGGATGAGATTATGATCATTTTATTGTTATATTTCATGAAAGCTCAAACATCCTACACTCTTGATTTTAAAAAATATATAATTATAATATGGGGTTATCCAAAGGATGTGTTTGACTGTAAATATTAGTTTAATTTTAAAATATTTATATTCATCATGGTAATTTATTTATAATTTTTAGTTTTGAAATAATAATCTTAAATTCATACAGAACGTTGATGCAGAAATGATTTAATTAATGTAATAGTTAAATTAATGAAATTAAAAATATTACAAGTAACATATTAAGAAATATTTAAAGTTATACATAAATTATATTGATTAATATATTTTTTAGGAAATATTAAAATATTTGTTTTACATATTTTATTGATATTTTGAATAAAAATTGATAAATAGTATCAAAATTGAATATAATTATATTTTATAGGATTAATATTTAATTAAAATATTTAAATATAATAATTTAAAAAATCCTCAAATGGGATAATATATGGTCTAAAATTTCCCATCTTTTCCATTTATATGCTATTTAAAATTTTTTTTCTCAAAAAATGCTTATTATATTTTAATCTTTTGAGATATTCTAAAAGTGGACCTCACCTTAATTATAAAATCAACCTCCTCCCTCACATACTCACACAATTATAATTCATATATCTAGACAAATTACTCCCTATTCCTATTATAAAAATATTTATACAAGATATAGAGGCTATTTTTCTTCCAAAATACAAACCCAATATCACATAAGAAGATATCTAAAAGAAGTATGTCAAAGAAGATGTAATTGTTTTTAACAAATCTTGAATTATTATTTCTTCTTCTACATAATATTGATGTATTGATTACATTAACAATTAATTAATATATTATCATATATACACTATGAAATTATTATTATTATTATTATATAACCGTATTCAACCATTCAACAATCCTGTATGAAATTGATGCATTGTATATGCATACATACGACAATGCATCTCTATGCAAAGGTGTAATTTTTTTCATCACTGCTTTACTTGGATCATTCTAACTTTTAAACTAATAAATATTTATGATATATATAACAAAATAATTATTCCTTATAGGCTAACAATTCTTCACCATTCATTCATCCCATCAATTTAAAAAATGAAAACATCTTTCATGTGTATGTCCGACCTACCATATCCATGAACAGTGTAATTCATTTTTCAATATCTATTATTGTAGATTAAAATCAATATCTATATAACTAATTTATATTATATTTAAACCATAAATAATTTTCTGAATATTAATATACTATGATAATATTATAGGGACCAGAACTACTGAATCATAACATACATGAAAAACAACGTTGTTACCACATAAAAATAATGGTAATAATGAAATACTATTAACAAAAATATGATAAATAATATAATAGATATATATGACATTATGAATATTCATATGGTTATGGAATAAATATATGACATGTTTAAATTCGTTATTCATGTGGTTAAAAAATATTCATCTAAAGAGGAGTATGAAAAAAGGTAATTCATCTCAATTTCACATCATTGAGAGATATTTTAATATTATGATCCAAATTTCTTCTCATTGGATTATACACTTACCCTTTGAGTTATTTATTATAACAATTCATTGAAAAAATAATTTCTTTTCAATTCATTTACACTTTTATCTTGGATACAGTTATTTTGAAAGTAGTATATGACTTCTACAAATATTGTTACATCATTATAGTATCTGAATGACTGGAGAATTGTTGATATATACCAATGATTTAATAAATATGAATATTTCTTCAAAATAAATATTTATTATTAATTAAATTAATGTTTTTTATATATGAGTAATATGTGGTAATTTTAGTGATGGATTTGAGAAAAAATATATATATATCCCCTTGTGGCATCGGTATGTCTCTAATGTGTAACTAGTTTGTTGAATTAAATTGTGTCTTACCAATAATTACTTTAATTCATTGTGATTTTTCATGACAATATAGACCCCATGATTTCAGATAACATATTTTATAATATTTTTTATATCTATAATATCGAATATTTTAATTATTATATGTGAAACTTTCTCTATGATATTATTCGTCTATTTAGTTCATTATTATGTTATTTAATAGAATGTTTACTAAGTTATTTAACATAACATAATGATAATGCATTTTTTTAATCCAGATATATTTCATTGTATGTTAACATTTTTAATAATTTCATATCACCCTTTCATAGGTTTCATATTCCATGTATATGAAGTATTATCCTCTTATTGAGTTCAAGGATTCCAAATTTCCTTAAAAACAATTTTATATTTTATCCTTCATGTAATATTGGAATCATGTATGCATTTAGTTTTCCCAAAAAAAATTAACTACTTGGTCATTCGGGATAAGGATTCTTGTATCTTAAAACAATGTCATATATTAGAAACTGAATGTAGTATATTATCGTTAGGGGTTTACATAGATAGTATCAGAGGAAGTTAAATAAATGACATTGGAATTAGATTTTATAAAACATATATAATGGAATATAACCCTAAGAAATACTCTGAGAATAAGTACAAGTATATGATAATAACCTATAATTTTATTATGGCCATGCATAACATAGTTTAAACCCAAGGACACATATATTTAGAACATGGTGTCCTGATTTATAGTTACATTGAATAACATTTTAGGATTATTTGATAGTTATATCTCATTAATGTAGTATAACTATTATATATGCATTTTTATAGTCAATGTTGTGAACCAAAAAGAGCTATATTAACATTTAATATAGTATACAATTTTTTAATGGGAAACCAAATTTGATTATGACTTGTGTAGAGGATATAATACTTTCTCCAAATCAGTTATCACTATATATGGTTAAAAACATGCACATTAACCACCTCTTAGATTCACTAATGAAGGGAAGGATAGAGTTCACTATGATATCATGTGGTGGGGAATAGGGAAGAAAGAATATTTAGTATCTTATATATTATGAGTGTGAGAATAAACCCCCATGTTAATGTCTTTGAGTTACAAGAAGATAATTTAGTTGTGGAAAACAAGAACATAAAAAATTGATTTCCATTGAGAAATAAAAATTTTTTATAATGAAATAGATGATAATATTAGTCTCCATATGTTATTTTTAATGGTTTAATGATTCAAATTTTGAATGTATGTTAATTTTGAAATATTATAACACCCCAAGATTTCTTGGTACGTTATCTCTTCAAAGTAATTCAATAACATGCACTATAGGCTACACTGAGTTTGAGTGCACCAAGGCTTACAAAACTAGCCATTCAAAAATTGGTTATGAATAGTATTAACTGAATTTTTATTTTTATATACTCCATATAATTTTACCTTATGTATTATCTGTTTCTTAAACTTGTTATAAGAATTTTTTTTATTTTTAAGATAAAAATTGTGTTTTTCAAAAAAATGCAATTTTGTCTCCTTTTAATGGGGAACTCTTTTTTAATCCAATATTATAAACTTTTACATATTCAATTTGACAAAATAAAACTCTTATTTAGAACCAGGATGTCAAAATTTACGTTGGATGAAAATTTGGTATTTTTCTAATAATATTCATTTTTTATGAATTTTGAGAAATACTATATTTTAATTTAACAATTAATTTTAATATAAATTATTTATATAGTTATATTATCTTTTTAATTTGTTTTTAAGTGAAATTAGATTATATTTTTACCATTTAATCCAATTTTGGTTGTTGGATGTAATTTCACTTAAAAATTGAACGTAAACAAGTGTCGATATTTTGATAGTTAACATTTCTTAAAAACACGCTTTTTGTTTTGACAACAGGAATTAATTTTGGATTAAATAATCCAAATTCTATATCTTTAATTTGGAAAAATAGACATCATTTTTGAATTCGTAATATCAAATATAGCTTAGGCAGAATATTTGTAATTTTTTCTGAAAAACTTCAATTTTTGAGGAATAGTGAAACCACTAAGTAGTAGTTAAAAATATGCCTTTTTCATTTAAATTAAATTTTACCACTTTTATGAATTTAATTTCCAAAATCTGAAATACATGGTTGTAATTATTTTGTAAAATTTGGTTCAATAAGATGAAAATAATTTTCGGTGAATAGTAATGTTTGACTTCTATTAACCACGATTAAAGGTAAATAAGGTAATTCGATGTAAAAAAGAATATTCTAATAATACAAAATTACATTAATACTGCTCCTAACCTAATTATATGAGTCATGGATGACCATGGGAATCTTTGGGTCGATTTTGGGACCCCATGGAGACACTTAAAAGTGATAATGACACTTTATATTAATTAATTACAAGTAAAGTCAAAATTCACTTAATCATATATCTTTTTGTAAATAAATTTTCACGTGCGGTTATATAAGTTATCTCTCCAAATATAAATATTATTTCGAAAGATTAAAATATTTTCAACATCATGGTATTTTGTATAATTTTTAGACATCAAATAAATAATATTATTTATGATGCAATAATAATGTATTGTTTACCTCATTAATGAATTATTTAAATAAATAATATTATTAAAATTATCAAAATATCTAAAAATTTTCCAATTCTTATTGGATGATTCTATTTAGTCCATTAATCATCTTATCATCGACTTTAATTAGTTTTGGACTTTTAAAAACCGAAAATAATTATATAATAAAATAATCTTTTCATACATTCATAAAGAGCCCCTCCTCCCCCATATAAAAACCCATCACCTCTAACCCATGAATATCACCACTAAAGCCTCTTGTCTCAACCAACCAATACCCAAATAATATATAAATATTTCTCCCTTCCACCTATAAGCCTTACCTTAGGTATAAGGCACTTCAAGAAATCCTTTTGGATCAAACCAAAAGGAGTTACCCAATTTTAAGGTAACTTATTCCCTAAAGTTTACTTTTTTTATTTTACTTATAAACCCCCTAAACTATTTTTATTACATTATTTAAGAAAAAAAATGTATCCTAATTATAAAGGATTGTTTTTATGAGAAGGATTTTAGGTACACTTGCACACACATATATCTAATTAGAAAAGAACACATTGCTTCTGTGGACGGCGAACTATTGCGTTAGGAAATGAGGATTATTCAATTATCTCCTTCTTCATCATATGGTGGTCATTATGATGTCATTCTATTTATATATTATATATATTATGTTGAGGTTTTATCTATGCTTTTTTAATTTTAATTTACATACAAACCTTTATTATTTCCAATATGTGTGAAAATAATAATTTCATTTGAGTAAGTGCAGACTACTACCCCTTCAAGGTGATATGATTTGTTCATGACATACATGGAACATATAAATGATGGAGTTAATTAAATTAGGTACCACATATATCATATGATATTATAATGTAATTATAATATACCTATGTATCATTATGTTTTCATTTCATTAAACATGAAATAGAGATGAAAGTAGCGTTTATGCGTACGTACAACTTTCCATCTCCATGAACGGTGCATTTCATTTCATATATCGAAATATCATTAACTAATTAAATATATATATATATATATATATATATATATATATATTAGATATATATGATATTTATGATATTTAAATCATTAGTATGGCACTGGAGATAATATATTTTTGACCACATGGACAATTTGTAAATATTACAAGTTTATTTTTGACTCAAGTACCAAATATCGACAAAATGACCATTATTAACTGAAAAGATTACATAAAGTTTATAACACAGTAATAAGTGATATAAATGGAATAATAAACTTGAAAAACTTTTTTAAACAAGTTGAAATTAATGTTTGTTTCTTATTTAGGAGATTAAAGAACAAACAAGTCATGTCGGACATGAGGTAAGAGGTTTTGTTATCTCACTTTTAATTTTGTGACATTTCCATTATTCCCCACTTATTTATTACATGTGGTGTATTGTGTACTTCCAATTGACTTATATTATCATTATTCTCTTTATATTCGTGGTATTATATGATTCATTTGGTAGCTAATAACTTTTGGTCATACGACTCGATTGATTACAACGTGGTAAGGGGTTTTCATCTCACTTCTTCTTCCCATGAGATTCATGCTATAATGCCTATATTTCCTTTTGTGTGGTGTATGTACTACCTATGATTGTATTATTTGTTAAATATACATTAATTTATGGTTGTTTACATGTTCATTGGATGAAACTTCTTTCATGGGGTGTATGTTTTGTATGTTACCAAATCGGTATTGAAATTTCAATTTTCAATTTCCACTCTTTAGGATTTATGCATACTTCATTGATTACATTACTCCAAGATTATGCGTGAAATTACTATTTATGTACTTATGTAGTAAATTCCCCTCCGATTTTCGAGTATGTAATTTTGATACACATAATCACTCCATTGATAAATTCTCAGGTCATCAATATAAACTTGATAAGATAAATTTTAACTCAATTTTATTCATTGAGTTAAACATCCAAGTCATTAGTGTTGTTTTTAGAAGAATATGTGTGAATGTCCTCTGATTGATTTACAATGAATATCCAATCATATTGAGTTTATTTATATTTTTCACACATAATTATGTCATAGACTTATTCTTAACCAAAGGATATGGTCTTTATAAAGGAATTAATCCCAACTTACAATCCATTGAAACTTCATTGTTGTTATGCTCCAATTCACTTTTATTTTGTGTATATACTGTAATTTTACATAGTATATCATGAATCCCTTTATTCTCATGGTATTATACTGTTTTGATTACCTCAATTATTTAAATTCAAACATCTCTCATTTGGTTAGGAACTCTAACAAAAATATCATTTTAAATGTTTTATAAATTTATTCGTCTAAATTGTTCTCATTAATTTCCATGTTTTAAAAATGGTTTTCTGGTTTTATTTATATAGACATTAATGTTTCAAAACTGAAATTCCTTTTAAAAGTTTCAAATCGGTATTGGACACTTTGATTCAAAAATCTATTTTAAACATTTTCTTGATAAATAGCGAAACTTTTAAATGTTTTCATGAAAAATGGATATTTCTCTCAATGATTTTTACTGTTCATTTTCAACTACGTCAACATCATTTATGGGATATTATTTTTGACTGAGGTTGATTACTATGATACAAATTTTTCATACTGTATTAAAGGTTTTAGAATATGTTTGACTGTGGGGGTGTTATTTTTATACCATTCATGGTTAATGGATAAAGTATTTACATTTTGAACTACTAGTTTTAATATGAAATTTTATGTTATGTTTAATCCTTTTCATATGTGGAATGAATTGGAAAAAGTATGTTTTGGGTGGATCCTGCTATATCTCCTCAGTTCATCGGTAGGTCTAATAAGACAAACTAGTTTCTTCGCACAAGTCCTTGACAAAATCTTATTTGTAGTCTTGGCACAAGGCCTTGATTATGTGGTTATGAAGTCTGGCATTATGTATTCCATCATTATGAAAGTGGTTATTGATATTTCATGTCATTATTTTACTAGTATAATATCCATGTTAATAAGTAAATGGAATTATTTGATTCTATATTTTCTATATTATAATGAATTTCAAGTTTAAAAGTCTTTTGTATTAGTCTTATACATTTCCTTAAATGTTTATGCTTTTTTATGAAAGTTTCCACTATATTGTTATCCTTACTGAGAATATGATCTCACCCATTTATATGTTTTATTTTTCCCAAGATGTGAAGAAGTATTTTATGGTTGACCTTCAGGGATAGGCTAAAGATATAAGTGTGTTTAAAAAGGGTACAAAATGTTGTTGTTGTTTTTATTTAATGATGAAATGTAAAACTTATGAGTGTATCTAGTACTTCCAAGGATACTAAACTGATCGGTCTTTCGGTAAATTATTCCTTGTATCATTACAATGTTATGTAATAATGCACCAACTCTAGGTAACTGAGGTCAGGGCATTACAGTAGGTATCAAATAAAGATTAGTACAAACCTTGGAAGATAGATTTATAAAAACTCATATTAGTGAACAATACCCCCAAGATAGACATTGAGGATGAGTATAGAAGAACTTCCTAGAATATTGGTTCTATAGTGATTTTTTGAGTATTCCAAGTAATACATCTTTGTCTGGATATAAACAGTTAGAGGAGGCTCTCACATAGATGTACCTAGGGGTAAAACCCGAAAACACCACTTTGAGAAAAATTAATAAAGGAAATGGTGCATGACAACAGGCCTTGCTGCACTCTTGGTTACGACACTCTCAGGGGATATTCTTAGGATAATTCATATTTTCATTACAAACAGATTTAAATGATTTTAATATAAGATGAGAATAAATAACCTTAGATAATCCTAAGGTATTTTAGATTGAAAATAATGTGTTGTGATATGCATTAAATTATTTTAGGACTCACACTATGATTTCTTCTATTAGTCAATGGTTGGATTCCAAAGAAGTCGTAGTAACACTGAACATGATGTAAAAGGTGGGAAAATCAGTGGAAACAAAAATGGAATGGAATGTTGATAGGAGTAAAAAATATCGTGTTCTTGTAAAATAATATTTCCAAAAATATGATCAACAAAATATATATAAACCAACTCCTAGAATCAACAAAGAGGAGAAAGGTGGTGAATGATAATAGCTCTAGTAGTAGAGACCATGGAAAAAAGAATTCTCAATTTCCATCATGCGAGAAGTGTGAAAAGAGACACCTAGGAAAGTGTCTCAATGGAATAAAGAAATTCTTAATGTGTGGGAAAGTTTGACATAAAGTTATGAATTTCCAAACAAAAAATAATGATTACTATGGAAGAAAATAAAAATGATCCTAATAATCCAATTACATTCATTTTCCAAAAATTTAACAGACCTTGGCATTACCAGAGTCAATTCCCTATTTGATAGGATAATTTATAAGTTATGTAAGAACTTATTCAAAATTAAATGGATAGAGAATTGTTAATAATTATGGGTTTACATTGGAAGACTATTCTCTAGTATGTATAACCATGTAGTTTGTTATGTGAAAATAATAATCGAGGAGGAATTATCTTTTCTTTTGTGGATATTGTTTTAAATAACCATTTGGGTTTATATGATCATTGAATTTGAGGCAATTACAGGTTATTTATTTTTAGGATGAAAATGCAATATGAGATAACATTTATAGCTAAAATTTGTTCGGTTTATTTTTAATGATTTTATCTCATTTTTTGGTATATTATAAAAATATATAGTTTTCGAAAAAGGAAAACACAAAGACCTTGTGACAACCCATTACATTGGACAAAGCTACAGGAATCAAACACACAACCAAAGTGCAACTCAGATTTACCGTCTACCACTGGACTACATGACGTCCATGGTTCGTATGACTAATTCTTTTTAGTTAAATGATTTGATGAATCAAGAATATGTTGATTTTGGGAACTTATAATTTATCCTTAGTATAGTAAAATGATTTGGTGACTAAGTGATAAATGTTATTTTGGAAAATGTTCTCTTTGTTGGTAACACTATATGCTTAAGGAAAATATAATACTCTGGTATTTCATTTGATGAGTAATGGTGGGTTTTTATCTATGTATTTATTGTGGATTTATAGCAATTTGGGTTATTTATGGAAATTATTGACCTATAATAGTTAATATTTGATTAGGTTAATTACTTTTAAGTATGTGACTTTATGAGTAGTCAATGTTATTTAGAGATACAATTTAATGATCAAGACCACATAAGAAAATTATTCTACATTTTCGGTTTCAATATTAGTTTGTATGATATTGAAAGATTTGATGTAAAATTATTTATTGAATGGTATTTATTGATCTTTGGGTATTGTTAGTTTAATTTTAGAAATTAAGATTAATATTTCATTGTTTAATGGATTATCCTTTTTTAGGAAAATCTGATCATTTACTAACCACTTTGTATTTTTTTAATCTATAAAGAAAATGGAAATATATTGTTCATCCTTCTTGGATTATGTGATTCTCAACTAGTTGATTCTATCACTTCAGGTGTGACCAAGTCATCTTGAATACTCATCGTTTGGAGTGAAATATTAGTTTGTGGTAAGAATTAGATAAAGGATGAAACTCTACATGTCTGGTAAATGTTTTTCTATTATTCTATGAATAAATTAATTATTAATCATTAGAAAAGGGATATTAAAACTGAAAATATTTTATCCTAATTCTTTATGTTTTGTTATACCGATGATATTTTAAATCATCATAGATTGATAGCATTGAGGCCCTAAATTTTACACATGTTTTTTATTGATGACCTCAATCACTCCCTTTAAATTTTTATGGTTTTCTGCCAATTATGTGTTTCTAATTTCCCCCAATGTTCTCCTAATCGAGATCATAATTTTGTGGTGATTTTTTCTTTCCAATTCCATCTTATTATGATTTAATTTTATTAACCCAATTTCCCATGTGGGTTTTAAAAAAGGATATTTTTTCTATTTTAATCATTTATTTTTGATGAACAATTTCAAATTGTGAGGACACAATTTATTAATGAGGGGAGAAGGTAGCACACCAGGATTTTTTAGTATGTTATCTCTTTAATGTAATTCAATAACTTGTACTATACGCAACATTGAGTTTGAGCGCACCATGACTTACCAAACCTTCCATTCAAAAAATAGTTATGAATAGTATTACCTGGATTTTGAATTTAATATACTGCATATAATTTTAACAAATGTATTAAGTGTTTCTTAGACATATTATAAGAAAAAATTGACTTTTTCAGATAAAAAATTTATTTTACATAAAAATGAAATTTTACCACATTTTAATGGTGATAACTTTTTAAATTCAATAGTTGACACTATAATAGATTAGATTTGAAAAAATTAAATTTATTTTTAAAATCAGGCCATCAAAATTTACATTGGATGAAATTTTGGTATTTTTATAATAATATTCATTTTTAGGAATAGTGATAAATACTATATTTAAATCCAAAACTACCTTTTAATCTAATTTATTTATATTGTTATATTATCATTTTAATTTGTTTTGAATTTTAATTAGATTATATTTTTCCAATTTAATCAAATATTGGTCATTGGAAGTAATTTCACTTTAAAATTGGACATAAACAAGTGTTATTCTTTTGATAGTTAATATTTCATAAAAACACGCTTTTTGTTTTGACAATGGGAATTAATTTTAAATTAATTAATCCAAGTAATATGTTTTGAATTTTGTAAAATAGAAATCAATTTTGATTTCAAAATATCAAATATATCTTAGGAATATTTTTTGTATTTTTTTGAAAAACTACAAATTTTGATGAATAGTGAAACCACTATATAGTAGTTAAAAATCTGAAATTTTCATTTAAATGAAATTTTACCACTTCTATGAATTAAATTTTTAAAATATGACATACATGGTTGTTATTAGTACGTAAAATGTGGTTCAATAAGAAGAAAATAATTTGTGTTAAATAGTAACTTTGGACTGTTATTTACCGTGGTTAAAGATTAAAAGGGTAATTCAAGGAAAAAAATATTCTAATAATACACAATTACTATAACACTAGTCCTAACCTTATTGGATGAGTCTGGGCCGACCATGGGAATATTTTAGTCTATTTGGAGACCCCATGGATCAATTTAATATTTATAATTACACTATATATTATTTAATTTTATGTGAAGACAAATATTACTTAAACATATATCTTTTTTGTAAATAAATTTTTACATGGGGTAATATAAGTAACCTCTTCGACTATAAATATTAATTATAAATATAATACGATTTACTATATCAAGGTAGTTTTTTTATAATTTTTTTACATCATATAAATAAAATTATTTATGACACAATAATTATGTAGTGTTTACCTCATTAATGAATGATTTAAATAAACATTATTTTAAAGAATAAATCAAAATATAAAAAACCTCTCCAATTCTTATTGGATGATTTTATTTCGACAAATAGTCATCTTCTAATTGACTATAATTTTATTTGGACCTTTAGAAACCGAAAAAAATTATATAATAAAATAATCTCTTCAGACTTTACTAAAGAGCCCCCCCTCCCCCTTATAGAAATCCCTCACCTCTATCCCATCACTCAAAACATTCAAGACACTTTGCTCATCCGAACTCTACCCAAATAATCTCCCAAGATCCTTCCCTTCCACCTAGAAGCCTTACCTAAGGCAAAAGTCAATTCAATAAATCCTTTTGGTTCAAACCATAGGGAGTTACCCAATTTTAAGGTAGAATCTTCCCTTAAGTTCTCTTCATTTATTTTACTTCTCCAACCCCTTAACTCTTTTTATTACATTTTTTATTAAAAAAATAGTATCCTAAATATATTTTTTTGTTTTTAATATAAGGATTTTAGCTACACTTAGAAACAAATCCATCTAATTAGAAAGAAAAATACAGTTTCTGTGGACGGTGAACTACTGGCTCACAAAACCATGATTGTTCAATTATCTTCTACTGCCTCTTATGGTGGCCATTATGATGGAACTGTATTTATATATCATAATTTTTTTTTAATTTTTTTCTCTTTTATTTTGTAATTTTCATTTACAAAAATACCTTTATGCTTTCCAATATGTGTGAACACGATAATTTCATTTGAGCTAGAGCAGACACTGCCCCCTCAAGATGATATGATTCGTTAATGACATACATAAAATGTATAAAGGATGGAGTTAATTAATTTATGAAACACATATATCATATGATATTGTACTGTAATTATAATATACCTATGTATCATTATGTTTTCATTTCCTTAAATATGAATTAGAAATGAATGTAGCGTTCATGTGTACATACAGCTTACCATTTCCATTTACGGTGCATTTCATTTCTTATCTCCAAATATCATGAAAAAATTATATATATATATATATAATAGATATATATGATATTTAAATCATTAATATGATACATGAGATAATATACTTTTGACCACATGGACAATTTGTAATTATAACAAGTTCATTTTTTACTCAAGTACCAAATATCGACAAAACAAACATTGTAAACATAAATGATTACATATTTATTATAATAGGGTAATGACTGATATAAATGGAATAATAAACTTGAAAAAGTTTCTTAAACAAGTAGAAATTAACTTTATTTAATTATTCTGGAGATTAATGAACGAACAATTCAAGTCGGACATGAGGTAAGGGGGTTCTTATCTCACTTTTAATTCCATGAGATTACCATTGTTCTCCGATTATTTGTTTCATGTGGTGTATTTTTACATCCATTTGACATATATTATCATGATTCTCTTCATATTCATGGTATTCGTTGATTCATTTTGTGGATAATATCTTTTGGTCATACGACTCGATTGATTACAATGTGGTAAGGGGTTTTCATCTCACTTCTTATTCTCGTGAGATTCATGCTATATTGCCACTATTTCCTTTTTTTGTGTATTTACTACCCATGATTATATTATTAGTGTGATATACATTAATTTATGTGTATTTAAATCTTCATTTGATGATACTTCTTTCATGGGGGTATGTTTCGTAAGTTACCAAATCGGTAAGGAAATTTCAAATTTCAATTTCCACTCATTGGGATTTCCGCATACGTCATTAATTACATTACCGCAATGATTATGTGTGAAATCACTATTAAATTACTTATTTAGTAATTTACACTCCCAATTTTGTGGATATACTTTTGATGCACATAATCACTCCGTTGATAAAATCTCAAGTCATCGATATAAAACTGATAAGTGAAATTTTAACTCAATTTATATTCATTGAGTTAAACATCCAAGTCATTGGTGTTGTTTTTACAAGAATATGTGTGAATCTTCTCTGATTGATTTATATGGATATTCAATCATATTAAGTGTATTTATATTTTAAACATATAATTATGTCATTGATGTATCTATAACCTAAGGATAAGGTATTTATGAAGGAATTCATCTCAACTTACATTCCATTGACACTTCTTTGTTGTTATGTGCCAATTCACTTTTATTTTTTGTATATATTATACTTTTATATAGAGTATCATGAATCCATTTATTCTAATAATATTATAAAGTTTTTATTACCTCAATTATTTTTATTCAAGCGTCTCTCATTTGGTTAGAAACTCGAACAAAAATATCATTTTAAATGTTTTAAAAATTTATTCTTCTAAATATTTCTCATTAATATCAATGTTTTAAAAATGGTTTTATGGTTTTATTTATATGGACATTAATGTCTTAAAATTTAAATTCCTTTTAAAAATTCCATAGTGGTATGGTACACTTTGATTTTAAAATCGATTTTAAACATCTTTATGATAAATAGTGAGACTATTAAATGTTTTCGTTAAAAAGGGATATTACTATCAATGATTGTTAATGATCATTTTCAACTATGTCAACATCCTTTACGGGATATTATTCTTGATCTAGGCTGATTATAATGATACAAATAATTCATACTGTATTGATGTTTTTGTGATATTTTTGACTGTGGATGTGTTATTTTTATACAATTCCTTGTTTATGGATAAAGTATTGACATTTAAAAATGGCAGTTTTAATAAGAATGTTTATGTTAGGTTTAAACATTTTCATATGAGGAATGCATTGGAATTAGTAAGCGATGGGCGGGGCCCTCTATATCACTTCAATTCGTCAGTAGGTGTCATGATACAAACTAGTGTCTTGGCACAAGGACTTGACAAAATCTTATTTGTAGTCTTGGCACAAGGCCTTGAATATGTGCTTATGAAGTCTGGAATTATGTATTCTATCATTATGAAAGTGGTGATTGATATTTCATGTTACTATTTGACTAGTATAATATCAATTTGAATAAGTAAATGGATTTTTTTGATTTTATCTTTTCCATATTATGCTGAAGTTCAAGATTAAAAGGCTTTTGATTTATTCTTATACATTGCCTTAAATATTTATTCTTATATATGAAAGTTTCCGCTATATTATTATCCTTACTAAGCATCTCAGCTCACCCCTTTCTATGTTTTATTTTTTCCAGGATATGAAGAAGTATTTTATGGTTGACCTGCTGGGATAGGCTAAAGATGTAAGTGTGTTTAAAAATGGGACAAAATTTTGTTGGTGTTTTTATTTCATGATGTAATGTAAAAAATAGGAATGTATCTAGTACTTCCTAGTCTACTAAACTGATCTGTATTTTGTGATGTGATTCCTTGTATCATTCCAATGTTATGTTATAATGCATAGTCTCTGGGTAACTGGGGTCAGGGAACTACAAATATGATGTACTGTAGAGAATAATCAAGAATATAATGAGAAAGGTAGTATGGGAAATATATATATTTTTAATGATGAGGATAATATAAATGATATAAGTAATTAAGGATGTAATAAAGAATATGATGATAAATCCTAGTTTATTGTTGAGAAATGAAGAGGAATGGTCAATGTTCTTCTATTTGGATTCAATAATTCTGTTATATATGTATTTTATTAATGATATTATGGTGATAATAATCATGAGATATATATATGGATTTTATTGCAGTACTACTTCATTAAAGAGTTGGAAGCATGTGATTAATAGTACTTCTAAATAATAGAAGTTATTAAGTAGAAAGTTGGTCTTTTAAAAGACACATGATTTGGTTAAGATAACTAAAAATATGTACTAGATGATGAGACAATAATGAAACATATATGTTTATGCATACATATTAGTGAACTTGGAAATGATATTTTGTTTGATGAAAATGTTATTCATGATGTTTTGTACTACATTTTTTCAGATATTTTAAATATATTTGATAATATGATATTATATTAACAGATTAAGGAGATAGTTGATTCTTAAAGTAAAGCATGTTTTAATTATGTGTTTATGGTGATTCGTGTCATTTCACTATTCAGGAAAATATATGATAATGTTACTTTAGTGTGATATTAATAGTTAACTTGTGGGGGATTAATAATAATTTTATATTTGAAATTTAGTAATAATATTCCCAATTTTTTTGAATTTAATCAAACATATTTTTGAGTATCCTGATGATTAGAAACATATAGTATGTATTATGTGGATAGTTAAATAATTTTATGTTTGGTTAATGTTGGATTTATCCTAATGGATAACATGGGCTAACTATTTTTTGGGGAAAATATTAAGAGGGTGAGGGACTGACTAATGGATCATTTTAATTATTAATGTTGTTTCAGGACTGAAAAAAACTCAAGTATCCACTTGTTGGCATAAGAGATAAAGTGGAAACATATAAATGGAAAACCAAATGATGATATTATTCTTTTTGAATATAATAAATGAATTAATTTATTTTTCTGGTTATTTAATTAATTATTAATATAACCCCTCAACAATTAGAAAATGAAAAAAAACATTATTCAATAAACATTCTTATAAGGAAATCAATGGTTATATAATCCATCCTATATTTTTGGTATTTTAGTTGGTACCTTTTTCACGTAAAATTTATCTATTAATATCTATTAGCCCTTGCGAGTTATTTTTCTCTTCCATACCCATGTTTTGACTTTCCATATATGTTATCCTAATCAAAAACCTAGAATGTGTTACTCCTAATGACATGTGTACTTCTCTTTGTCTCTTGTCAAAAGGATGTATTATTTATACTTCTTACGATGTAGGATTTATATAGAGGAATTTTAAAATATAACATAGTTTATTAGTAATCCATAGTTTAAATTTAAATGATTCAATTTATTAGAGTAGGGTATAATGTTAAACCCATATATTTTGTATTACAACACTGTGTTCAATAACATACAAGATTTTCAACACACATCATTAATGAGAAAATAAATTCTTTGAAGTGATCTTCATACCCAACCATTAAAATTGGTAGGAAATAATATTACAAAACACTTTATTAACTATATAACATTCCTAATAATTGTTTATATAATAATTTATGCTTATTAAATAAGAAATTGAATTTATATAAAGTTATATAAATCTATAAAAAAATATGTTTTCTTCGAAAATGGTTATCTTTCTTTTATCTGGGAATATTATAATAAATTTCTAGAACATATATTTTTTTATTTTATCAAATTAATACCATATTTTAGATCAAAATATCAACATTATCATTATGATAAATTTTTATATTGTATAGAAAATATTGTTTTTCCAATGAATAGTGTAAAATACTGATTTTTATTGAAAATAATATTTTTTTCTAAACCATTTTCAAAGTTCAATTTTATTTTATTTTTTAAAAGATAAGTTAGTGATTTTATATTATTATTAATTATATTATGGTCTTTTTAAATAATTTCATTAATGAATTTTGAATAAACAAATTTTTTTATATAAAAATGAATTTTTCATTAAAACTTTTATTCGATGTTTTCAACCAATTGTATTTTAATTAAATTACCCCATTTTTAATTTTTAATTTAAAAATGGAATAAATATTATGGTTCAATATTTAAATATTTATTAAATAGTTATTATTTGTTTTGTTAGTATGAATAGTAACCCTTCTATTTTTTGTTACCCTTGTCAAAGATAAATAAGTTTAGTAAAGTTAAAAATAAATTATAAGGACTCTAAAATGAACCTAACACGTTAATAAATATTATTCAATGATTATATTTAGTCCATACTCGTTTTGAATTGTTTATGTGTCATTTTAGGTCCATTTGGGACAGATTATGACCTTTTTAGTATTTTATTTCAAAAAAGGATGACAAGTCACACTCTTCTTTTAATAACTACAATATATAATATGGGGTTATCCAAAGGATGTGTTTAATAGTAAATAGTCATTTAAAATAGATAACTTGTATCTTAATCATGGTAATTTATTTTTAATTTTTAAGACAGATATAATTAAAATAATATCTTATGTAGCACTTAAGAAGAAATGATTCAATTAATGGAATAGTTAAATAAATGATATTAAAAATATCCAATGTAAAATAATTTGAGATATTTGTGATGATAAAAGAATTATATATATTAAAATGAAAAATTTTATGATTTATGAAAATAGTTGGATGCATTTTTATTATGTTCGTGAAGTATTTAAATTCAAAATAATGAATAGTATTAAAATTGAAAATAATAAAATTTTATGGGCTTAATATTTTATTAAATTTTTTAAGTATCCAACAAATCATATGTAATCAAAAATGGAATAATATATTGTCCAATATTTAATATCATGTTCATTTATAGTCCACTTGGTAGCATCTAGATCTATAATTGTATTATCACATTATAATCTTTTGAAATTTTCTAAAATCACCCCACACTTATGTTTTAAAAGGGAAACCCTCCCTCACCTACTCACACCTCATTGATACTTATAGGTATGCCATGTCATTGAAATATATATTATTAATGTCCTTATCAATGTTATAGAGGATTTATTTCATCCAAAAGCCCAATCCTAGATCATGTAAATTGATATCTAATGGACGTTCCCTGAAGAATATGTAATAGTTTTTACCAATTGTTTCAAGTTTATTTCCTATTACAATTCCTATTAATGTATTGTTTCCATAAGAATTAAAAAACCCTTGTATCATATACATACTTATATATTATTATGATTCATATACAAAAATATTCCATCTTTAATCTATCCTATGAAAAATGAATGTACCACGCGTGTGTACTTACGACTTACCATCTGTCAAAAACTACACAAACTTTTTTTCCTCGAAAAATTAAATTGATCATTATAAATGTGGAAATAAATAATATTTTTGATATATATAAATTAATAATGATTTTGGAATGTTTATTTATTCAAAACCATTGTTATATTCCACAGATTGGAAATATTAAAACATCATTCATGTGTATGTATGACCTACCATCTCCATGAATGGTGTAATTCATTTCTATATCTATATATTTATGGATGAATCAATGTATATAAATATATAAAATATATTCCGTTTTAACCAAGATTAATATTTTATATTTTATGTAATTGTAATCAATGTATAAGGACCATAACTACCAAATCAAAACATGCATGAAAATCCAATCAGTTTCCACCAGAAACAAGAGTAATAAGGAAATATTATTAAAATATGGGTGATAAGATTACATTAGAGGAAAATATAAAATTTAATAAATATTAATATAGATTACGTATAAATTCGTTACATGTTTAAAACCATTATTAATGTGGTTAATGAATGATAATCTAAATGGATGAAGGAGGTAATGGAATTGGTCTCAATTTATCATCATTGAGGAATAATTTAATATTATGAAACTAATTTCGTTTTGTGGTTTTATATACACTCCCTTTGACTTATTTATTATCATAATTCACTAAAAATAACTTTTATCATTAAAATAATTGTTTTTTATAATGTATATAATTAATTCATAATACTTATACCAATTCTAGAAACACTGTTACATTTGAGAAGAATTTAATTTCTAGGGAATTATAAAAAATTAATATTAATTATTTAAAAAAGATATTTATTAACAGGGAATATTGATTTATTAGTTAAATTAACCATTTCGATATCTGATAAATTCACTGGACTTAAAATAATGGGTGGGGTCTGGAATTATATAGCCCCGGTGATGAATAAGTTGATCTTAAGAGACAAATTTTTTTGAAAAATTAAAGAAGTTTTTCCAAAAATTATTAAATTTGATTGTGAAATGTCTTGTGAAAATAGATACAATGATGTTGGATATCAAGAAATCCAATATTATATTTTCCCTTATTAATAATTTAGTTCATATTTTCCATGATATTTTTACTATGATATTATACAATGGTTTAATTTATTCGAAAGTTATCAATTTTAATGTTAGCTCAATCTTTTAACATGACATATAGATTATGCATTATTGATTAAAGATAGCTTCCACTGTATATATCCCTTCTGAGGTATTTTTCTCACCCTTTCTTCTATATCCTATTCCATGTATTTGAACCAGAATCCATTGATTGAGTTGAAGGATCCTAAATTTTTTTCATTACCATGTTTTATATTTAATACTCAATATAACATATGTATCATCAATGTACCATGTTTTCCAAAACAAAAAAATTATTCAGCCCTTTATTATGTAATTCCATGTATATTTATTGATATAATAATCTAGAAATAATCTTATATCTACTATATTTAGTGTTTTCATATTTCATCTGGATGAATGGACTGAGGAACATAGAGAAATGGTAGTGATTATGCAACCAACAATAGTGAAACTGAAAATGGTGTTTCTACCTAGGTTGGTATTTGAACATAGTAGTAAGATTTATCCAATTAATTCATAATAAATTTTCAAAACGTTTTCTTCTTTAACCCATTGTTTATTCCTTTTATTATAATATTTTCACTTCAATTTTCTTATGATTGTTCATTAAATTCAAATGTATCTATCTTTGAAAGAAAAAATCTCAGATATCCTATATTCTTATTTTAATTTTGATTTATATGTTCATTGAATGACTCATTTAACATTATTTTCACACTGTTATTTGGATTCAGTATCGAAGATCCCGCTTTCTTATTTTATGTATCTATTTACATTAAAATTGTTACTCTAGATTCAAACATGTCATGTTTCACTACCATAAAAGAAATATCATTTTCGATGATTGACATGATTCAATATATTTATTATTTATTAACCCATATATGAACCTTTTCCTCTCACATTTGTTACCTCACACTTGACATTTTGAACTTTAATATAGTTTAACAATATCTTATTTATAGACTATAGAAATATAATAATATTAAACATTGGTGTTCCTTTATTATATCCATTTAATTTAGAAAAAAACTTCACTAAATTGAAAATTTTTATGTTGCACAAATAATTAAGAACATATATATATTAAAAATTGAAAATATCTCAATCCCCATTTCTTGGGATTATATAATCATGTATCAACAATATAGTAACCCTCTATATCCATAAAAAGATGAAATAATTTATTCAAATTTATATATGATGAAAAAATTAAAATTCTACCCCTGACTTCTGAATGTATTTCTGCATTTCTTCATACCTATGGGAAACAAGATTAAAATCCCCTTAAATTGTAAATTCAACTATATATGAAACTTTTTTAATAAATAGGTCTAAAAATTCCAAAAAAAACTAAATAATTTGAATTTAAATCCTTATACTAGACTAAATAAAAACAAGAAATAGAATTCACATAATAATTTTGCATGGGGATTATTTAAATAATCCTTTGCCACAAAAATATCTTCTGAGCCTTCAAAACATTCTTCAGCAAGGAATCTTGTTAATAAAACTTTTATTTCTGGATTAAAATTTAATTTATAAGAAACAAGTTTTCAATGTCTTCAAATGTTTCCATATTTCTTAAATTTAAAGACTATTATAAAAGGATAAATCCCAATTAAATGGATATAATATAATCTACGAGGGGAGATCTTGTAGGATAAGATTAGTTGTGGATGAGGATAAGTGACCCACACTCTTATTAATAGGGATTAGAGTGGTGACACATTAACATCTAAAATATCTAACATCTCATAAAAAACATTTATAGTTCCAACTATAGATAATTTTATTTAAATGATTTATTATATTCTTCATAACACTCATTATTTTAATAAAATATATATCGAATTAAGCATGCTCTGAAAAAGATAATTTAATTTTTTTCAAAACATTTAGAAAATAATAAATAACATTAATTTCAAAAAATATAATTTTAAAAAACATTTTAAAGGATTATGACTAGATCAAACCTTTTAGGTAAACATTTATGAAATATATTGAGTGTTTATAAGTAATATTTTTATGCATTATTGAAAATAAAATTTTTCATTAATTTAAATTAAAAAAGCACTACAAAAGTGTTATGAAAAAAATTACAGAATAAAATATTGGAAAACTAAAAATATTAGAGAATTAACAGTTCTGGAAAAATATGCAATTTTAGAAAAATAAATATTTATTAAAAACTACAACATATAAAAAACTTCTATTTTAAAAAAAATTACTATTTATTTTATAATAAATATTTATTTTAATAAAAATAAGTGTATATGATATCCCCCTTAGGAAAGAACTTCGTATCTATAATGAGATGGTTCAAAAATTAATTATATTTTAAGGATCATTTTTTATTAAACATTATTGTCATGTGTTTAATATATTAAAACTTATTACAATATAGGAGTTTTTCACAAATATCATTATGTTTTTCTGGCATTCTTATGAATTATAAAATGATTCATCAGTTTTGTGGGTGACCCTAATGAAAGTAGTGTGTGATATTTGTGTTCTTATATAGTGAGTTATATTATATGATTCTAATTAAATTTATAGAACATTCGAGATCATGAAAAATATTAGTTTTAGTAAAACTCATGCACAAACTAGTGAGTCTATCCATGTTTCTCATCCATAACAATTGAGAATAATATCTTATAGCTACTAGATATTTTGATTCATTATTAGATACCAGAAATTATCTTTTTATTAGAAACAAGGAAAATAAATCATGTTATAAAAAATTAAATGTTCTATATGTACTTTTACTATCCATTTTACATCAACCAAGGTCATAATCTGAAGAAAAAAATTATGATCGGAATAATTTCTATAAGAATAAAATAAATAGATATCAATATATTTCCTAAAAAATTAAAAAATTCCCTTCATATCCTTAATAATCATTCCATTTGTATTTTCTAGGTATCTTAAACATAAGGATATAGAAAAAATTAAATCTAGATGAAAATTTATTAGTTATTCTTAACTACCAATCATTCCTCTTTAAAAGTTCCTTCAACTAGTTTCTTATATTAATCAAGATATAAGTTGTTTGTCCTTGTAATAGGAATATAAATACTTTTTTAGTAATATAATTTTTCTTAAGAATATAATTTATATACTCATGTTTCAAAATAAATAATCTTTATTGAATTGTTAAATTTGAAATCTATGAAAATATATCAATTCAACAATCAGGACTATCTCAATATTAGATTTTATAAGATCATCAACGTAATCTAAAAGGGATTTTAGAGTTTATCCTAATTTAATTTCATCGAAATAAATTTTAATAATGATGCAATCCAATAAAAAATGATAAATAGTGTGGGTCGAATTTCTAACTTAATAGAATTATTTTATTACTAAAATCCAGTTAATATATCATAATAGGATTTAGGGGATTATTATCAACAATAAATGTCATTAGTTGGTCTAGAAACATGATCTATATATTTATAGTTTTCAAAACCCTTAGGTTTTTTATATAACATCCTCTTATGTATATGTATAAAAAGAAGTAAAAATCATATCCATTTGAAAAATCTAAAACATAAAAAAGTTTCATATGATATAACTATATGAATTTCTTAATGTATAGATTCTATATTATAAGTTTTAAAATAATATATGACTAAATATTAATTCTAAACCATTCCAAATAATTTATCTTTATTTATAATTATAAATCCATTATCATCAAATTTATTTTGTAAATCCTATTTCAAGCCAATTATATGAGAATATTTAAGTAATTTAGCCAAAAAAAATTAATATTATTCTCAATTAAATTTAGATCATCTTCCATTGATTTAATAAAATCCTACTCAACAAATGCCCCAACATGATTTTTTAATTTAGATTGAGATTAATAATTATTGTGTTCAACATCATTTAAAATGGAATGTATAGTTCTAACAGGTTGATCTAAATCACCAATGATACTATATCTAGGATGATTTCTAAAGATTAAATAATTCTATGTGTATGTATATCTAAAATCATTAATAAAAAAATTTAATTTATTCATGACGTAAAAGATCAATATTATATACATTGGTTATTTTATCAAACGGATATTCCATAAACATGGTATACAAATAATTTATTATAAATTTATCAATAGAAGTGGGTTTTAATTATTGAAATAAAATTATCCAGGTCATCATATTTAACAAGTATTATTTACTCAAAGGTATTTTGTTTTTTAAAAAAACTATATAATAAATAATAATTTTAAAGTAGAATAAAATTTTTCTTTCATCCGTCATTATAAAAAAATAATGAAAATGTTATTTAGTATTTAGGTAGAATACATTGACCCCAAGAAGATTGATGTAATAATGTTCTGTATTTTCTCTTTCACAAACCTCCTGAGGAAGTTTATTAATAAAATATTGGAATAAATTTTGGGGGATTGTATTGTTGGATGTACTAATTGATTAATGTAAAATAATGTTTAAGGATTGAGTAGTCACTAAACATGGTTCTTTGAATCTCTTGAATAATTATATATCTTCTTTCATATAAACTTTTTATGTAGATTTAAAAGTGAAAATAGGTTTTATAATATATCTCTTTTATTAAAACAAAACGACATCAGAATTTACAAAATATTCAACATAATCAATATGAATTTCTGCTTAGGGGGCATTTTCACTTTTTTATAATGAGATGCATATTTTTAATAATAACAACATTCTTATTTTTTCCATTAAAATAGACCCATTTTTGTCTAATGTAGCCATCAACTTAGATATATACAATTAATATTCTCCAAAAAATCTAGTTTCTATAGGACCAAATTAATCGATGAAAATTAACTATAAATCCTCATATTGTGAAACAACATTAATTGATTTAAATCAATATTTTCTCTTCCTTCCATATTTATAAGAAAAAGAAACTTTATAACAATCAAACATAAGCACTGGTAAATCTATAAAAATCCATTTATATGAATATTTAACTATTGTTCGGTGATTAAATCTTCATAACCTTATAGTCTATTACCATGATTAATCATTCATTTTTCTAATAAAAAATGTATCTTGAATTTTTTTAGTCCTTGACGATATGTGTGTATAGATTCTCAAGCCTATTGGAAGAAATAATAAAATTATCTTCAAAACAGTGAATAATATATTTTTCATTCTTATAAATAACAATATAACACTCATCACATAATTTCATTCTTTTAATAAGGTTCTTCCTGTGGTAATCAACATATAATACATTATAAATTAATTTTATTTTATGAAGGATGATAATAAACAGAAAAATAATTTATCCATGATCGTTGTCACCAAAATTAAATTTTCAACCATTAATCTTATTAATATATTAAAATGAATCATTATTTATAGAAATTTAATAATTAAATACACTATTCGTGTATAAAATATTGGGTTTATTGGTAGATTTATTATTTTTTACATAAAAAAATTATATTTCTAGAATATATACTTGTATGGGTCTATCATTGTAAGAAAAAAATATTTTTACAAAACGTATCATTCCAACTTGTTATTAATTAATAGTTTATAAATAATTTGTAAAATGTGATTTATTAAATCCAATATAATTTACATTATTTAAATAATACATGTTTTTTTAATTTTCCCTACTTTGTACCCTAATATAATAAGGTTCACTTTTTGGATCAAAATAGTTAATTTGAAAATATTGTTTTTTATTTTTTATACTTATTCTATAAACATTATTCTGAGGAATAACATTTTTTACAAAGTTCAAATGTTTTATTGACAAGAGTACATTTTGATATTTTTTTCATCGTAAATGAAATTTTATAAATTACATTATAAATTAAATCATTATTCTCATTTTATGTAGTTGATTATATATTTTCTGATTATTATTGAAGATTTCTTTTACATAATTAAATTTCACTAACTCATTTGAATGATCTGAAATTTCAGTAGTTTGTGTAAAAATTCTTATATTTTATTTGTAAAATAAATTCATAGAATCTTTATCTTTTCAAGAAACATGGTTATTTTTATTTTATGATAATGTGGGAATTGATAAACATATTATAATAATGTTAAAGTATTATACTCTTCTGATGATGTAAATTTTAGTTCACATGATGTAAACATATATTCATATTCAAAATAAGGATTATTTGAATTATGTCTAAAGAACTATCTCCTACGCATGAACTCCAAGTGTTAGACGCTTTTAAAATTTTCTAAATTTTATTATGGTAAAATATTTCAAAAAATACATCATTATTATAATTTATCTTTCGTAAAGGAATTTATGGGCTAATATGTACTATTTTCTTGAACAAATTACATTTTATCTCTTAAGAATATTTCAGCTTGTTTTTATGTTTAAATTGTTTTTAACTTGTATCTAAAATCCTTACATCCAACAATATTGTTCATTATCTAAGCTAGTTAGTGATGTTAATTCTAGAATTATTCAGAATAAATAATTTTAGTCTCAACATTATCCATCTACCTATATGAATATTTGGAAAAAAATTAGAAGAATTGGTTTTCTTGGTAATAGTTGAAGTAGATGAAAAAACTACTCCATATTTCATTAAAAACATTTCCAGTATCTCTATTCAATATACCATCCTATTTCACCGAAGTTATTATTAATTAATGTAATCATAAATTTACATTTTATTCTTATCATCAATATATTTAATTTTATATTTCTATTACACAGGCATAATCACAATGATATTATTTACGAAAAACTCATCAGTAATATCTATTTAACAAATAAAATTTAAGTGAATAACAACAATAAAAATATTTATTTTATTGTAGAAACATATTACCCTGGTTAGAAGACTAAACCATAACATTGATCTCTTATCATAGCTCTTCTAATCTCAAAAACATTGGTTATCCCAAAGTGAATGAATTTCATATTTCCTATACACAATTTATAGCTTTATATGAATATATCTGACTATATTTTTTTTTGGTCATAGAATATAAAAATTTGTTTACAACTATGTAATTCAGTTACTATTCCTCATTATATAAATTTTTAAATATTAAAAATATTTGTCTAAAATTTCATAGATAATCATAAGCATTATAAAACTATCAACTCCCTTATGGATAAAAAATTCTACATTCAATATCTTTAGTATGCATAACCATTTTCATAGAAAATGATGGTCTTATAGGATTTATATAATCATTATTACAAGAATTCATACCAATCATCTTTAGGAAACCAAAAAAATATTTCTACAAACACAAGTTACTATAAAAAATTTAATAAAAATATCAGTAAACCTAGAAGTATTTAAATTTATATAAGTGAGTAAGGGATAATTTTAGTTTAAAACCTAAATCAGAAAATTATCTCATACCACTTTTCATTTTATTGGACCAATTAGCATACTAGTATTTACAAAGATATTATTGATCCGACTTCATTCCAATACATTTATATAAAAAATTGAAATTTTATAAAAAAATTAAACATACATTTCAAATGCACAGTGAAATTAAATATTGTAAAAACATGTAAAGATAAATTTATAATGTTCTAATGAAAATCATATACATACCTTATAAAATAATATCCAACCATTAACATATAACTCAGCTGATGTGAATCACAATGAAAAGGGGTATCCATGCTTTATCCTAACTATAATTTTTTCCTTTATTCATTAATAAAAAAATCAATCACAATCAGCTAAATAACTATATCCTCTTGGCCCCAAAATCATTCAATCATAAAATCAGACACAATAGTATTCTTATTCCAAGAATCCCTTGATCAATCTTGATCTAAAAAATTATTATAAATTATAAATGTTTTAATTCATTTAATATCATCATAGAGACTCCATAAAATAGTAATATTTTGAAATATTAGAATGTGAAAAATAGAAATAATATTTTACAAAGGTAAAAATAGTTAAATTTAGATCGATTTATTTTAAAAATAAAATGTTAATTCCTTCTAAAATTCATCTCTATTTATATGAAAATATTCAATTCCCATATTTTATGATTCATGAAGTAGGTTTCAATATCACTGGTTTAACTCTTCCTTTATATAGAAAATTATATATATACATCATCTTATAGTCATTTTGGTAGAATCAACAATACACGTTAAAATCTATTTTTTTATTTAGTAAGAACTATTCGTATGATAGGATTAAAATTATTAATTTAGGGGAAAATCATAATTTAATAGTTTTTAAAATCTTTCTTCTCTAGATTATGTCTACCTACATCCTATAAATTCTTATCCACTTAGTATAGTGGATCTTCATCCTGTATAACTTATTTATACATTTAAAGAAAAATATTATTAAAAAATCATACAATAACATATCAAATAATCAATCTAATGAATGAATAATTAAATAACCACATGAATATAATGATATGTATAATTATAATGTTCTATTGATTAAAACAATATCTCATTATAAAAATAATTTGATTATAATGATCATTTGGTTATAAAGACCATCTGATTGATAAATTTTTCTATGTCCTTTAAAAATATATGTTCTCCAAAAAAGATTCTAAATGAATGAAAGGTATAATTTTAGTAAAATGTGGTATATATGATTGTGTGTTTTTATTTTCAAAATAATTATTATGAAGTACTGAGAGTATAAATTTTGACTCAATGGTAATGATTTTTTTCCACGGTTAGTATGTAAATTGACCATAAGTGAAGCTGAACTCATGAAATAATTTTAACTAGCGATTCGAAATAAGGAAATCATTTTATTATAGTGAATTTATATAATTTATTGATATTAAATTTAAAATATGTTCCCAAATGCAATGATTTTTTTTACAAAAATGAATTATTAATCATAAAATTAATTTATTCTTATTCATTTTCAATTAAAAATGATTATATTAAGTTTCTATATTTTATTTAATATATGAATTATAACATTCATTAAACTCATTCATAAATATATATTAATAAAATTTTCATGTTAAAATAAATTCCACCTATTAAAAATAATTCACTAAATATATATTCTTTTACCTTTAACTTATTTTATATTCATTTATAACAAAATCATTATCAATGTATGAATTATTATTCTTTTCAAGAAATTATATTCCAAATATTTCATCAAGATCCTACATAATTAGTGATTAATAAATATATATATAAATAAAATCTCTTGAAAATATTATCATTTAACATGAAATGATATCATTAATATCAATTAGATAATTAGTAAATATTTATTAGGTATAAATAAATCATTTTCAATTAGATAAGGTGTTTTATAAATATATCAATATATATTGAGTCATATTCACACCCTCTAATCCAAAAAGACGGTGAAAATAGTCACATTTAATAATAATATCTCAATAGTATATCATGGTTTTTAATCTTGTAGCCATGTGTAATGAATGCTATCAAAGAAATGAATTTTTTTTAATAGAAATATATCATAAAATCTTGTGGGGTTATAGGACTTAACCATATTCCATTCTCATGTGTCCCTAAAATATATGACATTATAGAACTGGTATAGATGTGTTCTTTTGGGAACTCTAGAGTCCCATAATTATTTCATTTATGTTACTATCCTGATTTTTAAAAAATATGAAAAAATTCATTCATGTGTCTTTATTTAATAAGAAAAAATTATGTATTTTCAATATTAAAAAAATTGTTAATATTATTTAGTAATAGTAAATATACAATAGTTTCTTCACTAAAACCTTATTTTTCCAGGGTTTATGATTTTATGATCATCTGTGATTATATATTTATAAGATTATCTATAAAGGTTTCTAATCTCACAAAAAATGAATATTATATAAATAATAAGTGACATTGAATGTATAGTGATTTCCTTATAATGTAATGATTTTAGAATTTTAATGTCTCTAATTTTAAAATATTTGATTGGAAAATAGTATTATGAAGTGATGCTGATGAGAAGATAAAATATATGATAAAAGTAGTGATCGTTAATAAAAAATTGAAATTGATTCTTAAAAACTTTCCTCTTCAGAGGATATAATGTTTAATCATGAAACTATGAGCTAATAAAAATGAAAAACGTTTCTTTTATAAGATATGAGGGTATGTATGGGGAGGAAACTAGATATTCGGTGTGGTTTGGAATGTGTGGGGGACGGGACCTTACATAGATGAGTTTGAGTGACATATTTCAAAATAATAGTTTATTAGTGGATATTAATTGTAAATTCAAAGATAAAACTTTAGAAAATTTATTACATGGTTCCCAGGGAATGCATTATCATCCAAAAAAGAAATAATAGTTTCTGGAAATTTACAAAATATTTTTTTGAATTATTTATAAATTTTTTTAATTTTTTTTTAATTTGTATAAAAAGCTGAAAATTCTTTCTAGGGATTAAATTTTTGTGAAATATTAATTCCTTGTATCAAAAAAGATAACAATACACTTCCAAATAAGAAATTTGTTTTATTATATTCTATATAAATATGACAATGGACATTTAAAATACAAATAATAATATAAAAAAATATTTTTATATTAAATATTTTTCTTTGATAATAAATAAATATTTATTCATTCATTTAAATAACTTATTTCTAATGGATGTTGGTTATTTATACTACACATTTGAAAATTCAGCTATTATTATTTTAATTTATATTATATTATATAATCATAATATTACTTTTATTAAAATACTATTAATGTAAAATTATCAATTATCAAAGTAATAATTATATATTATCAACAACATAACTTACAATTACAACACACATAAAAAATTATACATATTATTAAATAGGGATGTGAAATAGTGGTAGTCACATATATGGATTAGATTGGTATGTGTCTCATAATGACCACTATGCTATTGAACATAACTTGTATAAGATTATTATTAGTACCTAGATATTGATGTTCATCTTGGTATTTTCGAAACAAAAAAATCTAGTGATTGTACCTCATTCATACCATAAACAAATGAGCCTCATATTAAATACATATAAAACATAATTTCATATGATCTCCCTTTTATATGAAATTCATAATGTAATTTCATCTATTTTTACTCACAATATTAATGATAATATTATAATGATAAAAAATAATGATTTCCCTATTTTAGTAATAAATACACATCAACCATACATGTAATAAAATCATTATTATTTAATTAATTCTACTAGATGGTAATATATATTCCCAATTATTAAATATTCTCAACAACTATATATAAACAATGACTATATATTCCCAAATGTACATAATGGGAACATTTCACTTTTTCATTCATATATACGACCTCAAAAACTTTTCTAACATTAATTCACATTTTTAGTTTTTTATTTCTCAGTATTTCTATCATATATCAAATTTTTTTCATTTCATATATAGATATACACTTAAATATAATTTTCATGGGAGACAATAATGAAAAATACTTCTATAATTGATCCTTTTTATTTAAATGTTTTCATTTCCCTCTGGTTTTTTAATAATTATTTTCTATATAAGTTTCTAGAAAAATAATTTTTATTCGTATTATATTTAAATATAATACCATAACAGAATTTTGACTTTTTTGTGATATCATATTACATAATTTGATTAAATTTATTAAAAGAACTAAATTATTAATGGAATATTAGTACTAAATTATGATTTCATTCAACACTTATATATTTCTTAATCATTATCATTTTCTTAAACAGAGTATGATTATTATTTAATATACTTTATTTTATGGGTTATTATTTCCAAAGCTATAATCATCTTTTCATATGTGATCCTAAAACTAAAATCTCTCATTAAATATATCATAATAAATAATTTCTTATAAAATACATCATATTAATTTTGATTCATGTTTGTATCTTTTTTTCTAGAAAAAATAAAATTTAATATAATGAAAATTTATTTATAATTTCCATTATCATTTTCGAAATCATAATGTTTTCGTAAAAGAATCTATTTTTTATAATTAATTTAAATTTTATAAGAAATAATAAATGTATTAAAAATATTCAATTATTACAATTTTATACTCAGAAATACAAATTTTAGAGATATATTTTCTCAAAAATGTGATTCTTTAAATGATGTTTTCAAGATTATACCCAGTCTCCATTAACGAATCCATTCCCAATTCATTTCAAAAAATCAATTTACTTATCATGTGATGAGAGTTGATGTCCTAGAATTCTCCTCACTCTAAATATATATTTCTCGTTTTTTAATTGGAAATCATTACACATGTGGTGTAATTAGTATCTTGAAAACATCTAATTCCCAAAAAGAGTAATAAATGTTTGGGAAATATCGAAAATTTTGATACTAGATAATTAATTAAAATAATGGATGGAGTTATTTTTCTAATGGGTAAATTATTTTTTCCCTGGAAGATTTAGTAAATTTGAAACAAAAAATAGTTTCGAATAAAAAATTTGTTGTTTCTAAATTAGTAAATTTAAATGTAGAATCGATATGGATAAAAAATTCATGTACTATGGAAAGGTATAAAACATCCTCTATTAAGAGTATAATTGAAATAATTTTTCCTATTATATCCATTTTATAATCAAATTATCTTTATACTAATTAATATTAATGGACCATGTTTCAAATTTTCCCAAACCAAATTCAATATGAAAAAATTAAATCACATTAGTCACAATATTTACATGATTTATTTTCCAGTTTTTATGATTATAACTAATGTATTGGAAACATGGAAATCAAGTGGTCACAATTATTAAAAATTTTGAAAAATTATTATAAATGATACTATTAATTTTAAATATATTTAATGCATGTATATTCATTATGTTTGTGTGTCACATTTTAAAAAATATAACATACACACACATTCAATGATTCTCACTAACATATATATGTTACAATATATGTAATCATATGTAATTAATGTTTTAAATGAAAATAAAATTTATATAATTAGTTTGTGTGTGTGTGTCTATATAAATATATATTGGTTTTTAAATTTACATATTTAAATTATATAAATATAACTATTATATTACAAAATTTAAAATTGAATATAGAGTGTATATTTTTTTAAACAAGATTTATTATTTATCATATACAAATTTATATACTATTTAAATTGAATTAATTTTATTTGTGTCATTATATTTTAATATATTTTAAAATAAATTAATAAATATATAATATTTGAATATATAATGTGTATATATTAATTAAATTTATTTGAATATATATTGATAAGAAAATATAGTTTTATTTAATATTTTATTAAGAAAATTAAATTTTCAAAATGAAAATAAACTGGGAAATCAATTATATCAATATAATGTAATGGTGATTACAAAAAACAAATAAACACAACTATGAAAAACAACGAGATTTGTAACATCCCTTACCATAATCATTGGAATGCTACCACAAAAAATATTTTATTACATAGAGTACCATGAAGACCCATCTACTAGATTGACCAAACTCTCATTTGAGTTGGGCTGAAATTCTATTAAACAAGCGAACCAATATTTCAAAAATAGAAACATTCACCATATTGTCTCATTATACATACCTCATTACAAATTTCTAGTATTCATTAAATCATAGAACTATTCTTAATACCTCCCCCCAGCCACACCATTCCAACAAATTGGGCATCTTTCTCTTCAAATGTGTAGTGGAAGTGAACAATTCCATCAAACATCAGAAATTATTATTTTAAGTGTGATGGATTATTGGATACAAAGCACCCATCAAACATTAAATCCACTCACTTAATGCTTCCTTCAAATACCCCTATCAGACAACCTGACTAGTAACATGGACCTATCTGGATTGGATCATTATGACGATTTTCACTTGATAGGTCACCCCTTCAACCCACATCCTAAATCTATGTGGGAATAAGGATTAATGATAAGTACAAATAAACCCGTTAATATTTCCTTTCACCCACCTAGTGATTCTTTTCTATTGTGTTGCTACAACCCAATCCCTATAGTACTATGTTGTCCTCGATGTTTCATCTTAGACACTATGGTTTATATTATTGTGTTTCTCCCATCGACATTGTGCGGGAACAATTTTTTGAATGTCAGAAATTGATAAATAATCTACCTCAAGGTGGGTACTAGGATTGAAAATCAAGTTGGATGCGTAATTATGGGATGAATTTACTGATAAATTACACCAAATGTGGAAAAAATTTGAGTTACGGTGTGTTCGAAGGTTTATCATGACATAATTTATGGGCCCAACTCCTCAACTACACTTAATCTATCCCCACCTAATTTGGGGAATTTTAGGGCATAGACATGAAACATTTTTTGTGAGTGCATGTGTGTAAATTAGAATATGTATTTGTGTTTATATATATATATTAATATATTTTTAAATAAATAGTAAAAAAATATTTAGTTTATTTATATTAAAATCAATGAATACAGTCAGACATAATCATATATATATATATTGTTTTATATTATTCATTAGAGGTGACTTATTAATAGGGTTTTCAAAATATTTCCTTTTTTGGAAGTTATAGTCTATAGTATTATAGCTTCTCAAAAAATAATTTATAAATAAATATTCCTTTATGATCCCAAGAATAATTAATAATAAATAATCAATTTATTGATAATAAAAAACTACATATAATTATAGAGTTTATCTATTCTAAAATGTGTAATTTTGATAAAGGTGGATTTTGTAAATTAATTTTTATAATCACTAATAAAATTCCTCACTATAATAATTATAAATATAAATACTAAACAATTCATCAACATTAGGAAAACAAATTGTTACATGATTCATATACAACTAATTTTTAAATATTATTTTATATTTCCCTATTTAATTATATGTTTACTAGTATATTATCAAAATTTAAATTTGGGGTTTTTTCTAGATAAATATTTCTCTCCATTTATATTTACAATTGTTGTGCGGGTTCCATTATATATTGGTTAAATTTTATACATATACATAGAATATATTTGTATATATATTTGAGTGTCTATAATAATTTCCATATTTATATATATGTATAATCATTTTCAATATGTATATGTCTATATATAAACATTTATATATATGAATATATATTTATAATGAAATTATATATATATATATATATATATAATAAAATCTAATATTAATATTAAACTATTTGTAATGAATTGCACCATCATGTATTGGATGAACCTAGAGATGATGGATTCCATTGGGGTGGAATCTAAAAAATATATTAGATTTTTATTTTCATCCTTATGAGGGATCAATTTTCAAATATCGCAATAGTGAAAATCATCATTTACATATAAAAAAATACATATAAAATTACTATGATGCATTATGATATGAAATTACTAGGTTATCAATTCATTTGTTGTAGGCCATCGAACTGATGTGGTTATTCACTATATTATCTATACTTTAAGAAATAGTTCAATCCAATATTTTGTCAAACTTGAGGTTTTATTATAATTCCCCAGCCTTAAACATTACTTAATCTTACGTTATTACAAGATTACACATTGAGGATCTTTTCAGGTTTAGAGTTTTAGAGAATTAGATCATAAATCATGCATTACATTCCTCATTTAAACAATTTGGTTACATAAAAGATAGTATTCATTTTCTTCCCATCAACGGAAACATATTTAAAACAAAACATGAATTATTTCATGACACTTCCATACCCTATCATCACATCATGTACCTTTCCCTTGACCTGTGAAAAACATTTCAAAAACATGGGACGAGCATAAAAACCTCATTAAGGGTTATAAAAAATATGGAATGGAAACATGAGTACATATATACATAAGAATGAAATCATTCTTTTCCCATAAAACATAAGCACTTTAACATACCTCATCAAATCATGAATAAATCATAGAAATCATAAGACAAAAAGGTAACTTGAGTCATTCATAACATTCTTACGTAGGGAGTAACCCTCTTGGTTACGTTTGGAATACCCATCACAGTATATTCCCTAAATCTCTTCGGAGAAACCATAACATTTAACTCCATCGCGTTACCAAATGCATTGGAGAGCTATATCGGGCTCACCCGCCCTTTTTTTATCATGGAACCACCCATCATCATAAACAATGCCCAAGAAACATAACGTAATCGTATCACATAAAACATGAATAAAGGAAACATAAAATTTCCAAATTTCAATCACAAGATATCAATAACACATTGATATAATAAAAACATTATCAATACCATTTTCAATACCAAAATAAAAGAAATGTAAAACATGGTAAAAAAAGTTATGGCTTGTAGAGGAAGCAGAAACTCAAATAATGGTCACGGCGGCGGAGAAGTCGTTGTCGCCGCATACGTATGACAAAAAACATTCCCTTTTGTCTTTTGGTAAATTATTCATATAAAAAGATTTGTTTTGAATAAAAGTAAAAGTCAAAGGGGTTTATACACCGTATAAAAGAAAGTTGTGTATAAAACAAAATATGCCTCAATGAAAGGAGATTGAGACAAAGTCCCTTACCTTGGGTCAGACATGACTCGATCAATCATTATCCTCCTGAATAATAAACCTGATTTAATTTATACTTGATTAAGAACATTTTTCATGTTCATTATTCCTTTTATATCACTTATTATCATGTTATGAACACTATGTAATTATTTAATTTAATAATGGTCATTTATTCGATCATTACTACTTGAGTCAAAAATAAACTCTTTATAAATACAAGGTGTTCATGTATCCATTATATCCAGAGTTATATTCATTATATAGATATCATATATAACATATATATCCAATATATACAAGCATTTATAATATTATATAACATTTAGAGATAAGAAATGAAATGCATCGTTAATGGAGACGGTAAGCCGTACGTACGCATGAACGCTACTTTCATTTCTATTTCATATTTTATGGAATGGAATGATAATGAAATTAAGGTATATTATAATTCCATTATAATTTCATATATAATATCATTAACTCCATCCTTTATATGTCCCACATATGGCATTAACGAATCAAATCACTTTGAGGGGGCGGTAGTCCGCACTTCCTAAAATGAAGATATCGCATTTAACCATAATGGAAACCAGAAAGGTATGAAATAAATGAAAAATAAAGAATCTTAAAGAAAACATAAACATGTTATATATCATATATAAATATAGTGACATCTTAATTTCCACCTTTGAACGTGTTAAAAGAATATTGAACAATCGTCATTTCGTGAGGCAGAAATTCACCATCCACAAAAACAGTATGTTCTTTAACCATTAGATGTAGGTGTGTGTAAGTGTAGCTCTATTACCCCTTATAAAAACATCCTAGTTTATTTAAGATACTTGTTTTCTATAAAATAAGTGAATAAAAAGAGTTTAGTGGGATGGAGATACAAAATAAAACAAAAGAACACAAGTGAAGACATTACTTTAAAATCGGGTAACTCCCTTTGTTTTGAACCAAATGGGTTTCTTAAAGTGATTACTACCTAAGTTAAGGCTTCTAGGATGAGGATAGGGATTTGGAGAGACAAAATGATCAGATATTCTCCAAGCTAAAGGCATGAGAGGTTGGGGTAAGGAGGTAGATGTGGGGGCCTTTTATAAGAGGAGAGGAGGGGCACTCTTGGAAAGGTATAAAATGTTACTTTATTTTCAAATGAGTTTCGGATTTTAAAGGTCCCAATTTGATGTATTTTGAGGCTAAGGTGATAAGAGTTCTAAATACACCCATCCAATAGGTTTTTGACACATTTTGGTCTTATATTTTACATTATCTTTTCATTTTATTTAAATCATTAAATAATGAGGTAATCGCTGCATCATCATGATGTCATAAATAATTTAATTTATTTATTGTCTAAAAATTATAAAAAAATACTATGATGTAGGAAATCTTTTTATCTTTCCAATTACTATTTATAGTCTAAAAGATGACTTGTATATCCCCATGTAAAAATTGTTTTAGTAAAACAATACATGTTTGTTTCATTTTTACTTTTACTTTAAATAAAAGCCATTAATGTCATTATCTTACCCAAGTGGCTACATGGGGTCCCACAAATCGACCCATGGGTTATCTTGGTCTTACATGACTTATCCAATATGGTTTGGACAAGTGTCAAGATATTTTCATTTTATTATAATATCATTTTTACTTTAAATCACACTAATTACCTTTAATCGCGATTAAAATCCTAAAAGTTACTATTCACCAAAAAAATTATTTTAATCCTATTGAACCACATTTTTCTTACTAATGACAACCATGTATTTCAGATTTTTGAAATGCAAAACACAGAGGTGGTAAAATTTAATTTAAATGATAAATCAGTTTTTTTAAGTACCACTTAGTGGTTTCACTATTCATCAAAAATTGAAGTTTTTCAGAAAAATACCAAAACTTCACCCTAAGATATATTTGATATTATGAATTAAAAAATGATGTATATTTTAAAAAATTCAAAACATATAAGTTAAAATAATTAATTTAATAATTAATTACTGATGTCATAACAAATAGCATGTTTTTATGAAACAATATATATCAAAAGATTGACAATAGTTTAAGTCCAAATTCACAGTGATATTAATTCCAACGACCACTATTGGATTAAATGGTAAAATTATATTTTAATTTCACTTTAAAACCAACTCAAAATATAATCTATTCATATAAAAAAATTATATTAAAAAGCGTTTTTGAATTAAAATAAAACATTTTTCACTATTTATTAAAAAAAAGAACTTTATCATAAAAATACCAAAAAATTACACAAAGTAAATTTTGATGTCCTGATTCTAAAGAGGAATTTTATTTGGTCCAATAGAATGTATATGATTGACCAAGAATAAATTTAAATAGGGTTCGCCATCAAAAGTTGATAGTTCGACCTTTTAGTGAGAATTAGACTATATATGCATAAAATTGAATTCTTTTCTTATTTTAATCCTATATCCTTTATTGGATACAATGTAAAAACATTTAACAAACATATATAATCATATTTAGGTCATTTCTATTCATTCCCTCCAATACAAAGGTTATGTTTTAACTAGAATTTAAAATAATATTATTTTATTACTAGTGTGAAACATAAGATTTCAAAGAAACTCTTTGTTGTGTTTCGTGTACTCTATTGAACATAGAAACCCCTTTAAAGTAAAATTAATATTTAATTCGTAAATATTAATAAATATGAGAATGTATTATTCTTTATTTACCTGGGATGTTACATCCTTCCCTCCTTTTGGGAATTGTGTCCTCGCAATTTTATTCACATATCAAAATAATTGGGGGTATTTATCCCTCATAGAAATTTCAGATTCACACGTTGCCTATTCAACCATATGGTATTTCCACAAAACCTTTACCTGGTGAATTACATTATTTTGCAACACTTTCTCTCTTCGGTTGAGAATCTGGACCGGTTGATCTTCATAAGAGAGATCCTCTTCCAGCTGAACTACCTCTGGGCTCCAAACAAGAGATGGATCTGGAATATACTTTATCAACATCAAAACATGAAAAACATTGTGCATCTGAGATAAACTCGGAGGTAAAGCCACTTCGTAAGCAATTGATCCAACTTTCTCCAGAATTTCATATGGTCCAATGAACCTTGGACTCAGCTTTCCTTTCCTACCAAATCGCATCACACTTTTCCATGGTGAAACTTTGAGAAAAACATAATCACCTACCTAGAAAGATAGATCATTCCTCATGTTGTCTGCATAACTTTTCTATCTACTCTGAGCTGTTTTCATGTGTTTCTGAATGAACTGAACTTTTTCTATGATCTCTTCTACCAATTCTATTCCCATAAGCTTCCTTCCACCCACTTCATCCCAAAAATCTGGGGTTCGACACCGCTTCCCATATAATTCCTCAAACAGTGCCATCTGTATTCTGGAATGAATACTATTATTATCTGAAAATTCAACCAAAGAAAGATGTTGGTCCCAAATTCCCTGATAATCCATTGAACAAGCACGTAGCATATCCTCCAAAGTCTAAATTGTTCGTTCTGACTGCCCATACGATTGAGGATGAAACGCTGTACTAAAATTTATTTCAGTACCCAACGACTTCTGAAGGCCTTTCCAAAAGTTAGAAGTAAACCTGGGGTCACGATCAGATACAATGGATAACGTAACTCTATGAAAACTGAATATCTCTTTAAGATACAATCGAGAACGTTGATCTAGAGAGAATGTATCTCGAAAAGGAAAGAAATGAGCAGATTTAGTCCAGCGATCAACAATAACCCAGATTACATTATTACCTCGAGATGTCTTCGGTAATCCCACAACAAAGTCCATGGATATATTTTCCCATTTCCACTCTGGCACTGGTAAAGGCTGAAGCATCCCTTTCGGTAACTTCCACTCTACTTTAACCTATTGACAAGTCAAACACTTCACAGTAAAATTAGCAATATCTCTTTTCATTCTGTCCCACCAGTAATACTCTCGAAAATCTCTATACATTTTAGTATTTCCTGAATGAACCGAAAATGGAGAACTATGAGCTTCACATAAAAACTCTCTCTTCAACTATGAATCACAAGGCACACACAATATCTTCCCAAATCTCAAAACAAAATCCCTATCAATGTTGAATTCAGGAAACTTGCCCTTCTGAACCAGCTCTACCTTTTTCTGCAACTCACTGTCTTGCATCTGTGCTTGCTTAATTTTGTATGATAGAGATGATCTCACTAATACGTGAAACAAAACAGAATAACTTCCTACACCAATAACTTTTATGCCAAAGTTCATCAAATCAAAAACCAAAGGATCTCGTTCCAAACATAGCATGGTTAATGAAGAATTACTTTTTCGACTCAAATCATCAGACACTTTATTTTCTTTTCCCAGATGGTAATGAATTGTACAATCATAATCATTGATTAATTCTATCCATCTCCTCTATCTCATTTTCAATTTTTTCTGAGTGAATATATACTTTAAAATTTTGTGATCTGTTTATATTTCACACTTTACTACATACAAATGATGCCTCCATATTTTTAGAGAAAAAACAACAGTATCTAATTCCATGTCATGTGTAGGGTAATTTATCTCATGATTTTTCAACTGATGTGAAGAATATGCAATTACATGATCATTCTTCATAAGGACACATCTATGTCCCTTCAACGAAGCATCCCTGTATATAACAAACTCACCATTCCTGGAAGGTAGTGCCAAAACTGGAGCATTCACTAATCTTCTTTTCAATTCCTAAAAACAATCATCACATTCATTTGTCTAGATAAACATAACACCCTTTTGAGTTAGCTTAGTCATTGGACTAGATAACTGTGAAAAATTTCCAACAAACCTTCAGTAATAGCCTTCCAAACCAAGGATGCTATGAATATCAGTTACATTTGTGGGTCTTGTCCATTCTTCAACAACCTTTGTTTTTGCAGGATCAACAGTTATCCCATCTTTAGAAACAATATGTCCAAGGAAAGAAATTTGTTGCAACCAAAACTCACACTTTCTGAATTTCCCATACAATTTTTTTCTTTTAAGGTTTGAAAAATAACCCTTAAGTGACTTTCATTCTCCTCTTTACTTTTAGAAAACACCAAAATATCATCAATAAACACAACCACCATTTTTCACCTAATTCAACTGAGCCATTAGTGCAGTAAACTGCTCAATTCTGATTCTTACCATCTCTGGATGCTGATTCGAAAGGTCATTTCCCACTGTATGCCTTCCCAGAAAAGCTGTTATGTTTCCTCTATGAATAACCATTCTTAACACAGAAATATCTTAGCCGAAGCAACATGGTAATCTTTAAATTCGATATAATTTCAATCATACTATAAATTAATTTATAATTTAACAATTTTCTAACTTCTAAAGTTGTCTAAACCTCCCTCTGATACCAACAATAAGGCCCCAGCCTTAAACATTACTTAATCTTGAGTTATTACAAGATTACACATTGAGGATCTTTTCAGGTTTAGTGTTTTAGAGAATTAGATCATAAATCATTCATTACATTCCACATTTAAACAAAGTGGTTACATAAAAGATAGTATTCATTTTTCTTCAATCAATGGAAACATATTTAAAACAAAACATGGATTCTTTCATGAAACTTCCATGACCCTATCATCACATCATGTACCTTTCCCTTGACCTGTGAAAAACATTTCAAAAACTTGGGATGAGTATAAAAATCTCAGTAAGGGTTATAAAAAATATGGAAAGGAAACATGAGTGCATATATACATAAGAATGAAATCATACTTTTCCCATAAAACATAAGCACCTTAACATAACTCATCAAATCATTAATAAACCATAGAAATTATAAGACTTAAAGGTAACTTGAGGCACTCAAAACATTCTTACATAGGGAGTTACCCTCTTGGTTATGTTTGGAATACCCATCACAGTATATTCCCTAAATCTCTTCGAAGAAACCTTAAAGTTTAACTCCTTCGTGATACCCAATGCATTGGAGAGCTATATCGGGCTCCCCGCCATTAGTTTATCATGGAACCACCTGTCTTCATAAACAATGCCCACGAACCATAACATCATCGTATCACATATAACATGTATAAGAGAAACATAAAATTTCAACATTTCAATCACAAGATATCAATAACACATTGATATAATAAAAAAATTATCAAAACCATTTTCAATACCAAAATAAAAGAAAAGTAAACGATGGTAAAAAAAAGTAATGGCTTTTAGAGGAAGCTGAAACTCAAATAATGGTCACAATGACAGAGAAGTCATTGTCGCCGCATACATACGACAAAAAAACATTCCCTTTTTTCATTTTGTAAATGATTTGTATAAAAAGAATCATTTTGAATAAACGTAAGAGTAAAAGGGGTTTATACACCGTATTAAATAAAGTTGTGTATAAAACAAAATATGCCTCAATGAAAGGAGAATGAGACGAAGTCCCTTACCTCGGGTCCGACTTGACTCGATCATTCTTTAACTTCCTGAATAATAAACTTGAGTTAATTTCTACTTACTTAAGAACATTTTTCAAGTTCATTATTCCTTTTATATCACTTATTACCATGTTAGGAACACTATGTAATTATTTAAGTTAATAATGGTTGTTTTGTCGATCATTGCTACTTGAGTAAAAAATAAACTCTTTATAATTACAAGTTGTTCAGGTATTCATTATATCCAGAGTAGTATTCATTATTTATATATCATATATATTGCATATATCTAGTATATACATGCATTTATAATATATTACATAACATTTAGAGGTAATAAATGAAATCCACCGTTCATGGAGACAGTAAGCCGTACGTACGCATGAATGCTACTTTCATTTCTATTTCGTATTTTATGGAATGGAATCATAATGACATAAAGTTTTATTATAATTCCAGTATAATTTCATATATAATATCATTAACTTCATCCTTTATATGTCCCACATATGGTATTAACGAATCAAATCACTTTGAGAGGGTCGTAGTCCGCAATTCCTAAAATGAAGATATCGCTTTTACCCATAATAGAAACCATAAAGATATTCCATAAATGAAAAATACAGAATCTTAAGGAAATAATCAAAATAATATATATCATATATAAATATAGTGACATCTTAATGGATAACTTTGAAGGTGTTAAAAGAATATTGAACAATTATCGTTTCGTGAAGCATAAATTCACCATCTACAGAAACAGTATGTTCTTTAACCATTAGATGTAGGTGTGTGTAAGAGTAGCTTAAATAATTATTATAAAAACATCCTAGTATATTTAAGATACTGGAGTTTCTACAAAATTAGTGAATAAAAAGAGTTTTGGGGGTTGGAGAAGCAAAATAAAACAAAAGAACACAAGTGAATACATTACCTTAAAATCAGGTAACTCACTTTGGTTTGAACCAAAGTGGTTTTTTGAAGACCTTCCTGACTAAGGTAAGTCTTCTAGGATGAGAAAAGGGATGTGGAGAGACAAAATGAATATAGATTGTCTGAGAAAAAGGCTTGAGAGGTGTGGGTAAGGAGGTAGAGGTGGGGGCCTTTTATAATAGGAGAGGAGGGGTACTCTTGGAAAGGTATAAAATGTTACTTTATTTTCAAATCATTTTCGGATTTTAAAAGTCCCACATTGATTTATTTTGATGATAAGGTGATAAGAGTTATAAATCCACCCATACAATAGGTTTTTGACATGTGTAGGTATTAGATTTTACATTATCTTTTCATTTTATTTAAACTGTTAAATAATGAGGTAATCGTTGCATCATCATGATGTCGTAAATAAATAAATTTATTTAAAGTCTAAAAATTATAAAAAAAATAATATGATTTAGGAAATATAATTATATTTCCAATGAATATTTATAGTCAAAAATACAACTTGTATAACCCCATGTAAAAATTGTCTTAGTAAAACAATACATGTTTGTGACATTTTTACTTTTACTTTAAATAATAGGCATTAATGTCATTATTTTACCCAAGTGGCTCCATGGGGCACCAAAAATAGACTCATGGGTTGTCTTGGTCGGCCATGAATCATCCAATAGGGTTAGGACATGTTTCAAGATGTTTTCATTTTATTATAATATCATTTTTACCTTAAATCACACTAATTACCTTTAACCGTGATTAAAAACCTAACAGTTACTATTCACCAAAAAATTATTTTAATCCCATTGAACCACATTTTACTTCCTAATGACAACCATGTATGCCGGATTTTTGAAATTAAAAACATAGAGGTGGTAAAATTTCACTTAAATGAAAAATCAGTTTTTTTAAGTACCACATAGTGGTGTCACTATTCATCAAAACTTGAAGTTTTCCAGAAAAATACCAAAACATCACCCTAAGTTATATTTGATATTATGAATTAAAAAATGATTTCTATTTAAAAAAATTAAAAAAATATATGTTACAAAAATTAATTTAATAATTAATTCCCGCTGTCAGAACAAATAGCGTGTTTTTATAAAACAATATATATCAAAATATTGACACTAGTTTAAGTCCAAATTCAAAGTGATATTAATTCCAACGACCAATATTGGATTAAATGGTAAAAATATATTCTAATTTCACTTTAAAACCAACTCAAAATATAATCTAATGATATAAAAAAATTATATTAAAAAGAAGTTTTGAATTAAAATACAACATTTTTCACTATTCATTAAAAAAAGAACTTTATCGGAAAAATACAAAAAATTTACAAAAAGTAAATTTTGATGTCCTGATTCTAAAGAGGAATTTAATTTGGTCCAATAGAATTTATAGGAGTGACCAAAACTATATTTAAAGAGGGTTCTCCATCAAAAGGGGATATTTCGACCTTTTAGTGAAAATTGGAGTATATATGCATAAAATTGAATTATTTTCGTATTTTAAGCCTTTATCCTTTATTGCATAAATTTAAAAACGTTTAACAAACATATATAATCATATTTTAGTTATTTCTATTCATTCGTGCCAATACAAGGGCTACGTGTTTACTACAATTTAAAATAATATTATTTTATTACTAGTGTGCAATGTAATATTTCAAAGAAACTATTTGTTGCGTATCGGGTACGCTAATGAACATAGAAACCCCTTTAAAGTAAAATTAATATTAAATTCATAAATATGAATAAATATGAGAATGTATTATTCTTTATTTACCTGGGATGTTACATTTATTCTTGCAAATTGAGTGCACATTACACTTACTAGGAGTTCATTGTGGTACAAAAAACAATATAATGATACCTTGGTGTCATTTTTATAATAATGTGTATGATATTTATTTCATTATCATCCCAAGATTTTATAGATTCATATTTGGGGTAATGTTCTTAGATTTTCCGTTTTTACACTAACACATCATCACTTTTAATTACTTTTATAGGGTTTCATCCAAAATCTATATTATTTTTGTTTTTATAAGTTTTTATTCACATAATATTCTATCATTGATTCCTTTTATTATCCTCAAATTGGTACTTGATTTTTCTTCAGATTTAAATGGGAAATCACTACATCATAGGGATATGACATCTCAATGATAGTGATTATTCATTAATGGTATTAAGGAGTCTTATTTTGGAGTAAATTAATATTATTTTCACTATTTAATTGAGGTTAATTTTTTTTATTGTTTTTAATGAATTTATTTTACATGACAAGTTATTAATTAATTTATATATTTTAAGTTGTTATGGTTAATTGGGAGATTACTAATGAAAGTGAAGAAGTGTTTTAATTGAATTGGAACTGGTAATTTTCATTCTTCTTCTAACATATTTCTGATAATTACACCAATAATTCCATAATTTTACCATGAAACTCCTAAATCAATTCAATATTAATCCAAAATTTCATATATTATACATGGGTGGGGTTTTTTTCAATTTTTATATGTTTTCAAGGATCCATTGAGATTCATTTCATTCATTATTTCATCTTATAAGTCTTCAGCGATAATGAGATCATTCTTGATGACCCTGGTCCTCTATTAATGATTTATTAGATCTCTTATTATGTATAAATTTCCCACATACTCCATGTTATCCATTTTCTATCAATATATTTTTTTCATCTTTATTTATATAATCCCAAATGAATGATAATCATATTTCATCTATTTTTTATTCTCTAAGGTATGTTTTTTACAGATAGTGATGTATCAGGGTTGATAGGGATTTGTTATAGTCATTCATGGTTGGTAATTCATAATTTTATATCTAGTACTTATTATAAAATAACCATAACATCATTTCTAGTTAGAGGATTCAACATATAACATTATTTATACATGTAGACGTTGGATTATCATTCTCATGTTTTATGTGTGTAAACTAATATGACCCAAACAAAACATACAAATATATTATATCATTATGTAAGAATTTTAATCATATATCATAATAAATAACTTTTCAAAGCCTATATATATAGTTTAATTATTGAATAGTTACATAAGAATCTTATTTTATGATATTTCATCACCATTTCTCATAGGAATATATAAATATATATGAAATCCATATAGAAAAATCACACATAATTATCCTCTTTATTTCCATGGTAATTAAATAATTTGAAAATGGTATAATAATTATAAATGTAAGGACAAATATATGAGATAAATGTTGAATATCATATGACGGAATTAGATGAACATATAGGTGTGAAAACATAATCGTGGAGCATGAATATAACATACCAAAACCATACCAAATAAAATGATATCAAAATTATAATTTAGGAAAAATTTATTTTGGAAGAACATATGACATGAGTTATAGAAGTATTTAAGAATTCGTCAATAATAATGTTGTATAAAAACCTAATATTAGGTTATTTTGTTTACTCACCATTCACTATCATCTCAAGACATATTAATTTTTATCTAATTAATTGGAGGGTTAAATAGTTATGGGTCCATGTATGAAAAATTTAAAAAATTTACATTTGTATTCTAAATTAAAACATCTATAATTTCTATTTTGTATTAATTAAAAAATGAGAATGAAATGAGTTTTGTAAAATATCTAGAATATATTATCATATTTCATACAATGAAATAATGTTGATTATAAAATTTAATCATATCCAAATTAAATCATAAAAATGTAATATTTATATATAATAAAAACTCATCGTATGAAAATAATCATATTTTTTAAAAAATAATAAGAAATATCACATTAAATTTAATTGAATTTATTAATAATAAAATAATTTATAAGATATAATCATTAATAAATATTTACATTTTAATTAAAAAATCCTCTGAATAATTCTTAAATCATTAAAATTATTCTTCATAATAAAACACATGAAAACATATATTTAAGGGATTTTATAGAAAATAATAATAAATTATTCCTATAATTTATTTCTAATGAAACTAAAATTATATAGAAAAAATCATAAACAAATCATAGACGTATAGATTAGTATATTTATAAATGAATATTAACAAAATATGCATTGAGTAGAATAATTCCAAACCAATAAAAAGTTAGAAAATGTCGGGCCAACAAAAAAACATCATTTTATTGAATTGTATTCCAAAAAATGTTGAACCCATCAAAAAATATTTTAACCAAAAAATAAATACTATAGAATTATGTAACATGAGTTTTATAAAGAGAGATAATTTTATTTCCCTCAATGTAAATTTATCCATAAATAATCATTATTTCATCATCAAACTATTATATAACTTATACCTCGTTCTTTTTCATGTCTAGTCATTCTCTGTCTCCTCGCGTAATAAGTGTAGGTTTATTATTAATATTGGTTTAATTTTTTTCAATTTATTTTACATATTATCATTCCATTATATTTTCTTATTACCAACATATTGAAATTTAATTATGAAAATTATTATTTTGATGTTAATTATTCTATATTCGATAATTTCATGGGATTAGAGGTTTCGATTTATACTCCGTGATCATGGTTTTATCTCCTCCATATTTTTTATTAAGATAAATTTTATGTTTTAAGTATAGAACTTGATCCCAACATTCATTTCATAGAAATTTTATTGATTATTTTTGTTAAACTATTTAGAATGTCATATCTAATGATTATTCAGTAAAAAATAATTAAATCAATTGGGAAATATATATTGACATATTTACAATATTTTTCTTGAGAAAATAATAAATATATAATTATTAAATCCTAATATTAATATTTATTTTCTATAGTTTTTTATAATGTAAATGATATTATATCATTCAAGTAGGTGTTGAAACCATATCAAAAAATAACACGTCATAATGATCCAATAAGTAATGATATATAATTGAATAAATATTTTATCACTTTTAACGGATCATAATGAGTTCAATAAAATTTTATTAAACCATTAAATCAAATTTAATATGAGTTGGGTGACGAAGAAAATTAAAAATGATTAATAAGAGGACCACAAATATATTGAAATTTTGAATTTACTCCAAGAGGGACACATGGAAATGATTGATATGGGACTCTTCTTAGGATAAGATATTACAAAATGGGTGAGAGGCTTGTTAGTGTAATAATTTGTTTAGGAGTTCTATATCAAAATATATAAAATCAATATGTTATGTTTTTTATTAGATGGCTCATTTTATAGGTTAGGAGTATTAATTTTTGTAAATAAACATTCTTTAATGATTTAGAAAATTTATTTTTACATGTAATGGGTATCCACTATCAAAAACAAGAGCTAGGGTATGTGGGGTATATCATTAAATAATATACAATTATTTGGATATTTTGTATGGATATATTTTTTCCTTACCCTTTTGTTAAACCATTTTACATTGTTTTACTTGTACTATGGTTATATTATTTTTCCCTCAATAACATATTATTTTACTAAAATGAAATTGATCAAACTACCTAATTCTGAAATGATGTCACAAAATAAAAGCCCAATTTCAATTGATTCATGTTCTTAAAGTTGTAAAAGTTAATTTTTTTTATAAAAATAAATAATTCCTATTTGTTTTTCAAAAACATATATTGATAATATAAATGATTTCATTCATATTCCATACCCACTAATGGCCATTAAATTATTAGAATTTTTTTTAAATAAATATATATATATATATATATTATTCATTAAAATTACACATTCGTAGGGATTAGTTTAACATACTAAAATAAAAATACCCAACATATAAAAATATTCATTTTGAAGCAATTACATTACAACATTAAATGATTTTAATCACCTACAACAGATTATTTATCTTATCACAATTATTTTTTACTATTTCATGGTGTTATAATCATTTATTTAATTTTATAAAAAAATAAAATTTATAATTTAAAATATTAATTTTTAATTAAAATTTGAATGTTTTTATAATAATGTGTTTTGATTAATTATTATCTATTTATTTTGTTTAAGAATTATTTATTATGTATGAATTATGTGTTTTTTAATTTTTAGTTTCAATTAAAAAACATAAATGTAACTATTGTATGTGAGTTTATTCAATGACCATTTGTCCAATGACTATATATAAAATAGACTTGCGTTCTATGTCTATATATAACAATTTTATGATCATACCTTATGTCAGGTATTCCCTTCTTTGATTTATTTTATACTCTACAGTAAATGGGTGTAGTTCGAATATGGATAGCCTTTTTTAAGGAAAATAAATTAAATCATGATCACATATGTTTTTTAGATTAATGAAATCTATATTTAAATATTATAAATGTATTAATAGTATTTTTACAGGCTTCAGAAGTATTTTGATGTGTTTTGGATCATTTTTTGATTTTGGGCTGAAAAGTTGTTTTTAGGCAATTATTTGTCCTCTTCCTATTACAAGGTGTGTAACTACTACCAAACCCATGTCCTAAAATATTAAAGGGTGTGGACGGTTTCAAATCATTTAATGAAGTCCCATAATGTTATGTTTGGGTAGGTTTAAATATAATATGAGTTGAAGGGTTTTTTGGAATATCTCTTTAAAAAGGAATACATGACATTTAAATAGATTGCACAGCGTGTAATTTACCAACCACCAGTTTCATGTAGTTTCATGCATGATTTGCATCTCATTTACTTAGTTTAGTTTCATCGTCTTAACATTGGAAATTTTCTTGCATATTTTGGAATCCCTTGCACCATTCTTAGAATACAATTTTTTGATCAATAATAGGTAACTATTTGGATTGTCTTTTCCCTTCCATTTCCATTGTTCTCTATTTGGGTGATGGAATCATTGGACTACATTTGGTTATGATCATGAACATGATTGTTTTAGGTTCATCATGAGATCTTCTACACCTTATTCATCATCAGTGTTACCCATTGGATGTGATTTTTTAGTCACTGTATAATGTTAGGGTGACTAAACCTTAACCCTTTGGTCTGTTTAATTTCAATGTATGTAAATTATTGAAATTGTAAAAATACAACATGTTTTTAAATTAACATAATGACTAATTATATTTCTTCCATGTAGTGCATTTGTATTTACTTTATTATGACACAGATTATGGGAACTATTGGGTTGAGTGAACACTTTATTATAATTGAATTTGATAACGGATTAAATAGTATTTCCCATGACAAGATTCTTGGGTGATTTCATGATAAAGATTCACCATAGTATGGATTGATTATTAAAATGATGAGTGTGTTATTACATTGTGGCCAAATGATATACAAAATGTGTAATTGAATGATAGGTGGTCATTTTCATAACGAACCCTTGATCTATATGATTTGAAATTGTGATATACATTCTATTTTTAATAATTCTAATATAGGACGTATTTCTTATATACTAGGAATTGCCCCAATTTTTTGGTGAAATTATTATATATTTGGTATCACCCTGATTTATTTCTGAAATTATTTTAAATCGGGATTATCCCTATTATATAATTTAATACATATATATCAGACCCATCACTGATTTTTTACTAAAATGCATATATATTTGGCGTTCCTTGAAACATGTGGAAATTATTACATAGAAGTATAATTTTTGATTTATTATTGAAAATATTATAAAGGGATCTTGACCCAGAAATGTGTTATTTATTCTATATATATATTGTTATGGTTAGATATGTTGTGATGTATGTTTAGATATATACTGGATGGTTTCTGAAGCATATTATTTAGGTAAATGGTTGTGGTTGTCATATTTGTGTTACATAATCATATATATTCATGTATGGTAACAAAATAGGGTGGTGTGATACTAATTTAATTCTGTAATTAAAAAATATACATGTTTATTGGTTTATTGTGTGTAGTTATTATTGGACTGGTTATTTTTAGACTTGGTGATGGCAGCCTACTAGGTTATACTCACCCCCAAAACTGGACGTTGTTTGGTGCCCAAGATGATTTTATGGATCTAGGTTTGGAAAATGGAGATGGATCTTATCACTGATTTTATTCCTTGTTGTTTGGGATGGAGTTTAGATATGGGACAAATATGGGTCTTAGGACCGAATTCTTTGGGATTAACACTATCTATACAACATCTATTATTATATTGTTTTCAATTTTAATTTCAATTACATCTTATAATGTCATTACAAGACTTATTAACTTTGGTTTATTTATTTCCCATATTTCCCACTGGTATGATATATTTTTATTACTTGTATAATAATCAGATTATTTTATCATTGTTGTTTTTACTGATGTGTAACTCAATACCGAGGGGTATAGTCTCTTTTCTATAGAGATCACATCCCCACATATAGCCTATATACTCTCGCATATGGTGCGGCATACTTTATTTCTCAGAAACAATACTGTCTATCCATGTGAGAGAGTTCCAAATCGGGGGATGTTACAATGTAGTATCAATGCTTCATGATTTTTTTATTTATTTTATTAATATTTAGGAAGTGTTGATAAGAGACTAGTATATGTTGGGAATTGTTAATAATCATATGCATTAGAGTATTTTACCCTTGTATTGGAGAAAATGTGAGAGCGAGGAATAGGGTTATTGTTCATGATGATCATTTTTTATAGTTGGTGTTACTTCACATTAGGTGATTCATATACAATGAGGGATTATTATTTTTTCATTTTGTCATTTAATAATATTTACACTCATGGGAATGTGTTCATCTTGATAAGAATGTAGGGATATATACAGACATTCATTTTTATTGATAGGGACATTTTTATGGCATGTGATACATACTTTCATATAATAATAGTGATATAAGTAACTTATTATATCTAATAAATTAAATAAATTAAATTATTTATCATTCAAAAACACTGTTAATACATGTTAGAGATACCAAGAGTCACTAGATCAATATTTTTTCACCTATTCAGGTTGAATTTGTTATAACTAGTGTTCTAAGGAGTTTGTTCATCATGAAAATAAAATGCACCATCTTCAACATATAGATGAGAATCAGGATATTGGAAATCTAAACGATCCTAGTGATGTTATGATTTAGATTCTGATAGATCTTGAGGATCATATATAGGATCAGATTCATGGAAGCTTCTTAAGGGTCACTCTATCCATCGAAGGGGGGACACATCGCATAATGACTTCGATGTATGATATTAAGAAAGAGTTCTTGCTGCATCACCATTATAATTTCACTAGAGAAGGAGAAACCTATGAATCTTTGTTCTCGATTGTGTAAGTCCATAATATCTCTAATAATCATGAGAAACCTTCATATAAGAGTGTGAATCATTCTACATATATTATTTATGAACCATACAGGAAATTCTAGGACATTCCTTTTTATCTGATCCACTTTTAAAATTATTGGGCTTGGATGTTGAACTATAATATGGTGTTTTAACCATCAACTCACTATATGGAGTGAGGTCCGAGAATATCATCATTTCAAGGTGTGTTCTCTAGTGAATAGTGGTAATTATTTGTTTTGGGAAGCATTTGTGTTGGAAATTATAGTCTTCTATTTGATTCTAGGAATGGATTAGTTAGTTTATACCATGATCATATAAAATATTATGGTATTAGAGTTTTATTTTTATATCCAAAAGGAGGAATCTATTCTCACTATGGTTATTGGGATCTTCAGGTTGGTCATGCATGACACATTCAGTGTAGATTGGATTCGCTCATGACTTTGATTGTAACATCCAAGATAAATATAGAACAAGACATTTTTTCATATTTATTAATATTTGTGAACTAAATTTTATTTCTAATTTAATGGGGATGCTATGTCCAATGGCATACCTGATACACAACAACAGGTTTTTTTGAAATCCTTCATTGCACACAATGTCGGGTCATACTAAAAAATAATAATATAATATTATTTCAAATTGTAGTTAACTCCTAGCCGTTGTAATGGTGGGAATGAACTAAACTAACTAAAAAATGATTATACATGTTTTTTAAAAGATATTAAATTTATCTAAGAAAATATAGAGGCTTAAAATTTTAATGAACCTAATTTTTTGAAAAATTTACATTAAAAGGTTGATTTACCGCATTTTAATAGAGAACACTCTTTAAATCAAGTTTTGGTCACTTTTATATGTTCCATTTGACCAAATAATAAATTTCTTTATAATCAGGAAAACAAAATATACTTTGGGTAATTTTGTCGTTATTTCTATAATTAAAGTCTTTTTTAAATGAATAGTGAAAAATACTATATTTTAACTCAAATCTGTTTTTTAATCTAATATATTTATATGGTTAGATTATCTTTTTAATTAGTTTAAAAGTGTAATTAGATTATATGTTTACAATTTATTCCAATGGTTGTCAATGTAATTAATTTCAGTTTAAAATTGGATACAAACAAGTGTCAATCTTTGGATAGATATTGTTTCATAAAAACACACTATTTGTTTTGACAATAGGAATTAATTTTAAATTAAGTAATGAATATTATATGTTTTCAATTTTTTAATAGAGATAACATTTTTGAATTCGGGATATCAAATATATTTAGGCTGAATTTTTTGTATTATTCTGAAAAACCTCAATTTTTGATGAATAGTAGAACCACTAAGTAGTAGTTAAAAACTGAATTTTTCGTTTAAATGTAATTTTACCGCTTCTGTGAATTGAAGTTTGAAAATCTGACATACTTGGAAGTTATTATTGAGTAAAATTTGGTTCAATAATATGAAAATAATTATTTTTGAATAGTAACTGTTAACTTTAATTTACTACAGTTAATATTAAATTAGACAATTCAATGTAAAAAAATATTATAATAATTCAAAATTACCATAACACTTATCATAACCTTATTGGATGAGTAATGGTCGACCAAAACTGATTCATTGGGGATATGACAAAAAATTTGGGTTTAACCATGCTTGTTTTATCCATAATTTCATTCGATTCTACTTACTTCTCTTCGAGGTTTCTAGTAATGTATGAAGAACTCTTACATAGAGGAAAATTCATCATTATATAAGAGGTCTATCATATTAAAAATGAAAACATATCCAAAAAATATCTATTCATTAGATGACGGTATAGTTTGGTGGGTTGGTTCCCATTATCCACATATTGAAGGATAGAATTCTCTATGATTCAGATCTTGTGTAGGAGATGGATACGACTATTCATCTTATGTATTTTAATGTTTATGATGCTTACATCCACCTCTGGAATGTGTTATTAATGTCACCTCTCATGGTGAAATCATTATTTATAGATTCTGAATATTTTATATCTGTGATTCCTAAGCTTTGTCATGATTATTTAGATTTATATAGTTATTGTTCCTTTTTCCACACCTAGATAGAACCATTTTATTATCACCCTCTTCTTATGGTTGACCTCATTACAATTCATGGGGTCTTGTTCTTTTAGTTGTCTCCATACCTGTAAGGAAATTACAGGGTATATTCCCATTTCATAAGGAACATTTCTTATTCATCCATTACATAAATCATGGGTTACTTTGATATATTTTTTAATTTTGGTAGAGTGGTATTTTTTGATGTAACTAAATGCAAGGATCTAGACGATTTTTGTCTATATTTGGTGCTTGAATGGGAACATATATTAGTTTGTGGGAAAAATATGTATTATCTATCATTCCAATCCATTTTCCCTCTTCCATGAGCATGGGACAATTCATTGACTACGTTATCATAAAATAATCCTTTGTTAATTATTTCATTTATTAAATATCACAGAATCTTCATGGATACATCCTCATTATAAAATGTGTTTTTATCTCATCTAAAATATTTTTCCCATAGGATTCCAGTAGTTTCTCTTTCTAGATAGGGATGATGAGTGAATATGATAACCCATTAATATAGTGATGAATTCTGAAATTCTATCATTTTGGTGTTTGTTAATATTTTTGATGATGAAATTTTTTATTTTACATAGCATTAAGCTCAAATGATAAAGGAATTGATGAAGATAATCTCCTAATTCTAAAATTTCTTCGGTTGGATGGTTGTTATACTAAGAGAATAATGACTATGTATGTGTCAATAAAAAACAACATAGCTTGATCACCTCCAGTTAGTATCGAGAGACCATCATTGAGTTACATTGGGATAAATAGAATGTGAGATACTATTCTGAATCTCTTACAACCTCAATGGATATGAAGATGGTATTATAGAAAAAATTGTGGTGGAAAAGTATCTCCCACTCATCTGTGATATGGATTCTTCTCAGGCTTCATAGTTGTGTGGTTTCCATCCATGGATTCCATTTGAGAAGATAGAGATTCAATGATGTTGAGTATTTCAGGATTTATCATTGTTTAGGAAACCACATATCTACTAGGAGTTAGAATGTCTTGATGAGGGATCCATATTTCTATATCCATTTTCTACTTGATTCATTCATGGGTGGAATTATCACCATAATGGGGGCAGGTTGTCATCGTAAATGGAGGGAAGTTATAATGACCATTGAAATCCTCATTTAGGTAGAATGGATCACTAGATCCATAGACATCTTGATGCACATATTCCACTCTTGAATGTGAAACGACAGTTTCTAGAAATGTGGAAGGAAGAATATTCATCTCTATCTAAAGATGGCACCTATTGGGACTTTTTCCCCTAAGTAGATCCTCATTGGGATATCTGATATTGTGTCTCTCATTGTCATATTTTGTATGCATTTCCTTAGTAGAAATAATTTCATCTCTTCTAGGTGGTGATATGGATATAGATGATCAATTGTCTTTATCCTTGGTAGTGTTCTTCCATAGAGGTGGTAATTCATTACTCATTGGTGATTTTTTTGGGCTTCTTTCCTAATTCCACATATGGGCATCCTTAGTTTGTGCTTCCAGATCACCCTCCTCTCAATGATTAAGTTTTACATTTTTTCCCATGGAATTTTCATCATGTTTGACATCATGTGTTTTTTTATGGTGATAATATTCACTAAATTCTATCGGTCAATGGTATTTATCACATTACTCTTTCTAACTGGGGTGAATTGTTATTGATTATTTATAGGGAACTATATACTAATAACCATAGTGAATCAAGATCCTCTCTATATGAAGGTGCATGTGTTTTGGTCATCTCCCCATATATATGTCTTTAGGAAAGGGGATAATTTACTTTTTAAATAGAGATATCATTATAGGAAGGTTGTTCGTGGTGGATATAAGTAGTAAAGTCTATTTGGTTTATACCTAGTCCACCATGAGGTGTAATATCAAGGTAATGATCACCTTCTTCTTTAGTTGAAGAGTTGGTGGACCGTTGAGTTGTTTACATGATGTGTATAATAGACTCAAGGACACAAAAATTGAGAGGAACATGGTTATGAGCCTCATTCTATATTGTGGCTAAAGTATGTTGACCTACCTTTTGTGATGGAGTAGGGATATAAGCCTACTGCATGATGGATTCCAGAATATATTGATAATTGTATGGTACTCTAAGTATATGATCTCACCTCTGAGATACTCCACGAATATTCTAGTGATTTTCTATATTATTTTTATAAATATTTGTCTGCCTATGGGTGGTGTCCAGAATATATCATTAAAAACTAGTTAAAGTGGGTATATCATCCTAGTATAAATATGTAATCACCATCATAATATTTCAGCAGACTACCATGATGGGAGGAGGTATTTGAGCCACCACCTATATAGCCTCTAAAAAATTTTGGTAAAGTAATTCATCAGTGGAAGGATGGATATGATTCTAGCTTCTTGTGAGAAGAATGAATATGCCGAATAGCTTCATTGCCACTAATATGGGAGATATATGATATGTTTTTCATGTCATACTGAACCCCCTAGGTTGGAATGAGGATATGAGCTTGGTGTTGGGACTTTGGAGTTAGCCTCTAGTATTTTTTTACAAGAATACAAGCACATATCGGGGAATGTGTTGCTTTCGCATGGTGACCCATAGAAATAACATGTATATTTGTGCAGTCCTGTGCCTTTAGTGTATGTCATGATCTTTTTGGACATGGATGTGCATCTTCCTAAGGAATGTTCCACTCCAACATATGGAAACCTAGCCGAAATGTGGATATGATCGAAATCATGTGCTGTGTATAATACTGTAATGTTATGATAATCATCCTTGATTGGATCAAGAATGATAGTTTTCTCGGTAGTTCCAACTTTTTCATAAAAATCATGGTGATAGTTTTTAATGGTTTTCATGATCAGAATATGTTTATGTTCCAATATTTGTTTCAGTTATAGAATTTATAGGTGGATTTCTTTAGCTATTTTTATAATATAGTGATAGTTTAGAAACATTTTTGCAAGAATAAGGATTCTTTATTTTTAGTCATCATTAGTTACTAAAATATATCTTTTATTTAATATGGGATATAAGACCACTCTTGTCCTCCTTTTCCCATCCAAATTTGCTTATGGGCTTCATGTGTGGGGTTAGGGATCTATGTCTCCCCCATGATTGCTGCAAAAATATGCAATAAGTCTTAATCCCAAAGAGTAGTAATATGATTGTACATGTTTTATACCACTAGAATATGTTGATGGGATTCATCAGTACAAGCAAGTATATGAGCCCAATCTCATTTGTCCAAATCCTTCCACATCTGAAGAAACTAAATTGGCTCTTATGCATGAGTTTACTGGGTGGAAATGTGTCTAGTAATGACCTCTGCTAGAGACTGAGGGGAACCAACCGGACGATATTGGTGAAAGTAGTTGATAGGATCCATCATCAGAATCTCTTAAACAGGAGTGGATCTGTATTCACTACCAAAAATTTGGGTTTCCACAGTTCCACCCATTATCACCTCTAAAACATCACTGATAAAGGGGGAGGGGTTTATCAGTGCTAATAAAACTGCTGATAAAGGGATCTTTTAACAGTGCTAAAATAAGACCTTTTAAAATTCACCCTTTATGAGTGATTTTTTCCTATGCTGATAAAGCACCCCTATTAGTGTTTTTTAACATTGTTAAAGGGGAAACCATTATAAGTGATTTTTTAGCATCACTGATAGGGGATTATCAATTCTTTTTCCTAGCACTGATAATGTTTATATTTCCAATAAAATCATGAAATATAATATATTGTTATATTATTATATTTATTTTGATATAAATATAATATATATTTTTTAAATATGTTTTACATAAGTATAAATAGACTACTACACTTAATATATTAGAATTTGTTTTTGAAAATGGATAAAAAAATATTATAAAAATATTATTAAATAATAACTTGCAAATTATCAGCGATTAATAATCATTTAATGACAATTTGAATTCACGAAAAAATAAAATAATAATAATAAAATATCCCAAATAAGATGGAAATTTATCTCAAACATCAAATGGACATAACTTTTGATATGAGTGTCCATTTGAGATCCAAATCATCTAAAATCCATGCTTGTGATGATCTCTACGCGCTAGTTACCCAAGGAAACCATCTATCACATTTTCTGAGGACCAAAAAGGACAAGAAGGCACCCAAAACTGAGTGTTTAGTGGGGATACCCTGATTTGTTTTCATTCAATCATGTATAACATATGATCCAGATGTCCTCTAGGCCTGTACCACATATCATATCGAATATTGTTTCATTTTCTTCAGTTTGACTAGTTATATTTTCGAAACAGACTTCTAGATTAGATGTTATGGTAATTTTTAACATTCCATGGATTTTCAAATACACATATATATGTATTTATTCATAAATATATATATGTGTGTGTGTTATATGTACTTATTTATAAACACCCATAAAAACATATTTTATAAATGTCATTAAAACTAATATAATTAAAATAAATTAATATATAATTAAATATACAGATAAAATTTTATAACTAAATATATATATATAAATAAATATTAATATAGATCGATATGCTAATAGATATATATATATAATAATATGTGAATAAATATATATGTATTAATATAACAAAATATATTTATATTAATATTAATCTATTTTAATATAAGAATAAATATTACTATATATATAAAAATATATATTAATATACAAATATATATATATATATTAATATATAGGTAAATATTTATCTATTAATATAACTAAATATATTTATATTAATATGAATATCTATTAATATATGAATAAATATAACTATATGTATATATATATATAAATAAATACATATTTCATTAAATATAGAAAAAAAACTAAATAGCTTAGTGGTAAAGGTGTATTCCCGCAATGTCGGAGGTCTCAGGTTCAAGTTAGGGTGGAAGTAGGGAAGGGAGTGCAGGCTACTATAGGATGAAAAAGAAAGGGCATCACGCAGAAGAGTGGGAGGGGGTCTGCGTAGTGCTGATAAAATGGGGGGTTCAGGTGCTGTTAAAAGCTTTGTGAGCATTTTTGTAATTTCATCAGTGCAAAAAAAGCATCGATAAATGACCTTTTTATCAACACTTTTTTGGCACTGAAAAAAAGCACCATTTATCAGTTCTTTTTATTAGTACTGATAAAAGGGACCATTATCATCTCTTTTCTGAGCACTGATAAAAGGGACCCCACCTATATACACCTCGATTAATAGCACTTTTCAAGCACTATTAATACCCTTTTCTAGCATTGATAATGGTCATATTTGCAGTAGTGATTCAACTTCATGATCCACCTAACTCAGATATAGAGAGGTTTTATATTCAACATTTGATGATAATATTCTAAAAAGATTTGTTGTGGTTAATGGTGACACTAGTATCATTGTATCTTTCCATGAATGAGTCATAATTTAAGACATTAGAGTTTGGACACTATTATTTTCATCATCGATGGTTGAGAATGTACAGTGTCAGTGGTATTTTTAAACCATCACATTTGATTCCAAAATATAAAGTTTTTGGGTGGGTGTGATTGTTTTTTGACAAGAATAGCCTAAATTTGTAGCCGTATTTTTAGATCATTCACTTAATGAATACAAGATCTTACGTCAAGGTGTCGTTTGTAATAGCAGTATCAGTTGCCACAAAGAAAAATGGGGAAAAAGTCACCAACCATTGCATCATAAAGACTATGAAACAAGATCAATTGACTATTCAATGGAATCACAATGGTATTTTCTTCTTCTTGGTTTAACCATTTTAGTCATGCTAAAATTTTATGGTGATTTTTCTTATTTCTTCGGAACCCTGGTAATATAGTATTTCTAATCAAGAATACGATTTTGTATGTGATTAGGAGACACAAAATGAAATGTCCTGACACATTATTTAGAATATTCATGTAGGGTACACCATTTTTTTCTTGAAAATGTGTGCTTACATGGGATTAAAAGAAAATGTTCTTGATTCCATCAATGATTCAGTTAATCTACCATTTAATTCCTTCACATTAGGTTTACCATTTTTTCCTTTTTTAGGGTTGATTGTGGTGGTTCATATAGTTTTGAATAATCATTTATGCCCAGATCAACACATTTATCTCTTATAAACTACAAATGGCTCACACATCCAAAACAAGTAACATACATTCATTCCCAACGTTCATAGTTTTTTGGGGTTTTAGTCTCATTGTAACTTAGGTATTGTAATTATTAAAGAGGATAGAAGTTCACACTCATCACACCCATTTTGGTATTTTTTTTTCTTATTATGGGACTCTCTTATAGATTTAAGTCATGTTATAGAATATCTTCCAAATCTCAATAAGGGAATTGTTACCCTAAGGAAATGATCTGGTATCAAATATTTTTTCATGAAATGGGGGATCAGTTAATCATACAATTTTTGTGCATCCAAGGATCTTCATACACAACTCTTTATTTCATAGAAATGGGTTGCTGTTATATTTTTAATCCATACAATTATGAAATTTAGAGTTTACTTCCATATAGGGAGGCAATTTATATTTCGAGGATTGAATTTATTTTTCAAAAGGTGTTATAGAAATATTTTTTAAAATATGAATCAAAACCCATATAGCTCATTCAAAAAATTCAGCTTAACATCATGCATAAAGAATATATATAAGATCACATAGGCATTGGGAATGGAGCTCAAGCCTTATAACATTTTCCTATGTATCCTATATATAATAGGAATTAGAGTCAACATAGTTCAATCATCCATCATCCTTCTAATGGGAGGAGACTGATAATTAATGAGGATGAGGGTGATGGACCTAGGTTTTAACTATATGGTAATGCCTTCATAACATAAGCTGTGGTGAATTCCCTTGTATAGAGGTAATCAAATCATGTCACGGAATGGGGATTACACATTTTGGATTCTGTATCTAGTGTTAAATTTATTGTGTGAGTGATATGATCATTGAATTTCCCTAATTCCATATGATATATGCTCAGTGTGAGATACAAGGGATGATAAGTGATAAAACTCACTACATATGGGCATGAGACTTATGCATTGTGGTAGAAATTATGGGGTGTTTCACATAAAGATAAGGACCTAAGAAGTGGTCAAATTTATACTACTTAATATAAGAATTATTGTACTCATATTTCAGTGAAATTCACTATCTGCAGATGGATGGGGAATAATGATGAACCCATATGAGTGTTTGGGTCCAATGGTTTAGAGTGACTGAGATATGGATTGGAGATCATGAATTTGGAATGAGTCATACATATCTTGTTTGGATAGGAATTATAGTTACCATAGTTTATTTAGCATCTAAAACATTTTATGGATGTGGAATAATGGTTATATGATTAGGGAGTCTCGGTCACATGGGTTTGAGTGTTTGAGACATTGATTGGACTTGTACCGTGATGGATTCCCATGGGATATCAAGAAATATAATGTTGTTATGTGTATATTATTACAAATAAAATAATTGTTATCTTAATTCAGTTTGGGGCATTAATTAAAATGACTAATTGATGGGTTTAACATTTCTTGGGGTGTCTGAATGGCATTATTGACATATTAGAGGGTCCCTATCTAACATGTATTGAGTGTCTACTGGAAATATCAAGATTGACTATCTAACATGTCTTGAGTTTCATGATGAGATATAATGACTGTTTTTTTTGACATCTTCATATTTTCTTTCTTACATGGATGAATTTTCTTAGGGTGCTTTTCCTGATTGAATAATACATGTTAAAATTTTGTTACATGATCTTACTTTCATACCTGAGAGTCCTTGAAGGACCAACTCAGTTGCATCCTAATATGTCATGTGATCAAGTATGAATTTTCCAAAGGCTTTCACATAATCTAGCTAGCTTATCTGGAGGGATTCACATGACTCAGCCTATATTTCTTAGGGATATCCTAAGACTTGGATGACATGTCTATATTTGTTCAAAATACATATATGACATGTCGAAATGATATCGCAGGACGTGGATGGCTTGTCCATAGTATGTCATAATTCTTGGATAACATGTTTCTGTGCTGTCACATGATCTTGATAGGACATTTGAAGTGATGATAACTTCACATAAAAATAAACATATACATATTTACATAAAACATCTACAGTTTTTAACTTTTTTCATATATTCCTCCATATTTTTCAGGAATTGTCTTGTTTTAGGATTCTTATGACCAAGTCAACACATGTAAATACTTTTGAATGACATTTCCATCATACTAGAAATCATCCTCATGATTAGTATGATGATCACATGAGTCTAACATACAAGCAATAATATCCTTTCTAAAATTCCCCAGACTTAATTGGTGGGTCAACTTTGTGATCGTTTATATTTCATATCCAAGAAGTACGCTCTTTTATGCTCTTGTATGTGTAGTTTTAATCTAATTTTTTATTAAAAGGATGAATTTATATTCCATTCCTCCCATATTCTATAATAGATTTTATGACACTATATCATATATATGGGATTTAGTTAGGGTTGAGAGTATTACATCATGCACATTGCATGATCATTATATATGTTATCTATGGAATAAAATTATAAAAAACCATGAAAAAACATAGGCCTAATCATATTTATTATACCCTCATATCTTGAAAGAGATCTCATAAAATCATATATACCTAAAAAAGAGCCTTTATTAGATCAGGATGACATGTCTAGGAGCCTTCATGAGGTCAAGCATCTAGTTGAAATGTATTTCTAATGATCGATGGATACATTTATAGGGAACTTTGTGAGAACATCTTGGTTTTTTAGAGGGTATTCATTAAAACCAATATTTCTTTTTAAGGTGGACTCCATAATATTAGAATGACATGTAAAAGGGTCTTCCTGGGATCAATTGTGATCACACGAGGTGCATAGTAATGTTCATAAGGAATGTTGTATAAATTCATCCACATAAATCCTTATAAATTTTTAGCATTATTTACTTTTTGATTATGTGGATTTGGGTAATTTATAGGAATCATTTGCCTCATAGATCATGTTATTAGAAGATCTCATCAATAATCCTCTGTTAGGAGAGTCAACATTTTTCTGGATGCCTTCTTAAGAATACGGTGCCTGCTAGAGTGACATGAAGTGATTAGATAGGATTTATGAAGGGGATTTATGTTATAATATATAGATAATGTGATGTTCATGAGTCGTCCACATTTCCTTAATAGGGTCATGTGATGGCACGTCCTAGTTTGGATTGTGTGATTCTTGTGGTCCAACTGGATGATCTTTATGTAGTAGTGCTATTCTTTCCTTTTTCTTGTAGGGAGAATAATGCACATGATTCACATATTTCTTCAATTATATATTATCTGCAGCCTATTGGATGGGATTCAGTAGATTCCATGATGGAATGAGAATGATTAACTTTATTCAGCATAAAAAATATCATTCATTAACTGTAGTATTGAAGTAATACAAATTCATTTCTCAAATATTATATTTCACTCACATTTAAGGTTAAACTATAAAATTTTACAAAACATTTTTTTCTCTATATCATGGTCCTTCACTTCCTTGATCATCACAATGATGCATGTTTGAGTGGTCATTTGGGGATGACATGATTTCTACCCTTTTATTTCTAATCTTAGGACAATAAATTAAAATCAATGTGTATTGGGTCTCTTTATTTTGTCAACGATGATATGGTAGCATAATCCTATAAACTCAGAAAATTATTTACCTTATTATACATTCTTTTTTTCTGTGTTTTAAGTCCCTTTCCAACACAAGCCATCTATTTTGATACAGTTTCTTCACCTTATTTTTGAAAATTTACTTTAAAATCTTCTGATCATTATATATATTTCACTTTTATTCATAGATTTAGTGCCTCCATTTATTTAATAAAAAATGCTATTTCTAACTCTAGATAAGTTATCATGTAATTTAACTAATGTAACTTTCATTAACATGTGGAAATCCTATCACCATATCATATTTCATGTGGAAACATCCCAATTCATTCTTTTATAAGTCTATATAATTCACACTCAGTTATCCACTAATTGGTAATATTAGTATAGGTGAAGAGAGTAATCCTTTATTTTTTTGATAAATTATCCACATTCATTAGTGATGATTAATTGGACAACCATCCAAGTTTACATTGTTAGTTTATTTCAAATCTGTTAGAAATATCTTGAATAGTAATTATAACATGTATCCAATCTCAGAAAACTATCGATAAATTTTACATTGGTTGGTCTCATATTTAATTATGTCACATATATCATTGATTGATCCATATATATATATCCTCATATATGACAAAATTACCCAACAATTATTCTTTATGAAATAATAATTCACACATTATATGTTTTTCATACATTTTATACCTTCCCAAGGTCATCATTACAAACCTAAAATAATATTTATGGTTTTAATTACTCTTACTTTATTTGAGAATTGAACATTAAAATATTATGATTATTTGATAGAGTTAATCACTAAATACTTTATTCAACATATAATTCAAGATAGTTAGACCATTTTTTAATAGGTATCATTATAAATTTATAATTTCCATATTTTATAAGAAAGTATTTAATTGGTACATCCTCTGTTTTCACACATAATTGAAGCAATCAATATTAAATTCCATTCCATGATAAGTGTTTAGACACTAGTATTTTATCAATGAAGTCATCAATATATGGTAGAAGACACTTTTTCATGATCATTATCTTTTTATGTTCATGATGATGAAACAAGAGATTTTTTTATTCTTCTCCGTTTAATAAAAATAGAATTTTTGTACACCTGGTTAGTGAATGTGAATTATAAAACCCTTATCTAGATTCCCTTGGTTACTCTTCATTAGTCTCTATATTTCAATGAATTCAATTCTATATCAATTATTTGATATAGGCATAACACTAGGTCATAGTTAAATAGAATCCCCAACCTAGCATTCATTTATAAAACAAGGAAACTCTTCAAAAAAAATTAATTTTATTCATTCATAATCATCAGATCAAAAATTATATGTTTCATAGAATTTATTCAATCTAAATCACCCACAATATTGGAAATTAAGACAAATATAATGAAAGTAATTTTTATAGGGAGTTTATAGTCATACTTAAACTCATATATGATAATAGGATTGTTTTGGATTAGGGAAAAGACTTATATGTCATTAAAATAAATATTGTATCTATGTATAGAGATTTGATCCATTTCCAAAATCAGATCATATTTCAGTAAAGGGTGAGTAAAAATATTAATAGTACGCATATTCCCAAGAACATTCATTGAAGAGGGGTTATAAGATTATAGTGAAATCATTACGCAGCTATGATATTTTACACATAATTCAATATATAGTCATTGGGTTTGGTATTTTGTTCCCTTATCAGTGGTTCTTGATTAAAATGAGTGAGTAAAATGAGAATAAAATATGATATTTTTATTTTAAGACAATATTTTGAGTGTATATTTTACTACTTTATTATAATGAACCATTTCTTTAATTATAACTGAATATGATTTCCCTTTCTTCAATTGATTTTTATTTTATTGGTGTCAATTTTCATTATTAATTCCTATATTACATCACTCTAAAGAATAATGCCCAAAATCATTGCAGTTTAAGCATTAGAGTATGGTTGATACATTATAATGATCACTAGTTTAATCTATTTTATTCGTTGGTTTATTCATATCCCTTGAATATTAATTTTATTTATAGCATTCTCTAACACAATTTATGTACTTCATGATCACTTTGAGTAAATTATACCTATTTTTATTAACATTTTTTTGGAAAGAATATGGATGAATCTTTTTTACTATATTGGTTTTGGAATTTGGTTTCCCTATGAACCCTATAATACCATTTTTTACAAAAAAAAGATAAATAATATGATTATTTGACTTATATTTCAATATTGAGAGAACATTGTACAATTTCATAATAGCAATAAAATTACCTTATTAATAATTATTTTATTTACTTGTTTTTATCATCATGACAACCCATATCATTCATATTCTATTTAATGAATTATTGAAGTGGGTTAAACATAATAAAATCATAGAAAATTATGAGCCCTTGTCTCTTTGATTAATTAGAGATATAGAATAACAAAATGAAACAAAAATACAATTAAATAAACTAAAATTCCTTAACATTCCTCTTAATTTAATTGATCTTCTAAATATATATGGTATATTCTGGTGACATACATGAGAATGGAAAGGGTTTTAAATATAAATTGGGGATTAATCAAAGTATATCATAAGGTAAACTATTACATGATATTCTAGAGGAATATAACAGTATCACAAGTGGGGTGAGGACCATATACTATAATATTGAATCATTTTATAAGATGATATCCTAATGGAAACAAGAATATGTAGAAAAAACATAAAACATGATATGAAAACCCAAACTCTATTACAACTACTTATATGAGACGGGCATCACCAATGTGTATCCCAAATCATTTTGATGTCTTACAGGTACTGGAGATAATGTAAGATAATTTGTATGATTTTATTTTGAATGGGAATTTAGTGACTAAGGTGGTGACTATGTATGTGACTAGTGGGATCATTACTCTCTATAAAGCCAAAAATTATCTCTTAAATATCTTGGGATCCAAGGAAGGTTCTTTATTGCGCCACAAATCCACAATATCTTTTCATCAATGGTCTCAGTCATGGAATGGGAATTTAGATGTCTGTGAATGTAAGACCATGAATTTTTTTTGAGATAGATTTTTTTTAATTTCCTTCATGTATTGTGTTGTATGTCGCACCAAAATAATATTTCACTACACACAACACCATATTAGCTTATGATATACACAACATTATGCTTTTCATGTGTTACATAAAATTTTACATTAATTTGATAGAATAAATTTCATGTTAGACTGAGCTTAAGTGAACAACTAAATATTATTATATTACCTTATAACATATACATTAAAATGGAGGTATGAACAGAATTATATAAATTGTGAAAATATTCTTTACATGTGTATATATAGTTAATTATTTGGTGATAAATTAATTAAAAATTAAATCAAATCCTTTTTTAAATAAAGCGAAACGTGTTTCGAAAAATCATTTTAAATGAAAATAACCGAGTTTATAAAAAAAAATCACTCATGAATGATATTGTTAATTTAAAATATATGTAATATATTCAATTTATTTTTTAATATTCATCTTATATGATTTCTAGACATGATATAAGAAAAAATTAAATTTTTTGGATAGAAGATTTATTTTTCAAAAAATGATGTTTTCCTACTTTTTGATGGCGTACTCATTCTAAATATAGTTTTTGAAATTTTTATGTATTATATATAACAAAATAATATTTTCATTTGGAATTGGGATATAAAAATTTACATTGGATGAATTTTTAATTTTTTTTGATAACATTCAAGTTTTGAAGAATAGTAAGAATACACTAAATATTAATTTACATTTTTTTTCATTGATATAATTTAAATTGTTCAGTTATATTATTAAATGATTTTAAGATTTAAATATAATATATTTATATCAATAAATATAATATATGTAATTGACCTCAATTATATCATGAATTTGGATGTAAAAACATTTCAATCTTTTGCAATGCTTTAACCTTTAAAAACACATTTTCATTACGAAAATGAGTTTAATTTTAAATTAATTAATCCAGATTATGTGTTTTAAATTTTTAGAAATTGTTTATATATTCATAAATAGTGGGTCCATATTATATTAATATAAATATTTTATTTTTGGGGTCTTATGAATAAGAACATCAGTAATTTTTATTAATATGATAAACAAATAATCGAGTAATTAAGAGTAAATATAATATTATAAAATTAGCATAACACATGACCTAATATGATTGGATGATTCATTTTTGACCTAAACCATCCTTGGGACAAAATTATACCCTTTGGAAGCCACATGCTTTTTATGACTATGTTCATTTAATCTTCATAAACTTTTATGATTTATCATATAAAATGATATCACGATCTTTTATATGCAAGATAAGATTACATAGTGTTATGTTTTTATGTACTTTGATTGTTATGTGATTTATAACCTTTTTGTTTACCTTTATTGACCATATGAGGTCAGACATTCTTATGTTTACTTTCCCTAGGTGTTGATGAATATTATTAAGTATGATATGTCAAAAAGGGGTCATATTATGAATGAATAAGAGAGATATAGTGTAGATATCCTATGAACCATTTGTTTATGTTTCCCAGATTCTAAAGACACTATACCTATATGGTTCTATCAAATATCTTTTTATTTTGTAATGGGTATTATTATATTTTCAAGTAATATTTTTGTTTGTAAAATACGTGTTGTTATAGTTGGTATTAGAGGAAAGGTATAGAAACCTTTATAAAATACTATGATAAAACTTTATTGAGATACCTAAAAATATTTCTAATGTTTTCTATAGGTATGTCCCTAATGATAAGTCAATGTATACATTATTACCCCTAAATTTCTATAATGATCATTTTTAACCATTAATAAAACCTAATATGCTAGATATTGAATGTAATTCCCAATTATTATTTTATTTTCCTATTATTATGTTTTACTCTAACACTATTATTTTTGTGTTTATGAAAATGGATAGAACCTTAAAGAGCATTGTTATCTATGATTGAATCGAAAATACAATGATTTTCCTCCTGAACAACCAAATGATATGCGATATATAATTCAATATATTATAACTATACTTTCAAAATCTATTAATCCTTCTGGAATTCCAAATTAGCATAGAAGGGAACAACATTCATTTGAGTCCTTCATGAGGAAATTTACAACATCTTTTTGTGGGTCTTATGATCCACTATTTTTTGAACAATAGATTAGTACCACTAAGAATATATTTTTTGAAATTTTATATTCAATACCTGAAAAAGTAGTTTTCGATGCTTATCGTTTAGAAGGTGAAGCAGACTAGTGGTGTACTCTAATCAATAAAATTAGTGAGCAAGATGAAATTGAATCTATGGATGGGATGAGTTCAAGAACATATTTCTCAATAAATACTTTAACCATATTCTTCATACATAAATGGAAAATGACTACCTTGAGCGTAAGAAAAAGGATGTTGAGTTTGTTGGCACAGGTGATGAATCTTTTACAAGACTTTTGATGTACGCTTCAGAAATTATCATCGAACCTGAATTTAAATTCAATAGGTTCTTTAGTGGCTTAAAAACAAGTCCTCTAGTGGAATTATACATAGCATACTTTAGTAGCTATTAAGATATTGTTCATTGTTCTATCAAAGTATAAATGGTAGTTGGGGATACATATAAATCTCATGGTTTTGACAAGAAATGGAAGATGTATTATAAGGGAAAATCTCATAACATTTGGGAAAAAGAATATGATTATTTCCTTATACTCAAATTGTGTAAAGAATCTTGATGATGATTTTCTTAAAGGTACTAGTAAATGTTTATTAACTGTGGAAATGAATGTTATTTTTTAGTTGAGTTTCAAAGTAATGAGAAGAATATAGCTATTGATGTGAATAGAGAAAAGGCTATACAAAAGGCACCTCCCACACATCATTTATACATGTACAAGGAAATTGGGAACTATGCTAACCAATGACCTAATCCAAGTGTAATTTATGATGATCGACATCAACAACCTATTAATGATTAAGACAAAATAAAATCCCATTAAATCACTATCAGCGTGTTGAGTATGAAAACGAAGCATTGGAATGATTGAGTGTTTCTGTTATAGGATTACAGAATAATGTTGTAAAATAACTTTTACATTATTATAGAATAATGAAATTTCTATTGGTCTAGTGTTTTTTTCCATATGTGTTTAAGAGTATATGATGAGTGGTATTGGTAATTATATAAAGTGATTCAATTTCTTTGGAAAAAAAATAGAAAGGATGACCCCTAATATGTGAAAAATGTTGAGATTAGGAAATAAAGAGTTTCAGGATAGTATTAATGAACATGAAATAAATATAATGAATATTGATTTATGATATCATCGATGAAGAATATATAATATTTTGGATTTATGGTATATGGAAAGAGTAAATTATTTAAATCATGCATGTTTTAGCTAAGGTTTTATGGTAATTTAAGTTATTACCATGAATCAAGAGAATACAAGATTAGGGTGTTCATATTTTTTGAATGTGACCAATAACAGATATCTTATGATATATGTGGGAAAATGTTAAGATGAGTTAGTGCACCACATTCAATTGATTCTGATTTTTATCATTCATGATATTTGAATGCATATCAATTTATGGAAATTTTAAGTTAAGCCTGTGACAATGATTGTTAGAATGAATTATTATCTCACCCTACATGGACTTATGAATATTTGAATAATTGTGCTAAAGTTATTGAGGTGATAAAGACACATGTAATGACCAATAATTCTATTTAGGGATTGCATGATCTGATAAAACATCATGAATGAAAAATTCAACTTCATTTCATTGAATAAGAGATTAATTGGAAATTATACAAGGCATTACCAATAGAGAGATTACACTAAAATCAAGTAAGTATATCTTTTTATCCAAATACATGAACATTTGGAAAAAGGTATCGTGTTGTAAAAGGGTGTCTTATTATCAGAATTTTGGAGGTATCAATGAAATATTTAATGCATCCTTAGTGTATAGTTTTGTTACTTTCAAACTACCCTAGATTAAACACTTTCTTCTGATCAACGATCATCATCTATCTCTATGATTATTTAGGATTTTCATCCATGCCCAAATCATCACTAATGTTCTTCTATATAGATACAAATTCTGGATATACATTGGGTAACTATTATTTTATAATTATTCTTCTTAAAATTAATTTTTAGTCTTTGTTTTTATGATATTTTTTTATCCTTCTCTAACCATGACGAATTTCAAGGGATAAATTCATTTATGGGTGGTAAAATGTAACGCCATGTGATTTTTATGAGATATATTTTTTTAATTTCATTGGTGCATACTAGTGTATGTTATACCAAGATTATTGTGTGATACATGCAACACCATATTACATTCTGATATACGCAACACTATGATTGCCATGTGATACACATTTATTCATGTTCTTTTGATTGAATTCATTTCACACAAGACCTAGTTTTAGCGAAAAAAAATATTATTATTTTACCATATAACATAGCCATTATAATGGTAGTATGAATAGTACTAACTAAATTATGAAAATATTATTTAAATATATATATATATATATATAATATATTATTCAGTGAGAAATTAATTATAACTGAAAATAAAACATTTTTTTACAAAAAAATGAAATGAATTTCTACAAAAACTATTTAAATGAAAATAAGTGTGTTTTAAAAATAATAAAATCACTCTTGATGGATTTTATAAATTTATTATATATGTATGAAATATATTCAATATAAGGTTTAAAACTCATCTTATATGTTTTATATACATGATATAAGAATAAATTAAATTTTTCAGATAAAAGTAATATATCTCAAAAAATAAAATTTTTCCGCTATTTGATAGCACACCCATTTTAAATCTAGTTTTTTGACAGTTTTATATACTATATTTAAAAAAATAACCTTATTCATTGTAAAAAGGATATAAAAAAAAATTTGGGATTAATTTTTTATATTTTTTTCATACCCTTCATGTTTTTCTGAATCATAAAAATACATTAAATTTTAATTGAAAAAAGATTTTTTCCTCAACATAATTTATACCGTTAAATTATATTATTAAATAGTTTTAAATTATAGATAAAATATATTTTTACAAATCCTTAAAATTTATTTAATTGAAATCATTTTACCAATTAATTGTGATGTAACAATATTTCAATATTTTATAATGTTTTAACTTTTAAAAATCTATTTTTCATACCGAAAATAGAATAATTTTTAAATTTTTTACAGCAACTTTTATGTTCAGAATTTTTTAAATATAGATTATGTTTTTTTTAATCAGTGGTCCAAATTTTTTTAATAGCATTATTTTATTTTTTTCATCATTTTGAATAATAACTTCAGCATTTTTTATTAATAAGGTAAAAAGGTAAACTAGGTAATTTAGTGAGAATATAATATCATAAAATTATCTTATCACTTTCCATAATATTATTTTATGACTTATTTTCGACCTAAAACATCATTGGTTCAAAATGATGCCATTTGGAAGACACTTGGAAGAGATTAGCGAATTAAATGTGTCGCATTTAATGAAAAGTTAAATATGATGTACTTAAATTTTAATAACTAAATTAGTTTTAATATAATGTTATAAAAAACATAATATTTATTACAAATACTAATTTTAAATCCAAAATGTTTTTAATTATTATGGTAATATATTTTTAATTTTTAGGAACTAAATAATTACTTTAAGTGTTTATATATTGATGATGGAGAGATTATGTAACTGATTGAAAATGAATAAACTAATTTTTATTAAAATGATAACAATAATTAATAGACACAAAACGTGTAAAAATATTATTGGTCAAGTATATCTTGATCATAACCATCCAAGGGTCATGTTTTTGACCATTTTTTCCTTATATAATAGATTATGAACCTTATGTTATTTTATTTAATGTAATTCTAATGTTGTCGCATTCATGTTTTAATACATATAACAATTTTTTATGTAGAATTTTACATGAGATATATTCAATTATAATTATTATTATGAAATCTATAATATCTTCCTTCATAAAAATATTTTATTTTTTATTTTTACCCAACAATTAAGTATATTAAATAATTACACAATTCCAATGTAGTAATTATTTTATTAATGAATATATAAAATTAATGTTATCAAAAATACTAATATACATACAATTTTGGATAATTTATATATCCAAAAAATTACAGAGGACATTTACCCATATAGGTATTATAAAATATTTTTTGTAAGGTTAAAATCTTATATTGATATTTTTAAATATCTATTAAATGAATACTGTCAAAATTCACACTATTGATATTTTGTCAAAAGAATGTTTTATTAAATTATATCAAAATCATAAAATAATTTCGAAAATATAAAATATTTATTTTTTACTCTAAAAGGATCTAAATTTTTTCATTGATGGTATTATTGATATCAAATAAGTAAAAATTAAACTACTTTTATATTGAACAATTTTTTACCATAGTTAAAATTAATAGAGAACAATTAATGGTTAAAAAAGATTATATGATTTAAATTGAAATAAAGGCATGTATAACAATTATTTTTTGATGAGATTTCAACCTTATATCATCATCTATTCAAAACTAATAAACTTTCAAGGTTTTTTTTGTGATTTTATTTTATAACAAATAAATATTTTTTGTAGATTCCAAAGGTTCCCCTCACCTTAATTATAAAAGAGAACATCCTCCCTCATTTCCACATTTCACTTTAAGCCTTAAATATAGAAAAAATCCATCAGTTATACCTTGTAAAGTTCTCTAGTCACATTCTATAGGTTCTAGTATTCTCCAAAGACCAACTCTAGTGCCCCTAAGAGGAGATATAATGGGTTCTAATTGAAGAAGTGGAAATCTCCTCTACCGATTCATTCAAACGTCTTCCTTCTTATGGTTTATCTTCTATTTTTCTTTCCATTATTTAGTAATAACTCCAGTATCACCTTAATACTAAGATTTTGTTATAATTATTATTATTATTGTTATGAATCAACAATATTCTATCATTTATCCATCCTATAAAAAATGAAATCACCATGTGGTCATAGGTATGGTTTATCATCTCCACGCCACAGTGTAATAGGTTTTTCACCATCACCATAACAAGATGGGTATAATGGTAGAAATAATTAAATAAATCATTATTGTGACAAGATATTGATTCTAAAATATTATTATCTATCCACTTCAATACCATTCAGCAATTGTTGGAATGATATCGTCGCTCATCCGTATGTATGGCCTACCGTCTCCACGATGCGATGTAATTCATTTATATAATCATTGCATCGTGGAGAATATAGGATATATCGAAAGGGAGAAATGTTATGAATGAATAAGTGGGAAATAGTGTACATATCTTATGAACCATTGGATTATCTTTCCTAGATTCTAAAGACACTATACTTATACATCCCTATCATGGATTTGTTATATTTTTTATTAGATATTATTCAATTTTGAAGTAATATCTATATATGTAAAATATGGGTTGTTATAGTTGGTATTAGAGGAAAGGTATAGTTAACCCTTAAATAATTGGATTATAAAACTTCATTGAGATACCAAAAAATATTTTTAAGTGTATTTCTAGGGATTTCCTTCAGGATAAATCAAGGAATACGTTATTATTCCAATATTTTGGTAATGGTCATTGATAACCTAGAATTTAACCCATGATGATAGATATTGAATGTACTTCCACTTGATTATATTAGTATCCTAGTATGAAATTTTCCTCTCACACTATTATATTTTTGTTTTAGAATATGGCATGAACCTGGTGGAACTATGTTATCTATGAATGCAATGTGAAATGCAGCGATTTTCCACCTGAACAACCAAATGATATGGGAGATAGAATTCAAAATATTATCTCTAAACTTATAAAATCTACGAATCATTCTGGGCTTCCAGATGAGAAGAAAATGGAACAACATACTTTGGAGTCCTTCGTCGGGCAATTTATACCTTCTTTTAGTAGGTCTTATGATCCACTTGTTTTTAGACCATAGATTAGTACCACTAAAAGGATATTTTTTGTGCATTTATATTCAGAACATGAAAAAGTCATTTTCGATATTTATCATTTAGAAGTTGAAGAATACTAGTGGTGTACTCTAATCAATAATATGAGGGAGCAAGATGAAATTGTATATATGGATGGGATGAGTTCAAGAACATATTTTTCAGTAAACACATTCCTCATATTCATTGTACAACGACTGAAAAGGAGTACCATGAGGTTAAGAAAAAGGATGATGAGTATGATGGTACGTAAGAGGAAACATTTACAAGGATTTTTATGTACGATTCATAAAGTATCATCAAACCTAAATTTAAAGTCAATAGGTTTTTCAGTGGCTTAAAACAAAGACTTTTAAAGGAATTATACATAAGAGACTTTATTAGCTATGAATATATTGTGCATTGTTATATAAAGGTAGAAATAGTAGTTGGGGTTACATCTCAATCACATGGGTTTGACAAGAAACAGACGATACAGTACAAGGGTAAATCTCAAAACAAATGTGAAAATAATTTGAGAATTTCCTTATACTCAACGTGTGTAAATAAGCATGGTGTTGAATTTCATAAAGGTACTAGTAAAAAATTTTAAGTGTGGAAAAGAAGGCCATGAGACTGTTGAGTGTCAATGTAATGGGAATAACATATCTATTGTTGTGAATAAAGAAAAGGCTAGACAAAATGAACCTCCCACACTTCAGTGATACAAGTACTAGGAGATTGGGTACTATGCTAACTATTTACCTAATACAATTGTCATTGATGATGATTGACGTCAACAACCTATTACAGATAAAGAAAAAGTAAAACAGCATGTGATCGCTATTATCGATGATGAGTATGAAAAATAAGTGGTGGAATGATTGGGTGTATATGTAATGGGATAACAAAATTATGTTGTAAAATAACTTTTACAGTACTCTGTAATAATGAAATGTCTATTGGTTCAATGTGGTTTTTTCATATTTATTTTACTATATATGATTAGTGGTACTGGTAACTATGAAAATTGATTCAAATATATTTTTAAATAAACATTTTAGTCAGTATGACCCCTAATATGTGCATAATGTTGTGATATGTAAATAAATAGTTTCTTGATAGTATTAATGACCTCCGAATAAATATGATGAAAAAGTGATTTATGATATCATGGATGGAAAATATAAAATATTTTGGTGTTATGGTATATGGAAAGTGTTAATTGTTAAAATCATGCATGTTTTCACTAAGGTTTTAAGGTAAATAGTTTTATTACCAAGACTTAAGAAAATACTTGATAGGGGTGTCAGAGGTTTTGACTGTGACCAATTACAGATACCTTCTAATAAATGGTGGATAAATTTTAAGATGAGTTACTGCACCATTTTCAATTTTTTTTTATTTTTATCGTTCAACAGCATTGAATAGTTATCAATTTATAGAAATTTTAAGTTAATCATATGATAATGTTTGTAAGAATGAATTATTATCTCAACCTAGGTGGACTTATGCATATTTGAATACATGTGATAAATTTATTTTTGTGATAAAGTCATAGTAAATGACCTATCATTCTATGAATGGATCTCTTGATCTGATAACACATCAGGATTGAAAAAATAAACTTCATTTCATTGAATAAGAGTTGAATTGGAAATTATTCAAGGCATGACCAATAAAGAGATTGTACTAGAATCGCGTAATTTTATCTCCACATCTGAATACTTAAACATTGAGAAAAAGGTATCATGATGTAAAAGGGTGACTTATTATCCTAATTTTGTTTGATATCAAAGTAATCGTTCATGATTTCTTATATTATGTTGTTATTCCTATTAAAATTATCTATATCACATACTTTCGTGTGATTAGTGATCTTTATCGATCTCTATGATTATCTACGGTTTTCCTCCATGCCTAAACCATCCCCAATGTTCTCTTACAAAGAGACATGGAAATGATTTAATTTGGGAAATTGTTATTTTATAATTATTCATAAAATTAATTTTTATCCCTTATTTTGATGATGTGGGAATCTATCCTTCCTTAACAATAAATAATTTCATGGGTTAAATTCATTTTATGGGGGGTAGAATGTAACACCCTGAGATTTTTATGAGATATATTTTTTTAATTTATTTGATGTATTCTATTGTATGTTATTCCAAGATAATCTTCTATTACATGAAACACCATATAATCTTGTGATATATGAAATAATATTCCTTTCATGTGTTACACATAGTAACATGTCCTTTTGATTGAATTCATTTTACCCAAGACTGATTTAAACGAACAACTAAATATTATTATGTTACCATAGAACATATCCATTATAATGGATACATGACCTATACAATAAAAATTATGGAAATATTATTTAAATTTATATATATATAAATAATTAGTATGTGAGAAATTAATTATAAATGAAAATAATTTTTTTTAAATGAAGTGAATTTCTGATAAAACTATTTAAATTAAAATAAGTGAGTTTTTAAAATAATAAAATCACACTTGGTGGATTTTATTATTTTAATATATATTTAATATATTCAATATAATTTTTAAAACAAATTTTATATTTTTTCTATACATGATATAATAATAAATTTAATTTTTCTAATAAATGTAATATTTTTTAAAAAATAATTTTTTTACACCGTTTGATAGCATACCCATTTTAAATCTAGTTTTTTGATAATTTTATATACTCTATTTTAAAAAATGACCTTATTTTTTGTTAAAATTATATAAAAACATTTTTTGGATTAATATTTTATATTTTTCCCATACCCTTCATGTTTTCCTGAATCATAAATATAAACTAGATTTTAATTGAAAAAAGATTTTTTCATCAAAATAATATATGTGATTAAATTATATGATTAAATAGTTTTTAATTATAGAAAAAATATATTTTTATAATTCAATATAAATTATTTAATTGAAATTAATTTAACAATGAACTTTTATGTAAATACATTTCAACATTTTATAATGTTTTAACTTTTAAAAATCTGTTTTTCATTCCGAAAATAGGATAATTATTAAATTATTTACTGCCGCTTCTATGTTCAGAATATTTTAAAAATATATTCCATAGTTTTTTGAATAAGTGGGTTCAAATAGTTTTAATATAATTCTTTTATTTTTTTCATCTTTATGAATAGTAAATTCAGCAATTTTTATTAATTTGGTAATAAGGTAAATTAGATAATTGAGGGTGAATATAATATCATAAAATTATCTTAACACTTTCCCTAATATTATTTTATGATTTATTTTCGACAAAAACCATCCTTGGGTAGAAATGATACCCTTTTTAAGAAATATGGATGATATTTGGGCATTTAACATGTTTTATTTAAAGAAAATGTAAATACGTCTTACTCAAATTTTAATAACTAAATAATTTTTAATATAATGTTATACAAAAGATAATATTGATTTTTAATTTTGATTTTAAATCCAAAATGATTTTATTTATCAGGGTAATATATTTGTAATTTTTAGTAAATAAATAATTACATTAAAGGTTTATATATTGATGATGTAGATATTATTTAATTGATGAAATATGAATAAAATGATTATTATTGAAATTATAATAACAATTAAAAGATACAAACCCTTGACCAAATATTATCGGTCAAGTCTATCTTGATCATAACCATCCAAGGGGAAATTTCTTGACCATTCGGATCCTTATATAATAGATTCTTACATTTATATTATTTTATTCAAAGTGAAGATAAAGTGGTCACATTCATGTCTTAATACATATAACATTTTTTAATGTATGATTTTAATAGAGATATATTCAATTATAAGTATTATTATAAAATCTAGAATACTTTACTTCAAAAAAATTACCCAATAATTATATATATTAAATAATCAAACAATATCGATGTGTAATTATTTTATTAATTAAAATATGAAATTAATGTTATTAAAAATCCTAATATATATATATATAAATTTGGATAATTAATAAATCCAAAAGATCAATAGATTAAATTTACCCATAGAGGTATTAAAATATATTTTTTGCATGGAAAACTTCTTATATTTATATTTTTTTAATTTCATTAAATCAATAGTGTCAAAATTGACACTATTGATATTTTGTCAAAATTAATTTTTATTACTTTATTTAAAAAAATTCAAAATTAGAACATTTTTATTTTTTACTCTAAAAGGTTCTAATTATTTCATTTATGGTCTAATTGATATCAAATAAGTAAAAATTGCACTATTTTAATATTGAACAATTTGTTACCTTAGTTAAAATTAAAAAAGAATAATTAAGGGTTAAAATATTATATTATTTAAAATGATATAAAAACATGTATAAAAATTAATTTTTGATAAAATTACAACCTTATATCATCTTATATTCCAAAATAATAAATATTCAAGCTTGTTATGGGAATTTATTTTATTATAAATTAATATTTTTGTAGATTCTGAAGGTCCCCTCAACTCAATTATAAAGGGAAACATCCTAACTCATTTCCTCACTTCACTTTGATCCTTCAATATAAAAAATATCCATATATTTTACCTTTAAAAGTTCTCTTATAACATTTTTGAGGTTCTTTTTTTCTACAATGACCATCTTTAGTGCCCCAAAAAGGGAATCTAGAGGGTTCTTGTCGATGAACAGGTAATCTCTTCTACTAATTCATTAAAACTTCATCCTTATGATGATTTATCTTGTTTTTTTTACTTCTTTTATTAATTAATAACTCCATTATCACCTATTTATTAATATTTTATTATTATTATTATTATCAATCAATAATATTCCATCATTTATCCATCCTACTAAAAATGAAATCACCATTCTAGCGTATGTACAGTTTATCCTCTCCGCACCATGGTGTAATTTGTTTTTCAACAACACCTTACTTAGAAGGGTATAATGGTAAAAATAATTAAATTAAATAATTATTGTGACATGACATTGATTCGAAAATATTATTAGATATCAAAATCAAGACCATTCAACAATTATAGGAACGATATTGTCATTCATGCATATATAAGGCATACCGTCTCCATGATGTTATGTGATTCATTTATATAATCATCGAATCTTGGATACGATAGGATATGTCAAAAAGTTGTCTTGTTATAAATTAATAAGAGGGACATAGTGTAGATATCTTATGAACCATTTGTTTATGTTTCCTAGTTTCTAAAGACTCTATACCTATACAGTCTTATCATTTATTTTTTTATTTTGTAATGCATATTTTTCAATATTGATGTAATATCTATGTTTGAAAAATATGGGTTGTTATAGTTGGTATTAGAGTAAAGGTATAGTTAACCATTAGAAATGGGGACAATAAAACTTTATTGATATACCTAAAAATATTTCAAGGGTTATTTCTAGGGATGTCCCTAAGGATAAGTCAATCTATACATTATTATCCCTAAATTTTGGTATCATTGCTAACCTAGAATTAAACCTAAGATGATAGATATTGAAAGTATGTCCCCTTGATTATATTATTTTCCTAGTATGAAATTTTCCTCTTAGACAATTCTTTTTCTATTTTAGAAAATGGGATAATCCTAAAGAAACTATGTTATCTATGAATGAAATGGGAAATGCAATGATTTTCCACCTAAGTAGCCAAATGATATGGGAGCTAGAATTCATAATATTATTTTTATTCTTACAAAATATATGAATCATTCTTGACTTCCATATGAGCATAGTAGAAAACATCATTCTTCTGAGTCCATCATGCAGCAATGTACACCTTCATTTAGTGGGTCTTACGATCCACATGTTTCTGAACAATATATTTGTACCACTAAAAAGATATTTTCTATAATTTTCTATTTGGTATAATAAAAAGTCATTTTTTATTTTTATCTTTTATATGTTGAAGCACACCAGTGTTGTACTCAAATCAATAATATGAGTGAGAAAGATGAAATTGTATCTATGGATGTGATGAGTTCAAAAACATATTTTTCAATAAATACATTCATCATATTCTTTGTTAAAATATGGAAAAAGAGTACCTTGAGCTTATGAAAAAAGGATGATGAGTATGTTGGTACATATGAGGTAACTTATAGAAGAATTTTGTTGTATGCTTCAGAAATTGTCATCAAATGTGAATTTAAAGTTGATAGGTTCTTCAGTTTAAAAGACTTTAGTAGCTATGATGATATTGTGCACTGTTTGATCAAATTATATATGGTAGTTGGGGTTACATATCAATTTCATGGGTTTGAAAAATAATGGAAGATGGAGTACAAGGTAAAATCTCAAAACAATTTTGAAAAGAAGATGATTATTTCCTTATATTACAAGTGTGTAATGAAGCATGGTGTTGATTTTCATAAAGGTACAAGTAAAATTTTTTAAGTGTGAAAAAGAAGTCCATCAGACAGTTGAGTGTCGAAGTAATGGTATGAATATATCTATTGTTGTGGATATAGAAAGGTTTACACAAAATACACCTCTCACGTTTCAATGAAACAAGTACAAGGAAATTGGGCACTATGCTAACCAATGACCTAATACAAGTGTCATTGATAATGATCGAAGTCAACAACCTATTAAGGATAAAGAAAAAGGAAACTCACATGAGATAACTATTAGAAATTCAGGGTATGAAAATGATACAATGGAGTGATTGAGTGTTTATGTAATGGGATTCCCTAATAATGTTGTAAAATAACTTTTACAGTATTATGGAATAATGAAATGTCTATTTGTTTAGTGTGGTTTTCAATATGTATTTATGATTACATGATGAGTGGTACCAGTCACTATGAAAAGTGATTAAAATATTTTTGGAGAAAAACATTTAAGTAAGAATGAACCTTAATATGTGGATAATGTTGGGATAATGAAATAAAGAGTATCTTGATAGTATTAATGAACTCAGGATAAATATGATGATAAAGTAATTTATGATATCATGGATAGAGAATATAGATTATTTTGGATTTATGGTATAAGTGAAGAGTTATTCTTTGAAATCATGCATGTTTTTACTATGGTTTTTAGGTAATTTAGGTTATTACTAAGTCTTAAAAGAATACAAGATCGAGGTGTTCATATGACTGTAATGTGACCAATAACATATACCTTATGATATATGGGGGATGAATTTTAAGGCAATTTAGTGCACCACATTCAAATGTTTTTTATTTTTACCTTTAATTATCATTGAATGGTTATAAATTTTGGTAAAGGTTTTTTTCAGAATGTGATAATGTTTGTATGAATGAATTATTATCTCACCCTAGATAGATTTATGCATATTCGAATTCATGTGCTAAATTTTTTATTTTCATAAAGACACATGGAATGACCTATCATTCTATATATGGATTGAATGATCAGCTAACACATCTGGAATGACAAATTAAACTTCATTTCATTGAATAGAAGATGAATTACAAATTATTCAAGGCATGACCAAAAGAGAGATTATACTAAAATCAAGCAAGTGTATCTTCTCATACTAGTACTTCATCATTAGAAAAAAGGTATCATGATGTAAAAGGGTGTCCTATTATCATAATTTTTATTGATATCATTGACATCGTTCATGCTTCCTTAGCATATGGTTTTGTTACTATTAAACATCTCTAGATCACCTAATTTATTTTGATCCGTGATATTTATCAATCTCTATGATTTTTTTATGATCTTCTTCCATGCCGAAATCTTCAACAATGTTCTAATACATAGAGACATAGTCATTATTTACTTTGGGTTGCTGTTATATTATAACTATTTTATTAAAATAGAAATTTTAGTCATTGTTTTTATGATGTGGGTTTCTATCCTTCTCATTGCATGATGAATTTCACGGGTTAAATTCATTTTAAGGGGAGTAGAATGTACCACCCTGAGATTTTTATGTGATATTTTTTTTAATTTCATTGATGTATTATATTGTATGTTATACCATGATAATCTTGTGCTACATGCAACAACATATTTTCATGAGATATACGCAACACTATATTTGGATTCTTTAACACATAGTTTCATGTTCTTTTGATTGAATTCATTTCACGCAATACTGAGTTTAAGCGTACAACTAAATATTATAATGTTACCCTATAACATAGCCATTATAATGGTAGTATGAAGAGTCGAATCTAAATTATAAAAATATTATTTATATATATATAATTAACAAATTATTTAGTGAGAAATTAATTATAAATTAAAAAAAACGTTTTTTTAGAAAATAACGAAATGAGTTTCTCCTAAAACAATTTAAATGAAAATAATTGAGTTTTTAGTACAATAAAATCATTCTTGATGGATTTTATTAATTTAATATATATAAAATATATTCAATCTTGTGTTTAAAACATATACTTTATGTTTTCTAGATGCGATATAAGAATAAATTCAATTTTTCATATGAAAGTAATATCTTTCAAAAATTACATTTTTCTCGTATTTTGATAACACATCCATTTTAAATATAGTTTTTTGACAGTTTTATATACTCTATCGAAAAGAATAACCTTCTTTTTTTTATAATGATATGAAAAAATATTTGGATTGATATTTTATATTGTTCTCATAAACTTCATGTTTTCCTAAATCTTAAAAATACACGAAATTTTAATTTAAAATAGATTTTTTCATGAAAATAATTTATATGGTAAAATTATATAATTAAATATATTTAAATTATATATAAAATATATTTTTATAATTCAATATAATTTATGTAATTATAATTTATATAACATTGAATTTTGATGTGAAGTCATTTCAATATTTTATAATATTTTATCTTTCAGAAATCTATTTTTCATTCACAAAAAAGGATAATTTTTAATTTATTTACTAAAAATTATATGTTCTGAATTTTTTAAATATGGATTCCATAATTTTTTGAATCAGTGGGTCCAAATTTTTTTAATAGCATTCTTTTATTTTTTTCATCATTATGAATAGTATCTTCTGTAATTTTTATTAATGTAGTAAAAAGGTAATTATGTAATTTAGAGTGATTATAATATCCTAAAATTACCTTAAAAAATCCATAATATTATTTTATGATTTATTTTAGACCTAAACCATCCTTTGGACGAAATGATACCATTTTGAAGACACTTGGATGAGATTTTGGCATTTAATATGTTTTATTTAATGAAAAGTTCAATATGTCTCACTCAAATTTTAGTAACTAAATCATATTTTATATAATGTTATTCAAAATATAATATTGATTATAAATTATGATTTTAAATCCAAAATGTTTTTTATCATGGTAAAATATTTGTAATTTCTATGAAATAAAAAATTACTTTAATTGATTATATATAGATGATGTGGACATTATTTAAAAGATGAAAAATGAAAAAACTGATTTATTTAAAAAATATAATAACTATTAAAGGCATAAACACTTGGCCAAATCTGATTGGTTAAGTATATATTGATCATAACCATCCAAGTGTCGAGTTCTTGACCATTTTAAGCCTTATATAATATATTATGGCACTTATATTATTTTATTTAATTTGATGTTAATGTTATCACATTCATGTTTTAATACATATAACATTTTTTAATGTAGGATTTTACAAGTGATATATTCAATTATAAGTATTATTATGAAATATAGAATATTTTCGTTCATAAAATTATTTCTTTTTTCACCCAACAATTAAGTATATTAAATAATTACACAATATCGTTGTAGTTTTTATTTTATTAATGAAAATATCAAATTAATGTTATTAACAATACTAATATATATATATATTATTTTAGATAATTAATATATCCAAAAAATATATAGATGGAATTTCCCCATAGAGGTATTATAAAATATTTTTTTCAACGTTCACATCATTTATTGATATTTTTAAAAATCCATTAAATGAATAGAGTCAAAATTGACACTAGATATTTTGTCAAATTAATGTTTTATTTAATTATTTAAAAATCATAAAATAATTTAAAAAATATAAATAATTATGTTTTACTCTAAAAGGTTCTAAATTTTTATTTTATTTTCAAATTGATATCAAATAAGTAAAAATTACACTATTTTAATATTGAACAAATTGTTACCGTAGTTAAAATTAAAAGATAATAATTAAGTGTTAAATAGAATTATAAGATTTAAAATTAATTTACAACACGTACAAAAATTATTTTCTGATGATATTACAACCTTATATCATTTTATATATGAGAATAATAAATTTTTATGATTTTATGGGCGTTTATTTTATATTAAATTATTATTTTTGTAGATTCCAAAGGTACCCCTCACATCAATTATTAAAGGGTACATCCTTGCTCATATCTTCACATCACATTGTGCATTCAACATAGAAAATATCCATAAAATTTACCCCGTAAAGACCTCTAGTCACATTCCGGAGTTTCTAGTCTTCTCTAATGAACAATTCATGTGCCTCTAAGAGGAGATCTAGAGGGTGCTCTTCGAAGAAGAGGTAATCTCCTCTATCGATTCTTTCAAACTTCTTCCTTCTTATGATTTATCTTCTTTTTTTGTTTCCATTATTATGTGATAACTCCAGTATAACATATATACTAATATTTTATTATTATTATTATTAATCAACAATATTTCATCTTTTATCGATCCTATGAAAAATGAAATCAATATGCAGGTGTACATAATGTTTATCATCTCCATGCCATGGTGTAATCTTTTTTTCACCACCACCTTACATGGATGGGTATAATGGTATAAATAATTAAAAAATATAATTGCGACATGATATTGATTCGGAAATGTTATTATCTATCCACATCAATACAATTCAACAATTATATGAATGATATCGTTGATCGTGCATATGTACATCTGGTTATCTCAATGATGCGATGTGATTCATTCAACATTATAAAATTATAGGAATCATATCATCTCTTGCACGTATCTAGGATCACCCTTTCTAATGCTTCCTTTCCCCAGGTTTTGAATAATATTATTAAGTATGATATGTCCAATTATGAAGGAATTGTTGAGTCAATAAGGTTTTCCTTATGACATTTCCGTTCCTTCATGTTTGTGGGACATTGTTTATTCAATAGGGTCTCCTTATGACTATACCATTAATTCTTGTTTTGAAAATCACAAACACCTTATCTCAGGGAAAATCTCATTTTACCCTGTGTTTTACTTCTATAAGGAAAAATTTTCCTTCCCCAAGGAAATTTATCCTTACCATGTTTTTCATTGTTCATTATCTTGTCTAAGGGTAAAGTTTGGTTTCATATCCAAAACCTCATAATCATATAATACTTAGATGAAGAGAATTTTGTTTCCAAACATCGAATTCTGACTCTGAATTCTAAAGAATTCAGACTCTGAAATTTGTGAGTTTAGACTCTGAATTCTAATAAATTCAGACTCTGAAATTTGTGAGTTCCGACTCTGAATTATAAAGAATTCAGTCTCTGAACATTGTGAGTTCTTTCTCCGAATTCTAATGAATTTTGAATCCGAAAATTATGAGTTCTGACTCCAAATTCTAAAGAATTCAGACTCCGAACATTGTGAGTTTTGACTTTGAATTCTCATGAACCCTGACATTGAACTTTGTACGTTCAGGTTTCGAAATCTTGTGAATCCAGATTTCGACTTTCCTTGAAATTCATACTCCGGAATTCTATAGAGTTCGGATTCCGAATTCCTTAGAAAACAGAATCCAAATATCCTTTTATTATTGACTCTGAATGTTTTTTTGGTAAGACTCTGATATTTTATTCGCTTACATGCCGAATAATTGATTTTGATTATATAACCAAATTTTTTCTTACACTTTTTATTGTAATAAAACAATGTCGTTCATTCAGTTACTAACTAACCGTTGTTTGAGTGACACGTGTATAGGTCCCTCCGAAATTCAAGGAAAAAATATGACCATTGGAGGAGGGAGCAGACCATTGAAGTCGTGCCTATAAATAGGAGCTAATTTGAATGATATCATAAGAAGTTGATCAATCTAGAGATTACATCTTGCTAAAGTGATTTCAAGAGAGAGAGACTTTACTACTTTGTGTATACTGAGCTTCTTGTTCAAATTTTATTTGTGTGACTCCGATTGTTACTGTGTACAATCTAGGGATTTCGGGGATAGGAAGATAGAGGTACCGACTACCTTTAAGTTGAGGGATTCCTTGCTGAGGAAGATAGAGGTGTCGACTACCTTAAAGTTGAGGGCTTCTGGGGATAGCAAGACAAATTCTAATCTTCGTATCGAGGAATTACCCTCGTGTGGGAAAGAAAGTACTTCTTGAAAGTATAAATCAATGGAACTTTATCCAAGGTTGTTGAATACCCTTCTCTTTGGGTTAAAACATTTACTACTTATTACTTGTATTATTACAAGTTTTCCACTGCATTTTATTTGTTGAGGATCATATAACTATCTTATACTTCCTTATACTTGTACTAAAATTTAGTGAGATTCTATAAACATTATGGTAGAATCTTTATCTTTTTAAACATACATTAATATTCATTTTCCGGAACCATCTTTCCAGATTCACTTTCTTGGAATCATACTTCCAGAATATAGCAAGTGTATAGAACTTAGAGGTTTTGTGAATTACCTTGTTTAACCTTGTTAAACATAACCATCTTTAAAAGTTCCAAATGATTTTTTTAAAGTGTATAATTCACCCCCCCCCCCCCCTTTATAATGAGCATCATTAGATACTATATATAATATCTCTATTATTTCGATCCTAAATTTGGTATTTTAGAGTATATCATAGCCACACATACCGTCTCAACAATTGGAATCAGAGGATTGGTTCGATCTGAATTAATCTCTTTATTAGATTCAGAAGAGAATTCTTCTTCTTCTTATTTACTGGGAATCATATTTTCAGACTCATAATGTTCAGATTCATAGTTTGATCTAGTTTTATTTTCCTTGATGTGGAATATTTTCCTTGTTTACAAACGTTTTATATTAACAAGTTTTTGTGGAATGATTTTTCTTTAAGATGGAAAGAATCAATTTTGGTTCCATAAAAAATCGCAATCCAAGAAGACCACCTATTTTTTATGGTAAATATTTTGAATATTGGAGAGGTAGAATAAAAAATTTTATTATCAATACTGGAGTTGATAATTTTGTTATGCTTCCTGGAGGATATAAAATCCTTGATAAGGATGTTAGCACTTTCACCAACCAAGAAAATATTGATTATCAACTGAATTATAAGGTACAAAATACCTTTCTTTGTTATATGACAAGAAATATATGTAACCAAATTTCATCTTGTGAAGAATAAAATTGTATTTGGAAGAAACTTGAAGTTACTCACTTTGGAACATCCAATGTTATTGAAACTAGAAGAGCCATGTTCAGAGCTAAATATCGTGGCTTTATCATTCATTATAGAGAACCCATATGTAAGGTGAAACAAAGATTCATGATTATTGTGAATATTTTACAATCCATGGGTGAGAAAGGATTAGACGATGAATCTCTTGTTGATGAGATTATAGACATTATTCCCAATGAGTGGGAATCCAAGAGAACTGCTATTGATGAAAATAAAAATGTTTTATATATTTCTCTTGCAGAACTTTTTGGAACTCTTCTTTAACATGAAACCAGAATGAAGAGAGATGATGATAATGTAAAGATGAAGAATGGTAATGGAAGTTTTGCTTTTACTGCAACTTCAAATCACATGACAGCCAAGACTCTTGAGAGAGTTAATGGATCCAAATCTAAGAATATTGTTATTCCATCCGAATCTCGTGGAAGTGAATATTCAGAAAATGATTTCGCAAATCTTTCTCAAAGGATGAACAAGATTGTTTTCCAGAAGAAAATTCAATCCAGATATAAGAATAAGGAAATGGAAGATATGAATGATTCTGAAGATACATGTTATGAATGCAAGAGAGTTGGACATATATGGCCTGATTGTTCTATTCATAAGAGAAAAGAAAGAAAGGAAAATCATTCTAAGAGAAATAGAACGAAGTACTACAATGATAAAGAAAAGAGAAGTATTGAAATCTAATGAAACCTAGAGATCCAGTGGTGGGGACTCTTCAAATGAATTATTATATTAGGACTCTTCTAGATAGAAGTATCTTGATCTAATAGCTAGAATACTAATTGAAAATCATTGTTTTATGGATAAGGTAAACAATGATGAACCAATGAATAATGTTTATTTAAATGAAAATTTTATTAATGATAAATACGATAACTCTACAAATGAAGAATATTCTTCTGATGAAGATAATACTTAACCTTCCTATGAAGAAGTTTCTAGGTTTTCAAAACTCCTTGAGATTGAGAATTCAAAACTCATGAAAAATCTTGATAAATAAAATTCTAGGAATACTATTATTACTAAGGAAATATCATATCTTTCTAAAGATCTTGATAAGAATGTTTTTTATTTCGAAAGTATTTCAAAAAACCATGAGAAAGTAAATTCTGAGAAGGATAAACCTTTTAAGGATATAGAAAACATAATTAATAAGAAACATGTTTTCAAGAATAAATCTAGTTCAAAATCAAATGTTTTTTAAGAGAAGAACATGGTTATCAAATTTAAATCCATGATTTTTTCCACGAGGATGTGTTTTTCAATCTTTATCTTAGGTAATGAAAATTTTGATAAGATGTATTCTCAAATCCTACATCTAATGAATAATTATGGTTTTGGGTATACTAGTTCTAGACCAATTTTTAGTAACAATTATGTTGTTCCAAAAAGTGCTCCATTTTATACTAAGTGTCAGTGTGGTGGGCATTGGGAAAAAATTGTTACTTAAAAAGACCCAGTATTTAGGATTTCATAATGCTTATTTTTCTAAGAAAATGTGGGAGCCTAAGATTTTGTTTTCTGGAAATTTAAGATCCAATAAAGTTTGGGTTCCGAAAGTATAACTCTTTTGTTTTCAAGAAAATAGAAAAGGTGCCAACTACAATACATGGTACATGGATAGTGGATATTCCTAACATATGACTGGTAAAAAAACTATTTTGAAAATATTATCAAGACAAAAGGAGGAAAAGTAACTTTCAGAGATAATTCTCAAGAAAAAATTATTGGTATATGTAACATTGTTCCTCTTGGAAATACATTGATTTCAAATGGTTTATTTGTTAAGGGTCTTAAGCACAACCTCATAATCATAATCCAATTATGTGATGAAGGTTACCTTTTGAATTTTAGGAATGATAATTGCTTAGTACACAATTCCAAGGAAGAGTTTATTTTTTATGCCAATAGGAATGAGAATGTATACACACTAAACTTAGAAGTCCTTGGGAGCCAAGATCTACCTTGCCTTAGTGCAATGGAAGATCATTATGTTTTTTGGAATAGAATGTTGGGTCACTGTAACCTTAAGAACCTATGAGAAATTTCTAATAAAATTATAGTTAAGGATCTACCGGAGCATAGATTTGATTCTTCAAATGTTTGTGATCCTTGTTAATATGGAAGGAAACAAAAATCTGTTTTAAATGAGTCAGTGAAGTCTCAACTACTGATGCATTACATTTAGTGCATATGGATATCCTTGGTCCTATACAAACCTGAAGCATTGGAGGCAAGTATTATGTATTTGTTTTAGTTGATGATTACACTAGATTTACATGGGTCTATTTTCTTGCAAAGAAGTCTGAATCCTTCTAGTATTTTAAAAGTTTTATAGCCCATGTTAAAAATGAGAAAAACCATCCATTAAAAACTATTCATAGTGATCATGGTGGAGAATTTCAAAACTCTGATTTTGAAACTTTTTGTAGTAGAAAAGGAATTACTCATAATTTCAAAACACCAAGAAATCCTCAACCAAATGGTGTTGTTAAAAGAAGAAATAGAATTCTTCAAGAGATAATTAGAACCATGTTGAGTGAATTGTCTATAGCAAGACATTTTTGGGCTGAAGATCTAATTACTTCCTGTTACACTATAAATCGAGTTTTGATTAGATCTTTTCATAATAAAACTCCTTATGAGTTATGGAATTGTAGAAAACCTAGACATTCCTACTTAACGGTTTTTGGTTGCAAGGTATTCTTTCTGAATACTAATGATATTCTACACAAATTCGCAGCAAAATTTGATGAAGGAATTTTCTTAGGCTACTTCACAACTTCTAAGTCTTATAGAGTATTCAATAAAAACACATGTACCATTGAAGAGATAGTACATGTCATATTTGATGAAACAATCCCTTTTTTTAAAAAAAACCCCAACCTATATCTTCGGATGTGTGTTCAAAAAATGATTATCATCCTTTGTTAAAAGATTCCTTTGATAATGAAAATTCCCAAGAAAATGTTTCTGAAGCATTTACCCCAGAATATTTCCTACACTATGTTAATGATTTGATTTTATAAAACTCAAATCAGTTGTTTCTTAAGAATCATCTATGTTATAGTATCATTAGAGATGTGAATAAAGCTATTAGGACTAGAAGTTCCTTCAGAAATAAAGTAGAGAATCTAACATTTCTATCCCAATTAGAATGAAAAATCTCTGATGAATCTTTAGGTGATGATGATTGGATAAAAGCTATGCAAGATGAATTAAATGAATTTGAAAGGAATAAAGTCTGGACTTGGTTAAAATACCTAAGGAAACTTCTATTATTAGAGTCAAATGGGTCTTCAGAAATAACTGTGATGAAAATGAAATCATAATAAGAAATAAATCTATGTTAGTTGGTAAAGGCTATAATAAACAAGAGGGAATATATTGTGGAGAAACCTATTCTATAGTAGCTCGACTTGAATCTATTCGTATATTAATTGACATTGTAGCATTATTCAATTTCAAACTTTTTAAAATGGATGTGAAATGTGCTTTCCTTAATGTTTAAGTTCAAGAGGATGTTTTTGTTGAACAATATCTTGGTTTTGAAGATACAAAACATCATGATCACCTTTTTAGACTTACCAAATATTTTTATGAACATAATCAAACCACTCAATCCTGGTATGATAGACTTACATGATTTTTTCTTCAAAATGACTATGTAATGGGAAATATAGATCCAACCCTTTTTATAAAGATAGATAAGAAAATCGTTTTGATTGTTCAAATTTATGTTTTTTAAATTATATTTGGTTCAACTCAGCAATATTTAACTGATTTCTTTGCAGATCTAATGAAATCTGAGTTTGAAATGAGTATGATGTGTGAGTTAACATTTTTCCTTGGTTTTAAAAATTCTTAAAAACCAATAATAATCTATATATCCCAACATAAGTATATTAAATATATTATTAGAAAGTATTCTTATGACAACACTATGAGTATTAGTACTCTCATTTGTACCTCAAACAAAAATGACCTTGATGAAGCTGGGAAACCAGTAGATCAAACATCTTTTAGAGGTATGATAGGAAGTTTACTTTAATTCACACCTAGTCATCCAGACTTAATTTTTTCAGTATTCTTATGTTCAAGATATCAATCCAATCCTAAGGAGTCTTATTTAAAGGCAGTGAAAAGAATTTTTCCCTACATAAAGGGAACAATGGATTTAGGACTTTTCTATACTTCTAGAAATGATTTTGTTTTAAAAAGTTTTTCAGATGCTGACAATCATGGATGTAGAATGGATAGAAAGAGTACATCCAGAACATGTCATTTCTTAATAGATTCATTAGTTTCATGGACATGCAATAAGCAACACTCAATAGCACTTTCCACTACTGAAGCAGAATATATAGAAGCTGGAAGTTGTTGTGATCAAGTGTTGTTGATGCAACACAAACTCACAGACTATGGTATGAGTTTTACCAAAACACAAATTTTGTTTGATAATAAAAGTGTCATTTACCTTAGTAAAAAACATGCACATCACTCTCCTACAAAACACATAGACATTAGAAATCACTTTCTTAGGGATCACAAACTAAATCGGGATATAATTCTTCAACTTGTTGGAATGCAAGATCAACATGCTGATATTTTCACAAAATATTTACCTTCTGATAGATTTGAATACATTAAACAGAAGTTAGGAATGATAACCATTTTTTAATCCTCCTTGTTAACCTTTTGTTGAACAAATATCCTTAATGAAATAAACTCCTTTTCATAGGGGGGTACATTTTCTTATTAGTTAAATAAAAATATTTGTAGTTAGTTTTTCAATAAATTTGAAATGAAGTATTTCAAATTTTTCTTAATGGAGTTTTTCAAATATTTATAAATGAATGTTTTCGTAGTCAGTTTTTTTTTCAAGATATTCATAATGGAAATTTTTGCAATGAAGATTTCTGTACTTGAAATTTTTGTAATGAAGATTTTAATACTTTTAATTATCATAATGAATATTTTCGTACATGAATTTTTGTAATGAAGATTTTCATTCTAAACATTTTTGTTAATGTAGTTTTTCATTTTTAATCCATTTTTGTAATAAAAATTTTTCAGAATCTAAATTTCTTCAAGAAGATTTTTCCTCAATATGAATAATATTCCTGGTAATCCGAAAGGTATGTTTTCTTCCTTAGGTTTTCCTAATCATAATTTACTTGCTGGTATTTTCTTTTGTGTTTTAAATTTTTCAGATTCTAGTTTCCTTAAATCTGAATGTTTCATTTTTCATTAAAAACCTCAAAAGATCGAATCCTACAAAATTTTCCTTGTGGCTATTATTTCAACCATAAAGATCTAATTAGAAGTATTTTCATCCATTGTATTAAGTTTGGAAGATGAATCGTCACTTCCAACACCTATATAAAGGACTTCCGAAGGGTTTTCCCACATCATATTTCAAGACTTTGCGTGCCAAAGCTCTGCCCCCAATCAAAATCCCATTCCAAACCTCTCAAATCTTGCACAAATCTGAATGTTTGGTGAATTTCCTACTCAAGATATGTAAATTGTGAAGTCGATTTCAAAGTGGCAGATTTATAGAGAGAGGTTGGTGTATCCAAAATTTCTTTTCCAAGTATAATTCCAATATATCCAAAAGCATCAGGTTGAATGGATGGGAAAGTGTTTGTATATCAAATCCAAGAGCTGAATTTGTAGTATATCTGGATCTTCTTGTGGAATTTTATGAATCTATGCGCTTTTTTAAAGAATAATAGAGCAGTAAATTTTCTTTCAAAAGCTATGGTAAAACTTATGCCCTTTGATACACCAAGGCTGCAAGCTTGGTGGGGTTGTCTTATGAAGGGGAAGCTGAATTGTGTTCCCATAAATTCCTAGATGTACAAGGATGTTTTTTCAAGGTAAAATCTATTGAGTGTCTTAGACTTTTATAAGTCGTGACTCCAAAGATTTATCATTTGTCTACAAATAATCATATGGTTTAATTATGGGTTCAAGTATTTTTCATTCCCATGAAATGTGATAAGGAAACCTTGAAGAAGTGTGACATGTACATCCTAGATTTTCTGGTGAATCTGAGGAAGATACATTTGATGAAGCATATTCTGATTACGATAGAGAATATCAAGAATGGAAATATGAAATCTTATATTATAATGTATCTGGATACTCATTCCAAGTTGATTGTTCGGTGCCTTGAGTATTTTAATATTCCTTACAGTTTGAAGATGAGGAATTGTAAAGTCGTGTTAGTAAGTGATGATACATTGAAGATAATGAATATTGGTTTCTCTAAAGATTCCTGAGAATTCTATAACTTACCAGAGGATGAGTATGAAGTCGTTCCGAAGAAGCAATAAGTGGTTGAACCGTCAAAAAAAGGAGGAAAGAAGAGATAATTGAAGTAATAATATGAAGAAGACAAACCCCCTAATGCTAAGGAAGCTGAATCCCCACCTCTAAAGCCCAAGAAGAAGAATGATTATCCGGAAGAGGTTGTTGCAAAGTGGAGGGAAGACAAGAAAAACTAGAAGGAAGGAGAGCCACATTTTGGCTTGGATCCTACAGAAGCTACGACTTTGAAAGACAAGACAACCGATGAGTTTGAGAAGCAGTCCAAGGGAAAGTATAAAAGGAAAAAGATTCATGAGGATGAGATTGTGAAATCCCTTCTGAGGGATACTAAAAACGATTCTGAAAAATATCCCAGAACTAGAACCCTTCCTAGAATAACCCTTACCTGAGACTCCATGGATGAAATTTCTCACTCTGGAAAAAGTACAAGAGATGGTTTTTGAATAGATGGAAGCTGTGGAAGAATTGCAAGAAGAAGAAGGCAGTGGTAACATAGAAGTCCTCATAAAGCAAGTTGAAGACTTTCATTAGAAGGAAAGTGCATCTGAGAAATTGTCAATTTGGACCTCTCAAGCCAGATCATAAAATCATGAAACTCATGGGTTAGATGAAAAAGCTGAAGATGAAATGAATAATCTACCTAAGGAAGAATGTTATAATCATAATTTCATTCACCCTTAAGATGTTGAGGCAGTAGTTGATAAGAGGAAGATAGATGAAGATATAATTTTTTTTCTATCTGACAATGAACAAGAGTCTTCGGATGATGAATCTATTTAGAGAACAGATAAGCGGAAATAGGTGATTGTGGATACACCTACCAAAGTTGTTTTAAAGAAAAAGGAATCTGGTGGATTTTCATAGAGGGATCTTGTTGAGTTAGAGAAAGAGGAATCACCATGCAAAGTCTCAGATTCGGAATCGTCTTCCCTTGGATAGGATTTTGTTGTCCAATCCATGAAGAAGCAGGTTGGATCCATTCTGATTTTCCCAAGCATTGATTCTAGATGTCAGATGCTTCAATACAAACTAAATTGGAAATATGATTTAGTGTCCACGGTGATACACAAGTGTGTAATGCTAGAGGCTGATCTCATTAATTTATTCATTAACTACAATGATCATAAATGGCCTTGTAAGAAAATGGTTGCCTGGTAAAAGATAACAGTTGAATATTTGAGAGAACTAGATGAGTTTCAAGATGGTGTCAAGGAGGCTTTTGATATAGAAGATGGTAAGATCAAGGATCTAACGAATAGCTTTGAGGAAAAGATAACCCTTGAGCAAAATATTCAGATTCAAAAGGTAAAGGATCTGAATGGGAAGCTATATTCTGTTGCCCAAAGATGGAGGAGGGAAAGGGTTCTTTGGATTGAGATCGAAGGGAAGCTTGTTAAGCAAGATGAGTTGTTGAAGGCTTAGGCAGAGGCTCTGAAGGCTCAGGATGAAATGATCAAAGCTTTAGAGAAGAAAGAAGAGGATCAGGATCAACTCCTAAAGCAAGAATAGGAAGACCATAATGAACTCAAAAATCTGAAAATCACAGTGATGAAATTGATACCCAAGGAGAAGGAAGGAAAATAGATCCAATCGGATCTTTTGTTGTATTTTTTTTCTTGTACAAATTCTTCCTATCTTAATGGAATTTTTTGCTGCTCATTTTTTGTATGGCTGCTTTGTACTAATATTTGAGGTATTATAATTTCTTTTCCATTCCCTCAAATTATTTTTAAAAATCACAAAGGGGGAAAAAGGAAAAATGAATAGTAAGAAAAGAAGAAACATCTCTAAGTAAGGGGGGTTTATTTAAGGGTAAGTTTTCACCACAAAGATTTTCGTAATCAAGAGAGTGAAAAATCTCATTCCGAAAATCTAGAATACGATCCATAGATTTCCAAAGCCTAGGGGGGAGTTAGTCATATTCATCATTTCCCATGTGTAAAGGGAGATAAGTTTTACTTTCCATGTCTAGAAAAATATTGTCTAATTCCTTTTATTATTTTTCGTAAAGATGTTTGTGCTTTCCAAAATGGGGGAGATTGTTGAGTCAATAATGTTTTTCTTATGACTTTTCCATTCCTTCATGTTTGGGGGATATTTTTGAGTCCACAAGGTCTCCTTATGACTTTACAATTCATTCTTGTTTTGAAAATCACAAACACTTTAACTCAATGAAATTTTCATTTTACCATGTGTTTTACTTCTATATGGAAAAAATTTTCTTCCCCATGGAAATTTATCCATACCATGTTTTTCATTGTTCATTATCTTGTCTAAGTGTAAAATTCGGTTTTATATCCAAAACCGCATAATCATATAATACTCAGATGAAGAGAATTATGATTTCAGACTCTGAATTCTGAATCTGAATTCTAATAAATTCAGAATCAGATCTTTGTGAGTTCTAACTCTGAATTTTAATAAATTCGGACATCGAACATGGTGTGTTCTGACTTAGAATTATAAGAATTCAGACTATGAACTATTTGAGTTCTGACTCCAAATTCTAATGAATTTAAACTCCGAACATTGTGAGTTCTGACTCCGAATTCTGAATAATTTATATTATAACCCTTGTAAGTTCTGACTCCCAACTCTAAAGAATTCAAACTCCGAACTTTGTGAGTTCTTACTCTGAATTCTCATGAACTCTGACTCAGAACTTCTTATGTTCAGGTACCAAATTCATGAGAATCCATATTCTGAATTTCCTTGAAATTTAGACTCTGTAATTTTATAGAGTGTAGGTTCCAAATTCCTTAGAAAACAGAATCTGAATATCCTTGAATTATAGACTCTGAATGTTTTTTTGGTAAGACTCTGAACTTGTATTCTCTTACACTCTGAATAATTGATTTTTGTTATGTAAACAATTTTTTTTCTTACACTTGTTTTTCTTATAAAATGATATCTTACATTCAGTTACTAACTAACCTTTGTTTGAGTGACACGTGTACATGTCCCTCCGAAATTCAAGGAAAAATATGACCATTGGAGGAGAGAGATGATCGTTGAAGTTGTGCCTATGAATAATATCTCATTTGACAGAGCTCATAATAAGTTGATCAACCTAGACATTACATGCTACTGAAGTGATTTCTAGAGAGAGAGGCTTTACTACTTTATACATACTAAACATCTTGTTCATATTTTCTTTGTGTTACTTCGATTGTTGTGGTGTACAATCGAGGTCTTCCGAGGATAGGAAGATAGAGGTGTCAGATACCTTGAATTTGAGGTCTTCCTTGATAAAAAAGTCAGATGTGTCGAATACCTTAATGTCGAGGGCTTGTGGGGATAGAAATACAGACTCAGATTTTCATATAGAGGGATTACCCTGGTGTGGGTAAGACAAAATTTCATGAAAGTATAAATTAAGGTACCTTTATCCAATGTTGTTGGATACCCTTCTCTTTGGGTTAAAATATTTACTACTTGTTACTTTTATTGTTACATATTTTCTGCTGCATTTTATTTGTTGGGGAAAGGATAACTGTCTTGTACTTCCTTATACATGTACTCTGATCTAGTGAGACTCTATACACTTTAAGGTAGAATCATTATCTTTGTAAACATTTATTAAGTTTCATTTTCCAGAACCATCTTTCTTGATTCACTTTCTCTTTATCATATTTCTAGAATCTATCAAGTGTATAAAACTTAGATGTTCTGTGAATTACCTTGTTTAAACTTTTTAAATATAACCATCTATAAAAGTTCCAAAGAATTTTTTTTAAAGTGTATAATTCACCCCCCTCCTCTTGTATATTGAGAATATTTAGATACTATATACAATATCTCTAATATTTCAATCCTACATTTGGTATTATAGAGTATATCATACTAACACATAACATCTCAATAGGAATAGTTTAGAGAAAATGTATTTGTCTTATTATAACGAACAATTATTTAAATACATTCATATTACTTCAATGTTGATGAGTATTCATTACAAAATCTTACAATTCTATGATAGGAAAATGTTGTTATAGTGTATTTAGAAACTATGAATCATAAACAACTACTTCTTATGATATCTTTATTGTCTCCAACTTATTTATTCAAAAATAGAACCCTTTTCACATATCATTACTAAATCCCTTGTTCAAGAACGAATGAAAAGAAACATATGAAAGGGTGATAAAATACTTTCAGTAAGTGTAAACAATATACATTTCAATCATATCATAATCATAGGACATAAGAACATAATATTTGAAAATCATGTCCTACATATGAATGATAGTGATATCATGATAGGGTATAAATTATAAAAGTTTATAAGAATCAATCAATGTAATACCAAAAGTCAAAACATAATATGTTATATTTTGTGTCATACACATATACATATAAAATAATTTAATATTAGTGAAATCTCATTTCCAAGACCATCATAGCAGACAAATTCCATTACTAAACCATGTTCACTCCTTGTTTTAGCCTTATATTACTGAACCGTGATCATTTCATGTTCTAGAAATGTCTATCTCATTAGATATAAATAATTACCAAATTAATTGGATGGATATGTAGGTAAAACCAATCCCATAATAAAATCATTTATACTTTTTCCCCAATTACATAAATCATTCATCATAACCCAGGGAATAAAATGGGTTTTTTTAAATACCATTCCACCATAACATAATCCATGTAAAAAATGGATTTCATAAATAGTATAACATCATTAACATAAAAAATCATACTAATAATAAATATATTATTGAAACAAAACCCTATTAAATCATTCTATCTTATATGGAAAATAATATTGATATAACACATGAAATTAGTTCTTAAGTAAAATATCATATATTCTTCAAAAATGATTTCTTGTCATTCAATTTTCAAAAAGAATAATTTATTAGAAAATAATATTGAAATAATTTTGGGGAATATTCATGTAAGTAATTTGTTATGAATTCGCAAGAATCTATTCATTTTGTATAAGTTAAAAAATCAATCTCCTAATACTTTTTCTAGAAAAGACAAAAACTATCTCGTATCAAATAACGACACAAAATTCCTTTCAACCCATTTAAATAAAATTCAGAAATGGGTAAAATTTACATTAAATAACTTTATAATAATATATATAATATTATATATTTAGTAAACATGGTTTTTTATGATAAATAACCCCAAGTAAATACTAAAATATAAATAATATCGGATTATAACGAGATTGTGAAATTATCCCTTACATCATTATATTCATCTTAATCTTAAAACTCATAAAATAAATAAAATTTTATGTTAATTTAAATATAATAATCTCACAATAAGAATCATAAAAATATTCATGTGTATTATTTAAACTACCATAAAAATTTATGTGTTCTATTAGGCATATGTCCCACAAAAATAAAAGTGAGGCAATATAATCCCTTACCTTAGGTCCAATTGTCTTTTTTATGTATATGAACATCCTGTATAATGATTTAGATAATTAAATTTACTTATTTATTAATTATATTCATTTTTATGATAACATATGTTATCATATTATCATTTGTTTCTTAATAACATTTCATTATTATTTGTTTTTCGGGTATTAACTTCTTCATTCTCTTATGCATGTTTTGTCGAATAAGATTTTTTTCTCTGTTATAGGTCAAATTCATATCATTCCAAAATTATATTAATGTTATATATATCATATTTATAAATTCTATACATTAATATAATCCTGATTGAATGAAGATCATGTATAATGAATTGCATCGCATCATGGAGATGATAGTTCATATGTATGCATAAACGGCGATATCATTTATATTATTATTGAATGGTATTGAAGTGAATATGTATAATAATTAAGAACAAAGATAATGTTTTAATAATTATATATATAAATTATTTCAATCATTATACCCATCCGAGTATGATTGTGGTAAAAAAATATTACACCACGTGATAGAGATGCTAAGCCATACATACGTAGGCATGGTGATTCGTTTTTCGAAGGATTGATAGAATGTGTAATATTTTTTATCCATAATCATAATAAACTCTTAGTATATAATTGATCATGGGGTTATTTCTTTATTATGAAACAACTCATGAAGAGAAATTAGAAGAAGAATTATTTTTGAAGAATCAGTAGAAGATTTTACCTCTTCTTTAACTTACTTCCTCTCAATCTCCTATTAGAGATGTAGAGTTTGTCTTTGAAAAAAACCTAAACCTATAAAATTAAACTTCGGATGTTTATAAGGGAAAATATTCATAGATTTATGAGATTTATGCTTAAAGTGAAGTGAATATGTCTGGGAGGAGGTGCACCATTATAATTAAGGTGACGGGCGCTTTTGAGATCTGAAAAAATAAGAATTTATAATAAAATAAAAAAACGTTCAAAAAAATAAAAAATGTCACAATTTAGAATTTTAGATGATATACGGTTATAATTTCATCAAACAATTGATTTTGGAGTTGTTTTTACAACAATATAAACCTTATCATTCTAATTAAAACTTATTTATTCTATTAAATTTTATACTCTAGTAATTAATATTTCAATATTAAATGGGTAAAATATTTATTATTTGATGTCAATTATACCATGAATAAAAATATAAGAATATTTTAGATCAAATAATAATAATTTCCATTTTTTTTTACAAATGTTTTTTGATTTTTAAATAATTTAATAAAACATTATTTCGATAAATAATCAATAGATTCAATTTTCAAACTATTCAATTCACTAATTTTTAAAAATATTAATATAAAAATTTAACTTCAAACCAAACATTTTATTATATTTATATGATGTAAATTTAATCTAAAAAATTCATTATACCTGTTAATTATCTGAAATTATTTTTTTCTCAATATTTTTAATTCCATTTTTTTTATTTTATAAATTAATAAAATAATTACTAAATTAATATTGAGTAATTATTTAATATTCATGTTTTTTTATAAAAATTAAAAATAAACTACTATGGTGAATATAAATTTACTATATTTCAGAATAATATTTTTAATCGAATTTTTCTTCCGTAAATTCCATTCTTAAAAATGATATACTTATTAAATTATGAATTTGACAACTTTGACAACACCTAAAATAAAATAATATTTGTTTGAAAATTAAATATATAGGGATAAAAATGGTCTCTAACTTGACCCTTGAATGTTTATGGTTGATATATAAATAACCAATAATATTAGGTCAAGTATTTGGTTATTTTTATGGTTATTATAATTTTAATTAAAATATTTTTATGGATTTCTGATCCATTAAATAATTTTTACATCATCAAAGTATAAGTATTTAAGGTAATTATTTATTTCCTAAAAATAATAAATCAATGTCTATAATAATGATACAATATTATCTTTAAAATGAGTTTTATAATATAATATATCTTATGTATATCCTTATATATATTGATTTAGATATTAAAATTTGATTGAGACATATTTAACTTTTATTTAAATAAAGATAAATTATATGACTTAATCTCATCCATGATGATTATAATGGACACCATTTTGAAAAAAAAATTGATTTTGGTAGAAGAAAATCTATCCAATTCTATTAATACAAGTGATGGTGTAATTTTATATTAGTATATTTACCGTTAATTACCAGATTACCTATTAAACATATTAATATAAAATACCAAAGTTATTATTCTAAATGCCTATAAATATAATAAATATATTTACATAATTTGGACCTAATGATTAAAATTTGGAATCCATTTTAAAAATTCAAAAAATATAATCTATAGTAATTAATTAAAAATAAATCTTGGTATCAGATAGAGAGAATGGGTTTTAAAAGATAAAAGATTACAAAATATTGGAATGATTTTACATTTGAATTCAATGTAATGTCAATTATAATGACATAAATTATATTTACTGATAAAAATATTTAATATCTATTCTCAAAAACCATTTAATATAATAATTTAACCATATAAATTATTTCGATTAAAAAAGTTGTTTTCAATTAAAATATAGTGTATTTTTAATATTCCATGAAATTAAAATGTTATAAGAAAAATATTAAAATTTCATCCCAAGTAAATTTTTATGCCTTGCCACCGATTAAATTGTATATTTTATCATATAAAAATTATTAATTTTTAAAAATCTTATTTAAAAAGGGTTCTCTATTAAAAGGTAGAAAATTACACTTTTAAAAAATATAGGTTCTAATACTTCAAATAGGGTTTACTCATACCCAGTTACAAAAATATCTATATGGTGAATATCAATAATATTTTACTTTTTATGTAACATAAATATTTCATTATCTTCATTAAATAATATGAATTCACTAAATTTATTAATACAAAAATAAAAGTATATAATTGATTTATATTGTTCATAAATAGTTTGATGTGAATGACTTCACCATTCATTTTCATATGGTCGATATATTTATTTCTCAAAACATATAATATATGTTATAATAGTGATATTATACTAAGGGTGTATTATTGTTCATTTATTCTAACAATTTCATGCAATTCACTCTATTTAAGAATTTAAATTATTTAAATAAATTATTTCTTCAAAACATACGGGTGTTACATTCTACCCCCTAAAACTAAATTTTGACCTCAAAATTAATCACATGGATAAAAATAGACAATGATATACATCCCTAATCATATCTTCTTGTTCCCACAGAGATTCTTAAAATTGTTGGTTCCATCACAAAACTTTAACCATGTGAGTGGTCTTATTTCCGAGATCTTTTTTGCTATGATCCAGAATCTCTATCTATTGTTCTTCATAAGAAATATCTTGCTCTAGTGGAATGAATTTTGAGTTAGGTATATGTGAAATACCAGGAATGTACTTTAAAAATAGAGATACATGGAAAACATCAAGAACTAAAGAGAGATTTGTTGGAAACACCAATTGGTAAGCTACAATCCCAACACGATCCAGAATTTCAAAAGCGGTGATATACCTAGGGTTCAACATTCCCTTCTTCCAAAATCCCATTCCTATCTTCCGGTTAGATATTGATCAAAACACCTTGTAACTCACTTCAAACACTTGTTATTTCCTTTTGTTTTCAGCAAAATGATTTTTTCGACTCTAATCTTCTCTTTTGTGTTGTTGAATAGATATGACCTTTTCTACCATTTCATCAACAAAATGACGGCCTAATAGATTTCTTTCCCTAACTTCATCCCTAAAATTTGGATTTATACACATCTTTACATATAGGTCTTAATAATGAGCCATATTAATACTAGAGTGAATGTGATTTTTGTAAGAAAATTCCACTGAAGGTATGTGTTCATTTAAAGAGCATTTGAAATCTAAGATCTCAACATGTATTCTGGAGTTTGAATTGTCCTCTTATACTGACTGTCTTTTTGAGGATGTAAAGTAGTCTTTAAACTTAACATTGTATCCATATCCTACTCATGACTTCACAGGAACGTTTTGTTATACCTCAAATCATGATAAAATATAATGTAAAGTGGTAATCAATGGTATCTTACCACTTCCTTTAAATATATCCTATCAAAATGATCAAGAGAGAAATCCACTCTAATATAAATGAAGTTTTCCAACATCATAAAGCAAACAACTATAACCCAAATAACATTATGGACTTTATATGTTTTGAAAATTTCTATGACAATGTATAGAGTGATGTTTTCCCATTTGTATTTTTGTATGGGTATTGGTTGTAACATTCCCTTGGACTTATATCTCTCAGGATTAACTTGCTGAAAACCAATTTCTAAGAGATATATTTGGAAACATCTCTCTTCATGTCATCCCCCAAAAATACTCTTTCAATTCCTTGTACATCAATATGATTCCAGGGTGAATAGAGAATGAATAACTATGTGCCTTATCCAATAGATCCTTCTTTAATTATAGATTGGGAGGAATACAAACCAACTTCTTGAACCTTATTATTAAATAACAATCAAGTTTTAATTCAGTATCATTTCTCACCTTCCTTTATAGATCTACATCTTCCATATATTCCCCCTTAATATCAACTTATATAGATGGTTGAAAATTTAATTGAGAAAGATAATATTTATCCCCTTCCTTTTAAAATTCAAGATCCATCCTTTCCAATTCCATAAATCATGCAACTTTTTTTATCCTCACCATGGATAGACTCACATGTTCCTGTTGACTCAAAGCATATTCCACCTTGTTTTCATTCCTAGGGTGGCAATTTATTGATTTATAATTATCTTTAATCAACTCCAACCATAATATTTGAGTCATATTTAACTCCATTGGTGTTAAAATATAATTTAAACTTTTATGATTAGTATAAATATCACACCTTTCACCATACAGATAATAAATCCCTATCTTTAGTGAAAAGATTACCAAAACTAATTACTAATCCTGAGTTGGGAAATTTTTCACAAGAATGCTCAATTTTCATGAGGAATAAGGTATCATCATATCATTTGTCATGAAAACACATCCAATACCCTTCTTGGATGCATCACAATAGATATAAAACCTTTCTCCACTACCAGATAATGTGAGAACAAGTGTGTTGTCTAACATTCCTTTTAGGTCTTTGAAATTATCATCACATTCTTCCATCAACAAAACATAACTTCATTCTGAGTCAACTTGGTTATTGAATAAGATAATTGTGAATAATCATTCACAAAACATCGATAAAATCAATCCAAACCAAGAATTATTTGGTTCTCAATTTCCATTGTTAGACTCAGCCAACTCTCAAATAACTTTTTTTTATCTACAAATATCCCCTCTCTTGAGATTATGTGACCCAAAAAATAAAACATTATAAATCCAAAATTCATATGTTGTAAATTTTTCATAAAGATTCTTCTTTCTATGGGTCTTCATTTCAATTCATTAGTGATCTAAATACACTTTCTTAATTTTTTTAATTGACTCTAATAACATCTATAAAGACTACCACAAACTGATCAACATAGCCTCTAAATACTCTATTCATTAGATACATGAAGATAGTGGGGTAATTAATTAGCCCAAATAAAATCACTATAAATTTATAGAGACGATACCATTTATGGAATTTTATATTTGGTATATCTTCACTATAAACCATTAATTGATGATATCTTGAACGAAGATCAATATTTAAAAAATATTGAGCTCTGCATTGTTGGTCGGATAATCCATCAATGCAGGGAAGAGGATATTTTTTTGATAGTGATATTGTTATGTTATTGATAATCAATGTATACCCTCATTGATCCATCTTTGTTCTTAAATAAAATAGGATCTCCCCTAGGTGATGTAGTAGGGTGTATGAATCCCTTATCAAGATTCTCTTAGAGTTTCTACTCCAATTCCTGCAACTCAATTGGGGCTATTCTATAAGGTTACATTGAAATAGGAATAAAACCCAGTTTGAGTTCTATTAAAACTCAACATCCCAGTTTGCTGAAATATTTGGTAATACCTCCAGAAACATATCTTCAAACTCTCATAAAATGTGTGTATTCTTAATTATATGTTTCTCCCCATTCATTTTAGATAGATAATCATCATTCATAGGGATCAAAACCCATAAAATGGAGGAGATTTATAATTGAAGGTTATTTTCATCATTTCATCAATATATGAACATATATTGATCTGGAAAGTGAAATATGACTTCCCTTCCTTGGAAATTGATTTGAGATCCATATATATAAAGACAATTATTTCCATGAATAACATCAAATTCCGCTATTGGAAGGATTACATGATTTTTTGGAAGCACTTTCTCACAAACTTCAACTCGAGAAGAATTATTAACTTTTTATTTGACCATTGTTCCATTAAATGTTGTCACAACTAACTCAACATAAAATTGATGGGGTAATACAGTGATACCCTTAGAAAATTCTAAATAAATAAAAGATTAGTTTGATCCTGAATCAAATAAAACATTTACTACATTACAGTGGATGGTATGTGTACCTTGCAACACTTCATTATCATGATCCACATCCCCGATTGTGATCACATGTGACTTTCCCTTTTCATTGGCCTTAATAGTTTTCTGATGTTGATCATAATTAATAACCCATGGATTGGGGAATTGATTGGCATAATTCCCCATTTCATTGAACGTGTAACATTTAAATGTAGGAGATGCATTCTTTGTATCCTTTTCACTATTTTCATCATTAGATATATTTTTCCCATTACATTGGAATTTAACTACCCAATGACTTTATTTTCCATACATAAAACATTTAATAGTACCTGTAAGACAATTTTCTCTATGTTTATTTCCTCACAATGAGAGTAAAGGAGAAATCAACTTCTTCTTAGTGTGGTCGTTATAATTTACCTTGAATTCCATTTTTATCTTCATATAAAACACATAAGACTAATGGGTTACTCAAATTATCATCTCAAACATGAGATCACATGGAATGATTTCTTCATAGCTATTGATGTCCCATATGGCTAATTCCCTTTGGAGACCTGGTTTTAAACCACTAAAGAATTGATCAATTTTACTCTAATGTCAGATAATAATTACAAAAGAATACCTTTCAAGTCTTGTTAAGTTTTCTTTGTAGGTTCCAACAGATTCATACTACATTCTCTTAAATTTAGGTAACTCCATATCCATTGGTGTTTGAATAATATTTTGAAATTACTTATTGAAAAATAATATATTGAACTCATCCTATTCCATGGATTCAATTTCATCCCTTTGCCTGTTATTATTGAAATGGTTACACCCTTTATCAATTTAAAATTCCACATTATAAGATATTAATATGAATTTATCATTTTATGAGCATTTTAGAACTGAAAATATCTTTTTAGTGATATTTATCCATTGTTCGTCTAATAATGGATAAGAATACCCATTGAAAGAAGATTGATGCTACCTCATGAAGGAATCACCAGAATATTTTTCCCTCCTTTGATCGTCTGATTGTCCAGCATGATTCATTGATTGAAAATGTTGTATGATCATAGATACATCATTTTTAATTATATCTCCCAAAACATTTGGTTTTGAATAAGGAAACTAATTACATTTTCCATTGCATTCCTCATTAAAGTGGTTCCTTCAGGTTCCATCCATTGACTAAAACCAATAAGAATAGCGCGAGGAACACAAATCATAATGGAAAGACCACATAATCAAGAATAAAATAGCAATTCAGGACACTATAGGTTTTATCCTAGGTTATTCATGATCATTTATAAAATACTAGGATTTAAAACTATAATTCTATATATCTTTGGTTTCTTACTATTGTTTTCTCATCCTAGATTCCAAATGGTAACTATACATTTCCTTCGATACCGACTGTAATGACTCTTACATTACATACATTGATATTACGTAAAATTTGAATAATATTTATTAAAAAATATAATAAATCCATGATAGGACCGTATAGGTATACTATCTTTAGAAACTGAAAAACATGAACAACTAGTTTATAGGACATCTTCATTGTCTCCCTCTTATTTCGTCATAGCATGACCCCTTTTGGTATATCATATTTAATACCCTTATCATGACCTGGGGAATAGAATTATATAAAAGGGTGAGATAAAGTTCTCTTTAAGGGTAAACAATGGAGTTATCTATCATATCATTATCGTAAGACATAAAAACATAACATTTGAAAATATAATCTTCTATAAAAAAGATTGTGATATCATGCCATCAGATAAATCATAAAAGTTCATAAGAATAAATCAATGTAATAACAAAAGACATAACATAAGACTTTATGTTTTGTGGAATACAAGTAAGCATAGAAAATCGTTTCATATTATTCAAGGCTCATTTCCATTACCATCATAGTAGACAAAGTCCATTACTAAACCAAGTTCACTGCTCATTCTAGCCTTGTATTACTAAACAGTGATAATTTATCATTCCATCCATGTCTATCTCAGGAGATATAAATCTTCACCCAATGAATTTGTTATAGATATAGGACCCACACCTCTCATAATGAAATAATTATTTTATGTTCCCCAGTTACATAAATTATTCATCATAACCCAAGAAATAAAATCGGTTTACTTAAACATTATTCCCCTATAACACAATCCATGTAAAAAATGGATTTAATAAATATCATTCAATAATAAAAAAATAAAATAATTGAAACAATAATGATATTATACTTGAAAATAACCCTATTAAAAAAATTCCATCTTGGATGGAAAATAATTTTGAAATAACACCTTAAATTAATTCTTCAGTAAAATTTCCTTCCTTCTTCAATAATGCTTCCTTATCACAAAATTTTAAAAAGTGAAATTTATTTTAAAATATACTTGAAATCATTTGGATAAATATATATGGGAATATCCATTATTGAAATATAAATATTTATTCATTCTGTATAAGATGACAAAGACATTCTCCAATAACTTTTTCTGTAAAAGTCAACGAGTACCTCATATTGAATAATGAAAAAATATTCCATTCATATAATTTAATAAAAATTCATAAATGGTTATAAATGAATTAAAACATATTCTACAAGAATAGAAATAATATTACTTATTTAGGAAACATGGATAAGGATGATAAATATACCCTAGTAAATACATATTTATGGGAAATCTCGGATAAAATTGAGATTGTGAAATTATCCCTTACAAAATTATATTCAATAAAATCATGCGTCTCTTAAAATAAATAATATTATATAAAAATTTAAATAACATAATCTATAGAATAAGAATCATAAAAACATTCATGGTAGAATAAACACTACACAAAAGAAATAGGTGGTGTATAAGGTATATGTCCCACAGAAATAAAAGTGAGAATAAATAATCCCTTACATTATGTCTGATTTTCATTATAGGTATCCAAACCTCCTATATAATGATTTAAATAATTTAATTTAATTATATCAGAGTCATATTTTTGTTATGATATTATATATGATCATATTATCATCTGTTTGTTAATTATATTTGATCATTACTTGTTAATCAGGTATTGACTACTTCATTTTTTTATTCATGTTTTGTCGAAAAATTTTAGGTTATCCTTCAATGATAATAGTTATATCATTAAAAAATGTTATTAATAGTATATATTTCATATTTATTAATTCTATACATATATAAAGTTATGGTTTAATGGAGATCATGTATAATGAATCACATCGCATCGTGGAGACGGCAGGTCGTGCGTACGCACGAGCGACGATATCATTCCCATAATTTTTGAATGGTATTGAAGTGAATAGTTTATAATATTTCATAATAAATATCATGTTATAATAATAATATATTGTTATTATTTCCATCATTATACCCATCCAAGTAAGGTGGTGGTGAAAAAAATATTAAACCACATTATGGAGATGGTAAGACGTACGTATGCAAGCGTGGTGATTTTATTTTATTTGGGATGGATATAAAGTGGCATATATTTGGTCCCTAATCATAATAACATCTCATTATAAAATTTATATCGTAATTAGTACATTATAATGTAACAACTCATGGAGAGGATGTATAAAATGAAATAATTTTTTAAAAACCTGTAGAGGTGATTACCTCTTCTTCAATGTGTTTCCTATAAATGTCATCTTAGAGTTGTATATTCGGTCTTTTAATAAGATCAGAACCTCTATAATATGACTAGGGATGTTTAGAAGGTATAATGGTGGGGTATGTCCGAGCATCAAGGCTCAAAGTGATGTGAAGAGGTGAACGGAGGTGGTTCCCTTTAATAATCGAGGGGAGGGGTGCTTTTGGGATCTCCAAAAAAGGTGCAATATTTACTTATATCATGTAAATTAGAGCATAAATAAATTATTTATAATACTATTGACCATATAATAATTATTATATATTTTTTAAAAATAATTTATTAATTTTAAATTATTTAATAAAACATTATTTTTATTACTAATAAATAATGTCAATTTTGACACCATTCAATTCATTGATTTTTAAAAATAATAATATAATATGTTAACATTGAACCAACTATTTTATAATATTCTTAATAGGTTAATTACATATATGAAATTAATTATACAAATTATGTAGCCAAAATTATATATATTTTATTATTTTTAATAACATTTCTTTGTTCTCTCTGTTAATAAAATAAGTATTACATCAATTTTGTGTAATTATTTCATATACTTATTTGTTGAATAAATATTAAAAATAAAATACTATGATTAATATAATTATACTATATTTTTTAAGTCTATTTTTATTTGAATTTATCTTCGGGTAAATCAATCATTTATAATGTTATACTTATAAAATTATCAATGTTAAAACCTTATCATCACATTAAATAAAATAATATAAGTGTAAAAATATCTTCTATAAGGCTCCAAACGGTCACTAACTAGACTATTGGATAATTAGGTTCGAAATATACTTGAAAGATAATACTTTTTCAAGAGTTATGGTATTTTATAGTTATTATCATTTTAAAAATAATTATTTTATTGATTTCTCATCAATTTACTAATTTTTACATCATCATAGTATTAGTCTTTGAAGTAATAATTTATTTCCTAAAAATTACTAATAAATTAACAAGATAAATAAAAAAAATTATATTTCAAATGATAATTTATAATCGATTTTATCTTCTATATAAACTTATATATAAAATTATTTAGTTGTTAAAATTTGCGTGAGAAATATTTATCTTTTTTTAAATATAAATAAAATAAATGTCCTAATATCATCCAAGCGGCTTCCAATGGAATCCATTTCGACCCAAGTACATTTATGTCAAAAACTCATACCTTGATATTAATTCAAGTGTTAGGTTAATTTTTAAATTTTATTCTAACCCTTAATTACCCAATTTAATATTTTACCGTATTAATAAAAATTATTGAAGTTATAATTCATAATGCCCAGAAATAAAATAAATCTATTTAAATAATTTGGACCTACTGATTAAAATATGGAATCCATTTTTCATAATTCAAAAAATATAAGTTTCAGTAATTAATTTAAAATTAATCCTTTTTTTGGAACGATAGAATGTGTTTTAAAAGTTCAAACAATGCAAAAGACTAAAATGTTTTTACATCTAAATTCAATGTAAAATAAATGCTGATGAAATTAATTACAATTAAGGATAAAAAAATATTCTATTTATACTTTTAACCTATTCAATATTATAGATTATCCATATAAATTATTTCGATGAAAAATGTTTTTTTCGAATATAATTTAGTGTATTTTTACTATTCATTAAAAAGAGTATGTTTTTAGAAAAGTATTAAAATTTCATAAAAATTAATTTTTTATATCCCACTTCCAAATAAAATCATTATATTGTAATATAAAAATTATCTAGTTGCCAAAATAATAATTTAAAATTAGTTGTCCATTAAATGGGGGAAACAACACTTTTGAAAAATATATGTTTTTATTCATCAAATACGATTCATTCATACCATTTGACAAAAATAACTATTAGATAAAAATCAAATATATTTTATAATTTATATAACATGTATATTTTATTAATTTTATTTACTAATATTAATAAACTCAATTTAATAATAATAAAAATAGAAATATATAATTGATTTACATTTTTCATAAATAATTTGTAGCATATGGATTCGACATACATTTTCATAAGTTAATTATATTTATTCTCACTTGCCTAATGGCTATGTTAAAATAGTCATTTTATACTATTTTCAACCCATTGTGCATTTAAACTCGTGATTTCAAGCAATACATGCTATTGCAGATTTAATATTATTTAAAGAAATTATTTTATAAAAACATATGAATGTTACATTTATGAACTAATTGTTTATATATCAAAATTTATAAGTACACTATAATAATATGATCATATAATGGATTATTTATATTTTTTAGTAGATATACTTTCATTTTGAAGTAATATCTATGTATTTAATGAATTTTTTGTTATAGGATGTGAGTGAAAACATTGCCTTTGTATATAATGAAGCTCAGCGTACACGTGTATTGTTCTTAGATGTGGTGGAGTTGAAACTAAGTGTTGAATGTGTCTAAATTTTTCTATCTGTTTAGGGGTTCTATGATTTCAGGCATAAAAAATCATGCAATAATAATATCAATATTTTTTGGAATCAAAGTGTAATAGTTGTGTGTGCGAATTCTTCTTTGCAGTATGCTGCTACCAAGGTGGCCTTTTGGGGAATGAATATTTTTTTGACGTTTGTTAATGTGAAGTATGATATGGAAAATGGGATTTCCCTATGGAAAGCTCTCTCAATTTAATACCTTGGGGGACTAGAGTGGTTGGTATGTTTTGATTTCAATACGATATCAAATGCCTTCATGAAGAAAGAAGTGACAACGTATTCCAAAAAATTAATGTTGGACATCATATCATTCATGTATTCGAATAGGTTGTTGGTTATTGGATTCTCATGTAGAAAATTTATACAGTGTAATAACCATAAAGGGATAATTAGTATATAGTGTATACTGTATTGGGTTCTATACAATGTTCAAGGTATGGATTCTTTTCCACTTATTATTATTACCCTCCTAACTCAAGAGATTAAGAAAGATCATACTAGTGTGGATCACTTCTCTTTGACAAGATAAGAGAAAATCATTCATGGGTTTCTATCTATAGTTAGTGAATTCTAGAACCTTACAATTATAGGGAACCCAAGGGCTTGTTTAATCAATCGCCTCAAATGGTTGGGAAAGGTGTTAAAGGAATGGGTGAAGAGTATGACATACAATAACACTAGCAAAAGGAATATTCAAAAAGAGATTAAAATTTTTTAAGAGAGGCTACTTCACAACTAGGATGATTATATATTTTCACCTTGAATGAAAAAAATGGAAGTAGTTGGGAAAATTTAGGATATTGAAAAAAACTACAGGGATATATCAAGGGAGTTATGGTTGAGAGAGGGGTATCACAACATTGATTTCTTTCAGTTCTATATCTCGGAAAATCAGGTTACTATAAGAATTAAACTATTTATTACTAAAGGGTCCTACATTGCAGATATAGATATTATAGGATGGCTGGCATAAGACACATTGAAGGTCTATTAGTAGGACAAATGATATTTAATGATGGAATGGTTGAAGATTCAACAGATTTTAGGATATTTATAGAGTGCACTCCTAGCGTGGTGGATGATGATGATAATTAAATGCTTGATTACAATCTAATTGAAGAGGTCATCCTATAGGCTTTGAGGAGAATGAATCCTAATAGTGCCCCAGGATTATATGGGTTCCCTAGTTCTATCTTTATAGTGGATTGGGATATAATCAAATAGAAGGTAATTGATGCGTTGTGTGGTTTATTTAGGGTGGTATGTCTTTTGATGGTGGTTTCTTCTTCCAGAGTTGTTTTGGTTCCAAATATACAGCACCCTACGATGAACAATCAATTCATGAAAATTTTCTTTTGTAATTTCTCTTATAAGATTCTTTCTATCATCTTCAATAGAAGACTCAACATTATGATACCAAGGATAGTATAAGAGGAACAACATTGATTCAAAGACAGAAAGGGCATACAATTTTTAGTGGGGATTTCACATTAAATAGTTGATGATATTAACAAAAAAAGATTTGGGCTTTGATATTATCATAAAAAAGGACATGGAAAAGTCGTATGAAAAACTTTATGGGAGCATCCAAATTAGTGTGATGTGGGATTTTTCCTTCAAATATTATGTGTATGACCTATTTTATATGTTATATTCCTTACCATGTCTTTATATATCCCTCAGGGGTATGGTATTTTTCTACCTTAGGACAACTCATGGCTAAAGTAATGTTGACCCGGTCTTCCATGAAATGTTTATCTTGACTCTAGATACACTCTAATGTAATCTGAAACATGGCTTGGAAATGGGACCTATCATTTTTTATATGAACAATCGTATGAATTTCATGGTTTACCATATGTATTTTTAAGATGAAATACTTGGTTTTTTAATGCAAGTCAAAGATCTATTTCAAGGCTAAATAATATTATAGAGTCTTAAAAAGATTATAGTGCTCATAAGAGCAATCAAGAAATTATTATTATGCATATAATGGATAAATTACCAGGGATATGGAATAGAATTATTTAGAATAAGATATAAATTCATTGATTTTATATACTACTGTATTTTCTGAGTCCCACACTCTCTAATGGAAGAATCAAGAAGTCTCTATTTGAGGGCATATTCCGCAGGATCATGTGCCAAATTTATGACTCTAATAACCGATTTTGTTTGTTTGGGGGATGAATAAATCGATTTAATAGTGTGCTAACTTTTTTCCATATTCATGTATTTTCATTTACCAAATCATTAAAAGGAGAAAGGAATTGGCTTGAAATATCATGACATGTTTTATTTGGGATGTGAACCAAGATGCAAGAATCCACTGGGAATCATGGAAGAAGATGGAAAAGATGATTGGTGAAAGAGGTATTAACTTATGTAATGTTTTAGAGGCCATGAAATCCAGGAAATATAACATTTCTTGGTATATATTTTAAGGGGAAACTATGTGGATGTGGTTCACTTTTAACATGTATGAAAATTTCTGTAAAAATGAGATACATGTATGAGGTGGATGATAAGTCTTGCAATGCACAACATAGATCAATTGGATACTCTAGAAGGAAAGGAAATATGGGTTGTAGAAGGTGGTGATATTTAATTTTGAAAGGAGAACTAGGTCGAACTTCCTATCATTTCTTCTAGGTTTTATAATACTAATGATAACATTCAAAGAATCCAGCAAGTTTCCAACCATTATCAACTCTATTATCAACTCGCAAAATAGAAGTATCTTTGATAGTATATGCATATCTGATAATCCTAGCAGATGTACATTTACTAAATCTACTTTGGGTGTCTCAATAGAATGGATTTCAGGGAAACCATTCATTTTAGTATAAATATCAATGAGTGAGAGGTAAAGCAATGGTTCAAAACGATTCCCTTAAAAATTAATTTGTTGGTTTGGAAGATGTGGAACAAAGCATTTCCCACTGATGAAAACTCATAATAGATAGTTATATTCATAGATTCAATATAATGTCGTTGTTTTTATACAAACTATGAAATTGTGTGGAACTGATTCTTCAAAGGGGAATGAGAACTCGATATTTGAAATATTTTTAGACACTGCATAGGAATCGATGGTCACTAGGAATCCATGTTGGTCTTTCTCAAATATTGGTATGACACAGCTTGGAAGAACTAGATGAAATTGAATTATAATGTTATAATATTCAATTCGGAAAGCTAGATCATATGGGAGGCAAGAAACAATACGGGATAAGTTATTGTTTTCTCAATTCATTTAATTCATCTTTGTCTAAAAAATATAGTGCCAGAGTTTGTAGGCCTTCTATCATGGGTTATACTTCGTACACGCTTTTTGGTTTAATTCCAAAAGGTTTTCAAAAACATGTAAGTCTAATGTGGTACCAATATAGGTTTATGGGTTAGTTGGATTCTCCCACGGTCTAGGATAAATCTTAATATAGACTGTTTGTGTTTTGATGGGGTTATGAGAGGAGGTGGAATTGGGTGTGATGGTAGGGGATCTTTTATTTTTGGTTTCAAAACATTCTATGGTCCATGAAATTCAATTAGTGCAGAAGAAAGGGTGTTGGATAATAGAATCAGGTAGTATAGATTACATTACCATGGCCTTATAAAGGTGTAATATAATTCCAAAGTGATGGTTAATTAAATTTTGGGAAATCATTTCCCTCTATGGGATCTAATTTACAATATTAGGAACTATAGGAGGATCATTGACTAAGGGTATCTTATTGGTCACTCATTAAGGTATGGTATATTCATGGATGATGTGTTGGATAGACAATAGGATCCTAGAGATCCCATCATTATATATATATTTTCGGCTACATTCAAAATGAATGGAAACTATTTCATAGGGAATAATCCCTAGGTATTCACCACTTCCGACCCCCTTAAACTGAATCTTCTGTTATTTATTTTTCAATATTTCAATAAAGTGTAAATTTTCAGTAAACGATAACTACCTATAAATCAAAAAATAATTTTTTTGGATATCCTCACATTCACCATACATGGAATCTCATGAGATGAAAACATTAATCAATGCATTTTAGGGATATATAATTTTTACCCCACTTCCCACATTTATACCATCTACATGTATATGTGGCCCTCATATATCATAAAACATAAGAAATTATTTAATCACTTGTATCCTCATGATTTTGTATTGTGGGTTTTATATAAGGAAGTACCTGATCAATGATGGATATGTATGTTGAAGTGAATAAATATGACTAGAAAGCAGCATGGGTATTTACTACAAAAAATATTGTCATGGAAAATCATAGTGTAATTTTGAAAATATAATGGGGGAACAAAATGAATGAATAAATTCAACACTGAGACCTAAGATGGTCTCTAATCACTTGAAAATCATAATTAATGTAATAGGTCTATGTAAAAAACATATCCCATAATGAAAATCTCTAAATCAAAAGGAATAATATAAATATATGTCCTGAATAAATTATAGGATATTAATGGGAATGTTTTCATTCATGTTAAACTCAATCAATATTTTACCCTTTTGAATATAGTACAGGGGTGACTTTAGGGTTGTCTCTAGATGAGGTTGTAATGTTATTTACAATAATGTAACTATTGTTTAGTCATACATCACTCGGATAGCCTCCCTCATCTCTGTTCCATCCTCGATGGTTATCATCATGATCAAGAGCTTAATCAACACTATGGAAAATAAAATGGAGGTGGATTGTCTTGTGGTCGGGCGTTGTACTTCCTCGTTCAGAATCCCCCAAAGCAGTGGCCAATGGGTTCATTTTATAGGCACTCCTTGGAAAACTTCATGCCAAGTCACCTTTATTTTTTTATGCGTCATTCATCAAATGACGTGTACTGGTGGTTTTTGATGTGTTCCCTCCTCCACAACATCTGGATCTAAAAAAACTTCTCACATGAATCTCGAATTCTAGTTTGACTGGTTGACACAGTACGAAATGTGTACTATGAGTAGACGACTTGTATGTTCTCTTCACAGTGTGTTCTCAAGTTACAAAATGTCCTACATGGAAAATTATATTTGAAAAGATCATGATGTGTACATGGGGTACACGGCATGTAGAATTTATGCATTTGTTTCCTATCTTCAATTCATTTCAACAAAATTTGTTGTCATGTCGTAATCTTCCCTCGCGATGTAAATATTCCATTACATTAAATCATATAATGAATCAGAAAATTAATAAAACATAAAACTCCAATATTATGTCATTATTAAAATTAAGCTCAAAACATTTCGTTATTCTAATAATGATCACATTCTCATAAAATATCAAATTGGTGGGGTTTAAATCATTAAATTAGATATGAAAAACATTAGAAACATTATCTCTATCATATATATAACAACCCTCTTCTTTATTACATATTAATTCAAGATTAAGTAATGTTTAAGGCTGGGTCCTTATAGTTGGTATCATAGGTCGATTTAGATAACTTTAGGTGTTAGAATTCTATTAAATGATTATCCAAAAAAATTGGTCAAATTTAAATTATATAGAATTTAAATATTACCATGTTGCTTCATCTAAGAAATGTTTGTTAAGAATGGTTTATCATAGAGCAAACAGGGAAGCAGTGTTAGGAAGGCATACAGAAGGAAATAACCTTCCGAATCAGCATCCTGAGATGGTCGGAATTAGAACTGAACAGTTTGTTGCAGTAATGGCGCAGTTGACTCAAGCGATAAATGGTGGTGGTATCCATGCACGAGATCATCCAGATAAACTGCAGAGGAACATGTCATTAGTGGAACATTTCATGAGGCAACATCCCCCATCATTCAGAGGATCATCTGACCATGTGCTAAATGAAGGGTGGATTAAAGAACTGGAGAAGATTTTCGATGTCATGGGGTGTTCAGACAATCAAAAGGTTAGTCTTTATATTTACCATTTGTAGGGTGGACCAGATCAGTGGTGGTCGATGGTTAAAAATATCAGGGACACTGATGTGATTGATTCTCTCGACTGGGATAAATTCAAAGGTATGTTTTTTGAGAAGTATTTTCCTAAGGTTGTTCGACTTAGGATGGAAAAACAATTCCATGAATTGAGGAATGAGGAAGACTCGGTGGCTACCTATGAAGAAAGGTTCAATCGATTGGCAAGGTATGCTCCAAATGATATCTGTGGCCTTGATAGTAAAATAAATCATTTTTACTTAGGATTAAAGAAAAAATATCGAAGGACATTAGCTTCTCGTGATTTCAAAAGTTATGAAAAGCGTGTTCGATGTGCTGGGAAGGTGGAAATGGAGTCTGCCGATGATCAAGTGTTCTATAATAACTTGGAGAGGAAGAGACTGAGGTGGCAGGAGAAAGGAAATAATTCTTCAAAAAGGTCTGACAGCAAGAAAACTAAGTTTCTAGTTTGTGATCAATGTGGTAAAAGGCATGCTGGGGAAATTCAGCATGTGTGAGTTTTGGTTGCAACAAATTTCTATCCTTGGTCATATTGTTTCTAAAGATGGAATAACTGTGGACCCTGCAAAAACAAGAGTTGTTGAAGAATGGTCAACACCCACAAATGTAATTGAGATTCGTAGTTTTCTTGGTTTGGTAGGTTACTACTGAAGGTCTGTTGACAATTTTTCACAGTTATCTAGTCCAATGACTAAACTAACTCAGAAGGGTGTTAAGTTTATTTGGACAAAAGAATGTGATGATTGTTTTCAGGAGTTGAAAAGAAGATTGGTGAATGCTCCAGTTTTGGCACTTCTTTCCAGGAATGGTGAGTTTGTTATATACAGTGATTCTTCGTTGAAGGTACATGGCTGTGTCCTTATGCAGAATGATCAGGTTATTTCATATGCTTCATGTCAGTTGAAAACTCATGAGGTAAATTACCCTACACATGATTTGTAATTAGCTGTTGTTGTTTTCGCTTTAAAAATTTGGAGGAATCATTTGCACGGAGTAAAGTGTGAAATATATACTGATCACAAAAGATTAAAGTATATATTATATCAGAAAGAATTTAACATGAGACAGAGGACATGGCTAGAATTAATCAAGGATTATGATTGTACAATTCATTACCATCCAGGAAAAGAAAATAAAGTGGCTGATGCTTTGAGTCGAAAAAGTAATGCTTCATTAACCATGCTACGTTTGGAACGAGATCCTTTGGTTTTTGATTTGATGAACTTTGTCATAGAAGTTTTTGGTTCAAGAAGTTCATCTGGTTTGTTTCAGGTATCAGTGAGAACATCTCTATCCGATAGAATTAAGAAAGCATATAAGCAAGACAACGAGTTGTAGAAATAGGTTGAGCTGGTTCAAAAGGGTAAGTTGCCTGAATTCAACATTGATAATGATTGTGTTTTGAGATTTTGGAAGAGATTTTGTGTGCATTGTGATTCATAGTTGAAGAGAGAGATATTATGTGAAGCTCAGATTTCTCTATTTTCAGTTCATTCGGACAGTACTAAGATGTATAGAGATCTGCGAGAGTATTACTAGTGGGATGGAATGAAAAGATATATTGCTGATTTTACTGTGATGTGTTTGACTTGACAGCAGGTTAAAGCATAGTGGCAGTTACCGAAAGGGATGCTTTGGCCTTTACCAGTGCCAGAGTGGAAATGGGAAAATATATCAATGGACTTCGTTGTGGGATTACCGAGGAAATCTCGAGGTAATAATGCAATATAGGTTATTGTTGATCGATTAACTAAATCTTCTCATTTTCTTCCTATTCGAGATAATTTCTCTCCAGATCAACTTTCTCGATTGTACCTTAAAGTGATAGTTAGGTTGCATGGAGTTACCCTCTCCATTGTATCTGATCTTGATCCCAGGTTTACTTCTACCTTTTGGAAAGGCCTTCAAAAGTCATTGGGTACTGAATTAAATTTTAGTACAACTTTTAATCCGCAATCAAAGGGGATGTCAGAACGAACAATTTAGAATTTGGAGGATATACTATGTGCTTATTCGATGGATTATTAGGGAAGTTGGGACCAACATCTTTCTTTGGTTGAATTTTCATATAATAACAGTTTTCATTCCAGTATAGAGATGGCACCGTTTGAGGCATTATATGGGAAGCGGTGTCGAACTCCCGCTTTTTGGGATGAAGTGGGTGAAAGGAAGCTGATGGGACTAGAATTAGTATAAGAGATAGCATAAAAAGTTCAGTTGATTTAAAAACACATGAGAACATCTCAGAGCAGACAAAAAAGTTATGCAGACAACAGGAGGAAGGATCTATCTTTCGAGGTAGGTGATCATGTTTTCTCAAAGATTCACCATGGAAAAGTGTGATGTGATTTGGTAAGAAAGGAAAGCAGAGTCCAAGGTTTATTGGACCATATGAAATTATGGAGAGAGTTGGATCAGTTGCTTACTGAGTGGATTTACCTCCTAGTATATCTCAGGTACATAATTTTTTTCATGTTTTAATGTTAAGGATGTACATTCCAGATCCAACTCGTGTTTTGAGTCCAGAGGTGGTTCAGTTGGAAGAGAATCTCTCTAATGAAGAACAACTAGTCCGGATTCTTGACCTAAGAGAGAAAGTGTTGCGAAATAAGGTAATTAACCAGGTAAAGGTTTTGTGGAAAAACCATACGGCTTAAGAGGCAATGTGGGAATCTGAAAATGCTATGAGGGATAAATACCCCAACTTATTTTGATAAGTGAATAAAATTGTGAGGATGCAATTACCAAAAGGGAGGAAGGATGTAACATCCCAGGTAAATAAAGTATAAAACATTTTCATATTTATTAATATTTACGAATTAAATATTAATTTTACTTTAATGTGGTTTCTATGTTCGATAGCGTACCCGATATGCAGCATAGTGTTTCTTTGAAATCTTACGTTGCACACTAGTAATAAAACAATATTATTTTAAATGGTAGTTAACACATAACTGTTTTATTGGCGGGAATGAATATAAATAACTAAAATATGATTATATAAGTTTTTTAAATGTTTTTACATTTATCAAATAAATTATAAAGGCTTAAAATACGAAAAGAATTCAATTTTAGGCATACATACTCTAATATTCACTAAAAGGTCAAACTACCGCCTTTTGATGGTGAACCCTCATTAAATATATTTTTTCTCAATCTTATACAATATATTGGACCAAATAAAATTCTTATTTAGAATCGGGACATCAAATTTTAATTTTTGTAAATTTTTGGTATTTTTCTGATAAAGTTCATTTTTTAATGAATAGTGAAAAATGTTATATTTTAATTCAAAACCTCTTCTTAATCTAATGCATTTATATGATTAGATTATCTTTTGAATTGGTTTTAAAGTGAAATTAGAATATATATTTACCATTTAATCCAATAGTGGTCGTTTGAAATAGTTTCACTTTGAAATTGGACTTAAACTAGTGGCAATCTTTTGATACTTATTGTTTCATAAAAACACGTTATTTTCTCTGATAGTGGGAATTAATTATTAAATTAATTAATGTAACTTATATGTTTTGAATTTGGTAAAATAGAAATCATTTTTGAATTCGGAATATCAAATATAGCTTAGGGTGATGTTTTGGTATTTTTCTAAAAAACTTCAATTTTTGATGAATAGTGAAACCACTAAGTATTACTTAAAAAACTGATTTTTCGTTTAAATGAAATTTTACCACCTATGTGTTTTGAATTTAAAAAATACTACATATATGGTTGTCATTAGAAAGTAAAATTTGGTTCAATGGGATTATAATATTTTTTAGTTAATAGTAACTTTTAAGTTTTTAATCGCGATTAGAGGTAATTAGTGTAATTTAAGGAAAAAATAATGTTTTAATAATATTAAATGACCCAGACACATATCCTAACCTTATTTAATTTGTTATGGAAGACCAAAATAATCCATGGGTAATCTTGGGGACCCCATGGAGCCACATTGGTAGGAAAATGATGTTAAAAACTTTTTATTTAAAGTTAAAATTAAAATGTCACAAACATGAGTTGTTTTACGAAAACAATTTTTAAATTGGGTTATATAAGTATTATTTTTTACTATAAATATTCATTAGAAATCTAAAATTATTTCCTAAATTATGATTTTTTTATAATTTTTAGACATTAAATAAATTAAATTATTTATGACACCATGATGATGCAGTGATTACCTCATTATTTAACGATTTAAATAAAATGAAAAGATAATGTAAAATCTAAGACCTACACATGTCAAAAACCTATTGGATGGGTGGATTTAGAACCCTTATCACCTTATCTTAGAAATATATAATTTTGGGACCTTTTAAATCCGAAAAGAATTTTATAATAATGTAACCTTTTATAACTTCCCAAGAGTGCCCATCCTCTCCTCTTATAAAAGGCCCTCGCCTCTACCACCTTACCCACACCTCTCCAGCCTTTGGCTCGGCCAACCCCGGCCCATTTTATCTCTACAAATACCTCTATTACTCTTAGAAGCCTCACTTTGGACAGAATTCATCCCAAGGAAGCCTTTGAGCTCAAATCAAAAAGAGTTACCCGTTTTAAAGGTAGTGTTTTCACTTGTGTTCTTATGTTTTATTTGCGTCTCCAACCCCCTAAACTTTTTTTTTTCATTTCTTTTGTAACAACACCAGTATTATCAATATACTAGTATGTTGTTATAAGAATTATTTGAGCTACACTTACACACACCTACATCTAATAGTTAATAAACATACTATTTCTGTGGATGGCGAATTTCTGCCTCACGAAACGATGATTGTTCAACACTCATATAACACCTTCAAAGATGGCCATTAAGATGTAACTATATTTATATATGATATATAATATGTTTATGGTTTACTTAAGCTCCTGTATTTTTCATTTATGTCATACCTTTATGGTTTCCATTATGGGTAAACGCGATATCATTATTTTAGGAAGTGCGAACTACCGCCCCCTCAAACTGATTTGATTCATTAATACCATATGTGGTACGTCTAAAAGATATATTTAATGATATTATATATGATATTATACTGGAATTATAATATACCTTTATATAATTATTATTTATTTCCATTAAAGTATGAGTTAGAAATGAAATTAGCGTTCATGCGTACGTACGGCTTACCGTCTCCATAAACGGTGCATTTCATTTCTTATCCCCAAATGTAATGTACTATTATAAGTACATATATATAATGGATATATATGATTTATGTTACATATAAATAGTGAATATAATTCTGGAATTAAAATATAAATATCTCTCATTTAGTTTTAATTCCATTAATATGACATAGAAATGAAAGTACCATTCATGCGTACGTACGGCTTACCGTCTCCATGAACGGTGCATTTCATTTCTTACCTATAAATGATTATGTAATATTATAAATTCATGTATATACTAGATATATATGATATATGTGGCATATACATAATTAATATCATTCTTGAGATAATGGATATTTGACTATGTGAACAAATTGTAAATATAATAAGTTCACTTTTGACTCAAGTACCAAATATCAACAAAACAGCCGTTATTAACTTAAATGATTACATATTGTTCATAACATGGTAATAAGTGATATAAAAGGAATAATGAACCTGAAAAAGGTTCTTAAGAGAGTAGAAATTAACTCAATTTTATTATTTAGGACATTAATTAACATTCGAGTCAAGTCGGACCCGAGGTATGGGACTTTGTCTCAATCTCCTTTCATTGAGGCATATTTTGTTTTATACACATCCTTCGTTTATACGGTGTATAAACCCAGTTGAATTTTACGTTTATCCAAAAGCAATCTTTTTTATATTAAGCGTTTTACTAAACGACAAAAGGGAATGTTTTTGTCGTACGTATGCTGCGACAACGACTTTTCCGCCGTCATGACCATTATTTGAGTTTCAGCTTCGTCTACAAGCCATAACTTTTTTTTAAATGAAAATTTAATACCATGTTTTACTTTTCTTTTATTTAGGAATTGAAAATAGTTTTCATAATGTTTTTATTATATCAATGTGTTGTATTGATATCTTTTGATTGAAATGTGGAAATGTTATATTTCCTTTATGCATGTTTTATGTGATACGATTATGTTATGGTTCATGGGAATCGTTATGAAGATGGGTGGTTCCATGATAAACTAAGGGCGGGTGAGCCCGATATAGCTCTCCAATGTATTGGGTAACGCGGAGGGTTTAAACGTTAAGATTTATCCGAAAAGATTTAGGGAATATACTATGATGGGTATTCTAAACGTAACCAAAAGGGTTACTCCTTATGTAAGAATGTTATGAATGCTTCACGTTACCTTCATGTCTTGTGATTTCTATGTTTTATTCGTGATTTTATGAGGTATGTTAAAGTGATTATGTTTTAGGAGTAACGTATGATTTCATTGATTCTTACGTATACATGTACTCATGTTTCCTTTCCATATTTTTTATATCCCTTACTGATCTTTTTATGCTCATCCAATGTTTTTGAAATGTTTTTCACAAGTCAAGGGAAATGTACATGATGTGATGATAGTGTCAAGGATGTTTCAATAAAGAATCAATTTTTTATTTTAAATATGTTTCCGTTGATGGAAAAAATTAGTACTATCTTTTATGTAACCACATTGTTTAAATGTGGAATGTAATACATGTTTTATGATCTAATTCTCTAAAACACTAAACATGAAAAGATCCTCAACGTGTATTCTTGAAGTAACTCAAGATTAAGTAATGTTTAAGGTTGGGGCCTTATAGTTGATCACCTACAAATTTTTCATAATTATTAAATATATGTGATCAATATAGGTTTGGAGTCTCATTGTATTTTTAGAGAAATTGTGGTCACAGGTCACATAAAATTATTTAAAAAATAACTACTGGTAGAAAAAATAGATTAAATTTGCTAGGGAATATATATTTTCATATTACCACTCTAGAATTATAATATCTTGTTAGATCAATTATTATCATATCATTTTACAACTATTTTTGTTTAATTTTTCATACATGTTTTAAAATTTATAAAATTATTCATGAATGCCATAAAAGTTTCCCAAAAAAGAACATGTCATAATGATTGAGTGTGTAATAATATGTTGTTGTATAATAAAAAAAATCACTATTATATAAGAATACTAAATTTAATAAAATCATTAATATGGTAAATATGATTTCATAATATTTGTATTATCAATTATGATAAAATTGATTATAGGGAGGATAAGGATTCTGCTAGAGATTTGAATATTCTTTGAGAGTGCCACATGAAATGAGATATTAGGGACTCTTTATTGTGGCTAATGGATCCCTAATGTGGTAGATACAATTTATAGAAATAATACTTATACGTAACCATGCATAAACATTACTTAATCTATAGATTAGTCGATAAATTGACTTTAATTCAAATCAAAGATCTTTTCAACTTTAGATCTTTAGAGAAGTAAGTCATAACTTATACATAATAACTTGAATATTACGAGTAATAACATATAGTCACAATCAAATTTTTCATAAAACAAAAACACTAAAAAAAGAAACATGTTTAGTTCCATGTTTTAAACAACATGACTTTTCCTTGATCCCATCCTTGACCAATTTCATCATTTTTTTCCTGTGAAAAACAATTCAAATCATTAGATGATAATAAAAAGTTCAGTAGGGGATACATAAAGACGAAAAATTGTTTGTTTTTAAAAAAAACATGTAAACCATGAATACTTTATTATAATGTGAAACTTTTCACCTATAATAAGTAGCCAAAACACTTCACTAAATATAAGCTCATTACTTGCCCACTTTTTAACTAAAATATTACCATAAATACAGTAGAAAGCAACATATAACATATAAAGGTAACATGGTACATAAACATACATAAATGGAATAACCATATAGTATATATCCACACATATCACTAAATATAAAATCCATTCAACTGACTTCCATACCCAATTCATTGGTGGTTATAATGTAACCATCCACCCTTGGTTTAAAACATAACCACCCATAATTTGGTTTATCACGTAACGACCTATCAAATGTCCAAGTACCATAATAATCATAACACAAAAAATATTTCAAATCCCTACATTTTACTAATTATATTTCATTAAAAATAACAATAATTCATTTCATGATATTGAAATACTAAATCGAATTCTAAAACCATTTAAAACATTCAATAAAGAGATTTTTGAATCAAAGTGTCCCATACAACTTTGAAAATTTTAAAAGAAATTTGATAATTGAATCTTTATAACATTAATGTCCATACAAATATATCCATAAAACAATTTTTAAAAAATATATAGAAAATAGAATTATTTTATAAGAATAAATCATCAAAACAAAAAAATGAGGGTTTTATTTAAAAAGTCCTTTACCACTTGAAAAAAACATAAATAAAAAACATTTAATATTATCATTTAAAAAAATTAAATATCATGATAATATATTAAATCATGATATTATGTGTCAAAGTGGTTGTATGTACACCATATAGTATAATAAACACACATAACATCATAATATGCATCAATAAAAGGAGATTTAGAAGAAGTCCCTTAAGAAAATTTTGCAGCCTAACAACGTCACATTAAAATTTAGAAAATGAGTTGATGGGATATAAAAGGGTCTCTAATTACGTAGAAATAAACTTTATAGCAATAGGTATTTTTTATTACATATCCCAACAAAATAAAAAGTAAATTATAAGATATAAATAAAAGAAGTCTTTGACTAAAAGAGGAGGGTGAAAGGTTCCCTTACCTAGAGTCTGATTCATCATGTATGTTCCTTGATCCTCTTGAATAATAAACTTCTATATGTTTATACACGAATAAAAACCTTTTCAAACATTATTATTTCTTTTATATCACAAATTTCAACATTATAAAAATTACATAATTATTTAAGTTAATATCGGTTGTTTTGTCGATTTTGGATACTTGAGTTGAAAATGATTTTGTTATAATTACAAATTGTGAATTTGTTCAAAAGTAAATTATCTCAAGAATAGAATTAAGGATTCAAATATCATATTTATTCATTATATGTTTATTTTTAATATTCCACAACATTTTTAGATAATAAATTAAATGCACAGTTCATGGAGATGGTAAACCGAATGTACTTGTGAATTCTACTTTCATTTATTTTTTCATATTAAAGAAATTAAAACTAGATGACACATAGGTTTATTATAATTATATATAATATAACATGATATATATTTTATATATATTATTTAATTAAATCCTTTATATGTTCCATATGTGGCCTAAATGAGTCATCTCACTTTGAGGGGGTGATAGTCCGCACTTTCTCAAATGAAATTATTGTATTTACACACCATGAAAAGCACAAAGATATGTTTGAAAATAAAACATAATTAATAATAGATAAAATATATATCATATATATATCATATATAAATAAATTTCCATCATAAAATTCACCATAAAATGTGGTAGAGGAAAATCGAGTAATCATCATTTTGTGAAGCAGTAGTTCGTCGTACACAGATACAATATGTTCATATCCATTAGATGGATATTTGTGTAAGTGTAGATCAAATATTTATAATAAAAAAATAATGTATTTTAAGGATATTGTGTTTTTTATGTAATAAAATAATAATTATATAATTGAGAGTGAAGAAGTAAAATAATGCAATGGATCTTTAGAGAAGATGATACCTCTAAAACGTGTAACTCCCTTTGATTTGAGACAAGAGGCTTTATTTAATTACTTTATACTCTACCTAAGGATTCTAGAAGGGAGGTAAGGATGTGGGGAGATTATTTTGGATTACATTGGATGATAAAAAGAGAAATAGAGGTGTGAGTAATTGTTAGAGGTGGTGGCCTTTTATAAAAGGTAGGAGGGGTACTTTAGTAATTTCCTGAATGATTATTTTATTATAAACTGAATTTCTATTTAAAAAGGTCAAAAAATCGTTTAATTTGAAAAAATGATGATATTTTTTTCAAAATACTTTCAGCCAATAGATTTTAGAAAAAACTTTGTCTCAAATGTAACCTTATCTTTTTGCTTCAACCCTTAGTTAACAAATTTAAATCTTACCATGTCTTCATGTATATTCATACAATATTTTTAATATAGTTACTATAAATTTCCAATAGAACATAAAGTGGTTAATTAAAGATATTGTAGACATTATCTAAGTCATTTAGATGAATCGTATATTTTTAGGACTAATAAATCATTTAATAAAATATTATTTTTTTTAAAACTCATTTTTGTCAATTATAAACTATTCATACCTTGACTTTTTACAAATCCATAATTACTTGATTATTTCCAAAAAACATCATTAATTCAAAGGAAAAAAGTCATAATAATACCTAAAATTTATGTATGGAATAAAAAAATTTCAATTAAATTTATTTTAATATTTGTATTCTCATTTGTTTAAATCGTTCATTAATAAGGTAATCACTACATCATCATTGTGTCAAATATAAATTTATTTATATGATGTATTAAAAATTTATATAAAATAACATTATTTAGGAAATATTTTTAGATTTATAATTACTATTTATTGTCAAAATTATCACTTATATAACCACATATAAAAATGGTTTTACTAAAATATGCTTGTTTCATTTACTTTTTTCTTTACAATAAATTAATTTTTATAAAATGTAATTTTAACATCCAAATGGCTCCATGGGGTCCCAAAATCAACACAAGGGTAACCGTGGTCAAAAATATATCATCCAATGAGGTTAGTACATGTGTTTGGGTATTGTTTTATTATTATAATATTCATTTTACCTTTATTTACCTAATTTACCCTTTAACCGTGGAAAAAAATATTAATGTTGTTACTATTCATAATGTCCAAAGAAAAAATTAACATATTAACATAATTTGGACCTCCTGATTCCAAATATGGAATCTGTTTTTTCAAATTCAAAATACATAATTGGTATAAAATAATTTAATATTAATTCCCATTGTCAAAACCAAAAAATAGGTTTTTAAGAAGTAATTAATATTTAAAGATTAACTTGTGTTTGGGTCTAATTTAAAAGTAAAATTACTTACGATGACCATAATTAGATTCAATTATTAAAAATAAATCCAATTAAACTTTAAAACCAATATAAATAATAATCTAACTATATAAATAAATTCTATTTAAATGTAGTTTTGAAATAAAATGCAGTAATTTTCACTTTTTATTAAAAGTGACCTTTTTCAAAAACATACCAAAATTTCATTCAAAATAAATTTTGATGTTACTATTTACATTAATAATTATATTTTAACAGATAGATAATATAAAAGTGAAAAAACTATATTTAAAAATAGTTATCCATCAAAAGGTGGAAAAATGACATTTTTAAAATCTTAGAGTATTTCAATCACAAAAACTGATTCTTATTTATATTAAGCCTCTAATATTAATTATATAAATTTAAAAACATTTAATAAATATGTAAAATCATAATATAGTTAGTGGTTTTTATTCTGGGTAATAAAAAGGTTATGCATTAACTACCATTTAAAATAATATTATTATTATAATATTTTCTGGTATAACTCTATGTTGTTTGAAACGTAAGATTTCAAAGAAACTCATTTTGTGTGTTGACTACGCTTTCAGAAAAAGTATTACCCATAGTATGAAATTAATATCTTATAACAAAAAATTAGTAGATTTTAAATTTAATTATTCTATAAATACCTGGGTCATTACATCCTTTCCCCCTTTTGAAAATTGTGTCCTCACAATTTTAAAATAGGGTTTTTAAAAATAATTGAAAATACCACATTGGAAAAACTGTCAACAAATGTATATCTCTTTAATAAATAAAGGTATGTACAAATTTCACCTAAGATATAACATACTAGGGTTCAATTTAAGAAACCATACATATGGAAGAGAAATTAAGTGTCAAGTTGTGATGTAGAATGAAAAAAACATGATCCGGAAAAAGTTAAATACCTTAAAAAAATAATCATGTGGTGGGTTAAATTGTCTTTGTTTCCTCAGAAAAAAAATTGAATGGAAAACGGTTTTGGTTTAAATTCCTTTTCATAAACATGAGAAATTTATTTATGAGATTTACTAAGATCATAAGTTAATATACTTACCTTTCGAGTAGAGTTTCATGCATTAATAAACTTCAACCATAAACTCATATTTTCTCCGAATAATGAGTATTCATGATGACATGGTCACACCTAAAGCACTAGAATCAACTTATATAGAGTCACTTAATCAAAAAAAGATGAACTATATATTTCCCCTATCTTTAGACATTAACCAAACCCAAAATGGTTAGCATGAGATCAGATAATTTCTAAAAATGATAACCCTTTATAAAATGAAATACTAAACTTAATCTCTAAAATTCAACAAATAGCACACAAAGATCAACCAATTTCATTCAATACACAATTTTCTTTAAAATTATTTAATATAATCAAAACTAATATTGATACCCAAAACATAGAAATTTTTTATCATAGAGTCTTCCACAATAAATATTATCATTTCTCTACAAATAACAACAGCTAATCTAAAAGTCTCATACAGAACTGTAATTAACCTAACCACATATTCTCCAGTATAGGTTACTCATTTTCATAAATAACCTAAATCCCTATAAGTCCACAATAAAAAAATATATTCTTTAAAAATAAAATTCCATCATTACCCCTCAAATTAAATCGTATATTATTTTATTTTCCTTAGGAATATAATTTTCCCAAAAGAGAAAAAATCATCAAAAATAACATTTATCACATAATCACAATGTCATTTTCCTAAAGTAAGGAAGTACCTTTGATAAAACAGATGTTCAAAAATCAACATCTTTTTAACCATAAAATCATTTAACTAAAAATAATAAACCATACTTACTAGGGACATCAAATATGTTAGTGCTTGGTGATAAATACTAGACGCACTTCGGTTGTGGGTTCATTTCCTACAGCATTGTCTGACGCGACTGGTTGTCACACGATCTAGGTTTTATCTTATTTAATAAACCATATAATTATAAAAACATTTAAAAAATGAGATAAAAGTCTTTAAACATATCGATAACAAGTCTTAATCACAATGGTTATCTCATACGTCACATTTTCATCCCAAAAAAGTAATAACCCTTAAACGCCTCAAATTAAAAGATCATATAAACCCTAATGGTTCATTATAACTATATCCACAAAAGAAAAGATAATTCATCCTCAAATAACATTTTTATATAACAAAATTAATAGTTAAAAATACTAGAAGCCTTCCAAAGTAATCCCATAATTAATACATTTAAACATATCATCATCCATAGATCCAACATAACTCTTTAACTCCAAAAATATAGGCATATTAATCATAAAACATTCTACTTGATCCTTTAATCATGTTTTTCCATCATATTAATTTATACTTCTTTTCTAAAAATAAAATCATGCATAATGTTATATGATTTCAATAATTTCAAAACAAAAGCTATGAAATAATATATACTTTTTATAGGTCATTGTTAGTTTCCACATCCTCAATTAGAATGAAATGGGTATTGGTAATCATATATTTTCACGGTCCTGGTGATCCCATTCCTGAACCTTATTCTTCAGAAATCTATTTTCTTAGTGACAATGAACACCACATTTATAACATTCAATTGTTCCCTCAGAAATAACTTCTTTTCCTTTCCTATAGTCCACTAAACTCTTACTTTTTCAATAAAATGTTATTGCTTTATGAAATTTATTACCATATCTATAACATCTTTCCATCCCTTTGAGGAATTTTTTTAGGTATTTATTTCCCCATCCTTCAAACACTATTGTTTGAATATACCTGACTTTATTATTATTACCTGAATATCCATTGGGATTCGTTTCACACATACATGATGCCTTAGAAAAATCACTAAGGTTCAAGTGGTCAATCAGGACTCTAGATTGTTGGTTTATAATACCCATAGGAGTTCTAATTATAACTAATGTTTCATTATTTTTCTTATTCATAAACCACCACAGTTTGCTTCACATCCATTTATACATTGGTTCTTGCAAGATCCATCCATTTACTAAAACCAAAAAAAAGGTTGGTGTGGTTATATCAGTAAAATCATCATATACTATCTTATAAGGAGGGTAAATAGAAGGATATACTTATTCATGTTATCATAAACTCATTAAATTTATCTACAATAACTATGACTCTTTATAATATGTTATCCATTATGGTTATGTAACTTAATCTTAAATAAGACCCTAATCTCAAACGTTATCTAAATCGACCAGTAATACCAATTGTAGTACCTCATGCTTAAACATTACTTAATCTAGTGATAATGAAAAATTGACATCAATTCACATCAATAATCTTTTTAGGTTTATAGCTTTAGAAAATTAGGTCATAACCTATATATAACAACATGAATATTACCCATAGAAACATATACTCACTGTCTATTTTTTCATAAAATACAAACTCATTAAAAACATGTTTATTTACTTGTTTTAAATAAAATTACTTTTCCTTAATCCCATCCCTGACCCTATTCATCTTTATATCTTGTGAAAAACAATTCAAAACTTGGTATGAGCATAAAAAATCACAGTAATGGATATATAAAGAAGTAAAATTATTAGTTTTTCTAAATAACATGTAAACCACAAATAATTTACCATAAATTAATAATTTTCACCTTTAAGATGTAGCCAATACACTTCATTGAATATAATCCCATTACATACCCTTTTGGTAACCAAAACATTACAATAAATCCCATAGAAGGAAACATATAACATATAATGGTAACATGGGACCTAAATATACATAAATGGAATAACCATATGGTTGACTTCCACACATATCACTAAATTGAATATCAATATGGCCTAATTCTATACCTGATGAATTTGTGGTTATAATGTAACCACTCGTCCTTGGTTTATCATAGAGCCACATATCATTTGGTTTCTCACATAACCAACTGTCATTGTTTTATCACATAACCACACGTTAAATGTCAAAGTACTGTTATATAATCACAACAACTAAAATATTGAAAATATCAATATTTCACTAATAACATTTCATTTAAAATCCCATGAAATAATTTCAATATATTGAAATACTCAATCCATTTCCAAAATCATTTAAAACATTTAATAAAGAGATTTTTGAATCAGTGTCCCATACCACTTTGAAACATTTAAAATATACTTCATAATTAACATTTTAAAAAATTAATCACCATACAAATAAATCCATATAACAATTTTGAAAACAATGACATAAAATTTAATGATTTAATAAGAATAAATTATCAAAACAATAAAATAAGGGTTTTAGTTAAAAAATCCCTTACCACATGATAAAAACATAAATAAGAATCATTAATGAATATCATTAAAAAAATATCATGATAATATAGTAATTCGTGATGTGATGTGTCAAAATGGTTGTATATACACTTTAGAGGATAATAAATATACATAACAGCAAGATATGCCCTTGTGAAAGGAGATTGAGGTGGTGTCCCTTACGAAAATTTTGCAGCCTAATGGTATCACATTAAAATTGAAAAAATTGATTTGATGGGAGTTAAAAGGATATATCATCACTTGGAAAACAATTATATAAATAATTATATATAAGAACATATCCAAATATATTAAAAATGTAAATTAAAAGCCATAACTTAAAAAGTCTCTGACTAAAAGAGGAAGGTGAAAGGTTCTCATACCTTGAGTCTGATTCGTCATGTCTGTTCAATGATCTTCCAAAATAATAAACAAAAATTAATTTATAATTTTGTAAGAAACATTTTAATGTTTATTATTCCTTTTATATCACTAATACCCTAGTTATAAAAATTACATAATTATTTAAGATAATATCTATCATTTTGTCAATATTATGTACTTGAGTTGAGAATGATCTTGTCAAGATTACAAATTGTCCATGTGGCCTAAAGTATATTATCTACAAAATAGTATTCAGGAATGAAATATTATATATATCCATTATATATTTTTTTATAATATTCCATAGCATTTGTTGATCAGAAATGAAATTCACCATTCATGGAGACGGTAAATCGTACGTACATATGAACACTACATCCATTTATTTGTCATATTCAGGAAATGAAAAATAAATGATAAATAAGTACATTATAATTATATTATAATATAATATTATATATATTTTATATAATTTCATTAACTCCATCTTTATACGCTTCATATATGGCATGAATGAGTCGCATCACTTTGAGGGGGCGGTAGACAGCACTTCCTCAGATTAAATTATCAAATTTAAACATCATGAAAAGCATAAAGTTAGGTTTGTAAATAAAATTTAATGTATCATTGAAACAATATAAATATAATATATATCATATATAAATACAGTTCTATCATAATGGACAACATGATAGGTGGTAGGGGAAAATCGAATAATCGTCGTTTTGTGAGGCAGTAGTTTGTCGTACCAAGAAACAATATGGTTGTATCCATTATATGAAGGTCTATGTAAATTTAGTTATAATCCTTATCATAACAACATACTATAATATTAAGGATACTGGGGTTGTTATGTAATCAAGGAATAAAAATATTATAGAGAGTGAAGAATTAGAATAATGGAATGGAACTTTAGAGATGACGCTACCTCTAAAACATGTAACTCCATTTGATTTGAAACAAAATGCTTTCTTGAGTTGACTTATACCCATGTTAAGGCTTCTAGGAGGAATTTACTAATGATGGGAGCTTATTTTGTCAGAAATTGGACGAGTCAAAGGGATTGAGAGGTGTGATTAAGGGTTAGAGGTGCTGACCTATTATAATATGGAGGATGGGTACATTTAGAATGGCTTGAAATATTATATTATAATAAACTGAATTTCAATTTAAAATGATCCAAAACTCTTTTAATTCTAATAGATTAAGAGTATTGTTTGAATTAATCTGAACTTATATGTTTTAGATATGTTTTGGTCTCAAATTTAACATTATATTTTAACTTTAACCCTTTATTAACTAATTCAACTCTAACCATGTCTTCATGAATATTCATACTATATGGATAAAATCGTTACAATAAACATGAAATAGAATCTAAGGTGGTTAAATAATAAAATTTTAGACATTAACTAAGTCATTTTGAGGAATATTATATTTTTATGACTATTATATCATTTAATAAAATAATTTTTATTTTAAAAACTCAGTTATGTCAATTTTTATGATATTTATATCATGACTTTTTAAAAATCCATAAAAGATGATAAATTAAGAAAACATAATTAATTAAAATATAAGAAGTCATAATCATCAATACAATACGTGTACGGTATAAAAATTTTCAAAATAAATTTATTTAAATATTTTTAATCTCTTTTATTTAAATCATTGATTGATAAGGTAATCACTACATCTTCATTGTGTCATAATTAAATTTATTTATTTGATGTATAAACTTTAAAATAAAAAATCATGGTGTATTAATTAATTTTATCTTTCTAATTAATATTTATAGTCGAAAATATCACTTATATAACCCCATATAAAAATTATTTAACTAAAAGATACCTATTTATGTCACATTTTCTTTACTTTAAATTAATTCTTATAAAATGTCATTTTCACATCCATGTGGCTCAATGGGGTCCCAAAATCTACCCATAGATGCACTTAGTCATAAATATATCATCCAATTAGGTTAGTACATGGTTTCGTTTAAATTTTTTTATTTGTAGTATTATTTTACATTATTTACCTAATTTACCCTTTATCTCGGGTAAATAAAAATAATTTCTAAAGTTACTATTAATAATTTCCAATGAAAAAAGTACAACAGTAACATAATATGTACCTCATGATTTCAAATATCTAATTCATTTTTGAAAATTCAAAATTCGTTATTTTAGGAAATAAATTTAAAATTAATTCTTATTGTCAAAACCAAAATGCGGGTTTTTGAGAAGTTACAACTTTCAAAAGATTGACATGTGTTTGTGTCCAATTTAAAAGTGAAATAACATCAAATGACCATAATTGTACGAAATGATAAAAAATTATTCTAATTACAATTTAAAACCAATTAAAATAATAATATAACTATATAAATAAAATAGATTTAATGCCAATTTTGAATTAAAATGCATTATTTTTCCCTTTTCATTATGAAATGATCATTTTCAGAAAAATACCAAAATGTCCTCCCAAGTAAATTTCAATGTTCCTATTCAAATGAGTAAGTTTATTTTTTCAAATATAACATATTTATGTGGCATGAAACTATATTTAAAAAGGGTTCACCATCAAAATGGGGTAAACAATCTTTTAAAAATATAAGAGTATTTCATGCTTAAAATAAAATTCATTCTTATTTAAAGCCTCTAATATTCATTGTATACATGTAAAAGCATGTAATAAATATGTAAAATCATAATATATTTAGTTATGTTCATTCTCAGAAATAATAAGGCTATGGGTTCACTACCATTGGAAATAATATCATTTTTTTATTATTTTTCAGTATAAATTAATGGTGTTCACAACATTAGATTTCAAAGAAACTCATTGTTGCGTGTCAAGTATGCTATTGTAAAAAGTATCCACTTTTACATAAAATTAATAAATTATACATAAATATTAATAGATATGAAAATTTATTATTCTATAAATACCCTGGTCATACTTCCTTCCCCTGTTTTGAATATTTTATCCTTTCAATTTTAATATTGGGCTTAGAAACATCATTTAAAATCTCATATTGAAAAAAGTGTTAATAAAAATATAACTTTTAATAAAATTAAGGGAAGTATAAAAGTTCACCTGAGATGACACATACTGAGGTTACATGTATGAAAACATGGATATGGGTGATAAACTAAGTGTTATGTTCTGATGTAGTTTGATAGAAAACATGATTAGGATAATGTTAACAACCTAAAATAAAATAAACATGTGAAGGGTTAAAGGGTCATTGATTCTTTAGAAGGACAAGTGAACTAAAAAAGTTTTTGTTTTATTTTAATTTTCATAAATTTTCAAGAATTTATTTATGATATTTACTATGAACACAAGTAAATTTACTTAACCTTTAATTAGAGTTTCATACATTAAAACATTTCTTCCACAAACTCATATTTTCAACAAAAAATGAGTATTCATGATGACATGGGGACACCTGAAGTGATAGAATCAAATTCTATATAATCTCATAATTCACAAAAGATGATCAATATGTTTCCCATGTATTTAGATATTAAAAAACCAAAATGGATAGTACGAGATCAGATCATCCCAAAAAAGTATAATCCTTTAAAAAATAAATACATCTCTTGATCTCTAAAACTCAAAAAACAGTACCAAAAGTGAAACAACGGCCATTCAATAAACAATTTCCCATAAAAATTCTTCAATATAATCCAAACTAATACTGAAACCCCAATCTAAAAATAATTTTATCACATAGACTTCCACAATAAATCTTAATATTTTTCTCTAAATAATAGAAATTACTCTTAAAGTCTCTTATTGAAGAGTAGTTAACCTAATCACATATACTTCAAGATAGGTCAATGATTTCCATAAATAATGTAAATCTCTATAAGTCCAAAATAAAAACATATATTCTTCAAAAATAAAATCCCACCATTACTCATCAAGTGAAGTCCCATCGTATACTACTTTCCTTAGGAATATAGTGTTCCGAAAAAAAATTCTTCTAAAATAGAATTCATCACTGAATCACAAAATAATTTTCCTATACAAAGAACATAAATTTGATAAAACAAAAGTCCCAATATCAACTTATTCTTGATCCATAAAATCAGTTAACTAAAAAGAATAATTCATACAAACCAGGGACTTCAGGTATGTTAGTGGTAAGTGATAAATCATAGTCGCACTTCGGTTGTGGGTTCGATTCCCGCTACTTTGTCTGATGTGACTAGTTTTCATATTCTATGAATTTTTTCCTTTTTATAAACCATATAATTCTAATAAAAAAAATGAGATAAAATCCTAAAAAATATCCATAACATGTTTAAACATCAACAGTTATTTCATAACACACATTTTCATCACAAAAAGTAATAACCCTTAATTTACTCATATACAAGGATCATATAATCCTTAATTTTTATTTATAAATATATTCATAATAAAAAAGATATTTCTTCATAAATTAATGTTTTTATATTACAAAATTAAGGGTTAAAAATACTAGATGTATTCCAAATTCATCACATCATTAATACATTTAAACATATTATCATTCATATATACAACATAACTCTTTAATTCCAAAAAATGTAGACATCTTAATCATAAAACATTATTCTTGATCGTTTATCCTTGTTTTTCCATATTATTCATTTATATTTCTTTCATATAAACAAAATCATGAATAATGACCTATGATTTTAATAATGTCAAATCATCTGCTATGGAATAATCCGTAACTTTCACTGGTCGTTTTCAGTTTCCTCGTCCTCAATTGGAATGACATTTGGTATTGGTAAACATTTATTTTTATGTTCATGTTGATCCCATTATTGAACCATCATCTGAGGAAATATATTTTCATAATGACCATGCACACCACATTTAAAAAATATACTTTATCCCTTAGAAATAACTTCTCCACCTTTCATAGAGTCCACAAAATGATTCCTTTTACCATGGAAGGCTATTTCTTTTTGAAATTTATTACCACATATATAACATCTTCATGTCCCTTTGAGGCACTTACAAGGTGTTTCTATCCACATCCTTGAAACATAGGTTTTTGAATCTGCTTACCTTTATGATTATTACCTGAACTTTCATAAGGATTCTTTTCTCGCATACATGATGCTTTAGAAAAATCAACAAGGTTCATGTTGTCAATCATGAAACCATATAGTTGGTTGATAATTACCACAATATTTCTCATTATAGCTCCCATTTCATTCACTTTATTATTCAAAAACTACCACATTTTTCTTCACATCCATTGTTACTTATGTTCTTCCTAGATCCAGCCAGTTACTTTGGTTCTTATCAATCATGTATGTTCTTTGTTATGCATGGAAAATAAAATTAAGTTAATTTATACTTGATTAAGAACTTTTTCAGTGTTTATTATTCCTTATATATCACTTATTTACATGTTATAATAATTACATAATTATTTACGTTAATATCCTTCATTTTTTCGATATTGGGTACTTGAATAGAAAATGATCTTCCTATAATTACCAATTTTCCATGTGGTCAAAAGTAAATTATCTCCATAACAGTATTAATGTTTTAAATATCATATATATATATATTATATATTTATTTATAATAGTCTATAACATTTTGAGATAAGAAATGAAATGCACCGTTCAAGGAGACTATAAGCCTTACGTTCGCGTGAACGCTACTTTCATGTATTTTTCATATTAAGGAATTGAAAAATAAATTATACATATGTATATTATAATTATATTATAATATAATATTATATATATGTTTTATATTATTATTAACTCAATCCTTTATACATTCCATATATGGCATTAACGAGGCATATGACTTTCAGGGGGTGGTAGCCTGCACTTGATAAAATTAAATTATCACATTTACAAAACATGAAAACCATAAAGGTAATTCTGTAAATAAAAAACATAGTATCATAAAGAAAATATTAATATAATATATATATCATATATAAATATAGTTCTGTCATAATGGCCACTATGATAGGATATGGGGAAAATCGAACAATCATTGTTACGTGAGGCAGCAGTCCACCGTACACAGAAACAATAGGATTATATCCATTAAATAGAGGTTTTAGTTTGTTTAGTTAGATAACATATCATAACAACATACTAGTATATTTAGGATACTGGGGTTTTTATCTAATCAAAGAATAATAATATAATAAATAGTGAAGAAGTAAAATAAGGGAGAGGAACTTTAGAGAAGACTTTCCTCTAAAACGTGTAACTTTCTTTGATTTGAGAAAAAAGGATTTCTTAAATTTTCTTATACCTATTTTAAGGGTTATATGATGTAGGGAAGGATGTTTTGATCTCATTTGTTTTGAATTTTGAAAATACAGGGGACTTGAGAGGTGTGATTAACTGTTAGAGGTGGTGGCCTTTTATAAGAGGGAGGAGGGTTACTTTAGAAATGTCTGGAAAGATTATTTTATTATAAAATGAGTTTAGTTTTTAAAAGGTCAAAAATATTTTAATTAGAGTAAAATATGAATATGGTTTTAAATTATATCTACTAGTATGTTTTATGTAAGTTTTTGTATCAAATTTTACCTTCTCATATAGCTTTAACCCGTAGTTAACTAATTTAACTCTTACCATGTCTTCATGTATGTTCATACTATTTGGTTAATATAGTTACTATAAATTGTCAATGGAACATCAAGAAGTTAATTACATACATATTATATATTATCTAATTCATTTTTCGCAATCTTATATTTTATGTAATGTTATATCATTTAATAAAATAGTATTTGTTTTAAAATCTCATTTATGTTAATATTTATAATATTTATATCATGTATTTTTAAAAATACATAAAAACTGTATTATTTCAAGAAAAAATTCATCAATTAAAATATAAAAATTATAAATCATCACAGAAATTTGTGGATGGCATAAAATTTTTCAAAATAAATATATATATATATATATTTGTAATCTAATTTATTTTAATCCTTCATTAATAAGGTAATCACTAAATCATCATTGTGTTATAAATATATATATTTATTGGATTTATAATAAATTTAAATAAATTAACATGATTTATGAAATCGTTTTATTTTTTTAATTACTATTTATAGATGAAAATATCACTTATATGAATCCATATAAAAAAGTTTTTACTAAAAGATTCTTTTTTTTGTTACATTTTTCTTTACATTAAATTAATTCTTATAAAATTCCATTTACACATCTAAGTGGCTCAATGGGGTACCAAAATCATCCAAAGGATACCCATGGTCTAAAATATCTTATCCAATGAGGTTATGACATGTTTTTGGGTAAATGTTGATTATTATAATATAACTTTTACCATTATTTATCTAGTTTTCCCTTTAACCATGTTAATAAAAATAATTACTGATGTTTCTATTCACAATGTGTGAAAATAGAAGTAACATATCAACATAATATATACCTCCTAATTATAAATATCGAATCCATTTTTCAAAGTTAAAAATACAAAATTTTCATAAATTAATTTAAAATTAATTTCCATTGTCAGGACCAAAAGCATGTTTTTAAGAAGTAATAAATATGAAAAGACTGAGAAGTGTTTTGGTCCAATTTAAAAGTGAAATTACATACAATGACCATAATTGGATTAAATGATAAAAAATTAATACAATTAAACATTAAAACCAACTAAAATAATAATCTAACTATATAAATAAATTATATTGAAAGGCAGTTTTGAATTAAAATGCAGTATTTTTCGCTTTTAATTATAAAACAAACTTTTTCATAAAAATAGAAAAATTTCATCCATAGTAAATTATGATGTTCCTCTTAAAAAGGAAAACTTATTTTTAAAAAAAATAATATATAAAAATGAAAAAAATAGATTTAAAAAGGGTTCTATATTAAAAGGTTGTAAAATGATCTTTTAAAAATATTAGAATATTTCATGCTTAAAATCATATTAATTATTATTTGAAGCTTCTAATATTCATTGTATAATTCTAAAAAACATTTAAAAAATATATTAAATCATAATATAGTTATTAATTTTCATTACCAAAAATACAATGTCTATGCATTAATTAACATATAAAATTATATTATTTTTATATTGTTTTTTTGATATAACTCAATTTTCTGTTCAACGTAATATTTCAATGAAACAAGTTATTGTGTTTCAAGTACTCTATCGAACAAAGTGTCAGCTTTAAAATAAAATTAATATCTTATACATAAATATTAATATATATGAAAATGTATTATTCTATATACATCCAGGCCATTACATCCTTCCCCCTTTTGGAAATTGTGTCCGAGCAATTTTAAAATTGGGCTCGAAAACTTCATTAAAAATCCCACATTAGAAAAAGAGTCAATTAATATATAACATTTAAATAAATAAAAGGAAGTGAAATGGTCAAATGAGATAACTCATACTAGGTTTCCATATAGGAAAATGTGGATATGGAAGAGAAACTAAATGTCACATTCTAATGGGGAGTGATAGAAAACCTGATCAAGACAAAGTTAACTACTAAACAAAATCTTTGATGGGTTAAATGGTCTTTGATTCCCCAGTAGAAAAAGTGAATGGAAAACGTTTCTTTTTTAGGTTTCTTTTCATAAAGTGGAGGAATTAATTTATGAGATTACCTAATAACATAACAAAATATATATACAATTCATGTAGATTTTCTTAATTTAAAAAATTTCCACAACATACTCATAATTTCTCTAAATGATGAGTATTCGTGATGACATAGTCACAGCTAAAGCGTTATTAACAATTATATAGAATCAGATATTCCACAAAATATGAACTATATATTTCCATTCCCTTTAAAATTTACCAAAAACCAAAATGGTTAGTATGATATTTGATAATCCCCAAAAAGGATAATCCATTATAAAAAAAATACTACTTTTAATCTCCAAAATTCAACAAACAGTACCAAATGTTAAACAATTACCATTCAATAAACAATTCCACTTAAAATTATTCAATATAATCCAATCTAAGATTAAAACCCAAAATAAAAAAAATTTGATCACACAGTCTTCCACAACAAATTTTAATATTTATCTCATAATAACATCATCTACTCATAAAATCTCATACTGAAAATTAATTTACCTAATCACATAATCTCCATGTTTGGTTAATCATTTCCCTAAATAACCTGAATTGATATAAGTCCACAATAAAAACATAGCTTCTTAAAAAATGAAATTCCACCATTATATCTCAAATTAAATACCATAGTATTTTATTTTCCATAGAAATATAGTGTTCCCAAAAGAGCCTTCATTTCCAAAATAACATTTATAACTTAATTAAAAAAACATTTTCCTATACTAAGGATATCCATTTGAAAAAAATATTATGTTCCAAAATCAACTTATTCTTTGTCCATAAAATCAATTAACTAAACAAATAATGCATTCTAACAAGGGACATCACGTAGGTTGGTGTTAGGTGATAAACCCCAGTTTCAATTCGGTTGTGGGTTTGATTCCTACAGTTTTGTTCGAGACGACTGGTTGTCACACGGTCATCATTTTTTCCATTTTCATAAACTGTATAATTCTAATAACATTAACCACATGAGATAAATATCCTTAAAGATATATATTTCATTTTTAAACCACAACGGTTATCTCATACGTCGTATTTTCATCCCAAAAAGTAATAACCCATAATTGCCTCAAATTCAAGGATCATATAAACCCTAATAGTTCTTTATAAATATATCCACGAAATAAAATATAATTCTTCCTCAATTAAATTTTTTATATAAAAAAATTAAGGGTTACAAATACTAGATGTCTTCTAAAGTAATCCATTCATTACTACATTTAAACATATCATCATTAATAGATCCAACATAAATCTTTAATTCCTAAAATGTTTACATTTTATTCATCAAACATTCTTCATGATTTTTTATATATGTTTTCTAATATTATTCTTTTATAATTCTTTACTATAAACAAAAACATGCATAATGTCCTAAGATTTTAATAATGTCATAACATTACCTAAGAAATAATCCATAGCTTTTATAGGACATTTTCATTTTCATCATCCTCAATTGGAATTAAATTATGTATTGGAAAAATAATATTTGTATGATCATAGTTATCCCTTTCCCAAAACATCTTCATAGGAAGTATATTTTCATAATGACCATGCACACCACATTTAAAAAATCTAATTGTTAACTCAGAAATAAATTTTTTCACTTTCCTAGATTCCACTGAATGTTTCCATTTTCCATGGATGTTTATTACTTTATAACCTTCATTAAAACATATATAACATCTTCTCGTCCCTTGTAGGAATTTTCCTAGGTGTTTCCTTCCACATCATTGAAACATAGGTTTCTTAATATACTTACCTTTATTATTATTACCAGAACATCCATAGGGATTTTTTTCTCATATATATGATGACTTAGAAAAATCAATGAGTTTTAAGTGTTCCATAATGACTCTAGATAGTTGGTTGATAATAAACACAAGAGTTCTCATTGATTCTCCCATTAAATTTAGTTTCATATTCATAAACCACCATAGTTAGCTTCAAATTCATTTTTAAATTTGTGCTTGCTAGATCTAGCCATTTACTGAATAATAAAACGTTCAGTGCGAGTATAGCAGTAAAATAAAAATATACTTTCTTATGATGAGGGTAAACACTAAGATATACTTATTCATGTTATCTTAAACTAATTATATGTAACTAAAATAACTATGAATTTTTATAATATGCTAACCCTTATAGTTTGGTCACTTATTATTATGTAAAACTCTCACCACTAATGTTATCTAAACCGACCTCTGATACCAACTGTAGGGCTCCAGGGATAAGAATTACTAAATTTAGAGATAAGCTGATAAATTCAATTGAATTTCCAAAGAGGTATTTTCCAGGTTTAATGATTTAAGGAATTAGTATATAACATATACATAATAACATGAATATTACTAGTATAAACTTCTTCTCTATATAATTTTTTCATAAAATAGAAAATCTTTGAAAAGAAGCATGTTTATTTCCATTTTTTAAATAACATAAATTTTTTTGGATCCCATACATGATCCTATTCATTTTTGGTTCGGTGAAAAACTATTCAAAACATGGTACGAACATAAAAATTTCAATAAGGGATACATAAAAAAGGAAAATTATTTTTTTTCTTTAAAACAACATGTAAACCATGAATACTTTATTGTAAATTAATAAATTTCACCTTTAATAAGTCGCCAAAAAAATTTACTGAATATAATCTCATTACTTACCCTTTTTGTAACCCAAAGACTACCATAAATCCCATAGAAAGCAACATATAACATATAAAGTTAAATGGGGATATAATCATACTTAAATTGAATAATAATACAGTTGACTTTCACACATATCACTAAATGGAATAGACATATTTTTGACTTCCATGGACATTTCATTATTGGTTAAAATGTAACCACATGTACGTGTTTTATCAAGGAACCACCCATCATTTGGTTAACCACATAACCACCCGTCATTGGTTTATCAGGTAACCACTCGTAAAATGTCAGAGAACCATTATATAATCATAAAACATAAAATATTTCAAATATAATCATTTCACTAATAACATTTCATTTATAATCACAAGAAATAATTTCAAGAAATTGACAGAATCAATCCATTTCCAAAACAATTTAAAGTATTTAATAATGATATTTTTTAATCAAACTGTCTCATATCACTTTTAATCTTTTAAAAGAAATTTGATAATTCACATTTTAAAACATTTAGGTCTATAGATATAATTTCATAAAACAATATTGTAAACATGGACATAAAAATTTATTTTATAAGAATAATTCATCAAAATAATAAAACAAGGGTTTTATTTCATAAGTATCTTACCACTTGGGAAAAACATGAATAAGAATCCTTAAAGAATGAAATTAAACAAAACATGAAATATTATGAGAATATATTAATTCCAGATAAGATGTGACAAAATGGTTTTATACACACATTATAAGATAATAATGATACATAACATCACGATATGCCTCAATGAAAGGAGATTGAGATTAAGTCCCTTATGAAAATTTAGTAACCTAATGACAACACTTTCAAATTCATAAAATTAGTTGATGGGAGAGAAAAGGTATCTCATCACATGGACATAAAATATTCAGAAATCATAATATAGAAGAACTTATCCCAACATAAGAAAATGGAAATTAAAATACATAAGATAAAAGAAGTCTTTGACTAATAGTAGAGGGTGAATGGTTCCCTTACCTTGATTCTGATTCGCCGCATATTTTCCTTGTTCATCCTGAATAATAAACAGAAGTTAATTTCTAATTTCTTAAAAAAACATTTAAATTTTTATTATTCTTTTTATATAACATATTTACAAGTTATAAAAATTACATAACTATTTAAGTTAATATCATTTGTTTTGTCAATATTTGGTACTTGAGTCAGAAATGATCTTGTTATAATTAAAAATTGTTTATGTTGTCAAAAGTACATTATGTAAAAAATTATTCATTATTTAACTATCATATATATATATTATATATGTATTTATAATAGTACATAATATTTGGAGATAAGAAATTAAATGCACCATTCATGGAGACGGGATGTTGTACGTACGCATGAACAATACATTAATTTATTAGTCATATTAAAGAAATGAAAACTAAATGATACATAAGAAAATTATAATTATAGTATAATATATAATAATATTATATATTATATATTTTTATTAACTCCCCTCATTATGTGTTCCACATATGGCATGAACCAGTCATATCACGTTGAGGGTGTGGTAGTCTGCACTTCCTCAAATGAAATTATTATATTTTCACATCATGAATAGAATAAATGTATGTTTGTAAATAGAAATTATATTATCATAGATACAATATAAATATAATATATATCATATATAAATACCTTTTCATCATAATGGACACCATGAGAGGTGGTAGGAAAATCAAACAATCATTGTTTCTTGAGGCATCAGTTCACCGTATACAGAAACAATATGTTTGTATCCATTGGATATAGGTTTCTATAAATGTAGTTCAAATCCTTAACATAACAACATACTAGAATATTTATGATACTGGGGTTGTTATGTAATCAAATAATAATAATATAATAGATATTGAAGATGTAAAATAATGGAAATGACCTTTAGAGAAGACTCTGCATCTAAAATGTGTAACTCCCTTTGATTGGATCCAAAAGGCTTTCTTGAATTTCCTTCTACCCAAGGTAATGCATCTAGAAGTTAAGGAAGGATTTTGGAAGATTATTTGGGAAGAATTTTCCCAATAAAATAGGCTTTAGATGTGTGATTAAGGGTTATAGTTGGTGGCCTTTTATAATAGGGATGATGGGTACATTAGGAATGTCTTGAAAGATTATTTTATCATAAATGGAATTTCGATATCAAAAGGTCCACAACTCATTTAATTCAAGTAAACAATGGATATTGTTTGGAATCATCTCAACCAATTTGTTTTAGACATGTTTGGTCTCATATTTAACTTTAGATTTTAACTTTAACCCTTAGTTAACTAATTTAACTATTATCATGTATTCATGTATATTCATATAATATGGTTAATATATTTACTATAAAATTTTAATATATACATAATTGGTTAATTAATGTCATTTTTGAAATTATCTATGTATTTTGGATGAATCTTATATTTTGAGTATTATTATATCTATTGATAAAATAGTAATTTTTTTAAAAACTAATTTATGTCAATTTTTTTAATATTTATATCATGATTTTTTAAAAATCCAAAACAACATTATTATTTCAAAAAAAAGCATCGTTAATTAAAATCAATAATGCCATAATCATACCAAAAATTCGTTGATGCCATAAAAAGTATCAAAATATATATATTTCAATATTTGTAATCTCATTTATTTAAATCATTCATTAATAAGGTAATCACTACATCATCATTGGTTCATAAATGTATTTATTTATAATATGTATAAAAATTAAAAATAAAATAACATGATGATGGAAATATTTTTAAAATTATAATTATTATTTATAGTTGAATATATCACATATATAACCCCATATTAAAGTTTTTTTACTGAAAGATACTTGTTTATGTTACGTTATTCTTTAAATTAAATTAATTATTATAAAATGTCATTTTCAAGTCCATGTGTCTCCATGCAGTCCCAAAATTGAACCAATGATTCCCTTGGCCAGAAATATCTCACCCAATAAGGTTAGGATATCTTTTAGGATAATATTTTGTTATTATAATATTATTTTTACCCTTATTTACCTAATTTACCATTCAACAATGGTGAGTAAAAATAAATATTGAAGTTGATATTGAAAAAGGTCATAAAATACAAGTAAGATATACACATAGTTTTTACCTCTTGATTTACAATATGGAATACATTTTTCAAGATTTAAAACATATAAATGGAAGAAATTAATTTTCAATTGATTTTATTTTGTCAAAACCAATAAAAACGTGATTTTATGAAGTAATAAATATCAAAATATTAACATCTATTAATGTCCAATATAAAAGTAAAATTACATGAAATGACCATAATTGGATTAATTTATAAAAACATAATCTAATTACACATTATAACAAATTAAAATAATAATCTATCTATATAAATAAATAATATTAAATGGAATTTTTGAATTAAAGTGCAGTATTTTCACCATTCATTAAAAAATGAACTTTTTTTTGAAAAATACCAAAATTTCATCCAAAGTAAATATTGATGTTAAACTTCTAAATAAGAATTTTATATTTTCAAATAGAAGATATAAAACTGAAAAAACTATATTTAAAAAGGGTTCCCTATCAAAAGGTGGTAAAATGACCTTTTAAAAATATTATATTTTTTCATGCTAAAAATTGGATTCATTCTCATTTGATGCCTCTAATAATCATTTTATAAATGTAAAAAAAATTTAATAAATATGTAAAATAATAATATAGTTAGTTATGTTCACTCGTGGAAATGAAACTGCAATGCGTTAACTACAATTTAAAATAATAATAATTATTTTATTTTATTTTTCTATATAACTAAATGTTGTGTGCAACATATGATTTCAAACAAACTCGTTGTTTCCAGTCGAGTATGCTATATAAAACAGTTTCCTCTTTAACATAAAGTTAATATTTTATACACAAATATTAATAGATATGAAAATTTATTTTTCTATAAATACTTGGTTCATTACAATACTTCTAGTCATTAATGGAAATACTAATGTAAATTTATTTTTTTATGGGGGTATATAATGGGTTATTTTATAGGAGAGAATGAGTGGTACTTTCAAAAATACCAATTCATTGAGTGATAAATAATTCCTTTTTATAAGGAATGTGGATCCAATGTGGAAATAAAATGTATTTCAAATAACAATAGTTCCGTAATTCAATCATAAACTCATTCACATATAACTTTCTATGATATTTTAAGAATTTAATTCTTACTTATGGTTTTTTACCGATTTTTACAATAACTATATTGATTAAAATTTTATCAATATATATCATTATTATTTTTTAAAAGGAGATAAAATATATTAACTAATTTGGATATTGGGATACCACAAAATAAAAGTATTTTGTCAGATTCACTTTTTAAATTCAATAAATATTATTTATTTTATACTAATTCATAAAAATTAAATTTTTATTATGTCATGAACCAACCTAAAGGGTCCTGAGATGAAACTACCCTAAGACCACCTCTAATTGGTCAGGGGATAGTGACTATCGTCAAGAAGGCATATCTCACATGTTCGAAGAATTAGCCAAAATTACATACACACCCACATCTCTAATCCCATACAATGTTCAAATATAATACAACTGGTAAAATTAAAGAATAAAACTATAATCCTACAATTAGAGTATGACATATAGTAATAGAATATGTTAAAATGGGAGAGATAAAAGGCCAACCAAAGCTATTTAGTAAAGTCCCAACTTCTCATATATAGGGGACTATTTTCAATTGAAACACTAGTATATACCTTGGTCTATCTTTCCCAACCTAGATACATCCTAGACCACCAAGAAATCCACATAAAGATCAGTCCTCTATTTAAGACAAGACAAGTACGTGAAGAGGTCATGCATGGGTAATTATAACAATTCCCAGTAGGACACCCACAGATAAAAAATCAAAAATTATCAATATTGGTTAGCTAATCAAATGATCTATCCATAATAATGTGATACATAAAATAAAACATCTAAATATACTCATAGTAGACATGTTGTCTAAATGTAAGATTACAACTACAAATCTAGACTAGGATTATTGAATGAAGGTTTCTATGTAATGCTCATTGAGGTTATTTCAATACATGATCCATGCCATTCTTTATGGAACTCAACTGAGAGTACACGCACTAAGTTAGATTTTGGTGATGGGATCCTTCTGAGATGCACTACTCAATAGGATTTTCCAAAATAAGTATATACAAGAAGCATGAAGAGAACGATACATAGATGAGTATCACACCCAAGGACATAGGGTTTAACTACAACTTAATCTTTAGTGTCCACCTATATAGAGGATCGATGCCTATATATTATTGGACATTAACATAAGAAAATCTCCACCTAGGTTAAGATGATAATAGAGGATCTCAATCTGCACCTTACAAAAAGATTCCAAAAAACTCAATCCCTGAAGTTCCCCTAAAGAGATCACCATCTTATGTGTAGGATTTGATACCATACTAACCCTCTGGGAGTGGACCAAAGGAACACACTCAACTAATAATAGTCCAAGGAATATCAAATAAGATGTCAACAAAGCTAATATAATATGAAAGATGAATCCTCAAGTCTACGAAAGAGTAAACGACAACTACCTAGGGGTACATATAGTGTCTCACTAATCCATGTACTACTCATCTCTCAAACTCACACAGAATGTACATTTTTTTAATACATGGCATGTCCCAAGAGTACATGGTGTGTAGAAGTTTCCCCACCGCTTTCCATGTTGTTATTCCCATGCATGTTTACATTGACCCTATTTGTGATTTGGGCCATTTTTGAGTATACATATCCTCTCATGTACACATTCCAACTCTTTACATCCCAATTACATGGATTGTGGATCCACATGTCCACCTAAGTGTGTACTCCTTGTACCTATCGAGTCGTTATCCTTTTGTTTCATGACATGTGACTTGCTGCAAACTATGTGTACCACTACATGACCTCATGTGTGTATACTCCCTATATGTGCCGAGTTGGTCAGATAAGGGTCACACTATGTGTGAAAAATTTCACACAGTTTTTCATCCTTATCTATAAGCTGAAAACCTTGCACCACACAAAACGGGACTACATAAAGTGTGTTTATAGTATTACAATCTGTGTAGTTTCATTATTTATATAAATTAGAGATTTTTCATGTGTATTTTCTTAAACAGTCTAGATCCACTAATTCTTCCTAGATCCATTCTGTAATATGTGGATCTTGGGTTGATCAATCCTTATTTTCACCCTTATCCATACTCCAACTGAATCTAGTGGTCAGTAATTACAATCATCATGCATCAACCGTCTCACACATTTGATCCTTGAAGAACCACTCTAAATCCATAATTGGATCTTATAACATAGTTATATACTACAACCATGTCACTAAATCTCAATCCATGACCAGTGATAATGATCCCTTGTGCCAACGATTGAATTTTCAATGATTGTTTGCTCAGTATTCATCAAATTGCTATCCAAAATAAATTACAATGACGAAAGTGCGTTGAATAGGGAGAGAAAACCATAAATCATAAAAGTAAGGAAAGAACACGAACCTTTTTTATTTGTTCATAGTTCCTTGGTTTTTAAATTTGAATGAAGAGTCATTGAGATAAATAAACAAACAAAAGAATATTATCCTGAAATCCCACAAATAACCCATACTTGTAAAAAATTATTTTCCAAGAACTATTATATTATTAGATCGATTCACATTCATCATGGGATAAGAAATGGGTAATATACTCAATGAAAATTTCCTACCTAGAGTTTGGATAGATCATTAGAAAAGAACATTTATGTGTTCCCATTATTGGTGAGATCTATAAACTCTATTGGTTCATGATCCTTAATCTGATGTGATCCGAGGTCATCTTCGACTAAATTTCTCCCTAACTATTACTCTACATGTATAGGATTTAGTATAAAAACATATGAATATTCTTATAAAAGCGTATTTAATGGGGATTTTAGGTATTTGTGTTCAGAATATTGAAATAATTAATTTATTTTATTTATTTTCCCTCAACTTCACTTTAACCAAAAGCATTTCATTAAAACATATTATCTCATATTGGGTAAAAAACATTTTAAATAAAACGTTGGAATGAGATTAAAAATATAAGCCTCCATTTAATAGTTATTCCACTTCATTAAGAAAACAACATGCATTTGATATTTAAAATATTAATATATTTCAAAAATAAATATTGCGAACATTGGTACACATAATCTCAAACCATATTAACACATATCTCCAAAAATATTCCTATAAATTTTAAAAAGTATTACATGTAAAAAATTGGGTTAGTACATTATTCCATCCTTCATGAATTTTTATCCCGTAAATTCAAAAACTAAGAAAATTGTGTCTGTAATGAACCCAAAAATGGGTCTCAAACCCCCAAGATCTCTACCAACGGTTCGATGTTCTTTCAATGAACAATCACCCTAGGAAAAACACTTTCCCATGAAGTGAATTTTTTCAAGCAGGCTTCAACATCACCAGATCCATGAAAAGGAAAATCCACTTTCATGTACCAACTCCCCTATGCTGATATTGTACAATCAGTTATGCACATACCTCTTTGGATACAACAAGTGTAAAACACCATGTAACCAAAAACTATTGTGGCTATGTGGATATGTGAAAAACCACCCCATTATCCCAAAAAAAGTAATAAAATAAAGGATCTTGAGGATAACATTGCATTATCTATAAGGTTTAGTAACTATTTTTTCCAATGCCCTCAATCATCAGTCCATCGAGGACACATAATGGTTACTAGAGAACCTACATTCTCCCTTGGATGAATATCACTTTTTTGAACCATTACTAGCACAAATACTTGGACCCAAATGTTTTTACCCACCATATTCGACCAGTATAATAGTGCCCTTCTATGTCTCTCATACATGGCCATGAAAAGGTGACAATCTAGTGGTGGAGGGGTAATCATCATGATACAAAACCCCCTAGGGTTTATTATCATCCCAATAATGTTTCAAAAACCAACATAAAAAACTGAATGATCTCCACAAGATCATAAATGATCCACTATACCTTATTAGTGGACAAGTGTAAAATAATGTGCTCAATGGAAATCAAGTCTCCAAGTGCTTCCTGAATCCTTTACCAAATCATGTTATGAAGTTGGAATCATAGACTGCAATTATCATTAATGTAATTTCATAAATCAGACTACCTTCTACACATACCAATGTCCCAAACTCCCCACAAGTTGTTATTGTTCATCACCCAAGACAATAAAAAGAATGACATGAAAACACACTGAAACACACATGGATAACCAACTGAATCCAAGAGATACTAGTACATCCTCAACTCCACTAGATGTAATTCTATAATAGAAAACACACACCTTATCACCTCTTCTCACATTATAGCCGGTATCATTGTTCTTTACAGGAATAAGGACTATATGATTCTATCATTGAAAGAATCATGTTGATATCTAGTAACACAACATATCACAATCAATATCCCTGAGTCATACGATCCTAGATCTCACTATAAATAAAGGGATACATCAATCAATTGGAGGTACAATGCACTACCCTCACCCAAAAAGGGTCAACTACAATGAGTTAAACTATTCCACCTCCTTTCTCGACAAAAGCGAATGACCCCACCCCCATGAGGATATACTACTACATCAACAACATAGGTGGACCTCAAACTCATTCTACATCAATATATACAAGGTCCACTATCACTCCCATGTTTGATAAGACATATCCTGAGAACAAAATCCATGATAGCTTCCCTATGACTAGCACCCCCAATGTTTGTCTAGTAGTAACCAACTATACCTTGTGCGGTAAAACTCTAAAATTTTGGGAATAAGGGTACCATCTCACAAGACTAACAAAAAATGACCCAATCCAGTTCAATTTTTTTTATCATAAGTCTCTTATACTCTTTTGTGGCATTTATCATGCCCAAGGGTATCACTATGGACTCAAAGATTCTGCAGCGGCTCTAGAAAACCATAATTATTATATCCACCTCTTGTACCTAGATTTTGTGATAACCCATTTCATGTTTAATATATGATATCTAATTTACCTCCACTGATTGGGTGAGGAACTCATCGATTATCCGGAGTGGATACATTCCCTCATGTCACGTGGTCCAAGTGACAACAATCATATCCAAACTTAAGCACTCATCCACCTCTAAAGAAAATAATACATGAATACCCTATAAATCACACAGGGTATTACAAATCCCTAGCAATATAGACCCCTCCAATACGACCTTCATATCTCATAGCGACACAGGTTCATCCGATATGCTAACGTAGATATTTGATCTTCCCTAGTGCATGTACAAGAAGGAAGTCAAATATCAATGGATTAATAAACCTAAAATGTCTTCAAAATGGACGCCCTCATACTCTACTAAAATTACAAGAATTCAAAAATCATTTCATATACTACTTCAACTATGTCGCAATCCAAATAATAGAAATTTGTCCATAACATCATTCACATGTGCTCATCCTAATCTACATGGGATCACACCATATTAAAGGATTAAACTCTATCCAAAAAATTGAATCACTTCTACTCTCACTAATAGAAAAATATAACAATGTATGGTATGAAACAAATACATACAGAGGAAAACATCATAGGGTCTCACTAACACTACAAATAAATTCCACATGCGGATCCCTATCTCCTCCAAGAGTTAAGTGACAATATTGATAGAAGAGTAAAATCATTGATCCTCTATATATGAGCCTCCAAAAAATGGGTTGATCAAAATGGATCCATAGTTTTCTAGAGGCTTCAAATGTGGGATACACTTAGGGAAATGTGGATCATAAATCTATGTGAAAAATGAATCTACAAATCTGAAGACACACATCATAACTTAAACCACAAATAAATCCTCTATGATCTCCTATTTTTTAGAACTCATATTTCCCTATCCCAAATGTTTAAAACAACAAGGATATTATGATAAACCTTGTAAAATAAATCAACCTCATTAAAAAAATTACCAAAAAAAATTATCCACCACACCTAGATAATATCTCCTTTGGGAGAAAGTGAGTCACCCACATAATTTCTGGATCATGTCTCAAGAACTTGTCTTAGTGGGGGAATTGTACATCTTCCTCACATTTCAAAAATCATGTATAATATTACAATCATAGGGATTTACCAGTGACCTGCATCACCCTAGTTAATCCCCACATCTAAGATCATCATCAATGAGGTGTCTTGTCTATGTGGGACATTTACACCACATGCTCGCACCAGTCTTCCACCACCTGACACGGTGTCTGGCCAACCATGTAACCTAGGTGTTCTTTTACTCTATAAATATTGATGAACACTCAGCATATGTGTTTCATATTCTAGTACCATTGGAAGAAAACTATTTATCCATAGATAATATGGGTCTTTAGTGCAACCATCTGTATATTTGGGATCCTCACACACAAGAAACCTATTCAAATACATTGATTCAAACCTATACCACATGAGGGTTTTTCTCTTTATAGAACCTAATTGATATCCAATATAGGATCTCTTATAACAATACATGTTCTCATATACCATAATTCTATTTAGCTAGAGTTATCAACTTCTCAACATTCATAAGAGCATCTTCCATATTGAAAAAAGGATCCTTTTGCTTCTCAACAGGGGTCGCACTGATTGGTTTCAACCTTGAGAAATCACCTCAAGAGTGCATACCTTAACTGAAACCTCATAATTTTACAAGTCATAATCACAAAAAAAATTGAATCCAAAAATTATATTATCATAGAGGAATATTGAATATAATCAAGATTTACAATGGTCAATTATTATTTGTGGGGAGATGAATCAAGAAGTAATGGAAACCCCGTCATATTTTCATATGATGCATGTACCAATGTTTTACATGAAACCAGTGTTTAAATATACCAAGTCAATGTGTATGTAAGAAGTTTTTAGTGAATGGATTAATCTAACTCTACACCAAAACTAGAAACCCTAGCTTGAATGATAACCTTGAATCATTTTAACACTATTTCACTAGTTATTAAAACAAACATCATGTCTAGATAAAAAAATTCAAACTATAATCCAAAACCCATGGAGTGTCATAATACATCGTCAAGGGTACTCCTCTCATAGCATTCTATTAGGACCTATTCAAATGTGTCCTGAGATTCAACTACCCCAAGCCCACCTACAATAGGCTAGGGGAAAGAGACTAACACCAAGAAGGAATACCACACACAAGGGATTCATTAGACTATGTGATCTATACACATGCACACATCTCCAAACACAAACAATAATGAAATTATAAAAAACTAGTAACAATGCATGCATTTATCTATAATCCTTAAATTTCAGTAGGAAATATCATACTCTAATGCATAAAAGGGTCTAAATACAATCCCAACCAAATCTATAATGTAATTTCCCACAAGCACATATAGAGGGGAATGTGGTCAAATGAAACATTGGCATACACCATGGTATGTCTACCCAAAACGATCCCTACCTTATCCGAGCCCACCAAGGACTCCACAAAAAGGTTTTTCATTTTCATAAGAATTGAAATGTGTATGAAGATTCCATGAATTGGGGGGAATAAAAATACCTTATAGTAAATCCCTAAATAACCAAACACAATGAATCAGGAGTATTTATCACGTCACAAGATATGTCAATCAAAAAGTGTTACATATAATAATACATCCGGATATACTCACAGTAGACCCAAAATATCAATGTAAGATCACAATTATAAATCCATCCTTGATTTCCTACATAATTGTTATATGTTAATTCTCATTCAAGGGACTTCACTCCATGATCCCTACTATCCGTGATGGCACCCAATCAATATAACATGCTCCCCTAGTCATATAATAATAATGGTTTCCATCCACAATTCACTAAACATTATGTATATCCATATAAAATATACACTGGATGTCTGAAGAGGATGATACATAGATGAGGATCCCACCCAATTTCATGAGTTATACCAACAAATAAATATAAAGTAACCAGTTAAGTAGAGGCTTGATACCTGTGATGTGTTGTTCACGATGACACAAAAAACACCAACTATGTAATGATGATGATAGAGGATCTCACTTCAGTCCTAATGGAAGGATATAAACTTCTATATCAATAAAAATACCACTAAATTGATCACCATACTATGTGTGGGAAGTGATTTCATACTAACCCTAAGGGAAGGGACCAAGGGAACACACTCTACTGATACTAGTCCAGAAAACGCATTGAAACACTCAAATAAGTTGACCTTATAAGAAAGATGAATCCAACCTATTCTCAAAGGATTACATGCATTTCCATAGGATTACATAGTGTATCTCACTAAGCTAGGTAATTACTATATATGTCACTAACATGACATGTAATTTTTCTCAATGAACATCATTTCCCAAGAGTATACAGTTTGTTGAATTTTTCATTCTAATAGTCATGATGTTATTCTTATTCCCATGTACCCAAGACTATGTCCATATTCTTGGTTATGTCTGAGTACACGGCTCCCGCTTTGTACTCCAGACTTCTCATGTACTTCCAAATAACATGTTATATGGGACAAAATGGTCACCTATGAGTTTCATCCGTGTACACATAGTGTCTTCCTCCGTATTTTGTATGGAGTGTGACATGGTATATATAGCTTGTAACACTACATAGACTCATAGGGATATTCTCCATGTATACAAAAAAAATTTGGCTACGGGACGCATCGAATGTGACATATGACAGAAGATAAGTCAACCTTATCTTTGTGCTAAAAACCTAGTGATAAATAGAAGGGACTACACAACGTGTGTTTAGAAGACTACACGCAATGAAATCTAGTTTCTCGTAGAAATTATAGAACTCTCAAACATCTTTATCCCTATGGTCAGAATCCACTGATTCTTCGTGAAATCATTACATAATATGAATATCTAATTTTAAATAAATCTCTTTTCCAAAGATTGTCAGATTCCTACAGAATTTTTGGGTCGAGAAACATTGTTGTTTCACCTCATCCATTTCACAAACCATAATCACAAATAAACACTCTTAATCTATCCATGGATATACTTCCATAGTTTAATAGCACAAATGTGTTACTAAATCACCATATATAACCCATGGTAATGATATATTGAACTAGATATTGAATGTTAAATGATTGTTCATAGGGTATTAGTCGAAACATAGGAGCAATTAAACACCAATAATAATTGAGCATAGAGTAGGGAGAGAAAACCATAAACTATAAAAGTGAAAAATAAACCTTGGCCTTTGTTCATTCCTTCCTCGATCCACTATATTATAAAAATATTAATAAATAGGTATAGAAATCAATAAACAAACAAACAAATATTATTCTGAAGTCCTATAAATAACCCATACCCACAAAACGATCGATATTTGAACCAATTCGTTATTCAATTGATTCACATTCATCATGGGAAAAGAAATGGAGAAAATCCATAAATATAATGTTCTACCTAGAGTTTGGATTGATAACTAATAGAGAAAAGTCATTTTTTCCTGAATTAGCATGATAAATGAAAACGTCTGTCATGCTATCCTTGATCTGATCTAATCCATCTTCATCTTCCAATAATGTTCTCCCCCAATGGTCCTATAGGACACCATCGTTTAATATCCAACCCTAATAATATTATCATAACCATGTATTTAAATAGTATTTCATGTCGATGCACTGAGATAAATAAAATAAATGATATAATTAATTTTATTTATTTATTTTCCCATGATGGTACATTAATGAAACACCTAATGATAAAAAAATTTATGTGATGCCTAAGATAATAACATGGTTCTGAATCCAATGGTGGCCTCAAATTTTTTATCTAATCCTACATTTAGTAGGTACTCCGCATTTTAGGGAATACTACATGTGTGTTATATTTAATATATATAATACTTTTTAAAAACTAATTTTAGGAACATCATTCCATAGAATGTCATGTTGTCTCAGTTCGTAACTCCAGAAATATTCCTTCAAATATTCCAAATTTTTATATAGAGTAAACTAGGACATTACTTTTAATGAAATAGAAATTTATATAAAAAATTAATTTATTCTTATTCCATACTAGTTAAAAATATTTATATTTTCCTTTGTTTATTTTAATATATATATAATTAATTTCATGAAAAATATCAATTTAATAAAGACATTTTTAATATATTTAAATAAAAGTATACAACATATAAAGAATTTTAAATAAAATTTGGGACTTTATATAATTAAATTATCTTATTAACATAACACTCAATATAATTACTCTAACCATTAAATATTATTGATAAATTTATATCATAATAATTCACTGAATTTTAAAGACACATCATGTCACGAACCAGCCCGGGTCGACCTTGAACCGGTCACCCGAGCCGGTCCACGACATAACCCAAGTGGCATTCCCGATCCTCCCAGGATGGCGACAAGAGCCAGGGCATCAATAGAGGATGTGGGAATGATTTCTCCAAATAAAAATAAATAAATCAGCAAAAATAAAAAAGAGAAGTGAAAAATAATTAAACATAGTAAAGGAAATAACAAGAACAAAAGAAAATAAAACTATCCGAAAGAGACAACCACTATCTCTGTGTGACCTCGCGGGTCACTCTCCAACTCCCGACCAAACGTTCCCAAGGAGAATGCACCCAAGCTGTAGCATGAAAAAACACTAAAAAAAGCAAATAACTATAGGCGTGAGTATTAAAACTCAGTAGGCTAGCCTGATATCTATTCCCAATGCACAACCTTTAAATAAAGAAATTTACTAATTCCAGTTTTGAACTAAATTATATAAAATATTAGTTTCCACACATTTTCATTTATAAAAATAGTATCAGCCCATTGGCCTTTTTAATTTAAAAACAAGATTAATGAATGAATTGAATATGTATATTTCTTTTTAAAACATTTTCTGCGAACCATTCTGAAATCCAAACATCAGTTGTTAGCCAAAATGGGAAAACCACACATAATACACACACACACCAAGGCAATGGAAAAAGTGGAACACATGGGCCAATAACCGAACTAGACCTCTCAATCTTCCTCCACATACAAATATACACTAATGGAAACATGGATTTAACCTAAGAGATCGTGAAAAATTCAGAACGTACTATACATCTGACTCATCCTGAATAAATGCCCTAACTCGATGACATCAAAACGCCCTAATGCTTTGCATAGTTCTGCATGGCCTAACCGAGGGGCCCAATCCCCATAGCAACAATAACTCAGTATTCCCCTGATATGGGGCCACTAGCCAGTGCGTGATCTAAACTTGTGCAGAAATCGTTCTCAGAAGATTCACTCACTATGCCAGGTTCCCATGTCAACACATACAATAAAAAGGGGTGCGTCCTCAATGTAAATAAATCAGTCACAATGCACAAATATCACACACAACACACACAATCAACGCACACCAAAGATAACCCCTTAGTAACACCAAAGTGATTTTTTCCAAAATAATTTATTTCATTAAAGTGCCAAATGGGCCTTCACCAACTTTAATGAAAAACCTCATTTCTCAAGAAAACCTGAAACGCTTGTTCAGAAAAACCATTTAACTTTAAAACAAGAACCAAATTTGAAATTCCATGAATTATGCTTAAAGGCCAAACCGACATTCTATCTCTACTGGGTGTCTGATTGTCAAGAAAGTATTTCAAGAGTTTGGTATAAAATAAATGGCTCTTTCCACCCCAAATAATACTTTAAAAATTAATTATTTTATTTTATTTGTTATTCATTAAAATTAATAAAACATCAACAAATTAAAAAATTCTAAATTCAAAGGTGAGTGCAGTGGAGGACCTACCTCGAGACCAAGGCGCGACGATGTCGCAAGCTTGAAAACCAGGCGCTGCGATGGAACTCACTCGGAAACGCCCTGCGTGGGTCCTAGAAAGAAAAACTGACCTAAATAAAATTTAATTAATAAAAATTGTAATCAAACCACGGTAAATATATATATATATATATGTGTGTGTGTATATATCAAATAAAAATATCAAACAAAGAATAAAATAAAAGAGGTATACCAATGGGGGGTCGCGACTAGAAAAAGACCATCGGAGGGTGTCACGCCGAGACATCGGAAGGCGTCCGTGCAGCTGGACACGGTCCGACCAGGGGTGCGGCGAGGGCCGTTGGACAGCGGCGATGCGAGACAACCAATGGGCAGGGTGCAAGTGAGATGAGCAGAGGTCTCGCGGTCGGAACCAGGGCAGCAGGACAGGGAAGGGGGATGCGGGTCACTGTAGATGAGCGGAGAAGGGGCTAGTCGGGAGGCACTACATGCGAAAGCGAGGTCGAGATCTGCTGGGGGTTGGTCGGCGGCGGCAGGCCAGGACTAGCGGGCGTCGTGCAGGCTAAGGCAGCGCTACTAGGATGGTGTGCGCAAGGAAGGGGTGTCGAGCTGGGGGCAGACCTGGAAGAGGGCTCAGGCGAGGAGAAGCTTGAAGGAGGAGGCACACCAGGCTGGGGTCTGGATGACGGTGAGTGCTAGATAGGGAAGCGGATGTAGGGGCTGGCCGTGGACTGGTGCGGCGGAGAGCTGCACGCGCGGGCTGCTGCGGAAGTGGATGCGGCTGGAAAACTGGACTTGCAGGGGGGTGCTGAGCAGGAAGTGGAGACAAGGGGTGTTGTAGGTGTAATGGAAGCCCGGCATGGCGATGTTGTAGGCAAGATCAGTGGCTAGGAGGGCGGCTGGCAAATCAGGGTGCAAGGCTTGCGGTCAGAGGAGCTGCATGGGACTGCATGAGGGGTGGAGGGCCGGTGGATTGCAGGCGCGCATGAGTAGGGAGAGGTCACACCAGGAGGAGACGCAGCAGGGGCAAGGCGAGGCAGAAGCCGGAGGGAAGCACCTGGGAGGCCCTCCAAGAGGGTGAAGCTGGACAAAGAGGCTGGCAGGCTGCTTGCGCGTGGCTGGGGTGAGGTTGGCAGGTGCCTAGGGTGCGGGCTGATCACTGGCGGAGTCAGCAAGGCGAGGTGGAGGGGAGAACTAGAGGAGGGGCGATACAGGAGTGGGTGAACAGGAGCAGGCTGGGTCGTAGGGTGTCCAGGTCACACGGTAAAATAAGAGAGAAAGAAAAAAAAGAAGGGGGGAGGGGACACCCACGTGGAGGAACAACAAAGAAGAGGGGAAAATGTAAAAGATAATGAAGAGGAAGATAAAATAGAAAAGTAAATAAATAATAATAATAACAATAATCTGACTAATAATAATAATACTAATCCAATAATAATAATAATATTAATATTAATAATAACAACAATTATTATTATAATAATTGGGAAACTGCGCAGTCTCCCGGACCCAGCGCACGATCAGCGCTGGCGGTGCGGAGACCGTGCACCTACCTAGACCGAATGTGCGATGAATTCTAGTAGTGTGGTGACTGCGCACTGGTCTGAGACCCACCTAAAACCACCAAATCTTCAAAAATTTAAATCCAGACCCAAATCCAACTATTCCCAATGTCGCGGGACCGAGAGAAGAATAAAAACAACAGGCGTTCGTTGTCGGGGTGTGACACATCAAATAATTATTTTTTAAAAATAAATTATAATGAATAAAAATACATATTTTTATTATAGATCATTTTACCAGTTTAATGATTTATTTTTTATTCCAAAATTATTTTTTTGTATAAATGGTATTATTTGAAATTTAATAATAAAATTAATGCTACATCAACGCCCCTATTTGATAAAATAATACTCAATGATCTTATATTCAATAGGCATATATCCATCGACCATATATCTAAGGAACATATATCAAAAAACCATATATATAATAAAAATATTATATTCCAAAATAAAACCACAAAGACATATAATAAATTATTCATCGTATTTAGAAAAAAATAGAAGTTTATAATGTTTTTCTATTTTTTATTCTCCATCTAGTTTTCATGGGTAGTTTTATATTCTGTGATGGTCAAAAATGAAAAAAAAATTATATCCATGTGCTAATATTCATTTCCTACAGATTCATTCCACTAGTGAAGATAAAGCATCTTTGAAACCACATTCCTCAAATGTGGTGTCGCAGGATACCCAGATGAATCTTCAAGGTGATGTTTCATTCCACTCTTGTGCTGATGCGATGAAGAATATCTCAATTATAGGACTAAAGATGGGTGGTTCCCAACAGTTGGCATGGATAAAGGATTTTTTTCGTGGTAGAATCCTTCATAAGGTCTCATAAAACCATGTTCTAACTAACCATTTAGAAATCACTGAGAGAATGGGAATTAGAAACAAATCTCTTATTTGACACATTGTCCTACCTAAAGGTGAACAACCCCAGATGCATAATGATTTGATTCATAAAATCTCAATTTTTTGGGTTTCTCCAACTGGAAATATATCTCTATTGGGTGAGTATTTTTTTCATTTCCTGATTCCTTTAGATGAATTGATGCTTCGAGCTAGGGGTATTGGTTCCATGTTGCTGAAACATGGATGGATTCATCTACATGAATGGACATTGGACATTACTGTCTCGCATACATGGAATTCCATTGGACAGTTCTTGGTTTTTTCGTGTGTATCTAATTTGGTGATATGGCATCCATATATTTTTGATGACATTGGCATGGAAATAAAAACTCATATCTATCTTTACAAGTAGACTAAGGATGCTTGATTTAGAAAATTTTATAGGATGCTGGTGGAAATTGATCTCAACTCCACCCTGATGGAGAAGGTAATTATTTTTAATCCATCTATTAACATCTAAATTTTTGTTGAGTATGAAAAATAAACACTTTTATATAATGGTTGTATGGTTGTTGGGAACTCTTTGGAGTTATGTAGAAAATAGGTTTCTTGTGATATATGTGGGATGAGAGGGAACCCTTCTAATCTCTGTTAATAAATTCCATAGAATATAGATCCAAACTTTCCAAAATCTTGGGCCACTATCTTCTCAAAAGAGTTAAATGTCAATGATACTAATACTTTTATAAATAGAAAAACTATTGAATTTCAGAAAACTCAACCCCATGTTATAGTTAATGATAATGATCTTATGGTTGAAAAGATAATGAATAATAAATTCAAAAAATTGTTGAACAATATATTTCTTATGATAGAATGGAATCTTCATGTAAGATAAAGGATAAGAAAATTCTATAAGATGATACTCCACTAAATTTTAAAATTATCCCTACTTCTTAAAAACCATTTGTGTATAAGTATTCCTTGAAACATGTTCCCGATAATAAGTAAGGGTCTCTTATTGATCCCCAATTGGTGTTTGAGCAACAAGTTGAAGGTACACATGTACCTACTCTTGGACAAAAAATTGATAGTGCCATTGAGATTCAAGATATATTTTCTGGTTCTTCTAATTCACTTCTCCAAGAATCAAAAAATATAGATATTCTTCCTCCTGGTGGATCTGATATAGAGGGGAAGATGACTCCAAGGGACACCTCCCTTTAAAAATCAAGGAGATGCAGGCTGATAGCTTTGCATTTGTAAGCACTAACACTATGACCTTACATGAATGGTTTATATCCCTTTCTTAATGTGTGTGTGTGGGGGGGGGGGTTAATCTAGTGGTTGAGGCATGGATGAGGAAGTGTTTAATGGAATTAAATTCAGGGGTAATAAATATTACTAAGTGTGATATTGATGAAATAGATAGGAACCTTGATCTTATGCATTGGGAAATTATATTATTTTCTCATTCCCTTTTTGGTTCCAATGTTTTGTTTGATTAATTCCTATAAAAGAGGCACCGCCTATATCCTTTTAAAAAATTGGTCTCATATTCTATTCCATTTTATATTCTAAAAATTATACCTTACTAAAATAAACCATTTTTTATTTTGTTAAGAATGAAATGTATCAAAATATATCCAAATATATATTTATTTTAAGGTAAATACATTCTACAATTTTCTAGAGATATGGAAATTTTTGGAATTAACTTAACATTGAAATAAACCAAATACAAGGAAACTACAATGGAAACAATGAAAAGTTCATAATTTTATGCTTTTATTCATGAATTTGATTCAATAATATTTCCTTGATTTAATGTATGATAATATCTAGTTGTAATATTTACTATTATTTTTTTCATGATTTAAAATGGGTAAAATAACGTTCCAGGAGTAATGAGAGGAGGATTATTTAATGTTTAATTTAAATATAGATTGTCCTTATGTGTGGAATGGATTGTTTTAATGTAATAATGAGTCAATTAGGTAATATAGTTACTATTATCTACTATTATTGTCAATACATTTTGTTATTTACTGTTCTGGTATCATTTTTATTGACTATATAAATGACATCATTGTTTGTTAACAATTAAAATAGGTGAAGGGAATGAAAATGAAAAAATCTGAAAATAAACTTTTTTGTTGTTTTTTATTTGGAATTAATCGTAAAAAATATTTATAATACTAGATAATTCTATGATTGTTGATTATATATTTTTACCTCTTATTTTATTATTATTATTATTATTATGGCCTTGATATTTGTAACACCCCATGTTTTTGTAGACCATTTTTCTCAATAAATTAATTTTCATTTATATCATCATATGAACCAAATCAAAAATTCCTTTCACACTTCACATAATATATGTACAGAACATTGACTTGGCATATGTTACATAGGACATCGACTTTGAGTATGTTACATGCAACATCGATGTTAATATGAAACATCATTTTATTATTATAAATATTTAAATGAGATTATTATAATCAGTCCATTAAACCTATTTATATGAATAGTAACAAATAATTTTCAAACACTATTTATATTTATTTTATATAAATAATACATATTGATAATGAAATATATAATTTCTTATGAAGTCCTTATATGTTTAAATGTACGATTTTCTTAAACAAACTATTTCAATTTCCTTTTGTGAAAAAAATATAATTAATTATAGACAAATTTATATATTTTATATGATAAAATAAACATTATTTTTTATTTTTTTATTTTTAAATTATATTAGAGATAATTTATGGGATTTGTTTTTGAGAAACAACATTTTTGGGTGAATAGTGTTAAATATCGGATTTTAATTCAAACCCGTTTTTTCATCTAATTGATATAAAATGAATAATTATATTATAAATTGGTTTTAAAATATAATTATATTATATTTTTATCAAATAGTAAAATTTAGGTCCTTGGTATCAATTTCACTTTGATATTCGTTATAAAAACAAGGAAAACTTTTAAATCATTTTACTTTAAAACCCCACATTGTCGACCTGGATGCGAGATTAATTTTAGATTAATTTCTATCACTTATTGATTTAGAAATTTTAAAAATATATTCCATGTTTCTAATCATAAAAATATATTATTTTAAATATGTACATATTAGTTTTTGACCAAAAATATTTGTGAAATTATTTAAAATTATCTAATTCGCTTAAGGTAAAAATAAGCATAACTAAGGACTAAACCATAAATTTAAGACTCAAAAGACCAAGAAAAATTTTCAAGAGCCATTGTATGTACATATTTTGATCCTATTATAACTTGTTTAATCTTATCTCTATTATTGAAACCACCTTCAACCTGGAAAACGTGGGTGGAATTCTATCTTCAAATATTTACAAGTGTTACACTCCTCCACTATAAAAAGGCCTCCTCTCCTCCTACTTCCTCACACCACTCAATAATATTTTTCTCATTAATGATATTCCCAATAAATTTACCAAAATCCCTACATTCCTTCTACAAGATTACCCTTGAAAGAAAATAAAACCATGGAAGACTTTTGACATAAACAAAAATGAGTTTCGCAATTAATAGGCAATGACTTCTCTCAAGATCCTTTCTTTTAATTTCATTCTCCACCCCTCCACACTATTTATTTAATGATTTTATAAAAAACTAGTATATTAAATATTTTAGGATTCATTTTTTAAGGTTTCAACCTACACCTACACACACCTCTATATAATGGGTAATGAACATATTGTTTATGTAAATGACGCACTACCGCCTCACAAAACGATGATTGTTAATTTTTCTTTATCATATCTCACGGTGGAAGTTATTATAGAAACCCTATTTATATATGTTATATATTACATTTTTTATTTATTTAATATTATTTTATATTTTTACAACACTTATCTGTATACATTACATTTCATGTAAATATGATAATTTTGTTCGAGGAAATGTGGACAATTTAACCTCAAAACGATGTGATTCGTTCACACACTACATGGAATGTATTATGGATGGTTATAGTAAAATAATATGATATATACAAAAAAATACTAATATACTATTTATATATATATATATATATATTTAAATCACCATCTTTATTTCAATATACTAATAAAGACTGAAATAGTGTTCATTTGCACGTACAGATTACCATCTCCATGAATGGTGCATTCCATTACATAATTCTATTTTATTATAAATTGTCATAATACACATATAATGAATATAAAGGATATTTATATCATTATATACATTCATTAAATCAAGATATAAGAATTAGTACCAAATGTATTATAAATTAAAACACATGTGATGAACAAATAAAATATTACCCAAAGTGAAACCTTAACATGGGATTGATAACTAGTGGGAGAAATAAGACAATAATAAAACATTATATGGTATTATATATAAGAATATGTTTTGTTAAAATATTTATAATAAACATATTTTTATTACACATGCAGTTTTAATGAGTACAATGAGAGTCAAGACACAAGGTAAGTGGATTTCATCTTGCTTTTTATTTATGTGAGATACATTCATTGTTCACCACCCATTCCTTTATTGTGGTGTTTATTCTAAAAATGTATGTACTTGATGATTATTATACATAAATTTCTGGGTATTATCATATCCATTTTATGATCTTTATTTCATTGGGATTATGTTTGAAAAGTTACCAAGTCAGTTGAATAGTTTTGTCTCAATTTTGCTTCTTTGAGACTCATGTTTTGATATACACCTAAATTATTTTTGGAGTTGTATATACTTATATTTTACATGTTATATCATGAATGTAATTATTTCCATGATATGTTAATCTTAATTTTATTTCTTTTTCTTACATGTACAGTATGCTCCAAACTTACAACATTATAAGAGTTTATTGAAACAATCTCCTCACTTTTCAAGATTCATTAAGATTATTCTTAAATTAATGATAATCGCATGATCCATATATAAATAACACAAATTATTTATATTATCCTGTGGTAATTAAAGACATCGTGATGTATTTGTAGCTTTTCCCACTCTTTGGTACTTAAGATAATGTTTTTAAATAAAAGTTGATTGTCACTCTCTTCGATCATAAATCTATTATATTCAAAAACCATGTTTTCAAAAATATTTTCAAATGACGATTAATGATCATTTTGAAAGAAAAAAATATTTTAAATGTTTTTTATTGTTTTCAAATCATCCTTTATATTTTTTTAAATCTATTTTCAAAGAAATCGGGTTTCAACATGTTTTACATTTTGAAAATAATTTCTCAATGAATAAATGATAATTTCCTCACGAAATATTCTTATAAGATTTTTAAAAATTATTTGCCATATAAGATTATATCTTTTAGTGTTACTAATTTCTTTTTGAAAAAATTATCCAGTTTTTCCCAATAATATTATTTCAATGAATGGATTATGTTTTGATTGAATGATGTTTATAAAACTCATTTCTATTTCACAGGTTATATGAATTTGAATCCTGATTCTTTTGATGGGTTACATTTATGATGAAATGATTATCAGACATATCTTTTTAAATGGGTTTTGATATTATTCCATGTTTATATTTCCCATTCGATTTTATTTCTTATGATATGATTTTTTATGATCTTGTGGCACATGTATGTATGATTTCACTATGAGATAGTTGGGACCTATATCACCCTAAAATGAATTGGGTAAAAAATTTTATCTCATCAGATAAACTAAGATGGTTTGGGGAATGAACCTTGACAACTACTTTCTCTATGGGAGTGAACCATAACTATCAAGATGGTGTGGTAATTAAACTATCGCTACTAATATGGCCATGTAAGTGAACCATTTCTCCCACGATAGTATATCGAGTGAACCCATAGTACAAAGATGGTCTTGGATGTCATGCCTTGGCTTCTATGGAAATAATATTTCATTCTTATGTGTCTTAAAAAAATTTATATTTTATTCTTATATTATGCTTTCATGGATTATTTTATATATTTTGGTACGATTCATATCTTTTTAATTTTTATGATTTGTTCTAGGATTCATGTTTATGATCTTTTATATATAGTTTTTGATCTTAATTTTACTAGAAAATGTTCTCATTCCCTTATTATAACAATTATATTTATGTACCTTATTTATTTACCCTTACTGAGCATCTAAGATCACCACTTTTTATGGTTCCTTCCCATTCTTTATAAATATATGTTTTATGTTTTATTTATCTAAGAAGGGTGATCATCATGTAGAACCTAGTCGGGGATGATGTAGCTAACTTATGTACCAGTGTTTATGATTCCTTATTTCTAAAGTCACAAGACTAGTAGGGTCTTTTAGTGTCTATTTATACTATGTTTTAAACATTTTGAAAAGGTGATGAAATGTTAACGTATGAAAATTAAGGGTCATTATAGTTGGAATCATAGAAAAGTTTTTGTTTACATTTGGAATCTATGATGAGAAAGCCATAATTAATAACCCTAAGTATATGTTTAGGGATAAGTATAAGGATAAATAAAATTATAAGAAAATATCGTGGCATTTTGTTTAAGAATTGAGTGATTGGTTTCCTAGAAATACATCCATGTCCATATACTACAAGTGGGTTTTGATCCGTAATAGATGTGCATAGGGTTAACAACTCTAACAAGATATTCTAGGCTTGACATTGGATAATACGGTACGTGATAACATGCCTTTCTACACATGTGGTTTGAGGCTCCCATGGGATATGATTTTTAAATTAAAAAATTCTTCATGAACCATCATGAATGATTTAAATATATGTTTTCTATGAATAAAATATGATCAACCTAGGGATTCATTAATTAAGGATGGATCCATGATTTATAAACCATATAATTAATTCTTTTCTTAACTATGTGGTCTTATGTTATGATATTTAATTCTCACACTATGCTTCTAGTTTTAGTTAATGGAGGGAACTGGAAGGAACTGGCTTAATGTGGAACGTAATGGATGATTTTTGGATGAGTATTGAAGTGGGATGATCACTCGAGTGAAACATGTTGCGATCATGCTGAATCATTTTTCACAGAACAAGATTAAAAACATGTACCATAACCAACTCTTAAACTCACAATGGAAGAAAAAGAATGATCTTGATGAGTGTTTGTGTAATGGAGATCAAGGAGGAATGAAGATTTTTTTTCTTTTATGTCATGAAGGAAGTAAAGATCACCAAATTGAATGTCTAATAAGAACAAGAAGATGTTTTGACTATGGAATACAAAAAAATATGAAGTGACTATATGTAAAAATGAAGAGTTCAGTTAATTAAATGGATGAAAATATTGGCCCCCATAATACATAATAGAATTTTAGGGGCTTAAAGTTTGGAGTAAACAGTCATTATTCAAATCAATGTCCTTAGATGAAAGATCATAACAGGAACCAGCAAGGTGGTCTGAGTAATGGTTACATTAAGGATAATGAAAAAACAACGTATTAAATTTCAAAGGAAAATGTATTGTGTAATGGGATTTTGTATCTTTGTAAAAGGAATAAGGATGAAGTGGATGAATAAATGTTGTTATTTATTTTTATTCAGGAAAATTGTTATATCAAAGGTGAAAAATATAAATATTTTTATTTTTATATTTTCCACTAATGATTTAGAAAAATATGTTGAATGGTTCTAATGGAATAGAAATGTGACTTAATAGAATGTTTACGTCCAAGTAAAACACATTATTAAGTGGTAGATAAACATTAATATGTTCCCTATGTTACTATAATGTAGTTTGGATAAATATGTGGTGGGCATATATAAATTGGATGTTATAGATTACCTTGGAACTACTTAAGGAATTTTTGATAAGTTGTTTATGCTATCAGGGAGGATGTTTACAACTACATAGATTAATGGAATATGTCAAATAATCTATGGAATAAGGAAGAATTCATATTTTCTAGAAGTATTTATGGTAATTCAACTTATTAACATGTTTTTATAGAATATGTGATGAGGGTATTCACATGTTTGGAATTAGAAAACCAAGAGCTACTTTGTTATATATGGGGGAATCAATGTTATGTTGATTTCATATATTTCATTAAAATTTATGGATTTTAATAATTTAAATGTTTTATAAAGTTATTAATTCATGAAATGTTTTTGTTAATCTTCCGAAGAAGTATGTATGCACAGAGATTGTGCTAAAAAGCATTGTTAAAGTGATATTTAGTGATTAATCTTATTTCATGGATTTACATATTATTTATTTTGGAAATTATATTTATGTAGTTGTATAAAATCACAAAATTTATTTTGGCTAACAACCAATCAATTCCAACAAGTCCATTAGTCTTGAACCCATAACAGAAGGACGATAACGGTTTTACACCTTCCACTAGACTATGCGATGTCTTGGTCAATGAGAAATTATTTTTGTTGAATAAATATTAATGAAGAACTAGTCGAGTTACTTCTTCTGTTTATATATTAATTTATTATCTCTATTGATATTAAATAATATTTAGAAATAAATATATATTCTTTTCATTCTTTTGTGGTCCATAAGATCTACTAAAAGTTACTTTTAGTACTTCAAGAATCAAAGTTAATATCTCGACATCAATTTCGTGAAGTAATGGAATGATTAGAAATAAATAAAAGCACAACTAATGAATAAATTTTTTTCATAGAAATATATCGATTAAATATATTTCCTTATTTTAATGTTCAATAAAATAGTTACTCAACGTTAGGATAACGATCAAAATACAAATTTTGTCCAAATACATTAAATTTTATTAAACCGACAGCCTTTAAATCATAAAAAATTTATGCATTTGAGACCCTAAACATTTAATTGATCATTGAAATTATTTATTTATGAAATAAATCACTTTATATAAATATTTACTCTTTTTCTCAATGTCCAATATTTACTCCCATCCTATGTTTCCCTATGTGGAATCCCAGTTAGATGTTACTTTGGGTAACCCTTATGGTCCAAAATTTCTGTTTTTAAGGAACGTTTAAATATTAATTTTTATGATGTAGTTCTCTATGAATGAAACACTCAAGTATTAAAATTTTAATCAAATACATGAATTTCTAGGGTGAAATTCATTTTAAGGGGGTAGAATGTAACAACCCGAGTTTTCATGGACATTTGTTTTCTCTCGAATAAATCAATTTTCATTTATGTATTGAAATTAACTAACTCAAAAATTCCTTTCACACATAACTTAATAAACATACATAACACCTGGCATACATTACATATAATATTAACTTTGCGTATGTTACACACAACACCAATGTTTCTATGAATCATCAATTTTTGTTATAATTATTTAAATGAGATAATTATAACTAAAATGTTAAACTTAGTTATATGAATAGTAATAACTAATTTTAAAATATTTTTTATAATTGTTTTATATAAATAAAATTTATTTATGATAAAAGATATAATTATTTTGAAGCCTTTATATGCTTACAAATACTATTTTCTTATACTAACTACATTCCACATCCTTCTAAAAATAATAAAATTAGTTTTTGACACATTTAAAAATTGATTTTGAAAAAATAAACATCATTTTATTAATTTATAATGTCAGAATTATCATAGGGTGAATTTATTTTATTTTTCTATGAAACATCATTTTTGGATGAATAGTAAAAAATAATAGATTTTAATTCCAAACTATTTTTTCATCAAATTTTTTTAAAAAAATATAATTATATTTTATATTGGTTTAAATATTTATTTATTTAGAAATTTTATCTATTATTATAATTTAGTTCATTGATATCAATTTCACTTTGAACTTGGGTATAAAAAAATAACAAACATTTGAATATTTATACTTTAAAAACATGCATTGTCGATTGGAATGCTTAATTAATTTTTAATAATTTTCTTCCCCTTGTGTTTATAATTTGGAAAAATGGATTATATATTTTTTATATTCATAATTTATAATTTATAATAAGGTCAAATTAGATCTTGACCGAAAAAATTAGTTAAAGTAATTAAAATTATTTACATTGCTTAAGGTAAAATTAATATTTACTAAGGACTGGTCATTAAATTTAAGACTCAAAATGACCTATAAACTTCTCCAAGATTCATTTTATGGACATATTTAGAAAATATACTCCTTTTTAAATACTTTGGTACATTATTGTATCCACTTGAAAGCTAGAAAACATGGATGGAATTCTATATTCAAATATTTACAAGAGTTCCAATCCACTTGCACTATAAAAAGGCCTCCTCTCCTCCCACTTCCTCACACCTCTCAAGACACTCTGACATAGACAATATCTTCAGAATAAACCTCCCAAAATACCTCCATTACCCCTATAAGAATATATTTGAACATAAAGAAATTCATGTAAGCCTTTTGGAACAAACAAAAAGGAGTTACATGATTAACAGGTAACAACTTCTCTCAAAATCATTTCTTTTATTTTCTTTCTCCACACCCTACACTCTATTTATTCCATGATTTTATTAAAACACCAGTATATTAAATAAACAATGATTTTTTTGATATGGTTTCAAACTACACATATACACAACTCCATCAAATGGGTAATGAACATACTATTTATGTGTATAGTGAACTACCGCCACACAAAATGAGTATTATTCATTTTTCGTTACCACATCTCATGGTGGAAATTATTATAGAAACTATGTTTATATATGTTATATATAATATTTTTTTTTTTAATCTAATATAAGTTTTTTACGAAAAAATATCTCTATACGTTCAATTTTTTGAAAATATGATAAATGTTTTTGAGGAAATGTGGACTGCCACCCCCTCAAATCGATGTGATTCGTTCGCACACAACAAGGAATGATTTAATGAAAGGTTTTGTAAAAATATATGATTTACATAATATATTAATTATAATTTAATAATTATATATATATATATTCATATCTATATACATATTTCATTTACCTTCTTTCTTTCAATATAACAATAAATATAGAAATAATCTTCATCTATACGCACAGCTTACTGTCTCCATGGACTGTATATTTCATTACATAATTCTATATTATATAAATTATTTTAATACACATATAATTAATAGAAATGATATTTTTCTCATGATTTTAATTCTATAAATCATGATATAACTATAAGAACCAAAGATATAATAAATTAAGACTCAAGTAAACAAACAACGTGAATATTACTTAAAGAGAAACCATAACACAAGATTGTTAAAAAGCATGTGGTATAATGTCATAATAAAACTATATATGTTATTAAATATAGTAATTTTTTAATATAAAATATTTATAATAAAATTATATTTATTATACATGTGGTTTGAAAGAGTACGACGATATTCAAGACACAAGGTAAGTGGATTTTATCTCACTTTTTATTTCTGTGTGATACATGCTTTATTAACCACCCATTCCTTTTGTGTGGTGTGTAAACTATACATATATATATTCAATTATTAAAAAAATTAAATTTATGGGTATATAAATATTCATTTAATTTACTTTCATTCAAGGGGATTAAGATTCAAAAGCTATCAAATTTGTAAAATAGTTGTGTCTCAATTACCCTTCTTTGAGACTCATATTATGTTATGCACCTATATTATTTTTTGAGGTGTATATACATTTATTTTACATGTTATTTCATGAATTTAATTTTTTTCAATATATTTTTACCTTAATATAATTTAGGTTTCTTACATGTAGTGTATAATCCCATGTTACCAAGTTAAAAGAGTTTTTTGAAACAATATAATTGTTTTTTGAGATTGTATATGATTATGCTTAAATTAATGAAATCTCATGATCCATATCTCATGAACAATAATAAATTTTCTTCTCCCCTAGTTATTCAATATATTATCATTTACTAGTACCATTTTCAAACCATTGCACTTAGGAAATGTCTTTAAGTTAAATACTACAGTCTCTCTCTTTGGTCGGAAATCTATTGTATTTAAACTAAATATATTCAAAAATAATTTCAAATGACCGATGAAGATAATTTTCAAGGAATAATAATTTTAAAAATGTTTTATTGTTTTTAAAAATTCCATTATATTTTTTCAAAACTATTTTCATGTAAAAAGTTTTTAAAATTTTTTATTTTTTAAAAATATGTTTTTAAATAAGAAAGGTAATTTTCTTCATGAAACATTTTTAAAAGAAATTTCAAAATTATTTCAAAAATAAGATAACATTTTTTTCATTTTACTGATGAATTTATATGGAAAATATTTAATTATTACATTAATATTATTTTAATTAATGTATTGTGTTTTGATGTCGTAATTTTTATGAAACACTTTTCTATATCATTAGCTATGTGATTTTGAAACATGCTTTGATTCGCGGGGTATGCCTCTGATAAAATCATTTCGAAAATTATCTCATTCCAGAAGTTATGATATGATTAAATGTTTATAATTCCCATTTCATTTCATTGGTTATGATATATTGATTTATTGACTAGTGGAATATGTATGTATGATTTCACTATGACATAAGTGGGATCTATATCTTCCTCTAATGCATTGGGTAATGATTTATATCTCATGCAAAAAACATAGATATTCATTGGAATTAAAAATTACTACTAAGGTTGTAATTGGAGTGAACCACGACTACCAAGATGGTATGAGGAGTGAACTCATGCTACAACTATGGCCATGGGAGTGAACAATGACTACCAAGATGGTATGCATAGTGAATCTATACTACTAAGATGATATTGGAAGTGATTCATTTTATACTATCTAAATCATATTATATGCTTATGTGTCTTTGAAAAGTGTTTGTTTTATTCCTAAGTTATGATTTCATGGATTATGTTATTCATTTCCTTATGATTCATATCTTATGAACTTCCACAATTTGTTCCATGATTAAATGATTATGAACTTTGATATGAAGGATATTATCATATATTTTCATCATCATGTTTTAATACCCTTATTCTCAAGATTATGATTACATAAATCCAATGTTTCCACTTACTAAGCATTTGATATCACAACATTTTCTGTTTACTTCCCCCAGGATATGAAGATATGTATTATGTTCGATCTGTCTATGAAGGGTGTTAGTCAAGAAGAAACTAGTGGGATATGAGGTTTCTCACTTATTTAATATTATTTATGTTTCCATGTTTCCGAAGAAACAAGACTAGTACCTCCTTTGGGAGCCTGCTTGTATTATGTTTTTTCTATTCTAATTTTTTTTTGTAAAGTTAATATATCAAATGTGATGGTCACTATAATATTGGTTGGATTCTATAACATTATTTTGATTAAATTTATCCCGGTATAGTTTTTTTTAGAGGTTTTTAGAGGTTTATGATTTTTTGGTGGAAGTAGTTGAGGTGGATTATGTTGAAAAAATATTATTAATTTTTGGGTAATTATGGGAATGATGTTTTACATGTTGGACCAAGATAGAAGTGATTTTTTATAGATAGATTATTTTTATTATCACATTTACATTTGTAATATATAAATAGTTGATTCAAAGAAATACAAGAATTATGGATGCTATAAAATGGATGACTTAATTATTGATAATGGGTTATAATATTTAATTTATGTTGTAGAAAATTATTAGAAGAATAATTTATTGATTTTTTTTACGATAATAATAGAATGTAATGGGATGATGACTAATTGATATGAAGTCAATGTGAGTTAAGTGAATAATTAGATGGGTATATTAAATTATATAATGTTGAGTTTTAATTAACTAAAAATTATAATAGAATAAATAAATATAGAGACTGTTAATTTAAACTGTGATGTTAAATTAATGTATGATTTATTTATAATAAAAATGTTATTATTAATTTGTAATTTTTGTTGAATTTTATATGAATTGTTAATTAATCAATGTGAATAGAATAAGATATAAGTAGTGGATATTGATGCCTTTGGCTCATAAATCAATATTATCTCAAAAAAACTTATAATTTATTGTTGAAATAATATTTTGTGATGTAATATATTGCATCTAATTTATATAGTTTCACTAAATATGATTTGATATTTTATATATCCAGTATGGTTTGGTTTTCTGTTATGCACCACCACTATAGTCAACTAACATGACTAAACATTATTTAACATTTGGATTTATATATTTCTTACTAACATCTGAGTTATAGAGGATATGTATTGTTGAATACCCCAACTTTTATCTCTCTTCTTGATGAAGCGTAGTTTTTTAACATATCACGGAAATCATTGATTATGTTTATAGGACCCATATTAATATGAGATATAATGCAACAATGTTATTATAAATATATTTATATTGATTTTATTAGCTTATTGTTATTATATAAATTCTCAATGATAGTTTTTAGTTATAAAATATCATTATATAGTGTCTATTATAGTTTATTTCTAAACAAAATTTATATGCCTATGAAATAATTGCTAATTGTTATTACATGAAAATATATTCTATAGCTGTAATGACTTAATGTGTATTGGATACATAGATAGGTCATACTAGATATCATTAATATAATGTTATTATGGGGATGTTTTGGGGTATGGATAAATTTTGTTTTTATTTCTAGGAATAGGATCATATTGTTTTTTATGGATAGATATATGTATGTTCTGTTATTTAGTGATATATATCACTGATTGGATCACCGTGATGCATGGATTTGTGGTGAAGAATGAATTTTTAATTGGTTATGTATATGTAGATATCTCTTTTTTTTAATATATATATTTCATATTATGTTAAATACTAGTATAAGATATTTTATAAGTGACACTTTGTGAGGAAGGTAGTTTATTTAAACCCATTTAGGGGATGAGTTGGTTTCACTATTAATTATATCATGCATTATTATACATCAGTAATAATTATAATGGATGATATTTTGATGATAAAAATAAATATTATTATATGATCTCTTATATATATAAATATATCAATGCACACACATATATATATATATATAATGTTTTCTAGTAATATGTGGTCAATGAGGTAGGTTTCTATTTCCTATGGATATTATAGAAATTTGTACGAGTTCATGGAATTTATATTATAAGGATTGTTCATGGTAAGTTTTCTTTTCGTTTTATATAGAATTATATTTCATGCATTTTCTATTTTTTAAATTTATATATAATAAGGAATTAATTGGGGATTTCCATTTTTCTTTTAATTTAAATTGGGATTCCTTTTATTTGTATCATTTTTTACCCTAGATGTTACTCGCTACGCAATATCCAATTATAGGATAACTTAAGGGGGTTGCAATTATCATCATTTTTAACTTAATAGGTGTTTATTTTGGTAATTTCATGATAGTATCTTTTTCAAGATTTTTATTGAGTGATTGGAGGTATCCACTACTGATGTTTTCATGTATTTTTATTGGGAAACAATATCATGTGAACTTAGTATATAATTCATGAATGAGAGAGAATCTATGACAAATGCCATTGGTGATCCATGTCATTATATTTAAGTACATAAGTCTTTTTAAATAGGTTATGTGAGATTATATTCATTCATTAGATAAGGAACTATGTAATGATATAGATATCATGTATATTTACATCTATTGTTAAAAGTTTTTTATAATGGAACTAGGGTGAACCAACAAAATAAATGAACCGGCGATATTATATATTTCTAGAATACAGTTCACTAATTATTTTTATTAATAAATGGTTTTCCCCTCAAAATTCTTCTCATGAGGATCAACTTCAATTAAAACCATAGGTTTTTCAAATATATCACAAGAGAGATGTGTGTGATAAGTATGATGTTTGAAGAAAGACACAATGTGATTTTCCTCATCACAACCTATAGATATATGAGTGTTATATTTTTATTAAGATAATTTGATATTGTTGGAGGAGGTGGAGATATCTATAAATTTTATTTTTTTTGGGAATGAAAATTTTATTCAATTGGTTGTTAGTTTTTTTGTGAACCTAATCATTATTGAAGAATTTTATATCTGGGTGAATTTAAGGAATCAAATGTCTCTTAAGAGAATTTTTTTATCTAATAAATCTTGACTACCACTATTCATCCTTGAAGGTGGTAGAGTATAATGATACTATTTCTCCTTAATAGAGGAATTTAATTATCAATATTTTGGTGTAATATTTTATGATATAATTAGTATGTATCAGGTCCTCTACTTGACAGATATTTTAAAGAGAGGAATTTCAAGGAGGCTTTTTACCATTCTATTTGATCTATATCAAAAATTTCACTTTTCAAATGTTTCTTTATGTTTTAAAAAAAGAATATGTGATAAATAAATCTTATCATTATACAGAATCAATAAGATAATGGATTTATAAATTCATCGCAAGTAGAATTCTTATGAAATGATGTTCTTTATTGTATGGTTAGTTAGTGTTTCACGTACAAGATGGTTGACCACATATTTATCCACCTCAATTGATTGGATTTTACTGTTCATAAACATTAATGGTATTTCCAATGTGCATTTATTCCCTTGTATAAGACTTTTCCATTGGTATCTTGAGTGTCTAACGATCCTTGGTAGTTAGTGAACTTATATATGGCCACTACATATACAACTCTTATATTAATTTTCACTGAGTAATAAATAATAGAGTGGTAAAATGGGTTTCAAAGAGAAAATATAAGATATAGAATGTAGAGTACATCCGTAAAACTCCCCTCATCCAAAACAGCATAAAACTACATATGATAGAGGTAGTTTATTCTGACATGGTTAATAAGGAAGAGGACTAGGATGAGGTCATGAAAAAAGGGTTATAATTTCTTCCCCCATTTTGGAAATAAATAATTTATTTTACCTTGCAATCATATTATAATTTGGGATTTTATATTTTCTATTTAGAAGTTATGTAATATTCTATTTTACCGTCCCAAATTAAAGAATTATCAATTGAGAAGTTTATTATTCTAGTTCCCTTATTTCTCACCATTTTAGCAAGAATCGAGGAATGGTTACATGTTTTAATTGATATTATAAGATATATTTTCTAAAGAATAAATCATAAAGATAATTTATATATATAGATGCATCCATAACATGTCATCCATGTCAGCTACTTGTTATATTCTATGTAGGTATTAGTTTATTTCAATTAAAAGATAAATGTATTCATAAATATTGAATATCAGAAATATTTCTTATTAGTTATAAAGAGCCTTGAATAGACATAAGGTGTGTTAGTCCACTATAAACAATAATTATTGAGTTAGGGTTGAAATCAGTATAGTTTTAGGTTGTGATATTTTCTTATAGATAAGGAAGAATTATAGAATAACTTCATTAAGGAGGTTGGGATGTGATACCCTCAGATGTGGTTTTGATTTACAGTACATAATATATCTAATTTTTATGTCATCGTATAGTATGAAAAAAAATTTAGTAACATGAGATGACGATCTAGATCGATGATATTTTGGAGAGGATTCTCATATTTCCCATTATATCACCATATATCTTTTTTATGGTATTTTTGTAGGATGAGTGTGTAAGTATATGACTATGTGTAGAAATCATCTATAGAATCAATTGAAAATGAAAACCCATTATTTATTACATATAATTGATGATTTATCATATAATTTTATGGGTGATAACCAATTCACAATGATTTATCTAGAGTATACGTTTCAACTGATGAGGATAAAGGAAAAATATATCAAAAATATTACATTTAGTTATTGATATGAACACATTGTATTCATATTCTTTAATTTTATCAACATGAATGAATTTTGGGTATTTATTCAAATCTAAAATATGTATTTAATGAGTTTGGGAATTAGTTTTTAATTATTTTCATTGAATATATCATCATATAATCATGACTTGAGAAGAAATATATAGAAATTATAAAATCTTTTCTGACATATCCTTGATTCCAGAAACTAATTGGTATGTTTACTAAGTGTTCGTTTTGGGTGACAGTGTGGCATTTAATATGGTATGTTTTGTCTTTGTTTTTAGTATATGTCAATATATAAAATATTTTGAAGGTCATTTCATGGGAAAAATATGATAATATATTAAAGGTATAATGTTTACACTCCCTCATAGTTTCTTAAAACAGGTTTTTACTCAACTATTCTTGGATTAGGACTCCTTTGACAAATTTAGTTGCAATGTATCAACCCATAATGTTGAAAAAAAAATAATACTTCTTTTCATTAATTTAATGATAATATGGTCAATACTTTTATTCTGATCTCGCCCAAGTAAGGTGTTATGATTTAATAATTTTTAAATACTTTTCATCATTTTATATTATATATTCTGACATTTTATATGGTGATAATTTCCTAAATTTATGAAATTTTAAGGAGTTATAAATATAAATATGCTACCAATGATCTTGATAATTTTTTAGTTTTCATTTAATTGATCTTCTGAAAAAATACTTTTTCTGTTATTGTTTTCTAGTCATTAGGGATCTCATGAGTTTTATATATTTCATCTCTTTGTATTATTTTAATTTTCATAATCCAATTTCCGTGGATGTAATGATGGTGTATGACTATAAGATAACCTAAAAACAATTTAAGGGGAATCTAGTAGTTGATGTATATAGTAAGTAGTCATGGGGATATATTGTTCGTGTGTTACGGGTTGAGTGGTTAGTGATATAGGAGTTTATAGTGATTTATCATGATATAGATGAATCATGGTTGTAGATGTTATACTTATTATAAGGTAATGTATTTTTCATTGACGAATACGGTGTAGGAATATTTGTTGGAAGATTATATGGTGAATTTTTGGGAGAATTTTTCATTTATAGTGACGTCCATGGGGGATGTTCTGAGGATGATCAATATTTGATGTTTTCAATTGTGGATCTCCATTATTTTGGAAGTGCGTGAGGTGATATTGGTACATATAGGGGTTATGTGAAATTTTAAATCCCATAGGTTTTCTTATTTTTTATGATCCATTATATAGGAAAATAACATTACAAACACCAAGCCATGGTTTGAGGTTTTATTTTTCCTTCCTTGATTTAGGTTGTAGAGGATATGAGTAGTCGAATAATCCCTATTCCCCGCTCCATTTTCTAGTAATAGTGTTTTTTGTGATCTTTGGTGGGTTATAATGGATTAAAGAAATCAGTTACCTAGTCATATAGAATATTATAGAAAACTGCTACAATATATATATATACACAAACATGGAGTTTCATTTTGTTCTCATATTTTATTTGTATTTATTTTCAGAAATATATTTTCTCCCTACAAGTAAGGGTTTAATATATTTTTAGGTTTCTTTCAAAAAAATATAAATAAATCATATATAATGATTTATAACTATGAAATATGTTCATAAATGTGATATAAAGGATTAAGAATATAATACATGTATACATATCAGTTGTAGCTGCTTACTGTTGTGACTTGTATATACATACAAATGTTCTAACAATATAAGGTGTAGTTAAACATACAATAACAATAATGGTTCTAAATTACATTATATTATTATAGGTATGTGATTACGATAAATATATATATATATATATATATATATATATATTGGTTTCTGGTTTTTATTAGGTGAATGTTCTTTTATAATGAATATTTGTAAGTATGGAATATGTTGGTATGATTTATAGATCTGGTTGGAGAAATAGGTTGTGTGAAACTAGTTTTTAGTGTGAATACCTCCCTTGGAATATAAATATGGGGTACCATTTCCATATATATATATATATATATGTGATATTATGTTACTATCTTCTATGTGACATTTTTTTATTTATACATGGTGATGATAGGAAAATAGATGACTTGGTTTATAAGTCAAGTTGATTTCATTGTGTATAAAAAGAGACATTAGTGAACTTTTCCAACAATTTGAAGAGAATATTTTGGGTGAATCCTCAAGGGTATACATATATATATATATATATATCAAGATTATTGGATGGATTTGTTGAATGGGATACACATTTCTAACTTTCATAGATTATCAGAGTAAATATGAATTTGTGGAGTTACTACCATAGTGATTTCTCAACGTATTTGTTTGATGTTATTTTTTTTAGATTAAATAAATGTGATATTTTTTATTATTTTTTATTATATATATTATTGGTGGTTTTTTATAATTCTTATTATTATTTGTGTTATTCTTACAATTTGTTTCTTTTACACCCCATGTGATCATTACCAATCAATAAATTTTTATATGTGGGATTTAGAGGTCACACATGATGTAAATGTGAGTTGGGTATGGGTTATATTGATGTAATTATAATGATCGAGTCATTATAAATCAATTTAATGTAACAAAATAGAAACATAAAATCTCAATATCCCTAATATATTGAAAACTAACAATTTAATATATAAATGAAGAGCAATTACATTACGCTGTAATATGTTCATTGTTTTTATATTGAACTATTTACTTGAGGAGAATCTCATAAAAACCCATTGGGTTCCTTTCATTATTTTTTTTGCATAGAATATTACGAATCACAAATATCATGGTTTATATTCTCTATAACTCAAATAGTATTCTAGTAACTCATTGTTTTAAATGGGGAAAGATGATGAAAGATGTGTGAGAATATATTGAGAGATCTTATAAAAGGACAAAATACTCTATTTTATTGTCTGCTAACACTATTATGTATGTATTTGGAATAATCTTTAATCTACAAATTAATTTCAACATAGGATAAATAATGTATGTATATTCCTCTGACTATTCATTAATTTTTCATTCTACTACATTGTTGAATCTCCCATGAGTTAGATATTATAATAATTTTATAATTGATAATAGGATTTTTTGAATGATTTCTAAATGATAAAATGTTTTTGATTGATCAATAGTAATATATAATAATTATAAAAATAAAATAATATGAAATAGTAATATCAAAAAATATGTTATGGCTAAAGAAGTGAAGAGATATCATATTTCCCCCTATGATATTCTTGAACCAAGGCATGGAATAGGCATTTGGTTTCTATATTTCAAACCATATGGAATATATATATAACATAAAATTAAATTAAATTAAATTAAACATCACTAGCAATCATGGATTTATGGAATATCTCTATCAATCTCCCATATACCTAAATGCCTCATATATGTTATCTCATTTCACCTCACATTTTTCTTATATAATATCATGTGAAACCATATATGAAACACTATTATATATATATCCAAAACAATTGTGAGAATTTATCAACAATTACACCTTTTATAAAATAATATTTAATACATTTGAATGTCAATCATAATCTATTTTTGTATAAACTCTTAAAATATTTTAGAGAATCTCTATATAGTTTATGATACTATTGTCCTATTCATTCAACCCTGAATTGTGATTACAATGTCCAAAATATCTTGGATGAAAATAAGAAAACATGATTTTAAAAATTTAAAGGTACAAAACCAAATTAAAAATTTAATGTTCTACTAAATATAAAAAGGGATTTTCAAAGTAATTCATCAAAAAAATATTCCTTTCTCTATTTCCACCTATTTTATTATATAGAATCATCTATTTTTGTACAATAATATGGTCTAATATATCAATTCACAATGGTAAAAGAATTATTCAAACCTTATGACTACAAATATATTATCAGTTATCTATTTATATACTAAAGAGATAAATGAATACATTTCATTTCATATATAATTATAAATGAACATACCACATTCCCGACATTCAGTAAATTTTAACTTAAATTTTATTATCTTTGTAAAAATGATCACTCCTTCAGTTTGTCTCAATTTAGGTCCCATATTTCATACTATTTATATATGAGAACCAATATTAATGTGGTGAGGATTTTACACATAAATACCACATATTATTAGCTAAATATTAAATACATTTCCTAAACAGCTAGTTGAAAACCATAATAGGTTACTGTCTTTCGAGTCTAGAAACACTGTATTCTTATTTGACGAATGATTATCAACATCTCAAATAATGATCCACTCATATTGTAATCTTCTTAGGCATACCCTATCTAATACATTTTTCATATCATGGTGATGGAACCATAATAAATGTTGGGATAATGTTATCATTATGAGTAAAAAATGTATGATATTAATAAATAATCATATGAAATCACAAGATAAGAAAAATGTTTTATCATGATCATCACATAGGATGTTCATACCCACCCTATCCTAAATCATAAATGTGTATCCTGGTATAAAACTTTATCATTTTAAGAAACATTTATCATAAGAGTGATAAATAATTATTAACCAATCATTAACTATAATACCATTTAACAAAATTTTCACACTATAATATATACAGAAAACACAATTCTTTTTTCAAGGTTAACTACTAAGATTTTCATCATAGTGGATCATGAATTAACACCAATTTCGCATTGTGGGTTAGGACACGCCAATTTTCCTAATTGGATAATGATTCCCTATTTCCTAATGTCAATCACCACACACCTATTTCCTAGAGTGTATCAAGCCCATAAATATCATTCCCACTGATATATTTGGAGATATAAAGATTTACCAAATTAATTTGAGGGAGATATTGGTCCCACCTATCTCTTACTAAAATCTATACATAAGTGTTAAATGATATTACAAAACATTAATCATATCATAACACTATAACATGATTAAAAATTTTGGTTTTATAAGCATTTATCAATTCATCATAGAATAACCCAATAAAAATAAATGGGATTCATAAAATATTTAGCAACCTAAACATTAAACCTCTAGAGAATTAATAAAGATGGTATCATTAAATAATATCCCAAATAAAGCATAGGTAACATAAAAATGTACTATATTAGTTGGAAAATTATTTGGACATATCACTTAGAAGAAATTTTTAGGAATAAAACCATTATAATTTCAAAAAAATATAACAGTAGACATTTTAAAGAAACTTTTCTTTAATAACAAACTTTTAAATATATAAATTATGATTTAAAAATCGTTTATAATTTTTTAGGAAAATATCATTTCCAATTCGAAAATAACTTTGTAAAACTAAAAATTCCAAAAATATTTTTTAAATCCTTTTTATTAAATTTAACCATTGAGGAAAAAAGGTAGCATTAAAACAATTATTATTTCATGATGGTAAAAATAGTGTTCAAGTAATACATGTTAAAAAATATTCCTTTCACATTTTTTATAAAGGACAAATGAGAATTATTTGTAAAATGAAATGAAGACTAATTTCAAAAAAAATTGTTAAAATGTCAAAATTGGATAAAAATGTATTCAATAAATAATTTTGAGAATTTAAAATTTATTTAAAAAAACTAAAAAAATAGTTTAGGATAAAATAAGTATTTTCGGATGAATATAGAACTAAAATATTTTTTAATTGAAAATTTTAATCTGAACTCTTCTATACATAAAGAGAGGAAAATAATGGGAATTAATTTATTCTCATTTAATAAGCATGGATAATATATTTTATGAGTTTATTCATATATAGATCATATTATTTCATCATCAGAATCATAAAAAAACAATCTCGATATATGATGACATTTTGGCATATAAGACTTACAATTTGGTATATTTTTTACCACACAACCAAGAAAGATAGATCCAAAAGTATTTATGTCTATTAGAATAATTTTCTGGATATGTTTCAAAGAAAATCATGGATAATATATACACCACATTAATGAACCATGTGGTGAATATGGAATGTGCCTCTGTGAAAATAAAAGTGAGATGGTAATACCTTATAATAAGCCTTGAAATCCTTCATACGCATTCAAAACTGCTACAAAATAAACATAATATTTCTATTATAATATTAATAGACCATAATTATATATATCATACAATATATTATTTAATTATGACCACATATTACCCATTTATTAACAATTTCATTTTAAAGTCATCTTTCAGAAAATAACACCATTTTATATTTATACTTAGATTTTTTATTTTTGGTCGTCATAAATTTATAATTTTCCTGTAGTAATTATAATTTTTAACATAATAATATCTTATATATACATTATATATGTATTTGGAGTGATATATTAAATTTATATATATATATAATTAAAAACATCATTTTTGGAGACTATATGTCATATATATTCCTGAATGTTGATTCCATTTTATTGATGCAAGGAAAGAAATAAAATTAAATAATGAATTATGATTCCAAAATTATTCTTATTTATATATATCACATATTTTCATAAAACCCATCTATATTTTCTTCCATGAAAAGCATGAATAGATCATATCACTTCATGAGGAGGATGTCACCTATATGGATAAACAACATTATCATATTCCCACATAATGAAAAGTAATAAGTTAAATGAGATATCATTATTAAAAAATAATATAAAATCTTAAATATCATATACAATTAATAAATCAATAAATATATCCATTTATTACAGTTGGGGATGGAAAATTATGAACATTGATTTTTGTGGCGGTAGTATGCAGTAAACAAGAATGATGATTTCATAACATATTTTTGGAAGAGAATAAGGATTTATATTATAAAATTAACATAATATAATATAAATACATTTAATATAATTTTTTTATATATTCATGCTTTATGTTGAAATAAAGGAGGTGTATGAAAAAATAAAATAAAATGAACTATTAGGGAGGTTACCTCTTCACTCAGAAAACTTGATTTCGTTTGCACCAAAAGGATTATTAGGTAGTATTTATGACAAAAATAAGGCTCTTATAATTAAAAGAGAGATTTTATTATTGTTTTTGTATAGTTATTTTATTATGAAAATCCTTATTTCTGTGGGTAGAGTATAGGATACGGTGTGGCCTTTTATATATTAGTTGAGTGGCACACTTGTAAATTTATTAAAGAAATGGTTTACCCACGTTTTCTAGATTCTACATGACTTAATAATGTTTCATTATATATATTTGAATATTTAAGGTTGATTTATTGCTTTATAAATGGTTTTGGACTTGTTTTGGGCCATTATTAACCTTTATCTTTTTTTAACCCCCAATAATCCCATTTTTACATTAAATGATTAAAATACTTTTTGTAGTTTTTATTATCCATTATGTTAAATAATTCATTTGTACACATTATATAACATATATTATTCATATTTGAAATAGATAATCCATTTCTTCAAATATCATTTACATAAGTGAGAATAATTATGTTAATATTAATCATGCAGACTTAATGAGAATGCAAATTTCGAAAGAGAAAATATTCAAAAGATAAAAATGATTTTATATCAAAATTCAAAACGATATTTATTAAAATTACCTAAATTGGTTATATATATATATATAATTTTACTAATTTTACCTTTAAAAAATATTAAATTAATTTTTATGTTTTTAAATTCAATAAATGAAATTACCACTCTTAAAAAACAACATTTTCACTATTCCTTAGAAAATTTATCTTTCTAGAAAATTATCAAAAAATTAACTATAATAAAATAAATAAATTATTATTAGAAAAATTAACTTATATTTTAAAAATAAATTTTCTACATGTGTAAAAAATTATTTTTAAAGTAAGTGTTCAAAAGTAAACAAGAATTATTTTTAGAAATTAATATTTTAAGCGTAAAATTGGATTTATTTTTATCCCCTGTCTATAAAACCCCTAATATCAATGATTTAAATTTTATGGGAAATATAAAATATAAATATAATAATAATAATTCCTGAAAAGTGACATGTTTAATTTATTTATGTAAAATGTGATCGCTTACATAAAAATTGTTTTCTGGAAAAATATTGTATTTATTTTCAAATAGTTTATATTTTCACTTTATATAATTGTAAATAAATAATTAATTTTATATACATGTTTAAACCATTTACTCACATAATATAGTCAATCATATCAATATTCTCCACTCCAATATCTAGGTTATTACAATCATATAAAATAGTAATATTTTAATAGTATGATGTGTTTCATTAAAACTTGGTGTTGTGTGTCAACCGTGCTAAACATAGTCTTTCATTTAATAAAAAATATAAAAAAATTAAACATATTTGGAAAATATATATTTCACAAAATAATTTGGTGTAAAATTCTGCCCCCTTAAAATGAAGTTCACCCTCAGAATTCATCGCATTGGAAAAAAATAAGGATACTTTTGACTCATTATTTCCCCAGATTCATGTATATCATCTTCAATCTAGTGGTTTCACCATGAAAAATTTATCATTGTGAGTGTTAATATCATTTATAACATTGTATGTATGACTAAAAATATCCACTGATTATTTCTCATAACAAACATCATTATCCAACAATACTCCCTCTGAGATTAGTACATATCATAGATCTTGTATGTGCTTCCAAATGAGAGAAACTTGAAAACATAATGATTATGAGAGTGGTTCTGTGGATTATTATATTAATAATATACAATATTGATATGATTAATAATATCCAATGGAAAGATATGACTACATATTTTTCATCCTTTATTTTAGCCATTTTAAAATTCATTGAAAAACCTTCTCAGCAACATCAAATTCTAGATATCATCTATGATTTCCATAATAACATTCATGTCAACTATTTATTTCCCTTACATGTTTATTAAATTATATAAAATTATATTTTATCTCAAAATCATACAAAGCTCCCAATGTATTAAATTCTACAACTTCATTCTTGTATGTTAGTGTTCTACACTTCTTTTCACAAAAGGATTCATCTGTATCCATCAGAATGCTTGACTGAAATTTGTTTTTTCATGAAAAATCAACTAGATAAAGTGTTTATACAAACCAAATTTTTAATCCATATAACAATAGCATATCATCTCTTATAGGGTTTTAATTGTTCCATCCAATATATCATATGTATGAGGATGATGCACAATACTGAAACCTAACTCTGTCTCGTGATATTTCTCAACACTTCCGCAAAAAGTTGAGTTAAAATTTGTATCAATTTAATATGCAATTGAGTGTGGTACTCCATGTAAACATAACACTTCATTAACATATATTATTTAAATATTATCCAAATATATATATTCTGTGGTAGCACTGAAGTGTGTTGGATTCTAAATTGATCAACTACAACCCATAATTAACTCTATATAAAATAAAACATAAACCCTAAAGGTTATATATACCTTAAATCATATTTCTCTAAAGTGTAAATTCATTCCTCACTAAAAATACTTAACAAAAAAATGTATATAAAACCAAAGAGTTATGATTCCATTAATTTCTTTTAAAATATCCATAATCTTAATAAACTCTCATCACATTAAACCAAAAAATGGTGTCTCAAATAATCTGAACATATGATCAACCACAATCACATAAACCATTTATGGAATAAATAACACTTCAAAAAATATTAAAGAGAGAAATATACTCTTCAAAAAATTAATTATCCCTTTATTACCTATATAAGATATTATTTATACAAAAAAAATCATTGGTAGATTAGGATCATCCATGTATTGTTAGAATATCATATGTGAATTAATTATTCTTGAATCCATGTAGAATTTGATAATCACATGACATGTAACTAAAGGATGATCAATGAGATTTTCACAAGGCTTATTCATAAAAAACCAAACATGAAATTTCTAACTTAGGAGGGTAAGAGAAGTTACCTTAATTATCATGATTCACTTTATCCATTGTGATTGAGTAATATTTCCCTTTTTTAATTTGCCTTATAAGGTTATTATGGCTTATAATTCTCATTATCACTTTGATTAGTGCATTGATTCAGTTAATTCCCAAATTCATTACACATGAAACAGTACATTGTAGGTGGTTTATTAGTTGGAATCCACTTCCCCTACACCGAATTAACTATATGGTTACTCATATTTCAATATTCATGGGAATTATGACATACCTTTCTACTTTTAATGAACCTCATAGTTCTATTCAATCAGTTAACTTCATACTTCTTATAACAATTTTAGCATTTAGATTGTTGGAACGGCATACCACCATTTGAGTTTCCAGGTGACTTGATGTTCTATTTCTTATAAAAACCATAATAATAGTCGAGATTCCCAACTTTAAATCTACCTTCAGTGCACATATAATGGATTATTCATAGATTATAATGTCTCTTCTATCCATGAACATTTGAATATTTATTTTTAATCAACCATATAATCACTCATTTTTTCATTATGTGTTGATGATTAAATCGGGGTCCTACCATGGAATTCTACTAAAATTATCCTAATAGGTATGAAATGATTCACCATAAATTTTATTAGACTCGTTAAATTTATTTTTCATCTTTGTTTATAGAATATATAGGAAGGACATTCTGGAAAATATCCCCTTATACTATTCCAATTCTATAGATTGAATTTTTTTCTTATCCCACATGTTCTGAATAGAATCCACCACTAATATGTTATTCCATATTAATGATAAATAACCAAAATTAAGTTTTAATCCTCAAAATAATGAGTAATAGGAAATATTTTTTCAATTTTGTAGATCCATTTTATAGAATATAGTGGATCATCAAAACCACTAAATGATTTTGTTTGCAACGTCATGAAGTACTCATTATAATTTTTTCCCCTCAATTTATAATTTTGAATATCATCCTTATTCATAGATTTTGAATTTTGTGTAAGAATTTCAAAAATATCTTCCATTACATCAACCATTATGGTTATTCATTCAGAAAGACTATAATTGCATTTTATGTGACACTTAGAATTAACATAGTTTATTTTTGTTCTATGCATTGACTAAAACTTTAACAACAGCACGATAAATGCTATTCATTATGAAAAGACATATAATAATAAAAAATAATTTATATGATGTCTAGATTTTGATAACCTCTTTGAAATATATTACACCTTAGCCTTATCCTATGTAATTAATGTCTTTTATTTAAATTATTAATGATTATTCCTTTAAAAATTGGGAATTATTCATATCATATCCCCCATTATTGTCAAAATAGTTTTGAAGAAAGTCCCATTATCATGTATTGGGTGACAATCAATACCAGATCAATGCACCATTTTCCATGTTTTTATACATAAGTACCACTATGCTAGAGAACATACCCTTATAGTAAATATAAATGGATGTAATTTCTAGGAAACCTCATTCTATGTCCTTCACCAAAATTCCAAGATATTTTCCAATACATAGAATTTTCCTCAGACTTATCCATAGCTAAATACCTATACATATCCCTGGATATATCCTTAGGCGTATCCCTAAGGATATCACTAATGTTCTTCTATCCTAATCTCCCAATTTTTACTTTACCTTTTAATATTATACCCACTACTGAGACTCAAGAATTTATACATAATTATAAAATATTTTTATATGAATATTCCATACATTTCATTAACACAGACCTGATGACTATAATACTATAGTATCCTTGGAGACTAGAATAAATATTCTTATTTCCTGAAATATATTCAACATCGAATAAAAATAAGTTCTTATATAGAATTACTCAATGGTATACCCTAACTAAACCGTTCTTCATAACCTGAGGAATAGAACATAACAAAGGGTGATCCTATATGGTCGGTAAGGGTAAAAAAATGGGAAATGAATCTTTGATCATATGAAATCATAAGATAATAATAAGGTTATGTGCTCATAAACATATGTTAGAATGTCATTCCCAACCTGTCAAAATATGATAAAAAATATTCATGGCATAAAAGTATTATTTTATATAACATGGTCCATAAGAGTTGTAATCATCATAAATAAATCATTAACCACAAGAAAATTTCATTAAACTGTGTATCCATCATAAATATAGAAAAACCTTTTATATTTCAAGATTACCTACCAAGACCATCAACATAGTAGATCAGGACAATACACCTACTTCACTTTATGGATCGGGACACACCTATCATCCATATTGGATCAGGATACGCTTGTTTCCCATAATGGATTGGGACATATATGTTTCCTATAGTAGATCAAACCCATTGACATGTTTCTCATTGTTATCACATGAGATATAAAGCATTAACTAATGAACTGAGTAGATATATATTTCCCACTAATCTTATAATTAAAACCATTCTTATCGGTTCCAAAATATCATAAAAAATTCATTATATCATCACATCACAACATGTGTAAGGAAAATAGGATTCATAATCATTTTATCATTTCACCATTGAATAACCCATGAAAAATAATTATGTTTCATATAAATTTCATCAATATAACATTAACTATCAAGATAAAGTATAATTAAGTGATTGTATAATATTTCCCTAGTAAAGAATAAGTAACATCGAAGGATTTCATCTTACATGTAAATAGATTTTAAAAATCACTAGGAACATTTCTTAAAGAATATATATTTTCCATTTAAGAAAAATTATTTGAAATTTTTTTTTTAAAATATCATTCATTTAAATAACCTTCAAAATATATAAAGTAATCATTAAAAATATTTTAAAACATTTCATGAAAAAAGTATCCTTTCAAATTTGAAAATCGCATTTTGAATAAAAAATTCATAAAAACATTAGTAAATAAATATCTTGAATATAAAATTTGAAACATATAAATTAAACCTTTAAAAAATTGTTTATGATGATGAAAAATATTTTTCAAGCCAAACAAGTAATAATAATGATTCATTTTAAAATTTTAATAAAACTCAAATAATAATTTTTTGGAAGATTACATTAAGATTACTTTCAAAAAAAATTAACAAGTTAAAACAAATAAAAAATTTCATTAATAAATTATTTCAATGAATTAAAAATATTCCTAAAATGATATATTGAAATTGTGAATTTGGAAGGAAATTATTTTCAGACAAAGACAAAAGTAATTTCATTTTTCATAAAAAATTAATTTTACCTCTTGACTAAAAAAAGTTAGGATAATGAAGGAAAATCATGTATTTTCATGATATAAATATTTTATAAGAGATTTTATGAGCATTTTGATTGATGGATCATAGAAGTTTATCATCATAATCCAAAACATAAACAAACACGACAAAAAATGGGATTTTATCATAATATCATAAACAATTTGATATATTTTGTATTGTAAACACCATAAAACTTGATCCTAAAATGGATTTTTAAATCCCAATAATATATAGTAGAAGCATCAAAAAAATACTTTCATTTGTTGTTTATACCCCACATAAAATAAACCCATTGTGAATATGGTATGTTTCTTAGAGGAAATAAAAGTTAAATGCAAATCCCTAACAATAAATCTCGACTTCCTTCATACACATTTGAACCTCCATAATAATATATATAAATCTATTATAAATATATTATATAAAAAACATATACACATATATATTATTAGCATATGACCTTTTATTAACCTGTTATTAGAAATTCTATGTTAATGTCATGTTTTTGAGAAATAACTACTTATTTTTCTTATAAGCTTTCCTTTTTTATTTTTCATGTTCTTACATTGATCATTTTTTCATCAGATCCAAAATTTTATCCAAGATTTATATATCATATGTAGTAATTATATATGTTTTTATATAAATTCATAAATGATTTATTGAGAAAATTAAATACATCAATCATGTAGTTAATTGGTCGTACATATGCATGAATGATGTTTCCAATTTTCTATTTTAATAAAAAAAATATTGGAAAAAATATAATTAAATTAAATAATAATTAATATTTCATACATATTTATAATTCCCATTAACTCCATCCTTAATACCTTCAATGTATAGAGTGATCAATTCACATCGCTTCATGATGTGGTAGTCCACCATACACATAAATGATGTTATCATATTCTGAGGGAATGGAAGGTAATATGTGACATGCTATATAATTATTCCATGAGAATAATAATATCAATATTAACATATATTAACAATTAATCTATCATTACAATCTTTTGTAAGAGGTGGGGATCGGGGAAAAATAACATCGTTTCGAAAAAAATGTAATATGTCGTACACATGAAAATGATATCCTAAACCATTTCATAGAAGAGGAAAAGGATTTAGTCTATTCCATTGACATAAAAACAAAACAGTATATGTATTATAATTTGGTTTTTATATCATGAATATTTTAAAAAAAATTAAAAATTTGTATTAATAAATAAAATAAAATGCTTGGTTAGAGATGTCAACACTTATTCGGACAACATCATTTGTTTTGTACCAAAATGATTAATAAGATTTATTTATAATGAAACTAATTATTCTTGTTTGATATTATGGAATTAATTATTTTATTTTTGAAATAAATATATGAAAAAATTGGTTTGTAAGTGATAAGAGGAGAGGATAGGGGTGGCTTTTATAAGTAAGGTGAGTCGGACAATTGTATTTTTTTTAAAACTAAAAGGTCTACCAATTTTTTTACATGAAAAATGGATAAAAATATCCATTATTGATTCTATAAGATAAAATAACAATAAATGGCTATCCAATAGGTATTGTACATCTTTTGGTAATGTGTTTCTCTTATATTTTTAGTTTACCACTGTTAGACCCATTTTTAAATTAACCGTGGTAAATAATTTTTACTCTTTTTACTATTTTTTATAGTAAAAAATTAAGTTGGTCATATTGTATAATGTAAATTATTCTGATTCAAATTATGGAATACATTTTTATAAATTAAATTCACATTAGGTGAAAAAAATTATTTAAAACTAAACACACATTCATGACAAGAATGCAGTTTTTCAATGATAATATGATCAAAAGTTTAAATAGTTTTCATATGAGAATTAAACATGAAACTGATTCCAATTAGATTAATTAGAATCCTAAATATATAATTAGACTGATGCATCCAATAAAATCATATTAAAATAATTTATATTTTTCAAAACTATTTCAATTAAATTAAATTATTAATAAAACACATCTTTATCACTAATAATCAAAAACATTATCTTCATAGAAAATTATAAAAAATCAGAATAAGATAATTTTTATATTTTCATTTAATATTTTAATTTAATATTTTTAAATAAGTAATATAAAACTGTTAAAAATAATTTTAACCAAATATCTCAAAGGCATCAAAATAGGTATTAATCTTACAATTGGATTGCATAGTTACACTTTAATAGAAAACTACTATGATGAATTCTAAACATTGTTTTAATATATACTATAAAAATTTCATTAAAATTATCCACAAAAATGTATTTAACTATTTTTTGGAGGTAAAACTGTTTTTGTGCAGAAAAAGATAGTTTTTTAGAAAAATATATTCATTATTTTAAAATATATTTTATTTCGATTTATAATTAATTAGTCACATTGTAAATAATTTTATAATCATTTTTAAACTATATATATTTATAAGTTAGTTAATCATACTCACATCCTTCACTCTAATGGTTGTTTTATTATTATCATATTAAATAATAATATTTTAATTGTATGTCTTGTTTTGTTAAAACTCATTGTTTCATGTTACTCAAGATAAAATAAATGTATCATGTAATGAAAAAAAATGAAAATACTTATTATATTCAAAAAAATATATTTTAAAAAATTTGAGGGTGTTAAAATCTCCTCTTTATTGATCTTCAATTGATGACATGATCAATAACATACCCAGTCACCCTCAAATTAGTTAAGGCTCATGGCCTCTTTAAAAAACATATCAATGTATGAATGTAATATTAATAATAATTTTACAAAAAAAATGTATGTGGAAATACCATTATGAATCATTCACTCATATCATATAAAATATATAGTGTATTCAACTCCATATGGTATATTTAAGTGTAATCAAATACCAAACCTCTTTTTCTACCACATGAGAAAATTATGTATCTATAAGGCCCGAGCCTTAAACCTTACTTAATCTTGAGTTATTACAAGATTACACATTGAGGATCTTTTCCGGTTTAGAGTTTTAGAGAATTAGATCATAAAACTTGCATTACATTCCACATATAAACAAAGTGGTTACATAAAGATAGTATTCTTCATTCCCATCAATGGAAACACATTTAAAATAAAACATGGATTATTTCTTGACACTTCCTTGACACTATCATCATATCATGTACCTTTCCCTTGACCTGTGAAAAACATTTCAAAAAAACTTGGGATGAGCATAAAAAGCTCAGTATGGGTTATAAAAACATGGAAAGGAAACATGAGTTCATATATAAATAAGAATTAAATCATACTTTACCCATAAAACATAGGCACTTTAACATACCTCATAAAATCATGAATAAATCATAGAAATCATAAGACATAAAGGTAACTTGAGGCATTCATAACATTCTTACGTAGGGAGTAACCCTCTTGGTTACGTTTGGAATACCCATCACAGTATATTCCCTAAATCTCTTCGTAGAAACCTTAACGTTTCACACCTTCGCATTACCCAATGCATTGGAGAGCTATATAGGGCTCACCCGCCCTTAGTTTATCACGGAACCACCCGTCTTCATAATAATGCCCAAGAACCATAACATAATCGTATCACATAAAACATACATAAAGAAACATAACATTTCCACATTTCAATCACAAGATATCAATACAACACAAAAAACATTGTGAAAACCATTTTCAATACCAAAATTAAAGAAAAGTAAAACATGGTATTTATTTTTCTTTTAAAAAGAAGGTATGGCTTGTAGAGGAAGCCGAAACTCAAATAACGGTCATGACGGCGGAGAAGTCGTTGTTGCCGCATACGTACGACAAAAACATTCCCTTTTGTCGTTTAGTAAACGCTTCGTATAAATAATATTCCTTTTGAATAAATGTAAAAGTCAAAGGGTTTTATACACCGTATAAAAGAAAGTTGTATATAAAATAAAATATGCCTCAATGAAAGGAGATTGAGACGAAGTCCCATACCTCGTATCCGACATGACCCGACCGTTCTTTAATATCATGAATAATAAACTTGAGTTAATCTCTACTTGCTTATGAACATTTTTCAAGTTCATTATTAATTTTATACCATGTTATGAACATCATGTAATCATTTAAGTTAATAATGTTCATTTTGTCGGTATTCGGTTCTTAAGTCAAAAATAGACTTCTTACACTTACATGTTGTTAATTTGGTAAAAGGTTCGTTATATCCAGAATGATATTAATTATTTGGATAACATATATATCATATATATTCATCATATACATGTATTTATAATATTACATCACATTCAGAGGTAAGAAATGAAATGCACCGTTCATGGAGACAGTAAGCCGTACGTACGCATGAACGCTACTTCCATTTCTATTTCGTATTTTCTGGAATGGAATCATAATGATATAAGAGTATATTATAATTCCAGTATAATAAAATATATAATATCATTAACTTTATCCTTTACACATCCCACATATGGTATTAACGAATCAAATCACTTTCAGGGGAGGTAGTCCGCACTTCCTAAAATGAAGATATCGTGTTTACCCATAATGGGAACCATAATGGTATGCCCAAAATGAAAAAAAACAGAAGCTTAAGGAAAACATAAACATATTATATATCATATATAAAAATAGTGACATCATAATGGCCACCTTTGAAGGTGTTAAATGAGTATTGAACAATCATCGTTTTGGGAGGCAGAATTTCGCCATCCACGGAAACCGTATGTTCTTTAACCATTTGATGTAGTTGTGTGAGAGTGTAGCTCAAATAAATCTTATAACAACATCCTAGTATATTTAAGATACTGTTTTTGTTACAGAAGAAGTAAATAAAAAGAGTTTAGGGGGTTGGAGTAACAAAATAAAACAAATGAACATGAGAGAATGAATTACCTTTAAAAGTGTAACTCCTTTTGATTTGAGCCTAAAGGCTTCCGTTGAAATGATTCTGACCAAATGTGAATCCTCTAGGATGAGGAGAGGGATGTGGAGAGAGTAAATGGGCAGGGTTTGGCCGAGCCAAAGGCTTGAGGAGTGTGTGCAATGAGGTAGAGTTGGGGGCCTTTTATAAGAGGAGAGGAGGGGCACTTTTGGAAAGTAAAGAAATATTACTTTATTTGAAAATGTGGTTTGGTTTTAAAAGGTCCCGCATTGATATAATTCGTGGATAAGGTGATAAGGGTTCGAAATCCACTCATCCAATTGGTTTTGGACATGTGTAGTTCATAGATTTTACATTATCTTTCCATTTTATTTAAATCGTCAAATAATGATGTCATCGCTGCATCATTATTATTTCATAAATAATTTAATTTATTTATTGTCTAAAAATTATAAAAACAAATACTATGATGTAGGAAATATTTTTAGCTTTTCAATGACTATTTATAATCAAAAATCTGATCTTTATAACCCCATGTAAAAAAAAATTTCGTAAAACATATTATGTTTGTGTTATTTTTACTTTTACATTAAATAAAAAGTTGTTTATGTCATTTCCCAACCAATGTGGATCCATGGGGTCCCCAAGTTGACCCATGGCTTGTCTTGGTCGTCCATGACACAACCAATGAGGGTAGGACATGTGTCAAGCTCATCTTATTTTATTAAAGCATTATTTTTACCTTAAACTACACTAATTACCACTAATCGCGATTAAGAACTTAATAAGTTACTATTCACCAAAAAATTATTATAATCTCATTGAACCACATTTTACTTTTTAATGACAACCATGTATATCGGATTTTTGAAATTAAAAGCACAATGATGGAAAAATTTCATTTAAACTGAAAATCGGTCTTTATAAGTACCACTTAGTGGTTTCACTATTCATCAAAAATTGATGTTTTTCAGAAAATTACCAAAAATTCACCCTAAGATATATTTGATATTAAGAATTCAAAAATGAAGTCTATTTTACAAAATTCAAAACATATAAGTCACATTAATTAATTTAATAATTAATTCCCGCTGTCAGAGCAAATAGCGTGTTTTTATGAAACAATAAGTATCAAAAGATTGACACTAGTTTGAGTCCAATTTCAAAGTGAAATTTATTCCAATGACCACCATTGGATTAAATGGTAAAAATATATTCATATTAAACATTAATACCAATTCAAAAGTTAATCTAATCATATAAATAAATAAGATTAAAAAGCAGTTTTGATGTAAAATACAGTATTTTTCACTATTCATTAAAAAATGAACATTGTCAGAAAAATACCAAAAATTCACACAAAGTAAATTTTGATGTCCCAATCATAAAGAATAAGTTTATTTTGACAAACATAGTTTATAAAATTTTCAAAATATAGATTTAAAAAAGGGTTTTCCATCATAAGGCAGTAAAACAATCTTTTAAGAATATTAGTGTATTCCATGCTTAAGATTGGATTTATTTTCATTTTAAGCCTCTAAAACACTATATTAATCATTAATAGACATAGATAAAAATATCTATTATTCATTACTTACTTGGGATGTTACATACTTCCCCCCTTTTGAAAATTGTGTCCCTGCAATTTATTTACTTATCGAATAAATGGGGGTACTTATCCCTCATTGCATTTTCAGATTCCCATGTTGCCTCTTCAATCATGTGGTTTTTCCACAAAACCTTTACTTGGTGAATCACCTTATTCCGTAACACTTTCTCCCTGTGGTCAAGAATCTGGGCCGGTTGTTCCTCATAAGATAGGTTCTCTTCCAGCTGAACTACCTCTGGACTCAAAACATGAGATGGATCTGGCATATACTTTATCAACATCGAAACGTGAAAAACATTGTGTACCTGAGATAAACTCAGAGGTAAAGCCAATCGGTATGCAACTGATCCAACTCTCTCCAGAATTTCGTATTTTCCAACGAACCTTGGACTCAACTTTCCTTTCTTACAAAATCTCATCACACTTTTCCAAGGAGAAACCTTGAGAAAAACATGATCACCTACCTTGAATGATAGATCCTTCCCCCGGTTATCCGCATAACTCTTCTGCCTGCTCTGAGCTGTTCTCATGTGTTTCTGAATCATCTAAACATTTTCTGCCATCTCTTCTACCAATTCTGGTCCCATCAACTTCCTTTCACCCACTTCATCCCAGAAAGCTGGAGTTCGACACCGCTTCCCATATAATTCCGGAAATGGTGCCATTTGTATACTGGAATGAAACTGTTATTATATGAAAATTCAACCAAAGAAAGATGTTGGTCCCAACTTCCCTGATAATCCATCGAACAATCTCGTAGCATATCCTCCAATAGCTGGATTTTTCATTCTGACTACCCATCTGATTGAGGATGAAAAGCTGTACTAAAATTTAATTCAGTTCCCAACGACTTCTGAAGGCCTTTACAAAAGTTAGAAGTAAACCTGGGATCACGATCCGATACAATTGAGAGAGGAACTCCATGTAACCTGACTATCTCTTTAAGATACAAACGGGAAAGTTGATCAAGAGAGAAAGTATCTCGTATATCAAGGAAATGAGCAGATTTGGTCAAGCGATCAATAATAACCCATATTGAATTATTACCTTGAGATGTCTTCGGTAATCCAACAACAAAGTCCATGGATATATTCTCCCATTTCCACTCTGGAACTGGTAAAGGCTGAAGCATCCCTTTCGGTAACTGCCGCTTTGCTTTAACCTGTTGACATGTCAAACACTTCATCGTAAAATCAGCAATGTCTCTTTTCATTCCATCCCACCAATAATACTCCCGCAGATCTCTATACATCATAGTACTGCCCGGATGAACTGAAAACGGAGAACTATGAGCTTCACATAAGAACTATCTCTTCAACTGTGAATCACAAGGCACACACAATCTCTTCCCAAATCTCAGAACAGAAACATTATCAATGTTGAATTCAGGAAACTTACCTTTCTGAACCAGCTCTACCTTTTTCTATAACTCACTGTCTTGCTTCTGTGCTTGCTTGATTCTATCAGATAGAGATGATATCTCTAATACCTGAAACAAAACAGAAGGACTTCCTTCACCAACAACTTCTATGCCAAAGTTCATCAAATCCTTAGCCAAAGTATCACGTTCCAAATGCAACATTGTTAATGAAACATTACTTTTTCGACTCAAAGCATTAGCCACTTTATTTGCTTTTCCCGGATGGTAATGAATTGTAAAATAATAATCCTTGATTAATTCTAGCCATCTCCTCTGTCCCTTGTTTAACTCTTTCTGAGTGAATATATACTTTAAACTTTTGTGATTGGTATATATTTCACACTTTACTCCATACAAATGATGCCTCCAAATTTTTAAAGCAAAAACAATAGCAGCTATTTCCAAATCATGTGTAGGGTAATTTACCTCATGATTTTTCAACTGTCATGAAGCATAAGCAATTTCCTGATCATTTTGCATTAGGACGCAACCAAGTCCTCTCAATGAAGCATCACTGTATATAACAAACTCACCATTCCTGGAAGGTAGTGCCAAAACTGGAGCATTCACCAATCTTCTTTTCAATTCCTGAAAACAATCATCACATTCTTTTGTCCAGATAAACATAACACCCTTCCGAGTTAGCTTAGTCATTGGACTAGATAACCGTGAAAAAATTATAACAAACCTTCGGTAATAGCCCGCCAAACCAAAGAAGCTAAGAATCTCGGTTACATTTGTGGGTCTTGGCCATTCTTCCACAACTTTTGTTTTTGCAGGATCAACAGTTATTCCATCTTTAGAAACTATGTGACCAAGGAAAGAAATTGGTTGCAACCAAAACTCACACTTGCTGAATTTCCCATACAGTTTATTTTCTTTTAAGGTTTGCAAGATAACCCTTAAATGTCTTTCATTCTCCTCTTTACTTTTAGAAAACATCAAAATATCATCAATGAAAACCACCACAAACTTATCCAAGAACTCATGGAAAATTCTATTCATTAAGTCCATGAATACAGCAGGTGCATTGGTTAGCCCAAAAGGAATTACTACAAATTCATAATGGCCATATCTTGTACGGAACGCGGTCTTCGGAATATCTGCCTCCTTTACCTTCAGCTGATGGTACCCCGATCTCAGGTCAATCTTTGAAAAAAACTCAGCTCCCTGGAGCTGATCAAAAAAATCATCGATATGAGGCAAAGGATATTTGTTCTTAACAGTGATGTTATTCAAGGCTCTATAATCAATGCAAAGTCTCATAGAATCATCTTTCTTTTTAACAAATAAAACAGGAGCACCCCATGGTGATGTGCTAGGTCTAATGAAACCTTTCTCTAATAAATCTTGCAATTGCTCCTTCAACTCTAAAAGTTCAATTTGTGCCATTCGATAAGGGGGTTTTGAAATTGTCTTAGCATCAGAAACTAAGTCAATAGTAAACTCAACGTCCCGATATTATATTATTCCAGGCAACTCATCAGGAAAAACATCAGGATACTCATTTACCACTGGCACATCATTAATCTGAACAGTTCCTTTATTTTCAACGACGTGTGCAATGTAACTTTCATTTCCATCTTTTACAAGTTTCTCGGCCTCTTGATATGTTATCAAAAGTAAGGGTTCATTCCTGTAAACAAAATGAAAGTCTTTCTGAAAAGAAACTTCTTTAGCTCTACAGTCAATCTTAGCATGGTAAATAGAGATCCAATCCATACCCAGGATAACATCAAACTCTACTAGAGGTAGAACAATAAGGTTTGCAAGTAGGTTCTTTCCACAGATAAGGATAGGAAGATTCTTAAAAATTCTTTTTGCCTCATCATTTCCCCCATGTGTTTTTACCAAAAGTTCAGGAGTCATTTCTTGAGATGGTATTCCCATTTTACTAGAAAAGGTTTCAGAGATGAAAGAATGTGTAGACCCCGAATCAAACAACACACTGGCATAATCTGAAAAAACAAACAAAGTACCTGATACAACTTCATTTGATGGACCGACATCTACTGATGTAGTTGCAATGGATTTCACCACCCCTTTCTGCTTGTAGTCTAACTGCTTCCCATCACTCAAGCTCTTTGTCGGACACTCGTTTGCATAGTGACCCATCTCATTGCACTTATAACATTTCACTAACTGTAAATCAAATTTGTTCTTACCTTCACCTTGATCCTTTTCAGTGCAATCACGAGCCTTATTTCCCATCTTACCACATCTGTAGAACTTTCCAGAATTCAGAAGACATTACCCAGCATTCCTTTTGCCACATTTATCACAAAATGGAAACATAGTTCTCTTTCCATCAGACGTTTTTGAAGAATTCTTACCTTTCTCCTGCCACCTCAGTCTCTTCTTCTGCTGGTTGTTATAGAACACTTGGTCATCGGAAAACTCCATTTCCACCTTCTCAGCACATCGAACAAGCATTTCATAACATTTAAACTCACGAGAAGCTAATGCCCTTTGATATTTTGGCTTTAATCCGGAGTAAAAACGAATGATTTTACTATCAAGGTCTCGGATAAAATTTGGAGCATACCTTGCCAATCGAGTGAACCTTTCTTCATAGGCAGCCACTGAGTCTTCCTCTTGCCTCAATTCCAAGAATTGTTTTTCCATCCTAAGTCGAACAGCCTTAGGAAAATACTTCTCAAGAAACATACCTTTGAATTCATCCCAGTCAAGAGAATCAATCTCATCGACGTCCCTGATATTTTTAACCATAGACAACCACTGATCTGCTTCACCCTCCAAACGGTAAATAGCAAGACTAACCTTTTGATTGTCTGAACACCCCATGACATCAAAAATCATCTCTAGTGATTTAATCCACCCTTCAGCTAGCACAGGGTCAGATGATCCTCTAAATGATGGTGGATGTTGCCTCATGAAATGTTCCACCACTGACATGTTCCTCTGCGGTTGATCTGGCTGATCTCGTGCATGGATACCACCACCATTTATTGCTTGAGTCAACTACGCCCTTACTGCAACAAATTGTTCAGTTCCAATTCCGACCATTTCTGGATGCTGATTCGGAAGGTTATTTCCTTCTGTATGCCTTCCTAGAACTGCTTCCCTATTTCCTCTGGGAAAACCATTCTGAACAAACATTTCTTAGATGAAGCAACATGGTAATCTTCAAATGCAATATCATTTCAAAAAAAAAATTGGATAATAATTTAATAGAATTCTAACTCCTAAAGTTATCTAAACCGACATCTGATACCAACTATAAGTCCCCAGTCTTAAACCTTACTTAATCATGAGTTATTACAAGATTACACATTGAGGATCTTTTCGGGTTTAGAGTTTTATAGAATTAGATCATAGAACTTGCATTACATTCCACATATAAAAAAAGTGGTTACATAAAGATAGTATTCTTCATTCCCATCAATGCAAACACATTTAAAAAAAACATGGATTATTTCTTGACACTTCCTTGACACTATCATCATATCATGTACCTTTCCCTTAACCTGTGAAAAAAATTTCAAAAAAACATGGGATGAGCATAAAAAGCTCAGTATGGGTTATAAAAACATGGAAAGGAAACATGAGTTCATATATACATAAGAATAAAATCATACTTTACCCATAAAACATAGGCACTTTAACATACCTCATAAAATCATGAATAAATCATAGAAATCATAAGACATAAAGGTAACTTGAGGCATTCATAACATTCTTACATAGGGAGTAACCCTCTTGGTTACGTTTGGAATACCCATCACAGTATATTCCCTAAATATCTTCGGAGAAACCTTAACGTTTCACTCCTTCGCGTTACCCAATGCATTGGAGAGCTATATCGGGCTCACCCGCCCTTAGTTTATCAAGGAACCACCCATCTTCATAATAATTCCCAAGAACCATAACACAATCGTATCACATAAAACATGCATAAAGGAAACATAAAATTTCCACATTTCAATAACAAGATATCAATACAACAGAAAAAACATTGTGAAAACCATTTTCAATAACAAAATAAAATAAAAGTAAAACATGGTATTTATTTTTCTTTTAAAAAGAAGGTATGTCTTGTAGAGGATGTCAAAACTCAAATAACGGTCACGACGGCGGAGAAGTCGTTGTCGCCGCATACGTATGACAAAAACATTCCCTTTTGTCGTTTAGTAAACGCTTCGTATAAAAAATATTCCTTTTGAATAAACGTAAAAGTCAAAGGGGTTTATACACCGTATAAAAGAAAGTTTTGTATAAAATAAAATATGCCTCAATGAAAGGAGATTGAGACGAAGTCCCATACCTCGTATCCGACTTGACCCGACCGTTCTTTAATCTCCTGAATAATAAACTTGAGTTAATATCTACTTTATTATGAACCTTTTTCAAGTTCATTATTTCTTTTTATACCATGTTATGAACATCATGTAATCATTTAAGTTAATAATGTTCATTTTGTCGGAATTTGGTTCTTAAGTCAAAAATAGACTTCTTACACTTACATGTTGTTAATTTGGTCAAACGTTCGTTTTATCCAGAATGATATTAATTATTTGGATAACATATATATCATATATATTCATCATATAAATGTATTTAAAATATTACATCACATTCAGAGGTAAGAAATGAAATGCACCGTTTATGGAGACAGTAAGCCGTACGTACGCATGAACGCTACTTCCATTTTTATTTCGTATTTTCTGGAATGGAATCATAATTATATAAGAGTATATTATAATTCCAGTATAATATCATATATAATATCATTGACTTTATCCTTTACACATCCCACATATGGTATTAACGAATCAAATCACTTTCAGGGGGCGGTAGTCCGCACTTCCTAAAATGAAGATATCGTGTTTACCCATAATGGGAACCATAAAGGTATGCCCAAAATGAAAAAAAACAGAAGCTTAAGGAAAACATAAACATATTATATATCATATATAAAAATAGTGACATCATAATGGCCACCTTTTAAGGTGTTAAATGAGTATTGAACAATCATCGCTTCGGGAGGCAGACTTTCGCCATCCACGGAAATTGTATGTTCTTTAACCATTTGATGTATTTGTGTGAGAGTGTAGCTCAAATAAATATTATAACAACATCCTAGTATATTTAATATACTGGTGTTGTTACAAAATAAGTAAATAAAAAGAAATTAGGGGGTTGGAGAAACAAAATAAAACAAATGAACATGAGAGAATGAATTACCTTTAAAAGTGTAACTCCTTTTGATTTGAGCCTAAAGGCTTCCTTTGAAATGATTCTTCCCAAAGGGAATCCTCTAGGATGAGGAGAGGGATGTGGAGAGAGTAAATGGGCAGGGGTTGGCCGAGCCAAAGGCTTTAGAAGTGTGTGAAATGAGGTAGAGGTGGGGGCCTTTTATAAGAGGAGAGGAGGGGCACTTTTGGAAAGTAAAGAAATATTACTTTATTTGAAAATGTGTTTCGGTTTTAAAAGATCACACATTGATATAATTCGTGGATAAGGTGATAAGGGTTCTAAATCCACTCATCGAATTGGTTTTGGACATGTCTAGTTCATAGATTTTACATTATCTTTCCATTTTATTTAAATCGTAAAATAATGATGTCATCGCTGCATCATTATAATGTCATAAATAATTTAATTTATTTAATGTCTAAAAATTATAAAAAAAATACTATGATGTAGGGAATATTTTTATCTTTCCAAGGACTATTTATAATCAAAAATCTGATCTTTATACCCCCTTGTAAAAAAATTCTTCGTAAAACATATTATGTTTGTGTCATTTTTACTTTTACATTAAATAAAAAGTTGTTTATGTCATTTCCCATCCAAAGTGGATCCATGGGGTCCCAAAGTTGACCCATGGCTTGTCTTGGTCGGCCATGACACAACCAATGAGGGTAGGACATGTGTCAAGATCATCTTATTTTATTAAAGCATTATTTTTACCTTAAACTACACTAATTACCACTAATCGCGATTAAGAACTTAATAAGTTACTATTCAACAAAAAATTATTATAATCTCATTAAAACACATTTTAATTCTTAATGACAACCATGTATGTCGGATTTTTGAAATTAAAAACACAATGATGGCAAAATTTCATTTAAACGGAAAATCAGTCTTTATAAGTACCACTTAGTGGTTTCACTATTCATCAAAAATTGATGTTTTTCAGAAAATTACCAAAAAATCACTCTAAGCTATATTTGATATTACGTATTAAAAAATGAAGTCTATTTTACAAAATTAAAAACATATAAGTCACATTAATTAATTTAATAATTAATTCCCGCTTTCAGAGCAAATAGCGTGTTTTTATGAAATAATAAATATCAAAAGATTGACACTAGTTTGAGTCCAATTTCAAAGTAAAATTGATTCCAATGACCACCATTGGATTAAATGGTAAAAATATATTCATATTACACATTAAGACCAATTCAAAATATAATCTAATCTTATAAATAAATTAGATTAAAAAGCATTTTTGATGTAAAATGAAGTATTTTTCACTATTCATTAAAAAATGAACATTGTCAGAAAAATACCAAAAATTCACACAAAGTAAATTTTGATGTCCCAATCATAAAGAATAAGTTTATTTTGACAAACATAGTTTATAAAATTGTAAAAATATAGATTTAATAAGGGTTTTCCATCATAAGGTAGTAAAACAATCTTTTAAGAATATTAGTGTATTCCATGCTTAAGATTGGATTTATTTTCATTTTAAGCCTCTAAAACACTATCTTAATCAATAATAGACATAGATAAAAATATATATTATTCATTACTTGGGATGTTACAGTATCTATATAAAAAATAATATCCATGTTATCCTTAAAATTTTATCAAAAGATATATTAGATGATGATGGAAATCAGTTAGGGGTAATTCATATTTTTAATTCTATTTGTTAATTATCATTTCACTACTCATAGTATATGAAAAAAATGTGAATGAATGATAATACAAGGACATCTGCTTGAATAATATGATATATTTCTTATTCATAAATTAATTAAATAATATTGTGAAATTAGTAAAAAATGTTATCTTATAATCAGAACGTATATTATAAACTTCTATATAGGCCTTATGATTACTAGATTTTTAAGGTTTTGGAAAAAGAATTACATACCAGTATAATTCCTACCACATATCATTGTTATTGTAGGATAAAACCCTATTAGTAACACTTTAGTGAGAATATTATATTTTAGAAATAGTTTTTGAATAATTTTGAGAATGTGGAGCCATATACATATATTTCAACTAATTATATATATTATTAAAAAATTTACTTCATGTAACAAAATGTTATTAATTGAATAAATAATGTTGTCTAGAGTGAACTATTTCCTACTACATCACCAACATCCTTTGGGGAACATTTCCATAAAACATTTTCCGTGATACCATTTTATTAGCTAACATAAGGCATACCATTATTACATACCACCATATCATAATCTCCGTTGAATATAAAATGGAATTCAAATCATAATGATAACTAAATAAAACTTATTAAATTTATCATCACTAAAATACATTAAACTTTTTAGGATATTTGTGAGATATTTAGTCTGAAATTTTACTATCCTAGTTTTTTATTTCATGTTTCGTAAACTTATTTAAATCCAAATATGCTTCAAATATACTTTTATGAAATATATTAGTTTCAAAATAAAATTTCATCATATAAAAAAAATATGTAATGAATCACATTTGTTTATAGTGTCTATAATTAAAAACTAATGTTTTGTATCTGTATCACATATGGTAATATTTTTATTTTCATCAATACTAAAAATAATTAATATTTATTAATAATATTTCAGTAATGTGTAGAGGTATCTAGAATCTTTATTTTTTAATAAATGTGTTTTATGAAATATTTTATCATTTGTTATGAATTTTATTCTTCTATTCATCTCAATAATGATTTATAATTTTACTAATTATAAATCATGTGAACTAAAACCATAATTTTATATTATTCATAAAAAATATTTCTCAACACACCAATGTTTCACTCACATAAGATAAATGTGATATGGTTATTCATCATCTATTTAGAATCTTCTATAAATGAAATTTAGTTAATATTCTAGTAATTAAATTTTATAATATATTTAAAGGAATATTATATTCTTCTTAAATTCATTCCTTAATTTTTAAATCTATTATACTTAAAAATTATTTTGGTTAAAAACTTTGTACCATATATCATCCAAAATTGAAGAAAAATTTCTATAACACCAATATCTTACAGGGAAAATCAATTGATTTTATCAACCCCCTTATGATAACTCAAAAAAATTCATCAATTGAAAAATTCAACTTCCTTGATATCTTATTTTTATTTCTATCGCCTTGAATAACTATTGAAAAAATCTCATATTCTCAATTTATATTTAACCATTATGCTATTGTAATTTTAGTACAGTACTAGATCATTGAAAAAATATTACAAGATCTAGTATCCAAAAAATATTATGAATATATATTAATAATTTATTTAAAACATTCACATTGTTAGTTCATTTTGAATAATTACTTTTAAATAAATTCTAAATCTAGAAAAATACTCGAAATAATATTTTCATTAACTCAATGTTTTTAATATACATAATAAAATAATGTACATTATGGAAGATTAATCGTCCTTAAGTAATTTTATATATTTTAATGTTGAAACCTCAAATGATTCATTTTATTCTTCACATAATCCCCTAGATACATTTCTTAACCAACATTAACATTATATATTTAGAATATTATTTCTCAAACACATTGATTTGTGGTAATTTCTTAATAACTATTCATATATCTTGGTACCAATCCAAGAAGATTCTTAAATTAAGATTCTATCTTGAATGGATTAAACTCATGGTTATTTTCAATGAATATGATTGTATTATACATAAAATAGAATATTTTATTATATGAGTATCATGGATTCATTTCATATAATAATGAAATATATTACATGTTATCTTTGAAAAATGATGACCCCTTTTAATTACACCATATTATTTACTTATCAAAGATTCATATGTTATCTTGACTTACACGTACTCAGAATATAAACATGTCATTAAAATATCTGGTACAGATTCTTTTCAGTCAATCATTTATGAATCTTGGAATTTTTTTATTATAAATATTTATCATAATACATCATATGGATCCATTTAACTTTATTCCTCCAGTATGTTAAAGTTTAGAGATTCCCAGTTAGTGGTTATGAATACCTCCATAAACAATTTCCATATATAAAAACATCAAGGGGAACTAATCATTATAATTAATAACTCGTTTTTTCTTGATGTCTATAAAATTTTATTATTTTGAAGGAATCTTGCCCATATTATTTTAAAATAAATTTTAATATCACTATCTTAACTAATTTTTTCTCTTTACCTGTATACATGATTATAAAGATTTAGTTTTGAATCTTATTCATTCCCATAATAAATGATAACAGATATCATTCTTATGATCCATTGACTCTACCATGCCTTTGATCTTATAAAAAATCATTAATTGATAATATAAATTTATGGAATATTCATGAATGTTGAATTTTTTTTATACGTCATCAACAATATATTATGATTAATATATACAACACTAACTAATATCAATATATAATATAATAAAAAATAGATAATATAGTGTAGTGAACTCCATTATATGAATATATGATACGCCTAAACAAAAGAATATAATTTTCCTTTGGTTCATATCTCTGATATCATTAGACATATCTATATCATAAAATATTATACACATTATTTGTGCATCATATCCATTTATGGAATTAGGGTATATCTTCATCACTAGTGGGGAAGTTTCATAAAAATTAATATGATATTATTTATTTTCATTATAATTTATAGTTATATTAACTTCAGATATTTGTTCTTCCAAATAAAAATTTTAAAAGTATTTCTTGGTTTATAGATATCCCATTATATAGGTTTCATAAAAGGAATTCCACTATGTGAGGCTATAAAAATTTATACCAATTATATGTTTATTATGGAAATTATGTATGGTTTTTTTATAATTTATTCTTGATAATTTTCATGAGTTTTGATAATATGGTCATGATAGTGGTCAAATAATGATAGTGTGATCATTATCAAAGGAAATAAATATACAATCAGGTAGGTGGTCATCAATAGTTCTATATTTATGTGTAATTTATGTGGTAATATGATGTATAATAGTATGTAGGATAGGATAGTGAACCAGAAATGGCACATATGGGGGTTGGGTGAGTGTATGAAATTTAGCATGATGTAGTAGGGTTGTGGAAGTGATATGTTATATATTTACTTTAAATTTTAGTTACTCAAAAAACATGGTCAGTTAATATTATCAGTTAAATTCCAAAGGTCCAATAATAGTTTCCCAACATGGACAGATGACTGAAGAAACCAATTGACATCCTATGTGATGGAAATGAATATACTTTTATGAGGTAAAATATGTATGTAGATTTAGTTGGATATCCTCTAAATTATTTTTCCAGGAATTGTGATAACTATAATTTGAAATGATTGGATTATTACCAATACCCCCATGATAGGTATCCTTAGGCTAGTATGATTATAAAAAAGATCCTTGAAAGGGTGAACTAGTGGTATAACATGTCAACTAAGAGTTGTCCATGCGGGGTTGGGGGTTTCTGTATGAAATGATTTAGCAAATAAAAAATATCATAAGTGACCATGATATTGATATAATAAAAAATGTATATATGGTAAAAGGTAATGACCAATGATTGTCCTGTACATGTAATAGACATAATGAATTACGAATTGATGAGAAATATTATTTGATTTTGATAATATTTTTTTAGGGCCATTAAACATTAAAAATTATAATATTATTCTATAGTTTATGTGTTATTAGGATTATGACTAATGACTGATGTGTTCTAATCAATTTATGGTTTAGATTACAGATGAATTTCAAATAAAGTAATATGTTTGGAATAATTAATTATAGTATATGATTTATATGTTAGTGATTTAAAGGTAAATGTTTTTTATATGTTTTGATTAGATATTATCTGATGGAAAAGTCTGGATAAATAATCAACCATTATTTTTATTTTATAATTATTATTATCATTTTTTTGAGTTGATAAATGACTCTCCTGTTAGACTAAAGAATATTCATGGCCTTCTATTTATGATTTGATAGAGAAATATGAATTTTATTATTATGAGTTATAGTAATAGAATTCCTTATATTATATGTTTTACTAGAAAATTGTTGCTTGTACTATTCAATTGACCAAAAAAAATTCCAATGATATTACATATTATTCCTTGGATTGATTGATTTTACGAATAGTTTTTCAATACATTAATTTCATTAAATAGAACATTTAAATCTAGTATTATGACACACTATTACATATACTACATTTTTTCACGTCCAGTGGATTGATAAATTATTCTATATAGTGTTAATATTTTATTCTAATAGTATAATACACTAGTCCTATTAATGGTTATTTCTTTGGAAAGAGGATTTAGAAATTACTCTCATGACTATAATATTATAAACCATGTATTTAATATATTATTACCATAGAGGTGAATTTTTACGTCTACATTCATGTAAATCTATTCCAAATACATAACATTTAACCATCTATCTAGGTCACATATCAGTCCCTTGATTTCATGTCCATTTTAACATTCGTATTATATATTATTCCACATACTGGAAATTCTTCTTGCATGCAGTGGTACGTATTATCACCCAAAAATGATAATTTTTCCCTCTATTGAGTAGACTTTAAAAACCCATATTAAGTTTCCTTAAATAAACATTATTCCAAGGGGAATTTATATTTTTACGTTCTTTATTAACATACTATTCGGAGACCAATAATGAATTTTTGGCCAAAAATAGTTTTATAAGCACCTAATAATTATTTGTTAATCTATCCCATGTGTGATCTAAAAATTACTATTCAATTATAGTATGAGAATAATAAAAAATAAAGTAATTTAATTCCCCCAATAATATTTTTCACCACTAAAATTATATATTATAAATTAAATCACATAGATATAGGATTCTATTATAGTCCCCATTAGTAGTCTCATACATATTATTATGATCATTCCTAGAACGTGTATCCATGTGTATATAGAGAAGTTATATTTGGTATGTAATACATTTAAAGGCCCCAAACACAAGAGACCATACATTGTAGCTTGAAAGTGATAACAAGTTAGTTTTTCTGGAATGTTATAAGATTCATAGGTATAGATCCTTTATTATGTTGGTTTTTTATTTTCCATATTTTTCCAATATGTTTAACCCATCATAATATCCAAATTGTGATATATGTTTGTTAATTCATATCATGGGTTCATCAAATTTTTTATAGTTGTATATTATCTATATGGATATAATTATTTTCTTATTCATTTTCATATAGGTGATGGAATTTAATTAATGGTTGTTTTGATTATTTTAGGTTTATTAAGTCTGATGATATTAAGGGTGTACTCAACCCCACCTGATATCTTATTTTACATTTTCACTGTTTATATTCCTCTAGTGAATATAGAGGAACACTACAAGTATATAACAGTCCAAAAATTACAATAAAAGTGATTTTATAGCCTTTTCAATCTAAAATTATATATTAGAATTATTGTTATTTTTTAAACATTTTAGTGTAAGTTGATGTGTGTAAAAGTTATTAAAACATGGGAATGATTTCATATTTCTTTTTCAAAATCACATCTATTGGCATAAATCTAGGTTACTAGGGATATGGGATAATTTTTATTATTTATTATTAGTATAGATGAGTTAATTTTGATAATTTTTTATTTTTATGAGTTTTGATTAATATTTTTTACTCATTAACTAGGTTGAATAGAGCCATAGATAGATGAATCGTACACAGAATGTGGTATATATGAGATATTAATGATTGTGATTTACATATATAATTATTCATCTAGAAATGGGTTTTGGTAAAATGAGGAATCAAAAATGATTTTTTTTGTATTTAATTTAATTAATAATTTGTGGAACTATACCTTACCAAACCAATCAAAAATACATCTTAGATGCACGTTGATTGATAATAGTGATGCCAAAATATTCCTGGATGTGTTGATGATAAGTGTGGAGTAATTAGGATAAGAGTATTGATACCACGGTGTAAATGAAAGGACATGTTTTGGATAATCCTAACACTGAGAGGGGGAATGATTAATTGATGGTTATTTTTAATCTAGTCAGAACCTTATATCCCTTTACCGCTTTGACATGTTAGGATCCTGATTCTCATATTCTATTTTTCGTATCACATGGAACTATATTAATGAAAGTAAATACTGAACACGATATTTTAGTTATGGAAAAATCATCAATCAGATAATCTAGTCCTTGGTATGGTATGAAAATTATCAAATTACATAACTAATGGAAAGTAATACTTTCAATATGGTTAAGGCATGTTGGAAATACCCTTTCACTTGAAATGCACTATTGTCAATTTATAGTGAAAATTTTACAGCACTTGGTTGGATATTTATATTTGCTCAAAAGATATTATCCACCTTGTTTATAAGATTTCATTATAATATAAAGAAATAATTACTCCTTTTGAGACTATTATTGGATGTCACAGTTCTACTTTTATCTTCCAGAAATATCTTATACACGTAGTTACTTGAAAAATGCCATGAACGCAGCCTTATAAATTCTTCCATATGAAAATATTATATATTCACTATCTTTTTCTTCTTTCATTCACAATAATATAAATATAGTGTGGACTAATGAATGTAATTCTACCTGACATAAATGATGATTAATATAATATAGATTCTATAGTCAGTTATTAATCAGACTTTTATCATTGACACCAATATGTAATAGTGTATATCACTATCTTGATATCGTTCTTATCCAGTGAAACCCCAACATCACTAAAAAAATTATTCTCCTTTCTATAATCACAAACCTCTTTTTTGATTATTATATAAATCAATATTATCTCAACAGAGAATCCAAACAATTAATATGTCTTGAATAACTAAATATATATTGTCTACTCTCTTCTCTTTCATTTACATATGATAATATGTATTAATACAATATTGTTAATTTGACATTATTCAATACACAATATAAAAAAAATTAAATTATTGGTTCTCATTTATTCTCATTGATAAAAGAAATATTTATTCAATTAATTATCATTAAATATTTTTTATTAATTCATTCAAGAATTGCCTCAAAAAATGAAAACATTTCAATTCTTGAATCACTAACCCAACAATATCATATATAATTCATGTCACGACCCGCCTTCACCAAAAGGAGGGAAGGGTCAGCGGGTTGCCAGGCCCTTCCTTCTTTGAGTTGAAGGAGAGATAATGACCCCCGAAACCCGCCTTCAATAGGTCCCGGAGTGGCGACTAGCACCAAGGGTATAGGAAGTTCTCGCAAATGGAAGGCATTACCCTTTTTATTTTATCGGATCGAAAGATAAGGAGGAGAAATCCCAACAACACCAAGATAGAAAGAAACGTAAAGCCAAAAGTAAACCATTCCCACATGCATGTTTAAACAGTTTACAACAAAGTACAAGTACAAAAGAAAAAGAAGCTCTCAAGTACAATACCAAAAGAAAACAAAGGTATGACAACAGCGACAACTCCAACTGTCCGACTAATAGGATCCCGCGCAGCCCTGGTAGTCCTCCTGGAAACCTGAAAGTAAACGTAGGGTGAGCATACAAGTACACTCAGTAGGGAAAACCAAGACTCTCGTGCACAAGTGGGGGAAGGTACTAAAGTCCCGTGAGAAAGAGTAAACCAAACACCTAACAAGGCAACTATCCATCCCAAGCCTCACCAAGGTTCGCTCCCCAAATAACGCAAGTCAAGTAATATATATATAAGAGCACATCGATGTTTGGGTACCCCGCGCCACTTTCCCACTGGTTATTGAGACATCCTACGCATCGGACCAATCCCGCCATTCTCACCGCAGTCCCACTGCCACACCCGCCCGCACACACCTGGGCCACAACCACACGCAGTCCCACTGCCAAATCCCGCCCGCACACACCTGGGCCACAACCACACGCAGTCCCACTGCCAAATCCCGCCCGCACACACCTGGGCCTCAACTGTCACAAGTAACCATGCCTGCAAACACCTAGGCCAGAACAACCACTGCTACGCCCGAAGACACCTGGGCTAAAGAATCCACTGCCACGCCCGAAAACACCTGGGCCTCATCCCGAAGACACTTGGGAAACCACCTGCCGCACACACCTGGCCAACCACCACAACACCCTGCCCGATGGTTCTTGGGCTAATAATGGACTCCAGGCCATCACAGCCTGCCCGAAGGTACTTGGGCTATCCGGGAAAGGGAGCAGAAAAGGAGCTAATAACCAGCCACTAAGTATAGTGTTGGGAAAAACACCCTTCCCCCATAAATGGGGGTGTTCGGCACTAAGTGCTCAACTTGGGTGGGGCGCGAATAAGAAACACAAAGCTACAAGTATAGATATAGGTAACAAACACTCACCCAAAACTTAGGTTTTCCAAGCCAACCTACAGGACACAATACCACAACGCCCGAGTCACAATTCGCGACCCTTGCCCACAAAACCATTTGTCCCATTCTTGTTTCACGTTCAGTCAATTGTTCAATTAATTTTACGCACTACTGGGCAACTACCATAAGCATAACCAAGGAAAACGTCAAGCATAGATCAACCAAAACACCCACACCCGGTTCTGCCAACAGAGGATCTCTCCCCAGTTTGTGATAAAAACTCACAACCACTGAAACCATGCCAACAGGAGATCCCATCCCCCAAATTCACACAGCCGCCGAGAGTATAAAAAGAACGGGGGATCCCATCCCCTCCCACATTTCCAGCAAACGGCCCGAAGGGAAAACAACCAACAACCACTACCAACACGAGTCAGGGATTTTCAGATTTAAACGACTTAACACACTCCATGATTTCAAAATTCCATGTGTTCTATCCGTTAGTTATCACAGAAGGGTTGATCCTGGTGCTTTCAATTATTCAGCCGGGTATACGTGATTAACCAATTTCACAGCAGGAGTTCACAATTTCAGCAACCCATTTAAAACATCACGAGGGGATTCAAGTGCACACACACGACCACCAACGGCCTCAATTTTCAGAAACCATAGACCAGTACAACAAAAGGGATGATCATAAGATAAAGCATAAACAACGATCACAACCCCTTCCCCTTCTTTCTTTAGAACTTCGTTTAGTATCTTCATTAGGGTTTGGTTCAACCAATTCCATAGGGACAAAAGTAACGCCCACCCCGCATGATACACAAAAGTGAGAGACGAGAGAAAATCCCTACTTGTTGATGGATGATCGACGTTTAGGCCGGGGGCGCGGAACTTTACGGATAACGACGCGGCGGTCCCGATGCACCAGAAGAGTCACGATCGAAGAAGGGGAAAAACCACGGCCTAACCCTTAATTATAAGGGCTGGGGACGGTTGAGATGAAAACACAAAACCACGGAAGACGAGGGAGTCGTGGGTTGACCACGTGGCTTGACTCATCATTAATGGCGCTGGGTGGTTTTAACTGACCCATGAATTAATGAAGCATTTAATTTATACCTTTGCGCGCGTTTCGGATTTCCAAGATATTTTTAGCAAGGAAGAATAGGGTTTAAAACCCTATTTGCGAAAAAGGAACATTACTGGAACAACTTGGCAGGGCCGGTCTCACCGATCGGCGTCACCGATCGGTCTCACCGATCGGCGTCACCGATCGGCGTCACCGATCGGCGTCCCCGATCGGCGTCCCCGATCGGCGTCCCCGATCGGCGTCCCCGATCGGCGTCACCGATCGGCGTCCCCGATCGGCGTCACCGATCGGCGTCACCGATCGGCGTCCCCGATCGGTCTCGCCGATCGGTCTCGCCGATCGGTCTCACCGATCGGTCTCACCGATCGGTCTCACCGATCGGTCTCACCGATCGGTCTCACCGATCGGTCTCGCCGATCGGTCTCACCGATCGGTCTCGCCGATCGGTCTCACCGATCGGTCTCGCCGATCGGTCTCACCGATCGGTACCCCGCGAGGAAACCGGATTTTTGCCAAAGGAAGGGACCAAGGGGGGTCTGGGTCTTCACATCAGATACCTCTTAAACAATTCTCGTCCTCGAGAATCAAAACAAACTAGAAGGAAAGAGAGGACCCGAACAACCATCTTCGAAGATACCCCTTAGGAGTGGACCCCCGCTAATTGGAAATACTCCCCGTCAAGAACCAAGCATCACACCACGCCAAACCGCCCGGTCATGTGGGTTTGGGGAGTTCCCCTCCCCCATGTCAAGATATTATCCGCTTTGGGCGGCACTGACTCGCCCGCACGGGTTTAATCGCATCCACCTTAATGCGTCCTGATTAGGGGTCGGGTTTCCCCTTCCCTTCAACCGGGGCTTCCCACACAAAATCAGAGGAAAGGAACCTAGCACATTTCATAGCCAAAAAGGTCAAACGTTCTGTCACAACAGGCACCAAGGGTTCAAAACTCAGAACAACTCGGGGTATTGGGCACGCATCTGTGCTTCCCTCTCCCACGTACTCTCTTCGAGGCCGCCATGTCTCCACAACACACGAACCAGGCCGACGGTTCGTCCACGGAGCACTTTCTCCTTGCGATCCTCGATTCTGACTGGTCGTTCCTCGAAGGTCGCGTCTCCTCCCACGTCTAGCTCTCCCCAGTTGATGACATGAGAGTCATCATGTAAGTACTGATGAAGCTGGGAGACATGGAAGACGTCATGGACCCTCTCCAACTGAGGTGGTAAGGCCAGCTGATATGCCACTTCGCCAACTCGCCTCAGCACCTCGAAAGGTCCGATGAACCTAGGGGAGAGCTTACTCCCCTTTCCGAACCTCCGCTGCCCCCGTCGAGGGGAAACCTTCAAAAACACATGATCTCCTACCTCGAACTTCAGGGGCCTCCTCCGACGATCAGCATAAGATTTCTGCCGATCCTGAGCTGCTTTCATCCTCTCCCGCACTAGCTGGACTTTTTCCGTGGTGCTCTGCACTACTTCTGGTCCAAGAGTACCAGTCTCACCAACCTCTGCCCAGCATAAGGGTGAACGACATGGTCTTCCATACAAAGCCTCAAAAGGAGCCATGCCGATAGTAGAGTGAAAACTGTTGTTGTAGGCAAACTCTACTAAAGGCAAGTGTCGTACCCATGATCCTCCGAAATCCAGAACACATGCTCGCAGCATGTCCTCTAAAGTCTGGATAGTCCGCTCTGTCTGCCCATCAGTCTGAGGGTGAAAAGCAGTGCTAAGGCGTAGTTGGGTGCCAAAAGCATGCTGTAACCCCTTCCAGACTCGTGAGGTGAATCGAGTGTCCCGATCCGAGACGATCGTTTTCGGAACTCCATGCAAACGCACCACCTCATCCACGTACCTCTGTGCCAAGGTACTCACGGGTCCCGACTCCTTGATAGCCAAGAAGTGAGCAGATTTTGTCAATCGATCCACCACTACCCAGATAGCATCATGCCCGCCCTGAGCTCTGGGTAGTCCCGTGACGAAGTCCATTGAGACGTCGTCCCACTTCCACTCGGGAACATCTAGAGGATGCAACAGACCACCAGGAACACGGTGTTCAGCCTTCACCTGCTGACACACCAGGCATTTAGCCACGAACTCTGCCACTGCCCGTTTCACCCCGGGCCACCAAAACTGTCCCCTCAGGCCTTGGTACATTTTCGAAACACCCGGATGTACCGCCAAGGCTGAGCTATGGAACTCATGAAGGACTTCATCACGCATCACCTCTGGAACAAACAACCTCCGATGAAAGAGCATCCGATGTCGGCTGTCCTCCGACCATCCTTCCGGGGCGTTCCCCTGATCGACACGATCCCGCAACACTTCCACCTCAGGATCTCCCCACTGAGACTCTTCCACTTGCTGCAACAAGGAGGACTGTACCGTCATCTGAAACAAACAACCTCTAGTACCTTCCACCCTTGCATCCAAGTGCAAGGCAGCCAACTCCCCCATTGCCTTCCAAGCATCAGCAGATTCCCGAACCACCTCCTGATGCGGCTTCCTGCTCAGGGCATCAGCCACAACGTTTCCCTTACCTTCAGTGTATGAGATCTCAAAGTCGTAGTCCTGGAGAAACTCGACCCACCTCCGCTGTCGCAAGTTCAAGTCACGCTGGGAGAAGATATAGCGCAAGCTTTTGTGGTCGGTGAAGACCACAAAGCGCTCCCCAAAGAGGTAATGTCGCCACAGCTTTAATGCGAACACCACCGCTGCAAGCTCCAGGTCATGGGTGGCATAGTTCCGCTCATGGGGGCGTAGCTGCCTGGACCCGTAAGAGATCACCCCTTGTCGCTGCATCAATACGCACCCCAGTCCCTGTCCTGAAGCATCACAGAATACCTCATAGGCCATCCCTTCTTCTGGCAACCTCAACACTGGGGCACTAACCAGTTTTTCTTTTAGGTAGCTGAAGGACGACTCACATTGCTCGCTCCACATGAAAACTTGGTCCTTCTTGGTCAAAGCCGTCAAAGGGGCTGCTACCCGGGAGAAGTTGGGTACGAATCTCCGGTAGTAGCCTGCCAGTCCGAGGAAACTCCGAACTTCCGCCACATTCTTGGGTGCTGCCCAAGAAACAATTGCATCAACCTTTGATGGGTCGACTGCTACTCCCTGCTCAGACACTACATGTCCAAGGAAGTGCACTTCTCGCGCCCAGAACTTGCACTTTGACAACTTCCCATAGAGCTGGTGCTGTCGTAGGACCTCCAAAACTGTCCTCAGGTGCTCTGCATGGTCCTCTTCTGACTTTGAATAGATCAGGATATCGTCGATGAACACCACCACAAACCGATACAGGTACTCCCGAAAGATGGAGTTCATAAGCCCCATGAACACGGCCGGGGCGTTCGTAACACCAAAGGGCATGACCACGAACTCGAAGTGCCCATACCTGCACCTGAACGCCGTCTTCGGGACGTCGCTATCCTTCACCCTCAGCTGGTGGTACCCGGATCGCAGGTCGATCTTCGAGAACCATCCTGCCCCCTTCAGCTGGTCGAAAAGATCATCTATCCTCGGAAGAGGGTAGCGGTTCTTGATTGTTACCTGATTCAGCCTCCTGTAATCAATGCATAACCTGAGGCCACCATCTGCCTTCTTCGCAAACAAGACTGGGGCACCCCACGGTGATGCACTTGGATGAACATAACCCCTCTTCATCAGATCGTCAATCTGTATCTGCAACTCCCGTAGCTCCGAAGGTGCCATCCGGTAAGGAGCCATCGAGATTGGTCGAGAGCCGGGCTGCAGGTCTATCCCGAACTCGATATCACGTCGAGGGGGTAGAGTCGTCACCTCCTCAGGAAAGACGTCCATAAATTCACGAACGATCTCTGGTACTTCCACCATTTCCGCATCTGTTGATTCTATCGTCAGTTCGGTCAACAAGGAGAGGAGAGGTTCCTCCCTCCTGTTTCCCTTCGGACAGCTCCGCTCGCCGGTGAAAGTAACACGCTGGCCGTCCAAACCGGAGAACACCACCCTCCTTTGGAAACAGTCGATGACGGCGCACACAGAAAATAGCCAGTCGATGCCTAGGATGACATCGTACGGCCGAATCTGTAGCAGAAGGAGGTCCTTAACCGACTGATGTGGCCCCAACATCAGTCTACATCCCCGACAAACGAACAGCAAGTCGGTCTGACCTCCAACTGGTGTGCTCAACACCAGGGGCACTGGAAGTCTCTCGGCATCTAGACCCAAGGCGCGGGCTAGACTGGGTGCAACAAAGGAGTGCGAAGCTCCGGTATCGAACAAAGCATAAGCAAGAGTGCTAAACACACTGATCGTACCTCGAACAACCTCTGGCCCTGCTGGAACTGTTGCTTCTGCGGCGTGTAACTGTCCACGCCCAGCTCCCCTACCCCTCGGCTGTCGGCCACCTCCCCGACCACGCCCTGGTCGAGGTCCCTGGGGAGCGCCCTGAGGTCGGCCTCCCCCTCCTATGTCTGTCTGCGGAGGAGCGGGAGCTCGCTGTCCCTGCTGCTGCTGCTGGAAGGGTCTGGCTGGGAACTGCTGCTGTGGCGGATGCTGGGGATGACTGCCACTGCTGTACTGCACCCGATCGGGGCACTGACTCCGAAGATGTCCAGGGCTCCCACAGATGAAGCACCGTGGTCCCGAGCCCGAAGGGAAAGAACGTGGGCCAGGGGATCGAAACTGAAACTGCTGCGGCCTGCTCCCTGCGGGTCGGAACCTGGAGGGTCCCGATGCTGGGGGCCTGGTGCTGACGGCCTTCCCCTTCGATGGTCCCAGCTGGATCCCTTCTCGTGACAGTCCGCCTAGAGTGTGCATCCTTTCCACCACATCGGCCTTCTTCTGAACCTCTAAGTATGTCGGAAGGGTAAAGGGAGTAACAGCATACTGGAGGGAGGGTCGGAGCGCCTCCTCCAAACGTCTTGCCCGAGACTCCTCATCGGGAAAGAGGTCTGGAGAAAAACGTAGGAGGTCCTTGAACTTGATTCCAAGTTCCCTCACGGACATGCTCCCCTGCTGGAGGGAGAGTAGCTCCTGTCTCTTCTCCGCCTTCATTGTCGAGGAGAGAAACTCCGCCCGGAACTCCTTCTCGAATTCCGCCCAAGAAACCTCAGACTCTTTCCTACTCCCCAGGTGAAGCATCCACCACTGACGTGACGCTCCTCGCATCTGGCTAACAGCCAGAGGAACCCAGTACTCTGTCGGGGCCCGAATCAGGCCGAAGGCTATGACTAGCTCCTCCAGCCAGCCTTCCGTCTTCATGTCGGAGGTGCTGCCCTCATATTTCTCGAGGGCCTGTCGCTGAAAGGCTCGAAGAGTCTTCTGCCACCGGTCGTCCTCTTCCTCCCGATCAGCTCTCTGCTGATTGGCCAAGGTAGTCTCAGGAGTCTCGATCGCCTGTACCACACGTGGTCGCCTTCCAGGTGCCATAGCTGCAAGGTAAACAAGGAATACCTAAGCCCAGTAGTGCAAAGAAAACCGTTCTCAAAACTTATTAAGATTTAATTTATTCTTAATTTCCCAAGACATCCCAGAAACACAAGAACACAAGTCATTTATGATGCATGTACCTTTCCTAGGGTCTCTACCCTGCAATCAGTGTGGCTTCACTTGGTCGCTCGGTAGGTCCAGAGTCCTTGCATCGGATCACGGGGGGCCCTAAAATCCCGTGTCCTAGCCGGTCCTCCCTGGCCTATTTCACGCACCAAGGTCACCCAACGCTGTTGCCTTACCATCCCATGAAATCCTCACTGTGCCTAACTCCAGACTCCGTCCTATCTCTCAACCTCGGCTCTGATACCATTCTGTCACGACCCGCCTTCACCAAAAGGAGGGAAGGGTCAGCGGGTTGCCAGGCCCTTCCTTCTTTGAGTTGAAGGAGAGATAATGACCCCCGAAACCCGCCTTCAATAGGTCCCGGAGTGGCGACTAGCACCAAGGGTATAGGAAGTTCTCGCAAATGGAAGGCATTACCCTTTTTATTTTATAGGATCGAAAGATAAGGAGGAGAAAACCCAACAACACCAAGATAGAAAGAAATGTAAAGCCAAAAGTAAACCATTCCCACATGCATGTTTAAACAGTTTACAACAAAGTACAAGTACAAAAGAAAAAGAAGCTCTCAAGTACAATACCAAAAGAAAACAAAGGTATGACAACAGCGACAACTCCAACTGTCCGACTAATAGGGTCCCGCGCAGCCCTGGTAGTCCTCCTGGAAACCTGAAAGTAAACGTAGGGTGAGCATACAAGTACACTCAGTAGGGAAAACCAAGACTCTCGTGCACAAGTGGGGGAACGTACTAAAGTCCCGTGAGAAAGAGTAAACCAAACACCTAACAAGGCAACTATCCATCCCAAGCCTCACCAAGGTTCGCTCCCCAAATAACGCAAGTCAAGTAATATATATATAAGAGCACATCGATGTTTGGGTACCCCGCGCCACTTTCCCACTGGTTATTGAGACATCCTACGCATCGGACCAATCTCGCCATTCTCACCGCAGTCCCACTGCCACACCCGCCCGCACACACCTGGGCCACAACCACACGCAGTCCCACTGCCAAATCCCGCCCGCACACACCTGGGCCACAACCACACGCAGTCCCACTGCCAAATCCCGCCCGCACACACCTGGGCCTCAACTGTCACAAGTAACCATGCCTGCAAACACCTAGGCCAGAACAACCATTGCTACGCCCGAAGACACCTGGGCTAAAGAATCCACTGCCACGCCCGAAAACACCTGGGCCTCATCCCGAAGACACTTGGGAAACCACCTGCCGCACACACCTGGCCAACCACCACAACACCCTGCCCGATGGTTCTTGGGCTAATAATGGACTCCAGGCCATCACAGCCTGCCCGAAGGTACTTGGGCTATCCGGGAAAGGGAGCAGAAAAGGAGCTAATAACCAGCCACTAAGTATAGTGTTGGGAAAAACACCCTTCCCCCATAAATGGGGGTGTTCGGCACTAAGTGCTCAACTTGGGTGGGGCGCGAATAAGAAACACAAAGCTACAAGTATAGATATAGGTAACAAACACTCACCCAAAACTTAGGTTTTCCTAGCCAACCTACAGGACACAATACCACAACGCCCGAGTCACAATTCGCGACCCTTGCCCACAAAACCATTTGTCCCATTCTTGTTTCACGTTCAGTCAATTGTTCAATTAATTTTAAGCACTACTGGGCAACTACCATAAGCATAACCAAGGAAAACGTCAAGCATAGATCAACCAAAACACCCACACCCGGTTCTGCCAATAGAGGATCTCTCCCCAGTTTGTGATAAAAACTCACAACCACTGAAACCATGCCAACAGGAGATCCCATCCCCCAAATTCACACAGCCGCCGAGAGTATAAAAAGAACGGGGGATCCCATCCCCTCCCACATTTCCAGCAAACGGCCCGAAGGGAAAACAACCAACAACCACTACCAACACGAGTCAGGGATTTTCAGATTTAAACGACTTAACACACTCCATGATTTCAAAATTCCATGTGTTCTATCCGTTAGTTATCACAGAAGGGTTGATCCTGGTGCTTTCAATTATTCAGCCGGGTATACTTGATTAACCAATTTCACAGCAGGAGTTCACAATTTCAGCAACCCATTTAAAACATCACGAGGGGATTCAAGTGCACACACACGACCACCAACGGCCTCAATTTTCAGAAACCATAGACCAGTACAACAAAAGGGATGATCATAAGATAAAGCATAAACAACGATCACAACCCCTTCCCCTTCTTTCTTTAGAACTTCGTTTAGTATCTTCATTAGGGTTTGGTTCAACCAATTCCATAGGGACAAAAGTAACGCCCACCCCGCATGATACACAAAAGTGAGAGACGAGAGAAAATCCCTACTTGTTGATGGATGATCGACGTTTAGGCCGGGGGCGCGGAACTTTACGGATAACGACGCGGCGGTCCCGATGCACCAGAAGAGTCACGATCGAAGAAGGGGAAAAACCACGGCCTAACCCTTAATTATAAGGGCTGGGGACGGTTGAGATGAAAACACAAAACCACGGAAGACGAGGGAGTCGTGGGTTGACCACGTGGCTTGACTCATCATTAATGGCGCTGGGTGGTTTTAACTGACCCATGAATTAATGAAGCATTTAATTTATACCTTTGCGCGCGTTTCGGATTTCCAAGATATTTTTAGCAAGGAAGAATAGGGTTTAAAACCCTATTTGCGAAAAAGGAACATTACTGGAACAACTTGGTAGGGCCGGTCTCACCGATCGGCGTCACCGATCGGTCTCACCGATCGGCGTCACCGATCGGTCTCACCGATCGGTCTCACCGATCGGTCTCACCGATCGGTGTCACCGATCGGTCTCACCGATCGGTCTCACCGATCGGTGTCACCGATCGGTCTCACCGATCGGTCTCACCGATCGGTGTCACCGATCTGTCTCACCGATCGGTGTCACCGATCGGTGTCACCGATCGGTGTCACCGATCGGTCTCACCGATCGGTGTCACCGATCTGTCTCACCGATCGGTCTCACCGATCGGTCTCACCGATCGGTCTCACCGATCGGTCTCACCGATCGGTGTCACCGATCGGTCTCACCGATCGGTCTCACCGATCGGTCTCACCGATCGGTCTCACCGATCGGTCTCACCGATCGGTCTCACCGATCGGTCTCACCGATCGGTCTCGCCGATCGGTCTCACCCTATTTGCGAAAAAGGAACATTACTGGAACAACTTGGTAGGGCCGGTCTCACCGATCGGCGTCACCGATCAGTCTCACCGATCGGTCTCACCGATCGGTGTCACCGATCGGTCTCACCGATCGGTGTCTCTGATCGGTCTCACAATTCATGCAAGTAATACACAGTTTAGGTCACATTAATCCCAAGAACATTTATAAATTACTATTATTATTTTTTCTACCGTTGAATCTATTTTAGGTGTCTCTAATGCATATCCACTGTTATGTGTATCATCATTCAACCCTACATTAAAACATGCATGTACTTTTTATAATGCCCTCTGTTTGTTCATGCGCACACATATATGCACAAACACTACTCATTTTCTTCCTTCTCCATGAAGCCATGATGTATTTACACAAGACAAAATAGAGTATCTTAAATCATGAACATGGTTGAATTTGATTTATAAATTCACAAAAAAAATCCTTTATTTAATGCATTATTCTTCTTCATTGAAACCACTCCTTCACACAAATAGTGCATTTTCATCTATTCCTTCATGCAAGTAATAAGGTATTTTCACAGAAAAAATATTCGGGAAGCACGATGGGAGGTGTCAACTCTTGTACTAGATCACAAAAATGATTAGTATTCTTAACACCATTCATGTGTTTGTGGCTCTCTCCTGTAAAGGATGTGTGTGGATCTTCTTCCTGTAACCTAACTAGTTTTGAAGAATCCCCATTCATGAATCCTTGAAGTCTCAAGGATCTATATCTCCTCTATGTAATAGTTACTCCATTGAGGTGGTCTATTTTTTTCATAACATTGGATATATCATACGAAACTAATTATTCTTGGATCGATAAATATATTTTTATAGGAAAGCGATAAAACCCTTGCACTGCCATTAAACACCAACACAATCCTACATATCATGCCCTGAAAATAAGTCATCTGAATTCCAAAATAACTTGGATTTGAATTGATCAAACACTGGTTAAAAGAGACTTGTAGAATAAGGGATTTCATGCTTTATGAAATCAATATCGATTTTAGTTAATAAATAACATGCATCCAAAAAAATGATGCATGCAACTATTTCTACCAAAATCTGGAATACCATCCATGGAGATCGAGAGTTTGAATGACTTCATGCTACTATGTTTATATTTTGTCCAATTAATATCCATAGTATTGATGGAAAATATCATTCATTATTCTTTAATCATTATTGTCTTAGTATATCGATCTCATATTGAACACGGTGGCCTAGAGAATGATAAATGGTGGTATAGTCACCTTCTCTATTGAACCATTGTTTCAGCATTGAGTTGTGGGAAGAGGAATATGATGTCACATTTTAACAATTAATGAAATAATTAAATCCACAAGACAAGGAGGATCAGAAGGCATAGATCAATATGATACAATATCTATCTTTATATCCATTATTTTTAATGATGGGTGAACAATGGAAGCATATTGCTATCCCACATCTAAAATAATTCTCTATTAATATCTTCTTTATTAGTTAATCCATGTGAATCTTGACTCGAGCTACTTACTAAATATTATCAAGAGTTAAAATTTAGAACACATAAGCCTTGACCATGTGGGACTTCATCCTAGAACATTCCCACATTTGGGTGTGCACACTGTGGGCCTTACACACGGGCCTATCAAGGGCTTATAAACAACAATCCTCACATTCCACCAACTTAGTGGCCATGATGTCCACCATGAGGAATGTTTGACCTCTCAGTACCACATGTTCCTTGGGTTGAGTTTGGATCAATATTTTTAGTTGGTTGTCAGATTTTTTTATGACACAGAGAATAAATTCATAGTCAAATATTACATGATGTAAAAAATCCCAGAAAATATACTTAGTAACAACTAAGTTTCTACTATACTTACACATTCAATTTTTATGGCCACATTTTTATTCATTGTAAAATTATTTCCTCATGAATATTATATGAACTTATATGTTTACAAGTTTTAACTTAAACCATTATCCAAAAACATTATGAAAATAGTAAAAATGTATCGTCTTTCGCTTTTATTAAGATCAAAATCTAAAAATTCTTCAAGTCAGTTTGTGCAAGGCTCTCATGAAATAATGACATATTGCATGACCTTTTTCAACTATTTTTTTTTGGAATATAAATTCAATGGATCTCCCTAACATCAAAATATCTATCTTATTTTTAGTAAACAATATATCTACATTTATACATATATTTTCAACGAGTAAAAGTCACCAATCATCAAAATTTATGTGAGAATTATTGAACCCTTACATCTAATGTCATCAACTAAATCCATAACCATTCTCCAGGAATCAAAATTGAAAATCTATATTTTGAAAGGATGTTAATTTTTGACTTCATATAGCTCCATTAAATTTGTACATTCTTAGCCATATTAAAATCATTGAAATATTACAATTTCACTAATCATTGTTTAAAATAAATGTCAATAATAAACAAAAAATAAAACTCATACACAAACTGAGCTCTTCAATATTCCCCTTTATATTTATAGGAAATACCATAAATTTTCATTCCAACTGAATGTGTCAATATGTGGATCATTATATTCTCTCTCCCATTAAAATTTCATGACTTTATTTTAACAAATTCTCTCCATTATTGAAATGAAATATATAGTTCTTGGGAAAAGGGTAACATTACATTCTTAATTAATGTATCATACATCATTTTACTCTATGTATACTAGGTCTATGCATTCATTAAAAAACAATATGATTTGATTTAGAAAAAAATGATGTCCCTTGTCAATAGATTGTGATACCTCACGAAATGTAAAATCATATTCATTTCTCCAAGGGTAATTATCCATCATTCTAGGATATAAATACTAAATTTGAGGTAAATCTTTTTATGAAAAATCAATCAGAAACCCTTGCACTCACCTCAACAAAATGATAAAAAACATTCTAGAAAAAAATATAGGATAAGTGGCCTTGGGAACTACCACATTTCTTATACCATTTATTAATTCAATTACCCCTTTGTAAAAAAATTCTATTTTTTGACAAACATATATGTGATATTAACAGAGACATATCTATTCTAATGACAATATCTTTATGAAATTTCAAAAATGATAAATTTGATATCGATTGAAATGATAATTCTAGAAGCCTCTATATTTGTCTCATTTTCATGAGAAACACTTCTCATCATCTATATAATGCCGGATTTTGTAAAAAATGGATTTCATGAAATTCCAGTATAGAGAATACACCCGAATAGAAATTTAACGTGTGATGTTTTAGATTAGACTACTTTCACAACTTGAACAAGTATTATATTACTAAACACTAATTTTTTATGATATCAAGAAATTAGATCTAACCAATATGGTATCTTCATTATTGTGGATTTATAAAACTGGGAATCAAATTATTCATCTTCATCAAATATAATACTATACCACTTTTATATTTTAATTCCAATTTGAATAATCATTAAAGGATGATAACTTTTTTATCATTGCTATCAATAAATGATATCACTAAAAACATATCACATTTTCCCCTAAAAAAATGCTTCACCTTTATACCCTTAATTATTATCAAAAATACACTGCACAATAATTATTTAAATAAGGTGGATCATCCGTGCATTTACATTTTAAGAGAAATTATGAGATAGTTATCTCAACTAAATTGAACCACTTACTTTAGTCATTAAACTAGATCATATAATCATTAATATATATTGTGGTTTTGTGGATCTTATTACTTCTTCATTGTCATTGAGGGATATCATTATTTCTTCAAAAGATTTTATTATACTTTTCTATCTTGTTGAAACTTTCACCTTCCAAAAGAATTATTATTATGATAGAATAATTTCAAGGAAAATTCAAATAGTATTCCTATACATGATTAACCTCACATGAATATAGTTTTTATAGTGATATATAATCTGTTCTTTTCCTTTTTCACTAGCTTTAGCTTATGCATCTTCTATTTCACTCATTATTTACAAATATTCTCTCAATATAACAAATAGATCATTATGAACTATGGTACAATGTTTGGATATTCAACATGGATTATTCTAAGTGCTATCCAACTTAGTGGTTCTTTTGTATGATTCACCTTTACGAAACATCTTGGATTTTTAATCCATGTTATTCTCAATTTCTATCATAAAATTTTCATTGAAGATGTTTTTTTCACATAATTCTTCCAATTTCATTTCATGGCAGCTTCAAAATTCACATAAAACATACATATTCATCTTTACATATCAATAATGAATAAATGTTGAGATGTTAATGCACCAAACTTGAGACTATTTCAATTCCATACCTCACAGATGTTATCAATATTCTAAAATTTTATTTTTGTATAAAGATTATTCTAAACCTATGGATGTTTCTTCTTCATATATGTTTTACATTACCATGAAATAGGCTTCCTTTGTAATCTTTCATTTCTATTATTCTACTAAACATTGAATGAAAAATTTCAAAACCTATTGCAGTACCAAAATTTGCCCACAAATCATGATTTTTGGCTATCTTATCTGTCATATAATTTTTTTCTTATTCATGGCTTCTTATTCTCTCTATGGGGATACAACTTCCACATTATTTTTCCTTTCCAGTTTATTCATGGTGGTCGGTTTCTTATATAAATTTTCTATTCATACTTGTTCATATTTTCTTTTACAACCTACATTATTCAGGACAACATATTTAGAAACATTTTTATTGGATGATAGTTATGGTACATGTTTCATCCCATTTTCTTATGATTTATAATTATGTGAATTTATTATCCTCTTATCACATTTTAGAGGTATTTCTTTTATAGAATCATATAGTGAGCATTGAGTACTAGTTTAGACTATTTGGTTCTTTTGGATAATCTCAATATATTTCTTGTAAATATTTTCCCACATTTCTTCTAAAATATACATAATTCATATTAAGGATAACATTATACATTTTAATTTTTATCATATTCTCAAAAAAAGGTTTATATATTCTATTAACTTCATCATCATGAACCTTAACATTATTCTAAATATATGATTCATGTTCTATGATGTTCTTAAATATTTCATTCAATTGTAATCCCCTGACATCATTTCTCTTTTTTAATTTATCTTCAAGCACATAAAAATTTTCTTCTAGAGTATTTTTGAAACCCACTTTATCTTAATCATCGTTGAGGAATTTTGGGGAACTTATTTTAAGTTTACACTTTGTTTCATCAAAATATTCAAGATTTATAGAGAGGTTTAAACATTCTACAATTTTTAATACAAGGCCTTCTCAAAAATATATGCTTCTGCTTCTAGTTGGGTGATATCTTCTTGCATACATTGAAAGAATCCACAAATGTGGGAGTATCTGTATTCAGGAATACCATGAGAAAAAAATATTAATCTATTGACTATTAATTCTTGTGATGTTTTAGATTGATCATCATCTCCACTTATTCTATCATCTTCATATTTAGGACAGTATTAAAATGTATTAATACATACATTAGGATCACTAAAGGTAGTAAGGTTATCTATCTTATCAGGGGAAAATTGAGCTACATGGTCATTACTTTCCATGCCTTATATGTCTTCATTGTTTCCTATACATGGATAAATATATACTTCCTCTTATTTATATGATATGGAATTCTTCTTCAAAATTATATTTTCATTATTTTTTTTGTTCATCATTGTCTTAGTTGATGCCGAACTATTCACAATGATTGAATATTCACCATAAATGTAAATCATTCTTGACATAGGAATGAAACTCAAATATTTAAAAAATAGCTGCTTCACTATATAGAATCAAACATATGTTAACCTTGTTTTGACACCACATGAAGGGATGGTTAGGGATATTTCTAACGTTGAGAGAGAGGGTAAATTGGTGTTCAGGGATTTTTAATCCAATCACAATTTTTTATTACTTTACCTATTTGAACAATTAGTATCTTTATTATCCTATTATATTTTTTCTATCATATAAAAATATATGAAATAAAATAAATATGGATCATAATATTTATTCAGGGTTATCTACTCATTAAGAGTTGCTAGTCCTTGTAATTTTATGGAAATGATTCGACCAAAAACCACTAGAATGTGTTCCTTTGAATTTGGTTATAGAAATTAGTAAATACCCTTTCACTTAAAATGCATTATAGTCAATTAGAAATTCATGTTTTATAGAAATTTTTTTGATCTTTATAATACCTAAAAAGATAGTCTCCACATTATTTTTAAGGTTAATTATAGTATAAATAAATTATTCAACCTATTGAGACTATTCTTGGAAGTCACAATGATTATTTGGTATTATTAAAACTTTTCCTTCACGTTATTACTTGAAAAAATTTCAGTAGGTAACCTTATCACATTATCCTAGAATAAAAATTGATAGTTGTATTATCTTCATCTTCAGTCGGTCACAATAATATGTATATTCTGTGAACTGAGGAATAGAATTCTACCTAAATAAAACGATTATTAATTTAATAATGATTTGTGGTCGCTTTTTCTTAAACCTCCGATACTTGAAACTATTATGTAATAGTGTAAAGCATTGTCCTGGTCACATTCTCCTTCAGTGAAAAACCAACTATAACAAAAATGCTTCTTTTCCTTGATATAATAACAAACCTCCTTTTTTATTTTTAAAACCATCAATATCATCTTCAAATACCATCATCATTGTTAATTTTACTTGAATAACTAAATATATATTGGTTACTATCTTCTTATTCATTAAGATACAATAATATATAATAATTAAGTAGTGTCAAATTTTTTTTCATGGATTCACAATACCATCTATAATTAATTTATCAGTTTTTTGTTATTATTCTTGATGAAACAAATAGTAATTCAATGTAATTTCACACCATGAACATTATTATTTCCTAAAATAATAGCCTTAAAAATGTATAATTCTCTATTAATGAATTAATACCATGAATATATTATATATAAATTATTCATGTAATGCATGGTTTATGTCACATAAATATCGAGCACTTTTTTTAGTCTGTATTATTGTTTTTTAAACTTTTCAATCGGTTACTAGTATCTATAACGAATATCCACTTTTGTGTGTATCATCATCGAACCACACATTAAGACATTCATTCCCAATTTAAAATCCCATTTTTTTATTCCTTCACACACATATATGTATACATATTTTTCGTTTTATTTTTTCTCATCACGTTCATTCTACCTCCACAAAACACAAACTCAGGTATCTAAAATAATCCACATGAGCGAAAGTGATTCGCGCATGCTTACACTACCCAATGCTATCAAGAATTCCTTTTCTCAAACCACTCATTCACCCTCACAGTGACTTTTAATTCATTCCTTTGTACAATCCAGAAAAAATTTACATGGAACACAACTTCATGAAGCATAGTGGGAGATTTCAATTTATTCACTATCCTACAAGAACGATTATTCATCGTTAATTATGAAGAGGATGTTAAAAAAAAGTCACACATCTCCGGCTCTCCTTTGAGCAAGATGTTTGTGGATACCCTTCATATAACCTAAATGGTTTGTGAGACACACCACTTCATGAAACCTTGAGGGTTCATGGATCTTTTTCCCCTTCATGTAATGGAAATGTCCTAGATATGCTCAGTTTTTTGGATAACATTGGATATATCATGAGCATCAAATTCATATATTCTCGAAGAAATTGATCTCAAAATTGGACTACCATTATACACTGAATGAATATCACATATCATTAAATGAAAATAAGATGTTTGAATGCACAAATAACTAGGCATTGAATTCTTTAAGCACTAGTTAATAGAGACACCAAAATTAATGTTATTATTTCTTAAAAATTGGAATACCCTTTAAGATGAATAAATCACACGCATATGATCATGGAAACATATAAATTGTTGTCTTGAAATTTCAAAGACCACCCATAGAGATCAACTCTTTGACCATCCTCCAATAACAATATTTAAATCTTGTTCGATGCATCCCTATAGATATCATGTAAAAATGTTGCATGATTATTAAAATATGTTTGTCTCAGTATATTGACCATATAATGATCATGGTGACCTCAGTTTTGATCGATGGTTGTTCGGAAAATGTCCTTGCAAAACCATAGTGTCGATGTCAAGTACTGGGAGGATGAGGAAAACAGTGACTTTTAAAAATTTGTTGCTTATTTAAATGTATGAGTATGGGAGGGTTTTCTAGGGAAGATCAAATTGATCCAATGGATTTATTTTTATAAATTATTTTATAATAAGGATGAACATTTGTTTCACACCACTATCCCTCATTATATATCCCTGAATTCATGGCTCTACATTATTAGCTGAGCTATGTGATGCATTGATAAAAGTTATCGACACGGGATCAAAACTGGTATAAACTATGAACAAACGAGCCATATCCCTATGGTCCAAAACCCCAAACCATGCCAACCTTTTATAATTCACAATACAGTCCTTACGCATGGGAAAATTAGGGACTTATACAAGTCCCTCTTCAGATTCTGCCTTTTAGTTGGCACATACGATCCTCCTTGAGTCTTGGTTGACCTCTATGTCGCACATGTGCCTCAGGTTGAGGTTGGATCAGGATTAATTGTGGGTCAGACCCTTTTTTATAACACTTATAATAAATTCTAATTGAATTATTCCAAGACATAAAAATAATACCACACAAAAAATACTTCGTAAAAAATAAGTATCAACTATAGTTCCACATTAAATTTTCATGGAGACCTTTTTATTCATCTTCAAATTATTTTCTCATGAATTTTATATGAACTTATTTTTTTCATAGTCACCCATAAATTTCAATTAATTACATTATACAAATATTAATTATGTATCATTGTTCCCCTTAAAGAAAATAAAAATCTAAACATTCTCCATGATAGCTCTTAGATGTTCTTCATGCAATAATGGTATATTGCATAACCTTCTATAAATATTCTTACTTTTTTTAGATTATCAATTCGGAAGATCTTATTAACATAAAAAAACTATATTATATCTTGTAAACAATATATCACCTATGAAACATGTATTTTCCATGAGGATGAATTAACAAATGATCAAAACTAATTGGAGAATTATTCAACCATGACATCCAATGTGATCACAATAATCTACAAAAACTCTCTCTGAATCACCTTTGAAACTCAGGGTCTTTAAAATATGCTGCTTTGGAAACTATCCAAGAACTATTTACATGGGAACATCACAGTCATATTTATATCAATGAAACTGTCATATTTCATTGATCACCATTGATAATAAATTAAAATCATGAAAACAAATACAACTCATACAAAAAGTGTGTTCTTTAAGAAAAATATTATCAGATGAGTATATTTTATCAGTTACCTAGATTTACAGAAGATAAAAGAATGTATAGCTATCAGATCCTAAAGAGATGAGTGGGATATGATTCCTTATGTTCAAGAAGATGTATTTATGAAATATTTTTGGAGGTTTATCATTGGTTTTTGGTATATGATTCATATATTTGGAAAATAACCTATTGATTATGAAGTATAAACTAGGATGTTGAGTTTCAATGCGTTAGTAGAATTATATGATGATTAAAATGTTTAATTTTAGTAAAAACTTCTATATATTATGATAGTCCTATCATATTATATTAGGTATAATAATTAATTAAGTTGTAGAATGAATATTTATACAGTTCTCATGAAGTTAATAATATATGGGTAATGTTTGATAAAGTTGTTTATTTGAGAATGTATATTTAATTTATTTTTTTTATCATATATTTTTCATTGTGTAATATAAGTGATTGACATTCAAGAGATATTAGACTACATTACTAAGTTTATAGGAAAAAAACCGGGGGAATAATAATCATTATGGAATGATTTTATTTTTATAATAAGTCATTATGAGATTTTATTAATCCTTATGGAATGGATCTAATAGAAGATGTTGGAATTTATACAAATATATGGGGTTGTTTCTTTATATAATCACTTTCCATTAAGTTAAGATTTAATTTTTTGTATAATATATAAGTGCTGTAGAGAATAATGTCACATATTATTAACCTTGGGGGACTGATCATAGAGATTATTTATCTATTACCTACTTTATATTGCATTTGTAAAATGGGAAATAGATAATGGTGGATTTTTTTTGAAATTGTGATTGTGATATAGACTCTAAATACTTATCCTCAAAAATTATGTGGAGATTTGAAACATGATTATAGAATGAATCAATGAATGTTAACAATTTTTATGTCATAATGTATAGTAAAACTAATATTAATTTCCATGAAATCACGTATTGATTGATAAATTGATACTAGATCTAGTTGTTCAATGTAATTATGTGCATAGGATTAAGTTATATATTTTCGAGTGAATATTGAATATGGATTTTCAAGTGAGTATTTGTGGAATTATGATATTAATATTATAAGAGATGAGATTTCCATGTTGTTTTGATAAAATATATATGGATTCTGATGAGTTGTAGTTCTATAAAGACGGTTAGGTCATATAGATTATGAGGTGATGCCACTAAGTGAAAATAAAGGAAAATTTGGTGAATGATAAAAATTATGGAATTATAATAGTATGATCTATATAATGTAATCATTAATAAATATATATATTGTCTAAAAATTTGAGGAGTATGTGTTAATATAATTTATTAATTTTTTTGTATGAATATGTCAAGTCATGTGGGGGATTGAGGAAATTGATTTAAAGGCATATCCAATAGAACATAATGTGGTGATAGATCATTAATGATATCATACCATTATATCATAGCATATTATAATTTATTTACCACATTTAGAGAAGTTCAATTGTTGGGTTAATAGAATTTTATCTAGTTTGTAATTTAGGTTATAATGTTTTTGTGATGGTGGTCTTAAATAAGGATAATTCTCCCTGATATTGGATAATGTCAATTCACTCATTGGTAAATCACCATTTATTTCTATAAGGTACAAACCTAATTTCTTGATAATTATGGTAAACATTAGGGGTTAAATTTTTTATTAACACAAACAATGGTGGTTGATATTTCACATAAATTTATGGGTTAGTGTTACTGATAAATGATGTTTTACTAAAGCATTTGTAGATCTGAATATTAGTCAATCATATTTTCAAAATGAGTTTGTATGTTTGGTAATTGAATAATGTGAAATCATGGAAATATAATTGAATGGGGACTAAAATTCTTCGATGATTTTAATAGAATTAGGTTATCCTTAAATGTTCAATATCTTATGTTTTCAATAGTGGCAATTTTTCAAGAAGGAATTGGAATTTTTTCCCATATATGTGGTGATTGATTGGTGCCACTATAAATGTATTATGGTCTAGTGAAATATAGTGAATTAAAAAATGGGAATTTTTGAATTAGTGTTTTTCTATTTTATATATGTAATGGTATGTTATCCATATTAGTATAGATTCATTTAGAACTATAGTGTTCTAATAATAGTGTTTTGAGGATGCAGATATAGCATCGATGAACAGACTAGTGCTCATTACAATTAATTTCTGGTAGTAATATGGAAATCCATTTGGGTGAATTTTTTGAGATATGATTTGAATTAATTTTTATTTGGGTTTGATACATCTATAGAAGGGATAATAGAACATGTTCACACAGATCAATGTTATTCACAATCCATGATATTTTTCCCAACAGTATTAATTATGGATTTATTATTAAAAATTGTAGTAATTATTTTATAATTCATGGGTTTTTTAGTAATTGAGTATATTTTTGGTGGGGCATATCGTATATGGATAATGAAATAATTTTTAAATGGGGTGACTCCATAATTTTTAGTATGTGACTCCTTTTACTTTTTTTATATAATTATAGGTAATGCATGATGTCCATGTGGTGCAATGTGAATGTAACCAGACCAAATGATAATTTATGGGGTATGTATAAATATGTGAAATTAGTAATAGACCATAATAATTATATTACGTACATTACTATAAAATTATTGTTACTTATTTACTATATTAATGTAAAAACCTCATGTCAATTAAGATGAACCCAAAACAAATGTTCATCATTGAGGACCAGCTCGTGCTTCATTATGAAGTCCCATTTATTTATATGCAATAATATATTGAGAGCTATGACATATTCATAGTTTGAGTGATATTATCTGCCCATCATTTGATTAGGAATTAGGTTCGGTAGGATTAGTATTCTTCTAATTAGGACTAAGACCGTCATGGGGTTCTCATGATGCTTCTAAAATTTTAATAAAGAAGAAACCTTGATTATTATAGAATATTAATAACATGGAAAGTTCTTGGAATTTGTAGGTACACATAGGGGATATGTTATAATAGACCACGATATACAATTCCATAACAAGGGAGGTGATAGTTGAAATGAAAATGGGTTGAATGGTACCATGGGTGGTCTAGTTTGATTACGAATAACGATTGATAGAGGATTATTATCTTTCTAATTAGTGGGAGATAGTTCAATTATATGTACACTGGACCTGGGGTAGAGTGTTTAATTGTATTATGGACAATATTTTCCCTCAGAATACTTATAAATAATATAGTATATGTTAGGGATGACAAATTAATCTTGGTATTGTTGTAACCAAGGATGATCCTTTCTATAAATGGGTTCTAGTTTTTGTTTTTTGTGAGTCCCTGCTTTGATGATCGGGGAGTATTCAAAGAGGGTGAACTTATAGTACAATATTATAATAGTATTTAAGGTGGAATTATTTCCTAGTGTTTTCCAAATATATGGTCTCAAAATTTGGTGGAAGGGATAACATCATGAAGGGTTGTTTTATGGAATCAACTCTTCATAAATATGGTAAAGGAAAGGATTTTTTTGAAGACTGGATTGATGTTTGAGAAAATTTGGATCATCACAAATAGATATGTTTTTCTCTACAATTATGAAAAGTGGAGCTTGGTGACTACATTATGTGTTTACGGTGATCTCCATAAGTATGAAAAAATTCACTAGAGCATCGTGAATGGAGGATCATCTAAAAGATGTTTCTAAAAGGTTTAAAAAATTATCTATATGTGGTGGAGAATCATGAATTGCGGAGCCTAAATATATATAGTTACCCCCACTTCATTTAACTAGAAATTATTTATATAAAATCAAAAATTAATCATATTTCATGAAGCTATGGAAGCTCTATGAATTTAATTTTCTATGTGATCTTGAGAATTGTGAATAGACTTGTTATGTAATGACTGACGCCAATGCTTTTGAGTAATGGGTTCTTTGTGATGATGGGGTATTATTAAATAGAACTATGAGCTTTGTGAAGTTAGTTTGTTCCCAATATCCATTTTTTATTGCGATGTTTTTGAGCATCATGGAGTATCATCAAAAAAGGAAGTTTTGATCATCTCATTTAAGTGAACAGTGATTTCGATGTGAAGAAACTAAGGTATATGGTGCAAGAATATTATCATGCTAGTCATACACAAAGTCTTTAATGAAAATCTCTTTAATTTACTTTAATGTTGATAAACTGAGAAAAACTTTATCAAAAGTAGTGATCTATGTGAGTCGAAAAATGAATTCTGAAAGACGGTTTGAGTTATACCAAAATCTTGTAAAGTTAGTGTTCATGGAATAAAGTGAATGTGTATATTCTTATGTATTCCATAACTAGTGAAGATTTTTTGATTTTTGTATGACCAAAAAATTATTGGTGTATTCTCCTTATAATATCCCTTAGTGTTGAACCAAGTAAAACTATTATGTTGTCTCCATTTATGTGACCATTTTCATTATTGAACTAATCCAACAGATAGGTTCAACAAATTCCTACCAACATTGGAATAAGATCCCTTTATTTAAAATAAAAATTTTAAACCCTAATTCACCCATCCCATCTCAGGGTGATCAATCGTCCCACAATTGGTATCTAAGGAAGGTTCACCAATGTTGGATTCTTTATAGTAAAGATAATATATTTTTAACATTTGTGCATCTTTCATGAGTCAATAATGAAGTGCAGTTTTGATGAATATTTTGTGATCTCTATGCATAGGTCTATATCAACCAAGACCATGTTGAATATGAAAATGAAAGAGAAGTGAAAGTTGAAGACATACCTCTTTTCTAAATAAGGGGTTGTATTTAGTTCTCCATGCCTTTTTTATAATAAAGATATATCAGGTTTTGAATGTAATGTTCATGTGGCTTAGGTTTTCACCAAAGAAAAATACAACACTTCAATCTCATGTAAATACAAATTTTCATGTGATTAGAGGGTATGTGTTTGCACCATTGAAATTTTCCCTCTAAATAATGATCCTAGATGAATTGGGTATATTGAGTAATCAAAAACCTTATGTTAATTTAAAATTAAGAGATTACAGAATTATCTACATGATATTCATGTAGAAAGAGAGATCATTGTTTCTATAATCTTTCAATGTATGAATATAGAGATCACCCGACTGGTAAGAGATGTAGATGATTTGGAAAAGGTATTTCAAGGAAAAAGTATTGAAAATTTAACACTCTCCAGATAGGTCAGAACCTTTGAAGAACTAAATAAATATCTTTAAATGTGTTCCTCAAAATAACTCAATGAGTTTAAAGATAAAGAGGTAGTCAAAACAAACCTTGAAGAAAATATTCATGCACTTAAATAGAAATTCAAAAATAGCACTGATGTCAATGGTTTACAATTGGAAGAAATATCTAAAAAGATCAAGGAACATGACTCTTATATTCAAAATAAGTTTAAGCTTCATGATGATGATTTTTTTAGTTTCAAGAAGGCCTATGAAAAAAGATAATTAGGATTGAAGATCATAAAATCATCCTAAAAATGAAATGTGTAAATCTAGAAGCTCGGTAGTGAAATCATGAGAAGATATATATTGAGACTTCACAAAAGAATGAAATAGTTTTTGCAGCTACTCAATGTTCACTAGAGGATTATAAATCTAAAAAACCTCTAACATATGATAAAGAAGATCATGACATCTTACGATAATATGTCTCAAGTAGTAGAGAAGAAAAAAGTACCATCCACACAAAATTTCATTAATTATTCTAAAACTGTTATCAGAAATATTATAGGTTATATGAAATATTATGAATAGGTATGGATGAATAAATGTGATCAAAAACCTACCACCTTGACTAGGGTCGATTGAAAAATGAGTATGTAATTTTGATGACCATAAATAGCACAACAAGTCATGATGAAATTACACCAAACTTATATAAAAATTATAAAAAGATCAAGGTTCAATGGTCCATGTTGGTACTACAAAAGATTTAGAAATTGTTCCTTAGATTGATGGTACCATTATTTAAATTAAAAGTCACAAAGGAGTCATATTTCAATGGGAATCAATCAATAGTATATGAAGCTACATCCACAAGTCCATAAGAATTTGTATAATACAAACAGATTTGAGAAGGTTTATAAAATATGTGGTGTATGCAATGGTAGTGGCCACAAGGTTGGTACATACTTTTCACATCATACATTCAATGTTGATAAGAAAATAAGGCCACAAAATATCACTATGTATAAAGAAGAAACCTTGGGAAGAATTTACAAGAATATTTCAAAGACAAATTTTCCCTAGAAGATCTAAAGTGAGGAAGATGAGAAGACCATGGATTATAAATCCAATAATTTAAATGGTTATTAATCCAAAATAAATAATAATAGATTTGAGACATATAATAACACATTTGGAAGATCCAAAACTGCTAAAATAGTTCTCAATGACATGTCAGTTATTTGGCTAGTATATTTAGAAAGAATGCGGAAACATGAAGATGTATAAGCTAAGGCTAGTGAAAAAGGAATAGAAAATATTAAACATAATGAAGAAAACAAGAATGTGTGTTTTCAAACAAAATGAAAATCTTTTTTTAATGAAGTTTTATGTTATATATGTATAAAATCTGGTCACAATGCAAAAGTTTTTTTAAATTTACTACCATAACAAGAATAATTTCTTAAGGGGAGTAAGAATTTATCATCCATGAAGGCTGTTATGAAGAAAAATTATCCACACTAATTAGAAGAGGATGTGAAGAGATCCATACTGCCTCAAAATAAATCATAACATATATTCAGATGTGAAATCATGAATATTGGAGTAAATTGAGAAACATGGTTGATAAAAACCTCTCGACCTTTTTGTTCTTGTGGATAATGAAATGAATATCCAATGTATTCTCTTAATCTTTGGTCATTATATTTTTGATTATAAGGTTGGGAATTGAATGGTGAATCATATTCCTTGTAGGATAATCATAGAATTGGTGAGGGATTCCATTTTTTTATGTAGACAAGATGATGAAGTCACTATATTTGAATGATTCCTAAATTTGGTAATCAAATAAAAACATGATGGATGATCATTTTTAATGAATCTGAAGATATTATATTCTGGAAAACTATGATACATAGGGTTCCATATTTTCTTGATCTTGTTTATGGTATCCTAGAGAACAAGTGTTTCTAAATATTATCCATGGTGAAGTTGTGATGGTTATCCAACATGGAAAATTATAAGATGAAGAACCATTAAGATTTATTCTACATCCTGAAATTTCATGATATCCATTATTGATGAGATCCACCATTATGAATATTTTGAGAAGTATTTCTATTAAGGGAGTGAAAAATAAATAATGATTAAAAAACTACCATAATAATTATTTTAATTATAATAAAACTTGGTTATTCTGGATTTTTCATAAAGATATCGTCATTGAAAAGGAGTTTTAGGATGATTATCCTTAAAGGATTCATATCAAATTTAGTATTATCAACATGGAATGAAATTTAATGACACATAAAGGAATGTATATGTGTTATCATATCATTAGCTATCATGATCAGTGGGAATGGGAAAAATTCAAATGATGAAATAGTGTATAAAAGTTATGCATAGATTTAAGGCATTAATGTTGAATAAATGGTTTATTCAATAGCGAGACTGGAGTCTATCAGGTTTTTACTTTATATGTAAATCCAAATAGGATACAAAGTTTATTATATGAATGTCAAAATAATATTCTTAAATGGTGTTCTTGAAAAACATTTCCACATTGAACAACTAGGGGATATTCTAATTGGTAATGATAAAATTATGGTTTTTAGATTGAAAATGGCATTATATAGTCTGAATTATGAACCATGAGCATGGTATTATTCTCTGGATATATAGCTAAAGAATCTGTAATTTAAAATAAGAGGTGTTTAATATAATATCTATGTAAAGGATTCAAGGTAATATCAATTTATGGTGTCTGTATATGTGGATGATATTATATTTAGAGGAAGCAGATAGAGATCAGTGGAATAATTTTCCAATCACATGAAATAGAAATATTACATGTGTAGTATTGGTGAACTCACATACTTCATGGTAAAATAGGTCATTCAAAATAAGGATTACATTTTCCTTTCTCAGACTAAATATATATGAGATTTTCTAAATAAATTCATCATGCATTACTCCAGACCAATATTTACTCCAATTGTGGCTGGGACAAAACATGGAAAGCATGAGGACGGAACTTCTATAGATCCCACCATGTATAGAGGAATTATCTTAATCTAATTTTACTTAACTACAATATATATATATGTTGCATTTGTTACATGATTAGGGGACTTCTTTTAAATAAATCAGAAGGTATAACATAAGGCAACAGTTAGACGAATCATGAGATATAGTCAAGGTACGCTGAAGTTTTATTATACTTTATTGTAGGAAGAGACAGTGAATTTTATGATTTTTTCTAATACTAACTTGGCTGGATATATGGTTGATTGAAATCCCATAGGTTGTTGAGAATTATTTTTCATCATGAAATGTGTGGGCCGGTTGAGTAAGAAATATGAAATCACTTCACTATGTATGGAATAAGAATAGTATATCTCTACTACAATGGCTTTCACTCAATAATTATGGATGAAGCAACAACGAACTGATATTGGTGTTAAGGTGAACCATCCAATGGTGATTCACTATGATTACAAGAGTGAAATTAATTTTACAAAGAATCATATTTATCATTCTCTTATGAAACATATTAAAATCAGATATCACTTCATCAAGGAAAAGTTGCACAAGTCATGATTAAAATGGATCATGATGAAAAGGAAGACCATGTTATTGTAATTATCACGAAGACATTTTCAGAACATGTGTTCGAGAAATATAACTTGAACCTTCATGTTCAATGACCTCTGTGATAATGAGGAGGTTAGGGTTTTCCCCCTACCCCTAGTTTTGTTAAGCCTTTTTTTCTTTTTGTCGATGTGATTCATTTTTACGGGGTATATACAATCTATGAGAAGTGTGTTTTTGAGCTATACAAGTAAAAAACGGATTATTTGGGTTTATTTACCAAGGGGGAAGGGGGGTATGGATAAATTCAATGTCTTTGGTGTTATGAGGAAACAAATAATGGCTTAAAAAGGGGTAGAATGAGACTAGAGAAAAATATTCCATGTTATGTGGAAATAGTTAGAGCTTAGCTTCGACATCTTTAAGAATTCTAGAACATGAGAACCCAGTTCATTCTTCCCCTATTTTTTCTACACTGATAATTACTCTTGTAGAATTATAGTTATTTTTGTGTTGTTCCTTGCATATCAGGTTTCGATATTGGTTGGTGCTTTATTGAAATTTTATGCAGATTACCATCAAACCCAAAGGGGTAGATAATTGGAACCAAGGATGATATTTGCTAGAAATGGAGTCCAGTTTGTGTTTTTTTTTCAATCCACACATGTATGATCATTTATTTTTAAAGGATAGTGATCTTACAATACAAGATGACTAAAATATTGAAGTTGGTGATGTTCCCTGGTGTTTTTTAAATTTCTAGGTTCAAAATATAGAGGAAGGGATATTGTCACAATGTGTTGTTTTCTTGAATAAAATATTCATATATATGGTATGTTAATGGGTTTCAAGAAGACTAGTTTGAGGTTCATGAAGATGTGAAGTATCACGAATGGATATGGTGTTCTTCGTGATAACATGAAGTTCTACATTATAACTGTGTGATGTGTAGACGCAGATCTTCACGACTATGAAAAATTTCCCCAGAGCACCATGAATGGAGGATCATCGAGAAGATGTTTCTGAAAGATCTAATAAAAATTTTGGAGTTGTTTTATCATCCTGAATAGATTATAAAATAAATATAATGCTACCCACACTTCATTAAACATGAAATTATTCAGGCAAAATATATAAAAACTCTAATTTCATGAAGCTAGGGGAGCTCTATGAATCTGGATTTATATGGGATCATGTGTATCACGAATAGTCTAGTTAGGTCTTGGCTGATTACAATGCTTTTGAGTAATGGGTGCTCCCCAATTAATGGGTATTCCATGATGGTTGTATGATCTATGTAATGGTAGTTTGTTCTGTGAAAAAGGTTTTCTTCATGAAGGTTGTGACCTTCATGAATGAGATTTGTGAAAGGTAGTTTAAAACATTTACTTTTTATTGAATAGTGTTTTCGAATTGCATCAAATTAAGTATACTGTGAAATAATATTCTCATTCTAGTTATGGAAAAAATATTTAATATAAATCAATTGAAGTAACCTTCAATAAATAAAATGATTAATACTTCACGCAATACAGTGACTTAGGGGGTCGACGGAAGTGCTCTGAGGGACATAGTGAGCTATCCCTAAAATCTTGTAAAGGTAGTGTATTTGGAATAAAGATACAATTTTTGTCCTTTTATATTACATAACTTGTGAATATTAGTGTATTTTGTTTATACCGACACATTTTCATCATACGCTCGTCGTATTAGCCATTAGTGGTGAACCATGTAAAATAGTTATGGTGTCTCTTTACATGTGAAAGATTTATTACTACACTAGTCAAATATATATGTTTGACAAGTTACTACCAACGTGGTAATAAGATCTATTTCTTTAAAAGAATATGTTCACACCCTAATTCACCCCTCCCCTCTCAGGGTGCTCAAGGGTCCTATATGTATATCATATTAGTTGAGTCATATAGTCTGATTGATGATATAAATATTTATATAGGTTAATGTGATATAAATAAATATTACATAAGATGTGGTAGGGGAAAATAATGTAAGGATGAGATTTCGTAGGGAAACACACTTGAATTTGATTTTGATGATATCGATGATTTTTTTTTGAAGTGAGTTCAGACATATTAGAAGAAAAAAATAATCATTTTGGTCCTATTATTACACCTAAAATTGGGTGATTCAAAAAAAATATTCCAATAATGATATTGAATGGATTCCCTAATCTTTTAGTGTTTGTTTATAATGGTTAAATATATTGATCTTTAGACTAATCATTTTTTCATCTATTGCTATGATACATTATTCCTAGGGAAAATTATATTTCTACCTAGTGGTGTTCATATTAAAACTTATACTAGGTGATTTTCAATCTAGTGTTATAAAAAATTATAAAATATATCAAGTATTTTTCCATCTAGTGTATTGATATATTTTTCCATACATTATGTACATTTCTAGATAGTAGTATGATATAATATTAATAGGATTTTTTATGTACCAAAATATAATTTTAATGCATTATTCCTAGGATTGTGAATTTTGATAGATAGTTGTTTAATAAATTATTCTCTAGGATTATAATTTTTTAAGTCGGTGGTGAGGCACTCTATTCCCATGAAAAATAATTTAAAAAACTATTATCATTTCATATAATTCCCAAGATAAAAAAATCAAGGTAGTGTAACTAATTTTTTTCACTATACTGAGTTTTTTTCTAGAACTGAAACATATTGTCCAAAAGTTTAGATTATTTTATAGATTGCTGATATAATTAATTATTACTTTTATTGATACCATTAAATCCAATGATACTAATAGAAATTTATGTTGATGGATCTTCTTATAACCGATTATTAATACATAGGTATATATATCATTTGAAAATATAGAGTGATTTCATTGAATTATAGGTTTTCAAAAAACAATAAAATTGGTTTTTGTGAAAAAACATATAATGGAATAGAGGGAATGAAAATACCATAAAACTACTCAAAAACTAAATAAGGAATGTTTTATTAGATTGTTTTTCACTTTCTGAGGAAATAAATGTTAAATTATTAATTTTCACTACATAACATTCATATTTCAAATGAATACCATTATATGTGGGTTTATATTACGATATTCGTTGGTGTTATATAATGGGTTCTATTCTCATAGCCTATAATCACAGCTAAATAGACTTGAAACATATATATTTGGAATATAGTTAATCAAAATGACCCATGAATTGGTTGGTGATTTAGAATAGATCCACTGGGTTGAAGTAATAATATTAGGTAAAATCTAAGGATCATAATTTTTGTCTGATTTATAATTTTATTTTCTACTATAAATAAGTTCTATAAGTGATAAGTTTATTATAATATCATTTATTTGTTATATATTTGAAAGAAGTATATACAGAGTCAATATTTAGTAACCTAATATATTCCCTTAAGCATAGATACGTAACATGTGTTATAGTCATTTGACATGGTTTATCAAGATGAGGGAACTAAGCTATAATGATCTTGATTAAATGACGTTTTCTTGATAAAAGTATAATGTTTATGCTCAATGGGTACATGACTAATAAATGGAATATTAAAATATCTTTATATATATAGACATGTTTATCAAATTCTTATATATGAATATATTTTTTTAATTGATGTTATATAATGTTCATTTGTCACTTGAGTATCATCAATGTTTTTCTATATTTATCTATTTTATTATTGTTATGTGTTGGAATTATATAATAAATTTAGATGCAAGAGAAAAGCACAGGGTTTCACATTATTTATTGGGAATAAATTTTATTTATTGTGTTGTGATATATTGATATCATAAAAACTCATGTTAAATAATTTTAATTTAGGTGTCAAGACCCAGAAATGTCAATGAATTTTTTTTTTCTAAATACCTTGTAATTTTACGAGACTGTGGCTTCTGACGGCACTTGATTCTGAGGCCCGGTGTTCCCAAAATCAATTTTTGAAGTTTAGCTTGGGTATGTTTAGTAAACGAACGAGCAGGTTTTTCTATCTTTTGAACAGGTGCTTAGAATTGAAATCTGATGGCACCGATGAACTCCTAGCACCGGTAATTTCTTAAGGGGACCTTTACCGCAGTTGCTTTTTAAGCGGTTTGAGAATTAATAATTGGGGAATTAGTTTAAAATAAATAAAATTGATAGAACTATTATATTTTATTTTATAACTTTGGAAGTTAAACCCTCCCATGGGAAGTTGTTGGTGGGTCCCACAACCATCCATCATCACATGTGTGGATATTTGAAAGGTGGGGCCCACATGATCCCCAACCTTTCACCTTCCCCTATACTCCTTAAAACCCCCTTATTTAATTTGTAAACTCCTAATAAATTGTGTAAACTCGTCCTCTCCCTCTCTCCCTCTTTATTATTTACTAACACATGTTAATCAATGCAATCAAACTCTTCAATTATTTAATTGAGGGATTTGAATTATGAATGCGTGGAAAGTTTAATTAAAATAAGGGGTAGCCTTATTTTAATTTGACCATCACATGTTGTGTTGGGGAAAATATTTGAGAGAGATCTCTTGTGAAAGAAGAAGAGAGTTTCTCCTTTGTTGAAGAACATCAACCTTCTGACGAATAATGACTTGGTGAAGAATGCTCCATATTTCTCCAATCTTCTACTTCCTCCGTATCAAGGGAGGAAATACAACCGTGTGGAACTCACCAACGACAACGGTTCTTTCCCAGTGTTGATGGAGTGACATCTCTTTCCACATCTATGATGAACGAACCTTTTACGAGGTAGGGGGATTTTTTGTATTTACATTTACGTGATTTATACCATCGAGCAAGGAAGATTATTCTGTCGGGTGATTATTCGAACTACTAATGTTGTGGGTATGGATTAAAAAACAAGTTTGGAACCGCCACCAACTTTTTCTTGATGCGCGGATTGTGTTGTGATGGTTTAACGGAAGGGAAATGGCTATTTGAAGATGTCTCAGTGAAGAGTGCGACCCGAGAAGGCCATATGCACAGATGAGAGCTAAAACGGACCACCGGAGCAACTCTGGTGGCCTGCAAAACATCACGACGGTGCGGGTCGCCGGCGCGCCGGCACCGGCGACCGGAGTCGGAGGCCGGCACCAGCCGACTGCCTGGAGGAAAATGCACCCCAGTATGCTGGCGGAGAAAATATGTCACGACAACCGCCTCAGCGGTGACGCGGTGGATCCCGCGGGATCTAGGATGACCGGGCGTGGCGCCAGCTAGCTTCGCCTATTCCAATTAGCGCCCCCACCCCGGCTGGGCCGGGGGGGGCCACGCGGGTTGGACCACCCCAGCTGGGCTGGGCCGGGCTGCGCCCAATTGGGCCGAACCCGGACCCGGTTCGGGCTGAACCAGGGTGGGTTGGGCCGGGTCGGACAGGCCCCAGACCCCACTTTTTCAGACATTCATCGGTTAAATGCCCATAACATTAGTTTTGGAACTGCAATTGATGCACTGTTAGTTGCGTAGGATTTTGTTGATCAAGACGGTCATTTTGGTATAATACACTAAATGTTTTGAAATGTTTGTGTATGGTCGGGTTGGTTCGAACTCGAAACCAACTGGGCCCTCAGAGCGGAAACACTTATAACATTAGGAACAGACGTCTGATTGACATGCCGTCGACTACATTGGATCCCTCTTGATGAGACGGTTCTTTTGGAATACTTCATTTGAGGTTTGGACGTAGTTGGAGTATGATCAGGTTGGTTTTAGCTTAAAAACCAAACGGGCCCCAGGAACGGAAAAGCCAATAACTCTCAGACCGGACGTCCGTTTGACGAACCGTCAGTGGCATTGGTAAACTTGTTGAGAATCGGTTCCTTTGAGTATACCCCCTGGGAGTTCGAGGTATAGTTGAGTTACAGTCGGGTTGGTTCGTACACAAAACCAACCGGGCCCCCGGGACTAAAAGCCTAATAACTCATAGACCAGGCATCTGATTGATGCGTCGTCTGTTGCGTTGAGACCCCTATGACGAGGCAGTCCTTTTTTATATTTCTTCCTGGAACTTTGAGATAATTGGAGTATCGAAAAGTAGCTCGTAGCGCTAATCCACTAGGAGATGAGCATTTGGAGTGCGGAGACCTAGTAGCTGTCTGAAACCTGATGACTGCTTGTCTTATTCGTTTCAGAGTGACTTGAATAGACCAGTGGGGAGCACTACTATGTTGGGGTGGCAGAACCTTGGAAGAGGATCACTACTTTGTGAGGTGGAAGACCTGCGGTACTCAACAGGAGGAGTACCTCCGTAGGCTATGAGGGGGAGCACTACTGTGTGAGATGACAGACCCATGGTGGGGGAGCATTACATTGTGAGGTGGTCGACCTGTGGTACTCGACAGGAGGAGTACCTCAGCAGTCTAAGGTTAATGAGTAACACCTCGGAGTCAGTAAATGATCATTGTACTCGACAGAGTAGGAGTTCTCTAGAAGTCGTGGTTTCGACATCATGAATGAAAATCCTGGTTTGAGCTTAGTCATTGACCTTTGAGTTTTCTTCATGATTAAGATGAGTTACTAAATAACTTAGGAATATGTGTGGTAATATACATAAGTAAAGATTATCTGTTGAGATCATTGTTTTTGGTTTATCCTTGTTGGATTTATTGAGACCTTGAGGGTCTCAGGGTCCCTACTGAGTATCATTATACTCACCCCTGCACGGGCTATGCCCGCACCTCATTGTGTTGGATACAGACGACGGACATTGTAGACATAGGTAGAATGTACGAGGACTGGACGATACGTGGAGGTGGATGCTCGACGTGACGACACACTGAGTGGACCAATAGACGTGGATTGCAAAGGAGGACATATGTACCTACCCTTTCGGTAGGAACCCAGAGGATGATCCAGGAGCTACTTTACCTTCCAGCTGTTGTCTTTTCAGTTGTACTTTTCTTTCGGTTGTAGTTGTACCTTTCTGTTGGTCTTGTATTTCTGGCCCCATTTTACTTTCCTCGCTTTTTTTTATACTACTTTACTTAGTCTTTTCTTTCGCTTGTTATCTGGTTGTGTGTGTGTTTACGTTTTATAAATGCAATGCCTTCCCAACTCTAGGGAATTACACCTTTGGTGCTAGTCGCTAGCCCCTGGCCTATGGATTTCGGGCTTGGGGTAGTCACAATGCGGGCCCCGGGGGATGGGTCGTGACAAATTGGTATCAGTGGAGTCGGTTCTACCACAGAACTTAGGACTTTGATATTTTCTTTCTATGAAGCAATAGTGTTAAGGGTACTAAGTGTGGTTTTCAGTTCAGGGAGTCCAGTGTTGGTGTGGGCGGCCGACGTATCCATACACCAGGACCCTGACTTCTGATTTCCAAATCAGTGCATGAAAACACTAATTGTTTGTGTGTTTTCAAAAGATTCATTTAAGTCATCTCAAACCAGTTCAGCTCACCAGGTATAGTCTTTTGATCGTGTCACGTCTATCTCTTTCAGGATGTCTTCACCCAGTCAGTCAGCGTGGGTATCGAGTGGAGAGCGCGGTTATATCCCACCAAGCAGCGAGGCCTCAGTACATGGCCCTCTCCCAGTTGACACATCATCAGAAAGTGCACACCTCTTGGGTGCGTTGCATGAGTTCCAGATAGAGGCCTTCGAGGTTTCGAGGCGAGTCAGATTTTCATACGGCTGGGTACTAGCTTGAGTTTATAGCACGAGCTTTCCACATAGTTGGGACACCCACTAACTTGATGGTGTACCTAGCAGTTAGTCTCTTCCAAGGTGTAGTTGAGAGGTGGTGGAGCCAGATGCTCCAGTTTTGCAATGAGATGACCTTCACCTGGGGAAACTTTGAGACTTTTTTTTAGGGTAGATTTTATACCAGCAAATCTACACTCTAAGTGTACTCAGGAGCTGCTTCCCTTGTCGCAGGGTTTTCCGTCAGTAGCCGAGTCATCTTTAGGAAGTAGATAGATTATGTAGAGGTCCAAGAGGACCAGACCTATAGGTGGATGACCGCACGACTCAGGATCGGTAGTGCGAGGCACCCGAGGTGGAGTCAGAGCCAAGCATACCAGGAATGGACCATGTTTCTCCTGTGGTGGGCTTGGTCACATGGCACATGACTGTCCGACTCCCCCGCAAAGTTTATTAGTAGGCGTTGGATGAGCCACCGAGACAGAAGCAATGATGGGAGCTTAAGCATCAGCAGAGCAGTGGACAAGGCATTGGAAAAGGTGGACAGGGGAGAGCACAGCTTCAGGCAGCTAATGAATACGATTAAAGAACTCCAGTAGCAGGTGGATAGGATAGAGACTAGTTCCAGGCTAGGAGGCCTTGTTATTGGTGCTTCTGGTTTCCATGTTTGTGTTGTTTGTGGTTGTTATGTGTCTTTATACTTTGAGCTGCAGTAATAAAAGACACTTGTCCTTATGACATTTTCATTCCTTCCTTTTTTTATACTAAGAGGTTCCGGTTTAAACTATTGACTTGACCCTCACTTTTGAGATTCATACTGGAGGATACCCAGTTACCACACATTGATGTTGACAGTGTGACTCAAACATTAGACGCGAGAGTAACTGTTCGATCTCTTGGTAGTAGCGTCGAGGTCTTACGATGTCATCCATGACATGGAGTGTACCGTTCATGTCAGGACTGACTATATTAGGCAATGAACATGGTTCATCCAGGGGATGAGACCAGATTTCTCTTTTCGGCAGAGGAGAAATCTCAGCAGCTCTTGTAGAACGTAAACAAAGAAGGGTGGAGATGAGTTCTTACATTTGGCTAGTCTGACCATTGTTCATTGAGCGAACGGTTTACGGTTTATTCTAATCTCAACAGTATCAGGTGTACCTTCTCATAGATGGACCTGGACCTGAGATAGCAGTAATGTCTTGAGTTCCTCCAGGACTATAACTTCAAGATAGTCCATACTTCAGGGAAGGGGATGTTGTAGTAGATGTTCATAGAAGGAGATCAGGTATTCTGTTGTTAGGAGAGGCAAGACAGCAGCTGGAGGCATTTTAGATATCCTTTGTGGATAGTGATGAAGTCAGAACATGTAGAACCAAAGATGGTTCTGGTTACGACAGAGAAGGTGCAGATCATCTAGGAGCGGATGAAGACTGCATAGAGCAGACATAAGTCCTATGCGGATAGGAGACGAAGATCATTGGAGTTTGAGGGTGGCGACCACGTTTTGCTCTGGGTATCACCTAGATGAGGTCTACGAAGTTTTGTATGGGGCGACAAGTTATATCCATAATTATTCAGACCTTTCCATGTCCTCAGTAGAGTAGGCGAGGTGACTTACCACCTGGGCCTTCCACATCAATTGCATCGGGTACACGATGTTATCCACATATCTCAGCATAGGAGATACGTGCACGACCCTTCACACATCATTGACCATGGGGAGCTGGACATCGATGAAGGGGCGACTTTCACGGGGTTCTAGTAGAGGATGAATATCGACAGGAGCGGGTCCTATGGGGATAGTCAATTCCTCTTGTGCGCTTTCGCTGGCAGCACGGGAACCTCTAGGATAGCACTTGGAAGTGGGTGGATCAGTTGAGTGCTCAGTACCACTTTTGTTTTCTCTAGTGTGTGTTGAATCTTTACGGGGACGTAAGGCCATGATGTGGGAGTAATATAAAGACCCGGAAATTTTAGGGAACTTTTTTCATATATACCATAGAATTTTACGAGACTGTGGCTTCTAACGACACTTGATTCCGAGGCACGGTGTTCCCAGAATCAATTTCAAAAGTTTAGCTCGGGTACATTTAGTAAATGAATGAGCGGGTTTTTCTATCATTTAAACTGGTCCTCAAAATTGAAATCTGAGTGCATCAATGAACTCGCAGTGCCGATAATTGCTTAAGGGTACCTTTACCACTATTTCATTTTAAGCGGGTTATGAATTAATAATTGGTGAATTAGTTTAAAATATATAAAATTGTTAGAACAATTTTATTTTATTTTATAACTTTAGAAGATAAACCTTCCTATGGGAAGTTGTTGGTGGGGCCCACAACCATCCCACTTCCCTTGTGTGGATATTTGAAAGGTGGGGCCCACACGAGCCCCAACCATTCATCTTCCCCTAAAACTTTTAAACCCCCCTTCTTTAATTTGTAAATTCCTCATAAATTGTATAAACTCTTCCTCTCCCTCTCTCCCTCTTTATTATTTTCCAACACATGTTAGTCAATGCAATCAAACTGTTCAATTATTTAATTAAGGGATTTGAATTTTGAATGCATGGATAGTTTAATTAAAATAAGGTGTAGCCTTATTTTAATTTTATTGGAACATGTTGTATTGGGGGAAATATTTTAGAGAGTTCTCATGTGAAAGAACAAGAGAGTTTTTCCTTTGTTGAAGAAAATCTACCTTCCGACGAAAAACGACTCGGTGAAGAACTCTCCTTGTTTCTCAAATCTTCTACTTCCTACCTATCAAGGGGGGAATACAACCACGGGGAACTCACCAATGAAGACGGTTCTTTCCCGACATAGATGAAGCGACATCACTTTCTGCATCTATGAAGAATGAACCTTTTACGAGGTAGGGGGATTTTGTATATTTACGTTTACATGATTTATACCTTCGAGCATGGAAGATTATTCTGTTGGTGATTATTAAAACTACTAACATTGTGCATACGGACTAACGAACAAGTCCGGACCCAATGCCATCTTTTTCTTAATGCGCGGATTTCATGGAAATGGGTGAACGGAAGGGCAACAGAGATTTGAAGTCGTCGCAGTGAAGAATGCGACCAGAGAAGGATGTAGGCACAGGCGAGAGCTAAAAAGAACCACCGGATTGACTCTGGTTGTAACACCCCGACCCCAGTTTCCTAGATTCGGTGCATTATTACATAACATTGGCATGATCACAAAAAGATCAAGTCTTGAAAGACCGATTAGATTAGTAGCCTTGGAATGACTAGATACATTCATAAAGTTTACATTACATCATAAAGTGAAAAAACAACTACAACATCATATTGTCTTCATATACCCTCATATTATCCATACAGGTCATTCATAAATTACTTCTTCACATCCTGGAAAAAATAAAACATTGAAAGGGGTGAGCTCAGATGCTCAGTAAGGATAAAAATATAGCGGAAACATTCATAAATAAGCATAAACATTTAAGGCAATGTTTAGCTAAAAAAAGCCTTTTAAACTTGAACATCATCATAATATGGAAAAGGTAAAATGAAATAATTCCATTTATTTATTCACATGGATATTCTACTAGTTGAATAATCACATGCAATATCAATAACCACTTTCATAATGATGGAATGCATAATGTCAGACTATCATAACCACGTAGCCAAGGCCTCGTTCCAAGAATACAAATAAGATTTTTTCAAGGCCTTGTGCCATTTCTATCATGAGACCTACTGATGCATCGAGGAGCTATAGCGGGCTCCACCTGTCACTTATTATGTCTAATGCATTCCACATATGAACATGTTTCAACATAACATAAACATTCGTATTAAAACTAGCATAAAAAATTTCAATACTTTCACCATAAACCATGAATGGTATAAAAATAACCCATCCACAGTAAAAAATATAATAAAACCTTCAATACAATATGGAAGTTTTGTATCATAATAAATCAACTTCAAATAATCTTAAAATCCATCAAATGATGTTGACATAGATGAAATCAAAACTATCTGAGAGAAATATCTATTTTTTGAAATCATTTAAAAGTCACATAATTATAAAATAAAACATTTACTTTGAAAATATTCTTATAAGATTTTAAGGGAATCTTATAAGATTTTATAATGGTGGAAAATAGCCGCACCCACCGTATAAGTTAAAAAAAGACTTTCTTACCTTAATTCTATCGAAAAGGTTTAAAAAGAACTTGTTTGGAACACGATGGAAAGATTCCTTTATAAAACTATTATAAAAAGTCAAACAAGGGTAAAATGACTTTAACCCATATTCTGTAAAATATCAAGAATGTTTTGAAATACATTTTTAAGAAACATGGATGTGGATGATAAAGAGGTCTTAGTAGATAATTACTTTTAAACAATCTCGGATAATGAAGAGATTGTGAAATAACCCTTACCTTGAACTTTTCCAAAGTCAATGGTATGTTAAACTCTTGTATAATAGTTAAAACATTGTTATAAAATTATAAAAGAACCATATACATAATTATGATATCATATATGATCTTCTAATAAATCTTTGTTAATAATACTTTAGTATTATTGTCGTTTCGGGTGTTAACTTACTCATTTTCTTTTATATGTTTTGTTACATAAGTCATGTTTGTTATGGATAGGTTGTATCTTAGTCGTATCTAAAATGATATAATGTTCTTAAACATTAATTTTAACCATAAAATGAGAATTAGACTTGAATGGATACGATGGGGAATGAATCTCATCGCGATCGTGGAGACGGTAGTCCGTACGTGCGCACGAGCGACAATATCATCCTTTTGATATTAAAATAATATATAATTGGATGTTATATCATATATACAGAATCATTATCATGTTATATTTATTATTTACATGAATTGTAGATCATTATTATACCCATCGAAATAATAATTTATTAAATAACAATTACACCACGATTTGGAGACGGTATGTCGTACGTTCGCACGTATGGTGACATGTCATTAAACGGATGGATAGAATACTGACTATGGTTGTACCATATTTATAATAACATCACAATATATATAATATACTCGATTTATTATTTTATAATGGGGAAAACAAAGAAAGAAGAAGTTGAAGAAGGACAGAACTTGAAAAAGGGTAGTGAAATCATTTCCTCTTCTTCGGGTTCTTCCTTTTGATTTGATCAAAAGGGATCCTTAGGTTGGCCTTATGATCAAACTAATGCCTCTATGTTGTAGTGAGGTAAGTTTAGAGAGTATTTGGTTAGGTTTTGGCCGATACAAGAGGCTTTGAATGTGTGAATTAGTGATAATGGGCACTTCCCTTTCATAAGAGGGGTGAGGGGACCTTTGGAAAAACTAGAAATATTATTTTATAATAAATTCATATTCGGTTTCTAATGGCTCCAAAGTGGATTATTTAAATTTTAATGTGGGGATGGGTTGGAAACCACTAAAACAATAGGTTTTATTCAGGTTTGGGTCACTATATTACCCTTATCTTTTAGTTTAAATTCATAGTTAATTAGTTTGACTTTTACCATGTAACTTTGTATTTTAATACTATATAGTTAATAAACATACTATATAAAACCAAGTGACCCCCAAGTGGTCCACTAATGATACCCCTATCATTATAAAAGCCTTTTGGACGAACCTTATATTTTTAGGAATATAATATAAATTAACAATATAATATTTGTTTTAAAATCTCTTTTATGTCAATTTTGACACTATTGTGTATTTTGTTTTTGAAAATTTCATAAGAGCATTATTACTTCGAAACAAAATTATATGAAAAATACTAATATGTCATATCAACCTATAAAATTACTGTAATTCATAAAAATTCTCAAATTACATTTATTTTGATATTTATAATTTCATTTATTTTAATATTTCATTAATTAGATAATTATTTAATCACCATTGTGTTATAAATAAATTAAATTATATAGTGTCTAAAAATTATAAATAAAATACCATTATGTAGGAAATCCTTTTACCTTTCTAATGAGTAATTACAATATAATTTATATTTTGTAAAACCATATAATAAAAATGTTTTAGTTAATAAACTTTGATTTTAATTCTTTTAACTCTTCTCTGAATTAAATAATAATAAATGTCCTAATCTAATCCAAGTGGACCTAAATGAAAATATTGTATTCCTAAGGTTGTTTTTGGTCGAGATACACATGTCTAATAGAATTATGACATGTTTTAGGGTAATATTAATATCATTGTTACCGTTAATTATCCAATTTACTTTTAACCATGGTAAATAAAAGTAAAAAGTTATTATTCACCAAAAATTATTTTTATCTTATTGAACAACATTTTACTCCTTGATATTAACCATGTCTCTTGGATTTTTGAAATTCTACTCATAGAAGCGGTAAAATGATGTTTTATGCAAATTTGAAAATTCTCCAAGGAGGTGGGTAAAAGACGGCAAAAAGTTCAATAAAATTTTTATATGTCTAAAATTACTATAAACTGACTCCAATTAATTACATTGAACATATATAGGTATTACGTATCGATTTTGACCTAAAATAAATTTAAATAAAATAAAAAATTATTAAAATAAAAATTCGGTTTTTAACTAATAACTCAGTGTTTTTCACTATTCATAAAAAATTGAATGTTTTCAGAAAAATACCAAAAATTCACCCTAGGCTAATTTCGATATTCCGAATCCAAAAATGAAGTCCATTTTGAATGATAAAATATATAAAATTTTAAAAAGTGGGTATTACTATTCCTAACGGCTAGTTTGATTGGTTGTGGTTTGTGTTCGAACTCGAATTTGCGTACAACACATGCTACTATATTATTCAAAGAGAAGCATACCGTAGAAGCTTGGGGTGTTACATTCTCCCCTCCTTCAATGAATTTCATCCTCGAAATTTGTAGAATACAACCGCATGAAATGACTCGGGTGGTTCTTCATCATAAGATCCTTGGGTTCCCATGTTGCCTCTTCCATCTTATGTTTCCTCCATTGATCTTTTACCAGACGAGTCCTACGGTTTCTCAGCACTTTCTCTCTCGTATCAAGAATCCTGATGGTCTCTTCGCAATAAGACAGATCGGGTTCCAGTTCTAATTTCTCATAGGTGAGTACATCTGTTGGTTCAGGCATGTATTTCCTCCACAGTGATACGTGGAACACATCGTAAACTTTGGAGAGACTTGGTGGCATTTCCAAATAGTAAGCTACAGCCCCAATTCGTTCTAGAATTTTGAAAGGTCCGATGTACCTAGGACTCAATTTAACCTTCGTACCGAAACATATAACTCCCTTTTATGGAGATACCTTTAAGAAATCATGTTCTCTTACCAGAAATTCCAAATCTTTCTTTCAGTTATCGGCATAGCTCTTCTACCTACTTTGAGCTGCTTTGATGTGGTTTTAGATTACCTTCACCTTTTCCATCGTTTCCTCCACCAGTTCTAGGCCTACAAGTTTTCTTTCACCAATGTCATCGCAACAGGTTGGTGTGCGACATCTCTTTCTGTATAACTCTTCATATAGGGCCATCTGAATACTTGAATGGAAGTTATTGTTATAGGAAAATTCTACCTGAGGTAAATATTGATCCCACATAACCTAAAAGTCATTTTAGGATGATCTCAACATGTCTTCTAAGGTTTTAATAGTCCATTCTGATTGTCCATCTGTTTGAAGGTGGTAGGAAGTGCTCAAACGAAGTTCAGTATCCAGGGCTTTCTGAATACTTTTACAGAATCTTGAAGTAAAATGGGGATCATGATCAGAAACAATCAATAGGGGTACTCCATGAAGTCTCAAAACTTCATTAATATATAGTCTTGCTAGACGTTCCAGGGGTAGATCTTCTCTTATAGAAAGAAAATGTGATGACTTGGTAAGACGATCAATAATAACCCATATTGCATCGTTCCATCAGGGAGTCTTTGGTAGTCCCATGACAAAGTACATCATGATATTATCCAATTCCCACTCAGGTATGGAAGCGGTTGCATGACTCCTCTAGGCTGTTGCCTTCCAGCTTTCACTTATGGACAAACCATACATCTTGACACAAAATCAGCAATCTCCATCTTCATGTTGTCCCACCAAAAATGTTCCTTTAAATCTCTATACATTTTGGTGCTCCTAGGGTGTATATATAATTGGAACTATGATCATTATCTAAAAATTCCCTTTTTAAAATCAGGTATATTGGGAACAAAAAGTCTCTTCCCGAATTTCAAAATTCCTTCTTCATAGAGAAAGTATCTCAATATCCCATCATTCACAGCTTTAATCTTCTTTTTAAATTCTTTATCATCGGTCTGAGAACTCTTAATCCTTTCTAGTAAATTTAGTTTGGAAACCATTTGAAAAAGCATTGATGTTTCTTCTTCCATGGTTATTCCCATGTCAATCTTCACTATATCCTTGAAAATTTGATCCCTTTCAATTCTCATATTGTTCAACACTCCATGATCCTTTCTTCTCAAAGCATATTCCACCTTGTTTGCCTTCCCTGGGGGGTAGTGTATCGTTCAATCATAATCATTGAGTAGTTCAAGCCATCGCCTTTGCCTCATGTTGAGTTCTTTTTGTGAGAAAATATACTTCAATCTCTTGTGATCAGTATAAATCTCACATTTTTCACCATAGATGTAGTGTCTCCATATCTTCAAAGTGAAGATCACAACCTTTAACTCGAAATCATGAGTAGGATAGTTTTGATCATGAATTTTTAACTGTTGTGATGCATAGGCAATAACCCTATCATTCTGCATAAGGACACAACCAAGTCCTTTCTTCGATGCATCACTATAAATAACGAACCCATCATTCCCCGATGATAGAGTCAATATAGGAGAATTGACTAATATTCTCTTCAGTTCTTCGAAACATTCTTCACACTCCATTGTCCAAACAAATATAACCCCTTTACGTGTGAGCTTTGTTAATGGGTTATCCAACTAGGAAAAATTCTGGACAAAACGTCGATAATAACCTACTAAACCAATAAAACTACGTACCTAAGTTGTACTCATAGGTGAGTGCCATTCTTGGATTTCCTTGGTCTTAAAAGGATCAACAGAGATTCCATCTTTAGAGGCAATATGGCCAAGAAAGGAAATCTCTTGAAGCCAGCATTCACACTTACTAAACTTGCCATATAATTCAAGTCTTCTCAGGGTCTTCAGGATAACGCGTAAGTGATTTTTATGATCTTCGTAGATTTTAGAGTATACCATGATATCAAGAATAAATACAACCACAAATTCATCTAAATATTCCTTGAAAAACCTATTCATTAGATCCATGAATACAGAGGGAGCATTAGTCAGCCCAAAAGGTATTACTGTAAACTCAAAATGCCTGTACCTAGTTGGAAATGCTGCCTTCGGAATGTCTTCCTTCTTCACACACAACTGATGGTATCCAGACCGAAGGTCAATATTTGAAAATTATTGTGCTCCATGAAGTTGGTCAAATAAATCATTAATGAAAGGTAGGGGATGCTTTTTCTTTTTTGTTATAGTATTGATCTCCCTGTAATCGATACATAACCTCATAGATCCATCTTTCTTTTTAACAAAAAGAACATGGGCTCCCCATAGAGAAACACTATGGAGAATAAATCCCGTATTACTCAATTCCTCTAGTTGTTTCATTAGTTAAACTAATTCCACAGTGGCCATTCTATAAGGGGTCTTTGATATAGGACTTGATCTAGGAATTAAATCAATAGAAAACTCGACTTCTCGTTCTGGGGGATGTCCAGGTAAATCTTCCAGAAACACATCTACACATTCTTTCACAATATGTACATCCTCTATTTGAACATTCCTTTACTCACCCACAATAATTTCATTCTCTTCCACCTCAATAATTGAATTTAGTTGAGCTACTGGGGGTGTATCTAGATAATAATTAGGTGGTGATGATTCTGCTCTAAAGATAAGGTGTTCCTTATCATCATCATCGTAAATCGTAACCTCCTTATTCTTAAAATAAATCTTCGCATCATGGTCCGAAATCCAATCCATAACAAGGATTATATCAAACTCAATCATAGGTATGACGATGAGATTAGCGGATAAAGAACATTTATGTGCTCTAATAGGGACTGATTCACAAAACTTTTTTGCAATGATACATCCCTTAGAAGTTTTAACTGACAACTACCTTGTTAAATAAAATTGGAAATATCTAATTTTCTTAGCAAACTGGGAAGATATGAAACAATGCAATGATCCAGAATCAAATAATGCATTTTCTAAACTTGAGGAAACTGTTAAATTACCTGCCTCCACGTCTTTCGGAGCTTTTACCTCAAAAGTAGTGATAGCATATGCTTGGCCTTGATCCCTTGGCCTTTTCTGATATAAGTTCCCCTGAATCTTAGTAAATTAATTTTCATAATGTCACATCTCCCTATAATTGTATCATTGGACATCAGTAGCTTCCTTCTTCCACTTGAAATCACGAGATTAGTGGCCTTTTTCACCACACTTGTAACAAACTCTTATTCCTTTTAAGCAAGTACTAGGGTGTTTCTTCCCACATTTACTACAGGATGTATATTCAACTTTTCCCTTATTCCCCTTTTTTCGATTCCCAGATTGATCAGCAGATCTCTTATTTTCTTGCTTTGCATTAAAGTCATAAGACATGGAGAATTCATTTTCAATCTTGATATCACATGAGACAATGTCTTTGTACGAAGAGAAGGATTGTGAGACTAATGCTCGATGGAGAAATGGTTTTAACCCATCAAATAAACAATAAATCTTAATTATTGGGTTACATATATAATCTCCATCATACCTTGCTAACCTTATAAAGTTATCCTCATACATTGCGACATTCTCATCCTCCTTTTTCTCAGACTCAGAAATTGCCTTTCCATATCTGCACGATGGTCACGAGGAAAGTATTTTTCTAAAAATAGATCTTTGAACTCTTTCCATTCCATATTTGATACTTCTTCATCTTCCTTCGTGTTTTGAATCAATGAACACCATTGATCAGCATCTCCAGTGAGGCGGTAAACTGACATGATAACTTTTTCCCTTTCACTACTCCCCAAAGCCTGAAATATTTTCTCTAGGAAATTTATCCATTGCTCAGCTACTAAGGGATTTTTACTCCCATTGAAAGTTGGTGGTTTTTTCCTCATGAAGAGATCTAACATTGATCCTCCACGTTGTGGATCAGGGTTCTCCAAACGGGTAAGGTTATTATTCATAACCTGAGTGAGTTTCCCTAGTATGGTGATTAGCTGATCAGCACCAGTTGCATTGCTATATCCAGTATAATTATCTTGACCAGGAGGGCAATCCCTACATGGAGTGCGTGCATTGATACGGTTTCCATTTCTTCCACTAGGAGCCATTTCTAAACAATGGCATAAACTAGATCAGTTTATGAATCAAAATACATAATTTCATACCTATAAAACACTTAACATAAATTGAACTATTTGTGGATATAATCCATAATCATAAAAATGTTTTATTTGAGGATGTATATACTCATAAACCCTTCAAAATGATTTGTAAATAAAATGAGAGTTATCCTAAGCATATCCCCCGGGAGTGTCGTAACCAAGAGTGCAGCAAGGCCCATTGTCGTGCACCAGTTCCTGTTCAAGTCTAGCTCAAAGCGGTGTTTTCGGGTTTTACCCCTATGTACAGCTCTGCTAGATCCACCTCTACCTGCTCGTATCTATAAAGGGATGTATTTCTCGGAAAACTCACAAAATCTCTACAATACCAAAATTATAGGATGTTCTTCTATATAAATCCTCAAATTCCATCTTAGATCTATGTGGTCTAATCAGATTTTATCTAAATCTAGCTTCTAAGTTTTGTACTAAACCTCCCTCTGATACCAACTGTAATGCCCTAACACCAGTTTCCAAGAGTCGGTGCGTTATTACATATCATTGGCATGATCACAAGAAAGATCATGTCTAGAAAGACTGATTATTTTAGTAGCCTTAGAATAACTAGATACATTCATAGAGTTTACATTACATCATAAAGTGAAAAAACTACTACAACAACATATTGTCTTCATATCCCCTCATATTATCCCTATAGGTTATTCATAAATTACTTCTTCACATCCTGGGAAAAATAAAACATTAAAAGGGGTGATCTCAGATGCTCAGTAAGGATAACAATATAGCGGAAACATTCATAAATAAGCATAAACATTTAAGGAAATGTATAGCTTAAACAAAAGCCTTTTAAACTTGAACTTCCGCATAATATAGAAAAGATAAAATGAAATAATTTCATTTACTTATTCACATTGATATTATACTAGTCGAATAATCACATGAAATATCAATAACCACTTTCATAATGATGGAATGCATAATGCCAGACTATCATAACCACGTAGCCAAGGCCTCGTGCCAAGACTACATATAATATTTTGTCAAGGCCTTGTGCCAAGACACTAGTTTTTTTCATGAGACCTACCGATGCATCGAGGAGCTATAGCGGGCTCCACCCGTCACTTTTTATGTCCAATGCATTCCTCGTATGAACAGGTTTCAACATAACATAAACATTCGTATTAAAACTAGCATATGAAATGTCAGTACATTCACCATAAACCATGAATGGTATAAAAATAACACATCCACAATCACACATATCACATAACCTTCAATACAATATGGATGTATTGTATAATAATAATAAACTTCTAATAAGATAAAAATACATCAAAGGATGTTGACATAGATGAAATCAATACTATTTGAGAGAAATATCTATTTTTTAAAATCATTTAAAAGTCACATAATTATAAAACAAAAAATTTACATTGAAAATATCCTTATAATCTTGTAAGATAAGCTTCTAAGATTTTATAACGGTGGAAAGTAGCCGCACCCGCCGTATAAGTTAAAAAAAGTCATTCTTACCTTAATTCTGTTGAAAAGGTTAAAAAACTTGTAAGGAAAACAATGGAATGGTTAATTTATAAACCTCTTATAATAAGTAAAACAAGGGTATAAATGATTTTAACCCATATTCTGTCAAATATAAATAATGTTTTTAAATACATTTTTAGTAAACCTGGATGTGGATGATAAAGAGGTCCTAGTAGATAATTATGTATAAACAACCTCGGATAATGAAGAGATTGTGAAATAACCATTACCTTGTACTTTTCCTTAGTCGATGGTATGTTAACCTCCTGTATAATAGTTAAATCAATGTTATTAAATTATACAATAACCATATAAAAAATTATGATATCATATATGATCTTCTAATAATGCTTTGTTAATAATACTTTAGTATTATTGTCGTTTTGGGTGATAATTTAATCGTTATCTTTTATATGATTTTTTACATAAGTCATGTTTGTTAGGGATATGTTGTATATTATTCATATCCAGAATGATATATTGTTCTTAAACATTAGTTTTAACCATAAATTGAGAATTATTCTTGAATGGATATGATGGGGAATGAATCTCATCGTGATCGTAGAGATAGTAGTCTGTACATACGCACAAACACCAATATCATCCTTTTGATATTAAAATAATATATAATTGGATGTTATATCATATATACAGAATCATTATCATGTTATATTTATTATTTATATGAATTAAAAAATATTATTATGCCCATCCAAATAATAATTTATTGAATAACAATTACACCATGACATGGGGACGGTAAGCCGTACGTACTCACGTATGGTGACATGTCATTCAAAGGATGGATAGAATACTGAATACAGTTGTAAAATATTTATAATTACATCACAGAATATATATGATACTGGAGTTATTATTTTATAATGGGAAAAACAATGAAAGAAGATGTTGAAGAAGAAAGGAACTTGAAAAAGGGTGGTGAAATCATTACCACTTCTCCGGGTTCTTCTTTTTGATTTGATCAAAATGGCTCCATAAGATGGATTTCTGATAAAAATGAGTCCTCCAAGTTGTAGTGAGTGAAGTTTAGAGAGTATTTGGGTAGGTTTTGGCTGATCCAACAGGATTTTAATGTGTGAATTAGTGAGAAGTGGGAGTTCCCTTTTATAAGAGGGGTGAGGGGCACCTTTGGAAAAGCTAGAAATATTATTTTATAATAAATTCATATTCGGTTTCTAATGGCTCCAAAGTGTATTATTTAAATTTTATGGTGGTTTTTGGTTAAAAACCACTCAACCAATAGGTTTTAGACAGGTTTGTGTCACTATATTAACCTTATCTTTTAGTTTTACCTCTTAGTTAATTAGTTTGACATTACCATGTCACTTTGTATTTTTATATTATATAGTTAATAAACATACTATATATATCCAAGAGACCCCCAAGTGGTCCATTAATGACACACCTATCATGATACAATTATTTTGGCCGAACCTTATATTTTTAAGAATATAATAAAAATTAATAATATAATATTTGTTTTAAAAACTCTTTTATGTCAATTTTGACATTATTGGGTATTTGGTTTTTGGTAATTTCATAACTGAATTATTACTTCGAAAAAAATTTATATAACCAATACTAATATTTCATATTAACCTAGAAAATTAGTGTAATTCAAAAAAAGTCTCAAATTACATTTATTTTGATATTTATAATATCAATTATTGTAAGATTTCAATAAATAGGTAATTACTACATCACCATTGTGTCATAAATAAATTAAATTATTTAATGTATAAAAATTATAAATAAAATACCATTATGTAGGAAATATGTTTATCTTTCTAATAAATATTTACAATCTAATTTATCTTATGTAAAACCCTATATTAAAAATGCTTTAGTTAATAAACATTGATTTTAACTCTTTTAACTCTTCTTTGAATTTAATGATAATAAATGTCCTAATCTGACCCAAGTGGACATAAATGACAATATTTTATTCCAAAGGTTGTTTTGGGTCGAGATACACTTGTCCAATAGAATTAGTACATGTGTTAGGGTAATATTAATATCATTTTTACCCATAATTATCCTATTTACTTTTAACCATGGTAAATAAAAGTAAAAATTTATTATACACCAAAAATTATTTTTATCTTATTGAACCACATATTACTCCTTTATATTAACCGTGTCTCTCGGATTTTTGAATTTCCACTCATAGAAGCGGTAAAATTATGTTTTATGTGAATTTTCAAATTCTCCTAGGAGGTAGGTAAAAAACGGTGAAAAGTTCAATAAAATTTTTATATGTCTAAAATTACTATAAAATCACACTAGTGAATTAAATTGATCTTATATAGGTATTACGTATCTATTTTGACCTAAAATAAATTTAAATAAAATAAATAATTATTTAAATAAAAATTCAGATTTTAACTAATATCTCAGTGTTTTTCAATATTCATAGATAATTGAAAGTTTTCATAAAAATACCAAAAATTCACCCTAGGCTAATTTCGATATTCGGAATCCAAAAAAGAAGTCCATTTTGAATGATAAAATTTATAAAATTTCAAAAAGTGGGTAATACTATTCATAACGGTTAGTTTGATTTGTTGTGGTGTGTGTTAGAACTCGAAGTTGCATACAATGCACGCTACTATATTATTTAAAGAGAAGCATACCGTAGAAGCCTAGGGTGTTACATTCTCCCCTCCTTCAAATTACTTCTTCCTAGAAATTTCTAGAATACTACAGCATAAAAAGACTTAGGTGGTTCTTCATCATAAGTTCCTCGGTTTCCCACGTTGCCTCTTCCATCTTATGGTTCCTCCATAGAACTATTACGAGACGAGTCGTACAGTTTCTCAGAACTTTCTCTCTCGTATCAAAAATCCGGACGGGCTCTTCTCAATAAGACAGATCGGGTTCCAGTTCTAATTCCTCATAGGTGAGTACATGCATTGGGTCAGGAATATATTTCCTCAACAGTGATACGTGGAACACATCGTGAACTTTGGAGAGACTTCACGGCATTTCCAAACGGTAAGCTACAGCCCCAATTTGTTCTAGAATTTCGAAAGGTCCGATGTACCTGGGACTCAATTTACCCTTCTTACCAAAACGTATAACTCCCTTCCAAGGAGATACCTTCAAGAAAACATGTTCTCCTACCTAAAATTTCAAATCCTTCCTTCAGTTATCAGTATAGCTCTTCTGTCTACATTGAGCTACTCTGATGTGGTTTTGGATTACCTTCACCTTTTCCATCGTTTCCTCCACCAGTTATGGGCCTATAAGTTTTCTTTCACCAACGTCATCCCAACAGGTTGGTGTGTGACATCTCTTTCCATATAACGCTTCATATGGTGCCATATGAATACATGAATGGAAGCTATTGTTATAGGAAAATTCTACCAGAGGTAAATATTGATCCCACATACTCTGAAAGTCAAGTGAGCATGATCTCAACATGTCTTCTAAGGTTTGAATAGTCCGTTCTGATTGTCCATCTGTTTGGGGGTGGTAGGCAGTGCTCAAACGAAGTTCTGTATCTAGGGATTTCTGAATACTTCTCCATAATCTTGATGTAAAACGGGGATCACGATCAGAAACAATCTATAGGGGTACTCCATGAATTCTCACAACTTCGTCAATATATAGTCTTGCTAGATGTTCCAGTGGTAGATCTTCTCTTATAGCAAGAAAATGTGTTGACTTGGTAAGACGATCAACAATAATCCATAATGCATCGTTCCTTCTAGGAGTATTTGGTAGTCTCATGAAAAAGTCCATCGTGATATTATCCCATTTCCACTCAGGTATGGGAAGAGGTTTCATGACTCCTCCAGTTTACTGCCTTCCAGCTTTCACATGTGGACAAACCATACATCTTGACACAAAATCATCAATCTCCCTCTTCATGTTTCCCCACCAAAAATGTTCCTTTAAATCTCTATACATTTTGGTGCTCCCAGTGTGTATATAGAAATTGGAACTATGAGAATCATCTAACAATTCCTTTTTTAAATTAGGTATATCGGGAACACAAAGTCTCTTCCCAAATTTCAAAATTCCTTCTTCATACACAAAGTCTATCAGTCTCCCATCATTCACAGCTTTAATCTTATTTTGAAAATTTTCATCATCGGTCTGATAACACATAATCCTTTCTAATAAATATGGTTTGGCAACCATTTAAAAAAGCATTGATGTTTCACCATCCATGGTTATTCCCACGTCCATCTTCACTAGATTCATGAAAATTAGATCCCTTTCAATTCTCATATTGTTCAAAACTCCATGATCTTTTCTGCTCAAAGCATATTCCACCTTGTTTTCCTTCCCCGGGTGGTAGTGTATCGTGCAATCATAATCCTTGAGTAGTTCAAGACATCACCTTTGCATCATGTTGAGTTCTTTTTGTGAGAAAATATACTTCAAACTCTTGTGATCAGTACAAATCTCGCATTTTTTCACCATAGAGGTAGTGTCTCCATATCTTCAAAGAAAATATCAAAACTTCTAACTCGAGATCATGATTAGGATAGTTTTTCTTATGAATTTTCAACTCTCGTGATGCATAAGAAATAACCCTATCATTCTGTATAAGGACACAACCATGTCCTTTCTCCAATGTATCACTATAAATAACGAACCCATCATTCCCCGATGGTACAGTCAATATAAGATCATTGACTAATCTCCTCTTCAGTTTTTCAAAACATTCTTCACACTCTTTTGTCCAAAAAAATTTAACCCCTTTACGTGTGAGCTTTGTTAATGGGTTATCCAACCAGGAAAAATTCTGGACAAAACGTCGATAATAATCAACTAAACCAATAAAACTATGTACCTCAGTTATACTCTTCATTGCAGGCCATTCCTGGATTTCCATGGTCTTAGAAGGATCAACAGATATTCCATCTTTAGAGACAAAATGGCCAAGAAAAGAAATATCCTGAAGCCAGAATTCACACTTACTAAATTTCCCATATAATTCATGTCTTCTTAGAGTCTTCAGGATAATGCACAAGTTATTTTTATGATCTTCGTAGCTTTTGAAGTATACCAAGATATCATCAATAAATACCACCACAAATTCGTCTAGATATTCCATGAAAACACTATTCATTAGATCCATGAATACAGAGGGTGCATTAGTCATCCCAAAAGGTATTTCTATAAACTCACAATGCTTGTACCTGGTTCAAAATGATGTCTTCGGAATGTCTTTCTTCTTCACACACAACTGATGGTATCTAGACAGAAGGTTAATCTTTGAAAAGTACTGAGCTCCATGTAGTTGGTCAAATAAATCATCAACGCGAGGTAGGGGATACTTTTTCTTTGTTGTTATATCATTGATCTACCTGTAGTCGAAACATTACCTCGTAGATCCATCTTTCTTTTTAACAAAAAGAACAGGTTCTCCCCATGGAGAAACACTAGGGAGAATAAATACCTTATTACTCAATTCCTCTAGTTGTTTCTTTAGTTCAACTAATTCCACAGTGGCTATAATATAAGGGGTCTTCTATATAGGCCTTGATCCAGGAATTAAATCAATGGAAAACTCAACTTCTCAAAAAGTGGGTATTACTATTCATAACGTCTAGTTTGATTGGTTATGGTGTGTGTTAGAAATCTAAGTTGCGTACAACACATGCTAGTATATTATTCAATGAGAAGAGTATCGTAGAATCTTGGGGTGTTACACAGGTGGCCCGCGGAGCATCACGGCAGCGCCCCAACGCGCCGCCGGAGAAAATCCATCATGGAAAAAACCGTAGCGCAACACTGCGGATCTCGTGGCCACGTGGGATCCAGGACGACCAAGGGCGGCACCAGCTGGCACTGCCAATTCCAATAGGAAGGGGGAAACTCCCTCCCCCCCCCCCCCGCTTCACGCAATGCGCTCCGCCGCTGTGCGAGCCAGCGCCCCCCCCCCCCCCCCCCCGATCGGGCTGGGGCAGGCCACGTAGGGCAGGCTGTGCCTAGTCGGGCCGGGCTGCGCCCCACCAGGCTGGACCTGCACACGAGTCGAGTCGACCCGATACGGGCTAACACAGGGTGGGTTGGGCCAGGTCGGACTGGGCCCAGACCCCCCTTTTTCGGACCTTCTTCAATTAAACGTGCATAACATGAATTCCTGACCTCCAATCTACGCACCGTCAGCTGCGTAGGATTTCTTGGATCGAGACAGTCGTTTCTGTATATTACACTCAAGGTTTTGGCGAAGTTTGGGTATGGCTGGGTTCAATCGAACTTGAAACCAACCGGTCCCTTGGAGCGGAAATGCTTATAACTTGAGGAACCGATGTATGATTGATGTTTCATCAATTATGTTGGATCCCTCATGAGGAGACGGTTCTTTTGGAATACTCCACTTGAGTTTTGGACATAGTTGGAGTACGTTCGGGTTGGTTTTAGCTTAAAAACCAACCAGGCCCCTGGAACGGAAAGGCCAATAACCCTCAGGCCGGATGTCCGTTTGACGAACCATCATCAGCGTTGGTATACTCATTGAGAAACGGTTCCTTTGAGTATACCCCATGTGAATTTGGGGTACAATTGAGTTACGATTGGGTTGGTTAGTACATGAAACAACCTGGGCCCTGGGACTAAAAGGCTAATAAACCAAAAACCGGGCGTCCGATTGATGCGTCGTATGCTTCATTGAAACCCTATGATGAGGTGGTCCTCTGTGATATTTCTTGGTGGAACTTTGAGATACTTGGAGTATCAACCAATAGCTCATGTCGAAGATCCTCCCGAAGACGAGCATTCGAAGTGCAGAGACCTAGTAGCTGTCTAAAACCTAATGAATGCTTCTCTGATTCGTTTTGGAGTGACTTGAATATCCCAGTGGGGAGCACTACTATGTTGGGGTGGAAGACCCATGGCAGAGGAGTAATACTTTGTGAGGTGGAAGACCCACGATACTCGATAGGAGGAGTACCTCTGTAGGCTATGAGGGGGAGCACTAATTTGTGAGGTGGCAGACCCATGGAGGGGGATCAATACTTTGTGAGATGGCCAACCCATGGTACTCAATAGGAGAAGTAACTCAGCAGTCTAAGGTTAGTGAGTAGCACCTCGGAGTCATGACAGGATCACTGTACTCAACAGAGGAGGATTTCTCCAGCAGACGTGGTCTCGACATCTTCAATTAAAATCCTGGTTTGAGCTGAGTCATTGACCTTTGAGTTTTCCTCATGATTGAGATGAGTTAATTAATAACATAGGTATTTGTATGGGCATATACCTAAGTAAAGGTTATCTATTGAGATCTTTATTTGTGGTTTATAGTTGTTGGATTTAGTGAGACCTTGAGGGTCTCATGGTCCATACTGAGTATCGTTATACTCACCCCTGCACAGGTTATGCCCGCACCTCATTGTGTTGGATGCAGATGACGGACAATGTTGACCAAGGTAGAGTGTACGAGGACTGGATGGTACCCGAAGGTGGATGATCAAACTGACGGTACATGGAGTAGACCTATAGATGCGGAGTGCTGAGGAGTACATTTGTAACTACCCTTCAGGTAGGATCCCAGAGGACGATCCAGGAGCTGCTTCACCTTCCAGCTATTGTCTTTTCAGTTGTACATTTATTTCAGTTGTAGTTGTACCTTTCTGTTGGGCTTCTATTTCTAGCCCCTTTGTACTTTCAGCACTTTTTTTATACTGCTTTACTTAGTTTTTTCTTCCACCTGTTCTCTGGTTGTGAGTGTGTTTACATTTTATAAAGGAAATTCCTTCCCAGCACGCTGTCATAGAACATCCACCGCGACAACAGCCGCGTCGGATCCCGTGGCCGCGCGGGATCCGGGATGATTGGGGGTGGCGCCAGTTGTCCCCGCTGGTTCCAATTAGTGGGGGGTCGCGCCTCCCCCCCACCCCCTGCTCCGCGCAACACGCTCGGCCGCTGGCCGAGCCAGTGCCCCCCCCCACACCCCGGTCGGGCCACGCGGGTCGGCCCGCACCTGGTCGGGCCTTGCCATGCCAGTTGGGCCAGACTGTGCCCCTCCGGGCCCGTCCGCGCCCAACCAGGCTGGACCCGGTTCGGGCCGACCCAGAGTGGGTTGGGCCGGGTCGGACCGGGCCCATACCCCCCTTTTTCGGACCTTCTTCGGTAAGACGCCCATAACATGAGTTTAGGACCTCCGATCGATGCACCGTCAGTTTTGTAGGATTCCTTGGAACTATGCAGTCCTTTATCTATATTACACTCAATGTTTTTGGTGAAGTTTGGGTATGGAGGGGTTGGTTTGAACTCGAAACCAACCGGGCCCTCGGAGCTGAAACTCTTATAACTTGAGAAACAGGTGTCTGATTGATGTGTCGTCAACTACGTTGGATCCCTCTTTATGAGACAGTTCTTTTGGAATACACTACATGAGTTTGGATGTAGTTGGATCATATTTAGGTTGGTTTTAGCTTAATAACCAACTCAGTCCCTCGAACAGAAAAGCCAATAACTCTCAGACCGGACGTCCGTTTGACGAACTGTCAGCAGTGTTGGTAAAATCATTGCGAAATGGTTCCTTTGACTATATATCATAGGATTTCGGGGTATAGTTGAGTTACGGTTAGGTTGGTTCATAAATGAAACAAACCAGGGCCCCAAGACTAAAAGGCTAATAACTCACTGACCGAGCGTCAAATTGACGTGCTATCTGTTGCTTTGAGACCTCAATGACGAGGCAGTCCTTTGTGATATTTCTTCCTTGAACATTGTGATACTAGGAGAATCTACCAGTAGATTGTTGTGTGGATCCTCCTAGAGATGATCATTTGGAGTGTGGAGACATAGTAGCTGTCTGAAACCTGATGACTACTTGTCTGATTTGTTTCGGAGTGACTTGGATAGCCTCATGGGGAGAACTCATGTGTTGGGGTGGCAGAACCATGGCAGAGGAGTACTACTTTTTGAGGTGGAATACTTTCCGTACTCGACAGGAGGAGTACCTATGTAGGCTATGAGGGGGAGGACTACTGTGTGAGGTGGCAGACCAATGGCGGGGGAGCACTACTTTGTGAGGTGGCCGACCCGTGGTACTCGATAGGAGGTGTAACTCAATAGTCTAAGGTTAGTGAGTAGCACCTCAGAGTCACGACATGATCACTGTACTCGACAGAGGATGAGTTCTCCAACAGCCGTGGTTTTGACATCATGAATGAAAATCATGGTTTGAGAAGAGTCATTGACCTTTGTGTTTTACTCATGATTGAGATGGGTTAATTAATAACTTAGTTATACGTATGGGAATATACCTAAGTAAAGGTTATATATTGAGATCTTTATTTGTGGTTTATCCTTGTTGAATTTAGTGAGACCATAATGGTCTCAGGGTCCCTACTGAGTATCGTTATACTATCCCCTACACGGGTTATGCCCACATCTCATTGTGTTGGATGTAGAAGGCGGACAGCGCTAACCGAGGTAGAGTGTACGAGGACTGAACAGTACCCGGAGGTGGACGCTCGATGTGACAGCACATGGAGTGGACCGATAGATGCGGAGTGCTGATGAGGACATATGTACCTACCCTTCAGGTAGGAACCCGGAGGATGATCCAGGAGCTGCTTCACCTTCCAACTGATGTCTTTTCAGTTGTACTTTTCTTTCAGTTGTAGTTGTACCTTTCTGTTGGGCTAGTATTTCTGGCCCCTTTATACTTTCAGCACATTTTTATAATGCTTTACTTAGTGTTTTCTTCTGCTTGTTCTATGTTTATGTGTGTGTTTACATTTTATAAAGGCAATACCTTCCCAGCTATAGGGAATTACGCCTTTGGTGCTAGTCACCAGCCCCTGGCCTATGGAAGGTGGGCTTGGGGTAGTCACGATGCGGGCCCTTGGGGACAGGTTGTGACATTAGGATTTTATCATTGTCAAAACTTCCACATCATTAGATTATTTAATTCCTATATTTTTAAAAAATTACACACTAACAGTTCATAATATAAAAAGTAAAATGTGTTTTCTACTAAGAGTGAGAGTAAATTATAAGAGGAATAAATTATTTTCAAATATTAAGAATTTTTTTTATGATAATTTCCATTTATCCTATATAATTTGATGATTAACAGACATAAAATAGAATAAATATTTATTTTAAAAACAATATATATGACCCTCGAATTACTCTCAAAATTGAGACTCCCATTTCTCATTAATTTATTGATTGTGGAAACATCATGTTTTTAAATTTAAATATATCATGTGTATTTTATTTTTTATTCCATTAGTTTTTTGAATCCATTTGGTGAAAGGATTTTTTTTTCGATTTATGAGGGATCCTCAATGATCTCTGTATATTTTTTTATTTAGATCAACATTGAATTTTAATTTAGGACATTTATCTACTTCCATTATATTTATTTAAAAATAATCTTCTAAGATAATAGTGTGTGTATTTTATTATTTTTAGTATTTTAATAAATATTAAATGTTTACAGAACCCATTAATATCCTTAATAACAAATTTCAACCCCTGTTATATTGGAGGTAGTATTAAAGTGGATAAACCCTTCCATATGTCATAATATTATTGTGGGATCATTTTAGGGTTATATATTTTCATAATGGTATTAAAAGGGACTATTTTGAATTTACTTTGGAGTATTTTCATATGTATTGATTTTTTATGGGATAATATGTTATCAATATTCAAGATATATGGAATGTGGAATAGGATATGTAAATAAACTATGGTTATTGATGGATTTTTTGATCATATGAAATTACATTTGGTCCGATAAAATGACATTAATATTATAGATATCATTACCAAATAAAATATAATTAATATAATTTATTATAATTTTCATGAAAGTTGGTATATGTTCCTAAGTTCAATTGATAATTATTTTATGTTCTTATTAAATGTTTGTGTATGATATAAAGATGCATATAAGGAAACAGTATCAATATTTCTACTTAATTGATATCATTTGAATAATTTTTAATTAATTAATATATTATCTTATGTTGTTTTACTATATATATTTCAGTAATTTGAGACAAATGGTACTAGTTCATGGAATTTCACATAAATAGCATATCACTAGAGAGTTGGTAAACTTATTCCAATAAAAGACAATGTATTTGACGTAGAAATCTATTTCTTCTAAGGGATATGATTTTCTAAACATCAGAGTGTTATATATTATCATAATATTTCATATGGTTAATAAATTTTTAAAATAACAAAAAATATATTAAATTAATTTTAATCACCAGGTTCAAATAATAATGATTTTGTTCTACAGTGTAAGAATCCAATAATTGAGATGTTATTAGGGAGATAATTATGTGGTTTTGTATTATTTTACTATTTTAGGAGAAATTCTATATGGTATTTCTTATTATTAACTCGAAATAAGAAATAAAAGTGATAATTTTTCCATTTTCAAGGTTTTTTAGAGCATGTAAGAGATTTCCTCATTTTTCATGTGTGTTATTTCAACATATCCATATTTTATAATGGAAAAAATGTTGAGAGATTATCTTATTTATGATTATATAAGACATACAGATCAATTATTAGATATATATATTTAGGATGTGAATATACTCTATGGTGATAATATGTTTTGAAATTGTGTGGATGTTACTTTCACCAAGTTTTTTTTATGTAGATATCTATAATATAAATTAATCTCGTGAATAACATTATTTATGGTAGATATTAAAATATTTAGAGACATAAATATTTTATATATATTATAATTTAAAATATTCAACTTTGTTACAGGCTTCTGGTGTTGTAAGTTCTCTCACATATCAAGATATAAATATATTTCTTTGTTATTACAATGTTTGAATGTAGAACATGTCCATTGTATAACAATTATATATGAGTAACCTAGGGATTCCAAAATGTGGTGGGATAAGGAATGGTCCTTCCAACCAGTCTCTAGTTAGCTAATAGTAATTATATTAGTTATAATATTGAAATAACATTATATTGTTTATTTTTTGATCAGATATAAAAAGGATTTGATTTAGTGCACATTATGAGTAATATAATGTTTACTGGCCGAAACCCTGGACTCATGGTTTCCATAACACATTATGGAGACCTCTGAGTTTGGTAGAATATGAAAATTATAGGTATGGTACTAATATGTATAATAGGGTTGGAAATTTTTTAGAATCATTACTATTGAATATGATAAATCAACCAATCATCATGAAAATAAAAATATTGAGGAATATACAAATCTATATATTACATACCAACAACTCATATCACAATGAAAAATGTTGTGTTGTCCCTTCAGTCATATATTTCATGAAATATTCTATTAAAGAACATTGAAATTTTCTGATATATAATATTTCAAAAGTATAAAAATATAAATAAATAATTGAGGCTAGATGATCTAAAAAAATATAATCCACAACTATATGGTATCCACTCTACAACCAATAACACCTACCATAACTTCCTTTTCCTTACCAATTTCAAAAACATAATTTCTTTTCATCCACCAAGGTGCATTTATATAATGTGGGTTTATAGACTCAATTGGACATCCCTAACATATATCGTTAATATAATTACATTTATTAATATCATATTTGGTATGATGTAATATCTTGTACTCATGATAAATAATAAAATTCAAGTCAATATTCTTTTACCTAGACACTATGACCTAAGACCTTACATACATTAAAATTTGTCGTATATTCCTAATATCTATTCAACCAAAATTATAATGAATACAAACAACTTTTAATATATAAATGTCTAAACATAATTATCTATATCAAATAATTACCCCACTGAATTAGACAATAATCAGAACTATAGCATTCCACTAAACCCTATTTTCTATCACCACTAACCCAATTGGTTTTCCATAGCACGATAAAATAATAATTCTAGAAACCCTATTGTTATTATCCAGTGATCCAAATGATAATTCCATGGTTTTTAATGTTGTAAAGAATTAATTTAATAATAGAAAAATTAATTCCATATTGATAATAGAAATTGTGTTCATATATGGTGTCTTATTACCACACTAATAGATTATATCCCTAATTTCGGAATTCTAGTGTACTAAAACAACCATAAAACCCAACTCACAACATTGATTATGTTCACATATGAAATAATGAATTTTATATAAATATAAATTAATAATATAATAATTAATATGGTGTTAACACACTCTTGTGTTAATTTACTATTGTAACTTTTTTCATTCAATTAACTATCATATGTATTATTGAATTGATAAATTTCTCCTAAGTAAAATCTTTATGTCTAGTAACACATTATGTAACACCAAAAAATTTTAAATACAGAAAACCATAATCAATAGTATATGTTATACCAAAATATGATTTTATCTTACATTATAAAAAATAATGACTTTATCTTGTGTTTTAGGAAACAATGAGTTTCTTTGATAGGTTCTATAACATAGAAGACCAAGTTTTTCTGAAAAAGAAAATTTACTATTAATACAATTATTTAATATGATAGTAATTTCCTAGTTATTGGAATAGAGGTAATGAAATGAAATAACTAATGTATTAAAAAATATGGTTTTCAAATATTTATTAGTTATCTATTTATGATAACTAACATAATAATGATTAAAAAAGAAATGTTTTCAAAAAATAGTATTTATTAATAAAATTAGTTTAATCGTGATTGTCAAAAATAGTTTAAAAATAAATTTTTCCCCTTTTAAAAAATTTAATTAAAAAAAGTTAAATATTTAAATACCAAAATTATATTATGGTAAATGTTTCTCTTCTTTGAGAAGTTTCAATTTTTAAAGAATATAGAAAAATACTAAATTTTTATTTAAAACTTACCATTCATTTTAATTAGTTAAAAAGATAAATTATTTTTTGAATTGGTTTTAATGTCTTGTTAGATAAATTTTATATAAATTAATCCAGTATTGGTCATTATAATCATTTTTTATTGAATTTATATATAAGAACATGTTATACTTTTGAACAGTTTCACTTTAAAAATATGCATTCTCATAACATTTACCAGTTTAATTTTAAATAAAATTTTAAAACATATATGAATCATATTTTGAAAAATGGATTCCATATTTAGAATTATAATAATTTATATTATCTTATAAGTTATACTTAATTATTAATGAAAATATTAAATATTTATTACAATAATAAAGGTAAAAACAGGTTTACTTAGCGGTTAAACATAATCTATAAGGTATAAATTAGCCTAACAACTTTTAAACATCTTTTATCATGACATATTAAGACCCTTATCACCTACGGATCGGTTTTTATGAGTTAGTTGGATACTATTTAATGAAATTGTCCTATATAATAAGTTAGGTAAATAAAAAGGGAAAGAAGGAACATTCCTTAATATTAATATCTATAAAGAATCAAGATATGGAAGAGACAAATATTTTCAATTATATATGTAATTTTCAAATATAAATTATATTTTTATAATCATTATAATTTTTCATTATTTTTTGGTAATGAAATATTCACTTGAATTTCTTATGAAAGGCTAACATAGTAATTATTTATTTAATAATTAACTAAAATAAAAGATAATAAAAATATTAAAATTGGTGAAAAGTGAATAAATTAATATCTTAAATAAATTTATCAGATTAATATAACATGTTACTTAGTTTTTAACTTAATATATTGAAGTTAAAACTTTTTATTTATATTATTACATCTAAATCAGTTAAATAATATAAAAATTGACGTTAATGTTATTTTATAATAAATGTCATTTTATTAAATGATTTAGAATTACTATAAAACATTTATTATTCCAAATTATTTTTAGGTTTTGATATATAAAAAATATTTTACATACATGGACCAATTTAACATTTATAATGAACATGTTGGCTTATAAATAGTAAAAACATTATTGGTGTGGTTGGGGTTAAAGTTGTGTTTTTGTGTATTACTTATACTTATGTTAAACTTAATTTCCCACACAGATGGGAATTTTATTTAATAATTTGAATTTAATATTTACAATACATTGGTATAATTTTTATGATTATAAATAAAAAAAATATTATTAATAGATATGTTACTTAGGTTAGAAAACTATTTAAATTAAAGAAAAATATAAATGTAAAAAAGAATCTTAGGGGTTAACAGAAAAATATTTTAAAAAGTATATTTATATTTTGTGGTGGAGGTGTTTAACGGTCAAATAATACCTCCCCTAAGTTATTATTAAATTTTGGAGACACATTATGTATGTTATAACTTCAAATTGAAAATTCTTTTGAGTAATTACATGAATTCTATTCCTACAGACCAATAAAGAGGAACTCATTCCCCATACGTATTTACACACATCAAGTAATTTAGATAGAAAATACTATAAAAATTCAATTAAAAACATCCCTCCTCTAATATTTTAATCCTCAACTTTTTATAATGAAAACTAATGAAGGCATGTGGTTCAAACCAAAATGAGTTACATGGAAAATATGTAACATTCATCAACAAACATTTTTGATTTGTTTTTTCCTAGAACCCCTTAAATTATTTTTATACCTTAATTATATAATTAACTAAATGTCATATATATATATGTATTTTATTCTAATTTTAATACCTAAAACCACACAAAATTTCACAAAAAGGGTTACAAAATCATCATTCATGAGTACGACGGACTACCGCCTTGTGGAACAATGTTGTTTGTTTTTTCATTATTACCATTCAAGGGAAAGAATAATTACAGAATTTATATTTATTTATTATATTTATTATTTTATTACTATTATTTAATTAATATATCTCACATACTCTCATGCTTTCCATTTTGTGTGTATACGATAACTTCTTTGTGTGTATGATTAACTCTAGCCTCAAGAAGTGATGTGATTACTTCACACTATATATGGAATCAATTGAGGATGGTTTAATAAAAAATTGGTATGTATTAAATAAATATTATTCTACAATAACAATATTTCATTCAATATCCTTCCTTTCAAAAAGACATGTATATGAAAAATGATGTCCTTGCATACATACGCCCTACTGGCTCTATGAATAGTGTATTTCATTTACTATGACTAAATTTAATGGATTACTATAAATTAATATATAAATAATATATATGATATATATATATATATCATGGTAAAAATTATAGATAATATGGATCATGATATATGAAATAGTATAATTAATAACAAGTCAACATGTGTTCGAAAAACAACATGGTTATTACCTGAAATATAACTTTAACAAAAAATTGTTAATACAAAAAGTAATATAAAGTCATAATAAAATATTATACGATACTATATACATGAATATTTCCTATTATATATGTATAATAAAAATTTATTTATTATATATGAGTTTTTGATATGTTCAATGGAATTTAATATATAATGTGATGGTTTTTTTGTCTCCCTTTTTTTCTATAAGATATATTCCATATTCACCACATTTTTGTAGTGAATATACTACCCATTATTTTATTTTATTTTTTTTTTCAAAAATTTATCATCATTTAAATATCTATTTTATGATATCTTTTTCAAGGGGTATACAGTTTCAATGTTATTAAATCTGTAAGAGACATTGTCACACTATTCATTAAGGATGATTTTGTTGTTATGAACCTTTATTATTTTATATGTTGTATATACACCCACACTAACATGTTATATATTTAATAAAAATACTATAATCATATTGAATTTTGTTTTAAATGTTATTCATTCATGGGGTTTAAGCTTCAAGTTTTTCCCGAGCGATAAGGGACCATTCCTTTAAAAATCATCTTTTAATGTTTTTCTTCAATCCCATTATATTCCATTTCTATGATTTTAAAATGGTATTCTGAAAATATTTATATGAAAATAAAATATTTATAAATTAAATTTTATATCACTTTTAGGTCACTGCAAATATTTTTAAAATGAATCTATTTACACGTTTTAAATTGAATGTTTTGACAAATGAAAAATAGAATTTTATATTTTTAAAGTACACTCTGAAAATGATGTTTCCTACCATCATGACTATTATTTTATTTCTAACTAAATTTGATATCATACATGTTTTCTTAAAGGAAAACCATTTTTCCTTTATTGGTAATTTTTTTATTGAAAATGGTTTTCAATGAAAATGTTGTTTTGATATTGACACTGGGTTTTTAAAATATAATGGTATTATTATACAAAATTGTTCTATATATGAGTTTAAAAGAGTTTTTAAAAAAAATTATAATGAAAGTGTATTATTAATGAAATTGTACATGATTTTTATATGAAACCCATGATCCGTATGCAACTTATGTCAAGGTTTGATCCCTATTATAGCTGATTGTTGATCCCAATACAGCTTATATGAAAGGTTGAGCTTCATTGAAGCTCAAAAGAAACAGGAGAGCCTAATATATCACCTAAAAATGGTTGATCCCCATATTTTATTATGAGAAATGGGTGAGTCCAATATAACTTATTCAAATATTTAATCCCTATTATAGCTCATGGGTGAGCCCGATATAGATTATATAAAGGTTGAACCCCCATTATAACTCTCTTATGTATTGGGTAATGATTATATTAGAATTCATCCATTGGGTTATTTCAATTAAATTAGTTTTGAGTGCGTTTTATGAAAGTGATAATCTATGTCATTTAAAATGAGATTTAACTTCATACTATGGGTTAAAAAGATTTCTCATCGAAAAATGTTTGTGTTTTTCTCCAATGATGACGTTTTATTTCATTCTTTAAAAAAATGATATAATGGTAAATATTTAATGTGTTTTCATGTTTATAATGAACTGACATTTTCATTTCTTTTCAAATCACTTTCTGAGCTTCTATTATCTTCCCAGGTTTCAAACAAAAATTCATAGGGTTTACCGATGGGTAATGGAAAGGAAGAAGTCAAGATTAAATTTTTTGAGATTTTCCATCCAAACAAATCATGCTTTATCTTAAAATTTCATATTATGGATAAAGTGGATACTATTTAGATATTATGATGTTTTCATGTGAGTTTATATTATGAGTTATGGATACCATCATTGGTCTATAATATTTATGATGATCATAAGTTAAAATCCATAGACACCTCATTTGAGGGTTTTAAGTAGTAAAACACTTTATGTTGTTAATAACATTTTTGTAGCTATTTTTTTGGGTTGATTTATTTGGAACCCCTAGGATAAATATGAAGTGTTTTTAAAGAGGTTATATTTTTTAGGATTATTTAGAAAAGGGGGTGCAACCCATATGTTGGGTGAAAACTTGTCATATCCTGCAAGACCGTGGGGCTTGAACCCATGACTGATGGATGATATGTTTTTTACACCAATAACTATCCTATATGATATAATGGATAGTATAAATTTTTTATATTTAAATATCTTGTTTATTTTGAAAACATATATGTGATTTTATTTGTGAAATATTGTTTTAATTATTTTGGAAGAATATATTATCAAACCCTTCTAATCTTGGGGTTTCAAACTTAGTCATGAAATATTTGATGAACATTATGGATAAGTAATTATAGAATTATTGAGTCTTAACATGTATTACAATTGAAATTTTGAGATTAATGTATAATGGTATACTCATTTTTAGAATTATCTTATCATGGTCTAAATATTATGGTTTTGGTTAATGTTTAACGATAAGAGTAATATCATGTTATAATTTTAAGGATTATTTAGTCCAATGAATGATAATTTTAGTGGGTAAATATTGAAAAATATATTGTGATTACTCATAGTTTATAGAAAAAGATTGTATTTTGTGGAAATTGATGAATGGTAGAAATTATACTCAATAAGTAAGTGTATTTCCATAATCTCTTATCTTATATCGTAAAATAATTCCTGAACTCAAGGAAAAATATCATGAAATAATACAATTTATCACATTACCTTCAATTCAGATGAACCAATGTTATTTTCATTCATCCAAGATTTGTGATTTTTAGGCCCTTAACTTTACATTTATCATTCATTTGTTTTTTATTAATGACCTTAATCACTCTCTATAATTATTTACACTTTTCCTCTATTCCCACCTATATTCTCTTATTTGGAAACATAGTTATGTATTAATCTATGTGACCATTATAATTCACTTTATCAATTATTATGATAATGTTTTATTGACCCTTTTATAGTTTTTGCTTAAAATTAATTATTTTCAAATGATTTGCCTTTTATTACAAAGATAAATATTAAATTTTGTTGATGAAATTTGCTAAAGGGGTATGTAATACCTCAATATTTTTAAGGAATAAAATTATGTTTGATAGCATATATAACATGAATCACTGAGTTTAGATCTTTTTACATGAAGTATTAATTTTATCATATGTTTCGTGCAACAATGAGTACATTAACCCATGAATAACTCAAGATAAAAAATTATTATAATGGAGGAAATGAAACCTAATGTCAGGGTGGTCTAAATAAATTAAGACAGGGTGCATCCCCAATAACAGGGGCCGTCGCAACTAGGGGAAAGGAGCATAAGGTTCAAAAATCCATGAGTCAGAGATCCTGGGTAGCCATTGAATCCATGAAATCAGAAAATGTTTAACTCTATTCCGTGTATGAAAGATCACTATGTCACTTTAAAGAAGATACCTACACTCGCAAATCAAATGAAAGATGTTCCACAGAGAGGAAGGGATGTCGGTAATAGTTACCACCTAGAATATTAAATAGAAAGAATGAATAGTATTAACAAACACAATAAAATATATATTTTTCATAGTTTTATTAGTTATATTTTGATTTAAAATAAAATAATGATCATTTAAAATAAAAAATAAATGTTTTCAGAAAAATGGTATTTTTTCCAAAACATAGATTAATCGTGCTTCACACTCATAATATAAAATTAAATTTTACTAAATTTTTAAAATTTATATGAAAAAATAAAATTCATTTTTTAAATTATAATTCAATAATTATTTTCTGGGTGTTCATTGTCATTTTTCTAAGAAGATACATTTTTTGATGAATATTGAAAATACATAATTTAAATTGTTAACTGACATTTCTTACTAATTATTTATAATGATAAATTATATTATAAATTGTTTTTAACTTAAGAATAGATCAATTTTCAATAATTTATTCTAATATAAGTCATTTTTTTCATTTTTATATTGATTTTCGATATAAAATCATTGAAAATTTTCAAAACATTTTCACTTTTAAAACTAACATTCCAACAACATCTGCGGGATAAATTTTAAATTAAATTATGAAAATTATTTGAATCCAATTTGACAAAATGAATTCTATATTTGGACTCAGAAAAAATTACATTATATAATATTTCCATATTCATTTTTTCCCATAACGATTAGTGAAAACAACTAAAATTAAATATAGTGATTAAAGTCACTTAGTGGTTAAAGACAGACATTAAGGTGTAATATGACCCACTTATTCTTCAAACACCTATTTTAAGGAAATATTTATATCCTTCTTACCTTATGATTGATTTCAATGAGTTTTTTGGATAAAATTTCCCCAAATTTACCTATATAATAAGTTAGGTAAATAAAAACACAAAAAAGAATCCTTTCTTGATTACAATATCGATAATGCTTTGGGATGGGGGAAAACAATATAGGTTTAGCTATAGATATACTCTTGAAATATAAATCAGTTATGTTTATCATTATAATTTATCATTAATTTTTTGAGAAGAAATAATTCACTAAAATTTTTAAGAATTGTCAATGTAGTAATTATTTTGTTAATAATAGAATAAAATAAATGATACTAAAAAAATTAATGGTGAGGTGAATTGTATGAATTACTCTATAAATGAATTTTTTATATTAATATATCATTAAACATGGTTTTTATCCTTATATTTTAAAATTATATTTTGTCCTTGAAATTTTAAATTTTCAATAAAATAAATAATGTCAAAATTGATATTAATTTCATTTTATCTTAAATGATTTCTTTTTAAAATATTTATGATTACTAAAAAACTATATAATGAAAATATATTTCTATTATTTATTAAATATTAAATATTTTCCATTAATGGACTAATTTCAATTTTATATTGTACATGATGACCCCTAAATAGTAAAATATATTTTTGGAATTATTAGGGTTAAAGCGGTGATTTTGTGTGTTACATGAACATCGGTTAAAATTAATTTTCAAAAAGTATAGGATTTTTAAATTAAAATTATGATTACGTAATTATAATAATTTGTTCTACATTTTATAATAATTATGAATTTAATTTTTTTCATACTTCATAAATTACTTATGTTAGAAAAATAGTTATAAAAATTAAAAAATGAAGATAAAAAATAAGAAAAATCGAGAGATAAGGAAACAAATGTTTTAAAAAATGTACTTATTTTGTTTTCTAGGGGTTTTAATCGAAAAAATATTTCATCCCATATAATATTATTCAGTTTTTTAGGAACATAGGATAAGGGAGACCTCGCAATAGTTAAAAATTTTGAGTATCCAAAAGAATACCACTCTTCTTCAAAAATTAAAGGTCACCCACACCCCTCACATATTAACAACTCTCAATCCAATATACTTTTTCAAAATCTGAACAATAACATCCCAAATTCTCTTCAATAATCCCATAGGACATACTTTTACCATAAATCAAACCAAACAAGGCCTTTGGTTCAAAACTAAAAGAGTTACTCGAATAAGAGGTAACATTCATCAATGAACATTTTTGTTTTCTCACTTTATGAAACACCTTAAATTATTTTTATTTATTTATTATATAAAAACCTCAGTATCATATATATATATATAATGATACTTTTTATTCTATTTTTATGAAATAAACCACACATACACTCATCATGTGGATTATGAAATTATCATTCATTTGTACGATGGACTACCACCTTGTGAAACGATATCTATAATTTTTCCATTAACACATTTTATGGATGGTAATGATGATGTAAATATTTTTTATATACTATATATATGATATTAATTATGATATTATGATTTTATAATTGTTATATCACACATACCTTGATTCTCTCTATTTGTGAGAATATGATAACTCTGTTTGTTTGTACAGGGGACAATTGCCTCTCGAATCGATGTGATTCAACTGTGTTATACATGGAATATATTAAAGATGTGTAAAATAAAAATTTGTGATATATATTTCTTAAATATTATTCAATAATGATAATATATCTTTCACTTTTTGTTATATCAAACCTATAAGAAAATGAAAAATGGTGTTAATTCATTCATATGGCTTACCATATCAATGAACAATGTATCTCAATTCCTATCAAAAAAATTTATGGATTAATGTAAATATATATATATATTATATATTTTTTTAAATTATAAGGATTATGAAATCAGGATCTATGTAATAGGAAAGAGAATAATAAGTCAAAACATGTATGAAAACAAAGCAGTTATTACCCAAAACATAACTTTAACATGGAATTGTTAACAAATTGGTAATATAAACTCATAAGAAAATAGTATATGGTTTAATATATATCAAAATGGTACTATGATAGATTAATAATAAACATATATTAATTATACATGTGGTTTTAATGAGTATGATATAATTCAATACTTAATGTAAGGGATTTCTCGTCTCACTTTTATTCCTATGAGATATATGCCATATTCACCACTTATTGATATTATATAGTGTATATACAACCCATAAATGTACATTATCATTCTTATAAATAAATTTATAGAGATTTTAATATCCATTTTAAGATCATGCTTCCATGGGTTTTATGGTTTCAATGTTACCAATGTGGTGATGGACTTCATCTCAATTTCATTTCATTGAGGCATATATTGATGTTATGCAACATTATTATTTTATAACATATATATAAAGACCCTTTTAAATCTTATTTCTTCAATTTATCTATTCTCATTATAATTAATTTTTTTATTAATGTTATTATTTCATGGGATTTATGATTAGCGTATTTCCCATGTGATTAGTGTATTTTCTACTAAAAATATGTTTTTAATGTTTTCCTTCAAACTCTTCATATACCATGTTCCTGGCTATAAAATGGTTTTATGAAAAAAATGGCCCTAGAATATTTTTAAATTACATTTAATGTCCCTTTTACATTTTTCAATGTTTTTCTAAAGGAATATGTTTACATGTTTTAGAAGGATTGCTTGGAAAATGAGAAATGGAATGTTCTATTTTTAATGTATAAGGCGATAATGACTCTTACACATATGGTGAATATTATATGATTTCTTTATTTATTTATAATACTATATGTTTTCTTAAAGGAAAACCCTTATTTTTTTGGTATTTTAGTACTGAAAATGGGTTTTCAGGGAAATGGTTGTTTTGTTATTAAAATTGGTTTTTTAAAGGAAAATGTGATTTTTATTTGAAGGTTTTTTTCAAATTATTTTAAAATATTTTTTCAAATTGTTTTATGATGAAAGTGATTTATTCATGAAATGGAAAAATATTATTATATGAAACATTGGATCCTGATATAGATTATAATATGGGTTGATCCCCCTTATAGCTTTCTAGTGAGCCTCATACATCTTATATAAAGTGTTAATAAACATTATATCTCATCAGAAATGGGTGATACTGATAGATTTTATTCAAAGGGTTGATCCCCATTATAGCTCAGGATAAATGGGTGAACATGATATATCTTATATAAAGGGTTGATACCCATTATATCTCACAGTTGAGCCTAGGATGTCTTATAAGAAGAGTGAGTCCCATTATAGCTCCATGATGCATTTAGTAATGATTATATTATAATATTTTCATATAGTTATTCCAATTAAACGAGAATTGAAAGGTAATTATATATATTATTCTCTATGAAATACAAAATGAGTCTTAATTTATTTTTATGTGTTTCTAAGGATTTATTTGAGAAACAATTATGTGTGTTTTCCTCTGAAAAAGTTTTATTTCATTCTCTCAGAGATCATTGATGTAAAGGTAAATATTTTATGTGTTTTCAATTTTTTTTACTAAGCGAGTGCTTTCACTTATTTTTATTTACCATATTTAGCTTTTTTCCCCATTAAAGGATTCAAAAATGTTTTTCACAGAGTTTATGGATGGGTAATGGTAGGGAAGAAGTCATGTTGAATTTCATATGGCTTTTCCTTGAAAATAAACCATTCATTGTTTTAAAATATTTATAATATGGGAAAAATGGATACTAATCATAATATTCCACATTGTATATCATGTTTATTTATGCATGAGTTAGGATTGGTCCTCTAGAACTAAAAACCTGAAAATATCCACAAATATAAGTAAATGAATTCTTAACATAAAATCAATATTATGTAATACTTAAGGTCATTTCTTTATACATTTTAGTTTCCAAAATACATTTCACTCTTCATCACATCAATCATATAGTAGGGAAATAGATATATATTGGTTACATACATTATTCCTGAACGAACATCTCTCTTTAATGGAGCAATCTAAATACCAACCTATTAGATGAATCAATGATACCCATCAAATAAGAATTAAAAAATATAGATTTATGATGATCCCACACCTATTATTGATACTAATAATTACATGTGTAATATGAGTTTGACTATCAATTCCCACCCCTAGTGGGATAAATGAGGGATACTCTTACCAAGGGATTAAAAACACACACTAGAGGAATTACTTTCATGAATCCAAAGTTTAATTTGAAAACTACCAATAAACTTCATAATATAAAATTTATTTAATCCCACACCCTATGAATTTAATGTCATACATAAAAAAAGATCTACAAAATGATTCACTAAAATTAACCTCGAATATAATTAACTCCATACGTGTAATACATCCTTAAATTCTAGTATGGTCCATCATGATTATTGAATGACTCCAAATAATATAATATATATATATATATATCTTTAAGTACGAATAAAATTATAATCCTTTGGATCCTCCCAAATACCACTCATGAATATATTGATGAATTGGGAAAAATTTCAATGATTAATCAAAAGAAAAACATATCACCCATACTGGTCAACTAGCACCAATCATTATTATTGACCACTCATAAAATATGTATATAGGATTATAAATTAATATTAATTAGTTATATAAATATTAAGTTGCAATCAACTTACCTTTAAAACTAAACACCCTCGAACCCCAAAAACTTGTTTCTTTAGTCTGTTATCCATTTAGTAACAATATATCCACATAAACACATATCATATTATTTTTATGGTGTGCACCATATATTTTTTTGTAATTATCTGTATTTCAAAATGAAAACATATAAAATCTTTGTGACAAGATAATACATAAATTAGTGTTAATTTCTTAATCCATTGATCATAATTAAAGAAAATTATTGTAATAAATCCCAAGCATGATTATGTCTCTATATACTGAGTAGAGTAGAATAGAGAATGATTTTTTTCCAAGAGATAGAAGTTTCCCAATTTTATAATCTTGATAAATTATCTATTTACCGTGGGGTAATAAATAAATGAGATGCGAAAATTGGTTATATTAACGGATGTTGTTTTTTTGTAAAATATAGTTGGTAGATGATATTATTGTTTCTTGTTATTATATTGTAAATAATATTCATGGAGATTAAATGGAAAGGTTGATGTGGTGTATCATTCTATGTGATGAGTATTAAATATTATATCTCTTTGAAGAAAATATGGAGCATGTTGAGTTGATAGTCCTATAAAATTTCTTGGATATGTTGATCAATATTCATTATTAGTATTTTCAATGTTCAAGGATTTGAATATATGAGGAAAATATTAATTTTATTTTTGGGGATTAATATGAGCTTAAACTAATTATCATAGATTTATAATTACTCTAGTATTATTTAATGATAATTTGAAAATATTATAATGTAATTTCATGTGTTTTATACGTTCAAGAGGTTATAATATTTCTTAATAGTGTTATAGTAAAATAAATTTTCCAAAAGAAATAAATTTTTAATTCTAAATATGGATGTAAATAAATTCAGGATTTCGGTTACTTTATATGTTTAAAAAATCAAAATATGGGCTCTTATGAAATTAATGTTTTTTTATAACCTACGTGATTTTAGAGTCATAGACTATGATATATGAAAAATTTTATGGTACTAGAAATGTAGGATTAAAACTATTGCTTCCTATAGTTAAATAGTGATTTCACATCCAGCATTAGATTAAATATTTTGATGATACATTTCTATTAAATATAGCCCATGGTAGATAATTTATTTGAGATAAAACCCATGTATTATCACCCTATATTATTTTTAATTTCATTCATAATATGATAGGCAATATTAATCTATTTTCATAAAATAATAAACTGGCCAGGTGAGGATCAATGTATTATTTACTAATAAGAATCATTAGCTATATGAGAAAAAATTGGAATACCATTATTTTATTCTAAAAAAGAATAATTCAATAATATAATGTATATTTTAATATTAATAAGAAATTAAAATTAGATTCATATAATGTTATAAAAATATTATAACATGCCATCGAATATTGTATGAGATTAAAATAAGTTCTCCTAGTAAATTATAAATACAAATAAAGTCTATTTTGTTGTTTACCTTTAGGAATAATCATAAAATACATTTAAAATTTTTCATGATTCGTATTGATTATGTAAAATAGAATATTTTTCCATGTCTAAGATGGTTATAAAATAATGATATGATTAAGTGATGAATCCTACTTGAATCATTTTTTACCACATTGTAATGAAGGAATCCACAAAAAAAATGAATAATTAAAGGAATATATTAATTATAACAACCCCATCCAATGAATGGTCACTCGTTGAATTTAAATAGATAATAAACTTTGAGTCCCACCTCCAATAGACCATGGGTTGCTGACTAGATCTTAGGGTATAGAAATATCTTGAAATTAGAGGCATTACCATATATAATAATAAATGATCAGTGTATAAATTGAATCATCCTCAAGAAACTCCCAAATATAATATAAAAATATACTAAAACCATCCCACAATGAATGTATAAATAAAACATGTACATAAAAAAGTATCCAAAATTAAATAACCAAAAACAATGATAAATAAGTGATAGAAAAACTATCCAAAGGTCTATGATAGTTTGTCCAACACGATCCATATAGTCCTCCAATAAACCTAAAAAGATCATTATATACATAGGGTGATCATTCAAGTATACTCAGTGGGAAATAAATCACCTATCATGCATGTGTGAAGGGAGCTTACTAATGTTCATTTAAGAAGCAACAAAACCAAAATTACCCATCCAGGTTAACTATCCATCCTAACCTCACTAAGGAACACATAGTAAATAATATATTCCAAGTATAATAACATAATATTAAGTATATTGATAAGGGGTACCTTGCACCACATTCCCACTAATTTTTTTCTCTCACACCCTAAAATCATATTTCCTGGAACTTCCATACTTTCCAAGAAATATAAACCACTTCCCCATAGAAAGGTCACATCACATCATGCCTAAGGACACCTGTGAAACTGCCCCATAACATGGAAACATCACATCTCCCCCAAATACACCAAGGAAATCACACCACAACCACTTACATAACCAAAGTAGTGCCATATCATGAATATGAATGACATAAACCTTGTTCCCTCATTTTACCATGAACAACCCCCACTATAATCCTCCCCACAACATGGTTATATCACTTCTCACATGCAGACACTATTTTCATCACTTATTCAAGTAACTTAGCTCTATACATCCTAGCATGTGTATATCTACTCACTTGGAAGAGAGATCAAGAATTTTAGTGTATCCAGCATTCCATCGTAAACATAGATATGATGGTGAAAACACCACCAATGAGAATTTAAAGGAATTGACATATGGTTCTCAATGTGGTTTAGGTGTTCATGGAAATATAAATTAATATTCAATTATATTTATATATATATATATATATACCAAAACACAAACTATGGTTTCACAACAATGCCAAAAAAACAAACTCACAATATACCAGTATTCACTACCACCTCTGAATGTTTATCTTCACAAAATCCACAAGATTCATTTTTCATTTCATTCCAATTTTCAATATCTATACCATCAGTTTTATTTTTAAGAATCAACCACATTTAACCACATAGACCATCATTCATTTTTTTTCATTTACTATTTTCATCCCATTAACCAAACTAATCCTTAATCATTTCAACCATTATTAAACAATTATTCCCACATTGATCAGGCATCTAGAATAGAAAAAACATACTCACAGGAATCCATTTATCGACATCAAACCATTGACACACAATACCAAAATAATGACCAAAAAATCACCATGATACTCAATAAGCACATCCAAACAAACCATCACCTCACCACCCAAATATTAAACCCAAACAAACCATCACCATGCCACCCATAAATCATGGCCACATATCACCCATCTTCTCCAACAAGAAATGGAACATCTTAACCCCATATCATAACCAAACACCACAACATGTCATAAAACATTTTATTGATTTATCAAGAAACTTTTATTTATTCCACTTATCTATTTTAAGCGAATTTTCAGAAAATCCAAAATTGTGGGGAAACCAAAATATAGTGACCCAATACTTTTTACATATCAATACATGATTTTAATCCTACATAAACATCAAGATACTATCCAAGAATCATAATATATAGTGTCTTGGAGAATAGGTACATTATTAAACATCATGATTCCAAAAAAAGAACATATTTTAATTAAAATTAATATAAATATCATGAATTTATTTCAGCCCTTACATATTCATATGATATCCTGGGGGTATTCATGAGAAAAAGGATAAGATAAAAACCACAGTAAGTAAATAAACATTAAAATAAATCATATAAAATGGGTTAAAAGGCATGAAAAAATAAAATAAAAAGAAAGGGAACATGATTTAACATATAGAATCATGACATATAAAAAATGGAATAATATAATAATGGGATAATAGTAATTTGGTATCAATATAAAATAATAAATTAGCACTATTCAAGTCTCATTTCATATGGAATATCATGAGTCAAGTAAAACCACCAAGGCCATTGCACATGGTGCATGGGACAAGGACTACCACCTAGACCATAGCTCATGGAGTCTCATGAGAATAAACAATACCCAATGAATTGAAGTTTTATCTTGTTTCACCCATCATAAAATATTCATGAATACTTTTTCCATATAAAGAATCATTCATAATAAATCATAGATAAACATTAAAGTTACCTATAGAAAGAATTGGGTATCCTAATCATGTCAAAAGGCATATCAAAAGGGATTATCAAAATGGTTTACATGAAAGGAAGGATTTCAATCATAAATGGACATTACTAATAATATATAGGCATATATAAAGATAATTTATGTCAAACTAAAGTGAAAAGATATAAAATGAGTGTTTAAAATCAATATAAAGAAAACATTTTATTATGTTTTTAAAGAAACATTGTAGATTATTTAAAATGAAAATGGCTAAATTGTTTTTATAAAACAAGAAGAAAAAAAATATAAATGTTTACGATAAAAGTATTGATTTCTTAAAAATAATGGTGGCTTAAAACAGATTTTGAAGTGTGCTTGAAAATGGGTTGGAAATAGAGAAGTTCCCTTGAATTAGGCATACTTTTCCGGAATAATTGAGAAGGAGGCCATGTTAAAACAAGTATCTCCCTATAAAATAATGATTATAAGATAATGATAGATTAATTTTGAACAAATTAATAGAATTTTTAATATTTAAATAAAAATAAATAATATTTAAATTTGGTAAATAGAGAGAAAACGTAACCCGATGGATATATGGAGGTTCATAAAGGATCATTTACCTTATGTCTGAAATGATTTAGTACATGATATTAATGTCCTGAATAATCAAATTAGATTAAATAATTAATATTTAATAATAATTTAACAGATTTAATTGTTTTATTATAATTTTATTAAGTTCATTTATGGTTTTTTATGAGTTATAGTGTTCAATTTCATTATTTGGGAGTTTGGGTTTTCTTATTTTTCATTATCGGTTCACTTCTATATGAGTATGGAAGTTCTTTTAGAATGGGTATAATTCTCTAAAATTAAAATTAAATTTTATTCATGAAAAAATACGTTTAATTAGTATTAAAACATATTTTTCCTCTGATATTAGTTTGAATAATTAGATAACATTTTAATGATAATCGTTTTCATTAATTTTGGTAGTTTTTCGATCACAACGATGTCATTTTGTTATATTATTTAATATCATGTAAATATAATGTCTACAAAAACATTAAATAAGATATAATAAAAATATTATACTCTGTTTAAACCATAAAAATGGATTCATGAACATCCTTTAATATTGTAATAGAAATTCAAAACCCATCATCCTTGAATGTGATAAATTAACACATCACAGATGATGTTTTCGTTTTTTAAAAAAGGAAGAGGGGAACTAATTGATGATGGATTATTAAATAAAAATTAGAAAATTGAAATATATGTAACTTATTTGAGTTATAATTACATTTGGATGAGGGGAGGATATTAGATAAAAATAAAATAATGAACTTAAAAAGAAAAGAAAAGAGGAATTTACCTCTTGAATTTCTCCTCTTGATATCCTCCTTATAAAAATGGTTTTTGGTATATTCATGGGACAAAGATATCACCTACATGTGGTATAAGTTTGGGAAGATTATTTTGTATAGTTTTGATATGTATCAAATCTTGGAAGGTGGGAGGATAAGAGGTGGTGAGGGGTGGTATTTATATTGGAGGGGAGAGGTGTTTTCTCATTATTTTATTCATTAGTTTATTATATTTCTCAAGACAGGAAATAGTGAGGATTATTTTTACTAAATACAAAAATGAGATCATGTGAGTTCTAACCAATGGTTTTTATATAATCTATGACAAAATTAATAGTGTATTTATCTTATAATTTATACATACCATAATTTAGAGTATTTTACTACTCAAAAAATTCAAGTATTTCAGAATCATCCGAAAATTCCCCCTATCCATTTTTTGAAGATTAGAATTCAAAAATGAATTCTATTTTATGAAAATAATTTTCTAAATATGATAAATTAAATTTTTATTTAAAATCATCATTTACTTGAAAAAAAATATTTTAAAATTATTAGTAATTTTATAAAACATTGAAAATTTTAATAAGGTCTCGTAAAATTATATAATAATAATAAAGTAACAAAATGTTAATTTATGAATACATTTATGAAATTACATTTTCTTTTAAATTATATAATTAATCATAAAATTGTAATTTAATATATGTGGCTTATAAAAAACCAATACTAAATTAATAATATTTAAAACATTAAGTACTTAAAGTATAAAATAATTATATCATATTTTCATTTTTAAGATACCAAAATTTTATTTATTCTTTAATAGTTATGGTTACAATTCTATTTGTCACTTTTCAATTCATAAGGGTTATATTACTATTCAAAATGTCATGTTATTATTTTATTGTTATAGGTTTCTTAATATCGAGAAATACTTTTTATTTCATTCATTCTTCATTTATAAAGTTTATATTATGTTATTTGTGTGATTTAATATGATTTATACTATATGACATAACTATAAGACAAGGATTTGCATTGATAAATTTTTGGGTTGTCACACATAACATTAACCAAATATAAGTGATTAGCTGATTTCTCATTTAGGGAAATTTCAAACAAAATAGAATAATTAATGGTTCCATAAATCATGTAAAATAACTTTAAAAAATATCCCAACAACTACAATTATCATGAGGTTACTCATAACACATAATCACAGTATCATAATGATATCAAATCTGTAAAAGCATGAAAATCATTCCCCAATTCTCAATAATTTAGTTGAACTGGTTAATTTATCTTGATTAAGGAAGAACAACCATAACCCATAAATAACTATAGAAATCCACTAAAACAGGGATTACCTAAAACCAATAATCATTTCCAAATCACTACACACTATAGGGTAAAGAAGAAACTCCAATAAAATAGAACAATATGAAAAAAAACATCTTTCAACATACACCATATCAAGGGTTATTGAGAACGTAGTCTAACTCAAAATTGAATCAAAAATGTTCCACCACATTAGATCACTACATAATAAAAGAATTAAAACAATGTGGAAGAATGGAGAACTCATCATGTATAACTAGTGGGTGTCAATAAGAACCAACTGATCAAATCATGAGATGGGTGGTTGGATGATCTTCCAGAATCACTTAGGGCTCTCCCAGAAATGAGTAAGAGAGGGGTGCAGCCAAATTAATCATTTTTTGGATGAAAGACCTATTTAAAACATGGATGTTAACAATTTCATGTCATTTAATCCTTTCATGATATGTAACTCCAAGGTTTTCCAAAAATTCCAACTTCTACCAAAAATTCATTCACCTCGATCTAATTTAATACAAATCTTGAAATCACCATTAACAACACAAATCTATTTCATGTCCTCATACACCTCCATGAAAACACATGGAATCCACTATCTATACAATGTTTGATCCTCTTATCAACATCATGAATCCATTTAATGATGTGAACCTCCTTTTACAGAACACCTACAACTTCAACGTCCAAGAAAATCATTAGATACCTCCATTGAACACCTCCAACCATATATTATATAAAGATAATGGGATGATAAGAAGTATTAAATTACATATGATACCTACTAAAGAATAATATTCTTCTAGAATCATTACCAAACCTAATGGAATGAAATGGGTCAAAATAGCCACCTCATAGGATACCTCTCAAGGATCTCATAAGGCCACAAACATTACAACCAAGCAAACAAACAAAACCAAATGCCTAAAAAGAATCTCAAACAACATTATAACAACATAGAAACATCACCACAACATCTTATACTGGCCACAATACACCAAACACAACACAACCACCTACAAAAACACCCAACCCACACACATCCCAAACCAGAAACTTTGCAATAGAAAAATTGCACTTCCCTAAACACAAAATTTAGGAAATTTCATCTTCCATGTAAGGATGATATTTGCTTTGGGAAAAACTTTCATGCATGTATAGTTTTAATAACTTCATAGTAATAGTTTTATAAATTTGTAATCAGTTTCTCCACAATTATTACTTATTTTTTTATCGCACATAATCTATCATGAAAAAAAACATTTCATAAAAAAAAGTATTAAATCAACACATCACAAAGATAAATATGAAAATGAAAAACTCAAAACTAATCTGGGTAATGGGAAAAAATATCCATATATTTCTCCAAGGTAATCTTCTCTTATCCACCATACCTCTAAAAAATGAGTGGTTAATCCACTAAATACCATCTATCAATGATCTTGGATCACAACTAGCCACTCCAAGAATGCCACATCATTCTCGATATCCAACTCTCCCCAGTCAAAGATATGGTATTTATTGTGAAGATACTAATGAATCTAAGATATGTGAAAGATTTCATGGATCATCCTCATTTATGGTTGGAAGGAAAACATATATTCTACCTCTCCATATCTCCTTGACACCTCAAATTGCCAAAAAAACCATAGAGAAATCTTACTCCTCCTGACACACCTCTACTACCCACATCGAGGGGAAACTATTAAGAAAACAAGGTCTTCATCCTCAATGTCCCATGTCCTCCTCCATCAATCAACATAATACATCATTTATTCCTACATTTCTTTCATCCTCCACTACAAAATTTGAAACATTTCTATCATGCACTACACCACTTCAGCTCAAAGAACTAATACTTACACAACCTCTATCTTGTATGAACAAGTACAACATAGCCACCCATACAAGCCTCCAATAGAGACATGAATATTGATGAATATTAGTTTTTTAATAAAACTCAAAAAATAAAAAATTTCATTCCCAAGATCCACCAAATTATTTTACTCACACCTATATAATGTCTTATATTATCTAGATGGCCTTCTCTGGCTGGCCATCATTCTGAGGGAGAAAAATAAAGGTGAGGCACAGTAGAGTTTCAAAAATCATGTTGAAATAGCCTAAATATATTTTATGTAACACATGTTTCATATTCCAATGAAAATGAAATAGGAAATACATGAAATCAAACCACCTCATTCACGATCCTTTTAGATAAATTATCCTCTATGTTCAACTCCTTGATTGCTAATAATTTTTCATATTTGATTAACAGATCAACAAATTACATAGATAGTATCACAACCTCCTTGAGTTAAAGGAAACCCTATGATGAAATCCATTGATATTACATCCCATGTCCACTAAAGAACATATAGAGGCTGCATCAAACTATAGAGAATGTGATGATCATCCATTAACTACTTGAAAACTAAACACATCACCACAAACTCTACCTCCACCCATTTTTCAGAAACCACAAAAAATTCATCCATAAACCTTGGTACTTCATGGATACCCATGTGTTTACCTCCAAATTTTATTTATGAAACTCAAAAAGTACTCCCACTTGCATCACTAATATAAAAAATAGTCTTTCTTGAAACATTATTGGGTTCTAAACATCCTCTCACCATCCTTTCAAAGCATCACAAAGGCCAAACAAAATTGTGCATCACCTATTATTATATGTCTCACCACTTATACCCCTCCACCTACAATATCAAATAAGTTCTTACTATCATTAACAATAAATAACATCTACCATCATACAATCCTTCTTCTTTGTTCAAGGATGAAAACTCCTGCATCGCTCTCAAAAGATCAATGGACTCCTAAACATGATACTTCCATGGATTTCTAATCAATGCTCCAGCAATAACATTCCCTTTTATTTAATATTTAGACATCTCTAAATAATAATCCTAACAAAACTCCATCCACCTCTTCTAACACTAATTTGGGAAACACTATGAAAAGATAATCCTAATGATTTTGTGATATTTGAATCCCATAACATTCTCCCTAGTGATGTAATGTCACCATAGCATTCACAAAAACACAACCACAACTAACTCTAGGTCATGGGTGGAATATTTAAACTCATGGGTGTGTAACTTACTAGACTAATAAGGGATCACTTCTATATACTTCACAAACTGTCATCTGATTCCTAGATGGGAACTGTCACAAAACACCTCAAACAAACCCCCCTCCCCCCTCTAGAAACTAGAGAATAAGAGGAATGAACAACTTCCCCTTAAAAACTAAATGATTCCTAACACTAATTATTCCACATTAAATCTTGGTCGTCCCATGTCAAAATAGTCAATAGGGATCTATCTCAAGAGAAATCAGGAACAATCCTCAAATATTATCTTATAAAACCAAGGAAACTATGAGATTCCACCACATTCAATAGTGAATCCAAATAAATAACTTCTATAACCATCAACCTTTATACTTTCACCCCTTACTAAGACTCCAAATTTCAAATTAATTTTACCTCTTATAACCAAAACTTAATCATGGAAATATTTCTATAGTGTTGGTTGTGTGAAGGAATAAACAAGTCATGTATGAGTTGATTGGACTTCCCCTCTATTTTCGAGTAGATAAATATGTCATCAGTAAACATTAATAGAAAATGGTATAGGAATTCATGGAAGATAGAACTTTTGATCCACATGAACATTTTTTTGTGTGTTCTTGACACTGAACAACATAACCACAAACTCGAAGTTTCATTAAATGGATCTGAAGGTAGAATTTGGGATATCTTTCTCGTTTAAACTCAACTAGTTATTCCAAACTCATAGATCTATTATAGAAATCAAATAATCCCTATAAACTAGCTGATATAAAAAAAATATCCCTATAATTGGGTAACAATCATGGCACATCACCAAATTCAGCCTTTGATATTCACTACAAAACCTCAATCTGTTACTCACCATCTTGAAATGGAATGTCTGGGAAAATAAATTCTCCAGGACCGTCATGTATCTCTCGCAGGAGAGTTATTCCCTCCTAGGCCATCCTATGGTTTTTTTAGTGTCATTGTAGTGATGGTGACATCCCACTCATATTCTAATCTTAACAGCGACTCCTTTGTGACTTGTAGCGGCGTTCACTTAGTGACTTTCAGCGGTGGTGGCAATCCTCCCTTTCCTAAATCTATGTTTTTTTTATATGTGAACATATTTCTTTGTTCTCTTCTTAAATATTGGGACTATGGTGGAATTCTGTTCTCTTGATATGTGATTTCTATAGTGTCATGTTTCAGTTTTATTTTTTATCAACTCCTAACATTTGTTGTGGATATATGGTTCAGTGCCTAAGGCATTCTACAAACCTTTTCTGGCCATTTAGACCAGTTTGTGTAGGGTTTTGACTTGAGAAATGTGAAGGATATTATCTTTTGGGATTCATATCCTGAAGTATTTTCTTGAAAATATTTTGCTCGCACAGCTTTTTCTCAAGTTGGAAGCTGTCTGTGAAGGCTTTTGTCCGCAAGGGGAAGTGGACAGTGCATGAGATTTTTGGGTTTTTGAAGGGAAATGTGTGTGAAGGATCAATCTCACAAGGGTATATTCTCTCAAAGGGATATGTTTGTGGAGATTCTGGTTTGTGGAGGGCTCTTTTTGTGAAGGGATCTAAGCATGAAGGATCGGGGGTGTGAACAGCTCTATTCGCGAAGAGCTCTATTCGCGGTGATTCAAGAGTTGATTAGGTTCACGATGGGCTTTGTTCACTATGAGTCAGGTTCATGAAGGTGTGTTTTTGTGAAGGATCTAGTTTTCATAGGAGGTGATTTGATTTAATTTGGTTGGAAAAGGATTCGGCGAGTGTAGGTGGCGGCTCGTGAAGGTCCTGGTTGTGAAGGGTGGTGTTTCATGAATGGGTTTGGTTGACTTCTAAGAGGAATCTCGTGAAGGGGGTGGGTTCTCAATGGTTTGAATGAGGTGGGTGTTCATGAAGGTTTGAAAAATGAGGGGAACTTTGTGGGGGTGTATGCATGGACTGGATTATGCAGGGAGTGTGTAAGAAAGTTGTCCTTAGAGTGGGAGTGTAGGGAGTGGTCGCCATGGGGGAGAAAGTGTTGCCCATGAGGATTTTGTGACCACTGATGTAGTTTCATATGCATTTCGTGGTCTAGAATCAGTGCACATCATGGGTTTTCATGCTTTATGGTGTGCATGGGTGGATTTGTGCTTGCTCAAGGCCTTGATCGCAATGGATCTGCGGAGGGGTGTGCTTGTGCAGTTCTTCAGTGTGAATGTGTTGTTGGAAAAGAGTGGGTCTTAAGCAATATGATCTGGTGAAATGTTGGAAAAATCATTCATTGAAAGATAAAGAGAATTTTTTTATTGCCACACAAGAATATGAAGATGAGATTCTTTCACATTGCATGTCACTTCTGATTGTTGGGGAATTCATGGCAAAACGGTCATTCAATCTAGGAATGATAAAAACTCCCTAATAAATATCTGGAGGATGGAGTAGGGAATTGACATTATAGAATTGGGATATGACCTCTTTATCTTTGAATATTTCATGCAAAGGGATAAATAAAATATCTTTAATGGTATACCAAGGTCCTTTGATAACCAGATCATCCTCATGGAGGATTTGTAAGACAAGGAAGATATTAAGAAAATTATTATGTATGGCTCCACCTTTTAGATATGGATCAACGGAATTACCATCCATTGACAAACTAATTTATTAATGTAGTAAATTAGAGAACATATCAGTATATTCTCGGAATGGGATTAGTTAGAACCAATCCACTATGGACCTTTTGTGTTTATTAGAGCATTGGTGGATGTGGTGAAACCACTTATGAGGGGAATGTTCTTGTAAAAAAGGATACTAACACCTATATATCATTTTAATTGGAAAAGAATCTAATTTTCTGCTTCTTTTGTGGGTGTCTTGTAAATTTGGGGAAGTACTATGGTTTGAAGAAAGTGGAAGAACAAGGCAATGTTGTTACGAAACACAACCATTGGTTGCATGCCAAAAACGTCTGGAAAAGAATTTATCTCTGAATTGGAAAAACAAAAGGATTGGACAAACATTCAATGGAACTCATTAAGTTGACTGAACCAAAACACAATAATATTGTCATGATTGTTTCATTGGATATCTCTGAGGGAAATAATGTTTCCCAGAGGGAGGGAGGGAGGGCCTTTGTGCAGTGTAGGGGTCATGGTCAACACAGGGGGGACAAACATGTGATTTAGAGTATGGACTCAGCTTTCATCTCATGCCAGGCTCTTATTAATATAAAATTAAGTGCCTTTTTACAATTTGTACAGATGTCAAAATTTAAGGAACCACCATACCCAGTTTTTTGGAAAAATGTCTTTGTTTCAAACCACCAGAACCTACTCCAGATTACTCTAATTAGTACCTTCCATGATGAAAATAATATTATTGAGGTAACGTCATTAGGTCCTACTAAACATCGGATGTTGAAAAGGTTAAATTACATACATAGGGTGGTGAGCCTTCTAATGCGAAACCCATAGAGAATAAATGGTTCATTGAGGATTTTCAGTTGACTGAGAACCATAAAAAAGGGGGAAAGCAGTGGGTGTTGGACAGTACATTGAAATTACAGAGGCGGAGGTGGGTATGTCCCAGCCCCACCTAGAGTAATGAAAATATTATTTTGGAACTATCGTGGGTTTGGAAACCAACGAATGGTTCAGATTATCCAACAGCATTGCATATAATGTCTCTTTGATATGGATTTTCTATCTGAAACCATGTTGGAAAACAAAGACAACAAAGATATTGTGTACAAATGCAGCTTTCAAGATTTCTTCCTGGTCCCCCAACAAGGCCAATCATGGGGAATTTGTTTTCTTTGGAAGGATAACATTGGAATCAGAATCACCTCGTACTCTTCTAAAAATGTGGATGCTTCTATCCATGATAACCTCTCACTGCCATTGACATTTTTTGGTTTCTACAGATGGCTATCACAAAATGATAAATGGGGGTCTTGGGACCTTCTCTATTCCATGCGATGAGTAATTCCTAGCCCTATTCTCTTTGGTTGTGATTTCAATGAGATTATGTCCCAGAATGAACAATGTGGAAGAGCATGTCGGTCCTTTTCCTTGATGTCAGGCATTAGGGTTGTGATTTATACAGTAGATTTGGTTGCTCTGGTCTATGCAAGTTGTCCCTTCACATAGTCTTGGGGAATAGAGAATTCACACGCATTTCTAATTGTCTTGATAGATTTTTGGGATTGAATTAATTGACCAACATTTTCAACATGTTTTGGATCTCCCACCTAGCACCAAATTTCTCTAACCACTTCCCTTTTTTCATAAACTTCTCTCACCATGGACACAACCCAATATATGGGAAACTTTTCATGTTTGAAAGTTTCTGGGATAAAAAACACGAGTGTGAAGACTTAATCTGATCTTGTTGGAAGGGTGGAAAGGAAAACATTGGTTTTTAACCTCCAAAATGTAACTTCTTATTTGGGGACATGGAGCAATAAATAATTTTTCTAACCCAACAAGCTCTGTGACTCTTTTGAGACACATCTTAATACCATACTTTCTCAGTCCCAAACTAATGGAATTCTATCTAAAATTGGTGATATCCAAAGAAAACTGGATGCAGCTCTTCACATTTAGAAAATATTTTGAGAAATGTAAGTGCACAAAACCCACATTAAATAAAGGGATTAAAACACCTGATACTTTCATTAGAATGCTTCTTCTTGGCATTAAAAACAATATTTCATTCCTTTCTCACCCTGATAGTGATTCTTTGTCCAATATTGAAGGAATCCATGATATTATTTCATGTTATTTTCAAAAACTCTATACTATATAAGAATACATCATTTATTTTAAGGTTTAGTCGTACATTAAACCTATGATCACAAATGAGACAAATTGTCATCTCAAATATGATTTTTTTGAGGATGATATTCTTCAGAATCATAAATATTTCCATTCATCAAAACCCTCGATTCCTGAGGGATTCCATTCTTTTTTCCTCAAGAAATACTGTCACATTATCAACCCCGGCATTTTTACTCCAATGAAAGGTATTTGGGCTGCGGAAATCAAACACTTCTCTCTTAATGATACAATTATTAACCTCATACCAATGATTATTAAAACCCCTCTTGGATTCTAACTTCAAGATAATCAGTCCTTGCAATGTAACCTACTTGATCTTGTCTATGATTTTGGTTAACAATTTCTACACTTGGTTACATAATGTTATCTCTGAAAATCAAGGTGCCACTGTAGAAAAGAGGTTTGTCACAGATAAATCTGTTGTGCCCCATGAAGTGTTTCATTTTATGAAAACATGATCTACTATGAAAAGAGGTATTATGGCCTGGAAACTGGATTTGACCAAGGATTACGATATAGTGGAATGGCACATTCCCCAGTTTATTTTGACAAAAATGGGTTTCAGCTCAAAATACATAGATATGATCATGCACTATGTTTCTCCTGTCTCATTTTGGAATAATGTCAATGGTGGGACACCCAAGGCTTTTAACCCACCCATGGATTTCGCCAAGTGGATCCCCTCTCCCCCTTTCTATTTATCTTTGTGACTAATGGTTTTTCTATCCTCATTTCTTTGGAATGTTCCTCTAATTTGATTCATGGGGAAAAGGATTTCTGGTCCAGCCCACCTGTTTCTCATCTTTTCTTTGGGGACTATTTCCTATTATTATCTAGAGCTACTTATAATTAATTCCTCTATATTTGTCATGTGATTTGCCTGTATGATAGGGCCTTTGGAAAAGAGATCAATCAGGGAAAGTCAGAAATCTCTTTCAGTACTAGTGTCCCACTGGCCAAGATAACTGATATTTTTTCACTAAGGGTATCCAAATGGTTAATAAGCATAACAAATACCATGGTCTTCCCACATTTGTTGGATGATCAAAAAAATTTATCATCTACGGTGGATAGAATCGAGAAAAAAAATCAAGGATGTACTCTACAAAGAATTTCTAAATTGGGTAAGGAAACTCTTATCATGGCTGCCTTTCATTATATCCCCAGCTATATCATGTCCCTATTTATGCTTCTTGGTGTGAATTTTGACCAAATTTTCTTCTGTGTAGCCATCTTCTGGTGGTTTCATAATAAAGGAAGGAACAAAATACCCTATATTTCTTAGAAGTCTCTATGTATCCCTAAAACATGATATAGAATAGAAATTTGGGACCTCTGTCTCTTTAATGATTCCCTTTTGGCCAAACAAGGGTGTCACCTCCTGATTAATTTATCTTCTCTCTTTACGCGTATTCTTTGTGAAAAATATTTCTCCCACTCAGATTTTTAGAACATCTCTCTTGGACCTCTCCCCTACTCTCTATGGAGAAGTACTTGGGGATCATTAAACTTACTTAATAAAGGGTTGGGTATGAATATTAGGAATGATTTAGTAGTTAACATTTGAACTGGTCTCTTGTTTATTGATAAATATAGTGTGTGGGATACTTCCCCAGCCTTCTCTGACAATGATAATGCCATAATTCCCTTCTTATTTGATGATCAATGGACTTGGTGGTGTATGGATGAAACCAATTCTTGGTTCAACGAAAGGGAAAATGGATTCTTATTTGCATCCCATGTGTGATGAATGCGAGGAATGACTATTTCTTTTAGAGAAATGACATCTCTAGATCCTATTTGGTAATGTAAATATATAAGCTCACTCTTGATGATCAGGTTGAGGAATGGGAGAGGATTTGGAAAACACATTGGCATTTTAATATCCCCCTAAAAATATGATTTTTCTGATGGCAGTTTTTCCCTGGTTTAATTCCCACCATGTACTTCCTCACCTTCCACCATGTTAAGAGTGTACCACACCAAGTTTCCATGATAAGTTTCCCTTTGAATAATGCAATATATTTCATTGTACGTGACTTCGAGATTCTAACACACCACAACCAATAATGGAATTTGATCCTTATTTCATGGGTGTATGTTTCGTAAGTTTCCAACTCAATAAGGGAATTTGATATTTCAATTTCCACTCATTCGTCTTTATGCATACTTCATTGATTATTTTACTCCAAGATTATGTGTGGAATAACTATTCATTTGATTATGTCATAAATTCCACTCCCCTTTCTGTGGATATAATTTTGATAAACATAATCACTCCATTGAAAAATTATCAAGTCATCGGTATGAGCTTGATAAGGGCAATTTTTACTCAATCTCGATTTGTTGAGTTAAACATCCAATTCATTGGTGTTGTTTTTACAAGAATATGTGTGAATGTCCTATTATTGTTTTACACTGAATATTCAATCATATTGAGTGTATTTATATTTTTCACACATAATTTTGTCGTTTGTTTATCCTTAACCTAATAATACATCCTTTATGAGATATATCATCTCAATTTATATTCCATTGAGACTCCTTTGTTGTTATACACCAAATCACTTTTATATGTTGTATATAATGTACTTTGACATAGTATATCATGAATCGCTTTATTCTCATGATATTAAAATGTTTTTATTTACTCAATTATTTGTATTCAAGTGTCTCTCTTTTGGTTAGAAACTCTAACTATAATATAATTTTAATTTTTTTAAAATATTTATAATTCTAAATCATTCTAATTAATGTCCATGTATTAAAAAATAGTTTTAAGGATTTATTTATATGGAAATCAATGTTTTAAAATCAAAATTCATTTTAAAATTTTCAAAGTGGTATGGGACACTTTGATTCAAAAATCTATTTTAAATGGCTTCTTGACAAATAGTGTGACTTTTAAATGTTTTCAAGAAAAAGGGAGATATTTATCTCAAATAGTTTTGATGATTATTTTCATCTATGTCAATATCCATCAATATTATCGATTGAGGTTAAAATGTTACAATACAATCTTCATTATTGTATTGAATGAGTTATGTTTGACTGTGGATATGTTATTTTTATACCATTCATGGTTTGTGGATAAAGTATTGAAATTACATATGCTAGTTTTAATACGAATCCTTATGTTATGTTTCAAACTATTCATATGAGGAATGTATTGAACATAGTAAGTGACGGGTGGAGCCCGCTATAGCTCCTTGATGCATCGGTAGGTCTCATGAGACAAACTAGTGTCTTGGCACAAGGCCTTGAGAAAATCTTATTTGTATTCTTGGCACAAGGCCTTGAATATGTGGTTATGAAAGTCTGGCATTGTGCATTCCATCATTATGAAATTGGTTATTGATATTGCATGTGATTATTCGGCTAGTAGAATATCCATGTGAATAAGTAAATGGTATTATTTCATTTTTTTCCATATTAAGCTGAAGTTCAAGTTTAAAAGGATTTTGTTTCAGTTATACATTTCCTTAAATGTTTATGATTATTTATGAAAGTTTCCACTATATTTTTATCCTTATTGGGCATTTGAGATCACCCCTTTCTATGTTTTATTTTTCCTAGGATGTGAAGAAGTTAGTTATGAGTTACTTGAAGGTATAATCTAAGAAGCTTGGATGTTTCCAATGGAAGAATTTAGTGTCATCTTTCTTTTCAAGTTGTAATGTTGACCTTATGAATGTATCTAGTATTTCTAAGGCTACTAAAATGATCGGTCTTTTGGGACATGATTTCCTTGTATCATGCGAATGTTATGTAATAGTGTATCGATTCTGGGTAACTGGGGCCGGGGTGTTACAGGTGGTATCAGAGGAAGTTTAGTTCAAACCTTAGAAACTAGATTTATATAATCCCTGATTAGAGCACATACCCCAAAGATATACATTGAGTATTAGTATAGAATAACTTCATATAATTTTGGTATTGTATAGATTTTGTGATTTTTCCGAGAAATACATCCCTGTCAAGATACGAGAAGGTAGAGGCAGCTCTGGAACAGATGTACCTAGGGGTAAATCCCGAAAACACCGCTTTGAGCTAGACTCGAACGGGAACGGGTGCACAACAACAGGCCTTACTTCACTCTTGGTTACAACACTCCCAGGGGATATGCTTAGGATAATTTACATTTTCTTTACAAACTGATTTGAAGGATTTTAATATAAGATGAGAATAAATGACCTTGGTTAATCCTAAGGTGTTTCAAAATTGAAAATATAGTGTTATGGTATTCTCTAAATGATTTTATGACTACTATTACTCACAAAATGCTTTCTAGTTTTAGTCAATGGCGGGATTCCAAGGAATTCATAGTGACTTTTAAAATGATTTACAAGGTGGGAATGGTGGCATAAATGAGTAACAAAATGGAATGTTGATAGCCGTAAAAGATATCGTCTTCATGCAAAATCAATTTTCCAAAAATATGATCAACAATATATATATTAACCAATTCCCAGACTCAATAAAGAAGAGAAAGGTGATGAAGGATAAGAGCTCCAGTAGTGGAGACCATGGAGAAAATAATCCTCAATTTCCATCATGCAGGAAATGTGGAAGGAGACACCCAAGAAAGTGTCTCAATGGAACAAAGAAATGTTTTAAGTGCGGGAAAGAAGGACATGAAGTGAAGAATTACTGAGGAAAAGTGAAGAGTACTGTGGAAGAAAATAAAAATGGTCCAAATATTCCATTTACAGTCATTTGCCATAAATGTACGGGACCTGGCAATTACCCGAGTGAATGCCCTATTTTATAGGTTATTTTCTTGGTCAAAGAAAACGCTATGTGAGAATAAATGGTTAAAGAAATGTTTAAAATTATTAGTGCTCCTTCTTTATGGAATTACTTTGGAATAATTTTCTCTTATATTTGTAACCCTGCAATTTTCCATGTGAGAATGATATATGAGGAAGACTTATCTTTTTTTTCATGTGGATATAGTTATAAATAACCATTTGGTTTTATATGAACTTTGGGTTTGAGGAAATTACATGTTTTTATATTTTGGGATTAAAATGCAAGGTATGAGATAAAATTTGTGGTTAAATTATGTTATGGTTATTTTGAGGAATTTAGCTCATTTTTGTAATGTTATAAAATATAGTTTTTCAAAAAGGGAAACACGCAGACTTTGTAACAACCCATCGCGTCAGAAAAAGCTGTAGGAATCGAACCCACAACCAAAGTGCAATTGGGACTTATCACCTACCACTGGACTACGTGATGTCCCTGGTTAGTGTGACTATTATTTTTAGTTAAATGATTTTATTGATCAATAATAAGTTGATTTGGGATCTTATGTCTTATCAAATGAATACCCTTACTATAGGAAAATGATTTGGTGATTAAGTGATAAATATTATTTTTGGAAGATGTTGCTTTTTTGGGAACACTATATGACCAAGAAAAATAGAATACTATGGGTATTTATTTGAGGAGTAATGGTGGATTTTTATCTATGTTTTATTGTGGATTTATAGTGATTTGGGTTATTAATGGAAATGATTAACCTATAATAGAGAATATGTGATTAGGTTAATTACTTTTAAGTATGTGACTTTAAGAGTAGTTGATGTCATTTGGTGATACCATATAACTTGGAATACTACATAACCAAATCCTTATAAGTTTTGGGTTTCAATATTATTTCAGATTTTATTGAAGGATTTTAAGGACAATTATTTATTGAATGCTATTTATTTAACTTTTGGGTATTGATGGTTTAATTTTAGAAATTAAGATTAGAGTTTCTTTCTCTAATGGAATAAACTTTTGGGGGATCATCAGATCATATACTAACCGTTTTGGTTTTGATTAATCTCTAAAGACAAGGTAAATATATAGTTTATTCTTCGTCGATCATGTGATTCTATTAGATGTTTATTCTTGCTTATCTAGTGTGACCAAGTATTCTGGAATACTCATCGTTTAAAAATGAGTTAGTAGTAGAAATTTATTAAACAATGGAACTTTACCTAAAAATTAAGTATATCTCTTTATGTTCATAGTCAATCTCAGAAATTAATTCCTCATCTTTATGAATAAAAAAAATAAAAATGTTGTCTCTTAACTTTTCCTACTAGAAAACTAATGAACGTTTTTCCCATAACAAGTTTGTGGTTTTCTTGTTGTTAACTTTCTCCGGATCATATTTTCTATCCCTCTCCATCAGAACATGACACTTATTTTATCATCCATATCTTTGTTTTTCTACATGGAATCCTAGTATAGGTTATCTCGGGTGACCTTTGTACTTATCTTTCTCTCTTTTAAAGTGATAGTTTTATTGACTCTTTTTCCAATGTGGGACATTCCATTATATACCAAAGCCTAATTTTAAAAATTTTGGGGATGAAATTTATTTAAGGAGGGGAGAATTTAACACCCCAAGCTTCCATGGTACGTTTCCCTTTGAATAATGCAATAGCTTGCATTATACGTGACTTCGAGATTCTAACACACCACAACCAATCAAACTAGCAGTTATGAATGGTAATACCCACTTTTTGAAATATTATACATCTTATCTTTCAAAATGGACTTCATTTTTGGATTATTAATATCAAAATTAGCTTAGGGTGAATTTTTGGAACTTTTCTGATAACTTTTATATTTTGATGAATAGTGAAAATTAATAAATTTTAATTAAAAACAACTTTTTTAATCGAAATAATTAATAGTGATAAATTATAAATTTTAGTGGTTTCAAAGTCTATTTAGAATATATTTCTACCATTTAATAAATTTTTTGGCATTGGACGTAATTTCCCATTTAAACCAGACATAAACACGTGTTAATATTTTGATAGTTATTATTTCTTAAAAACACACTTTTTATTTTAAAAGCAGGAATTAATTTTAAATTAATTTCTGCCACTTCTGTGTTTTGAATTTGGATAAATTTATTCCATATTTGGAATTATTATTTCCAAGTTGTGTAAAAAGGTAACTTTTATTTTTAGAAATTTTGAATAATTACTTCGGTAAATATTTTATTTACCACGGTTAAAGGGTAAATCCAGTAAATAACGGTAAACAAATAATATTATAATAATAATAAATTGTCCTAAAACAAGTCCTAACATTATTGGTTGATACATTCCCGACCATGGGAATATTTGGGTCGATTTTGGGACCCCATGGATCCACTTGTAAGTGATAATGACACTTTATATTAATTAAGTTAAAGTAAATACAAAAATGGTATAAGCATATATCTTTTAGAAAAAAAATTATATATGGTAATATATGTTATATTTTTTACTATAAATATTCATTAGGAAGATAAAACGATTTCCTACATAATAGTATTTTATTTATAATTTTTAAACGTATAATAATTAAATTTATTCATGACACTATAATGATGCAGTATTTTCTTTAATAATAAAAGAATCAAATAATTGGTATTATAAAAGATAAAATAAATATAATTTGAATGTTTTGGTGACATCCATGAATTTTATTGCTTAATATTACATTTTAGTACTGATTAAATTAATTTGGTTCGAATTAATAAGGTTTTTAGGACTTTACCAAAACCAATTATTGAATAGTGTCAAAATTGACATAAATGAGTTTTTAAAATAAGTATTATATTATTAATTGATATTTTATTCCTAAAAATATAAGGTTAGGCCAAAGGACTTATATCGTGATATTTGTATCATTAATGGACCACTTTGGGGTCGCTTGTATGTATATAATATGTTTATTAACTATATAATATAAAAATACAAAGTGACATGGTAAATGTTAATCTAAATAACTAAGAGTTCAAACTAAATGATAAGGTTAATATAATGACCCAAAACTGTCTAAAATATATTGGTTGAAAGGTTTTAGACCCAACCCCACCATAGACTTTTAATAATCCACTTTGGAGACATTAGAAACTGAATATTAATTTATTATAATATAATACTTTAAGTGTGTCCTAAAGAGCCCCTCCTCCCCCTTATAAAAGCACACCACTTCTAACAAGTTCTTCACACCTTGAAAGCCTTTTTGCTCAGCCATCCCCTGCCCAAATACTCTCTAAACTTCCCTAACTTAAACCTATAGGCCTTAGTTTTTTCATAAATCCAACCTAGGGAGCCCTTTTGATCAATTCAAATAGAAGAACCCGAAGATGAGGTAATGTTTTCACCACCCTTTTTCAACTTCCTTTCTTCTTCCACTTCTTCTTTCTTTGTTATTTCCTTTCTAAAATAATAACTAAAATATATTATATATAATTTTATGTTATTATAAATATGCTACATCCATATTTAGTATTCTATATATCATTTTAAGGACATGTCACCATATGTGTGTACGTACTGCTTACCGTCTCCACGTCGTGGTGTAATTGTTATTCAAAACATTATTATTTGGATAGGGATAATAATGACGTAAAATACATGTAAATAATAAATATAACATGACAATGATTCTGTATATATGACATACCATCCAATTATATATTATTTTAATATCAAAAGAATGATATTGTCGCTCGTGCGTACGTACGGATTACCGTCTCCACGAACACGACGAGATTCATTCCCCATCATATCCATTCAAGACTAAATTTCATTTGATGATTAAAAATAATTATTGGAGACATGATATAATTCAGGAAATGAATAAGATAAATCCCATCCATAACAAATATGGCTCACATAACAAATAATATAATGGAAAACGAATCCGTTAACACCTGAAACGACGATTATACTAAGATATTATTAACAAATCAATGTTAAAAGATCATATATGATATCATATTAATGTATATGATTGTATTATAATTCAAAAAAAATTATTTAACCATTATACAGGAGGTTAACTTACCCTCTACCAAGGAAAAAGTACAATGTAAGGGGTTTCTTATCTCACTTTTAATTCCGTGAGATTTCCATTGTTCACCACTTATTTATTGCATGTGGTGTGTGTACTGCCAATGTTTGTATTAATTGTGTAATATACATTAATTCATGTATATTTACATCATCATTGTATGATCTTAATTTCATGGGTGTATGTTTCGTAAGTTACCAATTCAATAAGAGGAATTTGAAATTTCAATTTCCACTCATTCGACTTTATGCATACTTCATTGATTATTTTACTCCAAGATTATGTGTGTAATCACTATTCATTTGATTATGTCATAAATTACACTCCCCTTTCTGTGGATATACTTTTGATAAACAGAATCACTCCATTGATAAATTCTCAATTCATCGGTATGAGCTTGATAAGAGTAATTTTTACTCAATCTCGATTTGTTGAGTTAAACATCAAATTCATTGGTGTTGTTTTTACAAAAATATCTGTGAATGTTGTTCGATTTTTTACACTTAATATCCAATCATATTGAGTTTAATTATATTTTTCACACATAATTTTGTCGTTGGTTTATCCTTAACCTAAGGATACAGCCTTTATGAGAGATTTCATCTCAATTTTCATTCCATTGAGACTCCTTTGTTGTTATACACCAAATCACTTTTATATGGTGTATATAATGTACTGTGACATAGTATATCATGAATCCCTTTATTATCATGATATTAAAAAGTTTATATTACCTCAATTATTTGTATTCAAGTGTCTCTCTTTTGGTTAGGAACTCTAACTAAAATATCATTTTAAAATGTTTTAAAGATTTATTATTATAAATCTTTATAATTAATGTCCTTGTATTAAAAATGGTTTTAAGGATTTATTTATATGGACATTAAAGTTTTAAAATCAAAATTCCTTTTAAAAGTTTCCAAGTGGTATGGGACACTTTGATTAAAAAATCTATTTTCAAATGGATTCTTGACAAATAGTGTGACTTTTAAATGTTTTCAAGAAAAAGGGGGATATTTCTCTCAAATAGTTTTGATGATTATTTTCATATATGTCAATTTCCTTCATTATTATCGATTGAGGTTAAAATGTTACAATACATTCTTCCTTACTGTATTGAATGAGTTATGCTTGACTGTGGATATGCTATTTTTATACCGTTCATGGTTTGTGGATAAAGTATTGACATATCGTATGATATTTTTAATATGAATGTTTATGTTATGTTTCAAACTGTTCATATGATGAATGAATTGGACTTAATAAGTTATGGGTGGAGCCCGCTATAGCTCCTCGAGGCATCGGTATGTCTAATGAGACAAACTAGTGTCTTGGAACAATGCCTTGAAAAAATCTTATTTGTTGTCTTGGCATGAGGCCTTGACTCTGTGGTTATGATAGTCTGGCATTATGCATTCCATCATTATGAAAGTGGTTATTGCTATTGAATGTGATTATTCGACTAGTAGAATATCCATGTGAATAAGTAAATGGAATTATTTCATTTTTTTGCCATATTATGCTGAAGTTCAAGTTTAAAAGGATTTTTTTAGTTATACATTGGCTTAAATGTTTATGCTTATTTATGAAAGTTTCTCCTATATTATTATCCTTACTGGGCATTTGAGCTCACCCCTTTCTATGTTTTATTTTTCCCAAGATGTGAAGAAGTTAGTAATGAGTTACTTTCTGGAATAATCTAGGAAGCTTGGATGTTTCCAATGGTTTAATTTAGTGTCGTTTTTCTTTTAAAGTTGTAATGTTGACCTTGTGAATTTATCTAGTATTTCTAAGGCTACTAAACTAATCCATCTTTCGGGAAATGATTTCCTTATAACATGCCAATGTTATGTAATAATGTACCGACTCTGGGTAACTGGGGTCGAGGCGTTACAAAGAGTGGTAAGAAAATTCCCATTTTCTTGGGTGTTCTAGAATCTCTTCTATATGCGATCATGTAGTGCCTAGGGTTAGAGGAGATCTGGATTTCTTGGGTCTCTATTATGGATCTTATCTTGGATATGGTGCTGGACGTTCTATCACTGATAATGTCATTGTCTTATTTTTTCAATCCTGATAATGTTGCCTCATGGTGTATCATGGCTTGGACCATCTCAGTTCAATGAAATGACTTCATATTTAATCACACATCCAAGCCTTCGAGGTTCTATATTGAATGGGTTACCTCCTGGACTGAGGGGGGAATTTGGCACTCTGATCCGTATGGGCTCATTTTCACTCACATAGCTATTTCATGATGGTTCCCTCCCCTAAAAGGGATCCTTAAGATTAATTTGTCTTCCTCTCTCTCCAAGGATGGATTTTTTGGAATTGGAATTTTGGCCCAAGGCCATAATGGCCAAATCATTGCTGCCAAAAATGAATCACACCATGCTCTCTAGGATCTTGTTGTTGTTGAATCCTTCTCTCTCTTTTTAGGGCTGACTATTTCACAGGATTTTGGATGGATACCTATCCACATTGAAGTGAATCATCTCACCATCATCAATGATATTATGATTAATGATGGGGGCCTCCAAACGTTTGTCTCCCTCGTCAGAAAAATACGGTCTCTTAGTCCAAGATTCACAGCCTTATGCTTCTCTTTGATCAAAAGGGAAGGAAATGAAGGAGCCCATCATCTAGCTAGTTTAGCCCTTTCTGACATGATTCATCTCTATCTTGATCATTTTACATCATGGATTTATGAATTTTTTACTTCTGATCACCATGGTTAATATATCATCATCCCTTGTCAAGAACAATTATTCACCTTCTTGATGAAAAACATGGGAGCACAACATGATGACAAACTAGGTAGATAAAAGTGTTATGCTTTATATCATAAATTTTCATTCTAATATCCCACAACATAGAAGGTTTCATTTGATAAGGATCAATCGAAATTGGAGTATTTCTAGGCTGTAAACCTATCTCAAACTCAATATCACATTGATGGGGAAGAGTCAGAAACCCCTTGAGGAGAACTTTTAAAAACTCCCCAAAAATATTGGGGACCTCTATAGTCCATTTGTCAACTGATTCCAAAGAAAAAACATCTATAGGAAAATGAATTAGATCCACAATTTCACTTCCAACCTAATAACCAATCTCACTAATGAAAAAAAAAACTATCCATCCAAATTTGATAACATGAATCGAATCTAGAATTAGTCGATAATAGCATGTGTAGAATAAAACCATTTGATGGTAAGAATTAAATTGCATGACTTCATTGGAATAATGAAAATATCTCAATGGGACTGATGTTTCCCAATAATTAGTGTACATCCATGGAAAACATTTAACAACAATGTCTGAACTCTAAATATAGTAGTCAACACTAGTTGAATGAAAGTCCTCTCTTTGTATAATCCCAAAAAAATGGAAAAAATGTGTGAAAAAAGGGATTTAGAATTTCCAAAATAAAATGAGGTGACAACATGAAGGGATCATAATCTGAGCATACCGTGAATGATCTCTATAACATCTAGAAATACTACCTCTACTACCTGCAATTGACCTTTTCTAGCTCCCCTACCTATATGTTAATAGCCACATCCAATACCATGCTCAGTTCATGGTTCCTAAACATGAGTAGTATCTATAGGCTAGAATATGACTTCTTTATATCCACATGACTTAGTATAAGCCTTCTACCCCGGTGGATGAAACATTCTCACTACTATCACTAGGTATGTCACTAAACATGGTCACCTCCACTAAAGTGATCTCAAAGAACCAATGGGAACTGGTTCTGGAATTGTCCAGCAATCCCACTAACAAAACAAACTTGCCCGATATTTTCAATAAATTCATAAAAACCACTATCCCCAAACATCAATAAATTTAACTGCTGAGTTCGACTACCGACTATTCAAAACCTTGAAGTTATTACTATTTAAAACCATTTACTTACCACTTCTCTTCTTAGGTAACCCTTCTGGTTCCCCTCTCATGAAAAAAACTAATTATAAGTAAATCTTCAAGATCACCTCCACCTTCTTTTAAACCTTTAGATACATTGGAAACATAAAATGAGTAACTACATACTGTGTAGAAGGATGGATCACCTCCTCATGGAATCTCGGATGAGATTCCTCATCTCGAAAAATATTTAGAAAAAAAAATGAAAATTGACTTTGAAAATGTTTCTCAACTACTATAGTAACATACTCTCCTACTAAAGAGAAATAAGATACTAAATCTTTTCTTCCTTCCTTGTCAATGATATAAAATCTACTCAAAACACGTTCATAAATTGAACCCAGGGAAAAAATACTACTTTTTATAACCAGATAAAGTATATACCAGTGAAATGTAGCTCTATACATCTGAGTGACTGCCAAAGGGACCTAGTACCCCCATCATGGCATATATCAAACTAGGATCAATTTTGAGATCCTCTAACAATCTCTATGTCTCTAAATCCAAAATATTTCCCTAGTATAATGACAAATACATCCATTGGAATGTGTGAAACATCCTATAACATTGACCCTCTTCCTAATCCAGATCAACCATGCGATAGTAAATGATGTTATGTTTCAGAACCTCAAATGTATGGCCCACACATGTACATTTTCAATGATTCAGAACTTAAATTAAAACAATAAATTCCAAATACAATTTGTATGTAATTTTATTAATATTGATTTAATTAATTTTAACATTCCTAAAATAAAAAAATTTAATCCAGAACACATGTCAATTTGATGCATTTACCTTCCCAAGGTCTCCACTTTGAAAATAGATCCACTACACAGATATATTCAATATGCTCAAAGTCTATACCCTAGATCATGGGGGACACTAAAATCTTATGTCTTATCTAGGATCCCAGACCTATGGCATGAACAAAGGTCAACTGAAACTATTTCCCAAAAAACCCATGTAATACTCATTTTTCATAACTCCTAACTTTATCTTAACTCTAAACCATCATATATGTCACCAAAATTCCACCCCCCACCAATTACATACCAATAATGGGAGATAAATAATAATCCCCTGATTCCCACCACTAGTATGCCTTGGGTTGGTGACTGGTAATGAGGATATTAAAATATCATGAAATTGGAGGAATTACCCTTTACAATAATATAGGATTGTGATAAAATATTACTCATCCAAAAGTAACTCCCTGACATAATATAAAAATGAACCAAAATAATTCTATAATTCATGTAAGAAATAAAATTTGTATATATAAAAGAATCCAAAATTAAATACCCTGAAAAAAATATAATGTTGAAACAAAAAAAAACATTCAAATGATCTGAGTTTGAAATTTCTAGAATGATCCATGTAATCCCCCAGAAAACATGAAATTTGATTGTTTACATAGAGTGGGTATAGAAGTATAATCAATAAGAAAACCAAAATCTATCATGCACATGTGATAGAATCATACTAATAAACTTATAAGTAAACAGTGGAACCAACGTCACCTATATAGGTCAACTGTTCATCCCATACTCATAAATTAATGCTCACCAGACAACTCAAGCAATATATAATAACATAATAAAAGTAAAATGATAAAGGGTTCCCAATATTTCTTAACCATTAATTTTATACTCTCACAGCATAGTGTCATATGTATCCGAAATTCCATCTTTTTCAGATAACATGAACCACAACCCTATAACATGGTAACATCAAATCACACACATAGACAGTTGGGACACTTCCCCATAGCACGATCATATCACATCATGCCGGATGAAAACTAGTTTATCACACCAAAACAACATTCATAACCACAATAGTAAGTTGACATTAACATGAAGGACATCAATCATGTTCCCTCCTCCAAAAATCCATGACCCGAACCATATTTTTCCCTATAGAACATTCATATCCCATCTCACACATGGAAACATGGGCCATCAATTAGTTTACTAAAATCCTCTTTCCATCACATTATATGTATATAAAAATCATCAGGAAGAGAGAGTGGGAAATATTGGGTCACCAACAATCCATCCTCTTCAATAGGGTGTTGGGAAAAACACCACCATGTGAATGTGTGGGTGTCAGAACATTTTTCTCCACATTGGTGTGGTGTATATTGAAATCCCAAAGAATATAAAAGTGTATATATATATATATACACACATGCCCAACATACGTGTTTAGAACAAAGAACTAATCAACTCACAACATCCCCATTTTCACTTCAACCTCTATATGCATAATACCACACAAACCACAAGATGTATTTTTCATTTCTGAACAATTTCCATTATCAATACCATTTTTTCATTTTTATGAATCAGAAAAATTTAACCATACATCCCAACATTAATTTTTCCATTATACATATCTATCCCATTTACCAAACCAAACCCTAGCCATTTCAACTATTATTAAAAAAAATAATTCCAACATTATCTTGTAATCTAGAACAATGCAACCATTCTGAAAAGCGTCCCATTATCCCCATTAAACCATCCCCTTGCCACCCCAAAAGCAATGCCAAAAAACCATAACCTATGCACCCCGAAAAATGGATAAATAAAGAATCACTTCACCACCATAAAAGAATATACAAAAACCATCACATTTCTACACCAACATAACGACCACATCGCACTAATCAAATCCACATGCCCCAAACACAAAACCACCGCACATCACTTCCTTATAACATGGAAACAAATAACAACATGTTAAGAAACATTTCATATAGTTAAAAAAGAGAATTTAGCAATTAAAATTATCTTTTATAGGTTCATTATCACACATTCCATAATACTGGGGAACAATTTCTATATCCAATTATAAGTTATTAACTTATTTTTCATTTTTTGTGATATCAAAAAATAAAAAAATAAGAAATGGTTCAACAATTCATTCTAAATCAGTAAGAAAAAATCCCCCAATGGACACAATTTTTAATAGGTCAATCAGCCTATACTATTAAAATATCATAATAATATAAAAGAAATAAAATAATTAGAACCAATCCCCATTCCCCTTCAATTTTAATTAACTGATTAATCAATATTAATTAGGCTAGTGAAACCATCCCCCGTAGATAACAAGAGTAATCCCTTCTTGAATGATAAAAAAAGTGGGATATGAAAGATTCCCTTCCATAATGAATCTTTTCTAACTCATTGTGTTATATCCCAAGATTGTAAGAATGGAACACCATGTTCGATGACATAAAATATATGCCACGACAAGGTTAAATATATAATTAAATATTATTATTTAAATTTAAATGTTATAACCAAGGTGTTTGAAGAGATGGTATAAATAAGATTAACTGAATTATGAAAAAAATTATTTAATTATGTATTAATAATTAATTATTAGGGGAATTTTTAATTATAAATAAAAATATACCCTATTTTGAAAATAAAACAAAAAAATTTCTGATAAAACTATTTAAATGATCACATATTTGTTTTATACCAATAAAATAAATAAATAACATTTTTTGTAAAATAAATGTAATATATATATAATATATCCAATATAATATTTAACATCCATACTATATCTTTTCTAGATGTGATAGAAAAAATAAATCAAGTTCGACGCACATAAAGCTGTATTTTTCTAATGGTAGTGTTGGCGTATTTTGATGAAGAACATGTTTTAAAACTGACTTTTGACAAATTTTTTATTTTATTTGAAAAACTATAGTTAATTTTTTAAATATTAATATCAAAATTTTCTTTCATTGAATTTTTTATATTTTCCTTATAACTTTGATTTTTTTAATGAATAGTGAAAAAATATATATTTTTGTTAAAAATTATATTTTTCAAGTATTTACAAGGAAAATATTATATTTTTTATTAGTTATAAATTTAAATAATTTCATATTTATCTAATTATGTTTTTTAAAAAGATTTTATACTTGAATTTTGAAAAAACATTTACGTTTAAAAATGGAATTTTTCTGAAATATTGCTTTTTATTGTGATTTACAGGTTTAATATTAAACTAATTTATGAAAATTATTTGATTTGAATTTCGAAAAATGAATTGCATATTTTTAATCAAAAGATATAAATTTATTAAATAGTTCACTATTATTTTGGGCCATTATGAATAATGAACTTGGCATTTTTGCAACCACGGTAATGGGTAAATATGGTGATTTAGTTTAAAAATAAAATGATATGGACTGGAAAATTACCCTAAAACGTTTTACAACAATATTTAATGATTTATATTCATCCCTTAACACATATGGATATAATTTGAGTTATTTAAGGGTAAACTATACATAAAAATGACATTGATGTTATTTAAATTAATGAAAATCACAAAATGACACGTTCAATATCTTAAAAATATCTTATATGTCCAGATGGGGAAAAATTAGGTTCTGAAAGAATATAAGGTTTAATTTGAAACTTAATGTATATATTTTAATGATATAAATTTATATATTACATTTGGGGACCATTTAAATGAGGTTTTTATATTTATAATTTTTAATTTAAAGAAAAGACAAAGATGTCACCTTCATATTTTTAATATGATGTTATTCATATGATATAAACGACTATAGATATTATTTTGAAGTATAATATATTTATATACATCATGGACTTTCATTTCTAATTTTAGTAAAAATAATTACTCAAATAATTATACAACGATGATGGATAAATTATTTAATTAATGAAATAGTCAATGAAATGATATTCAAAATAATAAAATAAATATAATTTTAATTATTTGTGGTAAACCATGAGTTTTCTGAATAACTATGACATATTAAGGGTGTATTAAATGTTTTGGTTCTAATTTATCTTTTTTCATGTTTTTCTTAAGGCCAAAGTAATGAGTATTTTCAAAATTAACCATAGTGAAATTTTAGTAAAATAATATATTATAAAGTTATTAAAAATTCATAAAAATATTTAAAAAAATATGTGATTATTATTTGATCTCCAATTTCATTATTTATTTTATATGGTCCAATTGAAATTTTATATGTAAAAATAGAAACCATTTAATATTAAATAAATTGTTAGGGTAATTAAAGTTAAAATATGTTTAATATGGTTAATCAAAATGATATGGTTCGAAATGAAACAAAAACATGTATAAATTTTATTCAATGATGATATGGAAACCATATATCATATCATATTATAATATATATACATTTTGTGGTATTTTTGTAGAAAATTAATTTTTTATAATTTAATATATTGATAATTTTTTAAAGTGCCCTCACCACACTTATAAAATGGAACTCATGCCTTCATTTTATTTCACCACACTAAGCCTTATATCTGGACCGAACACTATCGATTTATCTTATAAAAATAATTATTTAGGTTCTAGTTGTTTATACCGTTCAATATACCATCACTACTTACCTTAAGGCGAGATTTAAATTATGTTAAAGAAGAGGTGATCGTTTTTATCGATTCGTTCAAGATTATTTATCCTTCAACTTCCTATTTATGTGTTCATTACATTATAAAGTAATAAATATAGTAATTTCTATATTCTGATATGTTATTGTTATTATGTTACAACCATATTCAATCTTTTATCCATCTTACAAAAAAAGCATCATGTGTGTATATGTACTGCATATCGTCTCCACGGAGTGGTGTGATTTGTTTTTCATTAACCCTTAACACAGATATTTATAATGATAGAAATAATGGATATATATGGCTATTATTAAATGATATTAATTTTTTAAAATTTATATGTCATCCACATCCAGACTGTTTCTTCCATTAATGGAAGAAATCCTTTTCTTGTGTGTACGTAGAGTCTACTATCTCCATGAAGTCATCTGATTCATTTTAGATTTTCAAAATTATAAAATGTTTATTAAATAGTACTAAATGATTAATAATTATATTTATAAAATTAACATAATTATGGGTGTGAATTATCTATATAAAATTCATAATAATAGTTATATTCCTGACAAGGAAAACATGTGAAAACAACGCAGTTAACACTAGAAATAAGGGTAATAACGAAATATTATTAACAAATGAGTGATAAGATGATATACGAGGATCATATAAGATATCATAATTATGAATATTTTAATGGAATAAATGAATAACATTCTTTGAAACATTATAATGGATATCTGAGCATGTTTCAAGGAATTTGGACCTAATGTAAGAGTATATTTAATTAAAACATCATTTTAACTGTTTTAAAATTTTATTATTATAAAAAAATTAATTCTTATTCATGTTTTATAATTGATTTATATGAATGTAAAAGAATGTTTCAAATTTAAAATTTTCTACTTTCTCCCAAATTATTAAAAAAATGGAGCATTCTCATGTTTTTTTAGTGGAATTTCTTTTTAAAAATTTTCTTTTCAAGATACAACCCTATTTATTGAAGAATTGTTTTTTTAACCTTCAATATATTAGATAATTTTCCCACATTCATCATTCCATATAAATTTTTAGTTATCTTTACATGTTTAAAACTTTGTTTTCTAATAATATATTTTCATTATATGATCACAGATTCTTAATATTAAAAGCGAATTAAAAATGGAAAAATTATTTTCAATTAGAATGTTTTATTTTATGAAAGATTTATGAGTTATTATCATGTTATGGTTATTGGGAATTCTTATTATGAAAGATGGATCCTTGATAAAAATAAGGTGGGTGAGAATGTTATAGGTCTCTAATTCATTGGGTTAAGGTATGGAGTTAACTGTTTAGGTTTCTCCTGAGAGATTATGGAAATATACTATGATGTTTATTCAAGGCTTAACCATGACGGTTACTACCATAGAAGTAGATAGAAATACATTACACGTAAGACTGATATGAAAATGATTTCACAAGTTACCAAAATGAATTCTTTTTATGGTTTTATAGGAAACATAGGATTTTATAAGGTAAGTTAAGAGATATTGTTTTATGGTTAAAATTTATAACTTTATGAAAAGTTTTAATGAAAACATTAGGATTTTTAATTTATCTTATATGATTTGATATGAAATGTATTATGAAATTATTTGATCAGGAAAGTTTACTTCTTGGGTAAAAAATGGGTTTTTAAGAGAAAACTATTTATATGAGACTATGGGCATACAATTTTATTCATTCTTTTTATGTCCCTTAATAACCATATATGCTCATCCAAAGTTTAAAAAAACCGGTCTTAAAGATTGGAAAGGGAAAAAATATTTCATGGTAAAATTATTAATGTTTTTCAAAGAAATTAAATAATGATTTAATTTTAAAAGGATTACTTTGGTGAAAAAATGGATACTTCATTGTACTTCGCACTTTTAATGTATAGATTTACGTTATATGAGTATGTCTTAATTCTATAAAAATATAAACCTAAAATAACATTGGGAATGAAGGAAAAAACTAATATTGTAGTATCAGTGTAATATGATATGTTTATTGTCATGTCCTTATAGTTTTTGTTAGAGTAGGGTTTAGAGAAATTTTGAGATTTGGATATTTTATTGTGAGGCTTTCCTAAGAGTTATAGATAACATTATGGGTTTATAATATTTAGTTTGATCAAAAGTAAAATTTATTAAAAACCCATTTTGTGGTGTTATGTTATGAAATTTTAAGGTGACGAACTGAAGTTTTGGAGACATCTAATTTTGAGGTAATCATGTGTTATTCTAATTTTGGAGAATATGTTTTATCAGATATTGATTTAGTGATCAATATTATTTTTCAACATGATCACTATTTTTAGATTCCAATAAGATTATGGTAATCAGAATACAATAGAGAATTATTTGAGAACTAATTATTTCATTATATTTTGGAATAATTTAAGATTTCATTGTGTATTTATGGTGATTCGGGTGATTTATAGACATGATTAGAACATATTGGAAATTATGTCATTAGGAGAATTAAGTTTCGGTATGAGACATTAAGTGAGATTGATATTATTTGGAGATAAATTTATCTTGTAATACTATATGATCAAATCCTTATTTTTATTAGGTTTAAATCTTAATTAGAATATTTTTGGGTAATTTTAAGGATATTTATTTGTTGAATTGTCAAGGTTGATCTTCGGGAATCACTGTTGATTTGTATATATTGAATTTTTTTGTCATCTTTTAAGGTATTATTATTTTTATATAATTTTCATATATAATAAAAAAATGGTTCTTATTAATATATAAATATAGGATAAATATAAAGTTAATATTTCCTATCATTTTTTACTCTCTATAAGTTAATTCTAGTGATTTATGTGTGAAAAATGTATCTTGGAAACACATCATTTGGAGAAAAATAAGAGTTTTTAGTGAAAATTGATTAATAATTAAACCATATATTTCAATTAAAAAGATTTCATTATGTATTATAAAGTAAAATAATCCATACACTCTATAAAATGGATCATGAAAAAAATATTACTCTTTTATTTTCTTACTGAAAAATCAATGGCCTTTTTAACTCATCACAAATTTCAAGTTTTGTGATGGTTATCATTATAATGACTATATTCTACATCACACTCTATCAGAACTTGAATGCTATATTTATATTATATTTCTAGGTTTTCAAATATGTATTCCAAATATGTGTTATATTAGGTAACATTCGTACTTCACTATCTTTCTTTTTATATGGTATTTTTATGTATACTTTTTCTGATGTGGGTTTTCAAAAAAGTTATTATGATTAGTCGCACCCATGTTACCAAAACCAAGTTCAAATTTTAGGATTCAATTTATGAATGGGGGATAATGTAACATCCAAATATTTTAATAAGGAAACATCATTTTTGATAGCTTGCATGATACACCACATTAATCCTAAACGAATAATTAAATATTATTATTTAAATTTTACCATTTAAACATCTCCATTATATTGGAAATTATAAACATTATTAAGTGAATAATGAAAAAATGGTTTACACACATATATATAAAATTAATTATTTTTTGACCAAATAATTATAAATTAAAATAAAACCCAATATGAAAATAAAAGGAAAACTTTTTCTAAAACTATTTAAATGTACACATGTGGGTTTTATACAAATAAAAAAAAGAAATAAATCATGTTGTATTATATTAATGAAATATATATATATATATATATATATCTCAAATATAATTTTTAATATTCACTTTATATGTTTTCTAGAAGTGATAGAAAATATAAATCCAATTTTATGCACAAAAAGCTATATTTTTCTATTCATAGTTTTGCCACATTTTGATGGAACAATTATTTTACAAAAATATTTTTACACATTTATAAATTTTATTTTAAAAAATAAACTTCATTTTTAAAATCGTAATATCCTAATTTATCTTGGATTAGTCTTTGATAATTTTTTACATGTTTGATTTTTCAATGAAGAGTGAAAAATTAGAGTTTTTGATTCAAAATTATATTGTTCTGTTATTCATAAGGATAAATTATATATGGGATCAGTATTAAATTTAAATTTGTAATTTTTTTTCAAATTATGTTTTTTTAAATGCAATTCATTCTTTAATTTAGTATAAAAACAATTTATGTATAAAATGGAATTTTTCTGGAATACTGCTTTTCATTGCATTTTAGCTGTTTAATATTAAATTAATTTATGCAACATATTTTATTTCAATTTGGAAAATTGGATTCCAAATGTTTAATCAAATGTACCAAATTAATTAAATATGTTCATTTTATTTTTTTCCAATTTGAATAGTGACCTTTGTAATTTTTGTTACTATTATATAGAGTAAATTTTGTAATTTATGTTAGAAATAAAATGATATGAACAATAAAATTACCCTGAAACTTGTCCCAATTTTATTGGATGATTTATATTCGACCATTAACACATAATTTTATAATTTTTGTTATTTAATGGACCCTTTACAATTAAAATACCAATGATATTATTTAAATTAATGAAAATTACAAAGTGCCACTTTCATTGTATTAAATATATTTTATTTTCTGGATGGGGAAAAGGTAGGTTATGAACAAATAATATTTTTTATTTTGAAATTATTAAAAATATTTTCATCATATAAATTTATTTATGACTTTTAGGGACCATCTAGATAAGGATATTAAATTTATAATTTTTTATTTAATAAAAAGGCAAAGATGTCACATTCATATTTTTAATTAAAATATTATTTTTAATATGGGATTATTTAGAATAAATCTTCAAATGTAGATATTTTTTTTAAGGATAAAATATTTATCAACATCGTGGTATTTTATTTTTAATTTTTTTTAAATAAGTAATTAAGGTAAAAAATTATACAACGACTACGCAGTAATTATTTTATTTATAAAATAATCAAATAAATGATATTAAATTTTTTTAAATAAATATAATTTTATTTATTTTAGGTGATAGATTAATTTTACGGATTATTATTACCTATTAATGTTACATTTTTTTTATTTTTTTTATGTTATCTTGTTTTCTTCATTTTCCTAAGTCCAAAATAATGTTTTTTTAAAATAGACTATAATCATATTTTATCAAAATAATATATTATTAAATTATTTAAAGGTAATAAGAAATATTTAAAAACAAAATGTGATTAATATTTTCTCTCCAATGTTATAAATTAATCTTTTATGGTCTAACAGAAATTTTATAAGTAAATAAATTACCACCTTTGAATATTAAATAAATTGTGACCAGAATTACAATGAAAATATATTAACAAAGGATAATGATAATGATAAGGTTAAAAATAAAACCAAAACATATATAAATTTTATTTAATGATTATATAATAACCTTATATAATCTTTTATTTTAATCAAAGGCCATTTTTTATTTTCAATTAAAATTTATTTATTATATTTTAATATTTTGAGAATGCTTGAAAATTCCCCTCACCTTAATTATAAAAGGGTTCTCCTAACATCCATTAATTTCACCACCATGATCCTTATAGATCGAATAAAAACTATCCATTTCCCCTCTCAGTATCCTTATATATGTTTTGGAGGTTATATTACTTAGAAAAGACTAACCCTATATCCTTAAAGAAGAGATTTAAAGGAAGTCTTATAAAGAAGAGGTAATCGTCTTTATCGATTGTTTCAAGATTATTTCATCATCGAATTAAAATTTATGTGTTATTTCCATAATAAATTAATAACTATAGTATCATTCATATAATTATATTTTATTATTATTATGGTCCATCCATATACGACCTATTATCTATCCAACAAAAAACAAAAGCTTCATGCTTGTAGACGTATGGTATACCGTCTCCACACAGTGGTGTGATTAGTTATTAACCACCAATTTATAAGTAAGGTTATAATTATAGAAATAATGGATATATATGATACTTATGAAATTATATTAGTTATTTAAAATTAATATACAACCAAATTCCATACCGTTTCAACATTTATGATAATCATAACATCGCTAGTGTGTACATATGGTCTACCATCTCTTGATGTAATGTGATTTATTTTCCATGTTCAATATTCAAAAGTGGTTATAGAACAAAATTAAATGATTAATAATTATTTTTATAACATTTAGATTTTTATGTATGTTATGGATCAATATCTAATGCAAAATTACCGGGACATTCAAACAAAATACATGCAAAAATAAGGCAGTTGACATGTGAAATAAGGGTAATACCAAAATATTATTAATAAAAAGGTGATTATATAGTAAAAGAGGGTCATGTATGATATAATAATTATTAATATAGTTTGTTAATAAATTAATAAAATTATTTAAACCGTTATACCAGATATTTGAACATGTTTTAAGGATGTAGAACCTGAGGTAAGGGACTCTTTAACTAAAATACAATTTAAAATTTATTATAGATTTATTATTCTAAATATTTATCATTAATTTCCATATTTTAAAAATTAATTTTATTAATGGATATAAATTTTATAAAATGGTAATTTATGAATTTCTCTTATTTTTTTTCAAAAATGGATATTTCTCAGGATTTATGTGCGGGAGTTTTTAAAAAAAATCATCACCACTCATTTTATTATAGATTTTTTTAACTTATATAGAAAAAGAATATTTTATAAATTTCTTCAAACATTATAAACTTTATGTTTTCTTTACAAGTTTATTATTTTACATACCGATAAAATATTTTTGTTTATAAGTGTGTGTGTGTCTTGTTAAAATTAAACATGAATTCAAAATGGAAAGATTGTTTCCCTTAAGAATGTTTTCTTTTTTTTATTCATTATTTGTTGTTAACATGTTATGGTTATTGGGAATTTTTATGATGATTTGTGGTTATGTGGTAAAATGAGGTTTAGTGAGACCATTATACCTCTTCAATGCATCGGAAAAAGGGACAGAGTTAACTAGTTTGTTTTCTCATAAGAGATTATGGGAATATACTATGATGGTTATTCCAAGTGTTACCATAAATGTTACTCTATGATTATCTTGGAGAGATACATTTTAAGTGATCATGATATGAAAATGATTTAATAAGGTACCTATAGAAATTATTGTAGTGTTTATACATGAAACTTATGATTTCATGTGATAAGTTAAGAGCTTATGTTTTATTGGTGAAAGTTATAACTTTATTAAAAGTTTTGATGAAAACTTTATGAGTTTTTATTTTACCTTTATGTTCTATTATGAATTATTTTATGAAATTCATTGTTGAGGAAATATGATTTCTTATGTAAAAAGTGATTATTTTGAAAAATTCAAAATTTTATATGAGAATGTGATCTAATAATTTTTTTCTAACTTTATATGTCCCTTATTGAGAATTTTTGAAAATACAATGTTTTAAAAAAATCACATGTCTTGAATATTTTTAATGGAGAATTAGATGTAATGATGAACTTATTGAATATGTTTCATTAAATTAAATCCTGTTTTAATTTAAAAGGGTCTACTTTAAGCAAAAATGAATATTATATATTACTTTCCAAATTTAATGTATGTGTTTAATATGTAAGAGTATGTCCTAATTATCTAAAATAAAAAAGAAAAAAGATATTTGGGGACGAAATAAAAATAACTCTATTCTAAATTCATCATAATATGAGATACCTAAGTTCATAAACTTACACACAATGCACCAAAATGTGAAAAATAAATTTGATTAAACCAAAACAGCAAGAAAACTCCACAAATCAGCCCACATAGAATCTTGGGTCATCAAAAATGTAAACCAACTCACACCCAAAACCATAATGTCCCCACCATGATGGATATCAGATGAAAAAATGAATAAAACCACAAGGAATAGAGTAGAACTCCCCATAGATCACCATTGTGCATCATCTGAAACCAACATATCAAAGCAGGAGACAGAGGGTCGGAAGATCCACCAAAATCAACTAGGGTATGCCCAGAAATGAAAGAGGAGTAAAATTGATAAACAGGGGTCTAGCATAAAGACCTATTTAAAACCTATAACACAAAACTTGCTAATTATGTAACTCTTCCACAAATTATAACTCACATTTTTTCTATAAATTAAATATTTCACTAAAAAATTAGTCACCTCAAGATAATTTATTACAAGATATGATTTCACCCTTCGTGATATAAATCTATTTCCTGGTATCCTCCATCACTGCAAAAACAATTTGAAATCAAATGATTACACAAGTCATGAACTTCTTGTTATCATCATGAATCTATTTAATGAAGTGAACCTCCTATTGGATCACTGGTTAAGCTCTAGACACTTCTATAAAATCTTAAAAACTCCCTCAAACACTACCAACCTTGAAAACTAGCAATACATCAGTCTATGAAGGCATAATCTATTAAATTCATAATGATTTTGATGAAAATTACCCTATGTAATATATATATATATATAATTAATAGTGAATGTATTTTGTGTAATAACCTGGATCTTCTTCTCAGGTAGTTTTTTCTCGTTTCTAGTGTTTTTTATAAAAAATGGAGTTTTTGGAAAAATTTCGAAGTACACATTGTGTACTTATATGTACACATCGTGTACTATTTTCCGCACGAATATATGTACTGGCCCTGTAACGGCCGAGCACATAGCCATGTGTGGTGAGCTGGAGACTGCCTAATGTGGGGTCCGGTGAGGGCAAGTACACATCATGTACTTACAAAGTACTCATCATGTACTTACAAAGTACACGCCATGTACTTTATTTTTTTTATATAACAGACTGGGGTCAAATCTAACGGACACAACACACATCTTCTTCGCCTCCTTCATCCCAGAGCGTTCGTACGATGACGATCCTTCCCTAAGCCCCCGATCGAGCATATGTTCTTAGATTCGACCACCGTTAATTACATTGGGATCTCCACGGTAATCTCTTCCTTCTTCTAGATCATTGTTTCTTGATTCCTCTTCTTTCAAGAGTTATTCTTGGTTGAGAGTTTTTGGAATTTTTATAGATATATGGTGTTATTGGGTGACTCATGGATTGAGGTTCACATATAGCGATCCTATAAAACCAAGGTAGGGGGTTTGTGCCTTTTCGTAGAAAATCTTTGAGTTATATGTGGAAAATTGTGCAATACCCTTGAACGGTGTATTATGTGTTTACATTTTTATCCCTATCAATTGCATGTTATGCTTGTTTTCTTGAATAGAGATTAATTTAATGTGCATAAGGTTAATTTTTATGCTTTGGGAGTGTTTTTCCATGCATGTTTTGTTTATAACTATTTGGTCTTGCTTATCATGTTAGGTTGCCCTGTTAGTTTCCCATGCTTAGTGTTGTAGGATGGATTGTTTATCATTCTGACATACTGTTATATGGAAGATTGTTTATCCAAGTAGTTCTTGAGGTATAATTTGGATGTTATATATCTCTGTGCTTGATTTACTTACACAGCCCCATGAGAACCTGGTGTAACAGGCCATAGGGAGAATGGACGTTGAGGTCTTCTCCAGAGTGTTTGTTTACTGTAATGATGTGATACCATAGGTGGAATTGACGTAAGTTCTTCCTTTGACTATCTATAGTTCCTCAACGTGGGCCACAGGGAGAATAGGTCGTTGAGGGATTCCCCCAAGTGACTTTTAGTTATCGATATGAGACTAGAGGGGGTAATTGACGATGAGTGCTTCCTCAGAGAGTCTATGCTTAAGCAGAACCAGAGGGGTTAGACTGTATGTACTTCTCATAGAGTTTCCCGTGTTGTTTGGATGAACTAGAGGGGTTAGGCAGTGAGTACTTCTCAGAGGGTTACATGCTTTTGATTAGCTACTTTCTTGATAAATGAAACTGAATGCTTTGAAACTGTAGGTTTTTTTTACTTTTGTGTACTATATTGTTTACTTCTTCTCTTTGCTTATTGCATGGAATATAACTTAATTTACTATTAGGCACAAATCATTGGTTGGTTTCCTACTGGGATTATTCTCCACCATGTTTCCTTCATGATTTTGGGCCCAAAAAGATTATATTTCATCAGGTACAGACAAGGTGAAGCACCCTTATACATCAGGTACTTGATTTTTGAGGAGCTAGACAGCATGGGACCAAGTTGAGTCTTGCGATGCTGTTGGAGTTTATCTTTTTCTTTTTTACATGGGTTATTTTTTTATTTTAGCATTGTGATTTGTTTGGCTGCTTCCCTAGACATACATATCTAGCAACATCATTATATATATGTGCTCCAGTTTATTATTTTAATCTTCCTTTGTTAACTGATATATGGTATTATTACTACTTCCGTTATTGCTATTTGTTTTACTTCCGATGTGTTACTCTTCCAATGAGGGCATAGTTTCCTCACTATCAAACCTAAGGCCCTAGCTGCTAGTTGGCAGCCTCTGAAATTTAGGGAAATGCGCTTGAGGCTATGGGACCAACAAGGTATGGGGCGCCTCTGGGAGGCTTCTGAAACCAGGACGTTACATTTTATCCATATATGGATTAATGGATTGGAAAATTTTTAGATAGTCAAATGAAAAGGAATTTTTATAATAATAGGAGATTTTTAAGATTTTTAGTCCATTTTAAAATGGAATATTAAGCTGAATGACAAATAAATAGATCAATTCATAAGGAAATTATATTAATATTGATCTATATTTTAATAAATGTTTGATATTTAAAATATGTAAAATAATTATCTTGGATATTAGGAGTTATGAAATTTTTGGGAAAAATATATAATGTTTCATTGAATATTAAATGAAGATTCTTAAAATGTTAAGATTATTGATTTTTAATGAGAAAATCATGTTACTACATATCTTGAGTATTTACATATTCAAAAAAATGAATATTTAAATTATTTAAATATTTTTTAATGATGTTTTTTAGTTTATGTATAGTAGAATAATTCATTGATATTATAAAGAGAAACATGATGCCTTTATGAATAAATAAGTATCTTATGTTAGATAAAGGATAGATAAAAAAATGTTTGATTTGAAGAAACATCTTCTTCACTGGGGAATAATAAAAGTAAATATAGAGAGAGAGATAACTCAATATGAATTCCAACTAATAATTTTATTCTTCTTGATTAGAAGGAAAAAATCTATATACATCCTCTATTTTTTCTATCATTTGAACTTTTTAAAAAAAATATAAGAAAATCTGTTTAATATTTCTATAGTTGAGAAATTTTGAGGTAACCACTTGAGATTTCTATTCAAGATAAGGTGACCCTGTAAAATATATTGATATTCAAGAATGAGGTGTGAAAAAATCATTCTTCGATATAATTGATAATATATATTGATCATGTATTTGGAGGAGAGATCCTAATATTGTTATTAAACATGAATTTCAGTTAAGTTCTAGTTTCAATGAATTTATTTTTGGTTCTTTCATGAAACCTAGATGGTGACATGAATATAGGCTCAAGAAGTTACCAATTATTGTGCTACATAATGATAAAAAACATCAGGTAGTGTGTGAATGAGATAAAAAATATCACACACTAGGGTCATATTAATCAACAATATAAGTAAAACTCATTAACAAATTAGTTTGTTTCTTGTTGTTTCAATTATTGGTTTTCATTTAATGTTTACAAACCCTGTGAGAGAATAAAAGAGATAGATTCACCCAAATTAAATGTTTATAGGAACAGAAAAAATGTTTTATTACGGTAAAAGTATAAAAATAAATCTTCCACTCTTAGTGTTGAATGAAATTCCATATTAACAATTAATATCATTCTTAAGGTTCCACATTAGTATAAATCCTAAAAAATTGAATTTTTTAATTTTCCATCTCTATTTCAAAATTAATCCTGAATTGTAGACATGATGAATTTTAATCAATTATTAAAAATTATTTTATCACATATATGAATCTTTTGAATAGAATGATATATGTGATAAAAATATATAAAGATCGAATCCCTCATATGTAAAGTGTAAAAATTAAAATTCTATAAACATGATTATATTTTGTACAAAATTAATGGAGAATATCTTGAATTGGACCAATTCATCTTATAATGTGACCTCATCTAGCTAGCCACAATCCCCAAAGAATTTTACTGATCACCATGGTATATATACTGGATGTGATCCAAATATTTCTAGTACAATTTCAACAAAGATTCTATAGAATTATTTATATATTTTATCTCATAAATTATTTTTTAACAAATTATAAAATAAATATTCACTTAAAAAGATTAATGAAATAATTTTCATATATATCCTTTGGATAAAATACTACACCTTCTAATAATTCCATGTTAAAAAACTATTTGTGATACTATGAACACATTTTAAACTAAAAGTTAATATTTTAAACACATGGAAACTAATAAAATTCTCCCATAAATTAATTAGTTGAATACCATCTTTTATTAATCAAATGTGGAACCACTACTTTGAAACGTAAAATTTTAAATCCCTCAAAATTGGAATTCTATGATTTTGAATCCATAAAAATTTTATTTCAACTTAAAAAATTCATGAAACAGCCTTATAAAATAATTTTTTAAAATAAACTAAATAATAAATTAAATAATGCATGATATTAATTAGGTACCCTAATATCAAAGGAAAATAAGATATGTATGTGACCATAATTTAATTGTTCTATGAATATAATATGAATAAAATTACGTAAAATGTTGAATAAGTAATTCCCAATATAATATAATCATCAATTAATTAAAAATCATGAAAAACATACTAGGTCATAACATGGGATGATACATGAATGAATCAATTCAAACAATGTGTTAAACAGTATGGCATTCCTAAATAAAGAACCTTCTCGACAAAATCTCAACTACATTAATATTGGTTAATCCCCTAACTGTGAAATGAAATACTCATGGTGAAAAATTATAGTGATGTAATATATAATAGATTCGAACAAATATAGACTTCCCCCATAGCTTCGGTAATTCCCCGACCCTACTTACCCAGAGATGGTGCATTATTACATAACACTGGCATGATCACAAGAGATCATGTCTCGAAATACCAATTTGTTTTTTAGCCTTAGAAGTACTAGATACAAACCAATGTTTTACATTACATCATGAAAAAAAATTCATTGTTTCCTCTTTTAACACACTCATATCCCTTATTATATCTTTGTAGGTCAAACATAATATAATTATTTACATCTTGGGAAAAAGAAAACACAAGAAAGGGGTTATCTCAGATGCTCAGTAAGGACAAAAATATAGTGGAAACTTTCATAAATAAGGATAAACATTTAATTCGATGTATAAGACCAAACCATACGCCTTTTAAACTTAAACTTCGATATAATATGGAAAATATAAATCAAATAATTCCATTTACATATTCACATTGATATTATAATAGTCAACTAATCACATGTAATATCAATAGTTAATTTCAAAATGATGGAATGCATAATGCCGTACATCATAACCACATAGTCAAGGCCTTGTTCCAATACTACATGTAAGATTTTTTCAAGGCCTTGTGCCAAGACATGAATTTGTCTGATGAGACATACCTATGCATCAACGATCTATACCAGGATACACTCTTCACTTAAAAATTCCAATGCCTTCATCGTATTAAAAGGTTGAAACATAATCTAAACATTCATTTAAAACTAGGATATTAAATGTCAATATTTTAACCACAAACCATGCATGGTATAAAAATAGCACATCCACAATCAATCATAACTCATTAAATAATATATAAGTGATTGTATTATAATAAATAAACCTCAATAAAAAATAATGAAGTATATTAACATAGATTAAAATAATCAGTAAAACTATTTAAGAGGAATATCCCCTATTTCTTGAAAATTTTTAAGTCTCAATATTTATCAAGAAGCTGTTGAAAATAGATTTTTGAATCAAAGTGTTCTATACCACTTTGAAAACTTTAAAATTAATATTAATTTTAAAACGTTCTTGTCCATATTAATAAATCCTTAACACCATTTGTAAAACATGTACATTAATTAGAAATATTTAGAATAATAAATCTTTAAAACATTTAAAATGATGTTTTAGTTAAATATTTCCTAACCAAATGAGAGATGCTTGAATACAAATAATTAAGGAATAAAATTAATCAAATAATTATAATACCATGAGAATAAAAGGATTCATGATATAATATTTCAAAGGATAGTATATACACCATATAAAAGTGAATTAGTGCATAACAACAAAGAAGTCTCAATTGAATTTAAATTGAGGAAAAATCCCTTATAAAGACTGTATCATTAAATTAAGGATAAATAAATTACATAAATATTTTTTACAAATATAAATACACTCAATATGATTGGATATTTAGTGTAAATATATCAGAGTGCATTCACAAATATTCTTCTAAAAAACCATGACTTGGATGTTTAACTCAATTAATGGAAATTGAGTTAAGATTACCCTTACCAAGTTCATATCTATGACTTGAGAATTTATCAATGGATTTATTATCTATATCAAATATATAAACACACAAAGTGGAGTGGAAATAATGACATAAATAAATAAATAGCGATTTCACACATAATCTTGGAGTAAAATAATCAATGAAGTGTGCTTAAAACCCAATGAGTGGAAATCGAAATTAGAAATTCCCTTACTGAATTGGTAACATACGAAACATACACCCCATGAATGAATGATCATATAATTAATATGTAAATACACATAAATTAAAGTATATTACACAAATAATATAATCATGGGAAGTACATACACCACATAAAATTAAATAGTGGCAATATAAAATGAATCTCACGGGAATAAGAAGTGAGATAAAAACCACATACCTTTTACTTTTCCTTAGTCGTGGGTATGTTAACATCATGTATAATAGTTAATTCATTGTTATTAAATCATTCAAGAACAAAATACATAAATATGATATCATATATGATCTTCTAATATTTCTTTGTTAGTAATATTTCAGTAGTGTCATTGTTTTTTGTGTTAACTGATTCGTTTTTCTATATATGTTTTATTATGTAATTCATGTTTGTTATGAAATGGATGTATTTGATTAATTTTACATAATTATATTATGTTTTTAAAAATTATTTTTAATATTGAAATGAAAATAATTCGTGAATGGTTAGGATGGGGAATGAATCTTATTGGGTTCGTGGTAATGGTAATTCGTACGTACCCATGAGCAATAATATCATTCTATTGATGGTGAAATCGTATGAAATTTGGTGGTATATCATATATAGATAATAATTAAAATGTTATATTTATTGTTTACATCAATTATACTCATTATTATACCCATCCAAATAATGATGTCTTGAATAAAAAACTACACCGATGACGAGGAGATGGTAAGTCGTACGTACAGTCATATGGTGACATTTTCATTCACAGGATGGATAAAATAATGAATATGGTTGTACCATATTTATAATAACATCACAGTATGTATAAGGTACTGTATTTAATATTTTGGTATGAAAAAAAAGAGGAAGTGGAATAAGAAAAGAACTTTGAAAGAGGTGATGAAATTATTACATTTTCTTTGGGTGCATCCTTTTGATTTGATCAAAATGGCTCCATAGGTTGCCTTTCTGATCCATGTAATGCCTATAGGATGATGTGAGGGTAGTTTCTAGGATATTTCAGCTGGTTTTGTCCAAGAAAAAAGGTTTGGGTGGTTTGATTTGGAGAGAAGGTGAAGTTCCCTTTTATAAGAGATGTGAGAGTCAATTTAGAAAAAGCTTGATATATTAAATTATTATACAATCATATTTAGTTTATAATGGAACCAGAAAGATTTATTTCGAGGATACGGTGGGGATGGGTTGAAAACCTCTCAAACAATTGGTTTAAGATAGGTATAGGTCACCATATTTACATTATATTTAAGATTTAACTCTTAGTAAAATAGTTTAACTTTTAACATGTATTCATGTATTATTAAAAAAATGGTTAATAAATTTACTATATTAATCCAAGAGAAAATAAAGTGGTTCATTAATGACATATCTATCATTATATGAGTCCTTTGTCTAAACCTTATATTTTTATGAGTATTATATCATTTAATAATATAGTATTTTTTTATACTAATTTATGTCAATTTTGAAACTATTTGGTATTTTGTTTTTGTGAAAGTCATAAAAAATTTATCACTACGAAAAAAACATATATAATCTACTCTATCCTGGAATATTAAAAAATAAAATTATTGGAATGCATCCAATGTCTCAATTTACATTTCTATTGATATTTATAATATCAATTATTTTAATCTTTCGTCATTAAGGTAATTACTGCCTCATCATTGTGTCATAAATACATTTAATTATTTAATTTATAGAAATTATAAAAAAAATACTATTATTTAGGAAGTATTTTTATCTTTCTAATGAATAATTATAGTCTAATTTATCTTATGTATAACCATATATTAAAAATGTTTTAGTTATTAAAATTTTAATTTAACACTTTTAACTATTCATTAAATAAAATAATAATAAATATCCTAATCTAATCCATGTGGATCAAAGAGGATCATATTTTATTCCTAAGGATTATTTTGGTACAAAAACACTTATCCAATATAATTAGGACATGTTTTAGGTAAATTATAGTATCATTTTCACCTTTAATTACCCAATTTACATTTAGCCATGGTAAATAAAAATAAAAATTAATTATTCACAAAAAAATTATTTTCAACCTATTGAATCACTTTTAACGTGCAGATATAAACTGTGTCTCTCTTATTTTTGAAATTTAATTCATAGATGTAGTAAAATTATGTTTTATGCAAATTTTTAAATGTTTCGAGAAGGTAGTTAAAAGACGGTAAAAATATCAATAAATTTTTATCTATTTATTCTTACTATAAAAGGACTTCAATGAATTTCATTTGAATAATATATGTATTATTTATCTATTTTAAAATTAAAAAAAATAAATTAAAAATACAATTTTAAATAAAATGTCGACTTGAAACAATAATGCAATGTTCTTCATTATTCATCCAAAATTGAAAGTTTTTAGAAAAATACCAAAAATTCACCAAAAGATAATTGTGACATTAGAAATTAAAAAATGATTTCTATTTCCCCAAACTCAAAACATAGACATTATATTAATTAATTAAAACAAATAATCCTCTTATCAATAGCAGAAGTTGAGTTTTTGAGAAGTAAAAGCTATCAAAAATATTGATATGTGTTTGTGTCCAATTTAAATGTAAAATTACTTCCAATGAAAAAAATTGAATTAAATGATAAAAATATAATATAATAATAATTTAAAACCATTTAAATATACAATTTAACACTATAAATTATTTTGATTAAAAATGTAGTTTTTAATTAAAATTTAATATTTTCACAATTCATCAAAATATGAATGTTTTCACAAAAGCACCAAAAATTTATCCATTCAATATTTCATGTCCCGATTATAAAGAAAAACATTAATTTGTCAAATTTAATATATAAAAGTGCCAAATACTGTATTTAAAAATGGTTCTCCATTAAAAGGTGGTAAAATTGTATTTTTTGGAAAATACTTATTTTATCTGAAAAATTGAATGTGTTCTTATATAATGTCCACGAAACACATAATATGGATGTTAAAATAATATGGAATATATAAAATTGAAAATGCATTTAACACTATTCATAACATCTTTTTGAACTACTAGTTTGGTAAGTCGTGGTGTGCTCGAACTCTGTGTTGTGTATAGAACGAGTTAATAAATTAATTTAAAGAAAATAACTTAAAGTGAAATCATGGGGTGTTACATTCTTCACCCCTTTTGAAAATTTCTTCCTCGCAATTTTAAAATTTTTCCTGATAAGTTCATTGAAAGACCCACATCTGAAAAAGAGTCCATAAAACTATCACTTTAAAAGAAAGTGAAGTATAAAGGTCACATGGGATAAACCATATTAGGATTCCATGTAGGTAAACATGGATATAGAAGATTAACTAAGTTTCATGTTATGATACCGAGTGATAAAAAACATGATCAAGAGAAAGTTAAAAATAAAACTAAAATCTTTTGATGGGTTAAATGGTCATTATTTTCCATGTAGGAAAAGTAAACAGACAACATTTTTTGTTTTAAGTTACATTTCACAAATATATGGAATTTATTTATGATATTGATTATGAACATAAAGAGATATACTTACTTTTCATGTAGAGTTTAATCCTTTAATAAATTTCTACCACTAACTCATATTTTCTCAAAACAATGAATATTCAGGATGACTTGGTCACACCTGAAGTGCTAGAATCAACTTCTATGGAATCACATAATTCACAATTGATGAGATATATATTTCTCATGACTTTAGAGATTACCCAAAACCAAAATGGATTGAACAAGTTCAAATGATCCACAAAATGGATAATCCTTTATAGAATGAAATACTAATCTTCATTTCCAAAATTAAACAAACAATACCCAAAGTTCAATAAAGATCATTCAATTAACAATTTTCCTTAAAATCCTTCAATATAAACCAAACTAAGATTTAAACCCAAAACTCATAATAATTTAATCACATAGTCTTTCATAGTAAATCTTAACATTTATCAACAAATAACATCAACTCCTCTTAATGTCTCATACAGAAGTGTAATTAACCAAATCACATATTCTCTATGATAGGATAATCATTTCCATTTATATCAAAAATATCTATAAAAAACATAGATTCTTCCAAAATTAAAATCCACCATTACTACTCAAATAAAATCCCTTAGTATTATATATTCATTAGGCATATAATTTTATCAACAGAGTGAACATCTTCCAAAATAACATTTATCACTTAATCACCAAATAATTTTCATATACTAAGGATATCCATTTGATAAAACATAAGATCTCAAATATACTTATTTTTCATCAGTAAAATCATTTAACTAAAATTAATTAGTCACACTAACTAGGGACATCATGTAGTCCAGTGGAAGGTGATAAATTCTAGTCACACATTGGTTGTGGGTTTCATTCCCACAGCTTTTTCAATCGTGATGGGTTGTCACACAGTCTGCTTTTTTTCCATTTTCAAAAACTATATTTCATAAAATTCCCAAAATGAGATAAATTCCACAAAATAATAATAACATAATTTAACCACAAATGTTATCTCATACCTCTCATTTTCATCCCAAAATTTAATAATTGTAATTGCCTAAAATTCAAGGATTATATAAACCCGAATCGTTCTTTATAACTAAATACACAAAAGAAATGATAATTCTTCCTTAAATAGAATTTTCACATAACAAACTGTAGGGTTACACATAAAAGAGAAATGTTTTCCAAATTAATCCCATCAACAAAGAGAATTAATAATTTTAAACATTTCTCCATCCATTTATTTCCACATATGTTCTTCCTTAACCTAGTGGATATCCTATAGAATAGGTCATTGACTCGGGTAATGCCTAGGTCCCCTACATTTACGGAAAATGACTATAAATGGATTCTTAAGATCATCTTTTTCTCCATAGTACTCTTCATTTTTCCTCGGCAATTCTTTACATTATGTCCTTTGTTCCCACACAAAAATCATTTCCTTGTTCCATTGAGATACTTTCCTGGGAGTATCCTTCCACATTTCCTACATGATTGAAAATGAGCATTCATTTCTCCATAGTCTCCACTGCTGGATATCTTATCATTCTCTACCTTTCTCTTCGTTGTTGTGTTTGGGGGTTAGTTAATGTATATATTTTTGACAACATTTTTCTAAACCTACTTTGGCATGAACATGATATCTTTTATGTCTATCAACATTCTATTTATTTTCTCATTTCCACCATTGTTCCCACCTTGTACATTCATGTTTAATGTTACTATGACTTCCTTGGATTCCAGCCATTGACTAAAACTAGAAATCATTGTGTGAGTCATAAAATCATTTAGATAATATCATGAAACATTTTTTCAGTCTAAAAACCTTATAATTGACCAAGGATATTTATTCTCATATTATATTAAAATCCTTCCAATCAGTTTGTAAGAAAAATGTGAATTATCCTATGCATATCTCCCGGGGGTTGTAACCAAGAGTACCGCAAGGCCCATTATCGTGCACCAGTTCCCGTTTGAGTCTATCTCAAAGCAGTGATTTCATGTTTTACCCCTAGATACATCTATGCCAGATCTGCCTATACCTGATCATATCTAGACAAGGTTGTATTTCATGGAAAATTCAAAAAATCAATACATTACCATAATTATAATAAGTTATTCTATATTAATACCCAAAGTCTATCTTATGTTAACATTCTCTAATCACAGTTTCTCTAAATCATGTTTCCAAGGTTTGTACTAATCTTCATTTGATACTAACTATAATTCCTAGACCCTAGTTACCCAGATACGGTGCATTATTACATAACATTGGCATGATCACAAGAGATCAAGTCTCAAAATACTGATTAGTTTAGTAACCTTAGAAGTTGTAGATACATATATAAGATTTACATTACATCGTGAAATAAAAAAGATATTGTGTCCCCTTTGAAAACACTCATATCCCTTAGATTATCATTGTAGGTCAAACATAATATTCTTCTTCACATCCTAGGAGAAAGAAAACATAATAAAGATGTGAGCTTAGATTCTCAGGAAGGATAAAAATATATTAGAAACTTTCATAAATAAGCATAAACATTTATGGCAGTGTATAAGACTAAACCACAAGATTTCTAAACCTAAACATCAGTATAATATGGAAAATATAAATCATATAATTCCATTTACAAATTCACATTGATATTATACTAGTAGAATAATCACATGTCATATTAGTAGCTAATTTCATAATGATGAAATTCAGAATTTCAGACATCAAAAACACATAGTTAAGGCCTCATTCCCAGACTACAAATAAGATTTTGTCAAAGACTTGTTCCAGGACACTAGTTTCTCTCATAAGACCTACTGATGCATCGGGGATATATAGAAGGCTCCACCCATCCCTTACTAAGTCCAATGCATACCTCATTTGAAAAGGTTGAAACATAATATAAACATTCATATTAAAACAATCATACTAAAAGCCAATATTTTAACCACAACCCATGAATGGTATAAAAATAGCACATACACAATCAAACATAACTCATTCAACACAATATAGAATATTGTATTATAACAAAACAACAAAATTAAAGAATAATGAAGGATATAGACATAGATGAAAATAATCAGTAAAACTATTTGACAGAAATATCCACTTTTTCTTGAAAACTTTTAAAAGTCCCAATATTTATAAAGAAGCTATTGAAAATAGATTTTTGAACAAAAGTGTCCCATACCACTTTGAAACTTTGAAAATGAATTATAGTTTTAAAACATTCCTGTCCATATAAATAGATCCTTAACAGCATTTTTAAAACATGTACATTAATGAGAAATATTTAGAAAAATAAATCTTTATAACATTTAAAACAATATTTTATTTAAAGATTTATTGACCATATGAGAGACGCTTGAAAAAAAATAATTGAGGAATAAAATTAATCAAAACATTTTAAAATCATGATAATAAGTGTATTCATGATATAATATGTCAATGGATAATATATACCCCATATAAAATTGAATTGATCATAACAACAAAGAAGTCTTAATGGAATATAAATTGAGATGAAATCCAATAGAACAACCATATCCATAAATTAAGGATAAATAAAAGACATAATTATGTGTGACAAAAATAAATACACTCAATATAATTGGATATCCATAATAAATAATTTAGTGTACATTCAATCATATTCTTGTAAAAACAAAACCAATGACTAGGATGTTTAACTCAATTAATGGAAATTGAGTTATGATTACCCTTACCAGGTTCATATAAATGAATTGAGAATTTATCAATGGATTTATTATGTGTATAAAAAGTATATCCATGAAACTGAGAGTGAAAATTACTACATATATAAATAAATAGTTTTTTCAAACAAAATCTTGGAGTAAAATAATCAATGAAGTGTGTGTAAAACCTAATGAGTGGAAATCAAAATTAGAAATTCCCTTACTAACTCAGTAACATACGAAAAATACACCCCATTAAAGAAGGATCATAAAATTAAGATGTAAATACCCATAATTTAATTTATATTACACAAAGAATTCAATCATGGGTAGTACATACACCACACAAAAAGAAATAGTTTCAATATAGCATGAATCTCACGGGAATAAGATATGAGATGAAAACCCCTTACCCTTTACTTTTCCTTAGTTGAGGGTTTGTTAAAATCATGTATAATAGTTAAATAATTGGTATTAAATCATAAAATAACCACATACATAAATATTATATCATATATGATCTTCTAATATTTCATTGTTAATAATATTTCAGTAGTGTCATTGTTTCGGGTGTTAAATGATTCGTTTTCCAGTATATTATTTGTTATGTAAGTCATCTTGTTTATTAATATGATGTATTTGATTCATTTCTAGAATGATATTATGTTCTAAAACATTATTTTTAATCATAAAATGAAAAATTATTTTGGAATGTTTACGATGGGGAATGAATCTTATCGTTTTCGTGGAGACAATAATCTTTACATGCCAACAAGCGATAATATCATTATATTGATGGTAAAATAGTAAATAATTGGATGGTATATCATATATACAAAATAATTAACATTTAATATTTATTATTTAAATCAATTATACTCATTATTATACTCATCCAAAGAATGAAGTGTTGAATAAAAAACTACACCACGGTGTGGAGATGGTAAGTTGTACGTACGCCTATATAGTGACTTTTTCATTCACTGGATGGATAGAATAATGAATATGGTTATAAAATATTTATAATAATATCACAGTATGTATAAGGAAATGGATTTATTATTTTTCTATGGAAACAACAAAGAATGTATATGTGGAAGAAGAAAATTACTTTAAAAGATGTGATGAAATTATTACCTCTTCTTCAGGTACTTACATTTGATTTGATCAAAAGGGATCCATAGGTTGGATTTATCATCAATGTAAGGCCTATAAGTTGAAGTTAGGGTAGTTGGAACGATATTTGAGTAGGTTTTGGCTGAGAAAAATGGCTTTGGAGATGTGATTTTTTGATAAGGGGATGTACCATTTTATAAAAGAGGTGAGGATCACTTTAAGAAAAGCTTGAAATATTAATTTATTATACCTGTTAATTTGGTTTACAGTGGATTTAAAAGGATTTATTTTGAAGATAAGGTGGGTATAGGTCGAAAACCATTCAAACAATATGTTTTTCTGATGTTTAGGTCACCATATTATCCTTTTCTTTTATATTTAGATTTTAGTTAAATCATTTATCTTTTACCATTTATTCTTGTATTACTATAATAAATGGTCAATAAACTTAATATAAAAAGGAAATAAAACCCCAAGTGGTTCCTTAATGGCATATTTATCATTATATGAGTCCTTTGGATGAACTGTATATTTAAATAAATATTATATCATTTAATAATATAGTATTTGGTTTGAATACTCATTTTTGTCAATTTTAACACTATTTGGTATTTTTTTTAAAATTCATAAGAAATTTTTTACTTCGAAAAAAACTAATTTAATCAACCCAAACATGTCATATTAACCTAGAAAATTAGTACATTGCATAAAATTTCTCAATTTACAATTATTTTGATACTTATAGTATCAATTATTTTATTCATTCATTAATAATGTAATTACTATATCAACATTGTATCATAATTAAATTTAATAATTTAAATTATAAAAATTATAAATAAAATACCATTATATAGGAAGTCTTTTTCTATTTATAATGAATATTTATAGTCAAATTTATCATATGTATAACCCTATATTAAAAAATTTTTACTTATGAAAATTTGAATTTAACACCTTTAACTCAACTTTAAATAAAATAATAATAAATGTCATAATCTAATCCAAGTGAAAAAAAGTGGATCATATTTTATTAAAAAGGTTTATTTTGATCTAAAAACACTTCTCCAATAGAATTTGTACTTTTGTTAGGATAATTATAATATTCATTTTACATTTAATTACCCTATTTACTTTTAACCATAGTAAATAAAAGTCAAAAGCTACTACTCATAAAAAATTATTTTCATCCTGTTGAACCACATTTTACTTATATATGTCAACCGTGTCTGTTATATTTTTGAAATTCATCACGCAAGCAGTAAAATTATGTTCTACGCAAATTTACAAATGTGCCTAGACGGTGGGTAAAAGATGGTAAAAAGCTAAATAAAATTTAATATATATAATCTTATTATAAATGGAATTCAATGAATTAAGTTAGACTAATATACATATTATGTATATATTTTTACTTTTAAATAAATGAAAATTAAATGAAAAATTAAATAAAAAGTCGGCTTTAATCAATAACGCAATGTTTTTCACAATTCATCAAAAATTGAATGTTTTTAGAAAAATACCAATAAATTAACCCAAAGATAATTTTGATATTCCAAATTTAAAAATGATGTCTATTTCATAAAATTAAAAAAATATAAGTTATATTAATTAATTTGAAAAATATTCTTATTATGAAAACCAGAAAACGAGTTTTTGACAAGTAAAAACGATCAAAAGATTGATTTGTGTTTACATCCAATTTAAATGTAAAATTTCTTCCAATGAAAAAAATTGGATTAAATGATAAAAATATAATCTAATTATACTTAAAAACAATTAAAATTTATAATTTAACAGTATAACTTTTTTCATTAAAAAAAATTTTTTAATTAAAATTTACAAGTTTTCACTATTCAACAAAATATAAATTTTTTTAGAAAAGCACCAAATCTTAAACAAAAGCAAGTATTTTTTGTCCTGCATATAAGGAAGAAGTTAATTTTGTTAAATTTAATATAAAAAAGTTCCAAATATTTTATTTAAAATGGTTTTCCACTAAAAGGCAATAAAATTAAATTTTTTGAACAATACTTCCTTTATCTGAAAAATTGAATTTCTTCTTATATTATGTCTATAAAACACATAACATGGGTATTAAAATTATATGAAGTATATGAAATTCAAAATGAAGTTAATACTATTCATAACTTCTTTTTGAACAATTAGTTTGGTAAGTTGTGGTATGCTTGAAATAAGTTTTGTGTGTTGCACAAGCTATTGAATTACATTAAAAAATAATGTACTATGAAATATTGGGGTGTTACAGCTTCCAAGGGTTCCCATGATTTAAACCATAGTGGAGGTGAGAAAAAAAGTTATATTATATTCACAAATATAAAATACATAGTATAATTCAATATATTGTCACACAACTAACACCGTATCTAGAAACATCACCTTATAAATTTATTAAACTAAAATATCTTAATTGAAATCATCCCACAATTTGAACAAGATATTGTTAATCTTAATAAAATGTTTCTATCAATCAAGTCTATTAAAATCATTAAAAAAATTTATATAAATGATTCCAGTAGGTCCTTCTGGACAGACTTGGAAAACAATTTATTAAAATCGTCATTTAAATATAAAAAAATGTATTATTTATTGTAATAATCTAGAAAAAACACATTCTATGATACATCAGTTTAATAATTATTGAAACTATACAAGAAGAATGTATTATAAAAAAAATAAGGACACGTAGTTCTCAAGTATCATTTACTAAAATATAAATGGTACCCTTCTCTTGGAAACCCGAAATAAAAAAATCATTTAACTAATTTGAAAAGAACATGAAATAAAACTATTATTTTATCTTTATGTTATATTGAATATCTGAGTCTATGTTATTTATAAAAACACTTCACAAACATAGTGATATGTTTTAGTAGTTGGTACTAAAAATCCAAAGACAACCAATTATTACTGATATAAAAAACACTGAATCAATATAAAGACATAATAGATATTAAATATATGTATACATTGTCAAAAAATTAATATATATGACCCAAAAATCGCAATACATGTTAATTATAATGAATTTCACAAAAAGACATACCTAAATTAGTGAAAATAACTCTCCATTGATAGAGGAATACAGGAAAAGGAATAAGGACATTACAAGATCTAAAAAATGAAATACTTCATATTAAAATAAATTAAACCCTAGGTTTAACAACCAATCCCATTGGGGTTCAATAGAGAATAAGTAATCAAGGGGAAATTGGATAATAAAGAATAAAAAAGATAAAACGACACCAATACCATACCAATCCACTTTAAATCAATGGAATAAGTGGTATTGATACATAGAGAAGATAGATAGAATACTTCTTGAGTAACCACTCAATCATCCTTGTGAAATGAGAATTATGGGAGAGAAAATAACGACAAATTGAGATAGGTTATTTGAGTAATCCGATAACATCCTAATTCTAGGAATCATATAGGGTTTGGTTTCATATCTTACAAACCCACAAACCAATATAGTAGTTTCCATATAAATTAAGTTAAAACCAATCAAAGTATTTCCTATTATTATTTTAAAAACTATGTGTAATCCTCTGGGAAGAAATTGAATGTTGACACAACTTTATAATCATAATTGGAATGGTTACTCCAAATAATTTTTTTGTGGTGAACTAATCATGTAACATTGCAATATATAACATTAAAGAAACAATTTAAAAGATAAATTATTTAAATGGAATTTTGAAAAATGAATTTAATATTTGGAATCATAATAATTTTTATTATCTAATAAGGTCAATATATTTTTTTTCAAAATGAATAGTAAAAATAGTAAAAATTATTCACCATGGTTAAGAATAAAATGGGATTTTCATGGAAAAAAACAAAAATTATAAGGGTTAAATTGACCTAATTACTCATCTAAAATAAATTTTATATCCATATATAGACATTATAGTTTATAATGCCCATAGATATACTATTTTTTACTTTTTCATTCTATGAGAAATGTGGTTACACCGTGATTTTTTTCAAATATTACAATAAATATAATCCCCTCACTTATAAATGTCCAGTCTTTATAATCTCATCCCCATACCATAAAAACCTTTTGGATCCAAAAATAACTACCGAAATCAAATAAAATATTTCCTTATCTAATCATAGATTCCTTAATTTTTTCATAAATCCAATCTTTTATGGGTTTTGGTGAAAACCTTGGGTGGTTACCTGAAGAAGTTGTAAAGTTATTCAATGATCATTTTTATTTTAATTATTCTCAACCCATTAAATTATTATAAAAATATGGAATTTTGATAAAGTCAATATATTACATATACTAATATTTTTTATGTTATTTTCATCAACAACAACCAACTCAACTTCCATCAAATGGGTTTTGGTGTCATCATCTATGTATACAGTGGACTAAAGCCATGTGAATCGATGTCATTAATTTTTTCATTTCCTCCTCTCACAGTTGGGAATGATGATGGATATAAAGTATATATATGGTATTTATAATATAATTATAACTTCAAAATAATTATAACATAAATAAATGTTTTAAATTCCATTCTGTAAGGAATATGATAACGTAACTCTTGTGTTAGGTGGACTACCGCATGTCGAAATGATGAGATTCATTTTTCACTAATATTTAAATATAAAATAATGAGGAAAAATTAAATTAGTATATGTGATATGAATGAAATTATTATGATATTATTTAAATATTTTATATTATTAAATTATAACATATGATTTTATTTATTACCTTTTTACTCATGATAATGAATTATTTATTTTCATATTCCTATCATTATTTACTCAAGAGATCAAAAGACTGTCTTCAATAAAAATAGTTTTATTTTTCCCTTTGGATAAAAATTTTTTTTCATTCAAAACCATTTTTTCTAAAAACAATTTGAAAAATGTTTTTTATATTCTTAATAGGATATTTTGAAGAAATTTTTACCCATGTCTGACTTTTTAAAATATTATTTTAAAACAATGTTCATGTCATTTAATAAACAATTATTATTTATATATTATCAAAAATTTGAATGGAAACATTATTTTAATGTTTATAACATGACTTTAAATTCACACCTTCATGACAATTATTTCAATTAAAAATTTCATTATATGTTTTCAAAGTTATTTTCAAATAATATGATCTTAAAAATGTTTAAAAAATCATAGTGGAAAGGATATTTTCCTCAAGAAATGTTTTGAATGGTTTTTAAATCTCATTTTAGATGTTTCAATGTTTATTTTAAAAGATAGTAATTTCCAAAATATTTCATGTTATTCTTAAAATTATTTTTAACAAAATATTATTTTCCTCATGAAATGATACAAGTGATTTATCTTTCCAAAAAAAATCATCTAATATTACATATTTTTATGTAAATTTTACTTTATTAGGGATATGATACAGGGGTAAAATTATTATTCTTTCTCTAAATGGTTTATGTTTATGATGAAAATATGTCTATGAAACCCATTTCTCTTCCATAGGTTATACCTTGATAAAATTTATATAAAACCATATTCTTTTTTCATGGATTATGTTATGATGAATTGATGAAAAAATTATGAAACCTATCACTTTTTCATATATTATGATATGATGAAATATGAGGACTCAGTCCTAGAACACCTAGAGTTGGTTCCTTCAGAACATAATGTGTACATTTTTACAAAACATGTACTGATAAATTGTGCATCATGTCCCATCAAGATAATCAAATTCGGTTCAGGTTCTGGGAAACCATCCAATCCTATCATACTTATTTTATCTCAAGTTGAAACCTGAAAATTTATTTTAAAAATGTATGGTGAGCACATGAATTCTCAGTAAGGGTTTTAAAATAATCCAATAAAACATTTGTAAATATTCTTTAAAACTTTACATAAAACACTTTCTTTGAAGAATAGTTATAACACATGTAACATATCATAAAAGTGCTCAATTGAAAGAACCTGCCAATATAAATATGAGGATACATGGTTCAATTCAGGAATTCCCATTTGGGGTAATAAGTAAAAGGCATTCTATACATTTATGACATATGTATATGTAATTACATATTAAAAATAATCATAGTTGCACATAAAGATAATAACTTCGTTTTCATACACTGAATATTAATTCACTAAATGCTAAACATATGTCGTGCCATAAGATTTTACTTTCCTAACAGTCATGGGTACTGGCTCTTAACCATGAATATTCTACTAATCAGATATTTATTTGGTTACATAATTATCATATACATAATGAGGGAATGTATAATGTCGGAATTATGAATCAAGGCATTGTGCCAAGACCTAAGGGCTAACTGTGACCGGACACCAACCCATAGAGCTTACGTTTACCAGTCTCGAACCTGGGGAGCTTACTTTTACCAGTCTCCATCCTGGAGAGCATACTTTTACCAGTCTCCTACCCAGAGAGCTTAACTTTACTAGTCTCTAACCTAGAGATCTTACTTTTAACGGAATCTGACCTGGAATATATTAGTCCAATACATTCCTCATATGTTATAACGGTTCTTGTATTCTAGGTGTCACATACCACCTTGAACAATTAAATTTTATTTCATATTACTCATGGTTTCCCATACCACTTTGAGTATTTTGATTACTTATCTTATTATCATGTTGTGCCACATGTATGCATCATTGAGTGCAACTACACAATGGAAAATGAAAACCATATAATCCATAAATAAAAAATATGATAGATAACATTGAAATTAAGTAAGTAAGTGTTTATTTAAGGCATACATGGTTCATCACACATTCTTTACACAAGGTACATTTACTAAATCACATAAGATAGTGTGTGAGAAGAGGTTTTATATTTGATATGTTAAAATGATAAGTATTTAATTAAAAAAATGAAAATTCATGTTATTTAAAGTGTTTTTAAGAAGTATAAATGATAAAGATATTAAATTAAATTACGACATAACAACAACAATCACCATATTTGACTCAACATTAGGTGAGCTTAACACAATCTCATGATTTAACACAATCTTCGATCCTTCATATATATTTTGGTCAAGACTAATTTTTATCTTCTTTTCAATCACAAATCACAACAAGGTCCATCATACATTTCCTTTGAATCATAAAATCATAAAAAGAATAATATTATTAAGAATTATTTAACCAAAACAAGTTTGATATGATTTAGAACATTCCTTTTACACAAATACCTCTTGGTTTGTCCTATAAGGAGACTGATGTTATTTAATGTTTTACTTAATTAATTAATTTATAATGATCCATTCATAAAATTATGGTGTTGGAAACTTTAACCATATATATATACTATATATATATGAGTTTCCAACTTTTTAAACCAACCTCAATAATTTTTCATTAGAAATATATACTTAAATGATATTTACTACACCTCCATTAAAAACCCAACCATGTTGGGTTATGATGTATGTAACCATGTATATAATTATAAAAATTATTTACATGAATATATTGCATTAGGAAAGGAATTAGTTCTTCAAATTTTCATAAACTGAAGGTCTGAAGGACCTAGAATCGGGTATTTGAGAATTTCCACCCAAACTATATAACTATACATGCTTCTGTACTTTCATAAATTAAACTTACAAAAAACGCATTCATATATATATAGTTCATAGATTATATTTTTCTTGTATTAAAAATACTCCCCTATGTTTGTAGAACCTCTTGAACCCAACCAAAATATTTAGATTCGGTTTAAAGAAAAGTTTATTAAACAAACTGTAGGATTATATATATATATATATATACTCTTAATTATATATGTGTATACACTACCAAAAAAGCGAGAAAAAACAAAAAAAATGTAAAATTAAAACCCTTACAAGATAGTATGATATAAAATATGTACATTTTGAGTTATGTGTATATGCCTAAATGTACACTAAGTGTATATTTGATTTTGTATAATTAAAACCATATTCAACTAACCCAAAACATAATCATCAATCTTAGAAAAAATCATGCTTTCATATTTTTAACCTTTAGAAAAACAAGATTCACCTTAGAGAGTATATATGTATATAGGTGTGTGAGTATGAACATATACATACTCATATATATATATATATATAATGCATGTATACATAATTTTCAGGTGAAATAAAAGCATAAAACCCTTACATCGGTCCGAGGAGAAGTAGAACTCGAGGAAGAAATGACTAAAGATTGCTAGAGGACCGGGAGGAGAAAACCCCGAGGGGTTCCTAGGTGAAACCGGTTTATAAACTCTATAAAATATACTATGATTTTATTAAAACCATTGAGAAGAACTGAGTCCAACCAGTCCATTTATTTTCTGGGGAAGACTTATGGACAAAGGTGTACAAGGAGGGTCCTTCCCGGCTGTCTAAGTTGAAGGAGGAATAAAAAAATAAATATTGCAAATGAGTATTGGGTTCAGTGCAGCGCACATCGTGGGGAAGAAGAATATGACACAGTGGTGTGATACCGGGAGAGAACCCGATAATCACGATTTTATCTGGGATTGATCCAATGGTTAGGATACATCCACGGTTTATAAAAGTGATGGACGGTTCAGATTGACCTGAGGCGAGATCGGGCAGTTCTCGATCATCACAGTGTTGTAAAAACTTCAAACATCCATGATTAGATCGTGTCGGATCAGATGGTCCATGAAAATGCATAGGTGTTTTTGGCTTCCAAGGATCGAATACCGGATCAAAATCAACAGCTCAGATCATGCGCAGTGTAATTTGATGGCCCAGATTTGATCCTAGGTGAAAATTAGTTGTCCCACATCAAAACGGTGAGAGTTCTGGCTATCATTTCTAACCCTAAGCCTCCCGAAACACTAGAAATAACACAAAACACACCAAGGGGCCTTACACATGGGCTCCCTCCTTCCCCCGAAGGCTTCGGCCTACCCTTTATTGCCAAGAACCTATGCGCACCATGGTATGCCTAAGAGCTACTGCTCTCATGTGTCTTTCGGGGAACATGTGCTTATGCTTGGGCCAGCCATGGCTTGGGCTGAGGGCTAGGCTCAGACACTTCATATGAGCTCCCTCCCTTGCCCTAGCCTTAAAGGGATGGCCTGAGAAAGCCTATTTTTTTATAAAACCTAACTTACAAAGATCCTAAGTATTGATGGAAAACTAATATATATTCATTAAAACCATATAAAATTAACTTTTTTACATGACGTTCACTTTAAACATTAGTAGGATGAATATTACAAATTATATATTGGTCTTAGATCAAATTATTTACAAACACTAATCCTTTAACATACAAATTATAAAAAGAGAATTCTTATCCCAGTATTATAAAATACATAGTTTAATTAAAAACATAATTTGATTTGAATATATTAAACATAATTTGTAACACTGTTTATGAAATTAAAATCATTACATTATAATTGAAATATTTGACAAGTGTTTTTTAATTACTTATTATATTTCAAAACTTAAGTGTAATTCAACTAATTATATCATATTTAGAGTATTATCTTATAATTTTGCAATTCATAACGTAATGTTGTACTTAATGGTTCTTTAGTTAAAACACCACAAGGAAAACGACTATAATTATAGTCGTTGGATTTCAAATAGTAACAAAAGGTAATGGTTGAGTTGATTTCTTATAAAACCTTGTTATAGGGTTTCATAAACACAAGGAAAAGAAAAAAAGTAGAAGAAAGATAAGATGGTTGTCGCCATACTTTTAATACTCAGCACAGTTTATATGATAATGGTGGTGTTTTTCTTTGTTTTCATTGACCCGAAGGATCTACTTTATTTATTGTGTCTTTTTGTATTTATTGGGGGCCTTCCCGTAGTTCTGTTAGGGTTTTTAGTAGGTCTATTTTGTTATCATGGATCCCCTTTTAATCTTGGTGTATTGTAAACACAATGGTGTTCTTACTTAAATAAAAGATCCTTGTGATCATAAATTAAAATCACATTATTATTTTCTTATGAGATGTATGTTTTTTTATGAAATTCAAAAATATGTAAGCAAAAAATTATTCATACATGAGAGTCAAGTTTCGGGGTGTTACATTATTCCCCCCTTCAAATAATTGTGTCCTTGAAATTACTTTCACATAAACATGGTAAAATGCTCCCTTACAACCACACCACAACAATCATTGTAGAGGATCCTAAGGTAAGGAAAGATAAATACCCATGTTGGTGTTCAATTATTCTGTTTCTTTGGCCCAAACACACTTCAAAAAGTACAGGTTAAACTCGTGTTGTGTGCACTCGGGCTTCCAAAGAGAGGCTCGATAGGTGGAGAGTTCGAAAATGTCCTAATGGAAAATTTCTATGAGAATCTTACGGGATGAATCCTATGAGAAAATGTTAATGACATCAGCAGGGTCATACATACTGAGGCTCTGGATCTATTACAAGTAGGTTGCATGTAGGTCGCCTTCCAAGGCAGCAGCTTGAAACAATATCCTGGCCATGTAGTTTCGGGATTGAGTGAAACATAGGAAAAGACCTTCAAGGTAATTTCCCCTTATTCTATACATAGCAAGTTGATAATTATCTATACCATGATAAATATAGGAATTCTCTTGATAGTAATGGAGAATGCAAGGACTATTTAACACTTTGTAAAATTGATTGCATTTTTTTCATAGGTTTTCAAAAGGTCGGTACTCTCTCTCACATGCTTTGACCAAGATGGTATTTAATATCTCAGTAGGGAGTGACAGTATGTGAGTCCATACCTCCATCTCAAAATCAGGAAAAACATCATATTTTGTAATACCTAAGTAAATTTCACTTTGTTTATGTTTTTGTTTTTCAGAGTTTTCTAAACCAAATCCTCTGATACCAACTATGGAGACTCGGCGCCAGAACACCTAGAGTGGGTGCCTTCAAAACATGATGATTACATTTTAAAAAAACATGCATTGATTAAATACACATCGTGTCCCATCTAGAGAAACAATTTTGGTTTACGTTTTGGGAAACCATCCACTCATGTCTTACTTCTTTTAGCTCAAGTTGAAACCTGAAAATTTACATTATAATTGAAATATTTACATATTGTTTTTGACTTCCTTATTATATTTCAAAACATAAGTTTAATTTAAAGCATTATATCATAGTCAGGGTTTTATCTTATAATTTTTAAATTCATAACATAAAGTTGTACATAATTGTACTTTAGTTAAAACACCACAGGGCAAACAACTATAATTATATCTTTTGGATTTCTAATGGTCACCCAAGGTCACGGTCGAGTTGATGCCTTATAAAACCTTGCCTTAGGGTGTCCTAAACTCAAGAAAAAGAAAAAGAAGGATAATTAAGAGAAGATGGTGTTTCCCATACCGTTGATGCTCAACACAATTTATGTGATCATGGTGGTGTTGTTTATTGTTTTCATTGACCCTATGGATCTCCTTTATTTACTGTGTCTAGTTTTATTTATAGTGGGACTTACTGTAGTTCTGTTAGGTTTTTTAGTAGGTATATTTGGTTATCCTGGTTCCCCTTTTAATCTTAGTTTATTATAAACACCACGGTGTTTTTATTTAATTAAATGAGCCTCGTGCTCATAAATAAAAACCACATTATTATTTTCTTATGAGAAGTATGTTTTTTTATAAAATTCAAAGAAAATGTAAACATAAACTTATCATTACATGATATTTGAGTTTCATGGTGTTACATGAAATGATTATGAAACCCATTTAATTTTAGGGGTTCTGATAATACAATGTTTTAATATATTGATTTATTCATATATATTATTTTCATTATATGATGTAAGTTAAATTATAACTAAGGACTGTGGTTATGTTATATCCATGAAAGGTGGTTTTTTATAACTGAAGATGGGTGGCACCAATATCTCCCTCCCATTCATTGGGTAATGATAGATAACTCATTTTTAAATATGTTATGCATGAACCTTATTAAATTTTAAGAGTGTTTTCTGTGAACCTAATTAAATGTTCACAATGTTATAACTGAACCTGATACATGATCAAAGTATTATGATTCTACCATATTTTATGTTCACAATGTTATGTGTGCACCTATTTATCATGTCCATAATGTTTTCATGGAACAGGTTTCTAGTCCATATGATTATATAGGGGCCTAATTTCATGAAATTAACTTAATGAGTGAACATGTCTCAATTAGCACATGTTGACAATGTTATAAACAAATTTATATGACAAAAATCTATATATTATGCCAATGTTATTCCCTCATGTATCATGTTTCTTGATTCATTAATGATTCATGTCTTATTAACTTCATATCCTTTTCTATTAATCAATATGAGGATCTTTTATAGGGATTATATGGTTTTCAAATGATATGTTCATGTTCTCAAACCATTATTTTCAGGTCATGCTTACATATCTCCATTGTTCACCGTTACTAGGAATATAAGATCACATTTTCTTGTGTTCCCATTCCACAAGTTATTAGTAAAGGTTTTATGTACAACTTGTTTATGAATATTACTAAAGAGGATGATCATTATTATAAATATTGAAGATCATTCACTAAATTAGAATATTGTGTACCTATTCTCCAATCACACTAAATTATTACGGTCTTTAGGCATGTGTTCATTTAATGTATTGAAAATCATCTAAAAATATATAATTTCTATATTTTATAATCCAACATCACTATAATTATTCTAGTATATCTGAAGGAACACTATTGAGATATCAAACACTACTAATTTATGTCGAATACATAAAGAAAGTTGGAGTTATCCATGTGATATTTCAATATTTGGTAAACTCTATGAAATATAGTTAATATTAATGTTTAATAAATAGAATCATGGATGAATACAAAAAACATAGGGATGGAGATTTGATTATATAAATTAAACTATGACCTGGAGATCCATGCTCATTGTTAGAAAAAAAGATAAAGAAAAATATTCTTAAGCAGATGAATATTTGGTTTGTTCAAGTGATTTAAAATAGAAATTTGGTGATACTTGTAACATGGATGGTGTCATATATATGAGTTCAGATATTTACACTTTCTGTTTATTTATCAATATATTAATAATGAAGTGGTGTGGGATTGGTTTAACAACCACCGCACACTAGGGACTTAATCATCCACATTGAAGGCGAAACATGTTAAAAATTCTATATTATGTATTTTTACATTCTTATTTATCAATGAATTCATTAAAAGACCATGTGATATTTGATGATAGATAAATATATTCATTAAATTGTTATATATGTAATGGTAAAATGTATTATTTGTGAAAAGTATCATAATTGATTCACCCAAACCTTCTTTGTGTTGATAACAAAATAATGTGATCCAGTCAATCCAAAACCCAATAACAATGACCAAACACCACATACCATAACCCATTAATCAGAATATACACCCCAATCAGTTATTTAATATAATTTTCTATACAATAACAAAGGAAATCAACCTTGTTCCCCCCACCTTTCTTGTATTCCTCCATTATTGATCCACATCACTAACACATAATTACATATCCATCACAACGAATATTTGTGTGTGTGTGTGTGAATTTATAAATGTATATATGTATTTATATAGTATAACATCTAGAAATTATATCTCGTGCATAAATTAGTCATAATATTAATTCATTATCATTTATACTATGTATGGAAGGAAGGGTAGGAATGTCGGAGTAGCCAGGCATTTGATTCCTTTATATCCAATATTTTAAGGAAAACACCATGAACCCATGACTATATATGGGTGTCGGTAAGTTTTCCTTAATCAAGTGGTGTAATTTCATTAATATTAAAAAAACTCATATATAATATTTGTCACATGGAAAACATAATTATTGACTAAATAATACATCTATTTTACTTCCACACTCATCTACTACCACTTTATATTGAAAACCTAAAATCTATAACAACCTCAAGAACAATAACATAAATAAACACACTATCTCTTTACAAGATCCAAATTCCTATCCATGAATCTTATTATCTTACATAATTACCAATTTCGTCTGTTTCATTTAATGATCATATTAAAATCATTTTAAAAAATAATTATAAAATTGTGGTTTCATTTTACTAGTCCCACTATATTATTTTCATTCCCCTTTACCATAGACCAAAAATAAAAAATTTATTTATTAACTTTCAGTAATTTATTCATTTTACCATACCCCATTCCCACTTATAATTTCATAAATTCATTACCATCCATAATCCCAGGGAACTACAAAACATGAACGACATTGACTCCACCATTTTAACAACATCATTCATTTCATCATCACACCAACTATGCCAAACAACAAAAATAAAAAAACTGATATAAACATATCCATAATAAAGATAAAAACAAAAATCCAATAACCAAATATCATGAATCAATACAACAAGTGATATAAATCATTCTTTCTAATATTCACTTCAATTTAGGATAATCGTGTCATTTATAATATATTACAATATTAAATTCAAAAATAAAATTTAATTTTCATTGCCTTCAATACATGATTAAAAAAATATAATATTTAAATTCATGTTGATAGTAACATATAATGTACCCAAAAAAATTATGTCATTCATTAATGTGATAACACATTGGAAATAAAATGGAATTTCATAAAACTTTTGAATATCAAATATTTCCCTTAAAATTTGATCCATCATGTTCATTAGCTTAATTTAGTTAAATTTAACTACATGAATATTAAAAAAATAGGCATCCTCATTTTAGACTCATACATAATTAAAAATACCAATGTCCAAAAATCCCCAACCTTAAACGAAGCATCATAATTTGTTTCTTAATACTAATAAGGATACACCAATAAAGAACCAATAAACACAAATGAATTCACAACAAAAACAATAAAAATTATTCCCTCAAAAAGATAACTACCTAGAATCACCAAACTATAATTAATACCACTGAAATAACACCAATAAATTCAAAAAAAAGTATTTAATATATCAAATAAGATGTAATAGTACATTTGATCAGAAGAAATTGATCTCTTAAAACTGGGTGATAAAATCCACCAAAAGATGACCAATGAAACCCAAATAAGAACAAACCAGCACCTATGTTTCTATAAATGTTAAAAATTTATTATTATTTTATAGGTAAAATGAAATTATATTATAACTACAGAAACATAAAGTCACAACATGAACTGGTTTTCAAGATGCTACAGTGGAAGAATTTGAAAATATTTGTGTGATCACCCATAAACATTATGGTAAAAATAGATTAAAATAAATAAATAAACTAAAAAATTACAAAAATATTATCCTCGCATCGAAATTCATTAAACTATATAAATCACAACATAACACTCAATATTCTCTCAAATACTGGCTGATCATATACTAAAATAATAATGAAGTGTGTATCACCTTATTGAATAGAACTTCAATAATATATAACTGGAATTATTACTAGACTCATAATTTTGTAATGAAATAGACTAATACACAATATTCATCCCAACATCAACATGATATAAACATTATTTAAATATGAAAACTTCGATTATGCATCATTGGACTCTATGTTGTAACCAATGATAGCATAGTGAAACTACAATACATTTTATGCCCCCTACTCCCAAAGTATCCCCTCCTGGGTCAGAAATAAGAAAATATAGATAATCAAAACATGAATCCTACCACCAATAGGTCATAGGTTAGAGAAACTATCATGGTTAAAACATATATACAAAATGGATGCATTTCTCCCTAAAATAACATGATGATCAGACGATAATATAAGTACACATATCAACTCCTTCTTGGATATATGTGAAGATAACACAAATGAAAACTTTTAATTTCATACATAACTAGTATATCTGACATGGGACTACATGTACCAAAATATAAACATTGAAGGGACCATGATGTAAAAACGTCTCACACACAACCATAAGATAGTGATAAGTATCCCGATCTATAAACTACTACTTCTATGTAATGACTCCTTTTATGTTGGATTAGTCTTTTTTATATATCAATAAATATCACTAAATATTTCCTTTGAGTTGAAATGGTGTTTGGGTGTTCTAGGACCCCAAATATAATATATTAAAAATATTAATATATATTAAAGCATGTGTGAACATATATTCAATATAAATGGTTTTCTCATTATTTAGAACCTTTAATGAGAAATATGAGACCAATTTTGTTTTCAAGATGTAGGTTTTTTCATATGAGTGACATCAAGATGATTATAGTTGTGTGTTCTATGGAAGCAAAAATTCTATGGATGAGATAAAAATGTTATGGTATATAATTAATTTAGATAATAAAATAAATTACACCCCCTCCCATTTGAATTCATAAACATATGACTATAAGGGAGAGGGTTTCACTCTCATGTGAATTATGGAATCATGGGAGGTGGTTATGTAGAACTTTTTCGTTGACATTGATCGTGAATGTGTCAAGATGTTGTGACTTTTGAGCATGGATTTGGACATGAATCTTTGACATTTATACAATTTTTTACGATATTTTTTTATTTAATATTATGATCCCAAAATATGTTTTTTATAAATTATTTTAATAACTTTTATAACATATAAGAACACTATGGGGTTCAATATGTGATTAATTAATGAAAGATAGGGGTTTCAAGTGGTCTGTATTGATTTCCCATTGAGAAATTCTGATCACTAGTCTTGTTGTATTGTAGAACATGTCATGTGTTATTACATTATAATTAAAAGGGAAATTTGAGGACTAAATTTCATGTACATAGAGTAAACACCATGTAGTGGGACATAGCCATGTGTTCGAGTACATTGGAATACACCCCATGTTAAGACGATGTGGTCATATAGTAGTACATGACCAAATAGTAGGTTTACCTAGGAACATCATAGAACACATGCATGGGGTAAAGTACATGAGAACAGGATGATGTACATTATCAAGGTACAACGTAAACGGGATTAGGCTTGGCTAAAAATTATACACCATGTACTTCATGTAGATTCCATTTTAGGCTACATGAGCAAACATGATGTTTGTGGGTAAGGACATGAATAGGTGACTATGTGAGGTCACACACCATGTGATACTAAGTACATGTCATTTAATTTACTTATAGATATTGAGTATCATGAGAGTAAATGGACAGGGTGTATCCTCAAGTGAAACATTTTTTTACCTATGATCACATGTCATGTGTTCCCCTTTAATACATCTTCCTTGCATATCTCTTTCTCAGGGAATATGATTTCTACCCATAAGTATCGTACTATAAGTATTTTTCCACGTAGAACATGATGAGAACGTTTTTTTTATATCAAATATATGGGATAGGGTGAAGCTATCATGATTCATCCTTCAACAATGCTTATCCATTGGCATTGATCAGGTTTGACCTTTATTAAATAATTATGGTTGGAAACCAACCTATTTCACAAGGTTGTGGGTCACCCATGCCCATTACATTGGTAGTAGGGATCAATTTAGATCATCTGAGTTATTCCAGTGTTATAAAACCCCCTCTCACATTAGGTATCAGATCCACCATACACATTATAGTTAGGGTTTTCATCCCATCCCTGCATAGGGTGTGGGTTCTCTATCTTCTAAGTGTCATTTCTCTATCATCAAGGTCTATCAAGAATAATACCTTCCATAGTCGTTGATTACCCATTAGATGTGGATCAAATTAAATATGAGAGGTCCCCTCCACTTAGTTTATCGTAAACTGATGTGTGATGAATGGAATGCGGATGTATCCCTCTCATTTATGGTTCATATTAATGATTTGAGGACCTTCCACTCAAGATCATTTTTAGTTACATGGGTCCTTTACTAAATATTTCACCAACTTATTAGTGGAGTGTAGTGATGAGATATGGTACCTTGATACATGTTCTATTAGGTTTGTGTGTCTCGGTTGAAATGAGACATGGGATATTTGGAGATATAGGATGACTCTTCATTATTATCTAAGCTTTAGAGATGGAGATCCCCTTTATTTCTCACATTGCTTTATTTTCAATATATCATGATTATTATGGATTCTTATGATGATATATATGACCAGGAATCATGGTGTTGTGTTGACCACTCTCTATTAATTCTTTGTGCATGTTTATAATGGTGTGCCAACTAGGTATGTATATACCCACACCTCCATGTGATTTTCCTATATGTATTGTTTCTAATGAGGTTAATAGGTTGGTCAACAGTGAAATTGGTGGACCTGGTACTAGGGGAGAATTGTAGATCTAGGCACTGATAGTGTAACATCCCTGGTTTTTGAGTGAGGTGGAAAACCACTCTTGATTCGAACTTTTAATTAGTGCATATGATACTTTTTGTTTCATTGACCAAAACTCAATTCTGAGAGTTATATTGGATTTATATGATGGTTATGGGTTAGTCAATGGGGCTTGGAGAGTGACATGAGTGGTTTGGTTTGGTTTTGGGAGCATCGGAGGCCAAACGACCTACTTTGAAGTTGCAGTTTAGGGCACCCATTTTAGGGTAAACTTTTCAACCCATTTTGAACTGCCACATGGATTTGGTCAACCGTGCATGGGAGGCACATGGTTGTACAGTTTTATCTGTGGTTTTGAAAAAGGTTTACTACGTAGATTTCATATGGTTGGAAAACCTTGCGGGTAGCCCGTCTGGGCCTAGAGCCTAAGGCAGTGGCTGCCGCAAGGTTTGGAAAACCGTACGGGTAAACCATGCAGCCTGCGCTATGTAAATTTTCATAATTATTCTATTTCATTTATTTCTTATTTTTCTTTTCCCTTTTCTCTTCTTTGTTTCCTTCTACTACTCCTAGATCACACACACATAGGGTTACCCATCTTCTCCTCCTTCCCCGTCCTTTGACCCATCTCCTCCATCATTTTTACAATTTCAGATCCGTTGGAAGAAATAGACTTGCATCGGTAAGGATAATCTCACCATAGCATCTTCTTCGTTACATTTTCACCTCACATATCGCTAAATCTGTTATATCCATTTCTCCCTATTTTTTGGGTATAAGATGAAAAATCAAATCTAAGCCAATATTCTTCAAATTGTACCTTAATATTAGATATTCCTGCATCTATGAGTCTAATGTAGGTGGTGCATACCTTAAAATTTGTTATTATTTACTTTTTAGGGGTGATGCTTTTAGCACACATTTAGATATTTTGATAAATAACCCTATTTATGTTTTTCTTCATTTCAGAATCATCGTGTGACATGTGGGGTACTATTGGGAATGCCCGATTCCTTTTTTTCTTTAGCAAGGTTGGGTGAGAGGCCATTTATCTTTGGGGTATTTTGGCCGATTTTCCAAAATTGACTAAATTGTTTGTATTGATTTAAATTGACTTGATTAAATTTTTATGGATTGGTTAGATGAATTAGAGGTATTCAATACCTCCACGCCCATATGTTTGGATTGTTAGATTGTGAAATTAAATAGAATTAAATTGAAATTCATGTTTAATTTAATTTTATTGAGTTATATATATATGAAATACCTGAATGAAATGTTTACATACCCAAGGGATTGTCATGTTCATGTCCTAAGATGATATTGGGATTGCATGTCCTTCGGTATTGGGTTTCTTGGATGTCAAATTGAGGTGGAAAGGTCATCAGATTGGGAATGGACCATGATATTGAGATGGCAAGGCCATTTGTTTCTAAGCAACATGGCTGCAAGGGAATCATGTGTTAGTTGGTGTAGCATAGGTTCTTTAGTATTTGATTGACACTCACTTGTGATGTCAAAAGAACCAATTGATTCATGTGCACATAGGAGGACTCAGTTGATGAGGGGGTTTTTGTCTACTCGTGTGGGTAGAAGCCTGATAGTTGTAGTTTAGGTGAATATGGATTTGGGGTGATTTTTTTAAAAAAGACATAGAGAAGGTGAGGAGCCCTAAGTTGATAGCACTAAGGATATATAGTTAGGGGCTGAGGCTCGCTGTGATTGAGGTTCTGGGTCTCGATATTAATTAAAGATAGATATCGATGTTCCTCCAGTTTTCAATCCATAGTCTGATGTGAGATTTCAAGTTGGGGTATGTAGGTCAATGATACTATTTCTCAAGAGTTCTTTTTGGGTTTTCGGTACTTTAGACATAATGTGTCAGGAAGTACATGGTGCATGGTTGTGTGATTGAGGTGGAACTATGGGGTTCACCTGGACTTTGTCACCATAGGGGTACCTTGGGCCATGGTCCAAGGACCCACTCTACTTTTGAGATTTCAGCATTGGATGAGGCAGTTGATGGTTTCCTAGTGGCTGTTGAGACCCAAAGAAATATTTTTTATTATTGTAACATACTGGTTACTTTTATTTATTAAATATACCTTCTTAAACATATATGATTGGTACACACAATTCGGTGGCATCCTACTGAGAATCACCTCACACCATGCATGGGTCCTTCAGGATGCATGTAGACTTTATGAATTTACATTCAGGTAAATGATCCTCCATTAAAGATGGATCATAGTATCTATTTTAATCGATATTGGCTTCTACCCTGAGGTCGTGGCTAGTCAATGTTTCGTTTAGTATTTATTTTAATTTCAGTAATATTTTTTATATTGTATGTAGAAACAGTGGTCAGCCAAGGTAATTCTTCATATATTGACATATAAGACCTATTATGTAATGCATGCCCTACTTGTTTGTTTAGTAGTGGCTTCAAGTGATTTCTAGCATGTTGTTAGGTTTATTAAACATCTACTGCTTATTCTATTTATTTATTACATCCCCTAATTTTTTTTATTATTGTGTTTCTACCTTTTATGGGTCTAGTTCGAGTCTGTTTGGTATTATTTCCAATTAATGTTGCATTATTATACTTAGTCTAGTGTATTATCAATCCTAAAAAGGTATAGTCTCCCCAACTTGTTAAATTACACCCTCACTTCTAGTTGACAGCCTTTGGAATTTGGGGAGGCACGTCGAAGGCTATTGGCACCCAGTCCAATAGAACTATTTGGGTGGTTGTTCGGTTTATGGAAACTAAAGGTTGTAGAAGAGGATTTTTTTTACCACTTTTCTTGGTATTACTATTTGGGTTCTGGTAGAAAAGAGATTAGGTTGTGGTTAGAACTAGATTTTGAACTGAATCTTGGGTGCTTGTTTCCCCAAGTATAAGGGATGTATTAAGTTGCCTTAGATGGGAATTGTTCTTTTTCTTTTTAATAGATTATAGTTTATATTATTTCCACCTCGGTGACTCAGTTGGAATGTTATGATATTGGTTGTGATATTTGGCCTTTGACTCGGGGAGTTAAGGGATGATAATATGGACCCTTGACCCAGTATGGAAAGGGAGATGTGATTCTTGTGTTTCCTTGGATTATGATAGACACATTTTAGGGTATTTCAATTTTATAATTGCATGTATCCTTTTTAACATGATTATACCTTGTGATAAATACCAAACTCTATGTGAAAAAGTGAAATAACAGGATTTAAATTCTTTTTGAATGTGATATGTGATATTAATTTTATATTCGTTGATGAATATATATGTAGAAATTTCATGTGGAATAAGAAATGGTCCTGGATATTATAGGAGAAGGTAGGTGCAATGGTTGAGGTGGTTTTGATCAGTAGTATTAGATGAATCAGTCATCAGTTTGTGGTAATGTTGGTTGTCAGGATGGGCATGGCCTGAAGTTATATTGATACATGGTTCTATTGATGGCGGGTAAAAATACCATGAGGCTGGGAAGTCGTGGGGAATGGTTGTGATAGGAAAGTGTAAGGATAGTTATTGTGAACTCCGTTTTTACTTCTTTTCTTATCTACATTATAAAAATATTTATATATATGGGATGTCTGAACATTTATTCTATTCAGTGGGTTCTTTATGGACGGCTAGGATGGAGCATTGGGAAAGTGACGACACGGTGCCACAAGATCAAGGATATGTTCAAACCCTGGAGGGTCAAGAAAACCTGGATTTACAGGTACAATCTTTGGATTAGGATTCAATGAAATCAGGGAACCTACCAGACATGAGAGATTTTGGGGTTTGGAATGATGAGAAACTCTAAACTATCCTTGTAAGTGTCTTGTAATAGCCCAATAGAGGTGCTCAAGTAGAAGATCCATCTATGGCGTACATGATACGAGAGCTCCAGTTGAAACACTTGCCACTTTTATAGGGTGATGGTGGTCTGCAGGCAGCTGAGAATTGGATAGAGAGAATGTATATGATCTTAGATCTACTCAATATGCTTCTAAGGAAGAGGGTCAAGCTAGTGATGTACATGCTCAGGGGACCATCTAAACATTGGTGGGATGCATAGTTTCATGGTGGAAAACATGAGGGACTGGTTTGGATGGATTTTGAGGATGGTTCTTCAAGCACTTTTTCCCTGAGTTTCTGAGGGTGGAGAGATCACAGGAGTTCCTAGTCCATCAGTAGGCTGACATGTCCAGCATGGACTATGAAACTTCCTTCATTGAATTATCTCGCTTCTCACCTAGTATGGTATGCGATGACACCATGAGGGTTAGGCTCTTTGAAGACGACATACGAAACTCCATTCCAATGAAGGTAAACATATTTAGGTTTCCCTCATGCTCATAGGTTGTGAATTAGGCACTCATATTGGAGAGAAACTTGATGGATATGTCTTGCTTGAGCTAAGATTTGGCTTCAGGTGATGGTTCAAATAGAAGGAAATGAGCTCAAGATGAGTTCCAATCGGTTGGTCTGGCAAAGGAATCAGCTATACCACCTTGTAGTTGAATTTATACAGTATTATTCTGGTGTGGGAATCCAGGACATGTACGAACTCAACGTGATCGGCCTACAAAGGAGTGCCAATCATGTGGTCAATTTGGTCACCTTTAGAGTATCTGTAGGCAGCCTTCTCAGACAACTGGCAGATAGGAACCAGGGCAGACTCTGGTGTCTGGAGTCAGTTTTGGATTGGTACTGGGTGATAGTAGCTGAGGACAAGCAACACATAGGGGATGTGGCAAAGAAAGTGGGACCCAATCATGGGGTCAGTGGTTAGTGTTTGCAGAACCACCGTAGGGTGGACAAGCTTCATAAAACTATGTTTTAGGTTAGGTGCATGTCATGGATCGACCAGGATCTAAGCAGGTTGGTGATATGATGATGATCATAGGTACTCCATAGGTGTGGTTATGATTTATCATTGTTCTATTTTGGCATGGCCTAATGAGGCATGTCTTTTTGGAGTCCATGACGTGCATAGGTTTTATATGAACTTACCTACCACTGGTCAGTTGGTTGGAACCATCTTGGGTGTGTGATTATATATATATATATATATATATATATATATATATATATATATATATATGAGGTTTTGGTCACCTGGAGCATCGTTCAGTGTGAGGTATGAGGTGCTTAGGCATTAGGGAATCTGAGGGATGTGGGTTACATGAGGTTCCTTGTTCATTGGGGCATTGAGGATGCATTTTTGATTAAGAAACAGGGCCCCAAGTTTGATTTGAGCATCCATGGAATGTGGGACCTCATTTTTTCCATGGGTTCAATGGGATCAAGTCGGGCGCCAATGTTATGGTGCCAACAGCGACATGGGAGCAGCAGATAAGTTGCAAGAGTGATGATGCATCAAGAGAGGACCGTGGGTGTGGAAATAGGTCAATAGAACACTGATTTATTTGAGTTTTGGGTTGTAATGGATTGGGCTAGGAAATTCCTAAAGTGTGGATCCCCCTTGGAAAATTTGGCCCGAATCCTTGAGATTGGGGTATATTAGATACTTTATACTAGGATTGGTAAGTTTTCTACCATCACTAGGGTTTTTTTGATAGCCTTTGGATGAGGTATGTTAGGGTGGGGAGATTATAACATCCCAAGTTTTCGAGTTGGGTCTAAAACCACTCCCTATTTGAACTTTTCAATTGGTGGAGATGCTACTTTCTGTTTCACTGATCTGAATTAAATTCTAAGAGTTTTCTTGGGTTTATATGATATTTTTGGGTTAGTCTAGTGGATTGGACAGTGCCTAGGGTGATTTTCTTTGTTTTTGGGAGCATCAGAGGCCAAATGGAATGCTTTGAAGTAGTAGGTGAGGGTGTGTAGTTTAGGGTAAACTATATGGCACCTTACAGGTAACAGTATGTCCCATTTTGAACTACAGCATGGTTTGAGTAAATTTTTTGTGGGAGACAAATGAACATGCATGTTTCTCTATAATTTTGAAAGAGGTTTTTCCCATGATTTGTACATAGTTGGAAAACCATGAGGGTATCATGTGTGGTCCTGATTTCTTATGAAATGGCTACCACATGGCTACCACACAGTTTAGAAAACCATGCGGGTAAACCATGTGTCTTACGCTAGACGAATTTTCTTAATTTTTCCTTTTATTTTATTTTTTCATTTTCTTTTCCTTTTTTATCTTCTTTTATTCCTTAATCTCCTCTTGTCTCGCACGCACGTAGGGTTCCCCCTCTTCTCCTCTTTCAACCTCCTTTGATCCATCTCCTCTAACATTTGTCTGATTCGAGATCCATCAGAATCTATAGACTCTCATTGGTAAGTATAACCTCACCCCAGCCACTTCTTCATTTCATTTTCTTCTCACAAATCACTAAATTAGTTAGAGTTGTTTCACCCTATTTTCAGTGCATAATAAATAAAATCAAATCTAACCCAATCCACTTCGAATTGGACCTCAATATCGAATTTTTCTACTTCTACAAGTCTAAGGTAGGTGGTGTATACCTTAATTTGTGTTTTTGGAGACTTTATTAGGGGGTTTTTAGCACACGTTAGGGTATTTTGAGAGAGACCCATTTGCATATGCTATTTCATATCAAAATGATCACGGGGCCCATGGGATGTTGTTGGAAATGACCAGTACATATTTCACTTGAGCAAGGCTGGGGTAGAGTTAATTTCTCCTTGGGGTATTTTGGTTGGGGGGAAAAATATATTAACTTAATTAATTTTTATTTAAATTGATTCATTAAAATTATTATATCTTGGTTAATCAAATTAGAGGCATTCAATACCTCCCTATTGATATGTTGGGATTGATAGATTTGGAAATTCAATTGTAATTAATTGAATTTTATTTTTAATATATTTTTCATCAATTATATATATTTGAAATTCCTAAATGTAAATGGTTGAGACCCATGGGGTCTTGATGTGTGTGGCCTGGGATGATGTTGGGATGGAAAGGTCATTGAGATTGGCCATCATGGATGATGTATTAAGGTGGTAAGGCAGTCAGTTTGGGCATGGCCTATTATATTGGGACAAAAATGCCATCGGTTTATGAGAGACCTAGTCATAGTGGCATGATGTGTCTGTTGGTGTGGTTTAGGTTCTATATTTGTTGATTTTCACTCACCCATGATGAAAAAATTGTTCGTTGAGTTGTGTGCACACAAGAGGACTCTGTTTATGAGTGGGTTTTGACCACTCCTATGGGTTGAGGCCCCAATAGTTGTGGGTTATGTGAATATGGTTTGAGGTTTATTACCATAGAAATCCCCAGGGAAGGTGAATAGACTATGGTTGATAGAGCTAAGGCTATCTTTTTTGGGGATGAGGCTCTCCATTATTGTGGTGGGGGCCATGATATTAATTGAGGATAGATATCACTATTCCTCAAGTTTTCTATCCTTAAGTTGGCCTGAGAATTTGAGTAGGGGTCAGTGGGACCATGATACTATTTCTTGGAAGTGACTTCCAGATGTTAGTATTTCAGACATGAGGTGTCGAGAATCACATGGTGTAGGTTTGTGTGATTAAGGTAGAACTATAGGGTTCACCTAAACTTTTTTACTTTAGGGGTACCTTGGTCCATGGTCCAAGGACCCTCTTTACTTTTGAGATTCTAGTATTAGCCAAGGTAAGTGATGGTGTCCTGGTGACTGTTGAACAATAAATAAATATTTTTTATTCTTGCGACATAATTATAAATTATATTTTTTACGCATTCCTACTTAAACACATATGTTTGGAAGGAATCATTATTTGGTATTCTACTGAGATTCATATCACACCCTACAGAGGTCTTTCAAGACATGTGTAGACATTATGAATTTATACTCAGGTAAAGGATTAGATTTAGGGGCTATATTTTATTATATTTTTTCATGGAGATTGGCAAGGACCCTGAGTTCATTCCTAGATGAAGTTCTATTTTTCTTTTATTTCTGTTTTAGTATTCATTTCTATATTGTATGTAGCTATAGTGGTTGTCCATGAGTGCCCTTAGTATATTGACATGTAAGACCTTTTATTTAATGCATGACTTTATTTTTTATTTAACTTCCACTCTATATTCTATTTATTTATTACATCCCCTATTTAATTCTATTATTTTGTTTTCACCATTTCCAGGTCTGGTTCGACTCTGTTGGGTCTTATTACTGCTACATGTTACATTATTATACTTGAACCAGTGTATTATCAATCCCAACAGGGTATAGTCCCCCAACTTGTTAAATTACACCCTCAATTTTGTCAGAAGACTTTGAAGTACATGGAGGTGTGCCTAATGCCATGGAACTCTGTCTGATAGCACTGTTTGGGTTTCTATTCATGTTGGGGATTCTATAGATTGTGTTTATTGGTATACCTTGGATATTTTGATTATAACTCTCTCCAGTCATTCCCATTTTATATATTTTCTTAGTTTAGGTTTCCTCTTGTACATCCATGAGCGTGTATTTCCCCCCATTTACATCTATAATCAGATGTCTTCCTAGAGGTTGTTTCATTAATGTTTACACTCTAGATGGTCATTTTCATCTTATTCCTCTGAAATGTTTAGTGGATTTAATTGCATATATACATATAAGTACCTAATTTAAGGCCTTCCATTTCATCATTTCCTACTCAACACTAGTTTAAATCCGATGTACTTTTAGAGGTTTGATAGGGGTTCCATACACAGCTTACCTTTAGCCAGGCCGTATCCTATGGTCTAGTTTATTATGTTATTATATCAAATGAGGAATTTATCAGGTTTTCTTTCATTGTATAAATTATTATGAGGTATTGGTTTGGGATCAAGGGAAAAATTATATAGTGTTTTGATTTTGGCATTCAGGAAGGAGAAACCAGTGTTAGTGCAGAAACCGACATATCCATCCACCGTGTCTCTAATAACTTCTCTTGGACTTATCACATATAAGAAATACGTTTCGGTCCAATATTGGTATCTGAATCCTTTCATAATGGTTTTCTGATACCATGTCAATATTATGTCAAATTTTCCGATATTCTCTTTGATCATGGTACGTATTCATAATTTTTAAGATATTCCAATGGTGATAGAAAGATTGTATTCTGAGACAATGTCATTATGAAAACCAATTTAGTGATGAGGTCTCAACTTTGGGATTAATTCAAGATTTGATTCCTCTAATAGGAAACAGATTCATGCTATCTCCAATTAAGAAGCACATATTTCAACCACCTGATGTCCAAAAGGTTAACTGATGCATGTTCTGTAGTTGAAAGATATGTTAGGTCAAGATGACTATTTAAACATTTTTATCACATTACGTGATTTCAACTAAATGAATATAGTTTCTTTTGGTGATTTGGACCCTCAGGAAGAGGAGTCTTGGCATGTGGTAGTGGTTCAAATTTTACTTCATTTATACAATGACAGATCAGATGGTTGTGTTCTCCACCACACTCCCTCATGGATAAATAGTTGGTTATATTGGTTTTGGTAGATAATTTACTGCCACTAAGTGTGCAACATGAATTTCAGAAATAGAGATCACCGAAGATTCATGGTGGGAATGGAGTCTCGTCTTAAAAGTTAGGGGAAAGGCTTGGGACTTTTTTATGATAATCCATTATGTTTTGGACACTCTTAATGGTGGTCCTAGAAATGATAGATCCCTATGGAGGTGAAGATAATAGGTGGAGATTAATGGTGGTGACATTTGATGACCCTTGATATATGTGAGGAATATGAACATTTAACCACCATAATGACTTCATTTAAAATGATTTAAAACCATACAGGTGAGCTAGTGCCTCCCAACATGAATAGTTTTGATGTGTGGAGGGTGTTTTTCCCCCACATGGATGTTTGGGGTAAGTTTTTCATGTGTTATGGTGTTGAAACATGTTCTAGTTGTGGAACATAAGTGGATATAGAGAAGGATAGATTCAAGATGTATGGGATTATGATGTAGATTATTGGGGTGTGAATCAAGGTCTTCTCTACCAGTAGTTGTAGTTATAGTAAACAGATGAAATCTATATCCATGAATGTGTCCCCTTATTGAGGCCTAGTGATTCAAGTGTGGCCCTTTTTTCTCAACCCTATATTTTATCCCCATAAAAAGATTCTCTTGAAAATAAAGATAATCCCAATGATGGCCTGATATATATGCTAGAATAGCTTATAACCCCATTTAGCGTCAACAGATGAAGGTGCAGATGGAGAATCTATAATGAATGGGATTTGTTAAATCCAATTTACTCAACATGGAATCTCATTTCTATTCACCTAAAAAAGAATATATGATATCAACAATTGGTTCAGACTAATGTTTCTTTTACTATGTTTCAGTCAGAAAGGAGTACCGACCCTTGAGGATCAACATCTTCGACCTGGGTTTTTGGGTGAGGTGAGTCTTGGAGTTGACCTTAGGATGAGTTATGACCTACTTCGTGTTCAATAGGAGGGTATTACAATGAATTATTATAAATGAAATTATTGTTTTATTAAGTTATTTTTTATACCTCTTGGTGTTTGGAATGCCCAATAGGTGATTGTGAGACATATGAATTGGTTTATTCAATCCTTCTTGGATGAGTTCAGATTATTATTCATTGATGAAATACATGGGTACTTAGTGTTATAGGTTGATAATGTAATGAACTTGTGAATGGTTATGACCCCACTATGAGAGTTACGGGTTTATAGGAATCCCTTAAATCATTGGTTATATTTTCTATATTTCAACTTCTATGGTTATTCCATCATAGGAATAGGTGCGATATCAAACCCGATAGTGGTTTGTAAAGTCTATTTTTTAAAAAAACCATGGAATGTGGTAGTGGAGGGGTGTTTCCATATTTATATAGGAGGATCATCGAATAAATATTCCAGATTTTTACCCCTTTGACTACCAAAATGTGGAAAGGGTAGTTCGTTTCATGGACCAAGTAATGATAATGTTTTTGTAGACCTGAGGTAGAGCATAGAACGTACTAATTTATTTAGACTACAAGAGGAGGAAGTTGAGTGTGTAGTGTTTCATGACACCTCTAGATCTATAATTTGATTCATGTTTATGTATAGAAAAGAAGATTTTTCAAATATGTAGAGTTAGTTTATTCCTATGAACATGTTTTCATGAACGCATTTGTTTTTTCCATTTTATTCTTCATCTTAAAGATGTAGAGGTGTTAGATCATGGGAAATATTTTTGATGTTTCCACAAACCATCAAAATTCTAGGTGCATATTTGATTGCAATTATAATAGTATATTTACATTGAGATAATTTATACTCATGGGAAGTGTAACACGGTAGAAAATTCCATTAATAGAGAATCCACTTTGTCATCAGTGGAAGAATCTTATAAGAAGTTGGATTCTTTGTAACAGAACCTGGTGGGATCGGGAGCTTGTTTCCTCTAGTTGATGGTGGTGACTCCATCACTTTTTTAGAATTTGTGGGAGGATTAGTTAGGAGACACCAACTATTATGATCTATGTGGCCAGTTATCCGTGAGTGGTGCACCAAATGGATTTCCTAAAGAAGGGAACCACATTATCATTTTTTGGGACTGACATTAGTTACAGTAATGTTACATGGGGAGGTGTAGGGGAGTTTCATACTTCCCCCTCGACTATACATTCTTTTGTGTAAAAAACGTAAAATTAACTTTATTAGTAGTTATGAAAATACTTATTGAGTTGGATAATTTCTAGGATAGTTTCTAGGTTCCTCATGTTCTAGAAGGTAATGTTAAAACATCAGGTTCTTAAAGGATTTACATATACTCTTTACATCATAAAATGAAACTGTGACTACTTATCGATGGGTTTGGTGGTAGGGATCCCATTGAAAATGAGAATCTATAATTATATCTGGGTTATTATTGACTAACTCTCTATGAAGGCTCATTATTATATTATGTGGGAGAATAGTTTTGTTTTGAGTTTGGGGAAGTTTTAATTTTGGTAGACAACCTAACATCATGGGTTACCAAATATAATTTTCTCATACCATAAACAAGATATCACATAGTCAATATGGAGATACATGGATGAGTCTTATAAAATCATGATACAAATGAGAAAGAAATTACACCCTGAATTATTTTGGAAGAATGAGAATGCCATCTAGGTTTTTGAGGTTATGTTGAGAGAATATGTGTTGCAATTCATCTATAGGTGAGGTAATGACTTTTACATTTTTTATATTGATAACTGTCACTATAATATCAATATGTAATAGTTAAAAAACCTATATTAGATATCCTATAGGTTACCATTGTATTGGATGAAGAGTGAAAATACATCGCTTGTTGGGTTATAATTGGTGTAGCAAACAATCGAGAAGGGTCAAGTAATCTATCGAAAGGTGAGGATATATTATAGCTAACTAAAACATTATATAGAACGAAATCATATGAGTTTAAATTATAAATTAGTAGACTTTTTTTCATAATAGTCGCCCTATATAGAGGGTTAGGGAGGTGTGTCTAAGGTGGTTGATGAAGCATGATAACCCCAAGGTTAATTCGGCCTTTTGTGATCCTATGAAAGGTTGACAGGGTTTCTTTGCACATGGAATTTCCCCCATAGATGGATTGTGTTCATTATGTTATCTATGATGTACAACTGAGGAAATATATCCAAAAACCTTCAGAAGTTATCATCTAGAGAGATTTGGACATTGAGGACACAACCACCAATATGGAGCACCCAATGGTGATCAAGTATCTACCATTGCGTGTCTTATGCAAATGGACCTTCCCTTTGGTCTGAGTTCATTAGCAGAATAGGATTCTACAAGGCTGCTCCTAGAATCAATGGATCATGATACGAGCTCATTAACCCCACCATTTTGTGTATCACCTAATTTTAATGGTGAAATTTTTGGATGGGGTGAATAATATACTTACATTAGTTATGCTGTTTTAGTCCATTGAATATTTTGATATATATATATCACCTGATTTTTCCTCAGATATGGTGTAGTGTTTAGATTTCATAGATCCCCAAAAATAATATATTAAAAATATTAATATATATTAAATAATTTGTCTCAATATATTTAGTATAAATGGTTTTCCCATCATTAAAGACCTCGTTTGAGAAATGTGAGAAAATGGTTGTTCCTAGAACATTGTGTTTTCCCTAGGGATGGCATAATAATATTTGGAATTGGATTTTTGGTTAATGTAGAACTTTGGAAAACTCAATAAATAAGTAAGGTTATGTAAATAATTAATATAATTAATTTAGTAACTGACTCCTATTATTTTATATCCCATTCATAGGTTGATGTGAGAGGGAATATCCTCGTGAAGGATAAACTGAGAGGGAGAGTTTCCACTAGACTTATCCCATAATGGTGATCATGAGTTGATCTAGAAAAAACATCATTAATGTTTTTCTTTAGACTTGAAGAATTAGAATTTATGCCATTATATAGTCATTTTTATGATTTTTATTCCCCAAAAATTTTATATGTAATTTTAAATATTTATTAATATATTTATAACTATTATAGACCCCACATGAGTTAAACTGTGTTTAATTAGGGGAAATTATTTTTTCAAGAGGTTCATAGGGATTTCCTATTCTAAAATCATGATCACATAGATTGTTGTACAGGAGGAAATGTTGAGTTTTCTTCCCATTGGGGGAAGTTAAATTTTATAGGAATACACGTTGTGTACTCATAGTACACACCATGTAGTGAGAAATTTCCATGTTCTTGAGTACATGGGGAGGCACACCATTTTAATATAGCATATCATGTTGTATTACATGGCTACACCCTATGTTAATCCGGAAATATTGAAGTACATAGGCATGGGATGAAGTATATGGGAATATGATCATTTAAAATAGAACAGGATGGGGTACACTGGAATATGTATGCATAGATAGTATATGTTTTTTACTTGTTGTACACACCATGTGACAACACCTAGCCAACCAACCCATGTTTGTGAAGGGACATTCCCTTGTGAACCAGTTAAGTTTAACACCTTAAGATTCAATATACTAACTATTTTAATTGAACTAAAAAAATTAGGGTTTAACATTGATAACTAAATGGTTTTATCATATCTTCAAAAGTGTTGATATTGAGATCAATGTTAAAAGGGGTCATTAATAGTAATCAAAAAAAGCACTTATTATTGGTGTGTTTATGTCCCAAACCGGATCTGTTTTCCATCGAAACCAGAATCAAACCTAACATGTGACAAGTCCAAAAGGGTGTTCTCTATCCCCATGGTCTGGCACAAGTTCCTAGGTATCATGAATTATGGTTTGGGAAGGATTTATCTTAGCTTATAATCATTTAATAACCATAAATAAATAATAATTTGAATCTGAAAAATTCACACCAAAAAATACTTTATTAAAATTCATAACTAAATAGATATGATGAAACATGATACTAGAGGTCCAAATACACAATAAAGTAGCATCTAAAAATCCCCAATATCTCCACAAAACAAGGGGTCATCACCCACAATCCATATCCACAACACCACACCAAGGGAAGAAACTAGAAAACAAAATCGCTATCACCCAAGGACTTGACATTACCTATGTCAAACATGAAAACGTCTACAAACAACCAAGGGGTGAAATTAGGGTGTGATCCTAATACTAATAGTATACCACCCACTGGATTCCATATAGTAAGCAATGCATGATTAAAAGCATGCCAGTTTAGATAAACAAGAAGTGGTGGAAATAATTTTTAATAATGATACTCTTAAATGGTGGATAGTTTTCAAAGAGAATTTACTAAGAGTGATAAAATTTCAATAAAACATGTAATATAATATATTTTCAATCCCAAACTACCATAATCCAATGATAAATAAAAAAAATTCCACAAGCACTAATCTCAGGAACACCCCTAGGTACTAGTTAATATCAGGCCCCATGTACCTCATACCTTAGTGTAAAGTAACCATAGAAAAATTCATTCTCATGCACGACCCACTAGTAGGGAACATACCCAAAACCATGTGGTCCCCAATAATCATCCATATAGTATTTTAGTGATATTGTTGACCAATTTTCTCAGTGAAATAGGGATAAAACCACTCAACATCACTAGTGTACTTGTACACATCCACCCACCTAGATACTAAGGTTTCCCCATTTGTTCTAAAAAAATTTCACATGTTTCGAAAAGCTATTTTCACATAAAAAAATCATTTCTGGTCATACTCAACTAAAAATAGTACCTACACATTCTTCTCACTATTTACACAACTCAATAAACAATGAAAATTTTTCATAAAACAACTTCAAGCTTTACCACCAAACATTGAATATGAAATCCATTAAAAATACAAATTGAAAACAAATGTTACAACAATATTACACCAAAATAAAATTACAAGTACTAAAACATTTTAATAAAACCATTACGTGAGTTATAAAACATCCCCAATTGGTATAACATTTAATGGACAGGTAAAACACCCAATTTCAAACAAAATAGGTACTTAAATATCAATTTTTTATCAAATCAAAACAAAAAAAAAATCAAACCAAGAAAAATTAAGGACTGTGCTAAAAATATAAATTAATCAAAGATAACACATATATTATTTCTTAAACATGGAATCACCTACCACATGTGTCAAAAAACCAAATCCTTGTGTGAAAGTTCACCTGCAACACCGCCACACCAAAATGGTAATAAATAAAACCTAAAACCATAATATTATACCATGAAACCCAAGATAAAACCCTAGGATTGAAACCCCACATTCTGGATATTAGGAACTTCATGAAGAAATGGAAGAAACCCTAAGAAAATGGAAGAAAGATTAAAGTAAACCCACTTACTTTAGGGATCTTGAAGAAATCACCCAAAATATACAAGCAGCTGAATTTAAAAATAGCCAAAAATGAAATTGAGGTTTTAATAACTCTGAGGAAGTCAATTGAGAACCTAAATGGGGAAAAAGTAAAAATTTAAGGAGTTATGGAACAAAAAAGATACCTCTTCAAATATGGATGATTTAAGAAATCCTAAGAAGTTTTTCCTAATTCGCGATCCATATGAGCTCCAAAGATTGGGACAAGAAAATGGGGGTGTGCCTAAGGTTAGTGGGATCAGTTGAGATTTAGAATCACCAATAAATCATAAAAATGGAATATGATATTAAATAAACAAATTTGTTTTTAAAACTAGAAATGGGCTTACATGATGGCCAAATTCATTAAATAAAAACCCAAATCCTTCATGATTATGGATTACTAAAGGGTTTAAATTGATATGGTGGTGTTAATAGGTCATGGTAGGCCATGTTGAAAGTAGAATGGGTGCAAAAATAAGGCAAATTAAAGAGATATAAAATAACCAAAATTGGTTTTTAAATCTGGAAATGAGCTCACGGTTTGGACCAAATCACGAAAACTCACCCTTTTCCTCCAAAAATTTATGAGAGACCCCCACAAAAAATCTAGAATAAAAATTAAATGAAATGAAACTTTAAAATAAGTCATGGATGTGACAATTCGTCACACCATGAATGTATTTCCACCCTAAAAATTCAACCCAAAGCTTGATCAAAAAACAAGAATGGGTACTCCTTCACAACCCACAACTTCCGCTACTATGTTTCATGGAAAGTATTTCCATGCTACCAAAGGACCTAAACCAGTGGAATAGAATTTTCTAAAATCACCTTCTCTGAGGAATAAACTATTAACACTGGCTACTCAAAAACAGACAAATTGAGATCTATGTCCAACTCCTCCCAATTCAGCACATGGGACGGAACCGGGTTGTACTTTTTCAACTGGGAGACGTGGAAGATGTCTGAATAAATTTAAAATGAGAGGTAAAAGATAACCTATATTCCCCCATTCCAATATGCTCTGTAATCTCAAAAGGTATTCCATATCTCGGTGCATTCTTTCCCTGCTTTCCTAAGAGACGATGACCCAGATGAGGTGCCACTTTCTAGAATACTCGATCACCCACCGAAAACTCTAGGTCTTAAATCCCCTGATCAGCATAAGATTTCTAATGACTATGAGTTATCAATAAACAATGCATGATCAATGTGTCCTTCTTAGATGTCTTCTGCACATGACTCAGCCCCAACAGAGAGGTTTCACCTACCTTATCCCAACACAGTGGGGACTAACAATGACATACATAGATCACACCAAAAGGATCTATTCAAATCGAGGATTGGTAATTGTAATTATAATTGAACTAAAAAATACAAAATGGCTATCCCAGGATCCTCTAATGTCTAAAACACAAGCACATAGCATGTCTTCCAAAATCTGATTTCCCCCCTCTATCTGACCATCCGTTTGAGGATGGTATATCATGCTCATTTTAATATGTAACCCAAAGGCCTTATAAAGGCCTTACCAAAACATAGAATTGAAATGGATTTCTCTATATAAGTTATTATCTGATGGAACACCATTAGTCCTTACCTCCTCATATAGATACAAATGGCTTAACTCGTCCACATTAGCTGTATCTTTGATCAGAATGAAGTTGGATGATTTAATCAGATGATGTCTCACCACCCAAATGGAATTCTTACTTTTAGGGGTAAAAGGTAATCCACCATGGAGGTCAATGAGAACCCATTCCCACTTCTAGGTAGGAATGGGTTATGGATGGAGAAAATCAGAGGTCCTTTGGTGCTTCCCTTTCACCTATTGACATGTGTAGCATCTCTACATGATGTCAGCAATGTCACATCTCATACCTGGACACCAGAACTACTGACACATGTCATAATACATCTTGGTGGCACTTGGATGGGTAGCCCATTTGAGACTGCTGGATTTCCTGATTCACACCCCTTCTGCAGAGATAATGGTACTATTGAACGGTCTTTGAAGCAAAATATGGTCTCAATAGATGATGAAAAATTAGAAGACATCTCCCCACCATGAAACAATTACCTCGGCCACTAACAATGTTCATAATTGTGTTTTTATCGCTGAATCAACTCAATGAGAGAAGGATTCAACTGAATTCTCACCAAGAAAGCACCTCCACTGTGCCCCTTCATCTTGACAAGCATCTAAGAAAAGGGCCCCAACAAAGTCCACTCATCACGTGACTTACTCATGGTTTTCACTAGTACTTCTCTACTAAAATCATCCACCACCACATTACCCTTTCTCGGGGTATAGATGATGTAAATGTTGAACCCCTTCAAGTACTCTGTCCAATAGTGATGCCTCATATTGAGGTTCTTCTACGAGAATATATAATCCAAGATTTTTTTGATCAGAGTAGACCACAAAATTATCCCCAAAAAGGTATTGATGCCAAGTCTTCAAAGCATTCATCATAGTAGCTAACTAAAATTTGTAGGTTGGTTAGTTCTCTTTCGTGTGGTCAGAGTTGGGGAGAGGAATACGCCACCACATAGTCATCCTTCATAAGCACACACTTGAGACCCATACCTGAAGTGTAACAATACACCAAATACCCCTTTCCAGCCTCTAGAAAAATCAGCATGTGGGCGGTAGTCAACCTCTCCTTCAATTCCTCAATGGATTCCTTAAATTTTGGACCCTATACAAACATCACCCCTTTCTGGGTGAGCGCGGTCATGGGAGAAGCAAGTTGAGAGAAATCCCGAACAAACCATCATTAGTTACCATCCATGCCAAGGAAACTCTGGATCTCAAACATTTTCTTCAGCTACTCCCTCGACATAACTGCATTGATCCTCTCAGGGTCCACCGAAACTCCCTTCTCAAAGATCACATACCACATAAACATAACCTCTCTGATCCAAAAGGTTCACCTGGATATATTTTCATAAAAATGGTGATCCTTCAAAGTTTCCATCACAATCCACAAATAATTCTCATGTTCCTACTCAGATATCGAATAAACTAGGATGTCATCCACAAATACCCCGATGAAGGAATCAAGACACTGATGGAACACCCTACTCACGAGTTCCATAAGCAATGCTGAAGCAATGGTCAATCTGAAGGGCATGACCAATTACTCAAATTGGTCGTACCTTCTTCATAAGGTTGTCTTCAAGATATCTTCTTCTTTCAACCTGAGTTGATGGTAACCCGAACGCAAGTCTATTTTTGGGAAACAATTTTCCCCCTTCAACTGAGAAAAAAATAATCTATATGGGGCAAAGGATATTTTTTCTTGATGGTTATCTCGTTCATCTTCCAATAACCAATACCCCACCGGAGGGACCCTTCGGCCTTCTTCATAAAGTGAATAGGAGTGGCCCAAAGACATATTCTCAGGCGAATGAATCTTTTGGATTATTACTAATTCAACTGAATCTTTAATTATGTCTATTTGGTGGGGCCATACAATATGAGGGAAGCAATATCAGTTGTGTTCCCAATACCAAATCGATCGAGAACTCCACATCCTGCTCTAGGGGTAAGCCTGAAAAATCATCTGGGAATATATCTGGAAACTCATCCACTACACAAGATAGTCCAACGCCAGGAGCATGACCATTGTCCTCTACCACAAGTAAATATAATTGTAAGACAATATTCCATAACTCTGGGAGTTTAGGTCCTACGCGACCCAACCTAGAAACCCAATCCCCATGAAAAACCGGATGACTCCCATCTGGTGCCGTGAAACTGACTTGTTTCCTATAGAAATCAATTTGTACCTGAATGTGTACCATCCAATCCATGACATGTATCATGTCAAGTAGATTTATATATATGACTAAGATTTCTCACTCCATCTCAACCCCTGACACCGAAAGTGAACACGATGGGCACTTAAGACCTTGCTTCTTCTTCATTCCCAGCAGCATCACCGACTACATCGCAAAGGACACAATCTCAGTTGTAAAATTCATCATGTTCAAAAAATAGGAATAAATGAATGAAATAGATGAACTGGTATCAAAAATAAAAGATGATATAGAAGATTAAATCAAAACGGTACCTCAATCGTTGACGGTACCGCCTTTGATCCATCTGGTACATGATCTACAGCATGAAGATGCCTAGTCTTTACCTGGGAATGACTGCTAGTCTGTGGTTGGGCCCTAAACTGGATCTTCACATAAGACAGCACAACCTTGCCACTACGGCCACCAAACCAAGATCCCTCAATCCTCGATGGATCTGATTGAGATGGTATTCCCCGTGATGCTACTGACTGTGCCCCACTATGAAGTGGATTTTACACCCTGAAAAAGTGTTGAAACTATCCCATACATCCACACTGATAATAGGGATTTGGAGGAAATGGGTGTGCTAGTTGGGTGTTCCCTGACCTCCCACACTGGTGGCACTCGATGATCCTTACATTAGAATCCACTGAAGAAAACTGCTTTGATGGTAAGCCTGAGATTCACCCTCCCTTCTTCCCCTACTCCTCGCTCTTCCTTTTTATCTAAGAACATCTTTCAATTCCCATTACTAATACAATCTCAAATAAGCTAGCCCTCCCCATTCATTCGATCTACACCATACACTCTCGATCAAATATCTTTGCATAGTTTTTTATCTTAAATATGATGAGTTGGGAATAGATCTCTAGCATCAAACCCCTCTAAAAGTCATGGAGCTTCATCAGATCATTAAAGACCATTTTAGGATCATACTATACCAACTCATCAAATCAGTCAGAATAATTCATCACTGAAAGATTCCCCTAAAAAATTTCCATAAACTTATTGAGATTGAGTATGTTCCAAAACATCATAGTAGTACTGGTCATTGAAAATAACCTTGAAGTCATTCTAGCTCATCTGATCATGCTTCCCAACTTGAATCACTAATTAACACAACCTATGGTTGGGACCGTCTAACATAAAATAGGCACACTTCGCCCTAACCTCCTCATTTGTGTCTAGGAACTCAAACATGCGCTTGATATTTTTGAGTCACTCCTCCACCTTCGGGGGTTTTGTGCTACCTCAAAAAGTAGGAGGCTTGTTTTTTAAAAACTCCTGGGATTCTTTCTTCTTAGGATCGATCTCATCTTATCTAAAAAGATCTAGAATAGTATTTTTCCCTTGTCTCAGAGCTTGGACATCTCTATCCACAGCCTCTACTAGCCTCTGATCTAGCGGTGAGGGAGAACTCTCTCAGGGTTCCTCCTGTGGGTGCATGGGAGCTTTCTGGGGAGGCATGTTACTACAAAATTCTGCAGTCACAAGAACAAAAATGAGTACAAAAGTTCTGAAATTTCATCAATAACATTAAATATAAATAATCCAAACACATTACAATAATAAAATAAACAACTACCCCACCCCCTCCCGATGGCCACATGTAGTCTGTAGCCCACACGTCTCACCAAGAAGTGAAGTAAAACAAACAATTCCAATGTCCCCTGGTGACTCATATTCTACCAATATTGATATGGTCCAATAACCCTACTCATGACAAAAACTTGAAATCCCCACATTCCTAGCTCTTTTCTAGCCCGACTCATCCCAAAATAATAATTACCCTCTGATACCATTTTGTCACGAAGCGAATCTGGTCTCCATCAAAACTGGAACTCGGCCTGGCCTGTGGAAAGAACCGAAAGGCATTTACTATACCCACAGTCTTCCACAAGTTCCCAGGTATCAAGAAATATGTTTTGGGAATTATTTACCTATTTTTTGAATCATTTAACAACCATAAACAAACAATAATCTGAATCTGAAAAATTCACACCAAACAAGCCTTATTTAAAATTCACAAATAAATAAATATGTCCAAACTTGATACCAGAGATCTAAATACACAATAACTTATCATCAAAACATCCCCATGAACTTCACATGACAAGGGTTCATCAACCTCAAGTTGTTTCCACAACGCTACAGCATGGGAAGCAATTAGCAACCTGAACCGCCATCACCCAATGCCTTGCCTTTACCTGCGTCAAACATGAACAAGTTTTCATAAACTCAAGGGGTTAAAGTAGGGTTTCATCCTAACAACAATAGTCTACCACCAAAATGATTTTATATATTAATAAATACAAGATAAAAATCATGCTAGTTTAGATAAACAAGAAGTGGTGGAAATAATTTTTAAGAATGAAACTTTTAAAGGTAAACAGTTTTCAGAAGGAATTTTCTAAGAGTGAAAACATTTAAATAAAACATGTAATATAATGAATTTTCCGGAAAAGAACACCATAATACAATGATAAATAAAAAATTTTCAATGATCACTAATATCAGGAACACCCCTAGGAACTAGTTAGTATCGGGCCATATGTACCTTATACCTCGATGTAAAGCGACAATATAAAAAATATTTTTTGTGCACAAACCACTAGTATGGAACACTACAATAACGTATTGGTCCCCAATTATCATAAATATAGTTTTTTTCACTATTTTCATTGTCCAATATTCTCATTTAAATAGGGATAAAACCGCTCCGAATCACTAGTGTACTAGTACATATCAACCTACCTAGATACTTGGTTTCCTCCTTTGTGATCAAATAATTTTCACATGTTACCAAAACCCATTTCCACATAAAAAAATCTTTTCTAGTAATAGTCAAATCAAAATTTTAGCTACACATGTTTCACACCATTTACACAACTCAATAAACCATGAAAAGTTTTCATAAAACAACATCAAGATTTACCACCAAACATTGCGCATGAATTCCATTTAAAATCCCACTTTGAAACCCAATTTCACACCAATATTACACCAAAATAGAATTCTCAATGGTAATTTTTTTTTAATAAAACCATTCGATGAGTTATAAAACATATCCAATTGGTATAACATTTTATTGACATGTAAAATACCCAATTTCACACAAAATTGGAAAATAAAAATCAATTGCTTAACAGATGCCCCAAAAACAGATTTTCACAAAAAGAATAATTAATGAAGATTGTGGTAAAAATATATATTAAGCAATGATAACACATATAGTAGTTATTACACATGTAATAACCTACCATAATTATATGGCCTCAGCCTTAAGCATTACATAATCATTAATTAAGTTAATAATCCACATTAAAGATCTTCTCAAATTTAGAGTTTTAGATAATTAGGCCATAACTATTAAATTACATCTGTAAAATTACAAAGTAGAAACTTCTATTATTTATCCATTTTTTCATAATATAAAAATTCTTAAAATAAAATAATAGATCTTTTCTTTATATAAGTCATCTTGACTTCTTCCTTTATCATAACCTACCTTATACCCTATGAAATTTTTTTCAAAAACTAGGGATGAGCATAAAAATCTCAATAAGGGTTATAAAATAAAGAAATAAAACTTTATTTCATCAATACATACAAAACATAAGATCTTTAAAATACCTCATGAAATCATAATATTTATGAATATCATATGGAAATCATAAGTCATAAATGTAACTTGTGGAATCCATATCAAAATTACATTGTAGCTTGAACCGCTATGTAGGGAGTTGGAGTTTTAGATAACCGTTATCACTTAATCACCAAACCATTTTTCTATACTAAGGATATCCATTTGATAAAACATATATTCCCCAAACCAACTTATTCTTGATCCATAAAATAATTTAACTAAAGGAATAACCCATACTAACTAGTGAATTCACTTAGGCTAGTGGTTGGTGATGCGCCCTTGTCGCCCTTCGGTTGGGGGTTTGATTCCCATGGCATTTCCGGACACGAAAGTTTGTCGCCTATCTTACAGGTTGTCTTTTTTATAAAACTCAAAAATAACCCTATCATATTTTAACCTAAAAGGAGAAATTATACCTATAATTTTCATTCCAACTCATTTATATCTAAACATATTAATTAAGACTTATATATATTGCCATTTTTTACCTCCATATGATAAAATAAAACTATTCCCAAAAGAAAGAACATCATACCTTGGTCATGGTGTCCACATGGTTTCATTTTCATCTTCTTCACGTAGGTAGAAGGGTCATGTATTGAAACAATGATTTATATATCCTTCAAAATAATTTTCTTCCTTTATCCAAATACACCTTGCTCAACATGGGTCATATGGGTGTTCCCAGAAAAATAGTTTCGGAAAATAATCATGTATAAAAAATAACTTCAAAACATCTGATAAAACATGATTTTTATAAAACAGTTGGACTCAGTTTGAGTTGAAATATTTAATCAATTTTCAATTTAAAATAAAATATGTATTTGATGAAAGACTATAATTTAAAGGCAAATAAAAATAGGTTGTGCAAGGTTCTCCTTCTTCTTCACCTTTTTCAAAATCATAATAAGCTTCAAAATATAGTGGTAAGGTAAAATATTTTAAAATGCCTTGATAATATTTACCTTTATTGAAAATATGAGAATACTGTGAAATTAGGATTTGATTAAATTTAACACATGATCCACAATGATATTGAGGTATAGTGGAGGTTTTTAATATCTCAAACAACTTCTTGCGTGGGAGTTGTACACTAGGAAAAGTTTCACAATAATCTGAACATGACTTTGCAATAATTATTGCAAGCATTTCATTAGGAAGAGATATGAATATTGTTTGAGATCCTCCTCCTTATATTTGTAACTAACATTCCATGATAGGAAAAATTTATAAAACAAGGATTTAACTTAACGAGTAGACATAGATACTAACCATGTGTCTAATAAAATCTCATAATCCCTAAATCTGTCTAAACCGACCTTTGATACCAACTATAAGGCCCAAACCTTAAGCATTACATAATCTTGAATTAAGTTAATAATTCACATTAAGGATATTTTAGGGTTTATATTTTTGGTTAATTAGAACATAACTATTACATTACATCTCAAAAATTACAAAGTATACACTTCTACATAGTATCCATTTTTTCATAAAATAAAAATTCTTAAAAGAAAAAAATGATTCTTTTCTTGATATAAATATTCTTGAGTTATTCCTTTCTCTTACCCTTCCTTATATCCTATGGGAAAAACATTTCAAAAACATGGTATGAGCATAAAAATCTTATTAAGGGTTATAAAATAAATAAAGAAAATATTACTTCATCAATACATACAAAACATAAGCTCTTAAACATACCTCATGAAATCATATGATTTATGAATAACACATAGAAATCATAAATCATAAAGCTATTGTGTAGTATCTATATCAAACCTACATTGTAACTTTCATATCTACATATGGATTTACATTTGGAATACCCATCATATTATACTCCCTAAATCTCTTAGTAGAAACATACATTTTTACCTTCATCATGTTACCCAATGCATTAGAGAGCTATCTCGGGCTCACCCACCCTAGGTTTATCACAGAACCACCTATATACGAAAAAATTCCCAATAAACATAACATATTCATAACATAGAAAAAAAGGATAGATGGAAGAAAAAATTTCCACACTGCATTCACAATATATCATTTCAATATATTGATATAATCAATTATTTAGCAAACCATTTTCACAACCCTTTAAAAAATTTAATAAAGGGATTTTTTAATCAAAGTGTCTCATACCACTTTGAAGTGTTTGAAATAAATTTTAATTTCAAAACACTTATGTCCATATAAATAAATATTTTAAAAAATATAAAACATGGACAGTAATGAGAAATATTTAGAAGAATAAATTGTTAAATCATTTAAAAATATATTTTAGTTATTGAGTTTCTATCCAAATGATAGACGATTGGATACAAGAAATTGAGGAATAAAATTAATCTAAGCTTATAATATCATGAGAATTAATATATTAATTATATAATATGTTGAAGGGAAGTATATACAGCATATAAAAATGAATTGGTGTATAACAACAAATAAGTATCAATGGAATGTAAATTGATACAAAGTCTCTTGCAAAGATCGTATCATTAGATTAAGGATAAATCAATGACATAATTATGTGTGACAAATAATAATAAACCCAATATATGTGGATATTAAGTGTAAGAAAATCATATTTCATTCACACATATTCATAGAATTACATAATGAAGAAGTATAAGTTTAACCCAAATAATGGAATTTGGGTTAAGAAGTTCTCTTATAGAAATTTGATAGCCTAATGGTGTCGCTTTAAAATTCAGAAAATGAGTTTTTGAGAGAGAAAAGTTTCTATAATCACATGGAAATAAAATTTATAGAAATAAGGATATAGAAGAACATATCCTAACATAATATAAAAGAAATCAAAATACATGACATAAAAGAAGACATTGACTAAAAGAGTATGCTAAAAGGTTCCCTTACCGATTTCATAACTTATGAAACATACACCCCCTGAAAGAAGGATAATACAATGAAGATTTAAATACCCATTAATTAAAGTATATTACACAAATAATACACTCATGGGCAGTACATACACTACACAGAAGGAAATAGTGGAAAATATAACATGAATCTCACGGGAATAAAAAGTGAGATGAAAGCCCCTTTCCACGTTGTAATTAGACAAGTCGTATGACCAAAAATCTATAAAAACCAAATGAATCACTGAATTCCAGGAATATAAATAGAATAATAATAAAATATTTCACATTTTAGTACACAATACACCACATGCAATAAATAAGTGGTGAACAATGGAAATCCCAAAGAATTAAAAGTGAGATAATATACCACTTACCGCATGTTCGACTTGACATGTATGTTCCTTGTTCTTCCTGAATTATAAAAATAAGTTGATATATACTTAAATAAGAAAAATTTTCAAGTTTATTATTATTTTTATATCACTTATTAACCTACTATAACAATTAGTCAATTATTTGACTTCACTTCTGACATTTTGTCGATGTTCGAAACATTAGTCAAAAATAAACTTGTTATAATTACAAATTGTCCACGTGGTCAAATTATCATTATCTCCATAATGATATTAATTATTTAGATATCAAATATATAATATATATCTATTATATCTGTATTTATAATATTCCATATCATTTGAAATTAAGAAATGAAACGCACCGTCCATGGAGACGGTAAGCCATACGTACGCATTAACGCTACTTTCATTTCTATTTTATATTAAAAGGAATTATAACATAATAATAAATTGGTATATTATAATTCCATTATAATATATATTTTATGTAATTTAATTAACTACATATTTTATACATTCCATGTATGGAATGAATGAGTCATATCACTTTGAGGGGGGGTAGTCTGCACTTCCAGAAATTAAATTATCGTATTTACCCATTATGGAAACCATAAAGGTATGATATAAATAAAAAATTAAAAGGTATAAAGACAATATAAATATAATATATATCACTTGTAAATATAGTTCCATATTAATGGTCTACATAAGTGGTGGTAGGAGAATATTGAACAATAATCGTTTTGCGAGGCAGTAGTTCACCGTCCACAGAAACAGTATGTGTATTACTCATTAGACGGAGGTGTGTGTAAGTGTAGTAAGAATCATTCTCATATAAAAACCTAGTATATTTAGGATACTGGTGATGTTATAAAATAATGTAATAAAATTATTTTAGGGTGTTGGCGGAGTAAAATAAAATAAAAGTACTTAAGAGATGACATTACCTTTAAATCGGGTAACTCCTTTTAGATTGAACGAAAAGGATTTTGTGAAGTACCTTTTGCCTAAGGTAAGGCTTCTAGGTGGAACAGAGAGATCTTGAGATATTATTTAGATATATTTTGGATGATCGAAGTGTTTTGAGAGGTATTAGTAATGGGTAAGAGTTGAGGGCTTTTTATAAGGGGGAGGAGAGGTTCTTTAGAAATGTTTGAAAATATTATTTTATTATATAATGACTTTCGGTTTTTAAAGGTAAAATACTTATTAAAGTAGAATATACAATGAATAATCTTTGAAATAAAATCATCCAATAGGAATTGGATTGGTTTTTCATCTTTTTTTAATATTTATAATCTAATTTATTTAAATCATTCATTAATGGGGTAAATATTGCATCATTATTGTGTCATAAATAATTTTATTTATTTGATATCTAAAAATTATAAAAAAAATTCATGATGTAGGAAATAATTTTAGATTTCAAATGAATATTTATAGTTGAAGAGATAACTTATATAACCCCATTTAATAATTGATTTACTAAAAGATATATGTTTATGTCATTTTTTTCATTACTTTTAATTAATTAATATAAAGTGTCATTGTCACTCTTAAGTGGATATATGGGGTCCCAAAATAGAACCAGGGATTCCCATGGTTGGAAATTTATCAACCAATAGGATTAGGACACGTTTTATGGTAATTTAATATTATTATAGTATTATTTTTAACTTGAATTTCCCTATTTACATTTAACCGTAGTAAATAAAAGTCAACAGTTACTATTCACTAAAATTTATTTTCATCTTATTTAACCACATTTTACTTAATAATAACAACAATGTATGTTGGATTTTCAAAATTCAATTAAAAAATGTTTAAAAAGTTTATTTAAATGAGAATTTCGTGTTTTTAACTACTACTCACTATTTTCACTAATCATCAAAAAATGATGTTTTCATAAATATTCAAAGAATTCAGCATTATCTATATTTGATATTCCTAAATCAAAAATTATTTCAATTTTACCAAATTCAAAACATAAAAGTTTCATTAATTAATTTAAAATTAATTTCTTTTGTCAAAACAAAAAAGCGTGTTTTATAATAAATAGTAACTATCAAAAGATTGACACTTGTTTATGTCCAATTTCAAAGTGAAATCACTTACAATGACCAAAATTGTATTAAATGGTAAAAATATAATCTAATTAAGCATTAAAACCAATTAAAAAGATAATATAACCATATAAATTAATTACATTAAAAGGTGGGTCTGAATTAAAATAGGTTATTTTTCCCTATTCATTAAAAATGAATTTTATCATAAAAATACCAAATATTTACCCAAAGAAATTTTGATGTCCTGATTCTAAATAGGAATTTTATTTTGTCAAATATTATATATAAAAGTGATCACATCTTTATTTAAAGAGGTTTCTCCATCAAAAGGTGGTAAATCGACCTTTTAAAGAATATTAGATTATTTATGCTTAAAATTAAATTCATTCACATTTTAAGCCTCTAAATTTTATTGGATAAATATAAAAAAAATTAAGAAACATTTTTAATCATAATATGGTTTGTTATGTGCATTCCTCCAACACAACGGCAAGACGTTAACAACCATTTAAAATAATATTATATTTTTATTTTTCATTATGACTCAACGTTGTGTGCAATTTAACATTTCAAGGAAACATTTTGTTGCGTATGTAACACCCCAAGCTTCCATGGTACGCTTTCCTTTCAATAATAAAGTAGCGTGTTTTGTACGCAACATAGAGTTCTAACACACACACCACAACCAAACGAACTAGCCGTTATGAATAGTAATACCCACTTTTTGAAATTTTATAAATTTTATCTTTCAATATGGATTTTATTTTTGGATTCAGAATATCGAAATTAGCCTAGGGTGAAATTTTGGTATTTTTCTGAAAACATTCAATTTTTGATGAATAGTGAAAAAACACTGAGTTATAGTTTAAAACCAAATTTTTATTTAAATAATTATTTATTTTATTTAAATTTAATTAAGGTCAAAATAGATAATTAATACCTATATAAGTTAAATGTAATTTATTGGAGTTAGCTTAGAAAAATTTTATATATATAAAAATTTTATTGAACTTTTCACTGTCTTTTACCCACCTCCTAGAAGAATTTGGAAATTCACATAAAACTTAATTTTACCACTTCTATGACTGGAATTTTGAAAATCCGAGAGACACGGTTAATATCAAGGAGTAAAATTTGGTTCATTTATTTGACAATAATTTTTTGGTTAATAGTAACGTTTTACCTTTATTTACCACGGTTAAAAGTAAATAGGGTAATTAAGGGTAAAAATGATATAAATAATACCCTAACACATGTACTAATTATATTGGACAAGTTTATCTCGACCAAATAAAACCTTGGGATTAAAATATTATCATTTAGGTCTGAATGGATTAGATTAGGACATTTATTATTATTTAATTCAAAGAACAGTTAAAAGAGTTAAAATCAATGTTTATTTAGTAAATCATTTTTAATATAGGGTTATACATAAGATAAATTCTATTTTAAATATTCATTAGAAATATAAAAAGATTTCATACATAATGGTATTTTATGTATAATTTTTAGACATTAAATAATTTAATTTATTTATGACACAATGGTGATGCAGTAATTAGCTAATTAATGAAATATTAACATAACGGATATTATAAATGTCAAAATAAATGTAAATTGAGAAATTTTATGAACTACACTAATTTTATAGGTTAATATGACATATTAGGATTGATTATCGAAATTGTTTTCGAATTAATAATGTTGTTATGAATTTATCAAAAACAAAATACCCAATAGTGTCAAAATTAACATAAAAGATTTTTTAAAACAAATATTATATTATTAATTTATATTAAATTCCTAAAAATTTAAGGTTCGGCCAAGAGACTTATATCATGATAGGTGTATCATTAATGGACCACTTTAGGGTAGCATGGTGGTATATAGTAAGTTTATTAACTATATAATATAAAAAATACAAAGTGACATGGTAATTGTCAAACTAATTAACTAAGAATTAAAACTAAAGGATAAAGTTATTATAATGAACCAAACCTGTATAAATTCTATCATTTGAGTTTTTTTATACCCATACCCACCTTAACCTTTAAATAATCCACTTTGGAGCCATTAGAAACCAAATATGAATTTATTATAAAATAATATTTCTAGATTTTCCAAAGGTTCCCCTCACCCCTCTTATAAAAGGGCACTCCCCCTTCTCACTAATTCACACATTCAAAGCCTTTTGGCTCAGCCAACCCCTGCCCAAATACTCTCTCAAATTCCCTCAATTCAACCTAGAGGCCTTAGTTTTACCATAAAGCCAACCTAAGGAGCCCTTTTGATCAAATCAAAAGGAAGAACCCGTAGAAGAGGTAATGTTTTCACCACCCTCTTTCAAGTTCCTTTCTTCTTCAACTTCTTCTTTCTTTGTTATTCCCATTATAAAATAATAAATCCATTATATTATATATACTATGATGTTATTATAAATATTGTACAACGATATTCAGTATTCTATCCATCCTTTTAATGACATGTCACCATATGTGCGTACGTACGGCTTACCGTCTCCACGTCATGGTGTAATTGTTATTCAATAAATTATTAATTGGATGGGTATAATAATGATGTGTAATTCATGTAAATAATAAATATAACATGATAATGATTCTGTATATATGATATACCATCCAATTATATAGTATTTTTATATCAAAAGAATGATATTTTCGCTTGTGCATACGTACGGACAACCGTCTCCACGAACGCGATGAGATTCATTCTCCATTGTATCCATTCAAGTATAATTATCATTTGATGATTTAAAAATAATTTTTAAGGACTTGATATCATTCTGGATATTAATAAGATACAACCTATCCATGACATACACGGCTTATGTAACAAAACATATAAAATAAAATGAGTAAGTTAACACCCAAAACAACGATAATACTAAGATATTATTAACAAATAAATGTTAAAAGATCATATATAATATCATATTAATATATATGATTCTTGTATAATTTAACAACAATTATTTCACCATTATATAGGAGGTTAACCTACCCTCAACCAAGTAAAAGTAAAAGGTAAGGATTTATTTCACAATCTCTTCATTATCCGAGGTTGTTTATACGTAATTATCTACTGGGACCTCTTTATCATCCACATCCATGTTTCTTAAAAATATACATCAAATAATTCATACTATTTTAAAGACTATGGGATAAATTCATTTATACCCTTGTTGAATTTTATAAGGAGTTTATAAAGGAATCTTTCTGTCATTTTCTAAACAAGGTCCTTTTTAACCTTTTCGGCAGAATTAAGGTAAGAATGTTTTTTTAACTTATACGGCAGGTGCGGCTATTTTCTGCCATTATAAAATCATCAAATCTTCCCTTATAATCTTATAAGAATATTTTCAAAGAAAATGATTTATTATAAAAATATATGACTCTTAAATCATTTCAAAATAGAAAGATATATTTCATTAAAAAGAGTTTTGATTTCATCTATGTCAACATCCTTTGATGGATTTTAAGTTTATTTGGAGTTGATTTATTATGATACAAAACATCAATATTATATTGATGGTTTTGTGATATGTTTGATTGTGGATGTGTTATTTTTATACCATTCATGGTTTATGAAGAATTTATTGACATTTCGTATGCTAGTTTTTATACGAATGTTTATGTTATGTTTAAACCTGTTCATATGTGGAATGAATTGGACTTAATAAGTGAAGGGTGGAGCCCGCTATAGCTCCTCGATGCATCGGTTGGTCTCATGAGACAAAATAGTGTCTTGGAACAAGTCCATGACAAAATCGTATTTGTAGTCTTGGCACGAGGACTTCACTATGTGGTTATGATAGTCTTGCATTATGCATTCCATCATTATAAAAGTGGTTATTGATATTGCATGTGATTATTAGACAAGTAGAATATCCATGTGAATATGTTTATGGAATTATTTCATTTTATTTCAGCTATATTATTCTGAAGTTCAAGTTTTAAAATGCTTTTGTTTTAGTTATACATTTCCTTAAATGTTTATGCTTATTTATGAATGATTCCGCTATATTGCTCTCTTTACTGGGCATTTGAGCTCAACACTATCAATATTTTATTTTTCCTAGTATGTGAAGAAGTATTTTATGAATGACCTATAGGGATAGTATGAGGGGATAAGAGTGTGGACTATGAAGACTATATTGTTTTAGTTTTTCATTTTATGATGTAATGTAAACTATATGAATGTATCTAGTTATTCCAAGTCTACTAAACTAATCGGTATTTTGGGACTTGACCTTTCTTGTGATCATGCCAAAGTTATGTAATAATGCACCGACTCTGGGTAACTGGGGTCGAGGCGTTAAAGTTGGTATCAGAGGAATTTCTGTACAAATCTTGGAAGCTAGATTTAGATATACTATTATTAGAGAACATAGATTTAATATGGACTTTGAGGATTAATATAGAAGAACATCCTTGAATTTTGGTATTGTAGAGATTTTGTGAGTTTTCTGAGCAATACATCCATGTCTGGATACGAGCAGGTAGAGGCGGCTCTGGCACAGATGTACCTAGGGGTAAAACCCGAAAACACCACTTTGAGCAAGACTCGAATGAGAACTGGTGCACGACAATGGGCCTTGCTGCACTCTTGGTTACGACACTCGAGGGGGATATGCTTAGGATAACTCTCATTTTATTTACAAATCATTGTGAAGGGTTTATGAGTATATACATCCTCAAATAAAACATTTTTATTATTATGGATTATATCCATAAATAGTTCAATTTATTTTAAGTTTTTTATTAGTATATAATTTTGTATTTTGATTCATAAACTGATCTAGTTTATTCCATTGTTTAGAAATGGCGCCTAGTGGAAGAAATGGAAACCATATCAATGCACACACTCCATGAAGGGATTTTCCTCCTGCTCAAGATAATTATAGTGGAGCTATTGATGCAACTGGTGCTGATCAACTAATCACCATACTGGGACAACTCACTCAGGTTATGAAAAATAACCTTACCCGTATAGACCACCCTTATCCATAGCGTGGAGGATCAATGATAGATCGCGTCATGAGGCAGTAGCCACCAACATTCAATGGGAGTAAAAATCCATTAGTAGCTTAGAAATGGATATGTTCCCTAGATAAAATATTTCAGGCTTTGGGGAGTAGTGAAAGGGAAAAAGTTGTCATGGCAGTTTATCACCTCACTGGAGATGCCGATCAATGGTGGTCATTGATTCAAAACATGAAGGAAGATGATGAATTATCAAATATGTAATGGAGGGTGTTCAAAGAGCTGTTTTTAGAAAAATACTTTCCTTGTGACCATCGAGCAGATATGGAAAAGGCAATTTCTGAGTCTGAGACAAAAGGAGGATGAGAATGTCGCAAAGTATGAGGCTAACTTTACGTGGTTAGAAAGGTATACTGGAGATTATATACGTAACCCAAGAAGTAAGATTGATAATTTCTTTGATGGATTAAAACCATTTCTCCATCGAGCATTACTCTCAAAATCCTTCTCGTCGTACAAATACATTGTGTCATGTACTATCATGACAGAAAAGGAATTCTCTAAGTCTTATGACTTTAAAGAAAAGAAAGTGAAGAAGATATCTTCTGATCAATCTGGGAATGGAAATAAGGGGAAGAAGGGAAAATTTGAATATCCATCCTGTAGTAAATGTGGGATGAAACACCCCGGTACTTTCTTAAAAGGGATGGGAGTCTGTTACAACTGTGGTGAAAAAGGCCACCAAGATCGTGATTTCAAGGGGAATAAGGAAGCTACCGATGTCCAATGCTACAATTGCAGGGAGATGGGACATTATGCAAGTGAATTTCTTAAGCATCAGGGGAACTTACCTCAGAAAAGGCCAAGGGATCAAAGCCAAACTTATGTTATCACTACCGTAGAGTTAGAAGCTCTGAAAGACATGGTGGAAGGTAATTTAATGGTTTCCTCAAGTTTAGAAAATGCATTATTTAATTTTGGATCATCGCATTGTTTCATATCTTCCCAATTTGCTAAGAAAATTAGATATTTCCAATTTTATTAAACAAGGGAGTTGTGAGTTAAAACTCCAAAGGTAAATATCATTGCAACAAAGTTTTGGGAATCAGTCCCCATTAGAGCACATAAATTTTTTTTGTCCACTGATCTCATCATCATACCTATGATTGAGTTTGATATAATATTTGTTATGGATTGGATTTCAGACTATGATGTGAAGATTTATATTAAGAATAAGGAGGTTAAAATTTTTGATGATGATGATAAGGAACACCTTATCTTTAGAGCAGAATTGTCACCACATTATTCTTATCTAGATCCACCCCGAGTAGCTCAACTAAATTCAATTATTGGGGAGGAAGAGAATGAAATGACTATGGGTGAGGAACGGAATGTTCAAATAGAGAATTTACCAATTGTGAAAGAATATGTAGATGTGTTTCTAGAAGATTTATGTAGACATCCTCCAGAACGAGAAGTTGTGTTTTCCTTTCATTTAATTCATGGATCAAGGCCAATATCGAAGACCCCTTATAGAATGGCCACTATGGAATTAGTTGAACTCAAGAAACAACTAGAGGAATTGAGTAATAAGATATTTATTCACCCTAGTGTTTCTCCATGGGGAGCCCCTGTTCTTTTTGTTAAAAAGAAAGATGGATCTATGAGGTTATGTATCGACTACAGGGAGATCAATGCTATAACAATAAAGAATAAGTATCTCGTACCTTGCATTGATGATTTATTTGACCAACTTCATGGAGCTCAATACTTTTCAAAGTTTGACCTTCGATCTGGATACCATTAGTTTTGTGTGAAGAAAGAAGACATTCCGAAGACAGCATTTCGAACAAGGTACGGGCATTACAAGTTTACGGTAATTCCTTTTGGGCTAACTAATGCACCCTATGTATTCATGGATCTAATGAATATAGTTTTCAATGAATATCTCGATGATTTTGTGGTGGTATTTTTTGATGATATCTTGGTATACTCTAAAATCTATTAAGATCATGAAAATCAATTTCGCATTATCCTGAAGACTCTGAGAAGACATGAATTATATGGGAAGTTTAGTAAGTGTGAATTATGGATTCAGGATATTTCATTTCTTGGCCATATTGTCTCTAAAGATGGAATCTCTGTTGATCCTTCTAAGACCAAGGCAATCCAAGAATGGCCAGAACTTACGAGTATAAATGAGGTACGTTGTTTTATTGGTATGGCAGGTTATTATCGACGTTTCATCCAGAATTTTTCCCGATTTGCTAACCCATTAACAAAACTCACACGTAAGGGGGTTAAATTTGTTTGGACAAAAGAGTGTGAAGAATGTTTTGAAGAACTGAAGAGAATACTTTCCAATGCTCCTATATAGAATATAACATCGGGGAATGATGGGTTCGATATTTATTGTGATGCATCGAAGAAAGGACTTGGTAGTGTCCTTATGCAGAATGATAGGGTTATTGCTTATGCATCATGATAGTTGAAAATTAAAGAGAAAAACTATCCTACTCATGATCTCGAGTTAGCAGCTGTGATCTTTGCTTTGCTGATATGGAGTAACTACCTCTATAGTGAAAATGTGAGATTTATAATGATCACAATAGTTTGAAGTATATTTTCTCACAAAAAGAACTCAACATGAGGCAAAGGATATGGCTTGAATTACTCAAGGATTGTGATTGTACAATACACTACCACTCGGGGAAGGCAAATAAGGTGGCAGATGCTTTGAACAGAAAATATCATGGAGTTTTGAACAATATAAGAATTGAAAGGGATCTAATTTTCATGGATCTAGTGAAGATGGACATAGGAATAACCATGGAAGGTGAAACATCGGTGCTTTTTCAAATGGTTGCCAAACCATCTTTACTAGAAAGGATTAAGAGTTCTCATACCGATGATGAAGAATTTCAAAAGAAGATTAATGTTGTGAATGATGGGAGATTGAATGACTTTGGGTATGAAGATGGAATTTTGAAATTTGGGAAGAGACTTTGTGATCCCAATTTAACTGATCTAAAAATGGAATTGTTGGTCGATTCTCATAGTTCCAATTTCTCTATACACCCTAGGAGCACCAAAATGTATAGAGACTTGAAGGAACATTTTTGGTGGGACAACATGAGGAGGGAGATTGCTAATTTTGTATCAAGATGTATGGTTTGTCAAAAAGTGAAAGCTGGAAGGCAACAGCCTAGAGGAGTCATGCAATTTTTTCCCATACCAGAGTGGAAATGGGACAATATTACGATGGACTTTGTCATGGGGCTACCAAAGAATCGTAGAAGGAACGATGAAATATGGGTTATTGTTGATCGTCTTACTGAGTCAACACATTTTATTGCTATAAGAGAAGATCGACCACTGGAACGTATAGTAAGACTATATATTAATGAAGTGGTGAGACTTCATGGAGTACCCCTATCGATTGTTTCTAATCGTGATCCTCGTTTTACTTCAAGATTCTGGAAGAGTCTTCAGAAAGCCTTGGATACTGAACTTCAATTGAGCACTGACTACCAACCTCAAATATATGGACAATTATAATGGACTATTCAAACCTTAGAAGACATGTTAAGATCATGCTCTCTTGACTTTCAGGGTATGTGGGATCAATATTTACATCTGGTAGAATGTTCCTATAACAATAGCTTCTATTCGAGTATTCAAATGGCACTATATGAAGCGTTATATGGAAGGAGATTTCGCACACCAACCTATTGGGATGATGTTGGTGAATGAAAACTTGTAGGCCTAGAACTGGTGGAGGAAACAATGGAAAAGGTAAAGGTAATAGAAAACCACATCAAAGCAGCTCAAACTAGGCAGAAGAGCTATGCTGATAACAGAAGGAAGGATTTGGAATATCATATAAGAGATCATGGTTTCTTGAAGGTATCTCCTTGGAATGGTGTTATACATTTCGGTAAGAAGGGTAAATTGAGTCCTAGGTACATCGGACCTTTCGAAATTCTAGAACAAATTGGGGTTGTAGCTTACCGTTTGGCAATTCCTCCAAGTCTCTCCAAAGTTCACGATGTGTTCCACGTATCACTGTTGTGGAAATACATGGCTGACCCAACGCATGTACTCTCTACTATGATGAATTAGAACTGGAACCCGGTATGTCTTATTGTGAAGAGCCCGTCATGATTCTTGATACAAGAGAACAAGTACTGCAAAACCGGATGACTCGCCTGGTAAGAGTTTTGTGGAGAAACCATAAGATGGAAGAGTCAACGTGGGAACCCGAGGAACTTATGATGTAGAACCACCTGAGACTTTTCATGCGGTAGTATTCTAGAAATTTCGAGGAAGAAATTATTTGGAGGGGAGAATGTAACACCCCAAGCTTCCACGGTACACTTTCCTTTGAATAATATAGTAGCGTGTTTTGTACACAACATTGAGTTATAACACACACACCACAACCAATCAAACTAGTCGTTATAAATAGTAATACCCACTATTTCAAATTTTATAAATTTTATCTTTCAAAATGGACATATTTTTGGATTCAGAATATCGAAATTATCCTAAGGTCAAATTTTGGTGTTTTTCTAAAAACATTCAATTTTTGATGAATAGTGATAAAACACTGAGTTATAGTTTAAAAACAAATTTTTATTTAAATAATTATTTAATTTATTTAAATTTAATTAAAGTCAAAATAGATACATAATACCTATATATGTTCAATTTAATTAATTGGAGTTAGCTTTGAATAATTATAGATATATAAAAACTTTATTGAACTTTTCACCGTCTTTTACCGACCTCCTAGGAGAATTTGGAAATTCACAGAAAACTTAATTTTACCGCTTATGTGAGTGGAATATCAAAAATCTGAGAGACACATTAAATATCAAGGAGTAAAATGTGGTTCATTGAGATTAAAATAATGTTTGATGAATAGTAACTTTTTTCCTTTATTTACCACGGTTAAAAGTAAATAGGGTAATTAATGGTAAAAATGATATTAATATTACCCTAACACATGTCCTAATTCTATTGGACAAGTGTATCTCGACCAAAAACAACCTTAGGAATAAAATATTTTCATTTATGTCCACTTGGATTAGATTAGGACATTTATTATTATTTAATTCAAAGAAGAGTTAAAAGAGTTAAAATCAAAGTTCATTTACTAAAACATTTTTAATATAGGGTTATACATAAGATAAATTCGATTGTAAATATTCATTTGAAATATAAAAATATTTCCTACATAATGGTATTTTATTTATAATTTTTAGACATTATATAATTTTATTTATTTATGACTCAATGGTGATGCAGTAATTACCTAATTAATGAAATATTAAAATAATTGATATTATAAATATCAAAATAAATGTAATTTGAGACTTTTATGAATTACACTAATTTTATAGGTAAATATGACATATTATGATTTATTATATAAATTTTTTTCGTAGTAATAATGTTTTTATGAATTTATCAAAAACAAAATACCCAATACTGTCAAAATTGACGTAAAAGAGTTTTTAAAACAAATATTATATTATTAATTTATATTCAATTCCTAAAAATATAAGGATCGGCCAAGATACTTATATCATGATATTTTTATCATTTATGGACCACTTGGGGTTCTCTTTGAGTTATTTAGTATGTTTATTAACTATATAATATAAAAATACAATGTGACATGGTAAGTGTCAAACTAATTAACTAAGAGTTAAAACTAAAAGATAAGGTTAATATAATGACCCAAACATGTCTAAATTATATTGGTTGAGTTGTTTTCGACTTATCCCAACATTAACCATTTAATAATACACTTTGGAGCCATTAGATACCGAATATGAATTTATTATAAAATAATATTTATAGCTTTTCCCAAGGTGCCCCTCATCCCTCTTATAAAAGGGAACTCCCCCTTCTCACTAATTCACACATTCAATTCAATTTGGCTCGGCCAAACACTTCCCAAATACTCTCTCAACTTCCACCACTTAAACCTGGAGGCCTTATTTTGATCAGAAAGCCAACCTAATGAGCCCTTTTGATCAAATCAAAAGGAAGAACCCGAAGAAGAGGTAATGTTTTCACCACCCTCTTTCAATTTCCTGTCTTCTTCAACTTCTTATTTCTTTGTTATTCCCATTATAAAATAATAACTCCATTATCTTATATATATTGTGATGTTATTATAAATATGGTACAACCATATTCATTATTCTATCCATCGTTTGAATGACATGTCACCATACGTGCGTATGTACAGCTTACCGTATCCACGTCGTGGTGTAATTGTTATTCAATAAATTATTATATGGATGGGTATAATAATGATGTGTAATTCATGTACATAATAAATATAACATGATAATGATTCTGAATATATGATATACCATCTAATTATATATTATTTTAATATCAAAAGAATGATATTTTCGCTTGTGCGTACGTACGGACTACCCTCTCCACGAACGCGATTAGATTCATTCTCCATCGTATCCATTCAAGTATAATTATCATTTTATTATTTAAAAATAATGTTTAAGGACTTGATATCATTCTAGATAGGAATAAGATAAAACATATCCATGACAGACATGGCTTAAGTAACGAAACATATAAAATAAAACGAGTAAGTTAACACCCAAAACAACGATAATATTTTGATATTATTAACAAATCAATGTTAAAAGATCACATATAATATCATATTAATGTATATTATTCTTGTATAATTTAATAAAAATAATTCACCATTATACAGGAGGTTAACCTACCCTCAACCAAGTAAAATTACAAGGTAATGATTTATTTCACAATCTCTTCATTATCTGAGGTTGTTTATATGTTATTATCTACTAGGGCCTCTTTATCATCCACATCCATGTTTCTTAAAAATGTACATCAAATCATTCTTACTATTTTAAATAATATGGGATAAATTCATTTATACCCTTGTTGAATTTTATAAGAAGTTTATAAAGGAATCTTTCTGTCATTTTTCAAACAAGGTCCTTCTTAGCCTTTTCGACAGAATTAAGGTAAGAATGTTTTTTTAACTTATACGGCGGGTGCGGCTATTTTCCGCCATTATAAAATTGTTGAAGCTTCCCTAACAATGTTATAAGAATATTTTCAAAGAAAATGTTTTAATTTATAAATATATGACTCTTAAATGATTTCAAAATAGAAATATATATTTCTCTAAAAAGAGTTTTGATTTCATCTATGTCAACATCCTTTGATGGATTTTAAGTTTATTTGGAGTTAATTTATTATGATACAAAACTTCCATATTGTATTGATGGTTTTGTGATATGTTTGACTATGGATGTGTTATTTTTATACCATTCATGGTTTATGAAGAAAGTATTGACATTTCGTATTCTAGTTTTAATACGAATGTTTATGTTATGTTTAAACCTGTTCATATGAGGAATGCATTGGACTTAATAAGTGACGGGTGGAGCCCGCTATAGCTCCTCGATGCATCGGTAGGTCTTATGAGACAAACTAGTGTCTTGGCACAATGCTTTGACAAAATCTTATTTGTAGTCTTGGAACGAGGCCTTGGCTATGTGGTTATGATAGTCTGACATTATGTATTCCATCATTATGAAAGTGGTTATTGATATTTCATGTGATTATTCAACTAGTAGAATATCCATTTGAATAAGTATATGGAATATTTTTCATTTTATTTTTACCATATTATGTTTAAGTTCACGTTTTAAAAGGATTTTGTTTCAGTTATACATTGCCTTAAATGTTTATGCTTATTTATGAAAGTTTCTGCTATATTGTTATCTTTACTGGGCATTTGAGCTCACCCCTTCTATGTTTTATTTTCCCCAGGATGTGAAGAATTATTTTATGAATGACCTGCAGAGATAGTATGAGGGGATAAAAGTGTGGACTATGGAGACTATATTGTTGTAGTTTTTCATTTTATGATGTAATGTAAACATTATGAATGTATCCAGTTATTCCAAGGATACTAAACTAATCGGTCTTTCGAGACTTGGTCTTTCTTGTGATCATGCCAATGTTATGTAATAATGCACCGACTTTGGGTAACAGGGGTCGGGGCGTTACAGCGTATCGAGTACTACATCAAACATAGCATCACCTTTAGAGTAAAATTAATATTTAATTAAAAAATATTAATAAATATGAAATTTTATTATTTTTTATTCACTTGGGATGTTACAACAATTGTCAAAACATCAAAACCTTGGGTGGAAGTTCACTCACACCACCACCACACCAAAAAGGAGTTAAATAAAACCAAAAACTTCATGGTTATACCAAGAAACCCAAGATCAAACACTAGGTTCAAATCCGAACTTTTTGGACATTTGGAACATCAAGAATAAATGGAATAAACCCTATGAAAATAGAAGAAACCCAAAGCTAATGGAAGAAAGAAGGAATTAAACCCACTTACATTAGGGATATTTAATAAATCTCCCCAAATACATCAGTAGATGAATTTCCAAACATCCAAAAATGTAGTTGAAGTTTGAATAAGTTTTATGAGGTAAAGTGAGAACTAAAATGGGGGAAAAGGATTAAAAAAATGAAGGATTTATGAAGGAAAATAGTTACCTATTAAAATATGGATGATTTGAGAAAGCCTAATAATTGTTTCCCTAATTCAGGATGCATATGAGCTCTAGAGAGGGGGAAAATAAAATATGGGAACACCTTGGATTAGTGTGATCAATTTAGAGTTGTAATAACTAAAAAATCATAAAATATTAATAATATTTTAAATAAAAAATTGTTTGTTAAAATTGGAAATGGTCTTTCACGCCGGCCCAATTTCTTAAATAAAAACCCAAATCCAACATGATTATGGACTCTTAAAGGGTCCAAATTGATATGGTAGTGTTAACAGGTCATGGGAGGACATGTTAGAATTGGAATGTGTGCAAAAAGATTAAAAATTAATGATTTATAAAAGAGACAAAATTGGTTTTTAAATATGGATATGTGCTCACGGTGTGTTACAAATCATTAAAACTCACCCTTTCCCCCAAAAGTGCATGGGAACCCACAAAAAAAACAATAATGAAAATTAAATGATATATAAATTTAAAATAATTCATGGATGTGACAGTTTATTAATTCTATAAAAGGTTTCCTTTAACAGTTATTTTTTAGGACTATTAAAGGTTATCATTTAAGAGTGCTAAAACTCACATTTAAAAATATGGGAAAATTCAATTAAATTTTCACACAGCCCAGACACCAACTTTCTTATTTATTATATCTCTCTTTCTCATCAATATCCACTATGCCCACCTCACCCTTAATCAACACTATAATGCTACGCTAAATACTTGTGTGTGCATAGATTTGATCCCAAGACCTCCATTATGAAAATGAATTCTCATTACCATTATTTCATGCGTGTTTTGTTTTATATTAAATGAATACTCTATTTGTTTGTATATATTTTCAAATGTATGATATATTTATATACAATTATATTTAGTTAAATATATTATATATTAATATTCCTATATATTTTAAAATACAAATATATATATATATATATAAGAATATGTGTGTGTGTGTGTGTTTATAAATACACACACATATGTATATATAAAAATTACATATACATATCAATGAATTTTTATAAGGTATATAAAATGGATAATTTATTACATTAAATAGAGAAAATAAGAAATATTTATTTTTTACATTTACAAATACATTTCTATGTAAATATTTCAATAGATTTTTTTATACAACTCATTTATTTTAAGTGCATATAAGAAAATATGCATATATTTAGTTATAAATATAACTATATTGTGAAAAATGATAAAAAATAAAAACCATGATATCAATATTAATGTAATACCTCTGAATAAATTTATTCCCCATGGAAATAATCCAAAATTTCCCTCTTAAACAAGGCTTAAATTCTATCTAATGTCCAAAAAATGGGATACCCAAACTAAAAACTCAGTTTTTGAGGCATTTGGGTCCTCTTTTGACCTCAAAGAAATAGTGAGCAGGGCTTCCCCCAGAGATGATGGAATATATATCATCATTAGATTTGATATTATATGAGTTATATCCCAAAAAACCTTTCTAATCAAAAGTTAACTCCATTATAACACCCCGTGTTTTGAACTAGATGGAAATTTTGAGGGAATTTGAACTTTTGCGTTCACTAAATGGTTTGTTTTTTAAACTGAGATTATAAATGGAATTATGAAAATAATAACACTTCAATTTGATATTTTTGGACTTGGGTGAAGGAATGAAAAGTTTCCTGAGTGTCTCAGGGATATGTTGGAGTGCCGGTTCCAAAAAATCATGTTTTGAAGGACCTGTAGAGGGTGCCCGATTTTTCTGAAACCATGCAGTCTAGAACAAGAAATATTTTTTCCTTCTGTAGGTGGAAAGAGGTTTTTACATGGTCTATATGTGGTTATTTTAAATCGGGGAGTACCTTAATTATATTCACCACATGGTTTATGCACAATTAGGATAACCATGTGGGAAAAACCGTGTGGGGTGCCCTGGAGCCCAGTGGAGAGAACATAGCCAGTGCATGGTTTTCCGAACTGTTAGGATAAAAATATGCATGAGACACCATTGTGAAAATTGGATTAATTTAATTAAATTAAAAATAAAACAAATTAAAACACTACCCCTACCCCCCCCCCCCACTCACGTGAGGCCCCTTGGTCGAACCACCATGGTGCACAACGCACCACTCCCTCACGAATCCACCTTCTATCAATTATCCACCAAGATTTATTCATGATTCTTGTTCAATGCATCAAGGTAAGCCTTCCTCTTCTCTTCTTCTCCATTATTTTGTGTGATCCCTTCTCTCATCACCTGGATCTTTTCGTCCAAAATCCTAGGTCAAGGGTTAATGTGGATTTTCAGTTTTGTTTTAGTGTTACAACATGTGAATGCTCAATAACGACTCTTTTGGTTGTATTCCTACAACTATTGCCAACGGAAAAGTATTTTGGACCATTTTTTCTTTCCTCTATCGATTGAAGTTAATTTTTTTCTCCATTATTGTTTTATCTAAATTATAATTTGGTTCATTTATATTTTATGGGTTTTTAGTAATTTATGTTTAGTGTGTGGGTCCTTGTCATGGTGTTTTTCAGTTTCTAGTTGTGTTAGTTGTGTATTTTAAGTCTCAATGAAGGAATTTTAACACACACCTCGGTAAGTGTATATAAATATATCCACTTTGTACATGTTCCTCATGGAAAAGAGAATGTGTACCTAAGATTAAGGGGTATATAAATATATATAGGAATGTATGTGTGTGTAGGTGTGGAGAAACCATTTATGTTGTTAAGGTTATCAAGTGTTGAGTGTTTGGTTTGGTTCATCTTTGAGGTGGAATCTATTTACTTGATATTTTATTTAATAGATAATTAATTAATTAATTTCATTTCATTCGCACCTTAATTAATTTTTTTCCATGTATGGTAGTTTTCTAAAATGATTCTATTTAGTAAATCAAATTATATGTTCTCTTGCTTAATTAGTTTGATAAAAAATCATGGTTTAATAATAAAACCCCTCCAATGGAGGTGTATAATCTTCAAAAACTCACACTAATGACTCGTGACATCTAACATACATATCAGTATTTATTATTAGCACATTATACTTTCATCATGGTTAATTAAATGGTATTATTATTCGTTTTTCCTATTTAAAAATTTGGAATTACCCAAGTAGGTAATTCCCCTTCTTCTTTGACACTTCTTAGGTTATCATTGAGTATAATAGATAGAATGTAATGTTTTAGTAAATTGTATGAACATGGTTTTAAATGGGATAACCGCAATGGATGGTAATACCATGAAATTTTTTATGATTTATAAAATGTCTGATATGAGTAGTTTGGTTTTAAACGAAATTGGAAATTGGATAGCTTGGAACATAAGAGGGTAATCCTTAGGTATTAAATTGTAAATATGGAAATTGCAATTGAAATAAAAAAGAGGCCTTACCTTATGCACAATATTAATAATTTAAATGATGGTTTTAATGGTTTATGTAAATGATGTACATGAGAGGTCTTTTCCTTATGATTTAATTGTAAATATAACCAATCATATTATAATGTTTTCATTAAAATGATTAACATGAGTTGCCTTTAGTATAAATGTGATCATTCCTACTTATATGTGAATGAAATTAGCTAATGAGATGAATGAGAGGATAATGCCTCATTAATTATATATCCTAAATTATTACACCATATAGGTAGCTGGAGACAAGTGATATACTATGAGAATTCCCCTGTTGATGAATGCCTTTGAGAAAGACCCAATCCTGTAGAGACCCGAAGCCTGACGTACATGGACATTACATTACTTTTGCGGAATACTTAGTACATAACAAAAACACACACACAAGGATCGTAATAGTTTAGTGTCTTTGGAAACTCGGAACGTAGTCTTCTAATCGTGGTGAAAGATCTTCAATATCTCCCATAAAGATCTTCCCTTTTTTTTTACCTAAAACCATTCTTTATATCCTGGGGAAAAGAAAACATAAAAGGGTGATCTCAAATGATCAGTAAGGGTATACAAAAGAAAAATCAATCACATCATATTCATAAGAACATAACTTTTTGGAAATCTTAACCTGCAAAAGAGATCATAATATCTTAACATGGAACAAATCATAGAAGTGAAAATGAGATCCCCATAATCATATCATAAAACTTGAAACTTTGTGGAATGCACACATAATCATGGAAAATAATTTCTTGTTAGTCATGACTCATTGCCAAGACTATCTTAGTGGACAAAGTCCCTTTCTGAACCGAGTTCACTCCTCGTTTCAGTCCTGTATCACTGAACCGAAATAACCTTCCATTCCAGCCATGTCTATCTCATGAGATATAAAATCTTTACCCAATGCATTGGAGGGAGATATATGTCCCACCCATCTTATAATGAATCCTTTCTTATGTGTGCCACATAATCATAAAACATACATCATCGCATAACACATGTAACAAAAATGGGATTCTTGAAACATCATGACATCATAAATCAATTTATATAAGATAAAGGAATTCATAAAAATAATTCCATCACAACATGATCAAATCAATGTAATAATAGGGATAAAAATATAACCCTTTATTATCTTAGATGTAAAATAATTTTGATAAAACACTTGAACTCCATTCTTGAGGAAAATATCCTTTCTTCTTCAAAAAACATTTTTCCTTTCATAATATGTCATACAACTTTAAAATAAAAGAAGTTGATTAAAAATAAACTTGAAAACTTGTAAAGGAAGCTTCTTGGAAATAATGTTTTAAAAATCCATTCATGCCGTATAAGTTAAAAAAACATTCTTCGTACTTTTGTCGGAAAAGTCAAGAAGTACCTCGTACGGAAAAATGACAAAAGATTCCTTTTATATTCTTTACTAAAAACTCATCGAAGGGTAAAATTGGATTTAAAATATTTCAAGTGTATGGAAACAATATTACATATTGAGGGAACATGGAAGTGGATGATAAAATACACCCCATTAAATACTTACGAATAAACAATCTCGGATAAAAATGAGATTGTGATATTTCCCTAACCTTAGGTCTGATTTGCTTTGTTCGTGTCCGAAGCTCCTTTATAATGGTTTAAATAATGTTATTGACTTATTCCATAATCATAAATATTGATATGATATCATATATGGTCATATTATTAGCTTCTTGTTAGTAATATTTCATTGTTACTTGTTACTCGGGTCTTTATAACTTTTTGTTCTTATGCGTGTTTTGTCGAATAACTTATTATTCTTATCTTTAGGTTATAGATAATTCATTTACATAATGGTATTAGTGTAGTATATACCATATTCATTCATTCAATTCATTTATATAATCATTATGAAATGAAGATCATGTAGAACGAGTCGCATCACATCGTGGAGACGGTATTCCGTACGTACGCACGAGTGATGATATCGTTCCTATGTTCATGGAATTGTATTGGAGTATATATATATTATTTCAGTATCAATATTACTTTATAATAATCATAAATAGTTACTCATTACACCATTATACCCATCCTTGTAAAGTGATGGTGGAAAAATAGGTTACACCACGGCGTGGAGACGGTATTCTGTACGTACGCACGCGCGGTGATTTATTTTTCCGTAGGATGGATAGATTGTGAAATAGGGTTGTTTCATACTTATAATGACATATCAGTATATGAGTAATACTGATGTTATTACTTCATAATGAAACAACCTAAGAAGAAGAAGTGGAAGAAGAAATAAAGATGAAAGAATTGGTAACGGTAATTACCTCTTCTTTGAAGCGCCTCTTTGAGACCTCCTCTTAGGGAACTAAAATTAGTCTTTGAGGAAGACAAGAACCTCTAGGATGTTTCTAGGGAAGTGTAGAAGGGAAAATGGCAGGGTTTGGCCGAGCTTGAGCGCTCAAATTGGTGTGAGGAGGAGGGGGAGGAGGTGCCCTTTTATAAGGGAGGAGAGGGGCACCTTAGGAATATCTCAAAATATTATTTTATATTAAAGTCAAAATTGGTTTATAATGGCTACAAAGGGTCTTATTTCGAAGATAAGGTGGGGATGGGCCGAAATACTATCAACCAGTAGGATTTAGACAAGTTTAGGGTATTATTTTAATCTTATCAATTAGATTTAACTCTAAGTTAAATAATTTAACTTTTACCATGTCTTTTTGTTTTCTTTCACTATATGGTTAATAAACATACTATAACATGCCAAACGAACCCCAAATTGTTTATTATTAATATATATATTCTTATCTAAGACATTTGGCCGAACCTTAGATTTTTATGAATAAAATAACAATTAATAATATAATATTTGATTTAAAAACTATTTTGTGTCAATTTTGACACTATTTGATATATGATTTTTGTAAAAGTCATAACAGAATTATATGTTCGAACCAAGTTGATTAAATCAACATTAATATATCATAGTAACCTAGAAAAATAGTGGAATTCATAAGAAGTCTTAAATTTCATTTATTTTGGTATTTATATTATCAATTATGTCAATATTTCATTAATAAGATAATTACTGCATCATCTTTGTCTCATAAATAAATTAAATTATTTGATGTCTAAAAATTACAAATAAAATACCATCATGTAGGAAATATTTTTAGCTTTCTAATGAATATTTACAATCGAATTTATCTTATGTATAACCCCATATTATAAATGATGTACTTATTAAACTTTGATTTTAACTATTTTAACCCTTCTTTAAATAAATTAACAATAAATGTCCTAATCTAATCCAAGTGGGCCTAAATGGTCATATTTTATTCCTAAGTTTATTTTTGGTCGAATTACACTTGTCCAATAAAATTAGGACATGTGTTAGGGTAATATTAATATCATATTTACCCTTAGTTACCCAATTTACTATTAACCGCGGTAAAAAATAGTAAAAAGTTACTATTCACCAAAAATTATTTTCATCTCATTGAACCACATTTTACTTACTGACATCAACCGTGTCTCTCGGATTTTTTGAAATTCCATTCACAGAAGCGGTAAAATTATGTTTTATGAAAAATTCAGTTTTTTAACTACCACTTAGTAGTTTCACTATTCATCAAAAATTGAAGGTTTTCAGAAAAATGCCAAAATTTCATCCTAAGCTATATTTCATATTCCGAATTCAAAAATGAAGTCTATTTTACCAAATTCATAACATAGAAGTTTCATTAATTAATTTTATAATTAAATCCCGCTGTTAAAACAAATAGCGTGTTTTTAAGAAACAATATCTATCAAAAGATTGACATTTGTTTATGTCTGGTTTAAATCTGAAATTACAACCAATGACCAACATTGTATTAAATTGTAAAAATATATTCTAAATATACTTTAAAACCACTCAAATTAATAATTTATCACTATTAATTATTTCTATTAAAAAAGTTGTTTTTAATTATAATTTAGTAATTTTCACTATTCATCAGAATACGAAAGTTATCCGAAAAGTACCAAAATTTCTCCTTAGGCTAAATTCGATACTCCGAATCTAAAAATGAATTCCATTTTGAAAAATAAAATTTACAAATTTTCAAAAAGTGGTTATTACTATTCATAACGGCTAGTTTTAATAATATTTTAATAGCATATCGTTGTTTCGTGAAACTCAGTATTGCGTACTACACACGCTATCGAGGAAGGTTGCGATTGCGTGTAATGCAAGGCAAGTCAAGGATGCGTGTTGTGAAAGCTCCTTTTGGTGTAGCGTACAACACAAGACATTAATAAAATTAAAAAGAATATTTTTCATAAAATCTCGGGCTGTTACATTCTACCCCCCTTAAAATTAATTTCGCCCTCGAAATTCGTCGGGGTTATAAATGGTTTACTATTTGAAAGTTTATTTAATAGAAACCCACATCGTAAAAAGGAATATCAAAACCAATATTTAAAAACAAAATTATGAAACGTAACGGTTACCCAAATAAACTAATCACTGGGTTTCCACATAGGTGAAAATATGGATATGAAAGAGAAATCTAACCATCATGTTCTGATGGAGAGTGGTAGAGAACATGGCTATGGAAAATCTAGCAATCACAAAGCCATAAATTTGTGATGATCTAAGGTACCATCTGATTCATCAGATATAAGAGCATTAGGACAACATTTTTGGTTTTCAAGATCATTTCCCTAAAGTTGATGAAATTGGAATTAGAAGAAATACTTTCGTGATTTTGGTATAGTCTCACCGTTTGTCGTTCTTTGGACAATTTCCACTTCATCACTTAAAGAAATGAAGTTGAATTTGTCATTCGTGATGCATTAGCAGATCATGTGATAGAAGGATGGGTCATTCCATCTATTTCAAACAAAAGGTTAGCAAAGTTATAAGTCCATCTTATAGTGAGATTAATCGTATATGGTTCCAAAAATGAACTTATACTTCATATATCATACCGCTTAATAAAACTAGTTTCTACTAAACAGGGACTTCCTATAGGCCAGTGGTAGGCGATAAAGGCCAGTCGCACTTCGGTTGTGGGTTCGATTCCCACAGCCTTGTCCGAAGCGATGGGCTGTCGCCCGTCCTGCAGGTTGTCCTTTTTCTAAAACTATATTACTATAACATCCCATCAATAATATCGAGAAAACATCTATCCTTAAACAATACTAACTTGTGTCCAACATAATCCATTCCAATCTTTAGGCTTATCCATAATACTGCAGTCCACTCTCATAACATAGTGAAAACGATTTCCAGAGATTTAATACCATCGTTGATCCCCATATATCATAAGATATATCTCGTTGGTCACATTCTAATCATTCAAAGGCCTTAATCATGTATTCCCTTGAATACCCATTGAACCTTATTGAAAACATGAATGCAGTTAAACGTTAACACTTTCCACATACCAAAATCCTCAAAATTCTATATACTCAAACCATGATATCACTTAGTCCTTATATCATTCATGAGCTCATGAATATAATCAAACACCCCATTATCTTATTATTCCTTCATTGTGTGCATATCATCTAAATTCTAAAAAATATCTGAATAACCTTTCATGGATAGTGGTACCATTAATCATACACTTTCATAACTCAAGGAAAGACAACAGTGTAACAATCCTTAGACGTCTCTTTATTCCATAGTACCATGAGATTTCTTATACAACATTACACATGATAAACATGTAATCATTCCACTACATTCTTAAACCATTGACCAAGCTTCAAAAATTCTTTCATCTCACATATCATTTGTAGTCTCTTCATCATCATCCACATAAATACTACCCATATGACCATACTGATTATCTTCATGAGTCTTTCCCTTAGGGCATTTGTTTGCATAATGGCCATACATTCCACATTTAAAACACTTAACCATTTTTGATGTCGTAGCAATACCATTATCCTCATCCATGGTGTTAACTGACCCTTTTCCTTTGCACTTACTAGCTTTGTGTCCTTCTTTTCCACACCCAAAGCATCTTCCAGTTCCCTTGAAACATTCTCCTTGATGCCTCTTCCCACATGATTTACTTAGGGGAAATTGAACTTTCTTTCCTCTATGATCATCATGAAACTCCATCTTTCTCTTATTAGCCGAGTCATGAAACTTACCAAATTTTACTTTATTGATCATATTATGAGATTGCTGATTCGGCATAATGATGATGTTTGGACTTCCAAATCCCATTTCATTTGGTTGCTCATGAAGAATATCATTCCATTGTCCATCGTATCCTCCATTATCGTGAATCACCTTGTTTCCAGCCATTTTCTAAAACCCAAAAAAAAGAATAGTGTGAGAGACAAAAATCATGCTAGGGAAAACAACATAATAAAGGTGGAGTATCCTTGATATCTAACATCTTAGGTTAAATTCTATGATCGTTACCATAGTTCTAGGACTGTATCCTATACGTATACTTATCCTTAGGGACATCCCTAGACATACCTTATAAATATCTCTAGGGATCTCACTAAAGTTCTCGCATCCTAGTTTCCAAAGGTTGACTAAACCTTTCCTCTGATACCAACTGTAGACACCCGAAGCCTGACGTTCATGGACATTACATTACTTTTTCGGAATACTTAGTACATAACAAAAACACACACACAAGGATCGTAATAGTTTAGTGTCTTTGGAAACTCGGAACGTAGTCTTCTAATCGTGGTGAAAGATCTTCAATATCTCCCATAAAGATCTTCCCTTTTTTTTACCTAAAAACTTTCTTTATATCCTGGGGAAAAGAAAACACAAAAGGGTGAGCTCAAATGCTCAGTAAGGGTATACAAAAGAAAAATCAATCACATCATATTCATAAGAACATAACTTTTTGGAAATCTTAACCTGTAAAAGAGAGCATAATATCTTAACATGGAACAAATCATAGAAGTGAAAATGAGATCCCCATAATCATATCATAAAACTTGAAACTTTGTGGCATGCACACATAATCATGGAAAATCATTTCTTGTTAGTCATGACTCATTGCCAAGACTATCTTAGTGGACAAAGTCCCTTTCTGAACCGAGTTCACTCCTCGTTTCAGTCCTGTATCACTGAACCGAAATAACCTTCCGTTCCAGCCATGTCTATCTCATGAGATATAAAATCTTTACCCAATGCATTGAAGGGAGATATAGGTCCCACCCATCTTATAATGAATCATTTCTTATGTTTGCCACATAATCATAAAACATACATCATCGCATAACACATGTAACAAAAATGGGATTCTTGAAACATCATGACATCATAAATCAATTTATATAAGATAAAGGAATTCATATAAATAATTCCATCACAACATGATCAAATCAATGTAATAATAGGGATAAAAATAGAACCCTTTATTATCTTAGATGGAAAATAATTTTGATAAAACACTTGAACTCCATTCTTGAGGAAAATATCCTTTCTTCTTCAAAAAACATTTTTCCTTTCATAATATGTCATACAACTTTAAAATAAACGAATTTTATTAAAAATAAACATGAAAACTTGTAAAGGAATCTTCTTGGAAATAATGTTTTAAAAATCCATTCATGCCGTATAAGTTAAAAAAACATTCTTCGTACTTTTGTCGGAAAAGTCAAGAAGTACCTCGTACGGAAAAACGACAAAAGATTCCTTTCATATTCTTTACTAAAAACTCAAAGAAGGGTAAAATTGGATTTAAACTATTTCAAGTGTATGGAAACAATATTACATATTGAGGGAACATGGATGTGGATGATAAAATACACCCCATTAAATACTTACGAATAAACAATCTCGGATAAAAATGAGATTGTGATATTTCCCTTACCTTAGGTCTGATTTGCTTTGTTCGTGTCCGAACCTCCTGTATAATGGTTTAAATAATGTTATTGACTTATTCCATAATCATACATATTGATATGATATCATATATGGTCATATTATTAGCTTCTTGTTAGTAATATTTCATTGTTACTTGTTACTCGGGTCTTTATAACTTTTTGTTCTTATGCGTGTTTTGTCGAATAAATTCTTATTATTATCTTTAGGTTATAGATAATTCATTTACAGAATGGTATTAGTGTAGTATATACCATATTCATTCATTCAATTCATTTATATAATCATTATGAAATGAAGATCATGTAGAACGAGTCGCATCACATCGTGGAGACGGTATTCCGTACGTACGCACGAGTGATGATATCTTTCCTATGTTCGTGGAATTGTATTGGAGTATATATATATTATTTCAGTATAAATATTAATTTATAATAATCATAAATAGTTACTCATTACACCATTATACCCATCCTTGTAAAGTGATGGTGGAAAAATAGGTTACACCACGGCGTGGAGACGGTATTCCGTACGTACGCACGCGCGGTGATTTCTTTTTCCGTAGGATGGATAGATTGTGAAATAGGGTTGTTTCATACTTATAATAACATATCCGTATATGAGTAATACTGATGTTATTACTTCATAATGAAACAACCTAAGAAGAAGAAGTGGAAGAAGAAATAAAGATGAAAGAATTGGTAACGGTAATTACCTCTTCTTTGAAGCGCCTCTTTGAGACCTCCTCTTAGGGCACTAAAATTGGTCTTTGTGGAAGACCAGAACCTCTAGGATGTTTCTAGGGAAGTGGAGAAGGGAAAATGGCAGGTGTTGGCCGAGCTTGAGTGCTCAAATTGGTGTGAGGAGGAGGGGGAGGAGGTGCCCTTTTATAAGGGAGGAGAGGAGCACCTTAGGAATATCTCAAAATCTTATTTTATATTAAAGTGAAAATCGGTTTATAATGGCTCCAAAGGGTCTTATTTCGAAGATAAGGTGGGGATGGGCCGAAATCCTATCAACCAATAGGATTTAGACAAGTTTAGGGTATTATTTTAATCTTATCAATTAGATTTAACTCTAAGTTAAATAATTTAACTTTTACCATGTCTTTTTGTTTTCTTTCACTATATGGTTAATAAACTTACTATAACATGCCAAACGAACCCCAAATTGTTTATTATTAATATATATATCCTTATCTAAGTCATTTGGCAGAACCTTAGATTTTTAGGAATAAAATAACAATTAATAATATAATATTTGATTTAAAAACTATTTTGTGTCAATTTTGACACTATTTGATATATGATTTCTGTGAAAGTCATAACAGAATTATATGTTCGAACCAAGTTGATTAAATCAACATTAATATATCATAGTAACCTATAAAATTAGTGGAATTCATAAAAAGTCTTAAATTTCATTTATTTTGGTATTTATATTATCAATTATGTCAATATTTCATTAATAAGATAATTACTGCATCATCTTTGTGTCATAAATAAATTAAATTATTTGATGTCTAAATATTAAAAATAAAATACCATAATGTAGGAAATCTTTTTAGCTTTCTAAGGAATATTTACAATAGAATTTATCTTATGTATAACCCCATATTATAAATGATTTACTTATTAAACATTGATTTTAACTATTTTAACCCTTCTTTAAATAAATTAACAATAAATGTCCTAATCTAATCCAAGTGGGCCTAAATGGTCATATGTTATTCCTAAGTTTGTTTTTGGTCGAATTACACTTTTCCAATAGAATTAGGACATGTGTTAGGGTAATATTAATATCATATTTACCCTTAGTTACCCAATTTACTATTAACCGCGGTAAAAAATAGTAAAAAGTTACTATTCACCAAAAATTATTTTCATCTCATTGAACCACATTTTACTTACTGACATCAACCGTGTCTCTCGGATTTTTGAAATTCCATTCACAGAAGCGGTAAAATTAAGTTTTATGAAAAATTCAGTTTTTTAACTACCACTTAGTAGTTTCACTATTCATCAAAAATTGACGGTTTTCAGAAAAATGCCAAAATTTCATCCTAAGCTATATTTCATATTCCGAATTCAAAAATGAAGTCTATTTTACCAAATTCATAACATAGAAGTTGCATTAATTAATTTTATAATTAAATCCCGCTGTTAAAACAAATAGCGTGTTTTTAAGAAACAATATCTATCAAAAGATTGACATTTGTTTATGTCTGGTTTAAATCTGAAATTACAACCAATGACCAACATTGTATTAAATTGTAAAAATATATTCTAAATATACTTTAAAACCACTCAAATTAATAATTTATCACTATTAATTATTTCGATTAAAAAAGTTGTTTTTAATTATAATTTAGTAATTTTCACTATTCATCAGAATATGAAAGTTATCCGAAAAGTACCAAAATTTCACCTTAGGCTTAATTCGATACTACGAATCTAAAAATGAATTCCATTTTGAAAAATAAAATTTACAAAATTTCAAAAAGTGGTTATTACTATTCATAACGGCTAGTTTTAATAATATTTTAATAGCATATCGTTGTTTCGTGAAACTCAGTATTGCGTACTACACACGCTATCGAGGAAGGTTGCGATTGCGTGTAATGCAAGGCAAGTCAAGGATGCGTGTTGTGAAAGCTCCTTTTGGTGTAGCGTACAACACAAGACATTAATAAAATTAAAAAGAATAATTTTCATAAAATCTCGGGCTGTTACAAATCCAGCCAGCATGTGGATCTAGGGGATAGATGGTGAGAGTTCCCCTAATGATGAATAATAGTGGGTAGGTCCCGGTACTACAAGTACATTAATTCCAAGACACTATGAGAGAACATATCATTGGGTTAGGGGATAAACCAGGATATATTCCCCTAGAATTGGATGGCAGTGGTTACGTCTTGATCCTTCCCAACATATATCTACCAGCTAGAGCCAAGGGATAGACCATGAGAGATCCCCTAGTGATGGATACCTTTGGTTATTTCTTAGTATTGCTAGAAGTTGGTGTTATAGGATAGATCATGACATATTCCCTGGTGATGGATCATAGTTGACACATCGCGGTCCTGCTAGTACCTGAATGCCAAGTGACTATGAGAGCTCTTGGGATTGGGTTTGGGGCTAGACCGTGATAGCTCCCCTGGAATTGGATGGTGGTGGTTACGTCCTGATACTTCCCAAAATATATCTATATATTTATATTTATAATGATACTATGTATACATATATATATAAATATATATAATGTGACATGATTAGACATACCATACTTGGGTTGATGCTGGTAGACCCACCATGTGTCCTTTAGGAACATAGGTGGGAGGTTATTTGAATATTTAGTATTTATTTACTTTATCTATACTAGCACAGATTTAGAATTTATATTCCACTATATTTATTGAGATATACACCATGGGTTATGGCCTACTGATATTTATATCTCACACCCTGCTCAAGCTGTCGTTACACTAGGGTACCCTAGTATACTCTCTTGTTTATAGGACTGCTGAACATGGTTGATTTCTTATGTTGTACTACCTTTACCTGTGGAATTAAGAGAAAAGGATAGAGTTAAATCTTAGGATGCTCGTGGATATCATCTGAGTACTTTTTACTTATTTTATTTATTTTATTTTTATATTTTAAAGCATGTTGTATGTTTTTTGTTTTAGATTATGTATCATCATACACCATATATCCTTGCATAAAATGGATTTCTCTACTTTTATTTAGTTATTATATTATTTGTCTTCCATTATATTGTCATTAAATTATTACTACGTCTAGTGTTGACTATAATTTATTCATTTATAGCATTGTGCTACTCTGATATGAGGGTATAGTTTCCCCACTATCACCTCTCGATACCCTCACTGCTAGTCGAAAGCCTCTAGCATACAAGATGATGCACTTGAAACCACGTGTCCCACTGTTTCAACTACCATCTTAGTGGTCATCCAATTCAGCATGTTATAATGTGGAATCATAGGTAAATTTTCCATTGACATGTTTTTTTTGGGTTGGTAGACATGTGACTAGGACTTTTATAATGTTTGGTTAATAATCATTTCTAGGACTGATCACCCCATGTATGGGAAATGAACAAGTTGTCAGGAATGGGATTGATGTTCATGCAATATATTATTACAGTTGGTATGATTTCACTTCAAGTGATTGGCACATTTCCTATTACTTATTGATTTATAAATTTATGGAATTTTACCCTTGTCCTGGTAAGGAAAGAATTTGGCATTACATGGATCATATTATGCACATATAAATTAACATGTCATCCATATTCTATTCCATTTAGATTCATATGTTGGTTTCTTACTGATTAGACTTGTGTGCCTCAAATTTAATCCATGCCTTGTATTTATTAGAATTCCTTTTAGATAACATGTTTCAGTGATATATTGATCATGCTCATCTATTTACATGATGCTTATTTACTTGCATGTTTTCCTTGTATCATGCTTCCATCCATATTAGCATGATTCTATTTTCACTTTTATAAATGAGATTCTAGTTTTGTTTTCATATATATAAATAGTTTTATGGGATGTAAATATATTCTTTCTGATTGAAGGAGAATCGGTTTTTCATTATATGTTGTATGGGATCCATAAAAATAGGAAAGGATAGCTAGTATACTGAATGAATCATGAGTAACCTAGGTGTACACATGATGAAAGGCTGTTGTCATAACTGAAAAAGTATACTAAAGTGAAAATTTTAAATTGTATTGGTTTCGAGTAAATGGGATCCAAATTGAAAACTATCAAGTGTATGGGCTCTTTATAGGTTGGTAGAAGTCCACCCATATGACTGGACCATTATATATGAGAACGTTATAATTTAAAATGATTCTTTTTTCGATTAATGAGTGTCAATTTTCAATCCTTGAAGTGTATGGGTGCTCTAAAAATGGGAAAATGGCTATCCATATAAAATGAAATGGCATGATACATTGTGAAATGACTATAAATGTGAAAGATATTTTGTTTTTAATCCCACATAAAAATGGTTAACTGCTATATGAACAATTATACCCAAGTAGGGCAGTTGGGGCATATTTCAAATGGGGTGACCCATTTGGATGTTTTCAAATTTTAAAAAATAAGAAGTTGCTAATGGGATGCATTCTGATGAACCTAGATTGACCTATCAGGACCCTGGTAGGTTGCATTATTTTCCAAAAAATAATTTTATGAGGAATTTTCTAAATATAATTGGATTTCAATGAAAGTTAAATTTTTAAAATGGATTTTTTGTGAAACATTCCTTTTTTCTGTGGGGTATTGGTTAAAATCAGTTACCTTGTCATTTTGTTTGAAAAATGGTAATTTATGTTTTGATTAAACCATTTAGATGTTTAAATAATTAAATGTGAATAAATGTAAAGGGCTTGGAAATAGAATCTTTAGTAGTGTCCACAGATAAAACCCTCTTGTAAGGGCAGGTTGAGATTCTCTTTGAGTTTCCTTGGAATAGAAGCGTTAGTGTTTTTCTGAGGAATTATTTAAATTTATTAAATGTATTAGTTGGTTTTATTTTGAGCACATTGACTTTTTATACATGAATTAGTGTTATGGTTGCTGTTTTTTCTATAGTAAGGGGTTATCCCCTGGTAGGTATTTCCATGATAACTTAAATATCTTTCTAGTTCTATGATTATTTTTACATTTTTTGTTGTTCGAGTGTCGTTTTCCATTTTAGAACTATTTCTTTCCAAGGAAACCCTTTTTTGGATGGGTGGTCATGCTTTTCTTGACCTTGTTATGGGATTGAACACCAAGTAACACTCATTTTTAGTGGGTTAGACCTGCCAAGAGAGTGGTATCTTGCTTCATTTGTGATTTAACCACTTCTTTTCCTCAGTGATGGATGACATGGTATGGAATCATCTAGGATAATGGTTTTATGGAGAAATATGACTCTGAAATAAATATTGTATGTTATTGAGTATGGTTTTGGGTCATCTCCATGTAGAGTTACCTAAGTGTTAAGGAAATAAATTTCATCCCAATTCATGGGAGGATTTCCAAGATACATTGGTGTTTTGACACGCCAATCTCATAGGTTTGGATTTATTTTGTACTTTACATGGTGATTATTGATCAGAGGGGTGTCACATGTCTGTTTTAGGTGTTTTTCAACTAGTGTTCTTGTGAATGGCTAGTTTACCTTCTTTATCATCGAATTGGACACTCTTATTGTGGAGAACATTATGTCGATTCTTATAAATGATCCCTTTCCATGTAGAAGTAACTCATATAGATGGACCCTTCGGAAATGGTTGATCATACATAAAATCACTTGGGGATGTTGGGTTTTGTAAATTTTGGTGCCAGCTCAGTAGAATGATGTTGATGTGGTTGTGTGATAATGAAACACTTATGGAGACTTTTTGTCTCAGATACACATCTGTGTGTAATCTTGAATGATCACATAATTCCTCAGGTGGAAAACTTCATTGTGATTGGTTATGATGATGTTTCGGAAGATGAAGTGGAGCTTCATCCTTGAATTTGAATAGTTTTGGTTCAACTATTTTTCCTTCCAGTAGTTTGTTGTGTTTGACTGGAGCTATTCAAATCCACTTAGTGTATTATTCTTAGTAGTGAGCATGTCCCCTATATTGACGTTGTCCAAGATTCACTAAGAGTGCAACATTCCTACACCGTGTGAAAGATTTTAAATTTATTGGGATTTTTTGGGTGATCATTTTTAGTGTTGTGCACTGATGCGTGGTTATTATTGATCCATTTTGGTTCTATGTGATCCTTGAAATCCGAAGTAGGAATTCCCTAGAAGGACTCTTGTACACCAGTTGTCTCTTCTGACATGATTGCCAGGAAGATACCACTCTAGTCTTAGTTCATGATCTAATGTTGACATTGTATCCTTTTGATAATGTCTATCTTACAGTTATGGAGTGTGGAGTGCTTAGGAATAGTCCCTTGGACTCCATTTTATTGAATATGAGGTTACCCTAGTCTTTTTGACGGGCTCAGAGTTAAAGATTAAAGGGTGATGATTCTACTGGTATAGATCAGAGTTACACACTCTTTCATGTTAAGGCATGATAGTTTAAATATTCATGAGATATTTTGAGCAAGGAACATCATTGGAAGTTAGGTATAGAATTCGTTGAGTGTTTTCATTTTAAATTTAAGATGAATTGGGTGAAGGAATCATATTTCAGTTTACAAAACAACAACTTTCTAAGTCGGGAATCTTCTTAAATAGTCGGCTGAAGTGGATTGACTCATTTCCTCTCCCCTTTAATTCCTACGATAGATGGAGGACATTTTCTAGCAAGTTGTCATGTGGAGAAGAGTGTGGTTTGTTTCGATCGGGGCAATTAATGAAAATCCAGCTTGACTTGGGTTTGAGTTAGATGGTAAATAAACCATTGATGGTTTCAGAATAACATTTGAAGCATCACTTAAAAGCTTCAAGGCATGTATTTTGGACAATTATAATGGTGGGAAGTATTGGGGATTATAGTTCAATCTCTTTAATGTTAAATCTTATGATGGGAAGTGCCATTGGATATATGTTTAACAATATGATGTCGTGATCATTACTCGTATAAAATGGGCACCGGTAAGCACCATTTTGATGTTTTGGTTAGAAAGATATAATTGGATCAGGCGTTGTTGTCTTATGTGCTGCAAGCATAAGTGAATGAATAACAGTTTTTTGGGAATTTAGAAACACAACATGACTGTTTGATCAAGACTTCCTGACCATTGTAGGTTAGGTGATGTTCCCATTGTTATTGAAAGCTTCTTGGGGATGAGATTTTATAAGGTGCAGAGGTTGTAACATCACATGTTTTGAACCAGATCTAACATTCAAAGGAATTTGAACATTTTCATTTACTGAATGGGACATTTTTTAAACTGAGATTCATAATGGAATAAGTTTCTTAGCTAAACCACTTAATGGTGATGTTTTTGGACTTTTGTGAAGTTTGAATAAGTTTCTATGGTTTGTCGAGGATTTTCGGGAATGTCATACCCAAACAATCAAGTTTTTAAGGACCTGTAGAGGGTGCACTATTTGTATGAAAACATTTGGCCCCTAACTAGAAACTATTCATCATTTTGTAGAGGCATAGAGGTGGTCGCATGCGATGTGAACATTTTTCAAAATCATGTGTATATCCAACATGGTTAGTGGTAATTGGGTTGCACCTTGACACTATTCATTATATGGTTTGCGCATACTTAGGATAATTGTGCACGACAAACCATACGAGATTACCATGTTCCTAGTGGAGGGGGAACAGTTGATGCATGGTTTTCCAAACCATTCAAGATACCATATTTTAAAATTTTGATTATTTATTTAAATTAAAAACCAAAAAAAATAAAAAACTACCTCTCCTCTCTCCTCATCCACTTGTGTGATACCCATGTCTAAAACCCCATGGTGTGCGACGCACCCCTCCTTCTTGGATACCCCTTTGATCGACGACCTACTCGTATTTTTCACGATTCTTGTTTGATGCATCAAGGTAATCCTTCCTCTTCTTGTATCCTCCTTTGTTGGTAATTTTCTCTTATTTTTTCACCTAGATATGTTTTTCTGAAACCCTGTGTCAATTTTTAATGTGTATTTTGGGTTTTCATCTAGTTCTATGGTGTTTGAAGGCTTACTAGGGCATCCATTGGTTGTTTTTTTGAAACTGCAGCTAAAGATGAAGTGTTTTGAGTCATTTTGTCTTGCCTTCATAGATTTGGGGTAATATTTTTCCTCCGTTATTGTTGTCACTAAATTATAATTTGGGGATTTTGTATTTTATCGGTTCCTAGTAGTTTACTTTTAGTCCATGGGTTCTTTCTGCGGTGTATTTGATTTTCTAGTTTTTTTAGTTCATTTGAAGACTCCATGAAGACTGGAGTGCACACACCTTGGTGTGTGTGTGTGTGTGTCTATATTTATATATCCTCAGTGTTCCTTTTAACTCATGGAGAGGGAAATTATTACATTGTATTAAGGGGTATATAAATATATATAGGAATGTATATGCGTTCAAGTGTGGATACACTGTTTCCAACATCAATTCCGTCAAGTTATGAGGGTTCGGTTTGGTTTCTCTATGATGTAGGATCCCTTTCCTTGGCCTTTTTATTTAAGAAATCAATAATTAATTTAATTTCACATTATTAGCACCATTATTAATTATTTTCCATGTATGATAGTTTATTGAAATGATTCTCCTTGATGAATTAAATTTTCAGTTATGTCACATGATTTTTTTATAAAAAAATACATGGTTTTATAATAAAACCCCTCCAACAGAGATGTGATGTCTCCAAAAACTAACCCTGATGATTTGTGACTTCTATATTGATTTTCCATAATTTTTAGTACATCCTTATGCTTTCACCTTGGTTTATTAAATGGAATGATTATACCTTTGGACTATTTTATAAATTTGAATTGCCAAAGTAGTTAACTTCCCATCTTCTTTGACACTTATTAGCTTCTCATTGTGTTTTATAGATTGATTTTCATGTTTTAGTGAATTAAATGAAAATGGTTTTAAATGGGATAACTCTAAGGGATGGTAAGATCATACCCTTTTTTATTCTTTATAAAATTTATTATATGATTTGAAAGGTGTCAAATGGAATTAGACATTGGCTAGCTTGGAACTAAAGTGGTCATGACTTTGGTACTAAATTATGAATATAGACCTGGTGATTGAAATGCATAAGAGCCTTTTTCTTATACAAAACAATATAAATGTAAATGATTGTTTTAATGCATTATGTAAATGATGTACATGAGAGGTATTTTCCTTGTGATTTTAACTGTGAACTTAATCAAGTCTATGATAATGTTTTAATTGAAATTCATAAGATGTAATGTCTTAGGTATAAATGTGATCATGTATACTTATATGTGGATGAAATGAGATTATGGGATACATGAGAGGTTAATTACTCATAAATTATATATCCTAAATCATTATTCCATGTAGGTATTTTGATCGAGGGGATAGACCATAAGAGCTCCTCTAGTGAGGGATGCCTTTGGGCATTTCCAGGTCCTACCAGAGGTGGGAGCTCAGGCATTGACTGTAGGATCTCCCCTGGTGATAGATGAAAGTGGGTACACACCGGTACTTCTAGAATGTGAATTCCAAGATACTATGAGAGTTCTTGGAATTGGGTTTGGGGATATACCATGATCGCTTCCCCTAGAATTGGATATTGGTCGTTACATCCCAATACTTCCCAAAATATATATACTAGATAGAGCCATGGGATATATCATGAGAGCTCCCCTAGTGATGGATCCATTTGGGTATGTCCTAGTCCGGCTAGTAGCTGGAGGCAGGTGATAGACTATGAGAGATCCCCTAGTGATGGATAATAGTGGGTATGTCCCTATCCTTATAGTATTTGAATTCCAAGAGATTTCGAGAGATTTGGAATAGGGTTAGGGGATAGACCGTGAGAGCTTCCCTTGGAATTGGATGGAAGTGGTTACATATCAGTCCTTCCCAAAAAATATCTATGTGTGTAATGTTACTATGAATACATACATATATATATATATATCTGTGTGTGTGTGTGTAATGTGATATTATTAGACATACCGGCATTGGGATGAAGTAGGTAGACCCACCAGGTGTCCTATAGGAAACTAAATGGTAGGTTATTTAAATATTCAGTACTACTTTATTTATCTATACCTACACACTATTCAAATTTATTTTGAACTATCTAGATTAGGCTAGAAACTGTGGGTGGAAACCTACTGAGATGTGTATATCACACTCTTCTTAGTATTACATTGCACTAGGGTACCCAACTAGACACTCTTGTTTGTTAGACTACAGACCTTGGTTGATTACTTATGTTGCGATTCTTGTAACTGAGGAGTTAGAAGAAAATGATTGAGATGGTGCTCAGGATTCTCATAGAGATCATCTTAGGTCTTATTTAAATCATTTCATTATTTGATTCCTTTATTGTAAGTCATGTTTTTTGTTTCGAATTTTATCTTATGTATCACCATCTACCATTAATTCTTGTATAAACTGGAATTATCTAATTTTATTTAGTTATTATAATATTTTTCTTCTACTACTTTTTATTTATTTATTATTTATTCCACTTTTTATTGTTATTTATTTTGTTATAGTGATGTGCTAATCTTATATGAGGGTATATTCTCGCCACTATCACCTCATGAAACCCTCGCTACAAGTTAGAATCCTCTGTTGAATGGGGAGACGTGCTTGAGGCCAGGTGACCCACTAGCCTAGCTATCATCTTACTAGTCAACCAGGTTTGGATGTTACAACCGTTTGAACTTTGATTTACTTTTTTACTTATTTTAGATAGATTATTGATTTTTTAATTTTATTATCTTTAAATTTTTATTAAATGACTACTACTCGATAGTAACTATAAAATTATTAATTAAAAATAATTTATAAAAATAATTTATAAACCATTTTCAATAAATATATTATATATTATTTGTAAATACTTAATTATCCATATCTAAATAATATTTAATATATATATATTTATTATTTATATTAATATAAATAAATTTATATATTAATATATTATTAAGTAAATATATGTTTTTTGAAATATAACCTTTACCTCTACTAGTAAAAAAAGTTCTCATAAAGGGGGGGTCTTTATCTGTGCTTATAAAAAAGCACTGATAAATACCCTTTTATCAGTGATTTTTTACAAGAAAAAATAAAGCGACCCCTTTAACAGTGATTTTTTTATCACTTTTAAAGACACACATTAACAGTGCTAAAAAGAATTGTTAAATACCCCTTTTACTGGTGATTTTTCAAGAGTTGGCCAAGGGGGTACTTAACAAAACTTTTATCTAGAGTTGTTAAAGAACACCTTTAACAATGCCTTTTCTTGTTATTAAAAAGGATGTTTTAACAAATCATTTAGCTAGCACTGTTAAAACCCAAGAACTAGATAAAACTAGTTTTTAGTAGTGTTACTTGAACACAATGAGTACAATGAAGGGACACAACATGGGTTTAGCCTTAAGAGACATGCCATGTACCCTACGAGGACACACCATTTACTCCCATTAAAGACATGTTCACAACTTATATCTTTATTTGGAACTAAAATTTGTTCCTGTGAGTATCCTATCCTATGGATTTTTTCATATAGAAAGTGGTGGTTTCCAATGTCTCTACACTAGATATGTGGCATGGGGGGATGATACTGTGACACTTCCTTGAGTGGTGCTTTGATGATGGTAGTGATTAGGTTTGATCCTTGTAAAGGAATTGGTGTTTCAACCCCCCCCCCTAAATGTCACCATGTTGTGGGACACCCAAACTCATTACACATGTAGACTAATTTGGGTGTGATAATTAGAGTGTTATCAGGGTTGGAAATTCCCTTACAGTGTTACGTAATAGGTGCCCCATACTCAATAAAGGTAGGGTTGACCCCCCCCCCCCCCCGTACTATATAGGGTGACATTCCTCTATCAATGTAGTGGTATTACTCTGTCATTAATCTCTTATAGTGAGTGAATCCTCCACACAATTTGGTGCTCCATCGACTATAGATCATAGTATAAAGGAGAAATACCCTTAACACAGTTTCTTGTAAGGTGATGTGAGATTCATGAAAAATAAATAGGGCCCCTTGGATATTGTATAATTTGATGGGGTGTGGTACCTCCTCTATTTATCTTTTATGGTTGTATGGATTCTATATTAGAGATTACACCATGTCTGTTGTTGGGTGTAATGACGAGGAACATACCCTCCACACTAAGTATATAGAGGTTGTGTGTGGTGATGGGCATCAACCATTGGAGCATTAGAGAAGTAGGTTGAATCATTATTCATAGATAGGCTATGGATATAGATATCCCCATTATCATATTATTTGTAATATCTTGATCTTTGATTGGTTATTATGTTTTATTCCCATGATATGAATGGTAGGCCTTCATGGTATTGAGATAACCACTCTCCCTTGATTTATTATATTTGGTTATTTTGGGCTGCCAACTGGGTATGTATATAATCACCCCTATGTTGGAATTCCCCATAAAAAAATCATATTGTTCAAATGATAGGAAGATCATCATTGATGTTGCCTGACCATGTTTCAGGGTGCATAATGGCTCTTAGCGTTGATGGTGTTTGGTTTTCAACCATGGAGATTGTGTGTTCATCTATCTATAGTCATCCCCCTATCAATATTTTGTCATTTTTGGTTTCCCCCAATACTTATGTTTGGGATTTTATTTATCACCAGTATACATTTGTACTATTATGATTTTATATATGTTATTTCATTCATATTTACAATCTAGATATTAAATATTATTTTATCCTACTACACTATTTTAGGGGGAATCTTGTGTACATGGGTATATGTACATACGGTAAGGCCTTCTATTTGACTGTTTCCTACCCAATGCTACTCTCCTACCCCTTTCCTACTGGATGCAGGCTTAGGGTGTCTCACATATATTATTATCCGCCTAGTGGGCATTGTTTTCTTGAGTCCTGACATTCTTACCTAAAAAAATATATTTATAAGAATAGGGTGAGAATAATAGGTCTACTATATCGGATCCTTCATGAAATCTCTACTGAAAAATGTAAGGAATGAATAAAAAATCTTAACAAAAAAAATGTTAAACTGACTCATTAAATAAATAAGTATACATATTTCCTAACCTCACCAAGGCTATTTCTCAAAAATGATAATATAAAGTAAATCACACATTTATGTAATAAAAAGGGTACCCTGCTACAGATTTCTCATTAGTTTTCCAATTTTCACTAACATCAAACTTCTTGAGCTATCAATCTCTAAAAGTATCTATCCCAAAGAAAAACAAGCTATATATTATAACATGCATATTATATATCAGCACATCACATCATCCGTGAATCATATTCGTATAACAACTAAAAGGTTTCTTGGAGACACAAGAAAAAATTTATGATATATAATATATTCGGTATTGTATCCCATGCCTTCATAACTAATACAATATATATTATACCCTAGGACATCATATAGCATACAAAACATACCTATAATTTCCATATGGAATCTATATAAGTATATATGTGTGTGTGAAATAACCATAAGATATTATATCCCTAAACACACACACGTATATACACATATCTGTAACACTAACCAATTTTCAAACCATCGTAGAAAACTACTAGTAAAAGAGTGTAGGGATTGGAAGGGTAGTTGTCAAATATCCCTCACTATCCTAGATTTTGGTGGAATCACCCTCCCAGAGTCTATTGGGTTTCTGCCTCCCAACAGAAAAGGGTGGTGTTGTGTATAAAATCATAAAACAAAAATAATATAATATAGATCACAAAAAAACTATTGGAATTAACCGAGTATTTGTATAAACCTAATATATCTTCAATCAGACACTCATATATAACTACTAAGAGTTAGATATCTTATAAGCACACAAGTATGTAAATGGACTTACATTAATTTAATTATTTCCTTTTAAAATTCCACTTCATGTTGACCAATTTATTACTTAGTAATTAACAATGATCCATTTATAATTATTTTACCATTGGAGTGATGTCCATGTCCTCTAGGAATAATCCAACTAAGTCTTTGTTTTTTCATGATAAACATCCTTTGAATTGCAGTAAGAAAAAAACCCATGGGTTAAAACATGGTTAAAAATTATTATCATTCCATATTTCTAGTACAATAGGAAACATCTTAATCTACCATATTGATATTCATAACCAAGAAAAAATGGACGCATTGAATAGTGGGGAAATGAATATATATAACCATGAAAATTGACCGTCTATAATCTAAGTATAATATTAACAATAAACCACCCTTAATATATCCCAAAACTGTGTAATCCTAGCATTAAATCATTCTATAAAACATGGTGCGGCCCCAAATCAGTCATACTTATCACTATGAATTTCAACATCACAGGAATCAACTACAAAAAAATCAATCCTCCCCACCAATATCTCTTCATCAATCACTGTCTCATACAACCTCACCTAGCAATTAACTCATCCTGATCAATGTATATGAAAGAAAACGAACATCAAGGTCAAAGTGGAAACTAGGTATTAAAAACATTTCATTTATCCTTAACATACAAACAAGCTCACTCAACCCAAAACACAAGGCATTTATCCTTCAAAAGAAAATGGGATCACTCTATCTCAAATAATTACCATTAATAAATAACATATTTTATTACTATCTTGTATTAATGGATTAATTTATCATAGGTTAATACTATTTGTTACTTAAGGAAAAATAAATAAGAAACTATTAAATTACTAAACAATTGTTCAATGATTATCATCCTTTTGGACAAACATTAGGGAAGAATAATTTTATCTACATTCCTTATTATTATTTTCATAAATAGGCACTTCAAGATACATGTTCATTAGCCAATTACATTAACACATGGATGAAAAAAACAATTAATCATTCACATAGTATCCGTTTTTAAGATAATATTTATGTGTTTTCATTTGGTAATATCTCATTTATTAAATCAAATAAGAAAAACCAGATTACAAGAGTTTGAGAAATAGCTTTTTACAATAATCACTTAGAAAAATATGTATAAAATCCTTAGGTAATATAATGTTCCATGTTGACTCACTAGTAATGACCCCTATGTTAGGAATCCCATAAACTAGGAAATTAGTATTGTGAAATGTATAAATAACGATGTAGCTCAATGTCAAAATATTCTCTATATATTTTGAACACATAATGGTTAACCTCCATGAGAGCTTAATTGTACCATTTTTTACATATTTCACAATGGTGGTGGAGTTAAATTCTTGTCATAATTTTCACAAACCCCAATGAATTTCCATTTCAACTATATTAATTATGCTCTATTGTTTGGTGTCAAAATATATGGAATATCTAAAGCTATAAGGCCCTATATTTTCTCTTAAATCTCACTTTTATTGAATTTAGTCCATCCAAAAATGAAAGAATCCACATTAATTAAATAGTTCATGAAGGAGGTCATAAATTACATATGATATAAAGGTGAATGAGAGTTGAAAAAAAACAATAGATATATTGAAGTAGTCCTATTAAGTAAGGTCACATTTTTTCACTACACACCATAATATATAAAATGGTTTATTGAATATTAAATGTGTAATTTTCATGAATCAAATTATTTCAGATGGTATATTTGACATGGAAAACATAAATAATTTATAACAGTATCATGTTTTTTAGTAGTTATGAGAGCGTATGATTGAAATGGTCCTTGAAGTGTTTATTTATTAAAAGTGTCTAGGAAATCTTCACATCAAATAGACTAGATACAATATTCCATAGTGTTATAGTATTAGTACAGCTAAGAAAAATGTGGTTGAAATATACCTTATGCATGTTGTAATAAAAACATTTTTAGTATAATGATATGCTATAAAATTGTATTTAGGAGTCCACTGGGAGTTTAGAGCACACAAGCCTCCATGATAGGTCAAATATGGAGGGGTAAATCTATCATATTTAAAGTTTTCTATCACATATATTTTTATACACATGTGTAGTAGCAAGATATTCAAACGTGGAATTTATAATTCCATTGGATGAAAAATTCTTGACTCAAATTCAATTTCCTCTAATGAAGTGGTAGTTAGATGCCACTACCATGATTTTAGTAGGAAGAATATATAGATAATTTTCTAGTTTCCACTTGATTCATTTCGTTTTTTTCATAGATCCAGCAGATTAATTTAAGATATCAATAGGAGGTGTACCTTTCTAATTTTATAACCATCAGTTGGGAGAAAAAAATATGTTGAAAAAACAGTGGGAATGAGTTAATTTATTATAAAAGGATTCCATCAGAGAAGCAAAAATGGAAGAATATATATAATATAGATTTCTATCTTCAAGCCTATTCTAAAATATAGATCTCAATATATCAACTGATTAGTATTATCATATACAATCAACAAGATAAAGTGCACAATTAGAGATTGATTAATATCACTATGGTTTATTAATTCCAAGTACATTGTGATCAATGGGTTGATAGAATTGCATCTAGGGACTGTGATGATATTCTATTGAAGGAATCTCCCTCTATAAATGAAATTAGTTATTGAATTGATGACTTTTTTATTATGAAATTTTTACCACTGGTAAACCAATATTGAATTAGAAAATATGGAGACAATGATAGGATTCACAATAAAAATCCTAACGACTATCAATAAATCCCTTATTTTCTATGAAACAATATATTTATAAATTTTAAAAAATATGAGGGAAATGAAACACCCCAGGTTTTTCCAAAAACAGGGGAAATCAATGATAATTGAATAGAAACAAACCTTCTCTGAATCCAATATCATTGATAATATTCACATTTCAGGAATCACTAATACTCATTATGATGTAAAGAAAATATTTTTTTCCATTTGATCTCATTTCTTGAAACTTTTTTATAGTGAATAATAGCATCCTTGATGTTACTTTTTTTTCTCTTGTCTCCCTTTTTTAAGAGGATTATATAATCACCATACAATAAGTGAGTGAAAGCAACTAAATCATTAGAAGATTTTCTTTGTTTAATATTGTGGTCCTTAAACATGTTTGTAATAAGTATTATAAGATAATATAAAATAATGGAGAAGATAATTTTTTTAATAGTATCACCATGAGAGACACCTCTAGAACATGTAAATTATACCTTGGGCATTGATAAGAAATGGTATATAGGATGATCTCAAGAGTGTTTTGACCCATTTGTTGAATTTATAATCAAATAAAAATTTATATAGGACATTAAAAATGAAACTAAAGTTCATTATATCAAAAAAAATTCAACATATAGTATCAATGAAATATTTCTTCTTCTTTTGGGTTTTCAATGAATAATAACACTCTCAGAATCTGTATTGGTATAGTCTTGAATTGTTACTCCTTTTGTATATACAAACTAATTAGAGTTGAAAATCATATTGGAAATGGATTAAATATTATTATAATGTATTCTTTAAAAAATGTTTATATCATAATGATAAGATCAATTGGATCAATAAGATTTATATCATTTTCTTTCTTCTCTATATGAATGAGAGATAAGAATTTACCATTGATTCCCTATGGGAATCCACTATTATTGATGAAATTATTGATGAATCCAAAAACATTATGTTCAATAACATTGAAAAGGGATTGGAATAATAAGTTGGTTAATCAATTTGATCCATGAGAGATGCTAGTATTGAATCTAAAAATAACTTCTTCAATCTGAAAGTAAAAAAGGAATATTATCAATCCTAACACTATACTCTTTGTTTTCAAGAATGGGAGTATTATTTTCTACCAAATCAAGGATGGTATTGGTTACATTGGGGATATTATATTAAAATTAAAATACATAGTTTAACATCTCTTTGCTTTTTTTAAATAATTTCACATCATCATTAAGGATTAACAACGGAATATTAATATTTCAGATTCATTCAACATAGTCAATAAATTTGGGGTTTTGATCACAAAACATTATTCATTTCACTTTAAAAATATCTATATACTACTTCTATGATATTTTAATGGGTGTTTAGTTCATATAAATTCATATTTTTCTACTTAATTCCTGTTTAAAAATCATAGTTGTTGTTAAACACTAAAATTTTATGATGAGAGGATTCAAGATTGTCAAATTATTTATTAGGGTGACTGAAATAGGTTATGATCCATTATCTAAGATTTCCATTATGAAGTTATAGATTGATAATAAACTCTCATGCATCATCCTTGTAATAAATATATCTCCAGTTATCTTGATATATCTTTTGACATACAATGTGAAATGTCCATGAATTGTTAAACATAAAAGAAAAATGTGTCTTTATATCCTTTAAAACAATATTTACTATAATTTGATGATGGTAAAAATTTATTATTTCAAGTGTGGTAAAATATATATATACCAATACATAAAGGGAGGCTTCATTAACAATATCCCTTTACAGTATTCTAGAATCAAATTTTTTAAGTTTCATTCAATTCCATGTGTATTTTGGAACTATAAGATTCACTTCATAAAGGATGATACATTCAATAAAATCCATGAATTATCTAGTTTAATCATATTCATTAATCATACCAATTATTTAAACCTAGATGACAATAGCATTAAAATCCTCTAGTAGAGTCCATGGATCATTCAAAAAACATCTTAAGGATTGAAATATTTTCGAAAATTCCATTCAGTATTAATGAATAATATATAAGTGAATGAAAAGGAAGAAGGGATTTGTCTCCATTAAATTTTATTTGAGATTTACCACATTCTCGGTTAATTTTACAATAGAAGTCCCATATAGACATGATTGATAATGGACTCATAGTATTTTAATATATGTAGAATAATGATTAGAATCAACCAAATGATAGCCCATTCATTCAAAAAAGGCATACATTAAAGGGAAAACCATTTTGGGTTCATATAGTCCAAAATAATAATTATTAGTATTCTTAATAATTAGTCTATAAGATTTGGTTATTTCAATGTTAGACATAACCTAACGGTTCCAGAATAGGATCTTCATTTAAATTTGTATTTGGTGATGGAGATCCCTTTATCCTTGCCCACTAATTTCTTCTTCTAGGTTGTTTTCTTAGTTATACCTACATTTAATATATCATGATTATGTGTTATATTATTGGTTTTTGCATAGATTCTGATGTGTAATAATTGATGAAATTCCCATAGTCCTTTAGAAGGGGGGTTTTTCAACATCAACACCTAATTCATTTACAGGATTTACTTCCATGGAGCTTCAATAAATTTTCCAATCTAGTTTAAATATTTAATTAATCATCTATTTTTTCATAATTACATATAGATCACTGATATTTTATATCTTTCTAATCTATAGTAGCAAAAAAATAAACTTCCAAACATCTTTCTAAGATAGAGATTTGTCAACATGAGAAATTTCACACTTATTAGACATAGAGTTCTCAAAAAATTTACATTCTAATGTGTGAAATTTTAGGAAATTTGAGGATCCATATTGATTTCATTATTCTTTTCCATCATAGGATTCACATTAGAATCATTGGGTATTTTATCATCACTATTAAAATGAACAGGTTCCATTTAAGTGAGAGGTTTCTGCATCATAGTGAGTATGTTGTTATAATATTGGACCACTCTTTATTATTATAAACATCTTGTTTTTCATTAGTGATACTATGACCAAATTATTTGGAATCCATATTTTCATTAATTCAAAAATCATAGAATTCATAATTGTTCTGAGTTCTTAGTGTTGTGGATTCATCTTCCATATTTTCGTCATAAAGAGTGATAGGTATAGTTTCATATCTATTGGGTTCAAAATTTTTCGGATTAGATTCATTTTTAAGGGAAATAACTTGATTCTAGTTGTCTTGGGATATTTTATGATTTATAATGTATTCCACATTCTACTTTTCCTATTCCTCAATAAGTAATGACCATGATTTCTTAGTTAAAACTTTTTCATTCGGTGTGGAATCTTATTTTACATTTATCAATATTTTATAATCATTTTTCATCAATGGATCACCCATCTCTATGAAGCATTATTTTCATTTATTAGATTTATTGGCATCTTTTCAAGAATTCACATTATAAGGTTGAATCACTTACTTCTAGATCACCATGTAGTTGGAAATAGAGTAAACAAAATTTCTTAAAACAACATTGAAATGTGGTGTGCATTCATACTCTACCATATCATAAATATAGTGATCGCTGGTAATGAAGATGATAGCATCTAATAGCTTTGAGTCCAAATTATCATCAATAAATAACCTTATATAGATACCCATCTCATTTTTCAGAGTAGGCTTTTCCATTTTAAATTTTTTACCTGTGAAGGATTCAATGTCCATAAGAGTTACAAGATTCCAAAATAACTAATTCAAATTATAAAGCCTAACGCAAATTCATTCCATATATTTACATTGGGTGATGGTATTAAATGAGGTATCCAATTACAAAATTATTATAACTCTATGTTGTAGGTGAGAATTTCCATATTTCTAGGTTGAGATTAGCTCCACATTAGTTCTCATGGTAATGTCATAGAAGCCCCTCCCAATCGAGATCAATTTCTAATTTCTAGTGCACTACCAATGTGAAATTATGGATTTAATATCCAAAATTGATTAGGTTTATCCCCATTTTATTATGAAATTATTCTTAGGATAGATACTTTTCAAATATTAAGCCTCAATTTAAAAGAACCGTGGTATGTAACCACTTAGAATTCATAATCTTCATATTTTTTGAGCATAGAAGGATTTGAAGGGGAATATTTGCAAAGATATGATCCATGAATCACCCCATAAAGAATATTTTTTTGGAAGAGATAATTTTTTTGAAACCCCCATAAGATTTAGTTTATCCATAGCAATATTCATTCCATTAGATAATTTATAGTGCATATCGTTGAAGGCTTGCTCCCATTCTGGAATAAATGATTCCATGAGGTAGATGAAATACTAATATATTGAAATTAATTTATTAAAAAACTCTATGATTCTAAGATTTTTTTTCGTATGAGAGAGTCGCCCACACAACATTAACAATACCCCTCCTTCATTTATCCATTTCAGGAATTTTATTACCATAAAATTACATGATTATAAAGTTTCATTAAACATGACTCTTAAAAATAATTTATGAACCAAAAATTAGTATATTTATATTTATTATCATTTTCATCAAATTTACAAGGAAATCTATAAATAATAAACATGTTGAAAAATAATATCATGGATAACACACTATCTTGAAAATCAAGAAGCAAACTATTATCATGGGGAAAACCTATGATCTCTAAATCTAAAAACTATTTATTTAAATAATCCATATTATAATTTATTATGTTTAATTCCACAACAACCAAAAAATCTAAAAAAAATTCAAATAATTATTTCAAATATTTAATAGGGGAAGAAATTATCTCATGCCTCAAGGATTTCAACATTCACTAATGAGAATGAAACAAAAATGTAGATATCTCATTATCTCTCATGTAAAGAAGATACATCCCTCCAAAAACATCATGTAAAAAATGTGCCAAAAAAGTAATAATACATAAGATGAATTAGGATCAATCACCATACCTTGATAAGTGGAATGGGAGGGAAAATATTCCAAACCAAGAATAAATCGCAAGAAAATAAGTACAAATCACCTTTGATCACCACAAATCAAACATGGTAAAAAATTATTATCTACCCCAAGAAATGATTTTAAAAACCATGGGAGAACAATAATGGACACAATGTGTTTTAGAATAAAATATAGAGGGTTAAAAAAATAATAATGGCCAAGTTTTTCTTATAGGAACACTTCTAGTTATGAATTTACATAGTGAATATCCCATTCAAATTGAAAATGATCCCACATTTAACATCCTTAAAAAATTATTTGTCTCAAATTACAAATCCTTAATTTGATTCTACATGTAAATTTTTGGATTAATATATGAGTGTAGATGATAAAATCCACTAGGATCGAACATCCAATCCATTCATTTCCAGTATTCAATATATATCATGAATAGAACCTCTGAAAAAACCCTCTGTTTAGCCATTAATTTTATTCAAATCCTAAATCAAACTCCACAAATTAACAAAATAGAACATTAATGATATTTATACCCTCATGAACTAGAATAACCTTATTGTATCCTTGATATGGTTGTTCACATGACCTGATGCTCACCTCCCCACATGCCAGAGGCTTCGGACTAGCAACAAGGGTCCATTGTGATAGTCTAAGGAGACTATACAATCATATTCAAAGTGGAATTATAGTTTCATAAATGAATAAATAGATAAAAAATAATATCAAACACTCTAGGAATTTCAAGCATCCATAAAAAATATTCATGCATCCATAACAATATCTAGTACCATATACAAATTTATGTAATGTCATGCCGCTAAACCGAATGGGTAAGAAAATGTGGAAGGAGGAACACATACATAGAGGTATATCAAATGAACCAACAATAAAAAAATAAAATCCATATTCGTTCACAATCCCTATATTGGTATTTTGATCCCCCTCTCCCATGTTATAGTAAAATCATGAATCAACATCCATGAACTTTACCCTATTTGTACCTACTTCTATGAAGTGTGTCCGGGTCCCAAATGGTGGCTCGAACAGGGTGTGAGATATAATCAGTATTCCACCACCAATGATTTATATAATTATACATCCATTTCATATAATATGATTAGTTATTAGTTATAATAAATGAAATAATTAATATAAACTTTAAATAGATGGCTCTAGTTCCTGAAGGATAACATGCTAACACTACCTTATTTGGACAGTGCCGATAAAAACCTATGAAAAAATTTCTTCAGGAACATATATATTTAAGTGTATATATATGTATTTATTTATGTGTTCTATATCTATAATGATGTTTATATCTATATATTTATATATGTAGTGTTATCCAAAAATCGAGGTGTAAATCAGGCATCCATGTCTAGTCATTGGAGTTCCATAATGTAGAAGGGGACGCTATACCTGGGTGTCATATGTATAATGGATTTAATACATGAGAATAAAAAGTACGAGGGGTTCCTTGTATGAGTATCAAAAGTATCAAGGACATTGTTCCTGAGTATCCCAAGTATAATGGACATCAATCTCGAGTGTCAAAAGTATGAGGGTCGCCATGCTCGAGTATCTTAAGTATCAAAGATCTAATTCACATGTAACGCATGTATAAGGTACTCCATTACCAACTTTCAAAATTATGTATTATTCCAATCCTATGCATCACAAGTGTAACAGACGTCATACTCAACTGTCTTAAGTCATAGTATTAAATTACGCCTTATAATCTATTAACATTCCACTTTAACATGGGTGTATCCATTGTTTATGTAAAAATACATTATTTAGTCTCAAAACACACTTACCTTTTAATTAATTATAGTAATTACAATTATTAGTCAATGACAAACCATATATAACATGGTATGGTCACGTAAACATGTACAATACCAAGAGAAATTCCATAAGAACGTCTTAAAGGATATAAATAGTCAATGGGGACCAAACACTATATGAAAAAGTGGATACAACATCATTTTATGAAGGATAAAAATTTAAAAAATGGTAATGTGTTTATTTAAGGAAATTAATATAAAATCTGACATACATCATCATAGCTCATAACATAAATTGACAATACATTATGGATAACTCTAATACCACCTATCTTATAGCAGTATATGTGTACTCGTACATTATATGATTTCGATTCAAACTATAATGGAATAAAATAGATGAATAGCTAAACCCCCTAATTTAGGGAATATGATCACCCTCCAAAATAAATCAATCAATAGAAGAAAGATTAATAAATGAACTAAAAGAATGATGATCATGCCAATGGTGGTCCAATGAGATGAATTATAGCTCGATCAGATATTGGATGGTGAATATATATTAATTCCTAGGTTAAACATGGGGATAGATCAAAAGGGAGGATAGGATTAGGTTTTCCACTGCAGATAAAAATAAAGTATGGATAATATAATGGGAAATAGGGGAAATAGTAATTAACCACTATTTATGTAGCTACATGGTTGGCCAAACCAAGCTCCAACCATGTGAACCTTATTTCCTAGGTAGCACACCTTTCATGACCTATAGTGCATGGTTTGACAATCATGTGCGACCTATGCACGCCATCTATATCAACCTTGATGGGACTAAGACTCCATATAATGGTTTAGAAAAACTATGTTGAATCCTTATAGGGATGCATGGTTTGAGGAGAATGGTGATCCCTAACCATGTATTAATTGTGATACTATACTATTTCCTCCCATAGATGAATCATTGGGCTCTGAACATGCCCCAAAAACTCATGATATGTTCTTTAAATCAAAGATAACAGTCAAATGGTAAAATTATGGTTTAAACTAAATAATAATCATTTTTTACCAAAAAATAAAATTTATTTATTACTATATTTTCCTAAAAGAAACACCTCTCATTCCACAGGTGGTAAAGGATTATATGATAATAACTCTAGAAACTAGGCATGTATGTCAGCCTCTAACTATGAAGTTTCATCTAGTATGTGGTCGTGCTTCCATAGCACGCATGGGAGAGGAACTTACTGACTTCAAAGAACTTTTATTCCTCGGTCAATAATACATAATGGATTCTCCTCAAAGGATGAATCCACCACCAATTAAACCTCCACTGGATGTGGAATATGATACAGTTTTAAATGATATTGGAAAAGATAAGATACATCGAATAATTCAAAAATTTCATTGTAGCACTAAGGTAACTACAACCAATAGGCTATCAGCCAGAATCACTCTAGTGTCGTGAAGGGCCTGACATAATGATGTGATAGAAGCCCTTTTTTCCGAATCCATGCATGGCCCTGTATAGAAAAATATTATAAGAAAATATTAATCCTCACATAAAAATATATCTATCGATGATGATGATTGGAATATGACTTATTCCTACACTGATTTGTAGAAATACACATCCTAATAAGTTTAATATGCTCTAATGTATCTTGAAAGATATGAGTTCAAAATAGCATTTCCACTCCTTCCACTAATCAACACAGGGTTGAATGACACGACCTACATTATAGGGACCCATAAGGTTCCACATGTGCGGTTTAGTGGAAGATTTTATTACAATATAACATAGTGATAGGTATGTTTTTCCCTAAGAACCTACTGATACAAGGATTCTTGCTCAAATCATGTCCTCTAAAAGTTTTATCATACAATCAGATTGACCGTCATTCTATGAGTGGTAGGATATACATAGTATTACACATAAACCCATTTCAATTTTCAACCTGACACATTCCAATTTGTGTGGTGTGTAAAAAACAATTATTTACTAAGTGAAAAAATATTATAGTGGTTAACCTAGGTTGTCTCCAGAGAGGAGCACCCAACAATCATGAATGTCACTTTGTTTTTAATTTGTTTGGTTTTGAAAACAATGAAACAAAACTAAAGAAAGAAATAATTTAGAATATTTAAAACAAATTGAAAAATAATTTGATTAAAAATAGTGATATATATTGGGTGATCGGGTCGGGGTTGGTTTTCCAATTGTAATGTTATCATAGTTCTCATTTATTCATTACTCTTTTATATAATCGATTGAAATGAGATTTCACAATCACTTCCTCTTAGTTATTTGTTTAATAATGTTTGGGATATTAAACCTTAATAATATCTTATTTTAGTCCATTCTCCATCCTTTTGTGAAATATTTTTAGTGAATATCCTCAATTGATTAAGTAAACTCCCAATCGGGTCATGTTTATCCCAAACAATCTTGAATATTCAGTACAAACTCACACGTACTAACGATCGCCGTGTACTTCAGCACTATGTTCTGATCTATTCCATCACATATAGACCATAACCTAGTGATGGATATAATTATATTTGAACAAAGAAATAATAAAAACAGAATATAAAATCAAATAAAATCGCACTAGATAATATAAGTTGTTATTACAATTGAAACCAACTTCATAATAGAGAAAACATTTTATAACATTAAGCACATGAACTCAAACATTAAAATATGGAAAATCTAACCATACCCAATCACTCATAATATTTATCTATCCATGTTAAGGGTAATTGAGGAGAATGGGGAAGTATATTATATTATAAAACTAAAATAAAGAAAAGAGGGAAAAGAAGAACATGATCATTTCCTCGAGAATCTATCTACCAAAAGTTAAGCTTCTGTTCTTCCACCCTCTCATAGAATCTGGCCAAGGTATCTTCTTATAGGATGTGAGGAAGGTAGTTGGATATCTACCCATGAAGTTTGAAAGCATTTGGAGCCGTGTGGAATGAGTTAGATATGAATTAGTAGACCAAAATTATTCTGGCCACCAATCACTATTCCACCAACCATAGTTTGACTGGTTGATGGGCGGCCTTAATAAACTCCATTCACCATGAAATTTAATATGAGACTTCCGAGTCGAGTTTGATTTTTGACCCAGTTTAATAACCCCATTTGGTGGTTTGTATCACGAGATATGGATCATTGAATGATACATGTTCCATACTGTCGTCTAGAATAATTTTTCACATTAAACTGATTTGTTTTGGATTGTTGTATTTCGAATTGGCTCCGGGTCTAGGATACTTATTTCTATCCCTCAAATTATTTCATTCTAAAAAAAGGAATTAGATGAATTTGATGAAAATTGTAGGTGTTATTCTCTATATATTGAGACAACATAAAACTGTTAAATGTCTAGAAATAACCAATTTTCACATTTAAGATCAAAACTCACCAAAAAATATAAAATGATCCAAAGAAGATCAAATTGATTAATGGTAAGGGATTAAATCATTCAAAAACATAGTAATAATTATGAAAATATTATCTTAGTAAATTCCCTTACACCTAGCACTTGGACCCCTGGACAAGTAAACAACAAAATCAAATCAAAGCAAATTTAAAACACATATTCATGAGATCTAACAATTTAACACCAAGAATTAAAAGATATCATTCCTCACAAACAACCATTATTACAAGTTCCCAATTCAGTCATTAAATATATTTATTATTCATTTCTTCTCCCATGAACACAAAACACTTACCTAACATTCATTTTCTCCCACCACACAAATATCAATTATCAAAAATGTCTTTCTCATCAAATAATTATGTTAGGGTCACCATAGGACTGATAAATTCCTACATCTCCACCTAATGTGAGTCAAGGACATATGATTATCATGAGGACATTTCATGGTTGTTTTGTGGATTTAGTTTGGTAGGATTTAGATGTGAAAAACAATCTGAGGCTGAATAAGGAGTGCTTGGCTCTTTTTGAAACAAAATTGCATTATTCAAATTTTTACTCAAGTACAGTCTGCTCCTCACTCTACATAGTAGTAAATCAGCCCCATCAGCATGAAAAATTAGTGAAATTTCACACCATTCCTCATTTTAGTAGAAAACATATCATTCATCTGAAAAATTATTTTTCTAGAAAGCTCCAGATAGGCACAACTTTTTTCTACATTAGAAGCTCCAGAAAGGCACAACATCTCATACATGAAAGCTCCAGAAAAGACACAACTTTTAATAGAATGAATTTTTTTTAGAAACAAGAACACATATAAAATGGTTTATTTTCCACCCAAAGTATCACCAAATTAGGTATCATAATACAATATAGCTTCCCTTACACTTAAGTTCAACAAGATCTTGTAATTTCACTTCAAGAACATGTTGGATAGAGAAACTTGTCTTGTAATGTGGATAACCTAATAGGTTTTTCATGGATTCTATGGGCTACAAGAATTAAATTTTCATGGTAGGACATAATTAAAATGGATTATTTTGAAACGGGGGCTTTAATACCAAAGAAATGCCTCAATAATTTAAAACACATGTACCTCAAACCCTCAAGTTTTGACTAAAATAAATAAAATTCTAGTTAAATAAATCATCGTATGGTTCTCTAAAAAAGTGAGGTAAAATAAATTATTATGAAAACTAGGTTTGGAAGCCTCATGGGAAAGTGATTTCAAATATAAAGACAATGAATTGTGGCATGGGATTCAAAAATCAGAGTATTTTTCATTAAATTTCCAAATATTTGAACTTGAAACAAAGTCACTTTCAGCATTAATTTTAGCTCAGTTTCATAGGATAAATTGTTTCACACATTGGAATGGGTTTTAAAATTTTTTATGACAATAATTTCAGCTCAACAGTTACAAAAAAAACAAAAAAAGTTGAAAACACAAAAAAAAAAATTGGAAAAACATAATTGAAAATACTAAACTTCAAAGGTTCCCTCCCACACACATAAATGATGCAGTGTCAGCAATTCATTCAATTCGTTTTATCATGTAATTATAGTTTATATGGAATCAAAACAATCAATCAATAGATAAGGAGAGGTACAACCAGACTTATTGGTAGTGCAATATTTAGTTATGATCCTAAGTGTTACGCATATAAAAACCTACAAACAAAGGTAGATAATAAAACATAATAAATTTATTAAAAGTAAAGATAATAGAAATAGAATTAGAATAAAAGGATAGATCTTGGTTTATTCCCACAAGTGGTCCCTGGGTTTTGACTGCCTCCAGATGGGCACTTTCAATTAGTCATCCCCAATCCGATGGTGGGTGATGTTTCATTAATATAAACTACTAGAACTACTTCTTTCCATCTTGAACTTCTTTCTTTTTGTTGAGGACTACCTGGATATAGTACACCAAATCCACCCATATGAAAATGATTTTAAACTTTGATGGTGGTGGTATGACAAATAATGAGCCCTCCACTTTTATGGTTTCCACTTTCACAACTTCTTCTTCATTCTCCATCGGTTCCTCAATGTATTCTGCATCAAAATAATAATCAATGGGTGAATCAGTAAGTAATTAAATTTGAACAAAATTAAAGCATAGAGAATCAAAATAAAATACTTCCCTTTTAAAGTATGAATCATGTGTATCTATTTATTCATGGAAATACTCTTTGGTATCCTCTTGAACTCCCTACAATAAGTGTTCATCTAGTTCAGGGAGCCCCATATTTTCCTTATGTTGTGTATCTTCTTTTTCTTCCTCATCCACCAAGACAATACAATTGTTGGACAAATCTGAAAATTTATAACTGGGGGAGGTAATACTCAATTCATATTTAATAAAATTATAATGAAAAAATTCTAAGAAAATATTATCTCTCTAATTTTGTTCATCTTCAATTACTTCTTTAATAGGAGGTGCATCTTTTTGTCGAATTTCACAAGATAAAGGCAGGCAGTCAGGCTCCTTCATATTTTCTTTTAATTCCACTGCTTTGGTGGTGTCTTACTTCAATGGTTCTAGTTCTTATACATTATATTGAATATGTGGATCAAGTAGTTATTAAAACTCATTGTAGAAGCCATTAGTATCTTTTTGATCGTCCACATGTATCTCAGTAGTCATTTCTTCCATCTTGGCTTCCTCAAGTTCATGCTTAGGTTCTAGTTTCTCCATAAATGCTCAGATATATTCAACTGAAAGTTCTAATTTTCTTTCTAGTTGTTCTATGTCACTTATAAGTTCTTGCATCTGAACTATATTATACCCAAACTCGTATTCTTGTTCCACATGTTGGTAATTGTTCCATAAATTAAAGAGATGATAAATTGAAAACATCATGTAAAAATATTTTTTTATGTTTTTTTCAAATGAGTTAAATATTTATAATTAAATTGTGGCACTACCTCCCTGGAAACGGCACCAAGTTTTGACACATTCTTACCGTGGGGTGTAGAAAAAACAATTATTTACTAAGTTAAAATATAGTATAGTGGTTAACCTAGTTTCTCTCCAGAGAGGACTGCACAACAATCATTTGTGTCACTTTTTTTTTAATTTTTTTGGTTTCAAAAACAATGAAACAAAAATAAATAAAGCAATAATGTATAATATTTAAAAAAATAGAAAATAAATGTTATTAAAAACAGTGGTAAATATTGGGAGACCAGTTCAGGGTTGGTTTTCCAATTGCAATGTTATCGTAGTTATTATTTATTCATTCCTCTTTTATTAAATCGATTAAAATGAAATTTCACAATCTCTTACTCTCACGTCATTATTTAATGATGTTGATGAGATTGACCCTTACTAATATCTTATTTTGGACTAATATCCATACATTTGTGAAATATTTTTAGTTAATACCCTCAATTTATTAAGGCTATTCCCAATCGAGTCTTGTTTATCCCAAACAATCATGAATATTCAGTACAAATACCACACTTACTGACGATTTCCAAGTACTTCACCACTATGTTCTGATATATTCCATCATATATAGACCATAACCTAGTGATGGATTTAATTATAATTAAAAAAACAATAATAACAACATAATAGTAAATCAAATACATTCTCACAAGATAATATAAGTTGTTATTACAATTGAAACAAACTTCATAATAGAGAAGACATTTTATAACATTAAGATCCTGAACAAAAAACTTACAAAATGGAAAATCTAACCATCCCCAATCACTCATAAGATTTACCCCACCATGGTAAGGGTAATTGAGGTTAAGGTGGAAGAAGATTACATTAAAATACTAAAAGAAAGAAAAGAGAGAAAAGAAGAACATGAACATTTCCTCTAGAATCTGTCCACCAAAAGTTCGGCATCGGTTTGTACAACCTCTCATAGAATCAAGCCAATGTCCCTTCTTATTTTATGTGAGGAATGTAGTTTTCCATATACTCATGAAGTTTTAATTAATTTTGAGCCGTGTGGAATGAGTTAGAGCCGAATTAGTAGACCTTAATTATTCTGGCCGCCAATCACTATTCCACCAACCATACTTTGACCGGTTGAAGGGAAGCCTTAATCAACTTCTTTATCCATGAAATTTAATATAAATCTTCCTAGACGAGTTGGATTTATGACCCATCTAAAAGAACCACATTTTGGGGTCTGTAGAACGAGATATGTATCACTGAATGATACATGTTCCATTCTTCCGGCTAGAATATGTTTTCACATTGACTGATTTGGTTTGGCTTGTTGGATTTAGAATTGGCTCGGGGTCCAGAAGACTTATTTGTATCCCACAAATCATTTAATCCTAAAAAAATAATCAGATGAATTGGATTAAAATTTTAGGTGTTATGCACGAAATATAGAGACAACATAAAATTGTTAAATGTCCAGAATTAACCAATTTTCACAATTATGCTCAAAACTCACAAAAAATATATAAAATGATCTAATCCACTATAAAGGCCTATTGAATATGTAATAAATGGGAGATGTTTTTAAACCTATCTATGATCACCCAAAAGGAGTCACTTACCCAATATAATCTAGGAAATATAATAATGGTATCCATGGTTATGTTGTCCCACTTCCACTTTAGAATAGTTAACTACAGTAAAATCCCCAATGGCCAGCGGTGTTCTACCTTCACCTTCTGACAAGTGGAGCACTAGGTTGCAAGCCTATGTATCTCCTTTTTCATACCTACCAAAAATTATTGGTTGTGTAAGTCATAATACATCTTGGTAGGATAGGTATGCACTTCCTTAATTATTGCCTGATTATCTCACATAAAATCCTCTCATACTTCTAGAGGACCGAGAATGCGTCGAAGAATGTGAAACAAATCGTTTTCATCAATGAACCAACTAGACATTGGATTATCACCTGTAATACTCTTCCATATGACCCATCCCTTAGGATCAAATAGATATATAATCATCACATTCTCTATAATTAAATAGTTCATTGATAAAAATGCATGTATAGACTATCCATCATGGTCTTAAACCTCCAAAAGTATCACCTAAGGCCGATCTATAAGGTGACACTCGCTATAGGCCTCCTGAACTACTTGTGATTGAGTCTTTATGATCATTGTATCAGCAACTATATTTCCATTACCTATTTTATAGGCATGCTCAAAGTTGAAATAATTTAGATATTCATCCCACCTTCATTTCCTAATATATTCAATTCATGCTATGTAAATATGTACTTGAGGATTTTTTGGTATGTTTACACCACAAAATGACCTCCCAAAAATTAATTCCTCCAACAACACATGGTTTGAACAACATCGGCTAAGTCGATATTGTGTGTCAGGTGGTTCCTTTTATGTGGCCACAACTAATGAGTCCTGTATGTCAAAACCTACTCCTCCTACATCACAACTTCTCCAATCATGATACATTATGCATCACAATAAAATTTATATCTCCTTATAGGATCTAGAAGAATACGGAACTATACTAAAGTCAATTTTCATTTCAACTGCTTAAATTCCTTATCACATGCTTCAGATCACAAAAACATAACAATCATTTTAGTCAAATTGGTAATATTTGGTTCAATGTGTGATAATTCTTGAATGAACTTCCTTTAATAGCTATCCATCCGTATGAAAATACATAGGTCAAAGAAGATCTTGGTATGCTACAAGGAAACATCAGTGCTCACATTCTCTTGACCAACAGATACTCATATATCTAAGAAAATGTAACCTAAATAGAGAACCATGTCTATCCAAAAGTTGAATTTAGTGACATTATCATACATTTTTTTCACTCCTAGATTATTCATAATAATCATAATATGTTTTTAATAGTCATGTTATGTACTAGAATACCTCAAGATGTCATCTCTGATGACTACCACAAATGAATTTGGATATGGGTGAAAAACTCAACTAATCAAATCCATGAAAACATCTAGCCCATTTGAAAGTATGAATGGAATAATGAGATACTCATAAATTTTATGCATGATATGAAGTTTTGTACAAGTTATGTAAAAAGGTATAACTTGTACCTTAAGGTAGTCTGACCACAAATCTATCTTTGAGAAAACTATTTATCCTCACAACTTTTTAAAGAGGCCATAAATATAAGGAAGTGGAAACTAGTTCTTAACATTAAGTTGGTTCAATATATGGTTTTCCACAAAATTATTAAGTGTATTATTCAAATTTTTAGAAAAATAAAAATAGGATCCTCATGGTGAGATGATGGTAATATAATACCATTATCCCTAAATCCTCTAGCTGCCTCTTTTAATCCCATAACTCATTATTATCTATCATATTTAGAGGAATGGATACTATTGAAGCTCTTGGTATTTGCTAGATATAAAACTATCCCTATCTCATAGGAGGTAGTTTGGGAGTCTTTAGGAATAATGTATCATAATTGATCAACTTCTAGAGAGAAAATTAACATGAAGTACTCACAAATCTTCTCGAAAATGGCTAGAAATATGGAATGTCACTCCACTAATTTCTTGATTCTCTATTCTAGCTTAAATTTCTTGGAAATATTATTCACCTTTTTGGTGATAAATATCAGCCTATGGGGATGAAAATAATACACTTTAATGATGTAATTCCACATAAGATCAATAGGGCTCCAACTATCCCATCCCCAAAATAACATCAAATCATGTCTTCTCCCTGATGAATCGGTCCCATAATAGAACATTACTTCCTACCTCAAGGGCTAACTCCATAAACTGTTATACACTCTCTAAATGAATACCTAGGGATTATATAGGGTTATCACCCCCACCAAAGAAATGAATATTATGCTCAATGCTCTCCATAGTAGTCATAGAGATAAAAATAATAATAATCACCCATGTCAAAAAGGGGAGATACTAATGGAGAGGATATAATTATTTTACCTTTAACTGTAGATATCCCAGTACCAATATCCTCTAGAAAAGGAAGAATGCCAATGATATGTCCTTCTTTAAGGCCTTAGGATAACCTGATATCCTTGAGTATGTCTTCCCTACTAAGGTTTCACATCTAAATCATGGATACCTCAACCACAATCACCACTTCTTCTTGAATGGGAAGTAGTACCCCAACTACATACCTAGTGAGGATATAAAAATTGTACTCCTAAAAGAGGAGTTGATAAGGAAACTCTCCATCAAGTCATCGATCAGAAGGTACAATAAAAATGTGGATGATATATCATCATTTCGCAACCACAACACTAGACAGTTCTCTAGAACAATGTGGCCTCTTTTGAACTAGATTTACACACAGGTGAAAACCAACATGGCTATCAGTGGGTTTTATCTTGCTACTACTACTCCCATGTGAAATCTCAAAGAAACATTTCTCTCCACTGGTCTAACAACTTCCCAATCTCTATTCTCAACCGCCATGGCCCACACTATCATCTCCCCTCTAGTTATTCTTCGTGATGAGGGAATGTTATACTACTTTTGAAACTATGTTCAACCAAAGGAAAATTTCCTCTGATCGTATATTGTATACAAGCCCATCTAAAAATCTTATTTATATCTCCAACATGTCTACAATAAGAGTTAGTGAGAAGCACTGGATCTCTATAAACTAAGAATAATAGTCAATCAAAAACATAGTACCCTATTTTATATTCATAAACTCTCTATCCCAATCGACTCTCATCATTAGAGGAATGAAAAATGACATAAAATGTTTTTGTAAAACCAGTCATATCCATGCCCTGATGATGATTTTCCTATGTAATAACATCCCACCATCTCATGGAAGAATCTTGATGCATGTAGGTAGATAGATTCATGGTCCTATGAGAAGGTTTCTCATGATTCTCAAAGATAGTCATCATGGCCTATATCAAGGACTTTTTATCTTGAGGACCCCCATCCCCCACAAACATGGGCAGACGCGGGTTCTAGAATTCTTGTGTCAACTCTTACATAGAAATAAAAGTCCATAGTGCTCCCAGCATAGTCTATGTAAGAAATAATACTCCCTCTCAAAATTGGGCATCATCACCTAAATATGGAATAAAATTAGGTTTCTTGGATGGAAATACTATAGGTAACACTTGTGGATTAGGGACCACCACCTCTAGAGCCTGGTCATCACTACCCTTTGGGAACACGACTCAAGAATGTCTTGGTGGAATAGCTCTAAAAATTTAAAAACATACATCATATATAATTTGATAATGGAATAATCCATAGGTATAAGATATTAATAGGTATAAATCTCCATATATAAATTCACACCCCTCTCCCTACTACTATATCTAGTTTGATACAATGTATAGAAATAATAATGTGAGAGATATTACCTACCTTCCACTAATGAGGTTGGTTCATGGTCAATCTCTCTAGTAAAACTCAAAAGTCCTCGTATACTGAGTGTTAATTACAAGCTATAGAGTAAACACACTTATATTTTCAATTTTCATTCCATTTAATGGTGACCATTTAATTTCATAGTTCAAATTTATTTAAATTAATATATATTTATATTGAAATCCTGGTAATTTTGGAATTATATAGATGACCACATCCAATTTATAAAGGCCCATAAACTTCATAAATAAAATTATGGAATCCATTTAATCCCTACCATGATCATGTTTTAGCCCATTCGACGAATGGTCTATAACTCAAGGTTCAATAAGTGAGTTTTAAAGGTTTCATCATCAAGATGTGATGAAAAACACTATTTGGTAGATACAGGAATATTAAGTAAGAAAATTATTTTTTTCATTCCCCTGTAGTGAAATGTTATAAGACATCAATTTATAGTAGTCAAGGTACTCATAAAAATTTGATGAATTATAATCAATGAGATGAACCTATATGGAATTACATAATGCATGAAATGTGAGTAACTAAGTTTTTATGATGATGTATGGGACAACACATCCTTACCATACTAGGACAATGATAAAATGGAATCCCCAACAATAATAATTTACAATATACCATATCTTGTGTATTACCCAATAGTGGAATCAAAACAACTATAATAAGAAGAATCCAAACCCATAATTTCCTTCCTTGGTAATCATTCCTTTCACTGTACATTGGATTGAAATTCCAAAAAATTATATCATGACAAAATTATGACTTGTACAAGTCTCCTTTATACCATCCCAAATTAATATTTTGATGAAAAGGAAACTCAAATTCTACTTTGTAATTTCCTCACCTAGAAGGCACTAAGAGGTTCCCGGATCCAGTTGATCACATCGCCTCAAGACTAACTCAATTTATTCCAGTGGATGCCAACTAATAGAATGGGACTATTGTGGTAGAGTGAGGATACTATACCCTCTATTATTAGAGTATCTTCACAGTGTAATAAATTATTAAACAGTTAGATAATTATATCAACCAAAAATTGAAAGTAATTCATCCATATAAAATAAACAATATTAAATAGATTTATCCCGCACCATATACAAAATGATGTGATTTTATTGCTCTAAAATAGGGTTGGGTATGAATACATGGAAATAGGAACACATAAGAAAGGTAAATAAAAATAAACAAAAATGCAAAAAGTCAATCTCTATGTAATATCATGATTCAAATATCAGTCATGTACTCCCTCATTCCCATGCTATAAAAAAACCAATAATCAAAAAATAGTTTCTTTCGCACATCCCTACCTGTATCCATGAAATATTTCTAAGTACCAAATATTGGCTAGAACATGGTGTGTGATAAACTAATTATGCCACCACCAATAGTGTCCAGAAATTTCCAGAAATATCATATAGTACGATATGTGTGCGATTATAAAAAGGTATGAATTAATATAAATGCTAAAGGGTTAGATCTGATTCCTGAAGTAAATCTGGACTACACTCTCTACTTTGGCCCATTACAGGAAAATATCTAAACAGATTTCATCATGAACATATTTGTATAAGTTTATATGTATGTAAGTATATATATTATTTATATAAATAATGATTTTTATAGATATATATTTACATGAGTAGCATTATCTAGGACTGGAGGCATAACTCATGCATCCATTTCTAGTCATTGGAGTCAAATCTGGTAGTAGGGGGACATGCATGAGTATTATAAATATATGGGATGCCATTAACATGTATCACAAGTATAAGGGACTCTGTACCCGAGTATTACAAGTATAAGGGATGTGTTACCCAAGTATCATAATTATATGGGACACCATTCCTGAGTATCACAATTATAAGGGTAAATTTGGTCAGGTATCACAAGTATTATGGACACCATGCCCGAGTATCACAATTATATCGCCCAATTATTACATGTATGATGGATTCCATAACCGAATATCACAAGTATAAAGGTTTATGTTCCTGATAAACTTAATTCATAGTATTCATGTATGACTTATGATCTATTAACTTTATACTTTAATTTTTGAGTGAACATTTTTTATGTAAATACATGTGACATAGTCGCACCACTGACTGATAATTCATTTTTTATTTTATTTTAAAAAAATGCATTCAAGGTGAGAGGTAAACAATAGGTGGGAACCAAAAATAGATAATTCCCATTCAAAATTCATGATTCAAAATAATCACAACACTTGGGGGTATTTCATTCCAAGATCAACTGCATCATCCAAAATCTTTTCACTAATATCAAAGGTCATGTCATTAACAAGAGTCACCATGACTCACCACTGTAATAAATTCCATCGTATCACCTACATCATCCTCACCTTCTTGAAACTACACTAGTCACCAAAGACATCAGAGGATATAAAATCCACCATAGAACACCGCAATAATCCATCATTATCACCCAAGGAACTAAAATAAAATAATCCACTAAAATAGATTCATATCACCTTATCACACAACACACTTCCAATTTAATTCATTGTAGTAATTATAATTAATATTAATGTCAAATTCATATAGAATATTGTTTGTTATCCTAATAATGAAAAATACCAAAGGAAATTCCCTAGAAACGCCTTAAGGGGTAGAAATAGTCAATGGGAACCGATCCCAATAAGAATAAAGAGATAACAAGTCATTATATGAAGGATATCAAATTAAACAAGGGTTATGTGAATGTTTAAGGAAATGAATAGAAAAATTGTCATGTGGAATCATGATGCATAATATAAAGCAAAAATACTGGAGGGATAATTTCTAAACTATCATCCTTATAGCGGTAGAGTAGTACACCTCTAGTATTGGCATCTGATTTAGTGTAGAACATAAGAAACAAAAAAAACATGAACATCCTGAAATTGGTCATATGAGCCCACACTATAAAAACAATGTTGCTAAAAAGAAGAAAATTTTAAGGAGTTAATGGAAAGGATATATTGCTGATGGTAATCCAATGATATGAACAACGGCTCGATCAAACCTTGGCCAGAGAATATCATTAAATTCCTAGCTCATGCATGGGATGGAGAAAAAAATGGAGGAGAGGTGACTATATTCCAATGGAGATTCTAATAAATGAGTGGTGAGTTAAATAAAATAAGGGGAAATTTTTAATTCTCCACTTTTTATGTGGTCAAACAGTTTGGTTGTACGGTTGGCCAAACCATGTGCACCCCACATTCTAGAGATCATACCACATATATCATGTTATGTATGGTTACACATACCATTCATTTCCCATTTTCACCCTTTATCTTAGCCTCACATGGCCCAATACTCCCCCTCATTGTTTAGAAAAACTAGGTGGATCCCTTGTAGGGCCATACTATTTTAGGTTTATTATTAACACTAATTTTTCAGTAATCATGTTTATCTACTATTTAATACAAAAACTAGATCTCTAGGCTCTAAACAATACATGGACAATCTATACCTTACTTAATCCTTAGGTAAAAGTTAAAGGATAAAATTAAAGATTTAAACTAAACACTAAAGGTTATATAACTCAATAAAAAACAAGGTTCTTACTATGTTAGCTACCTTTGAAATCACGAATTCCTTATTCCACTATGTTCCCATTGCCAAACGCCTCTATACTTTCTCTAATCCTCCACGAAGAACTACAGTTTTGGAAACATGAAATGGGTTAGAAAAAAAGTATATGGAATCTTGTGTTAGATAACTCTAAACAACTTTTTCATCAATAATTTATGAAAAATCCCAGAGTGAAAATAAAAATAAATAATGGTTTGAAAAAAGCACCCCATGGTATACCTCTCAACAATCATGGAATTAAAGGAGGACCATCACCACACATAGAGGAAACAAGAATAAAATCATGAAAAACAAATAAATAGTTCAATGAAAAATTATCCATTGAAGATATCATTAAAATGAAAGAACTGTTAAGAAAAAAAAGCATCAAAAAAGGTCAAATTGTATCATAAACCATAAAAGGTAAACAACCAAAAAACAAGAAACACTATAATAGATTATCTAAATATAAATTAGATAAGGATACTAAGAGTGAATCTATGACTCATTTTCTTAGGCGATCTCCTCTATTCCACCATGCCTCTAAAGGGGGTGAATCGAAATAATAGCATGCCCATAGAACAACTTTTCATTATGGTCCTAGTTCTCCATTGGTCACTCCTCAAAAGTCACATCAAAGTAAACATCAATCTATCCCAAATTAAAGATGTTAATGTTATGATTAAGGTTTAATCATTTACCTCACACATGGAAGTCATCATGTATCTAGATCATCAAAATGGGAAGTTCTTTCTAATACCTTATTACTCTAATGTGAGCTAAATCCTCAATATTCCCAAAAAACATAGGGATTTCTTACAACAATGACTTAGAATTAAACTACAATGATGAGGAGTCACCTTCAAGAACACAATATCTCCAACAACAAACTCCATAGGTCTCCTCCAATTATTGGGATAGTATTTATGATGATCCCTTGTTTCCTTCATCCACTAAAAAATAACATCATCAATATCTATCATACTATGAAATAATTTTGGCCAATGAATTTTGGACTCACCAAACCTAATCTAGAATAATTGAGAATAGAATGGTTTATTGTAAAAATATTTATATGGTACAATACCAATGGATGAGTGAATAGTATTTTGTTAAGTAAAATTGACCTAGGATATGATCCACATCCATGTACCTATAAAATCGAGTGCACTAGAGAGAAAAATGTTTTCAAAAGTATTAATAATATAGTCTATCTAACCATCCATATATGTCTGAAAGTGGTGTTAATGGAAATATGAGATAAAAAATCATGTTGGAGAACTCTCCAAACCATAGATGTAAAATGAGGATCTAGATCATAGAGTACTTCATTGGGACTCCAAGAAATGTCACAACCTCTTCAAAGTACTTTATCAACAAAAAATCACTATTATTGACTCTTAATCACTATAAAGACTGTTGATTTCATCATTTGGTACACTATTAACCATATATCCTAATTTAATCCCTGATATTGAGGTAATATAGTAACTAAGTCCATCAACATGTCCTCCCACTACTACTAAGGAATATCCAATGGCTATAGCAAACCACTAGGAACATTATGCTTGATCATGACCTTTAAGAATACCAAACGTTGAGACACATACTTGATAAATGCATGATTCAATCTAGGGACCTAATACAACCCTCATAGAGATTAATAAATCTTCATCACATGATGATGTAATGACATGGATGTGAAATTTAACTGATGGAAAACCACATCATTCATTTATAATGTGACAAAAAACATCCCTAAAATAGCACCAAAGGATTTTCATCAATATACCAACCATTATGGGAATCTCTACAAACAATTTTGTCTATCCAAAACTCCACCATAAAATGAATTGATAGATAATTCTCCACATACTTCACCAAAAATTATTTTACTATCATATTAAAAAAGATAACCTCTTCGTACAACCTCTCACATGTCAATAAGTATCATTGGGAGGTCTTCTATAATACTCTAGAAAACTATATATTCTCACATATAATTACTCTATGATTTTTTTTCTCAAAACATTAGCTTAAAATTTACCACTTCCAAGCATATAGATAGTCATGAATTCATAATACTATAATAATTCTATCCACTTCAAATGTTGTAAGATAAATTCACCTTGGGAGGAGACATAACTAATGCTCTATTGACCATCCAAAAAATAGTAATTGGTGAGGTAATTCTTACACTAAATCAAGGAGATAAATAATACGACAAACATGAAAAAATGGGTGGAGTAATTGTGATCAAGGGTATATATTATCTTCCACCCATAAGAATAAAATGATCTCTTCCACATTACGAAATAACCTAAACCGGAATGCTATGAATTACAGAAATCCTCGAACTGAACATCCTCCTCTTGAAAATGATGAACTAGAGTATTGACCGATGTCAACTTAAATTTAATGAAATCTTAATAACACTTATTGTTCAACATTAATGTCTTATCAATTCTAGTAATAATTATTAAATGGGTCAAAACATGTTACAAATTTTCTTCAATAATTCTACAATATCCTAAAAGGACTAGAAAATTTTGCATCCCTAAAACTATATTTGGTGTAGTTGATAAAACAAATGCCTTAATCATTGGAGGATCCAAAAATAATCCATGTTTCTTATTTACATTCCCTATAAAAGAAAGTTCATGAGACATGAAATAACACTTGTAAAAATTTATGAACAATTGTTGAACACAAATAACACCTAAAACATTATTTTAATTCTATGTATGCTCTTCCTCGAATATAGATTACACAAGGATATAATTGATGAAAATAACTATGAACTAGTATTTTAATAATATAAACACAATGTTCATAAAACCCGTTAATACTACTAGATTATTCATTAGACTGAATGGAATCACAATAGACTCATAATGCCTATAACAACATCAGAAAATAGTCTTTGTAAAATCCTCATATTTCACCTAAATTTTATGATAACATAACCATAGATTGTTGTTTAAGAACTATAATTTTCATTTTATCAAATAAAATAAATCATAAATCCATGAAATAGAATTTATTTTCTTTAATATCACTAGATTCAAGTAAAAAAAATGATAAATAGTGGAAAACATCCATTTTATTTCAATATGAACCAAACTAGTGCACCCCAATGTGACACAATCATTGAAATAAAACCTCACAATGATAGATCAAGTAGTTGTACACATTTATATCACAACCATGAATCCATCATCTTATACAAATACATTGAGATCAAAGAAATTCATATCATTAACACTATCCTAAACTCTATTTCCAATCAAGGGTTTAATGTAACACCCTAATATTTTAAAATATATTTTCTATTAAATAAATTTTATTTCATAGATATATTGTTCTATACACAACACATAGCTTAAACAAACCTCAATATTCCATATATAAATGTCTTTGTTATAACCTATCCAGTAATATTTGATATATGAGTCAGAATAAAAACTTTTCTGAAAATTTTATATACATATTTTCGATAAAGAAAATATATTGGTTAATAAGAACTCAATTTTTAGTAATGACTTTACATGCTTCATAAATATATTTTTCATAAAAAATGATTTTATTGGTTTTCTGAGAAAATAACACATTTAATTTTATCTAATAATAGAAAATTTATTTTACAAAATTCACATCAAATTTTAAATCATCATGGAATAATTATCATAGGGATTTTATTGGATTTTTATGAAAGTATAAATTTTTTTAATTAATAGTGAAAATAATTATTTTTATAAAATTGTCATTTATTTTCATTGAAAAAGATCCATAATATTTTTAAACTCTTAATAAATAAATTTAAGACTCATTTATTATGAAATAATCAAATTATTTACATTTTAATATACAATATATGTGGCCTTTGTATAAAAATACTTTTATAATTGAAAATCCCCTTTCTTTAGAAAACTATTTTAATCACTCTTTGTTAGATACATATAAAATCTAACTGTAAATAACAAAACATATCATACATAAATTTTAAATATTATTAGATGAATATTCATTACCTAACCTAATGATTCATTCTAGATAAATTAGTTTCATTTCCTTTAGAAACATTGACACACAAAAATAGGTCCATAAGTGAGTTGCATCATCTCCCACTATGTTCTTCATAACTAGATCCATTCTTAGACATATCATACATAATACCTTTCATAATCATAAATGAAAAACAATAATGGGTGATCTTATACTCTTATTATGTGAAAACAAGGATGATATCAACATATCATGAGCATAAAAGGTATGAGAACATGAGAACAAAATTTAAAAACCATACCATGCATATCATAGATCACAAACACTAATCATAGATTAATCATGGAAGTTCATCAGACATGAATCCTAATGAAATTAAATCAAATGATCCATGAAAACATAACATTGACATAATACATCGATTTTTGACTTATAAATATCAGTATAACATTGTGAACATGAATAATTATAATCTTATACAATCATGATGTTAAGGACATGAAATCAGGACCTCACATAAACATCTATAAATTCAACAAGTTCCACCCACAACCTTGTAGACATATAATCTAGGTATATGAATAACATAATTAAAATGTAATCAGTAACACACATTATATTTATAACATGTTATAAGGTTAATTCATAAAATTTTTAACATGTAATTAGGTTCCCACGTACCATATATACTCAGAAAGTTATCCATCTTTACCATTCCATTGAAGGGAGATATAGGTCCCACTTATAACATAATGAAAATAATACATATGAGTTCCACAATATTATAAAAAATTTATCATATCAAAACCCATGAAAATAAATGGGGTTTTTAAACAATTAATCATAATATAGCCTATGAAAAAGAAACATGTATCATAATAATTTCATTATTTTATCAATTCATAACATATAGAAATGAACTGGGTTTCATAATAATTTTATCATGATTTTACACATCAAATGGAAATAGATCTGACAAAAATATTTTCAAAATAAACATAAACCACTCAATTAAATTATAAGAATGTTTTCCATGGATTATATACCCAGTAAAGCATTTGTAGCATGAAATTATATCATCTTTAATGGAAAATTATTTTGAAAGACTACATAGAACACTTTTTTAGGAAAATAAATTTTCCAATTTTAAAAACTTATTTTCAGACATAAAACATTTTCAAAATATTTTTATTTGAAAATAACATTGTAAATTTTTAAAGAAAGAATTAAAAAAAATAGAATATTTCTTGATGAAAATATCCTTTACACCTTGAAAGGTAAATTTAAAAACATAAAATATTTTCAAAATTCTTTTATTTGAAAATAACCTAGTAAAGGAAGGTTTATATAACATTTACATTATTTATTGAGTGAATTGTACTTTCTAAATTTAAAATCACATTATTTGACATAAAACATGATCAAAATCATTTTCCTTGAAAATGACCTTTTAAATCTGTAAAGTATTATTTTAAGATAATTTAAAACATTTCTTGAGGATAATATAATTTGCATCTTGGAAAACACTTTTTGGAACATAATATATTTTCCAATTCCTTTTATTTGAAACCAACCATGTACACTTATAAATAAATATTCAAATAAAATAATAATAGTGACTTAAAAAAATTCCATTCAGTTCATTCAAATTAAAAAAGATAATCCTTTCACATTTTTTGTAAAAATTGAATTGTAATTATTTGGAAAACAAAATAAATATTCAATTCAAATAATTTTTTAAAAAAATTAATACTTTTATAAAACTATCCTTAATAAATTGTTCAAGGAATGTTAAAATATTTTTTGAAATCTTTTTTATAAAATATGGGATTCAAAGGAAAAAGGGGTTTTACACCATAGAGGGATATAAAGATGAATTTTTTATATAAGAATTGTGAGGACCCGACTCCTGAAACCCAGGAGCCAGTGCCTTTTGAACATGATGTGTGACTTTATATAAAAACATGCATTGATAAACACACATCATGTCCCATACAGAGGATCGAGGGTGGTTGAGGTTCTGGGAAACCGTCTACTTCTGAAATGATTCATCTGATAAAAGATGTTACCTGAATATTTTAAATCAAAATGTAGGGTGAGCATAAGAATGCCCAGTAAGGGGTTTTAAAAATAATAAACCAAAGTAACTTTTGAAATAATTCTTTAAAACTATCCATAGAACATTCTCTTGAGGAAAACTGTAACCCATGTAACATAACATTAAAGTGTTTAACTAACACATGAATCAATTTTGACATTTACAAAGGGTAATAAGTAATGGATTCCTTGACAAGTATGACATTTGAACATTTAATTACAATTTAAAAAGTTAAGAGTAATGATTTATCAAAGTGGCGCGTAAAGGAAACAACTTAAATTCCATATGCTGGTTACAATTTTATTGAGTGATAAACACAAATCATGCTCCAAACTTATACTTGCGAAATAAGAACTTTATAAAAACAAAAAGGCAAGGTTCGTGAAGGAATAGGCATATCATCTTGAAAAGAACTTATAACATAACTTGAATTATGTGGAATCAATATTTAACTTACACAATCATTTCCATATCACCATAGTCCATCCCCAAGGTGTCATTAAAAATAAAATTTCCAAGGTTATTCAACAAGGTATCATTAAAAGGTCATCTCTAGAGATTAAGACTTTACCCAATGCATTGGAGCGCTATCAGGGCGCACCCTTAGTTTGTCATTATTTCCATATGATCCACATATATCATACTTTACTTCAATGACGTTTTATATTCACGATGTCCCATACCACATTGAATAATTCATTCTTTTTTTCATATTACCAAAGGTGTCCCATACCACTTTGGGTAATTAAATTTCTGAGTTCATTATCTTGATATATCATAAGCATGTATTATGTACAAAAATAAATAAAATGAAAAAAATGAACCATTAAAAAAAATTTAAAAACATGATAAGACAGATAAAAATGTAAATATATCCATAACTAATCAAAGGCACACATAGTTTAGTGAACATTCTTTACACACAAGATAATTACTAAAGAACATAAAATGATAGTTGAATATGGTTTATCACATGATATAGTAAATGATGAGTCTTTAAAGAAATTTTTATTTCATGGAAATTAAATACTTAAAGAAAACACTCGCCATCAGTTATGGTGATAAACAGGTCATTGAACATACAAATAAATTAAACCATAACATGATTCTCTAATAACATTCACCAAAGAAGGTTCATTGTATAATAAGACAATAAATGAATGTGGTATGATATCATAATCCCATGAATCCTAAACCCTCTAATATATTTTTAATCAATCCAAAATACGCACTTTGTCATAAAACACATCATGGGTATTGTCAAATAATCTTCTTAAATAAAACATGCTCATTAGTGTACTTATATATATATAATTAATATTGTCTTAGAAAACACCAAAAATTATTATTATTTAAAGGTGGGTATTTATCACCCTAAAAAATTCATAATTTGGTTTGTTTTGGATTATGTATATATAAATATATAGGTATATATTCAAGGTTACAAAAATGGGGTTTTCATGGTAAAGAAGTAGGTTCAAACAACCTTAAAAAAAATATAATACCTGATATAACATAATGGATCATTTTGGAAATCCTAAAATAGCTTGAGTTTGGGTTATAAAAATATATTTATATACATATACAAAACTGTATATTTCGAATATTCATATATGTATAGGTTTTGTAAAATAAAACCGAATGAAAAACAATCAATACTTAACAAACCCAAATGTCATGTCTTTAAAAGAGACACAGGTTGCTCCAAAGATAAAAAATAACCTATATAATAATATATATAGATAACCCATATACATGAACTATAGTTTAAAGAGTTTCTTTTAAAACATAGCAAGATGATCATTTGCACTTGTAATCCTTGTATTGAAATGTAGGAAAACACCCCCGAAACCATTTTAAAACTTGTTGGTTTGCATTAAACATATTTCTATATATATATATATAAACCATATATACTGAAACATAGGGGAGTAGGATTTTCTTAACGAAATAAAAACATAAAACACCCTTATAGTATTTATCTCACCTAGTAAAACATCCAATATCGCTTTAGAAACTCAAGAAAAATAGTTTGGATTTTTGTCAAATATATATATATATATAACTGTTTATACTCATTATACAAACATACAGGTTTTAGGTTTTGTAAAACTGTATTGTTTTTTTTAAAGATCCTCACACATGTACCCTACTGAAAACCTGATGGCAAACCACCTTGAAAACAATACAAACCGAGGGGTTTGTATCATGTATATATATATATATATATAAACTGTATATACCGGGAGTGTATTGTGTAGGTTTCTCCAAACAAAAACAAATCATGAAAGCACCCTTCCCTTGCTTTTAGGAGGAAGCCTAGCCCAGGGTAAGCTTGCTGGATTGCTGGGAGTTCGAGGGAGAGAAAGAAGATAAGAATCCATCAGGGTTTCATGAGGCAGGAGGTGGTTGTTAAGGAGCTCCGGTGCAACTAGACCCAAGGGTATGCCGGTGTGAGGGAGAGGAGAAAACAGTGCCCTGTGAGGGGGTGTGTGAGGGTCAAGAGGAGTAGTGCAATGGAGAAGGTCATGGAGTCCTTGGGTGTGCGTGCCTACTGGTGCTGGACCCCGACGTGAGGAAGAAGACAAAGGATGGGTGTGACGTGGAGATGAAACGGATGGCCCAGATTAGAATAGGCGAGATCGGATGGTTGGAGGAAGAGCAGGAGATGGGTTGAGCGGTTTTAAAGGACCAACAATCGGGATTAGATACAGGGATACGCAGGGGCGATGAAGGGCCATCATTCCTTTTCCGAAAAAAAAACAGTATATGAAACATGTAAAAATTTGACAGTTTACTATATTTTTAAAATAGTATAAAACATGATCATTATAAATTGATTTTTTTACACAATTTGATAAATACTTTTAACTTAGAACTTCCAATCCTAAAATCTCATTCTAGATTATATAAAATACCTTACTATTTCATATAAATCTTTTAAAAGATATATATTTCATAATTAGCATATTAAAAATTTATAAATATTAAGATCTTATAACATTTAAAATACACCACTATTTGATTCATAAAATTATTTTTAAAATAACAATAGTTTTCCTAATTCAAAATACATATTTCTAGATATCCAAAAAGATATATTTTTAAATTATTACGGATACCCTTTAAATGTGACTTTTTAAAACATTTAGAAGTTGTAATAAAATAATAAGTTTTTAACAATGTAGGTAAACATTATGATTTTATAAAATTAATTAGGTTCATTTATAAGAATATTATTTTATTTTTAAAATTAAGATACCCAGTGATATAGTTCAAATATTTTGAATGTACTAAATATTTTAAATAACATAAGATTATAAGAGAAATATAAAAACCAAAATTTTTATAAAAAGATAAACATTATCAATTTAAACCCAACGGTCAAAAATATAAAGGTCATAATTTCTTAAAGGAAAATTATAAATACAGGGGGGATTTCACATTTTCAAAACAATTGAACTAGAGAGGATGGATCTCCTCATTCCATTGGTGCTGAGTAAGTGTGATGTGGTTTTGGCTATTATTTTTTTCACACTAACGGACCCAGAAGATGAATACTATCCAATTACTCGAGTTGTGATTCGTAGCTTCCTTGTTGTGGTCATGTTATGTCTTGTACATGGTGCTCTTGGTTAGTTTGGGTCTTTAATATAATGTAACATTTTAATGTATACCAGTTAACTTTATTCTCCGTGTTTTTCATCTATTTAGTTTCAATCCCTTTATTGGTACCAAAAACAAACCATGTAAAACAAGAAACGCCTTTATAAAACATAACTGTTTCCGATGCTTTCTTCGGGGCACGCACATCCGTCCGCAGAGGAGGATGCGCTTCTTGTTGCCCCGCATTCCCGCTTTCCAAAGGCGGGAGGCATCCGTTCCTTGTTCAGGTATGTCTACTCCTTGATCGAAAAAGGGGTGATGGGATGTCGGTTCTTCCTTCCGCGGATTCCTCCTCGGAGCTCATTACCTAGTCCGGGTCTCCCTCATAGATTTAAGACAGGTTCGTGAAGCTCATTCCCAGTGCCATATCTACATGGACTCCATTTAATTACGATGCTTCCGTCAAGACGCTCCAAGGGGTCTTGTCGAGGCAGCATCCATCGGTGAGGAGAATGGTCACGTTGGGGCATCTTTGGCATGTCTGTCTTTGGTCCATCATCACAGGGCATCTCGAGGGCGCGGAAGCCCGAGGCATCCCACATCGAACGCGGAGAATGTGTACCATCTGAGGTTTTCCTCAGCTTCCCATGTTTAACACGGGGTATGTCGTGAGTTTAATTTCTTGCGAAGACGTATCGGGTTGAAGGATCCCTAGGGCGGAACACCGATGTTGGGGCCAGCACGTGGGCGGCTTCCCATATATCGTGGAGTGGGATGGGGTGGCAGGATCTCACCGGGATGTGGCGGCCCGGGTAAGGATCAGGATGGATGGTGGAGTGAGACATGGGGCTTACGTTCTGAGACGGCCCAAGAGGGGGGATACAGTTTAACGTCATGCGGGACGGAATACAGTTTAACGTCATGCGGGACGTGATACAGTTTAACGTCATGCGGGACAGAATACAGTTTAACGTCATGCGGGACGCGATACAGTTTAACGTCATGCGGGATGGAATACAGTTTAACGTCATGCGGGACGCGATACAGTTTAACGTCATGCGGGACAGAACACAGTTTAACGTCATGCGGGACGGAATATTTGGGGCTTATGCTCTGAGGTAGCCCAAGGTAGTTGGGGAACCGGCATGGATAGGTCGGGACGACCGGTTGGTGGGATTGAACCTCGTGGAGGCTTCCTACGTACCATGCGTTAGCACGGATCAAAGTCCACGTAGTTCGCTGGGATGGGGCATACGCTCTGGGGAAGCCCATAAGAGGATGTCATGGTCGATGCGCACTCTAAGCCCACGTGAGTCATGCTCAGTGTGTGAAACAAGAGGCAACAGGGACCAGACGATCACATCGCGAAGGGTGCGTCTGTGAGAAGAGGAATGGGGCTTACACGTTGAGCGGCCCAAGGAGGAAACGGGGGATTACACGTGGATATCGGCCCTTGGTGTCGGGGCTTACTCCAGGGTGAAGGCCCGTGGTGTGACAAAGCGAAGTGGGAAAAGGACTCCACTAGCCTTGGCAGGGGGGAAGTACAGAGATGCATGTGTGCAATCATCCACATGAAAGGCTAGGGGCTTACGCTCTGAGGCAGCCCTTCTCCCGCAGACAAACGCCTCTCTGACAAGGAGGATCTCATTCCATGTGAGGAAGAGTCCATTCCCATGGAGACGAGTGGGCGTAAAGAATGTCCGAGCTGGGGGGACCCTGCGTGTGAAGCACGGGGTCAGACCATAGTTTAACGTCTTGTGTTAAGGATGAGGTGCTTAGTAGTTTAACGTCCTGCAGATTGGACGAGGTGGGTTCGCTCCACACCCCTAGGGCTTACATGCCCAACGCCCTCTACCCCTTGTGGAAGGGAAGGCATTGGCAAGGCCATTGTGAAGGGGGGCCGCAGGGTGAACCATCGGGGGGTCCACGTTAGCGTGGCTATGCGAAGAAGCAATAGCTGTTAGCGTGCCTATGCGGAGAAGCATAAGGCAAAGCAACGCGACAGGAAACACGGCCCAAGGGACCTTGAGGTTACTTCGAATGAGCCTGGGAGGCCGTACGGGAAAACAACGCATGGCGCGCAAGCCCGACAGTGGAGACATCAGGTGCCGGTGGAGGGGGCAGCCAAGGGGCGTCAAGGTGAGGAGTCATGGGCTTTGCGCGCAAAAGGAAAGATTTGCGTGCAAAACTTCGGGATGGCGCACAATTGTAGCAATGGAATTGCGCGCGGAGAGGGAACTACGCACAGAGTTTTGCGCGCACGGCAGCCTATTGCGCGCATAAGACACGCATTGCGCGCAAGGATGGAATAACGGGGAGGGGGAAAATTCACTGAAGCTTGTGGAGTTGCGAGCAAAGGCGAACTCCGGGGCAAGTTGGTGCGAAATGAGGGTTTTACCTGGAAGTCATCTTGCGCACGGGGGGATCCGAATTGCGCGCACGAGAGTCGCTTCGGATTCCTCAACCGTGAAACCGTTCGGGGTCACCTTCTATTTATAAGCGACCTCCGGAGCGGAACCTAGGCGGCGCAAGAAATTCTTCATGCCAAGCGTAGCCAGCGCGCAAAAGCTCGCAGCGCAGAACCGGGGCGCGCAAAGATTGCACGCCTCAACGGCTCAATTCCGCGAAACCCAGTGATTCTACGCGCGCAGAACTTTTTTTCACGCGGACCCTTCTTTATTTCGCGCACCACATCCTGGGCCTCCGGATCGGGCCTCTGATTCCGAATATGACATCGCTTCTTCATTCCAAAACTTCCTCTTATAGTTACTGACTTTTTTCGGCGTCAACAAATGCCCCCCCTTGGAATTGGATCGGCGAGAGGTCGCAACGATCGGATTCCAAGGGAAACGCCGAAACACCGTAAAGTCGAGTCTCTTGATCAAGTTGTGCGCAAAATTCCGATGGGGTGCACAACACCTACGGACACGAGCGAAATCATCTTTCCGCGCGGCGCGGAACCCTGGCCTCGCCTATAAAAAGGGGCGCTGGGTCCCAAATCCGTACTTCTGCTTTTTCCGCACGATAAGCTTATCGCTCTCGTGCGCGAAATCGCTTCCGCTACTGCGCATAATAACGCTCTGGTAGCACGGAATTACATCCGAAATTCGGCCGTGATCTCGCGCCTCTTCAAACTCTTTCGCGCTTCGCGTGCCGATTGCGCGCTCATCTCCAAGATTCCGCGCAACTCATCCAGATTTCGCGCTGAACTCTACGATTCCGCGCACTGCATCTTGATTTCTCCCAAATCCCGAAAAATTCGAGATGGATGCAAACCGAGTTGATGAGGGGGAAGTCACTGCCCGTAGGAAAGAAATGGCGGCAAACGAGGAGGTTTACGGTGCCAAGGTGATTGTCTCCAACAATCTAACCTTGTTCAATCTGCTGACTCCAGCCCAGATGACATATCCCTTGTCAAAGAACCTCCCACTCTGGAAATTTGGCATCCTGGAGGAGGTTCCCCTGCCAGGCTTTGAAGTGGACACGCCGCGGTCTTGGGTGACTCAGGAGGACGAACTTCCTTGCTACAACATCACCAACAACGGCCATAATGCCAGGGAAGCTAGACATATGGACGTATATGTCATGAACCCGAGGACTAGGACCATTACCAGGGACGAGCCTATGGCAGAGTATTCTCCGGCCCTCTACGCGAGCACGTTCCGTCAAAGCATCACAGATGAAATGCAGGGCTGGCTGAAGGATTGGGACCTGTGGTCCAGGGGTAACTTCACCAGCGAATGGGCCTGGGCGTTCTGGGTTCGTCATACCTGCGACCAGTTCGGGGACGAACTGTGGTATATCGGCCTGCTCGAGGTGGTATGGACATCGCAGTTCCATTTCCACCGCCAGCCTGAACTCGGACCAAAGCTATTCACCTGGTGGTCTCCTGACACCAACACGTTCCACCTTCATCATGGGGAAGTCGGAATCAGTCTCTGGGACGTTCACTGTATCAGAGGTATCCCACTGGAGGGTTACCAATACGACGAGTTTGTTCCTCCAAAGAACACATGGGGAGACAGGTCACGGACGCCTATGATGATGTGGCACCTACTGCAACTGGCCAAGGAGAGGCTGGGGGTCAAGGACATCCTGAAGGACATCGCCTACAAGGGCTGGTTTAGCCTGTTCCTTGAGTGGGATCCCGCCGTCAAGATGCCTGGACGAGGCAAACGGTTCCCAACCTCGACTCAGAGGAGCAAGGATGGGTCCTATTGGAAGACCCTGGAGGCGGGGCAATACCAATAATAGGGATACCACGTCATTGAGGCCCGAGAACCAAATGTCAGGTATGCCGGGTTCCTTGTCGCCTTCCTGAGCGGGTGGCTCCTGCTGGTGCGGGACGCGAGGATGGGCGTCTGTCCAGCGACTTTGGTGATGGCGGGCTCCATGGCCGCCAACAAACGGTTCAACTTGGGTGTCCCCGTGCTGGCCAAGCTGTATACCATCCTGGGGTGTATCTCACGTGGGGGGTCACCTCGGAGAGTTTGTGGTCCCTTCCAGATCTTCCATGGCTGGGTGGCGGCTCATCTCTGCGGATATACTTTCCCGAACGCCATCTGTCCTCCAGGAAATGGCTTGCGACCGTCCTTGCTAAACATCGCAGGGGAGGCACCATTGACACTCAATGAGGAGGGTGTGAGGATCTGCATTGGAAACCATGCCAACTTCAACTTCAGCCCGTTCCCCACCCCAGTTGGCCAACTAGTGGACAACGAGTGAGGCTCTCTGGAACAGCAGGAATACTTCCAGAGCATTCGAGGTGGGGTGCTCGTGGATCGGATCGACGGGAAGGTGATCTACGAGCCTTACGTGCCATCCCGATTCGCCAGGCAGTTCAGGTGCCTCCAACGAATGCCGAAGAAGGTATTCATGGATGTCTGGCAGGAGAAGAATCCATGCGTCCTGTGCCAGATGTGATTGATGTTTACCACTTTCGGCTCTGGTGACGTCATTACTCTTCCTCCCACCAGGGTCGATGCCGGCCTAGCAACCGAATATATAGAAAAATGGACCATTGTGTACCCTGAGGGGTTATTACGAAAGCACATCCGGCAACTCGAGGTTACTCGCGTGGAAACCGGGCGACGGGAAAGAAGGAACGGTGGCGTCGGAAGGGGGGAACCAAGGGCACGTCAGGCAGTGAGGCCTGCGCAGGCCGGGACTTCGGCAGTGGGAGCATCACATGGTGCTGCCACGTCCTCGATACCCGCAGGGGGGTCACATGAGGCGGCCAGGGAACTGCCCGGGAAGCAGATAAGATATCTTCTCGAACCTTCCCAAGACACAATTCTCTCGGCATTGTGGTCGGCCTGGATGACCCTACGTCAATCGTTGAGCATCGAAGCCATCTGGAAAAAGATAATGAAAAACGGGATCCAACTGCCATAGGTCGGGCTCGTTCGAATTACCGACCGAGTAAACTTCCATCGGCGGCATGCTTATCTGACGACCATGGATGAATACGCATGCCAAAGGGGGCGGCGTGCGGAGCCAACTTTCCTTGTGAAAGTGATTCTCGTCCAGGAGCATGATCCGGAAGCGATGCCGCCAGGAGAAGGCGACAGTGACGAGGAGCTGGAGGGGGAGGAGGAAACCGGAGAGGACGAAGTCGAGGAATAATATGATGAAGAGGAACCCAAAGATGAGGTGTCGCAAGGGGCGACCTACCAAGGGAGTCTCCGAGAGAGCGGTGAGATTGCCAACTCTGATCTCGACATAACCGAGATTCTCGAGGTTTTTCTCTGTCTTCATTCATTTCCCTCATTCATCCATTCTACTTTCCAAATTATAACTCACTTCCCCATCCTACTCAAGAGCACTTGAGCAGTGGACGAGCATCCCCACCAGAGGCGGGCGGAGAGGAACCAGTGGGACATGATGGAGATCCGACACCCATCATTGAATTAACCAGCGCAAAGGGGTCTCCCCTTACGGCATCTCCTGCAGTGGCCAAAACACTGGGGACTGACGCTCTGGATTCCTGTAAGTCTCACGCTTCACTACTGGTGCTTGGTGTCAAAAGATCCCATCTGACCAGCGTATGCCCTGCGCAGTGATCTCAACACTAGAGGCACGTCAGGCTGCGAAGCTCGGGCCATCCGCGAGTGGACCAGCGGCGGACATACCACTTCACTCGGAACACGCTCTCTGCACTGAGTCGGCCAAGACAATTGATGAACAGGGGGCGGCGGACATCAGTGGAGATGTTCCCGAAATGAGTTCGGAAGCTGGTGGAGGCTTCATTGCTACTGGGGAAAGATAAGGTCGCCCGGACGTCGAGGATTCTATTCCTCACGAAGACATCCCTGGGGCGGATCTTGCTGCCGATTTGCTGGCGGCCATCCCCATATATCGACCCGATGACCCTGAGTAGATAGATGATTGAGACTCAGAGGCTTCTGAGGAGAGCCGGATGACACGGCGCAAAGGGTGGAAGTGTATCCAGCGCTTCCTCAGGCAGCCCCAGTCGGATTGGCTGAGGTGGATGGGATCACTTCAGACCTGGCTGTGCTTCCTGTGTGCCGCAGGGGCTGACGCTCAGCGTATTCATCTGACAGTCCGTGATTACATGACCGAGAAGATACGCGAGAGTAGCTGGCGCACCGACATTTCCCAGTGCCAAGAAGGATCAGCGAGCGCTCAGCGCTGCTGAGGGCGGAAAAGGAAGTCCGGCACCTCGAAGGGCAGGCGGCAGATAAAGAGGCCTTCATCGCAACATGCTCTGAGCTCGTGGAGCAACTGACAGTCCAGCTAGCTGATGTGCAGGATCAACTGGTGGAGGCGAGTCACCAGAAGACCGTACTTCAAACCGAGCGGGCACAGGCACAAGCTAGGGCTGGCGAGCTGCGCTCTATGGTGGCCGATGAGGAGAGGGTCTTCAAAGAGTGAGAAGCGGTCCTGCAGGCTACCATCCAGAGGGTAGCAGTGCTGGAAAGATCGCTTCAGTACACTAATCCCTAAGGGCTTTGTTTTTTACATCTCATGAACTTTCTGCTTGTACTGCTCATCGTCTCAATCCAATATGTGGTCAAATCCACTCATTTGTAACCTCGGTTCCATGCTCTCAACCATAGTTTCAAAACGAATAACAACTCATCCCTAGGCTCCTCTGGGTCGTTCCAAACGCAAGAAGAAGAAGATGCTCGTACCATCATTTCGTTCAACTGTGGGGCGTTGACCAAGCTTCAGGCGTCCAAAATTGGGCCTTGACTTCTGAGGAGACCCCTGAGCCGATTGGTGTGTCGACTTCTCAATGTGCTTTAACACACACGTGGGGCAATGTCGGGGGCATTGATATCCATCCGAACACAGGGGAATGGAGAGGAAGGGTGAATCACGCTGCCCAAATTTGGAAACCAATGGGGCGCAATCATGGAGGATAACTGTCAACCATGGAGGAAACACAACATCCACATCACGTTGGCCCGGAATGGGGGGGGGGGGTACAATAAATGAGGGCTGACCGTTGACCATGTTCGAAACATGGGGCCTAACTCAAATATCGTTGGTCAGTTTTCCGGAATGTTGGCCCAGGACAGTAGGCGGACCATAGGTCGAGCATCCATACTGTTAGGGGGTCCCGTCAAACATGACCAGTTCTTCAGAATGTTGGCCCAGGACAGTAGGCAGACCCTAGGTCGAGCATCCATACTATTAGGGGGTCCCGTCAAACATGACCAGTTCTTCGGAATGTTGTCCTAGGATAGTAGGCGGACCATAGTTCAAGCATCCATACTGTTTGGGGGTCCCGTCAAACATGAAAGAAAATGAGGATCCAAATAAGGGGGGACACAAAGCGTGGAAGGTGGATTGGTGGTTTGTTCTAACAGAGTCCAACACTCCCGAAATTATGCCACCATGGAGAAGGCGCATTAGGCAGACATACCAACCTAATCACGGGTCGTCCCAATTTCCAGGCAGGACCTCTTTGGCGAGAGAACTGTCGCTTCCCATCATTACCATGGGGCATCCCGAACATGCTTGGGGTAGATATCCCGATTACACCACTTCCCATGAAGTCGGGCCGAGTGGACGACAATAAGGAAGGACGGTTTTTAGTAATCCCTGGGGCTGGACCCAAGACAAGACGTCCGGTCGGTCCTACATATCTCATAAGGATGAGAATCAAGCCACACGTAGTTCTTGAAATACAGTTTAACGTCATGCGGGACGAAATACAGTTTAACGTCCTGCGGGACAGAATATGGATCTTAGTTTTAGGTCTTAGAGCTTGGACCATGAGGATCATAGTTTTATGCCTTAGATCTCGGACCATGAGGATCTTAGTTTTGGGTCATATAGCTCAGACCATGAGGATCTTAGTTTTTGGTCTTAGATCTCGGACCAAGAGGATCTTAGTTTTAGGTCTTAGAGCTCGGACCGAGAGGATCTTAGTTTTAGGTCTTAGAGCTCAGACTAGGAGGATCTTAGTTTTAGGTCTTAGAGCTCGGACCAAGAGGTGGGAATATGGAGAAACAGACACATGGCACGACAATTACAAAATCCGACGTGACTGAGGACCTAAGCCCTAATTACCATGTGCTCTCCGGGGAAATGCTCGAGTCGAGGGACCGAACACGAAGGTAGGCTGGCTTGGCCCATGGGGAAGTTCCCCAGGCGCTCCTACATATCTCATAAAGATGAGAATCAAGCCATACATAGTTCTGAAAGGTGACATGGTAAGATACCAGTGCCAAGGGAAAAGGGGAGTGCGAGCGTGGCCCTTTCACTAAAAGAAGCAGAATTTGATAAATCTTGTTTGTCCTTTAATGTGAGTGGTTTTTTTTTGAGAAGCGACAAACCTAGAGTAGTAGGCCATGGTGTCGCCACAAGCATCAAGCCGTTATAGCCATTGAAAAATGGCATGGCACAAGAACAATACCCAACGTGATGTCCTCTACAACGAGGTCACCACAATGTCGTGCCGTTTTTCGTCGTGCGTCCAAGACGATAATGTCACAGTTTAGGGTCGTGTGATAGGACCAGCAACACAGTTTAAGGTTGTCTGGTTTGGACCAACATCAAATTTTAAGGTCATATGGTTTGGACCAACAACACAGTTTAAGGTCATATGGTTTGGACCAAAAACACAATTTAAGGTCTTATGGTTTGGACCAAAAACAAGTTTTAAGGTCATATTGTTTGTACCAACAACAAATTTTAAGGTCATATGGTTTGGACCAACAATATAGTTTAAGGTCATATGGTTTGGACCAACAACACAGTTTAAGGTCATATGGTTTGGACCAACATCACAGTTTAAGGTCATATGGTTTGGACCAACAACACAGTTTAAGGTCATATAGTTTGGACCAACAACAGATTTTAAGGTCATATGGTTTGGACCAACAACACAGTTTAAGGTCATATGGTTTGGACCAACAACAAAGTTTAAGGTCATATGGTTTGGACCAACAACACAGTTTAAGGTCATATGTTTTGGACCAAAATCACAGTTTAAGGTCATATGGTCTGGACCAACAACACAGTTTAAGGTCATATGGTTTGGACCAACAACACAGTTTAAGGTCATATGGTTTGTACCAACAACACAGTTTAAGGTCATATGGTTTGGACCAACAACATAGTTAAAGGTCATATGGTTTGGACCAACATCACAGTTTAAGGTCATATGGTTTGGACCAACAACACAGTTTAAGTTCATATGGTTTGGACCAACATCACAGTTTAAGGTCATATGGTTCGGACCAACAACACAGTTTAAGGTCATATGGTTTGGACCAACCGAGAGAGGAGCCTCGGGCCAATGAGGCCTACGATGGTTCAACAATCAAGGAGGGGCAGGAGATGCTAGCTCCCAGCTATGCTGGGCCCGAAACACAATGTCTGCGTGACTCCTCACTCCCCAAGGGGATGAAGGTCAAGCCTCACGCAACCCGTAAAGAAGAGACCCAAGCACATACTATAGCGCTCAGATCACGGGAGCCCCGAGAGACACCGTTACGCAGCTCGGTCTATCTGATGTGTGGGGGTGCACTGAGGGTTTGTACAAGGAGTGTCGAGATTCCACCTTGACGCAGTGGGGCGGAACATGACATGAACCATGCCACTAATATTCAAGGCCTGGGGAAGCCGGCATGACGACTGAGGATTACTACTGACCATGTTCACAACGCAGCATCCTGTCGTGTTAGCCATGGGGACAAACAAATGAGCATAAACCGCTGACCATGTTCGTAATGCGGGATTCGTATCAATTTGTTATCCAAAACCATCGGGGGCGTTGGCCCATGACGGTAGTAGATCCCTTGGGAATTGTATCCAGGCCATTCTTGGGGGTCCCTCCGGGTATGATGAATGATGGGGGCCCGAATGAAGGGGAAAATAAAGCTTGGAAAGTGGATGGAACTCGCCTAAGTCAAATCTGGAACTCCATGTTCTAGACCAGAGTGCCTTGAGCACATCAGCAGACCACTGGAAAGGGTCAGAGGGCTCAGTCCGAGAGCGGCCAAAAGATGGCGGATCCCTGGGCAAAAGAGGGGGTGTAATGCCACACCCTGGGCACCGAGAGATCGTGGGATCTCCTAAGAGATAGGGCTGGACCTGACATCTAGGTGTTCAGGCGGTCCTACGTATCCCATAAGGAATGGAATCAAGCCACACGTAGTTCTTGATATGCGTCATTAAATGCCCTTGGACAGAGGAGGGCTAAACCCTGAGAACAGGGTGTGCATGGTGCACCCATTGCAAACCCGACGTGAATGGGGACATAATCTCACAACATGGCACGCGACCCTGTGGTCGAAGTCCCAAAGGTGAAACAGACGCGACAGCAGACCTTAAGCTGGATCCAAAGATGAAAGATCCGGGCGTTCCTACGTATCCCATTAGGATGGGAATCAGGCTAGACGTAGTTCTGGCAATACAGTTTAACATCAAGTTGGACGAAATATGGATCTTAGTTTTAGGTCTTAGATATCGGACCAAGAAAAGGGCAGAACCAAAATAGGATCTTAGTTTTAGGTCTTAGAGCTCGGACCATGGAGCCCAGATGTAGGGAAGAGTGTAGTTTAAGGTCGTGCTAGACCAGACAGTTTAAGGTCATGCAGCACCATACAGTTTAAGGTAATGCAGGACCATACAGTTTAAGGTCATGCAGGACCATACAGTTTAAGGACATGCAGGACTATACAGTTTAAGGTCATGCAGGACCATACAGTTTAAGGTCATGCAGGACCATACTGGCTTGGCAAAGTACTTCATGAAGAACCTGGCATTGGTGGGAGGAGTGATACACTCACCATCCATAGTCACCAGGGAGTACGCCCCATTGGGATAGTCCTTATGGATAGTAAAAGGCCCCTCCCACTTGGGTTCCAACATGGGTGGTTTCCTGCCTGGAATCATTGGCGTTCTAAGAGCCAGCACCAAGTCACCTTGCAGGAAGGAGCAGAGGAAAACCTTCTTATCGAAAGCTCGAGCCATCCTACTCTGATGCCTTTACAAGTTATGTAAAGCGTGAATACTACTTCGATCCAGCGCTTCCAATTCGGCTAGATGGATCTCGGTAACTCTGTCCGGTGCTTGCTGGTCATAGACCGCCATGCGCAATGAGGGCAGCTGGACCTCGATGGGAAGGACGACCTCAGCTCCGTATACCAAGGAATACGGGGTCACCTGGGTGGAATTGTGAGTCGTCGTCCTATAATCCCAGAGGGCGTTGGGGAGCTTGTCCAGCCAACTTTTCTTGTTCTGACCAACCATTTTTTGCAGAATGTTAGAGAGGGTTTTGTTAAACGCCTCAATCTGTCCATTCGCCTGTGCATGATAGCGGGAGGTATGGTTAGAGAGAATGTTGTACTTGGCGTACAATCTTTTCAGCTCGGACGCTCAGAAGTTGGTTCCATTATCTGTGAGGATAGTGTGAGCTATTCCAAACCGGTGAATGATATTGGAACTCACAAAGTCGGCGATAGAACAAGCCTTGACATCCCTAAGCGGGGCTGCCTCTGCCCACTTTGAGAAGAAATCTGTGGTGGTAAAGATGAACCGGCACTGGCGGGCCGTCGCCGGCGGGTAAGGCCCTACAACATCCATCCCCCAGACTGCAAAGGGCCAAGAATACTTAGTAGTATGGAGGGGCTCCGGTGGCCGATGCACAAAGTTAGTATGAACTTTGCACGCATGACACCTCTTGTTGTACTCGATGCAGTCATGGATCATGGAGGGCCAGAAGTATCCCAGTCTCTGAATCTGGTGGGACAACTTCGACCCGACCTGATGGGCGCCACAAGAGCCAGCGTGCACTTCCTGCATGACCTGTGGGATCTCCACTCCATGAAGACAAAAGAGGAGAACACCGTCAAACCCACTCCTGTAAAGGAGATGCTCACGGCTAGGACCGCTTTGAAGGGTGAACTGTGGCGTGCAATACCGGATTTGTTCCCGCTCCACTCAGTCCATCGGAAGATTATTGTGCCGGAGATATTCATCCAAGGGTGTCCTCCAGTCAGGAACTGTCTCGATCACCACGCCTGGAGCCCCGGGGGGTCCTGACGCGGGGGGCAACAGCGGTGAGATGGTTCACTCGCGGGCCACAATCGCCCTCCAGGATAACAGGAGCAATGACTCTTCGGTGCGCCACGTGGATGATTAGGTCAACTTTTTCGGGCTCCGCGAGTGATGCGGCCAGGATGGCCAAAGCATCTGCTCGACTGTTCTGCGACCAGGGAACGTGAACAACATCTGGTGGGGAGGGGAACTTATCCATTAGATGGAGAGTGCATTCCAGCAACGGCATGAGTTCCAGCTTCCTGATAGCGTAGTCACTGTTAACCTGCTTGATGACTAGCTCAGAGTCCCCTTTGACATACAGGTGGGGTACGTCAACCTCCAGAGCCAACTTGAGGCCAGTGATGAGGGCATGATATTCTGCCTCATTGTTGGTGCATCCTTCTGACAAGAAGAAGGAATATGTAAGAAATTCTTGCTCCGGGGAGATGAAGACGATACCTAGGCCCACTCTGTTAATCCTAGTATCATTGATCCTTCTACTGGTAGGGATTCGGGAGGCGCCATAAAATTGCATCTGCCAGCATGGGGTGGCGTGATCGACTGAGAGGATTGCCTCATCAGGAAAACCCAAATCCAGTGGCTAGTCCGCGGAGGTTGGGTGGGCATCTAAGAAGTCCGTCAACGCCTATCCTTTGAGGCCTTCTGAGGTACGAACCTAATGTCGAACTATTGGAGGATCACCGCCCAGCGTGCCAATCGGACGGTCAACATAGCCGGCTCAGGATGTTTTTCAACGGGTCTACCCGAGAGACTAGCTGTACCTCGTGGTGCTGTAAGTAATGCCGCAATTTCTGTATGGAAAATACGAGTGCCATGCAGATCTTCTCGATGGGAGAGTATCTAACTTCCACATCGAGGAGCATGCGGCTGAGGTAGTTGAGGCTATTCTCTGTTCCCTCGTTGTTCTTCTGGGCGAGAAGGGAGCTGAGGGATCGCACCAGGTCGGTCACGTAAAGGACCAGTGACTTTCTGGGAACGGGTGGCATCAGGACCGGAGGTTGAAGCAGATACTGCTTGATTTTCTCAAAAGTGGTCTGACACTCTTCATCCCACCCATAGGCGTCACCTTTCTTCATGAGCCGAGAGAAGGGCTTACACTTTCCGACCAGATTCGCAATGAATTGGCGTATATAGTTTAAGTGGCCTTGGAGGCCTTGAAGCTCCCGAATATTACTCGGGGGAGGCATCCGACTGATGGACTTGATCTTCTCGGGGTTGATCTCGATACCTCGATACCTGACGATGAAGCCAAGAAACTTTCTGGAGGTGACCCCGAAGGCACACTTCAACGGGTTCATCTTCAAGTGGCGAGAATGGAGCAAACTGAACACTTTCTCAAGGTCTTTGAGATGGTCCTGGCGCTGACGAGATTTAACCACCAGGTTATCTACATAGCACTCCACCAGCATCCCGAGGATCGACTTGAATATGCGGTGCATAGCCCGTTAATAGGTGGCACCCATGTTCTTCAGGCCGAACGACATAACCCGATTGCAGAAAGTGCCCTGGGGGGGGCCCTGAAGGCAGTGAACTCTTCATCCTCGGGGGCCATCCGGATTTGGTTGTACCCATAGTACCCATCCATGAAGGAGAGAGCTTGGAACCCGACCGTTGCGTCGTTCAACAGCTCTGTCACGGGAAGGGGAAAGTCATCCTTCGGACAGTGGCTATTAAGATCGCGGAAGTCGATGCAGACCCTGATCTGGTCGTTCTTCTTTCTGACAGGCACAATGTCGGCTAGCCACCTGGGGTACTGAAATTCCTTGAAAATGTTGGCCTTAATGAGCTTATCAACATCGGGCTCAACCATGGCACCATGAAAGGGGTGAATTTTTCTGGGAGGCTGCTTGAACCCTCGATGGTTTGCTGGGAGGCCAAGGCGGTGGACAGCTACCTGGGGATCTAGTCCCAGCATTTCTCCATAACTCCAGGAAAACACATCACGGTGTTGTCTGAGGAAGTCTATGTACTATTTCTGTTCCTCGGGAGCCATTGCGGCGCTGACCAATGTGGGTCTCGGGTCCGCCTCACTACTGAGGTTCACCTGTACTAGCTTGTCGATCAAGGTAGATATGCCCTCCTCAAAGGAAGGAGGAGCATCTTCCATGTCTTCTTCTCTGCTTGTGGAAGGACCATCCGTAGGAGGATCCGTTTCGGGGCTGCTCGACCCTGATGGGGAGCTAGCACAGGCTTGGGCGGCAGAGGTCGTCACGACGGGAGACTCATGCACCGCGGAGACCATGGAGACAAAGGCGGTTGATCCAATCCCATCTGGCCTGCGGCCCAAGGGGCCACGCTTTACAACATCAAAGTAGTGGTGATGTGTTGGCTTGAGCTGATCGATCCCGGATTGGTGAAATAGACACGTATGACGTACTGCCATTGCCATGAGCCCAACGTCCCGATATCGTACGAGGGTAGGAGGCTCGGGGATCACCTGGGCCTGGTTGGTGTAAGAGTACGAGGTGATTTCCCGTCATCTCTTAGACCCGGAAATATGGATTCCTCAGGTACCCGAGACAACAAAGCACTCTCCCATATCGGGAGTCGTGGCCTCCAACCGATGGATTGGGAAGACATATGCGTCATCCAAACCTGTCCAGGGATCACTCACGACAGCGGCGGGCTCAACCTTACCTGCCAGGATTTTCTTGTCCTTGCTCTTTTAATAGTCAGCGTCCAAGTAACGAGCTTCACAAGAGGCAAACGGAGACACATCTCCTTGGAGCACACCCACTCGACCCTTAAGGGAGTATTTGAGGCACTGATGGTATGATGAGGGAACCGCCGCGTGAATATGGGGCCACATCCTGCCCATCAATGTGTTGTAGGCAGTGTCCTGAGAGACAACCATGAATTCAGTATTGGAAATTAAGCTACTGAACAGGGTCTTCAAACGAATCCTGCCGAGTGGAGTTTTCTCGGTCCTATCATACCCCTGGATTCTGAGGTCAGAGGGAGTTAAATCATCCTCGGACAACCCCATCTTTCGCAGTGTCCGATTTAGGATCAAGTTAATCCCAGAACCCGTGTCGACAAGACAGCGACAGACCTCCATTCCATTGAACTGGCCGGTGATGTACAACGGGCGGATGTGCCCCTGTATGGGAGGGTCTTCATCTTCACTGGAGAATGAGATAACCGCCTAACATTCAGCATCCTCAATCACCTCGGTGTGGAAGGCTTCTGCGGCCGCTACCTCCGTTTCCAACTGGAGGGGGCTCCATAGAGCCTCGGAGAGCGCCTCACAGATTTTAGACGACATGCGGAGGGCCTCAAGGATTTAAAGACTTGCCGAAATGATGGCTAGATGTTTCAGGACATCATACTTTCATGCCAAACGCGAGCTTCTGCTTACTGGAGGTCGCTCCGCGATTGGGGGCATGACGGGCCCTGCTGGCGGGACCGGTGACTGACTGGTACTAGGCACGCCCTGTTGTTCACCAGCTGAAGCCCGGGAGGTGGATGCCATGCTAGGACCGGAAGGCCTTAGTCAGCTAGTGGCAGGGCAGGGCTGGTTGCGACGCGGGCAAAGCGGTTCCGCCCGATCCAGCAACACAAACAGTGGTGGAAGCGAACCTACTGTCACCGGGTGAGGGAGCCGCAAGTGATGCTCTCTATACCGGGCCTGCTGCCTGGTCTCGGTAGCATGCACGGCCTGACTGGAGGTGATGACCGTCGTGCCCCGGCGATTCACATAGCCATGGCTCCGTCGACGTTGGCAGCGACTGGGGACATTGGGGAGGTCCACCTGGCGCTCCTCATCGTCGGGAGCCACAAAGGGATTTACCAACTCTACGGTGTTAACCGAAGTGTACCTCGGGCTCTCGGAGAGGTCCACCTGGTGCTCCTCACCGTTGGGAGCCAAAAAGGGATTTACCAACTCTATGGTGTTAACAGAAGCGTACCCCAGGCTCTCGGGGAGGTCCACCTGGCGCTCCTCACCATCGGGAGCCAAAAAGGGATTTACCAACTCTACGGTGTTAATTGAAGTGTACCTCGGGCTCTCAGGGAGGTCCACCTGGCGCTCCTCGCCATCGGGAGACAAAAAGGGATTTACCAACTATACGGTGTTAACCGAAGCATACCCGAGGCTCTCGGGGAGGTCCACCTGGCGCTTCTCACCGTCAGGAGCCAAAAAGGGATTTACCAACTCTACTGTGTTAACCGAAGCGTACCCCGGGCCCTCGGGGAGGTCCACCTGGCGCTCCTCACCGTCGGGAGCCAAAAATGGATTTACCAACTCTACGGTGTTAACCGAAGCATACCTCCGGCTCTCGGGGAGGTCCACATGGCGCTCCTCGTCATCGGGAGCCACAAATGGATTTACCAACTCTACGGTGTTAACCGAAGTGTACCCCGGGCTCTGACTCGAGTAGTCATCCATTACCGGCCGGGGTCTTGGAGGGATCCCCATTTTTGGGGTCATGAAATCGCCAAGCGTGCAAGAAGATGAAGGAAATGGCAGGGCACATTCTTTATTCTTGCACCGCCGCCTGCGCTTCTGGGAAGAAGTAGGCTGGGACGACGATGCCAAAGCAGCGCTCGTAGACTCCGAGGGCTCTGGCTGATCCCGGCGGGCATGGATGATGCCATGGGCACAAGCGACTATCCTTCGGGCTATCCAGTCGTTATACTTCCGGGACCCACAGTCGGAAACCTATTCCCACCCATCCCCGTCGTCAATACTTTCATCCGATCCCACGAAGACACCTTCCACCTGTGCCGGGGCTGGGCCCAACCTGACAATGTTGTTGTCAATCTGGCCTTGGAGCTAGTCCATGAACACATAGCATTGCTGGATGGTGTTTCCCAGGAACCGGTGATAAGGGCAGCAGTTAGGGCGATCCGTGAGACACGCCTCTTCTGGCTTCCGGCACTCAGGAAATCGCACGATCCTCTGCTCCAAGTCGCTACGGAAATAACCGAGGACCTGGGCCTTGCCAAACGAGTAAGCCCGATTCCTTCTGTCTGGAAAGGGGACTCTTGGGGGTTGACCATGGCCAGGGGCCGGAGGAGCAGGCTGAGGAGGCGGAGCTGGATTACCTCGCCTAGGTGGTGGTGGTGCATTACGCGGAGGTGCCTTCCAATTTTGAGGCGGTCGCTGCTGGGCCGGAGGCTGTGCCCGTGGGGGTGGACCCCTATGAGCCTGCTGAGCTGGACTCACTGCTACTAACTCTAGCTGTCTGGGGGCCTCTATCTGCGCCACAGCAGCGGGCTCGGCTCTGGTGGCTCTCCTTGCAGAGATCACAGGAGGCAGCGGGCATGCCTGACTGGCCTGTTGCAGGGCTTCTTCGAGGTGCTGAGCCTTGTCCGAGAAGTCCCGGAACCATCCAGGGTAATTCTGCGTGATCAGGGAAGGAACTAACTCCACCATGACGTTCCCTACACACATCGTCAGTAATTGCTCCTGAGTCAGCAGCATGTCAAGGGAGTACGTGAGCCCCTTCCATCGGGCGACAAAGTCCGCGACTCGCTCGTCGGGCCTTTGCATGCACCTGAAGAGGTCTGTAATGTTCATCTTCTGGGTTGTGGAACTGAACTGGTAGAGGAATCCCCGGTGAAGGTCCTCCCAGCTAGCCACAGATCCAGCAGGGAGCTGGCTGTACCAGACAAATGTTGGTCCTTCCAGTGTCTGAATGTAACACCGGAGCTTGGGAGCCTCCTGCTGCACCGGAGTCCCTAACATAGGCACGCACCTCAAGTAGAAGTGGGCCAAGTGTATTGGCGGGTCTTCGGTTTCGTTAAAGGAGGAAAAGTGGGGTTCCCAAATCCCGGCAGGGTCGGCATGTCATCCAACCATGCGGAGTACGGCTTTCCATCCGGTGGGATCGCCACCTGCCGAGTTTCCAAGGCCTCCAAGCGAGCGATGAGTACTTCCATCAGATCATCTGGATGCGGATTCCTATACTTATGGGGATCTCTAACCACAAGCGCATTGACAGGCTCTTCGACACGATAGTCGCGCTCAGCGGCACAGGGGGCAGCTGGCGAAGCGACTCTTGGAGCGGCAGGAGGAAACCAAGAAGGGTCCCCCAGGTTTTCTTGCCGCTCGGGAGGGTTCAGCGAATCAAATCGTACCCTCTTTCCATGGGCTCCAGTGTCTCCCCTGTCGGCGAACACGACATGGTCACGGTTGGCCGGGGGGACCTCAGCAAGGGGTAGATACTCCTGCACTTGTTGTCCTGGTCTAGGGTTGCCGTAGTCAGGCTGCCGCTCCGCAATGCGTTCGGCCAGGAGCTCATCAACCGGCCTCTTTTTCTCGGCTAGTTGTTGGTGCAGTGTGGCATTCTCAGGATATTCCTCTACCTTCTGCACTGAGGCAGATGGGTCGGCGAGTTTGACAGACCCGACGGGCTCTTTACCCTTGCTGATGTTTCGGCCCAGCGCCAGTGCCTCCGTGGGTACAGGAAGGCCTAGGAGGCTCCTCTGTTGGCGAGTAATCCTCCCAGATGGGTCCAGTAGAGGCCTGTACTCGGGGGGTGAGTCCCCATAGAGGGGCTCCACAAGGTTTCCCTCATCTGAAAGGTCATCCATGTTGACTGCTACTTCCCTCGGCGACGTTCCATCAGGGCCGCCCAGTGGATCGGGCTGCCTGCGGATCGCACAGAAGAGGAGAGCAGTGTACTACCCCCACCCACGGACGTGCGCATGGGGGGTGGCCTCCTCAATAACTCTACGGAGTACTTGAAAACTCTGGACGCATTGTTGTTGAAGGGCCCCGTGGTGGTCCAGCGACTTGGGGTGCCGGACCGCGGGGAGTGCTGCTAGGTCGACCCGGCGGCACTGCTCACCAATCTCCTCGAGATGCACTTGGCTCCCGGGATAAGGCGCTAGTTGATGGCAGAGGCGGGAGTGAGTCACCCGAATAATCTGGCGGAAGCATTCAAACTCCACCGGGGTGAGTGACTCTGGAACATCAAAACCCGATTCTGCGACCAGCCAAAACTTCTCAGGGAAGTTGCCCACTGCAAGAATGGTCCAGAAGCTCCATGGCTCTGGTTCGGGGTCCGGAACTTGCCACCCCTGCTCATCCACCGAATAAATTTGGGTAATTGGCAATGGCGCCGAGGCAGGACGTCGGGGCGGTGGGCTAGCCGGCGGGGAATGCGGCGAACAGGCCGATAGGCCACCGATCCCTGGGTCATCCTCCAGGGGTTGCAGTGCCCTAGCTGCCACGTCACGATAGGATGGGCCGGTGGATGGGCCTCCTGTCACAGCCTCGTTGCTCGCCGAGGGTGTATTGCCTCGCGATTCTTCCATCGGTCCCCAGATAAGTTCCTCACCCTCCCTAACAGGGGCGGGAGGTGCTTCCGAGGAGGTCAGCGACAACTGCGGGCTTCATCCCTGGCGGTACGCCAAGTCCTCGTCCTCCTGGATATACCTTTGAAGGGAGGAGGGAATCATACGGATCTCGCATTCGGGGAGTACAAGACTGACGCGCTGTGTCCCCACCCCTGCCCTCAACTCGAAGGGTTGGGGGGAGGTTCCATCGTCGAGTCGTACTCTGCCTCCGAATCCGAGATACGGACTGGTCTGATTCCCATCCGGACTCCCCTCACATTCCTCCTACGGCGATGACGCCTGGCCTTCCTACCCCTAGGTAGCTTCTCAGGGTAAGGACGACTTCCGTCATGGGGTCCCCAGGCCACAATAGAGCTGGGGCAGAGGGGACCGAAGGCCGGGGTGCGAGAAGCACCGGGATAGATGTCAAAAGGGACATCGGGTGGACCTCTATGTGAGTGAGCGACTGGATACACAACGGATCCATGCTCGGGACCGGCAGTAGGGGGAGTGACCTCATACCCCATGCAGTGCGCGTTGGACGGAGTCATACACGGATCATAGTCGTCACAAAGAATATTTCGTCTTCCCAGATCGGTGGCACAAAATGAGCCCTCCTGGTGAGCGGCACTACCGCGGATTGGTCCGCAGTGTCCATTGCTAGTGTCCGCGACTGGGAGATTCGACCCAACCTGCCTGCAGGGCGGTCGGGGTTTCGATCCAATTCGGGTACGCGGCTACCCCTGCTCAACATTCGCAGGGATCTAGGAACAGGAGTCAGTAGTGTTTGGGGCCACAGTGGTTGTTGATGCTGGTGCCCCAGGTCGGGCATTCTCTCCCCCTCGCGCCCGACACTGGCATCGAGTCAGGTGGGCCGGAACCAGTGGTGCAGGCATGAAGATTGCCTACTCCTCAGCTCAGGGAGTCGGGCGACGGCTTTGACGCAGCCTGGCGGGGGTTATTGCTGTTAACCCATGGGATGGATCGCCGATCGGGTGGACCCGGACATCCCCCACCTCATGGGCGTAGGGGAGGGATGTGTCAAAGCGCTCCAGGGGTAGGCTCCCTAAGCGGTTGACATCGGCGTGGGGAGCGGCGGCCCTCAAGGGCGGCGATGGTGGTGAGGTGCGGCTGCCTCTAGATCCAAGCAGGCCATGCCCCTGGTGGGGATGACCCCTTCCTCATCATACCTATGAACTAGGTTATTGATCACCCTCCATTGGATGATTTCTGACAGAGAGAGGGGGCGCAAGCGCCCGGCTGCTACGACGGTCGAAGCCGGAGCGACCGCCGAATATGTGGGACCGCGCGGGGTAGCTGCGTCGGTACTGCCCCTGCCCCTGCACTGGTGGGCAGGTGGCGATCAAGCTCCGAATGTAGTTATATGATTCCTGGAAACAGGGAGATGAACCCATTAGTATCAACAGGAAAGGAGATCAACAACAAAGGCCCAGCGTCATTCCGTCTTCCATGGTCGGAGAGGGGAATCCATGCTGACGACGTCGCAGAACGGAGTAGTCATCGCCAAGACGGCCTCGACCCCTGGCGGGTTCCCGTCCCGGTGAGGGTTACCCGGACCTGGTGGCATGCTATTATTCTGATGCCCCAACGGCTTCCATTCCCCGTGTTGAGGAGAAGAGCTTCACATCGGGATCACCATTTTTTTATCCGATGCTTTCGCCGGGGTGCGCGCATCCGTCCGCGGAGGAGGACGCGCTGCTTGTTGCCCCGCCTTCCCGCTTTCCAAAGGCGGGCGACATCCGTTCCTTGTTTAGGTACGTCTGCTCCTTGATCGAAACCGCGATGATGGGATGTCGGTTCTTTATTCCGTGGATTCCTCCTCGGAGCTCGTTACCTTGTCCGGGTCTCCCTCATAGATTTAATACGGGATCGTGAAGCTCATGCCCAGTTCCATATCTACATTGACGCCAGTTAATTACGCTTCTTCCGTCAAGACCCTCCAAGGGGTCTTTTTGAGGCAGCAACCTTCGGTGAGGATAATGGTCACGTTGGGGGGGTCGTTGGCATGTCTGTCTTTGGTCCCTCATCATAGGGCTTCTCGAGGGCGCGGAAGCCCGAGGCATCCCACATCGAACACGGAGAATGTGTACCATCTGAGGTTTTCCTCAGCTTCTCATGTTTAAAATAGGGTATGTCGCGAGTTTAACGTCTTGCGAAGACGTATCGGGTTGAAGGATCCCTAGGGGGGAACACCGATGTTGGGGCCTGCACGTGGGCGGGTTCCCATATATCATGGCGTGGGATGGGGTGGCATGATCTCACCAGGATGTGGCGGCCCGGGTAAGGATCAGGATGGATGGTGGAGTGAGACTTGGGTCTTACGTTCTGAGACGGCCCAAGAGGGGGGATACAGTTTAACGTCATGTGGTACAGAATACAGTTTAACATCATGTGGGACGCGATATAGTTTAACGTCATGCGGGACGGAATACAGTTTAACGTCATGCGGGGCGTGATACAGTTTAACGTCATGCGGGACGGAATACAGTTTAACTTCATGCGGGACGCGATACAGTTTAACGTCATAAGGGACGGAATACAGTTTAACGTCATACGGGACAGAATATTTGGGGCTTACGCTCTGAGGAAGCCCAAGGTGGTTGGCGAACCGACATGGAGAGGTCGGGACGACCGGGTGGTGGGCTTGAACCTCGTGGAGGCTTCCTACGTACCGTGCGTTAGCACAGATCAAAGTCCACGTAGTTCGCTGGGATGGGGCTTACGCTATGGGGCGGCCCAAAAGAGGATGTCATGGTCGATGCGCACTCTAAGACCACATGATTCATGCTCGGTGTGAGAAACAAGAGGCAACAGGGACCAGACGATCACGTCGTGAAGGTTGCATCCGTGAGAAGTGGAATGGGGCTTACGCGTTGAGCGGCCCAAAGAGGAAATAGGGGCTTACGCGTGGTTAGCGGCCCTTGGTGCCGGGGGTTACTCCAGGGTGGAAGCCCGTGGTGCGACAAAGCGCAGTGGGAAAAAGACTCCACTGGACTTGGCAGGGGGGAGGTACGGATGTATGGTTGCAATCATCCGCAAGAAAGGCTATGGGCTTACGCTCTGAGGCAGCCCTTCCCCCGCGGACAAACGCCGCTCCGACAATGAGGATCTCATTCCATTTTAGGAAGAGTCCATTCCCTTGGAGATGAGTGGGCGTAAAGAATTCCTGATATGGGGGGACCCTGCGTGCGAAGCACGTGGTCAGACCACAGTTTAACGTCTTGTGTTAAGGATGAGGTGCTTAGCAGTTTAACGTCCTGAAGCTTGGACGAGGTGGGTTCGCTCCACACCCCTAGGGCTTACATGCCCAACGCCCTCTACCCCTTGTGGAAGGGAAGGCATTTGCAAGGCCATTGTGAAGGGGGGCCGTAGGGCGAACCACCGGGGGGTCCACGTTAGCGTGGCTATGCGAAGAAGCAATAGCTGTTAGCGTGCCTATGCGGAGAAGCATAAGGAAAATCAACGCAGCGGGAAACATGGACCAAGGGACCTTGAGGTTACTTTGCACGAGCCTGGGAGGTCGTACGGGAAAACAACGCATGGCGTGCAAGCCCGGCAGGGGAGACATCAGGTGCCGGTGCAGGGGGTAGCCAAGGGGCGTCAAGGTGAGGAGTCCTGGGCTTTGCTTGCAAAAGGGAAGGTTTGCGCGCAAAACTCCGGGACGACGCGCAATTGGAGCAATGTAATTGAGAACGGAGAGGGAACTACACGCAGGGTTTTGCGCGCACGACATCCTATTGCGCGCACAAGACACGCATTGCGTGCAAGGATGGAATACCAAGGAGGGGGAAAATTCACTGAAGCCGGTGGAGTTGCGCGCAAAGGCGAACTCTGGGGCAAGGTGGCGGGAAATGAGGGTTTTACCTGGAAGTCATCTTGCGCACGGGGGGAGCCAAATTGCGCGCACGAGAGTCGCTTCGGATTCCGCAACCCCCAAACCGTTCGGGGTCACCTTCTATTTATAGGGGACCTCCGGCGCGGAACCCAGGCGGCGCGCGAGATTCTTCGCGCCAAGCGTAGCCGGCGCGCAAAATCTCGCCGCGCAGAACCGGGGCGTGCAAAGATTGCGCACCTCAACAGCTCAATTCCGCGAAACCCAGTGATTCTACGTGCGCAGAACAATCTTTCGTGCATAGCCTCATTTATTTCGTGCACCACATCTCGGGCCTCCGGATCGGGCCTCTGATTCCGAATATGACTTCACTTCGTCATTCTGAAACTTCCTCCGAGAGTTACAGACTTTTTTCGGTGTCAAGAATAACATTGTTTACTTAGTCAAGTTCATAAATCCTGGGGTGTCACATTATCCCCCTCTTAAAAGAATTGCGTCCTCACAATTCATTTCATTCAAACTCACTAAGAGGAATCTCCCAGTTGATTCTACCATATCCACCATCGTGGGAAATAATCAGGTGCGCTCAGAGGAAGACCCACATTAATGCTCAACTCCTCATGTTCTCTAACCCAGATACACTTAGGGCAGGAGCGGTTGAACTCATGCACAGAACCCTTGGACTTCCAAAGGGAGGTTCGAACAGTAAAAGTTTATAAATGTCCATACGGACCAACGTACATAGAACTCACTAAATTATGTCCCGTTTGAAAATATATAAATCATAGAAATTATCATATAGGATAACACTGAGGATTTCGTACATATAGGTCACACAAACATTTCCCTCTAAGGCACCCTCTTGAAATTTTACTCTAGCCGTGTAGTTCCGGCCTAGGGTGAAACACGGGAAGATCCCTTCGTGGTACTTCCCCCTCTGCTCATGCTCGGCCAATTGTGCTGAGCCTATGCAGTAAAAGATGGAAGCATTCCCTTGACAGGTGTGGAGAATCTCTGAACCGTTCATCACCTCAAACAACAGTTTGCACGTTCCTCGCAGGTTTGAGAAGGGACGATACTCATCTTTATAGGTTTTGATTGTAATGATCTCCAATATCTAGGTAGGAAGAGATAGCATGTGAGTTTTTCCTTCCATCTGAATGTTTAAGATGAGATTTAAATTACTCAAAAACCATTCAAGGGTATAAGAAAACATAAGACAAGAAAGGGAAAGGTGACATTTCAATAAACATAAGTTTATTATTAAACATCAGTACTTGAGTTTCCCCTAATGACTTACTACACGAACTCCACACAAAGAGGAAAACCTCCCTATCTCCTCAAACAAAACACAGGCTGAGCATTCAGGGTTAAACTCATGGGGTCACCTGTGCTGTCTCCTAAGTATAGCATGAGGGGTATGATGTTGGGAGATGTCAGAATACACTTTTTGTCTATAATACAGTCAGTTGGACTCATCTTCAAACATTCCGAAGTTCAACAACTCGCCCCAGAAGCCGTAGTTCACGATTTGACAGAGGTAGGCTTCTCGGAGGTCACCGGTAGTAGAAACCTCTTGGAAAGCGTCAAGGGTCATAAAGCCAAAGTCCTCACCTGTCGTGAACACATGAAAAATTCCCTCATGGTACCTTCCCCGATGTACATAGGAGGAAAACTGGGTCATAATAATAAGGAGTTAATCCATTCCTAACCCCTAGTGTAGCTGAAGAACCCGTGGTGAGTTTGAAACGTTGTATAGGTGTTTTCATGTTTTGTGAATATAGGCATAGTTTAGAAAATCCTCATGGCTAGCTAAAGACACAATGGTCTATAGGGCCTCAGTGGGAGAGAACGAATATTAGTTCCTTCGTTTTCCATCTGAAAATTAAGAAAACTCATTTTTAGTAATGCTGAAGTATATTTTTCTTTGTTTCAGTTCTGGTTTTCTAGAGTTATCCAAACCGAACCCTCTGATACCAACTGTGAGGACCCGACTACAGAAACCCAGGAGTCAGTGCCTTCTGAACATGATGTGTGTCTTGAAATAAATACATGCATTGATAAACTCACATCATGTCCCATACAGAGGATCAATTGCAGTTCGGCTTCTGGGAAACCGACTACTTCTGAAACGATTCATCTGATAAAAGTTGTTACCTGAAAATTTTAAATCAAAATGTAGGGTGAGCATAAGAATGCCCAATAACAGGTTTTAAAAAGAATAATCCAAAGTAACTTTTTAAATCATTCTTTAAAACTATCCGTAGAACATTCTCTTGAGGAAAACTATAACCGATGTAACATAAAATTAAAGTTCTTAACTAACACATGAATCAATTTGGACATTTACAAAGGGTAATAAGTAATGGCTTCCTAGACAAGTTTGACATGTGAACATTTATGTAAAATTTAAAAAGTTAAGAGTAATGATTTATCATAGTTTTGTGTAAAGGAAACAACATAAATTCCATATGATGGTTAATATTTTATTGAGTGGTAAACACAAATCATGCTCCAAACATATACTTGCGAAATAAGAACTTTATAAAAACCTAAAGGCAATGTTCATGAAAGAATAGGCATATCATCTTGAAAAGAACTTTTAACAGAACTTGAGTTATGTGGCATCAACATTTAACTTACACAATCATTTTTATATCACCAAGGTCCATCCCTAAGGTGTCATTAAAGATAAAATTACCAAGGTTATTTACCAAAGTATCATTAAAAAGTCATCTCTAGATATTAAGTCTTTACCCAATGCATTGGAGTGCTATCAAGGCGCACCCTTAATTTGTCTTTATTATCACGTGATTCACATAGATCATACTTTACTTCAATGGCGTTTTATATTCAAGATGTCTCATACCACCTTGAATAATTCATTCTTTTCTTTTATATCACCCAAGGTGTCCCATAACACTTTGGGTAATTAAATTTCTTAGTTCATTATCGTGATATATCATAAGCATGTATTATGTACAAAAATAAATAGAATGAAAAAATGAACAATTACACATTTTTCAAAAACATGATAAGACATATAGTATTATAAATATGTCCATAACTAATCAAAGGCACACACGGTTTAGTGAACATTATTTGCACACTAGATAATTACTAAAGCACATAAAATGATAGGTGAATACGGTTTATCACAAGATATAGTAAATGATGAGTCTTAAAAGAACTTTTTTATTTCATGGAAACAAAATACTTAAAGAAAACACTCACCATCAGTTATGGTGATAAATAGGTCATTGAACTTGCAAATAAATTAATCCATAACTTGATTAACTAATAACATTCACCAAAGCAGGTTCATTGTATAACAAGACAATAAACGAACGCAGTATGATGTCATGATCCCATGAATCCTAAACCCTCTAATATTTTTTTAATCAATCCAAAATACACACTGTCATAAAACACATCATGGGTATTGTCAAATAAACTTATTAAATAAAACATTCTCATTAATGTAATTATATATATATAATACATATTGTCTTAGAAAACACCAAAAATTATTATTATTTAAAGGTGGGTATTAATCACCATAAAAAATCATACTTTGGATTGTTTTGGATTACATATATATAAATATATAGGTATATATACAAGGTTACAAAAAGGGGATTTTCATGGTTAAAAAAATATCTTCAAACAACCTTTATAAATATATATAATACCTGATATAACATACTGGATCATTTTGGAAATCCTAAAATAGCTTGAGTTTGGGTTATAAACATATTTATATACATATAAAAAACTGTATATTTCAAATATTCATATATGTATGGGTTTTTTAAAATAAAACCGAATGAAAAATAATCAAAACATAATGAACCCAAATGTCCTTTCTTTAAAAGAGACGCATGTTGATCCAAAGAAGAAAAATAACCTATATAAAAATATATATAGATAACCCGTATACATGAACTATATTTTAAAGAGTTACTTTTAAAACACAGTAAGATAATCCCTTGGACTTGTAATCCTTGTAGTAAAATGTGGGAAAACACCCATGAAACCATTTTAAAACCGGATGGTTTTCATTATACATATTAATATATATATAAACCGTATATACCGAAACATTGGAGAGTAGGATTTTATTAACAAAACCAAAACATAAAATACCCTTATAGTATTTATCTCACCTACTAAAACATCCAATATCACTTTAGAAACTCAAGAAAAATAGTTTGGATTTGTGTTATATATATATATATATATACACACAACCATATATACTCATTATACAAACATACAGGTTTTAGGTTTTGTAAAACTGTATTGTTTAAAAAGAAAGATCCTAACACATGTACCCTACTGAAAACCCGATGGAAAACCCCCTTGAAGACAATACAAACCAAGGGGTTTGTATCATGTATATATACATATATAACCTGTATATATCAGGTGTGTAAAGTGTAGGTTTCTCCAAAAGAAAACAAAGAATGCAAGCACTCTTACCTTTCTTTGAGGAGGAAGCTCGGACCAGTGTAATATTGCTAGATTGCTGGGTGTACGAGGGAGAGAAAGAGGAGAAAAATCCATCGGGGTTTCATGAGGTAGGAGGGGGTTTTGTAGGAGCTCCGGTTAAACTCGACCCAAGGGTAGGTCGGTGTGAGGGAGATGAGAAAAAAGTGCCCTATGAGGTGGGTGTGCGAGGGTCAAGAAGAGCAGTGAAAAGGAGAAGGCCGAGGTGTCCTTGGGTGTGCAGGCCTACTGGTGCGGGACCCCGACGTGAGGAAGAAGTCGACAGAGGGGTGCGACATGGAGATGAAACGGATGGCCCAGATTAGAACAGGCGTGATCGGATGGGTGGAGGAAGAGCGAGAGATGGGTTGAGTGGGTTTAAAGGACCAACGACCGTGATTAGATACAGGGATACGTGGGGGTGATGAACACCCATCATTGGTTTGCCAAAAAAAAGAAAAACAGTATATGAAACATGTAAAAATTAGACAGTTTACTATATTTTTAAAATATAATAAAACATGATCGTTGTAAATTGAATTTTTTTACACAATTTGATAAATAATTTTAACTTAGAACTTCCAAACCTAAAATCTCATTATATATTATGTAAAATACCTTACTATTTCATATAACTCTTTTAAAAAATATATATTTCATAATTAACATACTATAATTTTATAAATATTAGGATCTTATAAAATTTAAAATACACCGCTATTTGATTCATAAAATTCTTTTTAAAAGACCAATAGTTTCCCTAATTCAAAATACATATTTCTAGAGATCCAACACGATATATTTTTAAATTATTACAGATACCCTTTAAACGTGACATTTTAAAACATTTAGAAGTTGTAAAATAATACTATGTTTTCAACCATGTAGGTAAACATTGGGATTTTATAAAATTAATTAGGTTCTTTTATAAGAATATTATTTTATTTTTAAAATTAAGATACTCAGAGATATAATTCAAATATTTTAAATATACTAAAATATTTGAAATACCATAATGAAAACTAAAATTTTTATAAAAAGATTAACTTTATCAATTTAAACCGAACGGTCAAAAATATAACGGTCATAATTTATTAAAGGACCATTATAAAAACAAGGGGTGTTTCACATTTTCAAAACACTTGAACTAGGGAGGATGGCTCTCTTCATTCCATTGGTGCTGAGTACCTGTGCTCTGGTTCTGGCTATTATGTTTTTCACACTAACGGACCCAGAAGATGAATACTATCCAATTACTCAAGTTTTGATTCTTAGAAGCCTTGTTTTGGCCTTGTTATAAGGCCCCAGCCTTAAACATTAATTAATCATGAGTTATTTCAAGAATACACATTGAGGATCTTTTCAGGTTTAGATTTTTAGAGAATTAGATCATAAATCATGCATTACATTCAACATTTGAACAAGGTGGTTACATAAAATAAAATATTCATTTTTTTCCTATCAAAGGAGATATATTTAAAATAAAACATGGATTCTTTCTTGACACTTCCTCGACACTATCATCACATCATGTACCTTTCCCTTGACCTATGAAAAACATTTCAAAAACTTGGCATGAGCATAAAAAGCTCAGTAAGGGATATAAGAATACAGAAAGAAAACCTTAGTCCATGTATACATAAGAATAAATGAAATCATACTTCACTCATTAAACATAATCACTTTGACATACCTCAGGAATTCATAATATTTATGAACAACTCATAGAAAACATAAGACATAAAGTTAACTTGATTCATTCATAACATTCTTACGTAGGGAGTAACCCTCATGGTTACGTTTGGAATAACCATTACAGTATATACCCTAAATCACTTTGAAGAAACGTTATCGTTTAACTCCTTCGTGTAACCCAATTCATTGGAAAGCTATCATGGGCTCACCTGCCCATAGTTTATCATGGAACCACCCATCTTCATAAACAATGCCCAATAACCACAAAATAATTGTATCATATAAAACATGCATAAAGGAAACATAATATTTCCACATTTCAATAACAAGATATCAAAAACACATTGATATAATCAAAACATTATCAAAACCATTTTCAATACCAAAATAAAATAAATTTAAAACATGTTATTTATTTTTCATTTTAAAAAATTTATGGCTTGTAGAGGAAGCCGAAACTCAAATAATGGTCACGGTGGCGGAGAAGTCGTTGTCGCCGCATACGTAAGACAAAAACATTCCCTTTTTTTAGTAAAATTCTTCATATAAAAAGATTCATTTTGAATTAAAGTAAAATTCAAATGAATTTATACACCGTATAAAATAAAGTTGTGTATAAAATAAAATATGCCTCAATGGAAGGAGATTGAGACTAACTCCCTTACCTCGTGTCCAACTTGACTCGATCATTCTTTTATATCCTGAATAATAAACTAGAGTTAATTTCTACTTGATTAAGAACCTTTTTCAAGTTCATTATTCCTTTTATATCACTTATTACCATGTTATGAAAAATATGTAATTATTTAAGTTAATAACGGTCGTTTTGTCGATCTTTGGTACTTGAGTCAAAAATAAAGTTCTTATAATTACAAGTTGTTCATGTGGTAAAATATCCATTATATCCAGAATTATATTCATGATTTAGGTTTCATATATGTCATATATATCCAGTATATACATTCATTTATAATATTATATAACATTTAGAGGTAAGAAATGAAATGCACAGTTCATGGAGACGGTAAGCCGTACGTACGCATGAACACTATTTTCATTTTTATTTCGTATTTAATGGAATGAAATCATAATGATATAAAGGTATGTTATAATTAAATATAATATCATATATAATATCATTAACTCCATCCTTTATACATCCCACATATGGCATTAACGATTCAAATCACTTTGAGGGGGCGGTAGTTCGCACTTCCTAAAATGAAGATATCACATTTACCCATAATGGAAACCATAAAGGTATGACATAAATGAAAAATACAGAATCATAAGGAAAACATATACATAATATATATCATATATAAATATAGTTACATCTTAATGGCCACCATGAACGGTTTTAAAGGAAGATTGAACAATCATCGTTTCGTGAGGCAGTAATTCGCCACTCATAGAAATAGTATGTTCCTTTACCATTACACGGAGGTGTGTGTAAGTGTAAAGCAAATAATTCTCATAAAAAATCCTATTATATTTAATATACTGATTTTGTTACAAAATATAGGAATAAAAAGAGTTTAGGGGGTTGGATATGCAAAATAAAACAAAAGGAAATAAGAGAAGACATTACCTTTAAATCGGGTAACTCTCTTTGGTTTGAACCAAAAGGGTTTCTTAAAGATATTTCTGAATAAGGTGATTCTTCTATGTTGAAGAGAGGGATATGGAGAGATAAAATGAGCAGATTTTGGCCGATCCAATGGCTTGAGAGGTGTGGGTAAGGTGGTAGAGGTGGTGGCCTTTTATAAGAGGGAGGACGGGCACTCTTGGAAAGTCAAGAAATGTTACATTATTATATAAAGAGTTTCAGATTTTAAAGGTCCCACAATGATATATTTCAAGGATAAGGTGATAATGGTTCTAAATCCACCCATACAATAGGTTTTTGACAAGTTTATGTCTTAGATCATACATTATCTTTTCATTTTATTTAAATCGTCCATTAATGAGGTAATCACTACATCATCATGGTGTCATAAATAAATAAATTTATTTAATGTCTAATTTTTTTAAAAAAATACCATGATGTAGGAAATATTTTTAGCTTTCCAATAAATACTTATAGTCTAAGAGATCTTTTACGCAAACAACACTAAAATTCTTTTACTTGGGTGATACATACTTTTGTTATATTTAACTTTCTCTAAAAAGAAAAAGATAAATTGTCACTATCATACAAAAGTGATTCCATGGGGTCCCAAAGTGGGCACAAGGAATCCCATGGTCAGACATAACACAACCAATAGAATTAGGACACATTTTGGGGTCATTTTATATTATTATAATATTATTTTATTACCCTTAACTACCTGATTACTAATTAATCATGATAATTAAAGATAATTACCATCGTTACTATTCAAAATGTCCAAAAACAAAAGCGTCTTAATTACATAATTTATACCTTATGATTCCAAATATGGAATCCATTTTACGAAATTCCAAACACTGAAATTTTTTTAATTAATTTAAAAATAATTCTCGTTGTTAAAACAAATAGAGGGTTTTTTAGAAACAATATCTATCAAAAGATTGACAATTGTTTATGTCCAATTTCAAAGTGAAATTAATTACAATGACCAAAATTGGATTAAATGATAAAAATATATTATAATTAAACTTTAAAACGAATTAAAAGGACAATATATCCATATAATTAAATTAGATGAAAAAGTAGTTTTGATGTAAAATGCAGTATCTTTCACTATTCATTAAAAAAAATGAACATTGTCAGAAAAATACCAAAAATTTATACAAAGTAAATTTCAATGTCCCAATTCTAAAGAATATGTTTATTTTTACAAAAACAGCTCATAAAATTTTCAAAAGTTTGATTTAAAAATGGTTTTCCATCAAAAGGCAGAAAAACAATCTTTTAAAAAAATTATTGTATTCTATTCTTGAGATCAGATTTATTCTCATTTTAAGCCTCTAAAACACTATCTAATTCATAAATGGACATAGATATGAAAATCAGTAATTCTTTACTTACTTGGGATGTTACATCCTTCCCCCCTTTAGAAAATTGCATCCCCACAATTTATTTACTTATCGAATAAGTGGGGGTATTTATCCCTCATTGCATTTTCATATTCCCATGTTGCCTCTTCAATCATGTGGTTTTTTCACAAAACCTTTACTTGATGAATCACCTTATTCTGAAATAGTTTCTCCATGTGGTCATGAATCTGGACTGGTTGTTCCTCATAAGATAGATTCTCTTCCAGCTGAACTACCTCTGGACTCAAAACTTGAGATGGATCTGGCATGTAATTCCTTAACATTGAAACATGAAAAACATTGTCAACCTATGATAAACTCAGAGTTAAAGCCACTCAGTATGCAACTGATCAAACTCTCTCCAAAATTTCATATTGTCCAACGAACCTTGGACTCAAATTTCATTTCTTACCAAATCGCATCACACTTTTCCATGGTGAAAATTTAAGGAAGACATGATCACCTACCTCAAAAGAGAGATCCTTCCTCATGTTGTCTACATAACATTTCTGCCTTCTCTGAGCTATTCTCATGTGTTTTTGTATCAGCTAAACTTTTTCTGCTAACTTTTCTACCAATTCTGGTGCCACAAAATTCCTTTCACCTACCTCATCCCAAAAAGCTAGAGTTAGACACTACATCCCATATAATTCTTCAAAATGGTGCCATCTGTATACTGGAATAAAAACCGTTATTATAAGAAAACTCAGCCAAAGAAAGATGTTGGTCCCAAAATCCCTGATAATCCATTGAACAAGCACATAGAATATCCTCCAATGTCTGAATTGTTCGTTCTGACTGCCCATCTGATTGAGGATGAAAATCTGTACTAATATTTAATTCAGTACCCAACGACTTCTGAAGGCCTTTCCAAAAGTTAGAAGTAAACCTGGGATCATTATCAGATACAATGGAGAGGGGAACTCCATGCAACCTGACTATCTCTTTAAGATACAAATGAGAAAGTTGATCTAGGGAGAAAGTATCTTGTATAGAAAGTTAATGAGAAGATTTAGTCAAGCGATCAACAATAACCTAGATTACATTATTACCTCTAGGTGTCTTCGGAAATCCCACAATGATGTCCATAGATATATTATCTCCTTTCCACTCTGTCACTGGTAAAGGCTGAAGCATTCCTTTTGGTAACTGATGCTCTGATTTAACCTGTTGACAAGTCAAACACTTCATAGTAAAATTATAAATATCTCTTTTCATTCCATCCCACCAGTAATACTCCCGAAGATCTCTATACATCTTAGTACTGTCAGGATGAACTGAAAACAGAGAACTATGAGCTTCACATAACAACTCTATCTCTTCAAATGTGAATCGCAAGGCACACATAATCTCTTCCCAAATCTCAAAACACAATCATTATCAATGTTGTATTCAGGTAACATACCCTTCTGAACCAACACTACCAATTTATGAAACTCAGTGTCTTACTTCTGTGCTTGCTTAATTCTGTATGTTAGAGAAGATTTCCCTGATACCTGAAACAAAATAGAAGAACATCCTGCACCAAGAACTTCTATGCCAGATTTCATCAAATCCTTAACTAAAGGATCACGTTCCAAATGTAACATGGTTAATGAAGCATTACTTTTTCGACTCAAAGCATCATCCACTTTATTTTATTTTACCATATGGTAATGAATTATATAATCATAATCCTTGATTAAATCTATCCATCTCCTCTTTCTCATGTTCAATTATTTCTGAGTGAATATATACTTTAAACAATGGTGATTAGTATATATTTCACACTTTACACCATACAAATGATGCCTCCAAATTTTTAAAGTGAAAACCACGATAGCTAATTCTAAATCATGTGTAAGGTAATTTACCTCATGAGTTTTCAACTGACGTGAAGCATAAGCAATTACCTGATTATTTTGCATTAGGACGCAACCAAGTCCTTTCAATGAAGCGTCATTGTAGATAACAAACTCACCATTCTTGGAAGGTAGTGCCAAAACTGGAGCATTCGCCAATCTTCTTTTTAATTCTTGAAAACAATCATCACATTATTTTGTCCATATAACCTTAACACCCTTTTAGGTCAGCTTAGTCATTGGACTAGATAACCATGAGAAATTTTTAACAAACATTCGGTACTAGACTGCCAAACCAAGAAAACTACGAATCTTGGTTACATTTGTGTGTATTGGCCATTCTTCAACAACCTTTGTTTTTGCAGGATCAACAGTTATTCCATCTTTAGAAAAAAAATGTGACCAAGGAACGAAATTTGTTGCAACCAAAACTCACACTTGCTGAATTTCCAATACAATTTAATTTCTTTTATGGTTTTCAAAATAACCCTTAAATGACTTTCATGATCATATTTACTTATAGAAAACACAAAAATATCATCAATGAATACAACCACAAACTTATCCATGAACTCTTGGAAAATTCTATTCATAAGTTCCATGAATACAGCAGGTGAATTGGTTAACCCAAAAGGCATTACTACAAATTCATAATGGCCATATTTTTTAATAAATGTGGTCTTCGGAATATATGCTTCCTTTACCTTCAACTGATGGTACCCCGATCTCAGGCCAATCTTTGAAAAATACTGAGCTCCCTGGAGCTGATCAAACAAATCATCGATATGAGGCAATATATATTTGTTCTTAATTGTGATGTTATCCATGTCTCTATAATCAATTAAAATTCTCATTAAACCATCTTTATTTTTGACAAAAAAGACAAGATAACCCCATGTTTATGCGCTAGGTTGAATGAAACCTTTCTCTAATAAATCTTGCAATTGCTCCTTCAACTCTAAAAGTTCAATTTGAGGCATTCGATAAGGGAGTTTTGAAATTGTCTTAGCATCAGGAACTAAGTCAACAATAAATTCAACTTCCCGATCTGGTATTATTTCAGGAAACTCGTCAGTAAAAACATCAGGATACTCATTTACCACTGGCACATCATTAATCTTAATGGTTCCATTGCTTTCAACAATATTCACAAGGTAACATTAATTTCCATCTTTTACAAGTTTCTCAGCCTCTTGATATGTTATCAATAGTAAGGGTTCATTATTGTACACAAACTGAAAGCCTTTTTGAAAAGAAACTTCTTTAGCTCTACAATAAATCTTAGCATGGTAAACAGAGTGCCAATCCATACCCAGGATAACATCAAACTCTACTAGAGGTAAAACAATAAGGTTTTCAAGTAGGTTCTTTCCATGGATAAGAATAGGAAGATTCTTATAAATTCATTTTGACTTTACATTTCCCCAAGGTGTTTTTACCACAAGTTCAGGAGTCATTTCGTGAGATGGAATTCCCAATTTAGTAGAAAATTTTTCATAGATGAAAGAATTTGTAGACCCTGAATCAAACAACACATTGGCATAATCTGAAAAAACAAATAGAGTACCTGATACCACTTCATTTGATGTTCCAACATCTGCTGAAGTAGTTTCAAGGTATTTCACCACACCTTTCTGCTTGTAGTCTAACTGCTTCCCATCATTTGAGCTCTTTGTCGAACACTCGTTTTCATAATGACCCATATCGTTACACTTGAAACATTTCACTAACTGTAAATCAAATTTGGTCTTACCATCACCCTGATCTTTTTCAGTGAAATCGTGAGCCTTATGTCCCATCTTACCACATCGATAGCACTTTCCAAAATTCAAAAGACATTCCCCAGCATGCCTTATACCACATTTATCACAAATTGAAATCTTTGTTCTCTTACCATCAGACCTTTTTGATTGATTCTTCTCTTTATCCTGCCACCTTGGTCTCTCCTTCTGTTGGTTGTTATAGAACACTTGATCATCGGAAAACTCCTTTTCCACCTTCTCAGCACATCGAACAATATTTTCATAACTCTTGAACTCACGAGAAGCTAAAGCCTTTTGATATTTTGGCTTTAATCCTGAGTAAAAACGATTGATTTTAATATCAAGGTCTCAGATAAAATTTGGAGCATACCTTGCTAATCTAGTGAACTTTTCTTCATAAACAGCCACAAAGTCATCCTCTTTCCTCAATTCCAAGAATTGTTTTTCCTCCCTACGTTAAAGAGCCTTAGGAAAATATTTATCAAGAAACATACCTTTGAATTCATCCCAGTAAAGAGAATCAATCTCATCAGCGTCCCTGATATTTTTAACCATCGACCACCACTGATCTGCTTCACCCTCCAAACGATAAATAGCAAGACTAACCTTTTGATTTCCTAAACACCCCATGACATCGAAAATCTTCTCCAGTGCTTTAATCCATCCTTCTGCTAGCACATGGTCAGATGATCCTCTGAATGATGGGGGATGTTTCCTCATGAAATGTTCCACCCCTGACATGTTCCTCTGCAGTTGATCTGGCTGATCTCGTGCATGGATACAACCACCATTTATCGCTTGAGTCAACTGCGCCATTACTACAACAAACTGTTCAGTTCCAATTCTGACCATCTCAGGATGCTGATTCAGAAATTCATTTCCTTCTTTATTCCTTCCTAGCACTACTTCCATGTTTCCTCTGTGGAAAACCATTCTGAACAAACATGTCATAGATGAAGCAACATGGTAATCTTCAAATTCTATATCATTTCAATTTGACCATAAAAAAATATTTTTGGATAATAATTTAATATAATTGTAACTCTTAAAGTTATCTAAACCGACCTCTGATACCAACTATAAGGCCCCAACCATAAATATTTCTTAATCATGAGTTATTTAAAGAATACACATTGAGGATCTTTTCAGGTTTAGTGTTTTAGAGAATTAGATCATAAATCATGCATTACATTGCACATTTGAACATGTTGGTTACATAAAAGACAATATTCATTTTTTCCCATCAAAGAAGGCATATTTAAAATAAAACATGGATTATTTCTTAATACTTCCTAAACACTATCATCACATCATGCACCATTCCCTTGACCTGTGAAAAATATTTCAAAAACATGGGATGAGCATAAAAAGCTCAGTAAGGGATATAAAAATATGGAAAGAAAACCTTAGTCCTTGTGTACATTAGAATCAATGAAATCATACTTCACTCATAAAACATAAGAACTTTAACATACCTCATGAAATCATAAGATTTATGAATAACTCATAGAAAACATAAGACATAAAGGTAACTTGAGGCATTCATAACATTCTTACGTAGGGAGTAACCCTCATGGTTATGTTTGGAATACCCATTACAGTATATTCCGTAAATATCATTGGAGAAACCTTATCATTTAACTCCTTCGCGTTACCCAATGCATTGGAGAGCTATCAGGGGCTCACCCGCCCTTAGTTTGTTACGGAACCACCCATCTTAATAATCAATTCCCAATAACTATAACATAATCATATCACATAAAACATGCATAAAGGAAACATAACATTTCCACATTTTAATCACAAGATATCAAAAACACATTGATATAATCAAAAAATTATCAGAACCATTTTCAATACCAAAATAAAATAAAAGTAAAACATGGTATTTATTTTTCATTTAATAAAATTTATGGCTTGTAGAGGAAGCTGAAACTCAAATAATGGTCATGGTGGTGGAGAAGTCATTATCACCGCATACATAAGACAAAACCATTCCCTTTTTTCGTTTAGTAAAACGCATCATATAAAAAACTTCCTTTTGAATAAAAGTAAAAGTAAAAGGGTTTTATACACCATATAAAAGAAATATGTGTATAAAACAAAATATGCCACAGTGAAAGGAGATTGAGACGAAGTCCCTTACCTCGTGTCCGACTTGACTCGATCGTTCTTTAATCTCCTGAATAATAAAGTAGAGTTAATTTGTACTTTTTTAAGAAAATTTTTCAAGTTCATTATTCCTTTTATATCACTTATAACCATGTTATGAACATTATGTAATTATTTAACTTAATAACAGTCATTTTGTTGATCTTTGGTACTTGAGTGAAAAATGAACTTCTTATAATTACATGTTGTTCATGTGTTAAAATATCCATTATATCCATAATTATATTAATGATGTAGGTATAATATATGTCATATATTTCCAGTATATACATTCATTTATAATATTACATAACATTTAGAGGAATGAAGTGAAATGCACTGTTCATGGAGACGGTAAGTCATACGTACGCATGAATGGTATTTTCATTTCTATTTCGTATTTAATGGAATAAAATAATAATGATATAAAGGTATATTATAATTCCAATATAATATCATATATAATATCATTAAATCCATCATTTATACATCCCACATATGTAATTAACAATTCAAATCACTTTGAGGGGGCGGTAGTCCGCACTTCCTAAAATGAAGATATCACATTTACCCATAATGGAAACCATAAAGGTATGAAAGAAATGAAAAATAAAGAAGAATAAGGAAAAAATAAACATAATTTATTTCATATATAAATATAGTGACATCATAATAGCCACCATGAAAGGTGTTAAAAGAGGATTGAACAATCATCGTTTCATGAGGCAGTAATTCGCCACTCACAGAAACAGTATGTTCTTTAACCATTAGACGGAGGTGTGTGTAAGTGTAAATAAAATAATTCTCATAACAACATCCTAGTATTTTTAAGATACTGGTGTTGTTACAAAAGAGAGTAATAAAAAGAGTTTAGGGGGTTGGAGATGCAAAATAAAACAAAAGGACATAAGAGAAGACATTACCTTTAAATCGGGTAACTCCCTTTGGTTTGAACCAAATGAGTTTCTTGAAGAGATTTCTGCCTAAGGTGAGGCTTCTATGTTGAAGGGAGGGATGTGGAGAGATAAAATGAGCAGAGTTTGGCCGATCCAATTGCTTGAGAGGTGTGGGTAAGGTGGTAGAGGTGGGGGCCTTTTATAAGTGGGAGGAGGGGCACTCTTGGAGAGTCAAGAAATGTTACTTTATTATATAATGAGTTTCGGATTTTAAAGGTCCCACAATGATATATTTCTAGGATAAGGTGATAATGGTTCGAAATCAACCCATCTAGTTTGTTTTTTGTCAGGTTTATGTCATAGAGTTTACATTATATTTTCATTTTATTTAAATCGTCCATTAATGAGGTAATCACGGCATCATCATGATGTCATAAATAAATTAATTTATTTAATGTCTAAAAATTATAAAACAAATACCATGATGTAGGAAATATTTTTAGATTTCAAATGAATATTTATAGTCTAATATATCATTTACACAAACAAAACTAAAATTGTTTTACTTTAGTGATACATACTTTTGTTATATTTAGCTTTCTTTAAAAATAAAAAGATAAAATGTCACTATCACACAAAAATGGTTCCATGGGGTCCCAAAGTTGGCACAAGGCATCCCTTGGTCGGCCATGACACAACCAGTAGAATTAGGACACATGTTGGGGTCATTTTATATTATTATGATATTATTTTATTACCCTTAACTACCCGATTATTAATTAATCACGATAATTAAAGATAATTACCACTGTTACTATTTATAATGTCCAAAAACAAAAGATTATTAATTACATAATTTGGACCTTCGGATTCCAAATATGGAATCCATTTTACCAAATTCCAAACACTAATATTTTAGTAATTAATTTAAAAATAATTCCCGTTGTCAAAACAAATAGCGGTTTTTTTAGAAACAATATCTATCAATGGTTTGACAATTTTTTATGTCCAATTTCAAAGTGAAATTAACTAAAATGACCAAAATTGGATTAAATGGTAAAAATATATTATAATAAAACTTTAAAACCAATTAAAAGGAAAATATATCCATAAAATTAAATTGGATGAAAAATCAGTTTTGAAGTAAAATGCAGTATTTTTCACTATTCATTAAAAAATGAACATTGTCAAAAGAATACCAAAAATTTATCCAAAGTAAATTTAAATGTTCCAATTCTAAAGAATAAGTTTATTTTTACAAATACATCTTATAAAATTGTCAAAAGTTTGATTTAAAAATGGTTTTCCATCAAAAGGAAGTAAAACAATCTTTTAAAAATATTAGTTTATTCTATGCTTGAGATTAGATTTATTCTCATTTTATGCCTATAAAACACTATATAATTCATAAATAGACATAGATATGAAAATCCATAATTCTTTACTTACATGGCATGTTACACATGTTAAGTCTTGTGCGTGGTGCTCTTGGTTAGTTTGGGTCTTTGTTGTAATGTATCATTTTAATGTATACCAGTTCTCTTTATTCTACTTGTTTTTAATCTATTTACTTTCAATACCTTTATTGGTACCAAAAACAAACCATGTAAAACAAGAAACATAATTATAAAACATAACATTGTTTACATAGTCATGTTCATAAATCCAGGGGCATCACTAGAATTCTTTTGACATAGAGAGTATATAAATAGATAGAAATCCTTGGAAAATACATATTATGAAATTTAAAATTTTTCTTGAGTCATATATAATAATATTTCTTCATTGTTAGCATAATCCCTAGCTATCCCTATGAACAATGATATTATAAAATAAAACCCTCAACACCATGGTATATTTGACACATAAGCCTCACAAAAAAATAACATTAAATGAAATTTATAATATCATGAGAATAAATAACGTCTTGATATTAATTATCAATAGTTATCTCTAAACACATCATAAAAAATGATAGGGCATAACATGACATATGTCTCAAAGAATGAAAATTAGGGAAAAAATATCATAACTATTTAGTAATATTTTAAATCACAAAAACATATAAATAATAAAATATAATGATATTATAAATATCCTAAAAAACTAGATTCATTATATAATATTTCAAAAGGGCATTATATACACCATTAAAAGATACAAGTTGTGAATTTTCAGACATCTCAAGGAAATAAAAGAGAGGAATGAAATCCCTTCCCTTAAGTCTATACTTATTTTGTACACTTTTGAAATTACAATATAATAAATATAATTTTATTATGAATCTATTTTAGAAGAATAATTATATATATCATAGCATATATGATTTAATAGTGACTAGTTATTACCCATTTATTAATAATTCTGTGTTAAAGTCACATTATGGGAAATAACATTATTGTTTTTTGTGTATGTTTTGATTTGTTATTTTTTTCCCACAATAATAAGGGATAAATAATCTGAAAAATTATATTAATGATATAAATAAAATATATATCATTATATTTTTATTTATAGTAATCAATAAAATATAGAGATATAAAATGAAATGCATCGTTCATGGAGATGGTAGGTCGTACGTTTGCATGAATTTTGTTTCCATTTTCTTAATAAATGAAATAAAATAAGGTTAAATTATATATTACCATTAAAAAATAATTTTTAGGACATATACTTTTCACAAGTGTTTATTTAAACCTATAATTATTACTTTCCTGGTAATTTGTACATGAAGAATGAATCACATCACTTCGTGAAGCAGTTTCCCTCCAAACACACAAGCGAAGTTACAAAATTTGAATTGTATAGAAACTAAGAAGATATGGGTGATATAATAATTAAATAAATAAATAAATATTTTAAAATTTTCATAAATATTTTTATAATATATTGTAATTACCATCCATGTAGAATAGAAATGAAAAACACATCAGATCAGCTTGTGAGGTGGTTGTTCATCGTACAAATTAGCGACATTATTGTTTTCCAAAAGGTTTGGAGGTAAGTGGTAGATGAAGTATTATAATTTAATATGTTAAATAATATAATATATTAAAATTAAATTGTTGATTATTTCTATTCATGTGAGTTGGTGATGGAAAACGTATAACACATATTTGTGAGGTTGTGGTCTTCCGTACATGAAAATGATGTTTTTGTATCAAATTTTATGGAATAGAAGAATGATTTAGGTTATTACATTAAAATAATAACATATTATTATATTTAAGATACTAATGATTTAATATCATTATGTTTTAATAATAATTTTAGTAGGTAGAGGAATAAATAAAATAAAACACTCGGTTACGGACGTTGTCTATTCTTTGGGAAACATCTTTTGGTTTGCACCAAATGGATTCCTAGAATGATTTCCGAAAGTATAATGACTTCTATGATGAGAGGTGGAATAAAGGAATTTATTTGGGTAGGTATTGGTTAAATAAAAGGGTTATGGATGTATGAAGATGAGATGAGAGAGAATGTCCTTTTATAAGAGAGGTGAGTGGCACAATTGTAATTTTTTAAAAGAAAAAGTTGTACTCACATTTTTCACATTCCACGGAACCCAAAAATGGTTCATTATCTAAAAATAGAGGTCATAAGGTTTAATTATGGCCATAAAATTGGTGTTTTACATGTTTTGGGTCATTTTGTTAACTTTGTCATTTTAGTTTGACCCCTATCAAAACCATTTTTACCTTAACTATAGAAAATAATTTTTACTATTATTGATATTCATTATGGTGCAAAATAAATTTACCTTATTACATAATAAAAATTATTTTTATTCAAAATGTGGAATAAATTTTTACAAATTCAGCTCACAAATGTAGAAATATTTACTTTACAATTTAACTTGTAAGTGGGATTGGAAAATGGTTTTCCAATTTCAAAAATTTACACAAGTTTAAAACAATGTTATAAAGACCATTTTTTACTTTTTAAGACTTTTTAATATATATTTAAATAATTTTGGAGCCATAACTTGAGATGTTGTGCGATTTCATGGCTCGGTTTTCCCAGAATTAATTTTTTAAAAATTTTAAAAATATTTTATATCACTATCACACAGTTTATTATAGATAATGGGTTGACACATAAATGGAGTCTCAAATAAAAATATGAGCCAATAGTTGAATTCATAATGTGAGGATTAACCAAAGAGAGACCTAAAATGGGTTAGCATGGGGTGTTTAGATAAAACGACTATTGGCGGTACATTCATTTGGTTAATTATTTAATTAATAAAATTAATTTATTAATTGACCTAAATATAAATTTCGTATAGCTAAACTATTATGGAGTGTCACATGGGTTATCCAAATAACCTTGAGATCATTGAGAGGAGTTTCCTTATAGCCTTCATTTAAAAATCAGAATAAAATGATGACAGAACTTTGGATCTTGGGAATCAAGGTGTGGAAAATGAAACAACTTCTATCATTCATTGGAGAGTAAATTATACATCAATGGATGATCCAAATTGAATTAGGACTCATCAATTTGTGAATTCTACCCCAATGGATTAAGTGATTGAGTATTATTATACTATTTATTTTATCTACATCTAAGTTGAGCATTTTCATTATCCCATGAAACAATTTGAAAATTTTTATTCATCTTTTCTCACATAGAGAATCCCAATTTTTATTATTTGGACAAGGATGATTAGTCAACAATCATTGTGTAAATATTTGTTTTTATTTTCTCCTTAATTATTCACATTCTTCAGAGATTGGCCTACAGGGTCTAGGTTCAGCATTGAGGGGAGAGATCAAGCCCAATTGAACCCTAAGATTAAAGGAAGATTCTTGTGTGATGAATGGATAAAAGAATTTGGGTTAGATTCAAAGGATTCATAGGTTGTGTATGAATAATTTATATATTTGTGATTAGATATAGGGATTGTGTGGGACAAGATATGAGCTAGGTGTGTGAAGGTGTGCATGGGTGAATTGGAAATCTGTTATCTGGTTAACAAATAGCCATAACCAATTAAAGAAGGCATACCCATAAATTTTGGGTAGATTTGAGGTGATATTATATGTGGAGAAGGTATATATATAATGCACATGAGAAGATCAGAGTTTTTGGGAAAACATGACTACATGTTGTGTAGTTGGGAAGAACATAGGTTGTGTTCCTTACGAATATGCATCCCTAGGGTTTAACAAGATTACAAGTATCACACATTGTGTGTGACCCCTAGATGTCGTGAAACCCAGTGCTATATACCTGGAGTCTATTTTGAGAAATACACAGACACTATAATATATTGGAACATGTTTTGTACCAACACACATCATGGATAAATGGGCACAACCTGAAGGACACCAGTGGAACCCTATACGGGAGGACACACTGTGTACCTATGTACACTAAAAAAAGAAATTTTTCACTAACACGGACAGGAGCATGGGAAAGAACCTAGGAGGCTGAGGCATGAAATGTAGTCTCCTTACACACCATGTAGGGCTACATGGGAAGTGAGCCATGTATCAGTAGGGATACGTCCAGACAACGGAGTGGGACCTCACACTATATACCCATATATTCATTTTTAATGAAAATTGTATCACTCATATCTCCTTTATTTGTACTCCAATTTTGGCCTGAGTGTATCCTATCATTAATGGATTTCCATGTAAAATTAAATGGTTTCCTTTTTATTTACTTTTGAGATATGATACTACGAATCTAGAGTGTTCTGGTTCATTAGGGGATGCTTGATGATGATAGTGATCAAGAAATATCATTAGAGTGGTACCCCCAATGTCAATAGGGTGTAGGTACTCTATCCACTAACATGTACCCCCCCCCTATGGAATTAGGGTTTGATTCATCTATCTACTCAGTGGTACCCCATATGGCAATAGGGTGTATGTTCTCTATCAACTGAGTGGTACCCCCATATGGTATTAGGGTGTGGGTCCACTATCTACTGATTGGAACCCCTAGTAAAACTAGGCTAAAGGCGCACTATCTACTAAGTGGTGCCCCCCCCAATGGAATTACTGTGCAGGTCCACTATCTACTGATTGGTACCACCCTATAGATTTTTGGTGTCATCCCTTTATCTACAAAGTGGTACCCCTATATGGAATTAGGGAACAAGACCTCTATCTACTAAGTGGTAACCCTATAGTGTTAGGTAATGGTTCCTCTATCTACTGAGTGGTGACCCCCTATGGTGTTAGGGAGTCATTCCTCTATTGACTAAGTGGTATCCCCCAATGGTATTAGGGTTTAGGTCCTCTATCCACTATGTGGTTCTCCCTAAGGAATTAGGATGATAGTCCCTTATCTACTTAGTGGTTCCCCTAGGGAATTAAGGATCATATCCTCTATCATTTGAGTGGTACCCCATATCAGATAGGTCATGGTTCCTCCTTACACTGAGTGTAATCCCCATGACATACTATGGAGAGGGTCCTCCTTACACTGATTGGAACACCCCTAATGAACAATGGTGCGGGTCCTCTGTATGTAGATTATTCCCCCTTGACTATGCGGTATAGTATAGATGTGTGGACCCTTGACATAATTACTCCTATGGATAGACATGAGAGATTATGGGCATCAATGATGAACTTCATGGAATAGTTGGATCTCTTTTCTTGAGATGGGAAATATGATAGAGATCCCAATTCTCTATCATTTTCCCATATTTTATTGAGAATATAAATATATTCATATCCATGTCGTTAGATTTTATTAGTATATTTATTTGGGTGGAGCTATTTATTTCTTATTTTGTCTCCTACTACTCCCCATTTATCTTTTAGGGTATCTTACTCGGTATGAATATAAACAGCCCAACAAAGGATTTTCATGTACGTTACATGTCTTATGAATATAATGAAATGGTCAGTATAGATTACAGGGGATCTTAGGGAATCTTGGTCCATTTAAATTTTTATGGGGGTGGGATCTTATAGATCTAGATTTGGGCCCTCACATCATTTTACTTTTCTATTTTTTTGTTTGGTACAACTTTCGGGTTGAGCATGTATTTTTACCCTTTACTTTTCAGTTTACACTATCGTACTCCTCATATTACCTATAGGTTTTTATTTCATGTTTATTACTCTAGATGTTTCATACATTTCTTTTATCCATATACACTTATTCATTAAGATGGTCAGGTGTTTGGGTACAGGTATATTAGGAAGATACCTCCCATAATATTTAATTCTTTATATACTAATCACCAACCCTTGACCTATGGAGGTAGGCTTGGGGTAGTAGTGGAATGATTCCCATTGGAATGAATCTTGATGGATTGTTATACGAGGAGGTTAATTACCTAGGATAGTGCTTGGAGTAGTCTATTTATGTGGATTTGGTTTGGATTCAGGGAAATGGTTTCAATGTTTCTTTAGTATTAGTTTTATGCTAAGGAACCTAGTGTTAGTGTGGTAGTCAACATATCCATTCACCAGGACTCTGAATACATTTTTTTGGCTCAGAATACCAAGAAATTGTTTTTAGAGATCATTGATAAATGAATTTTATATGATTTATTATTTTAACTACCCTTCTTGAGTCATCTCATCATTGAATATATATTATCATATGACTTTGGTTCATCTTGATTATGTTTTTAAGATGCCTCTGCAGTAATAGTCAGTTAGGTAACTAATTATAGATCATGATGATGATTTGATGAGTGATAAGGACTCTATTAAAGGTCCATCACATGATATTCTTCCTCTAGGTGAATAGGTAGTAGCACCCTAACTAGTCATGTAGTAAATCATACCAGTGATAAGGTTGAGGTTGTGCAGTATCGTAGTGAACTTTGTGAGTTCTAACGCTAGAGGATTCTTAGGTTCTGGGGTGTGCAAGATCCCAAGGTGGTGGAGGAAAGGATAGAGTCGGGGATACATTTTTTAGGATTATACAGACACCAAATGATTCAGTGTTTGTGGTGGAATATATCATTTTCCATGTAGTAGTTGGGCACTGGTGGAGTCAACTTTCACATATTCATTATGAATTGACATTCTCATGGACCGAATTTTTGTAACTGTTATGTGAGGATTAATACCCCTCATGTTTGTGATTTTTTTGGATTCAGGATTTATATAGCTACAAAAGGGTGGGAAAATGTATTTTTTTTCCTAAGGTTCACATAACATATGAGATAGTCCCTTGACAAGATTTGAGATGGATACTTCTTGGAATGGATCTTTAAGCATGGAATCAATAGATATATTCATTCTATTGTAGTACCCTTGTAAAATTCCACCTATGTTGGGGAGTTTAATGTGCTCTAGGGATAGATAGATTCATATCAAAGGGATAATATGAAATAAGAGCTGGAAGTGTGCATTTTAGGGATGAGTCTTCTATGAAAGCTAGAAGATGCCAGTCAAGAGTATATCGGCGTAGGAGACCTCCCCATGAATTGATGTAGGAATGTATTTATGTGTCCTAGGGACCATGTAGAGAAATATATAAGAACATAGAGGTTTGGTTCTATGCATGTGATGGGAGATATCACATGGTGCATGATTTCTCAACTTTACATGCTAATGAGGGAAGGAATATGGAGTATGGACATCCATGTGAGAGGCAGTGTCCTGATCATAGTTTTCTTAGGCAAAGGCAGGGTGGCCCCCATGGAGGTGGGGCTAGAAGAGTGGAAGATGGATCTCTGGGAGTAGGATCTTTTGGTGGTGGATGATGCTATAATATTATTCCACTACCACCACCAGGAATCCCACATTTGGCTTAGGGATTTAGCGGTTGGGGTCATGGATAGCTGCAGGCTATGGACACATATAGCCTAAGAGAACACTATATTACTAGAAGTCATATTTGTGAATATTATATTATTTATTTATTATTTTTATACATAGGTTTGAATCATTAATTGATCACTTTACTCCTTGTGTGAGAGATGGAGGTTCTAGTTGGGGACTTAACCTAGAAGATTTATCTTAAGGTTACTATGAGGATCACTTATTCTATATTTTTTATTTACCAATAGTGCAAGATACCACATAGTGGGGAGAGTTTCCCATAGATAATTTTGGTCACCATGATGGAACCCTATGATTTCAACTTGGGTAAGATTGGTTTTCAATAGTCCAAGCCCAGATTGATTATCACCATAGATGACTCAAATTCCTTTAAACTGATGGTACAAGGTTCTGCCATATATTTGAGAGATATCTCATAATGATATTAGTGGGTTTTTAAATCAAGAGTATGAATCCCATTTCTCATAAGTTTTTGAGTGTATCACTTGGCTTAATATGATCTTTAGGCATATGGATTCCGGCAGTTGTGGAGTATTCTATGGATGTATTTCCTGAAGAAATTATGGTAATACCTCTAAGGGGTGATAAGGAGTTTTGAATCAAATTTCATCCCATTATCCTATGATATATTCTAAAAAATATCATATGGACCCTACCCTAATTCCATATCTTTATTTGTAGTTGGAGTACCTTCGAGATAAGGATTTATTCAGACCCAGTGTGTCCCCCTAATAAACTCTAGTTTTTTTCATCAAAAATGATGACGGGGGAACTTGGATTTGTGTATATTATCATTACCTAAACCATACCATGATAAATAAAAAAGTACCCCTTTTGAGTATTTATGAGCTATTTGATTAGTTGTAAGGCATGGGATAGTTTTTGAAGATTACTCACATGTCCAACTACTACTAGTTGAGATTTTGTGAGAATCATGCAATGAAGCAGGAAAACTAATGTCACTACAGGAAATATGGGTTTTGGTTCATGATTTTCAGTCTGAAGAATGACCCTGTAGATTTTTTGGCTTTGATGAACTGGATCTTTTAGCTATAATTGGATTGATTTCTAGTTTTCGTCAGTAATGACATACTCATATAATATGCATCAGATAAGGAGTATGTATAGCACTTGATTATGGTTAAAGATTTGATTTTGGATCACCATATTTATCGTAAGCTATCGAAGTTACAATTTTGTATCCATTAGGTTCTCTTTTTTGGGGAATGTCATTTCTAATCTTGGATTAGTTATAGACCAAGAAATGATTGATGCAATAATTTATTGGGAACCAATCAAATGTTTGTTAGAGGTGCATAGTTTTATTGGAATGGAAGGGTTATAGAAGAGGTTTTTATAGATTTATCTTGGATTTTCACCCCATTGAACACCCTAATGAAGAAAGGTAAACTGTTTACCTAGACTGAGAAATTCTCGATATCCATTGAAGAGTGAAGGCTATGATTATTGAGTGATCCTATTTTGTGACTACCAGAGGAGGGAGTAGAGTATGTATTGTATTGAGATTCCCCAAGAGCTAGGCTAAGATGCATGATGATGAATAGATTTTCAGTTATCGCATATAGGTTGATGAATTTTATACACCATTATAAGAACTATAAAACTCAATAACTACATATGGTAATGTTAGTATTTGGTATGGGGATGTAGAGGCACTATCTTCAAGGATAGTGCTTTTTTGTTTACTCAGACCATTATATCCTTTAGTATATCATCACATATAGACACTTGAAGACAAGATAGTGGCACTGGTTTTATTTTTTATATGACTATGAATTTCTAGTAGTCTATATTCTGGGGAAGTGAAATGTTTTGAAATATTACCTTATAAATAATATTCATGCTCATGTGTTCCATTAGGCATTAGAGTAGTTGGTTTCCTTATAGATGACCCTGGATGGGAAGGAGGGTGCAAATTTTCCTCATTCGATGGTGTTTAATCCTTCACTCATCCATCATGTGAAAGATTCCATGCTATGGGACATCTATTATGAGGTCTTTCAAGACCACATATCATTAATAAGTTAACCAGATAGATTTTCTAAAGAATGGAATCATGTAAAACTTTTCTAGGGAAGACAGTGGTCATACTCATAATGTGGGAGGATTTGTTGAGGGAGTTCCAAACATATCCTTTGGATGTACATCCCAGTGTGGGGAAGATGTACAGATACCTTCAGTATCATTTCTGGTGGGACAACATGAGACATAGTACTATTGAGTTCATCTCTCGATGCCTCACCTATTAGATGAGGATGTCTGAGCACCGGGATAGTGAAAAATTGTTTCATCACCTTGGGATCCCAATGTGACAATGGGATGAAAAATACATGGACTTTGTGATAGTAATTTTGTGAATATAGAGTGGTCATGATGCCATCTGGGTGATAGTTTAAAACTCATAAATTTGGAAAACATTAATTATATCAGTGAGTAATGTTTGGTGGAGTATTTGGGGAATTTGTACATATGGGAGATCATTCAACTTCATGGGGTTCCCTTGACTATTATCCCCAACATTGATTTACAGTTCATGTTACTATAGTGGAGTGGCCTATAGGAGTCATTTAGGATACAGATGAGGATGACTACAACCTTCCACCCCAAGATAGATGGGAAGATAGAGTTCACTATCTTGGTGATAAAGGATATGTTTAGGGATTTCATTATAGACTAAAGTCAGGTCTAAGAGGATCACATGACATTTTTAGAGTTTGGGTACTATTATAGAAACCACTATAATATCATCGTGGAACATATATAGGCCTTGTATGCGACACGCTATTGTTTGGACATATGCTAGACTAATATTGGAGATTCATATCTTTATGAGCCATATATGGTTCAAGACACAATGGAGATGGTGTATTGCATTTTTTATCAAATGAGAAAACCATAGGAAAGGTAGAAATCTTATGAAAATCAATTTTATAGGTCATTGGAGTTTGATTAGGGAGACTACATTTTCCTAAGATTCTCCTCATGAAAACGTTTGTGGAATATTGATTGGTTATAAAAGTTATCCATGAGGTTCATTAGTCTATTTAAGATTGTGAAGAGGGTTAGTGAGGCTACTTACCACCTCACTCTACCCCTATAGTTGGATAAAGTTCATGACGTCTTCCATGTGTCACAGCAGATGAGATATATGCATGACCTTACACACGTTATTGAATGGGGTGATCTAGGCATTGAAGATAGAGCCACTTTTTCAGAGAAATTTATGGAGATCATGTATCATAATAATTGGATCCTAGATAGATAGACCATTTTCATGATTTATGTGATGTATCGACATAGGATCATACTTGAGAGCTCATGGAAGTGGGAGTTTCATATGTGTGCCTAGTATCCCGACCTTTTTATTTAGTTTTTTCATTTTTAGAATGAAAATAATATAGGAGGGAATAATTTATAGAACTTTTATTTTCCTTGTAAGACTTCTGAATATATCTATAAATATTTTTGTGGCTAGTCACTAATATGATGGGAGATTCTAAGTCCTAGTGTGCCCAAAATTGATGTTATAAAAATATTAAATATATTTTATATCATGATCACGTGTTTTCTTAAGTAAAATTTGATAACCATTAAATGGAATATTGGATAAAAATATGAGACGAGATTTGAATCTATTATTCAATGTTTACCCTATACATGACCTAATATGGGTTGGCGTGTGGCGTTTTGGATAAAACTTTCATTGGCAATACATTCAGTAGGTTAATTATATAATTAATTAAATTTATTTATTAATTGACCAAAACATAAATCCCATTTAAATAGACCATTATAGAGGATCTATAGGGTTAGCCACATAAACTTATGACCATTGAGAGGAGCCTCCTTCCACCCTTTTTTGGAGAACCAGAATCAGATGACGACAAAACTCTAGATCCAGGTTAATGGAGGTGTAGAGAATGAAATTTCTTCTCACATTAATTTGTAAAAGTATTCTCCATCAAAGGATGATCAAAACTAAGTTAGCACTCATAAATTTCTGGTTACTTCATTAATTGACTAAATTATTGGGCAATATCATACTATTTATTTGATCTACATTCAACTTGAGGCTTTTCATGAGCCCGTGAACCAATTTAAAATTATTTATTAAGGTTTTCACACCTCAGAAAAACTAATTTATATTATTTGGGCAATATAGATTAGACAATGATCATTTCAAAAAAAATTATTTTTATCCTATCTTCTTCGTTCTCTTCACAGATTGGCCCCCAAGTACTCAATTTGACATTATCTACAGGGATCGAGCTTGATCAAACCCCAAATTCATGGAGGATTAACATGTGATGAATAGACTAATGATTCAAGGATATATTTAGAGGATTTTAGGGATTAAGATGACTAATTCATGGATCTGGTATAGGAAGAAGATATAACATGACATTGGAGATGAAAGAGGCATGTGAGGGAATGAGCGGGTGAATCTAAAATCCATTATCCATCCAACAGACATATGTAAATGATGAATGAAGGATTTCCCATTGATTTCGGGTAAATTGGAGGAGAGAATCGATGTCACAATGGTGGATCTAATAGGAGCATATATAGATCTAAGTTTATAAAAACAAACATGACTACACATTGTGTAGTATGGAAGAGCACATTTCATATTCCCTAGAAATCCATGGTGCTATAGTTTCTTGAGATTATAAGTATCACACACCATGTTCTCCACCACATATCATGTGACCTGGTGCTGCAAACCTGATGTGTAATTAAATAGTACATGTAAATGGGCACATCCACACACATGTTGTGTATAGGCACATGGCTAGGGAAAATGAACAAGGCCCAAAGGACACGAGTGGAACCCTGTGTTGGTAGACATGATTTGTATATAAGTACACAATCATGAGAAAATTTACACTAACATAGCCATGGGCATAGGTAGGAACCCATGTGGAAGAGGCACACTGTTTTCCCCCCTTACACGTTGTGTAGAGCTACTTGGGTAGTGATCCAAGTACTATTAGGGACACTTCCAAGTAAAAGAGTGATACCACATGTCGTGGGGTCCCTGTTCATGTTGTGTACCCCTCTTTCTTTTTGAGGAAACATCAATCTCATGTATCTCACTCATTTAGACTCATATTTTTTAATGTGAGGAGCATATATTTAGTGTTTTTCTACATATAATGAGATGATATACTTCGTAGTGAATTTTGAGATATGATGAAAGGATTTTTGAGAATGACTCTCTTATAACCAACATAAGAAGATGGAAATGATCAGGCATGATCATTCAAGTGGTACCCCCTTGTGGAATAAGTGTTAAGGTCCTATATGTACTCTGTGGTACCCAAATATGGCATTCAGGTGAGGGTCCTATATTTATTGAGTGATACCCACTTAGGGAATTAGGGTGTAGGTCCTCTATCTGTTGTACATCTCGTTCCCCTCGTTGTTTGATTTTCATGATCACAATCAACTTTCTTTTTATCTAACTTTGTGTTCTAAGTGTTTTTGTTGATAGGCAAAAGATTTCCAAAGGATTGGCCCAAGAATGGACAAGAAATGGACTGAAATTCAGTCCACCGGCCAACCGGTGTGATAGCACCGGCCAGCCGGTGGAACTGGCAGAGGGATTGCCCACTGCCAGGTTCCACCGGTCGACCGGTGGCTCTGTCACCGGTCGACCTGTGGCATCCAGCCCAAATAGTGTTTGCTACTGTCTTGACACCGGCCAGCCGGTGGCTCCTCCACCGGTCAGCCGGTGGCACCTACACAGAGTGGCAAGCTACTGTCTTGCCACCGGCCCGCCGGTGGCTCCTCCACCGGTCGACCGGTGGAGCCTGGACCAGAATTCTCCTCCTCTGCCAAGGCACCGGCCAGCCGGTGGCCCTGTACCGGCCAGCCGGTATCCCAGTCAAACTAGCCGTTGGGGCTTTGACCAGGCTGCTCCACTTGCCTCCCAACGGCTCCGAAAGCCTTTCCAACGGCTCCAAAGGCATCCAACGGTCATATGAGGGTTCCCCCTCTATAAATAAAGGCCTAGGAAGCCCCAGAACTTTAACCAAGCGCCCGGACATATTGTTGCACATTTGGCGAACCTCCGGCGCTCCACCTTCAAGGATCCTCAAGTGCTCCAATCCAACTTCCAATCCAAGGAGCACCTCAAGAAGCTTGGGAGAGCACGCTACATCAACTCCATCATCCAATTGGCGCCCAAGTCTTCCTACAATACGGGTTTTATTGTTTTTATCTTTTTGAGCTTAAAATTGGGTTTGTGCCTACAAACCCCAACCCTTTTCTCATCCCCATTTCTTTTGGGTTTCACACCACCACTAAGGTGTGAAGAGGTTTCTTCAAGCCTTTCCTTTTAAAAGGCTTGTGTCACCGGTGAGCTAGCCTTCACCCGTTAAAAAGGCTAGTGGGTTCTTACTCAACCATTAAAAGTAAGTGGGTTCTTGCTCAACCAATAAAAGCAAGCTGTAATAGGTCCTAGTGCTACCTCAAAGCCTAGTGGGTTTCTTGCTAAAACCATTGAAAAGCAAGCGGTAGGAATCTCTCAACGGTTGAGTTGGGAGCGGAGACGTAGGCCGGGTTTTTGGCCGAACTCCGTTATCAATTTCTTGTGTGATTGCCTCTTTATTTCCGCTGCATTCTTTACTTTGATTTTAATTTGTTTATCATTTTTTAAAAGGCAATTCACCCCCCTCTTGCCATCAATTCACTTCCGTTGCTTTCTCCGACCCAACAATTGGTATCAGAGGACGTATTTGAATAATTCCTTAACCGGTTTCAAATTAAAGATCCTATTTTTTTTTGATGGCTTCTACCGCTTCTTCCTCTCAATCCCCCGAAGGACATTCTTTGGATCGTGCTCCATTCTTTGATGGAGCCGATTATACTTTTTGGAAATCCCGCATGACCACTTTTTTAAAAAGTATTGGCTATCCAATTTTTAAAATTGTTATGCAAGGATTTTCCCTCTCCTCTCCCGATGAGTCTAAATGGACCCCCGTAGACATTGCAAACTTTGAGCGTGATGGAAAAGCCATGAATGCTCTACATTGTGGGTTAGATCGTTATGTTTTTGATCATATTTCTTCTTGCACATCTTCTCATGATATTTGGAAGCTTTTAGAACTAACCTATGAAGGTACTAGCGAGGCTCCAAAGCAAGAACCCGCTCAAAAGCAAGAACCCGACGAAAAGATCAAGCCCGTTTGCCCACCTCACAAGAAAAGGGCCAAGAAGAAAAAGAAGAAGGCTTCAAAGGCAACAAGGAGTGATAGCTCCACCTCTTCATTCTCCTCCTTCTCCTCGAGCGACAAGGTAAAAAATGCCTAATGGCAAATCATGAGGTATCATCTTCCGACTCTTCTTCCTCGTCTTCTAGTTCTTCAAATTCTTTCAATCATTTGTCTTATGAAGAACTCTCACACACTAGAGACCAACTAGAAAATTGTTTTCATGAGCTTTCTTCAAAATTCGTTGCTTTAAAAAAGAATTTCAAAAAACTCTCTTCCGAAAAAGAACAACTTCTCAAAGAGAAGGAAGAGTTGTCCCTTAAAATCCAAAATTTTCCAAATGTTGATTCTTTGGAATCAACCATCAAGGACCTTAGAGAATCCCTAGCCAAATTCACTCAAGGGGAACAAAATCTTTCAAAATTGCTTGGTTCCCAACGCGTTTCCCGAACCACCCAAGGGCTAGGCTACACCAATATAGCTTCCTCCTCCCATGCACCCACTGTTTTTGTAAGGGGGAGCTCTAGTTTCAAATTTTGTAATTATTGTAAAAAACCCGGGCACCTCATATATGAATGTAATTGCAAAAACGCCCGGTATGGTAGGCCCAAATTGATTTTTTATTCGGACGAATTTTATAGGAGAAGACCCGCCATGAGACAAGTATGGATTGAAAAATCCCTTCTTGCGAGTCTCTCCGGGCCAAAATTTATTTCCTATCCCCGGTGATTTATTGTCTTTATTTAGGGGGAGTTAGGTTCTTTTAAGTCTTTTTGTGAATTAAAAATTTTCATTCAAAATTCTCATTTCAAATTTTTTATTCAAAACTTTCGATTCAATCTTTCATTTTCAACTCTTGGTTTCAATTGGTTTTTGATTCAAAACTTTCAATTCAAACTGTTATTCAAATTTTCATTTCAATTTCAAAAATCTCAATTGATTTTCAAATTTCTATCTTGTTTTTTAAAGTTTTCCCTCAATCAAGTTTTATGCCCCACACTATTTTGATAATCACAAAGGGGGAGAAATTTCTTGATTGATTGGGGGAGAAACCTTTTTTGATCATGCATTGCTTATTTTCAATTTATTCATTAAAAGCATGCCTTTAATTTTTGTTTTTACTTTAATTGTTTTGGTGATTGTGATCATCAAAATAGGGGGAGATTGTTGTACATCTCGTTCCCCTCGTTGTTTGATTTTCATGATCACAATCACCTTTCTTTTTATCTAACTTTGTGTTCTAAGTGTTTTTGTTGATAGGCAAAAGATTGCCAAAGGATTGGCCCAAGAATGGACAAGAAATGGACTGAAATTCAGTCCACCGAACAACCGGTGTGATAGCACCGGCCAGCCGGTGGAACTGGCAGAGGGATTGCCCACTGCCAGGTTCCACCGGTCGACCGGTGGCTCTGTCACCGGTCGACCTGTGGCATCCAGCCCAAATAGTGTTTGCTACTGTCTTGACACCGGCCAGCCGGTGGCTCCTCCACCGGTCAGCCGGTGGCACCTGCACAGAGTGGCAAGCTACTGTCTTGCCACCGGCCAGCCGGTGGCTCCTCCCCCAGTCGACCGGTGGAGCTTGGACCAGAATTCTCCTCCTCTGCCAAGGCACCGGCCAGCCGGTGGCCCTGTACCGGCCAGCCGGTAGCCCAGTCAAACTAGCCGTTGGGGCTTTGACCAGGCTGCTCCACTTGCCTCCCAACGGCTCCGAAATCCTTTCCAATGGCTCCAAAGGCCTCCAACGGTCATATGAGGGTTCCCCCTCTATAAATAAAGGCCTAGGAAGCCCCAGAACTTTAACCAAGCACCCGGACATATTGTTGCACATTTGGCGAACCTCCGGCGCTCCACCATCAAGGATCCTCAAGTGCTCCAATCCAACTTCCAATCCAAGGAGCACCTCAAGAAGCTTGGGAGAGCACGCTACATCAACTCCATCATCCAATTGGCGCCCAAGTCTTCCTACAAGACGGGTTTTATTGTTTTTATCTTTTTGAGCTTAAAATTGGGTTTGTGCCTACAAACCCCAACCCTTTTCTCATCCCCCTTTCTTTTGGGTTTCACACCACCACTAAGGTGTGAAGAGGTTTCTTCAAGCATTTCCTTTTAAAAGGCTTGTGTCACCGGTGAGCTAGCCTTCACCCGTTAAAAAGGCTAGTGGGTTCTTACTCAACCATTAAAAGTAAGTGGGTTCTTGCTCAACCAATAAAAGAAAGCTGTAATAGGTCCTAGTGCTACCTCAAAGCCTAGTGGGTTTCTTGCTAAAACCATTGAAAAGCAAGCGGTAGGAATCTCTCAACGGTTGAGTTGGGAGCGGAGACGTAGGCCGGGTTTTTGGCCGAACTCCGTTATCAATTTCTTGTGTGATTGCCTCTTTATTTCCGCTGCATTCTTTACTTTGATTTTAATTTGTTTATCATTTTTTAAAAGGCAATTCACCCCCCCCTCTTGCCATCAATTCACTTCCGTTGCGGGTTTTTGGCCGAACTCCGTTATCAATTTCTTGTGTGATTGCCTCTTTATTTCCGCTGCATTCTTTACTTTGATTTTAATTTGTTTATCATTTTTTAAAAGGCAATTCACCCCCCCTCTTGCCATCAATTCACTTCCGTTGCTTTATCCGACCCAACACTATCTACTGAGTAATACCCCTTGTGGAATTAGGTTTCAGGTCTTCTATTTACTGAGTGGTACCCCCAATGGAATTAGGGTTCAGGTCCTTTATCTAATGATTTGTACACCCAAATTAATTAGAGTATGGTTCCTATTTCTACTAAATGGTACCCCTAATGGAATTAGGGTGTGGGTCCTCAATCTGCTGAGTCATCCCCCCCCTCTATGCCATTTGGGAGAGTCCTGTATCTACTGATTGGTACCCAACCGATGGTGTTGGTGTGTATATGCTCTATAAACTGAGTGGTGACCACCTATGGAATTAGGGTGAAAGTCCTCTATCTATAGAACGATACCCCTATAAAATAATGATGTGGGTCTTCTATATACTGAGTGGTACCCCCCATGGAATTAGGTTTCTATTCCTCTATCTACTAAGTGGTACCCCAATGGAATTAGGGTGTGGAGCCTTGATCAACTAAGTGGTACCCATATCAGATAGGTCTTGGGTTCCCCTTACACATAGTACCATCGCCCTAATTCACTAGGGCATGGGTCCTCCTTACAATTAGATTCACCCCCTGATGCACTAGATTATGGGTCCTCTACATGGAGATTGTACCTCCTTGACTGTATATAATAGTGGAGAGGTGTGGTCCCTATTTATGTTTACTTCTATAAATATCCACGTAAGATTTCATGTATCATTGATGGTTATCACGGAACCAATGGATCTATTTTCCTAGTTTAGTATGTGAGATGGAGATCCCCTTTCTATCTCATTTGGGCATCTTTTGAAGACAATATATACATATATGTGTGTGTGTGTGTGTGTCCATTTTTTGGTTTTTTTACTCCCTTTATATGGGTTGAGCTATCTATTTCCTATCATATCTCTTACATCTCTCCCATCCACCTTTTGTGTGTCCTATTATGTTTGTGTATACTTACCCCTATGTGGTATTTTTATACATGTGTCATGTCTTATGCTGACAATAGATAGGTCATGATCAATTATAGAAGATCATATAGATATATGGTGCATTTGAAAATCTACTGTGGTTGGGGCATGGAGTATTGGATACAATCTCTCTTAGGAATTTCATTTTCTATTTTTTATGTTGGTACATCATTCAGGTTCGGTGTTCATTTTTTCCCTTTGCATTTTAGTTTAAATTTACGTACTCTTTGTATTCTCTAGGGGTTTCACATGCATGGTTATTAATCCAGATGCTAAATCATATTCTTTTATTCCTCTACACATTCTCATTGTGATGGTTGGGTTTGTTCATAAATTTGCATTTGTAAAAGGCCTCCCATACTAGTTATTCCTTTTTTCTCATGTCACAAGCCCCTTGACTATGGAGGTAGGCTTGGGAAAGTTGTGTCTCAAGCCCTATTAAATCAGATCGTAATAGTTTTTATATAAATATTCTGTTTGAAAATTATTTAAATAACCTAAATTTGATTTGAAAATATAAAATATAAATAATTTATCTTTTAAACCCATTTAAAAAATATAAACCTGATAAATTATTTAAAAAAAATTTCATTTTTCAATTAAATCCAGTATTTTTCACTATTAACTGAAAAGTTAATAATTTATGAAAACCCAAAAATATCACCCTATGATATTTTTGACATGATTATTTAAAAAATGTATTTTATTTTATCAAATTCAATTTCTAAAAGTACAAAAATTTAAATTTATAAATATGTGTGCAAAATACGACAAAACTAAATTTTAGAAAAATACTGGTTTTAAGGGAAAAAATTTGAATTATTCATATCTAATGAAAAGAAAGCACATAATCTAAATGTTAAACCTTTTAATGAATATATTGTGTATAAATGTAATTAAAATAAATTAAAAAAAAGTTATTTGCTTAATTTATTGAGGTAAAATTCATTTTTATTTTAAAATTATTTTTCAACAAAAAAAAATCTTTTATTTTAAAATGGGTTTTCTTTTAAATTTATAATTAATTATCCACTAATGATTTAATATTATATACATTTTTAATTCATATATTCTCATAATTTTGTTAATAAAATCTATACCCACTATTCCAATGGCTATGAGATAACTATAATATTATTATAATAGTTTTTCATGTCTTATATAGACTCGGTGTAGCATGTAATGTATTATAAACTTGGTGTTTAATTACGTAAAGATAAAAGTGGTGTTTTTTTAAACAATTGTATCAAGAAAATTAATTTTATTTTTAAAAATTATTTCACAAAATCGAATATTGTTACATTATACCACCCTTAAATTGAATTTCTCCTTTAAAATTCATCAATATTAAAATAAAAAATGAGAATAATTACACCTCATTATATCCTTAGGATCCTATGTAGCTTTATCAAGATTTTAGTTTTAACATAAGTCATTGACCAAGTTAGTGGTATTGTTTCATATAACTTTCTCTATATGGTCCCAAATCTTACCCAATTTTTTCTTATAAGAAAGATCTTTCTCTAACAGTATGAACTATAAGTTTAGTAAATGATAAGGATCATGTATGTACTTCCAAAGGAGAGTTACATAGAACACATCATGGTGTTGAGATGGTTTTTATGGAAGCTTCAATTAATAGGCTATTATCTTAATATGATCAATAACATCAAGAGATACAGATATACCTAGGCCTTTATTTTCCTTTATACTGTAGGAACAATTTATATTTTTGGTTATTCTTTGATAAATTGCGAAATTGATCTCTTACTTCAAGAAATAAATATTTGATTTTATATTCTTAAAGCACTAACAGATTAAAATATATATAATATAATTATATGTTTTTTTATCACTAGATATCATCATACAAAATCGATATCACATGTTTTCAACTATACATAAATATTCATATGGTGAATTAATAAATTAATCTATAAACCTCATCTAAATCTCATTATAAACCATTACATAAATGGTTATCCTTACAACCCTTCCCAGATTAAAAATTTATAAATAATGTCACTAAATTTCCCAAAATTAACATAACATTAATCCCCCAAAATACGATGAATTAACTCCTAACATTCACATACCAAATATGCCAATAAATTAGCCATAAATTTTATTGAAATATGGTAATAACTGGAATTTATATAAAACCTTAATTAAAACATACAAACATCTTAATTACATGAATAAAACAATTTATATTTTTTAATATATTCCATAAATCCTATGAGTTTTTAAACTCCATAAATGATAAAACAAACAACTTTTTCTGAAATAATTTATCATTTCATGCATCATCAATGTAATATAGTTTACATTATCCATATCAAGCATAAAATTTTGTAAACTATATACCATTTTCTCAACATTAGGAATATATTAAGGGTTATCATCCATTAATAATTTTTTATTAAATATCACCATTACATTAGGTAAATTTTCATGGTTATCTGTGACATTCAAAATATTATTGAAAATCCATAATTAAAAACATATACTGAACATTATGTATATATTTCAAAATTCTTGAATTATAATATTTAAGCACATTAATCATTCTACTTCATTATTAAACCATTAAGTATACTTCACCATTTTATTCTTTAATATCTTATTCCTTTCATATTTCACTTGTAATCTCATCATCATAAAAAACCCACTAGTTTTGACACCTTTCTAGTCTTATTCATGAGACTTCCCCCTAGGAAATTGATTTGAATATTTCCCATATATTCAACATTTAAAAAATTAATACATTAACAATACTTTAGAGTCAATAATATTCCCATCCATTCCATTAACTGAACATTTCATTTTTCTTTGTAAATTTCTTACTCGATGTCTTTATTCACCAATCATAAAACATCATCTCATTCCTATGAGACATTCCTTAAAGTGATTTTTCCTGCATTCATAACATATAGGAGACTAAATATTTAATCCATTATGGTCTTCACCCTCTGAGCTCTCAATGAACTCTATTATTTTCTTCTTTGTTGAGTCCAATAGTTGGTTATGGTGGTAGTTGTTAATCATATATCATGATAAATAATTAAGAATAATAACAATATACCTCACACCAGTCATCATCCCATTTGGTTTCTCATTAACCAATTTTATATCATATTCAATAGTAATACAATTTATTTTTGTTAAATCCATTTTTTAAAACCAAAAAGAATAGTGTTAGAAATAATATTCATAGTGGAAATCAATATAATCATGAAAAAATATTTATAATATATCTAAATTATGACACCTTTTTATCAATATATGACATGATAGGTTTAACCAAGGTTATTCATGGTCATTATTAAAATCCTTCCTGATGATTTTGTAAAGAGTTCATGAATTTTCAAAACATGTCCCCTGGGATTGACAAATCGAGTGTGAAGGGAGGACCATTTTTATCCACCATGTAAATATTGAGTCCAAATAAATTAACCCTTTTTAGATTTATTATCCCTAGGTACCACTATACCTTATCCACATCCATTTGTAGTATCTATACAGGTATATAATTTCATTAAAAACTACATTCTCTATCTTTCACCAATATTTCAGTGCATTTTCCTATGAATTGGATCATATTTAGATTTATCCTCAAACATATACCTAGAATTATCATTAGAATATTCCAAGAGATATCACTGATGCTTCCTCGTCCTAGATTATATAGGCTTAATAAACCTTTCTCTAATATGTGGTTCAAATACCCAAACATCACATACATAAATATTACATCTTAATAGAATATTAGTCATTACAAGAAAAAATAATCCATGATATAATCATTTCAGTATAGTTCTTTTGGAAGCATGGAAACATAAAAAACTTGTCCATATGTGAGAAAAGTCATCTCCCACTATGTTCTTCATAAAAATAATCCTTCTTAGACATATCGTACATATTACCTTTCATCAAAACCTAGGGAAAAGAAACAAAAGAAAGGGTGATCTCAGATTCTCAGAAAGGGGGAAAATGGATATATCAAAATATCATGAGTATAATAGTATGGTAACATGAGAATAACATTTGTAAACCCCACCCCATATATCATTGATCATAAACATGAGTCATGGAATTAATCAGGGAATTTTATAAGAAATGAATCAAAATTAATCAAGTTACATGAGCCGTGAGAACATAATATTTCAATAAGACAAAGATACGTCACATAAATATAATATTAAAAAATTATGAACATTTATAATTATATAGAAGATCACTCATGATGTTAACGATATGAAATCAGTACCTCACATAAATTATCGACATTCAACATGGTCTATGCATAACCTTATAGACATGAAATCATATACCATATATAACATTGTGAACATGTAATTAGGTTTATAAATAACATTGTTAATATTATATTATAATTATACATACCATTTTGAATATGTAATAAGGTTCATGCATATCATATTTACTCATGTGTTATCAATAATTTCCCAATATATTATAGGGAGATATAGGTCTCAACCATTACATAATTATAATCATACATATGTATGTCACAACATCATAAAAAATAATTCATAACAAATCACATGAAATGAAATGGGATTCATAAATATTTCATCATAACATAATCTATGCAAGAGAAACATGTCTCATAATCATTTCATAATTTCATCAATTCATAACTCGTGGAATATAAGTGGGTTTACTAATAATTTTATCATTGTATAACATGTGGAAAATAAATGGGGTTCATAAACAAATTTTCATCATAAACATAAAAAATAAGATAAATAATAATAGTTTCCTTAGATAATATCCCTAATAAATCATATGTTATATAAAATAATGTTATCTAAAATGGAAAAAATATTTTGAGAGATTACATGGAATATGTCTTGAAAAAAATTTCCTTTCCAGCTTTAAAAGAACTTTTTAAAATGTAAAAAAATTCAATATACTTTTATATTAAAATAAATTTTTAAATGAATAAAATAATCATTACATATTATTTAAAAAACATGAAGAAAAATAACCTCTACACAAAGAAACAAAATTAAAACTTAAAACATTTTCAGAATACTTTTAATTGAAAATTATCTTGTAAATTTTTAAATGAATATTTACAAATAATTTGATAAATTTATTAATTAAAATAACTTTTTCACTTCGAAAATATATATTTTAAAACATAAAACATTACCGAAATTATTTTCTAGTAAAATAACCTTGTAAATCTGTATAATAATCATTAATGACCATTTAAAACATTTCTTGAGTAAAATATTATTTCCACATTGTAAAAAAATATTTAAAACATGAAAAATATTAAAAAAAAATTCATTAAATTAAATTGTGAAATATTAAATTAATAATAAAAAATCATGATGGTAGGAATTTCTATTCATTCTAGACATGTTAAAACAATGATTTTGTACATATTTTCAGTAAAAGAAAAACATGCATTGTTTGGAAATGACATGGAAATTACATTAAAAATATGTTTCTAAAAATTCAAAAATGGGTATAATTTAATTAATAAAACATTTTTATAATGTTAAAAAAATTAAAAAATTATTAGAATACCTTGTTTTGGAAGAAAAAATGTGTTTTCAGTCAATGATTGAAATAAATATTATTTTTATTAAAATAATTTCCTTATACTTGTGAGTGCATAATGAGATAAAAATAAAGGTAAAAATTATATTATAAAGAAATAACTGATGAATAATAATATTAATTAGTTTCTTGAGATATAGATCCAAATATTTCAATATTTTAAGTATAATCAAGAACAATCTCCAAAAATGATGAGATTTTAAAATAAAACCCTTACCACTTTCATAACATCTAATCATAATACCAATGATGGAATAACATTAAATTATTAAAAAATAAAATTAGAATAAATAAATTCATGATATTATATTTCAATGGATTTTTACATACACTTCATAAAATATGACAACTGCAGAACAGAACAAATGTCTCAAATGAGGAAAATTGAGAAAAAACCCCTTACTACTTTTGTAGTCTTTTCACCCATAATCCCGAATAAATAATAATGAAAAATTAAAATTTAAAAATAATTAAAAAAAAATATAGGATTCATTATATAATATTTCAATGTTTATGTATATCCACAACACAGAATAAATAAGTTATGAATTTATATGTCTCCCAAAAATAAAAGTAAGAATGAAAATATCTTACCTTATGTTTCGACTTTCTTCATACATGTTCCAATATCATATATTATAAATATATGTATATTATACATCTATTTTTGAAAAAAAAATTATATATATAATACCATATATTATTTACCAATGATATTTTATTACATGTTTATTAAGAATTCCATGTTGAAGTGGCATTTCGAAAAATAACCGCTTTATTTTTCATGTAGTTTTTGATTTATTATTTTTGTTCATCAGACATTTATATTAGATCCATAATCTCTAAAATATTAAGCATGATATAAATATAATATGTATTAATTATATATATATATATATATATTTACAGTAATCTATAAAATTTAGAGATAAAGAATGAAATACACCGCCCATGGTGATGGTTGGTCATACATGAGCATGAAAGATATTTTCATTTTATTGAAGGACGAAATGAATATATGGTTAATAATATATTACCATTTAAAAATTATTTTTTGTTCATATATATTTATCAATTATTATTATCTAAAACATTCCTTATTACCTTCCATGTAAATCATATGTCAAAAATGAATCACATCGCTTTATGAGGTGGCAGTTTGTCGTACACATGAGAAACATTATCGTATTCCCAAAGAATGAAAAGAAAAGATGAATATGTGATATAATAATTACAAAAGAAAAAATAGGTTACCAATATTATATATATTTATTTAATCTATCCATATTACCATTAATGTAAAATTGAAATAAAAATAACATCAAATTGGTTTGTGAAGCCTTGTTCTTCCATACACAAGTGTGATGTTATTATTTTCCAACATGTTTAGAGGTAAAAATGGTATTACAATTAAAAATCTATAATAATATTATAAATATAATATATAAACAATAATCCATCATTGTATCAATCTGTGATAGCTAGTTATGGAAACAAATGATATCAGTTCATGAAATGGTAGTCCTCTGTAAACACGAATGATGATTTCACACCCAATTTGAAAGAATATGAAAATTAATTATGTTATTAAATTATTTTAATAATATCTTAGAATAATAATTAAACTAAGGATATAATATCATTATGTTATAATAACAATGTATGGAGTTAGAATAAGAAAAAAATGTTTGGTTAGGGACGTTACCACTTCTTTAGACAAAATCTTTTGGCTTTCACCAAAAGTATTCATAGGTTAGTTCTTTGAAAAAAAATAAGGATTATAAAATTATAGTAGGTAAGTAAGTAATTTATTTATTTAGGTATTTTCAAAACCAATGGGTTTTGAAAAGGTGAATATGAGAGGAGTGTGGGTGTCCTTTTTTAATAGTGGTGAGTATCCCACTCGTAAAATTTTAAATGAAAACGATGTACCCACTTTTTTAACATGCTAAAAGTCGAGAAAATAATTAATTTTTTAAAATTAGAGGTGAAAATGTATAAAAATTTCCATACTATTGATTTTTTTAATGTTTTGGGTCATTTTTAACCCTTATCTTCTTAATTTAACCATAAGGTATACTCATTTTTACCATAACCAGAATAAATATTTTTCACTGTTATTATTATTTATTTTAATCAAAATTAAATTAAATTATTAAATAATATAAATTACTATGATTCAAAATATGAAATCTATTTTTATAAATCCAACTCACATAAGTGGGAAATATAATTTAATATTAAACCCACATGTGTTACAAGGAAGTTGTTTTCCCAAGAGAAAATGTAAAAAATATTTAAACAATTATATCAATATTCAATATTGAAATTATTACAATGACATATAATGGAATAATAATAATATAATTTAACGTATTTTACTTTTCAAACCATTTCTAAAAAATTGTAACCATAAGAAATCATTAAATGAGAAGTCATTTAAAAAATTGTATTTTTTACTATTAATCAAAAAATTAATCATTTCATACCAATAAAAAACATACCCTAAGATTTTTTAAGTGATTATTTAAAAAATTAATTTTATTTCTCCGAATTCATTTTATAAAATTTTCAAAAATTTATTTCCAAATAAAATTAATAAAAGGAGACAAAATTTATTTTTAAAAAAATATAGTTTTTAAGAATTATATTGGATTTATTCTTATTCCTTTCCTAGAAAACATATATCATGAATGTTAATTATTTTATTCGACCTAAAGTCTATAAATTAAATTAATATAATTCTCCTAAAGTGATTTTTTAAATTTATTGAGGTAAAACTCATGTTTTAAAATAATAATATTTTCCGAAAAACAATTTACATTATTTTCAAATAGTTTTCGTTATATATATATAATTTATTGGTCACAAAATAATTCATTTTATACAAATTTTTAAACCATATATTTTCATAACATAGTTAATAATATTCATACCCATCATTCTAATATCTAACTCATAACTAAAATAATATTTTCACATTATATCAGGTCTCATTTTATCTAAGTGTTGTGTGCAATAAAATATAAATTTTTTGTTATATTTAAGGAAATATAAACATAATTTTGTGTGTAAATAATGTTATCAAAGAAAATGAATTTATATGAAAAAAATATTTCACAAAATCTGAGGTTGTTACAGAAATTCTTCCACTTATATAAATTTAATTTCATAAAAATAGATTACATATATGGAATCATCACAATTAATATTATTTAACAAGGTAAAAATAATGTTTAGCTATAATTAATATTAAAATAGTAAAAATTCATCTACATGGTAAAAGGATAAAATCAATTTAACCTAGTTTTAAACTAAACAATAAGTTCGCCATTTTTACCTCTTCTCTTATTAGATGAAGTTATTTCGAAACTTATCACATTAGGCTCAATATTTATTTGTCTTTGGGGAGATTTTCCATTAATATTACATGTATAATATTTTAATTATTTGAAACACAAATTATCACCTTATAACTTTTAAATTTTTCATTTGTGTTCTCATAGGGACGAAAGTAAGTTGTAAATGGTTATTAATTATTATTTTAAGGATGATTATATTATTTTCAACATATTAATTTATATCTAATTTTTAGTGATTATATAATTACCTTACATTATAATGTAATTCCAAATTGGAATTTACTTAAATAATATAAAAATAAAATAAATTATTTTGAGAAAATTAAATTTAATATAATTTGAGTGAATTATAGTGTTATATGATTTTTATAGATTAATATATCAAAATATTAATATCATGAAAGTATATATTTTAATTACACTTTTTTCATTATGAATTTAATCTAAAATTTAATCAGTATTGTAAAATATAAAATTAATGTTATTTTATACTAAATAATATCTTATTAAATGATTTACAATTATTAAAAAACCAATCTTCAGACAAGTGATTGGTATGTGACTAAAGTTTTATTGTATGGTTCATTTATTGACCAATTATCTTAATATAACTATCAAGACCTGTAAATAGTAAAAAAATCAGTATATCAATAATTATGAAAAAGTGTTAACATTACTTAAATTTTACAGATAAGGTTAAAAACAAAATATAAACTTGTGCGAAAATTATTCATTGAAATTGTTAGGAAAAAATCCCAAATGGTAATATTGATGCATTTTTTGGTAGATTGTGTTTGTTGAAAAAGAGTGTTTTCTTGGTTATTTGTGGAGTTCCATAGATATTGATGAAAAAATATTTTGACAAGGATCTATGATAGAGGAATGGATAATCTTGTGGTGGTACAAAAAGATCACACACAGGGTGGGTATGTTTCCTCATGTTTACCAAGTTTTTGTGTCCAAAAATTGGAGAATGGAGAAATGTGTTTTTTGTAAAAGGATGTTGTGGGAAAGGTTTAAGGAGGTTTGGAAAGTTGTTTACCTCCCATTTTTCGAGATTAGTACATAAAAATATGGTAAAGGAAATAAGGGCATGCAGGTTATGTATTTTCTATGCAAGGTGAGGTTGCGAGAATGTGAGACTTGGATGTTCTGGGAGAATTTGTGTGCCATGTCCATAGGGTATCCAAAATACCTATAAGTAGTTGGATACCCCCACCCCCCCTCTATCATTATGTGTGAAGCTCCAAACTTAGATAAATTTGTATCTCTACTCACCAAATTGGTAGAAAATGTAGCACAAATAGAGAGTTACATTGAAGTTACTCACTAGAAGGGAGTTAAGCTCCAGCGGTGAGTTGTGCATAAAAAGGGTGTGTCATACGTGTACTGAGTATTGAACAAGATGGTTTTCTTATGAAAAATTAGACACTTGAGTTCCATGCTTAATGTAGTGTCAATGTCACCCATAGGTTTTATGAATTTTTTATGTTATCAAATATATCTTTGGTAAAGTGGTATTCATCTAGGGATGAAAGTTAAATATCAACAAAGCATCTATCTATAGTTGAGAATGTGGCATTCATACAAATTAATGGATCTATAGGTCAATAAACTATGAGTGAATCCTTTCTAAGAGCAGTGAGAAAAGTAATAAGATTATATTGATCATTTCCACTAGTAGTGAGTTAGAAAAATAGACATAGGGAGTGGCCCTTGTGAATGTAGTGAGTAGATGGTAAATATTAAAAAGGTAGTTATCATGGGCATAAAAGTGGTATATCCTGAACCTAGTAATTGGAAGTGAGCTTTGGTGGATTTGGTAAATCAAGAAACTAAAATTTTATTCTCCTAGTACATAGCCTAGTGAGGGTGAAACAAATAACGTTTTTATTTCTAGTTCATGATTTAATTTCTATTCATTCATTTGTGTAGGTGAAAGAGAGAATTGTGTTTTGTTTAACAAAGAAACAAGATCCAAAGGGGCAGTAGTTTTAATCTCTCATACTCTAATTCACCCCCCTCAGGTTATTTGACATAGTGGACCTAACATATATTAGTTAGACCTATCCTCTTCCTAAATTATAGTTATATTACTTTAATGTATTTTCCTATGAAATTTAATTTATATTAATTAAATACTTTAATAAATTCCAAAGCTTCCTTGATGCAACTTATAAATGGACACCCCTTATACACTTTTATTCACACTTCATGAAACATTTTTATCAAGTAATCCCTTATCAAACATATTTATAACATATCTATCTATGTTCTAGTGGTCTAAGATTTGGTAGAACAACAACCTTATAGGTCTTAGCATGTAAATTAAAGGAGGTTGTCCAATGAATAGGTATATATTTTACCCAAATATTCTGGTTCATTTCTTATTCCACCTCCATTGAATTTTATTAAATCATAATTGTATAATAACATAAGTATCACCCATATATGGACATGTTTCTATGTTAATTTTATACCCTAAATCATTCTCTTCTTCCATCAAATGGGAAACTAAACCTTTGTTCATGTGTAGCATATTACCTTGTCAAGAACTGATGTAATTCATTTTCCACCACCGTTTCTCATAGATGGTTTGAATGATGGATTTAATATATATATATATATATATATGTATCTATTATTTAATACATATTTATCATCTTATATGTAAATATATCTAATATTTTCTTACCTTTCCATTTTCTTATAAATGGTAATTTTGTTCCTGTGTACGTGTTGATTACTACCTTCAATAAGTGATGTGATATCTTTTTATGTTACCACATCACATGACTCATATATATAAGTATATTTAAATAAATTATATTATATTTGTGTTATAATTATCACTCTTTAAAGATAAAATAACACTTATCTTCCTTCCATCATGACCATTTAGAAATGGAAACATTACTCATGCATACGTACGACTTACCGTATCCATGATAGTAACATAGATAATTTTTCATAATAATAAATCATGGTAGATTTCAAATGCATAATAGATGTCTAAAAATTATATTTATTTCATTATTATTACTCTGGATATGATGGAATAATTAACACTTTTACCATAGTCAAGCTACAGATTTCATTTTGCACATATCCGCCGAATACGGTCAAAACACCCAACATGAACTTAATTAATTAAGTAATTTATAATATCATGATAATATATAAAATTACAGAAAAAAAATATTTAAAATTTTTCTAAAGGTAGTAATGAAATAATATATGATTATTTTTTGGGGTTAAAAACCATACATGATGAGTCTAGCAAGATATTTGGGATTTCATTGCAATTTCTTTTAATGAGGGAAAATATTAATGTTATGCACCAAATTTATTTTTATAAGGTGTATACTATTTCAGTTATTCATTTTATATCATTAATAAATAATAATTCATAGAAATTTATATTTTAATTCCAATTCAATCATTTAATTTAATTTTTCTTCATTGTTACGAAGTGATAAGCGTTTTATAGCTCAATTTTCTTTCATTGGATAATATCACATCTTCATTGAATATATTATATCTTTATTATGTGTAAAGAGGAATTTATTTTATTTATATTATATTTACACTTTTTAGGATCAATATTAGTTTCATGAAATCACTACATTGATTAATAATAACTTCAACACTATGATCATTGTACGTTTTCATCAATTCAAATTGTCTTCATTTGGATATATGTTATGTTATAAAACTATATAAGTTTATTAAGTTTTCAATTAAACATTTTATATAATATATCAATAATTTATATGAATTAATGAAATTTAATGTTTCATTTTATTTTATTTATTTCATTGTGATTATGATTCAAATGTTACCGAAGTTGTAAGGGCTTATTTAATAATCTCATCATTATTCATGATTGTTTAGATTAAGTATCTACTATAGAAATTATATGATAATACTATATTAAACACAATATATTTTATTCTTCTATGGTTTTTTTATAAATTATATTTTTTTTATTTTTTTTAAGTATTCATAATATCATAAATAAATTTAAGAAAACATTTTGGTCTTTCCATGTTACTTGGGAATAAATTCATTCTATTTCTATGTTTTCTAAAAAAACTAATAAATTATTTTATTATTAATCTATAGTAGTTTAAATAAATTTTTACCCATGATATAATTTTCTATAAAAATAAATGGAATGTTTTATCAGTTTCCAAAGGAGGTATATTCTAAAATTTTATCAAAAAATGTAGAAATAACTTATGTGTTAATGTACTCGGCACAAATGAAATTTTTCATCTCCATGACCACTTAATGATTTAAATCTTCCTTTACTGGTTTCCATGGATATTTTTAAAGAAATCTTTTTCTAATATTCTACAAAAACAATTTTAAAAAGTTAATTACAAATATTAAAGGGTATTTTCTATAAGAATGTAATTAATGATATTTTTATGGTATTTATACTAATAAAAAATACAACCCTTTTATTTCCCATTTGGAATATGTTGTAATTACACCGTACTTACAATTTATATGGATGGTTTGTGATCACATTGGCATGGGAAACTATTTCCATTTCGTATGCTTATTCTTTTTATGTGGATTGTTTTTTAATAATGATTGTTTATTAATTTTTATTATTTATTCATAAGACGAATGATCTAGAAATAATAAGTAATAAGTGGGGACCCAATTTATATTTCCACTAATTATTTATTAGGTCTCACAAGAAAAAAAAGTATGGATATTTGGCCAAGGCCCTACCCATTTACATAAGATATCTTGGAATGAGTCCCTGGCCATATGTTCATAATGCCCATTATTATGTAATCCATCGTTATGAAATATATTATTTATTTCCATGGGATTATTTATTTCTTAATAAATCCATGTATTGTCTTCAGGATTGTATAATTATTTATATGTATTTATTTTATCATCATGAATTCCTTCCATATTATTCATCCTTGTAAATTTATTGATTAAATGACATGTTTATTTATTTATTTATATGTACATATTTGTTATGCATTATTTACTCATTATATATTCTATTGTATATACCCCTTAATATAAATTTGATCTCATCCTTATTTTATTTCCCTTCACATTATATAAATAAGAAATATTTGAATGAGTTCATGAATACATAATATTTATATTCAATATGTTGTATAATATGTTTTTTAATGTAACGTGAGATTAATGTAGGTATATATTTTTCCAAGGATACTAAAATATTATGTATTTTGGGATGATATCTCTTGATTATGATGCCAATTTAATAAGTAACTATCTGCTTCGGGTTACTGGAGTTGGGGTCTTTAAAATTTTTATCAGAGTAGGTTTAGTAAAAACCTTGAGAACTATATTTATGAATACATAGAATAGGAAAAATAACCTAATGAATGCCCTTAAGGATAAGTCTTTATATAAGATAAAATACTAAAATTTTATTATGGTAGTGTTTATGTGGATTTCCCAAAAATACATCTTTATTGGGGAACTATAAGTTGATGTGGTTTTTGAACAGATGCATCAATGTGTAATAACCATTAAAAGAGTTCATATAGTATATCTCAGTCATCATTCTAGAGAATGGTGAGTGTTCCCTTCATGTACACCTTGTTTTACACTCGTAGGTGATATTCTTGGGTTAATTCAGATCTTCATTCAAACCCATTATGATAAATAAAAAAATTGGACCAATGGAAACCGATGGCATGGTATAGTGATATGGGATAATCCTGAAATGTATTGGGTTGATATATATATGTTTTATCATATACTCAAAAGTCCTAAAGGCCTTCTTCTTATTTGTTTTGGGATAATCCCCCTTTTAAGGGTGGATTTGGAACCATTATATGAACCATAGGCCAAATGCATAAGGTCCATAGATGACCGAATACATGACCTTAACATGCCAAGACCTAACACACTTGAAATAGCCCCTCCATAGCATCTGCATATAGAAATAATAACCTCCCCACCTTGTATGGTTTGTCGGGTAGCATTTCCACGTGTAGAGCGGATTGATGACGTGTCCCGATGGATATCCCATTTAAGGTTTTATGTGGTGGGAGTTTAAGATGATTAATGGTGTTTTTAAAAATAGTTATGGAATACAACCGCTTGGTTTTGTATGTGTTTTAGTTTAAAGGGTACTTGAAAAAAAATATTTTGAATTTTATGGAAATAAATTTAATTTTATTGATATCCCTTGGTATTCGTACAATCATTATTTTTATATTGATAATATTTAATTAAGATTATTTAATATTGTTTTCAAAAGAATAATTATTTAAAATATTAGTGGATAAAAATTGTTTTAATTATTAATGTTAATTTCAGGATATTTATAATATTTGTTGGAACATTATATGAAATGTATTTTTTGAAAAAGGGAAACCCTCTTTTAGAATGATAACCTAATACATTTAGAATGGCCATAGGGATAGAACCCACAATAGTAGGGTGTCAAGGGTGAATCACCTACTACTATCCTTATAGTGACTTAGGATTTTTCATACATGGATATTAAATATTTTTAGATTAATATTCAATACATTATATAAACACACACTTGATGACAATAATACTTTAATGTCTTTGGATGTTGGGTACACAATCATCTAATTTGCTAATTTATATTCAACATCCCCCATAATGATCTTCTTTATTTCACTTCACAAACATGCCCTATATAAAAGATTTATTTATAACCAAGGTAAAGGGAACATATGAAAGGGTGAGCTCATATTCTATGTATGGATAAATAAGGGAGATATGTAATAATAACATAAACACAAAGGTATGAGAACATGATAATAACAGATGAAAATAAACCAATGAATATCGAAGATTAGAATCTTGAGTCACAGAGTAAAGATTAGAAATTCATATGATATAAATATTAAGTAAATAAAATAATATGATTCATGATAGCATTATATTAGCATAATACATGAAATCGGATTATACACATAATCATAGAAAATCATCACCGCAGTATTCACGTCTCACTTACAAGGATTTCATAGTGGAATGGGTTCACTCTGAAAACCATCATAGTATTCATGGCTCACTTCCAATACCATCATATAAGACAATTTACATTACTAAACTAGGTTCACACCCCATCCCACTTCTATCTATCTCATTAGATACAAGTCTTCACCCAATGCGTTGGAGGGAGATATAGGTCTCACCAGTCATTTAATATAACATAAATACTATCATAGGATTTAACTTAAACACTTTTATTAATTATAACATAACCACTATCACATATAAAAAACATACATATGTTTTCTATATGATCAAAAAACATTCATATTATAATAACCCCAAAAAATGAAATGGGTTTTATTAACTTTTAATCATATCATAACATGTGTAAAAGTGAAATGTTTCATAATCATTTCATCATTTCAATAAAGCATAACCCATGGAAATAGAAGTAGGTTTCATTAGAATTTGATCATGGTATAACCTATGGAATATAAATGGGTTTCATAAAAATATTTTCATCATAAATATAAAACATTCAGATGATATATAAGAATTTAATCCTTGGATCTCATCCCTAGTAAATCAAAAGATACATCCAATTATTACATCTTAGATGGAAAATTATTTTTAAATATAAATCACCATAACCAATTAATGAGGAAAATAAATTCTCTTTGAAAATCAATTTTTAAATCTAAAAATTCAAAAATTATTTTAGAAATACATTTAATTGAAAAAAATAATTGAAACTTATAAAGGAATCTTTAAAATAGTTCAAAAAATTTCCATGGTAAAATATCTTCTCCTCTTTGAAAACACTTTCAAAAAAAATTAAATCATTTTCTATGAAAATTTTCTTTCAAACGTATAAAAGAAGCTTTAAATATCATTTAAAACATTTATTGTGTAAAATATATTTTCCTCTTTCAAAAAAAAGTTTAATTTTTTTTTAAAATCATTTTATTTAAAATTTAACTTGAAAAATTATAATGGTATCTTAAAAAAATCAAATTCATAATTATAGTAATTTTTATTCATGCCATATCTGTTAAAATAAAGATCTCATTAACCTTTTAGGTAAATTCTATATGAGCATAGTCTGGAAAACTAAATTAATATTTCATTCAAAATTTTCTAAAAATATAAAAACATGGGTAAAATTGTCTTTAATAATAATTTAATATTTAAAAAAAAATATAAAAACAAATTTAGAAAACATGTTTTTTCAAGAAAACACCATTTTTGATAGAAGAGAGAAATAAAAAATATTTTTATTTAAGAAATTATTTTGAACACTTGAGTATATAAGCAGTGGAAATTAATGGAAAATTTTATTATCAAGAAATAAATATATTATAAAAAATTAAATGAGTATCTTAAGGGTTAGATCATAATATTTCATCATTGGAAGAATAATCTTGAAGAATCCGGATATATCATCTGATTGCAACACAAAAATCTTACCACATTAGTAACATTGAATTGTAATCCCAGTGAAAAAATAAAATTAAATGAAAATTTTAATATCATGGTAATAATTAAATTCAATATATTTCATGTTAAAGTGTTATATAGATATCCTATAATTAATATGTGTATAAAATAACATATGTCTCGGTGAAAGAAAAAATGTGACACGGATCCCTTAAAACTTGGGTATCATTTAACCAGCAAACCCAATGAATGATATATACAAAAATATTAATATTTTTTATGAGAATAAATTTCTAAGACACTAAAGGATATTATATATACCTATATAAGAAGCAAGTGGTGAATATGGCATGCATCTCACAAAAGTAAAAAAGTGGGATGTGAATCTCTTACTCCTTTAGTAATATTTTGAATCGTAATCCAAATAAATAATAACATAAAATTAAACATTTAATTTCATTAAAATAAATATATTCATGATATAAAATGATGATGGGTCATTTTATAAACCACAAAAAAGAAACTTCTGTTGAATTTTTATATGTATCCAAGAAATAAAAGATAGATAGGAAGTCCATTACTTGAAGTCATGAATTCCTTCATTCACTTTTGACCCTCTTATATAATAAATAGATATTTATTATCAGTATATTACAGAAACATACATATATATTTTTTATAATATATTATCTACATATTACCATTCATCTGCTTCTTATTACCAATTACGTATTAAGATCATGTTTTGGGTAATTACCACATCGTTTTTCATCTTTGTTTTGATTTGTTATTTTTTTCATCTTATTTTGATCATGGTCCCATTATCTTTAGAATAATAACTTATACATAATTATTATATTTTTAAAAAAATTATACTTTTATTATCAACTATGATATATAGTATTCAGAAATGAAGTATGTTACGATTATGGAGAAGGTAGGTCGTAAGCACGCATTAGTAACTTTTCAATTTTTCCATAATCATTTTTTAAATGAGGTAAGAAATACATTGTCATTAAAAAATGATAATAATATAATAAATACTAAAAATTACATTAAATATAATTATACATATCATCCAGGTGGTGTGGTGATGAAAATATAACGTTACATTTGGACATGAAGGAGGTAGTACACATGTACAGGAATGACGTTATCATCTTTCAGTGAGTAAGAAGGAAAGAAATAAAAGGAAATATAACCTTTTAATAATGATTAATATTTAATGAATATAACTATTATTTCATGTATAACTTATATATTCAAGATCATTATCTGTATTATATTCCATGTAAAGTGTTAGTAAAAAATGAATTACATCTCTTCATGAGGTTGTAGTCCATCGTACATATGAGCAACGTTATTATATACCCAATGGAATATAAGGTAAAAAAGTTATATATGATATAATTAATCTAGGGGTATAATTATGTAATAAATATCATATATATATATGTATAATTTATATTTATTATCATACACAACCATGAGAGTTGGTTATGGAAAAACAAATGACATTAGTTCCTGAGGTGGTATTCTATCTTATACACAAATGATGATTTCATAACCCATCTGAAGATAGTGGATATGGTTTTATGTCATTACCTTAATATTAAAATATATAAATATATTTAATTTAATTTGGTTATTATATCACTATGATTTAACAAAAATTTAAATCGGTTGAGTAAAAAAATAAAATAAAAACTATTGTTGAAGAATGTTACGTCTTCATCAGGAATCCTTCTTAGTTTTTCTCCAAAATCATTCCTTGGATAGATTTATGAAAAAATATTGTTTGAAGATTGGGATGAAAGAATTTTAAAATGTATTTGGGTAAAACCATGCTGTAAAATGGTTGATGGTTTGAGTAATAGATTATAAGTAGTGGCCTTTTATAAATGAGGTGAAGAGGAACACCTGTAATGTTTTGAAACGAAAAAGGTTTCACCATGTTTTTCTCATTCCATAAGACTACAAAATGTATTATTATAGAGACTTATAAATTATAGGGTTTAAATATGTCCACAATATTTATTTTAGAAAATATTTTATTTCATTTTAACCATTATCTATTTTGTTAGACAGAATGGTAATCCCATATTTACCTTAACCGTGGTAAATAATTTTAACTATTTTCATAATTAATATTGGTAAAAAAATTAAATATAAATTATTATTATTACCCATATAAAAACCATTTTTACAAATTCTAGTGGTATAAGTGAAAAAAATTAATTTTAAATAAATCACACAGACGCGATGAGAATGTGGGATTATAGAAACGAAAATTATCAAAATATTCTGAAATATAGATATCAAAATTCAGAATGAAAATAATTACAATAAAATAAATTGGATTAATAGAAATATAATTGAAATAATATTAATTTTTAAAGAATTTAAATATAATTTTACGTTATAAATAAATCAAATGAAAAGGAAATTTTCAATTAGAATCCAGATGATTTCAATATTCATCAAATAATTTGTATTCAAAAAAATAAAATATTCACACCAAGATAATTTTGAAATTCTAACATCTAAAATGAAATTTATTTTCCAAAATAAATTTTATAAATTTAACAATAATATTTTTTAAAATAAGTGTGAAAATATGTGACAAATCTAAATTTTAGAAAACAACAGTTTTTAAGCATAAAATTAGATTTACTGTTATCCATTGTCAAGAAAACACATAAGATAAATTTTAAAATTTTGATTTAATATACTCTATATAAATTTGATTAAAATCATTCCCCAAATTTTTGTGTTTAGTTTATTAAGGTAAAACATATTTTAATCGTAAGAATATTTTTTTAGATAATTATTTCCTTTATTTTCAAAATATTTATTTATTTTCATTTTGAATTAATTAGTCACCAAGAAATAACGTTTTTATACATGTGTAAACAATGAATTTTAATAATTTATTTAATCATATTCATACATTATATTCCTACGACTTAGTGATAATTATTATATAATAATATTGTAATATGAGAAACATTTTTTTTAAACGCATGGTTTCATGTAACGCAAGATAAACTCGATTTTATGTGTAACAAAAAATATCAAAAATATTAAATTCATTTGAAATGAATACATTTCAAAAAAATATCGGGGTGTTACATTCTACCCACATCAAATTAATTTCTCCTCTGAATTATTCTCATTCATTAGAGGTTTAACATTAGAAAATTCCTTCATTGGACCCTGTATCATAAAAGTGGTCAAAAAACATGATAAAAAGGGAATGTATTTTGTTAATGTAATCTAGAATAACATGCAATTGGTTTTAAAATAATATAACATAGTTTTGAAGTAAAAACATAAACATATATGAGAAAACTAACTCCTAAATACTAATGAAGTGTGATAGAGAACATGGTCTGTAAAAAGTTAATGACCACAAAATTGTAAACCCAAGAGGCATGAAAATTGTCATTAACATAAAAAAAACTATGATAACATGAAAAAAAATTATTTCAAGATCCTATTCCTGATGTTGGGGAATTCCTTTTCTATCAACAATTAGAAAATATGAAAATGTACTTATTTGATATATTTTTATTTCATAGGATCAATTTCATACTTTGGCTGATCCTTGACCAATTTCCACTACATTTATTACTCTAAGAGGTGAATTTATTTCATATTTGAGGCACTAAATAAGATCTATAATATAATTATATTTCATTTATTCTATCTCATGTAAAGAATGTTTAACATATGATATCCAATATGACTAAATATTCATTTATTAGACTAATATGTTAATCTCTAAAAATAATCCAATGTTCAACATAAACCATTCTATAAAAGTTCAACCTTATTACCCTTCCAAAATTTAAAAAAAAATTAAAAAAAAGGTCATTAAATTTCTGAAAATAAATTAAACATTAATACGCCATATATCATGATGTAACTCTTGACTTTCATATGAAAAACATGTTATTAACTTCATCTAAGTTCTCATTCAACATGGTAATAACCTAAATTAATAAAAAACCTTATTTATAACGTACATAATTCTTCATTCCATACATATATCATAGATTATTGGATACATTCTATAACAAATGTACTTTTTATGCCATAAATTATATAATAAATGACATTTTCAAAATATCATTTATTAGTTTCGAAGTAATCAATACTATCTAGATTTATTATTTAAGTCCAACATCTCTTTATACCAACATCATTATCTCATCCTTTGGATCATATTAATGGTTATTTTTTCTTAACATAAATATCATCTTACCATTAAATCATTTTTTGATTCCATCCATACCATTTAACATATTTTTTCAAATCCTTAAAAAACATATATTGAACAAACCTTATATATTTCATGATTCGTATAACATGATATTTTAATTCCAATGAATTAAAACTTAAATAATCCCACTTCCTTCTCAAACCATTAACTAAGCATCGTGATCTCATTCATTAATATGTCATTCCTTATATATTTCATTTTTACTCTCTTTTTCATCAACAAAAAACCATTACTCATAAAACCTTGATGATTTTATTCATCAGTTTTACCCTTATTAGATCTATATTCATAATGCCCATACATTCCACATTGAAAACTTTCAACAGACCCTGATAACTAAGGGAGACCATTATTCTCATCCAATTCATTAACAAAAATTTTCATTTTTCCTTCGAAGTTACTTGAATTGGGTCCTACTTTTCCACACATAAAACATCAACTCATCCCTCCAAGAAATTAACATGAGGGATTCTTCTCATATTCATAGCATATTGGAAACGGAATCAACTTTCTTAAATGGTCTCTAGTACTTGAACTCTCATCAAACTCAATCCTTATCTTTTATTGGTAATTTAAAGAGTTAGATATAGTGAAAGTGGTTAATCGTGTTTCTTGATAGTTGATTAAACATAATCACCACATACTTACTCCATTAATCATCCCATTTGTTTTCTCATTAACAAATTATCTATCACCTTCAATTTTAACCAAGTTCCTTCTGATTCTGATCATTGAATAAACCCAAAAGGTATAGGGTGAGAAGCACTATTCATAGTGTAAAACATTATAATAATGAAAAAATAACTTATAGGATGTAAAAATATGCAAAAATATTTTTAATATATGAAACCTTAGTATTATCTTAGGTCATTCATTTTTATCACCTATTTAAATCGTTCATGGTGGTTCATATAGAGTTTGGGAATTTCCAAAGCATATCCCTCAAGAGTATCAATCTAGGTGTGCACGACAACCTATGATCATGCATTAGGAGATGATTGGGTCTATATCAATGTGTGTGTTTGATGTTATTACCACTTGGTTCATATATTGTAGAGCCACATCTATTTATAGTATCTTGATAGGTATGTAGATTTTTAAACACCACATACTCTATCCTTTACCAAAATTCTAGGAAATGTTCTTATAATTCGACTCATCCTTATACATTTACTTAGACACAAAACTAGAAATATCCTTTGAAATATCTATAAATATTTCATAAAATGTTTCTTGTCCTAGTTTTTAAATGTTAATCAAACCATTCCTATAATAACTATGATAGATACCCAATATTTTCATACATTGATATTATATTTTATTAGATAAATATTCAATATATTAAACAAACACACACATATGAAATGTAATATATTAGTGCATTTAGATAATAGTTACACAATATTCTAATTTGGTTAAAGATATTTCACATCTCCCATAAATATATTCTCATTTAGTACTCTCCTAAAATATAGCCTACAAAAAACCATTCTTCATTACCTAGGTAAAGGAAAAATGAAAAAGGGTTAGATAAGATGCTCATTTAGGGTTAATAAAAAAGATATCTAATAAAAAAATCAACATAATGGTAATATAACCTGATAATTACATATGAAAACCATACCATTCATATCGACGATCAGAATCTTGAGTTGTGGAAAAAATATTTGCAGCTCATAAGAAATAAATAATAAGGAAATCAAATATCATAAACCATGAGATTATAACATTAGAATAAGACAAGGATGTGTGACATGAAAATAAAATTAGAAGATAATTTCTATAGTATTCAAGTCCCACTTCCAAGGATCTCATAGTAGAATGGTTTCACCCATCAAACAATTATTATAGTCAAGGATCACTCCCAAGACCATAATAGAAAACAATTTACTTATTAAACTAGGTAAAATCCATGTTCTAGTCCTATCTGTCTCATGAGATATAAGTCTTTAACTGAATCACTAGATAGAGATATATCCCCCCCCTTAATTGGATATATTTTAACCACCTTCCTTGGTTAATCATAAAAACCTTATTTGGTTATAACATAACCACTTTATCATATTGAAAATCATAAATATGAGTTCCACAGGATCACAAAACATTGATTTTATCATAACCCATGAAATGATATGGGTTTTATAAAATTTCATCATTTAATTGGCTATATAAAAGACTCATGTCTCATAACAATTTCATTACTTAATCATATAATAATCCATGGAAAAATTAGTGTATTTAATAATAATTCTATCATGGTATATCCCTTGTAAGAGAAAATGGTTTCATAAAATTTTATTCATTATAAACATAAAACTATATATGAACGAATAATAATGGTATCCTTGGATTATATACAATTTAAAGAAAATTTCATAGTAAATTATTTCATCATATATGGAAAATGATTTTGATAGTCAAATTATTTGCAATATTTCTTGTAGAAAATAAATTTTCATTGAAACTCCATTTTCAAAACTTAAAAATCATAAAACATTTTAGAGATGATTTTAATTGAAAATAAAAATTAAAACATATAAGGATTATTTTAAAATTATATATAAAATTACATGAGAAAAATATAATTTCCACTTTTAAAAAAATTAATTTTTTTGAAAATTATATTTTTTTAAATAACCTTGATAACTTATACAAGAACATTTACAAATTTTTAAAAAAATTATTAGGGAACAAAACATTTCTTCATTGCTTAAAAAATATAATAATATATTAAAATAATTTTACTTTAAAATAAACATGAAAACATAATTTAATCTTAAATGAAAATAATATTAATAACAGTGAGAATTTCTATTCTAGCTGTATGCGTTAAAAAATGATTCATTTCTTATTTTTAGAACAATCCAAATGAGCATTGTTTGGGAAAATATTTAATGATTAATTTCAAAAATAACTGTAAGAAAATTCAAATATGGGAAAAAAACTATTTTAAAATTAATTTTAAGAATGTTAAAATTTTGTGAAAATAGTATTAGAAGAAATTGTTTTGGAAGAAAAATGAGTTTTTGACTAAAGACATAAACAAAGATGAATGTTATGAAAAACATAATTTTTGAACTATTTAATACATAAAGAGTGAAAAATGAAATTAAAACACTTATTCTCTTAAAATAAATAGATGATAAGAAAATACATGATTTTCTTGAGAGTTAGATTATAATATTTCATCATTAAAAACATAATCATGAGAAATCCCTCTAAACAATTTGATTATAACATAAATACCATAACACATTGGTAACATTGAATCATATTAACCATTAAAGAAAAAAATTTAATGAAAATTATAATTTCATGAGAATAAATAAATTCATGTTATTACATTTTAATTGAGTTGTATAAACACCTCATAAAGAAGACAAATATAGAAGTTAACATTTGTCTCAAAGAAAGGAAAATTTTGAAAAATATATCTCACCACATGGGTATTGTTATAAATTTATATCCTGTTAAAGATTCATCCTAAAAGGGATATATAAATCCCTTTTATTTTAAAGAGAATCAATATAAAATAAAAACATAATCGCATATACACCACATATAAGAAATAAGTGGTAAATATGTAATGTATCCCACAAAAGTATAAAGTGAGACTGAAATCCCATACCTCTTTAGTAATATATTGAATCGTAGTCTAAAATAAAGAATAAAATCAAATAAAAAGTTAAATATAATTAAAATAATGTTATTAATTATGTTGGACTCCTCATGTATTAATCTTCTTTTAATGATAACATTACTATTTAGACTATAAACCATGTTAACACTATAAAATCTATCTCACATCAAATGTACAGTTGCTTAGTAAAAGATATCCAAAGCTATTAAGTGTTATACACTCAGTTTGGTTACTGTACAGTATCTTTTTATTTTCTTTATAATTTCATTGACAAATGATTAAGCTTATCCCATTCTATGAATATCTCTGCTTATGTCTGAATACAAATATTTGGCTAAGTCTAAGACATCGTGAGTCTGCCACCATTTATGTTTTCCTAGAAAATTCCATGAGACATCATGAATATAAGACACTGTAACCATGAGACACGGTGAATATGAGACACCATAACCATGAGACACTGTGAAGATGAGACAGTGTAACCATGATACACCATGAATATGAGACACCGTAACCATGATACACTATGAAGATGAGACAATGTAACCATGAGACACCGTAGCCATGAGACACCATTAATGAGACATCGTGAACTAGACATCATGAACCAGACACCATGAATGAGACACCATGATCAATCCAGACACCATTTAAAGGAGACATTGTTCCATGACATATTGTGACATCATTTCATAATCTTCTTTGTTGTATTTAAATTTACTCTCTAATGGTCATATATGAAGTTTTTAATGCACTGAAATAATTAATGTTTCTTTATAGACATGTTACCTGATAGTATGAGGTACAAGGTGCAGAATACATGCAACCTGTCGGCTCTAACACATGCACTCCAAGATAAAAGAGTAGTGCGGACAAGAAACAACATATAGAAAAAAGGGTGAGACAAACCAAAAAACAAGATGATAATGAAGAACACACTCAGATAATTTTTGAAGAAATAATTGTCACATGCAACTCAACATTGTGGAAGAAAACATGAAGCATACTTGAATTCCAGAATAAAGAACATCTTCGCACTATCAAAACATCACGAAGAACACAAGTAGGATCTTTCAGACTTACGACACTCTTTTTCTCATACGAGGACTTGATTTCTACATCTGCTTCATCTCAGATGTCTAGAGCTTCAGAGACTAACACTCAGAGCACTTCTAAACTTATTTCAATATTTCTTCTCTGTTATTTATCATTTAATTAGATTTCTAGTAGTGTGTGTATCTATATAAATGGTGTGTCTCGATTCTGTGATGACCTAGGCGGTGGTGATGGATGTCATCCCCATCTCTTCCCTGCCAGAGGGGGAGTTATTTAGTCTCTTCCACCCCATTCTTCCTTTTTCCAACCCTGATATCTTCCCTTCCTTTCCCAGCATCTCTCTTATCCCTAATGTTGTGGATCTCCGTGATGGATTTTTTCAACTTGCGCTATCAACCATAGAATTTACATAGTCCTCGGATCTACTAAATCTATCTTTGGTGGCTCGTTTCGCTTCAAAGCGTCCTTCAGTGGACACCTTCGACTGTTTAATGTTCACTTCATGGGGCCTAAATGAGCGATTGACGTTTGGTCTGTTGGATAAGCAGCACATCATGGTTTGTTTCTCATCTTTGGAAGATTTCATCACTCCGTGGTCCAGTGCCTTGCATACCTGCAACGTCTGTCGTTTCTTCCTTCTTAGATGGTCCTATGATCTTCACATGAATTGGGAAGCTTCTTCATCAGCTTTGTGGGTAAGATTTCCTGATCTACCTTTTCCTTTTTAGAATCCATATATAATTTGTATGTTGGGTAATCTGGTGGGTCGGTACCTTTTCTCGGACTCATGAAATTTGGTCGTTTGTCACTCGATTTCCCCTCGGGTTTGTGTTGAAGTCAATGTCTCTTTACCACCTATTGAGTGGATCTAGATATCGGTTAGGGAGGAATTTATATATAAGCATCTAGTAATCTTCATGTCCTGGATGCACTTCTGTAACTCTTTTAAGAATCTGTGGCATGCATCTTCTTCCTACAAGTGAGGGAATAATAACATACAGGGAGGGGTATTGCAGAGGTCGTTCTCTCTGATATCCCTCCAATATTAAGTAGAGACATCTCCAATGATGATCCTCCTCAAAAGAGTTCAGCTTTGTTGTCTATGATTCCAAAGGTGGATAACATCTTTCCAAGTCTGAATCAGGACTTAGGGATCCTCATTTCGTTATGTCAGGTCCCGGAGCCCACGGGCCAATCCCCTCCTAGGATCTCTCCCTCATTTGCAGAGGTGGTTAAGGTTGGGGGAGCGGGAGGATGTTTTTCCCCACTGCAAGCTATTTCTTTCTAGCTCCCGACCCTTCCTCTTCAACAATCTTTGGGTCAGTAGGATCCAGTTCAGTCCTTACAGATCAGTAACCCTTTTAATCCTCTAATCAGGGAGGATAATGAGAATGTGGATCCTGAATGGTGGAAAACATTGATTCTTAAGTGGAAAAGGAAGTCGAATGGTACAAGGTCAAATGAGGATTCTGAATGGAGTGGGAAATAATTGATTTCGCAGTCACGGTCGGATGATGAGAAAGCCCTCTAAGGGTATGCAAGCAGTTGTTCTGAAATTATTATAGGGAATAGGGAGCTTCTTCTCTCAATCTATTTTTTAGTTAACAAGGTTAAGAAAACTAAGCCCCGCAAGGACTACTCATATTTTCCAAAAACAGTAACACCGAGGTCTGCAGTCAAACCTAAGAACACAGAGAAGGAAATCAGGTCCTTTCACTCCCTATAGGCTTTGCTAGAATAGAATCTAGGGGAGTTGGTTTACAATGTTGACTCAGTTCTTAGACTGGTGGGAGTAGAGGGGGTGGAGGTGCAGGAGAGGGACCCAGTGGTTTTAGGCTCGAGAAGAAAGGAGGGAAAACTGAGTGAGGGAAGAGAGAGTCACTTGGTTCGATTTTCTCTTACAAAGAAGGGTGCATAGGGGATTCCTAGTGAGCTAGAAGGAGAGGCTGAGCTTAGGTAATCGCCATGGGAGATGCTATTACAATCTGAGGAAGATATGGGTGAGAAGGTGTTAACAATATGTTCTTCTGCTGAGGATGTGTAAAGTATGAATGGAAGGATGATCTGAGTAGACACAAACAAGGATAAATGAGAGTGGATTGAAAAACAATACCTAATCCTAGTAAGAGGTTTCAATAACAGGAAAATTGTGGTGGAGGAGTTCTTTTGAGCATGGGACAAGATAACTTCCCATTTCGAAGATAGTATCAAGGATGAACCTGGAAAAAAGGTAACAAATCTTTCCTGGAAATTATTTAATGGATTTGAGTCTAATGGGTTTAATCTAGACTTTGATACTTTTGTTATGTATTATAGTGTTTGGTGGATTAATTGGACTTGTTGGTTTCACACTTTTTCCATAAAATTGACCTTTAAATAAAAATATATATTTGGATGGATGGGGTATCTATATAACAACACACTCTTTCACCTGCATTAATCTGATGTATACAACATATCCAATCTCAAACATCTTTTTACACTTGTATACCAATGGATAAGTGTGGAAGAGGTCCCTATGTGGCCTGGTAGTTTGTACCCACTAAGAATTGCGGAAGAGGTCAAGTGACCTGGACAGTCCTGTGTACTGTTGTTAACCCCGATCCAAGGTGTGGAAAAATATATTTATATAAACTTCTTGGTGGCAGGTGATCACCATGTGGAGTGGATTAGGTCTCGTCTTGATACTGAACCACTTATTTTATATCCACTGTTCTCCTTAATTAAGTCTTCTCTGTTTTACTACTTTATTATATAATTCAGAAATCACTAAATTCACATTGATAGTTAATATTTGAAAGAAGTTATAATTGCTTTTCCATAGTATAATAACTTCAAATGTAATCTTAATAATGGATCTTATGATTATTGAGAATTAATCAATCTTGTAAGAAGTTATTCAAATAGTCAAACTTTCATTATAGTATAACCTTGATTAACTAGGGTATATTTAACATTATTGGGAGAACCTTTTTAAGAATTCTTTTGAACTATAAATTTTTATAGATACTCAATTCACCCCCCCCCTCTTGAGTAATTTACTCTGACCAAATTTTTTATTAACGTTTGTTTAGTAAAGACTCTCTTTAACCTTATTCAACTATGATTGTAGTTGTACATTAAATAACATTAAATTTTTATTAATTATAATTTTATAGATCATTCAAATTATTTCTTTATTATAGATAATAAATTGGAAGGGGCTGCAACCAATAAACCACCATTCTTTAATGCATCCAACTATGGTCAAAGGAAAATTAAAATGAAAATTCTTTTAGAAAGTATGGGTTTTGAAATTTGGTCTTCCATTATAAATTAATATAAGATTCCTGCTACTGATATAATCACTTTGGATGAACCTACCAAAATTGGCTAGAATAACAATTAAGAATCTATGAATTATTTATATTGCTTTTTAGGAGATGATGAATTCAATAGAATTTATACTTGTAAAACTGCCCATGAAATTTGAGATACCTTGTCAGTTTCACTTGAAGGAATATCTTGTGTGAATAAAATGAGACTTAATACTTATACAACTAAATATGATAACTTTAAAATACATCATGATGAGCCTATATGTGACATGTATCTCAGGTTCAATTAGATTTTCAACATAATGATTTCTCTTGGAAGAGAATTCACTACCAAGGAACATATCATGAGAATTATCATATGTCTACCTGACAGATGGAGAGGAACCTCTGTCTCTATTATAGAATCACGCGACATCAGCAAGCTACGCGACATCAGCAAGTTACCTATAAATGAACTCATTGGGAAACTGATGATGTATGAAGAAGAGATGAAAGTCAACAAGGAAGAGGAGGATGAACCAAAAAGTAAATTTGTTGCATTCAAGACCACCACCTATAAACACAAAGACAAAGTGAAATTGCAACCTTCTGTAGAATGTTCCATTAGTGAAAAAACATTACCAGACAATGATGAGGTTATGGGTAAATTATCCAAAAGATTTAAAAGATTTTCCATGATGAAGACATTTTTTAGAAAGCCTAAATTTAAGGGAAGATATGACCAAAAAGATAGTTAGAAGAATGATTGAAAAAGAAGTGACAAGACTGATAAGATTTTCCACTATGAATGTAAGCACAAAGGACATATCAAGGCTGATTGTCCAAAGATCAAGTACAAAAATAGATATGGGGATAAGGACAAGAAGTATAAAGAGGAAATTAAAGAAACTTGGAGTGATTCTGAGGAAAGTTCAAGAGATTCAAAAACATCGCATGATGAACAAGCTAAAGCCAATATGTGTAATATGAAAAGCACATATGAGGTAACACTAGACTTTTTACATAATTCATACTATTCTAGAGATGAGAGTGACTCTGAAAATATGTATAATGAATAAATTTTTTAATACTATAACATTCTTGTAGAAACAAGCAATGAACTAAAAAACAAATATAAATCATTGAAGAAAAAGTATGCTCTTACTGTGACTGTTAAATAGGAACTCAAAACAGAAAAGGAGAAAAATTCTCAACTAATCAAAGAGAACAATGAATTAAAAATGTCTAATGAGAAATTGAATAATGGATTAGTAAAGTTTAACAATTGTAAATATACTGTTACTCAAATTCTAGGAAAAAAAATTGCCCATAAATACAACACTGTCAGTAGTTATCAACCTGGAAAAAGAAATCATGGTAGAATAAACTTTGTTTCTTAATCTAGGACATATAGTTTTACTCCCAGTTCTGGACACAAATCAGGTAGTTCAAGATATGATACAATTTTATCTATTTTACGTTTTTTTATACCGAATAAATATTATTTTTCAAATACTTTACACAATTCTTATAGGAAATCTATGAGGCAGATATGGGTTCCAAAGTAACTTTTCAATAATGTTACTACACCCAAACAAGTATGCGTACCAAAATCTGTTTTTTCTTGATCATCTTGTAGGAAAGCTACTTAAAGAGTTCATGTAATGTTTTATGGTACTTGGACAGTGTGTGTTAAAGACACATGACTAGATACTAATCATTCTTCAAGAACCTAATAAAAATAAATGGATGAAATTTCACATTTGGTGAAAATGCCAAAAGAAAGATAATTGGCCTTGTCAAAATCAGTATCTCTAACTCAGTTTTGATTTATAAAGTACTATTTTTTGATGGTTTGAAATATAATATGCTTAGTATCCCACAATTACATGATGATGGATTTCATGTTACATTGGAAAATAATGCTTGCAATGTCTTTAATTCTAAATAATAATTAGTGTTTTCTGCACTAAGAAATGAAAATATTAATTCTATTAACATAGATTCTTTAGTTTCACAAAATGATTCATGCTTAAGTGTATTTCATAAAGATTCTTGGATTTGGCATAAGAGACTAGAGCACTGTAATATTCAGTCCCTTATAAGGCTTACTAGAAAAAGCTTAGTCAAAGACCAACCCCAACCTGAGTTTCCAAATGATAAAGTGTTTAATCCCTATCAAAAGGGAAAACAACACAAAATTTCCTTCATGATAAAGAATGAAGTGTCAACTTATCAACCTCTCGAACTCATTCACATGGATTTGTTTTGACCATCAAGATTTTCTAGTTTAAATGGGAAGCACTATGTTTATGTTCTTGTAGATGACTTTTGTAGATATACATGGACCTTTTTTCTGGCTCAAAAAATTTAATCCTACTCTTATTTTGCTATATATGCCATGTCTGTAGAATATATTATCAGACTTAGGATTAAATCCAAAAGAAGTGATCATGGCAGTGAGTTTGAAAATCAAGAGTTTGAATTCTTTTCCATGAAAAATGGCTATAGTCATAATTTCTCTACCCCTATGACACCTCAACAAAATGGAGTTTTAGAAAGAAGAAATAGAACCCTCCAAGATATTTCTAGAACAATTCTTAGTGAATATGACCTACCTATTTATTATTGGGATGAAGCTGTCAATGTAGCATGCTACATAATCAATAGAGTGTTGATTATACCTATTCTTAAAAATACTCCGTATGAGCTATGGAACAATCGAAAAACCAAAGTTAACTTCATCAAAGTTTTTGGTTTCAAATTCAATATCCTTAATACTAAGGAAAATCTTGAAAAATTTTCATCCAAGAGTGATGAAGGAATATTTTTAGGATATTCCATTTCTAGTAAAGCCTATAGAGTGTTCAATAAAAAAACTAAATGTGTGGAAGAATCTATCCTTGTGAAATTTGATGAAACAAATCCACATGATCCTAAAACCATTCTAGAAAACTTGGAGGATGATGTATCAAATCTGAACATTAATTCAAAATCCTCAAACAAATTTGTGAAATAATCAGTGAAAACTTCCAGATCTGGAAATTCCATAGACTCAAGTCACAATGAACCTAAACCTATTTAGGAACCTTAAATCACCAGTCCTTACTTCTCTAGAGCTATTAGAACTCTTAAGAACCATCCCTTAGATGTTGTTGTAGGAGACCAAGACAAAGGAACTCAAACTAGAGCTTCTCTTGGAAATCAGGTTGAATATCAATTTTTCTTGTCACAACAAGAACCTAAAAACATTAGTGATGCAATAAATGATTAATTTTGGTTGATAGGTATGCAAGAAGAACATAATTAGTTTGAAAGGAACAAAGTTTGGAAACTTGTCAAAAGAACCAAGGACACATTCACCATAGGCACTAAATGGGTGTTTAAAAATAAGGTAGATGAGGCTGGTAACATAGTTAGAAACAAGGATATATTGGTTGCACAATACTGTAGTTAAGAAGAAGGAATTGACTATGAAGAAATCGTTTCTCCTATAGCTTGAATTGAAGCCATCAGAATTCTACTTTCTTATGCTCCACATCTGAATTTAAAACAATATCAAATGAATGTTAAGAGTGCATTCCTAAATGGGTTTATTACTGAGGATGCCTTTGTTGAGCAACCTCTTGGTTTTACAAATCCTCATTTTTTAAATCATATTTTTAAATTATCAAAAGCTTAATATGGTTTAAAACTGGCTCCAAGAGCCTGGTATGAAAGGTTGGGTACTTTTCTTATATCCAAAGGTCTTAAAAGAGGAATATATGATCGTACCCTTTTTATAAAATGAATTTCTAATGATGTTTTAGTTGTTCAAATCTATGTAGATGAAATTATCTTTGGATCTTCAAGAAATTATTTTTGTATTTATTTTTATAAAATTATGAAAAATGAATTTGAAAAGAGTTTAATGGGTAAACTAAAATTCAGTGTTGGATTTCAAATCTTTCAAAATAATGATGGTATTATTTTAAATCAAAGTAAATACACCACAGATATTCTAAAACGTTTTGTATTGGATAGCACTAAAAGTAGTGACACTACAATGAGTGCCACTTGTATGTTGGATCTTGATGAAGATGGAAAATATGTTGATCAAACCACTTATAGAGGAATGATTTGAAGATTACTCTAATTAACTGCTATTTGACCAGACATTATGTTTAGTGTGTGTATGTGTGATCGTTTTCATGAAAATCCTAAGGAATATCATTTAAATGATGTAAAGAGAATTTTCAAATACCTCAAGAATACACCCAATCTATGATTGTTCTATCCTAGAGGACAATCATTAGAATTAGTTAGTTATTCTGATACTGACTTTGGTTACTGTAATTTAGAAAAAAAAAGGCACCTCTGAAACATCTCACTTTTTAGGAAAGTCACTAGTATCCTGGTGTAGTAAGAAACAAAATTCGGTTGCATTATCTACTACAAATGTTAAATACATAGCTGTTGGTCGTTGATGTGCACAAATTTTGTGGATGAAACACACATTACTAGATTATGGATATCAATTCAAGAATGTACCTATAAATTGTGACAACACAAGTACTATTAAAATATCAAAAATTCATGTTTCACAGTCTAGGATAAATCATATTGATGTAAGAAATCACTTTTTCATAGATCGTTATCAAAAAGTTGATATCACTCTGGAATTCATTGGAACTGAATATTATCTTGCGGATATATTCACTAAATCATTAAATTATGAAAGATTAGACTACATCATACATGAACTACGCATGATAAACCATAAGTAAATGTCTTACTATTTAATGTCATATTTTTTTATATCTTACTATTTTATATCTTACTGTTTTATATCTTACTATTTTATATCTAAATGTGTCATTTTTATAGTCTCACGGTTAGTATTTTTGGTTATTATCTGACACATACTGTCTCACCATAATCAATTGTTATTGTCTCACCATGAGAGTTAGTTACTGTCTCACCGTAAGAATGTATTTTTTTAATTAGAACTCGTATCGCGGTAATAACTTATTTCTTTCCCATACTTTTTTTTACGATGTTCGGTATTCCAAAATGATAAAATAAAAGGAGGTTTCACTAATTCTTCACTTGATCACCCTTCTATTCTATCAAAATGTACCCCTTCTTCAACCTTTCAAACCTTCTCTCTCTCAAACCTTTAATCAATGCCTAGGATGAAACGCCCTTCGTCATTGACTCTAGAGAAACACAATTCAAAGAAGAATAAAATCACACCTATGTTATCACCCAAGGGTCCTCTAAATCCAAATCTGGTGAACCGAACTGTAGTACCTGAGAAATAGATATTCCCTAAGTGTATTCTATCAATAAATTCTGGTTTTGAATGTATTAAAAGAGAAAGGCTAGTTATAATGGTTTTCAAAGGAAGACAAACCTATCTACCTGAATCTAGTTGCACAATTTTATCAGTTTGTTGAATATTTTTTGATTTAGAAAGTGGATATGTTGTAAGGAGTTAGATAAATGGCCAAAGATTATATTTTTCTTCTAGGCTATGGGTTTCATGCCTTATGATTCCTCATGAATGTATTCGTAAGGACTATCATTGAGGACCTCCACCTCCTAGTGAATTATTTATTTTGGAAGATGCTTTGAAAATTTTAAATGAAAATGGACCCAAGATGATAGTTATCGCTGTTGAATTGGATGGAGAATCTAGACTTCTATTTAAGTTTATTCAGAACTTGATTATCCCCATAAAATTTGATTTTTCTTTAAATAAATATCTAGATATATTTTTGATTAATCTTATGAAAATTGGAAATAAGATTAATCTTTGTAAGTGTTTCATACTCCATATGTGTGAATTTATCAAGACCACATCCAAGTCAACCACCCTATTTTATTCTCAGCTTATCTTAGTCACACTAAATACCAAAGGATTGTTTGGACCAAATAAAGAAGTTATCAAGGATCATGAGTTCTGTCTTTCAAAATTAATTATCAAGAGGATGAAGATCAATTGGAATCCTTGGAAAGAGGCATGGGTGGAAGAAAATTAAAGGATCTATGAAATGTTCAATCCAGTAGAACATCCCTCAAGAACAAAAGGTATTTATGATCCTAGTTAGGAACAAGATGAATTTGTTGAGTATTCTGAAGAAGAAGAAGAAGAGGTTGTTGAGCCTTCAAGAGAAATGATTTTTGATGAGGAAGACTCTACTCATGTTCCTCATGTAGTAATTGAAGAAGAAATCACTGCTCCTAAAGATGTTGTTGATCTGGAAGATCATCCGGATGCTAAAAAATAAACTTTTAACAAAGAAACAGAAAAGGATTCTATGTAATAACATAGAGAAGAAGAAATTATTTTTATTAAAGAAGCATATCTTGAGGAACTCCCAGTGGAACAATCTATTCATGAAGTCATTCCTTCAGTTGAAGAGAGGATGGAGCTAGCTTTTCAGTTGGCTAGATAGGAAATGGGTGAATAACTAAGGGATGAATTCATGGAGATAGATCAATATCCTAAGCTTCTCATTCTAGAGAAGGATGAAACTTTAGAGATTGAGTAGCCCCCCAATTTGGAATCTATTTATGTGCCAAATCCAATTGATCCTATCTCAGTAGACACATGGCATAAATCTCCCATTTATTTTGATGTGAATGACTCTCATTAAGTCTTAGTCAAAGGTCTTGACCATTCCACTATGTTTCAATTGAAAATGACATCTGGTCCTAAAGTTATCTCTTCCATAAAACCTGAGTTCATCTCAGTATCTATCTATGAACCTTTATAAGAACAACCAACCATGGTAAGTAAAGATTTCCTAAAATAATTTGGAGCTACCCTTTTGGATAGGGTTGAAAAACTCTTGAATACCCAACCATCTCTTGTAAAAAATATAAGTGATAAATATGCCTCACATTAGTTGGAAAAATTCATTTGGCAGATTCAACCCAAAATGCTTCATGAGATTCAAGAATTCAGAGTTGATAACAGACTACTTAGTGATGAAGTAAAGACTCTAAGAGGTATGATTGAAGATATGCATAAAGTAATGCATTCGAAATCAGAGCTGGCTTCTCATCCTGGTGATCCTTTTGTTCCTAAAACACCACAAGATATTTCTTATCTAATCCAACTTCATTTATCTTTTTTATCTAAAAATGAAGTTGAAAGAAACCAACAGATAGTGAAAGAGATGTGTGAACATGTTGTTGGTCTTAACAAGCTCACGGATGAGTATATGGGGTGCCTTAAAAAGATCTAAATCAGTTGAAATCTCTTACCACAACTTTAATTGCTTCTAAATCATCTCTAAAATCATCTCAATATTCCTTAGATAGTGACCTACTCATAATAGTTGTCAAATAAGAACTTCATATTTTGCGTAGTGGTTTCAATAAAGATTCTTCATCTGAAGTTATCAAGAACAGTGACAGAGTTCTTGATCTGGTCAAAATTCATTCCAAATTTTCTAATGATACTCATAAATAAATTTCCAAGAAAGTGTACTTCTACTTCAACCGAATATTCTCAAAGACTGACATGAACAATCATTTGAAGTATCTTGTAGATAATATGAGGATTCCTCCAGTTACTCAAGCTTTCAAGACTTAAGTTTAAAAGCTCATAGAGTTCACTCATATGTGGGATAAGTTTATTGAAAACAAGGATGACTTTGAGAAATCCATGCAGTATGGTGGAGAGATCATTGTTGATTTTATCAAGCTTCTGAGGCCCTATCTTCATGTACAGAGTATTTCCATTGTTTCCCCTATAGCTACACCTCAAAGATCTAGTTTTCCTACATTTACCTCTGCCTTAGCCTCCACCTATATGTCTGTTAGTCAGGCAATGATTCATATTGGAACTATAATCCTTGATCAACAATTACCTCGGTCTTCTACTACACCTACACTAGCTCCCTCTATCTTTGAAGGTCTTCCTTTACCTTCTATATCAACAAGCTCACTCCCTTCTTATACCTAAACCTCTGCTCCTATGGCTTCTTCTTCTGATGTTGTGGCTAAGGGACAAGAGAAGACCAACTAGTGATGAAGAACATTGATTACTCTCCTTTGATAGGAATGTTGTTTCATTTACTGTTTGTACTGTAACATTTTTTTCTAATTCATTGTTCCCTTTTTGTTGTCTACTCATTATTCAATATTTTTGATAATCCCAAAAGGGGAAGAAATCACTATGTAGAAATCTCTATGGGATAAAACTCTATATATGTTATATGTACATTTTAAATATATTGTTGGAAAAAATATACACTCTAAATATACATGATTTGTGATCATAAAAAAAGTGGATATTATTGGACTCCTCATGTATTAATCATGTTTTAAGGATCAAAAATCCTATTCAGTTTATTAACCCTATTAACTCTATGAAATCTTTCTCACATCAAATGTACAGTTGTTTAGTAAAATCTATCCATAGCTATTAAGTAATATAAACTCAGCTTGGTTACTGTACATTATCTTTTGATTTACTTTATAATTTCTTTGACAAGTGGTTAAGCTTAACTCATTATATGAATATCTCATCTTAAGTTTGGAAACAGATTTTTTTCTAAGTCTGAGAAACCCTGAGTCTTCCACCGGTTATGTTTTTCTGGCAATTTCCATGAGACACCATGATGATAAGACACTGAAACCATTAGACACCGTGAAGATGAAACACCATAACCATGAGACACTATGAATATGAGACACCATAACTCGGAGACACTGAGAATGAGACACTATGAACTAGACACCATGAACTAGACATCGTGAACCGGAAACCGTGAACGAGACACTGTGATTAATCCAGACACCGTTTTAAAGAGACACCATTTCCATGACATATTGTGACATTGTTTCTTAATATGCTTTTTTGTTTTTCAATTTACCCTCTAACGATCATATATGAAGTTTTTAATGCACTGACATAATTAATGATTCTTTGTAGACATGTCACATAATAGTACGAGAGGTATGAGGTGCATAATGCATGAAACCTGTCGACTCCAACACATGTTCTCAAAGATAAAAGAGTAGTGTGGCACAGAGACAACATATAGAAAAAAGGGAGAGGCAAACAAAAAAAATACGACAATGAAGAACACACTCAGATAATTTTTTAAGAAAGAATTTTCATATGCAACTCGATGCTAATGAAGAACACACGAAGCATACTTGAATTCCAGAATCGAGAACATCTTCACACTGTCAAAACATCAAAAGAACACAAGATGGATCTGTCTGACTTGTGACACTCTATTTTCCATACAAGGACTTGATTTATGCATCTGCTTCATCTCAGAAGTCTAGAGATGCAAATACAATCTCTTGTAGAACTTCGAAACTTATTTCAATATTTATTCTTTGTTCTGTATCATTTTATTAGCTTTCGAGCAGTGTGTCTATCTATATTACAACAGACTATTTCTCCTGCATTTGTATACCCATAGATAAGTGTGGAATAGGTCCCTGTGTAGCCCAGTAGTTTGTACCCGCGAAAAACTATGGAAGAAGACAAGTGACCTAGATAGTTTTGTGTACTGTTGTTAACCATGATTTAGGGTGTGCATCAAATTTATTTATATAAACTGCTTAGTGGAAGGTGATCACCTTGTGGAGTGGATTAGGTATTTTCTTGATACTGAAACCCTTTTTTATTTCCACTATGCTGCATAATTCAATTTTCTCTATTTTACTCCTTTACTGTATAATTTAGAAATCACTAAATTCACTTTGATAGTTAATCTTAAAATGAAGTTATAATTGTTTTTCATTATAATAATAACATCAAATGTATTCTTAATAACTGATCTTAAGATTACTGAGAAATAATCAATCTTCTAAGAAGTTATTAAAACAGTCAAGCTTTCATAATAGTATGACCTTGATTAACTGGGTTGTATTTAACCTTATTGGGGAAACCTTTTTAAGAATACTTTTAAACCAGAAATTTTTATAGATACTCAATTCACCCCCCACCCCTCTTGATTAATCTACTCTAACTAACAAATTATATAAAATTTCAAGTTTTTAGTATATACACCACCCAAAATAAATGAGTATTGAGTTTTGACATGTCTCTCATAAATAAAAGAGATATTAGAAATTCCGTAGCTTAAGTATCGAATTCTATCATACACATTAGATCATCTTTATAATAATATAATTTTAGTATAAATATATTATATAACCATATATATGTATATTATACCTTTTATTATTTAATTTTGACCATTCATTTCTTATTTATTATGAATTCATGATTAAATCTTGTTTCGAGTAATAATTGCTTTGTATTTTCATATTTGTTTTGATTTTTTATTTTCAGTTCTCTTCAATTGATCAACCTATAGAATAATAATCATGATAGATTTATAATATGTATACATCAATTATAATTTTCATACCATTCATAAATTATGGTTTTGAGAAATAAAGTTTATTAATATCATGTAGATAGTATGTCATATGAATTAATGAGTAACATTTCCAATTTTCAATAATCATTATGAAAAATATTTAAGTACTATTTTTTATTAAAATACTAATAATAATAACATATAAAACGTTTTATTCTTTTAAAAATAATTATTCAAATTATTCATGTGTTGTGGTGATGAAAATAGAGAGTTGTATCAATTCAAGACGGTGGTAGTCCACACGTACATGAATAACGGTCGGAATGGCTAGAAGGCCTTAATTTTTTATTATTTTTGATAATCCACCTTTCAATGGGTGAGGTCAAAACCATACAAGTCATGAAGTCTTAGAGAAAATTACATGACCCGTAGGTCGTTGAGGGAATCACCCAGACAAGAAAACTTGGAACTTGCTCATCCCTAGCATATGTCATTATATCAGCACTCCACCACCGCATGGCTAGTCAGCTAGTTTTCCTATGCAAAGATGCACAGGTCTGGTACCAATGGAAATGTCATACCCTCTCATTCTTCCAATTCCAGTTAGCTCTGCTATAGTGCATGTCCATGCCCTGAATCCCCATTTGAATCCTTGTCCCTTGTATTCTGACTGATACATATGCATAATCATGTGTCTTGAAGGACTTGGGGTGTCCCTAAGGCCTTAAGGTGGCTTGATGGCCTTCAGAGAAAACTAGACTGATGGCCTTGGGTGGCTCCAAATCCTTGGAGGACCTGAGGACCAATATGGTGGCCCAGAGGCCCAGATGGATGAATAATTTTGGTTGTTATAGTCCCGAACAATACCTACTACAGTGCCTTCTATAGTGCTTCTACAGTAACCTAGATAAATTTCTCTACATGGATTTGATCTCAGGACACTTGGTTACACATGTTGATCCCTCACCAACTGGGTTGAGGCTCATATTCACATACGCGAATGACGTAATAATATTTTAGTGAGTGAAAATCTAAGAAATAAAATGATCTATTGTATTTGAATAATTATAAATATGTCATTAATATAATATTTTTTCCATTTATACCAAATATATTAATTTATTTATCTTCATTATCTTCAATATAAATCATAAGTGAATAATTAATCACATTGCTTTGTGTGGCGGTAGTTCACCGTACACACGAGTAACATTATAGTATCAACTATGGAATGGAAAGTAAAAAAATTAATATATGATATAATTACTTCATATGTATAATTATGTTATAAAAACCATATATATACTTTATATATATCATTATACTGAACCATGAGAGGAAATAACTGAAAAATAAATGACATCAGTTCGCGAGGCGGTAGTCTACCATACACAAAAAGGAATATTTCATAACCCATTCGATGAAAGTATGGATGGTTTTAAGCCATGAAATTAAAATAAAAACATATAAATATATAATATATAATTATTTTGTTATATAATTATGGTTTAATATGTATTTTTGTGTTGGGGAAGAAATAAAATGAAAATCCTTGTTGAAGAACGTTGCCTCTTCTTTGGGTATACCCTAAAATTTAGAATTATTCATGATATAAAATTATTTTTAAAAGAAGTAATTGGGTTGTCTGCTGATAATAAATTACAAATTTATTTCATATTCCATAAATTAGTTGAATTTACATGATTAGAACTATCAAATTTATTATTTTTAATTAGAAGTACTGATTTTCTCAATGAAGATTTTGTGGAATTATCTCTCAGGGGATAAGTGTGAAATATATATGGATTATAAGATCCTAAAATACACATTCACATAGAAGGATATTAATAAGATATATTTAATATGGTTTGATATTATAAATTATTATGATTGTTTAATTCATTACCATCCTTATAACATGAAATAATTGGATGATTTTCTATATAGAAAAAATCGTGTACTCTTACCAATTATAAGAATTGAGAAGGATCCAATATTTTTAGAATTTTTATATAATTGGAATTCATAAAAGAAGAAACAATATTCTACCAAGCACAAATTATTTCCCAACTATCTATTCTAGAGAAGATAAAGTATACTCAGAGGGATTGTTTGGAGATATCAAAGAAGGTGAATGTTATAATAAAAGGGAAACCCTAAGAATTCAATAAAATTAAAGGATTTATAGTATTTAGGTCATGTATTTGTGTATATTAAAATCATAAGAAAAATAAAGTGATATGGAATGATACACAAATCTTGATATTCTCAATCCACCCAAGAGCATGAATATTTATCAAAATCTTAAATAGCACTATTAGTTAGAAAAAATGAAGAAGGATATTGTTGAATATACATAAATGTTACTAATATTTAATCATTTTTAGGCCAAAAATAAAAGTCCCAAAGGGATGATGAATCTATTACCCATACCTTCATGGAAATGGGATAACATCACCATGAATATTTTAACGGGAATTCTGAAGATATCCAATGGGAATAATTTCATATATTTTGTGGTAGACCTACATAAAAAGACTTACCATTTCATTTCCATTTGGTAGGAATTATCACTTATTCAATTTCCAAGGATATACATTATATAAGTTTTGAGGTTTCATATAACACTTATATCAATTTTATTTGGTGGAGATCTGGGGTTTAGATCCATGTTCATAAAAAGTATCAAACATGATCTAAACACAGATTTGTTCTTTAGTAAAGACTATCTCCCATAAAGTAATATCCAATATGAGAGGAAAATATTGACACTTGAGGATATAAGGAATGATTTATCAATGTATTTTTATGGATTTTTGGATAAACATATTTCTTGGGTAAAGTTCTCATATAATAATAGCTTTCACTAATGTTCCCAAATGGATCTATATGAATCCATTTATTGGAAGAGATGTACGAAACCTATATGATAGGATGAAATTGATGAACACATGTTTTGGGGGACTGAAATAATCAATGAAATGGTATAAAATTTTGAGAATATTCAATAACACATTAGGACAACTAAGAGACAATAAAAGAACTATGATAATAACCATTAGAGATAATTTGATTTTGAGTTTAGAGATAAATTTTTCCTCCACATATCTCAATGAATGAGATTTATGTGGTTTGGAAATAATTAAAAATTATGTCCTCTATATATCATCCCCTTTGACTGTATCGATCACTTTGAAGGAATTGCCTATTGACTACTGCTCCAAATAACCCAAATCAAGTGCATGATGTCTTCCACCTATCCCTATTGAGGAAGTACATACAAGTATCAACATACGTACTTAATCTGAAAGTGGTACTATTAGAGAATTATATCTCTTATGAGGAGAAATAGGATATCATATTTGACCATAGAGATGAATTATTTAATAATAAGACTACTCACCTTGTCACAGAACTATAGTAGAACCAAAAGTATGGGAAGGAGGCATGAGAACCAATGGAATAAATAAAACAAACATATCTTCATCTATTTTTTTCTTAGTGGGTATAATTAAATTTCTATGGTGAAATTTCTTAAGGGTGGAAAAATGTAACCACCCATAAATTTATCAATGGAATTTCCATTCTAATTATATAGATCTGTCATATTTAGTAATCTGTTATAAAAAAAAATACATTTCATTATATTGTCTTGTACATTACACATAGAGTATAAATATACTCAATAAAACTATGAATGTTGTTGTGGGAAAGAATAGAAAATAATATAACTACAATATTAAACATTGGATATTCTTGATCCCCTAGAATGATCACACTCACAAAAAAATTATATAAATAAAATATAATATTAATAATGAAATATAAATTTTGAAAATTAAAATATATATAACCAACAGATAAAATAAAATTCAATGAATAATTAAGGAAATATGAGGTATTTATAGAATTTTGTGAACCCATATGACTATTCCAAATATAATTTTTTAAATACTAATTTGACTATTGCAATAGTAATCTGACCATTATAAAAAATAACTAGATCATTATAATAGTAAACACTCCTATATAACTTTAAAATGATATTTATTTATATTATAAAATGAAAATATAGCACATTTATATCTTGGTACATAAAAATAAATTTTTTTAAAGTTATAAAATAACCATTGAAATATTTTTTTAAAAACATATGTTTTATTTGCACTCTTATAATAAATAAAAAACTAAAAGAAATTTTACATTCCTAAAATTGGTTTATAAAATAATTTTATGTTTTTTATAATGATAATATAATTTTATGAGGCCATAAGTAATTTTAAAAAGGGTAAAAAATTGATCATGTTATAAAAATTGGTATCTTTTAAATAAATAATTATTTTATATAAAAATTATATTTGTCATATTTTGAAAATTATTTTTATGAAATGGATTTCCTTTTTAGAATCAACATATTGAAAAATTGTTATGGTAAATGTTTTTATTTTTCTAAAATATTTGTATCTTTGTGAATAGTGATATAATACAACATATGGTATATAACATTATAAGATAAATACATGAATAATTGAATCCTGGAAAATGTAAGAAGATTTTATCTCAAACTCATATACATAAATTACTGTATGTAGTCACAACATTCATCACTATTTTCAATCGTGAATCAAAATAATAATGTATCACACCCTCCCCCATTATAAATGCAACCACTCACCACCCTTTCTCATCACACCTTCTAAACCTTTGATCATGAAAAATTTCTAACCCATTCTCCTTAAAATCATCTCTCCCAAGTACTAGTGGTTATTGTATTTCCAAAGAGTTTATCCTATGGTTCTTTAAGGTGTTTTCTAATAGTTGACATCCCAAGAGGTAATATTCTCAACTTATCTTGGTTAATACCTTTCCGCTTTTGATGACTTGAAAATATTTCGTTCAGAATATAAATAATCACTATATTATATTAAATATACAATAATATTATTATGTTACATTAATTTCCATAATCCAACCTCTTCTCTAATAATTTAAAAACAAAATCATTATTCATGATATGATTGGTTCACTACCTTCATAAACAATGTACTTTATTTTTAACCAATTCATTGAAGGATGGTTTTAATAGATTTATTGTGGTAAAAAAAATATATCAATAATTGTAATATAATTTTTTTATATTTTAGAATGGATAAATATTCATATGGTTAAATAAAACCATTTATTTTTACTATAGCCTGAAAACCCGCCAACAAGAATTAATGGAAAAATGATAATATTTTTAATTTATGAATCATGTGTATTTTAATAATATTTTACATTTACAAAATTCCATATATATGAATAAAATTAAAAAATCATAAAAAATTATAAAGTTATAGAACCATACTATAAGAACAGTCATAATTACCTATAAAATTATCCAAACTTTGAAAAATGAAATGAATGACCATGGGAAAGTGATTATAGACATGACATTTCAATTAAATGAATCTAAACTAACATAAAATCTAAATAATAAAACAAATATATTTTATATTTTTTTTCAAATATTTTTAATAAATCTAATTGGACTATACAAGATGTCAAGTGAAAGTGTAAAATGAATTTGGAACTATGGTAAGGGAGCTTCCAAACCACCCTCCTTTGTTTTTTGTCATACATTTTCCCTCTAAAATTTACTTCATTGTAGTATTATTTTCATTTAATACTTTAATATTACTTATATATATATTCCCATAACATATAAAACAAGTTCATGTTACCATTATGTTTTTGGGATATACATTTTTTTATGGTTTCCTTCTCAATTTCATTGATTAAGAAAACCCTATTAAAGGGAACTTCTCTATTCCTTAAAAAAATATAAGTAGCATTACATAAAATGTTTTAAACCATACATAGTTTCTAAAATTAATCATTTAACTAAGGAAAAAATTATTTAATTTATGGTTTTATTAAAATTATTATTCACTTATCCACTTTAATGATTCTTTACCCTTTTCCCTAAAAACTCCCATAAGAGGTACAATTCCAAAGTTACATTCTAAAACATTTCATGGATTTACTTAAATTTGACACAAAATTTCATGGCCTATACTAATTTTTATTCAATTAATTTCCAAGAATTTCTTAATCCCTTATTTCATGTAAACCATTAATATCTTCAATTTTCTTATAAGACATGATGGTGCAACCCATTTCATTCCATAAGTAATTATTATTTTTATGCCTTATGTTTTATTTACTTTTATATAACACATATTCATGTATATGTTATAATGGGTGTGATCATATAGATTTTCAATGAATTGGGTAATTTTTATATCTGATGAGATTATATGTAGGGTATTGGGGAGTAAACCCAATCCATTATAGACTTATGTCCACCATGTTTTGATTTATTTGTAGCGAGACTTGACATATGATTATGATTTAGTACAATATATTATTGTGAAATACCTATAACTCCATTATTCTATAATTACATGTTTTTTAGTTCATTTCTTCTTGTGATCATTCTTGAATTTTTTTTATTATGATATCATGTTATTCCATTCGACATGAATGTTATGCTCATTGATCATTCTTATTTCCTTACAAGGCTTTATAAATCAACCATTTTTAATGTATTCGCCAGGTTATCTTATGCTTTTTTATAAATTTAAATGGATCTAAAATATAATTGTTGTCATTGAAATAGAGATTTTTTATTCTAGTTTGATGTTGAGGTTTTATGTACCTAGTCTTCCAATGACACCTGTATTTTGATCATTTTGTTCTTTTTATTGGATATTAATGTCAAAAATATAGTGATAATTTCATTAAGAGGATTGGGTCACTATACTATTGAATTTAAAAGATATCTATAGACCCTTTATAATTGTCAACCACCTATAGTATATTGGTAGGTGCTCATGTGGCACATCAACTCTACATTGTATATGATAACCTAGACAATTATGAATAATAATGGTATAAGACCATTTTTCATTGGTATTACTATATAAGACATGATATATTGATATAAGTGGTTATTACATTTTATGGGAACGATTATGTTTCTCATCTCAGACATGTATTTGGAAAGTAAATGTATCCTAGGACTCGGAATGTAATTCTTAGTTTTTGAATGAAATTATTTTGATGATTAAAATAATATTTTGTTTGATTTGTAGTTTATTATTTTATTCTTGGACTAGGGTTGAAAAAAATGTTTCATTCATGCAAAATATTTTTAAAATAGGATTTAAATAAATTTTATATTCTTTTATGGGATTATGAATCTAGTTATGTAAATAAATAGTGGAAATTTAAATTTTATACAACAAGTTATAAAGTGATTCACATTATCTTTTTTGTTGAATTTTACGAGAATGAACCTATAGTAGTTAGTTTATTTAGTTTGTATTTTCTTATCAATAATTATTTAGATCAAATTTATATTATTTACCTAACCCTAAGAGTGGGTATGTTTGGATTAGCAAAGCCAAAGTTTTTGACACCCATATATGATGGGGTGTATATAGAGTAGCATGATGTGTTCTATGTTATTGATTTTCCTAAATTTTGATATCATGAATAGTGAATTAAAGGTTTAAGGCTAATAATTTATTATTTAAAAGATATTATACCAATGATGCATCTAATTGAGTGATAATATTGCAGAGATAATCATTCCCCAAATATAGTATTGTGAGAGACTGCCGTGTATTGATATCTCTAGGATAGTCCAATTTTTGTTATGTATTCAATAGATCATAGAGTTTTATAATATGATTAATCTATGACTGATGTACTGGGACATTTATAGATACTTTCATTGAAAACAGTGGTCTATAGGCTACTGAGTTCTAGATCGGGTCTCTACTAACTATTTTTGACCAACTATGGACCCCTATAAATTGGGGAGTGAAGTTAGTTACTATTTTTTAGTCATCACAACCGTTAAATGTTTTATTAACCAATACTAGAAAAGTAGTGAAGAGCTAATCCTATAAATATGTAATGACGTATGTATTAGATATTTAAAATTAATATATAAAAAATAAGGAAAACATATTAATATCTGGTTTTTTGGATATATATGTTCCAATAAAATAGTAAATTAATGACAATAATTTAAAATTCAGTGATCGATAGGAAAAACAAAAGGCCATTTTAACTATGGGTGAATCATAGAAATAGATAAATCAAATATATCATTAATGAGAAAATTAATTTTATTAAATTATTAATGAATTTCTATTATCGATATGAATTAAAATTTGACTAAAATATCACAAATTTTTTTGATTATCTCTATCAATATTTAAAAACTATTAAATTATTAATTTCATTCTCTATTATTTATAAAACAAATAGTGTTAAATTTAGGTGATTAAGGAGTATAAATAAAAAATTATACTACCATAATATTTTATATAGGTTTATTTTCAAGTATTAATGCTCTACATATAAATCTATTTCTCAAAGTAAAAGTGATTCTGAAAATTAAATTAGATATAAACCTCTCTTGATAGTACTTCAACTATTTTTCATGCCTAAAAAGTGATTTTTTTGGTACAAAATTCAATATTTTTTTATTTGTATTATTATCCTTCATATATATTTTCATTTTAAATTTTGTAAAAAAATATCAAATCTAGTTGTGGTGCCTGGTTTTCACATGGTTAATCACAATTGTGCACTTAGGCCACATGTGGGTGGGATTTGGCTATTCAGTGGGAAGCATAAGGTTGGGGCATGGTTTTCTATTTTTTATACCAACACATGTCAACTACCCTAATTTATAGTGACTACCACATGTTTTTCACATGTTTTCTGAGCCCAAGTGGAAAAACCATGTGTATTACACTTACATATGGTCCTCCCTTATAGTGGATACTCCATGGTGGGAATCCCATTTTGTAAACTATGCAGTGTTCTCAGTTATATTTTAAATATAAAATGACCTTACAACCACTACTTTATTTAACTCTTTTTTTACTTCTCTCCCCATTAAAACATATTGAGGAAGGGAAATAGAAGATCTTATTTCTCTACCCCTTTTACTCGATTTCAAGAGGATTTTTTATCAACATTTTTCAGGAAATAAATAATCATGTGGATTCCATACTTTTCTTTTTTTTCTTTTCCATTCATTCCAATGGTTTTCATTCTCCCCTAGGGCCATGATGGAATTGGTTTTTTGTTGATTGAAATTGAACAAATTAATTTTTTATGTTAGGTATTTTTCACACCACTTAATGATATTCCCCCTCTATTGGTGGCTTTACTTCACTAGCAAGTGACTTCAATTATTTAAATTAGCTGGTTTCTTTTAATTCCTATTATTAAAGAGCCTCAAATTCATGAGATTCATAAAATTATGGTTTTATTTGTTTCAAAATGTTTTATATTATTAATTTGTAATAATTATATCCTAATTGTTTTCAAAACCTTCTCTTTTAATATGAGTATTTATAGAGGTAATTAAAGCATGTTTCAAATGTATAGAAAATGATGTTTCTTATTATGCACATGATAAAATATATTTGTGAATAGAAATGGATATGATTCATGGAAACCTAGATTATTGGGTAGGAAACCTTGGAAAAGTACTAGTTCTGAATTGATAATGCTCTCCCAATACCTGGATTACACTATTAATTGTGATGTTACATGGACTATAATTTCACATTACCTGATATAAATTAATGTTACTCTGCCTAATGGCCTACATGAATATGAATATTATTTGTTTAAACAAAAGAAATTATGAGTATATTTGAGTTCCTTAACCTTAGATACCATATTAATTTTCCTTTATACTTATTTTAAATTTTTATTTTACTTAGAACTTTACAGGAAAAAAAATCATTATAAAAAATATTAGATGCTAATTTTTCATCAAAATAAAATTTTTATCTTTATAAGTTTACAATAAAAATGGAATTAATGTATTATATAAAAAAAATTCACATGGAACACTCCATGAGTTCATACTATAATAGTTATTCGTACACCCTCTACACACCCCTTGGGTATATATATACCTTATTTTGGATAATATAGGTAAATTCAAGGCATTCATTAGAGACATTGGATATCATAGATAACTGATTTTAGATTGGTGGTGATGACATTATGGGAGTAAGAAATAATTTCACATGAAAATCTATAGTTATTTTTTTGGAGTATTTGTGTATTGTTTTTTATAGACTAACTTATTGTATCTATTGAACATATTCCCGTCTCATTCAAATTTTATCTTATTTTAGAATATTATGTATATTAATCTCAATTCATGTTTATACTTAAAAATATTGATTTCTATTTTAAAAACATGATTATTTTTGTTTCTATTATTCAAGAACATAACTTTTCATTGCATAGATAGGTCAAGTCGAGTCCTCAGTTATGACACTCGTGATGTTTATAAGATTTATTGAGAAAAACTATTCCCAAAAGTGTAACATTTTTCCCATGAACTACTTTATAGTATGTTGGGATTTGGAATGTCCTTTTATATTTACTAATGTCTACTCATGCACCGGAGTATGGGTTATCCTTGGTTAGTTCATGAAAAAATATTATCACAACTTAGTTTTGATTTATAATGTTTGGGAAAGTCTTGGTAGATAGGAGACAAGATCACCAGCACTATAGGGGTGGGTTACAAGTGATTATCTCAAAATCACTCAATATAATAATCCTTAAGTCACCATGGGAATTTAATAAATTATTATTTGGAAAAAAAAATTCATGATTAATTTTTAGGGATTTTATCTTGAATAATGGATGGTTACAGGCCATTACCTGGGTATAGGCTAATCCAAATAGGCTTCTGACCATGTTTTAAATCATAAAACCCTATTGGCGGAGTTCCAATGTGACATTGATGCATAGCACATAGTTTGATTAATAGATCAACTAAATCATTAAGTGAATTCCAACCATCCAGTAAACTCTCATAATTGGCACACAATTTGGTAAAATGCGCATCCAAACCATTCCAAATGGTAGATTTGGTGACTTGTGTATTTTACCTCTTTCAATTTTCATTTTATTATTCATATAGTTATTTTTTGGGTGCCTTTGGATTCGAATGATGTAATTTTCCTAATTTAATGGTCATATTCCTATTCTTTTGATTTCATAAAATATTATTCCTCCTTGAAGACCCCCATGAACCCTTTATAGAGAGATGTGGGCAATTTTCCATGAGATCTTGATATAATAGACGATAATAAGGCTGAGATAGTGGTGATAAATATCCGAGGTAAGGACCAAAGAATGGGTGTTATCCCATCTCGGGCTAAGGATGCATGTCCATGTATGTGTCAAGATAATGTCCAAGCTGAAGAGTTATGTCTCTATCATCCTCTATCTATTTGAGATATCAACATTTTTCAAGAGGAAAAGTATTTATTATAAAATATTGAATTGATTGTTGAGTTTTAATAGACCTTGGAGGTCATCAATGTATAATGTTGGTCATTTATGCTTGAATTTTCTAGATAGAAGAGCTGGGATTCTATCATTCAAGATGAAAATCGAGAAAATATTGATTATAAATTCTGTAAATTATTGTTTACTCAGTAATTAACTCCAAATAAGATGGAATTAGGACAGTCGTAAGAGTTTTTGTTCCTTTGGTAGGGATACTATTTTATCATGGAGTAAAAAACTATTCTTCTCATATCATTAATTTCCCTCATAATATGGATTTGAATGATAGGCCAAAATCCTAGCAAATTAAAATGGTCCCTTGACCCAATATATAGTATCAAGTAATCTTATTAAATCCTCCCACTAATATAGAAATGGTAGAATAAAACATATTTGTAGAGATATATTAGTTTGGTATATTATATATAGTAGATTCAGCTTCCATAACTAGAGAGATTTATGGTATCTTCTTATAAAAAAAGATGAGGCTTGAAAAACCCAAAAGGGGTAGTAATGGTTGATTTGAGAATCCATCATAGTCATATTTTCCCACCCTGATGGGATTAAAACCCCTTTTCTACCACTAATCGTAAAATTTTAATCATATCATACTATATTCCCAAAATTCCTCCAATACATGTCAATATTGTGGTCATGTGGTCCATTTTTAGGTATTTTTTGTGAACCCCCCCCCCCCAACCCATCCAACCTCATATTGGTGTGGGATATTAAACTCTAAGAGGATCTATGGTCCTATCAGATTCATCTAATTTAATGGGATCCTAAATAAAATGGAATAGAGATATATGTATATTTTCTAATTGGAATATTTAGTTGAGGATCAATTATATGGTTGGTGGTAGGCCTCGGACCCATTTTGATGCAATGTAGTTAAATATGGTGGAGAAATTTATTTCGAAATTTGATGTAGTTCTTGTAACATCCCAAGTAAGTAATGAATAATAGATATTTTTATCTATGCCTATTAATGAATTAGATAGTTTTTTAGAGGCTTAAAATGAAAATAAATCCAATTTTAAGCATGGAATACACTAATATTTTTAAAAGATTGTTTTACTGCCTTTTAATGGAAAATCATTTTAAATATATATTTTGACAATTTTATATGCCAAGTTTTTCAAAATAAACGTATTCTTTATGATCGGGACATCAAAATTTACTTTGTGTGAATTTTTTGTATTTTTTCGATAAAGTTCATTTTTTAATGAATAGTGAAAAATGTTGTATTTTAATTCAAAACATTTTTTTAATCTAATTTATTTATATTATAAGATTATATTTTGAATTGGTTTTAAAGAGAAATTAGAATATATTTTTACCATTTTATCCAATGGTGGTCATTGGAATCAATTTCACTTTGAAATTGAACTTAAACTAGTGTCAATCTTTTGATACTTATTGTTTCACAAAAACAGGCTTTTTGTCATGACAGCGGGAATTAATTATTAAATTAATTAATGTGACTTATATGTTTTGAATTTTGTAAAATAGACTTCATTTTTGAATTCTGAATATCAAATATAGATTAGGGTGAATTTTTGGTAATTTTCTGAAAAACTTTAATTTTTGATGAATAGTGAAACCACTAAGTGGTACTTATAAAAACAGATTTTCCGTTTAAATGAAATTTTTCCATCATTGTGTTTTGAATTTCAAAAATCCAACATACATGGCTGTCATTAAGAAGTAAAATGTGGTTCAATGAGATTACAATAATTTTTTGGTGAATAGTAACTTATTAAGTTTTTAATCGCAATTAGTGGTAATTAGTGTAGTTTAAGGAAAAAATAATATTATAATAAAATAAAAATACCTTGAAACATGTCCTACACTTATTGGATGTGTCATGGCAGACCAAGACAACCCATGGGTCAACTTGGGGACCCCATGGACCCATTTTGTTTGGGAAATGACATAAATAACTTTTTATTAAATGTTAAAGTAAAAATGACACACACATGAGATGTTTTACTAAAACAATTTTTAAATGGGGTTATACAATTCCGATTTTTGACTATAAATAGTCATTGGAAAGATACAAAGATTTCCCACCTAATAGTATTTTTTTAAAATTTTTAGACATTAAATAAAGTAAATTATTTATGACATCATGATGATGCAGCGATGACCTCATTATTTAACGATTTAAATAAAATGGAAAGATAATGTAATATCTAAGACCTACACATGTCCAAAACCTATTGGATGAGTGGATTTCGAACCCTTATCACCTTATCCTCGAAATAAATCAATGTGGGACCTCTTAAATCCGAATACCATTTTAAAATAAAGTGACTTTTCTTTACTTTCCAAGAGTGCCCCTCCTCTCCTCTTATAAAAGGCCCCCAACTCTACCTCATTTCACACACTCGTCAAGCCTTTGGCTCGGCCATCCCCTGCCCATTTAATCTCTCCAAATACCTCTCCTTATCCTAGAGGATTCCCTTTGGTCAGAATTTTTTCAAAGGAAGCATTTAGGCTCAAATCAAAAGGAGTTACACTTTTAAAGGTAATTCATTCTCTCATGTTCATTTGTTTTATTTTGCTTCTCCAACCCCCTAAACTCTTTTTATTTACTTCTTTTGTAACAAAACCAGTATCTTAAATATACTAGGATGTTTGTATAAGATTTATTTGAGCTACACTCTCACACAAATACATCAAATGGTTAAAGAACATACAGTTTCCGTGGATGGGGAAATTCTGCCTCCCGAAACGATGATTGTTCAATACTCATTTAACACCTTCAAAGGTGGCCATTATTATGTCACTATTTTTATATATGATATATAATATGTTTATTCTTTCCTTAATCTTTTGTATTTTTCATTTATGGCATACCATTATTGTTTCCATTATGGGTAAACACGATATCTTCATTTTAGGAAGTGCGGACTACCGCCCCCTGAAAGTGAATTGATTCATTAATACCATATGTGGGATGTGTAAAGGATAAATTTAATGATATTATATATGTTATTATACTGGAATTATAATATAATATTATATCATTATGATTCCATTCCATAAAATACGAAATAAAAATGGAAGTAGCGTTCATGCGTACGTACGGCTTACCGTCTCCGTGAACGGTGCATTTCATTTCTTACCTCTAAATGTGATGTAATATTATAAATACATGTATATGATGAATATATATGAAATATATGTTATAAAAATCTTTAATATCATTCTGGATATAACGAACCTTTGACCAAATTAACAACATGTAAGTGTAAGAAGTCTATTTTTGACTTAAGAACCAAATACTGACAAAATGAACAATATTAACTTAAATGATTACATGATGTTAATAACATGGTATAAAAAGAATAATGAACTTTAAAAGGGTTCTTAAGCAAGTAGAGATTAACTCAAGTTTATTATTCAGGAGATTAAAGAACGGTCGGGTCAAGTCGGATACGAGGTATGGGACTTCGTCTCAATCTCCTTTCATTAAGGCATATTTTATTTTATACACAACCTTCTTTTATACGGTGTATAAACCCCTTTTACTTTCACACTTATTCAAAAGGAATCATTTTTATACAAATCATTTTACAAAATGACAAAAGGGAATGTTTTTTACGTATGCGGCGACAACGACTTCTCCGCCGCCGAGACCATTGTTTGAGTTTCGGCTTCCTCTACAAGCCATACCCTTTTTTAAATGAAAAATAAATACCATGTTTTACTTTGGTATTGAAAATGGTTTTCATAATGTTTTTATTATATCAATGTGCTGTATTGATATCTTGTGATTTAAAGGTGGAAATGTTATGTTTCCTATATTCATGTTTTATGTGATATGATTATGTTATGGTTCTTGGGCATTATTATGAAGACGGGTGGTTCCGTGATAAACTAAGGGTGGGTGAGCCCGTTATAGCTCTCCAATGCATTGGGTAACGTGAAGGAGTGAAATGTTAAGGTTTCTCCGAAGAGATTTAGGGAATATACTGTGATGGGTATTCCAAACGTAACCAAGAGGGTTACTCCCTACGTAAGAATGTTATGAATGCCTCAAGTTAACTTTATGTCTTATGATTTCTATGATTTGTTCATGATTTTATGAGGTATGTTAAAGTGCCTATGTTTTATGGGTAAAGTATGATTTCATTCTTATGAATATATGAACTCATGATTCCTTTCCTTGTTTTTTTATATAACCCATACTGAGCTTTTTATGCTCATCCCAAGTTTTTGAAATGTTTTTCACAGGTCACGGGAAAGGTACATGATAAGATGATAGTGTCAAGGAAGTGTCAAGAAAGAATCCATGTTTTTTTTTCAATATGTTTCCGTTGATGGGAAAAATAATACTATCTTTTATTGTAACCACTTTGTTTAAATGTGGGTTGTAATGCATGTTTTAAGATCTAATTCTCTAAAACTCTAAACTTGAAAAGATCCTCAACGTGTAATCTTGTGATAACTCAAGATTATGTAACGTTTAAGGCTGGGGCCTTATAGTTGGTATCAAATGGAGGTTTAGACAACTTTAGGAGTTAGAAAATTGTTAAATTATAAGTTAATTTATGGTATGAATGAAATGATATAGAATTTAAAGATTACCATGTTTCTTCACCTAAGATATTTCTGTGTTGAGAATGGTTTTCCATAGAGTAAACATAGAATATTTTTTGGGAAGGCATACTGAGGGAAATGACCTTCCAAATCAGCATGCTGAGATGGTCAGAATCAGAATTGAGCAATTTACTATAGTGATGGCTCAGTTGAATCAGGTGATAAATGGTGGCTGTGTTATTGATGAGATTTTGGTGTTTTCTAAAAGTAAAGAGGAGCATGAAAGACATTTAAGGGTTATCTTGCAAACCTTAAAAGAAAAGAAATTGTATGGGAAATTCAGAAAGTGTGAGTTTTGGTTGCAACAAATTTCTTTCCTTGGTCACATTGTTTCTAAAGATGGAATAACTGTTGATCCTCCAAAAACAAAAGTTGTGGAAGAATGGCCAAGACCCACAAATGTAACCAAGATTCGTAGCTTCCTTGGTTTGGCAGGCTATTACCGAAGGTTTGTTAGAAATTTTTCACGGTTATCTTGTCCAATGACTAAGCTAACTCGGAAGGGTGTTAAGTTTATCTGGACAAAAGAATGTGATGATTGTTTTCAGGAATTAAAAAGAAGATTGGTGAATGCTCCAGTTTTGGAACTACCTTCCAGGAACGGTGAGTTTGTTATCTACAGTGATGCTTCATTGAAAGGACTTGGTTGCGTTCTAATGCAGAATGATCAGGTAATTGCTTATGCTTCACGACAGTTGAAAACTCATGAGGTAAATTACCCTACACTGTATTTGGAATTAGCTGCTGTTGTTTTTGCTTTGAAAATTTGGAGGCATCATTTCTATGGAGTAAAGTGTGAAATATATACCGATAACAAAATTTTAAAGTATATATTCACTCATAAATAATTGAACATGAGACAAAGGAGATGGCTATAATTAATCAAGGATTATGATTGTACGATTCACTACCATCCGGGAAAAGCAAATAAAGTGGTTGATGCTTTGAGTCGAAAAAGTAATGCATCATTAGCAATGTTGCGTTTGGAACATGATCCTTTGGTTAAGGATTTTATGAAATTTGGAATAGAAGTTGTTGGTGCAGGAAGTTCTTCTGTTTTGTTTCAGGTATCAGTGAGATCATCTCTATCAGATAGAATCAAGCAAGCACAGAAGCAAGACAGTGAGTTGCAGAAAAGGTAGAGCTGGTTCAGAAAGGTAAGTTGCCTGAATTCAACATTGATAGTGATTGTGTTTTGAGATTTGGGCAGAGATTGTGTGTGCCTTGTGATTCACAGTTGAAGAGAGAGTTGTTATGTGAAGCTCATAGTTCTCCATTTTCAGTTCATCCTGGCAGTACTTAGATGTATAGAGATCTGCGGGAGTATTACTGGTGGTATGGAATGAAAAGAGATATTGCTGATTTTACTGTGAAGTGTTTGACTTGTCAGTAGGTTAAAGTAGAGCGGCAGTTACCGAAAGGGATGCTTCAGCCTTTACCAGTGCCGGAGTGGAAATGGGAGAATATATCCATGGACTTTGTTGTGGGATTACCGAAGACATCTCGAGGTAATAATGCAATCTGGGTTATTGTTGATCGCTAGACTAAATCTGCTCATTTCCTTGCTATACGAGATAATTTTTCCCTAGAACAACTTTCCCGTTTGTATCTTAAAGAGATAGTTAGGTTACATGGATTTCATCTCTCCATTGTATCTGATCGTGATCCCAGGTCCACTTCTAACTTTTGGAAAGGCCTTTAGAAGTCGTTGGGAACTGAATTAAATTTTAGTAGAGCATTTCATCCTCAATCAGATGGGCAGTCAGAATGAACAATTCAGACATTGGAGGATATGCTACGTTCTTTCTCTATGGATTATTAGGGAAATTGGGACCAACATCTTTCTTTGGTTGAATTTTCATATAATAACGGTTTTAATTCCAGTATTCAGATGGCACCATTTCAGGTATTATATGGGAAGCAGTGTCGAACTCCAGCTTTCTGGGATGAAGTGGGTGAAAGGAAGTTGATGGGACCAGAATTGGTAGAAGAGATGGCAAAAAAAAATTCAGATGATTCAGAAACGCATGAGAACAACTCAGAGCAGGCAAAAGAGTTATGCGGACAACAGGAGGAAGGATCTCTCTTTTGAGGTAGGTGATCATGTTTTTCTCAAAGTATCACCATGGAAAAGTGTGATGCGATTTGGTAAGAAAGGAAAGTTGAGTCCAAGGTTCATTGGACCATATGAAATTCTGGAGAGAGTTGGATGAGTTGCATACCGAGTGGCTTTACCTCCGAGTTTATCTCAGGTACCCAATGTTTTTCACGTTTCGAAGTTGAGAAAGTATATGTCAGATCTATCTCATGTTTTGAGTCCAGAGGTAGTTCAGTTGGAAGAGAATCTATCTTACGAGGAACAACCGGTCCAGATTCTTGACCACAGGGAGCAGGTATTGCGGAATAAGGTGATTCATCAGGTAAAGGTTTTATGGAAAAACCATATGGTTCAAGAGGGAAAATGGGAATCTGAAAATGCAATGAGGGATAAGTACCCCCATTTATTTGATAAGTAAATAAATTGTGGGGACGGAATTTTCTAAAGGGGGGAAGGATGTAACATCCCAAGTAAGTAATGAATAATATATATTTTTATCTATGCCTATTAATGAATTAGATAGTTTTTTAGAGGCTTAAAATGAAAATAAATCCAATTTTAAGCATGGAATACACTAATATTTTTAAAAGATTGTTTTACTGCCTTTTAATGGAAAACCATTTTAAATCTACCTTTTGACAATTTTATAAGCCACAGTTGTCAAAATAAATGTATTCTTTATGATTGGGACATCACAATTTACTTTGTGTGAATTTTTGGTATTTTTTCGATAAAGTTCATTTTTTAATGAATAGTGAAAAATGTTGTATTTTAATTCAAAACCTTTTTTTAATCTAATTTATTTATATGATTATATTATATTTTGAATTGGTTTTAAAGAGAAATTAGAATATATTTTTACCATTTTATCCAATGGTGGTCATTGGAATCAATTTCACTTTTAAATTGAACTTAAACTAGTGTCAATCTTTTGATACTTATTGTTTCATAAAAACACGCTTTTTGTCATGACAGCGGGAATTAATTATTAAATTAATTAATGTGACTTATATGTTTTGAATTTTTTAAAATAGACTTCATTTTTGAATTCATAATATCAAATATAGCTTAGGGTGAATTTTTGGTAATTTTCTGAAAAACTTCAATTTTTGATGAATAGTGAAACCACTAAGTGGTACTTATAAAAACTGATTTTCTGTTTAAATGCAATTTTTCCATCATTGTGTTTTGAATTTCAAAAATCCGACATACATGGTTGTCATTAAGAAGTAAAATGTGGTTCAATGAGATTAAAATAATTTTTTGGTGAATAGTAACTTATTAAGTTTTTAATCGCGATTAGTGGTAATTAGTGTAGTTTAAGGAAAAATGATATTATAATAAAATGAAAATACCTTGACACATGTCCTACCCTTATTGGATGTGTCATTGCCGACCAAGACAAGCCATGGGTCAACTTGGGGACCCCATGGATCCATTTTGGTTGGGAAATGACATAAATAACTTTTTATGAAATGTTAAAGTAAAAATGACACACACATGAGATGTTTTACTAAAACAATTTTTACATGGGATTATACAATTCAGATTTTTGACTATAAATAGTCATTAGAAAGATAAAAATATTTCCTACATCATATTAGTTTTTTTATAATTTTTAGACATTAAATAAAGTAAATTATTTATGACACCATGATGATGCAGCGATGACCTCATTATTTAACGATTTAAATAAAATGCAAAGATAATGTAATATCTAAGACCTACACATGTACAAAACCTATTGGATGAGTGTATTTCTAACCCTTATCACCTTATCCTCGAAATACATCAATGTGGGACCTCTTAAATCCGAATACCATTTTAATATAAAGTGACTTTTCTTTACTTTCCAAGAGTGCCCCTCCTCTCCTCTTATAAAAGGCCCCCACCTCTACCTCATTTCACACGCTCCTCAAGACTTTGGCTCGGCCATCCCCTGCCCATTTACTCTCTCCACATCACTCTCCTCATCCTAGATGATTCCCTTTGGGCATAATTCTTTTCAAAGGAAGCCTTTAGGCTCAAATCAAAAGGAGTTACACTTTTAAAGGTAATTCATTCTCTCATGTTCATTTGTTTTATTTTGCTTCTCCAACCCCCTAAACTCTTTTTATTTACTAATTTAGTAACAACACTAGTATCTTCAATATACTAGGATGTTGTTATAAGATTTATTCGAGCTACACTCTCACACAACTACATCAAATGGTTAAAGAACATACAGTTTCTGTGGATGGCGAAATTCTGCCTCCCGAAACGATGATTGTTCAATACTCATTTAACACCTTCAAAGGTGGCCATTATGATGTCACTATTTTTATATATGATATATAATATGTTTATTCTCTCCTTAATCTTCTGTATTTTTCATTTATGGCATACCATTATTGTTTCCACTATGGGTAAACACGATATCTTCATTTTAGGAAGTGCGGACTACCGCCCCTGAAAGTGATTTGATTCGTTAATACCATATGTGAGATGTTTAAAGGATAAAGTTAATGATATTATATATGTTATTATACTGGAATTATAATATAATCTTATATCATTATGATTCCATTCCAGAAAATGCGAAATAAAAATGGAAGTAGCGTTCATGCGTACGTACGGCTTACCGTCTCCATGAACAGTGCATTTCATTTCTTACCTCAAAATGTGATGTAATATTATAAATACATGTATATTATGAATATATATGATATATATGTTATCAAAATCATTAATATCATTCTGGATATAACGAACCTTTGACCAAATTAACAACATGTAAGTGTAAGAAGTCTATTTTTGACTTAAGAACCAAATACCGACAAAATGAACATTATTAACTTAAATGATTACATGATGGTCATAACATGGTATAAAAGGAATAATGAACTTGAAAAGGGTTCTTAAGAAAGTAGAGATTAACTCAAGTTTATTATTCATGAGATTAAAGAACGGTCTGGTCAAGTCGGATACGAGGTATGAGACTTCGTCTCAATCTCCTTTCATTGAGGCATATTTTATTTTATACACAACCTTCTTTTATACAGTGTATAAACCCCTTTGACTTTCACGCTTATTCAAAATGAATCTTTTTTATACGAAGCATTTTACAAAATGACAAAAGGGAATGTTTTTTTACGTATTCAGCGACAACGACTTCTCCGCCGTTGTGACCATTATTTGAGTTTCGGCTTCCTCTACAAGCCATACCCTTTTTTTAAATGAAAAATAAATACCATGTTTTACTTTGGTACTGAAAATGGTTTTCATAATGTTTTTATTATATCAATGTGTTTTATTGATATCTTGTGATTGAAATGTGGAAATGTTATGTTTGCTTTATGCATGTTTTATGTGATATGATTATGTTATGGTTCTTGGGCATTATTATGAAGACGGGTGGTTCCGTGATAAACTAATGGAGGGTGAGCCCATTATAGCTCTCCAATGCATTGGGTAACGCGAAGGAGTGAAACATTAAGGTTGCTCCGAAGATATTTAGGGAATATGCTGTGATGGGTATTCCAAACGTAACCAAGAGGGTTACTCCCTACGTAATAATGTTATGAATGCCTCAAGTTACCTTTATGTCTTATGATTTCTATGATTTGTTCATGATTTTATGAGGTATGTTAAAGTGCCTATGTTTTATGGGTAAAGTATGATTTCATTCTTATGAATATATGAACTCATGTTTCCTTTCCTTGTTTTTTTATATAACCCATACTGAGATTTTTATGCTCATCCCAAGTTTTTGAAATGTTTTTCACAGGTCACGGGAAAGGTACATGATAAGATGATAGTGTCAAGGAAGTGTCAAGAAAGAATCCATGTTTTATTTTCAATATGTTTCCATTGATGGGAAAAAGAATACTATCTTTTATTGTAACCACTTTGTTTAAATGTGGGTTTTAATGCATGTTTTAAGATCTAATTATCTAAAACTCTAAACCTGAAAAGATCCTCAACGTGTAATCTTGTGATAACTCAAGATTATGTAAGGTTTAAGGCTGGGGCCTTATAGTTCTAGTGACTGTGATAGGTATCAATCTTATTAAATCATATAAAAAACTTATTTATTTGATAAAACTAACTCTAATTCATTTATATCATATCATGTCATCAAATTGTTAAATATTTTATCTGAGCTAATCAATTATATTATGGAAATATCTACACCACCCAAGAAGAAAAATTGAGTGTGGATTCCAATGACATTAATGTTTTTTTTATCATATATAAGGTGAGGTAATAGGGGGGATTTCATATTTTTAAGATGGCACACATTTATATTATTTATAGGATGGATTATATGATCTATTTTAAATCATGTACAATTGATATCATAAGATGGTGACCTTTACTACCCTAGAAGGAAGATCTCATTTATTTTAAGGGGAATGGGACACACAACCTTGTTACGAGGCACTACATATGTTTGAGGGTGGTAGATAAACATATCAAATATCATCTCTTATATGAAAATTTTATGAATACAACTTCAATTTTTACCTTCCTCTCCTTGTCAATTATTTCCTTGATGTCCTACCATATGACTTCTCATGGTTACCTATAGAATGGGATTTCTTTTTTTCAACTGAAAAATTCATACAAATATATCTAATATCATTTTATTCTTGTTGAATTACACTCTATGAGATCATGTAATTTTATGTTAAGTTAGATGACTTGGAAACCATGGAATTTATTTATTATAGTGTTCCCCTTGGGTTTCCCCATTGATCTATGCCAAGAAATCATAAGAACTATTCCTTTATTCATCAATTGAAAAAATTTGTATTACATTACCATTAATATTAAATACTCATTGCCTTAAATTAAATACCTATTAAATCAATTTAATGGGGAAAATTGGTTCTCAATGATTGAACTCTATTCATGATATCACATGATTAGAGTAAAGTAGTCTGATATACCCAAGACTTCTCTTAAGAGTATGTGACATCATTATAAATACATAATAATTCTTTTTAAACTAAATATCTCATAGTATTAATGCTACTAATGAATATTATATTTCATTTAAACCTCAAATACTTGATAATAGTATTTATATATAATATTTTCTTAATCCCAAATCAAAGAGGAGAATTATAATCATTTGAGGATTGATTTTGGAACACTTTATAATTATTTCTTTAATGAAAATTCAAGAAAATATAACTTATGGATCCAAGAATTCACGTTCTTAGGACTTTTGGTGTTAGAAAAATAAATTTTTTTTAATCCTAAAAAGGTGATAGATATATTGTATGTTAACGGAACAAAAACGTTTTTTAAGATACAAATCTTCTTATGTATATAATGTTAATTCAGATAATTTTTCAATGATATCTTGATGATTCCATATCCTTTTACCACTCTCTATTTTAATGGGGTGTAGTTTCTATAAATATGGAAATATAAATTTTCTTTTAATGGGTTAAAGCATTGTTTAAACACATCCCCTATCATTATGTTACCTTATATAATATAGGTTTATGATGGTTATTAGGATGTGCTAGGTATGGGATTAGGTAACTTGATTATGTAGGGTTGTCAAATTCTAGAATATGGTTATCATATTATTTGACCATATGGGAATAATTACCCACCCCATGAAATTCTGCTAGAGTCAGTTCTACACATTCTCAAGCATTAATGGAATGGTCTCCTTAGTAAGAAATTCATTACGTATATTGATTATATAATTTTGATTTATATTTTCTTAAAAAATTAATTAAATATACAATAAAATTGATGGATGGGGTACCTTTAAAATATATATTTATCCATTGACTATACACTAGGGGTGGAAAATGTGGTCACTAATTCTCTTGGAATGAGAATACCATTGCAATCCTTAATAGAATCTAGTGATGAATGGAGCCTAATGAGCCTCTTCACTAAGAATATGTTAGAAGTAAAGGAGGTGAAGAATATAATTTTTCGTTCTAGATTCCAATTGACACATTCTCTTCTTGAACATATTCATAAAGAGAAATTAAGTGATGAGGTGTTCTAGTGTATATGGAAGATCTTATATCTTTAGGAGACTAGAAGTGATTGGAGTCTATATGTTAAGATAATTGTTTATTTTATTAACAGACATGTGGTTCCCATATCCATGAGGGGTTAGTGATAAAGGAATCCCGGAAATCATAGTTTTTTATCCATCCTAGAGCCACCATGATCTAATATTATATGTGGCATTGATATTGGTTGGCATGTATGAGAAACAATATAAAATATTTTATATCACAATGATATACCTATTAATAAGTAAAATCCAAATATCAAAATCCATTTTTTTACTTTAACCTCTTTATATTCCTTCATATAAATGCGACGAGTTATCCATTATATTTATCATAGGGATACCTTATACTCCTATCGGAGGAAATTTTATTTGGGTTTTCATTGATCAAAATGAATAATTTTTCTCATTTAATTTCGATAAATGATAGTATCAATGTCGAGGATATTGAGGTTTTATAGGTGTATCAGATCAGGATATTTCACATAGTTCCTTATACAACCATTTACTATAGAGATTCTTTATTAAACTCTCAATTTTATAAAGGAATTCTATAGTTGATGGGATCCAAAGTGAAATTAAGCACAACATATAATATGAAAATGTATGTATACACAGATCAGGAAATCAAGATTCTGTAGGACATGATCCATGATTTTTTCATGGATTATGAGGGCATTTGGGAATAATATATAACATTATATATGTTTAAATACAATAAAATATATTATTAATCTATTATAATATATACTATTGAAGATCTATATAATATTCCAAATCAGTATCCCCTCTGTTTGACTGAGGTGCGTGCAAATTCTCCGGTGTGACTGAGCATTGTTTAAGAGGTTCTGGGTAAGATCTAGATTATCTGGTAGTGACTAGTGACAACTCATTATCACAATAAATCATATATTGGTCATTTTATCCATCCATTTGAGTTATCATGTGGTCAGTAGTTTTTGAATGTGTCACATTTATTGTGTCACCAACAACTTAGGAAGCAAGGAAATCTTACCATAATGTATGATCGACCACTACTACAAAACTCATGTTTAACAGCGCTGGTATTTATCAGCACTGATAAATAGATTCTTTATTAGCACTAAAGAAAGCACTGATAAATTTAACCATTTACCAGAACTTTTTTAGTACTAATAAAGGTCCCCTTTATCAGTGCTTTATTTTCAGCACAAATAAAGGGTACCATTTATCAGCACATTAGTTTTAGCACTGATAAAGGATACCCTTTATCAGTGCTTTGTTTTTAGCATTGATAATGGGTAGCATTTATCAGCACTATATTTTTAGCGATAATAAAGGATTCCTTTATCAACATTTTTTATCAATGATAAAGGACCAAATAAATAAAATGAAATAATTAAATAAATAAATAGATTATTATAAAATATTACAAAATTTATTAATTAAAATAATTATTAATATAAATGAATAAATTGATTATAATATATATAAATTATAAATACTAATAAATAGTATGAATTAAATATATAGATATGCAATATTAAAATCAAAAAATTAAAATTAAAATTAAGTAAATTGAGATAAATATTAAACATTTTATTAATTAGATGATTATTTATAATTTTAATAAATAATATATATTAAATATATAGATATATATATTATTATATATAAATATGATTTATATATTGAAAAATATTTATGTGCTATATTTAGTGAATAATGGTTTATAATTAAAAATAAATATGAATTAAAAATAATGACTAATTTCATACAGTAATCGACTTATAATTGAATGCCCTTTAATTTTTTAATTTAACATATATCAAATATGTGTTATATTGATTTCACATATATGAAACTAATGTATTTTTATATAAAATGTACACACACAATACTTATCCATTTTTTTAATATGAATAATGTGTACTTATTTTTAATTTGTTCAATTTCACTCATTATTAACATGCATGCATTTAAAATATGATATTCATTAATAGTGTTAAAAAATCTGTAAAAATATTTATAAAAAATATATTTATCATTAAATATATTTAAAAATGTACATGCAATATTTATAAAAGTATATATTTATAATTATAAATAAATAAATATTTTTTTAAGGTGTTTATATAATTATAAATAAATAAATATATGTATTTAAATAATTAAAAATAAATAATTATATATATTTAAATAATTATTAAATTTATGATAAATTTATATAAATAATGAATAATTTTACTATATTTTATAATTACATATATTTATTATATAAATATATATAATGATATAAATAATATTTTATAAAAATATTTATATAATTATAAATATTTAATTATATAAATAAATAATTATAAAATTATAATAATTATAATTTAATAAGGAATATACGTAATATATTTATATTTATATATATTGATTAATTATATATATATACAAAATAATTATTTATAATTATAATTATAAATCCATTATCATTGATTATGTAATCAGCATTGATAAAAGAAATCTTTATCAGAAATTTTTTTAGCATTGATAAAGATAAGGATTTATCAACGCTATATATTTTGTGTTGATAAATATTATTTTTATCAGTGCTTAAATAATAAGCACTAATAGAAGGAATCTTTATCCGCACATTTTAAAAGTGCGGATAAAAGTGTCTGACTCTGATTAAAAAAACCTAACCTGTTACGAACCCTTCGAGGGGGATTCTTGTTCATTATCCCCTTTATCCAACCCCAATTTTATCCCACCTTTCCCTCAATCACTTCACTATAATGTCCCAGATATGTTCAATGGTGTTTTGAATCTTTCGATCTCATCCTCAGAGGAAGATCTGCTCAGGGCTTGGTCTAGTGCCCCTATAGCTGCGACGTCTTCTAGTTCCATATCTTTAGGTGTTCATACAACATCTTTATGAAGTGCGACATTCAAAAAAACATTTATTTGGGTATGTTTCACCCATATCTATTTACCTTTTCCAAATATAGTGATTATACGCATGTTAGGGAATCTCATTGGTAGATATAAATGTTTTAATAGTAGAAACCAATCAGTTTCTCACACTGTTTCTGCTCTCATTTTCATGGAAGTTGATGTGGGAGTGGAGGCCTCAACCTCTCTCATGCTCTAGGGTTCCCATTATTTTATTCTCAGATGGGGATGCGATGATTGAGTTTTCTTTGGTGACACATCCCCCTTCCCAGTTCCCCTGCCCTTTTATTTTTCTTTTCATAGGTGGTTGATCATCGGTCATCACGACGCAGGTGGTCCATCATTGAGCTCAAGTGTTTTACGGTGTCATCTTCATCAGTGTTCCCATCCCATCATTGCTGTCTTCTTCTTCTCTTAGTGGTTGGATTGTTTTGGAATATGATGGTGGCATTCGCACATGGAGGCATTTCTGGTTCAAATCAGCCTAGATCCCTTTCCGACAACGCTTCTTCAGTTCGTTGTTGGTCCTCTTAGTCATGGGAAACATTGGTTTGGCACCGTGACCTTGGTTTTATTTCCTATTTGAGGTCTTCCATGGTTTTTCTACTAGAGGAGGTTTGTTGATGGTGGTGGGGTTCTTTGGTGGTGGTTCGGGTGACCGGGTATTTGACGTCGGTGGTGAGTTTATTTTCTGGTTATGAATTAAAAAATGTTGTTGATGTTTTTCATCATCTTTGAGAAGCTGAAGGTGGAATTTCTTTCATGGGGGATTAATGGTCGAGGAACAAGTTGATTGCAGTTAAGGTTGTGATGTAAAGGTTTTGCAGCATTTTGGATGGATTTGTAAATTAATGCAATGATTTTATGTTGGTTGAATTTTTGAATCCATGGAATGGTATTTCTGTTGGTCTGTTTGTTTCGTGGTTCTTAATTCCATGGTCTATGGGTCAATGCATCTGGTTCTTCTCAAGGGACAACTCCATAAGAGGTTCAGAGCATGGAGCTTTCACATATCATGGCTATATGAAATAAGATGTTTGAGAGGTCACAATGCTAACCATCGATACCATGTCTGTGCATTTGTGCATGGGATAACTAGTCGAGAAGTTATGAGAAGGTGGAAGCTCTTCATAGTGATTTTGATGTTGGGGAGGGGCACTTCTTTGCAGAATTGAATTGAATTGTTTTTTTTTCATTGGACATTGGACTATGGGGATGGATTTTCTCTTTATGTCATTGAAGTCATTTGGGTTTCCCCTTACGCCATAAAGGGGGCATATCTTAATAAAAAATAATTTTCTGTAATTCATAGAAGTTTATGTATCAATAATGCCTATGGATTATATTTAGATTACAGTGGGGGATTAATTTTGATGCAATCAAGTTGTGTGGTTTGAATCGTCGATCAATTTTTGGGGTTACTATAAGAAATTGGGACATTATACATCTTCTTGTAGGCCAGGGACCACAAACTGTAAACAATAGTAGGTTGTGGTTTCTATAAATTATATCAAGGGCTCCAATCCTGTTGTTGGTGAAGGGCTGATGGGATAGATTCGGTTTGAGGTTTCAACTGACCCATGCAATGTAAAGGTTTTCCAATGTGAGTATCAAGGGGGCGCATATCCTCAATGAATAAAAGTTATCAAATTCAATATATTAGTAATTATTTTTAGGTATTAATCATTTTAGGTATTTATATACATTTTAGATATATATAATCATTTTATTAACAATAATATAAATTATGCATAAATAACCAATGAAATATTTTAAACTCATGTTACTTTCAGAATAATAAAATTACGTAACTATATATACATTTTTTGGAAATAATTAAACATTCGAAATTTTAAATATTATATTTTAGACACAATTATCAGGAATAATAATTATAAATAATTAATATAATTAAAAAATTATTATTAAAAATATTTTTTAGTTTCATTAGAAAAAATAGTATTATATATATATTGAATAATATATTTTATATTTAAAAAATATAAATACGATTAATAATATATTCATATATATATATAATTGTATTCAAATAAATTTACTAATATAATATATATTTATATATAATATTTAGGTAGATTCTCTTTATTTATCTATGTATCGAATAAGGAGTGACCTTAATTTTATAGTCTTTTATAGTGGAAGGCGTGGACCCCATTCAGGTTTATGACATATTGAAGTCAGTTGGATTAAAGTACACACCTCCATATATCTCTTTTTCCAATCATATAAAACCCTGCCAAATTTTTTAATAAAATGAAACTAGTTAATAAATGCCATTTTTATCGAAAATAACATTAAAAAATCCTCAACTAATTATTTTATAAAAGTTGTATTCAGATCATTTTGGATAATTTTAATGATAAAAATGAAAGTAATACATCATTAATTATGCCTCAATGTCAAATCAAATAAAATAATTTCAATAACATACACTCGTCAGCTGAAATTACACTATAGCAACCCAAGACCCCTAGGTTGCACAGCATTACAGTTGCGTATTCTGATTCTTTGTCCCCACCATTTCCATTTCATTCCCAACCTTCAATCTATCATTTCTCTAGTTATGTGGACCTTTGATCTAGAAATATTTGGTGAAAATCGATGCATCGATAAAATAACATGTATAAGTGGTGTATTTCTTTCAAATGGGAGGCATTTCCCCTTTTAGAGAACATAATGAAGTACAATTTTCATCATCATCTGTTTCTTCTCCCAAACAATTATTATTTCATTTTGTAGTCTTGAGACTCATCCCCCATATATTTTGGACAATCACATATGTTTCTTGTACTACTATGAGCATTAGTCATCCCATGGATGACTACTACATAGTGTATTTCAAGCAACATATATTCTTGTCAATAAGATTTGGAGAATGTGTGTCAAAAAATAAAATGCAATGATAATTGTTCAGGAGATGATCTAATGAGGATGAATTTTGTATTTAATTTTTTTCTCTAAAAGGGGAAATTCTACCCATTTGTGAAGATTAATCCATTAGAACTAGTTATTAACATTATTCCTCAATTTATACAAACATCTTCCAAAGAAAATCTCCCCACAACAATTGAAATGATAGAGTGAAGGGTAGGAAAGAAATGTAGAGGGTGGAGACCAAATAATCAAAATACACAACTATAGTGATGTGTAGCTCGGGGGGTCTTGGGTTTCTATAGTGAAATTTCAACTTACAAGTGTATGTTAAAGAAATTAATTTATTTGATTTTATGTGGAGGTAGAGTTAATGATGATTACTTTAATTTTATCCTAAAAATTATCGATAAGGTTCCGAATAGAAATTCGATAAAATAATTGTTTGATGTTTACTTAAATGTTTTTCTCAAAAAAAATTGGAACTTTTTAATTTGTACTATTTAATTAAAAAATGATATGGTTTTATATGATTGTAAAAAGTGGTCGATGGAGGTGTGTACTTCATTCACACTTACCTCGATAGGTAATAAACGTAAACGGGGTTCACGCCTTCCACCATTAATAACTATAAAATGGATGTCAATCCTCATTTAATACATAGATAAATAAAGTGAATCTACCTAAATAGTTTATATTATATATATATATATATGTATGTATGTATATGTATATGTATTATATTATTAATATTATTTGAATATAATAATATGTGTGTATAAATTACATATCATATTTAAATTTATTTAAATATACAATATATTATACTATTTATATTTATATAAACAATTTTTTCTAATGAAACTAAAAAAAGACTATTAATAATAATTTTTAAATTATATTAATTATAAATAATTATTATTCGGGATAATAGTTTCTATTATCAATTCAAAATTGAAAGTTTAGTTCAAAAATTATCGCTCATTAAAAACAAAGAAAATGCACTCTGATTGACTTGATAATTAAGTAGATTGATTCATATATCCTTTTTGGTGTGTAGGAATTAGTCTCATTTCAAACCGATGCACGATGTAATCGGTATAAGTCAATGTTCGTGTTTCCATTTTAAAATGTCATTTTAGTAAAAAGAAAAACTCACTACTCAAAACCAATAAAATGTATTCGAATTGTTTTGATACTTTAGGAAAATGATTCATGTGTCATTTTTGATGTGTGGTAATCGGTTGAACCTCAATCCAACACACGGTGAGACAGATATGAATCAAAGTGTGCCTTTTATTTAAAAATGACATCAATTTTAATAAAACGGAAATCTGACCTACTAAAAACTAAGAAAAATCATTCATATTGTTTTTATACTTTAGTTAAATTCACCACAAGTCATTTGTGACATGTAGGAATCAACTTAACCACAATTTGATGCATGATGTTCCCGGTATTACTCAATTTTTCCATTATTATGTTAAAATCGATATTTTAGTTCATAAATGTCACTCGCTAAAAAATGAGAAAACATGCTTGTATTTTATTGATAATTTAAGATATTGACTCATAAGTCATTTTTTATGTGTATGAATCTGTTTCACATCAAACCAATACATTATGTGATCAGTATGAGTCACAGTTTATGTTTCTAGTTTAAAATGATATTTTATTAAAAAAGACATATGATGTACTCAAAACCAAGTTAACACGTTGATATTGTTTTGATACTTTATGAAAATGATTCATAATCCATTCGGGATGTGTAAGAATTACCTGGTCCTTAATACGACGTATTGTGTGACTGATATGACTCAAAGTGCATCTTTTTAAATAAAATTAACATCAATTTTAGTAAAAAGGGAAACTAACCTACTCAAAACAAAGAAAAACTATTCATATGGTTTTTATACATTAGGAAAGCAATTCATATGTTTTTGATTTGTGGGTATCAGCGTCACCTCAATCCGATGCCAGGTGACACCTGTATGACTTCATGTGTATCTTTTTATTTAAAAATGACATCAATTTCAATGAAAAGAAAAATTACCTACTCAAAACCAAGAATACACATTCATATTGTATTGATACTTTATGTAAATGATCCATAAGTCATATTTTTACTTGTAGGAATTAGATGCACCTCAATCTGGCACACAATGTTCTTATTATGATTTAATGTGTCCATTATCTATTTTTAATCGTTGGTTTGGTTAAAAAATGACACTCAATGAAAAATGAGTAAACATGATTTTATTTCCTTGTTAATTTTAGACATTGATTCATAATTCATTTTAGATGTGTAGTAATTGGTCTCACATCAAACTGATAAATAATGTGATTGGTTTGAGTCAAAGTGTGTGTTTCCTATTTAAAATGACATTTTAGTAAAAAAGATATGTGACGTACTCAAATCGAATTAAACACATTCATATTGTTTTTATAAATTATAAAAATGATATCTAATCCATTTGGGATGTGTAAGAAATATTCACACCTCAATCTGATGGACGGTGTGACCGATATGACAAAAAGTGTGTCTTTTAATTTAAAATTGACATCAATTTCAGTAAGAAGGACAGCTTACCTACTCAAAACTGATAAAAAGCATTCAGATTGTTTTTATACTTTAGGAAATTGATCCATAAGTCATTTTTGATGTGTGGGAATTAGTTGCACATTAATCTAATATATGATGTGTTTGGTATGACTCAATGTGTTTGTTATCATTTTAGAATCAACATTTTTGTAAAAAAATATCACTCACAAAAACTTCAGTAAACACACTCGGATTGTCGTTATAATTTAAGAAAATAATTCATACATAATTTTTGGTGTGTAGGAATCAATATCACATAAAACCAATACATGATATGACTGGTATGAGTCAAAGTGCACGTTTCCAATTTAAAATTACATTTTAGTAAAAAAAAAGACAAGCGACGTACTCAAAATCAAAAAAACACATTCAAATTGTTTCAATACGTTAGTAAAATAATCCATATTCATTTGAGACATTTAAAAATCATTCTCACCTCAATCTGATTCATGGTCTGACTGGTATGACTCCATGTTAATTTTTTTAATATATAAGTATCATTTTAGTTTAAAATGATCATCATATCGCCAAAAATTATCAAACGAGCGTAGATTGTTTACTCTTCATTTAAATTCAATATTTGTGCATTATTTGGTTGACTTTGTGGTATTTTCAGTGCTATTGTATGTTGTTAGAGCACACTGCACTGGTGGGGAAGTGTGCTGTAATAGCACATTGCAGTATTCCCCTTTATGAGTGCTCTTAAAAGCACTGATAAGGGTATCCTTTTTCAGTGCATATAGAAGCATTGATAAATAGTCGTTTATCAGCACTTGAAAAGGTGATGGTAAATATGCCCTTTATCATTTCTTGATAAAGAACTGTTAAATTTTTCCAATATCATCACTTTTTTAGCGTTGATAAATGATTAGGTTTTTTAACATCGCTCCAATATTTAGTGCCGATAAAGGCTATTTTTAGCAATATTAATGGAATGTTTTGTGGTAGTAAACACTTCAAAATCAATAAAAGGATCATTAAGGTCTCTTATTGGTTTTATGTAACTCCAAAATTGTTATAAATCCACAAATTCTTGATTTTATATCAATTAATGAAGTGCCATACTAATCCCACTCATGTGTCGAGCATAGACGAGATTGAATTGGAGTCAGATGTCTTAGTGACTGAGAAATAGGTACATAATAATGACTCTATGTATAATTTATTACATGAGACATAGATTACATTAGTATAGCTATTATAGAATCATGAAGGTTACTTTTATGAGATAAGGGAGTGATAATCCATTATGAGGGAGTATTGGACTCATCTCTTTGTTGATCATCTATCTTTCGGTTTATTGTATAGGTGAATATACTAATATTGTGGTGAAAATTATCACACACTCTATATCATTTTCATGTATGAAATTTATTAGTTATTACTTTTAATATTTATCCATTATTTATGGGTAATTTTTTGAAAAAAAAATTGAATCATGATAGGGAACATGATCATAACACAATTAGTTTTGACCATACTCATGGTATATGTGAGGAGGGGAGTGAGCTCTCCAATGGTGTTCACATAGTTGGTAGATGGTTTCCTAAACCATGAAACCAAAAAAATGGACTACCCTTATGTATGGTGACAATATCATAGTTATTTTATGGTTTCTCAAACTATGCATCCAAACTATTTGAATTAACCTTATATTTAGGGTTCTCTTTTAGGGGATATTACATGGTGGTTGTACGGTTTTCAAAACAATTCAACTTAATCATGTATAATTAAATGTTTCACTAAAACATTAAAATAACATTTCATACCCTCCTTCATTTATGTTTTTTTTCACCCTTTTGTCCCCATTCAAACATCCTATGTCAGAGATGAAATTTCCTTCTTTTCTCTACCCATTACTCTCAATTTAAATTATTTTTTCCTCAATACTCTTATTTAAATCATCATGTAATTGTACTCATTCCTTCTCCTTGGATCATTACTCGTATTTATCATGGTTTCATTTCCCCACTAGGGCTATAATGGACTATATTTCTATGTTTCTCAAATCTGAAGTGAGGGATTTGGGATTTTAGGAATTTTTTCCACCTTCTAATGATATTTTCCCCATATCTTGGAGGATTTAATTAATTAACTAGTGATTTTAAAGGTTTATGATAGGTGGGATAATGATCTTCTTTTTATAAAAGAACCTCATCTTCCTGAAATTCATAAAATTATTCTTTAATTTGTTTAAAATTGTTTTATTCCATCATCATGGAAATATTATTTCTTAATACTGTCTCAAATCATTCTCTTTTGATATGAGTAATTAATTTGGATTTTAAAATCATGTTTCATATGTATAAAAAATGATATTTCTTATTATGTGTTTATTTAAATTATTCTTTAAATGGAAATGGTTATTCTTTTTAGGATCATGGGTACTTGATTAAGGGACCTAGGACATGTACATACAAGGCATTGATAATACTCCCATTAAAATTGGATTGCACCAAAAGTTATATTGCTACTTATACTAGGATGTCACATTACAAACATGGAATTAATGTTAATATATCTAGATACATGTTCATAGTTGAATATTATTGGCCTATACTTATGAAATTGTGAGGATCATAGTTTACCTTGACCTTAGAAACCTTATGGAAAATCTCATTCTATTTTTTTTAATTCTTGTTTACTTGGGATATTAATTTCATGCTTAATAATTATAAAACTTGTTATTTCCAATTTTTTTACAAAATGAAAATTGTATCATCATATGTTTACATTAAAACTATCATGAATTGAGTATCCAAAAATGGTTACACATCGAACTCCTAGTGAGGTCTTACTATCATGGTCATGCTCACATCCTACATACACCACATAGGTCTATGTGGGACTTTTTTGGGATGATAAAGTTAAAGGAAAGACACTTATTATCGGTGGGGAATATTAATTATAGATTATATTGGGTTGGTAATGGTGATGTGGTGGGATTAAGCCATCATGTCACATGGTGATCTATAGTTGTTGTTTTTTGTCTATTTGTTTACTGAATTTTTTAGACTATCTTATTATATTACCTTATTGTATTTTCATCCCATTTCTTTTTATATGGTTTTAGACTATTATGTTAAATACTATTGGTTCTTATTTATATTTAAATATATAAAATTTTTAAAAAAAATTGATAATTTAGGTTTTTCTTATTTGAATGTATGAATCTCCAGTACATGGAAAGGTGGTTTCATTCCTTGGTTTATATCATATTGATTATTATCGAATTTATTTGGAAAATCATTAAAAAATATTTATCCTTGATGCATAGTAATATTTTTATATACTTTGGGTATATAAAATACTGTTCAGGCCTTGTCCTGAGCCATCACATTCAGTTAGTTCAGGGGTAGCATGGGGTGATTTTTGATATACATCTATAAAAAGTTAATTTATGAAGTATATAAAATATATGAAACTCATCATAACATGACATAGAAAAAATATATTAATTTATAATTTAAAGTATATTAATTTATTTCCACTTATTGATTTTATTCAAACATTGTCTTTAAAGTTACATTATTAACCCCTCATATTTTATAATTTATTTTAATTTAATTTTGAATGATTGTGAAATTAAAAGAAGGGATAAAATTAAAATTGTAAGTGAAGGTAATTATACTGGAATATATGAATTTTCCACTTTTATAATTATATTAATCGTGATAATCCTTCCTTTGTTATATATTTAGATGTAAATACCTTTTTCCCCCTCAGTTCCCCTATGAGTTATTGTTTTAATTAGCTCAACTTCTAGTGATAAGCCTCCATCTAAGCCTTTCCAAGCCATATTTATTTGTTATAAATCCTTTTAAAACCCATATTTAAAAAAATAGTGATGAACAAATATTATCTTTAAATTTAAACCATTCAACTTCTATTAGATAAAATTATGTAAGACATCTTGATGTTATAGAGAATCTTTTTGTTGAATATCATAATAAAATACACATCATTTTCATCCTTGAAACATCCATGTAGCTCCTATACACTTTATCATATAAATATATGGGTTTTTTAATATTTAATAACACTTGTCAATTGTAGTTGAGGAAATTATAAGCAATAAATTACCAATATCACCATATATAAAACTTGAAACTGTGATGTTGTAAAATGAGGAATATTGGTGTATACCTTTCATTAATAAATTCCACCTCTATTGTCTTTAATAATATGTTTAAAGAATATCAAAATTAGTTAGCCATTAGACTACCTCTTTTATAGTGTATCCACAAATTGAATAGAATCACCTAAAACTCGAGTCAGATCCTCCTAAATTCCTTAATATGAATCCAACTCTTTTATTTAATGGAAAATGAGGAAAAGATATTTGAGTGAGGTATAATTAGTGGGATTAGGGTGAATATATAAACTACCACCACGTAATTGGATATTTACACTTACATATCCCTCAATTAATTCATTAGTTTTAATTCATTAACTCATATATTATAAAACATATCAGTGCTCATACATTAAGTCATGTATTAAAAAATGAATTTATATTGTATCGATTATGTGTCATCATATCCTTAGAAACCTAACACTAGTATCAAGTCCACTTCCATGCTTTTTTATTTAGGAAATCGTGTTTGAAATATAATGAAAATAGTAATTGTTTGGATATTATATTTTATACTATTAAATATGATTACAATTTTTCAAGCTAAAAAATCATACTGTATATGATATCAAAGAATATGATGTGGTCATTCCATTTGATAATTGATATCATATGAAATTACATAGTAATAATTCTTCAATATTTTTAATATCATAGAATTCATTATTTGTTTTCAAAGTTAATGATAGAGTTGTTTAGTGTTTATAAAAAAGAGCATTGTATCGTCATTGTGATATAGTGTATATCATAAGATACACAACCCTACACACCAAAGTCTATATCCGTGGAAAAAAATTATCTATCATAAAATTCAATCGATAATGTTTCATACTACACCATACAATATATATGATATATGAAAATAATATATCTATGAAAATAATTTTTTTCTAAATTTTAAAATATGAATATATTTTATAATTTATAAATTATTTAGAAAATATAAAAAAATGTATTTTCGGATATTGTTTAATTTATAAATTTTTTATAAATTAATTATTTATGAAAAAATTATAATTAATTAAATAATTTTTTATGAATCACTTAATAAAAAAATATTTTATAATTATAGTTGTCAATATGAAGTAACTTTGGAATTTATATAGAATGAATTATAATTTATATATATAAAATAATATGGAAATTATAGGTGTAATTTAAAAAATGATTATAAATTATAAAATGTGGTTCAATATAAATAATTTTTTATATTATGTTTTGAATTGTTCATAATAATTAATTTGAATTTCCCAAGTTAAAATCACTAATTGTTGGAAATTATTTCAACCATTTAAAAAATATTTTTGATACATTTGATATGGTGTAGCTTCAAATAATGTTATATGTGTGATATGTAGATTATATAAATTTATTATATAGTAGAATTTGAATTTAAATTTTTTTATAGAATATCATATATTTAAAGTAAATTCCACATAAAGGATAATATGAAGGATTTCATATTAGGATTAAATATTAAATTTTTATATTTATCCATATTATGGAGTTTAGATTAAGAATGGGTAAATTAGAAAATGTTAATAATAGTTTTATTTATGAATTGTTCATAAATAGTTTATCTCATGTTAAATATATGAATTTTTCATTAATTTATTTCATTCAGTTATTTTTAAATATAAATTTTATATTATGGATGAATATATTCATTAGATGAAAGTGTTAATATACATATATAAATTTTCATACATGCATCTAAGGATTCATGTGTCAGGTATGATAATGGTTTTAGTTTTCTCTTACCTTAACATTGGCTTATACCTGTTTATGGGATTGAATTATGTTGTTTATTATGATTTATACATATTATGTTTAGAATTATGTGGAGATTAAAATCCCTCTTGAGTAAAGTATCCATGTGAAGAGGGAATTTGGATTGGACTACCCACTTACCTAGAATTTTATGCCTTGTCTAAAAAAATAGGTTTCAGGTATCTATCACTTTAGGATTTATCTTGTGAGGATTATTAACTTCATGTGATTATAAGAAATTACATTAAAGGGATTTATGTAACATATGTTTATAATTCATTTGGATGTGTATGAATATAGTTGAATTTTAATTTGAGTAAGTAACATAATATATGAGTTTTGTATAGAGTTGCACATTAATATGGTTTGAACATATTGATTTGTTGGAAGGAATAAGGTTCCAAACTAAATAATTATAAGAATGAATACATGTAAATGAAATAACATAAGAAAATATTATGAGATTAAATCGAATTTAAAAATACTATGATTCATATTCCTTCTTAACTAAACAAAAGTTAAGACCATGGTCATTCAACCTGGTTTGTTCTACCAAAGTTGTGTTCCCATGAATTATATTGTGTATGTAATAGTGGAAATTGATAATCCGAAAAGTGAGGTGACAAAATCCTATTATGATATTTAGTTTACAATTATATAGGATACATTTATGGTGGATACTAAATGGTTTCTAATGAGTTTATCCATGTCATGTATTGGATAAATAGTTGTCTGCTCAATAATCCAAGTGTCAAATATGATATAATATTCATGATATCCTACCTAAAAATATGAATGGTGAGACAAACTGAGAAGATGACTCATATCATAGTGAAATATGTATCTTGTAAGGCCAATTGGTCTGATTATTTTAAAATGGATCATCATTTTACTAAGATCACATTTAATAAAATTCCTAATTAAATAAATGTAAAAAATAATACTCATATGATAAAAGCACTTCTTATAGATATAAATACATTATCATACTCTTTGATAATGTATTTGAGATATATCAAGGAAATTCAAAAACATAATATATTTAATTTCATTAATTAGTACTGAATCATATGAATATTTCTCAAACAATATGGGAAGTTTTATCTGTTAGATAAAACTATTCTTAAAAAATAAAATGGTGAATCTACATTACAACAAATATAGATACATTTGAAAAGATTCTTAAGAATTCTCTATAGTATATACTTGTATGATTTTGACCATTTAACCCAAGTTTCAAAGGTAACATGTGAATAAGGAATTATAAATGTTGATGGAAACTTAAAAAGGATCTATCATGAACAAGATAGTCATGAGAAGTATGAGGTTTCAAACACACTCTTTTAATGCATGATAGCAGAAGGTACATAAGTTTCTACTCATATACTCAATATAATTGGGTATGTAGATGAATTTGAGATACAATGTTACCAATAAGAATTATCTATCCATAAAATTCATTATTCATTCACTTCTAGAAATATTTTGATGGTGAAATGTTAATTGTAACATTAATGTGTAAAAAAATGTTTAATAGATCTACCCATTGTGTTAATGATTGATAATAAGAATATAGGAGGTTGTAGATTGAGTACTATTATGTTGGTATAAAAGGAAAAGGGAAATATTTTTGGGAAAAAGGATAATAATAGTTAGAATGGAGATTCCACACCCCTATTTAAATAAATAAAAAGGGATTAACGATGAATTCATTATGGAAAATGTGGCCATTAGAAAAGTAACATTCTAGATTACCTGAAGGGTTGTAAGAGAATCCATTGATATTACATGTAAGGTATTAATGTCATAGAATTATATTATTCTATTTTGAAGGGTATATAATACCAATGGTATATCTTCCAAGAATTTTAAATATAAAACAGTTTAAAATTGATAAATGATTAAATATGATAAATTTGAGTTTCATTCAACTATTAGAGAAAGGGGTTTTTATATCAGTGTTGTTGATGTAGTTATTACATAATTATAAATTGGATCAAAATTAATATTATGTTACTGAAATATTTTTTACTTATTATTGGATAATAAGAGTGGATGATAATAAATTTTTATTATCAAAATATTAGAAGATCTCTTGGCCACACATTTTTGTGAGTGATCCATATTATATAACATGTCTGAAAATAATAATGTTTCTTTTCATTAATAATGTTATAAACATATAGAAAATATTATAATATATAGAAATAATCATTTTTTAATATTAACACTAAATTAAATAAGTGTTATTTCCTATTAATGTTGAGGGTGTGTATATTGAAATGAAATTATAAATATATTATAGTTTTAAAGAGTCTTTTATGAGTATATTTGGTCTTAAAAAAAGTTTAACGAATCAAAATAATGGATTATGAATACCAAAAATATAATTTGAATTACACTTAATATCTTAAAGGGTTTAGGGAATTTTGATAAAAGATTAATATAAATGAAACATTAAGTTATATTTAATTATAAGTTTCTTGGTTGTTTTTAATATATCCGGAAGAAACTATAGTTGATATTATAAGCTATAGGAAAAGGAATGTTCATGTTGTAAACCTTTGATCATGCTGTGAGGCTGTATTTTTCAAGGATCATTTGGATTTTGATAAGATTCATTCATGTAGCGAACACAATGTTTGACACATTAATGATGTTTTTATATGTTTTCCACCCATGATCATAAGATTTTGTACTTTATAAAATATACAGTTTCATGTTACACTCTAAGATTAAGATATTTCATTGTGATTTGTTTTCCCACACCACAAATAATTTAACGTGATTTTTAGTGGATCTATTCAAAAAAATTACACCATGTAATGTGTTTCACACCATGGAAATTAATCACGAATATTTTAGTGGTATTTTTTACTTGATTTTCATTCCATGAATTCAGTAATATATCACGAACTAGTTGATACTTCACTGTGACATACTCCCATGAAAATACTGTGATGAAATTTATTTGTAAGAATATTAATTATTGGAACTAGATTCTAGTATAAGAATGTAATCATTATTTCATGTTGTAACCCATTTACAGGTTAGAGTATGTTATAGTAGAAACCAAATTGTCATTCTATGATGTATGATATCACCACATGATTTATGTTATCTATATAATTTGAATATATTTTAATATTTTCTAGCCTCATGATGGATTGGTGGTTAGTTTTGTAGTATATTACTTTCTATTTTAATTTAAGGGGGGTGATTTAATGGAAAATGATCCATGTGAAAAGATTTAAGTAAGAAGATTTGGAAGTTATCTTGATTTGAATTTTGAGTTTGAAATTTAAAATTCTAAAATTAAATTTTAACGTTGTTATGTAGAGGAAGAGTATCACATAGAAAAAAGAAGGTCATAATTTTTGAATATCTGAAGAAGAAAAATTTGTAGTGAAGTTCATTGAATACTATGTATTAAGAAGTGAAGCTTGATCAGTTATAGTTTCATTGATGATTAGACCTAGATGGATATTTTTTGTGCATGTCACTAAAAGTATATAAGTGAATATTGTAAAAACATGAGGACTACCCACGTTGTTTCATGTTAATTAATTTTTCTAATATATTTTATATTTGATGTGAATTTCAAATATATTCATGTCTTAATCATGAATTCATTTCATAAATTAGAAAAAGTGATTAGGGGACTTATTTGTGTAGAAAGATCATCCCAAAGTTGTAATAATATAGTAGTGAATTATTTTTTAATTATAATATTAATATATTTTTTATATATTATCCTTATTTGTATACCATTATGAGTTAACCAAGTAAAATCATTGTGTTGATTCCTATTTACATTTCTATATTCTCCTATGTTCAATTTGAACGCCCATATTTTATATTCAAGGTGTATTTTCCAATTCTAAGAAAAGATTTAGTTAATATATAGAGATAAAATAAATTTCAAGACACATTATTTCAGCCCCACCCTCTTATGGAATAATGGGGCCTTAGGGTAAAAAACATGGTATTATAACCATTGGTTATTACTTATATCTATTAGTTTACATTTTCTATAATGGAAAATATTCTAAATTAAAAGGTTGTGAATTTATTTCAGGGATTCAATTATCAAATAAAAAAAGTTTAGATTACATTTATGATCTAATATAATTGATTTTTATTTAATGGAAATTAATTTAATCCTTGTAATTGATTCCATTGAAATATTAATGATGAAATGTCATTATAAGTTGTTGGATGATGATCCTAAATATCAAAATAAAATATTTTGATATTTTTTCTATTCAAATTTATAAGAAGTCCATGGATTTTACCATCAGAAAATTAATTTTGGATAAACTTGCTAATATCTATGAAGATGAAAATAATGTAAAAGAAGAAAAACTATAGGTTTTTTAAAATGGGTTTGATGATATAAAGATGAGTTCTAGAGAAAATGTTTAGGATTCATTAACTGTCTCATGAATTTTATTGGTGAAATACATGAACCGAGATTTTAGATCAAGGATTCTTATTTTGTAATGAAAATTATCAAAAGGGTAACACCGATGTGAAAAACAAAAATGGAACATGATGAAATGAATCATATAGAATTATGTGTTGATGAATTACATTGTAATTTGATAGAATATGAAATTTGGGTGAATTTTTATAGATATTTAAACCATTCATCTAGAGATATAGTATTCGATAATTTTAAAAAATAGAGTTTCGGGATGTTTAATGTGAAGAATCTTTTAGAGATTATTTATTACTATATGTTGAAATTAATATTAAAACAGGTGAAGGATGATTTCAGGGTAATATAGATTTATCTTATTTAATTAAAGAAAATTTGGATACATAATTGATATATGTTTGGATAAATATGATGAAGAATATGGTGAGTTTGAATTTTCATCAAAAAAGTAGAATAATTTTCCCCTGTAAAAAAATTAAATTCTATAAACTCAACTTATTGGATATTTTAGAAAATTATGTTAGTTATAACAAAAGAATGGTATATTGAGGAATATCCATTATAATGAATTGAGACTGATTTTATCTCATATATTAAATATACAATAGTGGATTCATTTGAGAAATATACAACTAAAGAATAATAAATTGATTAGTAAGTGGGATTTGTATAACTCAAACTGGAATTGTAAGTTTATATTGAGGAGAATAATATATATATATATATATAATGATTAAAAAAATTATCATTTTATCATTTCATGAACAAGTATTTCAGTTGTGGTAATGAACATGAACCATAATTTGATCATCTTGAAAAGTAAGATGAATAATGGGAGAAGAATCATGTGAAATTTTAATAATATTTAAACTACATATTAATGAATGATAAAGAAACCAATATAATTTATGATATTATCATTTTTGTCTAGGATACAGTTCAAAAAATTGTAACACTGGTGGAAAAATTTTTTCCTTTAAAAATAATCTTGCTTCTTTGATTTAAAAAGATGTTTTGAATAATAAGCTTTAGTTTGGAGATTTATTAGATGATTTTTTGAATGAAATGGCAGATCAAGGCATAATAACTTTTGAATAAATTTTTAGTTCTCAAAAATCAAATATTATGGATAAATATGGTTTTGGTAATGATGTGGGTACATCAAAAACATGATCATTTAATGTGAAGTGAAAATGAATATATATTATAGGAGAATATACTCAACCATTGAGAACTTATCAACAAACAAGAATTTATTCATAAACTATAGATATGTGGGGATGTGAAAAAAATAGGATATTTCCATTTAGGAATTGTTATTTTTTTAGTTTCTTGGGCACACTATATCCAGTTGTAGTGAATCTGAAAGTTATTTTTCATTAAAAAGTTATTCTAAGTTAACAATGGATAATTGAAGAATAGTATTCATATCAAATAAGAAATTACTTCAATGGTTAGCATTATAATTTCTCAAAAATTGGTAATAAATTAGCATATTATAATAATAGAAGAGGTAGCTCTTATTTATTATGTAAAATAAAAACTGATACAACACAATCAAATTTAATTCCTATGAGAAAAAAGTTTTATCCCCTTGAATAAGATGAATTTTATCAGATGGATTATACTAATGAAAATTAAAATAGATCAAAAAAATTCTCAATTTATTTTGGGAAACTCTTATAAAGAAGGGAAGAATTTTGGGAGGGAAAATTGACTATAATTTCATTAAATTAATCAATGGATTGTAATAGTTTTATTTTGGAAAGCTGGTGTTCCTCCCATATAATTGGTTATATGAATCTATTAAAGAATACAAATGGATTAGTTAATATTATATAGTGTTTTGGAAACAATGAAGCGTCAATTATTAATCGTAGTGGTAAGCCTTAGTTTGTTGGTGAAGTATTGAAGAATAATTATATTATTTTTATTGATGTTATTTTTCAGAACATATTTTTTGTTGACTATATTTGTAACCTATTTTCATAAGTCAAATTAAATAAAAAAATGATATATTTTTAATGGTATGGCTTGGAATTATCTTATGAAAGGCTTCAAGATGAATGGAAATATTTATATGGTGGATAGGAAAGATAATAAATTTCTTTTAATTGTTCAAGAAGAAAATATTTCATGTAACTAGATACTTGGACATGTTCATCAGTAGAGTAAGTATAATTTATTAATGTTGAAATTTGATGTTGACATTCCTTTATTAAATATGAATAGAGCTAAAGTTTGTGATTATATATTGATAAGATAGAAAGTAAAAAATTTCTTATCATCTCTATAATAATAGAGAATCAGATTTATTTAATTTTATGTATGCTTATGTATGTGGTATTATCATTCATACTAAATTATAGGGTCATATGTACATCATTTTATTCGTTAAATATTATATCAGGATTGCATCTTACATGTTTTTGTGATAAAAAATTAAAGTGTTGGATTATATAAAACAGATTTAAATAATATTAAAAAATGAAACTGGAATAACTATGAAGGTTTTGAGATCATATGATATAATAGAATAAACATAAAATGAGGTTTAAAGTTACCTTGAAAATCATGATATTTTACATAAAGAATCTTCTGTGAGCACAACCATATAGAATGGGGTTGTGGAAAGAAGAAACTACATGGTGAACAATATAGCATGAATAATTTTGATAGAAAGGTTTTATCTTATGTAACCATTGAAAATAAATGGATCAAGTAGATATGTATACTCACAAGGGTTAATTACTCAGTCCATAAGTAGATAGGATTACATATCAAATGGTTCATGGAAGGAATCCCTCACTAAATCATATTAGAGTATATTGAAAGAAATTATTTATTCAAAATAAATAATAAGATCATATAAAATATGGTTATTTGTAGAATTAAGGCATATTTCTAATAAACTCATCAAACATTATGTCCTATATATGTGAAAAATAATAATTAACATGATTGTTGAGATAAGTGATGTGAATCTTGTTGTGACTAAAGTCAATGAACATGATGAATTTTTTTTTTGAATAATTATATAAAGAATATGATAAAATAAATTAATAATTAGGAGAATATCAAAATTTTCCTGATTGTGATGATTATAAAGTTAAATTTCTATTAGAAAAATGTGAATAAAAGAGTTAACATGTGACTTAATTCGGAAGGAAAAGAGTTCAAGATGATCCATGTAATATAATTTGTGATAATTCTACTCCATCATAGACTCAAATAATGAAGATAATGTAGCACACTGTTATATTATGTAATTTTAATCCAACCACATTTTAATAAGAAAATAATGAATAATCATGTATAAAATCCCTTAATAGAGAATTAGGCCAGATTGATAAATATAAAATATGGGAGCTTATGGACATAATAAAGCCTTACAACATGATTGGTATGAATAAGGTCTTCAAGAATATGGTAGATGAAGAAGGAAAAGTGGTCAATAATAAATCGAGGTTTATATTTAAGGTATATCATCAGGTTTAAGGAGTTAAAGTTTAAGAAACATTTTCTCCAGTGAAAAGTATTTAGGTTATCTAACTTTTTTATCATTTATAGTTTTGAGAAAGTTTAGAGTACAATAGATGAATGTGAAAACATTATTTTTTTAATGGATTCCTGAATAAATAGGTACCCATAGAACAAACAATATGATATTCTATTGTAGATGATGATTATAAAGTGTAAGTATTGCAAAAGTCTTTCTATATTATAAATTAAGAATTGTGTAATTCTTATCCATGGTTGAGTTCTCTTCTAAGATAGATGGAGTTCAAGAGAGAAGGGGTTGATCAAAACCTATATATGATAATATTTAAAGAATAATTTTTTATGGTAATGGTGTATATTTATTCTATCATCTATGGAGTTAATGAGAATAATTTTGTTTGAAACGTTTTAAAATTTAATGAATTCAGAGTATGAGATTTCATTGATAAGTGATATGAAATATTTTATTAGGATAAAATTTCATAAAAATAAAGATAATATATTAATTTCTTAGGTAAAATATTTTATATAATTTTTATATAAATTCAGAATATAATATTTCTATATTTTTTCAATTATAATAGAAGTTGTAGATAAACAAAGATATCATGAATATAATGAATAAGTGGAAGCAAAATTGTTTTAAATTATCATTTGGATATTACTTTAACGTATGCAAACCAAGTCAAACATCATTTATATTGGGTTCTTGGAAGAACATTTATGGATTTATCCTGAGAAATACCACCTCTTATTAGTGAAGAAAATATTGGTGAATATTCAAGGAATACTAAAGTATGGTTTAAAGATCAAGTCAAGAAAATATTTGGATTTTATATCCTATTCATATGTTGATTAGAAAGTTGGAATTATGTATCAAAATTCTATAAGTGGTCAATCCATTAAAATTAGATTAAATTGTGCCAGGTAGATAAGTAAAAAAATAATATTGTATTTCATTAGATATTGTAAAATATGAATATATTTCCATAACTCAGGCATGTACAGAGCTTATATGGATGAATAAATAATTAGATGATATTTTTTATGTGGTAAAACATCTAATATAGATTTAGTGTGATAAAAAAGTGTAATTTTGTTTACATAGAATCTAGTTTGGCACTACTACAAAATTCATATTAAAATATTGTTTCATTTTATAAATTAGAAGGTTGATAGAAAGATTATAAATCAATAACATGTTAAAAAATAACATCAGTTAGAGGATATATTCACTAAAATAATGCATCGGTTTAAAAAATGATTTCAACCAATTCATTAAAACTAAATACTTGTAGAAGTATTGTTCCAACCACTGTATATATTTTTATAATTATATTTTTTTTGTAAATATTTACCTTCATATAGGTTAACTAAGATACGGTGAGACCAAATCCATAATAACGTGGAAGAATTTTAGAGAATTGATCATGTTTTTTCATTGGACATCATTGTTGCACTCAATTATATCTCTTCTTCCCAATAAAAATATATAACTCATGTGGTCTTAGATAACTATTTCAATGTTATTTTCTAAGATTTGTAATAATAATGACATCAAGATCTGAATTAGAATTTAAAAACCCCTTTGAATTTTATTGTCACATTGATTGAAACATTAGGTCATCCAAGGGAGAAATAGGAGGAATCTGGTGATTATGATGGACCACGAATCAATATTAATAAATTAGAAACAAAATACAATGGGATATATTATTTTAATAATAGGTTTTAGTATTTTATTTTTTTTCAATGAGAAGTTGTTTCGATGTTTTTCTAATAGATCTTGATGAATCATGAGTTGATTTTATAAATTATAATAAAAGGAATGTTCATATCTCAAACCATTCATCACACTATGAGGATGTGTTTCATAAGGTTCTTTTTTAATTTCTTAATATTCTTTAACACTAAGAACATACATGTCTCACCACAATTGAAGTTTACATAATGATTTCACCTAGGTATCTAAGGTTTATTCCTATGTCAAATTTGGGGTTTTAAATTTCACAATCTGACCTCAATGAATTTTATTGAAGGTTTATTATGTGATTTTCACTAATAGTATAAAGAGTATTTGATCTATGATATATTTTGTCAATATATAAAGTTTTTCAAATAATTTTTTTAATTATTTTGTTCATGTAAATTGTTCCACATAATGAAAATGACTCTAGAATATTTCGAGGAGATATTTACTTTATAAATGTTTCATGAATTAAAAAATACTCACTGTAGATGATGAGACTATGTCATGAAATAATTTCATGAAAAAACTAAATGTACTTTATTTTGGAAGTATATTGATTATTGGCACTATATTCAGGTATGATTCATAATAGATTATGTTGTGCTACAACCCATCTTGGGATTTATGTAAGTTAAAGAAGAAACTAACTTATCACATCATGAAGGATGAGGTTTCACCATGATTTATGTCATCTACATAATTTTAACATAATTTTAAATTTTGTGTACTCATGATTGATTGTTGGTTATTTGTGAAAAATATAACTTCCTATTTGAATTCAATATTAGATATTTTATAAAAGATGCTCCAACTATAGAAATTACAGGAAGAAGTGTTTGATGTTATCTTGGTTTGAATTTTTAATATTAAAATTAATAAAATGAAGTACATTTTTTAAATTTTTGGAGAATAATAGAATCACAAAAAGAGAAGAAAAAGTGAATTCTTAAATATATGAAGAGGTAGAACAAATATTTAAGTTCTTAGAATACATAATAATGATAATTGAAGTGTGATATGTCAAGATTACAGTGAAGATCGTTCCTAGAAGAATAATATATTTTATATATCATTGAAAATGTAGAAGTTAATATTTTAGAATCATAAAGGCTCCTATTGTTTCATTGATATTCCTATAGTGATGAATTGGGTTTCATGTTCACCCCTCTAGTCCCCCCCTGAGGGGAATCATCTTGGATCCTCTAGATTCATGGCTTAATCCATTCCCCCCTTCACCAGACCTGGACTTCTCCCTATAATTCTTGAAAATGAAGCTTTCCCTAATGTTCCATCTCAAGAAGATGACATACCTAAGCTACTGGTTTCTTCCATGGAATTCATGAATGCTTCATCACTATTAAACCACACATTAATTTCTTGTTTCCGAAATAGTCTCCCTTGGTGGATGCAATAAATATCTATGATTTTTATTCATAGGTTGTTCATGAGTGGGTTATTATAGGGCTTCTATATTGGTGTCATTTTTTTGTTTGATTTTTGACCAAATATGACCTTATATCATTATAGGATAACTGTACACATGACATTAGTGGATTTTACTTCTCCCTTTTCTAATAGACTTTTGATTTCCTCTGGAAACATGGTCACCATTCTTTTGAAATTTATATTTTCCTCTCTAGATTACCTCTCAAGTTCCAAAATTTTGGGATCCTTAGATTGATTGGTAATATGGTGGTTTGATTTTTATGTTATGATAATAGAACATGATCATTTTTCTACTCTATTTCTCCTTAAATTAGTGTTGAAATTTATGTTTAAAAGGCAAGGGTTGATCTTATATCATTTGGATTGAATATGATCTTTATTGGAATTAGTTGGTCTACTCTGAATCTCTAGTAGATTTATATTAATCATACAGACATCTTGGATAATATCAATCCAATTTTAGACCTCGGGTGATAGAAGACACACATGAATGCCTCTCTATAGTTAAGTCAGATTAGGAAGGTTATGATAAAGTAGAATCCCAATGAAATATTGATTCTTATTATATTTTTCAGTAATTAGTTGGACTAGGTCAGGTTCAAGGCCCCTCTAATTTGAGTAAGGGGAAGAGTAAACTACTATAAAAACTAATAATATTAGGAATATTTTATGTTCTAATAGAAGACATGGAAGTTTCTATGCTATTAGTGTTGTTAAAGAGTGAGGTTGGAAGTGTACTTCGGTTTCTATGACAAATTATTATAAAACCATGAGGTCTTTTCCTATTTTTTCTAGAAATGGAAACGAAGGAAATGATTTTTCTCCTATGGAAATCACTTCACCCATTAAAAAAATTATATATATTAGGGTATTGATTAGTAATTAGATTATATGGTATATGAAAATTCTTCTAATGTCCTAAGGGTTGTGGAAATAAGGCCTACGACATCCAACAATACAACTATTGTCATTTAAGAATCTGATGTTGTTGGTTTTCAAACACAAGGTTCATTTTATATGATTTGGGTGTGGGTTAATATGAGGTTTTTGAATCTCAAGAAGCTGGTACCCAAGCTGGAATCCATCCAGTGAAGTTATCTTTTCCATCCCTCTATGGTAAAGCTGGTCTTTGAGTTTCTTCAATAAATGGTGTGGTGCTAGGAACATCACCATCCTTTAATATTGGTGTTATGAAAGAGGTAGTCATGGAATTTATGATCCAAAAATGGTTCTATGTTCTAGTATGTGATATATTGGGTAGCATTGATTATGAAGGATGGGAAACACAAAGGTCTAAAGGTAAAATGAAGTTTATTTCTATAAAGGGAGCGTGAGTTGAACTTACATGTTAGATGCAAACTAACATGTGTCACTTAGAGGGACATGCTATATCTGAGGATCTCCGAGGGGTAGAAGACTATAGTATAGTTTCCTCTGAGTGTGATGATTATTCTCAATCTATAAACAGTTGCATATAGTTGAAAAAAAAAATCTAATAAGGGAGGACTTCACTTGGGGTGATGCCCAATTAACAAGGACAAGAAAACTATATTCATAGAGGATTATTATTCCCTTACCAAACCAATGGATGCCAAATTATCAAGAAAATAGAAATGATATAATCCTTGTAAAGATACCCATACAATATGGTGGAGGTAGTTTCAATTATCTTATAGAGGCCAGGTATCCCTAAACATAAAACTCTAGAAATTGAGGTAACCAAAGACATGTCCTCTTCAAAACAATGTTGTACTTGTTTATATATTCGTTATATAAAAATATATAAAGAAATGGTAGGTGATATTGAAAAGGAATAGAATCTAGTTCCAATATCTAATATAGATATTATTGTACACTCCATGGAAACGATGGAGGTAGAAGATATGTGAATAAATGAAACAGCCATGGAAGACAATAAAATGTATGAAATATTGATCTAGGTTAACATGAATTTTGATCAAACAACATGGATAAATAACCTAGACTGAATCTTGATTCATGTATTCAATGAAGGAAATATTAACATGGAAGGTTAAATTATGTTTCTGGAAAAATAACTACCTTCTTTGAGGAAATTATTAAAGATGAACTAGAGAGGGGAGAGTTTTCTTTTGAATGGAGCATACCTATGGTACATGGAACAAATTGTTTTAAATTATTCTAAAACAATGGGGTTATTTCTTATGATTATTAACTCCTTTTTTCAAATGATTGGTTTCTCACTCAACCCCTAAAATCAATTTTTCCTAAATAAGATATTTAATTTTTAGTCATTCAAGATTTTATACACATGAATAATACCCTTTCTATTTTTCGTTGATTATTTTTATTGGTATATTTTGAGTTTGTCTTACTTATTAAATATATTCTTATATACCTATGGGAAAAAACCATGGATGAGAGGAAAATGATGAATTCCTTAGTTGATATGTAATATCTTCTTACAATTTTAATCATGTACTATTAAAGTAGTAGTTAATTTTCATTTCAACAGACTCTTTATACATTCTCCTTTAATATATCCCACTATGGGTGAACCAAGTAAAATCATTATGTTCTTACCTCATTACATTTCTATATTTTATTATGGTCTATGTGAAAAACGTCATTTAATATTAATTTCTTCTACCAGTAATAAGATAATATCATTTTAATCTAAAGAGATAAAATAAATTAAAAGACACCCTCATTCACCCACTCCCCCCTTTGGGTATAGCAGGATCATTGGGTATAATAAAATGGTTTCCCTGAATAATGGTGGTGATGAAATTATAAATTTCTCTAACTATTAAATAGATGTTATTTACATAATAGCATTTTATGTTTTTATTTAAAATATCTTGGATACTTTGTTCAAAGGGTTTAATATAAGGAATATGATTCTTATGAATAACCATTATTCAAATAGGAATTTTTCATAGTTTTTACTTACTAAAGAGATTGTTGGGAAGGATTAATCTGATGGTCACATAAATTTATGGTAGAAATTATGTAGGGTTGTATTGATTAAAACAAACACTAAAAAGCATAGTAAACATAAGGTTTGTCTTGAATTTTATCAAAAGTGACATGATGTGATAGATGGTTATGTATGGTTTTGTTAAAATTATTAAAATATTTTATGAATATTAAATTTATAATTTTGTATAAAAAATCAATGTTCACTTTATCATTCTTTCATATTGGTTTCATGTATTACATGAAGTGTAATAATAGTTTACCACTCAAAGTATATCTTTCAGTTATCCCTAATTGATGATTGTCATAGAGTATTATATGTTATGATGAGGTGTTATAGTTATTGTGAGACAGACTATTATATTATGATACAAAATTTGCTCATGAGGTAAAAAATTGGTATTGTACACTATATAACCCCTAATGCATACCAAACAGTGTTTTATATACTATGAATTTTTTTACTAAGGGTGAATGTTTAATATTGAATCCCCATACCTAAATTTGAGAATATACCTTTCATGATAACCTTCATACATGATACCTTTCTTATGTAATATTTGAAGGATTATGTAATTAGAGGATTTTTTTGGATTATTCTAATAATTTGGTTGATTGGTTCTTAATAAAAGAGTTATTTTTCCTTTCATATGATGAGTATGGTATCTAGAACCTCAATTAAGGTAGGTTGAAAATTTTTATTTCTATACATAAAATATATATATTATTTTCTTCTCTACTTGGATATGGGTCATGTGATGTTTTTATCGTCTAGATGAATGACATATTATAAGTTCATGGACCTTGTCATTCTGTACACAGAGAATCAAGAACATATGAGGTGTCTATACAGGATTGACATACCCTATTTCCCACGGTCACTCAATTACATAGACAAAGGGATTACAATATTATACATGATTGAATATGTAATAGATGGTGTATATCGGTACAGTGATACATGTGTTTGATGGAGATCATGTTATATTTCTTTATACATTGAGTAGCACTAATGCTTTAATAACTGATGATCTTTGCAAACATTTATGAATTCATGAATTAATATATGTTTTCAAAAGTTTTAGTGAAATCCAAGGTAAGGTACACATTCTTCATTTATATTTTGTGTGTTTTTGTCTCAAAATCATGGTATTACTTATATTTATGGTTTCTAATTATTTTTTTCTTATTTACTAAGTTTTAATATATACTTAGAAATATGACACCAAAGTGATAAAAATTTTATTGATAATATTAATCATTCATCTCTCAATATAGCATAGAGTGTTAGAGTGGATTGTATCATATGATTCTACTCACAACACTACCATATGATATAAACCAATTTTACATTATGATTGGTTAAATAATTGGAATTATATCATATATAATTCCTTAATATATCCCTAAAAATAAGGCATATGATATGTCTGAACTTCCCATATTTCATAACATACAACATGTATATATCATAAACTATGATACAAAGTTTTTAGGTAATATCTCTATCAATATCCCACTTTCACTAAACACATATAATCATTGTCCACTTTAACATTATAAGGTATCATAAAAAATAACACATGAAACAGTATCCAAAACTCCTTTTGGATATTTCAAAAATTCTTTTGTAAATCTACCATCAACTTTACCTCATATCACATCATATAAAATTATTTTTGAATATTCTTCAAAAAAACATTTTTTATAAAACCTCAAACACTTTAAAGTTGTATATCTATGTTTTATAAAAATCAATCCAGATTTGGTCAACCAAAAATTGTGACCCATGACCATTTATAGAATTTATAAAAATAAAAAAATCCTAAAATCAATGATATAAATAGAGATAGTCCTCTAGAAAAATATTTGTGATACTAACACAAAAATGTTATTTGGTGTGATCCCTATCAAAAAATGTATCTTTATACCTTTTTTAACCAAGTTTATCATCTAACATCATGAATAATCATATAATTGCATTGTTAATACATCAATTTATTAGAGTACATGGAGTGGGTAAAACTTGTATATCTACGCATACATTCTTAATTCTATTAGAATAAACTAACTCAGCCAATAAATACATCACATGATATTCACACTTATGATAAACACATCACATTACCCATATCCAATAAGTAATCATATTACATATATTATCTACAAAACCATTATATTCTAGTGTGTGTTTTCCTTTAAATTAATACTATATTTAATATCTTGTATCATAGGCAACTTTAAACTAAAACACACCATGATATATTAATAATATATATATATATATATAATATTACTATTATAATATATTCATTAAATTAGTGTCTATAAAAATAAGTAATCACATTATAAAATATATGTTAAAAGGAAAATAAATTTAATAATGAACAAGGAGTCCTACTTCTGTGGATTGTTTTTTATTCTTGGAAAGGATATAGTGTCAATAGGATTACCTGAGTCTATGACCAAACTGTACTTAAACAATTATGACTTAAGAGAAATTGTCTATTATTGAAGTCAAATCTCATACAAATAACTAAGATATACATGTTTTTCGAATCATCACCTATAAAAACCACTATTTATAACATTACCCTTATATATTATACAGAGGTCATGAGGAGTTTTTTAAGAAGAAGTTAGGATGATATAAACATGTTATTTTTAATGCAATACATGTTCTCAGTATTTGATATTTTTAAAAAAATTAATTTTAAAATAAATTTAAAAGGTTATATTTAATACATTATGTTGATTAATTTGTATTAAATAAATAATTGGTTATAAAAATAATTAATAAAATCATTTTTTGTTTCAAAATCCTTAAAAGGTGTTGTCGTGGGTGATATAAAATGATGCTCAAATTTAGGTTATTTATGTAGAGACCCAAATCTTGATGTAGATAGACATTACATTACTTTTGCGGAATACTTAATACATGACAAAAACAGATTCCCAAAGTCCATATTAGTTTAGTGTCTTTGGAAACTCAGAACGTAATCTTCTAATCATGGTGAAAGATCTTCAACATATCCTAAAACGATCTTCCCCTTTGGTCTTCTTACCTAAAACCTTTCTTTATATCCTGGGAAAAAGAAAACATACAACAGGGTGAGCTCAAATGCTCAGTAAGGGAAAGCAAGAGAATATAAAACAATCCATAAACATTTGAATGCAAAAACTTGAACATAAAATCTAAACATCAAAATCTTGAGTAAAGACATAAATATTCGAAGTACATAAGGAATATATCATAAAAAACATCAATCATGATAAAATAGCATGGGAATAAAAAATGTAATTATGGAAAACCATTAAGCACTTTATATTATTTCCATAGTAGCCAAGGCATTGCTGCCAAGACTATCTTAGTGGACAAAGTCCCTTTCTGAATTGAGTTCACTCCTCATTCCAGTCTTGTATCACTGAACTAGATTAACATACCATTCTAGACATGTCTATCTCATGAGATATAAATATTTACCCAATGAATTGGAGGGAGATATAGGTCCCACCCATCTCATAATGAAATCATTATTACGTGTGCCACAAAATAAACCTAAAACATTTATCATAACCCAAAGAATAAAATGGGTTTTATAAAAATCATCCCATCGTCAAATAATCCATATAAAAAATGGATATCATTTAATAATAAGAAAAATCACACCATGTAAATAATAGAGACATTATACATGAAACATAAACATCATGTCATCTTAGATGGAAAATAGTTTTGATAAAACACTTGAAATGAATTCTTGAGGAAAATATCTTTTCTTCTTCAAAATCATTTTTTTCACAAAATGCCACAGAATTTTAAAAGAAAAGTATTTTATTGAAAATAAAAAAGAAAACTTGTAGAGTAATCTTCATAAAAATTAGGCGTTATGAAACCGTAAAAATCCGTTCATGCCGTATAAGTTAAAAACATTATTCTCGTACTTTTGCCGGAAAAGTCAAACGAAAGAAATATTCCTTACATACCATATAGTAAAAGTCAAAATTGGGTAAAAAGGACTTTAAACATACATGAAATCATTTTTAGAAAAAAATTACATGGATGATAAATATAACCCCAGTAAATACTTAAGAATAAACAACCTCGGATAAAAATGAGATTGGAAAAGTTATCCCTTACCTTATGTATTATATGCTTCGTATGTATCCAAACCTCCTGTGTAATGATTTAAATAATGTAATTGACTTATTAAAGAATCATATTCATTGTTATGATATCATATATGGTTCACTTATGACTTTATATTACCCATTCTTTGGTAAATTCCATGTTAAAGCAGCATTTTGGGTAAAATCGTTTCATTTATCGTACCTATTTCGACTTGTTGTTCTTGATATTATTACATATATCCTGATTTACTTAATTTTAAAATTTAAAACATGATTTATATATAATATATATTCACCATATACATATGTATATGATAGATCAATAAATGGAATGAAATACACCGTTCATGGAGACGGTAGGTCGTATGTACGCATGAACGCTATTTTGGTTTCCTTATTGAATTGAATGGGATTAAGTAGATGACATACAAATATATATATATATATATATACATAAATCCAGTATCATAATTATGTCATATATTTCATTTTTATTCATTATATATACTTTATAATCATTCATGAATGGTTAACATAGAGAATGAATCTCATTGCGTCATGGAGACGGTAGTCCGTACGTACGCATGAGCGATGATATCATTCCCATGATCGTGGAACTGTAATTAATTGTATATATAATATTTCAGAATCAATATCAATTTACAATAATCATATATAGTTATTTATTTACACCATTATACCCATCCAAGTAAGGTGGTGGTCGAAAACATATTACACCATGGCGTGGAGACTTTATTTTGTACGTACGCACGCGCGGTGATTTCGTTTTCCGTAGGATGGATAGAAGATGAAATACGGTTGTTTCATATTTATAATAATATATAAGTATATTAGTGATACTGATGTCATTAATTTATAGTGAATCAACTAAAGAATAATAAGTATAAGAAGAAAGAAACTTGAGAGAATCAGAAGAAAAGATTACCTCTTCTTCGACGCACCTCCTTTATGCTTCCACTTAAGGAAGTAGAGTTGGTCTTTTTAGAAGACCATAACCTCCAGAATGTTTCTAGGGAAGTGTAGAAGATAAATGGGAAGGTTTTTCCGAGCTTCAAGGCTCAAAATTGTGTGAAGAGAAGAGTGAAGGGGTTCCCTTTTTATAAGGGAGGAGAGGGGAACCTTTGGAAAAGCATAAAATATTATTTTATAATAAAGTCATATTCGGTTTATAATATCTCCAAATTAATTTATTTAGAAAATAAAGTGGGGATTGGTATAAATCCTCTCAACCAATAGGTTTTAGGGAAGTTTAGTTTACTATTTTAACAATATCTTTTATATTTAACTCTAAGTTAAATAATTTAACTTTTACCGTGTCTTCTTGTTTTCTTACACTATATGGTTAATAAATTTACTATAACAACACAAAAGAACCCCAAGTGGTTCATTATTAGTACATATAACCTTATTTATTTCATTTGTCCTATCCTTATATTTTTAGAAAAATTATAATAATTAATAATATATTATTTTTTTAAAAAACTATTTTTTGTCAATTTTAACACTATTTGGTAATTGATTTTTTTGAAAATTATAAAAGCATGATTAGTTAAAAAAAAGTTAATTAAATCAATACTAACATGTCATATTAACCTATAAAATTAGTTGAATTCATAAAAATTCTCAAATTAAATTTATTTGGGTATTTATAATATCAATTATTTTAATATTTCATTATTTAGGTATTTACTACATCACCATTGTGTCATAAATAAATTAAATTATTTAAAGTCTAAAATTATAAATAAAATACCATTAGGTAGGAAATATTGTTATCTTTATAATGAATATTTATAGTAGAATTTATATTATGTATTACCCTATATTAAAAATGTTTTAGTTATTATACTTTGATTTTAACTATTTTAACTCTTTTTTAAATAAAATAATAATAAATGTCTTAATCTAATCCAAGTAGACCTAAATGATAATATTATATTCCTAAGGTTGTTTTTTGTCGAATTATATGTATACAATAGAATTAAAACATGTGTTAAGGTAATAATAATATCATTTTTACCCTTAATTACCCTATTTACTTTTAATGGTGGTAAATAAAAGTAAAAAGTTACTATTCACAAAAAAATTATTTTTATCTTATTGAACCACATTTTATCCTTGATATTAACTGTGTCTCTCATATTTTTGAAATTTCAATCACAAAAGCGGTAAGATTAATTTTTATGTAAATTTTCAAATTCTCCTAGTAGGTGGGTAAAAGACGGTGAAATGTTCAATAAAATTTTTATATATCTAAAATTATTATAAAATGACTCCAATTAATTACATTGAACTTATATAGGTATTATGTATCAATTGTGACCTAAAATAAATTTTAATAAAATAAATAATTATTTTAATAAAAAGTCGGTTTTTAAATAGTAACCTAGTGTTTTCACTATTCATAAAAAATTGAAAGTTTTTAGAAAAATACCAAAAAATTCACCCTAGGATAATTTTGATATTCAGAATCTAAAAATGATGTCTATTTTGAATAATAAAATTTATAAAATTTCAAAAAGTGGTTATTACAATTCATAACAGCTATTTTATATAATATTTTAATAACATATCTTTGCTTAGTGAAACTCAGTATTGCGTACAATAAACGCTATCGTGGAAGGTCGTGATGTGTAATATATGCCAAGTTAGGGTTGCATGTAGTGAAAGACTCCATTGTTGTTGTGTATAACAGAATCCAACCATATTTCATTTATACATTGAATATATATATATATAGACACTCAATGTTGCGTAGAATAACTGCTATCAAACGAACTTGAAATTGTGTGTAACACGATCCAAGAATAGTGGTGCGTATACTGAAAGCTAATACAGTCTTTCATATTGCGCAATATAATCTTGGTATAGCGTACAACAGAAGATGTTAAAGAAATTAAAAAGAATAAATATCATAAAATATCTGGGTGTTACATTCTACCCCCCTTAAAATGAATTTCGCCCTCGAAATTCATCGGGGTTATAAATGGTTTATTACATGAGAGTTTCGTTCATAGAAACCCACATCGTAAAAAGGAATACCAAAACATATCTTTAAAAACTAAAGTATGAAATGTATCAGTTACCCAAATTAACTAATCACTGGGTTTCCACATATGATAACATAGGTGAAAATATGGATATGTAAGAGAAATCTAACCATCATGTTCTGATGGACAGTGTTAGATGACATGGCTATGATAAATCCAACTGTCACAAAGCCTTAAATTTGTGATGATCTAAGGTATCATCTATTTCATTAGATATGAGGGCACTAGGACAACATTTTTGGTTTTCAAGATCATTTCCCTAATGTTAAATATTTTTTTAATTAAAATAAAAACTAACTTGATTTTGGTATAATCTCACTGTTGTTTATGCCTTGAACAATTTCCACTTCATCTCTTAAAGAAATAAAGTTGAATATATCTTCCTTGAAGTGTTAGCAGATCATGTGATAGAATGATAGGTCATTCCATCTGTCTCAAACATAGGGTTAGAAAATGTTATATACATAATCCCATCTATGGTGAGATTAATCGGATATGGTTCCAAAATGGAAGTATAAATCATCTATCATCCTGCTTAATAAAATAAAACCATTTTCTACTAACCAGGGACTTACTGTAGGCCAGTGGTAGGCGATAAAGGCTTGTCACACTTCGGTTGTGGGTTTGATTCCCACAACCTTGTCCTATGCAACGGTTTGTAACTCATCCTATGGGTTGTCCTTTTTCTAAAACTATACTATTATAACATTCCAGAAATAATATCGAAAAACAAGTTCTATCCTTAAACAATACTATCTGAGGTCTAACATAATCCATTAAAATCTTTTGGATTATCCAAAGAACATCTGACTAATCTCATAGTATAAAGAAAAAAATTACTGAAAAGGTCACATAACAGCCACATGGATACCATCGTTCATCCCTCATATATCATAAGATATATCTTGTTGATCTTATTCCAAACATGTGAATACCTTAATCATGTATTCTTTTGAAACATAAATTACCATATAACCATAGTGAAAACATGAATTCAATCAAAAGTTAACTCTTTCTACATACCAAAATCCCAAAAAAAATCTATATTATCAAATCATGACATCACTTTGTCTTTTTATCAGCCATGATCTCATGAATACTATCAAACATATTATTTTCTCTTTATCCCTTCATTATGATCATATCATCTCCTTTCCAAAAATATCTGAATAACCTTTCATGGGTAACGGTACCATTAAAAATATACTTTAAAATACTTTAGTAAAAACAATAGTGTAACAATCCTTAGATGTTTATTTATTCCATAGTACCATTAAATTACCTATACAACATAAACCTTGATAAACATACAATCATTCCACTAACTTCTTAAACCATTGACCAAGCTTCAACACTTCTTTCATCTTAGATATAATTTGTAGTCTCCTCATCATCATCCACATAAATACTACCCATATGACCATGTTGATTCTCTTCATGAGATTTTCCCTTAGGGCATTTGTTTTCATAATGCCCATACATTACACATTTAAAACATCTAATCATTGTTGATTTCATAGAAATAACATTATCCTTCTCCATGGTGTTAACTGAACCTTTTCCGTTGCAATTACTGGATTTGTGTCCTTCTTTTCTACACCCAAAGCATCTTCCAGGTCCTTTGAAACATTCTCCCTCATGCCTCATCCCACAAGATTTACATGAGGGGAATTGAACATTCTATCCTCTATGATCATCATGAAACTCCATCTTTATCTTATTAGCTGCGTCGGGATACTTACCAAAGTTGAGATGATTGATCATATTATGAGATTGCTGATTAGGCATAATAATGTTTTTTCGAATTCCAAATCCCGTTTCATTTGGTTTCTTATGAAGAATATCATTCCATTGTCCATCATATCCTCCATTATCGTGAATCTTCCTGTTTCCAGCCATATTCTAAAACTCAAAAAGAATAGCGTGAGAGGAAAAAAAACATGCTAGGGAAAACAATATAATAAAGGGGGAGTAACTTCAATATCTAACATCTTAGGATTAATTCTAAGATCGTTACCGTAATTCTAGGACTATAACCTATATGTATACTTAACCTTAGAGACATCCCTAGACATACCTTAGAAATATCACTAGGGATTTCACTAAAGTTTTCACATCCAAGTTTCCAAAGGTTAACTAAACCCTCACTCTGATACCAACTGTAGAGAACCAAATCCATACATACATGGACATTATATTACTTTTTCGGAATACTTAATACATGACAAAAATAGACACCCAAAGACCGTATTATTTTAGTGTCTTTGGAAACTCAGAACGTAATCTTCTAATCATGGTGAAAAATATTCAACGTCTCCCATAAAGATCTTCCCCTTTGGTTTTCTTTCCTAAAACATTTCTTTATATCCTGGGGAAAAGAAAACATACAACAGAGTGAGCTCAAATTCTCAATAAGGGAAAGCATAGAGAACATAAAACAATCCATAAACATTTGAATGCAAAAACTTGAACATAAAATCTAAACATCAAAATCATGAGCAAATACATAAATCTTGGAAGTACGTAAGGCATATATCATAAAGGAAAATCAATAATGATAAAATAGAATGGTAATATAACATTTAATTGTGGCCAACCATTAAGAACTTGATATGATTTCCATATTCTCCAAGGCATTGCTGTCAAGACTATTTTTGTGGACAAAGTCCCTTTCTGAATCGAGTTCACTCCTCGTTCCAGTCCTGTATCACTGAACCGGATTAAATTAACATTCTATCCATGTCTATAACATGAGATATAAATATTTACCCAATGAATTGGAGGGAGATATAGGTCTCACCCATCTCATAATGAAATCATTCTTACTTGTACCACAAAATAAACATAAAACATTCATCATAACCCAAATAATAAAATGGGTTTCATAAACATCATCCCATCATCACATAATACATATAAAACAAATGTATATCATTTCATCATAATAAAAATCACACCATGTAAATAATAGAGACATAATACATGAAACATAAACATAATCTCATCTTAGATGGAAAATAGTTTTGATAAAACACTTGAAATGAATTCTTGAGGAAAATACTCTTTCTTCTTCAAAATCATTTTCATTTCACAAAATGCCTCAAAATTTAGAAAGAAAAGTATTTTATTGAAAATAACCATGAAAAAATGTAGAGTAAGCTTCATAAAAATTAGGCGTTATGAAACCGTAAAAATCTGTTCATGCCATATTAGTTAGAAAAACATTCTTCTAATACTTTTTCCAGAAAAGTCAAAAAGTACCTCGTATGGTAAATGAAAGAAATATTCCTTACATACCATGTAGTAAAACTCAAAAATGGGAAAAAGAGGAATTTAAACATACATGAAACCATTTTTAGAAATCAGGGACATGGATGATAAATATAACCCCAGTAAATACTTACGAATAAACAATCTTGGATAAAAAATGAGATTGGAAAAGTTATCCCTTACCTTATGTCTGATATGGTTCTTATTTATCTGAACCTCCTATATAATGATTTAAATAATGTAATTGACTTATTAAATAAATTTATTCATTGTTATGATATCATATATGGTTCACTTATGACTTTATATTACCCGTTCTTTTGTAAATTCCATGTTAAAGCAGCATTTTGGGTAAAATTGTTTCATTTATCGTACGTGTTTTGACTTGTTGTTCTTGATATTATAACTTATATCCTGATTTACTTAATTACAGAATTTGAAACATGATTTATATATAATATATATTCAGCATATAGATATATATATATATGATAGATCAATAAAAGGAATGAAATACACCGTTCAAAGAGACGGTAGGCTATACGTATGCATGAACGCAGTTTTCATTTTCTAATTGAGTTGAACAGAATTAAGTAGATGGAATACATATATATATATACATAAATCTAGTATCATTATTATGTCATAAATTTAATTATTATTCATTATATATACTTTATAATCAATCATGAATGGTTAACATGGAGAATGAATCTCATCGCGTCGTGGAGACTGTAGTCTGTACGTACGCACGAGCGATGATATCATTCCCATGATCGTGGAATTATATTTAAGTGTATGTATAATATTTAATAATAAATATAAATTCATAATAATCATATATAGTTTTTTATTTACACCATTATACCCATCCAAGAAAAGTGTTGGTCGAAAACAAATTACACCACGGCGTGGAGACGGTATTTCGTACGTACGCACACACGGTGATTTCATTTTCTGTAGGATGGATAGAAGATTAAATATGGTTGTTTCATATTTATAATAATATATTAGTATATTATTGATACTGATGTTATTAATTTATTGTGAAACAACTAAAGAAGAAGAAGTAGAAGAAGAACGAAACTTGCGAGAATCAGAAGAAAAGATTACCTCTTCTTCGACGCACCTCCTTTAAGCTTCCTCTTAAGAAAGTAGAGTTGGTCTTTTGAGAAGACCAGAACTTCCATAATATTTCTAGGGAAGTAGAGAAGATAAATTTTTAGGGTTTTGACAAGATTAAAGGCTCAAAAGGGTGTGAATAGAAGAGAAAAGGGGTTCCCTTTTTATAAGGGAGGAGAGGGGAACATTTGGAAAAACATAAAATATTATTTTATAATAAAGTCATATTCAATTTATAATACCTCAAAATTAATTTATTTCTAATAAAAAGTTGTTATGGGTCTAAATCCTCTCAACCAATAGGTTTTAGACAAGTTTAGGTTACTATTTTAACCATATCTTTTAGATTTAACTCTAAGTTAAATAATTTAACTTTTACCATGTCTTTTTGTTTTCTTACACTATATAGTTAATAAACTTATTATAACGAGACAAAAAACCCCAAGTGGTTCATTATTAATATATATAACCTTATCTAAGTCATTTTCCGAGCCATATATTTTTAGGAATATGATAACAATAAATAATATAATATTTGTTTTAAAAACTATTTTATGTCAATTTTGACACTATTTGGTAATTGATTTTTGTGAAAATAATAACAGCATTATTAGTTTGAAAAAAGTTAATTAAATAAATACTAACATGTCATATTTACCTATAAAATTAGTTTCATTCATAAAATGTCTCAAATTACATTTATTTGGGTATTTATAATATCACGTATTTTAATATTTCATTATTTAAGTAATTTCTGCATCACCATTGTGTCATAAATAAATTAAATTATTTAATGTCTAAAAATTATAAATAAAATACCATTAGGTAGGAAATATTGTTATCTTTCTAATGAATATTTATAGTAGAATTTAACTTATTTATAACACTATATTAAAAATGTTTTAGTTATTAAACTTTGATTTAACTATTTTAACTCTTTTTTTAAATAAAATAATAATAAATGTCCTAATCTAATCCAAGTGGACCTAAATGATAATATTATATTCCTAAGGGTGTTTTTGGTCTAATTATACTTATCCAATAGAATTATAACATGTGTTAGAGTAATAATGATATCATGTTTACCCTTAATTACTCTATTTACTTCTAACTGTGGTAAATAAAAGTAAAAAGTTATTATTCACCAAAAATTATTTTTATCTTATTGAACCACATTTTACTCTTTTATATTAACCGTGTCTCTCGGATTTTCGAAATTCCACTCACAGAAGCGGTAAAATTAAGTTTTATGTACATTTTCAAATTCTCCTAGGAGGTGTGTAAAAGACGATGAAAAGTTCAATAAAATTTTTATATATCTAAAATTATTATAAAATGACTCCAATGAATTAAATTGAACATATATAGGTATTATGTATCAATTTTGACCTAAAATAAATTTAAATAAAATAAATAATTTTTTAAATAAAAAGTCGGTTTTTAAATAGTAACCTAGTGTTTTAATATTCATCAAAAATTGAATGTTTTCAGAAAAATACCAAAAATTCACCCTAGGATAATTTCGATATTCCAAATCTAAAAATAAAGTTTATTTTGAACGATAAAATTTATAAAATTTCGAAAAGTGGGTATTACCATTCATAGCGGCTAGTTTATATAATATTTTAATAATATATCGTTGTTTAGTGAAACTCGGTATTACATACAACACACGCTATAGTGGAAGGTCACGATTGCATGTAATTTAAGACAAGTCAGGGTTGCGTGTAGTGCAAGACTCCTTTGTTGTTTCATATAACAGAATCCAACCATATTTCATTTATACATTGAATATATATTTATATATATACACACTCAATGTTGCATAGAATAACTACAATCAAACGAACTTGAAATTGTGTGTAACAAGATCCAAGAATTGTGTTGTGTATATTGAAAGCTAATATGGTCTTGTGTATAGCGAAAGATAATCTTGGTGAAGTATACAACAGAAGATATGAAAAAAATTAAAAAGAATAAATCTCATAAAATCTGGGGGTGTTACAATTTAAGTGTAGAAGAGTGGCTGACCATGGACATCTCTCAAAGGAGAAAGTATTTTAAATAAACATATTAAAGGTATTTTGAAAATAAATTAAAATAAAATAAACAGACTATTTAAAAGGATGTGGGTTTTTATCATTTATAAAACTAGAAGAAGTTTTTAGGATGAAGATTTAATTTTTTTTATTTTTGAAATGATGTTCGATTAAAAACACAAAACAATAAATTTTTTTAAACATTTAGAAAATGTAATCGATCCAACTATATCATTTAAATAATTTATTAATGATTATAATTTTAATTAATATCCACTTAAATATTTTCCCTTAAATTTTTAAACCCCAAATATTATGAGAATCAATATTAACACAAAGATTAAGTGAATTTAACACTAGGCTAATTTCAGAACATGCAATCACAAAACCCAACTTTTATTGGTGTTCTAAGGATAGCTTATGGTCAGTTGAAAATTAATCCACATTTAATTTCCATAAATAATGATTAATTGAGTTTAGGTATTATATTTTAACACTACAAATTGATCATTTGTGGTTTTGTATTACCGATTAAGGTTGCACTCTCACAACTCACACAATTCCCGACCCCATGTGTTTTGTGTTAATTGTTCAATTGCTTGGATAGATTCATTTAAAATAAAAACTCAATCAATAGATCATATTATGTGAATTATAGTATCTCATTCATTCGAAATAATTAAATGAATAAGGATAGAGGTTGATCGACTACTAAAAAATTACTCTTCCATGGGTGGCGTAGTCATCGTAGAAATGTTTTCCTTTCGTAAGAGTTTAAAAAGGGTATATCCTAATCATGTTTCTACTCATTAATTACAACCCAAAGAGGAAGATTAATTAGGGAGAGAAGTTAAAAAAATTGGAAAATATAAGAAATTAAAGAATAACATAAGGAGTTTATTAGGCAAACAAAAGTATTACACCATGAATAAGTAGAAGAAGGTTTTATCGAAAGGATCGTTTACTAAAGAGAAACCCTTGATGAAACAGTATGATAATTAGAGTGGATACACTTTTATTGTTCCCTCACATTTATAATTCACGTCCCAACACCTCAAATAAAAAAAACAAATTTATAGAGTGGAGGGGAGGCTAGGTTTAAAGATAATTCAAGTGTGAATGGGGAAATTCGGCTAAATAAATTAATCCAACTTTTACCACCTTTTTGACCACCAAAATGCGTGAACCATATGTTCTTATAGAGGGTTGATTTTTTAGAAAATTAGTTTTAGAGCTCCACTCAAAATTTGGGCCTAATCTAAGCACGTTTGAAGAAGTTATGGTCCAAATATAGGAACAATGTCCAAATGGAGAGTCCAGCCCAACTCTGATTTCATGGCCCATTTTCACCAAACAAATGCATGATTTGACTCATATGTCCTTAATAAAAATTGTAGAAAATTAAGTCAGTAACACATTTGAAAAATATTAATTTCAAATAGTTCAAATAAAATTATTTATATTCTAAATACTACAATGTATTTTTAAAGGGAAAATTGGAATTTTCATCAAATTTTCAAATGAACGATCGAATCCCAAATATTCCTTAAATTAACATAGTTACCACAATGTGAGGAAATTATATCAGTTATTATAGATAAAATTTTTAATAAAATTTTTTTTATCAACTCCCACATACTTACACTTTTTCACTCATAGAAAAAACCTCATAACATATATTCCAAAAAATTGTGACAAGATATGTATGGTTATAATCCTCAATCCACAGTGGAAATTTAGGAAAAGTTAGAACAACATTAAAAGCCAATATCAATAAATTTTGAATTCATTGTCTCATAAAATGTGTCAAAACATAGTACATTGAGATTCATAACACTAATCATTGTGAAACAAGTCATGGGTCTTCCATGCCACTAATTCCCCACATGTATGTGTGCCAACCATTCCAAGTTCATATCTCCAACCATTATTCTTTATATTCAGATGATGTTAAACAATTCTTTTTACTTGGTTTAATTCACCAAACATGTTCTACATTCCATTGCAATCTAATTTTAAGACTCACTCACTTAAGTATTCGTAAAATTCGAACCTTAATCTCCCGACCTAGATATCCCCATATGGTTTACATTTCATCACTCCCCTCATTTATTATTATTATTATTATTATTATTATTATTATTATTATTATTATGTTTTTTTTCACTTGAAACAAATCTCACATTCAACTATCAACCCGTATTTGATCTCCTCACGACACTAATTTTGATATTTATAATAAGATAAAATGTTGATGAATAGTGGTTTTTAACCTATCTAAGAGACAACCCATATTTTCTTAAGGAAATACAATAGTCAGATAATAGGTACACACAAATAAGAAAATTTGTTACATTAATGAAATAGATCAAGTGAGAAACGAATGTATGGATCAAACAATAATTTTTTTACCTAACTTGACTATACCTTCAATTGAGTATGAAAAAAATCACAAGTCATCGTTGAGTGAAAATTTGTGTGGATAAATCAATGACACAATTTACCAAGGAATTTTTTTCGCAAATAATGATTTAAAAATCTAAAAGTTTCAATAATGACACAACCATTCATATCATTGATGACATCAATTTTTTTTAAAATCAACCCTTGATGATGAAATCTTACTCATGCTTATAATTCAACCAAAAAATTTTAAAAACATGAATTTTTACATATGTTCCACTTGAGAATGTTACATGATATGTTTATTTTTTTTATTGATTTTTTTTCTTTTTTTGGAAAATTATAACCAAAAACGTAATATAAAATACACAGAAAATACACACAAAACACACAAATGAAAATCATAAATATCTACCCCAAAATGTTGTCCCCTCCCCCAAACATAAAATAGTGAATTATACTCAATGTTATCCTATGAGATGGTATATGCACATGAAATTTATAATTTTAAATATGACAAAGAATATAATGTTAAATGTTTTGGAGGATCCTGATATGCTCAAGTGATGATGGGGTCATGTAGTGTGATGAAATCCACTGCATTAGTAGGAAGTCCCACAATGTATTTCTTCAAACATTGCCCTTTGACTATAAATATCTTTCCAGTGTCCTCTTTTGTGGTCTCCATTACACCATATATAAAAACATTAGATACAATATAAGGTCCTAATCATCTAGAACACAATTTATCGGGCATCAAATTCAGCTGTGAACTGTAGAGAAGGACTTTCACTCCAATATGAAACTCCCTTTTTTGGATCATTCTGTCATGTATTGATTTTGATCATTCCTTATAGAGCCTTGAGTTCTCATATAATGTTATTGGAATCTTCTTAAAATCTTGAATTTGCATCTTCCTTTTAATTCCATCTTCGGACAAATCCATGTAGCATTTCTTTACAGCCTAATAATCTTGATGCTCGACTTCCACCAAGAGATGACAGGATTTCCTAAAAATAATCCAAAATAAGGACATATATATGGTTGTCTTGTATGCTATCATATAATCCCATTCTGCATCATCCAAGCACATTCTCCAATCCTTCCTATTAGGCTGCACAGTTTTCTCCAAAATTTGTTTCAACTCCCTATTTGAAACCTCAGACTGGTTATTTTTTGGGGGGTGGTATGGTGTTGATGTTTTTTGTGTCACCCCATACTTATGAAGGAGGGAAGCCAAATTCCAATTGTAGAATTTTTTCCCTTGGTCACATATTATAGCCTTTGGTACTCCAAACCTTCAAAAAAATTTCTTGAAAAAGTCCACTACAATATGAGAATCATCAATCCTAGTGGCCTTAGCCTCCATCCATTTGCTCACATAATCAATAGTGACCATACTGTACCAGAAAAAAAATACCTTGGAAAAGGAATCATGAAATCAATTCCCCACAGATCAAAAATCTCACATAATAATATGGGTTGCTGAGACATATCATGTCTCCTAGAAACGTTTCTCATGTATTGGAAATGATAGCACGACTTAAAAAACACATGAGCATCATGGAATAAGCTAAGCCAATATAATATAGAGTCTAAAACATTCATAGCTGTCTGTTGGGGTCCAAGGTGTCCACCACAAGCAACATTATGACTAAAATGTAAAATAGACTCAAACTCGTGATCAGGAACACACCTCCAAATAACTTGGTCACTAATCATGTTTCATAGGTAGGGATCATCCCAGACATAAAATCTTGACTCAATATTTATCATTTGGACATGATGTTTCATTAAATTTGTAGGTATTTCAGAGGCAAAAAATTAGTTAACTAAATTAGAAGACCAAGGATGTGTACCTAAGATGGAATACAGATGCTCATCAGGGAAAGTGTCTAGAAGTGGTACCCAGTCCAAGGTGTCATCCTCTAGTTTGTTAGTGAGCCTACTCATGTGGTCCACCACTAGTTTTTCTGACCCCTTCTTTTCCTCTATCAAAATATCAAATTCTTAAAAGAATGAGCGTCTATCGGATTATCTTGGTCTTTGCATTCGGCTTTTTCAAGAGATACCTTATAAATGTATTGTCAAAAAAATCTACTTTAGATCCCAATAAATATGAACGGAATTTATTTAAATAAAATATCATTGAACGAATATCCTTTTATATGGTTGTGTAGTTTTATTGTGCTGAATCCAGTTTCTGAGATGCATATTCCATCACATGTGAATGTCCCTCCACCCTCTAAGATAAGGTAGCTCTGACTACAAAGTTGGAGGCATCACACATAAGCTCAAAAGGAATCTCCCAATATTGGGGTTTTATGATCGGTGGATTGGTAATACACTTATTTATCTCATCAAATTAATTCCTAAAAGAATCATCAAACACAAAATCATAATCCTTTTTAAGTAATCATGACATAGGAAGATCAATCATACAAAAATATTTGATGTAGTGCCAATAAAAGCATGCATGCCCTAGGAAATATCTAACATCACACACACATGAAGGATAGGTTAAGGATGAAATAATATCTACCTTAGATCAATCAACCTCCATCCCATGTTTTTAAACTAAATTCCCTAAGAAAATCCCATGCTCTATAATGAAATGACACTTTTCAAAGTTTAAGGCCAGATTCTTCCCAATATAGCCATTCAAAACCATTCCAAAACTAGATTTACAATCATTAAATGAAGACCCAAAAACTGTAAAATAATCTATTAATACCTCTATGATGGTCTCAATAAAATATTAAAAAATACTCACCATGCATATCTAGAAGGTACCTAGGGAATTGAAAAGTCCAAATGGAATCCTTCGGCAAAAGAACGTACCAAATGGACAAGTGAATGTTGTATTATCCTGATACACCCCAATGATAAGAACCTGAAAATAACCTAAAAATCCATCCAAAAAACAATACTGTGTTTTCCCATCTGGTCTCTCAAGCATCTGATCATTAAATGGGAGGGGGAAATGGTCCTTGTGAGTGGACTGATTTAGTTTCCTATAATCAATACACACACACCAACTGTTTTTCACCCTCATTAAAACTAACTCATCTTTCACATTTTTAATAACAGTAACACCACTTTTCTTAGTTGAAGCCTGAACAGGACTCACCCATTTAGAATATAAAATGGGATATATTATACCTACCTCAAACAATTTTTCAACCTCTTTTTTAACAACATCTAAAAGTGTTAGATTCAGTCACCTTTGTGGCTACCTAAGCAATTTAGCCCCATCATCAAAAAGAATATTATGCATGAAATTAGAGGGGCTAATACCTGATGTGTTAGCCAAGGTCCACCAAATTTCATTGATTTTCTTTCTCAAAAGATTCAAAAGTTTTTTTCATGTTCAAAATAGATATTGTTAGCAATGATAACAGGTAATTTCTCACCACTCCACAAATATGAGAATTTGAGATTTGGTGGCAGTGGATTGAGTTCTAGTGTCGGGGGGTGGTGTATGGATGGATACATCAAAGGAACTGAAATATGTGCACAAAGAGCATCATTATTAGAATAAAAATGATCAAAATCATAGAATAATTCATCAAATTCATTAGCATATTCAACATCCAAGTCATAATTAGAGTGAACATGATCAAAATAGGAATATGAATCCATTTAAAAATAAAATCTAAGATAGTTTTTTGTATCATAAACATGTGTGGAAGTTCTCTTAGACATAAAACTACAAAAAATACTCATAATCTCCCTATGCATGGGATAATAAAAATCCATGTGGTTTTTACTTGGTGGTTCAAAATGGGAGATAAAAAAAGTAGAATAGTACTCTGAGGGTTAATTTAGAAAATCCATAATATTAAATATCAAAAATTATCCCAAAACTCTTTTGAATGTGTACCCTAATTAACATTTATGATTATTTTTGTAGTTTTGAGGAAGGTTCTACCTAATATAGTGGGATCATGAGAACTTACCTAATCATCCTCCATGTTAAGCACATATAAATTTGTTGGAAAGATCATGTCTCTTATTCGAACAAGTACATCCTCAAGGAATCCCACTAGATATTCCATAACTCTATTCACCAACTGCACCAATAATCTTGTAGGCATCAACTCAAAAACCTATAAAGAAGTTTATACAGAGTGGGTAATCACCTTTATATAATCTCCTAAATCACATAAAGCATCCAAAAAGTGTAACTCCTATATGGTTCATGGGATGGTGAATGCCACTAGATCCTTGCACTTTGTTGGCATTTCTAGAGTTAGGGTAATGATTGATGACACATTCCTTCCAATATTTATCATCTCATTTCCATTGACCCCTCTTTGATTGGTAAAAAGTTATTTTAAGAATTTCAAATACCTTGGGATTTGTTTAATGGATTCAAGTAGAGGGATGGTGATCTCCAAATTCTTGAGTGTGTCCAAAACATCTTTTTTCGTTGCCTATTTAGACATATTTTTGGTTTAAACAACCCTATTTGGAAATGGAAGTGGTTCTGGAAGAACATAATTAATATTTTTCTTACCTTTATCATTCTTCTTTGGTTTCTCAGTAGATAGTTCTGAAATGGGCTTATCCGGAGTTAAGGTTAATCACGGTGGAACGATAGGTGCATATGTATCAGTTGTTTTCTTCCCACTTCTCAATGTTATGGCACTGACATTATCCTTGGGATTTCGAGTCGGTTGGGAAGGAATATTTTTGGTGTTTTTACTTACCAGTTCATGGAGGGCGGTGGTAATCTAGCTCATCTGTGTCTTCAACTCCCTCAACTCTAAGCCTTGAATCTTTAGCTAATTCTATTGATTGAGAACAATTTGTTTCAAAAGGTCATCAGTGTTAGAATCTACCTAGGTTTGGGGATTATCTTATTGTTGACTTGTGGATACCTGAGCTTCAAATCTCCTTTGGGGTTGTTGGAAACCCTGGTGGTATCGTAGAGGCTGCAATAAGTTTTGTTTAAAGGGGGGACTTTGTTGTTGTCCAGAGGCATACCCCATGTCCTATTGGACCTTCCACCCTTGGTTGTATGCTGGTGAAAAGAAATCAATCTTCTTTAGGGATGTGGATTTTTTTTTGCTGATATTTTCTCCCAGTAAATATAGCAGTGCAATCCTCTGTCTCTTTTAATCGAGGGCAGTAGTCAGTTGGGTGGTCTTCTACTTTGAAAATTCCACAAGACCTCGAAAGAGTGGGTTGGGATGTCTTTTGATGCAAATCAATTTTCCTCACCATAATTGTCAATTAATCCAACTTTGTATCAATTAAAATAATTTCAAGAGAATAATGACTTACCAAATATACTCCCCTGACATGTGGTGTACCTCGATCACCAAATTGTTGGGAGTTTTGGGTCATCTGTCAATCAAAGAACACGAATTTACTGGTGTCTTGTCTGCTAATCCTCCTCTAGCTGCATCATCCAACATGCTCCTCTCTATAGTTGTGATTCCTTCATAGAAGTACTGGATGAGGCGTTTCTCACTAATTTGGTGATGTAGATAGCTTGCACACAACTTCTTGAATTTCTCCTAGTACTCATACATTAACTCCCATTGTTCTTTCTTGATCCATGAGGTCTCCTTATGAATGGAAGTGGTCCTTGATGCTATAAAAAATCTACAAGAAACAACATTTCAAATCGTTCCAACATGTCACATATTTAGGTTGTAAATAAAACAACCAATCTTTTGCAGTTCCATCAAGGGAAAATGGTAATGTTCTTAGTTTTATTTGATCTTAATATACATTTCATGGTTTAATGTTTGAGAAAACAACATTAAATTATTTTAAAAGATTTTTTGGATCCTCACTAGATAATCCGTGAAATTTTGGAAGAAGGTGAATTAATCTATATTTTAATTCAAAATCCTATTCGATATTTGGGTATGCAATAAAATTTGGTTAATAGTTAATATTTGGTGCAACCAACTCTCAAATGGTTTTATTAAGTTCGTTGTTATTGTTTTCTGCCATTGGTTCTTGTTTAATGTTTTAATTTTAATTGCTTATAATTTCAATATTACTAGAATGGATGAATTATCCAACTGTTTGAAAGTGGAAACTTCCAGTAGATTGAGAATATCTAATTTGAGCCCTGATGCTGCATTCAATCTCATGGTAAATATCTAAGACATCCTCAAGATTATTTCATGTCATAAATTAATTAATAATAAAAAATGAATGAATAAAAGAGAACCTTAATAGAATAAAAATGATAATTTTGAGTTGATAGTCCAAAATAAGAAAAATAAGAAAACAAAAGAAGAAGAAGAATTTGGGTAAAGAAGGAAGAAGGAAGAGATGAATAAAATAAAATGAAAAATAAAAGGAATACCTCAAAATAGTTAAAATAATTACTTGCCTCCCTGGAAATGGACCCCATTTCAAATTTCTTGTCATGGACGCTCTCAAAATATTTTTGAGTTTAGGTTATTTATGTGGAGTAGAGTGGCAGATCATTGTCATCTCTCAATGGAAGAAATAATTTAAAACAACATATTAAAGCTATTTTGAAAATAAAATAAAATAAAATAAACACACTATTTAAAATTATGGGGATTGTTTATCATTTATTAAACTAGAATAATTATTCTGGAATAATATTCCATTTTTAGTTTTTATCTTTGAAATGAAGTTTGATTAAAAAGAAACAACAAGAATGTATTTTTTTAAACAATTTTTTAGAAAATGTAAATGAACTAACTATATCTCTTAAATCATTTATTCATCATTATAATTTTAATTAATATCCACATAATTATTATACTTTAATTTTTTAAACCTCAAACCCTGTGAGAATCAACTTTACCATAAATATTAAGTGAATTTAACTCTAAGGTAATTTCCGAACATGCAATCGATGCACCCAGCTTTGATTGATGTTCTAAGGTTAGCGTGTGGTTAGTGGAAAATTAAGGCACATTTAATCTCTAGAAATTAGTATTAATTTAGTATAGGGATTATATTTGATGATTAAAATTGATCCTGTGTGGTTTTTTTACCGATAAAGGTTGCGCTCTCACAATTCACACAATTCCACACCTCATGTGTTTTGTGTTAATTGTTCAATTGCTTGCTTCGTTTCATTTAAATTAAAATCTCAATTAATATATAATATTATTTGAATTAAAAAATCTCATTCATTCAAAATAAATGAATGAAGAAGGATATGTGTTGATTGATTAAAAAAATATTATTCTTCCATGGGCGGTGTAGTGATCGTAGAGACACTTTGCTTTCGCAAGAGTTTAGAAAAGGTATAACCCAGTCTTATTTCTAATATTGAATTCCAGACCAAAGAGGAAGATTAATTAGGAATAAAAGTGAAAACAAATATATGAAAATTGAAGAAATAAAATAAGAACTTAAGGTGTTTATTATGAAAACAAAAGTATTACAACACGAAGAATAAGAAGAAGGATTTGTCGAAGGGATCCTCACTTCAAAAGAAACCCTTGTTGAAATGGATGGATAAATGGAGTGGATCCAATTTTTCCACAGCTATAAACTTCGTAATTCATGTCTAAACCCCTCCAAATGAGAAAAAATCATATTAATAGAGTGTATGGGAGGCTAGGTTTAAAGAGGGTTCAAGTGTGAATGGGGAAAATATGCCAAATACATTAACCCAAATTGTTCTGCTCTTTTAACCACCAAAAAGCGTGAAAAAACTATCCTTATAGGAGTATAAGTTTTTAGTAAATTATTCCTTGAGTGCGTCTCAAATTTTGTGGTTAATTACACGCACAGATGAAGAATTTATGGCCCAAATACAGAACCGATGTCCAATCTTGAGAGTTCAGCCCAAATTTTACTTCAGGGCCCATTTTCACCAACCAAATGCATGGTTTTACTCTAATTTCCTGAAAAAAGTTTTGTAAAATTAAGTCAAGAACACATTTAAAAAATATTAGGTTCAAAAAATTCAAATAAAATAATTTATGTTTGAAATACTATAGAAATTTTTAAAGAGTAAAACTAGAATTTTCATCTAATTTTTAAATGAATGATATAATCCCAAATATTCCATAAATGAACATAGTTACCACAATGTGAGAAAATTATATCATTTATTATCAATAAAATATTCAATAAAATTGTGTTTTATTAATCCTATATTTCAAATAGTTATATTTTTCTATATATTATGTATTCTTATCTTGATAAACTAAATATCTCACTTTTGAATAATAAATTTTATTGAAAGTATTGATAATATATATATACATATATAAAAAATGAAACTAATTTATTAAATTTTACTTTTAAATTAAAATTAATTAATTAATTTTATGCTTGAAAAATAAATTTTTCTAAAAAAAATCTGCTTTATGTGTTACTATGTAAAAATTATTTTTTATTACTTTTAGAAATTTGATAAATTTAAATAGTTTTAATATTTTTAATCAAGATTTAAAAATTAATTATTAAGTTCAATTTTATAATTGGTAATAAATGTCACTTACTAAGTTGGAAATTAATCACTATAGTAAATGTTAAAATGAGGTAAAAGTGTTAAATCAAGGCATAAAGTCCTAAAATATCACAAAAACACATCTATAAATTGGTGGGTAAGGTCTTTATTGACATTAAATTATCATTTACCCTATAATTATCAATTTTTTATCCATATTACTTAAATAATGAATTTACTTTTATATTAATAAATTAACATTTACCAAAATTACACCACTCTCTCTTATAAAAGGAACACTTCACCACCCCACTTATCCTCAAACATAAAGATTTATAACTTAATAAAAATCATAAAAAAATCATCCATAACCCTCATTAACACTTATTATAGGTTTTATTCTTAACAAAATACTAATATAATGAAGCATAAGTAGTATTCAAAAGATTAATATCAAAGGAAGAGGATATTATTTTAACCTAGTTCATTCAGGGTTTTCCCTCTTCCACCTATTACAAAAATATTATATGCATGAAAATATAATTAAACAATTAAAATTTGTAAAACTAAATTTTATTATGTTTATGTGATAAAAAATATCTATATCTCTCTCATCCATTTGAAAATAAAAATGACACTCATGTATTGATCAAATTTTCACCTCCATGAATGACATATTTAATTTTTCATCACCTCTTTAAATGGATGGTTATAAAATTAGATTTAATAAATAAATATTATATTCATGACATCATTAATATTTTTGTATGGTTAATTTTTAAATATATTAATATTATTAATAATAAATTATAATTTAAAATTTATCTGCCTTAAATGGGTATACGAAGACACTCTCCTTAATTTGAACCTATTTTGGACAACCTACTGAACTATATAAACTTTTTTATATTTGAATTTTAAATAACATATATATCTATAATTAAGGATTTTATAAAAAAAATTATAACTCCTTTTTAACTTGGTAAATGTACTGAAGCAGTTTTGGAGGAATTGATGGAACAACCCCATGTGGCCGATGAGAGGAAAAATATACAATAAATGAATAGAATATATTTAGAAATATACCTTAAAATGAAATATATAGGAAATATGTTATAATTAAAGTATTTTACAAGAATAGGTTTTCATTTATTATGACATATGCATGATCCAATCGAGTCAGGACTTGAGGTAGGGTCTCATTGTCTAAATTTCAATTCCTTGAGACATGATTCTTATTTGACACAAATTTAATATTATATGGTGTAAATATTTACTAATGAAAAATTACAACTTAAATAAAATATTCTTCTTTATATTTTAAATTTAATTTAATCTCCCTATATTCCCTTTCCTTCAATTCATACATTACACAACTCATAAGGCTCGTTGTTAACATAATTTACTTTCGTTAAGTTATAACCATTATATAAAAAATTCATCCATCTATGTTTAGTATAATATACACTAGGATTTTATTAGATTGTATTAAATATTACATTTATAGGTTTTAAAATCCTTAATATCTTTTACCCTCCCTTTGGTTTACAAATCAACCAAACATTAGCTTGCATGTGGACTTGATCTTATCGCTTCTTTACAGTCAGAAATATTTCTCGTTCATATCAATATTTATATTATTCTTTAAATATTATTAGTATCTATAATTTAATTATTTTTTAAGTAAAATTTAAATTAATTTTTTTTTCTATAAATGCTTTAAAATAACACTTTTTAATATCTTATGCATGATTCATTTTTTAATTTCTATCATCTTTGCTAACATTTTCTAGATGAATGTTTTTTCCTTCTTTTATGACCATTATTCATTATAAATATTCCTCGAAATGTTTACATATTTATTAAAATAATATTTTGTAACATCCCATTATTTATTTTAAGTACTAATTATCCCTTATTTCGATCCCCACTTTCCTAGTCCACATTTCAGGTAGATTCAATACTTTTTTAGAATTTTTTATAAATTTTGATTTTTTCTTTAGGGTATATGTCATAGAAAATAATGCCTATAGTGTGGAGTAAGAGTATAATATACCTCAGGGTTGTGGAATTTTTAATTTTTTGTTCTACTTCTATATATATCATGGCTATGGAATGGACCACCAGGCTCTGGCGTGACGCTTTGGGACAGATATTTTATGCTACTGCCTATTTAGGAACCACTGTGATATAGAAGGGAGATGTGATATGGGGGATTTGTAATACTCTTACTACTTCATATTGTATGTGTCATAGGGATTGGGTTTCACTGTAGCCATTACATAGGTAAATATGATCTTGTTACATACTGTGCCATGGAATCCATGGGCTAGTTGGCCAGGGGTAGATGTTGCATGGTCTCTTAGACTACACCACAATCTAGGTTGTTTTCCCCTATTTTTTGTCATATTCATTGAGGTTGTGGCATGGTATGTTGGTTTTTTACAATAAATAAAAGCCCAAACCCCTATTTATTATTCTATTCAACTCCATGGTTTTTTTAGTCTCTAGAGATAGTATTTTTTCCCATTCAAGCATTCTTCTCTCAAATCAAATCACCACTACATGTGATCGATCCCTCTTCGGGATTACATTGTGGTCTTTCACGCCTTCAACTCTCCATTGATGTTCCTATCTGAAGTGTTCGATCGATTCATCTTGGGATTAAAGGAAGGTGTTTCTATATGTATTTTTCTATAATATAAACCATGGTTTTTTTACTAATTTGAAACATATTTTTAGTTGAAATCATTAAATTGATTATATTTGATGTTTGATTTAAAAAGAATACATTTATAGAATGAAACCCCCATTTTTAGAGGTTATTAATAAATTGATTTTATTCGGATAATTATGGCTTGAGTTGAGAAATGATTTGATGATTGATCCTTGAGAAAACAGACTTAAATGGGAGATGATTTTAAAATACATGAATATGATAAGAACCCATTTTTTGGTTTTGAAATTTTTAAGGCATTTTGAAACTTTAAAGTGGTCACTTGAACTATAAATTAGTATTTTAATTAAAATTATAGCCAAAGATTTATTTATTTATCCATTCATTGATGTACATGTGAGCCTAGGTGGTTGTTGGGTGGTTAGGATATGCACACATGGACTATGACTCCCTAGAAATGGATTAACGATGAAAACTCTAAAAAATCCATGTTCAGCATGATTTCAATGTATGTGGTGTTAATTTATTCTATCCTGATGGTCTAATCCTAGGGAAATTTTCACACACCTTAGCCATGTTCATTAACTGAGAAGTGCAAGGATCCTATACCCAGGAAAAAACTACCATAGGGATTATGTATATGTCTCTTGTTTTTTATATGATGATTATAAGGAATTGATTATATAAAAAAATTTATTCATGCCCATGATTTATAAAAATTTTCATTCACACCTATTTTGATATATCTTCTATTTATTTTCATTGAAATCACATTTGATTGAAATTATGAAAAATGGTTTTTCATGCCTTTTTTTAAATTATATCATAAATGGTTTATTTTTATTAAACATATTTATGAAATTATTTCTGAGACCCTATTGTGTTATTTAGCTCAAAAACTGAATTTTCCATTGGTTGTTTATTTAATTTGTCAATATAGGTCTAGGAAAAGGGAATGTGACACTTGGAGGTGGTGGGTTGTCATATATACGGTACCCTAAGTGGTGATGGTCACCGATGCAGCTATGGTCGACTTTTTTCACAGGGATTTTGTAACATCCCAAGGTTTTCTAAAAATAAATTGAAAATGCTTGAAATTTTGTTTAAGGTATATATTTATAAGTATCCTTTAAACATAATTTTATTTCTTCTATGTTTTGAATTTCAAGAAATTGTCATCTACAATTGTGTTCAGTATGTTATTTAGAGTCTGATGGAACAAACTTGTTTTTTTTGGTGAATAGTAACCTGCCCTTATGAATAGTAATATGAATAGTAATATGACCGCATGAATAGTAAATAATAATATTATTTTATTTTCCCATGGCAATAGGATAAGGGGATCTTAATTAATTTTCCAATGTCACATAAAACTAATTGCACTTCAATATTGTTATTTTTCGAATTAACTGTGACCTTATTTAAAAATTAAATTAATAATATTTAGAAAATTATTTTTGAAAAATGGAGTTCATTTTTGAATTCTACACATCGAAAAATGGTTGGGGTAAATTTTTGATATTTTTCTGAAACTCTTGAATTTTCAGTGAATAGTGAAATACGGTAAAATACCGTATAATCAATTTATCAGTAAAAATGCACTATTTATGACATCATAAGTGATGAAAGGCCACTTTCTTCGAACTCACTTGATATTTTCACTAATTAAGGCCACTTGATTTGAGATTATTCATAGTCTTGATAAAAATATTATAATAATGATTAAAATAATCTAAAATACCTCCCCTCCTCCACTATAAATACCACCCTCACTCCCCTCTTCCTCCCACACCTCTCAAGCCTTGAGCATTGTCTAATTTCTGCCAAATTCCCTCCTCAATCTTCTTCCCCACGTCCTAGAGCTTCTGGTCTCTCCAAAAGACCAAAATCAAAGCCCTTAAGAAGGATCTCAAGGTGAAGAGATCAAGAGGTAAACATCCTCTTTCATTTTCATTCTTTCCTTCCATTATATGTTATTCTCTTCCTTTCCCTTTGTCTTTTTTTGGATATTTCATTAAATATTTCCCCTTACTGTCCAAATTTTGTATGATTGATGAGATATTCCATTCCTCTCATCAATCTTGTTTTTATGAAATTTTAAGAGGCGCCGTTAGGCTGCCGAATTTTTTGTAAGAAATTTCTCATGTTTTCTTTATTTCATGATTCCTTCCACTTCATTCTTCACCCCCTCTTATCCAAGAGGAATGAAATCTCCAGAATCATGTATATTCTCGATGTTTTCATGTTTATGGAAAATTACAAATCATTATTCCTCTCTTATCTCACTTATTTAAAGAATCAAAAAACATTGTCCATTTGTGTCGAATTACCGATATCGTGGACGATGTATTTTCAATTTCCATTAATTATTTCAAGTCTGGTCATGAAACCATTTATATGGTTGAACTAGGTTATAATATATGTTTTATGACTCATATAAGGTTCTGGAATTCTTTTTTACTCATGATTCAAATTTATTAGACTAAATGAGGTTGTAATTATCAAGGAACCACTTAAATGATCTAAACGAACATAATTAATGTTTTAACTTATAAATCATCATCATATAAAGAATAAAAGTGATAAATGGTATCATTTATGGTACATTAAATATGTAAATACTACTCCATTCCAATTCTGGAGTTTCACTTCCAATCAACAAGAACGATTCATCATGAACCGATTGTGAAAATCACAAAAGAACTCACCCAAAATAATGCAAGGAACCAAATACTAACAAATAAGGGATAAAATGAGGTTATGAAATGAACATATAAGATGTTATAAACATGAACATGTTTCTGTAAAATACTAATAACACCCTTTTGACCATTATACAGGAGTTTTAAACAATTTTGAAGTAAGACAAGCCTAAGGTAAGGGAATTCTTAACCCGATTTCCATTCATTGGGTTAACATTCTACTTTATAATTTATGTGCTATTTAAATTGTTTGTGTGATGGGTTTTGTTTATATTATGTTTCATTATGTGTATTTACAGAGTATATACATATTACATCCACTCTATTAAGCCTCACTTCAAGTATATGATGTTTATAAGGGACTTTTCTTCTAAAATCCTCTTTTAAAATTCTGTTTTATAAGATACAAAAGCAATGTTTTTATGCTATTATTTATGTTGTATGATTATGTTTTGGTTATTGGGCATTGTTTATAATGAAGGGTGGGACCTATATTTCCCTCCAATGCATTGGGTATGAGTAAGTTGGAGGTCGGCCGTATGGTTACTCCATGTGTAATTGTGATGGTTACACAAAGTAAGGTAGCCGTGAGGGTTACAAATTTTAAGGTAGCCAAGATGGTTACAAGATTATGTAAGTAATGCCCCAATATACCTCTATGATTATAATTATGTTTGTGTGGATCTTGTGTAAATCTCATGTTACACAAAGTAATATTTTATGGGTGTAAAGTATGTATTTTGAAAATGTTTTCATACGTCATGCGTATTCATGGACTAATGTGATTTTTCCTTCTTTTTCATACCTTACTGAGCTTTTGTGCTCATCCCAAGTTTTTAAATGATTTTTCACAGGTTAATGATGAGTAATACAAGGAAGTAAGACATGTTAAATGTTTAAGAATTGTCAAGGAGTCTTGTTTTGTGTTTTAATGTTTTATATTCTGAGGAAAATGGAAACTGATTTTATGGTATCCACTATGTAACAATGTGTAATGTTATGAATGTTTTGTCTTAATTCTCTAAAGCTCTAAACTTTAAAAGATCCTTAATGTATAATGAAGTGTTTTTTTGAATAAATTCAAGATTATGTATGAAATAAGTGCGGGTCCTTATAGTTGGTATCAGAGGTCGGTTTAGACAACTTTAGGGATTAGGAGTTCTTGTGAGACACGTGATTAGTCCCTATATCTATTATTTCAGTTAAATCCTTGTTTTATAACTTTTTTTTCAGGTCAAGTAAATTCGGTTACGAATGGAAGGAGAAGGATCTCAAACGACATTCCTATCTCTTCCTGATGACATGCTTGAAATAATTATTGCAAAGTCATCTTCGGATGATTGTAAAACTTTTTCTAGCATACAACTCACTTGCAAGCAGTTTTTTGAGATATCAAACACCTCCTCTATACCTCGTTATCATCATGGATCATGGGTTGTTTTTAGACAAATACTATTTTCACAATATTCACATAATTTCAAGAAAGGTAAATATTATCAAGGTATTTTCAAATATTTTACCTTATCACAAGAATTTGAAGCATATTATGATTTTAAAAATGGTGCTGAGGAAGGAGACCCTTGTGCAACCTATTTATATTTTCTTTTAAACTATAGTCTCACATCACATACTTATGGTATTTTAAAAGGACCAATAATAGAAAGTTTCAACTCAATTTCGGTACGACCATTTTATAGAAATCATGTTTTATCAGATGTTTTGCAATTATATGTCATACATGATTATTTTCCAAAACTGTTTTTCTGTGAACACCCATATGACCCATGTTGTACGAGGTGTATTTGGATGGAGGAAGAAAATGATTTTGAAGGATCTCTAAATCATTGTTGTAATGCATGGGACTTCTACCTGCGTGAACAAGATGATGATGAAACCGAGTGGACACCTTGATCAAGGTACCCTCACTTGTTTAATAAGTAAATAAAATTGCGAGGACGCAATTTCAAGAAGGTGGGGATAATGTAACATCCCAAGGTTTTCTAAAAATAAATTGAAAATGCTTGAAATTTTTTTTAAGGTATATATTTATATGTATCCTTTAAACATAATTTTATTTCTTCTATGTTTTGAATTTCAAGAAACTGTCATCTACAATTGTGTTCAGTATGTTATTTAGAGTCTGATGGAACAAACTTGTTTTTTTGGTGAATTGTAACATGCCCTTATGAATAGTAATATGAATAGTAATATGACCTCATGAATAGTAAATAATAATATTATTTTATTTTCCCATGGAAATAGGATAATGGGATCTTAATTAATTTTCCAATGTCACATAAAACTAATTGCACTTCAATATTGTTATTTTTCGAATTAATTGTGACCTTATTTAAAAATTAAATTAATAATATTTAGAAAATTATTTTTGAAAAATGGAGTTCATTTTTGAATTCTACACATCGAAAAATGGTTGGGGTAAATTTTTGGTATTTTTCTGAAACTCTTGAATTTTCGGTGAATAGTGAAATACGGTAAAATACCGTATAATCAATTTATCAGTAAAAATGCACTATTTATGACATCATAAGTGATGAAAGGCCACTTTCATAGAACTCACATGATATTTTCACTAATTAAGGCCACTTGATTTGAGATTATTCATAGTCTTGATAAAAATATTATAATAATGATTAAAATAATCTAAAATACCTCCCCTCCTCCACTATAAATACCACCCTCACTACCCTCTTCCTCCCACACCTCTCAAGCTTTGAGAATTGTCTAATTTCTGCCAAATTTCCTCCTCAATATTCTTCCCCACGTCCTAGAGCTTTTGGCCTCACCAAAAGACCAATATCAAAGCCCTTAAGAAGGATCTCAAGGAGAAGAGATCAAGAGGTAAACATCCTCTTTCATTTTCATTCTTTCCTTCCATTATATGTTATTCTCTTCCTTTCCCTTTGTCTTTTGTTGGATATTTCATTAAATATTTCCCCTTACTGTCCAAATTTTGTATGATTTATGAGATATTTCATTCCTCTCATCAATCTTGTTTTTATGAAATGTTAAGAGGCGCCGTTAGGCTGCCGAATTGTTTTTAAGAAATTTCGCATGTTTTCATTATTTCATGATTCCTTCCACTTCTTTATTCAACCCCTCTTATCCAAGAGGCATGAAATCTCCAGAATCATGTATATTCTCGATGTTTTCATTTTTATGGAAAATTACAAATCATTATTCCTCTCCTCTCTCACTTATTTAAAGAATCAAAAAACATTGTCCATTTGTGTCGAATTACCGATATCGTGGACGCTGTATTTTCAATTTCCATTAATTATTTCAAGTCTGGTCATGAAACCATTTATATGGTTGAACCATGTTATAATATATGTTTTATGACTCATATAAGGTTCTGGAATTCTTTTGTACTCATGATTCAAATTTATTAGACTAAATGAGGTTGTAATTATCAAGGAACCACTTAAATGATCTAAACGAACATAATTAATGTTTTAACTTATAAATCATCATCATATAAAGCATAAAAGTGATAAATGGTATCATTTATGGTACTGTAAATATGTAAATACTACTCCATTCCAATTCTGGAGTTTCACTTCCAATCAACAAGAACGATTCATCATGAACCGATTGTGAAAATCACAAAAGAACTCACCCAAAATAATGCAAGGAACCAAATACTAACAAATAAGGGATGAAATGAGGTTATGAAATGAACATATAAGATGTTATAAACATGAACATGTTTCTGTAAAATACTAATAACACCCTTTTGACCATTATACAGGAGGTTTAAACAATTTTGAAGTAAGACAAGCCTAAGGTAAGGGAATTCTTAACCCGATTTCCATTCATTGGGTTAACATTCTACTTTATAATTTATGTGCTATTTAAATTGTTTGTGTGATGGGTTTTGTTTATATTATGTTTCATTATGTGTATTTACAGAGTATATACATATTACATCCACTCTATTAAGCCTCACTTCAAGTATATGATGTTTATAAGGGACTTTTCTTCTAAAATCCTCTTTTAAAATTCTGTTTTATAAGATACAAAAGCAATATTTTTATGCTATTATTTATGTTGTATGATTATGTTTTGGTTATTGGGAATTGTTTATAATGAAGGTTGGGACCTATATTTCCCTCCAATGCATTGGTTATGAGTAAGTTGGAGGTCGGCCATATGGTAACTCCAAGTGTAATTGTGATGGTTACACAAAGTAAGGTAGCCGTGAGGGTTACAAATTTTAAGGTAGCCAAGATGGTTACAAGATTATGTAAGTAATGCCCCAATATACCTCTATGATTATAATTATGTTTGTGTGGATCTTGTGTAAATCTCATGTTACACAAAGTAATATTTTATGGGTGTAAAGCATGTATTTTGAAAATGTTTTCATACGTCATGCGTATTCATGGACTAATGTGATTTTTCCTTCTTTTTCATACCTTACTGAGCTTTTGTGCTCATCCCAAGTTTTTAAATGATTTTTCACAGGTTAAAGATGAGTAATACAAGGAAGGAAGACATGTTAAATGTTGAAGAATTGTCAAGGAGTCTTGTTTTGTGTTTTAATGTTTTATATTCTGAGGAAAATGGAAACTGATTTTATGGTATCCACTATGTAACAATGTGTAATGGTATGAATGTTTTGTCTTAATTCTCTAAAGCTCTAAACATGAAAAGATCCTCAATGTATAATGAAGTGTTCTCTTGAATAAATTCAAGATTATGTATGAAATAAGTGCGGGTCCTTATAGATTTGGAGATCTTTTCTTAATGATGATGGGATGTTTGTTGGATTATTTATTCATTGGGATATATTTATATTGATATTACTTTCCCATTTATTATTGTTTAGAATACTAACTGTGTATTGATTTATATTTCAATATATTATCATAATATTATAGAAAAACTATTCCATTTAATGTTTGATATGATACTAGGTTCTAGTCGCCAACCCATGGGGATCAAGAATTCCATTATATCTAAGTCATAACTAGTTTAGGTAGTGTATTACTAGGTTATCCATGGTTGTTCATGAAAAAATGGTATCAAAGATGGTTTTTCATATTTCTCAGATGTCAGTATGTAGTTTTGGGATGTCCTAGTGGATATGTGATAAGATTATTGGGACTTGAGGGTAGGTTAAATCAAGTACTTGGACATCTCTCATTGTAGAAATACTTAATCACTGTGTTTTTTTAAATGATCCTTGAGGAATGACTTGATCTAATTATATTATTTTTATAAACTTGATCTGAGTGTTTGAAATCCCAAAAGTCTTAATCCTCTCTAAGGAATTGATATTCATATATCTCTTGATTGAGTTTATCACCTGAGTATACTTTCTGATGTTCTTATGTTGTCAAATTATCTTGTATAGTACCATTCCCTAGAGAAGATGTTTGAACTGAACTCAAGAGTTTTTTTAAGGAACAACCACAAGTGAGTCCTCTTGGTTATCAAAACCTCATTGATATTATGTTTAATGCTCTCCAATCTCTAGTAGAGGTACCTACACCCATTCTCAGTCATGATCCTATCATAGAACCTAGAAGGGATGAATCTAAATATTGTGATCATGAATTTATTTACTAGAAACCACCAACTTTTCAAGGATAAAATTATCCAAAAGAGGCATAGGATTAGTTAAAAAGGAATGATCAACTTTTTGAGTTTGTTTAAATTCAGCATTCGATAAAAGGGAAATGTGCTACCTTGAAGATTGAAGGACCTAGCATAAGGTGGTGGGATTCAATGTTTAATGTGAAAAATCATGAAGTCTTAGAGTGGAATGAATTTAGATCCCTCTTTATAGATCATTTATATCTACATTCAATGTTTTTTGAAAATTTGATAGATTTTCTCTACCTCCAACAATGTGATAAAGTCATGACTTGGTATGTGAACCATTTTTTTGAAATTCTTTGATTTTCTACTAAAGTGGTGAAAAATGACAATCTAATGAAATGAAGTTTCTTGATGGGTCTTCGGTATAATATCTAATATTAGGTTTTCATGTTTAAGCTCACCTTTTATTCCAATATGCTATATAGTGCAGTGATGGTTGAGATTGACATGGTTGGTATGTTAGGGTTCATGAGAGTTCCTTTTACTCGCAATGTAACTTTCGTTAATCCCATTAAGGTAAATTGTAAGCATGTTGATTCTCGTGGTGGATCTCTAAATCAATAATCATCTATACACTATGTGGTTTCTGGAAGAGGCCATTTTACATGATTAAAATGTGTCAAGGTTGAGCATTAGATATGGGTTTGTACTAAGGCACCAAGGATCTATGGATAGTGTGGTTTCTCAGGCTACCATCATAAGTTCTATCATGTATTTTTTTACATATGTATGGGAATAGAATCATTAGAACCAAAATGTATTTCATTAAAATTATATTATTCTATAACTAATTGGTTATAGCCTTATGAATTTGGAATGAAGCTTCTTCACATAGTGAAATATTCTCTAAAGAAAGCTGATTTAGGTTTTACGATAATGATAAGTAACATCACAATAGATTCATATTTAGTGACTACTTTATTTGATACTATTGAATCTCATTCATTCATATCAAATTTTATTGTGGATTATATAAACCATCCTATAGATCTTACATCTTATGTGCTGGATATTTCTACGCCCATCAGAACAAAGAGAGAACAAGGTCTCTAAAATCCTTCATTTTCATTCTCTTTATCATAGATTGAGCTGACTTGGAATTTTATGCTCCTCGAAATAAAAACTTTTTATTTCATTCTCAGGATGTATTTGATGATTTTATATAAAGTGAAAATTGACTGTTATCCTCATCGAGTAGCCTTTTCTACTCCTAATGGGGTGTGCTATGATTACCAAAGAGAATGAGACCTGAGATCAAGTAGAGTCAGATCCCATTTTCTAGAGTTGGTGAGGGTTATATATATGTTTTATTTTGATTTAGAGAAATAATATTTTAGTGGTGGTCTTCCTATAATGGCCTTCAAGTTATGCAACAAGATTTAATAAAAAATTCTGGTTTACCAATAGTAAGGGGGTAGATTTTTTTATTTAAATAGTATTAGGTACTCATCCAACATAAATTTATAATTACAGTATAGCACTAGATAAACTGAAAGAGTTGATGATCTGGTTGGATAATCTATTAAATAAAGGATTTATATGCTTGAGTAAATCACCTTGGGTTGCACCAATTATTTTTTTAATGAAATATTATGAGACACTTTTATTTGTTTTTATTTTTTAAACATAGTTGAATCACATTAAAGAATAATTATTTATTTCCATGGATTGATGATTTTTTTACTAGTTTAAAGGGGAGATGTGGTTCTAAAAGATTGATCATCGGTTTTCTTATCACCAGTTAAGAATAAAATAATCCAACATTCCAAATATTTTCATCATAAGTAGATATAGACATTACGAGTACCTTTTTATGTCTCCAAGTATAAATAATGCTCCAATAGTTTTTATGGAATTGATGAACATGATATTACACTAGTATATTGAATAATTTATATTACTCATTATTGATTACATCTTGGTCTAATATGAAACTAATTTGGATCAAGTACATCATCTAAGAGAAGTTTTGGAAATTTTGAGAGATCACTAACTTTATGCTAACCTATAAAACTGTGATTTCAAGATTTGGGAAGTGAAGTTATTAGAAACATGGTCTCAAAACATGGTATTTCAAATGATCTGAATAATTTGATGGGTTTTATGACATGGTAACATCCTTGAAATGTTTTTGAGAATTGAATATTCTTAGTTTTAACAGGGTATTACTTTTGTGTTTTCAAATATTTCTCAAACTTGGCTTCTCCAAGGACCACACTCACTCAGAAACGGGTGATGTTCTTATGGGATTCAACGTGTTAGAATGTTTTTTATGACTTGAAGAATATTTTGGAATTATATTCCATTTCAGTGTCTTATAAAGGCTAGGTAGGGTTATGTGGTCTTTTTTAACACATCATGTTTGGGTTTGGGATGTGTTTTCATGAAGGGTGATCATGTAGGGGCCTATAGTTACTGGAAGCTTAGGCCACATGAAAAGAACTATGTATCCCATGATCTAGAACTTATACCACAATTCATGATCTTAAGAGATTATATAATTACATTTTTTAATAAAGTTTTACCATTTATTTTAACAACAAATGTCTAAGTTATATCTTCTCACAAAAATATTTAAACCATCGACACAGTAATTGGGTGGATTAGCTTTATAATTTTTATTTCAAATTTTTCTACACCCATGGTTAGGGGAATTTCATTACTGATGATTTGATTAGGAATATTCTTACCCATGATATGAAAGAATATCAATAATGTTGGAATTTGATTTATTTTCATTCATGAACATAGGAGTCTGAAAGGATGATGTTAAGATAGTTCTAGGAGACATTCAGTTACCTCTTTCCTTCTTGAGATGATTCATTAGTATTAGTAGCTTAATAATGACTTTTATATCTTTTGGTAGTCTATTAATAGTAAGTATACCATTGTTGAGTGTTTGTTATCTATTTAGGTAATCTTATTCTTTTGAAACATGTATGTTGTGCCTTTTCCCAAGAGGAAAGCTGTGTAGGTGGATTGTAATAATTCCATGTGAGTAGTGCATACTAGGACCATAAAGACATTATATGATATTTCATGATGATTCTAGTGGCCAGATATGATACTATTCATAATGGAATTTTTTTTATCATTCTTACACTTTCCAATTGGTCTATGATGAGCACAAAAACCGTTAGTTTCTCTTTATCCCCTTCACGTGATGACATATAAGTGGAATGATATTTATATAGATTTTATGTTTAGGTTCTCAAATACCCCTGCGAAGAAGAATTTTATATGGGTACTTATTGATTGGATTATTAAATTGGTTCACTAAATCTAAATTTATGATATAATGAAAGTTGATGAACTGGAAAGACTATATGTGTAGAAGATTACTAGATTTCATGGATTTTCATCTATTACAATTTTTGATTGGGATCATTGGTTCACTTATCATTGTGGAAGAGGTCTCCATGAGGTATTTTTATCCTAGATGATATTGATCATGACATATCATCCACATAAGGATGTCTAGACCTAATGGGATATATAGATCTTGGAAGTCATGTTTCAATCTAGAGTTCTTGAATTTGGTGGATCTTCAGATATCCACTTAGGACTAGTTGATTTTTCATATAACAATATTTAATAGTCATCCATCCATATGGAACCTTTTAATGCCTATTATGGACACATGTGTAAATATTTCTTATGTTGGATAGAGATTGATGATGTTTCGTTTGTGGGACCTAGTTTGGTCTAGGAGACGATGATAAAGATTCAGTTTATTCATTAGATAATTTTGAATGCATAGATCCAAAATGAATACTATATTGATCTTTGGTAGTGACCTTTATAATTTTTCGTTAGTTATTGGATGTTTTTTAGATTTTAACCTTGGTTAGGTATCCAATGTATTAGAAAATAGGTAAATATTACACCAAAATTGGTGGTTCCTTTTGGGATTTTTGATTAGGTTATAAATGAGGGATACCATTTATCCTTGACATCGTATTAGACATTGATATGCAATGTGTTTCATGTATGACAACTAATGAATTATTTTTTACTCTTATAATGTCCTGAGTTGGGAAGATATTGATGTGGAACCGAATTTATCTATTATTGTTCATCCAATCATGATTTTTGATTCTTGGAAAATCTTCTTCATGGGAAGAATATACATTTATTCCATGTATTATTTTTTCATGGTTCTGATTCACATAATACTTAGGAGTGTGATGCAAGGATGTGAGAGTAGTGACCTCATATATTTGGTACAAATTAATCTTGAGAGGCTTTATGGGGGAATAAAGAGTTTATGATGAGTATTTTGTAATATCTTATTAAATTTTTAGATACATCATATCACTTTTTTTATCTAGACTTTCTTAGGCCATGTTTTAGGTAATTTCCAAAGGTTTATACAACTTTTTGAAAATTATGGGTTTTTTCATGGGCTATATTGTGGAGAATAATAGTTATTGTGTGGACTAATTTTGGTTGTGGTGTGGACCTTAGGGATTTGTAATAGCCAATTTTGGGGCCACTTCCAAATATATCATGGCTATGGTGTGGACCACAAAAATGCAGTTTGAATCTATGGGGTTGTGTTTTTGGTGATACTTCTTATTTAGTCACCACTGAAGCATAGAAGGGATCTAAAACATAGGGGATTTGGATGCCTCTTACTATTTTGTCCTGGTTGGGGAGTGTGGGTTGGTCCATGTCATAGCCTTCACCTTAGTAAATAATATTTCGTTGTAGAATATTTTAGGGAAGTAGGAGGCTAGTTGTATAGGGGTAGTTTTGATCTGTTCTCTTGGATTGTGTTGTATTCTAGGTTGTTTCCCCTCTTCTATGTCGTGGTCATAGGGGGTGCACAATGGTTTGTTAGTTTTTTCCAATATATAAAATCCCAAACCCCTATTCATTATTCCATTCGACTCCCATTATACTCCTTGGTTTTAGGAGGCTCTTACGAGAGGATTTTTTCCATTCAAACCTTCACCTCTTAGATCAAAGTTTAGGTGGATGTAATCGATCCATATTTGGTATTCCTTCTTGAACCTACACACTTTAAACTCTACTTTTGTATTCCCATTTTGTTTGTTTAATCATTTGATCCTTCGATTAAAGGTTAGTGATTTGATATTTAGTTTCCTATAATAGAGACCATTATTTCTTTGTTTATTTGAAACATATTTTCAATAGAAATCATTGAATTGATTATGTTTTATGTTTTATTTAAACAATACTAGATTTTTGTAATGAAACCCTATTTTTCAGAGGATTTAAGAAATTTATTGGATTTTTAGGAAAGATTAATTGAGTTAATAAATGATTTGAGAACTTATTTGATGATTTTTCCTTAATAAAATGGCTTTAAATGAAAAATTATTTGGAAAGAAATGAATTTGATGAGAACCTATAATTTTGTTTTGAAATTGTAATGGAATGTGGAAAATTCAATGTGGGAACATGAACTGTAAATGATGATTTAAATTAAAATGATTTCACATGATTTATTGATTTATTGAAGCACATTTGAACCTAGGTAGGTATTCGGTGGTTAGGATAGGAATGCTTGGAATCTGACTCTATAGTAGTGGATTGACAATGAAAACTCTTACTAAACCAAGTTCGACATGATTTCCCCAGATGAGATGTTGATTTATTTTATCCTAATGGTTTAATATTAGGTAATTGGGCATAAACCTAATACATGTTGATTGATTAAGAAGTGTGAGGATCCAATATCCAAGAAATAACTAATTTTAAGGCTTATATACAAGATTCATGGTTTTGATTTGATGATTATATGACATTTATTATATAAAATTTTTTATTCATGCCACTTATTTATCAAAATATTTATTAAATTATATTTTTATATACATTCCATCTATTTTCATTAAAATTATGCTTCATTGAAATTATTAAAATTGATTTTCCATGGATTATTTTTATTTAAATTAAAGCATAAATAGTTTATATATATTGTAATTGCTTATAGAATTCTTGGTGAGACTCTACTGAGTTGTTAGATCCCACACTACCTATTTATTTAGGAATTTGTATAATTTTCTATGCCAAATCTAGGAAAAGTGAAAACACCACTTGTAGGTGGTAGGTTTACATGACTATAGAACAAGGAGAGATGGTGGTGACTGGTGGATCTATAGTTTACATATTCCATAGGGATTCTGCGATCTTGTTTTAATGATCTTAAAATGTTTGTTGATTGATTTATTCTTTTTGTTATTTATCTATGGATGGTATTTTCTCATTCAATTGTGTTTGGTATACCAACTATGTATTGATTTATCTTCCACTATTTTAGCATACCTTTTTTTAAAAAAATTGTTCCCTTTGATGTTCAATATGATGACAGGTTATATTATCCTACTCATAGGGATCAAGAATTTTCTTTGGGGTATGTCAAAAATGGTTTGGATATTAGTGTACCAGGGTATCTAGGCTAGTTTGTGACAATTATATTCCCATTTTTTATGAATTTTTTATTTTAAAATTAATGTTTAATGTTTAATAATAATAAAGAAATTTATTTCATTCTGCTTATTGTTATTTTTATCTCCCACTCCATATTAACTATTATTAAGTTCATTTATTTTAATGTTTTTAATATTTTAAATTATTTTTAAATTATTGGTTTCAATATCCTCATTTATTTACATGAAATAGATTTTTGAATGTGACTTAAATGTTTTTTAATCCTTTTTATAACGGTGTTAAAAAATTCTTTTTATAATTTAAATTCCATTTTATTATCAAAATATAAAATTTCTATCTATTTTAGATTTTGGTTTCATGTATTACCCTATATATTTTCATAGGAATTTATAGTTTATACCTCAACCAGTTCATAAGTTTTATTTTATATATCACTCTTCATCTCTCTCTAGACAATAGTTTTCTCCTTCATGTCTATATTCTATAATTTCAAAATTATATCCTATATCACATACCAAATTTCTATATATATTTTTATGGTATTTAATTTACGGTATACCCATTACTCTATATGGTTCCAATTTAAAGGGTTATTACCAAGATAATAATTCCATTATTTGATTTGGGAAATATTGTCAATTTTTATACTTTTTATTTCAATACATATGTTTATTAATATTTATTGAATATTGGCTTTTTATTTTATTTTTTATTCATTATTATATATGATAAATTCATTAGAAATAATTATTGATGGGTGGGGAACATAATAATATAGCCCCAAAATGCTTCATTTGGGCTTATGAGACAAACATACTGGTTATTTGGTGTAATCCTTACTTATTTATATATCATGTCTTAGAATGAGTCCATGACTACATGTTTATGATGTCTTCCATTATGAATTACATCACTTTGAAATCATTTATTTTTTACCATGTGATTATATAAATTGTTATGTTATCCATGAATATTTCACATGTTTAAAATATCATTATATTTTTGAATAATTTAATTATTATTTATTTTTAATAAAATATTCATGCCTTATTTATTCAATTATAATTTCCTTTGTACACTACCCCTAAATAATCATTTTATCTTTCCATTTTTATGTTTCATTTATCCCATGTTATAAATAAGAGTATTAATTATGATATATCATGATGGGTATGTTGTGTGAAAAAAATCATTGGGTGATGTTGAATACGTAATATAAGATAATGAATCCATGGTTTAGTGGAAAAATTTTCAATCTAAAGGGAAAGATATTATTTTTTTAGCCAAAGGTTTTTCCTTAATCTATAAAATACTAAAACTAAAATTTATTTAGTGTGTAAGTGACATAATATTTCATGTTGATATTGTAATTATATAAGTTTATGTTTGGGTATCTTTATTTTGTTTAAGAACATGGATTTAAAGGATATATTTTTAGCATTGGATCTGGTAATGTCAACAAGGGATGTCTCCGTTGGAATCAAATCTAGTATTAGATAAATTTCTAGGTTAGTATGGTACTAGTTAAGGATAATTTATAATTTTTAGATACCATTATGGTTTAATATGTTTAAGGTTGACTGAATGATTAAAGGTATAGAAACCCCTATAAGGACTTGCATGATTATATTTAAGATGATTTATGATGTTTTGGGAGATTTTTATTGGGTTTTAAGAAGAATATATTATCAAGGTATTGGTATACCTTAGGGATAGTATATAATTTGTTGTCATATAAATTAATGTTATTTTTGGAAAATATTAATATATTTTTATTATTATATATTATTGATGTACATATTGGTAGGTATAATATTTTCTGTCTTTTGGAGATTAAAGAGTATGTTGAATTATGGGAGTATAAGTTTCCCAAAATTTTGGGTTTGGAATATAGTATGAAAGATATTAATTTAATTATTTTTTGGAATTAATACTATAATACATTAGTGAAAACCATATAGATAAATCTAAATATAGGAAAAAATTCAAAAAAAAATAACAAAGTATAGAGGCTATGGATTCATAGATATGACCTCTATGTCTGGATATAAACAAGTGGATACGGGATCTTGCTCAAATGCCCCAAGGTTTAATATCCTTGAAAAAGGTTGATAATTATTTACTCGATATTTACTTGGTGCAAAAAAATGGGCTTAATTGTACTCCTAGTTTGAAACTATTAGGGGATATGATTTGGATGATTCACATGCTCATTAAAATCCATTATGATAAATTTTAATAAATTATAATATCATGAGTCATTATTATATTAATAACACCTTAATACATTTTCATTGATGAGATAAATTAAAATTGGGAGGTTGTAATTTATTTTATGGGATAGAATATATCCCCTTGAGATTATTGAATGTGTTTTAATTTATATATATATATATATATATGTATATATATAATTTTGAATATCTTTAAGGATATGCAACTCCAAACTAAAATGAACTATGATGTATTATAAAATTCTAAGTATTAAAAATGACTGTTATAATATAATCATTAAATTCAGGTGTATATGTAGAAGTAACCACAATATGAAATCTATTTAGAAAATGATAATAAATGGAATTAATCAATTGGGGTCTTCCTTAGTTGAATATTTTTTCTAATCTTATAAATGAAATAGTGTTACTTATATTTTCCATAAACTAATATTAAGTTAATCTTCAACAGGTACTAATTTAGTGAAATCCTTTGTGGGATAATTTCATGCTCAAGGAAATCACTACGAGATCCATTCTATTTAAATCACTGCCAAAGATGTCCAATATTACATATTTTTCCTTAGATCATTTACAAAGTACTTATAGGGGGTTTTATGTAATAGTTAAGATGATATAAACAATAAATTAATAATAAATAATATGTTATCATTATTTAGAATTTTTAAATATTTTAATTTTAAAATAAATTTAAAAGTTTTTCATTAATCCAATATTTTTATTAATTTAAATAAATTGTGTAATCAATTTTAAAAATTAAAAGAAAATTAATTTATTTTTAAAAGACCTGTTTTTTTAATGAATTGTATTTCTCTATATAATATGTATTTTTTATTTATAAACTAAATTTATTACTTTTTAATAATTAATTTAATTATATTTATTGATATTAATTACAAAAAAACTAATTAAAACTCATTTAAGGGTTTTTAATTGACAAAAAACTACAAATTCAGTTTATTTATAAAATATATATATTTTTAAAATTTTGGTTCCCTGAGTTATGCATTACTATATTAAAGCTAAATTTTAAAAAATGAATAAATAAAAAATTTTATAAATTTTTTAATCATAATTTATACATTATATAATATGTTTGATTAATATTTTGGTCATAAAAATAAGATAACAAGGTAAAAAGTAGCCACCATGGTAATGTTAAAATGAGGTAAAAATGTTAAATCAAGATGTAAAGTCTTAAAATATCTCCAAAAATCAATTATAAATGTGGATAAGAATGATTTATAAACCTTGTATTATTTTATCCTCTCTAATTAGTAATTTTTCATCCTATTTTCTTAAATAGTTTAATTCTTTATATTTTATGAAATTAATATTTTCAAAAATGATTCTCATGTCACCTATAAAATGACCCCTTTAACATCACACTTCTCATAACACATAGAGCTTTCAATATCAACAAAATTATACCGAAACCCTCCCCAAACCTATTTTCCACATCCAATATTTTTTCTCTTACCAAATTTCTAATCTATAAAGGCTTAATGAGTTCTCTAAAGAAGAATATCGCAAGAAGATGTAATTATGTTAAATGAGTTATTTCAGGTTTATTTTTTCTTCCACATCATCTAAATATTTTATAATCATCCTCATATAATGAAATATATATCATTTTTATTCTTAAATGTTATTTTATTTATGTAATAAACTTTATCAACCTCACCCCCATCCATTAGAAAATGAAAATGTTGCTCGTGTTTTGGTCGAATTACCTCTTCCATTACAATGAATTTAATTTCTAACCACCACCTTAAATGTATGGTTATAAAAGTATATTTAATAAATAAATATTATATTTAATACATGATTAAAATTTTTGGTTTTTAAATTATTAACTTTATTAAAAATATTAATAAAAATCATTATATATTTAACAGTCAAATATGGGCAAACCCGGACACTTTTCTTAAGTTAAATATATTTTAAAAAACCTATTAAAATGTATAAATTTTGTTCTTATATAATTATAAATAAATATATATATATATATATAATTTTACCTGATGAAACTATTTTATAACACCATTAATCATAGTCAATGTACAGAAGCAGTTTTAGAGAAATTATCTGAACAATCCCTTGTGGCTGATGAGAACAAAAAATTTACAATAAATGAATGACATATGATAATAAATGGAAAATAAAAAATATAATATTACTAAAAAATTATAAATTATGTATTTAATGAACTTAATCTTTTATTCAATATGTTATATATACACGCCAAGTAATTCCTTACTGAAGTAAGGTCTCTTTGTCACAATCTCAATTTACTGAGAGATGATTCTTATTATGCCCCAATTTACTTATATATGGTGTAAATAATTACCTATTAACTACTTATATATTAAATAAATTTTTATTATTGGGAGTTTCACTTTCATTTAATCTCCTTTTATTCCTTATCCTTCAATTCATTAATTAAAAAAAATTAAGGGAAATTGATATCTAAAATTACATTCATAAAGTTATTACCATTTTCTTGAACTTAATCCTTATAATTTTAGTTTCATAAATTCTATAATTGTATTATATTGTATTCCATATTTATTTTTAAGATTTTACAGTCCATATTAATATTTCACCTCTCTTTGGTTCACAATTTACCAAATAATTTCTTGTATACGGAATTGAGATTTTCTCCTCTCTACGGTTTCGAATATTTCTCTTCCAAGTCCATATCCTTCATAATGTTTAAAAAATGATCCTCTTTATACTTGAACTATTTTACTGGTAACTTTTCATTATCTTTAAATTTTTTAAATGGTTTAATATAAATCTTTTTAACATTCTTTCGTGTGTCACTTTTTACATTCATTAAAAAATTGTAAAAAGAATATTCTTATTTAACATTTTCATTATGAACAAATTTTCCAACTTTCATATCAGTTATTAATTAGCATTATTCCATTATATTTTTATATGGTTTTAAAAATAACATTATATATCCATTAATCTTTGAATTTTTAATTTTAAAAATAATTTTTGATGTTTTATAAGAATAAATAAAGGGATTTCATTCCACTTATATATATTTTTATCTTCCACTCCACATTTCTTATTTTGAAACTCATTTATTTAAAAGGTTTTAATATTTGTAATTATTTGAACATCATGTTTTTAAATGTACTTTTTTCACCCCTCTAAATAGATTTTTGAAAATGACTTATAAGTTTGTTTTTATAACGATGTTACAGAGGATTTCAAGAAATTGATTTTTAAATTTTTCAACCAATTTATTATAAAAAATTAAAATATTTATCCCTATTTTAGTTATAATTTATGAATTACCTTATAAATTATCTTATGAATTTATATTTTATACCTAAACTTTTTCACAAGGGTTGTGTTCTCTATCAATATTTATCTCTATATACACTTTAGTTTTATCCTTCATGTATATATTATTTAATTTCATTAATATATTCTCTATCAGTTATACTATTTATATATTAGGTTTTATAGTATTGAAATAATCATATACTCATTGATCTATACAACTTCAGTATTAAGGGTTCTTACTAAGAAAGTTATTATTCTTTTTTCTAGGGAAATATTGATAATATATAATCTTGATATTTCAATATGGATATTTATTGATTACTAAGTAACATTGGTTCTATATTTTATTGTTTATTAATAACTTCATATGATGAATTAATTGGACATAATTAGTGAGGATTGGTTCTGCAACGTCCCGGATCCCGAAGCCACTCAACGGATTCCTTGAACATGGTTGGTCACATAACCTCAAGCGTATTTCCCCAAACACCAGAGGCTGCCAACGAGTAGTGAGGGCCCAGGTTTGATAGTGGGGAAACTATACCCTCATTTATCAAAGTGTAGCACAGTGGAAAAGATAACATTCAACAGTGGAACAAGTAAGCAATATACAACTGAAATGGACTACTGAAGTAAAAGATAACCAGGAGTCATATATATAAAGATGCAGCATGTCACTAATTCTATGAGAGCAGCCAGAACATGATACATCGTAATACAATACAATAAAATTCAATGTACAAGGTATAACAAAACAAAAACTAATCAGAGTAAACAGAACACAGCAACATCGCAAGCCTAATCTCGGTCTCATGCTATCCTACTCCTCTGCTACAATAATGTACCTTTATAAGGACCCTTTCCCATATCGACACCAGCAGCAATATAGTATCTTTAGGCTGAAGACATGACCCAAATAGGTTGTGAGAAATAAATCCCAGTAGGCACACACTAAAGGCCCATGCCCAACTGTCAGTGAAAATGTGTAACAGCAATGTGCAAAGTAAATGCAGTAATCTAGTAAGTACTCAAAAGTAACTATCTCTACCAGTTATATTGTCATTTTAATATTCATTTAACCATGCCCAGCTTGTTCTTTAACTTGGAAGGTATAACATATGAAAACCACCATGATGAATATTCATGATAACACTTTCCTCGGACATACAATCCTTACCCTCAGGTAATTAGAATCAAAACCCACAGGTTTCTACCCACGGGCATAATGAATATTTCCCACATGCGTATGAGGTGTCTCCCACAGGCACAGAAACTACTGCCCACATGCATGAGAAAGGTTGCCCGCAGGATAAAAAAATCACAACCCTCTGGCTATACAAGTAATCGGGCCAAGCCCAATACATAAGCAAGAAATTATATACAATTCCTCTCAAGTAAATTCAAATCATGCTAAAATTCATTGTATACCCACAGGTATTCTGGCCAAATGGCTAAACTGAGGAACGCACCCCCGGGGTGGTCTTGGATCCAAGAAGTGATTTCAAACAGAAGTTTTAACTTATCAAAAGATTATCTATGCAATTATAGATATCTTTTAGCAAAGTCCATAGCCTTATGATAACCCAAACATGGGTTTTTAGCACAACGGTAAAAATATTCAACTCAACATTTGGAAATAAACACCCGACCACCTACTTAGATCATCTCTGAATGGTATACGTGAATGATGCCTCCCGAATCTTCCAATAATGACGTAGATCTGGGATAAACGTTCACTCATGAAAACTCAAATAACATTCCCTCAGGAATGAATTTGAAATAACTACTCAAGGAGAAGGAAGGTCTTACCCGTGCGGTTCAAGGGAGATCGACGGTGTAGGAATCAGGTTCCCGGTGTACGGTTACAGGCTCTCCCAAGATTCAGCCTCCTCTCCTGAGCTCCTCTAGCATTCTATGTTTCCTATATCCAAAGAGGAAGCCACATCCTATTTTAATCGAAAAAAATGAACTACACTACATGTACTCTAAATTACACAGTGTGTACTTTCATCATTAAATTTTTCCTCTGGTGGCTACTTTTCACCGTCGAACAGTTCACTTTCCCACATGAGTACACGGCGTGTATTTCTGAATACACAGCGAGTGATATCGCTTAGCTGGTGGCTACTTCCACTGCCTTACTTTTCACTTGTCGACTGATTACACATTGTGTAAATACTAAGTACACGGCATGTAGTCAATTTTTACACCCTTTATCGCCGACAGTCCTACACGCCCTGTGTACTCTTCCCACACGGCCAAAGTACATAGTGTGTGGAAAAGTACATGGCATGTACCCACAAAATTTGGGATTTTTCCCCATTTCCCTTATTTTCTCAAAAACACTTAAGGAAAATGGAAAAGAAGAAACTTGTACCTCAATAATAAGAACCAGTTGATTTCAAAATTCCCCCCTTAAAGCAATTCGTCCCCGAATTTTCCTTCCAAGGGTGGAAAAGATACATCTGTCAACAACTCCGGCCACTGAGCATGTACATCAGTCTCCCACTCCCAGGTTGCGTCCTGAACTCATCCATGCTGACATAGCACCCATATGAGAGGAACTGACCAGCCTCAGAGAACCTTCGTGCTCCTATCCACAATATGAATTGGATTCTCCTCAAAGGATGCATCAACTTGCAGCTCAACCTCCTCAGGCTGAAAAACTTGAGATGGGTCTGAATGATAGCGACATAGCTGAGATACATGGAAGATGTCGTGCATGTCCCGGTACCTCTATGGTAAATGTAACTGATAAGAAACCAGCCTGCCTCTCTCCAGAATCTCAAATGGCCCCACATAACTCAGTGAATGTTTACCCTGTCTCCTGATCTGCATGTGTCCCAACCTCAGTGAAACACGCACGAAAACCCGATCCCCGAAAAAAAACACGAAGGGTCGTCTACAGTGATCAACATAATATTTATAACGAGACTGCACAGTAGCCATCCACTTCTATATCAACTGGACCTGTTCAGAAGTCTCCTACATTAGATGTGGTCCCAGTAAAGCTGCCTAACCTGCCTCTATCCAGCACAAAGGTGATCGGCATGGCCTACCATATAAATCCTCGTAAGGTTCCATATCAATAGTTTCCTGAAAACTATTATTATAGGCAAACTCTATCCATGGTATATTCTTCTCCCAAGAGCCCCCAAAGTTCAGGACGCATGCATGTAGCATGTCCTCTGGCACTTGTATCATACGCTCTGACTGGCCATCAGTTTGAGGGTGGTATGTTTTGATCAAAATCACATGTTTACCCAATGCCCTCTGAAAACTTTTCCAAAAATGAGATGTAAAGTGGGCGTACCTATCAGAAACGATAGAATGAGGGACCCTATAAATATGTACTACCTCTTAGATATACAATATTCCGAGATTGTCAACACCAAAGGTCTCCTCGATCATAAAAAATTGAGCTTCCTTTGTATGTCTGTCCAAAACAACCCACACAATATCACTACCTCAAGGTGACCTCGGTAGCCCGGTCATGAATTCCATTGCGACATCATCCCATTTCCACTTTGGAATGGGTAACTATTGTAACAGTCCATCTGGCCTCTGATGCTCTGCCTTCACCTGATAACAGGTGGAACATCTTGCAACAAAACCAGCTACTTTCTGTTTCATACCCAGCCACCAATACTGGCGTCTCAAGTCACGGTACATTTTGGTAACTACGGCATACACTACCCAAGTTGAAGCATGAAACTCCCACATCATCTCCTCGCATATATCCCTTAGAACCCACACTTTTCCATGGAAACACATTACCTCGTCATCGCCTATCATCCAACTAGGAGGAGGGTCCTTATTTTCCACTGACTCCTGTAGAACTAGTCCTTCTGAATCTGATAGCTATCTCATCCTCACTCTATCCAGGAGGGTAGAAGTCAGAGCTTAGGATGAAAGATAGGCTCGACCCTAACTATCATGCACCTCCAAATGCATCTCAGAGAACAAATCCATGAGCTACCACTCACCACTGGCCTCCTGCACTGCTTGTAAGTGAGTCCTTCTACTCAGTGCATCAGCAACTTTTTTACCCTTACTAGGTGTATAGGCAAGCTCAAAGTTGAAGGATTGAAGGTATTCAACCCACCTTCATTGTCTCAAATTCATGTCACGCTAGGTAAAGATATACTTGAGACTTTTGTGGTTTGTGAACACCAAATAATTTTATCCCAAGAGATAATGTCTCCAACAGTGTAACGCATGAACAACTGCAGTCAACTCAAGATCATGTGTCAGGTAATTCCTCTCATGTGTGCTCAACTACCGAGACTCATATGCAACTACTTGATCGCCTCGCATCAACAATGCTCCCAGCCCAATACCTGATGCATCATAGTAAATTATATAGCTCTTCCCTTGCTCTGGAAGTATCAAGATTGGTGATGATGTCAACCAACCCTTCAGCTCCTGAAAGGCTGTCTCACAAGCTTCTGACCAAACGAACATCACACCCTTCTTAGTCAAACCCATCAACGGTGCTGCTAAGTGGGAGAAGTCCTCTATAAAAAGCATGTAGTAACCAGCTATCCCCAAGAAACTTCGTATCTCAAACACGTTCTTAGGTTACTCCCAGGAAACTACTGCTCTCACTTTCTCTGGGTCTATTGCAACTCCTGCCTCTAAGATAATATGACCCAGGAAGTGTATCTGGTCCATCCAAAAGTGGAACTTCAAGATCTTAGCATATAACTGATGCTCTCTCATTGTACTCGAAACGATCTCAAGATGGGTGGCATGGTCGTGTCGAGTCTGAGAGTACACCGAGATATCTCCCATGAAGACTACCACAAAAGAATCAAGATAAGGGTGGAACACACGATTCATCAGAGCCATGAAAATTGCCAGTGTGTTCGTGAGTCCGAATGGAATAACCAAGTACTCATATAGACCATATTTCCTCCAAAAAGTAGTAAGAGGTATGTCTGATGGTCTAACGTATAGCTGATGATATTTGAATCTCAAGTAAATCTTTGAGAACACTTGTTCACCTCGAAGTTGATCAAATATATCATCAATCCTCTGTAAGGGATATCAGTTCTTAACCGTCAGCTAGTTCAGTTTCCGATAGTCCACACAGAGTCTGAGGGTATCGTCCACCTTCATCGCAAAAAGGACTGGTAAACCCCAAGGTGAAGTATTGGGTTGGATGAAAACCTTTTCCTGTAACTCCTCTAACTGCCTCTTGAGCTCCTGCAACTCAGGTGTGGCCAACCTATAATGAGGAATGGACACCGGTGCTGCTCTTGGAACAAGTTCAATAGAGAAATCCACCACTCACTCTGGAGGAAGACATAAAAACTCATCCAGGAAGACATCCCTAAAATGATCAACTACTAGATGGAAATCCTTCTGACAAGTCCCCTAATCATCCAGATATAAAATCGCAATCTGGGTTGTCACTCCACTTCGGCCATGATGCTCGGGTCCAGCTCGGCTCGCCTGGACATCCCATTTGTTCTTGTATAGAAACACTCCACCCTCTGGTTACGTGAAACTCACCCTACGGTGATAGAAATCCACAAAGTCTTGGAAGGGGACCAACCAGTCCATCCCAAGAATGAAATCATAGCTCATCTTCTCCAAGACATAGTGGTCCCATAGAAAGTGACACCCACCAAACTCTCGGGGTACTCCTTGCACTGATGCACACCTGCCATTATAATTCCCAAGAGAGTGTCTAGCGTCATAACCTCAAAAGAAGAAGAAAAATAGAGCCCAAGGATCTCCACAATGGGCATAGACATAAAGCTATGTGTAGAACCCGTGTCGAAAAGTACTGAAGATAAAACAGAAGCTACTAGAATAGTACCTCTGATATTAGAAGGTCCTGGATCCTTCTCTTGTTGGGTCTGTTACACTGCATATGCCTGCCCATTGTCGCGGCCCTACGTCATAGACTAGCTACCCTAATCTATCTCTCCTTGTTGCCTCTGAGATACCAGTGTCTGGTTACCATGACCATGACCACCATCTCAGCATTCACGCCCCGATGTGTTCCAATTTCCCGACTGGTAAGAAGCTGTTGGTCCTGCTCACGCACGCCGAGTCTGCACAGAACCCCTCTCACTAGCCACTGGTGGAAACACCCTACCAAAATACTGTAGATGACTCATCCTTCCGCAATCTTGGCACTCCACTGGGTCACGTGGACACTGTGGTTTCTTGTTCCCCTCTTTACCACATTGGTATAACATGACCTGGCCACCTGAATTTTTATTCTGGATAGTATTTCCACCGTGAGAGAAGTCAATTTGTGTCTTCCTGTTACTGGTAGAAATAGAACCAGAAATTGGTGTCGAACCGCCCCGGACCACAACACTAGCTTCCCACAGGTTCCGCTCAGTAATCAGTGCCTGGTTCACAATAGCATGCACTGTAGGAAACCTGAAAACATTCACCAGTGCTCGGATGTCATATCGAGGACCATCCTCAAGGCGTCTAGCCCACAACGTCTCATCACCCACCAGAACAGGTGTAAAACATTGAATCTCAGTGAAGCGAGCAGAATAATCCATCACTGACATGGCACCCCGCTACAGATTCATGAACTCTCGAGCTCGATCTTCCATCAGCATATCTGGAGAGAAGAAGTCATAGAAGGCTGCCTGAAAATTTTCCCATGCCATGTCTCGGTGATGCTCAAATTGGGTGGTAACATCCCACCACCTCTTGGCAGAATCATGCAGCATGTATGTAGAGATATTGACCCTCCTCACAGGAGGCGTCTCCAGATGCTCGAATAAAATTTGCATCGAATCCATCCATGACACTATAGCCCATGGTCCACCATCCCCTGAAAATGTAGGCGGATGCTACTGCTAGGAGATACGCATCAGCTCTTCCATAGATGTAGAGGCCTGTGGTGCTCCCTAAAAAGTTTGAATGAACCGCATGAAGCCTTCACGGAACTGTGCATCAGTGCTTGTATCTGGTATAACGGCTGGCGCCGCATCTAGCTCAACTGGAGGTTCCATTGGTAGCCCATGGCCTAGAATATCTAGAGTACAATATTCTCCGCTCTCTTGGCGAACAATCGGTGGTCGTCTCGGTGGCATGACTCTACAAGGTCAAATCACACCTGAGATCAAGATTATCCAGGACTGAAAATGAGGAGAAAAAGAAGGGAACATGAGAATGAAAGCATTTAAGATTTAAAAAACTTGACTACAAGGCATGTTCTCATAGGCCATCCACATTGGCGTGTACTCTAGCTAAAACTGGTCGTGTAACACCCCAACTACATGGCGTGTTGTCTTAACACACGGCGTGTACTTGAATCCTTCTTCCCTACCTGATTCATTCTACATGGCTAAAGCTACATGGTTCTCCTAAAAAAACTACACGACGTGTCCCACAGGCACACTGCGTGTTCAAAGAAGCCACAGACCGACCCGTGTTGCTCACTACACGACCGAATACATGGCTGACACTGCACGGGGTGTTCCAAGAGGACACGGCGTGTACTAGGAAAGATAAAAACGACCCCTGTTGTTTGTGAAACGGCCTGGTACCTGGGTCAGACTACATGGCGTGTTCAAGGTAGACACGGCATGTATGTCTTAAGGTTTCCTCCATCCATGTTGTTAGTTACACGGGCGGACACCAGGTCAAAACTACACAGCATGTACAACCGGTACACGACGTGTCCCCCCAAGCCATTCCCTACCCCGTTTCCCCGCCCACACGGCCCATGACATGGGAAGATACTACACAGCATGTACACAGGGTACACGGTGTGTACTTAAAATGTTTTCATTTATTCCCGAATAGAAGAACTCACGGCTTGTGTCCAAGGAACTACACGGAGTGTATCATGGGTTTTCTAGATAGTAAGCCTCAGAAATTACTCCAAAACCCAGAAAAAACACTGAATAACTCCTAAGTGCCAAATTATGATCCGTGAGGGCCCATACTCCCCGCAAATCAATGTTTGGCATATTATACAAGTTGTAACAAAGTAAACTCATTAATGATCCACCAAATTCCAGTTATTAAGGGCCCATACTCCCCAAAAACCAAGTTTGGAGTTCATCATTTCAACAACCTCTCACAAAAATACCCTAATAAATAGCAGGTATTTATCAATGAAGTTATCACAACAGCATGCTTTTCTAGCACAACAAATATCACAACAACAAGCAATTTCTAATGCACCTACATGGCATGGAAAGAATCCATGACATGTGATTTATAGCATGTGCCTAAATGATTCATGATATGGAACACCCTAATATCATTGGTTTGAAACTAAATTGAACCCATGTATAACATATAAATAGTATAATCCCATGTGCATCACCCAACAGTGAAAATCAGATCAACTGTAAAATGTGCAAAATCAGAAAAATTGCAACACGAGTTAATTTGGCTTTTCCATGTACATGGGTTAGATACTCCTGGGCATAACTTATTACCAATTACCAATTTCCATCCTATATCTTACTATAGGCTCCAAATAGTAAGTCAAAGAAAAGTAACTCCTCTGATACCCCTTTGTAAAGTCCTAGATCTGGGAGCCACTTAACGGGTGCCCCAAACCCGATTGGTCACATGACCTCAAGTACATTTCCCCAAATTCCAAAGGCTGATGACTAATAGCGAGGGACCAAGTATGATAGTGGAGAAACTATGCCCTCATTTGTCAATGTGTAGCGCAACAGAAAAGATAACATACAACAGCAGAAGCAGTAAACAATATACAACTGAAATGGACAACTTAAGTAAAAGAGAACCCGAAGTCATATATATAAAGATGTAGCATGTCACTAATTTTAGGAGAGAATCTAGAACAGGATACACTGCAATACAATATAATATAACTCAAAGTAAAAGGTACAACAAAACAAAAACAAAGCAGAGTAAACATAACTCAGTAGCATCGCAAGCCTAAGCTCGGTCCCATGCTCTCCTACTCCTCTGCTACAATCATGTACCTGTATAGGGACCCTTTCCCATGTCGAAACCTACATCAATATAGTCTTTTTGGGATGAAGACATGACCCAAATAGGGTGTGAGAAATAAATCCCAGTAGGCACCCACCAAAGGCCTTTGCCCAACTGTCAGTGAAAATGTGTAACAGCAATGTGCAAATTAAATACAGTAAACTAGTAAGTACTCAAAAGTAACTATCTCTACCATTTATATTTCCATTTTAATATTCATTTAACCATGCGAATTTTGGGCTTTAAGTTGGCAGGTATAACATATGAAAACCACCATGGTGAATATTCATGATAACACTATCCTCAGACATACAATCCTTACCCTCGGGTAATCAGAATCGAAACCTAGAGGTGTCTGTCCATAGGCACAACGAATATTGTCCACAGGCATATGAGGTGTCACCCACAGGCACAGAAACTACTACCCACAGAAATGAGAAAGGTTGCGCACAGGCTAAATGAAACACTGCCCTCAGGCTATACAACTAATAGGGCCGATCCCAACACATAAGAAAGCAATTATATTCAATTCCTCTCAAGAAAATTCAAATCATGCTAAAATTGACGGTATTCCCATAGGTATTCTGGCCAAACGGCTTAACGGAGGAACGCACCCCTGGGGTGGTTCTGGATCCAAGAAATAATCCCAAATATCAGTTTTAACTTATCAAAAGATTTTCTATACAATTCTAGATATCTTTCAGCAAAGGCCACAACCTTACGATACCCCAAACATGGGTTCGTAGCACAACGGTACACAAATTCAACTCAACAGTTGGAAATAAACACCAGACCACCTACCTAGATCATCAATGAATGGTATACGTGAACGACGCCTCCTGAATCATCCAAGAACGACGTTGATCTGGGATAAACATTCACTCATTCAAACTCAAATAACTTTCCGTCGAGAAAGAATTGGAATGAACTACTCAAGGAGAAGGAAGGGATTACTCGTGCGGTTCAAGGGAGATCGACGGCGTAGGAATAAAATTCCCGGTGTGTGATCAAAGACACTCCAAAGATCTGGCCTCCTCTCCCAAGCTCCTATGGCGTTCTAAGATTCCTCTGTCCAAAGAGGATGATACTGCCCGTTTTAAGTGAAAAAAACAAACTACACGGTGTGTACTCTCAAGTAAACGATGTGTACTTTCATCATTTAACTGTTCCTCTGGCGGATACTTTTCACCGTCGAACTGTTCACTTTCCGACATGAGTACACGGTGTGTATTTCTGAATACACGGCGTGTGTTGTTTCTCATCTGGTGGCTACTTCCACCGCCATACTATTCACCTACCGACTAATTACACTGCGTGTAAATACTAAGTACATGGCGTGTAGTCAGTTTTTACACCCTCCACCGCCTGCAGTCCTACACGCTTTGTGTACTCTTCCCACACGGCGTGTGGAAAAGTACACGGCTTGTACCCATAAAATTTGGGATTTTTCCCCATTTTTATTATTTTCTAAAAAAAACTTAAAGAAAAAGGAAAAGAATAAACTCATACCTCAAGAATAATAATTGGGTTCTTATAGGTCCCTAAATTATATTACCCCTCAATGCATTTGTAGGTCTCATGAGACAAACTACCTAGGGAATTTGGTGTAATTCTTACTCATTTATTTATGTTGACTTGGAATGAGGCCTCGATGTTATGTTAATGATTTATAAAATTATGAATCTCATCCCTTTTAAATCAGTTATTATTGATCATGTGATTATTTAAATTATTATGTTATCCATGGATATATCACAAGATCATGTTATCAATTATGTAAAATTAATGGATTATTTTTTATTCTATCCATATTATTCATTGTTTATTCCCTAATATATTTTATTGTACACTATCCCTTACTGATAATTTGATCTCACCCTTCTTTGGATTCATTTTCCCTGTGTTATGAAGAATGTTATTAATTATGATATTTCTATATTAGTGTCATGTGTTGATAATTTTAGGAGAGATGATGAAAACTTATTATATGATAAGGAATCCTGGTTTATAGTAAAAATTTCCCATTGTATCGAAACAGTATGTCTTTTTTAGTTAAAGGGTTTTTCTAACCCTCTAAACCCTCAACATAAATGTTTTTGGTGCGTAAGTGACTCAATATTTATTGTTGATATTGTAATTATGGAAGGTTATAGTTGGGTTTCTTTAGTTATCTTTAAAGATAGTATATAAAGATATGTTTTTTGAACTAGATCCTAAAATGGGGGTATAATTAATCTCATAATCTAGGAATAACAATAGACTATTTTAGTTTATCTCAATCGTGGGTGTAAATGTCATACTCATCACAAAAGAGGATAAATTTCATCTAGGTTAAGGTCTAACCAACAACATGATTAGTAAAATACCCAACCACTCTATATTATATCAGAATCAACACAAGTAGAATAAGGGAATAAAATTATGAGTGGTCTCATCCTAGGTATCTATCCCCCTATCATACAAATGATAAAGTGTATGCAACTCTATTTAGTATACTTAGTCGGTTATTCAGTGCATGAAACTCATTTTATGCAATGTTATAAAATTTCATATCTATATATAGAATCCTACTCATGCTAACATTAATATTTAATTACAATATACAATACTACTTGAAAAACATTGGTTAGGGATAAATTATATTTAAACTTTGATATAATTATTATCTTTTCATTTCAGGAAATACATATAGTCATCATGAAATAATGATAAAGTAGAGACTTCATTTTATATAACATGATACATTTTATAATATTCAACTTTTTTAAGAGTAATAAAAAATCATACATGAGTGAAAAAATCATCATATCACAAATTACAGTGTTATATTAAACTTATGTTTGTTTCTCTTTTAGAGTTTTTTTAAACTTATTACATCTCTATGTAATTCATGCCACATATCTATGTGCACATATAATAAAATCATCTCATTAAACACTTTTAGTGATCAAAATCCATAAATAATGTTATTAAGAATAATTCTGAGGCTTATTACTTGTATTCTTAATGTTCAACTTTTATAATAAGTATAAGAAGTTCTTAACATCACAACATACAATGTTATGATGTTAATAAATTTTTTATACATTTAAAACACTTTTATGTTCATAATCATCATCATTTATGGAATTTTCCCATAAATTACTTCCTTGAGATAATTTTGGTAACTAAATGTAATTATTAACATCATTTATCTACCAATATATCCTAAACAATTTACGATATTAAGTGAAATTAAATATTATGTTTTTACCGGTATAAAGATTTATTTTATTATCTCTAAAATTCTATAAATTCAATATTAATCCAACTGGCTTGTCACGAACCAATATGGGACCCCCTAGTTTGAAATACATTTAGAAAAAAGTTTTTAAAAAGTGAGAACATAAAAACCAAACATCACATCTAATCCATTTTATAAAATTTCCACTTCTTTTTCATTTAATGATAACAATCACTTTGAAAATGTTCCATGTCCTATATCTTGTTCACTAAAAATTCTATTTAGGGACATTAATTCAAAATAATTTTAAAGAAGAAACATGATAATAAATTAAGAAACCATCAAATAAGACACACTCTAATAAACAATGGGGAAATTAAAATATTCATGGGTACCTAGGTACTCAGGAGAAAATCTAAGAAACATGTACAGTATTATTATAAAAAGAGTTTGATTCTAGATATATAACAACCATCTCTAACTCATGAAATTTCCCTACCTAACCAATCCTATAATTATTCTTCCACCTAAATCATTTCTTCACTATCCTAAGGGGATTTATCGATCCCCAGAAGTTGGAAACTAGTGTTAGAAACACAAATTATATGTAGTGGGAAAGTTTTTTAAAGAATAAATTAAATTAAATTAACAAAACAATCTACTAAAAATTTGAAATAATTAATTATTAAATTGGATTCCCACACCAAATCAAAAAATAAATGAATAAAATACCTAAAAGGGTAAGATAAAATCATGGATAAAAACATAATATAAAATCAATCTCACGGTTCACCACTAACTCCCTCACACACAACAACCTTTATTATTCTATATCCATAACACCACATATATAATGTACCGTTGATTAAAGAAAGGAAAATAAATAGGGATGTTTTATTTTTCTGGTGTATCAAGGAAAATTAATTGAATATAATAACCACTAACCATTTCATGATCTTAAGGGAGAAACCAAATTAGACACTGAACAAACCCCATGAGTGAACAATAGCTGAATTAAAAACCTAAAATAAAAATATAATAGGAATGGGTATACACAAGATCATAGGTCACCACTTTCCATGTCACAATCCTAACATTTAATTATAAACCTATTTCAATACAGTTTAAAATATAATATTAATGGTTTTTTCCAAACATAATTCCATGAAAAACCCAAAATCACATCCATATCCATTTTATATACATTCCTTTTTATTTTTCATAAATGAATATAATCAATTTATATATGTTTCTTCAAAGAAAGCTATATTTTCTAAAACAAAAATTTTAAAACCACTTTAAACCCCCTAATTTGAATCCTTTAATCCAAAATAGTTTTCCAAACATCTTTATAAACTAATTAATATAAAAATAAGTCAAACATAATGGACAGAAAAAAATATAAATTATGCACCACAAGTCAAGAGATTAATAATGAAATTAAATTGGATTAATGTTCCATAACTAATAAAAACAAAGGGAAACCAATCAAGCACAAGATAAGGATACCATATATAAACCACTAATCAAGTGGTAAGTGTCATGGTCTACACACTAGGTTCTATCTAGAATTGTGATGGACCCAGTTCTCAGATACACTAGTACCCTACTTGTTTCCTGAAAATATGTCCCTTTTGGAATATCCCTTGGGGAGTATTGGGTACCTACCAATACCAACCCCTAAGAGGGTTCAACCTACATCCAGATTTCTATTAGTTACCCAAGGTTTTAATAAATAACAACTAAGTGATGGTGATAAAAAATAAAATCATCAAAGTAGGTATCAAATGCATAATCCATATCTCACCCTCACCTCTAACACCCTCATAATAAATATCCCATATCCATCCATCAATGATCACCAAATATAATTCCCCACCCATAAAAAGTAAATAAGCATGGGGAAATTGAAGAGGTACTCACAAATTTACAATTTAAATACTTTTATAAAATTCTAAATGGACCATTAAAATTAGATTGGTTTTAAAAGACATGATGATTCTTTATAACTCAGTTAACAAAAGGAACCACATTTAAAATCCTTTTGTAAAGTATTTTAAATGACCCCTGAAATAAATTTAATAATCAACTCCTCATTTTTTAAAGTTTCTTATGACTTAAAACCCCACTTTTTAATTTTTTCATGATCTAATCAAGGTTAAAATAATTTTAAACACAATGTTTTATTTAAAAATTATTAAAACCTTTTAATAATACATATAATTTGATGTATCATTTTAAATTCGAAGTAAAACCTTTGAAAATTCACTTTGAAACCCCCAAGCATCCTTGAAATTTTTAAATAATTTTAGAAGTACATTTGAAAAATATTAAAATTGGTTTGTGTTCATGGTTAAAAAAACCATATATAAACCATCCTTTATAATTAAAAAAATCTCATCCTAGGTAAAAAAAGAAAAAAAATTGTTTCTTCTAGAAATTCATTAATTACATGTAATATTATCATTATAAAAAATAAAGATGAATTTAGAACCCATGATATCAAGAGTTGTAAAATTAAATGTTAATACATTAGTAGAACATACCTTGAATTAATGGATAATGGTATAGAATATAAAATGTGGGATTAACTATTCATTAAGAAAACATATTGCTCCCACATAACCCTAAGGTTTTGGTCAAACCAATATCCTTGGGTTTTTTTCAAGGGAGGTTGAAATAATGGGAGGAGGATAAAATAATAGAATAGGAAGAAGATATTGAAGAGGAATACCTACCTTGGATATGTACCCTCAAATCAGGAGGAATTTACTTGTAATCTGAAATGGGAATATAGGAAATCAAATGGGGAAAGGAGGAACTGAGAGTGGGTTCATATTTGGGTATAATGTGAGCGAGATAGGGAGAGAAGGGTTAAAATACCTAAAATAAAAGAAGGAAAAAAGTTATTTTGACCATTAAAAAACAACAAAAATAGTGGTTATGGCATGACCTGGAGAACAAAAATAATACTGCACAGGAGGGATTAACTATAGTATGGTCTAGTGATTATGGTGTTGATGGACTGGAAACGGCATAGTGGCCTCGACCACTCAACACAGACCTCTATGTTGTGCCCTCAATGACTTTGAATAAGGTTACTCAAAATTAAAGAGGGCATTCCCCCTCACCCAAACACTTACACACCACAGATCCCTTAGGTGTGGTGTGGACATTCTCTCCATATTCACAGACCATGCTATAGAGAACTTGGTTGTGGTGTAGTCTACATCTTGTATCCATAAGAACTACATGGTCCCTCAGGATTCTTGAAAACCTAGAAGTAAATTTAAAATAACTAAAACTATAAAATAATATAATAATGATATAGTTATTCATAATAGTAACATGAGATTGTTATAATGCTCCCAATCATGCCTATTTATTCCACCAGAAATGCTTTAGACATAGTAAAAGAAATTTAGAAAAGAAAGTCCATTCCACTTCAATTAATGGGGTGGGAGGTATGGGGAATAATTGGATAGTTTATAAATAGAACCACTTGAAAAGATCCCTCATCCAAACTATCTATCCAAAATCACCAAAAAATCAAATAGATCTCCCAACTTAATGACACATCTCTAATCACAGCACAAGTTAACCCCACAACCTCAAAGTATTAATAGAAGGGTGATCAATAATCCCTCAACATACCATTTATATATTATCTAATGTTTTACATGAAGAATAAAGAATAAAAAACAATGGGGAGACCACCATAAAATCACTAACACCACAAAACAACCCCAAGTAAAAATTTACCATAAATCAATGGAACTCCAAGAGGGGAACAACCCAAATGAGAATTTTTGCACACAAAAACTAAATTATTAAAAACTACAAAGAAAAAAACTAGACTAAAATAATAAAATGGGCCTTAACCTAGGGTCACTAAAAAGAAGGATGCTCTAGGCCCTCATTATTAGTACACCATATCATAGTGATCCTAACAAAACCAAAACATACACTAGCGAGTATACAACTAGAAATGGTTCCATAAACACCCTAGACACCAAACTCACACACAAGGTGCTTACCATTTCCATCCATTTATATCCAATCCTCACACCCATATATCACATAAATGAACCTTAAGAATCCACACTCCCTAACAAACACAAATGAGACTATAGAGAAACCAAATCCTTATAAGAATTGATCAAAGAAACCCCAATGGAAAAATATAACTAGAAATTACCTTAATATATTCAATAAAATTCACTTCCTTAGAAGGAATAAAACAAAACTAGAATACATTAAATTTTCCCCACATCTCAACTCATTCCAATAAACAACTCACAGTAGTTATCACTTATGAATCTTTTGGAGTGTCGAAGGAATTAAGGATTTCCCTCAACTATTCCTAATCACTCCAATACCCCAAAAAAACCTTGATACCCACTATTATATAAATTTTATTAAAACATTATCTCCTTATATAGGATCCATGAGAAAATGATCCCAACTCCACCACTCTATTCAATGTTTAGTTAGAGAACAACATAAAACAAATCTCATCCTACTGACAAATAACTCATTGAAAGGGTTCATCCTAAGAGATAGGAATTATATTATTTTTATTCACTATTATATAGGGCATATGAGAAATAAAATGAGACATTGTAACCTTAAATTCATGGTTCACAATTCCCACTCAATGGTCTCATCATAAAGGGAAACTTCCAAAACGTGGATTTCACCCAAACAAAATACTTCACTCAAACACCACATAATATTCATTTCATTTTTAAAATCAACAACATCTAATATATAATTTTAAGAAAATAAAATTTATTTAAAAACAAAATAAAAACCATTTCATAATTTTATCACTATTTGGAATATTTTTTAAAATTTAAATGTATTTATTTTAGTGCATTTCGATAAAATAAAACATTATTTACAAATTGTTTTTGAAAAACTATAATGAAACCAATAAATTTATAAAATTCATTTTTTGAAATAATAAAAAACTTCAAAATAACCCAAAAAACCAATTGTATAACCAAATAACTCTTAAAAATGAAGAAAACTACATTTTTGACCTACAAAAAACATTTTAAATTTCCAATCAAAAAAATTAACAAAAAATACCAAATAAAATTCACTCAAATAAAATTAATCGTTACCAAATGCCTATTTAAGTCCCATCAAAAAAGTGAAAATCCAAATTATGAGTGATTTAAAAATTAAAATTGGTCCATAGAGAATATGAAATAAAATATATAACCACTTGTGGATTTACAAGAACACCTATAACCATCAATATGGGATCTAAATAGTTTTCTAGAACATGTGGGGATAGTTGTGTACCTTTTAATCTTCTCCACCATATCACCACGAACATTAGAACCCTGATATCACTTGAAACGTATTAGAAATACAAACAAAATTTCTATATCAAACACGTAAAACTAATCAAGAATGAAAGAGATAGATAGAATATCTCCCAAACCAACTTCTAGAGATTTAACAACCCTATATCCATTATACTATGACACACCCTAAATAAAAAAAGAGGGATACTAGAAAATATAGCCACCTATTCAAGAATCTATGCACTGATTCCATTTTTAATGAACCATCCCATACATCCACCTCGATCGACATCTGACCTGGTCCACCAATGACTTGAGGATGGTCCCATTACCCACGTGTAAGAAACTAGTTCTATACAATCAAACTATACTCAGTGGAAATGGTTTTTTATCATAAATTATATTTAACCAGCAATGAAATTCAATGAAAATTTTATCGTGATGAATCCATCTATTGGATAATCATGGAAAATAAATTTAACATGATAAATTTAATGTAGATAAATATTATATCAAAAAAAGTAAAGAAAATACCATAGTTCACCAATAAATTTATCACAAAAAACATCCCATTTTATTCAATATTTATCTTGGAACATATATAATTCACCATTGATTAATAAATGGAAAATGAACTAGGATGGATGATTTGGCTAGTGTATTAAGAAAACTAAATATAATATAATAACAACAAACCTATTCATGATTTTGAGTGATCAATGAACCTTGATGTTGTACACTACCCATGAGTGAATAAGGGTTTAATTAAAAAACTGAAACTAAAATATAATAGGAAAGAGCATACACAAGCCCGGTAGGTCTCCAAATGCCTTTCACTAAGCTAATATTTTTATTATAAACCCATTTGAAGCTTTTTTTAAGTAAAATATTAAAATTTTATTTTATAAACATATGTTTATAAAAACCTAATATCAAGGTCAAATATATTTTATAAAAAATCCATTTTATTTCCCTTAAATGAAAATAGTCATTTTATATATAACTCCTCAATCCAAGACATTTTTAACAAACACGTATTTCAAAACATATTTGAATCCCCAAATTTGAATCCTTTAATCTAAAATATTTTCCATACATCATTGAAAACTAATTAATAGAAAAACAATCCAATATTAAGGAATAGATCATGCAATAAAGTAGGAACCACAGTTCAAGATATTAGTTATCAAATTAAATAGGATGAAGGGTTACACAGACAATACAATTGATTTTAAAATAATCAAACATAAGATAAAGATTCACTATATAAAACACCAGTCAAGATGTGTGTGTCATGGGATATAATCCAGGTTTTAACTAGAATTTCACTATACCTAGTTCTCATATACACTAGGACCCTATTTTTCTCCAGATAAGATGTCCCATATAACATCTCACTAATGGAGTGTTGGGGACCTAAAAATACCAACCCCTATGAGTGATTAACTCTCCTAGGGAACTATAATGACTGTGAACACTATGAAAGAACAATATACATTAATACTCCTATTATAAGGTGGATATGATAAATTGTAAATTGAAGGTGATAAAATATTTAATTTTCCATGCAAAAAAATCAAAAGCATAATCTATATCTCACCCTCACCTACAACACCCTCATGAAAAATAGCCCTTATTTATCCATTATTGTTCACCAAATACAGTGCACCACCCACAAATGGGAAATAATCATGCGAATAAATATAAATCTATCCTAAAAAATACCAATTTAAATCCTATTATAAAATGATTAATGGTCTTTTAAAACTAGATCAGGATGCCAATCCTTGATGACACGTTTTAAAAATCAATTAATAAGAAATTGCCTTTTATAAATCTTAGTAAGTCATTTGAAATGACTCGTGAAATCAATTTAACAGTTAACTCCCCCTTTTATAAAGTCCCTTAATACATAAAAATCCCACTTTTAAATTCCTCACATGATCCAAACAAGGTCAAAAAAAATTTAACCCCCATGTTTTTTTAAAACAATTCTTGAAAATTTCTCACAATAATTTTCATTTTAAGTATCACCTAAAATTATAATTAAAACCTTTGAAAAGGTACTTTTAAAACCCAAATTATCCTTTTAAATTTCAAATACTATTTTGACATTCATATTAATAATATTTCATATAGTTTGTGTGCATTGTTAATCAAAATCATTTTAGAACTAGCCATTAAAAAGGTAAAACCTTTATTTTTCTATAGAACCAAAGATAAAAACCATTTTTTCATCTAGAAATACTTTAAAAATACCCATATATGGGTTAAAAGTATTAAAATAAAATAGGGGGAAATGGTATTTTTACCCTTAAGAATACACATGTAAGTGGTTGTAGTGTGTTCTAGGGGCTATGATATAGCATTATTGGGGAGGATCTATTACAGTGTGGTCCAGGGGCCATGGTGCAGCTGGACTTGAAAATAAAAAGGGTCCTCGACCACTCACCCCCAAACCTCTATGGCATGGACTTAATTGGCGAAGTCCACTTTCCTTCTAGACTACCCTCATCACACATTAATTAGATAAGTCCACCGACCTTCAAGAAAACCCTCATCACACATTAATGGGTGAAGTCCACTGATCTTCTAGAAATTTCACTAGAAATAATCCTATATTCTCCCATTTAAGACTCAGTCAACCTTCCAAATATGGTTTGACTGAATTTTGTCCACATTGTGACCCTACTCAATATATTGTGATTTAATCCAAAATAAAACCACCAAATTCTAGTCTTCATTCCCTCACACCATGATATTGTTTCATTCCATGAATCTAACCTTGCATAAAATATCAAAAATCCATCAGGACATTATTTCACCACAAACTCAGCCATTGTGCCATGATTCTAATCTTGGTATGACCACTATACCTTGTCTCTCAGTCTATGCACCATGATAAACATCATCATGCTATGAATTTCATCCATGGAAAATATCCACCACTATTTTGACACATCATGTAATGAACTCAGTCTTCACACCATAACTAAAGACTACAGATCCACACATCTACTTCTTCAAATACTCTCACATTGTTACTTGAATTCACATGCTGTTTCTTCTTACTACTAGATGAAATTTCATCTCCAATATAACTCCTTCCTCCAGAATACTCCCAACACATCCAACACTAAAATCTGACAAAGTAATGGGTCAGGAAGGTCAGAACTGTTACATCATATACCTCTCAAACAACTCTCATCCCTTAAAATCAAAACAAACCCAGAAGGGAAGAAAACTAAAAACACCAATAATTAACTTCCCTTAGTAAATACCTCCAAAATAGAACAATGATACTTAAAATCACAAATCTACACCATGATAAACAACATATAAAAACATTCATATCAACTATATTATACATTTCAATATATAATCAAACATCTCATCAAATAAGAAAAACAGTGCTCAAAATAGATTGGTATATAGAGAACCCATCTATGAATCATGTTCCCACATACTATCCTCTATGACACTATACATCAATAAGATAAAAACTAAAAGAATAACATGCCCATGTAGAAACCTCTATCAATAATCCTAAATCTTTACCAACCTCTCTATTAATTCTGCATCATCCTCAATATCCAACTCCCCCTAATATATCACATGGTGATTATCATGATGATATAAATTGAGCTAAAACACATAGAAAAATTCATGAACCTATCCAACTATGGTGGAAACACTAAGTAATACACCACCCCACTAAAATTCTATGAAACCATGAAATGTTCGATTAACTTAGGAGAAATCATACACACATTATCAAACATTTATAAACCATGATAAAATGAAACCCTCAAAAATAATTGTCCCTAACCCCAAACTCCATGGGTCTCCTCCTTTGATCAGTCTAATACTTATTGATGTCCCACACCACCTTTATCTTCTCCTACATCATCAAAGACTTTTATGTAGTTCTATATGCCATGTTTTTTCCATGAATCACTGACACTCATACCTTATCCCATCACAATGAATATCAACAAATTTTCCCATATGAAGCCTAAAATGTGGTCATGAAAATTGTATAATGGAAGTTGTTATACGAAAACACATCCAATGGAATGTGTCTCACCAAAGATCTACCAAAATCTAAAATGCAAGCCCAATACACATCTTACAACATCTGAATGGTCTACTCCATTTTTAATTTCATATGAGGGTGTAAAATAGAATTGATTTAGAGATAATAACCAAAATCTCATAGGTGAAACCACCACAAAATAGTGTTTAGAACCTCATGAAGCCACGTGATCACATTAATATAATGGCTCGCCAAAACCTCAATAGTACATAACTCCTTAGTGGACAAGAAGTGATACGACTTCATCAAATGATCCTCAGAACACCAAACATAATCAAATCCTACAAAGAATCTACGTAAACTGATAACAAAATCCATTGGGTGTCCTCTCATTTCCTCTAAACGGTATCCAATGTCTATAACAACCCACCTATAATAGATTCACTGGTATTACCTACTGATAAATTAGGTGGTATGATATAAACTCTACCACTAACCCCCTAATCATAGTCCACTAACGTTATCCCCTTAATGAATGATACATATTTGTTATATCAGGATTCCCTATTATTTCTTATATAAGAAAAAATGGAAAACCTTCTCATGCATCACTGGTGAGACAAACAAATTCCACTAAAACATCATCTAATATTAGTTATACTCCAACCATCCCATGATAGAATCATTATGGATGACACAATCCCACACCACATATACTTATGAGTCTCCCAATTAAGACTCCTCCACCTATTGAAAAAAGTATTACTACACTTTAATCTATAACAGGATACTTCTATCACCATTCTCCTCCTCATCAAGATACATCATTGTGATATCCTCTATCTCCCTATAAGAATCCCCATACTCCCAAAAAATATCCCATTTTTACTTTCTAATCAATGCATTAGAAAATTCATTCCTCTTCCAAAGTGTGTAGGATATCTCCAAATCATAGTCCTTTAATAATTCCATTCATAGATCCTATCATAGTTGCAGGTCCCATTGTGAAAATATATACCTTAAACTCTTGTGATTTATAAAGACCACAATGTTCTCACAAATGAGGCAATTTATCTATAACATTATAGTGAATATTACATCTTCCATATCAAGATCATGGGTGGACCATCTACACTCATGAGGATGTATCTTCCTAGAACCATTATAGATCATTTCCCTCTTTTTCATCAAGACACAACCCAAACCAAGATGGAGGCATATCTTAAGTCCTTGAACATCAACCCCCTTTATGGCAGCTGAAGTATAAGAGGAATGGTGTACCTTTCCTTCTCGTATTCAATGGATACCTAATATTGATTGTTTTAAATGAATGAATGCCCCATATTGATCAGGGTTTTCAATGGAGATGCAATCTATGAGAAATCAGATATTAACCTTTGATGATATTCAATGAGACCAAAAGGACTACAGACCTCAAGAACATTATTAGGTTTTACCAATGAAACAGCTACCTCAATATTTGATAGATTGACTACCAAAGAAGGCTAGGAAAGCGCATTATGAAGAAAATACACATTACCCATAAAAAATTTACACTTAGAAAATATCACATAATGTTGGTGGTGATGAAGGACCAATAAAATACTCCTATAGTGCTTTGAGTTTTCCTCCTCTAAACTCTATTATATTAGTATGTCATCAATGAACACTACCAAAAATGGGTCAAATAACTCATTGAATAAGAAGTTCATGTGTCCCATAGAAATATCCAGGGAATTAATGACACTAAATGTCATAAATAAAAACTATAAGTGCCCATATCAGCATCTAAATGTACTCTTTGGGATATGCCCCTCCTTCACCCTCATATAGTGATATCTTGACCACAAATTAATCTTTAAAAACTAGTTGGATTCCTTTAACTATTTGAATTAATCATTAATACTTAGTATACGCTAATAGTTATTTATTTTCATAAGATTCAACCTATGGTAGTCTATAAAAAACCTCAAATTTCCACCCATGTTCTTAGAGAATAAAACCAGAGCACCCCATGATGATGAATTGGGTTAGTTCAAACCCATATGTTTCTGATCATCAATCTTAATCTCCATATTCAGGGGGATCAGGTCACAACTACCCCAGGAAAAACATTTGGAAACTCCTCCATGGCTCTAGGGAACTCCACCCCCTACGCCTACGCAAATTCCAATTAAAGGTTTAATGCATGAGAAAAAATTTATCTGAACATATATAACCCATATGGTGTTCTTGTTAGCTTGTGAATATCATAGATTATCCATCCTCTTCACATAACATTACTCTTATCTTTAATAAGTCAGTTACCTCAAGCAAAGAGTACAACCATTTAATTATAAGAATCTCATTATATGGTTATATATGATGAAAAAAATCACTATATTACTAATGTTTCCCCATAATCATGTTGTATACCCAACACACATCAAGTAGATACTTCTTAACTATAACTAGAATAGTCCACAAAGGGGTCCCTAGAAGCCTCTCTACCTTGAGTCAGAAGAAATAGACCAAGGTGGGTGTAATAAAAGATTGTGATTCTCAATAATAAAACAAACCATAATACATGGTTAATGATAAATAGATGGAACATCAGATGATATCTATACCATATGGCATTATCCCATACATAACAATAAATGTTTTAAATCTTTCTCCTTTTCCTTACTATTGATGACCACCTCCATTGCTTCACTCACCCATATATCCCTGAAGGTGAGGGACATTATGGGGATGAACTTTACTAGATTAATCTCCTCTCGTTGGAAAATAATTTTTTTTTCTACTAACACGACCTTATAGGCACTTATTTTAGGAGATGGTAAGTAATATAACATCCCTTGCCATGTTGAGCCTGAAGAATGATCTGGAACTAAGATTGCCTATGAATATAGCCTTTATAAGAAAATCACACTAGTTTAGATCTATAATTGGATACATGGTAACCATTATCCACATATAAATGGGAGGAATAAAACTATTGAAGTTGAATATCAGTAGTCAGAATTCTTAACTATCCTGACATCTTTAATCCACCACTAAAAACCCTGATCATTAAGGATCTTTGGTTACTCCCCTTCAAGAAGACATGGGATTAGCATGCATCCTTTTGATGACCTCATCCTTATGATGAATATATAAATATTTATTTAATGTAAATATGGTAATTTTATATCAAATAATTTGATGCATTTCTTCCACTAAAATTCACGCTCCCAAATCCTTATGAGGAAAATTGTTAGAAGAGAAGAACATAAAATCATTTAACATAATATTGAGCTCTAACATGATCAGTATCCCATTCAAAATAGTGAGTAGCTCTTATCTTTTCATCTACCTCTTCATTGATGATAGAAACTCAGTGCAAACCTACCTCTTGAAATCATTCATGAAAACCTATGTAACTCAATAGTCACCCCTAGAACAAATCAAACTAAAGAAAATTGTATTGTCCTCCAGCATGTATTCTATCTTCATATCAGATAATCTCCCCTCATAATTCACTACTCCCTAACACTGAAACTCACACAATGTTTTCCTTTAAGTATCACCCACCTCAAATAAATAAATCCTTCAACAGTCAACCAGATCATCCTGCAAAACTTCATCAGCCTGATCTATGTGTTGACAATGATTTTTAATCATATATATAAATAAATAAATTCCACAATATTGGTAGAAAACAATTTTCATATAAATTTTATTCAATTTATCTTATTTAATATCACAAAATTATCCCCAGTAATAATATGAGAAAAAAATCATAATTTATATACCTTTATAAGATCTATACCCAGCAAGTGGAACCATTTCACGTCATCATTCTATAATCTTAAGGTACTTGCAACAGATAATAGGGGGCTAAAATTATATGGAACAACTAGTCTCCATAGCCTATGTTACACACAAATCATAATTAGTATTTTTCATTTTTATCCCACACAATCCTTTCAAGATTTTAACTCTTGTATCCACCCTAAATCTTAAGCAAAAGATCTCATACTAATTTCTCACAACCCTCCCCCACAGGGAACCCCTCTTAGGTTAAGAGTGAAGATAAGAGTGACCTAGAGGGACACCTCTAATAATTCCTTGGTTAGAAACTATCACGGATGGTATAAAACATGAAAATAGGAGGAATTAACCTCATATATCCCATGAATAAATAAATAAAACCACCAAGAAACATAATGATTAGAATAACCCAATCATTACAATAATACCATAATGAATGAATGTGTGAGAAAAATATAATCCTCCAAATAAAAAAAACATGTAAAAATCCTATAGAGTCACTCTATCGATAGATCTAAGCTCTGATCTGTGACTGTCTGACCCGATCTCCCAACTCACCCTAAAAACCCAAAAATAGTATATATATAGGTTCGAGAATGATTTGTATACTCAATAGTATCATACCCTATATATCTCAATAAAAGGTGGAAAAATAATTCTAATTCTATATTAAACATATAGAATAACAAGCATACACATATAGAAGGTCGTTTAGAACCCATCCTGATCATGGAACACTCACCAAATATCACATCCAAGTGTAGAAAATTAATATCATGCATATAAAAAGTTATTATACAACTAATTCCCCACTTATATGTCTCCCTAATTCCCTAATTTTAAATGGAATGTGTTTACAACCCTTAGAAATCCATTTTTCAGTACACTATACCAATCATGTCACATATGATGTAGGTAAAACCACAACCCAAATTATCCCATCCTTAAATAGGTTCTAACATATCATGTTGGGATCAGTCTAATAATACTATAACTACACACACAACGACATATCCTCCACTCCACAACAAGTTACAGACTCATAACAAATATATCTCGATAAAGAATTATAATGAAAGAAATTAACCTCGATCCCTCCTCCTACCTTGAACGACCCCCACCACGTATCACCACCACATCTACATATCCAGCACACTACACCACACTGTGAAGGGAGATTGGGAAGATGGAGTATTCAGTCATCCTTTCCATTGTAAACATGGGTGATGGGGAAAACACCCAAAACCATAAACGCATGGGTGTCACTGAGGTTATCTGACTTCGGTGGGGTGTGTAAAGAATTCAAATGAAATATATCATATATAAAGATACAGATAATTTTGGCTTAAAGGGTTCACACCGTACAATTACATCACCACCAAAAAGTATATCCAGACTACCATCTCCACACCCCACCACTGATTCAAACTATAAAACCACAAAATATCCCACTTTCCCTCATAAGAAACCAAAAAAAGCATTCATGTTCCAAAATTTATTAATAAAATCAACTAATTCTAGATTTATTATTTCCAAACCATTATTTATTTAATTAAACCATGTAATTCCATATTTTATTATAACCCATTCTTATCTATTTCCCATCTCTTATTCCAAACTATTTCCTATTTATTTCATGTATTGTTGTCTCATTTACATCCCTGATTAAATTATGAGTGCTAGGGGTGCATAGGAAGCATGAAATAATGGGAATTTATAAAATTTATATTTTGATCAATGTTGTAACTTCATCGCAAGTAAAATCATAGTGAGGTACGACCCGATGATCCTATTTAATTTAAATTATTCATTAAAAATTAAAACAAAGTCATAAATCCAAATCGAAACCCTATCTTATTTGATTTTGAATGAACACATGTTCCACTAATTGTCAAAGATCATCTCTTAAAAAACCAACATTAGTACCCTCTGGATTATCCATATGAAAATAAAATGATTTCACAAATTTTAACATTTTCTCTTTGGGTGTTATTGCATTTAATTGAAGGAATTTTCTACATCATCATGATCATGGGAGATCAAAATGATCAACCCTTGAATGAAAATTTAACCATTATTGGACTACCATTCATTTAATCTCTCAATAACGTGAGAGAAAGGTGGATAGGTTATATAATATAAGAAATAAATTATATATGACATTATTGTTAATTAAAATTTTCATATACTTAGGTTATAACATCAAAAAAATCATTAAGATCCTTGTTAAAGTTAAACCCTTAAAATGGACCAAAAAAAGCTACAAATGGAACATAAAATTTACTTAAAATATTGAAAATATTTTATCACATAGTTTTAATTTCAAATTAATTTCATGTCATAAAATTTGAGGAGTTATCATGACTCATTTATCTCATTAAATAATCAATTAACCTTGAATAAATAAATATTATTTCCTAAAATATTTATCTAGTATTCAGTTAATAATTTTTCTATACTTTTATTAAATAAATTCAAATTCCATTATTCTAAAATCAAAAAATAATGAACTTATTCCTTTATTTTGATCGATTAAACTCAAACATATCATAGCCCCTGATGTATGGTATGCCATGTATTAAACTCTAATTCATTAGAATTGACCATGCTTTTGAATATTCTTTTTGTGTGATCTTATAGGATCTTATCTCGATATTAGTGGGAAATAATCATAGACCAAGAGGAGAGTCAATAAATTCACCACGACCTCTAAGGAGATGAGGTTTAGTCATAGAATTGAAAAAATCCTAAGAAAACACATTGTGTAATATAATTTATTTTTCTCATGATGTCTCATAAAGTAGGCTGCACACTTCATGTCATCATATTTTCTTTATCTATTTATTCATGAACTTAATAGATGGTCTAACCTTATTCTACCATGGACATGGATTTAATAAAGGTACTACCATACTATTCATCTCGGCCTAAAAATTCTCCTCCTTTTTGAATTGACTTGATCTTTATTGATCATTCAACTGATGTCATACCATTATTAGGGCACCCGACACAAGAAACCTCACCAAAATATAAATTTTATTGTTTTATTCATGCATAAAAGTATAAAATAAATTTATTTTCAATGATAAAGATCGCATTCTAGGATACCAATACAGATGCTTATAACTAGAAACAAATAATGACACATGAAACATGTGGTGTTACTATTGGTGAGTTAGTCCTTATAATCACCGCTACCTGAGATCACTGATTGCGAATTTCATGATATGAAGCCTTAATTATTATTTGAACCTGCCACCTGATATTTATATGTCATCTTTGTCCCATCAATATGATATATCTACCCAATATAACATATTCTTAATATTAGTGTCATAGTATATCATGTATTTCATTATATCTAGGAACTTCTACAACCATTTGATTTGATAAATAATATATGGAAATTACCATGTAAATAGTGGATTCATAAATTTCAATACTATTATAGAAAGAATACATCATACATAAGTCTCTATATACATGCTATGGTAATTAAAAAGTACTGCTCAAGTTGGTTCTAGGGAACTAAACTTCACAAAACATTCCATTGTCACTAAATACAATATGCTAATGATAAACATATTAGTTCTCACATGATATGATTATGCATCTGGTGAGTTATGGATTTATTAATTGGGCCTTCCACATTTCCTTTTATGCCTACTCTGTTATTTGTGATTTCACCTCCTTGAGTAAAACTTTTAAATGATATGATATCCATGAGTATATCCTTTTTTCCTATGTTATAATATTAACATTTTGGAATGATATGCAGATAGTATTCCAAGAATTGGAATAAAATATTCATAATTACACTACTTATTTAGTTTCTTCATAAGCTATAACATATTTGGTATTTATAGGTATGTATACCGCTAGATTTAATGAGATTCTTTTGCTAATTTCCTTAGAATAAATATTATCTAAGTTAAAATCGATTTGTTGGAGTACTAATATGTGTTCTTCATAAATATTTCTCCTTATTATCCATATACCAGGTATATATCCCTTGTAATTTCTCAAGTACATTGGATTACTCTGACTACATCATATGTATTTTCCCTTGATTTTCCTGATATTTACATACAATAATATGTGTTTTAGAAATATCATATCTAGTACATAACAAGGAATATATGATAACTCCATCACTAAAGTGTATGGATCATTAATGACCATTATAATCACATTATATGTCTTATACATGTCTTTTTAGAGATATTTATGCCATGTGACATAGAAACCAATTCCCACTTGAATTTTTTTTAACCTGTATTTTTTAATACCATGTCAGTATAAGTACTTTTACTTTGTCTAAGAAACCCTTTGATCTACCTTAGTTGATCTTATTCCCTATAACTAGGGTTAATACTTTAATTAAATATTTGTATAGTTACATTCAAAATAATCTAAACTAATTATAAGTCTAATAACTATTTTCTATATTTTATCATCATACTTTACATGTAAAAATATGGAACTCCTATTAACCACATACATATACATGACATAAATTAATTCCAAATATATATTATATGATTATTATGCTTATATTAATCCATAAATAGATCTATACAAAATGTATTAATTATTTTAATTTTATAGTATCACCAACCATTTTTTGTTATTTTTTATAGACACCATCCAAGAAAGGTGGTCTTGACATCTAATTCCCAATATAATGATCAAAGAAAGTTACTATGAATAATATAATTCTAATGGAATTAAGAATAATGAATTTGTATAAACAATCAATCCTTATTGGTTCCAATATTTCACCACCCATTTATAGTTTCTCTTGAATAACAACCAGTGGTTTTACATCAATTAGAGAAACTCCAAAATAAAAACTTTATTTTGGTATATGGAATCCATTTTCTTAAATTCATATTCACTTTTCATTTTAGATTATTGTTATTTATTACATCCACATATGATTAAGATATATTTTTCTCATTGAATAATATATCTCCTTGGCTTGAGGATCATAAAACCATTTATATTGGTTTTATAATTTCTTACACAGTATATGTGTCTGGAACATTCTTTTCTCACAAGCGCATGTGGAACATGTTCCTATATCAACTACTTATGCATTATTATCCATGTATTTATCCAATACAATATAACTCCTACTATCTCTAATTGATATGTGTATCCTTTTATAAAAATACAATCTATCACTTAAATATAAATTTTCTATCTTAGGGATTTAAGTAATTTTTTTAGAAAACTTTACGATAATTTCCATAGATGCACTTTTTTTCTTTATTTAAGTATGTTTATGGAATAAAACTAACACACACATTTCATCTAAAAACATGAATTTATAAAATAATGGATTCTATTCAAATTTTAACTTGTATAATATACATTTTTCATTATAGTTGTCATATGGTTACGGGTTTACACCTTTATTTTTGAATCATCTCTCAAAAAGATAATGGTAGGATTTGCATGTATTTTTAGTCTCAACATGGAACCTCCTTTTACTATCTTCATGTCTCTAATGTGTATATGGAATTGTGATTTTAGGAGTAAATCCACTCTATATTTTAATGAACAATGAATGCATTTAAGAATCATCATCAATTATCTATTTACTAAGATCATTTATATAATGTGTATAAAGAAGTTTGATATTAGGAATAAATAAATTATACATTTTCATGACCGATGAATTCTTGGGTAAGATATTATTCATCTAATGGGCCTAATGACACTCATAAATTTTTACCATGCATGTCTGTTACATCAATTTTACATTCCTTAAATCTTGTATAAATTTTATGAAGTATATAAATATACCTCTAGATTCTCATTTTCAGTAGTTCATGTTGTCAGGATGAACTATCTATAGAGGTTTTGTCACTCGACTTTATTTTAAAATGATTTATTTTTCAAAAAATGATAATTGTGTCATTTATAATTAATATTTTTAGATCCAATGAGTCTAAATACCATAATGGGTATATCCCAGACAACTATTTTTAGTTTTTCTTGTAAAATAATTATCTTTCTAAAACTAGGTATTATTAAGTCTTATATTTTATATTTGTTATTTATTGTCAATGAATCAAGTGTCGTTAAACTATTAATTGAGTATGTGACACCAAAAAAACATTTATACCAAAATAAAATAGTGTATCATTATTTATAATCAAAAAATGAGATAATTGTTTTGTTAATACTCAAAATATATTCACTAAAATAAATGATCTGGGAAATTATAAGTCATGTTATTCTCACCACTGATTTAAGAATAACCCTTTTTAAGAATCTTAGAGAATTCACCTTACTTATGTAATGTTTTTCATGTTCTATGGTTTATATATTTTGATATATAAGTGTAACACACACATATTATTTAATACCCCATAAGTAAAATAGAAATATTAAATTCATTGATGAATATTCATAATGTAAAACCACCATATTTCTTATTCTTTAGTTCATTACAATTTATCTTCGGTGACCTTTCTTGCCACATTTGAAGAAAAAATAATAATGTTTGATGATATATTTATATTTGGATTCATTGATGTATGTCAGGAATTTTTCGTTAGTTTTAGAAATACCAATAGACTTTTCACCTTGTCATCCAACTTGTTCCTCATAAGAACTAATTATTAATATTTCTTTAAGTTTTTATATACTTGTAAAACCTTACTCAAAAGGCATTGGAGAACTTTTCTCTATGATGTATGTTGTGTAGTCTTAAATGAAACTAAATTAATTGTGTGATAAGGGTATAATAATGAGATAGTCTCCTTTATTTATTGATTTAATTTCTCCTTGAAAACATGTCAGATATTAGACAATATGTGAAACCAACCATGACATGATATTATTTTCAAAACTCATTAGAAATTAATGATAAAATTATGATGTAAACAATAAATGCATCATCCATTTGTCTCCTATAATATTACATTTAAACCTCACTTCCTGAGGTGGATAAATAGGTAATGGGGACTCCATTATATAAAATTAACTAGTTGTTTTCATAAGAGTATATACAAATCTTTGAAATTAGTGTCATGCAGGCCATGTTCTTCGTCCAAAATTTATATCACATTGAATTTATTGTATTAATGTCAAATTTTAATAAAAAAACATATGAATATTTGTAATTTTATCCTGGTTTCTGATTAGTAGTCATTATAGAATTGTTAATTTTAAATGTCTCTTGCAATTTTATCAAATATTAGTACCTCTAAAATACTTGATTTGGAACACTCAGTCACTTTAGTATTCTAGTGTAAATGATATTTAATACCTCAACCCGTAGTATAAGATATAGATATTCAACTAATCTAACATTTTTAATGTATTATTTTAGACCGTTTTCAATATTAACTAGAAAATCCATGAACTATTAAGTAGATTCTGATCTTATACAAATTATAAAATTGTTTTACACAATGATCTTCCTCTAAAATTAAACCTTTCTATCTATAACTATTTATTTTAAGACCATTTTAGTTATATAGACCCACCATTTTCATAATAATTCTCCAATAGAAAGAGGAACCCTCAACTAGGTATAAAAAGAACATAAAGTGCATGGTTTTATTCAAATTAATGTGATGGAATGTGTTAATGACTTAGTATTTTATTTAATGAATCTTAATTATTCTTAGAGAATAAAATACAAATTTTTTAACATGCTTGTTCTATATAATATCACTAACAAATTAACCATACAATTAATATATTATAGTCATTGAGAATGTTCATTTTAAATATTCATGATTATTTATTATTTTATGTGTTAATGATTATATATTGTACATATAAAAATAATAAACCATAAATAAATAAAAAATGATGATGTGATCATGAGTAAATTCTAAAAGTTATCCTTTGAGTGAATAATTAATCAAACTAGACCCTAGAGGTAACCCCTTAAAATAGGTCATGCCTGACTTAAGATATAGTGTTCACCCTATCCAATGCGCCGAACTCCCATCTAGTGCAGCGCCATGTCCTGGAGTGAACTACGTCACCATTCTTCCTCCTTGTTAAAGATCAATAATAATCACACACATTAGAGGGGATCTCATGAATGAAAAATATACATAAATTATTTTTATCATGGACGTTTAGGCCCTTATATATATAAATAAGATAAATATAGTATTCATTTTATTATTTATTAAATAATTATTACAAATAAACACATTTCAATAATTAAATTAATAAATAAATAAATATCAGACATCCATTGGTAGTTATAAGGATCACGATCAGTCAGTACACCTAAAACTCACATAAATTAATTAAATTATGGAATAATTATTCTCAAGCATAATTTTATCAATTAAAAATAAATTAATTTAATTTTTATTCACAAAATACTTATCACAATGTCCTGAAAATAATTGTAATAAATTATAAATATTTTTTATGATTTATTGAATATTTTTATATTTTTTGTGCCTTCTTGGGTATTTTTCTAAACCCCCTAATGTGTCCTGAGTCACAAGGGGACCCAAATAGGCCAAGATAGTTGAGATGACCCGGTGGGAAACTAGGTCAGTATATGGTAGTGTGTCTGCAATTCAGGTGGGGAAAAGTTCCATTACATTTAAAATAGGATTTTTTTAATATAAAATAATACCTCATGATGCTATTTTATCCCTAGGTGGGGAGGCCTTCATGTGGAATACACATCAGTTAATTCACGTAGGTGGTTAAAAAATATATATAATAATAATTTTAAATATTTTCTCAAGAAATTTCATATAGGCTTTGGAAAAACTATTAATATTTATTTTATATTTTGAAAAGGGCCTCATTGAATCATTACCATAGATGAATAGTAACTTGTGGGTTACTTTTCAAACATACTAATATATCATATTAATTTTCATTACATGTATTTTTCAAGATTAAAAATAATTTTCAATCTTCGTATGGTCATATCTTGGTCATCTAAACTCAGATCAAAGCATTTTCAATGGATTTAAGACCATATCACCACACTCTACTCGAATTCATTAAAATTTAAATCTATGTTGGATAAATTAAATGAATAATCGATTTAATACCACTTATTCATACTAGAGGTAACGTGAAAACCTAAAATAAGAACTTATAATTTGTATGATATGATCGACATCATAGCATCGTCAATAGAGTAATCATATTGAGGTATGGTCTAAGGATCCCATGAAATTTAAATTAAGTATGAAAAATTAAATCAAAACCGTACATCAAAATTGAAACCATAACTCATTCAATTTTTATCAAAAACGTGTTCCACTCAAGGCCAAAGATCTTTTCTTGAAGAATTGAAGTTGAAACCCTCTATATTCTCTAGATGCACTTAAAATCTTTCAATTACATTTAAAATTGTTAAACAAGTGATACCATGGAGAATAAAAGTCACTTTCAATATAATCATTATCCTATGAGATCAAAACAATCAATCCTTCAACTTAGATCATACCATTATTGAACTACCCATTTATTTCTCTCTCAAGAACTTTAGAGAGAGGTAGAGAGGTGATAGAATTCGAGAAATAGATTAGATGTATCATTTCTGGTCCTAAAGTATTTCAATAATTAGGTTATAACTTATATAAATTACATTATGGTTTTTATATAAGTAAATGACTAGTTTTTTATTATCATCTAATAACCATTTATAGTGTAAGATAGCCTAAAACAAATTCAATATATATTTAAGAATCATTTTGTAAATAATATTTTAAAATATATTACCTATAATTATATAATAGTTTTCATATTCCTTATAAGGATAATGAATGAGGAATATCATTAGGAGTAACGAACGAATGATTTCGACCTACAAGGTGATACACCAACTAATAGATCCTTGTATCTTGAGAAACTAAATTGGTGGTAGCACCTTCTCATGTGAGATAATCATTTCATAGGAAGAAGGGGGTTTAGAAAAGGCTCATACACATCCTTCACCAAACACACCCATCAAGAGAGGACATATCCCTCTTATATAGTTCAATTCAATCTCAAGGAATATTTTACTCATAATGCATTGTATTATTTTTTGACAATCAGGGTATAATTCATTAATCATTTTCAATTAATTTAATACAAATCCTTTAATCCATTCATAATGGATTGTAACTTGTGAATAAACCTTTTATGATACATAAATCATATATGTATTTATATCACACACACACACACACACACACACACACACATATATATATATATATATATATTATTCATGCATCGCATGCATGAAAAATACATGAATCACATGCATTATAAAATGTAAAATATATATATATATATATTATCATATCTTTTATATATACTCCATGAATCATATGTATATGTACATGAATCTCATGTATTAAAATTTTAGTACACATCCAAAAATATCCCCCATACACTAAAAATTCATGAGGAATTTGTAAAAAACTTTAAAAATCATTATGAATCTATCCAAACTATTTTGGATATATTTTTGCATCAAACACTTTTTATTTTGAACATACACTTTTTCAAAAATATTATCCTTATACAAGGTACTAACTGTGTGACCTTACAGTCCATAGTGGTGTTGAAAACAACTATAAAATACATATTTTATAGAAGTATGCAAAGGGTGGCCTCTTGTAAAGCACCAGTGCTATGCAAGCAACTAAGGGTTCTCGTCTGATCTCCATCAAACATACTCATAGCTCTATAAAAACATGTCCCCCATAAGATGTATCATATTCATCATATTTATACCTATATAATCCCTTTTTCCATGACATAAAGAGACCACTAGATAGGGAACATTATAATCAAGTATTAGCCTCTCATAATTTATTGATTCTTCAAAAAAAATAACCAAGATAATGAATACATCACGTGTCATTCATTTATCGGATATGTTCATCACATGTCACTTATACAAGTTGTATAACACATAATATGTGAAAAAAATAAAAAATGCCATGAATTACCACAATATAATTCAATAAAGGGATGGATGTATTTATCTTTCTTTATAACTGGAAAAATAACATCTTGGTTCTCTCCAATTGAAAACATGATCAGCAACATACCCAACCACCACCATATTTTCTAATTCAACATGAAGACTTGTGTCAATAGAGTATCAAAGTATGAAGGTTCTCATGCTAAGTATCTCTCCAACCTATGGTAAGATAGATTGGTAATAATCATAAACCCCTAAGTATATCTAAGATGGTGTGACATTAAATGAGATATACTTTCACTAATTAGTCCAAGTAATAATTATATACATAATACCTCATGAATCTATTCTTTGTATCTCATATAAAACCATTTTTAATTTATATAATAATACAATCAATCGAATATTTACATATCATCAAAATATATTATAATCCATGATGATCATTGGTTAAGGACAACTAAAAGTATTCACTTTGAGGATATATTTATCATTTGACCATTCATGTAAAGTAACTTTTAGCACACATTAATAAATGATAAATATAGATTTCCCTCATTTTAATTTCATGATATGTTTAAACCATTACAACCAATCACTTAATAAATCACACATGAATTTCATGATGTGGCTATAGAAAAGGATTTTTGAAGAATACATCCATATGTATTTTCTATCATATCCCTATGTAACCATTTAATAAAATACTCATACAAACCTCTTAATTAGTAACAGTTATGAAGAAAACTAGTTTAAAAAATAGTGAGACTTAGGAATAATATTCCTTAAGTTCAACTCTTTTAAATTATATTAAAACTCCTTAAATTCATAACATAAAATATTATGATGTTATATTTTATTGTTTATATTCAACTCTTTATAAGTACATCATTGTAATCCATGGAAATATTTCCATCAAACTTTTTCATTGAAATATTTTGTAAATAATGAAACTTATTACATTATCACATTACCATCATATCCTAAAATCTTTTAAGATAATTTAATATCCATATTATAATTTTAAATAATGTATATCCTTAAATTTATCTTTAACACTAATCCCTAAACACTTTTAGGATTCCAAGGGACACACTTTGTTTATTGGATGGAAAAAACCTTTAGGGAATAGTGATGTTCACTTGTTATAGAAATTAAATGTAAATAGTTACATTTTTGTCCATCAAATATCCAAAAATGCTTTAGGATATAAGTGAAGAATCACTATAATCATAAAATTATAAAATACTTTAGTTAAGACTGATATTCACTTCCTCGTAGTAAATAAATAAAACTATTTACATTTTTATCTTTACTGTCACATACCCAAACTCTTTAGAATATTTAGTGAAAAGTCATTCAAACTCATCATAGAAAAATATTTTATTTATTAAATTTCAAATTCTCTAAGTCCAAATATTCCCTCACTGGCCTCTTATACATCATATTCTCTTTGTAATATCTTTTTAGGAATCAACACAAACTACATTATTTTTTAGAAAACAAAATTTATTTACTTTTAGAATGAATATATAAATAAATAATATATTGTATCAATATATCATATGGAATTATATGTGTTTAGATGATTTTCCTAAAAAAAATATTTTTCTGATTTTAATAGACCACTACTAGGTGGAATCACATTCCATCATATTTTAACAAATAGGTGGACAAACATTATATCCCAGATAATTTTTTTTATTCATATCTTATTCTCAAAATATGTTATAGAACATAATAAATCATAAACCTAGTGTATAAAATTAATCATCTCATTTTGATCAAAACAAATCTTGGTAAACACCACTTATTATATAATATAATTGAGATAAAGACATGCTTGATTTACTTAGATTCATACAATCTTGATAACATCATAACATAAAGATTTTTTATATAAATTTTTTTTACTCTTTCACTTGAATGAAAAATATAATATCTTTTCAATTATTCCTATAATTTGGAGCTCCTGTATATTTACAACACTTTTAAAACAAACACATGATATTGTATACCCATTTAAATAAAAGAATCAATTTCTATAACACTAATAAATGACATGGACATTCCATGGAATTCCCAAAACCCTTATGGTATTTTAGATAATCCAATAATATTGTGTCATTAATCCTTCATGATAATATGCTCAGGTTTTGAATAGCCTTAACTAGATTGTTGAAGAAATATTTTTGGAATTTCTAACATTATATCTTCTCTTTTTGAACTTTTACCTCCTTGTACTTTATTTTCAATACCAAAAAATATACCTCATTTACATGTTTCATCTATTTTCAACACTTTGAGAATGCTGTGAAAACTTTTATTTAATTCATTCATCATTCTAAAACATTTCCATAGATGAAAATAGAATGAATTCATTAACTAGAACAATCCTTTTATAAATTCTTCAGTCTCATTAAAAATATTCAATAATATTGAATATGATCGATATATTATGTCATATTGAGTATATAATACTAGAATTTATTAGTTCAATTAGAATATAGTGCCTATGTAATCTTAAATGAATCATTCCATGATTCCATAAGAATATTTATTTTCTTATTGAACAACTTCAATAGTTGACTACTAGGGAAGGAACTTTTCTAACACATAGAATAATTCTATTACTAAATAACTTCTTTTAAACTAACAGTATGATGAGTTTCTTAGATAAATATACTTATTTGAAATAATAATATAATTTTTAGTTGGATTGTTATAATGAATTTATGTATAACAGAAATTTTTATCAGATGAATATATTTTCTTATATATATTCATTAAATAATTTTAATGAATGTGATCCCACTAAAAATGATTACCTTGTACATAATATCCATTTAGTGACCCAAGATCCATATTTAATCACAACTTACACCAATAATCACATAATAAATCAATGATTATTTTGTTAGGGAATCATCCCAATAATAACAATTATCATTCTTGGATAGTTTAACAAATAACCACTTAACCAAATATGTCATATGGATTCACATAACTCTATTCCTCTAGTATCTTAACAATTAGGAATTCCAAACAAGTTTAACCAAAATAAAATGCTACAAACAATCCAACTGAGGATATCCAAGGGATACTCATATTGAGATCAAAAATATCCAACATAAAAATCCTAAGTTACATATAGTTTACTTTCCTTACACAATATAATCCAGGGGTACTTATGTTGAGATCGATAATACCTTGTTGGATGATTGAGTTATTGACAAGTTTTTATTTGGAATGAATCTCACACTTAATATTTGTGGGGTTTTCTTTTAATGTCTCACCAATTTGATAAACATAATATACATATTAAATTTATAATTATTATATCTTATTTAATCATTATCTTCTCATGTTTTATTTCTTTTTTTGTATGCATGATTCTAACAATTTAGTTTTGGAAATCATTATTCCAACCACGAAATTTAAGTGTCCACACCACTTTAATGTGTAAATTTTTACACAAGCCTCATTATTTTGTTAATCACTCAAAAAAATAAGACAAATATATTCATACATGTCAAAATGAATCATATGAATAAGATACATGAACACTTACTGTAATGTCATAGAGTTATATGATATTGAAAAATTGCACAAGGATAATCCTGAAGTGATAGATAGCCAACCCCATTCACTTTCCTAGAGAGTGAAATCCTCCAAGAAAGTAGGTGGTTTGACACCAAGTCCCTCTTCTTAGAGAGACTTTAGTCAAACGAGAATTAAATTGATGAAAAACTATAACACCTAATATGCACAAACAATTCCCCACAACTATTACTAAGATCATAACTACAAAAATTGAGGTTTATGTATATGAAAACTAAATTTTATAATATCAAACCTAGAATAATATTAAAGGCTCTATCCTATAAGAAATGTTTTATATAAATAGACATACACAATATTCATATTTCAAAAATAATTTACTAAAAACGAATATCACAGAGATTTTACAAATAAATAAACAATTTCAATTTTTTCCAATACATGATACATTTATGAACTATTCATAAATAAATACTAACTATAAAAATTATATAATTTAGAAATAATTTAAACATTTTATATTAATTTAAATATGAACCCCTTATTATTTTATAATAAATGGAATGTATATGATATTTTAGGAATAATAAACATTTTATAATTAAATATATTTTATATAAAAATATTATATAATCTAAATATCATTTATTTAGTAATTTATAAACACTTTATAAATTACCTAGTATGATTTATAAATAAAAAATTTATTTCTAGATTATAAATAATATCATTTAATTTTTTAATGGGTATTTTAAAATATTATCCTTTAATATTTGGGAATAATGTTTCATAAAAATTTATTTTATTAATTATAAACCATTTAAAATTAACAGATTAATTTATTTCTAAAATCCTTATAAATAAAATAAATCCCAAAATACATTTTGTAAAGATTTATATCATTTTCTAAACCATAAAGACATTTGATATTTTTTAAGAAAACTTTTTTGTTTACCCTTACTCGGAATCCCTATTTTTTGTATGGGTAACCTCCTTCTACCCTTACACAGATTGTCTACATAAGGTTAAATAGGCTAAACACTTATTTAGTGCACACCGTGTAAAGGTACTTGTCTCTTAACATCACATGAACTCCTTCTCGTAACGGTATTTCATTTTTTACCTTTACATAACAGTATTTCATATCAATGTAAGAGAAATATTACCTTTATTTAACCCTTTATAACCCTACACTACCTTTATGAATAAGGGTAATCGGTGTCATGCCCTTACATAACACCTTTACACAAACCATTTGCATAAGTGTTATAATACAGATTATCTTTACATGAAACAATTACATAAAGGTAAGCCTTGGGTTCCAATAAATTCATAAGGGAAATATTGTGTGACCTTTATTTAGACTAATCTATGTAAGGATCAGGAGAGATGACCCTTACAGAAACTCCATTTGTGTAAGGGTGATAACTTTATGCAACACATTTTTGTAAAGTTAACAGTGGGGTTAACCTTATGTAGACATTCTCTGTAAGGGTATGACCTTTACGTGACTGACCTATATATGGAAAAATAAAATTTACCCTTAAAAATATCACAGAAGGATCTATAATCCCCCTCCAATTTTATGAAAATTCAAATTTTCATTTTTCTTTGAAAATCAGTTATTCAAACATATTAAAAACATGAAGAACCAACATTTGATACCACTGATGGGTTTTTTATAATCATATAATGAAAATTTTTAGTGGAAGACAACCCAAAATAGAGGAAATATATCTTCATGAATCAACATGTAAATAATATTATAAAACAGAGTACCTATAATTCATGGACAGTAGTAGTTTTCATCTTTCTTCCATAGAGAAGGTTTATCTAAGATCATGAGCAGTGAACGAATGCACCCTACCTCTAAGATGATACACAAACCAATATATTAATTATTATATCATGATTATTCTTGAGAAACTAAAGGGGTTTTATTTCCTTCTAAGGTAAGATAAATAGTGGTCTAGAAGAAGAGATATTCAAAAGAGGCTCAAACACATTGTGCACCACACACACCCAACATGAGAGGATCTCATAACCTTATATAACCAAAGCCTAAGTCATCTTATACATGTATAACTAATCATATTATTTATGAATATTGGGGTATAATTAACTAATCATTGTAAATAAATTTGATATAAAGTTGTTAATTCAATTATAATGGATTGTAATTGATGAATAAGACATTCTGGATAAATAAATAATATATATATATATATATCATATATATTATATTCATTCATCATATGCATGAAAAATACATGAAACACATGCATAATAAAATTTACAATATATATAATTTCATGTTATATATATACTCCATTAAACATATGAATATGTACATTAATCTCATGCATGAACATTTTAGGTCACAACCAATAGTTAACCATTTAAACAGACTCGAAAATGACACTAATGTCACTTAAAACATGTCGTGAATGTTGTGAATATTTTATCACAAACTTGTAACATAAAAATATTATTATGTAACAAAATATGAGCAATTATATTTTCTTTATTATCCCATAAAAAAATTAAAAAAAACTTGAATATATATATATTCATTTGAAAATCAATTTTCTAGTACTGACTTAATAACTTTTGAATAATTTGATTAAATGAATTCAAAACTCATTATTCTAAACCTGAATAATAATGAATTTATTTATTTATTGTGATGTATTAAACTATAACATATATCATCCCGGTATATGGGTCCCACCATGTCCTAAACTCCAATTCATATGAATTTGACATGCTTCTAAATAGGCTTTCTGTGTGACCCTCTAGCCCTTATCTTGATAACAGTGATTAATACTCAAAAACCAAGAGTGGTGTCTACTATCCCATAAAGGCCCATAAGGAGATATGTATTAGTCATAGTAATGATAACCTCTAATGAAAACACACCAGGTAACATAATTTATTTATCTCACGATATCTCATAAAGGAAAACACACAATTCATGTCATCATCCTTTCTTACGTTATTTATTTGTGAACATAATGGACGCACTTTCCTTTCTCAAACATGGTCATGGATTTCATAAATCCACATCCATTTAATTCAATAAGTCCAGAGATATCTCTTCCTTTCAAAATTGATTAATTATTTCTTGGTCATTCAACCAATGTGATATCATTTATGACACATCCAACCCAAGCCACCTCCCCATAACATAAATTTAATGTTTTTCATCTTGAAAAAAACTATGTAATCAAATGATATATATTAATAATGATCTCATGTAAAGATACCAAAACATGTGCTTATATATAGGAACAACCAATGACACCTAAAACATGTGGTATTCTTACTGGTGGGTCTGTCATCATGATTTCCATTACTAGAGAACACCAAGTGAGAACTTCATGAGAAGAAGTATTAATGTTTATGATCTCCCAACATTTTATATTCAAACATCATCTTTGTTCCACTATTATGATTTATCTAGATTATATGACATATTTTTATGATTATTTTCATCTCCATGTTCTCATTATAGATAGAAATTTCTACAACCTGTTGATACGACAAATAATCTAAGGACTTTACCATGTAAATAGTGGACCCAAAAGTATCAAAACTATTATGGTGAGAATGCATCAGGCATAAATATTTGTATATATGATATGGTATTCAAAAAAATTACTACTTCGGTTGGGTCTAGGGAACCTAAATTCATAATATTAATTCAATTCTATACATTCCCACATACCATTTCATTATCAACATCATATTTCATTACTTATAACTAATTATAAACAAACCCTCAATGTATATCAAACCACCACATAAACCATATATCATCCCACGAAACATTCTAATATAACCCCTTTCTTTCTTACTAGCCACGCCATTATCCCACACAAGCTACCACTTTTCCTATTTCCAACTATCTCTAGAAAGCCACAACCCTAGTAAAAAAATGTTCCACCTACCTGAAACTAAGCATAATTGTTTTGATTAAATAGCCACCAAAACATCCACACAATTCACAAAAACATAACAAGACAAACAATAATAATCAGCACCCCATTTTATCATCAACAAAAAACAAAAATTCCCTTCATTTTCACAAAAAAACATAACTATGATATCAAATTCCTCATATAAATTTTAGTTACCATTTTAACATTTTTAATATTTTATAAAGGTAATTTTTCACAATTTATTCATAGTAACAATAATATCGATTTGAATCAATAACAACAATATTTATCAATAACCAGAGAAAAATTATGAAAACAAGTATAAAACATGCCATACACCCACTTCCCATAAATTTCATTATGTTTGGTGCTTTATATTCATTAAGAAATTTTTTTCTGTACCCCATAGAGATAAAAATTATTATATTTTCATTAAAAACAAAAAATAGAAGAGAGTTTTCAAATCCCATATCTCCATCAAAGCATCATAATTCATTGTGCAATGATGAATAAAAGAAGATATTATCATTAAGAAAGAATCACACAATAAACCCCCCAATGAATCTAAAACACGTCATCAAACCATAACCCAAATCTATCAAAACCAACCCAAAACCTATTTGAATAGCCATTATAAATGATAAAAAGAAGAAAACTAAAGAGAAATATAGGAAAAATCACCTTAGGTCACTACTGGATAATCACTAGAAGCTAAGGGAAAAATCCAACCAATGATGTCTCAAATTTAACACCCTGAGGTTTTATGAAAATTTTCATTCAAATATACTTAACTTCTTTGATATCTTGAGTTACATGCAACCACGAGTTTAAGAAAATTGTGATGTACTATTTAAAATATTATTATTTAATTGTATCACATAGCTATTAAATTTTAGGGTATGATCAGGGTTAACTAATCTATGAATTATAAGAAATACCATAATCAATATAAATACTTAGTAATTAATCACACAATTTTTAGTAAATTCATTTTATTCTTCAAAAATATTTTTTTGTTAAAAATAAATTTTTATTTATTTTTTGAGAAAATATTATAATAAGTTTTTGAACAATCAGAAAATATATTTGACTAAATTAACATCATTTTTTAAATAAAAATATCAAAATTATCTTTGGTTGAAATTTTGGTATTTTTCTGAAAATAGTAATTCTTCAGTGAATTGTGAAAAACACTGACATTAATAAAACTATCATTTTATTTTTATATAAATTATAATTATGAGTTCAATTTGATATAAGATTAATATAAGTAATATTTAATTATATATAATATAATGAACTTCATTTATAATAATTATATATGATTTTGGTATAACTACATTTTTGGGCTTCAAACACATTTTTCTAAAAACAGTTTTCCATTGTGGATTACAAATTTATACTAAAACTAATTTTTGAAACATCTAGAAATTTATTATTGAAAAATGTGTTCCATTTCTATAATCATAAGTTTAAAATTTTTTACATAGTCCCCTTTTATTATTTGTCTAAATGAATAGTAACTATAGTAAAATTTATCACCTTGATAATTGGTAAATCAGGTAGATCTAGGTTTAAACTAAGTGATAAGTACATAATTATTTATAATAATAATTATTGGATGAATTAAATTCTACCATTATCACCTTTTTTTTAATTTGAGTTGTTAAATGGACAATTGTTTAGGAAAATGACTTATATATTATTTAAACTAAAGGAAGTAACAAAATGACACTCTCTTAGTTTTATATATCATTTATGTGTTCACATAAGGACACAAATTAGTTACAAATGAATATTAACAGTAATTTTTTGAATAATGAAATTATATTAATTATGTTAATTTATTTATAATTTTCAGTAATTAAATAATTACCTTAAATACTTACACAATGCCAAAAGAGAATTTATTCAATTGATGGAAAAATAAAACAAATGGTGTTAAAAATTATTACAATTAATATAATTTGAAAAACATAATGTGATCCAATAATTTTATTGATAATATTAACATGTTATTTATTTATTAAAATATTTTTTTATAAATTATTTTATTGTCTTGATGTGTTTAAAGTCAAAGTATTGAATATTTTTAAAATTCAAAAAAATAATATTTTATAAAAAAAATATTTTATTAAATTATTTAAAAATCATAAAAATATAAAATACGATAAATTGTATAATATATTTTCTAAAATATAATCCCTTAATCCTTTATATTCCTTTTTTAGGTATTTGGGTTGAGATTTATTTTATTATAAATTAATCCCTGAAAATTCCAAAAGTGCCACTCACCTCAATTATAAATGGGCACCTCCTTCCTCACTTATTTACACAAATTTGAGTCATATAGATCTACCAAAACCTAAAAAAAATTATTCTAAGCTTCATTATCTACATTAAAGAGGTTTTTTTCTTCACAAAATACAAACCTTAGAGCCATTAAGATGAGAACTAAGGGAGTTATCTTAAAGAAGAGGTAATCGCTTTAACTAATGACTTTCTTTTTTATTCTCCTTTTACTTCCTATAAATATGTTATATTATTCATAAAGTAATTAATTAAGTATCCTAAATATTATAAGATTTTATTATTGTTATTAAACAACCATTATCCATTCTCGTTTCATCAAATGGGATGTGAAATTATCACTTGTGTGTATGTATAGCTTACTGTCTCCACGTCTTTCATGGATGGTTAATATGATGGGTCTAAAGTTTATATATTATATTTATAAAAAAATAATTCTTATAAATATATAATATAATATATACCTTTTTACCTTCTAAACTGTTGGAGAATGATAATGTGTCTAGTGCGTGCGTGTAGACTACCTCCTCCATGAAGCGATGTGATTTTTTTTTGTTTCTATTTTACTTGGATGGTAAACAGGATGGATATTTTTAATATATATTATATATATGATATAATAATTATTCTATAAAGTTTAATTATTTTTAAATTTTCTTTCTTTACATCCTTGAAAATGTGAATACAACATTCATGCGTACGTACGGCATACCTTCTCCATAAATGGTGTTATTAATTTCTTATCTCTATCATAATTGATTACATTAAATATATATGTGTGTGTGTAACTAATATATATGGTATAATAATCATTTAAATTATTCTGTTATATATTCATAATAAATTTAAACTTATTATACATGATGTTAAATAATATTCTAAGTAAGTCAGACCTAAGGTATGGTATTTTTGTCTCACTTTTATTTATGTAAGAAACACACCTTATACACTCCATGATTCATTTTTATGGTGTATATGCATTCCTTGAATGTATTTTATGATTATTATCAGAATAATTATGGTATATATATATACATCTATTGTTATTTCATTCATGGAGCTTATGATTAAAATGATACCAAAGTAGTTCGGGTTTTATTTCACAATCTCATCATTATTTGAGATTATTTATGTGTATATATACACTATGGAATATTTATCTTCCATGTACATGTTTTATAAAAAATCTAAATGTTTTTTAATATTATTTTATAATGTTTCAAATCATTCTTACCCATGGATAAATTTTTACAAAATGGTTTGAAATGAATCTTTTATTTAGTTTCCAAATGACGTACTTTGTGACTTTTCTAACAAAATGATGAAAGGGATGTTTTTTTAACTTATATGGCATGACTATATTTTCCCATTGTTATGAAAAATAAATTGTTTTAAGATTCCATTACAATTTTAAAAGTTTGTTTTGAATGAAAATACTTTCATTTATAATTTCATATATTTATTAAAAAGGGGTGTGATTTTAAAATGGAAAAGTTATTTTCCTCAACAATAATTCTAAGTGATCTTTCAAAATCATTTTCTAAGTAATATTACATTCTTGGATGTTACTTATTCTTTAATGGGAATATATTTCAATTATAAAATTATCATTATTTCTCTATATGGTTTACGTTTGGGATTGTATGATGATTATGAATCCCATTTCTTTTCCACGAGTTATGTTATGGTGAAATGCTTATGAAACACAATTCTTTTCCTGGGTTCTAATATGATGAATGTTTTATATTATGGAACAAATATGTATTATTTTCATTAATGATGGGTGGGACCTTTATATCCCTCTAATTAATTGTGTAATGTATTATATATCATAAGATAATAATGGAATACAAGTCGATGTGCTTGATCTGTTATGGGAAACAATTTAATTTTCTTGATCTGTTATGGGAAATAAGTTAATGTTCTTGATACACTATGAGAAATAGGTATTGATTTATGATCTGATTGTATGATTAATTGAACTTGAAATATGAAATAGTTTATATATTTATGATTATTTTACACACATTTATGAAATGAACATATAGTTCATGATTGAGTTATGATGATTTCTCATTATTATGATTCATGTATTCTTAAATGATAATGCTTTAGTCCATTAATAATTTTTATGGTCTTTTTTATATTGGGTAAAAACATTGTAAGTTTAGGTTATGATCTTATACCCTTATGATTATTGTATTGTTTCATATGATTATCTATTGATATCTCCCATGCTTACCCTTATTAAGCATCTAAGCTAAACATTTCTTACATTTCTTTTTACAAGGTTATGAAGAATTATTCTAAATGATTTAGGTTTAGAAAGTTTTCATATGTGTGGAATTTTATTGGATATGTTGGGGAATTAACATGGAATATATAATTATTGGTATAATGGGATATGGTGTTGATCATTATGGGAAAGTAGTTTATGAACCCATGTTTTTAAGAGTTCGTCCTATTTAACTAAAACTATAAACCTAAAAGTGCCTTTTAAAGACCTGGAAATCCCGTGGAAATTTTTTTTAATACATGGAATTTTTATGAGTCCGCGAAAATTTATAGCGCTTGATTCTGAGGCCCAGTGTGCCTGGATTCAATTTCTGATGATTTTGTTCAAGTACGTTCCAAAAACATACGAGCGGGTTTTTAAAACTTTTGAACCAGTGCTTGGAATTGAAATTCGAGGGCACCATTGAACTCAGAGTGCCAGTATTCACTTAATGAGACTTTCACTTCAACAGCAGTGAGTCGATAATAGAAGTTAATTTTTGGGTTTTCTTGAAAAAAAAATAAAGTGTAGCTACACATTATTTTATTTGAGCCGTTATTGGGTGTGTGGAGGTCAAAATCTCCTTATGGAGGTTGGAGGTGGGGCCACCTCACCTCAACCTCTCATGAGAGGTTATGATCGTGGGGCCCACCCGAACTAAACCTCCCATGAGAGGATTAATGTGGTGGGGACCACACGGGGCTTAACCCCCTATTAATGGGAGGAGAGGAAAACCTCTCATCTCTCCCTCATTAATGAGGGAGAGCCTCTTGATTCCTCAACTCCCCATTAAGTTGGGAGAAACTTCTTTACTACCCCCCCCCCCCCCCACCTAAATAGATCCAACCCCCATAAATTTTAATTTGGGCCAATCTCCCCTAATTAATTCATGCAAACTCTCGTGAATTAATTAGGGGAACCTCTTAAATTTATTATCCATTTTGAAATGTGGGGACAAAAAAATAATAGACAAATTCTACCTTCTATTATTTTTGTTTGGAATTTGGGTGGATGATGGGAAAGAGGATAATTGGAAGAAGAGAGAATCCTCCCAACGAAGAACGAAGAACGTGTTCTTCCAACGAAGAACACCGGCGACGATCCTTCTTCGAATTTTTCCCCAGACACCTAAAAACATGGAGCCACGTCCACAACCATCGTGTGAACTCAGAAGTGGAAGTTTTCAGCAGACACGATGAATGACCATCCTCTACGTCTTCTTCATGCGACTTCACCGTCGACAGCCGACAATCCAAGTATGGGGTTATTTCATGTGATGCTTTTCTTTTCTTCTTCTGATCATCGAAAGAAAGTAATCGATGCAAAGTAATGTAATTAATTATTGTTCATCTTCTTTTCTTGATTAACCAATTGATACCACGTTAAACGCGGAGGATGTGGGCCAATATAACATGGTATGACATCCTCCATTGATTTTTCTTTCTTGTGGTGTTCTTCGAAGCGGCAACAAGGTGAAGAAGGTGCCAATCAGAAAGGTCGCACTACCCAGGGCCTCTGTGAACTGCGCCGCCCCCACGGTGCACCATTGCTCACGGTCGAACACCGCCAGCCCGCGCCGGCCCAAGACGCCCCGAACCGGCCTGCTCGGCCACCACCCGGGTGTCGGCCCGCCTGCGGCGGCCACCCGCGTGGCCTGCCTGAAACCCCGCGCGACATGCCCACACCCCGCGCGGCCTGCCTGGCACCCCGCGTGGCCTGCCCGCACCTCACGTGGCCTGCCAGCACCCCCCCCCCTCGCGCCCTTCCCGTGCCCCACGCGGCCTACCCGCGGCCCGCCGGCCTACCCGCATCCTGTCGTGCCCTGCCCGACTTGCCCGCGGCCTTCTGTGCGCCCTGCCCAGCTATCACTGGCCTCTCGAGCCATCCCACAGCATCCCTCGCAGCATCACAGTCAAACCGCCCCCGCAGTCCACTAGGGCTAGGCCCAATGGATCTTGTCGAACGTAGAGGACTGACCGACCCAACGGGCGGTACATAACCAGTGGGTCTGACAGGGTCGGCCTAGTCTGCGTTGGGTCGAGTCAATCCAATCGGGTCGAACCGGGCCCATTCCCATTACTGACTGTTACTTCCTTTGGCAATATCTTTTGCACTGGACAACCGTTGACGAACCATCAGTGCTGATGGTTTTCTTGGATCATGATGGTCCCTTTGAGTATACCCCATTGGAGTTTGGGGTAATGTTTAGATACGGATAGATTGGATCTTACACAAATCCAATCGGGCCCCCAGGACTAAAAAGCTTATAACTCACAGATCAGGCATCCTATTGATGCGCCGTCTATTGCGTTGAGACCCCAATGACGAGGCAGACCTTTTAGTTACTTTTACATGGGACTTTGTGATAGTTGGGGTATCGACATGTAGCTCATGGAGCGGACCCTCTCAGAGACAAGTGAGCGGAGTACGGACACCTAGTAGCTAGCTAAGACCTGATGACTCCTTGACTGATTCGACTCGGAGTGATTCAACTAGCCTAGTGGGAAGCGCCTGGTAGTTGGCAGCAGACCAATAGCGGAGGAGCGCCTGGTAGTTAGTGGCAGACCCACAGTACTCGACAGGAGAAGTACCTATGCAGGCTATTAGGGAATGTGCTTGGTAGTTGGCGGCAGACCCACAGTGGAGAGCACCTCTGTGTGAGCACGGAAAACCCACGGTACTTTATAGGAGGAGTACCTCAGTAGTCCAAGGTTAGTGGGAAGCGCCTAGTAGTTGGTGGCAGTCCCACTGTACTCGATAGAGGAGGAGTTCTCCAGTATCTGTGGATTCTACAATGTGATTAAAATCCTTGTTGAGCTGAGTCAGTAACTTTGTGTTTTCCTCATGATTGAGATGGATTACATGATAACTCAGGTATATGTATGGGCATATATCTCTATGATTTTATCTTTATAATTCATACTTTGTGGTTATCCATGTTGGAATTTTGGAGACCTTGAGGGTCTCGGGGTCCCTACTGAGTATCGTTATACTCACCCCTACACGGGCTATGCCCGCACTTCGTTGTGTTGGTTGTAGAAAACAAGCAGCGCTGATCGAGTCTGAGTGGACCAGGACTGGACGGTACCTGGAGGTGGATCACATGGAGAGATGGTACACAGAGAAGACGGACGGACATGGAGTGTTTTGGAGTCTATCTATACCTACCCTTCAGGTAGGATTTCCCAGAGGACGATCTAGTAGTTGTTTCACCTTTCTTCTATTGTACATCATTTTCCTTGTACTTTACATTTGGGCTTGTATTTCCGACCCCTTTACCTTTCAGTACTCCTTTTGTATACAGTTTTACTTAGTGTATTTCTTCCAGCTACTCTGTTGTGTGTGTTTATAATTTGTAAAGGGAATAACTTCCCAGTTTTATGGATTTACGTCTTTGGTGCTAGTCGTCAGCCCCTGGCCTGTGGATGGAAAGCTTGGGGTAGTCATGGCACATGTCCTGGGGGACGGGTTGTGACAAATTTGTATCAGAGGAGTCAGTTCTTCCACTGAACTTGGGAATATGATCATTCTTTTCTATGAAGAAATAGTGTTAATAGTACTGAGTGTGGTTTTCAGTTCAGGGAGTCAAGTGTTGGTGCGGTGGCCGACGTATCTATACACCTGGACCCTGACTTCTGATTTCTGACTTAGTGCTCAAAAACACTGATTGCGTGTGTGTTTTCAAATGTTTTATTTAAGTCATCTCAATAAGATCAGCTCACCAGGTATAATATTTTGACTATGTCGCATCTGTTTCATTCAGGATGCCTCCCCGTGGATGACCAGCTAGAGCCCTGAGAGTTGTATGCACAGATATCTCACTAAGCGACGAGGCCTTGATGTAGGGCCCTCTTCCAGTGGAGGCATCAGCAGTACCACTACCCGTTGGGCCACCGATTCCACCAGCCCCAGCAGTAGACGATTCACTCCACTTGAGCATGTTGTACGAGTTCCAGTGCCAGAGGAAACCCAGGTTTAGGGGAGGGATGGACCCACAGGCGACTGAGGATTGGATTGATGTTGTGGTGAGAGTCTTCACACTAGTAGGGACACCAGCAGACCTTATGGTGATCCTTGCCGCGAGTCTCCTTCATGAAGCAGTAGGCAGATGGTGGAGCCCGATGCTCCAGGTTTATGACGAGATGACACTACTATGGACAGACTTCGAGATCCTATTTTGGGTGGAGTTTGTCCTAGACACCCTTCGTGCAGTGCAGATACTGGAGCTACTGATCTACAGCAGGGTAGTATAACTGTAGCTCGGTACTCAGCGAGGTTCAAAGACCTCTCCCTATAATCTATAGATATGGTGCGAGACCCATTCTTCAGGGTCTACACCATTGAGAAGGGGCTTGGGAGAGATATCAGGGCTTCAATGATCTCACTCAACTACGCGACGCAGGCGGGGGTGCTAGAGAGAGCCCTCCTGGTGGAGAGTATCCTTACAGAGCAGTCTCTGGCAGCGAGACCCACCACTAGTCAACATGAAACAGATGTTTCTACAACTGGCGGTAGAAAGATGACTCAGAGGTCCAAGAGGACCAGACCCACGGGTAGATGACCGTGCGACTCAGAATTAGTTGTGCGGGGCACCTAGAGTGGAGACAGAGCCAGACATGCCAGGATTAGATAGTATTACTCGTGCGGCGTGCATGGTTACATGGCTCGTGACTGTCCGACCCACCATTTGGATGATCAGTAGACAGTCAAAGGATCACCCATGCAGAGACAGATATTCAATCGAGGTAGTCTGCAGGGAGCAGGTGGATGTGGTAGAGGATTTGGTCGTGCAGGTGGTGGTGGATGACGTTTTGAGGTGTTACCACCACCACCATCAGGCGGTCCAACCTCGACCGCAGGGAGCTGGTGGACAGGGGAGAGCTCAGCTCCAGGCAACTAAGTCCAATGATCACGGCATTGCAGAGATGATTCGAGGATTGATCTGTGTCTACTCTACTATAGCTGCAGTTCTTAGAGACACAGGTGTCATTCACTCTTTAATTGACACTACCCTCGTTCAGAGCTCGGAGATTCCGATGGATCTGTTGGCTCAATCCTTACGGCTAGAGACTCCTATGAGAGAAGACTGAACAATCATGCACTGGTGTTGGTAGTGTGAGCTTACTCTAGGATGCGAGAGCTTCGGCTGGGATCTCCTCATATCAGAGTCGAGGCCTTACAACATCATCTTAGGTATGGACTGGTTATCTATAGTCCATGCTCAGATTGACTATATTAGGTGCAAAGTGCGTTATGTCCACACGGATGGGACAGGGTTCACCATCACCGGTGAAAAGGGAGCCTTTGCAGCGTAGGACGGACTTACTTGGAGGAGTGTGTATCCTATCACTCATCAGTTGGCCTTCCTTACCCTCAGAGCAGTTGATGTGGATAGTCCGAGTTATCCTGTAGTGATGGATCAATACGCAGGTGTTTTCCCTGACGGTGTTCCAGGACTACCTCCTCGCAGAGAGGTTGAATTCTACATTGACATGTACCCCAAGACGGCACCGATATCTACAACAGCATATCGGATGGCTCCTGCTGATCTTCGTCTACTGCGGGTACATCTAGAGGACTTGCAGGAGAAGGGATTCATCTGGCCCAACGTTTCTCCCTTTGCAGCCCAGATTCTATTCACCAAGAAGGCAGATGAAAGCCTGAGGCTTTATGTCGACTACCTTCACCTAAATCAGGTGACTGTGAAGAACATGTACCCACTCCCGAGGATTGACAACCTCTTTTATCAGCTGAAGGGAGCACGGTGGTTCTCAAAGATGGACCTCATAGCAGGCTATCACCATCTCAATGATCGAGATGAGGATGTGCAGAAGACGGCCTTCGGATGTCGGTATGGCCATTATGAGTTCTTGGTTATGCCTTTCAGTGTAAGAAACACTCCAGCTGTTTTCATGGGACTCATGAACAGTATCTTCCATCCATTCCTTGATCGCTTTGTCATAGTCTTCATTGATGACATTCAGATCTACTTGACTGCTGAGGAGGAGCATGTCTACCATTTGTGGTAGTACTGGACACACTCTGAGAGCACCAGCTTTATGGTAAGCTCTCGAATTGCCAGTTCTGGATCTGAGAGGTTCACTTTTTGGTACATGTCATCTCAGAGGCTGGAGTTGTAGTGGATCTAGCGAAGATTGAGGTGGTACTAGCATGGGAGCCACCCAGGAGTGTGACAGAGGTACGAAGTTTCCTGGGTTTGTCCGGTTACTACCGGAGGTTCGTACCAGACTTATCTAGAGTTGCAGCACCACTATCAGCCTTGACAAAGAATGGGAAACCCTTCATGTGGTCGGAAAGATTTCATCATAGATTTCATGAGCTGGGGCAGAGGGTGACTAGTTCTCCCATCATGAGACTTCCAGAGGAAGGTGTAGGGTACGTAGTTTACTGCGATGCATCAGGGACCGGACTCATGTGTGTCTTGATGCATGAGAAAATTGTGATCGCTTATGGTTCCCATCAGCTGAGACAGCATGAGAAAAACTATGCTACCCATGACCTAGAGTTAGTAGTAGTGGTCTTCGCTTTAAAGATGTGGTGACACTATCTGATGGTCGAGCATTTTACTGTGCACTCTGATCACAAGTGTCTCAGGTATATATTCTCTCATAAGGACATGAACCTAAGACAGTGATATTGGATTGAGTTCCTCCAGGACTATGACTTCAAGATATTCTATACTCTTGGGAAGGGGAACATTGTTGCAGATGCACTCAACAGGAGGTCTGGTATACATCTTCTAGGAGAGGAGACAGATCAGCTGGATGCTTTACAGATATCCTTTGTGGATAAAGATGGAGTATCCTTCCTTCAGTCTCTTACAGTCACTCCCCCACTTCTTCAGCGAGTTAGGGAGGTGCAACATGGAGACACTGACTGCGAGACACGACGTGCTCAGATATCCACAGGGCAGGCACCTAATGGATTTTCTAAATGTGGGGAGCATTTCATCCTCTTCATAGGACGTACCTTGGTACCAGTAGCACTTCTGGAGAAAGTGTTGAGGGAGTTCCACACTTCCCCATTAGCAGTACATCCAGGAGTGTCGAAGATGTACCAGGAACTTTGACAGTAGCACTGGTGGCCAGGTATGAAGAAGGTAGTAGTGGAGTTTGTCTCTCGGTGCCTCACTTGTCAGCAAGTGAAGGTAGAGCACTAGGTACCATCATGATTGGTTCATCCTTTAGAGGTACCAGAGTGGAAGTGGGATGGGATATCCATGGACTTCGTGACGGTTCTTCAATGTACATCCAGGGGACACGACTCGATTTGGGTGATCGTTGACCGACTCACCAAGTTGGTCCACTTCCTATCAATCAGAGAGGGGCTCAGTAGAGAGCTTGGGACACCTCTATGTGTAAGAGATTGTGCGGCTACATGGAGTACCTTCATCTATTGTCTCTGATCATGACGCACGCTTTACTTCCTGACTATGGAAGGGGTTGTAGGAGACTTTTGATACGTAGCTTCTTCTGAGCACCGCCTTCTATCCTCAGATAGATGGTTAGACTAAGCGGACCATTCCAACCCTCGAGGATATATTGCATGCTTGTGTCCTTGACTTCAGTCACATCTGGTAGGATCACTTACCTTTGGTGGAGTTTTCCTACAACAACAGTTATCACTCTACCATAGGGATGGCACCTTTTGAGGCGTTGTACGAGAGACCTTGCAGATCACCCTTGTCCTTCACAGACCCAGGGGAGTCAGTGGTAGTTGGACTAGAGAAGGTACAGGATACCATAGAGAAGGTTCAGATCATCTAGGAGAGGATGAAGACTGCACAGATCAGACAGAAGTCATATTCTGACAAGAGATGAAGGCCTTTGGAGTTCGAGGATGGTGTCCATGTCTTCCTACGGGTCTCACATCGATGAGGTATATGGAGATTTGGCAGAGGAGGAACGTTTTCTCCAAGATTCATCGTACATTTTCAGGTCCCCAGTAGAGTTGGTGAGGTGTCTTACCACTTATCTCTTCCACCTCAGTTTCACCGGGTGCACGACGTCTTCCACGTATCTCAGCTAAGGAGATATGTGCATGACCCTTCTCATATCATCGACCATGGAGAGATGGACGTCGACGATGGAGATACTTTTACAAAGGTCCCAGTGGAGATTGAGGATCGACAGAAGCGGGTCCTCTGTGGACGGTCTATACCTCTGGTCCGTGTTTGCTGGCAGCACGGGAACCTCTAGGGGAGCACATGGGATCAGGAGGCTCAGATGTGTGCTCAATACCCCCATTTGTTATCTTAGTTCGAGTTGTAGCTTACGGGGACATAAATCCCTGAGGTGGGTAGAATGTAAAGACTCAGAAATCCCATGGAATTTTTTTTAATAAAACATGGGATTTTTATGTGTCCACGAAAATTTATGGCACTTGATTCCGAGGACCGGTGTGCCCAGAATCAATTTCTGAAGTTTTTATTTGGGTGTGTTTAGTAAACGTACGAGTGGGTTTTTATAACTTTTGAACTGGTGCTCAGAATTGAAATCTGAGGGCACTGTTGAACTCGCAGAGCTGGTATTCGCTTAAGGAGACTTTCACTTCGATGGTAGTAAGTTGAGAATAGAAGTTAATTTTGGGGTTTTATTGCAAAAATAATAATAAAATAAAGTGTATCTACACATTATTTTATTTTAGTTTTCATTGGGTGTGTGGTGCTTAAAATCTCCTCATGGAGGTTGGAGGTGGGGCCACCGCACCTTAACCTCTCAGGAGAGGTTATGGTGGTGGGTCCCACCCAAACTAAACCTCCCATGAGAGGATTAATGTGGTGGGGACCACACAGGGCTTAACCCCCTATTAATGGGAGGAGAGGAAAACCTCTAAAATCTCCCTCATTAATGAGGGAGAGCCTCTTGATACCTAAAATCCCCTATTAAGTGGGGAGAAACTCCTTTACCACCTCTCCCTCCACCTTAATAGAGCCAACTCCCCTAACTTTTAATTTGTGCCAATATCCCCTAATTAATACATGCCAACTCTCGTGACTTAATTAGGGGGAGCCTCTTAAATTAATTCTCCATTTTGAATTGTGGTGCCAAAAAAATAATAGAAAAACTCTACCTTCTATTATATTCATTTGGCATTTAGGTGGAAGCTGGGAAATAGGAGTATTTGGAGAAGAGAGAATCCTCCCAACGAAGAACAAAGAATGCGTTCTTCCAATGAAGAATGTCAGCAACGATCCTTCTTCGACTTTTTCCCTAGACACCTACCAATGTGGAGCCACTTCCACAATTGTCGTGTGAACACAGAAGTGGAAGTGTGCGAAAGACGTGACGAACGACCATCCCCTACATCTTCTTCCCGTGACTTCACTGTCGACGCCTGACAATCTAAGTAGGGGGTTATTGCATGTGATGCTTTTATTTTCTTCTTCTCATCATCGAATTAAAGGAATCGATGCAAAGTGATGTAATTAATTTTTGTTCATCTTCTTTTCTTGATGAACCAATTGATACCACCTTAAACGCGGAGGATGTGACCAACCTAACATGGACTGACATACTTCGTCGATTTTTCTTTCTTGTGGTGTTCTTTGAAGCGGAAACGAGGCGATTAAGGTGGCAACAACAAAGGTCGTGCCACTCGCGGCCTTCATGAACCGTGCAGCCCCCACGACGCACGGGTACTCCTGGCCGAACACCGCCGGCCCATGCCAGCCTGAGCCACGCCGAACCGGCCTGCCTGGCCACCGACCCGCTTGCCCACGACCTCCCGCGTGGCCTGCCTAGGACCCCACATGGCCTACCCACGCCCCGCGTGGCCTCTCGCATGGCCTGACCACGCCCCGTAGGGCCTACCCGGCGCCTTACGCGGCTTGCCCGACGCCCCAAAGGGCCTTCCTGGCGCCCTGCGTGGACTTCCCGTGACCCACATGGCCTTCCTGGTGCTCTGTGCGGCCTGTCAGGCGCCCCACGCGGCCTACCCCCCCTCCCCCTCGCGGCCTACCCACACCCTGTCGGCTTTCCGCGCTCTGCCCGGCCTTCCCGTGGCCGTCCGCACGCCCCCCTGCCCGGCTGCCACTGGCCTCTCAAGCTGGCTCGCGGCATCCCTCATGGCATTACTGGCCGAACCGGCCCCGACCTCTAGGTTGAGCCGCCTATGTGGCGAACTTCTGGCTGAACCGCCCCCGCAGTCCATTGTGTCGGGCCCAGCGGACCATGCCGAACCTAGCGAGCTGACCCGCCAAATAGGCTAGGCCAATCCCAATGGGTCTGACTAGGTTGGCCTAGTCTGGGTTGGGCCGATTCGGTTCGACCGGGTTGGATCGGGCCTCGGCCCATTACTAACTGTTTCTTCCTTTGGCCATATCTTTGGCACCAGACCACTCTTGACGAACCGTCAGCGGTGCTGGTTTTTTTGGAGCACGATGGTCCCTTTGAGTATACCACATTGGAGTTCTGGATAATGTTGAGATACAGACAGGTTGGATCATACACGAATCCAACTGGGCTCCCGGGACTAAAAAACTTATAACTCACAAACCGGGTGTCTGATTGACGCACCGTCTGTTGCATTGGGACCCCTATGACGAGGCGGACCTTTGTGTTACTTCTACGTGGGACTTTGTGACAGTTGGTGTATCGACCCATAGCTCGTGGAGCAGACCCTCCCAGAGACGATCGAGCATAGTACGGAGAGCTAATCGTTGGATGAGACCTGAGGACTGCCTGAACGATTCGACTCAGAGTGATTTGACTAGCCCAATGGGGAGCACCTAGTATTTGGAGGTAGGCCCATATTGGAGGAATGCTTGGTAATCGGTGGTAGACCCGTGGTACTCGACAAGAGGAGTACCTCTACAAGTTATTAGGGGGAGCGCCTGGTAGTTGGCGGGAGACCCACAGTGGGGAGCGCCTCTGTGTGAGCGCGGCAGACCCATGGTACTCGATAGGAGGAGTACCTCAGCAGTACAAGGTTAGTGGGAAGAGCCTGGTAGTTTGTGGAAGGCCTACTATACTCGACAGAGGAGGAGTTCTCCAACATCTGTGGTTTCGACAATGTGATTAAAATCCTGGTTGTGCTGAGTTAGTAAATTTGTGTTTTCCTCATGATTGAGTTGGATTACTTGATATCTTTGGTATATGTATGGGCATATATCTATGTGAGTTTATCTGTAGAATTCATACTTTGTGGTTGTCCTTGTTGGATTTTTCGAATCCTTGAGGGTCTCGGGGTCCCTACTGAGTATTGTTATACTCACCCCTGCATGGTCTATGCTCGCACTTTGTTGTGTTGGTTGCAGATGACAGGCAGCGCTAACCGAGGCTGAGTGGACCAAGACTGGATGGTACCCGGAGGTGGATCACACGGTGAGACAGTATATTGAGGAGATGGATGAATGTGGAGGGTTGTAGAGTCTATCTGTACCTACCCTTTAGGTAAGATTTCTTGGAGGACTATCCAATAGCTATTTCACCTTTCTTCTGTTGTACTTCAGTTTCCTTGTACATTACAGTTGGGCTTGTATTTCTGGCCCCTTTACTTTTCAGCACTCATTTTTTATACAATTTTACTTAGTGTATTTCTTCCAGCTACTCTGTTGTGTGTGTTTATAATTTGTAAAGGGAATTTCTTCCCAGTTTTAGGGATTTATGCCTTTGGTGCTAGTCTCCAGCCTCTAGCCTATGGAAGGCAGGCTTGGGGTAGTCATGGCACGGGCCCCGGGGGACGGGTCGTGACATGCCTTGAGTATGTAAGTGATCAAATAATTTTTATTCGATTTTTTAAGTTTTGGATGGGAATAATTTGCTCACATTTATTGATATAAAAGCCATAAGTCTAATGTTTATGTGTTTTACACTAGGCCCTGAACTGCAGGTCTCGGATGGTTGTGTCAAAGACATCCATGGATACACCTATGATCTTCTAAGGTATAAGAGAAATTAAATGAAATAAAAAAAAGTAAGTTGCTACCAATTTATATATGGCCATAAAAATATGGTGTTGTGGCACTACAGACCCACATCCTATAGTGACTAGTCGAGTCTGCTGACCCTTCAAAAATCAGACTTTAAATTTTCATATATTCTCCAATTTATGACTCTGTAATCTTTAAATATCCAATATGAATGAATGAAGGTCACATTAATACCCTATTCACCACACCTCAAAATTATCCAAAATAGAATCACTAAATTCCATCCCTTTCCCCTCACGGCATGATATAGGGTCACACTGTGAATCTGTCCTCTTGAAAAATCTCATAAATTCCCCAGGACTCTATCGTACTACAAACTCACCCATTTCACCATAACTCTAATTCAGGAAAGTATTCCAAATATTATCTTTCATGATACATGTCGCAAAGAACATGGCCACTATATGAGGTGTATCTGTAGAAACAAATCCAGCACGCCTGAGACATGATGCACTATGAACTCATCCTTGGCACCATAACCAAGGATTATAGAACCACACATCTAATTTATCCAATCCTCTCCTGATACGATCTGAACATACATGTCAAGACCTCTTTATCCCAACTAAAATTCCAACACCAAAAACACTCTACTTCCTATAAAATGCTCATAACAACCAAATCTCATAATGGAATCAGCTAGTTGAAGGAGAAAGGGTAAATATGTAGGAGAATGGGTGGAAGGTTATTTTTTATTATAATTTTGATGTATTTTCATACCATGAATAAAAAAATGATGATAAAAAATCTATTTATAGGCACTTATTTTTTATTTTGAGAAATATATTATTTTATTTATGCATTTTTTTCATCTGGGGAATGAAATCTATTCTAATTACTATTTTATATTCCATGAACAATGGGAATCAAATATGTAATGCTCGATCTAGGGAGATTCATTTATGACACTCACACTATTACATTTCCCCTTATTATCCATGTTATAAATTGAATTTATTAACACTGAAAATCACTAATAAAATAACCCATTTATCATCACTTTTTAGCACTAATAAAGGGTTCCTTTTATGAGCTATTTTTGATTTCAAATAAATACTCTCTTTATCAGCACTGAAAAATCAAAAATAAAATTATTTTTTACAGAATTATTTTCCCAATCTATATACCCATTTATCATCACTACACAAACCCACCACCCCCACATGCTCATGCATGATCCCCACCCCCCACCCCACCCCACCCCACCCCACCCCCCCCCCCCACACACACACCTTTATTAGTTCTTTACCCTTATCCCCCTCCCCATTTTTTAGTGCTCACAACACCCCCTCTCATTCATAACTCTCATGAAACTCATATGATTCAAACCTAGGACCTATAGGTTTAATCTAAATTCCTCGTACCACTGTAGTAACCTAATTTTTCAGCATTTTAGGATATATAATAATATTTATTTATTTATATGTATATAATTACATACATCTTTTTCGTATATATATTCATATTATTATTAAATATATATATTTATATAATTATTAAATTTATATATCTATAAATATTTAAATAATTTCTTTTAAACACATTTATAAAATATGATTTTTTTTCTGTGTATTTATGCATGTCTCAGTGTGTGCATTTGTGTGTGTTTATATTTATATTCATGTCTGTGTGTTCATATTTAGATTTTATATTTAATAATTATTTATATATTCATATAATTATATTTAAATACATTTATAAAATATGTTTGTGAGTATGTATATGTTTTTATGTTTGTGTGTTTATATTTATATATACATATGTGTGTTTTCCTCTATATAAAAATAAAAAAAAAATTAGTTACATATATTATATGTTATTATTTATTTACATGTATTAGAATATATGCATGAATATATATTGGTTTATTAATACATATATACACACACATATATTTATTTATAACATATAATATACTTTATTTATTGGTATATACATATTCATACATTTTTATAACATTCATAAAATTGAAAAAAATTATTCTAAATAAAATGAATAATTATTTTTTACTGACATATGGTTTATTTATTAAAGAATACATTTTATATGTAAATATATATAAATATTTATTACTACAATTTAATTTTGTATATGTAAATATATTAATATATGTATATAGTTAATAATAAATAACAATAAAGTATTAAAAATAATAAATATTCACCCCATAATATCTGTATGAGTGTATGTCTTATGAAAAAATTCAGTCTTCATTAAAGAATGACAAGAATACCCACGTAAAAAAAGTTTAAATTCCTTCGATTATTGAAAAATTAAGGTACCTAAAAATAACTTTATTATAGAGTCCTTCTATTCATTTTGACCTTAGAAAATGGGTAAAAAGTGCTTCGGAGTCTAAACAATGTAGATCTTTTTTCATGCTTCAATTTGATATCTCATAGAGCCCAAACAGGCACTCGGATGAAAAGTAATGGTTGTTTGAAGTTCAAGTCATGATTTCAAATTATCTTAAGATATTAATCAATTTATTAGTTTTTTATCACTAAAGTGTTAATAAAAATCTATTAATCAAAAATAATTATAAAATTATTAATTAATATTAATTTTTAAATACTATTTTAAAATATATTTCACTAAATATATTATACGTTAACTATTTTGACATATTTATTATTCTATAAAAATATTTAGGAAAATATATTATATATATATCAATATATTTATATTTATATTTATATTTTAAATTTTGATTTTTAATAATTTATAAATTTCATTTTTAAAGGTCACCTTTTACCATTGCTTCAAAAATCACTAATAAAGGAGGTATTTATCAGTACTAAAAATGTATTGATAAAGATAAATAAAATCACTAATAATGTCACATCTTGATATCACATTAATGTGTGTATATTTATTTATTTTGATATCCTTTTGTTTTGAACCATTATCGTGTTATCCTAGGTGATTTTTGTGAAATTTTGGTGTTTTTTGGTCATGATCATAGTTTACTCATGGTTAGGCCTAACCGTTCAGCATTCCTAGGAAACTGGGAAGCCTATGGTGGTTTATTAAAGAGGTATTTTTTACAATTGGTTCTTGTTTAAAAAAATTTGGGTCACATCTATTGTACAAAACTAGGCACACAGTTGGCGAAAAATTTACCAAATTGTGTAGAAAAACCATGTGATGGTAATTAATTTTTCAAAAAATTATTTTTTTAACCCAAAAAACTGCTATTAAAACTGTTATATATTCTATAGCTTAGGCTCTTGGTCCTATGGTTTCATATTTATGATTTTAAAGATCCCAACCATTTTATAGAATGATTATGACAAATCATGAGGTGATTTATTTAGGAAAACTCAAGGTAATATCCCAATCATCATTATTATTCATCATTCCTCTAGTTCTCATCACTTTCTTTTAAATGGAAAAATTTATCAAAGTTCGTAGGAAATTATTTGTGAGTTTTCTTAGGATCAAATGGTTTTTCTTATAGATTTTTTTTCAGAAAGGAATGTGGAGACCATAACTACTTAGATCATTGTGTACTTCTTTTGTAATTTTCATGAAAATTGATTCCTTTTATCTTGGTTGAACTTGGGATTATTTAATTTAGGTTATATAAATTGGTTTTCATGGATTAGGGGTATCTTCTTTCTCTTATTATTATTTATTATACTTGGAGAGTATATCATGTTAGGTTGTTGGTTATACCAAGTGTTTGAGTTGGGTGATATTACGAAAAACCTTCTCTTTATAGACCAAAATTTCTTGCTTATTTTAAATTGGTTTTATAAATTTTTTAATTTAATGATCCATGATTCTTGAAATTTGAATGTTTAGGTTTATTTTGTAAAATTTATTTCCCCTTTTTTATTGAAAATAAAAACTAATTTCAAATAATTTCATATTATTAATTTGGTAGGTTTTATTATTAATGTGTGATGTGCCCTTGAAATGATTTGAACTATGAATGTGAAGCATCCATTTATGGGTTATGTCATATGGGAACCTAGGATACTTATGAGTGGGATATATTAGTACAATAATACTATTATGGTTTTCAACTACCTAACATGGTTCTATAATTCAACTATAACTAAACTATATTATGATAGAGAGTTCACTTGTTGGGGTGTTCTCCTATCTCTAATCCCATTTTCATAGGGATTCATGTGAACATAATCATATGTTACCTATGGTGTAATAATCATATCTATCATTGACTTAATATATCATATGAATTGGTTTCCATGTTTCTCTTTTTGGAGAAGGTTATTTATGCATGCTTTTAAAAGGGGTTTATCTAGTAGCGTTCTAAAAACTATTATGTAAAAGGTAATTCAATGTTTTTTTAACTATGAAAAACTATAGTGTATGACTTTATTTTTTTAAAATGGTCGTAATTGGTTTATTTATTCAATCCTTCTTATGAATCACTTTATGGGGTCCTACTATACTTGTTCTTATCACACCCTATACAGACCATTGGGTAGGTGTTGATGTTGTTTTATTCGACACCGTTCAAGGAAAGGTGCCCTTTATTGGTGGTGGGTATCTATGTCAGTAGGGTGTGTGATTTTGGAAGTGACATAGTGGGATGTTGACCCACATATCATAATTATATGATTTTCCTAAGGTTTTATCTACTTTGGTTATTTTGTTACATTATCTTTGTTTCATGGAATTTTTGGGTAGATAAGAGATAAGATTTTTGATAATTAAGGGGTATATTACAAGTTATATCCTAGATAGATCTCATCATAACAAGACTTAAGATACTATAGGGTTTTGGGAGGTGTATCTCTTGTGTTGAGTTTTGATCCAATCTTAGTTCTTTTCTTATGTTCTCTTGGTTCAATCAAATATATCTCACTTATCTTATAGTCTGCCTTATTTATTTGATGTTGTGCCATACCCCCAAGAAGGCTTCCTAGAATTCATTAGGAAGGTTTTGTGGATTATTTTATGTGAGGAAACTCTCAAATAGATAAAAATCATGTTTAAATGAGAGTTTAAGTGGCATGTTTCATGTATAATTTTGTTTCCCCACCCGGGATCAAGCTAGGGAAGTGAAACTAGGGACTCGAAGAGATAAAGGTCAAGACCAAGAGTTTCACCACTAGAAACCATCATCATTAAAAGTAAAAATGATACTCAGTTTGTAGAGGACTCTTTGGAAATGATCAAAAAGATTTTTGACTTTTTTGAAACTATAGATTCTTTCAAATAGAAATGTTCCACCTTTAAGATCAAATTCTCTAGTAGGAGATTGTGGGATATAGTGGTTCAGGTAATCCAGTATCAATATTTAGAGAGGAAATACATCCAAACCATATTTTTATAGTATTTTTTCCTTTAATAATTGATAATATATAAATTCATTGAGTTCCCCACCCTTTAACAAGGTGATAAAACTATAATGGAATATGCTAATTACTTTTGTGAAATGGTTCATTTCTCACCTGAGATTATATCGAATGATAAGTTTACATCTCATAAGTTTCATATGGGCTTGTGACATGATATTAGATATAAAGATTTTATATATAATCATACCACCTATGTTAAGGTCTTGGATATATCCATGGTTGAATAAATTGATAATGGTAGGAAATTTGAGGCTAGTAGGGATTCCTCGTCAATTTGGTGGTGGTTTTAGTGGCTCCTCTATAAAAAAAGGAAGTGGAATGATATTATAAAGGGTGGTGGAAATGGATCCTAATAAAAGAAATATTACACACCTCCAACAGTTTTTAGTAATTTTCCTTTGAATTTCTATTTGTGTGGAAAAACATGGCACATGATATGTATTACCCTCACACCTCCTAAAATAAATAACTTGTATAGATGTCAAGGTATCTTACCAAAGTTACTCTATGGTCATTTAACTCTTCATTATGGAATAGGATCATCCGCACCTAAATGGGTCTGTGGTGTAATTTTATGCTTCAAATACTATAATTTTATAGTCATATACCTCTAGAATAAATCAGTTACATATGGTGGAAGAGTCTCTGATGAAATTTGACGCAGTCTCTACAACTATGAGAGGTACTATCTTTATTTATTCATCTTTAGAGGACACTTTATTTGATACTAGTGCATGTAATTCCTTTATATCATCTTACATGTTTTAAAAATTTGTCATGAAAATTATTCCCATTTTTATGGAGTTGGAGGTTCTTCTTGGAAAGAATATGGATTAATGTTTTTTATGTCCATTATGTTCACTTTTGATATTATAATTCAATTTATTTTGTAATTTTATGGTTCTTGACTTGAATATAATTGATTTTATCCTCAGTATGGATTGGTTATTTTCCTATAAATAAGATATTTAGTGTTATAATTAGTAGGTGTTCCGTACTGTCTTTGATGGGATCTCCTGGATATTTCAAGGAATGTGGGATCTAAGGTCTATTCGAGTGAAAACTCCTCTACTAGAACCCATAAAATTGATTTTCTATTTCCCAGTTTAAATTTCAAATAAACTTGTGGGTAATTATCTTCATTTGGCGATTAATTATTGTCTTAATGTGTTTTCAGATTATTTATTTTATCTTCCACTTGAGAGGGAAGTTTAGTTTTTGATCAATTTGGTGTCAGAAACTCAACTGATATCCATTCCTTCATACCGTATTTCTCCTGTTGAATTAAAGGAATATAATCTTCAATTGGATGATTTGAAAGTTAAGGGATTCAATCTTCCTAGTGTATCACCTTGGGTATCCCCTATTCAATTTTCTAAAACGATTGATAGGTCTCTTTGTTTTGTATTGATTACCAAAATCTCAATCAGCTAATGATAAATAATAAATATACATTTCCTCATATTGATGATGTGTTTCATCAATTAATTGGTGAAAAGTGGTTCTAAAAAATCATGTGTTGGTCTATATGATTTCATGTAAGAGTTAATGAGTTATATATTCTAAATACCTCCTTTAGGAGAAGGTATGGACACATTTAATATTTTGTGATTTCATTTGTTCTAACAAATTCATTAGATTATTTCATTCCCTAATGAATAGTATTTTATACTAGTACCTTGACTCCTTTATCAATGTATTCATTGAAAAATTATGGTTTAATTGAGAACTAAAGAAGAGCAGTATGTCACCTAAAATACATTTGAGGGATCTTTAGGGATCACTGCCTTTTATTTTAAGTAAACAAATTCATTTATAGGTTTAATAAGTTATACACTTAGGAAATGTGGTTTGGGAACATGGAATATCAGTTTATCCTAAAAATGTGAAATCTATCTTTTCATGGGAGGAGTAACAAAATTCTTTTTAGATTTTATGCTTCTTGAGTTTAGTTGGAAATTATCAGTATTTTGTGAAGGACTACTCAAAGATTTCATTTATATAGAATTCTATTGCAAGGAAAGGGGTAAAATTCATATGGGATTATAATTTTCATACATCCATTGATTAATTGAAGTAACATCTAATGAAAACACCTATTTTAATTTTACCAAAATCAAGAAAGGGTAGTGTTATTTTTTTATGCTTTAGGTGCTAGATTGGGTTGTGCTATCATTAAAGAAGGTCATGTAGTGGCTTATGGATCTTATATTCATTGGAAACATAAAAATAACTACAACACCGATGATATAGAAAATGAAATAGTTATGAATGATCTCAATAAAAAGAGCCATTACCTCTTTGGGGAAAGGTTCATTATATATTCAAACTATAAGAGTTTAAGTTACATATTTTCTTAAAATGACCTGATCCTTAAGGGGTGGTGTTGGGTAGAGTATCCTTAGTCATTAGACATCAAAAATTACTCTAACCTAATAAACGGTAATATTTTTATAGATTCTCTATGTAGAAATATTCCTTCTCAATAAGTGACATGATTGAAAGATGAATGGAATTTCATGGAACTCTTTGCTATGATTCACCTCGATGCAATAGTAGATGAGTCTAATATTGTGATGGTCAGTTCTCAGTTGATTTCATCTCATTTAAAGTTTATTTTTCAAGAGAAACAGAGGTAAAAATATTTCACTAGTTTCAAGATCTCTTTATATGGTGGGGAGACCATTTTTGAGTTGTATCTCTCCCCATAAGGCATTCTTTGTTTCATAAACTGGTATTTTATTACTTCATCTTTGAGAAAGGTTATAGTGGAATGTTTTCATTGTTATTGGTTTATTTTTTATCATGGTGTAGCAAAGATGTACTATGATATGAAGAATCAGTTTTGGTGTCCAGGTTTGAAACATGATAGATCCGGGATTATGTCTTGATATTATACTTATTATTAGATTATGGAAAAACACCAAAAAAATTTCTGGTGATCTTCATCCTCCCTTAGTTTCCATATGAAAATAGGATGAGGTATCCATGGATTTTATCATTGGGTTTCTATGGAATCTATAAGGGAAGGGTTTTGTATGGGTAGTGATTGATCGACTAACCAAGTTAGCTCACTTCATTGTGATTCTGGTCACCACCAAGGTTGAGGATGTGGGAAAGTTATACATTTAGAAGACCATGAGGTCACATGGGTGTCGTATGATATTATTTTAGATAGGGAACCTCTATTTAACTCATGGTTTTGTAAAGTATTATAAGAGATAATAATATCTGAAGTTAAATTTAGAAAAACATATTATCCTCAAATAACTGACAGACCAGTAAAAAATTCAGAATTTGGAGGATATTCTCTCAGCTTACATCTTGGACATTGGAGGATCTTGAGATTGATATTTGGGACTAGTTTAGTTCACTTATAATAATAGTTACTATCCATACATCAAAATAGATCCTTTTGAGGCTTTGTATAGTCAACCATGTAAGTCACATCATTGTGGGTCTGAGGTAGGTGAGATTTCTCTTGTGGGTCCAAGCATTGTTTTTGATAGATCAATGACAATTCATATTATTCACAATGACTGGAGACATATCAAAGTCATCATAAATATTATGTGGATCTTTGGTTACATACACTATAATTTCTAGTATGTGATCACGTGTTCTTGAATGTTTAACCTCATTTTGGGTCACTATCAACTTGGGAAGAAATGGAAATTAGATACGAGATATGTGGGACATTTGATATCCCAAAATGGATTAGAAATAGGGATTATTAGTTAAATTTTAATTATCATTTGACTTATATCCATGATTTTATACATGTGTCTCATCAAAAGAAGTATAATCATAATCCCTCTCATTTTTTGAACTCAAAAGATCTTGATTTGGAACTGGATATGTCAGTAGTCTAATCACCAGTTAAGGTAGTTGGTTATCAGGAAAAAAATCATGGGAAATCTATACTATTTTTCTGAGTATTATGGAATCATGTAATATATTATCAAGAGATGTGGGAATGTAAATCAATGATGAGGGAGGAGTGGCCTTAAATTTTCATTTATCAATATTCTTCATTATGACTTTATGGGGGAAATAAAGTGATATGATGGGGAGAATTTACATATCCTAATGTACCTTTTAGGTATATAATCATTTATTTTTAATTTATTTTTTTCAACCATTATCGAACTATTCTAGATTATTATTGGGAAATTTTAGAGTTTTCTTAGCAAATTCACAGTTTTCTCACTATTAGGCCAAACCATGCAATATTTCTAGGAAACTGTATGGGTTATAGTGGTTTGGGATAGTGGAGTTTCACATAGTTTGGGTAGAATTAGCCAATTTGTGAGACTAAAATATGAGTTCTCTTCAGTGTATAGAACACAAAACATGGTTTACCAAACCATGTGGTTGAACTGTACATCGAGAATTAATTAATACTAAAAATATTTTTTTAGTCTGAAATTCCTCTAGTTATCCCTATTCTTTCTCTTATAACTTAGTATTTCAACCCTAGGAACTTCTTTTGGATGTTTTGGAGATCTCATCCCTTTTATATAGTTATTCTAATGGATTTTGAGTCGTTGGATCTAAGAAAACTCATTTTGAGGTCTCCCTCTTCATTGTTCATCATTGTTTTTAAAGATCAACTATCTTTTTGTGAAATTTAATCATATATATAGGGGGTTATGGTGATATATATAGATTGTTTCATTATCAAATTAGTTTTCTTGTATATCTATTATGATAATGGAATATAGAGACCAGATCAACCTATATCATTGTGTGCTTCTTTGGTAATTTTCATGGTAAGTGGTTTCTCTTAGCTCTATTGATCTTGGAATTGTTGAATTTGGGTTAAATGATTGGGTATTCATAGTTTAGGGATTTAATTTTCTTATTAATATCCCTTGATCTTCTTCATGTGTGGATATCATTTGGTTTTTGGGTATACCAATTGTTTGAGGTAGTCAGTTTCATGAAATAATTTCTTTTATAAACCAGTATTTCTTTGATTGGTTTTATAAATTTTTTATTGGAATGATCCATGATTATTGAAATTTGAATATTTAGGATTCTTTTATAAAATGAATTTTTTTTCTCTTGTTTGGAAAATTAAAATGGATTTCAATGCATTTTTTATTGTGAATTTGGGAATTTTGATTATTGATATGTGATATGTAACGTCTCGACCTGAATTCCACTAAACCGGTGCTCTAATCTAACTTTCCAAAAGGACTTATGTGCACCTATCCATAATCTAGATGATTCCAACTAGCAGTAGGGGCCTAGGGTGAGTTTGTGGAGAAAATATAACCTATTATTAGAGTAAACATAGTGGAAATAACTATATATAATCCATGTATGTAAGTAAATAGGGTGATAATGAAAAAAAAAATATTGAAATAGAACATGTTGTAATAATAAATGAAATGGTATAAAATCCTAAATATCCATGTCATGCATAAAACACTAGTCACCCACTAGGTCGACCATACATGAAGGAGTGCATCAAGATACTGAAAAAAAAGAATAGTTATCGAAAAAACATTGATCCAGACTATATATCAGGTCTCCATGGCACTGTCAAGCTGCTCATGCATTGTCAAAAGAATCCACACAAGTGGTCCTTCTTGATCATGAAACCCTGGACCTCTTCTCTATTCATCTCACAATATGTGCATAACCTAAAAATCATACATAAGGTCTGTACGCACACCGAGGACCAATATCGAGGTGAGAAATAATCTTAGTAGTTCACCCCAATAATCAACATGCAAATATGTTATCATAAGTTAATGCTCATATAATATTCTCAGCCTAGCTGAGAAAAAATTGAGAAGATAAATAAAATAAATAATTTGAAACCACGGTCAATCCCTGGATCTGTAATCCTGGTCAACTAGGAAATGTTCCATCATGTATATTTATCTTTATTTGTGTATATATATAGTCCCATAAATATATATATATATACACATACATAAATATGAATATGCAACAGTAATGTGAAAAAAAATAACATAAATCCATTGTTGTTGATCCTTGGGTTCATAATACCAATCATATGGACATCCTATAAAAAGGGAATTGAGATAAATATTGTACCACTCAAGCCATGTATATTTAATTATATCACTAGGACTATAATCCTAATCAAAAATACCTTCTTTTCCAGAATCTTAAATGTATCTGATAAAACTACATCACCACAGGGGGATACCTGTCCTAACCCTGGGTTTCCCTATACTCACATCTAATAACTATATTAAAGTATACCTTATATTGAAGAAAAATTTAGTAAATATGGTATTGATATTGATTTTATACAACCCAATCCACATGTAATTTAGTCTGATGTCTGATTCGCAAGTCCTAGACCATAGGCAATCATGACATTGTGACTGGGATAATCCTTAATGGGATCCCCCTTAGGTGATCTATAAGGAATTATCTCTAAATATAATTACATGATTAGTTTAAATTCATATAAATGGCTCAATATCCCCATACTCATGAAGTACATACGGGCGATGTAGTATTGTTGTGTCCACCCAAACTACGGAGCATCCTATGAATCACATGATGAGATAGAAATAATCCATTGAGTATATCTCAAAAACTGTGTGGAGCGGCATTCCCAACTATCCTAATAAACAATGTGAAGTTCCATGTTCAAAATTTGATCATGTAAGTTTCAAAAGGAAGATCCCAAGTAGTACCTCTAGGCATCCCTGATAATTTAATAGTCAAATATGTTAACTCGACAACCAGATCCTGGGAAGCTCGTATGGGAATAATTTATAATAATTTAAAGAATCAAAAGTTTAATTCCATGAAGTACCTCTGGTAATCCTAATATAATGAGGCTTGAAAGCTAGATCCCAGGAAGCACATCTAGAAATATCTATCTAATAGTGCATCATGTCAGGCTCATTAGCCACCAGCCAGGAATTGCCAATGGTAATCATAAATGCATCAAAAGTAAATAGTTGAATGTATAATAAGGCTCAAAATCCAGATCCCAGGAAGCGCATCTAGGAATCTCTATCAAACAGTGCATCGTGTTAAGCTCATCAACTATTAACCAATAATTCCATTGGTAATCATTTTTGAATCTAATGTAAATAGTTGAATGTATAAAAATATTGAGGATAGCTAAATATATAAACCAGTACTATTATCATAGCCCTAGGGGATTAAACATTTAGAATGGGTTCTAAGGTGACACCTGTTACCATCACTACCCAAACCCCCAATGCACTAGATCTAGGTCATTCAAACGTCGGATTACCCGCTAGGTCCCTCAAGTAAAAACACTAGAGTGGATTCATATATGGGATCCTAAAAGTATATACATAATCAAAGGCATCTTACTCAGGATCCTTAGATATTAAATAAAAATGAATGAATCTTATAGAGGATACTATAATGGTAATTAAATAGATACATCCTACATAGGATCCTTTATGTTGAAATGTAATCAGAGGCATCTGACATGGGATCCTGGGGAATAACTAATCTCATAGTCTCTTAGGCTATAAGGGAACATCTTTCAAGGATGTAATCCTAAAGGGAAGAGCTAAAAAATTATCAGTCAAGATAGATGGATCATATCTCATATTATCTCAAAGTCATGCTCTAAGGAGACATCTAGATTTGATTGCCAGAGGGAGAACATATCTGTTAAACTAAAAGTCCACTAAACACCTCTTAGAAGTACTCTAATCAGCTCAAGGGTTTCACCATAATTATTTATGTGGATAATCACTCAAAATGGATGACTCTTGGGTGTAAATCTAACTACAGAGTGTAAAATCACTGAAAACCTCAAAAGGGAAATACTGGGGTAGTACAAGACATGTACTTAGAAACCACTTTTATGGTCATGTACTTCTACATGGTATGCCTCACATTGGGTCTGGACATATATTTTGACATGTAATGGACACACTCGAGGTATGTCCATGTGCTATTACATGTCCATGTCCCTCTACATGGTGTTTCTACCCATGTACTCTGGCTACATGGCCATGTACTATTACATGGTGTGTACATTCCAAAACTCATCTTCCCATGTACTCGGCTACACGGCTAAGTACAAGTCCATGTACTACAACACGGACTGTATTCAAATTACATTGTTTTTACTTTCAAAAATCCATCTTCTATGAATAGGAAGAATACATGGCATGTTTTCACTGAACCACGCATCATGTACATGGATTTTCCCAAATGGAAAAACCTCAAATCGACCTAAAACCCCTATTTTATCTATAAAAGTTAAATATTGACCCACTAAAGGTCCTAAGAAGTCATAATAAGTCGTAAAACCATAAAATGGTAAATCTATTGGGATTTATGGGAAAAAAATTAAAACATCCCTACCTTTGGGAGGAATCCACCAAATATTTTCCCATTTTTTGATCGACATTTGTTTCACGACAATATGGCTCGTTTCGAGCTCTATAGTGGCACCTCCCTTTATCATTCTACCTCTATATCTCTTTCTATCCATTTTCCTCACTTGTTCGTGTGAAATATAATCCATAGGGATATGTGTGAGAATCCAGGGAAGAAAGAAAAGGAATGGGGAAAAATAAAAGAAGAAAATGAAAATAAAAAAGGAAACAGGGCTCGAGCCAGCCCCAATACCCATCATTATTTTATGCCTTTTTTAGGAAAAAAAGCCTCGTTTTAGACTCAACAGTCGAGATGGAATCTTAATCCAAGGATTCGTTCAAAATATATGTCAAAATGAACTTACATGAATAAATTTATCTTTAATTAATTAAATATTAAATATTAATTATTCCACTAAAATTCAAATGGATTAAAATTCTACCAAACTATTATCCTACAGTAAAAACCAAATTCTAGTACCAAATAAGTGGATTAAAAAACAATTAGAGATCATATGATAGGGGAAAATATCTTTTTACCCCTTGCAAGAATCTAAAAACAAAAAAAAATAAAATTTTTGTTAAACAAATCCAGTTTAAAAATACATGGGTCCTTATAATCTATCAACCATAAACCTTCTCATACCTACGAATACTTAGTATAAAAACTAGTATTCATTCTCTCATTCCAAGAATGTGAAAAAATATACTATCTCAACTATCCAACGTCCAATATCATAGCATCAGTAACTATCTCATATATGGGATACACTTAACTATGACTAATCTAGTAATCTCTACTACAGGAATAAACAAATCATTGTATCAAAACCAATCTTGAGATCAATGGCCCATAGAAAATAGTGAATTTAAACTAAAAATGAGGGTACCCATCCTCAAATTCCCAATGGTGCACTCCCCACCAAATGGATTATCTTATTCCTCTCCTTGAGTGTAACCTCAATAGATTCCTCCATAAATCCAGGAAAGATATTTAAGAATAAGAAAAAATATTCTCAGAATAGAGCCAACTCTCTCAAAACTTACTCAAAATGATGACAACATAGATCATAATCATTTCTAACTATAAATACACTAAAATTCAATTGAATGAAATGTACAGATTTTCTAAGTCATTCTCACATGATATAAGTTGTACTTTCCTTTATCTGACACCTGACACCACGTCTCCCAAAAATGTGCACCCAAGTCCAAACATAGGTCAAATGCCTCAAGAAACCCAATTTATCCTCAATGTATCTTATACCATGGAGTAACATTCATCATTTAACCACAACTCCTAGGAAACCATGCCCATGGAAAGTTTTAAAAACATCGGTCCTCTGCTCGCAGATGAACACTCATAGATTTACAACTATATTGTACCATGCACAATTGATGTGTACCTTTATCACCTGAATTATACTCCAGTTATTCTTCTACTATTAAAACCAAGCTAACCATGCTATACAGCTTGTAAGTCCAACATATCCAAAATTTCCCTTGCAAATCGTCTTCAAAATCAGGCACCTTACCCATGCAATGATTTATTACATGATTGTACATCACCCAACATCACTCCAGTCACAAGTATTTACCCACACATTGACTGCATTATCAATAGCAGAAACCCTAGTTAAAAGGTCAAGGAACCTAAATAGTCATTCCTACCAATGCCAATCTCAAAAAACAGGCACTCCAGGTCCTTCCTCCATAACAATAGGTGTCACCATGCCTATATCGGAAAACCTAGGAACTAATTGTACATCAGTCTCAAACAAGCATATAGAAAATATCATAGCCTAAAAGGCACCTAAAATTTCAGTACAACCTCTTACATAGGTTTCCCTTGATCAAATTGAACATTAACCTACCATGGTTTGAGCTAAAACTAAGCATATCTAGGACTTCCACCTTAACCTATTGATCAAGTCCCATAACTGGGTCATAAGTTCTAAACACATATCCCAAAATATCAATCCTATCCAACAAAGGTAAATAAAAATAGTGACCTACGAGGGCCAGAACTATTAAGAATTAGCCTAATAGGGCCTCGATCCTATATAAGAATCCACATAAGGAACTTCTCCCTAGATTTCATCATATCAATGTAAAATAGTTATTTAACTAACAATCATTTTGTTGTAGTTGGTGTCCTAGGAACAACTGACAGTGCTTTTATTACATGCATATTCAATGTATTGAATATTAATTAAAAATAGTTTTACATATTATTCATTATTCTACATGGATTCAATGTAATAATATCCTAGAGTATTTTTCACATTGATAAGGTCATATAGTATCTCCATTATGATGAGAACCTTAAAGTGATATGAAAATATTCTTAATATAGTTCTTTGGTTGGATAATGTACTATGATAGGATAACTGGTATTTAGAACTTCAGGTTTGAGTACTCATAAGAGGATGATGATTCTTCTCATGATGTTCACACTTGGTAATCTCCAAGATGAGTGAATATGGGAACAGACCCACTGGTATGTATTCCCCATGCTTTGGTTTCATCGGATATTATTATATGAGAGTGTATGTAATTTTCCTTAGACTTTATATTATCATTATTGAATTTCATGACACACAAACTTAGATTTACTAACAAAAACCATCATTCCATATGTCAGTAGGAAATATTTTATGTTGGGTGCATCATGATTGACATGTCTTTATTGGATAAGTCGAGGAAGGATTTCTCCATTCTATCATTATGGGAGTTGATGTCTCAACCCACTGATTGGCATATAACCATCACCTAAATTCAATTTTCATGGTGTATCAACATGTTTATTTTATATAGTCAAAGAAGTATGTATTGAGCATATATGTTGATGACACAATCGTGCAATAATTGATGAGATATTATGATAATGTGTTTATATTAAATAGTAAGTGTTCATATGTGGTTGTCATCATTATGAAATTAAGTTCTTTCTCTTAGGTGCCTTCACTCATTTTCTTGACTGTAATCTTGGAGTTTAGGAAAGCCTGCCTAATGCCAACATGAAGAAATCATAGAGGTTCACACACTAATTTTTTCAGTTGGTCTCAATTAAATTATATTTTAAATGTAATAATTGGAATAAATATTGTACTCAATACTAAGGAATAATTTTATTCAAGTTACATTTATCACATAAATTAAATTAATATTTATTCACGAGATACTGAATACAATATATTTATTTATTTACTTATTTAGATTTTTAATATATATTTATTTAATGGTTTGTGAGTAAAATATTTATTTAAGAGAATAAAATATTTATTCAAGTATTAAATAAATATTAAGGAGTTAAAATGGACCAAGACCATGTCTCGTGATAAATAATTATTTACAACATGGTAAATATTATTTATCGATTTGAGCAAGTTATTGCGTGCCACAAAATAATAATAATATTATTATGTGGAATGGGGTTTATTAAAGGTTATAATATTATCTAATGGATAGAATTCAATTAAATAATTTCTTAAACCTAAAACCTAGATCTATAAATAGGAATTTATGTCTATTGTGTAGGGTATCCAAAATCAAATAAGTGAGAATTATTACACACAATGAATTATCTTTCGATTCCTCTATATATATTTCTCTCAAGAATGAGAATGCTAGAGGGATTTATTAAATATTGAATAATGAGTGATCAAGAGCGAAAAATGCAAGACATTCGAGTTTTCATGCTATAACCTAGAGATCGGGTGGTATTACTTAGAGATCATAGGAGCACATCCGGATCAGTGCTAGAGTGATTATATCCTTGTATCCTCATAACACAACTAAAGAAATATGAAGGGGTCTTTTTGGATGATCAACATTCATCAATGTAGAAAGTTCCTAAGCCTATGTATTAATTTATTAAGATATTAAATAAATTAATTATAAATTTAATATGCATTATCAACATCCATAGTTTCTTGAAATGATAATTAAAATAAATTTTAATATATCTCCCACCATTGCACGCTTCCGTTGCACCTGAAACCAATAAGTTATATCATATAAGTCATGTTTAAATTTATAATTATTTATTTGATTGTTGATCTATGTGGAATTTTGTTTAGATTTTAATTTCATATTATTCATTCTTTAATTTGATTAAGTTAACATACTTTGACTTGTTATTCATGATTCATTAAATGTTTCATTTTATTTATTTTTTAAGAAAAAATGATGAACGACTAGAGATTCCACTAGGAAATTGAAACTTTTTTTGCCAATAAGACAGAGTTACATAGTGTGTACTCAGAAGTACATGTTGTGTACCCTAGTGCACTGCACCAAGATACGTCGAGTGATACATGGTGAACCATTTATTAATGATATGAGGTGTACACCATATGTTTACAGGAAAACCTAGCACACAATTTTCGGATTACACGACATATATCAGTGTACACACCATGTAGTCTACATGGGTTAGTAGTGTAAATCATAAAATTCATCTGTTCATTATGCATGGTCAAACCTTTTGAGACTAACAATCTAGTGAATTTTGTATATACACGGTATGTATGTGGTGTATATGGAATATAGGACATCAAATCCTACCTCCAAAGAATACATCAAGCCACTCGGTAAGAAAAATAGACACACGACTCAAGGAGATACATGGTGTGTATCTGGAATATACACAATGATTAGTCCACTGAGACACATGTTGGAGACGCATATGTACATATCATGAAAATGGTTATTGGATACTTGGCATGTATCTATAATGTACATGATATATAGTCCGACTAAGGCATGCACCCCGTGTAATCTCATATTAATCAAAAAAATTAAAAAATACATTAAATTGGAAAATTATAGCATTAAAACTTTATTTTATTGATTGGAATACCATTATGTGTTTGAAAATTAAATAATGATTTTTAATAATTTTATATTTTCATTTGATTTATTGTAATAAATATATCATTATTGGTTCTACCATTTATTTTCAATGAATTCCAGAAATGATGATTATCTCAAATTAAGTTCAATTGATCATTAAGATGAAAGAGAATTAATTAATTAATTAATTAATTAATGAAAGCATGATCCACTTAATAATAAAGAATGAATAAATAAATGAATTTTTTCTAGTTAATTTTTCATATTTGTTGCATGTATGACCTTTCATGATCTTGACCAAGACCTATGTATGTGTTGGATGTTTAATTTTAATTTATTTCATGGGTTTGAAATTATTTAATATTAAATTAAATGATGTACTATGAGTCATCCCTCCCTCCATTATTATGGAGGACCTACGTTCCCAAGGATATTTATATAATCCCCTTTAACCAATATTTTGGTTCTACTCACCTGCATGTGAGTACTAAATAATTGTAATTAATGGAGCTTTCCAATGTGTGTGGGGATGGTTCATGAAAGAACCATGATGATGCCAACATGTTGATACATAGGTGTATAGGTGCAATGCTGCAACTAATGCCAAGACCAACTAATTTATTTATTCCCCAAGGTCGTAGGATGATTTAATGTTCGGTCATTAAATCAATTGTTGGAGCATATCATGGTCAGGTCATTTACATTATTTATTATTTATATCTAATCATTATTTATTTTACATATTAAATATTATAATCACATAAATAAATGAATTAATGTTAGAATATGAAATTTAAATTTATGAATTATGCATAAATATTTTATCAAACATGGTTAACTAATTAAGTAACATCCACATAATATTAATAAGACATGTAAACGATAAAACAAGGTAAAATTTATGCATAATAAATTAATGTCCCTCAATTAAATATTAATCCATATTTTTCATTCCATTACTTGACTAGGAATGAAACTCAATATAACTAAGTGGTTGAACAACCTTTTTGGGACACTAACTTTTAAATGGGGAGTTATTATGAATGTTTTGGGTAGACATAACCACTTTACATCAAGTGGAGCATCCCTTTCTATACATGGGGTAATTTGGATGTAAGAGAAGGAGAATATGTGTCATTGAAATTAAATACCATCAAGTATCTTAACCAATCCTTGATGGGGTGATGAGGAGGAGAATATGTATCATTGAAACTAAAATTCCATAGAAACTACACATTTTGAGTTCAATGGTGTGGGATATTGGAAATTGATAAAATAGTGGGATAATTATTAAATTCAATCAATTTATTATATATCACCCAATTTTTAAGCAATAAAACTAGTAATAATATACACTTTTAATATTATAATAAAATATAATACCCATCATCCACATTATCCCTATGATCAATACTGGATAAAGAAAACTTCCTAACTAGAAGTAACATGTAGGAATGGTAGAGGCACCTTTAGGTTTTTTTTCACCATGAACAGAAATCATACATTATATAATCTTCATTTCCTGATCCTCCTGCTAAGGTGGTGAGTGATGAAGAGTTCCTAGTCTATGAGAAACATATTAATGAAGAGTTAAATGTTCAATGTTTTATGATTTATTCCATTTCTAATAAACTCATTAAGTCTCATGAAAACATGGATCCATATAACATGCTTGATCACCTTCGTGGTATTTACTATGAGAGTGATAGATAAGAATAGTTTGATATTTCTAAGACACTATTTCCGAGAAATCGTAGAGAGGGTTCCCCAATTGGGCCTCATGTAGTCAAGGTCATTGGATACATTGAGCACTTAGAGGTTCTAAAGTTTAAAATCCCTAAAGAACTGGGCACTGATTTTATTCTGGCATCACTCCCTCAGATCTTCTCTATCTCTATTATTATTTTGAATATAGACAACATTGAGAAGTATCTATCAGATATTCTTACTCTTCTTAACCATGTAGATAATGATATGAAGTTTGAAAAACATTCCATCCTTATAGTGAACAAATGGAAAGGGAAAGTGAAGAGATTAAATCTCAATGTTTCTTCATGCCATTCCATGAAGAATAAGATCAAAGGGAATGTAAGGGAATATGATATTATCTATTTTTTCATGTGGAAAAAGGGAAACAGAAATACAAATTACACTCATCTAAATAAGTGAGGGGAAGCTTCAGGTGTGTTTGTTATCAAGTTCAATTTATCTATTTATATAAATTTGATATTATATATAGCTTATGGTTCTCACATATGTATTAAAATATAGGAAACAATTATATTTAGAAATATTCACTGAGGGGAGGTAGATCTATGTGAATCCAATGGAGGTAAACATTCTATTGTTTCTATCAGTGACTACCACCTCGTGTTTCCAACCATGATGATCATGGTTTTAAAGGGTTGTTATTATATTCCTTCAATTACCAAAAAAAAATTATCAGTATCCAGACTAGATGACAATTATTTTATTTTAAAATTTGGAAATTTATGTTTCTTATTTTATAAAGATATTTTTTTTATGGTATGGAACATTTAAATAATAGTCTTTATGTATTGGATTACACAAACTAATAATGAAAATAGATAATGAAGTTACATCACATGAATCATACCACACCCAACATTGGCATCATAGGCTAGGTCATGTAAACAAAAAGTGCTTGACTCAATTATAGAAATATGTAAATTTATATTATTTTGAACTAAATATTCATGGTGTATATCATGCATGTTTACATGAAAAATGACCAAATCCCCATTTAGTGAGAAAGGTGAAAGGGCTAAATATCTTATTGAATTATTTTATACTAATGTGTGTGGATTATTTATTGTTACATCAAGGGGTGGGTACTAATACGTCATAACATTTATTTATGATTTTAGTAGATATAGACATGGAATAATAATGATGTATAAGTTTGATTCTTTAGCTAAATTAGTGGAATAATATAACGATGTTTAGAACCAACTTGGTAAAATAATAAGAAACTTTTCTCAGAAAATGGTGAATAATATCTTAATTGAGACATCATTGATTACTTATAGAAGTTTGGGATCCTATCCCAACTCACTCCTCCTTACATGCCTCAGTGGAAATGTGTGAGTGACAGGAGGAACCAAACCATGTTGGACATGATGAGATCAATGATGAGTCATGTGAGTCTTTCATTTTTCTTTTAAGGATACATGATACCAAAAGAAGCACATATACTAAACCAAGTACCATCTAAATCGATAAATGGTATTCTATATAAATTTTGGAGTGTAATAAAACACATGTTATCAAATTTACATGTGTGGGGAAGTGAATCATTTGTTAAGGCCTCTTTAGGTAATAAAATTGTTCCTGAAGGCACAAAGTGTATCTTTATAGGATACCCTAAGGAAATGAGGGGATATAACTTATATGACCCCTCAGAAAAAAATTGTAATAGTGGAACGAAATTCCATATTACTTGAGAGGGAGAAAATCTCTAAAAGTGATGGTGGGAGAAAGATAGACTTCAATTAAGTTGAGGCTCAATGAACGCAATAGTTTGTAAAAGAACATACTCCACAAATCTTTATAGAAGAAGAAAAGGTTCTGAAGACACAAACACAATATAAGAGTAAAAGATAGGTTAAAGAATTAGAAGGTTATGGTTTTATAGTCATCGAGGATGGTGACTCATTATTAATTGATAATAATGATACTCTCACCTACAAGTAAGTAGTAAGTACAATATATGATTCTATTGGGACAAAAGCCATGAATTCTAAAAAGAATTCCATGTACCAAAACTATTTCTAGATTTTGGTAGATCCTCCAGTTGATGTAAATCTCATTGTTTGAAAATGGGTATTCAAGATGAAATTGGACATGGAAGGAAAATTTGTTACCAATAAGGCACAACTAGTTGCAAAACGATTTAAAAATCCTAAAGGAAATGAATACGACTAAACATTTTCACCAGTTTCAATGTTTTAATCCATCGTAATTATACTTTACATTATGTTCATCCATGATTATGAGATCTGAAAAATGGATTTCAAAAGAATCCTCAATAGGTACCTTTAGGAAGATGTCTATATGAAAAAAACTGAAGGGTTTGTGACTCCAAAGGTTTCCAAAAAATTATGAAAATTATAAAGATCAATTTATATATTAACATAATCATCCGGGTAATAAAATATTCAGTTTAATGAAGCTATAACATAATTTTTTTATAAAGAATTAATTTGAGCCTTATTTCTATAAACTATTTAGTGGGAGAACAGTCATTTTCTTAATAGTATATATTGATGAAATATTACTCATATGAAAAGAAATATCATTCTTGTTGTCTATTAAGATGTGGTTGAATAAATTCTTCTTCGTGGAGGACATAGGTTAGCTATCATATATTCATGGGATCAAGATCCACCATGATAGATCGAAGAGATTTATTAGCCCAAGTCAAGGTATATATGTTTACAATATGCTAATTAAAGATATTTAGTATGGAAAAATCCAAGAGGGGATTATTGTCAGTGTCACATGGTATTCATATTTCTAGGAAAATGTGTCCTCATACACATGAGGATAGATATAGAATGGAAAGTATTTCATATACGTAAATGGTCGATTCATTCATGTATGTTATTCTGTATACTATATACATGTTTCCTATTAATTGAGTGTGGTATGTATATATTAAGTTGATCTAGGTGACCACTATTAGATGGCTTCTAAGACTATCCTTAAGTATCTGAGGGGTACAAAGGATGTGTTTTATATTTATGGAGGATATAAGGAACTAGTCATCAGAGGATATCCATATTCTAGATTCCATACTGATCAAGATGACATGAAGTCACAAACAAGATACAAATTCACTTTTAATGGAGGTGTTGTGTGTTGGAAGAGCTCAAAGATGGATGTGGTCACATATTCTACAATAGATTCTAAGTATATTATGTCTTCTACGGTATCTAAGAAAGAAGTATGGTTGCAAAACGTAATCCAAAACCTTAACATGATACCTAGTAGAAAATATATTTTCACACTCTATTGTTCTAATACTATAGTGGTGGATCCCGCAAAAGATCAAAGGTCACATCAGTGTATGAAGAACATAATTTTAAAGTATCATATCTTGAGGTATTTTCCTCATATGGATGATGTTTCGATGAGTAGTATTTCAATGAAATACAAAATGGAAGACCCCTTGACTAAATCTTTGACTCAGCAGAAACATGATTATCATATGTGGTCTAGAGGACTCAAATTCATAGGTAGTTGGAACCAGTATAAGTAGAAGTTTGTTGAAGTTGGTTTCCTAGGAGCAATTGATTATAGTTTGATTACATGTGTATTTAATGTATTGAATATTAATTAAACATATTATTATTTATTTTTCATTATTATATATGGATTTAATGTAATAATGTCCTAGAGTATTTTTCACATTGATATGCTCATAGAAGTTACCTACTAAGATGAGAACCTTGAGTGTTATGAAAATATTATTAATATTGTTTTTTGGTTGGATAAGGTACTATAATGGGACACATAGTATTTAGACCATCAGGTGTGAGTACTCATAAATGGGAGAGGCTTCTTTTCCTGAAGTTCTCACTTGGTAATTTTCAAGATGGGAGATTATGAGGTCAAACCCACCAGTATGAATTCCACATGTTTTGGTGTCATTGAATATTTCTATCTGTGAGCATGTGTAATTTTCCTTAGACATTAAGATTATAATTAGTGAATGTCATGACTTGAACACTTAAATTTTCTGAAAAAAACCCATCATACCATATGTTAATGGAATGTCGGATACATTGGGTGCATCATGGTTGACATTTCATTAATGGATAATTTGATGAAGGATTTTTCCCTTCCATCTTTATGGGAGTTGATGTATCATCTCTTTTATTAGAATATTATTGTTTCCTTAATTACATGTCCATGGTGTATCAACATGTTTATTTCATATAGTCAAAGAAAGACATATTTAGCATATAGTTTGATGAAACCATCATGAAACCTTTATGATAAGTTATTTTAATAAGGATTATATAACATAATAAGAATCCATGGGTGGTTTTCATCGTTGTGAAATTATGTTCTTTATCTTCGGTTCCTTAACCCATTTCTAGACAGTAATATTGGACTTTAGGCAAGCCTGCCTAATTCCAATGAGAAATAATCCTAGAGGGTCACACACTAAGTGTTTCCATTGGTCTCAATTATATTTTATTTGAATTTAATTAATGGAATAAATAAAATTATCTAGTCCGAAGAATAATTTTATTCAATTTATATTTATCATATAAATTAAATGAATATTTATTCACCTTATTGTATATGAAATTTATTTATTTATTTTATTGAATATTTAATAAATATTTATTTATTGGTTTGTGAGTAAAATATTTATTTAGCTATTCAATAAATACTAAGGAGTTTGAATTGACCAAGACCACATCCAGTTATAATTAATTATTTACATGTTAGTAAATATTATTTATCAATTGGTGCAAGGTGGTGCACACCACAAAATATTATTATTATTATTCGTCATGTGGTTTATTAATGGTTATAATATTATTTAATTTATTATGATTAATTAAATAATTATTTTAACATAAACTCTATCTTTATAAATAGGTTATTATTTCTATTTTAGAGGGTATCTAAAATTGAAGAAGTGAGAGTTATTGTGCACAACGGATTCTCTTTTGACTACTCTATCTCTCTTCCCCTCAAGAATGAGAATTATAGAGATATTTATTGAAGACCAAATAATGAAATATCATGAACAAACAATTAAATACCTTCAATTCTCTACACTTTCACCTGAAGATCGAGTGGCATTGCTCGATGATCATAAGAACATGGGTGGATCACAACAAGAGGGATTTTATCCATGGATACTCATAGCATAATTATGGAAATCCAAAAGTGTCTTTTTTGATGATCAAAATTCATCAATAAATAAATTTCCCTACCCCATGTATTAATTTTTTCAGAAATTAAACAAATTAATTATCAATTTAATGTTCAATATCATCGCTCATGGTTTTGAGCAACAATAATTAAAATAATTTTTAATATATCACCCACCACCACATGCTTCTATTGGGCCTGGAACCAACACACTAGGCATCCATATACGGTAATACCTCTTTGAGGTCTAGTTCACTATAAAAGTCATAATACTCATCAGTATCGTACTTAGTGATCTGACTAGATAACCAAAAAAGATGGTCGATCAAGTAGAATATCATTCCAAGATATGTAGGAACACACTATATAGTTTTTTATTGAATCTATAAATAACAAAACCAAAGAAAAAATGCTAAAAGGGGTATAAAATTTTGGCATCATGTTCCCTATTGACCTATAAGGTTCACTTCACCTCATGTGCATCAGGACTGAGTCATCAGCCTTACAATCAAACATCTCAACATAGTTCCACATCACCTGCCATCTGAAGAAAATATATAAATGCATGTCAGGTCAATTGAGTATAATTCCACCAAAAACCTGTATGTGAAAACACCATTTACGTTTTTATTGAAAATTTAAATAATTGGCTTCTATTATCAATAAAATCACACACAGGCAAGCTTATAACATGTGCATCCTATGTCCCAAATATGATGCATAAGACACCACCTACCTTTGTCAGCCAAGAGTCAAAATCAATCATTGGCCTCTTTCCAATGGCCAAGATCTAGAAATACATAAATGGCCTCTCACCAATGTCCAAGATACATAGATCCATAATAAATCAAAAACATTACATAGTATGAGTGTCGCTCAATAATCATATGAAAATGTAACCACATAGATCAATACAATAATCCCATATCCCTAGAAACTAGGACTTCTTACTAGAACAAGTGTTCTTGACGCACAGGTCTAATATCCATTATAGGTTCCGACACATTCCTAATACTCTTGTATACCATATCCCTAATGGTAAATAAAAAGGAAAGGAAAACCTTGGATTCCACATCGTAAATTCCTTACCCAGATGTTACTAAACAGGTGATCAGAGCTGGTTCCCCATAAGGCCTCAAGAACGCACCTCTATACACCAGAGGGTTATGAATATTAGCGAGAGCCTGGGGTGTGTCCATGGAGATACTATTCCTTCATATTAGTGTAAACATAGTGTAAATAACTATATATTATCCAAGTTAATACATAAATAGAGTATGGAATTAATACATAGACTAACATAGAACATGATGTAATAATAAATGAAATGTTATAAAATCTCAAACAGCCATGTCATACATACAAACCTTTTCACCCACTGGCCTAACCATACATGCAGGGGTATATAATGAAAATGAAATAAAAATATAGGGCTCTACTACTAACTCCAATATATACCACATACCCAATCTCCATTACATTGTCGAACTACTCTAGTATAATCAAAAGAATCCACATGAGTGGTCCCACTCAATCATGCAACCCTGGGCCTCAGCCATATGTATTATTCCATTTTTGCTCAACCTAAAAACCATAAATAATTTTTTCACATACACTGAGGTGCACGTAAAGGGGTGAGAAATAATCTCAGTATGAAACCCCAATTATGAACCTATAAATCTGTTGTCATAAGTGTATTCTCATGCAATATTATCAACCTTTCCAAGATACAATTGAAAAGAAAAATAAAACAATTAATGTGAAACCACAGTCAGTCCTTGGGTCCTTAATCCCAGTTAATTGGGAAATGTTCCATCATGTATATTCATATTCATATGTTTATATATATATATTCCAATAAATATATATATATAGATAAATATGAATATAAAATAGTAAGATGAAAGAAATAACATAAATCCATAGCAATCTATACTTGTGTCTCTAATCCTAATCTTCTATAAATCCTGTGAAAAGTGAATTTATTTGGATGTAATACCACTCAAGTCATGTATCTTTTAGTTGATCTATAGGCCCATAATCCCAATCAGCAATATTGTCTTCATCTAGCATTGGAAATTTCTTTAATCAAGCTACGTCACCATAGGGGATACATGTCCTAACCCTAGGTTCACCCTTGCGCACCTCCAATCACTATAATAAATGATATCGTATACTGATGTACACTCCTATATATGTGACATTGATCTAGATTTTTTACTACTCAACCCATGTGTAAACTAGCCTGATGTCTGATTCCTAGGTCCCAATCCATAAGCAATCATGACATTGTGAGTTGCATAATCCCTAAGTGTCTCACCCTTAAGTGATTTATAAGGAATTCTCTCGATATCCAAGTATATTCTTGGTATCCATTCATATAAACAACTAAATTTCCCCATCCCTAGGACTTACCTATAAGTGATGTTGTAATGGTGCATCCACCCAACACTAGAGAGAATCCTAGGCATCGCTTGAAGAGATCATAATCATCTATCGAGTATATGTCAAAAAATGTGTGTAGGGTTAGTCCATCCATCCCAATGAATGATGAGGAGCACCATGTCCAACATACGATCATGTAAACCTAAAAAATCAGATACCATTAAGAACCTCTTGGCATCCATGATAATTTAATAGTCAAACATGTAGGCTCAACATCCAGGTCCTCATAAGCATTTCTGGGAACCCCTGGTAATAATAAAAGGGCTCATAATCTAGACTCTATGAAGTGCCTCTATAAATCACAATATAATAATGCTCAGAATATTGATCCCAGGAAGCATGTCTAAGCATCCATGTCAAAGAGAGCATCACATCAAGCTCATCAGCCACTAACCAGGAAGCACCTCTGATAATCATTGTTGCATTAGAAGTAAATAGGTGAATGTATAAAAACAGTGACAGTGGTCAAACACTTAACCCACCACTACATTCATATCCACTTGGGATTATACATTTGGCATGGGTTCTAAAGTGACACCCACTACCATTACTACACAATCCCCCAATTCACTAGCTCAGGGTTATTCAAACATTGGTGTACCAACTAGGTCCCTCAAGTAATAACACTGGAGAGGCATCCAACTTGGGATCCTTGAAGTTTGCACATAAGTGAAGGCGTCCTACTTAGGATCATTAGCTATAAATTAAAAAGGGAGGAATCATATAGGGGGTCTGGTAATACTAAGTAAACATAAGCATCTTACACAGGGTCCTTTAGGTAAAAATGTAAGTGGAAGAATCCTACTAGGGATCCTCAAGAACAACTAATCTCATGTCCTTTTAAGCCATAATGGCACATCTCACAAGGGATACATCCTAAAGGGAAGAGCTACAAAATCATCTGTCTAGAGAGGTGTCTCATGGTGCATCTCAAATCAAAGTCTTACTCTTAACATAAAAATAGATTCTATTACTAGAGGGATAACCTCTCCATTGGCCTAATAATTCCTATTAGGAGTCCTCCAATCACATCAAGGGTTTTACAATCATAATCTATGTGGGAAAATGATCAAAATGAACTACACTGGGGTCCAAATCTGATTTTGGGGTGTAAAATCACTAAAAAACCTCAATAGGGAAACACTAGGGAAGTACACAATGTGTACTCAAAGTACACAGTGTGTACTTAAAAACCTATTTCCTGGTCATATACTTCCACATGGTCTACCTCACATGGGGTCTAGGTGTGTACTACTACATTTCTTGGACAGACCTGGGGTCTGACCATGTACTATACTACATGGCCATGTCCCTCTACACGGTGTGTCTACACCCTAGCTACATAGCCTTGTACTATTACATGGTGTGTACCTTCCAAACCTCATTTTCTCATGTACTCAGCTACATGACCAAGTACATGGGTATATATGTTGGGTATGTATTGTCTCAACAATACTCAATAAATTTTTAGGATTTTGATGCTCACAAATACCCTTGTTTGTTTTCTAATTAATTTTTCTTGAGTGAGTTTTCATGAATTTATATATGGGTTAAATTAATTTTACATTACGAGAATTACTCTAGAAAAAATATTTCAAAACCCTACGTTCAGTAAATGAACGTATGGTATCAACTCTATGTTACACTAAGAAATTAACGCTTGCATATGGTATCAAACCAACATTATGCTAAATAGTTCGCATTGTGATCAACGTCGTTACGTTCAGAAAATGGACACATGTATGGATCAACAACCCTATGTTGGAGTTTGGATTTACTATTCATACCCATGTGTGGAAAAGTTGAACGAATGGTTAATTAATGTTATGTTTTGGATTTTATGCTGATAAGGATAAATATATGGATTATCATCCTTATGCTACTTTTCTTCCCTTCATTATGTAAAGGTGAAAGTATGGTTAAGGAATCATATGCTATGAAAATCAAACCTATGATATGTAGCTCAACCCTACATTGTGTTCTCAATGGTGAAGTTTTTCAATTCATGTTTGCAATCTAATATTGCTACAATGGTCAAGTCTAAATTAAAGATAGATTCAAGGATCGTTGTGATTGTTTCAAAGAACCAAGTTCATCAGAGTAAGTATCTCCTATTTCTATGGGATGTTATGACTCTCCTAGTAATTTGAAATTTGAATTTCTGTATTCAATCGGGTTATTATTTTGGATCTATGCAGCTATAATGAATGATCGATTCTAAAAGAAGATACACATTGGATATATACATGTTAAAACTTTTAATATTGTAAGATTATTGTTTTTTAGTTGATACCTTATTGAAGATCAGTTTTCAAAAAATATCGCTTCATACTATTTCATTCATGAATATATTATTTTTTGAAGAAGAAGATCCATCAATTGTCAATTTCTTACTGCTACAACTTTGAAGAATAACACAAAAATTTCAAATCAAACTATTTTGATTTATTGTAGTTTTAAATGCTCATACTCAGTTGTGGTAGAGTATCAGCTACTCAATCTGACTCTGGATAACCGGTTTTCTTTTATAGAATCAGAAGGATTTGTTATTAGTTTTATTGTAAAGGTTTCAACTACATGCACTCAGTTGTGGATTCCTAGTCTTGTTATTAGAGGACCATTCTAGTGAAATTTACCAAGATTGAAAAGGGAGTAATTAGCATAGTGTACTAGGGGATCTTTGTGCCCCTAACCACTATAAAAAATTTTGTTCATTATTTCTGTTTATCCAATGCATATTTTTATACAGAAGAAAAACACTACATATCCACATAAATCAAAGTGGGTGTCAAAATCTAGAATTGTGGAAGATTTTTTAAAAGACACAATTCACCACCCTCTTATGTTACTTTGTATATTCTGACCTAACAATTGGTGTTATATGAGAGATTTTGGATAAATCTATATCAAGATAAAAGTATAAATTCTATACAATGATGGAAATGGATTTTCTAAGAGAAGGAATGTCAATGGTACATACTCCATATTTTAATTGTGAATATTATGGATGCTGTAAATATCGAATGATTTTCTATCTAAAAAATCTAGGATTCAAAGTATACTAAAAGATCATTACTCCATATTTAATTCCTGAGAAACCAAAAACATTTGATGTTGTAATAAGTAGAGTATGATATCAATTCTAAAGAAATAAATGTTATTATTTTTGGTCTGGGAACATATGAATTCAATCATGTATCGTAATGCCCAACTACCTATGAGATGTGGAAAACTATTACAATCACTTATGAAGGAACACACAATGTTAGACAGATGAGATATGATACATATAAACTAAAACTCGACACATTTAGAATGATTGATGGTGAAAGAATTATATAGATGAATGAAAATATTATAGAAATTTTCAAAAATATTATAGTATTAGGTGAACCAATTAAACAATTTGATCATGCTTTGAATGTACTAAGAGTACAACCTTATAAATGGAATGGAATATCTACTATAATTCATCAGTCTCATCTATCAATGATCTGACAATGAAATAACTAATTGGGACATTGATGATGTATGAAGAAGAAATACAGGATTAATCTGATGATCGTAATATTTTAGTAAAGAAGTAAAATATTTCTCTAAAATTGACATCTTAGAAGCATAGTAGAAGATCAAACCAAGAATTCAAAGATGAAAAGAATTAAGATTCCTCAGATTCTAAAATGGAATTGGTTCAACTAGCTAGAATGTTTTGAAAGTTTTACAAGAAGAATAAAGGATTTAAAAAATCATTTAAGAAGGATGAAAATGAACTAATAGATATTTGACGCTATGAATTCAAGAAATTAGGGCATATCAAACCTAATTGTCCTCAATTGAATTATGAAAGAAAAATGTCAGAGAAGAGATATCTAAAAAATGATTATTATGAGCACAACAGAAAAAGAGAAATGATAGCTACATGGAGTGTATCTAAAGACTCCAACAACCCTTCGAATTTTGATTCAGAGAAGGAATAATAAAATCTAAAAGTCAACTTGTGCTTTATGGATAAATAGAAAAAGTTACAAACTTATTACTCTTCTGATTCTGATACAAGTAGTTTTTAAAGGATAAATTGTTTGTCTACTATTGTATGATAGAATAAAAATATGATTCCTTATTAATGAAACACAAATAATTGAAAAAAATAATGTTTTTTAGGTGAAAGAGATACCATGATAAAACAACACCAAGGACTACTTTAAAAATTCAATTCCTCTACATCAAACAGTATCAACCATGAATAGAAAATCAAGGAATTACAGGATGATGTGGAATCTTATAAGAGTGATTCTCTTGTTTTTACTAATGGAGAAAATATCTAAAATGATATTCTTGGAAAGAAATTCATTAAAAGGGAAATATTTGGAATAGGATGAAAGGGTGAAAATTCAAAATTAAATAAAAATTATTTTGTGCCTAATTCTAAAAATGCAACATGTTATCATTGTGGAACAAAAGGCCATGCCACTAATAATATCTATTTTAAAAATCCTAAAATTAGTGGTATTAAAATAGCCTTTATTTCTAAAATTTTGTCTCGAGAAAATGATAAAATTTCTAGAAAAATAATACATATCCTGATTCCAAGATCATTACTCGCTAACACTGTTGGACCCAAGAATATATGCGTAGCAAAACAAACATTTCTTTAATTACATTTTCATGAAAATGGTCACATAAAAATAAAAGACATATAGTATATAGATAGTGGTTGTTCTAGGAATATGAGTGGATATTCAACAAAATTTCATAAACTAACTCAAATGGATGGAGGATTAGTCACTTTTGGTGACAATGCCAAAGGAAAAATTGTTGGAGTTGGAACTGTTGGAGATGAAAAAACTATCTCAATCAAAAAAGTATTGTATGTACATGGGTTAAATAAAAATATAATAAGTATTTATTAACCTTGTGATGATGGTTTATATGTTTATTTTTCTAACAACTCATGCTCTATGTTTAAAGATAAGTTTCTTAAATTTAGAGCACCCAAAACTGATAATGTTTCTACGTTGAATTTAAATTCCTTGTATAAACAATCAGTGAATTTTTTAACTGCTAAGAAAAATGAATCCTGGATTTGGAACAGTAGACATGGACACTATAATATATATGATTTATAGAAATTATCTAAGAAATAGTCATTTTATGATTTTCTTAGTCTTTTGTTTGACAATGACAGATTCTGTGATGTATTCCAAATGGGAAAGTAGCACAAATCTTCTTTCAAATTTATTAACAAAATTACTACGTCTAAACCTTTAGAAATTATCCATATAGATTATTTTGGACCATAAAGGGTAGAAAGTTTGGCTAGTAAATTATATGTCTGAGTTTTAGTGTATTATTATTTTAGATTTACTTGGCTTTATTTTCTAAAACTCAAAAGTGATTTTTCCACTATTTTTGAAAGTTTTTGGAAAATTGGTCAAAATGAATAAGGTTTTAAAATAATTTCATTGAAAAGTGATCATGGTGGAGAATATGATAATCAAGAATTCAATTATTTTTTCTCAAATATGGGTATTAAACACACCCTCTCTACACCAAGAACACCTCAACAAAATGGAATTATTGAAAGGAGAAATCGAACTATTCATGAAATGGCAAAGACTATGCTGAATGAAAAAAGTATTCCTACCTATCTTTGTGCAGAAGCTGTAAGCACAGCCTTATATATCATGAATAGAGTTTTAATAAGGCCTAATTTCAAAAATAATCCATATGAACTTTGGAATAATAGAAAACCTAAAGTAAAGTACTTTAAAGTTGTTGGATATAAGGTTTATTTCTTGAATACTAAGGACAATATTGATAAGATTGATCCAAAAGATGATGAAGGAATATTTCTGATATATTCTTCTACCTCTAAATCTTATATAGTATTTAATAAAAATTCCAGGATTTTTGAAGAATTGGTTCATATGATGTTTGATGAAACTAACCCTTTTATTAAAGGGAAAAATTAAGCAGATGAAGTCACTGACTCTTTTGACAACATTAGAGTTAAAACACCTAAAAATGATTTTGAAAATGATATTAATAAAATTCAGTCTAGTTCGTAAGAACTTGATACTAATGACTCTGAAAGTGTCTTTCCCAGGTAGTCTCCATCATCAACATTTGGAATTTTTTATTAAATAAAAAAATATATATGCACAAGGCCCATCAATGCGGGCCTGGTGAAAATAGGATATGGAGGCCTAAAATGATGGAGACTAAGGGAGTCCCCTCTAATGATATTAACCCCTATTGGTTTAAGACTTTGAAGGTCATGGAGAAATATTTTCTCTGCTCCGGGTGTGTCTAGTGAGCCCAGGTAGTCCACTGCCTTATTCCCCTCCCGTCAGGTGTGAGACACTTTGGTATTAGTGTCGAGGATATTGAGGCACTTGAAAATGATATAGACAATTGACTAGAGGACAGTTCTGAGGACATGAAGGGAATTGTGGACCATCATAGAATCAGTCTCTACTTCTAATAGTTCCAAACTCCTTTGCCTACAAATAATTAGACCTTCTAACATAGACTTTGCCCCCGCCAACAGTGAAGAGCCTTGGCCTAGTTGGGTGGAAAACGCGAGGATAATCGAACCAACGTTGTCACGAATGATCCCTCCACAAAGAATAGTTTCATACACACAGTATCCATTAGTGTTGATCTTCAAGCCCCACTGGGGGAAAATCCATCTGACCCAGATTCCAACATTAGGACAGATGACAGGATGGGTGCCAATGGATACCTACATGAGCCGCTGCAAGGTTGGAGCCTCCTTCCAGTTACTGAGAGATTTAACAATATCGATAAGTAGGATTTTAATCCTAATAATAATCGATCTCCCTGAAAATGCCACCCCATTATGGGTCCTCTTATTTTCTGCCTTCCAAAGACACTAACAACCTACATTCAACACTAGAGTGCAGGCCCTTCTCTCTAGAGCCCTCTCCCCTGAGCCATGGAACCAGTGGTCTAAGAAAGGTTTCTCTGCCATGTAACAAACATAAAATATCATGAACTCACCGAAAAAATTCCAAACCTCCTTCTTCCACTCACTCTCAAAAAACAAGTTCCCCGAACTCTCTTCCTGGTGCATCCTGCAGCAAACACACCTGGACGCCATGATAACTCTGCACCACTTAACATTCTCATTTGTGGGGATATCATTATGTCAGACTCTCTAGATAAGAAAATAATATATTCCGGGTATGTTCTTATGCCAAAAAATCTCATTCCATTCATCCCCATCACCCAGGGTGAGCAGAGCCCGATGATAATCCTTTGACATAAAGGAGCCGGAATAAGATAGAGTAAACACACATCTGTCTGAGGATAAGGAAAACTCAATGAGATGAAACAAATCTAACTGATCCCAATTCATAACAGCATTGATAAAGGAAGAGTGGAGACCAGCCTCGTGAAAGGAAATGTTCGTGGCATGACACCTTGGAACCCAATGAGCTCCCCATACCAATTATCGTGCTAGAAGGAGATCATGCCGGTCCTAATGATTCAAAGAGTATGAGGATGAAGATAGTTAATGAGGGGGGCAACCATGCTCCATAGAGGATAGGCGTGACCATCCCCCACATCCCTACCCCCTTTATAACAGAGGTGCATGGTCCACCCCCATAAGGTGCATTGCTCCAACACCTCCCACTCCAGTTTGGCATGCATGAAGGGGAGGGTGCCATGGAGGCACCGAACATTGATGCCTCCTTCACTGGCAGGCCGCACTATCTTCTTCCAAGAGGCATAGTGTTTTCTTCCATGAAAATTTGAATCCCAGATGAACCAAGCAAGAGTGTTTTCAATATTGTGAATAACTCCCTTGGGGACTCTTACCGCCGATAGAACGTGAATGGGGATGGCCAGAAGAACACTATTAACCAGTGCTTTCCTCCCCCCAAAGGACATATATTTATTCTTCTAGTTGAGCATCATTTTCGTGATCCTAGAAACAATATGGTCAAAGTCACAAATACGCAGCCTCTTCGGAGAGAGTGGGGCTCCCAGGTACTGCATGGGAAGAATACCTTTCTCCATACCTAGCAAGTGACTCACTTGAAGAACACGACTGGTAGTACAACTACTGAAAATATAGAAGCTACTCTTAGGATTGTTGATCACCTGGCCGCTCCAACAACAATAGAACTCTATGAAATTGTTCAGGATTCGCACTGACCTAATTGATGTATTAATGAAGATGATGGAGTCATCTGCAAACATAAGGTGTGAAACTGGAGGAAATCGCATCCTTCTGTGATAAGTCAGTATGTCGCCACTATTGATACTATGTTGGATAAGATGACTGATCACATCTTGAGCGATGATGAAGAGACTCGGGGAGAGAGGATCCCCTTGTCTTAAGCCTCACATTGTTTTTAAGAATCTAAAGGTTTTCCCCATAAAAGAGATCAATATCTAGGTGGAGCTGAAGCATCTAAAGATCATGTCAATATTCGAAGATGAGAGGTCCTTACCTGCCAGAACCTTGTTGATGAAGCTCCATTCAATGAAGTCATATTCCTTACTCATTTCACGTTTTATTTCCACATTTGATCCATGAGAATTGACATTTAAATCTATAAACATTTCCTAGGCCAGGGAGATACACCCCCTGGATGGACCGCCCCCTCAAGAACCCATGCTGCTCCTTGGAAATCCATCTAGAGAGGTGCTTGGATAAATGAGTGTTGATGATGCAAGCAAGTATTTTGTAAGGGACATTACACATGCTAATAGGCCAGTAGTTCTCAATGTGAGAAGGGGATTTGTACTTGGGGATAAGCACCACTATGGTAGGGCTAGCAGCACGTGGCATGGGCCCTCCCTGAAAGAAGTCTCAGATCACCTCAATTACCTCAACCTTCACTTTTTCCCAAGAGGCTCTGTAGAAGGATCTAGGGAACCCATCCAGCCCCGCCACACTTTCTGGATTGAGGCACTACATGGCATGGAGGATCTCGTATTCTTGAGTCAAGGCCCCTAGGGCTTCATTGTCACAAGAAGAGAATCTGGAGAGAATTGCATCAAAAGGACCCACATCTCCTCCAGGATACCCACTCAGGAAGAGCGGGTTGGGGCCAAAAAGAATGTTTTGAAAATGGGAGCTCGCCAAATCCCCAATAACCTCCATGTCATCAGAAAAGGAATCATCCTCCAGCTTGATATTCGGATTCACCTGCCTTCTCCTTTCCTTTAAATATGTATGAAAAAAATCTGTATTGTGGTCCCCCTCTTTGATCCACTTAACCATTGTATTTTCCCTAGCATGTCGTTCTTGTCTCAGGAGTATGTCTTCTAGGATCTCTTTTCTGCTGGATAGGTCCTCAAAGATCCTTTCATCTCAATCCTCTTCAAGAAACCATTCAAGACGATCAACATCCTGCATGGTAGTCTCCAGATCCCTCTCAGAGATGGTAATAGCCCTCGACCACACCTGAAGCCTTGGTTTGAGATGCCAGAGTTTTTTGTGAAGGGATAACCACGTGTGACCTTGGGAAGGTTCGATCCCAGAGTCTCTCACCAGTTCAGAGTAGCTGGGGGAGTTGGACCAGTGTTGGTTGAAACAAACCCGCTCATGATGGTTATTCATGGGGGATAGGGAAACCACGAGCAGGGAGTGGTCCGACGAACCGTGCGGGAGGTGCACAGCCCGGGTATTAGAATACATGGATATTGCATGCATGTTGGCCAAAAATCTATCTAAGAAGCTCCATGACCTTCGGTTTCCCCACTGGTTATTACACCATGTGAAAAAATCCCCTGAATACCCCAAATACATCAAGCCCTTTCCCACCAAGAATTGAGAAAAATCAAGGCTCACCTTCCTGTTTAAAGGACCTATGCCTTTCCTTTCTTCCAAATCCACAACAACGTTGAAATCACCCCCCACAATCCAAGGAGAGGTTCCCCGGTCGAACGTGTTCAGATCATTCCACAATGTTAACCACTATTGAGAATCAAAACTACCATAAATAAGAGAAACATAGACAGCATGGTTGTCATAGGACACCTTGACAGTGATGAACTGGTCCCCCGTGTGAGTTAAATCCATGCTAAATCTCGTGTACCAGAAAATTCAGATATGCTTGTTGGATAGTTCACCATGCATGAAGCCATGCAGCTTGAGTATCTTGGAAAACTCACAAATCCTGCTAGACTACTGCTTGTGTTCATGAATGGAGACCAGGGAAACCTTATGTTTAAGAATCATCGAGTTGAGGAAATATGTCTTGATGCAAGCTCTGATCCCACGGGTGTTCCATATAAGCAGGGGTATCATGGGTAAAGGAGGGTTCTAGGATTGGCCCCAGAGTCCATGGCCTTCTCAATGTGCGAGGGAATCTTCCCTAATCGTCTTTTGGACTGGGATCTAGTGCATACTCATTCCCTCTTGGGTGTGGTTTCTGGTGTGGGGGAAACTGATCTGTGGGAGCACATGAGCGACTTACACTTAGGCCTCAGTTGAGAATGGTACTCCCTACTCCAGCCATCCTCCTTCTAATGGGGAACCACTAAAGGGGGTGAAGAAGGCACTACTTCCCCCTTAAAAGGGGATCCATCAAAAGTGAAACCTAGAGGCACCACAGCCAAGGATAGATCCTCCCTATCACAGCCTTTATGTGAAATAGATAGAAACTGGGGGTGATTAACAAGGCCCTATGGAAGATCTAGATATGGTAGAGGGGCGTCAGGCCGTGCCCGACTCAAGCACTTCAGCACAAATGGCACTAAGTCCCAATAAGGTGAAAAACAAACCCCCCTCACCAGGATAGGGGGTTGCTGGGAGGCCGGTGCTGCTGGAGGAACCAGGGGAATAACTTTAGTGCCTTGAACAGCCTCCACATGCTCTCTTGGAAGGACCCCAAGAGACGAGGCCAAACGAACACCTTTGCCTTGAACGCCCCTGGGCGGCTGCTGACGTCCTACCTGATGGAGGAACCTACAAACCTACACTAGGTACCCATGAAGAAGACAATGGGAACAGTAGCTCGGGAACACGGGGTAAAAAATATCTTGGACCCAGCAAAAGGAATCCTAGAACCTAAGGTCAAGCTTTTCTGGCACTGGGAGAGAGAGATCAAGTTCGACACAGAGCCAGGCCACAAATACCTCATTGCAGATCTTGGTACGAGTGTCCAAACAGAGAAAAACACATATGGATTCACCAATGACCATGAGAAATACTTCATTCTGGAAGGGGAGAGGGAGCCCCGACATGCTGATCCAAAAATCCCCGAAGGAGCTCTCTTTCCCTCAGTGAGCTTCCATTGACCACTTAGACAGGCTAAAGCGCCACCGACCCCAAGACCAAGGGGCCCTACACCATGCATGGATGAAATCATCCTATGAAGCAAGAACAACAAATAAGGAAGAGTGATGGAGAACAGAAACCTTCACCAGAGAACAAATCCCCCAAGAACCCACAAAGTGCTGGAAGGACACAAGGGAGGGTTTTAAAGCCCCAAAACGGGATATAAGGGTGTGTTGTAAACTCGACGTAGCCGCCTCAAAAGATAAAGCTGGAAAATCTAAACAGATCTGAGATCATGTATGCGACGACTGAGGAATTCCTAGAGAAACAGACTGGAAGCAGGGCAGTTCGGGGAACACGGAAGATCTGCAAAGTGCATTATGAAAGGAGGGTTTCACATCATCCCTACGGGTCGGCCTGAGTGGGACGAGAGATGCCGTCGGGGCCACTGAAGCCCGATTTGGTGAGATCTAAGGAGGATCTGAAAGACCTGGGGCAGAGGAAGGGGGATTTGACAAAGAAGGGTCGGGATCGAACAGTGCTCGGGCCGAGAAGGGTGGGGCCGGCCAGGCGGAGGAGCCCGTAACGGTCGAAAATTTTTGAAAAGGCAGCAGCGCGTGTGACACGTTCTCCTGAAGGTAAACCATTCTCTCTCCCTTAGTAGTCTTGAACTCTAAAGTACCATCCATTAGATACAGTTATAGTAAACCTAGACATGGAAATTATAACTATAAGAAATATAAGAATCCTATCTGAATTTTCTACCTTTATATCTCAATTAAAACCTAATACTATTGAAGAAGCCTTAGAAGATGAGAGTTGGATGTTAGCTATCAAAGAAGAGATAAACCTATTCAAAAGGAATGAAGTTTGGGAACTAGTAGAGAGACCAACCGGTTATCTAATTATAGGAACTAAGTGGGTATTTAGATATAAACCGGATGATCAAGAGATTATAACATGAAACAAAACAAGATTAGTAGCCAAATGATATAATTCATAAGAAGGTACAGATTATGATGAGATCTTTTTCCTTATAGATAGACTAGAATCCATAAGAATACTTTTAGAATTTTAATCTCTTAAGAATTTTAAATTATATTAAATGGATGTTAAGTATACATTTTTAAATGGTTATTTAAAGGGATAAGTTTATGTTGAACATCCTCTAGGTTTTGAAATTCCTCTAAAACCAAACTCTATTTTTAAATTTAATAAATATATATATGGCCTTAAAAATCACCTAGAGATTGGCATGAAAGATTAATTTCTTTTCCTTTGAAAAAATAGATTTATTATTGGATTATAAGATCCAACACTTTTCGAGTAAACTGTTTGTTCTAATATTTTATTAGATAAAATTTATGTTGATGATGTTATTTTTGGTTCAACTAATAAAAAGATTTATCATGATTTTTCAAATTTAATGAAAAATGAATTTGAAATGAATATGATGGGAGAACTAAATTTCTTTTTAGGATTTCATATTTACCAAAAATATTTTGGAAATGTTTTAAATCAAAGTAAGTATTATATTGATTTATTAAAAAAAAATTTTATATGAGAACATAAAGACATATACAAATTCTATGTGTACCAATATTAAACATTATTTGGATGAAGCTAGAAAACCAATTGACCACAAGTTAAATAGTGGTATGATTTGAAGTTTGTTGTATCCTACTACTAGAAGACCAAATATTATGTTTTATGTTTTCCTTTGTGATAGATTTCATTCAAATCCAAAAGAGTCTCATCTTACTGTTGTTAAAAGAATCTTTTGATATTTAAAAGGGTTTATTTTTCAATATCTTCTTTACCCCAAAACATATGATTTTAATTTAATTTTATATTAAAATGATGAATTTAGAGGTTTTAAATTAGATAGAAAGATTACTTTAGTAACTTTTCAGTTTTTAGGAAAATATTTTGTTTCATGGTCTAGTAAGAAACAACACTCAGTTTCTCAGTCATCCACTAAGGCAGAATATGTATCCTCTAGCAGTTTTTGTGCACAAGTATTGTGGATGGAAAACACGCTACTATACTTTGGACTAAACAGTAATAGTATACCTCTTTTATGTGATAATACTAGTGCTATAAATATTTTAAAAAATACAATAAGTCATTCTTGGACTAAGAATATTGATATACAACATAATTTTTTAAGAGATCATTTCCTTAAAAGAGATTTATCTTTATAATTTTTTAATACCGAATATCAATTAGCTAATATTTTTTACTAAACCACTTCCCAGTGCTAGTTTTTATTTCATTAGGGGGGTTAGGAATATTTGAGTTTAAGTGTTTATTTATTAATTGATTTGTAGTCTCTCTATTTTTTTAATTTTTTAGTAATATTTATTTAACATGTTTTATTTTATTACATTTTAAATTTATAATTTCATTTTGATTTTATTATATTTTTCTTTTCAAAAATAAAAATTAATGAGTTCATTATCAATCGGTGGGAGAAGAATTTTTTCCTTCTCCCGCTCTCGTTCTCCTCTCCTACATGCCCTTTAGATTTACAAAGCTTCCTTCGATTCCTATTTGCTGAAACCCTAAACCTTCAATCCCTTCAATCTCAAATTTTTAACTGATGGTAACCTATCGAACATATGTATATGCTAAGTTGGACAACAATGATTACACTTCAGGAAAATCTCACAAAGTGCTCCAGGGAAAGGTAATTTATTTTTGTTATTTAGATTCTAAAAATCATTTTCTCAAGGTAGAAATGAGATTAAATGATCTTATTTATAATTTTGGAGAAGATAAAATGCCTATGGTTTATGAAATTGAAGTAAAGAAATTTTTCAGAAATTATTTTTTTAGTCTTGGATTCGACTAAGAGACCATTGTATCTACGATTAATGGCTCTGAATTTTCTATCTCTTCTATTGAAATAGATGAGTTGTTACCTTTTCCCCATGATGGGGAGTATTAGTTTTATTTAAGGAATAAAGGTAATGGAATAAATTCTTCAAAATACATTATGTTTTCAATATTTGGAACAGGAACTGTCTGGAAGGTAGTGATGAAATAACTTACTCCTAGTCATCAAGTTATGATGAAGTACATTCAATTTAAAAATTTTCCTAGGGATTCTGAGCAAGATAATGTGAATTATCATAAATTTTATATCATGTTTTTGTTTCTGAACTACATAATGTTTAATTTCTATTAGTTTATAATAAGATATCTAAACCATTTATACCACAATAATGCCAAAATGGGATATTATCCCTATGGATATATTATTTCTTTTTTGTTTTGAAGGAATGAAAAAATAGTCAATATGTTTATTTTAAAATAGGTCACCACAACAACACTTTGAATGTGGGAACTAATAAGATTCTTGGATTTGTCTAGATAAAATCTTGCAATAGTCTTATACCGGTTGTTGTGGAACAATAGAAAATGTTTTTGTCAGCTACTCAGGGAGAGAAAAGATTAATTCCTTCAGTTGGTTCTATTCAATAGAGGCCTATTGAAGAAAGAACTTCAAGGCCAGAAGAATCTCTTGTTCCGAAAAGAATAATTACTGTTCTTGTTCCATAGACTGTGGATGAAGCATAAGGAGTAGCTAGGCATGAGAACCCAATGGTTGAACAAGTTGAGAAAGAGTCTCACAGTCAAGAACATATCCGGGAATCTATTCCTGATACTCAAACTCTTATTGTTCCTAATTTTAAAGTTGATGGAGGATCTGTGTAACGCCCCAACCCCAGTTACCCAGAGTTGGTGCATTATTTCGTAGCATTGGCATGATCACAAAAGATCAAGTCTCGAAAGGCCGATTAGTGTAGTAGCCTTGGAAACACTAGATACATTCATAAGTCTTTCATAACATCAAAAAGTAAACAAACTACAATAAAATGGTCTTCATAGTCCACACTCATATCCCTTTCTGACTATCCCTGCAGGTCATTCATAAAATACTTCTTCACATCCTGGAAAAATATTAAAACATTGAAAGGGGTGAGATCAGATGCTCAGTAAGGATAACAATATTGCGGAACCTTTCATAAATAAACATAAAAAATTAAGTCAATGTATAACTAAAACAAAAGCCTTTTAAACTTGAACATCAACATAATATGGAAAAAGTAAAATGAGATAATTCCATTCAATTCTTCACATGGATATTCTACTGGTCGAATAATCACATGCAATATCAATAACCACTTTCATAATGAGGGAATGTATAATGCCATACATTCTGAAACATTTTGCCAAGGCCTCGGTCAGGACGTCTAAAATGATTAAGGCCTTGGCCAAAACCATAAATCAAATTGGGAAAGGGCCTCGGCCAATTCCACGTCTAGTTGTCTCATGAGACCTACTGATGCATCGAGGAGCTATAGCGGGCTCCACTCGTCACTTATTAAGTCCAATACATTCCTTATATGAATAGGTTTAAACATATCATAAACCATAACATAATCGTATCACATAAAACCTGCATAAAGGAAACATAACATTTCCACATTTCAATCACAAGATATCAATACAACACATTGATATAAAAAAAACGCTTTCAAAACCAATTTCAATACCAAAATAAAAGAAAGTTAAAACTTTGTATTTATTTTTCATTAAAAAAAATGATGGCCTGTAGAGGAAGCCGAAACTCAAATAATGGTCACGACGGCGGAGAAGTCATTGTCTCCGCATAAGTACGGAAAGAAAAACATTCCCTTTTGTCGTTTAGCAAAACTCTTTGTATAAAAAATATTCCTTTTGAATAAACTTAAAAGTCAAAGGGGTTTATACACCGTATAAAAGAAAGTTGTGTATAAAACCAAATATGCCTCAATGAAAGGAGATTGAGACGAAGTCTTTAAAAGATCATTTTTAAAATAAAATAGATCTATTATGTGTATTCACTATAAGTACACATAAAGAAATTACAAATACAATATAGGACATAATAATATCATGACATAATTTGAAAGTAGGAGATTAACCCAAAGATTGGAAATTGGGTTAAGAAATTCTCTTACCTTGTGTACGACTTGATTCGACCGTTCTTTAACCTCCTGAATAATAAACTAGAGTTAATTTCTATTTACATAAGAACCTTTTTCATGTTCATTATTCCTTTTATATCCCTTATTACCATGTTATGAACATTATGTAATTATTAAAGTTTATAATGGTCATTTTGTTGATCTTAGGTACTTGAGTCAACAATAAACTTCTTATAATTACAAGTTGTTCATGTGGTGAAATATACATTATATCTAGAATTATATTCATGATGTAGATATCATATATATAATATATATCCAGTATATACATTCATTCATAATATTAGGTAACATTTAGAGGTAAGAAATGAAATGCACCGTTCATGGAGACGGTAAGCCGTACGTACGCATGAACGCTACTTTCATTTCTATTTCGTATTTAATGGAATGAAATCATAATTATATAAAGGTATAATATAATTCCAGTTAATATAGTTTATAATACCATTTACTCCATCATTTATACATCCCACATATGGCATTAACGATTCAAATCACTTTGAGGGGGCGGTAGTCCGCACTTCCTAAAATGAAATTATCGTGTTTACCCATAATGGAAATCATAAAGTATGCCATAAATGAGAAATACAGAAGCATAAGTAAAACATAAAAATATAATATATCATATATAAATATAGTGACATCTTAATGGCCACCTTTGAAGGTGTTATATGAGTGTTGAACAATCATCGTTTCGTGAGGCAGAAATTCACCATCCACCGAAACCGTATGTTCATTAACCATTAGATGTAGGTGTGTGTAAGTTTAGCTCGAATCCTTCTTATAACAACATCCTAGTATATTGAGGATACTGTTGTTGTTACAAAAGAAATTAATAAAAAGAGTTTAGGGGGTTGGAGAAGAAAAATAAAACAAAACAACATTAGAGAAGACATTACCTCAAAATCGGGTAACTCTTTTGGATTTGAGCCAAAGGCTTCCTTGGGAAGAGTTCTGCCCAAAGTGAGGCTTCTAGGAGTAATAGGGGGAAGTTGTAAGATTATTTGGGCAGAGGTTGTCCGAGCCAAATGGCTTGAAAGTGAGAATGAGGTGGTAGAGGTGGGGGCCTTTTATAAAAGAAGAGGAGGGGCACTCTTGGAAAGTAAGGAAATTTTACATTATTATACAATGCTTTTCGGATTCTAAAGGTCCCACGCTTATATAATTAGTGGATAATGTGATAAGGGTTCGAAATATACCCATCCAATAGTCTTTGGACAAGTTTAAGCCTTGGATTGTACATTATCTTTTCATTTTATTAAAATCGTTAAATAATGAGGACATCGCTACATCATAATGATGTCATAAATAATTTAATTTATTTAATGTATAAAAATTATAAAACAAATACTATGATGTAGGAAATATTTTTAGCTTTCCAATTACTATTTATAGTCAAAAATATGACTTGTATAACCCCATGTAAAAATTGTTTTAGTAAAACATTTCATGTTTGTGTCATTTTTTACTTTAACATTAAATAAAAGGTATTTATGACATTTTCCAACTAAAGTGGCTCCATGGGGTCCCCAAGTTGACCCATGGATTGTCTTTCTCGGCCATGGCACATCCAATGAGGGTAGGACATGTGTCAAGATCATCTCATATTATTAAAACATTATTTTTACCTTAAACTGCACTAATTACCTCTAATCGCGATTAAGAACTTAAAAGTTACTATTCACCAAAAATTATTTTAATCTCATTGAACCACATTTTACTTCTTAATGACAACCATGTATGTCGGATTTTTGAAAATCAAATCACAGAGGTGGTAATATTTCATTTAAATGAAAATTCAGTTATTTAACTACCACTTAGTGGTTTCAATATTCATCAAAAATTGAAGTTTTTCATAACAATGCCAAAATTTCACCCTAAGATATAATTGATATTCCGATTTCAAAAATGATGTCTATTTTACAAAATTCCGAAAATATAAGTTGCATTAATTTATTTTATAATTAATTCCCACTTTCACAACAAATAGCGTGTTTTTAAGAAACAATTTATATCAAAAGATTGGCAATTGTTTATGTCCAATTTCAATGTTAAATTAATTCTAATGACCACCATTGGATAAAATAGTAAAAATATATTCTAATTATACATTAAAACCACTAAATAGTATAATTTATCACTATAAATTATTTTGATTAAAGAAGTTGTTTTTAAGTATTTTTCACTATTCATAAAAAATTAGAAGTTCTCAGAAAAATACCAAAACTTCAACATAGGATAATTTCGATATTCCTAATCCAAAAATGAAGTCCATTTTGAAATATAAAATTTCTATAATTTTAAAAAGTTGTTATTACTATTCATAACGGCTACTATGATTAGTCGCGGTGTTTTAGAACTCGAAGTTGCGTACAATGCAAGCTATTGCATTATTGAATGAGAAGCGTATTGTGGAAGCTCGGGGTGTTACATTCTCCCCTCCTTCAATAAATTGCGTCCTCGTAATTTGAAATTTTTCTTGGAAAATAAGAGGTTGAAAAGAGAAAATACCTTTGTGGAAAACCCACATTGGAAATAAGATTAATAAAATTTAGCCTTAATAAGAGGGAAAGGGAAATGAAAAAGTCACCACCAAATTATGATCTCAATAAGGAGAACATTGGTGGCAATTAGAGATATATAATTGGAGGAGAAACGTAAATATTTGTAGGGAGTGATTGAGGTCATCAATCACAAACAAGTGTCAAATTGAGGGCCTCAAAGCCTTTAATCTATGTTGATTTAAAATATCATTAGTTCAACAAGACATAAGGTATTAGGATAACACATTTTTTTGTTTTAATATCCCTTTAATAAAGTTTAAGAATTAATTCATTCATTGAATAAGAGATAGGTATATATATATTTATGCTTGACAATTAGAGTTTCAACCTTCAACTCATCTTTCACTCAGAAAGATAGTAGAACTCAAAAATATTATACTTATCCTTATTGTATAAGGTTCCAAATGTTAACACATACCATTTAGATTAGTAAAATTATTTTGTAATAACCAGGGACTTCCTGTAGGCTAGTGGTAGGAAATAAAGGCCTGTCGCACTATGGTTGTGGGTTCGATTCCTGCAGCTTTGTCCGACGCGACGGGTTATGCCCCACCCAGCAGGTTGTCCTTTTCCCAAAACTATAGTATTATAATATTCCAAAAATAATCTTCATAAATTTTTTAACCTTAAACAATACTATCCAAAGATCAACTTAATCCACTCCAACCTTTATAGTTATCCAAAATACCTCTGTCCATACTTTCTCTAAAAGGTCTCTTAATTCCAAAATCAATTTATCAGATTCCCCAAACAAAGTAAAGTTTCTCTTATTGTCACATACTAAAAATATAATTACCTTCATCATATTAAAACCTTAATGAAATCAACATGTACTGTAGTACAATCCTTATATATATATCATGTTATTGTAATAACCAGAATATAATCCATGAGTCCAAAAGCACCAATACATTAGTTATTCTGCTTCAACTGTAGTAACAGCATAAGATTGTCCTTGATCCCTTGGCCTTTTCTGAGGTAAGTTTCACTGACGCTTAGGGCATTCATTTGCATAATGCCCCATTTCCCTACAATTGTAGAATTCAACATTGATAGCATCTTTCTTTCCCTTGCAATCACGCGCCTGGTGACCTTTTTCCCCACATTTATAACAAAATCTCATTACTTTTAGGCAAGTACCAGGGTGATTCTTCCCACAATTATCACATAATGGAAAATCCTTCTTTCCTTTTTTCCCTTTATCTGTCTCTTGTTCCACCATTCTCTTCTTCTCTTGCTTTACTTTGTTGTCATAAGACTTAGAGAATTCCTTTTCTGTCTTGATAGCACATGAGACAATATCTTCGTATGTTGAGAACGATTGTGATACTAAAGCTTGATGGAGAAATGGTTTTAACCCATCAAAGAAACAATCAATCTTACCTCTTGGGTTACGTATATAATATGCAGCATACCTCTCTAACCTTGTAAAGTTGGCCTCATACTTTGCGACATTCTCATCCTCCTTTTGTCTCAGACTCAAAAAATTGTCTTTCCATATCTGCTCGATGGTCACGAGGATAGTATTTTTCTAGGAAAAGATCTTTGAACTCCCTCCATTCCATATTCGATACGTCATCATCTTCATTTGTGTTTTGAATCAATGACCACCATTGATCAGCATCTCCAGTGAGGCGGTAAACTTCCATGATAACCTTCTCCCTTTTTCTACTCCCCAAGGCATGGAATATTTTCTCTAAGGTGTTTATCCATTGCTCAGCTACTAATGGATTTTTACCCCCATTAAATGTTGGTGGTTGTTGCCTCATGAAGCGTTCTAACATTGATCCTCCACGTTGTGGATCAGGGTGATCCATACAAGTAAGGTTATTATTCATAACCTGAGTGAGTTGTCCCAGTATGGTAATAAGTTGATCAGAACCAGTTGTATCTCCAGCTCCACAATAATTATCTAGAGTAGGAGGGAAATCCCTGCACGGAGTGCGTGCATTGATACGGTTTCCATTCCTTCCACTAGGCACCATTTCTAAACAATGGCATAAACTATATTAGTTTATGAATCAAAATACATAATTCCATACTTGTAAGATACTTAACATAAATTGAACTATTTATGGATATAATCCATAAAAATGTTTTCTTTGAGGAAGTATATACTCATAACCCTTCATAGTGGTTTGTAAAGAAAATGAAAATTATCCTAAGCATATCTCCTGGGAGTGTCGTAACCAAGAGTGCAGCAAGGCCCGTTTTCATGCACTAGTTCCCGTTCGAGTCTAGCTCAAAGCGGTGTTTTCAGGTTTTACCCCTCGGTACATCTGTGCCAGATCCGCCTCTACCTGCTCGTATCCAGACAGGGATGTATTGCTCGGAAAACTCACAACATCTCTACAATACCAAAATTCTAGGAAGATATTCTATACTAATCCTCAAAGTCTATCTTCGGGCTATGTTCTCTAATCAGAGTTTATCTAAATCTAGCTTCCAAGGTTAGTACTAAACTGCCTCTGATACCAACTGTAATTCCCCGACCCCAGCTACCCAGAGTCGGTGCATTATTTCGTAGCATTGTCATGGTCACAAAAGATCAAGTCTCGAAAGACCGATTATTTTAGTAGCCTTGGAAACACTAGATACATTCATAAGTATTTCATTACATCAAAAAGTAAAAAACTACAATAACATGGTCTTCATAGTCCACACTCATATCCCTTTCTGACTATCCCTGCAGGTCATTCATAAAATACTTTTTCATATCCTGGAAAAATATTAAAACATTGAAAGGGGTGAGCTCAGATGCTCAGTAAGGATAACAATATTGCGGAAGCTTTAATAAATAAACATAAAAATTTAAGGCAATGTATAACTAAAACAAAAGCCTTTTAAACTTGAACATCAACATAATATGGCAAAAGTAAAATGAGATAATCCCATTCACTTCTTCACATGGATATTCTATTGGTCGAATAATCACATGCAATATCAATAACCACTTTCATAATGAGGGAATGTATAATGCCAGACATTCTGAAACATTTTGTCAAGGCCTCGGCCAAGACGTCTAAAATGATTAAGGCCTCGGCCAAAACTATAAATCAAATTGGGAAAGGGCCTCGGCCAATTCCACGTCTAGTTGTCTCATGAGACCTACCGATGCATCGAGGAGCTATAGCGGGCTCCACCCGTCACTTATTAAGTCCAATACATTCCTCATATGAATAGGTTTAAACATATCATAAACCATAACATAATCGTATCACATAAAACATGCATAAAGGAAACATAACATTTCCACATTTCAATCACAAGATATCAATACAACACATTGAGATAAAAAAACGCTTTCAAAACCATTTTCAATACCAAAATAAAAGAAAGCTAAAACTTTGTATTTATTTTTCATTAAAAAAATGATGGCTTGTAGAGGAAGCCGAAACTCAAATAATGGTCATGGCGGCGGAGAAGTCGTTGTCGCCGCATAAGTACGGAAAGAAAAACATTCCATTTTGTCGTTTAGCAAAACAATTCATATAAAAAAGATTCCTTTTGAATAAACATAAAAGTCAAAGGGGTTTATACACCATATAAAAGAAAGTTGTGTATAAAACCAAATATGCATCAATGAAAGGAGATTGAGACGAAGTCCTTAAAAGTTCATTTTTAAAATAAAATAGATCTATTATGTGTATTCACTATAGTTACACATAAAGAAATTACAAATACAAGATAGGACATAATAATATCATGACATAATTTGAAAGTAGGAGATTAACCCAAAGATTGGAAATTGGGTTAAGAAATTCCCTTACCTTGTGTCCGACTTGATTCGACCGTTCTTTAACCTCCTGAATAATAAACTAGAGTTAATTTCTATTTACTTAAGAACCTTTTTCATGTTCATTATTCCTTTTATATCCCTTATTACCGTGTTATGAACATTATGTAATTATTAAAGTTTATAATGGTCATTTTGTCGATCTTAGGTACTTGAGTCAACAATAAACTTCTTATAATTACAAGTTGTTCATGTGGTGAAATATCCATTATATCTAGAATTATATTCATGATTTAGATATCATATATATCATATATATCCAGTATATACATTCATTCATAATATTACGTAACATTTAGAGGTAAGAAATGAAATGCACCGTTCATGGAGACGGTAAGTCGTACGTACAAATGAACGCTACTTTCATTTCTATTTCGTATTTAATGGAATGAAATCATAATTATATAAATTTATAATATAATTCCAGTATAATATAGTGTATAATACCATTTACTCCATCCTTTATACATCCCACATATGGAATTAACGATTCAAATCACTTTGATGGGGCGGTAGTCCGCACTTCCTAAAATGAAATTATCGCGTTTACCCATAATGGAAATCATAAAGTATGCCATAAATGAGAAATACAGAAGCATAAGTAAAACATAAACATATTATATATCATATATAAATATAGTGACATCTTAATGGCCACATTTGAAGGTGTTATATGAGTGTTGAACAATCATCATTTCGTGAGGCAGAAATTCTCCATCCACAGAAACCGTATGTTCTTTAACCATTAGATGTGTGTGTGTGTGTGTAAGTGTAGCTCGAATCCTTCTTATAAAAACATCCTAGTATATTGAGGATACTGTTTTTGTTACAAAAGAAATGAATAAAAAGAGTTTAGGGTGTTGGAGAAGAAAAATAAAACAAAACAACATTAGAGAAGACATTACCTCAAAATCGGGTAACTCTTTTTGATTTGAGCCAAAGGCTTCCTTGGGAAGAGTTATGCCCAAAGTGAGGCTTCTAGGAGTAAGAGGGGGAAGTTGGGAGAGTATTTGGGCAGGTTTTTTCCGAGCCAAATGGCTTGAATGTGTGAATGAGGTGGTAGAGGTGGGGGCCTTTTATAAGAGGAGAGGAGGGGCACTCTTGGAAAGTAAGGAAATTTTACATTATTATACAATGCTTTTCGGATTCTAAAGGTCCCACACTTATATAATTCGTGGATAAGGTGATAAGGGTTCTAAATCTACCCATCCAATAGTATTTGGACAAGTTTAATCCTTGGATTGTACATTATCTTTTCATTTTATTAAAATCATTAAATAATGAGGTCATCGTTGCATCATAATGGTGTCATAAATAATTTAATTTATTTAATGTCTAAAAATTATAAAAAAAATACTATGATGTAGGAAATATTTTTATCTTTCCAATGACTATTTATAGTCAAAAATATTACTTGTATAACCCCATGTAAAAATTGTTTTAGTAAAACATTTCATGTTTGTGTCATTTTTTACTTTAACATTAAATAAAAGGTATTTATGTCATTTTCCAACTAAAGTGGCTCCATGGGGTCCCCAAGTTGACCCATGGATTTTATTGGTCGGCTATGGCACATCCAATGAGGGTAGGACATGTTTCAAGCTCATCTCATATTATTAAAACATTATTTTTACCTTAAACTACACTAATTACCTCTAATCGCGATTAAGAACTTAAAAGTTACTATTCACCAAAAATTATTTTAATCTCATTGAACCACATTTTACTTCTTAATGACAACCATGTATGTAGGATTTTTGAAAATCAAATCACAGAGGTGGTAATATTTCATTTAAACGAAAAATCAGTTATTTAACTACCACTTAGTGGTTTCACTATTCATCAAAAATTGAAGTTTTTCAGAACAATGCCAAAATTTCACCCTAAGATATAATTGATATTACAATTTCAAAAATGATGTCTATTTTAAAAAATTCCAAAAATATAAGTTGCATTAATTTATTTTATAATTAATTCCTGCTGTCACAACAAATAGCGTGTTTTTAAGAAACAATTTATATCAAAAGAATGGCAATTGTTTATGTCCAATTTCAATGTTAAATTAATTCTAATGACCACCATTGGATAAAATAGTAAAAATATATTCTAATTATACTTTAAAACCACTAAATAGTATAATTTATCACTATAAATTATTTTGATTAAAAAAGTTGTTTTTAAGTATTTTTCACTATTCATAAAAAATTAGTTCTCAGAAAAATACCAAAAATTCAACATAGGATAATTTCGATATTCCTAATCCAAAAATTAAGTCCATTTTGAAATATAAAATTTCTATAATTTTAAAAAGTTGTTATTACTATTCATAACGGCTACTATGATTAGTCGTGGTGTTTTAGAACTCGAAGTTGCGTACAATGCAAGCTATTGCATTATTGAATGAGAAGCGTATTGTGGAAGCTCAGGGTGTTACATTCTCCCCTCCTTCAATAAATTGCATCCTCGCAATTTGAAATTTTTCTTGGAAAATAAAAGGTTGAAAAGAGAAATACCTTTGTGGAAAACCCACATTGGAAATAAGATTAATAAAATTTAGCCTTAATAAGAGGGAAAGGGAAATGAAAAAGTCACCACCAAATTATGATCTCAATAAGGAGAACATTGGTGGAAATTAGAGATATATAATTGGAGGAGAAACGTAAATATTTGTAGGGACTGATTGAGGTCATCAATCACAAACAAGTGTCAAATTGAGGGCCTCAAAGCCTTTAATCTATGTTGATTTAAAATATCATTAGTTCAACAAGACATAAGGTATTAGGATAACACATTTTTTTGTTTTAATATCCCTTTAATAAAGTTTAAGAATTAATTAATTTGATTGAATAAGAGATAGGTATATATATATTTATGCTTGACAATTAGAGTTTCAACCTTCAACTCATCTTTCACTCATAAAGATAATAGAACTCAAAAATATTATACTTATCCTAATTGTATAAGGTTCCAAATGTTAACACATACCATTTAGATTAGTAAAATTATTTTGTAATAACCAGGGACTTCCTGTAGGCTAGTGGTAGGAAATAAAGGCTTGTCGCACTATGGTTGTGGGTTCGATTCCTGCAGCTTTGTCCGACGCGACGGGTTATGCCCCACCCTGCAGGTTGTCCTTTTCCCAAAACTATAGTATTATAATATTCCAAAAATAATCTTCATAAATTTTTTAACCATAAACAATACTATCCAAAGATCAACTTAATCCACTCCAACCTTTATAGTTATCCAAAATACCTCTGTCCATACTTTCTCTAAAAGGTCTCTTAATTCTAAAATCAATTTATCAGATTCCCCAAACAAAGTAAAGTTTCTCTTATTGTCACATACTAAAAATATAGTTACCTTCATCATATTAAAACCTTAATGAAATCAACAAGTACTGCAGTACAATCCTTATATATATATCACGTTATTCTAATAACCAGAATATAATCCATGAGTCCAAAAGCACCAATACATTAGTTATTCTGCTTCAACTGTAGTAACAGCATAAGATTGTCCTTGATCCCTTGGCCTTTTCTGATGTAAGTTTCCCTGACGCTTAGGGCATTCATTTTCATAATGCCCCATTTCCTTAAAATTGTATCATTCAACATTGATAGCCTCTTTCTTTCCCTTGCAATCACGCGCCTGGTGACCTTTTTCCCCACATTTATAACAAACTCTCATTACTTTTAGGCAAGTACCAGGGTGATTCTTCCCACAATTATCACATAATGGAAAATCCTTCTTTCCCTTTTTCCCTTTATCTGTCTCTTGTTCCACTTTTCTCTTCTTCTCTTGCTTTACTTTGTTGTCATAAGACTTAGAGAATTCCTTTTCTGTCTTGATAGCACATGAGACAATATCTTCGTATATTGAGAACGATTGTGATACTAAAGCTCGATGGAGAAATGGTTTTAACCCATCAAAGAAACAATCAATCTTACCTCTTGGGTTACGTATATAATCTGCAGCATACCTATCTAACCTTGTAATGTTGGCCTCATACTTTGCGACATTCTCATCCTCCTTTTGTCTCAGACTCAAAAAATTGTCTTCCCATATCTGCTCAATGGTCACGAGGATAGTATTTTTCTAGAAAAATCTCTTTGAACTCCCTCCATTCCATATTCGATACATCATCATCTTCCTTTGTGTTTTGAATCAATGACCACCATTGATCAACATCTCTAGTGAGGCGGTAAACTGCCATGATAACCTTCTCCCTTTCGCTACTCCCCAAGGCATGGAATATTTTCTCTAAGGTGTTTGTCCATTGCTCAGCTACTAATGTATTTTTACCCCCATTAAATGTTGGTGGTTGTTGCCTCATGAAGCGTTCTAACATTGATCCTCCACGTTGTGGATTAGGGTGATCCATACAAGTAAAGTTATTATTCATAACCCGAGTGATTTGTCCCAGTATGGTAATAAGTTGATCAGAACCAGTTGTATCTCCAGCTCCACAATAATTATCTAGAGCAGGAGGGCAATCCCTGCACGGAGTGCGTGCATTGATACGGTTTCCATTCCTTCCACTAGGCACCATTTCTAAACAATGGCATAAACTATATTAGTTTATGAATCAAAATACATAATTCCATACTTGTAAGATACTTAACATAAATTGAACTATTTATGGATATAATCCATAAAAATGTTTTCTTTGAGGAAGTATATACTCATAACCCTTCATAGTGGTTTGTAAAGAAAATGAGAATTATCCTAAGAATATCCCCTGGGAGTGTCGTAACCAAGAGTGCAGCAAGGCCCGTTGTCATGCACCAGTTCCCGTTCGAGTCTAGCTCAAAGTGGTGTTTTCAGGTTTTACCCCTAGGTACATCTGTGCCAGAGCCGCCTCTACCTGGTCATATCCAGACAGGGATGTATTGCTCGGAAAACTCACAACATCTCTACAATACCAAAATTCTAGGAAGATCTTCTATACTAATCCTCAAAGTCTATCTTCGGGCTATGTTCTCTAATCAGAGTTTATCTAAATCTAGCTTCCAAGGTTAGTACTAAACTGCCTCTGATACCAACTGTAATGCCCCGACCCCATCTACCCAGAGTCGGTGCATTATTTCGTAGCATTGTCATGGTCACAAAAGATCAAGTCTCAAAAGACCTATTATTTTAGTAGCTTTGGAAACACTATATACATTCATAAGTCTTTCATTACATCAAAAAGTAAACAAACTACAATAACATGGTCTTCATAGTCCACACTCATATCCCTTTCTGACTATCCCTGCAGGTCATTCATAAAATACTTCTTCACATCCTGGAAAAATATTAAAACATTGAAAGGGGTGAGCTCAGATGCTCAGTAAGGATAACAATATTGCGGAAGCTTTCATAAATAAACATAAAAATTTAAGGCAATGTATAACTAAAACAAAAGCCTTTTAAACTTGAACATCAACATAATATGGCAAAATTAAAATGAGATAATCCCATTCACTTCTTCACATGGATATTCTACTGGTCGAATAATCACATGCAATATCAATAACCACATTCATAATGAGGGAATATATAATGCCAGACATTCTGAAACATTTTGTCAAGGCCTCGGCCAAGACGTCTAAAATGATTAAGGCCTCGGCCAAAACCATAAATCAAATTGGGAAAGGGCCTCGTCCAATTCCACGTCTAGTTGTCTCATGAGACCTACCGATGCATCGAGGAGCTATAGCGGGCTCCACCCGTCACTTATTAAGTCCAATACATTCCTCATATGAATAGGTTTAAACATATCATAAACCATAACATAATCGTATCACATAAAACATGCATAAAAGAAACATAACATTTCCACATTTCAATCACAAGATATCAATACAACACATTGATATAAAAAAAACTCTTTCAAAACCATTTTCAATACCAAAATAAAAGAAAGCTAAAACTTTGTATTTATTTTTCATTAAAAAAATGATGGCTTGTAGAGGAAGCTGAAACTCAAATAATGGTCATGGCGACGGAGAAGTCGTTGTCGCCGCATAAGTACGGAAAGAAAAACATTCCATTTTGTCGTTTAGAAAAACACTTCATATAAAAAAGATTCCTTTTGAATAAACGTAAAAGTCAAAGGGGTTTATACACCATATAAAAGAAAGTTGTGTATAAAACCAAATATGCCTCAATGAAAGGAGATTGAGACGAAGTCCTTAAAAGATCATTTTTAAAATAAAATAGATCTATTATGTGTATTCACTATAGTTACACATAAAGAAAGTACAAATACAAGATAGGACATAATAATATCATGACATAATTTGAAAGTAGGAGATTAACCCAAAGATTGGAAATTGGGTTAAGAAATTCCATTACCTTGTGTCCGACTTGATTCAACCGTTCTTTAACCTCCTGAATAATAAACTAGAGTTAATTTCTATTTACATAATAACCTTTTTCATGTTCATTATTCCTTTTATATCCCTTATTACCATGTTATGAACATTATGTAATTATTAAAGTTTATAATGGTCATTTTGTCGATCTTAGGTACTTGAGTCAACAATAAACTTCTTATAATTACAAGTTGTTCATGTGGTGAAATATCCATTATATCTAGAATTATATTCATGATGTATATATCATATATATCATATATATCTAGTATATACATTCATTCATAATATTACGTAACATTTAGACGTAAGAAATGAAATGCACCGTTCATGGAGACGGTAAGTCGTACGTACGCATGAACGCTACTTTCATTTCTATTTCGTATTTAATGGAATGAAATCATAATTATATAAATGTATAATATAATTCCAGTATAATATAGTGTATAATACCATTTACTCCATCCTTTATACATCCCACATATGGCATTAACGATTCAAATCACTTTGATGGGGCGGTAGTCCGCACTTTCTAAAATGAAATTATCGCGTTTACCCATAATGGAAATCATAAAGTATGCCATAAATGAGAAATACAGAAGCATAAGTAAAACATAAACATATTATATATCATATATAAATATAGTGACATCTTAATGGCCACCTTTGAATGTGTTATATGAGTGTTGAACAATCATCGTTTCGTGAGGCAGAAATTCTCCATCCACAGAAACCATATGTTCTTTAACCATTAGATGTAGGTGTGTGTAAGTGTAGCTCGAATCCTTCTTATAAAAACATCCTATTATATTGAGGATACTGTTTTTGTTACAAAAGAAATGAATAAATAGATTTTAGGGGGTTGGAGAAGAAAAATAAAACAAAACAACATTAGAGAAGACATTACCTCAAAATCGGGTAACTCTTTTTGATTTGAGCCAAAGGCTTCCTTGGGAAGAGTTCTGCCCAAAGTGAGGCTTCTAGGAGTAAGAGGGGGAAGTTGGGAGAGTATTTGGGCAGATTTTGTCCGATCCAAATGGCTTGAAAGTGTGAATGAGGTGGTAGAGGTGGGGGCCTTTTATAAGAGGAGAGGAGGGGCACTCTTGGAAAGTAAGGAAATTTTACATTATTATACAATGATTTTCGGATTCTAAAGGTCCCACACTTATATAATTCGTGGATAAGGTGATAAGGGTTCGAAATCTACCCATCCAATAGTCTTTGGACAAGTTTAATCCTTGGATTGTACATTATCTTTTCATTTTATTAAAATCGTTAAATAATGAGGTCATCGCTGCATCATAATGATGTCATAATTAATTTAATTTATTTAATGTATAAAAATTATAAAAAAAATACTATGATGTAGTAAATCTTTTTATCATTATAATGACTATTTATAGTCAAAAATATGACTTGTATAACCCCATGTAAAAATTGTTTTAGTAAAACATTTCATGTTTGTGTCATTTTTTACTTTAACATTAAATAAAAGGTATTTATGTCATTTTCCAACTAAAGTGGCTCCATGGGGTCCCCAAGTTGACCCATGGATTTTCTTGGTCGGCCATGGCACATCCAATGAGGGTAGGACATGTTTCAAGCTCATATCATATTATTAAAACATTATTTTTACCTTAAACTACACTAATTACCTCTAATCGCGATTAAGAACTTAAAAGTTACTATTCACCAAAAATTATTTTAATCTCATTGAACCACATTTTACTTCTTAATGACAACCATGTATGCCGGATTTTTGAAAATCAAATCACAGAGGTGGTAATATTTCATTTAAACGAAAAATCAGTTATTTAACTACCACTTAGTGGTTTCACTATTCATCAAAAATTGAAGTTTTTCAGAACAATGCCAAAATTTCACCCTAAGCTATAATTGATATTCCAATTTCAAAAATGATGTCTATTTTAAAAAATTCCAAAAATATAAGTTGCATTAATTTATTTTATAATTAATTCCTGCTGTCACAACAAATAGCGTGTTTTTAAGAAACAATTTATATCAAAAGATTGGCAATTGTTTATGTCCAATTTCAATGTTAAATTAATTCTAATGACCACCATTGGATAAAATAGTAAAAATATATTCTAATTATACTTTAAAACCACTAAATAGTATAATTTATCACTATAAATTATTTTGATTAAAAAAGTTGTTTTTAAGTATTTTTCACTATTCATAAAAAAATAGAAGTTCTCAGAAAAATACCAAAAATTCAACATAGGCTAATTTTGATATTCTGAATTCAAAAATGAAGACCATTTTGAAATATAAAATTTCTATAATTTTAAAAAGTGGTTATTACTATTCATAACGGCTACTATGATTAGTCGCAGTGTTTTAGAACTCGAAGTTGCGTACAATGCAATCTATTGCATTATTGAATGAGAAGCATATTGTGGAAGCTCAGGGTGTTAAAATCTTCCATAGGAAACATATCTATTGGTAATGAAGAGACATGTTTGGACTTGGTTGAAGTTCCTCACATGGAAGTTATTCCTGACCCTAACACTCCATCTCCTGAATCTTTTGATTCTCAGGCTAGAGCCTTAGTTATAAAGATTAATATCTTGGATGCCCAGAAGTTGTTTCTTAGAGAATAGTTTGAGGTTGAGAAAAACTATTTAAGAATACATGGTTTATTCAGTGCCATGATCTGATTTTGAAGCTTAAAAGATTTATTTAAGGTAATTCAAATAAAATATAATTTCTATTGGTGACCTTAAAGAGCTTATCAACAAGACTTCTGGAGAGTTCAATTTGTAAAGAGATGAATCTATTATGAAATTAGAGTTTATTGAGTTTAAGCTAATGATAGTGAGATAATTTCTATCTCTTAGGGAAAGTATTCAAGCATCAAACTCCAGTCAATAGTCACTACTAGAACTGCTTAGAAAGTTTGAAGTAATTACCTCTATAATGGATGATTTCAATGATATACTACACACTCTTCTATGTGATAGTACTCCTTTAAATGTTCTATTTTAAAATCAATTACATCTAATTAGTCAAATTACTTCAAGTGAATCCTGGTTAGGACCTTTGCTTAATCAAATTAAGGACAAGATGACCTCCTTAATTCAGTCATTTGAAGTTGTGAATGAGTTTGAAAAGTTCAATCTGGTTATGAATTTAAAGGTTCGAAATGATTCAAAGAAGCTTCTTTAATAATGGTTAGAAGTCTTCAACAACCATTTCCTAGGATTTCTTTTTAAGGTTCTAGATATTAGAAGTACATTTCACGCCCTTTCTCATACTGATGAACCCTCTGTCCCTGCCAATTAAAACCAAATCCCTTTATTTTGAAGACCCATTCATTGACTGAGGATTGTACTTTATTTTTGAAAACATTTTAATTTGTTTTAATTTCACTTTACTTTTTTATTATGTTTTTAGTATCTTTTATTTTGGTTAAATGTTTAAACTAATAATCCTAAATTTATTTCTCTTATCAGTTTTTATAAACTATTCATTTATAGTTCAGTGCTACACTAATTGTGGTTTATATCATTTATTCTTTGAAGCCGTCTTTTTGATATCACAAATGGTGAAGAATATTTAAGGAAGGGGTGAATATTTGTAAGAAAATATATGAATAATTTCCATGAAGACTAAGAGAGATGGGGAAGAATATTTCCAAACCACAACATTTCAATAGAGAAAATATTTAATTTACATGTATCAATTTTCCTTTATCAAAATAATATTTTGAAAGCGATGTATCAAAATATTTTCTATAACTATTTTTGAATGTTTAAAAACCATGTGTTTTCTATAAATTTTGTTATGGATTATGTTATAGGTTTTGTGATCATAAAAATGGGGGAGATAGTTGGGTATGTATTATGTCAACAATACTCAATAAATTATGATGATTTTGATGCTCAAAAATACCCTTGTTTGTTTTCTAAAAAAGTTTTCTTGAGTGAGATTTCAAGAATTTATATACGGGTTAATGTAATTTGAAATTACAAGAATTACTCTGGAATCATTGTTCCAAAACCCAATGTTCAGTAAATCAACATGCGGTTTCAACCCTATGTTATGATGAGAAGTTAACGATTGTGTATAGTATCAACCCTATGTTACGCTAAATAGTTTGTGTTTGGATCGACATCCTTACGTTAGGAAAATCGACAGGTGTATGGATTAGCAACCCAACGTTGGAGTATGGATTTATTGTTCATACCATACTTATGAAAAACTCGAACATATGGATAATTAATGTTACAATTCTGATTTTATGCCAACAAAGATAAATGTATGGATTATCATCCATACACTTCTTTTGTTCCATAAATTACTTAAAAGGTGAATGTATGGTTATGGAACCCTATGATGCGCGAAGGAACCCTATGCTATGTGAAGGAACCCTATGCTACATAGCTCAACCCGACGCTGTGTTCTCAATGGTGACTTTTTCAATCCACGTTTTCAATTCGAGATTACTACAACAGTCAAGTCAGAATTAAGGACTGATTCAAGGATCGTTATGATTGTTTCAAAGAACCATGTTCATTTGAGAAAATCTCTCCTATTTCTATGGGAAGTTACGACTATCCTAATAATTTGGAATTTTAATTTCTCCAATCATTTAGGGTATTCTTTTGGATCTGTGCCGCTGCAATAAATGATCGATTATGAAAGAAGATACACTTTGACGATATACATGTTCAATATTTTACTACTACAATACTAATGTTATATAGTTGCTACCTTATTGAAGATCATTTTTGTAACAAGGATCACTTCAGAATATTTAAATCTTAAAGATATTCTTTTCTAAAGAATAATATCCATCAATTGTTAGTTGTTTGCTACTACAACTGTGAAGAAAAACCAGAACCTTTCAAATCAAACTCTTTTGATTTATTGGAGCTTCAATTGCTCGTACTCAGTTGTGGTAGAGTATTATCTTCTCGTTCTAATCTGTGGATAATTGGTTCTATATTATATAGCCATATGGCTTTGTTATTAGTCTTATTGTAAAGGTATCAACCACTTGCACTCAGTTGTGGATTACTGGTCTTGTGATAAGAGGACCATTCTAGTGAAATGTACCAAGCTCGTAGAGAGAGTGATTAGTTGAGTGGATTAGGGAATCTTTGTGCCCTAAACCACTATAAAATGCTATGTACTTTATTTTTGTTTATCCACTTCATATTTACATATAGAATAAAAACACTGCATATTTGCATAAATCACAATGGGTGTCAAAATCCAGAATTGTGGACAATTTTTGAGAAGACACAATTCACCCCCCCCCCTCTTGTGTTACTTTGTATATTCTAACCTAACAATGTACTACTACATAGAATGTACTCAAAGAACATGGATTTTACTTTCCAAAATTCATCTTCCCAAATAGGAACAACACACGACATGTGTTCTCCAAACCACACACCATATACAAGGGTTTCCCCAAATGGAAAACTCACAAATTGACCCAACCCCCCCCCCCCATTTTCTCTATAAAAGTTATAAATCAACCCGCTAGGGGTCCTAAGCAGTTATAATAAGGAGTCAAAACTTGAAAACATTAAATCTTGGAGGATTTATGGCAAAACCTAAAAATGGTCTACCTTTGGGTGGAATCTACCAAATCATTGCTTCTTTCCACAATCCATGGTTGTCGGACAACGCACCAGCTCCTCCTGAGCTTTGCGACAGCACCTCCCTTTATCCCTCTCTCTCCCTCTCTCTCCCTCTCCCTTTTTCACTCTCGATCATGTGAACGAGAAGCCCAGGGGAATATGCAAGAAGCCAAGGGAGAAATAAAGGAAAAGAAGAAAAAGAAATCAAAAAATGAAAATGAAAAAGGGTCTCAGCCGGCCCTGGCCGACCCACATGAGTTTATGTCTCGCCTAGAAAAATCTCCTCATTCCAGACACAACAACGAAGACAGAATCTCAATCTGATGCTCTATTCAAAAGTTGTAGGTGAATGAACATGTGCAAATAAATCAATATTTAAATAATTTAATATTAAATATTAATTATTTTGTTGAAATTCGAACGACTCATAATTATACCAAACACCTGTCCTATGGTAAACACCCTATATTGGGATCAATGGAGTGGTCAAAACAATTATATGAGTTCATCAATTAAGGGGAAACCATTTTACTGCTTACAAGTAATGGAAAGCATAAATTTGAATTTATGCCTAAAATTCCTGTTAGAAAAAACACGGGTCCTTACATGATATTCCCTTGAAATTATCTAAACTATGAATGTGAAGCCTCAATGTGTGGACTAAGGAACATGGGATCATATGGTGCTTAGGAGGGGGCGGATTGGGACAAGCATGATATGATGATTTGCAACAACTTAGAGTGGATTTACGCTAAAACTCTAACAAATGTGTGTTATGACAAGGGGTTCACTTGTTGGGGTTTTCTATCCCTAGGATCATTGTTCTAAGGATTTGTGTAAATATCATTATCTGGTCACTAAGGAGTGAGGATCCTAGATAACTAAGAATTAATATATCCTAGGACTCACTTTCCATGCTGCTTTGTTTTGGAATGATTATTTGTGCATGATTTGAAAAGTTGTTTATCTTGTAATGTTTTAAAAACCATTATGTAAAGGGTGATTTTTATGTTTTTTTAATATTGAAAACATGTTTTTTATGTCTTTATTTTCTTCCAATGTGCATGATAGGTTTATTTATTAAAGACTGCTTATGAAGCACTTGGTTAGATCATATTGAGATTGTTTTTCTCGCACCATGTGCATACATTTGGTTGTGCACAGATCTTGATTTATTTGACGCAGGTAAAGGGGTGTGGGAGTTCAATGATGGCATGGTGGACGTTGAACCACATCTAAAGATGAGTTTCTATTATTTTATGTAATTCAATTAATCAATTGGGGATTTGGCATTTGTATTTGTCCTGCACTCTGTCATGCACTGTCTGACATTGTATTGACATGTTGTTTTTACATGTCATATGTTGATTGTTTGATTTATTGTAGGCAAAATCATTCTCCAATGTAGTTCTTGATGTCCGGATGCTTGTCGCCACCCCGTGGGGATTGAAAATGTTCTTCGGGCCTTGCTACATATTGGCATAGGTGTTTGGGACAACCTGAGGTGGGTTTGTGATAGATAAAGGGGGAATTTATGGGCTCTATAAAAATGACGATAAAAGATAAGAAACACTTTTATAAAGGAAATAATTATCTACGCTAAAAATCACTCATAATAGTCAGTCATTATTAGTGTTTTTTATGTGGTGATAAAGACACAATTTATCCGTGTTTTTAGTTAGCGTTGATAATAGTAACCCACTTATCAGCGCTTATAAAAAAGTAACAGTTAATATAATGAATTATTTAGTGGTATCAACTCAAAGTGATTATCCAATTATATATGTACTTATTACAAACACAAACATATATAAATTTATATATTTATCAAAATATAAATTTAATTTGGTTTATTATATATATATTTATGTATGCATGCATGTAATACTATGTATATATGTGTAGGTTCATCTATATATATGTTATTTAGAGGATACAGATATATATAAAGATATATATTTCAGTTAAAAAAATAGAAAATTACTTGTCTAACTACTGTGTTAATGTAGAAGTGTTTTTTCATGATTTTTATCATTTGTTTGATGTTTATATTTTAAAATTACAAATTGTGCATCAATATTCTTTTTTGTTAACTATTTATATTTTATTATATTAAAAAAATACAAATTATTTTATGACCGGAAGGATAGTATTTTAGATAGAGAAAAATAAAAGTCTTTCAATAAAGAGCATTACGAATCACGATGCCTATTTAAAAACAAAACATATTTTAAAATATAGAAAAACTTGTTTTATATATGATTTTTTTTAATAACCAATAACGCATCCCGCACCACTTGTTTGCGAGGGAGGTCACGAACTCTTGGTTACGATGCACGGGTCTTTTATAAGGATTTTCCTTTTATGTAAATGTACTTAAATTCCCAAATTTACACCGATACTCCTTTTTTCTGGGCACACATTTATTTAATCACGAAGGCCTTTTTTCATTAAATATTTCATTAAATTTTAATTTATTTTTTTTCTTGATCAGAACCAGTGAATTGTGTTAGATTATATTTTAAATGGCCCCCCATTGGGGTGGCTCAGATGAGAGAGTCAGGGGCTCAGTCCCTAGGGTCGGGGGTTTAACATCAAGGGCAGTGTGTAGAGTTCTGTTTTACTCAACAAATATATATTAATATGTATTTTAACTACAAGCATACAAATAATAGTAAATAATACATAAGAACAAACATCATAACTATGACTTCAAATGTTAATAATTATCTCAAAACACTACTACATAAATGATGATTATCAACGCTAGAAATGCTCTTTATTAATAATAAAAAGTGCTGATATTCGAAGTGTCTTTAAAAGATGATGAATTTTATCAACACTATAAAAACATTGATCAAAGCGTCCTCCAACAATGCTAAAAAAACGATGATATAAGGAACCCTTTATCGGTGTGTATTTTAGCACATATTGTAAGATCCTGACCCTTGTATAAGTATGTTCTATTTTAAATTTTGGTTTTCCAGTGTTTAAAAAAGCTTATGGTATGATTTCTCGGGAATTGGGAAGTTCTCAGGAGCGTCCCATATGAGTGAGACTTGAAATTTTGGAAAATGAGCCTTACAACACACGACACATGGTTAGCGCACAGTTAGTGCTAACATTATCGTATAACTATGCGACTCGGTTTAAGGATAATAGTTATGTAAACCATGTGAGGAGGCCTTGTGACCATCCAGGTTGGACCAGAGCTATTCACATGACTTCTGCATGATTTGTCAAACCTTTCGGGGGGCCTAGAAAATGTTGCGACAAGTGGAGGCCTTGGATTCTGGGGGTCTCACAATTGGTGCATAGTTTTACAAACTGTGCACCTCATTAAAAAGTGGTAAATTATCACTTTTACCTCCGGGTCTTTATACGAACTCACTCGCATTTTCCCCTCATTTCACTCAAAGCCGCCTTATGGGCGCTCCAAACCCTCTCTCCTCTTCCAAGGGTGGAACTCCATCGATTCTAGGGCGTTTGAAGTGTTGTATCTTGCGATTTGAATCCCCAAGTATGTTTATGAGTCTATTTCCTTCTATTATCTGGATGATTCACTGCTTGTTTGTCCATCATCATTTATGTCTTTTATGTCTATCATGCCCTATTTTTGGGGATTTTTCTACTTTTGTGGTTGCAGTCATTTTAGCTCAAATTAAAGGCTAGATTTGGACGATTGGACATCAACAAACCTAAGGTCGATGGACTTGGATCCTTTCCTATAGTCTTTATTATTTTCAATTGTACATTGTTTGTGCAAGGGATCCAACATGTTGTGCTTTCGATTTCATGACTAAGGAAATATATTGAGGCTTAAATTGATTTCATAAACCTTTCACGAACCCCGTAGAGTCCATGGATGAGCATGAGACCAAACCCAAAACCACCCATGGGGTGTGCCAACTTCTTGGAAATGGTGTAGTTAGATTTTAAATGGTGAAATAAGTGGATTGAAATCATAACCAATTTAGGCTTGTTAGTTGGCTTATCGACATGGTTAAATGGGCTACTTGGCGTAACATGGGAATTAAATGTTTCAGGACATGTTAAGAGGAATGAAATGGTTAATGGTTTAAATAGTAAGATAAAGTGGTTAGATGGTTTCAAAGTACATTTAAGAGTTCTGCAATATAAATTAATGACATAAACGTTTAATTGTCATGTTGGGTTTAATGGTGTCAAGTCTGTTAGACCATGGTGAATAATGAATGTTGAAACCAAACACCTTTGTCAACTTAATGTGTTAAAATTTCAAGGATGAAGAACCTTGGAAATTGTGAATGATGATATGGGTTAGGATGCTAGAATGATTATCCTTATCATTGGTCTAGTGTCGGATGAATGCTCTAGACACCACTGATGTTTATGCATGGTTGAGATGCCAAACTTATGCTCTGTGAACTAATAACTGTTTATTTTTTAAAACATGTTTCATTTATCACCTTGTAAATTATTACATTTTTCTACTACATACACCGTTATTTCTACTTGATGTTGCTTTAGACATCGTTCGTGGTGGCCTATTGAGTTGCACTCACACCTTTGCTTGGCCCGCCATTGGTACCCGGACAAAATTTATGGTTTTAGGTCTAGACAAGGAAAAAATGTCCCGACTTGCCTTCTTCAAGATGAGGGAAGAGATGAAAAGATGCCGAAACCTTCCTTCCTTAAGACGATGGAGAGATAATGACCTCGGGTCCCGCCTCCAATATGACCCGAGGTGGAAACCAACACCAAGGGTATATAAATTTCACAAAAAATGGGAGGCATTACCCTTTTTATAATAACCAAGATCGGGAGATAATATGTATCAACCTCAAACAACTCCAAGATAGGTGTATATATATATATATACATATATAAGAAAACCAAAATTCAACCAACATGCATGGGTAAAGCAAAACTACTAGAAATACAAGGAGAACACTAAAGTAAGTACCAAAATAAACCTACGCAGCGACACAACGACCATCCCCAACGTCTGAGCTAGTAATGTCCAACAAAGTCCACATAATCTCCCTAGAAACCTGAAAATTGTTTTATATACGTAGGGTGAGCATACAAGTACACTTAGTAGGAATATCCTATGTCATCTGTGCACAAGTGGGAGAAACATACTAATGCCCCTGTGAAAAAATAGCAGAAACTCAAAAGAACCTAACAAGGTTTACTATCCACCCCAACCTAACCAACACACTCTCACTAAATAATGCAATTCATGTAATATAATATAATAAGCACATCGATATTTGGGTACCTCTCACCACTTCCCACTGGTTTACTAGAACATCCGGATGCATCTACCTCTTCCATAAGCCCAAATTTCATAACCCACCCGCACACACCTAGGCCACAAACCACACTGCAATCCTACCCGCAAACACCCATGCCACTACCACACCACAATCCTGCCTGTAGACACCTAAGCCTCACACATAACACACCCTTCCCAAAAACACTTGGGCCTCATCCCGAAGTCACTTGGTAAACAAACCACCTCTCACATAACCAGTACCGTAGATATGGTAACAAACATCAATCCATTATAGCCTTCCTAAAGAGTCTTGGGTGATAAATGCCTAGAAGAGGGAGTAGATAAGAGACAATAACCATCCATCCATTCTCCCTACCAAGATGTTGGTAATGAAACCCTCCTTCATAGCAATGGGGGTGTTCAACACATAATGCTCAACATGGGTGGGGTGTGTTTAGAAAATAGAAGGAACTACAAGTTTATATATAGGTACCAAACACTCTATCCAACCTATGAGTTTTCAAAACAAACTACTTCCCCACACAAAAATTCCCTTTCTACCACCTCTAAATGCACGTACCACCATGATTGACGGTCAATTTCATAAGATGAAGTATACCCCCCAACCAATTCATTTAACCAATTGTCATTATGTGTTTATCAATTTACTCATTTATTCATTCCATCCCTACCTGAGTAGCTAACAAGTACAACATCTGCAAACATTTTAAGAAGGTTAAAATCCACTAAACACACCCCGTAACGAAACACACAGTAAACAACCCACTTTTTTATTCCTCCCCATTCATAACCCATTCGTATTTAGACACTACCAACATTGTTCTTCAATGTTATCCCACCTAAGTCATCACCTCACAACCAAACCTGGCAGCCCCGCTGCACAACAACACCACACCCGACACACCCATAACCATGAAATCATGAAACAACCCAGTCCTACAGCCCCACTACCCAACCACTGCCAAAATGCAGTACCACTGCATAACAAGTCCATCAATTCCACAATCAATCAGTCTCTCAACCTGAGATACAATCACACTGCCCATACCACCCCATAAACACAGTCACACCCCCAGCCATAGAACCACACTAAAAAAACCCACACAAGTCACAAAACCCAGCAGAACATAGCACACAACCACACCTATCAAACAGGGTGTATTCAGATTCGATGAACACAATTATTTAAATTCACATGATAAACAGGGGTGATCACACAAGGATTTTCATCATGGGGAATCCATTTCATTTATCCAAGTGTACGTGATTTATCAGATTGATAATTACACCGATCATTCACAAGGAAACAACAAAAATAATAAAGCATCACCCATGTGTAGGAAAAGACCACCAACAACGATGATATTCAGAAGCCACACGACCACGACAAATCACATCATCAATAATGATAAAAAATAAAATTGGCGATCAAAATAAAACCAATCCCAGCCTGTTAAGAAGTTTGCATTAGCATTTATATTTTTTAAAAGATTGGATTCGGTATTTTTCACAAAAGAACATTATTACTCGCACCCTGAATGATACACAATTAGAAGTGTGACAAAGGAAATCCCTACAAGGAACAACATGCGACCAAAACTCATCCTTGTGCAAAAACAGAGGGATCATACGAGTAAGAGATTCTAAATAAAACCAAAGCAGGGGGGCTATAACACATACACATGGCACTTCTGGGGAAGGAAGGGTCTCGACACACTAAGAGAAAATAGAAACACACTGGGAAGAGAAAGTCACATCTTAGAAAAGATAGATCCTATATGAACAGAACAAGAAATGGTTTAAAAATATTTTAACGTGGGATCATGGTCAAGATTACGTGGATTGAATATCTCAAAGTCCCTGGAGCATTATGATATTAATACTATAATTAATATCCTTTGAAATTCCTTTAGAAACTCTTAAACAAGGGTTTAAACTCAGTTTACATCAAATAAAATATAAGAGGGAAAAACAGGAAAACTGTGAAAAAATGGGAATGTGTCACCGGTGGGTGAGTCACCAACACCGACAGTGAGTCACCAACATTGACAGCGAGTCACTGATAGGTGAGTCACTGAAGACAATCCACCAACACTAACAGTAATTCACTGATGTTGAGCTACTGACGCTGAGTCATCGATGCAACTTACCAACACCTGACTCACCGACGCCTTGACTCACTGGCACCCTGAGTCACTAACACCGAATTTCTAAGTCACCACACCAACAACCTGAGTCATCAACACCAATTCCCCAAGTCATCGACACTGATGCCATGACTCACTAAAGTCGATGCCCTGACTCACTGATGAAAATACTAGAAATTTGGAAAACTCTTGGAACAACGATGCTTCCAAAACACCCCAAACACTGTATTTTGACAAAGTAATGGACCACCAAGATCCGAGCCATTACATATGATACCTCTCAAACTATTCTCACCCTCAATAATTCCAAAACAAACCCAGAAGAAAGAGGGGTTCGAACAACCACCCAGTAACATACCTCTCAAGGATAAACCAACTTGTGTTGTTTAAAAGGAGGATTGAAACCTCAACATCCATGAACACCTCCTCATACATTTTCAAACCCAACCAAATTCAATACATTCCACACAATCACCAAATTTCACATCCCCTAAACATATGAATCAAGGAATTCCTTCCGCTATGTCAAGATACAATACGATTTGGGTGGCACTGACTCGTCCGCATGAGTTTAATGGCATCCAAATTAATGTGTCTTGATTAGGTATCATGTCCTCACCTCATAATACTTTAGGACTGAATCATACGTCACGTAACAAGGAAACAACTCATCTCATAGAAAACAAGGTTCAAATATTACATCAAAAAGAAAAAAACATGATCAAAACTCAAAACAACCGTGGGTACTAGGCAAGAATCTCTGTTCTTCACTCCTAAGTACTCTCATCTAGACCACCATGCCTCCATAACATGAAATCCAAGGGAATGGATCATCCATGAAACACCTTCTCTGGATGATCGTGGATCTCCACTAGTCACTCTATGAACGTTGCATTGTCCTTGATGTCTAACTCTCCCCAATCAATGACATGGGAGTCATCATGAAGATACCAACGAAGCTGGGAGATATGAAAGACATCATGGATCCTCCCCAACTGCACTAGAAACGCTAGCTAATATGCCACCTTAACAACATGTCCCAACACCTCGAAGGATCCAATGAACCATGGAGGAAGCTTACTCCTACTAACGAACCCTTTCTACCCATGTCGATGGGAAAAATTATAGAATACATGGTACCCAACCTCAAACTCCAAATGCCTTATCCTATGATTAGCATACAACTTCTGCTAGTCCTATGCGGCCTTCATCCTCTTAGGGAAAATCTGAACCTTCTCTGTCATACTCTCCACCATGTCTGGACCAAGGACAACTGCCTTCCCAACTTTTGTCCAGCATAAGGGTGAACAACATGACCATCCGTACAAGGCCTTGATCAGAGACATGTCAATGGAAGAGTGATATCTATTATTGTAAGAAATATCTACCAAGGGAAAATGTCACACCCAAGACCCACTAAAATCTATAACATATGCCCGTAACCTGTCCTCTACCGTCTAGATGGTTCTCTTAGTTTGTCCATCCATCTAAGGGTAGATGGAAGTGCCGAGGCATAACTGGGTTCCAAATGCATGTTGAAATCCCCTCCCGACTCGCGACATAAAATGTGTATTTGGATATGAGATGATGGATCATGGAACCCAATGCAGTCTGACTACCTCATCCACATACATCTGTGCTAAGGAATCCACTACGCTCGACTCCTTGATCACTATGAAGTGAGTTGGTTTCGTCAACTGATCCAATAATAACCAAATAACATTGCATCCTCCCTGATCCCTAGGTAATCCTGTGAAGAAATCAATCAATATGTCATCCCACTTTCACTCGCTTACATCTAGGGGCTACAACAAACCACCAAGAACATGGTGCTCAGCCTCCACTAGCTGGCACACTATCACTTTGCCACAAACTCCACCACTACCCGCTTCATCCGGGGCCACCAAAGATATTCCCTCAATACTCGATACATCTTGGAATCTCTTGGGTGTAACACTAGGGGTGAGCTATGAAAATCCTAGAGAACTACCCCATACACTTCCACTGGAACAAATAACTTCTCACAGAACAACATACGATTCTGACCATCCCTCCGACCATCCCTCCAGAGCATCACCCTGGTCAAAGAGATCACTCAACACTTCTGCCTCTGAGACTCCTCACTGAGACTCCTCCAACCACCGCATCATAAGTGACCGCACCATCATCTGAAACTGGAAGCCTCTACTGCCATCCATTCTAGTATCTAAGTTCCAGGAGACCAACTCTTCTATCTACTTCCATGAATCTTCAGATTCCGAAACCACATTCTTCCAAGACTTCCTTCTCAAATAATAAACCATGAAATTTCCATTTCCTGAGCTATAGGAGACCTTAAAATCATTATCCTAGAGAAACCCCATCCACCTATACTGTCAAAATTTCATATCTCACTGAGAAAAGATGTTCCTCCAGCTATTGTGATCCCTGAAGACCACAAAGCGCTCACCAATCTAGTAGTGTCGCAAAAACATTATCAAAAACATTACTATTGATAGCTCAAAATCATGGGTGGAATAGTTACGCTCATGGGGACATAACTTCCTAGACCCATAAGAGATCACTCACTATTGCTGCATCAGTACACACCGTAAGCCTAGACAGGAAGTTTCGTAAAACAACTCGAACATCACCCCTTCTTCTGGAAGCCAGAGCACTAAATCACTAACCAAATTCCCCTTCATATATCCATACTCTACCTCACACTACTTGATCCACACAAAAGCATGTCCTTTTCTATTCAGAGCGTTCAATAGAGCTACTACCCAAGAGAAATCAGGTACGAATCTCTAGTATTAGCTTGCGAGATAGAGAAAACTGTAATCCTATGCCACATTCTTGGGTGATTACCAAGAAACAACTGGCTTGACCATCGATAGGTAAAATAGTACACCCTTCTGAGACACCCCATGTCTAATTAAGTGGACCTACCTTGTCCAAAACATGCACCTAGACATATTTCCGTAGAGGTGGTGGTGATGAAGGACCTCTATGACAGTCCTAAGATGCTCGGTATGATCCTACTTTGACTCTATGTAGATTAGGATATTTTTGTGGAATACGATGAAGAACCATTCTAGGAACTCTTAAAATATATAGTTCATAAGCCCCATGAACACAATTGGTGCGTTCGTAACACCAGATGACAAAACAACGAACTTGAAGTGCCCATACCTGCACCTGAAAGTAGTATTCATGATGTCTCCCCCTTCACCCTTAACTAGTGATACCCTAACCATAGATAGATCTTAGAAAACCAACCTTCTCCACTAATCTGGTCAAGAAGATCATCTATTCTCGGGAAAAGGTAATGGTTCTTGATCGTTACAAGATTTAGTCATTAGTAGTATATGCAGAGTCTCAGACCACCGTCAGCCTTATCTGAAAACAAGATTACAACACCCCACGGAGACACACTGGGTCAGATGAAACACTTATTCATCAGATCATAAATCTGAATCCCCATCCCCCACAACATAAAAGGTTCCATATGATAAGTAGTCATCAAAATCAGATGAGCATCGGGATGTAAGTCTATCCTGAACTCAACGTCACACCGAGGGGGTAGAGTCACAAACTCATTAGGGAAAACATCTAGAAACTCTATGAATACTCCCATAACCTCCACCATCTTATAATCCATAAATTCCACTAACAACTCATCTAACATGGAAATAATAGGTTCCATATGTCGGCTACCCATCTAACAACTCCACTCACCAACAAAATCGACACGTTTTCCACCCACATCTGAAAACATGAATCTTCTCCAAAATCAGGCGATAACAGCATGAATAGAGTAAAACCAGTCAATGCCAAGGATTGCATCATATAATTGCAACTATAGTAGAAAAATATCCCCACTAGACTGATGTGGCTCCAATATCATTCTACATCCCCGACAAACATCAAACAAGCTAGTCTGACCTCTGAATGGTGTACTCAACACCCAGGGCATGAAAATTATCTCTACTTATAGTCCCAATGAATGAGATATTCTAGGTTCAATGAACATGTGTGAATATCATGAATCAAACATGGAGCAAGGAAGTGTATTAAATATACTAATTATACCTCGAACGATCTCCGACCCTATTGGAACTGCTGCCTCTTCGACATGCAATTTCCCATGCCTAGATCCTCTACCCCATAGATTTTGGCCCCCTCCCCAACCATTCCCCAGTCGTGGACCCTAAGAATCAACCTTAGGTTGACTTCCTCCTACACCGTCCACCCATGGTGGTGTAGGGGCTACTATCCCTACCACTGAAAAGGCCTGACTGGAAACTGCTGCTGAGGTGGGTGATGAACCTTCCAACCTCCCCCATACTGAGATCAGGTCGGGAACTGTCCCTAGAGGTTCCAATGACCACCACATAAAAATACCTATTTGCTAGGCTCGTGGGAAAAGGGTGAGGATAAGAGGGTAGAATCTAAAAATGCTGTGGTCAACCCCTTGTTGGCCGAAAACTAGAAGGCCCTGACACCAAAGACTTTATGTTGATGTCCATACCTCTCATGTCATACCTCCTTGAGAGTGAATCCTTTCCACTACCTCAAAAATCCTCTGATCCTCTATGTATGTCGGTAGGGTGAAGGGAGTAACCACATACTAAAGAGAAGGATGAAGTTCCTCCTATAAGCATCTCTCCTGAGACTCCTCATCCGAAAAGGGATCTACAGAAAAATGTAGGAGATCCTTGAACATGATCCCCAACTCCCTTTCCAATATACTCCCCAAATGGAGGGAGAGTATCTCCTGCCTCTTCTAATCTTTCATCGTGGAAGAAAGGAATTATACTCAGGACTCCTTCTAAAAGTCGACCTAGAGAACATCGGTATCCTTCCTCTCCCCGAGGTAAAGAATCCACCACTAATGCACTACTCCCTTCATCTGGATCACTGACACGGGAACCTAGCACTCCCTTGGAGTCTGGATCAAGCTGAATGTGATCACCAGTTCCACAAGATAACCCTCTATATCCACATCTGAGACACTATCCTCATACTTTCCATGAGTTTGCAACTGGAAATCATGAAGCATCTTCTGTCGTTGATTATCCTCCTCCTCGGTATTTACTCTTCACCAGACAATTAGGTAAACCTACTGACACTCCACTGCTCGTACCATATGCAAGCGATGACCACAATCCATAGGTGAAAAGAAAAATAGCATCTCCTAAGCCCAGGTAGTATGGATTTATTCTCTTAAGATTCATTTTAAGACTTTATTTATTCTAATTTCCCCAAAACACCCAAAACAAACAATAACACAAGTCATCATGATGCATGTACCTTTCCTAGGGTCAATACCCTACAAATGGTGTAGCCTCACTTGTTCGTTCAGTAAGCTCAGAGTCCTTTCATCGGATCACATGGGGCCCTAAAATACCCTGTCCTAGCCAGTCTTCCCTGTCCTATGTCACACACCTAGAACATCTAACACCGTTTCCCTACCAACCCATGAAATCCCGACTATTCTGAACTCCAAACTCCACCCAATCTCTCAACCATCACCTATGATACCATTTTATCATGACCCGCATTCTTCAAGATGAGGGAATTGATATCAAGATGCCAAGACCTTCCTTACTCACAATGAAGGAGAGATAATGACCCTATGATTCCCACCACCAATAGGACTCGGAGTGGCGACCAACACCAATGATATATAAATTTCACAAAAAATGGGAGGGATTACACTTTTTATAGTAACCATGATCAAGAGATAAGATGTATCAAACTTCAAACATATCCAATATATATATATATATGTATGTATAAGGAAACCAAAATTAAACCCACATGCATGATTAATGTATAACTACACGAAATACAAGGGAACTCCAAAGTATGTACCAAAATAAAACTAACCAGTGGCACAATGACTATCCCCAATGTCTGATCTAGTATGATCCAACATGGTCCACGTAATCTCCTTGAAAACCTAAAAATTGTTTTATATACGTGGGGTGAGCATAAAAGTACACTCTATAGGAAAATCCAAAGTCACTTGTACACAAGTGGGAGAATCATACTAATGCCCCTATAAGAAAACAATAGAAACTCAAAAGCACCTAAAAAGTTATACTAGCCACCCCAGCTCACCAAGGAAAGCTAAAAAAATAACGCAAGTAAACTAATGTAATATAATAAGAACATAGATATTTGGGTATCCCTTAACACTTCCCACTTGTTAACTGGAACATCCTGATGCATCTAACTCTTCTCCATGCCCCTCTGTCACAACCTTCCTACACACGCCTGGGCTACAAAACACACCGAAATACTTCCAACAAAAACCTAGGCCACTAAAACACTATGGTCCTACCCACATAAACCTGGGCCACATAGATACCACACCCTACCCAACAAAACCTGGGCCTCATCCTAAAGACACCTGTGAAAGAAACCACCTCTCACAGAACTAGTAACGTAGATTTGGTAACAAACCTCAAGCCATTACAGCCTTCCCAAAGATTCTTGCATGGAAAATTACCATAAGAGGGAGTAGAGAAGATCTAATAACAATCCATCCTTCCTCACACCAGGATATTGGGAAAGAAACCCTCCCCCATAGCAATGGGGGTGTTTGGCACATAATGCTGAACATAGGTGGGGTGTGTATAGAAAACACAGGTAAGTAAAATTATATATATAGGTACAAAAATATCAATCCAAATTATGGGTTTTAAAAACGAACTACCAGCCCTCACAAAACTTCCCTTTTTTCCACATCTAAATGCAAGTATCACCACGAACGATGGTCACTTCTGTAATTCTAAGTATACCACCAACCAATTCATTTAACCAATTTTTACTATGCATTTATTAATTAATTAATTAATTTATTCCATCCCTACCTGGGAATATAATAAGCACAACATCTGCAACCATTTTTAGAAGTCTAAAATATACTAAACACACCTTGTAATAAAACACACAGTAGACAACCCACCTCATTCTTCCACAACATTTAACACCCATTTTTATTTTGACACTAACAAAATCATTATTTAATGTTTTCTTGCCTAATTCATCCCCTCACTACCAAACCTGGTATCACCACTGCACAACAACACCACACCCGACACACCCATAAACATGAAATCATGAAACAACCCAGTCAAGCAGCCTCGATGCCCAACCACTGCCCAGATGTAGTCCCACTGCACAAAAATTCTATCCATTTCAAAGTTAATCAATCTATCAGCCTGATATACCATCACACCACCTATACCGCCCCATACACAGAGTCACACCCACAACCATTGAACCACACTACCAAATCCCACTCAAGGCACAAAACCCAAAAAAAACACCAAACACAACCACACATATCAAATAGGGTGTATTCAGATTCATTGAACACTATACTATAAATCCACTTGATAAAAAGGGGTGATCACACACGGGTTTTCATCCCGGGGCATTCGTTTCATTTAACCAAGTGTACGTGATTTATCAGATTGATCGTTACACCAATTATTTATAAGGAAACAATAATAGTTTTAAATCATCACCCATGCGTAGGAAAAGACCACAAATAGACATGATTTTTAGAAGCCACATTTCTATAACAGATCACATCATCAATAAAGATAACAAATAAAATAGGAGATCAACATAAAACCACTCCCATCCCATTAACAAGTTCATATTTAATTTTATATTTGTTAAAAGATTGGATTCAGAAGTTTTCACAAAATAATGTTGTTAATCCCACCTCACATGATACACAATTAGAAGAGAGATAAAGATAATCCATACATGGAACAACAGGAGACCAAAACTCCTCCTTGTTCCACAACATAGGGGTCACGCGAGTAGGAAATTACATGGAAAACCTAAGAGGGGGGATACAACACATGCACACAGCTTGTCTGGGGAAGGAAGGGTGTCGACATACCAAGATAAAACAGAAACACATTGGGAATAGGAGGTCTCAACATGGAAAATATAGATCCTATATCAACCGAATGAGAAACTGTTTAAAAAATCATTAACATGAGATCGTGGTTACGATTATGCAGTTTGAATATCTCAAAGTCCCTAGAGAATTATGATATTAAATATATAATTAATATCATTTGAAACACTTTTATAAATACATAATCAAGGATTTTAACTTGATTTACATCAAATAAAACATATGAGGGGTGAGATTGGAAAATTGGGAAAAACCGGGAATGAGTCACCAATGGGTGAGTCACCGACACTGACAGTAAGGTACTGATGGGCGAGTCACCAAAAACAATAGGGAGACACTGATAGGTGAGTCACCGACAACAAGACACTGAAACCAACATCGAGTCACCGATGATGATACACTTATGTTGAGTCATCAATGTGACCTACCAACTTCTGACTCACCAATGCCTTGACTCACTGATTCCCAGACTCACTGACACTAAAGCCCTGAGTCACCGACAACGATGCCCTGATTCACCAGCACCAACACCCAGATTCACTGACACCGACGCCCTGACTCACCAACACCGACTCCTTGACTCACCAATGGAAAAACTGGAAATTTGAAAAACTCTTATAAATAACCACTGATGCTTCCAAAACACCGCAAACATTGTATTTTGACAAAGTAATGGACCATCGAGTTTCGGGCCATTACCCAAAGGATCGATGATAGATTTATGATTTGGGACTTATGAGATGTATCTTGGATGAGGATACTATACTATATATCATGATCCGTTTTGGGGATTATCAGTAATGTCTATCTTTTGGGTTTCTTTTTGGCACACTAGAGTATCATGACATGACATGTTTATTTGCATTAGCAAGTTGGTACTTACCCAATTTTGAGAATTTTTTATGTGATGTGTTCTTACCCAAAAATTATTATTTTGTATTAGTTCTGTTATTTTTTGTTGAAAAAAGGGGACTATCCCCCACCTTCCTTAGTTGAACTTTACTACTAGTAGACAACCTCATGTGTACGGGGAGGAACTCTTGAGGTCACATAAAACCCCACATTTTCAGTATTAATTCATGCAAGAATGATATTTTACAAACATAATACACTGATAACTCAGATATGAAGTATTATTATATTATATAAGGCATCCGTCTCAAGTTCACTGCACACAACTCATGTAAATCATATCACATATTCATTTCATAATCATTATGCATATGTAATACAATGCATGGGTCTTCTCAAAGTTATAAACCCCATAACATATATGATTTTTGTTCTTATTAATTTACATGCTTTTTATATGCATGCATGTTTAAATATGCATTCAAATATTCCTCTTATGGTAACTCCCTTCATACAACCCAATTTTACATTGTTCACTTCTACTTGAATCAACTTCTCGCAGTCATGCCACCTTTGTACAAAATAGATACGGGTATTTCAAATCATGAATATGAGTGCATGTGATTCATTCAAACATGAACCACCCCTGCCTCAGTGCGCTCTTCTTCATGAAAACCATAAAGAGTGTGGATCTTTATTGTTCAAATAGGATCATGATATATACTATGATCTTGGTGCAAGTCCTTCACATAAGGTTATATACATGGATGCCTCCTTCTCGGAACAACACAACTATGCTAGATCTCCATAATGGCTATCATGTATCAATATAGTATACACATGGTATTATCTTCACGTAACACAGTGTGAGTGAATAACTCAAGCACTAATTTTGTGGCTCCATTTATCTTCGTAAAGCATGAAAAGTGTGTTTCAACACTAGTTCCTTCTCTTGATGTGCCAACATTGTGTATTTATTGTATTTTCAATCAATTAATTGTCATTGGTTGTCAATGGTGTTCAATTAGATAAGAATATATCATTTTTTTCAATGTAATGAAGTAGTTCCAAAGTTAATGGAACTTGGATGAAGTCCTTAGTTGAATTCCTCAAGTCCTGATAGTCCATGAAATATGTGAATGGGTTGAAAACATTGACTTTTAAGGGGATTCCTAGAGAATTGTAATGGATTCATTAGATGAAATTGGATTTTATGGTTGAATAATTCTCCTAGTAAATATGATACTTTTTTTAATTTGTATTTCAAAAATATGATAAGTTGTTTGGAGAAATTATGATGCAATCTTTATGAAGGAAAGGGGAAGAAAAGGTGTTTCCAATCATATTCAAGTTTGATTGGAAAGAATGATGTTGCTGGAATACAAGGAAGTTAGCATACATTCCTTTAAAAATTTGATGATGCTAAAGATGATCGATCAAAGGATATATATCATGACAGATAGATTTCGTGCTGAAAGTAATGACTACAAAATAGTATGGTTGATGACATCGAAACATATTTTTTACAATGGCACCATTTCCCAGTGTTTTACAAACATTTGGGCCTCAAATCCAGGAGTTTGATTTTTTGTAAAAGGATGGTTTTATATGAAGGAGTTCAAAAAGAAAATTTTTGGATCACAAAGCATAGTATGCAGAACACATAAGAGGTACACTATGTGGCGAAGGAAAATCCAAAAAAGAATAAGTTCCCGATAGCAGCACTATGTGGACCATGAAGTGCGCGATGTTGACCATGTAGGGAAAATGGTTGATGAAAAAATAACAATTAATGATAGGTTTTTTTTTTGCAAGAAGGTTGTCGTTCGTGACTAAGAGGTGGTGATCCATTTGCATATGGAATCAGCCCCCGTAACAAAAGAAAGGTGAAAAACAGACTGTAGAGGGAAAATGATTTGTGGAATGAACCCAGTTTGTGATGAAGGCTGTACCACATTGAAAATTTGGGTAAATTAGATTAGCGAGATTGAGGATTTATTTTACTATATAAAAGACCCTAATGACATTATTAAGAGAGCGTGAAAAAATTATAAGAAATTTTCATTGCTCCAGGAATAATTTGGCTAAGCCTAAAAGAGTTTTTGAGGGAGAATTCTGCAAACAAAAGTAGTTTGCGGAGGAAAGATTTTTGAGAAGGATGATGTTGTCCAAAGAAGAGGATACAATCCACAAAAGTTGAAGTAGTCTGCATAGGAAAATGAGTTATGTAAAAGGAAAGGAAGCCCACGAATTGAAGGTCGTTTGCGGAGTAGGGGTGGTCTATGGAGCATCGAAAATACATGGGGCATTGGCAGTTTACAATGCAGAGGCAGTTTCCAGAAGGGAAGGATATATGTGAAGCACTTGCACCACACAGTGAGACTCAGTACATAGAGAAAACAAGACAGTTCATGATGGATAAATACCACATACATGCAATAGGTTTTTACACACTCATTGTGCATTGTGAAGAAGATTATCCGAGGACACTCAAAACATGTTAAACTCATAATTTTATAGTGATTCTTAATGAATGGTTATATGAACCAATGCTTCGATATAATACACCCACTGTGTTTCAAAAAGTAAAACTGTGTGCGAACATGGTTGATACAAAATATTCAAATAAGAGCAAGTACACATAGTTAGTCAGTGAGAAGAAGAACACGATTTTCACTTAAACTCATATCTGCACCAAGGAAGAAGTAAGTGGGAAGAAGAAGTTAGTAGCCAATTTATATTCAGTTACTCATGCCATATAAATTGCGATGATGCTAAGTTGATCTGGTCTTCATTGATTTAATAATCAAAAAAAGAATTTTGTGATTGCAGAAATAAGAGGAATAGATCTCAGTGAAGTTGGTTTTGCACTGACGATGAATGAGGAAAAGAATAGTAGAAGATCTGGTGACCAAATTGATATCAACTGATTATAATTTGGGTCAGATAATATTTAGTGTTCATAAATCCACAACACATTCATATTACTATGACTGATAGAATAAAAAGATAGTGCAGCTATCGAGTTTGCTGTTGGGAAGAGATAAGAGGTGTTTATTTCATATTTTTTTCATGTAACAAAGTGAAGAAGGCCGTGGAAGAACAAATAAGAACGATGGAATTAGAAATGACTCAATAGGTGGAGGAATTTTTTGGAATTAAAAATCCTAATTAACAAAGAGAAAACTATCATGGGAGGAAATATAAAGATCTAGCCAAGTGCTATAAAACACATGCTATTGGATTGTTTTCACAGTTCCACACAAGTGTAAGGGAATATCCTACTCATTATAACCATGTTCAATGGATTGTTTTCTAGTGGTTGTGTGGTCAGAATTATTTACGACCATGCCAAAAAATATCTACTCTTATTGAGTTGTGAACCTTGTAATAACATCATGTTCTTGTCTTTACTAGTTTAATATTATTTCATGTGATAAGGATAAGAGAATACAAGAATCAAGATCCAAACAGGTTAAAGAGGTATAAGGATAAGAAGTTGGAATTAGATTAAAAATACCCTAACATTGATTTATCCCCCTCTCAGTGTTAGAAATATCCCAAAATGGTCCTCATAATTGGTATCATAGGGAGGCTCACAACTGTTGGATTATCTATAGTAAATCAATTCAATTTTTAAGACATGAGATTCTTTCTTGAGTCAACAATGAAGTGAAGTTTTGGTGAAAATTTAGTTACCTATGAGTAGAATTCAATAACTACCAAGACCATGATGAACAAGAAAAATAAAGAGAAGAGAATGTTGAAGAAGAAGTATATATTATCTAATGAAGAGGAAGTATCTAGTTCTCCACACCTTGATGAAAATGAAGATATATCAGACATAGAATGTAATTAGAAGGTGTCTCATGTTTCCACCAAGAATATGGATAACCTTCCTACCTCTAGTGATTAGGAGGAAGAGAGCACCCAACTAGAATAAGAAACTAATGTTTTGGAGAAGTTCATGCAAGCAAACATTGTTGAATTTTTAAAGCTCCCTAGACAAGTTAGATCCTTTGAAGCAACAAAGAGGGAACTTGAAATAATTTCATCAAAATGACTCAAAGAAGTCAATGATAAAGAGGGATCTAAAAAGGATCTAGAAGAAAATATCCATGAACATTAAGAGATATTGAAATATTGCATTGATATCAAGATTTTAAAATCATAATAAATATCCAATAAGATCAAGAAACATGAAACTTTTATTCCAAAAAATGTGAAGTGACATGAAGATGAAGTTCAAAGAATATATATGGAATGCTAAGAGAATAGGATTATGATTGAAAATATGAATATCATCCTCAATGTAAAAATTATAGAACAAGAAATTTGGTTGTCCAATCTTGAGAAGAAACATATTATGTCTTCAAAAAATAAGAAAATGGTTACTACTGGTAATCAATGTTCATTGAAGGATTCTACTGTCAAAATAACTCTAAAAATGATAAGAAGATCATGACTTCATTTTATGATATTTCACAAGCAGTTGAGAATGAAAAATGTACTATCCATACCATCTTTTAATAATGTTTTTAAATATGTTTCCATAAGTAGTGCCGATACAAATACATATTCAAAACATGTATGGTTAAATAAAGGTGATAATATAACAACCACCATGTCTAGGGTGAATATGAAGAATAATTTGGAAGTTGATTCCCCACATAAATCACAAAATATCATGAAGAAGACCCAAAAATATCAGGAAATAAATATTTGTGGGTCAAAGTTGGTATTGAAATAGATTTGGGCTTCGTGAATTATATTTTTGGACCAATCAAAAAAATATAAAATCACTAAGGAAGCCTATCTCAAGGGTGAGAATGTCTGAGAAGAAGATGTGATATTCATAGGTACAAAAGTATTTGTATACTATAAACTGATATGGAATTCTTGATAACACCCATGATGTTTGCAATGGAAGTTTTCACAAGGTTGGTACATGCTTTTATAAATATGTATCCAAAGATGATAAGAAAATAAGATCACAAAATTTGACTTGGAATGATGAAGTAACCTTGGGATGATATCAGAAAAATGTTGTGAACAAAAATCCTCCCAGGAAGGAACCAAAGAATAATGGTGAGAAGACCTTGGATTCTAAATCCAAGAAGTTGAAGGGTAGTACATCAAAAATTACTATCAATAGGGATGGAACTCATAATAAACCATGTGGAATATCTAAAATTTCTACCATTGTTCCAAATGTTATATTATTTATCTGGCACGAGGATTTAGAAAAATGAGAAAAATGGAAGATGTAGAAGATAAATATAGTGAAAAGAGGGAAGAAAAGATTCCACATGATAAAGAAAAATTTCATCAGTGTTTTCAATAAAAGGAAACTCTTATGTTAAAGAAGCCTTATGTGAGAGATGCATTAAATCTGGTCACATTGAAAAAGGTTGTTTAACCATACTACTAGAATACGAAGCAGTTGTCAAGAGGATTAATGATGTATCATCTATGAATACTGTTAAGAATAAAAGTTCTCCACAAAAAAGTAGAAGTGGTTGTAACGAGATCCATGCTACCTCAACATAAATCATAATAGAAGTTCAGATGGGAAAGCATAAATTTTGGATCAAGTGGAGCAACTTGGTTGAGAAAAACAAATCAACCTTGCTATTAATATTAATAAATCAAGGAGTATCCACCTCATTACCTTAAATCATTGTGTATTGCATTTGTTTTTATAATACATTTAATTTAAGGTGAACAAAGTTATTAAGGGGATAACCCGAGAGGTAGTGAGTGCTGTCAATTATTGATAGCTAAGTTGAAGAAGTTATCATACTTGAATGATTCCTCAATTGATATTTAAATACTAATATGATGGAGGATTATCCTTTATGAAGTTGAATAATATGATGTCCTACTCTGGATATCCACGATAAAGAAGATTCCAACATAGTTTGATCTTATTTAATGATATTCTGAAGAAAAAATGTTCAAAAAAATCATCCTTAGTCAAGTTTTGAAAGTTTTCCAAAATGGACGATCACAATTTGATGACCCATTATTGTGTATTATATATAATGAAATTTCTTAATATCCATTCTTGATCAGATCCACCATTATGAAGATGAGGAGGAGTGTCTTCCATGAAGGGGAGAAAAATAATGGAGATGACATATTTTTTATTTCAATTAGTATAAAATCTAATTATTCTAGGAATTTCTTGAAGATCATGTTATTGAAAAAGGAATGTCTCTATTAATCTCTCATCCTTGGTTATCAAAAAAAAAGTTTATAAAGGTGGAGCAATTGAATTATTCAGTGACATAAGATGAATGAAAGTTCCCCAAGGACACTTATATTGTCTATTTCACAATAATGTTTTTGATACATTTTTTGAAGTGAGTGTAGGAGTTTCATGTTGATTTTTCATAAAAAGAATCATCTCACATTTAGTAATTTCAGCATGGAATTAAAGTGAATATCCCATGAATACAAGTATAAGAATAATCATTTCAGAAGGTATCATGATCAATTTATAATAGAAAAATTTGTTTTTCTAAATCATAGCCTCTTGTTTTCTATACTGAGCACATCTCAAGTAGTCTTAGAGTGAAATGATGGCTATCACATTTCTTAAGTATGGAATGATACCCTATTTACAAGAACATTGTATTTTTTTTTCAATAATGGGGATAGAAAGTGAATTTAAATTTTTAAAAATAAATGGGAGAGATAATAAAATGATCCATATATCAACACATTCATTTAGAAGAAAAATTTAAGGTATTTCTAACAAATACAAAGGGGGAGATTGAAGATCGCACTTTGTGTATGGATTTTAGTTATTTTCAACAAATTTTCATTGGGTTCCAATGGTGTTAAAAGAGATAAGAAGGCATCATTGAAGTCAATATAATGAAGTAGTTCCAAATTTAATAGATCTTGGATGAAGGCCTTAGATGAAGTCCTCATGTCATGATATAGAAACATGCCAATTGTTTTAAGACATTTAGTTTCAAATTGATTCTCGGAGAATTATTAGGGATTCATTAGATGACATTGGATTTCATGGTTGAATAATTTTCCTAGTCAATATGATTATTTTTTGATGATTTGTATTTCAAAAATATCATAATTTGTTTGGAGAACTTGTGATTAATGATTTATGATGGAAAGGGGAAGAAAAGCTGTTTCCAATCATATTTAGATTTGATTAGAATAAATGATGTTGCTGGAAGACAAGGATGTTATAATGCTTTCCATTGAAATTTTAATGATGCTTAAGATGATCGATCAAAGGATATATATCATGAAAAATAGAGTTAATGATGAAAGAAATGACCATAAAATTCCCTATATTCCCACAACATCATTCATTCCAATCAAACCTGGATACTATTGGCAACACATTTTCTTCCCCTTTCCTTTATAAAGATTACATCACAAGTTCTACAAAAAAATTATGATATTTGTGAAATAAAAATTAGAAAATAATCATCATATTAACTTGGATAATTATTCAATCATGAAATCCAATTTCATATATTGAATCTATAACAATTATACAGGAATGACCTTGAAACTCAATGTTTTCAAACCATTCACATGTTTCTTGGAATAACTATACTTGAGGACTTCATCTGAGGACTTTATCGAAGATACATTAACTATGGAACTACTTCATCTTAGGAATTAATCCATGATCCATTAACTTTGTATTATGGGTAGTCCGTGGAACATCAAAAGAACGTAGGGTATCAAAAGTTCGCGAAGCAGAGGAAATTTGTGGAATGGAAGGTTTTCTTCAAATCACATGTGACATGCGGTCCAACTTAGTACATAGTGAAAATATGAAAGTTCATGAAGGATAAATACCACACACTTGCAATAGGTTTTCACAACCTCATCATGAGTTATGAATAATATGATCTGAGGACACTCGAAACAAGTTAAAATCATAATTTTATAGGGGTTATTGAATAATAGTTATGTGAACTAGTGCTTGGGTATAATACCCCCACTGTGTTTCTCAAATTAAAACTATGTGTGTACTCGATTGATACCCAAATAATAGAGAAGAGCAATCACACATAGTTTTTTTTGTGTGAAGAAGATTGAGATGCGCACCTAAACTCATATATTCACCAAGGAAGAAGTAAGTGGGAAGAAGAGTCTGGTGTACAATTTATATTCAGTTATTGAGTCCATATTAATCGTGATGATACTAAATTGAGTTGATATTCATTGATTTAATAATCACAATGGAATTTTGTGATTCCAGCAAGAAGAGGAAGAGATCTTAGTGCAGTTGGTTTTTCACTAAAGAATAATGATGAAAGAAGAGTCGAAGGTTTGGTGACCAAATTGATATCAGTTGATTATAATTTGGGTTAGAGAATATTTAGTGTTCATAAGTCCAAAAAAATTATATTATTGCTAATTAAAAAAGAAAAATATAGTAAAAATATCAATTTTACTACTGGGAAGATATAATATGAGTTTCTTCCATGCTTCCATGTAAGTAAAAAAGTGAAGACGAAGGCTGTGGAAGAACAAATCATAATAATGACATCAGGCAGGACTCAATAGGTGGATGAATTTCTTGGTGATAAAAACACTCATAAATAAAGAGAAGACAATATTTGGAGGTAGTATAAATATCCAACAATGTGCTATAAAAAACGTGTTATTTTATTGTTTTCATTGCACCACATGAGTGTAAGGGCATATCCGACTCATTTTAACCACGTTCAATGGATTTTTTTCTTGTGGTTGCATGGTCAGGATTATTTCTGACCATGACAAGGACAAGTTACTCTTATTGAGTGAGAAACTTATAAAAAAATTGTGTTCTTGTATTTATTAATTTAATATTATTGCATGTGATAGGGATAATAGAATAAGAGATTCAAGATCCTAATAGGTCAAAGAGGTAAAGGGATAAAAATTTGGAATTGGATTAAAAATCCCCCAACACTGATTCACCCCCCTCTCAGTGTTAGACATATCCCAAACTGGTCCCCTCATGTACATGGATCTTCTTCACACAAAACAGTATGAAAAACTACCCTCTACATATATCCTAGAAGGCTCATTGTATTTTATTCCCTCTCATATAAACTAACGACCCATATGTGATCTATTTTTAAGAGAAAACGAGATCACTCGAATATTACATGAGTAGAAACATCTTGCTCAGCCTTAATGTTTCTTCTTTTATAGATGTGGTTTACAAAAACTTTTTACCACCTCAAATATAAATCTTTATTCCATGTAAATCAATTCATTGAATGCTCAAATAACTCATCTTAGAATTCTTAAAATGCGGGATAAATGGAGTGGAAAAAAACTTCATGTTTTATCACACGATGAGTATCTCATGTGCATGAGAAAATAATCACATAATTCACCGTTAAATAAATATGAGTTCATCCCTTAATATTGGATGCTTGAGAATCCCCATGAAACTGTGTTTGCATTCGACCAAAGAGCATTTATTTAACACTTCATTAGATTTCCTTTTATGAAAGTGTAACTACATGGATTTATCATTTCCATCATATCAGTGTTTAAAATTGAGCTTCATCATCAGGTAAAGTGTCAATCTGATATATCCATCAACATGGAATGTAAAAACTCTAATTTATATGTATCCCTCCAATGTCAGGAGGTTAAATAAGATCAATCATGGTGACTAGACAGATGAAATCTATTTCATCTGGTGGCCATCGTTATATGTGTAACCTTTTAGATGCATGAATAGTGCCACCCAAATCCCATCCCAAATAAAAATACAACGAGATTTATCCATGATATATCAAAGATCTCATTCCCACATTCAATTCAAGACGACATTGGGGTTGACACCAAAATAAACATCACACACTGCACCGGGCTTCAGCCCCACAGGATTCTAAACAAACCTATGTGCACCTTCAGGCGTGTTCTCTATGGGACATATACATGGGATTTCCCATATTATGTTCCCAATATGCACACCCCAAACCTCTACCACCCACGAGCTTTAAATGATATCTCCCATGGGCATGTTTAACCTTGAGGTCCCAAATGTACCCTTGGTTGAGTGGCCTAAGTAGTTTGTGAGTTGATCATATTTTTTATATAAGGCCTACCAAAAATATTCTAGGTATAGAATATATTTAAAAGACTTTACCAACATAAAAAATCCTATCCCATGACTCTTATTCTAAATTTCTCATGAAAATTATATTTTTCATTATCTTCTTTAAAGGATTCTTCATATAGATTAGAATTTGAATAATTTTCAAGTAAGCGCTTGCATGGTTCTCATACAATAGTGAAATACTACATGGCCTTATTCAAATCCTATTCTTTTGTTCTATTTGGAATATAAATTCCATAAAAATCTTAAAAAACCAATAATATTTCTTCTTAACTATTATAAACAATCTATCACCATTGACACAAATATTTTGACATGAATATCAGTTCAATAATCTTCAGAGTAAAAAACTCAAAGTCTTCAAAATATGTTTCGTGAAATATAAAGACTTAATAAATTCATCCCATATCCATTAACTTTGAAAGGTATTCACCATATTAACATTAATGAAATATTCATATTTCATTGAACACTAATAATAACCAATATCAATCTTTGACAAAAAATACAACTCATGCACAAAGTGGGCTCTTCAATCTCCCCAATTTTACTTTTTAGAAATACCTTCAATGTTCTTTCCTATCAAATATGACAATATGTGAATCATTATATTCTCTCACCCCTTTACATTTCAAAATTTCATTTCACTTTCTCCCCTACTTATTGATAATAAATAAAAAGTTTGTGGGAAAAGGCAATAAGTTCATACTAAAGAAATGTTCCATCCATCATTTCACTATATGTCTAGTTGATCTTTGCTCTGTGTAGAAAACAAAAGGATTTGATTTAGAAAACAATGTTGTACCTTTCCAACCGATCATGATACCTCATGAAATGAGATCTCATAGACTCTTATTAAAGGTTTATTCAATTTTATTCCTGGCTGAATATACATAAATATGATATGAAACATTTTTAAGAAATATCAACCTAAAATTACTCCACTCACATCAACAAATAGATAAAAAACATTCAATTGAAACTAGCCGGATAAGCGTCCTTAGAGAACTTCCATACATACACATTTTATAATGTCATTGATTAATTTAATGACTCCCCATTTATGTTATGTTTTTTATTTTTAATAAACAACGATGAGAGGTTAAGAGATAGATAACTTTTCCAATTATATGATCTTCAATAAATCTCTAAAATAATTAGATATGATACCATTTGAAATAATTACTCCAGTAGCTTCTTTATGTTTATTTACTTGTATACCTACCAAGGTAAACACTTCATAACATCTTCATAATGATGTATCTCTTCATGAATGGATTTCAAGATTTTTCAATTTAGATAATACACCAAAATGGACCATAAACTTCCGACTGTTAAGGTTGAAAACTTTTACAACTTCACCAAGGATGATTTTCTTCAATACTTGATCTATAAAATATCAAATATAAGATCAAACAAAGATGATATATTATGTATACTTGTTTTCTAGTATATGAAAACACAGTATTTGACTTCATCAGTGATGATAAACTATCATATTTGTATTTGAATACCAAATTGAGGAATCATTCAAGAATAGTGACTTCTCTAGCTTTACTATCATGAATTGAAAACACTCACTGCTTCTCAGGTTCTCCCCCTGATAACTTGGATCACTTTAAATTCTCTTCATTATAAGAATAAATATAACACACAATGATTAAGAGAATAAAGTGGATCCTTCATATCTTATGAATGTGAACAACAAGGTTGAGATAATTTTCTCAACCAAATTGCTCTATTTTATCCTGTCTTCATGCTTGCACATTTGAAATTATGTTCTAATTTTTATATGGGTAACATGGATATCTTAACATTATATTCTACTTTTGGTGGATAATTTTTCCTCAAACCATCCATCATGAATATTGAATTGTAAATAATCTTTAATAATACTTATTTCTATGGCATAGTGGTTAAAAAACATTTGAAATGTGACCAAATTTATTATATCTCAAACATAAATTCTTTATCACAAGATTTGTATTTTGTTAAAAAAACTCTCATTCAATTTTTCTTCATCATGTGGTATCTTTTCTGTTTTAATTTCCCTATCCTTAGATTTTGCATCATCCAATATTCTCATTCATTTCAAATATTCTTTCTAGATAACTATCATGTCATTAGGAACCATGGAATTATGTTTTGATCTTCAACATGGGTTCTAATGAGTTACAACCATTTTATTTGTTATTTTGGATGAATCACTTTCCTTCAACATCTTAGATTTGGAATCCAATGTCTTATCAGCTTCCTTGAAATATTCTTAGGATAGTTTGTGTTCACAACATTCATATGATTTCTTACAAAGGTAAATTATTCATTCTTAGCTACATTCTATGGTCATCTTTTCATATAAAATTTAGATACATGTTGATATGATCATGTACAAAAATTATGAACACCACAATTGCATACATCATATATTCTTTCATTATTTCCAAATATATTTGAAATATATATATTTTTATGAACATGTGAATTTTTTTTATCATCTTTGGATTACTCCCCCTTCACATGGGACTTATTTATGAATTATAATTTACAGGAATGTACCAAAAAAGTTATGCACAATGCCTGATTTATTGCAGCACCAACATTGACCTACAAATCCAGATCCTATGATTTATTCTGTATAACATTTTTGAGTTTTCTTCATAGTTTTTTGGGATTTTTGTGGGGAAATAAATTCCACACTATTTTTCCTTAAAACCTTAGTCACAGTGGTAGGATTCCCACCACCTTTTTATCCATACATTTTTAGATTTTATTTTCCAATCCACAGTTTTCATAAACATAAATATAGAAACATAAATAAAAGTTGGTATGGATGGAACCTTTTTATTCATATCTGTCTAAGAAAGATCATCAAGATATTTCATGACCTTTTTTTCACATGTTATATTTCATTTAACTTGAGAATATTACAGTGGAAAATTTTTACCAACAAAAACCATCTCTTTCTTTTGTGATAACTCAATATGTATCTTCTAAAGATTGGCCAATAGATCTTACAATTCTATACATTTCATATTTAGGATAATTTTATGATCTTTAATTATAATAATATTCTCTTCACAATATTTCTTCATTCTTTCAACCTCATATTCATGTTTGGAGAGCTTTAAAAATTCAATAATTTTTCTTTGCAAGTCCTTCTCTAAAGCATCATATTATCCGTTAATCCGGGTGATATATTACATCCACTAAAAAATATAGGATCACATTTATAGTACAATGGTGACCTATATGGCCTCCCAAATGTAGCCTCAAATTATACTACACTAATGGTGGTGACAAAAATTAACCCTTCCAATATGAAAACCTAAATCATGTTCTACAATACCAAAATGGTTAACTCAACTTGGCCCAAATACCCCTCTCCAGGTTATACTATTGAGGGAAAACAACTTCCTCATCACCTCATCTCACAGAGTGATAGTTTTAATTGTTAATCCTTGGATGGTCAACATACTCTCAACATTTAGAAAATCCAAAAAAAAATATTTCCAATGGATTTCTGGTTATGAAAGAACTCACAAACAAAAATCTCATAGCAGTGTCTCCCTACCTCTCTAAAACAATAGAGGGGTAACCACCATTAACTAGAGACATGTCGCTTCATCCTCAGACACAAGGGTCAAATAAAAAGAGGTCAACTACTACATTACCTTGATAAAAAATATTAGTTATAAAATATAACTTTGATTATCTACTGCTATATGCACATCCTTGGGTGGTTATCAAGCTAGAACAACCCCAACCTATGATGGGTTTACTATCATTCCCATGTATTAGAAGAAATATCACAAGAATTAGACCTCCCAAATCCACACCTATCTCTATAATATCTCCCTAATAAATTTTTAATCACAGAGCATGTCTAGAATCCATCCTCAAGTGTCTCAAGCATAACTATGATTTCAATAAAAAGAGGTTAACAATGAAAAAAACTATCAAAAACTTATGAAAAGAGTTTTGATGGATCTAGTTATAATGTATCTCTTCCAATTCCAATGAGAAAATTAAAAGGATGCCTAAGAGAACAGATTGGGTCTTACCAAATCTTTCATCTACAATCCTCTAACTTCACATATAGCCCAAAAAGATCAATGGTATCCAACTGATATGCTATAAAAATATTAGGGATGTTCTTGGGTGATAGTCTATATGGAAGTCTAACTATTAGTGAGGAGGTAAAACTAAAACATCCATTGATAGACAACCTCAACACCACTTCCATTATAGAAAATAGAAAGATCATAGTATCTACTCAGCCAAAGGTCATACTAGCCAAATCATAATAGTTGATTGTATCCCGACACACATGAGTTCATCCTATATGGCTAGGTACCATCCTCTATATAGGAGGTAAAATCCATCCCACAAGACTGAAACTCTACCACAACCACTAGAGGCAACCATATGATAATGGATGGTAGGAATCTATTCCATACTGACGAAACATCATAATTTATCTCTTGCATGATGGAAATATTCTATGTGGGGATATATACTACAGAGTCAGGTCACACTACTAATAAGAGTGCATAACCTCCAATTCTCTCTACTAGATCCACCAAGAAAATGATTCAAGATTAAAGGATCGACTAGTATCTATAGGACTCGAATAGGGGATACACCCAGGGGAAAGTGTCTCATGAATCTGTCCTAACTACATCTGGTGTAGTGTCATCACATTTCATACCTCGATACATAATCAAGCCTCCAGGATATAATTCCCTTCTTCCTAAACTTCATCATTTCCCTTTCATTCATGTTCAACATAACTAGGACCTACTCTAATACCTCCACACTCCAACATACCCCAAATACACAAGTAAAAAATAATAATCATCCACACCTTGACACTATCCAGTTTGGGAGGAATATACTCACATTCATGGTTTTAATCATGTCATAAGAACACATCTTAGTGGGTGAATAATCCATCATTCTTGTGAATTTGAAGCTAGGTCAAACATCAATATCCTAAGGCTCCATTGATGCCCTACATCACCTTAGACAATCCTCAATAAATATTTAGAAAGAAAAGGGTATCTCACAAATTTATCTAAAGATACTAATAAATTTTTTTATGGGATACATATTTTAACTCTAATCATCATAAGAGTCTTCGGGTCATAGTAATCTAAAGTCTTTAGTTTTTGTCTTCCCTATCCTCCAACTCCCTGAGCATGGGACAGACCACCTGGTGGTGGTGGAGGAAACAGATCGAAACATCTTCCACCTTATGATGCTCTCCTCGCTCCCCTTCCATGTACTCCATCATTCGGAACTCCATTATCATGTCGCTTTATTTTCTAGGTTAGTCCACCAAACTTATCCTTATAAATAACACGACAGTTTAGAGAATACCATGTGAGATATCCCCATTCATCACAATTGAAAATTTTATCTCTTTTGGATGACTAGAACTAGCCCAAGATCCCTAATCTATTGACCCTATATCTTTGGACTATCTCTTGAAGTGTCTCTCACACTCAGAACCATGAGCCCACCATCAGCTACTAGATGTTGAGGTTACATATCTTGTTTTACCAACATCAACAATCAATGTATTCTCATCCAGAAATATCTTTTCTACCAAGGCATGCTCATACACTCTATCATAGGTCATAATGAAAACATATATCACTAAACCACAAATATATTAACACAATCCTTTCCTGAAGGCCTATATTTGAAAAAATGGATCTTAAACCATATATAGGGAGTATCTTAAATGGTTAATAAAACTAGATAAATATTCTTCCATAGTAATTATACCCTAAGGAATCTATAGAAGCTTTCGGATATGCACCGATCACAACAAGGATGGATAAAACTCTCCCTTCAAGATCTCCTTAAAATTATTCCAAGTGAGAAATGTCTTGTTGTGGGTCTATGGCAAAAAAATCCACCATTTCATGACAAATTATTGAAGAATATTTGAAGCTAAGACCACCATATGATCAAGATGTGTCCTCACAAGGAAAAATATATGCATGACTACCTCAATCCAATCATCACCTACCTGGGGTCTGGTTCACTCTGATACCCGGTAGGTATCTACCTCCAAAAATTATGTAGCAAAATCCGAATGTGTGCATCCTCAACTAGTATGATGATAAAAAAATTTATTCAACAGGTTGTGGATTGACTAGAAAACCACCTAGACATACCGACTCTTGTATAGACCCCTACATAAAGCCTCATAACTAATAGGATCATCATCATAATCCCTTCGAGGAACCATGTCTGACTATCATCATGGTGGATTTATAAAATAAAATCAAGATGCACCTCGTTCAAAGAGTATATCTCAGGATATGACTCAATAAGGATATGAAAACCATAAATCAGTCCTATTTAATGCATGAAAAAACATTTCCCTATAATTATTGACTAAATGTTCTCAGTCAACAAGAAGGTTATCAGAGTCTTATTGAATGGATACATCAGCTACCACAACAACATTAGATTCCCTATCCAGAAATCCAAACTCAAAATACTTTAACACTATCTCCATAAACGTGAACCAAGCTCTCAGTTAGACAACTCCCGACTCCATTACTAATGAAGGACATACACTAATAGACTCTATCATGACCCAACCCACTGGGGTCCACCTGCCAGACGAAGACCGCAGTGTGACTAACCCATGACCACATCCTATAGGCTAAGGGTTGGTGACCGATGTTGATTTGAAATATCATACACATGGGAGGCCTTAGACTGTGGTACCTATACTCACACTCAAGAATATCCATATCCATGAAATAGTTTATATATAATAATACCACCCATAAAAAATATGATTTCATAAATCTATTCCACATTCAGAGTACAAAATAGTAATAAAAACATGAAAATTGAAAAATACAGGCTGAACAGAAACTGATTAAAGAATCCAACCCACTTAGTAGGAGGGGACTAATGTCAAATGAAATGACTGATGCTCACCATATGAAACCCTCTATGATCTTCTTGCTAAGTGTCCTAGTAATCTGTTGAAAGGCCCATTATTTTCATAATACCTGAAATATGTGGGAAGATCCCATGTAAGGGTGAGAATAGAAATAATCATTAGGCACTCAAAAATTAAAAAATAAATCAGAGAAACTAACAAGAAATAAGACACTCGACCCATATACAGAGGGTAAAAAAACCCTTGAAAGAGAGATCATGAATATTTGTCTCCACATATCGGCTATACAAGACTAGTCATCCCATATCTATATGGTATGTCAAACATGATATGAGACATAACTGTAGGGATTCCCAGAATTACCCAGATATACACATCTCAGACTCGAAGTCTCATGGTCTCAACCATTCATTCTTCCACGCAATTCTACTAGATTCTCAAAGGTATCACTAGTCCAGGAGTACTCCCTCAATGAGTACTGTCACCCTTAATGGAAATTATATGAGAGATCTCACTCATCGGGTATCAATACACTAGTGGAACATCCCTTATATCACTAATGATGTATATATAAGAGAACATACTCATTGGGTATCACTATAAAGAAAGTCTCAATGGAACATAGTGGACCATGATACCCAGTTAGGGGATCTCACTTATGTCTCAAGGAGGACTCCACAAACCATACTAAAATCCAAAATATCTCAACAATTAGACAGGGGATCACAACCAGGACCACTTGGGGACACCACAGACCCAATATGAAACTCTAGAGATCATAAACCTCAAGTAGGGGATCATAGTAAAGCTTAGTGGGGGACTTTTCAAACCCTACTAATACTCAAAACTACAATACACAGATAGAGGATCATACCCAGAACCGTTGGGAGGTATCACAAACCCAAATATAGAACTATCCAAAAAGCATATGACCATACATGTGAAAATACAAAAATCCCCAAAGGATCAACCATCTATGTAGGGGACCAAAGCCTATGAAAATAGGGTCAAATTAATAATAAAAAACCCCACTTAGGAAAGGCAAAGTGATAGAGGATCTCGCCTCAAGCTCTCATAGGGATACCTGAACTCTTTCTAAACTCATACTATTGAGGGGATCACAATACTATGAATAGGAAGTAATACCACACTATACACTCACAGGTATGGATCATGGGAATACACCCACTAATACTCATCTATGTGTTTATAATAAGAATAATATGAGAATCACTTCACATCACATCACTCAAACCAAAACTGTGGCCACCGATGTGTTATTTTTGAAAAAATACTTAGGATAGGCTACTCACATGACTCCATTTGAGTCCAGATGATGGAGATGTATACAAGAGAAATATATGAGCAGAGTGCATGATGTATACCCACAATACACGACATGTCTCTCAAAAGAATCCCCTGGACATGTCCCCACCATATACATCAAATTTATATGAAGAATAGGGATTGTTTTCCATATGTCACATGGTGTGTGACCTTGTCCAAACCACTGTGCATATCCTCACCCACACACAACATGGATGGACATGTAACCACACACAAAGTGTAGCCTTGGTACACAACCTGTTCATCTTAGCATGACCAAATCCCATGTCATTGGTCGTGCATATATACAGGAGCTTGTGCCCATGTTTCATGAACTATGCTCATGTACCTGCCCATGTCCTATGACCCATGTACACATGAGATATGGATATGTACTTCCACACAACCATGTCCCCTTACATGGTTTTCCTGACCATTTCCATAGCAGCATGACATATAATCACTACACGGAATGTACCCATAGTACATGATATTTAGTCCCAAAATATAAACTTACAAAAATTGGAAGAATTCACCTCATGATCTCATACACTACATGTTACGTGGTTGGTATTTACGAATGTGAAATCCCATCAAGCCTCCCAAAATCCCATATCACCACCTGAAACCCAAAGTTATTACCCCAAGAGATCTCTAGAAGTCATAATAGGGAACTAATACCTTAAATTAACACATATACATGGATCTGGATGTTAAGTTCATAAATCTACCTAAGTCATTATAAAAAACTGAATGCTCAGGTCCAAAATAATTCCCTAAAGTTACTACACCTTAATTTGATAATGGTTGGCACCAAAAAGAGGTTCAAGCGGTACCTCCTTACCTTGGTTAATCCTTGTTTCTTCTGCCACCACGGTAGAGAACCTCCCCTCCCCCTTCCATACATAGGAAGCCAAACGGGGGGGGGGGGGGGGTGGGTGGGAGGGGTGGGGGGTATGCATACTAATTAATTTTTATCTCATTAATAAACTAACATTTCAAACCCCACAAATGGTCACCTCCAATCGGGAACCTAATGCCAAAAATCTTTATGTCATGACTGGAGGCACAATGTAACAGCCCGAGATTTTATGAAAAATATTCTTTTTATTTCACTAATGTCTTGTGTTGTACGCTACACCAAAAGGATCTTGCACAACACACATCCTTGACTTTCCTTTCATTACACGCAATCGCGACCTTCCTCGATAGCGTGTGTAGTACGCAATAACGAGTTTCACTAAACAGCGATATGCTATTAAAATGTTATTAAAACTAGCCGTTATGAATAGTAATAACCACCTTTTGAAATTTTGTAAATTTTATTTTTCAAAATGGATTTCATTTTTAGATTCAGAGTATCGAATTTAGCCTAAGGTGAAATTTTGGTACATTTCGGATTACTTTCATATTCTGATGAATAGTGAAAATTACTAAATTTTAATTAAAAACAACTTTTTTAATCGAAATAATTATTGTGTGATAAATTATTAATTTGAGTGGTTTTAAAGTATATTTAGAATATATTTTTACAATTCAATACAATGTTGGTCATTGGATGTAATTTCACATTTACACCAGACATAAACAAGTGTCAATCTTTTGATAGATATTGTTTCTTAAAAACACGCTATTTGTTTTAACAATGGGATTTAAATATAAAATTAATTAATGCAACTTCTATGTTATGAATTTGGTAAATTAGACTTCATTTTTGAATTTGGAATATGAAATATAGCTTAGGATGAAATTTTGGCATTGCTCTGAAAAACATCAATTTTTGATGAATAGTGAAACTACTAAGTGGTAGTTAAAAAAAATTAATTTCTTCATAAATCTTAATTTTACCACTTCTGTGAATGGAATTTCAAAAATCTGAGAGACACGGTTGATGTCAGTAAGTAAAATGTGGTTCAATGAGATGAAAATAATTTTTGGTGAATAGTAACTTTTTACTTTTATTTACCACGGTTAAAAGTAAATAGGGTAATTAAGGGTAAAAATGATATTATTATTACCCTAACACATGTCCTAATTCTATTGGACAAGTTTAATTCGACCAAAAACAAGACTAGGAATAAAATATGACCATTTAGGCCCACTTGGATTAGATTAGGACATTTATTATTATTTAAGAAGAGTTAAAAGAGTTAAAATAAAAGTTTATTTACTAAAACATTTTTAATATAGGGTTATACATAAGATAAATTCGATTGTAAATATTCATTATAAAGATAAAAAGATTTCCTACACAATGGTATTTTATTTGTAATTTTTAGAAATCAAATAATTTAATTTATTTATGACACAAAGATGATGCATTAATTATCTTATTAATGAAATATTGACATAATTGATATTATAAATACCAAAATAAATGTAATTTAAGACTTTTTATGAATTACACTAATTTTCTAGGTTAATATGATATATTAGTGTTGATTTAAGAAACTTGGTTCGAACATATAATTCTATTATGACTTTCAAAAAAATCATATATCAAATAGTGTCAAAATTGACACAAAATAGTTTTAAAATCAAATATTATATTATTAATTGTTATTTTATTCCTAAAAATATAAGGTTTGGACAAATGACTTATATAAGGATATATGTATTAGTAATAAACAATTTGGGGTTCATTTGGCATGTTATAGTAAGTGTATTAACCATATAGTGAAAGAAAACAAAAAGACACGGTAAAAGTTTAATTATTTAACTTAGAGTTAAATATAATTGATAAGGTTAAAATAATACCCTAAACTTGTCTAAATCTTATTGGTTGATAGGATTTAGACCCATCCGAACTTTAGCTCCAAAATAAGACCCTTTGGAACCATTATAAACCGATTTTGACTTTAATATAAAATAATATTTTGAAGTATTCCTAAGGTGCCCCTCTCCTCCCTTATAAAAGGACACCTCCTCCCCCTCCTCCTCACACCAATTTGAGCACTCAAGCTCGGACAACCCCTGCCAAAATCTCTTCTCCACTTCCCTAGCAACATCCTAGAGGTTCTGGTCTTCCTCAAAGACCAATTTTAGTTCCCTAAGAGGAGGTCTCAAAGAGGCGCTTCAAAGAAGAGGTAATTACCGTTACCAATTCTTTCATCTTTATTTCTTCTTCCACTTCTTCTTCTTAGGTTGTTTCATTATGAAGTAATAAAATCAGTATCACTCATATACTGATATGTTATTTTAAGTATGAAACAACCCTATTTCACCATCTATCCATCCTACGGAAAAAGAAATCACCGCGCGTGCGTACGTACGGAATACCGTCTCCACGCCGTGGTGTAATCTATTTTCCACCACCACCTTACATGGATGGGTATAATGGTGTAAAGAATAACTATACATAGTTATTAAAACATCATATTGATTCTGATACATTGTATAATCCACTCCAATTCAATTCAATATTTATGGAAATGATATCATCACTCGTGCGTACGTACGGACTACCGTCTCCACGACGCGATGAGATTCATTCTCCATGTTAACCATTTAAGAATGATTATAAAGTATATATAAGAAATAATGATGAAATATATGACATTATAAAGCTACTGGATTTATGTATATATATATATATGTATGTCATCTACTTACTTCCATTCAAGACAATAAGGAAAGTAAAACAGCGTTCATGCGTACGTACGGACTACCGTCTCCATGAACGGTGTTTTTCATTTCATTTATCTATCTATTATATATATATATACTGAATATATATGATATATAAATCTTATTTTATATTCTGGAAGTAAGTAAATCATGATATAAGTAATAATAATGTCAAGAACAACAAGTCAAAACACCTACGATAAATGAAATGATTTTACCCAAAACGCTTCTTTAACATGGAATTTACAAAAGAACTGGTAATATAATGTCATAAGTGAACCATATATGATATCATAACAATGAATATGATTCTGTAATAAGTCAATGACATTATTTAAATCATTATACAGGAGGTTCGGACACATACGAAGCAAATCAGACCTAAGGTAAGGGAAATATCACAATCTCATTCTTATCCGAGATTGTTTGTACTTTGAAATTTACTGGGGTATATTTTATCATCCACATCCATGTTTCCTCAATATGTAATGTTATTTACATCCACCTACAATTGTTTAAATCCAATTTTACCCTTCGATGAGTTTTTAGTAAAAGATATGAAAGGAATCTTTTGTCGTTTTTCATACGAGGTAATTTTTGACTTTTCCGACAAAAGTACGAGAAGAATGTTTTTTAAACTTATACGGCATGAATGGATTTCTAAAACATTATTTCCAGGAAGCTTCCTTTAAAAGTATTCAAGTTTATTTTTAATCAACTTCTTTTAGTTTAAAATTGTATGACATGTTAAGAAAGGAAAAGTGTTTTTGAAGTAGAAAGGATATTTTCCTCAAGAATGAAGTTCAAGTATTTTATCAAAATAATTTTCCATCTAAGATAATAAAAGGGTTCTATTTTTATCCCTATTATTACATGGATTTGATTATGTTGTGATGGAAACATTTTTATGAATTCCTTTATCTTATATGAATTGTTTTATGATGTCATGTTTAAGAATCCCATTTTTATTACATGGGTTATGCGATGATGTATGATTTATGATTATGTGGCACACATAAGAAAGGATTCATTATAATATGAGTGGGACCTATATCTCCCTCCAATGAATTGGGTAAATATTTTATATCTCATGAGATAGACAGGGCTGGAACGGTAGGTTATATCGGTTCAGTGAAACAGGACTGAAACGAGGGTTACTCGATTCAGAAAGGGACTTTGTCCACTAAGATAGTCTTGGGAATGAGTCATGACTAACAAGAAATGATTTTCCATGATTATGTGTGCATGCCAAAAAGTTTCAAGTTTTATGTTATGATTATGGGGATCTCATTTTCACTTCTATGATTTATTCCATGTTAAGATATTATGATCTCTTTTGCAGGTTATGATTTTCAAAAAGATATGATATGATTTTTATTTCCTTTATTTTCCCTTGCTGAGCATTTGAGCTCACCCTTTTATGTTTTCTTTTCCCCAGGATATAAAGAAAGGTTTTAGGTAAAAAAAAGAAGATCTTTATGGGAGATGTTGAAGATCTTTCACCACAATTAGAAGATTTTATTCCGAGTTTCCAAAGACACTAAACTATTACGATCCTTGTGTGTGTGTTTTTTGTTATGTACTAAGTATTCCGCAAATGTAATGTAATGTCCATGTACATTAAGCTTCGGGTCTCTACACACAACTACAAAACTAGGTTTATCCAGTGCTAGATAAAAACACTGTTAAAGACCCCATTTATCAGTGCTAAAAAAATAACTGTTAAAGGGGGCATTTAACAATGATTTTTTAGTGCTATTAATGGGTGTATTTAAAAGTTATAAAAACACTCTTAAATGGGGAATATTATCAGCGCTTTTTAAAAGCGCTGATAAATGAGGTCTTTTGTCAGTGCTTGTAAAAAATCACTAATAAAGGGAGGGTTGGGGGGGGGGGGGGTTATCAGTAATTTTTTAGAAGTGCTGATAATGAAACCCCATTATGAGGTCTTTTTTAGAAGCGTGGATAAAATCAAACATCAAAAAAATTATATTTCATTAAAAATAATATATTTATATATTTATATTGTTATAAATATAATATTTTCATTTTTGAAATATTTTTTAGATAAGGTAAATATGAATTTACACTTATTGTATAGAATATTTAGTGAACATTGCATATAAAATAACTAAAAAAATATTTTTAATTAATAATTTTCTTATCATTTAATATCAAATTTAAGCTAAAAAATCAAAAACATAAAATAAAATAAAAATATTAAATAAATTGAAAAAGTAACTCAAACTTCAAACAACCATAAATTTTTATCTTGGTGTCCGTTAGCACTGTTAAATGTTTCATGCTTTTAACCATGCTTCAATTATCATTGTTTTTTTATCGATGAAAAAGGATTTTTCTAGCATTGTTAAAGGACAATTTTGTAGTAACAAGTAAAATACACATTCCAAACACAACCAAAGTCCATAAGTTTTTATCTGAGACTCCAATAAATATTTAAATCAAATTTCGAGAAAAACTATGCGTGTTCAATATAAAATATTTAATATTTTTAATATTATCACACCAAGGATCTCTCTGTAATTCCCATGTTTTATTTAATATTTAAATAATTTTTATTCATCAGTAGCTTGTTTTTCACACAATTGTTAGTTTAAACAAACTTTGAGATCCCCTTAATATAAAATTTCTGTTATAACCTAGCCGTTATGTTAGCAGGAATAAATATAACTAAATTTTAAAAATATATGATAAATATAAATCAATTATATGTCATATTTGTTATTTGAGTGAACGAAATTAATAAGATATGAATGTAATATAATTAAAATGATATTTTTGATATTCATCAAATAGATATTAAAAGAATGTTTTTCCGCCTTTTAATGGGAAACCCTTTTTAATTTAAGATTTAGGCACATTAATAATTTTAAGATTACAATGCAAACCTTTTCTTTGGAAGCAGGATATAAAAATTTACTTAGGTTAAAATTATGATATTTTTCTGATAAACTTCATAATTTGATGAATATTTAAAATATGCTAAATTTTAATTAAAAAAAACTTTTTTCATTGAGATAAAATATATTGTAATATTATAATATTGAATGGTTTTAAAGTATAAATATAATATATTTTTACTTGTTAATTTTATTTATGTCATTATCATTAATTTTACAATGAATTCATATGTAAAATCATTTCAATCTTTTGAAATGTTTTAAACAAAAAACCATTTTTTCGGCAATGAGATTAATTTTAAATTAAATTTCTGCAACTTCTGTGTCTTGAATTTTGAAAAATTTATTCCATATTTGGAATAAATAGGTCCAAATTATATTAATATGCTACTTTTATTTTTGGGAATTATGAATAGTAACTATAGTAAATTTTATTTACCACAATTAAAGGTAAATCATGTAATTAAAGGTAAAAATAATATTATAAAAATACCCTAACAATTGTCTTAATATAATTGGATGATTATATTTCATCCAAAAACATACTTGGGTCTAAATGATATCTATTGGAACCCACTTGGATGAGATTTAGACAATTAACATTTTTTATTTAACGGAAAGGGAAATATGTCTCACTCAAAATTTAATAATTAAATTATTTTTAATATAAGGTTATAAAGAATATAAATTCAATTATAAATACTCATTTGAAAGGAATTTTTTTTCATTATCATGGTAATTTATTTTTAATTTTTATGATGTATATAATTACCTTAATAGCTTATACATTAATGATGCAGAAATTATTTATTTAGTGAAAATTCAATGATATAGTTTTTACTAAAATAATAATACCCATTAAAAGGACCAAAAACATGACCAAATATTATTGGTAGAGTATATATAAACCATAATAATCCAAGGGTCGACTTGTGGACCATTTTAAGCCTTATAAAATTAATTATGACACTTATATTTTTTATTTTAAATGATGTCAAAATTGTCACCTTCATAATTTAATTAATATAACATTTTAAAAGTTGGATTTTTAGAATATAAAATATAATAAAAGTATTATTATAAAATATATTATATTTATCTTCATCATAGTATTTTATTTTTAATTTTTATACACAAAATATGTAGATTAAATAATTAAACAAAAATGTTGTAGTAATTATATTATCAAGAGAAATATCAAATAAATAGTTTTAAAAATATTAAAATAAATATTATATGATATAATTAATGTTCTCCAAGAATTTTATAGAAGAATATGACTTGTTAGAAATCTATTTATTATATTTTTTTAAAAATATCTTCTGTGTGAATTTTATTTAAATTCAAATAAATGAATTGTGTCAAAAGTGACACTATTGATATTTTATGGAAATAACACATATTAAATTGTTTAAAAATCACAAAAATATTTAAAAATTACAAATTAAAATTTATATGGTCGACCATGTCATAATATATCCAAATATGTTCAATTAACAACACATAATTAAGTATTTATAACCATTTAAAATTTATAACATTATTGACACAAATAAAATTAAATAGATTAAGTAAGGATAAATCAAAATGATAAGGTTTAAAATAAAATCAAAACATGTATAAATTTTATTGGTTGATGCGATTACAACCCTATATCATCTCATATTCTAGGTTGAGTAATTTTGGAGGTTTTTATGTGTGGTTGGTTTTTATTATAAATTAATATTTTTGAGGTTTCCAAAAGTGTCCCTATTCTCTCTTATAAAAGGGTACTGCCTTCCCTCTCCTATTCACTCAATTTTGAGCCTTCAAGCTCGGAAAAACACTGACAATTATTCTTCCCAACCTCTATAGTTACATTATAGATGTGCTGGTCTTCTCAAAAGACCAACTCTAGTGACCTAAGAGGAAGTTTAAAGGAGGCACTTCGAGGAAGAGGTAATATCTTCTACCGATTCTTTCAAATTTATTTCGTATTCTACTTACTCTTTATTAGTTGTTTAATTATCAAGTAATAACATATGTATAACTCATATAATGATATGTTATTATAAATATGAAACAACCCTATTTCAGCTTCTATCCATCATACGAAAAAAGAAATTATCGCGCGTGCGTACATACAGAATACCATCTCCACACCGTGGTGTAATCTTTTTTTTCATCACCAACATACTTGGATGGGTATAATGATGGAAGAAATTACTATATATTATTACTCTAATTTTATATTTATTCTTAAATATTATACACCATACACTTGAATACAATTCCATAATCAGGGGAATGATATCATCACTTGTGCGTACGTACGACCTACCGTCTCCACGATGTGATGTGATTCGTTCTACATGATCTTCATTGATGAATGATTATATAAATGAATTTAATGAATAAATATGATATAAATTATACCAATAACATTATTTAAATGATATAGCTATATCCTAAAAATATGAATAAGAACTTATTTGACAAAACATGAATAAGAATATAAAGCAGTTAACATCCGAATAACGAGTAACAATGAAATGTTACTAATAAACAGATAAGAATATGAAGATATATGATATCATAACAATTACTATGATTCTGGAATACCTCAATGAAATTATTTAAATCATTATACAGGAGGTTCAGATACATGCAAGCTATATCGGACCAAAGGTAAGGGAAAATCTCATAATCTCATTTTCATTATCTGAGATTATTTATACTTCAGTATTTACTGGGGCATATTTATCATCCAAATACAAGTTTCCTAAATATGTGATATTAATTTTATCCTCCTAAAATTTTTTACATACAATTTTAACTATTTTTAAGTTTTTAGTAAATGAAATGAAAAGAATCTTTTGTCGTTTTTAGTACGAGATATTTTTTGACTTTTCCAACCAAAGTATGAGAAGAATGTTTTTTTATATTATATATAATGAGCATATTTTTATTCTTTCATAGGTAATTATTTACATGTAAGCTTACTTTATAAGTTTTCAAGTTTATTTTCAATTAACTTATTTTAATTTAAAATTGTGTGACATGTTTTTGATGAAGAAAGGATATTTTCCTCAAGAACTAAGTTCAAGTGTTTTATCAAAATTATTTTCCATATAAGATGATATAGGGTTATGTTTCTATCCCTATTATTACGTTTTTTTGATTATGTTCTAATGGAATTATTTTTATGAAGTCCTTTTAACTTATGATGGCATGATGTTTGAGAATCCCATTTTATTAAATGGGTTATGCTATGATGTATGATTTATGATTTTGCAGAACTCATAAGAATGGTTTGATTATGAGATGGGTGGGACCTATATCTCTCCCAAATGCATTGGGTAATGATTTGTATCTCATGATATAGACATTTTTGGAATGACTTGTTAATCCGGTTCAGTGATACAGGACTGGAACGAGGAGTGAACTCAGTTCAGTAATGGACATTGTACACTACGATGATATTGGCAATGAGTCATGATTAATATAAAATGATTTTTTATTCTTATGTGTGTATGAAACAAAGTTTCATGTCCTATTTTCTGATTATTGGGATTACATTGTAGTTCTATTATTTATCCCATGACATGATATTATGACCCCCTATGTAGGATAACATTTTCAAAGGTTGTGATCCTAAGAATATGATATGATTGACATTTCATTAGTTTACCCTTACTGAGAATTTGAGCTCACCCTTTTGTATGTTTCTTATCCCCAGGTCAAGAAGAAGGGTATTAAATATGATATGACAAAAAGGAGTCTAGATATGATCAAATAAACAGGAGACAACGTAGATTCTTTATGAACCAGTTTTTTATGTTTCCCAATTTCTAAAAACACTATACCTATACGGTTCTGTCATGGTTTTGTTATATGTTGTAATAAATATAATTCAATTATGAAGTATTAATAATGTATGTAATGTATGGGTTATTATATTTTGTATCAGAGGAAAGGTATAGTTAGCCATTGGAACCTAGAATGTGACTGTCTTAGTAAGAACCCTAAGGATATGTCTAAGCATAGGACACAATCCTAGTGATTTAGAAATGTCCATGAATAACCTATGATAAGAACTAAAGTGTAAAATTTTATTCTTGATTATGTGGTTTACCTATTTTAATTATTTTTACTCACACTATGCTTCTTGGTTTTAGTCAATGGCTAGAACCCGAAGGAACCGTGTTAATGCTGAATGTGATGGGAAATGAAATGATTGTCCCCCTGAGCAATGAAATGTTATGGGAGATAGAATGAAAAATCTTGTATCCATTCTCACACAAATTTCTCAAGAAATGAATCATGTAGGACTTCCAAACGAGAAAATAAAAGAGTAACATTATGTTTAATCCTTCACGAGGCAGCGTTCACCTTCATTCAGCGGGTCTTCTGTTCCATTAGTGGTTGAAAAATGGATTAATACCACTAAAAATATATTTTTAGTTCTACAATGTTCTAAACATGATAAACTCATCTTTGTAGTATATCGTTTAGAAGGTGAAGCTGATCAATAGTGGAATCTTATCAAGAATATGAGGCAAAGAGATGAAATTGAGTCCATGGAATGGGATGAGTTCAAGAACTTATTTTTCAATATGTACTTCTATCGTATTCTTCAAACAATTATGGAGAAGGAGTTTCTTGAACTAATGAAAAAGGATGATGAATCTGTTGGTACCTACGAAACAAATTTTAGAAGACTTGCAAGGTACGCTTCCTGAATTATTATCCAATATGAGATTAATATTGATCGATTATTTAGTTGGTTAATACCAAGTATATGAAGTGTATTAGATATAAGTGTTTTCAATAGCTATGAAGGAATTGTTCTATGTGCTCTCAAGGTTGAGATGGAGATTGGAGTAACCCACCAGTCATATGGGTTTGATACGAAGAGGAAAATGGAATTAAAAGGAAAATATAAAGACCACACTGAAAAGAAGATGAGTTTTCCATTATGCTCCAAGTGTGGAAGGAAACATGGAGGTAACTGTCTTAAAGTAAAAAGTAAATTATTTAAATGTGTTAAGGTCATCGGGCAATTGAATGCTACAGTGATGGGAAAAATATGTCTAATGATGCGAATAGAGAAAAGGCTACACAGAATGCACCTCCTACACTTCAATGTTACAAGTTCAAGGAAATGGGGAATTATGCCAATAAATTCCCTAATCCAAGGGTTTTTTATGATGATTGATGTTAACAAACTCTTAAGGCCATAGTCAATGGAAAGTAACATACAATTTCTATCAGCGATGTGGAGTACGATAATGAAGTGGTGAAAGGTACACTTACCATCCACTCTAAATTAGAAAATGTTTTATTTAATTAGGGATCCACCCATTCTTTTATTTCTGAAAATTTTTCTAAGGATATTGCCATACTACCTCAACAATTAGATGTTGAGTTAGCTCTGACAACTCCTAATGGCACGACGGTTGCATAAAAAGTTGATAATTCTTCTCAAATTGATGTTTGTGGGAAAGTGATTCTTACAAATCTTGTGATCCTTCCTATAGTGGAATTTGATGTGATTCTTGGCATGGATTAAATATATTTATATAGAACTCATATCAATTACCAAATAAGGGAAGTCACATTTCATATTCAAGATCAATATATGATCATCTATCGATGCAAGGATGAATATAACCTTCCAGTGGAAATTTATTCCATCTTATGGGTCTTGATTCCAATAAATGAAGGTTATTTATCTCAAATGGTTGGAAAGAAACTCATTATTAAGAATATTTCCATTGTATGGGAGTTTGATGATGTATTTCTAGGGAAATTTCTAGGTCCACCACCAAATTGTGAAGTTGAGTTTTCAATAGAACTCATACTGGGTGCTATGCCCATTTCAAAGACACCTTATAGAATGACCCCAATTGAGTTGTAGGAATTGAAGAAGCAACTCCAAGATAATTTTTATAAGGGATTTATATGACCTACTGCATCACCCTGGGGAGAACCTATTCTATTTGTTAAGAAGTAAGATGGATCAATGAGACTCTGCATTGATTATCGAGAACTTAACAAAATCACTATCAAGAAAAAATATCCTCTCCCACACATTGATGATTTTTTTGACCAACTACTCGGAGCTCAATAATTTTCCAAGATTGATCTTCGTTCAGGGTATCATCAATTAAGGGCCAAAAAGGAGGATAAACCAAATATGATATTCCGTACAAGTTATGGACACTATGAATTTATAGTGATGCCATTTGGTCTAACTAATTCACCTACTATCTTCATGGATATAATGAATAGAGTTTTTAGAGACCATCTTGACCAGTTTGTGGTATTCTTTATAGATGATATTATTATCTATTCAAAGAGAAAGGAAGAGCATGAATATCACTTAATAATTGCATTGAAGACCCTACGAATGGAGAATATTTATGACAAATTTAATAAGTGTGAATTTTGGCTTCAAAAAGTTTTATTTTTAGGTCACATAATCTCAAGAGAGGGGATATATACAGATCCAGCAAAAATAGAGGTTATTGAAAGATGGTTGAGACCAAAAACGGTAAATGAGATTTGATTTTTTCTTAGTTTGGCAAGATATTATCAATGTTTTGTGAATGATGTTTCACGATTATCTAATCCACTCACCAGGTTGACTTGAAAAGGAGTCAAATTCGTTTCGATGAAGGAGTGTGAAGAGAATTTCAAGTAGTTAAAAAAAGGTTAGCCAGTTCACCTATGCTCACACTGCCTTATAGTAGAGAAAGGTTTGTGATCTATAGTGATTCATAAAATAAGGGATTGGGGTTGTTCTCATGAAAAATGATATGGTGATAGCTTATGCCTCACGACAGTTGAAAATCAATGAGCAAAATTACCCAACTTATGATTTGGAGTTAGCTACGGTAATATTTGCATTAAAAATATAGAGACATTATCTTTATAGTAAAAGGTGTGATATTTATACTGATCATAAAAGTTTAAAGTATATTTTCACACAAAAGAAGATGAATATGTGCCAAAGAAGATGGCTGGAGTTGATTAAAGATTACGACTGCTCCATACATTAATACCCTGGGAAAGCAAATAAGGTGGCATATGCATTATGCCGACAAGACCATGCCATCTTATCCGTGATGAGGATCACAAAAGATACAATATTTATGGATTTTCAGAGGATGGATCTTGAAATTATAATGGAAGGGGAAAAATCTTATCTTTCTCAAATTAATGTTCAACCATCTATACATGTGAAGATTAAAGAGTCACAGAAGGAAGATGTAGAGTTACAAAAGAAGGTGAGAAATGTTCCCAAATTAAACATTGATTGTGATGAAATAATAAGGTTCAGTAATTGGGTTTGTGTACCTCCCATTCTAGAATTATATAAGGAAATATTGGTTGAGTCTCATAGTTCTTCATTCTCTGTTCACCCTGGAAGCACAAAGAAGTATATGGACCTGAAAGAGTAATTCTGGTGGGATGGCATGAAAAGAGATGTTTTTGAATATGTCTCTTGATGCTTGGTTTTTCATCAAGTTAAGGATGAAAGACAAAATTATAAGGGGATGTTGCAACCATTACCCATACCAGAATATAAATGGGAAAACATCACTATGGACTTTGTCACCGAACTTCCAAAAACATCCAATGTAAATATGCTATATGGGTTATAGTTGATCATCTTACAAAGTGGGCACACTTCATTGCTATTATAGAGGATTTATCTCTTGATATGCTTTCCTGGATATATGTAAAATAAGTGGTAAGATTTCATGGAGTATAACATTCCATTATATCTGATCGGGATCCGAGTTTTACCTCGAAGTTCTGGTGAAGTCTTCACCATGCTCTAGATACAAAGTTAAGTTTCAGAACTGCTTATTATCCTAATATAGACTATCAGTCTGAAAGGACAATTCAAAATCTAGAATACATGTTGAGAGATTGCTCTATCGATTTAAAAGGTTCTTGGTATCTACACCTACCATTGGTGGATTTTTCTTACAACAATAGCTTTCACTCCAGTATTTAGATGGATCCTTATGAATCCCTCTATGCAAAGAAGTGCAGAACCCCAAATTGCTGGGATGAAGTTGGGGAAAAAATCTATTAGGACTAGATCTTATTGATGAAATGGAAGAAAATGTCATATCTATTCAACAATATATAAGAGTAGCTTAGAGTCGACAAAAAAGTTATGTTGAAAACCGAAGAAAATACCTAGAGTTTGAAGTGGGAGATAAGGTGTTCTTACGAATATCTCCCTGGAAGAGAGTAATGAGATTTGGAAAGAAGGGAAAGATGGGCCCTAGGTATATTAGTCCTTTTGAGATTCTAGATCATGGTGGGAAGGTAGCTTACCGATTGGCGCTTCCACCGAATCTCTCTCAAGTTCATGATGTGTTCCATGTATCCCTCATGATAAAGTAAATCCTTAATCCTTCACATGTACTAAGCCTAGAATTCATACCACTGGTGTAATATATTTCTTATGAATAACAACCGATAGAGATTCTGGATCATAGCAAAAAAGTTCTATGAAACATGACCACTCGATTGGTTAAAGTTTTATGATGGAACCACCAATTAATAGAAGTTACATGTGAACTTGAGGATATGATAAGGGAGAGGTATCATCATCTTTTTATTTCCAAGTGACAAATTTCAAGGGTGAAATTCAATTTAAGGTGTATATAATGTAATTCCCATGTGTTTTATGAAATATTTAAATAATTTTTATTCTTCAGTAGCTTCTTATGCATGCAATCCTTAGTTTAAACAAAATGTGAGATGCCCTTAATATAAAATTTCTGTTATAACTTAGCCGTTATATTAGCAGGAAGAAATATAACTAACTTTTAAAAATATATTAAAAATTTAAATCAATTATATTTCATATTAGTTATTTGAGTGAATGAAATTAATAAGATATGAATGTTATATTATTAAAATGATATTTTTGATATTCATCAAATAGAAATTAAAAGGATGTTTTCCTCCTTTTAATGGAAAACACTTTTTAATTTAAGATTTTGGCACATTAATAATTTTAATATTACAATGTAAACCTTTTATTTTGAGTAGGGATACAAAAAATTTACTTCGGTTAAAATTATGATATTTTTCTGATAAACTTCATAATTTGATGAATAGTAAAAATACGCTAAATTTTAATTAAAAACAACTTTTTTCATCAAGACATTTTCTATGGTTAAATTATAATACTGAATGGTTTTAAAGTATAAATAGAATATATTTTTTTCTATTTAATATAATGTATATCATTATCATTAATTTTACAATGAATTATTTGGTAAAATCATTTCAATCTTTTCCAATGTTTTAAACAAAAACCTATTTTTTGACAACGGGATTAATTGTAAATTAAATTTCTAAAAATTATGTGTCTTGAATTTAGAAAAATGGGTTCTATATTTGGAATCATTATGTCCAAATTATGTCAATTGGACACTTTTTTGGGCATTATGAATAGTAACTACGGTAAATTTTATGTACCACTATTAAAGGTAAATTGGGTAATTAAGGGTAAAAATAATATTATAAAATTACCCTAAAACATTTCTTATATTATTGGATGATTATATTTCATTCAAAAACATACTTGGTTCTAAATGGTATCTATTGGAACCCACTTGGATGATATTGAGACAATTAATTTATTTTATTTGATGTAAAGTGAAATATGTCTCACTCAAACCTTAATAATTAAATTATTTTTAATATAAGGTTATACAGAATATAAATTAGATTATAAATACTAATTTTAAAGGCAAAATGTTATTATTTATCATGGTAATTTATTTTCAATTTTTATGAAACATATAATTACCCTAAAAGATTATAAATTAATGATGCAGAAATTATTTATTTAGTGAAAAATCAATAATATAGTTTTTATTAAAATAATAATACCCATTAAAAGGACCAAACACTTGACCAAAACTTATTTTTAGAGTATATATAAACCATAATAATCCAATGGTCTACTTTTGGACTATTTTAAGCCTTATAAAAGTATTATGAAACTTATTTTTGTTTATTTTAAATGATGTCAAAATTGTCACCTTCATAATTTAATAAATATAACATTTTAAAAGTTGTTTTTTAGAAGATAAAATCGACTAATAGTATTATTATGAAATCTATTAAATTTTTTTTCATCATAGTTTTTTATTTTTAAATTTTAATACAACAAATAAGTAGATTAAATAATTATACAAAAATGTTGTAGTAATTATTTTATCAAGAGAAATATCAAATAAATAGTTTAAATAATATTAAAATAAATTTTATATGATATAATTAATGTTCTACAAGAATTTTCTAGATTACTATGACTTGTTATGAATATATTAAATATTTTTTCCCGAAAATATCTTGTGTGTGGATTTTTTATAAATTCAAATAAATGAATTGTGTCAAAATTGACACTATTGATATTTTATGAAAATAACATATTATTAAATTGTTTAAAAATCACAAAAATATTTAAAAATTACAAATTAAATTTTATAGGGTTGACCATTTCATAAAGTATCCAATTATGTACAATTAACAACACATAATTAAGTATTTAAAACCATTTAAAATTTATAACATTATTACCACAAATAAAATTAAATAAATTAAATAAGGATAAATCAAAATGATAAGGTTTAAAATCAAATAAAAACATGTATAATTATTATAGATTGATGATATTAAAACCCTATCTCATATTATTATTTAATTTGAGTCATTTTTTATGTTTTTTTATGTGGGGTTGGTTTTTATTATAAATTAATATTTTTGAGTTTTCCAAAAGTGCCTCTCTCCTCTCTTATAAAAGGGCACCCCTTCCCTCTTCTATTAACTCAATTTTTAGCTTTCAATATCGGACAAACCATACCAATTCCTCTTAAAAACATCTCTAGTGACATTGTATATGTGTTGTTCTTTTCAAAAGATCAACTCTATTGCCCTAAGAGGATGTTTAAAGGAGGCACTTCGAGGAAGAGGTAATATCTTGTACCGATTCTTTCAAATTAATTTCTTCTTTTACTTCCTCTTCTTTACTTATTTCATTATAAAGTAATTAAATAAGTATCACTCATATACTGATATGTTATTGTAAATATTAAACAACCCTATTTCACCTTATATCCATCCTACGAAAAACAAAATCATCGTGCGTGCGTACGTACAGAATATCGTCTCCACGTCGTGGTGTAATCTTTTTTTTTCATCACCAACATACTTGGATGGGTATAATGATGGAAGAAATTAATATATATGATTATTTTAAATTGATATTGATTCTGAAATATTATACACCATACACTTCAATACAATTCCACAATCATGGGAATGATATCATCACTCGTGCGTACGTATGGCCTACCGTCCCCACGATGTGATGCAATTCGTTCTACATGATCTTCATTGAAGAATGATTATATAAATTAATTGAATAAATAAATATGATATATATTATACTACTACCATTTCTTAAATGATATAAGTATATCCTAAAAAGTGGAATAATAATTTATTTGACAAAATTTGCATAAGAATATAAAGCAGTTAACATCCGAATAACGTGTAACAATGAAATGTTACTAATAAACAGATAATAATATGACCATATATGATATAATAACAATGAATATGATTCTATAATAATTTAATGACATTATTTAAATCATTATACAGGAGGTTCGAATACGTACAAAGCATATCGGACATAAGGTAAGGAAAAGTCTCGCAATTATTTTTTATCTGAGATTGTTTATACTTCAGTATTTACCAGGGCATATTTATCATCCATATCCATTTTTCTTAAATATGTAATATTATTTTTATCCTCCTAAAATATTTTAAATCCAATTTTACCCATTGATTAGTTTTTTGTAAAAGAAATGAAAATATATTTTTCTCATTTTCAGTACTAGATACTTTTTGACTTTTCAGGCCAAAGTACAAGAAGAATGTTTTTTAAATTATAAGGCATGAGTGGATTTTTATGCTTTAATAGGAAATTATTTCCATGTAAGAATCCTTTACAGGATTTCAAGTTTATTTTCAATTAACTTATTTTAATTTAAAATCACGTGACATGTTTTTGGTGAAGAAAGAATATTTTCCTCAAGAACTAAGTTCAAGTGTTCTATCAAACTTATTTTCTGTCTAAGATGATATAGGGTTATATTTATATCCCTATTATTACATTGATTTGATTATGTTATGATGGAATTATTTTTATGAGGTCCTTTTATCTTATGATGGCTTGATGTTTAATAATCCCATTTTATTACATGGGTTATGCTATGATGTATGATTTATGATTTTGCAGCACACATAAGAATGGTTTCATTATGAGATGGGAAAAATTTTAAATTAAAATAACTTAATTTAATGAAAACATGAAAACTTGTAAAGTAAGCTTATATATAAATAATTTCCTATGAGAGCATAGAAATCCATTCATGCTATATAAGTTAAAAAACATTCTTCTCGTACTTTGGCGGGAAAAGTAAAAAAGTATCTCGTACTGAAAATGACAAAAGATTATTTTCATTTCTTTTAATAAAAACACATAAATAGGTAAAATTGGATTTAAAGAATTGTAGGAGGATAAAAATTATATTAAATATTGAGGAAAAATGGATGTAGATGATAAATATTCCCTAATAAATACTGATGTATAAACAATCTCAGATAAAAAAATGAGATTGCGAGATTTTCCCTTACCTTATGTCCGATATGCTTTGTACGCATCCGAACATCCTGTATAATGATTTAAATAATGTCATTTACTTATTATAGAATCATAGTCATTTTTATAATATCATATATGGCCATATTCTTATCTGTTTGTTAGTAACATTTCATTGTTACTCGTTATTTGGGTGTTAACTGCTTTATATTCTTATGCATGTTTTGTCAAATAAATTCTTATTACAATTTTTAGGTTATAGATATATCATTTAAAAAATGGTATTAGTATAATATATATAATATTTATTCATTCAATTCATTTATATAATCATTCTTCAATGAAGATCATGTAGAACAAATCACATCACATCGTGAAGACGGTAGGTCGTACGCACGCACGAGCGATGATATCATTCCCATGGTTGTAGAATTATATTGAAGTGTATGGTTTATAATATTTCATAATATATATCACTTTAAAATAATAATATATAGTAATTTCTTCCACCGTTAGACCCATCCATGTATATTGGTGATGAAAAAAAAGATTACACCACGACGTGGAGACGTTATTTCGTACGTACGTACGGGCAGGGATTTCATTTTTTTAGGATGTATCGAAGGTGAAATAGGGTTATTTAATATTTATAATAACATATAAGAATATTAGTGACACTTATGTTATTAATTTATAATTTAAAATCTAAATAAGAGGAAGTAGAAGAATAAATAAATTTGAAAGAATCGATAGAGGATATTATCTCTTTCTCGGAATGCCTCCTTTAAACTTCCTCTTAGGGCACTAGAGTTGGTATTTTGAGAATGCCAAAACCTCTATAATGTAACAAGAGAGGTTTAGAAGAGGAATTGTAAGGGTTTTACTGAGATTTAAGGCACAAAATTTAGTGAAGATGAGAGGGAAGAGGGTGCCCTTTTATAGGAGAGGAGAGGGGCACTTTTGAAAAGCTCAAAAATATTAATTTATAATAAAAATCAATCCCACATAAAAACCTCCAAAGTGAATAAAATTAGAATATGAGATGAGATAGGGTTGTAATATAATCAACAAATAAAATTTATACATGTTTTGATTTTATTTTAAACCTTATAATTTTGATTTATACTTATTTAGTCTATTTAATTTTATTAGTTATAATAATGTTATAAATTTTAAATGGTTATAAATACATAATTATCTGTTTTTAATTGTACATAATTGGATAATTTATGACATTTTAGACCATATAAATTTTAATTTTTAATTTTTAATTTTTTTTTATTTTTAAACAACTTAATATCATGTAATATTCATAAAATATCAAGTGTAAATTTTGACACAATTCATTTACTTGAATTTAAATAAAATCCACACAAAAGATATTTTTGAGACAAAATATTTAATAGATTGATAAGAATTCATATTAATATATAAAATTCAGGGAGAACATTAATTATATCATATAATATTTATTTTAATATTTTTAAACCTATTTATTTGATATTTTTCTTGATAAAATAATTACTACAACATTTTTCTATAATTATTTAATCCACTTATTTATTACATAAAAATTAAAAATAAAATACTATGACGAATATAAATCTAATAGATTTCATAATAATACTTTTAGTCTATTTTATCTTCTAAGAAAACAACTTTTAAAATGTTATATTTGTTAAATTATGAAGTGACAATTTTGACATCATTAAAAATAAACAATATAAGTGTCATAATCACTTTTATAAGTCTTAAAATGGTCCAAAAGTCGACCCTTGGATGATTATGGTTTAGATATACTCGACCAATAAAGTTTGGTAAAGTTTTTAGTCCCTTTAATGGGTATTATTATTTTAATAAAAACTTTATTATTGATTTTTCACTAAATAAATAATTTGTGCATCATTAATGTATATGCTATTAGGGTAATTATATATTTCATAAAAGTTACAAATAAATTACCATGATAAAGAAAAAAAATTTATATTTCAAATGAGTATTTATAATCGAATTTATATTCTGTATAACCTTATATTAAAAATAATTTAATTATTAAAGTTTGAGTGAGATATATTTCACTTTCCTTTAAATAAAATAAATTAATTTTCTAAATCTCATCCATGTGGGTTACAATAGATACCATTTCGACCCAAGTATGTTTTTGGATGAAATATAATCATCCAATTATATTAAGACAAGTGTTAGGGTAATTTTATAATATAACTTTTACCGTTAATTACCCGATTTACCTTTAACGGTAGTAAATAAAATTTACCATAGTTACTATTCATAATGCCCAAAAATAAAATTAGTCTATAAATATAATTTGAAACTAATGATTCAAAACTTGTAACCCATTTTTCCAAATTCATGACATAGAAGTTGCATAAATTTAATTTAAAATTAATCCCGTTGTCGAAAAAATAGGTTTTTTTAAAACATTGCAAAAGATTGAAATGATTTTACCTATGAATTCATTGTAAAATTAATGATAATGACATAAATTATATTAAATAGTAAAAATAAATTCTATTTATACTTTAAACCCATTAAATAATATAATTTAACCATATAAATTATCCTGATGAAAAAGTTGTTTTTAATTAAAATTTAGCGTATTTTTACTATTCATCAAATTATGATGTTTATCAGAAAATATCAAATTTTGAACCAAAGTAAATTTTTATATCCAGATTACAAAGAAAATGTTTACATTATAATATTAAAATTATTAATGTTCCTAAATCATAAATTAAAAAGGGTTTTCCATTAAAAGCCGGAAAAACATTCTTTTAATATCTATTTGATGAATATCAAAAATATCATTTTAATTATACAAAATTCATATCTTATTAATTTAATTCACTCAAATAACTAATATAACATATAATTGATTTATATTTATCATATATTTTTAAAAGTTAGTTATATTTATTCCCACTAACATAACGACTAGGTCATAACAGAAATTTTTTATTAAGGGCATCTCACAGTTTGTTTAAACTAACAATTGCGTGAAAAACAAGCTACTAAAGAATAATAATTATTTAAATATTTCATAAAACACAAGGGAATTACATTCTATCCCCCTAAAACTGAATTTTTCCCTCGAAATTCATCATGTGGAAATAAACAGATGAGGAAACCTCTCCCTCATCATATCCTCAAGTTTCCATGTAGCTTCTTCTAATTGGTGGCTCCTCCATAAAACATTATCCAATCAAGTGATCTTATTTCATAGATTTTTTTTACTACGATCCATAATCTCTATCGGTTGTTCTTCATAAGAAAGATTTTTCTTCAGTGGTATGATTTTTGAGCTTAGTACATGTGAAGGATTGGGAATGTACTTTCTCAGTAGGGATACATGGAACACATCATGAACTAGAGAGGGATTCGGTGGAAGTGCCAATCGGTAAGCTACCTTCCCAACATGATACAGAATCTCAAAAGGATTGATATACCTAGGGATAAAATTTCCCTTCTTTCCAAATCTTATTACTCTTTTCTAGGGAGATATTCATAAGAACACCTTATCTCCCACTTCAAACTCTAGGACTTTTTTTTCGGTTGTCAGCATTGATTTTTTGTCGAATATGAGATGCTCTTATATTTTGTTGAATAGATCTACAATTTTATACCATTTCATCAACAAGATAATGTCCTAATATCTTTTTTCCCCAACTTCATCCCAGCAAGTTGGGGTTTTGCACTACTTTCCATAGAGGGCTTCATAAGGAGCCATCTGAATACTGGAGTGAAAGATATTGTTGTAATAAAATTCCACCAATGGTAGGTGTCTATCCCGACAACCTTTTAAATCCATAGTGAAAGCTCTAAACATGTCTTCTAGAGTTTTAATTGTCCTTTCAGACTGACCGTCTGTCTGAGGATGATAAGAAGTGATGAAACTGAACTCTGTATCATGGAATGCTGAAGACTTCTCCAGAACTTCGAGGTAAAACCTCAGATCCCGATCAGATATAATGGAAAGTGGTACTACATGAAATATTACCACTTCATTTACATATATCATGTCAAGTTGATCAAGAGATAAATCCTCTCTAATAGCAATGAGGTGTGCCGACTTCATAAGATGATAATCTATAACCCATATAGCATTATTGCCTTTGGATGTTTTGGGAAGTCCGGTGACAAAATCCGTAGTGATGTTTTCTCATTTCCATTTTGGTATGGGTAATGGTTGCAACATCCCATTATACTTCTATCTTCCAGCCTTAACTTGCTGAAAAACCAATCATCAAGAGACATAGTCTGCAACATCTCTTTTCATGCCATCCCACCAGAAGTACTCTTTCAGGTCCCTATACATCCTCGTGCTTCCAGGGTTAATAGATAATGAAGAACTATGTGCCTCATCCAATATTTCCTTCTTTAATTCTGGTATGGGAGGAACAAAAACTCGATTACTGAATTTTATTATTTCATCACAATCAATGTTGAATTTAAGAACATTTATCACCTTCTTTTGTGACACTACATATTCCTTCTATGCATCTTTAATCTTTACATGTATAGATGGTTGAACATTCATTTGAGAAGGATAAGGTTTTTCCCCTTCAATTATAATTTCATAATCCATCCATTTCAAATCCATAAATATTGGATCTATCGTTATCCTCATCAAGGATAAGATGGCATGGTCTTGTTGTCTTAATGCATCTGCCACCTTGTTTTCTTTCCCAGGGTGGTAATGTATGGATTAGTCATAATATTTAATCAACTCCAGACATCTTATTTGGTGCATATTCAGATCATTTTGTGTGAAAATATACTTTAAATTTTTATGATCAGTATAAATATCACACCTTTCACCATAAAGACAATGCCTCCATATTTTTAATATAATGATTACCGCAACTAACTCCAAATTATGAGTTGGGTAACTTTGCTCATGGATTTTCAACTATCGTGAGACATAATCTATCACCATATCATTTTGCATGAGAACACACCCCAATCCATTATTGGATGCATCACTATAGATCACAAACCTTTCTCCACTACAAGCCAGTGTGAGGACATGTGCACTAGCTAACCTTATTTTTAACTCCTTGAAATTCTCTTCACACTCCTCTATACAAACGAACATAACTCATTTTTGAGTCAACCTAGTGAGTGAATTAGATAATCGTGAAATATATTTCACAAAACATCGATAATATCCATCCAAACCAAGAAAAAATCGGATCTCAGTTACTGTTGTTGGTCTCGACCATCTTTCAGTAACCTATTTTTTTTCTTCTGGATCCATAGATATCCCCTCTTCTGAGATTATGTGACCCAAAAATGAAACTTTTTGAATCCAAAATTTACACTTGGTAAATTTGGAATAAATATTATCCTTTATTAGGGTCTTCAATGCAACTCTTTTGTGATATCTATGTTCTTCCTTGCTCTTTGAATAGATAATAATATCGTCTATAAAGACTTCCCCAAACTATTCGAGATAGTCTCTAAAGACTCTATTCATTAGATCAATGAATATAGTACGGGTATTAGTAAGACCAAATGGCATCACTATAAATTCATAGTGTCTGTACCTTGTACATAAAGCCGTCTCTGGTATATCATCATTTTGGACCCTTAATTGATGATACACTGATTGAAGATCAATCTTGGAAAAGTATTTAGATCCTCATAGTTGGTAAAATAAGTCATCAATGCATGGGAGAGGATATTTTTTCTTGATAGTGATCTTGTTATGATCTCGATAATCAATGCAGAGTCTCATTGATCCATATTTTTTCTTAACAAATAGAACATGTGCTCCCCATGGTGATGCACTAGGGCGTATGAATCCCTTATCAAGGTTCTCTTGGAGTTTCTTCTTCAATTCGTGCAACTCAATTGGGACCATTCTATAAGGCATCCTTGAAATGGGAATAACACCTGGTAAGAGTTCTATTGAAAACTCAACTTCAGGATTTGGTGAAAGACTTGTAAATTCTTCTGGAAAGACATCATCAAACTCCCGTACAATGGGGATATTCTTAACTGTGAGTTTCTCACCAACCATTTGAGATACAAAACCTTCATTTATTGGAATCGAGACCCATAAGATGGATGAAATTTCCACTAGAAGGTTATATTCATCCTTTCATTAATAGATGATCATAGATTGATCTGGAATATTAAATGTGACTTCCCTTATTTTTCAATTGATATGATCTCCATATAAGGAAATCCAATCCATGACTATAATCACATCAAATTCCACTATAGGAAGGATCACAATATTTGCAGGAAGAAATTTCCCACAAATGTAAATTGGAGAATAATTATAAACTTTTGATGAAACCATCATGCCATTAAGAGTTGTCATGATAACTCAACATCTAATTGTTGAGGTAGTACGACGATATTGTTAGAAAATTTTTCAGAAATAAAAAAGTGGGTGGATATAGAATTAAATAAAACATTTTCTACTTTAGAGTGTATGGTAAGTGTACCTTTCACCACTTTGTTATCATACTCCACATCACTGATAGAAATTGCATGTTATTTTACTTTATCTTTGGCCTTAAGAGTTTTTTTGACGTTTATCATCATAAACAACCCTTGTATTAGAGAATTTATTGGCATAATGCCCCATTTCCTTACACTTGTAACATTTAAGTGTAAGAGTTTCATTCTATGTAGCCTTTTCTCTGTTCATATCATTAGACATCTTTTTACCATCACTGCGACATTCATTTTCCCGATGACCTTCCTTTCCACATTTAAAATATTTAATTTTCCCTTTAATACAATTCCCTCTATGTTTCTTTCCATACTTTGAGCATAAGGGAAAACTCATCTCCTTTTCGGTGTGATCTTTGGATTTTCCGTTGAATTCCATTTTCCTCTTCTTATCAAATTCATACGACTGATGGGTTACTCCAATCTCCATCTCTACCTTGAGATCACATCGAAAAATTTCCTCATATCTCTTGAAATCCCTTATAGTTAATGCCCTTTGGAGACTTGGTTTTAAGCCACTAAAGAATCGATCAATCTTACTCTTAGGTTGGATAATAATTCTAGAAGCGTACCTTGAAAATTTGGCAAAATTTGCTTCATAGGTACCAACTTATTCATCATCCTTTTGCTACAGTTCAAGAATCTCCATCTCTATCTTTGTTCGAATTATACGAGGTAAGTACTTATTGAAAATTAAGTTCTTGAAATCATCCCATTCCATGGACTCAATTTCAACTCTTTGCCTCATATTCTTGATAATATTCCACCATTGATCAGCTTCACCTTCCAAACGATATACTGCTAAGATGACTTTATCATGTTCAGAACATTGCAGAACTGAAAATATCTTTTTAGTGGTACTGATTAATTGTTCAGCCACTAATGGATCAGAAGACCCCCTGAATGAAGGTGGATGTTTCCTCATTAAGGATTCAACATAATGTTACTTTTTTCCTTTGCTCGTTTGGAAGTCCTATATGATTCATAGCTTGATAAAGTTGTGTGAGCATGGCTACAAGATTTTCCGTTCTAGCTCCCATAACATTTGGTTGCTCAGGGGGACAATCATTGCATTGCCCCTCGCATTCAGCATTAACACGGTTCCTTCGGGTTCCAGCCATTGACTAGAACCAAGAAGCCTAGTGTGAGAAACACAAATTGCAACATGAAAACTACATAATCAAGAACAAAATTTTACACTTTAGGTATTATAATAGGTTATTCATGGACATTTCAAAACACTAGGATTGTGTCCTGTGCTTAGACATATCCTTAGGGTTCTTACTAAAGCATTCCCATCCTAGTTTCCAAAGGTTAAATATACATTTCCTCTGATACCAGCAATAAAAACCCATACATTACATACATTTTTAATAATTCAGAATTGAAGTATATTTATTACAACATTTTAAAAAACCATGACAGGACCATATAGGTATAGTGTCTATAGAAACTGGGAAACATAAACAATTGATTCATAAAGTATCTATATTGTCTTCCATTTATTTATCATATCTAGAATCCTTTTTGGCATATCATATTTAATACCCATCTTCTTGACATGGGGGAACGAAACATACAGAAGGGTGAGCTCAAATTCATAGTAAGGGTAAAAAAATGAAATGTCAATCACATCATATTCATAAGATCATAACGTTTGAAAATATTATCCTACATAGGAGGTCATAATATCATGTAATGTGATAAATCATAGAATTTTAATGTAATACTAGTCATCATAAAATACTACATGAAACTTTGTCACATACACACATAAGTATAAAAAATCATTTCATATTAGTCATGGCTTATTTCCAAGACCATCGTAGTGGAAAATGTCTATTACTGAACCGAGTTCACTCCTCGTTCCAGTGCTGTATTACTTAACCGAATTAAGATGCCGTTACACCCATGTCTATCTCATGAGATAAAAATATTTACCCAATGAATTGGAGGGAGATATAGGTCCCACCCATATCATAATGAAACCATTCTTATGTGTTCCACAAAATCATAAATCATGCATCATAACATAACCCATGTAATGAAATGGGATTCTTAAACATCATGCCATCATAAGATGAAAGGACTTCATAAAAATAATTCCATCAGAACATAATCAAATCAATGTAATAATAGGGATAGAAACATAACTCTATATCATCTTAGATGGAAAATAATATTGATAAAACATTTGAACTTAGTTCTTGAGGAAAATATCATTTCTTCATCAAAAACATGTCAAACAATTTTAAATTAAAAGAAGTTAATAGAAAATAAACTTGAAAACATATAAAGTAATCTTACATGGAAATAATTTCCTATGAAAGCATAAAAATCCCCTCATGATGTATAAGTTAAAGAAACATTCTTCTCGTACTTTGGCCAGAAAAGTCCAAAAGTATCTCGTACTGAAAACGAAAAAAGATTCTTTTTATTTCTTTTAATAAAAACTCATAAATAGGTAAAATTGAATTTAAAAAATTGTATAAGGATAAAAATAATATCACATATTGAGGAAACATGGATTTGTATGATAAATATTCCCCAATAAATACTAATGTATAAACAATCTCAGATAAAAAAATGAGATTGCGAGATTTTCCCTTACCTTAGGTCTGATATGCTTTGTACGTATCCAAACCTCCTGTATAATGATTTAGATAATGTCATTAAATTATTACTGAATCATATTCATTGTTATGATATCATATATGGTCATATTCTTATCTTTTTATTAGTACCATTTCATTGTTACTCGTTATTCAGATGTTAACTGCTTCATATTCTTATGCATGTTTTGTCAAATAAATTCTTATTACACTTTTTAGGTTATAGATATATCATTTACATAATGGTATTATTATAATATATATCATATTTATTCATTAAATTCATTTATATAATCATTCTTCAATTAATATCATGTAGAACGAATCACATCACATCGTGGAGACGGTAGGCCGTACGAACGCACGAGCGATGATATCATTCTCATGATTGTGGAATTGTATTGAAGTGTATGGTGTATAATATTTCATAATCAATATAAATTTAAACTAATAATATATATAAATTTCTTCCATCATTATACCCATCCAATTATGTTGGTGATGAAAAAAAAGATTGCACCACGGCGTGGAGACGGTAATCTGTATGTACGCATGCGTGGTGATTTTGTTTTTCGTAGGATGTATATAAGGTGAAATAGGGTTATTTCATATTTATAATAACATATCAGTATATGAGTGATAATTATTTCATTACTTTATAATGAAACAACTAAATAATAGGAAGTAGAAGAAGAAATAAATATGAAATAATCGGTAGAAGATATTACCTCTTCCTCAAAGTGCCTCCTTTAAACTTTCCCTTAGGGCACTAGAGTTGGAATTTTGAGAAGATTAGAACCTCTATAATGTTACTAGATAGGTTTAGAAGGGTAATTGGTAGTGGTTTTCTGAGTTTGAAGGCTCAAAATTTAGTGAAGAGGAGAGTGAAGGGGGTGCCCTTTTATAAGAGAGGAGAGGTGCGCTTTTAGAAACCTCAAAAATATTAATTTATAATAAAAACCAACCCAACATAAAAACATCCAAAATGACTCAAATTAGAATATGAGATGAGATAGGGTTGTAATATCATCAACCCAAAAAAATTATACATGTTTTTATTTTATTTTAAACCTTATCATTTTGATTTATTGTTATTTAATCTATTCAATTTTGTTTGTGGTAATGATGTTATAAATTTTAAATGGTTATAAATAATTACTTATGTGTTGTTAATTGTACATAATTGGATAATTAATGGCATGGTAGACCATATAAATTTTAATTTGTAATTATTAAATATTTATGTGATTTTTAAGTAATTTAATAATATGTTATTTTCATAAAATATCAATAGTGTCAATTTTGACACAATTCATTTATTTGAATTTAAATAAAATCTAAACTGAAGATATTTTTCAAAAAAAATATTTAATAGATTCCTAAAAAGTCACATTCATCTAGAAAATTAGTCGAGAACATTAATTATGTCATATAACATTTATTTTAATATTTTTAAATCTATTTATTTGATATTTCTCTTGATAAAATAAATTCTACAATATTTTTGTATAATTATTTAATCTAATTATTTTTAGAATAAAAAATAAAAATAGAATACTATGATGAATATAAATCTAATAGATTTCATAATAATACTTTTAGTCGATTATATATACTAAAAAATCAATGTTTAAAATGTTATATTTGTTAAATTATGAAGGTGACAATTTTGACATCATTTAAAATAAAAACTATAAGTGTCATAATCACTTTTATATTTCTTAAAATGGTCCACAAGTCGACCCTTGGATGATTATGGTTTAGATATACTCGACCAATAAGGTTTGGTAATGTTTTTGGTTCTCTTAATGGGTATTATTATTTTAATAAAAACTATATTATTGATTTTTCACTAAATAAATAATTTCTCCATCATTAATGTATAAACTATCAAGTTAATTATATATTTCATAAAAATTAAAAATAAATTATGATGATAAAGAAAAAAAATTTATCTTTTAAATTAGTATTTATAATAGAATTTATATTTGGTATTACGTTATAATAAAAATAATTTAATTATTACAGTTTGAGTGAGACATATTTCAGTTTCCTTTAAATAAAATAAATTAATTGTCTCAATATCATCCATGTGGGTTCCAATAGATACCATTTCGACTCATGTATGTTTTTTTTGATGAAATATAATCATCCAATTATATTAAGACAAGTGTTAGGGTAATTTTATAATATTATTTTTATCCTTAATTTCCCGATTTACCTTTAAATGTGGTAAATAAAATTTACCATAGTTACTATTAATAATGCCAAATAGTAGGTATCGATCCCAAAAACCTTTTAAATCCATAGATAAAGCTCTCAAAATGCGTTCTAGAGTTTGAATTGTCCTTTGATAATGATCATCTATATGAGGATGATAAGCAGTGCTGAAACTCAACTCTATATCTAGATCATGCTGAAGACTTCGGCAGAATGTCGAGGTAAACCTCGTATCCCAATCTGATATAATGGGAAGTGGTACTCCATGAAATATTACCACTTATTTTACATATATCCTATCAAGTTGATTAGGATAAAAATACTCTCTAATAGCAATGAAGTGTGCCAACTTTGTAAGACTATCAACTATAACCCAGATAGCATTATTGCCTTTGGATGTTTTGGGAAGTCTGGTGACAAAGTCCATAGTGATGTTTTCCTATTTCCATTCTGGTATGGGTAATGGCTGCAAAATCCCCTTAGAATTATGTCTTTCATCCTTTACTTGCTGACAAACCAAGCATTAGGAGACATATTCTGCAACATCTATTTTCATGCCATCCCACCAGAAGTACTCTTTCAGGCCCCTATACATCTTTGTGCTTCCAGGGTGAACAGAGAATGAAGAACATTGAGCCTCACCCAATATTTCATTCATTAATTCTGGTATGGGAGGAACACAAACTCGATTCCTGAACCTTACTATTTAATCACAATCAATGTTGAATTGAGGAACATTTCTCACCTTCTTTTTTAACTCTACATATTCCTTCCATGCCTCTTTAATCTTCATATGTATCGATGGTTGAACATTAATTTGATAAAGATAAGATTTTTACCCTTCTATTATAATTTCAAGATCCATCCTTTTCAAATCTATAAATATTGGATCTTTCGTGATCCTCATCCTGGATAAAATGGCATGGTCTTGTCGGATTAATGTATCTACCACCTTGTTTTCTTTCCTAGGGTGGTAATATATGGAGCAGTCATAATCATTAATCAAATCCAGCCATCTTCTTTGGTGCATATTAAACTCCTTTTGTGTGAAAATATACTTTAAAATTTTACGATCAACATAAATATCACACCTTTCACCATAGAGATAATTCCTCCATATTTTTAATCCAAAGATTACCGTAGCTAACTCTAAATCACAAGTTGGGTAATTTTGCTCATGGATTTTCAACTGTCGTGAGACATAAGCTATCACCATATCATTTTTCATGAGAACACCCCAAATCCCTTCTTGGATGCATCACTATAGATCACAAACCTTTCTCTACTACAAGGCAGTGTGAGCACAGGTGCACTGGCTAACATTCTTTTTAACTCATTGAAATTATCTTCACACTCCTCTATCCAAACGAACTTAACACTTTTTTGAGTCAACCTGGTGAGTGGATTAGATAATCATGAAAAATATTTCACAAAACATCGATAACATCCAAACAAACCAAGAAAACTTTGGATCTCAGTTACTCTTGTTGGTCTCGACCATCTTTCAATAACCTCTATTTTGCTGGATCCACAGATATCCCCTCTCTTGAGATTATGTGACCCAAAAATGAATCTTTTTGAAACCAAAATTCATAGTTAGTAAATTTTTCATAAAGCTTTTCCTTTCTCAGGGTCTTCAATACAATTATTAAGTGATATTCATGTTCTTCCTTGCTCTTTGAATTGATAAGAATATCGTCTATAAAGACTTCCAAAAACTCATCAAGAAATTCTCTATATACTCTATTTATTAGATCCATGAAGATAGTAGGGGAATTAATAAGACCAAATGTTATCACTATAAATTTATAGTGTTTGTACCTTGTACGGAAAGCTGTATTTGGTATATCATCCTTTTTTACCCTTCATTGATGATACCCTAAAGTAATATCAATCTTGTAAAAATATTGAGCTCCATGTAGTTGGTCAAATAATCCATCAATGTGTGGGAGAAGATATTTGATGTTGATAGCGATCTTGTTATGTTCTCGATAATTAATGAAGAGTCTCATTGATCCATCTTTCTTCTTAACAAATAGAATAGGTGATCTCGAAGGTAATGCACTGGGGCATATGAATCCCTTATCAAGATTCTCTTGGAGTTGCTTCTTCAATTCCTGCAACTCAATTGGGGCCATTCTATAAGGTGTCTTTGAAATTGGCATAGCACCCGATATGAGTTATATTGAAAACTCAACTTCATGATTTGGTGGAAGACCTGATAATTCCTCTGGAAAGACATCATCAAACTCTCATATAGTGGGAATATTATTAATCGTGAGTTTCTATCCAACTATTTGAGATAAATAACCTTCATTTATTGGAATCAAGACCCACAAGAAATTTCCACTGGAAGGTTATATCCATCCTTGCATCGATAAATGATCATAGATTGATCTGGAATATGAAATGTGACTTCCCTTCTTTGGAAATTGAAATGAGATTAATATAAGGAAAGCCAATCCAAGCTAATAATCAAATCAAATTATACTATAGGAAGGATCACATGATTTTTAGGAAGCACATTCCCAAAAACGTCAGTTGGAGAAGAATTATAAACTATCGATGCAACCGTCATGCCATTAGAAGTTATCACATCTAACTCAACATATAATTGTTGAGGTAGTAGGGTGATATACTTATAAATTTATTTAGAAATAAAAGAGTGGGTGGATCCTAAAACAAATAAAACATTTTCTACTTTATAGTGGATGGTAAGTGTACCTTTCACCACTTCGTTATCGTACTCCACATCGCTGATAGAAATTGCATGTGACTTTCCTTTGTCTTTGGCCTTAAGAGTTTTTTGACGTCGATCATCATCAACAACCCTTAGATTAGGGAATTTATTGGCATAATTTTCCATTTCCATGAATTTGTAACATTGAAGTGTAGGAGGTGCATTCTCTATAGCCTTTTCTCTATTCGCATCATTATACATCTTTTGCCCATCACCGCGGCATTCAATTTCCCGATAACCTTCTTTTACACATTTAAAACATTTACTTTTCCCTTTAATACAATTCCCTCCATGTTTCCTTCCACACTTTGATCATAATGGTAAAATCATCTTCTTTTCAGTGTGGCCTTTAAATTTTCCTTTGAATTCCATTTTCCAATTCTTATCAAACCCGTACGACTGATGGTTTACTCCAATCTCCATCTCAACCTTGAGATCACATTGAAAATTTTTGTCATAACTATTGATGTCCCTTATAGCTAATTCCCTTCAGAGACTTGGTTTTATGCCACTACAGAATCGATCGATCTTACTCTCTGGTTGGATAATAATTCTGGAAGCGTACCTTGCAAGTCTTGTAAAATTTTCTTCATAGGTAGCAATGGATTCATCATCCTTTTTATTTAGTTCAAGAAACTCCCTCCCCATCTTTGTTCAAAGAATACGAGGGAAGTACTTATTGAAAAATAAGTTCTTGTACTCATCCCATTCCATGGACTCAATTTCATCTCTTTTCCTCGTATTCTTGACAAGATTACACCATTGATCAACTTCACCTTCCAAACAATATGCTGAAAAGATGAATTTATCATGTTTAGAACATTATAGAACTAAAAATATCTTTTCAGTGGTACTGATCCATTATTTATCCACTAATGGATCATATGACCCATTGAATGAAGGTGGACGCTGCCTCATGAAGGATTCAACAGAATGTTGCTCCTACCGTTGCTCGTTTGGATGTCCTACATGATTCATAGGTTGAGAAAGCTATGTGAGGATGGCTACATGATTTTTCATTCCATCTCCCATAACATTTGGTTTCTCAGGGGGACAATCATTTCTTTGCCCGTCACATTCATCATTAACACGATTCCTTGAGGATCTAGCGATTGACTAAAACCAAGAAGCATAGTGTGAGAAAAAATATTTACAATAGAACAAACACATAATCAAGAATAAAATTTCATAGTTTAGGTATTATCATAGGTTATTCATGGCTGTTTCTAAAACACTAGGATTGTGTCATATGCTTATAAATATCCTTAGGGTTCTTACTAAGGTGTTCACACCCTAGTTTCTTAAGGTTAACTATACCTTTCCTCTGATACCAACTATAACAACCCATACATTATATATATTGTTAATATGTCATAATTGAAGTATATTTATTATAACATATAAAAAAACCATGACAGGACCGTAGAGGTATAGTGTCTTCATAAACTGGGAAATATAAACAACTGGTTCATAAAACATCTACATTGTCTCCCATTATTTGATCATATCTAGAATCCTTTTTGGCATATCATATTTAATACCCTTCATCATGACCTGGGGAAAATAAACATAGTAAATGGTGAGATCAAATTATCAGTAAGGGTAAAAAATGAAATGTCAATCATATCATATTCTTAAGATCATAACGTTTGAAAATATTATCCTACATAGGAGGTCATAAAATCATGTCCTAGGATAAATCATAGAACTGTAATGTAATCCCAATAATCATAAAATAAGACATGAAACTTTGTTACATACACACATAAGCTTAAAAAATCATTTCATATTAGTCATGGATCATTGAAAAGACCATCGTAGAAGACAATGTCCATTACTGAACAAAGTTCACTCCTCGTTCCAGTCCCGTATCACTGAACCAGATTAACATTCCATTCCAGCCATGTCTATCTCATGAGATAAAAATATTTACCCAATACATTGGAGGGAGATATAGGTCCCACCCATATCATAATGAAACCATTCTTATGTTCCAAAAAATCATAAATCATACATCATTGCATAACCCATGTAATAAATCAGGATTCTTAAATATTATGCCATCATAAGATAAAAGGACTTCATAAAAATAATTCCATCAGAACATAATCAAATCAATTTAATAATAGGTATAGAAACATAACCTGATATCATCATAGATGGAAAATAATTTTGATAAAACACTTGAACTTATTTCTTGAGGAAAATATCCTTTCATCATAAAAAACATGTCACACAATTTTAAATAAAAAGAAGTTAATTGAAAATAAACATGATAACTTGTAATGGAATTTTACATGGAAATAATTTCCTATGAAATCATAAAAATACACTCATTCCATATATGTAAAAAAATATTCTTCTCATAATTTGGTCGGAAAAGTCAAAAGGTATCTCGTACTGAAAAAAAAAATGATTATTTTCATTTCTTTTACTAAAAACTCATCAATAGGTAAAATTTGATTTAAATTTTTTTTATGAGGATAAAAATAATATCACATATTGAGGAAACATGGTTGTGGATGATAAATATTCCCCAGTAAATACTAAAGTATAAACAATCTCAGATAAAAAAATGAGATTGTGAGATTTCCCTAAAATTCAAGACACAGAAGTTGCAGAAATTTAATTTAAAAATAATCCCTTTGTCACCAGTTTATGGGTCTTTATTCAAATAAATGAAGGTTATTTATCTCAAATGTTTGGTGAGAAACTCACAATTAAGAATATGCCTATTGTACGGGAGTTTGATGATGTCTTTCCAGAGGAATTGCCTGGTCTTCCACCAAATCATGAAGTTGAGTTTTTAGTAGAACTCATACCGGGTGCTACGACCATTTCAAAGACACCATATAGAATGGAGAAAATTGAGTTACAGGAATTGAAGAAGCAACTATAAGAGAATCTTGATAAGGTATTCATACGAACTTTTGCATCACCATAGGGAGAACCTGTTCTATTTGTTAAGAAGAAAGATGGATCAATGAGACTCTGCATTGATTATCGAGAAATTAACAAGATCACTATCAAGAAAAAATATCCTCTACCATGCATTGATGACTTATTTGACCAACTACGTGGAGCTCAATACTTTTCGAAGATTGATCTTCGTTCAGGGTATCATCAATTAATGGTCAAAAATGAGGATATACCAAATACAACTTTCTGTACAAGGTACGGACACTAAGAATTTATAATGACGCCATTTGGTCCTAATAATTCCCCTGCTATCTTCATGGATCTACTGAATAGAGTCTTTAGAGACTATCTTGACCAATTTTTGGTAGTCTTTATAGATGATATTCTTGTATATTCATAGAGAAAGGAATAACATGAAGATCACTTAAGAATTGTATTGAAGACCCTGAGAAAGGAGAATCTTTATGCCAAATTTACAAAGTGTGATTTTTAGATTATAAAGGTTTCATTTTTGGGTCACATAATCTCAAGAGAGGGGATATCTGTGGATCCAGCAAAAATAGAGGTTATTGAAAGATGGTCGAGACCAAAAACAGTAACTGAGATCCAGAGTTTTCTTGGTTTGGCTGGATATTATTGACGTTTTGTGATTGATTTTTCACAATTATCTAATCCACTCACTAGCTTGACTCGAATAATAGTTATGTTTGTTTGGATGGAGGAGTGTGAAGAGAATTTTAAGGAGTTAAAAATAAGGTTAGCTAGTGCACCTGTTCTCACACAGCCTTGTAGTGGAGAAAGGTTTTTGATCTATAGTGATGCATCCAAGAAGGTATTAAGGTGTGTTCTCATAAAAAATGATATGATGATAGCTTATGCCTCACTATAGTTGAAAATACATATGAAAAATTACCCAACTCATGATTTGGAGTTAGCTGCAGTAATCTTTGTACTAAAAATATGGAGGATTTTTTCTATGGTGAAAGGTGTGATATTTATAGAGATCCTAAAATTTTGAAGTATATTTTCACACAAAAGGAGCTGAATATACACCAAAGAAGAGGGATAGAGTTGATTAAAGATTACAAATGCTCCATACATTACCACCCTGGGAAAGAAAACAAGGTGGCAGATGCATTAAGCCGATAAGACCATGCTATCTTATCCATGATGAAGATCACAAAAGATCCAATATTTATTGATTTGAAAAGGATGGATATTGAAATTATAACGGAAGGGGAAAATTTTATCTTTCTCAAATGAATGTTCAACCATCTATACATGTGACGATTAAAGAGGCACAAAAATAAGATGTAGAGATACCAAAGAAGGTGAGAAATGTTAATGAATTCAAAATTGATTGTGATGAAATAATAAGGTTCAGGAATTAGGGTTGTATTCCTCCCATACCAGAATTAAATAAGGAAATATTGGATGAGGCTCATAGTTCTTCATTATCTGTTCACCCTGGAAGCATGAAGATGTATAGGGACCTGAAAGAGTACTTCTGGTGGGTTGGCATGAAAGGAGATGTTGCTATATATGTCTCTCTATGATTTGTTTGTCCACAAGTTAACGCTGAAAGATATAAGTCTAAGGGGATGTTGAAACCATTACCCATACCAGAATGCAAAAGGGAAAACATCACTATGGACTTTGTCACCGGACTTCCCAAAACATCCAAAGGAAATAATGCTATCTGGGTTATAGTTGATTTTCTTACGAAGTCAGCACACTTCATTGATATTAGAGAGTATTTATCTCTTGATAATCTTGAAATGGTATATGTAAAATAAGTGGTAAGATTTCATGGAGTACCACTTTCAATTATATCTGATCCAGATCCGAGGTTTACCTCGAAGTTCTGGCGAAGTCTTCAGCATTCTCTAGATATAGAGTTGAGTTTCAACACTTCTTATCATCTTCAGACAGACAGTCAGTCTGAAAGGAAAATTCAAACTCTAGAATACATGTTGAGAGGTTTCTCTATGGATTTAAAAGGTTGTTGGGATAGACACCTACCATTGGTGGAATTTTATTACAACAATAGCTTTCACTCTAGTATTCAGATGGATCCTTATGAAGCCCTCTATTGAAAAAAGTGCAGATCCCCAAATTTATGGGATGAAGTTGGGGAAATAAAGATATTAGGACCTGATCTTGTTGATGAAATTGCAGAAAAGGACAAATCTATCCAATTACATATAATATTAGCTCAGAGTCGAAAAAAAGTTATGCTGACAACCGAAGAAAATGCCTAGAGCGTGAAGTGGGAGATAAGGTGTTCTTAAGAATATCTCCCAGGAAGAGAGTAATGAGATTTGGAAAGAAGATAAAGCTGAGCCCTAGGTATATCGGTCCTTTTGAGATTCTAGATCATGTTGGGAAGGTAGCTTACCGATTGGTGCTTCCACCGAATATCTCTCATGTTCATGATGTGTTCCATGTATCCCTCCTGAGAAAGAACATTCCCCGTCCTTCACATGTACTATTCTCAGAAGTCATACCATTGGAGAAAGATATTTCTTATGAAGAACAATCGATAGAGATTCTGTATCGTAGGGAAAAAGTTCTACGAAACAAGACGACTCGATTGATTAATGTTTTATGGAGGAACCACCAATTAGAAGAAGCTACATGGGAACTTGAGGATATTATGAGGGAGAGGTATCTTCACCTGTTTATTTCCAAGTGATGAATTTTGAGGGTGAAATTCAGTTTAACGGGGATATAATGTAACACCCATGTGTTTTATGAAATATTTAAATAATTTTTATTCTTCAGTAGCTTGTTTTGCATGCAATCGTTAGTTCAAATAAACTGTGACATGCCGTTAATATAAAATTTCTGTTATAACTTAGCTGTTAGGTTAGCAGGAATAAATATAACTAAAATTTAAAAATCTATGATAAATTTAAATCAATTATTAGTTATATTAGTTATTTTAGTGAATGAAATTAATAATATACGAATGTTATATAATTAAAATGATATTTTTGATATTCATCAAATAGATATTAAAAGAATATTTTTCTAACTTTTAATGGAAAAACCTTTTTAATTTAAGATTTAAGAACATTAATAATTTTAATATTACAATGTAAAACTTTTCTTTGAAAGCGGGATATAAAAATATACTTTGGTTAAAATTCTGATATTTTTATGATAAACTTCCTAATTCGATTAATAGTAAAAATAGGCTAAATTTTATTTAAAAGCAACTTTTTCATCGAGATACTTTATATGATTAAATTATAATATTTAATGGTTTTAAATTATAAATAGAATATATCATTGCTATTTAATAATATTTATGCCATTATCATTAATTTTACAATGAATTCATAGGTAAAATCATTTCAATCTTTTGCAATGTTTTAAACAAAAACCCGTTTTTTTCCTACGAAGGGATTAATTTTAAATTAATTTTATGAAAATTATGTGTCTTGAATTTGGAAAAATGGTTTCCATATTTGGAATCATTAGGTCCAAATTATGTTAATATGCTACTTTTATTTTTGGGCATTTTGAATAGTAACTACGATAAATTTTATTTACCAAAGGTAAAGGTAAATCAGTTAATTAAGGGTAAAAATAATATTATAAAATTACCCTAACACCTATCTGAATATAATTGGATAATTTTATTTCATCCAAAAACATAATTGGGTCTAAATGGTTTATATTGGAAACCACTTGGATGAGATTGAGACAATTAATTTATTTTATTTAAAGGAAAGTGTAATATGTCTCACTCAAACTTTAATAATTAAATTATTTTTAATATAAGGTTACATAGGATATAAATTCAATTATAAATACTCATTTGAAACCTAAAATGTTTTTATTTATCATGGTAATTTATTTTTAATGTTTTTAAAATATATAATTACCTTAATATCTTATAAATTAATGATGTAGAAATTATTTATTTTGTGAAAAATCAATAATACTGTTTTTATTAAAATAATAATACACATTAAAAGGACCAAACACTTGACCAAACCTTATTTTACGAGTTTATGTAAACCATAAGCATCCAAGGGTCGAATTTTGGACCATTTTAATCCTTATAAAAGTGATTATGACATTTATATTTTTTATTTTAAATGATTTCAAAATTATCATCTTCATAATTTAATAAATATAACATTTTAAAAGTTGGTATTTTTATAAGATAAAATCGACTAAAATTATTATTATAAAATATATTAGATTCATATTCATCATAATATTTTATTTTTAATTTTTATACAACAAATAAGAAGATTAAATAATTATAAAAAAATGTTGTAGTAATTATTTTATCAAGAGAAATATCAAATATATTGTTTTAAAAATAATAAAATAAATAATATATGATATAATTAATGTTCTCCACTAATTTTATAGATGAATATAACTTTATAGAAATCTATTAAATATTTTTTATAATCTGTGTGAATTTTATTTAAATTCAAATAAATGAATTGTGTCAAAATTGACAATATTGAAATTTTATGAAAATAACATATTATTAAATTATTTAAAAATCACCAAAATATTTAAAAATTACCAACTAAAATTTATACGGTCTAACATGTCATAAAGTATCTCATTATTTATAATTAACAAAAAATACGTAAGTATTTATAACAATTTAAAATTTATAACATTATTACCACAAATAAAATTAAATAGATTAAATAAGGGTAAATTAAAATGATAAGGTTTTAAATAAAATCAAAACATGTATAAATTTTATTTGTTGATGAGATTAAAACCCTATATAATATCATCTTTGAAGTTAAGTCATTTTGGAGGTTTTTATGTGGGTTTGGTTTTTATTATAAATTAATATTTTTGCAGTTTCCAAAAGTGCCCCTCTCCTCTCTTATAAAAGGGAACCCCCTTCATTCTACTCTTAACTCAATTTTTAGGATTCTATCTCGGCCAAAACATTCCAATTCCTCTTTGAAACCTCTCTAGTTACATTATATAGGTGATGGTATTCTCAAAATCCCAAATCTAGTGCCTTAAGAAGATGTTTAAAGGAGGCACTTCGAAGAAGAGGTAATATCTTCTACCGATTATTTCAAATTTATTTATTCTTCTACTAACTATTCTTTAGTTGTTTAATTATAATGTAATAACATATGTATCAATCATATAATGATATGTTATTATAAATATTAAAAAACCCTATTTCACCTTCTATCCATCCTACGAAAAACAAAATCACCACGCGTGCGTACGTACAGAATACCGTCTCCACGTCGTGGTGTAATCTTTTTTTTTCATCACCAACATAATTGGATGGGTATAATGATGGAAGAAATTACTATATATGATTATTTTAGAGTTATATTGATTCTTAAATATTAAACACCATACACTTTAATACAATTCCACAATCATGGGAATGATATCATCGCTCGTTTGTACGTATGACCTACCTTCTCCATGATGTGATGTGATTCGTTCTACATGATATTCATTAACGAATGATTATATAAATGAATTTAATGAATAAATATTATATATATTATACTAATACCATTATTTAAATGATATATCTATAACTTAAAAAGAGGAATAATACTTTATTTGACCAATCATGCATAAGAATATAAAATTGTTAACATCCGAATAACGAGTAAAAATGAAATGTTACTAATAAAAAGACAATAATATGAACATATATGATATCATAACAATGACTATGATTCTGGAATAAGTCAATGACATTATTCAAATCATTATATAGGAGGTTCAGATACGTACAATGCATATCGGACCTAAGGTAAAGGAAAATCACGCAATCTCATTTTTTTATCCGAGATTATTTATACTTCAGTATTTACTAGGTCATATTTATCATCCACACCCATGTTTCCTCAATATATAATATTATTTTTATCCTCCTATAATTTTTTAAATCCATTTTTATTTATTGATGAGTTTTTAGTAAAAGAAATTAAAAGAATCTTTTGTGGTTTTCAGTATGGTATACTTTTTTACTTTTCCAGACAAAGTACGAGAATAATGTTTTTCTAACTTATACAACATGAGCATATTTTTATGATTTCATAGGGAATTATTTCCATTTAACCTTACTTTTAATGTTTTTAAGTTTATTTTCAATTAAATTATTTTAATTTAAAATTGCGTGACATGTTTTTAATGAAGAAAGTATATTTTACTCAAGAACTAAGTTCAAGTGTTTTATCAAAATTATTTTCCATATAAGAAGATATAGGTTTATGTTTCTATCCCTAATATTACACTAATTTGATTATGTTCTAATTTATTTGTTTTTATGAGGTCCTTTAATCTTATGATGGCATGATTTTTAAGAATCCCATTTCATTACATGTGTTATGCTATGATGTATGATTTATGATTTTGCGGCACACATAAGAATGGTTTCATTATGAGATGGGTGGGACCTATATCTCCCTCCAATGAATTGGGTAAAGATTTGTATCTCATGATATAGACATGGGTAGAACAACAAGTTAATCCGGTTTAGTGATACAGGACTTGAACCAGGAGTGAACTCAGTTTAGTAATGGACATTGTCCGCTACGATGGTCTTGGAAATGAGCCACGACTAATATGAAATGATTTTATATATTTATATGTGTATTCCAAAAGGTTTCATGTCTTATTTTATGATGGTTGGGATTACATTTCAGTTCAATGATTTATCTCATGACATGATATTATGACCTCCTATGCAGGATAAGGTTTTCAACCATTATGATCCTAAGAATATGATATGATTGAAATTTAATTTTTTTACCCTTACTGACCATTTGAGCTCACCTTTTTTATGATTCTTTTCCCCAGGTTAGGAAGAAGAGTATTAAATATGATATGCCAAAAATAAGTCTAGATATTATCAAAATAATGAGAAAAAATGTAGATATTTTATGAACCAATAGTTTTTGTTTACCAGTTTCTAAAGACACTGTACCTATACGGTCCTATCATAGTTTTGTTATATGTTGTAATAAATATACTTAAATTCTGAATTATTAACAATGTATGTAATGTATGGGTTGTTATAGATGGTATCATAGGAAATATATAGTTAACCTTTGGAAACTAGGATGTGAACGCCTTAGTAATAACCCTAAGGATATTTCTAAGAATAGAAAACAATCCTAGTGTTTTAGAAATTTCCATGAATAATGTATGATAAGACCTAAAGTGTGAAATTTTATTCTTGATTATGTGGTTTTCCTGTTGTAATTAGCGTTGCTCACACTATGCTTCTTTGTTTTAGTCAATGGATGGAACCCGAAGGAACCACATTAATATTGAATGCGATGGGCAATGAAATGATTGACCCCCTGAGAAACCAAATGTTTTGGGAGCTGGAATGAAACATATTGTAGCCATACTCACACAGCTTTCTCAAGATATGGGTCATCCAGGACTTCCAAACGAGAAAAGGAAGGAGCAAAATTCTATTGAATCCTTCATGAGGTAGCGTACACCTACATTCAACGGGTCTTCTGATCCATTAGTGGCTGAACAATGGATCAGTACCACTGAAAAGATATTTTCAGTTCTACAATGTTCAAAACATGATAAAGTCATCTTAGCAGTATATCATTTGGAAGGTGAAGCTGATCAATGGTGGAACTTATCAATAATACAAGGCAAAGAGATGTAATTGAGTCCATGGAATGGGAAAAGTTTAAGAACTTATTTTTCAATAAGTACATCCCTCATATTCTTCAAACAAAGATGGAGAATGAGTTTCTTGATCTAAAGAAAAAGGATGATGAATCTGTTGGTATCTACGAAGAAATTTTTTCAAGAATTGCAAGGTATGCTTCCATAATTATTATCCAACCTGAGAGTAAGATCAATAGATTCATTAGTGGCTTAAAAACAAGTCTCAAAAGGGAATTAGCTATAAGGGACTTCAATAGCTATGAGGAAATTGTTCAATGTGCTATCATGGTTGAGATGGAGATTGGAGTAACCCATCAGTCATATGGGTTAGATAAGAAGAGGAAAATGGAATTAAAAGGATAATATAAAGACCACACTAAAAAGAAGATGTGTTTTTCCTTATTCTAAAAGTGTGGAAAGAAACATATAGGGAATTTTCTTAAAGGGACAAGTAAATGTTTTAAATGTGTAAAAGAAGGTTATCCGACAATTGAATGCCGCAGTGATGGGAAAAATATGTCTAATGATGAGAACCGAGAAAAGTCTATAGAGAATGCACCTCCTACACTTCAATGTTACAAGTGCAAGGAAATAGGGAATTATGCCAATCAATGCCCTAATACAAGGGTTATTGATTATGATCTATGTCAACAAACTATTAATGTCAAAGAAAAAGGAAAGTCACATGAAATTTCTATCAGCGATGTGGAGTACGATAACGAAGTGGTGAAAGGTACACTTACCATCAAATCTAAAGTAGAAAATGTTTTATTTTGATTCTGGATCCACCCACTCTTTTATATTAGAAAACTGTTCTAAGTATATCGCCGTACTACCTCAACAATTAGATGTTGAGTTAGCTGTGACAACTACTAATGGAAGGATGATTGCATCGAAAGTTTATAATTATTCTCCAATTGAAATTTGTGTGAAAGTGCTTCCTACAAATCTTGTGATCCTTCCTATAGTGGAATTTGATGTGATTCTTGGCATGAATTAACTTTCATTATATGGATCTCATATCAATTTCAAATGAAGGGAAGCCACATTTCATATTCCAGATTAATCTATGATCATCTATCAATGCAAGGATCAATATAACCTTCCAGTGGAAATTTCTTCCATCTTATGGGTCTTTATTACAATAAATGAAGGTTATTCATCTCAAATCATTGGATATAAACTCAAGATTAAGAATATTCCCATTATATAAGAGTTTGAAGATTTCTTTCTAGATGAATTTCCAAGTCTTCCACCAAATCGTGAAGTTGAGTTTTCAATAGAACTCATACCGAGTGCTATTCCCATTTTAAAGACAACTTATAAAATGGACCCAATTGAGTAACAAGAATTTAAGAAGCAACTCCAAGAGAATATTGATGAGGGATTCATATTACCTAGTGTGTCACCTTGGGGAGAACTTGTTCTATTTGTTAAGAAGATAGATGGATCAATGAGACTCTGCAACAATTATCGAGAACATAACAAGATCAATATCAAGAAAAAATATCCTCTCCCATGAATTGATGACTTATTTTTCCAACTACATAGAGCTAAATTCTTTTCCAATATTGGTCTTCATTCACTGTATCATCAATTAAGGGTCAAAAATGAAGATATACCAAAGACGACTTTCCAAACAAGGTACAGACACTAAAAATTTATAGTGATGCCATTGGGTCTTACAAATTCCCCTTCTATATTAATGGATCTAATGAATAAAGTCTTTAGAGACTATCTTGACCAGTTTGTGGAAGTCTTTATAACCAATATTCTTGTCTATTCAAAGAGAAAGGAAGAACATGAATATCACTAAAGAATTGTATTGAAGACCCTGAGAAAGGAGAAGCTTTATGGAAAATTTACCAAGTGAGAATCTTGGCTACAAAAAGTTTCATTTTTGGTTCACATAATCTCAAGAGAGGTGATATCTGTGGATCTAGAAAAAATAGAGGTTATTGAAAGATGGTCAAGACCAACAACAGTAACTGAGATCCAAAGTTTTCATGGTTTGGCTGGATATTATCAACGTTTTGTGAAAGATTTTTCACGATTATCTAATCCACTCACTAGGTAGACTCTAAAAGGAGTTAAGTTCATTTGGATAGAGGAGTTTAAAGAGAATTTCATGGAGTTAAAAAGAAGGTTATCCAGTGCACCTGTGATCAAACTGCCTTGTAGTGTAGAAAGGTTTGTGATCTACAATGATGAATCCATGAAGGTATTGGTGTGTGTTCTCATGAAAAATGATATGGTGATATCTTATGCCTCACGATAGTTGAAAATACATGAGAAAAATTACCCAACTCATGATTTGGAGTTAACTTCGGTAATATTTGCATTTAAAATATGGAGGCATTATCTTTATGGTGAATGGTGTGATATTTATACTGATCATAAAATTTTAAAGTATATTTTCACAGAAAAGGAGCTGAATATGCGCCAAAGAATATGGCTGGAGTTGATTAAAGATTATGACTACTCCATACATTACTACCCTAGGAAAGAAAACAAGGTGGCAGATGCATTAAACCAACAATACCATGCCATCTTATCCATGAAGAGGATCATGATATATCCAATATTTATGGATTATTAAAGGATGGATCCTAAAATTATAACAGAAGGGGAAAAATATTATCCTTCTCAAATGAATGTTTAAACATATATACATGTGAAGATTAAAGAGGCACATAAGGAAGATGTAGAGTTAAAAAAGAAGGTGAGAAATATTCCTGAATTCAACATTGATTGTGATGAAATAATAAGCTTCAGGAATTGGGTTTGTGTTCCTCCCATACCGGAATTAAAGAATTAAATATTGGATGAGACTCAAAGATCTTCATTCTCTGTTCACCCAGGAAGCATGAAGATGTATAGGGAACTGAAAGAGTACTTCTGGTGGGATGGAATGAAAAGATATGTTTCTGAATATGTCTATCGATGCTTGGTTTGTTAGCATGTTAAGGCTGAAAGATATAAGTCTAGGGGGATGTTGCAACCATTACCCACACCAAAATGGAAAGGGGAAAGCATCACTATAGACTTTGTCACCGGACTTCCCAAAACATCCAAAGGTAATAATGCTATCTAGGTTATAGTTGATCGTCTTAAAAATTCGGCACACTTCATTGCTATTAGAGAGGATTTCTCTCTTGATAAGCTTGCCATGATTTATGTATAAGAAGTGGCAAGATTTCATGGAGTACCATTTTCCATTATATCTAATCAGGATCTGAGGTTTACCTCAAAGTTCTGGCGAAGTCTTCAGCATGCTCTAGATAGAGTTGAGATTCAACACTGCTTATCATCCTCAGACAGATGGTTAGTCTAAAAGGAAAATTCAAAACCTAGAAGACATGTTGAGATTTTGATGTATATATTTAGAAGGTTTTTGGGATTGAAACCTACCATTGGTGGAATTTTCTTACAACAATATCTTTCAATCTATTATTAAGATGGCTACTTATGAATCCCTCTATGGAAAGAAGTGCAGAAACCCAGATTACTGGGATGTAGTTGGGGAAAGAAATCTATTAGCACCTAATATTGTTGATGAAATGGTAGAAAAGGTCAGATCTATTCAACAACATATAAGGGCAGCTCAGAGTCGACAAAAAACGTTAAACTGACAACCAAAGAAAAGACCTAGAGATTGAAGTGAGAGATAAGTTGTTCTTACGAATATCTCCTTGGAAGAGAGTAATGAGATTTGGAAAGAGGGGAAAGCTGAGCCCTAGGTATATCAGTCCTTTTGAGATTCTGGATCGTGTTGGGAAGGTAGCTTACCGATTGGTTCTTCCACCGAATCTCTCTCAAGTTTATGATGTGTTCCATGTATCCCTCCAGATAAAGTACATTCTCGATCCTTCACATGTACTAAGCACAGAAGTCATACCACTAGAGAAAGATCTTTCTTATGAAGAACAACCGAGAGGGATTCTAGATCGTAGTGAAAAAGTTCTATGAAACAAGACCACTAGATTGGTTAATGTTTAATGGAGGAACCACGAATTAGATGAAGCTACATGGGAACTTGAGGATATGATGAGAGAGAGGTATCCTCATATGTTTATTTCTAAATGATGAATTTCGAGGGATAAATTCAATTTAAGGGGGATAGAATGTAACACCCATGTTTTTTATGAAATATTTAAATAATTTTTATTCTTCATTAGCTTTTTTTGCATGCAATCATTAGTTTAAACAAACTGTGAGATGCCCTTAATATAAAATTTCTGTTATAACCTAGTCGTTATATTATCGAGAATAAATATAACTAACTTTTAAAAATATATGATAAATGAAAATCAATTATATTTCATATTATTTATTTGAGTGAATTAAATTAATAAGATATGAATGTTATATAATTAAAATGATATTTTTGATATTCATCAAATAGATATTAAAAGAATGTTTTCCCGCCTTTTAATGAAAAACCCTTTTTAATTTAAGATTTAGGAACATTAATAATTTTAATATTAAAATGTAAACCTTTTCTTTGGTAGCGGGATATAAAAATTTACATTGGTTAAAATTCTGATATTTTTCTGATAAACTTCATATTTTGATGAATAGTAAAAATACGCTAAATTTTAATTAAAAACAACTTTTTTCATCGAGATAATTTATATGGTTAAATTATAATATTTAATGGTTTTAACATATAAATAGAATATATTTTTACTATTTAATATAATTTATTTCATTATCATTAATTTTACAATGAATTCATAGGTAAAATCATTTCAATCTTTTGCAATGTTTTAAACAAAAACCCGTTTTTTTCCGACAACGGGATTGATTTTAATTAAATTTCTGCAACTTTTGTGTCTTGAATTTGGAAAAAATGGATTCCATATTTGGAATAAGTAGGTCCAAATTATGTTAATAGGCTACTTTTACTTTTGAGCATTATGAATAGTAAATACGGTAAATTTTATTTACCACGGTTAATGGTAAATTGAGTAATTAACAGTAAAAATAATATAATAAAATTACCGTAAAACATGTCTTAATATAACTGGATGATTATATTTCATCCAAAAAAATATTTGGGTCGAAATGGTATCTATTGGAACCCACATGGATAAGATTGAGACAATTAATTTATTTTATTTAAAGGAAAGTGAAATATGTCTCACTCAAACTTTAATAATTAAATTATTTTTAATAGAAGGTTACATAGAATATAAATTCAATTATAAGCACTCATTTGAAATACAAAATGTTTTTCTTTATCATGGTAATTTATTTGTAATTTTTATGAAATATATAATTACCTTAATAGCTTATACATTAATGATGCAGAAATTATTAATTTAGTGAAAAATCAATAATATATTTTTTATTAAAATAATAATACCCATTAAAAGAACCAAACACTTGAAAAAACCTTATTTTTAGAGTATATCTAAACCATAATCATCCAAGGGTAGACTTTTGGACCATTTAAATCCTTATAAAAGTGATTATGACACTTATATTTGTTATTTTAAATGATGTCAAAATTGTCACCTTCATAATTTAATAAATATAACATTTTAAAAGTTGAGTTTTTTGGAAGATAAAATCGACTAAAAGTATTATTATGAAATCTATTAGATTTATATTCATCATAGTATTATATTTTTAATTTTTATGCAACAAATAAGTAGATTAAATAATTATAGAAAAATCTTGTAGTAATTATTTTATCAAGAGAAATTCAAAATAAATTTTTTTAAAAATAATAAAATAAATATTATATGATATAATTGATGTTCCCAACAAATTTTTAGAAGGATATTACTTGTTAGTAATCTAATAAATATTTTGTTTTGAAAATATATTCTGTGTGGATTTTATTTAAATTCATATAAATGAATTGTGTCAAAATTGACACTATTTATATTTTATGAAAATAACATATTATTAAATAGTTTAAAAAACAAAAAAAAATATTAAAAATAAAAAATTAAAATTTATATGGTCTACCATGACATAATTTATCAAATTATGTACAATTAAAAACACATAAGTAAGTATTTATACCTATTTAAAATTTATAACATTATTACCACAAATAAAATTTAATAGATTAAATAAGGATAAATCAAAATGATAAGATTTAAAATAAAATAAAAAAATGTCTAAATTTTATTGGTTGATGATATTACAACCCTATCTCATATCATCTTCAAATTTGAGTCATTTTGGAGGTTTTTATGTGGGGTTGGGTTTTATTATAAATTAATATTTTTGAGGTTTCCAAAAGCGCCCCTCTCCTCTCTTATAAAAGGGCACCCCATTCCCTCTCATCTTCACTCAATTTTGAGCCTTAAAGCTTGGCCAACCCCAGAAAATTCCTCTTCTCAATCTCTCTAGTTACATCATATTTGTGGTGGTCTTCTCAAAATAAAAACTCTAGTGCCTTAAGAGGATGTTTAAAGGAGGCACTTTGAGGAAGAGGTAATATCTTCTACCGATTCTTTCAAATTTATTTCTTCTTCTACTAAATCTTATTTAGTTATTTCATTATAAAGTAATAACATCCGTATCAAACATATAATGATATATTATTATAAATATGAAACAACCCTATTTCAACTTCTATTCATCCTATGAAAAATGAAATCACCACGTGTACGTACGTACGGAATACCCTCTTGACATCGTGGTGCAATATTTTTTTTTCATCACCAACATACTTGGATGGGTATAATGATGGAAGAAATCACTATATATGATTATTTTAAAGTGATATTGATTCTGAAATATTATACACCATACACTTCATTACAATTCCACAATCATGGGAATGATATCATCGCTCGTGCGTACGTACGACCTACCGTCTCCACGATGTGATGTGATTTGTTCTACATGATCATCATTGAAGAATGATTATATAAATTAATTTAATCAATAAATATGATATATATTATACTAAAAACATTCTGTAAATGATATATCTATAACCTAAAAAGCGAAATAAGAATTTATGTGACAAAACATGCATAAGAATATAAAGCAGTTAACACCCGAATAACGAGTAACAATGAAATGTTACTAATAAACAGATAAAAATATGACAATATATGATATCATAACAAATACCATGATTCTGGAATAAGTCAATGACATTATTTAAATCATTATACAGGAGGTTCAGATATGTACAAAGCAACCAAATGTATTTTTAGTAAAATAAATGAAAAGAATATTTTGCGGTTTTTAGTCCGAGACACTTTTTGACATTTCTGGCCAAAGTAGGAGAAGAATGTTTTTTTAACTTATACAACATGAGCATATTTTTATGCTTTCATAGGGAATTATTTCCTTGTAATTTTCCTTTTCATTTTTTCAAGTTTATTTTCAATTAACTTCTTTTAATTTATAATTACGTGACATGTTTTTGATGAAGAAATGATATTTTTCTCAAGAACTAAGTTCAAGTGTTTTATAAAAATTATTTTCCATCTAAGATGATATAGGGTTATGTTTCTATCTATATTATTACATTGATTTGATTATGTTCTGAAGGAATTATTTTTATGATGTCGTTTTATCTTATGATGGCATGATGTTTAAGAATACCGTTTTATTACATTGGTTATGCTATGATGTATGATTTATGATTTTTCAAAACACATAAGAATGGTTTCATTATGAGATTGGTGGGACCTATTTCTCCCTCCAATACATTGATTAAAATTTTTTATCTCATGAGATAGACATAGCTAGAACAACATGTTAATCTGGTTCAGTGATACAGGACAAGAACGAGGAGTGAAATCGGTTCAGTAATGGACATTGTCCGCTGTGATGGTCTTGGAAATGATCCATGAATAACATGGAATGATTTTCTATGCTTCGTGTTTATGCCACAGATTTTCAAGTCTTATTTTATGATAATTACGATTACATTTTAGTTCTATGATTTATATCATGACATGATATTATGACCTCTTATACAGGATATGATTTTCAAACTTTATGATCTGAAGAATATGATATGATTGACATTTCATTTGTTTACAGTTACAAAGCATTTGAGCTCACCCTTTTGTATGGTTCTTTTCAACGGGTCAGGAAGAAGGGTATTAAATATGATATTCCAAAAATGAGTCTAGATATTATAAAATAATTGAGAGAAAACTTAGATGCTTTATGAACTAGTAGTTTATGATTCCCAGTTTACAAAGACACTATACCTATACGGTCATGTCATGGTTTTGTTATATGTTGTAATAAATATAATTCAATTCTTAAGTATTAACAATTTATGTAATGTGTGGGTTTTTATAGTTGGTATTAAAGGAAAGGTATAGTTAACCTTTGAAAACTAGGATGTGAACACCTTTGTAAGAACCCTAAGAATATGTCTAAGAATAGGAAACAATCCTAGTGTTTTAGAAATAGACATTAATAACATATTATAAGACCTAAAGTGTGAAATTTTATTCCCGATTATGTGGTTTTCCTACTGTAATTAGTTTTACCTCGAAGTTTTGGCGAAGTCTTCAGCATGCTCTAGATACAAAGTTGAGTTTCAACACTGCTTATCATCCTCAGACATATGGTCAGTCTAAAAGGAAAATTAAAACTCTAGAAGACATGTTGAGAGCTTTCTCTATAGATTTAAAAGGTTTTTGGGATCGACACCTACCATTGGTGGAATTTTCTTACAACAATAGCTTTCACTTTAGTAAACAGATGGATCCTTATGAAGCCCTCTATGGAAAGAAGTGCAGAAATCCAACTTGCTGGGTAGAAGTTGGGTAAAGGAAGCTATTAGGACCAGATCTTGTTGATAAAATGGCAGAAAAGGTCAGATCTATTCAACAACATATAAAAGCAGCTCAGAGTCGACACAAAAGTTATGCTGACAACCGAAGAAAAGACCTAGAGTTTGAAGTGGGTGATAAGTTTTTCTTACGAATATCTCCCTGGAAGAGAGTAATGAGATTTGGAAAGAAGGGAATGTTGAGCCCTAGGTATATCAGTCCTTTTGAGAATCTGGATCGTGTTGGGAAGGTAGCTTACTGATTGGCGCTTCAACCGAATCTCTCTCAAGTTCATGACGTGTTCCATGTATCCCTCCTAAGAAATTACATTCTCGATCCTTCACATGTACTAAGATCACAATTTGTAATGCTGGAGCAAGATCTTTCTTATGAATAATAACCAATAGAGATTCTTGATTGTAGCGAAGAAGTTCTAAGAAACAAGACCACTCGATTGGTTATGTTTTATGGTGGAACCACCAATTAGAAGAAGCTACATGGGAATTTGAGGATATGATGAGGGAGAGGTATCCTCATCTATTTATTTACAAGTAATGAATTTTGAGGGCAAAATTCAGTTTAAAGGGGATACAATGTAACGCCCATGTGTTTTATGAAATAATTAAATAATCTTTATTCTTCAGTAGCTTGGTTTGCATGCAATCGTTAGTTTAAAAAAACTGTGAGATTCCCTTAAAATAAAATTTCTGTTATAACCTAGCCGTTATGTTATCAGGAATAAATATAACTCACTTTTAAAAATATATGAGAAATGTAAATCAATTATATGTCAAATTAGTTATCTGAGTGAATGAAATTAATTAGATACGAATGTTATATAATTAAAATGATATTTTTGATATTCATCAAATAGATATTAAAAGAATGTTTTTCCACCTTTTAATGAAAAACCCTTTTTAATTGATGATTTAGGCACATTAATAATTTTAATATTAAAATGTAAACCTTTTATTTGGAAGAATGATATAAAAATTTACTTTGGTTAAAATTCTGATATCTTTCTGATAAACTTCATAATTTGATGAATAGTAAAAATACGCTAAATTTTAATTAAAAACACCGTTTTCATTGAGATAATTTATATTTTTAAATTATGATATTGGATGGTTTTAAAGTATAAATATAAAATATTTTTAATATTTAATATAATGTATGTCAGTATCATTAATGTTAGAATGAATTCATATGTAAAATCATTTCAATTTTTTCAATGTTTTAAACAAAAACCTGTTTTTTTGACGACGAGATTAATTTTAAATTAAATTTATACAACTTCTATGCCTTGAATTTGGAAAAATGGATTCCATTTTTGGAATAAGTAGGTCCAAATTATGTTAATAGGATACTTTTATATTTGGACATTATGAATAGTAACTACGGTAAATTTTACTTACCATAGTTAAAGGTAAATAGAGTAATTAATGGTAAATATAATATTATAAAATTATTCTAACACTTGTATTAATATAATTGGATGATTATATTTCATCCAAAAACATACTTGGGTTGAAATGGTATCTATTAGAACCCACTTGGACGATATTGAGATAATTAATTTATTTTATTTAAAGGAAATTGAAATATGTCTCACTCAAACTTTTATAATTAAATTATTTTTAATATAAGGTTATACAGAATATAAATTCAATTATAAATACTAATTTGAAATATAAAATGTTTTTCTTTATCATGGTAATTTATTTGTAATTTTTATGAAATATATACTTACCTTAATTGTATATACATTAGTGATGTAGAAATTATTTATTTAGTGAAAAATAAATAATATTGTTTTTATTAAAATAATAATACCCATTGAAAGAACCAAAAACTTGACCAAACCTTATTTTTCGAGTATATCTAAACCATAATCATGAAATGGTCATCTTTTGGACCATTTTAAGCCTTATAAAAGTGATTATGACACTTATATTTTTTATTTTAAATGATGTCAAAATTGCCACCTTCATAATTTAATAAATATAACTTTTTAAAAGTTGATTTTCTTAGAAGATAAAATTGACTGAAAGTATTATTATGAATTATATTATATTTTTATTCATCATTTTTTTTTATTTTTTATACAAAAAATAAGTAGATTAAATAATTATACAAAAATGCTGTAGTAATTATTTTATCAAGAGAAATATAAAAAAAGGTATTAAAAATATTTAAACAAATATAATATGATATAATTAATGTTCTCCACGAATTTTATAGATGAATATTACTTGTTACGAATCTATTAAATATTTATTTTTTCGAAAATATCTTATGTGTGGATTTTATTCCAATTCAAATAAATGAATTGTGTCAAAATTGACACTATTGATATATTATGAAAATAACATATTATTAAATTGATTAAAAATCACAAAAATATTTAAAAATTAAAACATAAAATTTATATGGTCTACCATGTCATAAAGTATCCAATTTTTTACAATTAACAACACATAAGTAAGTATTTATAACCATTTAAAACTTATATCATTATTACCACAAATAAAATTAAATAGATTAAATAAGGATAAATCAAAATGATAAGGTTTAAAATAAAATCAAAACATGCCTAATTTTGATTGGTTGATGATATTACAACCCTATGTCATCTCATATTCAATTTTGATTCATTTTTGAGGGTTTTATGTGGTGTTGGTTTTTATTATAAACTAATATTTTTGAGGTTTCCAAAAGTACCCCTCTCCTGTCTTATAATAGGACACCCCTTTCCCTCTCCTCTTAACTCAATTTTGAGCCTTCGATATGGAACCACCACTTCCAATTCCACTTTCAACCTCTATAGTTACATTATATAGGTTCTGGTCTTCTCAAAAGAACAAATCTAGTTCCCTAAGAAGAAGTTTAAAGGAGGCACTTCGAGGAAGAAGTAATATCTTCTACCGATTCATTCAAATTCATTTCTTCTTATACTTCCTCTTCTTTAGTTGTTTCATTATAAAGTAATAACATCATTATCACTCATATAATGATATTTTATTATAAATATGAAACAACCCTATTTCAACTTCAATCCATCCTATGAAAAATGAAATCACCGCGCGTGCGTATGTACGGAATACTGTCTCTACGTTGTGGTGTAATCTTTTTTTTCATCACCAACATACTTGGATGGGTATAATGATGAAATAAATTACTAAATATGATTATTTTAAATTGATATTGATTTTAAAATATTATACACCATACACTTCAATACAATTCCACAATCAAGGGAATGATATCATCGTTCGTGCATACATACGGCCTACCATGTCTACGATATGATGTGATTTGTTCTCCCAGATATTCATTGAAGAATGATTTTAAAAATGAATTGAATAAATTAATATGATATATATTATACAAATACAATTCTTTAAATGATATAGTTATAACCTAAAAAGGGTAATAATATTTTATTTGACAAAACATGCATAAGAATATAAAGCAGTTAACACCCGAATAACGTGTAACAATGAAATGTTACTAATAAACAGATAAAAATATGACAATATATGATATCATAACAAATACTATGATTCTGGAATAAGTCAATGACATTATTTAAATCATTATACAGGAGGTTCTGAGGGAAAATCTCAAAATCTCATTATTTTATCAGAGATTGTTTATACTTCAGTATTTACTGGGGCATATTTATCATCCACATCCATGTTTTATCAATATATAATATTATTTTTATCCTCCTACAATTTTTTGAATCCAATTTTACCTATTGATGAGTTTTTATTAAAAGAAATGAAATGAATGTTTTGTAATTTTCAGTAAGAGATACTTTTTGACTATTTTTTTTAACTTATAAGGCATGAGAAGATTTTTATGCTTTAATAAGAAATTATTTCCATGTAAGCTTCCTTTACAAGTTTTAATGCTTATTTTAAATTAACTTATTTTAATTTAAAACTGTGTGACATGTTTATGACGAAGAAAGGATATTTTATTAAAGAACTAAGTTCAAGTGTTTTATCAAAATTATTTTCCATCTAAGATGATATAAGGTTATGTTTCTATCCCTATTATTAAATTGATTTGATTATTTTCTGATGGAATTATTTTTATGATGTCCTTTTATCTTATAATGGCATGATGTTTAAGAATTCCATTTTATTACATGGGTTATGCTATGATATATGATTTATGATTTTGCGGCACACATAAGAATGGTTTCATTATGATATGGGTGGGACCTATATCTCCCTACAATTCATTGGGTAAAGATTTTTGTCTCATGAGATAGATATGGCTTGAGTGAAAAGTTAATTTGGTTTAGTGATACAGGACTATAATGAGGAGTGAACTCGATTCAGTAATGGACATTGTCTACTACGATGGTCTTGGAAATGAGCCATGACTAATATGAAATGATTTTCTATACTTATGTGTGTATGACACAAAGTTTCATGTCTTATTTTATGATGATTGAGATTACATTGTAGTTCTATGATTTATCCCATGACATGATATTATTAACTCTTATGCAGGATAAGATTTTCAAACGTTATGATTTTAAGAATATGACATGATTGACATTTTGTTTGTTTTCCCTTACTGAACATTTGAGCTCACCCTTTTGTATGTTTCTTTTCCCCAGGTCAGGAAGAAGGGTATTAAATATGATATTCCAAGGAGTCTAGATATGATCAAATAAATGGGAGACAACATATATTCTTTATGAACTAGGTGTTTATGTTTCCCAGTTTCTAAAGACACTATACCTATATAGTCCTATCGTGGTTTTTTTATATATTGTAATAAATATACTTCAATTATTAATTATTAACAATGTATGAAATGTATGGGCTGTTATAGTTGGTATCACAGGAAATGTATAGTTATCCTTTGGAAACTAGGATGTGAACGCCTTATTAAGAACCCTAAGGATATGTCTAAGCATAGGACATAATCCTAGTGTTTTTGAAATGTTCATGAATAACCTATGATAAGACCTAAAGTGTGAAATATTATTCTTGATTATGTGGTTTTCCTATTGTAATTGGTGTTTCTCACACTATGCTTCATGATTTTAGTCAATGGCGAGAAACCGAAGGAACCGTGTTAATGATGAATGCGACGGGCAATGCAATGATTGTTCCCCTGAACTACCAAATTTTATGGGAGATGGAATGAAAAATCTTGTTGTGATGCTCACACAACTTTATCAAGCTAGGAATCATGCATTATTACAAAATGAGCAAAGGAAGGAGAAAAATTATGTTAAATCCATCATGGGGCAGCGTCCACCTTCATTCAGCGGGTCTTCTGATCCATTAGTAGCTGAACAATGGATCAGTACCACTGAAAAGATATTTTCAGTTCTACAATGTTCTGAACTTGATAAAGTCATCTTAGCAGTATATCATTTGGAAAGTGAAGCTGATCAAGGGTGGAATCTTATCAATAATATGAGGCAATGAGATGAAATTGAGTCCATTGAATGGGACGAGTTCAAGAACTTAATTTTCAAAACGTACTTCCCTTACATTATTCAAACAAAGATGGAGAAGTAATTTCTTCAACTAAATCAAAAGGATGATGAATCCGTTGGTACCTACAATGTAAATTTTATAAGACTTGCAAGGTATGCTTCAGGAATAATTATCCAAACTGATAGTAAGATCGATCGATTCTTTAGTGGCTTAAAACTAAGTCTTTAAAGGGCTTTAGATATGAGGGAATTCAATAGCTTTGAGGAAATTGTTTGATGTGATCTCAAGGTTGAGACGGATATTGGAGTAACCCATTAGTCATACGGGTTTGATAAGAAGTGGAAAATGGAATTTGAAAGAAAATCTAAAGACCACACTGAAAATAAGATGAGTTTTCCCTTATTCTCAAACTATGGAAAGAAACATGGAAGTAATTGTCTTAATGGGACAAGTAAATGTTTTAAATGTAGAAAAGAAGGTCATCGGGCAATTGAATGCTGCAGTGATTGGAAAAATATGTCTAATGATGCGAAATGAGAAAAGGATACACAGAATGCACCTCCAACACTTCAATGTTACGAGTGCAAGGAAATGGGGAATTATTCCAATAAATGCCCTAATCCAAGGGATGTTGATGATGATTAACGTCAACAAACTCTTAAGGCCAAAGACAAAGGAAAGTCACATCCAATTTCTATCAGCATTGTGGAGTATGATAATGAATTGGTGAATGGTTCACTTACCATCCACTCTAAAGTATAAAATGTTTTATTTGATTCTGGATCCACCCACTCTTTTATTTTGGAAAAATTTTCTAAGGATATCACTATACTACCTCAACAATTAGATATTGAGTTAGCTGTGAAAACTTTTAATGGCATGACAGTTTCATTAAAAGTTTATAATTCTTCTCCAATTGATGTTTATGGGAAAGCGCTTCCTAAAAATCTTGTGATCCTTCCTATAGTGGAATTTGATGTGATTCTTGGCATGGATTGGCTTTCCTTATATAGATCTCATTTAAATTTCCAAAGAAGGGAAGTCTCATTTCATATTCCAAATCAATCTATGATCATCAATCGATGAAAGGATGAATATAACATTCTATTGGAAATTTCTTCCATCTTATGGGTATGGATTCCAAAAATTGAAGGTTATTTATCTCAAATGTTTGGTGAGAAACTCACGATTAAGAATATTCCCATTGTATGGGATTTTGATGATGTATTTCTAGAGAAATTTCTAGGTCTTTCACCAAATCACGAAGTTGAGTTTTCAATAGAACTCATACCGAGTGATGTGCCCATTTCAAAGACACCTTATAGAATGGCCCCAATTGAGATGAAGAAATTGAAGAAGTAACTCCAAGATAATCTTGATAAGGGATTCATATACCCTATTGCATCACCTTTGGGAGAACATGTTATATTTGTTAATAAGAAAGATTGATCAATGAGGCTCTACATTTATTATTGAGAACTTAACAAGATCACTATCAAGAAAAAATATCATCTCCCATGCATTGATGACTTATTTGACCAACTACGGGGAGCTCAACACTTTTCCAAGATTGATCTTCATTCCGAGTATCATCAATTAAGAGTCAAAAAGGAGGATATTCTAAAGAAAACCTTTATTACAAGGTACAAACACTATGAATGTATAGTGCTGCCATTTGGTCTTACTAATGTCACTGATATTTTCATGGATCTAATGAATAGAGTCTTTAGAACTATCTTGACCAGTTTGTGTTAGTATTAATAGATGATATTATTGTTTATTCAAAGATCAAGGAAGAACATGAATATCACCTAAGAATTGTATTGAATACCCTAATAAAGGAGAAGCTTTATGCCCAATTTAACAAATGTGAATTTTGTCTTCAAGAAGTAACATTTCTGGGTCACATAATCTCAAGAGAGGGGATATCTATGGATCCAGCCAAAACAAGAAGATATTGAAAGATGGTCGAGACCAACAAAAATAACTGAGATCCGATGTTTTCTTGGTTTTTCTGGATATTATGGACTTTTTGTGAAAGATTTTTCACGATTTTCTAATCCACTCACCAGGTTGACTCGAAAAGGGGTTACGCTTGTTTGGACAAAGGAGTGTGAAGAGAATTTCAAGTAGTTAAAAAGAAGGTTAGCTAGTGCACCTATGCTCACACAACCTCTTAGTGAATAAAGGTTTGTGATCTATATTAATGCATCCAAGAAGGGATTGGGGTGTGTTCTCATGAAAAATGATATGGTGATAGCTTATGCCTCACGATAGTTGAAAATCCATGAGAAAAATTACCCAACTCATGATTTAGACTTAGCTGCTGTAATATTTGCATTAAAAATATGGAGGCATTATCTTTATGGTTTAAGGTGTGATATTTATACTGATCATAAAAGTTTAAAGTATATTTTCACACAAAAGGAGCTGAATATGCGCCAATGAAGATGGCTGGATTTGATTAAAGAATACGACAGATCCATACATTACCACCCTGGGAAAGCAAACAAGGTGGAAGATGCCTTAAGCCAACAAGACCATGCCATCTTATCCATGATGAGGATCATTAAAGATCAAATATTTATATATTTTCAAAGGATGGATCTTGAAATTATTACGGATGGGGAAAAATATTATCATTCTTAAATGAATGTTCAACCGTCTATACATGTGAAGATTAAAGAGGCACAAAAGGAATATTAAGAGTTACAAAAGAAGGTGAGGAATGTTCTTGAATTCAACATTGATTATAATGAAATAATAAGGTTCTTGTATCGAGTTTGTGTTCCTCCCATACCGAAATTAAGGAAGGAAATATTGGATGAGGCTCATAGTTCTTCATTATCTGTTCAACCTAGAAGCATGAAGATGTATAGGGACCTGAAAGAGTACTTCTGGTGGGATGGAATGAAAAGAGATGTTGCTGAATATGGCTCTCGATTCTTGGTTTGTCAGCAAGTTAAGGCTGGAAGAGAGAAGTAAAAGGGGATGTTGCAACCATTATCCATACCAGAATGGAAATGGGAAAACATCACTATGGACATTATTACCAGACTTCCCAAAACATCCAAAGGAAATAATGCTATCTCGATTAGAGTTGATCGTCTTATGAATTCAGCACACTTCATTGATATTATAGAGGATTTATCTTTTCATCAGCTTTCTAGGATATATGTAAAAGAAGTGGTAAGATTGCATGATGTACCACATTCCATTATATCTGATCAGGATCCGAGATTTACCTCGAAGTTCTGGTGAAGTCTTCAACATGCTCTAGATACAGAGTTGAGTTTCAGCACTGCTTATCATCCTCAGATAAACAGCTAGTCAGAAAGGACAATTCAAACTCTAAAAGACATGTTGAGAGCTTGCTCTATGGATTTAAAAGGTTTTTGGGATCGACACCTATCATTGGTGGAATTTTCATACAACAATAGCTTCCACTCTAGTAATCAGATGGATCCTTATGAAGCCCTATACAGAAAGAAGTGTAGAACCACAACTTGATGAGATGAAGTTAGGGAAAGAAATCTATTAGGACCTGATCTTGTTGATGAAATGGAATAAAAAGTCAGATCTATTCAACAACATATAAGAGGAGCTCAGAGCTGACAAAAACATTATGCTGGAAACCAAAGAAAAGACCCAATGATTGAAGTGGGAGATAATGTGTTCTTAAGAATATCTCCATGGAAGAGAGTAATTATATTTGGAAAGAATGGAAAGCTGAGCCCTAGGTATATTGGTCCTTTTGATATTTTGGATCGTGTTGGGAAGGTAGCTTACCGATTGGCGCTTCCACTGAATATCTTTCAAGTTCATGATGTGTTCTATGTTTCTCTCCTGAGAAAGTACACTCCTAATCCTCCACATGTACTAAGCATAGAAGTCATACCACTGGATCAAGATCATTCTTATGAAGAATAACTGATAGATATTATGGATCGTAATGAAAAAGTTCCATGAAATAAGACCACTCGATTGGTTAAAGTTTTATGAAGGAACCACCAATTAGAAGAAGCTAAATGGGAACTTGAGGATATGATGAGGGAGAGGTATCCTCATCTGTTTATTTCCAAGTGACAAATTTTGAGGGAGAAATTTAGTTTATGGTTGATAGAATGTAACAAACATGTGTTTTATGAAATATTTAAATAATTTTTATTCTTTAGTAGCTTGTTTTGCACACAATCGTTAGTTTAAACAAACTCTGAGATTCCCTTAATATAAAATTTCTGTTATAACCAAGCCGTTATGTTAGCAGGAATAAATATAACTATGTTTTAAAAATCTATGATAAATTTAAATCAATTTTATGTAATATAAGTTAAATGAGTGAATGAAAATAATAAGATATGAATGTTATATAATTGAAATGATATTTTTGATATTCATCAAATAGATATTAAAAGAATGTTTTTCTGCCTTTTAATGGAAAAACCTTTTTAATTTAAGATTTTGGCACATTAATAATTTTAATATTACAATGTAAACCTTTTATTTGGAAGTAGGAGATAAAAATTTACTTTGGTTGAAATTCTGATATTTTTCTGATAAACTTCATAATTTGATGAATAGTTAAATACACTAAATTTTAATTAAAAACAACTTTTTTCATCGAGATAATTTATATGGTTAAATTATAATATTGAATGGTTTTAAAGTATAAATAGAATATATTTTTATTATTTAATATAATTTATGTCATTATCATTAATTTTACATTGAATTCATAGGTAAAATTATTTCAATCTTTTGCGATGTTTTAAACAAAAACCCTTTTTTTTCAACAACATGATTAATTTTAAATTAAATTTCTGAAAATTCTATGTCTTGAAATTGGATAAATGGATTCAATATTTGGAATCAATAGTTCCATATTATGTTAATAGGCTACTTTTATTTTTTTTCATTATGAATATTAACTACGGTAAATTTTATTTACCATAGTTAAAAGTCAATCGGGTAATTAAGGGTAAAAAATAATATTATAAAATTACCCCAAAACTTGTCTTAATAAAATTGGATGATTATATTTCATCCAAAAACATACTTTATGGTAATTTAATTGTAATTTTTATGAAATATATAATTACCATAATAGCTTATACATTAATGATGTAGAAATTATTTATTTAGTGAAAAATTAATTATATAGTTTTTATAAAAATAATATTACCAATTAAAAGGACCAAACACTTGACCAAAACTTATTAGTAGAGTATATATAAACCATAAGCATCCAAGGGTCGACTTGTGGACCATTTGAAGCCTTATTAAATTAATTATGATACTTATATTTTTTATTTTAAATGATGTCAAAATTGTCACCTTCATAATTTAATAAATATAACATTTTAAATATTGGTTTTTTAAAAGATAAAATCGACTAAAAGTATTATTATGAAATATATTATATTTATCTTCATCATAGTATTTTATTTTTAATTTTAATGCAACAGATAAGTAGATTAAATAATTATACAAAAATGTTGTAATAATTATTTTATCAAGAGAAATATCAAATAAATACTTTTAAAAATAATAAAATATATATTATATGACATAATTAATGTTCTACAAGAATTTTATATATGAATATAACTTGTTAGGAATCTATTAAATATTGTTTTTTCGAAAATATCTTCTATGTGGATTTTATTTAAATTCAAATAAATGAATTGTATCAAAATTGACTCTAATGATTTTTTATGAAAATAACATATTATTAAATTGTTTAAAAATCACAAAAAAATATTTAAAAATTAAAAATTAAAGTTTATATGGTCTACCATGTCATAATTTATCCAATTATGTACAATTAACAAGCCATAATAAATTATTTATTACCATCTAAAATTTATAACATTATGACCACAAATAAAATTAAATAGATTAAATAAGGATAAATCAAAATGATAAGGTTTAAAATAAAATCAAAACATGTCTAAATTTTATTTGTTGATGAGATTATAAACCTATCTCATCTCATATTTTAAGTTTAGTCATTTTGGAGGTTTTTTATGGGGGGTTGGTTTTTATTATAAATTAATATTTTTGAGGTTTCCAAAAGTTCCCCTCTCATACATTAAAAAAGGGCACCCCTTCCCTCTCCTCTTCACTCAATTTTGAGCCATAAATATCAGCCAAACCCTGAAAATTACTCTTCTAAACCTCTCTAGTTACATTATATAGTTGATGGTATTCTCAAAATACCAACTCTAGTTCCCTTACAGGAAGTTTAAAGGAGGCACTTTGAGGAAGAGGTAATATCTTCTACCGATTCTTTCAAATTTATTTCTTCTTCTACTTCATCTTTTTTAGTTGTTTCATTATAAAGTAATAACATAAGTATCAATCATATAATGATATGTTATTCTAAATATTAAACAAACCTATTTCCCCTTCAATCTATCCTATGAAAAATGAAATCACCGCACGTGCATACGTAAGGAATACCACCTCCACACTATGGTGTAATATTTTTTTCATCACCAACATACTTGGATGGGTATAATTATAAAAGAAATTATTATATATTATTATTTTAAAGTGATATTGATTCTAAAATATTATAAACCATACACTTCAATACAATTCCACAATCATGGGAATGATATCATCGCTCGTGCGTACGTACGACCTACCGTCTCCACGATGTGATGCGATTCGTTCTACAAGATCTTTATTGAAGAATGATTATACAAATTAATTGAATGAATAAATATGATATATATTATACTAATATAATTCTTTAAATTTTATCACTATAACCTAAAAATAGGAATAAGAATTTATTTGACAAAACATGCATAAGAATATAAAGCATTAAACACCTGAATAATGAGTAATAATGAAATGTTACTAATAAACAGATACGAATATGACCATATATGATAAAATAACAATGACTATAATTCTGTAATAAGTCAATGACATTATTTAAATTATTATACAGGAGTTTTGGATATGTACAAAGTATATCAGACCTAAGGTAAGGGAAAATATCACAATCCCATTTTTTTTATCTGAGATTATTTATACTTCAGTATTTACTGGGGAATATTTATCATCCACATCCTTGTTTCCTAAATATGTAATACTATTTTTATCATCCTACAATTTTTTAAATCCAATTTTACCTATTGATGAGTTTTTAGTAAAAGAAATGAAAATAATCTTTTGTCATTTTCAGTATGAGATACTTTTTGAATTTTCCAGCAAAAGTACGAAATAATGTTTTTTCAAAATATACGTCATGAATGGATTTTTATGTTTTCATAAGAAATTATTTCCATTTAAGCTTCATTTACAAGTTTTCAAGTTTATTTTAAATTAACTTTTTTTATTTAAAATTGCATGACATGTTTTTGATGAAGAAAAGATATTTTCCTCAAGAACTAAGTTCAAGTGTTTTATCAAAATTATTTTCCATATAATATGATATAGGGTTATGATTTTATCCCTATTATTACATTTATTTGATTATTTTATTATGGAATTATTTTTATTAAGTCCTTTTATCTTTTGATGGCATGAGGTTTAAGAATCCCATTTTATTACATGGGTTATGCTATGATGTATGATTTATGATTTTACAGCACACATAAGAATGGTTTCATTATGTGATTGGTGGGACTTATATATCCCTCCAATGCATTGGGTAAGATTTGTATCTCATGAGATAGACATTTATGGAATGGAAAGTTAATCCAGTTCAGTGATACAGGACTGGAACGATGAGTGAAATCAGTTCAGTAATGGACATTGTCCCCTACGATGGTCTTGGAAATGAGCCCTGACTAATATGAAATGATTTTCTATGATTATGTGTGTATTAAAAAAAGTTTAATGACTTATTTTATGATTATTATGATTACATTGGAGTTCTATGATTTATCCCATGAAATGATATTATGACCTCTTCTGCAGGATAAGATTTTCAAACATTAAGATCTTAAGAATATGATATGATTGGTATTTCATTTTCTTACCCTTACTGAGAATTTTAGCTCACCCTTTTTTATGTTTCTTTTCCCCAGGTCAAGAAGATAGGTATTAAATATGATATTCCAAAAAGGAGTCTTGATATGATCAAATAAACAGGAGACAACATAGATTCTTTATGAACCAGTTGTTTATGTTTCTTAATTTCTAAAGACACTATAACTATATAGTTCTATCATGGTTTTATTATATGTTGCAATAAATATACTACAATTATGAATTATTAAAAATGTATGTAATGTATAGGTTGGTATAGTTGTCATCATAGGAAAGGTACAGTTAACCTTTGGAAACTAGGATGTGAACACCTTAGTAAGAACCCTAAGGATATGTCTAAGCATTGGACACAATCCTAGTGTTTTAGAAATAGCCATGAATAACCTATGATAAGACCTGAAGTGTGTATTTTTATTCTTTATTGTGTGGTTTTCTTTGATCTAATTAGTGTTACTTACACTATGATTCTTAGTTTTAGTCAATGGCTGGAACCCAAAGGAACCATGTTAATGCTGAATGCGACGGGAAATTCAATGATTGTCCCACATGAGCAACCAAATGTTATGGGAGCTGGAATGAAAAATCTTGTATCCATGCTCACATAGCTTTCTCAAGATATGAGTCATGTAGGAATTCCAAATGAGCAAAAGAAGGAGAAAAATTCTGTTGAATCCTTCACGAGGCAGCGTCCACATTCATTTAGTGGGTCTTCTGATCCATGAGTGGATGAACAATGGATCAGTACCACTTAAAAGATATTTTTAGTTCTACAATGTTATGAACATGATAAAGTCCACATATTAGTATATCGTTTGGAAGGTGAATCTGATCAATGGTGGAATCATATCAAGAATACGAGGCAAAAAGTTGAAATTGAGTCCATGGAATGGGACGAATTCAAGAACTTTTTTTTTCAATAAGTACATCCCTTGTATTATTTGAACAAATATGGAGAAGGATTTTCATGAACTAAAGAAAAAGGATGATGAATCTGTTGGCACCTAAGAAGTAAATTTTACAAGACTTACAAGGTACGCTTCTAGAATTATTATCCAACTTGGGAGTAAGATCGATTGATTCTTTAGGGGCTTAAAACAAAGTCTCTGAAGGGTGTTAGATATAAGGGACTTCAATAGCTACATGGAAATTGTTCGATGTTCAGTCATAGTTGAGATGGATATTAGAGTAACCCATAAGTCATATGGGTTTGATAAGAAGAAGAAAATGGAATTCAAAGGAAATTATAATGACCACACTGAAAAGAAGATGTGTTTTCCCTTATGATCAATGTGTGGAAAGAAACATAAAGGGAATTTTCTTAAAGGGACAAGTAAATGTTTTAAATGTGGAAAAGAAGGTTATCGGGAAATTAAATGCCGCAGTGATGGGAAAAATATTTCTAATGATTTGAATAGAGAAAAAGATACACAGAATGCACCTCTAATACTTCAATGTTACAAGTGCAAGGAAATGGGTAATTATACCAATCAATGCCCTAATCCAAGGGTTGTTCATGATGATCAACATCAACAATCTCTTAAGGCCAAAGACAAATAAAATTTACATTAAATTTATTTTGGCGATGTGAAGTACGATAATGAAGTGGTGAAAGGTACACTTACCATCCACTCTAAATTAGAAAATGTTTTATTTGATTCTAGATCCACCCACTCTTTTATTTATGAAAAATTTTCTAAGGATATAGTTGTAATACCTCAACAATTAGATGTTGAGTTAGCTGTGAGAACTTCTAATGGCACGACGGTTGCATCAAAAGTTTATATTTCTTCTCTAATTGTCATTTGTGGGAAAGTGTTTCATGAAAATCATGCGATCCTTCCTATTGTGGAATTTTATGTGGTTCTTGGAATCGATTGGATTTCCTTATATAGAGCTCATATTAATTTCCAAAGAAGGAAAGTCACATTTCATATTCCAGAGCAATCTATGACCATCTATCGATGCAAGGATGAATATAACATTCCAGTGGAAATTTATTCCATCTTATGTGTCTTGGTTCCAATAAATGAAGGTTAATTATATCAAATGGTTAGTGAGAAAATCAAAATTAAGAATATTCTCATTGTATGGGAGTTTGATGATATCTTTCCAGAGGGATTACCAGGTCTTTCACCAAATCGTGAAGTTGAGTTTTCAATAGAACTCATACAGGGTGCTATGCCCATTTCAAACACACCTTATAGAATGGCCCCAATTGAGTTGTCAAAATTAAAGAAGTATATCATAGATAATCTTGATAAAGGATTAATACGCCCTAGTGCATCACCTTGGGGAGCACCTATTCTATTTGTTAAGAAGAAAGATGGATCAATGAGACTCTGTATTGATTATCGAGAACTTAACAAGAACACTATCAAGAAAAAATATCCTCTCCCAGGCATTGATGATTTATTTGACCAACTATATAGTGCTCAATACTTTTCCAAGATTGATCTTCGTTTAGGGTATCATCAATTAAGGGTCAAAAAGGAGGATATAACAAATATGGCTTTCCGTACAAGGTATAGAAACTATGAATTTATAGTGATGCCATTTGGTCTTACTAATACCCTTGAAATCTTCATAGATCTAATTAATAGAGTCTTTAGAGACTATCTTGACCAGTTTTTGGTAGTCTTTATAGATGATATTATTATCTATTCAAAGAGGAAGGAAGAACATGAAGACCACTTAAGAATTGTGTTGAAGACCCTGAGAAAGGAGAAGCTTTATTCCAAATTAACCAAGTGTGAATTTTGGATTCAAAAAGATTAATTTTGGGGTCACATAATCTCAAGAGAGGGGATATATGTGGATCCAGCAAAAAAAAGGTTATTGAAAGATGGTCGAGACCAACAATAGTAACTGAGATCTGACGTTTTCTTAGTTTGGCTGGATATTATCAACATTTTGTGAAAGTTTTTTCACAACTATCTAATCCTATCACTAGGTTGAGTTGAAAAGGAGTTAAGTTCGTTTGGATGGAGGAGTGTGAAGATAATTTCAAGGAATAAAAAAGAAGGTTAGCCAGTGCACCTGTGCTCAGACTTCCTTGTAGAGGATAAAGCGTTGTGATCTACAGTAATGCATCCAAGAAGGGATTGGGGTGTGATCTCATGTAAAATGATATTGCGATAGCTTATGCCTCATGACAGTTGAAAATTCATGAGAAAAATTACCCAACTCATGATTTGGTGTCAGCTACAATAATCTTTGCATTAAAAATATGGAGGAATTATCTTTATGGTGAAAGGTTTGATATTTATACCGATCAAAAAAGTTTAACGTATATTTTCACACAAAATGAGTTGAATATGTACCAAAGAAGATGGATGGGGTTGATTAAAGATTATGACTGCTCCATACATTGCCACCGTGGGAAAGAAAATAAGGTGTCAGATGCATCAAGTCGACAAGACCATGCCAACTTATCCATGATGAGGATCATGAAGGATCCAATATTTATGGATTTTCAAAGGATAGATCTTGAAATTATAACGGAAGGGGAAAATATTATATTTCTCCAAAGAATGTTCAACCATCCATATATGTGAAGATTAAAGAGGCACAGAAGGAAGATGTAGAGTTATAAAAGAAGGTGAGAAATGTTCCTGAATTCATCATTGATTGTGATGAAATAATATGGTTCTGGAATCGGGTTTGTGTTCCTCCTATACTAGAATTAAAGAATGAAATATTGGATGAGGCCCATAATTCTTCATTCTCTGTTCAACATGGAAGCACGAAGATGTATAGGGACCTGAAAGAGTACTTATGGTGGGATGGCATGAAAATAGATGTTGCTGAATATGTCTCTCGATGATTGGTTTGTCAACAAGTTAATGTTGAAAGATAGAAGTCTAAGGGGATGTTGCAAACATTACCCATACCAGAATGGAAATGGAAAAACATCACTATGGACTCTATCACCAGACATCCCAAAACATCCAAAGGCAATAACGCAATCTGGGTTATAGTTGATCATCTTACGATGTTAGTACACTTCATTTCTATTTGAGAGTATTTATCTCTTGATCAGCTTGCCAGGAAATATGAAAAATAAGTGGTAATATTGCATGGATAACCACTTTACATTAAATCTGATCAGGATCCGAGGTTTACCTTGATGTTCTGGCGAAGTCTTCAGCATGATCTAGATACAGAGTTGAGTTTCAACATTGATTATCATCCTCAGATAGATGGTTAGTCTATATGGACAATTCAAACTCTAGAAGACATGTTGAGATCTTGCTCTATGGATTTAAAAGTTTGTTAGGATCGACAACTACCATTGGTGGAATTTTCTTACAACAATAGATTTCACTCTAGTTTTCAGATGGCTCCTTATGAAGCCCTCTATGGAAAGAAGTGAAGAATTCTAACTTGCTAAGATGAACTTGGGGAAATAAAGCTATTAGGACCTGACCTTGTTGATGAAAGAGAAGAAAAGGTCAGATCTATTCAACAACATAAAAGAGTAGCTCAGATTCAACAAAAACGTTATGCTGACAACTAAAGAAAAGAACTAGAGTTTGAGTTTGGAGATAAGGTGTTCTTACAAATATCTTCCTAGAAGAGAGTAATGAGATATGGAAATAAGGTAAAGATAAGCCCTAGGTATATGGGTCCTTTTTAGATTCTGGATCATTTTGGGAAGGTAGCTTACCGATTGGCACTTCTACCGAATCTTTCTCAATTTCATGATGTGTTCCATGTATCCCTTCTGAGAAAGTACATTCCCGATCCTTCATTTGTACTAAGATCTGAAGTCATACCACTGTAGAAAGATCTTTTTAATGAATAATAGCCGATAAAGATTCTGGATCATAGAAAAAAAGATCTACGAAACAAGACCACTTGATTGGTTAATGTGTTTTGGAGTAACCACTAATTAGAAGAAGTTACATGGAAACTTGAGGATATGATGAGGGAGAGGTATCCTCATATGTTTATTTCCAAATGACACATTTAGAGGAAAAAATTCAGTTTAAGGGGGATATAATGCAATTCCCATGTGTTTTATGAAATATTTAAATAATTTTTATTCTTCAATAGCTTTTTTGCACACAATCGTTAGTTTAAACAAACTGTGAGATGCCCTTAATATAAAATTTCTATTATAACATAGCTGTTATGTTAGCGAGAATAAATATAACTAAATTTTAAAAATATAGGAAAAATTTAAATCAATTATATGTCAAATTAGTTATTTGAGTGAATGAAATTAATAAGATATTAATGTTATATAATTAAAATGATATTTTTGATATTCATCAAAAAGATATTAAGAGAATGTTTTCTGTATTTTAATGGAAAAACCTTTTTAATTTAAGATTTAAGATTATTAATTATTTTAATATTACAATGTAATCCTTTTATTTGGAAGCGGGATTTAAAAATTTACTTTGGTTAAAATTCTGATATTTTTCTGATAAACTTCATAATTTGATGAATAGTAAAAATACGCTAAATTTTAATTAAAAACAACTTTTTTCATCGAGATAATTTATACGGTTAAATTATAATATTGAATGATTTTAAAGTATAAATAGAATATATTTTTTCTATTTAATATAATTTATTTCATTATCATTAATTTTACAATGAATTCATAGGTAAAATCATTTCAATCTTTTGCAATGTTTTAAACAAAAACCCATTTTTTTGACAACGGTATTATTTTTAAATTAAATTTATAAAACTTATGTGTCTTGAATTTGGAAAAATGGATTTTATATTTGGAATGAGTAGAAAAAAATTATTTTAATATGGTACTTTTATATTTTGGCATTATGAATAGTAACTACGGTAAATTTTATTTACCATAGTTAAAAGTGAATCGGGTAATTAAGGGTTAAAATAATATTATAAAACTACCATAAAACATGTCTTAATATAATTTGATGATTATATTTCATAAAAAACGTACTTGGGTTTAAATAGTATCTATTGAAACCCACTTGTATAAGATTGAGACAATTAATTTACTTTATTTAAAGGGAAGTGAAATATGTATCACTCAAACTTTAATAATTAAATTATTTTTAATATAAGGTTATACAGAATATAAATTAGATTATAAATACTCATTTGAAAGATAAATTTTTTTATTTATCATGGTAATTTATTTGTAATTTTTATAAAATATATAATTACTTTAATAGCTTATACATTAATGATGCAGAAATTATTTATTTAGTGAAAAATCAATAATATTGTTTTCATTAAAATAATAATACCAATTAAAAGCACCAAACACTTGAACAAACCTTATTTTTGGAGTATATCTAAACCATAAGCATCGCAGGGCCGACTTCTAGACCATTTGAAGCCTTATAAAAGTGATTATGACACTTATATTTTTTATTTTAAATGATGTCAAAATTGTCACCTTCCTAATTTAATAAATATAAAATTTTAAAAGAGGGGTTTTTAGAAGTTAAAATCAACTAAAAGTATTATTCTGAAATCTATTAGATCTATCTTCATCATATTATTTTATATTTAATTTTTGTGCAACAAATAAGTATATTAAATAATTATACAAAAATGTTGTAGTAATTATTTTATCAAGAGAAATATCAAATAAACAGTTTTAAAAATATTAAAATAAATATTATATGATATTATCACTGTTCACCCTTAATTTTCTAGATGAAAATGAATTCATATAAATCTATTAATTTATTTTTCGAAAATATCTTCTGTGGGAATTTTATTTAAATTCAAATAAACGAATTGTGTCAAAATTGAAACTGTTGATATTTTATGAAAATAACATATCATTAAATTGTTTAAAAACCAAAAAAATATTTAACAATTAAAAATTAAAATTTATATGGTCTACTATGTCATAAATTATCCAATTATATACAATTAAAAACACATAAGTATGTATTTATAACCATTTTAAATTTATAACATTATTTTCATAAATAAAAGTAAATAGATTGAATAAGGATAAATCAAAATTATAAGGTTTAAAATAAAATCAAAACATGTATAAATTTTATTGGTTAATGAGATTACAACCCTATAACATCTCATATTCTATGTTGAGTCATTTTGGAGGTTTTTATGGTGGGTTTATTTTTATTATAAATTAATATTTTTGATGTTTCCAAAAGTGCCTCTCTCCTCACTTATAAAAAGGAACCCCGTCCCTCTCCTATTCACTCAATTTTGAGCCTTCAGGCTCGGCCAAAACTTGCCAATTCCTCTTCTCGAACTCTATAGTTACATTACAGAGGTGCTGGTCTTCTCAAAATACCAACTCTAGTGCCGTAAGAAGATGTTTAAATAAGGTACTTTGAGGAAGAGGTAATATCTTATATCGATTATTTCAAATTTATTTCTTCTTATACTTCCTCTTCTTTAGTTGTTTCATTATAAAATAATTACATCAGTATAAATAATATAGTTATATGTTATTATAAATATGAAACAAACCTATTTCACCAACTATCCATCCTATGAAAAACGAAATCACCGCGCGTGCGTACGTACAGAATACCATCTCCACGCCATGGTGTAATCTTTTTTATTTCATCACCAACAAACATGGATTGGTATATTAATGGAATAAATTACTATATATTTTTATTTTAAATTTATATTGATTCTGAAATATTATACACCATACAATTCAATACAATTCCATAATCATGGGATTGATATCATCGCTCGTGCGTACGTACGACCGACCGTCTCCACGATGTGATCCGATTTTTTCTACATAATCTTCATTGAAGAATGTATATATAAATGAATTGAATGAATAAATATGATATATATTATACTAATACCATTATGTATATGATATATCTATAACCTAAAAATAGGAATAAGAATTTATTTGACAAAACATGCATAAGAATATAAATCAGTTAACACCCGAATAACGAGTAACAATGAAATTTTACTAATAAAAAGATAAGAATATGACCATATATGATATAATAACAATGAACATGATTCTGGAATAATTAAATTACATTATTTAAATCATAATATAGGAGGTTCAGATACGTACAAAGCATATCGGACCTAATGTAAGGGAAAATCTTGCAATGTCATTTTTTTATCCGGGATTGTAAATACTTCAGTATTTACTGGGGAATATTTGTCATCCACATCCATGTTTTCCAAATATGTAATATTATTTTTATCCTACTAAAAATTTGTAAGTCCAATTTTACCTGGTGATGAGTTTTTAGTAAAAGAAATGAAAATATTCTTTTGTCGTTTTCAGTACGAGATATTTTTTGACTTTTTCGGCTAATTTATGAGAAGAATGTTTTTTTTTAACTTATATGGCATGAGAGGATTTTTATGCTTTCATAGGAAATTATTTCCATGTAAGATTCATTTACAAGTTTTCAAGTTTATTTTCAATAAACATTTTTTAATTTAAAATCTCGTGACATGTTTTGATGAAGAAAGGATATTTTCCTCATGAACTAAGTTCAAGTGTTTTATAAAAATTATTTTCCATCTAAGATGATATAGGGTTATGTTTTGATGGAATTATTTTTATGAAGTCCTTTTATCTTATGATGGCATGATGTTTAAGAATCCCATTTTATTACATGGGTTATGCTATGATGTATGATTCATGATTTTGTGGCACACATAAGAATGGATTCGTTACGATATGGGTGGGACCTATATCTTCTTCAAATTCATTGGGTAAATATTTTTATCTCATGAGATAGATATGGAAAGAATGACAAGATAATTTGGTTTAGTGATACATGACTTGAATGAGGAGTGAACTCAGTTTAGTAATAGACATTGTCTACTACAATGGTCTTGGAAATGAGCCATGACTAATATGGAATAATTTTCTATGATTATGTGTGTGTACCACAAAGTTTCATGTCTTATTTTATGATGATTGAGATTATATTGTAGTTCTATGATTTATCCCATGACATGATATTATAACCTCTTATGCAGGATATGATTTTCAAATTTTATGATCTTAAGAATATGATATAATTGAAATTTGATTTGTTTACCCTTATTAAGAATTTGATATCAACCTTTTGTATGATTATTTTCCCGAGGTTAGGAAGAAGGGTATTAAATATGATATGCCAAAAAAGAGTCTATATATGATCAATGAAATGGGATACAATGTAGATTCTTTATGAACCAATTGTTTGTGTTTCCCAGTTTCTAAAGACACTATTCCTATACAGTCCTGTCACGGTTTTGTTATATGTTGCAATAAATATAATTCTATTCTGAAGTATTACAAATGTATGTAATGTTAGGGTTGTTATAATCTCAGCCCTGAAATTCTACATTGACTCAGTGACTGAATTTAGAAATATACTTAGAAATATTCCAAAGTCTTATACAGAAAAACTTGAGTCACTAAAAATATGGTGCTTTAATTATAGGTGATTTTTGAATTATGTGACTCAATGTACTAATTAGAGGTCGAATGAGGGAAATATTCACCAAAACAACAAAACTAGGAAAACATTATGAAAATTATACTAATGTTGTAAATATTTATTTTTTTCTCTACAATTTTTGATGTCATAGGTCATTAATGTTTTTAAAAACTATTGGACATTGAGTTAAAAATTAAAACACTTAGTTGTATGATTATAATTAAATCAGTTTAATGGTTTGTGGGAAGTTATTCCTTATAGTCACAACTCTTCTTCTAATTGAAGGGTTCTATATGAAATTATAAATGGGTTATCCCCATTTTTAAAGGGATCTTAAATTGTATCATATATGTTAATATCACTTCATGTCATAATTAAACCCAGGCTCATTTAGAAGTTTACTGCAAATTACGAGTTCCCTATAAAAATTACTCTAATATTAGTAGTTAAATTTCAAGGAAGAAATTTATTTGAGGGGAGAAAATTTAACACAATATGATTTTAATATATTAATAATTTTATGTAAGTCTATGTGTTCAATATATTTATCTATAAAAAACACCCAACTTAAATTAAATAACGACATATTTAGAAAAAAATAAAAATATAAAAGTTTGACCGTTAAAACATAAGCATTAAATTAGTGGAAAGGAATAGGATTAACCAATTGATGAAAAAAATTAGAATGAAAATACAGTCTACTTTTAATATGAATGAAATTCAATTGTTATAACTAAAATCATTAATAAGATCATTTTAATCCTAGAATTGTTTGTTTATAAAAATTTCCTTTTTTGTGTTATGCATTTTTATTAGAAGAAAATTATGATTATTTTATTTTAATATATATTGATATAAATATTTCTTAGCACTAATTTTTATATGATAAAAAATAATAATAAGAATAGATTGGGTTATAAAGAGTTATTTTCATTATAAAATATCTACCTATTATATTTTATAGTTTTATTTAAAAGTTAAATTTCAAAATATTGAAATTTTAATTTGAAAAAATGGACATTATTTTGTAATTCATCGTAGTATTGTGTATTATGATAAATTTTTGAGATTTTACTAAAAAACTTGGTATTAATTTGAATAGTGAAATATACTTTTTTTAAAAAAATACCATGATTTAATGACATTATTAGTATATAAGTATGTAATTAATTTTTCTGAAACCAATTTTTATATAAAATATGAATTTTATAAGTGAAATTATAAATCTAAAATTTTTTATTCTAATTTACCTACATTATCTGATATTTTAGACCTTAAGTAATATTTTATTCATGAAATTATCTGTAATACATTATATAATTATTATTTTAATTTTTTTACATTTGTAAGAAAATGAATTAAATAAAATGTATTTCAAATTATGAATTATTTGGTCTAAATTATTTAATAAGTCCCATTTAATTTTTATTCTTAAATGATAAATTACTTAGGTAAAATCTACTTATCATAGTAAGAGTAAAATAGGGTTAAAGTGTTTAACATAGAGAAAAAGGGAAAAAAATATTAAAAATATGTGTTTTTGGAATTTATAAACCTCATTTATTACTCACAACATTATTAATCAATTTTGGGGCCATATTCCTTGAGAGTGACTTCTTATTATTAAAAATTTATGGGAATTTACAAAAATGTAATACCTTATCACTAATAAAAGGGGCCTCTGAATAACCCTTCAATACTGTACCTGAAATTTGGTTTAATATAAAAAAACATTTATTTTTACATACCCTATAACCCTATTCCTCCTTCTAGAGATTTTGGTCAAAATAGACTATTATAATCTCTCATTTTCTAGGGAATTCTCTAAATGCAAAGTTCTCAACACGAGTAATCATTTTTCCTCGACAAATTTCCTTTATTTATTACCATTTAAATTATAAATTCTAAATAACTAGGTAATTAAATTAGTATTTTTTTATATAATTAATGTTTTTATTCTATGTGAATAATTATTAAGCCCTTTTCTACTCTTTCTATAAGAAAAATTAAAACATGATTGGTTATTATGTGTGGACCACCGACTCCACAAAACGAGTTTATCATCCATAAATTCCTAATTTTGATGTTGTAAAGTGGGAATTTAATTTACAATTGTTATATTTAAATCATATCAATGTTTATATAATGATAAATATTATTACTCATTTGTGTTGATTTATGAAAATGAAATAGTCACCCATTTGTACATGTTAACTACCACAACCATAAAAGGATACATTTTGTTTTTTATTAAATCCTTTGATAGATGGTATTAAGAAAGGGTTAAATAGATAATTATTATTTTTATGATATTATTAAGGTTATGTTATTAAAAAAATTGATACCATATTAATGATATGATCAATAAATGATCACTATTAATTCAACCATTTAAAACCGGCATACTAAGAGGAAAATCATTTTATTCATATTATATAATATTTCCACATCCATTTATTTTTCTTAAAAATCCTTAAATTTTTTATATATAAAACTAATAAAAATTATATTATATATATATATATATTCTTATGGTATTATTAAATGAGAACTAAACCACCACATAATCATCCATTAATCATGGAATGTTCAAGTTTGGATCGGTTTATCCACCCACTTTAACAATGAAATGAATTTATATCATAGATGACTATGAGAAAATAAATAATAGTATAATATTATATAAAAATTTAAATAATTATTTTTATTGTGGTTATATAATGGTAAAGTTATTATTAAACTCGTTAATAAATAAAATAACTTCCATTCATTAAAAATGACTAAAACATGATCATCATCAATTTCATCATCATGGATTGTAATCAAAACCACCATGGAATGAAAATAATCCTTTATAAATATCATGTAACATATATTACAATATCTATAATGATTTCATGAATATGAACTTTGCAACAAGTCTGAATATAAACACCATTTTTATGAAACTAGTTTAGAATGATCAATATTACTTATACCCAATTTTGAAAATAGGTAATAAGTAACTAGAATTCACATAGATAATGATTATAAATTAGTAGTAAAATTATAAAATATATAATAAATTTTATTAATTAAATTATTAACATATATATGTTTTTATATAGGTGGTTAGTGTGTGTTCATGGAATCGAGGATAAAAGATAATGGTTTTCTTGGTCTCAATTCTGATTCTTTGAAACATAACACATATTTTGCACCATGTATTCATTATATGGTGTATTTACAGAAAATGTATGTATTTTTATCAATAGGTTTTTATATTTAATAGGGTAAAATAATCCAAATCAAATTCCCTACTTCAAATATCCATTAATTCAGTCATTACCCTAGTAGTAAGGATTTTTGGTAACTAAAGTTTTATTCAATGAGTTATAATTATTCCCTTGAAATTATTTCTTATAATTTGGGTAAATTCTAACCTTTTGTATATTATGTATTATTATATCATTTTTATTAATTTACATTCCTACTAGATAAATCCTTTTTGAATATTTCTTACCTTATGGATTGTATTTCCCGTAATAAATACTAATAGATCAAATCACCTTTCTTTGAGTTATAAAGTTCTATCTTAATCATTGTTTTTTCATGATTGGATTATACCAAAATAATATATTATTATATGGTATTTCATAATCATTTTTGGTAAAATTATGTTTTAGTACAATGTATGTTTTATTACTCTTTTTTCAGTGTGGGTTTTCAATAAAGGTGATTTCAATGTATGAAAAAGGTTCCTTTCATAATAAAATATATTATATTTGGATCCATGTTTACTATATAAGAAATGATGTAATTTTCAATTCACTGTTATTATATATTATTTGGTAAAAATTTTCAAAATAATAATCTTTATATTTTCAAAAGACACTTTTGAAAGTGACACATAATTTTGTGTTTTATGTTAATATTAAAAATGTTTTCTAAAATATATTTAAATATTTAACCTCCATTTTAATTTTAATACTGAAAATTATTTAAGGTAATTTTACATTTTTACATGTTTTATCCTATTATATATATATACATATATTTATAATTTAGGGTATGGATCATACATAATCAAATAATTAAATTCATTATCCCTTATTGTATGAAAAGTCATATATAATTATTTTTCAATGATGTTTTTCATCTATGTTAAAATAATTTTTAGTTTCTTTTATTACATTATGGATATTTTATTTTGAAAATATCCACGTTAATTCTATATATATTTTAGGATATTTTCAAATATACTCTAATAATGATGCATAAATACTTTTTACTTTCCTATTAATCAATTGTGTATAGGAATGTTTTTTCTTCCAATAAATTTTATATTTTAATAACTTTTTATCATTTTTTATATGGTTATTCCCCTAGATACTTATAAATTTATCAATTAAAAGAAGTTAATTCCTAAAACATATACCCTTTTTTATATATTGTGCATAATTTTTAGAATATTATTAAGAAAGATATTAAATTTACTTGGGACTATTTTGAAATTTTGAATGTTTGATATCCAAACATGAATGATTATTAGAAAAGTGTATCATGTATTTTTCTACTCATTATATCATACAATGAATTAATTGGAATTAAAAAAATGATGAGTGGATCCCAACATTATATAACCCCTCGATGCATCATTAGGTCTCATAAGAAAAACATGTTTGGGTTTTTAGTTCATGAATACCTAATTTAAGAGGATTTATTTATTAAAATCATGATGAAAAGATTGATTTATTGGATTATAAAATGAAAAAATAAATATTTTTTGGATGAGGCCTTGATGGTACGATCATGATTTCCAAAACAATGCATTCTATCTACATGAATTTAGTTATTATTATCCATGCGATCTATTTATTTTAATTTATATACATAGATATGTTATGCACTCATTTTTATTTGATTATATCATCATTTTTTACAATCTATTCCTACAATAATATTAATGATCATATAATACATGCTTAAGATCTTTGATTTTCATCCCTAATGTTTTAACTAACTGGGAGTTTCATCTCACCCCTCCTTATGTTTATATTTCCACAGGTTTTGAAGAAATTTATTGAATATGATATGTTTATCTAAATGAATTATGGGTATAATTTATTGGAGGTGTTGAAGAATTATAATTACTAATTAGTTTGACATATAGTGGAATAAAATTTGCACCATTTGAGAAGGACATAGGATTTATTAGTTTATGTTTTTTCTTAATCATATAATGTACTAAACCTAAAAGGTATTGGTAATATATGTAATTAAACATTTTATTTAAGTCATGTAATTATGGGATAGTTATGTTAGATAATCAATAGTTGGTATCAAATATAGTACATAATTTATGGGATTTTGGAACCATATTTGAGAGTACAAGTCTATGGTGTCACTATTACTTTTATAATGGAATTATAAATAGTGTATGCTTGAAAAATACATAATGTTTTCAAAAGGGTGAAGTGAAAACACTTTGAAAATTTTTAATTTTAAAAATAATCTTCAATAATGAAGCATTTAAAATGATACAAAGCTTTAAAAAGGTGAAGTTATTATTTTTTAAATATTTTCTATTTAAAAATAATACTCTACAATGAGGATTTTAAAAGAGATAATGGTCATAAAAAAGGAATGTAGAGTGACATATAAAATATTTTATTTTTAAATAATTAATAAAATTTTTAACACTTTTAAATTTCTTTCTTGAAAAACCATATCAAAAAATATTAACAAAAAATTCATTTATAAATTATGATAAGGTAAATATTAAGGTTAAATGAGATAAAACAGAATTAGATTTCCAAAAAAAGGGTAAAAGTGATGGTAATGGAAAATATGGATGAGGTTGGAAAACCATTATTAAAAATGATTTTAATTATTCTCAATAATAATATAATATTTATGAGGATGAAATCCATCGAAAAGAAATATTAAAATAATAATTTTTATTTTCTCTAGATTGGAAGATAATTTTTAGATAAAAACTTCTCAGGGTGGAAGAAACCAATATTAGAAGAAAGAAGTTCATGAATGATAATTATAACTCAATGAAGAGAGTTGAGTTAACAAAAACCCTAACAAATTTGGTATCTTTTCAGTTAAGGGGAATTAAAAGAAATAAAATCATGCACCTCTAAAAATCCCATAATTCTCGTGAATATGGAAAAATAAATTTCTTAGGTATTAATTACACAATATAAAATAAATTATGATGTTCTATGTCAAACATTTCACTAAGAGTTGAAAATAAGATAATGAAACCATTATGACATTAGAAAATTTATAAACAAAAACTCATAAAGATATGATTTAAAATGAAACAATAACATTAATAATGATAGTATCATGATAAAAATTATTAAAGGGGAAGATTATACACCATTAAAAAGAAAACCTAGGGTATAATAAGAAATATGTCTCAATAAATTAAATTTGGGATACGAAACACTTACCTTAATTCCCAATTTCCAAGAAAGCATTATACTATTCTACATAACAAAGAAAAAACTATCATAATAACCTTATTGAAGAAAATAACCTTTTATAAAATTCATTTATAATTATCTCAAACATGCATATTAAGTTGTTATCATATATTTTGAATATTAGGTGTGAGTAATCTTAATCATTTTATCCAAGTTGTGCAATAGAGGTTTTGTTATTTATACATATCCTAAAGTAAATAATTAAAATATCATAAAATATAATGTAATTGATGTTTTATGATAGTTTATAAAGTTATAATTTCATTCAAAGTTAGTTTTCATCATCGTTATTATAGGGGAATTGATAGTACACATGTTTTAGTGATCATTGACAAATGAACGATGAAGTATTAATTAATGGGTTTAATATTAATTTTATCCTTATTAAACTGAAAAAATAATTATATACATATTTATATCATATATCATTAATAATTAAGTTCTTATATTAATCCATAGTGTTATTTTATACCATTTTTCTTGTAGGTTATTGGACCGACCTAAACGTGATCATACCATATTTAATGGATGACTATTATTATGAAAGTGGTTTATTTTCACATAATATCAGTATTATATAATAATAATGATATTATTTATATAAATTTAATTTGTTGAATCATATTATAGGATATTTTAATACACAAATAAATATATTAGAGTAAAAATGAGATATGTTACTTCGTAGAGCCGGTAGTCCACATAACACACAATTAACATTTTCATTTCTCAATGAATTAGAGGAAACACAGGTTTATTATAATTTATATACTCAGAAAAATGATTTTATTTTATATTTATCATTTATTCTTCAATTTAATCAAGATAATCAGGGAAGGGTGGTGGTTTTTAAAAAAAGGATGATGTCACATCATGGAGGCAGCAGTTCACACAACACATAAATAACAGATTAATTATTCTTAATTGAAAAGGAGAAATATGGTTACTAGTCATTAAATTATTATAATTCAATTGAATATAAAATATAATTATGTCATTACATTTGAAACTAGAAAATAATAATTGAAAAATTAATATATAAAGGGAAAGAAGTTAGGAAAAATGAGTACTCACATAAAAAACTTTGCATTTTCCTGGAAGGATTATCATAAAATGAGGACTTACGACAATATCTTGGGAAAAGAGGCTCAAGAAAAAAAATAAGGTTATATATATGAAGTAAAATGGTATATTTACATAAGAAAAACCAAATTTTTAGTGAGGTCTTGAAGTGGCGGTGGAAGGCTCCATTTATAGGTGGTGAGAATGGTTTTTTTGTACATATTTTAACTTAATATAAAAAATGCACATGTTTCATAGGTAAATAAGACTAAAACATGGATAAATAACTGATTGAGGTATAATATAAGTTCAATAATATATTAAACATTCATTTTAACACATTATTTTAACATGTTTTTAAGTCCTTTACTCTTAGATTTTTAAAACATACATTATTTTGGTTTTACCTTAGTAATTAGTTTCTACCTTATTAATTTAATTTTAATTACTAAAATAAAAATGGATCATTTTAAATAATTTTAATATATTTATTCCAAACAGTAAATACATTTTTTAGATAAATTTTTTATGTATAAGAAAAATTAATTTTAACATTTGCACATACAATGCGTAAAAACCTCTTTTCAGAAAGTGGTTAGTTTCATGATTAAAATTTATATATAGAATAAACATATCAATACTTTATATTTTCATCATTTAAATCAGTTTATTTTAAAAAATAAAAGTTATGTGTGTTTCAATGATAGAAAAAACCCAATTTTACCAAAATAATATTTAATTACAAGAAAAGACAAAAACAATTTCATTTGTTAGAAAATATTTATTAAGTTGTTATAAAAATGCTTTAAAAATTCATAATAGTCTTTTAAAATTTATAGTTTTACTCCTAAAATATATATTTTATTGTGAAATTTTCTTCATAATTTTTTAAGTTATACTCACTTCTTGATATTGCAATAAACTCTATTGTTTTAGTAAAAACATTATTTTTCATTGCTCACCTAAAAATCAATTAACCAAGATTAATATCACGAATTACCCTAAAATAATATTGATACGTGGCATTAAAAAATGGATTTAATATTTTAAAAATAAAATTCTAAAATTTATAAATCTACATTTTAAATGAAAATCCAAAATATAAATGAAATCCTCTTTTATTGAAAAATATCATTCTAAAACATTATATGTTCTCTATATAATTACATTCTAATATATTATTTAAAATATTTTATCATATTATATAATATATTTAAAGGTTATATATTGTCACAATAATCATTTAAAATTATTCAATTTCATTTTATTAATATTTTACATAATTATTATTGAATAGATAATTCTTTTAAACATTTAATCATATTAATTATATATCCTCTAAATGTAATCATTTTTAATTAGATAATATCTTTATGTCCACTATAGATTTTTTATTATTCTAATTATCTTTATAATATTGATATAATATGTTTCATCTCACATTAGTTTTGTATTGTGTGTTGAGAAAGAAATCAAACTAATTATAATTGTTTATAGGGAAGATATATAGTAAATATTAGGGTATTAAATTCTCCCCCTAATAAATAAATGAAATTCTAAAAGTTTTAGTTATCTTATAATTATGAAAATATTTAAGGGGATTTAAAATATTTATGTGATCCATGACACAAATTTTAGTGACATATCATCCTTACAATCTTAGGAAATTAATATTTTTCTTTATAATAGGCCTATTCCCATCGTTACATTTTTAACCAACCATTTTATCTAGGAGTTTATTGTTATTAAATATGAATACCCATTTTATATAATTTTTATCTAAGTCATGATCATACTTATCCTTATACTAATATAATTCTATATGTTGATATGAAATGTGATTTTATTATTCCAAATAATTTTATATCTAAGTATAGTAGATCAATCATTTTCCAAAATCACATTAAATTCATCTAAACGAATGATAAAATAATTTTCACAAGTCATATTCACATAAAAATCAATTTGGGATAAAATAAAATAATAAGTTTCCTTCTAAAATCTAATCATCTGGGTGATGATTTAATGTTATTTGAAAACATTATAGTTACCTATGATGAGAATCCAATAAGACATCTACAAATATACAGGGAAGGATAAATGTACCTTAACTATCATGATTGTCTTTAGATGTTTGGAATGGACAATCCTTTCCCTATTCCATTTTTATGAGGTTGTTGATACCTACAATCCTTATTAGACGTTGGATTTGGGCATAAATTTTCATAATTCCTAAACTCCTTATGTCTAATGTGTTGATGTGTGGATGATTTATTTATTGGATCTACAATACCATCCATTTTTTTGGATTGACTCTTCATTTGTATTTTATTATCTAGAGATATATTTCCAATCCTTTAACACTTGTTTTCTTGTTACTTTGAGATATTTACTTGGGCATATCTTCAATCATTTTTGACTCATTTGAAATTGAATCTTCTTTCCTTTAGCATTTTTATCAGCTGATCATTTATGAAAATTTATCCTTATCTTATTTAGTGTGTCTAAATGTTTCTCACGACACAAGTTATCAATCATAACTCAATATTGTTGGGTTGTAATTACCACAATATTTTCAAAAAAAATATTTTATCCCTTCTATTTTCACATTAGTACAATTACTGCATATTCCATCATGTCCATTATTAACTTGGTTTCTCTTAACTATATACATTTCTAAAACCAAAATTATTTAATCTTATGTAATGAAAAATTTACACCATAAGATGATCATTGTATGATAATTTCATTACAAATTAAACCTCAAAATAACTTACTCTATGAAATTATTGCAATTGATTTTAGATCAATCTAATTCATTCTTGGTTTAATCTTGGTTTCTTTAGGCCGTGTTCTCTCATATTCCTTAACCTAATTCATTAACTTAAAAAACACTTCATAATTAGTTTTAAATAGAATGTTATTAACCAAATAATATACCCCATGAGTTTCTATTCTAGTGTGTAGAAATAGTCCCACTCATTTTCTAGTACATTTAATATTGAGTTGATATTACACCCTCCTTTTTCAAGGTGATTAACTATAGGTTCATTAGTGATAATAATACATCAAATTTCATGTTTTCTGATTGGGATGAAATTTCATGGAGTACTATAAAATATATAATTTTCCAATATATTGGGATATTATCCTATTCCGATACTTATCCCTTAGACTTATGATTACGATTTTCAATAATATTCACTAATTATAATTTCAAAAATAAATAAAATAATCTTAAAAAATAACTAAAACCTACTTGGATACCAACCAATGTGCCTTAGATGTGCACTCCCGAGTCTAGTGCTAAAAATTGTTTTTGAACATCATCATTGATTTAAAGTGATATAAACGTATCATTTTTTTAAAAAAATACCTGATTTTAAACAATATATCTCACAATAATCTCAAAATATAAATAATCAATGGTATAGTGTCATTGAGGATTATCTCTCATTCATTTCTTATCCAAAAAGGATATTTGTTACATTATACTAATATTTCTTTTTTATGTCTTTAAAAACTCCCATAAATCTCTTATATATAATGTTTTCATCTAAATTTAGTATTGTAATTAATTTTCTAGGAAAAGGAAATAAAAAAACTGGAGAACTCAAATGATAGATCTCGAAAAAACTAATAAACATGTCATCAATGGTTAAAACATAAGAATATGATAAACATGAATGGATGAATTTTTTTATTAAAAATAATATAAGGAAAAAAGAGTTATTAAAAAGTCATGATAGAAGTAAAATTTTCTCAAATGAACAAAAATATACCATAGAAAAATGGGGCCAAATTAATGGATAATAAATATGAGAAATGGAGAATAATCCTTAGTATATAAGATATATATGTTACATGATCATTAAATATATCATAACAAAGAACCTTGGTATAAATATTAGCATATAAAATTTATAACATTGAGAACTAAAAAAATGTTTAGGATTTAAGTATCTGTCAAATAGAATGTACATGATTTCTAATATGAAAAAACAAATTTCCCCTACTATATATTATAAATAAAAAAAATTCACATTTTGTGGGTTGTGATCAAACACAATTATTAAATTACATATTGTGAACAAAAAAATCCCATACCTAACATCTTTATCACATGTGATATAAAATGTTAACCAATTATTGGGAGGGTAATATAAGTACCCAACCATTAATAATCCATATATATGAGTTCCACTTGAAATAAATCATTTTTTATATCATAATTACCCAATGTAATTAAAAATTAGTTTCACAAAATTTTAGATTGTATCACCAAAATTATCATCAAAAATTAAAATGGTTGATACCTAAAATTAAATCAATCCCAAAAGATATTTTATAAGAAAATTTATAAGGTGATTCATAAAAACAATTTTGAAGGAAATAAATCATTTAGCTATAAAGACAAAAATGGTGGTGAAGTCATAAAGTATTTTTTAGAAATCACTTTATCTTTAGTGTAAAGTAATAAATGATAGGCAATATGAAAATTCATTTTAAAAAAGGTTAATGGATAACATTTAAAAACTAATTACATTGAAAAGGAAAATTTAAACAGTGGAACCTTAAATAAGATATAATGTTTTCAAATGGTGAAGTGGATAAAATTTATAAAAGTATATATTTTTTAAAAAAGAATTATCAATATTAGAACCTTTCAAGTGAGTCAAAGGTTTCAAAAAGATGAATTAATTTTTTTTTAAATTTAAATTTTAAAAAGAGACTTCCACAATGTATCTTTGGAATCAAATAATGGTTGTTAAAAATTAATGTGCAGTGTAAGATAAAACATTTTATTTTTAGAGGATGAAAAACCTTTTGGAAATTTTAAAATACCTTTATTGAAAACCCACATCATAAAAGACCGACCAAAAATTTATTTTTAAAATATGTTAAGTGAGATATGAAAGTCTCATGTGATAAAACATAAATGTATTTCTAAATATAAACGATAACATTATAATTAAAATAAAAATACAGATAAGTAGGTGAAACCATTGTTAAATAATATGTACATTATTCTCTAAAATGACATACTTTTTATGTGGAAGAAATTCATTTTAGAGAAATATTTGAATAAAAAGCATCACCTTCTCTAGAGAGGATTATAAATTTCCAAGGAATAAAATATTAGGTTGTAAAAAACCAATCTTGTACGAAAGAATTTCAAGAATAATAATTATAACTCAATGAGTGGATTTGAGTTAATAAAATCCCTTACAACATTGGTATATTTTGAATCAAAGGGATTTTGAAAAAATAACATGATATAGATATTTAAATAAAATTAATTTAATAAATATAGAAAAATAAATTCATTATAAAGAAATAAATCCATTTATTATAAATTGTGGGGCACAATATCTAGCATGCCTCAGGGATTTGAAAATGAGAGAAATAAACCGTTACATCATTAGAAAATTTCAAATAAAAAACCCTTGAAGGATATTATTTCAAATAAAAAATTAAAAACCATTAATAATTATCATATAATGAGGTAAAAACATAAAATGGAAACCATTAGACCATTTTAAAGAAAACATGATGTCTAATAGGAAATGTGTATCATGAAATTAAATTTGAGACAAAAAACCCTTTTCTTAATTACTAAATTCCACTAAAGATCCTAAATCTAATGTATATAAAATATATTAATAAACTATTTAATAAAATATTAATATCTATAATATTTTATAAACATCATTTATAATTATTCTCTAAATGTATATTAGTGAGTGATTATCTATTTTCAATATTGGGTGTGATTAATCTTGATTTTTTTGAACTCATATCGTAACATAGATCTTATTATTCACACTTCCCCCAATTTTAATCATTATAATATAATAAAAGGGAAATTAATTTTCATTTCATGATTGTTTATAAATTCATAATTACTTTCAATGATATTTTTATTCCTGGTTCTGGTATAGAAAATTTGTGATAATCGTGTTTCAGTGAATTTAGAAAACAAATGATAATATATTAATTAATAAATTTATTGTTAATTTTAAAATAAATGAAAAAATATAATAATTATTTACTTATGTATATCATATATCATAAAAAATGAATATCTTATATCATCCATGATTTTATTTTATAGAACTGTGCATGTTGGTGGTTAGAAAGGCCTAAACATGAACATACCACAATTCACGGATGGTTATGATTATGAAAGTATTTTTCCTTATAATAGTTTCATCATTATATAATAATAACTATATTATTTATATACCTTTAAAATGGTTAATCTTATTCTAATAGAGTTTAATAAATTATAAATAAAATAGACGAAAAGAGAGATTTGTTACATTTTGGAGGTGGTAGTCCGCATAATTAATGGTTAACATATTCATTTCATGAATAATGAGAGGAAAATATGGTGAATCATAATTTATCTCTTAATAATAATAATAAAAATATTGTATATGTCATGTTTATTCTTCAGTTTCACACTTATAATTAGTCAATAGATGTGGAAGTGAAAAAAAGGAACTTGTCTCTTTGTAGAGGGGGTACTCCATACAAAGCATGGGTGAAGAATTTATTTTTCCTAATAGAAATGGGTAAATATGGGTAATATTCAATAATTAATCATAATAGAGTTAATTATAAAAAATTATTTTTGTAATCACATTGGAAATGGGAAAAATAAGAAATTAAAAAGTAATATATAAAGGAAAAGAAGTTAGGAAAAATATGTACTCGTGTTGAAAACTTTTCATTTTCCTTGGAGGATTCATTGTAAATGAAGGTCTTGAGAAATATGATGTTACAATAGGCTCATGTAATAGGATTAATTTTATAAATTCATGATAATGGTAGAGTTTTAAGAAGAAATTTAATTTTTAGGATTATCTTGAAAGGGTGGGGGGAGGCCCCTTTTATATGTTCTAAGAATGACATTTTTGTAAATATTTCAACTAAATATAATTATAGCACATGTTTTACATGTAATGAAGACTCCAAAATTGATAATGATATATTCGATGAGATACAAGTTTCAAAATTCAGAAAAAATTGATTTTATTACTTTTTAAACCTCTTTTTAAGACATTTACTCTTAGAAGTTTCACTTTTACAATTTTTTATTTTACCATGGTTACTAATTTTTACTTAAGTAATTGAGTTTAAATAAAAAAATAATTTATAAATTATTAAATAATTTGGATTATATTATTCTAAATATTAAATCAATACTAAAATATAAAATTTTGAGGTAGTATTAAAACTAATTTTAACATTTGTACATGTAATTCATAAAAACCTATTTTTAGAAACAGTGTATTTTTATGCATAAAATTTATGTGTGAGATAAAATTATCAATGATTTTTTATTTAAATTATTGGTTTATTTTAAAACAATTTATACTTATTTTCTCTTTAAATAAATCGATATTTGAATTTTACACAAGTAATATTTAATTAAAATAAAACAAAAAATAATTTCTTTTATTGAAAAATATAACTTATGTTTTTAAATTTAGGATTTATTAATTCATAATATTATTTTAAATTTTTTATATTTAATCCATAAATACATATTTGGTAATGGAAAATGTTTTATAAGTTTTTAAGTTATACTTACTGCTTAATATTGTTATAAACACTGTGATTTTAATAAAAAAATTCTTTTTTTACTATTCACCCAAAACTCAACTATTTTAGAAAAATATTAAAAATTAAACTTACTATAATATTGATATGTTAAATTAAAAAAAGAAGTTCTTTTTTTAAAATTAAAATATTAAAACATATAATTTCATCATTAAAATCAAATTTCAAATTATATAGAAAAACTAATTTTATTTAAAACTATCATTCTTAAACATTATGTATCCCTTTTTTTATTTCATGCTAATTTATAATTTAATGAATTTTAATATATTAATTAAAATATTAAATGGTTATATATTAGCATAATATTTATTTAAAAATGGTCAATTTTTATTTATCAATAATTTGAACATTGTTTTGAGAATAAATAATAATTTTAAATATTAAATCATATTAAATATATATACTCTGGTTATAAGAATTTCTAATTTAATATGTTTTTATTTACTAGTGGTTTTATTATAAATTTATTTATAATATTCATCTAATATGTAGTAACTCATTTACGTTTGTTTTTTTGTGAAGTAAGATATTGAACACATTATATTTATAAAGAATATGTATAATGGATGCATGGGGCATTACATTATTAGTAAGATATTCCCCTAATACATGTACTTTTGTAGAATAGGTCCCTTTAGGAGAGGTCATGGGAGAATGGGAACCATATCCAAAATCTGTTCCCTTACATTGTTGAGTTGGTTGTTTTTTTCGGGTAAATAGTATTTAAGCAGCGTAGGGTGTAATGAATTTTGTAATGCCTTGAACCTAGTTAACCAGAGATGGTGCATTATTACATAAAATTATCATGATTACAAGATATCATGTCTGGAAAGTCTGATTAGTTTTGTAGCCTTGGAAGTACTAGATACATACATAAGTTTTACATTACATCATGAAATAGAAAAACAACATTATTCCCCCTTTGAACACACTCATATCCCTTATCCTATTCATGTAGTTCGAAAATAATATACTTATTCATATCCTAGGAATAAGAAAACATAAGAAAGGGGTGAGCACAAATGCTTAGAAAGGATAACAACATAGAAGGAAATTTCATAAATTAGCATAATTATTTAAGGAAATGTATAAGACTAAACCACAAGCCTTTTAAACTTAAAATTCAATATAATATGGAAAATATAAATCAAATAATTCAAATTACTTATTCACATGGATATTATACTTATTGAATAATCACATGTAATATAAATAGATAATTTCATAATGATGGAATGTATAATACCGAGCATCATAACCACATAGTCATGGCCTCGAGCCAATACTACAAATAAGATTTTGTCAGGGCCTTATGCCAAGAAACTAGTTTGTCTCGTGATACCTACCGATGCATCGAGGAGCAATAGAGGGCTCCACTCATCACTTACTATGCCCAATGCATTCCTCATATGAAAAGGTTGAAACATAATCTAAACATTCATATTAAAACTAGAATATAAAATGTCAATATTTTAACAAAGAAACATGAATGGTATAAAAATAGAACATCCAGAGTTGAAAATAACCCCTTCAATACAATATGGGAAATTTTATTAAAATAAATCAACCTCTATCAAGAATAATTAAGGATATTTACATAGATGAAAATAATGAGTAAAATGTTTTGAGATAAATATCCCATTTTCATGAAAAATTTTAAAAGCCTAACTATTTATTAAGAAGTTGTTGAAAATAGATTTTTGATTCAAAGTGTCCCATTCCACATTGAAACTTTTAAAAATAATTTTCATTTTAAAAAATTCATGTCCATATAAATAAATCCTTAACACCATTTTTAAAACATGGACATTAATGAGAAAGATATAAAAGACTAAATCATTAACACATTCAAAAAACTATAGTTTAGTTAAAGAGTACATAACCAATTGAGAGACTCTTGAATACAAATAATTGAGGAATAACATTAATAGAAACATTATAATAACATCAGAATAAATGGATTCATTGTATAATGTTTTAAAGGAAAATATATACACCTTATAGGGAATATAACAACAAATAAGTCTCAATGGAATATAAATTGAGATGAAATCCCTTATAAATACCGTATCCTTAAATTAAGGATAAATCAATGACATAATTATTTGTGAAAAATATAAATACACTAAATATGATTGGATATTCAGTGTAGATCAATCAGAGTACATTCACACATATTTTTGTAAAAACAAAACCAATAACTTAGATGTTTTACTCAATTAATGGAAATTGATTTATGATTACCCTTATCAAGTTCATATTAATGTCTTGAGAATTTATCAATGGAGTGATTATATGTGTAAAAATTATATCCACACAAATGGGAGTCTAGATTACTAAATAAATAAATAAATAGTGATTTCACACATAATCTTGGAGTAAAATAATCAATGAAGTGTGCGTAAAACCCAATGGGTGGAAATCGAAATTAGAAATTCCCTTACCGACTTGGTAACATACGAAACATACACCCCATGAAATAAGGATCATACAATGAATACTTAAATACCCATAAATTAAATTATATTACACAATTAATATAATTATGGGTAGTACATACACCACGCAAAAGGAAATAGTGGAAATATAGAATGAATCTGAAAGGAATAAGAAATGAGATGAAAACCCCTTACCCTTTAATTTTCCTTAGTCGAGGGTAAGTTAAACTTTTTTATAATAGATAAATCATTGTTATTAAATTATACCAGAACCACATATATAAATATGATATCATATATGATTTTCTAATATTTATTTGTTAATAATATTTTAGTAGTGTCATTGTTTCTGGTGTTAACTAATTCATTTTCCTTTATATGTTTTGTTACATATGTCATGTTTTTTATGGATAATATATATTTGATTCATATCCATATTTATATTAAGTTCTTAAACATTATTTTTAATCATAAAATTAAAATTATTCTTGAATGGTTACTATCGGGAATGAATCTTATCGTGTTCGTGGAGACGGTAACCTGTACGTACCCACAAACGATAATATCATTATATTGATGGTGAAATAATATGTAATTGGATTATATATCATATATACAGAATCATTAAAATGTTATATTTATTATTTACATCAATTATACTCATTAATATACCCATCCAAATAATGAAGTGTGGAATAACAAACTACAACACGATGTGGAGACGGTAAGCCGTACGTAGACTCGTATGGTGACTTTTTCATTAAAAGGATAAATATAATAATGAATATAGTTGTACCATATTTATAATAACATCACAATATATATAAGATACTATTTTTATTATTTTAGTATAGAAACAACAAAGAAATGGGAAGTGGAAGAAGAAAAGAACTTTGAAAGAGGTGATGAAATTATTTTATCTTCTTCAGGTTCGTCCTTTATATTTGATCACAAGGGCTACATAGGTTGAATTTATGATAAACATAAGGCCTATGGTTGAATTTAGGGTAGTTGGAAAGATATTTGAGCATGTTTTTGATGAGAAAAATATCTTTTTAGGCGTGATTTTGATAGAAGGGGAAGTATCCTTTTATAAGAGAGGTGAGGGACACTTTAGGGAATGATTTAAATATTAATTTATTATACAATCATATTTGGTTTATAATGGCTCCAAAAGGATTTATGTAGAGGATATGGTGGGGATGGATCGAAAACCTCTCAACCAATAGGTTTTATATAGGATTAGGTCACCATAATAACCTTATATTTTAGATTTAACTCTTAGTTAAATAGTTTAACATTAACCACGTATTCTTGTATTATTATAATAAATGGTTAATAATCATACTATAAAAAGCCATGAGAACCCCAACTGGTTCTTTAATGACATATAAATCATTATATGAGTCTTTTTTTAGAACATTATAATTTTATGAATATTATATCATTAAATAATATAGTATTTGTTTTAAAAATTCATTTTTATCAATTTTGACACTATTTGGTATTTTGTTTTTGTGAAAGTCATAAAAACATTATCACCTCAAACAAAACTTATTTAATCAACCCTAACATGTCATATTAAACTTGAAAATTATTGGAATGCCTCAAAAGTCTGAGTTTTCATTTATTTGGATATTTATAATATCAATTATTTTAATCCTTTATAAATAAGGTAAATACTACATCATCATTGTGTCATAAATAAATTTAACTATTTAATGTATAAAAATTATAAATAAAATACCATTATGTAGGAAATATTATTATATTTATAATTAATATTCATAGTAGAATTTCTCTTTTTTATAACTCTATATTAAAAATGTTTTAGTTATGAAAATTTGAATTTAACACTTTTAACTCTTCTTTAAATAAAATAATAAAAAAATGTCATAATCTAATCCAAGTGGATCAGAGAGGATAATATTTTAATCCTAATATTGATTTTGGTTGAAAAAAACTTATCTAATAGAATTAGGGCATATTTTAGGCTAATTATAATATCATTTTTAACTTTAATTACCCTATTTACTTTTAACCGTGGTAAATAAAATTGAAAAGTTACAATTCACCGAAAATTATTTTCATCCGATTGAACCAAATTTTACTTACTGATGTAAAAAGTGTCATATATATTTGAAATTCAATTTATATAAGTGGTAGAATTATGTTTTAATCAAATTTTCAAATGTGCCTAGAAGGTGGGTAAAAGAGGGTAACAAGTTCAATAAAATTTTATATATCTAATATTCTTATAAAATGAATTAAATTAATCACGTTGGATTAATATAGGTATTACGTATCTATTTTGACTTTAAAATAAATTTCATTTAAAAATAATCTTTTAAATAAAAATTCGTCATTAAAAAATAACGTAGTGTTTTTCACTATTCATCAAAAAATTGAATGTTTTTTGAAAAATAACAAAAATTCTCCCAAATATAATTTTTATATTTGAAATTCAAAAAAGATTTCTATTTCAAAAAATTGAAAACATATAAGTTGTAGTAATTAATATTAAAAATATTCTTGTTTTCAAAACCAAAAAATGGGTTTTTGAGAAGTAAAAACTATCAAAATATTGAAATATGTTTATGTTCAATTTAAATGTAAAATTACTTACAATGACCAAAATTGGATTAATTGATAAAATTATTATATAATTATATTTCAAAACCATTAAAATTTATAATTTAACACAATAAATTATTTGGATTAAAAAAGTTGATTTTAATAAAAATTTAATATTTTTTAATATTCATCAATATTTGAAAGTTATTCGAAAAGAACCAAAAATGTATCCAAACAAAATTTTTATGACCCTTTTCTAAAGAAGAAGTTTATTTTGTAAAATAGAATATTTAAAAGTGTCAAATATTTTCTTTAAAAAGGGTACCTCATTAAAAGGCGGTAAAATTGCATTTTCGGAAAAATACTTCTTTTCTATGAAAAATTGAATTTGTTCTTATATTATGTATAAGAAACACATAATATGGATATTAAAATTATATGAAGTATATAAAATTTAAAATGCAGTAAATACTATTCATAACTGCTTTTGAACGGCTAGGATTCCATTTAGGTAAACATGGATAAAAAATATAAAATAAGTGTCATGTTCCAATGGGGAGTGATAGAAAACATGATCAGGATAATGTTAACAACAAGAAAACCACAAACTTGTGATGTGTTAAACATTCATTATTTCCCAGTAGTTAAAGTAAACATACATCATTTTTTGTATTAAGTTATATTTCATAATGTTTAGGAATTTATTTATGATATTGAATAATAAAATAAAGATATATATTTACTTGTCAAGTAGAGTTTAATCTTTTAATAAATTTCTACCACAAAATCATCTTTTCTCCAAATGATGATTATTCAAGATGACTTGGTCACACTTGAAGTGATAGAATAAACTTCTAGAGAATAAAATGATCCAAAAAGATGAACTATATATTTTCCTTGTCTTTAGATATTAAACAAAACCAAAATGGTTAGTACAAGATCAGATGATCCCCAAAATGGATAACCCTTTATAGAAATAAATACTAATCTTAATTTCCAAAATTAAACAAACAATGACCAAAGTTCAACAAAGATCAAACAACTAACATTTGTCCTTAAAATCCTTCAATATAATCAAAACTAATATTGAAACCCAAAACTCAGAAGAAGTTAATCACATAGTCTTTGATAGTAAATCTTAACATTTATCTCCAAATAACATCAACTACTCTTAAAGTATAATACTGAATTGTAACTAACCGAATCACATATTCTCTATGATAGGTTAATAATTTCCCTTAATAACCTGAATATCTATAAAAACATTGATTATTCCAAAACAAAAATCCACCATTACTCCTCAAATAAAATCACATAGTATTCATTATTCCATAGGCATAAGTGTTATCAACAAAGCGAACGTATTCCAAAATAACATTTATCACAAAATCACCAAATCATTTTCCTATAATAAGGATATCAATTTGATAAAACATAAGATCCCAAATCAACTTATTATCGATCAGTAAATTAATTTAACTAAAAATAATTAGTCTAACATACCAGGGAAATCACTTATTTCAATGGTAGGTGATAAATCCTAGTCGCACTTTTGTTTTGGGTTCGATTCCTGCAGCTTTGTTTGACGCGAAGGGTTTTCACACGGTCTAGGTGTTGTACTTTTTCAAAAACAATATTTTATAACATTCCCAAAATGATATAAATTTCTCAAAATAACCATAAAATAATTTAAAAACAATTGTTATCACATACCTCACATTTTCATCCCAAAATTTAATAACCTATAATTGCCTCAAATTGAAGGATCATATAAACCCAAATGGTTATTTATAACTATATCCACAAAAAAAGAATATAATTCTTCCTCAAATAGAATTTTCACATAACAAACTAAAGGGTTACACATAAAAGAGATTAGTTTTCCAAATTAATCCCATCAACAAAGAGAATTAATACTTTTAAACATTTCACCATCCATTTATTTCCACATTGGTTCTTACTTGACCTAGTGGTTATCTTATAGAAAATGTCACTGAATCGGATAATTTCTAGGTCCCCTATATTTATGGAAAATGATAGAAAATGGATTCTTAGGATTATTTTTATTTTCTTCCAAAGTACTTTTCATTTTTCCTCAGTAATTATTTCCATTATGTCCTTATTTCCCACACATAAAGAATTTATTTGTTCTATTGTTACACTTTACTATGTGTCTCATTCCATATTTCGATCATTATGGAAATTGAGCTTTCTTTTCTCCATGGTCTCCATTGATAGAGCTCTTATCATTCTCCTCCTTTATCTTATTTTCTGGGTTTGGGAGTTGGTTAATGTATATATTATTGATCATATTTTTGGGAACCTTCTTTGACATGAACATGATATCATGTACACCTATCAACATTCCTTTTAGTTTCTCATTTAGACTATAGTTCCCACCTTGTACATCATTTTCAATGTTACTATGAATTCCTTGGAATCTAGCCGTTGACTAAAACCAGAAAGCATAGTGTGAGTCAGAAAACCATTTAAAGAATATCATGAGACTTTATTTTCAATATAAAACACATTAGGATTAACCAAGGATATTTATTCTCATCTTATATTAAAATCCTTAAAATCGGTTTGTAATGAAAATTTGAATTATCTTAAGAATAACCCCCATGAGTTTCATAACCAAGAATGCAACAAAGCCCATTGTCGTGCACCAGTTCCTATTCGATTTTAGATCAAAGTGGTGTTTTAGGGTTTTACCCCTAGATACATCTATTCCAGAGCCGCCACTACTTTCTTGTATCCAGGAAGGGTTGTATTTCAAGGAAAATTCACAAAATCTCTACATTACAAAATTTTTTAGGATGTTCTTCTATACTAATCCTCAAAGTCTATCTTAAGGTCATTTTCTCTAATTAGAGTTTTTCTAAATCTTGTTTCCAAGATTTGTACTAAACTTCCTCTAATACCAATTGTAATGACCCGACCATAGTTGACCAAATATAGTGCATTATTACATAACATTGGAATGATCACAAAATACCATGTCTCAAAAGACCTATTAGTTTAGTAGCCTTCGAATTACTAGATACATACATATATTTTAGATTACATGATGAAATAAAAAAACAACATTGTGTCCAATTTGAACACACTCATATCTCTTAGCCTATCCCTATAGGTCAAACATAACATACTTCTTCACATCCTAGGAAAAAGAAAACATTAGAAAGGGGTGATATCAGATGCTCATTAAGAATACCAATATAACAAAAACTTCCATAAATAAGCATAAACATTTAAAGCAATGTATAAAACTAAACCACAAGCCTTTTGAACTTAAAAATCAGTATAATATGGAAAATATAAATCAAATAATTCCATTTACTTATTCACATGGATATTAAACTAGTAGAATAATCACATGTAATATCAATAGCTAGTTTCTTAATGATGGAATGCATAATTCTGGACATCATAACCACATATTCAAGGCCTCGAGCCCAGACTACAAATAAGATTTTTTCAAGGCCTTATGCCAAGACACTAGTTTGTCTCATGAGACCTACTAATACATTGAGGTGAAATAGTAGGCTCTACCCATCAATTACTAATTCCAATGCATTCCTCATATGAAAAGGTTGAAACATTGTCTAAACATTCATATTAGAACTAGAATATTAAATGTCAATATTTTATCCACAAAACATATATGGTATAAAAATAGCACATCCACAGTTAAAAATAACTCATTCAATAAAATATTTAATATTGTATTATAATAACTCAACCTCAATAAATATTAATGAAGGATATTTACATAGATGAAAATAACCAGTAAAATTATTTGTGAGAAATAACCTCTTTTTCTTGAAATTTTTTAAAAGTATAACTATTTATTAAGAAGCTGTTGAAAATAGATTTTTGAATCAAAGTGTCCCATTCCATTGTGAAACTTTTAAAAGGATTTTTTAATTAAAATATATTGATGTCGATATAAATATATCTTTAACACCATTTTTAAAACATGGAAATAAATGAGAAAGGTTTATAATAATAAATCATTAACACATTTAAAACAATATTTTATTTAAAGAGTTCTTAACTAAATGAGAGAGGCTTGAATACAAATAATTGAGGCATAAAATTAATCAAAAGTTTATACTATCATAATAATAAATGGATTCATGGTATAATATGTAAAATGATAGTATATACAACATATAAAAGTGAATTGGTGCATAAAAACAACGAAGTATCAATGGAATGTAAATTGAGACGAAATCCCTTATAAAGAGCATATACATAAATTAAGGATAAATATATGACATAATTATGTGTGAAAAAAATAAATACACTTAATATTATTGGATATTCAGTGTATATCAATCAGAGTACATTCACACATATTCTTGTAGAAACAAAACCAATAACTTGGATGTTTAACTCAATTAATGGAAATTGAGTTAAGATTACCCTTATCAAGTTCATATCAATGACTTGAGAATTTATCAATAGTGTAATTATGTGTATAGAAAGTATATGCACATAAAGGGGAGTAGAAATTACTATATAAATAAAAAATAGTTATTTCACACATAATCTTGGAATAAAATAATTAATGAAGTTTGTGTAAAACCCAATGAGTGAAAATTGAAATTAGAAATTCCCTTACCGACATGGTAACTTATGAAACATAAACCACATGAAATAAGGATAATAAACTAAAGTTTTAAATACCCATAAATTAATGTATATTACACAAATAATATAATCATGGTCAGTACATACACCACACAAAAATAAATAGTGTAAAAATAACATGAATCTAACAAGAATAAGAAGTGAGATGAAAACCCCTTACCTTTTACTTTTCCTTATTCAAGGTTATATTATACTCAGGTATAATAGTTAAATCATTATTATTAAATTATACAAGAACCACATATGTAAATATGATATCATATATGATCTTCTAATATTTCTTTGTTAATAATATTTTAGTAGTGTCATTATTTCAGGTGTTAACTGATTTGTTTTCATTTATATGTTTTGTAATGCAAGACATTTTTGTTATGGATAAGATGTGTTTTATTCATTTAAATAATTATATTAATTTATTAAAAATTATTTTTAATCATAAAATTAAAATTATTCTTGAATGGGTACTATGGGGAATGAATCTTATCGTGTTTGTCGAGATGGTAATCTGTACGTACCCACGAGCGATAATATCATTATATTGATGGTGAAATCATATATAATTGGATGGTATATCATATATAAATAATAATTAACATTTTATATTTATTATTTACATCAATTATACTCATTATTATACCCATCCAAATAATGAAGTGTTGAATATCAAACTATAGCACGACGTGGAGATGGTAAGCCGTGCGTACGCCCGTATTGTGACATTGTCATTCATAGGATGGATACAATAATGAATATGGTTGTACCATATTTATAATAACATCATAGTATGTATAAGTTATTATATTCATTATTTTGGTATGTAATCAATAAATAAAGAGGAAGTGGAAGAAGAAATGAACTTTGAAAGAGGTGATGAAATTATTTCCTCTTCTTCGGGTACTTCCTTTTTGATTTGATGAAAAGGGCTGTGTAGGTGGGATTTATGATCAAAGTATGGCCTCTAGGTTGAATTATGGGTAGTTGTAAGGATATTTGAATAGGGTTTGGTTGAGAAAAATGGATTTGGAGGTGTGATCTTGAGAGAAAGGGGAAGTACGCTTTTATAAGAGAGTAGAGGGTCACTTTAGGAAAAGTTTGAAATATTAATTTATTATACAATAAAAATCTATTTATAATGGATCCAAAATAATTTATTTAGAGGATAAAGTTGGGAGGGGTAGATGATATCTCAACCATTACATTTTATATAGGTTTAGGTCACCATATTATCCTTATATTTTAGATTTAACTCTTAGTTAAATTGTTTAACTTTTACCATTTATTATTGTATTATTATAATATATGGTTAATAAACATACTATAAAAATACATGATAACCCCAAGTGGTTAATTAATGAAATATATATCATTATATGAGTCCTTTTCCAATCTTTATATTTTTATGAATATTATATCATTTAATAATATAGTGTTTGTTTAAAAATCCCATTTAGGTCAATTTTGACATTATTTGGTATTTTGTTTTTGTGAAAGTCATAACATTTTTATCACTTTAGAAAAAACTTATTTAATCAACCCTAACATGTCATATTAACTTATAAAATAAGTTTAATTCTTAAAAAGTCTCAATTTACATTTATTTTGATATTTATAATATCAATTATTTTAATATTTAATCAATAAGGTAATTACGACATCATCATTGTGTCATAAATAAATTTAATTATTTAAAGTATAAAAAATATAAATAAAATTTAATTATTTAGGAAATATATTTAGTTTTATAATGAATATTTATAGTATAATTTATCTTATGTATAACCATAGAGTAAAAATGTTTTAGTTATGAAAATTTTAATTTAACTCTTTTAACTCTTCTTTAAATAAAATAATAATAAATGACCTAATATAATCCATGTGGATAAAATAGGATAATATTTTATTCCTAAGGTTTATTTTGGTTGAAAAAAACTTATCCAATAGAATTAGGACATGTGTTAGGGTAATTATAAAATTACTTTTACCTTCAATTACCCTATTTACTTTTAACCGTGAAAAATAAAATTCAAAAGATACTATTCACAAAAATTATTTTCATCCCATTGAACCATATTTTATTTACTGATGTAAATTGTGTATCTCATATTTTTTAAATTCAATTCACAAAAGCGTGAAAATTTTGTTTTATGAATATTTGCAAATGTGCCTAAAGGTGGGTAAAAGACGGTAAAAAGTTCAATAACATTTTTTTATCTTATTGTATTATAAAAGGAATTCAATAAATTAAATTGGACTAATATAGGTATTATTTATATATTTTTACATTAAAATAAATTTAAATTAATAATAAATTTTAAATAAAAATACAGCTTTATACAATAACAAATTGTTTTTCACTATTCATCAAAAATTGAATGCTTTCCGAAAAATACCAAAAATTCACCCAAAACTAATTTTGATATTACAAATTCAAAAATTATTTATATTTCACCAAATTAAAAACATATAAGTATTATTAATTAATTTTCAGAAAAATATTCTCATTGTCAAAACCAGAAAATTGGTTTTTGAGAAGTAAAAACAATCCAAATATTTGTATGTGTTTCTGTCCAATTTAAATGTAAAATTACATCCAATAACAAACATTGGATTAAATGATAAAAAGATAATCTATTTACACTTCAAAACCATTCAAATGTATAATTTAGCACTATAAATTATTTTGATTAAAAAGTTGTTTTTAATTAAAAATTAATATTTTTCACTATTCATCAAAATATGAAATTTATTAGAATAACACCAAATATTTATCCAAACACAATTTTTATGTTCTGATTCTAAATAAGAAGTTTATTTTTTTAAATTGAATATATAGAAGTGTCAAATATTGGATTTAAAAATGGTTTTCTATTAAAAGGCGGTAAAATTCCATTTTTTGAAAAATACTTCTTTTGTCTGAAAAATTGAATTTTTTTTATATTATATCTATGAAACACATTATATGGATGTTAAAAATATATGGAGTATATAAAATTCAAAATGCAGTTAATACTATTCATAACTAGTTTTTGAACAACTAGTTTGGTAAGTCGTGGTGCGCTCGAACTCAGTGTTGTGTGTAGCGCAAGCTGTTGAAGTATTTTAATGAAAATAACTTACTATGAAATCATGGGGTGTTACAAAATTGGTGTTGTTTCTTGAACTCTTTAATTATTAATGGAGGTTCCCTTGAATATTTTTTTTTGTGTTGGGGTGAATATCAAGTTTCATCGGAACCTCGCTATTGAGTATATAAAATAATATAAATATTCTATTAAACCCCACATGTGCTTCTATAAATAATTATATATATCTTGAAAGGAATATTAGTTGGGGAAATATAGACTATTGGTGAATCCTAAAATGTGGATTTTATAGTAGGTTTGATATAAGTTCCATTCTCACCGAACTTCGTGATGAGATATAGTCACTAGAGGATAAATAATGTCAGTTAAATAAATAATTAATTTTGTTTAATTAATTATTAAATTAACAAGAGATTTATTTATACCATATTTATATAAATATATAGGTTTATCTATAGAACACATAGATATTTATCAGAGAGATTTGTGGTGAAGGAATTATTGGATGGACATGTGTACTCATAGAGCCAATGATGAATGTTACAAAATAACCAATTACATCTCTTTTTTTAATTTATTTCACTAGAAAATGATCATATTCCATGGAAGGTTGGTCTATCCAAAATTTAACCATGTTTTTAGGGTTAGGAGGTCACTTTTATTGAAGCTTGAGTTATTGAGTCCTCACAGACCAAAGAAGAATCTTAAATACACATACATTCTAAAAGGGTGATTTGTAAATTAAGTGGGAAACTTGAGTTTGACTTGAGATAGATTAAATTAACACTAAGATAACTAAGTGAATTTAATTTATGTGAAATGGTTGAACCTAGATTAATATAAGGGATGGACTTGAAGGAAATCCTTTTTAACAATTTCAATTTATTATACTCAAGAGTGATTCATTCAAATCGATGAAAACAACTTCATCGCTTATTGGTTTAATAAAAAAATCTAATGATAATCAACTACACACTTGTAGGATCATTTTTATGATAAATCCACGGTAAATTTCCTTTTTATCACTTGAAGTGTGTAGACTTAAAATTAAATAAGGATGAAGAAGTATTAAGATCATCAAATGAAATTCTCAATTAAAAGTAGTGATTAAACATTAACAGTGTGAGAAATAACATCCAATACAGACCCTTTCTAATCCCTTGTATCAAACCACAATTGGGTTAACCATCCATTGATTCTATGATTTTAATGGAAGTGGGAAGTAGACTAATGAGTGAATAATTGAAGAAGCGAAAATAGTGAAATAATTATTACTCCACTGTTGTGTGAAGAAGTTCACAAGGTTTGGTGTGAATAAGTTCACACCTTTAGAAAATAGTACCAACATGATAGGAATAATAATATAATAAGAGGATAAAAAGAAATTTTATTAGAAAACCAAGGTGAATTTAAAAACATACATGAGAAGGAAATGTGATTGCAAAGACAAAGAGACTATATAGTATTATAACTAAACAAAAACCATCCATGCATCAACTCCTTCACCAAAACATCCTTAAGTAAGAATTTTTGAAGCCTTGGGTTGAGCCTCAAATAGTAAAAGTCACCTAAATAAATGATGTTAGTCCTAGGTGGGTCGAAAGTCAAGGGAAAGAATAATTCCCCCCCCCCCATGACAAAAACATAATCTTGATTCAATCCACCAAAAAGAGGTTATAAAATAAGCTTCTATATTGTATAATTTCTATTCTCCAAAGAATAAGAAATTGAATACACTGATTTCTCCTAATACCTTATAAAATTTCATCCCAATTATAATTTGGGTTTCAGATATATGATCAAAATGATGGGCCCTTTTTCTAGGTCGTGGAATATGGTTCGTAATTTCATTTTCAGCATGGGATACTTGAAACTCCCTTGAAAAATCATAACTGTCTTTGGTTTGTTTTTAATTAAATGTTCTTAGTTATATTCTGTATCTCGTTTTAAAAATTTTGCTTCACTAGGCTTGAATAATGGATGCTACAATTATATTACTAGGATGTTGTCGAGTTCACTTTTCCCAAAATTTCATGGGTTGAATATCTAAAATAGTTGTCTTGCAATGGGAATTTTCAAGTGCTCGAGAAGTATGAATTGTTCACAATGGAATACAAAACATGAAAAACAAACATTAAATTAAAATAATTAACATTTTGTGTTTTGGGAGGTGTCCAAATATGTACCAAGTAATAGTGAACTTTAAGAAATAATTACTATCATAATGTGAAATAATGTCCAAATTGTAAAATTTAGTAAAAATGGTGTTTATTAATAATGAAATAAAATAAAATAATATATTATAACATATAGTATTAGCATCTTTTAGTGGATAATTACACCCCAAAATTAGTTTTTATATTCTCGAGAAAATTGTATCTCAATATTATAAAATTTCAATTCCCTTTTCCAAAATTTTTTCAATATAAAATTCTCACCAAAATTACTCATACCAAAACATTATGAAAACCATAAAAATATTTTAACACAAGATTATTTCACAAGAATATCCCAAGACCAAGTATATTCCCTTGTTTAAATTCCTCACCACATTTCATTCAATTTCAATTAAGCATGATGATGTGTTGTATATCACACTAAACATGGGGATTAATTTTTATTGAAGGGGGAAAAGATGGAAGATTTTGGTGGGATCACATTTAATACTAATATGAGTATTAATTTTTTTTCATTTTTATCATGGTAATTAAAATTTCACTCAATCAAGCTAACCCCTGTAGTGAGAATTTTATGATTACTACCAGGCTCAATGACCTTAGGGAACCATGTGAGGCTCACATACTCAGGAATCATACAATGTTAACTCAGTTAAACAAACCAAAATTACCATAAATAGAGATATAATTCCAAAATCCATCCTATAAAACAATGGATTCACAATCCCCAAGTACCAAAATCCACACATTAGGACAATCCATTTCTCTACGTGTGATTTTATTATTATTATTATTATTATTATTATTATTTTGATTTTTTTAAATACTCATGTTTAAATTAAAGAGATCACTAAACTAATGTTATTTATTATGGGAATATAATAACTTTAACTAAAACATGAAAATTCAAAGGATGTGTATTCTGATTTTTTATTATTAAATTGATGAAAATTTAATCGGTGAAAAATCACATTAGAAATCCACAATTTCCAAAATCTATACTCATGTACTTATACATGGATTAAAAAATAGAATCAAATCATAAAAAATTATTTGATATCGAGTTTCAATGTTTTCAATGTGTATTATTATATTCAAGGTTAAAGAAAATTTTCCTTCCATTAACAAACATTTTTTTATTTCAATTTTTTTTTATTTTTTTATGCACAAAAAAACAATTTTTTATTTAACCCCCAACATAGAATAACAACATCCCTATTTTTTAAAGAAAATAAAATTTATAAGGGGATATAGGTGGAGGAGAGGAGTTCCAAAATTAAAATTTGAAAATAACTTATGGAATAATGTCACCTGGTGGTATACATAAGAAGTTCATGCTACAAGAAATTGATCCTCATATACCTAGGTCACTCATGGATCCCCCATAGTGGATGTTATAATAGTGTGTAATTTTATAGTGTAGGTGATTTACTTAAAACAAATTCTACCTCAATAGTCATTTCTTCTCACACACAAGACAAATTAGAAACGATGGAAACCCTAAGGGGTTACCTTAAATAAAAAAATGGATAAAAAAGAGTACTTGTTTATTTTGAAATTCTAAACCTTGATTCAATGTACAAGTAAAGGCCAAATTTCCTCTTATAAACTTATTTGTTTAATGTAGTTATCTCAACATGTACCATAAATCTATAAACTTTTATATGGTTTCTAGGCTGGATCAGTTTTCTCATCTATACTTTCTTGTTTATTGAATTATTTAATGAATGGTTTTAACCTATGACCATTTAATTTGAAGAGATGACCACTAGTGTAATCTTAAATATCTACTACCCTATAAGGGTACACATGATGCACTATACAGGGTCTTTACAACCTAGACCTTAATTTTCCTGGATGTAAATGAAGTTTGGTATTATAAAATAGTACACATTTTCCTAGTTCAATGTTTTTTTACATTGAGATTCCTAGATTGGTAGGCTTGAACTCTAGATTTATTAATCCTATAATTTTCATAATCCTCCATCCAAATTTTCTGAGGTCCATTAAGATCAAATTTCATCTTTTTTTTTTGATAAAAAAATGTCAAAGTTACATTTTTATTGTATGAAAGGCCTTATGGTAAATTTCAATTGGAAAATGGCATGATTTTCCATAAACCAACCTATATGATGATGTTCCTAGGATAGTTTTGAAAGACGGATGATATGCCGAAAGGGCATCCACTATATTCTCAGACTAATCTTTCCTAGAGGGATTGATAGGTTTTTCAAGAATTTTCTTAATCTCCCTATTCTCCAACTCATCTTGACCATTAGTATGATGATGTTAGGTAGTGGATACTTTTTGAGAAATAACATACTTATAAATGAGTTCTGAGAAGTGATGGTTGGAAAAAATTGGTTTCCTAATTAGTGATGATATCACTAGGAATTCCAAATCTAGAAAATGTGTGCTCTTTTAGGAATCAGAACACAACATGATGGTAATTAGACTTAGTGGGAATAACCCCTACCTATTTTGAGACATAATAAACTCTTAATAGAATATAGAGATATCCCATAGAGTTTAGTAAGGGAACCATGAAATCAATTCCCTAACAATCAAATATTTTGACTACTAGAATGGGGGTAAGAGGAATTTTATTCCATTTGGCCATGGATCCAAATTCTTGAAACTAGGGAAAACATTGGAAGAATTTGTAAAAATACTTAGTGAGTTTAAGATATTAGAAACAACATTGGAGGAACTTTGTAGTCATTTTATTTATAGAAAAGTGTCTTATATATTCCTCTAAATGGAAGAATTTTTTAATGGACTCTTACTCAGACTCAATAACACATATCCTAATAATTTGATCAAGAAATAACATAAAGAGGCATGGATAATAAAATACATAGTGTTTGAAATTATAAAGTAATTTACTCTTATCATGTGTCCTAATGTATTTTGGAATCACACCTGTAACCAAGTGGTTTTCTATATCAGTATACCATGGGTAATCACTCACAAAATAGAGGTTCTCATCAAGAAATGAATCAATCCTAGAAAGTTCATGTGAGTTTTCATTGAATTACATCATAAATATGTGATCATCTATAAAAGTTTCAATACCCATTTTATCCTTAATGTTTAAATCAAACTCTTGAAGAATAAGTACCCACCTAATCAATCTATCCTTTGCATGTTGTTTATGGAAAATGTATTTTAGAGCTGAATGATCAGTAAAGACAATGATTGGGGGTCCTAAGTGATAGAACAAATATTTATCTAATGAAAAGAAAAACTAACTCTTTCTCAGGGGTGGTGTAGCTGATTTGTGTATCATTTAAATATTTACTTTCATAAGTAATGATACATATAGTTTTATCAGAACATTTTCCTCACATACCTCCTACAGAGAATTCAATCACATCACACGTGAGTTCGAATTAATGTTTCCAATTAGAAGTATTCATGATAGGTGGATAGAGAAGAGATGAATTGAGTGTCGAGAATGATTCCTAACATCTTTATATCCATAATAAATGAAGCATAATTCACCAAAAGAGAACAGAATTGGTCTGTAAATGGACATTAAATTCCTAAAAAACCTGCTATAGAATAATGTTTTTCTTATTAAGGACCTCCCTTATATGAAATTTTTGAGAGAGGGAAGGTGATTAATTATATAAACCTTAGATTTATAAACTTTAATTCCTATAACAGATACCAAATATCCCAAAACAGGTCCCTCCTTTACCATGAAATATAATTTTTCCTAATTTTGGATGAGATTATTATCCTCTCATCTATAAAAATCCATTTAATCATTTTTAAGGAATCCCTAAAATTTATCCGCAAATATGGAGAAGTTGCCGATAAATAACTCTTAATAATCCCCCACTATGTCAAAGAATATTCCCATCAAGCACTACTAGAAGGTATGAGGGGAATTACATGACCCAAAGAGCATACACTTGAAGGTGAAGGTGCCGAATGAATAGGTGAAGGTTGTTTTTTCTTGATCCTATACAAAGATCTAGATTATATTATACCCTGATAATCCGTCTAGGAAATAGTAGAACTAATGACCTGCCACTCACTCGAGGACTTGATCAATAAAGGGTAAGGGAAAATTCTCTTTCTTGGTGCATGAGTTTAACATCCTATAGTCAACACACTCTCTCTCTAAACTACTAAACCTTTTGGGGAGAAGATAAATATCCTAATTGGTGATCTGCATGATTCTATTCTCCGTTAGTACAACTTGAAATGGGATTACCCACTCACTCTCAGAAATGGGGTAGATGGTACCCACTTTCCAAAACATAAGAAGTTATTTCCTTATCACATTCATAATATTAGGATTGAGTCTTTACTAAGGTTGACAACATTTTTGATATTCAAATTCAATAATAATCATATGGGTTCCAATGAGTGGGCCAATCCTAGGAAAATCATAAAGGGTCCATCCAATTGATTTCTTAGTATTTCCTTGGACATCCAAAATCAACCTATCTTGATATGATTTAAGAGAAGAAGAAATGAAAACATGGAAGTTTGAATTGTTCCCTATGAATACATACTCTAGTGATGAAGTTATAAACTTAAATTCAATATCATATTGGTTAACACTTTCAAAATAAGGGTGAGAGCTTGTATCAAACTTAGTCTATTTTCCTAAATTTCTTGACAGAATTGGTTCCTTTTGAATAGATGTTTTATCCTTTATATTGGCTATATTAGTGTTATAAATTTGAATGAAATCATTTTTTTTATTTCAAAAATGGTATCATTGATTGGTGATACTAAAAAATCATCAATAGAGTCTTCTAAAAGATATTAATGATTAGGAGAAAAATTTTCATCATGTGAAAAAAGGAAATAAATCCCATATTAACTTAAACATCTTAAAACAATTCCTTGATGTTCACATGGGTCACTATCAACACTACCTATCTAATTTACATTGTGGATATCTTAGTCATCCTCAATTTGAGAGTTTTCCTTATAAATGTTCAGATTGAGGCTCATATTTTCGAAGGTTATCTTCATGATTCTATTCCTAACTCAGATGAATGAGTTGATTATTGCTAAGAAAGGAAGACCAAGGATGATTTTGGTTTGTTCCCTAGGACCTAATATTGGGTGATTATCAAAGAAAATGAACTTATAAGGATAAATTTAATTCTCAAATTTTACCAAAAAAAACCTTTAATATCCACTTAGGAACCCACATACTACCACCATCATGATTAAGGGTGAAAAATGTGGGATAGAGTTCCTTAATCACTAACTAATAATACATGGAATATAGAATCATGTTCACATTTTATCCTAGATTAAAAATGTATTTTACAACTTCATTATCTTCTAACTTAACATTTATTTAGGGACATCCTAGGTCTTTCAACTTATGAGTAATTGTTCCTTTAATGGTGGTACTCAGATTAGCATCCAAAAGGAATTGGTTTTGATGTGGAAATTTTGTTTTAAAAGTACAAAAGTCCTTAAGGCAATTTGAGTAGGTAGTAATGGATTTTATTGGATCAAGAAGACAAATGTTCAACTTAACCTGAGAGAATATTTCCCTTAAAGTTTCATTCAGTTCTAGTTTATATTTTCATATCATGCATTGGGGAAGGGAGAATATTGTTTTAGTCTTTGGTGTGGTTCAAGATATTTCACATTCTCATCATATTTTTTAGATTAAGATTGAGGTAATTTAACATTTTCATTTTTTTTCAAATATTTTAATGGTTCTAGGATGTTTTTTGGGGTTTTCAATCGATTTCACACTTACTAAGACAATCACTATGTATAGTTGTTCATGAGAGGTCTGGGTGTAACTGTATTCTCCCCTAAGGGTTGGGGTAGCCTAAGTTGGCATGGGTGATTCTACAATTTTAATAGTTTCTAGTTCATTTTTAAGTGATGTGACTTCTGACTTCATTTTCTCTATTTTTTTACACAACTGTTCAATGATTGGGAGATGGATAGATTAGGAATGGGCTTGTGTTGTTTGGTTTATCCTGATAGGATACTTTAGTTGCTGGATTAGTTATTGATTGGGTTGCTAAATGGGTTGTTGGTATTGGAAAAGATAATGTTGGTATTGAAATGGTTTTGATAAGAACTGGTTATGGGTTTAAAAACTTTGTGGAGGGTAGAGATTTGGTGCTTCTAGCTGATTGGGTTGTTGGATGGGTTGCTAGTTATCTTTCCAACAGAATCCTAGATGGTCATTATACCTTGGATTTAGAGTGTTTTGGTACATTGGATTTTTAAACATCAAAGAGCTTACCTCTTCTTGTGGGAATCCTAAAAGAATATATATAATGGATGGAATGGATGGATAGTTTTTGATTTTATGGTCATTTTTTTCACAAACTGTGAAAAGAGGGTCAATATTTTGAATTTCATGGGCCTTCCAATGATCAATCTCCTCGACCTTCCTAGTGAGTGAAGCTAGTATTTCCCTAAGACTTTCTTCATCCCTAATAGTTTCCATTACTCTATATCTGGGAGTCTTATTTCAGTATGGTGATGTTCCCCATGTTTAGTTTTGTTCGGAATAACCTTCGAGATATTCATAAGCATCATTTGGTGCTTTTTTAAGGTTCCATTACATATCATGTCAATGGATTGTTTATTTACCAAACAAAAAACATAATATAAGATTTGAACTTATTCAAGGATTCATAATATGTAGTGAGGTACCATATTGAGTGTTTCCTTAAAACATTAACATGATTCATATAATGAAACCCCTTCTTTTTCGAAAAGGTTTTGGATTCTATTTTTAAGTGAAATTGCTTTGTGACAGGGGAAGTATTTTTTTGTAGAATACTATTTGTAATTGGTATTAGGAGTGGATTGATGAAGGTATTCGACATTTTAACCAATTATTAGATAAATACTTCAGTGATAATGGAAATATATTCATTTTAGATGAATCAAGTTGATGTGGTGGGCACTTGGATTCAAAAAATCCATTGAACTTCTTGACATGAAGGTATGACATTTCTGACTCCATACCATGGAATGTTCGATGGCGGTTTAGGACATGAGGTTTGAAGAACTTGTGGTATTATCCTTGTGTGGTATAAATAATTCAAGATGATACATTGGTTTAGGTAGGTGTGAGTTAGTCCTTCATGGTTTGGTTGACAACATTCCCCATATTTAGGGATGCCTCATTTGGATTTCAATTTTTTTGCCCAATTAGGATTATGAGTTAGTTTCTTTGAATACCCTCCATAGAAATAGATATAGTATTATGAAGATAATAGTCTAATTTAAATATAACCCAAGTTATTATTAAATCCCCAATCCCAAGACAATCCACCCCAACTAGACAATCTAAATAGTCACTGTTATTGGTAGACATTCTCCATGAAAAGAAAAAAGAAATGTGAAAAGATAAGATAAATGGGATGATAAAATAGAAATGGGGGATAATAGAATGAGTGTCAAGATGGATTACTTTATTCCCCAAAAATGACACAAAAATATTGTATCACCCAAATTTACCCATGTTTTTAGGGTTATGCTTTCACTTTCAGTGAATCTTGGGTTGTGAAATCCTCAGATACCAAAGAAAAAACCTGAAGAAACATACATTATATGGGGGGATTTTTATATTAAGTGGAAAACTTGAGATTGATTTGAGAAGATTTAAATTAACACTAATATTCCTATGTGAATTAAATTTAGGATAATTGGTTGATCCTTGGTTATTACAAGTGATGGATTTGACGAAATTCCTTTTTAGTGATTTAAATTTCTTATACTCAAGAGTGATTCATTTAAAGAGATAAAAAAGACATCATAAATTATTATTTTAATAAAAAAACCTAATTCTAATAACCTATAAACTAAGAGGATAATTTTTATGAATGCCTTAAGGTAAACGTTATTATTATAACTTGAAGTGTGTGGCCTTAAAATTAAATAAGGACAAATAAATATTAAGATAATCAAATTAAATTAAATTTTAAAAGAAGTGTTTAAACATTAAAGGAGTTACAAATAAAATCCAATTCGGACCCTTGACACTACCATGGATAAACCCATAAGAGGGTTATCCAAAAATTTATGCTATTATTTCAATGGAAGAGGGATGTAAACTCATGAGGTAAAAATTGAAGAAGTGAAAAGTAATGAAATAATGATCACTCCACCATTGTGTGAATAATTTCACAAGGTTTAGTGTGAATAATTTACAAACATGATAAAATTTTATCAATGTGACATGAATAATAATAGAATAAGAGGATATGGATAACTTTTATTAATAAAATAATGTTAATTTATAAACTTACATGAGAAGGATATGAGATTACAAAGACAAAGAGGTATTATAACATTACAATGAAAAAACACCATCCATGACTCAAATCATTAAACACCACTACCTTAAATATTATTTCATAAATCCTTAGGTTGAGAATCAAATATTTAGTTTCATCCCAATTAATGATGGTATTCCTATGTAAGTGGAATGTTAATATCGAGAAGGGTTTTCCACCCATGAAACAAATATGAGCCATCTTGCATCCACCAAAAAATGTCTCATAAATAATCATCTAGATGGTTGAATTTGGGTGGTAAATAAAAAAAAGAAATTGAATCCCTTATGTATCATCAAAACTAATAAAATTGCATCCAAATTTGAATTTGGTTTTCATATATATGTACAAAATGGTGGGATGAGTTTTTGGTCCACAGAATCTGGCTCATAATTTCATCTTTAAATTAAAAAGCCTAAAAATCTCTTTAAAACTCATTACTAGCTTTGATCATTATTAAATTAAATGTTATTCATGATGTCCTGTATCTCCTTTTAAAATTTTAGATTCATTGGTCTTGAATATTGGATTATATAGTGATATTATTGAGATGTTGTTGAGTTCACATTGTCCAGAATTTTCAGGATGAATGTCCAAAATGGTGGTATTCCAATGTGAATCTTCATGTTATAAAAAAGTATGAATTGTGACTAATGGAATGATAAACCTGAAAATGAAATATTAAATTAAAATAATTACCATTTGGTTTTTTATGATGTGTTCAAATATTTACCATGTAATAGTACACTTTAAAAGATAATTATAATCATAACGTGAAATCATGTTCAAATTGTAAAATTCACTAAAAATGGTGCTTCTAAATAGAAAAACACATAAAAATTATACATTATATCGATGAACATTATCCTATTTAAATGGATAATAAAAGGGCCATTTTTTTATTTGATTTACTATATGTTTTTCATTGCTTCCAACCGTTATCAATCACACCTAATTTGAATCCATGTTAAAATATTTCATGGCCATATCAACTCATTTTTTTTCTGAAACAATGATTTTAGACACTTTTATTCTAGATATTATTATAATCCAGTTTTTTATTTTACTTTTTCAATGTGATAAATGGTTGAATCTTATATATCCATGGTTTAATATTATCATTTTTTTCATGGTTATATTTATCTACTCTTCATGTATTCCTCACCGATTATCGATTTTGGGCTTATGATTTGACAATGCATGTAGAATGATTTTTTGGGTTATATTCAAAATGTTCACCAGATAATTATTTTCTGTTCAAAAATAAAAAACATTTCATGGAAGTGGAATCCTAGGAGATAGTGGTTGATAAGAAAATAAAGGCACATTATGAACACCAGGTTGAGATGTGATCGAGTGTGGATGAAATATATGAGTGTCAATAATTGATTTTCTGGAGATTGGTGGCCTGAATCAGCCCATTGATGAGGATTTTGACCATGATCACAGAGGCATACAATATTTTTGTTAAAATAGAGGTGTATCCTTCTCTATTAATGATGTATTGGTAGGATGACTTAAATTCAAGAAACATCCTATCTAAAGACATGTAGTTGAGAAGAACACACCCAATGTATTCTGGGTGTTGGAAATCTAGGACGTTAGGAATATAAAAATATCCGAAATTGAGTTGTCCAACAAAAATCAATTTTTTTATTTAATTGGAAGCTCTGGGTATATAAATAGTACCAAACTAGAAACCCAAGTGCATGCACACACTGTGTTTATTAATATGACATGTGATATACCCTCTAAGAAACACAATATGGGTAGCCTGGTAAATTTCAGGTTCCAATTATCAACCATACACACCATGTATCTCATTTCACTTATTGTGTATATATATATATTCACTCCATGTAGGATTTCACTATAAGGATAGATATTTGACATAATGTGACATGTTTTTTTATCTCTAAGAACATGCCATTTACTTTTTTTAGAACAATCAATTGACTATATCTATTTCCTTAGGCTTGGATTACTTCTAATGTGTCTTACTATTTGAGAAAAAGTCTACATGGGATGAAATAATGAAATTTGGTTTAGTATTAGATATTTTATGTGTGACGGTTCATATAGGTTTCTCCCTTTAATAGTGGATTAGCTGAATACGAGTTTGGGATTTCATCTCCATAGCAAATATGGGGTCGTTATTCCCTTAATAGTTTTGGTTATATCCCAACATGGGTGTTAGTTTATGAACATGGATTATAATAATTTTTTATAAATACAAACTAATTTCATTTAATTGTTAAATATGTTTTTGAATTTAATTGTTATTTATTTGTTCATATCATTCTTATTTTTTTCATAAACCTTGTTTAAAATTAATTTATTGAAATATTTTCATTTATGTTATGAAACTTGTTTAAATTTATCTTTACCTATAAAAATGGTTCAAAAATATAATTTTAACATTATTTATGTCCTATAACATTTCTATTACCATTATTTGAGTTTTTATTTTACCCATACATGTATTTTGAAACTTTTTTTATTATCATTACAGAACTATTCATTACTCGTATATTGATTTTCATGAGCCCTTACTAAAGATTTACAATATGGGATTTACCCTTACATATATTTAAATGTACCCTTATACAAGATTTTTAATATGACATTTACCCTTACATAGATTTTATTACCCTTATATACCTTTTTTAATATAAAATTTACTTGTAGGTATATTTATGTTACCCTTATGAAACTCTTTGAAAATGAATTATACCCTTATGTATGAATTTTAACATTATGTTTACTATTAAGTGAGATTGATATCTTATGGGTCACATTTATGAAAATATAAAAACACATTTATGTGGGTTTAATGAATTTAATCTTACATTTACATGAGTATAAGAAATTACAAGTTATGTTTATGCAGTCAGTAATCAAACCATTTCACCTTTACATAGTGTAAATAATACCCTTACACAATGCATGATTTACCATTATGAATACATAAAACTAACTTCACACATCATATCATGATTATCAATTACCCATAATCAAGCAGTCCATCATTAAAAGCAATGAAAACATGATATCAAATTTTGAAAGGTACCTATTTTTTTATTTTATTAGTCCTATACCAACAATAAAATCCTCTTATAATGGAATAACACCCATATTTTCCTTTTTCTAGAATTACACCTATGTTAATAATGACAAAAAATATATATTCTATTAGTATCTCATTACCTTAAATGGAATCACATTAGAAGTGTTAGTAGAATAATTGATGATAGAAATGTAATATACAATATTAGTAGTGGTATTGTCGTCTAATGGTAGAATTTCTCAACCCAATGGTAGTAGAAGAAGGACCTAGACAATATCATCGCCTTCCTCATCATAGCCAAATCGACATGGAAAAAAATATATAACCTAAAATACCACATATTTTAATCTTATTGGTGAATATGATACATAGTATTTTTTAGCAAAACAATGTATTCGATTGTTCAATATAGCTGATTACTACGTTTCTAAAGTAAATCCCAATGTCTATTTCATGAATACATGGAAATATTAGATTAATTTGTAAATTTATTTCAATTATATTTGATATATTCATAATTTTTTTATTAATTTTAATATATATATGTGTTAATGATCACATTGGAAGTGTTTTAGAGTCATTTCATACAGGAATAAGAATGTTGGAATTCTCTAATAATGATCATTATAATTCAAATTACAGGTAAATGGTATTATTCGAGGTATTATTATTATCTAAATAGTGAAATACTATGATTGGTTACTTAGATGATCCTTAATAATCATAATCATATAATTAAGGATTTAAGAATATTTATTGGAATGAGATCATGTGGGAACATGATTAAATAATCCTGACATAGTTTATTCAAACAAGTGACATATAGAAAACAACAACAACACTGATAAAAGATTTTTAATGTTATGAATACCTTTTATGGATACTATTTTATTAGGGAGATCATGAATAAATTTATGTTTTGATCACCTACAAAAAAATTGATTGATGTTCATGAGCTACATTAATATTCAACTTTATCTTCTCTATTCCTATTCTTAATTTCTTTTAGGTTTTCATTCTTATATATTTTCATTCTGTTATTTGTTTCATTCAAATTAGATTAATATTTTCCCATCCAAAAAATATATTCCTAGGTTATTATTCCAATTGAAAAAGAAGGTAGGGTTGTGACTCCTAAACAAAAGTTAGGTTGGTCATGGGTTGTGACTCCTGTAAAATCTAGTTGGGTTATACCACTAGGCGAGAAAAAATTATTTCTCAAAATGGGTTATTACGACCTAAATAAGTTATTTTCTTAGTCCATACTAGTGTTTTTACCTAGTAGATAATGTTTACGAGTTGATTATGATTTTTGTGATCTAAAATAATATAAAAATATCTTGTCACCTTTATTTTATTTTCCGTTAAAATATTTATTTCAATCGTTTCACTGTATAATAATCTAAATAATATAATTTGATTAAATTTTTTGAAAATAACTATTCACACCACTCTAGTCCATATTTCCATATTACAAATAATTAAATATTGGTATCAGAGGGTGGTTACTTTTCAAGAGTTTTCTAGTTATTACTATTTAATTATCTTTTTGTACTAACCATTATGCTAGACCAAACAATATAAGGAAAGATACACTGAATTATTATTAAGAGTTTGGAACTTGATTGATTGAATCCCATAAAACCACCTCATTTAAAAATAAGCTATTATATATACTATAAGGATCATATAGAGTTATTTATAAAAAACATAGGTCTTGAATTTTGGGATACCCTGTCAGAACATTATAAATTTACTGAGGTAGATTTATAATCTCTTACCAAAATTGATTCTACAAATTATGTTCTAAAATAAAAATTTATTAATTTTATAGAAGATTAATGGGTTAATTAAAATTTCATTGGTAATAAAATTTTATAAAATAAAAGAAGGAATATTTTTAAATCAAAGATAATATTCTTAATATTTGGTTAAAATATTTTATTGTGAATTATGTAAAATGGTGAGAAATATAATTAGAACCAATGCTCAAATTTATGGGGATAAATATAGAAAATATATGAATGATAAAATGTATAGAGGAATGATAGGAAGCCTACATTATCTAACTAAATCAATTCTTGATACTATTTTTTCAGTCTGGATGTGTTAAAGATATGAGTCTAATCCCAAATATATTTATTTAAAGGTAGTTAAAATAATAATTAGATATATTAAAGGAGCCATTAACACTCCATTTTTAGTCTAATCAAATTTTTTTAATTTGTTATCATATTCGGACATTGATTTTAGAGGCTATATACTTGATAGTAAAAGAACATCAGGTTTGTTTCAATTACTTGGTAAATGTAATTATCCCAGAACCACACTCCCATATTCAGTGATCAAAAAATATTCTTTACATTTCCAAATTTGAAAATATTAAATGTGACCCAATTTAAACCATAAAAACTTACAATATCCAAAAAATATTGTATCACTTAAATACCCAGGGGCCATTTGATTTTGAGTTTTAGATAATTAGGAAAAATTCTTACATAATAGAGTGGATGTTTAAAAAAATGGTTCATAACAATATAAATACCCTCCGACTAAGTTCTTCAGATATAGTAACCTTCATAGGTATAACATATTTAAAACCATTACTCACAACTTGAGGACAAAAGAAAAATAGTATGGGTGAGATCAAATTCACTTTATGGGTAAACACATGAAATAACAATTGAATGTTATCATTGAGCATAATATGAGCTTAAGGTATGATGACATAATAAAAATGCATGGACATAACATAATATATTTCATAGCCATCAAAACATTTATCAAAATACATGTTTTATCAAATAAATATTTATAAAATGAAAAATTCATGCGGATCAAAAATCCTGATCCATATGATACAAATATTTATCAAATTAATCATAAAAAAATATTAGTAATCATAATGAAAACATGTTGGTATCTTGGATAATTATCTTTATATAAACCTCAAAATAACCCTTATAAATTTATGAACAATTATGATTGACTTATTAAATATTTTTTTAGAGAACATAATAATTACCCAATGCATTGGAGGGATAAAATGGGCCCAACTGTCATTTTTTATAACACAACCAACCATCATTGGTATATAATTGAACCACATATCATTTTCAAAAATTTAAAAGAAGCATAACGTGAATAAGGCATGTATATCTTTAATTTACTCAAAAAATCATAGAAAAAACCAGTATTCACTTATTAACACAATTAACCTATAGAAACAAAATGTTTACCTGAAAATCTATTTGAGAAAATCATAATTAAAATATAGAAATAATAATTTTTGTATCATCATAACATATCCTCATAGGAGAATAAGTAAAATCAAGGGTTATTGTTTCTAATAAATAGAAATACTATTAAAAAATTCTTGAGAAAATAGCCCTTTCAACTTTTAAAATAACTTTAAGAAACTAAAATTTCATAAAATATTGTGATAATAATTTCCTTTCAAAATAACCATGGAAACTTATAAAGGAATATTCTGAAAAAATAAATGTCATTATGGTGGGAAAATCCATTCATGTCATAAATGTTAAAAATAAATTCTCTTTGAATTTTTTTTAAAGATAGTAAAAAGTGACCTATATAGAAAACTATAAGAAAATTATTTTAAAAAAAATTAAATGCAAAAAATTTTAGGTATAATCAATTTCTGAAATAATTTATATTTAGAAAATAATATCCTAGAAAATATGGATATCGAAGAGAAATATCCCAGATCTAAAAGAAGATACAATATCATTATCACTTACAAATAACATTATTGATTCTACTTCAATAAATAATAGTGGAAATAAAAATTAAACATCTAAAATAAATATATAAATAAATTATATTAAAATATTTGTGGTTCAATAAAATAATATCATATGATTTACCACTAAATGAACCTTTAACATAAACAATATTGAAAAGAATGAAGATTGTAACAGAAAACATTTACCTCTTTAGCAACCTTAAAATAAAATGTCATTGAAATTAATAGTATGATATGTATTACTAAATCCAATGTTTTTCATTAAGTAATATTTTAATATTCATTCATACAATATTATATACACATTACAAGTAAATCATGGTTTATGACATGAACCTTGTCTCAGGAAAATGAGATTGAGACAAAGAAACCCCTTTCAAAGATTAGAACTTTTGAAGTTATAATTAATCCATGAAGTAATTATGTGTAAATATTTAAATCCACATGAAATAAGTGGAAATATATATTAAGAAAAATAGATATCAATTCATACAAAATAATTTCATAACAAAAAAATTAAATAAGAGTTATAATTAAATTAAAGGAGATTTAGTTAAGAAACTCATTGCCACTTGGTAACTTTCAATTCAAATCCCCTTGGATGAAATAATTGCATTTCAACTTTAAATACCAAAAATTATGAATATTTCAAGGCATAACTTATAAAAGTGTTATTATATATATCATATAAAATAAATTAAGTTCATAACATTAAAATATGCCTTAATTAAGGGAAATTGAGATGAAATCCCTTTCTTTGAGTCCTGAATTTCCATGTTTTTCATTTAACTCATGTATAATAAAATAAAATAAATTATTTTATTTCTTAAAAAACTTTTCTAAGATTAATACATTATACTTATATCATTTATTTAATTTATTTTAACTACATATTTAATATCTTATTTGATTATGTTCACATCGAGTGTTTTGAGGATGTTTTATTTATAACATCAAAATGAATTTGGTATGTTGACCATGGTCAAAGGGTTAATTGTTACCTCATATTTAGATTAATAATTATTTAGTAACTATAATTTTTTTAATACAATTATACTTTTAAAATCAACCATTAAATATGGTTATGGAAAATGTACTATGTTATAACAATAGAGACAATAAGCCGCATGTATGCATGACTAACAACTCAAATTTTCATTGATCATGATGGAAAGAAGGTAAAAATTATTTTAAATTTTTATAATGACAATTATTTCCAAAAAATATTACCTATTTAAATAAACTTATATATATCATCCACGTGATGCGGTGATGAAAAATAAATCACATCACTTTGTGGATATGGTGGTCCACATGTATGCCATAATGTAGTGATCAATTTTTAATGAATGGAATGTTAAGAAATGAGATGATATTTTATCTACACAGAATTATAAATATTTCATTAATATCATATATAAATATTAATTCCTTATTTATATCCATCCATGGTAGAAGGTGATGAAAAACAAATTACATCAATTTGTAAGGCAGTAGTCCACTGTACATATGAATGATGATTTCATTTCCCATTTTATGGAAGACTTAATAGGTATAAGATATGTAATTAACCTAATTGTTTTTTGTATATTTAAGTTACTTTTTGTTGTTTTATTATTTTAATGTCTCGGATTTCATGTGCATTATTTTTTTAATATTATATGAAATTATTTTGAGACCAGAAATTTCGACGACATGTGGTTCCGATCCTGGAGTGCCCGAAATAAATGTTTGAAAATAAATTAAACTTTTAAATAGAGCGTGTGAGCAGTTTTCCTAAATAAGTAAAATACCATTTAAACAGGCGCCCAGATCAAAAATCTGAGGGAACTTTTGCGTTCAGAGCGGCAACATTGCCTTTGGTGGGGCATAACATCGACCAGTGCAGGTCAACAACAAGAGTTGGTTTTTGGACGTTTTAATGAAAATAAAAAAATTAATAATTTAGTTTATTTAAAATGTTTCATTTTTTCACAGTGATATAATCCTCCCATATAAGTGCATGCTTATGAAAAGTTCGCAGGTTTAGCAGCATAACCTTGCAAATTGAGGATTTTCCGTTGATGTTTTGGAGGAGAACCCGTTGGGGGACGACAAATACATGATCGATCGAAGCTTCCTAGATTCAACGAACCTCACCAACGAACATGACCCAACGATCGTTATTCATCCGGATTGAGGTAGGGGTTTTTTATTTCGATTTAGTTGTTCCCCATTCTTCGATTAAATCACGAACACAGATCAACTGATGAACAGGTTGATCGGCAGATCATGCATTCCTAATGGAGGGTTTTTATTGGGTTGATTTTGGGGATTAATCCATGATTTTAAAAATCCATGTTTTGATTCCTTATTTTTAAAACCTTCTAATGAGATCCGATTAACACCGTGAAGAATGATGGAGATGTTCATTCCTCTTTTGTTATTAGATTTTCTTCCTCTCTACCCCTCACATTCTTCGTATTCTTCATGGGGCGATGAACCGTAGATAGTTGCACATCCGTTTCGCATCACAAAAATCCCAAATTAAAGAATATACATCGCAATAACCTAGAGGAGGTACAACAGCGATGGAGGTAGACGAATCGACCCGGTTTGTGAGAAAACATTCTTCGACCGTTATTCGTGTTGATGATCAAAACAAGTTTTCAGGGCTGATCAAACACCTGAATACCCCCGAAACATCGATGTCATGGTGGGGTGACTTTGGATCTTGAGTATCAAGATGATCATATGGATGGATTGAGGATCGGAACATCCCCAAGGTGCGGTGACAAAGAATGATGGTTCGTGAAATTTCTGAAGAACACGACGTGTATCCCAAGGAACACAACATGTGGGACCGGCTCAGCAGCAGCTAGGATTCTTCAACGCACAAAGCAATGACATGGCATATTCTCCGAAGAACAAGACATTTGGTTCTTTACTCAGGACTCTCTGTGCATCTCAGATGATACAAGGACACAGGGTAGATTACACGACAATGAACTCCCCCACACAACCAAAACATGCCTGCTGCAAGGGTTACCCCGTGCACCAGTTACACAGGTTGCAACACATGGGTTGAAGCTGTGTAACTGAACATGGACAGCATACAAGGAGTCCTCACTTGATAGAGGAACATGGCGTGTCACTCCCTTACACGCCATGTATATCTTCTTCTGAAAGACAAGGCTTGTGACCCGATCCGTTGTACACAGGCAGTGCCCAGGGTCAGAGGACACGACATGTGACCTCTCTACATTCCATGTAATTTTTAGTACATGGATTGATATTCTTGTCCACCATATCTTGGAAATGTTTCATTCAGGTTAGTGACCCATTTACTTGTTCCCCTAGAGGTTAGGTATCATTTCCTTTTTAGGAATATGATCACTTCAGCAGGACATTCTGAGATAGAGTCAGGTATCCCCTTTAAGAGGCCCAGAGTGAGATCCTCTATCCATTCTTGACCCTATGTAGAGTCAGGTATCGATGTGACTATTCCCTCTCGGCACTGATCCTCTACCTAGATGGTGAATCTGGATGAGTCGTAGTATCCACCATGTCCCTAATAGTGATCCTTATCTATGTATCATGATCTTTCCCCACTCAATAGTGTGTTCTCACTCAATGAGTGTTTCTATCTCTCGTGACTTTTCTTGATGGAAAATACTTCTTGGATGGACATCATCGGAGCTATCAGACTCATGGAGTGAGTTATCCCAAATGAGTTCTTTGTGGAATCTTCAAACATAATTCCTAGAGGGGTTATGCAGTTGTGTAACTGGTCTCTAGACTATGGGTCTGGGGTTTGGTTATATCTGGATTTTTGTTACACCTTGTATATGTTGAATAGTCATATATTTTGTAGAGATGACTATACCTTTCGTTTGTGTATTTCATTGTGGTTTTCGGGGTCCTCTGTTGAGTATTGTTATACTCACCCATGCATGGGCTTTGCCCACACGAGTTGTGTCTTGTGTAGATGAGAAGCCTTTTGACGGAGTCCAGGGTGGACCGGGAGAGGACTAAGCATTCTAAGTTCCCTACAGACTGAGTTTTTCCTACGATTATGAGCAACTATCCCAGTATCTATTTGTGTTTACAGGTTGGACTTTGTAGTTTTCAGACTCTTGTTTTTGGTGGGCTTGTATTCTGGCCCAGTTTACATTCAGTACTATATATTCTATCGTACTCTGTGGGTTGGGATTAGTTGTATGCATGAATTTTATTCCTTAGTGTTTTTTTAAATTTCAGAATTTGGGGGATTGGAGATGTGTGGTGGGTACATGTACTTAGGCAATGCCTCCCATGTTATTAATATGTGTACTCGGTGCTAGTCACCAACCCCTAGCCAATTGGAGGCGGGCTTGGGGAGTCGCGACATGAGCCCCCCTAGGACGGGTCATGACAGAGTGTTATCAGAACATGATCGGTTCTACCATAGAACCAAGAGTCTGTAATATTGGTTTGATGAAATAGTGTTAACTGTTTTGAGATCGGCTTTTAAGATAGAGAATACAATGTTGGTGTGAGCGTCTAACATATCCATACACCAGGACTGTGATAATCTGATTTTTGACTCAATACATGAAAACACTAGTTTCATGGAAATAAGATATTGGAACATGCATCGTATAGGAATGTGTTGTGTTTTCCATGTCCTTTTTGTCAGCTATCTAGATATACTCTTTGAAAATGGTACATCTGGTTCCTTACAGGATGCCTCTGCGATGCATACCTGCCAGGATTCAGTAGCACGATCATGAGGATGATCCCCTTAGTGACGAGGCTTCGATATAGGGACTAGTTCCCCACAAATTACCTCTAGATGGTGTACCTGTTATACCACCACCAGTGGAGCAGCCCATGGTACCTATAATACTGACTAACGAGGGGCACAAGCTGAGTGCAATCAATGAGTTCCAGATACAGAGACCCCTCAGGTTCTGAGGCGAGCCCGACCCTCAAGATGCTAAAGACTAGCTTGAGGTAGAGACCGGAGTTTTCCATCTCATGAGGGATCCGACGAACTAGATGGTGATCTTAGGAGCGAGCCTTCTTGATGGTTTAGTGGGATGATGGTTGATTCTAACCACAAAAACTCCCAACGAGGAGACTCTTTCATGGTTAGGGTATGGGAAACTCATTAGGTAGGAGTTCTCACCAGTTACACTAAGAGCAGTGCATATCCAGGAGGTTCTTCAACTCTAGCAGGTCAGTTTGACGGTGGCTGACTATTCATCAAGGTTCACCAACCTCACCAGGTACTTGATGGATATGGTTAGGGATCAATAATTCAGAGTTTGGGTCAATGATCAAGGTCTATGATGGGATATTCGAGCTAGTGTCATGCCTATTTTCATTCCAACTTATTCTAGAGTGCTCAAGCGAGCCATGGTGATCGAGAGCTTCTTGGAAGAGTAGAGACAACCGACGAAATTTAGCAATAGCCAGACATGTGCATAGGCCACATCAGTAGGGATCCGACATTAGGCACATTGATTAGGATGTGGGAGACTTCACAGGAGGACCCATGACAGGGGTTTGGTAGTACATGGCTCTCAAGCTAGATCCAGCCAGCCTAGGGAGAGGCAATGCAACTCGTGCGATGGTAGGGGACATCTCGCTAGAGATAGTCTGACCCATCGAGCTGCTAATAGGAAGGTGGTGGATGGACCACCAAGGCATAGGCAGAGAGTAGTGTAGAAAAACCTGCCTGGCGGTGGACGTGGAAGAGGACCAAGGAGAGCTGCGGGTGGTGGCAGACGCTTCGATCTACTTCCACCACCACCCTTAAGAGGTTCACCCCAGGATCAGGGAGCTGGGGGACAAGGGTGGGGAAAACTACATGCAGTTGAGATGTATGACCCAGGGACTCCAGGGTTGATCCGAGGTATGATCTGTGTCTTCTCTACCTTAGCTTCCATACTTATAGATAGTGGTTCCAGTCATTCCTTCCTCGCCATATGTCTTGTAAAAAACCTTAAGATTCTGGTAGTGTCGTTGACTCAATTATTATTCTTGGAGACACAAACAAGAGGAGACTCGATGATCACACATCTTTGCTAACGTGTGATATTACCCTTGGAGGCGAGTGTTTCGGTTGGAGCCACTTAGTGGATGTGTCAAGTCCTTACGACGTCATTCTCGATAGAGATTGGTTATCCTTGTTCCATGCCTAGATTGACTGATTTAGGCAAAGAGTTTAGTGTGCACACAATGATGGGACAATGTTTTCCTTTGTTGGTGAAAGGGACACTCTGGTATACAGAATGGGCTCATGCAAAGGAGGGTACAACCGATCACTCATGAGCTGGCTAGCCATGCCCTCAGAGCAGTAGATTTTGTGATCTTCCAGTTCCCAGTAGTAGTGGCAGAGTACGTGGATGTCTTTGTTGATGATGTTCTAGGACTACCTCCTCTCCAGGAAATCGACTTTTCGATCGACTTACACCCTGGGACGGCACCGACTTCCACACCAGAATATCGGATGGCTCCAGTAGAGCTTCACGAGCTGATTTTGCAGTTGGAGGATTTGCAAAGAAAGGGTTTTGTAAGACCTAGTGGTTCACCCAAGGTGGCCCTAGTATTGTTTTCTAAGAAGGAAGATTGGAGTTTGAGGTTGTATGTGGATTAACAACACCTAAACCAGTTAATGTAAAAGATCAAGTATCCACTACCATGGAACAACGACCTCTTCTACCAGCTTAGAGGGAAAAAATAATTCTCAAAGGTTGGACTTCGTTTAGGATACCACCGGTTATGAGTACGGGATGAGGATACACTGAAGATGGATTTCAGATGCCACTATGGTGACTATGAGTACTTGGTGATGAATTTTGGCATGAAAAACTCCCACGTAGTGTTCATGGGACTGATGAACCGAATATTCAAGCTGTACATAGACCAGTTCATAGTGTTCTTCATCAATGACATCCTTGTGTACTCATCATCAGAGGAGGAGCACGTGAGACACCTATGGATGGTTCTATATGTACTCTGAGAGCACCAACATTATGGGAATCTCTCAAAGTGACAGTTCTGTATTCAAGAGGTCCACTTTCTAAGACATTTCATTTCATCAGATGAAGTAGTTGTAGACCCAACCAAGGTGGAGGAAGTGTTAGTATGGGAGCCACCTTGGAGCGTTATAGAGGTGCGAATCTTCCATGGATTGGAAGAATATTACCGGAGATCTATTCCAAATTTCTCTTGAATATCACCACCTATGTCAACCTTGACCAGAAAGGGGCATCCCTTTATGTGGATAGAGAGGTGTCAGTAGGCTTTCGAGTAGTTCAGGAAGAGTTTAACGAGTGCACCGATCTTGAGATTACTAGAGGAGGGTGTCGAGTACATAGTTTTCTGTGATGCATCGAGGATTGGGTTTGGTAGTGTCCTGATGTGGAGAAAGGTAGTGATTTATTATGGTTCACACCAGGTTAGGACACGTGAGAAGAACTATGTGACCCATGATCTCGAGTTAGTAGAGTTAGTCTTCTCATTGAAGATGTGGCGAAACTACCTTATCTGTGAGCGGTTCATTATTTAATCTGACCACAAGAGCCTCAAGTACATATTCTCACAGAAGGATCTGAATCTGAGACAAATGTATTGGGTAGAGTTCCTCCAGGACTATTATTTAAAGATCATATATACTCTAGGGAAGGGGAACAAGGTGGTGGTTACTCTTAGCAGTTGGTCGAGCTCGTAGCTGTTGAGCGAAGAGATTGAGCAGTTGTCCATGTTGTAGTTATACTTCATGGACAGAGGGGATGTGGCTTACCTTCAATCGATGGTTGTCACCCCTCCACTATTAATGTGATTTAGGGAGTCACAACTTGGGGATGTCGACTGTGAGGATTTATGTGCACATTTATCCATAGGACATGCTCTTGATGGATATTTACAAGGTGGGGAGAATGTAGTTCTTTTCAAATAATGCACTATTGTACCAGTGGCATCGCGGGAGGAGGTACTGAGGGATTCTCATACATCCCACTTGGCGGTACATCCTAGAGTGGTGATTATGTACTAGGATCTCTAACAGCTTGTCTGGTGGTCAGGCAAGAAAAAGGCAGTAGCAGAGTTCATTTCTCGATGCCTTATGTGCTAGCAGGTGAAGGCTGAGAAGTAGGTTCCAGTGGGATTAGCTCACCCTTGGAAGTTACAGAATGGCAGTGGGATGAAATATCATTTTAATTCATGACAGGCTTACCACAGACATCCAAGGGGCACAATTACATCTGGGTGATCATTGACCGAATCACCAAGTTGGCCCACTTCCTAGCTATTAGAGAGCATATTTCAGTAGAGAGATTGGGACGCCTCTACATGCAGGTGATAGTTTGTCTTCATAGCGCCCCTTCGATGATAGTATTAGATCACATTGCCAGCTTCTCATCCCGGTTGTGTAAGGGATTTCATGAGTCTTTTGGGACTGAGCTACACTTGAGCATAACTTTCCATCCCCAGACTGATGGTCAGACCGAGAGGACCATTCAGGTTCTTGGTGATATGTTGCAGGCTTGTATCTTGGACATTGGTCAAAGTTGGGAGGACCACCTACCACTAGTGGAGTTGGCATACAATAACATCTACCACTCCACCATTGGTATGTCACCGTTTGAGTAATTATACGGGAGATCCTACCAGTCACCGCTTTACTTGACCGACCCTATAGATACAACACTCAAGGGTCTAGAGTTGGTGCGAGCTACCACAAAAAAGGTGCAGATCATCGGGGAGAAAATAAAGACTACACAAATCTAGAAAAAGTCTTATGCTGACAGATGACAGCGACCTTTGGAGATAGAGGAATGGGACCATGTCTTATTCAGGGTCTCACCTTTGTGAGGGTTGAAATTATTTGTTCAGGGCGGAAAGCTATATCTGAGGTTCATCGGACCTTTTCAGATATTGCACAGAGTTTGTGAGGTGGCATACCACCTCGCTCTACCACCACAATTTCACAGGGTGAATGATGTCTTCCATGTGTCGCAGCTAAGGAGGTACGTGCATGACACATCACACATCATCGACTGGGGTGAGAAGGGCATCAAGGATGGAGTGACCTTTGGTGAGTACTCGATGGATATTGAGGATCATAAGGAGAGGATCTATCATGCGTGATCGATTACCTTTGTGCACATTCGGTGGAAGCACACAAATCTTTAGGAGAGAACGTGGGAGTGGGAGTCTCAGATACATGCCCAGTACCCACATCATTTTGAGTAGCCTTGTTTTGGATTTTCAGGGACGCAAATCCCCAAGGTGGGGAGAATTTAAGGACACACATTTTCTTAGTATTATTTTTAAATATTGTATGGAATTATTTTTAGACCAGACCTTTTGACAGCATGTGGTTCTGAGGCCCAGAGTTCCTGGAAGAAATGTTTGAAAATAAACTAAACTTTTAAACAACGCGTGTGAGCAGTTTTCCTGAAGAAGTGGAATAAATATTAAATAGTTTCCTAGATAAAAACTATGAGGGAATCGTTGCGTTTAGAGCAGTAAATTTTCTTTAGGCAGGGCCTAACATCGACTGGCGCGGGTCAGATGCTAGAGTAATGTTTTGGACATTTTAAGGAAAATAAAATAAAATAATAATTTATTTTATTTAAAATGTTTCCTTTTTGTGGAGTAACCTAATCCTCCCCTATAAGTACATGCATATGGCATGTTTACAGGGTAATCTAAATAACCCTGCAAATTGAGGATTTTCCTATGATGTTTTGGAGGGGAACCCGTTGGCGGATGATGATGAAACGATCGGTCGATGCTTCCCTGATTCAAAGAACCTTGACAATGAACACGACCTGACAATTAGTATTCAAATGGATCTTGGTATGGGTTTGTTATTTTGATTTAGTTCTTCCCTGTTATTCAATTTAACGATGAACACAGATCAACCGACGAACAAGTTGATCCACAAATCGTGCATTCTTGCGGGAGGTATTTTATTGGGATGATTTTGGGGATTAATCCATGATGTAAATAATCCATGTTTCGATTATTTTTTTAAAACCTTATAACTGAATCGAATTAATGCCATGAATAATGACGGAAAGGTTTGTTCCTCTTTTGTTATTGTATTTTCTTCCTCTCTCTCTCCACCACATTCTGCGTGTTCTTCATGGGGTGAAAAAAAAGGATCGTTGCACATTCGTTTCACATAACAACGATCCAAAATTAAATATTTGACATCGAAAATAACTAGTGGATGAGCGAAGATGATGGCCGTAGATGAATACACCTGATTCGTGAGAAAACATTCTTCGATCGTTCTCCATGCAGATGATTGAAACATGTTTTCAAGGCCGATCGAACACCTGAAACCTCCCGAAACATCGATGACATGGTGGGGTGACCTTGGATATTTTGTATCGTGATGGTTGGATGGCCAGCTAGAGGATAGGAAGATCCCCGAGGTGTGGTGACAAAGAACGACAGTTTTGGAAATTTCCGATGAACATGACATGTATCCCAAAGAACAAGCTGTGTGGGACCAGCTCAGCGACGGCTAGGGTTCTGTGACGTAAAAATAGATGACACAACATATTATATATAGAACAATATGTGTGGGTCTTTATACAGGACTCTCTTTGTATCTCGGATGATACATGGACATGGGGTGGAGTACACGGCCGTGTACTCCACCACCCGACCAAACCAGGTCGACTGCAAGGGTTACCCCATGCAGCAGTTACATGGTTTGTAACACATAGGTTGAATCCATGTACGAGCACCTGGATAGCGTAAAAGGAGTCCTCCCTAGATAGAGTAACGCAACTTGTTATTCCTTTACATGCCATGTATGTCTTCTTCTACCTGACATGCCTTATGACTCAGGTCATTTTACACGGGCAGTACCCAGGGTCAGAGGACATGGCATGTGACCTTTCTTCATGCCGTGTACTTTTCCGTACATGGATTGATCTTTTAGTCCACCGTATCTTGGACATGGTTCATTCAGGTTAGTTCCCCTTTTACTCATTCCCCTAGAGGTCAGGTATTGTTTCCTTTCTCAGGAATACGATCCATTCAACAGGAATTTTCGAGATAGAGTCAGGTATCCCCTCCGAGAGGCCCAGAGCGAGATCCTCTATCCATTATTGACCTTAGTTAGAGTCAGGTATCAACATGAGTATTCCCATAGGGCACTGATCCTCTACCTAGCAGGTGAATTCGAATGATTCGCGGTATCCACAAAATCCCTAGTGGTGATGCTAATCTGTGTATCGTGATCCTTCCCCACTCAGGAGTGTGTTCTACAGGAATGAGTGTATCTATCTCTTGTGGATTTTACCGATGGATAATACTTCTCATATGGATATCATCAGGGCTATCAAACTCATGGAGTGTGTTCTCCCAGATGATTGCTTCATGGAATCTTCAAACTGAATTCCTAGAGGGGGTATGTAGTTGTGTCACTTGTCTCTAGACTACGGGTCTGGGGTTTGAGTTTATCTGAATTTTTGTTACTCTTGCTATATGTTTAGTAGTAATATATTGTGTAGAGCTAACTTTACATTTCCTTTTTGTATTACCTTGTGGGTTTTGGGTTCCTCTACTGAGTATTGTTATACTCAACCCTACACGAGCATTGCCCACACGCATCGTGTCTTGTGTAGACAAGAAGCATTTTGATGGAGTCTAGGGTGAACTAGGATAGGACTGAGCTTTCTGAGTTCCCTATTGGACAAGGTGTTCCTATGACTACAAGAAGCTATCCCAGTACCTCTTTGTGTTTACAGGTTGTACTTTGTAGTTTTCAGACTCTTGTTTTTTATGGGCTAGTATTCTGGCCGAGTTTATATTCAGTACTCTACTTTTTGTCATACTCTGTTGGTAGGGATTAGTTGTATGCATGTATTTTTTTCCTTAGTGTTTTATTTAAATTTCATAATTTTTGGGCTTGGAGATGTGTGTGTGTGTACATGTACTTAGGCAATGCCTCCCATGTTAGTAATATGCCTACTCAGTGCTAGTCACCATCCCCTAGTCTATTAGATGCGGGCTTGGGGAGTCAGGGCACGAGCCCCACTAGGATGGGTTGTGACATTTATAATGTTTTAATAATATCTTAAGGTTGTATAAATATAAATATAACTTATACATTATGTTAAAATCTATACCTCTTCTTCAGAAAACCGCATTTTCTTTACACCTTATATCCTCTAATGTTGGTATTCTACCAAGAATAAGACCTTTAAAATGTGTTATGGGATGTTAGTAATGTTTTTTTCATAGTTATTGTTTAAAAAATGTTTCTTGAAGTTTTTGGAGAAGAGGATTTGTGGCATTCTTTTATAATGAGGGGAGGGAAATTTTTGGAATTTCTTAATGTATTAAATTAATATAAATATATTTTAATTTTAAAATAGATCAGAATTTATATAATTAGAATAAAATATAAATATGAGTCAAATTAATATCATACAATAAAAATTTTACATGTTTATGGTTCTTTTACCCTTATCATTTGTTTAACCCTTCATTAACACTTTTGAAGATTACCATGATAAGAATGTTTTTTACTCTTTAGGGGATAAATTATTTAATATAAAAGGATATTTCGGTCATAAATGGATCATGGTTGAAATTTATAACCATAAAAAATTCAAGTATTCAAATATAATATTTTTAGTAATTATAAATAATTTAGTAATTTATTATTTATTATAAAATATCATTTATATCATATCTGAAAGTATTTAATTAATTTTACTTTGAAAAAAACTTGACAATAAATAAATTAGAATATAATAATCTAACATATCTCTAATATGTTATATTCATCTAAAAAATCCATGAAACATAATAATTTAAACATATTATATTACTTTTAATATTTTTATGATCACTTATTTTTATTTTTTTATTAATTTAATAAATTACCACTCGGTATTGCATTGGAATTTAAGGTAATTATTTTATCACTAAAAATTAAAATAAACAACCTTGAAAAAAATTATTTATCTTTAAAATAATTATTTATGACGGAATACATGTTTTTATCCATATCACCAAAGATTAAAGATATTAAAATTTAGAAATTTTCATTTTGACTTTATCTTTTACATGAATATTATAATGGTCACATTGAAAGAAATATGGTATACATTTTCCCTATTTTGAAAACATAAATATAAATTACAAAAAAAACTCAAAAATAGTATAAATTAAAGTGATAGGATATTTTTAATGTCCTTATTATAATATTTAAAACCTTAACTACACGATTTACCCTTACTGTGGTGATAATTATTTACTATGATTATTATTCATATTGACCAAAAATAAAAGGGAATATTTAAAAAAATTTACCTCATGATTCTAAATATGGAATAAATTTTTGATGATTCATTTTATATAATTGGATAATTTTAATTTAATATTAAAACAAAACATGTAAAGAAAAATAGGTTTTTAGAAAAATTTATTTTTAAGTATAAAAATGTTTTATACCATTTAAACCGTAAAATTTATTCCAATGAACTTAATTGGATTATTAATAATACATTAGTACTAATTTCACTTTGAAACCATTTTAAAATAAAATTTTGCTTTGTAAATTCTTGACATAAAATACAGTTTTCCATGAAAATTAGTATTTTGCAATATTCACTAGAGGAGCAACCTTTTTCAGAAAAATACAAAAAATTCACTATAAGATAATTTTTACTGGATGATTTCAAAAAAACTATTTTATCCAATAAAATTTATAAATGTTCAAGAAATTATTTATAATATTTTTTCTCAAAAATAAATGAAAACCATTTTTGAAGGAAACATATTTTTGATGAATAAAATGATTTTACTAAAAAATGTTCACTTATTTATTAATAATTAATCTGTACATTTTCATTGATTAATAACATTATGAATATTTTATAATTCAGTTAACCAATCAATTCCCAGTAATTCAGCGACTAGGTTAAATTGGTCATATTATAATAGCAATACTTTGTGGTTTATTTAATCTTGGTGTTTCATATCTTATACGCTATCGAAAATTTTCATTCTTTTAAAATATAATGATATTACATTCAACCAACTTTAATAAAATGATTCCTAATAATTTTATCTTCAACTCAATTATAAATCATTTGATATTTTAACGTACCATTGTTGAAATCCAACATCTTAAAAAGGGTTAATAAAACTTCTCTTGAAAATAGGGGAAAGGGAAATATGAAGGTGATATGAAATATCACATAACTAGGTCTCCAAATAGAATAAAGTTAGTGTGTAGAGAAAATATATACAAGGAGGAAAAATTAAGTCTCATATAATGATAGAGAGTGATAGAGATAATTGATCACATGAAAGTGAATGATCATGAGGAAGTTAACGACCATAAAACCGTAGACCAGTGAGATGTGAAAAACGAAATTGATTTATAAAAAATAAAGGTAATAGGATAATTTTTTTCTTAAAGGTCCTTATTATAATGTAGAGGAATTTCTTCACCATTAATACAAATAAAATAAGGAAATATAATTACATGAGAAGTATAATTTATTTCCTGAATAAATTTCCATCACAATCTCATTTGTTTCTCCAAAAAATGAGTAAGATTATTTTTTCTTGGATGAATCACTAAAATAAACCTCTAATAGATCACACAATTCAATTAAAATATAAAAATATATAACTCTTATCTTTATAAATTAACCAAAACCAAAATTTTTAGTATAAGTTAATATAATTCCAAAAATTAATAAAACATCATATGATAAAATAAATAATTAATATTAAAAGACTCAATAATAACACCCAAAGATCAATCTAGATCATTTGATTAGATATCTGATATTAATATCCTTCAAAATATTCATGACTAAGTTCAAAACCCAAAATTCAAAAGTATTTGGTCACAATATATCTCTAAAATTAATTTAACATTTATTTCCATTTATCATTAGTCACTCATAAAGTCATATACCCAAAAATGTATATGACCTAATCATATAATCTTAAAAATATGCTAACAATTTTAATAAACCTAAATCAACCTAAATAGACATTAAAATCATATATACTTCCAAAAGATAATTCAACCTTGATTAATCAAATAAAATTACATAATATCAAATATTACTCCCTAAAATTATGGTGATCTTCTTATAATACAAAATTAACCACTTCATTAACAAATAGATTTTCAATTCCATTGTTATCTATATGATAAAATATATATTCTAAAATTGTAAAAAACCACAATTAATTCAATATCAAAGATCATATAAACCATAAAATTTATCAATAATTTTAAACATACTTCCACAAAATTTTAAGGCATTATTCATAAAATAACACTTCTTATTAAACCTAATGATTAAATATACCTAGACGATGTAAAATTCCACCCAAAACACCATCAATCACTTCAAAATCGTGTCACATAGAACATGAAAAGGGATTTATAAGACCTTAAACTTATTATCAAAATCATAAAATCATACTCTATTTTTGGTGTATAAAACTGTTCTGATAAACTTTCATAAAATTATAATACTCCTAAAAGTTTTATAAACCCATCTCTAATACTAACTATAATATTCCCAAATACATACCCCATGATTTAGTGCTAAAAACCAATATTTATGTTTTGGGATTTGATACCAATAAAAATAATATAATTTAAAACTCAAAATAATAAAACATCAAAAATAAATAAATATTAGATCACCTGGATTCCCATAAACCATTTTGGTTTAGAGTTCTAGAGAATAAGGGAAAATTCTTAGATAACAACTTGAATGAAAAAAACTGGTTCATACTCCCACTATTTTTTTCACATATAGAAACTTTCTAAGGCATGAAAAACATAAAACCATTCCTCACAACCTAAAATTTAATTCCATGAGTGACCATAGTATGCAAAAAATGGTATGATGACATAGTCAAAGTGCATAAGCATAACAAAAGGGAATTAATACCCCTAAAAAATTATCATAAAACATGTGAAATTTCATTAATATTTATCAAAGGAAAAATTCACGATGATAAATAATAAAGATCCATGTAATAGAAATATTGATCAAAGGAATCATTATAAACTCATAGAAAGAAAAAATAAAATATATTGGTATCCTGAAAAATTATATTCATTGAACCCATTTAAAAACCCTTAAAATGACCTTACAATTGGGACAACCAACATGTTAAACTTCAAATATAATTCTCTAAATAAAATAATCATTACCCAATTCATTATATGACTATAACATACCCACATATACTTGTTTTACAATATAACAGCCCATAATTGGTTCAAAATATAACCACCTATCCTTGGTTGGTAATAGAGCCACACATCTTCATTAACAATTTCCAATAACCATAACATGAATTAAGTATACATATCTTTCATTTGATCTTAAAACTCGTAGAAAAAACCATTATTACATTCATAACATGGTTGACTTGTGGAAAAGGAACTATTTCTATTAAAATATCTTTAAAACTATCACAATACATGTAAAAAAATAATAATGATCTTATAATAACACCATATAATAATTTGATCATAAGTAAAATCAAGTTATTTTTTGTCATTTATGAATATAAATATCACTAAAATACCATTAAAAATATTTGTGAGGAAAATACACTTATGTATTTGAGAATCACTTTAAAAAAATAAAAATTCATAAAATATTATAAAAATTCATTTCTTTTAAAATAGATTTTGATAATTTTAAAATAATTTTAAGATAAAATAGTGGTTATTATAGTGATAAAATCAATTCATGTCTTAAATAATAAAAATAAACAATCCTTTCAGCCATTTTGTAAATTGGGTAAAAGTGATACATGGAGAAAAAGTTATGAAATTACATTTTATGACCGTATAAACAAGATAAAATATCATGTAAAATATATTTTGGATTTTTTTTATAATGTACCATTCATAAAATCATTTAAAAAACATGTATATGGATGAGAAATATTTTAGATCTAAAATAAGATACAAGATCAGTATCAATCACACACAACATTATTGATGTATCTTTAACTGATAAGGTAGGAAATGGGAAATAAAAAAGTAAAACACATTCCAAAATCAAGGTTAATAAAATAAATGTGTTTTAATAAAAATAAATAATATGAATTCCCCCCAAAGGAACCCTGAACATAATAAATTTAAAAAAGAAATGAGACTATTACATAAATATTTTACCACTCTAGTAACATTCAAAGAAAAAGTAATTGAAATAAAGAGTATGATTCAAATATTTAAATCCCATTAATTTCATGAAGTAATATTTTAAATTTCATTCATGAGTCTCTTTGTAAAAAATACATGTGAATCATGGTGTACGGTAAGAAATATGTCATAAGAAAATGAGACTGAGATAAAAAACCGTTACAAAGATCAAAATATTTGATTTGATAATTAATCCATGAGGTGATTATGTGTAAAAATGTAAATAAACATAAAAATATTAAATACATATAAAAATTGATATATTAATTCATACATAATCATTTCATAACAAAATAATTTGATAATAGTAATAATTTAATGAATGGAAATTGAGTTAAGAAACCCCTTTCCACTTGTTAAATTTCAAGTAAAATTCCATTGGATGAAATAATTATTACTTCAAATTAGAATACCATTAAGTATAATTGATTCATTATATAACATATAAAAAGGTATTTTATATAAAATATAAATTAAATTTGGATTATACCATTAAAATACGCCTCAATGAAGGGAAATTGAGACGAAATAGCTTAGCTTGAGTCCATAGTTTCTATGTACATCCTTTAATTCTAGTAGAATAAACTTATATAAATTATTTTTCATCTTGGAATCATTTTATAGGATTAATAAATTATCTATAAACCATTTATAAAATTTATTTTAATGAAATATTTAATTACGTAGTTGATTATATCCACATGAGGTGTTTTGACGATGTATGATTCATAACATCAAAAGAGATCTGAGATGTTGAATGTAGGAAAATGGGTAATTAATAAATCATATCCAAATTATTAATCATGACATAATAATAATTTTTATACATTAATTATACTTTTATAACTTAATATAATGAAAAATATTAAAAAATTAATTACATAACAATCATATAGAGGATAAGTCGTACACTCACCGGAGTAACGTATCTATTTTTCAATGACCATGATGGAAATAAGGTAAGTATTATTTAATATTTTAATAATTATAATCATATAATAAATACCATATAATATATTTATGTATAATTATATATATCATCCATGTGATTTGGTGATGGAAAATGAATCACATTGCTTCGTGGAGGTGGTAGTCCACACGTAGGGACAAACGTCGTTATCATTTTTCAATGGACATGAATGTAAATATTTAATGATATATTATCTTTTAGAAAAGATTAATATTTAATTAATACCTCATATAAACTTAAATTTCATCATTATAATATACCGTGAGAGGTGATGACGAAAAATGAATTACGAAGGTTCATGAGGCGGTAGTCTACTGTACACACGAACAATGGTTTTGAATCAGATTTGATAGAAGATTATATAAAAATATAGTATTTAATAATCATAATTAAGGAAATTTAATAAACTGGTTCTGTTATTTCATCGTGTTTTAATATGATTGGATTGAGGTAGAAGAATAAATAAAACAAAAATAATTAGTTAAAAGTTATAACTCTTTCAGACAACCTCCTTTGCTTTACAACTTAAGCCTTAAAAGGTTATTATTATTACGAAAATAAAAACTATATAATGCAAGAATGGATTTTAGGGAGGGATTTTTTTAGTCTTGGATGAATCAAATGGTTCTTTTATTGTGAATAAAATAGGAGAGTGAGTGTTCTTTTATAATGAGGGTAAGGGAATTCTTGGAATATCATAAATAATTAATTTACTATAAATAAATTTTAATATAAAAATTGATGAAAATTGATATTATTTTTTGAAAAGTTAATTATTAGTCTAAATAATATCAGAAAATAAAAATTGTACAAGTTTAGGTCTGTTTCACCCCTATCTTTTTTGTCTTACCTGCTTTTTAACCATTTTGACGATTAGAACAATAATAATTTTTTTTCTATTTAGGGGTCAATATACATTCTATAATAAGAAAATTGGCCCATAATAGACCATATTTAATATTTTTAAATATATACTAATCAATTTGAAAAATATTATAATTTTTCGTAATTTTAAATGATTTAATAAAATATTATTAATCATGAAGTATCATTTTTGATATTTTTGGAACTATTCATTGAATATAAATTAAAAAAAACAAAAAATGAATTCAAATATAATATTTTAAAACATAAAATAACATGTTATATTTATCTAAATTTTTCTTGAAACAAAATAATTAATTCATATTATATTACTTTTAATATTTTTATAATCATTTATTTTATTTTTTTATTAATTGAATAAATATCATTTTGGTGTTGGGTAAACATTTAAAGTAATTATTTTATCACTATAATATAGAAATAAATTGTCATTATAAAAAAAATTATACTTAAAATATATTTTTACGACTTGATTTTAGTTTTATACCCCTATCACAAAATATTGTGGATTTTAAAAGCAATAAAGTGACATTTTTGATTTTATCTCTTACATAAATATTATTATGGTCGCAATCAAATAAATATGGAAACAATATTTCATATTTTTGGAACTTTTATTGATATAACCAAAATACACTCATTAAATAAGCTAAATTCAATATTTTGGTTTATTTTATAGTCCTTATCGTATTATTTTTAAACTTAATTACATGATTTACCCATACCGAGGTGATAATCATTTTTAATGGTTATTATTCATAATGATGTAATATAAAAGGGTAAAATATAAAACATTTGGACATACATATTCCAAATTTAAAATACATTTTTCAATTTTCAATTTATATATGTGTAATTAATTAATTTAAGATTAAAACAAAAAATATAATGAAAAATAGTTTTTTCATAAAAATGTCTTTTTGAGTATATTTTTTTACTAATTTCAAACGTAATATTGATTCTAGTGAAATTAGTTTGATTATTCATAATATTATACAACTAAGTTTACTTTTATACCATTTTAAAACATTATGAAACTTTTTAAAATTCTTGAATAAAATTTAGTTTTCAATGAAATTACTATTTTCACTATTGATTGGAAAATTTATGTTTTCAGAAAAATCCAACAAATTCATTCTAATTTAATTTTTAAATGATGATTTAAAATAGAATATCCTTTTTTTAAAAAAAATTGCTTAAATTTTCAAAAATTAATTATAATATTTTATCACAAAAAGTAATAAATACCATTTTAAAGAAAAAACATTTTGGAAGAATAAAAGGAATACAAAAAATTGAGTGCTCATTTCATAAGAACAATTTAATAATATTTAATTAATTCATACCTTTATATACATTTCATTATGTGGTGTATCCTATTCATACCCTCTAATTAAATAGATAAGTTATATCAGTCATATTTAAATAAAAATATTTTATAGATTATTAAAGCATAATGTTGCATATATTGTACACTATTGATTAATGAATTTATTTTAAAATAATAAGATATTATATTAAAATTTAAATATTATGGAGTTTAAAAAAAATTCTTAGTTTGATCATATATAGTTGATCTTGAGTACATTGCTGTTATAAATCGTTATGCTCTATGACGTTGAATAAAACATACTCTTTATGATTTTAATTTATATTTAAAAAATTTCATTTATATTATGTCAATAAATATACTATTTAAATATCTAAAAATCCATTTCAAATTTTTAGGATAAAAAATATTGATGTCATATCTCATTTTTAAGATATGATGTTAACAAAGGGGATATGATTCCTGAATTTGTTCCAACATAAAATCAACTTGTAAATATCTTTACTGAATAATTATATTATACGAGGTTTGATAAATTTATGTTTAAAATAATGTTGATGAAGATTTATCTTATGTTTTTGAACTAATCAGGATAATTATGTGTTTTAATATTATGTTATTTGTGTTATAAAATTATGAATTTTGGGGGAGTTATCCTATCCTTGGTGATGATTTTATACATTTAACATTATAAGAATGTACAATTTAGATTTTTATTAACAGTTTTTTTTACTATTTAATAGGGAGATTTCTTTTTCACTTAATTATTTTTTAATAATTTTTAAAAATGGGATATTTTTTTTAATTTAAATAAATGTTTGGTTTTATAATTTTAAAAAAAGTGGATATTTTAATTGTTCGAATTTTGTTAACTATCTGAACTTGGTTTATAATATTTATTTAATAATTATATATTCTCTCATTTATTTGGTAAAAATTCTAATTTTTTTTATTTATCTTCAATTATTCATATCATTATTATTATTATTTTTTGTTAAGTCTTATGTAAAATTAATTTTCTAAATATTTTTCTTACTATTACACAACTTTCATTATTTTCTATTTAACCATATACATGTTTAAAAAATAAAACATTACCTTTATGTAATTCGTATAAGGTTCTTTTAACCCTTATGTGAGTTTGGTTGTAAGCTTATGTGTGTTTTAAAGCATTTTTATTACCATTGTGTAACTATTCTTTACCCTTAAATAGATTTACATATACCAATATATAATATTTATAATTTGTGATTTTTCCATGAATAGATTGACAGATAACCTTATGAAAGCATTACAATACGAGAGTTACCCTTACATATCTTTATAATACCCTTATGCAACTTGTTGAAAATTCATATTACCTTTATATAACATTATGTTACCCTAATACAACTGGCTGAAAACTAATTCTCCCATTAGGTAAGTAGTTTAACTTTTTGTTTACCCTCACACAACATTTAGATATCATGGGTTATCATTACACAATTATAATCTTATCATCACATAGGTTTCTATAATAAAATATTACCTTTATGTGTGAAGAGGAACTTACAAGTTTACTTTACACAACTAGTAATCAAACTACTTTACCTTTACACAACTTACATTATACCCTTATGTAACACATACTTTACCTTTATACAGACATGGAATTACCTATAAAAATCCAAATAAAATTTATTATTACCCTTATATAAGTACCTCTTAATTTTTCACAATGGTATCATGATATTATCCTTTTAATTATAGATTTATTTTGATGGTAAGTGTCCTAGAAAAACAATAACATCTTTTTACCATTGTATCACACCATTGTTTTCATCTTGGTGAAACACACCTCTATTATCAATGGTAGTAAAAATATTTTATAATGGTAAAAAATTCCTTTAATCATATCATAGTAACTATGGTTATAGAATAAGTGACGATAATTTTATCATATATTGTAGTGCCAATGATATTATCTTCTAATGGCATCACTAATCACATCAACAGTAGAAGAAGCATAACCTGGAAAGCAGCATATCATTTATTCATATAGATGAATATAGATAGAGAAATCTATGTGAACAAACATACCAAATATAAAAATCATGTAGGTGAATATTCTACAAATTATTTTTGAGTATAACCACATATAAAATTGTGTAACATATCCATTTTCTGTATGGCCAAAATAAATCACATTGTTGGTTGCAAGACGACTTAAAAATATTAGTTTTTTTTTGATTTATTGTAATTTTATTTGATATATTACTAATTGTTTTATTACATGTAGATTACATATTTGTGTTAATGATTATATTGTAAGTGCCTCATAGTACTTCATATAGGAATAAAATAACGTAAGAATTATTTGATAATGAGAGAGATAATTTAATTTATAGAAAAATTGTATTATTTTATATACTATTATTATCTAACCCATGGAATAATATGATTCATTATTTTGATGATACTTCATTCTCAATAATATCTGGGAATTAATGATGTGGGATTATATATTGTAATGTGATTAGGTGGGAACATGATAAGATAAATGGGGGATAGTTTATTCAAGATAGTTACATATATAAAAATATAACATTAATACAAGAATTGGGAAATTAAGGATCCAAAATCCAACTTACTATATATTTGTGTGATCACGAATGAATTTATAATTTTATTACTCACTACTAACATGATCTAATTTTTTGAGATTCATCGAGATTCATCTTTATCTGCTCCATTGATATTCTTTATTTATTATGGGGTTTCATTATTGTGTCTACCAATTTTTCTATTTATGCATTTTGAGTCAGTTTAATATTTTCCCATCCAAAATATATTATTATAGGTTATTACCACTATAAAAAAGTAAGTCATGGCTGTGACTATGAATCAAATGTCATGTTGGTAATGGGTTGTGACTCCTATAAATGTCATTTGAGTTATACAAGTTGGTGAGAAAAACATACATCCATAACTGAGTTATAATTCCCTAAAAATGTAGGTTTTATAGTGAATAAAAGTATTATAAATTATTATATAACATTTAAGAGTAGATTAATATCTAAATGATTTAAACTAGTATAAAAATATTTTGTTCAATTTTTTTTATTTTTTTCTGCATTATTTTTTTCCTCATTTCACTGTTTATTACTCCGCTAATTATAATTAATTTAATATTTTTAAAAAGTACTCTTACTCATAAATCTAGTAGATCATTATAACTTACAAAAACTTGAAAATTGGTATCATAGTGTTTTACCTTTTAAGGAGTTAGTTGGTGACTAATGTTTCATTAGCTTTTTTTAGTAACCTTTATAATAGGCCTAATAATCTGAGGAAATATCCACTATTTTGTTTCGAAAAGTTAAGAATTTGAGTTCTTTAATCCCATCAGACCACATAATTTCAATGAAATAGATCATATGTACTTGAAGGATTTTATATATGTATTTTTAAAAATATATTTCATGAATTTTTTATTTTCATGTATAGAAAAAAATTACCTAAGGCATATTTTAAAACTCTACTAAAAATTGATGCTACAAAATGAATTCAAAACAAAAAAGTTAAGAATTATATTTATTATTATTTATGTAGAAACATGTAAAGTCATATTTCACCATTAAAAACTAAATTTTAAATCTATATTACTTTAATAGTTAATTATCAAAGAATTGAAAAGTTATAGAGAACCAATGTGGGTATACACAAGGATGAGTTTCACGAATTTAGAATAAATGATAAAATGAGAATCAATGAGGTGAATACAATATTTAATAAAATTTTAAATAAAAGGTATTTACTTGTAGAAACCATGAATAATAATGTTCTTATGAAAATAATACATCAATCCCTACATAAAAAGTGGCACTCAAAGAAGGTTTTGACTAGGTAAATTAATGATTTTACAATATATTCAATGGATGAACTGATAGGACAACCTCTTAAATATGAGATGGGGTTTAATAATGATAATGTTTAAGAGAAAGAAAAAAAAGGAAAGGTATATAATTCAAACATTATATAAATTTTTTAAATAATTACTCTGATTAGGATTTGCAACAAATATAGAAAGATGACACAACCAATTTTACAAATGTGTTTATAAGTACCTGAAAATTAACATAGGTTCAAAGAATAATCCTGTGAGGGGTCATAAAAAAGATTAAATAATTGGATTTAATAATTTTTATTGTACAAAATTCAATTTTTTAATTATTATTCTATGAGTATAGGAAAAAGGGACATATAAAATTAGATTCACCATAAATGAAATAAGAAGGGAAAGGCAAAAAGTATAAGAAGGAGTTAAAACATGAATATCATGTAGAATGGAGTTTTATAGAGGATTCATACCCAAGGAGTGATGATTATGATAGTATAAAAGAATTTTAAAATATATTTTTTATGAATAAAATAATGAATGAGATAAGAATTGACTTGGATACTAGTTTAGTTTATGAGTATAATATTTAAGCTAAATTTAAATAATTAACTGTAGAAAATAAAATGATTCAAAATGATCCTTTGAAAGTGGTTGATCATTATAGATAATTTGGAAGATGAAATAAAAAAATTAAATAATAAATTAAAAAACTAAAAGATTATTATTTATTAAATTTAGAAGAGAAAATGGTTACAGAATATGAATTGATAAAGCTCAAAGATGATAATGAAAGAATGAAATATTTCATTTAAAAGTTTATGAAGATAAAGAAAGGATATTTGTATTAGTTTGTGATGATCTAAAATTGATAAGGAAAGTATTAATCTCAGAAAATAAAATAAAAAATTCCATAATATAGAATCATGTTCATATAAAAAAATATATTATGACTTGGAATTTATTCAAAATGAGAATGAAAATATTAAAATTTAAATAACTCGATTAAAAGAAAACCTATCTATTTTTGTTCAAGGAAAAATAAATTTTGAAAATATGATATATGTGAAAAAAATATAATAATAGTTAAATTGGATTTGGTTATGATATCCATATCCCTAATATGTACAAAACTAATTTTATTAAAATAAGTAAAGGGAATATCTAAAGTTTTACATGATTTAAATGTAACTTGGAGGGGAATTATGAAAAAAAAATTCATTAAGATTTAATCAGTCATTATGACTTACTAAAAATTTGTATTTATAAGAATATATCTTCAAAATTTACCTATAATACATTTATTAAATCATTATGGGTGCCTAAAAGTTTTATCACTAATCCAGTTGAACCTAAAAAAACTTGGTTACCAAAACAAATTATATGATTATTTTTTATTTAGAAGAAATTTTAATAATGATTTATAAAACTATGTTTTATATTAATAATAGATATTTTAGGAACATAAAATTTGAAATTTATAACTTTTTATATTTTAATTAATTTGATGGGGGCACTATAACATTTGGTGATAACTCTAAAGACATGGTCACAGGTTTTGGAGAAGTAAGAATATTAAACCTGTTACAATTTATAAATTACTATATATATAGTGTTAAACAAATATAATTAGTATCTAAAATAATTTTCATAATGGAATAAGTTTAATGATTTGAGATAATAAGTGTGTTTTTTATAAATATAATACTATTTTACTTGATGAAAATAGAAAATAAAATATCTATTTTATATATTTTTCAGAACTAACCATGAAAAATATAATGTTTTTAAATTATATATAAATATATTATATTATTTATTATATAGGTTTGAGAAATTTTGACCTTATATAATTGTACAAGTTGAAAAAACCAAGAAAGGTTCATGCAATTCAAAAATTCAAAGAAATGATGTTTTCTATGTGATTCTTATCTAAATGGTAAGAAACACAAATAGAGTTTTAGATCTATTAACAATATTAACATGAAAATTAATTTAGAACAACTTCAGCTTGATTTATTTTGATACATGGGAACCACTATTTTAGCTAGTACAGAACAGGTGTTTGTAATTGTAGATGATATTAGTAGATTCCTTTTGTCTCAATTCCTATTTCATAAATGTGAAACCTTAAACAAGTTTATTTCATTTTTTGAAGAGATTAAAAATAAAAAATGTAATTTAATAATGTTAATTAGAAGTGATAATAATGGAAAATGTTTTTCTTATATTTCATGAAATATTATGGATAAAATAAAAAAACCCTAATTTTTCTTCCCCTAGAATTTCACCACAAAATGGTGTTATAAAGAAGAAAAATAGAACTATTCAATAAATTTATAAAACATTGATAAATGAATTCAATTTACCAAAAAAAATTATGGTTTGAAAATTTTAATATTACATGTCATATCATAAATCGAGTTTACCTTTGACCCATGTTAAATAAATCTCATTACATGATATTTATCGAAATGAAACCCATGAATTCCATTTTAATATTTTGGGCTATATAGATTATATTTTAATTAAAAAACAATAATTTGGATAAGTTTGATGAAAATTAATCAAGTAATCTTGTTAGGATATATAATTAATAGTAAAATTTTTTGAGTATATAATAAGATAACCATGCCAATGAAGGAATATCTTAATGTACCGTTAATTGAAAATAAGGAAAATTAGAATGTAGATACTGATAATCTTGATGATTAATTTATAGAGTTTAGTTTTTGTGAAGATAAACTTTAAAATTATAATGAATTAGTATAATAGGGGATATATCTTCTCAAAAATATCTTAATAATTGAAAACTCATAGAGATCATGCTTTAAAAAATGTAACTAGAAATGTTGAATCTGGTATAAGAATTAGAATTTTTTTTTTCTTTGTACAAATTATTCTTTTTTGTTGATTTTATACCTATCAATGTTAAAAAATTATTAAATTATTCAAATTGGAAAAATAATTATAAGGCCCCAGCCTTAAACCTTACTTAATCTTGAGTTAATACAAGATTACACATTGAGGATCTTTTCAGGTTTAGAGTTTTAGATAATTAGATCATAAAAATTGCATTACATTGCACATTTAAACAAAGTGGTTACATAAAAGACATTATTCATTCTTCCCATCAACGGAAACATATTTAAAATAAAACTTGGATTCTTTCTTGACACATCCTTGACACTATCATCACATCATGTACCTTTCCCTTGACCTGTGAAAAACATTTCAAAAACTTGGGATGAGCATAAAAAGCTCAGTAAGGGATATAAAAATATGGAAAGGAAACATGAGTTCATATATACATAAGAATGAAATCATACTTTACCCATAAAACATAGGCACTTTAACATACCTCATCAAATCATGAATAAATCATAGAAATCATAAGACATAAAAGGTAACTTGAGGCATTCATAACATTCTTACGTAGGGAGTAACCCTCTTGGTTACGTTTTGGAATACCCATCACAATATATTCCCTAAATCTCTTTGGAGAAACCTTAACGTTTCACTCCTTCGCATTACCCAATGCATTGGAGAGCTATATCGGGCTCACCCCCCCTTCGTCTATCACGGAACCACTCGTCTTCATAATAATGCCCAAGAACCTCAACATAGCCGTATCACATAAAACATGCATAAAGGAAACATAACATTTCGACCTTTCAATCACAAGATATCAATACCACACATTGATATAAATATACTATGAAAACAATTTTCAATACCAAAATAAAAGAAAATTATAACATAGTATTTGTTTTTCTTTAAAAAAAAGGTATGGCTTATAGAGGAAGCCAAAATTAAAATAATTGTCACGGCGGCAGAGAAGTCGTTGTCGCCGCATATGTACGACAAAAACATTCCCTTTTGTCGTTTAGTAAATGCTTCGTATAAAAAAAGATTTCTTTTGAATAAACGTAAAAGTCAAAGGGGTTTATAAACCGTATAAAATAAGGTTGTGTATAAAACAAAATATGCCTCAATGAAAGGAGATTGAGACGAAGTCCCATACAAAGACGGTATCCTTGGTTTAAGGATAAATAAATTACATAATTATGTGTGACAAACGAATACACCAAATATAAGTGGATATTAAGTGTAAAATAATCAAAGGTAATTCACACATATTCAATGGATAAAATATTCAATAACTACATGTTGAACCCAAAGAAATCGAAATTGGGTTAAGAAGTTCCCTTGACAGCCGAACGGCGTCACATCAAAATGAGTTGATGAGAGATAAAAAGTGTATCTCATCACTTGGTCATAAAATTTACATCAGTAAGAATATATGAGAACATATCCCAACATAACAATATGTAAATTAAAAGACCCAACAAAATAAGTCTTTTAAAAATAGGAGGGTGAAAGGTTCCCTTACAGACATGGGTATCTTTCGAAACATACACGTCGTGAAAGAAGGAAAATACAACATTGATGTAAATACTCATAAAAGAAAGTATATTACACAATGATTAAAATAATGGGCAGTACATACACCACTAAAAGGGAATTGTGGAAAATGTAGCATAAATCTCACGGGAATAAAAGTGAGATGAAAAATCCCTTACGAAAACTCGACAGCCTAATGGCGCCACTTAAAACTTCCAAAAATGGATTGATGAGATCAAATAGGGTATCTCATCACATTACAATAAAATGTACAAAAAGAGGAATATAAAAGAACACCCCCCATCATAAAAATAGGATCTTAAAAGAAGTGACATAAAGGAGAGTACTTAAAGAGAAAGAGAGAGGTTAGATCTCTTACGAAAATTTGGCAGCCTAACAACGCCACTCAAAACTTCCAAAATGGATTAATGAGAGAGAATAGGGTCTCTCATTATATGAACATAAAAATTACTGTAAGAGTAATACAAAATAAAATCCCAATAACAAGAAAGATGAGCTTAGAAGGAATGACATAAAAGAGTGTACTTAAAAAGAATGAGAGGAGTAGGATCCCTTACCTCGGGTCCGACATGACTCGATCGTTCTTTAACGTCCTGAATAATAAACTTGAGTTAATTTATATTTGATTAAGAACCTTTTTCAAGTTAATTATTCCTTTTATATCACTTATTTTCATGTTATAAACATTATGTAATCATTTAAGTTAATAATGTTTGTTTTGTCGATATTTGGTTCTTAAGTCGAAAGTGGATTTCTTACAATTACATGTTGTTCGTGTGGTCAAAGGTTCTTCATATCCAGAATGAAATTCCTGATTTGGATATCATATATATCATATATATCTAGAATATACATGTATTTATAATATCACATAATCATTTAGAGGTAAGAAATGAAATGCACCGTTCATGGAGACGGTAAGCCGTACGTACGCATGAACGCTACTTTCATTTCTTTGTCATATTAATGGAATTAAAACTAAATGAGAGGTATGTATATTTTAATTCCAGAATTATATTAATCATTTAGATGTATCATTAATCATATATATCCATTATATACATGTACTTATAATAGTACATTACATTTGGGGATAAGAAATGAAATGCACCGTTCATGGAGACAGTAAGCCGTTCGTACACATGAACGCTACTTTCATTTCTATCTCATACTTTAATGGAAAGAAATAATAATGATATAGAGTTATATTATAATTACAATATAACATCATATATAATAACATTAAATCCATCTTTTATACGTCCCACGTATGGCATTAACGAATCACATCACTTTGAGGGGGCGGTAGTCCGCACTTCCTAAAATGAAGATATCGCGTATACCTATAATAGAAGCCATAAAGGTAAGACACAAATGAAAAATACAGAAGCTTAAGTTAAAAAATAAACATATTATATATCATATATAAATATAGTGACATATTAATGGCCACCTTTGAAGGTGTTATATGAGTGTTGAACAATCATCATTTCGTGAGGCAGAAATTCACCATCCACGGAAACAATATGTTCTTTAACCATTAGATGTAGGTGTGTGTAAGTGTAGCTCTAATACTTCTTATAACAACATCCTAGTATATTTAAGATACTGTATTTTTCAAAAAATAAATGAATAAAAAGAGTTTAGGGGGTTGGAGAGGCAAAATAAAACAAAAGGACTCAAGTGAAGACATTACCTTAAAATCGGGTAACTCCCTTTGGTTTGAGCTCAAAGACTTCCTTGGGAAGACTTCTGCCCAAAGTGATTCTTCAAGGAGTAATAGAGGGAAGTGTATAGACAAAATGGGAAGGGGTTGGCCGAGCCAAAGGCTTTGGGAGTGTGGGTAAGGAGGTAGAGGTGGGGGCCTTTTATAAGAGGAGAGGAGGGGCACTCTTGGAAAGTAAAGAAAAGTCACTTTATTTTAAAATGATATTCGGATTTAAGAGTTCCCACATTGATATAATTATAGGATAAGGTGATAGGGGTTCTAAATCCACTCATACAATAAGTTTTGGACATGTGTAGGTCTTAGATATTACATTATCTTTCCATTTTATTTAAATCGTTAAATAATGAGGTCATTGCTGCATCATCATGATGTCATAAATAATTTAATTTATTTAATGTCTAAAAATTATAAAACAAATACTATGATGTAGAAAATCTTTTTATCTTTCCAATGAATATTTATAGTCAAAAATCTTATTTTCATAACCCTATGTAAAAATTCTTTTAGTAAAACATTTCATTTTTGTCTCATTTTTTACTTTAACTTTAAATAAAAAGGTATTTATGTAATTTTCCAACCAAAGTGGCTCCATGGGATCCCCAAGTTGCCCCATGGCTTTTCTTGGTCGGCCATGACACATCCAATGAGGTTAGGACATGTGTCAAGTTCATTTCAGATTATTAAAACATTACTTTTACCTTAAACTACACTAATTATCTCTAATCACGATTAAAACTTAATAAGTTACTATTTACCAAAAAATTATTTTAATCCAATTGAACCACATTTTACTTCTTAATGACAACCATGTATGTCGGATTTTTGAAATTCAAAACACAGAAGAGGTAAAATTTCATTTAAACGAAAAATCAGTTTTTATAAGTACCACTTAGTGGTTTCACTATTCATCAAAAATTGAAGTTTTTCAGAAAAATACCAAAAATTCACCCTAAGATATATTTGATATTCCGAATTCAAAAATGAAGTCTATTTTACAAAATTCAAAACATATAAGTCACATTAATTAATCTAATAATTAATTCCCGCTGTCATGACAAAAAGCGTGTTTTTATGAAACAATAAGTATCAAAAGATTGACACTAGTTTAAGTCCGATTTCAAAGTGAAATTAATTCCAACGACCACTATTGGATTTAATGGTAAAAATATATTATAATTTCACTTTAAAACCAATTCAAAAGATAATCTAATCATATAAATAAATTAGATTAAAAATAGGGTTTGAATTAAAATACAACATTTTACACTATTCATTAAAAAATGATCTTTATCGGAAAAATGTCAAAAATTAACCCAAGGTAAATTTCAATGTCCCAATCATAAATAATATGTTTATTTTGAAAAATAGAGCTTATAAAATCGTCAAAAAGTGAATTTAAAAGGGGTTCGCCATCAAAAGGCGGTTAATATACCTTTTAAAGAATATTAGAATGTTTACGCTTAAAAACTGGATTCATTTTCATTTTTAATCCTCTAACATTTATTGTAAAGAGTAAAAAAATATTTGACAAAAATATATAATCATTTTTTAGTTAGTTCTGTTCATTCCCGCCATTACAATGGTTAGGCGTTAACTACCATTTAAAATAATATTATTTTATTATTAGAGTGCAACGTAAGATTCCCAAGAAACTCGTTGTTGCGTATTGGGTACGCCATTGAGCATAACATCCCCTTTAAAGTAATATTAATATTTTATTCACAAATATGTATAAATATAAAGATGTCATATTCTTTATTTACCTGGGGTGTTATATCCTTCCCCCCTTTTGGGAATTGCGTCCTCGCAATTTTAAAATTGAGCTTGGAAACATCCTTGAAAGTCCCACATCGGAACAAGAGTCGGTAAAACAATCACTTTAAAATAAAGAAGGATAAGTACAAAGGTCACCCGAGTTAACCCATACTAGGACTCCAAGTATGAAAATATGGACATGGAGGAAAAAACAAAGGGTCATGTTCTGACGGAGAGTGATAGAAAACATGTTTAGGAGAAAGTTAACCATAAGAAAATCACAAACTTGTAATGGGTTAAACGGTATTCGATTCCCCAGTAGGAAAAGTTAATAGACAACTTTTTTGTTTTAAGTTACTTTTTATTGAGGAATTTATTCATAAGGAAACATAATCACTTATCATGTTGACTTTCAACTTTTATTACATTCCTTACACAAACTCATATTTTCTCCAAAAGATGAGTATTTAGGAAGACTTGTTCACATTAAGAGTACTATAATAAACTTCTAGAGAATCACTTAATCCATAAAAGAGAACTATATACTTACCATGTCTTTAGACTTTAACCAAAACCAAAACCAAAAAGGTTAGTACAAGATCAGATAATCCAGAAAAGGATAACCCTTTATAAAAAGAAAATCTATTCTTAATCTCCAAAATTTGTCCAACAAAACCCAAAGTTCAACGAGGACCATTCGATAAACAATTTGTCCATAAAATTCTTCAAAGTAAACCAAACTAAGATTGAAACCCAAATATTTGAAGGATTTAGTCACATAGTCTTCTAAGTTAAATCGTAACATTTATCTCCAAACAACATCAGTAGCTCTTAATGTCTCGTATTGAAAAGTAATTAACCTAATCACATATCCTCCATGATAGGTTAATGAATTTCCATAGATAACCCAAAATCAACTTACTCTTAATTCATATAATCATCTAACTAAAAAGAATCAGTCAAACTAACCAGGGACTTCACGTAGTCCAGTGGTAGCCGATAAATACTAGTCGCACTTTGGTTGTGGGTTCGATTCCCGCAGCTTGGTCCGACGCGACGGGTTGTCACACAGTCCGCGTGTTGTCCTTTTTCCAAAACTATATAACTCTCAAAATATTCCCCAAAATGAGATAAAATATTCAAAAAAAATCATAACATATTTTAACCTCAAGTTTATCTCATGCCTTTCATTTTCCATCATATCATAGAGTAGCCCATAATTACCTCAAAAGTAAGGATCATATAAACTCTAATGGTTACCTTTATATTTATTAACTGAACTTCCACATCGATTGGTCATCTTGTACATGATGCATTACAAAACATACCAAGGTTCAAGTGGTTTATCATGAATCCTTGATAGTTGGTTTAGAACAACCATGAGTTTCCTCATTGAATCCTCCATTTTATCTAGTATCTTAATCAGAGAACCACCACAGTTTCCTTCAAACTTGTTGTCTCTTTGGTGCCTGCTAGATCCATCCATTCACTAAAACAGAAATGTCAGTGTGAGTATATCAACAAAACCATCTTGTACTAATGAGGAAGATAAACACTAATATATACTTACTCAATCACTTTATCTAAAACTAGGACTCTTTCTGAAATCCTAACCATTATGGTAATGTCACTTATGCTTAAAGAATACCCTAACCTCTAAAGTTATCTAAACCGACCTTTGATACCAACTATAAGGCCCCAGCCTTAAACCTTACTTAATCTTGAGTTAATACATGATTACACATTGAGGATCTTTTCTGGTTTAGAGTTTTAGAGAATTAGATCATAAAACATGCATTACATTCCAGATTTAAACAAAGTGTTTACATAAAAGACATGATTCATTCTTCCCATCAACGGAAACATATTTAAAATAAAACTTGGATTCTTTCTTGACACATCCTTGACACTATCATCACATCATGTACCTTTCCCTTGACCTGTGAAAAACATTTCAAAAACTTAGGATGAGCATAAAAAGCTCAGTAAGGGATATAAAAATATGGAAAGGAAACATGAGTTCATATATACATAAGAATGAAATCATACTTTACCCATAAAACATAGGCACTTTAACATACCTCATCAAATCATGAATAAATCATAGAAATCATAATACATAAAAGGTAACTTGAGGCATTCATAACATTCTTACGTAGGGAGTAACCCTCTTGGTTACATTTTGGAATACCCATCACAGTATATTCCCAAAATATATTTGGAGAAACCTTATAGTTTCATTCATTCGCGTTACCCAATGCATTGGAGAGCTATATCGGGCTCACCCGCCCTTAGTCTATCACGGAACCACCCGTCTTCATAATAATGCCCAAGAACCTCAACATAATCATATCACATAAAACATGCATAAAGGAAACATAACATTTCCACCTTTCAATCACAAGATATCAATACCACACATTGGTATAAAAATATTATGAAAACCATTTTCAATACCAAAATAAAAGAATAGTAAAACATAGTATTTATTTCTCTTCTAAAAAAAGGTATGGATTGTAGAGGAAGCCGAAATTAAAATAATGTTCACGGTGGCGGAGAAGTCGTTGTCACCGCATACGCACGACAAAAACATTCCCTTTTGTCGTTTAGTAAATGCTTTGTATAAAAAAATAATCCTTTTGAATAAATGTAAAATTAAAAGGGGTTTATACACCGTATAAAATAAGGTTGTGTATAAAACAAAATATGCCTCAATGAAAGGAGATTGAGACGAAGTCCCATACAAAGACGGTATCCTTGGTTTAAGGATAAATCAATTACATAATTATGTGTGACAAACAAATACACAAAATATAAGTGGATATTAAGTGTAAAATAATCAAAGGTGATTCACACATATTCAAAGTATGACATATTCAATAACTAGATGTTGAACCCAAAGAAATCGAAATTGGGTTAAGAAGTTCCCTTGACAGCCTAACGACGTCACATCAAAATGAGTTGATGAGAGATAAAAAGTGTATATCATCACTTGAACATAAAATTTACATCAGTAAGGATATATGAGAACATATCCCAACATAACAATATGTAAATTAAAATACCCAACAAAAGAAGTCTTTTAAAAAGAGGAGGGTGAAAGGTTCCCTTACCGATATGGGTATCTTTCGAAACATACACCTCGTGAAAGAAGGACAATACAACATTGATGTAAATACTCATAAAAGAATGTATATTACACAATGAGAAAAATAATGGGAAGTAAATACACCACTCAAAGAAAATTGTGGCAAATGCAGCATAAATCTCACGGGAATAAAAGTGAGATGAAAAATCCCTTACGAAAACTCGGCAGCCTAACGACGCCAATTAAAACTTCCAAAAATGGATTGACGAGATCAAATAGGGTATCTCATCACATTACAATAAAATGTACACCAAGAGGAATATAAAATAACATCCCCCATCATAAAAAGAGGAGCTTAAAAGAAGTGACATAAAGGAGAGTTTTTAAAGAGAAAGAGAGAGGTTAGATCTCTTACGAAAATTCGACAGCCTAACGGCGCCACTCAAAACATCCAAAATGGATTGATGAGAGAGAATAGGGTCTCTCATCATATGAACATAAAAATTACAGTAATATTAACATAAAAGAACATCCCAATCACAAGAATGATGAGCTTAGAAGGAATGATATAAAAGAGTGTACTTAAAAAGAAAGAGAGGAGTAGGATCCCTTACCTCAGGTCCGACATGACTCGATCGTTCTTTAACGTCCTGAATAATAAACATGAGTTAATTTATATTTGCTTAAGAAACTTTTTCAAGTTCATTATTCCTTTTATATTACTTATTGCCATTTTATAAACATTATGTAATCATTTAAGTTAATAATGTTTGTTTTGTCGATATTTGGTTCTTAAGTTGAAAGTGGACTTCTTACAATTACATGTTGTTCGTGTGGTCAAAGGTTCTTTATATCCAGAATTACTTTCCTGATTTGGATATCATATATGTCATATATATCAAGAATATACATATATTTATAATCACATAATCATTTAGAGGTAAGAAATGAAATGCACCGTTCATGGAGACGGTAAGCCGTACCTATGCATGAACGCTACTTTCATTTGTTTGTCATATTAATGGAATTAAAACTAAATGAGAGGTATGTATATTTTAATTCCAGAATTATATTCATCATTTAGATGTATCATTCATCATATATATCCATTATATACATGTACTTATAATAGTACATTACATTTTGGGATAAGAAATGAAATGCACCGTTCATGGAGACAGTAAGCCGTTCGAACGCATGAACGCTACTTTCATTAATATGTCATACTTTAATGGAAGGAAATAATAATGATATAGAGTTATATTATAATTAAAGTATAAAATCATATATAATAACATTAAATCCATCCTTTATACATCCCACGTATGGTATTAACGAATCACTTCACTTTGAGGGGGCGGTAGTCCGCACTTCCTAAAATGAAGATATCGCGTATACCCATAATGGAAGCCATAAAGGTAAGCCACAAATGAAAAATACAGAAGCTTAAGTAAAAAATAAAAATATTATATATCATATATAAATATAGTTACATCTTAATGTCCACCTTTGAAGGTGTTATATGAGTGTTGAACAATCATCGGTTCGTGAGGCAGAAATTCACCATCCACGGAAACAGTATGTTCTTTAACCATTAGATGTAGGTGTGTGTAAGTGTAGCTCGAATTATTCTTATAAAAACATCATAGTATATTTAAGATACTGGAGTTGTTATAAAAGAAATGAATAAAAAGAGTTTAGGGGGTTGGAGAGGCAAAATAAAACAAAAGGACTCAAGTGAAGACATTACCTTAAAATCGTGTAACTCCCTTTGGTTTGAGCTCAAAGGCGTCCTTGGGAAGACTTCTGACCAATGTGAGGCTTCAAGGAGTAAGAGAGGGAAGTGGAGAGACAAAATGGGAAGGGGTTTGCTGACCCAAATGCTTTGGGAGTATGGGTAAGGAGGTAGAGGTGGGGGCCTTTTATAAGAGGAGATGAGGGGAACTCTTGGAAAGTGAAGAAAAGTCACTTTATTTTAAAATTATATTCGGATTTAAGAGGTCCCACATTGATATAATTCGAGGATAAGGTGATAAGTGTTCTAAATACACTCATCCAATAAGTTTTTTACATGTGTAGGTCTTTGATATTACATTATCTTTTATTTTATTTAAATCATTACATAATGAGGTCATTGCTGCATCATCATGATGTCATAAATAATTTAATTTATTTAATGTCTAAAAATTATAAAAAAACTACTATGATGTAGGAAATCGTTTTAGCTTTCCAATGAATATTTATAGTCAAAAATCGGAGTTGTATAACCCTATGTAAAAATTGTTTTAGTAAAACATTTCATGTTTGTCTTATTTTTACTTTAACTTTAAATAAAAAGGTATTTATGTCATTTTCCAACCAAAGTGGCTCCATGGGGTCCCCAAGTTGACCCATGGCTTGTATTGGTCGGCCATGACACATAAAATAAGGTTAGGACCTATTTCAAGTTCATTTAATGTTATTAAAACATTACTTTTACCTTAAACTACACTAATTACCTCAAATCACGATTAAAACTTAATAAGTTACTATTCACCAAAAAAATTATTTTAATCCCATTGAACCACATTTTACTTCTTAATGAAAACCATGTATGTCGGATTTTTGAAATTCAAAACACAGAAGTGGTAAAATTTCGTTTAAACGAAAAATCAGTTTTTATAAGTACCACTTAGTGGTTTAACTATTCATCAAAAATTGAAGTTTTTCAGAAAAATACCAAAAATTCACCATAAGCAATATTTGATATTCCAAATTCAAAAATGAAGTATATTTTAAAAAATTAAAAACATATAAGTCACATTAATTAATTTAATAATTAATTACCGCTGTCATGACAAAAATCGTGTTTTTATGAAACAATAAGTATCAAAAGATTGACAATAGTTTAAGTCCGATTTCAAAGTGAAATTAATTTCAACGACCGCTATTGGATTTAATGGTAAAAATATATTATAATTTCACATTAAAACCATTTCAAAAGATAATCTAATCATATAAATAAATTATATTAAAAAGAGGTTTTGAATTAAAATACAACATTTTACACTATTCATTAAAAAATGAACTTTATCGGAAAAATAACAAAAATTAACCCAAGGTAAATTTCAATGTACCAATCATAAATAATATGTTTATTTTGAAAAATAGAGCTTATAAATTTGTCACAAAGTGAATTTGAAAGGGGTTCGCCATCAAAAGGCGGTTAATCGACCTTTTAAAGAATATTAGAATGTTTACGCTTAAAAACTGGATTCATTTTCATTTTTAATCCTCTAACATTTATTGTAAAGAGTAAAAAATATTTGAAAAACATATATAATCATTTTTTAGTTAGTTCTGTTCATTCCCGCCATTACAACGGCTAGGCGTTAACTACCATTTAAAATAATATTATTTTATTATTATAGTGCAACGTAAGATTCCCAAGAAACTCGTTGTTGCGTATTGGGTACGCCATTGAGCATAGCATCCCCTTTAAAGTAATATTAATATTTTATTCACAAATATGGATAAATATAAAGATGTCATATTCTTTATTTACCTGGGGTGTTACAATAATATTCATTATGAACTTAATCAAATTTAAATAAATCAACTATATAACTTGTTTGAGTTTCCTAAATATAAACAATTCATCAGAAGGAAAAGTGTTTTTAAAAATATAATTGATGGGTCTGGTAATATGGAAGGAAATAATTAAAGACTAGTTTCCCATGGATATTTACAATAATAAGGTTTATATTTTTAATATTCAATTGCAATGGTTTCTAGAATAGGATCCTTTCATATTCGGTAAGATTTTTCTTATTATAATTTTTTTAAATTATTTCAAATAGATGTTAAAATCGTATTTTTAAATGAATTAATTCTTTAATAGGTGTGTGTTGATAAGCCACCTAGTTTAGAAAATGAATTATTTAAAAATAATTTTTTCAAACTATCTGAAGCATTAAATGGTTTAGAGCATGATCCAAGAGATTGGTATGATCAACTAAATATATTTTTATTATAAAATCAAATTTGAAAAGGAAAAGTTGATCCAAATTTATTCATTTAAAATTTTTATAATGATATTTTAACCGTAAAAATATATGTTAATGATATTTTATTTGGATGTTCAAATTATATACTTATTAATGTTGTTTTAAAGTAATGAAAACGAATTTAATATGAGCTTAATGGAAGAATTAAATTTTTTATTTGGTCTTTAAATTTTACAGGGAAAAGTAGGCATATTTATAAATCAAAGAAAATATTATAAATATTTGATTAAAAATTTTCATCTTGAATCATGTAAAATTTTGATAAATCCAATGAGAACTGTTTATGAAGTGGATGTGGACAAATCTCTAAAATCTGTTAATGATCAAATGTTTAGTGGGATGATAGGATGCATACTTTATTTGACTACATTAGGTCCTGAATTTTTTTTAGCATGTATGTGTGCCCTATTTTAGTTTAATTGAAAATAAATTAATTTAAAGGTATTTAAAAGAATAATAACACTTGTTAAAGAAAATGTTACACTGGTTTGATTTACTCCTATCAAAATTATATCTATTTTTATCATATTCTAACTCTAATTTTGGAGCCTGTAAGGACATATGGTGTGTGTTACCTACTCTGTAATTTTTTGATACTGTGGAGTTCCCAAAAAATTGTTAGTTGCACTGTCCATAGCTGATTCCAAGTACATTTCTATTATAAATAGTTGTGATCAAAACATCTGGATTAAACAAACTCTATCTAATATCAATTATTTTTAGAAAAAGGGCCTATATATTTTGACAATACATGTAAAGACCCGTAAATTTCAAGGGAATTTTTTTTTCTTAATTTTCTTTGGAATTTTACAAGAGCACAGTTTCTGACGACGCCTGATTCCGAGGCCCGGTGTGCCTAGAATCATTTTCCGAAGTTTGGATCGGGTACGTTCAGTGAACGGACGAGCAGGTTTTTCTAACTTTTGAACCGGTGCTCGGAATCGAATTCTGAGGGCACCGATGGAATCACAGCGTTGCGTTTGCTCGAGTGTGGTTTTTAATTTTTGGGCTTAAAGTTATGAAATAAAATAATTGTACGACAAACTTTATTTTATTTCACTTAAGCCACTTGGAAGCCACTTGAAGCCACTTAAAGCGGCTTAAGATGAGTTGATGCAGATAGGGTGCTATCCAAAAGTATCCTACCCTCTTGGTAGGATATTTGTGAGGTGGGACCCGCACGATCCCCACCGTTTCTTTTACACTAAGTAACGCACCCGCGAAAACCCGTCATTATGAAAGTCAACTAACGCATTTTCTTAATTTCTTAACGCACCAATTAATTGGGCGGTTTTCTTCGTTGAATTAAATGGGCGGTTTATTCATTGAAATTAATTCTATGAATTAATTTCATTCGTTTCTTAACCTGTTTGAAATTCGTTGGCGTAATAATAAAATAAGACCAACGCACAACTTCTGGAAAAAAGGCTCGTTGAGAGGTTGTGACGAGTTTTGTGCCTTCATCCTCCTTCACGAAGAACGTGAAGAATGCGAAGAATGCCGTCACCCTCAGAGTTTGACGATGCTTCATCTGAGACATTCTTCCCCGCCCCGATCTCCGATCACCAACTTCTTGAGGTAAGAGATCTCGAGTTTCTTTTTTAAACTTCTTTGTGGTTTATAACAACACACATATTTAATTATTTATAATTAAATCTGTTGTTTCTTGGTCCTCGGAGTCCGTCGACGCAGCGCCAGATACCGCGACGATCCCCTCCTTCCGCGAGAAACCCCTCCTTCCGCGATGATCAAATCCGTGAAGAACCCGCGTGCGATGACTTGACGAGGTAGGGGATTTTATTTTGGAAATACCTTTTTATATCCCCTTGTTTGTTTCTTTTAAAACATGAACCTGGATCAAGTGCAATTTTAAATTATTAAAATTTTTTTTGATGCATTTTTCATGTGTTGGTTTATCCTTCCGATTGATACCGTCTAACGCGGAGGGTGCCGGCCAAACGAACACGGTCCGACAACCCTCCGCAGTTCTTCGTTGTTGTGCGGATTTGGAGGGCAATGACAGAACGTGACACAATGGTGTTTGGATGATCCCGCAGTGAAGAACGGAACCCGGGAGGAACAGCGGCGCAGACGGGAAGGAAAACGGACCACTGAAGCAACTCTGGTGGCCCGCTGAAGTCTCCGGCGGCGCGGGTCGCCGGTGCGGCCGCGCCCCAGCGCGCCGCCGAACTAGGACGCCGCAGCTAAAGCCGCGGCGGCGGGGGCTAGCGGACCCGCGGCCGCGCAGGTCCGGCTCGCCCGCGCGGGACGTGGCAGAAGCCGCGTCCGCTGTCGTCCAGCGCGGCCCCTCGAGGGCCGCAGCTTCCTCAACCCTGGGGGGCGGCGCCCCGCGGCTGTCGCGCTCGGCCACTCGGCCGAGCCTTTCCAGGCCGGTCCAACCGGCCGGGCCGCGCCCTAGCCGGACCAGATTGGGTCCAGCCGGGTCGGACCGGGTCGGACCGGGTCGGCCTGGGCCTAGACCCCCCGTCTTCGGACCGTCTTCGGTCTTTTGCCCGTAACTTGAGCTACGGGCCTCCAAACGATGCACTGTCAGCGGAAAGATGATCCTTGGATCGAGACTGTCGTTTCGGTATATTGCACTCAAGGTTTCAGAATACTTTGGGTTCGGCCGGGTTGGTTCGTACACGAAACCAACCAGGCCCTCGGAGCGGAAACACTCATATCTTGAGCTACGGACGTCCGATTGACGTGAAGTCGGCTTTGGTGGATTCCTCTAAGTGAGACAGATCTTTTGGCATACTCCGCCCGAGGTTTGGACACAGGTGGAGTACGGTCGGGTTGTTTTTTCCTTAAAAACCAACTGGGCCCCTGGGACGAAAAAGCCAATAACTCTCAGACCGGGCGTCCGATTGACGCGCCGTCTGCGACGTTGAGTTCCTGTTGACGATACGGAACTTTTGGATACATCAACTTCGGAATTTGTGTCAGTTGATGTATCAGCCTCTCGGCTCATGGAGCGGACCCTCCCGAACGAGCTTGCTGTGTGCGAAACCCTAGAGCTGGCTGCGACTGCTACTGCGACGACGACTGTGCAGAGATCCTCAGTGGACTGCGACGACGACTATGCAGAGATCCTCAGTGGACTGCGACGACTACAACACTCAGTGATCCCTTGTGGGTCAGTGCTACAGGTCCTGTGTGGGCCCGATCCTATGTGGGTCCGATCCTGTGTGGGTCAGCGCTCAGCGGTTCTGTGTGAGCCAGCGCCTACAGGTCCTGTGTGGGCCCGATCCTGTGTGGGTCTTTGCGGGGGTTAGTACCTATCGATCCTTTGTGGGTCCGATGACTTAGATGGATCAGTGATCATCTCTATCGTCATTTGAAGAATTATACCCGTGTGAGATGAATCCTGTTTACTCTCCTTTGTGGATTGTGTTGTGCTATCCTGTGTGGATTTACGTTTTACTTTCCCTTGTGGATTGTGTTGTGCTAACCTGTGTGGATTTACGTCTTACTTTCCTTTGTGGATTGTGTTGAGCTATCCTGTGTGGATTACACGTTTTTCTTTCCTGTGTGGACTGGGTTGTACATGGGCTCGGATGTTGGAGCCGAGTGGGAATTGATGACTTAGGTATATGTATGGGCATATACCTAAGCCAGGACGGATGTTACTTCGTGATTGTATCTTTCCTTTGTGGACTATCCTTTGTGGATTTCGGGAGACCTTCGGGGGTCTCGAGGTCCCTACTGAGTAGCTTATACTCAACCCTGCACGGGCTATGCCCGCACTTCATTGTGTTGGATGCAGACGACGGACATCGCTGATCGTGGTGGAGGCTTGCGGAGCAGGACGGTACCTGGAGGTGGACCACTGGGCGGGACGCACTCAGAGCGGTCAGGTGGACCCGAGGAGCAGTGGAGGCTATTTGTACCCACCCTTCAGGTGGGACTTCCAGAGGACAGATCGATGTTGCTGCTTTTATTTTCAGTTTTTGTTTTTCCCTTTCAGTTGTACTTTACAGTTGGGCTTGTATTTCCGACCCCTTTTACTCTCTGCACAGCTTTTTACAGTTTTTACTTAGTGTGAACTTTTCCGCATGCTTACTCTGTGGTGCTTGTTTACTTTTCAAAGGCAATGCCTTCCATTTTTCCGGGATTTACACCTTGGTGCTAGTCGCGAGCCCCTGGCCTATGGAAGGCGGGCTTGGGGTAGTCACATCACGGGCCCCGAGGACGGGTCGTGACAAATTAGTATCAGAGCGGTCGGTTCTACTGCAGACTCTGATATTTCTTCTATGTGAAGAAATAGTGTTTAGCGTATTGAGTGTGGTTATCAGTCCACGGAGTCCAGTGTTGGTGCGGCGGCCGACGTATCCGTACACCAGGACCCTGACTTCTGATTTCCGACTTAATGCACAAAAACATTGATTGCATGTGTGTTTCAAGTTTTCTTTGTGATTACTTGTGTCAGATCACCAGGTATACTGTTCTGACCATGGCACACTTGTTTCCTTTTCAGGATGGCCCCACGACAGCAGCCAGCTAGGGTTCCGAGAGTAGAGCGCGACGACAGCCCGCCGAGCGACGAGGCCTCGGTACAGGGCCCGTTGACAGCAGAGGCACCAGCGGTACCTTTACCCGTCGAGCCCCCGATGCTTCTAGCACCGACCGCTGACGATGCACGTCGTCTCGGAGCTCTGCACGAGTTCCAGTGCCAGCGACCACCCATGTTTCATTGGGAGACGGACCCCCAGGCAGCTGAGGACTGGATGGAGGCGGTCGTTCGAGTTTTCAGGATAGTGAGGACACCAGCAGACCTCATGGTGATCCTCGCGGCGAGCCTACTGCACGCAGCAGCAGGACGATGGTGGAGCTTGATGCTCCAGGTGCATGATGAGGCGTCTCTTCTCTGGACGGACTTTGAGAGCGTTTTTATGCTCAGAGTTCATCCCGACCACCCTCCGTGTGGTGCGCATTCAGGAGCTTCTTCAGCTGCGGCAGGGCAGCTTGACGGTCGCCCAGTACGAGGCGAGGTTTACCGATCTTTCTTGCTACTCGACCGACATGGTAAGGGACCCATTCTTCCGGGCCCGGACCTTTGAGAAGGGTTTGAGACACGAGATCAAGGCATCACTGATCTCCCTCAGCATCCCGACTCAGGTAGGAGTACTGGAGTGGGCCCTTCTGATCGAGAGCTTTCTGGCTGAGTCCACAGCGAGACCTACTGCAGGGTGGCAGGTAGCAGAGTCTTCGGTAGCAGGTAGCTGACGGATGACTCAGGGTTCCAGGCAGACCAGACCCTATCGTAGACGACCTCAGAACACTGGCTCAGCAGTGCGGGGCACACAGCGCGAAGCTGGTCTTCCGAGAGGCAGGTAGTGCTACGCCTGCGGCGGGCAGGGCCACATGGCTCGTGACTGCCCGACCCGCCGTACCAAGGAGCATCAGATGGTGGAGGGGCCACCCAGGCAGAGGCCGAGGGTTGACCGTGGCGGTCCGCAGGGAGGAGGCGGATGAGGCAGAGGAGCTGGCCGAGCAGCAGGTGGTGGGTGACGCTTTGAGGCTCTGCCACCACCACCACCAGGAGGTCCGCCCCGACCACATGGAGCTGGCGGGCAGAGACAAGCACAACTCCAGGTAGTGGAGGCCTACGACCAGGGTGCACCAGAGATGATTCGAGGTATGATCTGTGTCTATTCCACCCTTTCTGTAGTTCTTATAGACACAGGAGCGATTCACTCTTTCATAGCCGCTGCCCTTGTTCGGAGCTCGGAGATTCCGACAGATCCGTTGGCTCAATCCTTACGGATAAAGACTCCTACGGGAGCAGACTCGACGATTACGCACTGGTGCCGGCAGTGTGAGCTTACTCTAGGAGGTGAGATCTTCGGCTGGGATCTTCTTGTAGAGGCGTTGAGGCCTTACAACGTCATCTTGGGCATGGATTGGTTATCTACAGTCCATGCACAGATTGACTGCATTAGGCGCAAGGCACGATGTGTACGCACCGACGGGAGCAGGTTCACCTTCACCAGAGAGAAGGGAGCCTTCGTAGCACAGGATGGACTTCCGCAGGGGAGAGGACATCCCATCACTCATCAGTTGGCTAGCCTCATCCTTGGAGCAGTTGACGTGCAGAGCCCTAGTTTTCCTGCAGTGGTGGATCAGTATGCGGACGTCTTCCCCGACGACGTTCCAGGATTACCTCCTCGTAGAGATGTAGACTTTTACATTGATTTGTACCCCGGGACAGCCCCGATATCCACTACAGCGTATCGGATTTCCCCTGCTGAGCTTCAAGAGCTGCAGGTACAGTTGGAGGACTTGCAGGGCAAGGGGTTCATCCGACCTAGTGTTTCACCTTGGGCTTCCCCGATATTGTTTTCCAAGAAGGAAGACGAGAGCTTGTGACTGTGTGTCGACTATCGTCGCCTGAACCAGGTTATAGTGAGGAACAAGTATCCGCTACCGAGGATTGATGACCTCTTCGATCAGCTCAGGGGAGCACAGTGGTTCTCGAAGATATACCTCAGGTCAGGATATCATCAGCTTAGAGTTCGAGACGAGGACGTGCATAAGACGACCATCAGGTGTCGGTATGGCCACTATGAGTTCTTGGTTATGCCATTCGGCATAACCAATGCTCCAGCAGTTTTCATGATCCTCATGAACAGGATCTTCCATCCATACCTCGATCGATTTGTCATGGTCTTCATCGACGACATTTTGGTGTACTCGACCACGGAGGAGGAGCACGCCTACCACTTGCAAGTTGTGCTAGACACGCTCCGAGAGCACCAGCTTTATGGAAAGCTCTCGAAGTTCTAGTTCTGGTTGCGTGAGGTCCACTTCTTGGGGAATGTCATTTTTGAGGCGGGAGTTGCAGTGGATCCTGCGAAGATCGATGTGGTGCTATCTTGGGAGCCACCCAGGAGCGTGACAGAGGTGCGGAGTTTCTTGAGACTAGCTGGATACTATCGGAGATTTGTGCCGGACTTCTGCAGAGTTGCGGCGCCACTCTCATCTTTGATGAAGAAGGGGAAACCCTTTGTGTGGTCAGGCAGATGTCAGTAGAGCTTTCAGGAGCTGAGACAGAGATTGACCAGCGCACCTATCTTTAGGTTTCCAGAGGAGGGAGTTGGATATGTAGTCTACTGTGATGCATCAGGGACTGGACTCGGGTGTGTCCTGATGTAGGAGCGGGCCGTGATTGCCTATGGATCACGTCAGTTGAGGCCGCATTAGTAGAACTACGCTACCCATTACCTGGAGTTAGCAGCAGTGGTCTTCGCTCTGAAGACATGGCAGTACTATCTGATGGGCGAGCGCTTTATAGTCTTTTCTGACCACGAGAGTCTCAGGTACATCTTCTCGCATAAGGACCTGAACCTGAGACAACGACGATGGCTCGAGTTCCTCCAGGACTATGACTTTGAGATAGTCTATACTCCTGGGAAGGGGAATGTGGTAGCCGATGCCCTCAGCAGGAGGAAGGGCATCTAGCTACTTGAGGATGTGACAGAGCAGCTAGCTGCTTTGCAGATATCCTTCGTGGATAGAGATGGAGCAGCCTTCCTTCAGTCTCTCACAGTCACCCCTCCACTACTGCAGCGGGTCAGAGAGGCACAACATGAGGATGCTGACTGTGAGACGCGGCGTGCACAGTTATCCTCAGGGCAGACACCTGATGGATTCTCCTTTGGAGCAGGGCACGACATCCTTTTCAGAGGACGTACCTTGGTACCAGTCACTTTACGAGAAGAGGTGATGAGAGAGTTTCACACTTCTCCTTTGGCGGTAAATCCTAGAGTGGCGAAGATGTACCAGGACCTCAGACGATAACACTGGTGGCCGGGTATGAAGAAGGCTATGGAAGAGTTCGTTTCACGATGCCTCACCTGCCAGCAGGTGAAGGCATAGCATCAGGTACCAGTAGGCTTGGTACAACCCTTGGAGGTCCCGGAGTGGAAGTGGGACGGGATATCTATGGACTTCGTGACTGGACTTCCACGCACTTCCAGAGGTCACGACTCCATTTGGGTGATTATTGACCGACTCACCAAGTCGGCACACTTCTTTCCCATCAGAGAGCAGGGCTCAGTGGAGAGCTTGGGGCGTCTCTACGTTCAGGAGATTGTACGGCTTCACGGTGTGCCATCGCCTATCGTCTCCGATCGGGACTCTCTCTTTACTTCCCGGCTTTGGAAGGGGTTGCAGGAGGCATTCGGGACGCGGCTACGTCTGAGCACCGCCTTTCACCCTCAGACGGATGGTCAGACGGAGAGGACCATTCAGAATCTCGAGGACATGCTCCGCGCATGTTTCCTTGACTTTGGTCGCAACTGGGAGGATCACCTACCCTTGGTGGAGTTCGCGTACAACAACAGCTACCACTCCACCATCGGGATGACACCATAGGAGACATTGTACGACAGACCTTGCAGATCTCCTTTGTGCTGGACAGACCCTGGGGAGTCAGCACTTGTGGGACCAGAGATGGTCCGGGCCATGAAAGAGAAGGTCCAGGTCATCCAGGAGCAGATGAGGACAGCTCAGATCCGGCAGAAGTCTTATGCAGACAGGAGGCAGAGGCCACTAGAGTTTGAGGATGGCGACCACATCTTCTTGAGTGTCTCACCTCGACGTGGATTACGGAGATTTGGCCGAGGCGGAAAGTTGTCTCCACACTTCATAGGACAATTTCAGGTCCTCAACAGGATTGGCAAGGGGGATTATCGCCTGTCTCTACCACCTCAGTTGCACCGGGTGCACGACGTCTTCCACGTATCTCAGCTGAGGAGATACGTGCATGACCCGACACACATCATTGACCATGGGGAGCTAGACGTGGATGATAGGGAGATTTTTACAGAGGACCCGGTGGAGATAGAGGATCGACAGGAGCGGGTCCTACGTGGGCGATCGATTCCTCTTGTGCACATCAGATGGCAGTATGGGAACCCCCAGGAGATCACATGGGAGCGGGATGCTCAGATGCGTGCTCAGTACCCACATTTGTTTCCTGAGTTTATGATGTATCTTTACGGCGACATAAAGCCCTGAGGTGGGAGTAATGTAAAGACCTGTAAATTTCAAGGAATTTTTTTTCTTAATTTTCTTTGGAATTTTACAAGAGTGCAGTTTCTGACGGCACCTGATTCTGAGGCCCGGTGTGCCCGGAATCATTTTCCGAAGTTTGGCTCGGGTACGTTCAGTGAACGGACGAGCGGGTTTTTTTAACTTTGGAACCGGTGCTCGGAATCGAATTATGAGGGCACCGATGGAATCACATCATCGGTACGTTCTTAGAAACATCTTTTTCGGAGTTGCGTTTGCTCGAGTGTGGTTTTTAATTTTCAGGCTTAAAGTTAAGAAATAAAATAATTGTACGACAAACTTTATTTTATTTCACTTAAGCTACTTGGAAGCCACTTGAAGCCACTTAAAGCAGCTTCAGATGAGTTGATTTGGATAAGGTGCTATCCAAAAGTATCCTACCCTCTTGGTAGGATATTTGTTAGGTGGGAACCACACAAGCCCCACCATTTCTTTTCCGCTAAGTAACGCACCCGCGAAAACCCGTCATTATGAAAGTCAACTGACGCATTTTCTTAATTTCTTAACGCACCAATTAATTGGGCGGTTTTCTTCGTTGAATTAAATGGGTGGTTTATTCGTTGAAATTAATTCTATGAATTAATTTCATTCATTTCTTAACCTATTTGAAATTCGTTGGCGTAATAATCAAATAAGACCAATGCACCACTTATGGAAAAAAGGCTCGTTGAGAGGTTTTGACGAGTTTTGTGCCTTCATCCTTCTTCGCGAAGAACACGAAGAACGCGAAGAACGCCGTCACCCTTGGAGTTTGACGACGCTTCATCTGAGACGTTCTTCCCCGCCCCGATCTCCGATCACCAGCTGCTTGAGGTAAGAGATCTCGTGTTTCTTTTTTAAACTTCTTTGTGGTTTATAACAACACACAGATTTAATTATTTATAATTAAATCTGTTGTTTCTTGGTCCTCGGAGTTCGTTGACGCAGCGCCGGATACCGTGACGATCCCCTCCTTCCACGACGAACCCCTCCTTCTGCGATGATCAAATCCGCGAAGAACCCGCGTGCGACGACTTGACGAGGTAGGGGATTTTATTTTGGAAATACCTTTTTATATCCCCGTGATTGTTTCTTTTAAAACAAGAACCTGGATCAAGTGCAATTTTAAATTATTAAAATTGTTTTGATACGTTTGTCATGTGTTGGTTTATCCTTCCGATTGATACCGTCTAACGCGGAGGGTGCAGGCCAAATGAACACGGCCCGACAACCCTCCGCAGTTCTTCGTTGTTGTGCGGATTTGGCGGGCGACGACAAAACGTGACACAAGGGCGTTTGGATGATCCCGCAGTGAAGAACGGAACCCGGGAGGAATAGCGGCGCAGACGGGAAGGAAAACGGACCACCTGTGCAACTCCGGTGGCCCGAGGAAGTCTCCGGCGGCGGCGGCAAGCGGACCCGTGACCGCGCGGGTCCGGCTCGCCCGCACGGGATGCAACAGAAGCCGCGTCCGCTGTCGTTCAGCGCGGCCCCTCGAGGGCCATGGCTTCCTCAACCAACGGGGGCGGCACCCCGCGGCTGTCACGCTTGGCCTCTCGGCTGAGCAGAGCCAGGCCAGTCCGACCGGCCGGGCCGCGCCCTGGCCGGACCGGGTCGACCCGGTTCGGGTCGGGACGGGTCGGCCCGGGCCCAGACCCCCCGTCTTCGGACCGTCTTCAGTATTTTTCCCGTAATTTGAGATAAGGGCCTCCAAACGACTCGCTGTCAGCGGAACGCGATCCTTGGATCGAGACGATCGTTTCGGTATATCACACTCAAGGTTTCAGAATACTTTGGGTTTGGCCGGGTTGGTTCGTACACGAAACCAACGAGGCCCTCAGAGCGGAAACACTCATATCTTGAGCTACAGACGTCCGATTGACATGAATTTGGCTTTGGTGGATTCCTCTAAGTGAGACGGATCTTTTGGAATACTCCGCCCGAGGTTTGGACGCAGGTGGAGTACGGTCGGGTTGGTTTTGCCTTAAAAACCAATCGGGCCCCTGGGACGAAAAATCCAATAACTCTCATACCGGGCGTCCGATTGACACGCCGTCTGCGAAGTTGAGTTCCTGTTGACGATACGGAACTTTTGGATACATCAACTTCGGATTTTGTGTCAGTTGATGTATCAGCCTCTCGGCTCATGGAGCGGACCCTCCCGAACGAGCTTGCTGTGTGCGGAACCCTAGAGCTGGCTGCGACTGCTACTGCGACGACGACTGTGCAGAGATCCTCAGTGGACTGCGACGACGATTGTGGAGAGATCCTCAGTGGACTGCGACGACGACTGTGCAGAGATCCTCAGTGGACTGCGACGACTACAGCACTCAGCGATCCCTTGTGGGTCAGTGCTACAGGTCCTGTGTGGGCCCGATCCTGTGTGGGTCCGATCCTGTGTGGGTCAGCGCTCAGCGGTTCTGTGTGAGCCAGCACCTACAGGTCCTGTGTGGGCCCGATCCTGTGTTGGTATTTGCGGGGGTTGGTACCTATCGATCCTTTGTGGGTCCGACGGCTTAGATGGACCAGTGATCATCTCTATCTTCATTTGAAGAAGTATACCTGTGTGAGCTGAATCTTGTTTACTCTCTTTTGTGGATTGTGTTGTGCTATCCTGTGTGGATTTACGTTTTACTTTCCCTTGTGGATTGTGTTGTGCTAACTTGTGTGGATTTACGTTTTACTTTCCTTTGTGGATTGTGTTGAGCTATCCTGTGTGGATTACACGTTTTGCTTTCCTGTGTGGACTGGGTTGTACTTGAGCTCAGATGTTGGAGCCGAGCGGGAATTGATGACTTAGGTATATGTATGGGCATATACCTGAGCCGTGTCGGATGTTACTTCGTGATTGTATCTTTACTTTTTTGATTATCCTTTGTGGATTTCGGGAGATCTTCGGGGGTCTCGGGGTCCCTACTGAGTTACTTATACTCACCCCTGCACGGGCTATGCCCGCACTTCATTGTGTTGGATGCAGAAGACAGACATCGCTGATCGTGGTGGAGGCTTGTGGAGTAGGACAATACCTAGAGGTGGACCACTGGGCGGGACACACTCAGAGCGGTCAGGTGGACCCGAGAAGAAGTGGAGGCTATCTGTACCCACCCTTCAGGTGGGACATCCAGAGGATGGCTCGACGCCGTGGATTTTCTTTTCAGTTGCTGTTTTTCCCTTTTAGTTGTACTTTACAGTTGGGCTTGTATTTCCATCCCCTTTTACTTTCAGCACAGTTTGTTACAGTTTTTACTTAGTGTTTACTTTTCCGCTTGCTTACTCTGTGGTTCTTGTTTACTTTTCAAAGGCAATGCCTTCCCTTTTTCCGGGATTTACGCCTTGGTGCTAGTTGCCAGCCCCTGGCCTATGGAAGGCGGGCTTGGGGTAGTCACGGCACGGGCCCCGAGGACGGGTCGTGACAATACATATTATATTTCAATATTAAATAATCTATTACATCATTCTAGGAAAGAACATACTGGTTTTAGATTTAATTTTTAAGAGATCATCCCAATAAATGGTATTCCATTATCCATTTTTTATAATACAAAATCAAGTAGCAAATACCTTACTAAACCATTATATTCTTCAAGTTTTGATAAATTTACGTTTGAAATAGGGTTGATGGAGATTTTACATATGTGCTTGAACTAGGAATTATAATTCTCTATTTTAATGTTCATATAATTTTTTTCAAAAAGTTTTAATTTAGGGGGAGCTACCACTTTCATTGTAATTTTTTTCTTTTAATATTTTAATAATATGAAATATATATTTTTTTAACAAGTTTTTGATTATTTATGATGGATAATATTTTTACTTAATAATGTGTTTTTTTATTTGGTTAAATCTCAAAAAGGTAGAATGTTTTGAATTTAAATGAATGATCATTTTTTTATTTATAAAAAGGGGGATATTTTTAGTCTTTGAAGTGGGTTTATAATCATTATTTAATAATTATAAACAATCTCAATTATTTGGAAAATGTTTTCTTGAGTTTTTATATTCTTCATTTATTATTATCAATATTATTATTATTTTTTGTTAAACATTATGAAAAATAATTATTTTAAATATTTTATTTACATTCATGTAAATCACATTAATTTATCTATAACCATATGCATGTTTTGAAAATATAGTTTTAGATTTATGTAAATCCAATAAGGTTTTGGTTACCCTTAATTGGGTTTAGTCTTCTCCCTTACATTTGTTTTGAATATTTTTTAGTTCCTTTATATAATGATTCTTTACTACTACATGGATTTACATGTACCCTTATACATGCTTTAAAATCTATGATTTAAACTTATTTATATTTACATGTGCCCTTATTCAAGAATTACAATATGTGATTTAACCTTACATATATTTATGTTACTCTTAAATAACTTGTTGAAAATGTATCTTAACCTTTCATAAGTTTTTTCCCTTAAAAAACTTATTGAAAATGTATTCCACTCTTAATTAAGTTGTTAAAAAATATTTAAATCACATAGGTTTGATCTATGAAGGTATAATCATACATTTATAATGATTGAATGAATTTTATTTTAAATTTACAAGATAAGGGGAACTTACAAGGTAACATTACACAACTAGTAATAAAATTTATTCACCTATAGAAAACATACATTGTACCGTTACATAGAACATGATTTTCCTCTACAAATCCTATTGAAATTTATTATCACCCTTATTAAACTACCCCCTAATTTAGTGAAATGGTATAAATATCTTATCCTTTCAACAATACATATATTTTAATAGTAGTAGTCCTATACTAAAAATGGAATTTTTCCCCATTTGTTGAACACCCTTGTTTCCCTACTCACAATATCAATCCTATACTATCAGTTGTAGCATAACTATTTTCTAGTGGTACAACATTACCTTTAATGGTGGTACATTAGTTAGGATATTAGAATAAGTTATGGTAACATAATCGTATATAGTAGTGGTAGTAGTATTATCTTCTAATGTTAACACCAGCCACGTAAATGGTTGCAAAATTAAAACCTGGAAGATTTTATAACCTTTCTTCAGATGTCCAAATTGAAATAATAAAATCAACATAACCAAAATTCCTACACAGCTGATTCACATAGATGAATTTGCTATGTCAAAATTTTGATAATAACCGATATACGATTGTGGGACATAGCCAATTACTACATAGCCAAATTAAATCACACAACCAACTGTTTGAATTCATAAAAATATCAATATTTTATTTGATTTATTGTAATTTTATTTTATATATTTCTAATTATTTTATTAATTTTAATATATATATATATATTAACGATCATATTATAAGTAATTTAATATCATTTCATGCAAGAACAAAGGAATGTGTGAATTTATTGATAATGAGTGTGATAATTCCAATTACAGGTAAATGGTATTATTATATGTACTATTGATCACTAATACATTGTATAATATGATTTTTTATTTCAATGATCCTTCGTACTCAAGAATTTCATTGAATCAATGTTGCTGTATTATCTATTGGAATGAGATCAAGTTGGAATATGATTAAATAAATATGAAATAGTTTATTCAAGAAAAAAACATACATAAAAATACATCATTGATAAGAGAATTTTTAAGTGATAAATCTATATTGTGACTATTATTTTATTGGTTCAATCATGAACCAATTTATTGTATGACCATCTATTTCATAAGTGATAGAAGTTTTTGAGCTAAATCTTTATTTATCTTCATCTTCTACACTACTATTATAAATATCTTTGGGGTTTTAATTACTATATATCTTCATTCATATGTTTGTTCCTTTAGATATATTTTAGTATTTCCCATCCAAAATCTATCTTCATAGGTTATTCCTACTATACACAAGGTGTTCGGGTTTTGAATATGGGAAATAAATATATGTTGGTCATGAGTTGTGACTATTTTAAAATTGAGTTGTATTATTCCATAAGGTTGGAAAATGGTACATTTATAACTAGGATGTCATTACATAAAAAATTGTGTTTCTTAGTGAATATCATTATTCTTACTGAGTAAAGAAGATTGAAGTATAGAGTTGAATATGAGCGATTCAAACTACTGAAAAAATTTCACGTGCTCTTTGTTTTATTTTCCACTACATTATTTTCTGTCATCAACACACAATTTATTTCCCTTATAATTTTAATTTGTTTATTTTTTAAAAAAAATAATATTCACCCCATAAAGAAATTCTTTTCAACTTACATAGATCATACAATTGGTTTCAGGGGGCGGTTCATTTGAAAAATTTGGTTAGTGATTACTATTTCATTATATTTTTATACTATCCATTATCTTAGATCTAATAGTATAATAAAAGATCCACTAATTTTCTATAGAAATTCAATAATTTTAGTTGATCAATCCCATACAACGATATCATTTTGTTATAAGTGATTATATGTATATAAATGATTCGATGGATGTATTTTACAAAAATATATGTCATGAATTTTGGGAACTCATGTCAAAACATTATAAATTTCCTAAGGTACATTTAGAAAATCAATCCATAAATAATGCTAAAAAAATTGATTCTATACTAAAAAATTATGAATAACATATAATATTATATAAGTACAAATATACATAACCATATTTCATAGTAAAAAATGGTATATGAAATCTGCAGGACTTTAAAATTCAATCATCAAGAGACTATATGATTAAGGGAAATAAGTTAGGTATTCATGGAGATAAGTTTCAAGAATTCAAAATTAATGATCTAGAGAGTATTAGTGATATTTATAATAGAATCACTAAAATTTTAAGAAATTAAATATTTCACTAGGTATTCAATGGATGAACTGATATGATCACTTCTTCAATAGGATATTGAGTTTAATTATAATAATTGTAAAGAAAATAAAAATAATGAATGGAATAACATTATAACCTAATACAAATTATTATTTCTAAATCCTCTGATTTCTAGTAACAAAAATGTGAGAAATATGAAATAAAAAATTTTAATACAGGAGTTTATAAGTAAATGGAAAGAAAGATAGGTTCAAAGAACCTTCATTGAAGAGATCATAAAAAATATGACAAAAATGTAAAAAATATATAATTATAGTTAAATCAGTGTTTCAAAATTAATATTGAATGAGTGAAGGAAAAAGGGACTTATCAAAACAGATTATAAAAAAATTAAAAAATAAGGGAAAGATATGCAGCACAAGATGGATTTTAAAATGTGCATGTCATGCGATATGGAGTTTCACAGTGGATTGAGACTTGATTAGTAATTATTATATGAGTGTAAAAGAACCAAAAAATATATTATTGATGGAAACAATAATGAATGAGGTAAGAATTTATTACGATAGTAGTTCAGGTTTTCTATATGATATTGAAACTAAAGATAAAGAATCAACTGAACAAAATGAAATGTTTTTAAATGATATTTTGAGAATTTTTGATTGACATAGAGAATTTAAAAGAGAATATATGAAAATTATAGAACAAAATGAAATAGTTGAAGGTTATTATTTATGAAATGTAGGAGAGAAAATACTGGAAAAAGATAAGCATATAATGCTCAAAGATGAGAATGAAACAATGAATGATATATTTTAAAAACCAAATCAACATAAAAGAAATGATATTTATGATATATTTTTATTTTTTTTATAAAATTTTAAAGGAATATAATAATCCAAAACTAGAAAATAATAAATTAATAAATTCATGATCATATTCAAATAAGAAAATCTATGATGACATTGAAAGTTATTTAAAAAAATATTGAATATCTAAAATATTAAATTACTTGACTAAAGAAACCAAATATTTTTTTGTTTAAGGCCAAGATAATTTTGATAAGATAATGGAAATGAAAAAATATAATGATAATAAAACTAGTTTTGGTAATAATAGTTGAATTCCTAAGATGTATAGCACTACTTTGGTTAAAATAAGTAAAGGGAATGTGTCAAGTGTTAAATTCTTTAGATGTATTTTGAAAGGTAATTTTGAAAATAAATGTTCATTATATTTACTCAATAATTTGGCCATAGTAAATATTGTATTTCTATGAATATATTTTCTAAAATAACCTATATTAAATGTCTTAAAGTAGTATGAGTGCCTAAATATTTTTTCACAAATCAACCTAGAAGCAAAATAGTTTGGGTCTAAAAAAAATATATAATTTATTTGATTTATAAGAAATATTCCTAAAGTGTTCTTAAGATATATTTTTTATGTACAGTGGGTGTTCAAGGAACATGACTGGTTATATTCATAACTTTTTATATTTTATTTCATGTGATTGAGGCACTCTAACTTTTTGTGATAACTCTATTGATATGGTTAGAGGTTTTGGAGATATATAAATATTCAAATCTAATATTATTTCTAATGTACTACATATGTAGGGAGTAAAACAATATTTAAATAATATATCATAACATTATAGTTATGGAATGAGTGTAATGTTTGAAGATAATAAATTTCTTGTTCATTATGAAAATATAGTTTGTTTTATGATAATAAAATATAAAATATCTACTATATAGATATTTCAAAACAAAACCAAAAAAAGTTCATGTGTTTAAATTTTATAAAAATATCATATTAATTAAAACATAAGTTTATTACATGTTAACCTTTGAAAATTATACATGTTTTGAAAACATAAACATGTTATAGAAATTGAAAATTTCAAAGAAATTAAGTATTTTTTGTGCGAGTTTTGTCTATACTGTAAGAAATATAAGGGACCTTGAAATACAGTAATAATGATAATAAATAAATTTTTTAGATCTATTTTAGTTGATTTATTTGGACCCATGAGAATTACTTTTTTAGGAACTAATAAATTTGTTTTTTTTTTAATTTTACATGATTTTAAAGATTCGCTTTCACTCATTTCCAATCTCATAAAAGTGAAAATCTAAATTGGTTTATTAATTTTTGTGAATAGATTCAAAATAAAAAAGGTCATTGAATAATAGAATCTAAAATTGACAATGGAGGATAAAATTTTATATTATTCTTTTGAGAAATATTGAAAAGATAATGGATACTTTTATTATTTATCTTCCCATAGAATTCCATATTAAAATGATGTTACAGAGAGGAAAAATATAATTATTCAAGAAATTGAAAGAAATTTTCTAAATAAATGCAATTTTCAAAAATATTTTGGGGGTGAATTGGTTAATACTACTTGATATATCTTAAATAGAGTTTAAATTTAAATCATGCAAATAAAAATTTTTATGAACTGTATAAATAAAATAAACCCATGATTGACCACTTTAATGTTTTTTTGTAGAGTTTATATTATAAAATATAAAGATACATTGAATAAGTTTGATTCTATGTGATGAATGAATTTTTATAGGATATTAAAACAATAATTAATATTAAAGAGTATATGATAATAGACCCATATCTATGGAGTAATCTATATATGTAAAGTTCAACGAAAATAATGAAAAAATATATATAGATTCTCATAACCCTAATTATGAATTTAATGAGATGAATTTTAGTAAAGATAAACTTGAAAATGATAATGAATCAGTAGAAGGGGATAAAATATGTTCTAAAACTAATCCTCTAAATTTGAAAACTCATAGAGATCATTCTTTAAAAAATGTAGTAAAAAATGTTGAATATGGAAAATGAACTAGGAAATAACTTTTTTAATTTATATGCTCAATCTACCTTTGTTTCTCATTATAGACCTATTATTGTTAAATAATAGTTGAAATATTTATATTTGATAAATTAAATTTATGATCAACTTAATCATTTTGAATGAAATAATGTGTGGAATTTGGTTGACCTGTCTAATGATAAACAGTCCATTAGAGCCAAATGATTTTTTCAAAATAAAATAGGTGAGTTTGGTAATATTGTATGAACTCTGTCTAGAGTAGTTTCCCAAGTATATTTACATGAATAATGTTTTGATATTGATGATTCCTTTTTCACCATTAGATATAATGAAACCCATTTTGAATCTATTAACATTTTCTTGTATTAATTATTGTAAATTGTTTCAAATGGATGTAAAGAGTACATTATTAAATAATGCACTTTCTAAAGTGGCGTATGTTAATAAGCCACTTAATTTCAAAATTTAATAATTTTAAAATCATATTTTCAAACTATCTTAATATTTTGGTGGTCTATAACAATCCCTAAGAGCTTGGTATGCCATACAAATTATATATATTTTTTGAAAATAAATTTAGCCAAGGAAAATTTGTTCCAACTTTAATTATAAAGAATGTTTATAATGATATATTAATTTTAAAAATATATGTTGATGATATTGTCATTGGATCTAAAAATTACAAGCATAATATTTTTTTGGAAATTAATGAAAATTAAATTGATATGTGCTTAATGGGTGAATGAAAAATTTTTCTTGGAATGAAAATTCTATAAAAAAAGATGACATTTTTATAAATAAAAGAAAATATTATGGATATTTTGTTAGAAAAAATCATTTTGTATAATGTAAAAATATGATAAATCCAATGAGAACTAATTAAAAACTATATGTGGATTGTAAGAACCTGGTTTCTTATTTTACGGTACGGGTTTCTTCATTTTTCTTTTCCTTAAGGGTTTTTGAGAAAATAAAGAAAATGGGGAAAAATCCTAAATTTTGTAACTACACACCGTGTACTATTCCACACGCTGTGTACCTTGGCCGTGTGGAATGAGTACACAGGGTGGGTAGCCATGTCGGCGACGAAGGGTGTAAAAATCAACTACACGCCGTGTAGTGGTATTTACACGCCGTGTAGTCAGTTGGATGGGGAAGCAGTAAGGCGGTGGAAGCCATCGCCAGCTGGGCGACAGTACACGCCATGTAGTCAAGAGTACATGACATGTACTCATATCGACGGATGAACAGTTTGGCGGTGCTGCCAGATGAACAGTTAAATGAAAACATACACACCGTGTACTTGTAAGTACACGCCGTGTAGTTTATTTTTTTCAATTAAAACGAGAAGTAGACTCCTCATTTGGTAGAGGAGGCATTTGGGTTCGTTTTGGAGGAAGAGAGGAGGCCAGAGCTTTGGAGATCCACCGAGTGCATGTCGGGAATCCGATTCTTCCACCAACGATCTCGTTGGTACCGAACAGGTAATCCCTCTGCTCTACTTAAGTCGTTCTTACCAATTCTTTCTCGAGGGAAAGTTATTTACGTTTGAACGGGTTTTCTTCTAACCCAGATCTACGTCGTCCTTGGGCATTTCTAGAATCGATGTTCGTGTAATGAGTGTTTAAGGTAGGTGGATTGGTGTTTATTTTTCCAACTGATGTGCGTTTTGTGTACCATTGTGATATGATCCCATGAATGGGTTGTCATATAGCTGAGGCCTTGTTGAATTAAATACCTAGAATTGTATAGGTAGATTAAATGTGATAATAAATTATTGATTGAGATTGCTGCTTGGATCCATGACCACCCCGAGGGTGCGTTCCTCTTTTTAGCCGTTTGGCTAGGATACCCGAGGGTATGCCATCTTTCTTTTGCGCATTACTTTTACCTTTATAGTAATTGAATGGGTATTTCTTTTTTATATGTTGGGCATGACCCAGTTACTTGTTTAGCCCGAAGGCAGTGTTTTACTTAGCCAGAGGGCAGTGAATCTTTTAGCCTGAGGGAAACATCTTCATTGCCTGTGGGCAATAGACTCTATGCCTGAGGGTGACACTTTGTACACCTGAGGGAAATATCTATTATGACTGTGGGGAATTACCTATGGGTTACGTTTCTGATTACCTTAGGGTAAGGGTTTGCATGTCTGAGGACACTGACTGTTTACATAAAAATTCACTATGTTGGTTTCCTTATAATGAACGATTGAATGAATAATAAAATGGAAATATGAATGGTATGTTAGTTACTTTTGAGTACTTCTTAGTTTATTTCATTTTACTACTGCACACTGTTGTTGCATATTTTCACACAGTTGGGCAAGGGCCATTGGTGGGTGCCTACTAGATTTATTTCTCACACCCTGTTTGGGTCATGTCTTCCGCCCAAACAGATTACATTTCTGCAAGTGTGGATAAGGGAAAGGGTCTTTATGCAGGTACTTTATTGCTGCTGAGGAGTTGGGGAGCATGGGACTGGGCTTAGGCTCGTGATGATACATACAGTTTTGTTTTGGTTTTGTTGTACTCTGAATCGTATGGTACCTCTTTGTAACGTGTTCTGGATGTTTTCTTAGAACTTGAGGCATGTTGCATCAACATTATATATATATGACTATTGGTTGTTTTTACTGCAGTTATTCATTTAAAATTGTGTATGTTTATTTGATTCCTCTATTGTTGTTGTATGTTTTATCTGGTATTCCGCTGCACTGCACTTTGACAAATGAGGGCATATTTTCCCCACTATTAGACCTAGGCCCCCGCTGCTAGTCGGTAGCCTTTGGAATTTTGGGAAATGCGCTTGAGGTCACGTGGCGAACCGGGTTCGGGGAACCCGTTGAGTGGCCCCCGGAACCGGGACATTACATGGATGAATCTGAAAAAATACATGAATGATAAAATGTTTATAGGAATGATAAGAATGTATGTTTTTTAACTACATCAAGGACTAAAATTACATTTTTAGTTTGATTGTGTGTAAAATATCAATTTTATCTTAGAGGATTTAATTTATTAGTTGTCAAAAGAATAGTCATATATATTACAAGAACTATTAACACTAGTTTTTTTGAACCAATCAAATTTTTTTCCAATTTTTATCATATTCTGACTATGATTATGGGGGATACATTTTTTATAAGAAAGTTACATTGGGTATGTGTCACTTAGTTGGTTAATATTTAATATCGTAGAGTTTGAAAGGAAATTGGAAGTATTATTTTCCACATGTGATGCTGAGTATATTTTTGATGAAAATTTTTATACTCAAATCCTTTGGGTAAAAAAAACTCTACCCAATTTCATTGTTTATTTGGAAAAAATTCCTTTTTATTATAAAAAAATATATAATATTTTAAAATCTAAAAATCAATTACAAAATTATCGGAAAAAAATATTGATGTTATATTTAATTATTTTGATATCATGTTAATAAAGGTGATATCGTTCTCAAATAAGTTCAAATAGAAAATCAACTTGTAGATAACATTATTAAACCATTAGATTCTATATGTACTAAGAAATTAATGTTTGAATGAGTTTTTACATATATTCTGCTTATGTTTTTAGGAATTCCAATTTTGGGTTTTAGTGTTCTTATATTTTTATTATAAAATCATGAGTTGGGGGGGGGATTATCCCTTACTTGGTAATTTGTATTATTATTTTAATAGTATAAGAAATTGTAGTTCATATTTTGATGAACATGTTTTTTGTTATTTAAGAGGGTGATTTTTTTCAACTAATACTTTTTTTAATTTTTGATACAATTGAAAAAGGGAGTAAATGTTTTTAATTTTAATAAATGTACTTTATTATAATTTAAAAATTGTCTTATTTTTGTAATTTGAACATGATTATAATTTTTTTTATTAATTAAAACTCCTCTCATTTAAATATAATTTTTTTTAAATCTGATTTTTAATCATTTATTCTTATCAATATCATTATCATTATTTTTAGTTAAACATTGTGAAAAATTATTTTTTAAATATATCCTTCACTGATATGAAGATTAATTTAATTTATCATCACTCTCATGAATTTTTTACAAATATAATTTTACCTTTAAGTAATTTATATAATGTTCATATTCCCCTTATAAGAGGTTCATTTTTACCCATTCTTGTGTTTTGAAATTTTTTTATCATGTTTACTAAACTATTATTTACCCATACATAGATTTATATATACCCATACTCAAGCATTGTAATCTTGGATTTACCCTTAATATATTTAAATATTCCCTTACACAAGATTTTCGATCTGAGATTTAATTTTATAAATATTTCTATGACCGTTATACAAATAAATGAAAATGCATAATAATCTTACATAACATTCTATTACCCATTATCAACATATTGAAAATGAATTCTACCCTTACGTAAATAGTTCCTCTTTCTCTTCACCCTTACACAAGATTTTGATCTCATGGGTTACATTTACAAAAGTTTAATATTACATTTAAATGGGTATAAATAATTAAACATTAACTTTGTGTGAGTAGGGGGACTTATAAGTTACCTCTACATAGCTAGTAATCAAAATACGTTACCTTTTCACAACATATATTCTTCCCTTACACAATCCATGCTTTACCTTTATTCTTTTTTAGAAGTAACTTTATGAATCATATTAAAATTTATTATCAAAATTATGTAATAACTTCATCCATAAATGAAATTGTAATACAATCTTCTTCTTTCAAAGATACCTTTGTTCTGAAGGTATCAGACCTATACTAACAATAACATCTTGTTCTAATAGTATTACAACCATGATTTCCTCATGGTGCCAGCACACCATTGTTATCATTGATATCATGAACCTCTTCTAGCAGAAGCACATTACCTTAAACAATATCACAATATAAAATTACTTAGAATAAATTAAGGTATCAGTAACATATAAATTAGCCGTAACGATATTATCTTCGAACAGTTTCCTTACTCATCTTAATGGTAGAAGAATTGAGACCTGGAAGGTAGCATAACCTTCCTTTAGATGAAATAATATATATATATCCAAATCTATGTAACTAATTATCCCATATAGCCAAATTACATAGTTTAATATGATATTTAGGTGTTTTGAGAAAAACCATGTAGATTATTATGCAACATAACCATTTTATATGTAACCAAAGTAAATCACATATATCATTTCATGGATTCAAGGAAATCTCAGATATTTTTTTTATTTACTACAATTTTATTTTATATATTCCTAATAGTTTTATTATTGAGAATTTTCATATTTCTTTAATGATCGTATTGGAATTGTCTTATAGCCATTTCATATATGATTAAAAAGTGTTATTATCCTATGATAATGAGGTTAAAATTAAAATTTAAGGTAAATAGTATTTTTTTGAGTGATATTATTCTCTAACCCATGGTGTACTTGGATTGGTTAATTAGATACTCATATATAATTAAGAATATCTTGAAACTAATAATACAGAATTAACTATTGGAATGAGATCAGGTGAGAATGTGATTTAATAAACCAAACATAATTTATTGAAGGAAGTGACATAAAAAAATAAGACCTTGATATGGTAATTGTGAAGTGTTGAATATTTACTACTACTATTGTTTCATTAGTTATATCATGAATGATATTATTGTTTGATCATCTACTATTAAAACATTCAAAGTTCCTTACCTTCATCGAAATCTATCTTCATCTTCTTTACTATCATTCTTAATTTATTTTGGGTTTTTTATTGTTACATCTCATCATTCTTATGTTTTCCACTTTCATGTTAGTTTAATATTTACAAATAAAAATATTTCTTCCTAGGTTTTCCCTCTCATTCAAATGGAATTTGGGGTTGTGAATCCTAAAAAATAATCTGGTTGGTAATGGGTTGCGACTCACGTAACTGTTAGTTGGGTTATACCACCAGGTTAGAAAAAGGTATTTCAGAAACTAGGTTATCACTCCCTAATAAATGTGAGTTTCTTTCTAAATTATTATCTTCTCACTGAGTAGAGAATATTTAAGAGTTGAGTAAGATCATAGTGATCCGAACTACTATTAAATTATCATGATTTATTTTTTTATTTTTTATTAAATTATTTGTTTTCATCATTGCACAATTTATTAATATGATATTTATAATTTTTTAATTTTTTTGAAAGGACTATTCACCCCCTCTAATCCATATTTCCATCTTACACACACCTAAAAATTGTTTCCCCACTTCATTGGTTCATATTGGGATGATATACACTCATACACAACTATAGTGTTCTTCCTCTATCTGTAGAGTTGGTATCCCCCCATTGAAGAGATATAAAGGGGAATGGGTCCTCTAGAAGGGTGAATATTTATTTGGATATGAAATCCTATCAGTAAGGAATTGGTATTTTATTGGGTTCAATATCCCCTCGACTATGACTTCCCATTAGGGAGGCATGAGTCCCTCATTATTGATATGGTGTGTTTACATTGGGTTATTGTCTTGGGAAAAAAAACTTTATGGATCTATAGGAAACATATCAATCTTTTCTAATTATGAAGATCTTGATCAATATTTATTACTCATATCTTTTATATTTTTATATTTTTGTTCTTATTTCTTTACCAAATTTATTATGGTTCATAACTGACACTTCTTTTGACGATTTACTTATTTGGCGATTTTGGAGTGTCCTACTAAATATGTACATACTCAACTATATATAGGATTTAACCTCACATGTCATGTATTATATAGATTATAGGTAGTTTTATTGTAATCTAAGGGGACCACATGAAGGAGGTGCACTATGGATCTTGTGGTTGTTCCGTCTTGATCAAGCCCAACCTCTGTAGGTTTCATTCATAGATAGTCTTCTTATCGATTTATTGGTTATACCTATTTCCTAGTTGACAAAATTGTAATTTACCCTATCTATTTTTGTTTTGTATTTACATAATAATTTGTGATATTTTAGAGGTTATATATATATTTATTACCTTAATTAATACTATTATACATTACTATTGTGTGTATGGAGATATGTGTGTATACAATTTCATTAGGATAAGGCCTCATATGCATGTGATATTCCTACTCAATCCTTGTCACTAGCCCCTGACCTATTGGAGGTTGGTTTGGGTTGGAACCCGTATCATAAGACTAAATCATATGGTTCCATAGTGGTTAAAGACATGTCAATTTGGAAATGATTTTCCATAATGTAAATAAATAATTATATGAGAAGGTAATAAAATTACATTTAGAAACCAAAAAATAGCATTAAAATAATATTTAATGTAAACTAAAAACCAAACATACAATCATGGAAAAGGAAGGTGACCCATGTTTTAAATATTGACAAGAGACGAGGAAAAAATCACAACTACTATCTAATGTTAATGGCCTAGCACCTTCTATAAAGGATATAAAAAATATTTTATGACTCTCAACTCCTAATATTTTTCAACCATGTACATCAAATATATTCTCTTAGATAAATCAGGACATAAGATATCAACATATAAACTTAGATGTATTGGAATATGTGAGTAATAATACTCTATTGTATTTCCTTAATTCACCCTAAAAAATACCATGAAAACCTACATCCAACTGTGTAACCCATGACATTGAAAAACATTTCAAACGTTTTTGAAAAAACAGTTCATAATTCTAGAAAAATAGGTATCAAATGGAAATAAGCATACCATTTATTTTCTAATAAGTTAACCATTCCTTATTCCACCACAATATTATTTTAATAAGAAACCAATAAAACCAAAGGGATACATGAGTAATAAATATACACAGAACATAAAATTTTACCTTTCACTATAACGTACACCAGTTTTGGATCATCAACTACTCAAGCAGTCCTTAAATATCAGGGCATACCCTTTTCCTATCAAACACAATTATTGAAATTTAAATACACCAAAAATACTAATTCTTTCAATTTATAATTAACACTTATCATTTATTTATCATACCCAACATCTTCAATTTGAAAAAAATACTACTCAAAAAGTGTTTACACAAACAACCAAAGAAATAACTTGTTAAATAAAAATAATTTGAGATACCCAAAATTGATGTCACAAATCCCATTTTAATCTGTAATACAATTATTAATTCATACCCCATACCAACCAAACTATCATGGGTTGATCAAAAAATCACCAAACCATACATTTTTCAAATATAAAAAAATGAAATTAATATATATTCAATCAAACGAATTATTTGATAATTATATACCCAAGAAAATGATTTTAAATCAAATTAATTATAAAAAAGGAGTTATAATACTATGATGAGTTCCTCAAAACATCTCACCTTAGATAAAAATAACATAATAAACTTGAAACCGTTGATCCAATGTAAGAAATTATGTCTCAATACTCTAAACCTTAGATATAAGTACATGTGATTATTATTTTTCAATTTTTTATTCGATATTAGGATCTAATGTAATAAATCAAATCCAAATATATATATATATATATATATATATATCTATTCATAAATGAAGAAATAGACATGAAGAGAAGAGATAAATTGAACAACATATGATATCACTGAGATAAAACTTTATAGTTGATTTCAATTTGAAAAATATCAGAGAATGAAGAATTTTGTAATGATGGATAATACCAAATTTCACTCTTATGGAAAACTAGGGTTGTCCTGTGTAGAATTATAGTTTTTAGTGAGGTTTATGATATGGAAACACGGGATAAAAAGTTAAATAATGTAATGAAAACAGAACTTCCTAGTGAGGATGTATGATTAGTTGAGTCCATGAACTAGCCATGTATAAGAACCTACCCATAAATACCAAACTCCACCATCGATCTTTATAGTTACCCAAGACCATGAATCTATTGTGCACTCATCTCTATCACACCTAGAGACCTTAAAGACCAAAACACACACACACACACACAGATATATATATATCAATCATACTTACATATATACGCCCACCATACAATAAATAATGTATCCATAATACAACAATACATGGAATAATTAGGTATTTTTTATCGTGTAAAAATATATTATTTCATGACTTTAATGATATTTTCTGTATTAAAATTACATAAGAATGTAGTATAAGGTGATTGAAATAATATATCTAAAATATAAATTTCTTAATAATATTACTTATAATTATAAGTCAATAATATTTGAATTAGGACATTAAAATTGAAGAGGTTAGTATAATGGAATGGAAAATTATAATTTAAAGGGTGAAAAAATCCCACACTTTTTTAGAATTGATATATATTATCCGATACATAAAACAAGTAATTATTTTCAATATTAAAAGTGATATATTTGGGATATACTTCTTAATATAGCTATGAATAAATATTTAAAGATTTTTTGTTGGGAGAAATGAGAAGAGGGGTTGGTATTCATAGGTATGGTGAGTGAAATTCCATTCAATAAATTATTCATTATTTTATTTTTCCAATATTAGATGTGCCACAATACTACCAAAATTCTCCATTATTTATCTTAAATATCTTCTATAATGTTTAGAACCAAAATTTATAAAGTCTTACATTCATAATTGAATTTATTCTTACATAAAATTATACAATCTCTAATTTATTATATTTCACCAAATTTATTGTTTTTTATTGTATGTAACTATTTTTCTACTAATTACTAAATTTCACCCATAATGAATTTTTAAGCCTTTATTATTATAATAAAAACTATTTTTTCAAATTGATCCTCTAATTATGTGAAATTAATGTTTTATATTTAGATGTGACATTGACTAATTTTATTATTAATGAAATTTTTTTTTATGAAAATAATTTGTATGTCATTAATAATTATATAATGGATACTTAACCACTTGCAACAAAATTACAATTATGAGAATAAATATTTTTTTATTTTGGAATACTTTTTAGTGGAAATAAACACCTTAATCTATATAAAACACGGGTAAATATTTAATTTTTTTCACATTAAAAAAATGGAATTAAATGTGAAATGTTTAAAATCATAATTTTTTAGTTTTATATATTCTTATATAATTTTGATCATGGAATACAATAATTATGTGATGCGTGATGGAAATTGTCAAATATAGAAGATTACATGACTTTTTTTCTAGATCATAAGACATCCGAGGATAATTGAAAAATCGAAAAGGGAAATTTTGTATATCATTACCCTAAATGATCGAATAGGAGATTGGATATACATATTGATGATACAATAGACCGTATTGAAATTATTTTGAAGGAATGAATCGAGCACACATTAATTCCAATCGATTGTATCCATTAGGTGACTATACTACCAAGTGACCATTTCTCCCTTAATGTGATAACAATAAAATATCTAACTGAACATGTGAAGCTCAAGTGACTATAGGATTGAAGTGACTATTCTATCCACATGTTGAATCTAATAGATAATTCCATCCAATGAACTACACATTGATTCTGATCAATCATGATGTTACATCATGTAGTTAATCTAGGATGTAACTAACTTTACAGCCACATGGATTTAAAATAATTAAATTCTAAAAATGTTAGAAATCAATATAATATCAAGTGAAACCTATTTTCCCTTATCTAGTCAAATCAAGATGATCTCTAATAGACGATCCACATGGAAATAATCAAAATAAAGGATCATGATATCATAGGATGAATGAATAATCTTCATGAATAAATATTGAGGTCCCTATGAAAAAACTACCCCTTATCCTAGGAACATGGAAATAAATATAGGAGGTATAATATAACTTCTTGAAACATTTAAATTTTGGGAGGAATAAGGAATAAATTTTTATGGATTTAAATAATTTACACCTCCCATTTTGTAATGCTTTTGGTTCTTGTCCCTTGAATAGTCTTGATTGTCATTTGATTTACTATATTTTTTACATTTTTAAATTCTATTTTGTTCATAGAATGTGTTGTTCTATTCTCCACTTTTTCATTATGTTTCCACCTATATGATGTTATGATTATTATCAAGATATCATTAATAATTAAAGTTTAATTCAAGCATCAACAACCAAATAAAACTAGTGAATCTAAGTCAACACTACTGATCATGTTATTTGTATTTTATTCTTGGAATCTGTGGGTTTGAGTAGTTGGAGAGTTGAAGAGATGATTAAAATCATGTAATTAATTCAATAATGTTTATTTTCATTTCTAAAAACCATTCCATATTCTGCTATCTGGATCACTACTGTATGATTGGGATAAGTGGGTTGGGAAGTGGATGGAATAAAAAATGTTCTCCTTTTGAGAATATGATGGGATAATTTTTTTTAGGATTTCCATAAGTTTAATTTCCATTCACATCCTCAATGTTGTAAGGATATGTGTAGCTGGTTGGATCTTCAGGAGGATAGAGTATAGGGTTAGGGCTATGAAACAATGATGGGTCACTAAGTTTAATTTAGAGGTGTCTCCTTTATAGAATTTCATTTTTTTGATTTTTTATTTTCTATCATGATTTAATATATAAACCACCCATCATCATCCTTGGTTTTAAAAATAAGAAAAAATATAACAATTATTTTTGTTAGGATAATAATGATACTCAACCCATCTCATTAATATATGACCATAGTCAGAAACTAGGTTTTATTTCTAGTGTTTTTAGATTTTTTATAAAGGCCCATGATAACCTCTTCTTAACTAACATCATTTCTAAGGAGTTAGGCTATGCATTTCACTATTTGAGCACAATTGTAAACAATGTGTTTCATTTATTTTGGTTTCTCTAATTTCTATTAGTTTTCTATTTTCCTTTTATTTTATTTTTCATGTTTTCATTCCCTCCATTTTGGGTAAAGCATAAAAATGTGACCATTAATTAATGGATAATCATATATATGCCCATTTCACATTCTAATATGATCCTGAGGAGGGGAATTTTCAAGAACCACAATAGGAGAAACATTTGAAAAAATCCAATGTGTTGGAGGAAGGTACCAACTACATGAACAAACCCAACCAACATAAACAATACATGAACCCAATCCATTTGATTGAATAAGTACCAATACAAAAATATATTCAATCATGTATCAATATATCATTGATACTAGATCGAGAATTTAATGAGAAATAAGGTGAATTGGGAAAGTTAAAGGACATGATGGATATAATTGCCTTCTCGCTCTATGTACTTATTAGGTAAATAAAATAACAACATAAAGAAGATAATCATGAGGTGATAAAATAAGATGAACCCCATGTGGATCCCTTGATTGTCTCAACTAATTGGGTAGAAGTAGCATGTGAATAACCCCTTCCCCTATTCATTTATGAGATTTTACATGAGGTACTTATAAAGAAAGAAGTACTTCCAACTGTAACATTGGAGGAGGATTTAAAAACTCTTGGATCTATATATATATATATATATATATTAATTTATTTTGAACATATAACCCAATTTTTTTGAAAATATTGATTCAACATTATTGGATTATTCCATGGAGGAAATACAAAATGTGATTTTATACTTTGAAGAAAAATTAGTAGATCCATTTCTCTTTCTTGAATAAACTATTATAGTGGTATTAATTAAATAATAATAGCTCTTGTACGAGTCACCCAAGGGAGAAAACATTAAATTAAATTAAATGATATTTATTTTTTACTAATTGAATTGAATTAAAATTCCATTCATGTTTAATTTATTGGTATGGCCAAGAAAAATCCGTCCTTATATGATGAAGGGAAACCCAAAGAAAGAAATATAGATAATATATTAGAGTTAGAAATGGAAGAAGAGTCACCCTAGTATGAATATTATGATTCTATAGAGTTTGGACAACATGAAACAAATTTAGAACATCACTACTTTGATAATAAAGGCATACAATGAGCCTAAAATAGTGACACATGACCACATAAGAAGTGGATGAGGAAGAAGAATACTTGAGGACTATGTTATAGCCATTACACCCTTAATATCACCATGAATAACAACTAGGAGAGTAAACAAAATCAAACAAGGGTACCCCTTAGTTTATTATCCCTTTAACTAGAAACTATAACTTCATTAATTAAACTGTTCTAATATCATTTTAATCTTTTAATGGGGGTTTCTATGAATAGTTTCCATTTCTAAAAATTGGGAATAATTAAATATGGTGGTTACTATAAAAGAAACAAAACCTCCCTTTTATTTGGGTTAATAATTTAAACTACCCACTAGAGGAAGTCAAATCCTAGCACCCACATGGGGGTTAAACCACGTTTCCTTTTACTTTGATTATTATATACTAATTTTCAATATAATTTCATTTGATTGTTCAATTTTATGATATGATTCAAAAAGTTTACAACACCAAGGTTATTTGATCATGTTATATAGAAATAATATAAGGAAGAGGCTAACTAAAAATGTGATAGAAATGAACTAGGTTGTTTCTGTCCTCTCATAACTATTTATTCATTTTACACTTATCTACTATATCATTAATAAGGATGTGTTAAATAAGTATAGGGGAAGAGAATGTAAAAATTTTCACAAGTTGTTTAGTTGATTTTTTCTAAAATATGTAAATAATTTCTACTCACTATAATTATTTTCTGTTTTTAGATTTTTATTATGTTATTAGGAAAGGGAACATGATTTTTATTTTTTTCCATCAAAGTGGAATATTTAATAATAGATTTGAAGATTTAATTATTATGATAATGTTGAATTTTAGTGATTCTTATGTGAACATGCCTAATTTTATTTTAAAATTCTATGATAGAAATAAGAAAAGACGTGTGTTTGAAAAAATTTCCATTGAATTTGAATTTAGTCATGAGGAAACTTGTAAAACACCATGTCAGTATATGAATTCATATTTCAAGATAAATTTGAATTTTCAATTAGTGGACGGGTTGAATTTTGAATATGAATTTCAGAATCAAATTTTTATGGTTGGGACACCATAAGGGAGGTAATTTGGATTGGGTTTGAGGCTTATAAAAGTGTTATAGGTCTCAAAGGAGTGTTAGAGGTATACTGGGGTGTCCGACATGCTATAGTTTTCAACGCACCATTGACTAGCCTATGCCATACCACTGGATAGATGGTTGGGATGGTAGCGGCTATGTTCCCATTACAGCTGTCATCAGCCAGTTTGTGACCTTTAAAATGGGAAAAATTACATATTTACCCATTATGGTTTTAGAAAGTGAATCCGTTACTATAAATTTTTGTTTATTATAACAAAAAGGAGGATTCTCCCCCATCCTCCCTTCTTCAACCCCCTTTTGGGGTTGGATGGGTTCATGATTTTTTGATGCGATTTTAGGTAAAACACCCCCTTCAGTGATATCTGTTTATCTATACACTCTCTTGGTTCAAATTTTTATATCCTAGTTATGGATTTTTATTCTGATTTCACAAGAGCATGGTGGAATCATATTTCCTTGATGGGGATTCTTTTCTTCCTAGAAAGAGGGTGACCCAAGAAGTCATCCTAATATAGTGGATCATTTTTTCATTGAGTTATGTTGTTCCATAAATGTTTCATATGTTTTTTTTTGTAAAAATTAAATTGTAGTGTCTATTGATTTTTGTTGGTTGTTGGGGGTTTCACTTGGAGTAGGAACAAGGATGTGAACTAGATCCATGGGGTTCCATTGTGATTGGTTTTTGTGTGGTGTGGAAACCTAGTAGGTATTATGTTTTTGGTGCTTATTGATAATAAGTTTTTTAATAATATATATTATTTTATAATTAATTAATTATTAGAGAATAAAATTTCATGGTGTGAATTAGAAGATCATGTCATTAAGATTATGTTGGTCAGTCATGGATGAGAATGAATGAGACTATATGAGCCTTGGAATCTACTAACGACCTTTGGAAATAAAGGAGGAAAGCATCAATTAAAGGTAGGTGGATTCAAATAATATCTATGTGGCTCATGTTTTTTTATGATGCATGTGTATTCTCAGGCACTCCACTGAGGTATATTCCCCATTTTATTTTAATTAAGATGAATATTTTAATTAAAAGAAAATTTAAAATTAAATTGAATGGGTTCAATGGGTCAAGAACATCCCTAGTGATGATGTTTCATGCGTCAGATGCCGATGGATAAGTTCAGGGCCTTTGAGATACTGGGTGGCCTCTAGAACAAATGAGAGGTGAGGCCTTACCAGTTGAGATACATGATCTCTTTAATAGGGGATAGATATACCTCCAATATAGTGGTAAGGTAGGACCTGGGGGATTTATATATCATTGAACATATAGGCCTTTGAGGACCCCTTCTTTGAATCGATCTGTCTGGGCTCGTCAAGATAAGGGAATGTTGAGTGATCCTCTCACGTTTGATGTGAATTGGCCTGGGAAGACATACCTTAGACAAACTATGATCTTTTGGAGGGAGTAGAACAAGGGAATCTAGTTAGCTCCCTATTGAAGTTATGATCCTAAATGAGGAAAAATGACCATGGGTATAGATTTTATGTTAGTTTCACTTAAAACCTGAGATTATGTGGTGGATTAATGGGGAAGAGGTGATGATGAAGGGAATGGGCATTTGGTTGGCCCTTGGGTTTAATTATTTTATGATATATTAAAAATATTTTATATAGGGATGATGGGACAAGGTTGGATTCCATGGATATGGATAAAGATACACGGATGGGATTCCCTGATCTGGAGACAATTACTATTGGATCTTTCATAGTGTTAGTTCTCAGATATCTTTTGTATTTGATTGATAAGGATGATGGTATATATATGGGACAATATGATTTAGATCTAGTTATAGTTAATGATTCCATGAAGTTGGTTATTATATATGTTTGGGCTATAATGGATTCGGAGCCATGAATTTTGGATTGGTCTATCACATGCTATCTCGGTGAGGGCCTTTCGGTGGAGGATGGCGACCTACAATTTGAATAGGGTATACTATCCACTAAGTAATGGCTAGTACTGTATACTAAGATGATCTTGGATTTGTGTCTGTGATATATATTTATCTTATTCCTTTGATGGGAAAAATATAATAGGAGGGTTTAGTGATGACTTATAAAAAACTACCATAGGGGAGGTCCGTAATGACTTATTGAAGAAAACCCGAAATGGGTGATTTGAGTATTATGGTTAGAATGATCACATGATGTTCTAAGAGTCATTCCAATATCTTGATGAAGTTAATATGGTTGATTAAGATCAAATACCTAAGGATTAAAGATGTTCATTTTATATATTTATTTTATTGTTGTTATTTATTTTTACTTAGAATGTACGATGCACATATCAGTTTCTTTTGGTTAGTACAATATCATATTGGTGGTTCCCTACTATGTTTTGTACTCACACCCTACTTGCGACACCACCAAAATTGGGTACCTAAGAATAAGTTCACATGGTTATAGGGATAAGTTGGGTTGAGGCCCATGTTTAATTGAGTGTGATGGAACAAACAATTACATGGATATTGGGGTAAATGGAGGCTCAAATATGTAGTGGATGACTTTTTTTATTTAATTTTATTTTTGGTTTGTATGTTTTACAGACCTAGTGGGAATTAAATATACATATTAACTGGATGTTTTAGACCTTACTATATTTCATTTATTTTCCACCCTTTTTATATTAATTGGCATCCACTTTCAGTTTAATATGTGATTTATGAAACATGGTTGTTTATTCATTATTACGTAATCTGATATTGGGGGTATAATATCCCCGTGGAATTAGCTAATAGCCCCACTTCTATTTTGAAAACATTGATTTACAGGGAGTAATGGCTAAGGTATTGTGATGACTACTGGACCAGGCACAGATTGGTGGTCCATGGATTCCAGACATAAAAAAGTAGTATTATAGAAGTTATTTTCTTTTGTCTTGCTATTTTTGTATTTACTAGATCAAAGCATTAGAAAAGTGTGAGAGCCTATCAAGGGTATCAATTAGGTGTGTTGAGAACACTTTTTCTAATATGAATTCTAGGTTACCTAGGATATGTTATTGTTTTTTTGGTTTTTAATGTTATAGTTGTTTATGATTTTGACTGTTTCTATTACATATAATGTTTGAAATTTATGATTTTTTATTTATGGACTCTGGGTCTCAGCCCATTTGAAATTTTCCAGGGATTCTATTTAACTCTTTTCTTATAGAGGAAAGAGTCATCTGATGCACCATTTTTGATACTAGGTACCGGCATGATATATAAGCCATCCAATTTCCATTAAGGGGAGAAAATTATTTTTTTACCCTTGGGATTTTATAGTAGAAGCCAATTCTCTCCCTATATATTTGCAGTAGTTTCTAGAAAGATTCCAACCTCCCTCCCTACATTAAGACCCTTCAAAGGTGTTATTTAATTAGAGTTTAATGGTGATTACAAGAAAACCCTTCCCTTTTCTAATCTTTATTTATCTCCTCCTTCTCTTGGTCCTAATTATGAGATCATCAACTAGGAGCTTTGATTTCAATTCCATTGGAGAATGGTACAATTAGAAATTATTTTGGAGGATTAAATGATTCCCAGGAAAAGGTTGACCCATGATGCTATCTCAATATGGTGGATCATCATTTTTTTGAGGTATTTTTTGACATCAAATTTTCTTGGGGTTTCATTAAAAATTATATTGTAATGATTATTTTTTTAGTAATGGGTGTTAGTAGTTTTTACAACATATGTTTGAGGATATGATTCAGACCCATGTGGTGTTATTATGCTTTGTATCGATGTGAATTAATGACCTAGTGGTTTTTAGGATTCCTTTCATATTTAAAATAAGTTGTTTAATTAGTTATATTATTTTATACTTAATTAATTATTGTTTCATGATACTGTTATGTGTGAGTTTGGTGATCAGGTCATTAAGATTATCTTGGCGGATCATGGAAGATTTTGAACAAGCTTTTATAGGTCTTGGAATCTATTGTTAGACCTTATAAGTAAAGGTGTAAATAACTAATTTAACGTAGGTGGTATCATGTGGTATCCTTATGGTTTATGATTTGTTTTATGATGCATGTGTACACATGGGAATGCCACTAAGTTTTATTCCTGAGTTAATTTCATTAATGGTAATGTATAAATTAAATTAAAATAGTTAATTGATATGAATGGAATCTAGGGTTCATGAAAAAACCTTTTATTCTAGATTGATGCCTCAGAAATCAATGGATGACGTTGGGGCCTTTGAGATATCAAGTGGCCACCAGACCTCATGGGATGTGAGGACAAACCGGATGAGGTCCATTAGGCCAAGAGTAGGGGATTGAGATACTTATAAGAGAGAGTAGATGGGAGGTGACTTATATATCATAGAATTTGTAGGAATTTGATAACCAATTTTTTTCTTTGAGATGTTTTATCTTATCGGGATGTGGTAGGGATGAGTGATCCAACCCCGTATGATGTCATTAGGCCTGGGTGGATAGACATTTCGTAAAATGGGATCTAGATGGGAGAAGGGATAGACCCAAAGTGACTATTAGGATCAAGACAGTTTATGAGACATCTCCTGATTATTGTCATAATGGTGAGATATTTTACAGCCTATGAGGCTATGTTACCCTGTGGATGATTCTAGGGAAGCAAAATCCTTAGATTATAATGTATTGACCTGAGATCCAACTGAGACTGAGGAACCATGTGAAGGTACCTATGCTATATTGAGACTGAGGGAAACTTGTTAGTTCCCCATTGGTTGGAAGACCCTTATAAACCATGAATGATTCAGGTTAGAGATGACTTTGGGTGTCACTATATACCCGATTTGACATAGAGGTAGAATGGGGAATAATTTATTATGATGGATATTGGAATTCACACAACCCGTGTGTTTTCTTCTTTTTATGATGGATTAAACTATGATACATTGGGGATGATAGGGGATGTTTGGGATTCTATGTATATGAATATGGATAAATGGATGGGTTCCATGATTCAGAGACGGTTATGGTTAAAGATATCATGTTGTTGGTTCCCTAATATGTTTTGTCCTAGAAAAAATATGGAGATAGGTACATGGATGTGATTATATGATCTAAATCAATTTTACATGGAACATATATAGAGGTAGTGCTATTATATTTTTGGGCTACCATAGATTAGTATCCAAAATGATTAGAACGGACCAAAATGTGTTATCGGTGTGGGTGTATTTCGGTGGGGGATTGTGGTATGTGATTTGATGATGGAATAATATCTTTTGAGGAGTGGATGGTATGGTATATTATAGTGTTCATTTATTTGAGTTTTTGGTAATTTTTGGGACTATTCCTTGAGAGATAAAACTCCCATAGGGGATTTTTTTGATGTATTAAAATGATACCTCCCTTAGGGGAGGTGTGTGATGACTTATAAAGAAAAATACCATTGAGGAGTTCTATGATGAATTATTCAGAAAACCCCCAGATGGGTTGTTTTGGTGTTATTTTTGGAATGATTACACAACAAGATCAGATACATTACAATATCTAGCCAATGTGTGTACTGTATATTAGGGTCACATGCATAATGATAGACAATGTTTAATTAATTTACTTATTTTCCTATAGTTATTTATTTCAGATGAGAATTTATGTTGAACATATCATTGCATTACTGGTTAGTATGAGACCTCATTGGTGGTTACGTACTAATTATTTTAATTACACCCTACTCAGGCCTCCACTACACTTGGGTGTTTGAGAAGACATTCACTAGGTTGCTGGGAAATGTTGGGTTGGGGTCTTGTTTTAATTGAGAAGGATTTCATGGGTGAGAACATGAAGCTCTAGGTGAGAGGTGTCTTAGAGATATAGTAGAGAAAATTAGTTTTTTTCTTTATTTCTAGTCTATATATGTAACCATTCCATTGGGTGGTTAGTATATGTATGGAATGAATTTCTTTTCCCTTATTTCATTTAATTTATTATTCATTCTTTTTGAATTTATCATCTAACACATTCAGTTTACTGTGTGATTTTTGATACATAGTATTTAAACTATTACTGTTCACTCTAATAAATAAGTCATATAGTATTCTAGAAGTGACACCATAGACCCTTGATACTAGTTAAAATCCTCTGGTGTACGGAGTGTTGCACCTGATGTACATTGGTGACTACTAGTTCGGGCACCGATCAGTTGTTTGGGGATGCAATATGTTACAAAACTAGAAGAGTAAAAAAGAAACATGGAAACTAAAACTTTTTAAAAAATAATAAACAAGGTATATAAATTGAAATATCTTCATATACATCCTTTGAAACATGAGTAAAATGGGAAATTTGGATCCAGTAAAAATGTTATGAAATATTTAGGAACCAGGTGTTTGTGTTAATAAAATCCATCTATAAATAAAATAAATACTTTGAATTGAAATAGATAGAAAAATTAAATAATTGCCTAATTTTTAAAATTAAATTCATTAAGGTGTGTGGGATATTGAACAAAAATAAATTAGGTGGACATTGAGTTATTATAATATAATCATTGTTGTATCATTGTAGTGGAAAATGGATCATTGTTGTAGGAAGCATATGAGAGAGTAAATTTTTAAAGTTCTTCTTATTTAAAATTTAATTCCACTTAAATTTAATCCATATTCACTCCTAAAACCAGGTCATTAACTTCATGTAATGTGAGGTAGTGAGACTATTCAACATAGTAGGAATGATATTTTTATCAATGGATAGATCATTGATTTCTCTATTATCTAGTATGTGTATTTAAACAAAGGAAGGAATATCATTTTCATAGGAAAAATATATTATGTTTCGTAGGAGTTTAATAGTGTATGTGTGGGGGAATGATAAAAGAAAATATTTTGTGAAATTTTAATTTAATTTCATGGGAAATTAACTATCCAATATGAATAAAACTTGGGGAAGTCACTCATTTTGTCACATTGGTGAAATATGAAATTAAATTTGAAATTGGTTGAATCTCAGGTTTTAGGTGTTTTTATTCATTATAATGTTAATTTGAGAAAAAATTACACTAATTTTTTGATTTTATAAGTTGTAGTCAATAAATTCATAAATTTATTAGTAGATCATAAGAATTTATTGGCTAGATTGAAAGACCTATTATTAAGGACATAAAATGGAAAAGGAAATTTCAAATGGATTTTCCTGGGAAGATCAACTATGATACTGGATATAATGCATGATGATCCATCCTACCATATATTCTCTCAACTAATTTTTCTTATCATGAATTGATCACAACAGTATATATAATTAAATTTGGAAGGAAATTGATCATTCAGCTCAATAAAATGAATGAATAGATATGACTAACCATGTTAGAAATTCTACAATAAATTAAAGTGACTACTCATTCATTCAAATCAATTGATCCCTTAAGAGACCATTAACCTAGAGACCATGCAACTCATAAAGTGACTATAGGAATATATCTTACTGATGGTGTAGATCTCAAGTGAGAATATTATTAGACTGACCCAATCTTCCACATGTTGATTCAAAGACACTATAAAATCTGACTGACCACATGTTTGTTCTGATCAACGAAAACATTCCTTTATGCGGTCGATCAAGTACAATAATATTTGTTTTCTATAAGGATACATAATTTAAAAATTACAAAAATGGGTAAATTTAACCTAAAATTAAAAGAAAATACATTTAAACTAGTTTTATCAAATTAGGATGAGCTCCAACAAAGTATAAAGGTAATGATTATCTAAATGATGGAGCAATATATAGTGTGAAGAATGAATAAGTTGGAATAAACCGGAATGCATTCACATTGAGAATCCAGAACTCTTTATCCTAGACATGTGGAAGTTATTTGAGGATAATAATACCATTACTTACAATATAGAAATTTTGGGAAGTAGAATAATGAAATTGTGATGACTATGAGTATTTCCCCTCCCACATTTTGTAAAGGATTTATTCTGTAATCCTCATACTATTATTGATTAACATAAAATTTACAATATTTTCATTATTTTTATTTCGAATTTAATTTTTTCCTATAATGTTCTATAATATTCTCCCTCATTTATTCATGTTTACAAATCTATGGTGTCATGGTTATTCCTCATCTCTCATCAATAGTAGGAGTTAAACCGACAAGTCCCCTACTCGATGAAACTAGTGAACAAATGTCCACTCACCAGGTCATATTATATCAATATAATCTTAAGAATTTGAGGTTTTAAGAGATGATGAGATGATCACATATCTTTTTCTTTATTGAGTTATTTTTATTTTTCACTACTGAACATCATTTCATTTACCTTTTTCTAAAACATGTTCGTTTGATTGGGATCTGTGGTTTTGGTATCATATGGACTCATGATTGTGGTCTATTTGAAAGAGTGATGGGATATTCTAATTGTGGATATTTCATTAAGTGCTATGTCCTCTTACGAAATCAAATTAGGGAGGCTATGTGTAAATTATTGGATTAGACAGTGTAATAACCCATGATTCTATATTTATTGACATCAAAATATACCTAATGTATTCAAAATCATTCTTTATATTCAACCTCAAGTCTAACTAAACGATAATATAAAATACATTTATAAACTAGTTGTTGGATTGGTGGTTATAAAAAGGATTAAAAAACTTATTAAATATATTTATAATTGTTTATTATGATTAAAATTTATTTATCATCACTCATTTTTTATAAAATCATTTAATGATAAAAGACATATTTTTTAAAAGAAATATACTTTTCTACATATTCTGTATTTTTATCAAGAATAATTATATTGATCTCAATCAGAAAATGATTTCAATGAAATATGTTGACAATATATATAATTATATGTATAATAATCCATACATTTTTTATCAAATGTTTAGGATTTATGATAAAATCATTTAAAGGTCAAAAGAGTTATTTTTCATAAAACTGTTTTTTAGCATAATGTGTTTTTATCATAATAATTTAAATTAATCACAATTGAATAATAATTTTAATGAAATTTATATATTATACATTATATAAAATATTTATACATTAATATAATATTAATTTATTGAAAATGAGTGAGTGTAAACTTTGTTTTATGCTTTGAAATACATTTTTTTCTTCTAAAAATGTGTTTTCATTCTCTTTTACACCCTTATTTTAAAACTAAAATTTTTTAATTTTTAAAATTGAATTTTTATGTTATATTATATATTTATAATTATAGTTTATTTTGTTTAATGAGTACACATTCTTTTTTGGTCATAATTAATTATAGAAACAATAATTATTTATTACTATTTTAAGGTTGAAATGAGTTAATGGGGGTTTAAACTAAGAGATAATGGTAATTTTAGTAAAAAAAAGTACAATTAAGATTTTTTCATGATAATTTATTCATATATTATCTTAAATTTTACTTCTTAGCCATTTTGGGTCACTTTTACAAGAAAATTACATTATATTATTTAAATATTTTATGTAGTTCCGTGTGTTTCCTCCCCCTCACTTATAAGAGGGTACCTCTTAACCTCCCCTATCAGTAAAATTAAGCCTTATATATTTGAAAATATCTATACCAAAAACTTCCTATATTCTTTACCTTCATCCTAGATCCCATGGTTTTCTCTTAAGACAATTATTTCAAGTCTTAAGGTGTTAGGAAAATGTGGTCTCTTCAAGTATTGGTATAAATCCAAACTAAGATCTTTAAATTTTATTTCTTATTCAAACTTATTTAAAACTGTTATATAAATTAAAAAATGATTTCTATAGAATCATAAATATACTAATATGTTATTATGTTTATGTAATAACCATTTTACACCTCCATTCCATCAAATGGGAAATGAAAGTATTGCATGTGCGTACGTGTAGACTGCCTCCTGTAAACAATGATATGATTCATTTTCATCACCACTTATAATTTATGGATATAATGATGGATTTTGTCAAAATATTTTATATTTATGAATTAATTATTATTAGGTAATGATAAAATAATTTTTTATCTTTATTTCCTTCTTTTAGTTAGATAATGAAAATAAGATTCATTAGTCTGTGCAGTCTACCATTTCCTAAAACGGTGTAATTACATTTTCCATGTATAACTTTTATCCATCATTATAAATATACATATAATAAATATATTTTCATTTTATATCATTATTAAAATTTTTAGGTGATCTAACTATGATCAATTTACAAGTACTAGATTTGTTTGAATTAAAACATAAATTAAAAACAAAAAATTTATCTCTCAAGATGTTATAAGTAAATAATATATGATATAATAATTATTAATATGGTTCTAGTATATAATTTAAATAATTTATATTTATTATACTATAGGATAGAGTTATTATGAAGTAAGTCATATTTAAGGTAAGAGGTTTAGAATATAATATAATTTTTATTGAGGTTTATTATGATTAAATTTATAGTGATAAAATTATATGATATCACTCTAATAAATATCATTTATTTTTATATAGTATAGTTATTAATGGAAATTAAAATTTTTTCATTTCATTTTCATTTCTATTATTAATACAGAATCCAAATGAATGTTTTTAAGGAAAATAATTTTCTTTATATTTGTCCAGGAATCATTATCTTTCATGTCCATATTTTATTTAAAATGTTTTCTAATTTTTTTTCATATTATAAAAATATTTATTAAATTCATTTTTTCCATGTTTGATTTTGTATTAAAATGTTTTAATAGTAATATTCTTTTTGTTTTCTGTATGTGGTATTTTTTTTACCAAACGTGTGAAAAAAATATTTAATTCGATGTATACCACACAAATTACTCTTCCCGCCATCATGAATACTATTTTATTTGAATATTACTTTAAAATTTTTAATGATTATTTTCAAAATAATTAAATTCATTAATATATTTTAAATTTTTAGATCATAAATAATTGATTTCAAAATGAAAAGTGTATTCTCCTCAAGAAATATTTTATTGGTATTTTAAAGGAATTTCTCATCAATGATAAAATCATTTGAGGTTACATATGATTCATTGGTGATACAATTCTTTGATACCATCCATATTCTTTATATGGATGGTTTGTGACTGTGAAGATGAAATATTGATGAAACACATTTTATTTTCCACTGGTTATGTTATGTTGAATTGATAATTGTTTTAATGGTATTGTGAAATACATATGAATGAATTATGATTATGTAATCGGTGGATTTAATATATCCCTAAAATGAGTTTGGTAAATTTTAATGATAAATGGGATCAATGCGTGTATGAGAGGTTATTAAATCCCAAAATAGGGTACTTCAGAGGTCATTAAAATCCCTAAGAAGGTACACATGTGGTTATCCCAACCCAACATGTAATGAATGTCTTGATGGGAATCGTTGAAATTTTATTTATATGATTATGATTACACAAAAAATTATTCAAATATTTTATGATAGGATATGATTATAATTTTATTTTTTTAGGTCGCTCTATATTTTATTTCTTAAAGATTCTCGTCTTATGAACTTCCAAGATTAATTACATGACTCGTGGTTATGATTTATGAATTATAGGGTATGGTTTTTAAAAGTTAATCACATGGTCTCATTCCCCTATTTATCGTTATACTTAAATTATCATTGATATAACCCTTGAGTAACATTACTAAGTATCTAATATCACCCACTTATAAGTTTCATTTTCCCAAGGACACGAATAAAGATTTGAAGCATGCTATGTTTAATAAGGGAGATAGTTTTAAAGTTATTAGTGAGATACGATGTAGATATTTTACATAAATGTTTTTTATGTATGAAATTTTTGAAGGAAACTAAATCATTAAAGTTATTGAGTGGATAATAATGATAATTAATTAATATTAATATAATAATATATAATATTCATGCATGTAATACTTGTAATGCATCAATTAGTATCAGAACAAGGTTTAGTAATTCATGGAAACTATGATGAAGAATCTTTTGTGAGAACCCTTAAAAAAAACCTAAGTATTGGATAACATCCTGCATTATTTTAAAGAAGGGAGTGTTTTTTCCATGGGAATCCATACCTGTATAGGTACTGGGAAGTGGATGTGGCTTTTGAATAATTTATCCTAAGGGTAATAACACTAAAAGAGGTAGATTGGGTATTCTATCAATCGTCACCGATGTAAGATGAGTGGCCCTAAGACTACACACCTTTCTAGACACTCCTAGGGGATATGTTTAGGTTAATTAATATTTCATTAGGAACCATTATGAAGTATTTTAATAGACGATGGCCAAGGATAATCGTAATTAAACATAAGGTGTCATATATTTAAAATAAGGACTCCTAATTTAGACATCATACAAATTATTTTTCATGATTATATAGAACTTAACTATGATTATTGTTGATAAAACAATGATTTTTCATTTTAGTGAATGGATGCAACCCAAAGGAACAACCTTAATGAATAATCTGACAGACAATGTATTTATTGTACTCTTAAAAAACCAAATGTTATGAGTGTTGGAATAAAACATGTCATCGATATTCTTATATAATTTTATTAATACATGAATCATGCTGAGCTTCCAAATTGGAATAAGATGGAACAATATTATATTGTATCCTTCATGAAGAAATATCCACCTTATTTATGTGGATCCACTTATCCGTTAATTACTAAGAAGTGGATCAGAACCACTAAAAATATATTTTACATTCTCTAGTGTTAGGAGAATAAAAAGTGTATTATTAAATTTTATTATTTGGAAATAGAAATGGTTTAATAGTGGAATCTTATGAATAACATGAAAAAATAGGATGTAATTGAATCTATGGTGTGTGATGAGTCTAGAAGGTCTTTTTCAATAGGTACTTTCATCATATTCTTTGTATGAAAATGTTAAAGTAATTTATTGACCTAAAGTATAAGGATGATGACTCTATTATTAACATTGAAGAAAATTGTATAATACATTGATGGTATTATTATGATATTATTGTCCAACATAAAAGAATAATTAATCTATTATTTAATGGATTAAAACATAGTCTCTAGAAGGATATAGCTAGAAGAGAAATTAGTATATATGAAAAAAATCATTTAATGTGCTCTTTAGATTTAAATTCCTATTAAAGTCATATAAGAATCTCATTGTTTTGGTAAGAAAATAATGATGGAATTAGAAATAACGTTGATGAAAAAAATTCATAAGGAAGGCGATGAGTCTTATTTGTACAATAATTGGTGAAATAAGCATGGAGGAATGTGTTTTAAAGTGACTAGTAAGTGATATTAGAATGGAAATAAATGTAATTAAGAAATGGAATTCTGATGTGTTAGGTAGGAGTAAGCTAATGATGTGAATGGAGATAAATCTCCATAGAATGCACCGCCAATACTCTAGTGTTTTAAATATAAGGTGTATTAGAATTATGATAATTAGTTATCAAATTCATGGGTTAATGATGTTGGTTGAATCTAGTAACCACTTAATCCTAAAGACATTGGGAAATATCATGTGATCCCAATTAAAAATGTGGGTTATGAGAATTAAGTGGTGAAAGGTACACTTACCATCCACTCTAGAACCACTAATGTATTATTTTATTTTGGATATATACAATAGTTTTTATATGAATAATATTATAAGGGTATAACATTACAAAATCAAGGATTATATGTTGAATTATTAGTGAGAAACCCTAATTGTATAATGATCATATGAAATGACTATGATTGTTCTTCTATTTATTTTTTGGGAATATTATTATTCAAAATCTTGTTATTCCTCCTCTTGTTGAAATTTATGTTATTATTTGCATGGATTGGAATTCTGTACATAAATCCAATATTGATTTATGAGGATGTGAAGCCACATTTTATATTCAAACCCAACCTACAATTATCTATCAATTCAATGATAAATATGAACATAAAATAGAAATTAAATCGAATGTATAAGTCTTGATTCTTTTTCAAAGGAATTATTTATCTCAAATTGCTGGGGGGAAATAAATGTTGAATGTATTACTATTGTATGAGATTTTTATGATGTATTTTAAGAATAGTTTCCCCATATTACTATGAATCATGACGTTGTGTTTTCAATATAACTCATACCTTTTGATACACCTATTTAAAAGACTCTATATATAATTTCCACAATTATGTTCTAGGAATTGAAAAAGAAACTCATGGAGAATTTTGATAAGGGATTCATTCAGAAAAGTGAATTTTTGTGGGGTGAACCTATTATTTTTTAATAAGAATGATGGATTAATGTTACTATACATTGAATATTCTGAAATTAACAGGATCACAATCAATAATAAATACAATATACCTCATATTTATGACTTGTTTGATCAATTATAACGAGATTAATATTTTTTAACATTTATCTTTGATATAGATACTGTCAATTCTAGGTTAAAAGTGAATAAATACCTATGAAAACCATTCTTATGAGGTATGGAATCTATGAATCTTTAGTGATTCCATTTGGTCTTACTAATTCCCACATTATATTCTTAAAAATAATGTATAGAATATTTTTTGATTACCTTTATCAGTTTGTGATAATATTTATTGATGATGTTATTATATATTCCACGATCAAGGAAGAGCATAAAAACCACCTATGTATTGTACTAAATACCCCAATAAAGGATAAGTGGTATAAAAAATTTACCAAGTTTGAATTTTGGCTATATAAAGATTCATTTTGGGTTATATACTATCATTTGAGTTTATACGAAAAACTCCATAAAATATAAAATTTATTGAAAATTATCCCAATCCAACCACTTTGAATCAGATTTGTATATTTATTATATTAGATGGATATTATAGATACTTTTTGAATAATTTATCATGGATATACATTAAACTCACCTATTAAACCCAAGAGGGAGTCATATTCCTTTGGATAAATGAATGTGATAAAAATTTCAAGGATCAGAATAGAAGCTTGGTCAGTACACTCATACTCACACTATCCTATAGTAGAGAATGGTACTGATGAATTAAATAAGGGGTTGGGATGAATCTATCAACTGAATTATGTGGTGATATATTATGCCTCACACTAATTGAAAAATCACGAGTAAAATTTCCCGACATAGGATTTGGAGTTGAAAATAGTAGTTTTTCCAATGAGAATATAGAGGAATTATCTTTTTCATGAATATATATATATATATATTATAAAACATTAAGTATATATTTCCATATAAATATTTTAATATTTACCCAAGGATATGGTTATAATTGATTAATGATTTTGACTAATCAGTACATTACCACCATTGTAAGGAAAACAAAGTGCCTGATGCTTTGAGTCAAAATGATCATGCTATATTAATATATAATGGGGATAAAAAAAGATCAAATATTTTTTGATTTTAAAGGGATAAGCCTTGAAATATTTAAGGAAGTGGAGAAATACTATCTTTCCCAAATTAATATTCAAACATTTATCTATGTAAATATTAAAGAGGTACATAAGGAAGATGAAGAGATATAAAATAAGATGAGAAATATTCCAAATTTCAAAATTGATTGTAAATAAATAATAAGGTTCAGGATCCAAGTATGCGTCCCATCAAAACTAGACTTTATGAAAGAGATATTATAAGAATTTCATATCTCTTCATTATCAATTCATTGTGGACTATACAGATGTATAGATATATGAGAGAGTATTTATGGTGAGAATAAATGATGAGAGTTATTTTAGAATATTTATATTGATGATTTTTATCCCAATAAGATAAGGATGGGAGACAGAATTATAAGGATATGTTACAACTATTACCAATAATAGAATGAAAATTGGGAAATATTACTTTGGACATCATTACTGAAATCCCAAAAATGTATAACGACCATAATATTATTTGGGTTATAGTAAGATTACTTATGAAGTTATTAAATTTCATTTATATCAATGAAGATTTTGATCTTGATCAACTTTTTAGGATTTACTTTAATAATGTTGAAATGTTACATGCAGTACTGTATTCAATTTTATCAGATCATGACTTTGGTTTATATCAGTGTTCTCAAAAAGTTTTCAGTAAGATATTGAAATAGAGTTTTGTTTCCTTATTTATTATTATAATTAGATAGTTGTTCAATTTTAGAGGAAAATTCAAACCCAAAAGGACATTTTAAGTTCATATTCCCTATATTTTAAAGGTGGCTGGGATTATCTTCTTCCTCTTATCAAATTTTCCTAAAAATATATCTAATAAATTATAATTCAGATGGATTTTTATGAAAACCACTATTGTTGGATTTAAATAAATATAAAGTGATTGGATGAAGTTAGTGAAATATTTATATTATACATATTATATTTATGGGAATTGTATATAATGTTCGAGCTATTCAGTATCATATAAGGGTATCTAGTTTTAACAAAAGAGTTATGTTGATAGTTAAAGTCAAAATCGTGAATTTGAAGCTGGTGGGAAGGTATTCCATTGAATTTATCCATGGAAGAATTTTATTGGATTTCTAAATAATGGTGATATGATCCATATCTAAATTTACCCCATTGGATTCTTGATTGATTATATATGATAGCTTGTCAGTTGGTGCTTTAACTCAACCTATCCCAAGTTCATGATGTATTCCATGCACCTATCATGGATAAGTACACACTTAATACTTTACATATTCTAAAATCAAAGGTTTAAATAATAGATATTGATATTTTCTAAGAATAATAACTGGTATAAATCTTTGACAATAGAGATAAAGTTATACAGAAAAAAAATACTCACTTTGTTAAAGTTCTCTGGATGAATCATAATTTCAAGTAAGCTGCATGAGAACTTGAGGATGTAATAAAGTATAGATATGCTATTTTTTTTGTATTAGAGTGATATATATTTTAGGGATAAATTTATTTTAAGGGTGTATAATTTAATACCTAAATCTTTTATATGTATCTCCTTTGAAATCAACTTGAAGTATTCAAAAACATTCTATACAAGCAACCACGAGTCTTATTGAACAATGATATATTATAGAGTTTTAATCCAGCCGTTGGATTGGAAGGTATAAATAATATTAACAAAATTATGAAATATATTTATCATTTTAATTATATTAAAAAATACTTATAATTACTAAATTTTAATAAAATCAATTAATGTTTAAATGAAATATTTTTCAATTATTTTTTTCTACATGTTACGTGTTTTTATCGATAAAATGAATATTTATCACAATTGAAAAATTATTTCGATGAAATATATTTATAATGTAAATTAATAATTTAATAACCATATATAAATTAGTTATATAAATCTTAGGAAATAATAGAAAAAAATTTCAAGGTTAAAATTTAAATTTTTCATAAAATAGGTTTTATGTGGGTAATGTGTTTTCACCACAAAAAATTAAATTAATCATAATTAAATATTAATTATAATTAAATATGTTGATTAAATATTATATCAAATATTTTTACATTCATCAAATAGAAATTTCATGGAATGCGTGGGATTAAACCCATCTTTATGCCTAAAAATATATTTTCCTAAAAATGGGGTTTCATTTCATTTTGTGCGCTTATTTTAAAATTAAAATTTTATGATTATATAAATTCAATCATATAAAATGGGTCCCATATTTGTAATTTTAATTTCCAAATTTTTTGATGAGTCCAAATTCTGTTTCTGTCATAATGAATAGTGAAAACAACAAATATTTATTAGCACATTAAAATTTCAATAAGTTTTCTAGGGGTAAACTGGGATATAAGTGTAATATTAAAACATATCAAAGTAAAAATGATATTGGTTTAATATTATTCAACCATATATTATCCAAAATTTTAATTATTTTCCATTTTTTTCACATTCAAAAGAAAATGACATTATATTAATTAAAATTTTTAGGTGATTCTAGGCGTGTCCTCTCCAACTCTTATAAAACAGAACATTATATCCTCTTATATTCATGAATTTTGATCCCTATATAAGAAAAAATAACTAGAAAAACCTTCCTGGATTCATTCTTTAAATCTTATATCCTCAGGTCTTCTCCAATGATTAATATTTCTATGAATAAGGTGTCAGAAAAATGAGGTCAATTAAAAAATTAGTACAAATATTAACTGGGCTCTTTCAATTTTACTTCTTCTTATAACTAATATAAAAATATTACATCAATAAAAAAATAGTTAATAATATATAATAAATATAATAATATGTTATTATGATTATGGAACAACCAATTTACACCTCCTTTCCATCCATTGATAAATGAAAGTATCGCTTGTGCAAACTTGTGGATTATCACCTCCGCTTAGTGATATTTTTGATTTTCCATGACCACATATCATTGAAATATATATTGAAAATTTTTATAAATATACAGTCTATTTATGAAATAAATATTTTTATATAATTATAAAATATTATTTATATTTCTTACCTTATTTTCATTATAAAATAAAAAAAATATTCGTGCGTACGTACAAACTACCGTCTCCATGAACAATGTGATTCATTTATCTATATATACATTTTATGGATAGTTCTAAATATATATTTGTAATATATATTATATTTATATAATTATTAAAATTCCATATATTATGTATCTATGATCAATTTACAAGGATTTTAACTTCTGAATCAAAACATTCATAAAAAAAATAGTTATCCTCGTGAACATCGATTTTCATAAATAACTCTCAATAAATAGGTAATAAGATCTTACAAATAAATGATGTATGATATTGTAAGTATTGATATGGTTATGATATATAATATTAATAGATTTAAATTTATTATATTTTTGGTTAGAGTGATTACAAAGCAATTCAAACTTGAGGTAAGGGTTTTACGTTACAATCTCATTTTTATCGACCCTATTTTTTATTAAATTTATGAAGATAAAATTATATGATATATCTCTCAAAAATATAATTTATTTTATTATACTATGTTTATTTATATAAATTATATTTTTTTCATTCAAATTCCCTCTCTCCATGTACTCAAACTTCTGAATTAATATTTTTAAATAAAACCAACTTTGTTTTTCTATTCGGTAAGTAATCTTATTCTTACATGTATATATATATTTTTAAAATATTTAACGATTTTTTTTTTAATTTATAAAATTATTATTTAATTTATTTTTTATTATATTTATAACTTATATTAGAATATTTTAAATGTAAGCTTCTTGTCATTTTATGAATTATTTATTTTTATACCAAAGGTGTGAATAAAACCTTTGTTTTAATATATAAAACATGAATAGATTTTCACCCAATAATGGATATTATTTTATTTTAATATTCATTTTACATTTTCCATGGTTCTTTTTAAAGAAAAATATTTCATTAATATTTTGAAAATTTTTATATCACAGAGAAACGATTTCAAAATAGAAGGTGTATTTTACTCATGAAACAATCAAGTTATCTTTTAAAGGGAGTTTTTGACTTTGAAAAAACCATTTAATGATACTTATTTTTCATTGGGGATTTGATTCTATTATAAAATTCTTATTATTTCTTTGTTTGGATTATGATAATGATGATGATATATTGATGAAACCCATTTTATTTTCTATGGGTTAATTTATGCTAAAATATTAAAATTTACCTTGGTCTTGTGTAAAAAATATGAATGGATTATAACTATTTAACGGATGAGTGTATTATATCCCTATAATTAATTGTCTTATGATTAATATTTTTTGATCTCAAAGGGAACATAATAGGTTATCCCAATCCTAAAATTGAACACATGAGAGGTTATCCAATGCCCAAAGTAGGTACACAAGTTGTTATCCCTAGAGAAACATGTGATAAATATTCTTATGTGTAGCCTTTACATAATATTTCATTGATTAGGCCACACTTTATTCCCCAATTTTATGATATGATGTTTTTCCAATGTTATTCTATAATGGATTATATTATTTTATTCTTTTATGATTCATATCTTATAAACTACCAAGGTTTTTTTTAATGAATTCATGTTACGATATATGAATTATTGGGCATGGTTATGAAATGTTAAGATCATGTTACTAAACCATTATACTCATGTTATACTAAAATGATCATTAATAACTCTCATATTTACCATTGTAGGGAATCTAAGCCCACCATTTTTTATGTTTCTTTTTCCGAATTATATAAACTATTATTTTAGGTATGATATGTATAATAAGGGTTCTAGATGTGAAGAGCATAACTTGAGATGATATAGCTATTTTATGTACACATTTTTTTTATGTATCCATGTTTTCAAATAAACTAAAAAATCATGGTTACAGAGTTTATTATAATGATATATAGTGAATATTTATCTAATAATATATGTTGTTTATTTATCTAATTATTGGGTCACCTTATATAGGGGATAAAATTAAGGGTCAAGGCTATGAGACAATGAAGGGTTACAATGTTTAATCCAGGTGTGTCTCCTTTCACATTGTGTATTTTGTTTCTATGTACATTTTTTTCTTATATTAATTTATCAACCCCCCATAATTGTTTACTATTTCTATACTATGAAAAAAACAATTATAAGTGTTACTATTGAGAAGGACATGGTCTTAGATCCTTGAGCGATGATCTAGGTCATCATTATGGTGGAATTCCATGAGTTTTAAAAATTCTATATGAAATTACCATGGATACCATCACATCAATAATCTCTAAGGTAATGTGTGAAATTGTGGTCCTATTTTGGGGATGTGTGACTAACACTGATATAGTTGTGATTGTGTTTTAAAAGTACTATAGATTCCATTTTTGGGTTACGTTTATTAAAAATTATGGTTTAGAGTATTCCTAAATGGTCTAATGGTTCATAGAGAAATGATAGTATAGAGTTTCAATGTAATTAGAATAAGCTATTAATTTTAATCCTTGTGATCCAATATCATACCAAAAAATGACATATCAACCCAAAATGTGTTTTATTTAAGATGAATTGTTATTTTTTGACTAATTGGTTGTTTTATGAAGGGATTAACCACATTGCTTCATATTCAATGTAGAATAAGCTAGAGTGATAGATGAATGATTTCACCATGATGGAAGGGAAAGCACTCTAAAAATATTATGAAAGAATAAAACAATGACCATTTACAAATAATTTATGTCTATATAAGAATTATTCATAGATATATAATATTAAATTTTAACACATAACACTATAATGTTATGTATAATAATGAAATAATGTTATGTAAGATTAAAAATTTCTAATGTTGAATATTTTCAGAAATGATTAATTCTATTATGGTCTCCCAGTAAAAAATCAGTGCATTATTATCTATAGCTAGATGTTCAATCATGTTGTATAGGATAATGAAATTTTACAAATTAAAATAAGTTTATATATAGTGATCGATCTAGATGATTGAGTCTGCACTATGAATATAGGATTGAATGGTGTATTCTTTTTCATATATGTTTTATTATTCTTTCCCCACCCCAATTATGTAATAATGTGATCCATCAATCTCATTGGTGAATTGTGTTGATCCATAAGAAAGGTAATCATGTTATGATGACTATTAAATTTATAGAATCCATATATTGGGTTTTCAAGTGATGTAATACAATGTTCCATGATGATGATGGTGTCACCACAACAGTGTCAAGTAAAAAATAAATTTAAGAATTCAATATTTCTCTTTTTTAAGGATTTTTTGTGGAATATATTTTTGATGGTTGAAATAAAATTAAAGATCTATTTTTGGTGATTTCATCCATACTAATCATGGATAATTTAAGATAAAATATAGGGTAACATAAAAATTCAATCAATATTGAAGATATTTCATTCACTATAAAAAGGGAAAATGGATCTTGGAAAAAGGGGAAGGTAGGAAGAATTCCAAATCATTACTAGAAATATAGAGATAGAGGGGAATATGATTTTCTAGTCTCTCTATATATAGATCGTTGAGGAGTTTTATAACATTGATGAATGATGACATGATTAACCATCTATCATTTGTGTAACCTAATTTCATGGATCTTGGATATCATGATAAATTCTCTTGGAGGGGTATTGATCTATCTTAGTGATTAAGAGTAGCGAGTTATAAAATTTTAGAGTTTTATAATCCTATAGTGTGTATATAATTTCTCTAAATTCTAATAAAACTAAAATTTTACTATGAGAGATGAAAAGTGCTTAGGTATCTTTTTATTAGATATATTTATTTTTATTCACTATATGGGACATATGTATTTATATAAATAGTGGAGAATGATTTTTAATGAGATAAATTTGAATAAAATTAGTATATCCTTATTCATCCCCTCTCATGGAGTGTTTACCTTGTCTGGGATAAAAAATTGTCATCAAAACCGTAGATTATAGGTGAAAAATCACTCTTGGAAGCTTTGTATGTGGTTAGAAATCATAAAGAAAATTTTATTTATTTTGAAAAAAATCAATATTTTGGAAAAAACAGATTCAATTTTTTTTTGATCATTGGGAATAGATGTCTATGTTACATCCATACATGGTTTATTAATCAATATTGAAATAAAATCATTATTATTTAATGTATAACGGGATATGTCTTCTATTTCCAAAGTAGTCATTGTGTTTGGGTGATCTTTATATAATAAATCCTACATGATTTTTATGCTTTTAAAATCATCACATGACATATAGGAAACATTAGTCAACATTTATAAAGGAGAGTACATGGAACATAAAGCTCAATTGATATTTCATCGTAAAAAGTATGAGAACTTTAGGATATAGTAGAATTATGGTTTTGATTTATTCTTAAATACGACGAATATAATTGTAGAATAGATGAGAGGTCTTAATAAACCATTTATGGAGTCAAAACCAAGATGAATATCCCATCATGATTTATACTATGATATAATGTAACAGTTGTGGTGAATAATGGTAAGAATCAATGGGAAGTTACATTGGATAGTATTTATATAATTCTTATTGTAAAAGTGTTGATGAAAAATTTAAATGAGTGTATCAAAACACAGACCACTCACAAATTAATATTCAATTCAATAAATAATCCCACATTGGAAGACTATCTAAATGATAGGGAATTCAAAGAGGCTATCTTATCCTTTAACCTCAAAACATTAAAAGGAAAATTCCTTATAAACACCCCAACATACATTATTTCAGCATGGATAGTTTGGGATCATCCCTATAGAGTTTCCATTGATATTATGAGATGACTAAGACGAATAATCACTTATAAATAAATCCCAAAAATATGTGAAGGGAAATATATGGTCACAATATAAATTCTTCACAATAGAAGCAATTTTTTCCTAAGAGGTCGATAGATCTAATAGATGACGATGTTGGTAATTAAAGACCAAAAAGGCCTTAAAGAAGAAGAATTTGTTCTTATAAAAAAAACTATAATATAATAATAATGAATTATTGATGTTTTGGTAATAGTATACCTCATGGTAGATCTTGAAACTATGATTAAAAAATTAATTTTCATAGGTTTGAAAATAATAATTTTAATGGTGTTATTCATGATTATAAAAATTATATTTCATAACAAGAGGATAATAAATATAATTTAATGTCAAAAAATAAGAATATGAAATCTAGAAATGTAGAAAATAGAAGGAAGGAAGATCTGCACCAACTTAAAATTGATGACCAGAAAAAATTAGTGATATGTTTACTAATACGGTGAAATATAGATTCAAAAGTAATTAAGAACATGATGTGTAAATTTTCAATTGGTGAAATGAAATTAAAGATCATTAAAGGCTATTGATTTAAGGTATAACATCAAAAAATTATAATGTACATGTTATAAATAAGGTAGATTATAAAAATTTTCATAAAACTAAGATGTTTGAGAATTTCCAAAAAATTTATAACTTAAAAAATTAGAAAAAAATGTTTTGGGATTTGATCACAAAAAATAGGTGATGGTTAATGGAAATCCTCAATCACCCACCATTTGGAGGAGGATCAACATGGGAGGGTTAATAAAGAACATAAATGATAATACATAGATAATGAATATTTTTATAAATAAACCTAATCCATTGTGTTATATTTGTGAAAAAATGGATCATAATCCCTACACATGGTCTATAAAAAATTTAAATTTCTGGGAACATGAAAAATAAAAGTTGATGACCAGAGATTATATTGGTATATATGTTTTTATTAAATACTATTTTTTTCAAATAATATTATGAAAAAAAATCCATGAATTTATCATCAACAATGAAAATGATTTTTAAAAAGGATGTGAGGAAATTTTTAGTAGCTTGAAGAATCATCAAGTGAGATGAAAATAAAATACCAATTTTTATCCCTTTAAGGTAAAGAAAATTAGCCACATCCTTAAAAGGATTAAATTAATTCTCTAATTACTGTGTAAAATAAATAGAATTGGATTGAAAATGTAAGAGTTGAGAAAGAGATTATCAATGATATATCTTTGACATTAACATAATGGTTTGGAGTGCGTATCCTTCATTATTAATGTAAATATTATATAATGTAAATATTATATAATGGGGAATAATTATCTTATCCTGATCATTAATTATAATAATAATGGTGTTGTTTGTTTTTAAATTCTGCAGGTTTGAAAATAAATCTCTTTGTGAAATAAAAAATTGTATTCAAACAGTTGATAATCATAGAAGTATTGGTAATAAAATTCCACAATCATAATTTTCTAATTGTAAGTAAATTATTTGACTTAGGGAATGTAATTAATTTCACCAAAATAATTTCAATGTTAAAGGAAGATATTATATAATTTATAAGTAAGGGAAACATACAAATGGTAATTTCTACCTCATTTGTTGGGAAGAATGCATTTTTGATATGACGAGGGAAGATATAAAAAAGTGTGGCACAAAATCATTGGATAAATGATCCAAAAGTCCTTCAATGATTTAGGGAATAATGAAGGGGATCTTTATTTCACAAAAATTAACTCAATTATAACTACGTGTGTTATACCTTTCAAAAGGGAACAATTATTAGGATGACTTATGAGCCTAAGGATAAGAATTTAATGATTTTTTTGATATAGTTCATGTTGATATGTGTAGCCCAATATCACCTAAATATATGAATTCAAAATGGTAGTATTTTTTATTCATCGATGATCATAGAAGTATAGGTTTGATTATGTAGTCTCATACAAATATAAAGTTTTTATATATATTATATTTTATATACAGCTGGTAGAGAAGATGATAGGGTTGAAAATTCCTAAATTTTTGAATGATAAAGGAATATAATTTACAAACATTAAAGTGTAGTATTATCTCTAAAATCACGGTATTAAAAACTATATCTTGGGAGTGTTGTATCTATAACAACACAATTTCCCTTAGAGGAAGAACTAAATCATTAACATCATAGAAAAGATCAAACTCATTCAGAAGAACCTACAATAGAAATATTAGAAGAAAGATTTCTTGATATTTGTCTACATTACAAAAAGGGCTTTGTTGAGTCCAGGTGAAGAGAAAACACCTCAAAATTTATGGTATGTGAAGAATCCAATATTGATTTTTTGTTAAATTTTTGGTACTAATACCTTTATTTATAATATGTGGAAACCTCAAATGTTATAATCATAGGAAGATAAAGGTCTAATTCTTATCCACTCATCCAATATTAATCAATTCAATTGTTGTAATGAAATTGTTGGAAAAATCATTGAAGGTTAAGATTTCAATATTGTAAAAAACTAAAAGAATTACAAAAATAGTGGGAAAATTTCAATATAATTTGATGCTGATGCAATTTACTCTCTAGGATCACATTAAATTATGGAATATTATAAAGAACATACTGATTATGAGGTTGATAAAATAATACCAACGTCTGTAAAGAAGCCAAGAATCAGGGTTGAGATTGATGAATAGAACATCATTGGTGACGAGATCACTCTGGTACACACGATAAGGATGGAAAATCTTGAAAAAACTTTATTTCAATATAAAGTATAAAGAAAACATTTATATGAATATTATAAAGTAAAAAAATTAATGAAATTTAATCATGATATTGTTAAAAAAATTTAGAATCATAAAACCTCTAAATTTATTCCATGGATAGAATAAAACAATATCATCATAGAAAATGGGTTTCCCAAAAGAACTAAATTAAGTTATTATTTTATATCATAAAAAAGAAAATAATAATTTCTATGGGGGAATAATGAAATGAAAGGGATTAATATAGATTTGACATATACTAGCATGGAATGACTAGAAATATTTCATCTTTTTAGGGCCATTATTGTGAAAATAGGATTCAATGTATTCTAAATGGAAATTTGATATTAATTTCATATTGGTTATCTCAGGGAATAGGTGTAAATAAAAAAAATATAGATTTTTCATTCCGGACTATTAAAATAAATATTAATATTTAAATAAGGATTTTTATAGGATAAATTATGCACTAATGGTTCAGTATTCAAGGCTTGAACAACAATTTATGGATATTAGATTCCAACAATGAGGATTTAATCAAAATATCTATATCTAAATGGATAATGAATAATGAATTATGATTCAAATTTAAGATGATTAAATAATATTTATAAGATCTAATAAGGCAAAATTCAACTAGTTTGTGGAATTTTTGAGGTGTTAATTTAAAATTTAAATGATTAGTGATATCAAATTTTTCTTTTGTTTATTGGTGGAATAAGGAAGGATTGAAACCATTATTTCACATTCAAAATGTTCAAATGATTAACTTAAATGTATTTCAATTAATGATTCCAAGGAAATAAAAAATGGGTAGCTACATGGATAAAGTTTTAATGTGATTCTGATGAAAAAGAGTCCCATGTGAGAGATGATAGATAAATCATTTAGAGTACATGTCTACAAAAATTTAGGATGATGACATCATAACAAGGGAACTACCCAAGGATAGTTTTGAAACATGTTGACTGACTCTTGAAGACCAACCATCTCCATCCAACTAGATTGTCAAGATAATGGACCCCACTCCCCTATATAGAATTATATTCATGTATATGTATAATAGTTATCATGGAGTTATTGTTTGTATTTATAATTCTCACTTGATTTTTTTGGGGAAATGTCTTTTAGTTTTTTTATAATGGTTGATATGTTTTCAAGGATAAGGAGATGAATGTAATGTTTCTATATTTTTGAAATAGGGGTAGATATTTCATTATATAAAAGTGTTCAAACATATTTATTTGATGAATTATAATTAAAATATTTATTTAGTGGGATTTTTTTGGATATTTTAACAACATGGTTTTTTTGGAGAGAATGATGATCAAAGAGTTTTTTTCATGATGTTTTTTTCATTTAACTCTTATTTCTGAAACTGATACTGAATATTGTGAGTTTGGAGTTATTTATTAAAAAATATTTTATACACTATTTTATGGAAATAGGTCAAAAGTGATATTAATATTTAGTATCAGATGATTTAGTTAAAGATATGTTGAAGGATTGATACTAAATCCAAAGGGTGGCATTGATAGAAAATAAAATCTCAAATTATTTTTTGATTAATTTTCTTGGAAATGATATTAGAGAGTCTTCCTGAAAGTTATAAAGAGTTATGAAGAATTGATAACATGGATTTGAAATGTAATATAATGAATCTATGAATTTTCTATCTATAGGACATATATCACTACATTACATGATATGTTAGACTACATTGTGTTTCATGTAATGTTAAATGATATATAGATGAATGGTAGTTTTTTCATCAATTATGTTATAGTGACATAACCTATTGTATATAAGAATAATATAGAGTTCTTGGTTAATGTATTTAACATGACATAAGATACCATGCTTCAATACATATTCATAAGAATAAATCAAGGCTTATATAGGAATAATTCAAGTCTATGTACAAGTATTTTAGGGTAGTAGAATATTAAATGTTATTAGATAATGTTGAAAAACTATGTGTCATGTCATATAAGTGATATATATGGTTAAGCTTTTATAGATGTAATTATTGTGAGAAATGATTCAGGTTGTGATGGTGTCCTGATGAAAAATCATTATTGATCTACTTGGAGTTGGAAAAGAAGTCATGCTGTAGAGAATAATGTTCCTCCATAATTTTAATGCTAATATAAAGCAATATTCCAAAAACATTATCCGGAACTATGGATATTTAGTGAAATATGTTTTCATAATATTTTATATTGTATCAAATATATGAATCTCAAGGATGGTGGGTCTTGTGGTGAAGGTAAGGCAAATATACCATTATGGCACGCAAAATAGAAGAAGATGGATTTTGAGTTTTCTTTTGAATTAAGTAATTATTCCATGAAGATGAGGGTAACACCAAAAAAAGGTATAAGTCATGTTGAATTTCAATAATTACGTGTTCTTAAATTATATTAATTTTTTTAGACTCAAAATGATGAAGGAAAACTCAAAATTGTTGAATCATTTTAGGTATTTTTACTATATTAATAATCATGAATTATTGATTAATTTGAGGGGAAATACAAGGGTTCTATCTTGATAGATTAGAAATATTTCTGAACAACAAAGGAAATATAATCATGGATATATGTAAAAATGAAAAAAGAATAATAATTCCATATCATTTCAAAAAAGATAATGAATGACGATAAGAAGATCCATGAGACTATTTCATTAGACGATTGAGGATTTTTGTGACATGGATAAATGAGGAGTTGATTGATGAATCATCACTTATGTATCATACATTCATGGTTTATATAGATAATAAATAATTAATTATGTAGATATGTGATATTTTTCACTCATTTTAGATTAGTGATTTCAATATATTTTAAGGGTTGTAAATTTAGAGGGTTAATGTGTCCTATAGAAATTATAATGAAAAAATAAATGTGATTAGTGACTTTAATGCATAAACAAATCACTATTTATGATCCTTTGAAGTAGTAAAAAATAGTGAACCGAGGGAAAATTTATTTTTTCACGTTTTACTTTATTTTTCACATAATAATCAATAAAAGATAGATACATGTTAATAATAGAAGTTGAGAAATATCATTGGAATGATCCTTTTATTCAAATTAGTTTAACCTAATTAATCACCCTATTATGGTACTTTCATTTTTTCGAGACTATAAAATTTTTACTCTCATGAAGATCCCTCACATAAAATTCTACAAAAACCTTAAGGGTTGATGTTATTATTAGATATCAAATTGAAACTACCTCCTTCTGAATCTCTAATAAATTTTCTTCATAAGAGATGTTCATACTACTCAAAGCCCCAATTTCTATCTAATAAAAAATATTCAATGAAAGATCATATCAATTCATGAATATATATAAATAATCATTTATCATTTTGTTATCATGAACATGTATTTCCTTATTATGTTAATTATTCCTTAAAATAACATTCATTTATTAAGTTTTATAAATTTTTAGATCTTTTTATATTATATCAAGATTTTGAATAATCTCTTTCTTATATGATAATTAAGGCCTAAATAAAATATAATCAAACATTAGAATATGAGAAGGGTCTAGAAGATAATTTCATTTAGGTAATATATGGAATACATATTTCACATGAGAATTTATTTTTTTTAGTTCAAAATGATGGGTCACAACTTTTATATCGTTCAATATTTCAAACAACATGCTGTACAATTCAATTAACATTTATTTCTTTCCCAATCGCATAAACCCTTTTCATGGATATATATTTTAGAATTTATAGTCCCCATTGTGGAATACCAGATTATTCCAATGGTTCACATGATAATTTGTATGAATACTTTTTCCCACCTCGATATGATGATGGATATATCCTACCATTTTTATTATTTTTCCAAAAAATATCAAAACCAAATGCATTATTTTTTCAAAATTTATCCTAGTATTTTGGATTTTTGTATTTTCTTCTATAAAAATCCATATATAAATCGATTTTTATGATTGATTGGAAACTATTTTTTTATGAAGCCTTCAATAGAGGGAAATAAAGATCCCCACATCCTTGTAAGTCAAGTTATCATGATATTGTATTGTCCTCCATTGTATGAACAATCCTTTCATATTATCTATAAGTTTGTAGATGATAGGTTGTACTAACATTAGGCACTAAATTTTAATCCTTCTAAAAAAAATACTCTAATGTTTTTTATGTTAATTTGGGATGATTTCCAAATACAATTTACATGTTCATACCATGAAGTCTCACAACATCATATCTATAAAACCTATAAAGATGATCAAGATAGAAATCATATAAATTTCATGGAAATGAGCTTAAATAGTAAGATGATCAATAAAAACCTAAATCATATTATTTACCTTGTATTGATTATGATTCATAGGGATTAAATACCCAATAATATTTTTCTACATCTACTATGGTATAGGTAATGGTTAGATAAAACATTTTATAGATTTTACTTCAGAGATTACGTAATAAAAAACTAAGCACATTTTAGTGTAATCTTCAGTATCCCACTTTATATTATCCCAAAAAAATTCTCTCAATTATACCTATAGATATATGTGTTTCGAGGATGTATAAAAGTTTTATCAATGAGTTTTATCTAATAAATATTTCAACACCTTTTGTATTTGTAGAAAAGATAAACAATTATTATTTCATAAAATTATATCATTTTTATTGTTATTATTTGGAAACCTTATATTTATTAAAAGATTCATACTATTTTTATGGACTCCTCATCATGTTAATTTTTTTATCCGGTCCAACAAATAAGGTATTATAATTTCAAGGAATAAGTATAATCTTTCACCTTACATTATATTATCTAAGTGTATTCGCATTAAATCCTAGATAATTTTGGCATTCTACAATATCTTCATGGATAATATAACTTTCTATTTTCTATTCAATGCTTCAACAACCTATTTATATTTCTTCAGAAAATAATTTATATAATAAATTTTTTTCTCGATTAGTTATCACAATTTTTTTCCTCATATAAATATATTTATGGGTAAATATATATTTTAAATAATTTTTGTGATTGTATCTCCATATAGATAATGTATCGGTATGTTTAGTGGAAATATCACCATTGTAAAATCTAAATAAAAAGTTAGTAAATTAACCTCTTTATTTTTAAACTATTGAGATTCCTAAGAAACAAATCCATTATTAAAAAATAGAACACATACATGAGATTTTTTATTGAATTATTATATATAAAACACATTGATTATAAGATTACATATTCAATAAATGTAAATTTATCAAAATTATCTTTAAATCCTAAAATATTTCTTTAAATTTATTATTAAATGTGAATTTTACCCCGTTTTTTATTATCCTAGTTAATGGATTACCTGAATAATAAATGTTTTCAATAAACTACTGATATAATCCATTTAATCCAAGGAAAATAAATATTTCAATTATTTTTTGGGTCCTTCAAATTACTTGAAAATATTTTATTTTTAATGTTTAATAGATATACTAACCTTGGATACAATATATAAAATAAAACAAATATATTGAATCCAAAATCCACTTTTTCCGAATTTACCAAATAACACATTTTTCTTCACAACCTCAAGCATGGTTGGAAAATGAGTTTCATGGTTCTAATAAATTTTTTTATATACATTAACATCATTAATTTTTTACCACCCAAAACATATCAGGATAATCCATTAAAAATCTACTAATCAAATTAATAAAAATAAAATGAAAAATTTTTAACTCAAAAAGCATTACTGTTTACTGAAAATTTTAATACCTTGTATGAAATGCTCATTGTGATATCCTACTTCATAAATTTTAATTAATTATAGTGAAAAAGAATAAAAATATTTGCGAATAATTTTCCCTATTATGTTGATTAAAAATTTAATCATTAAGAGGAAATGGATACATTTCCATTAAAATTACTCCATTTATTTCACTATAATCAATGAAAAATCTCATTGAATTGTCAATATTATTAAAAAATAAAATAAGTTCTCCACATGGTGAAACAAATGGACTATTGACACTATTTTCCTATAAGTCTTGTAAGTACATTATTATATCAAAAAAATACACTAGATCCATTGTAAATGGTGGCTTAGATATCAGTTCTTCATATAGAATAATATATGTATAGAATTTAACTTCTTGTTTAGTAAAAAATATAGTAAATTTGTTGTGAAATACAATAACATATTCTCCCACAATGGGTATGTATTATATTCTCAGAACCCCCTTTTACTTCATATATTAAATTTTATCCATTTTACCTCTAAGTATTTCATTCTGATGGTATACTAGGGGTTTTTCTAGAAAACATTCATGTGCTGAAATCTCCATAACAAAAATAAATAGTTACACACTTACTTCACCGAATCTAAATATTTTCTTTATATAATTAATTATTTATTTATAACAAAAGAAGTAGTGTATCCCAAGTATTACATGAAAATTCATTTTCGTAATGATAATTATAATTTGAAAAAATCAATTCCCATGAATTACAATTTAAACTACTCATTGAATATTTTTTGGAATTAATTTATGACATGTCATCTAATTTGGTAAATCATTTATTATGATTCAAAAAATTGATTGGTTATTATTAAAAAACATGCATGATATAATTGAGTATATATGTACATAAGTAAATAATGCATTATTTATCCTTATTTTAATGATAAATTTATTTTCTATATGTAACACCCTATTATTTTAAAAGAAAACTATTTTCTATAGAGTATACAACACACAACACAAAGCCTAAATGAACTACATAATATTAGTATTTATGTATGACCATTATAACCTAGCCATTGAATTGGTTGGTATTAATAGTAGTAATATAATTATGAATTATAAACAAAAGACCAACTCAATATTAATATATTTATTAGTTCTGAGGAAATATGTACTCATGTTTCAATAATGTTATTTTATGCTTGAGCAATACATTTTATTCAAAAATGATGTTTATTTATTTTTATGAGAAAATATTTTAATTAATTTCTGGAAATTATAAAATTTTTATAAAAAATTATAATATTATATATTCATAGATCAAATTTATCTTAGGTTTAATTTTTTTTATTTTCCAAAAAAGATTGATTTTCTAGTGAATTGTAAAAAATATAGATTTTTATTTAAAAATATAATTTTGTTTCAAGAATTTACAAAGTTCCATTTTTTTAATAAAATTATTTAAAACATAAATTTGTTTTATTATATTATAAATAGTCTAATTATGTTCATTTGAATAAATTTCATGTTCAAATTTAGTATAAAAACATTTTAATACATATAAGGTTTTTTTATGAAAAAATGTTTTTCAACATGTTTTGCACGTTTATTTTAATGTTAGTTTCTAAAACATATATAAATTAAATTTGATAAAATATATTCCATATTTTAAATAATGAGGTTCTAATTTGTTAAATATTCCCCTATTACTTTTGAAAAATAGGAATATTGGGTTTAGTAAATTTATTACCTCAATATCCGGTTAAACAAGTTGATCTAGGTTAAAACTAAGTGATAATGTCATTATATTTAATTTTAATACATATTGGATGAATGGAATTAAATATTTATCTCCATATGATTTGAATTTATTTTTTAAGGGACACATTTCCATGTAATTTACCTACATAATATTTAAAGAAAACACACTTACAAAGTGTCACTCATTTCTTTTTAAATATGTATTATATGTTTACATAAAGAAATAAGATAGTTATGAACAATTATAAATAAATATTTTGAAAATAATTGAATTATTTTCTTGATGAAAATGTATTTCAAATTTATATTGAATAATAATTATATTAAATTCCTTCGAAACTATAATACTATAAATATTCAATTATTAGAAAAAATATAATAAATGATAATAAAAATATTAAATGAAATTAATTAGGGTGAGTTATAATGCTTCAATAATTATATAAATTAATATGACATATTTTAGTTTTTTTAAATGATTATAGTCAATTGAAAATTTTTAATTTATATATTTTATGTCAAAATAAGTGAATAGTGTAAATGATTAAATAAATGATAATTTATCAAAATAAAAATTTATCAAAATTATTTTAAAAAATTTATAATATTGACATATAAAAATGTGGATAATACATGATTAAAATTTCATCAATTATCCATATGTGGTTCAATATTTACCTTATATGTAAAATTATAACCCTTTATGAGTGAGAAATGTGTTTCCATGATTAGTGCTAAAATTGGTTAACTATGAGGTTAAGCCAAAAGAAAAGGCATAAAACTCCACATAAAGATATACAAACATTATTGGTTTATGGGATTTTACCCCTATACAAAGTTATATTTTAATCTATTACCTTTCGGAGAAATTTTATCTGGAAATTGACTTTATTATAATTTGATATTTTATGAAATTCCAAAAGTTCCCCTATGATCAATTATAAAATGGAATCATCACTAATTCAAAGATATTGATACATATATATCAAAACCCCCAAAAAAATCGCTTTAAAACATCATTGTTTATATTTTAGAGGTTATGATTTTCTAAATAGAAAAACCCTATGTTCTTTAAGATGAGGTCTAAAGGAGTTATTTCAAAGAAGAGGAAATATCCTTAATTGAGTTTCATTGTTTACTTCTTATATCAACTTATCTAAATCTATAATATTTATCATAAAATAATAACTCATATATACTTTATATTATAAAATGTTATTATGATTATTAAAAAATCATTATCCATCCTGTTTTCTGTTAAATACAATGAGAAAGTGTCACTTGTGCATATGTACGACTTACCATCTCGACATAGTGAAACAATTTATTTTTCCACCACCATATTTATTAGATAGTTATTATTAATATTGTAATGTTTATATTTGATGATTATTATATAGTTATAATTTTTTAATTATAATATCAAATCTAACTTCTTACCTTCCAATTCATTGGATAGAAATAACAGCAATCGTCTGTATGGGTGGACTACCACCTCCATAAAAAACACTTATATGTTTTTCATTTCCATTTTACATGGATGGTATTTGATAGAGATTGTGTCCTAGGAATAACTATTTGTACATTTAGGAAACTTGTATTTTATGTATTTAATATTAATAAAAACATATTATTAGATACTATTAATTATTTTTCATGGCTATAATGTAAAAATGTTATAGAGTGTACATCGTATTGGAAAGGACACAATAGTTCCCTGCTATGATGAGAACTTTGAAGCACTATTAATATTTTTCATACATATAGTTATATAGTTAGATAACATACTATGATGTTACACATAGTATATATACTATCGGCTCCCTACTGCCGAGGTCTCTACTCCAACTCTCGCACCACTGACAATTTCTGGCTTTCTCTGCTCTTCCAAGAAGCTCTCGACCACCAAAGACCGCTCGAGCACCCCAAGTAGGAACTCTCATAAGGATGGTGATAGATCGAATATATCTGCGCAATATCCACTCAAAAGTCTGAGCTCTGAAGTACTGATCTCTGACCATATCCATCGAGTACCGCGAGAGGTCAGTAAACCTTGATGAATAGTAAGCCACCGTCATGGTTACCTACTGGAGCTGATGAAGCTCCTGTATACAGACCTATCTCAGGGTAACCGGTGAAAACTCCTCTCTGAAGAGATGCTCAGACTCCGACCACACAAGAGTCAACTCGTCGTGGGTCTGGATAACCAAACTCCACCATCGTCCTGCTGATCCCTGTAGAAGCCTCGCTGCTAGGATCACCATCTGGTCTGCTGGTGTCCTGACCAAACAAAAGACTCTGGTCATTGCCTCAAGCCAGTCCTCTGCTCCATGAGGGTCAGCCTTGCCTCAAAACCTTAGGGGTCTCTGTCGCTGAAACTCATGGAGTTCGTTCAGCCTGCGCTCCTCCACCACTGGTATAACATGCACTAAACACTACTCCATAGGTGGAGGGATAACTGGCACACCACCCGATGGTAAAACCAGGGGATTTGATCCCTGAATCGAAGCTTCATCACTTAGGGGGTAATCCTCATGATCAAGCTGCTGGATCCTAGAGGGTGCTCGTCGCGGAGGAATCCTGTAAAGAAACAAGATGTATCTCAGTAAGTGAGTATATCTGGAGAGTTGACTCAAGAAGGACATGGAAAGCACAACCCATTACTATATGATGCATGCACCATTATTTTCCCCTAAAACTAGTGTTCTTATGTTCTGAGTAAAAAAACAAGTTATCAGAGTCCTGGTGTATGGATACGTCGGCCGCCCGCACCAATACTGGGGTCCCTAGCCTGAAAGATGAACTTGAAACACATAACACTATTGCCCAAACCAACTCACAGACTCTCGGTCCTAAGGTAGAACCGACCACCTTTGATACCACTCTTTCACGACCCGACCCTGTGGGGCCCGAGATGCAACTCCCCAAGCCCACCTCCGATAGGCTAGGTGCCGGTGACTTGCACGGAGTAGGCATGATACTAACATGGGAGGCATTGCCTCTAAACCTGAACAAAAGCACACACATCTACAAGCCCACAAATCTGAAAAGTGAAACTACAAAAAGGAATAGATGCATGCATACACTAAAACCCAACCAATGGAGTACGAAAGGAAGGTAAAGTACAAGAAAGTAAAAAACTGGGCCAAACGTACAAGCCCAAAAAAAGAATGTTTGTAACAAGGTCCAACATGTAAATAAAGGTGCTGGGACTACAGTCTGTAGTTGTTGGAACACACCTCGGCCTGTATGATCTCACTGGGCACCGTTCGGTCCTGGTCCGCCTAGAATCCTATAAAAGGCTCTCTCGTCTACACAAGACACGACACGTGTGGGAAATGCCTGTGCAGGGGTGAGTATAACAATACCCAGTAGGAAACCCCGAAACCACAAAGGAAATACAATAAGGGAAAAACCAAAAAGTAAAGATACAGTCATCTCCACAAAGTATATGTCTACAGAACATATAACAAGAATGTCCAGATATAGTCATACACAAACGACCATCGCGATACCGCCACTAGGATCCAACTTGAAGATTCCACTAAGCACAAAACAAAGAGAACACACTCCTAGGTCTGAAGGGAGAGGCACAGAGTACTCGTTCCGGGAGAAAACACTGCACAAGTACTATGAGAACATGATGCTCATATGAGGATCATGACCAAGTCATGGGGTGATTTCGACAACTCATTCTGAGCTAATACACTAAGTAGAGGATCGATGCTTGAGAAAAGTTGGTCACGTCGATACCAAGAACTCTACCTAGGGTTCTAGGAATGAATAGAGGATCCGACTCTAAGTCTCACAGAGGGGATTCCAACAACTCTATTATGTAAGTCCTGCTGAAGGGATTATACTCTTTTATAAAGAAAATGATACCAGAACCTTTAGGGAAAAGCCCTAGGGTATGATCCCTATGAAAATTAGTCTAATTCATAGAAGACAAGTGGCTCAATCCATGAAGCATTGATTACATGGCGTGTATTATGGTTACACGCCATGTTCCTTGACCCCAGGTACTGCCCGTGTAAATGGCACGTGTCATCCGTCAAGGATGTGTAAAACTAAACTACACAGCATGTAGAGGAATCACATGCTGTGTTCCTTGACTCCGGGTACTGCCTGTGTAAACTGCCTGTGTCATTTGGCTTGTCGGATAAAAAGAAACTACATGACGTGTAGAAGAGACACACGCTGTGTCCGAGCACCTGGGATTGCTCTGTGTACGCTGGCCATGTCCCGTACAGGGCCTCTGTCCGTGTCCGTGCCACCTGCCCGTGTACCAGTACATGGGGTATCCCGTGTATCTGGCTAGGTCTGGCTGGGGAAGGGTATACACACCGTGTCCTTGGCTGTGTACCCATCCCATGTCCCTATCACCTTCCTGTATACCAGTACATGGGGTATCCCATGTATCTGGTCAGGTCTAGGTGAGGAAGGGTATACACGCCGTGTCCTTGGCCGTGTACCCAACCCGTGTCCGTGTAATCCCGGAGTACACGCCAGGTGGTCCACCGATGAACAAACTCCATGTAGCCTATACTACATGGCGTGTAGTCGGGATTTTTCCAGAAACGCCGTCTTCTTCCTCGTGTCGCGGATGAACCTCCGGATCCTCGGTTTCTCATCCGTTCATCCCGATACTCTAGGGATGGGTTCATTTTGTCATACGAACATTGTAACTGGTGTTTTTGGCTCTTAAATCGGATCATAAACCTCGAATGAACCATCCAAAGAAAATTCCCGAAAACTCGTATCTCCCGATCTGCTCCGAATCACCTACTGAAACCGTCGTCGCACCTCTGTGACATCGCTTCGGGGTTGGATCTTCAATCTCAGATCGTTGCGCCAACAAAATAATACGCAATGATCGATTTACTCCAAGAACATGTAGAACTCAACGAAGAACTCGAGGGAGAAAAATACAATAATCAAACAAGAGGGACAAACCTTGATTGTTGTTCGTGATGATTCGAGTTCGTCACCGTTAGATCAAATCCAAACAACCTCAAAATCCCCGCAAAACCCATCCCGTAAGAACGATCGATCCATGGGATAATATATTCGTGGATTAGTCCACGTTCATAATGGAAATAAAAAATGAGGAAGGAAATCAAAAACAAACATCCTACCTTGATCCGCGACATTCATTGGCGAAGATCCGGTCACCGCGTCGTTGTCGCCGGCAAAAATCATTAATAACATCGTTGCCGCGTCGGGAGGTCTTATCCAGAGCCTCTAGATCCGCCAAGGGTTTCATGGTTTTGAGGTTTGTAACATTGGACCCCCTGCATAGGTCTTTATTTTAAAAAAAGAGTTATTTGTTGCAGCATATTTAAAATATTTCGCTACGGAATAAAATATTTTTATTTAAATATTTTATTACTCTTACGTCCGAAAAAATAGATTTCCCCACTGACCTATGCCAACTGATGTTAGGCCCCGCCCGCCTAAGGTAAAATCGTTGTTATGAACGCAACGGTGCCTTCAGATTTCTGATCCGAGCACCCATTTATGTGTTATTTCACTTTTTCAGGAAAACCACATGCGCCCGTAATTTAATTATTCAATTAAATTCAAACATTTGTTCCGGGATCACCGGGCCTCAGAACTGCACTCCGTCTCATAGCCCGATCTCGAATTAATTCCCATATAATATTAAAATAATACATTGAAAAATCATAGATATTACAGGGAATGTGAAGATATTTAAGACCAAATATTCATAAAGACTATCCAAGAAGAGGAAGGTGAATTGGAAAAAAGGAATAAGATGCTATTTTTTTCATGTGTGATGAAGGGCCACTGGATGAAAAACTTCACCATTACAAATAAGAAAGGGGATGTTTCAGGAACATTTGTTATCAAGAAAAATTTATCTATTTATAAAAAAATGTGTATTAGATATAACTTGTGGTTCTCACACATGTTTTCAAATATAAGAACCAAGTAGATTCATAAATATTAACCATAGGGAGGTAAATCTACAAGTAGAAAATAGAGCTAAACTGGCTGCTATAGCTATAGGGGACAACCACTTCACATTAAACACTGGAATGATAACGGTTTAAAAGGTTGTTATTATCTTCCTTCAGTTTCAAAAATATTTCTATACCCTGACTTGATAAAGATGCATTTATTTTCATGTTTTTAATGAAATACTGCTTATTTTATAAATATATACATTTTTATTTTAATTAAAATTTAAATAATAATAATAATTTGTTGTATTAAAAAAACAAGTAATTGAAATAGATAATGAAACTACTTTACATAACACATATGAGAATCAACTATTGTCTCACTAGCTAGGTCATGTAAATTAAATGTACATGATTAAATTATACTAAGATGTATATTTATACTCTTTTGAAAAAAACCCACATGGAATATGTTAAACATGTATACAAGGAAAAATAAATGAACACCCATTTAGTGGAAAAGGTGAAAGGGCCAACAAGATTCTTGAATTAGTTCATACCAACATGTGTAGACCATTTGTTATTAAGGAAAGGGGTAGGTAATCCTACCTTTTAACTTTTATAGATGAATTTCATAAATATTGATATGTCTATATAATGGGGTACAATTATGTTTTCTTGATAAATTCAAGAAATAAAAGAATGAAGTTGAGAAACTACTTGTTAAGAAGATTAAGATTTTTTTTCATATTGTGTTACAGAATATATTAATCAATAAGTCATTGATTACATACAAGAGTTTGAGATCCTGTCTAAATTGAATCCTCCTTATATAAATATGTGGGATGGTGTATGTGAAAGTGGGGGCCACACCTCATTAAACACAGTGAGATCAATGGTGAGTTATACAAGTCTTCCACTGGCTTTTTGGGGATACGTGATACAAACAAAAACACAAATACTAAAACAAGTTTCAATCAATGATGATCATGGTTTCCCATACTATTTATGTAATGAAAAGAAAATCGTGTTTTCAAATATACATGTGTGGGGCCGTGAAGTGTTTGTTAAGTCCTATTTAGGTAACAAACTTTCACAAAGAGGAACAAATTTTACCTTTAAAGGACACCCTAAATAAACTTGGTGTTGTTGCCAATATGAGCCCTCAGAAAAAAATGTTAATAGTCAAATAACATTACATATTCCTTGAGAGGGATCACACCTATAAAACTGATAGTGTAAGTGATATATACATAGGATAATTTGTGTCTTAAGGTAAACAAGAGTTGGAACAGGAACATATTTCACAAATCCCCATAGAAGAATACGTTGTTTTTTAGACAAAATTACTACAGAAGTGTACAAGAGTGGTTACATAACCAGAACCGTATGTTTTTCTAGTCACTGAGGATTGTGAGTAATTATTAGTTGATAATTATGATACGATAAAATTAAAGGAATCCATAAGTGGTACTAATGTTTCTAAGAGGCAATATGCCAAGACTTCTAAAATGGATTCTATATACCAAAACCATGTCAGTATTTTTTTAAATATTCTAGTGGATGTAAATCCTATTGGTTGAAAATGGTTATTCAAGAAAAAAATAGACATGGAAGGATAAGTCAGTACATATAAGGCATGAATAGTTGCAAAAGGATTTAAATATTGTCAAGGAATTGACTATAATGAAACTTATTCACCATTTGTATTGTTGAAATCCATCAGAATTATACTTACCATTGTGTCTTATAATGAATATGTGATTTATAAAATGGATTTAAAAATAGCCTTACTTAATAAGAATCATCATGAATATGTCTATATAACACAAACTGATGGTTTTGTGACTCCAAAGGATCCCAATTGTATATTCAAATTGTGAAAATCTATTTATTTATTAAAGAAAGGATCTAGTTCATGGAAGATTTATTTTGATTAATCTATAATGAAATATGGTTTCATAATGATTGAGTGTGAGACTTATTACTAAAAACAGTATAGTGAGAGTCTAGTCACCTTATTGGGATTATTTTTAAATTACATACTACTTATTGGAAACAAAATAATGGAATTATATTCTGAAAAAGCATGGTTGAATAAATAATTCCCCATGAATGACTTGGGAGAGACAACATATATTCTTGAGATTATGATCCATCGTGACATATCTAATATAATGGATAAACTATGTTAATGTATATACACTTAAAAGATATTAAAGATATTAAATAAATAAAAATCGAAGAGGGGTCTGTTTGTAGCATCAGAAGACATACAACTATATTGGAAGATGTGTGGTTAGACACATGAGGGTAGAAATAAAATAGAAAACATTAAATATATGTCAACAATTAGGTTATTAATGTATGTTATTATATTAACTAGGATAGATATTTCCTATGTGTTATATTTGGTATAAAGATATCAATATGAACTAGTTGAATGCTAGTTGGTCGATGTCAAGACTATCCTCAAGTATATGAGGTGTACTAAGGATTTGTTTCTATATTTTTAAGGAAATGATGAAATTTTCATCAGATGATATTTAGATGATAGTTTCAAAATAGTTAAAGATGACATGAAGTCACAAATGTTATACATATTCACATTGAATGGAGGTTCTGTGAGCTTTGAAGAGCTCTATATAGGCTGTGGTAGCAAATTATACAGTAGAGTCTGAGTATATTTCAGATTTTGTGGAAACTGAAGAAGTTTTATAGTTGTGAAAGTTTATTCAATACCTTGATTTAGTACCCATAAAAAATATCCTACTACACTCTATTATGATAATTTTGTAGTTCTGGAAATCACAAAATATAGAAGGTCCCATTAGTGGATGAAACACATAATTAAGAAGTATCATCATTTGTGAGAATTTTTCATAGAGAGGTGAGGTTTCAATGACTATTATTTTAGTAGAATAAAATTCGGTGGACCCTTTTAATAAATCCTTAACCATGTAGAATCATTATTATATTTTTTATTTTAGAAAACTAAAAGATTTAGGGAGTTGGCTCCGTTCACTATGGGAGATTTTTTAGGGTTGTTTTCCTAGAACTAACCATTTGTACATTGATTACATGTATATTCAATGTAATTAATTTTACTAAAAACTTATTTTTACATATTTTTTGTTATTATTCATGAATATAATGTAATAATTTCATAGAGTACATGTCCCATCGATAATATCATAGAAGTACCTCACTATAATGATAAACTTGATGTTTTGTGACCATATTCCTAAATATAGTTATGTGGACATATAATGATCTATGATGGGACACCTAGTATGATGAATATTAGGTGAAAGTACTCATAAGTTTATTATTTTTATTATCATTATGTTTCCATATGGTAATCTCTAATATTGGAGATTTTAAGAAGAGATCTGCCCATAGTAATTACACATGTTTTGGTGTCATAAGATATTCCTATCTTCGAGCATGTGTAATGGTCTTCAGACATTAATATTATCATCAATTAAAGTCATGAATAAAAGACATGGATTTTACTGTGAAAACCATGATTCCATATGTTTTTAGTTAGTTAATACATTTTGGGTGGGTCATGATTGACATGTCATTAATAGTTTTTTCAAAGAAGGATTTATCCCTTATATCATTGTAGAAGTTGACATCTCACCCCTTTGATTGGTTTTGAATGTTCACATTAAATTCCATGGGAATGGTCAAATTTCATGTTTAATTGATATAGTCAAAGAAATATATATCCATCATATAGGTTAGTGACACATATGTGTAACATACTTTATGAGATATTAAAAATAAGTCATTATATTACACATTGAGAATTTATATATGCTTGTCATCATTAGGAATTATGTTTTTCTATTCTAGGGGACATGACCAATTTATAGATAGTAATATTTTAATTTAGGAAATTTAATCAAATTCCAAATAAAAATAATCTTATAGGGTAACAAACTATGGGTTTTTCATGATCTTGATTAAATTATATTTGAATTTAATTAATTGGATAAATATTATTCTCAAGGTCGAGGGATAATTTAACTCACGTTTTATCAATGTAAAATGTTTATTATTGAATGTAATTTTTAAATTATATATTTTTTAGGAGTCTAATAAAATGTTGTGGATTTCAAATGACTGAAGACTGAGTTCTATGAAAAATATTAATTATTAATTTAAGTAAGTAATATTGTTTATTGATAATGTTATCGTGCTCCAAATAATAATAATAATAATAATAATAATAATACTATTATGTGATATGGGATTTATTAAATATTATTATATCATTTAAGGTCCATCATACAATTAAAAAATTATTTTAACCTAATCCCTAACTTTATAAATAAACTACAATGTATATTATGTATTGAGTCCAAAATCGAAACATGATAATCGTTTCCCACAAAAAATAAACACTCTCTCGAATCCCCATATAACTATTACTCTCAATAATGTGAAAAAAATATGGATACATTAATTATTGAATTAAAAGTGGAAAAAATACAACTACTCTCCTTGCTAATACCCAAATATTGATTAGAATTTCTCAGAGGCCAAAGAAGAACATGTGGATCAGTGCACAATGATTCTATCATTTGATCCTATTTCATCACAATGATGGAAATATGAAAGGATTATATTAGTTTATTGACATATAAATCAATTAAATAATTCCGACACTAGGTAATCATTTTTTATATTACATAAGTTAATTATAAATTTTTTTTCCAAGATGCCCGCTCGGGGTTTTTATGGAAATTCAATATTAAAACAAATTTTTATATATCACCCACCATCTCATGCTTCATATGTGAAAAAAACTATAGTAATAATTATAAATTTTATTAAAATATTATATATTTATATATATTATATAACAATGATTATTTAGTTTTGAATTACAATTTACGTTTCCTTTGTTCTATTCGTCGAAAAATTAAAACATCGATCATGTGTATGTAAGACCTACCATCACCATGAACTATGTAATTAATTTTTCTATATTTAAATTTTATGGATGAATTTAATTAATTATATAATGAATATATATTATGTATATATCATTATTAACATTATATATATTAATAAACCATGATAAAATTACAACAACCAAAACTTCCAAATAAAAACATACATGAAAAACATAGTAGTTATCCCATGGAATAACAGTTTAATAATGGATTGTTAGTAAACAAGTTATTAATGATTATAAGTATAAATTTTACAATATTATATAAATTATTATTTTTCAATAATATACATATAATAAATATATATTTTTTACACTAGAGGGTCAAGAACCTATGAAGGAAACTGGGCCTGAGGTATGAGTTTAGTTCATAATCTCTTCATTATTCGATAGATTTATTTTTAATTCTCTATTAAGGGTATTGAGATTAGTTGTATCTATTTCCAATTTAATAAAGTAAACCCTTACCTTCGGATACATGGTATTGGTTCTTTACACTATAAAATTATTGAGATCATTTACTTCAATTATTATTATTGGAAAACATCACAATTGATCCAATGTCCTCTTTAGGTGTAGATTCCCTTGGTACATAGGGAATTTATTGGTGTAATGTTCTATCTCATTGATATTTTACTTTTCATTTTGATCAATTATGTACCACATTATTATTCATGATTATGATAAAAATTATCTATATATATGAATTATATATACAATCCCTATAAACATGTTCTAGCATGTCAAATTTTGGGTGTTAACTACTTCATTTTTCATGTATTTTTCAATTCGGTAGTCAGAGTCCTTATATGATTATTAGGGTTCCATCATATATATAATTTTAATCATTATATAATGTATATATATATATATATTTATTAAACATATATTTATAATCAATGATGAAAGGTACATATATGAAAATGAATCAAACAATTCATAGATACGGTAGTCTGTATAGACACATGAACACCAATTTCATTTTCAAAAAAAATAAAGAAATAAGATAAATAATATTTTATCATTATAGAATCACAATTATCACTTAAATATAATAAATATTTTTTTAAATATATCATTATATCTATCAATTTTTTGTGATGATGGAAAATTATTCACATAACGTTTCAGAGGCAGTAGTCTGCACAAAAGCAAGATTGATACTTTTATATCCCATTTAATGGAAATGAGGTAGAAAATAGTTTTCCCATAATTATTATAACATCAAAATATATTTATGATACTAGATACATTATGTTATAATAGATAAAAAAGATTTATAATTAGTAGAAGTATATCTACATTCTAAAGAGTGGAGTAAGATGTTTCTCTCTTCTTTGAGATATATATTTTGGCATACACTTTAATCCTTGTTATGATTTTCATAGAGTATGAAAATAAGATAAATAATAATGATAGGAAATATGAGAAGCCTTTTGAGAAGTTATTATTAGAGATATAGGGCTAAAATTTTGGGAATAAGGATGGAGAAGAGGTTCCCTTTTATAAGATAAGGGATGAAAACATATGGAATTTATAAAAAGTTTTATATTATATAAAATAATTTTCATGGGAAAGTGGAACCAAATGGATAGGTCTTGTAAGGTAAGAGAAGATAACGCCTAAATATATTCAAACAGTAACATTTTGACAATTATATGTGAAATTTTTACACTTAAATATTAGTTTAACATTTGGTAAACAATGGAATATAATTAATTAGATAATAACATTTATGATTTAAAATTCATAATTTATTGATATAAATTAATATATTCCATTATTTACTAGTGGGGGGGGGGGAATAATATATAAGAGTAAAAATTAAACATAAACATGTTTAAATATTTTTTTAATATATATTAAACATTTCATAGATTACCTTTGATTTACTGACCATTTGATTCCACTTTCACAAGAAAAATATTGTATTATTTAGATCTTTTTTGTAATTCAAGGTGTGTCTCTCCCCTCACTAATAAAAGGGAACATACTATCCACCCATTTTCAAAAACATTGACTCATATAACTTAAATATTACCTTCCCCAAAATAACATATCTTCTATCCCTTCATTATTGAGATTATATTCTTAAACTAAGACCATCCTATGAATGCTTAAGCTGTAATTGAAAGAAGTTACCTAAAAAAAGAGGTAATCTTATTACTGAAATATTTCAAAGATTATTTCTTCTTATTATTTTTATAAATATATTTTATAAATTCAAAGATAATTAATATATTATCACAAATATACTGAGATGTTATTATGATTATCGTATAAGAATTTGAGACCTCATTTCTATCAAATGGGAAATGAAAACATTATTATTTGTACTTGTGGACCACCGTATCCCCATAGAGATATGATTAATTTTAAATAAATGTAAAAAATTGATGGATATAATTATAAATTTATTATAAATATATGATATTTATTATATAATTATGATTTTTTAATAATAAAATATCATTTATCTACTATTACTTCTTTTCTTTAAAAAGTGAAAAAAATTTCCTGGGTACATATGGACTACGATCTATATTAGAAGTGTAATTCACATTTCTATATATACCATTAATGTATTGTTCTAAATATATATATAATAAATATGTAGAATAGTTATTTCATTATTATCATTTATAAATGATGAAAACATGATTAAGATTCAGTAACCATAACTTATAAATCAAAATAGACATGGAATATTAGACAGTTGACACCCAAAATGATGTTTATAATGAATGATTTTTAGTGAATGAATGATAAGATATTATAAGTAAACAATGTACAGTATTATATGTAGGATTTTAATTTTTTTATAGAAGTATAAAAATATAAATCTACTATATAAGTTGTTAAAATTAATTATGAAGCAACAAATACCTATGATAATCATTTTATGTTAAAATACCAATTTTTACCTGGATTTTTATGCTTAAATTCACAATGATGAAATTATAAAATCTATCTATCCTATTATCATAACACCCTCCACACATGGTGTACCCATACTACACCAAAAATGGAAGAAGAGAGATAGTTACACCAAATTACCTCCTCTTGTAGGCCCTAGGTTGGCAACTAGCACTGAGGGTATAGTAAACACACAGATGAGAGGCATTACCCTCTAAGAGAAAAAATGTGAAAGAGAGAGATAAGAAATACACCAACCAAATCCTAATGATACTAAAATATAAAATTAAAGCTATATTTCATATTTTTAATGACATGAAATAATTAATAAAACTAATAGGAAATCTATAAGTAACAAAATGAATGTAAGGATGTACGTGACTACAAAGCGCAAACAACCCATGCTAAACCCCTAGATTGTGGTAACCAGATTGATCTCCAACCTAATCTAACTAACCTGAAAAACAATTTATATATACTTTATATTATTATAATTGTATACTTAGTATAATCATCACAATATCCTCTCATTCAAAAGTTATAGAAATCATGCTTAAGTAGAGTGAAAAACAAGTGAAAATAACTCCTCACATAAATAGGTATTCTAAGTTCCCAACATAACCATTCATACTCCCAATAATTATCAAATACAAGAGAATATAATATAATGAATAATATCATGGGTAACCCACTCTGGCTTCCCCACTGGCTTTCCACTCTACCCTAATATTGCATGTCCATAGCATCTCTCTCCAAAAAGAATAGCATGTAGACACCTGGGCGAAGCACCACAATGTGCAACTCGTGAAACACACCACTACATCCATGTAACCAAAAGAAATCAGGTAATTTTTTGGAGCCAACAAAACCCATATAACATTTATCATACATAAAGTATTACACTACAATCCATCACATCCCATACACCAAGTATGGATCCTCAAGTCATCACAACCTATACGTGTTATAATTATAGTAGTCCTTTGAAAACTATATCCAGAATACATGTGTGGAAATAACCACAAGACATTATAACACTATACATAGATATATGGGGAATACTTAACACCGTGTATACCAAAAACACTAACTACCCAGATAATAGAGTAGGGCTAAAGGGGATAGTTTGTCATCCATCCTCCCACTAGGATGTTGGGGAAGACACCCCAGTGTTCAGAATCCCCAGGGTGTCAGTTACCCTATATGATAGGGTGGAGTAGCGTATAAAAATAGATAATGTACATGATATAATATATCTCACAACCACACTATGAGAATAACCTAATCATAGACTGAACTTCATCTACCGTCTCTCAGACTCCCAGATTCCATTACTATGACCAGATATTCTATAATCATAGAACCATTTAGAGAGATACATTAAATTATTTTTATCCCATTTAATTAGTTTCATATTATGTTAATTAACTATTTAACTATTAATTAACCATTAAAATTTTACACATTACATTTCATTACCATTAAAACAATGTTTCATACCTTCCAAGCATAAGAAAACCCAGTTCATGGATTCCTAGAATTATAGCCTCAACATTGCATCCCATCAAGCACCAAATCCATGTGTTAAAACAATTATTCATTTTTTAAAAACATTGCATTCCATATTATTAGGAAATCTAGGAAAACATCCTAAGTAACCAATCAAGGTATACAAGCAAGCACATCCATATGTATCAAGAATTGGGGAAAAGAAAGAAGATAAATGAACAACCTGACAATCACCCAAACAATACATTCAAACAAGAATCCAATGTTCATATCAATGGTTAATCCCTGATTCAGCCTGTTCTGTCATCCCCAGTGTACTCACTAACACCCACATGCATACCCCAATCCATCTCTCTATCACAAGCATCAATTGTGACAACTAAAAATGGGCCTCCCCTCCCTATATACCACCACATCCCTATTGGATCATCCATATTATGCTCACATCACTTCTAGGCCTCCCCACCCCATATACCACAACAACCCTCTACACCCATCCATCTCACGATCATATCACATCACAAGAAGCCTGACCAATAATAAACAAAAACCAAGTGATTGGTCCTAAAGTAAGGTGTCAATCCTTCACACACAATGAGACCTCATGGATCCAATGCTCATGTCACTTGGAATTTACAAGAAATTAGGAAACTCCGAACCTACAAAGGAATTATCTTTTACCACAGAACTGCTTCTTATTCTATCATGAATTAATCAATTCATTATTTAAAGCTTCCAACTATGGGAAACCTAATAAGCAAGCTAGAATAAGCTGTCAAATATTAATTAATAAATTTATTTAATGTGTATTTAATTATTTTATCAACTAGTATCAACATGAATCAAACCTTTATTTAATTCCATTAAAACATGGAATCTAAATTTATTTAAACATGATTTCAGTGATAAGATTACAAAAAAACTCATTATTTAAATTAGACTAATTAATTATTATTAATACAATAAATTAATTATTAATTCTAGATTTATATTCTTTACCAATTACACATGATAATCCATGAATAACATGAACAACATAGATTCCACACTATATAAAAAAACAAGAGGAAAACTATTATCACAGTACAAAATAGAAACAACACCATACGATTAGTATCAATTCTATAATACGATTCAAGTAATTATTAGGTTAATTTCATTTACACCCAAGGGGATAATTCAATATAGCTCTATGATTTCACACAAATAAAAGAGAATTAACGAATCCCCTACCTAAAAAAGGGATTCAATGTTATTTTCATGAGAATGGACTAATGCTGTGAATCATGATCGCCTCTACCGCAAGAACTACATCCTCCTAAGGATTCTGTACAACAACCATAAAAACAAACAACCAAAAAATATCCATTAAGAACATAGATATGGAGCTCAATTACATGAACAAAAATAATGAGAGAAAATGGATCAATGAAACTGCAAGAAAGGATGTAGAACAAACATTGGATCAAAGATGGATCACTTCCGATTGAGGGATTGAATATAGAGATGAATCATTGACAAATAAATCCAAAAAGTGTTAAAGAGGGGGTTTCCTTATCACCATGAATTAGGAGAGTGGTTCTATAGTTGTATGCTTTGAAAAAACTGAGTGTCTAAAAATGTTTAAAACATACAACATTGGGGATTTTCATGGGGTGTAATCCCCTTTAACATCATGTAATCCTCAGGGTTCAGTTTCTACCAAAAAATGTTTTTTCATTTTTTTTAAAACCCTGAATCATTACATGCCACAAAACCTACTTTCATTCCGTGTGACATTACACAACATAAAATCTCCCTACTTCTAGCATTTAGCAGCTAAGTCCTTCTAAAATTACTTCGAGCCGCCTCTGAGTACTTCGGTCTTCAAAACGTGCAAAGGGTCTATACTCATGGATCTGAGCGCTTAAATTAGATACCACTAAAAAAATTATCACACTTGATAATAAAAAACCATCCTATATAGGAAATAGGAAAGGGTCATTCGAATAGCCACCCTGTGATATTCCTCTAAAGCCAATTACCGCCAATGGAGCTCAACCATTTCACTAGGGGAACATCATGAAACCATGTACCAAACAAAACCTGCTCCTAATCACTCTTCCAGGGGAGGTAATTCTCAAATATAGTAAGTCAAACCAAGAAACTAGTAAAAACCATCTCATAAAACCGAAAAATTTATACCCCAAAAATGAACAGTGTTACAAGAAAATAGTTAAACATCGAACGACTCAGGGTACTGAGGGTATATCCGTGCCTCAGCCTCCAATGTAGTCTTCTCTATGACACCGTGACAAAAAAAACATGAACCAAGGGGTCATATATCTCATGTAAAACCTTCTATTTGTGTTCTTGGATCTCTATAGGGTAATCCATGAAGTTCACATCATCATCAACATCAATATCACCCCAATCAATGACATGGGAGTCGCCATGAAGATAACTGTGGAGATGTGACATGTGGATCATCTATGGGAGAAACACTATCCAATATGCCAAGAATCAACATGACCTAACACCAAAAAATAACCAACAAACTCATGATAAATATTACTCCCACAAAAAAACATTCACTTTTCATGACAGGGAGTCACCTTTAAGAACACATTATCCCCAACATCAAACTCTAGAGGTCTCCTCATATGATTTACATAGGGTCTCTAAGGATCCTGAGATACCTTCATCCTCTCATGAATCACCTAAATCATCTCTATAATATTCCAAACTGATTATGGCATGACAATTTCTAAATTTCCAACCCCAGTCTAATATAATCAATAATGGAAAGGTCATCCATGCAAGGCTTCAAATGGATCTACATTTAAAGTGGAGTGAAAAAGATTGTTGTAAGAAAAATATACCAAGGGAAGGTGCCTCATCCTTTAAACTCCACAATCCAGGATACAAGTGTACAACATGTCTTCAAGAGATATGGATGGTCTACTCTATTGGACAATCTGTCTATGGATGAAAAGTGGTGAAAAAGAATAGGTGATAACCAAATGAATGTTGGATACCCCTAAACACCGTAGAGGTAAAATGAGGATCTCAATCATAAATTATCCTCCTCAATATGCCATGGAGTCTCACCACCTCTTACAAATACATCCTTAACAAATCCTCCATTGAGATCGACTCCGTCATTACTATAAAGTGAGGTGATTTCATTAAATGATCCATTACCACCCATATAGAATCATAACCTCCCCGATATCATGGAAAATTGATAAAAAAGTCCATAGAGTTGTCCTACCACTTCCAATGAAGAAAATATAATGGATCGACCAAACCACCAGAAATATGGTGCTATGTTTTCACCTTTTGGAAAACAAAACATCGAAAATTATGTTCTGAAACTACACACTTTAATCCATACCACCAAAACTAGCTTCTAAAATCTTGATACGTATTTTTTATGACAAGTTGTATCCCAAAAGGTGAATTATTGAACTCTATAAGAACTATCTCATGAATCACCAAAGGAATGAAAACAAATCTGTGAAACAACACCTGGTACTATTATCCTCATACCAACCAATAAGGGCCTCACCACAAACAACACTGTCTACCTAGACCCCCCCTCAAGATTCACCAACTAGGACATTTCCACCTATTTCACAATAGTTTCCTGCACCATCATCTAAAAGAGACAACCTCTTCCCCCAACTCCCCCATATTTAGTTTCAATGATGAAATTTCTTCCATCAACCTCTAGGAATCACCAAATTCATGTACCACATCACTATGAAACTTCTTTCTGAGCACATTTACCATGAAATTACCCTTTCTAGGTGTATTCAAATTCTCAAATTTGTAATCCTATTAGAACTCCATCCTTCGATGCTGAAACAAGTTCAAGTCACATTGGGATAAATCATACCTCAGTCTCTTATGATCAGTGAAGATGAAAATATGATCAATGATTAGATAATGTCTCCCAAATTCCAAGAAAAAAATACCACCACCATATCGAGATCATGAGTAGAATAATTAAATTTATGGGGATGAAACTGCTTATGCCTATAAGAAATGAATGAAATCTACTGCATTAGAACACAACCCAACTTGAGATATGAAGCAACACAATAAAACTAAAACGTAACTCCTTATTTTGAAAGACAAATAATTAGAGCACTAACCAACTTCTCCTTTATATACTCAAAACCCATATAACATTGATAATTCTATAAGAAATCATGATCTTTTCTAGTCAACACTTTCAGAGGAGTCGAACATGAGAGAAATCATTTATGAACCTTTTTTAATAGCATGCTAGGAAAAGGAAACTGTGCACCACTTACATGCTCTTCGGGGCTTCCCAGAAAAAAAATGATTCTATAATTGATTGATCCATAACTACTACCAATTGGGATATAACATTCCCTATGAAACAGAATTCTTGAGCCCGAAAACCACACTTTAGAAACATCCCGGACAACCACTCATGATGAAGAACTCCCAAAATAGAAACAAATTCTCTACATACACTTAATCAGATGTGAAGTACACAAGGATACTATCACTGAAAACCCCCCCAAAAACATATCCAAGAAATCAAACACAATGTTAATTAACCCCACGAAAATATATGGAGAATTCCTCACACTGAATGAAATCACAAAAAACTCTTAATGCACATGATGACAATAGAAAGCAGTTTTTAGGATATCGTCATACTTTACCGATATAAGATGATATAATGGCCACAAATAGATTATGAGAACCAACATTCACCCTTAATTTTATTGAATAAATCACAATTCTTTGAAAAAGGATAGAAGTTATTCACTGTCACTTGGTTAATGTGACAATAATCATTAAAAATTTACAAATTTCCATCCGCCTTTTTCACGAACAGAACTGGTGCACCACAAATTAAGACACTTGGTGGAACAAAAAAACACCAAAACAGATCATAGAGATATATATGAAGCAATAAAAAATTGATAAGGTTCAATCATATATGAAGACTTTGGGATAGAAGACATGGATGACATTAGTTTTATCCTAAACTCGATCTCTTATCGAGGGGGTAATGCTATAATCTCCTCTTGAAAGACTTCAATGTAATCTTATATGACCCTACGAAATTCTGATTCATGAAACTCTAAGGAACTAAATCTCACCTCATCCATCAAGGATAATAAGGAAAAAAAATCACTCCTATCCCATTTTAGGGTCTTCCTTCCCAACAAACAATTATGTCTCTCCATCCGTATCGAAAACACAAGATTCTGCCTAAAGAAATACATGATATCATACAATGACTAAAACCATTCCACGAAAAGGATGATATCACATTACTGTATCAATAAACATAAGAAATATTCCCCAGATATGTTCTACCACAACACTAGCTCACAATCTCTACATACATCTAACAAGTCAGATTGACCTCCAACTAGATTAGTCAACATAAGGGGAAATATAAGTATCTCAACCTTAAGTCACAAATAATGGACAAGGGTAGGTGATATGATGGAGTGTTTAACTCCTGGATAAAATAATGAATGCACCAAAGTAGAAAAAAGAAAAGGGTAGCTCGAATAATGTATGCCTCTCTCGACACTAGTAAAGCTAATGCATGAAGGTGGCCATGAACTGCTCCACAGACTCAATAACCATGCTAACGAGCACCTCCACAAATGTACTATTCTCTATGTGGATAGAGAGAATCACTGGGCTATCCTATACCTACCCCATCTACTCTTTGGTAATCCCAAACTGTAGAAATATAATGAAACTGACTCGACTGGAACTATCTCAGTAGAGGATCTTGAAGAAAAATAACAAGAACACACTAACTTCCCGGAAAGGTTAGCCACAATTTCCACTGATGACCTCTACCTCCACAAAAAAAATGTATCTAACACACTGACATAGGAATGGGGGACACTACCCTCAAAGAAATGAGACATTTAGGTCTGCGACATACTCTCGAAAGATCATAAGCTCTCATGTCTTGAAAATTGGGAACCCCAGGCCACAACTCTGCTTCCAGAGGAATCCTGAAGACTCCAACCATATGATAATTTGATTCTAGATAACATCCTCTTGATGGTGTATTCTATTTCCAACCCCTATAGATACATCTTCAACCTAAATGGGATGACCTGGCGCTAGATCTTTGGATGAAAAGACTCCTAAAAATCCCTCTCCCTAGCTTCCTCATTTGGAAATAGGTCTAAAGCATATCACAGAAGGTTCTTGATAAAAATATTGAACTCTCACTTACTGGATCTCCCCTACTGAAGGGTAAGAGGATCCTAGATACTATCCTAATTTTCCATTGATAATATAAACTGAACTCTGAAATTATACCAGAACTCCTCCCATGAGACCGCCAACTCCTCATGATCTCCAAGGAACAAGAACTACCATGGGCTATCTACCAAAAGGGGTATCATCATATCCAATGATAAACTATGCTTCTTTCGAGAATGGATCAAACTAGAGGCTCTCTTAACCTCCCACAAACAATCTTCTGTTAATTCATATAAAATAGATCCATAATACCTCTATAGAAACTTTCTTAGAAACTCTCAAAGTGACTTCCTTCAAGTTTCATATTCTTTAACCTCTTATCTATATTGATTTTCTAGAATGACCTAATTAACATTTTATGTGCGAACCTGATGAGGAAAATGACCTGCAGCTGTTCTTGAAAAGGAATAAATAGTTAGAGCACTTAACATTGAATATGGAAGACCATAACGTTAATTGATTTTTTTCTTCTATTCATTGTAGATCAACATATCCCAAATTCTACCCATTCAAACATAGTTGTGAAGAAGAATGATGCATGATCCTTTCATAGGTATCAACCCTACAACAAGTATCACATCATTTAGTAGCCACTATAAGATTTAATTCAATGCATCAGATCACATGGAGACCTAGATACTCATGTCTAAGATGGTCTCCCATGTTTTCAACATTTTCTAAACATATCTAACACCATTTACCAACCATCCCATGAAACATCACCTGTGCCTAGCTCTAAAATTCACCAAATCCCTCAACTAGTGCTCTGATACCACACTACCATGACCACCTACCCACAAGGTGTACCCCTCATAGACCACCAATGGGATAAGAGAGATTGTGACACCCAAGTCCTGCCTCTAATAGGCCTGGGGATGATGACTAGATCCGAGGGTATAATAATCACAAAAATGAGATGCATTAACCTCTAAGAGAACATATGTGACAGAGAGAGATAAAAAAGCACCATAAAACTACTGCTCAGACTAAAATATAAATGAAAACCCAAATTTCATATAGGTAATGAAATGAAAAAACTACTAAAACTGAAAGGAAAATTATAACTACCAAAAAAAAAGTAAGGAATATGGTGACCATTAATCCCAAAAAACTCTTGCAAAACCCCTAGCTAGTGGTAACCATCATGATATCCAACCTTCTCCAACAGAAATGAAAAATTGTTCATATATATATATGGTGAATATATTATTATAATAAATAGGATCCTCCCCAAAGCGTCACATGCAAAGGTAAAGGAATCATGTTAAAGCACAATGAACAAAAGTTAAACTTACTCGTCATCTAAATAGGTATAAAACGTTCCCATCCTCACCATGGCCACCTTCACTAAGTATCTCTTAAAATAGAATAAAATGTAATAAATAATATAAAGGATACCCCACTACTACTTCCCCACTGGATTGTTGGTCTACCCCAACATATCATGTCCTGAGCATCTCTCTCCAAAAATTCTAGCTCGCAGAAACTTCGGTGAAGCACCAAAACATGGACCTCGTTTAACACACCACCCCATCCATGTAACCAAATGTAACATGGTAGTTTCTAGGATCCACCATATCCTGTATAATGTGTATCATACATATGGTATTATACCTTAATCCATAACAACCCATACACTGAGTAAGGATCCTCATGTCATCACAACATATACATGTTATAGCTATAATAGTCCTTAGGAAAACATATATATAGAATAATTATGTGTAAAATAATCACAATCCCTTAAATATACCCACACAAATATATGGGAAAACTAACCACCATGCATACCAACACAAGTAACTACTAAGAGAAGAGAGCATGACAAAAGGGGGAAGTCAGTTATCTATCCTCCAACTGGGATGTTGGGGGAAAACACCCCTAGGACTCAGAATCCCCAGGTTGTTAGTTTCCATAACTGAAAGGGTGGATTTTAATATAAAAACAGAAAAATAACATGATATAATATATATCACAACTACATTATAGGAATAACATAGTATCGGATTCAACTGCAGCTAATGTCTCTAAGACTCCCAGCTACTTCTGTTAAGACTAGATATCCTATAAGAACTAAAACATTTAAACATATATATTAATTTTTTTTATCCCTTTTAATTAGTTTCAATTTATGTTAATTAATTATTGAACCATTAATTAACCATTTTCATTTTCCAAATTACATTTAATTTCCATTACAAAAAATTTACATTCCCTCCAGGTGTAAGAAAATCGTGTCCATGGCTTATTAGAATTATAACCTCAGGATTGTATCCCAACAAGCTCCAACCCCATGGGTTAAAAATTTATTCGTTTATTAACAACATCAAATTCCATGTTACTAGGTACTCTAGGAAAACATCCCAAGATACCAAAAAAGGAATACCACTAAGCACATCTACCTGCCTTAAGCAGTGGAGAAAATATAGATGATAAAAAAACAACCTAGTCATTATTGAAATAATAGATTCAAACAAGCATCCATCTTTCATTTGAATGGGTAATCCCAGATTCAACGCGTTCCTCCATCCCTAGTGGCCTCCTTGACTATTAGATGCATAGCCATATGCATCTCTCTATAATAAGCATCCACAACAGCCACAATAACTGGGATCCCCCCCATATACGACCACAACCCTCTAGGATCAGCCATCCCCAGCTCACACCACATCCGTGACTCCCAGTCCCATATACCACAATAGAAATCCAGGTATAGCTATCCCAATCACATGTCACATCATAAGAAGTTGAAAATAAACATAAAAACTAGGCTCTTTGACCTAAAACAAGGCATTTATCCTTCACACACAATGGACCGTCATAACAACAAAGCTCAAGGAACATGGACTTTATAAGAAAGAGGGAAAATAAGGCCCTATAAATACAATATATTTTATCAGAAAACATATTCCTATTCCATATTGAATTATAAAATTCAATTTTTATAGGTTACAACTACGGAAAACCTAAACATAAAGCTAGCACAGGCTGTCAAAAAGTAATTAAATAATTAATTTAACATGAACATTTAATCATTCTTGCAGCCTTAATATTACAACACACCAAATTTATTAAAAATAACTAATTAATTATTTGAAATAAAAATAATTAGAAATTAATTATAGATTGATGTTATTTAATGATTCCAATTGCTAAGCCAATCACAACAAGAATAATATAGATACCATGATATTGAAAAAAACAAGATATAAACTATTTTCATGATACAAAATAGTTTCATCACTATGCGACTGATATAAATTCTTTAATCCGATTCAAGTAATTATTAGGTTAATTTCACTAAGATCCAAGGGGATATGTAATTGTATATCTATGATTTCACATAAATAAAATAGAAGCAAAGAGTACCCTACCTCAAAATGGTGTCAATGTTTATTACATGAGAACAGGCCATCACTGTGAATCCTGATCACCTCTCCCACAAGAACTGTATCCACCCAAGGATTTCGTTTCACAAACACAAAAAAATAGAAAAAATCCATTACATGGAAAATAGGAATGGGAGATAACAGATCAATGAAATCGCAAAACCATAGGTAAAACCTACATTGATTGAACAGAGAACAAAACACATCAAAAGAGGGAAAAAAGATAGGTTTTTCATAATGGAATCTAAAAAAATCAAAGAGGGGGTTTCTAGGTCACCCAGAATCAGGAGAGAGGTCTGCAACCATAGGGTTTGAAAAACCTGAGTGAAAGTAAACATTTAAAACATACAACATTAGGGATTTACACAACATGTAATCCACTTTCGTGCCGAGTAATCCAAAGTGTTCAGTTTCCAAAAAAATATCACCACCCTTTTTATTTTAAAAAAATATGATTCATTTCACATCATGAAACCCACATTCACTTTGTGCACCTTTACATTGTGGGAAATCTTCCTACTTCTAGATTTTATTAGCTGAGTCCCTCTGGACATCCTTTGAGTGTCCACTAAGATCCTTGGTCTTCTGAAATGTGCAAAGGGTCAATCCACATATACCCATGACCTTATACAAATATCTTATGTAGTTTTGTATCTTTTTATTTTTCTATAAATTTTAATTTTTCCTTTCATTTTCCACTCTCTAGATACTTATAGTCCGAATGATTGTATTTAAGGAAAACTAGCAATATTTTTCAATTCTACCATGAATCATATTCTTACATATCCATATTGTCATTCAAATGTTTTCATGAATGTTTTTACTATTCTATAAGGAATTATTATAATAATTTTAATCTATTTTTGACATTATATAAAAACTTTTATAAAGTAATCTTCTTGTAATTTTCCAAATGTGGTAATTTTTACCAAAAGTGTGAATGATTTTATAACATTTAATACAAATGAACTTTTCAAACTATCATGCATATAATTTTACTTGAATCTTATAATACATATTTACATGTTTCTTTTCAAATAATATGTTCATAATAATTTTTTTTAATTTTTTAGATATTAAATAAGGGGTTTAAATATGAAAGTAGAATTTTACTAAGGAAATATTATAGTGACCTTTTAAAATTATTTTAATCTATTTCAATATAATTTTATGAATCTTATTCATTAATGAGGATATATTTTAATTATACCACTCACCATATTAATCTGGATGGATAATGGTTATGTTGATCTAGTGATTTATTGAGGAAAATATTAACTTTTAATATGATAGTTTTTCAATAAAAATGGCTATGTTGATTATGTATTGAATTTTTATTCATTTCATTCACGTGATAAATGAGTTGGAATTAGTAAGTGATGGGTGAGTTCTATTATAGTCCATTGATTCATCGATATATCTCATGTGACAAACTATTTTGGATATTTTTCATACATCTTACCTATTTATGTATGATGTATTGGATCGATCCCTTGATAGAGAGAGATTTTGATGTTAGATATTTTTTCATTCATTCATTATGAAACTTTTTATTATTATCTATGTGATTATATATGTTTTTATTACATCCATGGTTATATTCCCTTTTTATGATATTATTTAAATTGAATATTTGATTATTTTTTATCTTTTCCATATTATTCATGATTTATTTATTTTTTAATAAATTTTTTTTATTCATTCCCTTACTGGGAACTTGAGCTCAACATTTATTACCTTTTCCTTTATTCAAGAAACCAGAAAGGGATCAATGATATATTTTAGGAATATAATTTAAAAAATAACAATGTTTTCTCGAGAATTTTAAGTTGTATTTACTATTTTAAATGTAATTTTACAATCATATATGTATATAGTCTCTTACTATTAAACAATTTGATCTTTCAATATGTGATATCTTATAATTTGATCCAATGTTGTAAAATAACCATCAGATCCAGCTTTTATGATTTGGGGTTTTAAATTTGTTATTAGAGGAGGTTTAGTGTAATCTTTGAGAAATATATTTAGGATAATATATATTATAGAATATAACCTTATGAAAGAATATGAGAATTATTCTATTTAATATATAATATCATAATGTTTTTTATGGTAGACAATATGTGGTTTCCTTGAAATTACATCCCTATATGGATACATTAATGTGGATTCGACTTTGGAAAAAATGAACCTAAGGTAAAAACCATAAAAATTATAGGCTTAGTTTCAACTAAATCATCAATTGAGGCATGATTAGTGGGTTTATGAGTGCATAACATTCTAGAAACCACCATGTGATATGATTTATTTTATTTTCAAGCTATTTATAAACCATTATAAGTGATTTGTTAATATTTTTATGATTTGATGATTTTACCAAAGATACTAATCTTATGATTATATTATTATCTACTATCAAAATTTGAATTTGTTTTATATGTTACACAAGATTTAGAATTATATTCTACGATTTAAAATTCATAGTAACACGAGCTAATTTAGTATATCCCTTTGTTCATAAATGGAACCTAGAAAATGGAATTGAAATTGTATCATTAAATGTAATATATATAGGTATTTATATCATTAGAAAGAAAATGATGATGGAGTTTGAGATGATGTTAGATCTGAACTAATGATAACTATATTGGGTAGTCCAAATATGGATATGAATAATAACCTTTTGTGTATATTACAGCCTAATGACCCTAACTTGGTACAATAATGTATGATCTCTTTATGCGAAATAAACTCTATCACTAATGGGAATACTAATCCCTTGTTAGATGAAAAATTGATCAAGTATTTGGAGAATATATATCTTCCATTTATATTTAGTAAAATAGATATTGTTATCATGGAAGTTTATTATCTTAAATTAGATGTTGATCAGTTTAGTTTCTTGATCCGGAAAACTAATGAGTAATTGAGAATACATATCATGGTGTGGAAAAAATTCAAGGAGATATTCTTAGAAAAATAATTTCCTCCTGAGAAATGAGTTGATATGGAATATATATTTCCCAATATAAGGAAAAATGAAGGAGAAAATATCATGTAATATGGAGTTAAATTTATAATGTTAGAAAATCATGCTATGGATTATGTACAAAATCCAAGAAGAAAGGTTGATCAATTATTTTATGGGTTAAAACCTATCCCTCAAAGGGAACTAGTATCTTGGAAATATTCAATATCTGGGGATATAATATCATGTGATAAAAATATTGAGAAATTATTCTCTATTTATTATATTTTCTATTAAAAATGATAAATTAATTAGGTGGGTAAGAACTCTGGGAAAAGTATTACAACAAAATGAAAGAAGTGAAAGGACAATATTATTCAATGACTGCATGTAATGCTAATGTTGCAAATGATATGGTGGTATGTACTTTTATCATAACCTCAAATTGACATGTTTATTTATTGAATTATGCATTGTTCCACTACTTTATATATTCCATATTTTGCAATAAAATTATATATTTCCCTAGAACCATGTGAAAGTAATTTTCAATCATGACTCCCATTGTAAATATTATTGAGCCAAGGTTAATTCATTCAATCCCAATTATGACACATATATATACCTTCTTTCAAAAATAGATTATTATACCTATGGATGACTTTGATACAATCGTTTGCATGGATTTGATTTAAAATTTTAATTTGAAAATTTATTCTCTAGTGAGTGATATTATGATTCATGATAGAGATATGGAATCCCATGTCTTTATTGAAGATACTATATCATTAAATCTCATATGGATCCACCTCCAATAGCTCCCATTAATGAAATTATTAGAGTAGAAGATAAGAAACAACCTATGAATGTGGTATATTTCCTTAGAATATCGGATATACCAGTTGTGTGAGAATGAATTGTTGTGTTTTTACAAGAAAGAAAAGGAAACATACTAGATCATTTGGTTTAATTTTCCATTTATCTCATCCTTGATGAAAAACATATATCAAATACTCCATAGAGTATGTTGACTATGGAATCAGTGGAACATAATAAAAAACTATAAGAGTGTTGTAATAAGGGAATTATTTTACATGTTGTTTCACTATGAGGATCCCCTATTCTTTTTGAAATGATGAAAGATGGGTCCATGATGTTATGCACTGATTGTAGGGAAATAAATTCTATTAATACAAAGAAAAAGTATATTATTCTATATATTGATGATTTTTTCGACCAACTTCAATTAGTTCAATAATTTTCAATGATCAATTTTAGTTCTGGGTTCCATCAATTATTATTAAAGAAGGAGGATATTCAGAATAAGTCATTTCAAACAAGTTTTCGATTTATGAATTTATAGTAATTCGATTTGGATTCACTAATATACTCTATATTTTTATTGATTTACTAAATGGATTATTCAAGGATTATCTTGATAATTTCATTGTTGAATTTATTGGGTATATCATGTTATAATCTAAATGATGTTATGATCTCGTGGGTCATTTTTAAATCATTATAGAGACTCATACATAAAATGAGTTATTTGAGAAATTTAGCTTATGTGTATTCTAGATTCAAGAAGCTTTTTTCCATGTTGTCTCTAAGGATAAAATATGAACTGATCATTCAAAGAATAATTAACTGATGGAATGGCCAATAAAAATTAATATAACCATGTTATATATTTTCCATGGATTATTAGGTCACTATCTGAAATATTTTCACAATTTTTCTCAATTAGTTATCCCATTAACGATAGTGACATGTAAAAGAGTTATGTTTATATGGTCAGAAGAATATAAAGAAATTTTTGAAGAATTAAATATGTTATTGTTCAATGGATTGGTATTAAATTTACCACCAATAATAGATTGATATTTTTTAGATAATGATGTATTAAAGAACTGACTTGGAGGTGTCATTATGATAGAGTTGTTTCCTATGTATCAAGGCTATTAATGATTTATGAACAAAATTATGGAACCCATTATCTTCTTTTGGTAGATTCAATCAATGCATTGATGATATTAAGGCATTACCTTTATGGTGAAATATGTCGAATATACATGGTTCACAAATATTTAAAATTAATCTTCTCACAAAAAGATCTAAACATGAGGGAAATGCAATGAATAGAACTTTGAAAATTGAATTCTCAATTTATGTCCAACTAGAGAAGGAAAGTATGGTGTATGATGGGTTGAGTAAGAATGATAGTAGAGTTTTGACTAAAATGGGGATGGAAGAAGATCTTATACTGATGTATTTTTTAAATTTTGATATAAGAGTCATTAAATAAGTAGGTAAATCACATATATTCCAAACGATTTCCAAACCATACTTATTGTAGAAAATAAAAATTCCCCAGTTCCAATATAAGAATATTAAAAATAAATTCAAAGCCTAAAATGATTATAAATTGGTAGAATTCATCTATGAATAAGGTATATTGATATTTGGAAAGAGGTTATGTGTTCCATTAATGACTGACATAAAAAGAGGATTACATGACGAATCTCATAGCTCATATTTCTTTAAACACCCCTGTTTCTCTATAATGTTTTGGGATTTGAAGGAATATTTTTGGTTGGATAATATGAAATGTAAAATTATAGAGTCTATATCAATATTCTTGGATTTTCCATAGGGAATGGGTGAATGAAAAAATACTCCAGAAATCATACATCCTCTACCTATTCTTATATATAAATGGGATGATATTAATATATACATGTTTACTATAATTATAAAGACACCTAAGAAGAATGATTCCCTATGGGTTACTGTTGATATCTTTCTCAAAGACATACATTTCCTCAATATAAGTGAATATGTCCATTATGATCACCTCAAATAGAGATATATTAATTAATTTTTGAGACTTCTTAGGGAAGCTATTCTGATTTTATTTTATCATGATATGTGGTTTATATTGAAATTATGGAATATTATTGTTAAGGATCTTGATATCATGCCACATTTGAGTATCACATATCACCCTAAAATTTATGGGTAGTATAAAAGGACAATAAATTCATTATAATACACATTTAGGTGTTGTTAACATGACTTTAAAGGTATGTGGGATCTATATTTATATTTGGTGGAAATTATATATAATAACATATTCCATTCAATAATTCAAATGAAACCATATTTTGAATTGTATGGAAATTTGTTTCATATTTGATGTATTTGGGATTATATAGGTGAAAGGATATTTGTAGGCCTTTGTCACGACCCGTACCAGTGGGGCCTGTGCCGCAACTCCCCAAGCCCGCCTCTAATAGGCCAGGGGATGGTGACTAGCACCGAGTAGGCATGTCACTAACATGGGAGGAATTGCCTATAAATCTCTACACACACCCACATCTCCAAGCCCACAATGATAAAAAGTAAAAACTACTAAAAATGGGAATACATGCATAAACTAAAATCCCAACCAACAAAGTACTACAGGAAAGTAAAGTACAGTAATGTAAAACCCTGGGCCAAAAGTCCAAGACCACCAAAAAAAGATTATAACAAAGTCCAAACTGTAAAGAAAGGTACTGGGACTGCAATCCGTAGCTGTAGGAACACACCTTGGCCTATCTGATCTCACTGAGCACCGTCCGGTCCTGGCCCGCCTAGAATCTTGTCAAAGGCCTGCTCATCTGCACAAGACATGACACGTGCGGGAAAATCCCATTTAGGGGTGAATATAACTATACCCAGTAGGAAACCCCGAAACCACAAAGGAATATAACAATGGAAAATACCACAAAGGAAAGATACAGTCAGCTCTACACAGTATATGTCTACATAACATATAACAAGAATATCCAGATATACTCATACATGTTCGACTATTGTGAAACAAACACTAAGATATAGCTTGAAGATTCCACTAAGCACGTAACAAGGAGAAACACACTCCTAAGTCTGAAGAGAGAGATACGAAGTACTCGTTCCGGGAGAACAAACTCCACAAGTACTTGAGAATGCGATATTCAGATGAGGATCACAACCAATAGCTATGGGGTGATTCCAACAACTCAGTCTGAACTAATCCGCTAAGCATAGGATCAGTTCCCAGGTAAAGTAGGTCACATCGATACCAAGAACTCTACTTAGGGTTCTAGGAATGAATAGAGGATCCGACTCTATGTCTCCGTGAGGGGATTCCAACAACTCTATTTAGGAAGTCCTACTGAAGGGATCATACTCTTGTACATAGGAAATTATACCAGGAAACCTTCAGGGAAAAGGCCAAGGGGAAAAACCCTAAGGAAACTTGTACAAGTCATAGAAGACCACTAGCTCAATCCATGTAAAACAGGTTACACAACGTGTAGTATAGTTACACGTCGTGTTCCTTGAATCCTCGTATTGCCCGTGTAAACGGCCTGTGTCACCCATCCAAGCTATATAAAACTCAACCACACGACATGTAGAAGGATCACACACCGTCTTCCTTGACTTCGAGTAGTGCCCGTGTAAACGGCTCGTGTCTGGAATCGAAGTCGTGTAGGAAAGCATATACACAATGTGTAATTTGAAGCACACACCGTGTCCTATCAACTGGGAAACACCCGTGTACCCTGGCCGTATGCCCGTACACGGTGTCCATTCGTGTTTCCTGCCCATGTACCAGTACACGGGGTATCCCGTGTATCTGGCCGGGTCTGGCCGGGGAAGGGTATACACACTGTGTCCATGGCTGTGTACCCAACCCGTTTCCGTGTACTCCCGGAGTACATGCCATGTGGCCTGCCGACGAACACACTCCGTGCAGCTCATACTACACGTCGTGTAGTCTGGAAATTTCCAGAAACGCCATCTTCCTCCTCGCATTTTGGCTGACCTCTAGATTCTCGATCTCTCATCCATTCGTCCTGATGCTCCAGGTCTTGGTTCATCGCATCATACGGACACCGAATTGGGTGTTTCTGGTCTTTCGATCGGGTCATAAACCTCCAACGATCCATCCAAAAAAAAATTCCCAAAACAAAAATCTCCAGATACGCTCCGAATCGTCCGTCGAAACCATCTTCGCAGCTCCATACCATCATTCCTAGGTTGGATCTACAATCTTGGATCGTTACGCTGAAGATCGAAGGCGTAATCGATCATTGTTCTTATCCCGTGAAGAACGCGTAGAACACACACGAAGAATGAAGGAATTTGGGGAATAAAAACACAATAAATCAAGAGGGATGAACCTCGATCGATGTTTGTGTCGATCTTGGTTCTTCACCATTAGAATGATGAACAAAACCAAAAATAACTCAAGAATCAAAATCCCTAAAATCCCCGCAAAAGCCCATCCTGCAAATATGATTGATCCGCAAGATAATCTGTTCGTTGATTAGTCTATGTTCATCAAAGGAATCAAGAACGAGAAATAATTTACAATGAGATTAAATTCCCTACCTGGATCCACAGAGTTCGTTGGCGATGATCCGGTCGCCACGTCATCGTCGCCAGCGAAATTCGTCAAGAACGTCATCGCCGCATTGGGGGTTTCCACGAGAGCATTCCCATAGCCTCTAAGGGTTTTAGGGTTATAAGGTCTGTAAACCTAGACCCCTGCACAAGCCTTTATTTAAAAATGATAAAAGATATTCACTGCATCAAAATTTAATAAAACTATTTTAATTAAATATTTTATTACGGTTGCATCCAAAAACTGGATTTCACCATCGACCTGTGCCAAAGAATGTTAGGTCTCCCCTTGGGTAAAACTGCTGCTCTATACATAATGGTGCCCTCAGATTTCTGATCTAAGTAACTGTTCAGGAGTTATTCTACTTTTTCAGGAAAACCACACGCGTGTGTTTTATAATTATTTAATTAAATTCAAAATTTTTTTCCGGGCTCATCGGGCATCGGAACTGTGTTCCGTCTGAAAGCCTGGTCTCGAAATAATTCCTATATAATATTAAAAATAATACATGGAAAAATATGGGACATACACCACACCCATTTTAGGGCTTTTACGTCCCTGAAAATCTAAAACAAGGGCTACTCAAAAAGATGTGGGTACTGCACACGAATTTGAGCCTCCCGCTCCCACGTGCTCTCTTGTAGATTCTCGTGCTACCACCGGACACACACCAATGGAATTTATCACCCATGAATGATCTTCTGCTACTGATCCTCGATCTCAACTGGGTACTCAGCAACGGTCGCTCCATCATCGATGTCCAGCTCGCCCTAGTCGATAACCTGCGATGGATCATGCACGTACCTCCGCAGCTGCAACACATAGAAGACGCTGTGTACCTGATCTATATAAGGAGGTAGAGACAAGCAGTACAACACCTCGCCAACTCTACTCAGAATCTGAAAAGGGTTGATGAACCTGAGAGATAGCTTGCCACATCGGCCAAATCTATGCAATCCCCTTCGAGGTGAGACCTGAAGGAACACATGGTCTCCCTCCTCGAACTCGAAGGGCCTCCATCTCCAGTCAGCATAAGACTTTTGCCGACTCTGTGCAGTATTCATTCACTCCTAGATGACCTTCACCTTCTCTGTAGTAGCTCGCACTATCTCGGGGACCATGAGTGGTGACTCTCCTGGGATAGTCTAGCAAAGTGGTGACCTGCAAGGTCGTCCGTACAAAGCCTCAAATGGTGCCATACCAATAGAGGAATGATAACTGTTTTTATAAGAAAATTCCACCAATGGTAGGTGATCCTCCCATCTATGACTAAAGTCAAGTATGCAAGATCGTAGCATATCCTCCAGAACCTGGATGGTCCGCTCCGTCTGACCATTAGTCTGAGGATGAAATGTTGTACTCAAGCGTAACTAATTCCCAAAAGCTTCCTGCAATCCCTTCCACAACCAGGATGTAAAAAGAGCATCACGATCTAAGGAGATCGTGGATGGAACTCCCTGAAGCCGAACTATCTCTTCCACGTAGAGGTGTCCCAAGATATCTACCAAACTCTTCTCCCGTATGTCTTGGAAGTGGGCCGACTTGGTGAGTCGGTCAATGATCACCAAGATGGCATCGTGTCCCCTAGAAATACGTGGTAAACCCATCACAAAGTCCATGGATATCCCATCCCACTTCCACTTTGGAACCTCAAGGGGCTGAGTCAAACCTTCTAGAACCTAGTGCTCAACCTTTAATTTCTAACAAGTAAGGCACTGAGAAACAAACTCTGCCACACTCTTCTTCATTCTTGGACACCAGAACTGACGTCGAAGGTCCTGGTACATCATTTCAATGCCTAGATGCACCGCCAAAGGAGATGTATGGAACTCCCTCAGAACCTCCAGCTGCAACATCACTGGTACTACCATGCACCCTATGAAAAGAACAACGTGCTCCCCACCTTTTGAATATCCATCAACAACATCACTTGCGGTTATCTGAGCACATAAAGCCTCGCAGCTAGCATCCCCGAGCTATGGTTCCCTGACCTGTTGTAATAGTGGAGGGGTAAAAACCATTGGCTGAAGGTAAGCTCTCTCATCTCTATCCCCGAAGGATAACTATAAAGAGGCCAACTGCCTCGTCGCCTCATCCAGTAACTGCGAACTGGATCTATTTCTAAGAGAATCTCCAACAACGTTCCCCTTCCCAGGAGTATAAATGATCTCAAAGTCTTAATCATGGAGGAACTCAAGCCATCTTCTCAATCTCAAATTCCGTTCTTTCTGAGAAACGATATATCCGAGACTCTTGTGATCAGAGTCGACGATAAACCGCTCTCCCATCAGGTTGTCCTGCCACATCTTCAACGCAAAGACTACCACAGCCAACTCAAGATCATGGGTCACGTAGTTCTTCTCATGTGGCCCAAATGACATGAGCCATAGGCAATCACCACTTTCCTCTACATCATGAAACAACCCAGAATGGTTTCTGATGCGTCGCAGAACACTACGTACTCGACACCCTCCTCCGAAAATCTCAAGATCGGGGTGCTCGTTGGACTCTATCTCAACTACTGAAAAGCCTACTGGCATCTCTCGGTCCACATGAAATGCTGCCCCTTTCGGGTCAAAGCTTTCATGGGTCCTAAAATCCTAGAGAAATAAGGAATGAATCTCCGATAGTAGCCTGCCAACCCAAGGAAACTCCACACCTCCGTCACTCTCTGAGGTGGCTCCCATTTTAACACTGCCTCTACCTTGTCTAGGTCCACTGCTACACCATTTGCTGATATAGCGTGTCCCAGAAAGTGGACCTCCTATATCCAAAATTGACACTTAAAGAGTTTCCCATACAACTGGTGCTCTCGGAGTGTATCCAGAACCATCCTCAGGTTCCCCGCGTGCTCCTCCTTAGACGCAGAGTACACCAGGATATCATCGATTAAGACCCCTATGAACCGGTCTAGATAGGGATAAAAGATCCAGTTCATGATTTCCATAAACACAGCCAGGGAGTTCTTCACACCGAAGGGCATCACCAAGTACTCATAGTGACCGTAGCGACATCTAAAAGTTGTCTTCGGTATATCCTCATCCCGTACTCGCAACTGATGATAGCCTGATTGTAGATCAACCTTTGAGAACCATCGTGCCCCTCTTAACCAGTCTAAGAGGTCATCGATCCTCAGTAGAGGATACCCGTTCTTCAAGGTCACCTGATTCAAGCTCCTTTAATCTATACATAGCCTCAAGCTCTCATCTTCCTTCTTGGAAAACAAAACTACAGACGCCCAAGGTGAAACACTGGGTCTCACAAAGCCCTTCCACTTCAAGTCTTCCAGCTACACTCTTAGCTCGTGAAGCTCTATAGGTGCTATATGATATGCAGATGCTGATATCGGTGTCATCTCGGGTTGCAACTCAATGCAGAAATCTATCTTCCGATGGGGAGGTAGTCCGGGGAAATCCTCCGAAAAGATGTCCTCGTACTCAACCACTACTACTAGATACTGGAAACTCATAACATCTGCTGCTCCAAGAGCTAGTCTAGCCAACTGATGTGAAATTGGCTATGCCTTGCTACGCACGAGTCCATCTTGCGTTGCCTGGGTCTTCTTTTCACCGACGAAGGAGAAACTCATTCCATCACCACAGACACACCACACCCTTCGCCTAAAAGAATCAATCTGTGCATGAACTGTGGATCGAAAATCCATACTAAGAAAAAAATTGTAAGGCCTTGAAACTACCACCAATAGGTTCCAACCGAAACTCTCGTCTCCAATGGTTAGGTTGCACTATTTTCAATTATGTGTGATCTCTGAATCTTCTTTAGTCGGTGTTTCTAAGCGTAAGGGTCGAGTCAACGGATCAACTGGAATCTCAAGGTCTCGAACAAGATAAGAATCCAGAAAAGAATGACTCGCACCTGTGTCTATCAGTACGGAAACCAAAGTAGAAAAGACACAGATTGTACCTCTAATAATTCCGGGGGTACTTGGGTCATAAGCCTCCACTGCCATCAGTTGTCCCTACCTCTGTCCACCAGCTCCCTAAGCCTGGGGTGTACCTCTCGGGGGTGGTGGTGGTAAAAGGTCAAATTGACGACTAACTCCAGCTGCTCTCCCAACTCCTCTATCATGTCCACCACCCCACAGATTTGTCTTCTCCACACGTTGCCTCTGCCTCGGTGGTCCATCCACTGCTCCCATGTCAGTATTACAACATGTCGGACAATATCAAGAGAGATGTCCCCTACCATCACAAGAGTAGCATCACCTCTCTCGAGGTTGACAACTGCCGGCTGTCTCTACTCTACCAAGAAGATCTTGACCACCAAAGCCCGCTTGAGAACCTCGACATAAGTAAGAATGCTCATAGGGACGATGCTTGCTCGGATGTCTCTGCGCATGACCCTCTATAAAGTCCGAGCTCTGAAGTACTGATCTTTGAACATATCCATCGAGTACCGTGAGAGGTTGGTAAACCTCGATGAATAGTCATCCACCGTCATGGTTCTTTGCCGGAGCTGAAGAAGCACCTGTATACGTACTGCTCTCAGGGTAACCGGTGAAAACCCCTCTCTGAAGAGACGCTAAAACTCTGACCATGAAAGATTTTCCTCGTCGTGAGTCAGGATAACCAAACTCAACCATCACCCTACTGAGCCCTGCAGAAGGCTCGCTGCGAGGATCACCATCTGATATGCTGGTGTCCTGACCAAATGAAAGACTTTGGTCCTTGCCTCAAGCTAGTCCTCTTCTACCTGAGGGTCAGGCTCACCTCGAAACCCGAGGGGTCTCTGTCTCTGAAACTCGTGGAGTGCACTCAGCCTACACTCCCCCTCCACTGGTACAACAGTCACTAAAAACTTCTCCACAGGTGGTGGAACAACTGACACACCACCTGAAGGTAAAGCTGTAGGATTTGGTCCCTGTATCAAAGCTTCGTCACGGAAAGGGTCATCCTTGTGATCGAGCTGCTGGATCCTAGTAGGTGCACTTCGTGAAGGTATCCTGTAAAGAAACAAGATGTATCTCAGTCTGTGAGTATATCTGGAGAGCTGACTCAAGAAGGACATGGAAACCATAACCCATTCCTATGTAATGCATGTAACATTACATTCCCCTGCAACTAGTGTTACCATGTTACGAGTCAAAAAGTAAGTTACCAGAGTCCTGGTGTATGGATACGTCAGCCTCCCACACCAACACTGGGGTCCCTAGCCTAAAATCCATACTCGAAACACATAACAATATTGCCCCAAACCAACACATAGAATCTCAGTCCTAAGGTAGAACAAACTCGCTTTGATACCACTCTATCACGACTCGTCCCAGTAGGGCCTATGCTGCAACTCCCAAATCCCACCTCCAATAGGCCATAGGCTGGTGACTAGCACCGAGTAGGCATGTCACTAATAGGGGAGGCATTTCCTATAAACCTTTACACACACACACACACACACATCTCCAAGCCCACAAAGGTGAAAAGTAAAAACTACTAAAAATAGAAATGCATGCATACACTAAAATCCTAACCAACCAAGTACAACATGAAAGTAAAGTACAGTAATGTAAAACCCTGGTCCAAATGTACAAGCCCACCAAATGAGAGTCTGTAATAAAGTCCAAGCTATAAAGAAAGGTACTGGGACTACAATCCGTAGTAGTAGGAACACACCTCGGCCTGTTTGATTTCACTGAGCACCATCTGGTCCTAGTCTGCCTAGAATCATATCAAAGACTTGCTCGTCTGCCCAAGACACGACACATACATGAAAATACCATGTAGGGGTGAGTATAACAATTCTCGGTAGGACACCCCGAAACCACAAAGAAACATAACAAGGGAAAATACCACAATGGAAATATACAGTCATCTCTACACAGTATATGTCTATAGAACATATAACAAGAATATCCAAATATACTCATACAGGTTCGACCATCACGAAACCACCACTAAGATCCAGCTCAAATATTCCACTAAGCACATAACAAGGAGAAACACACTCCTAAGTATGAAGAGAGAGATATGAAGTACATGTTCCAGGAGAACACACTCCACAAGTACTTGAGAATATGATGTTCAGATGAGGATCACAACCAATAGCTACGGGGTGATTCCAACAACTCAGTCTGAACTAATCCGCTAAGCAGAGGATCGACGCCCGGGTAATGTAGGTCACGTTGATACCAAGAAATCTACATAGGGTTCCATGAATGAATAGAGGATCTGAATCTAAGTTTCATAGAGGGGATTCCAACAACTCTATTCAGAAAGTCCTGCTAAAGGGATCATACTCTTGTACACAGGAAATGATACCAAGAAACCTTCAGGAGAAAGGCCAAGGGGACGAACCCTAAGATAACTAGTCTAAGTCACAGAAGACCACTGGCTCAAGCCATGTAAAACAGGTTACACGGTGTATAGTATAGTTACACGCTATGTTCCTTGACTCCGGGTACTTCCCATGTAAACGGCCCGTGTCACTTGTCCAAGCTGTGTAAAACTCAACTACACGGCGTGTAGAAGGATCAAACTCCAGGTTCCTTGACTCCGAGTACTGCCCGTGTAAATGGACCGTGTCTGGAATCGAAGTCTTGTAGGAAATCATATACACGAAGTGTAAGTCAAAGCACAAGACATGTCCTATAAACTCAAAAAAACCCATGTACCCTGGTCGTATGCCCGTACACGGTGTCCATCCATGTTTCATGCCCGTATACCAGTACACGGGGTATCCCCTGTATCTGGCAGGGGAAGGGTATTCACATCGTGTATTTGGCTGTGTACCCAACCCATGTCTGTGTACTCCCAAAGTACACGCCAGGTGGCCCACTGACAAACACACACCATGTATCCCATACTACATGCCGTGTAGTTGGAAAATTTCTAGAACTGTCGTCTTCCTCCTCGTGCTTCAGCAGACCTCCGGATTCTCGATCTCTCGTCCGTTCGTCCCGATGCTCCAGGTCTTGGTTCGTCACATCATATGAACATCAAATTGGGTGTTTTCGGTCCATCGAACGGGTCATAAACCTCCATTGATCCATCTGAAGAAAAACACCAAAAAACAAAAATCTCCCGATCCACTCCGAATCATCTACTGAAACCGTCGTCGCAGCTCCGTACCATCATTCCATGGATGGATCTACAATCTCGGACCGTTATTCCGCAGATCGAAGGTGCAATCGATCATTGTTCTTATCCCGTGAAGAATGCGTAGAACACACACGAATAACACGAGAATTTGGGGAAGAAAAACACAATAAATTGAGAGGGATGAACCTCGATCGATGTTTGTGTCGATCTTGGTTTGTCACCGTTAGAAGGTTGAATGAAACAAAAAATAACTCAAGAATCAAAATCCCCAAAATCCCCGCAAAAGCCCGTCCTGCAAATACGATCGATTCATGGGATAATCTATTTGTGGATTAGTCCGTGTTCATTGTAGGAATCATGAACGAGAAAGAATCCACAAATAGATCAAATTCCCTACCTGGATCCGTGGCTTTCATTGGAGAACATCTGGTCGCCGCATTGTCGTAGCCAGCGAAATTCGTCAAGAACGTCGTCGCCGCATTGGAGGTTTCCTCTAGAGCTTTCCAAGAGCCTCTAGGGGTTTCAGGGTTATGAGTTCTGTATCCCTGGACCACTGCACAATCCTTTATTTAAAAAGGATAAAATATATTTGCTATAACAAAATTTAATTAAATATTTTAATTAACTATTTTATTACGGTTGCGTCCAAAAAATGGATTCCACCACCGACCTATGCCTGCTGATGTTAGGTCCCCCCTAGGGTAAACCCGCTGCTCTGGATGAAATGGTTCCCTTGGATTTCTGATCCGAGCACCCATTCAAGAGTTTTTCCACTTTTCTAGGAAAACCACATGCACATGTTATTTAATTATTTAATTAAATTCAAACATTTTTTCCGGGCTCACCAGGCCTCGGAACTGCACGCTGTATCAAAGAATAGTGTCGAAAGAATTCCCATATAATATTAAAAATAATGCATGAAAAATTCCGGGACATTACATCCTTGATCTCAAAGAAGGGGAAATGTGAAAATGATTTCTGTTCGGCACCATATTAAACAACATCAATGAAGAAAAATAATTTATACTAATAACTGAGGGAAAGATTTGAATTAAATGTTATAGATCATGTTTTATTTATGTAATCCGCATGTAAGAGTGTTATAAGTATTGAAAAGAAAGGGAAACTAAGTCTTAGGACCATCAATCGTTTTGAAATTATGAAAAAATTAGTGTCATGGCATATTGTTTAGTAATGATTCCTAATTTATCTAAAGTTCATGATGAGATTCATATATCATTATTCAGAAAGTACAATCATGACTGAATTCATGTTATCACTAATAAAAAAATAGAATCAAAACTTGATTTATATTACATTTCATAACATATCCAACTTCTTGATATTAGATAACATGTTTTTCAGAATCTGATGAGTTGATAGGTGAAACTACTTTGAAGAAATAATAAAATAGAAGAAGAAACATTGGATCCTGAAGATGTTATGACTAAAAACTACAATATTTTTTTCATGATTTGATATTAAATAAATGTATAGGTTGATATTTTTTAAGAGGAATAATGCACCACCCACGATTTAATTATAGTAACTAAGATTTTCTTTATGAATTAATAAAAAATGCACATATCCTTATTCGTGATTTTTTATTACAACCTAAAATCCCAAATTTTATGAATTTAATTTAATAAAATTAATTTAGTTTTTCAATTAAAAATATTTAAATTATATAATGATTATTTTTAATGATTTTTCATAAATTTTTTATTTTTCATTGAGTAGTGAAAATATAGATTTTACAAAAATGGCCAATTTTATGGCATGATAATGTCATAAGAATAACAGAAATGATTATGAAAATTTTTGTATAAAAAAATATATTAAATAAGTAATATAATGGATATAAGAGTAAAATGTTGATCATAGAAACATATTATTCAATTTTTTTAAATCTAAGTAATGTATTTGTTGAAAGAAAAATTATTTTTAGTTATTATATTTTAAACAACGGTTTACATGTATCATTTAAATTTTGGTATTGGATGAAATAAAAAATTATCACCAATGATTTAAAATAATCCAATTTATTCCATTTGAATCAATATTATACTTAATTTTTATGAAGAATCACTTTTGTACATTAAATTTTTTTTCAAAAAATGGATTTTGTTGTATCTTAAAAACACACGTTAAATGTAATTTTTTACACTTCTAGAAATTTAATCTTTTAAAATGGATTATAGATTTGGAATTAAAATAATTAATATTATTCAATAATTTTAACTTATTTTTATTATATTTAATATTAAAAAAATCAAAATCGATTGCTGTGGTGAAGGTTAAAAGTGTTTACTAGCGAATTAAATTATGATATAAGGCTAAAAATGAAAAATAAACTTATCTAAATAATACTGGTTGGAAAAATATAAATCATATATTACCTTAATTTCTAAATAATACCCATTTGGTTCCACTTTCACATAGAAATGAATTTATATTATTTAGATCTTTTAAACATTACACATGTGTCCCTCCCCTCATTTATAAGTGGGAAACTCTTTTCTACACATATTCGAAAAAAATTTATACTTCCATATCAACAAATAAAAACCCAAAAAACGTTCTATATTCCTTAAATTTGTTCTAGAGGTTCTAATCGTACCCTATGTGTAACAAACAAATATGCGTCAACCCATAATTTGACCCGAATTGGCATGCCATAAGGCCCGATACATGATCCTGATTGCCACAACCTGACGCCAAACACCAGGGTACCATGTAAATAAGTATTAGAATAATTTCACCATAAAAATAATAATTATAAGATATAAACTATTAAAGTATAATAATATATATAAAAAATAAATATTTTATAAAAAAAAATCAAAACATAAAGGTACAATCCAAAAACTGTATATCTAGGTATAAAAAAATAAACTGAAAGACCATCAACATTGAACCTGAAGCAACCCATGGGTCCATCTTCTAATGAATATATATAATTATCTTACCAAACCAATAGAATAAAATATTATATTGTAGAGTTTTCCACTATATGATGTGTAACATCCTGATTTCTTTAATAGGAAAGACTATGTTTGATAGAATATAAGATATGAAACATCGAGCTTAAAAAAACAATAAATGTTTTTATTTAAGTGTTACAATTATAAAACATACAATAGAATGGACGATATGAATATGATTAACTAAAATCTGAAAATATTGTTTACACATACATATATGATGAGATCTTTGGTAACCAATTAATTATAAATGAAAATAAATCCCTTATGATAATAAAAGGAATTATTTTTATGAAAAAATATTTAAATGTAAAAATTTATGTTCTATACCAATAAATATAAAAAATAATCCTTTCTGGATTATATTAAAAATATTTTTTAAAATTAATCCTATGTTTTTTAGGACATGATATAAAAATATATCCAATTTTACACATAAAATCTATATTTTTCTAAAGGTAGATTTTTGCCTTTTTTGGAACACTTGTTTTAGAACTATATTTTGAAACCTTTATAAAATTTATTTGAAAAATATTCAATTTATATATTGTAATTTCATTGTTTTCTTATTGTGAATTTTTGATATTGTTTAGATAAGTTTCTTTTTTTATGGATTGTTAAAAATACTGCATTTTAATTAAAAACTGACATTTCATATAAATAATTTAAAAGGAATAATCATATTTGAAATTACTTATGAACTAAAATTATATCAATTATTTATATAATATTCTAATTTGGGTCATTGGAATAATTTTATAATTTAGTTTGGATATAAAAACATTTCAAACTTTTTAACATTTTAACTTTGAGAACTCACTTTATAACCTCGTCTAGAAGATTAATATGAAATTAATTTTAACAAATGTTGTTTAATGAATTTTGAACAATGTAATACACAATTTGAATCATATGATACATATTTATTAAAATTTTCCCTTTTATTTTTAGACTATATAAAAAACAAACATAGTAAGTTTTATTACCACGATTAAGGGAAAATTAGGTAATTAAGGGTAAAAATAATTATGATAAAGATTAAAAAATTACCCTAATATTCTCTCTAATATTTTTGGATGATTTATTGTAAAAAAGATCATTGGGATGAATTTATGACCCATTTGACCCACTTCGATTTATTTAAGCCCGTTATAGTATTTTATTTTAACAAAAGTAAAATGTATCACACAAATGTTTTTGATAAGTATAAAATTTATAATTTGTATTTATATAGAAGATAGTTTATTCTATATATATTAATTTTTAATATAAGTTATTTATATTCATATTTTCAATTTATTTTTAATTTTTAGTGAAGGAATGACAAACATAAATAATTATATAATGATGACACATGGATTATTCAAATAATGGAAAAATCAAAAAAATGACATTAAAACTATTAAAGTAAAAAAAATTATAGATAATTAATTTCACACAAGAATTTTATAAATTACCATCACATATTGGGGATTCATTAAATTAGTTTTTTTAAAGATATATTTTAGTTTAAATTTTCTTTAAAATCCAAATTAATAAATGGTGTTTAAATTGACTTTAATGATATTTAAAATATATAATATTTTATTAAATGATAAAATATTTATAAAAATATAAAATTCTTCCAAATAATTTGGACATGGTTTAAAATTTATTCAATGATAAATTTATGGTTCTTCGTTCATTTTATAGTAATAATATTGATCCTCAAATATTAAATATCCTTGTAGTCACGATAAGAATTATAGGTGTTAAAAAGTGTCCAAATCAGAAGATAAGTGTAGAAATTTAGAAAAAACTAATCTAATTTTTGTTCTATGAAGTTATTTTGAGCCATAATAATCTTATATCATAAATAACTCACTTTGGATCTATTTTTAATAGATAATTTAATTATATTATTTTATTATTTTGAAATATTCCAGGAGTTCCCCTTCCCTATCTTATAAAATAGAACATAATATTCTCATTTATTCACACTCAAAAAACATTTTGGTTTAGAAAATACCTTCCCAAATACATTAATAGGATCCATATATACACTATAGAGGATCTATTTTATATAAAAAACCACCCTTTATGGTCTAATGTTTTTTAAAAATGGATGTTTTCTAAAGAAGTGGTATTTTTTGTAACGTCCTTACCCGACTATCCATCTAACCGATATCCGGATCGAGGGGTCACATGGAATAATGAACATCTCCCCACATGATAGAGGATTATCAATAGTAGTGAGGGTCTGGAGAGGTGATAGTTGGGAGACTATGCCCTCTTATTAAAGTATCACAATGGTACATATCGAACACGATTAAAAGAAAAATATAATAACAATTTAATAAATGAGGCTAGTGCCAGTTTATACAAAATAGGAATTCATATCATAGTGGTAATATGTAAATGAAAATAGTAACCACAAATCATTATTTGTAATACAGTACAACAAAGGACACAAAAAAATAAATTAACAAAAAATAAAAATGGAGATATCTATGAGTATCCTGACCACTAGCTTATTCCTTTGCTCATAACTCCTTAGGTACAAGCATACAACATCAAGAATGGTCCAAGGCCATGTGAACATGAAGGTCAACTTTGGTACCCCAATGAAATGTAGGCTCGAGTAGGGTGGGTTATATAAATATCCATAGGCCAGAAATATTGTTGTTTATTCCAATCCAGTTAGTGAAAATCAATTAATGAGTGAGAATATATTGAAAACTAATAAGATAATTGAATAAATAAATAGTAACCCGTAGATGATCCTAAGGGACACCTGGAGACGATACTTGATTCAGATCATAGCTGAGATAAGTCTGAAAAAGTTAATATATATATGGAGTATACATATATACATATATATACCTAAATATATTTTCTAGAGTGGACTAGGACATAACACATTGAAATATCATAACCAGTCAATGAGATAATAAGCTCCACTCATGGGGTAGTAATCCCAATATCGATGTAAGGGAGGAAAAGTCAATATTCTCTTCCACACCCTTATAATGATTCTCAATTATCAATGGTGAGGGTTTCCTGGCCCAACATTGATCTAAAGGATCATTGAGTTGCAATGCTCCTCAGACCCCCTTACCATTATTTTGAACACATATGTAAAAGAGTATTGAGTCTCCATGCTCATCAGACCTCCCTTACCAACATTCCTAACATCGATGTAAATGAGAATCAAGTAAAATGGACCATTGAACTCCCTTACAATTTTTATCAGATTCTATAAAGGTATTTATATACATATAACTAACATAGATGATTTCCTATAATCCATAATCATTTTTATAGTTCATTATACAATATAAGGATTTACACAATTTAGAAGATAAAAATAGGGGATTACCTCTTATTTTACGTCATCAATACTTTCAAAATAATAAATTCATGCTCAAGTATATAACATGAAACATAGGGAAAAAACCTCACATGATCATTTAATTACGTTCCCTTCCTTTTAAACCATTACATTTTAAAATAAGAATTTTATAAGACATAAGTAAAGGTCACAGTCTTACTATCCCAAGGGATCATTTCAATTATAATTTTTTTTCCATTTAATTAAAAAGGATGCATCTATCATGATTAATCTATTTAATACATTTCAAATTAAAGCATTCCATTTGGTGTAAGTCATCATACTCAATGTTATCTCCCTCAATTTCAATAAAAATAGAATACTGATTTAAGCTACAAGTTTCATGGTCATTTATATTGAAGGGTGCAACTATCTCATTTACTCTTTCCTAATAAAGTCCATTTAATCCTTATATATCAAGGGAAATAACATTTAAAGGATATGAACAAACTAAAATGGCATTCAGGGAATCAAGCATTGAACATTAAGGGGAAACTCAATAAAGAACATCAGTAAAGATCATGTTATAAAAATACTAAAAAATATTCCATAAAAAGGAAAAAGTCATAGAGAAAGATGAATGAAATAGTAAAATAATTCTAGGAAATTAATGAATTTGAAATTAAATTGAATGAAATGGGATCATACCTCAATAAAAACCAATCTAACACACTCGAAACTTGACAAATTTACCCATGACCATTAGAAACTACCCTATCGGGCCCTACACACTACTAATTAATTATTAAGGATCCAAAACACAAAAAGGCCATAAATTAGAAGGATAAAATCCCATAAATGGATAAGTAACCTCACATCAGATGGTAGAAGCGAACCAAAATGACAGAATATGCTTTTCCTTCATTTGTAGATGTCAGAATTTGCATGAACAAGACCCAGGAGGGGCACCATACACCCTAAAATAGGAAGAAAACCAAAACCCAGGTCAGATCTAACCCTAGGATTTTGGATGAACCATACAACGTGAATGATAGAATGTAAAATTATCTAGATAAGGGGAGAAGAATGGAGGTTAATTATTACCATGAATAATCATTCAGAATAACTGAAGGAATCATTAGAGAAATCAATGAATGCTGGAGGTCAGAGGGAGTCATCACACATGGCTAGAGAAACCTAGGGAGGGGGTTGTTGCACAAGATGGAGAATAGGGTGGAGTGGATTAGAAATAGGTTTTGATTTTGATTTTTTTAATTAAATTAAAATTTTAAAGCAGGTCATTGTGTACATTTTTGGCCACATTGTTTAGAAAAACATACACACTCCATTGGAAACATGAGGCTCCCCACACTGTCTAGACACACGGTTTATAAAATGTGTGCCAACCTAGTAGTGAATAGTTCATTGGTAAAACCTCTATCAATAACTATGTGGGATAGGTGCATAGTTTGGTAAACCATGAAAAACCCGTGTGAAAACTTATTTCCACCTACAACAAGTTGTAGAGTTCATGTTGTTGGTTGTACAACTTATGAAAAACTGTACACCATATACAGGTCCTTCAGAACTTGACATATCTAGGTATGGTGCTCTTGTATCTTCTCAAGCCCCAAGTTAAACCTCTCATCCCTTTATCAAAGTCCAAAAAAAATAAATTTCAAATGTCCCATCTTTAAGATCATCGTTCTGAATTTTGGTTTTAAATTTGGCTCATTTAGTAAATGAAAAAGTTAAAAATACTTTGTATTATCATCCACTTAAATACAAGGATTGTTAAAACCTTCCCACCCTAGAAATTTTCATCCCCAAGAAGCCTTCAAGTCCAACACCAACATCACATAATCTACAAGGGATTTTAATCTTCATTAAATAGTCATGTTGAATTTCAAAATGCAAATCAAATCTCCAGGAACCATTTAAGTGCACGACTCTTAAGCCTCCAAAACTTAATCACATGATCTTTCTCCAACTAAAACATAAGTATGAAACATAGTCGAGATCATTTATCTAGATACATTATCACATCATTATATGATTATAAATATGTCCATATTTCCTTCACACCATAGGTTTTAATGTTAATATGGGCCAATTCCAAGCCACGACACATTCCACCATCGAAATTTCCTACAAGACACCCCTTTTAGCATTTTAATGATGATTCTCATTTAATTTTAGAAATGTTTAAAATAGTTGATTCCTTATCAACCTTAAATCCTATATCAACCTATATTTTCAAGAAAAACCCTGATACACACACACACACACAGAGAGAACTCACCACCACCTCGAAACGTGACTAAAAAAACACTTCACTGATTATAAACATTAAACAAGACGAAATACAATCCAAACCCCCTTTAGATGAACATTACAAAAACACTCATCTTAGATGGACAGTGTACAACACTAGAATTTCAATTCTTTATTCAAAATTTTTTTATTGACAATAAACACAATAACTAAAGTCTTCACTTGACATCTAGTGACGTACAAAGAACAAAACACCAACCAAATATTTAATCCATCGCGCCTCAGCACAAACATTGGTACAATACTAATCTAATCCAACAGAATAACCTCACCTTTTTAATATTCACCAATGATACCGACTACTAATTTGGGATAACCTCTTATCTATATGACTAGAGTCTGAGGAACTAACCCATGTAGTCCACCATCAATAATTACAGGTGATACATTGACTCAAAGACACAATGTCTACATTAGGACATTTACTGGTCCTAGAGCACCTTCCACATGAAAGTCATGTGTGGAGTAGATGGCCGGTGTCTAAGAGAATTTTTATGGATTACATACACAGTAACCCAATTAATGATAATAAAAACCAATCCCCAATAATAACCATGCATCTAACATGCAACTCTAAAAAGTATCTCCCAAACAAGACCAATGGATTTTAATGATTTGGCGTGGCATAAAACTGACTCTCTTTTAGTGCATCTGGGATGATGTCAATACAGGGGACATTCTCTTAACTAAGAAAAAAAGACTAAGGGGATTGAAAAGTTTTCTAGTCAATTATACCCAATTAAGGGAAAGAAGAATGGTCAAACCACAATTGGGTGACTTTGAAGAAGAAACTCAACTTCACCTGCTGATGCACCAACACTCGAACCATGGTGCCTTCATCACATGAGTCATCCCATGACAACTTAATATTTAACTAAAAATGTCCATACAAGATAAACAAAACATTTTAAAGATTTCACATAGAGCCAACCTCACCAATGTTGTGTTTATGAGCAGGAACCAACACAATTTAAACCTTCCAATCCATAAAGGAATCTAATAAAGATCTACCATTTCAAAATGATCCTCCTAGGGTGTGTTCCTTCTACTTGGAAGGAAACTTTTACCAGAACTGACATGACTCTCCCCAACTTATAAGTGTCCACACCATAGAATGAATAAAAACAAAAAATCCACTCAAAAAGAATGCTAGGTCACATTCACCTTAAATGAACATGTGATGATTTTCTGAGTAACACTAAAAAATGTCAAGGTATTAGAAAAGGGAACCAAAACCAAAATAACTGGCATTTCAAAATACCCATGTCTCAAAAGAGTCCCCATGGGAATTTAAATTATGTTAATTGTCTTAAACCCAAGTCACACTATTCCATATGACCTTTAAGCGAAGGATGTCATTCCCAGTCATCCAGTACAGATAAGAAAGAAATAGGGGTCCAACAACCTATGAAGCTAATAAAAATGCCTAAGGCTAGTCTTACCAAATGAAACTGACCATTTATTGATGCTCACGCCAATAGAAAAGGCCATGAAAGACATGAAAATCCATCCAAAAAAAGGTTTCATTTAGATTCATGGAGTCTTACAAGGGAAAATTCCACTTTAATGTCACTAAATGTTAGAAATCTCATGGTACAAGTAAGTAATTTTTGTTCCAATGGTTCTACCTACAATAGGATAACACCTTATAGATGAACAAACGTCAATACTAATGAGCCATCATCAAATAAAAGGTCACCAGGCTCAAAATATTATTATCTAATCCATTTACAAAGAAAATAACTCCTACAAAAAATGCTCACGCTTCAATTCTAAGGAAACTAAAAGAAGAGTCTCAAAATACCCTTACACAAAGGGTTTCAAATAGAGGATGCAACTACAGGTTCCATTTGCACACCCATTTAATTTATTAACATTTTATCTTCTAACCTATAAAATATTTAATTATAAACATTAAGGACCATCTTCAAACAAAAACAAAAATTACTTGATTAATCTAATGCCCCATGGGATAAACTGGACAGTTTCATAAAACATCATTTTAAAAAATTAAATATTTACTAACATCCCATATTTACTAAGAAAGGTTTCATATAAATTACATTTAAAAGATAAGGAAACTGATAAGGGTCCCATTTCCACCAACCTTGGTTCTCTAGAGAGAAATCTAATAGAATTTTCTAAATTTAATGTTTTAAACACCTAATAAAGTCATCACATAATAAATATGTCCCAATTAACCTATATGGTTCCAATTGTTCATTTAGAAATTTAACCAATTAATTTTAGATTTAAAACTAAATATATTTTACATTTATAACCATTTTAACCATATCAATGTAATTACATTTAAAATGGGATGAAATTTCACAATTTATGATGTTCCCATAAACTTTATGGATTGAATATTAGCACCCATTAATCGAATACAAGCCTAATTATGAATATAATATCCTAAAAAATAATGGTCCAATATTATGAGTGTCCATCCACCAACCTGTAAAGTGCCCATACACTTTATAGTTTAGAATTTGGCTCCCTTTAGTCAAAACCGTCTCACTTAGCATTTTATTTTAGCAACCTTCACATTTTGAACACAAAATTAAAACTTATTAACATATATATGACTCAAGATAGTTTAAACATACGGGATACCCTTTACTAGTTATAAGGTTCCCTTACACATTATAGCTGTAAATTGGTTCCAGTTCATTCGAAACCCATATATTTATTCAGCCCATGCACAAACCATATATATAAAAAATAAAAGCATGTCATCCTACGAAATAATAGGGAAGCATGCTAAAATGTAGAAGCATAGAATATAAGCAAGACATGCTTCATGGTATATTATCATAGAATCATTGATGAAAATGCTAATAATTTCCTAATCATGGAACAAAGCTAAGAATTAAATAACATTCAAGGCACACAATCAGACCAACATGATGGCTATGAATGAAACTACATGGCATGTAAAATTCTTAGCATGTGAATCTCAATGTGTCTATAATGATTCATGAAATGCCTCATCCTTTACATACCAGGCCAAGGGTAAAACACCAAAAATTAAATAAATGAATAAGGAGTGGAAAGTAAATCAATCAGTCTAGGTGAAATAAAATTCAACTATAATATCAAATAGAATAAAAATTTATTCCTAGCCCTGGACACTTGGTAATTTCTCATACATGGGGTGATCAGTCCCAAGGACAACTATTAACCAAGTGCCACCATATTCCGAGTCTCCTATATAACAACCCAAAATAGTAAGACAAAGGAAAAGGTTCCCTCTGATACCACTTTGTAACATCCTGACCCGGATTACCATAAATACAATAGCCAGACTAATGGCTCACATGTCCTCGAGTACATCATCCCATACGCTAGTGGTTTTTGACTAGTAGTGACGGTCTTGGGGGGTGATAGTGGAGAGAATATACCCTCTTATCAGAGTATAACAATAGTAAAATTAGAACTCACAACAAACAATAGTGAAATTAGTATATAATAACAATTTTAGCATAACGAATAATATTATAAATGATCACAATTTAACATAACAAAAGTGAATTAAGTAATAAATTAATGAATTTTAAATTAAAATGAAATTAAAGGGATCATACCATAATAGAAACCAAGATAACAAAATTGGAACATGACAGATTTTCCTGCGACCACTTAAAACCACACAGTAAGGCCCTATGCACTACTGATTAATTATTAGAGAGCCAAAACACATAAATACCCTAAATTTGAAGGTTTGAAGCTAAGAAAATTATAAGGAACCTTACATTGGATTGAGATGGTGATATGAAACAATGAAATCCACTTCATGATCTATGAAAGATGTTATAATACACACGAACATGACCCAAGAGAGGCACAATACAATATAAAATTGAAAAAAATACCCAAATCCAGGATGGAATTAACACTAGGATTTTGACCAAACCATACCGAGTGAAGGAGAGGCCAAAAAATCATCAAGAGAAGGGGATAAGGAGGGAGGAGAAGTCTTACCCTGAAGAAACATGCTAGAAAATATAAGGAATCAGTGGATAAATTGACAAATGGTGGTGGTAGGAGCAAGGTGTCCTGCGTGGATAGATAACCCTCAGGAGGGGGGTGTTGCACAAGTAGTATATGATCGGGGAGTGACTTAAAATTAGAATATAATTTAATTTTATTTAATATAATTATATATTTATTGTAGAACATCATGTAATGTTTTAGCTGAACAGTTTAGAAAATCGTGTGTGAATCATGCACCCTCCACTGGACACCTGGAGCACCCCACAAGGTATGGCTACATGGTTTGGAAGACGTCTTCCAATCGCTTGGTGTAGAGTGAATATGTACTACCTCTACAACTAACCGCATGGGTTAGGGGAAAATTTTGGAAATCCATGAATAATCAATGTGACAAACTATGTCCACCAGCAACTAGCCCCATAGTTTCCTACTGTGGGCTGCACGGTTTCCGAAAACCCATGCGCCCTATTCTAGTCTTCAAAACTTGACTTTTCCAGGTACAGTGCTCATGAAACACCTCGAGCCACCTAGGGAACTTCTAGGTCATTTACCAAAGTAAAAAAACAACACTTTGAGAGGAATATACTCTTATACCATTCATCTGAAGCACGTTTTTAAATTTGTTCCATTCAAAAAATGAAAAGGTTCAAATTACTTGGCATTTTTGTTCGGTTCAAAACACAAATCCTTACATTTTTAATTAAGAATTTCATTTTTTTCTTCTTCGACATCCCTAAAACCTAATAAAAACATGATAAAGTAATACATATAGTATCCTAAATATAATTATTTGTTATAATGTTATTATAATGACCAATAACTATCTCCAATTCCATGAAATGGGAAAATAGGTTATCATTCATTTGCATGGCGGATTACCGCCTCGAGAACATATATAATTCCTTTTGACCACCATCAATAATGATTGGTTATAGTTGTTGAATAAAAGTTTATATATGATATTAATGACATAGTTTCAATATGAAAATATAATTTATAATTTATTTCCTTATATTTCCATGTATATAAAAATGATAATTTCGTTTGTGCGTATGTGTGAATTATCACCTCCACGAAGCGGTGCGATTAATTTTTCATCACCACGTATCACTGATTATATATATAATTATATTTAAATTATTAATATTATATAAATTATATTATTATAATTCTATAGGTATAAAATGATTCTTTTGTTCTTTACAAAATGATCATTGAAAAATGGAAACGTTACTCAACCGTATGTATGACTTACCATCTCCATGATTACAACATAATTCATAATTTTTATCCATATTTAATCAATTTATTTAAAAATATAATCTATTTATTAAAATTATAATTTTTTCATGATTATTATTCTCGTTATGATGGGATAATGACCACGTTGACTATAGATATCATACCAAAGTCATTTTGGACTAATATACCAAATATCATCAAAACATGAAATATGAACATAAATAATCAAGTAATTGATATAAAAAAGTAATAAGTGATATAAAATGAATAATAAAATTTTAATGGAAAACAATTGAGTAAAAAATTGACCTAAATTTATTATTTTGGAAGTTAAATACTGTACTCGCTGTGTTGGACTCAAGGTAAATAAATTCATAACTAAATTTCCGTTATTTGAGTTAAAATTATACTTCATTGACTATGTCATGCTAATATTATGTGTGAAATTATTTTTGAATATATTATATTTTATTTCCAATAGTTCTATTTGTATTTTCATAAAATACCCATTATTGATTTTTTATAAACAATATGATATTTGTAAGAGAAGTTGTCCTAATCTCCTTTTATGGAGGCATATTTTGATGTTATACGGCCATATTATTTTATTAGTATAAATAACCCCTTTGACAAATAATATTAGGAATTTTTATATTATAATGTTATTTAATGGGGATTAGGGTTTAAATGTTTAAAATTTTCAAGAGAAATTTTGTTTAAAAAATCTCATTTTAAATGTTTTAAATGAATTTTTTAAATGGATTGATTATTTTAATAACATTAAATGTTTTCTTATGAGTGAAAATAAAAATTTGGTAGGTAAATATTGAAAATTTCAAGATTTTCTGTGTTATTATTATATAATGGTACTTGGACATTTAACACGTGGTTAAGTGATAAGCTAATGATAGGTTGTTCCTTGATAAACTAATAATAGGTGGTCTGTGATAGCCCTCCAATGCATTGGTTATGGAAGTAAACCATATAATTTTTCCATTTTTAGGAGTAACATGTATGGAATTTGGCCACATGGTTATTCGATTTGTATTAATAAAAAGTATAACTATGTACCAAAATACCTTTATTTTTTTCTATGAATTCTATGGGTTTTATGGTAATATTATGATTAAAAATGGGTAATAAATGATCTAACATTCAATGAAATAATTTACTACTTATTAAGTTTGAAAATAATTAAATTATGATAATACGTTTTGGAGTCTTCCTGTTTTAATAGGATTTTTTGTTATTTTTATATCGCTTACTTATCATTTTGTGCTCATCCCATGTTTTAAAATATTTTTCACAAGTATTTAATAATGGTTAGGAAAACTAAGATCTTATAAACAAAGTATTGAAGATGTGTCATGAAAAGAAATAATTATTTATTTTAAAATGGGGTTTATTGTGGAAAAAATGGATACTAATTATAAATGTACAATTGTAATATATATGTTATTATAATTTTTTTATAATTATCCAAAAATATAAACTGAAAAAATTCCTGAAAATTTTTTAAAAGTGAATTATAGTTCCAATAAAATTGAATATTTAATTTTTAGGGTTGAGTCCTTACATTTGGTATTAGGGTTGGGTTAATAAACATTTAGATATTAGTATTTTTTCTTTTGTGGTATTCTTATGAGTTATTGATATCATCATGGAATTATAATTTTCAGGTTGATCATAAGTCCAATGTCTTATAAACCCATTTTTAGGATTTATGTTATAAAATATTTAGGTGAATAACAATATTTTTGGAGATATCTACTTTTTAAGGAATTTTGGTTTTTTAAATTTGGAATGAAAAATCAAATTTATGAGAAAAAAGTTTTAGGTTAAAACATATTATGGTTATTTTTGATGATTTTTATCATTTTTTTAAAATCTTATAAGAGTTATATAGTTTTAGAAAAAGGACAACCCATAGGTCAGTTGACAACCCATCGCATCCAAAAAAGGCCATAATAATTAAACACTCAACCGAATGGTGATAGTAGTGCATCACCAACCAATCACATATGTGATGTCCTAGTTACTATGAGAATGTTTTTCAATATCTATAATATCTTATGGAAAAAGGTTAAGTCCATTTTGTAATCATATTTTTTGTCATAGAGATAACCTTGATATTGAAAAATGATTTGGTGATTAAGTGATTAATGTTATTTTAGAATATGTCTAATATTTTGGGAATCCTATAAGATTAAGGTCAATTGAACATTGTGTGACTTTTTGAGGTATAAAGGCTGAATTTTATTTTAAAGGAAGTTTTATTATTATTAATTTATGATGATCTAGGTTATTTATAGAAATGACCAGCACATCTTAGAGATTATATGATTTTAGAAATATACATTGTGGTAGGATACTTTAAGTGCGAGTGATGTTATTTTTTTGATAAATTTTAATACTATCTTGTATGTCTGTGTGATCAAATACTTACTATTCTTGGGTATTAATCTTATTCTAGAATATTTTTGAAGAACTTTAAGTATAGTTATTTGTTGAATTATCTTTGTTGATCTTTGGGTATTACTATTGATTTTTAGAGATTAAAAAACTTTTTCATCATATAAAGCTCTATTATTTCCTAGAAATTATATTATCTTATCCTAAAAATTTTGGTTTTGGTTAATTTCTAAATATGGATGAAATTGATAGTTATAATTGTTTTTGGATGTAGTGATCCATTATTGTTGATTCTAATGCTTTATGCATGAGAAACTCATCTTAAATACTAATTATTTGTATAAAAATATGATTTTTTGGTGGAAATTGACTAAAGGATGAAACTATACTTGTAAATTAATTAAATTTACATATGATCTTTTTCAAGGTAGTAAGATAATTCCTCAACTCTATAAAAAGGATCTCGAAATAGAAATATTATCTGTTTACTTTTCTTAGTAAGAAATCAATTACCTTTTAACCCATCATATATTTTTGGTCTTATGATTGTCAACTTACTCATTAAAATGTCATCTATCACCCTATATCAGAACATATTAGTCAGTTATCTTTTCCATTACCATGTTTTCCTACATGGAACCGTAATATGTATTATCTCAGGTGAACTTCATACTTTCTTTTCCAATATATATTTTATTGACCAGTATTTCAATGTGGGGTTTAAATAAAGGTATTTTGAATAGTTGAAAAATGGTTACCAATATCAAGATTAAATTAAATGTACACAATTTATTATAGGGTCCGATAATGTAACATCTCATGTTTTTAAAAGAAGAGACTATGTTTGATAGCGTACAAGATAAGCCATATCCATATTAAATGAATAAGTAAATATTATTATTCCAATGTTACCATTATAACATAGGAAATTTAATAGAGTGTATACAAAATATTAATTTAATTATGAAAATATCATTTTCAGGTATATATAAATAATTCTTGAGTTACCAATTAAATTTAATTTATAATAAATCACTTTTGAAAATGAAAGAAATTATTTTTCTAAAAAACTGTTTCAATGTGAACTTGTGTATTTTATACCAATAAATAAAAAATAAACTTTATTTTATTATATTAAATCTAATATTTAACTTTCATTCAGTTTTTTTCAGTACATGATATAAAAATTAATCTAATTTTACTCATAAAAGCTATATTTTTCAAAAGGCAGTTTTTTCCAAATTTTGATGGCATAATTATTTTAAAAGTAAAATGTGACACTTCAATAGAATTTATTTGGAAGAAATAATCTTCTATTTTTAAATTTTAATTGAAAAAGTTTCCTAACATGAATTTTTGTTACTTTTCTAATAATTTTAATTTTTTGATGAATTGTGAAAAATACTGCATTTTCATTGAAAACTGCCTTTTCATCTAAATAATTTATATTGATAAATTATATTTAAATTGGTTTTAAATTTACATTAGATCAATTGTAAATATATTATTACATTTTATTTCGTTTAAATAATTTTAATATTGATTTTAGATATACTTTTTTTAAACTTATGAACATTTTCACTTCAAAAAATCATTTTTTATCCCCATCTATGAATGTAATATGAAATCAAATTTTGCCAATTTTGTGTTTTAAATTTGAAAAATGTATTCCATATTTATAATAATATGATCAAAATGTATTAAATCGGTATATTATATTTTTCATACAACATGAATAGTAAACACAATAATTCTTATTACCACAATTAAGGGTAAATTGATTAATTACAGGTAAACATAATGATCATAAGTCATATAAAATTTTCCTAAATTCTATAATAAAATGTTTCTATAAGTAAATAAATACCAAAATAATCCTTGTTATGAACTTATAAGATCTTGTATCTACATGAATGAGTTGAATCCCTATATAGAATTTTATTTTATGAAATGTCAAACTTGTCACAGTAACGTTTTTAATAAGTATAACCCGTTTAATATGTGGATATCCAGAATATAATTCCGAATATAAATATTTATTTGAAATATAATATATTTATATTAATCTTGGTAATTGTTATTAAATTTTAGTGAATGAAAATATAACTTAAATAATTAGACAATAAGGATGTATTAATTACTCAATTAATAGAAAAATAAAATAACTGATATTAATTTTTTTAAAATAAATATAATTTAAGATAATTAATCATTAAAAATAATTTTATATAATATATTTATGTATTTATGATGTTCTAAAATAGTTTTTTCAAACATATATTTTTGTTTTTATTTTTTTGTAAAAGTAAAAGTAGTGAATTGTATCCAAATTGACAATAATGATATTTAAAAATATATAATATTTTATTAAATGATATAAAATTCCTCAAAATATGAAATTAATAAAAAATATTTTTATAAGGTTGAAAATTTAACCCACTATTTAGTTATGGTTCTTTTATCATTTTATAGTAACAATATTAACCCTCAATGAGTAAAAATCTAGGTTGTCCCGGTAAGAAATAAAGTGGTTAAATAATGGTTAAAATCATAATATAAGGGTATGAATTTATCCTAAAACTAGATAATTAGTATTTTATGAAGTTATTTAGACTCGTAATAATAACACATTATAAATTAATCACTTTTTATGCATTTTGAATTTGATATTAATATATAATAATTCAATATTTTGAAAAATTCCATGAGTGCCCGTCCATTCTTTTATCCAAGGGAACCACTTCATCTCATTTATTAATACATAAAAAGAAATTTAGGTTCATTAAATATCTATGAAAAATTTCATGAATCCATATCAACATTATAGGGGTTTTAGTTTGGGAAGAACACAGCCATTAGTGATCTTAAGGTGTTAAGGAAGATAAGATTTCTAAGGAAGATATATTATTTTAAATTAAGTGTTTCTATTTTGTTTCTTCTTCCAAATCGCTAAAAACAATTTTAGACATTATAAAATAATAAATATAGTATAATATATATATTGATATGTTATTATTTCTTTTTAATGACCTATATCCATCTCCAATTCTATCAAATGGGGAAAGAGGTTATCATTTGTGTGTACGGAAGACTACCCCCTCACGAATCGATATAAGTCATTTTCCATCACCATATCTCATGATTGTTTATAATGAATTAAATAAAGTTTATATATGATATTAATGCATATTTATGAATATTAAAAAATAATATATCAATTATTTTCTTATCTTTCCATTCATAAAAAATTATAACGTTGTTCATGCATACTTGTCAATTACCACCTACTCAAAGCGATGTGACTCATTTTTTCCTAACCTCATTACATTGATTCTATATGTCAGAATATTTAAATTATTAATATTATATTAATTATATTATGATAATTCTCTAAATATAAAATTTTACATACCTTATTTCCATAATTACCATTGAAGAATGGAAATGTTACTCATGCATCTGTATAGTTTACCTTCTTCATGATTATAACGTAGTTAATATTTTAGATACATATTTAGTGGTTGAATTTAATAGTATAATTAATTTATAAAAATTAAAATTATTTCATGATATTTATTATGTTTTTTTCCTAATGACCACTTTCACTGTAGACATCAAACCAAAGTTATTTTGGACTCATATACTGAATATCATCAAATCCAATGATGTGAAATTAAATTATATTATAATTGATATAACAAGGTAATAAGGGATATAAAAGGAGTAATAAACATGATTAATTATCTCAAATAACTAAATAATTAATCAATTTTTATTATTTGTGATGATAAATAACATACATGATGAGTTGGACTTAAGGTAAGAGAATTATTTACTCAATTTGCATTCTCTGAGTCAAACTTTTACTTATTTGATAATGTCATGATTAGATTATGACTGAAATGAATTTTATCTTATTATATATTATATACACCAGTTTTATGTTTATTTATAGTTAATAATCATAATTTATTCCTTTAGATAAATGATATTGTACTTGTAAGGGAATTAATCACAATCACCTTTAATTGAGGAAAATTTTGATGTTATACACCCATATTAATTTATGAGGTGTATAAACATACCATTTGACCTATACTATCAATAATTTATTAATTATAATTTTATTTAACAAAGGTTAATATTTAGAATTTTCAATGTCTAATGTGACACTTTGTTTTACAAATCTATTTTTAAAAAAGTTTAACTGGTTTTAAAGAATGGATTGATTATTTCAATAACATGAAATGTTTTTTTAAGAATACAAATACAATTTTAACTATGAAATATTGAAAATTTAAATCATTTACGTGTTATGATTATATAATAGTACATGGAAATTTTATGGGTGGTTATGTGATAAAACAATTAAGAGTGGTTCCATGATAAACTGACAATGGGTGGGTCTGTGATAACCCTCTAATAAATTGGGTATGGAAATTGATTGTTTGGTTATTCCATTTGTATGAGTGACTTGTATGGAAGTTGACTGCATGATTATTCCACTTATATAAATGAGAATTATAATTATGTACCAAGTTATGTTTATCTCTTATTTATGATTTCAAGGGGTTTAATGGAAATATTTGGAATACAAAAAGGATAAGCAAGGAGTTTAGTTTCAAATGAAAGTATTTTTTAATTCTTAAGGGTGAGAATAATTACTTTATGATAATTTTTTCATGTGTTTTTATGTTTTAACAGTTCTAATGTTTTTCATAATTTTTGTTTCTTTTACTGATATTTGTTTCTCATCAAATGTTTTAAAATGTTCATCATAGCTCTTAATGATTGGTAAAGACAAAGAAGATTTCATGATGAAATAATTGAAGAAGTGTCATAGAAGGAAATATTGTTTTATTTTAAATTGGTTTCTTTTGTAAAAAAAATGGATACCTAGTATATGTGTCAACTGATAATGTATAATATGTTTTTTAATTATCCAAAACTCTAAACTAAAAAGATCCTCATATATTGTTAAAAAGATAATTCTAGTTCCAAAATAGCAGAATATGTAATGTGATGGATTGGTCCTTACATGAAGATCTTCCCTTTACCTAATTACATAAAAAAAATCTATAGACACACAAATATAAAAAATAATGTGTGACCACTAAATAATTGTATGATTCCATTAAAAATCTATACAATTTCTATCCAAATGTATCCAATAGTCCATGAATCAAAATTAATTTTTTAATAGATAAAATCATTCTTTTCCATATAAAATTATACTTTGGATTTCTATTTAAATACATGTCATATCAAATAAACAAATCAATAATGCATGATATATATACATAATGAATAAGTAAATTAATAAAATAGGTTTCAAGCATCAATATCCATATCGAGTGGAAAAAATTATATCAAGTAAAAATGCATGTAATGTGTCCTCAAATCACTAAGTATAAAATCACAACACAAGGGTGTACAAAACCCATAAATATGTGAACACTAGAAAGAATAAGTGACTCATAATGTCCAATAACCTCACCCCCCTTGAAAAGGATACACTCTAGAAACCATTCTTTCTTGAGTACATCTATAAACACCCCAAACTTCTTATACATAAATATTACATCTTATTAGATGAATATCCATTATTTAAAAAAAATGATATGTAATGAACCGACCTGAATACCCTCTCAAATTGTATCACGAACGGACCCATCACATAACATAAGGGAATTCCTAATCCCCAGAGGTTGGTGAATAGAACCCAAGAATCAAACAACAACAAGTGGGAAATATTTCTCCCAACCTGAAGCTACAACCTGGAATATATGTTCTGTGAAGACAACAACAAAAAAGATAAGTATATAATATATTGAAAACAAATAGTGGAATTCCGAAAAATCAATAAGAGAAACAATCTCCAAGTACAAATCCAACCACATAGGACTACCAAAATATGAATCCAATAAATCTATGTGATAGAATGAGCAGACTCCTACCATATCACCACTGGCTACTAAACATAGTTGACAGAAAACATGCCCAGCTCACTGCAGCTTCTTGCCTTTCCCTGATTCAAAATACATGACCAAGTATATACACCACCAAAGGGGTATATAGGGTGTGAGATAATATGATAAGTTGGATCTCACCTATGTGCTTCAAATGAAGTATATATACAATAATCTAATAATTATCAACTTTATAGAAAGTAATGGATGATGACAGTTTAAAAATTTTTATATCAAAACCACTGAACAATAGTTTAATTTCCCATTTTTCTACATTTACAAATAAAATTAGAAAATCATTTTTATATAATTTCATAACCAAATTTATAAGCATACATATCTTTTCAAAATAAAGGATACTTAATATATCATATATTATCTATGGAAGTAGAAAAAAGTGAAAACTAAAAAAAGAAGCACAAGTAACATCATGATGGGTATCACACTAAGTCAAGATAAATATAAAACTATTACCTTACATATAAATTAATAGACACATAAAGCCACTAGAAATATGCATCATGTATAGAGAGTATAAGAATACCTGAACAAGTGAATCATCAAAAAAGTATACAAATTCCCCAGAAAAAAAGTATAGAGATCAGAGGAATGAACAATGAGAACACACCCCAACAGTGGAGGAGGCCTATTACTATACCTTCCAACTATGTACAAAAGGCTTGTCATGTGATCTATTTTCCAATATAGTTCATATAAAATTTCCCTAAAACCATTATTTTAAAACCATTTGAAAATTACTTGAAAGAACATTTCCATTTAATAAAACATGGAGAAAACTATCTATTATAAATACCCAGTTCTACACACAAAAAACATATCATTCAATTATACCATTACATTTAATAAAATAATTTATCCAAAACAGAAACAATGTAGTCACCAACATAGTATAGATATGAAACTTCCTACCTCAAAAATTGGGTACCACATATCTGCAATGAGAACCACCAATAGAAATGATTCAAAAAAATAATATAGGCCATAAAATCAATCAACACATCTCATAATTGATTCAATTAAATAAAAGTGTCAATAGAGATGAGGAAAAAACCCACACCTCAAGAGTTCCCACCTATCACACTATAATCAATAAGGGTTAGACCCCAAAACATGACTGAACAAAATATCTCAAGAGAAACAAGTGGAAGCATCACCACAGATCCACAAAACCAGCAACATAACACAAGATCACTAGTACGATCAAAGGCAACAAATATGCAAATATGATATCTTACCTAGAGAGATACAACACAACTTCCCTGATGATACAACACTGAATCTATCAATCTAGATCAAATAGAAACTCCCAAAATCGTAGAAGAGGATCCCTAGATCAGGAGAACGGTGGGATGTGGAAGAATGAATTAATAATAAACCAATACAGGTCCCTAAAATCAATGATTGTGACATTTAAATGGAATTTAATCCCTTTAAACTTCATGTAAAACATGGGACTCATATAAACCTAAAACCCTATATTCATGCTACTAAAAAATGATCATTTAACATTACCCAGTGTGTACACTTTACAAACTGTTTACTCTCATCAATTTTTATACAATGTTCATGACATCATCCCTGTATAACATACTTATTTTTTACTCCCATTAAATGAAGTTTATTTCTTATCTATTCTAAAAAAATGAATATTTATAAATGAAAACCCCATAAAAAATCATGTATTCTCAAAAAATTTTAAGAACTCGAAAAATCCCTTAAAAAATTTATACCAAAACTCTATTAATTAAAAAAATTTACACCCTGAATATTTTTTTCATTATCCGAAAAAAAATTGTCTCCATCATCATGATTCCCAAGATGAAAAAATTAAAGTGAAAAATAGGTAAATAGAAGTTAATTACTTGAAATACATTAACACGATGTTATTAAATCCCCAATGTAGGATCCTTCTCCATAATGTCCTGTTGAAGAATGAAGTCCCATAAAGAGGTGAGGTAATTGTGAACTCATCAAATAATCAATCTACCAAGTCTCATGAGAATTTAATCTAAGATGATATAACACTCTTAACAATAGAATAGACTTCCCACTATATAATTTCAATTAAGGTTCGACGATCTCAACATGATGATCAATGATTGAAACCTCTAGCTCCAACTCAATCTCTTCAGAAATCAGAATATGTGAGGGGTGAGGATGTTTTTTCATTAGCTGTGATATGTATAAAAAATAATGAATTCATATCAAAAGATCTGAAAATTCTAACCGATAAGTAACTTCCCAAGACCCAAAATGACCTCAAATAGTTCAACATATCTCGAAGCCAAATTTCCATGTTTCCGAATCTGACGGTGACCCATCCTAGGATAAAATTCCAAGAAAACCTGACCACATATAGAAAACTACAAAGGAAGATTCTATTGATCCACACAAGACTTATGACAACTCTAGATTTTTTCTAGATGATGATATATATGTCAAATCCTCATAGAAATTTTCTGAACCAAAGCTAGTCCCTCCAAAGAAGCTTGGCCCACCTCTACCCAAAAATTTGGTGATCTGGATAGGCGACCAAAAAAATCCTTGAATGGAGACATTCTGATTGATTAATAATGATTTTTTTGTAGGAAAACTCAACCAGTCTAAATGGATTTCCAAGGATCCACCAAAATCCAAGACCCATACATGAATAATATCCTATAGAATCTGAATTGTATGCTCTATCTGACCGTGTATATGTGGATGATAAGATGTAATAAATTTTACCTAAGTCCCCATAGCCTCTTAGAGAATCCTCTAGAACCTCAATGTAATCCTAGGATAATTGTCTGAAACAATGAACAAGGAACCCCGTGTAACCTCAAAATTTCCTAAAAATATATCCTACCGTGTTCATAAACTTCTACAGTGTCTTTGGTCATAATGAAATGATTTGACTTGGTCAATATATCAATCATGGCATAAATTACATTATTCATTTGATAATTCCAAATTAATCAAAAAAAAAAAATATCGATACCTCATCCCACATCCAAACTAGCACTTTTATTGGCTAGAGAAAATTAGATGATTTCAAATGTTATGCCTTCATCCATTAGCATATGTAATAGTGGGACACATAATCAACAATGTAATGCTTCACATCTGAAAACCAGAATCTCTGTGTAGTATCATAATACATCATCATAGTGCTCGAATAAATAATCAATGAATAACTATAAAAATAAAAAGTAATAGTCTCTTTATAAATGGTGAGAAGACAAACTGATCCCCAAAATGAGAATACCATCTAAATAGATATATCATCCCAAAACAGGTTGCCCACATTATTGGGTTTCTTGAATTCCTATGAAATCATTATCATGATACTAACTCTACAGAATAGTCTTAAGGAGAGATGATGATAAATGAACACTTGTCAAAAACATTCCCGAGTCATACTCCTAAGAATCCAGGTGCAGCTGAGAAAATGACCAATAAGGTTCCACTCTTCCTCAGATTAAAAAAATGATTATGATGGAGCATTCCTTATAAGAGAATATGCAATGACATTCCCCTTACCTAGGGTGTAAGAGATATCAGATTCAAACATCTGTAGGTATTCCACCAACCTTTTTTTTCCTTTGATTCAATTATTTATAATAATAGATATAGTTCAATATCATATGGTCAGAAAAGACTATGAAAATTTCCCCAAAAAAGACAATTCCACCAACACTTAAGCACCTAATTAACTATAGAAATCTATAAATCATGTGTGGGGTAATTATTCTCATACATTATAAGTTGAAGTGAACCAAAATCCACCACATTATCATCTTTCATGATCACACAACCTAAAAGCGCACCACAAGAATCATTGAAAACTATATAAACTATATCAGGTTCTGGTAAGATGAAAATAGGATTTGGTATGAGAATTATTTCCATCTCATCTAAAGAATACTAACACTTTTCATTCTATGTGAATTTCACCACTTTATTGTTAAGATTAGTAGAAGGTGATTCCAATGTAGAGAAATCCTTAATGAACCATCTATAGTATCCATGAAGACCAAGGAATCTCTGGATATCAAATACATTATGTGGATGTGCTCGTGACGTGAAAAAATTTACCTTTTCAGGATCACAGATAATTATTGCTCAAAAATTATGTTCCCCAAAAAAATTACTTTTTGAATTTAGAAGTTTCATTTTAATTGATTTCAAAACAAACAAAAACACTATAGGTTTTCTTAAACCAAAATCAGATGGTGCTTGTGATCAATCTTATATCATGAGTAAACCAAAATGAAATATACAAACACTACAACAAAAGTATCAAGATATAGATGGAATATATGATTTATAAAATCCATAAAACATGTAGGAGAATAAGTTAGACCAAACAACATCGCAAGATATTTATATTGTCTATACCTGCTCCTAAAATCCATATTCAATATATCACACTCCTAAACCCTAAGAAAAAGACAACCTAACTGAAGATCAATATTAAAAAACCACTTTCCTCCTTTTAACTGATCAAACAAATCATCCATAAAATGCAAAGGATATATATTATTAACCATTACCCAATTCATCTTTTTATATTCCAAATTAAATCAAAGTGAACAGTCTACCTTATTTGAAAACGGAACAGAGGCTTTTCATGGTGAAACACCATGGTGAAAAAAACTCTATTACACCCAATCTACTAGCTGAATCATGAGGTATTTCATCTAATTTTATTCCATTCAATAAGAATGTATCAATATCAACTATATATCTGTAACTAGATCAATTGTAAACTCCACCTTTTTTCCATAGAAATCCCAGAAAAAATAATCTTGGAGAAATTTTGGAATTGACCAAAAAATATTGGGAATATAAACTACAGAAGATACATCATCAAGAAAAACTTATACAGTAGACCATGAACTCTTTATCTTTGGGAAGGAAGGTCTTGAACGACCATACCAAAGATCCCACTCTACCTAAAACTCCTGTGAGAACCCATAGACCACGTAAAATGAGACACACTAATGATAATAATCAATCTCATCTCAAAGAGAAATTATCATATCCATCTCGATGATGATGTTAAACATATCAATATTGCGAATAATAAAATCTCAGACTAACTATGTATCAGATATCGATAACACACCATAAGGACCCTAAAACACATGCTCCAGCCTATTCCAAAGAGGATTTTCTAACTATATATAAAAGGAAATGAGTTCTATTGCAAGGATAATAATATAAAACATGTGTAGATATAAACAGATATGTATAATGAGTATCAAATAAGGGAACCAATACTTCAGATTCAATAAATATGGAATCTCTCACTATTGTTGGACCTGCATCCACCACCACTAGAATCTCATCTACTGTGTGAAGGTGATTCACTCATGAGGCCTATGGATGGATCCCTATATTATTTGAAGCATATGAATGCACCACAATAGCCTTTGAAGATGAAATCCCTAATTATATCAAGGAGTAGACATAGCTTGACAGAAAGTTTACAATTGACCATAATTTCCACAACTGTTACACATATCTATAGGTGAAGGACTAGAATATCAGATTTATCTAACCATTCCATTCTGAAAACATGTCATTGAAACACCACCTACTACAACGGGTGTTTCCTAAGAGGCCTGATACTAAGAACTATCTCTAGCACTCATATAATGATCTTTCCACTTTCTATTTTTCCCTAGAGTGACACTGAAGCTACCACTAGTTGGACCAGAGGGGGAATAATACCCATCATTTCATTAAATATTCATTTCTTCCATAATAACCATATTTAATATCTTCATATAGATAGTTTGAGGAAAAATACTTGTGATTTGATATCTTTCCAGAAACCCAATAGGTGCTTTTGAGCCTCGAGAGGGTCATTCATCCCAACCTCATGTGGAAAATGAACAAGATAAGAAAAATGATTGGTGTACAATGATACCAAATGATTTCTATTCTATAAAGATTTGAAATCCCAATAATTTTCTATCTTCATCGACTCTAGAAAAAACTGATAGAATATGAGAGTCTTGAAACCCTTCCAGTCCAATCCTACACTTATATCTACTTGTACCATAGAATCCCTACAACACTTACTGGAAACCTGAAGTCTAATTTTGGAAAAATTCAACATGATACCCTTAGGTGCATGAAGGATGTTGAAGATGTAATAAATATATTCAAGATGGTACTACTCCTATTGAGGTTAATTCGTAACATTATCGGGTGGTGGATTCTCACATAAGAACTATCCTAATCAATATCTTTCTCCGATATCTCCTGGATGTACCTCAAAAACTATGTTTGGAGCTTGTGGCACATTCTGGTCCACATCACAAAATTCTCGCATGATATCCTTGATAATGTTCTGATCAATAAGAGGATTCCCTTGAGGAGAATCAACTACACCTGCGTAGGGAACTTGCATAACACATCTAGAAGGCATTCTACTCCACCTATAAAAAAAGAAACAAACAAAAAATAGAACAATCTCATATAAAACTAGAAAACCCACAATAAAAACCAATATTTACATTAAGATCTCTAAATAAGAGTCTCACATCCCAACATTCCATAGTAACTTGAGTCTCACCATTGCAAAAGTTTTCCGAACACACACTGTAATATACCTCTCTAGTACTAAAAATAAAATATCTAGTCTAAAAATCATTCCAATTGAAGGAATCTTGAGGATAAAACACTAATAATACCATTCTATAACAAATTGACCTTAATACCCTATCAAAATGGTACCTGACCTGACCCATCAGATACCCAATGTGCTTTCCAGATCTCCATGGGCTGATGAGAGACACCCAGGCATAAAAAAACAACCAAAGGTAATAGTTTCTTCAAAAATGAAGAAAAAAAGGCGCATATATAAAAATAGAGACAAAAATGGGAAACATAATGTGATTCTATAAATGAAAAAACATCAGAAAAAAACTCATGAGTAGAAACAATATACAAGTAGAAGTCCAAATATAAAGGACTACTAAAAAAGGAAAACCAACTACTCCATGTGGTATCAAGGAATAACCACACCATCTCACCATCATCTACTCAACTCAAATTACAGAAAAAATAACCCCCTAAACATGAAACCTTGACATTCCCTGCATCAAATCACATTACCAGGACGATTCACCATCAAAGGGGTTTACAAGGTGTGAGATAAAAGTATGATCATGATCTCACCCAGGTGTTACATATCATGTATCTAATAAATAATCAATTCACGATCATATTTAATGAAAGTAATTAAAGATAACCATTTAACTATTTTTATATTAAAAGTATGGGAAAATAGTTAAATTTTTCCATTTTCCATTTTTTCAATGAAGGTAGGTAAATTAGTTTCACATTATTTCATAACCATATTTTCATAAGATATATGATGTGAAAATAAATAATTCATCGCATATCATATCAAATCTATGATAGTACAAAAAATAGTCAAAACCAAATGAATAAGAATAGATAAAATCATGTCAAGGATCATACTAGGTAAATAAATTTAGGACACTTGTATCTAATATAGATAATCATGTATGCATCAAGCCGCTAGAAATATGAATCATGTTTGGAGATAATAGGAATACCACAACATGTGAACCTTCAAGTAGGTCTAATAAGTCTCTAAAATAATAGGCATGGGGGGATGAGGATATACCCATTAGAAAACCCCCAAAAATGTTTGAGATCTATTACTATACCTTTCTCTTATATACTGAAGGATTATCATGTTCTCTATTTTCCAAAAACAATTAATCAATCCATTTTAATTAAACCATTCATTGAAAACCAATTCAAAAAACCAATTTACAATTCTTTGTAAATCCTTTTCCATTTATAGAAACTAGTGAAAAACGATATCTTATATAAACTTATTTCCACACAAAAAAATAATTCAATAATGTCATTAAATTTAATGAAAATATTTATAAAAAATAAGAACAACTCAGTTAACCAACATAGTCTAGAGACAAAACCACCTCCCTCAAAACATGGGTTGGAAATGACCGCAATAGAACAAACCATAAGAAAGGATTTAACAAAAACAATAAACACCCTAGAATAAACCAAAACTTATCATAATTTATTCAACTAAAAAACAGGTTGGTAGAGAATAGGAAAGAATCGATACCTCAAAAACCCAAACCTGATACATGAAAAAATGTAGGATTGGCCCCCAGAACAAGATAACACAGTGGATCTTGAGATAGCAATGAAGAAACATCACCATGGATCCCTAAATCCAATATTTCAATGAAAATACAATACCATGATAAAAGGAAAAAATGAAAAAGAAAATATATCTTAACTAGATAGATGCAACACAACTTCCCAGATAATCCAATGTTGAATGAATCAATTCAAATCAAACCGAGACTCCAAAAAATCACTAGAGAGGATCCCTAAATTGAGAGAAATGGGAGATGTAGAATAATGAAATAATAATAAACTAATGTAGTGCCCTAGAATATATGTATATGAAATTTAAATGGCATGTAGTCCCTTTAAATTTAATCTAAGCCTTAGGACTCAAATACACTGATAATAATATTGTATATTTATTAAAAATAGAACTTTTAACATTACATGTTATGCAAAAATTACATTGAGTGTTATCCCATCATGTTGTGTACAAGGTTCACAGAATATTCCCAACATAACTTATATGTCATGTACTCCCATTAAACAAACTATATTTCCCCAACATCCTACAAAAAACAATATACGCTTATACAAAAACCTCATACTAACTCGGGTGTTCTCTGGAAAAGGTAAGACCACAAAATTCATTAACAAAATTATACCCGGACGCTAATAATTAAAACAAATATACATCCCTAAACATTATGTCATTTCACCAAAAAATACTCTACATCATTAGGTGTCCCACGATGCACCCATTTGTAGGGGAAAAGATGTAAAGAGAAGGAAACTATATAAAATAGGGTAACATGATATTACATGATTCATGTTAGAATTGTTTATGTCTAATACCTTTGGGAACACAAAAACATAAAAAATGGTTCATAATTGATATATTACATATCCTATAATTTTCTTCTTAACTAGAACACTTCTTATAAATATCCTACATAATACCTTTCATTATAACATGGGGAAAGAAAACATAAGAAATAGCGATCTTAGATGATCAATATGGGTAAAATGTGAGATCTCAAAATGTCATTAGCATACGGGTTTGAGAACATGATAATGAAATATGAAAACAATACCCTTCATATCATAGATCTCAAACTTGAGTCATGTCATAAATCCTAGCAGTTCATAAGACTTGAATTATAATGAAATCAAATAAAAGGATCCATGTGATCATAATATTAATGTAATACATATATTTATGGAATAAAAATAAGTATATAACATTATTTTCTATGTATTTAGGGGCTCATTTACAAGTATATCATAGTAGATTGTGTTCACTCCCTAATCCATCATAGTATTCAATGTTCACTCCAAATACTATCTTGGTGGATATATTCACATACTAGGATAGGTTTAATCTCCATTCTAGTTTTACTTATCTAATTAGATAGGAATCATTAAAAAATTTATTTTGGGGAGATATATGTCCCTCCCATAAGATAATAAAAATCATACATATGCATCCCACAAATTCAAAAAACATTCATCATATCAGAACCAGTGAAATGAACTATGAAAAAAGAAGCATGTTTCATAAGAATATTATAATAGTGTAACCCATGGAAGGGAAATTTTTTCATAGAAATATTTTCATCATAAAAAACCAATTCAAATAAAAAATAAAATGGAATCATTGGATCATTTTCATTTAAAGCATACATAACAATAAAGGATGTCATCGCAAATGGAATATGATTTTAAAAAAAAATCTCTTAGAAAGTTTCTTGAGTAAAAAAATAATTTATTTTGAAATAATATCATAAAATATATAAATTCAATAAATATTGTGTAAATAATTTTATTCTAAATTTTTTCTAAAAAACTATAAATTATTCTTTAATGAACATAGTTTTCCGGATGGTGGGAAAATCCGTTCATTCGATGCACATTAAAACAAGTATTCCTTTCTAATTTTTGATGAAATTCAAATATGAATTATTTGGAAACAATTTGTAAATAGTAAATTAAAATTTATTTACAAAATTATTTTATATTATTTAAAAGATTTCTTAATAGAAAATTAGAAAAAATGGATATGGAAGAAAAATGATTTTTGACAGAATAGAGAAATAAAAGGGTTTTTTTCTTAAAAAAAACTTTTGAAATATTTATTAAATAGAGTAAAATGAAGGTAAAAATTTTATTATAATTACATAACCCATTTAAAATATAATATATTATTTTATTGGGAGATAGATAATAATATTTCATCATTGGAAGCATAGTCGTGAACAATTCTGCTAAAATATGTGATTGTAACATAAAACCCTTTCCACTTTTATAATTGTGAATCAGAATCCCCATGATAGAGTAACATTAAATAAAAAATAATGTTTCAATAGAATAAATAAATTCATTAAATTACTTTTTATTATTTATTTATATACACCTCATAAAAGAAGATTGATGCATATGGTAACCTATGTCTAAAAGAATGAAAATTGAGAAAACAAATCCCCTACCGCATTGGTAATTTTGAAATAGAAAACCCCATGAAATAGATATATTAATATGGATATTTGAATCCTAATAATTTTGAGGATAATAATTAAAAAATAAACTAATTATTAATATATTAACTACACAAAATAAACACATGGTTAATTTGGAATGTATCTTAAAGAAAATAAAATTGAGATAGAAATCCCTTACATTAAGTCTCGAATGTATTCATACACATTCAAACCACTGGGAGAATAAATTTAAATTTTTTAAAACTCCATTATAGAACCATATTAATATATATAATTCCAAATATTATTTTCTTATTACCTTTTATTTCCTGTTAATTAACATTTCCATGTTAATGTCATGTTTTAGGAGAAAACTATTTTGTTTGTAGTGTATGTTTGGAATTGTATTTTATTGGTTCTATTAATTTGATATTTTTTAAATAATCTGAATAAAGTTAAAAATTTTATTAATATATTATATATTAAGTATATATGAATTTATAGTAGTCCAAAAAGGTTATATATAGAAAATGAAAAACACCGTTCATGGAGGTAGTAGACCATACATATGCAAAAACGTCGTTTCCATTTTCCCGAAGGATTGAACGAAATAAAGTTAAATAATTTATTAGAATTTTTGAAAAATTTTAAGTAATATATGTTACATTTTTTTTATTCCACACATCCCTATTACCTTCCATGAAAATAGTTAATGAATCACATCGGTTTGTGAGGGGGTAGTCAGCCATACACACAAATGAAAATATTATATTAAAATAGAATAATAATTAAATAGTAATATGTGATATAATAATTTAATATGTATAATAATATCATATATATAATATATAAGCATTTAATACATCATTATTTTCATTTTTGAGATGTGGAGGTGGAAAAAGGATAACATCAGTTCGTTTGGTAGTAGTCCACTGTACAAACAAATAATGACTTCATATACCATTTAATGGAAGTAAATATAGATATAGGATATTATTTGAACATAATATAATATAATTATATTGAATAAAATGGTGTTATTATATTATAAAATTTTAAGAATATTTTAATGTGTTCGAAGAATAAGTAATATAAAAACACATAGATAAATTTTTTCCCACTACTTAGGACAAAAAATTTAGGTTTATCCTAAACCCTTAATAGGTTATATTTGTTATCTAAAAACAACTATAGGATATGGATAAGGATATAAAAAATATATTTGGTTAGGGTTTGGCCTATCAAAATGGTTTTTGAGGTGTGAATAAGAGAGGAGAGTAGGTTACCTTTTTAAGTGAGGTGAGTGGCACACTTGTAATTTTTGAAAAGAAAAGGCGTTCCCACTTTTTTCACATGAGAAAAGGATAAAACAATTTCAATTATTGAACTTTATAGGTGATAAGGTAGAAATATGGACATAAATTTGGTTTTGTGGAAGTTTATATTTCATATTACCCCATATCATTTTGTTTAACCCTCAGTAATCCAATTTTCACCATTATCGTGGTGATTAATTTTTACTTATTATACTATAAATAATGTTTTAGCACCGTGAACCTAGTTACCTAGAGTTATTTAAGTATTACTTAACATTGGAATGATTGCAAGAGATCATGTGTCAATGGACCGATTATTTTAGTAGGTTTGGAAGTACTAGATACATACCAAAGTTTTACATTACGTCATGAAATAATGAAAAACCACACTGTGTCCTCTTTCAACACAATCATATCCTTTCAGGTCAATCCTTTCAACACACTCATATCCATTTAGGTCAATAATAATATACTTATTCTCATCCTGAGAAAAGGATAACATAAGAAAGGGGTGAGATCATATGGCCAATAAGGATAACAAAATAGAGGAAACTATCCTAAATAAGTAAAAACATTTAAGGCAATTTATAAGACTAAAACACCATACTTTTAAATATAAACTTCAGCATAATATGGAAAATATAAATCAAATAATTCCATTTACTTATTAAAATTGGTATTTTACTATTCAAATAATCACATTTAATATCGATAAGTAATTTCATAATGATGGAATGCATAATGTCAGACATAATAACCACATTGTCAAGGCCTAATGGAAAGACTACAAATAAATTTTGTCAAGGCCTTTTCCCAAGACACTAGTTTGTCTCTTGAGACCTACTAATTCATCGAGGAGCTATAGAGGGCCCCACCCGTCACTTAACAAGTCCAATGTAGTCCTCAAATGAAAAGGTTGAAACATAACATAAAAATTTGTATTAAAACTATCATACGAAATGAAAATCCTTTAAAAATAAACCACGAATTGTATAAAAATTAAACATCCACAGTAAAACATATCACAAAACCTTCAAAATATATATATAAGATTGTATCATAATAAATCAACTTCAAACTAGTGTACAATCCATCAAAGGTTGTTATCAACGATGAAATCAAAACAATTTGAGAGAAATATCTCTTTCAATTTTGAAATCATTTTAAAGTCACATAATTATAAAATAAAACAATTATTTTGAAAATATTCTTATAATATTTTACGGGAAGCTTCAATGGAGTTATAACGGTGGAAAATAGCGGCACCCACCGTATAAGTTAAAAAAACAATCTTACCTTAATTTGTTAAAAAGCTTATAATGTACCATGTTTGGGAAAAAAGTGAAATATTCATTTCAATTTTTTTTATAAAAATTCAAAAAAGGGTATAAATGGATTTAACCCATATTCTAGGAAATTTTATAAAGGTTTTGAAATAAATTTTTAAGAAACAAATATGTGGATGATAAAGATGTCCCAATAGATACTTAGGTATAAACAACCTCACATAATAAAGAGATTGTAAAATTGAACTTTACCATGTACTTTTACTTAGTCGAGGGTACGTTAACCTCTTTTATAATGGTTAAATCATTATTATTAAATTTTACAAGAACTACATATATAAATATGATAACACATATGATCTTCTAATATTTACTTGTTAATAATATTTTAGTAGTATCATTGTTTCAAGTGTTAAATGATTTATTTTATTTTATATGTCTTGTTATATAAGTCTTGTTTGTTATAGATAGGACGTATTTGAATCATATCCAGATAAATATTAATTTATGAAAAATTATTTTAAATCATAAAATGAAAATTATTCTTGAATGGTTATCATGGGGAATGAAATCTCATTGTGTTGTGGAGACGGTAAGCCGTACGTATGCATGAGCGACAATATCATTCTATTGATGGTGAAATTATACATAGTTGGATGTTATATTATATAAATAGAATCATAACATGTCATATTTATTATTTATGTAAAATATATTCATGATCAAACCCATTCAAAAAATGAAGCATTGAATAACTAACTACACCATGACGTGGAGACGATATGCTGTATGTATGCACATATGGTGACATTTTCATTCCTAGGATGGATAAAATAATGAACATGGTTGTACCATATTTATAATAAAGTCACAATATTTATAAGGTAATGGAGTTATTATTTTGGTTTGGAAACAACTATGATAGAGGAAGTGGAAGAAGAAAAGAACTTATAATGATGTGATTAAATTATTACCTCTTCTTCGGGCGATTCTTTTTTGATTGGATCAAAAGGGCACTGTAGGTTGGATTTTTTATCAAATTAAGGCCTCTAGGTTGATGTTATGGTAGTTGGGAAGATATTAGAGAGGGTTTTGGCAGAGACAAATAGCTTTGGAGGTGTTATTTGAGTTAAGGGTAAGTATCCTTTTATAAGTGAGGTGAGGGTAACTTTAGGAACAACTTGAAATATTATTTTATTATAATATTATTTTCAAATTATAATGGCATAAAATGGATTTACATCGAGTATAATTTCCTGATAGGTCTAAATCCTCCCATATAATAAGTTTTAGGCATGTTTATGTCACCATATTAACCTTATCGTTTTGGTTTAACTCTTAGTTAAATAGTTTAACTTTTACAATGTCTTCTAGTATTTTTATATCACATGCTTAATAAACATATTATTAGATTCCAAGATAACCTCAAGTGTTTTATTATTGACATATATATCATTATATATGTCCTTTTTCATAACTATATATTTTTAGAAATATTATATCATTTAATAATATAGTATTTGTTTTAAAAACCCATTTATGTCAATTTTGAAAGAAATTAGTTTTTGGTTTTTGTGAAAGTCGCCAAAACTTGAATACTTAGAAAAAAAAATTAAATCAATCCTAACTTTTCATATTAACCTATTAAATTAGTGTATTACATCAAAATTCTCAATTTAAAATTATTTTTATATTTATAATATCAGTTATTTTAATCATTCATGAATAAAGTAATTACTCTATCATCAATATTTCTTTAAAAAATTTAATTATTTAATGTATAAAAATTATAAATAAAATACCATGATGAATGAAATTTTTATATATTTATAATGAATATTTATTGCAATTTTATCTTATGTACAACCCTATATTAAAAATGGTTTAGTTATTAAAATTTGAATTTACCACTTTTAACTCTTCTTTAAATAAAATAATAATAAATGTCATAATATAATACAAGTGGATAAAAAAGGATCATATTTCATTCTTGAGGTTTATTTTGGTCTAAATACACTTATACAATAAAATTTTGGACATCTGTTAGGGTAATTATAATATCATTTTTATCTTTAATTTCCTTATTTACTTTTAACGGTGGTAAATAAAATTCAAAATTTACTATTCACCAAAAATTATTTTCATCCTATTAAAACAAATTTTTTATACTGATGTCAATCGTGTCTCTTGGATTTTTAAAATTTAATTCAAAAAAGATATAAAATTATATTTTATGCAAATTTGAAAATGTGCTAAGATAGTGGGTAAAACATGTCAAAAAGTTTAATAAAATTTCATATATCTAATCTTATTATAAAATGACTCCAATTAATTTCACTGGAATAAATAAGTATTATGTATCTATTTTCACTTCAAAATAAATTAAAAAAAATTAATAATTATTTAAATAAAAGTTTCTTTTAAACAATGTTGTAGTGTTTTTTAACTATTCATCAAAAATTGAATGTTTTCAAAAAAAATTTAAAAAATCACCCTCAGATAATTTTTATATTTCGAATACAAAAATGAATTATAGTTTTTTATAATAAAATTTATAAAATTTAAAAAAGTGGGTATTAATATTCCTAACCAGTACTTTTATTGGTCAGTGGTTGAAAGAACTTGAAGTTGTGTACACCGCAAGCTATTGTATTATTCAAAGAGAAGCATTTCATGGAAGCTTGAGATGTTACATTCTTTCCTCCAAATAATTTTGACCTCAATATTTCTAGAATATTACTGCATAAAAATGTTCGGGTGGTTCTTTATCATAAGTTCCTCAGGTTCCCACGTTGCCTATTTTATCTTAAGGTTTCTACACAGTTCTTTTACTAGATGAATCATCCAGTTTATCAACATTTATTCTCTGGTATCAAGAATTTTGAAAAACTCTTCACAATTACAACTCCAATTTGTTCTAAAATTTAGAAATTTCTGATGTACCTAGGACATAATTTACCCTTCTGACAAAATCATATAACACCCTACCCTGGAGATATATTCCAGAAAAAATTATCTTCTACATGAAATTTCAAATCCTTCTTTTAGTTATCTACATATCTCTTTTTGTTTCTTTGAGATGATTTTATGTGGGTTTGGATAATCTCTACCTTATATATTGTTCCCTTAACATGTTCTGGGCCTATAGGTTTTCTTTCACCAACATCATGCAATAAATTTGGTGTGCGACATCTCCTTCCATATATCGCTTCATATGGTGCCATCTGAATTCTTGATTGAATGCTATTGTTAAAGGAAAATTGTACCATAGGTAAATATTGATCCCACATACCTTTAAAGTCAAGTGATAATGATCTCAACATGGCTTCTAAGGTTTTAATAGTCCATTCTGACTGTTTATTAGTTTGAGGGTGGTAGGCAGTGCTCAAAAGAAGTTCAGTTTTTAGGGATTTTTGAAGACTTTTCTAGAATCATGATTTGAAATGGGGATCACAATCATAAATAATCGATAGGGGTACTTCATTAAGTCTTATAACTTCATTAATATATAGTCTTTCTAAAATATCTTGTGGTAAATATTTTCTTATAACAAGAAAATATGCTGACATGGTAAGATGATAAGAAATGACCCATATTGTATCATTCCTTCTTGGAGTCATTGGTAACCCCATGACAAACTCTATCATAATATCATACCTTTTCCACTCAGGTATGGGAAGAATTTTCATAATCCTCTAAGACTTTGTCTACCAGCCTTCACCAGCTGACAAACCAAACATGTTGACACATAATCATAAATATCCCACTTCATGTTGTTCAACTAAAAATATTCCTTCAAATCTCTATACATATTAGTGCTACCAGGGTGTATAGTGAAATTTGAGGTATGAACATCATCCAATAAGTCCCTTTTTATATCAGGTATGTCAGGAACACAAATTCTCTTCCCAAATTTCAAAATTCCATATTCATATAGTAATTCAATCAATCTCACATAATTCATAGCTTTAAATTTTTTTGAAACTCCTCCTCATCAGTCTAATAACTTTTTATCCTTTCTTGTAATGATGGTTTGGAAACTATTTGAAAAAGTACTGATCATTAACTATCCATGATTATTCCAATATGCATATTTACTAGATCCATGAATATAGGATGCCTTTAAACTCACATATTGTTCAAAAATCCATCATAATCACTTCTCAAATCATCCTCCACGTTATTTTCCTTCCCCAGTTGGTAGTGTATAGTGAAATCACAATCCTTGAGTAGTCCATTCCATCATCTTGGCCTCATGTTGAGTTATTCCTTTGAAAAAATTTACCTCAAACTCTTTTGATTGTTGTATATATCAAATTTTTCACTATAGATAATGTTTCTCCGTATATTCAATGAAAATATTATAGATGCTAACTCAAGATCATGAGTAGGATAGTTTTGTTCATGATTTTTTTTCTACCGCGATTCATTGGAAATAACTCTATCATTCTGCATAAGGACACAACCAAGTTTTTCTTTGACGCATCGCAATAAATAACAAACCCATCATTCCCCAATGGTATATTAAAGATTGGATCATTGAATAATATTATCTTTAGTTCTTCAAAAAAAAAAATCATAAAAATCATTTATCCAAACAAATTTAACCCCTTTACGTGTGAGCTTGGTTAAAGGGTTAGCCAATAGGGAAAAATTCTGGACGAAACACCGATAATATCCTACTAACCCAATAAAACTATGTACCTCGATTATACTTGTCGGTGATGTATATTCTAGTATTTCTCTTTTCTTAGAAGGATTGAAAAATATTCCATCCTTAGAGATAATATTTCCATGAAAGGAAATCTCCTAATGCCAGAATTCACACTTTCTAAACTACCCATATATTCATTTCTTGTAAGAGTCTTTAGAATAGTGTGCTCATTATTTTCTTGATCTTCATAGAATTTTTAGTATACCAAGATGTCAAAAATAAATAAAACTATATCGTGATCAAAATATTTTTTGAAAACTCTATTCATTCGATACATGAAGATAGACAGTGCATTAGTCAGTCCAAAATGAATTACTGTAAATTCATAATGCACATACCTGGTACGAAATATTGTCTTCTGAATGTTTTCCTCCTTCACAAACAACTGATGATATCCAGGTTGAAGTTCAATCTTCGAAAAATATTTAGATATATGATGTATATTGAATAAATAATCAATGCGAGGTAGGGGATACTTGTTCTTTATTATTATAGCATTGATCTCCCTGTAGTCAATGCACAACCTCATATATCTATCTTTCTTCTTAACAAAAAGAATAAGGGCTCCCCATGGAGAAACAATAGGGTGAATAAATACCTTATTACTCAATTAGTCTACTTTCTTCTTTAGTTCCACGAATTCCAATGTGGCTATTCTATAAGGTGTTTTTGATATAGTATTTGAACCAGGAATTAAATAAATGAGAAACTAAATTTCTTGTTCTAGAGGATGTCTGGTTAAATTCTATATAAACACACTAACATATTCTTTCACAATATGTAAATCATATATTTAAAAACTCATTTCCTCACCCATAGTTATTTCACTCTCTTCCTCCACAATAATTGAATTTAGTAGAGCTACTGGGGGTGGATCTAAATGAGAATCTGATAGTGATTCTTTTGATCTAAAGATAATGTATTCTTTATCATCATCAAAAATTTTATCCTCTTTCTTATTACAATAAATTTCTGCATCATGGTCCGGAATACAATCGATACCAAGGATTATATCAAATTCAATCATGGGTATTATGATGAGATCAGTAGATAAAGCACGTTTATATGCCATAATAGTAACTAATTCACAAAAATGTGTTGCAATGATACTTCCCTTAGAAGTTTTGAATGACAACTCCATTGTTAAATAAAATTCTACATATCTAATTTTCATCGAAAACTAGGAAGATATGAAATAATGTGATGATTTAGAATCAAATAAAGTGTTTTCTAATTTTGTGGAGATGATTAATGTACCTACCACCACGTCATTCAGAACTTCATCCTCTGTAGTTGTGATCACATAAGCTTTTCCTTGCTCCCATGTCCTTTTATGAGGTATGTTTCCTTGATGCATAAGACATTTATTTTCATAATACCCAATTTCATTACAACAAAATCATTCAACATTGACAAAGTCTTTCTTCCAATTGCAATCAAGAGCTTGGTGGCCTTTTTCTCCGCACTTGTAACAGATTCCCATTCCCTTATGGTAAGTACCGGGATGTTACATCCCATATTTACTATAGGATGGAAGTTAAATTTTTGTCTTCTTCCCCTTATTTCCATTTCTAGAGTCTTCGGAAGATCTCTTCTTTTCTTTATTTGCTTTAAAGTCTTAAGACATAGAGAATTCCTTTTCTATCTTGATAGCACATGAGACAATATGTTCATACAGTGAGATGGATTGTGAGACTAATTTCAATTAAGAAATGGGTTTATCCCATAACATAATCGATCAACCTTACTCCTTGGGTTATGTATATAGTCATTAGCATGCCTTGCTAACCTTGTAATGCTAGCCTCATTATTTGTGACGTTCTCATCCTCCTTTTTCCTTAGACTCAGAAATTGTCTTTCGATGTCCGCTCGATGGTAACGAGGAATGTTCTTTTCTAATAAAATATCATTAAACTCCCTCCATTCCATGTTTTATTACTTTTCATCCTCTTTTTTATTTTGAATTAATGACCACCATTGATCTGCATCTCATGTGATGTGATAAACTACCATGAAAACTTTTTCCCTTTCGATACTCCCCAAAGCATAAAATATTTTATCTAAGGAACTTATCCATTTCTTAGATACAAATGTATTTTTAGTTCCATTGAATTTTAGTGGTTCTTGCCTCATAAAGCGGCCTAACATTGATCCACCACATTGTGGATCAGGGTTCTCTATATAGGTATGGTTATTATTCATAACCTGAGTGAGTTGTCGAAGTATGGTTATAAGATGTTTATCACCAGTTGCATCACCATCTCCACTATAATTATCTTGAGTATGATGGGAATCCCTACATGGATGACGTGAATTTATACGATTTCCATTCCTTCCACTTGGTTCCATTTATAAACAACAATATACAGTAGATTAGTTTATGAATCATGATACATAAATCCAAACTAGTAAAATACCTAACATAAATTGAACAATTAATAAATATAATCTAGAATCATAAAAACTGTTTTCTTTGAGGAATTATTCACTCATAAATCCTTCATAATGTCTTCTAAAGAAAATGTGAATTATCTAAAGCATGTCCTCCAGAGTGTCATAACCTAGAGTGCATCAAGCCCATTTTTGTGGACCAGTTTCCATTCGAGTCTAGATCAAAGTAGTGTTTTTCGGTTTTACCCCAAGATACATCTGTACTAGAGCCACATTTAACTGATCATATATAGAAAAATATGTATTTATTATAAATTCCACAAAATCTCTACATAACCAAAATTCTACGAAGTTCTTCTATTCTAATCCTCAAAGTCTATCTGAGGTTAATGTTCTCTAATAAGAGTTTTTCCAAAATCTTGTTTCAAGGTTTGTACAAATATTCCTCTGATATAAACTGTAAAAACCCAACCCTAGTTACCCAAAGTCTGTGCATTATTACATAACATGGGCATGATAACAAGAGATCATGTCTCTAATCTTTGATTAGTTTTGTTGCCTGGGAAGTACTAGATACATACATTAGTTTTGCATTACATTATTTAATAAAGAAAAACAACATTGTTTCCACTTTGAACTTAGTCATACCCTTTGGCCTATCCCTATAGTTTAATCATAATTTACTTCATCACATCTTAGGAAAAAGAAAACATAAAAAAGGGGTGAGATTAGATGCTTAGTAAGTATAACAATATATTGGAAACTATCATAAATACACATAAACATTTAAGGAAATGTATATGACTAAAACACAATCATTTTAAACATAAACTTAGGCATTATATGGCCATGATAAATCAAATTATTCTATTTAATTAACTACATGGATATTCATCTTGTATAATAATCACATGTAATATCAATAGCTAATTTCCTAATGATGGAATGCTTAATGCCAGACATCATAACCACAATGTCAAGGCCTCATGCCAAGACTACAATTTTTTTTTCAGGGCCTTATTCTAAAATAATAGTTTGTCTCATGAGATCTACCGATGAATCGAGGAGCTATATGGGATCCACACGTCACTTACTAAGTCCAATGCATTCTTTATATGAAAAGGTTGAAAGATAACATAAATATTCATATTAAAACTAGCATACCAAATGTTAATACTTTAACCATAAACCATGTATGGTATAATAATAACACACCCATAGTAAAACATATCACAAAACCATCAATATAATATTAAAGATTGTATCATAACAAATAAACTTCAAAAAAGTGTAAAATCCATCAAAGGATGTTGACATAGATGAAATCAAAACTATTTGATAGAAATATCAATTTGTATTTTGAAATCATTTAAAATTAATGTAATTATAAAAGAAAACATCTATATTGAAAATATTCTTATAATAGTGTAATGGAATCTTTAAAGGTGTTATAATGGTGGAAAATAGTATCATTCACCGTATATATTAAAAAACATTCTTACATTAATTTTTCTAAAAGGTCATAAAGTACCTTTTTTGGAAAATAACAGAAAGATTCCTTTCCAAAAAATTTATAAAAATTCAAACAATGTTATAAATGACTTATATTCTAGGAAATATTAAAAATGTTTTGAAATACAATTTTAAGAAACACGAATGTGGATGATAAAGAAGTCCTTATAGATACTTACGTATAAACAACCTCGGATAATGAAGAGATTGTAGAATTACCCCTTTACTTTTAATTTTACTTAGTTGAGGGTATGTTAACCTCCTGTATAATAGTTAAATATTTTGTTATTAAATTATAAAACAACCACATACAAAAATATGATATCATATATGGTCTTCTAATATTTCTTTTTTAATAATATTTCTGTAGTATCATTGTTTTGGGAGTTAACTGATTCATTTTCCTTCATATGTTTTTATGTAAGTTATGTTTATTATGGATCAGATGTATTTGATTAATATTCAGAATTATATTAAGTTCTTTAACATTATTTTAATTCATAACATGAAAACTATTCGTGAATGGTTACGATGGGGAACGAAATCTCATCGCGTCATGAAGACGGTAAGCCGTACGTTTGCATGAGTGACAATATCATTATATTGATGGTGTAATATTATGTATATAGATGGTATATTATATAAAAAAAATCATTAACATGTTATATTTATTATTTAAATCAATTATACTCATTATCATACCCATCACAATAATGAAGTGTTGAATAACCAACTACAACATGGCTTGGAGACGGTAAGTCATACACACACATGTATGCTGAATTTTTCATTCATATGATGGATAGAAGAATGAATTTGGTTGTACAATATTTATAATAACATCACAGTATATATAATGTTCTAGAGTTATTATTTTGGTTTGGAATCAACAAATAATGAGTATGTGGAAGAAGAAAATGACTTTGAAAGAGATGATGAAATTATTACCTCTTATTCGGGTGCTTCCTTTTTGATTTGATCAAAAGGGGTCCATAGGTTGGATTTAAGATCAAAGTAAGGCCTCAAGGATGAAGTTAGAGTAGTTGGGAAGATATTTGAGCAGGGTTTGGCCGATCCGAATGGCCTTTTTAGCTCTGATTTTGAGAGAAGGGGAAGTACCCTTTTATAAGAGAGGCGAGGGTCACTTTAGGAAAATCTTGAAATATTATTTTATTATAAAATAATATTCAGTTTATAATGGCTCCCAATGGATTTATTTCATGGATAAGGAGGTGAATGTTCTAAATACTCTAAAAAATAGGTTTTAGACATGTTTAGATCACCATATTAACCTTATATTTTAGATTTTACTCTTAGTTAAAAAGTTTAACTTTTTTACAATGTATTCTTGTATTTTTATATTACATTGTTAATAAAATTACAATAAAATTACAAGAGAAACTAAAGTGGGTAATTAATTAAATAAATATCATTATATAAGTCCTTTTTCTGAACCTTATATATTTAGGAATATTATATCATTTAATAATATAGTATTTGGTTTAAACACTCATTTATGTCAATTTTCACAATGTAGTATTTAGTTTTTTTGAAAGTCAACAAAACATGATTACATTGAAAAAAATACATTAGATAAATCCTAACATGTCATATTATCCTATAAAATTAGTTCAATTCATCAAAAGTCTCAAATTATATTTATTTGGATAGTTATTATATCAATTTTTTTATCTTTTATTAATAGGGTAATTACTACATCATCATTGTATCATAATTAAATTTAATTATTTAATTTATAAAAATTATAAATAAAATACCATGATGTAGGAATTCTTTATAAATTTCTAATAAATATTTATAGCGGAACTTATCTTATGTACAAACCTATATTAAAAATGTTTTAGTTTTTAAATTTTGAATTTAACACTTTTAACAATTCTTTAGATAAAATAATAATAAATGTCATAATCCAATCCAAGTTGATCAAAAAGGATCATTTTTTATTACTATGGTTTATTTTGGTCTAAATACACTTATCTAATAGATTTTTGACAAGTGTTAGGGTAATTATAATATCATTTTTACCTTTAATTACCAAATTTACTTTAAACCGTGGTAAATAAAATTCAAAAGTTACTATTCACCAAAAATTATTTTCATCCTATTGAACCAAATATTACTTACTAATTTCAATCGTGTATCTCGGAATTTTTAAATTCAATTCATAGAAGTAGTAAAATTCTATTTTATGGAAATTTTCAAATTTTCCTCAAAGGTGGGTAAAAGACGTTAAGATGTTCAATAATGTTTTATATATCTGATCTTATTATTAAATGACTCAAATGAATTACATTAAACTAAAATAGGTACTATATATCTATTTTGAATTTAAAATAAATTTAAATAAAAATAATAATTATGTAAATAAAAGTCGGGTTTAAACAATAATGACGTGTTTTTCACTATTTATCAAAAATTGAATGTTTTCAGAAAAATAAAAAAAATCATTCTAAGATAATTTTGATATTTCGAATCCAAAAAAGAAGACTATTTTTGAAAGGAAAATTTATAAAATTTGAAAAAGTTGGTATTACCATTCATAATAGCTCGTTTGATTTTTTGTGGGGTGCTAAAACTCGAAGTTGAGTATAACACAAGTTATTATATTATTCAAAGAGAAGCGTATCATGGAAATCTATGGTGTTACAATGGTAAAATGATTAGTTGTAATTAATATAAAATATAAATTATTCTTATTCCAATTATGAAATCCATTTTTTCACATTTTAGTCACAAAAGTGGAAAATTTTAATTTAAAATTAATCTCACATAAGAGATGAATAAGTGGACTTCCAAAGAGAAAATTTTCAATTGTTTAAAACATATTTATATAAAAATTAAAAATTAAATTGGTTAAAACTACATAAATTATATATATATATATAATTTAAATATTTTTACTTATAAAATAATATTAAAAAAATGAATCTTGTAAATTCTTTGACTTAAAAGCATGTTTTTAATAAAAACTTGTACATTTTACTGAAAAATTTATATTTTATGAAAATTTTCAAACTTTATTTGCATGATTATTATGGGATGATTATTTAAAAAAATTATTTCAGTTTTTTAAATAAATTTACTAAAACTTGAAACAAGTTTATGTTAAAATAGGTGCACCAAAGGTGAGAAAACCGTTTTTTATAAAAATATAGATTTAAGTAAAAATTAAATTTATTATTATCTGTTTTCTAGAAAACATATAAGATTAAAGATTAAAATTTTATTGAATATATAATATATACATTTCATTAATATATTCCAACAAAAGTTATTTGTTTGAGTTATTGAGGAAAACATTTTTTCAGGCACAAAAATCGCTTCTCAGAAAAATATTTCCTTTATTTTCAAATGGTTATTATTTTCACATATATTAAATTAGTCACCCAAAAATTAATTATAAATAGTTGTGTAAACCATAAATTTTAATAATTTAGTTAGTACTATTTATAACCACCATTACAATGACTAGGTGATAACCAGCATTTTAAATAATAATATATTAATTATATGCGGTGTTTTACTAAAAATCAATGTTCTGTGTATCATTAAATAATATCATTGTTTTAATGAACCCAAAAGATAGAAAAATTAAATTTATTTGGAAAACAATATTTCAAAAAAATCTTATTGTGTTACATTCTACCACCATTAAAATGAATTTCTCCCTCAAAATTCATCAATTTAGACAAAACAATGAGGATACTTCTTGCTCAATGCATCCTCTAGTTCCCACATAGCTTCCTCAAGATAGAGGTTTCAACATAAAACATTGAAAATGTGAGTAGTATTTTTTATATAAACCTTTATATATATAATCCAGAATCACCACAGGTTGTTCCTCATAAGAAATATCCTTCTCTTGTGGTATAACCTCTATGTTCAATACATGTGATGGAGTAGGTATGTACTTCATTAGGAGAGATACATTGAACACACCATCACATTGATAGAGTTTTGGTGAAAATAATACTTGATAAGCTACAGTCTCAATATTAACAAAAATTTAAAATAGGTCGATACACATAGGGTTTAGTTTCAATTTCTCCTTGATTCACATAACCTTTATCTATGGGGAATTATTTTGAAACACTTTGTCACCAACATCTAATTACAGGTCACATCGATGATTGTCAATTTAAATTTTCTATCAACATTGAACCACCCTTATGTGTTGTTGAATGGTTCTAAATTTCTCTGTCATTTCTTTAGCTAGATCAGGACCCAATAGATTTCTTTCTACAAATTTTCCCCATTACATTGGTGTTGTACAATTATTTCTATAGGGGTATTAAAAAGATCCACATGAATAATCTAGAATAATATATTTTGGTATGAAAACTCTACCACAAGAAGGCATTGATCCCAATATACTTCTAAATTTATTATAAAAATTACTCAACATTTCATATACGGTTGGAATTGTCTCTTGGACTAAATATCTATTTGTGGACAATACATAATATAGAAACATAACACCATATCCAGGGCCTATTAATGAATTATCTAGATCCACAAGGTAAGCATCAAATCCTAATAAAATATAATGGAATGTGGTATTCCATGTAACCTTACCACTTTTAAATTTTATATTCTAGCTAGATGATCCAAATGGAAATCATATATGATAATAGTGAAGTTTATTGACTTTATAATTGGTTGACATCAACCCATAATTAACAAAACATTAATGATATGATAATCCCTGATGGATACTAATAACATTATTCATATTTATAAAAAGTGAAAATTAATACCTCCTCAAATAAATATTTTTATAAAACATATATAAAACTGAATGGTTTTATTGCCATAAATGCCTCATAAAATATCCTTAATGTTGAAAAAATCTCATCACATGAAACCTCATGATGGGGGATAATGACTTTGAAATTATGATCAAACATAAAATCATAAACTTATGATGTAAATAATTACTTTTAATTTAATCTTACCCAGATATATATATTCCTTCAAAAGATAATTCACCCATTATTCCTTGGATATTATCTTATCTTATACAAAAACATTTCTACTGGATGGTTGGGTTCTCCCTTGTACTCATATAATATAAAATATTACTTCTTTTTCAAATATGATTTCATTATTTCAGAATCCAATTCTCGAGAGATAATAAACAATCAAAATCACATGAAATCTCAATCAATGATAGGGAATAATATTTTTATAGTTCCCATTTATATAAAATGAAACATGAAATTCCCATATAAGGAGGGGAGTATAAGGGTACCCAAATTATCATGATCTATTTTATCCATTGTAATTTCATAAGATTTACCATTGACTTATGTATTTGGAGGTTGTTATGGCTTATCATCCACATAATCCCTTGGATTAGTTCATTGATTCACATAATTTAAAAATCCTTGCACTTGAAGAACTGAAGTGTGAGTGGTGCATTCTATTGAGATTTCTCAAAATTTTCATCATTATCTAAATTCTTCCCATCACTTTAGATATAAATTTATTGATGAGATTACTTCCAACATATAAAAAAAATTAGTAGTCCCTTTAAGATAATTTCCTCCATATTTCCTTCCACCCTGCATGCATAATATAATATCATTTTCTCTCTATAGTTTTTAGAGTTACCTTTGAACTTTATATTCCTTTTCTTGTAAAAAAATTTATTTATGGGTAAATCCAATCTCCATTTCCACCTTGAGAGTACATAAAACTGTTTATTCATATCCACTGATATAAATTAGGGATTACTCTTTTCATAGAGTTGGTTTTAAAACACTGAAGAATCAATCGACCTTAATTTTAGGTAGGATGATAATTCTAAAAGTGTACCTTATATATCTTGAAATATTTTTCTCATAAGAACTAATAGATTCACCATACTTTTTTTTAATATGAATAATTACTTTTTCATTTTAACACAAATAATAATTGAGAAGTACATATGAAAAACTAAGAAATTAAAATCATACCACTCTATGGATTCAATTCCATCTTACTAACTCATATTCCTAAAAATATTACAACATTTATCATATTATCCTTCAAAACAATAGACAATTAAAATGAAATTTTCATGTTTTGAACACTGGAGAATAGAAAATATATTTGTAGAGGTAACGATACATTGGTTTGAAACTATTGGATCAACAAATCCATTGAATAAAGGAAGATTTTTCATCATAAAAAAAATAAATAGAATAATCTTACCTCTCTTGATTTTTTTCATGATTCATAGTTTGAGAAATTTTTGTGAGAATAGAAAATAGATTTCGCATTCCACCTCCCATAATGTTTGGGTTCTCGAGAGAAAAATTATAACATTGTCCATTGTACTCAGTAGTAATTTAGTTCTTTTGGGTTACAACCATTGAATAAAACCAAAAATAATAGTTTGAGGAACAATAATCATAGTGTGGAACCACATAATTATGAGAAATTACTTATAGGATGTATAAATCAAGAAAAACGATTTTTAATATTTGAAATATTAGGTTTATCGTTGGTTATTCCTAGTGATCACATATTTAAATATTTCTGGACGGTTCATAAAGAGTTTGTGAATTGAAAAATCATATCCTCAGAGAGTTTCAAACCATGTGTGCAGTATGTATTGTTTTCTTCTACTGGGTAATGCAAAAGTCAATCCTAACATGAATTTATTAGGGTTATTATCCATAGGTACACCTGTTGTAAAATTACGTCCACTTACAACATCTACATTGGGATGTAATTTCTCATAAACCACTCACTCTATCCTTATCAAAAAAATATAGGATGTTATCCTATACATAAGTTCATATAAAGGGTTATCACGAATGTTTTCCCATCATAGTTTCCAAAACTAGATGTTTCTTTGATACCAACTTTAATGAACCTATAATTCCCTTACATAAATATTACATATTATTAGAAAAATATTCATTACATAACATAACAATCTATTACAAAAACATTTAGGTATAGTTATATTGTAAACTTGGACACATAAACAACTGGTCAATAAGTGAGCTATATTATCTTCCACTATGTTCTTCATAATGATAACACTTCTTATAATTAACATACATAATACCATTCTTTATAACCTTGGTAAGGAAACATAACAAAGGGAAATCTCATATTCATAGTAAGGTTAAACAAGGAATGTATCAATATATCACATAATTGTGTGAGAACATTAGAATAACATTTGAAAACTATATCTTACATATCATAGATCATAAAATTGAGTCCTGGAAGAAATCATGGAAGTACATAATACAAGAATCAAAATGTAGTCAAATATAATGATTCACAAGATCATAACATTAGCATAAGAAATAAATATTTGGCATACACACAATCATAGAAAATAATTCCTTAGTAGTTCAAGGATCATTTCCAAGTCTATCATAGTGGATTGGGTACACTCCCCAAACTATTATAGTAGTCAAGGTCTACCACTAGACTATCATAGTGGATAGAGTCCCTTATTAAACTAGGATCACTCCCTATTCCAATCATCTTTAGCACATGGTATTTCTATCATTACCTCATACATTGGAGGGAGATACAGTTCCCACCCATCACATAATGAAAATAAAAAAATTTACACTATAAGATCATAAATTATTCATCATATAAAATCCAATTAAATGATATGGGTTACAAAAACTTTTCATCATAAGATAAGCTGTAGAAATGAAATAAATTTCACAATCATTTCATTATTTCATTAAAAAATAAACTGTCTTAAAAAATTGGGTAATATAAAAATATTATTAAGGCATAACCCATTGAAGAGAAACGAGGTTCAAAAAATATTTTTATCATAAAAAAACATTAAGATAAATAATAATAGTAGTATGCTGGGATGATATCCCCAAAAAATCTTACATTACATCAATGGATTTAATATTAGAAGGAAAAATATTTTAAAATAAAAATCACTTAGAACATCTGTTGAATAAATTATCTTTTATTTGATAATATATTTTTAAAATTACAAATTCATAAAATATTTTGGAAATAGTTTATTTTAAAATAATCTTTAAAAATATAATTTAAGCTTGAAAGAAAATATTTTTCATGTTGTTAGAAAATTCCATTCATGCCACACATGTTAAAACCAAGATCTCTTATAAATTTTTTGGTAAAAGACAAATAAGAATTACATGAAAAAATAAAGAATCATTTTTATTAATTTTCCAAAAATTTTAAAATACATATTTAAAAAATAGTTATACGGTTTTAAAAAAATTATAATTTTTTCTTAGAAAACATAAATATGGAAGACATGTAATTTTTGACCTAAGAGATAAATAATGTTGTTTTTTCTTACATTTGTTTCAACATTATAGTACATAAAAAGATAAAAATATAGGGAAACCATATATTCTCTTGAAATAACCAGAGGAGAATTAGATTCATGAGTTTATTGAGACATATATCATATTAATTTCTCCTTATAATCATAATAATGAACAATCCTGATAAAAGATGAGATTATTTCATAATACTTTTACGACATTATTAACTTTGAAAGTAAGCCCCATGAAGAAATAACATTAAATGAAACTTATAATATCATGATAATAAATTAATTCATTATATTAAATGTTAATAGGTCCGTATATACACATCATAAAATAATATATATTCATAATAAGACATATATCATATATAAGGAATATAGAGATAAAAATCTCTTACCACATTGTTAACATTGAAGCTGTAAAAACCATGAAATAGAGATCATAAAATGGTTATATAAATAAAAATAATTGTTAGAATAATAATAAAAAAATATGTTCATGTGTAGTTTATACACCACATAAATTAAACACATGGTTTATTTTTAATGTGTCTCACAGAAAATAAATATGAGATGGAAATCCCATACCTTAAATCTCTACTTCCTTAGTACACATTAAAACATCATATATAATAAATATTAGTTATATATATATATATACAATAAGACAATAATAATATATATCAAACCAAATATTATTTAGTTATATCCTTTTTACCTATTTAGTATCAATTCCATGTTAAATCCACGTTTTGAGAAATAACAACTTGTTTTTCAAGTAGGTTTTGATTTTAATTTTATTGGAACTCTTAATTAAATTTTGGTTCAATAATATATAAAATGTTATGAAAGATATAAATATAATATATATTTATTATATATTTATTTTAGTATTTCATTGAAGTTATAGATTGAAAATAAAACATATTGTTCGTGGAGATGGTAGGCCCTACAAATGCATGAATACTATATCAATTTTCTCGAAAGATTGATTGAAAGAAAAGTAAATAATATATTACCATTAAAGAATAATTGTTTTCATATATATCACATATTTTCATGTAATTAATCCTTATTAACATTCATGTAATGCATGAATTAATTACATTGCTTCGCGAGATGGTAGTCCCCTATACCCCCGATCCACATTATCATATTCCCACCGAATGGAATGTAAGAATGAATACGTGATATAACAATTTTAGATATATAATAATATATATATATATATATAATATAAACATTTAATACATTATATTATCTTGCCGATATAGGTAGTGATGGAAAATGAATAACATAGGTTCACAAGGCTGTAGTCCTCCGTACACAGAAATGAAGATTTAATATCCCATTTTATGGAATTGGAGATGAATATAGGTTATTACATTAATATAATATAATATCAGTATATTAGGTATAATAGTGTCATTATATCATCCTAATTGTATAATATTTTTAGGATTTATAATAATAATTAAAATGAAAACACATAGTTAATAACTTTACCAAATCTTTTAAAAACTTTTTAGGTTCAACCATGTTCCATCCAAGATTTGAATTACGATCCCATAAAGGATTATATAATTTTGGGAGGGATGTAATTAACATATTTTAGTATTTCTCAACCGAAAAAAGGATTTTGTAAATGTGAATAAGAGAGTATATTGGGTTTTCTTTAATAAGAGAGGTGAGTGGAACACTTGTAATTTTTCAAAATAAATATGTGTAACCACATTTTTTTAAATAAAAAAAGGATCCAAAATGGTAAATTATCAGAAAATCTAGTTCATAAGGTCAAAATATGTTGATAAAATTTGTGTTTGAAAAGTTTACATCTCATTTTACCCCTTATCTGTTTAGTTTAACACTTGATAATCCAATTTTCACCTTAACCACGGTAATTAATTTTTATGACTTTTACTATTTATAATGGTAGAAAAATAAGTTGGGATCATTAGGAAATATATACTATTATAATTAAAAATACAGAATCAATTTTTCTAATTTCCATTAATATAAGTGGAAAATTTTAGTTTAAAACTAATCCCACATGCACGATGAAAAATCAGTTTTCCAAAGAGAAAAGTTTCAAAAGATTAAAAGGTTTTATATCAAAATTCTATATAAAATTGGTTAAAATGAAATCAATTGGATTATTATGTATATAAATAAAATATATTTACTTTTAAAACAATATTAAAATAAAATTTATCTTGTAAATTCTTTGAATGAAATTTTCGTTTTTAATAAAAATATGTATTTTCACTATTCACAGAAAAATTTATCCTCTTATAAAATTATTAAAAATCCCCCATGATTATTTTGAGATGATGATTTAAAAAATGAATTTTTTTTTAAAAATTATAATGTTATGAAAAATTAATTTTAAAATATGTTTGTAAAAGTCAACAATATTGTCGTTTATAACAATAGAGTTTTTAAGCGAAAATTGGATTTATTTTTATTTCTATTATCTAGAAAAAACATCAAATTAATTTTAAAATTTTATTGAACAAATAATATTGAATATTTATTAAAATAATTCATCAAAATATATATTTTTTAAATTATTATTCTAAAATGCATTTGTGATCGTAAAAATGGTTTTTTTGAAAATGATTTTCATTATTTTCATATGGTTTCTATTTTCATTTATAAATAATTTTCACTAAATAATTCATCATATATACATGTTTAAATCATATATTTTCTTAATTTTGTTAATCCTATTCATAATATCCATTGTAAATGATAGGTGATAATGATCATATTAAATAATAATATTTAAATAGTTTGTAGTTTTTCATTAAAAATCAGTGTAGCATCCAACATAATGTAAACATAGTGTTTTATATAAGAAAAAATATTTAAAAGATTAATCTTATATAAATAAAAATATTCCACATAATCTCAAAGTTTTATATCCAAAACTAGTGATATATTAATCTACTAGGGATCATATATTTATAGGTTTCCCCCATACCCAAGTGCTCTCTTTGTGTTTTAATACATTTCCGTTCTAATCGAGAAACTAATTTCATATTAAATAAAAAATTTCCAAGGTAGGAAATTTCAATAAAATTTTCCTGAGGAAAAAGAATTTCATTTTCATTCCCATATTTTTATTAAACATTTTCTATAGCGATACCACATCACTTCTATTCTTGAAAAATAATTTCAATTTCGAAAACATATTTTGAGGAATTTTACACAACACATAATTTCCAACAAAATAGTTTTCATGCAATTCCAAATTTATATTTCATTTATATAGTCATCAAAGATCAAATTCACCTCTCATGGATTTCAAATCATTAATTTCATAAAAAAAACAAAAAATTAAAACATATATAATTTCAATTGATAGTCCATATTCTTGATAAAAATACTTCAAGAACATATAAAACTTTATTTTCTTTGAATTTAGAGTTGGGAAATGAATAGTTTTGATCCTCACAATGTGAGATTTATAAAGAAAAATCCCAAGAAGAAGGGAGTCACCCTAAGATACTGCTAGATAAGAGATGAACACAAAAACTCTTTCTTAGTACTAGTTAGATTTAAAATCCAAGACAATTATAACACCCAGAGATTTTACGAAATATATATATTTTTAAAATAAATATAAATTCATTGATACCATTCATTACACGAACCACCGAGTGTTAAAAAACCATGTCATACTATTACTATTATTATTTAAATATGACCATTTTAACCTAGCAATTAAATTTAGGGGTTAAAATAGATATAATAATATTTTTAAATTTATTTATATAGGTTTTAATAAAAAAATATTTTAAAATATGTTCTAAATTTTATGTTAAGTCATTATATGATTCGAAAATGTATTTTCTCAAAAAATGATATTTATGAACATATAATTAACGTTAATGTTTTAATATTTTATAAAATTTATCAAAAAAATAAACTTCAGTTTTTGAATCAACACGTGAAAACTTGCTTAGCATGAATTGTTGAGAATTTTTTTGAAAATATCATTTGTATAATGAATTGTGAAAATACTAATTTCTATAAACATTTCCATTTCTTTTAAAAAATTTACACTTTTCCATATAGTTATAAAAATTTTGAAACATAAAATTAGATCATTTCTGTTATTATTAAACAAATTTTTCCATTGAAATCAAATTCATATTTACTTTTACTTTTAAAACATTATATATTTATGTAAATATTCTCTTTGGAAACCCATTTTTTCATCCCCTTTACAATGTTAATTCAAAATTATTATTTTTACAATTATTTAAATGAAATTTTAAAAATTGGATTCAATATTTTCCATAAATATAGTTAATATTTTATAATACTTTCAACTAAATATTTGTTCAAAAGTAATAATAAATAAAATGAAAATTAATTATTGTGGTTAAGGTTAAGACAAGTTTAGCAGGGGTTAAACTAAAATGAAAATGGTAAAAATGACCTAAAGACTTGTCAAATAAGTATTTTACAGAAATTTTTAGAAATTATTTACTCTAAGGTTAGATAATGAGAAACTATGGGGCCTTGTGTCCCATTTAAAACTTTGGTACACAATTTTCTTTTCAAACATTATAATCATTTCGTCTCACCCCTTATAAAAGGGAACCCCCTCTTCTCTCTACTAAATACTTCAAAGTAATTTTGGTTCATAAAATACCTATAAAATCCATTTTTTAATTTCATAACCACATCCTTGAGGTATTTTTTTATTATTAAAGACTCTTATGATGGATTTATGTATAAACCTAAAGAGGTTCTCGAAAAAAGTGGTAAAATTCTTACACTTGTGGTTTTGTTTTATTTCTTCTTGAAAATCATAGAAATATTATTAAACTATGAGGATATAATTAAATAAGAATATCTGATTTAAATGGGATTTTATTATTTTAATAGAATAACCTATATCTATCTCCTCATCAATAAAATGGTAAATGAAACCATCAATCCTGTGTATGATTGACTATAGTCTAACAATGAAATGTAATTGGTTTTCCATCACCATCTATCACAGATGAAATATATTGATGAATGTATCATTTATATATGATATTTATGTTTTTTACTCAAAGAATTATAATATCACATATTTCTTCATACATTCTAATATGTTTGAAAATGACAACATCACTCTTGTGTACGCGTGGACTACCACCTCTACAAAGCAATGCGATAAATTTTTCATTTTATTTTGACCTATAAGGTAATAAGTATGGATTAAATGAATATATTTGATTTTTATGATACAAAAATGATTTCAAAAATGTGAATTAATATTAATAATTATTTCTTTTAATCTACTAAGGAAATGGATATAACATTCATGTGTTTGTACGACATACCATCTCCATGAATGGTGTAATTTATTTTCCATATATAAATTTTATTGGTTAATAGAAATACATATATAATGAATATTTAATTTTTTATACCATGTTTAACATTCTAAATATTATTATAAAAGTAAGAAGTCCAAAACTACCAAATCAAAACATACATGAATATGAAGCAATTAATACTCGAAACATGATGTTAACAAGTAATTTTTAACAAAAGAGAGATAAAAGGTTATATGTAATTCATATATGGTATGATATATATGAGTATGTTTAACTAAGAAATATTTTAAAAGAATAAAATTACATTTGATATTGTATATGGCCAGAAACACTAAGACTAAAACAACCATGAAATATTATTATTTAAATAAGACCGTTATAACCTAGCTGCTAAATTGGCAGGGATAAATAAAAAATAAAAAATATATAAAATTTATATAAATATTATACCCTATAAAATTTACTATTTAATTCTTATTAATTAATCACTAAATTTTAATCAATTTCATTTTATTCAGGGTAAATAATGTTTCCTCTAAAAATTGATTTTCACTACATTTTGTGAGAAAATAATATATTTTTTTTGCATTTTAGGTAAATTTATTTAATAAATTATAATTAATTTTATAAAAAATATCATTTATATTAACATAGGGTGAAATGTTTTGTTTTTTTTGGAAAATATTACCATTTTAGTGAATAGTGAAAATGCAGATTTTTATAAATTTATCATTTCATTTTAATAAATTATGTAATTTAAAATTCAAATTATTATTTCAATTTGATTAAATTAACCTATGTATAAATTATATATATAAAATTCAATTATATACATTTAAATAATCTTTATGCTATATTTTATTAAAAGTTTATTAATGGGCTTAAAAATGTTTCCCCCCAAAAAACCTATTTAAAATGAATAATGTTTCATCATTTTACTTAATTAAAACAACCCCTAATGATAGATGATTTAAAATACATTAATAGTTTATATGTCAATAAATTTTAAAATAAAATAAATAATAAAAATTTTATATATGGTTATTATAATATCATCTTATGCTTGAAAAAATATCCATTTCTTAAAAAATTATTTTTTTGACATGTTTGTTGGATTAATTATAAATTTAATTATTCAAATTTATTGAGTTTTTTTTTCATATTGGATAAAATATTTTGAATCATCATAATTTATAAAATATAATAAGTTCAACTTAACTTTTAACCATAATGAATAGTGAAAATAGTAAAAATTAATTACTGTGGTAAATGTATAAATGGGTTTACCAGGTGTTAAAATAGATAAATAAGGGTTAAAAATGTTATAAAAGTTTTATATGTACTTTTTTATGATCATATTTAATCCTTATATCTTTTATGGTTCTAAAATTGTCCATTTTAGAGCCTTTTGGAACCTGAAAGATGTGGGTGTACTTCTTTGTTTTCCAAAATTCAAAACGTGTCCTCTCCCTCACATATAAAAGGACACCAACTATTCTCACTATTCCACTCTTAAAAAACACTGTTTCATATAATACCAGTAAAATTCCATCTTTATTTCCCCCTTTAATCCCTAGAGTCATTTTTTGTTGAAAAATCAACTCTAGGAGGTCTTTTCCTACAACTAATAAAAGTTAATTGAAAAGGATGGATCCTTCTTAAAAGAGTATTTTATTTTATTCCTTCTTCCACCAAATTAAAATATTATTAAATTATTAGGATATAATATCCTAATTATCTCCCATATGATGAGATTCTTTAATGTTATGGTAATGACCTAAATATATATCCTCCTCCCTCAAATGAGGAATATAGGAGTTGATCATGTGTATAGGGGACTCCGACGTCGCGAACTGACACAAATAATTTTCCATAATTAATTATAATTTGAGAATATAATAATATATTTAATAATTTAATATGTTATTAATGATATAATTATATTTCTATATTTATCATATCACATAAACCTTCTTAATTCCCATTCCATTGGGTATACAATAACATCGCTCGTGTGTGTGATGAACTACTTCCTCATAGAGCGATGTAATTTCGTTTTAAATTATGATTTACCTGGAAGGAAATAAGGGTTAATTTTATATAGATATATTATATTAATTAAATATCAATCATTCTAAAAAAGAAATATGTCATTTAATTTCTTTCCTAACTAGCTCCTTAATAGATGACAACATCATTCGTGCGTATGATGGACTATCACCTAGGGAATAAATTTGATTAATTTTTATTATCAATCCATAGGGATGGTATGTTTAATGATGTTTAAAAAAATAATATGATATTTATGATATTATTATCATCCTATAAATATAAAAGAACACTTACCCTCATTCCATCATGATCTAAAAAATGGAAACTTTACTCATGCATACGTACGACCTACCCTCTCTATGATTATACCATAGTCTATTTTTTCATAACCATATTGAATAGTTTATTTTAAAAGAAAAATTTATTTCTAAAAATTATAATAATTTAATGATTAACATCTATGATATGATTAAATAATAATCTACTTTACCATAGTCATCATACCAAAGTGATTTTTGATAAATGAGACGCTTATCATCACAATGTCTGACATGAAATTAATTTGTTATATAATTGAATATTACATGGTAAAAATTAAAATAAACAGAAAAATAATTGTGAAAAGGTTTATTAATATATTTAATAGTAAAAATAAATTTATAATTTAGCATGATAATGTACACACATGATGGTTTGGGCTCAAAGAAGGGGTTTTTAACTCAATTTCCATTCATTGGGTTACGTTTCTAATATATTGATTATATATTTATAATATTATATGTGAAATTAAATTTGATTTATTTTTTTTATACATTTTTTAGATATAAATTTGTTACACATAATCAGTTTATTAATTAAACCTCACCTAAATAATACACAATGTTTAAGGGTTTCGTCTTAAAACTCCATTATTTAAAACAATTGTTCTTTTATTCACCTAAATCAATTTATCAAATGTAAATAAGTCCCTGTTAAATATTATATCATTAATCCTTCATAAATCATGGTATTTTAATAGAAAATTAATTTACTATATTTTTGGGGGTTTTGATTAAAATGTTACCATGACGATAACAATTTATTCTCTAATCTCATTTTATTTGGGATTGTTTGTTCTTGAATTTCCATTAAAGAAAATGATATGATATTTGGGAAATAAAAACTTTCCATTTTTTATCCTATGGTTATTAATTAACTATCCAAGTAATATTGTCCTTTTAATCTCTTTTAAATTAAAAAAATTGAGGATTGTTTTTATAAAAATAAACTTTATTTCAATCTTCATTTGAAATCCATTTCTCTTCTTTTTCAATGTTTTATTTAAAATGTCTTAATATTATTATATTATTTTTAAATTAAATTTTACCCATTATTACTTTTTAAAATTTTATTTAAAAAGTATCTTATATTAATTATACAAAAATTCACTTCTGGACATTTTATCGAAAATGTGAAAGGAATATTTATTTTAATGTGTATGACATGAAAAATATTTACTTCCATCATGAACATTGTTTTCTAGAAATATTACTTTATATTTTTCCAAGTTTATTTTAAAAGAAAATTATTTCAACAATATTTTTAGAATTTATTTATATTCAAATGTTTTTTTTCAAAGTGGAAATGTTATTTTATTCAATAAAATTATTAGTCTTTTAAGAAGTATTTCTATTCATAAATGATGACAAACTTTAATGGTATTTAGTGCTTCTAGATATTGTATAAATGAATCTTAAATATATACCACTCTCACTCACTCTTATATTTATGGAGTAATACTTGATTTATGTTCATCTCTCGTGTTTTTTCATTATGAAATCTCTTTTGATTATGTTAGGATGAAATATTATGCATCCCATTTCTTTCCAGGGGAAATTATTATGTTTCTGTCTTGTGATTGATATTATTATACGGAACACATATGTATATACATGAACTGAATGTAATATGTGAGCCCAAAATTATATATCCCCTAGGTACATTGGGTAATGTTTTAGTCTCATGAGACATTAATAATGGGATTAGGGTGTGAATCTATCCCTTTATGGGATTATGTCCACCATGTGTTGTTTTTTGGGATTATACTTGACTTATTTTTATGTCATATTTAATGTTGTTTCCACATATTTTATATTACCATGATCATATGATACCATGTTATCTACGTTATGAATTTATGTGTTTACTAATGATACTTCTCCTTTATGAAATCATTTTATATCTTTGAATCAAATATTATGATTCCTCAACATAGTTATTCCCCTGTTGGGTTTTTATTTGACAATTTTTTTATGTATTACCATTGATATACTATGTAGATACATGATCTTGAATAATATTAAGAGCTCATTATAGATAATAATATAAGGAATGTTTTATTTTAATCTAACGTCGATATATTATGCACCTATTATTTCAAAAAGACAAGGAATTTAAGATCCTTATATTATACTAAGGTATATATATATATTTATGAATCTTATAATATCATGTGTAAAAGGCTTGAGTCATTATTGTTGATATCAGAAAAAAGGGTTAGTTATCCTTTAAAAATATGATGAGAAAACATTAGTGTTAACCCTAGGGAAATGTCTATGTATATGAATAAGTATATAGATATATCCAATAATATAAGTAAAGTATTTAGTGAGTGGTTAATGAGAAATTAAATCCTTGATTGGATACTACAGGTGGATTTGGTTCATTCATAAATTTACATAGGGGTTATAACTTTGAAAAATAAGAACCCTGCTTGACTCGTGTGTTACCATGTACATGCAAACATTCCTTTCTATGCACCTGTTTTGAAACCCCTAAGGGATATACATTGTAATTACACATACGCATTATGAACACATGTGATGTACCTGCATGAATTATTAGGATAGAAAAACTATTAAGAATAATTACAATGGATAATGTAGATTTAAAGCTAGAGTCGCATAATTTTGTACATACTTATCATTTGTATGTTATTCCTTCTAAGTTTAAAATTTTCCCTTTAGTATGTTAATTCATCGTCATCTAATTTAATTTAATGTTATTTAGTTAATAGAATGAAATATGATAAATAGTGATGAACACCATGTTTTGGGAAATGTAATAATTTTCCTAATGTGATTCATAACATAATGGGAATGACTATTAGGCATATTTTGGTCACTCCAAATGAGTTATCTCAAATTATGATCAACAACTAGAACATAATTGAATTTATAAACACATTAAAGAAGATAGGGATGATATATCAAAGAAGTTCAAGTGTAACATGATACAAAGAAATGAATATTCAGCCTCTTACATTTCAATAATTTATGGATAAGAAAAAACAAAAATATCTCAAATATATGGGAATATGTTTTCTATATGGAATTAATAGTCATAGATCAATAAATTTACAAATAATTCGTTGTATTATTTTTGGGGGGACTTGGGTATTATCCAATTTAATTCTCTAAACTATATGTTAAACCCTATACCAATAATGGTTCAATGATATTCCAATCATTGAGGTGAAGTATTTACGTATTTTGATATATGAATTTTTATATATAAGAATTTTTATCAATGGTATTTCAGTTATAAGAATCATGAAATATCTAATAATACTTAAGAAATAGCTTTTCATTAAGGATTTTTAATAACATGTTGAATGGTAATAATAACCTAGAGAATTGATTTAATAAAAATATGATATTTTGGGGAAAATAATAATATTTATAGAAAACCAGAGTGGTTAAAAAGTTTTTTGATGTTTACTGACATTTTGATGAATTTCATCATAATTTTTGGATTGTTATTGGAAATATATTAATATAGTGTTAGAAAAAAATGAAAACGCACATGTTTAGTGATAATTTATCACATATAACACAGTTGTGCGGATTGAACCAACTATTAAAAGGTAATAAGGGGGAAACACCAAACAATGGACTATGTATTGTACTAGTTAGTATGAATTTTTTTCTTAAATGATTTTACTAATACATTTTATGGTGATAAAATATTATTGAGGTGGTTGATGGCATATAGAGAGATATTTTATTAGGCTGAATTATATATAAACTTTAGTTTTAATGTATATATGTTTTAGAATGGTTTATATTAAATTTTTGAGTTGTAAGATGAATATTTTTAAGGACAAAAACTTATAGAATGGATTAAGTTGAACTTTTGGAGTAACTATTATGATGTTAGAGATTAATATATCATAGTAGATAACTTATTATAACTAATTTGGTTTATTTAAGATAGGAGGAATAATTATTTATTCTTTTTGGTCTTATGCGATCTATTCGAAGTTAATCGCAGTGATTCAGACATGAAAAATTCCCCTTTAATTCTCATCATATGGAGAATATATGAGATTGTGGTGGAAGTTATTAAAAGATGAAATTATAATTTAAATTTAATTAGATTTTATTTTTTTTTCAGTATAGATTCTAAATGGATAAATTTACTACATGGAAAGGATCATGAAACAAAATTGTTATCGTATTACCATCATATCCAATGAATCAATGGTCTTTTAATTCATCACAGATTTATGGTGTTATTGTTATTAACATTCTGAAGGTCATTAAATGTATTGGGATAAATGATCACTATCTCTATCCATAATTAATCATTTTTTATTACATGTACATATATTTACTTTCCACCAATTTTATCCATTGTGGAAAACTAGTTATGTTATTACATTTTTATTTCTCTTTCCCTCTTTTTAAGAAAATGTTTTATTAACCTTTTATTATGATGTGGCATTTCAAAAAATAAATTTTCAAATGTAAAAACCCTGATTACTGGGAACAATGTTAAATTTTAAGGATGTAATTTATTTAGGTGGGGGGTGGTAGAATAAAACACCTAGAGATTTTAAAACAATAACATTATGTATGATAACATATTTTACACGAAACAACAATCCTAAATGATCCATAAAATATTATTTTAAAAAAGGAACTATAACCTCTCCATTAAATTGGACGGTATGAATATGATTAAATAATTTAATAAATTTCTATAATTTTACAACTCAATATAAAATAATTTATAAATTATTATAAATAAATCATCTATCTTAAGAAAAGTCATCATTATTTTCGAAAATACGTTTTCATTAAAATATAAATTTTACTACATTTTGGGAGAAAATAATATAATTATTCTTTTAAAAATTTGAAACATTGTGTGATAAAATGGAAGTAATTTTTGAATTTTTAAATAGATATTAAATTAGTGCGAAATTGTTTGAATTTTTTTAAAATTGTACTTTCTCAATAAATAGTGAAAAGATTGGTTTTTAATAAAAAAATTAATTTCTTTTTAATAAATTAAGTAATATAAATGTTTTACTATTAATTATTGTAGTCTCACTTTAATGTATTATGAATCAAGTCTTCCGAAGGCACATGGACTTTTTGATCCTTTTTGGGTATTAATGGATATTTTTATTTAAGAATCATTAAATATTATTTAAAAAATTCTTGTGTATCTATATTATGGTTATGGTATATAATTATAATAAAAACATATTTATTATACATGAGGTTTTAATGTGTACATAGAATTTCGAGACTTAATGTATGGTATTTTCAACTCACTTTTATTTATATGAGACACATGCTATATTCAACACTTGTTTCTATTTTTCTGTCTATATACAAACCAGGAATGTATTTTATTATTCCCATTGAGAATTTTATAGGGATTTAAATTACCATATAAAGTTATTTCTTTCATGTGGGTTATGACTCAAAATATACCAAGTTGGTAAGAGTTTAATTTACACTCTCATTATTTTCAAGCATTGCTTTTATTATGATTTCAATGATGATATATTATTACATATTTCTCATGAAGAACCTGGAATTTATTATACTATGGATATTTGAAGATTTTTTTTTTCTGTTCATCTTCATCTCTTTATGTACTCATGATTCCAACAGAATGTTTTTAAAAAAAATGACTTTCTTTCTCTCTTCGGTGAAAAAAACTTTTTTATTCCATGCTTTTGTTTTCTAAAAAATGTTTTAAAAAATGTTTTTACAATTATACTAAGATTATTTAAAATCAATTTTACTGATGTATGGATTTATAAAAATGGGTTTAAAAAATATTCCTGTACTTTTTTGAAGTATTTTATTTTATCATTTATAAAAAACAAGAAATGAATATTTTATTAACATGTAAAAAATTATTGATATTTTTTTCCATCATCAAAACTCAATGGTTTACATATTATTTTAAATGTTTCCATTTTTATTTTAAAATAAAATGTATTATTTAATATTTGAGTATCATTTTATGAAGATTATTGTTTTCAAATTGTAATGGTTATCTTCCACAAGAAATATTCCAAGTGATGTTTCAAATTTATTTTCCATCTTAGATGAAATATTTTTAGGGTACTTATGTTTTACTGGGGATATGATCTAATGGTACCATCCTTATTCTTTCTCTGGATGATTTATATTTATGATGAAAATATGTTTATGAGCTCTATTTATTTCTATGGGATATGTTATGATGGAATGTTTGGGAGACCCATTTACTTTCTATAGGTTATGATATGACGAATGTTTTATGATCTTATGGAACAAAAATGTATGGATTATGTGACTAGTGTGACCAATATATCTATATAATTTATTAGGTAATGATTAATATTCGTTGTGTTCAAGGGGTTCACAAGAGGTTATCTCAAGACCAAAAGAGGGTACCTAAGAGGATACCAAAATCCCAAAAAAAAGGGTACATGAGAGGTTATCCAAATACCAAAGTAGGTACATGATTTTTTTCACAATACTATCATGTTATGAATGTCTTAGTGGGTAGCCAGAATATATGATTTTATATGCTTATGTGCATTCCAAAAATCTATGTCCTATTTACATGTTATTATCTCAGGGAACAACTATTTGATTACAATATGCATTATGATCTATGATATGTATGGTATTAAAATTATTTTATCAGGTTCTCATACCCTTATGCCAAAATTGTTTTGATATCTACCTTGATTACCCTTACTGGGCATGTGAACACTCATATTCATATGCTTCTTTTCTTTAGGTTATATAGAATGATATCATGTATTATATGTCTAATAAGGGTTTTAGTTATTAAAAAAATAGTGGAAGATGATATAGCTTAGTTATGGAGATGTTTTTGACATGTCTAAGTATCCAAATGTGATAGACCTATATGATTCTAGAAAAAATAATTATGTTATATAATTAATACTCACATATTAATATGTATTATTTATGCATGATATATTTGGGTCTTTATTATTGGTATCATATAAATATTTTGTTAAACCATTGAATTCTAGGATGAGAAAAATTTAGTGAGAACCGTAAGGAAAGTCTAAGTATATGAAAATATTCTCCAAATTTCATGAAGGATAGAGAAACTAGTTTCTGATAAATTACATCTCATTAGATAATATAATTAGAGGTGGCTATGAAAAATTATTACCTAGGGGTAATAACTCTGAAATGGGTGTGTTGAGTTGGAATCGATCATCACCTGATGAAAAATAAAGGGCCTTAATGTACACATGGTTTGACACTCAATAGGTATATGTTTTGAAAATTCATAAACTATTTATTAATCATAATTTAGGATTTTAAAAATTACCATGAATAACCTTGGTTACACCTTAGGTGTCATTGATTGAAAAGAAGGTGTCATTATTTAGATGTAATATAATTGATTTTCAAGATTATGTGGTTCCCAATAGTAATTATTATTTCTTACACTATGTTTTTTTGGTTTTATTCCTTTGATAGAACCAATAAGAACCATGTTAATGCAGAGTATAATAAAAATTAAATTATGTTCCTCATAAAAAAATTATCGGGTATGGAAGGACAAATATTGTAATAATTATAACACGTCTCTCTCAATATATGAATCAAGCTAAACATTTAAATCTATAATGGAGGGCAAAAAGTTTTGTTGAGTCATTAATGTGGAAATTCCCAGCTTGTTTTAGTGGTTCACCTGATCCTGTATTTCTAAGAAATGGATTAATACCCTGAAAAATATATTTTATATTCTTTAGAGTTTTTAGCATGAAAATTTATTTCGTATATATATTTTCTGGATATAAAAGTAGATAAATAATGGAATTAATCTAATAATATGAGTCAATATGAATAAACATACTCCATGGAGTGGGAGGAGTTTAGGAGGTTGTCTTTCAATATGTAATTTCATTGTATTCTTCATATGAACGTGGAGAAGGAATTACATGAGATAAAGGAGAAGGATGATGAATCTTATGAAACTTACATGAAAAATTTCTCAAGACATGTGAAGTAATTTTTTGGTATTATAATCCAAGAATAATGTAAGGTTGATTTATTCTTCAGTAGATTAAAAACATGTCTATGATAGGGGTTATATGTAAGGGAGTTCTGTAGCTGTGATGAAATCATTTTTTGTACTATGAATGTTGAAAAAGATGTTGGATTGTCCCATCAACCTTGTATTTGATATGAAAATAAAGACTGAATTTAAGATAATATCTAAACACCATGGAGAAAAGGTGATGATATTTCCTTTATGCTTTAATTGTGGAGGGAAACATGGAGGAAATTTTATTAAGGTGGATAATAAATTTTTTATGTCTGGAAAAGAAGGTCTTAGAGTGTTTTAATTCCAATGTGATGGTAAAATGATAGATAACATTGAGAATATAGGGGAATCTACACATAATTCACCAACAACACTTTAGTGTTTCAAATGAAAGGAGTATGGAAATTATGTTAACCAATGACCAAATCTGATGGATAATGATGATGTTTGATATCATCAACCTATTAAGCCGAGAGATAATGTAGAATACCATGTGACCTATACAATAAATGAGGGGTATTGTAATTATTTTTTAAATGGAACAATTACCATCCACTCTAAAATTGATAATATCTAATTTAACTATCGATCTACCCACTCTTTTATATCTCATGAATTTAATAAGGGTATCAAAGTTACACCAAAATAATTAGATTTTGAATTTTCACTGAATCCCTCTAATAGTATGAGGATCACATATCAAGTCTGTGATACTTCTCCATTATACTTTTTTAGTAATGTGTTTCCCAAATATCTCATTATTCTCCTTTTAGTTGAATTTTTTGTTATCTTAGGCATGAATTGGATTTCTCTACATAAACACGAAGTCAATTTTAAAGGAAGGTATGCATAATTTTATACTGAAAATAATATGTGACCATCTATCTGTGTGATGATAGATATCAAATTCTAATAGATATCACATAAATTGTGTGGGTCTTGATTCCCAATCAAAATGGGTGTTTCTCTCTGATGGTTGTAGAGAATATGAACATATGATATTCCAATTGTGTGATATTTTTCTGAATTATTTATAGAACATATTTATATTATTCAAAAAAAAATAATGTTGGGTTATCAATAGAACTCATTCCTAGTTCCACAAAAATTTCGAAGACTCCCTATAGAGTCATAACTATTGAAGAAGAAACATTTGGAGAACTGTGAAAATGGATTCATTCATCCAAGTGTTTCTCCTTGGGGTGATGTTATTTTATTTTCTAATAAGAAATATGGATTGATGTGACTATATATTGATTATCACAAATGGATCAAGATCACCATAAAAAACAAGTATCCACTACTCTATATTGATGACTAGTTTGATAAAATGCATGGAGTTCAATAATTTTACAAAACTGACCATCATTCTGTATGACATAAATTAAGGGTCAATAAGTAGGATATTACAAATAAAATTTTATATACAAGGTATATAAGCTATGAGTATATAGTGATTCGATTTGTTCTAACTAATTATTCCATTATCATCATGGATTTAATTTATAGAGTCTTTATAGATTACCCTTATTAGTTTGCGGTGGTCTTTATAGGGAAAATTATTTTATACTAAAAGAATAATGAAGAGAATAATTATTAGTTGATAATTATAATCCAAGGCTTAAAAATGGATGTCTATATTAAAAATTTACAAGGCGACCATTTTGGATATTAAAGGATTCATTTTTTATCATATAATATCTACTATGGGTATATTAGTGGATCCATCAAAGACAAATGCTATTGAATGTTGGCCTAGACCAACCATGGAAACTAAGACAAGGATATCTGTTCATTTAGATGAATATAATTGATGGTTTTTGGAGAATTTCCAATGGATATCTCGTCCACTCACCATGTTAACGTAGAAGGGATCCATGTTCTTCCGAATGAATTAATGTGAGGATATTTTAAGGAACTAAACAGAAGACATGTTAACACAAATATGCTTACATTACCCTGCAGTGAAGAATGGTTTGTAATCTATTTTGATGCATCCATTAAGTGAATAGGATGCATTATCATGTCTTGGTTATAGATTATGACTCATTAAAATTCAAGGTTCCTGGGAAAAATTTCCGAACATTGGATTTAGATTTTTCTACTGTAATATTTTCATTAAAAATATTTATTTGTTATCATTATAGAGAAAAGATATATATATATATATATTCTGATAAAAAATGTTAAAAATAATATATTTACCTATAAAGTGTTTAACATGCACAAGATAATATAGTTAGAGATGATTATATATTATGCCTACTCAATACATTACCACCCTATGAAACCGCACAAGGTGGAAGATGCTTTGAGTCAAAAGGCTCATGCTAATATATCAATAATGAGGGTCAAAAAAGTTTTACTATATCTATATTTTCGAAGTATAGATATATAAATCTTGAAGGATGGGGATAAATCGTACCTCTCTCAATTGTGTGTAGAACCATGTATCCATGTGAACAATAAAGAGGAAAATAAGGTTTATATAAAGATATAGAAGAGTGTTAGAAATTATTCTGAGTTTAACCTTGATTTCAATGGATTGATAAGTTTTAGGAACTGTGTTTGCGTCCCATCCATATAACTTTTTGGAAAATATGTCAGACTATGCTCATAGTTCATCATTCTATATCTATCCTAAATGTATGGATATTAATAGATATTGGATGGTGTATTTATTATGGGACCATTGGAAGAGAGAAATCATAGTGTTTGTCTCTCGGTGACGGGTAAATAAAAAATGTAAGGCTGATTGAAAAAAGTATGAGGTGGTCTTATAACCATTACCAATACAATAATGGAAATGGGAAATGATCACCATGGAAATTGTCATCAGATACCCAAAAACTTCTAAATGGTACAATTCTATATGTAACGTAGTCAACCAACTTACAATGTTAGAATGATTTGTCCTTATTAGATAAGATTTATCACTAAATCAACGTTCTATAATGTACATTAAATATATGGTAAGGTTTTATAATGTAACGTATTCCATTGTACCTAATCGGAAATGGTATGATACGATATTTTTCTTGGATTTATAAGGTGTTAAGTATCAATACTTTCTTTGGTTTAGCTTTTATAAAACAATAGAATTCAAATGATAATTCATATGGCTACTTAAGAATCATTTTAATAAAATAAGTGTATTAATCCAATGTACTGGGATGAAGTTAGAGGAATAAAGCTATAGATACTTTAGCTGTATGAATAAATTGTATATATGGTTAATGAAATTCTACAACACATAAGGGAAGCACAAATTCACTGAAAACCTTTCGCAAAAAAATCACCAATTTGATATGGAATTTGAAGTTGGTGATAAGGTGTTTTTAATAATTTCTATATAGAATAAGGTAATTGGATAAATAAATATGGAAAAATTAAAAAATATGTATTTTATTTCCTGGGAAATTATTGATTTTATTAAAATGGTAGCTTATCGATTGTAACATCCACCAAACCTCTCTCACGTCTATGATGTATTTCGTATATCTCACCTATGGAAGTACATACCTTATCCTTAACACATACTAATATTAGATGTTATACTGCTGTAACATGATATTTTATATGATGAACAACTAGCATATATTTTAGATCATATAGAGAATGTGCTACAAAATAGAATCGCTCACCTAGTCATAGCTTTGTGGTGAAACCACTAATTTGAAGAAGGTATGTGGGAACATGAGTGTATGATAAAGAAAAAGTACACATATTTTTTCATATTAGGTTAAAACATTTCATTAATGAAATTCATTTTTGAGGTGTAGAATGTAACACTTTACGATTTTTATGAAATATATATCCTATCAAATAAAGATAATTTATTTAATATCTTGCATTACACACAACATTGAGTTTTAATAAACCATTATATACTATTAATATCATTATTAAATCATGATCATTATAAACTAATTATCGAACATGGAATTAAGAATATGAATAAAAATATTTTGAAATTAAATATAGATCTTTCATATAAAATATATATATTTATAAATTATTGCATAATTTTTAGAAAAGTCAGTATATATTTAAAAAATACTTTTTCTGAAAAAATGATTTATGATGTTTTTTATGAGAAAATAATGAAAATATTTTTTAAAAAATTTATAAAATTTATTTGAAATATTTGACAACATTTTTGAAATAAACATGTAAAAATTATGTTAGAGGAATATTTTTGAATTTTTTTGAAATATTTATTTTTTTAGTGAGATGTAAACAATACTGATTTTTATTGAACATGAATATTTAATTTAATGAATTTAAAATGAAAGATATTTTTTAATTTTTTTACACTTGATATTAAAATATTATATACTTATGAAAATGTTCTCCTTGAAATTTTTTTTATCATTCCAGTAGGTTTAATTATAATATAATTTTTGACACTAATATGAATTGAATTTATAAAAATAGATTCTATATTTTTAATAAGAATAATTATTTTTTTATAGTTCAAATTAATTTTTGGTCAAACAGAATAATAAACACTGTAAAAATTAATTAATATGTTTATGGTTTAAATAGTTTTACTAGGGGTTAAACAAAAACAATACTGTTTAAAATGACATTAAAACCTATCCAATTCGTGTTTTATGGAAATACTTCTACCTTATATCTTCTATGGTTTGATAATGATATATTTTTGATCCTTATGTCATTTTTAAAACCAGGGTACACCTTTTTCTTTTCAAACATTCCAAGTGTATCCCATCCCCAGTTATAAAGGGAAACCACTATCCACTAATTTCCAATCTTCCACAACATTTTGGTTAAGTCAATACCTACCCAATTACATCATTTACTTCCCTCACCACATACTATAGTCTTTATTTTTATTATTAAACCCTCATATTAAGGATTAATGTATAAACCTAAAGAGGTTCCCAAAAGAAGAGGTAAAATTATTAAACATGTGTTTTTCATTTATTTATTATTAAAATTCCTTCAAATATTCTTGAAATATGATGATATAATGACATTATTATCTTTCATATTATTGGATTTTATAATTTTACTAGAATAACTTATATTCATCCCCTCCTCTAACAAATAGCCAATGAATATATCGATCATGTGTTTGACCGACTACCGCCTTTCGACGTAATGTAATTTTCTTTCCATAACAACCAATCATGGACAGAGATAATGACAGATATATATTATATTTATAAAATATTTATTCACCTATAATTAAAATATCAGATATACCTTCTCACCTTTTAGTCCATTGGAAAATGATAATATCACTCATGCGTATGTGTGAACTAACGCCTCCACAATGAAATGCGATACATTTTTAATTTTATATTTAAATGGGTTGTAATAATAATAGATTAATTTTTATTTTATATCCATTAAATAATAGTGATAATATATTTTTGAATTAATAATTACCTTTCTTTCATTCCATCCATCGAGGAAATGGAAACAACATTAATGAGTACGTACAACGTACCGTCTCCATGAACAATGTACTTCATTTTTTACATATAAATATTATTTATTAATCTAGGTAAATATTAATTTAATATATATTATATTTATAACATGGTTAAAATTCTGGATATTATTATAAAACTAAGCAGAGTGAAACAACCAAACTAAAATAAGCATAAAATCGAAGTAATTATTACCAGAAATGTGATTTTAATGAGGAATTGTTAATAAATGAGTGATAAAATGTTCTAAGAAAAAAAAGAGATATATATAGTATTATGGTTTTATGATATATATATATATACACCCAATATTCATTTAATAGTCAGTTCAAATGTGTTCAAACAAATTCAAGACTTAAGGTGGTGGATTTTCATCTCATTTTTTATTTCTATGAGACACATGCCATATTCAACGCGTATTTCTTTTGTGGGGTGTACACCCATCACTTGAATTTATTTTATGGCTATTATTATTATATTTTTGTGGAATTTCATTCCTATATATTTTTATTTATTTCATGGTCATTTTTACTTCAAAAGTCACCAAAGTGTTAAGAGTTAAATGTTATAATCTCAGGGTTTATCTTTATTTTTTATGATTATGATTCCATTATTGAGATCTTGTGATACAAATATATATAAACACATGAATTTATTATTAATTTGTTATTTCATGAAAAGAAATTATTCCATTTGTTTATTTCATTTTATAAACACATTAGTCCAAAATAATGTTTTAAGGAAAATATAATTTATTTATCTCTTTGATCAAAAAGTACATTTACAACCATTTTTTCGAAGAAAAAATTTAAATAATGTTTTTACTATTATCCATAGATTGTTTTAATCCCTTTAAACCAATGTTTTACTTTTTGAAAATGGTTTTAAAGGAATATTATTGTTATTTTATGAAAGAGGTACTTTTAAATATTACCAAAATTATGAAATAAAACTTTACTTTTACATGTATTACATGGATGATATTTTATTCCATAATTACCACTCAATGGTTTAAATATTTTTTATTTGTTTATATAGTTATTTTAAATAAATTTTTTTTCTTTGATGTTTAAAATTTTTATTGATTTTAATTTTTTTATGTGGAAATGTTATTTTCCTCAAGAAATCTGCCAAGTAAAATTTCAAAATCATTTTCTATATAAGATGAAAGATTTTGATGTTAATTAATTTTTATTAGGGATATGATGAAATAATAAAATCCTTATTATTTATCTAGATGATTTATATTTATGATGAAAAGATTATTATGAAACCTATTTTTCCCTTGGGTTATGCTTTGATGAAATGTTTATATGACCAATTTAATTTATATGGGATATTCTATAACGATCGTCTTATGATCTTGTGGCACAAAAAATGTATGAACTATGTTACCAATGAGAATTATATATCTATTTGATGCATTGGGTAATTATTTCAATTCTATGAGCTCAAAGGGTACATTGGAGGTTTTACCATGCCCGAAAGAGGGTATACAAGAGGTTATCCCAAAACCAAAAGAGGGTACAAGTTCAGTTATGCCAATCCTGAAATAGATACATGGGTGTTTTCAAAATAATAACAAGTTATGATTATCTTGGTGGGTAATCTTGACAAAATATTATTTATGTTAATGTGTATTCCACAAATATTTTTCTTATGCCAATGTTATGCCCTCATGGTTGATGTCATTGATTCCATTAGGATAATTTTTTTATGAGTTGCCATGAATTACGTCATGACTCATGTTTATGGTATATGATATATAGCATATGGTTTTAAAATGTTATTCTCATGTTAGCATATCCTTATAATAATGTTATGTGGATATCTCCCTTGTTTAACCTTATAGATCATATGATCTCCCGCATTCTTATATTTACATTCCCCAAGTAATGAAGAAATGTATTATGTATGATATTTCTAACATTGTTTTTTAGTTCTGATGAACATAGTCATAGATGATATAGGTCACTTATGGACCTATAGTTTATGTTTTCACATTTCTAAATTCCCTAGACCTACACCATTTTTTAAAGGATCATTATTTTCTGTTATGAATATTCATCTATTAATATGTAATTTAAATGTGTGAGAATTTTGCGTCATTACACCAATGTGGAGAGAAAAACCAATTTTATAGAAGGAAATGATGTCAATGGATAAAACTGAAGTGCACTATGTTGCATTTGTTTTCATTGAGGTATGTTGTTGTTAAGGAATAAATGGATGTCAAGGAGTATCAATATGTGAATGAAAAAGGATGTGATGGTGATGGTGAGGAATGGAGAATGGCCATGGTACTAAGATGAATGTCACTTAGGAGATTCACTAAGTGGCATAGGAGATTATGGTTGAAACATTCTCCATGTATAAACAGACGATTGTGGAGCTGATCTTTAAGTTCTAAGAACTTGTATCAACTGGATACAATGTCACAACAATATTAGAAGACCATGCATTGTATTGACAATGCATGAGGAGTGGTAAATGATCCATCCACAATCACTGAGTGGATGAAGTGGTGTTAATGAAGTCCATGCACTATTACTTAGTGGATGTGAATTTGAAGGTGATCCAACTTGATCTCTGATTGGGTCAATGAAGAACATTGAAGATTATGTGTTTTAGGAGCTTCGGTTGAAGGAAGAAACCTTTGGGAATTCCATTCCTTGGTGAAGAATACATGATTGAAGAGAATGGAGGAATTCTTTTAAATAAGATGAAGAATGGAGAATAGGAAGAATGACTTGGAAGAAGTGGATTGGCATTTGGCATTTGGTACATAGTAACTTTGTTTTTACACAAAGTCTGGGTTCTACACTTAAGAAAAAAATATACCAACCTCAAGGGTTCGACCCAAGGCTCTTGTGGGACTCACGGTCACCACGCCCATGGGGAATCCCATGGGGCCAGCCCAAGAGGAGGTCGGGGCCGTGTATAAGCCTCGGGGCCACGCGGTGATGTAGCCCGCGAAGCCTGGGCCTAGGAGCGCGCCCGTGAGGAAGCATGGTGGGCGCCAGTGGCGCGCCCGAGTGGCAGGGGTGGGCGCAAGAGCGTGCCCGCAGAGAACACGGTGCGGGGGCGACACCATGGACGGAGAAGATACAATTGAAGTGGAGCGGGGAACACGAGTTTGTTAAACCGGGTGGAAACTGGCTGCCGATTCGATGTGGGACAGTGAATTTTCACCATGGATCGAATCTTGACCGTCCAAGCGATCCCGTGTCGATCTATGCCGCACATCTCATCCGTCGCACTCCCGATCTGATCTAGGCCATCCGATGTCTTTAAAACTCCGGATCCGATGGTTGAGGAGTCTTCCTCTACCTAGAGCTTGCACGAGGCCACCCGCGACTTCTCCTTCGAACCAGGCTCCTCCCGAAGATGGATTTTGAGTATCTGGCCACCTCTGACGAATCCGAATTGTCCTTGAGGTTCTTCTGTCCACACTGAACATGATCATGCATAAAAATAAAGGAACCCACATGAAACAGAGGATATTCAAGATTTGGAAGGATTTTGAAAACCCAAAAATCTCAGGGATTCGAGTTGTATCTCCGCGGATGACCGAGGAACCTCCTCTGCCTATAAAAGGAGCTCCCGAGCATCATAGCCGCTTGCTGAAATTTTGAGACCTGCAAGCAACCTTGTGCCTCGTGAAGAAAGAGCCCCAGCGCACACCACTTTCATGGTAGAATCCCAAAGCCTCCTTTTGGCTTTGTGAAGTTCCTTTCATGCACTCCTTGCGCGAAAGAAGATTAGAGGTTCCCTGCGCGCCTCCTTTGCATGTCAGGAATTGCCCTAACTGCCCTCACACTTGCGTGGCAGGAGGTGTTTGTGCGCCCGTGGTGTCTTGCACCCTTGTGGCTTGCACGCCCTGTGGTGTTGCACCTTGCACACCTGAGGGCTTGCGCGGTAGTAGAACATGCGCTCCCGCGACCAGTGCACCTTGCGCGGTAGTGTTGAAGAAGTAGTGGCCCTTTCACCCATTGCACTTGCGCGCTTTGAAGATGAAGGGAAGGCCAAGGCCTTAGTGCCTTGTGTGTGTGCCAAGTGAAGAAGTCCCTACAGCTTTTGAGTGCTAAACATGAACAAAGGAAGGAGAGGCCGATACCACACCTAAAGTGTATGCAAGTGAAGTAGGTGAAGCCTAAGTGTGTGCAAACGAGGTCGTGGCTTGTACCTTGTGTTTGCAAAAAGAATGTGTGTGTGCAAACAAAAGAAGAAGAGGAGGTAGCATTTTGTTTGTGCAAGAGGAAGAAAGAACAAAGTGTTTGTGCATACTTGAACTAAACTAGTGAAGAAGGCTGAACCTTAGTGTGTGCCTAAGTGGTGTGTACACACTAAGAAGGAGAAGAAGAAGGATACTCAACACTAATTTATAACACACATTAAGTGTGTGTAAACAAATTGAACAATGTGTGTTAGTGAATAAGGTGTGTGTGCTTAAAGAGTTATTACCCTTTGAGGGTTTACTGCACCGATAAGAGGGAAGGGGAGTTCATGATTGCATGCATGAACGTGCACACGTGGACAAAGCCAAATCAGCTTGTGTGCATTTGAGGAGTCCAAGACCAAGAGTTCTTGAAGATTATTGAGAACCCATGTAATCAGTGCATGAAGAGGCAGAGATGCCATGCACTTAGTGCATGATGTTGTGTTGAAGTCAGACTGAAGCCAGACTGAAGATAAAGAAATCAGTTGTCTGAGTTTTCAGTAGATTGAGAAGATCTAGATCAACTGAAGTGATCAGAAGTCTTGAGCAAGACCAACAGACCTTTTCAGAGGCTGTTGAAGATTCTTGAAGAGAGAGGCCATGTCATCCATAGAAGAAGGAGATAAATCCTGAGCAAGATGAGGAGTCATGTTCATCAAAAGTGAGAGGAAGAAGAGAGCAAGGCCAGCAGCCTTTATCCCAGGCTGTTGAGGATTCTTGAAGAACTTAAAGAGAAGAAGAGCTACTCGTGTGACTCAAGGAGCCAAGAGAAGCCCCCCCCCCCCTATGAAACTCAAGGTGGAAGAAGTCTTCAGTGGGATTCTGGAGCAGGCCAGTGGGACTCTGGTAACACTGTGGGATGTAGTATAAAGAAGCTCCTGTGGGACTCAGGAGAGATACAGTGTGACTCTGTATCGACCATTGTAATTACTAAATAAATTATAGTGGAGAAACCATGTTGGGGAGTTTAACCAACATGGCAAGGACATAGGACTTTGGAGCCGAACCTTGTAAATCCTTGTGTCATGTGCCATTACATTTACTGCAGCACTCGAGGAAAGGCTGAGAGATACAAGAAGAGTAGATTGAGGCCTTAACAATCCATAAGGGTTTAATTTATAAAGAATCAATTAGTAAAAAATTTTAAAGGATCATTGATTCACCCCCTCCCCCTCTCAGTGATCACACTAATCCGGGCACTTTAATTGGTATCAGAGGGAGGTTACCTCTAAATGATCCAAGGGGGTCTTTATGAAGTGCAGATTTGAGGAAGTGAGCAAATACCCTCAAATGGAGATATTTTCCAAGACTCTGAAAAATAGAAAGAAGAAACATGACAAGAAGTTGAAGAAAGCATGTCCTAGCTATGATGAAGTTGGAACAATTAATGATCTTCAGAATTCACTCAAATATCTTCAGAAGACTGTCCCCATGGAAGTGGCAAAGTGTATAGCTACAGGCATCCATGATCTTCAAGAAGAAAAATTACAGCTAGAAGAAGAAGCCAATGCAAGGGAAGATCAGTTGGCTAAAAGGGATGGCATAACCAACACTCTCAGAAAGCTGGTGAAGGCTAAAGATGAAATAATATCTCTTCGCAATGAAAGATATGAAGACACTACTAAAGAATTGAAAAGAATCCTTTCTGAGAAATAATTCTTTAAGATAATGGTTAAAGATGTTTTCCATGCACTGGAAAAGAGGCACAAAGTGTCAATGGTTGTCATAGATGCTCAACTAGAAGACAAAGTAAAAAGGGTAAAGGAGCTTGAAAATTCATTGCAAGAAATGAAGAAGGTTCATGAAGACCAGATGAAACAACCGAAAGAGAATTGGGACGGAAGGATAAGATTTGTTGAGGATGAGAATATCTCTCTCAACATGAAATGCTTAGAGCTAGTGGTGATATTGAAAAATCAGCAATCACCCAAAACTGAAGCCTCCCAATCAGCTGAAAGAAGAAATGTTGCCACTCAAGTGTGCATTGAGAAGGATGATTCCAAAAGGAGGATATCCCCTAATGAAAGGGAAACATATTCTAAGAAGAAGGTACCATCCATACCATCTTGTACTAATGATTCTAAATGTGTTTCCACAAAAAGTGCAGGATGGAAGAATAACTCTAAACAAGTATGGATGAGGAAGATGAATAAATAGAGCTCTCCGGAAACAACACAACAATTCAAGAGAAATGCCCAACAAAAAGAAGGACTCAATAGGTCAAGATTTGTGGGTCAGTGTTGGTGTTGTAACAAGTATGGGCACTGTGAAAAAGATTATTGGTACAATCCACTGAATGTAAAAGCACAATGGAAGCCCATGCCAAGGGGGAGAAAGCAAGAAGAAAAGAAGCAGCATCCACAGGTCCAGAGACATCTGTTTACTGCAAATAGATTTGGATTATTTGACAACATCTGGGATGATTGTAAAAGTTGTCAAAAAGATACATGTTAATATCCAACTGTATCCAGAGCTCAAAAGAAGAAAAGATCACAGAACCTAGCTTAGAAAGAATCCTTGGGAAGCAAGCAGAAGAAAGATGAAATATCTCCCAATAAGATTTTGTCAAAGGAAGAGAAGTCCTTGGATTTGAAATCCAAGAAGGGTGATGCATCCAGAAGGACCACCAAGAAGAAAACATGCTTCTACTGTGGAAAGAAAGAACATATCATGGATCTTTGTAAACAAGACATGAAATTCAATAGAGGCAGACTGGACTCAAACAGACAATCAATCCAGATGAAGCAGAAGGAATTTTTTGAAAAAAAGTTGCCTAAGAATGGTATATTGAAAGCATCAAAGGAACTATGTGGAATATCCAGAACTGAGGCCACACTTCCAAGTGACTTACTAGTCATATGGCCAAATCAGTTGCAACTTCCCAAAGATCTGCAAAGAGCTGAAGATGAAGTTCTGGGAATTGCTAAGGGAAAAGGGATGAAGAAGATTTCACATGAAGATGTATTGAGATCCACACTAGCACAAACATCATTGAAGATCAAATGTGCAAGTGTGAAGAATGGTGAAAATGGGACATCTCGGTTGAGAGAATCTTCTCAACCTTGTTGTTAACATTGATGAACCAAGGAGGTTCCATCTTATTCCCTAACCACTTGTATTTACATGTGATAACATTTCAGGGAATTGAAGATGATGATCATTCTCATCTGGAGAGTGGTTTGGACAGAATGGAGTGCACCCCTTGAGGGGGAGCCAATCTGTAGAAGATGGGATTCTGAGATTTAATACCATCTTGAGAAAAGTGAAGGTATTCCAATCATTCTTTCATCCCTTGTTTCATAATTGTATTCATCATGACATTTAAGGGGGATTATTCATTGAAGACAAATGGTTGAAAGGGGGGGGGGCTTTATCTTTTCACCTGAACTTTCTAATGAGTTTTGTGAAGTATGTGCAGGATTTAGCAATTCATTGTTATATCTGAAAAATTTCAAACCCCTTGAAGCATAATCTCACATGTATAGTGAATGTTGGACATCATTGAGTTCCTTGGATACATCACTCTTGTTTTCTACACTGGTTTAGCTCAAGTAGACTTAGAGATGATCTACTAAAGGTTCTTTGCTAAAGAGAACAAGTGACAGCATCCCTCTCTTAGTGATTTTCAAGAAAATACTATTCAAAGGGAGGAAGAGAAATTTTGAAGAGAACCACACCACACCTTTGCATTTGGTTTCCAATAAGGGGGAGAAAATATTAGCACACATATTGACCCATTCATATGTGCTCTAATGTGTTGACAACAAATACAAAGGGGGAGATTGAAGTGCACTATGTTGCATTTGTTTTCAATGAGGTATGTTGTTGTTAAGGAATGAATGGATGTCAAGGAGTATCAATATGTGAATGAAAGAGGATGTGATGGTGGTGGTGATGAATGGAGAATGGCCATGGTGCTAAGATGAATTTCACTTAGGAGATTCACTAAGTGGAATAGGAGATTATGGTTGAAACATTCTCCATGTATAATCAGACGATTGTGGAGATGATCTTTATGTTCTAAGAACTTGTATCAACTGGATACAATGTCACAAAAATATTAGAAGACCATGCATTATATTGACAATGCATGAGGAGTGGTAAATGATCCGTCCACAATAACTGAGTGGATGATGTGGTGTTAATGAAGTCCATGCACAATTACTTAGTGGATGTGAATTTGAAGGTGATCCAGCTTGATCTCTGATTGGATCAATGAAGAACATTGAAGATTATGTGATTCAGGAGCTTTGGTTGAAGGAAGAAACCATTGGGAATTCCATTCCTTGGTGAAGAATACATGATTGAAGAGAATGGAAGAATTCTTTTGAAGAAGAAGAAGAATGGAGAAGAGGAAGAATGGCTTGGAAGAAGTGGCTTGGCATTTGGAATTTGGTACTTAGTAACTTTGTTTTTACACAAAGTCTAGGTTCTACACTTAAGAAAAAAATATTCCAACCTCAAGGGTTCGACCGAAGGCTCTTGTTGGACTCACGGTCACCATGCCCATGGGGAATCCCAGGGGGCCATCCCAAGAGGAGGTTGGGGCCGTGTATAAGCCCCGAGGCCACACGGTGGTGAAGCCCGCGCAGCCTGGGTGCAGGAGCGCGCCTATGAGGAAGCATGGTGGGCGCCAGTGGCGCGCCCGAGTGACAAGGGTGGGCGTAAGAGCGCGCCCGCAGAGAACACGGTGTGGGGCGATACCGTGGAGGGATAAGATACAATTTAAGTGGAGCGGGGAATGTGAGTTTGTTAAACCGGGTGGAAACCGGCCGCCGATTCGATGTGGGACGGTAAATTTTCACCACGGATCGAATCCTAACCGTCCAAGTGATCCCGCGTCGATCTTCCCAATACATCTTATCCGTCGTGCTCCCGATCTGATCCAGGCCATCCGATGTCTTTTAAACTCTGGATCCGACGGTTGAGGAGTCGTCCTCTACCTTGAGCTCACCCGAGGCCACCCACAACTCCTCCTTCGAACCAGGTACCTCCCGAAGATGGATTTTGAGTATCCGTCCACCTCTGACGAAGCCGAAGTGTCCTTGAGGTTCTTCTGGCCACACTGAACATGATCATGCATAAAAATAAGGGAACCCGCATGAAACAGAGGAGATTCAAGATTTGTAAAGATTTTGAAAACCCAAAAATCTCGGGGATTCAAGTTGTATCTCCGCGGATGACCGAGGAACCTCCTCTGCCTTTAAAAGGAGCTCCCGAGCATCATAGCCGCTTACTGAAATTTTGAGACCCGCGAGCACCCTTGTGCCTCCTGAAGAAAAATCCCCTGCGCACACCACTTGCACGGCAGAAGCCGAAAGCCTCCTTTTGGATTTGTGAATTTCCTTTCGTGCACTCCTTGCTTGAAAGAAGATTGGAGGTTCCCTGCGCGCCTCCCTTGCGCATCAGGAATTGCCTTAACTGCCCGCACACTTGTGCGATAGGAGGTGTTTGCGCGCTCGTGGTGTCTTTCACCCTTGTGGCTTGCGCGCCCTGTGGTGTTGCACCTTGCACACCCGAGGTCTTGCACGGTAGTAGCACCTGCGCGCCCGCGGCCAGTGAACCTTGCACAATAGTGTTGAAGAAGAAGTGGCCCTTGCACCCATTGCACTTGTGCGCTTTGAAGAAGAAGGGAAGGCCGAGGCCTTAGTGCCTTGTGTGTGTGCCAAGTGAAGAAGGCCCTATGGCTTGTGAGTGCTAAACATGAACAAAGGAAAGAGAGGCCGAGACCACACCTAAAGTGTGTGCAAGTGAAGTAGGTGAAGCCTTAGTGTGTGAAAAAGAGGTCGTGGCTTGTACCTTGTGTTTTCAAAAAGAATGTGTGTGTGCAAACAAAAGAAGAAGAGGCTGTAGCATTTTGTGTGTGCAAGAGGAAGAAAGAACAAAGTGTTTGTGCATACTTGAACTATACTAGTGAAGAAGGCTTAACCGTAGTGTGTGCCTGAGTGGTGTGTACACACTAAGAAGGAGAAGAAGAAGGATACTCCACACTAAAGTATAACACACATTAAGTGTGTGTAAACAAATTGAACAAAGTGTGTGAGTGAATAAGGTGTTTGTGCTTAAGGAGTTATTACCCTTTGAGGGTTTACTGCACTGAGAAGAGGAAAGGGGAGTGCATGCTTGCATGCATGAACGTGCACATGTGAACAAAGCCAAATCAGCTTGTGTGCATTTGAGGAGTCCAAGACCAAGAGTTCTTGAAGATTATTGAGAACCCATGCAATCAGTGCATGAAGAGGCAGAGATTCCATGCACTTAGTGCATGATGTTGTGTTGAAGTCAGACTGAAGCCAGACTGAAGATAAAGAAACCAGTTGTCTGAGTTTTCAGTAGATTGAGATGATCTAGATCAACTGAAGTGATCAGAAGTCTTGAGCAAGACCAACAGACATTTTCAGAGGCTGTTGAAGATTCTTGAAGAGAGAGGCCAGGTCATCCTTAGAAGAAGGAGATAAATCCTGAGCAAGACGAGGAGTCCTGTTCATCAAAAGTGAGAAGAAGAAGAGAGCAAGGCCAGCAGCCTTTATCCTAGGCTGTTGAGGATTCTTGAAGAACTTAAAGAGAAGAAGAGCTATTCGTGTGACTCGAGGAGCCAAGAGAAGACCCCCCTATGAAACTCACGGTGGAAGAAGTCTTTAGTGGGATTCTAGAGCAGGCCAGTGGGACTCTGGTAACACTGTGGGATGCAGTATAAAGAAGCTCCTGTGGGACTCAGGAGAGATACAGTGTGACTCTGTATAGACCATTGTAATTACTAACTGAATTATAGTGGAGAAACCATGTTGGGGAGTTTAACCAACATGGCAAGGATGAAGACCTTTGGAGCCGAACCTTGTATATCCTTGTGTCCTGTGCCGTTAAATTTACTGCATCACTCGAGGAAAGGCTGAGAGATACAGGAAGAGTGGATTGAGGCCTTAACAAGCCATAGAGGTTTAATTGATAAAAAATCAATTAGTAAAAAGTTTTAAAGGATCACTGATTCACCCCCTCCCCCTCTCAGCGATCACACTGATCCGGGCACTTCAATTGGTATCGAGGGAGGTTACCACTAAAAGATCCAAGGGAGTCTTTATGAAGTGCAGATTTACGGAAGTGATCAAATACCCTCAAATGGAGATATTTTCCAAGACTCTGAAAAATAGAAAGAAGAAACATGACAAGAAGTTGATGAAAGCATGTCCTATCTGTGATGAAGTTGGAACAATGAATGATCTTCAGAATGCACTCAAATATCTTCAGAAGACTGTCCCCATGTAAGTGGCAAAGTGTATATCTATAGGCATCCATGATCTTCAAGAAGAAAAATTACAGCTAGAAGAAGAATCCAATGCAATGGAAGATCAGTTGGCTAAAAGGGTTGGCATAACCAACACTCTCAGAAAGCCGGTGAAGGCTAAAGATGAAACAATATCTCTTTGCAATGAAAGATATGAAGACACTACTGAATAATTGAAAAGAATCATTTCTGAGAAAGAATTATTTAAGATAAGGGTTAAAGATATTTTCCATGCGCTGGAAAATAGGCACAAAGTGTCAATGGTTGTCAAAGATGCTCAACTAGAAGAAAAAGTAAATAGGGTAAAGGAGCTTGAAAATTCATTGCAAGAAATGAAGAAGGTGCATGAAGACCAGATGAAACAACTGAAAGAGAATTGGGAAGGAAGGATGAGATTTGTTGAGGATGAGAATATCTCTCTCAACATGAAATGTTTAGAGCTAGTGGTGATATTGAAAAATCAGAAATCACCCAAAACTGAAGCCTCCCAATCAGCTGAAAGAAGAAATGTTGCCACTCAAGTGTGCATTGAGAAGGATGATTCCAAAAGGAGGATATCCTCTAATTAAAGGGAAACATCTTCTAAGAAGAAGGTACCATCCATACCATCTTGTACTAATGATTCTAAATGTGTTTCCACAAAAAGTGCAGGATGGAAGAATAACTCTAAACAAGTATGGATGAAGAAGATGAATAAAGAGAGCTCTCCTGAAACAACACAGTAATTCAAGAGAAATGCCCAAAAACAAGAAGGAATCAAGAGGTCATGATTTGTGGGTCAGTGTTGGTGTTGTAATACGTATGGGCACTGTGGAAAAGATTTTTGGTACAATCTGCTGAATGTAAAAGCACAAAGGAAGCCCATGCCAAGGGGGAGCAAGCCAGAGGAAAAGAAGTAGCATCCACAGGTCCAGAGACATCTGTTTACTGCAAATAGATTGGGATTACTTGACAACATCTGGGATGATTGAAAAAGTTGTCAAAAAGATACATGTCAATCTCCAACTGTATCCAGAGCTCAAAAGAAGAAAAGATCACAGAACCTGGAACAGAAAGAATCCTTGGGAAGCAAGCAGAATAAAGCTAAAAAAGCTCCCAATAAGATTTTGTCAAAGGAAGAGAAGTCCTTGTATTTGAAATCCAAGAAGGGTGATGCATCTATAAGGACCACCAAGAAGAAAACATTCTTCTACTGTGGAAAGAAAGAACATATCATGGATCTTTGTAAACAAGCCATGAAATGCAATAGAGGCAGACTGGACTCAAACAGACAATCAATCCAGATGTAGCAGAAGGGATTGGTTGAAAACTAGTTTCCTAATAAAGGTAGATTGAAAGCATCAAAGGAACTATGTGGAATATCCAGAACTGAGGCCACACTTCCAAGTGACTTACTAGTCATATGGCCAAATCAGTTGCAACTTTCCAAAGATCTGAAAAGAGATGAAGATGAAGTTATGGCAATTGCTAAGGAAAAAGGGAAGAAGAAGATTTCACATGGAGATGTATTGAGATCCACACCAGCACAAACATCATTGAAGATCAAATGTACAAGTGTGAAGAATGGTGAAAATGGGACATCTCAGTTGAGAGAATCTTCTCAACCTTGTTGTTCACGTTGATGAACCAAGGAGGTTCCATCTTATTCCCTAACCACTTGTATTTACATGTGCTAACATTTCAGGGAATTTAAGATGATAATCATTCTCATCTGGAGAGTGGTTTAGACAGAATGGAGTGCACCCCTTGAGGGGGAGCCAATCTGTAGAAGATGGGATTCTGAGATTTAATACCATCTTGAGAAAAGTGAAGGTATTCCAATCATTCTTTCATCCCTTGTTTCTTAATTGTATTCATCATGACAATTAAGGGGGAGTATTGATTGAAGACAAATGGTTGAAAGGGGGAGCTTTATCTTTGCACCTGAACTTTCTAATGAGTTTTGTGAAGTATGTGCAGGATTTATCAATTCATTGTTATATCTGAAAAATTTCAAACCCCTTGAAGCATAATCTCACATGTATAGTGAATTTTGGACAGCATTGAGTTCCTTGGTTACATCTTTCTTGTTTTCTACACTAGGTTAGCTCAAGTAGACTTAGAGATGATCTACTAGAGGTTCTTTTCTAAAGAGAACACGTGACATCATCCCTCTCTTAGTGATTTTCAAGAAAATACTATTCAAAGGGAGGAAGAGAAATTTTGAAGAGAACCACACCACACCATTGCATTTGGTTGCCAATAAGTGGGAGAAAAGATTGGAACACATGTTGACCCATTCATATGTGCTCTAATGTATTGACAACAAATACAAAGGGGGAGATTGAAGTGCACTATGGTGAATTTGTTTTCAATGAGGTATGTTGTTGTTAAGGAATGAATAGATGTCAAGGAGTATCAATATGTGAATGACAAAGGATGTGATGGTGATGGTGATGAATGGAGAATGGCCATGGTACTAAGATTAATGTCACTTAGGAGATTCACTAAGTGTCATAGGAGATTATGGTTGAAACATTATCCATGTATAATCAGACGATTGTGGAGCTGATCTTTAAGTACTAAGAACTTGTATCAACTGGATACAATGTCACAACAATATTAGAAGACCATGCATTGTATTGACAATGAATGTGGAGCGGTAAATGATCCATCCACAATAACTGAGTGGATGAAGTGGTGTTAATGAATTCCATGCACTATTACTTAGTGGATGTGAATTTGAAGGTGATCCAACTTGATCTCTCATTGGATCAATGAAGAACATTGAAGATTATGTGATTCAGGAGATTCGGTTGAAGGAAGAAACCTTTGGGAATTCCATTCCTTGGTGAAGAATACATGATTGAAGAGAATAGATGAATTATTTTGAAGAAGAAGAAGAATGGAGAAGAGGAAGAATGGCTTGGAATAAGTGTCTTGGCATTTGGCATTTGGTACTTAGTAACTTTGTTTTTACACAATGTCTAGGTTCTACACTTAAGCAAAAAATATGCCAACCTCAAGGGTTAGACCCAAGGCTCTTGTGGGACTCACAGTCACCACGCCAATGGGGAATCCCATGGGGCTAGCCCAAGAGGAGGTCGGGGCTATGTATAAGCCCCGGGGCCACGCGGTGATGAAGCCCGCGCAGCCTGGGCGCAGGAGCGCGCCCGTGAGGAAGCATGGTGGGTGCCAGTGGCGCGCCCGAGTGGCAGGGGGGGGCGCAAGAGCGCGCCCGCAGAGAACACGGTGCAGGGCAGCACCGTGGAGGGAGAAGATACAATTGAAGTGGAGCGGGGAATGCGAGTTTGTTAAACCGGGGGGAAACCGGCCGCCGATTCGATGTGGGACGGTGAACTTTCACCACGGATCGAATACTGACCGTCCAAGTGATCCCGCATCGATCTGCGCCGCACATCTCATCCGTCGCGCTCCCGATCTGATCCAGGCCGTCTGATGTCTTTTAAACTCCGGATCCGACGGTTGAGGAGTCGTACTCTACCTTGAGCTCACCCGAGGCCACCCGTGACTCCTCCTTCGAACCAGGCGCCTCCCAAAGATGGATTTTGATTATCCGGCCACCTCTGACAAAGCTGAAGTGTCCTTGAGGTTCTTCTGGCCACACTAAACATGATCATGCATAAAAATAAGGGAACCCGCGTGAAACAGAGGAGATTAAAGATTTGGAAAGATTTTGAAAACCCGAAAATCTCGGGTATTCGAGTCGTATCTCCGCAGATGACCGAGGAACCTCCTCTTCCTATAAAAGGATCTCCCGAGAATCATAGCCGCTTTCTGAAATTTTGAGACCCGCGAACACCCTTGTGCCTCGTGAAGAAAGAGCCCCTGCACACACCACTTGTGCGGCAGAAGCCCAAATCCTCCTATTGGCTTTGTGAAGTTCCTTTTGTGCACTCCTTGCGCGAGAGAAGATTGGAGGTTCCCTGCGCGCCTCCCTTGCATGACAGGAAGTGCCCTAACTGCCTGCACACTTGCGCAGCAGGAGGTGTTTGCACGCCTGTGGTGTCTTTCACCCTTGTGGATTGCGCGCCCTGCGGTGTTGCACCTTGCACACCCGAGGGCTTGCGCGACAGGAAGTGGCCTAACTGCCCGCACACTTGCGCGGCAGGAGGTGTTTGCGCGCCCGTGGTGTCTTGCACCCTTGTGGCTTGCGCGCCCTGCGGTGTTGCACCTTGCACACCCGAGGGCTTGCACGGCAGTAGCACCTGCGTGCCCGCAACCAGTGCACCTTGCGCGACAGTGTTAATGAAGAAGTTTCCCTTGCACACATTGCACTTGCGCGCTTTGAAGAAGAAGGGAAGGCCGAGGCCTTAGTGCCTTGTGTGTGTGCCATGTGAAGAAGGCCCAATGGCTTGTGAGTGCTAAACATGAACAAAGGAAGGAGAGGCCGAGACCACAACTAAAGTGTGTGCAAGTAAAGTAGGTGAAGCCTAAGTGTGTGAAAAAGAGGTCGTGGCTTGTACCTTGTGTTTTCAAAAAGAATGTGTGTGTGCAAACAAAACAAGAAGAGGCCGTAGCATTTTGTGTGTGCAAGAGGAAGAAATAACAAAGTGTTTGTGCATACTTGAACTAAACTAGTGAAGAAGGCCGAACCTTAGTGGGTGCCTAAGTGGTGTGTACACACTAAGAAGGAGAAGAAGAAGGATACTCCACACTAAATTATAACACACATTAAGTGTGTGTAAACAAATTGAACAAAGTGTGTGAGTGAAGAAGGTGTGTGTGCTTAAGGAGTTATTACCCTTTGAGGGTTTACTGCACCGAGAAGAGGAAATGGGAGTGCATTCTTGCATGCATGCACGTGCACACGTGAACAAAGCCAAATCATCTTGTGTGCATTTGAGGAGTCCAAGACCAAGAGTTCTTGAAGATTATTGAGAACCCATGCAATCAGTGCTTGAAGAGGCATAGATTCCCTGCACTCAGTGCATGAAGTTGTGTTGAAGTCGGACTGAAGCCAGACTGAAGATAAAGAAATTAGTTGTCTGAGTTTTCAGTAGATTGAGAAGAGACTGATCAACTAAAGTGATCAGAAGTCTTGAGCAAGACCAATAGCCCTTTTCAGAGGCTGTTGAAGATTCTCGAAGAGAGTGGTCACGTCATCCTTAGAAGAAGGAGATAAATCCTGAGCAAGACGAGGAGTCCTGTTCATCACAAGTGAGCAGAAGAAGAGAGAAAGGCCAGCAGCCTTTATCCCAGGCTATTGAGGATTCTTGAAGAACTTAAAGAGAAGAAGAGATACTCGTGTGACTCGAGGAGCCAGGAGAAGCCCCCTGTGAAACTTAGGGTGGAAGAAGTCTTTAGTGGGATTCTGGAGCAGGCCAGTGGGACTCTGGTAACACTGTGGGATGCAGTATAAAGAACCTCCTGTGGGACTCAGGAGAGATACAGTGTGACTCTGTATCGACCACTGTAATTACTAACCGAATTATAGTGGAGAAACCATGTTGGGGAGTTTAACCAACATGGCAAGGACGTAGGCCTTTGGAGCCAAACCTTGTAAATCATTGTGTCATGTGCCTTTATATTTACTACATCACTCGAGGAAAGGCTGATAGATACAAGAAGAGTGGATCGAGGCCTTATCAAGCCATATAGGTTTAATTGATAAAGAATCAATTAGTAAAAAGTTTTAAAGGATCACTGATTCACCCCCTCCCCCTCTCAGTGATCACACTGATCCGGGCACTTCAAAAACAAACACCCATTACAGATCAACACTATTTTAGTATCCAACCCAAGAAGATGATGTTCTATTCCGGCATTATGAATATCAAAAACCACTTCCACAATGCATATAAAATTCCCACCATGACATGGTGACTTACCTTAGAGATTTACTATAGGGACCTGCCATGCCCAACCCAAAACAAGATTCTTTTTTCTAGCCATGGACTCCACCATGAATGTGGTTGGGATTTTTAGCCATGGTGTTGTGGGAAACCACTAAGAGGCCACACCAAGAATCATGACCTACACAAGGCATGGTTTTTTTATGTTGTTTCATACACCAGGCCCAATGGAATCCCATGACCTCCAAAATAATTACTTTCCATCCCATTTTCTCCAAAAATGACGATATTTTTTAAATCTATTATTAACCTCTAAATCTTTACAAACTAAATATATAAATGAAAAATTGGTTTTACAATTTAGTCCACATACTAGGGTATGAAAATTCTCCCAACTATAAAAAAATCATATCCCCAAAAGGATGAGGATCACAAACCTAAAAAGAGATATGGATATTTCTATATTATCAAGGACTCACCCTATCATTTCTTATGGATGTAACTACTATAATTATATATAACACGAACCATTATGATCGTCTTTCCATGAATCACCTCATCCTATTAGTCCACTATCTAAACAATCATTTCAAACACTATGGGTTTGAGCTCAATCTCAACGTCATCCCACTCAATCAAATGTGGTAGATCCAGATGATACTTATTTAGTTGGGTAATATAGAACAAATCATTGATTAAATTCAAATGATAAGGTAATTAAAATTGTAAATAACCCATCCTCATTCCCTCCACAATACAAAATAGAGCAACATAATGAGTTCATATCTTACCCTACCTCCCCAAACATTTATCTTCCAATAGAGGAAAATCTCTATAGAAAACCTGATCACTAACATCAAAATATAACAGATGATAAGGAAGATAAAAATATGATTTTTGGAGACTTTTATATATCACAAACATACTCTTTATCAAATTCATAATATCTTTTGTCTCATGAATGATGACTTTCCTAACTAAGAACGATTATACAATATCTTCCTAACAAATAGGCAATCTAAATGACCTACCAAACAACAGATCAAATGGATCCATCCGGACCGAATCCTAATAGGTATTATTTTATGAAAGAAATCATTAAGTTATTTATTCCCATGATCTACTAATGTAAATAATTATTATTGATACATTTGGTTAAGAATATTTATGTCTCACTTTGTCTAGCCATCCCTGTAGTGATGATATAAATTATGCAATCAGTTATCTCATTCTTGGACAATAATAATGCTGACTTATTTTATCATTAACCTTTTTAAATCGAAGGTGTGTAAATAAATTATATCATTATTAATTATCCATGAATTCCTATCTCTGGACTATTAGAAAAACAATTTTTCATAAAAATAACTATACCGCATCGGCAGAACAAGGCCACTCACCTGAGGTCACCCAACATAATGGGTTCGTCTAAATCACAGAAAATACAATTCATTAGACCCTCTAAATTGAATATGAATATCCAAAGATAATCCATCCGAAGAAAAATAGAGGAACAATTGTTTATCATATCTCCCTTCATCCAAGTGTATCTTAAAAAAGAGCCCTAAGGGAACCACTCTTTCACAGATTCCATCATTTCCTAATTCAAAAGTTTTCTTCTAAAAGAGTTTGAGACCATGTTTAAATTTCAAGGGGTGTATGAAATTTAAAAATAAATGGCCAGATGGTAATCTAATCATTTTCCTTATCTCATGATCAAGCCCTTATAAATGAACACATATTTCAGACACTTATGGTTGGAATACACTATAAACTGATTCCCAAAAAGGCATTGACACTATGTTTTCAAGTCGTTCATTACCTCTTCCAACTCAAGATCACTAATGGTGAAATTCTTATTATGAGTAAATAATTGATGAGAGTAATGAGATACCACCTATCATATATATATTAGAACACATCCCAAATCCATATATGAGGCATCATATTAACCATCTTATCCCAAAGTTGACGCAAAAATAAACAATACTAGATCTAAATTCAATATCACTTTCAAATCCTCAAGTGATCATTTGAACTAATCACTTCAAAATATCTTCAGAAACTTATAATTTAACTGTATCATAGGATTTTAAATCTTTCTGATGTCATAAATAAAGTCGTTATAATAACTTGTTAATTATATAAAACTATGAATCTAAAAAACATTCATAATATTCTCTCAAGACATCACTATAAAAATCTTTTTAGGATAAAATATGACCATTTTATCATAAATTGCATGACATTGAAAATTCACCACATTAATTTAGAACTAAAATTTGGATATGCTCACGTGTAGGAAGTTCTCATTCAAGATTCCAAGGATGAAATTCATTTTCATAACATGATCCTATTCAGATCTCTAATAAAAAAAGATGTCATCCATTAAAACAACCATGAAGGAATCTAAAAACCGATTTAATATTTGATATATAAAAGCCACCAAAACCATAGAATAGTTATTGAGAAAAAATAAATAACCAAATAGTAATAATTCCTAGAAATAATCCTCAAGGTATCCTTAGTAATATCATCCTCTAAGACCCCCAAATGAGGGCACCCCAATCTCATATAAATCTTTGAAAACAACTGAGATTTCTTAGGTTGATAAGAAATGTCATGAATCTTAGGAAATATATAGTTGTAATTAAGAATTTCCTTTTTTAGATTCGGGAAATTATCACATTTTCAGGGAGTCTCTTCCACCTTCTTTTCAAATATCTCTAGTGATCCCCATGATGAAATCCCAAGAAAAATAAATACTATAGCCTCAATATCCTTAAGATGAACCATTAAAAAGTTTAATTTTGTGGGTTCTATATGGTATACTTTTATAGATATTGGACTCATACCTAAAATGAATTCTATAACAAAATATAATTCCCTCTAAGTAAGAAACCTGAAGAAATTTTTTGGAACAACTTCAAGGTACTCAATCACCACCATGGGAAGAGGGACACTTCAACTTAGATCAATAACATAAAGAAACATATTTGAAAACTTACATGATATAATAAATAAAGAAAATATGACCTTCTCTCCCTAATCTAGGATCATACACACCCTAAAATCCCTATGTGATTCCATCAGATGAAAGAAACTATACCTGATGATGATAATAATAAATCAAGCATTTTTAACTAATCATATGTTTTTATACCCCCCATTTTTCCCATGTATGTTTTTATTTAGTTTCTTTATTAAACATACTAGAGTTGGGTTTCTATTTTTTATAACTTTGTAATCAATCCTCTATTCTTTTTGAGTTGGTTATCTAGATATTTTTCGGTGGGAAATAGAAGGGAGAAGGAAATATTATGACAATAATAATTCAAACCATAAATGTGTAATTATCGATTTGAAATAGAATGGGTAGATCCCATTAATTTTTTTTGATCCACGAATTGTTATGGGAATAAATCATGAGTATCCTTTATTATTTGAATTATATGTAGAGAATGTGAAATTATATCTCATGATGTGAACTGATTTTTCTGGGTTTTAAGACTAGGAATCAAGTTTTTTGTGTATATTTAAAATAGATAATTCACTACATGAATCCCATATTCATATCCTGAATGGGGAATTACTAGTAGTTATGTCAACCTTAGATTATTGTGTTTCTTACGAATCTTTCCTATCCTTATCTCTCATTTTATATCCCTTACTTAAGAAATATTTGGTATCCCTCATTGAACCAAAATCACATTCTGAAGGATGTTGGTGTCATGGTCCTATATATTGAAGGTATGTTTCTTGATTATTATTTAAAATATTTATCCCTTAGTTTTATGAGGGAATAACCCTAGATCAAGATTACCAAACCCATAATAATATCTAATTTCATGCACTAAAAAAGTTTCTCGGTTTTCATTTCATGTAAGGATGGAGGAACTAAACTCATCCTTGTATCATTATGAGTTTATATTATTTATATTATATTAAGGTGGGTGTTCTAGAACAACTTCCTGAAAACTTTTTATTTTACTAGTATATGAAAAATTTAAATTTAATCTATATTTTTTGTGAATAAACTAACCAAATCAATAAAACTATTCTTTAGGACTTGTGGCTTTAATTTTGGTACTTGAAGCTACCTGAGAGGTACAACAACCTATGATATCTGGATAGAACATGGTTGTTTTGAAACTAGAGCCCTTTTATAGTTTGTAAATTATTTATATTTGGATTAAGATCAAGAATTTTCATAAAAAATTGAATGGATATAACTGGTAACCTCGCATAGAGGAATAAATGGATTATTAATTCATAATTGGATTAATTAACTAATGTGGGTTATTATGAAATGTCTGAAATTATTGATGCTTTTAATGATTTGGAATTATTTTTCTTTATGTTTATTTATATGAGATTTCAATTGGTGATTACACCTATGCCCGAGGATCCACTAATTGATCTGTTTATTTTTTCCCTTGGAATTGTTTTACACCATGGGAATATATAAGTGGATCTACCATGGAAATTACCATATACCACAATATGATTGGGAAAATTTTTCACTTGGCACAATATTTAACCCTTGGAACAAGTTTGAAAATCTTGTTTGGGAATTCACATATAACCCATGATGAGATTGTTACGTTTTACATCGACACAGTTATGCACCCTGGGAACACAAAAGTTTTTATAGCAACATAATTCTAATAGAGCCCATTATTGTTTGATTACTTGATGATTGTTGGAGAGACACCCAATTACTTAAGACACAACATGGGTGATTCATCCTATGAAAGAGAATTATCCAATAGTATGGGTGATTTCTCAACTTTAGGAGGATCCAACACTTGATCAAGATTTCCAAAACTGTTCCGAAGAAGGTTGGGATGACTTTGGGTGTCAACCCAGAGCCCTAGGGTGTCCATCTTTATATCATAATATATATTAATTTATGAATTAATTACTCTAATTAATCACACCATTGAACATACAATATATTCAAAATTGTTTTTTAGACATCCCGTTTGTTGGAATATTAATTAGTAATAACACACTATTGTTGTGTCGTTTGGTACCTGGGCATTATTCTAGGATGTAAGGATGGAAAAGGGAAAGAGACGCTATACTTGATTGTTTCCCTGATGTATGGGTTAATTATTTGATACAAGGCCAACATGGGTTTTTTGACTTGGTATTTTTTAGTATTATTTATCAATCATGTTTATTTATTTACTTTTAGGAATTTTAACATTTCATTTAGTTACATTAGACCTAGAATTACTTGGTATTTATTATATTTTTTATTTTTTGGTTTTCCAATTATTATGTTTGGGTTACATGTTTATTTATTTATTTTTAATCTTTTAATTACTACTATATACTAGAGTATATAGTGTCTTAAATATTTTTCTTATACCCTAATTTCTTGGTGATAAACTATCATGCATGTGGAAGCATATGTGAGGTATCCAAACAAACCAATCTCAGTCATTTGAGGGAGTACCATGTTAGAGAAATTACAAAGAGGTATAAGTGGTCGAGTGTTCTATTTCTTTTCTAGTTGGTATAGGAAGACTAGATACTTGGATGGGTTATGGATATGTAATGATCTTATGCCTAGGAGTGTCTAACCAATGTGTGAGGGAAAACCCGAGTTCCCAATGATAGAAATTTTTTTAATATTGTTTTCTTGTTATAGTTTTGATGCAACCTAACATTGTGTGATTTGGTAATTGTGTGACATTACTATTTATTGATTTTATACATATTAGATGGAATTACATGAGATGGGTATTCAAGAATTATGATAGGAATGTATGAATATATTTTGACAAGAATTTTTAATACTAGGTACACATTGGTTTCACATAACATATCTTCCATATTAATTTGTGAAAATTAGTCCCTTGATTTTTCTATGTAAATTTGTGAAAGAAGATATCATTATATACCAATTCACCTGTTATTATTAGCATAAATGAACCTCAAGTTAGTGGTTCATTATTATTTTTCTTACCTTTTGAGGTTTATCATTTTGTTTATCAAATTTTATAAGGATCATGTTGATGCTTGTAGATAAAATGCCTCCACATCATCTTCAGGTTGTCCATTAGGAAAGTGGTAATCAACACACTCCTTACATAACTAATCCAAATCTTCATAGGGTTACATGGAATGAGATAACTGATGATATTCAATACAATTTCTTAAAATTAATATAATCTATAGAGAGGGAGAATAACTATACCTTTTATGTATAATGACTCAAGAGAGTTTTGACTACAGTATCAGCCTACGTTTACTAGGGATGGAGGCCCCTATAAAGTTGAGTTTCAGATTGAGTCTGTCCGTGAGAACATTAAGCATCTAAAGAAACCCATAAAGTTTAGAGTGGAGCTTGATGCTTATATGTTTTGGGTACTATCCAAGAACTAGTGGGAAATTTCTAGGAATTATACTTACCAAGAGGATTTATCTTGGAAGGTATTTTTGGATATGTTATTAAACAACTTATACATAGATATATTGAGGTATAAGAGAGTTTGGGAGTTCATGAACCTGACATAGGGGCATATTTAAATAATTTTCAATGTTATAAGATTCACCAAACTAAATTTATATTTTCTATAATTAGAAATAGATGAGGAATCTTGGGTGAAGTACTTTATGGATGTGATTTAATACGAGATAAAGTGATAGGATAATTTATTTCACCTGGGAAACTTTATAGATTTTGTGAATCATGATGTAATAAAAATAGAGAACCTAAAAGGGGCCCTGAGTGGTGGGAATGCAATCATAATAGGAAAACCAGAGTGATCATATTCTCATATTAAAATGTGCCTCTATGATGGTTACTGATAGGGTTATAGTAAACATATAATCCATGGGTGGGGACAACTGTCTTAGGATTGTGACCTAATAGAGTACTTTCTGTGTGGTAGGGATTCCCATAGGTGTTTTGTAAGTCCTTTACATAAATTGGAGTTCTAAAATTACAAAATTATTTAATATATCTTTGTTTTTTATAATAAAGCCTTGCAGTTGAGTAGTGTAGGAGAATCATGAAAGGCACTAGAGTCAAAGAAAGACTTAACAAAACCTCAATAGTCTGTTAGTTTTAGTTTCATTAGAGACTCTGGCTTGGGTAGGGGGTGTGTAACCCCACTTAAGGAGTGATAACATCAACAAGAGGGTGTACAAAATATGATTCATAATGAATCTCATGGAAGAAGTTTGAGTCATCTACATGCTATACAGTCTACCGTGGCTGGTCTAGATGTGTGACTTTCTAACTTTAGAGGTATAATACATGTGGTATATATCCTTTATTACAAATTGTTTAATACAAAAGCATCACATTACATTTAATCTACATTACTTGAAAACATGATGGGTTTTTATATGGAGATGTTGTATGGGTTTTCAGCTATTGAAACACCATTATTAGTGTAAATAGAGGTTATCCGATGCGGCAAGAAGTTTTTCCTAGAAATTGTTTTCTATCATTTTCTTTCATATATGTTTGTAATAGAAATATAATTATTCAACTTGATTAAAGGTATTATACACCAGGATAAAATCCAATATTATAAAATTTGAGACAACTTCCTATATCTAAAGGGGAGCTATTTTTCACAAGTGTGAATGGGTAATCAGGATACTTTTGTTTGAAAAATCTAGTACTGTTTTGATTGTCTCATAAGTTTGACAGTAGGACATGTTCTTGATGACAATGATTTATAGGGGAGTTGATTTCTTCTAGTGTTATATAATTTCATGGATATATGGCCAGGAGAGTCATTATTATTACTACTCTAATTAGAGGTCATCTTCACAATCAAGTTAGTGCGATGAGATCTGCCAGTTTTTATCCATCCTTACATAATGGAACCAATAGAACCTCACGAATTGAAGGATTAATTAGATGATTTTAAATATAAGGTATTTTAATGACCTAATACTTTACATGGGGGTGGGGTAGGGGGGATATACCATTTTATTCACCAAGAAGTTTTCCATAACATCATTCTTATGTGTGGATTATTAGAGTCTGAACTAGATAACAATCAACAACTAGCATGCCATTCAGTGCATTGATGATCAGTTTGATTTGTTGATAGGTGAACATATTTTATCTAAAATTTAATTGAGTTTAGGGTTCCATTAGTTTAAATTGATACCATCTGATATACCGTGTACATATTTTAGGAGTAGGTGTGACTTTTTTGAGTTAATGGTGATTCTATTCGGTATAATGAAAACACCTATAGTGGTTATAGACTTTAACAATCATAACTTCGATCATTTTGTTGATAATTTTTTTTTTGTGATTTTCATAGATGAAATCTATGTGTAATCCCATCCTATAAGAGATCATACCAATAATCTTTAATTTTTTTGGAGTACACTGAGATAGAGTCATATTTATCCCATGATTTCAAAATGAAATTTTTGGATTGATAGAGAGAACTTCCTATGTCAGGTTATCTCATTGGATGGAGTGTAATTTAACATAGATAAGGTTTATTATGTCGTATCATGGGAGTTTAAAATGAGTTTATGATTAAAATAATTCTAAATCTAGTAGTATAATACCAGTGTTTTGTCTAGGCCATCTCCTATTTGGCAGTTTCATGATGACCAAGAAAGGGGTGATTTTTTTGGGTTAGATGATTGTGAGTGGGATTTCTAGGAGTGAAAATGCGTGATGAACTTATAAAATATCCTAAACTTACCTATATTAGGTAAGGAAGAAACCATGTATTGAGACACATCATGTGTGAGTCTTAGATCAGTTTTGAAATAGGTGGATCAAGTGGTTGTGTATGTCTCCAGTTATTGTTACTACAAAAAAACCCCTATTAGAAGTCGTTAGTTTTCAGTTTAGAGGGGGTTATAACCCCATATAGATATATTAGTGATGATTATGATGAAACACTGCTAATGTTTGTCCCCTATCTTATTGGGTGTGGATTTAGTGAAATACTGGTAAAATACATATGAGATTAGAGGCAGTTAGATTAGAGTGGATTTAAAAACCCTCTAATTACGCTTAAAATTCTCAGATATGTAGAGATTAGTCGCGGTTTAAATTGTCTCTAATCTTGAAACTTAATTTAAGGGGGTGTTTTAAAAACCTTAATTGAGGTTGTAAATCAAATATTGGTGTAGTTTACCTATAAAACCCCTAATCCTCTAATTTTTTAAAAATGTTTATCCATGGACACCCTATGAGCCTCCCCTAGAGAACCCCAAAACACCCAATAAGCCCCCCAGGACAACCAATGAACATTCCCTAGACCCAAACATGTAAAACCCACAGACATCCACTAGAGACCCCCATATAAAACCCCATAACACCTCATGGTCCTCCCCCTAGACAACCCCCTGACACCCCACAACCTCCCTTGGACAACCCCAACTGGAGGCCAAAACCCTCGAACAAGTTCTTGTTTTTATCAGGATCCCATGGACAACCCACTCATGGCATGGAAAACCCAAATGTACCAATATAAAGACACATTGAGTGACCCACACAACCCTAAATTTTCTTCCATAGCGGCGCGCAATGACCGCACTTCACCACCAAAAAAAAATCCGGTTTTTTAGGATTCAAACCCATGATCATAGGACCCATAAAGCATTTAATAACCACTATGCCAATGGCTGGTTTAAGTATTATGTACAAAATATTATTTATTTAGATACAAAAATGATTGATAATTTATATATATATATATATATATTTGTGAATCGAAATATAAAAAATATAATATATTTATGTATAATGTATAATATTTATAAATATTACATCTTTGTATATATAATATATATAAATAATTATATTTAAATATATTATTATACATTTATACATATACTTATAAATATATTTATATTTGTGTGTTTTTGTATATATTTTTGAATTTATATAATATTTATAGATATAATATAATTATAATATATACATACAATTATTTATAAATACTTATCTATATGTTTGTGTCTGTAATAATAATTATATTTATTATTATAATTATTTTTAATACATGCATTTTTTAACCTACAAAAATTATGTGTTGGTTTTATAAATACTATAATTTTTTATATTTTAAGATTTATATTATATATAAATTATATTAAATATGTTTATATTATATATTTATGTATATAATTATATAAATTTATATTATATCATGAATACACTCATATATATACTAAGAAAATTAATTACTTTCATTTAATTAGAAATATATAGAATAATTAGTTGATATATAAAAATATTTACTAAATTTTTTTTTTAATATGTCATATTATGTGATATATAAAATAATTATATAATATATATAAATTTATATATAACAAAATATTTATAATATAATATATATTTATATTTATATTTAATTTTGTCTATATATAATGTATTTTAAATAATTATATAACATATATAAATTTATATATAATAAAAATATATATAATATATATATATATATACATATTAAATTTTTTATATATTATATATATTTTTATACATAATATAACATAAATGTGTTTATACATAAATGTGATTATACATAAAAATAATATGAAATAAAATTGTAGTTAATATAATATATATAATATAAATCAGAATATAAATATATAATATTTAAAAAACCATATGTAAATTTTATATATTTGAATATGTATATTTATAATTACATCAATGTTATGTGTATCACTTTTTATATATTCATACATTTTTTACATATGTATAAATATTTATTTAAATTTTTTATAAAATTCAATTATATATATATGTTTATAATGTATTAAAATACATTTATATAATGTGTTTATGTGATATATATATATATATATTCACACACATGCACATAAAAACATATATATTATAAAATTTGAATTTATATGAATTCTAAAAAAACATAAAATAATAGAGGGGTTTAAAACCCCCTCTAATCCAAGGGATTAGTGGTGTTTCACGAATCCCACTAATATCATAAATTATAGGGGGTTCAAAACCCTTTATAATCAATGGAATTATTGGCGGTCCATGAACCCCTCTAATGATATAAATTCGAGGGTGTTCAAAACCACCAATAATTTCTTATTTTAGTGTTGGTTTTGAACCCCCTCTAATCTAAGGGAATTAACGGCAGTTCATGAACATCCTCTATGCTAGATCCAAGTCCAAATGTAGTATCCAGATAGAGATTTAATATCCTATACACCACTTTCTCTATTCTCTACCAAAATTCCAATGAACCTTCCTATACATTGACTCATCCATAGTGTAATCCTTAGAGACATCCCTAGAAATACCACTTGAAATATATCTAGGGATATCACTAAAGTTTTCTCATCATAGTTTTAAATGTCAACTAAACCTTTCCTCTAGTACACACTATAAAAACCTAATCTTTTCATTCATGGATATTATATTTTCCTAGATGAATATTTAATACATTACACAAATACAAGATTGAGGGCCATAATAGTTTAGTTTCATTGTAGAATATGTACTCAAAATTTTATTTGGTGAAAGATCATAAACTTATAACATAAATATCACCCTATTTGGTACTATTATCAATCATACATTACTTTAAAGTACAATTCATAACTTGGGGAAAGGAAACCTAATAAAGGGTGAGCTCAAATGCTTAGTATGGGCGAAAAACGGATATAAGTACGAGTAACATGAACATATGAATATTAGAACTTTGGAATAACATTTGAAAACCATACCCTGCAAATAAAATATCCCAATCTTGAGTCATGGAATAAATACTAGTAGTTTATAAGACATTAATCATAAGATAATCGAAGAAAATGTTCCATGAGAGCTTAACATTAGAAGAAGACATATATTTTTGTCATATACATAATTATAGATAATGTTGTGTCAAGGATACCTACAAGTATATTTTTGACATTTTATTCTTGCTTTAACCATGTGTGTATCTACTTTAGGCTTGGGATAACCTCCATTGTACCCTCTTTTGGGCTTGTTAAAACCTCCCATGTACCCTATTTTAGTATTGGTATAAACTCCCATATACCTGTTGATCTCAAATAACATTATTCATTACCTAGTTAATTAGAGGGAGATTTAGGGACCACCTATAACATAATCCAAATATTTTGTCCCATTATATCATAGAAAATTCATCATATTAGAACCCATGTAAGTAAATGAGTTTCATAAATCTTTCATCATATCATAACCTATGGAAAAGAGAATGTTTCATAATTATTTCATCATCTAATCAAGGGATAACCCATGTAAAAATAAATGGATTTCAGATAATTTTTTCATGATATTACCTGTGTATGTGAAATGGGTTTCCTATACATCTTTTATTTATAAACCACTCAGAGAATGAATAAGAATGTTATCCTTGGTTCGTATCCTCAGTAAGTCATAAGTTATATAAAAGGATGTCATCTTAGATGGAAATTTATTTTCAAATATGAACTAATTGTAATGATTGTTGAGGAATATGTATTGTCATTGAAAATTAATTTCTAAAATATAAGTTTTTATATAAATCTTTTTTTTGAAAATAAACATGATAACATATAAGGGATCCTTCAAAAATAATTTAAAAATTTATTGAGGAAAATATCCTTTCATAGTTGAAACAATTTTTGAAAAATATTATATTTTTAAAGCACTGTATTTTTAAAATAAAATTTTGAAAAGTATAAAGTTGTATCAAAGAAAATATTTTCCCTAATTTTGGGAAATTTTGTTCTTTCCATACACAATGATTTATTTCACAGCTTTGGTAAAAGTCGAACGTCAATTGTTTTTGTAAAGGACAGGAAGATTGGATTTTAATTTTTTTTCTAAAAAATAAAATATGGGTAAATTTGTCATTAATAAATAATTTTTAAAATGTTAACATAATTTTTTAAAACATTTTAATAGAACATGGTTTTGGAAGAAAAATGGTTTTCAACCGAAGAGATAAATAAAAATGATTTCTCTTAAAAAATATATTTTTAACTACATAGTTTGTAAATAGAGTAAAATAAAAAGAATAAATGTATCCTCATGAAATTAACATATAAGAATAAAATTTCTGAGATTCTTGAGATGTGAATCATAATATTGTTTCATTGGAATCATAATCCTAAACCATCTCGTTATATGATGAGATTGTAACATAAAACTCCTAACACTTTGGTAACATTGAATCATAATCCAGATGAAATAATAACATTAATGAAAAGTATAATATCATAAAAATATGGGTATTAATAATATAAAAATTAAAATAGGATGTATATATATATATCATATAACAATATAGGTTCATAATAGAACATAGGTCTCCAAGAATTTAATTTGAGACAAAATTCATTTCTGATTTGATAAATTTTGAACTCTAAACCATATGAAATATAGTTCCTAAAATATAAGTGTAAATAAAAATTATTTTAATATATTTATAATAAAATAAATCCATTTTCCTTACATAACCCATATAAAATATACACATCATGAATATGGCATGCCTCTCACATAAAATAAAAGTGAGATGAAACTTCATTACAAGTTTAATAATATTTTTAATCATAAGCCCATATAAATCATAACATCATATAAAACATTAATTATCATGTAAATGTGTGAGCTTAATTACATTAAATATAAAATGGTTGGTATATACTCCACAAAAATGAAATGAGTGTGGAATTTTCATTTGTCTCCCAGAAAAAAATAGAGTCTAGAAATTCCTTACCTTAGGAATCAAATTCTTTTATACATGTTATAAACTAATGTACAATATATATAATTTATTTGAAAATATATTATATAAAAATAATTAGATATATATATATATATATATCATATCTTATATTATTTACTTATGACTATTTGATACCCATTTAATAACAATTCCTTGTTTGTATCACATTTCAGGTAATAAATGTTATGTATTTTGTTTGTGTTTTCACTTATTATTTTTGGTCCTCTTAATATTATTATGTTTCCATAATATGTAGATTTTTAGTCATGAAATAGATGTAATATTTATACATAAAATATTTTTTAGACCAATCATTAATGATGGTTTTGAGAAATTAAGTATGTTATGATCCTGGAGATAGTAGGCTATATATACACAAGAGTACCATTTCCATTTTTCAATTATTAATATAGAAAGGTGGTATGTAATATTATTTATTTCAAAAAATTATCATAATATAATTTTATTTATTTAAATATACTTATAAATATAATCCATGTGGTGTGGTAAAAAAATATACGGTCACATCTCTTCCTAAAGTCACAAGTCTATATACACACGAATGACGTTATCATCGTTCAGTGGGTGAAAAAGGAAAGAAAAAATGATATATTATATATTAATAGTTATAAATATATGATTAATATTATAATTATATCATATATATTACATATATTCTTTAATTTTGTCTTTATTAGCTTCCATGTAAAGAGTTACTAAAAAACGAATCACATTTCTTCGTGAAGTGGTAGTCCACTATTCACATGAGTGACATTATGATATCGCCTATAAAATAGAAATTAAGAAAAGGAATATATGATATAATAAATAAATAGGTATAATTATTTTATAAATGTCATATATATTATTTATATCCATCATTATGCCCTTCCATTATCATTAGTAATGGAAAAACGAATGGCATCGGTTCGTGAGGTGGTATTCCACCCTACAAATGAATGATGAGTTCGTAAAACATATTATGAAAGGGGAGATGGTTGCATGAAATTAAATTAACATAAAATATATCATTACATGGAATTAATTTTGGTTATTATATCAAAATTGTTAAATATTAATTTCTGTTGATGGAGGAAGATATAAAAAAATCCTCGTTGAAGAATGTTACATATTCTTCATGTAACCTCCATAGGTTTGCTCCAAAATACATACTAAATGAAATTTATTCCCAAAATGATGATCATATGATGTGAATATGGATTTTGAGAGGTTATTTTGATTGGTATTTCTTTAATAAAAAGTGTTTGATGGTGTGAATAGGGGAGAAGAGTGGGTGGACTTTTATATGTGAGGTGAGTGACACACTTGTAATGTGTTGAAATGAAAAAGGTGTTACCACATTTTTCTCATTCCCAAAGGATAAAAAAGTAGTTATTCTAAATAATTATATATAATATTGTATAAAAATTTCTATATGGTATATTTTATACAATTTTTTAGGTCATTTTAACCATTATATTATTAGTTTAACCTATGGTAAACCGATTTTACCTTATATACGATAATTAATTTTTACTATTTTCACAATTCATTTGCGAAAAAATTATGTTAACCTAATAAGATAATGAATATTATTATAATTAAATATATTTAATCCTTTTTTCCAAATCCATTTCAAAAAATTTATTTTTTTTAAAAAAAACTAATATCATAGGTGCCATGAGAAATCATGTTTTGAAAGAGAAAATCTTCAAATGTTCACAAGATTTTTACATAAAAATTAAATATTAAAATGATTTAAATTTCCTAAATTTAAATAATAGATATATAATTGAACTAATTTTAATTTTAAAACAATTTATAAAAAAAGTTATCTTTATAAATAATTTAAACGAAACTACAGTTTTCAATTAAAATTCAGTATTTGTCTCTACTCATTTAAAAATTAATCTTTATAGAAAATTATAAATGTTCTACAGAATATAATTTTGGATTGATTTTTTAAAAAATGAAATTTAGTTTATCATATGTTTTTTCTAAAAGTGTAAAAAATTTGTTTTATAATAAGTGCATAAAAAGGTGATATAAATGCTTTTGGGAAAACAAAATTTGTTTTTAAGCGTAAAATTGGTTTTATTAATATAAATTCATTTAAAAACACATAAAATGGATTTAAAAAATGTTATTGAATATATAGTTTTTAAATTTAATTAAAATAATTAATTTTATGTGATTTGTATAATTTATTGAGGAAAAATGTATTCCTGTGCGTAAAAATTGTTTTTTAGAAAAAGATTTTATTTATTCCCAAATTGTTTTTATTACAATTTATTATTTATTTATCACCAAAGAATTAATTTTATATACTTGTTTTGAAAATATATTTACATAATTTACTTAACCCTACCCATACCCCCATTCCAACTTCTATGTAATTATTATCATATTTGATAATAATATTTTAATTTTATGCTACGTTTCATTTAAACTCGATGTTGTGGGTATCACAAGTTGCAATTAGTGTTGAATGTAATTAAAGATAAAATTTAATTCAGGATTAATTAAATATAAAAATAATGTTTCATGTAACATAAAATATCTAAAATATTCAATTTGTATTGAATAAACTATATTTTTTTAAAAAGTTGTTGTGTTACATTTTCCCGACCAAAATCATATTCTTTATATCCTCGAACAGGGGGGGGGGGTTGTTGGAATACATAAAACATAATAATTTGGATCATGTAACAATGTTTCCATTTATATTTGGAGTAATAAATGTGATTTTGAGTCTTTCTCTTGTGTGGAGTGACAAAATTATACATGTCCATAACTCAATTCTTTCATTTTTAAGAACTCAAATTTACAAAAACTTTAGAAATTTGATGCGACCAATAATTTACATCAGGGATCAATTTAGATTGACTATAATACATTTAATTTCTAAATTCATTAATATCATCAACCTGAAATGGTGGGTATGTACATTCCTCTATAATCGTAACTAAAGCAATGTCAATATAGTGATATTTATCCTCAAACCCATAATCAAATTAGGGACTTGAAATATAATTTTTTTCTACTTTCATATCCACATTAAACTATTTAAGACATGAGTATTACTAGTAAGGTAATTATTATTGTAAACCCAAGAGACATTGAAACTAGCATGGTGATCAAATTGAAAACCAGAAAAGAAATATTCAACGAGGTTTAAAAAAATATCATTCTAAAAATCAGAATAGACTTTCTGAATCCAGATATTTAGAGGAAATGTTTTGTAAATATAAACATCAATGGAAATTACCTCCACATAAATTTCTATAGAGTTTTGAAGTAACTTCATTTAAATTAGCAGGACTCTATATTATTAGTTTAATAAATTTATGGGAAAGATGATTATAGAGATGAATTAAAATACTATGAAATCACAACAAAACATGGGTAAATGGAGGTTGAAATCCCCAAACAATGTATAGAGACCATTTAAAAACATTCATAGGGTATTGAAAAATACCAAAACCAATAATAGAACATATATAGTATTTTCTCTTGGATGAGAGAAAATTATGGACATGGGAGAATTGTCGGAGCCTTAGATAATAATTAGTGAACCAAATGATTTCAAAGAGATTATAAAAAACATCCACAAAGGGTGACGTTTTAGGAATGTTCCTATCAGGAAAAATTTTATATTGGAAGATATTAATTTTAATTTTTTCTTAAAAAGGTTTCTTTTAGATGACCTCTATGAGTGGATAGAGTCGCGAGAACCAATTAATACCCAAACACAACATCAGTGACATAACGACTCTAATTAGCAGTGAGAGCACAACCATGATCACCTTCTAGTAGAGATTCTCGAGTAAGTGGTGAAATACATATTTTGAAGATAATAAGAAAATATTAATTGTTTATAAAACCTTTTTATTTTAAAAAAATGTATTGAAAATAGTTAAATAAACTAATTTAAACATTTTTTTTGGATTTCTTAATCTATGTTTAACACTTTGATACATATGTTCAATTTTATTCAAATAAAAGAACTATTTTGGATAATTTCCATTAATTATGTATTTAAAATATCACATCAATTTTTGGTTTAGATTTAATGTATAATAAATCTAATTTAAGTATTCCAAAACCAATTCTTTTGTGAGAATCAATTATGTACATGATTTTAGTGTAAAATATTATTTACGCTTAAAAGTCATTTTTCGAACAAAATTTTTTTATTTTGTTTTGCATATGGATATTATAGATAATTATTACCATAAATATAATTGATTCTAGTAAAATGTATTCTATATTTGGTATTAGGATAATAAATTTTATGTAATAATGTCAACTTATTCTTGGGTAAGAAAATAAGTTACCATGGTTAACAGTTTTCAACATTTTAAAGAGTAAAAAGGATTAAAACTGGTAGTTAAACTAGAGGATAGTGGTTTTAAATATATCTAAACCATTTATTAATTTTATTTTTAGAACAAATTTAAATAATTAATTATATTATCTTCTAAATTGGACTTATTTATTGCGATATGCATCTTAAAATGACAAGATATTATTATAATGATATGCGTGTTTACAAGGGTTTCACTTTCATTACTAATAAAAGGGAGTATCCCATCCTCGCATATTAAAACACCAAAATAAACAATATATAGAACAATACATACCCAAATACCTTATGAAAACCCTTATACAAGACCCGATGGTTTTTTTTCCAAAAGGACTATCCAAAATGGATTAATTTATTATTTAAAGGACATTATCTAAGGAAGTTGTATATGTTATCAACATGATTTCTAAAGTTTCTCTCTCAATGAAACCAATAAAAAATTATATAACCATATTAAATTTTTTATGTCTATATCATTACTATATTTATGTTTTTATGTTAATTTCATAACCATTTTCATACTATTTTCCATTTAGTGTCAATTAGATACATCACACTTGGATGAGTTCAGACTGCCACCGCTACAAAGATATATATATTTTTTTCACCACCACCTAAAAATTATTATTATAAAAAATAATTTAATTAATATATATGAAAATTATAAAATAATTGAATTTTTTTGAAATATAATTCATTCTTTATATTTTTTTCATCCGTCTGTTGATAAATGTTAATGTCAGTCGTGCGTAAGTGAAAATTAACACCTCCATAGAAAAATTATTTATTTTTACATTACCAACATATATGGATGGTTATTAAAATATATTTGATGGATATATATGATATTAATGAGTACGATATGATATTAATATGATTAAAAATAATATCACAATAATTAATTATCTTTTTAAAATAATCCATTGATATATATAAGTTGCTGCATTAATGCTCATCACTGATTTCATATGCAGGAACCATAAATAAAACTCAAATTAAATGATATTATAATGTAAACAATTATAATATAAGATATATTCAAGTACCCTAAATAATCTGTAATTATGAAATTCGTATTCATGAACATAGTCCCACATCACAATTATGAAACATGCGTGGAACAATCAAAATTACTAACATATGATGATAAAAATAATCGTTACTAGATAGTGAACGTATATTGAATTATGATAGTTTAAGAGTTATGAAACTCATAAATATGATTATGTTTCCCAAATAATTATTTACGATAGATATATTTAATATTAATGAAATTAATGTTCATTTGTTGATGTCAAGTGTAAAGGTAGGGGTTCTTGTTTTTAAATTTCATTTCCTTGAGTCATTTTTCTTATTATAAACCCAACTGAATTTATTTTATGTATATGATTCACCATTGAAATATTAAATTATCATTAACAATTTTATCTTGTTTATTAATGTTATGGTCTGTATTTTCTATTTCAATAGGTTTCAATTCAGATGCTCTCTTAGCTACAACAGTTTCATCGTCTCAATTTTCTTTCATTGAGACATGATATATATTCAACACCTTCTTAATTTTATGATGTGTAAACAATTTACATGAATAATATTTTTTTAATAATTTTAATAAAAATTACGGGGATTTACTATTATATATATGGTAATATTTTTTATGATGTATTAGTTTAGTTATTACCAAATCTGTAAGGGTTTATGATACAATCACACTATTTATTGAGATTTTTTATGTTTCAATTTGAATTGTGGGAATGTGTACATTATTTGTAATACACCATGTTAAGATATATTATGTAATTCAATTGAAATTTTATTTTTTATTCTAGATATGTTGTTGTTTATTAAAACTAGTTGAAGAATATAATTTCATCTATTATAGCATCTCTAAGTGTTTTTTCCCGGAAATTTTCGAGGATTGGAGGGTGTACCATGTGCTCATTTTAGTGTCAAAGAAGGTATCAAGATGTCTTCATTTTGAAAAAATGATGTAGTAATTATTATTGGTTTGAATAATTGGTTTAACCCATGAATGTGTTGAGGTATATGTGGATCCACATTTATGGAATAAGTTCATATTTTAAGCCTAGGGTTCACACCATGAACCATACATGGAAGCCCTTTTTTCAAGGGAATTATTATCTTCTCTCAATTAGGCCTATTTGCGGAACCCATCAGGTTCCCCTCAAATTTGTTAATCAAACAAGTTATATGATCCCTCTTTGTCCCCCCTTCCTATCTATATTTCATTCACATTAATCCTTGTTTTTTTGTATGATTTTTCAAATTATTTTAGGTAATATTGTTACCCAACTTCTCCATATTTTCTCTTCACTTATTATCCATTATTTACCAAGGGGTTAGACAGAAGATTTTCCAAGAGAATGGTAAAATTGTTTCTCTTTATGGGTATTTCATATGAAATTCAAAGTGAAGGCCCTGAGAGTCTGTTTTCAAACCACTGTTTTTCATTTGATGTGTGTTATTTTGTAATGATGATTATTTTGGGTTTTGGGTGAGTTTGAGTATTTTTTGTGAATTAATTTATATATATTTTAATTTATATCTTTATATTGGTATGTTGGGATTGAAACACACCCCATTGCTTGGGGATTCAACTTATATGCATTTATCAGTGAGTTTTGATCCTTTTAATAAAATTTGTGATTTTGGTTTATGTTGTTTGATTAATAAATTTTATATCATTTATGGATGACAATGGTTTTTTAGAGTCATAAGAGGTCATTATTATCTCGAGATAAATTGTTGAATCATTATTTTTGGTAGGGGCCGTAATTTTTTAGATACTCTTATGATTTTGGTAATTTTTTATTTCTAGGATTTATTAGTATTACTATATTCAGATTTCCTATCTCTTATGAGTTTACCTATATGGTTAGGATGGGTCTCTATGGAACAAACAGTATCCATGGATGGTATATCTTGCTAAACAGTTCGATGGTTGTTCCTTTACCACATGAGTTCTTATGGCCCTCTTTTTATAATATTTTTATGTTTGTATAATGTTTTAAAATGTAAAATATACACCATTTTTAAATTTCATTTTAAATATGTTATTTGGTAAAAATTTCATTTTAATGAAAAATTGGTTATTTCATAAATGGGAATTGAAATAGAATTACAAAATGAAAATGTGTTTTCTAAAAGAATGTTTATTGGGATTCGGATTAAGGCACCGTTGTGAGTAAGGTAACGTGTGATACTCAACTGAATTGATTTGGGAAGGGGATTTTTTGGTTTTTATAAAATATAAAATTTATTGAATTGAAATATTTTTTAATATTTTATATCGTTATGGAAAGAAAATATTTTTTTAAATCATATGTACATTTTTGGTATTCTTGTTGTGATTTCTTATATATTTCCTAGATAATCATTTGTAGGTGTTTTACATTGGTTGTTAATGGTGGAAATGTGGTAACATGCCTAGGTAGTATTATGATGATTTACATATCCCCTATAGAGTATATATATGTTTTATAGAGCCTATAAATTTAATGTAACATTATAACCAAAGTTATGAGATGAGTCTAAGGGATAAATATGTTATGGGGGAACACAATAAGCGTATCGTGAATATAAATTAACATTGAGGATACATGGAGGGTAACCCAGTACGATGTATACCGTTGAGTGGTATATATAGGATATGAGAAGCGATGATTAACGGTATCACCATAAAATTTTAATTTAAAATGTGAGCCTATATAGATGTAGGGGTAGTGACATGCCATGAACTTGAGTTTCTGAATTTAGTTTTATAATATTGGTTTAGAAATATATCCAACCCCATAGAGATACATGGTATGAGGTGATTATTATGGTACATAGTAAAAATTAAGATGCATTGAGATATATGAAATTCCTTTGATAATCTTTATTGATCTAACCATCATGCCTACAACTTGTTCGGATCACCTTTAGGTTTTCCCCAATGGATTTATTGTTATTTGTAATTTACAATTCCTTTAGGAATCCACCTAATAATATTTAATATTTTTTTGGTAATACCTCTAGGATGTCCCCACATAGATTTATTCTAATTACTAGCTATAATTCCTTGGTTAGTCCCCCATTTCACTCATTTTTATTACTAGTTGGAATGAATTGGCTCTATACCCACTTGGATTAATTTTGATTTCTTGTAATAATACCTTGGGACCATCTCCCCTTGGATTCATTATTATTACTTATTTTAATTACTTAGGGTAATCACTCATAGATATACAGATTTAACAGGTTTATAATTCTATAGAGATGTTACTTAGATTCATATAGACATCAAGTTTGGAGATCCTTGGAGTAGTTACTCATGCTCAGATGGATAACTATTTAGATAGACTAGGACATGATCCTTGGAAACATTGATCATACCAAATAATGGATAGTCTGTTCGGTCAGTACTGGTTGGAATTAATTAGTGAATTTCTCAGAGACACTCTGACAATGGAAGAAGCCTATATTCTCTAGGTTTATAGTGATCTAGTTGACACCCAACTCATGAAATGTATATTTATATTCATTTTGTGGTTTATTTATAGGTGGGAGTGTTTCATCCAAGTGAATAACCCATATATTTTTGTATTTATTTCACATTCAATTCATCAAATCAACACTCCATATAGTTTTGGCTTTGGGGATTTATATTGGGTCTCCATAATGACCCCTAACCTATTTCATGGTTTGATACTCAATGTATGTCATTAGTTTTTCCTATTTTATCTCAATAAATATTTTTAAAACTAGCTTTTATGAGGTAGAAATACATTTAATATCATTTTAATTCCTCTATATTACCCTTAAATGAATTCCCAGTAAGGTTATAGTAGAAGAAGCCTTATCGGGGCATTTACAGTGCCCATATACCATGATATTGAGGAAACAACTAGGTCACATATTTAGTAGAAACCATGAATCCCAGTCCACATTATTAGATCAAACTGTGAGGGGTTAGTCTAGTAGATTGTTAGGGGTCGGATGGTGTGCCTTAACTATGCACCTAGGATTCTCGCATGTGTGTGTTGAATAATTTTTAATATTGGGGGAGCTCATGGTTGGTACATGAGTTGTCTAACCACGAACCATAACCATTTTAGGGGGTCTTAAGGTAGGGAATGACATACAATTGGCTTATAGTCTGGCCAACCATGAAGTAAGACCACGCGACCCAGTTATAAAGGGATGAAGGGATCATTTTTACCATGGTTTGTTAAAAACACAACCCTCAACTTATTTTCTTATTTCTTTTCGTAGTTATCCCATATCATACTCTTTGATGATCCTATCCAAGACTAACATAATATTTATGATAATTCTTCAATATGACATCAAATTTGAGTTCCATTCATATTTTTGGATATCCCTCAATGATTAATTCATACAATACGCTATTTTCCTTATTTTTTATTCTATAGACAATGTTATTTTGGTGAAATATCATATGCCATATTTTTAGGTAATTCACATATTCTTCCTTTTTATTTTGACATAGGCCTATATAAGGGCCTATACAAGATGGGTCATATGCTATGTGCATATGGATGGATGTATATAAATTATCCCTCAATGTATAATTTTTTATACCATGTCGACTTCATTCCAAACGCTGGACGTTTTAGGTGGTGCTTGAAAAATTAATTAACCCTTAAAATGAATGTTTAATTCATGATAAGATATTACATGAAACCCATATACTACATTAGAGGTTGTTTATCTCATCATGAACCACCCATGGGGTGGGTTCTACCCTTTGGTTGTGGAAATGTCACCCATGGGGTGAGTTCATCTTGTTATTCTTTATGGATAATTGAATATGGTAAGAAGGTTGATTGTTAAAGGTGATAAGTACCTCAAAACACATTTTAATATTTATATTAATGGTATTAAGTGGATAATAAATTTGATTTTATATGATTATGAAGGGATTAATGAAATGGTTTATGAAATGGTGAATTAATTGGTAATGTTGATAATATATGGTTCATGGTATGGAACTCATGACCCACTAGAATGTCTTCGACATTTCTACTCATTGGATATGACCCCCAAGGATGATTTGTAGATTTATACTCCTTATATATGACCCAATATGAGTAATTTGACATTTATACTCATTAAATATCACCCAGTAGTATCCCTTAGAAATTTTAACTCCATGGATTTGACCCTGTACGATGCATTGGACATTTCTACTCCTTTGATCCTATCCTTTGTAGGTATGGAACATGATTACACAGAATAGTTAATTGTTGATGATTACCATTATTTAATATTATCCCTTATAATTTAGTTTCTTGATCCTATTATTCCTTGATAGAATAGAAAATATGACTTATAATTTTATTACATTAGACCCATTATATATGTACACTACTTCAGTTTATATTCCCTAATTGGAAAAATCATATCCGCCATTTGTGGTGGCCTACTAAGTGTTATCTCACAACCTATTCGGGACACAGTTTGGGTTCCATTCATACTTAATAGATGTAGTTAGGGATATGTCAATATTCCCACTTGGTTATGATTGATTTATTGGTGCATATGATTAAGGGATCATATGATTGGGAAATGGATCATGATTCTATTTTGAAATAGTTTCTTTCCTACAATTTATCACTTTTGATACATTTATTTTACCAAATTCCCATTTTCCATTTATTTCCCATCTCATTTATAGTTTAATGTCATACACAAAATTTTTTATATAAAATTTCCCTTGGATTTGATTATTATTATTCTGGTCTATATGATTTTTATTCTATTGATAGTAGATATTAAGATTATTTCTTATGTTAATTTATGATACCTCTATGTTATTTTAATTATAGGGGTATAGTATCCCCACCATAATATCACAAAAAGTTGCTTCTAGTTGATATCCTTTTCCATACAAGGAGGCACGCTTGAGTCCTTATGAACCACTATCGTGAGGCACCGTTTAGTGGATACTGTGTTGGTATGTTGCAAAGTGGTATTAGTGGAAGTTTCATTCCTTTTGTATTCTCATTTGGTGAAAAATAGATGGGGTATTAGGAATTATTTGGAATTTGGTAATGAAATATTCTTAGGAGTACATAACCGATGCACAATGAAAATATAAATTTTCTGTGATGGGATATGATGTTCTGGATTAGGCTGATTACTATTTATCTAATTTCACAATTTAGTGAAGCACATGTTATGTGTTGTTGATTTTTATTTTTATTTTCCATTATCTCTTTATGGAAATGAGATTTTTTTCTCATTCATCAACACTAGAATGTATGAAACTCACATGGAATGCATATTCCATGTCATCAATGATAAATTCATTAAAAACATAGAATTTATTATATGTCATTGTATGATATAGCTGCTATTCAACTAACATTTTTAAATGGGAATGAGACACATAATTGGTTACTAAAAGTGACTAAATTAGGAAAACAATCTTTTCCTACATAGATTAATGTATACACCTTAAGATGTTAATAACTGAACATTGAGTAATGGAATTTATGTTTAATGGGTAGAAACATGTTATGGTTGTGATTAATTGGATTCCATAGATCAATATATAAAGGTTACCAGACTTTATATATTTTAATTTTTAATTTATATTATTTAAACATTTAAGAATATTTGAAATGTAAATAAAAATATGTTGAAATGGCTATAAATTTCAAATTGAAATTTTTACCATTATATTTAGGTTTTAATTAAAACTTAAAGGGTGTTTTATTATACAACATGCAATTGAAAATATGTATACCGAAACCCATAACATATAGAATAGAACATGAATATAACATTACCATAATAGTGGGAAGTAGGAAGCATCTCTTTCATTAATATGATCTATATATCAACTAGAGCAATATTTAGAAGCTGGTAGAGGGGTTTGAATCATATAATAAGTGGGTGTACACTTACCATTTGTATATCTATGTTCCCATCATTACCAAATCTTGTTTGAGGTTTGTTCATGGAATTGGTTAAGATATTCCACCTTAATGACATCGAGTTGTGTTCCAAGAAGATGGTGATAACCATTCTCTAGAGGAAGTGGGCCTTGGACCACTAATAGAACCTATTGTAGTGAAAATTGAAGAACCACCTATTATGCATGAGGTGGATACTGATGCCTAGAATCATGATGGTTTCCTATTATTTAGGTATACTATTCAATGAGCCTCATGATGTACCATGACTATGGAAGTGATGATGCATGAGTTTTTTCAGTAGCATCTCCCCATGTTTTCTGGGGATGATAGATCAGAAGTTTCAAACTCTTGGATAAAGGCCACGATATCAACTTTTTTAACATCTTGATACAACTCATGGGGGGATATTGAATCTCTCTAAATATATGTTTCCTGATTTCATCATGATTGGGTGGAATTTTATTACTCAGATAGATCATCATCATGATATGGCCTAGATTAATTCTCATAGGGAAATCTATGATTATTTTTATCATGTGACATTGGGGGCCGATTGATCTGGAATGTTTATATAGTTGGAGGATGAAAAATTATCAGTCATGGACTATTCTTCCCCTTTTATGGAGATCTAATATTTAAAACATATTCTATTAGGTGAATATTTATCTAAAGTTATGTGATTTGAAAATGGTATTAGGTATTACATCTGATCACATGTGAATGTATTTTTGGCTCACAACCATAACTGTAATAGTAAATTAAGCACTAATTATAGAAAAAAACTAAGAGAATATGGGGTCGCTGAGTTGGTTTGTTCATCATATTGACCTAGGGGTGTAGTTTCAGGTGGAAATAAGCGACAATTAGATATCTATCATGATAAAAATTCAAGATAGATAATGAATATGTGTAGTTCTATTTTACATCACCATTTTGGGAGGATCAGTAACATGAGGATCCATTGTGATTGAAATCCAGTTGAGATTTGATCTTATGGAAAGATGTTCCATCAACATCAGTTTTACAAGATGTTCCCTACATCATCCATTGAGAGTGTGTCTATACTGACTCCACATTCATGAGTGGGGTCAATATATTCTAGTCAGGTAGGGAGTTGGAATATGGTCAGTCGATTAGGATAAATTGGTGGTTATGACTAGGGTATCTAAACCACATATTTATTGAGATAGTAGGGTGGTAATTCTCAGGGTAGTCATGTTTTTTCTCAGGGTCATGGATTGGGACTTATGTACTCATTGAAATCAATACCTAAGGAGAAGGGAATCAGACCATCTATAATGAGAGGTATTATTTTGGTAGCCTCCATGTTTGAGTCTTCTATTAATAATATAGGTTCTTCTAATTATTTCACTACTATTATTTATATGTAGATCCATTGGATTGATGTTTTTTTTTAATTTTGAATGAAAAAACATGATACTTCATTACAAATTTGATTAGTGAGTGTATTCAAGTGAGGGTAGTTCCCCCTTGAGATAGGTGGGTGTCTTTTTTTATATGAACTTTTTTCCCTTGAGATAAAATGGTTTAAAATCATTATTAATATGGAATGTTTGGTTCCGTATGACACTTATATTGACTATTATTACTGAAGGTTGAATTTCACATCTCCATAGGGTGTGGTTTTTAATTACAAGGTTAAATGGGATGTCCAAGAGGGTCGTTCTAGACCTAAGCATTGCGGGTTGGGTGGGGTAACAACATTGATTTCAAGATTATATATTTGATCAAGTGATATGTTAGGATAATTTCATTTATATTTTATACCATTTTAGTGTTGTTTTTATAAATTACATTTTAGAACTACCTCCTAAGAGATAGGTTGTGTTTTTCATAAATCTATTGTTAGGATTTTCACTAACATCTATTCCACCATATATGATGGAGAATACTAAATTTCATGAGCTTACGAGGTATCTAGAGGACTTAGAATTGAAGGGGTTTATATGACCTAGTACTTTTTTATGGGGTTCACTAGTCCTTTTCCCAATAAGGCAGTTGGAAATTATTATTTATGTCTGGATTAACAGAAATTGAATTAGTTTATAGGTAAGAATGAAAATCCATTGCTCTGTATAAATGACCTATTTGACAAGATATGATGATATTAGGTTTTCTAAAAAAATTATTTGAGGTTGAGTTATTAGTAGGTTCATGTCAAGCCATCTGACATACCTCTTCTAATGTTCTATACTAGGTATGGTCTTTATGAGTATCTTCATATGATATTACGTCTTCAAAATGGACCAGTATTTTTCATGGCACCAATGAACTAGGTTTTCCATCCATATATAGATTCTTTTATTTTAGTTTTGTGAATGACATCTTTGTGTATTCTCAGACTCTAAAAAATAATTCACAACACCTGAAATCATTTTGAATACCCTTATAGAGCATAAGTTATATTATAATATCACAAAGATCCACACTTGAATTGACATGATCCATTTAATGGGCCATATTATCATATAAATTAGAGTACTAGTTGAACCAGGGTATGTGAGAGTTGTATTTTCCTAGGATCATCCCAATAATGTATTTAGAATCTGGTGTAACTTGGGGATAACTAATTATTATAAGTGATTTATTTAGGGATTATACAACCTAAAAAATATTTTATGGGATTGAATAATAAGGGTGTTATGTTCCCATGGTCTAAAGCCTATAAGAAATAATTTTGAGGAGATGAAAATGTGAATGACTTTGGTGTCTAACCCGATTATTCTAGATTTGGGCACAGTATATACAGTCTACTAGAATGCATCAGGTATCAGAATATGAGAATTTGTGATGTAGGATGATTGATTCATGTCATACGATTCTCAACAAGTCATGCCACATTATAGGATGGACATGACACACGATAGTGAGTTAGTCTCTATTGTTCTTGCCTTGTGATGTTGGAGGCATTACTTACCATGAGAGTGTTTTTAGTGTACACAAACCAAAAAATCATCATGCATATATTCACACAACATGATTAAACATTAGTAAATTAATGTGGGTTGAATATATATAGGCATTTTATATAGAACATGAATATACACCTTGGAAACAAAAAGAAAATTTGGATTCTCTAAGAGGAGGGATCCAGGAGAGGTAGTTCAGAAGACTAGTAGTGGGTGGAATCTTGTCAATATATTTCTAGAGATGTATGTTGAGGAATAGAAAAACCATTGAATGAAATTCTTATTTTCTATAGAAGTTACCTATACTCTTCTATAACTTGTAAGTATGAGGATGTGTTATGATCTTGGGGTCCAAGTCCTGAGGTAGAGAGTTTCTAATGAGGATTCATCACCTGGGTAGACTGTGGATGAGGATGATACCTTGAACATACATGGTCTTCTCTGGGTTCTAACAGAAATTTGAGAGGATTTTATTGTAGTAAATTCATTCCTTGTCTTGGGAAGTACATCCTGGAATCACCAATATGTATGAAGAATTAATTTACCAGTATTTGAGGCATGATATGAAAGGGGTGAAGGATTTATTTACCAGTGTTTCACCCATCAGTAGTTGATAGTGGAAAATTAGTGACCAATAGGAATTTTTAATACATTATCCATTCCTAAGTGGTAATGGGACAACATCACCATGTATTTAATGATAGGTTTTACAAGAACTCCTTAAGGTAATGATACATTTTGGGAACATATTGACCTATTAAAAAAGGTCATCCACTTCATACATATTTGGGTGACCCTCTCATGGATGATCCAGGGAGGCTATATATAAGGGAGATCATACATCTTCATGGATCTCCATAATCTGTCAGTTTGATAGGGTTGATCATTTCACAATGAAATTTTAGAAGGGATTAATTATACAGGTGCATCTAATCATGAAATATAACTCCCATAATGAATCTCAAATAGAATATACGATTTAGGTGTTAGAGGAAATTCTCTGTGCATGTGTCCTCGAATTTTGCAGTTATTAGGAGAAACATATACCCCTAGTTGAGTTCACTGACAATAACTATTTTAGGGTAAAATATAGATGAATCCTTATGAGGCCTTGTATGGATGGTTATACCCATCACCTCTGTACTTGTTAGAGGTAGGGGAGAAATAAATTCCTGGAACACATTTCATTTTGATGATTACATAGAAGGTGTAGCTAATTAGGAATCACAAGAGGACCACTATGTACAAGTAGCAGTGATATTCCCACAATCATCGATGACCTATTGAGTTTAAGGTCAGGGATTGGGTTTTATTGTGTGTCTCTCCTAAGTTGGTCCATTGACATATTCAGAGACAATATAAACTTTCACATTGATTCCTCATACAATTTGAAGTCATAAAGCTAATCGTACTGATAGATTACTTGATAGATCCACCTTAGATATATCATTATATGAACAAAAGGGTCTATGTGTATCATATCAATCGATATTATCTAGACCAAAAACATGTTTTATAGATTTAGTAGGTTGAGATAGATGTGGATAGTTCTTTTTAATAGTATCTAGAGTATATTGTTTATTTGAACATGAATTCCCTTTGAGGAAGATCAATTACTTTAGTTTAGGTGCTATGGAAGAATGGATGAGTATAGGATAAGACCCAAGATAAAGATGTTGATATATATGTCCAATGGACAAGTATTTTCTTATATGATTCATTACTACCCTCAGAAGGGCAGATTAGGGATGAGTTACTTTAAATAGGGTAGGTTGTAACAACCTGATTTTTCAATGAGGTAAGAATCATTTTCTTCTCAGTTTAATTCCTTGGTTTTAACAATAAATTAATCAATATTATGGTTATAGAGTAAAAAATTGTGACAGAGGCTTTTAGATATCCCAGATTCTGATATTTTTTTGGAACAACTAGACTACATGGTTAGTAGATACATTGAACCGAAGTCTTCATTGTTAGATCAAACATTGTTGGGGTGATCCTGTGTACTATCAGGGGCTATAAAATATTCCTCAATTAGGATATATAGTCCTGTAATTTTCATGTGCTAAAAAAATTTAACATAGGGAAAAAGCATGGTCTCCACCCATTTTGTCTAACCATGTTCCATGTCTATACGAGGGGGGTCTTGAGGCAGTTCCGGTGCATGGTTGGTGGCTAGTTTGGCCAAATGTGCAACTAATCAATGTGACCCTATTTTAAATGGGTGAAAATACCATTTTTCCATTGGGTCATTAAAAACATTTCCCTCTAATTTTATTATTTCCTCCACCAGTCATCCACTCTCCCTCCCACAAATGATCTTATCCAAGAATAACCTAGTATGTTAAATAATTCCATCATATGATGTCCAATAATAGTTCCATTCATCTCTTTGATTTCCCTTGGTAAATTCTTCATCATATAAGATACTTTCATTATTTCTATTTCTATTGATGATGATATTTTTGTGCAAGCTAATATTCCCTATTTTTAGGTTCATCTTCCATTCTTACATTTTTTCAATACAGTTCAAAAATATGGAATGATACCAGATGAGCGATCTATTATGGGAACAATATAGGTGGTCTATACCTTTTCATAAAATTCTTGTCAGTTATAACTTTTCTGATCATTTTGAATGTTAGACCTTCCAATTGATTCTTAGTATATTAATTGACCCTGAACATGAATGTTGAAATCTTGATAAGATATTTCATGACACCATTATACTAGGTTTGAGATTGTTGAACTCAACCCAAGCAACCCAAGGGGAAGGTTCTTCCCTTTGACCATGGAAATTTCAACCATGGGGTGAGTGGAGCATTCTATTCTTTTTGGGGAATTGAATATTGTAATAAAGTGTTTTTAAAGGTTGTAAGTACCTTAAAACACCTTATCATTTCTATATAAAAGTTATTTAGTGCATAATCCATTGCCTTATATATGATAATGATGGGTTTAATGAAATGAATATTGAAATGGTTTAATAAATAACGAATTATTGGGCTATGATGATAATTAAAGGTTCGTGGTATGGAACCGATTACCAAGTTGGATTACTTAGAAATTTATACTCTTTGGATCCAACCCACTAGGAGGCCTTGTATATTTATACTCCTTGGATCCAACACACTAGGATACCATGGAAATTTTTACTCCTAGTATCCAGCAAAGTCAGATTCCTTGGACAATTCTACTACTTAGATATAACATTTTTGTATCCTTGGACTGTTCGTCTCCTTGGTTTCTTTCTTCTATATGTGTGCCACGTGGTTATATGGTGTAGTCCATTGATGATTCTTACCATTTTTAATGTTATCCCATATGTTTTTGTTTCTTGATCCCTGATATCCTTGATAAAATGTATAATATAACTTCTACTTTTATTACATTACCCTTTTTCTACCTTTGGAAAAATTTATTTTATATGGACAGTCTAGAATTTTTATAGACACCATTAGTTGTGGACTAATAGGTGTTATCACACACCCGATTCAGGCCATAGTTTGGTAGTGAGAAAGACTTAACAAATATAGTTGGGGATAGGGGAAATCTCCCGTTTGGATATTCATGATGGATCATTGCATTGGATAAAGGGAGCACCAGACCGAGCTATGGATCATGATTCTATTTGAAGATAATTGTATGTATTTTTTTTATTTTTATACACATTTTATAATGGAAACATGTTCCAATTTTTTTAATAATTTTTTTATATCTCCATCACAAACACATCATTTTGTATATAACACTACCCTTGGATTTGATTACTATTATTGATATCAGGATGATTTATCTTCTCTGGATCATTGATATGTTTCTTCAAACATGCATGTATTTATGATATAAATATGTTTGTATTAATATAAGTGTATAACATAACCACGAAACCATCAAATACGCTCATCGTTAAATAGTTCCCTCATGCATACAATGAGGTGTGCCTAAGGCCTTGAGACCCACTAGCTCAGTGCACTATTTAGTGGATACGAGGTCAGGATATCTTAATTCTAGTACTGATTTTATCTGGACACATGGTATAGATTTAGAAGGCTGTGGTGGATAAGGATTCAACAAGATGGTATGTGAGTTAGCCGAGAGGCAAGTCTATTTTTAGTTATGTTTTAGAATTTATCAGTCTCTGATACTTTTGTTTATATATAGTTCATTTTAGTCCATTCTTTTTTATTATACTCTGTTATGGTCAATGATTAACATAAATTATTTTATCACATTCTACACTAGACCATGAGATCCCAAAGAGACTATAGTTTTACGTATAAAATTATTTTCTGATGTTAAATATATGGAAATTCCATTAATAATTTTAGGGATATTTTGGGAATTACTCTTATAGTTTATTTTTGGGGGTATAGTATCTTATTGACTATGAAAGGGCTTCACCACTAGTTATGTTTCTCTAGAAAATGGGGAGGCATGCTTGAGGTCTTGTATAAAGTCCCTAGTAGGCATCATTCAGGTGGTCCAGGTCAGGGAATTAAAAAATGGTATCGTATCATGTGTTGGGATGGGTAGTGTAGTTAGAGAAGGAGTCCAGTTTTTAGGTATCTAGATGTAGGCTAACCACATTCATGGATAGCCTGACATCAGTTGAAACTCAAATATCTAAGGGATTTCTATTTTGGATTTATGCACCCTAGGATGAGTTAGTTGTCGGTTTGTACTGAGTATCCTAATGTGCGATGGATAAGACTCAATATTATTCATAGGGATCACCTGAGAGATAATTATTTGTTCTTACATCATGCTAGTGGAATTATTAAATCCTTTTATACATGCATGTGGGTTGTGTTATTTAAAATTACACCCCATAAAACCCATATTAATAGAATAACATTATAATACAAGTGGTGTTTTCTCAAAAATATTATAAGTTATGATTATATTAATGTGGATATAAGTGTTTGCTTTGATTGATTGTGATTGGGGCCACTATAGAAAATTTTTTTCATGGATTTTTAAAATTAAAGGGAAACTAATTTTTGAAAATGAAACTCAAGAGGTGGCATGAGGTGTCTGTAAAATGGGATTATTAGTTGGTTTTAGGTGAAATGGGTCATAGATATGATGATTGTGAAATGGATTTTTATTTACATATTTCCTGAAAATGATAGAAAAAATGATTAGAAATTATGTTTCAATTTTTTGAAACAGATATTGGTTTTTGGATAAGATACCAGTTAGGCTAAGGATTTTGATGATTTTATTTTTTGGTGAAAATATTTCAGTGAAAATGTTTGTTTGGAAAACTCATCTAAATTTTGGTGTATAGAAAAAGTTTTAAAAGTGTTTTAAAAAAATAAACTCTTACCTGTGTAAACTCTTGAACTTTGATTTTTGGCTCTAATTAAGTAGATGTATGAATAATTTTCATATATTTTGTAAACCCCTCATTGTTATAATATTTGAATTTTTTTATTTTCTTTTTTTATCACATCATTGTGTGTTTTGAGTTTTGGGTTTATTGGTTTCGGAGTTCGGTATTTTATATGTAGCTTTTTTGGTTTTTTTGAAGTGGATAAGAGGTATCCTATTTGGTTCACAACTAGGATAAGACAAGATTATTTCCCATGTAAACATGTGGTAGGAGACCTTGGAGATAATGGAATTTTAATGTCTGGTGCATGGATTACAAAACCATGAAATACAACCATGAAACCCGAACAGGGCTTGGATAGTGGATTTGACATGGTTGTGGCATAGTTTGGTAAAAAATGGGGATAAATAATTCCTATGATATTAAATAATAAAAAACATGAATTTTTTTCCCTAAACTTCTCTAAAAACCATCATTTTTTCTCATTAGTCTAGGAATATAAAACCAAGAGACTCTTATGGGTAATTGTTTCCATTCTCTTCCATCCAAAATATATTTTGATCCAATTTTGGCTCATTGGATCTAAGAATTAAAAGCATGTGACTATTATTTTCTTCATATCGACGCACTTCTAGTCTCATATCAAAAAGAACCACAGATGAGATTGGTCATGAATGAATCAAAGCTCTCTATCTTGATATAGTTAGTTATCTTGATTTATTGATGAAGAAAAACCAAAATATTCCATTATTTTCTCAATTACTATACCCAGTTTGAGATATGTTCCTTAAGATAGTTTCAATTCTGATTTTGGTATGTCAGGATCAATTCGGGTGATGATTATTTTCAATTGGACTTCATTACACTTGAGGTAAGAAGTATATATTGTTTTATATAATTTATTTAAATATGTAGGGTCTGATTAAAATGTGGGTTCATGAATATTCCTATGTGAACTTTTTGGTATGACTTTATTGGCTTGTGGGTTCATGTGTGTCTTTTTGAAAGTTTTGTTTTGTGATTTTAATGTGGAATTTGACTTTTTTGTGTTCTTATTCATCATGGGATGGTTGTTTTGGTGGATTATATTGTGTTTTTCCATCATCAGATGGTTAAGACATAGAATCTATTTTCAAATTATTATAATTATATAGTGTTTATCTATTGAAATATTGTAGAGTTCTGGGATGAAATATTTTATCATTATCTAATTACTTTTTGGTTATCCATTATGTGATGGTTGAGTTATGGGATGATTTATATAACCTTGGTTTGATACTATTGAGGTTATCCATAGATGAGATTCTTGAGTCAACAAGTGAATTTTTCTTCATCATTAAATTATGTGACCAGATTGATATGACATATCTTATGGAATGGTGAAAAAAATGTGGGACTAGAGTTGGTTGTAGGATAATTAGCTAATCATGAACTAGCTAGTTATGTGATTATATGTTATTAATTTCTATTTAATTGGTACAACATTATATAAACATGTATCAATTACGATATGGATGCATTAGTGGTTTCTTATAGGTTGTTTACTCACAAAATGCATTGGAATATCAACATGTATATGAATTCTATATTCAGTTATGGATTGAAGGACATGTAACATAAGTTGGGAAGTTAGGATGGAGGACTATGGACGACCAAGGATATATTGGGAAAGGATCTTGGATCATTGTTATAGATACCACTTTATTTTTTCCCTTGTCTATCTTATATAGAAATAAATTATGTGAGGATCTGTTGACTTGTTTTAAAATATATTTTTTATTATAAATTAAATAATGGGTTAATGTTCTTGTAATTTCTTCCAAATTTTATACTTCTTTTATTCTGAATATTGTTTTTGATATTCTATACTCTGATTCTTGTCTGTTATTGAAGGAATAGTCTCCCCATGTTGACACTATGGTCCTATCTGCAAGCCATTAGGCACATGCATATAGAGAAGCATGCATGAGGTTATGTGACCATCTATCCTAGATAGAGAGATTTGGGTTAGGGTGTTACAATGTGGTATCATAGGTGGGAGGTGAAGTCTCAAAGGAAATTCATCATCATAGATATCTGGTTAAAGGAAATGTATAAATTGAGGTAGGTTTGGATGATGGTGAGGGATATTGGTTTCTCTATGGGTGAATCATTATGAAACATTTTATTCACTAGGGAAATTTAGGATAACATTTGAGAACTTTTATAGGGTTAAGTTAGAACAATTTATATGGGTTCTATGCCACCATAGTGGCCCGTGTGTTTGGTTAGTGATGAAAGATGTGGATCAGATGTGAAAAGTACAAGATGGTATTGTAAGATATAAATTTAGCACCTTCGTTTGAGATTACCAGGTCTGATTGGTTTTTTAAGAGTGTTGAGGAAAAAGCATGATGGACTTCTGGGAAAGGGTTGGATATCAACATCAATATGTGTGATATATATGTTGGATAAGAGGATTGTTCTTGTTCCCTATTCAGAGTGCATCATGTAATGGGAAATGGTTTGGTGATGGTTGTAAAGGAAACCAATGGGTCTTTAAACTAGTGTATCTTAAGGAAAAAATTCGTAATACTATTAGCTGAACATGAAGTTTTTGAGAATATGAGGATCTTTTTCCTTGTGTTAGATTCATTGGAATTCCTAAGGGTAAAATATTTTAAAAATGTCGGTTGTGCTCGTGAGTATTGGTGTTCATTTGAAATGAGGTGGGTTCACACAAGTGAATTGTTAGGTGTAACGTCTGGGTTCCGAGGTGCCACCCCAAGGTGCCCCATACCTAGTTGGCACATGACCTCAAGACCATTTTCCCAAACACCAGAGGCTTTTGACTAGCAGTGAGGGCCAAAGTCTGATAAAGGGGAAACTATGCCCTCATTGGAAGAGTATACACAACAGAATCACAAATAGTAAACAATAGTGGAAGCAGTAATAATGTACAACAAAATTAAATAGTGGAAGACTGATAGTAATATAACAATTGAAGAACATATAAATAATGCATGCAACATGTGTCTAGGAAACCATCCAAACAAGTCATCGTGTTGTAAATACAATACTAAAACCTATGTGAAGAATAGTAGTAAACTCTAACTACATCACAAGCCTCTGCTTGGTCCCATGCTCTCAAACTTTAACAACAATCAAGTACCTGATGAAGAAGGGATCCTTCCATTATCGATACCTACAACTATATAATCTATTTGGGTCCAAAAGAATGACCCAAATATGGTGTCAGTTGAATCGTAGTATGAAACCAACCAATTATTTGTTCGTAACTGTTAGTGAATATATATACAACCAGTAATATGAAAAAATTATGCAATAAACTTGGAAGTACTCAAAAGTAAACAATCATACATTTTTTAATTACTTTCATTTACATTCATTAATTAATCATTCCGTTGAACAAAGAAATTCTAGTATCTATCCTATCATATGTATCCCATGTATAATAAGAAAAAATATTCCTCAGAATACCATCTAAATAATCAAGTAAATTCGAGTCTAAGCTTGTTCTTTGGCTTAACAGACTCGTCAAAATCATTCAATCATTCATAAAAAACCTATGGGAAAGCTCTCATTGTCTAATCCCCCTGGGCTAACATGATATAAAATCATTAACAAATGACCACTTGGGCAGCTCGTATGGCCAATACCTCTAGGTCAACATGGAATTAGTAACTTATGAACAACCTATATGTAGATCTCACAGAAAATACCCCTAGGTCAACATAGATTATATAAAATATAATGACCACCTGGAATCTCTCATAGTCAATTCCCTATGGTCCAACATTCATTTAATAAAGACCCTCCAGGTAGCTCTCATTGTCTATTCCCTCTTGTCTATGACCACCCAACAACATTCAGAATTGATACCTCTAGGTAAAGATAACAACAAATACACATACATTACCCTACCTTGAGAAGCTCTCTCAGTCAAATTATCCTTGGTCATACTTTCACAACATGAATCACATGCATCTCATTTAATCAGTAACTCTTTCAAACAACACATGGCATGAAAAACAAGGAAAGACTAATAGAAATTGTATACCAAATGGATATAATAAAACAAACAAGGGAAACACACCTATAATCAATGTATGAATCTTTATCCATAAGCAATAACCCTTTCTCAATCAAACAAACCATAACAAGTATTAATAAAGGTTAAATTCGAAATCACGCAATACCCCAAACTTGGTTATTCGACAAATTAATCATATATAATCTAAATACAATCAAAGGAAGGCACAAACCACCTTCCCTGCCATCATAAGATCAACACTCTTGACCTTAGGCCGTTGAATAGGCCTAGAACAACGTAGATCTAAAAAAAGTGTAAAAATTATCATCGTTGAAATTATCAAAAGAGAGGTGGAATCAGGATGAAAGGATATTGGGAAAGGGATAACTCACTGGTGGGAATCCAACGCACCCAACATCGTCTGAATTGGAGCTCAGATGGAGAATCGGTAGGTGGTCAAAGTTCGTGGTCATCTTGTCACTCTCCTGTATGAAACACAGGGAGAAGAAGGGTGTTCAAGATGTCAGATGTGACCCCGATCCTATTCATCAATTAAAAAGAAAATTTCATTGTGTGGTAATTAAATTCACAGACCATGTATTTTCCTCAATCGGCCCCCACATTAGGAGATCTGTCTGGTACCCTACACAGCCATGTATTTGGACGTTACACGGCAAGTATGCAACCTTACCCGGTGCTTGTGTACACAGTGTGTACTCCTAAATACACGGCCCAATTCATCTTTTATTTTTCTAAAAAAACCGATATAAAGATCCATACCTCAAATGAAGATCCGGGTCCTTACAAACATCCCCCTTTAAAGAAATTCACCGCCAAATTTCCCTTCCAATAGTGGTGAAGAAGAAGCCTCAATCAACTATGGCCATAGTGATCGTATGTCGGCATCCCTCTCCCAAGTCTCATTTTTTACTCGCCCATGGTTCCATAACACATGTACCAAAGGAACAAACCGACCAAAAAGAACCTTTGTGCTTTAATCCACCATCCGAATAGGGTTTTCTTTGGAGGATGCATCCACCTCCAACTCAACCTCCATAGGATGTAAAACTTGAAATGGGTATGAAAAATATCATAGTATATGAGAAACAAGATAGATGTCATGCATAGCCTGGTACATCTATGGTAACTACAATCGATTGGAAACCAGACTGACTCTCTCTAAAACCTCAAATGGCCCAACACATCTTAGTGAATGCTTCCCCTATCTCATAATATTCATGGGTCCCAACCTCAGTGTTTCATGTAAGAAAACTTGATCTCTGACCTCGAACTCTAGAGGTTGTCTCTATTGACCAACATAATATTTCTCAAGATATTGTTTCGTGTCCATCCTCTTCTGGATCAACTCCACTTGTTCAGTGATCTCTTGGACAAGATGAGGTCCCATCATAACTGCCTCTCCTACCTCTCGCTAACATAGGGGTGGTCAACATATCCTACCGAACAAATCCTCATAAAGTTCCATTTGAATCATCTCCTAAAAACTATTATTGTAGGAAAAATATACTAAGGGGATGCGTCCCTCCCAAGAGCCCCTGAATTACAAGACACATTCTCAAAGTATGTCCTCCAAACCCTGAATATTTCTCTCGGACTCGCCATCTATCTAGGGATGGTATGCTGTACTCCAAAGTACCTGTGTACCCAAATCCCACTCTAGTCCCTTCCAAACATGAGAAGTAAACCAGAAATAACTTCCTGAAATGATAGAGTATAGAACCCTATAAACATTTTCCCTCTCTTGGATGTAACACTTTCCAAGATCATCAAAAATAAATCTTTCCTTAATCAGCTAGAAATGTGAATCCTTCAGAAGTACCTACAACAACCCAAACCACATCATTCCCTAAAGGCAACCATTGTAAACCCATCAAGAAATCCATTGTGACATCATTTCACATCTACTCTAGAATGGGTAACTACTGTAAAAGACATTCAAGTTTTTGATGCTCCGCCTTCATCAACTGACAGGTGGAACATCTTATGTCAAAACCATCTACATCACTCTTCATGCCTGACTACCCATACTGACAGTGTAGATCTTGATACATCTTGGTGACACCTGGATGAACTTCCCCAACTGAGGAATGGAAAAATTTCATCAACTACTCCACATTTTTTTTTCAAAACCGATATGAGTCCATGAAAATGAAATATCTCATCATCGATTACAGTCCTCCCAGGATTAGGGTCCTCGCCTGACACACTCTCCCTTAAGACTAGGCCTTCTGAATATGATAGCTGTCTCATTTTCACTTGGTCCAATACAGTAGTGGTAAAATCTATAGAAGTATGAAACGTCTGCCCATGTCTATCATGAACCTTCAAATGTATCTCAAAGAACATTTCCATATGCTTCCACTCACTATTGGCCTCTTAAAATTCCTATATCTGAGTCCTCCTACTAAACTCATCATCCACTGCTTTACCTTTCAAAGGAATGTAGGAAAGCTCAAAGTCAAAAGGATGAAGTTACTCAACCCACCTTCGATTTCTTAGATTCAAATTACACTTAGTAAAGATATACTTGACACATTTGTGGTTAGTATATACAATAAAATTCTCTCCCAAATGATAATGTCTCCAACAATGTAAAGAATGCACAACTGCAGATAGCTCGAGATCGTGCATTGGGTAACTCCTCTCATGTGGCCTCAATTATTGAGAACCATATGAAATGTTTCCTTCTCCCAGTATAATCATTTCTCCCATCCTAATACCTAACACATCACAATAAATGTTGTAACTCAATCCCGACTCTAGAAAAATCAGTATTGGTGCTGATGTCAATCTCTATTTCCTCTCTTGAAAGGTAGAATCACATAAATATATCCACAAGTACTTCACTCCATTCTTATTCAAGTCTATCAGTGGAACTAATCAGCAGGAAAAGACTTGTATAAAGCTTATGTAGTAACCATATATCCATAGAAAACTCCATACCTCAAATACATTCATCAGGTACTCCTACTAGACTACTAATCTCAAATTCAATAGGTCTACTGAGAAACCTATATCTGAGATGACATGACAAATTAAGTGAATCTTTTCCATACTAAAGAGGAATTTTGAGATCTTGTAATATAACTAATGCTCTCTCAGTGTACTAAATACAATATCAAGATGTATGGAGTGGTTGTTTCGAGTTTGAGAGTACACCAACATATCATCTAGAAATACTACCACAAAAGAATCCATGTAAATATAAAACACTCGGTTTATCAGTTCCATGAAATCATTTGGCACATTCGTGAGATTTAATGATATAAGAAAATTCTCATATAGACCATACCTGCACCTAAAAGATGTAAGAGGTATATATTATGGTCTAACGTGCAACTGATGATAATTGGATCGCAAGTAAACCTTCAATAACACTTGGTCCCCACGAAGCTGATCAAAGAGATCATCGATCCTAGATAGAGGATATCAGTTATTGACTGTCATCTGGTTCAGATTCTAATAATCCACAGAAAGTCTGAGGGTACCCTCCGCCTTATTCACAAAAAAGAGAGGTGAACCCTAAGGAGAAGTACTAGGTCAGATGAAACTCTTTTGTTTTAACACCTCTAACTTCATATCGACATCCTACAACTCTGTTATAGTCACTATATAAAAAGGAATGGACACCAAAGACTCTACTGGCCCATTATTAATAGGGAAATCTACCTCTCTATCCGATGGTAAACTTGAAAAGTCATTTGGAAATATGACCGTAAAATGATCCACCACCGAAGGAAAATCCATACATGTAGTCCCCTGGTCAGCTAGATATAAACTAGAAATATGGGCTATAATTTCTCTCACCCCATGATTATTGGGTTCAACTCTACTCACTTAGACATCCCATTCACCCTGGTATAGAAAATACCCACCCTATGGTGACGTGAAACTCACCATGCATCGATAGAAGTTAATAGAGGCCTAAAATGAGATCAACTTGTCTATTTGATGATTGACATCGAATCATGTAATATCTAATATATAGTGGTCCCATAAGAAGTGACACCCACCAACCTCGAGAGGGAACTCCATTCACAGACCTACACTAGCTCTCCTACTCCCCAACGAAGTTTCTAACGTCATAACATCATCATAAGTAAAGATATTGAGTATGAGGCTCTATACAATTGAAATAGACATAAAAATATGGGATCCAATATATTAAAAATATAAGCTAAAATTTAGGAAACTATAATTAAACCTCTAACTGTAGAGGGCCTGAGATCCTATTACTACCCGGTCTGCTCCACTACTAAAGTCTGACATGTACCGCGGCCCTACGACCTTTCTTGGAAACCCTAAGCAGATCCTCCCTATTGTCTCTAATAACCTATTTCCTACCTGCCATGTTCATGACCACCTCCTAGGCCTAAAAGACATGAAGAACTCTTGTTCACCAGCTGATGTGAAACTGGAGGTCGTGCTTCTAAATGTGGAGTCATAACAGAACCCATATCACTAGCTGCTGGTGAGAAAAATTGGAGAAAACTCTTATGAGGGCCCATCTTGCCACAGTATCAGAACTCGATTGGGTCCTTCGGGCAATGTAGTCTCGTATTCATTCTCTTCTTACACTGGTAGCATACCACCTATATACCTGAAGAAACATCCCTGCTATTGGAATCACAATGAGAATGCTCTCTATGGTGCTTCCTACTATCTATCGAAGGAGTACTAGCCCTGGATACTGAAAATCCCTGGACCGCAACTCCCAAATCCCATAAATTGAGCTCAGTAATCAGCACCTATTTTACTATATCGGTCAATAATGTTTTCCTGAAGACATCCACCTACAATCATATTTCATACCCAAGACAATCCTCAAATCACATAGACATGGATAACTCATCACCTCTTAGAATATTTGTGAAGCACTAAAGTTATGTAAAATCAAAAGAGTAATCCATCATTGAAAGAGAGACCTTCTATAAATTCATGAACTCTTAGGATTGATCGGACCTCAACATCTTGGGTTAGATGTAATCATAGAAGTTCCTATGAAACTCTTCTTAAGACATATACAGATGACATCCCACATATGTGATGACATCCAACCATCTCTTGGCAGAATCACTTAGCTTGTACGTCATGAGATTCACCCTCATCTCTAGAGGCATCTCTAGATTCTCAAAGATGGAAAAAATGGCCTCCAGCCATGACTCTACAACCTTTGGTTCTCCATCCCCTGAAAAGGTGGGAGGATGCTACGGCTGGAACAACCTTTTTAACTCTTCTATAGTCTCTAAGGTATGTGGTGCACATGATCCTTAGCCTGGTTGGTGAGGACTCGGTAGGTCCATCCATGAGAACCGAGATCAAATCTGGGTGGAGTAGGGACTATAACAGGTAATGTATCATGTACTACTCATCATTTTTGTAGTCGTAAATATTCATCCATCTGGGCGTTGGGGCCACTAGTTTGGTCCTCAGGTCTTAAAAGGCTTTTGGGCCTCCCAAGGCCTTTGGGCCAGTTGATTCTCAAGGCCTTCGGGGCACCATAAGGCCTTTGGGCCACCCCAAGGCCTTTGAGCCACATGAAATGTAAATGAACCGGTTAGACTAAAGGGACAAGGCTTTAGAGGAGGTTTCAGTGTAGGTACATTCACTAGAGAAGAGAGAACTAGAATTGGAAGAATGAGAGGGTATGGCTTTTCCATCGGAACCAGGCTAGTGCAGCTTTGTATAGGATAACTATATGACCCTCCCTATGAAGGTGGAGTGCTAATATCATGACATATGCTGGGGAGGAGCAGTTCCATGTTGTCTTTTCCGAGTGATTCCTCTAAGACCTATGGGTCATGTAATTATCTCTAATCCTTCAAGGCCTATAAGGGTTCCACATCACCCCTTGAAAAGTGTATTGTAAACAATAAAAAAAAATGAAGGCCTTCAGGCCATTCCAACCTGGGAGGGATGTGGTGATCCTTGGAAAATATATATCATACTCATAAATCCTTCATGAAACTTTACATAAGTACCTGTGTCTGGTATAACAGCTTGTCCCAAAATGGGAATGATGAGAGGATTTTCTGGTAGTTACTCATCCACTATTTTGGGTGTCTGGTCATCGCTATGTACCTGGTGTAAACTGGAGGACTTCTTGTTTGAATTACTCTACAAGTATAATCACACACCATAGACTAATATTATCAAGGAACACAACTTTGAAGTGCATGAACTGAACATGAGAAAGAGAGAATTAAATTATTACATAACAAGGTTATGCGATAAGTATAAACACTCCATGGTGTGTTCCCTTAATCTTTAAACATGGCATGTACCTCTTCCAATCTTGGTCATGTAGCACCCCTTACACATGGTGTGTTCCTCCTGAGACACGATGCATACTTAAATTTCCCCCATTCCCAAGTAGTTCTACAAGGCTCGAACCACATGGTTCTACTAGTGTATCACTACACAACATGTTCACCATTGACACGGTGTGTACCAGTTAAGTACCATCCACCTATGTCATTGGTCACCTGGATGGATACCCAATTGATAACGACATGACATGTATAAACGATACACGGTGTGTAGAACCTTATGTTTCAAGACCTTGTATCTCTGGTCACATAGTCAGTCACACTATCAAGCACTACATAAAGTTCACTCCTAGTACATATTGTGTACTTAAGAAAATTCAGTTCTTCCAAAACATAAGAACACAGGGAATGTGTTCTTAACACCAAACATTGTGTTGTCTGGGTTTCTAGACAGCAAGCCTCTATAACTTCTCCAAAACCCATGAAAAAATAAAAATTTTGTCCAAGGAAAGACAAATTACAACCCGTGAGATCCCATACTCTTGAGAATCAAAGTTTGGAATCCTTATTCATATCATAACTAGAAGAAATTAAATTAAAGTTCAAACATGATCCTCTTAATTTTTATCCAAGAGGGCCCATAACACCTTAGTAATCAAAGCTTGGAGTCCATCCAAATTAAACATTACAATTACCAATACCCTATCAAAATAGCATGTATTCTATCATGAAATCAATCACAACATCATGCATATCTAGATACACATCTTTGAAAAAAACATGTAATCAATAATGCACCCTAGATGGCATGATAAGAATGCATGACATGTGATATCTAGAAGGTGCCTATATGATGCATGATATGAAATACGCTCATCCTATAAGGTTTCAATAGAAATAGAACCACAATGATATCAATTTTAATATCACAAAAACAAGTGTGTCACCCAACAGTGAAATCAAATCAACTGTAACAATTAAAAAACTAGAAAAATTTCATTATTCTAGGTAACATGGTTTTTCCCTGTACAAGGGTTAGATACTCCTGAGCACAAATTATTACCAACTACCTATTCCTTCCTACCCTCTATAAATTCTCTAAATAGTAATACTAAGCAGAAAAGAAACACCTCTAATACAACATTCAAACATCATGGTTCTGGGGGCCTCCCAATGATTCCCCGTACCTGGTTGGTGACATGACCTCAAAATGAAATGATGTGTCAATTTTTTGAATCAATACTTTGGAACATAAGTAATGTATTTACCATGGATTGTGATAATGAATGAGACCATGTGTGTGGTCATTAGTGGAGTGATGTGTTATAAGTAGATGCTTCCTTAATGGAATATATGCTGAGGATCATATAATTGAGTTATAATGTGCTATGAGGGATGAATATGCCTCTTCATCATTTTTTTATGGATATATAGGTATATACAAGAATATTATTGGGTGTTTGAATTAGATGCACATGATCTGGGTAATGAGTGGTTCTAATAGAACCTCTTCAGATCTATATTTATGAAAATATTACTTTTAGAGGGGGTTGGGGTTCGTAAGGATTCACATATTTATAAGGTAATTTTGGTTTATCTTTTTTTTCAGCTTATCCTTGTGAGTATTGAAATTTGGTTTGTTTTAATTTTGACTTGGGTACTTTTTATATCATTTACATATGTTTTGAATGTGATTTAGAGGGAACATTGATGGTGTATACTTAATTAAAACAATGTTTGTTCCCTAGGAAACCTTGCAATATAATACCTTAGATATATTGAAGTATTTGTAGTAAGACAATGGTTTTAGAAACCATGTTTCATAACCATGCAAACTAACTGGGTGTTAGATAGTGTATTTCACATGGTTGGTTCAAGGTTTGGAAAACCATGTGTCCAAACCATACATGTGAAATTAATTAATATGAAAATTAAAAAATTTAACATGAAACATCCCTGAAAATACTAATTAACACTCCTATTAATAGTGTCTTCAATTCCCTTGGGGATACAAGATTTATTCATTACAATAGTGTTCATTTGGATTTCATTTTTTTAGGCTTGATTTGGGTGGTTATTCATGGAAATTGGACTTTTTTACATTTGAGGTAGGAACACCTTACCATGTTACAACATTAATATAAATATATAAGAATTTATTAGAATGTGGGTACTTGTGTAGCCCTGTAATATATCTTATATATGAATTTAGGATAATGGTAGAAAATGAATATCCTTTTTAGAACCCTTTTGTATGAATTTATTAGAATGTTGTTGTTTGTTGCATCATGAGAGTTCTTCTCTATTATTTAAATGTGAAAGATAAAATTTTTATGTGTATATCCATAATGATATGGTGGAGTAATTGATTATAATATTGATATCAAACCTGATATTTTTTATTCATAGAATAATATTTTCTAATTACTATAATTATATTAGGTATATGCATTGTAGGATGGATTAGATATGAGATGAAATATGTGATCTTAATCAAATTGTATTATATTTTTCCATTATTATATGGTCAAATCATGGGATAACATGTGAAAACTAGTTGCGATGTTATTTTTTGTTCTCAATAAATTAAATGGTATAGTAATTAGATGAATTTTTTTATTGAGTTTATATTATGTACCATGTTTGATTTGGTAATCTTCCAGCATAGTGCTAAAGCAGGTGGGCCTAAGGTTCATGATAGGATGATTAGATCACAATGACCTGGATGGTAATGTGATTACATATACCTTATTCCTAGTTAATGAATTCACATTTATATACATATTATACACTTATTATAAGGATGTATTTATTTTTTTCTATATAGTTTTTTACTCACACCAAACAAAGACCACTTGATACACATACATAATGTATGGATAGGGATGGAGTGAAGGGAAATGAACCTATGTTAGTAAATAATGAAATATGACTAGGGAGGACCTAGACAATACTATGGATGACTCTAGTAATAGTTGTAGAGTTTTGGGTTTTTTTATTTTTTTACTTTCTTATTTATATAGATCTATTTTTTTGGTTTCCCCTGACTTGTAGTACTGAATTTTTTATGTCCTATAATTATAGAAGGGGTTGATGTTCTTGTTATTTTTGCCATATTTATTTTTCTTGTGACTTAATTATTATTTAATCTATTTTATATTCTTATCTTATCTATTAAAAATATAATATTCTCCCCATAATTCTACATAGGTCCTCACCACTAGTTGGTAGCCTCTTACATATGAAGAGGTTAACATGAGGAAATGTTATCCTATGACCAAGACAAGGTGATTTAGGTTAAGGTTTTATAACAGACATGGTATTTTTTTTAAATAACCATGCGTGATTGGTATGTTTAGATATATTTTTTTGGAAGATAGGAAAATAAATTGAAGCCTATATATATAAGGTTTTCATGGATTTCTATGCTAGACTGGGAATACCTAGGTGTTGGATAATGTGTTCGGTGGGCATGTCATGCTTATTTCGAGAGAGCCACTAGTGGAAGGATCATGGATGAATATGAATTTTGGGATCGATTACATGAATATGATATTTATTGGTTCAGGGATTGGACCCTTGTTATTTTTTTTATATTTTTTTGGTCTAACTAATGTGTGATTTGATGATATTGTGGTTAGGAATATTTGAATTTTGTTTTATTTTAGCAATTACTATGGTGGGTGAAAACATTATTAATAATATATTCTTGGTGTTCAATGATCATTTTTGTGGGTTTGTTCTTGAGTGGGAGTGAGTGGTCCTATCAAATAATGACATGCAATTAAAGATGAGATGAGGACTGTGGAGGTTGTGTGTTTATCTAGTTTGGTGAGGATAATGATATATATATGGTAGTTAGAATCAATCTTTTTATGGGTGTATGACCCTTGGGTCAATAGGATTGTGGGTATAATGTAAATGATCAGCAGAAAACTGAGGGAATAATGGGATATTGGTGAGAATTTATTCTTTGATGGAAATTAAGATACGATGTTTGATAGATTTTATGTGTTGGTATTGAGATCTAAGAGAATTTTGTGTGATCTGATAATGAGTAATATTAAGGGTGAGTCAGTTCTCGTAATGGAGTACAATGGTGAATGTGGTCCATTAAGGAACTAATTGAGAAATTACACTTAGATTTCAAGTTAGAAATCTGTGTGAGTGTTTGATGATATGATGGGTCATCTTGGAAAAAGTAATCATGTTTTAGAAATGTGGGGATGTTTCAATGGGTAATAATGGTCATTTTGGGATGGATTCATACAAATTATAGACAAAAAGTGTTGTGAGTGATGTTAGATGAAGTGATATTGGATCTATATTAGGAGAAACACTTAGATGAAAATGATGTGGTACAAGGATCCATCAATATTTCTAGAGAAAACCCAATTTACCTAGGTATGTTGTTTTAAGGTGTGTAGTTGAAGTACATTCTATTTTTGGAGAAGGAACATGGCCCGATGATGTTGAATTAATGGTTGAGGTAGGATGTAGTTGATGGTTGTAAGATAAATGAGACTTTATAAGGATGATAAGAGTTAAGATCATGAGAATAGAATACCCTATGTCCTAAAGGATTATAAAATTTAGAGAATATTTTTTTATTCTTATGTGGGGCCCGTTTCTTAATTATAGAATAACAATTTAATTTTAGGTATTAAAAAGTCTCTAATGAATGTTTATTTATGTGTTTCATGTCTAACATTACATATTGTGTGATCTTTTATGTGTTGAAGAAAAATCTCAGAGGATGACATGCTCAAATTAAGTTGTATAATGAATTCTTGAGATGAACCCATTATTCAAACGATGAAAGTGTCAGTGGAGAGGGCCCCCTTTTCTTATGGAGGGTATATTCCATGAATCATAGGATCACATTTTGAAACATTCTATGGAGGCCTCTATGCTAGGTCTATTTGGTTCTTTTGTTATTGGGGTGGTTATTTGGGGAACCCCTTGGGGTTCACCTCAATTTTTCTCATTGAATGATAGGTATGATACCATATTGGATCCCCTTCCACCATATATTTAGTGTGATTCGACATAGATGTCTTATGAGTCATTTTTATTATGGATTATAGTTAATATACTTCTCATCATTATCCCTCTTGTATTTTTTTTGTATTTTGGTGAGTATTTTAGAAGAAAATTTTCATAGGATCATGGAAAAATAGTTATGGTAGATGAGTATTTCATATGTGGCTTAGGGAGGAGGTCATATGATATCATATTTGAGTATCCATTCATCGTTTGGTGTGAGGTCTATTTTTGGTTGACTTATTAAGGTATTTTCAAGAAATTTTTTTTCAATTGGAAATATTTTGGGGAATTAATTTTGATATTTTTTGTTTTTGAGGCATTATGGTGTGTCAAGAGTTGACGACACCCTATTGTAAATGTTCTAGACTTATTTGTGCTTCCTAAAGAGTTATGAATATATTATTCCTTGTAGGTATTTTGGTTTGTGTAATTTTATTAATTAATTTATTTATGTTAATGCATGATTCATCGTCTCATGTATTTATTAGAAGTCGATACAAGCTAAATATAAAATTTCAGACCTTCGATTATGGTACAGGTCCATGATTATATTTTATAATTTCCATCATTTCATTATTTTATAATTATTTTCTCTATTAGTATTACAATGATCATGTTTCTTGTATTTTTTAGTTTCTCAATAATGTTGGGATGGGATTACATTTACATAATAGGCTACTTTGATTTTATATGATATTAAATGGTTTGACGGTAACTGCTTGGTCAAAAAAGTGATAGTGGCCCTCTTTATTGAAGTTTAGGGGTATGTGATGAATTTGGAAAAGAAAATTAGATTTTAATTTTAAAATGTGACTTTTAAAAGTGGAATTGGTGGATATTAAATTTAAAAGAAAAATTAGTGATGTGATTAATTGGGCTGAAATGGTGATTCAAAACAAAGATGTGAATTCATAAGGGTTTTTTGATGGGATTTCATCCAAGTAATTGGATTGAGTAAAGTTGTGTGTGAGTACCAATTGAAATGATTTGAGAAAGATGATTTTACATGGGATTTTAATGTAATTCAAAAGTCCATGGAAAAACTTATTTTGGTTTATTGGTCTTGTGAGATAATGTCCTTGTTTTTTTAAATCATCTGTCATTTGTTGTGTTTCCAATTTTTTTTTTATATTTCTTTATATCTATTGTATTTTTATTTCATGTTGGAAATTGATGTTGTATTACATTATACCAAGCCTAGGATTGGTTATGATTATTTAGTATTTCCTTATTTTGTGGAGGTGGGTATGGAGACCCTAGAGATTTTTATATGATGTATGACCAAAATGGAAGGTTTATTATTTGAGATAGATTTTTGATTACAGCTACCAAGTAGGGTGTATGTGAAATAAATTAAAATTTTGGACCATTAGATGGTTCCCTATTAGGACATTGACTCAAAAGGGGGATTATATTGGATATTGATAGTGATGATTGTGGATGTCACCTTAGAACCCAAATCTGATGTCTGATTGTGTATGACTATTGTGGTTGTAACAAGACGTGCACTCGATATAATGACCTTAGTTTATATTTTGGGTTCAAAAATATGGATAAACCCACTGAGAATCATGGTATTATGTAATTTTGGTGGGATTCCCTACACCCTGAGATGTGTTGAGCTGATTAGGATTTCATGGATACTCTGATTGGATCCTACCTTTATGCCTACAAATAGTTTGGAATTCCATTAGGTTAACCACCCATGGATTAATTATGAATAATAATTTATACTTCCTTGGGTAAATCCTCCTTATATTCTTTATTATTATTATTGTTTAATTTAGTAGGGATATCCCTTAGATTTGTTGTGATTACTGGTTTGAATGCATTTGGGTCAGACCACTATTGATTTGTTTTAATTATTGGTTGGAATGACTTGAGGGATAACCCCCCATGGATTAATTGTGATTACTGGTTGGAATACATTAGGGAAATACCAATTGTAAACTGATTTTTAATTGAATTATAATGATTTATATGAGTTACTTAGATTCATATGAAAAATGAATTTGGAATTTCCTTGATGAGGGCCAATGATTTAGATTAAAAGTATTTTAGATTTCTTATGACATACTTCCATGAATCGGTGCATGAACCTAGAAATAAATTGGACATTGGGAATGGAACTAGCTAAAATGATTTCACAACATTCTAAGAGATACTCTAGGACTAACTAAAAATGGTATGGTCCAAATTTGAGGTGGTTTGGTTGACATCCAACAACATAATTTCTTGCTGATTTGTAATTAAAGTTATATTTTTAGTGTTTTTAATTCACTAGAATAACTACATGATATATATTTTTACATAATACACTCAAACATGATTCCCACAATACATAATATTGTGAAGGGATTGGGTATTCCTAACTGGTTGTTAAACTCATCCCTACACATTTAAACAATAATGGTTTTGTTACATGTGGTTAGAAATTTATAGTTTTTCCTAGGAAATAAGTACTAGGTATATACAGATGCTTTAGATATATCTAGAAGGTTATGGAGTACATATAATTAAGAGTTTGGTATGTGAGTTGGAAAAGTGTCTAAGGTATTTTATTTCCTGTTTTGGTTCTGTAATCCCTAACATGCATTTGTTTTATATACAAGTGATTTCGGTTACACCATGATTTTTTCATTTACACTATTATGGTATATTCATCATGTAGACTAATTTATTACTATCTATTATAGAATATGGGGTTCTTTTGACCACCTATTTTATATATAAATGGATTTTAGGGTGTATGATATATGGACGAGTCATGATGAATTCTCCGAAAGTTGTTTGCATTAACCATGTGATTTATTGTTGGGGGAAGTCTCCCAATACCATGATAGTCCCTAGTATCTATATGGTAACCTATAGAGTATGAGGATGCACCCTATCGGTCTTTTTGAGACACCCACTTTGTTTTCATTGGGCGATCCATGCCAAGTAAGTGGGTTATTTCTCTACTCATCCACAACTATTCTATTCTCCACTAATTATTTGTAGCGACTCCATGTATTTTTTTCTCTTGCCCCCTTTGGTAAAATATAAGGACCCAAATAAAGTCTTTATAAATTTTTACCTTATTTCTCATTTTTATTGAGGAATATTTTTATTCCATATCAAATTTTTTTAATTTTTATATTTGTGTTATTATCCAGATTAGAAGTGGCGTCCTCTCTAGGATTACCAGATCGGTGGCTAGTGGCGTGTGGATCACATCTTTGTAGGATCAATCTTTCCGATGATTCCATGGTTTCCTACCAGACTTATTGCCCTATCCCCAAACCAGATAGTGATTTTCTCAGTGACATAGTGAAGATTCAGTGGTCGAGTCCCAACTATGTGGGTTGAAGCCTCAGATCAGTGTCATCTGTTGGTTTGGTGGGAGTTTAACTGTGGGATTCGAGTGTGGTCTTAGAGGTGGAGAAGTTACTATGGATCTAGAATGTGGTAGGGCCATTCTTATATCAGGATGGTGCTATGGTGGCTGAATAAGATGATGAATTTCAAATAATGGTTTCATGTTCGTGTTATGGTTTTGGATGAGAACTGCTCTGAGTATTGCTATATGATGTGTGATATTTCCTTTTAATTTTTTTTGGGTCTAGGATACATTCTTCATGATTTCATTCTAGTTTAAGTGGATGTTGGATTTGTGTTTATTTTCATTTGTTACTTTTGATTAGTCTATGGTCTATGAATTTTGATGATTTTTATGGGCTTGGAAGGCCATATAATATGTTTTTTCTAAGGGAAATAAAAATTGAAAGTAGTGGAACATGAAATTTTTGAAGGAGTTAATGACTCTAGGAGTACAATTGAGGAGTTGTAAATGAACATATAATGTCTGAAAATTGAGGATGGATTTGGTTATTGAATGATTGTGTAATTTTGGGTATGTTTTCAAACAACACACTATATGGATCTGCATTATATTAGGTTCAAAGTAGGAAGCTTTTTCCGGAGAATTCCATTCGGATTTGGATGTTTGAGAGGGTATGTATCTACCATCGGTACTATGCTCGTGCTACCCTGCACATGACATCTTCTCGAGTGGTCATGCGATGGTGAATGCATGTCCTAATGATGCAGTCATTGGGGAGGGGAAGGTACTATTGGTTTAATATGGGTTATCATCTTTAATGGATTTAATTTTTTTAATGTTTGGATCTTGTGGTTTTTCACATTTCCTTAAAAGTGTTTTGATAATAAAAAAGTTAATTTTTGGTCTGTAAATATGTAATTTTTTACTCCCTTCATAAAAGTTTGAATAGAATTTTATTTTTTATTCATGACATGAATATATTTTTCTACCATTATATCTATTATTCATCATGAATATTACATTAATAGATTCATTTTTTAAAAAAAAATACTATTATCATTATTATATGAATTTTTAGTTTTAAATAAGTGACCAAAATAAAAAGTTTTCTCTCTCTTGTTTTTTAATGAATATTTATTTTTATTTTAAAAAATTATATCTCATCTATGGAAACATATTTTTTGGATACTTATACATCCCTAGGGATATATTCTAATGATACCATTCACATTATTTCTCTCGAAGACTTATGATGATGATGTTCTTAGGTTGTTTTTATGAAATTTTCTTTCCCAATGGTTCACGAAGCTAGGATAAAATAGTTATTCTTTTAGATCACATTATATACATATGTTTATATTTATTTATAGGATGTATGGGTCCATTATATCCATTAAATTAGTTTTTTATCTTTCATAAATCATGAAGTAAATATGTTGAGCATGAAATCAATTGGGATAGTCTGTTTCACAGAATTGAGAGTGATCTTCATGTAGTTATCCATGCTCAAAATATTTAAATTGAACTTTATGTCATTAGGTATGTTCACAAAGATGATAATTAACTTGATGAGGTTATCTTTACTAAAATTATTACTTTTAAACACTACATTTTTAGATATGTTCATTAAGAAATGATTTTATATTCTTATTATTATGCCATATTCTTACATAATATAATTATTTTATAATCCATGGATATTGTTTATTATCTCATTTTTGTCACTCATATGACATGTTATATGATTGAATTTTTTTGATTACATGTCCTTCTATTATTCCTTATGAACAAATATTATTATTCATGTTATTTTTAATAAGATATTTCACCAATGCTCCTGATTATGATATAACCCTTGATGACATGATGGAATTTTTTTCCATTACATATCATTTGAGCTAAACCATTTAATTGTTTTTTTATTCTATGGGTTATGAAAATTATTTTAACAAGGATATGTAATTAAGAGGATATAGTATGGTTCATTTATTGGGAAATGACAAAAAATATGTGAAATTATATTTCTATACAGATTATATTCAAATAAATTAAAAAATTATGGAATTTTTATTGTGCGAGTATTTCTATGATTAAATGTTTCATTTAAAAAATAAATTTATGTTTTGATTCAGACATATCAAATGGTATCAAAGAATTTGGGTAATGAATTTGTTTTTAACATCAGATTAGGGAGTGCAGGTCTAGGGTGTCCCAGATGATATTAGATCAAGGAATATTATTTACGTATAAGTTTAGTTTTTTTATAATTAAAATGAAAAAACATTAGAGAAACACCTTTTGATGAGTCTATGTTTAGGGTAACATCCTAATGTTTTGGTATAGTAGAGATTGTGTGGTTTCATAAAAATAAAATCCTGATGTGGATAAAAAACAAGTGGATAGAGGATATGACAAATATTTACCAAGGGGCAATAACCATGAAATAATTTATTGGTTATTAACTTCATTTTCACATGGTGTATGGAAAATATGAAAAACCTCATACCTAGTTTGACATTCCTATTGGATATTATTTTCTTAACTCACATTCATTTTAAGAACCCTAATGATGGATATTAATATTTTAATGTTAAAGAACATAATAAGTTAATCACAATGGATAAACTTGGATAAACTACTAGAGATAAAGGTTGATCCAACTATACATAGTTGAATGAAAAGTATCACAAGTTTGATTGGATGTGTCATTGGAAACGATGTTTTAGGATTTGATTTTCATATTCATATGATTGTTCCCTATAATTTTACCAGATTGTATCATAACCATTTTTGTTTTAGTATATGGATGATAATATGAAACTAAAATGGAATTTTTTAATGGTATATATATATAATCATGCAAGAATTATACATAGTTTAGGAGACATATTTGGAAGAGATGGTTGAGAGTAAAAATATGCGCCTTTTTAGTTAAAAACGAGTGTAAAAGTATTACCCAATTTAGTTAGGTTTAATTTTTTTTAAAAATTATATCTTCACTCATGATATTTTAATAATACCACTATAAATTAGAGAAAATTAATTATTTTAGGAGATAATTTATTTTAGAGGGTAGAAATGTAACACTATGAGATTTTATTATATTTTTTATTTATGATAAATAATGTGGTTAATAAGATAGATTCATGTCAAACAATGAACTAAAATGAGCTGAGAAATATTAAAATTAAAAGAAGAATAAAAATACCAGTTAATTAAAATAGTAATCAATTAAAAATTTGTATATTTATAGTAAAAATAATCAAAAGGATTTAATGTTAATAAGGATTTTTTTTCAAACTATTTAGTTAAAATGTTCATGGTATTTGGTACAAATAAAGTTTTTTATAACCATTATAATATTATCCTGATAATATATAATATTTTATTTTAACAACTATTATATTATCATTAATTTAATTTGTACATGATATGAAATAAGGTTTAAAACACTACAATATTAACAGTAAAGTTTTCTATATGATAAGTTATTCATTATATTTTGGTATTTTAAATTAAAATATATATCTATATATTTTTGAACATGAATTTGATGAAATGAAAATAATTTGTTAGTTATTATTATCCACATTATATTATAGTAATTCTTTTTAAATTTTACTTAATGGGTTAATTTTTAGTTGAATTGTGAAAATTATTATTTCATAGAAAGTAGAATGAAATAAATGAAATAAATGATTATACCACATTTTGGGGGAAACATTTTTTATTATATAGATATAAATGATGTATCTTAAAATATTTTTATTCCCACTTTTATAAATATATTTTTAATACATTGGAAGATAAGTTGTATTTTATTGTAATACCTAATTATTATCAATCATTTTATATATTTAATTATTGAGAAAGTTATATTATTTTTTTGAATAGTTTTAATGTTAAATGAATATATTTCTTAAATTAATAAACTAATATGTTTCACGAGAATAAATTTTATACATGATTTCAGTGTAATATCATTTTATGCCTAAGAAGAAATTTTTCAAAAAATTATTTTTCATTGCATTTTTCATACATATATTATATTTTTCCCACCTATAAAAAAATTATTATAGTAAAATGGATTTTATTATTTGAATAATAAGAATAAAAATTATTTTATTTTCCCCACATAATTTTTTCTTTAGAAATAAATAACCATGGTATATTTTGGTCACAACATTAATGGGTAAAAGGGAAAAAATGTGGTGTTAAACAAGGAGATAAGGATTTGAGTATCCTAAAAAACGTGTCTAATTATTACTTTATATGTATATTTCTTCCTCAACATAACTTATATTCAAAATTGGACTTTTTTCCACATTTTCTTAAAAATGACTTTCTATTATTTTAATGATAGGAATATTTACAAGGGTGACACACCTTTCACTTATAAAAGGGAACCTCTTCCCCTCACTTTTTCACACACAATGAGATCCCATATCTTGACCATGATTTACCCAATTAGCCTTCCAATCCAATTTTCTTGAAGATATAGTTTATTTTTTTCCTGAAAGACCAATCCATAAATCCTTAATAGTTTTTTCAAAGGATATTATCCAAAGAAGAGGTATATGTTATTACCAATATATTTCATGTTTTTTCATATTATAAATCCTCAAAATATTCTATAAATATTATTAAATAATTAGAAAAGAATCATTGCTATACTTATATTCTGTTATGTTAACAATAAAACAATTTTGTCTCTCTTATCCATTATAAGAAAAATGAAAACGTCACTCAAGAATAATTGATGACTACCAACTCAATGAAGGAACACATTTTTGAGTAAATACGGTTATATTATGACTTCTCCATCCCTTATGGTATTATATTTTGAAAATCACAAACATTTTTTTGTATGTCCCAAATTTGTCATTCTGTTTTACTTATAGTATTTTCATTCCATTATACTTACAGAATTATCATTCAATTTTCATATAGAAATCTCATTCGATTATACTTACAGAAATATCATACTGTTGTTTTCATGATAATGATTCCAGTACAAATGCCATGCTCTTTTCATGATGCCGATTCTGGTACAAATGTCATGATATTTCCATGATGCCGATTTTGGTACAAATTTCATGTTGTTTCCAGGATACCAATTCCAGTACAAATTTCATGATCTTTTAAAATATATAATCTGGAACAAATGTCATACCATTTTTATGATACCAGTACCCAAAAATAGTGATACCATCTTTCTCAATCCAATTTTCATTTTCTTAAGAATCTGTTTTCTTGATAATGTTATAATTTCTTAATGTATCAATCCAATATTATCAGCTTCAAAGTTTTTTTATACTAACATAAACTTAACATCGTATTATTATATTAAAATATGTAGTAATATTTGTTACAAACTAATAATTTTATGTTTGAAACATGTCCAGTTTCATTTGAAATTTATGTAAAATATGACCGTTGGAGTGGAGCTGACCATTGGGAAATTTTTCTTATATATACAAGTTCATTTGATTGAGCAGAAAAACTGATATACTTTGGGGATGAATTTAATGAATGTGAAAATGTTGTGAAGTTATTTCTAGAGAGAGAGGATTTTACAACTCTCATTGCTTCATGAGGATTTCATGAACCACTTTTTCAGGCGTGAACAACTTGTTCATAAATTCGTTGTGTAGACTCTAATCATGTTGATCATAATCTTCCGGGTTTGGGAGACAAAGGTTCTAATTTCCTTCTAAATCGTGGGCTTGCAGGGATAGAAAGACATATACCGATCTTCAGATTGAGGACTTACCTGGGATGGGGTAGGAGAGACTTTCTTGAATTTATAAATTAAGGAACCTTTATCCAAGGTTGTTGGATATCGTTGTCATTGTGTTAAAAGAATATTATTGTTAATTGTTTTATATTTCAGCTTGTTTATATTCTTTAGCTTTTTTTACTGTGTTAAATTTAGAAAGTATTACATTCTTATACTTTGTAATTCAATTACTTTGATTATATTGACGATTCTATATGCTCTAAAGTAGATTCTTTATTTTAAGAAAATCTTTCTCAAGTTTTTATCTTAAGGTTTTAAAGATTAAAAAATGTTTTCTTTAAGAGGTTTTGTGAATGTTTGTTTAACTTTGTTAAAAAATGTTTTCTTATTGTTAAAAGATAACCATAAGAAACAGATTACCTTAAGGTTAATAATCTTTCCATAGCAATGATTTATGTCAAGTTTAATGATTCCAAAAGAATTTTTAAAGTATACAATTCACACCTTCTTGTATTTGAGCATCTCATTATACATATTCGATCCCAAAATTTCCATTATAGGATGTCTATAAAATACTTATGTTTGAATATATGTTTTCTTGCTAAATATTTCATTGTTCTTAATTATTTCATATTTTTTTCTTACAATCTTTTTCTGCTAACAAGTTCTGTGGAAATAAATTTTCTAATAAGTATGGAAGACATTCATGTTGGATCTCTAGATAATCTAAATCCTACTAGACCACCAATTTTTGATGGTAATGACATTGAGTACTGGAGAGACAGAATAAAGACCATTGTGATAAACACAGGTGTAGAAAACCATATTATGTTAACTGGATATTATATGATTCCAATAAGGAACTTAGAACCTTTACTAATTTTAAAAAGGTTGAAAACCAACTAAACTTTATGGTACAAAATACATTTCTTTGTTCCATGACTGGAAATATATATAGCCAAATTTTATCCTGTGAACTTTCTAATAGAAATTGGTAGAAGATCAATGTAAATCACTTTGTAATTCCAAATGTCATTGAAACTAGAAGAGCCATGCGCAGAGCTAAGTATCATGGTTTATATTTTCCTTATGGAGAACCCATATGTAAGGTTCAATAATGATTTATGAATATTGTCAAAATTTTACAATCAATGGTTGAGAAAGGTTTAGATGATGAGATTCTTGTAGATGAGATTATAAACATCTTGACTAACGTATGGGAATTCAAGAGGATAACTATATATGATAATGGGAAAGTTAAAAAGATTTCTCTTGATGAGATATTTGGTACTCTTCTTCAACATGAAACTAGAATGAAGAGATATGTTGATAATATTAAGAAAAAATGGAAATGGGGGTGTTTCTTTTACAACTACTTCAAATCATATGAAATCCAAGATTCCTGATAGAATTAAAAGATCTAAATCTAAGAAGGTTTTTATTCTATTTGAATCTAGTGAAAGTGAAGCTTCATAAAATGAGTTAGCAAATATTTCTCAGGGAATGAACAAGATTGTTGGATAGAAGAACCATCAATACATATACAATAAGAAAGATAGAAAAGAAAATAAATATGGAGAAGTGACCTTATGTGAATGTAGAAGAACAGGTCATATTAGACCTAATTGTCCCTTTCATAAGAAGAGAGAAATGCAAGATAGAAATTTTTAAAGGAACAATAAGAAGTTCTATAGATCAAAGCATAAGAAATTATTGAAATCCAATGACACTTGGAGTGCAAGTGGTGGAGATTCTTCTCATGATTTATCAGAATATGAATCTTCTGAGAAAAATAATATTGGAAGAATAGAAAAAACAACATTTTAAAATCACTATCTTATGGATATGGTACGAACTACAGAATCATTAACCAATATGTCTTTAAGTGAAAATTTTCCTGGTAAAGATTTTTCTTCAGATGAAGAATCCACTTCACCAGATATCGATAATTATTTTCCTTCCTTTGAGAAAGTTTCTATATTTTTAGTGTTTCCTGAAATAAAAAACTATAAAGTTTATAAGAAACCTGAAAAAGCACATTCTAGAGAATTTATTTTAATAAAAGAAATTTTGTATCATACCAATGATCTTGAAGAGAAATTTTTTGTTTAGAAAATATTTCTAAGAAACATGAGGAAGTTAATCATGAGAGGGATAAAATTTTTAAGGATCATAAAAACCTACTTTTGGAAAAAGATGTTTTAGAGGATAAATATAAATCTAATGATATTAATATATATGATAAGAATTTAGTCTTGAGACTAAAATCAGAAATATTTTCTTTGAAGAAACTTGTTGAAAGGTTTACATCTAGTAAGGAACATTTTTATAAGATGTATTCTCAGATCTGACCTCATGATAATAATCAAGGATTACTCTATTCACATGAAAAACTAATTTTCAAAAACAATTATTATGTTCCTTCAAGAGATCCCTTTTTCACTAAATGTCAGAGTGGTGGGCATTGGAAGAAGAACTATTCTTTAAATAAAGTTCAATCCATTGGGTTTCTTAAAGATTAATTTTCTAAAAAAATGTGGATACCCAAGATTTTATTATCTAATAATTCTGGATACAAGCAAGTTTGGATTCCAAAAACCTAACTCTTTATTTTTTAGGATAATGAAGGTTGTAAAAACAACATATGGTATATAGATAGTGGATGTTCCCAAAACATGAATGGTAATAAATACTATTTCAAAAATATTTTAAAGGATAAATTTGGAAAAGTAAGCTTTAGAGATAACTCTCAAGGAGAAACTATCAGTATAAGTAAAATTATTCTTCTTGGTAAAGCTATTATTTCAAAAATAAATTATAAAAGGTTTTAAGAACAACCTCATTATCATAATCCAATTATGTGAGGAAGGTTACATTTTGAATTTTAGAAATGATAAATGTTTAGTTCAAAATTCCAAGGACGGATTTATTCTCTCCACCCTTCATCATGACAATGTGTACAACATAAACCCAGAAGACCATTGAAGTCAATATCTATATTTTCTTAGTGAATTTGAAGATCAATCATGGATTTGGCATAGAATACTAGGAAAGTATAACGTAAGGAATCTTAGTATACTTTCTATAAAAGAACTTGTTCAAGATCTACTAGAACATAGGTTTGATTCATCTAAGGTTTGTGATCCCTATAAATATAGAAAGAAACATAAATCTAGATTTAAATCTATGATTTAAGTTACTACTTCTAATGACTTATAGTTAGTTCACATGGAATTATTTGTTCCCACACAAACTGTATGTATTGGAGGAAAATATTATGTGTTTGTTTTTGATGATGACTACACCAGATTTACTTGGGTCTATTTTCTTTAAAATAAATCTGATGTTTTTTCTTATTTTAAAATATCTATATCTCATGTTAAAAATGAGAAAAATCTTCCATTGATAACTATTCATATTGATCATGGTGGAGAATTTGAAAATTCATATTTTGAAACTTTTTATAGTAAGAAACTTATTACTCACAACTTTTCACCTCAACGAACTCCTCAACCAAATGGTATGTTGAATGAAGAAATCATATTTTTCCAGAGATGAATAGAACCATATTGAGTGAATATTCTATATCTATTCTTTTTTGGGATGAAGTTATATGTACTTCTTGTTATACTAAAAATTGAGTTTTAATAAGACTATTTCTTAATAAAACTCCTTATGAGTTATGGACTGGACGATGACCAAAAGTTTCTTACTTTAATATTTTTTGTTGAAAAGTATTTATCTTGAATAATAAAGATAAATTACATGAATTTTCACCCAAATACAATGAATGAATTTACATAGGCTACTCCACTAACTATAAGGCATATAATGTTTTTAATAAAAAAAACTTGTACATTGGAAGAAATAGTACATGATAATTTTGATGAAAATGAACCTTTTGTTTTCAAACAACCAGAAATTGTTACTGATATATTTTCTAAAACTGATCTCCAACCTTTAATAGAGAGTCCTTCAGTCAAGGATAATGTTCAATAAAATATTTCTAAAACATTTACCCCTGAATATTTTCTACCCTATGTTGATGAACAATTTTTTCAAAACCCATGTCAGTTGTTACTAAAGAATCATCCTAGTGATAATATCATTAGTAATGTTAATTAACTAGTAAAAACAAGAATTTATTTAAGGAATGAAGTTGAACAAGTTTTATTTTGCTCCCAATTTGAACCAAAGGCTCCTGATGAAGCCTTTAGTGATGAAGATTGGATAAAGTCTATACAGGATGAAATCAATGAATTTTTAATGAATCAAGTTTTGACCTTGGTTGAAAAATGTAAGGAAACTTTTGGTTATTGGAGTAAAATGGGTTTTTTGAAACAACTACGATGAAAATTGAATTGTTTTTAGAAATAATGAAAGATTAGTTTCTAAAGGCTATAACTGAAAATAAGGCATAGAATTTGAAGAAACCTATACTCATATAGCAGGACTTGAATCTATGGAATAACTCTGAAATCCTTAACCGATTTCTTTGTGAATCTCATGAAATCTGATTTTAAGATTAGTATGATGGATGAGTTAACTTTTTCCATGGTTTTTAAATTTCTCAAAAACTAGAGGGTTCTTATATATCCCAACATAAGTATATCAAATATCTTCTTAAAAAGTTCTGGTATGACATTAGTAAGAGTATAATCACTTTTTTCAGAACCTCTAATACTCATGATATTAATGAAGTGGTGAAACATGTGGATCAAACATCTTATAGAGGGATGATAAAAATTTTACTTTATATAACAACATGTTGACCTAAATTAATGTTATCTATATTCTTATGTGCATAATTTCAAGAAAATCCTAATGAATCCCATTTAAAGGCTGCAAAAATAATTTTTTAGTATTTAAATGGAACTTTAGAAATGGGACTATTTTATTCTTTTGGAAAAACTTTCGAACTTAAAAGTTTATCAGATGATGCCTTTGGTGGTTGTAAAATGGATAGGAAAATTACTTCTAGAACTTGTCATTTCTAAGAAGATTCCTTCGTTTCATGGCCATGCAAGAATCAACATTCTATAGCACTTTCCACTATAGAAGATGAATATGTAGCAGCTGGAAGTTGTTATGCTCAGGTGTGGTGGATGCAACACACACTCACAGACTATGGTATGACTTTTACTAAAACTCAAATATTATGTGATAACACAAGTTCCATTGCCCTAAGTTGAAACCATTCAAATAAATCTCATGAAAAGCCCATAAATATTAGAAAACACTTTTTTACGGATCACACACTTAAAAAAGATATTATTATTCAATTCATTGGTACACAAGATCAATTTGATGATATTTTTACAAAATTATTACCTTCAGATAGATTTTAATACATTAAATAGAAGCTAAGAATGATCTCTGTGAGGTAATCATTCATATATACTTCTTGATTAAATCATCTTCTAACATTAACTTACTTTTTTTCGGGGGAGTACATATGATTGTTTGTTTTCTTTATTTCACTTTTTATAAGAAAATATTCTTTCTTTAAGAAATTATATTGTTATTATAGAAAATTTAATTTATCTTTTTCTTTCAGAATTGTAATTTATAGAATTGAAATTCTCGGAATAAACATTCTCAAAATTGAAATCCCAAAATCTAAATCTTCCAAGAGAAATTTTATAATACCGATAAATTATTTAGAGTATTCCAAATGGTACAACTTATTACTCTTCATCTTCTAATTTTAAAATTAAATTGTTTGTATTTCAAAATTTTCAATTCATAGATTACGTTACATCAAAAGATCAGAATTCAATTTTTTTTTCTGCATCCATTCTCAACCGTTAGATCAGATCAGATTATTTTCAGCTATTTGATTATCTTATGGAAGCTGAAAAGTCATATCTTTGTGTATATAAGGGGTGCTTTGTTTATGAGGACTACACCATCCTCACTGATCTCTGAGAAAAATTTCTATTTCCATCAATGCCTTCATTTCATTTCCTTTGCCTCTTTCCCTCCAAATGAATCTTGAATCCTCAACAGATCAGATGCCGATTAGTAAGGAAATAAAATATTGGGCGATCTTTATGGAAATACTAGTATTCCCAGACATCTTTGCAACATATGACTCCCTTATCTCTAAGGTAATAATAACTAATGGCTGGGAATGTGTTTTTGTGGATAAAGAAAAAAAGTCATAATCTTGTTTACCCTGACATGGTTATTTAATTTTATGAATCCATTTCATTCTTGCAAAAGGACGGGAAAGACATTTTCAAGTACAAATGTTATGGTAAGACTTATAAATTTCCTTATAAGTGGGCAGCAAATTCTCTTAGCATACCTTATGAAGGGGAGGCTATTATATTCTCTAAAAAACATCTTGAGAAGGAATGTTCTTTTATAAAATACAAGGCTTTGTATTACCATGGTCTTAAGTATGTTAAGAATATGAAGATTACAAATCTGACAACAAATCACATGCTAGTAGATCTTTGTTTGCAAGGTTTAATTATTTGAAGAAAAGGAGATAAGGACTCTATAATGATATGTGATATATTTATTTTAGACTTTCTTTTCAATGAATGGAAAATTAACCTGATCAAGTACATCATTTTACCTATCCAAGTAGTAAAAAGAGGAACCATCAGATCTCAGATTATTATGTATCCAACAACTATCTCCAGGATAATTATTATCTACCATCAAGAGATGAATATCCCTTTACATTCAATCTCTAATCCATTTAAGATTTTGTTTCTCAGCGATGATACTCTAAGGAAGATGAAGGTAGAGTTTATACCATAATCCAATTTTTTTGAAGAATTGGTTATCCAGAACAATGATGATGTTCCAGAATCTTCAAAATTGGTACTTAAAAAATTAAAACCTGAAGAACCAAGCTTACCAAATCTGGTTCCTGATGTTCTATTATTAGGACCTCCTTTTTCAAAGAAACCGAAACCCTAATCTAATGTAATGGTTTCAAAATTGAGAGAGATATCAGCTACGAGAAATAAATCTCATCCATCCTTTGGCATAAATTATAAAGAGTCTAAGTCCTAAAAAATCAAGCAAGATGAAAATTTAGAGAAAAAAATGAAGGAGTAGATCTAGAACAAGAAATCCTCGGAAGCTCAAGTATGTCAGTATTTACTAAAATCTATAGATAAGAAGTCTCAACAAGTAGAAGAATCTCAATTTGTTCATAAGAAACTAGCTGCCACTCCGAAAACCAAAAATCCAAGAAAGTCCTTACATTATCGGAAACTCTTCAGGAAATGGAAGATCAGATCATTTAGGAAGACCATGATAGTGTTTTAAGGGAAGTTGAATATTACATTGGAACTCCTTAAGGTTAAAATTCTAATTCTAGTTCATAATATAAATATATTGAAGAAGAATTTGAAGTTGAAGTTGAAGAAGAAGTTGACGTTGAAGTGTAAGAAGAAGAAAATGATGAGCTGGAACGTCAAAGAGATGAATAAGAAGATATCCAATAATAATAATGACAAGAATAAACATAAGAAAAAGAGATTCAAGGAGAAAAAGATGAACAAGGAGACCTTAATGTTAAGTAAGTATCCGATGAACTAACCCTGGTTTGAAAACCTACCAAAGGCAAGAGTGATTTGGTTGACTCACCCAAAAAATAAATGCCTAAGAAGTCTTCAAAAAGAATAGAGAAACCAGATTCCTTAACTAAATGAAGAACTGAGAATGGAAATGATGTTTCAGGCTCTGAATCCTCATCCTCTATGGAGAATAACATTGTCATGTTATCTTTAAAGAAGTTGGTCATCACTACTCCAGTTTTGGAAAATATAGATTCCCAGAGAAAAATGATGCTAGAGACCCTAAATACAAAGACGAAATATACCAATATCATAATGGACATGGTATTCAAGCAAGAAGCGGACTTCTGTAATCTTTTGATTTATTATAATGCACAGAAGGTTACATGTAATAAAGTATTTAACTGCACCAAAACCTTCATTGAGGATATTAGATAGTTTAATGACATTATAGATTTAACAAAAAGAGCTTTAAATTCTTTTGAATATGAGTTCAATAAAGTCAAAACAACCATTTCTGAGAAATTTAGCCAACTCAATTCTGTTTCCTGATCTGTAAGATGTGGGAAGGATGATTTAGATGAATTAGTGAAATTAGTGGCTGCTCAAGAAGAAAAGATCATGTCCTTGGAAAAGAATAACCAGGATCATAATATATTTCTAAATAAATATCAAGAAGAACATAAGTAAGTGAATAAACTAAAATGTTTGATAAAGAAAATTTTTTCTGAGCAAAATAAATATGGATGATTTTTTACATTTTTATGTTTTGTTATAATCTAAACATTATTTACAAAATTTCATTAAGAATTTTCTTGAATATCCTTATTTTTTATTCACATGTATGTTTCCTTAAACTTACAGTTACATCTTACACTTCTCCATTCATTTTTGAAAATCACTAATGGGGAGAATTTATTTTGAAGGAATAATTTAATGAAAATTTAACGAGGTAGAATATATTAATGAGGAGTATGGAAAAAATTAATAATGCCTATGGAAGGGAAAGTTTATTTATAGAAGGAATGATTATCTAAGGGGGAGATATATTCTTAAGAAAGAAAACAAGATGATAATGATCTAGAATATGATCCTTGAGAAACATAACCTAAGGGGGGAGTTAGTTGTATTCATCCTAAATTTATTTTCAAAAAGGGAAATAAGTGTTATCATACTTGTTTTTGAAAGTCAAAATATTATTCCTTAGAAAATTTGTTTTTGTTTTTCCAAAATGGGGGTTATTGTTGAGTGAAAAAGTTTATCTTATGAATTCTCCATTCCTTACGGTTTTATGTTTTGAAAATCACAAAAAAAAAATTCTTAAGTTCCGAATTTGTCAATACATTTTACTTATAGTTTTTTCATTCCATTATAATTACAGAATTCTAATTATGTTTGCTTACAGAAATCTCATTCTTTTATACATACAAAATTATCATACAACTTTTTTCATGATACAAATTCTAGTACAAATGTCATGATGTTTTCAGAATATCGATTCTGGTACAAATGTGATGTTATTTTTACGGTACTGATTCCGGTACAAATGTCATGATGTTTTCATGATACAGATTCTGGTATAAATGTCATAATATTTTTGTGATACTGAATCCAGAACAAATGTCATTCCATTTTTATGATACCGGTACCCAAAAATAGTTATACATTTTTTCTGCATCGGATTTATATTTTCTTAAGATTCTGTTTTCTTGATAATGTTAGAATTTCTTAATGTATCATTCCTATATTATCTGATTCTATGTTATTCTTATGCATAACATAAACATAACATCATATTATTATATGAAACGATGTCGTAAAATTTGTTTAAAAATAACCATTGTATGTTTGACATGTGTCTAGGTCCCTCTGAAATTTATGTTAAATATGACCCTTGGAGTGGAGCCAACTGTTGGTAAATTTTTCCTATGAATACAAGTTCATTTGAATGAGAAAAAAACTGATATACTTTATGGATGAATTTGATGCATGTGAAAATGTTATGAAGTTATTTATAAAGAGATAGGATCTTACAAGTCTCATTGCATCTTGCAGATGTCGTGAACAACTTGTTCAGGTCTGAACAACTTGTTCATACTTTCTTTGTGTAGACTTCGATCATGCTGATTGTGGGCTTCTGGGTTTGGAAGATAGAGGTTCCAATTTCCTTTTAAATCACGGGATTGTAAAGATATCTTGACAGATACCAATCTTTGGACTGAGGGCTTACCTGGGTTTGGGTAAGAAAGACTTTCTTGAAAGTATAAATCAAGTAACCTTTATACAATGTTGTTGAATACCATTTTTTGGATTAAAGGAATCTTATTTTTACTTGTTTTCTTTTTCAAGTTGTTTTTATTCCACTGCTTTTTTGACTTTGTTAAATTCAGAATTTATAAATTTATTATACTTTTTAATTCCGTTACTCTGATTATATTAATGATTCTATATGCTCTAAGGTAGAATATTTATTTTAAGAAAATATTTCTTAATTTTTTATCTTATATTTATAAAGATTAACAAAATGTTTCTTTAAGAGGTTTTGTGAATGTTTGTTTAACTTTGTTAAAACATGTTTTCAAAAAATCAAAACCTAACCTTATGAGATAGATTTCCTTAAGGTTAAGAAACCTTCCATAATAATTTTTTATGTCAATATTAATGGTTCAAAAGGAATTTTTAAAGTATAAAATTCACCCCCCTCTATTACTTGAGATTCTCATTTTATATATAGAATCCTACACATATTTCATTTTTCATCACTAACTCAAATGGTTTGTTTTAAATTGTTTTTTAATTAATATTTTTTATATTTATAACAAAATTATTATTCACTAATTATAAATCTTTATTTACCATCACTCTCTTCTATTCATTGAAAAATGAAATCATTATCAGTGCGTAATTTAAGACAACCTCATCCATTTATGAGGCATTTCCTATTTTTACACCATAATACATGGATGGTTATATAAATTTATTTACTAAAAATATATTATATAAAGGATTAATAACTTTTTTTAATACTATTTTGTATTGATAACACAAGAATTCACGATCATTACAAAGAAATCCACTGAAAACTCAAAATAACCAGAAGGAAGATCACCATGGACTAAATCTTCCTAAATCATAAAAAACTACTATTAAATGGTATTACAACACAGTAAACAATCATTTAAAATATATTAGAATAACTTAAATAACATTTAGTGTTGAAATTATTATCGTTGAATGGATTCCTATGTCACCATTTTGAAACACATGAGGAATAATAAAAATTACTAATATTCCATACAAAGAATAATAATTAACTAGATAATAGATATGAATAAGGTTACAAAATACATTATTATGTTAGTTTTTTATATATATACTTATTAGTGATTTCATGTATTCTGATAGTAATGGTTAGGGTTTCTTTGTCTCAATTTTAATTTCTCAAGACATGTTTTTTATTATCCACGAAATTACATTTATATAGTGTACATGATACCTATATTAAATATTTTACAACTATTGACTCATTAATCAGGACAATTAATGTTACATTCTATTTGTTACATTTCAATAGTTTCTGATTAAAATGTTTTAAAATTCATAAGGGTTTCCTCATCTAAATTTCTCTTTCATTGATATATGTTTTACATTCACCACCTTCAATATTTTGTGTGTTGTATATACTACCCATGTATAATTATTTTTTGATACATATAATTAAAATAATGTGTATTTACTAATCCATATAGTGTTTTGTCTTTGGTGATTTTTTAATTGAAAGGATAACAAATATGTAAGGGTTTATGATATAATATCACTTTTTATAGGTATTATTTATATTTTAATTTCTATTTCGGGAAGTGGTATTATCATTTTATTTTAAAAGGAATATATGTTGTTATACTCTGGTTATTTTAGAGGATTTAATGTTTTGTTCAAATTTTTCCATATTTGGTACCAATAAGGGGAAAAAATGTTTTTCAAAAAAGATAACCTTATTTCTCTTTTTTGGCCGGGAATATTTTCCCTACAAATCCATTGTCTTAAAAATTGTTTTTGGAATGTTCATATATAACTTTAAAATATTCATATAGGTAAGTTTATGTTATAATTTTCATTATTTTCAATCATTTTAAAATAACATACATGTTATTTTATGAATGGGTTCTTTGTGAATCCCTTTACAATTGTGTGAAAATAATTTTTTTACACCTACAACATAAAACATATTTTTTACATCATACTCATTCTGTGTGATGAGGCTTCCATTACAAGAGGTAAAGGGTTTTAAATTAAAATACAATTCATGTTATTGTATAAATTTTATGCTTTTATAAAGCCACCAAAAGAAAATTATATGTTCATTTATTTTTTTAAAATTATATATCTATAACCTTAACAAATTTATTTTTCATATATGTTACTATAATTTAAATAATTTTATACTTAAATATAGATATAATCATTTGATACCATTCTATTTTATTATTTAGTTGGCTTATGGTCAGGTTATTTTACATATTTTACTTTGAAAAACATTTCCCTCCCATGGGATAATTCAGATTTCAAGGAATAATAGTTACTTTAATGTACTTTTGGAATATGTATGAATGATTAAAAACTATTTAACATGATGATTAATTAAAAAACTAATATTAAATTGTTAATGTTTTATATCTTGTGAGATAATGATATTTATAATGATCTAGATATAGTTATATATTTTCAAAATATTGAGTATGAATATGATGCATTTATCTATGTTCACAAGATTGAGTGTGCCTTTGATACAATTTATTATTATCAATATATCGAGTTAACATTGAATATTAAATAAAAATGGATTCTTTTACTCAAAATGGTATGATTTCCTTTGATTCTCCAAATTTTTAATCTCTATGTTATATAGTTATGTTATTCTCTATGGAACATGTTTATTATCTTATGTTTCTAGAATCATCTGTCTTGTAAAATATTATACTATTTAGTTTTAAACGTCCTTATATTATTAATTATGAATAACTATTATTATTCATATTATTTTTAATAATATATTTCTCTTAGAATCATTATTGTGATCTAATGAATGATAACATATTCATAAGGTTTTCACTTACCAATCATTTTAGCTCACCCCATTATTATGTTATATATTCCATGGTTAAGAAGATGAGTATAACCTAAATGTTGTCTTTATGGAGATATATTACACATTGACTATATAAAAATGGTAAAAAATATGTGAAATAATATTTTTATTTAGATATTATTTTAATACACTAACCCTTCACAGTTATGAGAATTTGAAAGTACTTGTGAGATTTAATGTTTAAATGATCGAAACATATATATTTTTAGAATGATTCATCTCACTTGGTGTCAAATTCTATTTCTAAATAATTTTTTTAAGAGATGATCTACGAGTAATGTTTTGTGACCTCTGACCAGTCATATGTACTTCACCGCATTCTTTAATCCATTTAAAGCCCTGGGATGACAAATTTTACTCGTTTGAATTTGATGGAAACTACAGAATATATAACATTTTAAAACTAAATAAACTTATAAATTAATCATTGTTATATAATTATATACCTATTTTAGTGAAATATATGTAGAAAATAAGAACATTACATAATAAAATGATGATTTATATAAAAATGTGGTTTATGTTCAAGAATCTTCAAAATTTACCAACATTAGTACGAATGATTGGATTTTACCACAAGAAAAATGATTTAAAAAATTATAAGTCCTCAATCAATCATTAATTCATCATCACCACAAAAATAATTATATCTTTTAATAGAATATATAATAAAAAAATTATTTTATTCACTTCAAAAAAATATTATAATATTTCATTAATTATAAAGTGTTGAATCCACATCCTACCACTTTTGATAACTATATCTAAATATATGCTCGCCCGTTATAGATGATACCCTTTAAATGTAATACATATCAATGGATACTCTCATTATAATTTATTCTTCTTCTTTTCAAGACATAGAAAGATAAGCATCAAAGAAGATTTATGTTTTTTTTATCACCACATTTGATGACAATATCCCATGAAAAGATGAGATATTTGACTAAACCACTATACCATAGAATTGATCTTGGTGAGGGTGAAATCTAATCATCTACCACATATTCGGAAATGAATATTTAGACAATGGTTTTGAGTACACATTATCTATTTTTTTATTTTAAAAAATTATAGATTCAATTCATTTGTCTCTGTAATCTCTATGATGAAGTAATATCTGATATCAATGTTCTTAATTCTTGAATGTTTAAAATTATTATTTGAATGATTTTTATCACTTCTTTTATCACATTCCAAACACAGTAGAAACATTACTCTGTCCTTATGATTTTCTAAATGAGACTCCATCCAATTTTATTGAGTTATAAAATGTGTATCAGTCTAATATTATACTTGAGCATTATTTAAGCTAACTAAATTATTCTTAATGGGTGGATAAAAAATTGACCTCCCATTAGAGGAAAGTACCAAATGATGTAGATATTTTTTTATAAACACAACCATCTTAATATGAATCTACATAGCCAAATAGATCCAATTTTACTATATTGTCTTATTTCAAATCAGTGTCTATTATACTATTAATATACCTGAGAATCCTTCTTACTGCTAAAAATGTGAATCTTTATGTGTGTATTCATAATTAAAAAATGATTTACATCATTTATTAAATATTTTTAAGAATATATGAGACATAATAGAATTCCAATTACCTTACTAAACTATATAGGATGAACATACATTCCTTTATCATAATTGGATATTCTTATTCCCATTAAAAAGGATGCAGAAATAGGTCTACAATAGTTTATTCCATGAATTATAAGTTATTCCCGTTCATAACATTGTTGAGAATTGAAAATATGTCATATCACTTAATATATTAGTATTATATTATTGTGACTCATCTCTCCATGATTAGAAATGTAAAAAATAGTCTTCATATCCATAGAAAATTATTCCCCAATTTTTACATCATTTCACAATAATACAATATCACCTACAAAGGTAGTAACAATGATAAATACCTCTTTTCCATTATTTATTTAACGATTAATATATGCTCTTCATTTTATGAAATTTAGATTCTTGAATAATGTCTCTAACTTAGAATATGGGGATCTATCATCTTTTTTTAACCCATATAATTCTATTTTTAATTAGTAAACATTATTCTTCTCTTCTATAAGAAATAATTCATAGGGTTGAAAAATGTATACCCCATATTCCAAATAACTATTGATGATGACAGACATGTTATATGTTTTAAAAATCAAACATTTTTTATGGTAGTAATAAAAATAAATATTATAATGGTTTCAATCCTATAAAATGATTTAATAGTTTCATAAATGTCTGCTTATTCAACCTATGAATAGCCTTTACAAATAAATATTAGTTTATTTTTCACTAAAACACACTCTTTATTCAGCATTTTTGAAAACAACCATATTGATTAACTCATATTATTATGTTCATGTTGGGTAAAAAACTCCCATAACAAAATCTTATAAATATGGTATATTTTGTTTTTCATACCATTACTCCACTCATAATGCTCAAATGTTTCTTCAAAAATATTATGCTAAAATTGTGAGAACTATGAAATATGTGTTTTTTTCCTCAGATTTATATGACTTTAAAACTAATAATTTTTATTTATAATGATAATTTTGGACCAGTACTTGACTTATTATCATTTTATGAGATAAATTTTATAATTAATCCTTACATTTAATGGCTGAATCATTTTCTCCAACATGTAAAATTTATAAAATTTCATCTATGTCTTCAATTTATTCATACTATGAAATGTACTTATTTATATTTTCTATTTTATTCACAACATAATTATCAATAATTATTCTAGTATCCAAATTATAATAACAATATTCTTATATATTTGGATAACAACCTAGAAATATTTCAGCAAATCCTCTTGGATCAACCCATATTTTCACCTTTTATTTTAATTAAATAGGGGTCTCTAATGCATTTAAGATATTCAGAAAATAGACTATTATGATAAAATTAGTAACAAAGGGTTGTATCATAATTTTTTATATTAATGAAATGATTCTGTAAATGATATTTTGATCCAATTTACTTTCTCCAAAAATATAAAGAGGCATCAATAACTATAAACATAATTTAAGTTATCTATACTACAATACTACTATTTTATTAAACTATTTTTTTGTGGGGTGTATGGTTAACTGAGTTCATGATAAATACTATGATTTTCATGATAATTTTTTTTATCAGTGTACTCAACACCATCATATGTCCAAATATTCTTCAATGAGTATCCCCACTCATTTTCAAAACTTATCCTAAAAAATCATCATAATTTTTTGGTAATTTGATTTATGATTCAGAAACATAATGAATATAATAGGATCAAATTCATCAATAAAGTAAATGAAATATTTATGTCTATTTATTTATTTCATTCTCATTGAAATGCATATGTCTGAATGGATCTGGTCGAATGGATGATATATGTGAATCAAAAACCTTTTGTGTAATGAATATGCATTATTTCCCTTTTTACATGTTGAGAAAATATTCTAAATTTCTCTTTTCATCCATGGAACATCACAAAAAATAATCTTTCTGTATTATATTTCCTATTCTATTATACATGATAACCAAGACCTCTATGACTTAGCTAATTTTTTGATTTCATACTCAAGTAGCATGAATTATATGAAATTAAAACATGAAATATGTTACTAATTTTTCACTGTCCTCATATCACAACATTCCCATCTTTAATAAATTTCACCATGAAAAAAACATTCTTAAAAATCATCTCATTTTCATCATCACATTACTCATAAATAGTCATAAAGTTATGTTTCAATCGATCAACAAATATAGTGCTTTGGATTTTAATTTTCCTTTTGAAATTATAATATAAAAGAACCCTTTTATTTTTTGTGATCCATCATTTATAATGGTCATAGAGCCTTATGTATAATCTTCAACAATTTCTAATTTCATCCTGAACCCTATCATTAGTAAGCATCACCAACTAACTAATATCAATGATCAATGTTTCTTTGATTCGTTATGTTCTACTTCTCTAAAAATAGATTTTTCATTACCTTTATTTTATCCCAAACAATAATTGTTTAACTATTTGGATGATAACATTGTAATACATATTTTATAAGTGTATTTTCATTGATCGCATATTTCAAAAAAAATCATCCAATGTCATATATCTATTTCAATCATTAATTCAGTTTTCTATTCATTCATAACCTATATTCTTTGAGTGAACCAACTACCCCTAAAATTTTTTCTCTAATATTTTTTGAATCATTTTTGTAAACATAATTAATCTTATACATAATAGATTTATTCAAAATTAAACTATTATACAAGCTGTGTTTATAAAAAATATTTTTACCATTTAAAATAATATGTTATCTAGAACTTTTCCTCTGCGTTTCTTCCTTCATTTGATGATTAATCATGTATCTTTTTTGTCAAAAAATATTTTAAAGAACTCCAAAAATTGTTCTAATCACAATGTATATATTTAATTACATTTTAGTTCAACCGGTTGAATTATTTTTTGAATAGTTGTTTGGATTCCATGAATTTCTTGATTTCTAAGACTCATTTTATTTTCCAACAATAATAGCCCCTTTTATTTGATTCTTATTCTTTGACTGTTTAACTTAATTTTAAAATTTTAATATTATCCACCGAAGATGATTTTTATTTATGTTCTTGTGCTTAATTATTCACTGATAATTCTCTAGTTTCATGAATCCTATTTTGAATACTGTATCTAGATTGGTTCATTTTTTCTTTAACTTTGACATGTTTCAATTGGGGAAGATCAATATCCATCTCCATGCCTTTAAAAATTTCTTTTATATTGCTGTCCAAATTATTTTCACCAAAAATGTTTTCTCATTAATATTTTTCAGCAACTTATATTTTTCTTCTTCACGAACCGATTCCTAACTATTGGATGACTAAAAATGCTTCATTAACTTCTTATTATTATTTTCAATCTCTGATTTTTTTAAAAACATTATTTTAATTAAATAATTAGAATGAAATATTTTTGAGTTACCTAATAATTATATCCAGAGTTATTTATTCCATCAAATTTATAATACTAATCATTTACCATAGTAATGTGATGTTTTTGTAACAATTGGGTCCCCGTGACAGCACAGACACCCTGCCTTAACATGGCCGTCAGGTCATGGCCCACTAGGTACCACCAGTTGCCCCCGCAGACCTGTGGTCCCCACCCTGGGGCCCACCCACATGCCTAAATAGGTCATCTAACTAATGAAAGTCCCCACATGCCAACACTTTTCCTTTCCAGTGTGCTTTTTCCTCACTCACACACACCCTAGGAAACTTCCCAGAAGTTCACCCATCCTGCTCACTACTCCCGGACAAACATGCTTAACTATGGAGTTCTAATCAGATAGGATCCTGAAAAGTAAGGTGAACCTTGTTGACATGAGTAATATCATTTAGCCATTTAAACCATTATCATTTGGGGGTGTTACAATCACCCACCTTTAGAGCACAACGTCCTCGTTGTGGGCCCTACATCTCAACCCAGGCACTTCACCACATATAATGTTGGGTACCAATTTTGATACCAAATGTAACAACTGGGTCCTAGTGACAGCACAGACATCCCGCCATAGCATGGCCATAGGGTCCTAGCCTGCCAGGTACCACTAGTTGCCCCACAAACTTGTGGTCCTCACCCTGAGGCCCACCCACATGCCCGAACAGGTCATCGTACAAAAGATAGTCCCCACATTCCAAAAATTATCCTTTCTAGTGTGCTTTTTCCTCACTCACACACACCCTAGAAAACTTCCAGAAGATCACCCATCCTGATCACTACTCTAGGCCATGCACGCTTAACTGTGGAGTTGTAATCACACAGGCTCCTGAAAATGAAGGGGCACCTTGTTGACAAGAGTAATATCATTTATCGATTTAAACCATTATCATTCGGGTGTGTTACAATCACCCCCACATTAGAGCACAACGTCCCCGTTGTGGGCCCTACATCTCAACCCAAGCAGTACACCACAGATAAGTCTGGGTACCACCTCAGATACCAAATGTAACAACTAGGTCCAAACCTTAAGTGGGCTATGCCAATTGAACCATTCCACTTCAAGATTTCCATCGCCGTAGACGGTTCGTCAATCGGACACCCGTACCCCAAGATCTGGGCAAAAAGGTGTAAACTAGCCAAATTGGTCTGGGTCCGGCCCGGCCCGATCAGATAGACCCGGCCAGACCCGGTCCATAACGGGGTCCGACCCAGTCTCCAGGTCTGACCCGGTTTGATGAAAGGGCCTGGATCGAAGGGGCGGCCTCACCTGAGGGCGGCCCGGGCGAGGGCGGCCAGGCCGTGGGCGACCCCGCCGAAGGCGGCCCGATGGCCTACCCTAGCCGCTCCTTTGGGGGGAGGCAAACACCCCCTAGAACCCGAACGGTTGAACCATTCTAGTGGAACCGAACTGGTGCCAGGTGGTGTCAGTCTGTACACGCAGGACCCGACATGGTGTCGCACCTCCGAGATGGCCCAAGCAGCCAACCGCTCCTAGCCACGTTGAGTGTCTGTAACACCCATGAAGGATAAAGGGTTAAATGGATAAATGATATTACTCATGTCAACATGATGCACCTTCCTTTTCAAGAGCCTGTCTGATTAGAACTCCAGAGTTAAGCGTGCTTGACATGGAGTAGTGATCAAAATGGGTGAACTTCTAGGATGTTTCTTAGGGTGTGTGTGAGTGAGGAAAAAACAATGGAAATGAAAACGGTTGTCATGTGGGGACTTTCATTAATCAGATGACCTGTTCAGGAATGTAGTTGGGCGCTATGGTGGAGACCATATTTCTACGGGGCCACTGGTGGTACCTACCGGGCCAGGACCCGACGACCATGTTAAGGCAGGGTGTCTGTGCTGTCACCGGGACCCAGTTGTTACAATTGGTATCAGAGGATTCTGTTCTACCACATAACATAGGACTCTGATATTTTCCTTTCATAATTGCAATGCCTTCCCAGCTTAAGGATTTACGCCTTTGGTGGTAGTCGCCAACCCCTGACCTATGGAATGCGGGCTTGGGGTAGTCACGACACGGGTCCTGAGGATGGGTCATGACAGTTGTTCAACAATATCTCTATTAGTATAAAAATAGTTTTCTTTATCTCTTAATACACATTATTTATATTCATATTTGAAATTCATTTTTCTGTTCATTGAGAAATTATTATCTATTATTATATTATAAAATTTGGACTTGGATTTATTCTTATTTTGTGTATCTTATTGATCTTTTTTCATATAAATTCTTTTGTTAATCGTCTTTTAGTTTGGGATCATTTTAAATAAAACATCCCAAATCCCCATAATTGAATAATTTTATTGACAATTTCCGTACAAAAAGAATCATACATGTTATTATATCAATTCAAAAGTTACATAATTTTATCAAACATCATACTCACATTTGAATTTAAATTATAATATCCATCTTATTAATCATTAAAAACAATCCATTTATATTACTTATTTTTTATTCTTTAATAGAAATATCTGTTTCTTTATAACCATTTTACTTGATAAAATTATATTCGTTCATATTATAATATATAATATTACATTTTTTATCAATAGGGATATCAAAAATATATTTTTCTTCTAAAAAAGATACATTCATACCATACTTATAATTTATATTATACAAGATCTTATCTAAAATGTTTGAGTCATCTAATTTCACAAAATATACTATTATCATGATCACAAATTCATTAAAACATATAAAAAAGATACCAATAGTATGACTAACATATATCTAAAGTCCATGCTATTCAATAATCCAAAACTAAATCTTTTCTTACTTCACATTTGTATTTACTTCAAAGATGTTCTCTAGTTTTCCCTTATAAATTTTACAATTTTGGTTTATTTGAATTTAAAAAAATTTCTTTCAAAATTGAAATAAAAAATAAAATTTCTAAAAGGGTTTTTATTTTACAAAATCCATTCATATGATACTTTTAATGTATAAACTTCATCACATGGAAGAAATAAATATATTACTGCTTCCAATAAATCATAACTAGTTAAAAGAATATGTGTAAACATTTTTTCATTCCATATGTGATAAAAATAATCATAAAATTTGATAATACCCTTTCAATCCCTCAAAATAATATTCTTTAAATAAGAAAAATGAAATCCATGAAAAATATTAAATAGGTAAAAAAATAAAAAATTTTAAACTAAAACAACAACACACAATTGAATGAATTCTTGATATCATTCCTATTTTTAGTCACATGATTTGTTAAATCACATGGTGGTGAATAATTGATTTTTCATCACTTATATGATGTAATTTATTTTTTATTACCAAACACAGTAACATGAAAGAAAATAACCCTCTATTAAAAAGGATTACAACTCATTATGAGTATAAAATATATAATGAACTAGGTTTTTACAGACTGTGAAATTGAGTTAGTTTTTTATTTTATTTTTTGCCTTCAGATGTGCTTGAGGTTAAAAATGATCTTTTTAACCTAGTAGAAGATCTATGATATTTTTTACCAATAAATTGGCCCCAAAATGTAATACTTACCATATTATTGGAGTTTTATGGAATTTTCATCCATTCGATTTTTTTGGGAATAATTAACAATTAACATTTCATTAATATAATATTTATATATTTTTATGTGTTTTTTTGGAAATATCTTTTGGCAGGAGTTTCATAATGAGATTATGTCTTTAGGTTCATGTCCATAATTTTGGGGTTTCCTATTAAAGGCATAAACTTAATTCAAGCACTGGGGCTTGACCCAAGTTTAATTTAATAGCCTTTTCCATTTCATACATTTATTTTCTGATTTTATTTATTCTCAATCTCTTTGATTATCTCTTTGGACCCCTTAATGATATCATTCACATAAACATAGAAAAAAATTGAAATTTTATGATATAGAGGGAGAGAGAGAGAGGGGGAGGGAGAAGAAGTGAGTTGTTGTCTTGGAGCTTGGGAGGAGCTGGACCGTCCTACGCTGATAGTGGAACATGAATTGGTGTGAAGATTTACATGATTCCACCCAAAGGTTGGATGTTTTAATATTTTTGTGATAAATCACCACATATATATTGATTTCTTGTTTTAAGTCCCTATCATATCTGATAAGGACAATTAGTTGGTCGATCTATTCTCAATCGATATAAAAATAGGGTTTCAATCTGATTAAATGGTTTTCCCATTTAGAAATCTTAGTCAAATGACATTTAGTATAGTAACACACACCATGTGTTTATCCTATTATGGGAAAAATAATTTTTTGTAAGTACACATAATGAAATAAGAGTACAGAACATGTATAGGTACTTTGTCCCAAAGTCGAGTACATTAGAAGATGGAATTTTTGGATGTACACATCATGTACCTATGGTACACCTCATGTATCAGGGTTACATGATTTGTAGTCATACTCAACCATATAGATGGGTACATAGCTAAAATATCTATGTCAAGGAACTTGGACATGTAAATTACACAACTAGAACCAGTGTGGGTTATATGTTATGTAGAAGTACATATCCAGGTAGAGGCACATGTCTAGGCCATGTGAGGTACACAGACAGGTACACCATGTTGGGTCATTGCAGCATACACTACTTACTTGCAGTGTAATCAGGTTTTACATTCCTTGTTTTGATGAAGTACACGACCTAGTGATGCATTGAGAGTAAACACCATGTACTTGTGTATACACTCGGTGCACTTCTCCCTTTATAAGATGTTGAGTGTTTTTTGTGTTTTTATGCCACTAAGTCATAATTAGACATATGTGTAGTCCATTTTTATAATTGTTTCACATATATCTAGAAGGTGGAAACCATGGATGCAACACACACTCACAGACTATGGTATGACTTTTACTAAAACTCAAATACTATGTCATAACACAAGTTCCATTGCCCTAAGTTGAAACCATTCAAATAAATCTCATGAAAAGCCCATAGATATTAGAAAACACTTTTTTAGGGATCACACACTTAAAAAAGATATTATTATTCAATTCATTGGTACACAAGATCAATTTGATGATATTTTTAAAAAATTATTACCTTCAGATAGATTTTAATACATTAAATAGAAGCTAATAATGATCTCTGTGAGGTAATCATTCATATATACTTCTTGATTAAATCATCTTCTAACATTAAGTTACTTTTTTTTGGGGAGTACATATGCTTGTTTGTTTTCTTTATTTCACTTTTTATAAGAAAATATTCTTTCTTTAAGAAATTATATTGTTATTATAGAAAATTTAATTTATCTTTTTCTTTCAGAATTGTAATTTATAGAATTGAAATTCTCGGAATAAACATTCACAAAATTGAAATCCCAAAATCTAAATCTTCCAAGAGAAATTTTATAATACCGATAAATTATTTAGAGTATTCCAAATGGTACAACTTATTACTCTTCATCTTCTAATTTTAAAATTAAATTGTTTGTATTTCAAAATTTTCAATTCATAGTTTACGTTACATCAAAAGATCAGAATTCAATTTTTTTTCTACATCCATTCTCAACCGTTAGATCAGATCAGGTTATTTTCAGCTATTTGATTATCTTATGGAAGCTGAAAAGTCATATCTTTGTGTATATAAGGGGAGCTTTGTTTATGAGGACTACACCATCCTCACTGATCTCTGAGAAAAATTTCTACTTCCATCAATGCCTTCATTTCATTTCATTTGCCTCTTTCCCTCCAAATGAATCTTGAATCCTCAACAGATCAGATGCCGATTCGTAAGGAAATAAAATATTGGGCGATCTTTATGGAAATACTGGTATTCCCAGACTTCTTTGCAACATATGACTCCCTTGTCTCTAAGGTAATAATAACTAATGGCTGGGAATGTGTTTTTGTGGATAAAGAAAAAAAGTCATAATCTTGTTTACCCGGACATGGTTATTCAATTTTATGAATCCATTTCATTCTTGCAAAAGGACAGGAAAGACATTTTCAAGTACAAATGTTATGGTAAGACTTATAAATTTCCTTATAAGTGGGCAGCAAATTCTCTTAGCATACCTTATGAAGGGGAGGATATTATATGCTCTAAAAAACATCTTGAGAAGGAATGTTCTTTTATAAAAGACAAGGCTTTGGATTACCTTGGTCTTAAGTATGTTAAGAATATGAAGATTACAAATCTGACAACAAATCACATGCTAGTAGCTCTTTGTTTGCAAGGTTTAATTATTTGAAGAAAAGGAGATAAGGACTCTATAAAGATATGTGATATATTTATTTTAGACTTTCTTTTCAATGAATGGAAAATTAACCTGATCAAGTACATCATTTTCCCTATCCAAGTAGTAAAAAGAGGAACCATCAGATCTCAGATTATTATGTATCCAACAACTATCTCCAGGATAATTATTATCTACCTTCAAGAGATGAATATCCCATTACACTCAATCTCTAATCCATTTGAGATTTTGTTTCTCAGCGATGATACTCTAAGGATGATGAAGGTAGAGTTTATACCATAATCCAAATATTTTGAAGAATTGGTTATCCAGAACAATGATGATGTTCCAGAATCTTCAAAATTGGTACTTAAAGAAAGAAAACCTGAAGAACCAAGCTTACCAAATCTGGTTCCTGATGTTCTAGTATTAGGACCTCCTTTTTCAAAGAAACAGAAACCCTAATCTAATGTAATGGTTTCAAAATTGAGAGAGATATCAGCTACGAGAAATAAATCTCATCCATCCTTTGGCTTAAATCATAAAGAGTCTAAGTCCTAAAAAATCAAGCAAGATGAAAATTTAGAGAAAAAAATGAAGGAGTAGATCTAGAACAAGAAATCCTCGGAAGCTCAAGGGTGTCAGTTTTTACTAAAAGCTATAGATAAGAAGTCTCAACAATTAGAAGAATCTCAATTTGTTCATAAGAAACTGGCTGCCACTCCGAAAACCAAAAATCCAAGAAAGTCCTTACATTATCGGAACCTCTTCAGGAAATGGAAGATCAGATCATTTAGGAAGACCATGATAGTGTTTTAAGGGAAGTTGAATATTACATTGGAACTCCTTAAGGTTCAAATTCTAATTCTAGTTCATAATATAAAGAGATTGAAGAAGAATTTGAAGTTGAAGTTGAAGAAGAAGTTGACGTTGAAGTGTAAGAAGAAGAAAATGATGAGCTGGAACGTCAAAGAGATGAATAAGAAGATATCCAATAATAATAATGACAAGAATAAACATAAGAAAAAGAGATTCAAGGAGAAAAAGATGAACAAGGAGACCTTAATGTTATGTAAGTATCCGATGAACTAACCCTGGTTTGAAAACCTACCAAAGGCAAGAGTGATTTGGTTGACTCACCCAAAAAATAAATGCCTAAGAAGTCTTCAAAAAGAATAGAGAAACCAGATTCCTTAACTAAATAAAGAACTGAGAATGGAAATGATGTTTCAGGCTCTGAATCCTCATCCTCTATGGAGAATAACATTGTCATGTTATCTTTAAAGAAGTTGGTCATCACTACTCCAGTTTTGGAAAATATAGATTCCCAGAGAAAAATGATGCTAGAGACCCTAAATACAAAGACGAAATCTACCAATATCATTATGGACATGGTATTCAAGCAAGAAGCGGACTTCTGTAATCTTTTGATTTATTATAATGCACAGAAGGTTACATGTAATAAAGTATTTAACTGCACCAAAACCATCATTGAGGATATTAGTTAGTTTAATGACATTATAGATTTAACAAACAGAGCTTTAAATTCTTTTGAATATGAGTTCAATAAAGTCAAAACAACCATTTCTGAGAAATTTAGCCCACTCAATTCTGTTTCCTGATCTGTAAGATGTGGGAAGGATGATATAGATGAATTAGTGAAATTAGTGGCTGCTCAAGAAGAAAAGATCGTGTCCTTGGAAAAGAATAACCAGGATCAGAATATATTTCTAAATAAATATCAAGAAGAACATAAGTAAGTGAATAAACTAAAATGTTTGATAAAGAAAATGTTTTCTGAGCAAAATAAATATGGATGATTTTTTACATTTTTATGTTTTGTTATAATCTAAACATTATTTAAAAAATTTCATTAAGAATTTTCTTGAATATCCTTATTTTTTATTCACATGTATGTTTCCTTAAACTTACAGTTACATCTTACACTTCTCCATTCATTTTTGAAAATCACTAATGGGGAGAATTTATTTTGAAGGAATAATTTAATGAAAATTTAACGAGGTAGAATATATTAATGAGGAGTATGGAAAGAATTAATAATGCCTATGGAAGGGAAAGTTTATTTATAGAAGGAATGATTATCTAAGGGGGAGATATATTCTTAAGAAAGAAAAAAAGATGATAATGATCTAGAATATGATCCTTGAGAAACATAACCTAAGGGGGGAGTTAGTTGTATTCATCCTAAATTTATTTTCAAAAAGGGAAATAAGTGTTATCATACTTGTTTTTGAAAGTCAATATATCATTCCTTAGAAAATTTGTTTTTTTTCCAAAATGGGGGTTATTGTTGAGTGAAAAAGTTTATCTTATGAATTCTCCATTCCTTATGGTTTTATGTTTTGAAAATCACAAAAAAAATTTCTTAAGTTCCGAATTTGTCAATACATTTTACTTATAGTTTTGTCATTCCATTATAATTACATAATTCTAATTATGTTTGCTTACAGAAATCTCATTCTGTTATACATACAAAATTATCATACAACTTTTTTCATGATACAAATTCTAGTACAAATGTCATGATGTTTTTAGAATATCGATTCTGGTACAAATGTGATGTTATTTTTACGGAACTGATTCCGGTACAAATGTCATGATGTTTTCATGATATAGATTCTGGTATAAATGTCATTCTATTTTTGTGATACTGAATCCAGAACAAATGTCATTCCATTTTTATGATACCGGTACCCAAAAATAGTTATACAGTTTTTTTGCATCAGATTTATATTTTCTTAAGATTCTATTTTCTTGATAATGTTAGAATTTCTTAATGTATCATTCCTATATTATCTGATTCTACGTTATTCTTATGCATAACATAAACATAACATCATATTATTATATGAAACGATGTCGTAAAATTTGTTTAAAAATAACCATTGTATGTTTGACATGTGTCTAGGTCCCTCTGAAATTTATGTTAAATATGACCCTTGGAGTGGAGCCAAATGTTGGTAAATTTTTCCTATGAATACAAGTTCATTTGAATGAGAAAAAAACTGATATACTTTATGGATGAATTTGATGCATGTGAAAATGTTATGTAGTTATTTATAAAGAGATAGGATCTTACAACTCTCATTGCATCATGCAGATGTCGTGAACAACTTGTTCAGGTCTGAACAACTTGTTCATACTTTCTTTGTGTAGACTTCGATCATGCTGATTGTGGGCTTCTGGGTTTGGAAGATAGAGGTTCCAATTTCCTTTTAAATCACGGGATTGTAGGGATATCTTGACAGATACCAATCTTTGGATTGAGGGCTTACCTGGGTTTGGGTAAGAAATACTTTCTTGAAAGTATAAATCAAGTAACCTTTATCCAATGTTGTTGAATACCATTTTTTGGATTAAAGGAATCTTATTTTTACTTGTTTTCTTTTTCAAGTTGTTTTTATTCCACTGCTATTTTGACTTTGTTAAATTCATAATGTATAAATTTATTATACTTTTTAATTCCGTTACTCTGATTATATTAATGATTATATATGCTCTAAGGTAGAATATTTCTTTTAAGAAAATATTTCTTAATTTTTTATCTTATATTTATAAAGATTAAAAAAATGTTTCTTTAAGAGGTTTTGTGAATGTTTGTTTAACTTTGTTAAAAAATGTTTTCAAAAAATCAAAACCTAACCTTATGAGATAGATTTCCTTAAGGTTAAGAAACCTTCCATAATAATGTTTTATGTCAATATTAATGGTTCAAAAGGAATTTTTAAAGTATAAAATTCACCCCCCTCTAGTACTTGAGATTCTCATTTTATATATACAATCCTACACATATTTCATTTTTCATCACTAACTCAAATGGTTTGTTTTAAATTGTTTTTTAATTAATATTTTTTATATTTATAACAAAATTATTATTCACTAATTATAAATCTTTATTTACCATCACCCTCTTCTATTCATTGAAAAATGAAATCATTATCAGTGCGTAATTGAAGACAACCACATCCATTTATGAGTCATTTCCTATTTTTACACCATAATACATGGATGGTTATATAAATTTATTTACTAAAAATATATTATATAAAGGATTAATAACTTTTTTTAATACTATTTTGTATTGATAACACAATAATTCACGATCATTACAAAGAAATCCACTGAAAACTCAAAATAACCAGAAGAAAGATCACCATGGACTAAATCTTCCTAAATCATAAAAAACTACTATTAAATGGTATTACAACACAGTAAACAATCATTTAAAATATATTAGAATAACTTAAATAACATTTAGTGTTGAAATTATTATCGTTGAATGGATTCCTATGTCACCATTTTGAAACACATGAGGAATAATAAAAATTACTAATATTCCATACAAAGAATAATAATTAACTAGATAATAGATATGAATAAGGTTACAAAATACATTATTATGTTAGTTTTTTATATATATACTTATTAGTGATTTCATGTATTCTGATAGTAATGGTTAGGGTTTCTTTGTCTCAATTTTAATTTCACAAGACATGTTTTTTATTATCCACGAAATTACATTTATATAGTGTACATGATACCTATATTAAATATTTTACAACTATTGACTCATTAATCAGGACAATTAATGTTACATTCTATTTGTTACATTTCAATAGTTTCTGATTAAAATGTTTTAAAATTCATAAGGGTTTCTTCATCTAAATTTCTCTTTCATTGATATATGTTTTACATTCACCACCTTCAATATTTTGTGTGTTGTATATACTACCCATGTATAATTATTTTTTGATACATATAATTAAAATAATGTGTATTTACTAATCCATATAGTGTTTTGTCTTTGGTGATTTTTTAGTTGAAAGGATAACAAATATGTAAGGGTTTGTGATATAATATCACTTTTTATATGTATTATTTATCTTTTAATTTCTATTTCGGGAAGTGGTATTATCATTTTATTTTAAAAGGAATATATGTTGTTATACTCTGGTTATTTTAGAGGATTTAATGTTTTGTTCAAATTTTTCCATATTTGGTACCAATAAGGGGAATAAATGTTTTTCAAAAAAGATAACCTTATTTCTCTTTTTTGGCTGGGAATATTTTCCCTACAAATCCATTGTCTTAAAAATTGTTTTTGAAATGTTCATATATAACTTTAAAATATTCATATAGGTAAGTTTATGTTATAATTTTAATTATTTTCAATCATTTTAAAATAACAAACATGTTATTTTATGAATGGGTTCTTTGTGAATACCTTTACAATTGTGTGAAAATAATTTTTTTACACCTACAACATAAAACATATTTTCTACATCATACTCATTCTGTGTGATGAGGCTTCCATTACAAGAGGTAAAGGGTTTTAAATTAAAATCCAATGCATGTTGTTGTATAAATTTTATGCTTTAATAAAGCCACCAAAAGAAAATTATATGTTCATTTATTTTTTTTAAAATTATATATCTATAACCTTAACAAATTTATTTTTCATATATGTTACTATAATTTAAATAATTTTATACTTAAATATAGATATAATCATTTGATACCATTCTATTTTATTATTTAGTTGGCTTATGGTCAGGTTATTTTACGTATTTTACTTTGAAAAACATTTCTCTCCCATGGGATAATTCAGATTTCAAGGAATAATAGATACTTTAATGTACTTTTGGAATATGTATGAATGATTAAAAACTATTTAACATGAAGATTAATTAAAAAACTAATATTAAATTGTTAATGTTTTATATCATGTGAGATAATGATATTTATAATGATCTAGATATGGTTATATATTTTCAAAATATTGAGTATGAATATGATGCATTTATCTATGTTCACAAGATTGAGTGTGCCTTTGATACAATTTATTATTATCAATATATCGAGTTAACATTGAATATGAAATAAAAATGGATTCTTTTACTCAAAATGGTATGATTTCCTTTGATTCTCCAAATTTTTAATCTCTATGTTATATACTTATGTTATGCTCTATGGAACATGTTTATTATCTTATGTTTCTAGAATCATATGTCTTGTAAAATATTATACTATTTAGTTTTACACGTCCTTATATTATTAATTATGAATAACTATTATTATTCATATTATTTTTAATAATATATTTCTCTTAGAATCATTATTGTGATCTAAGGAATGATAACATATTTATAAGGTTTTCACTTACCAATCATTTTAGCTCACCCCATTATTATGTTATATATTCCATGGTTAAGAAGATGAGTATAACCTAAATGTTTTCTTTATGGAGATATATTACACATTGACTATATAAAAATGGTAAAAAATATGTGAAATAATATTTTTATTTAGATATTATTTTAATACACTAACCCTTCACAGTTATGAGAATTTGAAAGTACTTGTGAGATGTAATGTTTAAATGATCGAAACATATATATTTTTAGAATGATTCATCTCACTTGGTGTCAAATTCTATTTATAAATAATTTTTTTAAGAGATGATCTACGAGTAATGTTTTGTGACCTCTGACCAGTCATATGTACTTCACCGCATTCTTTAAACCATTTAAAGACATGGGATGACAAATTTTACTTGTTTGAATTTGATGGAAACTATAGAATATATAACATTTTAAAACTAAATAAACTTATAAATTAATCATTGTTATATAATTATATACCTATTTTAGTGAAATATATGTAGAAAATAAGAACATTACATAATAAAATGATGATTTATATAAAAATGTGGTTTATATTCAAGAATCTTCAAAATTTACCAACTTTAGTACGAATGATTGGATTTTACCACAAGAAAAATGATTTAAAAAATTATAAGTCCTCCATAAATCATTAATTCATCATCACCACAAAAATAATTATATCTTTTAATAGAATATATAATAAAAAAATTATTTTATTCACTTCAAAGAAATATTATAATATTTCATTAATTATAAAGTGTTGAATCAACATCCTACCACTTTTGATAACTATATCTAAATATATGCTCGCCCGTTATAGATGATACCCTTTAAATGTAATACATATCAATGGATACTCTCATTATAATTTATTCTTCTTCTTTTTAAGACATATAAAGATAAGCATCAAAGAAGATTTATGTTTTTTTATCACCACATTTGATGACAATAACCCATGAAAAGATGAGATATTTGACTAAACCACCATACCATAGAATTGATCTTGGTGAGGGTGAAATCTAATCATCTACCACATATTCGGAAATGAATATTTAGACAATGGTTTTGAGTACACATTATCTATTTTTTTATTTTAAAAAATTACAGATTCAATTCATTTGTCTCTGTAATCTCTATGATGAAGTAATATCTGATATCAATGTTCTTAATTCTTGAATGTTTAAAATTATTATTTGAAAGATTTTTATCACTTTTATTATCACATTCCAAACACAGTAGAAACATTACTGTGTCCTTATGATTTTCTAAATGAGACTCCATCCAATTTTATTGAGTTATAAAATGTGTATCAGTCTAATATTATACTTGAGCATTATTTAAGCTGACTAAATTATTCTTAATGGGTGGATAAAAAATTGACCTCCCATTAGAGGAAAGTACCAAATGATGTAGATATTTTTTTATAAACACAACCATCTTAATATGAATCTACATAGCCAAATAGATCCAATTTTACTATATTGTCTTATTTCAAATCAGTGTCTATTATACTATTAATATACCTTAAAATCCTTCTTACTGCTAAAAATGTGAATCTTTATGTGTGTATTCATAATTAAAAAATGATTTACATCATTTATTAAATATTTTTAAGAATATATGAGACATAATAGAATTCCAATTACCTTACTAAACTATATAGGATGAACATACATTCCTTTATCATAATTGGATATTCTTATTCCCATTAAAAAGGATGCAGAAATAGGTCTACAATAGTTTATTCCATGAATTATAAGTTATTCCCGTTCATAACATGGTTGAGAATTGAAAATATGTCATATCACTTAATATATTAGTATTCTATTATTGTGACTCATCTCTCCATGATCAGATATGTAAAAAATAGTCTTCATATCCATAGAAAATTATTCCCCAATTTTTACATCATTTCACAATAAAACAATATCACCTATAAAGGTAGTAACAATGATAAATACCTCTTTTCCATTATTTATTTAATGATTAATATATGCTCTTCATTTTATGAAATTTAGATTCTTGAATAATGTCTCTAACATAGAATATGGGGATCTATCATCTTTTTTTAACCCATATAATTCTATTTTTAATCAGTAAACATTATTCTTCTCTTCTATAAGAAATAATTCACAGGGTTGAAAAATGTATACCACATATTCCAAATAACTATTGACGATGACAGACATGTTATATGTTTTAAAAATCAAACATTTTTTATGGTAGTAATAAAAATAAATATTATAATGGTTTCAATCCTATAAAATGATTTAATAGTTTCATAAATGTCTGCTTATTCAACCTATGAATACCCTTTACAAATAAATATTAGTTTATTTTTCACTAAAACACACTCTTTATTCAGCATTTTTGAAAACAACCATATTGATTAACTCATATTATTATGTTCATGTTGGGTAAAAAACTCCCATAAAAAAATCTTATAAATATGGTCTATTTTGTTTTTCATACCATTACTCCACTCATAATGCTAAAATGTTTCTTCAAAAATATTATGCTGAAATTGTGAGAACTACGAAATATGTGTTGTTTTCCTCAGATTTATATGACTTTAAAACTAATAATTTTTATTTCTAATGATAATTTTGGACCAGTACTTGACTTATTATCATTTTATGAGATAAATTTTATAATTAATCCTTACATTTAATGGCTGAATCATTTTCTCCAACATGTAAAATTTAAAAAATTTCATCTATGTCTTCAATTTATTCATACTATGAAATGTACTTATTTATATTTTCTATTTTATTCACAACATAATTATCAATAATTATTCTAGTATCCAAATTATAATAACAATATTCTTATATATTTGGATAATAACCCAGAAATATTTCAGCAAATCCTCTTGGATCAACCCATATTTTCACCTTTTATTTTAATTAAATAGGGGTCTCTAATGCATTTAAGATATTCAGAAAATAGACTATTATGATAAAATTAGTAACAATGGGTTCTATCATAATTTTTTATATTAATGAAATGATTCTGTAAATGATATTTTGATCCAATTTACTTTCTCCAAAAATATAAAGAGGTATCAATAACTATAAACATAATTTAAGTTATCTATACTACAATGCTACTATTTTATTAAACTATTTTTTCTGTGGGGTGTATGGTTAATTGAGTTCATGATAAATACTATGATTTTCATGATAATTTTTTTTATTAGTGTACTCAACACCATCATATGTCCAAATATTCTTCCATGAGTATCCCCACTCATTTTCAAAACTTATCCTAAAAAAACATCATAATTTTTTGGTAATTTGATTTATGATTCAGAAACATAATGCATATAATAGGATCAAATTCATCAATAAAGTAAATGAAATATTTATGTCTATTTATTTATTTCATTCTCATTGAAATGCATATGTCTGAATGGATCTGGTCGAATGGATGATATATGTGAATCAAAAACCATTTGTGTAATGAATATGTATTATTTCCCTTTTTACATGTTGAGAAAATATTCTAAATTTCTCTTTTCATCCATGGAAGATCACAAAAAATAATCTTTCTGTATTATATTTCCTATTCTATTATCCATGATAAACAAGACCTCTATGACTTAGCTAATTTTTTGATTTCATACTCAAGTAGCATGAATTATATGAAATTAAAACATGAAATATGTTACTAATTTTTCACTGTCCTCATATCACAACATTCCCATCTTTAATAAATTTCACCATGAAAAAAACATTCTTAAAAATCATCTCATTTTCATCATCACATTACTCATAAATAGTCATAAAGTTATGTTTCAATCGATCAACAAATATAGTGCTTTGGATTTTAATTTTCCGTTTGAAATTATAATATAAAAGAACCCTTTTATTTTGTGTGATCCATCATTTATAATGGTCATAGAGCCTTATGTATAATCTTCAACAATTTCTAATTTCATCCTGAACCCTATCATTAGTAAGCATCACCAACTAACTAATATCAATGGTCAATTTTTCTTTGATTCGTTATGTTCTACTTCTCTAAAAATAGATTTTTCATTACCTTTATTTTATCCCAAACAAGAATTGTTTAACTATTTGGATGATAACATCGTAATACATACTTTATAAGTGTATTTTCATTGGTCGCATATTTCAAAAAAAATCATCCAATGTCAAATATCTATTTTAATCATTAATTCAGTTTTCTATTCATTCATAACCTATATTCTTTGAGTGAACCAACTACCAATAAATTTTTTCTCTAATATTTTTTGAATCATTTTTGTAAACATAATTAATCTTATACATAATAGATTTATTCAAAATTGAACTATTATACAAGCAGTGTTTATAAAAAATATTTTTACCATTTAAAATATTATGTTATCTAGAACTTTGCCTCTGCGTTTCTTCCTTCATTTGATGATTAATCATGTATCTTTTTTGTCAAAAAATATTTTGAATAACTCCAAAAATTGTTCTAATCACAATGTATATATTTAATTACATTTTAGTTCAACCGGTTGAATTATTTTTTGAATAGTTGTTTGGATTCCATGAATTTCTTGATTTCTAAGACTCATTTTATTTTCCCACAATAATAGCCCCTTTTACTTGATTCTTATTATTTGACTGTTTAACTTAATTTTAAAATTTTAATATTATCCACCGAAGATGATTTTTATTTATGTTCTTGTGCTTAATTATTCACTAATAATTCTCTAGTTTCATGAATCCTATTTTGAATACTGTGTCTAGATTGGTTCATTTTTTCTTTAACTTTGACATGTTTCAATTGGGGAAGATCAATATCCATCTCCATGCCTTTAAAAATTTCTTTTATATTGCTGTCCAAATTATTTTCACCAAAAATGTTTTCTCATTAATATTTTTCAGCAACTTATATTTTTCTTCTTCACGAACTGATTCCTAACTATTGGATGACTAAAAATGCTTCATTAACTTCTTATTATTATTTTCAATCTCTGATTTTTTTAAAAACATTATTTTAATTAAATAATTAGTATGAAATATTTTTGAGTTACCTAATAATTATATCCAGAGTTATTTATTCCATCAAATTTATAATACTAATCATTTACCATAGTAATGTGATGTTTTTGTAACAATTGGGTCCCCGTGACAGCACAGACACCCTGCCTTAACATGGCCGTCAGGTCATGGCCCACTAGGTACCACCAGTTGCCCCCGCAGACCTGTGGTCCCCACCCTGGGGCCCACCCACATGTTTAAATATGTCATCTAACTAATGAAAGTCCCCACATGCCAACACTTGTCCTTTCCAGTGTGTTTTTTCCTCACTCACACACACCCTAGGAAACTTCCCAGAAGTTCACCCATCCTGATCACTACTCCCGGAAAAACATGCTTAACTATGGATTTCTAATCAGATAGGATCCTGAAAAGTAAGGTGAACCATGTTGACATGAGTAATATCATTTAGCCATTTAAACCATTATCATTTGGGGGTGTTACAATCACCCCCCTTTAGAGCACAACGTCCTCGTTGTGGGCCCTACATCTCAACCCAGACACTTCACCACATATAATGTTGGGTACCAATTTTGATACCAAATGTAACAACTAGGTCCTGGTGACAGCACATACATCCCGCCTTAGCATGGCCATAGGGTCCTAGCCTGCTAGGTACCACTAGTTTCCCCGCAAACTTGTGGTCCTCACCCTGAGGCCCACCCACATGCCCGAACAGGTCATCGTACTAAAGATAGTCCCCATATTCCAAAAATTTTCCTTTCTAGTGTGCTTTTTCCTCACTCACACACACCCTAGAAAACTTCCAGAAGATCGCCCATCCTGATCACTACTCTAGGCCATGCACGCTTAACTGTGGAGTTTTAATCACATAGGCTCATGAAAATGAAGGGGCACCTTGTTGACATGAGTAATATCATTTACCGATTTAAACCATTATCATTCGGGTGTGTTATAATCACCCCCACTTTAGAGCACAACGTCCCCGTTGTGGGCCCTACATCTCAACCCAAGAAGTACACCACAGATAAGTCTGGGTACCACCTCAGATACCAAATGTAACAACTAGGTCCAAACCTTAAGTGGGGTATGCCAATAGAACCATTCCACTTCAAGATTTCCATCGCCGTAGACGGTTCGTCAATCGGACACCCGTACCCCAAGATCTGGGCAAAAAGGTGTAAACTAGACAAATTGGTCCGGGTCCGGCCCGGCCCGATCAGATAGACCCGGCCAGACCCGGTCCATAACGGGGTCCGACCCAGTCTCCAGGTCTGACCCGGTTTGATGAAAGGGCCTGGATCGAAGGGGCGGCCTCACCTGAGGGCAGCCCGGGCGAGGGCGGCCAGGCCGTGGGCGACCCCACCGATGGCGGCCCGATGGCCTACCCTAGCCACTCCTTTGGGGGGAGGCAAACACCCCCTAGAACCCGAACGGTTGAACCATTCTAGTGGAACCGAACTGGTGCCAGGTGGTGTCAGTCTATACATGGAGGACCCGACAGGGTGTCGCACCTCCCGGATGGCCCAAGCAGCCAACCGCTCCTAGCCACGTCGAGTGTCTGTAACACCCATGATGGATAAAGGGTTAAATGGATAAATGATATTACTCATGTCAACATGATGCACCTTCCTTTTCAAGAGCCTGTCTGATTAGAACTCCACAGTTAAGCGTGCTTGACATGGAGTAGTGATCAAAATGGGTGAACTTCTGGAATGTTTCTTAGGGTGTGTGTGAGTGAGGAAAAAAACAATGGAAATGAAAAGTGTTGTCATGTGGGGACTCTCATTAATCAGATGACCTGTTCAGGAATGTAGTTGGGTGCTAGGGTGGAGACCATATTTCTACGGGGCCACTGGTGGTACCTGCCGGGCCAGGACCCGACGACCATGTTAAGGCAGGGTGTCTGTGCTGTCACCGGGACCCAGTTGTTACAATTGGTATCAGAGGATTCTGTTCTACCACATAACATAGGACTCTGATATTTTCTTTTCATAAATGCAATGCCTTCCCAGCTTAAGGATTTACGCCTTTGGTGGTAGTCGCCAACCCCTGACCTATGGAATGCGGGCTTGGGGTAGTCACGACACGGGTCCTGAGGATGGGTCGTGACAGTTGTTCAACAATATCTCTATTAGTATAAAAATAGATTTCTTTATCTCTTAATACACATTATTTATATTCATATTTGAAATTCATTTTTCTGTTCATTGAGAAATTATTATCTATTATTATATTATAAAATTTGGACTTGGATTTATTCTTATTTTGTGTATCTTATTGATCTTTTTTCATATAAATTCTTTTGTTAATCATCTGTTAGTTTGGGATCGTTTTAAATAAAACATCCCAAATCCCCATAATTGAATAATTTTATTGACAATTTCCGTACAAAAAGAATCATACATGTTATTATATCAATTCAAAAGTTACATAATTTTATCAAACATCATACTCACATTTGAATTTAAATTATAATATCCATATTATTAATCATTAAAAACAATCCATTTATATTACTTATTTTTTATTCTTTAATAGAAATATCTGTTTCTTTATAACCATTTAACTTTATAAAATTATATTCGTTCACATTATAATATATAATATTACATTTTTTATCAATAGGGATATCAAAAATATATTTTTCTTCTAAAAAAGATACATTCATACCATACTTATAATTTATATTATACAAGATCTTATCTAAAATGTTTGAGTCATCTAATTTCACAAAATATACTATTATCATGATCACAAATTCATTAAAACATATAAAAAAGATACCAATAGTATGACTAACATATATCTAAAGTCCATGCTATTCAATAATCCAAAACTAAATCTTTTCTTACTTCACATTTGTATTTACTTCAAAGATGTTCTCTAGTTTTCCCTTATAAATTTTACAATTTTGGTTTATTTGAATTTAAAAAAATTTCTTTCAAAATTGAAATAAAAAATAAAATTTCTAAAAGGGATTTTATTTTACAAAATCCATTCATATGATACTTTTATAGTATAAACTTCATCACATGGAAGAAATAAATATATTACAGCTTCCAATAAATCATAACTAGTTAAAAGAATATGTGTAAACATTTTTTCATTCCATATGTGATAAAAATGATCATAAAATTTGATAATACCCTTTCAATCCCTCAAAATAATATTCTTTAAATAAGAAAAATGAAATCCATGAAAAATATTAAATAGGTAAAAATATAAAAAATTTTAAACTAAAACAACAACACACAATTGAATGAATTCTTGATATCATTCCTATTTTTAGTCACATGATTTGTTAAATCACATGGTGGTGAATAATTAATTTTTCATCACTTATATGATGTAATTTATTTTTTATTACCAATCACAGGAACATGAAAGAAAATAACCCTCTATTAAAAAAGAATTACAACTCATTATGAGTATAAAATATATAATGTACTAGGTTTTTACAGACTGTGAAAATGAGTTAGTTTTTTATTTTATTTTTTGCCTTCAGATGTGCTTGAGGTTAAAAATGATCTTTTTAACCTAGTAGAAGATCTATGATATTTTTTACCAATAAATTGGCCCCAAAATGTAATACTTACCATATTATTGGAGTTTTATGGAATTTTCATCCATTCGATTTTTTTGGGAATAATTAACAATTAACATTTCATTAATATAATATTTATATATTTTTATGTGTTTTTTTGGAAATATCTTTTGGAAGGAGTTTCATAATGTGATTATGTCTTTAGGTTCATGTCCAGAATTTTGGGGTTTCCTATTAAAGGCATAAACTTAATTCAAGCACTGGGGCTTGACCCAAGTTTGATTTAATAGCCTTTTCCATTTCATACATTTATTTTCTGATTTTCTTTATTCTCAATCTCTTTGATTATCTCTTTGGACCCCTTAATGATATCATTCACATAAACATAGAAAAAAATTGAAATTTTATGATATAGAGGGAGAGAGAGAGAGGGAGGGAGAAGAAGTGAGTTGCTGTCTTGGAGCTTGGGAGGAGCTGGACCGTCCTACGCTGATAGTGGAACATGAATTGTTGTGAATATTTACTTGATTCCACCCAAAGGTTGGATGTTTTAATATTTTTGTGATAAATCACCACATATATACTGATTTCTTGTTTTAAGTCCCTATCATATCTGTTAAGGACAATTAGTTGGTCGATCTATTCTCAATCGATATAAAAATAGGGTTTCAATCCGATTAAATGGTTTTCCCATTTAGAAATCTTAGTCAAATGAAATTTAGTATAGTAACACACACCATGTGTTTATCCTATTATGGGAAAAAGAATTTTTTGTAAGTACACATAATGAAATAAGAGTACAGAACATGTATAGGTACTTTTTCCCAAAGTTGATTACATTAGAAGATGGAATTTTTGGATGTAAACATCATGTACCTATGGTACACCTCATGTATCAGGGTTACATGATTTGTAGTCATACTCAACCATATAGATGAGTACATAGCTAAAATATCTATGTCAAGGAACTTGGACATGTAAATTACACAACTAGAACCAGTGTGGGTTATATGTTATGTAGAAGTACATATCCAGGTAGAGGCACATGTCTAGGCCATGTGAGGTACACAGACAGGTACACCATGTTGGGTAATTGCAGCATACACTACTTACTTGCAGTGTAATCAGGTTTTACATTCCTTTTTTAGATGAAGTACATGACCTAGTGATGCATTGAGAGTAAACACCATGTACTTGTGTATACACTCGGTGCACTTCTCCCTTTATAAGATGTTGAGTGTTTTTTGTGTTTTTATGCCACTAAGTCATAATTAGACATATGTGTAGTCCATTTTTATAATTGTTTCACATATATCTAGAAGGTGGAAACCATGGGGTGATTTGAGGACTTATAAGAAAATTATGGGTGAAATATCTACAAAAAATAGATTCTTCCTCTAGTAAATGGTTTTATTTATATTTTGAGTGTCATTCCTAGAAAGAGACACACCTACAGTTTATCATATTTTTTTAGATAGGGAATGAGATCCCCAAATTCTCCAATTAGTGACTTTTCATGGGAGATTCCTTGGATAGAGAGATTGAGGAGTGACTTGATGATATAGTTGTGGTAGGCCTTTCATACCAACATATATTAATACATTGATATAAGAGGATCGAGGATCCATCCCCACTGACCGATGAATACATAGTTTGTTACATGTTGAAATATTCCTTATGAGATGATTCCTTCGATCCATATGGATGTGAGATGTTATAAATGGGTTTTTATTATGTGTTACCTAGATATCTTAGTTGTTTCTGATGATCCCATGTTGGATGCCTCTATTTATCTGTTACTTTTAATGATTTCATATATGATGCATCTACAAGATTATTATTAGGAAGATTCTAAGACGGGTTCATTTTCGAACATGATGTCCTATTAAACCTAAGAGGGATGCATTTTCATATATATGGATCTCAATGATCCCATGTAGGATTAATCTCAAATGATTGAGTTGGGGGACCTAGTGGGTGGCCTGATGTTTGAAAGACCCTAAGCTTTTACATTGGGTTTTGATACACATGGTAGAAGGTGTAACCTTAAAACCCATATAAAACTTTTGAGATTGAGAGTTTGTCAAATTATAGGTTTGATTATTAGTTCTACCACCCTAAATATTATATTTAGGCATTCACTTTATTACGGCCGATGCATATATAATTACCAGAGGTGCAACCCAGTGTTCGACCAATGTACCTGATGTGATTCAACAAATAGAAGGGATGACTAGTGGTGCTACATATGATATAGATTCCAAGAATATTTTATTAACTATTACATTATTGGGAATATCATATGCACATATTAGAATCTAGATGTTGAGCATAATTGTTTATTGGGATTCTCATACATACATATTGAGATCTAAATTTGGAGCATCACTAATTGAACATTCCTAGACATGGAGTTCCACGTATATAATTAACATTATTAAACATGGAATTTCATTGTTAACATGGAGTTACATAGATAAAATTTAGACGATTTGAAATGGAAATCCATATTGGACATGGAATTTCCCAATTATGGTGAGATTATAAAAAACAATGGGTGATACTTGGATTCATGATAAAGAATTCCTTGAAGGGGCTCATAGGATACATGGATCTTTTTTATGCTTGATTATCATTATACATGGATTCCATGGTAAAATACCACGGGTATAGTTTTTATTTAAATAATGAAAATGTTTCATATTTTTTAGATGTAAAGTTTTTACCTAGAATACTTCATTATAGGAATTGGAGTGAAGTATGGGTGAGCCTAGGGCATGTCCATGTACTCCCTGTGTTGACCTAGCTTTATGAAAGATATTTACAACTCCAGATAATGTAGTTATTATTGATCAAGATTAAAAAAACAAGGATCTATTCATTTATAAATGGTTATATTGGTCTCAAATCTATCTCAACGCATTATTCATAGGATTTAAAATCAAATGGATTCACAGGCCTAGGTATTGACCCAAGTTTCAATTTATTTATTTTTTCTAGTTGTGTCTCAGATAGGATGATCATATTACATGTTTGTGAACATATAATAGTTTATTATAGGTTTAATTTTGGGGGTGGTATATTGATATTTATTTATCACCCACTATATATGATATTTAGTGTGGGTATAGAACATATATATGCTTTCAAATTGAACATATATAACTGATGGAAGTGGATGAGGCCTAGGGTTTCATGATGAAGTGGAGACCCTAAGGTGGATTATTATAATTGGTATATAGAAACTAAATATTGTCTTAGAGACCTAGTATGTGATTTTTCATAAATTTGTCCACAGATATAGCTGTATTCCTTCATTTGTTTACTTACTCCTATAAATGTGATCGGCACAGTGAGCAATCAATGCTATATTTTTGACATGTCCATTTGGACCATTACAAAATTCCATTTTTTACATCCTTATTTTTATTTCTATTGCTTCCACACACTATTTATTTAATTATATGGATTATTTTGGTTGTTTCCAATATTTTCTTACTCTAATATGATGGAATTGTCTCCCATAGAGACACCCTATTCCCTTGATACTATTCAAAATCTTTCTGCATATGGGGGGATTTTTTGAGGCCTTGTCACGAACTTGTTCAGTTATTTTATATAGAGTGAACCAGGTTGGGACACAAAAAAGTTGTATTATAGTAGTTCACTTAATATTTTATTACTATTTGGGATATATAAGACCATAATACTAAGAATATGTTAGATACAATGATTTATATCAAACCTCTTCATCAATAGCATTTGTTCTGGTAGATGTCTTTGTTTCTATGGATATGGGATTCTTATTCTTGATATGTGATGTTGTAGTTTTATATTTTTTTGAGGGATGCACATGTGACGTTATGTTTATGAATAAATTGTATTTTTTCCCTTTGGACTATTAGAAATAGGTTGATGTTTTATTTTTACTCTTTTACAGCAAAGGAAAAAGGAAACTCATACAGAATATTTGGCATGAAGGATCTATATGTTATAATTGTTGTAGTGTAATATTTTACTCTAGACATTGAGGAGAACTGTTTAAAGTGTAAAAAAAATAAATGGGGTTTTAGAATATATGTTATTGGTTTAATTCTACACATTTAGACCAAAACTCACCAATATATATATATATATATATGTTCATATATATAATTATGATGGTAGGTCATCTAGATATATGGTGATATGTTTGTTTGTGGGGATGATGAATGAGTTATCATGTGGGGGATGTGTGATCACCCTATTTGGTTGATAAGGTACATGGTTCCTAGGTGTTATACACATTTTGGGAGTTTTTTAGGTTTAGTTATTTGTTTTTTCAGTAACAACATATATGATGTTTTCCCACATAGCATGGAAAAAAATTCTAGTTAACCAAAACTTGTGAGTGATGCACAAAAAAAATCATTGAGAATATGTTATGTATGTATTTTTCATCCTTGTAATTAGTATTGGAAATTTTTTCCTTTTAATAGTCCCTTTAGGGTGTTTATTTTCATATATGGTTAAAAACTGTTTTGTTACAACCTATATGAAATATTTTAATATTGATTTCTATGATATTTTACTCAACCGACTTCATTTATGGTTATCTAGTCTGATCGTTTTTTTTGATGCTAATAGTAACCTTAACATAAATAGTAAATTGGAACCTTGAGGTAGTATTACCATATACGTATTTCCAATGAGGGTAAGTTCTAATCATTTTACTTTATATTGTAACCTTTAGGGTTCAGTTACTCATGAGGATTCTTAGAGAGTATCAGGGATTGGAATGCTTAGGATTGATAAATGATTTTTTAGAAATGTTTCAGTAAAGTTAATAATTACTAATCGATTTCAACTAGAAGGGTTTCCAATAACTTCTTATAGGGTGTTTTCCTCTATAAAATGGAAATGAAAACCCGTATTACTAAATCCATGTTAACATGATTTGACCCTCACAAATAGATTTTATCCTTTCCACTTTATAGATAGTTTCCAAGAATGTAAAATTCATTACATTGTGATGGGTCCATGGATGATGTCCCATGAGATGTGACCTTGGTAATCAGTTTCATGTTTTTGTCTAGGAGGTTGGACCTTGTGACCATAATGTGAGTCTTGATCAATAATTCTTGTTCAGAGACCTGGAATCCCTTATTTTTTTACTCATGTGTCATGGATTAGTGTTTGGTATAACCGAGGAAAATGTGTAATGGGGGCTGTTTTGGGTTATTTAGAATGTATTTTGTGGTAGTGAGGTTTTTTTACACACTCAGGTTGAGACCAATAGATAAAAGGTTCTTGGGTTTTATGATATATGCATGATGATTCCTTTCATTTCTGAAGAATCACCTAAGGCACTTAGGTATGGAGATTGGATTCCCCAAAAAAAACATTCCATGTTATTAGCTCTATAGACCAAAGGTTGTGTGATCAATGTTTTAATCTTAAAATCATGATGTTGCATTAAAAATGTTCATGAAATAAATGGGGGAAAAAGTTAGGTGGATGATTTTGTAGAGGTGTTATAGAAAAGATTACAGATTATTGATACTGATATACTGTGTATCTTGATCAGCTTATCCTAGTGATGGATGTCTCAAAGGAGTATGAGTTGGGTGATAATGGTATGTGTTCATTACGTGTGGTAACATTTAAACCATAAATTAGAAATTGGTTGTGTTCTAGATGAGAAAAAATGGTTGAATGATATTTTATGGGCATGGTTTCCTTGGAGTAGTGATAAAATGAGTAATATTTCTTTATGGTAGAGGAGAGATATATAACAAATTGAGTGTCATGTGGCAAGTGTCCTAGGGAAATTGGTAAAAAATTGGCCATAACTTAGGATTTTTTAAAATAACTTGTCTATTTTGATGAAATGAATCCTTAGGAGTTGGGCTTGAGGATAGGTATAATGTAATCTATATGGTGGGGAGTAAACCATTATTTTTTTGAGTGTGGTGACCCTCTCAATGAGATAAAAATTTATCTTTTGATCTGGGAACTATTATCAGGATGTGGGAATGGGTGAGGTTTTGATGTTAATTATTGACGCATGGGATGCGAGGTTTTGGACATCCCAGTCATGAAATTTTATTTTGTATGGAGTGTGGTCCTTTGAACCTTGAGTTCGGTTGGGAGACAAAGATATGGATTGTCACGAACCTGCCCTATTCATCCCAGAACTGGTCACCTAGGCCATCCCATGACATGTCCCAAGAGGCGTTTCTGATCCTCCTAGGATGGATACAAGCACTGAGGGCATCAATAGAGTACACAAGTGAATGATTTCTCCAAAATATAAACAAACAAACAAATAGAGGAAATAAATGGACTACCCAAAATACATTTCATAAAAATTGAACTAAACCTTAATTTTACAAGAGATTTAAAGTACAACTAAACCAACAATTGAACCGAAGAAACATGACAACCAACTAACTCCAAGTGACCCCACTGGTCACTCTCCAACACAATGATCACACATCACCCAAGGTGATTAATCTCAAGCCGGAACCTGCACAAGGGATAAAAATAGAAGAAGACTGTAGGCGTGAGTATTAAAACTCAGTAGGTTAGCCTGATATTCTATACCAAATTCAATTTATTTAGAATAAAAGAATCATAAATTTCATGTTTTAAATACAATATATAAATTTATGTTTTCTAAATGAGGATCCATGCTATAAAAATTACCAAACAAAAACTTTCATGTTTTATAAATATGAATGCCCGTTATAATTTTCAAAGAGCTGCATGTTCATAATAAAAATAGTTTTCAAGGGGGATTCATTAAATAGTATACAATTTTTTTTTTAAAAAATACAAAATACTGAATTTACCAACCAAACACAATTTATGCCGGTAGTGAGTACAAAATATCCAATGAGTACAATTCACGAGAACACCCATAAGCACTAGTTAGTTGTGAGCCCCAGGTACCTCGTATGTCGGGGAAGGTAACCATAATAAATATCCATTATTGTTCACAAGATCCACTAGTAAAGTGAATACACATAACCTAGTGGTCCTACAACAATATCACAATCATAATTTAGTTAGTGTTGTTATTGTCAAACATTCTACATGAAACAAGGGCTAAACCCCACTGGATCACTAGCATACTAGTACACGTCCGCCCACCTAGATACTCGGGATTCCCTTTAGTGCTCAATCAAGTTACACATTTTATCAAATAAACCTTCCACATGAAAGTTAAATTCCCAATCCATAAACACAATAGAATCCCACCAACATGCTTCACATTTCTTTCACAGATCAATAAACCACTTATTGTTTTCATAAAACTATTTCGACGAGTGTAATGAGGTTTTTCACCAAAAATACATTCAAAATGAACTTTAATGGAAAAAAACCCCATCACTACCATATAAATTATAATTTTTCATCCCCAAAACCAATTAATAAATCAATTTCATGGATATTAAAATGGCCATAAAATATATAACATGAAAGACACATTGATACCATTTTTACAAGAAAAAATGCCAAAGGGCCTTTAAGCCTTTCTAAATACTGACATTTGAAAAAGGTATGCATTTAAATTTTATTAAGGAGGTGTATAAACACAGTTTACAGTAGAAAATCACATTAAAAAAATACCTTAAAACACTCAGGTTACATATTCAAAACACAACCATTTTCATAATGGTGTGAAACATTCCATTTTTCAGCAAATCAGGCCAAAACATGTTGTAAACCCAAACCCATTTGTTTGTAAAAATATATACACTTTGGAAAGCAATATAAGAAACCAAAAATACCATTTTTCATGATTCCAATTCATTTATAAATCCAAAAAAAATAATTTTTAAATCCCACTTATGCATAAAATCCAATCAGGAAATTTGCTTAACGCATGACATGAACTTTAAAAAAAACAATTTATTTTAAGAACATGACAAAGAATAAAACACCAATTTCATACCATATATTGTTGATGATACTGTAACATGTTCAAAATACCAAAAAATAGGTTCTAAACCTCACAATAATGGCGCGAAAGGGAATATAGCATTTAAAAAAATACATGTTGTGAATTTTATAACAAAACAACACTACCTTTCACAAAAATAAGCTTAAAACCCATTTGGAAAATCAAGAAAATTATCCAAAGGCTATACAAAAAAATAAATACATATATTAGGTGTGAAAAATATTTTAATGATAAAACATAATGATAAAGTAATGTGCAAGGGATATCCTACCTCAAATCCATGGTGTGATGGATACACACCCCCGATATCACCATCCAAGGGTTTATAAACACTAAACCTATGAAGACCATCCCCATACGAACAAAAACCCCATAAAAATAATTGGATAATATAACCCTAGGTCTATCATGACTGTAGGAGAATATAAAACCATGAAATAATGAATGGAGGAAGAAGGGGGAGGAGAAAGGAGAAAAAATATCACCTTGGAAACTAGAAAAAACTTCATCATCCCATAGATTACCACTATTAGAGGAAAGGGAATGACTTGAAACTTAGTGGATTATCACCTTATGTATTGAAGAACTAGGGGAAAGAAATATGGGGGGAAAAGTGTAATAAATTAATGGTTTATGTATGAAATAGTTTACCTTCTCAAATCTAAACGAATTGAGTAACCCTGAGAACATTCTCCCTAATATATAATGAAAATGAGCTCTAATGATGAAATATAGATTATGGGGGTGAGGATAGGGATTTTGGATTCGATTGGGAGGTGTAATCACCAAAAATAATAAAAATTGAATGTGATATAAAATAAACAAATTATTTTTTTAAAACTGTAAGTGGTCCCACGGCCTGACCCGATACCTTAATAAGTAACCCAAATTCACCTTGCTTATGAATTATTAAGTGGTCCAAAAGAATATGGTGGATTGAATATGGCAGGGGAGGAAAATAATGAAGTTTAATGGGCAATTTGTTTTGAAAAAAAAAATGTATAAAAAATTTTGTTTTTTAATCTAGAAATTGGTTCACGATTGGCACAAATCACGAAGTATCCATCCTTTATAAAAAACACCCAAACAAACAATAGGTACCCAAAGAAGGTTGATTAGAAATAGGTGGAACTTCAAAACTAATCATTCATATCAACCAAAACCCATGAAAAGGATCAGTATTTCCAATGAACCAGATCAAAAAAATGACATGAAAACCCAGGTGTGACAATTCTCCCAACCATTAATACTTTCCGCCCCCGGAAAGCGATAACACTTTCTAGCTAGAAGATCAAAACCTAAAGATTCCCTATCATCATGGTCCAGACTCTCAATCGAAGGAAATATAATCCACAATACTAGGATGTAAAGACTATAGATCAAAAAAGCCAACTCAAAACCACTTTTTGTCTACAAATGGAAAGATCAAGCAACCACCTCTACAACTAAGCCAAGAACCCAATTTTTGGGCCTTCTCCCAATGAACCCCAAAATCACCCAAAGAAATGTGCACTAAAAAAACAAATATTCCAAGGGAGTATGGAATGGAATCCCAACCATTAAGAAAAAAATATCACTAGACATGTTCTTAGGAGGAAAAATCAACGATACCCCTAGTGTGTCTCCCCACCATTAGAACTGAACTAGGAATGAACAAACAAGAATTCAACATTAACTAGAATTGGTCCTCACATTCCAAAGTCCACAAAAAATATCACACAACAACCTACCATCCCATGTTAAGAGGGGTATAACATGAACATTTAAACCACCCACTCCCGAATGGAGTGAAAAAGTACTGAGCCAACTCTTTCTACATGGATCCAGATCCCCACCACTCGGGGAGGGGAGGGAAGGGGAGCTAATAATTTGTCCATTGAAACCGAAACATAACCAAAAGAGCTACCCAAAATTATCCACCTATGAACTGGTAACACCAATACGACACCTGATTTACACAGGCAGTATACAAATGGACATTGTTTGGAAACCCACATCAATGAAGGCATAACCATAGACACTGTGTGAGGGTTAAGTACACCATGCTCATTATGACAAGAGGAAATTCACAGTGATGAGGAACCATAATATATTAGAAACTTCCATACCAAAATAGTGGATTCATGAACCTAGTCGAGTACTCCACACCACTGGTGATTTCCTAACTGCATGAAAAGCTTCACTCTGAGGCCTATGTCTGGAGCACTAATTCATGAAGCATATGTTGCACCACATTTAGGTGCTAAGGATTACATCACTAATATAAAAACATTCTATACAAAACACATTCATCTATATTTTAACTCATAGATACATTGAATAATTCTCTCTCACTCTGAATGACGAGCAAAAGGTCATCGAATATGTCGAAACACATCAACATCACCGTACACAACTACTATGTCCAAATGAATTATCACAACCTGTAATCACTTTAAATCAATCCCAAAAATATCTCTATTCAAACAAAAGGGCTGAGGTATCATCTAAAGAGGTGGATGTAATATTTGAAAAGAATCCTTAAGTTGATCAAAAGGAAATATTTCCAACTTAGAACTACCAATGGACAAATCATAACATCCAACGCATCTTTAGAAACCCACTAAACAATACTCCAAAACCGAGAAACCCACAATATATCATATCAAGATAGAAAAAGAGTTCCAATTCTAGATCACAAGGAATAATACGGAATAAGAAACTTTTCTAAGAAAAAAACTAGCCACATTACCATCATTTTATAAACAAAGGACACAATTTTACAGCTTAAAAAACTTATGAAAAACAAACAAACTTGGTGGGTTTCCACATTCACCTATGGTGTTTCATCAAGTCTCACTCACAAGAACATTCCCAGGACACCACAGGAACCCATCCACCATACCATATAAGTCATCCTTCCAAATATCAATAAAACCATGCATGTGAGCACCCATGAAAACACCAAAGGCTAAAACAAAACAACATCATTTCAAAAAACATGTACCTTCTAAAGGAATAGTAACCAACAAGTCAAAAACCTTTTTCAAATTTCTCAAAACAAACCACACTTCATCATGAACCATTTTATTAAAAACCTACCTATTTTCATTTATAACAACTTTCAAAATAACCCAAGATACTATAAACAACCACTTCTCATTTACTAAAATTCATCATGGTATATTTTTATAATATGTTTTCCATTAAGACCACCACCATTTTTAAGAAAACACCAACCACTACAAACCAATTTCCAAAACCAATTCATCAGATTCAAACACTTTTTGACATCAAAAAACACCCCACTTAAAACAAATATTCAGAATCTCCTTAAAATGGTTCACCCTTTCAAAACATTTTATTTAATCAAAACACAAGTTTAGATTAGGGAAAATCCAATCCTATTAAATCATTTCCAATTCCTCCTAAAACATTATTTCACAAAAAGCATGACCTTCCAAGACCATTCTTATATTTAATTTTTGAAAACCCATTTTCCAATATTCAAAAACCAACCACTCATTTAAAACCCACTTTAAAATTTTTCATAGAAGTATTTTCAAAAAAAAATTCCAAATTTGTGAAAATTCCAAGAGTCCCACAAAAGGTAACTACTGTAGGCAGGGGACTTTACCATATGGATGACAGTTATATGTTAAACACACCACCACACAAAATTAAAAAATGATCTTTTATGGAAAAAACCCCATAATAACATATCAACCTAGATTTGGAAGCCCCATAATCAATTAATAAATCAATTTCATGGACCATAAAATGAACCAAAAAGATATTACATGAAATACACATGGAAACTATTTTTAGAAGAAAAAAATTTCAAATGTGCCTTTAAGCATTTCTCAAAACTAACATTTGAAAAAGGTATACATTTAAATTTTATTAAGGAGGTGTACACACACAATTTAAAACAAAAATAAACTTTACTTAATTCCTTAAAACACTATGGATACATATTCAAAATACAACCATTTTCATAAGGATGTTAAATGTGCCATTTTTTTGGCAACTCGGGTCAAAACATATTACAATCCAAAAGCCATTTGTTTTTAGAACAAAATACTCATTGGAAATCCATATAAAGACCCACAAATACAATTTTCAATGCTTCCAATTCATTTATAAATCCAAAAAAATAATTTTTAAATCACAATTAACACATAAAAGCAAACTGAGCAATTTACCGAACACACGAAATGCACTTAAAAAAACAATTTATTTTAAGAAGATGACAAGAAATTAAACACCAATTTAATGAAATTTTTTATTAAAGATACTCAAAAAGGTTAACAATTCCATAAAATAGGTTCTGAACCTCATAAAATAGGTGTGAAAGATAACATAACATTTAAACAAACACTTGTTGTGCACTTTTGTGACCAAACAACACTACCTTTCACAATACAATGCTTAAAACCCCATTTTTCACAACATGAAAATTAACCAAAGGTTGAAAAAAAGAATAAACATATATATCTAGTGCGAAAAATAAGAAAATGATGAAACATAAATGATAACAAAATGTTCAAGGGATATTCTTCCTCAAATACTTGGCGTAATGGATACACACACGCGATATCACCTTCTGAGAGTTTATAAACCATATTACTTTGATGGACAGCCCCAAAAGAACAAAAAACCCACACAAATAATGGGATAACATAACCCTAGGACTATCATGACTAGAGGTGAATATAAAAATAATAAATACAGAAAAGAGGAAGAAGGTGGAGGAGAAATGTGAAAGAATATCACCGTGGAAAGCAGAAAACTCTTCATCTTCCCATAGATCAGCAGCCTTAGAGGAATGGTAATGGTTTTAAACTCATTTTAGGGTTTTCCTAGGTCTGGAAGAACTTGGAGAAACAAATTTGGGTTTGAAATAGTAATAAAATAATAATTTATAGATGAAATAATTTACCTTCTCAAATCTGGACGATTTGAGGAACCCTGAGAATTTTCACCCTGATATGCGATGAAAATGAGCATCAAAGATGGAAAATAGATAATGGGGATGATTATGGATCATGGATTATATTGGGAGGTGAAATAAACTAAAATTATGAAAACATGGTACAATATAGAATAGAAAAAAATTATTTTTTTAAGATTTGAAATGGGCCCACGGACTGGACAAATACCTAAATATGTAACCCTAATTCACCATGATTATGAATTACAAAGGGGTCCAAAATGATATGGTGGTTTGAATTTGTTAAGAAAGAAAATGTAGGAAGTGGAATGAGTGAAAAATGTTCAAATACAATTGGGTTTTAAAAGGGTAAAAATTTGGTTTTTAAATATGGAAATGGGCTCATGATTGGACCAAATCATGAAGTAACCACCCTTTCTCCAAAAACTCCCAAAAAAGAAAGGGGGAACCAAAAGTAGGATGATTAGACATATACGGAAATTTAAAACCAATCCTTCATCTCACCCAAAACCCAAGAAAAGGATCAGTATTTTCAATGAACCAGATCAAAAACAAAGACATGCAAAATTGGGTGTGACATGGATACTCCTATGACAGAGAGTACTAGATTTTTCATGATTGAAAAAAATTTATGATAGAATATTTATGAATGTTGTGGGATTGGTCATTTTATTTTAACGATATTTTAGTTTTAATGATTCTCAGGATGTTAACCTGAATTTTATTTGACCACCAAGGATTCTTAAGGATAATAAGGTTTTGGGGGATGGGGGAATGTTGTAAATACCCTGATTTTTCTGGAATATGAAATTTAGAAGAGAATTGATTTTTTCCCATTAGAATATCATGAGTGGTAAAATGGTATTTTCAACAAGAATATAACCTAAGATAATTTTTTTCCACTATGATAATTCCAAAATAGGGTTTTTACTCTCAGAAAAGAGATTGGAGAAACTCGAGCCATTATAATTTTCATGGAATACTTAATATTTAACATCTAATTAATTAAATGTAAATTAATTTTCAAAAGTTAGTTTGGAGGTATACCTTGATCAGAGAATTATGTTGATATTTTCCCTCTATTAACGAGTCTATAATCAGATTTTTTTCTAGGAAATACATAACATTAAGTTGGGTGTTGAGAATATGCAACTTTTTTTCCTTTTAGTTTTACTTTTCTTCCATTTATTCTTCTTATTGTTTTTATTATCCACCTAAGTATTCCAAAATTTCCCATTATGGATATTATTTTCTAAAAACCAAATAAAAAAGTGATAGGGTTAGGGAGATAGGGATAATAAGGGATTTTCCGTTGTTGAGCTTGGTGGAGTTGGATCATTTTTAGAATCTATGGATCTTGAATCAATGCGAAGCTTCAGAAGATTTAACCCAATGGTAGCCTATTTTTATGTTTTTGTTGTAGATCCCCATATATTTATTGATTTTATAGCTATATATCCCTATTAATGTAAATATTGACCAATTGTGGGTTAATCTATGATTAATTGGGAGAAAATGGGGTTTCTGGAAGATTATAGGGTTTTTCCATTCGGAAATCCTAGTCACTTGATCTACAGTTAAGAAAAACACACGATGTGTTTATCCTATTTGTTGAATCTAATTATTTTTAAATACAAGATATGTATTGGGAGTACACACCAAATATATGTACTTGATTTTTTTATCTGAGTTCGTGGTAATATAGAATTTTTGTAACTACCCATCATGAAATAGGGGTACAAGTCGGGTAGTCGTACTCATCCATGTAGTTAATTAAATGGCCAAAAATCCAATGTTGGGGAAAATGGTCATATAAGGTACATGTAAATACTCCATGTGGTTTACATCTCCCTTGATACTCATTTGAGGTATTTTTATTTATTTACACACTAGATTCATAAGTTAATGGATGAGCAACCCATTTTTTTCATTTCTCCATATAGACCACAAAGGTGGAACCCTTGCAGTGATTCAAAGACTCTTAAAAGAAATTATGTGTGATTGAACCATAATAGAGATTTTTATCCTCTACTAAATGGTTTTGGTTACATCATATAAGCGATACCTGGAATGAGACCCAATTATGGGTTTGGATAATGATTTTTAGATTGGGCACGAGACTACTAAGCTTCTCCTTTAATAACATTATTCTAGATATTATTAGGTATGTTGGAATGAGACATGAATTTATTAGATGATTTTGTATGGGTGTATTGAACAACCTAGAGTGATGGTTTGATATTCTAGCGCCATGAGCCATATCTCTATACTAATTCTTATGTAGATTTTCTAGGTTGAAATATACCATATGAGATGTTCCCTTCTGACTATGAGTCTATGATATGTTTGAGATGATGTTATATTTTTTGTTACCCCATTATACTAGTTATTTTTATGGATCCCATATAGGTTTCATTTTCTAACCTATTATTTCATAGGATCCCATATCAGATGCTTCAAATATAACAATATTCATAGGACTCTAAAAGGCATGACTTTTCTTACATTCTGTTTAAGGGATCCCCAAATGTGACACCTTTGCTTATTTGTGGACCTCATGAGTAATGAGTAGGTTGCCTCTCCAATATTTGATTTAGTATAACAAGGTGGTTTCTTGGTGTTTTTATGACCTTGAACTTTTCTATTATGTATGGGTAGAGATCGCAGTGAGTGTCACCTTAAAACCCTTACTGAACATGTGATCCCAAGAGGTTTTGTGAGTAATGGTGGGTTTAGGTATTCAACCACCCTCACTATATTATTTATAGATTATTTTTATTACTATATTTGTAGTTATGATATCCAGAGGTGCTTCCTCTTGTTTGGCTAATGCTTCCAACATGAACTCGTATTTGATAGGATACCTAAAGGCACTACTTGGGATCTACTTTCTGAATCTATTTTATTGAGGGTTACATTTTTGGTATTCCTAAACATACTTACTAGTATATAGATATATAGCATACTTTTTTATTTGGATTCCCAAACATGCTTCATGGGATCCATATTTTTATCCTTATTGACTGAATATTAGTGGAAATAGCCTTCAAAAAAATATAATTTTCATTATTGGGCATGGTGTTACATAGTGTACATGGAGTTCTATATATATGATTGTAATTAGTGGACCTATAATTCCATAGGGAACATGGAAATCCATAGTTATAATTAGATTATACCATGTATTGAGAAATATTTGGGTTCTTGGTATGGAATGCCTATACAATCTCATAGGGGACATAATAATACATTATGAATGATTATCATTATACATGGATGACTCAATTATGTACCATGGTTCCTAACATTATTTATATAATGTAAAACTTTAATAATCACTATATGTCCAATTTTTACCTATAATCCTTCATTATAGTGAATGGATGTGAGTATGGGGAAGTTAGGGCTTGGAATCAAACACTCTATGGGGATTTATCGTGATTAGATACATTTTCTAGTGCTGGATGAAGTTGTTATTGTTGATATGAATTACAATCCTAAGGACGAACTCAATTATACGTGTATTGAGTGGTACAACTTCAATGCCTTATTTAAAGGATGTCTAGTTGAATGGGTTCATAAACCTAGGGATCAAATTTAGTTTCACATTAATAATTCTAGTGGTGTCTCGGTTAGGAAAAAAATATTACATGAGCATTCCTATATGATAGAATATTATAGGTTCACCTTTGGGGGTGGCCTTATGAGATTTATTTCTTGACACCAGTACTAGGATCATCATGTTTGTATAGACCTTAAGTCTTCTTTCAAGTTGAGTATAGATACATGATGGATTGGACTGAGTCCCAGGGTTACATGATCATATTAAGATACTCATTTGGATTCTTATGATTATGATAGAGCAACTCTACAATGTCTTAGATATCGGGTATATGGTTTATCTCAAAGCTAGATGTTTCTCTAGGCACTTTTATTTTCATTTCTAATATTTAATCTTGCTTATGTGATCAACCCATTTGGAGATCAGTGTTTTTTGAAAACCTATGGTGTATAGGTTGGTGATATTGAGGACCTATCACCAATAGGATCATTTATAGTTTTCAAATTGTATTGGGATGGGATTTCACCTAATCATTGGCATAAAATAACAAAATCCATGATCATAATATTAAATATAAAACCCTTATAAGACACTATATGAAGAAAAAATACTTTAACTCACTTTATAAGTCTCTCAACTTATTTTGATTATCCCTCAATATTACAATAATTTCATATGGGTAAAATCAGAATATTCTTCCACCAATGAATACTATGGAATTTTTCATTCGCCGAGATAATATTTCCTTCTTATTATTTCCCATAAGTAAGAATTTATTTTTTCTATTTTTATGTATAAAACCTCAAGAAACATCTTCACGAATGAAAACATATCTATCATGAATAGAGTTCTTTAGAATATTTATATAGAACAAGATATGTCTTTTTCATATCCATTTTCTTTGAACTTCTGGGAAAAATCATTTGATTTTTTTATCATGATTTATGCAACATATTTTTTAATTTCAATGAATATATTTTCATATAATTCGATGTTAAATATATTCTAGAACATCCTTCTTTTCTTCTGGTCCCTCAAATTTAATAATACTGTTATAGAGAATTAAAATTAGAATTACATTAAATAGTCATATCTCTATATTTAAACTCCCACTGATTATCTTCATTACAAATGAAATAAAAACATACTATAAATATATCAAAACTATAAGTTAATAAAATGAAATATAATTTTATTACTGATATTCATTTCACATCCCCAATCTATCCTGAAATATCACTATATAACAGTATGACATATCTATTAAATTTTTGGCATGGTTGTATTAAATAACACCATGAATCAAAATCTTGATGAAGATAAAGTCACTTTTAATTTTAATATTTTCATCTTATTCCATCACTCTATTAAAGATATAAGAATCATGATAATATAATTATGATATTTGTATACATTGGAAGCTCTAGTTATATAACATAATTATATTTGGTTTCATAATTCTTTAGTAGTCTTATGATCATCTATCTAGTAGTTTCATAATAATAGAGTCATATGATATTAAATTTTATGAGAAATTCATAGATTCAATGTTGCATGATCGCCATTTTATTGTTTACTATTACAGAATTTCTATTAACCTTTACGAAGAGAAAATGTATTTAAACTAAACCAAACATTAAATGCCATGTAACCTTTATAAAATTATATTTTCTGAGGCTATGACTCATACACACTAAACATGAATCCTTTAAATAGTTTTGGTTAAATTTAATAATTATTAAACAATCATCTTGTAAAATTCATGTAGAAGAAAACACCTTTACACATCATAGGGATTTCATTTACATGGTGTTATATAATTTTGAGTTCCCTTTTAAGCATAGTGAAATTTCGAGATGAAAATTACACATAAAGGTTAATCTTCATAGTACCTTTATATAGAGTCTAGTTTATATGACATACCGCCTTTTTATTTCTGAACTTTTCATTACATTTTACAAATTGGGGATCTTTAAATTCTAGTGTTTGGAAATCAAGAACATAAAACATGAAAATAACATAAAAAATTCTTCTGATCCACTTTTAAGGATTCATAATAGATTTATCATATATTCAATTACTGAATATTATAACCTGAAGACATACATCAAAGGAAAGGGTGAGCAGAAGGCCTAGTAAGAAAAACAAGGGAATCAGTTTACATGTGATACTAATAAGAACATGATAACAACATAAAGGCATGAGAAATAAAAGTATTGGAATATCATAATGAAAGGAACATGAACCATAACATTCATATGTGGCTACCACATTTCATTTATACAATCATGAACATATCACCGAGGTACAACCCCGAGGTGTCATAAAAATTTCCAATGTTATTCACCAAGGTATCGTGAAACTTGTCATCTCTAGAGATAAATTTTTTACCTAGTGCATTGGAGCACTATCAAGGAATATCCTTAATATGTATTTATTTTCATGTGATACACATAGATCATAATATAACATTTCATAAATAACCCATGGAGAATAGAAGAAATGGGTTTCATTTCAAGATCGTGACGTTTTAAAAGATCATAAAAAATAAGATCATTTTGTCATTTATAACCCATGGAAAGGGAGTGAGGGTTATATGTTTGTAAATTACAAAAAAATATATATCATGTTTATATATTTATGAACACCCATAGAAAATAAATATGTCTGGGAATTCACATAAATAAAACAAGAGAATTTGTAGGGAGAAAGAGATATAAATTTTGAGGTGAAATTTCTGCAGCATAATGGCTATATAACATGGTTTTAGAAAACATTGAAAAGAGAGGTGAAAAGGGTAAAAAACTCATAAATAATTCATAATAATTGATGGGTACATAATAAGATCATGTTATGGATATTTTAATGACATACCACATGAAAAGGAAACATGAAAGAAAATAGAAGATGTGATTTCTTTTTTTGAGAAATTTGGCAGCCTAACAACGTCACATAAAAATTCAGAAAACAGATTGATGAGAGCGAAAAGGGTATCTCAACAATTAGATATGAAATTTATAGTAATGATAACATATTATAACATACCGTCAACATAAAGTGATGTAAACTAGAAGACACGACATAATTGAAGTCATGGCTTAAAAAATGAGGGTGAATGATCCCCTTACCTTAAAGAGTAACTTTGGAAGCATGAAGGTTGGGACCATGGGAGGATTAAGGGAACCTTTAGAGGAATATAGGGAGAGGGGGAAGAGTTTGGATGAACTTTAATGGATTTTATTGAAGAGGAAGTGTGATCTTGGGTGGGTTTATATAGGAAAAAAGAGGGAATTGTTTAATATGTAGGTTTGGGACACCTAACATTAAACTAAAAAAAACCACAAAATAGTGCATGGTTTCTGCAGAAGGGGAGTGGAAAAAAATATTTGAAATGGTCAATGTCTGAACTTATTAAAATAATGGGGTTACTTTTGTAAAGGTGAGTAACACTCTTAAGGGAAAAAATTTAAAAAGACAAAATGTTATAAAACTCTTGGAGTGTCCACTAAAGCTTTGTAAAATAAATCAAAAAAACTGAAAATCAAATTTTTTAATGGTAAAAAATATATTGGCCGATCATACAGTTTATAGTATTTTATTAAAGCACTATTGTGTTATTATGATGTCATAAAACACATTATATATTTATACAGTATTTAATTTTAACCCAAAAATTTTACTATCTTAGAATATTATGAAAAATTCACCGTTGGATAATATCGATGTCCCAATTCCCAAAATAATATTTTTTTATCTAAATTATTTTCTAAATATGTTAATTTTAACTTTTAAAATAAAAATTGACATTTATCAAAAATTCATGGGTTTTGAAAAAAATGGCTTTCAAACCATAATAAAGATTACAATTGCATTCATAAAATTATACGATCATTTATTTTTAGTAAAAATTAAATTAATAATAATAATAATATTCTTTTAAAATATTATTTAATTAAAAAATTCATTAATCCGTAAAAATAGATTTCTTTGTTGTATATTTAACTTAAAATACTATTTGTGCATTAAAACATATTTACAAAGTGACAATAATAAAATGAAAGTACATTCATTATTATATACAAAAAATAATGTACATAATCATTGTAATATGGTCATGTTACATATCCCATTAAAACACCCACATAATACCTTAGGGTAATGTGTGTGATGGTGACAGACTCTTGGGGTGGCTCAGATTACATTTCCCGAGTGGTAATCTCTATCAACATTCACTTATCCCGTAGGCGGTTCCGGTAAAGCTTAACATAATCAAAAAATGGTCTTGGTCAAGTGTGCAGCCCAAAGATGCAACCTCCTTTCCATGCTTTGATAAATGGGATTCATATGGGGTAGGTCTGCTGGATGAGGCCATTGATTCCTTTGTCTGAGTAAAAATAATTTGATAAAGCCCTGTATTTATACTAATATTGTGATCACTATTCAATGGCTATATTAGCAACCATAAATATTCTTAATTTTACATTAAAATCAAAAAACATAAAACAAAATAAGTGCATATTTCATATAAAAATTTCACATATTAAGACATTTAATTAGATAAAGAGTGATTTACATTAAAAAAAGTTTGGGTCATTACAATATTCCCCACTTAAGAAATTTTGTGCCGAAAATTTTAACTCGTACCCTAAAAAGAGAAAAGGTGTTGGTAATTCTGCATCATAGACTCTTCCCATTCCCATGTGGTTTCCTCGCATTTTTGGTTCCTCAACAAAACCTTAATAAGGATGATTATCTTGGTTCGTATAACCTTGTCTCTACGATCCAATATCTCCACCGGATGCTCCTCAAAAGAGTGATCATGTTCCAGTTGCACTAACTCGGGTTTTTGTACATGTGAAGGGTTAGGTATATACTTTATCAAGAGGGATACATGCAAAACATCATGAACTTTTTCATGATTTGGAAGAAGTGCAAGCCGATAGGCCACTAATCCAACGCGATGAAGGATTTCATAGAAGCCAATGTACCTAGGGACGAGCATTCATTTCTTCCCAAATCTCATGACTCTTTTCCAAGATGAAATATGAATAAAGACTTTGTCACCAAAATTAAACTCCATGTCCACTCAATAGTTTTCGGCATAGATCTTTTGTTGACTCTGAGCAGCCTTAATGTGTTGTTGGATAACGTGGACTTTTTCTATCGTCTCTTATACAAGATCAGGCCCAAGAAGCAATCTATCACCAACTTCATCCCAAAAAGTAGGAGTTCTACATCGCTTACCATATAGAGATTCATAGGGTGCCATTTGAATACTTGATTGGAAGTTGTTGTTGTAAGAGAACTCAAATAAAGAGAGTTGTTGATCCCATCCACCCTTAAATTCCATTGAGCATTTTCTCTGTATGTCCTTGAGTGTTTGAATTGTCCTTTCATATTGGACATCATTTTGGGTGTGATAGGCCATACTAAAATTCAATTCAGTGCTTAGAGCATGTTAAGGACTTCTCCAGAATATTGATGTGAACCTTGGATCATGATCAGACATGATATAAAGTAGAACTCCATGAATCCTTACAACTTCCTCCAAGTAAATCCAAGCATGTTGATCAAGAGAGAAGTTTTCCTGAATGGAGATAAAATGGGTGGTCTTGGCTAGACGGTCCACAACAACCCATATCATGTTGTTTCCTTTGGAAGTTCTTGGGATACTAGTGACAAAGTACATAGTGATATTATCCCACTTCCATGAGGATATGGGTAGTGGTTTCAATACCCCTTTAGGAAGTTGTCACTCTACCTTCACTTGCTGACATACCAGGCAACGTGAAGTGTTTTCAGTAATCTTCCTTTTCATATTATCCCACCAATAATGATTACAAAGTTCCCTATACATTTTTTTACTCTTAGGATGTATATAAAAAGTTTAGCTATGAGATTGACCCATCAGATCTTTCATTATTTCCAGAATAGATGGAACACATAGTGTTGTATGAAATTTTAATACACCTTCTTGATCAATATTGAACTCAGGATACTTCCCATTCTTCACAACCTCAAACTTCTTCTATAAAAAAAATATTCTTCCTAAGATTGATGGATCTTCTCTAGTAATGATAGTTTTGAAATCATTTGGGTGAGGGTTTATGATGTTCTTTCACTTATAATTCCCCTATCCAACTTTAATAGTTCATTGATCAAAGGATATTTTTGAATCCTTATCATGGAAAGAACAACTGGGTATTTCTTGCTTAATGAATCAGCAACTTTGTTTACTCTTCCAGGATGATAATGAATTGAACAATCATTTTACTTCAGAAGTTCCAACCATATATGTGGTCTCATGTTCAATTAATTTTGTGTACAAATATATACTTCAAACATTTATGGTGTGTGAATATATCACATTTTACCCATAAAGATAGTGCCTCTATATCTTCAGAGTAAAAATGACTACAGCTATCTCCAGACCATGTGTTGGATAGTTCTGCTCATGAGTCTTCAATTGTCGAGATGTAAAAGCAATGACTTTTTCATTTTTCATGAGGAAACACCCATGCCCTTTCATAGATTTATCGCTAAAAATAAATAATACTTCTCCACTTTAGGGAAGAGTTAACACAGGTTTAGTAATGAATATCTTTTTCAGATCTTGGAAACTTTTCTCACACTCCTTTGTCCAGATGAACTTTACCCCTTTTCAAGTTAACATAGATAATGGATTAGAAATTCCTGAAAAGTATTTCACAAACCTCCTATAATATCCTGTTAAACGAAGGAAACTACGAATATCAGTTATTGTTGTAGGCGGAGTCCACTCCTCTACAACTTTTGTCTTTGCAGGGTCATTGTGTTTCCTTCATTGGTAACAATGTGCCCCAAGAAATCAGCTAGTTGTAACTAGAAATTGCATTTTCTGAACTTCACAAATAGCCACTCCTTCCTTTGGTTATTCAAAATAACCATTAGTTGATGTTCATGCTCCTCGTGACTTTTGTAATATATCATAATATCGTCAATAAAAACTACTAAAAATTTATCAAGGTAGTCCTTAAAGACTATATTCATCAAATCCATAAAACATTTTGGTGTGTCAATCAGTCTGAAGGTCATAACAACAAACTCATAATGTCCATATCATGATCGGAAGGTAGTTTTTCGAATATATTATTTATTCACCCTCAATTGATGATAACCAGAATGAAGATCAATTTTAGAGAAGAGTTAGGCCCTATGAAGTTGGTTAAATAAGTCATCTATTCTTAAAAGAGGGTAGTTGTTCTTTACTGTAATACCATTCAGTTATATATAATCAATGCATATCTGCATTGATCCATCCTTCATCTCTATAAAGAGAACTGGTTCTCCCCAAGGAGACACAGTCAGTCTGATAAAACCCTTCTCCAAATGATCTGGGAGTTGTTTCTTTAATTCCTCCAACTCTACATTTTCCATCCGACATTGGGTCGTTGATATTGGATGAGATATAGGTACGAGCATAATGGAGAACTCTACCTCTCTTTCTGGGGGAGGTTCAGTTAACTCCTCATGAAATACATCAACATATTCCTGGATGATGGGGACATTTTATATCCTGAAACTCTTATCTCCTTCTTCTTCTTTTCCAATCAACTCCATAAATAAGGATATAGAGGGTTCTTATAGACAAGGATCTGGTTGAGATATATCTCCTTGTAAGATAACTGTACTTTTTTCCATTCAATACTACTAATATTTCCTTACTTCTACATTTGATCTTAGCATAATACATTGAGAGCTAGTCCATCCCCAGTATAATGTTAAATTCCATCATCGGAATGACTACTAGATTTGCGATAATATTGTTCTCACAAATATAAATACTAGTGTTTCTAAATACTAATGATGCTTGGATAATCCCACCAGGAGTCTTGACTGATAACTATACTTTTAGAAAATCAGGGGTTGATTCTAAATTCTTCATAAACATAGAGAAAATAATGGAATGTATAGAACCAGAATCATACAAAGTACTTGATATCATTGAGAGAACAACAAGAGTACCTGCTACCACATCATTTGGAGATTCAACTTCACCAGCCGTGATAGAATAATCACAACCTTGCTCCCTTAGCCTTTGCTGAGGCTGATGGTGGTTCCCCTCCACTGCCCTCGGATTTGGACTGTGATTGGAAAATTGACCATGTTTTCCACACATAAAGCACTAGACATTAGGTATTTCATGCACCATCTTCCTCTTGTCGTTAGTTTTTGGAAGTTGAGGTTTCACCTCACTATGACAATTCCTTGCAATATGGCCATCTATTCCACACATGTATTATTTCCCGCTCCCAAGCAGGCAGTTCCCTGAATTCTTCACCCCACATTAATTACAGGTGGGAAGTTTCACTTTATTGCCTCATATTCCATGGCCAAATGTCCTACCAAGGTTGGGCTCCATAAATCCCTTCTTGTCGTTTGTTTTTTGAGACCACTGTCTATCACCAAACTCCAGATCGACTTTCATCACACTCAACACAATCCCCTTATAGCTATCATAGTCTTAGTTGGATAGATTCTTCAGTAGATGATGTATCAGTCTACAGAAAAATCTATCAACCTTACCATTTTGGTCCATGAAAAAGCTAGAGGTGTAACATGAAAACCTTGTGATGTTCATCTCATAGATTCCCACAGATTCATTCTCCTTCTGCATCAGCTCTAGAAACTCCTCCATTATTGTTCTCATCCATCGAGGGAAAAACTTGTTAAAGAATATCCTTATAAACTATTACCACTCCATAGCTTCAACATTTACTATTGGACTTGTGTTTTTAATTAGTTCCCACCACATATTAGCTTGTCCTTCTAAGTGATATACACACAACATAACCTTCTCTCATTTAGAATAGCGGAGCACATAAAAGATTTTCTCAATAGAGCTGATCCACTGTTCAGAAATCAATGGGTCGGTTGATCCACAAAAGGTTGGTGGTCGTCGATGCATAAAGGATTCAACAGAAAGTTGTTCCCTTTGTGGTGATATTGGTCTCTCACCTTATTCAAGTTATTTCCCATAACTTGAGTCTGTTGGTTCATCATTCGCATGAATTTTTCCATTCTAGATTCCATAAGAGGGTCATCAACGCATGGTCCATTTCAGTCACCATTTGTACGGTTCCTCCTATTTCCCACCATTTTCTAAAAGAATAAAACCTTAGGGGAAAATTATTTAATTTAAAAATATTTTAGCTATCAAGGATTTTATGTCTTAAAAATTCATTCCTAAACAATTACATTTTTTATAATTCAATCACAATGATTCATAAATAGCTTGAGACTAACCAAACATATCCCTCGAGGGTATCATAACCTAGAGTGAAACATGGCCCCCTGTCATGCACTAGTTCCCATTTGAGACTAGCGCAAAGTGGATTTTTCAGGTTTTACATCTATGTTCATCTATGCCAGAGCCACCTCTACCTACTAGTATAAAGAGAGGGATGTATTTGTTTGAAAAACCAATTAATCATTACTCACCAAAATTACAGGAAGTTTTCTTATATTTAAAATTTTCTATAGGGTTGTACCTAAAGATTTCATGGCATAATTTCCATAAATAACTAAACTATCCTCTTATACCAACTATGACATCCCACCTTTTAATTACAAAACATTAGATTACATTTTTCAAACATAGGATCTTTTAAGTCTAGTGTCTTGGAAATCATGAACATAAAATGAGAAAATAACATAAAACATACTTCTAATCCACTTGTAAGGCTTCAACATAGATTCATTTTAAGTATGATTACTATATCTTATATCCTGGAGACATACATCAACAGAAAGGGATAGTAGAAGGCTCAGTAAGGAAAGTATGAGAATCCGTTTACTTGTGATATCAATAAGAACATGATAAAAACATAAAGACATGAGGAACATAGGTATAGGCATGTCATAGAGAAAGGAACTTGAAATATAACTTTCATATGTGGCTATAAGATTTAATTTATACATTAATGAACATATCACCATGGTACAACCCCGAGGTGACATAAAAATCACCAAGGTTATTCACCAAGGTATTGTGAAACTTGTCATCTCTAGAGATAAATTCATTACCCAATGCATTGGAGCACTATCAAGGTGCACCCTTAATATGTCCTTATTTTAATGTGATAAGCATAGATCATAATCAAATATTTCATAAATAACATGTGGAGAATAAAATAAATGGGTTTCATTTCAATATTATGACGTTTTAAAAGTTCTTAAAAAAGATCATTATGTCATTTACAACCCATGGAAAGGGAGTGAGGGTTATATGAATATAAATTCCTGAATAAAATATATCATATTTATACATTTATGAACACCCATAGAAATGAAATAGGTTTGGGTGTTCACATAAAAAACAAGAGAATTTCTGGAGAGAAAGAGATATAAAATTTGAGGCAAAATTTCTACAGCATGATGACTATATAATGTGGTTTTAGTAAACATTGAAAAGATAGGGGAAAAGGGTCACACACTCATAAATAATTCATAATTCAGTATGGGTACATAATAATATCATGGTATGGATATTTTAATGATATACCACATGAAAAGGAAACATGATGTAAAAACGAAGATGCGATTTCATTTACAAGAAATTCGGCAGCCTAACGGTGTCACTTAAAAATTCAGAAAACAAATTGATGAGAGAGGAAAGGGTATCTCAACAATTAGACACTATATGGAAAGTAAGGATAAAATATAAGAAAATACCCTAAACATAAAGAGATGTATACTAGAAGACATGACATAAAGGAAGTCATGGCCTAAAAGAGGAGGGTGAAATATTCCCTTACCTTGAAGAGTAACTTTGAAAGCTTGAAGTTTGGGACCTTGTGAAGATTGAGGTCGCCTTGGGAGGATTCTAGAGAGAGGGGTTCAGAATTTGGACGAACATAAATGGAATTTATTGAAGAGGATGTGGGAGCTTGGGTGGGTTTATATAGGAAAGGATAAGGAATTGTTTAATATTTAGGTTTGGGACACCTCACATTAAAAAAACAAACCACAAGCCAGCCCATGGTATTTCCCATGGTTTCTGCATAAGGGGAGTGGAAGAAAATAATTTATAAGGTTAAAGGATGAACTTCTTAAATAATAGGGTTGCTTATGTGGAGTTGAGTCTCTTATGGAAAACAATTTTAAAAGACAAAATGTTATATATGTTTTGGAGGGTCCACTAAAACTTTTTAAAATAAATCAACCGAACCCAAAATCATATTATTTATATGGTAAAACATATATTGGGCGAATATATAGTTTATAGTATTTTATTACTACACATTTGGGTCATTATGATATCATAAAACACATTTTATATTTATATGGCATTTAATTTTTACCAAAAAAATAAATTGTTTTTGAAAATTATGAAAAACTCACCGTTGGATAATTTAGACATCCCGATTCAAGAAATAATATTCATTTTATGTAAATAATTGTCTAAATATGTCAAATTTCACTTTTAAAATAAAAACCGACATTTATAAAAAATCCAGGGGTTTTGACAAAAATGGCTTTCAAACCATAATAAAAATTACAATTGCATTCATAAAATTATATGATCATTTATTTTTAATAAAAATAATTTTAATAATAATAATTATATTTTATTAAAATGTTTTTTAATTAAAAAATCCATTAATTCATTAAAATAGATTTATTAGTTGAATATTTAACTAAAAATACTACTTGTGATTTAAAAACTATTTACGAAGTAACAATAATAAAACGAAAGTATATTCATTATTTTGTAAAAAAATAATGAACATAATCATAGTACTAGGGTCTTGTTACATAGCCCATTAAAACACCCGCATAAGACCTTAGGGTAAGGTGTGCGATGGTGACAGACTCTTGGGGTGGCTTTGATAACATTGCTCGAGTGGTAATCTCTATCAACATCCACTTCTCCCATAGGCAGTTCCACTTGAGCTTAACGTATTCAAGATCAACTTGGGCATGGTCAAGAGAGAAGCCCAATGATGAAAACTCCCTTCTGAGCTCTGATAAATGGGACTAATATTGGGAAAGTCTACTGGATGAGGCCATCACTTCCTTTATATGAGTAATTTTTTTTGTTAAAGAACTATATTTATACTAATCATGTGATCATTTTTCAAATACTATATTAGCAAAACTCACCATTCATAATGGTATTTTAAAATCAAAAAACATAAAACTAAATAATTTCATATGTTAGATAGCCTTTTCACATATAAAGACATTTAATTAGATTAAAAGGGATTTACATTAACAAATGTGTGGATCGTTAATGTTTACCTTTCCGTCGATCAATGCATAAATATTTCAACCTTATCTAAATTGGACATCAGGGATAAACCAAAACGAAGACCACCCAATTTTGGATTCCTAAATAGTAACCAAATCAATTCCATGACATAGTAGAGGTGAAATGTTTTTAATAGGGATAACACCATAACCAAAACCCTAATGGAATATTCCATATGGGATGAAACTCCTCATTTTTATACCTAGAGGATCACTATGTTTATTTTCATGAATTTCACTGGATAAGATGATTTAAATTCTTCCTAAAATATCTTCAAACTATACCCTTTATGATTCAACCATTATTCATGACACTCTAATCACTCCAAAACGATATAATTAAAATCACCTCAAGGGAATCATCACAAAACACCTAATAATGAACACGATTTATGTGTTAATTTCAAAAGACAAGCCACCAGTCATACATACATCACCACAACTTTCATTCCATTAAAAACAGTCGGTTGAACACATTGGGATTGTAAAATACAGACTATATATTTTATTGTGTATGATCATAAAGATAATATTTAATCATAATAAGTTAGTATTTTACAAAAAATGGGTGTCGATAAAATATTAAATTGTATAAAATTTTCACTAAATAGTCACAACCATGGTCATAAAAAATAATATTTATGGAAATGAATGTTATTTACAACCATTCTAAAGCTATCCTGAATATAAGAATACATATATAGTTTTCTAAATGATCAAACTAAATATTTGAATTGGAAAATAACATGGTTTATTCTGTTAATATCTATTTTAATTATTCAATTATATGGTTACTATACTACATATACTTGTATATTGTAATGACTGACTCTATTGGTAGAGACATAGACCCTAGTATCCTGGAGTGAGTGCCTTATATTATTACATTGGTATGATTACATGGAATTCATGTATCAAAGTGATAATCTGTTTGGAAGTTTTGGAAACATTATTATATACATGAAATTTAATTTAAAAATAAAATTAGAAACAACATAAAAACTCCATTGATAACACATAATAACTCTAAGATTAACCCCACAAGTCATTCATAATAATCATCTTCGTATCCATGGAAAAAATAAAACATAATAAATGGGTGAGCTCACTTGATCTGAAAGGGTATGTAATACAATGGAAGAATAAATAATATGATAAGGTGAGTAACTAAAGAAAACATGGCATTAAAACATAATCTTGAGAAATATATGGTAGGAATTAAAGATGATTGAATAATTCCACAATAAAACATAACCATTGATATTGTACTTGTTTAATATTCACATTGACTATAAATTACTAGTTTCAAAATGAGAGAAATTCATAATGATGGATATCTAAAACATACCTTCAAGGATTTGTGCGAAAAATTTATTACTGCCATGGACTAATGCCAAGAATATAATAAATGGGTAGGGCCTCAACCAAAACCATATCTAGTTTGTTTCATTAGACCTAACAATGCACCGAGGGCCTATAGTGGGCCCCACCCATCATTAACTATGTATAATTAATTCATCATATTAAAGGGGTGAGATATAATCAATATATAAATTCATATTGAAACTAACATATGAAAGGTAAATAACTTCCCCATTCATTAAACTTAAACACTAACCATTCAGAGTAACATGGTGAATGGTTTCAAGATAGAACATCTATAGTAAAACTAATAATAAACAATTCAATAAAATATATTAAAAGATATCATAAAGGACTAATACAAATTAAAAATAATAATCAACAAGAGGGGTTAAATAGATTGGAAATACTCTTATATGTTCATCATGTAATTTATGAGAGAAAAACTCTTTTTACTTTTCAATGAAGAGATCTTTTGGAAAAATAGTTATATAAAATCAAAAATGAAATAAGATATTTTTTTCATGAATATATTAGTGATTTTATAAAAATAATGGTTTCTTGAAATATGTTATAGATGGTACTTGAAAATGGAAATGAAACCGAGATGTTCCCTTTAATCTGGCATGCATATTGAGAAGAAATGAGAAGAATAAACTATAAAAAATTTATTATCCCACCAGGATTGATAAACTGATCTAGAAATATGATTTTGTAATATATATATATTTTCAATTTAGAATAATTATATAATAATAATTGATAATTACATTTGAGTAGAGTGGACGAAATCATAACCCGAATGAAAATGGATGTTCGGGAAGAACACCCTTACCACTTCTAATCGATAGAACCATATGCCCCATAAAATTAATGAACATAAAATAAGACATTGAATACCATGAATATAAAGAGTGTCAAGATATCAAACATCAATGGGAAGTATAGATACACCACATACAAGAACTAAGTGGTGAATAATCAAAATCTCACGAAAATATAAGTGAGATAAGAATCCCCGTGAAAAGATCGTATCATTAGAGTGAGGATAAATCAATGACATAATTATGTTTGAAAAAAATAAAAACACACAATATAATTGTATATAGAGTATAACACAATCATTGTTCATTCAACCATATTCCAATTACATATATGTTTAAATCAATGAATTGGAATTGAGTTACGATATCCCTTACCTCATGTCTATATCTGTTCTCCACTTGACCTTAATGTCCCCATGAATAATCTTCCTTGAGAACCTCTTTAAGGGGATTTCTTTTGGTATTTTGGAAAGAACATATTCTCATTGATGAGGGGAGATACTAGGGAAGAATATTTTCGTACAATTTTGACAAAATTCAAGGTTTAGATGTGTGAGGAGAAGTAGTGGTGAGGGGTGGTATTTATAGTGGAGGAGATGAATGATCTCTCATTATTTTATTCATTACATTATTATTTTTATCAAGACAAGGAATCATGTTGATTATTAGGACTAAATATAATAATAAGTGCATGTGAGTTCGAACGAAGGTTTTTTACATCATCCATGACTCATGTAAGAGTGTATTATATATTATAATATATTTATACCGTAAATTTCCATGTTTTACTTTTCACTAAATATTTATGTATTTCAAAAATTCCCAAAAATCACCATAGCCATTTTTTGATTTGTAAAATTCCAAAACAAACACCATTTTACAAATATATTTTTCAAAATAACTTAAATTTAATTTTAAATTAAAATTTTTTTTACATGAAAAATATAGTTTTAAATTAATAATTGATTTTATAACACTTTCAAAAATTAAATAAGGTCTCATAAAATTATCTTAAAATAGTAATACATAAAAATGTTAATTTATGAATAAAATTTATGAAAATAAATTTTGTTTTAAATATATTATTTAATTATAAAATGGTAATTAAGTATTTATGACTTACAAGAATACCAACACTTTATTATTAATTTTTTAAATATTCACTTACATATACTATGATGTAATTTTTTAATACGTTCAATTATAAGATGCAAAAATTTTATTTATACTTTCATGGGTGAGGTTACTATTCATTTTTATAATTATTATTCATAATTGTCATGATATTATTCATAGGTGTAGCAATACTATTCAGATAGGCCTAGTTACAATTCACAAAAAATTATGTTAATCATATTAGACTCTAAATATCTTATAGATCACAACAGTTTAAATCTGTTTTTAGAAATTCAATTCACAGAAGTGGAAAAATTTTGTTTAATGGTGAGGTTATAACTATCTTGTTTATATAATTATAAAAAAAAGACTTTTTTCACAATGACTTATTATTGTGTGAATTACATTATATATTAAATTTATTTGTAAATCCTTGTGGTCTTACATTCTACCCTTCTACAATAAATAATGTCCTCTCAATTTGATATTTCACTTTGAAAAACATTGATTGATTTTTTGAAATTATTTTCTGTGAATCCCACATTGGAAATAGTGTAATAAGAATTCCTCTTAATAAGAGGGAAGTCAGAAATGCGAAGGTCACCAAAAAATTAGGCTTTTAAATAGGATAAAATTAGATTTAAGTGAAAACATAGACATAAAAGAGAAATAAAACCATCATGTTATGATAGAGAGTGATATAGAAAATTGTTATTGTAAATATAAACATCATATAACCATAAATATATTATCAGTTAAAGGACCATTGATTTATTAGAATGAAGAGTAATCAGATGACACTTTATCTCCAAAATCCTTTTCCTATAGTTGAGGGTTTCTTTTACTGTCCAAAGAAGCACTTTATAAAATAAACATACTTGATGTTATAATCTCATCCATTGATTTTTCTTATATCTATATCCACTTATTTTATTAAACCAACTAATTTATATTCATGATGAATTTCTATACCTGAAGCACATTGATCAAACAATCCATAAGACATTCTTTCAACATTTAAATTCTTACTGAAACTAAAATGGTTGGAATAGGTTATCCAAAATCACATTTTATTCTTAATCAGTTACATGTGTTGTTATAGTTATTACTTGTCTAAATTATGTCTATCCAAAATTTAAAAACTAAAAATTTAGAATAAATGTTACTTAATAAAATATTTTATTCAAGACAACATAATTTATCTTTTTCGTCACATACGAAACATATGAATACCATTATTTCCTTTAAACATTTATAAAACAAGCATGATTAAAATTCCATAAATATTAACCACAGTAAAACATAATTTAAAAAAAAATAATTTAATTATCCCACACTGACTATTGTAACAAAATAATATTGGTTTTGATCTCTTTTCTTATATTGGGATATTTTCCCTTGGAACTTATGGCATTCATTTTTAGTGCCAATATCATTATAGTTGAAGCATTGTAAATTAAAAAAAATCATTCATGCCCTTGAAATCCTGAGCATGTTGTCCTTTTTTCCACAAATAATGAAAACCCATTTTCCATTTAAGCATGTACCAAGGTGTTTCCTTCCACAAGTATCACATGTTGGAAAATCCATCGATCCATTCATCCCTTTATCTATATTTTTCTCTTTCGTCCTCTTTTTCTATTGTTTACCTTCAAAACCATAAGACTTGGAAAATTATTTCTCTATTATGATAGAACAAGATACTATATCCTCAATAGATTAAAATTTTTTGGTGACTAATACTTTTCATATAATTGTCTCAAGATTATCCAAGAAATGGTCAATCTTGCACCTCAGATAACGTACATGTTTTGAAAAATGACTTTCTAGCCTTGTAAAGTTGGATTCATACTTGCAATATTCTCATGTCTTTTTCCTTAGATTCATAACTTTCCTTTCAATATCCTCTTATTTATTGTGAGGAAAATATTATTCTAGGAAAATTTCCAAAAATTCATTCCATTCCATACTTATAATTTCATCCTACTGCTTTGAGTTTTGGATTAGTGACCACCATTAATCTGAATATCCCGATAGATGATAAAATCCAATGAATACCTTCTCCAATAAATTATATCTCAAAGAATAAAATATCTTCTCAAAGGAACTTATCCACTGCTAATATACCAACGGGTTGGCAGTCACATTGAATGATGGATGTTGTTGTCACATAAATCGGTCTGACATTTATCTTCTACATTATCAATTATAAAGTTTCATATTGGTATGTTTATTTGTTCATAACCCGATTCAGTTGTCCCAGTATAGTTATAAGTTTACCAGCACATGTTTTATCACAATTACCGAAATCATTATAATTTATAAGAGGAAAGTCTCGACATGGGATACATATATTGATATATTTTCCATTGTTTCCACAAGGTTCCATTTTAAATAATGGAATACACTAGATTAATTTATAAATCATAATGTATAATCTCATACTATAAAAACACATAACATTAATTGAAAATCTATGCATTATTAATCTCATAATAATAAAAATGGTTTATTTGGGGTCATATTTACTTCTAAATCATTCATAATGGTTTGTGAAAAAAGTTATTTGTCCTGTGCATATACCCTAAGAGTGTCAAACTAAGTGTGTAGTAAGGCCCATTTTTGTGTACCAGTTGCCTGAAGTTAGGCCCATGACACCCTGTCAGAGTTATTAACCCTATGTACATCTGTGACAGAACCATGTCCACATATAGTATCCAGATAAGTACGTTCTTCTAATGAGGGTAATTAATACAATATAAGTATAAATAACACACAAGAAGTGTATTAGATGATCAATGAGGGTAATTAATACAATATAAGTATAAATAATAAGACCAGGTGAATAACTAAAGAACACATTCCATTAAAATATTATTTTGATCTTAATATGGAAGGAATACAAGTGGATTGAATAATTCCATAATAAAACTAAACCATGGAGATCCTACTAGTAGAATAATCACATAGACTATCAATTACTAGTTTTATAATGAGGGAAATTCATAATTATGGATATCTAAAACACACCTTCAAGTATTTATTCCACGAATCCATTATTTTCATTGATTTTTGTGAAGAATTTATTAAATGGCTAAGGCCTCGACCAAAACTAGATCCAGTTTGTCTCAAGAGTCTTATTGTTGTACCGTGGGGCTATAGTGGGACCCACCCATAACTTACCGGGCCAAATGCATTCTACATATGAAAGAGGTGAATCATAATAAACATATACATTCAAATTGAAACTAACATATTAAATTTAAATAACTTTCCCATTCATTAAACATGAACACTAACCATACTACGTAACATAGTGTATGGATTCAAGATTGCACAACAAATAACAAAATAATCATAAACCATTCAATAAAATATAGAAGAGGATATCATAAAATATTAATTGAAATTAAACATAAGAATAAGTAAGAGTTTTTAAATATATTAATATAGTCTTATAATATCATCGATGATTTTTTATAGAAATAATATTTTTACTTCGAAATGAAGATTTATTTTTGAAACATATTGTTATAAAAAATGAAATGAATTGAGATGAGTTTTCATGTAAAAATTATAGATTTTATAAATTTATTTTTAACTTAAAAAATTTAATAGATGGTACATGAAAATTGGTAATAAATCGAGATTTTCCCTTTAATCAGGCATCTGTATCGAGAAGAAATTATATTGGAACCTCGTAAAACATTTATTACCCCATTTAGAATGATGAACTAACCTTGAAATATTATTTTGGAACATATATATATATATATATATATATTTTATAATAATTATATAAAAATAATGAAAAATTACATTGATTTATAGTTCTAGAAATCCTAACTCCAAAGAAAATGGAGGTTTGGGAAGAAAACCCTTACCACATTATAATTAATCGAACCATATTCCCCATAAAATTAATGAACATCAAATATGAAATTTAATTCCAAAAAGATAAAGAGATTTCTAATATGTAATCTCAATGGTTAGTATACATACAACTCATACATGAAATTTGTAGTGAATAAGGAAAATGTCATTGAAATAAAAGTGAGATGAGAAATCCCTTACAAAGATCGCATCATTAGAGTGAGGATAAATAAATGAAATAATTATGTGTGAAAAATAAAAACCCACACATTATAATTGGATGTACATTATAAAAAATTCAGAGGCCATTCACATGTATTTCAATGACATAGATGTTTAATTCCATGAACTGGAATTGAGGTAATATCTCTTACCTTATGTCCACATGTGTTCTGCACTTTTCCTAAATGTTCACTTGAATACCCCTCTTTGAGAACCTCATTAAGGGGATTGGTTTTGGTTATATGGAAAGACAAAGAGCTCCTAAAAATTGGGAGATATAAGAGAAGTGTATTTGTGTAGAATTTTGACAAGCTTCAATTCTTAGAGGAGTGAGGAAATGTGGTGATGAGGGGTGGTATTTACAGTGAATGAGAGGGGTGATTTCTTAAAATTATATTCATTATTTTATTAGTTTTTTCAAGACAAGAAATATTGTTTATTTTTGTGACTAGAAATAGTAATAAGTGCATGTGAGTTATAACCAAGGTAGCTTACAACATCTTTGACTCAAGGAATAATGTTTTTCATCTTATAATGTATTTATACCATAAATTACAATATTTTACCATTCACTAAAAATTTATGTATTTTAGTAAAATTCAAAGAAATCATCCATACCAATTTTTAATGTGTATAATTAAAAAATAATATAAATTTTTTGAAACAAATTTTCTAAATATGAGAAATTTAATTTGTAATTAAACTCTTTATTTACATGAAAAATGCAGTTTTAAATTTAATTATGATTTTATAACAGTTTCAAAAAATTACCATGGTATAATAAATTTATCCTAAAATCATAATACATCAAAATTTTAATTCATAAATACATTTAATGTAAATAAAATTTGTTTCAAATCATTTTATTAATTATAAATTGTAATTAAATATTTATGACTTAAAAAATATAAACACTTAATTATTAATTTTCTATGTATTCACATGCATATACTATGATATAATTAAATAATACATTCAATTATTATATGCCTAAATTTTCATTATACATTCATGGGTGATGTTACTATTCATTTAGCTGGTTTTTATTCAGAAGAGTCATATTACTATTCATAAGTGTTATATTACTATTCCAAAGTGTCAATTTACTATTCACCAAACAATTAAGTTGATCCTTATGAGACTATAAATATTTTACTGATTGAAACCTTTTATATATGTTATTTTGAATTCAATTCATAGAAGCGGTAAATTTGGGTTTAATGGCTAGGTTATAACTATATTGTTTAAATAATTATAATAATTTTGTTTCACAGAGACTTGTTGTTTTCATTACATTATATAACAAATTTATTTATAAATATTTGTGGTTTTACAATATTATCAAAAATATGATTCTATATAAACTGATACTAATTCTAAATTCATGTGGTATATTTAATCTTAGGGAGAGAAACATCAAAATAAACCTCAATGACTACAACACCCCAAATTTTTGTAAATATTTTATTGAATAAAATAAATTTTGATTTCATTCATTTTATGAAAAACTAAGTAAAACATTATTTATATGTTATTCCACATTAATCTTTCACTAAATGAAAAACCCTCTTGGTTTGCGTTACATGCAACATTGAATTTATAAAAATGACATTTTAGTATCATAATTATTTAAATGAGAAAGAAATAACATAGCCGTTAAACAAAGTAACAAGAATTTTTACAAATAATTATAAAATATTAATTATAATTTTTTTATTTAGATAAACCATATTAATAAGAATAAATTCAATTTATTTAGTAACGTCCTTATATGTTTGAAAATACTATTTTCCTAAAAGGACTACTATTTATGTCCTTCTGTGAACATTTATATAATTAATTTTAGACACCTTATGAAATTAAATTTGATAAACTAAAATTTATTATTGAATTGATAATTACAAAATTTTCTTAGGGTTATTTTTTAGGGATTTTTTTGAAAAGATTTATTTTTTGATGAATAAAGAAACATAATGAATTTTTATTCAAAACAAAATTTTACTCTAATTTACCTATATAGTTAAATCATATTTAATTTTGTTTTAAAATTCACTATAAAAATAATATAAATATATTAATCCAATTAAGGCCATTTAAAATATTTTAATAATTAATTTATATATAAAACCACAATGATGATTTGAATATTCTCACATTAAAAACATGTTTTCTCACCACATCAGCATGATTGGTATTAAAGCTATTTTTTTCTTTTTCTATGAACTGAATTTCAGAAAATAGATATATATAGTTTTAATCAATATAATATTTATTGTTTAATTATATCATCTTATTTTTACCAAAAATATTATTAAATGTGAATAATATTAGTTAGAGTGATTAAGGTAAAATTGAGCTTAACAAAGGGAAAAATGAAAATATTAGGATCCAAAATGACATATAAACTATTCCATAACAGTTTTTTGTAACAATTCGGCCATATAAATTCAATTATTTATTTTGGTTTATTTTTTATCACTATTTTTAGTTAATAACGTGGGTACACCTAAATTATTTTCAAAAATATCAATTGTGTTCCCCACACCCACTATAAAAGTCCACCAACTCTAACCCTTATTCAAACATCTCAAACCATTTACTTTAGGCCAATATCATCCCATTTTAATTCCCAAAATCCCTCCGTTACTCATTGAATCCACTTTTTGAGTTGAAATCTTATCAAGGCTTTCCTTTGGAGAAAACCAAATGGAGTTACACAAAGAAGAAGTAACATCCTTACCCAAGCTCATTTCCATAATTTTTTCCTCTAATAACTCAATTATTATTATTCCATGAATACATAATAGAATCATTATACTCAATATAATTATTTTTTTGGTATGAGCAGTGTTCTACCTGCATATACACACACATCCTTTTAATAGGTAATCGACTTATCATTCTTGTTTATGGAGAACTACAACGTCACGAAATAATGTTATTTATTTTTATTTTACCACCACCCATAGCTGGGAATTATATTGGAAGATATATATATATTATATATATATTTTATAAATAATGTATTTATTATTTTTAGTTATTATATAACCCATAACTACATGCTTTCCAATTTTTGAAAATACGGTAATTTCATTTGGGAAAATGTGGACTACCGCCTCCTCAAAGCGGCACAATTTGTTATCACTCTACATGGAACATGTTATTAATGTGTTTAGAGATATTATATGATACATATGACATGATAATTCATTGTATTGTTATTAATATATATACATAATTCAATTACTTTATTTCTTTCAATATTCCAATGAAAAATGGAAACATCGTTAATGTGTATGTATGACCCACCACCTCCATGAATTGTGTATTACATTTCATATATCTATATACTATGGATTATTATAAATACAAAAATATTGAATATAAATTATTTTTATATCATAATTTACATTCATTAATTTATTACATATGTATGAGGACAAAAAATATAATAAACTAAGACACATGCGAAAAATAAAGCGGATATTACACAAAGAGAAAGTTTTAGTTAGAATCATTAATAAAAGGGTAATCCAAAGTAATAATAAAGCATTATATTTTATTATAAATAAAAATATGGTTCTTTAAAATATTTACAATAAATTTTTATTTATTATATCAAAGGTTTGTATGAGTACAAAGAGAGTTAAGACCATAGGTAGGGGAATTTCATTTCATTATTTTATTTTCTTGAGATTCATGCCTTATTGACCTATAATTTATTTTGTTTCATGTGTATAATAAAAAATTATTTATTCTATGATTATTATGCATATTTTTATGGGTATTTACTTATCTATTTAATGGCCTTTATTTCATGGGGTTTATGTTTCTAATGTTACCAAATCAGTAAAGTAATTTTCTTTCAAATTTCATTCTTTGAGACACATGGCATGTTATACAACTATATTTTTACATGAGGTGTATATAATGACATTGAAATTTTATACCACGAATATATTTTTTTCATTAGACATTAATCTTCATGTAATGTTATTTTTTCTATTTTTGATGATTCAATGATACCAAATTAGTAACGGTTTATCTCTACAATCTCACTGTTTATTGAGTTTTCTATGACTATGCTCCAATTGAAGAAATATTTCGATTCATATATCAATAAACCTCATTATTTTTATTAACATATTTTTATTGATGTTATATGAAATTAATGTTACAATTATTTCTTCTATTTGGTACATAAGATGATCCAGAGACTGTTTTTTAGAAATTCTAACTTTACCTCTATCTTCAGTCAGAATTCTATGTTCCTTCAAAATCATGTTTTGTAAAAGGATACAAAAAATATTCTACAATTTTACTTTGATATTTAAATAAAATTTTTACCCATGATCTTCTATTTAAATAAGGGGTTTTAAAAAAAGGATAGTTCACATCATTTTCTGGTCGAGTAACATTTTTAAATATTTTATGAAGTAAAAGGAATATATGACATGTATAGATTTACATAATTTCATGACTAAAATTATATTAAAGCTAATTTTATAAGATTAAAAATTTATTTTTAGAAAATAATTTTTTTTCCTAATATTTTGTAAATTCATTGTCTTTAGGTGGTTTTCAATAAAAATGGTTTTAAATTTTTTACGATTAAAAATTATTTTAAAATTATTTTAAAAACATCATTTATATTTTTTTAGGAGGTTGTTTTGAGAGAAAAATATTACAATGATTTCTAAGATTATTTTATATGTTTTCAAATTATTTTGAATGATTTTTTTGAAATAAATTTCTAGATTATTTTATATTTTTTCAGGAAAAATGGTTTTCCAAAAGTTTTCAAAATTAATTTATATTTTTTCAAAGAAAATGGTCTTCAAAAAGTTTTTAACATTTATTTATATGTTTTTATGAATTTTCAAGGAAATGGTTTTCAAAATGATTTCAATATTATTTTATAAGTATTCATGGAAAATGGATTTGAAAAAAATTTTAATCAACTTTTGTATGTTTTTAATGAAAATGGTTCCCAAAATTTTTTCAAGATTTATTTTCTAGTTTTATATGAAAAAGGTTTTAAAAATTATCCCAAAGATTATAGTAATAAAAATTTTAGGTATATTTTCAATAAAATGTTTTTCAAAAGGGTTTATGTTTTAAAAATCATTTTTCAACAAAGAATAAATAATTCCCAAATGAATTCTTATAAACTATCACTCAAAATTATTTTCCATCTAATATGGCATCCATTGGTCTTACTCATGCCTTTTGAGGAAACGAACTAAATATTCCATTCATATATTTTTTCTCAAAAGGGTTTATGTTTTAATAGCATGATGTTTATCAAACCCATTTCACTTTCACATGTTATATTCTTATTAAATCCATTTCTCTTTAATGGGTCATATGATTATAAAATCCTATTTTCTCATGGGTTATATGATTGTGAAACAACCTTATTTTCATGGGTTATTAGTTGATGATATTATTATGAAAATTATCTTTTTTCCTTACGTTATGATTTGATTAGATGTTTATAAAACCCTTTTTATGGGGTTTGATAAGTTGTTTATGAAACCCATATCTCTTTTTATAGTTCATGATATAATGAAAATTTTATTATCTTCTAGAACATGTATAAATGATTTTATTATGAAATGGGTTAGATATATACCTTCCTTCAATTCAAGGTGTAATGATTTATATCTCCTGAGATAATGATGAGAATCTAGTCGATGGGATTAATCCACTATGAAAAGATAGGGAAACCCGATCAATTACATTGAATGAACTACGACTAGGCATTGTGGTGTGTCCCACCCTATAGGTGTGGTCACCAATAAACTCTGAGGATAGGAAACCCGATTTACTATGGGAAGATGGGGAAACACGATCCATAATGGGAAGTTGGGAATACCATTCCCTTATAAGGAAAGGAATCCAAATGAGGATAGTATAATGTCTTTCCAAGTAGGTGTAGTCCCCATGAAGTACCATGATAAGTTTTTATTGCTTGTATTGACTTATATGGAGTAATATTACATGTTTTTATATATTACACAATTCCATTTCTTATTCAATGTTATGATTTCACCGATTAAGCTCTTGTTTCCCATATGAATCATGTCATATGAACTACTAATATTTATTCCATGATTCATATTCATGATATTTCATATGAAGGTTATGATCTTTGAATGTTATGATCAGGTTATCATACCATTTTGTTCATGTTATGATTACATATTTTCTTTATTTACCCTTTATGATTATTAGATACAACCCCTTTATTTTTTTACTTCCTATAGGTTTTTAATAAAGGATTTTATGTAGAATTAATATGGGGGAAGCCGGTGATGGTCCAATGTTAGGAATCAGATAAACCTGTGGATGATGGCATGACGTTTTGTGTTTTGAGTTTGGCGGAGATGATGAATCTTTCAAAGGTGACAGCGACAGATGCCGGTGAAGCTCGTCATCTGCCTGATTTTGATGCGGATAGGGTTGACGTCGCGTAAGGTGTGTGAATCGAGGTAGGGTGTGAGGCTCGAGGTGATGGAGGAATCGAGGAGACTCATTTATCGAGTTCATTTATGTTATCTTGATTTTTGATGTTTGTATTTTATGATTTTGGGTAGGCCGAAGTGGTGGTTTTTGTATGGCTCACACTTTTCCAAAAAAGTGGATTCTTAATAAAATAAAAAAAAGGATTGTGCCCAATATTGGGGAATATCATTGAGGGAAACATTGAATAACTTTCCCAGAGATAAAATATGTTTTTCTATGTTTCTAATGGAACTAAATTAACTCGGTTTTCACATGTTTTTTTCTAATGTTTTAAGTATTATACAAAAATTATGTATTGTCTATGTACATTAAGACTGGGTTGTTATCGGTGCTATTAGAGCGACAGTTTAGTAATCATTCGAATATTAGGATGAGAAAACATTAGTGAGATATTAATGAATATTTCTAAGGATATGTCTAGGGATGTGTCTAAGAATAAGGTTAAGGATGAGGATATGTATATTAAAATGTTTTATAATATGGAAAAAATATAGAAAAATTTGTTTCCTAGAAATACTCCATAGTCTAGATACCACAAGTGGATATAGTTTTGGAAAAAATATACCAAGGAGTACCAACTATGACATGGTGTGTTGGGCATGACTCGAGTGTAACTAGGTATAGAATAAAGAATCTTACTACCAAGTTGGTTTGGCACTCCCAAGGGATATGATTTTGGAATTCACAAACCATTATTGAGACATCATGAAGTATTTAATAACAAAATGTCTAAAAATAACCTAGGATAAACCTAAGGTGTAATAAATTTAGTAAGGTTCCATAGTTTAGACATCCTATATGTTGTATTTCCTTAAGTGGTTCCTATCTATGATAATTGTTTCTTACATAATGATTTTTTTTTTAGAAAGTGGAGGGAACTAGAAAGAAATGGGATAACATTGAATGTGATAGGAAACCTTCTAATGAATAGTCAAATGGGATGATCAGTAGAGAGAAAGATATTGTGATTTTTCCGAATAAGATATCGTGAAATATTATTAACAATGATAACTTTTCTAATATTCGAAACACATATTTAAGAGGAATATGGAAATTAATAAATGTTTGAATTGTAAGGAACATAGATGAAAGAATATTCAACATCCTTCATGTTAAGAAGAAGGTACTCAGAACCTTGATTAATGCCTCAAATAGAGGTGAAGATGTTATTTGTGTGGTAGAAATGGTCATAGAGAGACGAATTGTCTTGGAGTTCATCTTCAGATTCTTAGTGATCAAGGGCATTACCCAGCTCAGTTCTCAGACTTAAGAATTTACTTCTAAATTATAGAAGGAACTATTCCATGAAAATCATTAAAGTGGATGTATTGAAGTGCTTATGTATTTGGATTCCATATTTATGAATGGGGAACTATATAAGGATTGTTTAATTTATGTTTCTTCTAAGGATTTACCAGATAAATATTAAATGGCTCCAAATAACTATTGTTAGTCGGAGTGAATACTCAAGAGGGGGGGGGGGGGGTGAATTGAGTATTCATTCAAAATTTCTGTTAAAAACTTCTAGGATTAAAATCCCCCAATTTAATAGAGGCCTAGTTAATTAAGGTAGTAGAGATATAAGTGACTTATTGTTCAACAGGTTTCTCAAAGGTTGATTACTCCTCAGTGAAATTAGTATGACAACTAATTTGACATTCGAAACAAGTTTACTAAACAAATCTCATATACACACTAACCAAAATTAACTATCAAAGTAGATAAAAAGGATTTCTGTTTTTGAAAGTAAGAACAATAGATAAGTATTAAAAATAGAGTACTGAAAATATGAACAAGATAATTTAAACAATAGGTTCAGTCTTAAGCCAAGACCTAGTCCTCTCCACTTGGTGATCAACTGCCACCAAGTAATTTTATTAAATAATATTGATACACAACCTGTATCGGGCTTTAAAATAGTTTTCACAAACTGTCCAGGTTTCACAACCTCTACCACAGTTACACGTGGGAAATCAAAATAACCAAGACACACTAGGCTTCTTCCACAGTTGTACGTGGGTAACAAAAGAAAAAAGGGTTTGAAATAGGGATTTTCAGTATCCCTCAGTTTAAGCCCAAAAGTCAGTGTGTGTGTAATACAAACACACTGCTCACAAATGTAAGAAAAACTTTAAACACAACAGAGCAAAAAAATTAGGAATAAGTTTAGAATGCTCTGTAGTGTTGGAAGATCAGCTCTGGACTCATTGGAATGGATGATGTGAATATTTGGTCCTTTTTTGAGAGTTTACTCCAAAAACGCAGTGTCCCAACATCCAGATGTATAGATGATCAGTTCATTGAGATTTGAGTGTGTCACAACATAGCTCGAAGAGGGTTCTTTCAGTCGGTACAATTGATACACTTTTTTTTGTTCTTTTGCAAGAGAATGCTCGATAGTATTGTGTCCACACAAAAAAAATAACGTCGATTCTTGTCTCCTTGGTTTTTCATAGCAATTTTGCTGTTTAAGCTCTGTAAATCTTTATCTTGTGTTGTCCACCATTTTCACCCAATCACGTGTGCTTTTCCTCGTACATCGTAGTGTTTCTTGATATGCCTGCAATGATTAATAAATAATGTCAGGTGTATTGATCTGTTCAGACATGACCGTTATATAATAGTATTAATAAGTTTGACAAAGAGAAATAATATAATATCATTAGACTGGTCGCAGATTCAGTTCACACGGTAGACTTCAATTGAGGTCTTTCCAACTGTAGACTTTTTCTAACTGTGGACTTCGACTGTGGGTTCTCTGTCTGTAGGCTTGCAACGGTAGCTGTTAATCTGTTTAACTGTAGCCTCATATTGGTAGACTTCAACGATGAATCTGTAAGAAAAAATTGTTGCAACTGTAACCTTTTCAACTGTAGACGTCGATTGCCAGTCGACTTAGTCGACAGTGGAAGCTGTCTGACTGTAGTCCTCTACTAACGGTAGACTCGTGCGACCATAGGCTTGACCGGACAAATTCTCAACAGAAGACTTGATAAGGAAGGATTCACACAGTGAACTTCTAACAGAAGCCTTTTCATATCAGTAACCTTACAACTGTGACTCTTTGTCAGCGAGCTTTGACAAATGATTAAGCAATAGTCTTGTGAGTGTAACCTTGTATCAGTAGTTTCTTAATCATAGCAGTAGAGCTTCAACTGTGATCTTCTTGCAATGGTGTCTTAAAGTGACAGTTAGCTGAAACTATGACTTTGAACATAAGGCTTTTACCAGTAGCCATCAATGGTGAACTTATTAAACATAACTGTAATCTGTTGCAGTAAAGTCATGAGAGTAAGAGCATAAAATGTCTAGGATGAAGTGATTTTGAGAATAAATTAACAAGATTAGTGAAAGGCTTAATACGTCATGATCAATTTTTAACCATGATTTGGGATTATCAAAACAGGTGAATCCAACAATCTCCCCCTTTTTGATAATCACAAATTATGTTAGCATATATATAAAGTATACATGTAGTAGGGAAACGGAATGCAAAGGCCTAATTTGAGGTTCTAGAATTATCCCAATTATATTTCTCCCAATTAATTATATGTCCCCCCCTTTGTGATTAGAAAAAAAAGAAAAAAAATGTAATAAATAAGATATTAAAAGAAATCAGGACATTACATGACCGAAAATAAGTACAAGATCCCTATCAAAAATACATAGACAGACTCAATCCTCTTCATCGATAGGTAATGGATCTTTTCCTTTGGGGGAAGAAGATGGAGCAAGAGAATCAGCCGGTTTAGGAATGGCAGTAGGAATGAATGGAGGAGCAGAAATAGTGGCTCCTGAGGATATGTAGTGAGTAGCTTGCTGAGGTATCAAGGGACGAATATTTCGGACATCATCAGCAGGAGACATCATGGAGGAACCGCTTGGAGTTGAGACAGGCAAGGCAGGGGGTACTATGACAGGTGTGCAATCCACATGAAGAAAGGGTAGAAGAAGGTTTCGAAAATCCATGATAATGCTTCCTTCTCTGTCCATGGCAGATAAAAAATCATTCTTATTTTCCAAAAATTTATCCAATGCAGGGGTCAATTCGCTTAATTTGTTGACTTGTTGTTTAAAAGCTTGAGTCACTGGAGGCAATTTCATATTCTCTATCAGGATATTGAAGTGGCTGGTCAACTGATGCTTGGTATAAATCCTGTCAAAGTAATATTCAACCTTGTTCTTAATGGCCTCCTGAGAAGCGGTATCCGCTTGCAGGTGTTCACGAACAAAGCCACTTACCTCCCTAGTGGTAGCAAGAAACTGTAAGTCAGAGGTGTCACTGGCGCTGGCCTTAGAAAGTTCTTCTTTGATTACATTCCGGAACTGGTCAAGGTCTATAGGAGAGTTAGATGAAGGAAGGGATTTGACCGAGAAATCCACTGTCTCCTTGAAAGACTGAGTCAAATTTCCAACCACCTTCTGAACAAGAGCATCCTGGCTATTTAAGTGTTCTTTGACTGAATTCTTGAAACGCTCAAACACTTCCACAAATTGTTTGATCACCTCTTTGATGTACCAAATATCAGTGGCCACTTGAGTTTGAGAACCACTCATGGCAGTCAAAGAAGCATCTGATTGTCTTAGGGAAACCACAACTTCATTCCAGCTTTCAATCTGAGTATGACATACTTTAACTTCATTCATCGTTTCTTTTACTGGGCTTGCCACAACACAGCCCAGGGATAATTCTAAAGATTGCTCCACATTTTTCAGCTCATCAACAAGACTGGTTTTCAACTCTTCCATGGATTGTCTTATAGCCTCCTTCATTTCAACCTTTAAGGATTCAAGGTCCTCCTTGGTTTCCAATTTGTCAGTCTCAAGCATTGAAAGGTTGTTAGTCAGGATAACTGGATCCCTTGGTGGCTTGTCTTCCTCATCCGAATCTTCATAGTTAAGTCCAAGGACTATATATCCTGGATCTGATGACCATCCTTCTATACCATAAAGTACAGTGACTGAACCAAAATGCTCCCCCTCACTTGGATCTTTCTCTTGAGCATTTTCCTCTATCTGTTCGGCTTTGGGTAACTCTATATTTTCTTCTGCAGTCCCAGCAGGTTTGACTGTAGTTTCCTCTGTTGGTTCAGTAGTGAGGTTAGCCTCTTTCTCTGTTGAGTCAACAATGTCTTCCATATCAACAGTAGTGGATGCCACTCCTGCTTCCTGGTCAAACACCGACTTAATTTTATACCCTATTTGAGGGCTCAAACTGAGATCTTTTTCTTTCTCTTCATCATTGTCATCTTCTTCAGTTTCAGCAACATTTTCATTTTTCTCATTCTTAGCCCCAGCCTCTTCTGTCTCAACAGTTTCATCCTCTTCAGAGGTATCTCTGACAACATATTGAGATTCATCTTCTTCTTCTTCTTCAGTAGACTCGGTGTCACTATCCCTTAGAACAGTCTCCCTACTTGGCAGTTCTTTTGAAGGGATCGCTGTTCCAAAAGTTATTGTACTGACAGGACTGTGAGGTAGCTCAGGGTCACTCCCATCATCAATGGGGGTGTTCTCTCTTGTAGGGTCACTAGCTTCTTCAGCCTCCTCTTCATCTGAATACATAGGTTCTGGATCATCAGGTTTTAAGCCTGGATCTCTTTTGTTTCTTGGCCTAGATGGATGAGTAGAGGGATCAAAATTCTCATAAATTTTCTCTTCATCATTCACCCATGCTTTCTTCTAGGGATTCCAGCTGATCTTCAAGAATTTTCAGATTACCATTGAGATACAGACACTGTTTTTAGCCACAATTACTTCTTCTTGATTTCCAGCTACACCCTTTACATTCAGCATCACCGAAATAAGCTTAGCATGAAACAAGGCATTGGATTTTGAGCTGTCCTTAATTATATCTTCCATCTGTTCCATCAGCAACCTACATAGGTTGATCTTCCTTCCATGCTTCAGTAAGTACATCAGAAATATGTCCTGGTACTTCAGTACTGCAAAGTCTCTTCTTCTGGGACTTAGTATATGCTGAACAAACATAAACAGAAGTCTATCTTCTCCATTCATCTCAGTAGCAATAATCTTCCTTAACTTACCATCGCCTGTCAGTTCTTCCAGAGCCTTCTCATACTCAAATATTCCACTATCCGGAGGAGCTACTCCAGAATAGTAGTCATATATTCCTTCATGAGGAACTCTTAAATAGGCAGCCCATTCGATAGAAGAGAAACTAACTTCATTTTTGTTTACTATGGATATTAGTCTATGCATATCATCCTCCTCTTCTAACTTTAGGAATTCATAGAATTCTTTCACAAGTTTTGGGTAGTACGGTACATTGTTGTTGGTGAAGCATTCGGTCCATCCTTGCACATTTAGTGCTTCCAGTACTAATGATTTGCTCGACAACAACCATTCTTCACTTAGCTCCTTTTCCGCAAAGATTTCTCTCTTGGTCAGATGCGGATTTTCAAGTCTTGTTAGGGTATTACTGGTGCCACTGGATTTGGCTCGAGTTCTCTTCGGCATTGGCACATTCTCATTGACAGACGAGGGTCTCTTTGTTCTAGCCATGGGATTTGAACGAGGTTCCTAGGTTTGGTTGAAGGGTTAGGGTTTAGGTCGTTCAAGAGAAAGGGTTGAGTTAGAGAAAGGAAGTGGATTGAGTCGGGTTTGATGCATTTAATTTTATCATTTAGGGATTGGAAATAAAGAGAACGGTTTGAATTTCCGAAAAAAAAACGATCTAAACAGCGAAGTAGCCTACAGTGAGATGTATCAGTGAGGTACACCGGTGATGTCTAACTGTAAGGTCCGACTGTGAAGTTCAACTGTGAGGTTCAACTATGCGGTTCAACTGTGAGGTTCAACTGTGAGGTTCAACTGTGTGGTCCGACTGTGAGGATCAACTGTGAGGTTCAACTGTGCGGTTCAACTGTGAGGTTCAACTGCGAGGTTCAACTGTGAGGTTCAACTGTGAGGTCCAACTGTGAGGTTCAACTGTGAGGTTCAAATGTGAGGTTCAACTGTGCTATAGTTAATCTTACCTAACTCATGTTTGATGTAATTTAATCTCTCAGAATTCAATGGCTTTGTAAAAATATCAGAAAACTGATGTTCAGTGCCAATGAATTCAAGAGTGATATCACCCTTTTGATAGTGATCCCTCAAAAAGTGATGTCTCACATCAATATGCTTTGTCCTAGCATGAGATACTGGATATTTGGAAATGTTAATAGCACCTGTATTGTCACACCTTATAGAGACATGTTTTAATTGATATCCATAGTCTAGTAAAGTGTGCTTCATCAACAAGAATTGTGCACAACAACTACCAGCAGCTATATACTCAGCTTCGGCAGTAGATAATGCAACAGAATTCTGCTTCTTACTACACCAAGATACTAGCGATTTGCCTAAGATGTGACATGTTCCAGAGGTGCTTTTTCTGTCTAAATTACAGCCATCAAAATCAGCATCAGAATAACTCAATAAATCAAATGATTGTCCTTTTGGATAAAATAGTCCTAAGTTTGGAGTATGTTTTAGATATTTGAAGATTCTTTTAACAACAGTCAAATGAGACTCCTTTGGGTTGGCTTGAAATCGAGCACACATGCATACACTGAACATGATGTTGGGTCTACTAGCAGTAAGGTATAGTAGACTTCCTATCATACCTCTGTAGTTGGTTTGATTTACTGGATCTCCAGTTTCATCACTATCCAACTTACAGGTGGTACTCATAGGTGTATCACTGCCTTTAATACTATCCAATGAAAAACTTTTTAGAATATCTTTAATATATTTACTTTGATTCAAAATAATACCATTTTTATTTTGAAAGATCTGAAATCCAAGGAAAAATTTGAGTTCTCCCATTAAGCTCATTTCAAAATCATTTTTCATTATTTTTGAAAAATCAATACATAAAGAATTTTTAGAAGATCCAAAAATAATAACATCTACATAGATCTCTAATATCAAAAAATTTTTAGAAATCCATTTAATGAAATGAGTAGGATCAACTATTCCTTTAGTAAATCCTTTTGAAATAAGAAAAGAGCTGAGCCTATCATACCAAGCTCTTGGAGCTTGCTTTAAACCATATAAGGATTTAGATAGTTTAAAAACATGATTGGAAAAATGGGGATTTGTAAAACCAGGAGGTTGTTCAACAAATACATACTCATTTATATATCAATTTAGAAAAGTGCTTTTAACATCCATTTGATAGAGTGTGAAATTCAGATGAGCAGCATAAGCAAGTAATATCCTAATGACCTCTAATCTAGCCACGGGTGCAAAGGTCTCCTCATAGTCTATTCCTTCCTCTTGACTATAGCCTTGTGCAACTAGCCTAGCCTTGTTTCTAATGATATTTCCAGACTCATAAACTTTGTTCCTAAACACTCATTTAGTGCCTATGGTTGGAGTGTCCTTAGGTCTTTCCACTAATTCCCAAAATTTGTTTCTTTCAAACTGATTTAGTTCTTCTTGCATAGCCATTGCCCAGAATTCATCATTGATAGCATCATTGATATCTTTGGGTTCAAGCTGTGAGAGAAAATATTGATATTCAACCTGATTTCATAGAGAAGCTCTAGTTTGTGTTCCTCTATTTAAATTACCTACAACAGCATCAAGAGGATGATTCTTGAGAGTTCTAACACCTCTATAAGGAGTTGAACTGGCTTCTTCAGGGTTTTCTGCTGGTCTGGAATTGGTATGAGCAGATTCTGGAAAATTTCCAGAACTGGAGTCTTTTACAGGGGATTCGGTATTCTTATCATTAAGGTCCAGATTTGACAAATCTTCCTCAAGATCTTCAGGGTAGGTTTTAGGCTCATGTGGATCAGTCTCATCGAATTTGACATGAACTGATTCTTCCACACATATGGTTTTCTTATTGATTACTCTATAGGCTTTACTTGAAATAGAGTAACCCAGGAAAATTCCTTCATCACTTTTTGGAGCGAATTTGTCAAGATTATCATTAGTGTTTAGGATAAAGACTTTTCAACCAAAAACTTTAAAGTAATTAACCTTAGGCTTCCTATTATTCCAAAGTTCATAAGGGGTCCTTTTTAGAATAGGTCTAATTAATACTCTATTTATGACATAGCAAGCTGTATTCACAGCTTCAGCCCAAAAATAAATAGGTAATTCATACTCATTAAGGATAGTCCTTGCAATTTCTTGAAGGGTTCTATTTCTTCTTTCCACTACACCATTCTGTTGAGGTGTCCTAGGAGCAGAAAAGTTGTGATTATAGCCATTGTGTGAGCAGTAGGATTCAGATTCATGATTCTCAAACTCACGCCCATGATCACTTCTCGGGGTCTTAATTTTGAGTCCACTATGATTTTCTACAGATTTGGAATATTTAACAAAGTAGGAACATGCTTCACTCTTGTGAGCTAGAAAGTATACCCAAGTGTATCTAGAAAAATCATCTACAAGCACATAAACATAGTGCTTTACATTTAAACTTGAAACTCTTGAAGTTCCAAACAAAACCATGTGAACTAATTCAAGTGGTTGAGAAGTTGAAACTTCATTCTTTGGTTTAAAAAAACTTTGTGTTTTTTTCCCTTTTGACAGGGATTACACACTTTATCATTTGGGAATTCTAATTTGGGTAGGTCTCTAACTAAGCATTTCTTAGAAATTTTCCTAAGTGAGTGAACATTACAGTGTCCTAGTCTCCTATGCCATAACCAAGACTCTTTATAGAAATCATTTAAGTAGGAAACATTTTGTTTGACCAAGGAATTTAGATCAACAACATATACATTCTCATTTCTAGATGCAGTGAAAACTAAGTCATATTTTGAATTAAAAACATTGCATGAATCATTTTCAAATTTAACATTAAAACCATCATCACATAACTGATATATACTAAGTAAGTTATACTTTAATCCATCAACAAAAAGTACTTTAGAAATTAAAATTGTATCAGGGTTACCAATATGGCCTAAGCCGATGATTTTTCCTTTTGCATTGTCACCAAAGGTGACATGCCCACCATCTACTTTAATCAGACTCTTGAAGCAAGAATAGTCTCCTGTCATATGTCTTGAACATCCACTGTCCAAATACCATAGAGTGTTACAGGTGCTCTTTAAACAATTTCCCTGCAAAAATAGATTAGACATAAGATAATTTTGGTACCCAGATATTTTTGGGTCCAGAAAGGTTAGCTAATAAAACTTTGGGAACCCATATTTGCATTATATTTTTTCTTAAACCAGAAAGAATATTTTGAGACAAAAATACATTGTTGGGTCCTTTAGAAAACTGTTTTGTATAAGATGGTCCTGAACTAGAACTAGTAGAAAACTGTCCAGATTTTGGAACAAATTTGGTTTTTCTTACTTGTCTCTGTCCAGGCTGATATCCTAGACCGGTTGTATATTTGGGAGCAATATGTTTTCCTAGAAGTTGTGTCAAGGTATCCCAACCAGTAGTGAACTTTTCAATATCTTTTCTTAATTGTTCATTTGATAATTTAAGTTGAGTGTTCTCTTTCAATAGTTGAGCATACTTCTCTTTTTCCACATTTAAATCTGTTTTAATATTACTAGTCAAAGCATACTGTTTCTTCAAAGATTTATATTTAGTCTTTAGTTCATTGCAAGTATCTTCCAGCATATTGCAATATTCAAACAGTTCAGCTTTAGACATATTTTCCTCATTGCCTGAATCATGGTCATTTCCAGAATAATAATTATTTAAAACTGGTGAAATAGGTACCTCAGATGTGTTAGTCATGAAACACATATTTGCACGATTTCTTTCAGATTCACTAGCCTCTGATTCACTTATGCTGTCCTCCGAAGCACTCTAGGTTTCATTCATATATTTCATGTACTTCTTGTCCTTATAGTCATATTTTTTCTGGAATTTTAACTTAGGACAGTTAGCTTTGATGTGTCCTTTCCTCTTGCATTCATAGCAGACTATATCATCTTCTTTATCTGACTTCTTCCAATCCTTCTTCCACTTTCCTTATTGATCATACTTACCTTTGTAGTTAGGTTTTCTGAAAAACATTTTCTTCCTATAGAACTTCTTGAATCTCCTGGCTATTTGATCCATTTCTTCATCACTGCCAGAATCTGAATCTTTACTTGATCAGATTTCAGTAGGCACATGTACTTTCTCCTTGCCTTTACTCTTTGATGCAGTAGTCTTAAATGCCACGGATTTTCTCTTGGGTTCATAATCTTCTTCTTTGTTAACCTTCAATTCTTCTTCATACATCATTAGTTTACCAATTAACTCCTTGACAGGCAGTGTTCCAATGTCACAGGATTCTCTGATTGAGACAGACGTGCCTCTCCATCTATCTGGAAAACATCTCAGTATTCTCATGATTTGTTCCTTTGCTGGAACAACCTTTCCAAGTGAGCTCATTGTGTTAACTATCTCATTAAACCTGAGATACATATCAGAAATGGGTTCATCAGTTTTCATTTTAAAGTTATCATATTTAATAGTATAAGTATTTAACCGCATTTCCTTAACATTAGTTGTTCCTTCATGAGAAACAGCCAAGGTATCCCAAATTTCAAAAGAAGATTTGCAGGCAGAAATTCTATTGAATTCCTCATCTCCTAAAGCACAGTAGAGGGCATTCATAGCTTTACAATTATTGTTGTAAGCGGCCTTAGTAGGTTCATCCCAAGTTATTCTTTCAGTTTATGGAATTTTGTATTGAGACTCTATAGCCGTCCAGACCCATACTTTCTAAATGGATTTTCATTTTAAGTTTCCACTGAGCATAGTTATTTCCATTGAAGAAAGGTGGCCGGTTAGTAGCAGCACCCTCAAGTCTATTATCCATAACTAGATTTTGGAAAACGATTTAATGAGGTAAAAATTTAGAAATAACAGAAATTTAAGATCTTTAGGATAAAACTAAAATCACAGTTTGAAAAGCAGAGTACTTTAGAAAATATTAACTTCCCTCTGATACCAAATGTTAGTCGGAGTGAATACTCAAGAGGGGGGGGGGGTGAATTGAGTATTCATTCAAAATTTCTGTTAAAAACTTCTAGGATTAAAATCCCCCAATTTAATAGAGGCCCAGTTAATTAAGGCAGTAGAGATATAAGTGACTTATTGTTCAAAAGGTTTCTCAAAGGTTGATTACTCCTCAGTGAAATTAGTATGACAACTAATTTGACTTTTGAAAAAAGTTTACTAAACAAATCTCATATACACACTAAACAAATTTAACTATCAGAGTAGATAAAAAGGATTTCTGTTTTTGAAAGTAAGCATAGCAGATAAGTATTAAAAACAAAGTACTGAAAAGATGAACAAGATAATTTAAACAAGATGTTCAGTCTTAAGCCAAGACCTAGTCCTCTCCACTTGGTGATCAACTGCCACCAAGTAATTTTATTAAATAAGATTGATACACAACCTGTATCGGGCTTTAAAACAGTTTTCACAAACTGTCCAGGTTTCACAACCTCTACCATAGTTACACGTGGGAAATCAAAATAACCAAGCCACACCAGGCTTCTTCTACAGTTGTACGTGGGTAACAAAAGAAAAAAGGGTTTGAAATAGGGATTTTCAGTATCCCTCAGTTTAAGCCCAAAAGCCAGTGTGTGTGTAATACAAACACACTTCTCACAAATGTAAGAAAAACTTTAAACACAACAGAGCAAAAAAATTAGGAATAAGTTTAGAATGCTCTGTAGTGTTGGCAGATCAGCTCTGGACTCGTTAGAATGGATGAGGTGAATATTTGGTCCTTTTCTGAGAGTTGACTCCAAAAACGTAGTGTCCCAACATCCAGATGTATAGATGATCAGTTCATTGAGATTTGAGTGTGTCACAACATAGCTCGAAGAGGGTTCTTTCAGTCGGTACACTTGAGACTCTTTTTTTTGTTCTTCTGCAAGAGAATGCTCGAGAGTATTGTGTCCACACAAAAAAATTAATGTCGATTCTTGTCTTCTTGGTTTTTTTATAGCAATTTTTCTGTTTAAGCTCTGCAAATCTTTATCTCGTGTTGTCCACCTTTTTCACCCAATCACGTGTGCTTTTCCTCGTACATCGTTGTGTTTCCTGATATGCCTGCAAGGATTAATAAATAATGTCAGGTGTATTGATCATTTCATACATGACTTTTATATAATAGTATTAATAAATTTGAAAAAGAGAAATAATATAATATCATTAGACTGGTCACAGATTCAGGTCACACGGTAGACTTCAATTGAGGTCTTTCCAACTGTAGACTTTTTCTAACTGTGGACTTTGACTATGGGTTCTCTGTCTGTAGGCTTGCAACGGTAGCTGTTTTTCTGTTTAACTATAGCCTCATATTGGTAGACTTCAACGATGAATCTGTAACAACAAATTGTTGCAACTGTAACCTTTTCAACTGTAGACTTCGATTGCCAGTCGACTTAGTCGACAATGGAAGCTGTTTGACTGTAGTCATCTACTAACGGTAGACTCGTGCGACTGTAGGCTTGATCGGATAAATTCTCAACAGAAGACTTGATAAGGAAGGAGTCACACAGTGAACTTCTAACAGAAGCCTTGTCATATCAGTAACCTTACAACTGTGACTCTTTGTCTGTGATCTTTGAAAAATGATTAAGCAATAGTCTTGTGACTGTAACCTTGTATCAGTAGTTTCTTAATCATAGCAGTAGACCTTCAACTGTGATCTTCTTTCAATGGTGACTTAAAGTGACAGTTAGCTGAAACTATGACTTTGAACATAAGGCTTTTACCAGTAGCCATCAATGGTGAACTTATTAAATGTAACTGTAATCTGTTGCAGTAAAGTCATGAGAGTAAGAGCATGAAATGTATAGGATGAAGTGAGTTTGAGCATAAATTAACAAGATTAGTGAAAGGCTTAATACGTCATGATCAATGTTTAACCATGATTTGGGATTATCAAAACAGGTGAATCCAACAACTATAATGATGATTTCATGAAAGGTATTATATTGATCTAGAGAAGGTAACCCTTAATTTATTCATGATTTTGATATAATTATGCTAGGATAAATATATGTTGGATTTGAATATGTAAATTAGACCTTATTTATTACCTCATAACTGATAAAATATTTTCTATCAATGTAGTAAATGTTATCATGGATGATTTTTAAATAATGTTGGATTTAAGGAGTATATCTTGTTATCATTGGAATAATGAAGCATACATGTTTTACAATTTATTTAATGGTAATTTAGGTTATTACCGTGTTTCAAGAGAATACATGACGAGAGTATTTAGATGTTTGGAATGTGAAAATCAAGGGATACTTTGTGATAAATAGGGGATCAATGTCATGATTATTTCAGGAAATTGTTTATAATGTTCTGGATATTTATATCTCAGATTCAAAATAAGGTTATCCATTTGTGGAATGGTTTATATTAAACCTTGGATAAGGTTTTAGTGATTAATGTATTATATCACCATATGAGGATTTATTCTTATTGGATATCTTGTGATAACCTTTCATTTTGATAAAAACTGATGGAACAACCTATCATTCTATTCATTGATCTCGTGAACTGTTAACAATTCAGGGAAAAAATTTAACTTTATTTATTGGAATAAGAGATGATGTGGAAGTTGATCAAGGCACAACATAGGGTATGGTTGTCTAGAAATCATGTAAGTATATCCGTTCATGAAAATTATTCAAATTTAGGAAAATGATCATGAAATAAAATTTTATCCTATTATCATCATTTTTGATGATATCAATGACCTATTTCATTATTATTCAGTTTATAGTTTTTTTATTTTTAACATTATCTGGATCACCCACTTTCTTGTGATCAGGGGTCCTTATCAATCACTTTCCTTATTTTTGACTTATTTAAATGTCTATGTTTTCACATTACAGATGTGTTCTCCTATCTGGAATCCATGTTATATGTTACCTTGGGTAAACATTATATTTCCATCATTCCTTTTTTTTAAAAAAATAGTTTTTTATTTTTGTTATGTAGGTTTCAATTAAAGAAGAATTCAAGTATTAAACCTAAATAACCCTGATGAATTTTGAAGGAGATGTTCATTTTAAGTGGGGTAGATGGTACCACACAATGTTTTTGGGATTTTTTTGAATAAATTAAATTTTTATGTCATTTATGCAACATAGACTATGTTAAACATTATTTATATGCTATAAAAATTCAATATTTCACTAAACACAACACATACATTGGCTTCTGTTACACGTAGCACATAATTTCTATGAAACAAAATTTATTATTATAATTATTTAATTGGGATATTTAAAACATAACCACTAAACATATAAATATTAATAGTATAAATAATTTTTTAATATAATTTATAAAATTTTTATAAAGATATATCATATTAGTAAGAATCAATTCAATTATTTTAGTAAAGACTTTATATGTTTGAAAATACAATTTTCATAAAAGAGATGCTTTATATGTCTTAATGTGAACAATACTAATATTAATTTTAGACAATTTAATAAATTAAATTAGATAAAATAACATTAATTTATTAATTTAAAATGTCAAAATTAACTTTGGTTGAATTTTTTAGATTTTTATTTGAAACATCAAGTTTTGATGAATAGTAAAAATATTGAATTTTAATTCAAAAATTTGTTTTAGTATATTTTACTTATATAGTTAAGTTTTTTATGATCATTTTAAAGTCACAATAGATAATATATACAATTATTTATCATATTATGGTCATTTAAATGATTTTTATTTTAAATTTAGATATAAAATCATAACAATCATTTGAACATTCTCACATAAAAAATAGGCTTTCTCCCTATGTCTACGATATTAACATTAAACATAATTTTTACGCTTCAATGAACTAAATTTTGAAAAAATACATACACATTTTTAATAAGTTTAATATTTATTTTCTAATAAAATTAATGTCAAGAACCAATTAGGGTACCATGGTAACATGATAACATAGCCGACCCTAACATAGCTTGAGGGGCATTCCCAATCTCCGCGTGTCAGCAACAATCACCTGTCATCTTATTACAAGCATTTGGAAACTAATTTCCCAAAAAACATATTGGAATTAAGACAATAAAGCCAATATTAATATATATAGATCTCCACTAAGAGTAATGTAGCATAATTCAAAATGGAATTAAATCCTAATATACTCTAACCCAAATACCGTAATAGGGAAAACAACCCATTTTTCATAAGACGTAACTCACCATATCCACAGTTCAACAGTTGGATACACCTCCATGAGATTTATTTCCCTTGATTGAACCCAGAATGAGATAATCCTAAAACACCCGAAGGCACAATTAGAGTGTGAGCTAAAAATCCCAATAGGATCTCACTATGGATTCCATATTAGATGCCAGCATTATATTAACCAAATTAATTCTTTTAATATTAGAATAAATAGGTTTTTAATTTTCAATAATATTTAAAGAAATCATGCTAAACATTACAAATGATTAAAAATACTTTATGATGTATCTTTACTAGTGATATAATATTTCTAAAACAATCCCATAAATAAAAATTTTTATAAAACAATTTAAAAAAAACATAGAAGTCATGTAACGTATTTTTACAACATTGGAATACATTTATATCTCAAATATAAATATCAAATGAGCAACATGGTCATCATATAAAAAGGTATGAAAGTTTTAGGCTATAGAACTCCACATTTTCTAAGTGATCATGAAAGTATTTGTATTCTTATATCCCTCTAATAATGGCCTAAGGTGACTCATCACTATCAAATCGGGGATGTAACCCACTACATTTATGTTTTAGATTGTTGTATAAGAATAGAGTGTGTTGAAATGAATAATAAACTACCTAAGGCAAGGATGTGATATTAAAATATAAATGATAGGAAATTAATTTTAAGACTTCTTAGAATAAAATTAAATCCCATTCCTCCCATTTCAAAAGAATATTTACATTTAAAAATGAAAATGGTGTTTTTATTAAAAAACATGCCTCTTTAAAAAAAATCCACTAGGTTTCTATAAAAAACATTTTTATCCATTTTAACATTTTTTCAATCAATTCAAAACCACTTAAATCCATTTCAAAAATTCCTTTCAATAATAAAATTCAAAAATTTAATTGAAATATATTCTATTAAATTTAAAATTTAAATGAAACAATTTAAATCAACAAATTTCCACACACGCTCCACAATTCAATGGATTGGGAGGGTTTCCAATTTTTCACACCAAAACCATTACAAATATCCGAGTATACTAGAATTTCATTTTATCAAATAAATTGAATCAAATTTTGATAAATTGAATTTAAATAAACAATTTAAATAAATCATGAAATTCAGGGTTAATCAATTAGGCTAAATAGAACAAAATCACATACATTTTTTTTTCCGAAACTCAAATCTTGCAATGACACCCTTCAATGAGAACGAAGGCATAAATAACCTAAAAAATAATATTAGAATCAATATCCAACATCATGGATACTAGATCCATCAATTTAAGGATAATTTATTTAATTCCCAAAGAAGGAGAATGAGATAAAGATGAATAATTAGGAAGAAAGATTACCCAGGAATCACACCACTAGAGAAATGTTGACCGAACACCAAAAGAATGGATCTAGAGGGGTTGGAGAGCATCATGATTTTTTGGGGAGAGATTTGTTTCTAGAGGAGTGAGATTGGAGAGGATCCAAAAGGAATAGATCACCTATTCGGTTTTTTTAAAACTACAATCGGGTTATTACATGACCTCTAATCCTACTACACATTTTGAAATAATTAATTTCTAAAACTACTGAAAAATGCATCACATAAAATAAAAAACTGATGTTCTAAATTAGAAACCTATATTTTATTCAATCCTGCAGTTTAAGAACTCTTAATTTAATGTAAACTTAAAAGAGTGAATACTTTCACAACTTTCATCTTGAGACTCTAATACATCGTGTAACATTATTTCATGGTGTGTAACCCTTATATTGCCTGTAGAAAGTACCAGTTAATGTTGAGAGTATAAATAAATATACAAGTTCCCTATTATAGGTATCCTCCCAATTCATTCTCAACCCTACAAGTTCAAATGAAAGGAGAAACATTGACAAGGATAAAGGTATACCTGTCAGATCGGTACTGGGATGTTACTACCTTCCCACCATAAAAACATTATGCCCCCAGAAAGCATGTGAAGAATCATTCATGAAAAAAGGAGAGGCCATTTATCACTCTTAAATTCCTTTCATTCCCATGTCTAATGACTATAAGATATATTCTATCATAGCACACAATCCAAAGGTATCATCCTCTAAGGAAGTACCTTTGTCTCAAAATCAACTATATCTACTACCCAACCAATCAAAGATAAACCAAGTTCAATCTCATGATCACTCTAACTCAAAACATGAGAAGGATCGGGAAGATAATTTCATAGCTATGATACATTGAATATGTTAGGTATCAATGTTATATGTAGTGGATGTTCTAAATGGTATGAAACTTTCCCATACATTTCAATAACCTTGAATGGTTACGCCAAATGAAGAGAAAGATTCCATTTCATCCCATGATGTCGATGACCCAACAAGGGTTAAACAATCAAGAACTCATAGTTACCAAATTATAATTCCAATGGTCTATAGAGATGTTCAAAATAAGAATTATATCGCCTATGTGTTATCAATATTCTCTAAACAATTCACTGAATTCTTGATGTCGTCTTTTGTACCAATCTTGGTGAAACCAAAAAACATTCACCAATCTTTAACCAACATAATGTATATTTATAGATCCATCCATAAACAAACGTAAAAGGATCCATTATTACCAAGGATGTGTAACTATTTTTATAAAAGAACACAACCATCCCAAGACCCACTGAATTCAAGAACACACAAGTAGAGCATATCCTCTAGAACATGTATAGCTATTTCTGTCTGCCCATCCTATTGTAAATGGTAGGTTGTTCTCAAATGGAAATGAGATCCAAATGCCTCATGGAGGCCTCACTAATATAAATAAGTGACTTGAGGATCCCTATCAAATACTATAGTATATAGAACTGCATGAGAAAAGATAATATACTTCTTGTATAGATTTCTCAACTCTTCAACTTTGGTTGTATCACGAATGGATATGAGATGAGCTAACTTATTCAGCCTATAGATCACAAACAATATTTCATTCTTCTTTATCTATGTATTATGAAACCCTACCACAATTCTTATTGGGATTTCATCCAACTTCCATGTGGGTACTGGACGTGGCTAATGTAGACCTGAAAGATTCTTCTGCTCGACCATCAACAACTGGAATGTATAACAGCAATAGAAAAACTCATCAATTCCTCATATTATATATGGACACCAGAAAAATTGTGGAATTTTGTAGAACATATTAGTGGTTTCTGGGTTTATTTCACACATAGAATTACGAAAATTTCCCATCACATCCATCAGTGCCACTAACGACACAATAAGGGGATTCAGATAACATATAACACCCTATTTGGAGAATGACCACTAAGAGACTGTATCACCACCATAAAGAATGTATCTAATGCTATGTAATTAATTATCCAATTTTGTAACATTAAGTATCATATCATGAAGAGTGGATGTCAAATTAATGCTGGATAAAGAAACATAATCTCTTTTCTCTTGAACTCCAAAATGAAACTGTGAAAAGTGATCCATCGATTTCCACTCTATTGAAGATTCATTCACTACCTGGATCAAATGTTTCTTGTTCAACACATCTATAATGAAATTCCATTTCACTGGGGTATAGGTTGTTTTAAATTCTAAATATTTAAGGTAATTAACCAATCAGCTCTGGCAATGATTCAAATATTTTTTTCGAGAAGATATAAATGTATCTTTTGTTTTATGAATACAAAATGAACCTTTCACTGAAAATATAGTTCCTCCATATCATAAATTCATTCATCAATGAAGAAAGTTTAAGGTCATGGGTAGGACAGTTGTTCTTGTGTTGCATAGGATAACGAGATACATAAGAAACTACATGATAGCCTCACATAAGAATATAGCCCAAGCCTGAAACTAATGCATCAAAAAAGGCGATATAGCCCTACCCAACCTCTGGAAGAGTTAACATTTTAGTATTCAGAAACTGATTCCTCTCCATAATAGAAATCTAAAATGTATCATTCTATGAAAAATTCACGTCCTTCCGAGTTAGATGAGTCATTAGAGAATACAACATTGAGAAGTCCTTGATGAACCAATGATAATAATCATCTATTACCAAGAAGATCTGAATCCCGAATAAAATATGTAGTATCTCCCAAGTCATAATAGCCTTTACAATCTCATGTTCAACTAATATTCCTTTTTCTGAAACCAATTTTGCTATGAATTTCAATTCTTGAATCCTGAAATCATACTTCGAAATCTTAGCATAAATTCGATGATTTTTTATCAAACCCAAGAATGTTCTCAGATGATGCATATGATCCTCCTTGGATATAGAGTAAATGATGAGGCCCTCAAAAAAGACTACCACAATGGTATCCAAATAATTTTTGAAAATACAATTCTTCAAATCCATGAAAACTGTTAGAGCATTAATTAAGCCAAAGGGTATGGAATGGTACTCATAATGGTTATACGTGCTTTAGAAAAAAGTTTTAGGAATGTCGAATTATTTTATCCTCAACTTATGGTGACCAGATAGAATGTCTAACATCAGTATAAACTTCACCCCTTTAAACATATCATACAAATCATCAATTTTTGGCAACATTTAATTTTTATTTACGGTTACTCAATTGAGCTTTCAGTAGTCAACCCATAGTCAAAGAGGACCATTAGATTTCTTCAAAAAGAGAATTGGCACCAACCCTGATGATCAAACTTGAGATTATAAATCATTTATCAATAAGATCTTACAACTTGGAATTAATCTTTTTAATTTCTAATAGATCTATGAAGTAAGAGAGAATAGAAACTGGTTGAGTACCAGAATCATTTAAAAGATTAATAATAGGGGTTTCAATAAATAAATGATATTCACCAGTCTCAAATAGAGTAGTAAATAATGATAAGTCTATAATAATTATAACTCTCATAGTCTCTATACAATTATACAATTTCTCTTGAGACTCTTCCATTACATGAAGTATCTTTATTCCAAATGCATATGGATGGAACCCTTTTATACATGATACACATTATTTTACCCACAGTTTTTATAAGAGTTGATGATCCTGTTCCAGTATATAGAGTAGAAAATATATGGGAGAATCTCTATATGTGTCTTGAATTATAAGGCCCCAGCCTTAAACCTTAATCTTGAGTTATTACAAGATTACACATTGAGGATCTTTTCGGGTTTAAAGTTTTAGAGAATTAGATCATAAAACTTGCATTACATTCCACATTTAAACAAAGTGGTTACATAAAATATAGGAAACATATTTAAAATAAAACATGGATTATTTATTGACACTTCCTTGACACTATCATCATATCATGTACCATTCCCTTGACCTGTGAAAAACATTTCAAAAATATGGGATGAGCATAAAAAGCTCAGAATGGGTTATAAAAAGTATGGAAAGGAAACATGAGTATATATATACATAAGAATGAAATCATACTTTACACATAAAACATAAATACTTAAACATACCTCATAAAATCATGAATAAATCATAGAAATCATAAGACATAAAGGTAACTTGAGGCATTCATAACATTCTTACGTAGAGAGTAACCCTCTTGGTTATGTTTGGAATACCCATCATAGTATATTCCCTAAATCTCTTCGGAGAAACCTTAATGTTTAACTCCTACGCGTTACCCAATGCATTAGAGAGCTATATCGGGCTCACTCACCCTCAGTTTATCACAGAACCACCCGTCTTCATAATAATGCCCAAGAACCATAACAGAATCGTATCACATAAAACATGCATAAAGGAAACATAACATTTCCAATTTTCAATCACAAGATATCAATACAACACATTGAAATAAAAACATTATGAAAACCATTTTCAATACCAATATAAAAGAAAAGTAAAACATGGTATTTATTTTTCTTTAAAAAAAGGTATGGCTTGTAGTGGTATCCCAAAGTCAAATAATGGTCAAGGCGGCGAAGAAGTCGTTGTCACCACATATGTACGACAAAAACATTCCGTTTTGTCATTTAGTAATATGCTTCATATAAAAAAAAGATTCTTTTTGGATAAACATAAAATTCAAAGGGGTTTCTACACCATATAAAATAAGGTTGTGTATAAAAAAAATATGCTTCAATGAAAGGAGATTGAGACGAAGTCCCATACAAAGACGGTATCCTTAGATTAAGGATAAATCAATTACATAATTATGTGTGAAAAAAGAATACGCCAAATATAAGTTTATATTAAGTTTAAAACAATAAGAGGTCATTCACTCATATTCATAGAACGAAATTTTCAATGAGTACAAGTTTATCCCAAAGAATCAAAATTGGGATAAGAAGTTCCCTTGCAAAAATTCGGCAGCCTAACGGCGTCACTTCAAACTTCAGAAAATGAGTTGATAAGAGATTTAATGTGTATCTCATCACTCAGACATAAAATTTACATCAATAAGGATATATATTAACATATCCCAACATTAAAATATATAAATTGAAAGACCCAACACAAGATGTTTTTTAAAAAGAGGAGGGTGAGAGGTTCCCCTACCGACTCAGGTATCTTTGGAAACATACACCCATGAAAGAAGGACAATAAAACATTTATGTAAATACTCATAATAGAAAGTATATTACAAAAATAGTATAATAATGGGAAGTAGATATACCACTAAAAGGAAATGGTGGAAAATGTAGCATAAATCTCACGGTAATAAAAGTGAGAAGAAAAATCCCTTACGAAAAAATGACAGCCTAACGACACCACTTAAAACTTCCAAAAATGGATTGATGAGATCAAATAGGGTCTCTCATAATATTAACATAAATTTACAGAAAGAGGAATATAAAATAACATCCCCAAACATAATAAAGATTAGCTTAAAAGAAATTACATAAAAGAGATTACTTAAAAAGAAAGAGAGAGGTAGGATCCCTTACTAAAATTCACCAGCCTAATGACGCCACTCAAAACTTCCAAAATGAATTGATGATAGAAAATAGGGTCTCTCATAATATGAACATAAAAAAAGTACAGTAAGAGTAATATAAAATAACATCCCAATCATAAGAAATATGAGCTTAAATTGAATGACATAAAAGAGTATACTTAAAAAGAAAGAGGGGTAGGATCCCTTACCTCGGGTCCGACTTGACACGATCGTTATTTAACCTCCTGAATAAGAAACTTGAGTAAATTTATACTAGCTTAAAAACCTTTTTCAAGTTCATTATTCCTTTTATATCACCTACAACCATGCTATGAACACTATGTAATTATTTAAGTTAACAATGGTCGTTTTGTAGATCATTGCTACTTGAGTCAAAAATAAACTCTTTATAATTACAAGTTGTTCATGTGGTAGAATATATATTATATCCAGAATTATATTCATTATGTAGATATCATTTATATCATATATATCCATTATATACATACATTTATAATATTACATAACATTTAGAGGTAAGAAATGAAATGCACTGTTCATGGAGACGGTAAGCCGTATGTACGCATGAACGCTACTTCCATTTCTATTTCTTATTTAATGGAATTAAAACATAATGATACATAATAGTATTATAATTAAAGTGTGGTATCTTATATAATATCATTATATCTATCCTTTATACGTACCACATATGGTATTAACGAATCAAATCACTTTGAGGGGGCGGTAGTCCGCACTTCCTAAAATGAAGATATCACGTTTAACCATAATGGAAACCATAAAGGTATTCGATAAATGAAAAATACATAATCTTAAGTAAAATAGAAACATATTATATATCATATATAAATATAGTTACATCTTAATGTCCACCTTTTAGGGTGTTAAAATAATATTGAACAATCATCGTTTCGTGAGGCAGAAATTCACCATCCACAGAAACAGTATGTTCTTTAACCATTAGATGTAGGTGTGTGTAAGTGTAGCTAGAATCCTTCTTATAAATACATCCTAGTATATTGAAGATACTGGAGTTGTTACAAAATAAATTAATAAAAAGAGTTTAGGGTGTTGTAGAAGAAAAATAAAATAAAAGAACACAAGTGAAGACATTACCTTAAAATCGGGTATCTCTCTTTGATTTGAGCTCAAAGGCTTCCTTGAGAAAACATCTGCCCAAAGTGAGGATTCTAGGAGTAAGAGAGGGATGTGGATAGACAAAATTAGAAGGTTTTGGAAGATCCAAAGGCTTGAGTGGTGTGGGTAAGGTGGTAGAGTTGAGGGCCTTTTATAAGAGGAAAGGAGGGGCACTCTTGGAAAGTTACAAAATGTTACTTTATTTTCAAATGAGTTTCGGATTTTAAAGGTCATACATTGATGTATGTAAAGGATATGGTGGTAAGGGTTAGAAATATAGTCATTCAATAGGTCTTTGACAATTTTATGTTATAGTTTTAACATTATCTTTTCATTTTATTTAAATCCTTTATTAATGAGATAATCGCTGCATCATCATGATGTCATAAATAATTTAATTTATTTAATTTATAAAAAATATAGAAAACTATCATAATGTAGGAAATATTTTTATATTTCTAATGAATATTTATAGTCAAAAATATTACTTGTGTAACCACATTTAAAAATTGTTTTAGTAAAACAACTCATGCTTGTGACATTTTTGTTTTAACTTTAAATAAAAAGTTATTTAATTCATTTTCCAACCAATGTGGATCCATGGGGTCCCCAAGTTGACCCATAGACTGTCTTGGTCGTCCATGACACATCCAATGAGGGTATGACATGTGTCTAGGTCATTTCATATTATTAAAACATTATTTTTAACTTAAATTACACTAATTACCTCTAATCGCGATTAAAAACTTAAAAGTTACTATTCACAAAAAATCATTTTAATCCCATTGAACCACATTTTACATCCTAATGACAACCATGTATGTTGGATTTTTGAAATTCAAATCACATAAGTGGTAAAGATTCATTTAAACGTAAAATCAGTTTTTAAACTACCACATAGTGGTTTCACTATTCATCAAAAATTGATGTTTTTCAGAAAAATATCAAAAATTCACCCTAAGCTATATTTGATATTCCGAATTCAAAAATGATGTCTATTTTAGAAAATTCAAAACATATATGTTGCATTAATTATTTTAATAATTAATTCCCACTGTCAAAACAAATAGTGTGTTTTTAAGAAACAATATCTATTAAAAGATTGACACTGGTTTAAGTCCAATTTCAAAGTGAAATTAATTCCAATGACCACCATTAGATTAAATGGTAAAAATATATTCTAATTAAACATTAATCTAAATTAAAAATATAATATATCCATATAAATAAATCAGATTAAAAGGAGTTTTGGAATTAAAATGCAACATTTTCAATAAAAATGATCTTTATTCGAAAAATAATTTTTTTTTACACAAAGTAAATTTTGATGTCCAGATTCTAAAGAAGGATTTTCTTTTGTCAAATATAACAAATAATTTTTTTAAAAGTATATTTAAAAAGGGTTCTCCATCAAAAGGCGGTTAATCAACCTTTTAAATAATATTAGAAGATTTATGCTTAAAATTGGATTCATTTTCATTTTAAGCCTCCAACATTTATTGGATAGAAGTAAAAGTATTTGACAAACATATATTATCATTTTTTAGTTAGTTCCACTTATTCCCGCCATTATAATGGCCAGGCGTTAACTACCTTTTAAAATAATACTATTTTATTATTAGAGTGTAATGTAATATTTCAAAGAAACTCATTGTTTCGTATTGGGTATGCCCTCAAGCATAGCATTACCTTTAAAGTAATATTAATATTTTATTCAAAAATATGGATAAATATGAAAATTTCATATTCTTTATTTACCTGGGGTGTTTCATGAATGTTAATTGGATCAATAGTTCTTCGGTGCCTTAGTTCATAACCTCTTATAATTTCATGGCATGACACACAGATAACAAATCAATTGAAATTATCCTGGAACTGCAGGAGGTCTCGAATAACCCTACCATTGATAAATACCATGAGAATCATCACACTTACTCTATACATTGAAATAAATTATGATTCCACAAGGAGAAAAAGTAACTACCATCAACCTTGACATTCCATCGCGGTCCATCTCAACCATAATCGCCCATCCATCACATCGACAAAACTGGAATGCTTTAGCAATTAAACCCGAGAAAAAATGTAGTCGAAGTACCAACTCAAATATCAAGACCCTATCCTCTCATTTGATTCAATATTAAGGAAAAATGGTACCATCTCAGCAAATCCATTTGAATACTTAGTCATAGTTCTATCATCCTTCTCATGCCTAAAAAACTCTATATCCATTACCAACACCATTAAATCTGGATAAAACTATCATGTTAACAGAAACTTAATGTCATTCCACAATAAACCCTCATGTTTCATCTACATCAACATCATGTACCACTATCTCCTACTCTGTCATTACAACGTTGTCATGGAAGACTTTACCATGATTTGGTCTGATGTTTAAAAAAAATTCAATAAAAATTCTATCATGCACAACCATTCTTCACCATGTTGGGCATCAGTAGAGCCATTGAAAACTGGTAGCATCTGGTGAATGAAAACTTGAGAACTATTTTGATGAACATCCTCCTAAGGATATACTAATGGAACATGAATGTGAACTAGAGGAGGTGTCTTTTCCATAACATTGATTGTGTATATAATCACCTCTAATAGATTAGGTTCCACTGGAGGATTTTCTTGCTGAGGTTCAGCTAAAACTCCATCCTCGATCTGATTCGCATGTAGTCTCTGAGGAATGATGCTATACAACATCAATAGTCATCAAAGAAGTCATTATATTAAATCTTTAACTGAAAAACAAGGTTAACAAATCCCAATATATATAACAAACCAGATTTAGATTCTACTCAATCCAGATCACAACAGGGAAGAGGCTAGAACTAATTCAAAAGATGTCATTCCCTAATCAACCCTAGAGACATATAGATTATTGTGGTGAGAGCTGTACATGAACTCTATTAAAACTGATTTCTATGTCCAAACATGATATAAATGAATACATACTGACCTCATGAAAAACTCTCAACAACCTCCCTTTGATACCACTTTATCACGAACTACCCTCATTACCCAAGTAACCCAACAATAAAGCTAACACAAACATTGAACAAGGGGAGCTCCTGATACCCATGGGTCGACAACTAGCACCTAGAATCAAAAAACATGAAAGTAGGAATGAAATTTCCACAAAACATAGTTGAGGAAAGAAAAAAATGACAATATGAATACAAAAGAAACTCTAATGGGATTAATGTACCAAAAGTAAACAATTAATTGAATCCCAAAGCACTACAACCCAAATAATGAAACTGGGAAAAAACCCATCTCTCTAGGGACACAACTCACCACATCCACAATTCAACTACTGGATCCACCTCAATGAGATCCTTTCCCCTTGCTCGAACTAGGAAAAAGTTAATCTAAAACCACATGAAGGCACAAGTAGGGTGTGATCTAAATAGACCAGGAGGGTATCAGCAATGATTTCATATCAAATGGATAAATTGGATTTAAAAATTAATGATTTCAATTTTTGAATAAAAATATTTGTAAATTTAGGAATATTTAAACAAGTCATCTTATACATTTAAAATGATTGAAAAATAATTTTAGTAATTACATTACAAGTGATGAAACATTTCTAAAACAATGGGTTAAATAAGAAATTTATATAAAAGAGTTTATATAAATATATAAGGCTTGTAGAGAAATTTTACAACATTGGAATACATTTATATCTAAAATATAAATAATAAGTGAGAAACATGGTAATATTCTATATAGATAATGTTTTTTGAGGCTTTGGAACCCCACAATCTCTAAGTGATCACAATAGCATCTGTATACACACATCCCTCTTACAGATGCCAAAGGAAACTCCTTACCACCCCATCTGGGTGCCACCACTTGAATTTGTTTTAGAACATTGTATAAGTGTAGAGTGTGTCCAAATAACTCACAAAATACCCAAGGCTTTCATGTTCTCTTACATAGTCATTCATGGGAAATTTATCTTAAGGCTACTTAAAATAACATTAAATACCATTCCTCCCATTTAAAATACCAGTTTTCCATTTAATAACCAAAAATAGGGTTGCGATGAATAACATGCCTCTTTAACAAGATAAAGAAACTTTGTTTCTATCAAAAAAATTTAATCAATTTTCACTTGTTTAAAATCAACTAAAAACCAATTACATCAATTTCAAAAATTAATTTCTAAAACTAAATTCAACAATTTAATTGAAATAGATTCCATAAAATTTAAAATTTAAATTGAACAATTTAAATCAATAAATTTCCACAAACTCTCTCAAATTCAATTGAATTTGTGGCTGTCCAAATTTTCATACCAAACCCATTCCAAATTTCCCGATTCACTGTAATTGGGTTTTATCAAATCAATTAAAGTAAATTTTGGGCAATTAACATGAAATATGAAATATAAATAAATCATGAACATCAAGGTTAATCAATTTGGGCAAACATAATAGAATCAACTACCTTTTTTTCTGAAACTCCACACTCGCAACAACACCAATAAATGATAACAAAGGTATAGAAGACATTGAAAATAAATCTATATGTGAGATACAACATCACAGAGAATAGATCCATGACTCTTAGGAAGATATATTGAAATACCTAAGGAGGAGAAAGAGACAGATATGAATAATGAGGGAGAAATATTTCTTGGGAATCACACCACAAGCGCAGTGACAATATAATGACAAAAAAATGGATCCAGAAGGGGTTAGAGATATTCAAGATCACATAGTGAAGGATTTGGGTCAAGAGGAGTGAAATTATAGGTGATCTAAAAGGAATAGTCTTGTCGTGTAGCCTATTTAAAATCTACATTTGGGGTATTACACAACATGTAATCCCATTACACATTGTGAAATATTTAATATCTAAAATAGATGAAACACACATCACCTCATATTAAAAAAACATCATTGAATTAAAAAATATTATTTGATTCACCCACAATATGTAATGACTCATCACAAGATGTACCCTTTCCTCATGAAGCCATTAATTACATGCATCCAACAACTCTAACACATCGTGAAATATAGTTACATGGTGTTTAACTATCCTGCAGCGTGGAGAAAATTCCAGTTAAAGTTGAGAGTCCAAAAAATCTATGACGTCACCACTATATGTATCATTCCAATTAATTCTCAAACCTACGTAATCGAAGAAAATGAGAAACAATGACCAGGTTAAATGCACACATATCATATCTTTAATGTGATGTTACAATCAACTTAATTTTTGACCAAAAATATTATTGAATGTGATTGAGATTAAATACAATGACTAAGGTAAAATGAAGCTTAAAATTGGACTATACTGTAAACACAAGGTCCAAAATAACCTATAAATTTTTTTGAGACCCATCGGATGGTCATATTTCGACCATAAACCTTCTATTTTTTATTTAGGTTGTCTTTTGATGATTTTTCTAGTTAAAAACGATGGTATAACTAATTTTTAAAAATTCTATGTGTGTGCCTTCCTTCCCCTATAAAATGTCATAACCTCACCCCCTTATTCACTCCTCTCAAACCACTTAATTATAGAAAATATCTACTCAATTTACATTACAAAATCCTTACCACACTCCTTGAAGTATCTCATTTGGTAAAAATCAAACCATTGAATCCCATTGGTGCAAACCAAACAGAGTTACCCAAAGAAGAGGTAAAATCCTTCCACATGATCCTTTAATTATTTTGTTTCTCCACTAACTAAAATATTCTTATTCCAAACATACATAGTATAATAAATATCATCAATATAATGATATTTTTATATGATATGGGTTCAACCTAAAATAACACACACATCCATCTAATGGGTAAAAAACTTATTGTTCTTGTGTACACTGAACTAGCTCCTCATGAAACATTTTTTTCTTTACCACATATAATGGATTGGAATTATGATAGATACAAATTTTTTTATGTTATTTATGATTTATATGATTTATTTATTCAGTTTAATTTTTTATATAACACATACCTTCATGATTTCCATTTATTGTAAATATGATAATTTGATTTGGGGAAGGGTGGAGTACTGCCTCTTCAACGCGATGTGATTCATTCAAAAACTACATGGAATGAATTAAGGATGTGTTTAGTGAAAATATATTATACAACGGAAATAATAATTATATTTTAGTGATATTATATATATCTGTGTACTGTACTTTATTTCATTCAATATTACAAATAAAAATGAAAAAACATTTTTGTGTACGTGTGGCCTACCATCTCCATGGACGTATTATTCCATTTAATATATATTGAATATAAATTATATTTATATCACAGTTTACATTATATATATAATAATATATGTATGATGACCAAAAAATTTAACAAATTAAGACACATGGGAAAAACATAGCTGATATTACCCGAAGGGAATCCTTAACAAGGAATTCATAAATAGAGCAAAATATAATGTCATAAAAAATCCATATATGTTATTATAAATAGTAATCTGGTAATATAAAATATTTATAATAAACATATTTTTATTATATAAGTGTTTTTTATGAGTATGAAGAGTATCAATACAGAATGTACTGGAATTTCATCTCACATTTTTATTTTCGGGAGATTCATGCATTATTCACCACTAATTTCTTTTTTGTGGTGTGAATAATTCATATAGATGTATTATATTATATTTATAATTATATTTATGGGTCTTAACATATCAAATTTGTGATCATTCATTCATGGGGGGTTATATTTTTCTAATGTTACCAAATCGGTAATATAAATTTGTTTAAATTTATATTCCTTAAGTCACATGCCATGTTATGAACCTATATCCTTACATGAGGTGTATATAATAATTTTGAAATTTTATATCATAAATATAATTTTTTAATGATATTTTAATATGCATGTAATTTTATTCATTCCATTTTTTATGATTCAAAGATACCAAATTCGTAATAGTTTAGAGGTATAATGTCACAATTTATCAAGATTGTTTATGATTATGTTACAATTGATGAAATATTATGTTATATATCTCATGAATGAAGTGAATTTTTCTTAACCAATTACTTTTCATGTTATATACATGTAATGTTAACATTTAAACACTATTTTGTACATAACATGATCAAGAAAGTTCTTTTACGAAATTCTGACTTTACGTCCCTCTTCTGAAGGAAATTTGTGTTCCGTCAAAAAAATGTTTTCTAAAAGGTTTCCAAAAATATTTTAATATTTCCCTATGAAATTTCAAAAAAAAATACCCATGTTTTACCTTTTAAACTTATTGTTTTTTAAAAATTAATATTATTTTCATTTTCTGGTCAAGGAAATTTTATACACTTTTTATGATGTAAAAGGAATATTTGATATGTATGGATTTACCCAACATCATGACTAAAATCCCCATGAATAATATTTTACATGTTTAAAAAGTTATTTTTTATTAAAAGAAAACATTTTCCTAATATTTCGGGGATTCATTGTGTTTATGTGGTTTTCAATGAAAACGGTTTTTAGAAATATTTTATTTTTTAAAAGAGTTTTAAAAATATTTTTCAAACATCCTTTATATGTTTTTAAAAGGTTGTATTCGAAGAAAAGGATTTAAAAGATTTAGAATATTATTTTATACTTTTTCAATGTATTTTCAATGAAACATTTTTAAAAATGTTTTCAATATTATTTTAGAAGTTTTCAAATATTTTTCAAAATATTTTCAATCTCATTTTATATGATTTCTAGGAAAACTGTTTTCAAAACAATTTCAATATTTTATTTATATATTTTCAATGTATTTTCATGTTAATTCTTGTTAAAATGTTTTCTATATTATTTTATAAATATTCAAGGATAATGGATTTCAATACATTTTCATGCTTATTTTTTAAATTTTCAATGAAAATAGGTTTCAAAATGATTTTAAGCTTTATTTATTTATTTTATACAAATTGTATCTATTGGTTTTACTCATGGCTTTCCAAGAAATGATATAAAAGTTCCATTCATATTTTTTATCTGAATGGTATTTATTTTGATGGCATGATTATTATGAAACCCATTTCTATTTCATGGGATATATTCTTATGAACCCCATTTATATTTAATTGGTTATATTCTTATGAAACACTTTTCTTTTCACTGGTAATATGATTTTGAAACCCTCTTATTTTAAATAGTTTTTCATTGATGAGATGATTATGAAACGTGTATTTTTTCACAGTTTATGAAATGAATACATGTTTATTACACCCATTTCATTACCTGGGTTATTATAGGATTTTTATCAAGCCCATATATCTTTTTAAGGGTCCTGATATGATGATTGTTTTATTATCTTTTGGTACATTTATGAATGATTTTATTTTGAGATTGTTGGTCTTATATCTCCCTAAAATGGATTAGGAAAAGGTTTATTTATCATGAGATAATGATGTGAATCATGTTAATGGGCTTGATCAACAATTGTAAAATCTTAAAACATGATCCCTTTTAGGTAAATGACTGTGACTTGGTATAGTGGTGTGTCTTTCCATGTAGGTGTAGTCACCAAGGAGATCGAAGAGGGGGGACCCGATGCACTATGAGAAGATAGGGAAAACCAATTATCTATTAGAAGATGCGGAAACCCTATACCATACAAGTAAATGACTCCATATGGTGATGGTGGTGTCTCTGGGCCAGTGGGATTAGTCCCCATGAAGTTCTCTGATGAGTTCTAGATACATGTCTTGACTTATAGGGAATAATATTAGATGTTTTTGTGTATAGTAAAATTTCATATCTTATTTATATTTTATGATTTCATGGATTATGTTATAGTTATTATTATGAATCATGTATTATGAATTGCCAATATTTATTCCATGATTCATGTTTATGATTTTTGATATGCAGGGTGTGATCCTTTAATATTATCTTCATGTTCTAATACACTTATGTTCATGTTATGCTTATATATTTCCTTTATTTACCCTCACAGATCATTCTATATCACCCCTTTCTTATTTTTCTATTCACTAGGTTATTAATAATGGATTTTAATTATAATTAATTTGGGGTAATATATTTTTTGGAAATAATGAAGATATTTAGTTGAGTCAGATTATTTTTTCTATGTTTACAATGGCACTAAACTAACACGTTCTTTGGGAACCTATATTTTTAATTTTTTATGTATTCTTTAAAAATGATATAATGTCCACAAATGTTAATACTAGGATATTGTTGTGATATAAATCTTCTATAAACCATGAAAATCTATATCACCATCAAATTTTTCTCAAAATTTTAATATGAGTGGATTCTAATAACTTGTACATGAATACAAAAATCAACAAGAAATTATTAGAGTAAGTGAAATGGCTTATTAGAAATTATCAGTATAGGATTAACATATTAAATAAAGAAATCAGTTTATTATTTATAAATTATAATATAAAACACCACACATCCAAAGATAAAAATATTCAATTTTCTATACAAGGATGTTATATTAGAATGATATTTTCATGTGTCTAGGACAGATAAAAAAGGTATTTATTTATGTTATCATGAAATATTTTCAACATCTTTAGATTTCAAATTATAATTAGGATATAATGGATAAAAATACATAACTACGGAATCAATGAGTAAGAAATTCAAATTAATAAATCTTTTTTCATACAAAGTGATTATAAATAAAAATATCATAGGTATATTTTCGTAAAAAAAAATGTTTACTAAAATATTTATTGAAAAAGAAGATGAAATTGCATAATGATTTTATTATCCCTCCTATCATTGAAATACTACCACCATTTGAGAAAAATTATAAAACTTCTCAAAATCATAATAAATAATATTTTTCTCTATTTGTTTTCTCTACTATGTTAAAATTATTGTGTAATATAACAGAGAACTTGGGTGAAAATGATGATAAGGATGATAAATTCATTATCATATTAGTAGAGTGTTAATAATGACACATACATTAATAAATAGATAATATATATTAATTAATGAATATTCATTAAATAACATAATGATCAATGCAAGAATCAAATATATATATTTCCTTTGGAATCATAGAGACACATAGAACTAGTTCATAGGATATTTACATCTTATCCCACATAATTCCTCCTAACTAGAAACATATTGAGGCATATCATACATATTTCAATTATTACTAACATGTGTAAAGGAAACATAATAATGGTTGGGGTTATATTCTTAGTAAATGTAATAAAATGAGATATCAATGATCACATATGAATAACTTGAGCATTAGAATACATAAAAATTATCATTAAATATGAAAATTATACCCTACATATGTTATATCATAATCCCATTTCATGTATAAATCATGGTAGTTCGTAAGACATGAATCATAATGGAATTAAACAAAATAATCCTTGAGAGAATAACATTTTCATAAGACATATATATGTGGCATACAAAAAGGTATAGAAAATATTTTACCATTGAAGTAAAAGAGCATTACTAATACTGTCATAGTGGAATGGGTTAACCCACTAAACCATGATAGTCAAAAAGGTTCAATCCTAATAATATCATGGTGGAAAATTATTCTATATTAATTAGGTCCACCCCATTCCAGTATTGTTTATCTCATGAGATATCTATCTTTAAACAATGATTTAGAGGCAGATATAGGGCCCTCCCATAATTGTTTATAAAATTTACATTCTCATTATTTCTAATTTGACAAATATTCTTGGTTATAATATAACTATATTCCTTTTTTATAATTTAACCACCCTCACATAATGAAAAACGTACATTGGTTTCCCCTACAACAATAAAATCTTTATCATACCAGAACCCTTGTATAGAATCATGTAAAATAAAAATATTTTCATCATAATTATAAAAAATATATATAAATAATATGGATGGTGTAATTTTATTATATCCCCTAAAAATTTTATGTTACATAAAAAGATTCCATCTTTGATGAAAAATGATTTTAGAATTTTCATATGGAACATTTATTGAAGAAAAATAATCTTTTCACTTTTAAAAATGTCGTTTTTATATAAAAGTTCATAAAATAGTGTAAATATGCTTCTTGTAACATCATGAACATATAAAATAATAAAATTTTATTTTATATTGTATCTTACATGAAAAATCGAGCCTAAGAAACCCTTGAAATATATTTCTTTAAATTTAATCTCTTTGAAAGCTTACGGAATATGCAACCCCAATTCAAAATAAAGAGTGAAATAATATACCTTTATAATAAAAAAAATTTTATTTTATTAAAAACACTAAATAAATTATAAAAATTATTTTAGACTAATTATTAAAAATAAAAAAATTATCATTTAAAACAAAATGGATTTTGTTTCTTAAAAAATGCATTTTTTCTAAAAAGTTGTTTAATTGTACTTTGCAAATGTAATTTAAAATATATTTTTACCAAATTTAGAAATATTATTTCAAAAATCAAATAATTTTTTTAATATTTATACCATATTAATCTTAGTTATAATTTTGGAGATTTTTATAAAAGTCCTATATTTTAGGAATAATGAAAAATACTGAATTTTAATTGAAAACTTCCTTTTCATTTAACTGATCCAAAAAGTTAAATTGTATTTTAGATTAGAATTAGAATTAAATAATTTTTATTATAATACATTTAATAAAATTTAGTTCATTATAATAATTTTGTAATTAATATAGATATAAAATGTTGTAATCTTTTGAACACTCTCTCTTTGATAACCTTCTTTCTTGTCATGCCGATGGGACTAATTTTAAGTTTGCAGGATTCAATAATGTTAATGGAATTTGGGAAAATTGTTTCCATATTTATAATAAGAATTATTTATATTATCAAATATTTTCAAATTAATGTTTTATCATAATGAATAATTAAAATATTATGAATTATTTATTGCGATCAAGGTAAAAAATGATTTATCGGGGGGGGGGGGTTAAAATAAAAATATAAGGGTTTAAATGACCTAAAAACTTATCTAAGATCTTTATTATAGAAATATACTGTCTTTATAATTTATAAGGATCAATAATAATCCATTTTAAACACTGTTTTCTTGTGAAAAATGTTTGTTCATAGTTTTCTTTAAAAAAATTATCAGTGTGCCTGTCAACTAAATTATAAGAGGACACTCCATATCCTCTCATTTTCAAACCATCAAACCCTTTATGTTTAGAAAATAAATACCAAAATAAATTTCAAAAATATATCTTCTATTTATAGAACCATATTTTTATTCATAAATCAATTCTAGTAATATTTTTGGTGTAATCCTAAAGGGGTGGTTTTAGAAGTGGTAAAATTCATTACTATAGATTTTTTGTTTTATTTCTTCATCCACCTCCTTAAAATATTCACGTTTGATGCTTATATAATAAAAAAATTATCTAAAAAATTATTATATTTTTTTGTTTTATTGACTGGGTAAAGACCTGGAAATTCCATGGAATTTTTTATTTAATTCGTGGGATTTTTTCGAGTCCGTGAAAATTTATGGCGCTTGATTCTGAGGCCCGGTGTGTCTGGAATCAAATTCCGATGTTTTGTTCAGGTACCTACAGTAAACGAGCGAGTGGGATTTTATAACATTTGAACCGGTGCATGGAATTGAAATCTGAGGGTACCATTGAACTCACAACATCGATATTCTTTTTAGAAGACTTTCACCTCAACGACAGTTGTTCGAGAATGGAAGTTAGATTTTGAGATTTTAATAAAATGAAATAAAAATAAAGGGTTATATTATTTTTATTTATTTGGTGGTTAAAACCTCCAAGAGGATGTTAGAGGTGGGGGCCACCACACTATAACCTCCCATGAGAGGCTATGGTGGTGGGGCCCACCCAAGGTCTAACCATCTCTTAGCATTTAAAGAGGTGGGGACCACATGGGATTTAAACCCCTTGAACTCTCCATAAGTGGGGGAAACCCTTGAACGTCACTCATAAATGTTCCAAAACACACATATTAATTTATGGAACATTGATTAATTATTTTGAAATCTTTTGAATATTTTTGCCAATAATTAAATAATGGGTTAGTTTAACCCATTATTTTTTGGATGTTATATTCATTTGGTGGAGAATTTGGAGTGAGGTTGGAAGATCATGGAGGAATTAATTATCCCAACGAAGAACGATCTTCAACCGGGGCAAGAAAGGTAAGATCCATCCTTGAAGAATGCTGACGACATCGTCCTCGACTTCTTCGTCTTCTTTCCGACATCAACGAAACGATGTCTGGATTTCCACAACATCATCAAAAAACAACGATAAGAGGTAGGGGTTTTGAGATTGAATATGTTCCCATTTTGCGTTGTTCAATATTGGGTAATGATTTTCCAATTGATATCACCATAACGTGGAGGGTTCGGGTTGCATGAACACAAAATGACCCCCTATGTTTTCCCATGTTTATTGACGACAACGATGGTGCAACAGAGCTGCCAGAAGAGTGAACCGCGAAAGAGCAACGACGAAGGGCCAACTGTGAAGAAACTAGTGGTGCAAAGCCACCGGGTTGCCGGAAGAGCACAGAAGAGTTGTGCCATGCGGAAGAAAGGGCCACGGTTAGGGCGGGTATTTGCTGAAGGGTGCGGCCCCGTCACGCTCCATGGAGGAAGAGAGCCGCGGCCAGGCATGACAAGGTGGAGGGGCGTCGCGCCGTCTCCCCGCACGGAGGAGTAGAACCGCGGCTAGTGCGGGCCATAAGGGAAGATAAAAGGTGTTCGACGTCAGGCCGACTGCCAGTGGAGTGGGAGTGGCTAGATGCTCAGCTAGCTAGGAGGAGCGATACCCCGCTGAGTCCCGTGTGGAGTGGACCGGTGCCACCTGGTGCCAGGTTGGATCCCACCTGAATGGATTTTCCATTCAAGATCTCCAAGGGGTGCGGGGTTACACTTGAATGCGGCTTAGGTGGAACCTGTGAGATCCTAGGCTGGACCCAGCGCGGGCCGGACCTAATGTGGACTGGGCTGCACTCGGGCCTTGCCACCTCCACTAGCCAGGTCAGACTCACGGACCGGGTCAGACCCCAGTCCGAACCCATTTGACCTAGATACACCATTTCCCCCATAACTTGGGATACGAGTGTCCGATCGACGAAAATTCTAGGGAGATAGAAATCATAGAGAGAGAGACATGTATTTTGGACTACCCCACTTGAGATTTGGACACATTTGGGGTACGGTCAGGTTTATTTGAACCTAAAATCCAACAGAGCCCCTGGAACGGAAATTCCAATAACTCACACAACATGCGTTAGATTGAATCTCCGTATCATTTGTTGGGACCCATATGATGAGGAAGGCCTTTGAGATACTTCTACATGGGAATTCATGCTAGTTGAAGTATCGACCAGTAGATCGTGGAGCAGGTCCTTCCAGAGGAGAGCATACAGAGTACGAAGACCAAGTAGTTGGCTAAGACCTGATGACTGCTTGACCGATTCGACTTGGAGTGACTCGACTGGCCCAGTGGAAAGTGCCTCGGTGTGACGCGGCAGAACCATGTTGGGGAGCGCCTCTATATGAGCACAGAAAACCTATGGCACTCGAAAGGAGGAGTACCTCAGCAGGCTACAAGGGGGAGTGCCTCTATGTGACGCAGCAGACCCGCATTGGGGACCACCTCTGTGTCACGTAGCAGACCCACGGTACTCGACCGGAGGAGTACCTCAGTAGTCCAGGATAGTGGGAAGCATCTCTGTGTGATGCGGTAAGCCCACGGTACTCTATAGAGGATGAGTAATTCATCAGCCGAAGTTTTGATAGTTTGACAGGGGTTGATACTTGGTACTACCCCCCCTTAAATAAAAACATGGTTTGAGCTGAGTCAATGAATTTAGTTTTTTCCTCAAGATTGATATGGGTTACTAGATAACTTAGGTATTTGTATTGTGATATACCTATGTAATGGTTATCCATTGATTTCATACCTACTGGTTTATCTGTGTTGGATTTTTGAGACCTTGATGGTCTCAGGGTCCTTATTGAGCATCGTTATACTCACCCCATCACAGGCTATTCCCACATCTCGTTGTGTTGGTTGTAGACGACAGACAACGCTGATTGAGGAAGAGATTAGCAGGACTGGATGGTACCCTGAGATAGACCACTCGGAGTAACGGTACATGGGGCGGACGGAAAAACGTGGAGTGCTGAGGAGGCCATCTGTACCTACCCTTAAGGTAGGAACCCCTAAGGAAAACCGAGTAGTTATTTTACTTTTCTTTAGATGTACTTGATTTCAGTTGTACATTCCTGTTGGGATTGTATTTCCGACCCCTTTTACTTTCCAGCACTTCATTTGTATATAGTTTTACTTAGTTTTTTGCTACCAGTTGTGTACTCTGATGTGTTTGTTTATAGTTACAAAGGCATTGCCTTCCTAGTTTAGGGATTTACTCCTTTGGTTCTAGTCCTCAGCCCCGGGCCTGTGGAAGGAAGGATTGGGGTAGTCACGATACGGGCCCCAGGGGACGGGTGGTGACAAATTGGTATCAAAGGAGTTGGTTCTACCACAGAACATAGGACCCTGATCATTCTTTTCTAGGAAGAAATAATGTTAAGGGTATTAAGTGTGATTTTATGTTAATAGAGTCTAGTGTTGGTGCGAGCGGCTGACGTATACATACACCAGGACCCTGACTACTAATTTCCGAATTAGTGCACAAAATCACTGATTGAATGAATGTCTTTAAAAGTTTCCTTAAGTCAGCTCAACTAGGTCATCTCACTAGGTATAATATTTTGATCGTGTCACATATATTTCATTAAGGATGCCTCCCCGTAGATCCTCGAGAGTCATACGCTTTGAATTCCCACCAAGCGATGAGGCCTCGTTGCAGGGCCCTTTAACAGCGAATGCACCAGCGGTACCACTTCCTGTTGGGCCACTGATGCCACCAACCCCAGTAGCACATGATGCACGCCACTTGAGTGCATTTCATGAGTTCCAACTCCATAGGCCACCTTGGTTTTGGGGAGATATAGACCCACAAGTGGCTGATGATTGGCTGGAGGCTGTGGTGAGAGTCTTCAGGCTAATAGGGAGACCAGCCGACTACATGGTGATGCTTACCATGAGTCTCCTACAGGCAGCAGCAGGCAGATGGTGGAGCCTGATGATCCATGTCCACGATAGGGTGACACTTCTTTGGGCAGACCTCGAGACCCTATTCCAGGCAGAGTTTGTTCCAATCGAACCTACGAGTGGTATGGATACAGGAGCTACTACATCTACAACAGAGTAGCGTGAATGTAGCTCAGTACACAGCAAGGTTCAACGATCTCCTGCGCTACTCAATAGATATGGTATGAGACCCATTCTTCAGGGCCCAAAATTTTGAGCAGGGGATCTGTCGAGAGATCAGGTCTTCGATGATCTCACTCAGCATCTCGTAGAAGGAAAGGGTGTTATAGAGTGCCCTCCTAGTAGAGAGTTTCCTTGCAGAGGAGTCACCAGCAGTGAGACCCACCACTAGTCGACACACAGTGGAGTCTTCTGCAACTGGCAGTAGAGAGGTGAAACAGAGGTCCAAGAGGAACATAGCCATGGTTGGACGACTGCATGACTCAAGATTAGTTATTCGGGGCACCCAAGGCAGTTTCATACATGTGAGGAGCAGACAGTGCTACTCATGCGGCGGGCATGGTCACATGGCTTGTGACTGTCTGACCCACCATGCTAATGATCATAAAACAGTTGAGGGGCCTCCCAGGTGGTGGGTGGCAATTCGAGGTGTTACATCCACAACCACTAGGAGGACCACCTCGACCTCAGGGAGCAGGTGGGAAAGGGAGAGCTTAGCTTTAGGTAGGTGAGGCATACGACCATGGTGCTTTGTAGTTCATTCAAGGTACGATCTATGACTACTCCACATTAGCTTCTATTTTTATAGACGTAGGTGCAAGTCATTCTTTCATTTACATTGCCCCCATTCGGAGCATAGAGATTCCGATCGAGTCATTGGCTCGATCCTTACAGCTAGAGACTCATAAAGGAGCAGACTCGACAATTACGCACTGGTGCCGGTAGTGTGAGATTACTCTCAAAGGCGAGAGCTTCAGCTGAGATCTCCTTATAGCAGCATCAAGGCCTTATGACGTCATCTTGGGTATGGACTGATTATCATCAGTCCTTTCTTAGTTTGACTGTATTAGGGGAAAAGTGCGGTGTGTCTGCATGAGTGGGACTAGGTTTACATTCACCGGGGAGAAGGGAGACCTTGCAGCATAGGACCTACTTACTTGGAGGATGATGCAGCCGATCACTCACAAGTTGGAATACCTTACCCTCAGAGTAGTAGATGTGGAGAGACCAATATATCCTGTAGTGGTGGTCCAGTACGTGTATGTTTTCCCTAACGATGTTCCAGGACAACCTCCTCATAGAGAGGTAGACTTATACATTAACATGTACCCCGGGATGACAACGATATGTACTCCATCATATCATATGGATCCCATTGAGCTTTGTGAGCGGAGGTTATAACTAGAGGAATTGTAGGGGAAGGGATTCATCCAGCCCAATGTTTCTCCATGGGAAGCCCCGATTATGTTCTCCATGTACATGGATGGGAGCTTGGGGCTCCATGTCGACTACCGTCGCCAGAACCAGGTGACCATAAAGAAAAAGTACCCACTCTCGAGGATAGAAGACCTCTTTCGACAGCTAATGGTAGCATGTTCATTCTCGAAGATAGACCATAGATCATCCTATCCCTAGCTCAGTGTTCGAGAGGAGGATGTGCAAAAGACGGCCTTCCAGTTTCATTTTGGCCACTACGAGTTCTTGGTTATGCACTCCGGCGTAACCAAAGCTCCAGCAGTGTTCATGAGTCTCATGAAGAATATCTTCTAGACTTACCTCGATCACTTTTTCGTAGTCTTCATCAATGATATTCTGATATACTCGACTACTGAGGAGGAGCATGACTACTATTTGTAGGTAGTACTGGACACACTCTGAGAGAACCATGTTTATGGTAATCTCTCGAAGTGACAGTTTTGTATTTGAGAGGTTCACTTTTTGGGACACGTCATCTCAGAGGCTGGAGTTGCTGTGGATCCAACAAAGATAGAGGAGGTACTTTCTTGTCAGCCACCCAGAAGTTTTACAGAGGTACAAAGATTCTTGGGTTTGGCTGGATACTATCAGAGGTTCGTTCCATACTTCTCCAGAGTTGCAGCACCACCATCAGCCTTGACGAAGAAGGGGAAACCCTTCATGTGGTCAGAGAGGTGCCATCAGAGCTTTCACGAGTTGAGGCAGAGGCTGACTAGTGCCCCCATCTTGAGGGTTTTAGAGTAGGGCATAGGTTATGTAGTTTTTTGTGACACATCAAGGACCAGACTTGGGTGTGTCCTGATGCAGGAGCGAGCAATGGTCACATATGGTTCTCAAAAGCTGAGATAACATGAACATAGCTTTGATACCCATGAGCTGGAGTTAGCAGCAGTGGTCTTCACCTTGATGATGTGGCGACACTATCTGATGGGCGAGCGTTTTACTGTGTACTCTGATCATAAGAGTCTCAGTTATATCTTCTCTCAGAAGAACCTGATCCCGAGACAGTGACGTTGGCTTGAGTTCCTCCAGGACTATGACTTATAGATAGTCTATACTCATGGGAAGGGGAACGTTATTGCAGATCCACTCAATAGGAGGACTGGTAAATAGCTTCTAGGATAGGTGATAGAGAATCTGGCTGCTTCGTAGATATCCTTTGTGGATAGAGTCGGAACAACCTTTTTCAGTCTCTTAAAGTCACTCCCACACTTCTTCTGTGAGTCAGGAAGGCACATCAAGGGGACACTGACTGTGAGACATGATGTGCCCAGATATACATAGGGTAGGTACCTGATGGATTTTCTAAAGGTGGGGAGCACGTCATCCCCTTCAGAGGACATACCAAGGTACCAGTGGCACTTCAAGCGGAATTTTTGAAGGAGTTCCAAACATCCCCTCTAGTGGTACATCTGGGAGTGGAGAAGAGGTACCAGGACCTTCAACGATAGCACTGGTGGCAAGGTATGACGAAGGTAGTAGCAGATTTTGTCTCAAGGTTCCTCACTTGTCTACAAATGAAGAAAGATAACTAGGTACCAACAGGCTTCGTTCAGCCTTTAATGGACCTCGAGTGGAAGTGGGATGAGATATCAATGGACATCGTGACAGGTATTCCACGTACATCTAGGGGTCACGACTCAGTTTGCGTGATCGTCGACCGACTCATCAAGTCATCCCACTTACTACCAATCAGAGAGTAGGGTTTAGTGGAGAGATTAGAACACCTCTATGTGCAGGAGATTGTGCGACTACATGGAGTACCTTCCTCTATTGGCTCTGATCGTGACACATTGTTTACTTACCTGTAATGGAAGGGGTTTCAGGAAGCTTTAGGGAAACAACTTCTCCTGATCACCACCGTCCATCCTCAAACAGATGGTCAGACTATGTAGACAATTCAAACACTAGAGGACAAGCTATGTGCATGTGTCCTCGACATCAGTCGTAGTTGGGAGGATCACATTCCTTTGGTGGAGTTTGCTTACAACAACAACTATCACTCCACCATCAGTATGGCACCATTCGAGGTGTTTTACGGGCGTCCTTGCAGATCACCATTATGCTGGACTGTCCCTGGGGAGTCAGAACTACTGGGACAAGAGATGGTACGGGAAACCACAGAGAATGTGATGATGATCAGGGAGCAGATGAAGACTACACAGAGCAGATAGAAGTCATATGCTGATAGGAGGCAGAGACATCTGGAGTTTGAGGATGGAAACCACGTCGTATTATGGGTCTCACCTTGATGAGTTATATGAATATTTGACTGAGCAAGAAAGTTATCTCAATGATTCATCGTACATTTCCAGGTCCTTAGCAGAGTAGTCGAGGTGGGTTACCACTTAGCTCTTCCAAATCAGTTTCACTAGGTGCACGGCGTATTTCACGTATCTCAGATGAGGAGATACGTGCATGGCCCTTCCCACATCATCAAACATGGGGAGATGGACATCGATGATAGGGTGACTTTGATGAAGGTTCTAGTGGATATTGAGGATCGAGAGGAGTGGGTCCTTCATTGAAGGTCGATAACTCTGGTTCACATTCACTGGAAGTACAAGAACCTCAAAAATAGCATATGGGAGTGGGAGGCTCAGATGTGTGCTTAGTTCTCCCATTTGTTCCCTTAGTTCAAGTTGTAGCTTACGAGGACGTAAAGTCCTGAGGTGGGGATAATGTAAAGACATAGAAATTTTGCGGAATTTTTTTTAATTCTTAGGATTTTTATGAGTTCGTGAAAATTTATGGCGCTTGATTCCAAGGCCTGGTGTCCCCGAAATCAATTTCTCAAGTTTTTTTAGGTTCGTTCAGTAAACGAGCGAGAGAGATTTTATTACTTTTGAACCAGTGCTCAGAATTAAAATCTGAGGGCACCATTGAACTCGAAGTGCCGATATTCGCTTAAGAATACTTTCACCTCAATGGAAGTTGTTCGAGAATGGATGCTAAATTTTGGGATTTTAATAAAATTATATAAAAATAATGTGTTAGCTTATTTTTATTTATTTGGTGGTTAAAACCTCCAAGTGTAAGTTGGAGGTGGGGGCCACCACACCATAACCTCCTATGAGAGGTTATGGTGGTGGGGCCCACCTGAGGTCTAAACATCTCTTAGCTATTAAATAGGTGGGGACCACATAGGATTTAAACCACTTGAACTATCCATTAGTGGTGGAAACCCTTGAACTTCCCACATAAATTGATCAACCCACACAAATTAATTAATTGAACATCAATTAATTATTTTGAAATCATTTGAATATTTTGACCAACAATAAAATAATGAGTTATCCGAACCCATTATTTTTGGGTTGGCATATTCATTTGGTGGAGCAATAGGAGAGGGGTTGGAAGAGCTTGGTGGAATTAATTCTCCCAATGAAGAACGATCTTCAACCGGGGAAAGAATGGGAAGTACCGTCCTTAAAGAACACCAAAGATGTCGTACTCAACTTCTTCATCTTATTTTTGACATCAACAGAATGACATCCACCTTTCCGTAACATCGTTAACGAAAAACGATATGATGTAGGGGTTTTGAGAGTGAATTTGTTCCTATTTTTCATCGTTCAATTTTGGGTAATGTTTTTCCAATTGATATCACCATAACGTGTAGGATTCGGGCTGCACGAACACGGCATGAACCTCTCCCTCCATTTTCCTAGGTTTGTTGATGATAGTGGTGGTGCAACGGTGCCGTCGGAATAGTGAACCACAATGGAGCAATGGCGGTCGGCGATGGGTCGGCCGTGAAGAAACCAGTGCCGCAAAGTTGCTGGGTCGCCGGAAGGGCATGGAACCATCACACCACACGGAGGGGGAGAGCCGCGGCCAAAGAAGGCCGTGGAAGAGGGGTGCGGCGCCGTCACACCGTGCGGAGTAGTAGAACCGCGACCAGGGAGGGCCGCGAAGGAGGAGTAGAGGCGGACGGCTTCGGGCCAGCCACCAGTGGAGTGGGAGTGGCTGGCCGCTCGGATAGCCAGGAGCAACGGGATCCCACTGGGTCACATGTGGCATGGAGAAACACCATATTGTGCTGGTTTTCCTCCCACCAAAACAGCTTTGCTGTTCAGGATCTCTAGGGGGTGTGTGGTTACCCCTGGATGCGGCATTGGTAGACCCCACGAGCCGCCAGGCCGCCGAGCTGGACCCAGCGCGGGCCGAACCAAACGCGGGCTGGAACCTGTGTGAGCTGGGCCGCCCTCAGGTTGGGCCGCCCCATCAGGCTGTGTCGGACCCATGGACCATGTCAGACCCCCAGACCGGGTCAGACACACCTTTTCACCCATAAGTTGGGCTATGGGTGTCTGATCAACGAACCATCTGTGACGACAGAAAGATTAGAGTGAGACGGTTCTTTTAGAATACACCACATGAGGTTTAGACATAGTTGGGGTACATTTGGGTTGGTTTGAACCTAAATTCCAACCGGGCCCCCAGAACGGAAATGCCAATAACTCAAAGACCGGGCGTCCGATTGATGCACCGTCTGTTGTGTTGAGACCCCTATGATGAGGATGACCTTTGAGATACATCTACATGGGACTTTGTGACCGAAGGAGTATCGACCAGTAGCTCGTGGAGCAGATCTTTCCAGAGGAGAGAAGACATAGTATATAGACATAGTAGCTGGCTGAGACTTGATGACAGCTTGACCGATTCGACTTGGACTGACTTGACTGGCCCAGTGGGAAGCTCCACTGTGTGACGCAGAAGACCCAAGGTGGGGAGCACCTCTGTGTAAGCGTGGCAGACCTATGGTACTCGACAGGTGAAGTACCTCAGTAGGCTACGAGGGGAGCACCTCTATGTGACATGGCAGACCCACAGTGGGGAGGGCCTCTATGTGACCCAACAGACCCACGATACTCAACAGGAGGAGTACCTCAGTAGTCCGGGATATTGGGAAGCACCTCTGTGTGACACGGTAGGGCCATGATACTCTATAGAGGAGAATTAGTCCAGCAGCTGAATTTTTTACCATTTAACTGGGGTTGATACTTGGTACTACCCCTTTTAATAAAAACCTGGTTTGAGCTAAGACAATGGCTTTAGTGTTTTCTTCATGATTGAGATGAGTTACAAGATAAATTTGATATATGTATGGGAATATACCTAAGTAATGGTTATCCGTTTATTTCATACTTAGTGTTTTATCCTTGTTTGATTATGTGAGACATTGAGGGTCTCGAGGTCCCTACTGAGTATCATTATACTCAACCCTACATGGGCTATGCCCGCACCTCATTGTGTTGGTTGCAGAAGACAGAAAACGCTAACTAAGGCAGATAGTAGAAGGACTGGACGATACTTGGAGGTGGACCACTCGGCGTGATGGTACACGGAGCAGACAGACATACATGGAGTGTTGAGGAGGCCATCTATACCTATCCTTCAAGTAGGCTCCTCGTAGGATGACCCGGTAGGTGTTTTAATTTTCTTCAGTTATACTTGATTTTAGTTATACTTTCCTATTGGCATTGTATCTAAATCCCCTTTTAAATTCCAGAACTTCTTTTGTATACAGTTTTACTTATTTTTTTTCTTCTAGTTTTGTACTCTGATGTGTTTGTTTACAGTTATAAAGGAAATCCCTTCCATGTTTAGGGATTTGTGCCTTTTGTGTTAGTCACCAGCATCTGGACTATAGAAGGCGAGCTTGGGGTAGTCACGAAATGGGCCCCAGGGGACGGGTCATGACGGACATTATCTATATCATGTTCTTCCTCTCTCAAATGGGAAACGACAACATCACTCGTGTGTACATCGAACTACCACCATACAAACTGATGTGACAAGTTTTACTACAGTACCTCTCATAGTTGGGTATAATGGTGTATCTAAAGATTATATATGATATTTATATAATAATTATACCATTAGAATAATTATATAAATTTCAATTTTTTTTAAATTATATTTCCTATGGGGTACGATAATTTCACTCGTGTGGACGAAGGACTATCCTTCTCACGAAGCGATGTGAATATTTTTTCACCAATGATTAAATGGATGCCAACCAGGATAAATTTTAATAAAAAATGTGATATAAATGAAATAATGTTTAAACTAAATACATATATATCATTCTTAAAAGATAATATATCATTTTATTTCTTACATTTTTACTCCCTTAATGTTGATAACATCATTCATGTATGTGTGGACTATAGTCTTCACAAAATATTGTGAATGTCCTTTCATCACCACTTAACCAAGATGACATATAATTATATTTGAATAAATAATTATATATATATATATGATATTATTATGATTTTTTAATGATAAAATATTAATTACCTTCTTTCCAAAATGATCATTGAAAAATGAAAATGTTACTTATGCGTATGTACGTCCTACCATCTCCTCCCCCCAATTGTACTCAATTTATCAAAAAACATTCATTCAGGATTGGTCTTAAAATTATAATTTTTGTATAAAATTTTTAATTATTTTATTATTATAATTATTATGTTGATGATGGAGCTATATATTCATCATAATAATGACAACTTTCATGAAAATTAACGAAGGTGAAAACAAGGTTTTTAACACTTGAACTAATGAAAATAATGGAATTTTATTAAGGGTATGTTGATAAGATATTTTAAAAGTATCGTGTATGATATTATAAATGTTAAAGTGGTATTTTTATAAGTTAACAACATGTTTAAAAACTCTATAAATTATGTTAAATCATGTAAAACCAAAAGGTAGTGTGTGGTATGGAATTTCTTAACTCAATTTCAATTCATTGGGTTAAACTTATACTTCATTAATTATGAAAATCTAGGTTATGTGTGAAATGAAATGTGATTATTTGATATTGTATTTAAACTTTTTTAATGTGGATTTAAATTATATAAACATAATTTACAAAATTATTAATTCACACTTCAATGATATGGTCTTTGTATAGGACTTCGTCTCAGTTTCACCTCATCAATGAATATTGTAACGTTATGTAACAAATTTATTTTTATGACTTATATAATAACAGTTTTACCTATAATAACTTGATTAATTAATAATTATAGGTATTTTTTGATTATATTTTAAGTTTTTCTCCCATGGAAATCTATCATAAAAATTAATAGTTGGTAAATAATTTCAAAACCCAATTTATTTTCCATTAGTTATATGATTTCAATTTTTGTCATTGATATTTTATGATTATGTGTCTAATTAATTAAAATTATCATATGTTATTTTAACTTGTTTAATATGGATTTATATTTTATCTAGATAATTCATTCATTGATTAATTTTTACTTCAATGCCATGATCTTTACAAGGGTTTAATAGGGAATCTTTACGTCCTTTTCGAAATAAGGTCTGTTTAGATTTTACCCATAAACTGATAGGAATCACCATATTAATATACACTATATGTATAAAATTTCCCACCATCATGAAATGTAAATTTTTTAATTCATACATTATAAATTTCAATGATTATTTTCAATGAAAAATATTTTCAATATTTTCATCCTTTTAGTTTTAAAATATGATATTTAAAATGAAAAGAATATTTTACAAAAGAATTTGTTTGAAACTTTTTTATGGTAATTATATTCATAAATAAAAAGAAAAATTTATTTCACTTATAATTAATTAGGAATTTGATTTATTGATACCATCATTCTTTTTTGTATGGGTAGTTTATTATCTGTTTGTCAATAAAATTTATTGACCTTCACTTTCTTGATTCATTTTTAGAGCCATTAACTTCCATTTAAATTAATCAATTTATTGAGATCAATAGATATTAAATTTCACAAAAATATCAATATTATTTAAATGTATATTCTTTTTGATTAAATCATATGCCATTTCTTTGAACAGTTTTTTAATTTGAATGTTGTGTCATTAACTTAGGAAATATTGATAATTTTTATTCATTCTGAAATATTAATATTTAGTGGTAATACATATTTTTCTTGAATTAATCCAATTAATCAATATATGAGGAACACAATGGGTGTGTAGATATTGGTGTGACCCAGTTATAGGAAACCTATTTATGCATCAGTATTCTCATGAGATGAATCAGTAAGCTATCCTTAAATAGGCATACACCTATCATATTAAAATTCCTTGTGAATGTTGTTAAAGGTATAGGTATCATGAGGCCAGAGATAATGACATATAATAATTATACATTTTATTCATTTAAAATTTAGTTATTTTTATTCTTGATATTTTCACAATGATATTATCTATGGATGTATTTCATTCTCTATTTATTGATTACATAGCTAGTGTTTTCATTTGTTTACCATTCCATATTGATTATTTCTTATCTAGTTGTAATAATAATGTTATTGATTAAATGGACAATCTTTTCATTTATTTACCTTTTCCTATTGTTTTTTATCCATGATAATCTTTAATTTATTTTATCTATGGTAATATTTTCTTCTTATTTTATTGATTAATGGAATGTATTTTAAGTTATTTACTCTTCCATATTGATTATGATTAATGATTCATCAAATATTCCATTGTATAAAACACTTATTGAGTATTTGTGATAACACATAATTTTTTCTTTTACCAAGAATCCAAGAAGTATACAATGAATTATATAAAAGCATATACTAAAGAGAGTAATTATATTCTCAAAAAACATATTCTAATTTTTATTTTCTAAAGTAATGAAATAATAATGTTTGTATCTACTTTATGATGGATAATAATCTATTCTGTCCTTTGTGATGAAATTCCATGTATCTTATTCGAAATTAATAATGTAAGACACTAGTCTATGCTTTTGGGGTCTGGGTTGCTACCATTGGTCTTAGAGGAAGTTTAGTCAGAATATTGGGAACATGATTAGGAAAACAATGATAAGGGAAGATAAACCTATTATATAATTTGAGGATATGTATATAAGAATATCATAATGATTTTAAAAGTAAATTATTATATAGTTTTTCCTAGAAATTTATAACTATGTAGATACTGAAAGTGGATGTAGTTCTTGAAAAAATATACCTAGGAGTAATAACATGAAAATGAGTACATTGGGCTTGACCAAATCATCACCTAGTGTATGGAAATTTTACTTAACAAACAGATTATTTGACACTCCCAATAGATATACATAATATAATTTACATTTTTTTACAAAACATTGTGAAGGATAGAATTGGTGATGAAAATGAATGACCTTTTTTAAACCTAAGGTTTAATTGACAAGAAATAAGGTTTTATAATTTAAACATTATTTAATGAATATATGTTTTTACCATTATGATTATTAATGATCACACTATGCGTTCTGGTTTTAGTTAGTGGCTAAAACTTGATAGAATCTTGTTAAAATTGAATAATAAAGATAATATGGATACCATGATAAATCCAATATAATGATGTCAAGGTTGAATGATATTTTAATTAAGGATAATCCGTTTTATAAAAATATGACATTATAACCTATAACATACCCAACTCTTGGACTCTACAAAGAATATGAAGATGGGTTTTTAAAAGGGGAAATGTGGTGGATACCATGGAGGAATGATAGATCAATTTTTATCAGGTGAGAACTATGGAAAGAGACAATGCGGAATGTGTCTCAATAGAATAGGAAAATTCATTATGTTTGTGAAATAATTGAATGAACAAAATAATTTCCATGGAAAAATTAATATTAAGATGGAAGGAAATAAATATCATCATAGGGATCCATTTATAGGTATTTTTCATAAATGTGTGAAACTAGGGAGTTATTCAAGTCAATTTAATCTTCTAAATGATAACCCATATACCAAGGAAGAGTATATATTGAAATAAAACAGATAATGAATTATTATATCGTGATTCAAGAAATTAATTATAGAATTATTTTAGCCATGTTACTTTGGTTATAAGAATCATGAAACATCTAATAACTATGTAAATTTTTAAGGGACATATGTCTTCATTAACATAAGGGTTATGAATACCATAATGGGTTTTAGAGTTTAATATTGATCATGATTTATTTTTTATGTGATGGGATTCAACCACGATTTATGATATTTTGTGAGATGTTTATAGAAAGTATATGTTTTTGTGGAAATGTTATTTCAGGAAGAATACCATTAATTTTTTAGAAATATGTTTAAAGGTATTTATAACCTAAATATTAATATGATCATTAATTCCATTGTAATAATAATCAAATAAGATTATTAGAATTTGTAAAGAAATTATATAAATTCTTAGTAAAAAGATTATCTAATTATTAAAATGATTTAATGGATGTATATCATATTTTTTTGTAAATGTTATAGGAATTATATAAATATAGTTTTATAAAAATGACCACCTATATGCTCAATGAAAACCCATTATTTCTGGAAATTCTGTGTGTCTTGAAACCAAGAATGAAAGATGAAATGTGGTTTACACCTACCATAGGACAATGTGATATCCTTATTAATATATAATTATTACAACATTAATGATTTTATGAATACATATTAATGATGAACTAGTGGTGTTACTGTTGACTTCTAGATATTAATGTATTATATAGGATATTTGTGTTAAAAAAATTGGTTTTGGGAAATAGGAGGAGATAGGTGGAAAGAAATCCCTCTATTTTATAGATCATACAATTGATTAAGTGAATTGTGTTCCTTTAGGAATTAAAATTTTATTTTGGTTATTAATTTCATTGAGTAAGAGATGAATATGAAATTGATCAAAAAAATTGTCAAAGGATGAAATTATTATTATGAAATAGAAACATATGAATGTTAGTATATAACCTTATATTCATAGATAATAAAATAACTCTTCAACTTTTGGAAAAAGATATTGAATTTTTTTTAATCCTATTACCTTCATATATAATGAATCAAATGGGAATTTAAATAAATATAGATTGATCATTTTTAGGTTATTGAATTTCCATTTATCCTTAATTTCTTATTACTAATGACATTTATTACTCGCTATAGTTATTTAAATTTTTCTTAAATGTCCATGTCTTCAATGAACACCAATGTTATTCAACATTGAAATATAGTAATGTTTTATTACATATGACTATTTTACTTCCCTATCCCTCTTATTAATATGATATTCAAGTAATCCTTTTTTCGATGTGCGATCCCACAATGGAATTTTCAAATATCAAAATCTTAATTTATGAGAAAAAGATCAAATTAGGATGATACAATTTTTTTTGATGTGGGGATAATAAAACAAACAAAATTTATAAAAGAATGAAATTGTATTTGATAACACATGATACTCGAAACATAGAGAATAAGTAACCCATGGAATATATTTATTTAAATTTAATTTCTTCAATAGCTTTCCGAACAAGCAAACCAGAGCCTAATGAACTATAATATAATATATATTTATAATCATGACATTAAATTGTGTTGTATGAATAAAAAACTATATTTGGAAAATCTTGGTTATCAAATTATTAAAGTATAATAAGAGTCATTTAAAATAATGAAAAATGTTTTCTGAAAGAAAATATTTTTTATAAAAGACAGTTTAATCCCCCTTTTGACTCATAATTTAATACTATTTTAACCAAATTTAGAAACATTATTAGAAAATATTATTTTGTTTGAAATTATTATTTCCAAATTATCACTGGATTAATTGTTTGGATTTTTCTAGAAATTTTCATTGTTTGATGAATAATAACAAATAGTCATCATTAATTGAAAACTACCTTTTAATTAAAATCATTGATAAATTAAAATTATTTTTTAAATTGGTTTTAAATTATAAATAGTTAAAATATATATCTATTAAATAAATTTTGGTCATCATAATCTTTTTAAAAATCAATTGAGATATTAAAACACTGTAAAATTATGAAAATTTTCTCTTTGAAAATTCTCTCTCATCGCGGTGGCAGGAGTAGTTTTAAATTAAAATATAAACTTATTTGAAATAAAATTTGAAAAATAAGTTCCATAGTTTCAATAATTATAATATTTTTTATTTAACAATTCCAACTTATTTTTTTTATAATTAATAGTAACAATAGTAAAAATTGTTTAATATAATTTTGGATGAAATTTATTTTCTAGGGGGTTAAACTAGAAATAAATATCTTAAAATGACATAAATACTTGTATGAAATCTATTTTATTTATTAATTATTATCTTATAATGTATAAGGATATACAATAACTAATTTCTCCCATTTGGAATGCAATAAAACAAGGTAAAAAAACATTACTTTTCAAATATTAAAAGTGTGTCGCTTGCCTCACTTATAAAAAGACACCCATATCCCCCCTTATTAAAACTTAGAATCCAATTTAATTAAATAAATAACAAATAAGTCACATAAAAACATTTATAACATCACTCTAGAATTATTTTTATGGTCATAAAAACATTCTATGAATACTTTATATATGACCCTAAATAGGTGGTCTGGGAAGAGGTAAAATTCATAACTATGTATTTATATTTTATCTTTCTTCCAACTCATTAAAATATTAATAATTTTTCATTATATATTAAAATATTTATATACCATTTACTTATATTTTATTAATTTAATGTCATGAGGTACATTCATCCCACCTTCTCTTTAATGGGAAACAATAACATCACTCACGGGTACGACAAACTACCCCCTCATGAACTGATGTGACATGTTTTCCATCACGACCTCTGATAAGTTGTTATTATGATGGATATAAATTATTTATATTATATATATTATAATTAAACCTATAAAGTTATTATATAACACATTATTATTTTTTACTTTCCCTTCTGTGGAGGATACGATAATGACCCTTGCGTTTACAGTGGACTACAACATCTTGAAGTCATATGATTCTCTTTTCACTAATGCATTATGTGGAAGGTAATAAGAATAAAAGTTAATGAATAAATGTGATATTCATAAAATAATTATTATATTAATGACATTTATATTTATTAAATTATCATATATCATTGTCTTTCTTACCCTTTCACTCTCTTATAGATGATAATATCATATGTGCCCATGTGGACTAATGTCTTCATGAAGCGATGTGACTCCCTTTTCATAAACACAAAAAATTGATGATATATATAGATATATTTAAGTATAGTATATAATTTATTATATAATCATCATTTTATAATGTTAAAATATTACTTACCTTTTTTCTTTAATGATCATCGAAAAATGGAAACATTACCCATGATTACGTACAACCGACCATCTGCATGATCTCAACATACTTCATTTCTGAAGATAATCATTAATTATTGGTATTTAAAGTATAATTGATGTATAAATATTATAATTATTTCATTATTATTTTTAAATAAATTATGGAACTCTATAATATTCATAAGAAAAGGAACATTTGTAGAAAATCATAAATGAGAAAACAATTTAGTTAACAAATAAAATAATGAAAGTAATGAAATATTATTAATGAATGATTGATAAGATGTCATAAAAGGATCATATATTATTTCTTATAATATTAATATTGTTATTTTATATGTTAATGAAAATTTTGAAACAACTATAAATGATGCTAAATCACGTTCAACTAAAAGAAAGTGTAAGGTAAGGAATTTATTAACCTTATTTCCATTAATTAGGGTTATCATATACATAATTGATTATGTAATTATAAAATTATGTGTTTAATGACCTTTTATTATTTTATGTTTTATTTAATCTTGTTTTATGTGGATTTAAATTTGATACAAATAATTAATTCATTAATTAATCCCCACTATAATGATATTATCTTTATAAGGGACTTTGTATTTAATTCCCTTCATTAAGGAATACTATAATGTTATACACCTAATTTATGTTATAGGTTTATATAATAACACTAAAAAATTTAATTTCATGATTCCATAATAATTAATAGAATTTTTATAAAATATTTCAATTATTACTTCTAAGGGAATTCGACATATAAATTATCATGTGGTAATGAATTACATTACTCAATTTCTTTTAATTGGGTTATATTATGTATTAAATATTTTTAATATAATAATATTATATGTATAATAACATAAAATTATCTTAAGTTTTATTTAAAATTGTTTTATATGGAATTAAATTTGACATATATAAACGATTTGTTGATAAATTCTCACCCCAACATCATGAACTTTGTGCATGTTTATTTCACTATCTCAATTTAATTAGGAATATTAAAACATGAATATCCATTAAAAGAAATTATTTGATAATTTTATAACAAAACCCTTTAATTTTATTATCATATGTTTATTCCATATTTTCTCATGTATTTGTTACATTTTCCCTCTCTTTGGTATATAAAATTATTGAAAAAATTCCTTTAATAAAATAAAACTTCATATATAACTTTGGTAATAAATCTATTTTCTTCCAAAACCATGTTCTCTAAAAACATTTTCAAAAATATTTTTAACATTTTAAAAATGACTTATAATATTAATTTTAACTAATTTTTTTTCATTTTACAATCTTTTTTTTGGAAGAATGATAGGGTATGTCAAATGCCATCGGGATTAGGCACCATACAGGTTTGTACGGGGAAATGCTACTCGATCAGCGATGCAAGGTGGGGATCTAGGAGATCAATGATACAGAAGCAGGGGAGGGTTAGTTCTAGTGGGTTTGGGCTACGAGTCTTGTATTGGGAATTGTATGCCTCTGGGCCTTTGAGTCATGTATTACAGGTCATGTCAGGCCTTGTGCCTTGGGCCTACGAGTCATGTACGGGTTCCCCTTCATCCCTTAAAATGAGTATTATCCATAATAAAATAAAAATAATCCCTTCGGGCCATTTAGGCTAAAATGATATTTTACCAAAGAATTGTTTTGAAGAAATTGATATGATAATTCTATTCATCAATGAAAAAACATTAATTTTAAGTATACTTCATTAAGGATAGATTGTATTGATAGCTTCATTATTCTTTATATGTATGGTTTATGATCAATTCATCCAAATAAATATGGAAATTATTTTTCATGATTAATTTTGGAAGTAATTAACTTTCCCTTATATTATTCCCTTTCCTGTGATCATTTAAAATTAAATTTATGCTTAATATTCATTCAATTTATCATTTATATACATTATGATTAAACCATATCTCATTTCTATATATAGAGGTTTAAATTGGATGTTATTTGATTGACTAGGGAAATATATATAATTTTTAGTCATTATTCAATACTGATATTTAATGGTAAGTCATATTTTTTTTGAATTATATTAATTAATTGATATATGTGGAATTATTTGGACATACCGATACTAGTGGGGTCCATTGATAGATATCCCCTCAATGCATTGATAGTCTTAAATGGAGAATAATTAATATCTCATTAAATGGTGTTCAACCTTTATTTTTAAACTGTATTTCGAAAGGTCTAGATTATATATGCTTCATGATGCATGAGATCATTACATTTAATATTTAAGTATTTTTTTTTTAAGAATTAAATTATTATTATCCATGATATTTCCATAATAATATTATCTATAGAATCATTTCATTCATAGTTTATTAATTTACGGGAATATGTTTTCATTTAATTATTTGTCTATATTTATTATACTTTATTCAGTTTTAATAAGTATGTTATTGATAAATGGAATGTTTTTTTTGTTATTTACCTTTATATACTAATTAATTTCCATGAGATTTTCAAATTAATGTTATATAATTATGAACTTAATTCATAGTTTATAGATAACTTGGAATTTTTTTTCAATTATTCATATTTTCATATTGATTATTATAGATGATTAATGAAAGATTCTCATGAACTTAACCCTTACTAAGAACTTGAAATGACCGTAATTTTTTTTGTTTTCCCAGGAATCTAGAAAGTATATTATGAATGTAATGAATGGATATTATAGAGGAAATAATGATATTATCAAAATAAAAATATGTTGTAATTCCATTCTTCAAATGTAATTCATAACTAATGTACATATCTTGTTCACCAAGACTACTAATCTATTCTGTCCTTAAATATGCGATTCCTTGAATCTTATGCCAATATAATAAATTAAGACTCTAACTCTAGGATTTTAGAGTTAAGGTTAGTAAAATTTTATTTGAAAATAATATTTATACATATAAAGGAAGATTTAAAACATCTATTGTTCATTGTTAAATAAAATAACATTCATTTCATACATGTTAAATAAAATAATCCTTTCACATTTTCAGTAAATAGTGATAAAGTACATCGTTTGAAAAAATTAAATATTATTCCCTTAAAAACAATTTTTCAAAAAAAAAAGGTTAAAATAGCTTTAATAAATAATCGGATATCAGTAAAGTCATTATTTAATTTTATTTAGAAAACCTGGTCGTGGATAAAAAAGGGTTTCCGACTAAAGTGAGAAATAAATTTGATTTTCTTTATTTGTTTCAGAATATTGACAACATAATATGAGTTAAAACGATTTAAAACTTAAATTTTAATGAAATAAAAATTTTGGAATAAAATTTTTGTGTTTATTGAGTGTTTTATAATAGGCACTCATCATTGGAAGGATAATTATAAACAATCCTGATAAACAAAGAGATTCTATCGTAAAACATTTACTACATTGGTATCTTTTGAATTGTAATATGCATGAAAGAATATAAATTAGATTATATATATATCCCATTATATTCATTTTAATACTAATAAAACGTATTCATGAAAATTATATACACCAAAGAAAAGAAAAATGTGGCGTGTGAACCACATATCCCACATAAATAAAAGTGATACAAAAATCAATTACCTTCTTTAGTAACATTTGAATCAAAAGCACCATGAAAGAGTAACTTTAAATAAAAATTTAAATATAATTAGAATACAAATATTAATTTTATAGAATGTCAAAGGTTCTTTATATATACCAAATAAAATAAGATAGATTCACAACAAATCATATATCCCAAACAAGACCATTTGAGATAAAATTACCTTACCTTAAGTATCGATATTATTTATATATGATTGAACCTACAGTATAATAAATATTAGAATTTTATAAAAATATTAATGAACTATAATTTATTTATCTTGCCCTATATGATTTATTTTTGACATTTTTTATACTTTTATTAACAATTCCTTATTAACATCTTGTTTCTGGTTAAAACTCCTTTTTTTACAAGTATATATTGGTTTGATATTTTTTTGTCAATTTTTGTTTATCATGGTTTCATCATATCTACAATTTTAACCATGATATAAATATAAGACATATTAATTATATATTTATATATAGTAATCTATTTTATTTATAGAAAAAAAATTAATTACACTATCCATGGAGATAAAATGGCGTATGTATGCAAGAATGTTATTACCATTTTCTCAATGGGAGAAATGAATGAAATGTAAATAATACAATAAACATCCAAAAATATTTTTTTTGACATATGTATCACCTATTTTAATTAATAAAATTCCTTATTACATTCCATGTGATGGGTTTGTGAATATAAAATCACATCTCTTCATGAGGCTATAGTTCTCAGAACACATTGAAAAAATTAATTTATTCCCAAAGAATGGAAATTAAGAAGGTATATGTGATATCATAATTACTGATGTATAATTATTTTTTTAATATCTTTTACATATGTTAAGTGCAACATTATATCTATATGTGAGAGATTGTGAGGGTAAAATAATTACATCATTTTGTGAGGCAGCATCCTGTCATACACATGATCAAGGGTTTCATTTCCCACTTTATTTAAGAGGATATATATATATATCTATAGGTCAACCAATTGACATAATAACATCTCAATATAAGGGATATAAATATGTTATATTTTTATGAATACATATGCTTAATTGGTTATTTTTGGTTGATTCCTTTAAATATTTGGGATTTTATTTTCAATAATTAAATAATTTAGTGGTTTATAGGTTCTATGTTCATGTTATTATTTATGATTGTTTGTATATTTTTAATTATATGAATTGAAAATAATCATATTGACTTTTAATTAATTCAACAATAGAAGAAATTGTTTCTTATTAGTACATATTTTTCAATTGTTTTCTTCCAAAAGTGAAAATTATTATTAATTTAAAGTATTGAATTTATCCCATCCTTTAAATAAGTAATCCATGTTTTTTTCCTATGTATAGATAAGTGTTCATTGTTAGAAGACACAAATACACTTGAAATGTTATTTTCAAGTGTTCAATACCCTAAACTATCCCCTAAAATTATTTCAAAAATGGTTTATTATCAAAGTATTTCCTTTAAAGATCTACAACTATGATTTTTATAAGAATACCCGGATATATTTTTTAAGGTAGTTTCCTTTAGTTATTTTATCATTAAAATAAAAATAAAAACATGTTTTTTTTACTCTCATGTGAGATATAGTAGGTGGAAGTATAAGAGAAGGTTTCATATTTCCAAATAATTTAGAAGATATTTGGTATAATATATATTTTCTAGTTCTTGTGTTAGGAACTATAGATATTTATCTCAAGTATTAAATTGAGTAATATTTGTAATGAAATATCATTAATAAATGATTTCTACCTCTATTGTAGAAAAAGTTTTTGTTAACAGAGATATTGAATCTATAATGATTTTATTGAAGTTGTTCTGTTTTATTTTTTATACCAAAGGATGAAAATGTACAATTAGTTTGAAGCATCTTGGGTATGATATTATAAATAATTATTGGTTGAATTATTCCAAAGTAAAATTATTTTTCTTCTGGTTTTAAATTTATTTTTAAGGACTGTGGGAATAATTGAAGTTATTTAGAGAAAACTGAGGATAAATTTAAAAAAAATTGGATTTGTATACTTGAAAATTGTTTTTCAGGGAGTATATAATATTAAATGTACAATAATGAAATATATATATATATGAATAATAAATTACTTGAATTATTTAATTCTATGAATGATTGATAAGTGATACTCAACTATGCATAAAAATTAATCAGTTGGTACACATGAGTAATTAATGATTCTGATTATGGAGTAAGTGTAAACTAAAGTTGTGTGAGATTATTAAATGGATTCTGAATTTGTTGTCATTATACATAGGGTATATATGAGAATAATCTTGAACCAATAATTGTCATGAATATCTAATAATAATTTGATTAATATTAATATTTGAAATCTAGATGTTTTTTTAAAATAACATTGTGGTTTCAAAGGTATGATTTAAGTAAATTCTATATAGTGTAATATATGTTTCGTATGATATTTGAAGAGAGAACTAATATATTGTTGAATCAGTTGATGTTAAAATTTTACCAAATTCTAAATTTATTTTTAAAATTTAATCCCATTTTTCTTCGAAGCTTTAATTCCTATAAAAATTATGGGATATTTTATTTTTTAACCTAGAATAAAAACATGTATGAAATTTTGTATAAATTTAAATTTCATAGACTTATTTTAAAATATTTTAATAATGTGTAGGAAACCATATCCTAACCATTTTCAACTGATGTTGGGACATATTAATTTTATTACCACGATAATGTTGGATGGTTAAGTATTATCCTGAAATTATTATTACTATATTAATATGGTAGTGATCACTATATTAAATTTGTGATTGAATTCAAAATATTACCCTTATGAACTAATTTTCATCTCACAACACCTCTATAAACCAACATCCCACAATATATTTATCTTATTTCCTCTAAAAAGAGATAGTGAATAATATTTCCATTATGTGAATGTTTCATAATGAAATCATTAGATTTATTAGATGCAATTTTTCCGTAACTAACTTTTTTATCTTTAGGAATAATATAAGAAACTCAACATATTCATCTCATCTATAAACTCTAGGTCATTCAAAATCTCTTTTTTTAAGTAATAAAATAAGTACATAAAGGGAATCAACTAAATTTAAATATTTTATGAGAGTCAGTGCGTGTATTCCTTTATTGTGGGAAATTAATAAATCAAGATAGAGAATACTATCTAGTGGATTAATTTTTTGGTAGATACTAAGGATCAGGTTTACTCCGGATTACTACATGAAAATCATTTATGATTTTCTTCTCATCTTCTCATTCTTCTTCTCATCTTTCTTTAAATTCTTTGACTCATTTAATCTACTCTTATAATGATATAATTATTATACTTTTCATTATTATTTATTAAATTGAGTTTATTTTATAACCAATATTTTTTTCTTCATAAATAAAACATACATAAAATTATTCTCTTCCTATACCTTCTAATAGATCTTTTAGGTTATCTCGGCCAACTCACAACTTCCACAACACACATTATAATTGAAATATCATATTCATTAAATTTTTCATGCGATATTAACTTTCTCATATTTTTGTATTTATTGTCTTTTTGTTCATATCACATTTTCATAATCATAAATAACTTTTAGGAATCACGTAGGAAAGGACACATGTACCTCTTCACCCTAAGATCTAAAAAATTCCATTTTAAAAAAAATCAATAGTAAACTTACAAGATTCTTCTGATTTTTTTTCTTCATTTTTAACATGTATTTAATTATAAAATTTCAAAAACATCTTCTATAGTTGTGTTGTTCCCTAAAATAAATCCACTATATCAATATTTAATTAATTTTTTTGTGGATGTAAAAATTGTTTATCTACAACAAACTTACAATGAAACTCTCTCTTGAAACATCTCTGATACATTAACAACCTATATAAATTCCAAAATGAAATTTAATTCTTTTGAAATAAACTCAACACATTCATCTTCTCATCCATCAGTAATCAAAATTCCTTTTGTGATATTTGAAACTGATAATGTGTTACACGTGCAACAAAATATATATTTTCATGATTTTAAACAATATTGATGTTCTTATTTGAAGAATAGATTTATTATAATATAACCATATTATTTCCATTATATTTAATCCCATGTTTATAATTTTTTATTTAAATATATGAAGAACCTATCATTCACAATCCTATTCCATCATTACATCCTATTATGAAAATAATTTTCAAATATCTCTACTAGAAAATCTAATAATATAAAAATTAAATATCTCATAATCATTCATCTAATTTTATATTTGTTATATAATTATTGTATCATGTATTATCATATCATCATGATTTTTTAAACATATAATAATTGATTTGGAATCCTCATAAATAATCTTATACTTTGAATAAGTTATTCTTCAAAATGTGTATTTTTTATTCTAAAGAAACACTAAAAAATATCAATGAGTTGAAGCTTACTAATATACAAAAAACATTAGGAACTATTGGTTAATTTTTATATGATACTCATGAAGGTATTATAAAACCTGAAAATTCCTATTATCTCAACTATATGGTGACATATTTTAACATTATGAGGACATATATGAATCTTACAACCTAGTTGTCTCAACCTTACAGGGTGTTTGTCTAGCCCTTATGGCCTCTCATTGTCTCAACCATATGAATTATATGTATAAAACATACATAAAAAATGCCTAAACCATATGGGATTTTTTTTCACAACCATAAAAACATTAAAATAAACCTTATATGATAATAATAAATACATATACAATATCTCATATTTCCCACAAATTAAATTAGGGATCCTTCATAAATTCTTTTGTAAATGTCTTTTACATGAGGAATTACTCTATGATAATATGATATCATGGGATACACACCATGTATCCTTCTATTTCAACATTATTTAAAAATATAAGATAAAATTTCCATTAAAATTTTCATAGAATACTATTCCCTGCTTATTTGTCTCTTTATCAAGCATTGACATTCCATTATGTTGACAACCAATTGATAAAAATTAAAAACAAAACATCACACATCCAAGGGAACTTCAATCTACCATTTTGAAATTATTTTAACTTTAAAATTTTATTCAAATTTTAATGTATATTTTCTACCTATAATTTAAAACAAATGAAATATATAAAAATATGTTTATCTATTATTCACACCATATAGTTGGATCTACTTAGAGAAAAGTTATATCCCTCTAACACATTCTAAATTTATGAAAACATATCATCTCCCCATTTTTCTTCATCATATTTTCATTTTACTTAATATATACATGATGGAAGATATTGACATATTTTTATTTTATCAAAAATAAATTTTGTAATCAACTCTATTTTTATTTAGGACAACCTTTTGTAGAAAAAGAGAGTGAATAATTACAATTAAAAGATATATATATCCATTTAATAATGTGATAGTGGAAATTAAATTTATTTAATAGGGGTTTTCACATTGATTTTCATTAGGATTCAATAACTCACAATAACATGAACATTTACATTGATAACAATCTTCTGTATTGTATTTCTTCCACTATTGGTAGTTAATGTCTCCCCCAAATAGTGGTTTTAACCATGAATCAAAATACAGTTTAAAAAATAAAAATAATACCTTATCCTTTATATTTTATTGGTTTATTGATATTGAATATTTTTATAAAAAATGATAAGTTCAATTATATTTCACTTCAATAATTCTCCCCTTAAAGGTCTCAATTTTTCTCCACCATCAATTCCCATATTTGGAACACACACACACACACACCATGATTTGGATTAAGGTGGATCATCTATTAGTATGTCAATGTGAGTGAAAGTGATGCATTGAATTTATAAACATATATACTCCCTTCTATGAAAATTTAATGTGTATATCCCTTTTCATGCCCGCACCATCACCAAAAGTTTTATCAGCCTTAAATTCAACATTTTTTGGAATCATCTTAACCTCAATTCATAAGTTTCAATGAACATACCAATACAGTTTTCTATCTCAATTATTGAATATTTTCCTTCTTATTCTATCCCATTCAATATTAATTTTATATTTATTTCTATTTTGAAATGGTCTATAACATGACCAATATTTCTTCAATTTAATTATATCTTCCCTATTCATTAAACATCCATATGAGCATTCATCACTTACATATGATGATTTTTAACTGACTTCTTATTTGGTTTTCACTCAGTACATAATTTATTCATACGTTCTATGGTTGTTTGATATGATATTATGTTATTTACATCTAATAAATATAATATTGTTTTGGGATTATATATAACGAAAATCTTCATAAAAGTGACCATACATATAGAAAAAGTTACATAAATTATCCATTCCGTCAAATATATTTTTAAAAGTAGATTTTTGAATAATTTATGAAGTATTTAAAAATTTTCTTCTTTGGAATTGAATATTTCAACACCATGATTTATGGATTTTATTATTTTCACATACTAACAATTATTCTATAATTAAATATCCAAATAATAAAAAATATTGATGTACACACATTTAACAACTAATGTTATTTGTTTTTTAGGGGAAATACATCTATATTATTTTCCATTATAATTTTTTGATGTAAACCATCTTTTATAGACTCCATATTGGGGAAATGTTTCTTCGACATGCTCAGTTCCATACTTTAGTTATTGGAGTGTTTCCATATATCTTTACTTCTCAATTTTTGATCATTTTCATTTAAAAACATATTATCACAGTTTAAAAGTATTTTTCACAAGAATATTCAATTATGTAATGGGATTATTTTTTAATATACATATGTTGTAAGATTCTATAAATAATCTAAAGATCATTCATCAACCATTTTTAGTCTTATAAGAATCAATAACTATTTCTACTATTTTTATGTTCATACACTTTTTTACAACAGTTTGTGACATTCTAGATTGGTTGGTTCACATATTTATCATCTTTACCTTCATATCTAGATATTTAATATTTAGAATTTACATATAGTCTTGAATTGAAATCACAATATATTTAAAATATTTAATTATATTACTCAAATGATCCTTATAAATTTTAAATTCATTATTCATCATGTGTTCGATATCTTTCACCTTTTTTAAATTGACTTTCAATTGACTGGCCTTGACTTCTATTGAAATTTTATGGAATATTAAGAATTAATTGAACACCTCCATAACAACTATATGAAATAATTATATCTCACAATATTCTCTTTAATATCGTTTATAAATTTATAAAATTATCTCATTGAAAAAGTAAATAATTTATTAGTTGAAATTAAATAAATTTGTGCCAATGTTATAACAAATCATCTATTTCTACCCTATTTCATCTATGACACAATCTTCCATCTCCACCAAAGACTATTCAATATGTAGTCTCATAATGAATGTATATATATATATATATAACCACATCCGTTTCTAAAATCATCAAATTCATACTAATCTCATGGTAGATGTGTTATGTATATTTCACATAGACAACATTATGAATGATTGAACGTATTTCACAAGGAGTTTAATAATCATAAGATTTACCAAGTTGTTTATCATTCAGAATAGTGAAAAGTAATGTTTTTTTTATTTTTCCTTTGAGATCATTATTTGTTTTTAGAATAATATTTATTCATTTTTCAATCTTCATTTTTGATACCTTGAGATTTGTTTCAATATTGTTGTTGATAGTTTCTTCCATCTGAGTAACATCAAAAAACAGTTTAAATCATCAATTAGAATAAAATAGTAAAAACTATAGAAGAAAATTTTAAAATCAATCTTGGATAAAATTTGTTCTTATACTAATTATAATATAAGAATGCATATCCAATAAATGAGAATCTATGATCTAATATAAAATTTTTTACCCTGAGGGTTTTTTCAGATAGTCTTAGGAAGGAGTGAATTCAATTTGGTTAACTTTTTACCTAAATAAAAATATCCTTCTAAACATTAACTTTGTTTCTCTTTTAAGATGTAGCATAGGATAAGAAAAATGGATATTTTATTTTTAACATAGATAATGAAAAATATAAAATTAAATACATAAGTAATAATAGAACAAGATTCTTGACATGGTCTAGCCTCATTGTGAGTAACCTACTTATTGAAATGTTAAAATATAGTTGAGACAACAATAACCTTCATGTAATTTTATCATCATGTATAATTGAGTATTAGCATAATTTTCCAAAATTCATTCTTTATATATCACATAATCATGTTATCATAATATTACTTATATTACTAGAGTATCACCTCGATAACTTATGCCTTATACCATTTTATATTTGACATCTTCGATAGTTCTTTCTTCACGCAACACGAGATTTTAAACTATAATATACTATTAAATATGATCATTAGAATAGTAATGTGACCATTAGGAATAGAAATGGAAATAATATAATAGTAATATTACTTAATAATGTATAAATAAAATTTCGGTATCTTACAAATGAAAATATGGTGTATTTATATCATTGAATATTTAAATAATTTTTCTAAAAATGATAAATTAAGTGTTGAAGTTTTTTGGTAAGATAAATTATTATATACAATTTTGTAATGAAAATAAATAATTAAAAAGAATATCTGTTTTTATAAAATTATATTGTTTTTTATTATGATTATATGATAATTTTGTGAGATCTTAATTAACATTTCAATGAGTCATAATATTTGTTAGAATTTAAAAATCTGTATTTTTCAAAAAAATGTGAATTTATTTAAAAAATTAAATTTATCATATTTAGAGAATTCTTTTAATAAAATGGAAACAATTTTTAAATTCCACATGTTAAAAAATGGTTAGTAATTTTTTTTGAAAATTTTAAAAAATAGTTGATATTTTGTTGAATAGTGACATACGGTAATTTACGAAATATAAAAAATACATGAATTCTTGAGTTATAGATTATGTAAAGATGATATAGGCCCACAATTTCAAACTATTATTAAATATTTTAATCTATTTATTGATATTTTTCAAACTATTTATTGTCTTTAGAAAAAAATAATGAATAAAATTAAAAAACATCCATCCCCGCCACTGTAAATACCACCCCTCATCATCCCCCACCACCCCTTCCCCTCACACCTCTAAAGCCTGGAATAATTTTCAATTTCTGTTAAATACTTCTCCAAAAACTCCCTCATATTTTCTAGTCTTTCTTATCTCACCCAAAAGACCGTTTCAATGTTTTTAAAGAGGTTCACAAGGACAGGAATTGAAGACATAAAATCCACTTATGTTGCTTCCAACTAATTTTTTTTCTTATCCATTATTTATCTCATCTATAAAAACATTCATGATAACTCCATTTTCTCATATATAGTTAAATTTTAATATGATAATGTGATATCCACCATAAATTATTTTTCTCTCCCCCTTTTTTCTAAAAATGAGAACATCATATGTGAGGTGTCGGTTTACCGCTTTCATGGATGATGGGTTTTTGTTTTTCAATTATACCTCCAAGGATGGTCATAAAACCATTTTTATATTTAAAAAATACTTTAATATTTATAATATAACTTATTAAATATTCTAGAACCATTATGTGTAATTAATATTATTTCATAAATCAAAACTAGTTCATGATAATAAAAATACACCAAAATAATCTAAAAGGTTATCAATAATGTTTTATCTATAGAATCTTCACAATATCTAGAAAAATGATATATAAGTTCATTAATTGTTCATTGATTTCTTTAATAACATATAGTTATAATTCTGGTTCACTATTCCCATTTCACAAGATATATCATACATGTATACATGTGAACCAATCATGAAAACCATGGAAATGAATACATCCAAATTGAAAAATTTATTCTTATAACTCAAAAAAAAAACAAACGAAATTAATAAAATTATAGTAAATAAAATAAATATTTAATAGTTTCTGAATTATTTTATTAATGAATAACATTTCATTTTCTAAGATGTTATATACAAGTGTACTATGCTTTCGGACATAAGGCAATGGTTTCCTCTGAAACATTCACTTTCTCTTCAAGATACAGTTTCTCATTGTTTAACCAAATGTAATTTGTAATTTTTATTATTTAATAATAAAAAATTATTTGGGTATGTTTCAATTACATTTATCTCTCTCTATTATACTTTTTTATTGGATAATTAATGGTTTTATAATGTTCCAATTTCAATTCCCCTTGATAAGAAATCCCAATTAATTAGAACCTTCCAATTTCTTACCCATATAAAAGTACACTGAATAATCTATTATAAGACACCAATATTTTAAGAAAATAAAAACTTTTTGTCATGAAAAAATATCTTATCAATTTTTTGGTTTTATGTAAATTAAAAATCCTTTGTTTGATATAATGATTCATCTATATTTTCCCTTAAACCGCACTGAAGAGTCCCACTTCTAAAGTTTCATAAAACTTCTCCTTACCTATTTCCACTTCATTTGGGCCTCAATTATACCTCAAACAAAATTTCATTGTTTTTGTGGTTTCTTTCCAAGAATATACGGGTTTACAATACAATTTTATAAAAAATACATATGTTTTTCCAAAAGAATTATTCTTTTCTAAGTAAAAAAGGGTATTTCTATGAAGAATTCATCATTGATATAATTAGAGTATTTACATATATTTAAACACCCGATTCAGAATCTTATGACTAATTTTGTATTGATACTTTATGATATAATCATCCACAATTTATAAAATGGTTTATTATCAATTTGAATATAGACATGCTATCACTGATACCATTCACTATACTACTGCGAATTGATGGTGATTATGTTGATTGATTGGGGAAAATTATTTAAATATAATATGTATATATTGTTTCTGTTTCCCCCCATTTGTGTGAGGAATGAATTTGACATATTTTGTGATGGTTAGGGTCCAATATAGCCTTTTTATGCATCCGTTGGTCTCCTGAGATAAAATTGACTGGGTTTTTACCCATTTAGGAATGGTGAAATTTTATTCTCATGTGATTTTAGAATTATTTTGGTCGGATTTTATTACTTATTTATTATGTTCAAGTGTATGATTTAATGAAATGTGTTGTTAGATATTTGAAATTCCTGATTGTTTATTTTTCTAGCATCCATTATATTTTTTTCGATTATATAGAATTTAGTCTCACCCATTTCTTATGTTTTATTTTTCCCGATGATGCAAATATTCATATTAGGAATGACTTTCATGGAAAATTAATAATTTTATGGGCGTTTCTAATGGAGTTATCGTGTTTCAAGTTTTAATGTAATAATTATTTTTTTATTTGGTTTTGAAAAGATACTAACCTATTCAGTCCTTGGATATGTGATTTAATTATTTTAATTCTAGTGAAATAATATAGGGAAACGACTGGGCTACTAGGGTTGGTGTCTTTCTAGTTGGAATCAAAGAATGTTCTATAGAAACTATGGGAACTAGATATAGAAAACATAGAATAGAATGATAATACTAAGAAATAATTTGAGTATAATCAAAGAAAAAATTCTAGAATTTTGGTATGGTATAAATTATGTGTCTCATTCTATAAATTCACCCCTTTATGGATGTTACCAGAGGATGTAGCTCTAGAATATATGTACCTATGGTAATAATTCCAACAAGCTATGTCGGGCCATACTCAGTGTAACCTTGTACATGACAATGGACCATACTTCATGGATGGTTAGAAACTCCCGGGGGATATGCTTTGGATGATGAAAATTTTCCTTACAAACCGTTATGAAGGATTTAAAATTAAATATGTCCCCATGGAAACCATTTGTATGATTATGAGATTAGCTATACATAAATTTTCAATTTATGTTAAGTGTGTTTCTTGTTCAAAATTATTCATTATGATTAATCACTTGATTTAGTATAACCCATTATTTAGAAATGGAATATAGTGTAAGGATTGGAATCTGTATCAATATGTGTATCCCGTATAGTGATTTTCCTCCTATGTAATATAATGATGTTTGATCTTGAGATGCATTTGGAGTTTAAGAACATATAACTATATTGTGAAAATTGACTCAGTTTATAATGAACATCTTTATCCATATGGAGTGTCCTGATCCGCAAAGTGGTGGAAAACGGTTAGACCTCTTCACGAGACAACAACCCCATAATTCAATGAGACAATAATGCCATTTTTATCAAAGTAGTGGATATATTCCATATAGAAGATATTTTAGTCTTTAGAAATTATAAAAATGGAGAAGGTTATTATGGAATTATATCTTTTGTTATGAGATATAGACAAATTGTGGTCATTAATTAAATACAAGAACTCAAGGAAATAAACAGTGAACATGGAATGTAATTATTTTCAGGAACTTTCCTTGGAAAAATATTTCCATCGTGAACAACAAGCAGATATAGAGAGGAAATTCCTGAGTCTAAGAGAGAAAGAGGATGAAAAGATTACCAAGTATGAAGAAAAACATATAATTTATAAAGTCATTCCATGGAATACATATATATTCGAATGAGAATGATTTATTGTTTACTTGAGGGTATTAAAATAATTATTCAAGGGAAGTTTTGTCCAAACAATTCTCATCATCCAAGGATATAATATAATGTTACATCAATATGGACAAATAATTTTCCAAACATATGGACTAAAAGGTAAGAAATATACAAAAAGGGGTTTTGAGTACATCAATATGGAAAATAAATAGATAAGGAATACGTGGAGGATGTAATTTCTATGTTGCAATAATTCTGAAAAAAGAACATCATCGAACATGCCTATTGGGAATGAGTGTTGATTACCATGATTTTAAGGGAATGAAAGTATCTACAAAAGTTATTTTCTACAATTACAGAGATATGGGACATTATGAATTTTATTTTTTAAATTTTCAAGGATAAATTCACTAGAAAATTACAAGGGAGTAAGGACAAGATTATATGATCAAAACAGGTATGTTTGAAGCCACTAATGATGTGGTGGCATGTAATTTAATCATCTCATAAAATTAACTAATGCATTATTTGATTCTGGATAATCACATGCCATTATATCTTCACTGTTTTCTTATGAAAATAGATATTTTCAATTCACCTTGATAGAGGAGTTATCAATAGACACACATAATGTTAACACTATTACAATAAAGATGTGCTAAGAAGTTCCTATTATGACCCATAAATATGCCCTAATTTCTGATTTTATCATCATACCGATTGTTTATTTTTATACAATCCATTTTATGTTATGGATTTTGAAATAAGTGAATGAAATAATGATTCATGATGAAGACATGGGATTTATTATCTTCATTGGGGAGACATCACAATCTGAGTCATATTTGGATCCAACATCAGTAGATCTTCTAATGAGAAACATAATATATAGATGAGGAATGAAATATTCAAATTGAGGGCATACCTTTTATACAAGAATATATTGATTTATTTCCAAAGTATTTAGCTTGATATCTTCTAGATTTCAATGTTGAGTTTTCAATTGACATTATCACTAATGTAAGACATATATCAAATAATCCCTATAGAATGGCCACGATGGAGTTAATAGAGTTAAAGAAGCAACTAGATGAATTGATAGATTAGGGATTTATTAACACTATTGTTTCTCCTTGGTAGATCTTATTATTTTTGTTAATAAGGATGATGTATCTATGATCTTATACATTTAAAATAGGGACATCAATGCTATTATGATAAAGAACAAGTATCCAATGAAACACATTGATGAATTATTTGATCAACTTCATGGAGATTAGTATTTTTCAATGATTATTCTTCGATCTGAATATCACCAACTACATTTTAAGAAGGACGATTTTCAAAGATAGGATTTTTAACTAGGTATGGACATTACTAGTTTATATTAATACCATTGGGAGTGAATAATAAACTTGATGTTTTTATGGATCTAATAAATAGAGTTTTCCAGGAATATTTTGATGACTTTTTGTGTTATTTACTGATAATATAATGAGGTGTTAGAAAATATATAAGGATCATGTGAAGCAGTTGCATATTTTTATAGATACTATTAGAAAAAAATATTTATATGTTATGTTTAGAATATGTGAATTCTGGTATCAAACTATTTCTTTTCTTGGCCATATTGTCTCTACGGGTGGAATATCAGTTGATCATGTGAAAAAAGGTAGTTTAAGATTGGAATACACTAACTAACATAATGGAGATATGTAGTTTCATTGGTTTACCATGTTTCTATCTGTGTTTCATTCATATTTTTTTACGATTATGTTACCTATTAATAAATCTTACTCATTAATGGTTTTAGTTCATATAGAAAAAATAATGTGAAGAATGTTTTGAATAACTAAGGAGGAGATTAGTAAATGATCTAATATTGACTGTACAATCAGGAAATGGTAGATTTGTGATTTATAGTGAAGAATCAATGAAAGGGCTTGTTAGTGTCCTTATATAGAATGATAGAGTTTTTTTACTTTGTATCAAGGCAGTAAAAAACTCAAGAAATGAACTATAAAACTCATGATCATGAGTTAGTACCCATAAAATTTTCTATAAAGATATGGAGACACACTCTCTATGGTCAAATATGTGAGATATATAAATATAACAAGAGATTAAAATTTATCTTCTCATAGAAAGAACTCGTCACAAGGAAAGATCCATGGCTCAATCCACGCATTGATTATGATTCTTCAATACACTATCACTAAGGGAAGGCTAATAAGGTAGAATATGGTTTGTGCAAGATGTATCATATAGTTCTAAAAAATTATGTTTTGTAAGGACCTAGTGTACATGGATCTAGTAAAGATGGATATGGAAATTATCAAGCAAGGTGAGACATCACAATTTTTTCAAATGGTTTCCCAACCATATTTATTATAAATATTAAAAGTTCTCAGTATGATGATGAGTGTTTTCAAAAGAATATTACTTCCGCGAATGATGTGATTTTGGTGGAGTTCTTGTATGTAGATAGAGTTTTGAAATTATGGAAAAATATATATATTCCCTCTATACCCAACCTAAAAGGGAATCATTAGATGATCCTCATTGCATAAATTTTTCTATACACCATGGAAAAATTAAGCTGTATAGATAATTGAAGGAACATTTATGATGGGATAATATGAACCAAAAAATGATGATTATAGATCAAAATGATTAGTCTATGAACATGTCAATGCTAAAAGACAACACCCCAGAAGAGTCATCCAACCTCTACCAATTCCTGCATGAAAATGGGATGATGTTACTATGGATTTTGTTACTATATTAAAATGGAATCCAAAAAATAATGATAAAATATGTGCAACTATTGATTGAATCACAAAATCAACACATTTACATTCAGTTAGGGAATATATTTCACTGGATGCCCATTCATGAATCTATCTTAATGATGTTGTAAGACATCATGGTACACTTATTGAAATAGTTTCTGATTATGATCAATGATTTATATCAAAATTATGGGAATTTCATCAGAAATATTTTGATACTGTGTTTTATTTGAGCACTTATTATCACTCACAAATGGAATGGTAGACTGAAATTCTATTTAAAACATTAGAAGACATGTTGAAATCATAATCACATGATGTTTAAGGTACATGGGGTTAGTATTTAACTTTCGTAGAGTTTTTATAAATTAATATATTCTATTAATGTATTCAAATGGAACAATATGAAGAATTATATAGCAAGAGATGTTGTACTCCAACTTGTTGGGATAAAGTGAGTGTGAGGAAGCTTGTAGGCCCAAATATTTTGTAGGAAACAACCACAAAGGTATATATTATTCAAACCCATACCAAAGCATCTCAATGTATACAAAAAAATCTATGCTGATAACTAAAGAATGGATTATGTGTTTCTTGTGGGATATCATGGTTTTTTGAAATTATCTTCATGGGAGGGTATTATTCGGTTAGAAAAGTTAGGTAAATTTATACCCATTTACATTGTACCTTTTTAAAATTCTCTAGATAATTGGAGTTGTGTATTATCATTTAGAAATACCATCATTCCTTTCCATACACAATTTATTCCACAACTCTTTATTAAGGAAGTACATGCATAATTCAAGACATTTCTTCACTTCTGAGGGAATATAATTAGAACTGCATTTATCTTATTATTAAGATCCCATATAGGTTCAAAAAACTTAAGAACAAGTGTTGAGGAATTATATTACTCAACTCGAAAAGGTACTTTTGAAAAATCATAAAATTGAGGAGGCCACACGGGATACAAATGAATTTATGATGAATAACTTCCCTTTGTAGTTTTAGGTGACTCTCTAGAAATTTATAAGATGCAATTTTTTTTGGAGGGTAAAATATAACACCCAAATATCTTATGGTATGCCCGTTTTAAAATTTAACATCTTTCACAGTTTATGATTCTCACAACACCGAGATTAAAACTGTAATATAATATTTAACATGATAGTTGGAATACTAATGTAACCATTAGGAATATTAATATGACCAATAAAATGGTAACATTACATATGAAAGTATAAAAAATATGGGAATCATATAATGGAAAATATGATATATTTTTTTCATTTAACAAATAAAAAAATCTTATAAAAATTATAAATTAAGTGTGGAAAAGTTTGTGAAATATTAATGATTATTTACATTTTTATAATTGAAATAATAATTTAAATGAATATTTATTTTAATAAAACAGATTCATAATGTAATATTTTTTGTCTTATGATTATAATAAAATTTTATGTGAGCTTAATTAATTTTTTAAAGGGTCAAAAATCAATTATAACTTTAAAATATTTAATTTTTGAATTAATGAAGAATTTATTAAAAAATTATATTTGTCATAGTTATAAAATTATTTTCACAAAATTGAGAACATTTTTGATTTCTACAAATCAAAAAATGGTTTGGGTGAACTCTTTGGATTTTTCAAATATAGTTGAAATTTTTTTGAATAGTGAAATATTGTAATTTACTATATTTAACAAGTACATGAATTACTGAGAAATAGATGATGTATAGATGAAATAATCCCGTAGTCTCGAAATAACATTCATTATTTTAGTATATTTATCGATATTTTAAAAACTATTGTTATTAGTGATCCAATATAATAACCTAATGAGACAAATAATCAAAAGACATCCATCCCCTCTATTAATACCGCCCCACCACCCATTATCATGATACATCCAATGCCTTGAAGATTTTACAATTTCTTCTTAATAACTATGAAAAAAATCTCCCCCAAATCCTTGTTTTTCTATTCTTTCCCAAAATACAATTTTAATGTTACTTAAGGATGTTCTCAAGTGTAGGAATTCAAGAGGTAAAATCCCCTTTCATTATTTTATTTTACATTCAATTTCCTTTATCTTCTAGTATTTTTATTAACTAATATTACAAAAATTAGATGATAATTATATTATATTTTATATCATATAATTTTATTATGATAATGTTATATCCACCACCAATTATATTTTTAGTCCTCTTTAATTCTAAAAATGAAAACATTCTCTCCGAGGTGCCGATTTACTGCCTTCGTGGACGATGAGTTTTTTTTCAATTTCTCCTTCAATGCTGGTCATAAAAACATTTCATTTGTTATAAAAACATTAATATATTTATTACAACATATTTATTGTTATTTAACTAGTATATTAATTCATACATAAAAACATGTTCAAGATGATCAACAACCTCAAAAATAATCTAAATGATTATCATTAATGTTTTATCTAATTAATCATACTCATTTATTGAAAAATCGATATATAAGGACATAAAATACTATTTTTTTAATTAATAAAATATAATTTCATTATTGTTAATTATCCCTCTTTGACATGATATTTTTTACTAGTATAAAAGTGAACCAATCATGAAAACCAAGGAAACAATCACATCCGAACAAAAACATTAAATCATATAACTCACCAAAAATAAATTAAATGAACTTAATAAAAATATAATAAATAAAATTAATGTTTAATATGTTCTGAATGAAATTATTATTATTATTTTTTATTATCTTGGATATTATGTACATGTATATAATGCATTCAGAAATAAGGTAAGGTGTTTTTCACAAACCTCTATTTTCCCTTCGAGATATGATTCTTCTCTATTTATCACAATGTAATTATTAATTAGTATTATTTAATAATCCTATATTCTATGTTTATATTAAAAATATATGTATCATTATCAATTTATCTTTATTTAATGGTGAAAAAATACATTTTATAAGGTTTCTTTTTCAATTCCTCTCGATAAGCAAGCCTGATTAAATGGAATTTTCCAATTTCATACCAATTTTCAATTACACTTTATTATATGTTATAAGACACTGATATTTTTTCAAAATAAAAAATTTTATCTTGAAAATATATCTTATCTATTTTATGGTTTTTATACAAATAATATATTGTCCAATTGAAATAAATTTATATATTTCCCCTTAAAACATACCGATGTAGCCCATTTCTTATGTTTCGTAAAAACTCATTTTACTTATTTCAATATCATTTGAATATAAATAATTCCACAATCATAATTTAATATTACTTTACTATTCTTTTCTAGGATATACATTTTTAAAATACGATTTTATGGGAAATAAAAATTATTTTTCCACAAAACACTTCTTTCCAAAGTAAAATGGGTATTCCTCTCAAGAATTTCCCAATTTTGTTTGTAAGAGTGTTTTCATCTATTTCAACACCCGCTATTGAATATTGTGCATAATTTTGAGTTATATTTTATAATATAATCTTACACATTATATAAAATGTTTTTTGGTCAGTTTGTTTGTGGATTGGCTATCTTTGATAACATTCACCATAACACTCAGAATGATTATTGATTATGTATACCTATCGTGGAACGTTATTTACATTAATTATGTATATATAGTTTATGTTTCCCAGAATTCAAATGTTGAATAAATTGGACTTATTATGTGATGGGAGGGGCCCTCTATATCCTTTTTATGCATCTGTATCTCTCATGATACAAACTAGATAGGGTTTCTACCATATATATATGGGGTTTTTCCTAAAGCCTTGATGGTATGTCTATGATGTCCAACATTATGAATTCCATCATTACGATATTAGTAATTGATAATACGTGTAATTATTTTACTATTAAAATGTAAATGGTAAAGTATCATTCACTTTAATTATGGAAATAATTTTTTGAGATTTTATTCTTTCCATATTAAGTTCAAGTTTATGTTTTAATGAAATGTGCGGTTAGATATCAACCTTTATTTATTTTTTTTTATTATATCTTCAGATGTATAGTTTAAAATTTATATGAAATTTATCTCACAACTTAATTAATTTTTACATTTCCCTAGGATGTGAATATTAATATTAAGAATTAATTTCATGGATAATCTAGGAGTTTGTGGGCGATTTTATTGGTGATTATATGTTTAAGTTTGTAATTTAATAATTATGTTTGTATATAGTATTCCAAATATAATAAAATATTTGATCATTTGGTGTTTCATTTCCTTGGTTTTATGCCAATTTGATGAAGTGAAGCATCATATTTGGGCTACTGGGGTCGAGGTCTTTATAGTTGATATTAAATCAATATTAGTAGAAACCATAGAAAATGTATTTAGAAAACATTAATTAAGGAACATAAACAGAATGTATACATTGTAGATAAGTATAGAATAACATGGTCTAATTATTTTTATGGTAGAAATTATGTGGGGATTCTTTGGAATATATTCTTTTCTAGATACAACAAGTGGACGTGGTTTTGGGAAAGATGTACCTTGGGGTAACAACTCAGACAAACTACATCGAGCCTGACTGAACATAACCCGACACATGAAAAAAGAATTATGCTTCACTTGGTTTGAACATATCTGGAGATATTTTTTTGGAAAATTAATATTTTTTCAAAACTACTATGGAGGATTTATAATAAAAAATTTCCCCATATAAACCATGGTTATGATTATGTGATTATCTATGCATAAATTTTAAACTTATTTTTAGTGTTTTTCTAGAATGATATTTTGAATCATCATTAATAAATTAAATTAGAGTATTCTATTATTTATAAGTGGTTCCTAGTGGAAGGAATGGATATCATATCAACGTGTGTATCCCATGTAGATATTTCCTTACTATCCAGGATAATGATATTGGAGATAGAGCTGCAAATGGAAATGAACAACTTATAACTATATTTTTAAAAATAGATCATGTTATAAAAAATAACACACACATATGGATTATCCTAATACACAGCGTGGTTGAAAAATGTGAGACCATTTTAAGAGACAACAACGTCAATCATTTAACTGGACTAGAAACCCGTTTACATTAGATCATTGGATAACCATACATATTTAATACACATTATATCGTAGGAGTGACCTTTTAAATGGTCTAATATATCAATTTTTTTGTGTTACTTTTTTTAGTCAACTCTTTCATCATTCCCCAATGCATTGGAGAGGTACATGGGGTTCACCCATTCACATATGCTATATTGGGCTCACCAGATCATATAAGCTATATTCGGTGCCCCAGCTCTCTTAAGATGTATTAGATTAACTAATTTATATATTCTATATCATTCTTAATCCTAAAAATAAATAGAACTATATGTAACAATAATTAATGAAAAAATTATAATCCTTCACTTTTAAACATCACACCTTTTAAAACACCTATAATTACTTTCTAGATTTGTCAATCCATTGAAAAAAATGGGTTTTGTGACAAAATCATTAAAACATTCATTTTAAGTTATTTAGAGGAAGAATATGGATGATATCATAATATAAAAATCCTAATTAATTACATAAATAATTAATGTATGATGAATTGATGAAAATAAATTTAAATTAACATTTAATAAATTTATTTGAAAACAAGAGAAAATAAAATTTTGTTTGAGTAATATTTTATAAAAAATTAAAATATTTAAAAAAATATTTTCATTCAAAAGAACCATGGAATATTATAAAGTATTATTTAAAAAATAATAGTCATTATGGATATAAAATATATTCATGTTATATATTATTAAAGAAAAAAATCATTTCAAACTTTTGTATGAATAAAAAATGACTTGTTTAGGAAAAAATTATGAAAATTCATATTTTAAAAATTATAAATAAATTCAATGATACGAAAAATAACCTTATGGAAAAATATAACTATATATATGAAAATTTAAGGAATAATTTTTAGGAAACAAGGATATTTAATAAAAAATTATTTCGACCATGGCGAAAAATAAGGTAAGATTTCATTAAAAATGTTTTGTTATTTTCTTATGTTACTAAATAGAGAAAAAAAATGTAAAAAATCGTATTATCAATTTATAACTAGAGTATAATATAATTAAATGGGTCTATCATATAAATATCATATAACTTCTTAATGGGAATTGAATCACAAACAAAATTGATTAAAATGGGATTGAAATACAATCACCTTACTATTGTGGTAATTGTTGAATTATAATCCCCATGAAGGAACAAACTAAAATGAATGTTACAATATATTAAAAATAATGACATTCATGTTATAAATTATAAAAGCAGATTCATTTACAACTCATAAAATAATATTGGTGGTTATCATAGATGTATCTCCCAATGGAAAAGAATTTGGGATAAATGATCCTTACAAAGGTCATATCATTGATTTGAGAAATAATCAAGGGAGTATTTATTTTTTTTAAATTCAAATGCATAGAAAAAATGAATATATATATATATATAAATTCACACATAATATTGGAATTACATAATCATTGAATAATTGATACTTCCCAATGAATGGAAATTGAGTTAATAAATCCCTTCAAATTTAGAAACATTCTAGTCAAACCCATATAGAAGATTTAATTTGAATTATTACTTAAAATAACCTTATCAGTTAATTATTATGTATATAACATGTTAAATGGGTAAAAATCACTACATACAAAGTAAATTATATGTATAACATTAATATTTTCCTCAATGTAGGGAAGTTTAGACAAAACCTCTTTCATTGATTCTAGATTATTCAAGTATGCACATTAACTCATGTATAACAAACATTGATGAATAATTTTATTTATTAAAAAAAATAATACAGGAATAATGCATTGTAATTTTAAAAAAATATATAATTTATTTTAAATGAAATATGTCATTACTTAATCATTTTATTTTGTCAGATGTTTTTGAGGATGTTAGGTTCATAATTTCAAAATAGATTCGGTGTGTTGACCATGTTCAAATTTTATTCTTCCATAATCTATAGAACAATAATTATGAAATAAAATTATTTTTTACATTTAAAAACAAAAATTAATGGTGGTAATGAATTTAATTATGTTAAAATCATGGAGGCGGTCGGCCATATATATACATGAGTTAATTTTAATTTTTCCAAATAACACCAAATAAATAATGAAACTATTATTTTGTACTTCCAAAATTATTATTATATCCAATATATCCTATTCTATCATTTAATATAATAAATATTCCATCCATTTTATGTGGTTATCAAAAATGAAGCTCATCGCTTCATGGTGGTGGTAATCTAAACAAACATAAGAACAATGTCAACATTTTATAATATATAGAATAGTAAGAAAATAGAAAATATATCTTATTTATGTAATTATAATAATAAAATATTTATAATATTTTTATATTAGATTAAAAATTATAACCATTTGGGAGATTTTGTTATGGAAAATGAGTTATATCAGTTTGTGAGGTTGTACCGCACCGTACACATGAAAGACATTTTCTTTACCATTTTATTGAAGTGTAGATTTATATAGGTTTTGAAATTAATATAATAAAATCTAATTATATTTTAGAAATAGATTTTTTTTTATTTTATCATGGTGGAATAATATTTTGAGAAGGTAGAGTATGAAATAATAATGAAACGTTTTTTTTTTCAAAATCCATACCTCTTCTCCGAACAACCTCTCATGGATTACACAGTAATCCCCCTGTGGTTGGTATTCTGAGAAAAATAATACCTATATTATGTGGATATGGATATTAGGAAAATATTTTTAAGGTATTATCCAAAAAGTGGTTCTTGAAGTGTGAACTGGTGGGGAGAAGGGTGTCCCTTTATTAAACTAGGGGAACAAAACTCTTTTATTTACATAATGTATTAAATTGAAAAAATGTAATTTTATGGATCAAGTGGATATAAATTCAGATAATTAGAATATAGAATAATTATGTGTCTAAATATTTTCATTTAATAATATTTTATCATGAATTTTTTATTTTAGAACCCTTATTGATTTTTAACCCATCGTTATCCCTTTTGAAAATTATAGGGATATCCATGCTATTTACTCTTTAAGGATCCAAAAAGTTTCTGTAAGAGGTAAATTACCCCCTAAATTGACCGAGGTTGAAATTTTATGTCATATACCATTCACTTGGATAAATATAGTATATTTAATAATTCTAAATAAATTAATAACAGATATTTTACATTTAAATATTATTGATGTAATTTTTAAGAAAATACATGAAATAATTTAAGGTAATTTTTTTATAAATATTATAACCTGATTAAAAAATAATATGGATCCAAAAATATGGTGTATGTTTTTTTGAAATAAAATGAAAAGAAATATACCCTTATGTTATTTTATTGTAACATTTTATGATTGCTATAGAGGTTTTCATTGTAATTAAAAAAATTAAACTATCACAAAGACAAAAACCCATTTTGTTCAAAATATTGAGCTCAAAAATCATATGATGATAAAATTATATGTATTAGATTGAAAAGTTTTCTTATAAAATAGAGTGTTAGTTGAGCACACATAAAGTCATATAGAAATGATATTAAAAATATTATAAAAAAAGTTTAATGTCATTTCACAGCATAATATAAAACATATCAAAATAAGTAATATGAAATATTATAAAAAATTATAATAACATAAATGTTTTATAAAATAAATTCTATACTTTCAAAAAAATATTTATCGAAATAAAAAGTTCTAACTTAAAATATATTGAGTTTTCAACCTAAATATTTGGTATGTATTTACATACTAGGAAAGCCCAAGATGTAATTATTAGTACAGATCTGTCATCCAAAACCTAGTAATTCTATTATATGATGATCACTATAATATTTGGATTCCAATCCTTTGGTATCATTTTATCAGCCAGATCCGAATTACATGTCTTCCTATCCCTAGAATCCCTCGATCAAAAGGTTGATCAAAACATGAAAATTAAAAAGGAAAACCATTCTACAAATTTTACAACGCCACACAGAAAATACTCAGAACACAACTCTAGGAATGATTACAAATCAAAAAACATGATGTTCTTGTTGATGGATATTCATATGCACTGAGTTTTAAATACATCAGCACCCACATCCTTAAATACAATCATATATATAGTTATTTCCCCAATTTACATATTTTCCATGAATCTTAGAGTTGGTTGGAATGACCAAAAATATTATTCACCCAATAGAGTAGAAAAATAAATGCATTAAATTTTGTCTTTGTTGAACCATTATAATGAAGTAATATGTTCCATGTGATAGAAATAATTACAACACTCTAATTTTAAACATTTCACATTCTGATGGACAATATTGTTTTTTAATTCGACGAATTGGCCTTAGGATTGTCTAATGAATTAGAACTATGGGAAATCTGATAGATATGACTCTGGTTAGTCTGATGGAAATAAAAATAGTCAATATAATAGTCAAGACACTAGCATATGTGGTTGACTAGACTCCATGTTAGTCTAATGGATCAGATTTCTAAATATAATGTTTATAATTTTTTTATTACAAAATATTTATATACTCAATAGAAAATACTATTTTCCCTTTTTTAGAATGATGAATACACATAATTTAAAATGAAAATATATTATCATTGAAAAATTTATAGTATTTTGTAAATTTAATAACATGAAAGTTATTATTCGTAAGAATTATATCCCATTTATATATTTTTAACCATATCTAGATGACAATTTTTTCATCATTCATTATACAATATGAATTATTATTAATTTGGAATCATGAAATAAATAAATTGTATCCCTTTATATAGTTTCGCACCCTTAGATGATTTATCCCAATTTTTTATTTCAGACCATTTAGGATTTTCAAAAATGAAAATGGAATGAAAGATATTTTCCTGATATATTAGGAAGTATAATATGAAAAAAAAAATTTGAATAACTATTAATCCAAGATAATAAAGAGCAATATTTATCCAAGTAAACTTGGAATAAATTCCATCAAAAATTATTTTTATAATAATCAATTCAAATGAAATCATTAAAATTGTTTTATTAACAAATACATCAAGAGTTTAGATAGAATGTATTCATTAATTCTTATACATCCTTTTGAAATATTCTTTTATCTTCTTCATAACCTCTTAGTTCTTTATGGATTCTTCTACCAGATACTCATTCTTGGTTGTATTCTTTTCTAATACTCGTATATTTTTATTATCTACAATTAACTAATAATATTATATTCATGAAAATATGTCTTCTTTTTTATTCATCCATGAGACTCAGAAACTCTTCTTTAAAAAATCATATCCTTAAATTATCATCTTCCAACTTTTTAATCTCCTCTTTCAGTTTACATATTTCCTAATTCTCAGTGTCTATAAATTGCTTGTACTATTCTATAAGCATTGATGAATCAGAGACATCAAAATATATCTTCTCAAAGGAATGATATATCTTAAATGACACATTTTTACATTGAAAAATTGATCATTACGTTCTTTCAGGTTGCCTTGAAATTTCCTCAAACATATTACCATATAATTAAATATTTTTTGCCTTATATTTTTCATTGAAACACCTTATATTAGCTTCGTTTTGACCAATTGATCCTCTCGGCTACAATAATGTTTTTGACTTCTCATTTAAAATATTATTAATCTACTTAAACCTTGCTACAAATTTTGGAAGAAAAGGTATTGAATTTTTAATTTTTCTCAAAGATTGAATAATATAATAAATAGACTTATGTGGTTCAATGATTGATATGTCTAATGAATCTTATGAAGCTTATAAAATGTTTTGAATATATGGCCCAAAATCATTTTCCCCATCTCCTTTATCATTTTAATCTTCTAAAACATTTTGAAAATCATCTTATATACTGGTATCTTCATTGTTTGAAAGTTTAGTATTTGAATTTTGAGCTTCCACTTCCTCTTATGAGGATGTTTTTTTAATAAATGAATCATCTAAAATTGAATATTTATCAAATTGAGTTGATATGTATGTAGATGATGAAAATAAGTTTGATAATCTATCTAATTATTTCCCTTTTAATTATCCTTCTTATTATATTAGTTCTATGACAATCTACCTAGCTGTTCATAAAACCCCATTCCCGGACATTTAATAATATTTATTTACATTATTTTGTATATCCTCTTTAATAAAAAAATTTAACGGTCCCTAAACTAAAATTTCTATTTGGGATTAAACTATAACATATTTTCCCTTTAAATTTTCAATAACTATGGAAATAAAAGATGTTTTAACATTCTCTAAATTTGTGATAGGATGTTTCTCAGAACCTATTATATGTTGAAGAACTGATAATGGTGAAACTGATTTGGGTTCACTGGTTGATGCTTGTTTTACACCTTTAATAATGTTCTCTACCATAATAGCCTCAACAATTCTATTCCTCTATTTTTCATATTTAATTCTTCTTTAATTTCATATTTAGTTTTGATAATTAAATATAATACCTCATTTTTATAGAGAAATAAATAGAGATCCCAAATTTCATTTATGCTTTACGATACATCCATATCATAAAATCCTCATAGGTTATGTCTTATTGTTTCTTTTGAACATTAGGATGATATGATTTATATTTCCTTTTCTCTTGAACTATTTATTATTTTTTATTAACTTCTAATTATATCCCTCCTTATCTTATTTATATATACATTTTCTCAAAATTGGATTAAAGATATATTTCATACCCACCATGGTTTCTTCCCCAATAAGTAGAAAGTTTTGACTAAGTATATAAAAATAATTCATTATGTGAATCTGTTACATATATTTTAATAACATCATATTTATGAATAAGGGTAACATTGGAATGTTGAATTCATAGATGTTTTATTAATAGATTCAATTAATAGAAAATCATCTATCACTAGGTAAATCTACCTCATATTGGTTTGGTAGTCTAATAATAAGAAATCAAGGAATTTAAGCATATCCATATCTCATTTCTTGATTATAATATACCCTTTTATCAATAGAATTACTATTTTTCAATTTGTTGTTAATTTAAAAATTTTTAAGCCTTATCATATAAAAATAGAAAATACATTTCAGCTTTTCAATTTTCAAGAATGTAACGCTTCATCGGAAGCTTATGATATTGAAGTTATGTTTCCCCATCTATGGGTAATTCTACTAAATGAACAAATTTTTGAATTATTATTTTGAAACTCTCTCTAAATAAGTGTACTAAAATAACATCTAAACCTACCTTCACACTAAATGACACCATACACTATAATTTTCTAAAAATTTATATATATTTCAATTCCAAATCATCTTTTTCTATTAATATATTTTTCACTACCATGATAATTAAAAAATATTTTAAAAAGAGATTCATGCCTTCATACCGAGTACACTTAATTAGAATTTCCATTACAACTTCTTGGTTTTTGAAATATTTAATTGAAAGAATCTAGCTGAAACGGATGACTAGATGTACTGATTAGTCTAATGCCAATGTTTCAGATTCAATAATAAATTATAATCCAAGGGTCGAGATAATTTATATAAATCAGTGTAGTATAATGGGGTACCACTACTTATATATAAGATCAAGGGGAATACCATTCAATATTCATATTTCTAAAATCTCCAATTGAAACCATATTCTAATATGATGATTGTGATTCATTCTCCAATTATTTAATAAATATTTTGAACTCTTAATGGTTTTTTAAGAAAAAAATTCCATGGTACTAGTGTATTGTCCAATTTAAAAAATGTGTATAATTTTAAAAAATTAATGTTTTTAAAGAGAGAAGAATATGTAAAACAACATAGAAATAGAAATGTAATGGATAATTGAAAAAAATATATGATTAGAATAATACATCTCAGAGTAAATATTAAGAATCAGTATAAAAGTTTTTTTTTCAGAAACGTGTCTTTATTTTTTTCTAAATGAAATATAATTCGATATTATATTCAAAAAAAAATTATTGTTTGAAAATAATAATGAATAGTATTTTTAAATCAATGAAAAAAACATGATTCTAAAATATTGTATTAAAAATTATGTTTTCAGAATATTTTATTAAAAATATTGATTCTGATGTATTTTTGTAAAAATTTGGATTCCAAAATATTTTAGGACAAATATTTTTTTGAAAACTAAGTATTTTAAAATAATTTTTTGTAATTTTTTTTATAAAACATGAACATATGTACTCCTCCATTAATAAGGAAAAAATTAATGTAAGGGTATTGGTAACAATGAATTAGATATGAGTTTTCATTTTATATTTTTCATTCCAACCATATGTCAAATAAATTAAAATCTATTAGAAATAAGAGTTTTAGTAAAAATATAAAAATGTTTTTTTATTTCCAATGAATTATAAAATTATATCTTCTTTTAATGTATGATCATGATAGAAATTATGTCTCATATATGTTTTATTTTCTTATGAGTGATGCGATGGGTTTTTTACATATCAAAAAATAAAATTTTTTATCAAAAAATATTTGAGTATTACTAAAACTCATTCAATATTCAGTGGGTTTCTGTTGCATCCACAACACTCGGGCACACCAACTTATAGATACATCATATTCAGATTCCGTTGTGGAGAGTGTTACAAAGTTTTTTTTCTTCCAAGACTAAGACACTAAATCTTTTCTTGAGAAATGAAAAGTTCCATATATAATTTTTCAATCCATTATACATAAATAAAAATCATCATCTAAAAATATATTAATTAAAAATAATTTCAAAAAGATTAAAATAAACCTAAATCCATAGCTGAAATAAAAAATTTGAAAACAAAATTTTAAATCATTATGTTTGAACTATTTTTTTCTCGATATCTAGAACATTGTCATATTTATTAAATTAAATCATAATGATTAGTAGTTCATTATAGTGCACTTCCAGTAATTACCATAAAGATCTTTTGATCAAATATTTTCCCAACATTATAAACAAATAATGTATTTGAGGTTCCTTTTGAAATCTATATAATTTTAGTGTTTCCATATTTGAATTTATTTAGAAGATATTTTACATACTTATGCAGAGATATAAAATTTCTATATAGATTTTTTAAAATTTGAAAACCCATAAAAGATGTGTTTTTTTATCATTCTTATTTGAAACTCAGACCTCGTAACATACACAAGTGAATATTTTAATGTTTTTTGAGTTGAAAAAATATAATTTTATTAAACTAAATTTGAGAAATGTTTATTTATTGAGAATAATATATTATGATATTATTTGGATTTTCATATCCGTTAAGTAATATTTTTTGTAACAGAAATCTTGTCAACCTACCATACCATGCTCTATAGGATTTGTTAACTCTATAAAGTGCCATAAAAAGTTTAAAAAGATATTCTATATGTTTTATGTTTTCAAAACAAGGGGTTTTTTCTACATAAAATTCCTCTCAAACATATCCATTAAGTAATACGCACTTCAAATCAAATTTAAATAATATTAAAGTTAAGAATGGTGAATATGATTGAAGTATACGAATAAATTCAAGTATCACTAATGAAGAATAATATTCCTCATAATATATTCCCTATTATAGATTATATCCTTTATAAATAGATATATAATTATTTCTAACAATAATTCCATTTTCATATTTTTTTCTAGAAATCACATTTTACAACAACTACAAGAGTATTTTTAATTTGTTCAACCAAAGTCCAAATATGATTCCTCTAAAATTATTTGAGTTCATATTTATTTTATTTTACCCTATCATCGTCACCTAAATCCTCATCATGATATCCACATCCGAATTGAGATATAAATTAAAAATGATCAGTTTTATTTTTTAATGAACTTTTAGTTCTAACTAGATAATCTAAATCACCAATGGTATTATCAATAGGATAATTCTTAAGAAAAAATTTATTTCTTTTACTTTTATGACTTTTTTTCAATAATATTTTTAAAATATTATTGAGTTATAATTTAAAAAATATATTCTTTTTTTATCTCATCAGATGAGCATGCTAACATAGGATAAAAATCAATATTTTAAATAACACTTGATGGTATTCTTTGATGTCATTTCAAAGCAAAAAATATCAATTACATAAAATTTAAATTGTACTGTTTCATAAAAGGTAAATGAGTTTTTATTAAAAACAATATATTCATTTATAGTTTTATAATATTTTTAAAAAAATTACTTCATCATATTTTGGATACAATTTTAGTAAGTTAAAATTATTATATTGAATGAATAATTTGCATAAAAAATTATGTATTAATAAAGTGTTGTATTTTTACTTCCACAAATGAGAATGATTTTCATTCATAAAATGTATTATTAACACATAATTTATTGTGTGATATGAAATACTAATTTTTCAACCAATATTTTATAGTAACTCACTATTTACTCAACATGGTTTTCATGATCTCTTGAAGAATCAATTTATTCATTTGAGTAACCTATTTTTCATTGGACTTCTTATTTTCAAAAAATTATATATATAAAAAATTATACAAAAGGATTTAAAATTTTAATTTAAAAATTCTCTAACATGATCAATATAAATTGTTTTTATGTAGATGGTTTCCCCATTTTTACCTCTGGATAAAAAAGTTTTTTTTAAAAAAGGCATCATAATTATTCTCTAGAAAATAGTCCCATCTGTATCTAGTGTAACAATCAACTAAAGAAAATATATAATGTTAAAAATGATACTTTATGTTTTTGTGGGATTAAACAAGTCCATGTGCACTAATATTAAATCATCAGATATTGAGACTTCACTAATAGACATAAAAAATTTCTTATGTTTCTTACTAGATTGATAAGGGTCACAGAGTTTAGAAGTGTCAAACCAAAGTTTCAGAAGATCATTATATAGTCCTTTACTATATAAAATAGTTAATTTTATAATATTTATGCTTCCTAATATTATATTCAACAACCATGATTGGTCTTCCTATAACACCTCGAGCGTAGTTACACAGAGACAGTTCATTATTATATAACATTGGCATGATCAAAAAAGATCAAATCTAGAAAGTGATATTTGTTTTGTAGCATTGGAAGTACTAGATACTTTCATAAGTTTTTTATTAAAATATAAAATGAAAAACAACAAAAACATTGTCTCCATTGACCATATTTCATATCTGTTAGACTATCCCTACATGTATTTCATAATATGTAACGCCCCAACTATAGTTACCCAGATTCAATGCATTATTTTAATATATTGGCATGATATAAGGAATCATGTCTCGAAATAATGATTAGTTTTTTAGTTTTGGAAAATTTATTACATACATGAACATTACATTACACAATCAAACCTAAAACACAACATAAATAATCCCTTGTGAATGCCATTATTCCCCTATATTAACCCTGCATGTCAAACATAATACACCTATTGGAATCTTGGGAAAAAGAAAACATAAGAAATGGGTGAGCTCAGATCCTTGATAAGGAGAACAATTAGAGGAAACTATCTTAAAAAAGAATAAACATTTAATTCATTGTATAAATCTAAAAAAATCCTTTTAAACTTAAACATCAGCATAATATGGAAAGGATTAATCCAATAATTCCATTTACTTATTCTCGTGTATATTTTACTAGTCATATAATCACTTGTAATATCATTAGATAATTTCATAATGATGGAATGCATAATGTCGGGCATCATAAACACATAGTCAAGGCTTCATGCCAAGACTAAAAATAATATTTTTTCAAGGCCTTGTTCCAAGACACAATTTGTCTCATGAGACCTACCGATGCATCGAGAAGAAATAGAGGGCTCCACCTATCCCATACTAAGTCCAATGCATTCTTCATATGAAAATGTCGACATAAAATAAAAATTCATATTAAAACTAGCATATGAAATGTCAATACATGAACCGTAAATCATGAATGTCATAAATATAGCACATTCATATTCAATCCTATCATATCTCATTCAATACAATATTGAAGAATTTATTTATAATAAATCATCCTCGATCAAGAATAATATCCAAAAGGATGTTGACATAGTTGAAAATTATTAGGTAAATTCTTTGAGAGAAATATCCTCTGTTTAAAAAACCCTTTAAAAGTCATAAAATTTATAAAGAAAGACATTTAAAATAAATTTTCGAACAAAAGCGTCCCATACCACTTTGAAACTTTTGAAATAATTAACATTTTAAAACATTCATGTCCCTATAAAAAAATCTTTTTAAAACTATTTTGAAAACATGTGCATTAATTAGAATGATTTTAGAAAATAAATATTTATACCATTACAATGATATTTTTGTTGAAGAGTTCCTTAAGAAGAATACTTTTGAATAATTCTTTATCTATCATGGAAATAGATAATAAATATGAATTAGTAAATACTTACACATAAACACTCTCGAATTATAATGTGATTGAGAAATTAACCCTTAACTTGTACTTTTTTTTGGTTGAGGGTACGTTAACCACCTGTATAATAGTTAAATAATTGTAATTAAATTATACTAGAACCAAATACATAAATATTATATCATATATGATCTTCTAATATTGCTTTGTTAATAATATTTTAGTAGTATCATTGTTTCGGTTGTTACCTGATTCGTTTTATATTATATGCTTGGTTACTTAATTCATGTATGTTATGGATAAGATGTATTTGATTCATATATATAAGGATATTATGTTATTATATATTATTTTTAATAATCAAATGAATATTATTCCAGAATGGTTACAATGGGGAATGAATCTCATCGCGTTCGTGGCGACAGTAATCTGTACGTACACACGAATTCTACTTCTGTTTCAATTTTTTTTATTTTAAAAAGAAATAAATCCAAATGATACATAGGTATATTATTATTCTAGAAAAATTTAATTTTCTATATATGTTATATAATTTCATTAACACAATCCTTTAAACGTTCCATGTATGGTATGAATGAGTCATATCACATTGAGGGGCGGTAGTCCGCACTTCCTCAAATAAAATTATCATATATTTACAACATGAAAAGAATAATGGTATTCCATAAAATAGAATTTCAAAAGCTTATAGATAAAATAAATATAAAATATATCATATATAATTATAGTTCCATCATAATGTCCACCATAAGACGTGGTAGTATAATATTGGACTATCATCGTTACGTGAGGCAGTAGTTCACCGTACAATGAAACATTATGTTATATACCCATTGGATGGAGGTGTGTGTATGTGTAGTTAAAATAAATATCATAAAAACAACCTAGTATATTGAGGTTACTGTTTTTTTAAAAAGTAGAATAAATTGATTTTATGTTGGTGGATAAGTAATGTAATTGAAAAGAACTTAAGAGGAGACATTACATTTAAAGCGGATAACTCCCTTTGGTTTAAACCAAAAGTCTTCTATGAAGTGCCTTATGCCTAAGGTAAAGCTTCTAGGAGGAATAGTGGGATTTAGGGAGTCTAATTGGATAGGGGATGGATGAGAAAAGGGGCTTGAGAGGTTTGTGAAATGGGTTAGAGGTGAGGGATTTTTAAAAGGGGGAGGAGGGGCTTTTAGGAAAGTTGAAAAATATTATTTTATTATATAAATATTTTAGGTTTATACAGGTCCAAAACTCATTAAAGTCTAAGATATGATAACTCATGTTCAGAATAAAATCATACAATAATAATTGGATATGTTTTTGATATTGTTTTAATTTTGATAATCTCATTTTTTAAATCATTCATTAACGAGGTAAACACTACATCATTATTATGTCAAAAATAATTGTATTTGTTTCATGTCTAAAAATTAAAAAATAAATACCATGATTTAATAAATATTTTTATATTTCAAATTAATATTTATAGTTGAAAATATAACTTATAGAACCCTTTGTAAAAATTGTTTTACTAAAAGATAGATGTTTATGTTATTTTTGACTTTACATTAAATTAATTAATATAAAGTGTCTTTATCACTCTCTAGTGGATCTATGTGGTCCCAAAATAGACCCAAGGATGACCATGGTCTAAAATGCATCAAAAAATAGGAATAAGAAACTTTTTATGGTATTTTAATATTATTATAATAATATTTTTCTACCCTTATTTACCAGATTTACCCTTTAACAATGATAAATTTTTTACTAATGTAAATATTAATAATGTTTAAAAATAAAAGTTACCTATTTACACAATTTGGACCTACAAATCCCAAATATGTAATTCATTTTTTCAAATTAAATATATAGAAGTTCCATAAATTGAATTAAAATTAATTATCTTTGTCAAAACAAAAATCTTGTTTTTGAGAGATAATAACTATCATAAGACTGACACTTGTTTTTGTCCAATTTAAATGTGAAATTACATCCAATGAAATAAATTATATTAAATGATAAAAATATAATATAATTATACTTAAAAATCACTCATATCTATAATTTAACACTATAAATTATTTCAATTTAAAATGTTATTTTCAATTAAAATTTAGTATTTTTTACTATTCATCAAAATATAAAAGTTATCAAAAAAGTACCAAAAATTTATCTGAAATAAAATTTGATGTCCCACTTATAAATAATAATTTAATTTCACTAAATTTTATATATAAAAGTTTCAAAAACTGGTTTTAAAAAATGGTCTCCATTAAAAGGTGGTAAAATTGATTTTTTTTAAAATACTTCTTTTATCTAAAAAAATGAATCTGTTATTATATTATGTCTAGGAAATACATGATATAAATTCTAAAATTATATGGAGTATATAAAATTCAAAATTCAGTTAATACTATTCATAACTACTTTTTGAAAGGCTAGTTTGGTAAGTTGTGGTGCACTCGAATTCAGTGTTGCGTGTAACAGAAGTTATTAAATTATTTTGAAGAGATAACATAATATGAAATCATGGGTTTTACATTCTCCCCTCCTTCAATAAATTTTGTCCTCTTAATTTGATTTTTTTTAAAATAAATGGTTAAAAATAGAAAAATACCGTTGTCGGAAAACCCACATCGAAAGTTGGATTAATAAAATTTAGCCTTAATAAGAGGGAAAGTGCAATGAAAAAGTCACCACCAAATTTTGATCTCGGTTAGGAGAAAATTGGAGGAAATTAGAGACACATAATTGGAGTAAAATCATAAATATTTATAGGGACTAATTGAGGTCATCAATTACAAATAAGTGTAAAATTTATAGCCTCAAAGCCATAAATCTCTGATGGTTTAAAATATCATCAGATCAATAAAAAATTAGGTATTAGGATAACACTTTTTTTTTATTAATATCCCTTACCTAAAGTTTAAGAATTAATTTATTAGTAGAATAAGAGGAAAAATTATTGTTGACATGAAAAGTTTCACCCTTCAAATAATTCCCATCACAACCTCGTCTTTCACTCCAAGAGATAATAGAATTCCAAAATATTATATTTATCCTAATCGTAGAGGGTTAAAAAATTAATGATTTTATAATTCATTTGTTAAATTATTTAAGAAAACTATGTTATAAAAACTAGGACACCACGTAGGCTACTGGTAGGTGATGTACCCTTGTCACCCTTCAGTTATGGGTTCATGTCTTGTGGCCTTACCGGATGTGACAAGTTGTCGCTCGACCTCTGGGTTGTCCTTTTTATGACAATCCAACAATAATCATAAGATATTCTTTAACCTTAAAAATTGTATCCAATGTCAATGTTAATCTATTCCAACATTTAGACTAATCCACAATACTTCTGTCCGAACTCACAGTCCAAAATATATAAGGAAGATCACATAATATATATGTAAATACCTTTATCGTCTATTCTCTTAAAATGTGGTAACAAAATGAATTTCCAGAAAACCATATTTGAATAAGTATGTACTTCTTTATTCCTTTTGTAAGTTATAGAATACTGGATATACTAATTAAATCCAAAAATTTTGTAATCACCAATAATGATAGAATAAAAACCATTAATTAGTTCCATGATAGTCAATAATATTCAATATAATTTATCCAAATCCATAATATCTAATTCCAAAATCAATACCACAGTATCAGGCCCATATTAATGTTTATCTTTCCTTTAACCGTGTATTTTCTAAAACGTTTAACTTGTTATTGAGTCTCTTTTCTTCAGACCACACAATCTCAAATACTTGATTAAATATTACTACAATAATATCCTTATATACTTCATAATTATTATAACCAATACATCATTGATACAACACTCAAGTGACATAATTATTTAATATCAACATAAGAACCCTATTCATTACTCTTCATTTGTGGTAATATAATAACATGATTATTATCCAACAACATCATTTGTGTTGTAATATAATGATTGAGACATTGATATGCGTAGTGTCCCAACTCTTTGCAGATGAAGAATTGTACATTTGAAACCTTTTTCTTACCCATGGAATAATGTACTTGGTTTCTTTTTTCTCCACACTTATAACATACTCCAATTTCATTCAAGCATTTTACAGGTGATTCTTTCCATAGTTATCACATACGAGAAAATCCTCCTTTCACTTATTTCTATTTCTAGAGTATTCAGCTGATCTCTTCTTCTCCATCTTTGCTTTATGGTCGTAAGACTTAGAGATTGCATTTTATATCTTGAAAACACATGATAAAATATCTTCGTATGATGAGAAGGATTTTAAGACTAATTCTCGATAGAGAAATGGTTTTAACCCTATGAATAATCGAGCAATCTTACTCCTTGGGTTACATATAAAATATACTGTATGCCTTGCTTACCATGTAAACATAACCTCATACTTTGCAACATTCTCATCATCCTTTTGCCTCAGACTCAAAAATTTCATTTCAATGTCCTCTCGAGGGTCACGAGAAAAGTATTTTTCTTTAAAAATATCTTTAAATACCCTCTAATCCATATTAAATACTTCTTCACGTTCCTTTTTGTTTTGAATTAATGAACACCATTGATCTACATCTTCTATACGGAGATAAACTACCATGAAAAATTTTTCCAATTCGCTACTCCCCAAAGCATGAAATATTTTCTCTAAGAAACTTATCCATTTCTCAGCTAAAAATGTATTTTTATTCCTATTGAATGTTGGCGGTTTTTGCCTCATGAATTGATCTAACATTTATCCTCCGCATTGTGGATTAAGGTGCTCTATAAAAGTTAGTTTATTATTAATTACCTGAGTGAGTTGTCCCATTATGGTGAAAAGCTGATCATCACCAATTTCATCACTAGTTCCACTATAATTATCTAAAGTAGGAGGGAAATCCCTACATAGATTACATTAATTGAGTTGGTTTCCATTCCTTCGACAAGGTTCCATTTCTAAAAAATGGTATACACTACATTAGTTTATGAATCGCAATACACAATTCCAAACTTGTAAAACACTTAACATAAATTGAACAGTTTAGGGATATAATCCATAATCATAAAAAAATTTTCTTTAAGGAGGTATGTATTCATAAATCCTTAATAATGGTTTGTAAAGAAAATGTGAATTATCCTAGGAATTTCCCCTGGGAGTGTCGTAACCAAGAGTGCAGAAATTCCCATTGTCGTGTACTAGGATACTCCAGGTCAAGCATGAAACTCCTTGTCAGAGTTTTCACTCCTAGGTACATCTATTTCAGAGCCATCTCTACTTTCTCATATCTATACTGGGATGTATTTCTTGGAAAATACACAAAATCTCTACATTGGAAAAATTCTGAGAAGATCATCTATACTAATCCTCAAAGTCTATCTTAGGGTAATGCTCTTTAATCCAAGATTAACTAAATCTAGTTTCCAAGGTCTGTAATAAACTTCCTCTGATACCAACCGTAATGCCTCGACCCTTGTTACCTAGAGTCGGTGCTTTATTTTAATATATAGGCATGATACGAGAAATCATGTCTCGAAAGACCGATTAGTTTAGCAGTTTTGGAAAATAGATTAAAAACAAGAATGTTACCTTACACATTCAAACATAAAGAAAAAAAAATAATTCATTGGTAATACCTTTATTTTCCTAGATTAACCCTGAATATCGAACATAATACACTTTTTTGGAATCCTATAAAAAAGAAAACATAAGAAAGGGGTGAGCTCAGATGCTCAATAAGGTTAAAAATTTGCAGAAACTATCATAAATAAGCATTAATATTTAAGGAAATGTATAATACTAAAACAAAATCCTTTTAAAAATAAACCACAACATCATATGGACAAGATAAATCAAATAATTCCATTTACTTATTCACATTGATATCTACTAGTCGATAATCACATGTAATATCAATTGTTAATTTCATAATGACGGAATGCATAATGTTGGACATCATAACCACATTGTCAAGGCCTCGTACCACGACAACAAATAATTTTTGTCAATGCCTTGTGCCAAGACACAATTTGTCTCATGAGACCTACCGATACATCAAGAAGCTACAGTAGGCCCCACCTGTCATATACTATGTCCAATTCATTCCTCATATGAAAATGTTGAAAATAAAATAAACATTCATATTAAAATTAGGAAACGAAATGTCAATACTTTAACTATAAATCATGAATGGCATAAAAATAGATCATTAAAAGTAATTCATATCATAACTCATTCAATAGAGTATTGAAGATTGTATTTATAAGAAATCATCTTTAATCGAGAATAATATCCAAAAGGATGTTGACATAGTTAAAAATGATTAGTAAAACTCTTTGGGAGGGATATCCATTATTCATGGAAACATTTAAAAGGCCAAAAATTTATAAAGGACAAAATTTCAAAGAAAATTTTGAATAAAAGTTTCTAATACCACTTTGAATCTTTTGAAAGAATTAACATCTTAAAACATTCACGTTCATATAAATAAAACCTTTAAAATCCATTTTGAAAAAACGGACATTAATTAGAATGAATTAGAATAATAAATTTTTAAACCATCACAATGATATTTTAGTTGAAGAGTCCCTTAAAAATAATCCTTTTGAAAACCCCTTTATCTTATATGGACAAGGATAACAAATATGTCTTAGTAAATACTTACACATAATCAATGTCGAATAATATTCAAATTATGGAATAAACCCTTACCTAGTACTTTTCTTTGGTCGAGGGTACATTAACCTCCTATATAACAGTTAAATCATTGTTATTAAATTATACAAGAACCACATAAATAAATACGATATCATATATGATCTTGTAATATTTCTTTGTAAATAATATTTTAGTAGTATCATTGTTTCGGGTGTTAACTGATTCATTTCACATTATATGTTTTGTTACGTAAGTAATGTTTCTTATGGATAAGATGAATTTGAATCATATCCATAATTATATTATGTTCTTCAATATTATTTTCAATAATAAAATGAAAATTATTCTTTATTTTTTTTGAGAGGGAATGAATCTCATGGCATTATTGGAGATGATAATCCATACATACGCACGAATGCTACTTGAATTTCATTTTTGTTAATTTAATTGGAAAATGACCAAATGATACATAGGTATAATATTATTAAAGTATAATATAATAATTTATATATGCTAGGTATATTAATTAACACCATCTTTTATACATTCCATGTATGGTATGAAAGAGTCATATCACTTTGAAGGGGTGGTAGTCCACACTTTCTCAAATGAAATTATTGTATATATAAAACATCAAAAGTATAAAAGTATGATATACAAGAGAATTAAAAAAGATTATAGATAAAATAAATATCATAAATATCATATATAATTATAGTTCCATCATAATGGCCACCATATTCTATGGTATAAGAGGATTGAACAATCATCATTTCGTGAGGCAGTAGTTCGTCATCCACAGAAACATTATGTTATATACCAATTAGATGGAGGTGTGTGTAAGTGTGGTAAAAATAATTCTCATATCAAAAACCAAGTATATTTAGGATACTTCTGTTGTTATAAATGAAATTAATTAATAGAGTATATGGGGTCGGATAAGTAAAATAAATTAAATTAAATTAAGATGAGATGTTACCATAAAATTGGGTAACTCCTTTTGGTTTAAAAACAAAGGCTTTCTTGAAGTGACTTCTGCCTATGGTAAGGCTTCTAGGAGAAATATTGGGTTGTAACTAGTCTAATTAGGCAGAGTTTGGATGATCCAAGGGGATTTATAGGTGTGATGAATGGTTTAGAGGTCAAGGATTTTTATAACGGGGAGGAGGGGCCCTTTAGGAAAATTTGAAAATATTTTTTTATTACATAAGGATTTTTGGTTTCCAAACGTCCAAAACTCAGTAGAAGATAAGATGACCCATTTCTGAAATAAAATAATCCATTAAGAATGGTACAAGTTTGGGATATTATGTTAATTTTTATGATCTCATTTATTTGAATTATTCATTAATGAGGCAAACACTGCATCATTATTGTGTCATAAATAATTTTATTTATTTAATGTATAAAAATTGTTAACAAAATACCATGATGTAGGGAATCTTTTTAGAATTAATATTAATATTTATAGTTGAAAATATAACTTATATAAACCCTTGTAAAAATTATTTTACTAAAAGATATATGTTTTTGTCATTTATATCTTTACATAAAATTAATTAATATAAAGTGTCATTAACACTCTCTTGTGGCACCATGTGATCCCAAAATCTACCCAGGGATTCCCATTGTCACAAATGTATCAAAAAAGTTCAATATGAAACATGTTAGGGTAATTTAATATTATTATAATAATATTTTTTTACGCTTGTTTACCATATTTACCCTTTAACCGTGGTTAATAAAATATTTACTAAAGTAAATATTCATAATGTCTAAAAATAAAAGTAACTTATTTACAAAATTTGGTCCACCTGATTACAAATATGGAATTCATTTTTTCCAAATTCAAAAACATAGAAGTGGAAGAAATGAATTTAAAATTAATTCCCGTTGTGAAATCTAAAAGCGTGTTTTTATGAAATAATAACTATCAAAAGATTGGCACTTCTTTTTGTCAAGTATAAATGTGAAATTACATACAATGAACTAAATTATATTAAATAATAAAAATATAACTTAATGATACTTTAAAACCTCTCAAATTTATAATTTAACAATATAAATTATTTCGATTAAAAAAGTTGTTTTCCATTAAAATTTATAATGTTTTTACTATTCATCAAAATATGAATGTTATCAGAAAAGTGCCAAAAATTTATCCAAACTATATTTTTTTCCTGATTTTAAATAATAATTTATTTTTATTAAATTGAATATATGACGGTGTAAAATATTTGTTATGAAAAAAGTTTTTCCATTAAAAGGCGGCAAAATTTCATTTTGTGAAAAAAACTTCTTTTATCTAAAAAATGATTTTTTTCTTATATTATGTCTAAGAAAAACATAATATGGATTAAAGTATTATATGGATTATATAAAATTCAAAATTCAGTTAATACTATTTATAACCACCTTTTGAACGTCTAGTTTGGTACGTCGTGGTGCGTTGAAACTCGGTGTTGCATGTATCACAAGATATTGAATTACTTTGAAGATATAACATACTATTAAATCTTAGCGTGTTACATAATATACTTCTTCACATCCTAGGAAATATAAAACATAGAAAGGGGTGGTCTAAGAATATCCTTAAGGATTACAATATAGAATAAACCTTCATAAATAAGCATAAAAATTTAAGGCAATGTATAAAACTAAAACAAAAGCCTTTTAAACATTAAATTTTGCATATTGTGGAAATGATAAATAAAATAATGTCATTTACTTATTATCATGGATATTCTACTAGTTGAATAAACATATGATATATCAATAGCTAATTTTATAATGATGGAATGCATAATGACGTATATCATAACCACATATTTGAGGCCTCGTGGCAAGACTACAAAAAAGATTTTGACATGGCCCTGTGCAACGACACTAGTTTGTCTCAGGAGACCTACCGATGCATTGAGGAACAATAACAGGCTCCACCCATCACTTATTATGTCCAATACATTCCTTATATGATAAGTTTGAAACATAACATAAACATTTGTATTAAAACTAGCATAATAAATGTTACTACATTAACCATAAACCATGAATGGAATAAAAATTACACACAAACAGTCAAACATATCACCAAACCTTCAATACAATATTGAAGTTTTTTATCCTAACAAATAAACTCCAAACAAGTAAAAAATCCATTAAAGGATGTTGGCATAGATGAAATAAATACTATTTGATAGAAATATCTCTTTCTATTTTTAAATCATTTAAAAGATATGTAATCTTAAAAGAAAACATTTATTATGAAAAAAAATCTAATAATATTGTAAGGGAAGATTCAAAGAAGTTATTACAAAAGAGAATTTCCACACCCACCGTATAAGTTTAAAAAAAATTCATACCTTAATTTGTTGAAAAGGTCATAAATTTCCTTGTTTGGAAAATGATGGATATATTCCTTTTAAACCATTTTATAATAATTCAAACAAGGGTATAAATGAACTTAACCAACAGTTTAGTAAATAGTATAAATGTTTTGAAATATATTTTTAAGAAATATAGATGTGGATGATAAAGAAGTCCCAATATATACTTACATAAAAACAAACTCGGATAATAAAGAGATTGGGAAATTAACCCTTAATTTGTGCTTTTCCTTGGCCGAGGGTACATTAACCTCATGTATAATAGTTAAATAATTGTTACTGAATTATTCAAGAACAATATACATAAATATGATATCATATATGATCTTCTAACATTTCCATTTTAATAATATTTTAGTAGTATCATAGTTTTGGGTGTTAACTGATTCACTTTCCTTTATATGTTTTGTTATGTAAGACATGTTTGTTATAGGGAAAGAATCTCATTGTGTTTATGGATATGGTAATCCGTAAATACACATGAACGCTAATTCCATTTAATTTTTTTATTTTAAAATGAAATAAGACCAAATGATAGATATTTATATTATTATTATAGTATAATATTATATATTACATATGTTACATATGTACATTAACACCATCATTTATACGTTTAATGTATGGTATAAAAGAGTCATTTCACTATGAGGGGGTGGTAGTCTGCACTTCCTCAAATGAAATTATCGTATATATACAACATAAAAAGAATAAAGGTATGCTATAAAATAGAATTATAGAATATTATAGATAAAATAAATATCATATATAATTATAGTTCCATTATAATGGCCACTATAAGAGGTAGTAGTAGAAGATTGAACAATCATCGTTTCATGAGGCAGTATTTCGCCATCCATAGAAACATTATGTTATATACCCATTAGATGGTGGTGTGTGTAAGTTTAGTTCAAATAATTCTTAAAACAATAACCACGTATATTAAGGATAGAGTTGTAGTTATAAATGAAAGGTATAAAGAGAGTTTAGGGGGGTGGAGAAGTAAAATAAAAGAAAAGAACTTAATAGGAGATGTTACATTTAAATAGGGTAACTCCCTTTGGATTGAACCAAAAGTCTATCTTGAAGTTCCTTCTACCAATGGTAAGGATTATAAGAGGAATAGAGGGATGTAGGGAGCTTAATTAGGAAGTTGTTGGACGATCTAGTTGGCTTTAGAGGTGTGAGAAAAGGGTTATAGGTGAGGTTTTCTATAAGGGAGAGGAGGGGATCTTTAAGGATTACAGATATATGTTTTATACAATATCAAACACTATGATCTTTTTAAAATTTAGGGTGTTATATATTTTCTATTAGAATAAATCAATATTATTATGAAATACAAGGACAAATTTTAGTAATGTTGTGGAGTTATCGATTAGAGGATCTTATAATAAATTAATAATTTCCAATTAAATGGAAAAAAGGTATGAGACGAGATTTGAGAATCATAAATACCAGAATGTAATGAGTTGAAAATTATCGAAAGAAATTTTTTGTAAACATTAAAAAATATATAAAGGAGATTTAAAATTGATAACATAACTAAAAAAGGTGAACTCAAAAAATTTGCTATTTTCATGATGTGCCCAAATAAAACTATTGGTAATTTCTTCAACTATCACATTGTTATTTTAGGATATATAGATTTAATAATTTTTTAAAATATTTATGTTGATTTTATCATCGAAATTATTAGGAGGTTAAATATATTATTTAGTATAAAGATGTTGGTTCTTGATAAAGGTAATCTGGAATACATATCTATTTATAATATTTACAACAATATGGTGGCCTTTTAAATGTAGGTGAATAAATCAGTCACATAATTTAAATAATAAATGGAAATCTAATTTGAAGCTATATATATATTTAACATACATAATCCTAGAAAAAACTAAGAAGAGGTTAGGAGTGAATTACTATCTCTCATAGCATGAAAAATTATATGGGGAAAATTCTGGTAGGAAGATAATTCACTATTAGCCCTAATTTATTATGGAATAGATGGAAATATAACATTGATATGTATAGGAAATATTTATGGGTATGATAAGGATAAATTCCAGAGAAAATAGAAGAAAAATTTCCCACAAATAGAATCCTCAAAGGATAAAATATATCAGAGAAATGGTTTTAGTGAAAGATCATTATTGAAAAAGAGGTAAATGAAGAGGAGGTATATTTTTAAGATAAAAAAGATTATTTTTTCATGGATATAAATGATATAATAATGTAAATAGCTAATTAAATTGAATAAATAATTGAGGAAGAAGATCAACTAAATGTTTTTTGGACATAATGGATGAAATCAAAGGATCCGTTAAAGAGAATAATATATAACCATAGAAAAATATTAAAATTACTATGATATATAAGGAATCCTGAAAATATTTCAATAAAATCCAAGTTAAAATTATATAGCAAGATAATATAGTGGATGAACATGGGGTACTCAAAAAATCTATAGATGTTTCAGATATCAATCTAAATATTTATGAAGAAAAAAATGATTGATGAACAAAATACTCATATTTGTGATAGAATAAAAATGGTTTAATCCCTTATTAAAGTGGTTTTATAAATTAAAAGAAGACATAATGCTGAATCGTGAAATAATATTGATAAAAACTATTATAATATTTAATGATATATTAAAAAAATGATAGAGAGAGATGGATTTGGTGCAGAGAGTATTGGAAACATTATAAGTGATCAATGACCCATAGTTGTGGGAAAATGCGAACATGGTTCTATGGGAAGGAAATAAAAAATGCATGATATTTTATTTGACATTATGGGAAAAAATTTATGATTATTTACAAACATTGAGAAAGCAAAAAAAATAATGAATTTATAGATATACTGGATATATTTAGAAAGATAAGGATAAGATCATTCTAAAGATGAAGTGATAATATTATTAAAATCTATTTCATTAAATGAATTATTCCATTGAGGTGGAATGATACATGATAAGATAATATCCCATTATTTAATAGTGTATGATAAAAATATATCCTATTTTGTATTATAAGAACAAAATTTTGAATATTTTTAACATTCTCTAATATTGCATGTAAGGTAGTGAATAATTGAGCGAATATGAATTTAACCCATTATTATAAAAGTGGAATGAAAATTTATCACTTGAAACAAAACCTAATTCCATTAGGGAATATTTTTTCCCATTATAGGATGAAAAGTATAACCTCTCTACCTATTCTAAAGGAAATGACAAGAGATCATCCCATGTGTTAACCCCACCAGGAATCTCAAGGATTAAAATTATAACGAATAGTGATTTTAGAATATAGTTATTATTAATAAAAAATGCACTCAATAACTTGTGAATCACAGAAAAATGAACTTATTCGAATAATTTTTATACATTTTAAAATTAATCACAATATATGGAATATAATTATTTAAAATAATTTCAAATTAATTCTGGAAAATATTATTCATCCTAATGAATTGTTAGAGACTATTTTTTATGATTGTTTTTAAGTGTTTTATTTATTAATTAATTCAATGTATTATTTATATGAAATATTTTTATTTAAAATTTAATAAATTGAAATAATTGACTATAAAATGGCTATTAATTAATATAACGTCATTTGAAGGTAAAAAGATATATTTTTATTAATGGTTTTTATGAGTGAATTTTTTTATGTTATATTAATTATATGTGAATATAATATATTAAATTAATTTTTTTAACATGAAATAAATGTTTTATACTAGGATTAAAATGAGAATAAATTCAGTGTAATGCTTACAAATTAATGTTTCTAAAAATGTTTTTCATTGCATTCAGTGAGTTTTTTAAATGTACTTTTACCATTTATGGTAACAATTTTGTAAAATCATTTATTATTGTGAATTATCTATTATTCTCAAAAAGTAATTTTTTGTGGATATAATGAAATGTAACCAAGGTTGAAAATCATTACTACTTTAAAGGATAAAAAGGGTTAACAAGGGGTTAAAGTAGGAGATAATGGTTAAAATTGAAAATATTTTTTAATAATAATATTTATTAAGTGTAATTTGATACATCAATATATTATCTTCTAATATAGGTTTATTTAGTTCAAATTTTACTTAATTTTGACAATATTATATGGAAATTCTTTTAGTATTAACATGAGTTCCACTCTGCTCACTTATAGAAGGAGGTCGCATCCCTCTCTCTTTCACAATGTTTAAGTCATCTAGATTAGAAAATACATGATACAATACCTTAACAATTTACTACCATAAATTTTATAGATTTTTCCATAAAAAGTTCCTACTTTTGATATCATAAGGTTTTATCCAAATGAGGTTTTCATAAATAAGAGGTAATTACATTTATTGAGCTATTTTAAGATTTATTCTACCTTAACCTCCTCAAAATATACAATGGCCAAAATTTAATTTATGAAATTAATATATTTAATATTTTAAAATATTTTTATGTTAATTTTATTAAATTTTTATACTTCATTTATATACTATGAGAAATGATAATATTGTATGTCACTGTGTGCAGGCTACCACCACCATGAGGCGATGTGATTCATCTTTCATGTAGGACATACAAGAATGGCCGTAAGTATGAATTTAAAAATTAAATATTATATATAAAATACTAATATTATTATGGAAATATATTTTTTATTTATATTTATATCCTTCCATTCATTGGAAAAGGAAGACGTTACTCGTGCGTAAGTATGTACAATCATCTTTGTGATGTGATGTAATGATTTTATTATAACCACATTATAGTAATTGGTAAAAATGTTTATATAATGAATAAATATGATAATAATATCATTATTAATATAGTTTATATTATGGAACCATTTCCAAGGTGCAAGGACTCGAACCAATGAATTGGAACAATGATGGAAGACATACCAATTTTCACATGAATGATGTATTTAATAATGAATTATTTATAAATGGGTAATTAGAAAATGTATTATAATGATATATTCTAACATAATTAATAATATGGGTATATTATAGATGTCTAATAAATATAAATTTTTAATGAGTGAATTAAGAGAATGTATGAGGAATACCATGACATGAGGTAAGGATTTATGGTGAAATCTCACTCTTAGCTGAGATTGTTCATTCTTGAATCCCTATTTGGTAAATTATCTGATATTTATCACTTAAAATAATTATATGTTATTCTCTTATGGTTATTTTTTTGTTTTTTATGGTTTACAATCATTCTCTTATCATTTTAAATTATAATTATCGAGAAAGTCATTTTTTGGAATGTCGACCTTATTTCCTCATTAATCATTAAATGTTTTGATCCTTATTTATTATAATTAAAATATTTTCTGTAATTTTTTTTGAATATGATCAAATGATTATTAAATTAATTTTAAACCATATTTTATTTTAGTTTTTATGGCATGTTCTTGTTTTTTTTGAATAAATTACTTTTGGACTTTCGGAAAAAAGTGGGAAAGGAATAATTATTTTAAAATTTACCAAATAATATTATTATCCATCCATGATTTATATTATTTTTTTTGATTCCACAATTATAATTTTAAATGGTTATTTTCTATTAAATTTATTTTTATAATATTTTTTTTAATTTTAGTTTAAAATTTGATCAAAATAGAAGGTTTTTTTCACTAGTTTTTCTTGGAAAAATCAAATATTATTTATAGTTATCTTAAGTTTAGGTAAAAATGATTTTATTTTAATATTATTAAATGAAGATATGATATTATGTTTCATCCGAATTATGTTTATTTATGGATGATGATGATGATGTTTTAAGGATGATTATATGAAAACCATTACATTCCCACCGGTAAATTAGGCGATGATGAAGTAACTTATGTTTTTGTGATACATACCACTTCATTTATATTGATGTAAAATTATAATTTGATTATGAAATAATTAAAAATATAATTTATTTACAATAATTTAGTTCATTATTAATTCATGAATCTTTTTATAACCTTTTAAAAAAATATGGTTTTCATTAGGTGACATTTGGGTCTGTTGAAGCCCTACAATGCATTGGTCAATTATTGATATTTCATGAGATAAAAAGGACTACAATGGGGAGTTAATGGAGTTTAGAAAAGGACTGAATCCACTATTATAGTGTTGGGAGTGAACCTTGAAAAATCCAATGATGTAATGTGGAGTGAACACAATCTTCTATGGGTATTTATAAACTATGATTGTATGGGAAGTATACCATGAATATTGATGCGATTTTCAATGATTATTATTTTGAAAAAATAATTATGAAGAGTCCTTATAATTTTGATATTCCCTCATGGATCATGACTTCATAATTATTATTATTCATGCTTATGACTAATGTTATTTGAAATGATAAATAATTAGGCTATAGATTTTTTATTTTTGATATGTGTCTCATTTGGTATTAATTTAATAAGCTATGGTAACTCTCTCAAATAATTATACATATATTATAATTTCCAATTACCATTTATTTATATCTACCACTATCAAACATATTGATCATCCGAGCTCACACTTTTTTATTTTTCAATTTTTCCTAGGTTAAAAAAAATGTTTAAGAAGGATATGTCAAAGACAGGTACTAAGAGATAAGGAAATAATGGATGATATTGAAGATATACTATGAAATAAGTAGATTATATATCTAGTCTTCAAATATAATAAAACACTGTGGTTTTTGGTCAGTATTACCATTAAAAATAATTTATATTCCTATAAAATGATGTAATATACATGTAAGTTATACTCATGCCACCTTAGTTTCTATCTGAGTAGGGATTATCTATTTTTTGATACTATGATAAAAATTATATGAGGATTGGTATTATGAAAACCTATATTAATTTAAGGTGATATTTGTTGAACCTAAATGTTTTATATTTTGATAATAATGTGTTATATTTTAGGACATCTCCACAAATAATTTTAATATGATATGATTGTTCTACATGATTACTATATCATGATACAAAAACTATAATTTTTGGTTTAATCCAATGGGTTGATCTATGATAAATCATGTTGAAAATTAATTTGGTGAAAAAAAGAAATAATTATCCTCTTGATAAATATAAAAGTGGGAGCAATAATGATTTTTTTATTACTATGCTTATACAACATTCTCTGAACATGAATCATGTAAAGTGTCCTAAAGGGAAAATATTAGACCAATATACCTCCGATTATTTCAAATAGAAATATCCACTTGATTTTAGTTGGTCCGGTAATCCATTAGTTGGAAACCAAAGGATCCATACCATTGAAAAGATAATTGTCAATATCTAATTCTTAGAGTATGAAAAAGTTTTCTTAGAATTGTTTTACATGGAAGAAGATGAAAAATTATGGTTAAATATTATTAAGAATATGAGAAAATTATAAGATATCAACAACATGGATTGTATCATTTCCCTAACCATATACTAGTTATAGACAATCCCGGTGTGATAGCCTAAAATATCATCTAATAGGCTAGGGGCTTGTGACCTATGTCTAGTATGCACAACACATTCATGGGAGGCTATAAAATAAGGTAAATTTCACACACATAGAATGATATCTAAATACCCATACTTTTTTGAATGATAAACCACCACTTATCCTAATTTATTAATAACACTTATTTCACATCTAAGTATTAATAAATTAATGGAAAGTGTAATTTTCCAAATACAATTCCAGAAAAAATGATAAAATATTCAAACCTATTGAGTAGAAGGGGACTACCATCAAATTAAACATGGAGCCTAACCATGGAAATTATATATTAATATTATCCCCAACTGATAGTCCTCCTAAGACTCCATTAAAATGTGTGTCATCTGTATAGGTTATGATATGTCTAGGTAGGGCCTATGCATGTTTTTGCACAAAAATTCCAAAAATGACACATCAAAATCACAAAGCATAACACATCAAGAAATTAATCAGATCATAAATATGAATATATATCAATCAAAATATGTGAAATAAGAAAAATAACATAACCTAAATATACTCAGGATAGAATCCAAGTATCCAAGAGGAACCGTGTTATCCATAATGATTCTCATCCGAGATATCATGGTTATCAAATATCTATAATAAAGATGAACATTATAAAACTCCTAAGAGATAGATAAATAGATATATTATCCAAACCAAATATATAGAGTACACTACAAACACTATATGGAATAAAAAACTATTTAGGGTATCATACTCCAATTTATGTTGGTCTTGTTGATTCTGAAAACCCCGCATAGGGAAGGAGATACGATATAGGTCCCCATGTTGGGCCTCACAGAGGGATTCATGAAAACACTAATTGAGACTAATATCATAAAATTTATCACTATCATATTAGAAGGAAATAATTCCAAATTTGACACTCATATGAATGAACATATTGAAAATACACTACTAGTACTCATCTATAATAAAGAGATGGAGGGCCCCAACCTACCTTGGAATAAGTACACAATTTTTACTAGTCGTACATGATATATCTCAATAATATTGTAAGTTATTGTGTCATATTATCCCACATGGAATGTATTTATACAAATAAATAGCTTGTTCTATAAGATATACGACAAGTAGAGATCAATATGGATCTCAATGGGTTTTCTTCCTCAGTATGTGCAGTGTAGCTAATAACGTTGTACTCATGATGGGATTTTGTACACTGGAAGTTCATGAGTACTTTTTGATGTAAAAAAAGGGTTACACATATGAGATGAAATTTAATTGCTGGGATGGAAATCATAATGTTCCATCTACCCATTCATGTGTACCTTCTAAAGTACATGGCATGTTCCCCCGACATACATAGTGTTTGGGGCCATAAGGGCTCCAAGGTGTATACTATATTTACAGGATTATCCATCATCCATGGTTTACATAATGTACAACTTGGCAGACATGGCATATAGTACCACATGGTTTACATGGCATGTACTACCTATGCACACTGATTTATCAAACATTGTTTCAAAAAACATATAGCTCCACCACATGATTTAAAATATTTATGTCCATGTAGAAACCCAAGATTTCATATAGAGGTGACTACATGACATGATTTCTGAGGGCTGCATGCCTTATAGTCATGATTTTTTCCAAAATACTTGGTTATTCATGTGGTTATTCTCTCACCTCCACCACCTTTGGTTACTCTATGATTCTCAAATAGAATTTCCAATATAAGTTCAGACAAAACATGTTAATCATTGATGGATAGAATTCATCCAAATCTCCCACTTTATAATTTCTACCGTTCATACCACACAACTACTTCATGTCAATCCACAAATCCTATGTATTTGGTCAAATCCCCGATCACCCCTAGTCATCCACACACCCCTGTCGAGTCTTAAAATGTAACTTTGATACCATGAAAATGATATGTTGCACCAACGATATAATAACCAATGATCATCCATTTGGAATTTTGTGACCCTCATCCAAATGAAATATTGATGATGAACACACTATGAAATGTAGGATAAAATACAAAAACACACTAGGGGAATGAAACTCATTCATTATTCAGGTTCTGCTCGATTCATTTTTTGTCAGAATAATGTATGAATAAGAACTAATAAAAAAAGATAACTATATAAATTCTACAATATCATAGGAATATACACCCAAACCCATAAACATGAATAAACCTTGAATCAATCTTTTGGTGGTGTTCATTTATATTCATAAATGGACAATCAAATGGGGTGATACAACAATGAAAATAAAATTCCATACCTCATGATTGGATCAATAACTGATAAATAAGGACACCCCTACATTGTGTTTGGAGAGATCCATGAACTCCTATTACCAAACCAAATGTTATTCCATGATCCATCATTGATCGTATAAAAATAATCATCCAATGAAACTCCATCAATATCAATGGTTATGAAATAAACACTATGTATTTTTCATAATCATGTTAAAATAGAGGATTTTTTGTATAATTAAATAAATAATTAGGCTAAATAATTAATTTCCTATTATTCTCAATATCATTTTTTAACCAAATCCCCAACATTGGTAGAAGTTATGTCACACCTATGGTAAAACCAGTAATCTAGAATCAATGAATGTTTCAATTTTCCTATCAAATAATCTTTTCATGTATTAGGGAATTACTTCAAAAAAGTTGGACATGAATGATATAGTATTTTTATTATTTTTATTATATCAAACTTTTACCTCCCTATGCCTTATAATCTCATGTAATCTCATCATATATCCATAAAAAAATTCCATAACATATTTTTATGTCTTACATGGAAAAAAATTCATTACATTCTCCCCACATTAGTGATTTTCATCTTGAAATGTAAAATCCCACTTAAATGTTAAGGAGACTAAGATTGTGTACAGTTACCCCACTTCCATGAGCTCTCTTTATGATATCTATGTTGCCCATAGGCTTGCACAATAGGAATAACTTACCAATAGATGAGTTTCTCATACCAATCCATGATCACTACCAGGTGATTTTCATAGGATGATTCAACATTAATGTCTAGATCACCCCCATAAATAACATGCGATGGATTTTTCACATACCTCCATAACTGTGAAAAATTAAAGCCATCATGTTCCAAGTTAAAATGTGGTGGCAAGGACTAGCAGTATGCCACCTCAGTAACCCTACATAGTATTTGAAATGGGAGAATGAACATTAGATATAACATTCAACACCAAAAAAATATCAAAAATCTATATTGCGATGATACCATCCAGAAAAATATGGTCTCCATCCTCAAAATCCATATGATACATTCATTAGTCTGTATGAGACTTAATGTGGCTCTGGGTAGCCCCTGTCTACTCCTAGATTATCCAAACCTTCTCTGCCATTGCTTGGACGAACATTAGACCCATCTGTACTGACTGACATGGATTATTCAAACATAGTAGTTACATGTAGGGTCTTTTACATAAGGCCACAAATTTCATTAAACATATGTTTGAATGGTTGATTTTTTCATTATTAAAACACTATAAATCGTAAATTATCTTACCAACTATGGAAAATTTCATACAAGAAATCCTAAATCATATCCTCTAGAACCTAAATGTTTCACTCAGTCTAGAAGTCAGTCTGGGGGTGAATCTAAATGAAGAAATTAGACTAATTCCTAGTATACTCCACAAATCCTTTCCCTAATTTTGTAATGACAGAAGAATCACTTTTTTAAATGATCATCGAGAGAGCTTCATGAATCCAGACTATATATTGTACATAAAGATGTCATAATCTCTCTATTTATCTCTGCTCTCAAAGAATAACGAAGTGGGATGGAATGGTAAGTCATTATATGATCAATTATATAGAATCGTGTCCTTTCTAATTCCATTGGATTCCTTCAATAATTCTATTGATGTACCATCCCACATCCATTTTATCACCACAAGGGGTTGGCCAAAACCTGGTGTTCATTCCTCAACTTACTGAAAAGTGAGCCATTAAGAGATAAACTCTACTACACACTTCATCATTCCAATCCACTAGAACTAATGTCAATGGTCATGTTATAGTTTTTTAACCTTGGATGAACCATTAGGGGTCATAAAACGCCCACAAAACCCCATATCACAACGTAATTTACACCATCACTTTGCCTCTAAAAATAATGACATTATATACACCATAGAAAAATCTATCAAGAGAACACACAATGGATATAAAATTTTCACATAAATGACATATTTTAGTGTTATTTTTCATTTATTTTCCATTCATTCTTTTTAGGGGTTTCCCAAGCTTTTATAGAGGTATGGGTGAGTTTTCTTGAATTGGTCCAAACCATGATCCCAATTCCATATTAAAAAATAAATTTTGTTTCATTCAAAAAAAATTCATTTTTTAATATTTTTCATCCATTACAATTATTAAATGGTCTCCCCAGACCTATTAACACCACATTTTCAATTTTGAACCTTCAGTAATACATAATAATGGTGTATTTGGTGTTTTTATTTAAGAAATTGGGCCAACCCGAAGGCCCATTTCCAGTTTTAAAAACAAATTTCCTTAATTAATAAGTTTTTAAATTTTAAATATTTCTCGGTGATACCAAGTAACACCCCGGAATATTCAAACCGGCCACATTCTCAGACACTTTCCCCCCTCTTTGGGTCTCTTGTACATTTTGAATTTGTGCAGAACTTTATAGGGTTTCTCAAATCGGCCAGATTTGAAGATGTAAATTCATTCCTTCTTATTTCTCTCAGTTATTACTATTTTCCCTCTATTTGAGTTCCTAAATAACCTCCTCATCATTCTTAAAATCTCCATTGATGTTTTTACTATTTTAAAATTCATATACTTGTGTATTTTGGGTGATTCATCAAGATTCCTTAAGTAAACGAGTCTCTTTCACTATTATTTCAATTTACATAAGGATTAATTCATTGTTATTAGGTTTTATTACCCTATCCTTGAGGTTGCTTATGATACAAAACAAGGTTTTTTTACCTATTGTTTAATCATTGAGTTTCTTTGTCAATTACTATGATTTAAGGTTTCATCTAGGTCTCTCTTGTTGCGGCGGTGGTGCAATTTATTTTTTGAACGAAGATTCAAGGGTTTTTGTTAAAATAGTAGGTTATTCATTTTTGTATGAAATATTTGTGACCTAGATACTGTGTTTATGGTATTTTAATTTCTATTACATTTTAATTTTGCTGCAAAAATTGGTTTTAGTATCAATTACAATGAAAATGAATTTTATGTACAATTTTTTAGTGAAATTGGGGGTTTTCATATAATTCATTTATTGGTTCATTAAGGGATTTCCTATAAATACTTAGTGGTTTTTATTGAACTGTAATAGGTCTTAAAATAGTTTTTATAATGTTTATCCCCTTTCTTTGTTCTGGCAAAAAATGGGTTTTGATGGTGTTTGTTAAGAAAGTGAAATTTTGGTGCCACTTTTTTTTTGAAAAGTAATGTTTTATAGAATTATCACTTCTCGTTTTACATGTGGCTTCAATAAAATTGATTTTCTTCTTTCATTGAACTTTATTGGGATACCTTTATAGTTTTGGTAACTTACAAGTGAGCACATAGTGTACAAGTGGGGTTCTTAAGGGGTTTTTGTGTGCAAAACAATGCAGGATTTTGATATATTGTTTCATTAAAAATCAAAGTGTTTCTTGTGTTTTTTAAGAGGTATAAAATGTGTGTTGCTACTATGCAGATTGTATGTGGCCATTATTGGCGTTTGATATGAAAATGGATTAATGTGACATTCTGAAATTGTTTTAGCACAAATTGGGAAGCCCGAGTACCTAGGTGGGGAAGATGTGTACTTTTACAGCTAGTGGACCAGATGGGGTTTTCCCCTATTTAACATAGAATTTGGATAACAAAAACTCTAAGAAAAACTATATGGATGGCGAATAGAGATCACTAGGTTATGGGTATGTTACCTACTAGTGTCTCATGAATAATAACAAATTTTACTATGGTTACTTTACATCGAGGTACGAGGTGCATGGGGCGTGAGACTATCTAGTGCCTAGGGGTGTTCTTGATTTTGTTGCTCATTGTATTTGGGGAATCATCCCAAGACATGGAGAATTTTTGGATGTAATTTAAAATATCTAACTTTTCTATTTAAATTTGTGAATGTTCTGGAATTTTTAGCTTGAAAAATGTTTTCAATTGAAAGTTGCATTTCAGGGAATTTATCACTACTTTTCATTGCATATTAAAACTTCTTGATTATTAACATTGTATTGCATGCTATTTAGAATAATTGGGAGGTATCCTATTGGTATTATGATCAAACTCTACATACACACCTTGGTTGTAAGTATACTATGGTCATGTTTGACTCAGGTAAAGGAAATGCTTTACGTGGGGGCGGTTCGGGGTGTTAGTTCCCATCCCTGGTGCGGAGTTGTGGAGACGACTTGTGGGTGATGACCCATAGTTGTGTTGAGTCCTTCAAAATGTCTTGATGATATTTGTATTTGTATTTCTACCAATTTTATTATCTTTAAACCAATGTATTCAGTTTTTGTGTTTGCTTAATAATGGTTTTGCTCGAAAATATCAGATTTATATTATTGACTCTTCTTAATGTTCTATGCTTTCATACCCGAGTAAATTGTTCCCAGACCTAAATTAATGATACCCAGGCACATTGTGCTAGCCCATGGAGAATGGGAACTCCCTTCTGCCCTTTCCACAAGGTGGGGTTTTTGCCGCTATTTGTGGTGACTAGATTCAGTTCGTGAAAAAATTGTACCAAGGAGGTTAATGTTTTTGGATTATGTTACTATTTTGGGATGAGTTAGGATAGAAAAAAGAAAAGAATGTTGGGTCTCAGGTTTGTGTTAGTGATTAGGTTTCTTATCCATCACCTCTCATGACAGACCTTGAGTCACCATGGGACATTGGAATTGTCTGATTCACTTCACTTCTAGGTGGGAAGTGGGGGCTGCAGACCTCACGTGGACACCGAGTGAGGGTGAAGTCGTTGTTTTTTTATTTCTGAAATTATTTTAGTTTATTTTTATCTGATTTATTTGATTAAAAAATTCCAAATTATTGTGTTGACTATTTCTTGGTGACTGTCTCATTTTTGTAGCAACATGACTCCTTAGAAGGCTCCAACGTGCCCACAGGAGGAAGCCGAAGTGAGTTCTCCCACACCGATCGATCAGAGGCTAGTCAGGGCAATGGTTCGGGTTGTCCAGACATTAGTACAGGGACCATATTCTTATCCTATTCTTATTAGAGAAGAAGATATGGGTCCAAAAAAAGATAAATAACAAAATAATTTGAAATACAAGCCTCCTACCTTATGATGTAGCTCAGAACCCTTGGAAGTAGAAGAATGGATCATGAAGATCAATCGTATGTTTGAGTTCCGGAAAAAACCTGAGGAGGTAAGGGTGAATTGTGACTCCTTTCTGTTGGAGGGTCCTGGACATAAGTTGTGGGATTCAGTGCTTCAGACTTTTAAGAATGAGCAGATGCATTGGGTAGATTTCAAGGTCATCCTCAATGAACAATACTGCCCTGAGGTGTTGTCTTATGATAGGTCCAGAGAGTTCATAGACCTTGTTCAGGGGAACCTAGTTGTGATGGAGTATGCCAACTATTTCGATAAGTTGGTTTGGTATGATTTAGAAATCATCTCCAATGACAATTCGAAGGCCAAGAGGTTTGAAAAAGTATTATGACCAGAGATGTAATCTCATGTGTTCTTATTTAAGATGAGGACCTATGATAAGGTCATTCATCAGGAATGAGTGGTGGAGATTGATAGGAATGGAATAACTGGTTTCTCTGGATCATTATCAATTGTGGGCAGTGGCAGCTCTTCAGAGAAGGAAAGGAAGCAGGAGGATCATGTGAAGAAAAGAGGCTGCAGTTTAGGTCACTCTTCCAGGTAGTTTTCGTCCGCGGATTCTGATGTGAGATCAGTTGTGTGACACTAGTGTGGGATGCCCGATCACATCTGACATGAATGTCCACATCCTCCAAACCCTTGTTACTAGTGTGGAGGTATGGGGAATTTTCAGTTATTCTCCGGTCTGGCACGTCCAATCCTGAGTGGGGAAGGGTCAGTGGATTTAAGAGGAGTGCCAGCACAGTCTGAGTCGTCGAGGACTAGGGGATCTCAATTTGGAGGTTGTGGTGGTTGGGATGGGTCAAATTCTTGGGTATACCCAGTTCAGGGAACAACCATAGACTAATGGTCATCTTTGGGAAGATATCAGACATATCATTGCAGTGGATCGGGCACCAGTAGGATTAGAGGTATGACCGTCAGTAGTTCGAGGTACTGTTCTGAACGCATCTTCTATAGATTCTGTAATTTTTTTTGTATTGGTGCCTCATTTTCATTTATTTCTACCCATTTTGTGGTCATGCTGAATTTTCCATCTGAGTTGATGTCTTTTCCGATGGAGTTGGTGACACCGCGAGGATAGAAGAAGGAGAAGGGCCTCAGGTGCCCCTCATGTGTGCTTTCCGTGTCAAGGGTTGAGATGGAGGTGGACCTCCTGGTTCTAGATATGGGACTTTTTTGACATAATACAAGGAATGGATTGTCTAGTACACTTCTAGGCACACATTGACTGCTACATGCGGTGAGTGAGTTTCACGACTCCTGATTGAAGTCTTCATGTTTTTAAGGGAGAATGGGATCCTTGGTCGGGTCGCACAGGACCTCCAGTCCATGAGTTGGGAAGTCTTACCTTATATTTATCATATCTCATGCTATATGATGATTTTATTTCCCCTGGAGGTGCACAACCTCATGTAGTGAATGGGTTTCTAGAGGTATTCCTAGATGATTTCTCAGGTTTTCCCCCAGAGGGGGATGCGGAGTTTTCGATTGATCTAGCACCGGGTACGCAACAAATATCTCTTCCCTCATATTTCATGGCCCCCACCAAGATGAGGTAATTAATGATACAAATATATGACTTACAATCCAAAGGATTCATTCGCTCGAGTGTATCTTCTTGGGCCTCTCCTATATTGTTTGTGAAAAAGGCTGACGGATCCCTCCGGCTGTGCACTGACTACTAGAAACTGAATAAGGTAAAAATTAATAACAAATACCCTTTTACCAGAATTGATGATTTGTTCGATTAGTTAATGGGGGAAAATTTGGTTCTAAAAAAGAGATGTGATTTTGGGCTATCATTAACTTAGGGTGAAGGAGTCAGATATCCCTAAGACAACCTTTCGAAGCAGGTATGACAACTTCGAGTATTTGGTCATGCCCTTAAGATTGACCAATGCTCTATTAGTCTTTATGGCACTCATGAATAGGGTGTTCCATCAGTATCTTGATTCCTTCGTTGTGGTGTTTGTGGATTACATTGTATTAAACTTTAGCTCTGAGGAGGAACCCGAACATAACTTGAGGATCTTCTTGGGAACATTGTGGGATCACCACCTCTATGAAAAGTTGTCAAAGTGCACTTTCTGGATCAGGGAAGTGAGATTTATGGGGAAAGTGATATCTGATCATGGGGTTTCAGTGGACCCCATGAAGATTAGCGTGGTTATTTCATGGGATAATACGAAGATTGTGTTTGAGTTCATGAGTTTTCATTGGCCTATCAGGTTATTATAGGCTATTTTTTTGGGATTTCTCTAGACATTCTCACTGATGATTGTGCTCACCCAGAAAGGGGTGAAGATTTTATGGGACCTAGAATGTCAGGAATCGTTCAAGGAGGTGAAGAGGCGTTTAACTACCGCCCCCGTGCTGATTTTTCCAGAGTCTGGAAAGGCATATGGGGTCTATTGTGATGCTTTAGGTATGGGTGTTGGGTGCATGCTTATGCAGGATGATCACGTGGTGGCGTACGACTCTTTCCAACTCCAACCACATGAAAATAACTACATGACCCATGACTTGGAGTCGGTAGTGGTGTTTCATGCTTTGAATACTCGGCATCACTACCTCTTGTGGGAGAATTTTGTGGTCTACTCTGGTCACAAAATCTTTACCTATATCTTCTCGCAGAAGGACCTCAACTTACGGCAACATCATTAGATATAGTACACACATTGGTTCAACTTTGACATTGATTATACCCCATGCAAGGGTAATGTGGTGGCCGATGGTTTAGGAAGAAGAGTTCCAGTGCAGGATTTGAGGAAGTCCAGTGATTAGTGGTCTTTGATGGGGCTCTTTTCTTAGGTGCACATGGAGACAAGGGAACACAATAGAGGTGCGTTATTTTTGAGCTTATAACTGACTCCATCTCTATTAGAGTTGATTCAGATGAAACAACCGAGTGATTATATTTTTGATAGGTCGAATCAGTTTCATCGTGGTGGGGAGACATCCTCTTATTAGTCATCGTCTCCCTGGGGAATCTAGTGATTCAAGGGGAATTCAATAGTGAGATTGTCTCTGTGGAAGGTGGTGATGGAGGATAGATTGCAGTCTCAGTGGTGATTCCATATAGGTGCCACCAAGATGTATTATGATGTGCGATGATAGTTCTGGTCGCCAGTTATGTGACGAGACATAGCCGACTTTGTGTCAAGATTCTATACAATCCATCAGGTAAAAGCAGAGCATCAAAGGCCCTAAGGTTTTCTCCACCCATTACCCATTCCTACTTGGAAGAGGGATGAGGTGGTCCTGGACTTAATTGTTGGCTTACCTTGTACACCTTGGGGTAATAATGAGATTTGGATGTTGATTTGTCATCTGACCAAATTATCCCACTTCATTCCGATTAGAGATATAGGTAAAGTGGATGAGTTTGGTTGTTTGTATCTTCAAAAGGTGGTGAGACTACATGGAGTTCCCTCAGTTGTTGTATTATATTGAGACCCCTATTTCACTTATCAGTTTTGGTAATGACTTCATAAGGCCTTGGGGTCTTAGATTAAGATGAGCACAGTATACCATCCTCAGAGGGATGGTCAAACAAAGCAGGTGAATTAGATTTTGTAGGACATGCTCTCTGCATGTGTCTTGATCTTTGGAGGTTCTTGGGATATCCATTTGGGGATTATTGAGTTTGTTAATTATAAGAGTTACCAATCCTCGATTTGAATGGCTCTTTTTATGGTTCTCTACGGTCAGCCTTGTTGGTCCCCGCTTTGTTGTGTTTAGGTACGTGAGAGCTCACTATTGGGGATGAGTCTGGTGTCGGAGACATCTGAGGAGGTCAAATTGATCTGGCATTGATTGTTGATTGCTCAGAGTCATCATAAATCTTATGCTGAACCGAGGCATTGAGACCTATAGTTTTATATTGGTGGCATGGTATTATTGAATGTGGCCCCTCATATGGGTCATCATCGATTTGGGAAGTAAGGGAAGCTGACTCCACGATATGTTGGCCCTTTTGAGATCGTCGAGCGTATTGGAAAGGTGGCATAGGTTGGCCTTACGTTCTCATTTGACGTCTATCCATGATGTTTTCCATGTCTCCCAGTTGAAGAAATACAACCCGGATCCGTCCCATGTGATGATTTGGGAATAACTGGAGATAGAGCCAGACTTGCTAGTATTTGTGATGCCAGTGGAAATACTAGAATCCCAAGATAAGGTTCTTCAAGTGATGATTATTCCATTGGTTTGGGCTTTTGGGCAGCATGGTAATGATACACATGAGACATAGGAGTGGAATTCATGGGTTGAGGAAGAGTATATGTTCTTTTTTTCGATCAAGCTTCAGGTTGAATTTTTGGGATAAAAAGTTTTCATTGTGGGGATAATTTTCACATACATGACATAGTTTAGAGGTATTTTTCATTTATTTTTATATCATGATTTGTTTTACGGGTTTCCCAAGCTTTTATGAAGGGATGAGTGATTTTGTATTAACTAGCCCAAACTTTGAGCCCTATTCCACGTTTAAAAATAAATTTTGTTTCTTTTATGACTTTTTCATTTTTTAATATTTTTCACCCATTCCAATTCCTAAATGGCCTCCCGGACCTTTTAAGACCAATGTTTCAATTTGGAACCATTATTAATCTGTAATAATGGTGTTTTTGATGTTTTTATTTAAGGAATTCATCCATCCCTAAGGCCCATTTCCAGTTTTGTAAACAAAATTTGTTTAATTAATAAAATATTAAATTTTAAAGATCCTTCGGTGATTCTATGTCTCACCCAATCCCATTGAACCCATCCTCATTCCTAAACCTTTTCCCCATATTTGGAGCTTTTGTTCATTGCCAATTTTTACATGAATTAAGTATTTAATAATGAATTATTTAAAAATGGGTAATTAGAAAATGTATTGTAATGATATATTATCACATAATTATTAATATGGGTCTATTATAGATATCTAATAAATATAAATTTTAATGAGTGAATTAAGAGAATGTGTGAGGAATATCATGACATGAGGTAAGGATTTATGTTGAAATCTCACTCTCAGTTGAGTTTGTTCATTCTTGAATCCCTATTTGGTATATAATGTGATATTTATCACTTAAAATAATTATATGTTATTCTATTATGGTTATTTTTTTAAGGTTTACAATCATTCTCTTATCATTTTAAATTAAAATGATCGAAAAAATCGTTTTTTGGAATGTCGACCTTATTTCCTCATTATTCATTAAATGATTTGATCCTTATTTATTATCACTAAAATATTTTCCGTAATTTGATTGAATATGAAAAAATTATTATTAAATTAATTTTAAACCATATTTTATATTATTTTTTATGTCATGTTCTTGTTTTTTTGAATAAATTACTTTTGGACTTTTGAAAAAAAGTGGGAAAGGAATAATTATTTTAAAATTTACCAAATATTATTATTATCCATCCATGATTACTATTATTTTTTTGATTCCACAATTATAATTTTAAATGGTTATTTTTAATTAAATTAATTTTTATAATATATATTTGTTATTTTAGTTTAAAATTTGATCAAAAGAGAAGGTTTTTTTCAGTTTTTTTTCATGGAAAAATCAAATATTATTTATAGTTATCTTAAGTTTATGTAAAAATAAATTTAAGTTAATATTATTAAATGAGGATATGATATTATGTTGCCATCCTAATTATGTTTATTTATGGATGATGATGATGATGTTTTAAGGATGATTATATGAAAACCATTACATTCCCACCGGTAAATTAGGCGATGATGAAGTAACTTATGTTTTTGTGATACATACCACTTAATTTATATTGATGTAAAATTATAATTTGATGTTGAAATAATTAAAAATATAATTTATTTACAATAATTCAGTTCATTATTAATTCATGAATCTTTTTATAACATTTAAAAAAAATATGGTTTCATTAGGTGACATTTGGGTCTGTTGAAGCCCTACAATGTATTGGTCAATTATTGATATTTCATGAGATAAAAAGGACTACAATGGGGAGTGAATGGAGTTTAGAAAGGGACTGTATCCACTATTATCGTGTTGGGAGTGAACCTTGAAAAATCCAATGATGTAATGTGGAGTGAACCTAATCCTCTATTGGTATTTATAAACTATGATAGAATGGGAAGTATACCATGAATATTAATGTGATTTTCAATGATTATTATTTTGAAAAAAATAATTATGAAAAGTCCTAATACATCTGATATTCCCTCATAGTTCATGACTTCATAATTATTATTATTCATTATTATGACTAATGTTTTTTGAAATGATAAATAATTAGGCAATAGATTTTTTATTTTTGATATGTGTCTTATTCGGTATTAATTTAATAAGCTATGATAACTCTCTCAAATAATTATACATATATTATTCTTTCCTATTACCATTTATTGATATCTACCACTATCAAACATATTGATCATCTGAGCTCAAACTTTTTTATTTTTCAATTTTTCCTAGGTTAAAAAAAGGGTTTAAGATGGATATGTCAAAGACATGTACTAAGAGATAAGGAAATAATGGATAATATTGAAGATATACTATGAAATAAGTAGATTATATATCTAGTCTTCAAATAAAATTAAACTCTATGGTTTTTGGTCATGTATTACCATTAAAAATAATTAATATTCTTATAAAATGATATAATATATATGTAAGTTATACTCAGGCCACCTTAGTTACTATCTGAGTAGGGATTATCTATTTTTTGAGACTATGATAAAAATAATATAAGGATTGCTATTATAAAAACCTATATTAATTTAATGTGATATTTGTTGAACCTAAAAGTTTTATATTTTGATAATAATGTGTTATATTTTAGGACATCTCAGGAATTAATTTTAATATGATATGATTGTTCTACATGATTACTATAGCATGATACAAAAACTATAATTTTTGGTTTAATAAAATGGGTTGATCTAGGATAAATCATGTTGAAAAATAATTTGATGAAAAAAGAAATAATTATCCTCTTGATAAATATAAAAGTGGGAGCAATAATGATTTGTTTATTACTATGGTTATACAACATTCTCTGAACATGAATCATGTCAAGTGTCCTAAAGGGAAAATATTAGACCAATGTACATTGGATTATTTCAAATGGAAATATCCACTGGATTTTAGTGGGTCCTATAATCCATTAGTTGGAAACCAAAGGATCCATATCATTTAAATGATAATTGTCAATATCTAATTCTTAGAGTATGAAAAAGTTTTCTTGGAATTTTTTTAATTGGAAGGAGATGAAAAATTATGGTTAAATATTATTATGAATATGAGAAAAGTATAACAAATCAAAAACATGGAATGTATCATTTCCCTATCCATAAACTAGTTGTAGAAAATCCCTGTGTGATTGCCTAAAATATCATCTAATAGGCTAGGGGCTTGTGACCTATGTCTAGTATGCACAACACATTCATGGGAGGCTATAAAATAAGTTAAATTTCACACGCACAAAATGATATCTAAATACCCATAATTTTTAGAAAGCTAAACCACCAGTTAACCTAATTTATTAATAACACTTATTTCACATCTAAGTATTAATAAATGAATGGAATGTGTAATTGTCCAAATACAATTCCAGAAAAAATGATAAAATATTCAAACCTACTGAGTAGAAGGGGACTACTTTCAAATTAAACATGGAGCCTAACCATTGAAATTCTATATTAATATTCTCCCCAACTGATAGTCCTCCTAATACTCCATTAAAATGTATGTCATCTGTATAGGTCATGATATGTGTAGGTAGGGCCTATGCAAATTTTTGCAAAAAAATTCCAAAAATGACACATCAAAATCACAAAGCATAACACATCAAGAAATTATTCAGATCATAAATATGATTATATATCAATCAAAATATGTGAAATAAGAAAAATAACATAACCTAAATATACTCACGATATAATCCAAGTATAAAAGGGGAACCATGTTATCACTAATGATGCTCATCCGAGAGGTCATGGTTATCAGATATCTACAATAAAGAAGCACATTATAAAAATCATAAAAGACTGATAAATAGATATATTATCTGAACCAAATATATAGGGGACACTACAAACACTATATAGAATAAACAACTATGTAGGGTATCATACTCCTATTTAAGTTGGTCTTGTTTATTCTGAAAACCCCGCATAGGGAAGGAGATACGATATAGGAACCCAGGATGGGCCTCACAAAGGGATTCATGAAAACACTATTTGAGACTAATATAATAGAATTGATCACTATTATATTAGAAGGAAATAATTACACATTTAACCCTCATATTTATGGCCATATTGAAAATACACTATTGTTACTCCTCTACAATAAAGATATGGAGGGCCTCAACCTACCTTGGAATAAGTACACCATTTTTACTAGTTGTACATGACATATCTCTATAATGTTGTAACTTATTGTGTCATTTTATCCCACATGGAATGTATTTATACAAATAAATAGCTTGTTTTATAAGATATACGACATGTAGAGATCAATATGGCTCTCAATGGGTTGTCTTCCTGAGTATGTGTAGTGTAGCTAATAATGTTGTACTCATGATGGTCTTTTGTACACTGGAAGTTCATGAGTACTTTTTGATGTAAAAAAAGTGTTACACGTATGAGATGAAATGTAATTGCTGGGATGCAAATCATAAGGTTCCATCTACCCATTCATGTGTACCTTCTAATGTACATGGCATGTTCCCCCGAAATTAATAGTGTTTGGGGACATAAGGGCTCCAAAGCGTATACTCTATTTACATGATTAGCCATCATCCAAGGTTTACATAATGTTCAACATGGAACACATGGAATATAGTACCAACATGGGTAGAAAATTAATTATTTAGAATAAATGAATGTTTCAATTTTCCTATCAAATTATATTTTCATGTATTAGGGAATTACTTCAAAAAATTTTGACATGAATGATATATTATTTTTATTATTTTTATTATATCAAAATTTTACCTCCCTAGGCCTTATAATCTCATGTAAACTCAGCGTATATCCATAAAAAAATTCCATAAAATATTTTTAAGTCTTACATGGAAAAAAATTCATTACATTCTCCCCACATTAGTGATTTTCATCTTGAAATGTAAAATCCCACTTAAATGTTGAGGTTACTAAGATTTTGTGCCGTTACCCCACTTCCATGAGCTCTCTTTATGATATCTATGTTGCCCCTAGGAATGCACAATAGGAATACCTTACCCATAGATGATTTTCACCTACCAATCCTTAATCACTACTAGGTGATTTTCATAGGATGATCCAGTGTTAATGTCTAGATCACCCCCATAAATAACATGCGATGGATTTTTCACATACCTCCACAACTCTGAAAAATTAAAGCCATCATGTTCCAAGTTAAAATGTTGTGGCAAGGACTAGCAGTATGCCACCTCAGAAACCCTACATAGTATTTGAAAGGGGATAATGAACATCAGATATAATATTCCACCCCAAAAAAATCTCAAAAATCAATATTGAGATGATACCATCCGAAATAATATGGTCTCCATCCTCAAACTCTATATGATACATTCATTAGTTTGTATAAGACATAATGTGGCTCTGGGTGGCCCCTTTCTACTCCTTGATTATCCAAACCTTCTTTATCATTGCTTGGACGAACATTAGATCCATCTATACTGACTGACATGGATTAGTCAAAGATAGTAGTTACATGTAGGGTCTTCCACATAAGGCCAAAAATTTCATTAAACTTATGTTTGAATGGTTGATTTTTTTCATTATTAAAACACTATAAATCGTAAATGATCTTACCAACTATGGAAAATTTCATAAAAGGAATCCTAAATCATGTCCTCCAGAACCTAATTGTTGCACTCAGTCTAGCAGTCAGTATGGGGGTGAAACTAAATGAAGAAATTAGAATAATTCCTAGTATACTCCTCAAATCCTATCCATAATTGTGGAATGACACAAGAATCACTTTTTTGAAATTATCATCGAGAGAGCTTCATGAATCCAGACTATATATTGTATATAAAGATGTCATAATCTCTCTATTTATCTCTGCTCTCAAAGAATAACGAAGTGGGATGGCATGGTATGTAATTCTATGAACAATTATATGGAATAGTGACCTTTATAAGTCCATTGGATTCCTTCAATAATTCTATTGGTGTACCATCCCACATCCATTGTATCACCTCAAGGGGTTGGCCAAAACCTGGTGTTCATTTCTCAACTTACTAAAAAGGGAGCCATTAAGAGATAAACTCTACTACACACTTCATCATTCCAATCCACCAGAACTAATTTCAAATGTCATGTTATATCTTTTTCACCTTGGGATGAACCATTAGGGGTCATAAAATGCCCACAAAACCCCATATCACAACGTAATTTAGACCATCACTTTGCCTCTAAAAATAATGACATTATATACACCATAGAAAAATATATCAAGAGAACACATAATGGATATCCAATTGTCACATACATGACATATTTTAGAGTTATGTTTCATTTATTTTCCATTCATGCTTTGTTTTAGGGGGTTTCCAAAGCTTTTACGGAGGTATGGTTGAGTTTTCGTGAATCGGTCCAAACCGTGATCCCAATTCCATATTTAAAAATAAATTTTGTTTCATTCAAAAAAATTTCATTTTTTAATATTTTTCATCCATTACAATTCTTAAATGTCTTCCCCATACCTATTAACACCACATTTTCAATTTTGAACCTTCAGTAATACATAATAATGGTGTATTTGTTGTTTTTATTTAAGAAATTGGGCCAGCCCGAAGGTCCATTTCAAGTTTTAAAAACAAATTTCTTTAATTAATATGTTATTCAATTTTAAATATTTCTGGGTGATACCAAGTCTCACCCAATAACATTGAAACCAGCCACGTTCTCAGACTCTTTCCCCCCTCATTGGATCTCTTGTACATTTTGAATTAGTGTAGAACTTTATAGGGTTTCTCAAATCGGCCAGATTTGAAGAGGTAACTTCATTCCTTCTTAAATCTCTCATTTATTACTCTTTTTACTCTATTTGAGTTCCTAAATAACCTCTTCATCCTTCTTAAAACCTCCCTTGATGTTTTTAATATTTTAAATCTCATATACTTGTGTATTTTGAACGATTCATCAAGATCCATTAAGTAAACGAGTCTCTTTCACTATTCTTTCAATTTACATAGGGATTCATTCATTGTTATTAGGGTTTATTAACTTATCCATGAGGTTACTAATGTTAAAAAACTATGTTTTTTATCCTATTGTTTAATCATTGAGTTTTTTTTTCAATTACTATGATTTATGGTTTGATCTAGGTCTCTCTTGGTGCGGCGGTGGTACAATTTGATTTTTGCACGGAGATTCAAGGGTTTTCGTTAAAATGGTAGGTTATTCCTTTTTGAATGAAATATTTGTGACCTAGAAACTGTGTTTATGGTATTTTAATTTCTATTACATTTTAATTTTTCTAACAAAATTGGTTTTAGTAACAATTATAATGAAAATGAATTTTATGTGCCATTTTTTAGTGAAATTTGGGGTTTTCATATAAATATTTTATTGGTTCATTAAGGAATTGCCTATAAATAATTAGTGGGTTTTATTGAACTGTAATAGGTCTTAAAAGAGTGTTTATAATGTTTTTCCCTTTTTTTTTGTTCCTGCAAAAAATGGGTTTTGATGGTGTTTGTTAAGAAAGTGAAATTTTGGTGCCACTTTTTTTTGAAAATGAATGTTTTATAGAATTATCACTTCTAATTTTACATGTGTCTGCCATAAAATTGATTTTTTGTTTTCATTGAAATTTATTGGGCTACATTTGTAGTTTTGGTAACTTACAAGTGATCATATAGTGTACAAGTGGGGTTCTTAAGGGGTTTTTGTGTGGAAAACAATGTGGGTTTTGATAAATTGTTTCATTAAAAGTCAAATTGATTGTTGTGTGTATTAAGAGGTATAAAATGTGTGCAGATAAAATAAAGATTTTATGTGACCATTAGTGGTGTTTGATATGAAAAAGTATTAATGTAACATTCTGAAATTGTTTTAGCACAAATGGGGAAGCCCGAGTACCAAGGTGGGGCAGATGTGTACTTTTACGGCTAGTGGACCAGATGGGGTTTGTCCCTGTTTCACATAGAATTTGGATAACAACAACTCTAACAAAAACTATATGTATGGTTAATAGAGATCACTAGGTTATGGGTATGTTACCTACTAGTGTCTCATGAATGATAACATATTTTACTATGGTTACTTTACACCATGGTACGAGGTTCATGGGGCCCGAGACTATCTAGTGACTAGGGGTGTTTTTGATTGTGTTCATCATTGTATTTGGGGTATTTTCCCAAGAAATGGAGAATTTTTGGATGTAATTTACACTATCTAACTTTTCTATTTAAATGTGTGAATGTTCTAGAATTTTTAGCTTGAAAAATGTTTTCAATTTAATGTTGTATTTCTGGGAATTTATCAATACTTTTCATTACATATTTAAACTGCTTGCTTATTCAAATTATATTTCATGCTATTTAGAATAGTGGGGCAGTATACTATTGGTATTATGATCACACTCTACTTACACAACTTGGTTCTAAGTATACTATGGTTATGTTTGACTCATGTAAAGGAAAGGCTTTACGTGGGGGCGGTTCGGGGTGTTAGTTCCCATCCCTGGTGCAGAGTTGTGGAGACGACTTGTGGGTGAGGACCCATAGTCTTGTTGAGTCCTTCAGGATTTCTTGATTCTATTTGTATTTGTATTTCTGCCACTTTTATTGTCATTAAACCAATGTATTCAGTTTTTGTGTTCGCTTAATAATGGGTTGGCTTGAAAATTTCAGATTTATATTATTGACACCTCTTAATGTTTTATGCTTTCATACTCGGGTAAATTATTCCCAAACCTAAATTAATGATAACCAGGCACATTGTGCTATCCCATGGGGAATGGGAACTCCCTTCTGGCCTTTCCACAGGCTGGGTTAGGTGCCACTATTTGTGGCGACCAGATTCGGTTCGTGAAAAAATGGTACCAAGGAGGTTAATGTTTTTGGATTATGTTACTATTTTGGGACGAGTTAGGATATAAAAAAGCATGTAATGTTGTGTCTCAGGTTTGTGGTAGTTATTAGGGTTCCTAGCCATCACCTCTCATGACAGACCTTGAGTCACCATGGGAAATTGGAATTGTCTGATTCACTTCACTTCCAGGTGGGATGTGTGGGCTGTAGACCTCACGTGGACACCGAGCGAGGGTGAAGTAGTTGTTTTTTTATTTCTGAAATGATTTTTGTTTATTTTAATTTGATTTATTTGATTATAAATTTCAAAATTATTGTATTGACTATTTCTTGGTGACTGTCTCATTTTTATAGCAACATGCCTCCTTAGGAGGCTCCAACGCGCCCACGGGAGGAAGACGAAGAGAGTTCTCCCACACCGATCGATCAGAGGCTAGTCGAGGATATGGTTCGGGTTGTCTATACATTGGTACAAGGACCATATTATTCACCTATTCTTTTTAGGTAAGAAGATATGAGCCCTAAAAATGATAAATCACAACAGAATTTGAAAAAAAAACCCTCCTACCTTATGAGGTAACTTAGAACCCTTGGAAGCAGAAGAATGGATCGTGAAGATCAATCGTATGTTTGAGTTCCTAGAAACACCTGAGGAGATCAGGGTGAAGTGTGACGCCTTTTTGATGGAGGGTCTTGGACATAAGTGGTGGGATTCAATGCTTCAGACTAGTAAGAATGAGCAGATGCGTTGGGGAGATTTCAAGGTCATCTTCAATGAAAAATACTACCCTGAGGTGTTAGCTTATGATAGGTCCAGAGAGTTCATGGAACTTGTTCTGTGGAATCTAGTTGTGATGGAGTATGCCAACTGTTTCGATAAGTTGGTTCGGTATGATTTAGAAATAGTCTCCAATGAAAATGCGAAGGCCAAGAGGTTTGAGAATGGATTACGACCAGAGATATACTCCCATGTGTTCTCATTTATGATGAGGACATATGAGGAGGCAGTTGATCAGGAATGCATGGTGGAGATTGATATGAATGGAATATCTAGTTTTATTGGATCATTATCAATTGTGGGCAGCAGCAGCTCTTCAGATAAGGAAAGGAAGCGGGAGGATCATGTGAAGAAAAGAGGTTACAGTTCAGGTCACTCTTCCAGGTAGTTTTCGTCATCAGCTTCTGATGTGAGATCAGTTGTGTTCCACTAGTGTGGGATTCCCGAGCACATATGACCTGCATGTCCACATCCTCCAAACTCTTGTTAACAGTGTGGAGGTATGGGGAATTTTCAGTGCTTCTACAGTGTGGTACGTCCAATCCTGAGTGGTACAGGGTCAGTGGATTCAAGAGGAGGGCCAGCACAGTCCGAGTCGTCGAGGACTAGGGGATCTCAATTTGGAGGTTGTGGTTGTAGGGATGGGTCATCTTCTGGGTAGATCCAGTTCAGGGAACAACCATAGACTAGTGGTCGTCTTTGGGAAGAGATTAGACATATCCTTGCAGTGGATCGGGCACTAGCAGGATCAGAGATAGGACCGCCAGTAGTTTGAGGTACCGTTCTGATCGCATCTTCTATAGATTCTATACTTTTTTATATTGGTGCCACTTTTTCGTTTATTTCTACCCATTTTGTGGTCATGCTAAATTTTCCAACTGAGTTGATGTCTTTTCTGATGGAGTTGGTGACACCGCGGGGATAGAAGAAGGAGAAGGGCATCAGGTGCCCCTCATGTGTGCTTTCCATGTCAAGGGTTGAGATGGAGGTGGACCTCCTGGTTCTGGATATGGATCTTTTTGACATAATACATGTCATGTATTGTCTAGTTCACTTCTAGACACACATTTACTACTACATGCTGTGAGTGAGTTTCACGACACCTGATTGAAGTCTTCAGGTTTTTAAGGGAGAATGGGATCCTTGGGTGGGTCGCGCAGGACCTTTAATCCATGAGTTGGGAAGTCTAAAGTTTTAGTTATCATCTCTCATGCTATAGGATGATGGTATTTACCCTATAGGTTCACAACCTTATGTAGTGAATGGGTTTCTAGAGGTATTCCTAGATGATTTATTAGGTTTTCCATCAGAGTGGGATGTAGAGTTTTCGATTGATCTGGAACCGGGTACACAACCGATATCTATTCCCTCTTATTTCATGGACCCCACCAAGATGAGGAAATTAATGATAGAAATATATGACTTAGAATCCATAGGATTCATTCGCTCGAGCTTATCTTCTTGGGCCGCTCCTATGTTTTTCGTGAAAAAGGCTGACGGATCCCTCCGGCTGTGCACTAACTACTAGAAACCGAATAAGGTAAAAATTAATAACAAATAGCATTTTCCCAGAATAGATGATTTGTTCGATCAGTTAATGGGGGGAAAATTTGTCCTAAAAAAGAGATGTGATTTTGGGCTATCATTAACTCAGGGTGAAGGAGTCAGATATCCCTAAGACAGCCTTTCGAAGCAGGTATGGCAACTTCGAGTGTTTGGTCATGACCTTCAGATTGACCAATGCTCTATTAGTCTTTTGGCAATCATGAATAGGGTGTTCCATTAGTATCTTGATTCCTTCATTGTGGTGTTCATGGATGACATTGTATTAAACTTTGGCTCTAGGGAGGAACCCAAACATAACTTGAGGATCTTCTTAGGAACATTGTGGGATCACCAACTCTATGAAAAGTTGTCAAAGTGAACTTTTTGGATCAGGGAAGTGAGATTTATGGGGAAAGTGATATCTGGTCAAGGGGTTTCAGTGGACCCCGTGAAGATTAGTGTGGTTATTTCATGGTAGAATCCGAATAATGTGTTTGAGTTCCTGAGTTTTCCTTGGCCTATCAGGTTATTATAGGCTGTTTGATTTCAATTTCTCTAGACATGCTCACTAATGATTGTTCTCACCCAGAAAGGGGTGAAGATTGTATGTGACCTATAATTTCAGGCGTCATTCAAGGAACTGAAGAGGCAGTTAACTACCGCCCCCATGCTGATTTTTCTAGAGTCTAGAAAGGAATATGGGGTCTATTGTGATGCTTTAGGTATGGGTGTTGGGTGCGTGCTTATGCAGGATGATCACATGGTGGCGTATGACTCATACCAACTCCAACCACATGAAAATAACTACATGACCCATGACTTGGAGTTGGCAGTGGTGATGCATGCTTTGAAGACTCGGCATCACTACCTCTTGTGGGAGAAGTTTGTGGTCTACTCTGGTCACAAAAGCTTTACCTATATCTTCTCGCAAAAGGACCTCAACTTGAGGCAACATCATTAGATCAAGTACATACAGGGGTTCAACTTTGACAATGTTTATACCCCATGAATGGGTAATGTGGTGGCCGATGCTTTATGAAGAAGAGTTCCATTGTAGGCATTGAAGAAGTCCAATGATGAGTGGACATTGATGGGGATCTTTTCATAGGTGCATATGGAGACAAGGGAACACAATGAAGGTGCGTTATTGGTGAGCATATAACAGGCTCCTTCTCTATTAGAGTTGATTCAGATGTAACATCCGAGTGATGATATTTTTGATCAGTCGAATTAGTTTCATCATGGTGGGGATACATCCTCTTATTGGTCATCATATCCCTCTGGAATCTAGTGATTCATGGGGCATTCAATAGTGCCATTGTCTCTGCGGAAGGTGGTGATGGAGGATAGACACCAGTCTCAGTGGTCTTTCCATATAGGTGCCACCAAGATGTATTATGATGTGCGATAATAGTTTTGGTGGCCAGTTATGCGACAGGTCATAGTAGACTTTGTGTCAAGAATCTATACAATCCATCAGGTAAAAGTATAGCATCAAAGGCCCTATGTTTTTCTCTGACAATAACCCATTCCTACTTGAAAGTGGGATGAGGTGGTCATGGACTTAATTGTTGGCATACCTTGTACACCCTGGTGTAATAATGAGATTTGGGTGTTGATTTATCGTCTGAAGAAATTATCCCAATTCATTCCGATTAGAGATATAGCTAAAGTGGATGTGTTTGGTTGTTTGTATCTTAAAAAGGTGGTGAGACTCCATGGAGTTCCCTCAGTTGTTGACTTAGATTGAGACCCCTATTTCACTTATCAGTTTTGGGAATGACTTCATAAGGCCTGGGGGTCATAGATTAAGATGAGCACGGCATACCATCCTTAGAGGGATGGTCAAACAGAGCAGGTGAATTAGATTTTGTAATAAATGCTCTTTGAATGTGTCCTCATCTTTGGAGGTTCTTGGAATATCCATTTGGGGATTATTGAGTTTGGTTATAATAACAGTTACCAATCCTCGATTTGAATGGCTCCTTTTACGGTTCTCTACGGTTGGCCTTGTTGGTCCCCCCTATGTTGGGTTTAGGTACATGAGACCTCACTGTTGGGGATGAGTCTGGTGTCGGAGACATCTGAGGAGGTCAAATTGATCTGGCATCAATTGTTGACTGCTCAGAGTCATCATAAATCTTATGCTGACCATAGGCATTGAGACCTATATTTTTATATGGGTGACATGGTATTATTGAATGTGGCCCCTCATATGGGTCATCGTCGATTTGGGAAGTAAGGGAAGCTGACACCACGATATGTTGGGAATTTTGAGATCACCAAGAGTATTGGAAATGTGGAATATAGGTTGTCCTTACTTTATTAGTTTACTTCCATCCATCATGTTTTCCATGTCTCCCAGTTGAAGAAATACAACCCGGATCCGTCCCATGTGCTGATTTGGGAAGAACTAGATATAGAGCCAGACTTGTCAGTATTTGTGTTGCCAGTGAAAATACTAGAATCCAAAGATAAGGTTCTTCAAGTGATGTCTATTCCATTGGATTGGGTTTTTTAGCAGCATGGTAATGATACACATGAGACATAGGAGTGGAATTCATGGGTTGAGGAAGAGTATATTTTCTTGTTTTCGATCAAGCTTCAGGTTGAATTTTCGGGATAAAAAGTTTTCATTGTGGGGATAATTGTCACATATATGACATATTTTAGAGTTATTTTTCATTTATTTTTATATCATTCTTTGTTTTACGGGTTTCCCAAGCTTTTATGAAGGAAGGAGTGAGTTTGTATTAACTATCCCAAACCGTGATACCTATTCAATGTTTAAAAATAAATTTTTATTCTTTTATAACTTTTTCATTTTTTAATATTTTTCACCCATTACAATTTCTAAATGGCCATATCAGACCTTTGAAGACCAAAGTTTCAATTTGGAACCATTATTAATCTGTAATAATGGTGTATTTGATGTTTTTATTTAAGGAAATCAGCCAGCCTTAAGGCCCATTTCCAGTTTTGTAAACAAAATTTTTTTAATAATAAAATATTAAATTTTACAGATCCTTCGGTGATGCTATGTCTCACCCAAGCCCATTAAACCCATATGTGTTCCTAAACATTTTACCCATCATTTTAGCTCTTGTTCATCGCGAATTAGTGCTAAACATTATAGTGTTTTATAAATCGGCCAGAATTGAAGAGGTAACATCATTCCTTCTAAACTCTCTGAGTTCTTACTCCATTTAATGAATTTTAGTTCCAACATACCTCTCCATACTTATTCTACCCTATCTTGAAGTTGTGACTATTTTATAATTCAATTACTAGTGTATTTGGGGTGATTAATCAAGATCCCTTAAGTATGTGAGTCTCTTTCACTCTCCTTTCAATTTTCTTAGGGTTTCATTCATTGTTCGTAGGTTTTATTCCCTTATCCTTGAAGTTCATAATGTCCAAAAACTATGGTATTGAACCTAGGGTATAACATTTGGTTTTATTGGTCAATTATTATGATTTCAGGTATGATCTATGTCTCTCTTGGTGCTGCTGTGGTGCGATTTTATTTTCGCATGAAGATTCATGGGGTTTCCTTAAATTGGATGGTGATTCATTTTTTTATGCAATAATTGTGACCAATATTCTTTTATATGGTATATTCATATCTATTTAATTTATAAATTTGCCGAAATTTTTTTTGTTTTAGTTGATATTATAATGAAAATGAATATTAAGTGCCAATTTTTTGTGAATTTGGGGGTTTTTCATATAAATCTATTATTGGTTCATTAAGGGATTAACTATAAATACATAGTTGTTTTTATTGATCTGTAAAATGGATTAAAATAAATTTTATAATCTTTATATCATTTGGTTTCTACTACAAAAATGTGTTTTGATGGTGTTTCTAAAGAAAGTGAAGTTTTGGGCCACTTTTGTGTGAAAATGAATGTTTTAAAGAGTTCTCACTTCTTTTTTAACATGGGGATACCTTAAAATTGATTTTTTTGTTTTCATTGAAATTTAATGGGCTCAATTTACTATTTTGGTAACTTACAAGTTTTCACATAGTGTACCTGTGGGGTTTTTAAGGGGTTCATGTGTGCAAAACAGTGTAGGATTTTGAGAAATTGTTTCATTTAAATTGAAAGTGTTTGTTCTATGTTTTAAGTTGTATAAAATGTGTTTAGGTAGTGTATTGATAGTATTTAACCATTAGTGGTGTTTGATATGAAAATTTATTTATGTAACATTCTGAAATTTGTTGAGAACAAAGGGGGAAGCCTGAGTACCTAGGTGGGGCGGATGTGTACTAGTACAGCTAGTGGACCAGATGGTTTTTGTCCCTATTTCACATAGCATTCAGATAACGACAACTCTAAAAAAACTATATGGATGAGGAATGTGGACCACTAGGTTATGGTTATGTTCCCTACTAGTGGCTCGTGAATGAGAATGGAATTTACTACAATTACTTTACACAGAGGTATGAGGTGTATGGGGCCCGAGGCTATCTAGTGCCTAGGGGTGTTCAGAATTTTTTTCCTCATTGTATCTGTGGAATTTTTCCATTAATTGGAGTGTTTTTGGATTAAATTTATAGTATCTAACATGTCTACTTAAATGAGTGAATTTTCAGAAATTTTTAGCTTGAAAACTGTTTTCAATTGAATGTGTCATTCCATGGAATTTATCAATACTTTTCATTCCGTATTAAAAACAACATGATATTTCACATTGTATTTCATAATATTTGTAATAATTGGGTGGAATCCTATTGGTATTAGGATCAAACCCTACTTACCCCCCTTGGGTTTGAGTATACTTGGTTATGTTTGACTCGGGTAAATGAAAGGCTTTGGGTGGTTGCGGTTCGGGGTGTTAGTTCCCATCCTTGGTGAGGAGTTGTGGAGATAGCTTGTGGGTGATGACCTCCTACCATGTGGAGTCCATGGGGTTTTATTTCTGCTATATTTATTTGTATTTGGACCACATGTATTTTCTTTAAACCAATGTATTTAGTTCTTGTTTATTCTTATGACTTGTTTTGATCGAAAATTTCAGATTTATATTTTGGATTTTTTTTAATGTTTTATGCTTTCATACTCAGGTAAATAATTCCCAAACCTAAATTAATGATACTCAGGAACTTGTTCCAGCCCATGGGGATAGGAAACACCCTTCATTAATTTCCATAGTCTAGGTTTGGTGCCAGTATTGGTGGCGACCATATTTGATTCATGACACGAATCACGTAAGGTCTCATAGTCTGTATCTCCATGATGAAAATCCTTAAAATACAATAGAAGTATATAAGTAACAACCATTATCTATAGGGACGATACACCATCCTCAAATAATATGTAAAACTACAATGATACTAAATACGCTAATACCTCATGAAAAATATCTCTTATTGAGAGCATAGTTTGTGACGTTTCCCTTCACAAGAGTACAATCAATCTCAAAGTCAAAAAAATAGAGGAACCTTATCTACCATCTATTTTCATGTTATGATCCTTGTATGATAAAATATATTTGAGACACTTTTTTTCAAAATGAATGATAAAACATCCACCACTATGGATGTGTCGCCACATCAACGGAGCAAAGACCACTACTACCAGATCCATATCATGGGTCATGTAGTTCTACTCATTAGGACTCACCTACCAGAGGGATTATGTAACCACCACCTTATAATATATCTAAACTCATCAAATCCTGGTCCTAGAGGAATATTAGAAAAAAAAATATCTAGATCATCCCATGACAGCCTCAAAATGGGGTATCTTTTAAACCTCAGCCTCAACTCTTGAAGCTCTTATTGGAACCTCACCACACAATAAATGTTAATCCATTATGTATAGAAGCAATCAAATACATTTATATTCTAGAAAAATCATAAAAAACCATTGATAATATCCAACCATATCAACAAATCTCTATATATCATCCAAACCATGTGGTGGATCCCAATATAACACTAAATCAATCTTCTCTTGGTCCATTGCATCTCCCCCATTTTTCATGACATATACCTAAAAGAGGCCCTCCCAAACTTGTAACTAATACTTAGAGAGCTTCACAAAAATATGGTTCTTTAAGATTATGTAAAAGAAAATGATGAAGCATTTATCATGCTCTTCCTTGGACGATGAGTATACTAGGATGAAATCGATGTATACAACAAACAATTGATCTCAAAAATGATGAAAGATCTTGAATTATAAGTCCAAAAAACATTCTAATGTAATTAATGAAGTAAAAGGGGAATAACACAATACTTATAATAAAATTAGCGACCTCAAAATTCTATCATTACTATATCCTAATATTTTACTCATAGCTAGTAATTACCTGAAGAGAAAATAATCATAAAGAGAAAATTTTCCACTCTCAATAGGTCAAAAATTTCTTTGAACCTCAGTAGTGGATAATAATTCATCATAGTAACATATTTAAGTGGACTGTAATCTACCCAAAACCTCAAGATCTAATTAGGCATCCATGTAAACAATACTAGGGCTGCTCAAGTTGACACACTAGGTCTAACAAATCCCTTCCTCTTCAAATCCTCCAACTGTATATTCACCTTTTAGAGCTCTTTAGGATCCATCAAATATGTTCTTATGGATATCAAGGTAGTTCCTTGGTGATATTCTATATAGAATAATATCTCTTAAGGGGAGTGATTCCCAAAACATTATCATGGAATATTTTTCATACTCCACCATAATTATAAGGAACAAAAATATCTCATCCTCAACTGTACGAAGGGTGACATAAGAAAATTGTTGATTAATCAAATATATCCTCCTATGTGTGAGCCTATCTATCTATTAATGGAGTTACATATAACCATGAAGGAAAACCTAATCCAATAACCATGGATACACCAAATCCTTCACCTAAAATAGTAAATATGGGCCTTAACTATTGATATCATGTTCATACATAGGATAAGATAAAAAGGTATCATCGTGGTTACAAAAAGATCATAGAATTAGCTCAGTCCATGATGAGTTAGGAAACATTGTCAACAAATGCATGTGATAAACTAATCTTCTATAGTAGGAGTCTCTAACCATAATGTTTGATACAAAGTCTCCCGATAGAATCTATTGTTCTTGAACAAGTAATGAATCATAGAATGTGTGACTCAACATTATGTTTATCAATACTATAAATAATGTTTTAAAGAGAAAGATCATACCTCAAATCACTCAAAGTTATTCTATTTCATTTCACTAATGCACATGTATTTCCTCACATTCTTAATAAAAAACACCATGATCCTTGAATGGACCTATTGGGGTGGTTGTGGTAGAATCCTATAAAATTTCTAGCTACATCTTGTTCATATATCAACTCATTCATTATGCACTTCTCCTTGTAAACCACCCTCTATCATCTATTGCCTCTTTTTGGGTAGTCTGTCAACTATGTATTTGTCTAGAACGTGATGGGTAGGAAAATCCCTCATGATATTTTTACATCAATCAGAATCATTACAACACCACTTCTTCAAGGGATTTATTTATCCTTGAGGTTTTACTGAATAATAAAAACCAATGTTCAATGACTCATGTCACAATCCTACAAACAATGGGTCTTACTCACCATGGATTCCTAGAGATCCCTACTGTAAAGGATCAAGATATATTCTCTTCCCCATGACCTCATCCTAAAATAACATCAGTTCCATCCTTGGATCATTTTGACATGATGCGTCCTACCAAACCACCATAGGTGGATTTATGTACTAAAAAATGGATAGAGGAACCACCTATTGTCTGCTGTAAGTGAAAACAATATCATGGCTGGGACCCTTTATGGAGTATTCATCAATAATTTTATCAATATCTCTACACAACGATTGAAGCCTCCTTGGTTTTCATTTTGAAAAAATCTTTTTGAAATAATTGATACATTATTGTCAAAGAGTATATTTGGTTAACTGACTCAAGATGGAAATTAAAACCACAACCCATATCTATATGACGCATGTATGTATGTTTTCCTATAGCTAGTTCCTATATGTAGCAAGTCAAGGGTAAGGATGTTATATTCCTTGTGATTGGAAATACTCGACACCACACCGTCACTATAGTCTCTAGAATGAGATTCAAAATTTGAACATTTAACATTTATACTCTTGTTTTGAAACCAATATTTATAAATCTATAAATATCCAAAATTTTAATTAAGGATGATCATTCCTATAATTCCACTCATTCATAACCTAACCCACTGAGATAATATTGGTAAGTAATAAGTCGATTGCGTCCCCCCCAAGACTGCCTCCACTAGGAAAGGGGTTGGTGACTATCATTGAGTAGGAACAACACACACATTGATGGGCTTAGACTGCAGAACCAACAGACAAAAACACATATCTAAATTCCTTAAAAGATGAAAGTTAAAAAAATTATAACATAATACATGTATAATATATATCCCAAATCAATGTATGAAAAATCAATGGAATGAATAACTGTATAAATACAACCCCATAAAAACTGATAAAGGAGTCCAACCAACTATGTAGGAAGGGACTTCTACCTAATGTAACACCGTGTACGACCACAATTATTCTAGTTCATTATGATCTACTTTACTATTGTCCTCTAAATACCCCATAAAAAGGAATATCCTCTACATAAGACTCAAAATGATCATGTAGAGATCATTTAGAGGTGAGTATAACAATACTCAATAGGACACCCGCAAATCACCAAATATAAAACTATAAGAAAGTAGTTAATTAATCAACATAATGATATATCTACTAAAACATAAAACAATACCAACCCTTGATTAACATACATTATCATTACAAAATTTATACAAAATAATTTACATTACACAAATAGATGTCCAAAGATCATATTATTTTACTGCCTTTAGAAGATTGGAGACATAAACACAAGTATTTTAGTGAGATACATTATCATACACTAGGTTCATGATGAAAAAAACCATTCTTAGACACATCATACATAATACATATCTTCATAACCTGTGGAAAGGTAACATAAAAATGGTTTATCTCAGATGCTCAATAAGGGAAAACAATGGAGATATGTTTGCATAAAAATGAGAATTAAGAAATGATAACTCGATCTTCGCATTAGAAGATCATATATTTTATATCAGAAATATTAAAAATTAACCACAACATAAATATTGGATGTTCTTAAGACATGAATCACAAGGAAATAAAAATCATAATCCATGAAAGAAAAACATAGGAACATGAAATAGAATTTTGGAAGACACATAAACATATAATATCAATTCTTATAAGTAAATGTGCATTTCCAAAACATGTGAGGGAACATTAAGGGTGATACACCTAATGGGTGGAGCACTCCACCATCCACAGTCAGATTCTGTTCCTTGTAAGGGATCGAGTTTCCCCATCTTCCCATAGTTTATCGGGATTCCCCATGTTCTATATCAGATAATTTCCATCAAATTTACTCCCATATTTACCTCATAATATAATAATATTTACACAATTTACTAGAGAGAGATATAGGCCCCACCCATCTCATAATAAAATAAAATATACATGTTCAAAAATGTCCTAAACAATCAATTCATAACCCATGAAATGAAATCAGTATCATAAACATGTCATTATATCATAACATGTAGAAAATATATTGGTTTCATAATCATTTAATCAATGCATAACCAATAAATATATGCTGGTTTTGAACGAATATATCCCATGGAAGAGAAACAGTTTTCTTAAACTTATAACTTTTAAAAGAGAAATGAGTTTCATAACCATCAGGAATTCAAAACATAAACCATTCATGGGAAATAATATGAATGGATAAACTGTAAAATTTACCCAAAAAGGCATGAGTAACAACAATAGATGATATCTTAGATAGAAAATAATTTTGGATTACCTTTTAGAAACATTTCGTGATTAAAATATCCTTTATTTTTTTGCAAAATTACTTTTAGGTCAATATCCTATTTGAAAAAAAATTAAAAAAAAATCTTGAAAAAATATAAATGAAACTAAGAAAACCTTAATTATTTTAAAAATAATATTCCATAAAAATTAGATCAAAATATCATTTTAAAAACATTTTTTGAATTTTTTTAAACCATGGTTTTTGAATAAATTAGGTATCCGTCCGAAGAGAGAAATACTGTCATATTTTAATAAAATCCATTTCTAAATTATATTGAGTACCAATGAGTGGTAAAATGATACTAATAAATGATGAAATCCTGAATAATCAATGGAGGAGAAAAATCATGCGTGTTATTGAATGATGGATCATAATATTTGATCAATTAAAGCATAACCATATATAATCTTGAAAACTAATGAGATTGTTGAAATAAACTCTTACCACTTGGTAACTGTGAATTAGAATCCCTTGGTAAGAACATGATAATAAATGAAGAATAAAATATCATTAAAACACGTATATTGATTATATATCATGTGAAATTCCATTTAATACACCTCGTATAAAAATATATGTGTATATCATGGCATTCGACTTAATGAAAGAAAATTGAGACAAAATTACATTACCAATTTGGTATCATTTGAAACATAATCCACAAGAACGAAATATCCTAAAATGATTTTATAAATAAAATTAAACTTACATAAAATACACATATAATATATTCATTGTCAAAATAGACAACACATAAAATAATCAAGCGCTGAATAAGTCATATATCTCACTAAAATCTAAGTGAGACTAGAAATCATTTTATATTGTGTCCGGAATTTCTGCGTGCTCAATAAAACCAACTGTATAATAAATAAAATTTTATTATAAATTTTTCATAGAACAATATTATTATATATATTAACACATATGAATTTATATTACATTCTAATTAACACTTTCATGCTAATGTTACGCTTCATGTGATATCTACAATTTTCTAACATGTGTAGACTAATTATTCTTGATCCTATTTCTTAGATAACGATTTACATATTTATATACTGTAAATAATTATATTAAAATAATATATATTATAATTATATAAATATTTATAATAATATATAAAAGGTATAAATAGAAAACAAAATACAATGTTCATGGAGAAAGTATGTTGTATGTACACATGAAAGCTGTTTCCATTTTATTACTGTTTAGAAAAAATGAAATGAAATGAAATTTATGTATACATATAGTCATTAAAATATAATTTGTTTTTAATATATATCATATAATTTTACTAAAACCATTCTTAATATTTCATATATAAATATTGAACAAATCCCATCAGTTTGGGGAGTGGCAGTCCTCATGTCCCAAAACGAAGTTATCATATTTGCACAAAATGGAATGCCTGAAGGTATGTTTTATATAATAATTAAGAAGCATAAATAAATAATAAATATCATATATATCATATAAAAATTTTATGTCCATCATAATTCCTACCCATTAGAGTTTGTGAATGAAAAAAGAAATATATTGTTTTGCGAGGCGGTAGTCTGCCTTACAAATGAATAATATGTTTGTTTCCCATTAGATGGATGTGTCTGTAAGTTTTTGTGGAACCCATACAATAAAAATATATAAATATATTTATTATAATTTTGTTATTATACAACCGTGGAAGAATAAGAGTTTTTCGGTGTGTATAATGAAAATAAAATAAATGAGTATGTGGATGGATGTTACGTCTTCTTTGGGTAACTCATCTTGGATTAAACCAAAGGGCTTCATTGATTTGATTTCTAATTAAATATCAGATTATAATATTATATTAGGGATTTTGGAGGATATTTGGGTAGATTTTTCAAGAGACAGTTGGATTTATAAGTGTGAAAAAGTTGGAGGCCTAGGGTTTCGTTTTATATTTGAAGGGGGTGACATTCTTGTAAATTTTTTAAAAGGGAATTCCACACACGTCACTCCCATGTAATGTGGAACAAATAATTTTAAAAATCTGATAAAACGGAGGATAGTTTCTAAATATTAACATAATAGTATTTTGGATATGTTTCTAGATCATTTATAGCTTTATTTTTTGGTTTTTTTCCATTGTTAAGCTATTTTTTCTCTTAACCTCTATAATTAATTATAATATATTTCATTAATATTTTTGGTCTAAAACTAATTTATAATTATCAAATATTTTAAATTATGCTGATAAAAAATATTATTCCATTTTCCGAAATTTGGAAGACATATGCAGAATAAATTAATTTAAATTTACTCCTACAGATGAGACAACAAAGCTCAAAATTAAAGATAAAACATTCAAAAGTATGAAATTTTTTCATATCCAATTTCAATTTGAAATAGGTTATAATGGGATAAATTATATTATTTGATGTACATTTTTATATTTATGCTATAAATCTACATTTATATAAAATATTACTAGAAAAATAAATTAGATGAAAAAATAGTTTTGAATTAAAAATAATTATTTTTAATTATTCATCCAAAAATAATGTTTTTTCAAACAAAATTCCCAAAAATTATCCTCGTTCTAATTTTGACATGAAGAATTCAATATTGAATTTTATTTCATCATATTAAATTTCTATAAATTTATAAAATTAATTTTATTATTTTTCATAGAATGATATAAAAAGAAGTTTTTTAGGAAAATAGCATTTTAAAAAATATGAAGAATTTAACTGAAATATAAAATTTTTTATATTCAATATGTCACATAAATGTAGAAATAATATATATAATATTTAAATAGTATTTATTATTATTCATTTACTATGTTTAATGGCTATCTTATAAATATATTTTGTAAACAAAAAAATATATAGTGTTTCTTCATAAAAATTCATTATTACGTGTAACACAAGCTAGGCCGGTGCACATTGTAGAAAAATTATAACATGGTGTATAATATGATGAATGCTTGAATAAGTGTAGAGTAAAATATGATTTATTCAATAAAATTAAAATATTAAAAAATAAAAGGTTTATAAAAACATAGGGTGTTACATTATAACCCCCTTAAATTGAATTTATCACTCAATTTTTTTAATATGATACAAAAAACGAGGATACATATTTTCATCATATCCTTAAGTTCCCACATAGTTTTCTATAACTATTTGTTTATCTAAAAATAGTTTCCATGTGACTGGTCATTTTTTATATAAATTTATTTGTATGATCTCTTTCAAATATTTCAATTTTTTTAACCAGTTCATATATGTCAGTAAAAGTACATTTTCTATTGGTAAAATTTTTTACGAACATTTTTTCCCTATCACTAAACTATTGGTAAAAACTCTTTCTCAAAATGTTTTTGTGATAGATAAAATCATTCTCTGGAAATTATAAAAGTTCTAATAGATAATATATATATCGGTTAAAATGGGTAGAAATAGATTCTAGTGAATTTTTTTTCTTGGTAGTAATATTGCCAACATAAAATCTTTTTATAAATTACATTGGAATAAAAAATTTAAAATTTTTTCTAGGTAAAAAATATATAATATTTATTAATTTATCATATATAATACATCTATTTTAATTATAAAAATTAATGTAAATTCTCACACATGTTGAAAATTAGAAAAAGAAATTAATAATATTAATACTTAAATATAATAAAAAATTATTCAAAAAAACGTTTATCCCCCATTAGGATCCATCACACCCAGATACACTATTCATCCCCCAACACACACCCCAACCCCATGACAACACCACCACCACCCATACCAGGAGTAGCCATCCACGCCACACTAAAGGGTAGTGATCACCAGAAACATATCCATGACAAATGACCAACGGAGCATCTACCCATCCATGCCACTCTAAGAACCAGCAACACATCCATGCCCCATGACCACAGAGAAAGCTCTAACTCAATTAAATACAAAATATAAATTTGAATTGAAACAAAAATACAAAGAGTTATAAATTATGATTTTTATAGTGATAATTTGATATCATCCTTGTTGACATCCCATGAAACTGGTAAGAGTATGTATGCCCATTGGCTCATAACCCCCTCCCACCGCAATATTCTATCCACCTCCAAGATTAAGTCCAGAATGATAAACTTGCAACAAAAAATCATAATCACTAATTTCAATTAAGTGTGAATCATAACCTATGGCCAAAACCATTGAGAATGACCCTAATATAAATTAAGAGTGACCCTAACTCCAAATTTTATAATCATGAAAAGACGCATGAAATTATATAATTATGTAATGAGGATTTAAATTTATAATGACACTAATTTTTAGTTTATAATGACACCTAATTCAATTAATAATGAAACCTAATTAAATAAATGGAGTACAATTTAGTGTAATGAAAAACCTTAGGTGCTAAGGATAGAGTTACAAAGATGGTCTTGAAGGAAATTTTCAAATAATAAGAATCTAATTGGGCTCTAGATTCAATCACAGATGAACTTGTTCTAGCATCTCCATCATTAATGGAATTTTGATTCAATCGAAGATGAAAAATAATGTCTTAATATTTCCATTGATTAATCTACCAATATCATATGTTCCAAAAATTCACATGATTTGGACATGAAATGTTTGATTCCTTGTAAAAATTTGAAAAAAAAACTAGTATTGAAAATATGATATTCAGTATCAGAAAATTGATAATTGAATCTGGAAATTAGTACATGTACTTTGAATCATGATATTTATATTTGTAAATTAGGTAAATTGATATTTAAGACAAGGTGAATTTTATTTACAATAAAAAACTTTTAATAAAAATAAGAAATGTAATAAACAAGTAAAGATAAACTCAAGATTAAAGATCATATACATGATCATAAAATTTCAAATATCAGATTAAAAAATTCACCTTCAAATTCAAGAACAAGGAATTTAAAATTATAAATTTATAATCAATAATTTAATATTCAAAACTAGAAAATAGAAACATAAAATTTTGATGTTTAATTAACTCACAACATCATCTATAAAGTGTGGATATATTAGAATCTATATATTATATAATGTGGAATTACCCATAGGGTTCTCTACCAATATCCATTGCTGAAACTAGTGTAATGTGTGATAACAGTGTGGCTCACGAAGCAGCAATCCTTGAGGGATATAATTCTCCAGGTTTTCTTATCAACAACTTCAGGGATCTAAAGTCCCTCCCCTTGCTGATCATCTAATTTTTTCTGGAAATATTATTTGTTTCCTCAAAACATCTTTCTATGGCTAAGAACCTTTTCGTGTTCTTCTAACTTGAGTTTCATGCCAAATTGGTTATTCTCTTGTCCCCATGATTTCAAGTGGGGTGATGTTGGGTACAGACCACCCAATGATCCTCCATGTTCTTAATATTGGGATTGCTTCCGAGTTATTTAATGGGGAAAATGGGGAGGGTGGATGCTCCCCTCCCACATCTGAAGTTTGTGGTTTCTACAACTGATGTTGGTGAGGCATGCATGGGAGATGTCAAATAATATATCCATTTACAACTCCCACGCTCCTATTGTTGAAAAGTATGTTGAGTCAAAAGTTCTCTTTCGACTTCTATATTTTGTTTTGGAAATCACAAATGTTTTTTAATCGTACCGTACTGACTCTGTCAATCGTATCGTACTGACTCTGTCAATCGTACCGTACTGACTCTGTCATTCGTTTCGTACTGACTATGAAAATCGTACCATGCTGGCTCTATCAATCGTACCATACTGACTTTGTCAATCGTATCATACTGACTCTGGAAAATGTATTGTACTGACTCTACTTTTCATACTTCCATTACTTGTTTTGGTACTTAGTAAAAAACACTTGTTTCATGTGAATCGTACCATTGCTTGTCATCGATATATATCTTGTTTCAACCAATACGATGTCGTTGAGTTAGTTACAAACTAAGCAAAATGATGTCGTGCTTTCTGTTTCAATATAACAGTTATGATGCCAGTTGTCCAAGTCCTTCCGAAATTTTCAGAGAAATATGACCGTTGGAGGCTACATGACCGTTGGAACCTGAGGCCTATAAATAGGAGGTCATTTGAAGCTGAGAAGTAGAACGAATGAGACATTGTGGAACAATTGTGATACTTTGCTTCAATCAAGATCTATAAAGAGATGTTCGGACTTCTCTCATTCATTGTGCCTTTTGCGTCCGATCATCGTATCGAGGGCTTTCAAGTAATTGAAAGACAGTGGTGTCGATTACCTACAAAATCGAGGGCTTCCAGGGATAGGCAGACAGACGTGCCGATCATCGTATCAAGGGCTGCCAGAGATAGGCAGATGGACGTTCCTATCATCGTATCGAGGGCTGCCGGGGATAGGCAGACAGACGTACCGATCATCGTATCGAGGGCTCACCAAAGTGTTGCTGAGACAGACCTTTTATCCTAGGTGAAAGGATAACCCTTCTCTTTGGGTTAAAAGAAGTGTAATTCTTTTACTTTTCCACTGTTACTTGTATTAGAAAGGAATTTGTATTGTTTCCTTCTTTACATATTCAATTGTAATTGTTTCAATTACAATCATTCTATTACATATTGTATTGATTGATTCTATACGCTTTAAGGTAGAATCATTCAACTTTTTATTACTCTGATTATTATGTTCATCTTGAATATAATTGTTTTACATTACATTAGTATTACAATACATCATACCGTTTTATATTCAATACTTTTGTGGGTGTTTGTATTTGTATTAGTTTAAGATCATTTAAACTAATCTCTTAGTTGCTAAAACTAAAATGTTTTTTAATCCTACAATTCATCCCCCTCTTGTATTGTTCCATCTAATAGACATACATATCTAAATATTCGATCCAACAATTGGTGTCAGAGGAGGTTTTCCACTGATTTGTATTAAAAGCTTTATTTCTTTCATATTTTTTTAACTACTTACTACACTAATGTGTGGAGTGGAAAAGATACTGTTTTTAGATGGAAGGAATGAATATTGGGTCAATAGACAATATGAATCCTTCTAGACCACCAATATTTGATGGGAATGATTATGAGTATTGGAGATATCGTATGAAGATGTTTGTTATCAATACTGGTGGAGACAGTTTTATTATTCTTACTGGAGGTTATAAAATTCCTGACAAAGAAGTCAGTACTTTCACCAACCAAGAGAAACAAGAATATCAACTGAATTACAAGGTACACAATACTTTATTATGCTCTATGACCAGAAATATATACAGTCAGATATCTTCATGTGAAGCAGCCAATTGTATTTGGAAGAAATTAGAAGTCACTCACTTTGGAACATCCAAGGTTATAGAAACAAGGAGAGCAATGCTCCGAGAAGAGTATCATGGAATTGTTTTTCCTTATGGAGAGCCAGCATGTAAAGTGCAACAAAGGTTTATGACAATTATCAACAGTTTACAATCTATGGGAGAAAAAGGTCTTGATGATGAATCTCTAGTTGATAATATTATAGATATAATTCCAAATGAATGGGAGTCAAAAAGAACAGCTATTGATGAAAATAGAAAAGTTTCCCAGATTACTCTTGATGAACTCTTTGGAACTCTTCTACAGCACGAGACATGATTGAAGAGAGATGCTGATTTCAACAAGAAGAAGAATGGGAATGGAAGTGTAGCCTTTGCATCTAAATCTAAAACACCTGAAAGGCTTACAAGGTCTAAATCCAAGAAAGTTGTTATATCTGATTCAAGTAATTGTAATCTTTCGGATAATGAGTTAGCCAATCTTGCTCGAAGGATGAACAAGATTGTAGGAAAGAAATATTTCCAATATAGATTCAAAAAGAAAGACAAGAAAGACAAGAAAGATTCAGAGGTAACTTGTTATGAATGTATGAAAGCAGTAAATATAAGGCCTGATTGTCCTTTACTGAAATGGAAAGATACAAAGTAGAAACACTCTGAAATAAACAAGAAAAGGTTTTATAAGACAAAGAAATTCTTAAAGGAAAATGATACATGCAGTGCAAGTGGTAGTGATTCTTCAGATGATTCTTCAGAATATGAGTCCTCAGGATAGAGAAATATTGGACTTCTCGCCAGATTACCAATTGAAGATCATTGTCTCATGGCTAAGGTACATAATGCTGAAGCTATTAAAAATGTCTCCTTAAATGCAAATTGTACTGATAATAGATATTATGAATCTTCAAATAATGAATCTTCATCATCAGAAGATGATACATTACCTTCTTTTAAAGATGTCTCTATATTTTCTAAATTACTTGAAAATGAAAATTCTAAACTCAAGAAGAGGCTTGAGAAAGAAAATTCTAGAATTTCAATCTTGAATAAAGAAGTATCAGATCTTTCTAAAGATCTTGATGTAAAAACTTTTGAGTTTGAAAGTATTTTAAAAACCCTTGAGAAAGTTAAGTCTGATATGGATAAACTTTTTAAGGATCATGAAACTGTTATTTCAAAGAAAAATATTTTAGAGCCTAACTCTAGTTCAAATTCAAATGTTTTGGAAAATAAGAATTTGGTTTTAAAACTAAATTCGGAGATTTTATCCTTGAAGAAATGTTTTTCAAACTTTACTCATGGAAAGGAAAACTTTGACAAGATGTATTCTCAAATTAGACCTTTGACAAATCATTCTGGTCTTGGTTATACTTATTCCAAACCGGTTTTAGTAACAAATATTTTGTTCCTCAAAAAACCTCTTTTTTGTTCTAAGTGTCAATACGGAGGACACTGGAGAAGAGATTGTTCCCTTAACAGAACTCAATATTTAGGATTTCATAAAGCTCATTTTGCAAAACAAATGTGGATTCCTAAAATTCTTTTATCTAACCTTTCTGGATCCAAACAAGTTTAGATTCTGAAAAACCAATTGTTTCTTTTTCAGGAAAATGAGAAGTGTACCAATAAGAACATTTGGTACATGGATAGTGGTTGTTCTCGACACATGACTGGAAACAAAGATCTATTTGTAAATGTTATCAAAACAAAAGGTGGAAAAGTTACCTTTAGAGATAATGCTCAAGGAAATATTCTTGGTATAGGTAATATCGTTTTTATTGGAAAAATTCTTATTTCAAACGTTTTGTTTGTTAATGGTCTTAGAGATCACACAAAAAAAGAAGATATTATTCTACAATTTATCGGAACGCAAGAACAAATTGAAGACATTTTTACAAAACCATTACCTTCCGATAGGTTTGAGTTCATAAAACAGAAGCTAGGAATGATTACATTAAAATAATCATTCATATCTACTTCATGTTTTACAATTCTACTTTAATTAAATAACTCCTTTTGAAAGGGGGAAGACATTTCTTTCTATGTTTTTTTTATGGTTCTTTTTATCTTATGTTATTTAACTATTTTCTCTCTGGGTATGTGTATTTATTTTTCTGTTTATCATATTGAAAGTTTTATCGTATCATTTTTCTGTTTATCGTATTGAAAGTTTTATCGTATCATTTATTTTTCTATTTATCGTATTGACAGTTTTATTGTATTATTTTTTCCATCGTACTGTCTGATTATGGTAACGAATTTCTTTTCCATTGTATCCACCGATGATTGTAATGAATTTCTTTTCCATCGTATCCACCGATGATGGTAATGAATTTCTTTTCCATCATATCGACCGATGATCGTAATGAATTTCATTTCCATCATATGGCCCGATGATGGTAATGAATTTTTTTTCATCATACTGACCGATGATGGTAACGAGTTTTTTTTCCATCGGCCTGTCAGTTCATGGTAACATGATTTTTTTCATCGTATTGTCAGTTCATGGTAACAAGATTGTTTTCCATCGCATTGTCAGTTCATGGTAACAAGATTGTTTTCCATCGTATTTTCAGTTCATGGTAACAAGATTTTTTTCCATCGGATTTTCAGTTCATGGTAAGAAGATTTTTTTCCATCAGCTTTTCAGTTCATGGTAATGGGATTGTTTTCCACCGGCATGTCGATTGATACTTTTATTTTATTTTATTTCGTACGGATCCTAAAAACCAAAAACCTCCTTACGTTCTCCGGCAGGTATTTTCCATTTTTTTTATTTTTTTCTTTTTTGTTTTTAATCCTAACTATTGATCTGTTCTTCTCAACTCCTGACCGTAGAAGATCAACGATCACTCCTTTTTTACCTATAAGTAGCCCCCCTCCCCAAACCCACATTGGTTTTTCTGGTTTTGCGACGAAGGTCTTCTCCACCGGTTTTAAATCATCGTACGATCTTTCATCGACATCACCTTTATGTCTCAATCCTCTGCTGACACTCCCACCGAAATGTCTTAGAATACTTTTACAGAGAATGAATTTAACAGAGAAAGGTTAGTTTCTCGGGACTTTTTTGATTCGTATGATTCCACAATCAGTAGAATCATTCTCTTTCAAGGATGGGAACATTTTTGTGTTGAAAGACCTGTTTCTCAAGATCCAGTTCTCTTTGATGAAGTTTGTTAGTTTTATAAAACCATATCTTTCAACAAAGATATGACTATCAATTTTTCTGTGGACGATAGAAAGTTGTCAATGTCTGTGAAACAAGCGGCACATTTTCTGAATGTCCCAATAGAAGGGGATTCTTTCTGTCCATCTCATAAACTACCAGAGGAAGTTGGTACGTTTAATAGAGAAAGTGCTGAAAAGTATTTGTTTGTTATTAATGAAGAAAAGAGAAAAGTGTCTCATCTTTCTTCGGACAATCGTTTTGTGACTTTATGGATGCAAGGTTTTCTTATTCCAAGGAAAGGGGATAGAGAAACTCTGAATGTTTCTGATATTTTTATGCTGGACTGTCTTCTGAATATGAGAAAAGTAAATCTCATGGGGTATGTTTTTGAAACCATTAATATTGTCAAGAGAGGAGGGATTAAGTCCCAAATGATTATGTATCCAGCCATCCTTACAATTTTCATTCTCGAAGGTATGAAATATTTTAACATTCCTTTGAAAGGAAACCCAATAGATTTGAATCCATTGTGGATTAGTAAGATTACGATGAAAAATCTGAATGTTTGTTTTGATCCAAATTCAAAACTTTTTGTCAGAGATGTAGAAGCTGAATTGGCTCAGAATCAATCGGCACCTATGCCAGCCAAAGACATTCAATCTACCGGTGTTACTCAAAAGTCTGATCCGCAAACGAGTTCAAAGACTAAAAAGACGCCAAGGTACATTAAGGAGGTTGTAGCCAAATGGAGAAATGACATGGAACAGAGAAAGGAAGGTGATCCAATGTTCGGACTTGACCCGACTGAGGCTTTTGCAGAAAGAATAAGGGTAGAAGAAACCCTTAAGGCTGAAAAGAAAAATAAAACTGTTTTGAAAAGAATGGCCCACGACTTTGATATCTCTAAAGTTTTGAAAATGGTTGAGGATGCTAGTGCTCAACTGACGAAAGAAGTGCACCAAGATCCCATCGTACAGAGTCTCCTAGAGAATGGAAAACAAAAACAAATAATGGAAGAGATAGAAGAAGTGGAAGAAGAGGAAGTAGATTTTATTTTTGAATTTCTTCAATGTTCGAAGAAGAGTAGGGGGAATCGGTTCAAAAGCTGAGTGAAGGTGTTCAACAAACCCCTCATGTCGATCAAGAACGAACTCCGGATAGAGTTTCGTCCTAAGAAAAGAAAGGTGCTGAATCCTCTCATACAGATAAAGTTGTCATTAGTGATAAAGTGGAAGAAGAAAGAAGGCAGAAAGAAAAAGAAAAAGGAAAACAACCAGTTGTTGACTCAAGCTGATCGAATGAACTGGCATCGTACGAGGAAGATACTGATTCAGAACATAAAATCTCTCTCAAGAAGAGTGATTACATTGTTCATGTTTTGAGAAGGGTTGAGAAGACAATTCCATATTTCCCGAGGCTGGAAGGGAAGATTGATTTTATTACGGACAATCAAAAGAAGAAGTTTGGCTCTGTAAACTAATTGAGAAAGAATGTTTTGTCAGTTGAATCCCATTTAAAAGATCTTTCATAAAGTTTGGTTGCTCATAAGAAGGCCTGCAATAAGATGACCAAGTGGTCATACAAAATAGAGAGCTCAATCAATGATCATGAAATAGAAATTGAACATATAAGAAGGTTGTCAAATGAACTTGAAATTGCTTTCAATAAGCTTGATAGAGAAACAGTTGAAAGGTTGAATCTTTTGTCTTCTCAAAGAGCTGATGTTCTTTAGTGAAAGACTTGCAAGAGGGAATGAATGCTTTTCAATCTGAATTCTCGAAGGTTTCATCTTTCAAAGACGAAATGGGTTTGTTGAAGAAACAAAATTATGTGTTATCCATAGATAACGAGAATCTTCAAGACAGAATTGATACCCTTGAAGAAGTAATCAGAGTCCAGGAGGAGACTATCAAGAATCAAGATCAGATTTTTGCGGACCAACAAGAGCTTCTCAGGTCTCAGGGTGATGATATTTCTGAAGATAAGAAGGATACAAAAACGATGAAGGTGGTTCTTCATGAGTTGATCAAAAAGGAGAAAGAAAGAGAAAACAAGTGACTTATATTTTGTTCTCATGTTTAGTATTGTTTGTTATCGTAATGAAATTTCTTTTTTCCATTGTCTTGTGTATATTTTCTAACTCCTTCAGACAATTCAAGATTACCCCTTTCTTTTTGTAAATCACAAAGGGGGAGAAGGTTCACAAAGGGGTAGAATGTTTACAAAAGGGGGAAATGTTTTATAAAGGGGAAAAATGCTTTACAAAACTCTAAGGAAAATCTACGAATACAATCCTTAGGAAAGTCCATAACTAAGGGGGGGTTAGTTTTATTCAAATTCTTATTCAGAAGAGTTTCAAATAACTCAGGGGGAGATAAGTATTCTTTGTTATTTTTACATGTTATGTTGTGATTTCCAAAAAGGGGGAGATAGTTGTGTCAAATGTTCTCTTTCGACTTCTATATTTTGTTTTGGAAATCACAAATGTTTTTTTAATCGTACTGTACTGACTATGTCAATCGTATCGTACTGACTCTGTCAATTGTACCGTACTGACTCTGTCAATCATATCATACTGACTTTGAAAATCATACCATATTGACTCTGTCAATCGTACAATACTGAATCTGTCAATCGTATCGTACCGACTCTGGAAAATGTATTGTACTAACTCTGCTTTTCATACTTCCATTACTTGTTTTGGTACTTAGTCAAAAACACTTGTTTCATGTGAATCGTACCATTTCTTATCATCAATATATATCTTGTTTGAACCAATATGATGTAGTTGAGTTAGATACAAACTAATCAAAATGATGTCATGCTTTCTGTTTCAATATGACCGTTATGATGCTAGGTGTCCAAGTCCTTCCGAGTTTTTCGGAGAAATATGACCATTTGAGGCTACATGACCGTTGGAACCTGAGGCCTATAAATAGGAGGTCATTTGAGGATGAGAAGTAGAACGAATGAGACTTTGTGGAACAACTGTGACACTTTGCTTCAACAAAGATCTAGAGAGAGATGTTGTGACTTCTCTCATGCTTTGTGCCTTGTGCGTCCGATCATCATATCGAGGGCTTTCAAGTAATTGAAAGACCGAGGTGTTGATTACCTACAAAATCGAGGGCTGTCGGGGATAGGCAGACAGACGTGCCGATCATCGTATCGAGGGATTCCGGGGATAGGCAGACGGACGTTCTGATCATCGTATCGAGGGCTGCCGGGGATAGGCAGACAGACGTACCGATCATCATATCGAGGGCTCACCAAGGTGTTGGTGAGACATACCTTTTACCCTAGGTTATAGGATAACCCTTCTCTTTGGGTTAAAAGAATTGTAATTCTTTTACTTTTTCACTGTTACTTGTTTTATAAAGGAATTTGTATTGTTTCCTTTCTTCATTACATATTCAATTTTAATTGTTTCAATTACAATCATTCTATTACCTATTTTATTGATTGATTCTATACGCTTTAAGGTAGAATCATTCATCTTTGTATTACTCTGATTATTGTGTTCATTTTGAATACAATTGTTTTACATTACATTAGTAATACAATACATCATATCGTTTTATATTCAATACTTTTGTGGGTGTTTTTATTTGTATTAGTTTAAGATCGTTTAAACTAATCTCTTAGTTGCTAAAACTCAAAGGTTTTTAAACCTACAATTCACCCCCTCTTGTATTGTACCATCTAATAGACATACATATATATATATTCGATCCAACAAAGTATGCCACACCAAATAGTAATATTTTAGTTTTTTCTAATCATGAAAATACTAATTCACATATCCTTAAATAATTTACACCATTTATCAATGAAATAAACATTACATGTATTACTAGATTAAATCATAATCAGGCACTAAGTCAGATCTCTATGATATTGGGTGTTGATGTTTCTGATATTAATAATGTTATAATATGGTTAAATCACACTTCAACTCAATTCCCTAATGTTATCCATGAGATACTATGAGAAAATTCTATCCTTGAGGCATAAGATTATGTACAATAATAGATACATTCTTATTTTTTGTGTGCAGTAATCTTCTCATGAACTAAAATTTTCACAAAAACATTAAAAGGAAATCAAGGATAGATTTTTGTTCATTGAATAAAAAACAGAAGGGTACATGTATAGTACTTTTCACATATTTTACTACAATTATAGATATCCAAGACATTTTTATACATACATACAGAACAAACATTAGTATTGTATATATATATAATTCAAACTCAAGAAAATAACATAAGACGGTGCCAAAAAACAAACCTCATAAAATCTAATTACAGATTCTGGATTGTTTAAAAACTAATGCTTATATAAAAAGTCTCAAGATAATCTAACATCATAAATGAAATTATAGAATAAAAATTACATACGGTAAAAAATTAAGTGATTAAGTGAAAGAATGAAAATGATAATTAAAAATAAAATTGCAATGGAAACTAATTTTTCATAACAGAAACAAAGAAGAGGTAGTTTAATTTTTTTGTGAATACCTAATGGCCTAAAAAAGTGTTTCCTTTACGAACTACCTGAATGTGGAAAAGTTATTTTCAAAAAGGTTATAGAAGGAAACAAAATCTCCTAATGTTCTGAAGACAGCTATAAAAGTGTGGTATTTCATTATCATTTCCCCAGGTCCTTATAATGTTTCCAATAATTAACTCTATAAATCAAATTAGTAGATAAGAACAATTATATAATTCAACACAAAAAGTAATTTATAGAACCAAACCTATAGTTACGAGAAAATACCCAAGATGGCCATAAGAACCTCACATTATGGTTATATATAACCAAATAACCCAATTTAATTTTACTACAGAAGAAGATATCATAGGCATGGCTATTTTTTATACTTTCCATTATAGAATAATAATTACTCAAGTAAAAAATTATGATAATAAGGGAATGAATAGAAAACCACAATAATTATAAATATATTTTCTAATGGTAGCTTATTTATAAACCTGAATCTAAATATAAGTAGTCTCAGTTCTTACGAATGCACAATGACCCAATAAAGTGCCACCTTTTTGAGAAGCCGGATGGTTAAATATTTAGTTAAGAAAAACACATACAAAACTAATTTAATATAAAAGGCATCAAAACAACTATATAATTTTTTTAATTCATTACCATTCACCAATATCCACTTAATGTTAAAAAAAATATACCTTATAATAAAATTTGTATATAAGAACAATTTGAAAATTCATCATAAAGGATCTAATCATACTATTGTGGATATATGTTTAAAGGTGGATAAAGTATTAAAAAATTAAAATGAAAGACTCCAAAATCAGTACAAAAATCTATATGAAATGAAACTAAATTAGAAAAAATGTTTATAGGGAAATTAAAAATCTATTAAAATGAATACTAAAATATTAAAAAATGTTCAAAAGGAAATTAAATTGTGTTTAGTCAAAAGTAAAGAGTCCAAAATCAAATATAAACAAAATAAATCCCACTTAAAAGGAAAATATAAGTAGTTAAAAGCCTATATAAAATAAATTTTCCCTATGGTACTAAAGTCGAATAAAATTAAAATGTTTAATCCATTGATGGTCATAAATTCAGGTATTGAAATGATTCTTGAACTATAAAATTAGATCCATCTTTTACTATGTCATGAAGTGAAACATAAAGCACCAAATTACCATGGATTCTATAGAGTTGTTGGAAATTTTCGATGGTTAAAGAAGGATATATTTTCCTATGTTCTCTAAGAAACATCAATTTTTTGTTCAAAATAAAAAGTAGTTCGTTACAAATTTAAATCTTCCTAAAGGTGTTAACAATGATGATGACCCCCCCAACCTTGTGTATCAAGAGTCATTTAATGATTTTGTGCCATACCAACACCCTAATGGTTTAGTGTCGTGACAACACCCTATTGGACACCACGAGTATGGAGTGTAATGATCATTATCTTTTATTGAATACACAATCTTCTATAGACCTAATGATATATAAAATTTAAGAACAAATCATGTTTTCCTTTAAACTGATGTTTCACAATTCTGATAATTTCAAATTATGCTAGAATAGGAACCTCAAACCTCTCTAAATACATAGGTCATTCATATCAGGTCTCTAGTAGTATCATTGCTAAGAGGATTTCAATTCATGGTTAGGTAGTAGATATATAATATATTTAGTCGTAAATTTCTATATTATTTTTTCTCTCTACAATTATAGTTTAATCACTTGTTTTTGGTTTTCTCAAATTAAGGATAATCATCACAACTAGAGGGTTTTGGTATCCCAAATCAGCATCCCTTTCATAGTTCCATTTTCGAATTCCCAGAATAAACATATTCACCTCTTTATAGTGGTAGTGAGAAATATTGTTTCTATTGTAATTTATAAGGGAGAATCATATTAAAAATTGAACTATGGTTGTAAACCAATGTAATTGTAATGTGGGGAATATTTAGTTAATGGAAATATTCTTTTGTGTGGGAAAAAATTAGTTTGTTTTTAATAGGATTTAATATAAGGAATTTTCTATAATCATTAAAATAGAATGATAAAATGGGTTTAAATTAGGATCATACGCCGAAAAGTGTAGTGTGGGGTCTACTAGCGAAGGGGAACACTATGAAACCTTATAGAAAAAATCAAATGTGTTATCATGGTTTGGTAACCCACATCATACTTGTAAAATAACACTACTACATGAAAATTATTCAATGTCAATGTTTAACATTTAACATTGCTTCAATTTCTTGATAATGTTTTATTGATGATAATATTGAATTTTAAACTATTTTAAATAAATTAATGATTGTAATTTGTTCAGTATTTACTAAAATCTACTTAAGAGGGAGGTTATTTATTATTGAACGTAACATGATTCCCATTGTGCAAAACCTAAAAACTACTATGTATTTAAACATTAAAATGGGTTTAAATACTATGTTAGAATTTTTTGAATCCTTGGTAATGATTTATTGATGATCATATTGAATTTTAAACCATTTAAGAAAATATTTGGTTGTAATAAGTGATGGAATTTAGCCCCATGGGCATAGCCTTGAGGTTTCACCCTATTGTGTTCTTTTAAAAAGTATTCAAAGAATTGCTGGAATTTCTAAAAAATACTCAGAAGCTGTTTTTTGGTTACAAAATTAGAGTTTTTTATTTTTTAGACGTTAATATAAACTTTTCATGAGTTTAATGTCAATTAATGGGTTTGTTTGTTATTTTATACTTTAATTAATCATAATATAATATAAAATTCTATTTTATAAAAAAGTTAATGTAAATTTTTATAAAAAATTATATTTCTAAAAAAATATGATTTAAAAATTTTAAATAAATTTAACAAAATATAATATAACTAAATTTTAGTATAAAACATCATCGGGTGCTTACATGTATTCCCATGACACCAGTGACCTTCTCATCAGAGTTCTCTCTACAATGACCATGAAGAAACACTATTTGGATACAACAAAAAACAATTCATCCACATGCACCTCAAAATAGTTTTTTAGATGCATGATTATAAAAATAGAAACATATTTTACGTGAATATGGGGTGAAATTTATATATTTTATTTTTTGGATTCGAGAAGAGTCTCATTGAGACAACTATTATGTTTACATGTTTGTATTCACTTTATTTGGGGATTTTGATTTAGTTATGTTCAGGATATCCATCCATACAAGGTATTTGATGCTGAAGTATTTAGAGGGTGCAACATTAGTGAAGGACCCCATCTTTGTATAAGGCTTAGCCAATATATTCCAAGGAGACATTCCAAAAGATCTCAAAAAGCACATGTAATTTACCAAAACCCTATTTCATATAAATCAAATCTATTATTTGATAGAATCTATGGTTGTTTCCTATTGAATTAAAACATAATTGAAAGGTCATGAAATCACATCACAAGTGCCAATGCTTAGTATATTTGATTGTAATATATCTGCAGACCATGAAGAATCATAATTTAAAAATTCCTATGGGACTCACAAGAACAGACACCTAAATGGACAGAGATCAAAAATCAAACCACAAATAAATTTGATCTTACAAAGAAAGGAATCAAAATAGTTTGTGCACTTTTGATGTATGAATTTAAGGATCAAATAATGGCGATAGTTAACATTTAGAGATAATAGACGCAAACAAAAAATAAAATTAAAAACATAAAATAATGTGCATGGTTAATATATAATTAAAATAGTATATATAAAAACATGATAATACAAAAACTATATTCCTTTGAGTGATTTGGGTGAAGGATGAGGGTTTCGTTGATGTAATGAAACTTAGTCAATGAACATACCTTTAATATGGGAATGTTGTTTATTTCAATGATCTAAACAATATAAAGCCACCACTGGTGAATCCAATCATGTAAAACCCAAATGTGTGTATATGTCATGCAAGAAAAAATAGTGAAATTGAATTTTATAAGCCCCCAATGGGAATAAAAGTAAATTTCGGGTTCCCTTAACATTGATATGGGTCATTTATTTTGATGTTTCAAACACTGTGACATTATTAGCATCACTTGTGGACTCATATTGGTTGTGGATCAATGAGGCTGACATCATGAATTATACAGATATCTTGAAAAAAACTTATTTGGATCTACTTGGGAAAATTATAATAAATCACCTAGAAACATATCAGGAATTATTAGGGGTTCGAGGGAGTTGGGACTGAAGGAAGGAGTAATGTGTGATAGGAAAATATATTAAAGGTAAAGGGATGGATTTTCAATCAAACTTACCTTTCACGAAGTTAATTATAGGAAGCAATCCGAGTATGGTTTCATGTAATTCAATTCGGTGGGTTGAATACACTAGGAGAAGGCCAAGATGAAGATTATTCATGGAAGAAGTGAGGATATTATGAAATATAATGTTTTTGGATAGAATATGGTAGAAAGTATGATGATCTTGTTGGAATCAGAAAAAGATCTTGGTGCCTCTTGTGGGGAGAAGAAGTGGAATTGACAGTGTTTCAGCTGTTTGTATTGAATGAAAATAAAGGGATTCAGTTCCACTCACCATGGAATATATGGGATTGGAAGAGGTTGATTTTGGTGCTACTCGTGGGTGGATTGAAGTAGATTAAACTACATGGTATGATTCAGGAATGTGGGAGACAGAGCATGCACAAAGGTGAATTGTATAGGATTAAATAAGCGCCCATGGATTGAAAAATAATCATAATTTTGTAAAATTAAATAAATATATATATATAATACATAATAAATTTAAACATATGGAAAAATATGATGAAATGAATCAATATGATACTACTTACTTAATTTATTGTTTTATAATAAATATTAAATTTTAAAAAAATTAATATATATATTTTATAATGTAAAATAAAAATTGAATAACGTTTATAAATATAAATTTTATTTTATAAAAATTATTTATTACTTATATTTAAATTGTGTTTATTATTTTCTTTATTGATTATAATGTTTAATGTTATTATGATTATAAAATTCAAATATCATAATGATTTTAATTTTATATGTATAGTATTTAAATGTATGTAAAATGAAAAGAATTAAATAATAAGCACAATTAACACTTAGAGATAATTAAAAATTAAGTTTAATTGATGATATATTTTTTATAAAGAATTCAATGATGAATTTTGTCATAAAAACAATAATCTATATAAAAAAATGTGGTTTATTTTAGTTGGTTGTTATCATTGAATGGTTTGTTGTAATAGATTTTATGATGAATAAATATTTTATGGTGTTGTTTATTATTAATAATAGATTCATGTGCTTGTAAAAAAATGTGGGTAAGAGTATGATAATGAAAAAGATTTAAATGTTGGTCAAATATTTATTGGTGTCAAACGATCAATTCCAACTGATAGATCTACTGGTAAAAATAACTATTGGTTCTTAAAATAACTGTCTATATAACATAATATCTACTGTAATTTCTCATTTTTACTAAGTGATATAATATATATCAAAAACATTATATTGGTATAAGTATTTTTTGTAGTGGATCTAGAATTCCTACAAGTTATTCCTCACAAAAAATATCATAATCCAACGACATGACCTCTTAGTTAAGTACATGTGAAGGGTCAGGTTTATACTTCATCAAGAGAGATACATGGAACACATAAGGGATTTTGAGAGATCTAGATTAAGTGTCAAGTGATATGCTACCGTCCCAATATGATCAGTAATTTTAAATGGATCGATATACCTAGGGAGTAGTTTTCATTTCTTCCTAAGCCACATAACTTTCTTCCAAGAATAAATTTAGTGAAGCACCTTCCCACCATCTTAAAATTATAGATCATTCCATTAATTTTCATTATAAGATTTCTAAAAACTTTGAGCTACCTTGATATGGTGCCAAATGGTTTTAACCTTTTTACCTTTTCTTAAGCGATCTAATGTCCCAATAAATTTCTTTCTCAAAATTCATTTAGATCGTGGGCACTCTACATTTATTTCTATATAGGGATTCATAAGGACCCATCTGAATGCAAGAGTGAAAGATATTTTTGTAAGAGAACTCAACTAGAGGATGGTGTTGACCAATTCCACCTTTAAAATATGACAAAGAAGATCTAAACATATCCTCTATAGTTCTAATTGTTCATTCAAATTGACAATATATTTGAGGATGATAACCACTGTCGAAAATCAATTCATTTCAATGATATTGTTAAAGAATTCACATAAACATTTAGGTAAACCTTGTACCTTGATATGAAACAATGGAAAGTGGCACTCCATGCAAACATTATACATCCTTAATGTATAATATAGAAATTTGATCTTGAGAGAATAATTCTCTGATATAAAACAAGTGTAATGACTTAGTTAGGTGATCAGGTACCACACATATTGAATTAAACCCATTAGGGGTTTTGGGTAGTCCAATGACAAATTCAATGCATATGTTCTCCCATTTCCATTTTCATATGGGTAATGGATTAAATATACCATTATATTTTTTTATTTTTGACATAAATTCATGTCATACCCAGAATTGAGACACCCACACTGCGATATCTCTCTTCATGTGATATCACTAGAAGTATTATTTTAAATTTCTATACATCATCATACATAAATGATCAATATATAATGATGAAATATGATATTTTTTTGATTGACCCCTCTTAGAATCTGAAATTTAAGGAACATATAAATGGTTCCTAAACATTATAATTCTATTAGGATCCTAGTGACTATCAAGAAAATTTCTAGCCTTCCTTTGTAGCTCTACATCATCCTTTTGAGCCTCATTAGTCTTTACATGGATAGAGGATTGGACATTTTGTTAAGTCAAAAGTCTTCTTTTGACTTCTATATCATGTTTTGGAAATCACAAATGCATTCTATCATATCTTGGAAATTACATTTGTCTTCTATCATGTTTATCGTATCATACAATACTGATCGTACTGACTCTGTCAATCGTATCGTACTGACTCTGTCAATCGTATCGTACTAACTCTTTCAATCGTACCATATTGACTCTGTCAATCGTATCGTACTAATTCTGCTATTCAGATGTTCATTATTTGTTTTGGTACTTAGTCAAAAACACTCATTGCATATGAATCGTACTCATGTTTTTCATTTCTATATATCTCTTGTCCTAACAAAATGATGACGTTGAGTTAGTTACAAACTAATCAAAATGATGTCGTGCTTTCTGTTTCAATATGACCGTTGGAGGCAATATGACCGTTGGAACCCGAGGCCTATAAATAGGAGGTCATTTGAAGCTGAGAGAACTACGATGAACAAAGATAACGAATGAAGAGACTCTGTGAACTAAAAAGATTCTAGAGAGAGACATTGTGACTTCTCTCATCTGCCTTGTGCGTCCAATCATCGTATCGAGGGCTTTCAAGTAATTGAAAGATAGAGGTGCCGATTACCTACAAAATCGAGGGCTGTCGGGGATAGGCAGACAGACGTGCCGATCATCGTATCGAGGGATACCGGGGATAGGCAGATAGACGTGCCGATCATCGTATCGAGGGCTGCCAGGGTTATGCAGACAGACGTGCCGATCATCGTATCGAGGGCTGCCAAGGATATGCAGACAGACGTACCGATCATCGTATCGAGGACTCACCAAGGTGTTGGTGAGATAGACCTTTTATCCTAGGTGAAAGGATAACCCTTATCTTTGGGTTAAAATATTTGTAATACTTTTACATTTCCGCTGTTACTTGTATTAGAAAAAAATTCGTATTGTTTCCTTTCTTCTTTACATATTCAATTGTAATTGTTTCAATTACATTCATTCTATTACTTTTTATACTGATTGATTCTATACACTTTAAGGTAGAATCATTCATCTTTGTATTACTCTGATTATTGTGTTCACCTTGAATACAATTGTTTTACATTACATTAGTATTACAATACATCATACCTTTTATATCCAATACAATTGTGGGTGTTTGTATTTGTATTAGTTTAAGATCATTTAAACAAATCTCTTTGTTGCAAAAACTCAAAGGTTTTTTAAACCTACAATTCACCCCCCTCTTGTATTGTTCCATCTAATAGACATATATATCTACTATTAGATCCAACAATTGGTATCAGAGGAGGTTTTCCACTGATTTGTATTACTAGCTTTATTTCTTATTTCTATCTTGAATACTTACTACACTAACGTGTGGAATGGAAAAGTTGTTTTTGTTATATTAGATGACAGGAATGAATATTGGATCAATAGATAATATGAATCCTTCTAGACCACCAATATTTTATGGGAATGATTATGAGTATTGGAGAGATCGTATGAAGACTTTCGTTATCAATACTGGTGTAGACAATTTTATTATGCTTACTGGGGGTTACAAAATTCATGACAAAGAAGCTAGTACTTTCACCAACCATGAGAAGCAAGAATATCAACTAAATTACAAGGTACACAATACTTTATTATGCTCTATGACTAGGAATATATATAGGCAGATATCTTCATGTGAAGCAGCCAACTGTATTTGGAAGAAATTAGAAGTTACTCATTTTGGTACATCCATTGTTATAGAAACAAGGAGAGCAATGCTTCGAGCAGAGTATCATGGATTTTTTTTCCTTATGGAGCGCCAGTATGTAATGTGCAACAAAGGTTTATGACAATTGTAAACAGCTTACAATCAATGGGACAAAAAGGTCTTGATGATGAAGCTCTTGTTGATAAGATTATAGATATAATGCCAAATGAATGGGAGTCAAAAAGAACAGCTATTGATGAGAATAGAAAAGTTTCCCAGATTACTCTTGATGAACTTTTTGGAACTCTTCTATAGCATGAGACAAGAATGAAGAGAGATGCTGATTTCAATAAGAAAAAGAATGGGAATGGAGGTGTAGCTTTTGCATCTATAGCCAAAACACCCGAAAGGCTTACAAGGTCTAAATCCAAGAAAGTTGTTATATCTGATTCAAGTGATTGTAGTCTTCCTGATAATGAGTTATCCAATCTTGCTCGAAGGATGAACAAGATTGTGGGAAAGAAATATTTTCAATATTGATTCAAAAATAAAGATAGGAAAGATTCAGAGGTAACTTGTTATGAATGCAAGAAAGCAGGACATATTAGGCCTGATTGACCTTTACTGAAGAGGAAAGATAGAAAGGAGAAACACTATGAAAGAAACAAGAAAAGGTTTTATAAGACAAAGAAAGTCTTGAAAGCAAATGATACGTGGAGTGCAAGGGGTAGTGATTCCTCAGATGATTCTTTAGAATATGAGACATCAGGACAAAGAAATATTGGACTTCTAGCCAGATTACTAATTGAAGATCACTGTCTCATGGCTAAGGTACATAATGCTGAAGCTATTACAAATGTCTCTTTGAATGCAAATTGTACTAATAATAGATTTTATTAATCTTCAAATGATGAATACTCATCATCATAGGATGATACATTACCTTCTTTCGAAGAGGTCTCTAGATTTGCTAAGTTACTTGAAAATGAAAATTCTAAACTCAAAAAGAGATTCAAAAAGCAAATTCTAGAATTTCTATTTTGACTAAAGAAGTATCAGATCTTTCTAAATATCATGATGTGAAAACTTCTGATTTTGAAATCATTTTAAAAACCCTTGAGAAAGTTAAAACTGAAAAGGATAAACTTTCTAAGGATCTTGAAAATGTAATTTCGAAGAAAAATATTTTAGAGCCTAACTCTAGTTCAAATCCAAATGTTTTGGAAAATAAGAATTTGGTTTTAAAACTAATGTCAGAGATTTTATCTTTATGGAAGTGTTTGCAAACTTTACTCATGGAAAAGAAAACTTTGATAGGATGTATTCTCAAATTATACCTTTGAGAAATCGTTCTGGTCTTGGTTATACTTTTTCCAAACCTGTTTTTAGCAATAACTATTTTGTTCCTCAAAAAACCATTTTATGTTCTATGTGTCAATGTGGTGGACACTGGAGAAGATATTTTTCTCTTAACAAAACTCAATCTTTAGGATTTCATAAAGCTCATTTTGCAAAACAAATGTGGATTCCTAAAATTCTTTTATCTAACCCTTCTGGATCCAAACAAGTTTGGATTCTGAAAATCTAATTGTTTCTTTTTCAGGAAAATGAAAAATGTACCAATAAGAATATTTGGTACATGGATAGTGGTTGTTCTTGACACATGACTGGAAACAAAGATCTCTTTGAAAAGGTTATCAAAACAAAAGGTGGAAAAGTTACCTTCAGAGATAATGCTCAAGGAAAGATTGTTGGTATAGGTAATATTGTTTTTCCTGGAAAAGTTCTTATTTCAAATGTTTTGTTTGTTAAAGGTCTTAGGCACATTCTCATCATCATAAGTCAATTATGTGATGAAGGTTACCTTGTGAATGTTAGAAATGATAAGTGTCTAGTTCACAATTCCAAGGATGAGTTCATTCTGTCTGCCCATAGGCAAGAGAATGTTTACACTATTAACATAGAATACCTTAGGAACCAAAACATACCTTGCTCAAGTGTAATAGAAGACCAATCATGGATATGGAATAGGAGACTAGGACACTGTAATATGAGAAACCTAAGAAAAATCTCAATGAAAGGACTTGTAAAAGGGTTACCGGACCTTAGATATGATTCTTCAAAAGTATGTGATCCTTGTCAATTTGGCAAGCAACATAAAACTAGCTTTAAATCAATTAATGATGTTTCAACTTCTAATGCATTACAGCTTGTGCATATGGATCTGTTTTGTCCTTCACAATCTGGAAGCATTGGAGGCAAATACTATGTATTTGATTTAGTTGATGACTTTACTATATTTACATGGGTCTATTTTCTCACAAAGAAATCTGAAGCCTTTTCCTATTTCAAAACATTTAGAGCCCAAGTTAAAAATGAGAAAAACCTACCATTGATAACTATTCATAGTGATCATGGTGGTGAATTTCAAAACTCAGATTTTGAAACTTTTTGTAGTAAGAAAGGTATTACTCACAATTTCTCACCTCCAAGAACTCCTCAGGAAAATGGTGTTGTTGAAAGAAGAAATCGTATTCTTCAGGAAATGACTCGAACCATGTTGAGTGAATACTCAATTGCTAAGAACTTTTGGGCTGAAGCTATTAGTACTGCCTGTTATAATATAAATCGTGTTTTAACTAGACCATTTCTTAATAAAAACCATTATGAGTTATGGATTGGCCGAAAACCTAAAGTATCATACTTCAAAGTGTTTGGATGAAAAGTATTCATTCTTAATACAAAAGATAATCTACACAAATTTGCACCAAAATCTGATGAAGGAATCTTTCTAGGCTATTCTACAACCTCTAAGGCTTATAGAGTTTTCAATAAAAACACTTGTACTGTTGAGGAAACAGTACATGTAAAATTTTATGAAAATGATCCTTTTGTTTTCAACCAACCCAATCCTACATATTCGGATGTGTTTTCTAAAAATGTTTATCAACCTTTATTAGAAGAGCCTTCTGATAAGGAAAATGTTCAAGAAAATATTCCTGAAACATTTACCACAGAAGATTTTCTACCATATATTGATGAACAGGTTTTACAAAACCCAAATCAATTGTTTCTTAGGAAAAATCCAAATGATAACATCATTGGTGATATAAATCAACCTGTAAGGACCAGAAATTCCTTAAGAAATGAAATAGAACATCTTTCTTTTCTTTCCCAATTTGAACCTAAAAGTCCAAGTGAGGCCTTAGGTGATGATGATTGGATCAAAGCTATGCAAGATGAACTAAATGAATTTGAAAGGAATCAAGTCTGGACTTTAGTCTAAAGACCTAAAGGAACAACTGTGATTGGTGTAAAATGGGTTTTCAGAAACAAGTGTGATGAAAATGGAATCATTGTAAGAAATAAAGCAAGACTTGTTGCTAAAGTCTATATTCAACAAGAGGGAATAGAATATGAAGAAACATATGCTCCTGTAGCTAGACTTGAATCTATTCGTATTCTATTAGCCTTTGCAGCATATTTCAATTTCAAACTATTTCAAATGGATGTTAAATGTGCTTTTCTAAATGGTTTTGTTCAAGAAGAAGTTTTTGTTGAACAACCTCCCAGTTTTCAAGACTCAAAACATCCTGGTCATGTTTTTAAACTTACCAAGGCTCTATATGGTCTTAAACAAGCCCCTAGAGCATGGTATGATAGACTGACATGATTTCTTTTACAAAACAATTATACAAAAGTTACAGCAGATCCAACCCTTTTTATCAATATGGAAAACAAAAATGCTTTGATTGTCCAAATCTACGTTGATGACATCATATTTGGATCGACTCCGAAATCTTTAACTGATTCTTTTGCAAATTTAATGAAAATGAGTTTGAAATGAGTATGATGGGTGAGTTAACATTGTTTCTAGGTTTTCAAATTTTTTAAAAACCAGAAGGAACTTATATATCTCAACATAAGTATATTAAATAGTTACTCAAAAAGTATGGATTTGACAAAACTAAAAGTATTACCACCCCAATTGGTACCTCAAATACTCTTGATCTTGATGAAACTGGGAAACCAGTAGATCAAACAAATTTTAGAGGTATGATAGGGAGTTTGCTATACTTGACAGCTAGTCGACCCGACTTGATGTTTTCTGTATGCTTATGTGCAAGATATCAATCTAATCCAACAGAGTCTCACTTAAAAGCCGTAAAGAGAATCTTTCGGTATTTAAAAGACACTATGGATTTAGGTCTTTTCTACTCTTCTGGAAATGATTTTGTTTTAAAAAGTTTTTCAGATGCTGACTTTGGTGGTTGTAGAATGGATAGAAAAATTACATCTGGAACATGTCATTTCTTAGGAGATTCTTTGGTTTCCTGGTCCTGCAAGAAACAACACTCAGTAGAACTCTCCACTGCTGAAGCTAAATATGTAGCAGCTGGAAGTTGTTGTGCTCAAGTATTGTGGATGCAACACACACTCACTGACAATGGTTTGAGTTTCTCCAGAACTCAAATTCTTTGTGATAATACAAGTTCCATTGCTCTTAGTAAAAACCCAGCACATCACTCACGTGCAAAACACATAGATGTTAGGCATCACTTTCTTAGGGATCACACACAAAAAGGAGATATTATTTTACAATTAATCGGAATGCAAGAACAACTTGCTGGCATTTTTACAAAACCTTTACCTTCCGATAGATTTGAATTTATAAAACAGAAGCTAGGAATGATTACATTAAAATAATCATTCATATCTACTTCATGTTTTACATCTCTCCTAATAGTAAGAAACTCCTCGTAGAAAGGGGGAGGACATTTCTTTATATGTCTTTATGTTTCTTTTTATCTTATGATCTTTAACTATTTACTATTTGGATTGTGTATTTTTCCCTTATGTTTATCGTATTACCAGTTTTTATTGTATCATTCATTTTTCCCTTCTGTTTATCGTATTGACAGTTTTATAGTATTATTTACTATCAACCAATGATAGTAATCAAATTCTTTTCCATCGTATCGACCGATGATGGTAATCAAATTATTTTCCATCGTATCAATCAATCTTGGTATTGAATCGACCGATGATGGTATTGAATTTCTTTTCCATCGTATCAATAGTTTTGTATCGACCGATGATGGTAATGATTTTCTTTTATATTGAATCGACCGATGATGGTATTGAAATTATTTTTCATCGTACCAATCAATCTTGGTATTGAATCGACCGATGATGGTATTGAATTTCTTTTCCATCGTACCAATCAATCAATAGTATTGAATCGACCGATGATGGTATTGAATTTATTTTCCATAGTACCAATCAATCAATAGTATTGAATTGACCGATGATGGTATTGAATTTCTTTTCCATCGTATCAATATATTTGTATTGACCGATGATGGTAATGATTTTCTTTTCTATTGAATTGACCGATGATGGTATTGAGATTGTTTTCCATCGTACTGTCAGTTCATGGTAATGAGATTGTTTTCCATCGTATTGTCAGTTCATGGTAACAAGATTGTTTTCTATCGTATGGTCAGTTCATAGTAATGACTTTGTTTTCCATCGGCATGATGATGTTTTTTTTGTTTCCTTACGATTGTATTTTCTTTTGATTTCTATCAAAACCAACAATTACCTAACATTCTCCGACAGGTTTTTTTTAATTTTTTTAATTTTTTTTTCTTTGATTTAATCCTAACCATTGATATGGTTTTCTCTAATCTTGACCGTAGAAGATCAATGGTCACCCTTTTTCGACCGTAGAAGATCAACGGTCACACCTTTATCGCCTATAAATAGCCCCCTACCCTCCCCAAACCCACATTTATTTTTCAGGAATTGAGGCGAAGCTCTGCTCCACCAGCTATAAATCATCGTACGATCTTCTCATCGGCAGAACCTTTATGTCTCAATCCTCTTCTAACACTCCTGCCGAAATGTCTTCAAAGACTTTTACAGAAAAAGATTTTAACACAGAAAGGTTAGTATCTATGGACTTTTTCGATACATACGATTCTACAATCAGGAGGATCATTTTGTTTCAAGGATGGGAACATCTATGTGTTGAAAAGCCTGATTCTCAAGATCCGGTTCTTTTTGATGAAGTTTGTCAGTTTTACAAAACCATTTCTTTCGACAAAGACATGACTATAAACTTTTCTGTGTACGATAGAAAATTGTCTATGTCTGTGAAACAAGCGGCACATTTTTTAATGTTTCTGTAGAAGGAGATTCTTTCTGTCCATCGCACAAACTACCAGAGGAAGTTGGTACGTTTAATAGAGAAAGTGCTGAAAAGACTTTGTTTGTTATTAATGAGGAAAAGAGAAAAGTGTCTCATCTTTCTCCGGTCAATTGTTTTGTCACTTTATGGATGAAAGGTTTTCTTACCCCAAGGAAAGGGGATAGAGAAACTCTGAAAGTTTCTGATATCTTTATGCTTGACTATCTTGTGAATATGAGAAAAGTAAATCTCATGGGATATGTGTTTGATAACATTAAGAATGTCAAGACAGGAGGGATTAAGTCCCAGATGATTATGTATCCAGCTATCCTTACAGAATTCATTCTTGAGAGTATGAAGTTTTGTAACATTCCTTTGAAAGGAAAACCCATGGATTTGAGGCCATCATGGATTAGTAAGAGTACGATGAAAAAGCTGAATGTTTGTTTTGATCCGGATTAAAATTTTTTTGTCAGAGATGTAGAAGCTGAATTGGCTCAGAATCAATTGGCACCTATGCCAGCCAAAGACATTCAATCTACCGGTGTTACTCAAAAGTCTAATCCGCAAACCAGTTCAAAGCCGAAGAAGAATCCAAGGTACAGTAAGGAGGTTGTAGCAAAATGGAGAAAGGATAAGGAACAGAGAAAGGAAGGTGATCCGAAGTTTCGCCTTGACCCTACTGAAGCCTTTCCAGAAGGAGTAAGGGTAGAAGAAACCCTTCAGGCTGAAAAGAAGAAGAAGGTTCTTTTGAAAAGAAAGGCTCAGGACATTGATATCTCTAAAGTCTTGAAAGCGGTTGAGGATGCTAGTGCCCAACTAACAGAAGAAGTGCATCATGATCCCATCGTAGGAGAATGTTTTACAAAGGGGAGAATGTTTTACAAAGGGGGAGAATGATTTACAATGCTCTTAAGAAATATCTATGAATACAATCCTTAGGAATGTCCATACCTAAGGGGGAGTTAGTTGTATTCAATTTCTTATTCAGAAGAGTTTTCAATAACTTAGGGGGAGATAAGTATTTCTTGTTACATTTACTTTGAGTGTTGTGCTTTCCAAAAAGGGGGAGATTGTTAAGTCAAAAGTATTCTTTTGACTTCTATATCTTGTTTTGGAAATCACAAATGCATTCTATCATATTTTGGAAATTACATTTGTCTTCTATCATGTTTATCGTATTGTACAATACTGATCGTACTGACTCTGTCAATCGTATCGTACTGACTCTGTCAATCGTATCGTACTGACTCTGTCAATCGTACCAAATTGACTCTGTCAATCGAATCATACTAATTCTTCTATTCCGATGTTCATTATTTGTTTTGGTACTTTGTAAAAAACACTCACTTCATATGAATCGTACTCATGTTTTTCATTTCTATATATCTCGTGTCCTAACAAAACGATGTCATTGAGTTAGTTACAAACTAATCAAAATGATGTCGTGCTTTCTGTTTCAATATGACCGTTGGAGGCAATATGACCGTTGGAACCCGAGGCCTATAAATAGGAGGTCATTTGAAGCTGAGAGAACAACGATGAACAAAGAGAACGAATGAAGAGACTCTGTGAACTACAAAGATTCTAGAGAGATACACTGTGACTTCTCTCATCTGCCTTGTGCGTCCGATCATCGTATCGAGGGATTTCAAGTAATTGAAAGACAGAGGTGCCGATTACCTACAAAATCGAGGGCTTCCGGGGATAGGCAGACAGACGTGCCGATCATCGTATCGAGGGCTGCCGGGGATAGGCAGACAGACGTGCCGATCATCGTATTGAGGGCTGCCGGGGTTAGGCAGATAGACGTTCCGATCATCGTATCGAGGGCTTCCAGGGATAGGTAGATAGACGTACCGATCATCGTATCGAGGACTCACCAAGGTGTTGGTGAGACAGACCTTTTATCCTAGGTGAAAGGATAACCCTTCTCTTTGGGTTAAAAGATTTGTAAAACTTTTACATTTCCCCTGTTACTTGTATTAGAAAGTAATTCGTATTGTTTCCTTTCTTCTTTACATATTCAATTGTAATTGTTTCAATTACATTCATTCTATTACTTTTTATATTGATTGATTCTATACGCTTTAAGGTAGAATCATTCATCTTTGTATTACTCTGATTATTGTGTTCACCTTGAATACAATTGTTTTACATTACATTAGTATTAAAATACATCATACCTTTTATATTCAATACAATTGTGGGTGTTTGTATTTGTATTAGTTTAAGATCATTTAAACTAATCTCTTTGTTGCTAAAACTCAAAGGTTTTTTAAACCTACAATTCACCCCCCTCTTGTATTGTTCCATCTAATATACATATATATCTACTATTCGATCCAACACATATAATTGAGAAAGATAATAGTTTTCCCATCCTCAAATATTTCTAGATCCATCCTTTTCAAATGCATAAATATTGGATATTTTGTTTTCATTATCCTAGATAATCTAGCATTATGTTTTCAACTCAATGCATCATCCACCATGATTACTTTCCTAGGGTGGTAACGTATTCAGCAGCAATAATCATTTATCATTCTAAACACTTTTGTGAGAGCATGTTCAAATCTTGTAGTGTGAATATATATTTCAAAAATTTATGATTTTAATATATATCACCCTTATCTCCATAATGATAACAAATCCATATCATTAATGAATCAATTACCGTAGTTAAATCCAAATCCCATGTTGGGTAATTTTTCTCTTGAATCATCAACTATCACAAGGTATAAGAAATAAAAATTTTATTCTGAAAAAAAATCCCAATACCTTCTTGGATGAATCACTATATATTACAAACCCATCTACAATATTGGGTATTTTAATAATAGTTTAACAGTATAACCTTCTCTTTTGATCAATGAAATTTTACTCACATTCTTCTATCCACATGAACATCGAACACTTCCATGATAACCTTGTCATAGGATTATATTTTAATTAGAACTTATTCATGTAACATCAATAATATACAGATAAATAAATTAGTATACATATTTTAGTCAACATGGTCTGTCTAGTCCAACATTCATCATTGATGGATCTACTACTTCCCCATATCTTATGATTATGGGACCAAATAATTGAAACCTTTTGTAGCCAAAATTCTCACATTGTAATTTTTTTTACAACTTCTCCTTCCTTAAGATATATATTACATTTATCAAGTGGTTTTCATGCTCTCCCTTTATATTTCAAAAGGTAATGATTTCATCTATAAAGGCCACCCCAAACTGATTGAGGTAATCACTAAAGAATCTATTAATAAAATCCACTATGATATCGGGGGAATTAGTATGATTAAATGGAATCACTATATATTCATAGTGTTCATACATTTTAATGGAACCCATTTTCGGTATATCATATTAGGTGACCCATAAATGAGGATATCCATTATGAAGGGAAATCATGGAAAATAATTGAGTCTGCACAGTTGGTTAAACAAGTCATCAATATGGGGAAGATGATACTGGTTTTTTATCCTAACTTTATTCATATCCTGATAATGAATGACTAGTTATATTGATACATTTTGATTTTTTACAAATAGGATAAGTGAACCCAAAAGTGATACTCTTAGGTGAATGAATCCTTTATTAATTTTTTTTATAGTTTCTTCTTTAATTCATATAACTCATTTTGTGGCTATTCTATAGGGAGTCATTAAAATTGGTGTGGAATTAATTATGAGTTCTATGGAGAACTCAACTTAATATTTTTTTGGGAGTATACGAAACTCTTCTGGTATCAAATCCACAAATTATCAAAAAACAAGAATATCATCGATTTTTAATTTCTCCGAAAAAATTCTAGATAAAGAAATCTTCTGAAAGTGAATTAAGACCCATACACTAGGTGTAATATCCAAAGTATGTTCATTGTTATCATCACATTGATTGATGATCATAGGTTGGTTTAAAATATCCAAAATAAATTACTTTTCACGAATATTGATGTGTTATTTATGAATATAAATCCAATTTATTCATAAGATGGTATCAAATTATAACAAAGGAAGATTTGAATGATTTGTAGGAAAAAAATTCCCACAAATTCCAACTGGATTGGAATAATTTACATGATATGAAATCATTATATCTTTCGGGGTTTTCACTATGAATTACATATCTAATTATTTGGGTGAAATATTAGTACCATTATATTATTATTTAGATTTCTATGAATTTGTAGATGTAAAATCAAATAAGAAAGTAGTAGTTCTAGAGTGGATTTTATGTTTACATTTCACCACTTCATTATCTCACCGCTTATTTTAAAATATTGATCACCTAATATTTCCCATTATTTCCCAGTTTAAGTGGTTGGTGATACCGATCATCATCACTAAACCACATATCTGGGAATTTTTTATCATAATTTCCATCCTCCTTACACTTGAAGCAGTAAATTCTGACATGTGAATTCTCTGCAACATTCCTAATATTTTCATTATTGGAATTTATATTACCCTTACCTATGAAATAAATCACTTGATACATTTCCATTAAACATATCAATCATTTATAAGACCCCATATGACAATTCCCTCTATGATTATTTCCACACGTAGAGCATATAATAATGATCATATTCTTCTCTCCATGGTTTATTGATTTTCATTTGAACTCTATATTCATTTTCTCATTAAAACAATGAGATTGATATATAAATCCAAAATCCATTTAAATATGTATTTCAAAATTAAAAATCTCTTTGTAGATACTAAAGTCTTTTATAGTAATTTCCCATATGTGACATTTCATTACGCCACTGAAGAACCTGCCAGTTTTTCTTTCAGGTTGTATGATAATACTAGAAATATACCTTTCACGTGTTTGAAAATTAGTCTTGAATGTACTGATGGATTCATCATCTTTTCTTTATTTAACTCAAGGAACTCCTTATACATATTTGTTTGAAGATCATGTGGAAATTACTTATTGAAGAATATGTTATTTGTCTCATCCTAATACATAGATTCCAATTAATCTAGCTTTCTCATATTCTTTATTATTGTCCAAAAATGGTTCTCTTCACCAAAAAATGATAGAGAACCATAATGATGTTTTCACATTTCCAAACATTGGATGATGTAAAATATCTTTTTAGTGGTACCAATCTATTGTTCAGCCATATGTGGATCAGAATACCCATTCATAGAAGGTGAATGATTACTTATGATGGACTGAACTGAATGGTGTTCCCAACTTTTCTAATTTTGTAGTCCAATAAGATTCATATCTCTAGAAATACGGGAGAGTATGGTATCAAGGTTTTTCATTCTAACTCTCATAGAATTTGGTTTCTCTGAAGTAAAATGGTTTCATTTTCCATTGTAATCAACATTATCTTGATTCCTTATGCTTTGAGCTATTGAATAAAAAAAGAATAGTATGAAATAATTGTCACAACAAGGAACCACATGATCATGAAAAATATATTATAGGATGTCTAAATTGTGATACAATATTTAATATATGAAACCATAGCTTTATACATGGTTACTCATATCCAACATATATTTAAATATTTAATTATTGTTCATAAAGGGTTTTCCAATTCCAATAGAATATACCCCAGGAGTGTCAAATCACATGTGTAGTATGTCCTGTTGTAATTCACTAGTTCTTGATTGATTCTAGCTCAATAAAATGTTTTTGTGGTTATTACCCATTTCTACATATGTGCAGGAGACAAATCCCCTTATAGTATCCCGAAATAGAAGTAAATATAAGAAATCACCCACTATACCTTTTATCATGATTTCAGGACATTTCCTATACGTTTCATGATGCTTATAATTATCCTTATCCACGACCTTACAGTTATCACTACGGTTTTCTCATCCTTGTTTCCAATGCTTAACTAATCCTTTTCACTAATACCAACTATAGAGTCACTTATTTAACATACATTAACATTAAATAATTTTTGATTAATATATAATACATTAAAAAACAGAATCCTAAAGACCATATTAGTTTTGTGCCTTTGGAAACATTGAAACATAATCACTATTACCTAAGGGAGATACATTATATCTCACTAGGTTCTCCATGACTAGCCCTATTCTTGTCCACATCATACATAATACATATATTTATATCAATGGGAATGAAAAAAAGGGTGATCTCATATACTTGGAAAGGGTAAACAAAAGATAAATGTAAGCATAAATATGATCATAAGGGTATGATAATGTGATATTAAAATTATAATATCATACACTAAATATCAATGTTCATAAAAAATAATTGTTTCATAAATATTAGTAGTTCATAATACTTGAATCAAAATCTAGTCAATATCATAAGCCTTTAAATCATAACAATGGAACCAGACATGGAATAGTCAATTTCACATAAACATTTAATATCATTTCTTATAACTACTGAAAAACATACAAAAATTAATAGAAAATGTAATGGGGACTACATCTATGAGGGGGAAACACCCCCATCCCATGTCAAAGTCCTTACATTAGTGGGGATCAAGCTGCCCATTTCCCATAGTAGATTCGGTTTCCCTACCTCACATAGCATATCGGGTTTCCCTATCTTCCCATAGTCGATCAATTTTCACCATCATCTATAATAGATCATGTTCTTCAGATTAATTTGAATCATTATCTAAGGATATATAAATCATTAACCAATTCTTTAGATTAAGATATAGGTACCACACATATAATAATGACATCATACATACATGTTCTATAAGATTATAAACAATCATATCATAACCCATTAAATGTAAATCTTATCACAAACATGTCATCATATCATAAACTATGTAAATGATACAGGATTTATAATAATATCATCAAATCATTACCATTGAAAATAGGTTTGTTTCAAAAGTATATAACCCATGTAAGTGTAATGGGAATATCAATAATTTAACCCATGGGAGAGAAACAAGTTTCGTAACCATCATTCCAACAAAATGTATACCATTAATGGGAAATAATATGAATGTAATCCTCATATAATTTCCCAAGAATGGAATGAGTAACTAAAATGGATGATATATTAGATGGAAGATAATTTCATAAGTTCTTTTATAAACATTTTATTTAGTAAATATCATTTCTGTGTTGAACTTTTTTTAATTTACTTCTATTTTTTAAAAAATAAATGAAAGTAGAATGAAAAATTATGAATAAACATTTTACCACAATAAAAAAATTAAAATAATTTTCCTTGAAAAATATCTAAAAATATGAATTTGAAAACATTTATTAAAACATTATTCATAACCTGGCTTTTGAAGAAAATATTTATCCAACTGATGAATGAAATAAGGTCAATTTTTTCTAAAAAACTTTTTAAAATTATTATAAGTACAAAAGAGTGAAAAATTTATAGTAAAAAGTCAATAAATAATGAATAAAAATATGTGAGTAAAATTTATGATGTTTTTTTAAATATGTATCAAAAAATTTATTCAATGAAAGCATAATCAAATATTATCCTATAAATGATGAGACTGTTACATTAATCACATACCAATCGGTAACATAGAATAAAAATCCCCTTGTAGGAACATGAAATTAAATAAATATTAAAATATAATTAAGAGAATTATATTAATGATATATATTTTCAAGGGGTATTTTATACACCTCGTAGAAGAATATATGTGCATATCATGTTATGTGTCTCAATAATGGAAAATTGAGACAAAACTACTTTATCGATTTGGTAACTTTTGAAATAAAAACCACATGAAAGATAGATATTCAAATGGATATGTAAATATAGATAAATTTAAAGATAATAATATTATAATATATTCATTGGAATCATATACACCACATAAAAGAAACTAGTTGTGACAAAGGCATAAATCAAACTAAAAATAAAAGCGAGATTACAAATCCACGTACCTTATGTCTTAAATTTCTTTATAGTCATTCAAAAACCAAGTATAATAAATATATGTTTATTATAAATCTATAAAATAACCATATTCATATATCTAGTACCATATATGACAACATATTACCATCTTATTAATGATTCAATATTAATGTTTCACTTTAGGTAATATCTAGTTTGTTTATCATACAAGTTTTGAATTTTTATTATTGATCCTGTTACTCGTGTAATTATTTATTTATTTAAATAATATAATCCATTACATAAATAAAATATTTATATTCCATATATAAATATTTTTAATAATCTATAAATTTATTAATATAAAATGAAATATCAGATTCATGGAAATGGTAGGCCATATGTACGCATGAATTATGCTTCCATTTTATTATCATTTTGAAAGAAAGGAATTAAATAATATATATATATATATATTTAATAATTATATTATAATTATAATTTCATATATATAATATGAACATACTAAATCTATCCATAATTTATTCTATGCATTGTGTGAATGAATCACATCGCGTTGATGGGGCATTAGTCCACACTTCCATAGACAATGTTATTATTTCCAAAAAATGGAAATCGTGAAGGTATGTTTTATATAATAATTAAAAATCCTAAATCAAACATAAATATCATAAATATCATATATAAATATCACTTAAATCATAATTACACCCATCATAGGAGGTAAAGTAAAAAAACGACATCGTTTCAGAAGGCAGTATTCCACGGTACACACAAATGGTAACTTCGTTACCCATTACTTGGAAGTGTGTATAAGTGTTCGTAAAAACCAATAGATTAAAAAAATATATGTATATTTAGGATAAATATATTATTTTATGATACTAGAATAATAATTTTTGTAGATATTTAGAATGAAAATAAAACAAAATAGCATGTGTAAGGATGTTACCTATTCTTTGGGTAACCTATCTAGGTTTTCACCAGAGCTTCTTTGAATGGTTTTATTCCAAAAACATAAGCTTATAGATTAATTTATGTATTTAGGGAGGATATGTTTGATGAATTTTTGATGAAATAAATGTCTTGAGAGGTGTGAATAAGTGGGAGTGGTAAGTGCATTTTTATATTGGAGGAGAAGTGGAATTCTTGTAATTTTTATAAAAAGAAATTGCACCAAAATTTTCCCCATGTAATATGGATCAAATAATAGTAAAAATATAATAAAAGGAATATAGGGTCTAAATATTAAATGAAAATGGATTTTGGACCTCTTTCTAGGTAATATTGAGCCATATGTTTAAGGTTAAGTCCTTAATATATTTTTTCTCTTAATTTCTATAATTAATTTTAATTAATTTCACTAATATTTTTTTTCCAAAAACTATGTTAAACATATTAAAAATTATAAATTATGATGATTAAAAATATTAAATCCATTTTACCTAATTAAAAACTTATAAATGGATGAAAATAATTTAAATATTATCTAATTATACTTTACAACAAAATTAAAATAAAATTGAACTATATGAATAAATTAAACCCAAAAGGCAGTTTTGAATTAAAATTCTGTGTTTTCACTATTCATCCAAAAATTATGTTTTTCAGAAAAATCCCAAATATTCATCACAAGATAATTATTAAATTTTGAAATCATAAGTTTGTATTATTTTATCAAATTTAATTTATAAACTTTTATAAAATTAATTTTATTATTTTTCCCAAAATGACAAAAAGGGAAGTTATTAGGAAAAAAGTATTTTCAAGCACATAGAATTTACCCCTAAACTAATATGTTTTATTATCAAATATGTCTTATTTATATAAATACATTATAAATAATTTTTATTACTATTCATATTACTATTTTTAACATTTATTTTATAAATATATAATTTAAATAATCACAAAAAAAGTATTGTTTCATAGAAACTAAGTGTTGTGTGTGGAGCAAGCTAAGTTGATGTTTTGTGTAGCCTGAACATTACTCTATGTTGCATATAATAAATGTTTTAGTTTGTGTATCATGAAATTAAAGATATCAAATAATATTTATTTATACCCAAATTAAATGTTTATAAAATCTCAGGGTGTTATAGAGACATAACAAGAAAAATGTATCCCATATATACTGATGAAATAATTCAAGTATCAAATATGTCACAACCATATATCCATCCATAAGATACAACATGAGGTTTTAAATTATCTATAATCTAGGGGAAACCACTCTATAAACCATGATATCACTACTGCCGCTCATTTGATAGATTGTTATCAACAAGTCATTTGAAATAAGAAGCTTGTGATATAACTATGAAGAGATAGATACAAATATTGGGGAAGACACATAAAACCATCAGGGTCACTAAAAATTCAATACTGAATAACCTTATAAGTGGGGGGTCATGTGACCGTTATGTTGGTAATGATAATTCCACAATCCCCACCTATGGTATGAGATATGACAAAGGATCCTACCCCTGGACTCACAGATGGAATAATGAAAACTCTATACAAGGATGTTCCTATATATGGAATCAAAATACAATGATGGGGACATAATTACAGACTATATATTCATAGGTATGGATAAAAGGGAAAACACCCAACTGAAAATGGTCCATAATGATGGGATGGAGGGCCTAAACCCACCCTTTAGGAATTACACATTTTGTATATAGTGTAAATGAAATTTATATCTAATCCTGGCACTACTTTTGTCTCTTTTTTTAAAAAAAGTTTCCCCACAAAGATGGAATGTTATACTACTTACGTAGAATTTTGAGACAAATATGGTACTTAGTGTGATGCCAACCCAATTATGTGTATTATACCCAATTCCCATGTACACTAGCCTTGACTAAGTAATTAATAAGGTACGTGACATAATATCCATATCACATAAAATATAGAGGATAGGTTGGTACTCGCCAGGGGTCATCATCCCATGACCTTATACCATTTGAAGTAAGGTTTTTTTCCAAACAAATATAGTGTCTAGGTCCATAAGGGCTCCTATGGATGTACTCCCATTATACACTAATACAACTTCCATGGGTTACATAGCTTAAGACTTGGAGCACATAGTGTATATATCTATATCAGTTTTTAAAGGTGTAGTCCCTATACATTTCGAGATAGATGATAGATGGATATGTAGTGTGTGGCTCTACCTCATAGTGTGTGATATTTAACTTCACACTAAATCCCTAACCTCCACATAGAAAATAATAAACATCATGTGTTCCAAGCACTGCATTCTAGAATTCATTATTTTTTGAAAAAAAAATTGGTTTTTCAGGTGGTTAATCATATTTTCTTTCCACCACTAGTTATTCCATGATTCTAACCCACAATCAAAGTTTTTGGTTTTGCTAAACCCAGTACATCACTAACTGATGGATTCTATCCACACCATCATCTCAAGAAATGATTTTAGTTATAGCATGCTATTACCACACACCATGGAATGAATAAAAGTTATCCAATATAAACCTTGATCGCCTATCTTAATCACCTCCCCATGATCTTGTTGTCGATCCCAAATCAACAACTCATGGTTAGAATCTATTGTACAAATGATTGAATGTGCAATGATTTTCCATTGAGTATTTTTCAATGTTTCATCTAAATAGATCGTCGATGATGAATAAACGAAGAATATTATTTGATAATAAAAAAAACACAAGAGGAATTTAATTCAACATTTTTTATGTTTCTCTTGATTCAATTAAATTAGAATGATGAATAACTATTAAAAAAATCAAGAATAATACCAATTTTTCCAAATCCCCAGAAGATAAACTGGAACTCAGATGCACGAATGACCTCCAAACTAATCTGTATATGGATTTCATTTATTTTCATCATGGGATAAAATAACTAAGGAATAAACAATGGAACCAAATTACCAACCTTTGGTCTGGATCAATCGTTGATGAAGAATTATTATCCTTCACTTTTTTAGGAAAGATCCACAAACTCTGATGGGGACACCAATTAAAAATCTACAATCAGTCTTTGATCATCTAAGAATAATTCTCCAACGGACCTCTATTAATATCTAAGGTTATGTATCTAACCCTAAATATTTTTTATAACATTTTTTAAATAAATTTTTATTGGTTTAGTGAAATTAATAAATTATTTTCTATTCTGTAGTAGGATAATTTTTAACCAAGCATCTAACACCAACAAAGGTTGTCTTCAGCATATGGTAAAACCTATATTTCATATTCAACATTGGAACTAGTTTTCCAATCCAGGAATCATTTAAATATTTATTTCATTACTTCATAAAACCTCCAAGAACATGTTATAATATTTAGATTATTTTTCTTACATAAAAACGATGCCTCCCCAGGCCCCAGAATCTCATTTTGAATTATCTCCTGTATCCAAAAAATTCTAAAAACTATTTTAACATATTACAAAGAAAAATAGAGTCATCATAGAATGTGATTTGTTTATGAGGGAATTTTTTATTATTAAAATTCATTTAACTCTTCACATGGAAATGGAAATGAATTGGTAGATGATTCATATTTGGAAATGAACACCTTCCATATATATAATTCTAAAGATATCTATTTAGGTAAGACTACGAAATTAATGTGGAGAGAAATCAACTAAATACACTACCCACACACTAATGAAAATACTATATGAATTATGATAATTATGTTATCTAGTTACCATATTGAAGGGTTAATAACTATTGTTGTTTTAAATAGCCTCTTAATCCAAGAGATAAAGGGAAGAATCATGTGATTACAACTTTTAACGTGGTTTAGAGAATGTAGTGGTGAAATGTACACTTATCATATACTATAGAATAACAAATACCATAATTGATTCGGGTTCTACCTATTCTTGTATACTATTAAAACACTCTGATGATATCATATTATAACCTCAATGAATATATGATGAGTTACCAGTGAGAAATCATAATGTTTTGATAATCATATCCCATATATTTAAAAATTATAATATAGATTTTTATATGAATATGGTTCTTGAAATATAGTAATTCATAATGTTTTTTAATTTGATGTGATTTTGGGAATTGGTTGGATCTATCTTTATAAAGTCCTTATCAATTCCAAAGGATAGGAAATCAAGATTGATATTCCAAACCAATGTAATATTTTAGATAAATGTGATGTTGAATTTGAACTTATAATGGATGTTAAATACATTATATGAGTGTATTTCATATTCATGAGTGTTTTCAATCTTGAATGGTTTGATAGAAGTTCAACAAGGTATATAAGACAATTTTTCGTGAATATCATGATGTCATTAGTGCCAAAAAATTCATTTTTTTGTTTTTTAACATTGGTTAGTAGGTGATTTTATTTTAGGTAACACTATAAATAATTTTTTAAATCCATTTCATAAAAAAGATGTTATAATTACATTTCAATGGAGGGTTATTATGAAAGATATGAAACACATGAAATTAATCATTTGTTTTATTTGGTTTGTCTTATCAGTTTTCATATAACCAATAAGAATAATATAATATGAAAAACCATCCATATTTTTTATAAAATAACTGACATAAAAGGAATTATATATTTAATTTTCATGTTGGTTTTCATATAAATGATATGAAAAATAATATTATTGATTTTTCACTACATTAGTTATCCTAAAACAAATGTGAATAATATTTTACTATGTAGTTTTAAAAAAACAAATATAGTAAATCTTATATATCATATTTTATTTCAGTTATGACATAACTAACATGAAAAATATTTTTTAAAATGAAAATATTTCAATTCAACCCTTACCAACATTATATCATACAAACAACATCCACATAGAAGAAAAAAAATAATGTCACAATTATAATTTTAAATTTCTTGTTACAATATTTATTTCAAATAAATAAAACCAATACTTCCTAAGAAATGATTCTCCAATTCAATTATTGTGTGTATTAACTATTTTATATTATAAGGATGTGGTTCATCAATAAGCTAATAATTAAAAAAATCATTAAACATTATTATGAATAAAAATAATGAAAAATTGAAAAACAAATTATAATAAAATCATAACATCAATAACTTCATAAATGTAATGAATGAAATTATTTCTAACATAAATTTGAAAACATAGTATCCAAATTTATTTACTCACAAATATTGAAGAAATTACTATTTAAAATAAATTTTCAACTCAAAATAACATTTTATCAATTACAACTAAAATATAGTAATTCTAAATGTAAGCCACATTTTCTTTTACATATCTAATATTAGGCCTCTTATATCTTGTTTAGTCTCTAATGTGATTTTATGCCCAATTTGAAAATAACATCAATAAAAAATTAAATTAAATTATAATATATAAATGTTATAAAACATTTAAAATTATGTATCTTTTCAATCCAATCATATAATTTTCTCACACTTCACCATTAATAGAGAATAACAAATAAAGTGTCTCCTCGATTAGACAAAAAAACACCCAACATCCAATGGACACTAATGTATAATAAAATATGATACTCATGGTTATTATTTTAAGAAATACATAAAACTTTATGAGATATAATTTACATACTATTAATGATAAAGATGCATATGAGACTGAATAATTTCATTCCTTTATTGTCTTTCAAAAATATAGACCATTCTATCCGCATCAATCACAATTCTTACTATAGTTGAAATAAATTATTTTTACATGAATCCATATAATACATTAATGTCATACTACATTAAAAATGGTTAAATATACCTAATAAAAAAACAAAACTCTACTAGAATTCATGGTATTTGCGACGAGATCCCATCGCCAATAAGCTTTAGGGATGGGGCTCCGTCGCAAATAACCCTTTGGAGAAAACGTCGTTGCAAAAAATATTATTTGCGACGGGCCCGTCACAAATTATATTTTTTCCCATGGGAAACTTCATTGTTGCAAATAAGTCTCTGATTATATAATTTATATATATATATAAGCACTTTTGTGACTGCCCGTCGCAAATACTTTTTTACATACGTGCCCGTAATCCCGTCGCAAATGTTTTTTGAAAATATTTTTTTATGCAATTTGCGATGGGCACATCACAAATAGTCTTTGCGATGGGCCCGTAATCCAGTCACAAATAAATTTTTTATGAAAAAAAATATTTAGACTATTTGCGATGGGATCCCGTCACAACAGAACCCGCCGCAAGTAATAAATAATTTTTTTTAAAAAAGTTAAATTTAATAAAATTATGATTATTGAAAAATTAATTTTAATATTATTAAAAAAAATAAATAAAAATAAAAAATTCTTAATATAAACAAAAAATATAAAATAATCATAAAATAATATTATGATTATTGAAAAATTAATCCTAATATTTTTAAAATAATAAAAAAAATTAAAATTCTAAATATTCACAAAAAAATATAAAAAAATAATAAAATATTATTATGATTATTGAAAAGTTAACTTTAATATCATTAAAATAATAATAAAATTAAAATATATTAAAATTCTCAATATTCAAAGAAAAATATAAAACAAATCAAAAAATATTATTATTATTATTAATATTAGTAAAATACACAAATATTAAAAAATATAATACTGAAAAATATATTTAATAAAATTATGATTAATGAAAAAATAATATTAATTTTATTAAAATAATAAAAAAATAAAAAAATATTAAAATTCTCAATATTTACAAAAAAAACATAAAATATTAAAAATTAAATTATGTAATAATCGCACCGATATAAAAGATAAAAACCGTAAATAGTTCATATTACAAAAAATTTAAATTCAAATGATTTTGACATTAAAAAATCAATAGGGTGTCATCTTCTGGAGGATGTGGAGGAGAAGAAGGAGCTAGTGGAGGAAACTCCATCCCAAAACTACGAGTCAGATGGTGCATATACTCCATCTGCTCATGATTCTTCTACTTCCATGGACGCATCTCCTACTCGTGCTGTTGCTTCTACTACAGCTAGTGAATCTCTTCTTGCTGCTTTTACAAACACTCTATAAGGTCATTCGTAGCTCGGAACTGCTCCTGATACTGTGAGCTAGAAGATGATGCCTCTCTATGAGCTCCTCTCTAGTTGGACGTCGACATCGCAGCAGTACCATAATAAGTACCAGGAGTCACATGAGAGCCGATACCAACTACTTGTCCCTTCTCAAATCCATACTGAGTTGCAGGCATCCATGTGGCCTCGTCGAAATGGTGGGCACTGGTCTGATCAGTCACCTCATCCTGACCCTCAGCCTGTGTCTGAGAAGTTGCAACCTCATATGACTCCTTAAACTGCAATTTAAAATTAAAATTGTGAAAATATAAAATGAAGATAATTGTCAAAGTGAAAAAAATAAAACTAACCAGAATTTGACGCTAGCGATCACCTCTAATCTCTCTAGTGGCTGGATCACTATACATCATCAGATAAACATTATACTTTGTAATAACGGGATGCTTGACTGCCTATATGAATATAAAATAAACTGTTTATATTTGATGTTATATAAAATAATTAAAAAAATACTTACCAGATGCTCTCTATGTGTACTGAATATACGGCTACCAGCTCGATGTGTCACCTCCTGTCTCCCCTGGTTATGTCGACCCAATAAAGACCTCATTTGAATCCACCACCCAACCAGTGTGCACATAATCCATCCCCAACCTGAGATGAAATGTACTCTGGTCGGTGGGCTCTACACGACTCATCAAATACTATCGCCCCTTCTTTCTTAATGGCCGTTTTTCTCAAATTGTTCAAAATATGACGCAAACGCTCATGCATAGCCACCTCACATTCTGAATAGATATCGTCACGCATGGTATAATCGATGGGATAACATAAACCGTAAAAATAATTTATAATATAAAGTTATTAAAAAAATAAATTTCAAAATAATTATTATTTATTTATGTACCAGCCAATGATTGTACATGCTGAGCTTCACATCAACGGGAATCTATTCCCATGTCGTCCATGACTGAGAAAAATAATTGTGCAGGATCGCGCTCCTCTGTTGAACAAATACATGCACAAAACTATGAATAAAGAATAATGAATCAAAAAATTAGTATATATATTAATAAATTAATGAAATCCAACAAAAATTTACAGGTTACCATACCTCTGTGTGCATGGATCCAAGCCAAGACATGGACGTCGCTTAGGGATAGGGTTAGGATTCATCAGTTGTGAAAGAAAGCGCCCCCTCCACGTACCTCTTGAACCGCCAGTAGGCTAAGGGTCAAATGATCCCACATCGCCCTCATCCAAAGGTATCTCAGCCTCCTCTAACTCAGGCAATATATCAGAGTACATCAGAAAAAAAATTGATTGTTGTTAGTAGATAGTTGAAAATAACTTATCACTATATATATATATATATAAGTTCTGATCATAACTAGAATTTATCTATGCCAATGATCATCTTCATCATCATCTTCATATCTAACGATGAAAATGTCTTCATATTCCTCCTCGTCATCATCAATATCCATATGATTTTTACTTTCATCATCCCTTGTCATTTCAATTTCATTTGTAACATCATTAACATCTTCATCACCCGGGACCCTTAATTGTGGGGTTTCTTTATCGATATTCACGTTTCTTTTTGAAAAATATGAATTTATAGTAGTCTCTTGAAAAATTTCAATTTCTTCCACTTCAGCAAACCACTTTCAGTTTGAGTAAATTAATTTTCCCGAGATTTCATTTTTATTATGCTCCACCAATCACCTAAGTCTCTTACTTTGCGTAATAAATTTGATGTGCCTGTTGATCCATTAAAAATGGTTCATTTACTGCAAGAAGACTTTTATATTTAAAATCAATGATTCCATGAGTCAGATGAACATGCAAGCCTCTCTTAGTATCCAACCACTGAAATTTAAACATTGTAATGTAATTTTTCCCAAGATAACCCAGCTTAATAATTTCATCCAGAATGCCGTAAAAGTCAAATTCGGTTTCTCTATGATGCGATCCTTTCAAAAAAACTCCACTGTTCATTGTTTTTTTGATTCCCCATATGCAGGTGTATGAAATCAAAAACCATTCACTATATATGCATTATATGATTTAATCATTTTTGATTGCGGGTTACTCAATATACACAGTCTCTTATCAATTTTATCATCATGTTGAGACACCTGAAAATTTGTAAAACAATTATCAATATAATAAATAGTAAACTGAATTGATATTAAACCATCAATAATTTATGTTACTAGCTTTTGAAACCATTGAGATATTTTTTTTGTCTGAGTTCTTCAAGAGCAGCTGCTGTAATTTGTATATCATGATTCTTGATATGATTATCATATAACATACAAATAATAAAATTTACATACTGTAATAAAAATTATAGAATAAGTGATAGAAGAACTCACAATAAAAATGTTGTAATTTCATCACATTTGAGCAGAAGATATGTATGATATCTGTGATGTTCATCGTCTGAAAGCCATCTTTCTTGAACTCCACCGAATCCAAGATTTGGCTGATTAAAAACTGATAAATGATTTTCCATTTCATCATTAACATTTCTCTCATTCTATCACATGCGGTTTTGTTTTGAGGGATTTTCAGATTCAGAATATTGAGAGTAGACAAATGCATTCCTCTTGCAAATAAGATTCATCAATTGAGCCTTCAACTGATGCTTTGTTATAGACGTTTTCCTTCAATTTCTGCATGCATCTCCCAAATGGGTACATCAATTAGAACTGTACTAGACCTCCAAATTTAGCTTCATGTGGAAAATTTAATATCAGATTTTCTATTGAGTCAATGAAATTAGGTGGAAAGATTTTTTCCTGCTTACATATAGTTACACCAACATCTTGTTCCAGTTTTCTTATCACATCATATTCAGTTGTCACTACACAAATGTCTTGAAAAAAAGATGATATGTCTGTTATAGAATCCCAAATCATAGAATTCAATAAACCTATGAGTCCAATCATCATAAGTCTTTCCATTATAATATGAAAATAATTACTTTTTAATCTGGTAATATGACCATTCTTAACACAACTTCCCAAATTAGAAGCATATCCAGCTGGAAGTCTCAAATCTGTAATCCACTGATAAAATAATAGACAGCTCTCTTTGGACAGTTTATAAGATTATTTTGGATTCATTGACCTCTGTGATCTTACATTTTCAAAAAGTTCAAGTTCTAGTTGCCTAAAAATTTGGCCAAGATCTAATAATGCTTTTACAGTATCTTTGGTCTTACCTGGTGTATCCAAAACAGTATGAAATAAATTATTAAAAAAGTTCTTCTCAATGTGCATGACATCTAACATGAGGCAGACCAACAAATCAGACCAAAATGGGAGATCCCAAAAAATGATTTGTTTTATTCAATTATGTTCTTTCCGAAAGACATGAATTTTATGTTGGTTTACTAGTGGCCCAAATATGATAGAAGGTAATGAAAATACAACTGATATTAACTTTGTACCTAAGACCATTTTTGGAGGTTCATCCCTTTCAGTTGTTCCGTTTCTGAAATGATATTTGTTCCATCGAAATGGATGATCGGTTGGAAGAAATCTATGATGACAGTCAAAATAGCAATGTTTTTTCCATTAAAAAGCATAAAATCTTTTTTGTCCTTCATATAGTAAGGACATGATTTCGGACCATGTGTGCTCCATCCAGATAACACGTCATATGATGTGAAATCACTAATCGTCCACATCAATTCAACTTTTAATGTGAAATTTTGTTTCACATTAACATCATATGTACTAACACCAGTTCTCCACAATTCATTTAACTGATCAATCAATGGTTTCAAATAAACATCAATATTCTTTTTTGGATGTACTGGGAATAATAATGTCAAAAATATATAGGGCTCGTTCATCAACATCCATGGATGTAGATTGTACGGAGTTATGAAGACATGCCAACAAGAATACTGACTACCATAAAAACCAAACGGACAGAAACCATTACTAGAATGACCCAATCGCATGTTTCGGGCATCCAAAGAAAAAGATAGATGCAGCCGATCAAAATGTTTCCCTGAATCACCATCAGATGAAAGATTCAAGCTTTTACTAGTTGAAATATTGGTTTTTACCATGAAATCATTGACGTTGTGTAATGAGACATAAATAAATGTCGCATCTAGGGTGTAAGGGGGAAATATCTCAACTGTTTTACAGGAATAGATCTAAACATCCCTGGGTGATATTCTTTATACCTCAATTTTGCACATGTTGGACAACTATCAAACGACTCATTTTCACCAGAATATAGGATGAAATAATTTTCACATGCATGAATATTCTAATAACTAAGGCCTATATTAATCAACAACCTCTTGCTCTCATAGTAATTTGCAGGAAACACATTTCCTTCAGGTAACAGTGTTTTAACCAAATAAAATACTTGATAAAAATAGTGTTTGACATTGCATTATCTGATTTAAAATCCATAAATTTTGAAACCTCTTCTAATTTGACTATCTTGCAACCAGGATATAATGCATCCTCATCAGACCTCAAAAACTCATAAAATTTGGATAGTTCTAACTCAGGAGTTAAATCAATATAATAGTGAGTTTCAGTTTGTTGAATAGATGGACCTGCAACATCATGTAGTAAATTTTGGAACTATGACGGATCCAAAATCAAGTTATTAGTATCTTCTCTCGAACTACGTTCACCATGTTGATACCAAAAAACATAATCTGGTTGAAAACAAAACTGCAAGAGATGTCCCACAACCTTGTCAAATGTGTCAAACGTTCTCAGAGCACTTGTTTTATAAGGATAGTTAATTATGGATTCTGGAACATATTCTGGTTTTGATGACACAAATGCTTAGAAAGCTTCAACACCCTCAATACATACAAGATTTAAACTAGAACCATTTGTATTTTTGTTCTGATTTATCCAAGCGTGGTCATCTAATAGTGACTGATGTCGACTTCCTTGTTCGATATTTTTCTACAAAATATAAAATCATCATTGTTTTTGAATAATTTGAAATTATAAAAATACTTTCTATAAAAATTAATTACCAAAAATTCTTATTAAATAATATTAATTAAAGGCGACACAATTTCTAGTGGATTGACGAATGCTCTTTTGTCCGATGGCTCATTTAGTTGAATCATTCTCACACTCAAATCACAATGAAGAATCTGGTCCGAGATATGCATATTCATTCTCGTATGCATGAGAAAGAATATGTGTATCTTTGACCAGATTCATTATTGTGATTTCAGTGCGAGCAAGATGCATGTAAATGAGTCTTCAGACAAAAGAGCCCCCTTTTCGTCAATGAATCGTCTTCATCCAACTATCACCACCTGAAAACATTATTAAAAATATGATCCTACGAATTTATATCCAATCTCGTGCATACGAGATTGAATTTGCCTTTGTAGCATCACATTTTTTATATTGTTTTGAGTCGGTGGGAGTTGAAAGGAGAAAATTCATTGAGCAAAAGGAGTGTCGTCAATCCACTGGAAATTGTGCCAAGTTCTTGGAATTTATTAAAATTTATTAAAATTTCTTTCTAACTATTCCTAACTAATTATTACTAATTATTACCAATTATAACTATTTATTAATAATTATTCATATTTATTACTAATTATTCATATTTATTACTAATTATTCTTATTTATAAAAAATTATTCATATTTATTACTATCTATTACTATTTGTTACTAACTATTTCTATTTATTAATATTTATTACTATTTATTAATATATATGACTATTTATCACTATTTATTAATATATATTACTATTTATTACTATTTATTAATATTTATTACAATTTATTTCAATATGTTCCTAATTATTACAATTTATTCTCCATATATTGCTAATTATCACTAATTATTGCTAATTATTTCTAATTATTGCTAATTATTCCTAATTATTACTAATTATTCCTAATTATTCATATTTGTTAGTATTTATTAGTAATTATTACTAATTATAGCTAATCATTACTAATTATTTCTAATTATTCCTAATTATTACTAATTATTGCTAATTATTCCTAATTATTACAAATTATTCATAATTATTGCAAATTATTTGTATTTATTCTTAATTATTAGTAAATATTACAAATTAATAGTATTTATTCCTAATTATTACTAATTATTCTCAATTATTACCAATTATTCCAAATTATTCCTAATTATTAATAATTATTCCTAATTATTCATATTTATTAATATTTATTGCTATTTATTACTAATTATTACTATTTATTACTAATTATTTCTAATTATTTCTAATTATTACTAATTATTGCTAATTATTCCTAATTATTTCTAATTACTTCTAATTATAGATAATTATTGTTAATTATTGCTAATTATTCCTAATTGTTTATAATTATTCTTAATTATTTCAAATTATTAGTATTTATTGCTAATTATTAGTTAATATTACTAATTATTAGTATCTATCCCCAATTATTACTAATTATTCCTAATTATTACAAGTTATTCTTAATTATTACCAGTTATTCTTAATTATTACTAATTATTTCTAATTATTATTAATTATTCATCATTATTCATAATTATTCATTATTATTTCTAATTATTCTTATTTATTAATATTTATTGCTATTTATTACTAATTATTTCTATTTATTAGTAATTATTGCTGATTATTGCTAATTATTGCTAATTATTTCTAATTATGCAAAATTATTACTAATTATTACTATTTATTTCTAATTATTTCTAATTATAGCTAATTATTGCTAATTATTTCTAATTATAGCTAATTATTGCTAATTATTGCTAATTATTGATAATTATTCTTATTTATTTCTAATTATTGCTAATTATTTCTAATTATTACTATTTATTTCTTATTATTAGTATTTATGGTTAATTATTAGTATTTATTAGTAGTTATTACTAATTATTAAAATTTATTACTAATTATTACAATTTATTAAAAATTATTACAATGTATTACTAATAATTACACGTTATTACTAATTATTATTAATTGGTGCTAATTATTGCTAATTACTACTAATTATTGCTAATTATTCCTAATTATTGTTAACTAATACTAATTATTTGTATGTATTTCTAATCATAATTATTTATTCCTAATTATTTGTAATTATTCTTAATTATTACAAATTATTCCTAAGTATTACTAATTGTAACGCCCCGACCCCAGTTACCCATAGTCGGTGCATTATTTCTTAACCTTGGCATGATTACAAGGATTCAAGTCCTGAAGGACTGATCAGTTTAGCAGTCTTGAAAAATAGATTACATACATGAATGTTACATAACACTTTATAACATACAAATCAACATAAATAATATTTTATGAACGCCATTATTCCCTGGGATTAACCCTGTATATCAATCACAATACACTTCTAGGAATCCTGGGAAAAATAAAATATAGAAAGGGGTGAGCTCTGATGCTCATTAAGGATAACAATATAGAGGAAACTTTCACAAATAAGCATAAACATTTACAGCACTGTATAACTAAAACAGAAGCCTTTTAAACTTGAACATCGTCATAATATGGAAAAAATAAAATGAAGTAATGCCATTAACTTATTCACATGGATATTCTTCTAGTCAAATAATCACATGTACTATCACTAACCACTTTCATAATAATGGAATGCATAATTCTAGACTATCATAACAACATAGTCAAGGCCTCGTGCCAAGACAACAAATAAGATTTTGTCAAGGCCTTGTTCCAAGACACTAGTTTGTCTTATGAGGCCTACCGATGCATCGAAGAGCAATAGAGGGCTCCACCCGTCACTTATTAAGTCCAATGCATTCCTCATAAGAACATGTTTAAACATAACATAAACATTCGTATTAAAAATAGCATACGAAATGTCAAAACATTCCCCCTAAACCCTGAATGGTATAAAAATAACACATCCACAGTCAAACATATCCCAAAACCTTCAATACTATATGGAAGATTTGAATCATAATAAATCAACTTCAAATAAGTTTAAAATCCTTCAAAGGATGTTGACATAGATAAAATAAAAACTATTTGAAAGAAATATCTTTTTTTTGAAATCATATAAAATCTGAATAATTATAAAATACAAAATTTACTTTGAAAATATTCTTATATGCTTTTAAGGGAAGCTTCAATGATTTTATAATGGTGGAAAATAGCCGCACCCTCCATATAAGTTAAAAAGGACATTCTTACCTTAGTTCTTTCGAAAAGGATAAAAAGGACTATATTTGGTAAACTACAGAATGATTCCTTAAAAAACTTCTTATAAAAAGTCCAACAAGGGTATAAATGACTTTAACCCATAATGTATAAAATAGCAAGAATTATTTGAAATACATTTTTAAGAAACATGGATGTGGATGATAAAGAGGTCCCAGTAGATAATTACGTATAGACAACCTCGGATAATGAACAGATTGTGAAATAAACACTTAGCTTGTACTTTTCTTAGGTTGAGGGTAGGATAAACTCATGTATAATGGTGAAATAATTGTTTATAAATTATACAAGAATCATATACATTAATATGATATCATATATGATCTTTTAACATTTATTTGTTAAGAATATCTTAGTATTATCATCGTTTCGGGTGTTAACAGATTCATTTTCCTTTATATTATTTGTTATGTGAGCCATATTTGTTATGGATGGGATGTATATTATTCATATCCAAAATGATATCAGGTCTCTAAAAATTATTTTTAATCATCAAATGAGAATTATACTTGAATGGATACGATGGGGAAAGAATCTCCTCGCGTTCATGGAGACAATAGTCTGTACGTATGCACGAGCGACAATATCATACTTTTGATATTAAAAATATATATAAATGTATGGTATATCATATATACAGAATAATTATCATGTTATATTTATTATTTACATCAATTACACATCATTATCATACCCAACAAAATAATAATATTTTGAATAATAATTACACCACGAAGGGGAGACGGTACGCCCTACGCACGCACATATGGTGACATGTCACTCAAAGGATGGATAGAATAATGAATATGAATGTACCATATTTACAACATCATAGTATATATAAGATACTAGAGTTATTATTTTATAATTGAAGTAACAAAGAAAGAAGAAGTTGTAGAAGAAAGGAACTTGAAAGTGGGTAGTCAATAAACTGACTATATACCTCCAAGAGACCCCCATGTGGTACATTAATGATACACCTATCATTATATAAGTCCTTTGGACGAACCTTAGATTTGTAGGAATAGAATATCAATTAATAATATAGTATTTGTTTTAAATATTAATTTATGTCATTTTTGACACTATTTGGTATTTTGTTTTTGTGAAAGTCATCACAACTTGATTACTTCTAACAAGGTACATTGAATCCTCCCTAAAATGTCACGGTCACCTAGAAAATTCATGGATGTCATAAAAACATTGAAATTATATTTATTTTAATATTTATAATACCATTTATTTGATTCTTTCATTAATAAGATAATTACTGCATCATCATTGTGTCATAAATAAATTTAATTATTTAATGTCTAAAAATTATAAGTAAATTACCATGATATATGATATATTTTAATTTTTCTAATGAATTTTTGTAGTAGAATTTATCTTATGTATAACCCTATATTAAAATTGGTTTAGTTAATAAATTTTAAATTTAACACATTTAACTCTTTTTTAAATTAAATAATAATAAATGTTCCAATCTAATCAATGTGGACCTAACGGGTCATATTTTATTCCTAAGGTTGTTTTTAGTTGAATTAAACTTATCCAATAGAATTAGGACATGTGTTAGGGTAATAATAATATCATTTTTATCCTTAATTATCCTATTTACTTTTAACCGTGATAAATTAAAGTAAAACGTTACTATTCACCAAAAATTATTTTTATCTTATTGAACCAAATTTTACTCATTGATATTAACTGTGTCTCTCGGATTTTCGAAACTCAACTCACAGAAGCTGTAAAATTATGTTTTATTTGAATTTGCAAATTTTCCTAGGCGGTGGGTAAATGACGGTGAAAAGTTCAATAAAATATTTATATATATAAAATTATTAAAAACAGACTCCAATGAATTACATTGAACTTATATAGGTATTGTGTATCTATTTTGACCTAAAATAATTTTAAATAAAATAAATAATTATTAAAAAAAATTCAGTTTTAAACTATAACTTATTGTCTTTCACTATTCATCAAAAATTAAATGTTTTCAGAAAAATAACAAAAATTCAACCCAAGATAATTTTGATAGTCCGAATTCAATAATGATTTCTATTTTACCAAATTCAAAACATAGAATTTTCATTTATTAATTTAAAATTAATTCATGCTGTCAAAACTAAAAGTTGTATTTTTAAGAAATAACAACTTTCAAAAGATTGACACTTGTTTATGTCCAATTTCAATGTGAAATTACTTACAATTACCATCATTGGATTAAATGGTAAAAATATAATATATTTATACATCCAAACCATTAAAATGTATAAATTAACATTATAAATTATTTTGATTAAAAAAATAGTATTTTTCACTATTCACCCAAATATGAAAGTTATCAGAAAAACACCAAAACTTTATTGAAACTAAATTCTTATGTCCCTATTCCAAAGAAGAAGTTAATTTTTTCACATTGAATATATAATAAATTCAAATAATGGATTTAAAAGGGCTTCTCCATTAAAAGGCGGTAAAATTACATTTTTTTAAAAATACTTCTTTTATATAAAAATATGTATTTTTTATTACATTATGTCTAAGAAACACATAATATGGATTCTAATATTATAAGAATTATATAATGTTTAAAATTCGGTTAATACTATTCAGAACCGCTTTTGAACGACTAGTTTGGTAAGTCATGGTGCGCTTGAACTCTGTGTTGTGTGTAGTGAAAGTTATTGAATTACTTTGAAAAAATAACGTACTATGAAATCTTGGGGTGTTACATTCCTCCATCCTTCAGTAAATTGCATCCTCATAGCTTGAAATTATTTTTCGAAAATAAAAGGTTGAAAATAAAAAATACCTTTGGGAAAACCCCCCATCATAAATTAGGTTAATAAAATTTTGTCTTAATAAGAGGAAAAGGGAAATGAAAGGGTCACCACCATGTTATGATCTCAATTAGGAGAACATTGGTGGAAATTAGAGACATATAATTGGAGGAAAACGTAAATATTTATAGGTAGTGATTGAGGTCATCAATCACAAACAAGTGTAAAATTGAGGGCTTTAAATTCAGCAATATATGATTATTTAAAATACCATTGATTCAACATAACATATGGTATTTCGATAACACATTTTTTGTTTTAAGATCCATTTAGTAAAATATAAGAATTAATTTCTTCATAGTATAATAGAAGAAGAAAAATATATACCTGACAAGTAGAGTCCCATCCTTTAACAAATTTCTACCACAAACTCATCTTTCACTCTAAAAGATAATTGAAATTAAAAATAATATTTTATTTATCCTATTCATATTTGGTTCAAAAAAATGAATTTATAATTCAACTACTATATTTTTTAAAAAATACTACACTATTTAATCCAAGACATCACATGGGCTAGTGGTAGTTGATACACCCTTGTTGCCCTTCGGTTGCGGGTTAAAGTCTCATGGCATTGCTGGACACGACTGGTTGTCACCCGACCTTCGGGTTGTCCTTTTATTGCAATCCAAAAATAATCTCAAACTATAATTATCCAAAATACTTCTGTCCAAACTCACAGTCCAAAATTTATAAGGAATGCAAACACAATTAAGATCCTTTTTTCCACGTAATAAATGTGAACACCATCATCATGTATTCTTTTAAAACACTGCAACATCCTAAATTACCATAAATCCTTATTGATTACATTCATGATCCCTTATTCCTTATAGAATACTGTATATACTCCTTCTATCCAAAAATGTTGTAAACTCCAACAATGATGTAATATACAAATCATTAATCAGTTTCATGGTAATAAAGAATATCCAATATAATTTATTCAAATCAATCATGTATTATTCCTAAATATATACATCCGTATAAGAACCATGTTATGGTTTATCATTCTCTCAACCATATATTTTCAAAAATTTAACCTGCTATTGAGTCATTTTTTTAAGTTCCACACAATCTCAAGTCCTTAATGAAATAGTACTACAGTACAATCCTTATATACTTCAAAATTATTATAACTAGTAAACCGTTGATACAACACTCAAATGGAATAATTCTCTAATAACAACATATGAACTCTAATCATTCCACCTCATCTGTGGTAGTATCATAACATGATTCTTATCCAATAGCATCATTTTGGGCATACTTTGATGATTTGGACATTGGTTTGCATAGTGTCCCAACTCCTTGAAGATGGAGAATTGTACATTTGAAACATTTTTCATACCCTTGCAGTCACGTACATGGTTTCCTTTTCTCCACACAAATAAGAAACTCACATTCCCTTCAGGCAAGTTCCAGGGTGTTTCTTCCCACAATTATCACATATGGGATAATTCTTCTTTTCCCTCTTCCCTTTATCCATCTTTCCCTCTTCCATCATTTTCTTATCTTGTATCCCTTCAAATCTATAGGACTTAGAGAATTCATTACTAATATTATTAACATATGATAATACTTATTCATATGTTGAGAATACATGGGAGACAATTTCCTTTATAAATGTTGGCTTATTACTATGAAAGATATTATTCTCCTTACTCTTTGGATCATACCGATTGCTAGAGTTAACATTCTTTCTACTGGGTTCCATTTCTATGCAATAACATAAACTAGGCTAGTTTATGAATTTCAATGAATAATTCCAAAAATGTAAAATACCTAACATAAATTGAACAGTTTATGGATATAATCCATAATCATAAAGATGTTTTCATTGAGGATGTATATACTCATAAACCCTTCATAATGATTTGTAAAGAAAATGAGAATTATCCTAAGAATATCCCCCGAGAGTGTTGTAACCAAGAGTTCACCAAGGCCAGTTGTCGTGCACCAGTTCCTGTTCGAGTCTAGCTCAAAGCAGTGTTTTCAGTTTTTTCGATTAGGTATATATGTGCCAGAGTCACCTCTACCTACTCGTATCCAGAGAGGGATGTATTTTCTTGGAAAACTCACAAAATCTCTACATTACCAAAATTCTAGAAATTTCTTCTATACTAATCCTCAAAGTCTATCTCAGTTATATGTGCTCTAATTAGAGTTTATCTAAATATATCTTCCAAGGTTACTAAAAAACATCCTCTGATAAAAACTGTAATTCCCCGACCCTAGTTACCCAGAGTCGGTGCATTATTACATAACATTGGCATTATTACAAGGAATCAAGTCCCGAAGAACCGATCAGTTTAGCTATCTTGGAAAACAGATTACATACATGAATGTTACATTACACTTTATAACATACAAATCAACGTAAATAATATTTTATGAACACCATTATTCTGTTGGATTAACTATGTATATCAATCAAAATACATTTCTTGGAATCCTGGGAAAAATATAACATATAAAGGGGTGTGCTCCCATGCTCAGTAAGGATAAAAATACAGCAGAAACATTCATAAATAAACATAAAAATTTAAGGCCATGTATAACTAAAATAAAAGAGTTTTAAACTTGAACATCAGCATTATATGGCAAAAATAAAATGAAGTAATTCCATTAACTTATTCACATGGATACTCTACTAGTCTAATAATCACATGTAATATCACTAACCACTTTCATAATGATGGAATTCATAATGCCAGACTATCATAACCACATAGTCAAGACCTCGTTCCAAGACTATAAATATGATTTTTTCAAGTCATTGTGCCAAGAGAGTAGTGTGTCTAATGAGACCTACTGATGCATCGCAGAGCTATAACGGGCTCCACCAGTCACATATTAAGTCCAATGCATTCCTCATATGAACAGGTTTAGACATAACACAAACATTCGTATTAAAACTAGTATATGAAATGTCAAAACATTCTCCCTAAACAATGAATGGTATAAAAATGACACATCCACAATCAAACTTATCACAAAACGTTCAATAAAATATGGATGTTTTTAAACATAATAAATAAACTTCAAATAATCTTAAAATCCATCAAAGGATGTTGACATAGATAAAATCAAAACTATTTGAGAGAAATATCTTTTTTTTTGAAATCATTTAAAATCCAAATAATTATAAAATAAAAAATTTACTTTGAAAATATTCTTATAAGATTGTAAGGGAAGCTTCGACGGTTTTATAATGGTGGAGAATGGCCGCACCCATCGTGTAAGTTAAAAAAGACATTCTTACCTTATTTCTATCGAATGGTTTAAAAAGGGCCATGTTTGGAAAACAACAGAAAGATTCCTTATAAAACTTCTTATAAAAAGTCAAAAAACAGTATAAAAGACTTTAACCCATAGTAAAAAAAATAGCATGAATGATTTGAAATACATTTTTAAGAAACATTGATGTGGATGATAAAGAGGTCCTAGTAGATAATTACGTACAGACAACCTCAGACAATGAAGATATTGTGAAATAAACCCTTACCTTGTACTTTACCTTGGTTGAGGGTAGATTAACCTCATGTATAATGGTGAAATAATTGTTATTAAATTATATAAGAATCATATACATTAATATGATATCATATATGATCTTTTAACATTTATTTGTTAATAATATCTTAGTATTATCATCGTTTCAGGTTTTAAAGGATTCATTTTTATTTATATTGTTTTTTATGTGAGGCATATTTTTTATGGATATGATATATATTATTAATATCCAGAATGATATCATGTCTCTAAAAATTATTTTTAATCATCAAATGAGAATTAGACTTGAATGTATAAGAAGGGGAATGAATCTCATCATGTTCGTGGAGACGGTAGTCCGTATGTACGCACGAGCGACAATATCATACTTTTGATATTAAAATAATATATAAATAGATAATATATCATATATATAGAATAATTATCTTGTTATATTTATTATTTACATCAATTAAACATCATTATCATACCCATCAAAATAATAATGTTTTTAATAAAAATTACACCACGACGTGGAGACGGTACGTCGTACGTACGCACATATGGTGAAATGTCATTAAAAAGATGGATAGAATAATGAATATGGATGTACCATATTTATAACATCATAGTATATATAAGATACTGGAGTTATTATTTTATAATTTAAATAACGAAGAATGATGAAGTGGATGAAGAAAGGAACATGGAAGAGGGTAGTGAAATCATTACCTCTTCTTTGGGTTCTTCCTTTTGATTTGATCAAAATGGATCCTTAAGTTCACTTTCTGATAAAACTATGTAATCTAGGTTGAAGTGAGGGAAGTTGGGAGGATAGTTTGGCAGGGTTTGGCTGATCCAAAAGGCTTTGATGGTGTGAATTATAGAGAAGGGGGAGTGCCCTTTTATAAGTGGGGTGAGGGCACCTTTGGAAAAGATAGAAATATTATTTTATATTAAAAGAATATTCGGTTTCTAAAGGCTTCAAACTAATTTATTTCGAGGATAAGGTATGTATGGGTAAAAATAATTTCAACCAATAGATTTTAGACACGTTTGTGTCACTATATTAACCATATCATTTATATTTTACTCTTAGTTAAATAGTTTGATATTTACCATCTCTCTTTGTATTTTTGTATCATATAGTCAATAAACTTACTATATACCTCCAAGAGACACCCAAGTGGTCCATTAAGGATACAACTATCATTATATAAGTCCTTTGGCCGAAAATTAGATTTTTAGGAATATAATATCAATTAATAATATAGTATTTGTTTTAAATATTAATTTATGTCAATTTTGACACTATTTCGTATTTTGTTTGTGTTAAAGTCATCACAACTTGATTACTTCTAAAACAATACATTGAATCCTCCATATCATGTCATAGTTACCTAGAAAATTCGTGTATGTCATAAAAACTTTGAAATTATATTTATTTTAATATTTATAATAACATTTATTTGATTCATTCATTAATAAGGTAATTATTGCATCATCATTGTGTCATAAATAACTTTAATTATTTAATGTCTAAAAATAATAAATAAATTACCATGATATAGGAAATTGTTTTATCTTTCTAATGAATATTTATAGTTTAATTTATGTTATGTATAACCCTATATTAAAAATGGTTTAGTTAATAAACATTGAATTTAACACTTTTAACTATTCGTTAAATTAAATAATAATAATTGTCCTAATCTAATCCAAGTGGACCTAAAGGGTCATATTTTATTCTTAAGGTTTTTTTGGTCGAATTAAACTTATCCAATAGAATTAGGACATGTGTTAGGATAATAATAATATAATATTTACCCTTAATTATCCTATTTACTTTTAACCGTGAAAAATAAAAGTAAAAAGTTACTATTCTACAAAAAGTATTTTAATCTTATTGAACCACATTTTACTCCTTGATATTAACAGTGTCTACCGGATTTTATAAATTCAACTCACAGAAGTTGTAAAATTATGTTTTATATGAATTTACAAATTTTCAAAGGAAGTGGGTAAAAGATGGTGAAAAGTTTAATAAAATATTTATATATCTAAAATTATTATAAACTGACTCAAATGAATTACATTGAACTTATATAGGTATTATGTATCTATTTTGACCTAAAATAAATTTAAATATAATAAATAATTATTTAAAAAAAATTCGGTTTTAAACTATAACTTATTGTTTTTCACTATTCATCAAAAAATAAAAGTTTTCAGAAAAACACCAAAAATTCACTCTAAGCTAATTTTGATATTCTGAAATCAATAATGAAGTATATTTTACCAAATTCAAAACATAGAATTTTAATTTATTAATTTAAAATTAATTCCTGCTGCCAAAACCAAAATGCGTATTTTTACGAAATAACTACTTTCAAAAGTTTGACACTTGTTTATGTCCAATTTCAAAGTGAAATTGTATAAAATTTCCATCATTGGATTAAATGGTAAAAATATAATCTATTTATACTTACAAACCATTAAAATTTATAATTTAACACTATAATTTATTTTTATTAAAAATATAGTATTTTCACTATTCACCCAAATATGAAACTTATCAGAAAAACCACAAAAATTTATCAAAACTAAATTCTTATATCCTGATTCTAAAGAAGAAGTTCATTTTGTCAAATTGAATATATACAAGTTTCAAATATTGGATTTAAAAAGGGTTCTCCATTAAAAGGCGGTAAAATTACATTTTTTGAAAAATACTTCTTTTATCTGAACAAATGTATTTGTTCATACATTATGTCTAAGAAACTCATAATATGGATTCTAAAATTATAAGGATTATATGAAGTTCCTAATTCAATTGATACTATTCATAACCACTTTTGATCAGCTAGTTTGGTAAGTCATGGGGTGCTAGAACTCGGTGTTGCGTGTAGTGCAAGTTATTGGATTAATTTGAAAAAATAACATACTATGAAATCTTGAGGTGTTACAATAATTATTCCTATTTATTAATATTTATTTATATTTACTAATAATTAATGATATTTATTACTAATTATTGCTAATTATTGCTAATTATTTTAAATTATTCTTAATTATTCCTAAATATTGCTAAATATTCCTATTTATTTCTATTTATTACTAATTATTTATAATTATTATTAATTATTGATAATTATTTCAAAATATTAGTATTTGTTAGTAATTATTAACAATTATTAGTATTTATTACAAATTATTTCAATTTATTACTAATTATTACAATTTATTACTAACTATTACAATTTATTACTAATTATTAATAATTATTCCTAATTGTTTTTAATTATTCCTAATTATTCCTAATTATTCCTATTTATTACTAATTGATCATATTTATTACTATTTATTGCTATTTATTGCTAATTATTGCTATTTATTGCTAATTATTGCAAATTATTGCAAATTATTCCTAATTATTTCAAATTATTACTAATTGTTTCTAAATATTGCTATTTATTTCTAATTATTTCAATCTATTTCTAATTATTTCTTATTATTCCTAATTATTAGTATTTATTTCTAATTATTAGTATTTATTAGTAATTATTAGTAATTATTCGTATTTATTACTAATTATTATAATGTATTGCTAATTATCACAATTTATTACTAATTATTACAATTAAAATCTAATTATTATTAATTTTATTTATTTATTTCTATTTATTAATAATTATGGCTAATTGTTGCAAATTATTTCTAATTATTCCTAATTATTACTAATTATTCCTAATTATTGCTAATTATTCCTAATTATTACTAATTATTATTAATTATTTCTATTTATTGCTAATTATTCTTAATTATTACTAATTATTTCTAATTATTACTAATTATTCCAATTTTTTACTATTTATGGATATTTATTAAAAATTATTATTAATTTCTATAAATTAATTATATACATTACTAATTATCATTAATAATTAATAACTACTACTAATTATTAAAAATTAATACTAAAAATTTCAATTTATTAGTAAAAATAAATACTAATGACAAAACAATTTAAATTTAATTTAATTACAACTAATCAACAATAAAAATATTAACATAAAAAAATGAAATAATTAATAAATTAAAAAAACATAAATACCTTTAATACTAATTTTCTATTCATTCAGACCGCTTAACAACTTCTTCATGACCAAAAAAATTATCTTCGAAAAATTATCTTTCTAAAATCCGAGTTTAGAGAGAAACATGAACGAAAATATGAGAGGAATGAGAGGAAAAATGGATGGGGGTATTTATAGGTTAGATTATTTGCGATATGATTTTTTTCGACGGGTATCCCGTTAAAAATAGTATCTTTTGCGACGGGACCCGTCGCAAATAGCTATGCCTGCATTAATTACTTCTAGTGGTCGGAAAGTTATTTGCGACGGGTCCCATCACAAATAGTCTCCACTGACACACTTTTTGCGAAGGTGGGATCCCACCGTCAAAAATAACCTTCGCACAGTTGGGCGCCCTATTCGGGCGAAACTATTTTCAAAAGGAGACAAAATTCCATCGCAAATAGTTGGTTATATGCGATGGGTCATTACCCCCGTCACAAATAACCTCTTGGATGGACCTTTTTCAATAGGATTTATTCCCATCGCAAAAGGCTTGTTGCAAAAAGCCTTTTTTCTCGTAGTGTAAGTACAAATTTTGAGGAAATTAATGTAATAGAAATATTTATGTTAATCGACTTACATGGAAAAACATGATTAATGTGTATGCAAAACTCATCTCCAAATTAAATATCCATGAAATATTTCTAAAAGAGAGCATCGCTAATTTCATGATAGAAGTTCAATTTTCCATCGGAATCTCATAAACATCCAAAAACAAATTTAATGTGTTAAAAATATATCAGGACTAATAAAAATTGTACAAGAAGTCATAATATGTTAAATTTTTTGTTGTAAATATATTATTTAATTAACTTAAGTTTTCCATATAACAAAATATCTATATTTATATAATTTAAAATATTAAATAAAATTTGAAAAAATAGCATAGAGGATATAATATACACCTACTTATATGGTAGTTTGTTGAACAAGTCTAGGTATATAAAATTAAAATGGTTAATAATTTTACTAATTGTATTGAGCCCATTAGTAGGAAATGGTATTATTTCTGATCTATCTATTATATCTTGAATAGGCACCCTATGACTCTCTCTCTATATATATTGATGAATAATGCTATCACCAATATAGTATACCTTCTAACATGCAACAATATGATAATGGGGATTATCGTCATATAACTCACAATAAATTGCAAGCAATGAAGGATGGGGTGTAAGAGTATGATATATACGAGGTGTGGGGTTTTCTGGTTGAGGTGTAGGAGTAGGATAAATAAGAGGAGTGGGATCTGTAGGTGGAGTTGGATGAGTGTGATCAATAGCTTGAAACAATAATTGCATGTTTGAAAATATCGGTAATAATGAAGCTATGATCATGTTCTCCATCATATCAATAATATCCTAGACTATATCATTTAATGAATCATTATTTTTCATAAGCATCCTCTATTATAGAAGCTTCACAACTTGGTAAAATATTTGTTACTAATACAATTTTTGGGTATCCTCACAAATGACCCAAATGTTCATCCTTTTCCAATGTTATAGCTATAATGTCCACTCTACCCTCAACTACGAAGACTCTCTACTTGCTATGCTACTCAAGAGATTCCTATATATAATATTTGAACATATTCAAATAAAATAACAATATATAAATAATTTATTTAACTTAAATAAATAAATAATGTAAAAATACTATAATCTTCTCATAATTAACCCTCAACTCTTCCATATGTTATTTTTATTTTTTCCCATCCGATATGTCTTCCATTTTTAATGTCTAGCTAGGGGGAGGAGGGTAAGGCATTGCAGATCCTAAGGACTCAATGCTTTGTTTTTCCAATCATTGTATATCATTTTGTCTTAAAATAATTTTCAACCTCTTTGTGATATGGTAAGAGGGTATATTTTTCTAGACTGGATCTTGTGATGATATCACCTTATTTTCAATAAATTAAGATTAAATAAATCATTAATATTATCACCGATTCAGAAAACTTTTAAAGGATTCCATTGCACTAAAAAATGGTTCTTTTCATGTACTTTCAAAAAAATTATTCCACGTTTCTTCATCTAAAAATTGATGTGTTGAAAATGTTTTTTATGTTTTCTATACCCAAAAAGGAAATTTGATGTGAGGGTTAATTTATAATCCCTCCATCTCCTATCCTCAAATGATAATCATTTCCACTCGACTCCTCCAGTATCTTGTATATCATATATCATCTGATAAGAATTTGAAAAATATATTAGTATAAAAATTTCATAAAAATTATTAATATAAAAAAAGATCTTATCATAATTTTCTCACATAATTGAGATATTTTGAATTTTTCAAAACTTCTCCTATAGAAAATCAATATAAAAAATTTGATTTTAGCCTCCATTGAAATTATCGTAATGATTTTTTATTTAAATTTTGTTCTATTATAATATCCTTATCAACAAAGTCAACATGTATTCATTGATCATAGCCGTGGGAAACTAATAATTTTGGTATACATTTACTCTCAAGTTTACCATCCACCATACTCTTTTTTCATATGGATGTGTATGCCTTTGGTACAAATGGATGAGAAGTCTCACTTATATGAGTATGTGTATATTACTTTTTATAGGTATATGTAGGAACCTCCCCATAAGTATGTGGTGAATCAGATGTTTTATTGTTCGTTATCCAATAAATAAAAGTAATAAACAATTAGTACACAAGTTTTAAAATCCAACTATTACATACAAATTTAAATAAAAATGAAAAACGATCAATAAAATTAAATCAAATTTCCACTTTTTTATTTATATTTTATATATTAATTTACTAAAATGATAACTATAGCAATGTGAGATAAAATAATATAAAATAGTGAAGAAATCATAAAATGGTGTGTAAATAGTAAAAGTTCTCAAACATATGAAATAACTTTTTACACAAAGAAACTATTCTCTGAATATATAAAAATAAACCAACAAAAAGTAACCAATATTTTCTACATTTTTATCCATATTTTTTAGAGTAGTTCATTACAACGATAAAAATATGAATGGGAGACTAAAAGATATAAAATGATAAAAAAAAATAAAAAAATAGAGTATGAAAATTAAAAATGATACTACATATTAAATAATTATTTGTACAAAAGAATATTATTTGAATACATCCTTTTATGCAATTTTTTATTTAGCATTTTAAATTTAAAATAATTCTTTTTGGTACAAAATTTCAAAATAGAGATGTTAGGTAAGGATAAACATGTTAAACTAAACAAAAAAACTAATATAAACCAAAAATTTAACATATTATTTATAATTGGTTTTTAATAAAGAAATAAAACTAATATACCAAAAAGATTTTGTTATTTTAAAAAGTAAACTAAAAATAAACATATGGTATCTATAATATTAAGATTGTACTTATGGTTTTTTTTTCAAAATTCATTAATCATGATCGTTCTATATGGAACATACCATATCTATGAAATTCTCATTAAGATTATCTATTAATATTTCTATGGGAGAAATGGTTTTACATAAATAAACATCTTTATCATGTTCATCCCCACCAAAATTCAGTTTTTCTCCTTATAAAAAAACATACCACTATGCCATATTGATCAGGAATATAGAAATTTTATTTTGAAATTGTTCAATTATAAAAGGATTATCTCAGTAATCTAATCTATTTAGAATAACTATTGTCATTCCATATACATAATGTTTTATATTCTTATCACCGATAAAAAATTTATAGATAAAAATGGAACTCAAAATTTAATCTGATCGACCTCCCATACATCATCAATTACTCCCTAATATGTACATGATGATGATATTAGTTTTTTCTCTATTGAACTAAAAAAATGCATTGATGTGTTAAAAAGAATACATTATTGTTATAAAATTTACTTATGTTTCCATAATCATTTGTATGAAATATATATCCATTAATTTCAAACAAGAACTATGTTATCAAATATAATCATGGACCTCGCACTAACCATATTAATGTTTCTGATGTATCTATTCTACCAAGAATGGTATCATTAAACCATCACAAAAAAGTTTCGTTATGCTAATATATAAGCCATAAATATTTCCTCTTTGGATAAAATTTAATTAACATATTAAAATAAAATTATATTTATAGACGAACAACATATATGTTTTATAATGATATATAAATGAACCTTTTTTATGTTTACATATCAATGATTTACATGGATGACCCAGATCCCCTTTCTGCCATAATTTACTCATTTATGCCGAGATGTAGGCCAACCAATTTTTTTTTACTGTATAAAACATCTTGTACGAAACCATTAAACCTCCATAGAAATATAATTCTCAATAATGGAGTTTTCAGGTTGATATGGATTCTTAGCACACTACTTAAATATCTTCATATACCATTTACACGGAAATATGAAACATAGATATACAGGTCCAAAAATCATTAATTCTCACACAAAATGAACCATTAAATTCACCATGATATCAAAGAATGTTGAAGGAAAATACATTCCCAATATAAAATGTATAGAAATCATTTTTTTCTACAAATTCTTCGAAGCATTCAAAATAATCACTTTATAAAAAAATTAATTGATAAAATAACGCTTCTTTATGATAGTCATTTTACATGAATGGGAAATATTCTATGCAATTAAAAAGGTAGAACCTATTTCAGCATGACCTAACAATCAGGTTATTTAATATCATTCAGCTTAAAATCCTTTAATGAAATAAATTTAATTATATTTAATGAATGGCCTTGTAGAACATTGATATCATGAAGATGCTAAAAATAAATAATGTTCTCCCACTTTGATAATTTATAACAAGATGAGGAAAGGAATTTTTACTTTCCATCATGAGTGGGAGCTACCTCAAAATGTATTCCTATTGATATTATGTCCAATATTACATTTATCCCATCTTTATCCTTTCATTTAATATCTAATAATGTCCCAATTAATCTTTCAGAAATATTTGTCTCCATGTGCATGAGAGCAGTTTTATGTTTGATAAAAATGACATATAAAATCTGTTAGATAAAAAAATAGAGACCATTTTTCCCACAACTTCTATCAATACTATATTTTTGTGTCTTTTCAAATTTGGCATCAATGTTATTCACCCTCTAAAAATACAGATCTATGGAAAAACGTTTTGGGGCATTATCAAATTATGGGGATCCATTGAATTACTTTTGTAATCTCATATAAGAGTGATATATTTACAAAAACCATCTATGTCACAATTATACTATTTTTATCCCATGTTACATTTGATAATATGATGTATGTTTTTTAAAAATTTGTCAATATTTATTTCCCTTAACACATAATTATGAAAAATTTCCATATTCCTAGAATTCATTTATGTTGATCATAATCATTACATGTAGTTTAAAATATTACATTTAATAATAATCACACATAATAATTACTTCCTCCCATAAATGTATAAAATCATCAATTAATGGTGACGAGAAAACATCATTATCATTTTGGGGTTCTGTTGGTCCCAAGATCGTTAACCCCAACATGACATTTTTTCCCTTTAAAAAATACTAGATAATTTGTAAATTTCCAATAATATAGTTCATGAAAAATGTATTCTATAGGGGATTAAATATGGATTAATTCCATATATGCACACTCTATGCATGATATTTTTAACTTCATTTCAGAATATAGGAATATATTGATCAATTTTATTCCACTATAGAAAAGAAGTTGGATGTTATAATTTTCCATCACATATACACTTATATTTATGCCATATTATCCATTTTACATCATTTTAATTTTCAAATATATGTTTCAAATTAGGAATTATAGGAAGACACAAAAATAACCTGATAACGGTTTCTACAACTACTAATAATGTATATGATCATTCTGTCCACTTATACCACGACCTCCCAAATTTAGGACAATATAACATAATTTTTTTTTTTATTTTTTTTATAGTACAAATTAATTTGGGTAAACATTGATTTTATCATACCATAATCAAGACAAGAATAATATTTTCCTCTCTTTATAATTTGAATCTAAATGACTTTTATCTTTAGGAAGAATATCTTTCAAAATTTGTAGAAATTATGAAAAATTATTATGATTCCATAAAATATTATCCTTCATGTTAATCTATCTTAACACCAATAATAACACTATAAATTCCCTATAATGTAGAAAAAATGAATTTTCACTGTCACCGTATAGATGGCCAGTTTCCAGTTCATTCTCAATTGTATCTTCTTCAATATAATGAATCATTTATTCAATTTTATCAGACCTATCATCTTGAAAATAATAATCATCAATAGATCTAAAATTTGACCATGTTTCACTAGGAAAAATCCATGGTTTTTAATTCTAGCTAAAATGATGTAAATTTAAATTATCTTTGCTCTATATTCTTCTAAGCTTTGTTAAATTTAAATATTTCATGGATGAATAGAAAAACATGTCATTTTTTTAGAAAATTGATTTTATAAAATTCCAAAAAATAATCTACACCTTCTCTATATACAAAACTTTTTCAAATTAAAGTAATAAACTTAAGCTCATTAATATCTACAAATAATATTAAAAATTGAAAATATTTTGTTATAATTTTTAATTTCAATAAATATTTACTTTTACAAATTACAATAAAACAATACCATAACCTACTTAACAAAAACAACAAATAAAAAAATTTATAAACAAAAATAACTCATTGAACATATTAACTTTTCATTCATTAATAAAAAATCACAAATATTAATAAAAAAAATCATCCATAAAATAAAAAATATCTAATATGTGAGAATAAAAAAAAATAAAATACAAATTTCTTGGATAAATAAAAAATTAAAATAATAATCTCAAACCATAAATATATATCAGAACAAAGACTTCTGTGAAGGAAACAACAATGGAAAGAAGGAGTATGTAGAGGTCGATGAAGGGTAGTGATGGATGGTGACTGAAATATAAAAAGAAATCAATAAGAAATTTAATCTCAAAATAAAAAAATTAAAATAAACGTGATTCTAGAAAAAATGAAACAAAAAATGGAAACTATAAATTAATATCAAATCCTGGTTGACTAATAATTAGAAAGAAATGGTAATTAGTTATAAGAATCTCAATATGGATGAGTGTTGTAGATTCCAATACAAATAAAATTATACATAAAATAAAAATTTAAATAATAGAAAACAGCTAGAATTCAATGAAAATGGATACAATAAACAGTAATCCTAGATTGAAATGAGAATCAGTATGAGTAATAACAATGTGAAGAAGAATGAGCTGTGTTTGTTGATGGTCAAATGTGGACTCTGGTGGTAGATTCAATCTCAAAAATGAACTAATATAAAATAAAAATTAAATCCCAAAATACAAATATCTAGATTGGAAAAAATAGAAAAAATAAAAACTATCATTTTATTGAAATTGAAACCAGGATGATTGACACTGAGTTCCAGTAGTAATCGACTGCTGAGTGACCATGAGAAACGAGGTTGGATACTAAATAAAAAACATTTAGGCCATGGATTGATGAACTAAGAAATTCAATACCAAATATAGAATAATAAATATATTTATAGCCATGGATTGAATATTTTGATGGGTAGGGTTTTTGGTGTAATAGAAAATGAATATTTTTATGAGAAAGAGACTAAAAAGAATCCTCCTGATCTTGATTAAATTTTTTAGTTTTCTTCAAATTGGTTATTCAATAACCGATGTGGAAAATTAGATATTTAACATTAGTTAATCTATAACTTACAGATATAATAAGCTTTCCCACAATGGTTATTGGATATACAATGTGAAAAATATTTTGGTTTTATTTTCCATTTTAGTTATTCAATAACTAAGGTAAAATATTTTATTTTCCACATAATTTATCTATAAACTATATGTTAAATAAAATTGATTGATTTTTTAAATATGTTATTCAATAACTGATGTGAAAAAATAGTTTCTGTATCTATTATTGATAACCCTATCTGAAAGATCCTGTGATTTTATTCTCCCCATTATTATATTTAACTGATTTTAAAAATGTGTTAGGGAAAATATTTTATTTACCAGTATGTATTTGTTAAAGAGTCTCATAGTCTTTCTCCAAATTAGAATGTTTAGTTTTGAATAGAACTCATACCTGGTGATATTAATATTTCAAATAATACTTATAGAATTTCCTAAATTAATATAGAATAAATAAAGAAGAAACTCTGAGATAATCTTGATAAAGTATTCATTCTTCCATTTTCATAAACATGGGGTCCACCAATTCTATTGATTAAAAATAAGGACCGATCAATAAATAATTTAATTGATTATAAAGAACTAGATAAGAGTAATTTCTAGGAAATGTATCATCTTACAAATAACAGTGATTTGTTTGAATAATTGTTAGGATCTCAATACTTTAAAAACACTAACATGAATACACTATGAGAGTTTATTAGAACACTATGTTTGATAGCAAATTCAACACACAACACTGAGCTTAGACAAACTACACAATATTATTATGTTATAACCACTATGACATAGATTTCTAATTAGTGGATATAGATATAAGTAAATTAATTTTGAATAAGAATATATATTTTACAATAAAAAATATTGTATTGATAATTTCTTTTGAAGAAAGAACTCAAATTTTAGTTGAGTCATTTTATTTTTCAAAATACATTTTTAACAAAATGGTTTCATTGAGAAAACAACAAAATTAAACTTTTTGGAATTATTGAAATATTATTTAATTAAAAAAATAATATTTTAAAAATTAGAATAAAATAATTATCACACGGATCATTTTTGTGATTTTTCTGAAATGATTAACTTTCTATGGAATAGTGAAAAATAATTATTTCCAATCAAAATAGTATTTTGTTCCGAATCATTTAGAAAGTGAAATTTTGATGTAAAATTCCTTCAAATTAAAATTTGTTCTCTAATATTATTAATTATCAAATTATTCTCATTAGAATAACTTTTACAGTTAAATTGGATTATCTTTTTTTATTCATAAAAGTGATTTACAAAAAAGAATGTTTATTTGTAACATTTTTTATTTTATCATTACTTAATTTATCCTATTTATAGAAATTGAATATTTAAAAATGGATCTAATATTTGGAATAATATGTTACAAATTTGTACATAGATCCATTTTTATTTATTATTAATAGTAAATTGAATAAATGTTTATCCCCTCAGTAAGGGTAAATCGTGTAATTAAGCTTTCAAATAATATGATAAGGTCTAAAAATGACCCAAAAACTTTTTTTGTCCCATTGGATGAGTTTTTTGGGAAGTTTAAATATATATCTATAATAAATGGCTAATTAGTGACATATTATATTTTCATATGACCGATATATTATTTTAAAAAATGTATATACAAAATATGTGACACTCTTGACTATAATATATCTAAAATTTTATAATTTCGGTTTGAAATGATTATTTTAAATATAAAATATTTTTTTAGTTTTTTAAATTTATTATAATTTTTAGTAATTGAATAATTAATATAAATTATTATGTAACATTGATAGAATATTTATTCTTATATTAATTTATTTTTTAATGTTTTATATTTTAATTCATTAATACCATGTTATCATTAATATTAAATTAAATAAATAGTCTCAAAAAAAGACAGTAATGATAATTTATGTTAAATTATATTTTATTAAATTATTTAAAAATCATAAAAATCATTCAAGAGGAAAATAATGTTGATAAATGGTCTAAAATGATATTCCTCAGACCATTATGATCCAATTATTTCATTATGAGTAAAACTATAACCTTTTATTATTTAAAAATTCATTACCATGGATGAGATTAAAATTGGATAGACAAGGGGGTAAACTAAAAGATAAGGTGAAGAATTACACAATAACCTATATAAGTTTCATAAGATGATTATATTTTAACCATAAACTATTATTTCCAATTTTTTTCAATTTGGAAGAATTTAACTAGAGAATAAATAAATTATATTTTATTATTTTTAGTAATTCCAAGTGTGTCTTTTTGCCACCCATTTAAGGGGACACCACTTACCTATTTTCATTCAAAAAATTGAGCCATATAGCACAAATAATGGTTATCAATTTATCATCTTACCTCCCTATCCAATTCATAGAGGTACTTTTCATCCCAAAATACAATCCCTTGTCCCCTTATGGAGAGATTTAATTGAATCCTATTGAAGAATAATTAATCGTCATTATAGAGACTTATAAATTTCATTCTTCTGTTACATCCTATAAATATATTTAACCCATCCTAAAATAATAAAAAAATTATCATAAATATAATTATGTTTTTTATGATAATGGAAAAACCATTTTATTCATATTTCTCATCTTACAGAAAAATAAAATATCGATCGTGCATACGTACATCTTACAGTATACACATAGTAGTGTAAATTGATTTTTATTTCATTAATTATGGGATTTTTCTTATTGTGGGTTTAATTTTCATATATTATGTTCATTAAATAATTATTTTTATTTAGTTATAATTTTATATATTCCTTCTTACAATCCAATCCCTCATAAAATGAAAAGGTCACTCATGTGTACATGTGGACTTCCACATATATGAAGTGATGTGATTAGTTATTAATTTCCATTTTACATTAATGGTAATAACATTATATTTAATGAATATATATGATATATATGATATAATAATTGTTTTATAAATGTGAATTATTATTTACTGATAGTTTTCCCGTCAATTGAAAAAAGGACACAATGTTTACGCTTACATAAGACCTACCATCTCCATGAATGGTTTTATTTATTTTTACCTATATCTTTTATATATGAATATAAATGTGTTATAAATGATTATAAATTATTTTTATATAATTATTACTATTATGGTGTTTTTGTAAACATGGTAAAATTGTATGGTTTCGAATTACCAAAGCTAAGTGGTCATGAAATAGGAAATAATCAACACCTGAAAACAATGATTATAAAAATGAATTATTAACAAATGGGTGTAAAAGTTTTTATGTGGACAATAAATTATATAATAAGTACATAAATTACATTAATATATAATTATAAGAAATTTAAATTTAATATACATGTGTATAGATTTGTTTCAATGAAATTCAAACTCAATGTATGGGTTTATCGTCTCAAATTGTGATATTTGGGACATATGTTATGTTATGCCCCTATCACATTGCATGATGTGTGAATAAATACAAATTTAATTTTTATATCATGAATATTTTTATTTATTAGGATATTTCATGTTTCATTTTATGTTACTCTTTCATGTAGTGTATTATTTAATGTTTTCTAAATTGGAATGAGTTTTATGTTATAATATCATCGATTATCAGGATTGTTTATGATTATGTTTCTAATGAGGATGATTTAAGATTTAATTCATAATATTATCATTAATTTTCATATTAAATTATTATTTATAGATATTACATGATTTATTTGAATTTTATTCAAATTAAAAACCTATGATACCGAAAATAATGTTTTTTTTGGAAAACCAAATTTATTTCTCAAATTGATCGAAAATACATATTCTTACATATCCATATTTTATTGAAATGTTTTCAATTATGAATGTTATATTATCCTATAGTTTTAATTTTATTTTTCCTCATTATGTTTTTGAAATATAAGTTTTATGGAAACCATTTTTATTCTAGTTTGATATTTTCTTTTTACAAAAGTGTGAATGGAATGTTTTGTTTTAGCTTATACTAAATTATTTGAATTTATCACCATCTTGAATGCTCAATTCCTTGATTCCTCCCCTAAAATATTACATTCTTATTTTCAAAGTAAATTTTTTTCATTTATTTTTTTGAAATTTTATATTTTAAATAAGTTATTTCTAAGTGAAATGTTTAATTTCCTCTGTAAACGTTCAATGAAATCTTTGTAAGTCATTTTTCATATATGATGTGATTCATTGATGACACACATGTTTTTCTTTGTATAATACCCAACTATTTCACCCTAATTACATCTATAGATGAATATTAAATATGATGAAAATATGATTAGGAAAATAATTTTCTTTTCCACTGGTTATGCTATGACGAAATAAATATAAATCTCATTTATTCCATTGGTTATGCTATGATGAAATGTACATGAATCTGATTTCATTTCTATGGGTTATGATATGGTGAAATGTTTATGATTGTTTGGTAAAAACATATATTATTTCCACTATGTAATTTGATGAACTAGAACTATTTATCAATCCAATGCATTGGGTAAACATAGATATCTCATGAAGTTAACATGATATGAACGTGGAGTAAACATGATTTTATATGGGAATTTATCTACAATGACTATCTTGGGGGTAAATATTTAATAATAATGTGAAAATGGGATTGAACCCAGTCCACTATGATTGTCTTGGTTGTGGTCCTTGACTACCATGAAAATGATTTTCTATTCTAATGTGTATCCAGAAAACATATTTTTTATAGCAGTATTTTGATCATATGGATAATATTTTTGATTACAATAGGATTCATGTATTATAAACGTCTATGATTGTTTCCATGACTCGTGATTATGATATAATAGTTTTTGGGTATTATTTAAATGTATAATATTATATTCTAATACCCATTATACTCATTTCATTTTTAAATGATCTTTAATATCTCCATGGTTTTCCATTAATGAGCATACGATCTCTCCAATTATTAAAATTTCTTTTCACCATATTATGAGGAATGGTTTTAAGTAAACTATTTCCAAGAAGAGTGAAAGTTATGAAGAACTATGTGGGATGTGATATCGATTTTATTAGATATTTTTTATGTATCCATGTTTTCAAATATACCATGTTTTTATGTTTTTGGAGTGTATTGTAATGTTTTGTAATGAATATTAATCTAATATGATGTAATATTTATGTATTAAATGTATGAGTTTCTTTATATGATATCAAATAATGGTTTAGTGAGCCTTAAAAGTCTAGTATGAGAAACATTTAGTGAATATCCTTATAATAATCCTATTTATAGAGAATTTAATATGTTTTGGAAGAGAGCTATGTTCAATTTTCCTATAAAAAGATTATTGTATGGATACTATAAGTAGATTTGGTTTTTAAAGAGATACATATTGGGGTAATAACACTAAAAGAGTTGGTCAATTATATTTCATCCATCATTCTAGTCTGTGATGAGTGTTACTATATTTTTCACCTCGTTTAATAATCCAGAGGGATACTCTTGGGTTAATTGAAATTTTATTTCCTAACCATCATGAAGGATTTGAAAGAATTATGATTATGGATGGACTAGGATAAACCAAATGTGTTACAGATTGAATGATTTTTTTTATGATTTAGATATTAGACAAATAATTTATCATAATTATGTGGCTTCCAACTATAATTATTATTACTCACACAATACATTTTTGGTTTCTGTTAATGGTTAGAACTTTTATGATTCATGTTAATACAGAATGTAACAGATATTATAATTATTGTACTCATAAACAAATAAATTAAATGGGAGTTGGAAGGAGAAACCTTATGAATATGACTAATCATAAATCACTTTATACGAATAAAAAAATAAACTCATTTGAGTTTCTTGACTCACCAAATAATTGGTAAATGGTGTTTTATGAAGATAATGGAGGAAAGAATATTTATCTTTATACATGTGAAGAACACAAGAAGAAGAACTCAAGGGAATATATAAAAGGAATTAGAAGATTATTTCTATATGTAAATGATTGTAATTTAAAAATTATTTCCAATTAAAGATGATGATTTTTCTTGAGGGATATAATATTCACCCTTAAGTACCATTTTTAATTCAATGTCACATTTTTGGGGAATATAGCCACTATTTGAGCTAATTTTACAATACAAGGGTAAAATCATATACTATAGAAGGACCTATACTATTAAAATCTGCATGGATAAAGGATTTATGTGTATATTATAAATATCTTGTATATGTTTTATAATAATAATATTATAGATATTGGAATCCTAAAACATACATGGATTATCCCACTAATGTTTTTAATTAAGGATTTGAAGACATACATTGAATGATATAAACAAAAAATGAATTGTGATTTAGTTGTGAGGTGATAATATTTAATATGGATAAATAAATGATTGATATTATTGAATTAAATGGGATCATATTGGTGACCTTGGAATTAGTTAGTGATTTTATGACAATGTGATTTAGTTCCTCATTGATGAATGTTTTTATAATTTTGAATTTATGGAATACATTCAATAGTCATTGATTTTATTTGGGGAATAAGTATTGCGTAAGAATATATTTCTTCATGTGAGGTTAACATAATACATATGGATACCATCACGAGTTAATAAGTTTAATGGAATCAAAACAAATATTAATGATTTAAGTGATTTGATTTTGAGGTGATTTGAATATTTTATGTGTTTTCAAGAAGAATATTCTTTGAAGGGTTAAATAACACTTTTAGTTGTTTTATTGTTTGATTTTATCTTAATTGGATAGTGAAATATAGAAAAATTTTAATGTTGAAAACTAATTCATTAGCAAGTCGATATTTTCAAAGTATGTATGGTCAAGCTATTGAAAACCTTTTTGTTTATTATCTATATTGTATTTATGATATTTTGGTGAATTTCAGTAAATTATAGGATTATAAAGTGATTTATTATGGTGATTAATGATATATGAGCATATTTATCTTCGTGTTTAGGTATATTTTACATTTACATTTAACATGCTCATTATCATGAATGATTAATTGGGAAGAATATAACAAATTCCTGATAATGAAAGATTAAATGTATTAGATCACCATTTAGAAAAAAAATTCTTTATTTTTGAGTTTATTATTGTTATTTTGGGTTCATTTTGATTTATGATATTATCTAATTAGTGACTATATTATAAATATGTAAATTTTGGATGTAGCTGTGTTGTATCATCAAATGAGGATTTATAAATTTTTGATATTATCAATTCCTCTGAAAACCCTACATTTTTTTCATAACATTTAAATAATATATGTGTAAATTATTATGATTTTGTGTATTATTGTGTTGATTATAATGCTTCATGCACATTAAATCCATCTTTAATTCTAAATATTTTAAAAAAGACATGTTTATGGTGGGAATATATTAAAAGATGAAATTATAAATGCCAACATAGTATATTTCCTTATGTTTTTACCCTCGATGGTAAACCTATTCCTTGAGAAAAGGTTTTTTAAATCAAAATGTTATCCTATCATACTCATTTGTAATTAATCAATGGTCCTTTTCACATGATATTGACTTATTGTTATGTGATAATTTACATTATCATGATAACTCAATTTATTATGTTCAATGTTCTATATTTTTATAAATCATTATCTAGAAATTAATTTTACCTCTATACCCCTATTATCACATCCCACTAATTTTACCCTATTTTGAAACCTTTTTGTGTGTTATTCCAGATGACCTTCTTATTTTCCTTTCCTTATTTTTAGAATGAATTATTATTAACCATTAATATAATTTGGAGTTATGATAACAGAATTTTAAAAAATAAAAACCTATATTATTCAAAACAAGTTAAAATTGTAAGGATTCAATTTATTTAATGGGGCATGTTACACTGTAATATTTTAAAGGAATATCATGTTCGATAACATATAAAACACACAACATTGAGTATAAATGAACCATGAAATATTATTATTTTGTTTCCAATATAATAGATCTATTTAATTGGATTGTATTAACATAAGTAACCAAGTTAAGATATTTTATACAGGTAATAAATAAAAAATTATTCATAAATTATTTTTAAGTCGACACTCAAATTTTGGGAGACATTTTATTTTCCAAAATATAGTTTTTTCAAACACAGTCTTATTTGAAGAATTTTATAATTATGTTTTGGAAATTTTAATTTTTTTGAATAATGTAATTTAATTTATTAAATAAGCATTTAAAAATTAGGTTAGTTTCCATTTTTGGGGTTTTTTAGGAAGTGAATTCTTTTATAGTGAATTTTGAAAATAATAATTTCTATTGAAAAAAATTTCAACCATTTAGAATTTTAAAATGGGGTTAAAAGTAATATTCGTTCTTTTATATTATGAATAATATAATTAATTCTATTTCAATAAATTTTATGTCTGAATATGGATGAAATTTTATACATAAATTCAATTTTTATGAAAAAATGTTCATTACGGTATTTTATGTTTTTATACTAAATAAATTTACAAAAATTTTAGGAATTGATTCCCAGAAAATTGATCCCATATTTGGAATCAAGAGATTTAAATTATTTACATACTCCAATTTTATTTCTGGTCACTATTAATAATTACTTTAGTAAATATTTTTCCCCTCTATTATTATAAATCTAGTAGTTAAAGATTAGAATAATATGATAAGTACACAAAATTACACAAAATAATCATTTTTTGTGTTAGATTACTTAGGAAATTTCGATATGTTTCTCCACTATATGGCCACTTGGTGACATTTTTCATTGACCATGACCATTATAATAATTTTAGAAATTAATGAATAAAGAATTTAATTCTATTTCCTTTAACATCATCTATTTTTGTACATAATGATAAAAAGAGAATAGTTTTGGTTATAAATATTTATTTGGAAGGGATGCTTAAAAAATTTTTAATACTATTTTATTTCGAATATTGAGTAATTTAATAATTGTGTTAAATTCTTATGAAAGGCTAAAATCACATTTATTCAATAAAAAATGATTTAAAAAATATTAAAAATAATAAAATTTTGGTTAATTATTGTGTTACAATAATTTAATTGAGTAATATATAAAATTGATAATTTTTTATTTTTTATATTTAAATTTCTTTTCTGTCATTGTTTCATTAAATTCAAATTAATTAAATAGTGTCTAATATAAAATTAACGATATTTTATGTTGAATTATATTTAATTTAATTATTTAAAAAATAATAAAAATAATGAATGAGGATATTTAGGAATATAAATTGTTGAAAATTTTACTCTTTATCCATATATGAGTATGTCTTCACCTTATAAGATTAATTATAACCCATTAATATTATAATTGTAATTACCATTATTAAGATTAAAATTTGTTAAAGAAAGGGTTAAAACAAATGATAAGGATTAAAATGGTATCTAAACATATATATATTTCATTGGATGATGATACTTCAAATGTATCCTCTTTTTTAGAATCTCTATCTTTATTGAAGCATTTTTTTATTGAGAATGAATTTATTATATTAAATTATTTTTTTGTAATTGAAAGTGAATCATTTCCCTCTCTTGTAAAGGACACCCCTTCTGTATTTTCATTAGGTCATGTTGAACCATCTATACCAATAAAAAACTAAAAATATATCTTCTAAATGTTCCCGGATATGTTTTGGCGGATTATTTCATTCACAAAAGACAATACCTAGCCTACTTAAGAGGATTTATAAAGGAGATCCATCGAAGAGGAGTTAATCATTTTTCCTAAATATTCTAATTTTCTCTATTATTGTAAATTATTTAATATATTAAAAAAATATCAATATAATAAATATTTTATCATAAATATAATAACATTTTATAATTATAATGGGATTACTATTTTCTACTTCTTGTCAATATATAGAGAATGAAAACATTTCTCAGGCATACGTACAACATATTGTCCCCACATAGTAGTGCGATCCCTTTTTCATCAACATATTTCATGAATTTTTAATATTTTCTATTTAATGTTTTTATATTATATTCATTAAATATTTATATTTCAGGAATTATAGTTTCATATACAATTCTTACCTTTAGGCTTTTGGAAATTGATAATGTTTCTCATATGTACGTGTGAAATACCACCTCTACTAAGTGATGTGATTTTTCTTTCATTTCCATTTTAACTAGATTGTAATGAATATTAATTTAATGAATATATATTATATATATGATTTATTAATTTTTCATTAATGTTTTATTGTTTTTTAACTTTCTTTATTTCCATCTGTTGAAAAGTGGAAACAATGTTCACACCAACGTACGGTCTACCGTCTCTCGAAATGATGTAATAAATTTTCCCACCTATTTATTTTTTGGATGATGATACATATTTAATTATTGAATATATTTTATGTTTTTTTATCATTTTTATCATTTTTTTTGATTATGTTACCATGCTCAAAGTCTGATAACCTGAATTTACAAAAAAATACTCATGAAAAATGAAATATATAACACGCTGAAAAGACAGTTTTATTAAGTAATTATTAAGAAATGAATGTTTTAATGTTCTAATCAGATAATATATGATATTATAAATATTTATATTAATATATTATATAATTATAATGAAATTAAATTTATTATATGAGAATTTAGAGTGCTTCTGAATAATTTTGATAAATGTAAGGGTATATTATGTCAAATTTTCTTCTTTGAGACATATGTTAGGTTATGCACATTTATTTTATATGAGGTATATATAGAAATAAAATTACATGTTATATAATGGATATTAAAATTTTTATGATATTTATTGATTTATTTCATTTTATTCATTCGTGGGGTGTATTATTAAAATGCAACCAATTTGGTAAGAGTTTTTGTTACAATCTCATTATTTATTATGATTTCTTATGATTATGTTTTTCATGATAAATTTTAACGATATTTCTATCATGAAAATAATGAATATTATTTTACTCTCATTTTTTATATAAAATTTTTCTCTTGATTTTCGTCACATCAGTCACTAAAGAAACTAAAAATATATTTTTAGCAAAAACCAAATTTATATTAATATATGGTTGAATTTTTTTTATGGGTCCATATACTCTATATATTTTTTCATGAATGTTTCTAATATAATAATATGATTATTTAAATTAAATTTTACCTATAACTTTATTTTTAGAAAGTGGTTTAAAATAAATACTTTTGGATTTTTTCTGAATGAGGTACATTTAATCTTTGTTACAATAGTGTGAAATAAATTTTTTTGTATTAACATATATGAAGTGGATAGAATTTTACACCATCATTACCACTTACTAATTTGAATCTTACTTTACATGTTTCTATTGTTATTTTCAAATTAAAAATTTTCTATAATATTTGTTATATTTTTAGATTTTAAATAATTGATTTCAATATAAAAAGTTTATTTTCCCTATGAAACATTTTAAGTGATCTTTTAATGCAATTTTTCATCTATAATGGCATATTTAAAAGGTATTTATGTTTTAATGGGGTTGTGATCCAATGATAACGTGGTTATACTTTCTATACATTCTTGATGATTAGGATGATAATATGTTTATGAAATTAATTTTTTTACATGAGTTATGATATGATTAAATGATTGTGAAACCCATTTATTTTCCACTAGTTATCTTTTAATGAAATGTTTATGGAAAACAATTCATTTATATGTTTTATATTGTGATGAAATTCTCATGATATTATGGTACAAAAATATATGATTTTTATTATATGATTGGTGTGATCAAGATTATTAATCCCTCCAATGCATTAGGTAAAAATGAATTTCTCATGAGATAAACACGACTAGAATAGGGAGAAAAACTAGTTCAGTAAGGATATTTATTGACTATGATACTATTGAAAGTTAAAATATAATTATACAATGGAATTAAGAGTCTAGAAAATCCAATATGATAGTCTTAGAAGTTCTATGTTTCTACTATTTAAGTTATTTTCATTCCTTATGTGTATTCCACTAACTTATGTCTTACAAATATTTTATACTCTCAGGGTTCATACTCTTTGATTCCAATTTTATTTACATATTATGAACTAATAATATTTATTACGTAACTAATTTTTATGATCTGTGGATTTATTGGATTGATTTTGAAATTTAAAGCTCATGTTATAATACGAATTATTCTCATCACATTTTTAAATGTTCATTTTGTCCCTTTTTACACTAAATTGGAATTTCAGCTCAAATTTTCTTATTTTTCATTTCCCTAGGGTATGAATAAATGTTTTGTGTATAATTTGTTTAATAATAATTCTAGTTATGAAGATCTATGTGGGATTTGGGCTATAACTTTTGAGAACTAGTTGTTTACATATCGATGCTTTCAAAGATACTAAACCATTATAGTTACGGAATGGATTATAATGTTCTGTAATGAATGTTTAACTAATAAGTTGTAGTATTTATAATTGAAAAGTATGGGTCACTTTAGACCTCAAATATGAATATTATATGGAAAGGGAAAAAAATTAGTACATATCAATTTCAAAGTTTCATGAGGTATAATAATTTTGAATTTGTACTGATGTAATTTATACTTACTAATATCCTAGTTATTTTCATAGATCTAGTCAATAATGTATTTAATGATTATATTGTCAATTTCAAGGATTTTTTTATATATGATATACTAAAATATTATAAGAAAAAGTATGATCTTCGATAACACTATATGATTACGTTGATGGCCTTGACGATGGTTAATTGGTATGAAAAAACTGAATAAATGTGAGTTCCTCCAACATAAAAGATCATTCTTGAGTCTCATAATTACAAGAAATGGTATATTGATGGATCACTGAAAGGCATAAGTTGTTTATCATTTTACTAGACCAACCATGATGATGTAAATCCTATATTTTTTAGGTTGTATGGATATTATCGTTTCCCTAGGGAAAATTTATAATTTATTTCAAATACACTAATAATGTTTAAACTAAGGGGATCCATGTTCCTTTGGAAATGTGAATGTGAGTAAAATTTCATGGAATAGAAGAGTTGGTTGGTAAGTTTAGTTGTTCAACAAATATCCTACTATTGAGAAGAGTTTGTGATATATAGTGATGAATCTAATAAGGTACTTGGATTTATTTTCATGGATAATTATAGGGTTGTAGATTATGGATCACTCTAATTGGTGGATCATGAGACAAATTACCAAACTCAAATCATGGAACTGGAAGTAGTAATTTTTTTATTTAATGAAAAAAATGAATTATATTTATGGTGAAAGTTATATCATATATAATGACAAAAAACATTAAATATATATTAACATAGATAGTGTTATATTTTAATTAATGAATATGGTTGTAACTGATTAATTATTATTATTTATCAATACATTACCACCTTGGGAATGAGAATATGGAGGTCAATGTTCTATGTTGTTAGGATCTTGCTAGTTATTCCAGGTTTAGGATTATAAGAGATCCAATACATATGGATTTCGAGAGGAGGGTCATTAAAATTATAAGGAAAAGAGAAAGATATTATCTTTCCAATATGAATATTCATCCGTTTGTTTATGTTAATATGAAATATACATAAAAGAATGATGTGGAGATATAGAATAAAGTATGGATTGATTTGGAGATAGACTATGAAATTGTTGGAATGATTAGGTTCCTGGAAATAGTATATGGCCCATTAATAATAGAGTTTATGAATGAGAAAATAGGTGATGTTCATATATCATCATTCTCTATTAATACTTCTAGTATGAAGATATATAAAAATCTCAAAGATAATTTCTAGTGGGATAAATGAAAAGAGTTATTCAGGAGTATGTATATCGGTTCTTGGTGATCCAACATGTTAATCTTGAGAGATAGAAGGCAAAGGGGATTTAATAACCATTACTCATATCATAGTGGAAATGAGAAAACATCACCACATATTTCATCATGGGACTCCCCAAGACATCTAATTTAACAATTGTATTTTGGTTGTAGTCGATGTCCTTAAGAAATATACACATTTAATTTATCTTGGTGAATAATTATATTGTAATGATCACCAGGTTATATTTTATGGAAAGTTGTAAAGATGAATAGAGTACCACTATCAATAATATCTAATTTATATCATAAGTTTATATTGTTGTTCTAAAGAGGTATTCTATATGTTTTGAATATTTATTTGATTTTTAGATTTATATTACATACCAAGAAATATGGTTTTTCTGAGAGGACCATTAAAACTATATAATGATATGTTGAGATCTTACTCTATGTATTAAAAAGGATATTGGGATAAATAACATACTATAGTTTATTTTTATCACAATAATAGTATTCACATGAGAATTGGATGGCTCCTTATGAATCCCTCTATTGAAATAATTTCAGGACACCATCACATTGAGATGAATTTGTGAACAAAATATATTGGGACTAGAGATATATAATGAAATGGTAGGGAAGGTTAGATCCATTAAAAACAATTAAATATATCACATACGTCAGTTTAAAGTATGTAAAATAATCATCAGTGAAATATAGAGTTTAAATGTAGTGATAAGACATTTATGTGAATATCACCATGAAAAAAATGTAATGATATTTAAAATGAGGGGAAGCTAATAACTATTTATATAATTTATGATAAAATTACTGATCATATCAGGATGGTATCATATATATTTTCACTTCCTATTAACCTATCGCACGTGTACGATGTGGCCACTATTTCTCTATTGATAATGTATATAAAATATGTTTCACATGTAGTGAACTCAAAGGTAATCACATTATAGAACAATCATTTTTATGAGGAGAAAATAGTAAAAATTCTTTATCATAGAAATACTACAATAAAAAACATTACTACTAAATTGGGTAAAGGTCCCTAGAGGAATTAGGTAATTAGAGACATTATAGGAGATCATGTTGATGTTTATAGGAATACATATCAATTGTTGTTGGTATCACAATAGAAGAATTTTGGGTGGGAAAATAATATGGGGGGTAGACTATGACACCTTAAGATTTTAAGATAAATTTATATTTAAAAAACAATTTCATTTGATAGCATTTGAAGCAAAAAATATGACATTATTTGAATAATTGTTGAACATTATATAATGGAACACATTTAATGGTGTATAATTGTTTAAAAAATACTAATTTATTTTGAAAATTCTACTAATCCTAAAGAAATTTTTAGAATTAATATTTTATTTGTGATATTTTTTAATCATATATGTTATGGTTAAAAATTTACATAATATATTAATATTTTCAAATAATTTTTCAAAGAAATGAAGAAAATTAATTCATTGGGTTTAAATTAAAATAAAACCATTTGATGTTATAGAATGGTTCTTTTATGGAGAACTAATTTTATGCATGGACTGTATTTTTATCATAAACAACTAAATTAATCAAACTATACAAGTTCTTTAAAAGTAATTTGAATATTACATATACAATAAAATATTTTCATATTCATTTAATTATTTTTATTAGGAATTTACTAAGTGTAAATTAAGTGTTATGTTTATAAATTCATTTTTCTAAAAACCTTTATCATTGAGTTTTGTGTGCTCATTTTTGATTGGATTTCTGCCACTTATAGAAAATTAATATTTTAAAATGGTTTCATTATTTATATTCATATTTCTGAATTTTCTTTTTTTTTAAATTCATTTTCTAGCAATAATGAATAGTGTTTGTGGTAAAAATTCATCAATAGGGTAATGGTTAAAAAGTGATAACAAGTGGTTAAAAAAATTCAAAGGTTAAAATAACCTAAATTTTATTCTAAATCACAATGTTTAAATGGATTTTCACAATACCATAAATTATCCCAAAATATCAGGTTTTCTACTTCACCTTATACATAAATATGACTCTGTTTTATTTTTAATTTTTATGTATTTGAAATAATTCCTCTCCCCTCATTTATTAATGACGGTTCTATCACTATAACCCTTTCACACCTTTTAGAATTTTAATATTTTCCACTAACATCCCAAATACGTTCCTAAATTTATCACCCACATTATAGTGAATATCTTTATTCCTAAAATAAAAACCATTTAATGTTATGGATTAAGATAAATGAGGTTTCCAAAAAAAAGATGTAATTGTTTTATTGATATATTTTGATTTTCATTATTATTTAATGACATAAAAACAATATAAAACCATATTAACATGATTAAATAAGAATCAATATAAAAAAAAACATTATGTTAACTTTACTATCTTATTCTTTCTCTAATCTATCTATCAGAAATGATAACACCACTCATGCGTATAGGTTGACTGCCACCTACATAAACCGTTGTTATTTCTATTTCATGTATTTAATACATTGATATAAATATGGATAGATTTAAAGAATACTTATAATAAATATTATATTTATGATTTTTTTGTTATTTTATAATGACATATTATATTTTATCTTTAATTATTTTCATTTATTAGAAAATGAAAACATTAGATGTGCATATGTTCATTCTATAATCACCAAGAAGTGTTTTGTTACATTTTTTACCATCATATTATAAGAATGGTTATAAAAGGATATATAATGAATAAAGGTGAAAATTATTAATTTATTATAATATTAGATATTATGAAACCATGAATAAGGTCCAAGGACCAAAATTATCCAAATGAAACATGCGTGGAAAATAGACTTGTTTTTACTCGAATGTCGACATTATTAAATAGTCATTAATAAATGGGTAATTTGAGATTATAATGTAATTATATATTCTAATATATGTTGGAATATGGTAATAGTATATAATATTAATAAAGATTATTTTTTAATCTTGAAATTTAGAGAGCATATAGTTAAATTTTAGGCATGATGTAGGGGATTAAGTTGCAACCTCAATTTTAATTGGAATTGTTTATGATTTATTATCATTTAGAGAAATTATGTGGTCTTTATATAATAAAACCAATATATTTTCTATTCTTTTGTATATTTCTATAGTTCTCATATTTTTCTTTCATTATTTGGTCATTGTTACGTAAAACGACTGAGATAATGTATTTAAGAAATATAAATGTTTTTTCCTCTTTATTTGATTATCTTTTTTATTCATGCCCTTTTTTATATATATTTTTCATGAATGTTATTTTATATGATAGAAAGAATAATTTATGTAATTTTTATCCATATTTTAAATATATATCAAAATGATAGAAGGTATATTCTTTTCGTTTTTTGAATCAAGAACTTTTAGACCTATTATAAAAAGTTTAAGGAATATTGGGTTTACAAATTACTGAATAATTTAATTTTACCACTATAAAATCAATTTTTCTAAGATTTTAATATATTTTTCATTTAATTTAAATGTAAAATTATCTTATCTATATATTAGTAATGTTAATTTGAAATTTTATCAAAATAGAAGGATATTTTCTACATATTTTCAATGTATGGTTTAAAAGTTATTTGAAAGTTATCATTCAAATATATTAATATACATTGATTTTTCTTATGATTCATTGGGGATATTATCATATGATTTAATATAATTTATTTATGTGACATTTGAATATTTATGAAACACATTAATTTAACATCGTTTATTCAATGTTGAATTTATGAATGTTATATATACTATTATGTAATACAATTATATAGTTTTCATTAAGTGATATGTGGGTTTGTTAAATACCTCCAACAAATTGGGTAATGATTGATATCTTATGATATAATATGGTATGGAATAGGGATTGAAACTAGTCCAGTAAGAGACTCTATCCACTATGATTGTCTTTGGGGTGAGATTTGACTAAGGAATTGACAGAATAGAGTGTAAAATCAATTATGTATAAGTCTTTTTTTCATTATGAAATTATGGGATGTAAATAATACATAATTAAATTATTTCATATAATTATTAATTTTCCAAAATTCCTAGGAAATTTTCTTATTCAGATGATATGAATTCATAGATAATGATTAATTAATGATGTTTGTTTACTGTTATGAATCGTGTAAATGTATGTGGTAAATTATTATGCCATGACTCATGATTTATGATCTATGACTGAATGGGTATGAACATTATATGTTATTATAATTTTTTCTTACCCTCATGCTAATATTATTCTTTTATATGACCCGCAATATATATCTCCCATTTTTACCCTTACTGATAATCTATGCTCCCCATTACTTGTGATTCCACTTTCTCCAGTTATGAATAATGTTTCTATCTATGATATTTCAAAAAAAAGTTATTATAAGTGATGAAAATTTTGGTAGATATTTAATAACATTAATGATATAATATGAATATTATATAGTCTCAAATGTAAGTAATCCCTTTTTGTTCAAGGGAATATACTATTGTGAAATATAATTATTATTTTTTCTAAATTGATTTTATATTTATGTATATTATGATTAGGACACATTAAAAATGAATTATAATGTTGAAACAGTGTTATAAAAATACCTCTTAATGCAATAAAGAATAATAATGATTGATTTCTTGAATATGGGTTCTCATAAAATAAATCAGAATAATAACCATTTTGATGAATTTGAAGGTATGGGTTGAATTTTAAACCCATTTTAATAATGATGTGTTTTTAAATCTAATATGAACTGGAAATAAAAGACCAACTGTAAATGAGATAAAAAATATTGAATTTTAATGTGGATGGCCTAAAAAACTATTTTTCATGTTATCCTATTTGGTTACACAATACATAAATTCATATTTAATTAAAAGGAATTATTGATCAAAGGAATGGTTATAATTTCATTATTTAAAGGATGAAGAATAAATTACATACCTATATCAAGTAGATACCAAGAAATATATTTTATTCTAATAGTGGAATAATGAAATAACCTATATTATCATACTCTCTAACTTATTCTTTAATGAAGAATGGAGACATTTTCAAAATAAGTGGATATATAGGACATCCAAATTCAAAGATTTGTGTAGGATAAGAAATAAAAAGCATGTTCAAGAGTGAAAATAGTGATAAATTCATATTTATTTATAAATAATTGAGATTCAAATCTATTGGGCATGGTTTTCATTAATTTTTGAAATCCCATTAATGTTTTTAAAACACTAGAGGGATGATAAATCATTCAATTTATTTATTACAAAAGAATGTTCAGTTTTATTATATTAACATAAGAAATAAAAGAGTCACATGATTGTATTGAGAATTTTTAATAGAAATATAAAAATAAAATTAAAGATCAATAAAAAATTAGATTGGAAAATATCATGATATACAACCTTAATTTACTAGATAGATACCATCAGAATCATAAAAACAAATATAATATTTCATTATTTAGAAAACTCTCATAATACAACACTGTAGATAAGAATGAAATGATGGTGAATAACATAAAAAATTCATACTCATCGAAATAATAATTATAAAACTATTTTAAATGGTAGTTATATTAGTTGTGGTGTACACACAAAATTAGGATTTCTTTATCCCTAAAGATAAGAAGACATTATATGATATAATATTTGGAAGTATGAAATATCTAGGACATGTTAACGGATTTCAGAGTAAGTGATACTTCTAGAATAATTGTTGAAATCCTAAAAATACATAGATTTAGTAGGAAAAGGGTTATGAATAGGATAACCAAACATGATTTAATCCTATAGGTGATTAAAAAAGATATTGACCTTGATCGCTGAAAGAAAAAATGTTAATGTTTTTGAAGATAATCCTGGAAAAAATCTACGATTCATAATTTAAAAAAACCCATTTAACAATAAGTTAATGTTAAATTAAATTAAGGATTATTACATAATTAATTATTCTAAAAAAATACAATATTTAATGGGATGGTGAATTAGCTGTTGAGGAGAATCATCTAATAACACAATGGAGGAATAGTCATGATAAGGCTACAGATTCAAATATTATGGGTGCTATATCTAGTCAAAATACAATTCTAAATATTATGAGTGTTAATAAAACTTTTCTATTAACCCAGATATAGTCAAAATCTTTAATATAAGCTATAAAATATGATTCATGGGTCATGTTCTTGTATTAAGAGCTTGATCAAATAAATATGAATTAATTATAATATCTTATAAGGTGGAAAAAATCCAAATGAACAGTATGTAAATATATAAATAAGATAATAATAGAGGTGTAATTTAAAATAAGGAATGGTAGGAGTGAAATGGATTAGAAAAAGTCAACGGTTTTGACATGTAATGAAATATTACATTTTTGGAAGATATTAATTAGTAATATTTTCTATGTATATTATATTTAATGAAATTAAAAAATTTGTCAAATATAAGTCAAGATAATTTTTCTATATAGGGTGAATGAGTTTTGGATATATATAATACAACTATTTAGATTTATGATTTGTAATGATTATTCAGATGTGTGAATATTAATAATATATTTTTATGTCTTATAAAATGATCATAGATCATGGTATGATAGATTTATTATGTTATTTAAAAATAATTATTTTATAATATGTGTCTTAGATCAGAATAATTATATGAATTGAACCAAAATTATCAATTTACGAGGATTTTAGACATTAAAAATATCATATTTTTTTCTTGAAAATCGAATTTAATTTATAATGTTTCCCGATTTATGATCTCAGAGTTCTAAATTTCTATGATCAAAAGATTAAATATTTTTATATGAACCTATTTAAAAAATGTGGGTTACAATTTTGTTTTTAATGCTAAATATGAATGTAGAATACTAAATATGTATTAAATTCACCGGAGATTATATTTTTCACACCAATTTGTGATAGTAACATGTGGGGTAGTATAGATACAAAAAAATAAACCTTTACACAAACTATATGTATATAATTATGGGAAAATTGTATGTCATTATAAAATGTATGGATATAGTTTATGAAATATTAATTTCCTCTCATTTGAAATATTTTTCGACGGTGGAAAAACTGTTAAATATTAAATTAATCTTGACGTACATTCAAGAAACACTCAATTATGCTTATTTTGGTAGGGCATGATATGGTTAAATATTGTATTCCCATTTAGATGAAAACTATGACTGAGATATAATAGATAGAATATCTAAAAGAAGAGGACATTTCCTTGTAAAAAGAATGTTCATTAGGTGGCATAAAAAATTTCCAAATGCACTTCACTGAAAATATAAAATGAAATTTAAATTTAATCCCAAATTACATATACAAAATATTTATAAATATAATAACAATAGTATGATATTGAAATAGAAGTTAACCTTACCATGGTGGACTATTGTTTATATGAGATTTAATTTGAGAGAATAAAGAATACAATACAACATTTATCCAAAATAATATTAATATATGAAAAAAAAATTATTCATGATATGGAGTAGAAAAGAATAAGCTTGATGGGTTATATTGTTATAAATTAAAAAGTTGAGTACATATTCCAAAAACCATTGGCCACATCAATATTTGAGAATCATTGATTAAAATTTATATTCTTACCACCACCATTATGTTGAGGAGGGTTATGAATATCACCTTTACCTACGTAAATCAAACATGTATCTTGGAATATTATTTTTTAAGGATAATACAATTTTTAATTATTATCGTTGTGTGATAAATGGTAGGGGAGTTGTTTTATCATCTCCAAGGGGAGTTAATCTTTGAGTTGGAGTATTTTACCTAATTAATGGGGTAATTTATAATTATTTTTTCTATTTATCATATGTTTTTTTATTTTGAAGTGGAATGGTATGGATAGTTGGCATGCATTTTTCATTTTATCTTGTTGTATATTATCTTTTAATTTCTCATGAAGACTTATTTTGATAAAAATGAAATTCAATTTGTATTGGGAAATTATGAAATAATGAGTTCTTGAATTTCACCTAAGATAACATGTATTTCCAAAAATTGGAGTATTTCATAACAAATTGGATTGGTCTCGGAGACTGTAAATTTTAGTTAATGCTCTTGATATTTAGTGATTGGGTTGTTTGAAAACTATAAGTGGATATTTTAAGGTTTTAATAATCCTATATAAGTAAATATTAATGTGTTATTTATGGATTATTTTTTAGTTCGATTGTATTATTTAAGGGTTTATATGACTTTTAACATTGTTTCTAATTTCATGATTACTTTTAGATAAATTTGAAGTGAAATATATTTAAAGATAACTTTATTAGAGAAAACATTTCATTTTGAAAGGCTACGTTATACTAATAGAATATTCTTTAATGGTGTGTAATACTATAAACACAACTATTTAAGTGTAAGTGAAAATTTATGAATTTTATGCAACATTAATAAGTCAAACATAGTCATGAATATGGATAAATCAAAAATATAATTAAAAGTATCCTATGATTTAGAAGGATGTGTAAGATTAAAGAGATGCTACTTGAAATTAATCTAGAATTTTGGAAGACTAAGTAATTTAATTATAAATCTACATATTGATTATCTAGAATATTTTAAGGCTTCAAAATAATAAAAAAAAGTTACAAAAGAGTAAAAAATATAATTTTTAATTTCTGTAAGAATAACATTTGATTTTAAAGCAAATGTAATTGTAAAATTGATAATATGAAATATAATTTTTAGTTTCATAGAGGATATGTAAAAATAATCAAGATAATTCACATCCATTTGTAAATATATTATATAAGCTTCACAAGAGTAATATGAATGGTCAATTTATATGAATGAATAATTAATTCAAGAAAATATAGAAAGTGAAATTCATAAGTATTTTACCATGTGTAGAAGAAAAAATATTAGATGTTTTTCAAAATAAATTTTTTAGAGATCTAAATGAGGAATATTCTGGTGATTTGAGGAAGTATATTATTTGAAAAAATTAGAGGTTTTGAATTGAAATGCCTAACGTTTAAAGTGGAACCATAATGATATTTATATAAAATATTTCATAATGATATATATAAAGAATTAATGTTAAAAAGTCATTGGATTCTTTTTTGAGGTGTTACACATATTCCTATGAATGAAAATGGTGATTTTTATTTGTTATTGTCATTGAATATGAAATTATTTTGGATGATTAATTGATAGGATTATGTTATTTATTAATTTTGTTTAATATGTGAATTTTTCAAAATCAATTTGTGTTTAAAATTATTTGGAATTATTTTCATTGATAAATATTTGACATAATATTTTATATAGATCAATTTGGTAAAAAAGGTGGAATTTTCATTATATTTATATAAAGGGAGATCATATACAAATAAAATAAAGTGAAGAGTACATTGATCAGTTAATGATAATATAAGTAGGAGCATAGTGAGATGACCTTGGCGTTTTTCTCTTATTCCCTATAACGAGTTTTTATGAGAAAACATTCTTTATATTATTATTTAACAAACCCCTTTTAAATAGTAAATATATAGAAAAATATATGGGGTTATCATTGGATTATCAATTCATCTTTATAATTTTTTAATAGTCATCTATAGGGAGTAGTGGTATCCTCTAGTATATTAACATAACACTAACATATTCTCCATGGATTAGAAATTATTTGTTAACCTAGTAAAATATTTATATTTTTGTATTTATTTCAAATATGGATATTGTGAATGAATGTGAAAGAAATGATAGAAATTTTCTTTTGGAGTATAAATAGGCCTAGATGAAAACACATACAGACCACAATAACATGAAAATTTTTAAATTATTATTAAATTATTATTAATAATTTAATTAATTAAATCCATTTTTAATAAGCAACCATATTCATGTCAAATAGAACCATTGTTGACCCCTAATGTTTCCAAAATATTTTGTTTCATCCTGATTTCACATTTTTTTACTTATTAAAACTTTAAATAGGTAAGATTATTATCTCCACATTCAATTTTGGGTTGATTCTTAGATTAAAAATGGTGTTCTAATTTAGGGGTTTAAATGCTACAATTTTGGTTTCTTTAGAAAATAACCGTTCTCCTGTTTTTTGTAGTTTATCTAGATGTATTTTATAGTTTCCAAAACCCCACTATATGAGATAAGTGAAGTCCAATCGATTCAATTCATATGATTCATGCATGCGGTGAATGTTATTCTCCCTTCCTCTAAGTGTGTGATGCTTTAGAACTAGGTGAGTTTCTTCTTCTTCTTCTTCTTATTCTGCTTAATTTATTTAATTTATTTATAAATTCCATTAATTCAAAAATTAAAGAAAAAATATTTATTTTATTTAAATAAAATAATCTCATAATCATCTAGGGATAATTATAATTAATTATAATTTGATAATTTATACATGGTATGAAATATTATTGGGATTGTATAATATTGATAATTAGGAAAAAAAATTAATGGAAATTGTTTAGTTTTAAACAATGATAATTGTGGAAATTTGTTAAATGATAACTGTAGTATTTTAAAAAAAAGATATATAAGGAATATTATAAAACAAAAATTGAGAAATTTTAATATAAAATAATTATCATGATTTATTAAATGATAATTACCAAAAAATAACAATGGATAATTGTGTGAGATTATAAAATATGATATTATTAAATTATTGAAGTATTATTTTAATGTATTATCATAAGATAATTATTTTTAGTTAATTTTTATGAAATTACAAATGATAATTATGGGGAGTTATAAAAATATAATTTAATTTAATTATCAAGGGTAATTTATATAGAAGTTATCAGAAGATAATTTTGGTAAAATTAATAAAAAAATAGTTAAATATAATTATCACATGATAATAAAAATTAATTATTATTGGTAATTTATGATAATTTATCAAGAGCTAATTATAAAACATTAATTTATGAGAAATTATTAAAATATATTTACTTAAGGATTATTTATGAGAAATTATAGAAACATAATTATAAAATGGAAAATTATGAAAAATTATAATAGGATAATTTATGATAAATTACCAAAAGATAATTATAAATGGATAATAAAAAGAGAAATTATCAAAACATAATTATAAAAGGATACTATACTAAAAATTTTCAAAATATAATTTGTGATAAATAGTTAGTAGATAATTACTATATGGAAATTTATAGAAAATTATCCAAAGATAATTATAAATGGATAATTATTTTAAATTAAAAAAAATTATAAAACGATAATTTATGAGAGATTATTAGAAGATAATTATAAGAGGTTAATTTATGAGAAATTATCTAAATTTATTTAAAAATATCAATTTATGAAAAAATATGAAAATAAAATAAAAAATATATAATTTACAAGAAATTATCAAGACACGATTATAAAAGAAGAATTTTTTATAATTTTTCAAGAGATAATTATGAAAGGATAATTTATGAGAAATTATTAGATGATGATTTTTCTTTTGAAGAATATTTCAAGTGCATTTCTTCACCAAAATAATAATTTGGAAATTAATTAAGGGAGAGAATATATCATCATAAGTGATATTTGAATGATAATTCATATATTATTTAGGAGAGAGAAAGCATCGTCACATTTTATATTTTATTTATTTATGAAATTAGATTTTTAGTTGTGCTTATAGGGACCCTTTGTGACGATCGAGTGTTTTTGTGTTAGAAATATTGATAATAAGGCCTACGAGGAGGTGCTCTCGACTATTTTGGTTTTCACTATTGCTTTCAAACCATAGAGATTAGTTTATTCCTCCATTGACATCTTTGAATTTTAGGTCGGAGGCTCCTTTCATTTATGGGCCTTGAATATTTATTTTGTAATCTTGATGTGACATTATGTTAGACAGAACCATGATTATTCTGAGATGTATGCGGGTTTTTTAATAGATGTTGGTGTACGTGTTTATGTGATATTATCCTGACATTAATGTTGGTGTGCCTTATTTTTCATTTATACAACATGAATAATTTATGTGTTACATAACCTATATTATAATGTTTCATGTACCAGGATACTCAGGTGGAGGCTTAAGGTTGTTTGTATGAGGTTACCTAACCTGACACAATCATAATGTCCTTAATGGTGGGCATGGATACCACTATACATGGTAATGTATAATGAATAGCTATAAGGTACTGAGATATATAGTTTGAGACTTTAGGATAGGTGTATGAGGTTACCCAACCTAAAACAGTCCTAACATCCTTAAAGGAGGGCATAGAGACCCCTCTATGTGGGAATGTGTAGTGAATAGTAGGTGGATGTTAATATACATTGGTGTATCCTTGATGGCGGATGTTACGTAGTCCATTGGTTGGTTACCAATCTGGATGTAATCATAATTTCTTTAAGGGTGGATATTACTACCCCTGCTGTGGGGAAAGCATAGTGGGTCATTAAACGATACTCATAATGGAATCCAAAAGACAAGAATTTATATTAATTAATATGATATAAAGATTGAGGGTATACACAAAATAATATGTGGTGTTCCTATAATAACCACTAGATGGGTGGGGTATTCTATAAGACCTTGATAGAGGCATGTGTGTTCTGGAAATTCTTATTGGCAATTAGTTGATGTAGGTGGAGTCAGGGTTCATGGTAGTTTAGTCAGTGCATGATGACATAACACATGTATGTTTATTTAGAATTTAGTTATTCCAAGATATAATATAATAATATATAATAATATATATTTATATATATATTTTTCACTTCTGGAGAGGATGCATTTGGGGTGTCACATATAGTGTTTTATGCACACCCTACTCAAGTATTTGGAAGTTATTCTATATTTCTTGACCATAGATCCAGTGAAGGGAAAGGTCCCAATGGTGGAAAGTTTAGAGGTGGAGCATGTTTTTGGAGATGACCAAGTCAGACACCTGAGTATACCACATATGATTGTTTGTTTACTTTTCTTCTATTTACCTGTTTATTATACTATGGATAGACTTACCACTTTGGGAGTTATCTTTTTATATATTTCATGTATTCATTTTTGGTATTTAAAACTAATAGGTCAATGTTTGTTTTGATATTGTTTATTATTATGATGCTTGATAATTTGATAAACATGGTATAGTCTCCCCACATCATGATTTATACCCTCTATGAAATTTGGAAACCACTTGCATTTAAGGAAGCAAGCATGAGGTCACCTGGAATTTCAACTCGGACTCGATGGCTACCGTCGAGATGTCACAATAAAGTTTTATAGTTTTTGGGGATTAGATGAATAAACATATTATCTAAATAATGATATTCAATGTATCCCACATTGTTCTTCTCACATCAGAATATTCTTACACATACCCTACTTAAAATTTATTTCATAGGAAATAGAAACCTATGAATCTGTGTGATTAGATACTCATAAATGGAAGACATAAGATATATTAACCAATTCCGAAAAGTGAGTATAAAATTAGAGTAATGGTATTATAACATAACCAGAACATATGAAATTCATACACAATCTGTATAAGATCACTTATCTTGAATCATGGAATACGTCATTTTCATAAAAAAATACATAAGTCAGAAGAGTGCATTATAAATCATAATCAATCATGATATATAAAAACATATCATAAATAATAATACATATGTTTTTAGAAAATATGTAACTTTAAAAAATCATTTCCATACTCAAGGTTCACTACCAAAACTATTTTAGTTGATTGGGTTCACTCATTTTCGAATAACTTCAATTGTCAAGTTTCACTCATTAGAATATAATTTTGGATAGATTTAATTATTGAACTTTGTTAACTACCAATTTGTATAAATATTATTTTAGGACATATCATTCTTTAACTAAGGAATTGGATGGAGATAAATTTCAAGGCCCACCCATCACATAATATAATTTATATACATATATTCCATGATATTAAAAAAACTAATAAATTAATTAAATCACACACCATATTAAGGAATTAATTTTCCTAATTTTTCAATCATATAATCATAGAATCACCCAAGGAAAATACATAGGGGTCATAGGTATTTTATCATATCATAATGGAGCCTTGTTGTAATGTCCCAAACTTGATGGCCATTGCATTATTTCCCCCAATTCAGGTCACTACATGACCTCAAGCACACCTCCCTCTAGGAAAAAGGCTACTGACTAGTAGTGTGGGTCAAATAGGTCTTGTTGAGAGACTATACACCCTTTATCAGAGTAATACATAATAAATATATATGAAAATAGGAAGCAATAAACAATAATAATAAAAAATAAACATGCATTAACAAATATTTCCAAAAACATGGTACAACTCAACAACCAGATAAAAAAGAGGGCATGACATGTCAAAATGTGACAAGAATAATTAAATCCCAAAAAAAGGGAAAATGAGAGTCCCCAAAATGGGTCACAACCCAAATTTCAAAACCCACTTCCAGGAATAAACTTTTTCTAAATCAACCATCAAGCATAGAGATATTTCCATTTTCCTGACATGCAACCAATAAGTCTACTTGGGTACCCAATGAAAGACCAGGAAGGGTGTGAGTACAACTGAGTAAGAAACCACTAATGGTTTCAACAAAATATAAAGTCTAAATAGATATATTTTTAATGTAAAAAAATATAAAACTATATAAATAAATTTTATAAACAGAGTACCACTAGTTAATAATTTCATCTAATCCATTTTTGTCATTTATTTTTGGAGGTTAGGCAGTTCATCTAATTTCACTTCGGGCTATGATGGTAAACTACTTTACATAAGGGGATAAATAAGTCTCATTGACTCAATAGGGGAAAACATTTTATAATAATATGTCACACTTACCTTGGATCCTCGGTCCAGGTAGTCTCATAAAATCAAACCGGTAGGGATATAGAGCCTCAATCCTCTCCCTTACCCCTGCATAAAGGGAGTGGTGTTTAGAGCCTCCTTCTAACCCAAACCATGCGAATAAATCCTCAATTATGATACACAAATCATACTATTAATCTATGTACACATGATTCTTTAATCATTTACCACATATACCAATTCACAACCATACTCAATTAAAACACATATGTTTCAAAAATCATGGTTCAGTCAACACATATATCATCTTCATGCCCTCACCCATTATCACATTTACCATTTACATGCCTTATCCAAATTTATCCACATATCATTTTCATGTATTAGTTGATCCAAAAATTACACTTTTTAAACCATTAATCATTTAAATCATTAACATTATATCAAAAAATCGATAATTCTGAGTTGCAAACTAAACATAATTATGATAAGTTCATTTAATAACCCAACCCAACATGTCAACACATTTTTATGGCCTATATGTCTTAACAATCCAATTCAACACATAACACATTAGTTTCCATGTTCAAAAAGGTTTGTACACCACATGTGGGACCCTATAACCACTCTACTAAAACATAATCAATCCCATGGGGATCATAAGGGGTTCAATTCATAATTTTTCTATCCAATTTACCATTACTTACTAAACTCATCAATTCCACTATAAGAAGCCACCATAACACAACTACATACACAAAAACCAACATTAGGACTATGGGATTTTACTTTTTGGCCACCTACCTATATTTTGATGATGGAAACTCACTTAACCATAGCCCTTGGCTTTGATTCAAACACCTATTGAAGTCCTATACTATGATCCACTAGAAAAGAGGGTATTAGGGACTTAGAAGAAGAAGAATGGATACAGAATACCTAATCCAAAATAGTGGTTGAATTGGACTATTATAATCACTAAGAACATCAATTCGCAACCAACAGCACTATAAACAGATTTTAAATGGGGGAGATTGATTCTTGGGAATCCCATGGAATTTTTATTTTTCAGGCTTTCTACTCTAGAAGAAATTAGGTAGAATAATAGTTAAGGGTTTATAAATACCAAAGGGGGAAATGGTTAAAATGTACATTTTTATGGTCCATTGGTTTTGACCACACTGAGGTACAAACCATGGGCCAATTGTGATCCACCCTCTATCTAAGAGGGGATCAAGCCACACAATTAGTTAGGAATCCTATACAGTTTGAAAAACCATGATCTGACCATGCTCAGTGTCTCTTTCCAGACCTCCTTGATTTTCCTTTCTCTTTAGAATGGTATCTTCAAACCATGCACCCCTCCTCCAAGGATGAATTGTTAGGGAAAATAGTTACTACTAACTATGCACCAACTATGTGACATGAACTATATGGTAGTATTCTACCATCTTTTATGTTTCGAACCCCCAAAACAACCCTGATTCTCCACATGGACTGGAAAACAAATTCATTAACCACATTAATGACATATAAAACATAATTTTAAACAATTCTGTACCTAAAATAAGTCCAGTATCATGCAACCTATCAATCATAGAATTAATCATCCCTGAGATGTACTCCCAAGCATCATTTAGATTCCAAGGTATCATTTTTAGGACCCTGGGATTTCATTTATATATCCCTCACCGAACACTCTTCTATAACATTACCAAGAAGTCCAAAAAAAATTATCCAAAGGTATATTCATTCACCACAAGAATTTACCACTATGATCCACAAAATGAACCATTTTCTCCACACAAAAAACATCATCTAAAAGCATTACAATATTAATATCAATCACGTTATATGGGTTAGGGTTATATTTCTAAATCTATGACACTCCAAAAAAATCATGCATGTACCGATACCAGAGTGGAAGATTCAATTGGTACACACCCATTCATATACTCTCCACAACCTCAAATGACCCCATGCACATGGGCACCGACATACCCTATATTTGAATATGATGGTGAAATATCCTTGTTGAACCCCAAAGAATCCTGTGATCACCCACCAGATACTCTAGAGGCCTATGATGTCTATCCAAATTTGAGTAATTCCAACTCTGAGCCACATCCATTCATTTACTAATCAATTGAACTTGTTCCAATTTATCCTTCATGATATTACGTCCAAACAACTCCAATTCCTGATCCCATATAAAAAATAATGATTATATATAGAGTCTCTCAAAGAGAACCACAAACAATGCCATCTGAATCATCACATGGTATCTTTTGTTATTAGAATACTCAAAAAACACTGAATGCTTCACCTATGTCCCACCAAAATTTAGAACCCATTACTTTAATATTTCCTATATTTACCATGTAGTATTTTCTACTTGATCATCCATATGTTGTTGTAATTTCATACTAAAAAAAACACTTGGGTACCAAGTCCCTTCTCTAACCCATGTCAAAATCCTGAAGTCAAACATGGATCACTATATGAAATTATAGACTGTGAAACCCCCTGAGAATGTACTACTTACTAATCATAAAACTCACCTAACTGTTCAATGGTGAAGGTCTAATTAATTAGTAGGAAATGTGACTCCTTGTTTATCCTATCCATAATTTCCCATGTTTCATCATTCTTCAACAACATCCTTATAAGTCCCATCATAAAATCCGTTATCACATTTTATCACTTCCATTATAAAATGGTAAAGGGTTATAATAAACCACCCTGTGTCTAAGGATCTTCCTCCTCCTCAGGACATGTATAACATCACAACACAAAACCTCCAATATCTTTTTCATCCCTGGCCACCAATACTATCTGTGAATATCATGATACTTTTGGAAAACCCATGATTCACATCCCACTCTAAGGAATGGATATCACACATAAAATCACCCATAAAGAATTAGGAAGAATAACACAACCATAGACCAAAATGATCTTATCAACATCAACAGTCCAATTAGAAGGTAACTCCCCACCATCGATACATTCCCTCAAATCCAAACACTAATTATCCTCATAATAAATTTCCTTTATCTATATTAGGATGGTCGAATCGACTACCAATGAATCAAGGGTCAACTATCATTTTCCCATATTGAGCCTCTAGATGCATCTCTATAAACAATTCCATCATTATCCTCTTAGAAAAATATTCCCAGTATTCCATGTTTTTTTTCTACTGGTTCAAAGCATCTACCAAACTATTTCCAATTATAGGGACATACAACTTTTCAAAATAAATATAATGGATGTACTAAACATATCTTCTCAATTGAAGATTCTAGTCACATTGTGAGAAGATATACATAATACATTTATGATATGTATACAGAGAAAACCATTAACCCAATAAGTATTATCGCCTACTCTTTTAATCATACACCACTGTGGAATGTTCTAGATCAAGAATAGGGTAATTTCATTCATTATGCATCAAATAACATGAACCACACACTATGACCCAATCATTATGCTTCAACACTTCCCCAAGCCCCACAACGGATACAAGACAAAATAAGGTATACTCTTTACCCTAATCAAGTATGATCAAAATCCATGTAGTTGTTGGCCTCTTCTATAACTCATGAAAATCATTCTCACTTGCCCCAAACAATTAAAAAATGACCCCCTTCTCAAAAAAGCCAGATAGTGGTTCTACCAAATGGTAAAAGTTTTTGATAAACCTTAAGTATTATCCATCTATACCTATAAATATTTTTAAATGAAAAACATTATTCATATTCTCCCAAGATATAATATATTTCACTTTATCTAGGTTAATAGACACACCTTTCTCATAGATTATGTTTTGCATGAATTGTACCTTGTCAATCCAAAAATGAAACATGGGTATATTTTAAAATATACTATGATATATAAGTGTACATAGGGGGATTTAATGTTTTTTGTCATGACAGTTAGGTTGGCATGATAATATGGTGTCTTTAATATCACCAAGATTTCATCCACAAAAAAACTACAAAATAATCTAGGATTTGGTGAAGGATTATGTAAATTAGGTCAACAAAAATGACTGTGGAATTGGTCAATGTGAACAATATAAGAAAAAATTCACAAAACCCAAACCTTATCTTGATGGATGTTTATGGTATATCAGAAGTTCTCTCTAATAGATGATGATATCCTGATCTCAAATAAATCTTAGTGAACACTTAATTACTCCTCAACAAGTCAAAAAGATCATTTATCCAAGGAAGAGGTTATCGATTCATAACCATCAACTGATTCATCATTTTGAAATTGAAATAATACTACACGGATCCATCATACTTCTTGGAAAAAAATTCTACAGAACCCCAACATGACGTACTTGGACAAATACAAACTTTATTCTGAAATTCCACTAACTTGGTAATACATTCTTCAATTTGTTCCAAAACCATATTATATGGTTGAATGGAAATTGGTTCTTCCCATAGAAGAATCTCTATTATTAACTCAACATTTATCATCGGTTTAAGCCCTATGAAGTCATAATGGAACAAATCCTAGAATTTATCAAACATCAGATAAAACAAAATATTTTATAATCTCCCACCCTCAAACATAAGACAAGCCACATGGGTTGTGATCTCACCCAAGCTCTAACATACTAGCCATACTTGACATGCTTGGATATCTCATTCTCCTTAGTGAACATTAGAAAGCCCCTCCAGGGATGTAAACTTTACCATGCGGTGGTAGAAATTGATGTGGTCATAGTATTACACTTGCCAATTCATCCCCAATATCAGATAAAAACCTAATATTTCAAACAAAAACATGTCCCATAGAATATTGTACCTAAAAACCTTGAGAGAATTGTCTATACAATGAAAAATAATTTATGGTCTCACCCTTATCATTGTTTCAATTAGCAGAACCCTGCACATATGTTCCACCACATTTTTGAACACATTGACAAATTAGGTAGATATAAAAGAATATGAGGTACCTGTATAAAATAAATAACTAGAATGTATGGAAGATATAAGAATCAAACCTGGAATTGTCGATAGATATACTTCACCTTGTCCAACATCTGGATAAACTACCTGAAGCTGACAATCCCCTTTAATCTGGTCTCTAGTCTGAGGTCCTAGTGTCGCACCACTCTACTGGTATGGGTTCTCTCATCTCAAAGTTCCCCATTAGCTTCCTAGACTGGTATGGCTAGTAGAAATCCAAATTCATTCTTGATTTTTTGTAACCGATCCACTACCTCAACTATACATCATTCTAGATCTTACATCACTAACCTACTATTGAGGGTTCCTATAAAACCACCGCACATTCTCTATCCTACCACATGATCAACACTAAACCAGCAGTTAGAGGAATGGACTACACATATGACCTGACCTTCCACACTAATACAGAAACACTTGGTCACCACCCTGAGAGGCCAGTCCACTATTATGACTAATTTTTATTCCACCTCTATAGTAAATATTATGAAAATTTTTCTTCTTACCCTCTGATGTAACACCACTGAACCATCCAACTAGAACCACACGCCAACTAAAAAAATCACCTTTTAGGTTACCATATCAAATAATAGACTAATCCACCACCTCAATAATCTTAATTAAATGAATTATATTGATATGGTACATGATCCCATGTATATGTCCTTCATGGAAATGTGTGGCTGTTGGAGCCTCATCCCCATCCATTAATATAACAATGCATTGCAAGTCAGTGACACGTACAACATAATCCCTAAATGACGTAGATACATGGGTGATCCTTGTAAACTCTATATTCTTCTTTTATCTTAACATATCTGTATAAAAATTTTATAGAAACATTTCTTGGAGGTCCTCTATTATAAATCCATCCTATAGCTGGGTTTGAAACAGGATATCCCTCAAGAAATTTGGTGTTCCCCAATGTTTATAGGATGCCAAATTGACTTTCTTCTGAGGAGGTGTCTCTAAGGAATCCAAATTCATCTAGATGGACTATATCCGTATCTTGGATGCCTCAGGTACACCGTCCCAGGAAAACATCATAGGGTGATATAACTAAAACTCTTTGGTGAGATTGAGCATAGTCGACATAACATGCCCAGGTTCCCATTCCCCAATCTTAATAAAATGATACATGTTCTAAAAGAAATACTTCAATCCTCTATTACCCAGATTTATAGGGGTTTCTTTCCCAACTTATGAAGGATCATTCTAAAAAATATCATATTTTCTCCCAACCTACACACACCATACATGTGGAGTTTTTCTACAATATAAAACATGCATATAAGAACAAATATCATAAAACATCCAACATTTACACAAAATAAGTCTCTTCACTATCCATATAAAACAAATTTTACCTACACTATCCCAATAAATATTTTTACACCTCTATCACTATGCTCGTCCATCACTACCACGGGTCATGGTCAACAAGCGATAAACTAACACACATAATCATAAGTATTTTCATTCTACACCAATTTTATCATTTCTACTTCCACAACATAAATCTACCTCATTTAGAAATATTCCCATCCCTAAAAATTTTCACAACAAAAACATTATCTCATGTTAACCATTAATTAAGAACTATTCTTTAACCATTATTTTACATTCATTCAATTTACTCATTTACAGAATCTTCCTTAGACACCATTTTTTCTAATTTTCAATGAAATTCATTGTATTCAATCCCTAAAATCCCATAGAACATACCTATTCATTCCTGCCATGATTCATGCCACCTATAACCTAAGGTGCCTAAAATTAGGTCTGAATTCACAACCTCATACCCATTTCATCCATGATAAAAAATATCATAAATTAGTCTGATCAAATATCATGTACATCACCTCATGATGAAATATCATCCAACCGTAAATATACACAATAAGAACAACATTCCCACCCTGTGTCACTTGGGGTTTCCATCACACATGTGTTAGCTACACTAATGAATGAGCTCATTTCAAATTACTAAAAGATCTGAGTATCTCCTATACTATCCACAAATAGTTAAAAACTGGATGGAACGACTTTGATACCACTTTCTAACATCCCCAACAGGAGGGGCACTACATATGTGTCCCGATTTAGGTCACCAAATGTCCTCAGACATGCCTCCCCATATAAAAGAGTATTATGACTAGAACCAAGGGTTAAATAGATCACATGGGAATACCATACCTTCATTATCAGAGTAAAACATAAATTATTAATATCAAATAAAGGATTAAATAAACAATGACAATAAACAATAAACATGAATTACCACACATTTCCCAAAATGGGGTACAATACCATAACAATATAATAAATATCCTATATCATTTCATAACGTTCCAAGCATAAAGAAAACCAAAAATAAAAGTAAACATAAGAATCCAAAAAATAGGTCCTCACTCCATGTCTGGATCCGTTATCTATGCATATATTTTTCCAAAATAAACCATCAATCATGTAGAATGTTCCCTTGTGTTTTCATGTTATTATGAATTCTACTTCGATACCCAGAGGTGTCCCAGGAAAATTTTTGAGTAATACTTCGTAGGGAACCAAAAATGGTGTCTAAAAAATATCTAGTCTAAATAGATAGAAAATGCATGTAGTAAAATAATCAATTAGATAACTAAAGGTGATAAATTTTGTCACACTTAATAAAAATTCACTTAATCCATTTTTATAATGTATTCATTGAGGTTTGGAATTTCATGAAATTTCATTTTCCCCTATTTTGGTCAACTACTATGCATAAGGGGATAAATAGTATTCCATATATCACTAGAGGAACCCCATTTACAATAATACATCACACATACCTTGGAGCCTCGATCCATGTAGTCTTATCAAATGAAACCATTAGGGGATCAAAGCCTCAGTCCTCTACCAAACATATTAATTAATGGTGGTGGGGTATAAATCCTTATTATAACCTCATCCATGGGTGTTGATCCTCAATTCCAATACCCACACATACTTTAATCCATATGAACTTGCGTCTTAAATCATTTACCACAAATACCAATTCCAAAACATAATCAATTAACACATATAAGATTCACAAACCATGGTTCAATCAGCATAGAAAACATATTCATACCTTAACACATTAACACAATAACCATTTACACACATACTTTTAATTAACATATTTATCATTCACATGTCTTATCAAATACCCAAATTTATAATTTTTTAATCCATTACCCATATTCGTCATTAATATTATAAAAAAATGAAACCCTCCTTCCTAGTTGAAAACTAAAATAATTACCATTACTGAATTTCAAAACTCAACCCATCATTTCAACACATCTATTATGGGTTTTATGTCATAACAATCCAATTCAACAATTAATATTTATATTTAAATGATAATGAAAGATATCACACCCCATGGGTGGAACTATAACTGGTATAATCAACCTCAAATCATCACATGAGGTTGATGAGTGGTTGAATTCATATTTTATCCAACCATTTACCCATTATTACAAAATCCGTCAATTGAAGAATAAGAAGGTACCATATCATAACCACATACACATAAAAAACATCAAGACTATTGGATATAAATTGTAGATCACCTCCCTCAATTCTGAAGATAAAAACACATGTAAACTTAGACCTTGATGTGGATTCAAACACCCATTGAAGTCCCATATTAATATCAATTGTAAAAGGATACCTTTAGGGATTCTCAATGAGATGAACGACTATATAATAATTAATCTGAATAAGAGAAATTAGAGGACTTTTAGTCTAACCTGGAGCTTCGATTCACAACCAATGATGCTCCAAATCGATTAGAAATTAGAGATATCAATCCTTGGGAATCAATAGGCAGTTTGGTTTTTTAAACTTACTAACAGTGAATAAATAAGGAGGAAAATATGATAATGGTTCATAAATCATGAAGGGGGGATGTTAAAATCCATCATTTTTAGGTAGAAATGTTTGGACACACTATTGGTTATACCAGGAAACAACCTTGATCCTACCACTATCCTGGAGAGTGATAGGATACTTAGTTAATTGGGGATTCTTCATGGGTTTACCAACTGTATGGGATAGCTCTATCCTAGACTACATGGTTTGTCCTTCCCATGTTTATCGTTTCTCTAAACCATGCACCCCTCTTCCAAGAATTCATGGTTAGGAGACATGGTTACTAATAATGGAGCACCAAATCTGCCACATGCACTGGATGGACGTGTTCTACTCTGTTTTTTTGTAACATCCCATGTTTTCTTTAAAGGGAAAATTCTAAGGGGATTTGAACCGTAAGAATTTACTCAATATTACATTTCTAAAACTGATATTTTGAATGAAATTTTGTTAGTTGTAATACATCAATGTGCTTTTTTAGAATTGAGTAAATTATTAAGATGTTTCTCAGGCATCTCTTCAAGTTTCCAGAGGACTGATGCTAGAAATATCATGTTTTAGAGGGTCTTTATGAGGACCACATTTTGTCTAAAACTGTATACAACAAACTAAAAAACATTCAACTATGGAAAGTGTTTAGGAATTCCTCCACATGTGTTGTGCATGGTTTACCCCAACCGTGCACCTATCCCACACGATTAGTGATTAAATAGTCAGTACATAAGTACTATTCATCATATGTTTGGTACAATATTAGGGTTACTATGTGACACAAATATGGAGAGTTGGTTTCTTATGTAGGGGAGATTCATGGTATTTCCGTGAAATGTGACATGGTTTTTGGGATAAAATTTCATTTGTACCCTTAATTAGGAAAAAAACTCATTTCACTTTTCCTCCTCCTCTAGTCGTGTGTGTCTTCCCCTCTTCCCTTATGAACTCTCTCCCTCTCAATCCTAGATAGGGAGAAAAATCAAAGATCCATCGCTAAATCAAGTGTCATCTATCTCTAAGGATCCATATCGGTAATATATTTAATAATCTCTAATCTATTCCAAGTTCTTATTTCTTTCTTTTATTCTATATTAGAGAGAGACCATTTTACCTAGTTTGAGGGAAAAGGTCCATTTTATATATTTCTTCCAAACCAGATCAAATCAGACCTCGATATTGGATGAGTAAGGCATAATAATTACAAGGTAGGTGGTCTATGAATGTTTCTTCATATTTTCACTTTTTTATGAGTCTTATCCATTAGACACACATCGAACTTTGTTGATCATTGCATTTAAGTGGGGTGGTCCAGGTCTCATTTAATCTTCCACCAAGATAAATTGTCATTAAATCAATTTTGGTAATTTATATATGATGCATACTATATATGAACACCCCATCTGTGTGCCACATAAAAATGACCATTTTGGTCAATTGGTTCAATTTCTAAGAACTCCAATGTTGCTTCCAACCCAGCAATTAAAATGATCTTTCCCTTATGTGTAGTTTTCTCAATTGTAATTTCACCATCTAAATTTTATTTGATCCTTTATGGATTTATTTACGTAGATGGGTGGTTTTCCTTAAATTATTCATTAATGTGTATTGATTTGTGAATAATGAGATTTATGTTTAAGTCGTGGTCAATGAATTTTTTTGAAGAAAAATGTAATGTTTTTTAATATTAAACACCATAATATGAGGTTCGATGTATTCTAAAATGTCAAAGTGGTTATTTTATATTCATATCATGTTATTATTACCAATATGCATTTTTTATATGACTATTTGATAATGTTTCATATGTGGCATGTTAGTACTGACCCTTTTGATGTTATTAAATGAAGTTTCACCTTTATGTATAAATTTTAATAAAACCAATGAACCATATATGTAAATAACATGGCCACTCCAATCTATTTGAGTATGGACTAATATTATCCAAAGGGCTTGGAGTGCTTTATATATCGGATTTCCCTAGAAGGTAATTTTCCTATTGAGCATGGAACCTCCTAAGTTCCTCTTTGAGACTTGTAAAGTGAATTTTCTTGTTTTTTTCACTCTACGTAAAGTTAAAAGTTGAATAAATTACTCATGATAACTTATTTATCTAAATTAGTTGATTTAAATAAACAGAATTTATAGGTATGATGGATTGAATTCCTTGGTTGTTTTAAATGTTATATCTTGATTATATTGTATTTCATGCCACAAATGAATTGAATGTGATAAATGAAATCAATTGTAATGGGTGTAAATGAAATGTAATGTATTGAATAATTAATATGGCATATTATAAATTGAACAAACTTTTTTTATTGGGATTATTTTACGAAACAAAAAAGATGTTTTCATTAAAGATTGTGTTATAAATATGATGATTCCTTTATATGTTCTTGATAATTTAAAAAAAATGATGTATAAACTCATATCTATCTACTATAAATATTATGAGACCTTATACATAGGAGTGGGGGATGGTAAGAGGTGTTGATCATGGATGGAAATCAATCTCCCTTACATAGGGTCTTGAGATCATGACATCTCACACCATTGATACTTGTAAGACATGGAATAAGGTTCCACACTCCCTGTTTACAGTGTTGACATGATGGAACACTCAAATTCATGATTTGTGAGTTCATGAAATCCCACAATATATTGTGATATAGGTAATATAGCCAATCAATTGAGCTTATAGGTTCATTTTGACTAGTCATGGATGTCTGTGTTACACTCGGTCCAACTGGTAGCTATTATTCTATGTATATATCCATTAGGAGTTGGTACAAACTTGGTTCATATTAGTGGATGAAATATACAAGTATACTATGTATAGATTAATATTATATACATATGTTAACCCAATGTATCCTCAGTCCATCCCTAAGGTAAAGCAAGTAGATTCTACATATTTCATTCAGAAACCTAATCGGGCCGTTGTCTTTTTATTTATTCAGCCATTTTTATTATTCATTTTGGTAATTTATTCATAATGCATGCATGCTTCTTAATACCATATTCGTTGACTAGTTTTTGTCGTAGACTCCATGGGTGGGACCTTATTGGGATTATTATCTCACACACTACTTGGGCCTCCATTTCACTAGGGAAGAATATTATACCTTATATTTATAGGACCTTGGTTAATTAATTGTGATTTTTATCTTTTACATGAGAGATATGAGTACTGTACTAACATGGAGCTCAAGATGATCTTAGAGATCACCCTAGGGGATTTTCCTTTCTTTATTGAATTTTTATAATACTATATCTTTTATAATTATGTATTTATTTTATTTTATATTATATATCATCATCAGTATATTCAAGAATCTATTGTGTATTTGTAGTGGCTGTCATTTATATTCAGTTAAAATTAGCCTTCTTCTACTCTGCTAACATTTTATTACAACTTTTGTGTTTCCTTTTATTTATTTCTATTATATTGTTATGCTACTCTGAAATGAGGGTATAGTCTCCCCACCATATCTTCCATACACACTTACTGCTTTTTAGAGGCCTCTTGAGCTCTAGGAGGCATGATTGATTCCATGTGGCCAATCGGGCTCAGGGAACTTTAGAGTTGAATCAGGGTCTAGGATGTTTAAACATTTTACCATACACAGTCTTTTCCTATGTCTTACTATTTGTGGTTGGTATACAGGAGCCTAGAAATGTGGTGGCATTCGATAAAAATTTTTGTCTGGATAAGATCACCCCACCCATGGGGAAGAATCCAAGTGTTCTTGGATGGGATTGATATTCATGATTTTATCAGTTATGGTTCATTATTATTTCACTTTTATTGAAGGATGTTATTGTTGTACATCTCGTTCCCCTCGTTGTTTGATTTTCATGATCACAATCACCTTCTTATTTATCTAATATTGTGTTTTGAGTGTTTGTGGATGATAGGCAAGAGATTGCCAAAGGAATGGCCCAAGAAAGCATCTCAAGTGGACTGCAATCCAGACCACCGGCCAGCCGGTGGCACACCAGCGGCCAGCCGGTGGCACCTGCACAGAAGAGCCACTCACTGCCATCCCACCGGTCAGCCGGTGGCCCTGTCACCGGCCAGCCGGTGGCTTCCAGCCCCAACAGTGAGACCTACTGTCTCACCACCGGCCAGCCGGTGGCCTCAGCACCGGCCAGCAGGTGGCTCCTGGGCAGAACAAGTTTCCATTCTCCAAGGCACCGGCCAGCCGGTGGCCATGCACCGGCCAGCCGGTGGACCAGTCAAACTAGCCGTTGGCTTTGACCAGTCAACTCCTTTTTGGCCTCCAACGGCTCCGAGGCCTTTTCCAACGGCTCCAAAGCCCTCCAACGGATACTTGAAGGTTCTTAGCCTATAAATAAAGGCTTAGGAAGCCCCGGAACTTCACCCAAGCCACCAGACACATTGTTGATCATTTTGGCGAAGCTCCGGCGGATTGTTCCAAGAGAACCCCAAGTGCTCCATCCATTTCAACATCCAAGAGCACCACTCAAGAAGCTTGGGAAAGCACGCTACATCAACTCCATCATCCAATTGGCGCCCAAGTCTTCCCAATCACGGTTTTTCGTGTTTTATTTATTTTGAGCTTAACTTTGAGTTTGTGCCTACAAACTCCCAATTTTCTCATCCCCTCTTTTCTTTGGGTTTCACATCACCACTAAGGTGTGACAAGGTTGCCAAGCTTTCCTTTAAATAGCTTGAGACATAGGTGAGCTATCCTTCACCTGTAAGAAGGATAGTGGGTTCTTGCTAAACCATCAAAAGCAAGTGGGTTCTTGCTAAACCACAAAAGCAAGCTGTAATAGGTCCTAGTGCTACCTCAAAGCCTAGTGGGTTTCTTGCTAAAACCATTGAAAAGAAAGCGGTAGGAATCTCTCAACGGTTGAGTTGGGAGCGGAGACGTAGGCCGGGTTTTGGCCGAACTCCGTTATCAATTTCTTGTGTGATTGCCTTCTTTATTTCCGCTGCACTTTACTTTGATTTTAAATTATTAATCTTTTTTAAAAAGGCAATTCACCCCCCTCTTGCCATCACTCCTTCTTTTCCCCGTTTGTTCCGACCCAACAATTAGTATCAGAGGGAGGTTTGAATAATTCCCTAACTCGGTTTCAAATTTAAGATCCATTAAGATGGCATCAACCTCTTTCGCCCCCGAGGGCCTCTCATTGGGTCGGGCTCCATTTTTTGATGGGTCCGACTATAATTATTGGAAAACCCGCATGACCACTTTTCTTAGAAGTATAGGATATCCTATTTACAAAATAGTCATGCAAGGTTACACTTTGTCTACCCCCGACGAATCCAAATGGACCCAAGCCGACATTAGAAATTTTGAGCTTGATGGCAAAGCCATGAATGCTCTTCATTGCGGCCTTGACCGAAATGAGTTCAATCGAGTGTCTACTTGCACCTCCTCACATGAAATTTGGAAACTTTTAGAAGTAACTCATGAGGGAACTAACAAAGTAAAAGACACCCGATTGGATATGTATAGACAAGATTTTGAGTCATTTTCAATGCATCCAAATGAGTCTATTTCTGATATGTTTACTCGCTTTACTGACGTGTGCAATGGAAGGAAATCTCTTGGTGATGATGTTTCAGCCGAGACGATGGTCAAGAAGATCTTATGGGTCCTTCCGAGCTCATGGGCACCTAAGGTGACGGCTATCCAAGAAGCTAAGGATGTAAAGAATATGCCGGTAGAAGAGCTCATCGGATCCCTAATGACGTACGAGATCACGATGAGGAGACAAGCTCAAAAGGAGGGCACACCAATCAAGACACCAAAGAATATTGCCCTCAAGGTACAAAAAGAAGTAAGCTCCTCCTCCTCATCCTCTTCCTCCTCATCTTCATCATCTTCAAGCGGCGACTCGGAAATGGAGAATCTCGCCCGCCAAATGCAAAAATTCATGAAGAAGCACAAGAAGAAGAAGAAATCCCGCAAGCACCGAAAGCAAGAACCCACCACAAAAGTCGAGCCCAAGGTGAAATGCTACGGGTGCGGCGAAAAGGGCCATTACAAGCCCGATTGCCCACTCATCAAGAAACGGGCCAAGGAGAAAGGAAAGAAAAAGGTCCTCAAGGCCACATGGAGTGACACCTCATCATCCTCCTCCTCCTCCTCCTCGATCGACCAAGGTACAAGATGCCTAATGGCATTCCATGAGGTAACATCTTCCGACTCCTCCTCTTGTTCTTCAAATTCAAATTCTTTAAATCATTTATCTTATGAAGAACTCTCACATGCTAGAGATCAACTAGAAAAAGGTTTTCATGAACTATCTTCAAAATTTGTTGCTTTGAAAAAGTCTTTCAAAAAACTCTCCTCCGAAAAAGAACAACTTCTCAAAGAGAAGGAGGAGATGTCCCTTAAAATCCATAATTTTCCAAATGTTGATTCCATGGAATCAACCATCAAAGACCTTAGGGAGACCCTTGCTAAGTTCACCCAAGGGGAACAAAATTTGAACAATTTTCTTGGTTCCCAACGTATATCTAGAACCACCCAAGGGTTAGGATATACCAACCGAGCTTCCTCCTCCCATGCACCCACTATTTTTGTAAGGGGGAGCTCCGATTTTAAATTTTGTAATTATTGAAAAAAACCCGGGCACCTTATTTATGAATGTAATTGTAAAAACGCCCGATACGGTCAACCCAAATCGATTTTCTATTCGGACGAATTTTATAGGAGAAGACCCGCCATGAGACAAGTGTGGATTGAAAAATCCCTCTTAGCGAGTCTCTCCGGGCCTAAAATCATTTCTTTTCAAAATCCCTCTCCCCGGTGATTCATTGTTTTTATTTAGGGGGAGTTAGGATTGATTAAGATTTTCAATTTCAAATTTTTTTTTTCAACTTTCAATTTCAACACTTGGTTTCAAATTTTCATTCAAATTTCAAATCTCAATTGGTTTTTGATTCAAAACTTTCAATTCAAATTTTTCATCTCAATTTTGATTCAAAACTTTCAATTCAAACTGTTATTCAACTTTCATTTCAAAATTTTCAACAATTGATTTAAAATCTTGATTTTCAATTTTTTCCCTCAATCAAGGTTTATACCCCATTCTATTTTGATAATCACAAAGGGGGAGAATTTCTTGATTGATTGGGGGAGAAACCTTTTCTATCATGCTTTGATTTATTTTCAAATTATCCTTTAAGAATTCCTTTCAATTTTAGTATTTTACATTAATTGTTTTGGTGATTGTGATCATCAAAATAGGGGGAGATTGTTGTACATCTCGTTCCCCTCGTTGTTTGATTTTCATGATCACAATCACCTTCTTATTTATCTAATATTGTGTTTTGAGTGTTTGTGGATGATAGGCAAGAGATTGCCAAAGGAATGGCCCAAGAAAACATCTCAAGTGGACTGCAATCCAGACCACCGGCCAGCCGGTGGCACACCAGCAGCCAGCCGGTGGCACCTGCACAGAAGAGCCACTCACTGCCATCCCACCGGTCAGCCGGTGGCCCTGTCACCGGCCAGCCGGTGGCTTCCAGCCCCAACAGTGAGACCTACTGTCTCACCACCGGCCAGCCGGTGGCCTCAGCACCGGCCAGCCGGTGGCTCCTGGGCAGAACAAGTTTCCATTCTCCAAGGCACCGGCCAGCCGGTGGCCATGCACCGGCCAGCCGGTGGACCAGTCAAACTAGCCGTTGGCTTTGACCAGTCAACTCCTTTTTGGCCTCCAACGGCTCCGAGGCCTTTTCCAACGGCTCCAAAGCCCTCCAACGGATACTTGAAGGTTCCTAGCCTATAAATAAAGGCCTAGGAAGCCCCGGAACTTCACCCAAGCCACCGGACACATTGTTGATCATTTTGGCGAAGCTCCGGCGGATTGTTCCAAGAGAACCCCAAGTGCTCCATCCATTTCCACATCCAAGAGCACCACTCAAGAAGCTTGGGAAAGCACGCTACATCAACTCCATCATCCAATTGGCGCCCAAGTCTTCCCAATCACGGTTTTTCGTGTTTTATTTATTTTGAGCTTAACTTTGAGTTTGTGCCTACAAACTCCCAATTTTCTCATCCCCTCTTTTCTTTGGGTTTCACATCACCACTAAGGTGTGACAAGGTTGCCAAGCTTTCCTTTAAATAGCTTGAGACATAGGTGAGCTATCCTTCACCTGTAAGAAGGATAGTGGGTTCTTGCTAAACCATCAAAAGAAAGTGGGTTCTTGCTAAACCACAAAAGCAAGCTGTAATAGGTCCTAGTGCTACCTCAAAGCCTAGTGGGTTTCTTGCTAAAACCATTGAAAAGCAAGCGGTAGGAATCTCTCAACGGTTGAGTTGGGAGCGGAGACGTAGGCCGGGTTTTGGCCGAACTTCGTTATCAATTTCTTGTGTGATTGCCTTCTTTATTTCCGCTGCACTTTACTTTGATTTTAAATTATTAATCTTTTTTAAAAAGGCAATTCACCCCCCTCTTGCCATCACTCCTTCTTTTCCCCGTTTGTTCCGACCCAACAGTTATTTCCTCTACTTATGAATTTATTGAATTATAGAATTTTACCATTAACATGATATGGGAAGGGAGTGACATTACAAGAATCATCGTAGACACCTAGAAAATTCACATTCCTTACGTATTCGATGTCGTGTAGTTGAATTTATAGCTTTCCTTCTGATTTTGAAGTGTGTATTGAGTGATATTCCATGATTATACCTTTTTTATAATTCTATGTTATAACATACATAGGTAATAATAATCTATGTCACCTGTTTATTTTAACTGATATACCATAACATTAAATGCTTCTATGATTATTCTTGTATCTTCTTCTTTGTTCATTACTTGTGAAGGCATGATAGTTTTTATAATATTTAAATAGTTTCACAGGATAAATATAGTGTTTGCGATTAAATGGGATCCAGTGTATAATTATAGTGTGTATGTGATCCTTATAATTTTGAAAAGGGAACCCATGTAATCAAACCACATTTGAGCATAATTCATGTCTAAAATTTGATGGAAAAATGTAATGTCCAATAAAGAACAAATGTCAAATTGAATTGGTTGAAATTAATGGGTTCCAAATTTCAACTTGTAATGTGTATAGGAGATTTGTGGATTGTTTGATGGCCATCCATATAAAAGAACAATTATATATATGAACATGATATATTACTAGAATGGGATTGGTCTCGATTAAATGGGATCTAGACATGTGTTAATAAAGTGTCAGGGAGAGTTATAGATTGGGGTGGTGAAAACCCATGCAATAGAAAAATAGTATATATGAAAATTTTATATTCAAAATGGTTTTAAAATGTGTATATTGTTAAATTTTTTTATGAAACGGATTTATTAATAATTTAAATGCACAATTGAAGCCAAATAGATTAGTTAGGGTATGTTTCTTACTATATGACTTACTTTGGGGCTTTTAATTTCTATAATTATGAAACTACTACATTGCTTCATTTTTATGGAACTATGTCGGCTTAATGGGATCCTAGTAGCTATTCTTATCTCTACCATGTTCATTTGCATCATAATATGTATTTGATGTTCTATTTTAAATTTTATAAATGTTTAAAAGGATTAAATGTAAATAAATGTAATATTTTTTAAATGGAACCTAGAGTGGTATACTCTTTTTTAAAATCTCAGGTTAGGGTAGTTAAATGGCCCTTTCTATTTTCTTGGAAATGGACGCATGAGCGTTTCCTAGGCCTTTTCCATTTTTTCAATGAGTTAAATGATAGGCGCTTGATCCTAATGAGTTTTTTTCATGAACAAGTGGTATGGTTGATGTTTTTGATTTACTAATGTGATAGATCATTGTAGGGAGTACACATAGGGATTAAATTCCATTGTTTCCCAATGAGTTTTGTTAAATTATGTGTTGTAGGGGTGTCTTTGTCCCTAATATGACTCTTAGAATCTAATGAAACCCTTCTTCGGATTCTTGCTCATGTTTGCCCTTTCCCTTTTTATAGGAATGAGCCTCAGGTAATGCTTTGATTAACTGGATATAAATGTCAATGTCATGGTTATACACTTCAAAGGTCTCATGACCCCTTCCTCTAGACATGAGATACTCGAGAGGTCCTCAGTCTGTTTTACCATAATATGGAGTAATGCGGTTTTTAGACAATTTCTGTTTGGGGCATATAATACATGAATGAGTAGGTTGGATAGCCTATGGATAGGAATGGGGATGTGCCAGTTTCTCTTGAAAAATTGGCATAGTACGAATTAAACTTTGTAGTACCTTTTGAGTTTCTAAAAGGTGTAGCAAAATATTTGAGTTCAGTGAAATCATTATCACTTATGTGTTTAAGTAAATTAATAGTTTATTACCAACAGTATAGTGAATGTGGTGTTAAAATTAATCAGTTCATCCTATTGATTGGGAGTACATCATAGAGACTCAGGCATTTTTATCCATTGGATGGCTTGGTTTTTTAATTATTTGTATTCTTTGACATTGTGATAATGACTTGGTGGAGCGACACATGTAATTTTAAGGCGGTTATGACCTAGAGTTCATGTGAGATATTGGTATATCTTTTCTCTAGATGAATATGAATCTTCTGAGGTTGGGAGTGCCACATCATTTCAAGTAACTGATTCCTTCAATTTAGAAGGAGGAAAACCAAGGTTGACCATTGGGAAATATCAGGACATTCTTTAATTCCCTTGAAAATTGCAAATTTAAATTGTTTAATTTCATACTTGGTAGAATGAAATTATAATTTTTTCATATGTATACAAAACATGGGATAAAAATTGTTGGCTTTGGATGTGATACAGTGGAAAATCTTGGGTGATAATGGGATGAATTGGATAGTGAAGTAATCATAGCTCGGTTAATGTTGGTTCATATGTAGGTGAAATTGGGATTCTTGTAAGAAGTCGACCTATAGTGGTTCAAATATTTTCCCGGGTTTCCTCTTAGAGTAAAATTTTTAATGAGAAGAACATGCCCCCAATCTTAACATTATCCTTGATACACTAATAGAGCATTGATCTTATGTTGTGATAAGGTTTTAAAAATATGTTTTGACTATTTGGTGGTTTAATCAGTGTTGCATGCTAACTCATGGGTTTCCATTAAGGCTAAGATAGCCCAAAGTAATAAATAGGTTCCCATGTAGGATTGCCTTGGACATAATCTTTGAAACGAACCATATTTTCCATTTAATTAATCACTGGGAAGATTCCAATCTCGGCTCTGTCAATGATATAATGTAAATGTGGTGGATTTTTCCCATTATATCACCTATAAATATAACATATGGACTACCTTGAGTTTGTTTCTTAGAATTCAGTTTGATGAATCCAATGTTAACTTGGAATTATTATCAGGCTCAATGATGTTGTTTTAAAAGTGGAATTATTCTAGTTGACAAGATATAGTTTATAACATTGTTCATGATGAGGCATGACTGTTGAAATAGTCATGTGAGGTTTTGGATCTAGAATGTCACCATATGTTGGGTATGAGATTCATGAACATTTTTCTACAAAATTTATGATGCCTTATTGGAAGTAATTTCAATTTTGTTTGAAATACACTAACCATTTATGTTATATATCTTCAAGATAAGTCATTCGGAGTGGATTGAATTGTGATCCTTTTTGTTTAATTTGTAGGGTAGGAGACAACCATATTAATCACCTTTCCAGGTTAAGGTGTGCGTGGTTTTATAGTCCATTGTGTTATTCAAAAAAAGACTGTATGACCAGTTTCTGTTTGGTAGATCTGGATTTGATAAATTATTTAAAATGAGATCCCTATTATGACCTCAAATTTAATTGTGTTTGAACTATTAATGAATCCATTCTAAGAGCATCATTAAAACCCTTAAGGTATGCATCCTAGGAAATTCAGACTGTGTAGGTACCATGGTTTGAAATTAGACACTTCTTATGTAAAAACTGATGGCGAGGAGCACCATTAGCCTGATTTCTATTGAGATGGTGATGTGATCATGTATTTAACTAATCGGGATCAAGAAGGAAATATTTTTGGAATTTCATTCAGTAGTTGAGAATTGGATCATGTTTTGATGGATTACGTGCCATATGTTTCAGTGATGAATAAAGGTATGTTGGGTGTTATAAATGAAAAATGACTATTTGAACAGAACATTAGGAACCTTGAATATTGGTTGATGCTTTTATTTTTCATGAAGCAATACAATGGACGATAATTTCTATATTTGCGAGGTTTTAATGACCCATGTTTTGATTTGTGGAAAACGTCTACGGGAATTTGATATTTTGGAATTTACTGGATTGTCCGTTTTTAATAACGAGACTTAGAATGTAATTCTGTGAGTTAGAACACACCAATGTGTTGTTTTTATACTTTATTAATGGCCATATAGTTTTTTGGGTATCTCATTGAATTTTGATAGTTTTGAGGCAAAAATATCATGTTTCAGAGGGTCTTCATATTGAACACAGTTTGTCTAAAATCATACAACCCCTAATAGAAAACCATGTGAATATAAAAAGGGTTTAGAAATTCCCTGTACACACTACAAATGGATTACCCAAACAATTAACCTATCTCTCATGTTCAGTTCCAAAATGGGAAGTACATATGAACTATTCCTTTCATGGTTGGTGTATGGTTCAAGTTACTTTGTGGCATAAACTGTGCATGTTGGTTTGTTAAGAAGGGGACTGCCCATGTCAGGCAGACAAAACGTGCAACATGGCTTTGGGGGTAAAATTACATTTTTATCCTTAATTAGGTTTAAAACCTCATTTATATTTTACTCCTCCTTCCAGAGACGTGCAACTCATCTCCTTCCCTTGATGAGATCCCCTCCTCTCTAAACTATACATATAACTCATGGATCTGTCATCTGAATCAATTAAAATTGGTCTCTAAAGATCCATATTGGTTATCTCTCGATTCCTCTCAAATCAATTTCAGGTTCTTCATTCTATATTCTACGTTATTTTGGTGTGATCTCATTTCCATTATTTTTAAAGGAAATGACTATTTCACAGGTTTAATCCAAAATAAAAATAATTAGACCTCGATATTGGACAAGTTTCCCATAATATGTATTATGTATGAGGTCTATGACTTTTTATACAAATGTTTCAACTTATTTATGAACAGTTCTGTTTCACCACATGTCTACCTTGGTCATGAATTTATTTTAAACGGAGTTATTAATGTATAATTGACCCTTTCACCTAGATAAATTTTTTTCTATTTTTTGACATTTAGATATCGTACATACCATATTTAGACACCGCATCTGTATTGCAAAATGACCATCTTGGTCTATTGGATCAAATGACCAAAACTCCTAAACAAGGTGCATCTTAGACATTTAATGTATTTTCCCCTCTTGGGTAATCAGCTTCATGTTAATGGAACATTCTAAATTCAATTTATGAATTTATAGAATTAATGATAAAGTTGGGTGGTTTTCCTAAAATGATTCATTAATTGGAATTGAGTTTTGACTCGAGAGATTGATGTTTAAATATTGATAAATGAATTAATTGAAGAATAATGTTATGTTTTTAATAATAAACATCATTCTATTAAGTTGAAGTATCTTCATAAAATTTAAATGTGGTTATTTTATATTCATAACATTCTTGTCTTATGGATTTCAGTGTTCCATATACACTTGGGATAATGTCTGATATGCGGAATGATAGAACATGGCCATTTTCTAGGTTATTAAATTATGTTTCTCCTATCATTTATTAATGTTCAAGGAACTAGTGTACCTTCTTTGTGTATAACTTGGATAATCCAGTATAATTTATTATAGGACTAAGATCCTCCAGAGGGATATGACTTCCTTATATATGGGATTACTCATTAATGCATTTTCCCTCTGGACCATGGAACCTTTTAAGTGCATCTTTGAGTGTTGTAAAGTGAAATTCAAATTTTTTTAACTACATGGAAAGTTACAAGTTGAACAGATTAATCATTATTTTTTATTTAAATAAATGAGATGATTGAAACAAATTGAATAGATTAGAATGAAATATCACTTCCCTTGGTTTTTTTCAATGTTATATCTTGATTATATTGAATTGGTTGCCTTAAATAAATTGAATTCCATAAATGAATTGAAATATAAATGGTGTTATGGAAATAGCATTTATTTCAAGATTAATTTAAATTTTTTCTAATTAAATTACCTTATTATATTGGGCTTATTAAATGGAATGAATGAGAGGTATTTCCTACTAGATTGTATTATAAATATGATTATTCCTTTAAATGGGATTGATAGTTGTAAGGCATGATATGTATTGCCTCAAGGATTTTTACTATAAATATGATTAATCATTATGAATAGGCTATGTATGACTTTAAGGGGAGTTGACTATGGAAGAAAAAAATACTCCCATACATCGAGTGTTAAGTTCATGATGTCTCACCCCACTAATACATGTAGGTCATAGGATGAGGTTCCATGATCCATATTTAGCGTGTTGACATGATGGCACACTCACCATCCTGAATATAGAGTTCATGACGTCTAATGCTATATTGGGATGTTGGGAAGGAAACCTATGTCTTGAGATTATATGATCATTTAGACAGGTCAGGGTGGTCTATGTTATGCTTGGTTCTACACGAAGCTGCTATTCTAGGTATATGGACATTAGTCATTAGTAACCACTTGGATCGTATAATCAGATCAAATATACAGGTATAATATGAATATATTATTACTATATACATATAGTTACAAAAAAGATCCACATTTCAAAAATGAGACAATGTAGGTAGAGCCACTAGGTGTCCTTCAGGAACTTGGCCAAGCTTTTGTCTATTTATATATTCAGCACTATTTATTATTCAATTCCCATATTTATTCATACTACCTGAACACTACTTTTTGTTGTATTTATAGACTGTATTTAGTTGTAGACTCATTGGGAGATAAACTACTATGGTTATTATCTCATTCTTTTCTTATCGCACCATTTAATTGAGGTACCCAAATAGAACATATATTTTCAGGACCTAGGTTGATTTCTTATGTTGATCAGCTTGTACTCGGGTGTTAGGAGCACATGACCAAACTGGAGCTTGGGATGCTGGTGGAGATTTCCATTGGGGATTTTCTTTTCATTATTTCATTTATATTATATTATATATTGTATCATTATGTTTGTCTTTTGTTTTATATTATGTATCATAATATTAACATTCATCCATTTATTGTATAATGGAATTGGCCACCATTTATATTAATTTATTATTATTCTTTTACAGCTCTTTTATTATTTATTACTTCTTCCACTATTTCTTATTTATATTTTTTTAGGATTTTATTATACTCATACATGAGTGAATAGTCTCCCCACTATACCATCATTAAACTACCACTACTATTTAGATGCTTTTGGCGTATGGGGAGGTACTATTTTGGCCACGTGGACTACTAGGCTTGGGCCGCATTTGAGTGGAATCCAGATCCGATACATTAAATTTCATATACTAAACCCCTAGAACACCCTTGATCATCCACATTTACTCAAAAAATATTTAATTAAATATATTAAAGATATTGAAGTAATAATTTAAAACAAATGCATACCTCAATGAAGACTGGGATCTTACATTTGGGAAATAAACAGGTTTCATAGAATAATTCTTATATTTTATTTGTAATAATTAATCTAGAGAATGTATATCAATTTTATTATCACATCACATCCCTATTGAATCAAAATAATAATTTATTCTTTTCTACATTGTGCAAATATTCTTTTAAATGAATATTTGATCAATTCTTGTAAAAGAGATGAAATAACCCTTTCACTAGTTATCATAAAAACTAAAAATTCCCAAAATATCATGACTAATATTTTTAATTAATATAACCATGGAAACATGTAAATAAATATTCAATGTATTAAATATTCATGAAATGGATAATGGTTGTTTTTCATATAACATAATTACTAGGATTACTTCCAAACTTGTTATAAATGTTCATCAATAACTATTGTGGAAAGCATTGTCAAAATTATTTTTTAAACCTATAAATAAAAATTCAAATATATAAATCAAAATGAAAATAGAAAAATCCTTCAAATATATAAAATAACTTTAATTAAAACATTTCAATGAAGATAGAGATGAAAAAAATGTTCCTTAACCCAAGAAGAAATAAGGTTTGCTTCTCATAAAAATATTTCTCAATATTGTAAACTACTAAGGAGAGGAAAATGGTAATATTAAATGAAAATTATATTATTAAATTTAATAAATAAATTTTATTTAATCATAATATATATATAATTTCCTATAATAAAAATTTAGTATTGTCAATCCATAAAAAATATTGTTACATAAAAAAATACCTCACGACCCGTATTTACTCGTATACATTCAATCCCTATATATTTTAAATATAATTTTATTATAAATATATTCCATAATAATATTAATATATATATATCATTTAATCATTATTTTATAATATCACTTATTCTTTTTTACAATTTCATTATTAAAATGATCATTTGTGTGAAAAGTTGTCTATTTTCCATGTTGGTTTCTGTATGATGGTTCTAGTGAATAAAATATTGTAATAGTTTCATTTTATATATTTATTAAACTATAAATATTATTTATAGTTAATTATTATATATAATTTTATAATAATACTTTTAAAAGCGTGATGAAAAATGAATGACATCACCTTATGGAGATGATGGTCTGTATATATGCACGGGTAATGCTTTCACTTTTTGATTGATTGAATGAATGAAAGGTAAATAGTAATTTTATATTTAATAATAATATTTATATAATAAATATCATATATTTACATTATATCTATCATAATGAGGGTTACAAAAAAAGGAAATGAAAAATGAATCACATCATTTTGTGGAAATCATAGCTCACATGTACAAGTGAATGACATTATCATTTTCAAATCAAGGAGAATGTGAAAAAAATATTATAAAATAATCATACTAAAATATTAGTATATCTATTATATTAGATTAATTATTTTAGGATAAGTAATCTTTATTTATATAATTTATTATAAAAAATAAACAATTAAATTGTTGGGATTGATAATTACCTATTCTCTAAGATAACACTGTTGGATAAAAAATTAAGCCTTATTAGTATGGTTATAGTGTATGAAAATGTAATAAAAAAGATGGTATGGATTCTAAGAAGGTTTTCGTGTAGATATTGGATGACATATTTTGATGAAATAACATTAATAATTGAAATTAAGAGGTTTTCTTTTATAAGTGATGTGAGTGATACAAAGAATTATATAAGTGATCTTTCTTTTGAAATTATAATAAAATGGACATGAGATTTATGTTAGGACATTATATGGTCTAAATATCTTGATAAAATAATATTATTATATTTTTAATTCAAAATTTTTACCCTCTCTATTTCCATAACCCCATAGTAATCTTTTTTTAATCCAAACTATGGTAATACATTTTCATCATGTATACTATGGAATACATAAAAAATTAAAGTGAACACATTATGAAATAATTAAATTCTATTTAGAAACAAATGAAATATGTTTTTTAACTGAATTCCAATAAGTTTTTGAAATTCATTTTAATGTAACTAATCAAAATTCATTGAAAATTAATTTTTTAAAAACTAATTTTATGTATAAAACTAGTTATATTATTATTAGATGTGATGTAAAAAAATAAAGGAAAGATAATTTTTCATTGAAAAAATAATACATAAATATTACTATCATAATTCATTAATAGTGAATAATTTATTTTAATAAGAAAAAAATAGATTGCATGCATGAAAATGTTTTCTTTAAATAATATTCATTTTAATGATCTAATTATTTAATTTTTATTTTTAACCAATTTATTACTAGTGAATTAATTTTTTATATGTTTATAAAAATGTATTCATATTTTATTTTTTAAAATTCATACTCTCTAATTCATGTTTTGGATATAACGATCACATAAAATATTGAATGTTAATATTATATCATGATTCATTTGATCACGATGACAAATATAGTGAAATCAATCAACAAAATATTATTTATATAAATATGAATATATCATAATGACATGGGGTTTTACACTGTGGGTTTAATAAAACAAGATTAAGATTAGTAATAAATTTTTTGATTGGGATTAAATATATATATTTTATACAATTATTGAAGGTTGTTTTGGTATTTTTTTATATTATAGTGTCAATATGTGAAATTAATTTATTTCTAGAGGTATTGGTGTTAGAATATGACATCATAAACCACATGGTTATAAAAGTAAGATATTAATGAAAAATGTTTTACCTGATTATCCAAATAATGATCCATAAAACACAAATGAAAAAACAAGTGGTCAAGTGTCATAAGGATAAAGGATAAATAATAAAATAAAATATAAATAAAATAATTCAACATTATTTTGATCCTCCAATAGTGATCCAAAAAACCATTTCCTTTATTATTAAGAAGGACAACCAATGACGCTAATAATAAAAATGGTGTTCTATAAATCCCAACATAGAGAAAACATGATAAGGATGGGTAACAAAAAATTCAATCGGTATAACATGATATCATAAAAGGTATAATTCACATGAAATCATGGAATAAATTATTATTCAACATAGGATCATAGAATCATAAGATTATGGAAACAATATAATATTCTATGTCATTACAATAACTCAATGGTTACTATAAAAACATAATAAAGTGTGTTGGGTATATTATTTCTGCATGATACATGGTATATCATAAAATGATTACTTTACAAAAATCATTGGGGAATAATATAATTTCATTCCAATACATCACATCATAATTTGTTAATGTATATGTGTACTAATTAAAAAATTCATATATATAGAATATTATAAATAGAATCCAATGAAATGAAATGGGTTATATAATCTTTCCTCAAGACATAATCAAATGATATTCCATAATAATTCCCATGAGAGGAATAAAGTGAATATTTTTCAACATTAATATTTGAATAAAAAGGAACATGTCTAGAATATGATTTTAAAATGGTGAAATTACATAAGAAATAAATGGATTAGGAGGTTAAAATTTGAACCTCTAAAAAGATAATTTAATGAATAATTATAGAACCTTTGATGAAGGGTATTGCACTGTGTTTTACATTTATCATGTTTCAAACTAGAATGAATTTAGGTATAATATATATTATTTTCTTATCATGGAAACGAAAAGACATCAAAATATAGAAACATGGGAAATAATAATGAACATGAATGATCTCTTAAAACATGTTTCTCTAAAAACGTATAGAGAAGGAAACATAAAAAATATAAACATACAAATAAAGAGAAAATAATCTACATATATACATCTGAAATAGATATGTTGAATAAGAAATCAAAAAATTAGAGTTTCAGGGATAAAAAGTGAGGTATAGAGATAATAAAAACCCCATAAAATATTGTTGATTAAATATTCCCTAATCTCAACACATGATTCACATTAATCATACATTAAAAAACCTTAATTACATTTTCAATTTTAATAAATACAAGACTCAATAAACTTGAATTATATATTTAATTTTTTATGTTACATTTATTATCACAATTCAAAAATGTATTTCATTATTTTTTATATCATCAGTTACAAGGGGTGGATCACCTAATTTTCACAAAATTTATTTGGTAGGATGAACATGGTAAAAGGGGTTGTCAAATATTTCCAAAATATAAATATTTAAATAGTTATTTATTATTGATTATTTGATTGTAATATAATATATACATATAAATAAACTATACAAAATCAAATAACGAATGATATCTCGAAATTCCGTTTATGGGTTAATAAAATGACATTGATAATTAAATATTATTATTCATATAATAATTTCAAATTTAACTAGAAAAATATTTCTCAATTTATATATATAATATTTTTCATTATATAAATTTCTAAAACCATATTTTGTATAGTGATGATGAATAATGAATCATTCGTTGAATGGATGTGGTGAATCAACCATAAGATGGGCTAAATTTGACTATTGAATCGATGAAAGGGTGGTATATAATGGTTACTTCCTAAATATGATAAATAAATAATGTTTATATTATAATGATGTAGTTATATGAGGAATTTTATTATATATTTATAGGAGGATTAAAAAAATATTTAATGAAATATACATGATAGAGTGATTGGGAGGTATTACCATACTTCGTACGAGAGATCCCTTTCTAATAGGATTATGCCTTCAAAAGGTTTTCATTAGATTAGAAGAAAAGATCTTGGAAACTCTAATATTGTTAAGAATGTATTATTTAAGATATTGGTAAATCTTATATTTTGAATGTGTGAGTAGTTGTGTGGGGTTGAAGGATGATAGTTATATAGGGATGAGTGGGGTGTTTTAGTGTTATATATTTATAATTTTATATATTTTTTTATTTTACATTGATAAACCATCCCTCTGGGGCCGTCCTAGTCAAATGTTTGTAGAGAGTAACAGACCATTACATCCTACATTTAGATAGGGTATATCGATTGATTATGAGTAGGCATATCATAATAAGGGGATGTTTTAGACCAAAACATATCCACAAAAGCACAAATCTCCACAAACTTGTATGATGTAGATTGTAAGAACAAGATAATTTAAATCCAATAATAACACATGAACTCACAAAATAGTATAAACAAAGATTATAAAATGACAAAAAGGGGAAAATACCGTTCCACTAAATCTACAATGGATTGTAACAATCTACAAATAAGAGTACTACTATAATATCAGGACTATGGAATCCATTTGCTGTCAATGTAACATAAAAATGATCTAGTTTCTACTAGTACTGCTTATACATCGTCAAATGGAATTTTCATGTATAGTAAATAACATGTTTAGGGAGATCCCATGCATGGTAGAGTACAAAAATACCATATAGGAAACCTAAGAAACAAAAAATATAATACATCAAAGAGAATTTCAAATATAGATCTCCAAATTTTATAATCCTTCATCTTATCACTGGAAGAATCGAGGTCTCTGGGTGAGTTCTTTCATCAATTCTACTTAAGTGATTTTTTTCAATGATACATATATATTAATGTATGAGGATACATAATCCACAATTCTATCCAATACTAATATCATTTATAAGATAATGATACACATGCAGGGGATTACCCCTAAGGACTATGGGGTATACCATACACTCTCTAAAATAACCCATTAGGATGGGGATCACATGACTAGAATATTAGTCATGGGATAACATCCCAACCTTGGGATGGATGAGATAGTGTACCCAACCCTTGATATATGTATCCTCAATTCATTCTATTGTTGGTAACTATGTATAAGCAGCCACCTACCTAGCATCAATTTCCCAACTAGTTTGGAAGGAACTCCTTCATATGAAACATAATGTGAGAATCCTGATCTTACCATGCTTGATATAGATATTTTTAAAATTTCTATTGTAAGATATATTACCAATGGTAATAAATAAAATATATTGATACTGGATGAAAATAATTAAAAATTAAATAAAATTCCTCTCAATCTGGGCCTCATTTGTTTTGATTAATATTTTTAATTCCTCAGAAGAGTACTGATTGAACATAGAAATAAAATATATATAATATTAATTTTCTATAGATTAAACCAAAACCTCAATTATAGAAATAATTATGTTAAAAATAATGATCTATGAAATTATACATGATGAGACATAATGTGCTAGGTGAATAAATATATCCTTTTTCCTCACCACTATAAAACACCAAGACATTATGATTTTTTAAATTTAGAATAAATTTAATTGATGGAGAAACTGAGAGAGGGTGATTAGTGCATACTCCGTGATTCGTGAAGCGTCACAGATGTGGTTTCCGAGAACACTCATGTCATATTTTTATTGGTCCTGAAGTCTACTCGACACCCATTGATTCCTTTCATCCGCAGACGTTTCTCCACAGAGATCACACGACCATTGACATTTTAAATGAGGAGGTTCATTTTATATCTTCTAATCTCAGATTTGTTCTTGTTGGGAAATTATTTAAGTGTCGTCCCTCTCTGATTTTTTTACAGAAAGCATTAAAATCCATTGGTTTTACTAATTTTGAAATTGAGTTGCTCAACTCTCTGAATATTGCTATTCGTTTCTCCTCTAAAAATAATTATTATCGGATATGGTCTAGGGGTTCTTAGATTTTTTGGGAGCTGTACAATGAAGGTCCTTTAACGGTCCCCTACATTTGATTTGAGAACTGAATCCCCAATTATCCTTGTCTGGTTAGGTTTCCCAAGACTGCCATTTCACTTATTCAAACAACTTGGCCTCTTTCCTATTTCCAAACTTATAGGTCATCCCATTAAGTTGGATTCTACTACTCAAAATCTCACAAGGCCATCGGTTGCACGTGTGTGTGTTGAGGTTGACCTTACAAAGAAACTACCTTCAATTATTTGGATCCAGACTGGTGATGTGGGTTTTTTTTCAAGAAGTGGTTTATGAAAATATACCTAGCTTATTCTCTAATTTCCTACATCGTGGACACTCCCTTAGAGATTGTGGCCCTGGGAAGGACCCTTTGAATAATCCTTAGGTTGGAAAACCTCTGACGAGTAAAAAGAAATCAGTTTGGGTTAAGAAGGAGATAAGGCCTCTTATTGAACACGCTAGACCCTCGAATGCTAAGGCCCCATTTTTGTCTCCATTGGTCCCAGATTTTTCTCCAGTACAACCTTAGTGCGCTCAGGTCGATGTTTTTTCTTGGTTTGTAGATGTGTCCCTTAATTCTAAACCTATTAAATACAATTTAGGATCTATTACACATTCTCATGAGGTTTCCCAAGAGACTCACTCTATTTCTAGTTATTCTAATAAAGATGATAATGAGCATGCACTTCAAATTGAGGATTCTTATATTCATTCGAGTGCGAAAAAAGGTAAGAAACCTCTTACTGATCCTGATGGTTTCATAAATCTGTATCCCAAGAAGAGTCGAAAACGCATTGATTACTCTAAGCTTTAGAGAACCATATTCACTAGATCAAATCAGCATTCCTCCACAATGAATGCACAATGAAAATTTAGAAGAGGGGGACTCCTCATCAGGTGAAGAAAAACCCTACCATTGGACTGAGAAACCAGAGGATAGAATTAATCTTATAAATTGAACTCGTGTAATTATAGAAGGATACAAGGAGGACTTTTACCCTTGGACTGGGGAACAAGAAAGGCTGTCATTTGGAAGATATCATAATAATGAAATTTCTGTTGATGACTATATTAGTATTAGGGAGAGAATGTTTGATAGAGTGGAATTTGAGCTCGATAAAGACCCTGATTTTAATTACCTTAAACTTTGGTGGGAATAAATATCTCGTAGGACTACCTCAGCATCTTTTTCCATGGTTTTGCTGCTCTAGGAGGGTGTGTGGGACCTCTATTGCACAAGAGAAATCTCAAGTAGATGAAAATGATCTTGAATGGATGTTTGGTATCAATTCCAAGGCAAGAAGCATTCCATGGTGAAAATATACCGTGCCAGAGATGGTGTTTGATGATCTGTTTAATGAAGGAGGGTCGGAGGTGATGCAAAGTAATTCTGCTGGCCCCTTGACGGACACATGGTGGTGTTCATCCTCAATAAATTCAATTGATGATTTTTTTTGGAGCTGGAACGTCTGCTAGAGGATTTTAGGAAATAGAAGGAGAAAATAAGGATAGGTGTGGAGACAAATGAAAATGTCATCAAGATAACATTGAACGAATGCTCTATGAAAACCCGTAACACCACCAGGAGTTCAGTTCTTTCCTCATTGGATGAACTGTAGGAGTTTTATATTGGAAAGGGGAACAAAACACTAAACAAATCAGAGAATAAACATAAAAACAGTGATGAACTTGAGTCATTTTTTAGCATGGATGGAAAAGTAAGAAGTGCACCAAGTGTATTGACCAGTGCTATGAAAATGGAGGTCGTAAGCCTACTGTATATATGTTTCACACTCTCACCGTGCGGCCATAACAAATGATTGGGGATTTCAGACCTTGTCATGTGTACTTATGAGTTGTTCCTTTTTTCGTTTCATGCCTTGGAGGATGATGATTGTGTCACTCAGAATGTAAAGGTGTTTGTTGGAACTGATGACATTTTTTCAATATTTTTTATTTTGAATCCTCTCCATTTGATAAACTGAAGTTAGGTTGTTTTTCTGAGTTAGAGGCTGTAACCTTGTGTGTGCATAAATGCAGAACACGGTGGAGGATTTAGGCAAAGTGTATGTGCTTCAGAAGCCGGTTTCTTGTGGTCATGCCAACTCTTATGGCTTTGCATGGATTTTTAAGGTTCTTCTTGCCATTTTCATTCCTCTATTTGCTTTTATCTTGCTGGTACAAGATCATTGTACCTCTTGTAATCACCTGACATTTATCTTTTTCTTAATAAATTTTGGGGAGCATGGGTTCTAATCATGCTCTGAGAATTTTTGAGTAAATTTTATTAATTTGATAAGTTTATTTATATTCAAAACTAAGTTAATTTTACACCACACACAATGAAAATATTATTTACTAGCACATGTAACACTGATTTTTCATGTTCTATATACAATATCATGTTCCTTAGAAATATTGGGTTACACTGAAGATTGAATTTTAACAAACTACAGTATAAAATTTATATCATTATTTAATATGATAATTATTAAATATACATTATAATAAAATGTATTAAATGGTTTAACTAAATTTTTAGAATATTGTTTACATTTTTTTATATTATGGTTTCCTAACTAATTGAAGAATATAATGGTTTCATAGAATCCATTTTTATTGAATATAAATATATAAAATTAGTGATCTTCTGAACATTTTAACAATAAAAACCCACTTTCTCATCTAATCTGTGAGATTACTTTTAAGTTAATTTATTTTTAATTACATTATATCAATATTAAAAAATTCGATATATGTTTTTAGTTAACATAATTTAATGTTTAAATAAGGTAATATTTTTTTACCCAAAAAAATAGTGAAATAAATTAAAATTAATTACAATGATTAAGGTAAAAATGAGTATACTAAGTTGTTAAATTTAAATCATAAGGGTCCAAATGAAATAGAAAATAGAAAAAATCCATTGGATGTTAATGTTTCAAAAATAAAACCTCTTATATGAAATTTTATGAGTTCTTTGGAAAAAATTATATTAATGTGACCTATATAACAAATTTAGTAAGGAAAATGATGAAAAATGAACATTCCTTACCATTATCATCTATAAATCCTTATGATATAGAAAAAACATCATATTGGATTTTACAAATATCATTTTGGAAGATAAATGAGTTATTTTTCACATAATAATTTATATTTTAATTTTTTATATGATATAAATTTTTTATTCTTTAAAATTCCAACATAGTAACTATTTTGTTAATAATTAACTAAAAATATGATTCTAAAAAAATATAAAACTGATACAAATTTATTGTATTAATGTGATCCGAAAAATGTTTAGATGAATATCTGTTGGTAAATATATTTTAAATTAATATATATTAATTCAATCATTTTATTTATATTTTTTAATTAAAATTATTTAAATTATGAGAAAATTTAAATTAATTCTATTTTAAAATAAATGATATTCTACTAATTGATTTAATATATCCAAAATTTCAATATTATGTAATATGATTTATAACGTCTAATAAATATAAAATATGTTACATAAATCTACCATTTATTTTCTTATAGTAATTATATTTAATGATAAATTGTAAAATAACAATCTTACTAAGGTTACAATTTAAGTAATGTTTTTTCACATTACATGTAGTTATGTTGAAATTAATTTCATATATATATATAATTTTTATTTTATATATTTGATGTTTTATTTATAACGAATAGGACAAATTATATATCTATCATCATTTTATTTATTTCTTAATAGATAAAAAACATAGGTTAGAAAGCTAGTTATCTTAATAAAAATGGAAGAAGTGGAGAAACATAGAAGTTAAGGAACAAAATTAAAAAAACACTATTTTTATGATATAGGTTTTTATCAACCATAATTTCCATAAAACCAATTAGTTGTATATCTTTTGAGGCATGTGCGGTAATGGTGACCTCTGAGTAGTGTGTATCCTTTGCTATTTACAAGAATACCACTCAACTTCCATTATAAAAAAAACTCAACCCCTAATTTATTCAAACGTATAAAGCCTTTTGGATCTTCCAAACACTAAAAAAGAAACTAAAGAAACCTCTCCCCTCTTCGAAAAAGACCAAAATTATAATAAATTAATACAATGACATCTTTTGGTAAAAATCCAAAGGAGTCACCCGATGAAGTGATAACATTTTTGAATAAGAAATACCATTTTATTTCTTTTTACACCCCTTAAAATATTCTTATATCGTTACTATATAATAATATAATAATACTAAATATACTTATACATTTTTATATTAATGGTACTACCTACACCGAAACACACTTCCAGGGAATGGGATACACAGTCATCATTCGTGTGTACTGCAAACTACCACCTCATAGACATTTGTCATTCATTCTTACATTACCACCATTAATGGTTGGGAATAATGTTGGATTTATATTTTATATATAAGTTCCAAAACATAAAAATTAAATAATTCTGATTTATGTCATGAATTTTCTTTGATGATATTTCCAGGTTTTGAGTTATAGAGAATTAGGCCATAACTATTATATAAAAACTCAAATTTATACAAAGCAGACACAAATAAAAACAAAATCCAGTTCTTCAAAAATATATATCTTTTTGAAAATAAACATTATTTATTTTCAAGATAAAATTATTGATGACTTATTCCTTTCCATTAACCATATATATATTCTTTGGAAAACATTTCAAAAACATGGGATAAGAAAAAAAATCTTGGTAAGGAATAAAAAATAAGGAATAATATAGTTAGTCCATGAATATTTTAAACCCCATGAAAACATTTTCAAAAAATATTTATTTTCACCCATAAAATGTAAAATTTTTTATATACCTCATAAAATTATATGAATCATGATAAACTTCATAGAAATCATAAAGGTAACTTGTGGCATCCATATCATATTAACATTGTATCTTTCATATCTATATAGGGAGAAACCTTCATCATTACATTTGGAATAACCATCACATTATATCCCCTAACTATCATAAGATAAAGATTAATGATTACCTTCATCTCATTACCCAATCCCTTGGAGACATACCAGAGGATCACATAGCATTGGTTTATAATAGAACCACCTATTTATATAAATAATTCTATAGAACAATAATAGAAAAATGACTTATAAAACAAGCATAACGGAAAAATAACATTTACACATTGCAATAAAAATATATCGTTTCAAGATATTGACATAATCAGTCATTCATCAAAACCATTTTAAATACAAAAATACCATACAATGAGATTTCGTATTTATTTTTCGGTTAAAAAAATTAAGGATTTTAGGGTAAGTCAAATATCTAAAAATGGATGTGGTTGCGGAAAAAGTTGTAGTCATCAGGTACATTAAAAAAATTCCTTTTATCATTTTGTAAAACCATTTTTTTAAAAATTATGTTTTAAACCCCTATAATTAAATTAAAAATCAATGGGATTTATTATATACCATATAAAAGAAAGTGGTGTATAATATAAAATTATGCCTCAATGAAAGGAGATTGAGATGAAGTACCGTACCTTGAGTCTAACTGATATGGTTCGTTATTTATCATCCTAAGTAATAATCCTAGATTAATTTGTACTTGATTAAGAACCTTTTTTAAGATTATTTTTCCATTTAGGTCAACATGTTCTAAAACATACATAATTATTATTTTTTCATATCAGACGTTTTATTTTTATTAGGCACTTCAGTAGAAAATGAACTTCTTGATGATGTAAATTGTCTTTGTGGTCATAAGTAAAACATCTACAAAATAGTAGATATAAAATAATAATCACTTTCTTAAATTAATCATACTTTTTAAATCAAACCATTAATTATGATTTTGAAAAATGAACAACATTATAATCATGGAGACAGTAGGTCGTATGTACGCATGAGTAACTTTTTCTGTTTTTAATTAATCACTATGGAAATAAGGTAGTTATTATTTTAGATTTTATGAATGATCATATCATTATTAAAATAATAAAAATTATTTAAATATACTTATAAATGTAATACAAGTTCTATGGTGAATAAAAAAATTCACATAGCTTCTTGGAGGTAATAGTTTACACGTACACATGAACGACGTTATGGTGTTTATGTGCATATAATGTAAGGACATAATTAAATATTATTATTTTAAAATGATAAATATTTAATTAATATCACGTATGAATATTAATTCCATAATTATAACCGAACTTCAAATATGGTAATTGAAAAATAGAAAAATCGATTTGTGGAGTTAATAATTCACACGTACGCACGAATGAATAACTACTTTCCAGTTTAACGGAAGTACATATATATTTAAGAGATTATATTAACATAATAACATATCATTATATTTGGGGTACTAGATTTATTATCTCATCTTGTTTTTAGGATATTATTAGGAAGTGGAAGAAGAATCAAAATTGAAACACTTAATGAAAACTGTTACCACTTTATTGGTTGATCTCTAATAAAGAACACCTAAACAAACTTAAGGAGGGGTTTACCCCTCAAATATGGCATCAATAATGTAGGTAGGTATTCTAGGAAGTAGTATGATCAGATCATGGCTGATCCAATTTTTTCATTATGTGTAATGATTAGATAAGAGTGGGTTCCTTTTATAGGAGAGGGGAGATGCACCATTGGAAATTATTAAACTATTAAATTAATACGAATTAATTTTTTTAATTAAAATGACCCTAAATTGGGATTTGTATATTATAATATGAGGATTGTTTTTAATCCTTTAATCTAATAATTTTTTGACATTTGTTGATTTTATTTTAAACCTTATCGTTTTGGTTCATCCTGAATTATTCTCTTCAAATTTTAATTATAGTAACTAAATTTTAATTATTAAGAGGCTATTAATATTTCTTATATTGGTTCAATTTAACTTAATTGGAAACTTAATGAACATTCAGAAATTATCATGTCCACATAGTAATTTCAAAATATTATTTATGATTTATAAATAATTTAATAAAAAATCATTTATATAAAATATCAATAGTGGCAATTTTTACACTATTCATTTCATTGAATTAAAATCAACATCATAAAGACATATAACTTCAGAAAAACCCATTTAATATTATTGAAACATGTCATAGTAACCTATCAAATCCATGTATGGAAGAAATTATGTCATATAACCATTATTTTAATATTTCAAATATAATTTATTCGATATTTCTTTTAATAAAGTAATTACTATATCATAATTATGTTAACATTTATGGTAATTATATGAACTCTAAATTTTTCAAAGAAACTTTCATTATTAATATTATTTCAATATATTTTTGGAGACTATTTATTTTCAAATATTTATTATGTTTATCACTACATTGAAATTATTATACTTAAAAGATATAAAAGGGTGACATGTGGTTACTTTCTTTTGTTTTAATAAATATTATATCATTTTCCTTGAAAAAAGTCAATTAAAAAATTAAATTCTAATCATTATGTGTTAAGGGTAGACGTTTATTCATCCAATATTATTTTTTCAGGTGTTAGGTTAATTTTTGTTCCTTATCATATTGCTTATTACCCTAATTTTCCCAATTTTCTTTTAACCATGGTAAATAAAATTTATTATTGTTACTATTCCTAAAACCCAAAAAAATAAAAATAACCTATTAATATAATTTGGACCCAATAAGTATAATTATAGAATCCATTTTCCAAAATTTAAAGAAAAAAATTTGCAGTAATTACTTTAAAATTAATCCGCATTGTCAAAATGAGAAATCTATTTTTTTTAAAAACCATTATAAGAATAAAATGCGATTAAATAAAATTTTAATGCTAATTTACTCCCAATAACATGTTTTTTTAAATTATAAAATAATGATATAATTATACATTCATCCAAATTAGAACAATAAACTTATATATAAATAATTCAGACCAAAAATCCGTTTTAAATTACACTGTATTATTATTCACTATTCATTAAAAATTGAATATTATTAGAAAAATACCAAAACTTCAACCAAAGTAAATTTTTATTTCCTGATTCCAAATAAAAAATTTATTTTATTAAATAAAAAATATAATGGTTCGGAGAAATAAATTTAAAATAATCTCGCTATCAAAATGCGGTAAGACAACCTTTTAAAAATATACGAGTATTCTATATTTGAACTGAATTTATTATCATTTTAAGCATTTAAAATTTATTTGATGAAAGAAAAAAAAAATTTAATAAACATATTTAGACATAATAGATTTTTCTCTATTCATTTTATCCAATTCAACAGTTATGCGTTAACAACAATTTAAAATAATAATATTAATTTTTTTTCATTTTTCATTATAACTCATTATTTTGGGCAACATAAGATTTTGGAGAAACACATTGTGTTGTGTCGGGTACACTATCACACATAGTGTCCTCTTTTAAAAAAAATTAATATCTAATTCATAAATATTAATATATATAAAACGTTCTTATTCTATAATTACCAAGGATGTTACATTCTCACCCCCGGGAAATTTCATCCTCTCAATTTTTAATTTATGATTGGTTACTAAGGGTTCAGTTTTCAAAATACCTTTATTGAAATTCCTCTTTGAATAATGGATTAATAAAATTACCAATTTAAAATGAAGAAAGTGATGTACCAATGCCCCTTGAGATTACACATAGTAGGATTCCATGTAGAAAAACACTGATATGGAAGAAAAACTAACCATCTTGTTCTGAGGGAGATTTATAGAAAACATGATTTGGAGAGTGTTAATAATCATAAAACCAAAAACATGTGTTTGGTTAAATGTTATTTGATTTCATAGTTGGAAAATTAAATGGATAATGTTTTTAAGGTCATTTTCCTAATGTTGGTGAATTTATTTATGAGATTGACTAAGAACATAAGGAAACATTCATACTTATCATGTAGAGTTTCATCCTTTAATAAATATATACCACAAACTCATCCTTACCTAAACGATGAGTATTCATGCTAATTTGGTCACACCTAAATAACTAGAATCAACTTCTAGGTAATCAAATAATCCACAAAAGATTAATTATCTATTCATCCTGTCTTAAAACATGAACTAAAACCAAAATTATTAGGATATGATATGATAATTACACAAAATGAAATATCCTTTATAAGAATAAAAGACTACTTTTAATCTCCAAAATTCGGTAGTAATATCCAAAATCTGACATAGACCTTTCAAAAAATAACATTCCTTAAAATTCCTTAAATAATAAAAATTATGATGGAATCCCAAATTCAGATGGTTTTGATCTCATAGACATTGATGATAATTTTAAAACATAATCTCCAGATACCATCTACCACTCTAAATTTTTCATACAAAAAATTAATCTCCTAATCACATGTTCTCCATTATAGGTTAATCACTTCCATAAATAACTCGAATCACCCTAAGTACATAATAAAATCATATATTCATCCAAAATATAGTAAAAAAATTAATCCTCAACTCATATCCAATAGTGTTGTCTTTTCCATAGGTATATTGGATTCCAAAAGTAGTTAATGTCTTCTAAAATAACATTTATCACTCAATCCTCAAATCATATTCCAATACCAAGGATGTCCATTTGATAAAACATAAGTTTGGAAAATCAACAACATATTATTCCATAAAATAGTTTAACTAAAAAAAGAAAAATCCATACAAACATGGGAATTCACGTAGGCTAGTTGTAGGAGATTCCCCCTTGTCACCCATCAGTTGTGGGTTTGATTCATGCATCCTTTCCAGACATGACTGGTTTTCACCCTTCTTGCAGTTTGTCCTTTATAAAAAAAATTATATTTCTTATAAAATTCAAAAAATGATATAAAATACTCAAAATTAACAATAACAAGTTTTAACCTTATTGGATTCTTTATGCCTCTCATTTTCATCCGAAATCATAATGACATCAATATCTTAATTTTTAAAGTATTATATATATTAAAATACTTTTTTATTTCACCGCAATGTTATTTCTTAAAAAATATTCTCAAAAGAAATAACATCACACCCTTGTCATGGTATCCACTTGGTTTCATTGGCCTTTTGTTCACATATATATAAGGTCCTTGCTTTGCAAAAATTTATTATAGATTCTTCAAAATCACTTACTTACTTAGTCTAAATACACATTGTACAACATGGGTCATATATGTTTTCATTGAAAAATAGTTTGTGAAAGTAATATTGTATGACAAATAATTTTAAAACATCATATAAGACTTTTTTTTATAATACATTCAGACTATGTTTGTGATGAAACTTTCAATAAATGGCCCACATTAAAATACAAAAAATATGAGGTTAAACAATTTTTTGTAAAAAAAAATTATAAATAGGATTCACACATGCCTCATTATTTAATAGAATTTTCAAAATAATAATATGCTTCATAATCTTTTGATCTTGTAAAATATCTAAAAATTCATTTATAATATTTACTTTTTTGAGAATAAAACAATATAGAGATAAAGAGACTTTATTAATAATGACACATGGTCTATGATTGTATCAGGGTATAGTGGACGTGTTTGTTATCTCAAACAACTACTTGCAAGTGAGTTGTATGTTAGAAAAATATTTATAATCCTCCATACATGACATTGAAATAATTATTTCATGCAAGTCATTAAGAAGAGATAAGAATTTTGTTTGAGATCATACTCTTCTATTTACAATCGATAGTCCTTGATCAAAAAAAGTTATAGAACAATGATTTATCAAAGATAATAGACATGGATTTTTACCATATCTTTAACCAAAACACATAATATTTAAAATTTTCTAAACATACCTCTGATACCTTCTATATGTCCCCACCCTTAAACATTACATAATCATCAGTGAAGTTAAAAAAATCACATTGATGATATTTTTAGGTTTATATTTTTAGATAATTAGCACATGACTATTATATAAAAACTAAAATTTATACAATGTGGATAGAACATAATGTGGTATCCATTTTGTCCATAATATAAAACTGTTTAAAAATAGACATGATTTCTTTTCTTGATAAAATTATTATAAGAATCTCTATTTTTCTTACACATCCTTATTCCCTATGGAAAAAATTTCAACAACTTTGGATGATCATAAAAAAATCATTATGTAATAAAAATTAAGGAATAAAACCATTTTCCTATGAATATTTTCAACCCATGAAACCATTTTCACAGTATCATAACTTTCATCTACAAAACATAAACCTTTTAACTTAACTCGTGAAATCATAATATTCATGATCAAATTAATAAAAACAAAAATCATAAATGTAACTTGTGGCATCCATATCATACATACATTGTATCATTCACATGTATATAGGGAGTGACATTAATGATTACATTTGGAATTCACTTCATTGTATATTCCTTAAATATCATAGTAGAAACCTTACCTGAATGGCTCGAAGTCCTTAATTTTTATTGATTTTTGATAAAACCACTTTCAAGGTTGAGGGGGATACCTTACAAGGAATGTTGTCTTAGATATTACATGGCCCATAGGATTAGAAGATTACAGGACCCGAAGGTCTTAGAGAATTCAACCAGACTATCTACAAGGATCAACCCCTCCCTAGCATATGTATCGTGATAGTTTCTCTCCCCCTTCGCATGACTGTCTTTCTAGGATTATCATTCAAGAACATACTGGTCCCAATGGCATAGACTTAACCTCTCATTCTGAAAAATCTATTTGGTTTACTCTGGTGAGTATACTTGCTCTGAATCCTCCCCTAGGGCAGCTCCTTTTCTATAGAGTCTATCTAGGGAAATTGCATTGATCATGTGGTCTGAAGGCCTTTTGGTGGCCCAAAGTCCTTAACGGTGGCCTAAAAGCCTTACTGACCCAAATGCTTGGGTATCCCAAAGGCTTGAAGGACTCCACGCCCAAACTGGTGGCCCAAGGTGAATAGTTCTAACAACTATAGTACCGAACAGTAACTACTACAGTAAATGCTACAATGCCTTCTACAGTAACCACATAGTACTGCTACAATGCCTGCTATAATACTGATACTGTACTCCCAGAATTATGCCTTCTCTTAGTTACAAACCTAGGTCTCCTGGATGCACATAAAGAGTCCTCACCAACTATGTTGAGGCTCATGTGAATAGTTAAAACCTTAACGTTCAACTCTTTCTAATTACCCAATGCATTAAAGAGCTATCACGGACTCACCCGCCCTCATTTTATCATGGAACCAACCATATATATAAACAATTACCAAGAAACAAAACATAATCATAACACATAAAACAAACATAAAGGGAAAATAACTTTTCCCCACTGCAATCACAATAGATCATTTCATGAAATTGACACAATAAATAATTTATCAAAAAGAATCAATACCAAAATACATGAAAATGGTATATGGTATTCATTTTTCATTCAAAAACATTATAGTTTTTAATGGATGCCAAATATTAAATAATGTTTGTGGCAGTGAAAAAAATAGTTGTTTCCACATACGTTAAAAAAATTCCTTTCGTCACTTAGAAAAATGTTTTCTGCAGAAAATATTCCTTTTGAAAACCCTTTAATGAAATTAAAAGTCAATGGGGTATATTATACACAAAATAAAAGAAAGTGGTGTATAGTATCCAATTATGCTGGAATGAATGGATATTGAGACAAAGTCCCTTACCTTGAGTAGAACTTGTTTCATTCATTATTTATCTTCTTGAAAAATAATCTTAGGATAACTCATAATTGATTTATAAACTTTTTCGAGAATATTATTCCCTTTATATAACTATGTTCTAAAAATTACATAATTATTTAAGTTCATGTCAGAAATTTTGTTATTATTCAGTACATGAGTAAAAAATGAACTTATTGATGAGGAAAATTGTCCATTTGGTTATAAGTCCAAAATCTCCAGAATAGTATTCATGAAATTATTCATCCATTTTATAAATTAACAATACTTTTTAAGTCATTCCATTAATTATTGTTATAACAAATGAACAATGTTATAATCATGGAGACAATAGGTCATACATATGCATGAGTAATGTTTTTTATTTTTCATTGATCATTATAAAAATAAGGAAATTATTATTTTATCATTATAAAATTATCCTAATATAATTAATATCATAATAATAATTAAAATATACTTATATATATCCTTCAAGTGATTTGGTGAGTAAAAATGATTCACATTGCTTCGTGGAGGTGATAGTTCACATGTACGCACGAATGATGTTATTGTTTTTATGTACATATAATGTAAGATTATAATTGAAGTATTATTCATTTAAAATGATAGATATGTCATGAATATCAGATATGTATATTATTTAAATCATTTTAACTAATCCTGAGAGACATTTTTGGAAAATGAACTAAATCAGTTAGTGGAGGTGATAATTCACATGTAAGGACAAAAGATTAATTCCTTTCCCATTTGATGAAATTAGAGATTTATTTAGGGTATTATGTTAAAAAAACAACATATTATTAAATTTTGGATACTAAAGTTGTTATATCATCAAGGGTTTAGTACATTTGAATTAATAGGAAGAATCATGAAAATTGAAACACTTAATGAAAATTGACACATCTTCTTTGGTTGATCACCATTGAAGAAAACATTACCACCTTTATAGAGGGTTTTTTGCCTAAACTATGGCCTAAATAATGTTGGGAGGGATTCTAGGAAAGGGTTTGGTCTGATCTTGGATGGACTAAATGGTTCTTGAAGCATAAGTATTAGATAAGAGTGGGTTTCTTTTATATGAAAGGGGAGGCGCACCATTAGAAATTATTAAACTATTAAATTAATGTAACTAATATTTTAATCCAAATGACTCCAGATTGAGATATTTCTAAGTTAATATGAGGAGTGTTCATGGTCCAATAATCAAATATATTTTATACATGTACTAATTTTATGTTAAACCTTATCGTTTCGGTTTACCAATTATTATTCTCTTTTGATTTTAATTATGGTAACACCATTTTAATTATTAAGAGGCTATTATTTCTAATTATATTTTGAATATTTACTACAACTGGATATTTAATGAGCTTTTAGAACTTATAATAACCACATATAAATTTAAAAATATTTCTTATGATTATTAAATATTTGAATAAAAATTGTATTTATAAAATATCAATAATGCCAATTTTTACACAATTCATTTCATTGAATTTAAATAAAATTCATATAGAGAGATAACATTGAAAAAATATATTGAATAGTCTTATAATATTTTCTATTACGCTATAAAATTATTGTATGGTATAAATTATATCATTTAGTATTTATTTTAATATTTATATGATCATTTATTTTATATTTCTCTTATTAAAATAATTAATGTATCATTGTTGGATCAACATATATGGTAAATATTTAATTTCTAAAAAAATTAAATGAATTCAAAATATGTAGATAATTTCATTAGATTTATGTTGACTATTTAGGTTAAATATTTCAACATGTTTACCACTACATAAAAATTATTAATCTTATAAGAGATAAGAGGGTGACATGTTGTCACATTCTTTTGTTTTAAAAATAATCATATCACTTTCATGAACAAAAGTCCCTTAAAGGAATAAATTTTAACTCTTAGGTGTTTAGGTTAGAAATTTACTCATATAATAGGTTTCATACAAGTGTTAGGGTGATTTTTTTTCCTTGTCATATTGTTTTTACCCAAATTTACATAATTTACCGTTAACCGTGGTAAATAAAATTTTTTGTAGTAACTATTCATAATATCCAAAAAATAAAAGTAAAAAAATAACTTAATTTGGACCCAATAATTCCAAATATAGAATCAATTTTTCTAGATATAAAATGAATATTTTTTGGTAATTAATTTAATATTAATCCATGTTGGAAAAATGAAAAAATAAGTTTAAAAAAAACTATCAAAATATTGACATGTGTTTATAAAAAAATCTAATGTGAATTTACTTCCACTAAAAAAAATTGTATTAAATAATAAATTAATAATATAATTATAATTTAAAACAAATTAAAAGGATAACATTACTATATAAAAAAATCCTTCAAAAAATCAGTTTTAAATTAAAAAGATGTATTTTTTATTATTCCTTAAACATAAATATTATCAGAAAATTCTAAAAATTAAACCAAATTAAATTTTGATGTCCTGATTAAGAATAAGATGTATATTTTTATCAAATATAATATTTAAATATGTGAAAAACTAAATTTAAAATATGATCTCCACAAAAGGTGGTAATACTTCCTTTTAAAAATATTAGAGTATCTTTTGCTTAGAACGAGATTTATTCACATTTTAAGAATCTAAAAGTTATTAAATTAAATTAAAAACTTTTAATTAACATATAAAAAAATAATTTAGTTAGTTATGTTCATTCCCACTAATACAACGAATATGTGTTAACTACCATTTAAAATAATAATAATAAAAATAATATTGTATTATTTTTCGGTATAACCCAGTCTTGTGTGGAACATAATATTTTAGAGAATCCCATTATTGGGTGTCAGGTATTAAATCAAACATAGTTTCCCCTTAAAACTAAAATTAATATCAAATTAATACATATTAATAAATATGAAAAAGTTTTATTCTATAATTAAATAATATGTTCCATTATATATGATATAAATTAAATTTATAAGGTATTTATAGTAAATTAATTAAAATATAACACATAACATCATGCTTTTCATTTTTTGAGAATATTGTAACATTATTTTTCGACGTGTGGACTACCACCTCCTTAAAGAGATGTGATTCGTTCATGCTTTACATAAAATGTATTAAGGGAGGAATTTAATAAAAATATGTGACATATAAGAAAGAAAAATTATACTGCAACAAATATATTTATATATATCATTTACTTTTCTACCTTTTGATACTAAAATAAAATGGAAGCAATTTACATGTGTATACATGACCTACCATCTCGATTATTAGTGAATTTCTAATTTTATCAATGTATATTAGGCATTACTATAAAAAATATATATAATAAAAATATATAATAATTAAATAATAGTTTAAATTATGGATGTAATAAAATAATTATCAACATAATAGGAAGTCAAAAATAATAATTAAAATAATACTTGAAAAACTAGGTAATTACCACCTAGATTAGTGAATATACCAAATGGTTATTAAAAAATACGTAATAATAAATTATATGAAAATTATATATTATATTAAAAATAGGACTATAGTTTTAGTATAATTTAATAACATGTTTAATACCATTATACATGTGGATAAATAGAACTCGACTAAAATGAATCATAAGGTTAGGGATTCTGTCTCAATTTCATTTCATTAGGGCATGTTGTGATGTTATACACCTAAATTAATTTATATGGTTTATAATTTAACAATTTGACATGTAATATCTTTAATACATCATTTTAATGGTATTTTGATTTATAATTTGAATTAGTTTTTCTAATGGGGTTTTAAATTAATAGTTTTCAAGTGGTAAATAATTTCATAACTCAATTTATTTTCATTGAGTTATATTTCTTCCAAGACGTTGTTAATATTATATAATTATGTGTAAAATGAATTTTAACACTCTATTAGTTTATTTCTAATTCATTCATGTGAATTAAGATTTGATACAATTTTTTTACTAATTGGTTTATTATTACATCATTATTATTGTATTTTAAGGGTGTATTTCACAATCTTATTCTAATCGAGATTGATAGTTCATGGATATAAATTTAATGAAATCAGTTGAATATTTCCTAATAAACCCTTTAATTTTATTCTCCTCTGGTTAGTTATGATATTTTTTAATTAATAGTAAAATTTTACCACACTTTTTACTTAAAAATGTTTTAAATAATGTCTTTTATAAAACACATCATCCTATGAATCTTCAGTTGGGATTATGTTTTCCTAAACTATGTTTTATTAATTTTTTTTTCAAAAATGTTTATAAAATCTTATAATTTTTATTAACGTATTTTTTACAAAATGTTATCAAATGAATATTCATGACATTTTCCAAACCAGGCACTATTCTAATCATTTCACTATGCAAAATAAATGTCATGTTTCTGTTACAGGAGTTTTATTAATTTACCCACTATCATTTATATTAAAGTTAATTTTCAAATTTAAAAATATATTTTTAGAGAGAATAATATTAGATGAGATTTGTTTTCAAAAAAAAAATATATTTTTAATATGAGATCGATATTTTCCTCATGAATATTTTTAAAATATCATTTTATAGTATTTCCATTCATTATCGACAAGATCCCATTATTTTTACTCCAATTATAATTTGTTGTATTTATAATATCCTTATTATTTCTATGGCTAGTTTATGATTGATTTTTATAAGGACTATTTAACATTCACTTCCTTGATTAATTTTTCTAGTCCCCTTAAAATATTCACTTTCCTACGATCATTATACATTAAATTTCCCTTATTTATACATATCATTTACCAAGGATATTCTTATTAGTTAAACCATATACCATTTTTACATATGGTGTTTACATTAAAAGTTATTTGATTGAGTTCGAAATATTAATAAATGCATATGTTTTACTCCTTATGAATACTTTAGGATAAAGAAATTTTTTTATTAATTCAATTGATTCTTAGATATGTGAGGAATGATTATGATTGGAAAGACAAAGATCAGGGAAACCAGTATGTTTTAAATTATCTTGTGTAAGGTATTGACAATGTTAAAGTCTTAATAACCAAATTTGTATGAAACCAGTTTTTATTAAATTGTCTTGTAAAATGTATTGAAGAAAAAGGTTCCATGTACCTAGGAAACATGAAATCCAATATTTAGTCATTTACTGCTTTCAGATATCATTTGTTATTAACCATGATAGTTTCACTATGAGAAAATTTATGGATGCATATAATTATTAGTTTATTTGTTACATAGAATGTGTTCTAATTTATTTACCGTGAGATATTGATTATTCTAGTTGATTCATTATTACTTATGTTAAAAATAATAATTTTTGAAAATTTGTGATCAACCTTATTTATGCTTTTCCCTAGGATTCCATGATGTTAACTAAAACTCATATGAAAGATTATGCCATATGGGTAAAGTTAATATTGAAGAAAATTATTTTTTATTTTTTGTATTAATTTCAATTTCAAGGCACATGTTTTTATCTAGTTTAACATGAATAAAAAAATTAATCTATCATTTAGGATGACACTCTAATTATCAGATGATAATGTAATGAGAGTAGGCATCGTCTACAAGATTTCAGGGGTCAGGTAACTACAACCACTCCCTCTAGAATTGGTGTGGTGATGTCAATTTGGTTGTGGCCTATAAGAGATCCTATAAAATATTACACCTAATACTAGTCCATTTCATAGCTATTTCTCAATTCTAATGTCTTACATAGGATGACCATGACATGGACTAGGGTGTTCTTTTCACTATTTCGAATAAAAAATTCATGCTCATTTCTTTAACTGAAAAACAACCTTCATGAGCCCTAGAAAACAATGTTTACTCCACAAAATAATATTACATTATCATAAAAAAATTTCAAATTTTATAAATTAAAAAAAGAGTCATTATATTATTCTAACAATAAGTATTTTCATCCCAATATTGAGAAAACCGAAGAAAATATGTTACATTAGATATATCACATCCTGTTATGTCACTTTTATGATCTCTCATGGTGGTTCATGTACTACTAATGAATGCACATCAATGCAATTATTCACCCATGAAGGATATTCCCTAACTAATCCCTAATCACCAATGGGTACTCAAATATTTTTTCTCTAACCATAGTATCCAATTTTCCCCATTAAATAAGATATGATAGGCCATGACTACATCCCCTTAGTTGTGACGTAGTGAAGATTTCATGCACTCGGTCTAACTGTAATGGTAATTCATATTCGTATGAGACATCAATAATACAATTCTATAATTATAAAAACTAAAAAATTGAGATTTACCAACAGGTAATACGTATGTTGGTAAAAATTTTTACTACCAACATATATTATCTTTTTTTAGTATTAACTCTAGAAATCAGAAAAAAAAAATTTGGACAAATATATTTGTTTATATATTTATTTTAATAGAAAAAAAATCATTTAATGGTTTTTAAATACACTATATATTCATAATAATACAAAAAAATATTAATTAATTAATTAATGTATTGTTATAAATTATTATTACAATATAATAATTCAGAATTATAAAAATTCATTACTAAAAATTCGTTGATATTGTCAAATATTTTACCGAAATTTAATATATAGATATATATATTACTCATTACGAACCTATAATTTTCTAATTAAAACATATGATTAATTTAAATATATATAGTTTAGTAGTATTTTTTAATAATATATATATAAACATAATCATTATAAAATATACTTTTTTGTATAAATTAATAAATTTTAATTATATATATACAAAAAAACATAACCTAATGTGTTCCCCCACCACTCAGCACCCCCATAGGCATATCTTGTGACCCCACTCCCCAAACCCTACCTCCCTCACCATATCCCATTACTATAGACCCCTCCCCAAACTCGACCTCCCCCTGTTTTATCCCGTGAGCAGCCTCCCCCCCAACTACCTCCCTGTTCCCCACCAGTGTTCCTCTTTGGTGTTCCCCAGTGGTGTTCCCCGCATACCTCCTCATCGGTTTTCCTCAGCAACTTAATCATTAAACCCCCTCACTATCCCCAACTTATTTTCTACTCCAAAATCATCACGAAACCCCCTTTATGTTTGAGGCCAACATCGCTGCACGAAACCACTCATTGGACACTACCATCCAAGGAATTCCAAGCTTTGTCCCTACTTGACCACGCTCATCCAAATTTTTTTTGACTACCATCCATTTGTGATCCCTCTCTCTAGGGCGCCCTATATATACTATACAGGTTCACTATTTTTCAAATTTGTTCACATATATTTTCTTTATTCATTATATTTAATAAAATTTGATCTTTTCTATTCGTATAGAGTCATATTGTTTTAATACTGGTGTAATTTTCTTTGTTTTATTTCACATGGCATCATATATTAATAAGTAATAATTGATTTCACATGAATATATAGGTCCTTAGTTTTTAATTTTTATATTACAATATTTTTTATCCAGAACATTGATAGAGGTTCATACATATTTGTTATTAAATGAAAAATTTATTTCTTGGGTTGAAACAAACAAAACATTGTATATGGTCAACTATAAAATTTGTAATCTGGGATACATTCACTAAAAAAACGAGATTTATCTTTAATAGAATCTTATAGAAAAAAAAGTTTTGTGAGGTAACATGTTTTTTTCAAAAGAAATTATAGTAATTCATTTCCAATATCAATGTTCCGTTAATTATCAATAATATCCAAAACATTATTATTTATTTAATTGGATCTTTCTAAAAAAATGGTCCTGCTTACTCAAAAAATGTTACTATAAGTCTTTATGGGATAAAACTATTGTTTCATCCCAAAAAAATCATTTTAGGAAATGTTTAGGTCTTGGTTATTCATTCTATCAAAACTTATTTTATAATTTATGTGTAACCGATGGTCATCCACTCTAATAATTATATTATATATATTCAGTTCAACTGTTCAAACAATGTACTTTGGTACACTATTCATATTTTTTATTTCTATTCATATTGGTTTATACATGTTCATATTTTTTTGATAAATGTTCATATTTATTTATATTTTTTCACATAACATATTTTTTTAAATAATAGGTTTCAAATAAATAAATATTTTTATACACAACTTGTAGGATTAAAATAATATTTTATATATTGGTAGTTAAATTGTATTGAATATTTCATTGAATAAAAATATATATTTATTGAATAAATTTCATTAAATAAAATATAATCAATAATGGATTAATAGAAAAAATTAAACTAAAAATTTCCTTGAGTATAATATATTGAAATTGATAATCATATGAATCATCAAAGAAAATGATGGATTTTCTATTTATTTTATCAAGTAAATTTCATTGAATACTATATAGCGGTAAACCTTTTCATTGAATACAATATATTCATTAACATTAAAATGAGATACAACACACTCCTTAAGATGTAATATATACAATGATGTATTACAGTACATTTTAGTGAGATACAATATATGATCTATGTATTCTGTAAATCGCGACCCCAATTACCTAGAGTCGGTACATTATTACATAACATTGGAATGATCAAAAAAGGTCAAGTCTTGAAAAACATATTAGTTTAGTAGCGTTGGAATCACTAGATTCATTCATAAAGTTTACATTAAATCACAAAATGAAAACTAAAACGACATAGTCTCCATAGTCCACACTCATATCCCCTCATACTATCCCTGTAGGTCATTCATAAAATATTTCTTCACATCTTGGAAAAAATAAAACATAGAAAGAGGTGAGCTCAGATGCCCAGTAAGGATAACAATATGGCAGAAACTTTCATAAATAAGCATAAAAATTTAAGGCAATGTATAACTAAAACAAAATCCTTTTAAACATGAACTTTAGAAAAATATGGTAGAAATAAAATGAAATAATTCCATTTACTTGTTCACATGGATATTATACTAGTCGAATAGTCACATACAATATCAATAACCACTTTTATAATGATGGAATGCACAATGCGAGACTATCATAACCACATAGTTAAGGACTTATGCCAATACTACAAATAAGATTTTGTCAAGGCCTTGTTCCAAGACACTAGTTTGTCTCATGAGACCTACCAATGCATTGAAGAGCTATAGCGGGCTCCACCTGTCACTTATTAAGTCCATTGCATTCCTCATATGAACAGGTTTAAACATAACATAAACATTCGTATTAAAACTAGCATACAAAATGTCAATACTTTATCCATAAACCATGAATGGTATAAAAATAACACATCCATAGTCAAACATATCACAAAACCATCAATAAAATATGGAAGTTTTTTTATCATAATAAATCACATTCAAATAAGCTTAAAATCCATTAAAGGATGTTGACATAGATGAAATCAAAACAATTTGAGTGAAATATCTCTTCTTTTTTAAATCATTTTAAAGTCACATAATTATAAAATAAAACATTTACTTTGAAAATAATATTACAAGCATGTATGGGAAGCTACAACTGTTTTATAATGGTGGAAAATAGCCGTACCCATCGTATAAGTTAAAAAAGACATTCTTACCTTAATTCTGTCAAAAAGGTTAAAAAGGACCTTGTTTGAAAAAAGACAGAGAGTTTCCATTATAAACATCATATAAAAAGTAAACAAGGGTATAAATGAATTTAACCTATAGTCTGTAAAATAATAAGAATGATTTTAATACATTTTTATGAAACATGGATGTGGATGATAAAAAGGTCCCAGTAGATAATTACGTATAAACAACCTCAGATAACAAAGGGATTGTGTAATGAACTCTTACATTGTAATTTTGCTTGGATGAGGGTAGGTTAACCTCCTGTAAAATGATTAAATAATTTTTATTAAATTATACAAGAATAATATACTTTTATATGATATCATAAATGTTATTTTAACATTTCTTTGTTAATAATATATTATTAATATCGTCGTTTCCGGTGTCAACTTTCTCATTTTGTTTTATATGTTTTGTTACATAAGTAGTGTTTCTATGGATATGTTGTATCTCATTCATATACAGGATGATATCAAGTCCTTAAAAATTATTTTTAATCATCAAATGAGTATTTGACTTGAATGGATATGATGGGGAATGAATCTCATCGCGTTCGTGGAGATGGTAGTCCATACTTACGCACGAGCGACAATATCATTCTTTTGATATTAAAATAATATATAAATGGATGTTATATCATAGATACAGAATTATTATCATGATATATTTATTATTTGAATCAATTACACACCATTATCATACCCATCAAAATAATAATGTTTTAAATAACAATTACAACACGTCGTGGAGACGCTAAGCCGTACGTACGCACGTATGGTGACATGTCATTAAAAGGATGGATAGAATAATGAATATGGATGTAATATATTTATAATAACATCATAGTATATATAATATACTTTATTTATTATTTTATAATTAAAATAACAAATAAAGAAGAAGTTGAAGAAGAAAGGAACTTGAAAGAGGGCGGTGAAAACATTACCGCTTTTCTGGGTTCTTCCTTTTGATTTGATCAAAAGGGCTACTTAGGTTGGCTTTCTGATCAAACTATGGCCTCTAGGTTGAATTAAGGGATATTTAGAGAATATTTGGGCAGGGTTTGGCCGATAGAAAAGGTTTTTAAGGTTTGAATTAGAGGGAAGGGGAAGTGCCCTTTTATAAGAGGGGTGAGGGGCACCTTTGGAAAAGCTAGAAATATTATTTTATAATAAATTAATATTCAGTTTCTAATGGCACCAAATTTGATTATTTAAAGGTTAAGGTGGGGATTTATCGAAATCCTTTCAACGAATAGATTTTAGATAGTTTTGGGTCACTATGTTAACCTTATCCTTTATATTTAATTCTTAGTAAAATAGTTTGACATTTACCATGTCTCTTTGTATTTTTATATTATATAGTTAATAAACATACTATATACCTCCAAGAGACACCCAAGTGGTCCATTAATGATACAACCATCATTATAAAAGTCCGTTTTCTAAACATTAGATTTTTATGAAAAGAATATCAATTAATAATAAAATATTTTCTTTAAAAACTCTTATATGTCAATTTTGACACTATTGGGTATTTTGTTTTTGATAATTTCATAACAATATTATTACTTCAAAAAAAATTTATAAAACCAATAATAATATGTCATATTAACTTATAAAATTAATGTAATTCATAATATGTCTCAAATTACATTTATTTTGATATTTATAATATCAATTATTTTAATATTTCATTAATTATGCAATTATTGCATCATCATTGTGTCATAAATAAATTAATTTATTTAATGTATAAAAATTATAAATAAAATACCATTATGTAGGGAATATTTTTATATTTATAATTAAAATTTATAATCTAATTTATCTTATATATAACCCTGTATTAAAAATGTTTTAGTTATTAAACTATGATTTTAACTCTTTTAACACTTCTTTGAATAAAATAATAATAAATGTCCTAATCTAATAGAAGTGGACCTAAATGATAATATTTTTTTTCCTAAGGTTGTTTTTGGTCGAGATACACTTGTCCAATATAATTAGAATATATGTTAGGGTAATAATAATATCACTTTTACCCTTAATTACATTATTTACTTTTAACTGTGGTAAATAAATGTTAAAAGTTACTATTCACCAAAAATTATTTTTATCTTATTGGACCACATTTGACTCTTTGTTATTAATTTTTTCCCTCGTATTTTCAAAATTCCACTCACCGAATCGGTAAAATTATGTTTTATGTGATCTTCCAAATTTTCCTTGGAGGTGGGTAAAAGACGGTGAAAAGTTCAATAAAATTTTTATATATCTAAAATTATTCTAAACTAACTCCAAATAATTACACTGAAATTATATGGGTATTATATATCTATTTTTACCTTAATTAAAATTAAATAAAATAAATAAATATTTAAATAAAAAATCAGTTTTAAAATATAACTTAGTGTTTTTCCACTATTCATAAAAAATTAAATGTTTTCAGAAAAGTACCAAAAATTTACCCTAATCTAATTTTGATATTCCAAATCCAAAAATGAAGTTCATTTTGAAATATAAAATTTATTAAATTTCAAAATGTGGGTATTACTATTCATAACATCTAGTTTAATTGGTTGTGATGTGTGTTAGAACTCAAAGATGCGTACAACACACGCTACTGTATTATTAAAAGAGAAGCCTACCATGGAATCTTGGGGTGTTACATTCTCCCCTCTTTCAAATAATTTCTTCCTCAATATTTATACAATACTACCACATAAAAAGACTTGAGTGGTTCTTCATCATAAGTTCCTCAGGTTCCCACATTGCCTCTTCCATCATATGGTTTCTTCATAGAATGTTTACCAGACGAGTCGTCCGGTTTCTCAGCACTTGTTCTCTTGTATCAAGAATCCTGATGGGCTCTTCACAATAAGACAGATCGGGTTTCAATTCTAATTCCTTGTAAGTGAGTACATGCATTGGGCTAGGCATGTATTTTCCCAATAGTGATATGTGGAACACATCACGAGCATTGGAGAGACTTGGCGACATTTCCAAATAGAAAGCTACAACCCAAATTCGTTCTAGAATTTCTAAAGGTCCGATGTACCTGGGAATCATTTTACCCTTCTTACAGAAACGTATAACTCCCTTCCACAGATATACCTTCATGAAAACATGATATCCTACCTGAAATTTCAAATGCTTCCGTTGGTTATCGGCATAGCTCATCTGCCTACTTTGAGATGCTTTGATGTCGTTTTGGATTACATTTACCTTTTCCATTGTTTCGTCCACCTGTTCTGGGCCCATAAGTTTTCTTTCACCAATATCATCCCAACTGGTTGGTGTGCGACATCACTTTCCGTATAACGCATTATATGGTGCCATTTGAGTACTTGAATGTAAGCTATTGTTATAGGAAAATTCCACCAGAGGTGAATATTGATCCCACATACCTTGAAAGTCAAGTGATCATGATCTCAACATGTCTCCTATGTTTTGAATAGTCCATTCTGATTGTCCATCAGTATGGGGGTGGTATTAAGTGCTCAAATGATGTTTAGTATCCAGGGATTTCTGAAGACTTTTTATGAATCTTTATGTAAAACGTGGATCATGTTAAAAAAAATCGATATGGGTACTCCATGATGTCCCGGAAATTCATTAATATTTAGTCTTGCAAGACGTTCAAGTGGTAAATCTTACCTTACAGCAAGAAAATGTGCTGACTTGGTAAGATGATCAATAATGACCCATATTCTATCAATTCTTCTAGGAGTATTTGGTAGTACCATGAAAATGTCCATGGTGATATTATCCCATTTCCACTCTGGTGTGGGAAGAGGTTGCATGACTCCTCCAGGATGTTGCCTTCCAGCTTTCACTTGCTGACAAACCATACATCGTGATACAAAATCAGCAATCTCCCTCTTCATGTTGTCCCACCAAAAATGTTCGTTCAAATCTCTAAACATTTTGATTCTCCTAGGTTTTATAGAGAAATTGTAACTATGAACATCATCCAATAATTCCCTTTTTAGATCAGGTATATTGTGAACACATAGTCTCTTCCCAAATTTCAAAATTCCATCTATATACACAAAGTCACTCAATCTCCCATCATTCACACCTTAATCTTCTTTTGAAACTCTTCATCATCGGTCTGAGACCTCTTTATCCTTTCTAGTAAAGTATATTTTGAAACCATTTGAAAAAGAATTGATGTTTCACCTTCCATGGTGATTCCAATATCCATCTATACTAGATCCATGTATATAGGATCCTTTTCAACTCTAATCTTGTTCAAATCCCAATGATCTTTTCTACTCAAAGATCTGCCACTTTATTTTCCTTCCCTTGGTGGAAGTGTATCGTCCAATCATAATCCTTGAGTAGTTCAAGCCATCGCATTTGCCTCATGTTGAGTTCTTTCTGTGATAAAATATACATCAAACACTTGTGATTAGTATAAATCTCACATTTTTAACCATAGAGAAAATGTCTCCATATCTTCAAAGAAAATATTACACCATCTAACTCAAGATCATGAGTAGGATAATTTTTCTCTTGAATTTTCAGCTGTCGTGACACATAGGCAATAACTCTATCATTCTGCATAAGGACACAATGAAGTCCTTTCTTTGATGCATCACTATAAATAACGAAACCATCATTCCTCGATTGTAGATTCAATATATGACCAGTGACTAATCATCACTTAATTTCTTCAAAACATTCTTCACACTCTTTTGTACAAACAAATTTACCCCCTTTACGTGTGAGCTTCGTTAATGGGTTAGCCGATCAGGCAAAATTTTGGACGAAATGCCGATAATAACCTGCAAAACCAATAAAACTGCGTACCTCAGTTATACTCATCAGGGCTGGCCATTCTTGGATTTCCTTGGTCTTAGAAGGATCAACAGAGATTCCATCCTTAGGGACAGTATGTCTAAGAAAAGAGATCTCCTAAATCCATAATTCACACTTTCTAAACTTCCCATATAATTCATGTCTTCTAAGAATCTTCATGATAATGCGCAAGTGATTTTCATGGTGTTTGTAGCTTTTGGAATATACAAAGATATCATCAATAAATACCACTACAAAATAATCGTGATATTTATTGAAAACTCTGTTCATTTGATCCATGAAAACATAGGGTGCATTAGTCAGCCCAAAAGGCATTACTATAAACTCGTAATGCCCGTACCTGGTTCGAAATGCTATCTTCGGAATGTCTTCTTTATTGATACAAAACTGAAGGTTTCTAGATCGAAGGTAAATATTTGAAAAGTATTGAGCTCCATGAAGTTGGTCAAATAAATCATCAATGTGAGGTAGGGGATACTTTTTCATTATTTATATAGCATTGATTTCCCTGTAGTCCATACATAACCTCATGGATCCATCTTTATTCTTAACAAAAAGGATAGGGGCTCCCCATGGAGAAACACTAGGTCGAATAAATACATTATTACTCAATTCCTCTAGTTGTTTCTTTAGTTCAACTAATTCCACAATGGCCATTCTATAAGGGGTCTTCGATATGGGCCTTGATCTAGGAATTAAATCAATAGAAAACTCAATTTCTCATTATGGAGGGTGTCCTGGTAAATATTCTGGAAACAAATCATCATATTCTCTCACAATAGGTACATCCTCTATTAGAACATTCATTTCCTTACCCACATTTATTTCATTCTATTCCTCCCCGATAATTGAATTTAGATGAGCTACTGGGGTGGATCTAGGTAAGAATCAGGTGGTGACAATTCTTCTCTAAAGATAAGGTGTTCTTTATCACTATCATCAAAAATTGTAACCCCTTTCTTCTTAAAATAAATCATTGCAACATGGTCTAAAATCCAATCCATACTAAGGATTATATCATACTTAATAATAGGTATGACGATGAGATCAGTAGATAAAGAACATTTATATGCATTAAGGGGAAAGGATCGACAGAACATTGTAGCAATGATACATCCCTTGGGAGTTTTAACTGCTAACTCCCTTGTTAAATAAAATTGAAAATATCTAATTTTCATAGAAAACTAGGAAGATATGAAAAAATGGTATGATCCAGAATCAAATAATGCATTTTCTAAACTTGAGGAAACCATTAAATTACATGCCATCACATTTTTCGGAGCTTCTACCTTAGTAGTAGTGATAGAATAAGCATGTCCATGATCCCTTGGACTTTTCTAAGGTAAGTTCCCCTGATGCTTCGGACATTTATTTTCATAATTTCCCATCTCCATGCAGTTATATCTTTAATAATCATTAGCTTTTTTCTTTCCCTTGCAATCACGAGCTTTGTGGCCTTTTTCACCACACTTTTAACATACTCCAATTCCTTTTAAGAAAGTATCAGGGTGTTTCTTATGACATTTACTGCAGGATGGATAATAAACTTTTCCCTTCTTCCCTTTATTTACATTTCCAGAGTGATCAACAGATCTCTTATTCTCTTGCTTTTCTTCAAAGTCGTAAGACATAACGAATTCTTTTTTATGTCTTGATAGCACATTAGGCAATATCTTCGTACAACGAGAAGGATTGTGACACTAATTCTCGATGAAGAAATGGTTTTTACCCATAATATAAATGATCAATCTTACTTCATGGGTTACGTATATAATCTCCAGCATACCTTGCTAACCTTGTAAAGTCAGCCTCATATTTTGCGAAATTCTCATTCTCCTTTTCTCTCAGACTCAGAAATTGCCTTTCCATATCTACTCGATGGTCACGAGGAATGTATTTTTCTTTGAAAAGATCATTGAACTTCCTCTATTCTATATTTGATAGTTCATCATCTTCTTTTGTGTTTTCAATCAATGACCACCATTGATCAGCATCTCCAGTGTGGTGGTAAACTGCCGTTATAAATTTTTCCCTTTCACTACTCCCCAAGGCATTGAATATTTTCTCTAAAGAATTTATCTATTTCTCAGATACTAGTAGATTTGTAATCCCATTTAATGATGGAGGTGGATTCCTCATGAAGTGATCTAACATTGATCTTCCAAGCTGCGGGACAGGGTGCTCCATACGGGTAAGGTTAATATTCATAACCTGATTTAGTTGTCCCAGTATGGTGATTAGCTAATCAGCACCAGTTGCATCACCATCTCCATATAATTATCTTGAGCAGGAGGGAAATCAAAATATGGAGTGTGTGCATTGATACAATTTCCATTTCTTCCACTAGGCTCCATTTCTAAACAATGTAATACACTATATTAGAATATGAATTTCAATACATAAATCCAAACTTGTAAAACACTTAACATAAATTGAACTATTTATGGATATAATCCATAATCATAAAAATGTTTTCTTTGAGGAAGTATATAATCATAAATCATTCATAATGGTTTGTAAATAAAATGAGAATTATCCTAAGCATATCCCCCGGGAGTGTCGTAACCAAGAGTGCATCCAGGCCCGTTATCATGCAACAGTTCCCATTCGAGTCTAGCTCAAAGCGGTGTTTTCAGGTTTTACCCCTAGGTACATATCTTCCAGAGCCGGCTCTACCTACTCGTATCCAGACATGGATTTATTTATCATAAAACTCACAAAATCTCTACAACACCGAAATTCTATGAAGTTTTCTATACTAATCCTAATAGACCATATTTGGTCTCTATGTTCTAATCATAGTTTATCTAAATCTAGTTTCCCTGGTTTGTACTAATCTTCCTATGATACCAACTGTAATGCCCCGACCCCAGTTACCCAAAGTCGGTTCATTATTACATAACATTTTCATGATCCAAAAATATCATGTCTCGAAAGATCGATTAGTATTGTAGCCTTGGAATCAATAGATACATTCATAAAGTGTAGGTTACATCATGAAATGAAATCAACAACAACATAGTCTCCATAGTCTAAACTCATATCCCCTAATATTATCCCTACAGGTCATTCATAAAATACTTCTTCACATCCTTGAAAAAATAAAACATAGAAAGGGGTGATCTCAGATGCCCAGTAAGGATAACAATATAGCGGAAACTTTCATAAAAAGGCATTAACATTTAAGGCAATGTATAACTAAAAAAATCCTTTTAAACCTAAACTTCAGTATAATATGGTAGAAATAAAATAAAATAATGTCATTTACTTATTAACATGGATATTCTTCTAGTCGAATAATCACATGCAATATCAATAACGACTTTCATATTGATGGAATGCATAATTCCAGACTATCATAACCACATAGTCAAGGCCTTGTGCCAAGACTACAAATAATATTTTGTCAAGGCCCTGTTCCAAGAAACTACTTTCTCTCATGAGACCAACCAATGCATCGAGGAGCTATAGAGGGATCCACCTGTCACTTCTTAAGTCCAATGTATTCCTCATATTAATATGATTAAACATAACATAATCATTCATATTAAAACTAGCATGCACAAGGTCAATACATTATCCATAAACCAAGAGTGGTATAAAAATAACACATCCATATTCAAACATATCACAAAACCTTCAATAAAATATGTAATTTTTGTATCATAATAAATCACATTCAAATAAGCTTAAAATCCATCAAAGGATGTTGACATAGATGAAATCAAAACTATTTGAGGGAAATATATCTTTTTTTTAAATCATTTAAAAGTCACATAATTATAAAATAAAACATTTACTTTGAAAATATTCTTATAAGATTTTAAGGGAACCTTCAACAATTTTTTAACGGTGGCAAATTGCCTCACCCGCCGTATAAGTTAAAAAATGTATTCTTACCGTAATTCTGTCGAAAAGGTTAAAAATGACCTTGTTTGGATAATGACAGAAATATTCCTTTATCAACATCTTATAAAAAGTCAACAAGGGTATAAATTATTTTAACCCATAGTATGTAAAATAGTAATAATTATTTGAAATTCATTTTTATGAAACATGTATGTGGATGATAAAAAGGTCCTAGTGGATAATTACGTATAAACAACCTCAGATAATGAAGAGATTGTGAAATAAACCCTTACCTTGTACTTTTCCTTGGTTGAGGGTAGGATTACCTACTGTATAATGGTGAAATAATTGTTATTAAATTGTATAAGAATCATACACTTTAATGTAATATCATATATGATCTTTTAACATTTCTTTGTTAATAATATATTAGTATTATCGTCGTTTCAGGTGTTAACTTACTCATTTTATATTATATGTTTTGTTACATAAGTAGTGTTTGTTATTGATAGGTTGTATCTTATTCATATACATGATGATATCATGTCCTTAAAAATTATTTGTAATCATCATATTATATTTAGAGTCGCGTGGATATGATGGGGAATGAATCTCATCACGTTCGTGCAGACGATAGTCCCTACATACGCACGAGCGACAATATCATTCTTTTAATATTAAAATAATAAATAAATGGATGTTATATAATATATAAAGAATAATTATCATGTTATATTTTTTATTTACATCAATTAAACATCATTATCATACCCATCAAAATAATAATGTTTTGAATAACAATTACACCACGACGTGGAGAGGGTAAGCCGTACGTACGCACGTATGGTGTCATGTCATTAAAAGGATGGATAGAATAATGAATATGGATGTAAAATATTTATAATAACATAATATTATATATAAGATACTGGTGTTATTATTTTATAATGGAAATAACAATGAAAAAAGAAGTTGAAGACGTAAGGAACTTGAAAGAGGGTGGTGAAAACATTACATCTTCTTCGGGTTCTTCATTTTTATTTGATAAAAACGGCTCCTTAGGTTGGATTTATGATCAAAATAAGGCCTCTAGGATTAATTGAGGGAAGTTGAGAGAATATTTGGGTAGGGTATGGCTGAGCCAAATGGCTTTTAATGTGTGAATTAGAGGGAAGGAGAAGTACCCTTTTATAAGAGGGGTGAGGGGCACCTTTGGAAAAGCTAGAAATATTATTTTATAATAAATTCATATTCCTTTTATAATGGCTCCAAAGTGTATTATTTAAAGGTTAAGGTGGGGATGGGTCTAAAGCCTTTAAACAAATAGATTTTAGATAGGTTTGGTCACTATATTAACCTTATCATTTATATTTAACTCTTAGTTAGATAGTTTGACCTTTACCATGTCTCTTTGTATTTTTATATTATATAGTTAATAAACATACTATATACCACCAAGTGACCTCCAAGTGGTCCATTAATGATAAACCTATCATTATAGAAGCCTTTTTTCCGAAAATTATATTTTTAGAAATAGAATAACAATTAATAATATAATATTTGTTTTAAAAACTCTTTTATGTCAATTTTGACACTATTGGATGTTTTGTTTTTGATAATTTCATAACCGCATTAATACTTCAAAAAAAATTTATAAACAATCCTAATATGTCATATTATCATATAATTTTTTTTTATTCATAAAAAGTCTCAAATTACATTTATTTTGATATTTATAATATCAATTATTTTAATATTTCATTAATTAGGTAATTACTACATCACCATTGTGTCATAAATAAATTAAATAACATAATGCCCAAATATTAAAAATAAAATACAATTATGTAATAAATCTTTTTATATTTATAATTAATATTTATAATCTAATTTATCTTATGTATTACCCTGAATTAATATTTTTTTAGTTATAAAACTTTGATTTTAACTCTTTTAACTCTTCCTTGAATTAAATAATAATTAATGTACTAATCTAATCCAAGTTGACCTAAATGATAATATTTTATTCCTAAGGTTGGTTTGGTTCTATTTACACTTGTCTAAAATAATTAGGACATGTGTTAGGGTAATATTAATATCATTTTTACCCTTAATTACCCTATTTACTTTTAACTGTGGTAAAAAAAGTAAAAAGATACTATTCACCAAAGATTATTTTTAACTTATTGAACCACATTTTACTCCTTGATATTAACGGTTTCTCGGGGATTTTTGAAATTTCACTCACAGAAGCGATAAAATTATGTTTTATGTGATTTTCCAAATTCTCTTAGGAGGTTGGTAAAAGACGGTGAAAAGTTCAATAAAATTTATATATATCTAAAATTATTCTATAATAACACCAATGAATTAAACTGAACTTATATAGGTACTATGTATCTCTTTTCAGCTTAATTAAATTTAAATAAAATAAATAATTATTTAAATAAAAACTTGGGTTTAAACTATAACTTAGTGTTTTTTCACTATTGATAAAAAATTTAATGTTTTCAGAAAAGTACCAAAAATTTACCCTAAGATAGTTTTGATATTTCAAATCCAAAAATTAAGTCCATTTTGAAAGATTAAATTTATATAATTTCAAAATGTGGGCATTACTATTCATAACGGCTAGTTTGATCAGTTGTGGTGTGTGTTAGAACTCGAAGTTGAGTACAACGCGCGCTACTGTATTATTCAAAGAGAAGCATACTGTGGAAGATTGGGGTGTAACATATTCAATGTATGGAGTGATATACATGTTAGTGACATACAATGTATTCTCTATGGATAAACTATTAGTTCAAGTGCTTTATTAATTTTCATACTATGATATATACATATGTAGTAATATTTAAAATGTTTTTCCTAAATTTCATTCATATAATACATATTATAATAAAGATAGATAAAAAAATAGTGTTTAATTTATTTATTTAAATTTCAATATGATTATATTTATATTAAAAAAATTAGTTGTAAATAATTGTCTTTTTTACTATAGAGTTTTTGAATGTAGTTCATAAAATGTTTCTATTAAAATTATATATTATATCTCTTTATGATCATTAAATTAACCTCTTTGTAAAGAAAAAATGATGATTATTTAATAATAGGAGAAAAATAAATGAATTATAATATAGAAAGAGATTTCTAATGCATAAAAACATAAAATTTATGTATCCCTCAATCATTTGTAACATAATTTGGGATAACAAAAAAATGAAATCTGATATGTATCCATATAGAGAGAGAGAGAGGATGTTGGCAGACCATTAAATAAATAAAATATAATTATAGATGTGATTGCTAACTCATTAAATCTATTATTTATCTATCAAATTAAATTTGATATCTATCTAATAGATTACATATTCAAGAATTTGATTTTCAAAAGATTAAAATGATATGTGTCTAAGAGATTAGACAATTCAAGAATTTAGTTCATTCAAATATTATATGATATTCAAAAGTGAAATATTATTTTCAAAATTCTAATATAGATTTTAAGTAATTAAAATCTACTCTGATATGTATCGAACAAATTATAGTAGATGGGTTTTCCAAAAGATTAAATTAGGCATATTTATATATAGTTATATTGATGGTATTCTTACATATAATTTGGGTTTTCTAAAAAATGAATGGGTTCATAAAACAATATGTTACATGTGATATCAATTAATAGATTATTATTTTTCACTAAAATAATTGAAAAATCTCTACCAATATCATTTCAGGAACAAACATCTTTTGATAATTCTTATTTCATATCTATTTGAAAAAATATTATGATTTCATTTGTATTTTTTCTATCTTTGTTTTATACTAACAGTCAATTTATAAATGATGTATACTCCCTAGTATTTTTATGATGCCCTATGACATATATTAATATATAATAGAATATTTTATAATAAATTATTTATATAAATAACCATTTTGGTGGTATTTTAAAACCGTTAAATACATAATTTTGTTCATGCCCAAATTTTTAGTCTTCAATTTACACTCTACTTTGTATATTTTTAGAAATTAGAACATATGTGGATTTTTTATCCTTGGAGTCCATTTCATAATGAAAAATGTACTATGTGAATAGCATTTATGTTTTCATCCATCAAAAAAATGGCAGACCATTTCATATATTTTTCATATTATAATACAGACGCTGTTTTGGTTGAAGATAAAACATTTGATCCAACTATTGATCTGGTTAATATTAGAAAATAAACTATAACATTGAATTTGAGATTTTAGCTATCCAAGGATCGGAATAATATTGATACTAATACACACTTTATTATGTTTTATGGATGAGGCTTCTGATGTTATACTCATTTATATTAATGTAGATCAGAAGGAATGATTTGAGGCAATCACTGTCCAATCTCATCAAGATGAAAAACGGTTCCCCTATATTGACCCCCCATGTGTATATTTTATAGAAATGCTTCATGTATGTCAAGATAAGAAATAATAATATTCATCCAGTTCTAAGCCATCTTATTTTTTCTTTTGAATAGTAGTTGCACTGTGCTCTGGACATGGATCTTTCCTTGTTATATTGGAAACTACTTCACATCCCAAGTGTGGATAGATTTTCTTTATTTTAAAACAATTCACAAACAATGTTTTGAACTGATTGAGGCAAGTACAAATAGGTTTATATACATGGTTTGGAGATTAGTTTTCTCTACAATATTCTCTCATGTGTTTTTCGACTTCTTTAATTTTTTTTCTTGTACTGTGTTTATCTTTTGATTGTTTTTTCATTTATTATTATTTTTTTCTAGTGCTACCCATGATTGTGTGTCGATTTCAGTAGGCTAAATGATTTTGGTTTTTTTAATTCAACTTCATAGGATATATAAAATCACCATATGACTTTTATTTCCATCATATTAGTTTTTAGGTAATTTCAATAAGATTTAATTTGTGAATGTTCTAAAAAAATAATTTTGGGACTAAAACTATGAAATGTTAATATTAGTTTGATAATAGTTGAGAGTAGGTAGCATGCTTTAATTATTTTTGTATATGCTCTTCTTTTTTTTATCCTCTATGAGGTGTCAATTAAATTCATGCATTTACATTCATAAATATTTATGCTCTTTATTTTGGGAAATTATTTTCATGCACATTGAGAATGTGAAAATTTTTAATTTATTTTTTTTCAAAATTCCCTCACATAAAATACATATTTTAAATGTTCAACTAGAATTATTTTTATTTAATGCTATTTTTGATGATTATAATTCATTTGATCATGATTCCATACAATGTTTCCCCATGGAGGTGCTTATAGGCTAGACATTAAACTTTTTATAGCTATTCATGTTGAGAAGAACAAAATTTTCTAGATCGATAATGAGAAATTGATGCTGATTTGGGTGAGTCAAGGGATACACATTTCTAGATTTTGTAACTTCTGTTGTAAGGTTTTTTATACTTCATTGTTAATTTTTTTTTGTTTTTTAATTAGTATTTGTGTCCCTCAAAAGTTTTTTAATCTGATTTATTACAAACTGTTGGGAAAACATTAATTAGATAGTTTTATTTATTGTTCTTATTTTGTTATATGTTCTTTTATTATTAAATATTTATGATATTTTATATGGATGAAGGATTTACATAGAATTTAGAATGATAATATAATTAAATTTTCTATTTTTTTCATGTCAGGAGGGTAAATTATTATGTTTCACCTTCAAATTTTCTAATATGGAACAAAATGTACATACTGTTTGGATCTTTTGTTAGATTAATCATTGAGGTTCCCTTTTATAGGAATCATTGAGTAATTGGTTTTTTATCAATAATGATATGAAAATGTTATAGTGGATACTCAAGAGAGCTGATGATGTAAAAGGAAATAATCATTGGGGTAGCATGCCATGGTAGAGTGGTAGATCATTATTGTATTCATAGAACCCAATGCAAGTATGAACCATGGAATGAAAAATTATGTGTGTGAGTTTTGAGTGACATGTAATGTCTCTTGAATATTGGATACTTTAAAGAACATTTGTAACATGATTCATGAGGATTCATGTTGATTTTGAAAGTGTTCATATATAATAATTTTATAATTATTATATAATAATTTTATAATTATTATATAATAATTATAGTTATTATGTTATATATAATTAGATTATTAATTATAATGTACAATTTTAGAATAACATATAGGAATATACATATTTAATATTTTATTCAAAATATAATTTAAAAACTGATATTAATCATTACTATTTATTATAATAAATGGGAAGATAAGTGTTTTTAATATTATCAATATATTTTTTTGTCACAATAATCTATCACAAAATTTTTTGACTAGAATATATATATTATATGTAATAGTTATTATCAATAGATAAAATCGTCATATTAATATGTCTCTATGAATTTTAATAGAAATATATATTATTTATTGGTATTATTATAATTCCAATAGTAATATTTTATTTTCATCTATAACATTTAGAAACAGAGTTTTTACCAACAATTTTGTGAAATGAATTTTTTCTGGTATATTTATTTTCCCACAGAAAATTCATATTTACCAATAGATATAGCCATGTTGAAAAAATATAAATATATATTTTTGAAACGGTTAATGATACTAGGAGAGATATTTCTGCCTTATCCAAATCATTGTATTCCACTCCTTGATGTGCCCCTAAATTACACATGACCTCCATAATTTACTCTAGAGTCCCCCATAATCCATCTAAAAAGTACATCTAATGGATATATATAGTCTTAATACATTTATGGATGATTTTTACATTATTTGTTTTATCACAATCACTATCTATTAGACTATAAGAGATTTCATCCAAGGACCATTTTAGAATAATAATGACCTTATGGGTCTCCCATAAAAGTTCTTAAAAATTTACATACTAATTTTGTAATGGAATATTTAATTGTATAATATCTACACTATATGTAGATGATACTACCAAATATAGGAAAAATATTATCTGTGCACTCGCAACATCTCCTCCATTATCATAGTTTTTCACTCTGTGTTTTCTTCTATATGTGGGTGGAACACCATGATTAAATTAAAAGAATACTGAATTTTTCTAATAACCATATAAAAAATAATTTTTTGAAGAGATCATGAAGGTACAAAACAACAAGAAAATGGATAACCTTGAGGGTGGAGAACTTGTTTTATGTATAGGCGTTCAAAACCCTATATTGAACTACCCTCTTAGATATCTAAGAAGTCAGCCGACATGGTGTGTTGATCTAGGATCACCTATATATTATCATAAACTCTATGTAATCATTATATTGACATAATAAAATAAATGGGGAAACATGTAAACATGTGCTTTAGGACCATTATAGTCTGGGTAAAACATACTAGAACCATATTCTAGAGATTCAGCTATAGGAAAGAGATCAATAAATTTTAAAAATAAATAACATTCCTCTTAATCATTGACCTCCAAAAAATTATTTGATGATCTTGTAATATCATTTCAACTATTGATTGTACTCATAAGTGGGACGTGTGAATCATTCTCTGAAAACCCTCTAATATCATGACATGTGTTATCATTCCACCTTAGAAAAGGGTAAAATATTCCCCACCTTTAGAATATTGATCCAGAATGTGCCCTATGAATATCTATTCAGACAAATATTAGTAATAAATATCTCCAAACTACGATTCCCTAACACAAACAAGAATCTCTAGTGTAAGAATTGATGATTGAATGTAATGTACACCAACAAATTCCAAAAATATCAATAATCAAGGATTCCAACTCCAATATAGCCATGCTCAATAAAAACAGGAAATATTCTTTTTAGAGATAATCCTTAAAAATGATTCACTCTATAAAAAACTAATATTCCCTAATGAACACTACCCATTAACACTGTGTTATGTTATGGAAATTTGTGAGATATAATTGATACTCTTTTGTTCATAATATATGATGGATTTACCTTATATAAGATAGTGAAATGATTATTTATGGTCGAATAACACGCCAACTATCTCCATATCATTGGTCACATTAATCTACTCATAGACTTACTTATTTGAAGATCGATATGAAATAAGATTCCAAATATGAATCAAAACACATGAAATGCCTACTCAAGAGGCATTACCGACCACCATTTACTAAACTCCATCTTCTCATAGTCTCAAGAGGGGGGTACCCATGAGAATTTTATTACATATCCTAATAATCCTAATGACTATCATATGACCACATGAACATGATCCACAAATATTTCAGGGTAATTTGAGTTTCCATGATACTTTATCAAATAAAGAAAATGTATGGAATGTTTTTTTATATCCTATGAATGAACCATACCTTATTTACATCATTTATTAGATCTAAACCATGAACATCTTCAATTTATATTTGTACAATAACTACACAATATTATGTGGTTAATAGTCCCATATTGTAGACCTATAAAATCTTGTACTAACACATCAAGTGATTCGAATAATGTTGGTTTTATTAATTTGTGTTCCAAACCATACTCAAATGAATCATATAATCCTCCTTTGTTGATAAATAAATTATGATATCATTTATGAGGGCCACACTAAATTGATCCAGTTTTTGTTGAATGGTCGGTGTCATGATTACTAAGGAAACATATGTGGAATTAAACAAAAAACAAGGAATTATAAAATACTAACAGTGCCAATCGAGGCACCAAAACAACATCATTAGTATTCTCCCTTCTCAAAATCAGTGCTGGAGAAAACTTGAATAGAGGTTAGTTATCGAAAAAAATTCATCAATATTATCAATTCAATGAAATAAATGACAATAATTGGTGGATACATATTCTTGATATTAATATAATTAAGTTGATGATAATCTGTGCATATCATCAAGCTCTTATTCACTTTTATTCCAAAATACACTGGTCTATATTGGGGAACCCATAGGGCCAAACAAATACCTTCCACCACTAATCCTACAACTATAACTTTATATCCCACAACTCTATTGGTTCTATACAATTTCTTGGAAAATAAGTAGTTTTATTGACTTGGTGATGGTTTATAAAGACAAGGATAAGTTGATTGGGATGTTTTCTGGGCACAATTTGGGAAACATGACCTTGTACACACCTATGTAGGGAAATGAATTCTTATATATTTTATTTATCTAGGAAAATTAAATCTATTCTATGATAAATATATTTTAACCTACTAAAAATAGTTGTGATAATCTAAACATCTGTGAGTGTATATAGACTAATATTTCATCGTATCATCATGTGTCTGCATATTATGTTCATATAATCCTACAATAATGGGGGTTAAAGGATATAATAAATTTCAATAATATATTTAATTAAAATTGAGGTCCTTTCAATAATATTAATTTCATCCTCAAATATTGATCATATTTCTTGCCTGCATATTTTTTAATGTATATAAAAGAATGTTTATTGAGTGAGAAGTGAACTCAAATAGAGATAGACTGAGTAATTTTAGTAAGATAATCTAAAACCATATATAAATAATTCCTTCCCTTTAATGTATTCATAAGAAAAATTATAAATCCCTGGTGATGTTCTAAAATTTTAATATAGGCCTCTGTAATGGTTACATCACCCCCATAAACATTATTCCTTTATATGATATCTTAATTGTATTCAATTCACATTGATGTATCTTTTAAAATATCACTATTCATATTGTATAACTATTTTTAATCTCATATATATGTATATATAGTTTTGATTCCAAGGTGGATAGAAAATATTTATCTATGAGCATTAGTAAACAAAAATTTCATCATCTCAGGCTCTGATAGTATGTATAACTTTTTCCCAAGTCTCAAAAAATAGTAATCATCAACATAAATCTCAAAGGATTTAACATATATTATTCAATTTACAATTTTAGAATCTCCACATTATACCATTGAGCTTATAAATATTCAATTTCAATAATTACTGACTGATCATTTAATTAATATTTTATATTTCACCTTCTTCTTTTAGTATTTCAATCCCTACATTGTCTAGGAAAATAGGATTTATCTAAGTTATCTTCATGAATTAGTTCAAAATATATTTAATACATATATAATTTATTACTTTACAGTAATTACAAAGATATTAGTGAAATGAGAAGTCATAGTACTCAATTAGAAATAACTGTCTTCATTGGTGGATTTGAGAGCATTTTTTTGTAATTATATAAACCATACTTTTATGGTTAATATATATGTAACACCTCGATCTATAGATATAATACCTCTGAAAATTATACGTGAATACTATTACAACCCACAATAAATAATGTGACATATATTTTTTCACTTGAATAATTAAATGTATTGAGGCATATTCAATCACATTATAATTATTTCTTAGTACACAACCTAATCACTTCATTGATGAATTACTATAAATTGATATTCATTCCCCACATGTGGATAGTGTAGATAAAAGTGATAGTATTGTTCATTTCATTAACTACTAAAATTTTTCTGTACATTGATTAGTATAGAAAAACATAACTCTCTTTTGAGTTATTATGGTAGTTGGTTTTAAAAATTTAGATAAGTTCTTCCCAAATCCTCGATAGTTCATAGTTAATCCTAAGAAGATACATATTTTCATTACATTAATAGGTTTTTGATATCAGTAAATCACCATTTTCCTAAAATGATTCATATATATATAATAATAATTATATATACTCCTTACAAAACATACTTTAATTAAGATTCCATATGAAATATTCTTTCTTAATGTATTTAGCACAATAATAACATTTTCATCATGTTCATCCTTCGGTTTGGAGTACATGAGAAAGTAATAATTAAATACCACTACAAAATTTTTTAAGCCATTCATTAAAGATTCAATTCATCTATACTATGAATATAACCCGATATTTTGTGTGTTGGAGTCTCCATCGGTAAAAACATGCAATATCCATACCATTGATTGACAGAATCCTTGTAAATTTTCCTTCTTCTTCACCATTAATTGATGATATCTACACCAATTCCTATACTAGATAATAAATATTATGCACCTGGTTTTTTTATTATTTAATAAAGCTATAGATTGTAATTATTATCCTTATTCAAGATTTATTTAGGTTCCTATTAACATATATAGCAACACATTAACCCATCCTTCTTTCTAGGAATGTGAATTTATACACTCCACAGTGTAGAAATTTTTCATATGACACCCTTTTATATATTATCCAATATTTCATTCTTTAGTTCATATAGTTTAATAATTTAATGTCTAAAAGGACTATTGGATTTGAGTAATTTTATAAGTAATCGTTCAATGGCGAAATCAATATCTCAATCAAGAGGAAGACTAAGTAACATAATGAGTAATACATATACATTTTCCCGCAACCTGGGAATTTCTGCTTTTGTGGTATTCTCCATTGAATATATATAGTATTTGAGGATGAATAGGGATATTTAAAATTATTTATTTCTTCCAACAGATTTTGTTCACTATATATAATGGAATTCAATCCAAGTCCATAAATTCATTTAATTCTACTATAGGGAGTACACAATTTTTTTCCAAGAAGATTAATCTAAAAAAATTTAACATCAGATGAGTTATATAAATGAAATGAAATAATTGATCCTCTTTATGTATTATTGTATAATTTTCATGGTATAGTGTTTAAATATTTCTTTAAGCATGAAAGATATTAAATAATAAATAGAAACATAATACAATCTTATATTCGTTGTTCTTGAATGAATTGATAGTGTAAACACGAATGCATAATTTTTATAATGTAAAATTTTTGTAGAGAAAACATAGTATCAAACATTCTCGATGGTAGTTAGTGGTTACAAAAATTGACATAATTAACTAAAATATGATGTGTCTGTGTCCCTGAAAGTCAAAATATTAGACAATTGTTTAAATATTGATTGCATCTACCCTTTATTGTTACATATATCTTAGATTCATCAACTCCCATAAACATTGATTAGTTTTATGTATATCCTTTCAACACATATAAATTTTTTTATAACTTTTCTATAGTTTTTAGGAAATATTATCCCACATTTATGAAAATTGTGAATTTTTATTTTCTTCAATAAATATGATTTTCCATTGATCTGGTAGAGTTAAACTCCATTCTACTATTATTATATCTATCCCCATTATATAATCAATAATAATTATTCTTAATCTAAACATTAATATCAAATAAAACTATTTCATCGTTGTTATAAACAGCGCAAAATCACAAGGATTTTTTATGACCTGGATTTCGTCCACCAAAGAAGTCATTATCCATGATTTTGGTGATAATGAAAATTCAAATGGAAAACATTGACTGATTTATGTTATTATACTTAAATAAAAATACTAATTGTCCACTATTTTAATGACTCTAAGAAGAATCTTTCATTTGTTAAGACAATGAGTTTGAGGAAAATATTTAATGATAAAAATATTTTCATGAATTCATCCCACTAAATATATTTGGTATCTTCCAAGGATTTTGACTTATTGATCAATGTCCACCACATATATAATTATCACTCTAAATTATTAAAAAATATATATAACATTATATTTCCATGATATTTTGAGGAAAAATAATTATTACTCAGGGTAATATATCTATATTTACATAATATGGGGATTAGAAGATCCACTAAATCTGAGAGTCCATTACTATAATAATGACTCAGTTTTTTCTAGTACTCTTTTAAGTGACGAAGGAATTCCACACAATTCATGTTATTATTCATAAAATGATTTGTTTTATGAACTTACCATCATCAAGTTCTAAAATCTGACTTTCATCATACTAGTTCATCACTTGGGATATCATGAAATATCACATTATTAATATTATTTACATCATTTTTATTATTTAATGATATTTATATAAACAATTGAAAATTAATGACTGAATTACTAATATTCTTAATAATATAAAAATAAAAATATCAATATCAATAATAAATGTAAAATACCTAATAATTTCCATTTATATCAATACATGAAAATCTATGGGCTTCAATTTAGCATATCCATTATATTTTTCATATTATTCTCTCTATGATAATCACCAAAAAATTGACTATTATTTTATACAAATAATATATTCCTGATTATCATACATAGATTATAACATTATTATTAACCTAATGGTTCCAAATGATACAACCCATAAATATAAAAGTGCAATTCATTTTGGCGAATTTTAATATACTACAGAAATTGAAAAATAAACCACGTCAAATTTATTTTGATCTTTATAATTATATTATTTGTAACATTTTTATTTAATTACTACAAGGTATTACTAGGGGAAATTAATTAATAATATAATGAGATATAAATTAGAGTAATAGAACTACCATGATAACCAAGGGTAACCTAAGCGTCATGTGAAATAACATGATATAAAGGATGTCAGTAATGACATGAATTCATCAGAAAAATAATTAGATTTCATGAAATAAATGGATAATTATATTTTGAAAACACCATAAAATTTTACATCATAATAACAAGTGAAGGATAATTGTTATGAAAGCATGAAAATTGTGTTAGGATTACAGTCTATGCTTCTTACATGGAATTTCAATAGATGAAAATTTCAAAAAAATGTGTAATATATAATTCAAAACACACCCATCTTATTAAAATATATATTTTAATATGTGTTAAATATAACGATAAATATATAAGAAATAATACATCATATAATAGTATATAAACTATATTTATTCCATATTTCTATCACTAAACATTGAAAAACTAATAAATCATGACGATTCCCATGAGAAAAATGAAGTATATGTTCGTGGATGTTCATATCCGAATCAAGAATAATATGTCTAATGAATGAAAATTGAATAAATATTATTATTAAGAAGTAATTATTTAGCCATAAAATTGATCATATTAATTGAAATTTTAATGTATGATTAGGGAACATCTCTAGGAGAGGAGAATGTAGGATTTTACATTTGAAAAATAAAAAAAATTAGTTCCTATAAACTATATTTGTTGGTTATCATGGTAGTAAAATTTTATTAAAATATTGAAAAATAGGAACAAATAATGTTTAAAACCTATATATATTTAGGTAATTCGATTTAATTAATAGCTTGCCTTTCATGTTGCATAATTCTATGCTTCTACTACATGGAACACTTTCATATCTAGCAATGCAAGCTACACCAAGTTAATTAAAAACTTAATTTTATTATTATATTATTTATACCAAAAAATTACAAACTATCCCTTATAATGGAGGGTATGAACATGATTAACTAAATTATGAAATTTTAGTTTACACATGTAAAACCCCTTTTAAAATATAGTATGTTTTTTTATAAAAAACTATTTAAATTGGCATAAGTGTGGTTTATACCAAAAAAATAAAAAAATCACTCTTTTTGGATTATAGTAATGAAATATATATATATATATACATGTATGTATATATATATATGTTTAAAATATTCAATATAATGTTCAAAAATAAAAATATGTTTTTTCTAGACATGGTATAAAAATAAATCTGGTTTTATTCTTACAAACTATATTTTTCTAAAAGAAGTTTTTTATATCATTTTGATGGGAAACTTGTTTTAAATATAGATTTTGAAGCTTCAAAAAATTACATTTAAAAAAAACATCCAATTTGCAATTATAATATAAGAAATAAGTTTGGTTTAATTTTTGGTATTTTGGGGATAAGTTTCATGTTTTGATAAATAGTGAAAAATACTGAATTTTAATTCAAAATGCATTTTTATAAATAATTTATCGCAAAAAATTATATTTTTTATTGGTTTTAAAGTATAATTAGTTCAATTTTATATAATTTAATCCAATTTAGGTCATTTTAATTTATTTCAAATTTAATATAGATATAAAAACATTCTAATATTTTGATCATTTGACACATTAACACCCCTATGTTTTCTCTCATCTGTGAGAATAATTATTAATTAATTCCGGAAAATTATTGTAACTGAATTTTGAAATATGGATTAAATATTTTTAATAATAATTTCTACATTTATTGAATATTTCCCATATATTTTTTTCCAATGTGAATAGTAACATTTTTAATTTTTTTTATCATGGTATAGAGTAAATTGGATAATTTATGTTAAAATACTATTATAAGGTGTATAAATTGGGTATAATAATTTCCCTAAAATTATTCTATTAATTTATATTTTCTCAGAACACATGAGTTTCAAAATTTAATAATTTAAGGGCAACTTAACAAAGAATATGACTAAGAAACTATAAAAATCAATGAGAGTGACAAAAATGTCACACTCGTCATTTTAATAACTCTATTATTTTAAATATAGGGTTAAATAGAATATATTATAATCTATATGTGTTATTATGAAATATATGAATTTATTATACATAATTAAAATTTATTTCTAATTTCATTGATAAAATAATTATAATTAATACATACATAATGATGGTACAAAAATTACTAAAATAATGAAATACTAAATTATGTGATATTAAAATTATTTAAATTTATATATTTTGAATTAATTAAGGTGATAAAAGAATTTTATAGGAGAAGATGAAAAATTAAGGGACTATTAAATTAATTTTTTATGTTATCTAACTATATTTATTTTCATAATGTCAATGTAATGAATAGTTTCAAAATTGATTGTAATGATATATTATGAAAACAGAATTATTTAAGTCATTTAAAAATAATAAAAGTAAAAATTAAGGAAAAGTTTGATATATTATTGTCAAAAATATCATAAATTCCCCATTTTTGTTTCAATTGATACTTTTTATGTAAAAAACTACACTATTTAATTTGGAAACTATTTTTTCCATTGTTAAAGTTAAAATAGGTTAACTAATGGTTAATAAAAAATATAAGGATTAAAATTATATCTTAAATTCTCTAAAATATATTTTTCATTGTATTACCACCCTATCATATTGTATATTTTATAATTTTTCAATTTTAAGGTATTTGGAACTATATTTAATTGATTACAATTTAATCTTTTATGAAATTCTAATAGTGTCTCTCACCTTCATTACAAAACTACACCCCAGCCATCATACCATTTTACTCACATTAAATATTAAATCTCAACCAAAATCTACCAAATTATATTATCCACTTTCCTATCCACATTCCAGGGGACCAGGTCTTCCAAATGTTCTAACACTAGATTCATATAATGGATATCTAAAAAAGATATTTTGAAGAAGAGGTAATCACTCTAACTGATCACTCTATTTTTATACTCAACTATACCTCCTCTAAATCTATGATATATATAGTAAAATAACAAATTCATCATCCCAAATATTCTGAAAATTTATTATGTTTTTTACACCATTATATAACCCCCTTTCCCATATAACATGAAGTGAAAGTATCACTTGTGCGTACATACGACTTATCGTCTCCACGTAGAAATCCAATTTATTTCCCATAACCATCTTTTATGAGAATAAATTATCATGGATTTACTATTTATATATTATATTTATGGAATATTTATTATTATTTAATGTTAATATCATATCTACCTTTATACCATCTAGTTCTTTGGGAAATTATAATGTCATTCATTTTTACATACGGCTTACCATCTCCACGATGAGATGCAATTTGTTTTTCATATATATATCACATGGACGGTAATAAGGATGAAATTTGTGAATAAATATTATATATATAACATAATAATTAGTCTTCAATGATTATATATCATATATGTTTATTTATTGTAATATTACATGAGAACTAAAACAATGTTCATCCGAACATACGGCTTACCATCTCTATGAATGGTGAATTTTATTTTCTAAAGAAAAAATTTATAAATCAAGGTGAATAAATATATAGCAAATATATATATGATATTTATATCTTGGTTATAATTCTATATATGATGAAATAAATATCTATATAATATGACATAGGATAACACATCAAAACATGTAGTAAAAACAACGTAGTTATTACCTTCAATGTACTTGTATATGGAATTAGTAATAACAGATTCGGATAAAGTCATAAGTAAATAATATATGGTATTAAATTTCATAATATTGGTGTTTAACATATGTATAATAAACATATATTTATTATAAATTAGGTTTTAATCTATACTAATGAATTCAATATGTAAGTATTAGATTTTTGTCTAACTTTCATTACTCTGGTACACATGCCTTATACACTACATGTTTCATTTTTGTAGGGTATATAATACCCATGAATGTATTTAATTATTATTATTATAATGATTATGGTATTTTCATATTTTTTTAATTTTCATATTTTCATTGGGAAAATGAATCTACTGATTATGAAGTGTTATGTATCAATTCCATAGTCTATTTATTACATATGAATGTTTATAAGTAGGTATCTATAGGGGAATATCTTTCTTCTATATCCCTGTTTAATAAATTATTCTCAAAATTATTTTTAATATTTTTCAAATTATATTTTACCCATGTGAAAATTTTTAATATTTTTTTTAAAGGAATCATTTCTTTTATTTTCCAAAGAACTAATTTGTGAATTTTCTAAGAAATGTATGAAAAGAATGTTTTCTAACTTATACAAAATACATATATTTTTACAATTTCAATATGATATAATACATTTAAGATTACCTTAAAATTTATCATGGTTATCTTCAATGAAAAATTTTCACATTAAAATTTTGCATTATTTTATGAAAGGATAATGTTTTCAAAGAGGAAACCATTTCTATTCAATAATATTTTACCTATTCATTATATTTTTTCTTTATTTTTATGATGGAGTTACATTTATGAAAACCATTTCTATTCCATGGGTTATGTTATAATGTGTTGATTTTTTTGAAACCCATTCATTTTTATGGGATCTGATATGAGGAATGGATTATCTTCTTTTTGAATGAAAATGTATGGTCTCAATTATGTGAAGGGTGGGACCTATATCTCCCTGCAATGCATTGGGTAATGATTTTTATCTTATGAAATAATTATGTGAATAAATTAAATGGACTTGATCAACTATGGGAAGTAGTGGAAACCCGATCCACTATAACGAACGGATTGTGAATACAGATGGTGGTGTGTCTCACCTAGTAAGTGAATCCCCCATGAAGATCTCTAATATGCTTTGGAAATTATCCTTCACTTATATGTAATAATATTAAATGATTATTTGCCTACTATAATTTCCATATATTATTATTTTGTTATAATTTCAGGGATTTTTCTTCTAATTTTCTTATGATTCATGTATTATTAACTCCCATTATTTATTCTATGACCCATGTATATGTTCATTCATATTTAGGGAACTAAATTCTAATGTTATGATCATGTTCTAAAAACCTTGTTTTCATGATTTTCCTTATGTATATCTATTTTTTACCCTTACTGAGCATCTTAGCACACCCCTTTTTAATGTTTTCCCCATTTTATAAATAAAGGATTTCAGGAGGGCTACATAATGGGATGATATATTAAAGAAACATTGAAGATATTTTACTACACTAGAAGTTGTGTTCAAAATTTTAAGGTCACTAAATTAATACAGTCATTGGGTGTGTGTTTTTTTGTTATGAAAAAATGATGTAATATTTATGTAAGTTTTGATTTCTTTATTATAGTTGGTATTAGAGAAAATGTTTAGTCGCACTTTAGAAATAAGGATGTGAAATATTTACTGATATACCAAGGGCTATTTAAAAGGATATGTACTGGGATGTCCCTAATGATAATCTTAAGGTTTCATAGATTGAATAAGTTTTCATAATTTAGACACCCTATAATAGATTTTTCAAAGTAATGTGGTTTTTTACTCTGATTAGTGTTGCTCTTGCTCTGATTTATAGTTTTATTCAATGGTGGGAACTAGAATAAACTGGGTTAATGTTTAATGTGTTGAATTTTTTTTGATAACTACTCAAATGGGATGATCACTGGAGTGAAGGAAGTTGTGATCATTCCCAAACAGTTTTGACGGAACATGATTGACAACATGTACCTTACCCAACTATTAGAATCACCCAAGAAAAAAAGGAAAAAGTTTGTTGAGAATTCTAGTAATTTAAACCATGGGGGAATGAATAATCAATTTACATTATTCCATGAATGTCGAAAGAAACCCCAAAATGGTTTTATTACATAAATAAGAAGAAGTTTTGAGTTTTGAAACTCAGGACCCAAAGAATGCAACATCAAATTGAAAATGAAATGTTCATTTAACCCAAATGATGGGAATATTGGATTCCCTATTGTGAAATCAATTGATGAATACATTAAATATGGTAAAAATTAGTATTATTTAAATTTATGTCTGATGTGGAATGCAAAAAAAGATAATCATAAAGGTGTTATATATTGTGGTTTTATTTTTTATGATGAAAAGACATTGAACAACCCATGTAGTGAAAAAAGTGTTAACAAATAAATTGAATAATCTTTAAGATAAGTTAATGATCGTGTGTTAATGCTTGGAAATCAAGAATAATATTGTAGAAAATTTTTTATGGTATTATGGAATAATGAAACATCTACGGATTTTTACAATATTGTTTTACATAAGTATTTTAATTTATATATTGAATGGTACTAGTAACCATTAAAAGTGATTGATGTGGTAAAGTGAATCTTTTTAAAACACATGATTATGGGATGTATAAACCTTAACATATTCATAATTTTGGGATAATGAAGTATAGAGATTATTGATTTTAATAAAATATATAGTATATTACTAATCACCCTTGGACAGATAATATGAAATATGGGTTTCTGTAATAATGGATTAAGTTTATAATTATTATTTTTATTTGTATGAGTTATATTTTTTAATTTTTTCATGTTTCACTATGGTTTTATATAATTATGTTCATTACCTTGTTTTACGAGAATACATGATAATGGTCTTCACATGTTTGGTATGTGACAATAATGAGATACATCATTTTTTATGGATAAATGATATGTTTAGTGATCTTCTTTTGATAAAATATTATATTTTTACCATTTGAAAGGTTAATAGGGGAATATTTTTATGAAATTGTTTGTGTTAAAATTTGGATGAGGTTTTAGTGATTAATAGTTCATAATATGATGACTTTAAAATATTTAAAAACATATTATAACCATTTTTTGAGGATAACTACAAAAATAAGGAACTATATATCATCCCATTACTAATCTTATGATCCAATGGATATTTAGGCATTACTGTTTCAACTTCATATTTTCATAGATTAAGAGAAAGAAGGAGAAACTATTCAAGGCAAAATAATATTGTGAGATTGAAATTATGAGATGCAATCAATTATGTATATCTTCTCAACGAATTTTGAAAAAAATTCAAATTATCATCATTTTTTATGATATCAATGATCATTTTCAAGCATCTTTGGTTTATGGTATTATGGTTATTAAAATTATCTTGAATATATTATCCCCCAATATCCATCAGAACATGATTGTTATTTTCTCTTATATGTCCATGGTTTCAAGTGAAACATTTTCTATCATATGTAGAAACTTAGTTACGAGTTACATTGGATAACTGTTATGTTTTAGAATTTCCTTTTTAGAAGTAATATTTTTATTTATTTTTAGATGTGGGTTACATTGAAAGTAAATTTAATATATTAAAACATTGGTGAAACAAAATAATTTAGAGGTATAAATTCATTTTAAGTGTTGTATAATGTTACAAAAAGATATTTTTATAAAATATTTTTTTTTCGTAATATGATTTTTTTAATATATTAAATTTCATGCAACACCATGTTAATGTTACTTTACAGGTAACACTGACTTAGATTAAGTTACACCAAAAACTGAGTTTTTATTAAACATATTTTTATTATTTTTATTATTTAACCATGAAAATTAAATCTTATATGATAGAATAGTGGGTATAAACAGGCTTAACTTAATTATTAATGTATGTTTTCTTTTGTAAAACCCTTTTGAAATTAAAAGGAACACTTTTTCTAAAAAACTATATAAATGCGCACATGTGTGCTTTATAACAATAAAATAAAAAAATCATTCATTTTGTATTATATTAATGATATATATATACATAATATTCAATATAATGTTTTACATTAATCCAATAATTTTTTCAAATGTGATATAAAAATAAATCTGATTTCAGGCTTAAAATTTTATTTTTCTAAATGTACTTTAGTCATTATTTGATGGTTCACTTTTATTAAATCATGTTTTTGATACTTATATAAATTATACATTATAAAATCACATTTTTATTTTAAATAGTAATATAAAAATTTACATTGGTGAATTTTTTTGTATTCATCTAGTATGTTATATTTTTTGATGAATACTGAAAAACACTAGAATTTTAATTGAAAACATATTTTTCATATAAATAATTGAAGTTTTAAATTATATTCATTATTATTTTTAAATTATAATTATATCAATTTTATATATTTTAAAATAGTTTATATTATTGGAATAAATTTAACAACAAAATTAGATATAATAACAATCCAAACTTATGATCATTTTTACTTTAAAAACCATTTTTTTCTTCAAGTATGCATGACTAATTTTCAGTTAATTTTTTAAAATTATGTTTAATAAATCTGAAAAAATGGAATAAATATTTCTAATCATAGTATCCAAAATATTTAAATAGGTCCACTTTTATTTGACCAATATGAACAGTATCATTGGTAATTTTATTACCACAGTAAATGGTATATTGGATAATATTGGTCAAAAAATAATGTGATAAGGAATATTAAATGAGCATAATATTTTCAAAAATTTTATTAGATTAATTTAATTCAACCCATAAAACATTATATTGAAAATTTAAAAATTTAATGTACATGTTCAAATGAAAATGACTTGGATATTATTAAATGAAATGAGAGTGAAAAAAAGTGAGACTCTTACTTTTAAAATGTAATATATTTTTAAAATGGGGTTAAATAGAATATATTCTTAACTATATATATTTTTAAGAAATAAAAAATATTTATCTGCATCATTATTTTTTCTAATTTTTAGTGAAAAAATAAGTATCATAATTAATTACACAGTGATGATTCATTAATTTTTGAATTAATGAAAAATTCAATTATGTGATATTAGAAATAATTAAATAAATGTTATATGAATTAATTAATGTGATAAAATAATTTAATTTATTAATATTAAATATTATAGGTATATTAAATGATTTATTTATATGTTATCTTACTATATTGATTTTTGTAAAGGTATTGTAATGAATAGTGTTAAAATTGACGTTAATGATAGTATATGAAAATATTATTTTATTAAATGAGTTAAAAATATAAAAATCATAATTAAATCCAAAGGGGATAAATTATGGTCTAAAATATCATAAATTGACCATTTATGTTCCCATTTACACATTATAAGTAAAAATGTCTACCTTTTAATATTTAAAATTTTGTTATCGAAGTTAAAATTATAATATGTAAACTAGGGGTTTACAAATGAGATATGATTAAAAATAAAAAAAATTGAAAATATATTTTTTGATGGTATAAGCACATTATCCTACGATATTTTGGATGAAATTTTAATTTTTATGTATTTGGATTTATATTTAATATTTTAAAATTTAATCTTTTGAGATATTCTAAAAGTTCCCCACACCTTTATTATAAAATGATAGCTCCCCTCATCCCATTTTTCCACTATAGTTGTTATGTATCAATATATATATATATATATAATTCTCTTAAAAACTTCCATATAAACATTTTTATAGGTGGTGGTTTTCCCAATTGACCAACACTACAATCCCTTAGTAGAGATATAATGGACTCATTTCAAAGAAGAAATAATCACCCAAACAAATCAATCCCAATTAATAAACTAATAAAACTCGTATAGATCTTTGATGTATATCGTAAAACAATAAATTTATTAACTTAAATATTATAGATTCATTTATTAATCTGAACAAACCATTATATTATCTCATTCCAATCGAACACGAAGTGAAAGTATTTGTTGGGCGTACGTATTACTTTCCATCTACACAAATCAATGTAATTCCTTTTCTATCATCATATTTTATTTGAATGAATTGTGATTTGTATAATATATATATATATAATATTTATTACATAATTATTCTTCTATAATGATAATATAATATCACCACTTTCACCATATAATATTTTGAGTAATGATAACATTTCTCATGTGTACGTTTGGTTTTCCATCTCTACAATGTGATGTGATCCATTTTTCAGCTATATTTTACATGGATGGAATTACAGATGAGCTTTTTCAATATATATGATAAATATAACATAAAAACTAATCTGGATTGATAATAAATCTTATAATTGTTTTTCTTTTAATATGCTATGAAAATGGAAAAAATAGTCATGTGTATATACGACCTTTTGTCTCCATGAATGGTGTATTTTATTTTATAACTCTAATTTTTTTTAATCATAATGAATATATATATATATATATCAGGTTTATTATTCTGGAGCTGATGAATTTTTTATCTATTTAAGAGGACCAAGGATAACACGTCAAAACATGTATAAAAAACAAATTAGTTTTCACCAGAAACATGACTTTATTGTGGAATTGTTAATTATAGACTAGTATAAAGTCATAAATAAATAATATATGGTATTATATATATCAATATGTTTATATGGAATATTTATGAAAAAAATAAATTTATTACACAAGAGGTTTGAATGTATATGAAGGAAGAGAAGTCTTATGGTATGGGATTTTTTTGAAAATTTTATTTCTAAAGGACACATGCCTCATACATTAATGCTTATTTGGTGTGGTGTAAAGACTACCAATAAATGTATTTAACAAGAAATATTCTAAATATTATGTTATTTTATTTCATATATAATTTTGTTTATTTCATGGGTCATATGATTCTACTAATTATAAAGTGGTAAGGTTTAATTCCATAATCTCATTACTATTCAATATTGTTTATATATAAGTATCTTCTAGGGAAATTTTATTTTCCATTTATATTTTCTATAAAAATGTTCTAAAATTTTTTACTAATTTTTAAAGGATTCTTTATAAATGTGTAAATTTTTACAAAATATTTTAAAAAACCCCATTTTTTCATTTTCCAAATGATGTACTTTGTGTCTTTTCCTGAAAAAGTATAGAATAAATGTTTTTTATCTTCTATAAAATGAATAGATTATCTATTTTTGGAGCCTTAATCCATTACCAACTGATTTACAATATTAGATGGTTATTTTTTAAGAAAAGTTTTTCTTTTAAAATTGCATATTATTTTAGGAAAAGAAAAGGTTTTCAAAGTATAATTATATTTTCCAAATGAATTATTTTCAAGAGATCTATCAAAAAATTTTTGATTTATGATAACAGTATTGGATATTACTTATAATTTATTGGGTATATTTTTCAAGAATAATATCCATATTATTAATATATATTTTTTATGTTTATTATTGGAAGATATTTATGAAACACATTTCCTTTCCATGTGTTATGTTATAATAGAATGACGTTTGTAAAACAAATTTATATTTTTGGGTTCTGATATGAGTAATGAATTATGTTTTTATATCATATGTATGTATGGTATTTATTATAATATTGGTGGGACCTATATATACCTCCAATTTAATGGGTAAATATTTATATCTCAATATATAATTAGGGGAAATAAGTCAACAGGCCTAAACCACTATGGGAAGAAAGGGAAACCTGATCCATAATAAGGGGAGGACTTTGACTGGAGATGGTAGATTGTCCCACCTAGTAGGTGCATCCCTAATGAAGTTCCCTATTATGTGTTGGAAATTATATTAAATGATAATATGGTCACAAAATTTTAGATATCTCAATCCTATGTTATGTTTTCATGTATTATACTCTTGACTTTCTCACGATTTATTTCTTACGAACTACCATTAATTATTTCATGACACATATAAATTATGGTCGATTTGCAGGGTATTCTCTTCTATGGTTATTATTATGTTCTCAAACCATTATGTTCCTGATAATTCTTATGTATCTTAATTTTTTACCCTTATTGATCATCTGATCTCACCCTTTCTTTTGTTTTCTTTTCCCTAGGTTATAATGAATGGTTTTAGGTAGGGGTACTTGAGGGGAAGATCTTTGTGGGTAAAATTGAATATCATTCACCAAAATAGAAGTTATTTTACAGGATTCCAAAAGAAAATAAACTAATATTGTAATTGGTAAACTGTTTTATTATTCCTCAAAAAATTATGTAATTTCTTTGTAAGTTATGATTGGTTTGTCATATAATGAAAAAAGTTCCCACTTAGAGAAGCTGGTTTTAGAAAAAATAAATTTACAAGAGAACCTGGAAAATAATTATAACCCTAAAAAATAAAAGAAAAATAAAATATATATAAAGTTAATAAATATATATATAGAATACATAAGAATCACATGAGAATATCATTGAAAATATTTGATCATGAATGAGATAAATCATACCAAAAAGGAAAACAGGTTGGTGTAAAAATTCACTTACCACAGGTCCTCGTTCAATTGGAATGTGTGTGTAACCTTATAAATAAACTTATTATGATTATTTAGTACATTATTTAGATAACGTTTCACATATATTTTATATTTAATTATCTATTAATTTTAAAATGAATTAAATTTTCAATACAATGTCATCTCTCATCAACCACATGGGGTTGTTCAGTCAATTCCACAAAAATGAATTAGTATGATGAATTTAGTGAATGGTTTTAGAAAATGGTTTTATATTTTATAAATTGGTATAGTTATTTATTATTTATGGATCCAATATCAAAAAAATAATCACAAATATTTTCCATAGAAGATTCATATTGTAAAAAAGCTATAATGGAATGATTTTTTAGGAAATTTTAATTGAAAATGATAACTTATAGATAATATCAATAAGATAATAGAAAATTTAACTATATTGAATTTTAATCCTATCATAAGTATTATTTTTATTCAATAAATATATATATGAAAACAAAAATTGTATTGTTCTAATGAAAAATAAAATTCGCCAACCATTAAAGGTGTAAACCAAATATAAAAAAAGAAATATTATTATTTGAAATTTGTCTAGGGAGGTAGGTATTGGTAATTAAAAAAAATATAATAGTATTTATGTATATTAACTAATATGATCCAATTATATTTTTTTGTCATGACATACTTAGAGTTTATATATGGGGAAATATTAATGGAATCGGAATGTTCTAGGGATTAAGAGTTCCTATCTTTCTTATTTGGAAGAATTGTTTTCAAATTGGGTTATCCCTATAATGGGCAGATATTTGAAGATATCCAAACATCTAGGAAATTTATTGTATTGTAGAGGGGTATTTTTCATTATCATGTTTGATTAATTAAGCTGAATGTGTGAGGAGTAGTTATATTGTGAGGGGTGGTATTTATATGTAGATCAGTGGGTTGTTTTAGTGTAAAATATTGATTACATTGTCATTTGGTTATTTTCCATTAAAATTAATGGATTCCATGAAATATATATATTTTTATTAAATAATTTATATTAAATTTACATTTTGTTGAATTCAAAACGGAATGGGTCCATTGAACCACCAAATTAAATGAAATGAATCGATTATTTTCTATTATAATTAAATATACTTTAGGATCCAAAATAAAAAAATATAGGTTTATAAAATTTAGATTATATTTTAAAATTCTTTGTTTTTCTCCTTGAAAAATTATTTTATATAAATGTTATAAATATTTCTCATAATTCTTATGCCATATTGATTTCATAAAATTATGGGTATTTTTAAAAACTTTATTTTCACTATTCCACAAAGAAATAACATATTTTAAAAAAATCCAGAAAGCATAGATATTCTAAATTAAAAAATATAATTTATCTTTTTAGATTAAATTTATAATGATGAGAGAAAAAACTGTAAGGTATATACTTATTTTCTAAAAAAATATTAATTTTCTTGGTAGGATAAAATTTCTAACCCATCAAAAATTAATTTAAATTTGGAAAAATTATATTATCATTTATATAAAAATGACTACTATTTTATAAGAATATATTTTAAAACTATTTTTTAAAAATTTAAAATATATTTATAGAAATATATTACTAAAAAATTGAACATATCTGTTTAACATAAAATAAATGCATGATTCATTTTTGTCAAAACATATTTTCAAAATTCAACACTAATATTAAGCTATATTTTTAATTATATTGCTTTGGTATTTATTCTCTAAATTTAATTTTATAAATTAGTATATTGATATGGTATTTTATTTAATTAAAAATTGTTATAATATACATGATTACTAAATACATAATAAGTTTAGTTAGATGAAAAAATCCTTATATAAATGATTTGGTCTTTACATTGGTACCCATTCTAGAGTAATCACATACGTAGTCCCATTATATTGGTATAAAAACACAAAGATAAACCAACTTGTAACCACTTGATCTGGATTCGATTTTCTATACTGTGGGGGATGTGGGTAACCCATACCCAAATTGGGAAGTATGTTTTGATTAACATATCTTTCACATAGAGTTTTATGTATATTGTTATCCAACTATAATAGAGTTGTTACTTATGAATTAACTATTTAAATGGAAACATCATTTTACAATTGATTGTATAAATATATTATTAATGTTAATAGCTATAATGACTGTCTTGAGATACTATGGCAATAATATTAAACAAATGATCTATAGTCTAGATATAGAATTTTGATAGGGCACTAATGATATCTAACTATCATGTGTTGGGGTATCATAATATTCCAAACTTCTTCTCATTATTTTCTCAAATATTTATCTCCAGTAAAAGATATCATGAATAATTCTACCAAATAGGAATACTAAATTTTTCGGGATCCATTCCATGTTATTATCTCTCAGTTATTTTATTTCTATATAGACATAAAGGTACACCCAATATTTCATTTTCCATTTAATTATTTTTTATTTATTTCTCATTGATTTTTTCTAGTGTTCTTTTTGTTGGGTTTTGGGATATGTATTTTTATTTTAGAGTTTTTGGAATGTTTTTGGGGTTTCCACAGTTAAGAGGAAAATTGTAAAACATTTTGATGTAGTGGCTAATTACAATTCAGTCTTTTTTGGCACAAATTAGTTTTCGTGATTTGAAAATGGTTTATTCTAGGATGTATAATAGAAAGAAGTTATTGTGAAACCTGAATTGGGTTCTTGAGATTTGGTTCATGGTTTAAACACAATTAGAGAAAACTATGGAATAGGAAACTATTCAACTGTAATTGGGTTTTCTTTTTCCCATCTTATGTTTAAAACCAATTTGACCCTCCTCTCATCTGGATTGTATTTTACATACAAAGGGTTCTCCCAAAACCCTATCCCTTAATCATCATACTTGTCTTGAAGCTCTTCCATCAATATTGGAATGTTTTCATAGTTTTTTATTCATTTTAAATTCATATCCTCTCATTATTTGTTTCTTATCTCTTTATTGGGTGGGAATTATATTGGATGAACCGTGCATGATAGAAGGTGGTGTTGGATTTTTTTTCTTTAGTTTATGGAAGGTAGTTTTTTTCATGTTCATTTATCTTCCATATTCCATAGTTTCATCTTATTCAAACATTGTTGTGGTTGGGTTTCCATCCATTTAATTTCATAAAATTTTCTTCACATTATCGATAATTCTTAATTAGTTTTTTAATTGCAATCATCATGAATGTGATGTGTAGATATAATTTATTATTCCATTATATGATATTAATGTTCAAAAAAATGGGATTTTCCTATGATTTACTTGGTTAAGACTATTTGTATATGTATATAGGTTGTTTGAAAAAGTTAAAATTGGATAAAAATGGATTTGAGACTTTTTAAATCGGATTTTATCTTGTTTTAGGTCTGGAAAAAAAAATTCATCAGAAATTATGAGTTTAATGGGTTTTTGAGCCTTTTATGTTTTATTGATTTTAGGTGATATCTTTTTATTTCATGTGATTGACCTTTTATTCCTTAAAAATTCATCATAGTAATTCACATTAATGTTCATATATAGATTTTTGTGTTAAATGTGTTACCACATATGTGAACAGGGTGTGAATATAGAAGTACACATGAATATAATTTTTTCATTCTATTAAATTAATATTATCCTGATTGAATTGTTAGTGACATATGATTTTAAAAATCATATAATGTGTTCTAAAATGGATTTTTGATTCATAATGAATTAACCCGAGGTTTTTGTTTTTATCCTCAAAACATGACCATTTGAAACCTTGAATTATTAATTTTATCCACAAAAATTAAAAGGATTGTTTGTAATATTCCTATAATGAGTGATGTTTTCACATTGTTTTATATTTTGTTTGGGAAGGAAATTGTTTTTAAATATTATGGTTTTAGATTGTAAATGTTAAGGCACAATTTATACTTTTAGAAATTTTTTGAAATTTTCTTTGAATTCTCATTATGTGTTAGCCCATTTGTTACAAAAAAATTTATTTTCTGTGTGATGGTCACCCATATAGTTCTCATACATTTGGGAGGGTCATCGAATATACATTTTTAAGGAGTGGTAAAGGAATTCATGGTGGAATATGTGGGTTATATTTAAGTCCAAGAACATGATGTCCTCCTCACATTTCCATTAATACTTTTATTGTGGGATTCCTGGACGTCTTCTAAAGTATCAAGTGATAGTTTCAATCTGTGACGCTATTAGAAATACATGATACACATAGATTTTTTGATTATCCATTTTCTTTATTCCTCTATAAATGTTATTTAGTGAATCTATATTGGTTATTAACTTTGGATGTCATCATACGTGATCATATGGTTCTAAACTGAGTATGTATAGGGTCCCTTTGTATGCTATTATATTTAGTTTTGATATTTTAGTTTTATATTCTTCTAAATAATTATATATTAAATATATAAAATTTATTTATTTATGGATACTCATTAAATACCTTTTTTGTTAATATATCTAATTTTGCTTTTCATTTTATTCATTACGTGGGATATGTTATCAATTTTTTATTTTGTTTCAAACTAGGTTCTAAAATGACAATCTATTTTAAAAATGAATTCTCTGTTTTGCACATTATGTGATAAAAACCAATTTAAAATTTTATTACAAACTATTTAATCTTAACTATTTTAGAAAGGATATGTATTTATTCTTTACTTCTTACATAATGAGATATTTAATTCTCACACCCTACTTGTGCCATTCAACATCGATAGGGATGAACTATTATGTAGGATCAGATTTTGGATCAGGTTCTTATTATGGTTCACCCAAGTTCTAGTAATACTATCGGATTGTGGTGATAATGGTTTAATGTGGAATTATTTAAATCTTTTCTTTATGTCCCCTTGTTAGATTGTTCTTTTAAATCATAATTGTTAATTTATCAGTTGTTATTATTCTAAATATTAACAAATTGAGAATTTTTTATGCTCAAAACTACTTTCCATCGTGAGAAGATTGAGAACACCACTAGGGTCATATGATGGGTTGGCTCAAATTATCGGTTTAGGGATGACTCTGGTTGGTTTGTGAAGGAATAATAACAATGGAGAGCTTATTATTTATGGTGTTATTTATATTTGAGTCATCAAAGTTGAGACAAAAGAGTAAGTTAATGGATAATACCTGATCACCGCCACCTGTGATTACACTAGATTTAATAGTGGTACTTGGGATTTGAGTCCATCATTTTGGTTGTGTGTTAATGTTGTTGATTCTTATTGGGTTTGTTGGGATATTTCATATTAGTGGATTATAAGGTTTGTGAGTTGTCTTTACATGGTGATCTTACTTAGAGTAGGAAACTATATGGATCCTGAGTGTATGGATTAATATTCTTCCAATGGTTGGTTAATGTTTATACCATGGTATAATAATCCATGTGGCTATTTAATGCATGAACACTAGTTCTCCATTTGGAAGGTTTTGGTGTGACTGATTATATTGGTATTATTTTGGTTGGAGTGAGTGGGTTTTGAAAAGTTTTTTTTGGAAAATGGTCTTCCAAGTGAAAAATTTGTTTTTAAAATGAATTGATTTTTGGAATTATTATTATTATTTTTGAATGAATCATTTATATAATGGGGTGTATGGTTTTTAAGAAAAATAAGAATTTATTATTTGATTTTCTAATATGAATGAACTAGATTGGTTTTTAGTAAAATATTACATAGAATGGTAAGATGGACTTGGAAATGGGATTTTATATTTCATATATTTTTAAAAATTAAATGGTTATTATTAAATAGGTTTCTTGGTTTTTTTGTGGTTTTATCATTTACATCATTTCTATTTAACATTGAGGTGTTGTTTTGAAAAATCCTTGATGGTGTTTTGGTATGAGGTTGATTTTTGGATCTGTCTTCTTATGTTATTTAGGGAATGCTACCCAGAATGGTCTATATGAATTATGATGAGTCTCTTCCAATTTTTGGATTTATATAGGATTTGGTAGAATGTTGGAGTTTATTTCTCATTTTTGTTCTATTTTCCATAGTGATCATGATATTCTATATAGTTTGGAATGGCTTCAGGAAGATTAATGTGTCTTATGTAATTTTTAATCCCAAATAGTCAATGTAGTATGAGTTTTCTTTGGTGTATTTGAATGACCAAGATTGGACCACTAGAAGGTGATAATTCCTTATATATTGTAACATTGGATTTCATGGGAGATATATAAAACATATTTAATTTCAATAGTCTATTTATGAATAGGATCTATTGTTTTTTAACCGAGAGAATATTTATTTGTTAGGGATTGTCAGCTCCCAACTTCGGGGAAACAGACACTTCAAGATGTCATTTCTCCAGACATAGGTCTCGAAGTTAATATTTTCACACAATAAGAAAGATTATCTATGTCAAGGATATATCTCTAACATGTTCTCTTTGATATTATAGATGAATATTTTTCTTTTTTCCAATCATGCGGTCACATAATTTTTTGATCCATTTTTTGTGGTTTGATGGCTTCATTTATTACGATATCTGTAGAGTTTTTCTTTATGGATATTCAACATTGAATGGATAGACTCTTTTTGAAATATTTTTAGTCTTTTTCTAGTTTTTATTTGGTGATTATTTAATATTGTGGAAAGTAACAAGGGTGTGTTGGTTTGGTCTGGTGTTCTACTAGTGGTTATTTAGTTTGGTAACATCCATATGGAGGATGTATTTAGTTTAGTAATTTTGTTAACAATTGGTGTGACCCATCTTTCCTCCATATGTGTTATTATTGTGGTCTTCCCTATAGTTAGTTGTGTGTGACATTTGTGATTCAATATTCACATATTGTCTGGTAGATATTTGTTTTGTAGTTTTTATCTGTTTCAATGTTTCGTACCAAGGGTTCTATCTACATTTGATTTTTGTTCATGTTCTTTATTTAGCTGGGTGAATTTATCTGGGAAGAAAGGTTTTGTTGTCTGTGGAATTGTAAGACCTCGACCTCAATTTTTTTTTCGTGTTCATATTTTTTAATTATGCTTCTTGTTTAGTTATAATTGAGGTCTTTTAGTCTTTAATGATTTTGGCCTTTTTCGGGACTCTACACGGTTTGAGTGCTTGTTTTGGAGAGAAACCGTAGTATCCCAAAAACTCTAAACATAGTTTTATTTAAAATATAATTTCTTAAATTGATTTATTTATAATTAAAACCTTCTAATATTATTTTTGATACATTTCTCATTTAAATAATAATTTAAAAGTAATTGTTTCAATTAATTTAATTATAATACATATAATTAATTATAATTATTATTTATACTTTTCATATTTATTTTAAACTAAAAACAAATATCGTGTTCCTATATTATTAGATAAAATATTATTTTGTTTTTATATTTAATTTAGTTTAATTAAGACATTAATATTTAATGTTATTTAAAAAAATATATTGAAAGATAAAATTTCTAAATTTTAATGGATATATATGTATATATTGACTATTGTAATTATCTTAATAAATATTACTAATTAAGTTTTTGAAATGATATATATATATATATTTATAATTATATGTGGTTATGAAATTTTGAATATTAGTTTGAATTATGGATAAATTATTTCCTTCAAAAATAAATAAATTTACTTATAATAATAACATTATAAATTATGATTTTTTAAATGTAAAATATATTTTTCGTAGATTTTTTATTATACATAAATTTATTTACTTTCATAATTATAAATTTTTATTATTATTTATAATAATGATATTATATATTTTGTTTTTATAAATTATAGGAAATTATACTTATTTTATATAATGATTTTATAAAAAATTATATGTGATAAAAAATGATAAAACAATGTCAATGAAAATGGATTAAAAAAGATAAAACAAATTGTGAAATGGGGGGTGCACCTATTTCAATTGGGGGAAATTGGGTTAGGGTTCGCGGGATTAAGTTCCACTATTTTGGATTTGAGGGATGAGTGAGGTCAAGAGGAGAAGTGGTGTTCGCCGAGCACAAAGGTGAACTGGGGTTTTATGCCTTCTGGTCAAGCCGAATTAAGCTCTTAGGGGGAGATGAGTCATGGATATGGCTTGTATCGAGGAAGAAGGACCATTGGTGAGGGATTTTGGAAGTCGCGGCATCATCATTTCTCAATCATGGTCTGGGGTTTGATAGAAGAGGGGTAAATTGAACGGGATCTAGGTTGCACTATTCTTCATTAACATCTACTTGTTCTCATTTGTTTAGTTTTGGATAGGATATCATTGTATTATTATTCTTTGACCTACCAATATAGGTTTCTTTCTTTTCTTTTTAGGTTTGTTTCCCAATTTTCATTATCGAATCTCCTATCTTTTGATCTATGTGTTAAATAATTTTTTTTATTTTGTTTAATATTTATGGTATAATGTGTCTTGAAAATTATTAAATATCCAAGTGTTTTTTTTCTAATTCATTGTTGAATCCTATGTGTTTTGTTTACTTTCATTAAATTTTTGTTTTGTGAATTTTCTTTAGATGATTATGTTATAATAAATATTTGAATTATACAAATGATATATTTACTATCAAAATTAATCATTTGTGCAACAGATTTCAACTCTCTACTATATATATATTTGTGAATTTTACACTTCCCTCTGCACACCTATACACACCCTGTTTGAGGTGATGCATACCCAGTTTAAGGCGCAACACGAAGAAGAGATATTATGAAAATATTTTTTTATGGGTTTAATTGTTTGGTCAAATTATGTTATTATACAATGTATTACATATATTTGTGTATATGTATATAAAAATAGATTCACTTAAATAACATATTTTTTTCAGTATATATATATATATGTTGAGGGTTTTAATTTTATTCTGTTTATTCATGTTTCAATTTTTATAGATATATATATATCTATCTTTGTGAATTTAGATCCATCTACTTGTTTTGTTTTTAAAATTAATGGGAATTATTGTTGTTGTTTAAAGGGTTTGAATTGTCTTTTTTATCAATATTATTTTAACACATATATATGTATATATATATAACATAAATTAATTTTCGAACTTATAAAGGAAGAGACATTATATAATGTAAGGTTTCAGATCTTAATTGTAAAGAATCTTTTAAATCATCGTGTCCTATTTTAATTCATGATTTTGTAGTTAGTTTAATTATTTTCTTATGTTTCGATATTATAAATTTAATGAATATATTACGATTATAAAAATTGGTCTTCAAATTCATGATGAATCTATCATAATGGATATTATTAATTATAATGTTTTTAATTTTATTTCATATTAATTATTATAACTGATATTTTAATTTATCAATGTTTTTCTCAAGCAAGAATTTATACACATGGTGATGAGGATTATAAATTCAATGTTATAATTATAGACATATATATATAATTATAAAATGATAATTTTTATGTGATAAGGGTTTGGAATTAATTAGATATTTCTAAGATGTATTGTTTATGAAGGATAAAATATTTTCAACGAATAAGAATATTATACATTTATATATTTTCAAATATACATATATACATATATATTTATGTATTTATACCAATTTGAGTAAATGTAATTGTTTCTATGTATTTTATTTTTCAGAATTAAAACATAAAGATTTACATATGATGAGATGATTTTTGTTCTATAAAGGAGTACATAGAAGTATGTACATATTTTATATATGTGTCTATATATGTTGAATTTTTTTTTACAATTAAATATCCAGTTTTCCTATGTAAATATAATCTCTTATTTTTAATGGAAAACAAAGAAAAAAAATATTTTGTTATTGTGTGCCATAAAATTTTTAAAATGATTTATTATTTTGATTTTCATTTTATTTTTTCATGTACATATATATATGTGTGTGTGTATATATATATTTATAAAATGGTTATTCTATTATTTCCAAATCCATATTCAATGTTATGATTTATCAATTTATGGTATGTGGTTTTGAGTAACATTGTTTTTAAAGGAAAATATTTATCTTTTTATGCAACAAGACTAATCAAGTGTGCAAGCTATCATTTAATGTGTGAAACTACATTCACCCATCATGGTATGTAATGCATGGATAGTTATGGCCAATTCCTAATTTATAAATGCGAACTCATGCATTTTAGTGAGCATGTATGTATTTATTTCATTAGACATCTTATTTGTGAATTACAAAGAGAGGCATTTATTTCAAGTATGGGATTAATCTTATTATGATATTATATGGATTAAGCTTATAATAAATCAAAGTGGTATGGGAAACTCTGATTTAAATACATATTATTATTAGACATATAGGGAATGAAATGGACTTATTATCTAACGAGTGAGGCTTGAGGGTGCCTCTCGGTGCATCGATAGGTCTCATGAGACAAACTATTGGATTCACATTAGGCCTTCAAAAATGACTATGTTGTTATGTATTACGCATTCAAAAATTCATTGGACTTATTATGTGATGGGTGAGGCCCAATATAGCATCTAGAAGCACCGATATGCATCATGAGACAAACTAGTGTCTTGTAACAAGGCCTTCATAGTATGATTATGAATGGTCGTGGCATAAGGCCTAGATGGAGTAGATATGTTTCCGGAAATATTCATTCCCTCATTATGAGATTAGTAATTGGCCTTGAATTGGATTATTTGTCTAGTATAATATCCATGGATAAGAATCATTTTCTTAAGAACATTTATATGGATTTAGTTAATCAGATGCACATGGTATAATGTTTTATATTTATTTATATACTAATATAGAAATTCAATCTTCAAAAAAAATTTAGAATCTTATCTAACATTTCGTGGTTTTCATTTATGTGTTAGATGATAATTGATATCATTTTGTGTGAGAATTCTGAAAAAGTATTATTTCAATTGAAAATATGTATTTATACCGCTGGTATGTCATACATAATTAAGTATGGTCATTATCTTGAATTTAATTAGAACTTCATTCATTTTTGTTTATGTGCATGCATATTTTATAATTCATTTTATTTTTAACTTTTAAATAAGAATATATATTTTTGAGCATTTGTTTTATTTAAAAATAATTTTTAGTGACACGAAAAAAATTGATGACATGTAATTTGAAATTTAAATATTTTGTTTCAATGAAATATTTTTAAATGAATTTATTATTTTTTTTAAACCCCTTACTGGCCATTCAAATGATCACCCATGGTTTTAAATTATTTTACTATATATTTTGTAGAGTGTCATGTGGCCTTCTATTAGTTTACGGAGTTTGCGCATGTAGTGTCATTCTGTTTGTTTTGTTTTATTTATGTTTAACTTTGATAATTATAAGTTGTTTTATAATCCTACAAAACCAAGACTATTAAAGGTCGTCATTGGTGTAATGTGTTGAGAAATTATTCAGTTTCTTTTAAAAAATTTCCACAACGTATTTGAGCACCAACACTGGGAAACTAGGGTCGTGGTGTTATAATTGGTATTAGGGGAACGGTCTGAAAACCATTATAGACTAGATGTTGTGATTTTTAGAGGGTTTGAGGTCTTAGTTTTATTTATTTCAAAGATGGAATTTCAGAATTAATTTTAGTCTGACGAAACAAATTGTGAGGACACAATTATTTTAAGGGTGGAATAATATGACAGCCTCAAAATTCTAAACACAAATTTATTAAAACTATATTTTATTTAATGGATTTAGTTTTCATTATAACCAACTAAAAATATTTTTTAGTCATTTTCTTTAGAAAATAATAATTGAAAAAAATGTTTTTTATTTAATTTAATAGTAATACTAGAATTTATTATACATAATATTTATAATTTTCAAATTTAATTTAAATTAAAAATAAATATTGTATTATATTATTATTCTTTAAAATATTATTTGTTTTTTTAATAAATAAAATTATATTAAATGTTATGTAATAAAATCTAATGAATGATGAAATTTAAAAATTTTAATAGATATGTATATATTTTGAATATTTTAATTATATTAATTAATTTGACTAAATTGGTTTTCATAATGATATATATATAATTATATATTCTTATGAAATTATAATTATTAGTTATGCATTATGAACAAATTATTACTTTCATTAATACATAAATTTTTTATATTAATAATATTATAAATTTTGTTTTTATGAAAAGTAATATAATTTTTTTATAAATTTTAAATAATACATATATTTTTTAGTTATATAATTATAATTATTTTTTATTGTTTATAATAATTATATTTTAAATTGTTTTTTATAAATTATTTTAAATTATACATATTTTATATTATGATTTTATAAAATTTCTTTTGTCATAAAAAATGATAATATAATATTAAATGAAAATAGATAAAAAAGAAAAAACAAATTATGAAATAGGGGGTGCACCATTTTCAATTCAGGGAAATCAGGTTAGGGTTTATGATATTTGGTTTCTCCTTTGTGTCTTTGAGGGTCGAGTGAGGTCAATAAGAGAAGGGTTGTTCGCTGAGCACCAATATAAAATGAGGTTGTGTGCCTTCAGGTTGAGTTGCGCGGAACTCTTTGATGGAGAAGAGTTGTAGTGACAGCTTCAGCGAAGAAGGATGACCACTAGTGAGGGATTTCGAAAGCTGTGACATCTCCAGTTCTCAATTGTGGTATGGGATTTCAACTGCAATGGGGGGAAATCATACCATATCTTGGTCACACTATTATTCTTCAATTTCTTTTGGTTCACATATTTTTAGTTGTGGATTGGATCTCAGTTTCCAATTCTTCTTCAACCTACTGAGGTCAGATTCCTTCTTTTCTTTTTAGGTGTTTTTGTATGATTTTTTTTGTAGATGTCTTATCTTTTGATCCATGTGTTAACTGAAAACATTGTTAGATTTTTTTTTATTTTCTCTTTTCTGATGTGTACTATAACCTATTCGATATCCATTTTTTTATGACCAATTCAGTGTAGAATCCTTTTTTTACTCTGTGTGAATTTTTGTTTTTTGAATATTCGTTGGATGATTTTGTTATAGACAAAGTATGAATTATGAAACTGCTATATTTAATATTTAAATTTATCAACAATGCACCAGACTTCATATCAAGCTCGATAATCATCATTTAAAATCAAATTTTATCTGTATATATCTGTATAAAAATTATTAAAAAATTAATTTATGATTTCTTTTAATTTGATTGTAATATATTGTTTTTCAATTTTGTTTGAAATCTTCTCCAACACACATACCTTTTGTAGTGTTAATTATATATATATTCATTAAATTAAATGATTATAAGTGGTTGTTTATTTCTTCCTCGTTGTTAAATATATTTTTGAGTTTTTTTCATCCCTCTCACACCTTGTTTGGGGTGATTCAATCCGAGTTTAAGGCATAGAATGAATAAGAGGTATTCTGAAAATATTTTGTAAGGGTTTAATTTTTTGATCAAATTATGGTGTTATTCAATGTATTACATATATGTGTTTATAATTATATGTAAATAGATTAACATATATAAATTATTATTTTTTATTAAAAAAATATATTTATTTATATTTTAAGGGTTTTAATTTTATTCTATCTATTCATTGTCTAATTTGAATATATATATATATATATATATATATTCATTTTGATCCATAATCTTATTTTATTTTCATAATTTATGGAAATTGTAATTGTTTTGAAAATGTTTTGAATAATATTTTTATAAATCATCCGTTAACACACACATATATACATACATACATACATATATATATATATCTAATATAAATTATTTTCAGAACATATGAAGAAAGAGATATTATATAATTTTATTTTCCATATCATAATTGTAATGACTCTTGTAAATTATCACATCATGTTTTAATCATGGTTGTCTAGTGTGTTTTATTATTTTCTTATGTTTCAATATTCTACATTAAATGAATATTTTAGGTTTATAAAAACTATTTTTGAAAATTCTTGATGAATCTACCACAACAGATTTTTTTAGTTATCACGGTGTATAATTTATTTTGATTTCACATTAATTTGTCCAATATATTTTGTCATTTATTGATGTTTCTTTCAAAAACCAATATACTTTGTGATGATTAATATTATAAATTCAATGTCATTTGTAAATATATGTATAAGTATGAAATGTTTATTTTCATGTGATAAGGGTTTTGAATTAAATGGATATTCTTAAGAGCTATTGTTTGTAAAGGATAAACTATTTTCTACTAATAATAATTTTATACTTTTATATATGTATATATATATATCCATATATATATATGTGTAGATTTATTCACATGGATTAAATGTAATTGATTCAATTTATGTTATTTTTTGGAAATAAAACATAAGGATTTATTTTTTGTGAAATGATTTTGGGTTTCCAAAAGAGTGCATATAAATATATACATATTTTACGTATATATGTATATATGTTGAAAAGAATTATTTAATTATAAATTCGGTTTTACTATATGAATATAATCTATTATTTTAAATGGAAAACTATTAAAAAAACATTTTTTGTTCTTATGTTCCTTAAAATTTTTAAAAGGGTCTATTATTTTGATTTTACAGTTATTATTTCATTTATAAATGTGTGTGTGTGTGCGTGTGTGTCCTGTTTTTTATTAGAAATGGTTATTATCTTATTTCCAAATCCATATAAAAAGTTACGATTTATCAATTTATGGTATATGGTTACGAGTAACATAATTTTTAAATGAAAATACATATCATTTTATCTTACAAGACTCAAAAATTTATTATCTTATGTGTGCATGCTATCATTTCATGTGTGAAATTGCATTCTCCCATCATGTTATGTCATGCATAGTTAGTTATAGGCAACATCTAATTTATAAATTACATTTCATTCATTTCAGACAGTATCTGTGTATTTATTTCACTATACTTCATATTTTTTATATACAAATAGAGTCATTTATTTCAAGTATGGGATTAATTTTTTTATGATATTATATGAATTAAGATGAAATTAAATTCAAGTGGTATGAGAAACATTGATTTAAATACACATTTTATTAGACATATGAGGAATGCATTAGATTTATTATGTGATGGGTGGCGACAGATATAGCCTCTCAGGGCATCAACAGGTCTCATAAGACAATATAGTTTCCAGGAACAACTCCTTGAAAATATGATTATGTTATCTGTAATTTTTCATTCACATGTGCATTGGACTTATTATGTGATGGGGGAGTCCAGCTACAGCCTCTCGATGCATTAGTAGGTCTCATGAGACAAACTAGGTTTTGACACAAGGCCTTGATGGTATGATTATGAATGGTCTTCGCATGAGGCCTTGATGGTGCAGCTATGATGTCTAGCATTATGCAGCCCCTCATTATGATATTAGTACTTGACCGTCCATGTGATCGTTCGACTAGTAGAATATCCAATGATAAAAATATTTTCCTTATGAAAATTTATATGGATTTAGTCAATCAAATTCACATGGTATAATGTTTTATATTTATATATATACTATATATAAATTCAATTTATAAATAGATGTCAGAAAATTATATATAATTTTGTGGATTAAATTTATTTTTTAGATGACAACTGATATCATTTTATGTGAAAATTCTCAAAAGGTATTATTTCATGTGTAAATTTGCATCTGCACCTCTGACATGTCATAAATATGTAAGTATGGTCATTATATAGCTTTTAGTGTAACTTCATGAATTATTATTTAAGTGCGTACGTATTTTATAATGATTTTTTGTAACATTCAAATAATAATAAGAATTATTGATCATGGTTTGAAAAAAAGGATTTTTAGTAACTCTCGAAAAATGATGATGACATGTTGTGTGAAAGGTAGATATTTTATTTCCAGTAAATATTTTTAATGAAATTTTTTTATTGTTTTTAAAATACCTTATTGAGCATTCTAAATTATCACCCCCAGTTTTAAATTAATTTTTTATATGTCAAGTAAAGTGTCTGATGATGTTCTATTTGTTTATGGAGTCATCACACACAATGCCATTTTGTTCGTTTTGTTTTATTTCTTTTCCACTCTTATAAATGTAACTTGTTGTCTAATACTCCAAAACCTATAGAAGTAAATTTCTTCGTTATTGTAATGTTTTCTATAATTATTAATTTTCTTTTTTAAGAAAATTTACACAACCTATTTTAGCATTGGCATAGGGAAACTGGGGTTGGAGCGTTATAGGAACTATGGGACCTCTTGATGCAGGTGGTTTCCAGTTCATTTTTTCTCACACATTATGAATTTCATGGTATGAACATTGTTTTAAATCATCTTTTATATAAAAATGGGTTACATTGTGACCTTCCTTGTGTTCCTGAGAGCTATCTCATAACTTCTACATGAATAAAGAAAACCATACGAGAAATATATAAGAGGCAATGTAATTTTAATATATCCATTTTTCATATTTTGAATAACATTTTCCAAACTAATTAGTGAGTCTATAACTGGTAGTTTCCCTTTTATTAGGAAGAACACAATTTATACATGATTTGGTAAACTTTGTGCCAATACTATGCGGCATGTCCTGGTTCATAACAAAATAATATTCCATTTCAACATTTATTTTTTAATCCAATTCAACACTCCTCACCTATTATTCAACTTTACCTCTTGAAGGGTACTCCCAAAATCCTCTCATATTCTCATCCTCCTTATATTTAATCACCTCTATCAATCTTTTTATGTTTTACTTTATATTTGGCTAGATTTATTCCACTACTCCTCTTGTTATCATGTTTCTTTATTCTTCATTAGTTGGGTTTTCTATTTTATGAAACCTATAAGATATAAGGTGTTTTTATGGTGTTTTTCCTTGTTTTTTGTTAAGTTTTTTGTTTCTTAGGGCCTGAAAAACCATCTTATATAGTTTCAACTAACTCAAACATCATTGAGTTTGGTTATTCCATCTATTTCTCTTCTTAATAATGTATTTAATTTATTTTTATTTTCAAATAAATTTCAAATATTATTCCATCTTCTTTTGTTGTGATTATATAATTTATTAAGCATTTCTATGTTGGTAATTTTCATGAAAATGGGGTTTTCAAAGGATTTCCATGGTTATGCCAACATGTATATGTATGTAGGTAGTTTGATAAAGTAATAAGTGGATTTAAAAATGGATTTCTATTTTATAAAATTTTTTGAACTTATTTGATCTTTGATAAATTGGGTTTCATGTGAAATTGGGGGATGAATGGGTTCTTATTCCATTTATTGTTTAATGATTTTTTTGTGAATACTTGTTCTTTTGTGTGATTCCTCTTGTATTCCATAAAAATGACTCATTTGAATTTACATGGATGTCTATATATATATATATACGTCAGTGATATATGTATAGTTCCTTATTTGTTTGGGGTGTAGAAATTTATGTACAAATGTATATAAATGGTAGTTTCCATTCAATTAAAAATATCCCGGAAACCAATTTCCCTAAATGGTTTTAAAAAGCACCAAATGTTTTCCATATAGATTTTTGGTTTCCAAATGAACTCAAACGTGTTTTCAAAAAAATAGTCTGTTTGGATCCTTAAAGTATGTTTTCATAACCACTTTATGTTATAGGCCCATCTACCATCTTCCGAAAAAGAATGATGTTTTACCTTGGATTTGGAAGTGGTTTTGAAAAGCACGTTTTCATTGGAAATTATTTTAGACTATAATTTTTAAAGATAAATTGGAAATTTATGATGTTTTTTAAAATTTTTTTGAACTATCAAGATGTGTAGGCCCATTTGGGACTGTAGAATAAGATTTGTGTGTGACATGGACCACTATGATAATCATAAATTAGGGATAGTATTCACAAATATTATTCCAAGTATTAGGAAATGAATTCAATGTGGCATCTGGAAAGTTAATTTAATTCAAACAATGTGATAGCCTCATCATATCGCTTTTTATACATTAATCATGTGATTCCACGATGTCATCTAGAGGGTTGAGTTACTATTTATATCAATGTCAAAATTAGTGGGTATAGATTCGCCTTGAGAGTGAAATAATCCAAGTGTGAAATTTCTGTGTGGTTCTAGTCATAGTATCCTGGTTGGGAATTGATTATAGATTTAATCATACATGGGATGATGGGTTTGAATTGAGTACATCTAGGTTTTTATCTCAATATGTATAGAAAATTCCAATGATTTTATATATGTATGCTCTTGTATCGATTTTTTGTAATTTGTTTTCATGTTATTCTTACTAGTTCTTATTTATATCTATATTTTTTTGTCTTTTATTGATATATCCTAGTGCTTATAAATTTTTTATATTTTTCCTTCCTTTTATGCATTACCAGGGTATTCTTTTCTATTTTGGAATTTTGGTTAATATAAGGTTTTACAATTTCAAATCTATTTTAAAAAGTAATGTTTGATTTTTCGCATTAGATAAAAAAACCTCTTATATAATGGGATTTCAAACTAGTGATTATGGAAAATTTCTATAGAGAAAAGAATGTTTTCTATGGTGTTAACCCACTAATAGTTTTTATTATAACACTATAATTATTCCAATGTGCATAAGTATACCTACTATGTCTTCTAGTTTTAGGATCCTCATCTAGTCCTTTTTCATGTTCTCCCATGTGTGGGTAAGTTTTTTGGATGGTGGTGTCCAAGGGGCCACATGTTTGTACTTTTAGTTATTATTTATTTTCACTAAATGTTAATTATCTGATTTTATTATTTTTTAATCTAATCTTGTTGGGATAAATATTTCCCAAATTGGGGTTCATGATTTCTAATAGTAGATTCTATATCTTGGGGACTGGTAACACTCTTAATATATTGATACCATGTTTTTGGTATTATTTGACTCGGTTTTTTGTGTCCCTTTTTGTTTGGGTTCATTATAGGATTCATAGGGATGAATATCATTTTCTATAAATGATTTCCTAATTTACTTGTTTTTATGTTTTTTAAATGAATGGAGTTTAGGTATAAATGTGTAAATGGATTTAGAGGGTGTCCATGGGTTTAGAGAGGATCAAGAAGTTGTTCTGGTAGATTATACAAGAAACATGACTATGCACTTCTTACTGGACATATTCCCATTATGAATGGGTTACATGATATGAACATGTTTCAAGGTAGTTTTCATGAGTCTTATTTATATTATGAGAATTTACAAGACCTAAACCCATTTCACGTTGTGATTATCTCATCTAGTAATTGTTATAGATTGAGGAAATGCCTTTTTCAACATAAATGAAATTTTTGGAATTCACAGCGTAAAATAAGTTCATGGCATGAAGTTTTCATGTTCAATAGATTTATCAATGTAGTAATTATAAGTTAATTTATATATAGTGATATTAGATACCTCTATAGATACATGTTGAGTTTTTGAGAATTTTTGGGCTCTCCCTCCTCATTCATTTCATTAAGAATTTGAATCTTGTAGTTGCTTAGTATTATATATATAGTTAGAGTCCTTTTGGATTAGTTATTTATTTTGGTCATGATGGTGCTATTTGGAGTGTTCTTGATTTATATTGTGATAATCTAGTGTTTTCTGTGAATCATTGTTAATTTTATTTATTGACTTGTATTTCAAAGTTTGATCTGTTAGTTTACATTTTCTATTGCAGATGGAGGCTTGGTTTCCATCATTCTTGAGGTAGGTGAATCAATGAATGATCATCTAATTCTTTAATTTCTATATATTGTATTCAATTCCATTAGGTTATTAAATGAAAATTCCTGTATTGAAATTTAAAGTATTTTCTAAAAGGGATTCCTATTTCAAATTGTATTTTTAATTAAAAATGTACTTTCATTGATATGAAGCAGTTTCATTAAATGTAAAAATTATTTATGAAAATGTTTTTACAAACTCAGCACATTGTGATCCTTGGGTACATCATAAAATGGATATGTCAAGCTAATGATTTTGTGTGATTCCACTAATGGTTTTGTGATATTGAAAAACATTGGTATAAATCAATATCATTTTGAACCAACATATTACTACTATAGTATTATTTTATTTATAGTATGTATTCCAATAGGATAGGGACCAAATGGTGTGAGTTTTAATTTATACCTATTTTAGCACATGATGAATTATTTCATGGACGTTTTTCTCTCATGATCATTGTTTAGTGTATCTATAGTTAATTTTTATTTATATTTTAAACATTACTATATTTTGTGATTATTGTATTCATTTTTGGAACACAATTTAATGTTTAAAAAATGGTATCATTTATTAAAATACTTTTCAAAATTTATATTTATAATTCTACAACATGTTGATTCTTGATATTTGAACTTGTATAGATTCTTTGGTGGTTTTCAATTGGTATCTATTATTATACCATACATTTTTAGATGAGAGTTTTTTGACATTGTTTATAAAGACTCAAGTAAAGGAAAGAGAATCTTGTAGCTTGATGGGTTCCCTTATCTTATGTTGCCTTTATAGTGGGATGGTTTGGTGGTGCCAACTTGTCACATGGATACTTTTTTAGTCTGTTCTTTTTTATCCTCCTTGTTTTCCTTATTTGGATTGAATTTTATGTTTGATGGATATTTTTTCCTTTCTTCCAAAATGTAAAATTATGTTTCTGTAGTTATATATGAGACATAATGTTCTTTATTGTATCTCACCATGTGGTGGTCTATCTTGGGAGGTATGTATTGTGAACCCTAAAATGTTCCTTACATTTTGTTATCAAAGGTGATTGCCCATCCTGAGTTTTTCAAACACTTCATCGGTGTGTTATGGTGTTTTGATGGGCATGAGTTTGGAACATCAAAATTATGTTAGTATGTGTGGAAAAGTGGCATGAATAGCTCAAATTTGTGTCACCTTTGAAGTTACCATGGGTGTTTTCATTTTTTATCGATGCATTGGACATGGTGGTTGGGGTTATTTAAAAGAAACAGACACATGACTAATTTAAATAGACTCGTTCCTTATTTTTTTCACTCTTAGTTAACATAATTCATGATTTATTTAAATTTATTATGTTTTGATGCATTGATATAGTTACCAAATGTTAGTCCTAGGATTTTGGAATCTCATCATGGATGATTGTATTTTTTAGTGATTAAAAAAAGTTCCTCAAAGAAGAGAACTTCCAAATCTGAGTGAGGGAGCTGCAAAACTGGTTCCATAGGTGAATCCTCTGATACACCATTCTTATTAGAAGTTTTAATCTACAGTATTCTACCTCTTGGTCAAGCAGCTGTTAAGAATCTATGAAGGCAATTGTATCATGACATGTAATTTACTAAGAAGCATAAACCTATATTCCATGGTAATAAAGGACCTAGGATAATAATTAATTTTATAGTGGATTGAAAGGATATTTTAATTTTTGAAACTTCTACATACTATAAGAATGGTTTTACCATGTATGTGCTTGAGTGACTATAAAATTGATGTTGGGACTCAATTGTGAAATTTATTTTATAGAATGGTCTCACCAAAGTATCTCTTAAGAAAATATTAATCCATTAGTTTCACACTGAGTCATTACAACAGGAAATGACGTAGAATTTTTCGACCTTGTATCAATGAGAGCATACCATTTTGGATTTTTCCACCCATTTTTTGAGTAGGTTAGGATTGAACTAGATCGTGTCACTAATGATTACATGGAGGACCACATGTTTGAATTGGGGTTGAGGGATGATATTCAATTGATTCAAATTCTTATGTCCCGTATGAGCTTTGTAGAGGTAGTCAATAAGGATGGTTTTGCAGAGGATGACATGGTTGAAAAAAGATGTCTTGGATGAGATTAATTTTCTACCATCCTTTGTTAGGGTGTATGTCATGGATTGAAAAGGAAGTAAAAAGGTATGAAGTTTTCATAAGTATTAGTTTTGAGGGATTTGGATGGATATATAAATGATGTTTTATATTAATTTCTAAGGCCTTGTAATTCCAATCCTAATTATCTGGAAGCTCCCATGACTTGTCAATGATGTGTAAAATCTGGGCACATGAGTTATTCTTGAGAAAGGATCTTCCAAGCCAATAAGGGTGCATCCATTCTCATCATGGTTTCTCAAATTTGTATTGATCCTTCCATGGTTGGTGGGTGTTATCCTTAGTTGAACGGGTACGTTCATGTGGCTATGATTTGTTTGGGAATAGTTAAGAAAATATATCTTTAGGAAGTGGAGTATTCACTAGAGGAATCTGCATTAGGGGAAACTATAGTTGTTTAGACAATGTTTATTTCTTCTTCTATGGTTCTATATATTTTTTATATATATTCTAATAATTATTTTATATAATAAAAGATAATTGATGTCTGGGGATTGAAATTAGATATTTTGTCCTTTTATTTATATTTTCATTCAATTTGGAAGGTTGTCTGAACAAGGATTAAAGTTTTCAGCATGTCAAGTGATGATATAAGAACATCAGGTGGTTTGGGAGTTATTGGGTATGGTTTTTTATATTTGAACTGATTATTGGCATGGATTGGATTATTATCATTATGTCCCAGATTTATGATTAATTTAGTCGATTTCATATTCTGTCTCCAAATAAAATTAATCATTTCTATAAGGGTTACTGGGATTCTAGTTTTCGGAGGCCAAGGCCCATTTTTAATTGTGCAAGGCTGGTATCATTTTACTTTTCATAATAGTTTATAGATTCCATTGATCTTTGTTTGACCAGACCAATTCATGTAGTGTTGTGTGTATACCAGGAGGCCTTTTCTGAATACCGTTTTCTACTATCCATCTACACTGAGAGGTTGAATTTACCATTGACCCCCTACCTAGTATGATTCCCATTTCTATACCATATTATTGTATGGGCCCAGCTGAGTTGGTATATATTTAGTTCTAACTTGATTGAATCATGGATAAGGGATTTATTTATCCAAGTATGTAACCATGGTGTTTTATTATCCCTTCATCTAAGAAGGTAGATGAGATACATTGACTTTTTGTTGATTATTGAAAGCTAAATCATGTTATGTTTTCCAAATATATCCCTTATGTAGGATTTATGATATCGTTGATCGCCGTATAGTGTCTCATTGGTTTTAAATTATCTTAATTCTATTAGGGAACCACCAGTTGAGATTATGATACGGGTATATATGTTAGACAACATTTAGGAATTTTTATATACATTTTGAGTTTATGGTAATGTCTTCCAGTATTACCAATACTATTTTTGAGTTTATGGGTACAATGAACCACATCAATCATCATTTCTTAGAATATTTTCATTTTTTATCATTGATTCTATTTAGGTTTACTTGAATTCATAGGAGGAGAACATATACAATTTAAATATAGTACATATAATTTTAAGGGAATATATTTTTTATGATAAAAATTCCCATTGGGAGTTCTGGATAGAATATGAAATGTTTTTGTGGAGTCTTATTTATTAGAGGGGAGTCTCATATTTTCTATAAAAGTTACAAGAATATATTTACTAGGAACAACCCAGAAATGTGTTTATTATTTTAAGCTTATTTTGTTAGAAAGATATTACCAATGTATTAATTGGAACATGTATAATATTTTATATTCCAGGATATATTTATACTCTGATTTAGTAAATTTTGATTGTAATGAAAATTTATAGAGATCTATTGGGGAACAATATGTGATATTGAATTCATCACCACATTGTATTCTTCCAAAACATGGTTTATGTTAGGATGAATTATATAATTCTTAGGGTATGGTTTTGGTTTGTGTATTGATGTATGAGGGAAAGGTAATAACAAATAGTACTCACTATTTATATCCTCATGTTAATAACTACCCTACCAATGATCATGAGTTGCTAGAAGTTATGAATAAACCCAAAAAGTAACTTTAATACCTCTTTGGGGAGAATTTTACTATATATTCTGGTCATAAGAGACAGAGGTAAATTTTAAACTAGAGGGATCATAAATTGAAATAGAGGTTCTAGGTGGAGTATCTCTATACTTTTTGATTTGATATTTTTTATACTCCAGGAAAATGGATTGTGGTAACCAATGTGATGATCAAGAAATTAATGACACAAATAGTGAAGGAATTAGGGCAAGAGTGGGGTTTGACGGGTTAGTTTAATGATATTATCTTGGGAATAGAATAATCTAATTATAATTTGTGTCCGTCTTGGATGAATTATCACTCATTGTTTTATGAGCGTGTTTATCTTTATGAGATATCCTTCCCCTAGTTCCAAATCTTTAGTAAAATCTTTTTTTATAAAAGGACTTGAGGTTAGTGGTCTTGGTCTCCCAGTGGAACTCCATGTTTTAAAATAGGTTTGGTTTTTCATATTCTATAAGTAAATCGTAGATGGAATGTGGAAAGTATTCATATTGGCCCATACACCCATGTACTACGAAGATGTATCATGATTTCATATATCAATATTTATGGACATGGATGAGCTAATCGATTGTATATTTTGTATCATGGTGTCAAACTTATCATGAAATCATGGAAATTAAATATACAATTGTTGGTTTGTTGTTGACCTTACCCATTAGGATAGGGAAATTGGATATGATTTCTGAGTATTTTTTCATTTTCTCATCATAGATTCATTGTGGGAAAGAAGTTATTAGGTTGACCATTGATCCACTCAAGAAATCAATATTGTTGTTCTGTATCTAGTGGATGACTAAAGTGGAGTAGATTGGGGACTTGTATATCTAAGATATCATGAGGCTTTTTTAGGGTTCCCTATGTGGTTGTTTATGTAGGAGGTGATGGTTTACCATTTGAAATTGAGCACCAAATATCTTCCAAATATGGATGAGAAAAAATATAGGGATATCAATGTTCTTGGGGATGTGATCCAGTCTTTTGAGTTTGATTTTTCTGGTACTTGGAAAATAATTTTATTTTACTAGAGCATTCTTAGAACATTAATTATATGGACTTGATAAAAAAAAGGTACCATTTAAGGCATTTTATGGGTATCCATTTCTATATACCTTGTTCTAGGAGGATTTGGGAGCGGTCCTTGGTTGGGCTGAGTCTTTTCCATGACATGAAATAAATGGTGCAGTTGATCAAGAAGAAATTTGTCACAAAATAGAGTAATTAGAAATCATATTTAGACTACAATCATCAGGAACTAGTGTTTGATTAATGTGATCAGTTCATTCTTATAGTTTCACATCACATGGGATATCATTGATTGGATGAGTAGGGTATGTTGGTACCATGGTTTTGGGACCACTATAAGATCATTGGATGACATGAAATAGTGGGATATCGGTTGGCCTTACCATCTTATTTGACTTTAATCAATGATATATTTAATATTTTCTAGATAAGTACATATCAAACATATCATTCCCATGTGATTTAATGGTATGATGCTGATCAAAAGTTGAACACCACTACACATAAGAAACCAGTTATGATAACGGATCATGGATAAAAGGTGATTCTTGGTAAAATGATTCATTTGGTTATTGTAAAATGATATTATATAAATGATATCCAATATATCTGGGATATAGAATTTTTTATGGGGAAATAGTGGAATTCACTTTATTCAAGTACAAGATCATGAGGACATTCGTCGGACATTAATCCTTTATGATGGTGTGATTATAAAATCCCATTACATTCCTTCAGGTATGACATGGATCATTTTTTCAATCCTTATTTTGGTTCATTATAGGATTCTCCGTAATAAAGTTACATTTCTAGGTAAAAAGACCTAATGTTTTGGGATTTGTATATTATTTTAAAATAATTTATTCTAGTTATAAATTTTTAAATGTATTTGGAGTGTTATATTTGGGTTCAAAAATTCTCAAAAAGTGTTTCAATGATCTTCTTTAAGAAAATTTATTACACACTGCCTATTGAATATATTCACATAATGATTGGGTTACATGATGTAAACCTATGGTTGGAGAGATGTCCTGGTTCTTATTCATTGTTTGAACTTTTATGAGCTAGAAAACTGTTAAATGTTCTAAATGGGTTGATTGGGATTTATTCTACGAGATGGTGATGCATTTTTCATGTACATGAAATTTAGGTAATTCATATTTTGAAAGGGGTTTACAAGTTTAATTATTAGGGTTTAGGGGTCTTAACCATGTTATACCCATAACCATATTTTTATATGATGTGTAGACCTTCCGATCAAGTATTAGGGTTATTTTCAGGGATGTCCCTATTTCTAGGTCATTATGATAAATAATCAACTCCCTTGGAGGCTACATTCCATTTCCCTGTTAAGAAAGATTTCTTCTTATTTAGTTACATTGTCCATGGTAGTTGTGTTGGTTGTATTCATGATTCATATTGCGATCATATGATTTTTTCTAATAATCACTCATTTTTTCATTAATTCCATATATTTTGAGGGTTAATCTATTCTCTTCCAATTCCTATTGTAAAAATTAGAAAGGTTTAGATTTTTTTAGGTTGGTCTAACTATTCATGTAATTCTAAATCATTAAATACTTTATGTTCATATAAATACCTTTGGGTTTTTGAATGAAAATGAATGTTCATCCATTGAATGAATTTTTTGGAAATGATTCATTATTTTAATTGGATTTGAATTTTAAAAAACATTTTAAAATATATGAAAAGGTTTTATTAAATATTAGAATTTATTTTTATATGGTTTTCAAAAACACTTCACATTAAGATCCTTGGGTGTGTTGGTAAATCAACATTTCACTCTAGTGTGTGTGTAACGATACTATATGTTTTGTGACATATAATGAATATGGTTAGACTAAATATCATTTGGAACAAACATATGCCTCATTTAGGATTATTTTATATCTATTATATATTCCCATAGTTAGTGTCCAAATTGGTTGATTTTTCTTTTATACCTAGTTTATCACATGATGGATAATTTCATGGATGTTTTGGTCTCATTATTATCTTATAAATTATCCATAATTAATTTTATTTTATTCATGACATATTCATGGATTTGGTGAATACGGTATGAACTTTTGGAAAAAGTTTAATGTATAAAAAATGGACTCATTTATGAAAAATCCTTATAAAATAGATTTTTGTAAATCTATAACTTATGGATTCTTTATAAAGTACTTATATTTATTTTTTGTATTATCCCACTGGGATCTTTTCTCACAACCTAATTTTCCATTAGGTGGGTTTAGAACTTTTTTTATGGAATTAGTTAAAATTAAGGGAATCTAGTATCATGTATGGTTATAATTTAATTCATCTCTTTCGTAGTTGGATGGTTTGGGTGGCGGATGGTGACATATACACCTGTTTAGTCTGGACTACATTGTATTTCTGGTTTTTCATGTTTTTCTTGACTTTTATGTCTAATCGATATGTTTTCATTTCATATAAATTGTTATTTTATGAATATTTATTTTTAAAATATACCTATGGTTATTCTTTATATCTCACCATGTGGTGGACTATCTTTGGTTACTTGTCTAGTAAAACAGGGCGGGTTTTTTTTTTGGGAAAAGTGGTGACATGAACTAGTTTCCCAATTCATGCCCCAAGAGGAATTTATTAAAATCAAAAGAGTTACAATACAAGTACGAGGTGAAATGATCTTTCACCAGCAGGGAAGTATCCATGATACAAATAAATGGACCCATGAGTATCCAAGCTACCTATGCAAACAGCCAACAATAGATTCCCAGAGTGCAGAACCATCAATCAAGAATCCTCAATTCTAGTATTGGCTTGCTGAAAATGAAGCTCAAGTCAGATATCGCCACTATGCACTCATGGCCTGAAAGACATCCTCAAATAGCATTAAAGTTTATGTACAGTATGGCTAGCCATAAGGAGGGAATAAACCATCCGAGATTTTTCCAAGAAACATTCTTCAGGATTGGACAACATCATTCATTACAGTACAAATAGAAATTCATTCAATCAATTTCCAGACAGTCTTCTGGAAAGAATACATAATAAAATGTATAAAAACAAATCAAGAAAAATCCATAACCATTAAAATCATGTCCATACATGATTCAATTAGGTGAGAGATGAGTCATGATCACATAAACAACATCAAGAGGTAGTATGACAGCATGTCATTGAGCTAACATCACTCCAATCAAGCTACCATCAAAACAATATTAACAGATATCTCATAACAGGGAGTCAGGACATTCATGCATGTATCAGCATCACAAGTACATGAAATAAAAATCACCAACAACCAGCAGATGGCTCATATTGTTTCACTGATGCAAAGAGGTCGACCAAAAAGGCCTGTAACATGCTTATCTAGTCAAAAAAATCTAATAAAACATATCATAGAATGAGGAGCATTGTAGGAGCAAAAAAATTCATAAGGATTAAGCCCAAGGAATATCCCAAAATATAATGTTGGGATTCTTTTTTTTTCATCATCCATTCTTAGGAACATCTGTTTTCTAATATCAAGATATGTGTCATCGGAAATCTGATGAAGAAGATATTTCTTATGTAGAATTTCATCCTTCTCCTCCATCCTAGCTGCAACTTCATCACTGATTTGATCTTTCTTAGAAAGATGATAGGCATCTCTATACGCAGGAAATGTTTCCATGTTATATTTCTCTAGTTCAGATAGCAATGGTTCAACCTGCTTCTCTTCTAAGTATTTCAGGGATTCATCATTTGAGTTGTCAGCTACTAAGTTTTGAACAGGTTAACATTATATTTGGAGACACTAAATGAGTGTGTCTCCATAGTTCTCTGTATATGTGAATAGTCCCTCCTTTTTCTAGTTTTCTTAGGATTTGGTGTGATAAAAACATCTATATCAAAAATGGGATTCTTACCCTTCTTATCCATTGACCCCATGTACTCTTCCTCTATCTGATGAGTCTGAATATCATCCTCAATGAAATCATCCTCAACCGATCCACATGTCTCATTGATGTGATCCTCCTATGTTGTATGTAAAGCAGGTGCAAGATCCAGAGTAGACTTAGAGAAGTCTAAGATATGCCCTCCCTCTTCCATAGAGGGAACCCCCTTAGAAGTAACAACTTTCTTATTAGCATCCATAACAGCATTAATATAATCATTAATATGATTATCATGAGATTTAGAGGATGATAGTTCCTTGGAAGAACAAGGAACAACACTTTGACGTGACGAGGCCATGATGTCACCAGGTTTAGTTGGAGGATCATTGGAATTCGGTTTTGATATTGCCTTTTGGACCCAGATTGACTTAATCCTAGGGGATGGTTCCTTAAATTTATCACATTCCATGGTGAGATGACCAATTTTGAAGTATTCCATGCAAAAGTGAGGGAAATTATCAAAAATCACCTCCTGAATAAAACCATGATCACCATTCTGAATTGAGAAACAAGAAGGCAATACGCGCGAAATATCAACTTCAGTGCAAATCCTAGAAACTGAAGGTCTAGACAAGTTCAAAGTAGCTCAATCTAATTTGATTGGGGTATCAAACAAACTGGCGATTGAAGATTGGGCATTATGTCTGAAGAAGTGGAGAGGCAGATTAGGAAAACTAATCAAAATCGATACAATGGGAGGTTCAATTCCATTTTCAAAATATGGAGACCACATAAAAACCTTCATATGAGATCCTCCGAAAGAACAGAAGCCACGCATCCAAAATCTATAATAATCAACTTCTGAAGATAAGTGAAACAAGACATTGGATAAATTGAGAAGAAGGATAATAAAGTCTTAGAATCCTATCCTTTGTAGGGTTTTGCGAAGGAACAGAAGTGAGGAGCAATTTCTGGAAAAGTTCCCAACAAGGGAAAATCATAAATTGGAGGCAAGAAGATTTAACTCATCCTTTGAGAAAGATATATCTGTGAGACCACGATTCATGAAGCGTTTTGGAGAAATATTCTCGAAGTTCTTTGATTCAGCATTCTGTGTTTGACCTGCAACCACATCTGCGAAAGATCTAGCATTCATTCGTAAACCAGGGCTGGTTCCTTACAACACCTATCATAAAATATCATGGTCCACCATAGGTGGCCAGTTTTGGATTAACCCATATTTTTTCATAACACATTATATGAATATCATGGTGTCTCATTTGACCATATTCATTTACGAAATATGGAAACCATAAAATTTATATAATTTTTATGTATCTTACATTGAGTACATTCATAGTGAAATGAAATTTATTTTATAAACAAGAAGTGACTTTTGGTTTTTAAATTAAAGATATATCTCAGGCCTTGTTTAATAAGATTATAATTCCTTTATTTAATATATGGATATAGTTTTTGAAATCATGTTTTTACAGCATGAGAATGAATAGATAATTGTCCAAAATGATCATGATAAGAACTATGGTTCTTACTTTTTGAGATATCATAAGAAATATAAATTTTATTACACAGTGTGTGTTCAATGGAGGTTGTCTTAGAAATGAAATATTATTGTCAATTTAGGGTCCATGATGTTTTTATATATACCAATTTTACTCTATCTAAATGAATCATTTCGATTGAGATAAGTTCCAAATGAATCACACAATATATATATCCACATGAACTATCTTATTCAATTGTAGAGGAGTGATGGAAAAAGTGGGCCCCACATATAGGGGCTAGTGAACTTAAATAAATTAAATATCACATGTAAATTAATTCAATTATATTATTCGTTCTTAGATTATTCTTATTGAATTTATTCTTTATTTTATTGATATGTTATTTAATTATAAAATTCAATACGAATGAAATAATACATGTTTAACCATTTTTACACATTTATGGTGTACAAAATAATAATGGTAAAAACAATTTATTTTAAATAATGATGACTATTTAAATTTATATGGTGAAATATTCTATAAATTATGGTGTATCAACTTATTCAATCATGTATTTATCTGGATATTTTATAGGTTATACTTATCAAGTGGTATAAGTACAATTTTGGAATTTTTAACTGACTATTTAATCACTATTTTTATCCATGAATTGTTCCCATTATATTTACATGAATTTAATTATATTTTATATCCTCTATTCCCCACAGTCATGTTGTAGAGAGTGAATTGGAATTATTAATTAGAATTAATATATCCTCTATACTTAGATAGACTTTATGTACTTCCTTGGATTGAATAAAAATCATAATGTGAAACTATTTCCAACAATGAAACCATAAAATCAATGAAATTTAATCCAATTATTTCGGTTCATGTGTGGAAGATCAAGAGGGTTCCTTGAACAATGAATTCTTGTTTCAGACATCTAAAAATGGGTAAATAATATCTTCATTGAGAAACAAACTATGTTCCTTCTGTAAATTCATTAAATTGTTTTCACTATTCTTAAAACATATTTCATTAAGTCAATACGATAAAATAATTTTGGGGTTGATTAATATATTATTAAATATGAATCTGGATACTAGAAATTTTAAATACAAATATTAATGCTTACTTATCCCTATGGATCTGTATTTTAGGCCACTATGTACCCACTATAATTTCACAAAGAACCATATGGTTTTTATCTATATTATTTAAATGGTAATTTTATGGGGTTTCTTAAAAAATAATATTCATATATGGTTGAAACATATAGTTACTATTTAGGTATTCCTAAACCCTATTGTGATAAATTATTAATATCTTAATTGGGAAAAATGATATATCAATGATTTATACATAAATGAGTTAAAGTAATTTAATGATAGTTAACATCTTTGATTATTAAATTGAATAATTTTTTGGGGTTTTACACAAAGTTCGTATGATATTGTAGGGACCAAAAAGTCTCGGTGAAGACTATAATAAAATATTAATATTAATATAATAAGAACACACTATTTATTAAAAATAATAGAATAACTCCAAAATGGTGCATCATATGAGAAATTTGTCCCTAAGAGCACCACTTAACAAGTCCCAAACTCAACTGCTAAATCCACCTCCAAGATATCCTTCCCCTTTGCACAAACCCAGAAAAATAAGGTATACCATCTAATGAAGGAAAAAAAAGGTGTGAGCCTATCCCCAGTAGGATTCTACCAATGATTCCATGATAGATTCCAAATATAGATTATCCCAAGAAAGGATTTCAGTTCTGAATAATTAGGTGAAATTGTCAAATAATAACAAGGATGATTTGAAAGATGATAATTTCATTGAATTATTCAAATGGATAATTGTTTAAAATTATCAAATGATAATTATTTGGATTATCAAATGATAATGAATTATAAAAAGATAAATATATATATATATATCAATAAAATACTTCGAATAAGGTATTAAAATTATCTAATGTTATTATCGAATGCGATATATATATTGTTAGATATATATTTTTGATAAATACATTGGAAGTTAAGGAAAATTATATTAAATATAAAATTATCAACATGTCATCACATACACTATCGAATGATAATTTCAAACACATGTGTTTTCATTAAATGATAATCTAGATATTATCCTGGAGGGAGAAAATGTTATCACATGTTATATTCATTATGAAATAGATAAGATGTTTGGGTTCTATTAAACCTTGACAAATTTTGACAATTTGTGTGTCAATACTTATGATAATAAAGATTTGAGGATGTGTATTAATCCACAAAGGGTGGTTTATAATTGTCACTGACATCGATGACCTTGAGGTTGGTGGTTCCATTACAAATTTCCAAATTGATTATTCCTTAATTTATTTATTTATTTCAACTATTGATTTAAATTTAGTTTCTAAAATTTTTATTCAAAATTTTTTAAATCCGGATTCTATTTTATCAAGAAATTTTAAATTATTTTGAAAAGAAAATTTGAAAACCCCCAAATACATTGAATTGGGGAATTGTTATGTCATTTCAATGAATTAAATTTTTGAATTTCAATTGTGGATTTGATGGAAATTTTTTCATTTTAATTTTTAAATTTAATTTTTGAATTGAATTGTAAAAAAGATATAATTGGTTTTGAATGTATTTAGAACTTGTTAAGATTTATTATAAATGATTTTATTGAAACACAGTGGATTTATAATTTTTAAATAAATTGATTCTGATTAAAACTCCTTTTGGTTTTAAATTGAATGGAATTGGAATTTATAAAATGGATGACTGTAAATAATTGTAATTTTTGTTGTCGTAAAATAATTTGTTCGTCATTTAATATCACATTAAATCCTCCAGTAGTAGCTGAGTAATTTAGATACACTCTATTCTATTACCACAATCTAAAACATACATGTGGTGGGCCACATCCTCAATGTGAGGGTGACAATGCGCTTATGGATAGTGTCCAATGGATTTGAGTATACTCATTTTTCTATTTTCATGTTAGGAGTGTGGAATATTAGTGATGATTAATACTATAATACCTTCTTAGTAGATGACTATGTTTCTTTCTTGTGTATTTATATATGAGATGTAATCTCATTAATTTTAAAACATGTTTACATGACATTTCTATATTTACATAAACTGGTTTATGTGACAGTTTTATTTATGTCATTTTTTCAAAATATTTCATCACTTGTAAACTAATTCATGTGCATTTGAAGTATTTTTCCGTAATTTTGAAACTCTATTGAATGTTTTACATAAATATTATTTTAAATATTCAAACATGATTATTTACAAAATTTTATGTGTTTCTTGGGATAATCTATATTTAGCATGTGATAAGGAATATTTTTTTGGTATCCTGCTAGGCATAGGATCACACAATACTTTTTCCATCGAGTGTTTGTAGACTTTCTTCGTCCAGGTTTGAGTAAAGGGAAATGATCTAATATATTTCATCTAGATACTAAGCTAGTGAATTTTTTATTTGTGTTCATAGTGAACTTGGAGTTGTTTTCCTGTTTCAGTACATGGGTTGTAGTACGTTGGATTGGTTTGTGTCTTATTGTCTTTAGGAACATTACACCATGTGGAGTTTCTTTGGTTATATATACTATCATGTTTCCTTTCCTTTCATTGTTAGTGGAAAAAATCATTTCCACATACATGTTGTGTGATGTTAGGTTCTAGTTATCGACCCATTTGGATCAAAAATTCCCTTCAAGCTATGTCCGGGCCAACTCAGTTATCAGGTCACCAGGGTACCCAGAATGGTTCGTCACAAAATAGTATGAGAGGAGGTTGAGGGTTTTTCTTGAAGTTGGTATGAATTTTTGAAATCTTGTAGGGACTTAGGTGGTAGTTTGGAATGTGTGTCTGGACAGATCTCACCGGAATGAACCTTATGTCTATAGAGGTGGTTAGGTAAAGACTTCTTGTGAATTAATTATAGTCCATTCCATATTTTGATTTAGAGAGAGTAAAATAAAAATCTTGTTTGTTATTTATGTTGGGATTAAATTGCCTACTTTATCAATTTGAGCATAACCTAATGTCTTCAATGTTGTATGTTGATGTTGTGTAACATCATGCACTTGAGAAGACGTGTGAATCAGTTCTAGTAGGAGGCTTCTTTTGTGCCTCTGCAAGAAAATCCTATTGTGGATCTAAATCTGGTTGATGTGGTTGTACGTAATGTCCATGATCTTGGGAAAGCACCACATCCAGTCCCCATTCAGTCAATAACTATGGATCCTCAGGGGGTTATCTTCGAAATCATTCTCATGAGTTCCTTATGCAGAAACCAAAAATTATAAGGCACCAATGATCCTCCACATTGTGAAGAATGGTTGTGTAGGGTAGAATTTCTATTTGAGTTATTAGAGACACCATACATGATCAAGGAAGATTTTTCCACCAATGTAATGGAGTGACCATGTATCAGATGGTGGGACTCAATGGTGATGAAAAATAAATAGGAGGTATAGTGTGGATGGAATTCATGGATCTTTTGATCGATCGTTTTTATACAGATTCAATGGTGTTGGCGAAGGGTATAATGCTTTTCAAGCTATAGCAGGTCGACATAACTGTGAATTAGTATTCCAATCTCTTTTATTATATATTAAAATTTTTTCTTGATATTATATTTATTCAGAGGATGATGGATAAATAGATCAATTTGTACTTCGATCAAATATTTGTTATCAGTTTTTCTTGTAGAAGATTCCCACTTATTCCAATGTGCTATATTGGGAACTTATGGTTGTGATGGACCTGGCTAGAATGCTAGGGTTGAAGGTATTTACTTTTTCACTCAGTTACGACATGAGTTCCTCTAAATGAAAGAGGATCTGTGATGAATCTCGTAGTGGTTCTTGATTATGTGGTCATTTTTGACCTCTTATAGTGCTTGGAAGAATCCCTTTGATAAGATACCAGAGTGGTAATCTAGGAAATTCAATGAGGGTCTACATTGACGCACCCAAGAACTATGTCTCTTATGGGAGTTTAGGGAACTTTTAGAAGTTTTACACAACTTTTCTACTCCACACAGTGTCACGAGTTCATCGAAATGTACAAAAACAATGGGGAAATCAAAAGCTTTACATAAAAAAGGTATCAAGAAACAGGAATTGAGAAAGAAGATTCTTTACAATGTGGGAGAGTCTCTAGAGGAAGATGGTAAAGGTCCAGTGACTGTGATAGGTACCATTAATATAGCTTCATGTTTAGTGATTTCTCTACTTGATACCGGTGCATCTCACTCATTTATTTCAACCTATATCATTAATATTTTTAATAGTCCAATGGAGATTATATAATTTTTAATGGGTATTAATACATACCTTTCTGTAAAGAGATATTTGTGTCTTTGTAGTCCCTCTTGTGTCTTCTCTCTATCAGATGTTGAACTTGCTTCGAGTTTTCTGGTTCTCGACATTGATTCTCTTGATTTCATATTCAGGTTGGATTGGCTCATTACCAATAAGGCCTAGATTGACTATTACCAACAGTGGGTCAACCTTACTACACCTAGTCTACCTCTTGTATTTAAAGGAGAATGATACCCATGGTCATGTTGAGCCATATCGTATTATCCATATTTCCGAAAAGAGATATTAATTTATTTTTCTCAGGAGAAAGATTCAATGAGTGGTGATCTTCCACCATTTTTAGTTGAGTTTCCCAACATATTTCCCTTTGATTTATATGGGTTTCCACTAATATTGGGGGTTGAATTTTCTATAACTTAATGTCTGGTACTCAACCAGTTTCAATTATGTCTTACCATAGGACTCCATCTAAAATAAAGTGATTTTTTGGAGTTTGACAGTGATTTAGTGTGAGATTCCAAGGCCCTTAGAGTCTTAGTGAAGAGTAAATAAAAATATTATATATAATATATTAAGTGAAAAATTTTTATTCTGAATAATTGAATAATGCCAAAAAAAGTGCATTGTATGAGATATTTGAGATCACTATTATGTCAGAAATATGGCTTTTATCATAGTTTGTGTATAATATTCGAAGGCGCTAGACATTTGGATGTCTCTCTAATGAGATAAAGTTATTAAATAATGTTTAATATATTTTTAATTGAAAATAATTAAATATCACCCAAATAGTTAATCGTGTGGGAAATATAAGACCAACAATTGGTCTGGAACATGGTGTTTACCCTAGAAGATGTATAACTTTTTTATATGTCGGGTATTTTCATTCCTCACTCGAAAAAATAAAACATTTTAATTTTAATCCATTTTTTAGATATTAAATATTTAATATCTCTCTAACATTGCATCGTATGGGAAATATGAGACCACTATTGGTTTCGAAATGGATCTTTTACACTTGGTTGGATATAAATTTTGAATACAATAAGAATTTGAGGTTATTTTAATTTTAATATTAAATAATTAACAAATTTAATAAATAATTCTGTTTTTAGTTAAAATAAATTATTTTTTTCAATGGAACACCATCTTCCTCCAAAAAAACATGTGGACCTCCATTATTAACAATGGTGTTTTTTTAAACCATTCATTTACCACATTATGGACTATGAATAAATTACTAATTTAATAGTAAATGAAAATCAATGACTCCACATTGATTTTTGGGACTATTAATGGCTTAAAATGGGTGATTTAAAAATGGGTTTAGGGTGTTTTGTTTTTGGGTCCAAAAATCACTAAACTCCTTGGTATTCTTTGTTGGAAGATCATGTAGGATTCAAATGCTCTCAAAACGCCCTAACATGAAATAATTGAACTATTTGGTGTTCTAGTGATAGATGGAAGTTGACTTCCCAACTCTTACCTGTGAGCCACATGAAGATGGAAAAGTGAATTTTCATTTATTTTATAATTATTTATTTTAATCTTACACCAATAATTTAAGAAAACAGTGGTGGAATTTTATTTATGTTTTAAACCATAAATTTTCAATTGTTTGATTGTCAAAAATGCAGGAAGATAGATACAAAAATTGTCAGCCGATAATCACTTCAAATTATCGAAAGATAAATATGAAGAATTATCAAATAATATTTTCATAAAATGATAAATGATAATTTCACAAGGGTTTAAAATGATATTTAACAAAATTATAAAATGGTAATTATAAATAATTATTAAATGATTGATACATTGATAATTTATTTTGAGAATATAATCTTATTAAAAGAAAGGATATTCGAAATCAATGGACAAGAAATGCATAATTAGGTGAAATTGTCAAACAATAACTAGGTTGATTTAACAGATGATTAATTCATTAAATTATGGAATTTAAAAATGAAAAAAATTATCAAAAGATAATTATTTGGATTATTAAAATATATTGAAATATCAATATATATATATATATATATATTGATAAACACACTTGGGATAATGTGTTAATGTTATCTATTGTTATTATGAAAATAGAAATAAACACATATTTACATATAGATAGATATATATTTTTGATAACTAATTTGAATTTTAAGGATAATTTTACTAAATATAAAATTATTAACGTGTAATTTCCTGAACAGTAACACCCAAATCGTCCACGATACACATATTTTTAAATAATTCAAATAGCATTCACAACATGCAACCCTAAGTTCGAGCGAACCACAACTAGAAATTTTGAAAGCGGTTATGAATATTATAAAACCGATTTTGAATTTTAAAAATCCCATATAATTTTAGCATTCATCTTATGTGTTTATTAGACATAATATAAATACAAATTCAATTTTTCAGAGAAAAAGAAGTATTTTTCAAAAATGCCCTTTTTCGGCTTTTAATGGATATCCTTTTTTAAACCAATATTTGACAATTTTATATTTTCAATTTGAGAAAATTAAATTATTATTTATAATAAGGACATAAAAATTTAGTTTTGATAAATTTTTATTGTTTTTCTAATAACATTCATATTTTAATGAATAGTGAAAAATACTATATTTTAATTCAAAACTTATTTTTCATATATTTTATTTATATTGTTAGATTATCTTTTTAGTTGGTTTTACAGTATAATTATATTAATTGTTTATCAATAAATATAATTTAGGTCATTCGAAATAATTTCACATTAATATTACATATAAACACATGTCAATCATTTGATGGTTTTTCTTTTGAAAAACTTATTTTCTCATTTTGACATCAAGAACTAATTTTAAATTAATTAATTCATATTTTCTGTATTAAATCATGTAACAAAGAATCCATATTTTTAATCAATAGTTCCAACTAATTTTAATAGGATACTTTTTATTTTTGGTCATTACGATTAATAACATCAATAATTATTTTTATCTAGCATGGTTAATGGGTAAATTCATTGAATAAAAGTAAAAATAATATTATACTAATTTTAATATACCTTAAAAAGTGTCATAATAATATTTGATGAGTTATGGAAAAATAATAAAACACTTGGGATTCACATTTTTCCTTTCTGAGCCACTTGGCTCTGATAATGGCGTGTTATAATAATTAATTTTAAGTAAAGAGAAATATAATATAAACATGTATCTTCCCAATAAAACAATTTTAATGTGGGTTTATATAATTGATATATTTTACTATAAATAGTCATTATATATATAATAAGATTCCCTATATAATGGTATTTTATTTATAATTTTTATACATTAAATAAATTTATTTATTTTTGGAAAAATAATGATGTAGTGATTACCTTATTAATGAACGACTTAAATAAATGATATTATAAATATAAAATTAAATGTAATTTGAACTTTTAGATGTCATCAATGAATTTTTTTTATAACAATGACTTTTTATGGATGTGTTAACTCTTTGTTTCAAAGTAAATCAATTTTTTATGACTTTAAAAAAATCATTTACTCAATAGTGTCAAAATTGGCATAAATGAGTTTTTAAAACAAATGATACACTATTAAATGATATATGAGTCCTAAAAATCTGTGATTCGACCAAATAAAAAATATAGTGTTAAAATTAATATTAATTATACACTTGTTATAGTCTTAATTTTATTTTAACTATATTCACTATATAGTAAAAAACAAGAAGACATGGTAAGACATAAATTATTTAACTTAGGGTTAAAGCCAAAAGAGAACGTTAAATATGTGACCTAAATAAATCTAAAACCTTTTGGATGAGATTATTTAAACCCATACTCAAATTATCTTCAAAATAAATCACTTTTGAGCTATTATAAACCGAAAACAAATTTATAATAAATTAATATTTCAAGATTTTCATTATGTTCCCGTCACCCCTATTATAGAATGAATCTACTCCTTCTATTTAATTAAAACCACCCAATCCCTTTGACATAGCCAAACTGTTACCACTTATTCTCCCAAATTCAATCACTTCATCATAGAGTCCACCCATTGGGCTGAAAACAATCTTAAGTATTCTTTTTGTGGAAATCAATAGAGACACCCGAACAAGAGGTAATCATTTTATCTCTTCTTTCAAAGTTCTTTTCTTACTCTAGTTCCTATTTCTATGTTATTTCCATACCAAAGTAATAAATACAGTATAATACATATATTTAGATGTTATTATAGTTATTTAATGAGAATATTCATCAGTTTATCTATATTATGAATAATAATATCACCAAGCATGCGTATATACAACTTATTGTATCCACGTAATGGTAAAATTTGTTATTCAACATTACATTATTAATATTTGTATAATGATGAGTATAATTGACATAAATAATAAATATTACATGGTTATTATTCTTTATAATTGATATTACATCCATTTTTACATTATTTAACCATTAAAGGAATGATATCTTTCCTCGTGCGTACATACGTCCTACCGTCTCCACGATGTGATGAGAAGCCTTCTCTGCATTATCCATTAAAGAATGACTATTAAAATCACATAATAAGTAAATTTAATATTTATGAACTTAATATCATTTGATATTTGAATAAAATATATCATATTCATAACAAATAGGACTTAACAAAACAACCCTTGGAAAACAAAGCAGTTGACACCCGAAATAATGGAAATACTGAAATATTATTAACAAAACGAGATAAGAGGGTCGTAATTGATATAATAAATATGTATATGGTCCATGTATAATATATTATTGATATTTAACCATTATAAAAGAGGTTAACACACCCTCGACTAAATAAATGTATAAGGTAAGGGTTAATTTTACAATCTCATTATTATCCAAGATTTTTTATACGTAAATATCAATTGGGACATATTTATCATCATCATAAAAGTTTCTTATACATGAATTTCAAAATTATATTTATATTTTTATACCATTTTTGAAATTCATTTCAAATAATGTTTAAATTTTTATAAAATGTTTTGAAATGAATCATTCTGTCGTTTTCCAAACGAGGTACTATATTACATTTTCAACAAATTTAGGAACAAAACTTTTTTTAACTTATATGGTGCAAGCGGCTATTTTCTGCCCTTATGAAACCATAAAATTTTTAGGCATTATTTAAAATATTAATATTTTATTTTCAAAGTAAATATTTTCTTTTATAAGAACGTAGTCTTTCAAATGATTTCAAAGTAAAAAAGGATATTTCTAACATTGTTTTAATGATATTGTTAGATTACATTAATCTATGTCAATATCCTTGGATTTTATACTTAATCAAGGTTAATATATTATTATAAAATATTCCCTATTTTATTGAATGTTTTATTATATGATTTAATGTGGATGTTAAATTTTTATATCATTCTAAGTTTATGGTTTATGTATTAACATGTCATCATTATAATTCTTTTATTTTATTATTAGAGGGAGAAAAATCAACCAGCACACCAAACAAGAAAGAAAAATATCCATGTACATCTTTATTTGGGGATGTTTGATTTATTATTTACATATTATGTTCATGGTTATATTTAAAAGGCTTCTATTTTTATTATAAATATTCCTTAAATGCTTGTGCTTATTTATGTTAGTTCCCACTCAATTATTTACCCTTACTAAGCATCTGAGCTCACCCAATTCTTATGTCTCATTTTCCCTAGGATGTGCTGATTTACATTATGAATGGTTTATATGTGTGAGGAATGGGAATAATAATATTTTCAATATATTTATTATGTTGTCTTTAATTCTATGATGTAATATAAAAATTTAGGTTTGTGTCTAGTTTTTTCAAAGCTGCTAAATTGATCAATACTTTAGGATTCAACATTATCTTTATCATGAAAATGTAGTAAATAATGAACCAGATCTGGGAAACTGGGGTTGGGGCATTACAGTTTGTATGAGAGAATATTTAGCACAATGCTCAAAAACTAGATTTAGAAAACCATTGATTAGGGAATATCACCCTAAGATAGATATTGAGGATAAATATATAAGACCATCCAAGAATTTTGGTAATGTATAGATTATTTGGTAATTACTAGAATATATAACCTTGTACAGATAATACAAGTGGGTGTGATTCTATAACATATGTACCTTGGTGTGAAAACTCTGAGACAGAGTTATAGTCTTGACTTGGGGTAACCTAGTACATGAAAACGGGATTTACGAGGCCCCTGGTTTGACACTCATGGGTGATATTATTATTATAATTCACATTTTATTTACAATATATTAGGAAATATTTATGATTAAATATTTCATCAATAAAACCATGTTTATGATTATGGATTAGATATGCATAAATTTTTTAATTGATGTTAAATATTTTATTTGATTGGAATTTTGAATGATGATTCCTAACCTAATCTAGTGTATGCAATTTTTTATAAATGGACCATAGTGGAAGGTAAAGAAACTATATCAATAGACATAATCCATGTAGGTATTTCCCTCTTATGCAAGATAATGATAGTGGAACTAGTGACATAACTAGTGTTGAAAAACATATAAATATACTGGAACATCTGACGCTGGTTATGAATAATAACCTTACCCATATAGAGCATTTTTATCGACAACATAGAGGATCAATGTTAAACTGATTCATGAGACAATAACCTCAAACATTCAATGGGACAATAAAATTCATTGGTTGCTGAGCAATGTATAATTTTATTAGAGAAAATATTTCGTTCCTTAAGATATAATGAAAGGGAAAAGGTTTCATGGAATTTTATCATCTCTCAATATATGTTGATCAATGGTTGTAAGTAATTCAAAATAAGAAGGAGAATAATGAATTAGAAAATATTGAATATAGGGATTTTAATGGAATTTTCAAAGAAAAATACTTTCCTTTTGAATAGTGAGCTTATATGGAAAAGGTATTTTTGAGTATGAGGAAAAAATAGGATGAGAACATTGAAATGTTTGAGGCTATCTTTTCAAGGATATAAATCATTCTTATACATATCCTAAGAAGTTATATTGATCAATTTATTTGTGCGCTTAACCCACTCCTCTGATGGGAATCAGTATCACAATATTTCTCGTTGTATAGAGATATAGTATTGTGTACTAGAAAGATAGATAATGAATTATAAAATTCTTATGACATTAAGGAGAAACAAGAAAATAATAGAATGAGGGAGTAAGAGATTGATAAAAGTAAAAAGGAAATTATTATTTTCCCTTATTTGATAATTATGGGAATAAATACCCTAGTACTTTCTTGAAAGGAATGGGAGTTCGTTACAAGTGTGGAGAAAATGGTCACTAGGCTTGTGATAGTAAGGGAAAGAATGAAATTATAAATATAAATTTCTATAATAGTACTAATATGGTATATTAAGAAAATTATTGTCTAAAGCATTAATGAAATATGGCACAGAGTAAGTAAATGTATCATGGCCAATATTATGTTGTTACTCTAGTCGAAGTGGAATAATTAATGTATTTATGTTTATTGATTCAATAAATATATTACACTATTTATTTATTATATTTCAATAAATCATATGTATATTTTTTGAATCATTAATTATTTCATAAGTCTTTTGAGTATATAATGTTATTTTTCAATAATAGATACATTACATTGTTTGAGAAATCTGTTGTATCAATTTATTTTAGAAATTTAGAGATCTTTTTAAACTTGTATTTTTGATAGAAATATTTTGGAAAAGTTTAAAGTTGGAATACATTATGTTATACATTTGATAGTATTTTTTGAGGTTAAAAAATTTCATAATATTATTTCCAGAATATAATAAAAATATTGTTTGAGATAAAAGTCAATCCGCAAGTTGGGTGACAACTCGTCGTGTCAAAAAAAGATCTTGGAATCAAAACCACAATTGATGTGCGACAATAATTTATCTCCTACCATTTCCCTATATGAATTCCTGGGTTAGTATAAAATATTTTTCATTATTTAAATTGTATAATTTTATATTTGAACCATATACGTTTAAGATAAATTGAAAATGATTTTGTTTTATTATCTTTTGAAGAAAAAGATGAGGTTTGGTAGTTATTAGTTAAAGGATGAAAATATAAATTATAATTATTTATTTTTACTTGTGTTCTATGATGTAAATTAATTCTAAAACAATAGGGAAATGTTCAAAAAACAGAATGATTTTTCCAAGTACTGTATTTTGTGATGAATGAAATGATTCCTTTGATCATCGTAGATTTATAGATTTCTAGTTATTACCTTTCCACATATAATGTTATCTATCACTCTTCATGAGAACAATATTGATACATTTTCTTTCCATGTATGTGTCTTCCTATATGGAACCATAGTATGTGTTATTTTTGGTAACCATTATACTTCACTTTCATTGTTTTAAAATAGAGGTCTCATTAATCCATTTTCAGGCGTTGGATTTCAAAAATGATATTTTTAATTTTTAAACCCATAGTTATCAAAATTGAGTTTATATTTTGAAGAAAAACATTTATTTAAGTAGGTTAGAATGTAACACCCCAATCAACGATAGTATGCTTCTTTTTAAATAATACAAATAGCTTTCAATATACGCAATACTGAGTTTGAATGCACCACAAATAGTAATTAAAAAGTGATTGAGAATATTATTAACAAAATTTTGAATTTTATATATCCGATATAATTTTAATATTCATGTTATGTTTTTATTAGACATAATATAATGACAAATTCTAATTTTCATATAAAATAATTATTTAAAAAAATGTAGTTTTTTATCATTTTAATAGAGATTGTTTTTTAAATACAATATTAAACACTTTTATATATTAAATTTGAGAAAATTGAATTAATATTTATAATTTGGAGATGAAATTTTATTAGGGACATATTTTTAGTATTTTTAGATAACATTTTAATTTTAATGAATAGTGAAAAATACTACATTTTATTTCAAAACTGGTTATTCATCTAATTTTTTTATTCTATAAAAATATAATATTAGTTTGTTTTAATGTATAATTAGAATATTTTATATCATTTAATATAATTTAGGTCATTTTACATAATTAAAAAATAAAATTATATATAAACACATGTTATTATTTTGATGGATTTTACTTTTGAAACCCCTATTTTCACATTTTGAAAATGGAAATTAAGAAAAATAAAATTATGGCAACATCTGTGTTTTAAATCATGATAAAATGATTTTCATATTTAGAATTATTGGGACCAAATTATGTTAGTATGATACTTTTATTTTTAGGAATATTCAATAGTAACTTTATAAATTATTTTTATTTTCCATAGTTAAAGGGTAAATGTAGTTAATAAAGGTAAAAATAATCTTATAAAAATATAAAACTACCATTACACATGTCCTAATTCAATATTACGAGTTATTTGAAACCTATAAAACACTTGGTACACACATTTGGCCTTTGGGAGACACTTCTGTGTGATAATTACATGTTTTAATAATTAATTTAATGTAAAGAGAAATATAACATAAACATGTTCCTTTTAACTAAATTTATTTTAATATGGGTTTATATAAGAAATATATTTCACTATGAATAGTCATTAAAAATATAAAACTATTTCTTAAATCATAATATTTAATTTATAATTTTTATACATTAAATAAGTAAATTTATTTTTGACACAATAATGGTGTAGTGATTACATTTTTAATGAATGATTAAAATAATGATATTATAAATAATAAAATAAATATAATTTTTTCCTTTCCATTTTATACAATAATTTTTTAGATAAAATTGACATCATATGGATGCATTTATGGTTTTTTCTTGAAGTAATAAAGTTTTTACGACTTTAAAAAAGTCAATTACAAAATAGTATCAAAACTGACATAAACGATGTTTTAAAACAAACACTATTTTATAAAATGATATAATAGTTATAAAAATCTATGATTAGTACAAATGACTCATATAGTGTTAAAAATATAATTAAAAATCCACTTCAGGTACCCTTGGAATTTTATAGTAACTATATTAACCATATAGTATAAAAATACAAGAAGACATGATAAGAGTTAACTTATTTAATTAAGGTTTAACGTAAAAAGGAAATGTTAAATTATTTACCTAAACTATTCTAAAACCTATTTTTTAAAGTATTTAAAATCATACTCATCCTAGACTCAAAATAATTTACTTTTCAGCTATTTGAAACCAAAAAATAATTTTTAATATATTAATTTTTCTAACTTTTCATAAAGTGGTCCTCACCTCTCTTATAAAAGGGAACGTCTCCTTCTATCAAACTAAAACCTTAAAACCCTTTTTATTAGACAAACCATTCCCAATTATTCTCCATACATCCATAACTACATCCTAGGGGTGACCCTTTGGGCCTAAAACCATCCTATGGAGTCATATTCTATAAAATAAAATGACACACATGAAGAAGAGGTAATTGTTTCATCTCTTCATTCAAATTTAATTTCTTCATATACATAATATTTCTATGTTATTTCCACAAAAAAGTAATAAATCTAGTATCAACCGTAAATTTATATGTTATTATAATTATGGTGCAACCATATTCATCATTTGGTACATCCTACAAATAATAATATCAACATGCATGTGTATGTACGACTAATCGTATCCACACCATGGAATACTTTGTCATTCTACATTAACTTATTTGAATGAGTATAATGATGAGTATAATAGAAATAAACAAGGAATATGACCTGATTATGATTCTGTATAATTAATATACCATCCAATTCCATATCATTTAACCATTAAAGGAATGATATCATTTCTCGTGTGTATGTATGGCCTACCATCTCCAGAACACGATGAGATTCATTATCCACATTAACCATTAAATAATTTTTATAAACATAATATGATAGGTAAATATTATATTTATTAACGTAATATCATTATTAATTTGAATAAATTACATCCTATATATAATAAACAATACTTACATAACAAAACATGCAAAGGAAAACAATGGAGTAAACACGAAAAAGAATTGTAATACTAAATTATTATTAACAAAACAATATAAGTGGATAGTATATGATATCATAAATATATATATTATCCTGGTATAATTTATTAGAAATATTTTACCCTTATACAGGAGGTTAACGCACTATCGACTAAAGAAAAGTATAAGGTAAGGGAATATTTTTCAATCTTATTATTATCAGAGATTTTTTTATATATAAGTATCTACTGGGAAATATTGTCATCCAAATCCATGTTTCTTATAAATGTATTTAAAATTAATATTTATATTCCTATACTATTGTTGAAATTCATTTATTCCCATGTTTTACGTTTTCTAATTTTTTTGAAGAGAATGTTTTTATCATTTACAAATGACGTACTATGTGTTCTTTTCAACAAATTTAAGAAACAAAAGAAATATCTTATATGGAACAAGAAGATATTTTCTACTTTTATGATGCCTTAACCTTTTTAATCATCCCTTACATGATTACAAGGTTATTTTAAATGGGAAATTTTACTTTTATAATTATGTAGGATTTCAAATGATTTCAATGTAAGAATAGATATTTCTGAAACAGTTTTAATGATTTTGTTAGATCACTTTCATCTATGTCAACATCCTTTGTTGGTTTTTAAGATTAATTATGGTAATATATTATGACAAAATATTTCATATTTTACTGAAGGTGTTATGATTTTTTTATTGTGGATTTTCAATTTTGATATCCTTCATAACATAAGGTTTAAGTATTGACATTTCCTATGCTAGTTTTAATAAGAATTTTTATGTTGTTCATATATTACCCCTCTCATAAGATAAATTCATTGGACAATGTGAGGTTTAGGTGGGGCCCTCTAGAGCCCCTCAAATAATTAATAGGTCTAATGAGGAAATTATGTTTGGGTTTTGCTATTATCTTACCAAATTATGTATGGTATCTTTTTTGATGACTTGACATTGTGTTTATGATGTCCTGCATAATGTATTCACTCTTTATAGTATATGTTATTACATGTGATTAATTTACTAGTAGTATATTCATGTGAATGTTTATATGGTTATTCTTGATTTTTTATTATCATATTATCTTCAGGTTTGTGTTTAAAAGGCTATTGTTTTAATATACGTCTTTCCTTTAATGTTTGTGCTTATTTATGATAACTTATGCAGAATTATTTACCTACACTAAGCATCTGAGCTCACCATATTCTTATTTTTCATTTTCCCTAGGATGATAATATGTAGATTATGAATGAATTATAAGGTTGATTAAAGGTAATGGTAATGTTTTCAAAATATTTTTTATCTTCTGTTACATTTCGATATTTAATGTAAAAAATTTATATCTGTGTCCAATTTTTCGATGGCTATTAAACTGATCGATCTTTCTGGATTCTATGTTCTTGTGATCACGCTGATGTTATAAATATTTCATAGAATTTGGTTAATATGGGTCAAGAGGTTAAATTTGGTATCATAGGATATTTAGTGAAAACCATGGAAACTAGATTTAGAAAAACATTGATTATGGAACATTACACAAAGATGGACATTAAAGATAATTATGAAATACCATCTTAAAATTTTGGTAATTTATTGATTATGGGATAATTCATAAAAAATAAATCCATTTCTAGATTATACAATTGGACTTGTTTTTTATTGATTTACCTAGGGGTGAAAACTCAGACAAGGTATTCTGGTCTTGACTCGGGGTAACCTGGTACCCGACAGTGGGCCTTACTGTGTATCTGGTTTGACACCCCTAGGGGAATATGCTTAGGATAATTGAGATTCATTTAAAACCCATTAGGAAGTATTTATGATAAACTATTTCGTCAATGAAACAATTTTTATGATTATGAATTAGATATGAATAAATTGTTTTATTTATGTTACATATTTTTCTAGTTTTGGAATATTCGTTGTGATGAATAACATAATCTATTGGATGTTATGGTCTAGAAATTATGTTCAATGGAAGGAATGTAAACTATATCAGTACATGTAATCCATGTAGATATTTCTATCATATTCATGATAATGATAGTGGAGCTGGTGACATAGCTGGTTCTAAATAGATTATAACCATTCCGGGACAGTAGACTAAGGTTATGAAAAATAACCATACCCATATGGAGTGGCTTGATCCAAAATGTGGAGGATCAATGTTAGACCGCTTAATTAGAAAACAACCTCAATCATTAATTGGGACTACAATTCCTTGTGTAGCTGAGCTATGGAGAATTTCTTAGAGAAAATATTTCTTTCTTTGGGAAGTAATGAATGGTAAAATAATGTCATAGTATTTTATCTTCTCTCAAGAGATACAGATCAATTGTGGTCATTAATTCAAAATAAAAAGGAGGATGATGAAGTATAAAATATGGAATAGAGAGATTTTAAATGAATTTTCCTTGAAAAATTCTTTCCTTCTGAACAACGTGATGATAAGGATAGAGAATTATTGAGTCCGAATAAAAAAGAGGATGAGAATGTTAAAATATGAGGCTAACCCCACAAGGTCAACAATTCATGAAGAAAACTATATATGCAATATAAGAAGTAATATCGATCAATTCATTGATGGGTTAAAAACATTCCTCTCATTAGAATTGGTTTTAAAATCATTCTCATCGTACGAAGATTTAGTATTCTGTGTTATCAAGATGGAAAAGGAATTATCTATATCTTACGAAATTAAAGTGAAGAAAGAAAAGTAGAGAATGGTGGATCAAGATATAGAAAAAGGTAAAAATGGAATGAAATATTTTTTCTTTTATGATAATTGTTGGAAGAATCACCCTGGTACTTTTCTGAAAGTAATTGTAGCTTGTTACAATTGTGGAGAAAAGGGTCACTAGGATCCTGATTGTAAGGGAAATAAAGATGTCGTATATGTACAATGCTATAATTTTAAAGATATGATAGATTATGAAAATTATTGTTCGAAGCTTCAATGAAATATGGCTCATAATGATCAAACGGATCAAGGTAAACCTTATGTTGTTACTACAGTCAAAGTGGAATAATTAATTTATTTATATTTATTTATTAAATAATTATATTACTATATTTTGGATTTTACTATAGTACATCTTCTTTAAGGATTTGCCAGAATGAGTTATTTTATTATATCTTTTGAAAATATAAAGGTATTTCTTGGCAATAGATAAATTACGTTGATCGAGGAATGTGATGTTACAATTGATTTTGGAAATTTAGAGATCTTTTTAATCTGTTATTTATACAGAAATATTTTGGAAAAGTTTTATGTATATACTATATTATGTTATACATTGGATAGTATTTTTTTAAAGTGAAAACATTTCTTAAGGTTATTTCATGAATTTTATAAATATATAGATTCAGAAAGAGGACATCACGCAGGTCAGGTGACAACCCATCTTGCTGGATAAGGCTATTGGAATTAAACCCACAACCAAAGTGTGACAAGGATTCATCAACTAACATTGGTAGATATGAAGTCCCTAGTTACTATGACATTTTTTTTCTTTATTTAAATGTTATAATTTTATATTTGGAACCATATTTGGTTATAATAAATGGAATCGTTTTAAGTTTTATTATATTTTAAACCGAATGATGAGTTTGTGGTAGGAATTAGTTAATGGATGAAAATATAAATATCCATTAAGTTTGATTCCTTGTGTTCTTAGTCTATGTGTTAAATTAATTCTACAACTCTAGGTAAAGGATCAAAAAACCAAAAATGTCTTCCTTGTACTTCATTTTATGATGAATCGAATGGTCCCTTGGATCGTCATAGATTTGAAGCATTCTGATTGCTAAATTTTTCTTAATAAGGTTCTCTGTCACTCTCCATTCGAACATAATGGTAACATTTTATTTTAATTCCCATGTTTTCCTACATGAAACCCTAGTATGTATTTTTTTGGTAACCTTCATACCTCACGTAATTTTAAAATAGATGTCTCATCAATCCATATTTGGATGTAGGATTTCAATAAATATATTTGGAAATTTCAAATCCCTAGTTTTAAATACCATGTTTAAATTCAGAGGATTCAATTTATTGAAGTAGGGGAGAATTTAACACCCAATTCATATAGGATACACATCTTTTTAAAAAATTTCAATAGCTTGCACTACACGCAACACTGAGTTTGAGTACACCACGACTAGCCATTTTAAGAGTGGTTTTGAATAGTATAAACCATATTTTGAATTTTATATATCCCATATATTATTATATATCATATTATGTGTTTCTTAGACATAATATAGAGATAAATTAAATATTTCAGATAAAAGAAATATTTTTTTGTATGCAGTTTTTACTTATTTTAATGGAAATCCTTTTGAGAATCTAAATTTTGAATCTTCTAAATATTAAATTTCACAAAATAATTTTTTTTAGAATTGGGACATAAAAATTTAGTTTGGTTAAATTTATAGTGTTTTTCATATAACATTCATATTTTAAGGAATCGTAAAAAATATTTCACATTAATTAAAAACTAAATTGTTATTTAATTTATTTTTATTGTTAGAATTTCAATTTTTATTTTAATGTAAAATTATATTATTTTTTTATTATTTAATATAATTTAGATCATTGTAAGTTATTTCACACAAAAAATAAATATAAACTCATGAAAATCGTTTGATGGTTTTTACTTTTGAAAACATGTGTTCTCATTTTGATAATGGAAATTAATTTTAAATTAATTACTAAAAATTATATTATTTAAATCATAAAAAATAGACTAAATGTTGAGAATTAGTGGTTCCAAACATTGTTAATATGATTCATTTATTTTTTTGTCCTTATGAATAATAAATTCAGTAATTATTTTTTGTTTACCATAGTTAATGGGTAAATTCCGTGAATAAGGTTAAAAATAATAAATATAAATACAAAACTACCCTAACGGGTGTATTAAACCTATTATATGAGTTATCGGAATCCAAGAAAACACTTTGGACACACATTTGGCCTATGGTATCCACTTGGGTGTGATAATGAAATGTTATAATAATTAATTTAATGAAAAGAGAAATATAATATAAACATTTATATTTTTACTAAAAAGACTTTAATGTGAAGTTATTTAACTGATCTATTCGACTATAAATAGTAATTATAACGATAAAAATATATTATATTATGGTATTTTAGTTATAATTTTTAGATATTAAATAAATAAATTTAGTTTTGACACAATAAAGATGCAATGACTACCTTATTAAAGATTGATTGAAATAAATGAAATTATAAATATTAAAATAAATGTAATTTTAGCCTTTTGATTTCATAAACGATTTTTTATGATATAATTGGCATGTTATGGATGAGTTAATGTTATTTTAAATAAATAGTGTTTTTATGACTTAAAAAAATCAATTACAAAATACATTCAAAACTGACATTAATGTGTTTTAGAAAAAACAATATTTTATTATATGATATAGTACTCAGAAATTTATATGATTCATCCAAATAACATATATAGCTTTAAAAATGTCTGTAATGATACAATTGAGTTTCTATTGGCGTTTTATTGTATCTTTTTTAACTATATAGTATAAAAATACAGGAGGACATGGTAAGAGTTTCCTTATTTAACTAAGGGTTAAAGCCAAAATATAATGTTCTATTTGTTACCTAAAATTTTATAAAACCTGTTGGTTTAAAGGATTTATAACCATCGTCATCTTAGTATCGAAATAAACCCATTTTGAGCTATTAGAATCGAAAAATATTTTTTTAATAAATTAATATTTCAAGATTTCCCTAAAGTTCCCCAAACCTATCTTCTAAAAGAGAACTTATACTTCTCTATAATTAAGACCTCTAAATACCATTGTCCAATCCAAACCCAAAAAAATTCAACTACCAAATTATATCTCATAATCCAAGAGGCCTCCCTTGGGGCATAAAATGAGCTTAAGGAGTTATTTTTGGGCAAGTCAAATGGAGACACCTGAAGAAGAGGTAATCATTTTATCTCTTCCTTCAATGTTATTTTCTTCTTCTACATTCTATTTCTATGTTTTTTTCATAAATAATTAATAAATATAGTATCATCTATATATTAAGAATTTAATATAATCTTGGTAAAACCATATTCATTATTTTATCTATCTTACAATAATAATATCACTATGCCTGTGTACTTATGGCTTACCTTCTCCACGCCATAGTGTAATTTGTGATTCTAAATTACTTTTTTAGAATGGGTATAATTATGAGTATAACAAGAATAAATAATGAATATGAAATTATTTTTAATATTTATAATTAATATACAATCTATTTCCATATAATTTAACCTTTAAAGTAATGATATCATCGCTCGTGCTTGCGTACGACATATCGTCTCCAGGCCACGATGAGATTAATTCTGCTCATTAGCCATTCAGGAATGATTATAAACATTATATGATAAGTAAATATAGTATTTATTAACACAATACCATTATGTATTTGAATAAAATATTTTCAATGCATTTTAAACATGGCTTACTTCTCAAAACATGCATAAAATAATAAAGTAGTTAGCACCCGAAATAATGGTAATACTGGAATATTATTAACAAAATGACGTATGTGGATTGTATATGATATCATAAATATGTATATGGTTCTGGTATAATTTATTAACAATATTTAACAATTATATGTGAGTTTAAAACACCCTCGACTAAAGTAAAGTAAAAGGTAAGGATTAATTTTTCAATCCCATTATTATTTGATATTGTTTATATGTAAGAATCCACTGGGAAATATTTATTATCCACATCCATTCTTATTATAAATGTATTTCAAACTAATATTTCAATTCATTTAAAATTGTTTAAATTCATTTATACTATTTTATTTTTTATAAAATGTTTTGAATGGAATATTTATAACATTTTCCCAAGGAGGTACTATATGACCTTTTCAGAAAATTAAGGAAATATTTTTTTTAATTATATGGTGTGAGAAGCTATTTTCTTTTATTATGACTCTTTAAAATTCTGAAGCTTCCTTTATAATCTTACAAGGTTATTTTCAATGGATATGTTTTCTTTTAGGGTTATTTAATATTTAAAATGATTTCAAAGTAAAAAATTAATATTTCTATGAGTTTAAATGATTTTGGTTATATCACATTTTTTTATGTCGACATTGTTTGTTAGATTTTATACATAATTAAGGTTAAAAAATTATGATATAATATTCCATATTGTATTAAAGGTTTTATGATTGTATAACTGTGGATGTTCTATTTGGATATCATTCATAGCTTACGGTTTAAGTATTGACATTTCATAAGCTAGTTTTCATATGAATTTTTGTCAGTTTTGTTTAACCCCTATCATAAGAGGAATGCATTGGAAAAAATAAATCTTGGTTGGGGCCTGATATAGCCACTCTATGCATTGGTATTTCTTATTATATAATTATGGTTGGTTTTTGGATAATTTCTTACCCAATTATATATGGGGTCTTGGCTGAAGCCTTGACGCTTGGTTTAAGATTTCCCACATCATGTTTTCACTTTTTATATGGATAGTTATTAGATGTGATTATTAAACTAGTAGAATATCCATATTCATGATTATATTTTAATATTAGATTTACTATTTCCATATTATGTTCAAGTTTCTCTTTAAAAGGTTGTTGTTTTTATTATTTATATTTCCTTAAGTGGTTATGCTTATTTATGGTAGCTTCCACTAAATTGTGTAACCTTACTGAGAATATGAGCTCACACCATTCATATGTTTCATTTTCCTCAGGATACAAAGATACACATTCTGAATGGATTTTAGTAATGAGTAAAGGGAATAATAATTCTTTCAAATTATTTTTTATGTTTTAATTCATCTCAAGTTGTAATGTAAAAATTTATGCTTGTATCTAATTTTTTCAAGGCAATAAACACATTGATCTATTGGGATTCGACTTTTTTGTGATCATTCCAATGTAATAAATAATTAACCAACCATGGGAAGTAGGGGTCAGGGTGTTACATGAGCTATTCAAGGGTAATTTCAAACACAAGTTTTTTCATAAAACAACAATCCTGATGTTATGTAGGAGAGATAAAATGTTATCACATGTTATAATCCCTGTGGAATAAAATAGATGATTCGGTTATAGGAACCCTTTATGAACGTCCACCATTGGTGTTTTGATGATTTCAACAAAAGGCCATGAGGAGGTGTATTGAACCACATGGGGCGGTTTACCCTTAACCCTAACATCGATGACAATAAGGTAGGCGGTTGCATCCCAAATTTTCAAATTGATTATTCCTTAATTGATTGATTTATTTCAACTACTTATTTAAAATCAAGTGGTCAAACTTTCTATCAATAATTTATAAAACCCGATTCTGATGACTCTAGATAATTTAAATAGATTTGACATGGAAATTTGGAAGACCCCCAATTCCATTGAATTGTGGTGTGTTTATGGAAATTGGCCGAATTAAATTGTTGAATTAAAATTTTGGATTTTATGGAAATGTTTTCAGTTAAATAGTTGAATTTAATTATGGAAGTGAATTGTGAAAAATATGGAATTAGTTTTTAAGGGATATCAATCTTTAAAAAATGGCCTAAAATGATTTGATATAAACCTAGTTGTTTTATCTCGTGGACATGTCATGTTTCTGATTAAAAACCATTTTGGTATTAAATAGAATTAAATTGGAATTTATGAAATGGAAGAATGGGATTTATTGTTTTTTAAAGAGTCATAAAATAAGTGTCCCATCATGTAATAGAGCATGAAAGTCTTAGGTAGTTGTTGAGTTATTTGGATACACTCTATTCTATTTCAACATTCTAAAATGTTCATGCGGTGAGTGACATCCACAATGGAAGGGTGATGAGTCACCTGTAGCCAGTGTTCGGGGGACGTGAGTATACTCATTTTTCTATGTTCACTTAGAGACTATGGAATCCTACATATGGTTAATACTACCATACCTACATGGAACATGACCATGTTTCTTTCTTTTTTAATTATATATGAGATATAAATGCATCCAATGTTGTAAAACTATCTTACATTCGTTTTTTGGATTTACATTATCATTTTTTAAATATTTTATTTAAGAAATAGATTAAAATTATTTCATCTCTTGTAATCTTATTTATGTGGTTTTAGAGTATTTTTCTGTCATTTTGAAACTATATAGCATGTTTTTTTAAATATTATTTTAAATTTCCAAACCTGTTTATTTTTAAAATTGAACTAACTTCTTTGGAAAATATATACATGGAATCTATTATGGAATCTTTGGTGGTATCCTATTGGGAATAGGATCACACCAATATTTTTCCTTCAGATATTTTTAGTCTTTATTCTTCTAGGTTGAGCAAAGGGGAATGATCTTTTGGAGGTGGATCAAGCTATTGAGCTTGGAAATTTTTGAGTGGTGTTCTTAGGGACCTTAGATCTATTTTCCATTTTTCCATTGACTTGATGCCCAATACATAACAAGTTTCATTCGCCTCTTACTACATGGGACCAAATGAATTGAAAGAGGTAAAGTCCTAGTTGGATAATCTTCTTGATGATATGCTTCACGCTTGTGTTCTCAACATTGGTGGGTCATGGGATGATCATTTGGGGCTTCTTGTGTTTTCATTTAACAATAGTTACCATTCCACAATTAGAATGACTCCATTTGAGTCCTGGTATTACCATCCTTATAAATAACCATTTTATTGGATGGAGATAGGTTAATATACATTCATTGGAATGAGGTTGGTCCAAGGTATGAAATTTTATATTCAGTTGATTTTTTAGATAATGTTCACATCACATAGGCATCATAGGTCTTGTGTTGATTGTCCCTATAGGATTTTGTAAATATTAGTATATAACCATGTATTCTTGAAGGTTTATCCAATGTAGGGTCATCGACGACTTGGGAGGCAATGGAATGTTGATCCACATTTTTGGGACCTTTTATGGTTGTTGACAAGATGGGTAATGTTACATACTATTTAGCACTACCACCATAGGTGACATCGATACATAACGTGTTCCACGTATCATAGTAGTGAATGTATCTCTCTGATCAATCTTATGTTTTGGGCTAGATTGATCTAGAAATTAATCCTATTTTATCTGTGACTAAATGGCCAGTCGGAGATGTTGATTATAGGAAAAGCGTACTTAGTTAGAGGATAATACCTCTAGTCTGTGTACTATAGTTGCATGGTTCTGATTCTCAGGAGATGTGGGATAGGGATTCATTGATGAGACAGTAGTGACCTCATCTTTATTATGTGTAGGCCTCTTTATAGGATTTCTATGGAATAAAAGTTTCTATGATGGGGACATTGTAACATCCTATTACTATTAAAGTATTCCTAAACACTCTAGTATTAAATTATTAATATCTAAGGTGGGAAAAATGATTTATCATTGATTTTTTGGTAAATCTGTTAAATAACGTAAATTCTAGTTAACATCAGGATTATTAAATTTAATATTTTTTGGAGTTTGACAAAGAGGTAGTTTGACTTCATGAGTCCTGAAAATCTCATTGAAGATTGAATAAAATATTAAATTTAACATATTTTGTGCACAATTTTCATTAAAAATGTAATGTCCCAGTTTCGGAAGCCACCCCGAGACACCCCGTACTCCATTGGTCACATGGGCTCAAGCGTGTTTCCCCAAACACCAGAGGCTACCAACATGCAGTGAGGGCATTGGGTATGATAGTGGGGGAAACTATGGACTCATTGGAAATGTAACATAGAGGAAGAAAAACACAAATCAATAGTGGAAGTAGTAATATTACCATACAAAAGAACAGCGGAAGACTGAAGAAATTAACACATGGAGCACATATATAATGATGTGTGATACATAGTTCTAGGAAAGTAGCCAAACAAGTCACAATGAAGAAATACATTACTAATCCAATGTACAAGAATAAAAGAGTAAAAATATCCACATCATTGAAAGACAAATCTTGGTCCCATTCTCTCCATCTCCAAATAAGTAAAGTACCTAGAGTAGAAGGGAGCTTTCCCTTTTCTATACCTTCAACAATATAATCTGTTTGGGCCCAAAAGCATGGCCCAAACAGGTTGTGAGACTAAGTCCCAATAGGAAACCACCAAAAGATCTGGGCCTAACAGTCTGTGAATATGTATGGCAGGCACTAAACCAAAGAATCAGTAAACAAGGAAGTACTCAATAGTAAAAACTCCTAAAGTTTCAAAGATTTCAAATACCACTTATTATGTAAGAATATAAATACAAATAGGTAACCCTCTGGAAATTACTCATAGCCTAACCCCTCTGGTCCTACCTAGAAAACGAAAGCATCCCTCTGGGAAGCACACCCAGTCTCACCCCTCTGGTTCAGTTTAAGAATATACTCTCTAAGGAAGCACTCATCTTCAATTCCCCCTTAGTAATGTTTGATCCAAGACTCTCTGAGGAAGCAATTACCGTCAATTCCCCCAATAGTCTTTTAATGTAACCTACAGGAACTCTAGGGAAGCACTCAACGTCAATTCCCCATGTGGCCTTGTAATGTAACAATAGACCCTATGTGGGAGCACTCAACATCCCCCTATGGTTATGTATCATGATAATAATTACAGACACTATGGAGAATCATTTACGTCCATTCTGTCTATGGTTTACTACACTAGGTTCTCACGACCCTATGTAAGTCAAATGAGCATTGCAAAGCATACCAGCTGAAGTAAACATCAGGAACTACATGGATGACCAGTCTATAGCATAATAGTATGTCAGATAAATAATTACTCAATCCTAACAATACTAGTCATGGGAAACAAATAACAGCCTAATAGGAAAACTAGTCCAAATGGTCAAAATAAGAAAACATGGGAAAAACCCCATATCATGGAATAGTAAACCCTATTTTCAACAAATAACCTCTATGAATACAAAATAGGGCATAAAAGGCAAACACTAAGGCTAAAACATAAACACGCAATACCCCATTCAAGGGTATTGTGCACTTTTGCACATATAACTCAAAGACTAACTTCTGGAAAGGCACAAACCACCTTCCTCAGTGTCGCGAGATCAATATACTTGAGTCCCGGGCCATGAATCACCTTAGAACATCATAAATCAACAAAAATGACTAAATATTTCAACACATGATATCTCATGATAGAGATGGAATCAAAAGAAGGTGTTCAAGATGAAGAGAGAACACACCGATGTGATTCTAGCTTAATAGAAGGAGTCTGATTCAGAGAACGGACGCTCGATTGGGGGCTCAGTGAAGATCCATGTTTTATGGACACTCTCGGATGAACTAGGTTAAGAAGAAGACGATTCGGTCTGTCAGACAAAACCTCGGTACATTTAATGAAAAATAAGATAGTACTCGACATGTACTTTAGAAGTACACAACATGTACTTGCCTTCACCAACCCCCGCATTAGCTGGTCTCCAGGTCAACACAAATGTCCGTGTGTATGGCCGTGACACGGCCAGAACCCAACTACCTGTGGTAAAAGAATTCATTTCTTGTACATATAAATTACACGGTGTTTACTTAAAAAAATTTTCTAGAAAACTCTGCTTTTTTTAAAAAAAACAAGAGAAAAAGGAAACCATTCCTAATAATAAGATCCATGTTCTTATAAACATTCCCCTTAAAGAAATTCGTTTATGAATTTCCCTCGCAAGGAGGCATTGAAGAAGAATCCCTGAACAACACTGATCACTGCGATCGTATATCGTTCCCCCTCTCCCATGTCTCGTCTTGTACTTTCCCTTGCTTCCATAGAACCTGTTCTAGAGTAATAGACCATCCACGAAGAACATTCATACTGCAATCAACAATCCGGATTTTATTATCCTCAAAAAGGCATCCACCACTAACTCAAACTCTTTGGGTTGAATAACATGATATGGGTCTAAGAAGCAATTTCGAAGATTAGAAACACGAATGACGTCATGCATAGCCTGGTACCTCTAAGGTAAATGAAACTGATAGGCAACCGGCCTGACTCTCCAAAACCTCAAACGGCCTGACGTACCTCAATGAAAGCTTACACTATCTCCAAATCCTCTTGTGCCGCAACCTCAGTGTTACTTTCATGAAAACCTGATCCCTAGCCTTGAAATCCAGCGGTCATCTTCGCTGATCATCATAAGACATCTATCGAGACTAGGCAGTAGACATACTCTTCCGAATCAAATCTATTTTCTCTATGGTCTCCTGGACAAGACGAGGTCCCAGAAAAGCTGCCTCTCTTGCCTCCAGCCAATATAATGGTGATCAGCATGGCCTACCGTAAAAATCCTCATAAGGTGCCATCTAAATATTTTCTTGAAAACTATTTTTGTAGAAAAATTCCACATGATGTATGTTCTTCTCCCAATATCCTCAAAAATCAAGGATGGATGTTTGCAACATATCCTCAAGAACCTGAATCATACACTTGGACTGGCCATCAGTCTGAGGGTGGTAAGTTGTAATCAAAAGTACCTGTGTACCCAAAGCCTTCTAAATCCCCTTCCAAACCCAAGATGTAAAACATGAATCCCTATCTAAAACAATAGAGTGTTGAACTCCATGTAAACATACAATCTCACGGATGTACAACTGTCCCAACTCGTCAATGTTGAAGATCTCCTTGATCAAAAAGAAGTGAGAAACCATCGTGATTTTTTCAATGATAACACATACTACATCATTCTCCCAAGGATACCTTGGTAAAAATTTCACGAAATCTATCACGACATCATTCCACTTCCACTTGGGAATCGGTAATTTCTGTAAAAGGCTTGTCGGTCGCTAATGCTCCGCCTTCACCTGCTGATAAGAGGAACACCCCATGACGAACCCAACAACATCTTTCATCATACCCGGCCACCAATACTGAAAGTGTAGATCATGATACATCTTTGTGACACCAATATGAACTGCCCAAATTGAGAAAGGAAAGTCACTCATCAACTCCTCGAGTATGTATGTTGACACCCATACGCGCCCCGGGAAATGCAAGATCTCATCCTCACCTATGGTCCATCTAGGAAAGGGGTCCTTTCCTGACACACTTTCTCATAGGACTAGGCATTTAGAATTTGATATATTCCTCATTCACACTCGATCAAGAAGAGTAGAGGTAACAAATATAGAATAAAGAAACATTTTCCCCTGTATTCTGTGCACCTCCAAATGAATCTCAAAGAATAGATCCATAAGTTTCCACTCATTGTTGGCCTACTGAACTGCCTGTATCTGAGTCCTCCTGATCAATGCATTAGACACAACATTTCCTTTCTTAGGAATGTTGGAAAGATCAAAGTCAAAATACTGAAGGTACTCAACCCATATTCGATGTCTCAAATTCAGATCATGCTAAGTGAATATATACTTGAGACTCTTGTGGTCAGTGAAAACCACCAAATTCTCTCCTTGAAGATAATCTCTCCAGCATCATAAGGCATGAACAAATGCTACCAACTCAAGATCTTGTGTTGGGTAATTTCTCTCATGTGGCCTCAACTACTGTGACCCATATGTAACGACTCCTTCTCCATAAATAAGCACTGATCCATGCCTGATACCTAAAGAATCAAAATAAACAATTTAGATCTTACCGAGATCTATAAAAACTAGTATTGGGGTTGATGTCAAACTACCTTTCAACTCTTGAAAGGCTGGCTCAGAGGAATCTAACCACAAGAACATTGCACCATTCTTAGTCAGGTCCGTCAGTGGGGGTGCTAAGTGTGATAAGCCTTGTATAAATCACCTGTAGTAGCCAACCAGCCATAGAAAACTTCGTACATCAAATACATTCTTTGGCTACTCCTAGGAAACTACTGATCTCACTTTCTGTAGGTCTACTGATATTCATGTCACTAAGATAACATGACCCAAGAAGTGTATATGGTACATCAAAAAGTGGCATTTTGAGAGCTTATCATATAATTGATTCTCTCTCAGTGTACTCAAAATGATCTCAAGATGGGTGGCATGGTCGTGTGGAGTGTGAGAGTACACTAAGATATTGTTTAAAAAGACCACCGCGAAGGAATACAAGAATGGATGGAACACTCGGTTTATCAGCACCAAGAAAACTGCATGCAAGTTCATGAGACTGAACAACATAACCTCAAAATCTTATTGACCATACCTGCTCCAAAAGGCTATAAAAGGTATATCAGATGGTATAACATGAAACCGATGATAACCAGATCTCATGTCAATCTTTGAGAACACCCGGGATCCTCGATGCTAATCAAATATATCATGAATCATTGGCAAGGGATATCGGTTCTTGACCATCAATAGGTTCAACTTCTGATAATCCTCACAATGTCTAAGGGTACCACCTTCCTTCTTCACAAACAAGACAGGTGAACCTGAAAGAGATTAACTGGGTCGGTTGAAACCCTTAATTTGTAACTACTCCAACAGCCTCTTGAGCTCCTGTAACTCTATTGTAGCCACCTTAAAAATAGGAATGGACACTGGTACCACTCCTGGCACAAGATCAACAAAAAATTCCACCTCTCGAACTAGAGGAAAACATGGAAATTCCTCTAGAATGACATCTCTGAAATGATCCACCACCGAAGGAAATTCCATCTTTGAAGTTCCCTGGTCTTCAAGGTATAGACTAGAAATATGGGCTATAACTCCTCCCAACCCATGATGCTCAGGTCCCTCTCTGCTCACCTAGACATCCCAGTCTCCCTTATGAAGAAACGATAATCCCTTAGTGATGTGAAACTCACCCTACGATGATAGCAATTGACAACATCTTGTAAGGGAATTAAATTGTCCATTCTGAAAATGACATCATAGCAAGTCACCATTATGACATGGAGGTCCCATAAGAAGTAACACCCCCATCCTCTAGAGGTCACTCCATACACAGTAATAAACAAGTTGTTCTTGTCTCCAATGGTGTGTCTAGTATCATGATTTCATTAGAAGAAATGACATAGAGTCCAAGGCTCTCCAAAAAAGAAACAGATATAATGCTATGGGAAGCCCGTGTATCAAAAAGAGCAGAAAATAAAAATGATAAAACTAGAATTATACCTCGAACTATATATGGTCTGAGATCCTTCTCTTGCTGGGTCTACTCCAATACAAAAGACTGGCATGTAGCACATCCCTATGACCCCTGCTTGACAACTCTGATTTGATCCATCATGTTGTGACATAATGCTTAGCGACTGCCTACCATGGCCCTGACCTCCACCTCGACTCGAATGGCTGAAAGAACTCTAGATCTCAGACTGATGAGAAATTAGAGGGGATTCTCTAGAATTAGAAGTCATTGAATAACCCCTATCACCAGCTGTTGGTGAGAAGAACTGAAAGAAACACCGAAGATGACACATCTTGTAGCAAGATCGGCACTCCAATAGGTCTATTGGGAAATGTGGCCTCGTATGCCCACTCTTCCCACACTGGTAGCACACCACCTAGATACCATAAGAAGTGTCTCGCCTCTTTGTATCACTGTGTCAAGACCCCCTACGACACTTCCTGCAGTTAGTATGTGGGAATACAACTCCAAATGTCAAACCGGCCTGGCTCACAACTCGAGAATCCCTTAGATTGTTCTCTATGATCAGCACCTGGTTGACGATAGAAGTGATTGAAGTCATCCTGAAGATGTTCACCTATGATCAGATGTCATGCCTCATACTATCCTCAATCTTCCTTGCCAGGAATAACTCATCACCACCTGGGATGGGAGAAAAGCACTGCATCTCAGTGAAGTGAGAAGAATACTCCATAATGGACAGAGTACCCTACTCCTTACTCATAAACACTCAATCTTGACCAGCCCTCAAAGTCTCTGGATAGAAGTAGTTGTAGAAGGCACACTGGAACTCATTCTAGGACGTGACATGCTGGCGTCCCACCGGTGAGATCACATCCCACCATCTCTTGGTGGAATCCCGAATCATATACATAGCGATATTGACCCTCCTCTCCGGAGGTGTCTCCAGGTGCTCGACGAAAGAAAGCATGGATTTTAATGATGAATCTGTAGCCTAAGGTCCTCTTTCCCCTATGAAGGAGGTAGGATGATGTTACTATTAAACTCGTTTCAGCTCTTCTATAGACAGGGTTGGATGGGGTAATCCTCGGATGGTCTACATGAACCACATAATGCCTTCTCAGAACTGTGCGTCCACACCTATGTCTGGAATGATGGTTGGTGCCATTACTACCAAAACTGGAGGATCAATTGGAAGTCATTGATCAACCATATCTAATATCTGATCGTTTCCCTGTAATTTTCAAACAACAGGAGGACGTCTCGGTGGCCTGACTCGGCAAGGTCAAGTGCACACCTTTGACCAATATTTTGAATGACTGAAAAATGGAAGGGTATGAAGTGATCAGGAAAAAAAAATCATTCATGTTTTATAAATCATGGATACATGGAATGTATACTTAACTACATATCATGTTTCCTTATGCCTTTCACATGGGCATGAACTTCAGCCAAAACTGGTCATGTAACACCCCAAACACATGGTGTGTTGTCCAAACACATAGTGTGTACTCGAATCCTATTCCCTTATCTGAGTCCTTCTACATGAATAAGATACATAGTTCTCCTAGAGCAAGAATACATGGTATGTTTGTGCTTGGCACGACGTGAACTATATGAGATTCACTGACTCGTGTTGTTAGTGACACAAAAAGATACATTACTCACACTACACGACATGTTTCTAGATAGACACGGTGTGTACTAATGGATTTTCACCGACCCATATTGTTAGTTACATGGACAGATTCTAAGGATTACACTACATGGTGTGTTCAAGACTGACATGGCATGTATTGATTATGTTTTTATCTACCTAGGTCGTTAGTCACATGGACAGACACATGATTTAATCACACGGAGTGTACGTCTGGTACATGGCATGTTCCACCATGATTTTCCACAACCTCATGCCTCTACCAATACAACATGTGAGATAGCCAGAGACTAACCATCCTGTACATAGAGTACACACTGTGTACTTAAGAAATATAGTTTCTTCCGGAACAAAAGATCATATGGCTTGTATTCAAATCTGCATTGCGTGTATTTAGGGTTTTTCTAGACAGTAATCCTCAGAAACTATTCTAGATCCCATAAAAACATTGAAAAGAAAATTAATGTGGAAAATTCTGATCTTAGAGGGACCATACTACATGCGAATCAAATCATGACATCTTCTACATGTTATATTCAAGAAAAACAAGGCAATGATCCACCAAATTCCAATCCTTGTGGGCACATAACACCATAATAACCAATATTTGGAATTCCATCAATCCAAACCTTACACAAGCAATACACTATTAAACATCATGTTTTTTATCAAGGCATCTATCACAATAGAATTCATATGTATCTCAACATCTATCACAACAACATGCAATCGCTAATGCACACTAAATGGCTTGGAAACTATGCATGACATGTGATTCCTAGAAAGTGCCTATATGATGCATGAGATGGCATACCCTCATCTCATCAGGTCTCAATAGAAATAGAACCTCACTAATATCAATGGTAACAACAAGAAACATGTGAATTCCCTAATGGTGAAATCAAATAAACTGTAAAATTAAAAAACATGAAAAATTGAAATAACGAGGTAAATTGGATGTTTACCTATACATGGGTTAGATACTCCCAGGAACAAATTATTACCAAGTACATATTTCCATCCTATCCCTGACTAAAGGATCCAAATAGTATGTCAAGAAGAAAATAATTCCACCGATACCACTTTGTAACATCTCGTTTCTGGAAGTCGCCCAGAGACGCCCCATTCCCTGTTGGTCACATGGCCACAAACACATTTCTCCAAATTCCAGAGGCTATCGACTAGCAGTGAGGGCCTTTGCTATGATAGTGGAGAAACTATGCCCTTATTGGTGGAGTAACACTGCCGATGTAAAACACAAAGCAATAGCGGATGTAGTAATATTTCCATACAAAAGAACAATGTATGACTGATGAAATAAACAACTGTAGAACATATATAATGATGCATGATACATATGTCTAGAAATGTGGGCAAACAAGTCACAATACAGAAATACAGTACTATACCAATGTACAAGAAGAAAATAATAAACAACTCCACAACATCTCAAGCCAATGATTGATCCCATGCTCTCCAGCTCCAAAGTAGTCAAGTACCCGGGGTTCTTGTCCTTATCTATACCTGCAACAATAAAAAAAATTTGGGCCCAAAAGCATGTCCCAAATAGGGTGTGAGATTAAATCCCAATAGGAAACCACCAAGAGATCTGTGCCTAAGAGTTTGTGAAGATATATGGAATTCACTAAACAAAAGAAACAGTGAATAAGGATGTACTCAACAATAATCATTCCTACATTTTCAAAGCATTCAAATACCACATATCATGTAAATAGATAATCACAAATAGGTAACCCTCTGGGAAGTACTCACAACCTAACCCCATAGGTCCTACCTAGAAAACACAAGAAAACCTCTAGGAAGAACACACAATCTCACCCCTCTGGTTTAGTTTATGAATAGAATCTCTCAGGAAGCACTCATCGTCAATTCCCCAGGTAGTCATGTGTGATCAAAGACTCTATGAGGAAGAACTCACTATCAATTACCCATATATTATTTTAATGGTAACCTACAGGAACTCTAAGGAAACACTCAATGTTAATTCCCCCTATGGCCTAGTCATGCAACTATAGACCCTCTGAAGCAGCACTAAACACCAATCCCCCCTATAGTCTCATAGCGTGATAATAATTACAGACACTTTGGAGAAGCCCTTACGTCCATTCTCCGTATGGTCTACTACACCAGGTTTGTGCGTCCTTGTGTATGTCAAACGAGCATAGAAAAGAAATGAGGCCAAAGTAAAACTCATGAACTAATTGGCTAATCAGTCTATTGTATAACAACATTTCAGATAAACAATAACTCTATCCTAATCATACTAGGCGTGGGAAACAAACAACATACTAACAGGAAAACTCAACCAAACGGTCAAAATAATAAAACATTGGAAAAACCTCCATTTCATGGAAAAGTAAACCATATTCTCAACAAATAACCTCTATCCAAAGAAACTAGGTCATAGAAGGTAAACATTACAGCTAAAACATAAATACGCAATACCCTGTTTTAGGGTATTGGGATCTTTTGCACATATAACTCAATGACTAACTATGGAAAGGAATAATCCATATAACATGGCGTCGGGAGATCAATATACTTCATTCTCAAGCCTTGAATAACCTTAGAACATCATAGATCTACAAAACATCTAAAAATATCAACCCATGATATCTCACGAGAGAGAATGAGTCAAAATAAGGTGTTCAAGATGAAGATGGAACTCACCGATGAGATTCCAACGCAACTGACAATGTCCTATTCAGAAAATGGATGCTCGATCAAGGGCTCAGGTAAGATCTGTGTCGTACATATCCTCTTAGATGGTCTAGGTCGAGAAGAAGATGGTTCTGTCTATCAGACGCGACCCCGATATGTTTAATGATAAAAAAATAAATAACACAACGTGAACATTAGAAGTACATGGCGTGTACTTTCCTTCACCAGCCCCCTCATTATGCAGTCTCCAGGTCACCACACATGGCCATGTGCATAGATGTGACACGACCAACACCCAACTACGTGTGGTAACTGAGTACACAACGTGTACTTAATAAATTTCTATAAAACACGTCTATTTTATCAAAAACACCATAAAAAGGAAAACATACCTCAAAAGGAGATCTGCATTCTTACACAAAATAATTGAATAACTCCCAAATGATTTATTATATGAGAAATATGAGAAGTTTGTTATGTCCAAAATATGGTTTTTACCTTAGGAGGGGTATAACATTCAATGTCGTCATACATTTGGATGCATCGCTCAAGTGGTAAATTTATTAAATAATATTTAATATATTATTTTATTAAAAAAATTAATTTTATTAAAATAGGGATTCATATGGGAAATTGGATACCACCAATTATTTCGGAATGAGGGGTTCACCCTTGAAGGTGTATAACATTTGAATGCTTCCAGAGTTTGGACGCCTCCCTCACAAAAATATGAATTTTAATTTTAATTAATTATTTATTCAATTTTATATTAATAAATCCTTAATATAAATCAAAATTGTTCAATGTTTGAGATATCTGAGACCACTCTTGTTTCCAGAATGGGGTGTTTACCCTAGACATGATATATCTTTTATATTCAATGTACCTTTGGCAACATGTCTCCTTAAATTAGCAAGGATAGAGAAAATGTTATCATATGTGATATTCCTTGTGAAATAAAATATATGTTTTTATTATAAGAACCCGTGATGAACATTGAACACTGGTGTGTTGAAATTTTAGACATTAAGGTCATGAGGAGGTGTATTGAACCATAGAGGGTGGTTTATCATAGTCGCAAACATTGACAACCTTGAGGTAGGTGGTTCTGTCATGATGCCAAATTTTTATAACCTATAATTTCATTATTTATGTTTCAATTGTTGGAAATAAAGTGCAATTTTTTAAATCTAAATCTTATATATTACAATTGATTTGCTGGAAAAATCTAATTCTAGTGAATTACGGTGTTTAAAAAAAATGTGTGTTTGGCAGGGAAATTAAAATTGGCTATATTTAAATAGAAACAATTTAAATTCTAGTTTTGATGGAAATAGAATTATTTGAATAGTTAAATTTAATTATAGATATTAATATGAATGATGATTTTTTTAAAACCCCCAATTCTAGTGAATTTGTGGCCTGTTATGAATTTTTTTGATTTTTTTATCTTGTAAAAATGGTTTAAAATGTTTTGATAAAAAAACCCAAATAGGTTTATCGTGTAAGTAGACATTTTTTTTATTAATACCTATTTTGGTATTAAATATATTATTATAATTTAAATGAAATTATGGGAATTAATTGTATTTTAAGCAGTCTTAAAATAAACTACTTACCATTAATTGTGTATGAAAACATGCAATCCTTAGGTAGAATGTGAGTTATTTGGACACACTCTATGATCACTACAAAATTTTAAAACATACATGTAGTACGTCACATCCCTTTGGTGGTGGTGGAAGGTCCTCTATTTCCATTGTCTAGGGGATGTATTTTAACACATATTTCTATGACCACTTTGAGAGTATAGAGTCTTTTAGTTAGAAATAATATCGTACTTATTTGTAAGAGATCCATATTGGTCACTTATTTTTTATATATGGGATATAAATATATAACAATTTTGGTAATACTTTTTTACGTTCCCCTTCAAATTCTATATAAACAATTTTATATAAAAAAATTATTTAAGACATTATTTTATAATTATTTCATCTGATGTAAAGTAAAGCATGTCTTTAAATAATTTGAACACATTTGAACTAAATATCTTTACTTTTTTAAAATATTCTTTATTATTCCATAAAAAAATTAAATTGAAATAACTTCCTTTCGTTAATCTGTTTTGATCTTCTTTTATGGAATTCTTTGTGAGACCCTACTGGTATTTTTATCTCACACACAACATGTTCCTTCAGGTGTTTGTATATTAACTTATTACAAGTTCATGTAAGGGGAAATGATCACTTGGAGGTAGATCCATCTGTTGAACGTGGGACATGGTGAGCTATGTACTTTGGGACTAAAGTAGCTTTTCATCAATTATGGTTGTTGGTTTTAATTACATTGCTTTGTTTTATGCCCTATTGTATTTAGGAACATTACTACGAGTAAAGATTTCTTTTGATATGATTACTATCATTCAAATTTTACATCCAAATTGTTAGTGGAAAAGTCATTCCTATTTGAATGTTGTATGATTCCAAGTGCTAGTAGCCTAATTGTGGTGATTGGGAGAACCCTCTAGGATATGTTAGGTATGGTTTAGTTATCAGGTTACCAGGGTACTCGTGTTGGTTTGTGACAATGGCAGTATTATTCTCAAGCTATCCCAAACTATGTATGGAAAAAATTGTCTCCATCTCTTTTCTATACCTCTTTCTCTGTTGATTGAATGAGTAATAATCATCCACTAAAATACTAGAGAATTACAATCCATCATCTTCTTTGACGATTCACCCCCTTCTTCTTAGATTTAATATATATTATGGTCATGATATTTTGGTATTCAATAGATTTCAATAAACCATGTTGAAATTTTTTCTTGAATTATTTGTTTTATTGAAGTGATGGATCAAGGATTATAAAAGACTATGAATAAATGACATATTTCAAAATTTCAGTAAATAAAAATATATTATTTTGTGTTTATATGGATTTTATAAAATTTATTATAACACATAAATTGATTAGGTGTTAAATCATAGTTATTTTATTTGGGGGATTTTAGGAGATATATTGTGGACTTTCTACACACTATTTATTTTTATTTTTATGTATATATGTGTCCTTGTCAATTTTCATTTATTTCATCACACTATATTAATTATGTTTTAACTAATGTATTCATTAATAGAGGTTTTAAGTATGGGATATGAGATTAGGATGTTTGAGGGTGATTTTTATGATCTGGGAAGGGGATGTATTAACGCATTACTAGAGGGGAAGTTACATTACAATGGGATTTTTGGTCACTATATATTTTCCCCTTTATGTTTTGTTCTTTTGGTTGGAAAATGAAAAGTGTAAAGAAAGGACATGAGTCAATGTACCTTGACTAAAAACCAAGTTAAAACACATATGTGAGATAATTAGTTAGAGAATATATCGAATGGATATATAATTGAACTCATAATGGAATGTATAATAAAATATTGTATTTTAATGTCACTATGAGATATGTGGGTTAGTATTAAGTGATCGTTCCAAATAGGTGTTGTTTTATATGGATAATTATGGGATTAATAATTTTCTTCATTATTAAATAATAATGGTTTCAATGGGTGATAGTTCACTGAGATTTGGATCTGCAAGTGGGTTATCATATTGATTGTGGGATCATCAAGGGTTGGGGCATGGTATTAAGTGCTTTGAAATACCATATTAGTGTTTTCTAGATAGGGTATCATTGTTGAATGATATACTATTCTAATGATACTCATTTGGTTTTTTTATAATGTCCAACTGCTATGCATGAATGGGATGCATTGAATTAAAATGTCCAATCAAATGGCTATATAAATTTGATTTCCAACTGATGTTTCTCTTTTAGGGAATCAGAAATTGATTTTATATATGGTAACCTTATATCATGGCCATTATCCCTATGGTGAAAAAAAGTTATTATGTTAATCTAGTATTTCCTATATGAGAAGTCATGAGATCCAACCAAGAGAATGATGGATTGTATGTTATTTAGATTTTCTCTATATCATCGTGAATATATAGAATAGCTGGTTTATGGAACACAATTAAAATGTTCATCGAAGGGGTTATCAAATATAGATAATGAATCATCATTTGTGACTAGGATCAAGCATGTGATATCGGTATCATCTATTTTTTTAGGACATAGAATCATTAATTAATTTGAGATGTGGGGAGTGTATCATGTTGTAGTGGAGGGATGCATGCAGTGTGTATAATGTACCAACTTTTTTGGTGTTATTTCATGATATTTTTCATATGAATGATGACTAATATTTATTAATGTTACAAATAAAATGTATTTTTCATAGTTCATTCAGTGATAAAAAATAGTATTTATTCGAGATATTATAAATATGTTCCTTCCTGAAATCGTATTGATAATGGATAGGCATCATTGGGCCCTAGTACCAAAGATAATTTATTTATAAATATTTTATAAAGGAATGTGAAATTGAAGTGAACCTCCATAACTAAGCCATGTTTTTTTCAAAATCAATCAAATAAATGAGGATCAATAATGAGCGATGATATAAAGGTTATTTTCATTCAGAATTTTATTTTCATAAAGAAGGATTGTCTATAAGACCCAACATTCAATTATAGCCAGTAACCATTTTATTTTAAAAAAACTATATTTTAATTATATTTATAGTACTTTAGGGAATGAAAATTTTAATTTGATTGGACCAATATCTATCATAAACATAGAATGTCAAAATATGAAAAAATTATTTTTTGGAAATTTAGAAAAGAAGTAATATTTAATAAAAAATTAAACACATAGTAGTTAACCATAACTAATTTATATTATAATAATATTTTATAATATTTTATAATTATACACGTATTTGTTATCAATTTGATAAATATAAATAAAAGATCATTTTGTGGAAAAAATGAATATTTTTTTGAAAATATTTTCATTGCCTAACATAATTCCCTTTTAATTAATTAAAATAATATATAATAGTTAATGATTAAAAAAAATTCACATATTATATTTTAATATTAATTAATTTAGATATGTATAATTGTTATTTCTTGTAATAATGTTAATGAAAATCATGTTATCATTGAAAAATACATTTCTAGTAAAATAAATTTTCATCACTTTCTAATGAATTATTTTATAATTAAATCATACAAATTATATTTATTTAATTTTAAAAAATGGTTTCCTTATTTGGAATTTGATAACTTAATATTTAAAAATAATATAAATTCATTACTTATAGTTTTAATTAATAGATAAAACAATATTTGTTACTATAGATAAGGCAAAAAAATTTATAGGGGTTAATCTAAAACTATAACGGTTAAAATGACTTAAAACATGTATAAATACTACTGGATGATTTTATTTTGATAATAACCTTATAACCATATTTTAGTTTTTTACATTTTTGGTCGATTATTTGAAAATTATACTTATTCATATTTTATAATAATGAATATTATAAGTGTTCCATTCACTTCAATTATAAATGTGACATCCTCTCATCAATTCATTACAACCCTTGACCCATTTAAAATTATGAGAACATTCCAATATAATTTCCACAAAATACTTATCAATATTCTATATGTTATGTTTATCTTAAAATACCATCCATAGGTTCCTAAATAAGAGGTCTAAAAGTGTTTTTTAAAATATTATGTCATCATTTTTACTGAATTCCATAATATCTCTTTTTTTCCCACTTCAAATATTTTATAAAAATTTCAATATAATAATAATATTAGACATATACTAAGATTTTTTTGGTGATAAAATAATCTTTATGAATATAATTTTCTATCAAATGGGAAACAAAACTATTACTCTTGTGTACAGCAGACGACTGCCTTACAAATAGATGTAAATTAATATCTATCACTAACTCAAATAGATAGATATAATAATAAGAGTAATGAATATATAATATATTTATTACACAATTATATCCCTATAAATTTAATTTATCATCAACTTCCTTACCCTTACTCTCAATAAAAATTTATAATTTTTCTTATGTGTATGTGTACACCATAACCTCTATGATATGATGTGATTCTTTTATCATGTACTCTTTTTTTAGATGATTATAAATTTTTAAACAATGAATATATATAATTTTTATATCATTATTAATATTATATTAATTATATAACCAATTTTATAAAAAATTACAATAACTTCTGAATCAAATCATATATAAAAAATGTAGAAGTTAACAATTAAAACATACAAAATAAATAATAATTATTAAAAATATGGTGATAACATGGTATAAGTGGACCATATGTGATATTTTAATTACATATATGATTGTGGTATTTGTGTATAATATTACAAAATTTGTAATAATAAGGGTAAAAAAAGTTCAAAAATGTTGAATTGTGAGGTATGTGATTTGTTCTCAATTTCCACTCCATTGATACATATTTTGTATTGTGAATCAATTTCTTATGTGCTTTATATTCTACCCTATTGAGGTATTTTAAATGATTCTATATTTATTCATGGAAATTAATATATCAATTTATATTTCCTCATTCACGGTGGTTAAATTTATATGTTACTAAAGGGGTAATAATTTAGCTTATAATATTATTTTTTGGACTTAATAATATATGTTTTTGTTAGAATATTACAATCTATCATTCATAAGATCCATTGATTTTTGTTTCCTATGGATATTTATGTATTTTAAATTTTGTATTTAATTATTTCCACTATTTTCCACTTAAATCAATAAATAATTTTTTATTTAGAAACTATGATCTTATTACTCTTTATGTTCACGCATGTTTTCATTACATGTACTTGTTTTTTAAAACAATTTTGTAGAAGTCCATTTTATTTAATGAAACTATTTATTATAATAATGTTTTGATAACCCTATACTTTTTTAAAATTTGAAATGAATCAATTTATAGGTTTCAAAAATGTTCATTATAAAAATTCTTTCAAAAACAATACATGATATGTTTCTTTTTAACATATAGGACAAAAATGAATTTTCAACTACCATAACATTTTTAATATTTTCATAATATTCAATAAGTTTTCAGTGGTTTAAAAAATAAAATGTATTAACTTAATTTTATTCAATATATTTTATTCCATATTTTTATATTCTTCTAATGAATATTTTTTATTACTAAATATAATTCCCAAATGAATTGATAGCCATCTCCCATTACTTTATTATTTTTCGGGTCAGTAACAATGTATAATATCCTAAAAATTATTGTTATCTTCATTCATTAAACATATTCCATTTATTTTTCTAATGGATATTCATATTTTATGTACTATATAACATTTCTATATACAATGTTTTACTTATATTGGTTTTTCAATTACAAGGAAAATATTGATATTCCATATACTATACTTAATAAACATATTGGTTGATAAGGTATATTTCATATAAAAAAAATTCATCATTGAATATATGAAGAATGAATTGGAAATGAATTGACATGAAGGACCCATAATTACATAGCCCTTCGATGCATCGACATGCCTCATAAGAAAAATAAATTGGGTTTTCTCTTTAAATTCGTTATTATTGTATACCTACCCATAATTTAATCTAACTAGAAATAATACCTTGATAGTAATGATATTGTTTTTTATGAGATAATGTTGTCCATCATTATGCTTTTCTTTCATTGGTAAATCAGTTATTTCTATCCATGTGATTATAGTGTTGATGTTAACCATGGATGCATTTCGTGTTCATGTAATGGATTAAATGGAATTTTTTTCCCATTATCTAATATTCAATATTAATTATAATAAAATCACTCATGATATATTACCTTTTATGTTACCCATACCAATCATTTGGGCTACCCCTTATATTATTTCTATTCCAATGATATGTATAAGAGGATATTTAATGAGAATTAATGATGAAAAATAGTTTTTTAAAATCAATATTAGATATCCAGATTCAAATTGGAATCATGTATATATTTGGTCCTTTAACAATAAAAAATTATCTTATAATTGGGGATTTCATCTGTTGAATATTTTTCAAATATAATAAAATAGAAACCTAATCTGTTAAACTGGGGTTGAGATTTATAATGTCCAACACTACTCATAAATTGATATATTACATATTTTAGATTAATATGTATTATATTATAAAAACATATGTCCACGGTTCATAAAGTTCTAGTGACATTTTAATATAGAAACATAATCCACCAGTTTATATGTGAACTACATCATCTCCCACTTATTTTCTCATAACAAGAACTCTTATTATACATATAAAATGAAATAAGTTTCATTATATCATTAGAAAATTAATCATAATAAATGGTGGTGTAATATGATCAGTAAATAAAAAATGAGTATACCTATGTTTAAGATTATCAAAAGGGTTTTAGAACATGATCATACCATTTGGAAACGAAAACGTGCATATAAATTATAAAAATATTTAGTTATAAAATAAATATTGATAGCTCATTAGATATTTATCATACGTAAGTTATTGAACATGAACCATGAGAGAATAAAATTATCATAATACATGTAATTTATTCATAGATATAAGAATATGAAATCATTTACACAGTATCCAAGGATCACAACCAGTGTTCTCATAGTGGAATGATTTCTCCCCCAAAACAGTCATATTCGTCGAGGTTCACTACCAATTACATTATAGTAGAAAAATTACCTTATTGAACTAGGTTCACCCCATATTATATTCCAATATATCTCAAAATATATAGATCATAACCCCATGAATTGGATAGAGAATTTGGTCCCAACCATCACATAATGAAAATCTTATGTATGTGCAACACAATATTATAAAATACTTATCATATTATAACCCTTGAAATTACATATATTTCTTATATTTTTTTGATATAATAACTTTAATAAAATATGCTTGTTTTGTAATCATTTCATCATTTCATGATTTCATAACCCATCAAAATAAGTGGGTTTCGTATGAATTACCTCATGGAATAAACTATGGAAGTGAAAAATGTTTAATGAACATGATGAAATAATAAACATAAATCATTAAAATAACGAAGAAGAATAGAATCCATGGATAATATCCCTAATAATACATAGGTAACATAAAAAAAATATTATCTTCAATTGAAAATTATTTTTGAAATATCATTTAAAATATTTCAGGAGGAAACTATCAATTTCACATTGAAAAACACTTTTCGACGCATAAATAATTATCAAAATATTATTCATAAAAAATTAAATTTTAATAATATAAAGTAACCATAAAATTAATTAATGGTTATTATGGAGGATAATTTCATTTATGTTTTATATGTTAAGATGAATATTCCTTTTACACTAGCAGTAAAATCCAATTAGGAGTTTTTTTTGAAAAAAGACATAATGATTCCTTTTAAAAATAATTGTAAAAATTTCAAAATGATTGAAATTTTATTTTATAAATTATTTGGAAAATTTAAAATATTTTTTTTAAAAATATTTTATAAAGTATTGTTTTTTAAAGAATAATGGGTTATCAATCAATGAGTAAAATGAATACAATTATTCATAAAAACATTATTTGGATATATTGAGTACATAATGAGTGTAAAATGTATGCAACACGCGTTCTCTAAAAATAATAATATTATAATAAATAAATTTATTTTATTTATTGATAGATCAAATGATTTCATCCTTGGAAGCCTAATCATGAGCAATCTCGATAGATCATGAGATTGTAACAAAAATCACTTACCACTTGAGCTACATTGAATTGTTTGTACCATGAATGATTAAAATTAGATGAAACATATAATATAATTTGAATTAATATATTTACAATATTACATTTCAATGGTTCTATATATACAATTCTTAAAATATTACAGCTGAAAACATAACATATTTCTCAATAAAGAAAAATTGAAGGAAAAAAACATGACCTTAAGTCTTAAATTCCTTTACACAAGTTTAAAACACATATATTACATATTTAAGTTTATTATACATAAATTAAACAACCATACACACATATATAAATAAATAATTAAATATATATGTATATATGATAGAATATATTATTTACTTATGACCAATTATTTACCATTTATTATGTCATGACCCGACCCATACCGGGGCTCGAGTCGCAACTACCCCAAGCCCGCCTCCATAGGCCAGGGGCTGGAAACTAGTGTTGATGGCAAAACAAACTAGGGGAGGCCTTTGCATAAAAAAATGTACACACACACACAACCAAATCAATCAAAATTTGCAGATAAAGGAAAGTAAGATACAACACTGCTACAAAAGGGATACCAACATACATGCATCAACCTATAACTAGTACATGTAAAGTGCTAAAAAGTAATGACAAGTAAACTGAATAGTAAATGGGGTGAAACAAGCTCCCAACCAGAAAGGTGCCAAACCATGAAACATGTAAAATGATTGTAAACCACTGGTGAGTCTCTCGCCTGAAAGTCCTACTTCGACAATTGAACGCGACCCAAGCTCATGTGTCCTCTACACTCATCCACTGTCTCGATCGACCTGTCTATTGTCAGCAAGGGAAGACCAAGTGCAGGAAAATCCCAAGTAGGGTTGAGTATAAATATACTCAGTAGGATTACCCAAATCCTCTAGGGAGCAATAAAGGGGGCACTAAGCTGGTGAGCAATAGGCAAGTCAAATAATAGTACAAGAGTACAATAAAGAGAGTGAAGCTCAACCCAACAAGAGAATGAAAGTAGACTCATCCAGATGCAAGGAGCTAGAAATAGTGAGAAGATGAAATTCTCATCAAGTCTTAGCTACCTATAGAATGAGAGTAGAGTCATGCAACCCAGAGGATCTAGTCACCTAAACCATGTGGCATACCTCGCACGTCTTTTCCCCTATAAGAAAGAGATCCACCGAACCCAAGGAGTGAGAACAAAAGTAGGGTGTATATATATGCTCGACAACAAACCTGAATGAGTGTGTAAGGGGATATTAATCTAAAAGATTATCCGAAGAAGAGTCACCAACAGTTCAAAGGATGGCCATCACTAAAGCACCACAATCCTGCATGCCAAAGATTCCCCATCGCTGAACTGAACTACCAAGGGTCCCGCTCTAGTAATCATGGAGAAAAGTCACTGATTAGCCTCATAGAAAGTGTATAAAATAATTCATTGGGTAACCCACTACCCATCCCCACGGGAGGGTAAACCCCAAGTGGTCATGAGGTAACCCACTGCCCAGCCCCGCTAGAGGGTAAACCACAAAAGGTCGGCATGTGACCCACTGCCCAGCCCCGAAGGAGGGTAAACCATAAGAGGTCTTCAGATAACCCACTACCTAGCCCCGCTGGAGGGTAAACCACAAGAGTTCATCAGGTAACCCATTGCTTAGCCCTGCTGGAGGGTAAACCACAAGAGGTTATCACGTGACCCACTGCCCAGCCCCACTGGAGGGTAAAACACAAGAGGTCATCCGGTAACCCACTGCCCAGCCCTGATGGAGGGTAAACCATAAGAGTTTGTCTTCTAACCCACTGTCGAGCCCTGTTTGATGGTAAACCTGGAACTGGTCTGATGTCTCCGCTCTACCCGTGCCATCACTCGGTGTCACCAACACTACTACCGTGTGTAGGTTCAGAGTGTGTCAAAGGGTCCTCCGACCAATGCCCTTTCATGTTTCCATATTTAATAAGATCTTGAAATAGGCTATGCTCTACCAAATAGATTACACTGTTTTAATCCTCGTGAAAAAACATGCAAGATAGACCACTTACTCACTGGAAACAGGCTCCTGGTGGAAAATTTATTCAACACCACTTTATGCCCATACGGAGTCACGTGGGGCCCTCACCTCAGTCCTAAAAATTGTTGGTCAAACCACACCATTGTGATGCTCTAGGAAAAACACACTGAATCTACTTTTCATATGCCCCAAACGAATGCCGGATGAAAAAGTGGCAGTACGCAGCACACATCTCAAAAAACGTCTCGTGGGGCCCATTCCTCAAGTCTGACATCATTGAATGAAACTAACCTAGTCAACTTCGTCTTGATGCCAGGGTCTCAACGCCGCTGATGGTGCCTAATACGGACTCCGGATGCCGAAGCTTCAACCTCCCGCATTATATGCAACTGGGGCCCTGTGGGGCCGACACCTCAACCCTGAAACACTTCACGCAGATCGAACCATTACATTCCATGACGATTACCGCGCGGAGTAGGCTATTCCCTTTCCCTGAACGATCTTATGAAGTATAAGTCATAAAAACGTAGCATACGTCTGAAAGTCATCTCATGGGGCCCATGCCTCAGACCCAAATTTAGGCGGGTGGATTGTTTCGTTGCAATCCCCTCGGAAAAACACTCAGAAACAAGTACTCAAACACCCCAAATAGATGATGTGTGAAAAAGTGGTGTTTCATTGTAAAACGTGTGAACACTGCCCTATGGGGACTCCACCTTATCTCCTACCTGAACGCTTCAGAGAGCATCTGAAAAAGTCCACAGGAAGACTAGGGTCACGCTTCCGCTGACAGAGCGTCAATCGGACATCCCAAGATGGAGTTATGTCTGACATAACAATTAAATAATTAATTAAATAATTAATTAATTACTCACATTTAGCGTTTCATGCCACCAAGCAACAAAAACAACATGTAAAGGTTTCTGACCATCATTGGAAGGACCCTCTCAGCTCTGGGGCCACTGCCCCTATGACGACACTTCAAATGGACGTCCGGCTCGTGAACCACATCCATCACAACTTTAATAATAATCTAGTATTTTTAAGTTAGAGTGTTCCAGGTTACCCACCTTCGGGAGTAGAACCCAAAATCCTCAGAACCTACTTCAAAATTTTCAACTCGCTGACACGGATCTGTAGCCGCAGACGGTGCGTCAAACAGACACACCTTTTAAAAAATACGGCCCCTCGAGCGCAAGGGGGCCGAACCAGGCCAGTTCACCCCGGTCGGCCCGGTCCAAACTGCCAGCTCGTGGACCAGCCATGGGTCCGGCCGAAACCATCACGACCCTCTCTAGCAAAATTGGCCCCGCCTTGAGTCCGGTTTTCTTTTTTTTCTTTTTTTTCCTTTTTTTTGAATCAGACCATCCAGTTGCCCTGTCTCTGTCGTGTCGCCCACTAGGACTCGCAATGGGCGGGTCCTCATCTCCCAGCAGAGCGGGCTTTGGCCGGTCTCTCTCTCAGCGCACCAGCAGGACCCACAATGTGCGGGTCCTTGCTTCCTCCGCACACCCGAGGTCAAACCTCAGGCTTCCCTCAGATGGGCGTGATAGGCCGCCTGCGCCGCAAACTCCCTCTGAGCTCCGTTGTGACACCGCTGCCCACCCGACGCCCCCTCGATGCCACCCTCTCTGGCTCCCTACTCCAGTCACCACCTGCTCGACCGCACCCTAGCCGCCCAACTCACCACTCTGCCGACTGAGCACACCACCAAGCCTGGTCCCCCGCTCCGCCGAAGCAGCCCCGTCCGGAAACCGCCGAGCCCCGGCCGCGAGCTCCACCGACCATGGTATCGCCATCCTTTACACACCACTTGATTCTGGTCGACACCGCCTACTCCAGCTCTCTGCTCCGCCTTCTAACATCCGACCGCTCTGGCTCGACCTCTGACCGCTCGACACACCGCGGCAGCTGTGCGCAGCCACCAGCCCACTCCAGTGGTCCCTTCCGTGGACCACCGGGACCTCATCGGAGGTCAGATTTTGATTTTGAGTATGTTTTTGAGATCCTTATGACAAGACCTTCGCAATTCCTACCTCAGATTGATGATTCGACAGTCAGTTGATGCATCTGAAAATTATAGCGGGTGTTCGTGAAGAACGAAACCAAGAACGGGGTTCCAAACATAGATCGATGGCTGTGTCTGTGCAGCCATCGATGACGGTAATTAAAATGATGACACAAATGTAAAAAAAGAATATTTAATTTAAAAACGTGAATTTGAACTTAAAAGTAGTTTAAATCCTACTTCGTTTTCGAGGCACGTCATAGGCGATGCATCCGTGAGGCTCCTGCCATGATTCTCCAAAGCTCCGGAAAAGATCACTCCTCGATCACTCGAAGAACGGTGAAGAACTCCAAAGAACAGTAGAGAGAGAGAGAGAGAGAAACCTTAGCTACAACTCCTCTTTTATTCTATTTATAGAAAACCCCCTTAGCACGGAAATCTGAATTCACCACGCCCTCTCGTTTTATGTCTTTCCAAGACAAAATGACATGTTTTGAACTCAAATGAAGTCTCAGATTTCCATTCTGAAACTTCATTTGAATGTTATTTGAATGGAATTCCAGTGTTAAAAATTATGAAGTCATTATTTTAAAAAGTCTATTTTTCCCCTCAGTGACATCTCTCACAACAGGCCCGCACCCACAACTGTTACACCCCACTTAGGGTAAAGGTCATGCTCAGAATGTAACCATGCACTCGTATTCCGGCCACACCGGGCCTCGGAATCACAAGCCGTCTTTACACATAGCTCATGGATTATATGTAGATGTATTCCAAAGTCTTACAGAGAAAAAAAAACGTATCTACATTTTTCCCTCCTTCAATCTTTTCATCCCCGAAAAAGTTAAACTAGGGAAGACAACTTGGGGTACGGAGCTCACACCTATCTCTGCCACTCCCAAGAAAACATTCACAACACCATGCTGGCACAACACACGAACCAAAGGGATGGATCATACTCATATGGTCTGATACTCTCGAGTACATGCATAGGAATATTGATGCACCTCATCAGCAGCGACACGTGAAAGACATCATGTGCCCACTCCTTCTGCTGGGAGGGTAGCGCAAGGCGGTAGGCAGCCCCTCAACCGCATGCACGATCCCTGAACGGCCCAAAGAAACTCACGAGACATCCCCAGCCGAACCTCTAATTTCCACATCGTGACCATAATAACAATTTGTTCCTAGAACATGGCCTCATGATTCCCTCATTCAGATACCCATCAGGTGAAACACACAAGGATATCCGGTCACATAAGATTTCACAGTCGGTGCATCACTACCGAGACTCTCTTACACGCTCAACAAACGAAGGATTCAACATCATAAACTATAGAAAATTCATACCCTCTTGAGGAAACTCCAACCCGCATCGTCGTCTTAAGTTCAAGTCTCTCTTGGTGGGAACACACCAGAGAAACTGGTGGTCTGAGTAAACCACAAAGCGCTCTCTGAGAAGATTGTGTCTCCACATTCTCAGGGAAAATATCACCACCAGCACCACAATGTGAAACATGTAGTTATATTCATGTGGTGTCCATCACCTCGACCTGTACATGATAACTTTATCAAGGATGATGTTGAGCAGGCAAGGTACCAACAAACAGGGCAGGCGACCAAACTCATCGAACCGCCATAGGCTAGACACAGAAAGAATGTGGAATTCCCCACGTGTCTTTGCCCCTATCGGAAGGAGAGTAAACCCCAAAACATGAACTCTTCCAAACCCACTAGTGGAACCTCATGTGAAGGGAGGTCAAGCAGAAGAGTCCCACTGTAAAATCCAAAACCTACTCTGACACTCCACCGTACAACCCCTCTATGAATGCACATGTCAGAGGGACTCATCCACCACACCTCAATACTATCCTATTTGGGTGGTACTGACTCTCCCTCATGGTTTTGATAGCATCACAAAAACATGTCTTAGTGGAGTAAGATCCCCTCTTTCCCATGCATTCAAAGCTATGTCAGAAAACACAAACACAGGGTTACATTGACGCCCTGTATCACCGTCAGTAACCCCTCGAATAAGGAGTTAGAAAAAAGGAGCACCTCACGAAGTTCCTAACAAGTTCATCTAGGAAAAGTAGAAGAAGACACATAGCATACCTCTTATCATCTCATATGTTGAAGGATTGTAGAAATCCAAAGCACACATCCACCAGTGGCCCCATCCATTAGCTCCCTGAGCCTGACATGGGTCGCTTAGTGGTGGTGGAAGGACCTCGAAACGTCATCCGCCAACCACTGTTCTTCCTACTTTTCTACCAACACCGCCTCCCTGGGGGCCACCCTGTCCTCACCTGGGGGTTCTCTGATCACGACACTGCCTTTTTCGTGATGGTGCACCTACCAACAATCTGAAAAAGTCATGACATTTGGTCGGGTAGTCTCACTCCACAAGACCTCACACATCACAAACATAGCACTAGTCCTACCTTGGATATCTCGGTTCTCTACGTTGTCCTCAACCATGTGTCTGAGTCTCATCAAGGGGAGACTTCTGGCGTCGAGGCCATTCCAATTGACATCCCTCTGACATAAATTTCTCTGTCACCAGTGCCTGCTCCAGTACCCCGAGATGGGGGAGAATGCACAAGGGAACTACGCTGGCACGAATTTCCTGTATGGAGTTATCGTTCAAACTTATGTTCTTGGAATTTTCTGTCAGGGGACACATCCAAACAGTACTATGTAAATTATTTGAACCTAGTCGCGTACTCAGCCACTACCATCATTCCCTGCTAAAGCTCCAGCAACTCTTGAAACTATAAAAAGTGTATGTGGGAGGGTAGTACTCAACACAGAACAGCTGCTAGAAGTCATCCCCCGAGAGTACCAAATCATCGTGCGTCTGAGTAACTCTAGCTCTACTACGCAAAACTGTGTTGTGGAAATATACTGACTGTCAAAGCCCCCATCTAACCTGTCTATGTCCGAGCAAGCCTGAAGAGGCGAACCACCAACTCTATCCAACCCTTCACAATCTTAGGGTATGGCTCACCGTGGAACCTCAGCGGTATTAGATGTTGGAACTCATGTAGCACACTCAATCGACGCTTGTCATCGGCCCTCGCTGCCGGTACTATCTACTACTGCACAGGTGGAGGTGCTATTGTCTGTCCTCCTGGAAAAATGGTTATCATATGATGGATCTCGATCTCAGGCCTTATCGCTCATAGAATCGTCATCACAAACCAGAGCTAGTATCCTTTATGGCTATCATCGCGGATACATCCTGAATATGATGAAGTAGTATCATGGTCAAATGAGCATATATATCATCAACGATGGGGAGCTGACTGAAGAACGATAATCAAAGACTCGATCCTATATGGTGCATGAACCAAATTCCCTGCAATATGTGTATCAATGTACCGAGTTGACAAGTAGGTTATCAGGGTCCTGGTAACTGGATACGTCAGCCACTGCACCATCACTAGACTCCCTAGCCTGAGAGCCTCTCTCGAGAAATGTTGGCCCTATTGCCCCAAAACTCAACAAATTCCTTTTAGAGACGACCAAAAAATGCCCCAAAGAAAGAAACACATCTGATACCACTTTGTCATGCTCTAACCCGTACTAGGGATTGAGTCGCAACTACCCCATGCCCGCCTCCATAGTATAGGGGCTGGAGACTAGAGACGAAGGCACAACAAACTAGGGGAGGAATTTTCCTAAGAAACTATAACCACACACAAACACACAACCAACTCAATGAAAAAGTGCCAAGAAAGGAAAACAAGATACAACGCTGCTACAAAAGGGAAACCAACATACATGCATCGACCTCTAACTAGTACAAGTAAAGTGGTGAAAAGTATAGACATGTAAACTGAATAGTAAAGGGCAGGGAACATGCGCCTGACCAGAAAGGTGCCACAACTAGGAAATAGGTAAAATGAAAGTAAACCGCTAGTGAGTCTCTTTCCTGAATGTCCTACTGCAACCACTGAACATGGCCTGAGCTCATGTGTCCTCTACGCTCCTCCACGGTCTCAGTCGACCTGTTTTTCATCTCCATGGGCACACCAAGTGCGGGAAAATCCCTATAAGGTGTGAGTATAAAGATACTCTATGACAACCCTGCTTTTTATTACAACTTAAACATGCTTTATTACATAAAACATCACTTGATCCAACAATGATGATCGAGAGGTTTAGGGTCTTTGGGGCTTAGGATCATTACATAAAAACTTTAAACTTGAAATACAACATCTTTATTGAAAACTTCCTTTACATGACCACTATATTCTTTCGTACTTAGCATTACATGGGATAACCTGAGGACATGCATAAGAAAAGGGTGAGCTATACAGCCCAGTAAGGGAGTACACAATGAATAACATGAGGAGTACAATACATGTTAGGCAATAGGAACATCAATAGAGCATAAGAGTAACATGAACATAAAGGCATGATAAAGAATGATAATCATAACATGGAAATGTGGAAACAACACTAAACATTGAATTAGCATGAGCCAAGGCTCATTGCACATGGAGCATGAGTAAACCCTCATTACACTTGAAGCACGAGTAAACCCTCGTTGCACATGAATTAGCATTAGTAAACACTCATTGCACATGGCGTATCATGATACTATACTTTACCCAATGCATTGGAGTGCTATAAAGGGCGCACCCTTCTTAAACATTTCATTTCATGCATATGTGTGCCACATGGATCATAAAACATTGATTCATAAAACATAATCATTTATTCAATGATAAAAGAATGTGGAATTCAGACATGAAACTTTACAATCAATTAGTAAATGTGCATAAAGGTGAATACCCTTGATGGAGACATGGGCATGGTATTCACTACACAATGATATTGGCTTAGAAAATCGGTGTGATTTCGGCAGCGTAACGGCGTGACATAAGAATTCATAAAAAAAGATGATGAGAGAGAAAGGGGTTCCTCATCATATTTACATGTAATGGACAGTAAGTAGGTCATATAGATACATGCCCCAACAATTGAAAAGGAATTTATATTCATGATACAAAAGTATTGCTTGAATATAGAAGGGGAGAAAAAGGTTCCTTTCAGAATTTCGGCATAGTAACGGGTGTACATGGGAGGCATTTAATGAGAGAGAAAGGGGTCTCCCATCATTCAAACAATAAGAGGGCAGTATGGAAGATTTGAAAAACCATACCCCAAAATTCATAATTTAAATTAAAAGGGCAATACAACTTAAAGAAAATTGACAAAAATGAGAAATGAAGAAAAATCCCTTACTTGGAAGTGTGCTTCCAAATGCTAGAGAGAGGCTTGTGAGAGGCTTCTTGGGAGCTTGGTGCACCTTGGGAGGATTATAGAGAGAGTAGGTAAGAGGTTGGACAAACTCCAAGGGATTTTAGTGAGGAGGAAGTGGGAGCTTGGGTGGGTTTATATAGGAAATGTGAGGGAATTCTTTATTATTTAGGTTTGGGACCCCTTATATTAAAAAAATCCAAACCACAAACCATCCCATGGTATTTTCCCATGTTTCTGGAAAAGGAAAGAGGAAAACAATATTTTACAAGGCCAAGGCCCGAACTTATTAAAAAATTAGGGTTGCTTATGTGGATGTGAGTCACACTCCCAAGGAAATTAATTTAAAAAGGAAAAGTGTTGAATAAGTCATGAGGGATCCATTAATGCTTTGAAAAGTAAGTCAAACAAACCCAAAACCTCATTATTTTAATTATAAAACACATATTGGCTGAACATAAGGATTATGTTATTTTATTACATCACCATTGGGTCATTATGATGTCATAAAACAAATTATATATTTAAATGGTATTTAATTTTTACCCAAAAATTTGACTGTCTCAGAAAATTATGAAAAATTCACCGTTAGATAATTTCGACGTCCTGATTCCAAAAATAATATTTATTTTATCTAAATAATTTTATAAATATGTGAATTTTCTCTTTTAAAATAAAAACCGACATTTATAAAAAAATTCATGGGTTTTGACAGAAATGGCTTTCAAACCTTAAAAAAAATTTTAATTGCAATCATAAAATTATAAGATCATTTATATTTAATAAAAATTAATGTAATATTAATAATAATATTTTATTAAAATATTATTTAATCCAAAATTCATTTAATTTAATAAAATATAATTCTTAATTAAATAATAGCTAAAAACACCATTTGTACTTTAAAAACTAATTATAATGTATCACAAATGACTAGAAATTATATTCATTATTATATAAAAAAAATGTACAGGAACATGGTGCTACTTATTTGTTACATAACCCCTTAAAATAGCCGCATAATACCTAAGGGTAAGGTGCACGATGGTGAATGACTCTTGGGGCAGCTCGGATAACATCGCTCGAGTGGTAATTTCAATCAACATCCACTTTTCCCATAAACGATCACATTCGAGCTTGACTTGATGAAGGTCAGCTTGGGCTTGGTCAAGGGAAAAGACCAAAGACGCCACCGCTTTTCCGAGCTTTGACAAATGGGCTTCGTAAGGGGAAATTCTACTGGATGAGGCCATCGCTTCCTTTGTCTGAGTAGAAATGGGTTCGCTAAAGCCTTTTATTTGTACTACTCAGATGATCAATGTTCAACGGCTATAAAAGTAACGGTCACAAATCATAACGTAAAACTAAAGAAGTTGACATCTTATAAAAACATTTTTCATAAAGAGACATTTAACTGGATCAAGATGGATTTTCCATTAATGAAACTTTGGGTCGTTACATACTTAGAAGGATGCCCTGAAATCTCAAGGGATCAACAAAGGAGGTACTAAAACGGTGAGCAGTAGACAAATCAAAGAATAGTGCAAGAGTACAATAGGGAGAGTGCATCTAAACCCAACAATATAAAGGAAGCAGACTCGTCCAGACGCAAGGAGCTAGAAATGGTGAGATGACGAACTTCACATTGAGTCTTCGCTTCCTATAGCAGGAGAGTAGACTCGTCCAACCAAAAGGAGCTAGACACAGAAATAACGTGGCATACCATGCGTGTCTTCGCCACTCCTAAAATAAGATTAACCAAACCCATGGAGTGGGAACAATAGTAGGGTGTATATAAATCCTTGACAAGAAACCCGAATCAGTTTGTAAGGGGATCTTTATCTCCAAGATCATCCTAGAAAGAGTCGCCAACAGTTTAAAGGATGGCCATCACTAAAGCCCAACAATCCCGCATGCCAAAGCTACCACATCGCTGAACCATAAACCCACGGGTCCCGCTGCACTAATCATAGAGAAAAGTCACAGAGTATCCTCAACGAAAGAGTCTGAAATAAGTCATCGGGTAACCCACTGCCCAACCCTCTTGGAGGGTAAACCACAAGTGGTCGTTAGGTAACCCACTGCCCATCCCCACTAGAGGTAAAACCACAAAAGGTAATCAGGTAACCCACTTCCCAGCCCTGTTAGAGGGTAAACCACAAGAGGTCGTCTAGTAACCCATTGCCCATCCCCACTGGAGGGTAAATCACAAGAGGTCGTCAGGTAACCCACTGCCCAGCCCCACTGAAGGGTAAACCACAATAGGTCATCAGGTAACCCACATCCGAACCTGATTGAGGTTAAACTGCAAGAGGTCATCCAGTAACCTACTCCCAGCCCTGCTGGAGTTTAAACCACAAGAGTTCGTCTGGTAACCCACTGCCAAGCCCCGCTGGTGGGTAAACCAGGAATTGGTCTGATGTCTCCGCACTACCTATTCCATCACTGGGTTTCACCAACACCGCTACTATGTGTAGGTTTGGTATGCGTCAAAGGGTCCTCCAACCAACACCCTTTCATGCTTCCACATTTAATAAGATATCGAAAGTGGCTCCGCTCTCCCAAAAAGATTACACTGTTGTAATCCTCATGAAAAAACACGCATAGATAGACTACTAACTTGCTAGAAATGGGCTCCTGGTGGAAAAGTTATTCAACACCACTTTATGCCCATACAGAGTCTCATGGGTCCCTCACCTCAGTCCTGAAAAGGTCATTCAAACCATGCCATTGCGATGCCCTTGGAAAAAACATCGAATGACTATTCATACACCCTAAACAGACACCTGATTATAAAGTCGCAGTACGCTACACACAGATCAAAAGATGGCCCATGGGGCCCACAGCTCAAGTCCTACATTGGTACTTGGAACCACCTTGGTCAACTTCATCTCGATGCTAGGGTCGCAATGCTACTGACGGCACCTAAAACCGACTCTGAATGCAGAAGTTGCAACTTCCCTCATTATATGCAAACAAGGCTCTGTGGGGCCCACACCTCGACCCCGAAACACTTCATGCAGATCAAACCATTATGTTCCTTATAGATAACCACACGACCTAGGCTATTCAATTTCCTTGGATGGACTTATGAAGCATAAGTTGTAAAAACACAGCATGCGCCCGAAAGTCGTCTCGTGGGGACCACACCTCGGGCCCGAATTTATGCGGGCGGATTGAGCCGTTGCAATCCCGTCGAAAAAAAATCAGAAACGAGTACTCAAACACTCCAAATGGATGACGTGTGAAAAGTGGTGTTTCACTGTAAAACGTGCGAGCTAGGCCTTATGGGGAACACACCTTATCTCCAACCCGAACGCATCGGAGAGAATCTCTATAAGTCTCCACGAGGACTAGGGTAACGCTGCCGCAGAAAGCACTTCAATCGGACATCCCAAACTGGAGTTAGGTAGGACACAATAATTAAATAATTAATCAAATAATTAATCAATTACTCACATTTAGCATTTCATGCCACCGAGAAACGAATCCAACCCGTAATGGTTCCGAACCAACTTTGAAAGGACCCTCTCATCTCTAGAGCCACCGCGCCTCTGACGACATGTCAAATAGATGGTCGGCTAACGGGCCACGTCTATCGCAACTTTAATAAAAATATAATATTATTAAGTTAGAGCGTTCCGAGTTACCACCTTCGGGCATCGAACCCAAAATCCTCAGAACCTATGTCAAAAATTCCGTCTCCCCGACAAGGACATGCAGCCATAGACGACATGTGAAACGAAGGCGACCTTTAGAAAATACGGCCCCCCGAGTGCAAGGGGGGCCCAACAAGGGTTGTTCTCCCCAGCCGGCCCAGTCTGAACCGCTGGGCCGTGGCCCTGCCGCGGGTCCAGCCCGAACCGCCGCTACACGTTAAAGAAACATCGGACCCGCCTCGGGTCCGGTTTTCTTTTTTTCCCTTTTTTTAATCAGACATGCTAGTTGGCCAGTCTCCACTGCGTCGCCCAGCCGGACCCACAACTGGAGGGTCATCGTCTCCCAAGAGACCGACGTTTGGCCGGGGTCTCTCTTGGTGAACCACCAGGACTCGTAATGTTCGGGTCCTTGCTTCCTCCGCACACCCGAGGTCAATCCTCAGGCTTCCCTCAGCCGGGCGTGATCGGATGCCTACGCCACGACCTCCCTCCAAACTCCGCTCTGGCGCCGCCGCAAACCCAATGCCCCTTCAAAGCCGCCCTCTCCGGATCCCCGCTCTGGTCACCACCTGCTCGACTGCACCGCGGCCGCCCGGCTCACCACTCCGCCGACCAAGCACACCCCTGGCATGTTCCCCTGCTCTGCTGAAGCTGCCCCATCGGGAAACAACCGCGCACTGGCCACGAGCTCAGCCAGCCTCGGTCTCACATTCCTTCACGCACCACGTGACTCCGGGCGATGACGCCTGCTCCAGCTCCATGCTCCGCCTTCGAATAGCTAGCCGCTCCTACTCAACCTCCGACCGCTCGACACACCGCGGCCGCGACGCGCCGCTACCGGCCGCACCTACCGGCCCACTTCGGTGGTCACTTATGCGGATCACTGGGACCTCATCAGAGGTCTGATTTTGATTCTGAGGACGTTTTTGCGATCCCTGCGATGATACCTTCACATCACCTACCTCTGATCGATGATTCGACAGTCGTTTGACGCATCCGAAAATTATAGTGGGTGTTCGTGAGGAACTGAACCCAGAACGGGGTTCCAAACATAGATCGATGGTTGTGTTCGTGTAGCCATCAATGAAGAAAATTTAATTGATGAAATAAATGGACAACGAAGGATATTTAATTTAAAAACCTTAATTGGAACTTAAAATTATAAGAAATCCTACTTCGTTTTCGATGCACGTTGTAGGTGATGCGTTCGTGAGGCTCCTGCATTGATTCACCAAAGCTCAAGCGGAGATCGTTCCTCAATCAGTCGAAGAACGACGAGGAATGCCAAGGAACATGAGAGGGAGAGAGAGGGAAACAGAGAGAGAGAAACCATAGGTCCAACTCCTCTTTTTTTCTATTTAATGAAAATACCCTTAGAGTGGAAATCCAAATTCACTGTGCCCTCTCATTTTATGATACACCTAGAAAAACGCCCCGTTTTGAACTCAACGGATGTCTCAGATTTCCATTCGAAGACTTCGTTCGACAGTTATTTGAAACAAATTTCAATGATTAAAATCACTAATTCATTATTTTAGAACAAGTATTTTTCCCCCGGGTGACATCTCTCATAGCAGGCCCACGCCCCGCAACTTTTACACCCTGCCTTGGGTAAACGGCACACTCCAGATGCAATTGTGCCCTTAGATTTCCGATCTGAGTTACCATCTAGGAGTAAACACAGCCCATCCATGTGCATAGTATAAAAACACTTAACAGTTTTATAAAATTTATTCCGGGCACAACAGGCCTTGGAATCGCACGCTGTTTTCATCCCTAACTCTAGAATTATATGTAGAAATATTCCAAAGTATTAGAGGGAAAAAATAGAGTCTCTACATATTAAAAATTCTAGGTTTATGTCATGTTTTGAGAAATGATTGATTTGTTTTTCATGTCTATTTAGATTTGTTTTTTTGGAACCTATTAATTTAATCATGGATTAATATTCTCGATAATTGTATATAGGATATAGATATCATATATATTTATTATAAATGTATTTTGAGTTATCATAATTTCTTAGAGATAGAAAATGAAATACAAGTTCATGTGGATGGTATGACGTATGTATGCATGAAAACTATTTCTAGTTTCAATAATGATGAAAAAAATAAAAGTAAAATAATAGATTAACTATAAATAATCATATATAGTTAGTATATATCACATATATTAATCAAATTCTACCCTTATTATCTTCCACATAAAATGTATGTGAAAAATGCATTGCATCGCTTCCCCGGGCGGTAGTGCGCTGTACACATAAAAAATGTTATCATATCCTCATAGTCTAAAATGTATAAAGGTATATTTTATATAGTAATTTAACAATAATAATTTTATAATAATTATAATACATGAATATTTAATCAATAATTATATTAATATGTGAGATGTGGTGATAGAAAATGAATAACATTATTTCACGAGGTGGTAGTTTGTTGTATAAACGAATGATGATTTTGTGTCTATTTTTAAGGAATATGAGATAGTTTAGTGTCATTAACATGAAACAAAACTACTAATTTTTGGGAAGAAATATAATTTATTATATCTTAATTTTTTAATAATAAACTAAAGAGGTAGAGTAAGAAATAAAATAAAATGTTCTGTTAGGGGTGTTTCCTCTTCTAGAGATAACTTCTTTGGTTTGCCCAAAATGGAATCATAGGTAATATTTATGAAGAAAAATAAGGATAATAGGATGGGATGATGGATTTATGTAATATATTTATGTTGTTATTTTCTGAAAAAAAAAGTTTCGGGATGTGTGAACTGCATAGGATTATTGGTGCCCATTTATTAGCGGAGTGAGAAACACAATTGTAATTTTTTTGAAATAAAAATGGTATACCTACATTTTTCGAATGGAAAGGATATAAAATGATCTAATTATGATAATATATGATATATGGTCTACATATAAATATAAATGAGGTTTTACACGTTTTGGTACATTTTAAACCATTAACTTATTATTTTAACCCCTCATAAATCCTTTTTTATGTCAACATTGGAAAATAATTTCATACTATTTTTACTATTAATTATGTTTAAAAAATTTGGTTGAACTCATTATATAAAATAAATTTTAACTATTTCAAAAAATTTATCAATTTATCCCAATTTCACTCATTGATGTGGAAAAATTAAATTCAAAATAAATCCCCCAAACGTGATGAGAAAATAGTTTTTCCAATGAAATTTTTTTCAACAGTTTAAATGGTTTTATATAAAAATTCAAAATGAAAATAATTATGATAAATTAAGTTTGATTAATTTTTATATTAATTATGTAATTTTACTTTTAATAACATTTTATAATAAAAAATGACAATATTAATTCAATAAATGAAAAGTTAGTTTTCAACAAAAACTTGTATTTTTCATTATTCCTAGAAAATTTTAATATTCCAAAAAAATAGAAAAAATTCAACCTTATATAAACATGCCATAATTATTTAAAAAATGAGGTTTATTTAATAAAATTAATTTTCTAAAAGTGTAAAAATTTAATTTTATTATTATGAAAAAAAATAATTTTTTTGATAAAATAGTATTTTTGAAATAGATAAAGTCTTTTCTATAAATTAAGTACTTTTTATCAATATATTTTATGTTTTTAGAATCCTTATAAATAATATTAAAAAATTATTTATTATTATTCCTATCCATAATTCTAACAACATTGATATTATGGTATCTTTTAAATAAAAAGATTAACAATATAAAACATGTTGTTTAAACAAAGTGTTTTTTGTTACCCAAGCAATCAAGGAAATTTATTGTATTTTAAATAAATAAATAAATAATCTTAAAAATAATTTTTATACACTATATAATATATTAAATGAATTGATCCCCTGAAATTATTCAATCTGATAAAAAATTGAGGCTACTTCTGACTTATCATTTCATTAAGATCCCTAAGAGTGTCCTCAAACTGGTGGTTTCTCTACAAAAAACTAACTAGGGGGTGGTATTTTTCCAAAAAAAATCTCTATGTTCAAAAATTTCCATTTTCTACTCTATTTAAGAAATATCCACTTATAGAGGTACAATCATTGATTTCATTATATGTGAATGATTCGGTATGTACATCCTCTGGAGATACACATGGAACACATCATTGAAATAATATAGGTTTGGTGGAAGTAACAAATGAGAGGATACCATCCTGACATGATCAATAAATTAAAAGTTACTGATGTACCTAGGTAATAGTTTTCCCAGCTTTCCTAATCTCATTTACATCCACAATGGAGATATTACTAGAAACACCTTGTAACCAACTTCTAATTCTAGATTGAACAGTTGATTGCCATCATAACTATTCTTCCAACTCTAAGATGTGTTCATGTGTTTCGGAATAGATCAATCATTTTCTATAATATATTATGATGTCTTAGGTACCAATAGAATTATTTATTAGCTTAATTTTTTAATGTTGGTTCTCTACACTTCTATAGTTAGGTTGATTTATGAGGATCCATATAAATGCTCAATTTGAAGATATTATTGTATGAAAACACAACTAGAGGAAGTTTTTGATCCCAAAAACAATTTAATTATATGGAAATCATTATCATCTGATCCTGTAGGGTTCGAATATCTCTCTTAGACTGACCATCTATATGAGGACGATGTCATATTTTTTAACATCACTCTGTATCTAGAGTATACTGGAGACTTCACCAAAACATCGTGTTAGACCTCTGATCCAGATTAGATACAACCAAATGTGGTAATTCAATAAACCATAACACTTATATAATGTATATTATGGAAATATTTTCAAGCTATAATTCTTATCTAATAGATATGAAGTGTTCTAACTCTATAAGGTGAACAACTACAACCCCTATATTGTTAAACTATTTAGAGGTTTTGGGGAGTGTTCTGACAGAATACATGGTGACATTTTCTCATTCCCGTTTTGGTATTGATATTTGATGTAACATCACCTTATAATTTTTTCCACTCAGCCATATCATAATGAATTACCATACAATAATATACAAAATTTGGGATATCACTATTTATTCTATCACACTAGAAGTACTCTTTCAAATATCTAAACATCTATTTTACTTTTATATTAAAAGATAATAAATAACTATGATAATTTTCTTAAAATATATTCTTCAAATATTGTATTTATGTAACAAAAATACAATTCATTAACCTCTCCTTTCAATAATTACCAATGTATTTCTCATATACATTTCTTATCTTTTTGTTGTTTCACATTTTACTTATACGCCTCTTTAGTATTTCTATGGATAGATGGTTGAACATTCAATTCTGAAAGATAATATTTCTATACTTACAATGCATATCTAGACTCATAATTTTCAAATTTACTAATATTAGATCTTTTTTTATCCTCATCATGGATAACCTAGAACAATATTTTCAACTAAGGGCATTAGCCACTCTGTTCTCTTTCCCAAAGTGGTAAAGTATTGAGCAATCATAGTCTTTAATCTCCCCAAACAATATTTTATAGCAGCTTTCAAACACTTTATGTGTTAATATATACATTAAAATATTTTTATTGATATATATATAGAGAATTATTCCATAAATATTGTTCTTCCATATCTTAAATTAAAAAAAAATTACCACAACTCACTCCAAATCTTGATTTGGGTAAATATACTTATGAACCTAAAATTTCAATGAGGCATAAGCTATAACAATGTTATTCTATATAATAATACATCCCAATGCCTTATTATATGCCTCATTATAGATCAAAACCCTTTATACACTATAGGTTAATGTAATAATAGGGGTGCTCACTAATATTATCTTCAATTCCATAAAATTTTCCCAACACATATATTTCTAGACAGACATTTCTCCCTTATAAGTTAACATCGTGTGAGGATTAAATATTAATGAAAAATTATAAAAAATCATTTATATATTTCAGTTACACCAAGATAACTATATATCTCTATCACTATGGTTGGTATGGGTCAACGTTCAATAGAATCCATCTTTGATGGATCGAATAATATAACTTTTTTTTGAGATTATATAACATAAAAATGAATCCTTTTGTATCTGAAATTCACTCATAGTAAATTTTTCATATTGTTTATCCTTTATTAGGGACTCTAGTACACATATCATGTGAACTTCATTCTCTTTCCTACTATTAGAATATATAATAATATCATCTATAAATACTACCACAAACATATCAAGATAATATCTAAGGACTCTATTCATTAAATTCAAGAATATAGTTGGACATTAAAAAGACAGAATTGTATCACTATATATTAATAGAGTATGTACATTATTAAAAATTTTATTTAGGTTATATACTATTTGTTTAGAATTAATTGATGATTTCTAAAATAATGATCAATTAGGGAAATTTATTGAACTCCACATAGATGATCAAATAAGTCATCAATATGGGGTAATTGATAATTATAACAATGAACGGGTTTACATCATGATAATCATTACAGAGTTTAATAGATTCGTCTTCCTTTTTAAGAAAATGTTTTGGTTAATTAAACGGTGACACACATGGCCGAATGAATACCTTTTCAAGGTTATCATGGAGTATGTTTCTAAATTCATATAACTAATTAGGGCCGTTCTATTTGGAGTCATTGATATTTATGTGGCACTAGCTATGAGTTATATTTAGAACTCTACATATCATTATGATTAAATTCTTGTTATAACTTCTACCATGACCTGTAAAATCTTGCATAATATCCATATCATGGATGTTGAGTTTCCCCACAACCATATTAAAAAAACGCCTCTCTTGAATAGGAATAAAAACTTATATAATAAATATGATTTGAATGATAGTTTCAAATTTATCATATTATTTCTAGATGATGATAGTATGATATTATATATCCAATGAGGCATCCCTTCCTTTTATATTGATTTAGAATGTATGTCGATAAATCCAATTAATTCCTAATATAACCTCAAATTCAACACGTGGTAGAATGAAAATATTTACCAGAGGAACGTTCTCACAATGTTCAACATGAGAGTAAACCTAGAATTAAGATTTGATCATAGTACCATTAGGGATAATCATTTATAATTCTACAACTAATCAGCTGGGTGGCATCTTTATACCCTTATAAAAAAATATATATTAAAAAATGGGTAGAACTAGAGTCAAATATGAAAATAGCAGTCCTAGAGTGTAGGGTATGTACATCTTTTATCATGTCATTATTGTAACATCCCAAGTAAATAAAGATTATGAAAATTTAAATTTTTTTTAATATTTTTGATTTAAATATTAATATTACATTAAAGGGGATGCAATGTCTGATTGCGTACTGAATACAAAACAATGGGGTTCTTTGAAATCTTATGTTGCTCACAATGTTGAGTTATAAAGAAAAAAATAATATTATAATATTATAATGGTAGTTAACCCATAGCTATTATATTGGTGAGAATGAACATAACTAACTACAATATTATTATACATGTATTTTAATTTTTTTTACATTTATCCATTAAAATTTAGAATCTTAAAATGTGAATGAATTCAATTTTAAGCACAAATAGTCTAATATTCTTTAAAAGGTCGATTTACCACCTTTTGTTGGAGAACCCTTTTTAAATATAGTTTTTTTCACTTTTATATGTTATATTTGAAAAACTATTATTCTTCTTTTGAATAGGGACATCAAAATTTACATTGGATAAATTTTTGGTGCTTTTCTGATAATGTTCATTTTTAATGAATAGTGAAAAATAAATCATTTTAATTCAAAACTAGATCTCAATCTAATTTATTTATGTGGTTAGACTACCTTTTTAATTGGTTTTATAGAGTAATTAGATTATGTTTTTTCTATTTAATACAATTCTTGTCATTTGATATAATTTCACTGTGAAATTGGACTTAAACACGTGTCAAACTTTTGATAGTTATTATTTCTTATAAACCCAATTTTTGACCATGGATATTAATTTTAAATTAATTTCTTCCAATTATGTGTTTTGAAATTTGAAAAATGGATTCCATATTTGGAATCATGAGTTCCAAAGTTAATAAATATGTAACTTTTTTATACATTTTGAATAGTTACTTCAGTAAATATTTTATTTATCGTGGTTAAAGGGTAAATCTAGTAAATAAGGGTAATTAAATATTATTATAACAATAATAAATTAACCTAACATGTGTCTTAATCATATTGGTTCATACATGTCCGTCCATTGTAATCTTGGGACTATTATGGGACCCTATGGAACCACTTGGGAGTGATAATGACACTTTATATTAATTAATTTATTGTAATGTTAAAAATGACCTAAACATATATCTTTTAGTAAAACAATATTTATATTGGAATATATAGGTTATATCTTAAACAATAAATATTAATTTTAAATATAAAAAAATTTCCTAAATCATGTTATTTTATTTATAAATTTTAAACATTAAATAAATAAATTTATTTATGAAACAGTGGTGATGTGGTAATTGTTTCATTAATAAAGGATTCAAATAAATGATTTAATAAATATAAAAATAAATTTATTTTGAATCTTTTTATGGAATAAAATAATTTAATATATGATTACGACTTGTTATATTTAAATTATTGAAGTTTTTTAGAAATAATAAAGTTGGTTTAAAATTTTTAAAATGTCATGATATGAATAGTATAAAAATTGACATAAATGAGTTTTTTAATCAATTAATATATTACTAAATGATATAATAGTCCTAAAAATCAAAGATTTTTCCAAATTAAATATATAATGATACAAATTTTATTAATTATCCATTTTTGGTCTCTTGTAATTTTATTGTATATATTTTAACCATATTGTATTAATATATAAGTGGACAAGGTAAAGGTTAAATAAGTTAACAAAAGGTAAAATAAAAATGACAAGGATTAAAAAAAATATCGAAAACCTCACAAATTCTTATTGGATGATTTTATTTCTACTTATTTGCACCCTATATTCTAATTAAATAAGTTTTTGACCTTTTTAATCCGAAAATATGTTTATAATAAAATAATACTTTCAAACATTTCTATAGAGCCCCTCCTCCCCCTTCTAAAAAGCCATCACCACTTACCCTTACTCACTTATATCATGCCTCATTGTCTCATCCAAAATCCTCCCAATTAATCTCATAACATGGCTATATTTCACTTATAAGTCTTATCATAGGTAATATACACTTCAAGAAAGACTTTTGGTTCAAACTAAAGGGAATAACCCAATTTACAGATAACTTCTTCTCTTGAGTTCTTTTTTTCCATTTCAAACCCCCTAAACTCAAATTATTCCATTATTATATAACAAAACAATTATATTAAATATAATAGTATGTTTTTTTGAGGATTATTTTAACTAAAAATCCACACACCTCTATCTAATGAACTTAGAATATATTTTTTATGTGGACGGCGAACTGCTACCTCACGAAACAGTGAGTGTTCAATCATTTCCTACAACCTCTTATGGAGGAAATTATGATGGAACTGTAATTAAATATGATATTTGTGATATTTATTTTATTTCTATGCTTCTGTATTTTTAATTTACTAAATAACTTTATGCTTTACAAAACTCGTAAATATGATAATTTCATTTGAGAAAGTATGGACTATCGACCCCTCATAGTGATATGACTCGTTAATGTTATACCTGGAACATATCACGGAATAAATTTATGAAAACATATATCATATATATTATAATATAATTATTATATACCTATGAATTATTTACTTTTCAATCCTTTAAAAGTGAAAAAATTAAATGAAAGTAGCATTCATGTGTACGTACTGTTTACAGTCTCTATGAATGGTGCATTTAATTTATTATGCCCAAATGTAATGGAAAATTTAAATACATATATAATAGATATATATGAAATATATGATACATAAATCATGAATAGAATTCTTCATATAATTTAATTTTGACCACATGAACAATTTGTAATTATAACAAGTTCATTATTGACTCATGTTCCGAACATCATAAAAATGTCTAATATGAACTCAAGTAATTAACTAATTTTTGTAGTAGGGTAATAATTTATATAAAAGAAATAATAAAAATGAAAAAAATTATTAATCACGTAGAAATTAACTTATGTTTATTATTCAGGAAGAACATGAAACATACAAGAAATGTCAGACATATGGTAAGGGGTTTTCATCACACTTTTTATTCCCGTGAGATTCATGATATATTTTCCACTATTTCCTTTTGTGTGGTGTATTTACATCACATTATTATATTAATTTTTTAATATACATAAATTTATGGGTATTTACATCTTCATTATATGATCCTTCTTTCATGCGGTCTATGTTTCGTAAGTTACCAAATTGGTAAGGGAACCATTCACCATCCTCTTTCTGTCAAAGACATATTTTATGTTATGTATTTTTAAATTTCTATTTTCTTATGTTGGGATATTTTCTTCTATATCCTAATTTCTGTAAAAAAAATCCATGTGAGAAGATACCCTTTTCTCTCTTTCATCAAATCCTTTTTTAAATTTCAAACCGACGTTGTTAGGCTATCAAATTTTTGTAAGATAACTTCATAACCCAATTTCTATTTTTTGGGTTAAACTTTTACTTCTTGATTATGTTGTGAAATGAATATATGTGAATGAACTATTATTATTTTACAAATAATATCCTTTTATAATGGGTTTATTTATATTTGTCATGCATAATTATGTCACTGATTTATCTATAATATAATGATAAAATCTCTGTAAGGGAGTATGTCTCAATCTCCATTCATGGAGTCATATCTAGATTTTGTGAACCTTTTTTATCTTATAAGGTGTACATACAACCTATTTGACATTTTATATCATGAATTTCTATATAATCATGGTGTTTGCTGTTCTCTATGATGTTATTCTTTAATTATTTTTTATTCAATAGTTTCTCAAGTGGTAAAGGATTATTAATAAAAAACATCATTTTTAATGTTTTAAATATTTAATCTTCTAAATACATATTTTTCGTGTCCTTTTTTAAGAAATGATTTTAAGGATGTATTTTTATGGAAATTAGTGTTCTAAATTAAAAAATCATTTAAAATGTTTCAGTGTGGTGTGGGACACTTAGATTTAAAACTCTTATTTTTGAATGATTTAAATGAACTGATTCTGTCAATACCTTTAAATGATATCATGTGATTGAAATATGGAAATGTTATCTTTTAATTTATGCTTGTTTTATGTGTTATTATTACATTATGGTTCTTGGGAAATTTTTATGAATGTATTTGGTTCTGTGATAAGTCTTGGGAGGGTGAGCCTGAGATAGCTCTACAATGCATTGGGTAATATGATGGAGGTAGATGTTAATGTTTCTCCGAAGAGACTTAGGGAATATACTATGATGGGTATTCCAAACATAACACCCTACGTAGTTGTAAAATATACAACGTAAGTATGTTATGAATTCCATAAGTTACCTTTATGATTTATGATTTATGTGTGTTATTTATAAATCTTATGATTTCAGAAGGTATGTTTTTATTGAAAATTATGGTTTCATTGATTTGTATTTGTTGATGGGATAATGTTTTATTTCCTAATTTTGTAACTCTAACTGAGATTTATATGCTCATCCCATGTTTTGAAATCGTTTTCACAGGACTAAAAGATGAATAGGGTCAAGGATGTGATCAATGAAAAGTCATGCTGTCTAAAACTTGGAACTAGATATGACTCTTTTTTTTCAAGAGTTTTTATTTTACGACAAAATGGAAACTGAGTAGAAGTGTCTACATTGTAATTTTTGAGACGTAATGTAATAGTTATGGACTAATTCTCTAAAACTCTAAACTATAATAGATCCTCAATGTGAATATTTTACTTAACTCATGATTATGAAATATTAAAGGACAAGTCATTATAATTGGTATCATAGGTCGGTTTATTCAACTTTAGGGATTAAGAGTGTTTATTAAATAAATGGTATGTCCATATATCTATTATTTCAATAAAATACCTTTTTTAAAAAAAAATATTAGATAAAAAATGTTTATTACAAATGGAAGGAGGAGGATCTCAAAAAATATTCCTATCTCTTTGGATGACATGCTTGCAATAATTGTTTAAAATTCATGTTCAGATGATTGTGAAACTTTTTCTAGAATAAAACTCACTTGAAAGCAGTTGTTTGAGATATAAAACACCTCTACTATACCTAAATATCATTGTGAATCATGGGTTGTATTTAATCAAATCCTACTTTCAAAATATTCTCATATTTTCATGAAAGGTAAATATTATCAAGGAATTTTAAAATATTGTTCCTTATCTCAAGATTTTGAAGCATATTATGATTTTGAAAAAGGTAATGACGAAGGAGCACCTTTCACAACCTATTTATAATTTCTTTTACAATACAGTCTCTCATCACATACTTATGGTATTTTAAAATAACCATTGATTGAAAGTTTCAACTTGAACATAGTCTGACTGTTTTATAAAAATCAAGTATTATTAGATGTTTTGAAATTATTTTTCATGAAAGATTATTTTTCAAATCTATTTTTCTAAGAACACCCATATGACCCATGTTGTAATAGGTGTATTTGGATGAAGGAAACAAATTATTTTGAAGGATCTCTAAATCATTGTTGCAATTCATAGTCCTTCTACCAACGTGAACAAGATAACAATGAAACCATATAGAACTCATGATGAAGATATGATGTTATTTCTATTAGGAATATTATTATATTATCATATTAAGGTGAAATAAAAAAGAGTAAAATATATATAATTTTTCATGAATTAAGATGTTGAGGTCTCAATGTGTGGGGATGAAAATTAAAGGTATTAGAAAACCATTGATGTTAAAACATGTTAGAGTTATTTTTGATATTTATAAAAAGGAAAACACATAAGATGGGTGACATCCTGTCATGTCCAGAAACTCCATGGGAATCAAACCCACAACCAAAGAGTGACAATGGTACGTCGCCTACCACTATCCTACGTGAAGTCCTTGGTAGGTATGACATATTATTTTTAGTTAAATGATTTTTTTGGGTCAAGAATAAGTTGGTTTGGGAACTATATTTTATCGAATGTATATCATTAATATAATAAAATGAATTCGATATTAAGTGATAAAGGTTATTTTGGAATAAATTCTATCTTTTCATGAATTTTTTAAGCTTAAGGGAAATAGAATACTATGGGATATCATTTTGTGGAGTAATGGATACAATTTTATTTTGGAATAATATATTTTTTTATTATGGATATATGGTGATTTGGGTTATTTATGTAAATGATTAACATATCATAAGGAATATTTCATTAGGTTAATTACACATAATTATGAGACATTCAGAGTAGTTTATGTTATTTGGTGATAAATGTTATGATTTATCATGGAAGACTATGTGATAAAATCCTTTTGAATTTTGCGTTTCAAATGTTGTTTGGAATATTTTGAATAATTTTACGGTCAATTGTGTATTAAATTGTATTTCTTGAACATTGGTTACATTTTTTGGAATTTTGGAGATTAATAGTAGTATTTTATATTGTAAAGGTTTATCCTTTTTTGGGGCTTATCTAATCTCATACGACCCTTTTTGGTTATAGTTAATGACTAAAGATAGGAAGAAAACATATCTCTTCTATTTTGGATTATGTGATTCTCTAGAATTTGATTATAGTGCTTCGGGTGTGACCATGTCTTCATGAATACTCATCATTTGGATAAAAGATTAGTTTGTGGAAGAAATTTATTAAAAGAAGAAAGTATACTTGAAAGGTAAGAATATTTCCTTGTGTTCCTAGAAAATCTCATAAATAAATTCCATAACATTAGGAAAGGTATCGTAAAACAAAAACATTGTTCGTAAAATTTTACTACAAGAAAATCAAATAACGTTTAATCCATTACAAGTTTGTAGTTTTCTTGTTGTTAACCTTCTCTTAATCATGTTTTTTATAACTCTTCATCAGAACATGACACATAGATTCTCTTCCATATACATGTTTTCCTTCATGGAATCCTAGTATGGGTTTTCTCGAGTGACATTTTTTTACATCTCTTTATTTCTTTTAAATTGGTATATTTATAGACACTTTTTATGATGTGGGGCTTTTAATGATACTTCTGAGACCAATTTTAAAATTTCGAGGACATAATTTTCAAAAAGGGGGAAGGATGTAACATCCTAGGTAAATTAATAATATGAAATTTTTATAGTTTTTACTTTTTGTGAATTAAATATTAATTTTAATTTGAAGGGGATGCTATGTCTGATAGCGTACTGAACACACAACAATGGGTTTCTTGGGAATCTTATATTGCAAACAACTTTGAGTTATACTGAAAAAAATATTATAATAATATTATTATGGAACTTAACGCATAGTAATTTTATTAGAGAGAACGAACAAAACTAACTAAAACGTGACTATAAATGTTTGTTAAATGTCATTACATTTATTCCATAAAATTTAAAAGCTTAAAATGTGAATGAATCCAATTTTATGCACAAATAGTCTACTATTCTTTAAAAGGTCGATTCACCACCTTTTGGTGGAAATCCCATTATTGATTTAGTTTTTGTCACATTTATATGTTCTATTAGACGAAATAATATTCTTCATTAAAATAAATACATCAAAATTTACTTTGGATGATTTTTTTGTATTTTTTTTGATAAATATCATTTTTAATGAATACTGAAAATACTGCATTTTAATTCAAAACTGGTCTTTAATAAAATTTATTAATATAGTTAGATTAAATTTTTAATTGGTTTTAAAGTGTAATTAGATTATTTTTTTACCATTTAATCTAATTTTGGTAATTCTATGTAGTTTCATAGTGAAATTGGACATAAACAAGTGTTAGTCTTTTAATAGTTATTATTTAATAAACACGCACTTTTTATTTTGACAACTAGAATAAATTTTAAATTAATTTCTGAAACTTCTGTGTTTTGAATTTGGAAAAATGGATTCCATATTTGTAATTAGGTGTTCAAAATTGTATAAATAGATAATTTTTTTTTTGACATTATGAATAGTTTAGTAAATATTTTATTTACCATGGTAAAACGGTAAATCTGGTAAAAAAGGGTAAAAAATATTATTATAATAATATTAAATTACCCTAACATATGTTATAATACTATTGGTTGAAACATGTGTGACCATGGGCATCCTTGTGTCGATTTTGGGACCACATGGAGCCAATTGGGAGTGATAATGACACTTTATATTAATTAATTTAAAGTAATAACAAAAATGACATAAACATATATCTTTTAGTAAAAAAATTTTTATATGGTGTTATATAAGTGATATCTTCTAATATAAAAATATGTCTCTAAGTTATGGTATTTTATTTATAATTTTTAGTCATTAAATAAATAAATTCAATTAGGACATAATGGTGATTCAATAATTGCTTCATTAATAAAGGATTCAAATAAATGATTTTATAAATATAAAAATAAATTTATTTTGCAACTTTTTATGGAATCCAAAAATTTTAGAGATGATGATGACTTTTTATATTTTAATTAATTTTCATTTTTTTAAATCTATTTGGATTTGATTTTTTTAAAAAGTCATGATATGAATAGTATAAAAATAGACATAAAAGTGTTTTTAAATCAATGAATATTTTATTAAATGATAAAATAGTCCTCAAAATATAATATTCAGGAAAATGTCATATATAATGTTATAAATGCCATTAAAATTAATTTTTGATTTATTGTAATTTTATAGTAAATATATTAACCATATAGTATAAATATATAAGTGGACATGGTAAAGGTTAAATAAGTTAACAAAATATTAAATAAACCAGATAAGGATTAAAAAAATATCCAAAACCAGTCCAATTTTTATTTGATGATTTTATTTAGACTTATATGCATCTTATATTCTAATTAAATACGTTTTGGACATTTTGATACCAAAATTAATTTTATAATAAAATAATACTTTCAAACTTTCTTTAAGAGCCTCTCCTCCCCTTACAAAAAACCATCAACTCAAACCCATACTCAAAACTATAAGTCCACTTTTCCTCATCCAAACTCTGACCAAAGAAGTTCATAATAGGTCTCTCTTCCACCTATATGTATTAACGGAGTCATTAGGAACTTTAAGAATGACTTTTGGTTCAAACCAAAGGCAGTTACCCAATTTAAAGGTAACATCATCTCTCGTGTTCTTTTCAATTATTTTTCTTCTACAAACCCCTAAAATAAAATTATTCCAATATTCTAAAACAACACCAGTATATTCAATATATAAGGATGTTTTTATGTGGATTATTCTAACTACACTTCCAGACATCTCCATCGAATGGACTTAGAATATACTATTACTGTGGAGAGTGAACTACTGACTCATGAAACAATGATTGTTAAATATTCTCCTACCACCTCTTATGATAAAAATTATGATAGAACTATAATTATTTATGATATTTATGATATTTTTTTAATCTATAAGCTTATGAATTTTTAATTTATATCTTACCATTATGATTTCCATAACACGAAAATATGATAATTTCATTTGAGGAAGTGAGGACCACCGCCCTTTCAAAGTGACATGACTCGTTCATGCTGTACATGGAACCTGTCATGGATGAAATTTATGAAATAATTTAAAATATATATTATACTGGAATTATAATATATATATGTATCATTTATTTTTCATTCCACTAGAAATGAAAAAAAACGAATGTAGTGTTCATGCATACGTACGACATACCGCCCCCATCAACAATGAATATAATTTCTGATGTCCATAGTTTATTGACTATTCTAAATACTTATAAACTGGATATATATGTTATATATGATACCTAAATCATGAATATAATTCTGGATATAATGGAATTTTTACCACATGGATAATTTGTAATTATAATAAGTTCATTTTTACTCATGTTCCAAACATCATAAAAATGTCCGATATGAAGAGAAGTAATTAACAAATTGTTGTAGTAAGGTAATTAGTCATATATAAGTAATAATAAACTTGAAAAGGTTTCTTAATCAAGTATAAATTAATATATGTTTATTATTCATGAATAATAGGGATCATACAAGACAAGTGATATTTGATGTAAGGGGTTATCATCTAAATTTTTATTCCTATAAGATTCAGACTATATTTTCCACTATTTCATTTTGTGTTGTGTATGTACGGCCCATGATTGTATTCATTGTGTAATATTCATTAATTTATGGGTACTTACCTCTTTATTTAATGATCCTTCATTCGTGTGGTGTATTTTTCTTATGTTACCAAATTGGCAAGGGAACCTTTCACCATCCTCTTTTTTTCAAATACATATTTTATGTTATGTCTTTTTAAATTACCATTTTTTTGTTGGGATATGTTATTATATGTCCTTAATGCTATAAATTTTATTTCCCTGTGATGAGATACCTTTTTTTCTCTCATCAACTCATGTTTTTAATTTTAAAGTGTAATCATTAGGTTGTCGAATTTTTGTAAGAGAATGTCTTATGTCAATTTACATTCTTTGGGTTAAACATTTACTTCTTGATTGTGTCGTGCTAGGAATATGTGTGAATGCCCACTTATTGTTTTACACATAATATCATTTTATATTTAGTGTATTTATATTTGTTACACATAATTATTTCATTGATTTATCCTTAATCTAAAGATACAATCTTTGTAAGGGACTACGCCTCAATCTCCTTTCATTGAGGCATATCTTGATATTTTACAGATTTATTATCTTATAAGGTGTATATAAACACTTTTTTTTTATTTTATATCTTGAATTTATATATTTTCATGTTATTTATTATTTTGTTTTATGTTATTCTTTAATGATATTTATTCTAGATTTTCTCAAGTGGTGAAGGATTCATCAACTAAAATATTATTTAAAATGTTTTAAAGATTTAATATTCTAAATCGTTCTCTATAATGTACATGTTTTAGAAATGCTTTTAGTGGTTTATTTTTTGTGCATGAGTGGTTTAAAGTCTAAAATACTTCAAGAAGATTCAATGTGGAATGGGACACTTTGACTCAAGACACTTCTTTTTGAATGTTTCAAATGAACTTATTATGTCAATATCATGAAATGATATTTTGTGATTGAAATGTGGAAATGTTATCTTTCCATTACGCTAGTTTTATGTGTTGTGATTACAGTATAGTTCTTGTTCATTGTTTATGAATAGAGGTGGTTCTGTGATAAGCCTAGGGAGGGTGATCCCGAGATATTTCTCCAATGCATTGGGTAACATGATGGAGGTAAACGTTAATGTTTATCCAAAGACATTTAAGGAATATACTGTGACAGTTATTCCAAACATAACTCTCTACGTAGCTGTGAAATCAATAATGTATGTATGTAATGTATTCTATAAGATAGATTTATGATTTATGAATTCTTAGAGTTATTCTTAAATCTTATTATTTCATGAGGTATATTATGATGGAAAATCACGGTTTCATTTATTTGTATTTATTGATGGGATAATGTTTTATTTTTTATTTTATAAATGTTATGGAGATTTTTATGATCATCCAAATTTTTCAAATATTTTTATTAGGACATATAGATTAATAGGGTCAAGTATGTGATCATGGAAAATCCATTTTCTATAAATCATTTAACTATACATGACTCTTTTTTGTAAGAGTTTTTATTTTATGAAAAAATGGAAACTAAGTAGAAGCGTCTCTTTGAAAATTTTGATACGTAATGTAACAGTTATGTCCTAATTCTATAAAACTCTATAACTGAAAAGATCTTCAATGTGAGTTTTTAACTTAACTCAAGATTATGAAATGTTTATGGTCGGGTCTTTATAGTTATCACACTCCATATTATAAAAAATGATCACATGAGATTTCAATTTATATCACATATTAAGAGGTTTTGAGGTTGATAATTGTCATTAATCTATAGATTTTGATATGGGTATGCACAATTCACATGCTACATTGATTTTAAACACTATATTATGGGAGTTTCTTTCTATGAATCATTTATTATATTTGAAACATTAGATGACTTGTCCCCATAACCACATAATTATTTTTCCCAAATCCATTCTCTTGAACACTTAATAAATTTATTATTCACTTTAAGACAATTTCCACTTTATTTATTCCCACACATTGAGAAATAAGGAGAGATCATTTTGTTCACTCTATGGTTATTATATTTTCCATTATATTCCATTTGTCCCTAATTATCAAAATCATAAGATTGATATGTAACTCTTATCTTCATTTCCACCTTTATAGTATAACTAATAATCTCATCATAGTTTTTGATGTCTCTTATGGATAAAATCTTCAAAAACATGGTTTAAAACTTTTTTCATAGTTACTAATAGATTCATCATCCTTTTTCATTATATGAAGGTATATATTATCCATATTTTTATAAAGAATATAATTAAATTACTTATTAAAAAATATTTCCCTGAACTTGAACCAATCTATGGAGTATATTTTATTATGTTCTCTTTTATTCTTAATGAGATTACACCATTGACCCATTTTATCTCCAAAACAATAGAAAACCGAAATGATTTTTTAATGTCCAAAAATTAAGATAATAAATTTTCTTTTAGTAGTACCAATCCATTTCTCAACAACTTTAAGATAAATAGATCCACTAAAAGAAAGTAGAAATATCCTTATGATTGACTCAATATATGTTTTCCCCTCATTTTATATTTTTTACTTCACTATTATTCGTGGCTTGAGAAAATTCCATGAGAATTGTAATGAGATTTTCCATTCTATATTGCACTGTGTTTGACTACTCATGAGGATAATCCTTTCATTTTCAAATGAACTAATCATTAAAATCATTATTTCATGTTCAGTACATTGAATAAAATTAAAAATAAGAGTATATAAATCAATAATTATAATGAGGAACCACATATTCTTGGTAAATCACTAATAAGATATCTACATCATGAATCAGTATCATTAATCCATGAATATTTTACTTTATCCAAGGCCACTCATTAGTATATTCAATTTAAATCCTTCAGGAAGGTTCAAAAACAATTTCTAAATTTCCGACGCAAATCCACTGGGAGTGTCATACAATGTGTCCATCAAGGCATGTTGTCATACATCATAAGATGATCAAGTCATTGTTAATATTCTCTTTCGAGGGTAACTATTCATAGGTACCTATGTGACCAATAAAAATTCACTTTTTGTGTTTATAAATGGATTTGATTTCATTTCATCAACACTCTCTATCTTTTTCCAAAATTCAAGGACATTTTCCAATACCAAGACTCATACTTATACTTAACATTTTTATGTATGTAGGGATCTCTGTAATATTTTCTCAACCCATTTTATAATTTTTAACGAATCTTATCCTATTATACCCACTATATTGACCTAGTATTAAAAAATATATATAATACAAATTTTGGATTAATAATAATTACATTAAACAAACACACACCAGTGGCCTCTAAAGGTATAATGAATTTTGAATCATGAAAAAATAAACAACTAGTTCATCTGTTAAATAAATCATCTCTCACTATATTCTTCATAACTAGAATACATCATAAACATATCATAAAAATTAAATTTCTTCATGACCTGTGGAAAGGAAGAAATATTTTTTTGGAGGTTATATACCCAGTAATGGAAAATGGGTGAGATGCATAAGAATAAGGTGAAAATAAGTGTACGATAACATGAGAATAACATTAAAAACCCATAGCCTGCATATCAAATAACAATATATTGAGCCACCAAATAAATATTAGTATATAATAAGAAATTTATCATAAAGGAGTAAAAGAATATGATCCATGAGACTGTAACATTGGTAGAAGACATAGTATTATGACATAAATATAAGCATATAAAATCATTTTTATGGTAGTCAAGGATCAATTCCAAGGATATCATTATGGAGTGGGTTCACTGCCCAAACTATCATAGTTTTCAAGGTTCAATCTCAATACCATAATAATAGATGACTTCCCTTACTGAACTTTGTTAACCCCCCCCCCCCCATTAGAGTAATTTCTGCCTCATGACCTATAAATCAATACAAAATTCATTGGAGGACGATATATGTTCCTCATACCACATAATGAAAATAATACTTATGTATTCCACAAGATTATTAAACATTCACTATATCATAACCCATGAAATGAAATGGATTTAATAAAAATTTAATCTTATCATAACCTATTAAAAACATTTAGGTGGCACAATCATTTTATAATTTCATCATATAATAACTGATGAAAAGAAGCGGGTTTCATAATCATTTCTACATAATATAACCTGTGAAAGAGAATTAAGACATATAAAAACAATTCCACAGAAAACATAAACTATTAAGTGAAATAATAAAAATTGATTCATTGGATCATATCTCTAGTTAGTCATAGGTAACATCAATGAATCACTTCTTAAATGGAAGATGATTGTGAATGATTGTTTAAAGATTTTCTTGAAGAAATATCCTTACCACTGTTAATAATAATTTTTAAAACATAACTCATTTTCAAAATAATTTTTTTTTAAAATAAATTTGTATATTATTAAGGAATCATCATTTTAATTACAATTTATAACAAAAAAAATTCCGTTCATTCTATATATTTTAAAACAAACATTTCTTACACATTTTCATTAAAAGACAACTGAGAATCATTTTTAAAATTGAATCAATATTACAATCATTTTATTTAAAAAAAAGTGAAAATTGGTGAAAAGTTAATTAATATATAATTATTAGAACGTAAAATTAAAAATTAATTGTTTTTAAAATAATGACTTTGAATAAAAATTGTTTTTCAATTAAAGAGGAAAATGAAGATGGTTTTTTTACGAAAAACAATCTTTTGAACTTTTGTGTAAATAATGTGTGAAAAATGAATGGAAAAATATTTTCTCCAGAAATAAAAATGTGAAAATAATATATATTAATTTATACAGAGATAATTAAAATTATTTCATTTATATAATTATAATCATGAGCCATCTTGATAAATAATGAGATTATAACCAAAAACCCTCACCACTTTGGAAAATTTGAATCACACTCCCCATAAAAAAATAAAGTTGAATGAAACATATATTATCTTGAGATTAAATAAGTTCATGATATTAAATATAAAAGGGTATATTTATACACCATATAAATGAAGTCAGGTTAAAAACATAAACTATGTCTTAAAGGAGGAAAATTGTGAAAATGATCTTTTTCCTTAAGTCATAAATTCATTAATAGACATCAAAAACTCTTGTATAATAATTATATGTTTATTATAAATCTATTATAAAACCATAATTATATATAAAATTCCATATATGATTTAATTATGAACTTTTATTACCTTTTTATTAGAAATTTCACTTTATATTTGTGCTTTGGGAAAAAATTGCTTGTTTTTCTTATATGTCAAGATTTTATATTTTTGTTCCTCTTAATTATTTGGTTACCACATCATATCAAAAAATTTCAAAATGATATCAATTTCATATATATTATGTTTCTCTTTTTTTTATTAATCCATATACTTGATATAAAGAAAATTATATACACCGTCCATGGAGATAGTGAGTCATATGCACACATGAACATTGTGTCCATTTCTTCGAAGGATAAAGAAAAAGATAGGTAAATAATTATGTACCTCAAAAATAATATTCTTTGATATATATCACATATAGCCAAGAAGATTATTCCTTATTACCAGGAATTTAAAATGTATGTAGAAAACATATCACATCGCATAATGAGGCAGTTGTCTGCCGTATAGAAGAATGATGTTATAATATTACCACATAATTGAATTTATGAAGGTATATAATATATAATAATTAAAAAAGTATAATAATATAATTATTATATTATAATAACATTTAATCCATCATTATATCTATCCTTGAAATGTTTTTATGGAAAAATAATAAAATAGTTTTGTGAGGCGGTTGTCTATCGTACACACAAATGATGAATTCTTATCCAATTTTATTAAAGAGGAGATAGTTTCAGGTTATTAAAATAAAATAAAAACATCATAGTAAATTGAATATCTTGATGTTATTATATCATAGTTTTTAAATAATTTTTATGTATTTTGAGGAATAAATAATATTCAATTCTTGTTTAGGTGTGTTACCTGTTCTTTGGACAAATTCTTTTAGATTAAATCAAAAGGATTATTAGGATGGATTTATGAGAAATTTAAGGCAAATTATAATTTTAGACAGTATTAATTAAGTGAAATGAGATGTTATCTCCCAATACAGATGAAATTTCTTGTGTAGTTTGGATAGGAGAAGGGGTGGCCTTCTATAAGTGAGGTGAGTGGCATGCTCGTAATTTGTTTGAAATGAGAAAGGTTTACCCATAATTTTTCATGAACCATATAAGTACCCAGTTATTGTATGAGGTTAGGATCCTTTATTTTCTTTAACTTATCAGTGAAATGAATAAATATGGCCTATAATGAATACATTTTTAGGGTATAGAGTGAATGGGGCATATTTACAGCCCGAAACCCATGTTTGGGGTGAAATGGTTGGGTTCACAGTTAGAGAAAACCGTATTAGTTTGGTCGCATAGTTTTGCAGATAGTTTTTCAATTTTAGCATAGCATATTTTAACATTTTCTACATGGTTAGTCAAGGCGTGTTTGGAAATAAGGTGGATTCCCCTTCCCTACTGCTAAGCATTCATGGTTAGCACATAGTTTGGAAAAACCATGCTTCCAAACCGTGTGATGCCCATTTTTTAGTGAATTTTCAAAAATAACCCCATATAATTATTTTTCTAACCCTTATTTAAATTTTTTAGTCCTAGATAAAACATCTCTATTTTGAGATCACTTTGAGACATATTCTATGATTTGATCTTGCTCCACTATCTTGTGTCTAATTTAAGAACTGTCAATCTCATAGGATCTGCATCAGTGCAATCTTGATTTTTTTTGAGAAATTTCTATTTTGGTTTGGTATCAAAGATTCTATTTAGGTGAATTATTGTTTTCCCTATTAATAGGTTCTTATTCTGTTCTTTTATTTTATCTTGATTTGAGTTGAATCTGTAGTTTAGATTGGATTATTTATCAACTACGGACCTATGATAGGTGGTCACATGCCTTTTTTTATGTAGGGTGTTTATATATATTTATTCAATTGTGTTTCATGAAAAATATTTGTATCACCACCCTAGAAATGGATATTGTTATTTTGTATAAATTGATTGGTCTAGCATATTTAATTAATGAGGAATATTATTAATTGGTTATTGGTAGAATTATTTGAATTAAATGGAACCCCGACATTGGATGTGTTGGTTATATATATGGATAAGGATGGTTAAAATTTAAACTTAAGTTATATTGAGGTATTCATTTTCCTTTTCCATGGGTTTTAAGTGGATTAATTGAATTGTTATATGAATTGTAATTTGAGTTTATTTATAAGGGAGGGTATGAAATGAACAGAGCCCTTAGCCATTTCCTTGTAATGTCTTATGAAGCATTTGAAGATTGTTTTAATAAATTGAATATAGGTGTTAAATTAAGGGAAATCCTCCTAAGCATGCTCAAATGATTAAGTTCACATTTGAGGTGAGATTATTTGGAATTCTCTTGGTGTTCACCATGACATAATTAAATAGAATTGAGTAAATTTTATAAAATGAATTTGAATGATTATATTCCTTAGGTGATACATGGATAAAAATAAAGAATTCCACGGATAGAATCAATGGGATTAAACCTTTATTATTCTTAAGTGATACAAGGATTCCAACGAGAATGTCATGGATGGTCTCATAGGCTTCACTTATATGCCAATAGATAAATGGATTCATATATATATTCAATGGATGGAATGAAAGGCCATTTGATCTTATATTTCTATGGGTGATAATTATGATCAATTAGTTGTCCACTATGGATATAATAAAAGAGGAAGGACTATTTATCACACCATGAGAGATACCTAGGTTCTTGATAGGTTCTCAATGTACAGGAATATAGGGTGTTGGTATATATTATACCAAGAGTGACACATGTATTCCTAAATAGGAATGCCAAGGGTGGGATTATTTTTTCAATTGAATAGTGAATTAAATTATTTATATTATCTATCTGGTATGCCAATGTAGAATCATGGATTCCATATTCTATGTACACTTTCTGGATGGACAGTTTAGGTATCCTTTGATCATGTTATATAGGGGATTTCAGGATTGTACTCGGTCTTGAGACGTATAAATTAAATGAGAATTAAGTTTTGAAATGAATTTAATTAAATGACATATTCTTGACTATTAATTTAGACACTTATTTTTTAAATTAATTAGATTAAATGAATTAGACATTTAATATGAACTTGGATTGTAGGATGTTTAATTTTAATTAGTTCCTTTACGTGGTTTATATAATCCTACAGATAATTGTTATATGTAGTCATCAATAGGATAGAACCAACCAAGGGTGGTTTTATAAGGGGATTATATCTCACACCCAATTTTGGCCACCTTTCAGTACCCAAATTGACTAGATGATTTAAAGCGTTGTGAAGAGAATGCACCATAATATAGGTTCTTGGTTGTTTATTCAAGCAGGTGAGCATGGGAATGAGCTAATGATTGTGATGCTATTTGGGATACAGTGGGCGATTTATATTTTTATAAATGTATTTTATATATTCATCCTATTCATGTTTTTTATTATTTATTATTTACATATGACATGTTTCATTATTTGTGATATGATATGAATTTTTTATTTTTTTATATTATCAGTCTTTTTTTGTTTACTAATTTAATGGTTATTATATTGCATCTGCTACTTGTATGTTATTATTATAAAACATTACTACACTATGGTGATGAGGGAATAGTGTCCCTATAGACACACATATTCCATCTCTTCTAGTCATAAGCCTATAGTGTATATGGATATGTGCTTGTGGCCATGTGACTAACTAGGATCAGGGAATTATTGAGTTGTATCTCAATCGAGGACATAACAAAATAATATCATGACATTGTTTTTATGTTTTTTTACTACATCGAGATAATAAAAATTGATAGGAATTAAATTTAATTTAGTAATGATATATTCTCGGGCATAGCTAACTAATGTACCTGAAAAATCCAAATCACCCCAAATTTAATTTTTGTTTTCTAGATTATGACTATTATAGTTAATTTGATTACATTATTGGGTGACACACTTTATTCATTCTATTATTATTTATTTTATTTAGGGTTATATTGTGTTGATATCCAATTATATCTGGCTATATCATCTCATGCATCATATTATACACTTGTTATAATTCACAATCCATGCATTTTTTTCATGACATTTATGGTTATTTACATATTTTATCCTGTTATGAGAGGATCCATTATAGATATACATACTTTTTTTATAGTTATGCTGGAAATTGTAATGATAAAAATTATTTGGATTCTAGAATTTGGTTCCTAGGGTATATAAGATCTTCTGAATCTGAATAGTGTGAATGAGTTCGTTCAACCTATTTAAAGTGAAATTGATATAGTCTGGATGATATGAGCACCCTATTTTGGTTCATAAGGTCATATCTTCCCTCATGAATTGGAACTAGGAGAACCATTTGTTATACTTTTTGAATAAATTAATTATGTAAATTAAAAGTAAAATGGAAATGAATATGGGAACGAAATGGAATATGTTATTTCTTATAGTAGAGAACGTTACCCAGACCCGACCTTAGTAATGGGGTGTAGGTAGTATCTCTTTCTTATATACAATATATATTTCACCCAGACATAACATTAAGTGTATGTAGATGGGTGTGTTCTTATTGAAGAAGTATTTTATTTATCCTTATTAAATATATTCATTTTTGTGCTATGATCTTTGATAACGATCTAGAACTATGGCATGTGTTTGGAATTATTTAGAAATTCCAACATGATATCCTCTAGTCACACACCAGGAGGGAGGAAATAATCATAAATCAAAGTTTCCAGGCCATGGGTTTATAGTTGATCCTCCAGTTGTTCTAGCTTTGGAACCAATAGTGTTACCAAACACAGGTTTTGAGGCATAATTACATGAGGGGTTATTATGATTCAATCAGACCATTCAAGGTGCACTGAAACCTCCCTGACTATGGAAATGTTGATGTAATAGTTCTATCCATATAATAATTCTATATTTTTGTGGCTGGAGGACCATAGGCTATGGAGTCACGGATAAAATCAATGATATATATCATTGAGCTACTATAGACATCTCCTAAGAGGAGGGCATTACTCGCTCTTAATATGATGTGTGATTCTACAAAGAGATGGTGGGATGTTATTACTCAGATAGATCATCATTGGGAGATTCCCTGGAAGTTTTTTAATATGGGATTTTATGATTACTCCTATCAAAATATTTTTAGGTATTATAGATCTAGGGAGTTTTTTCATTCAGAGAAGGGTTTGTTATTGGTTATGGAATATTCGGCCTATTTTACTGAGGTCCATTATTTCAAACATTATTGTCTTGGTGAGGAGTTATCTAAAACTAAGATATTTTGGGATGGTATCAATTATGAAATATGATCATATATTAATTTCAAATGTCTAACTAATGTTTTGTGAATAGTGAATGAGGTGGTTATCCCATAGTGTAACCTAAGAGAGGCTGGGGGTGTGATCCAGGGTGGGTTGGCATCTTGATCTGGTAATTCACCAGTCGGGAGTAGGAAGTGTCATCCAGATCTTCCACACTGTTATATTAAAATTCAGAGTACATACTTAGCTATCCAATTTTACTTATACTAGTGTGGCATGCTAGTAAATATTAAGCCACATTATAAAAGAGTCCTTATCAAGTGTCGATCATGTGGAAACATTGGCCATTTATAATGGCTGTTGTGGAACGTTTCTTGTGGCAGGCAGTGAGATAGGGTCAACACTAAATGCAAATTCAGTTGTGGGTAATTCATCTTATCATCAAGCTAGGATATGGAGTACAACATATTGATCTAGACAAGGTGGAGCCAGTGGTCATGTTAGTCAAAACCCAGTTTTACATAGATAGTAGGGTGGATCTTCTCTGGGTAGCAAGATAGTATCATAGAGCCACAGTTCAGTCCAAATATACATAGTTAAATAGTACCTTGAGGATCATGATTCAAAACATTTTACATTTAGAGGTACTATTCTTGTAGCCTCTACATTAGGTTATTCACTTTTTCATATAATGGATTCACATAGTTTCGTTTCATTGCTCGTAGTGGAGATCCATCAGCTCAGTGTTCATATAACTAACAGTTTCTTGATTCTTAGCACTTGGTGATCTAAACAAGGTATGCACATCAATATAGAGTGTTTCCATTGATATTGCTGGGTGTCACATCATATGTGACCAATTTTTACTTAATACGTTGGGTTTTGATATCATTTTTAGTATGGTATTTTTTTTACCTTTCATGCATTTGTTGATTTCTATCATTGTAGTTTGAGCATTAAATCACTATTGGGTAGATATTTTATACCGAATGGTCAATGGGATGTCCAAAAATCCAATATGGACCCGAGCATCATATGATCGGTGGGATGATAGCCTACACATTGAGATTGTGTCTAGGTGATTAGATATCAAATCTGATGGATTTCACTCTAGTGGTTGATCAGTTTAGGGATGTTTTCATGGATATCTATTCATGATTACCTTTAGTGATAGAAGTATATATATATATATTGATCTATTTCTAGGAGAAAACCTGGTATCCATTTCTCCCTAAAGGACAACTACTACTAAAATGGAAGATCTCAAGTTTCAACCAGTGGATTTAGAGGAAAAAGGGTTTATTCGACCCAATACTTCTCCATGGGGTATGATAGTCCTTTTTGTTAAATAATCAGAAAATACACTCATGATATGAGTACATTAAAAAAATTAACTATTTGATGGTCATGGAATAGAATCCTCTATCAGGGATAGATGATCTCTTTGAAAAACTTATGAGGATCTCGAGTCTTCATGAATATTTATTTGAGATCTCGTTATCATTAGGTGCATGTTAGAGCATAAAATATACCTTACATAGATTTTCAGAGAAGGTATGGTCTATATTAGTATATTTTTATGATGTTTAGTCTCACGAACTCACTAGCAGTCATCACATAACTCATGAATTGAGTGTTCCATCCTTATCTTGATTCAGTTATGGTGGTTCTCATGGATGATGTCATGGTGTATTCTCATAATCAACACAACCATGGAAAACATCTTGATATTTAATTGAATACAATAAAAGATAAATAGTTATATGATATGATCATAAAGTTCAAATTTTGGATGGATCATAATCACTTCCAGGGTCATGTTTTCTCATAGAATGGAGTTTCATTTTCCCCAAATAAGGAGATAAATGTATTTTCCTTGGATTAGCCGAATAATTTCATCAAGGTAAAAAATTTTCTATGGAAGGATGGATGCAACATGCATTTCATAAAGAAATTATAATTCTTATAAACACAACTTATGTGATTGACTAATATGTTTTTTATGTTTGTATAGTCATTTTCCTACAAGATGACCTTCCAGGAGCTGAATAAAAGATTTCCTTCCACACCTGTACTAATTTTGCAAGAGCCATCAAGGATTTATACTATTTACTACGACATATCAAGTGTTGGTCTATGAGAAGTTATTATATAGTTGGTGCAGTCATAGTTTATGGGTCTCAAAATTTTATGTCACATTAGAAAAATTACCAAACACATGAAGTTAAGTTAGCTGCAGCTATTCACAGATTGTGTTTTTTGAGACATCACTTACTAAAGAGTATTTAATATCTTACACAAACCATAATAGAATCAACTATATATTCACACTATGTGATCTAAATACTTGTAATCATATGTTGGTTGAATACCTATAAAATTATTGTTTTTCTTTTTCCTACATTCTTGGTATGTGAAACTGTACTCTCTGGTTCATAGAGCATGAGAACTCAGATACAGGAAGATCACGGTGCCATTAGTGAGTTATAAGTCTTAGCTTTGTTATCAAAGATGTACTTGGAGGTGAACCATAGTGAGGGGGAAAATATAATAAAATAAATAGCTAATAGATTTACTCAAAGGGATATAGGGGAGTTGAGGTAGCTATTAGACTCCAAGGGCCTAGTCTTATGGGAGACTGTGGTAGGTGAGGTACCTACTGTTATTTAGACCATTGTTGAAGAAGAATGTCTCTGCATTCATGGCTCCATTTGGGTTTCTTCATACAAGTGGGAGGAGTCAATATGTTGCTTTAATGCTTCATCTTGGTAGTGTACCGTAGGGTCACCAAGATGTATTGGTATTTACATATCCAGTATTTGTGGCCTATTATGAAAAAAATATTTAGTTGGTTTTTTCATTAGATGTTCTACCTATCAATAGGTGAAGGCGGAACACTAATGGTCAGACTGACTACTACAACAACTTCCAATCTCTTTGTGTAAATGAAATGACCTTGTGATGGATTCCATGATAGTTTTACCAAGGTTTCCACTAAGGTAATGATGTTATATCATCAATTTATAAAATGATCATAATGGTTTCACATTTTCTTATGATCATGGAGACCTGTAGTGTTGAAGGAATTTTGAGGTTGAATATCTATAAGATAGAATGACTTCATGGGGTCCCGCATACTATCATTTCATATAGTTATTCATAGTTTATTTCAGGATTATAGAATGGATTGTAGAGGGTGTAAGGTAAAAGGTTCTTCTATGATCAACATACCACCCTGATACTGATGGCCATTTAGGGATAATGATTCAGGTGCATGGGGACATGAAATAAGTATTCTTCCTATATTTCAGGGGCTCATGGGATATGAATATCCCACAATTATAATAAACCTAAAATTACCGCCTATATGAAACTATTCTGATGGAACTTTATGTGGATTTGTATGGTAGGAAATGATTTTTACCCTAGTTTTGTTTAGAGGTCGGAGACATAGTTATGATGTTGCCTTGTCTTGTTTAGGAGACCAGAGGGATGGTTCAGTTGATTTATAAGAAGATCGATATTTTTCAATCTCATTAGGAATATTACATGGATCATCATAGGAGACTTTTAGAGATAATGATCAGGCCTCATGTTTTCTTACGTGTTTCACCCAGGCTGGGGTATTGGATAATTGGGAGATAGGGTAAGAATTCATTGTGGTTTGTAGGGTCATTTGAGGTTCTAGAGAGAGTCAGGCCATTATCCTATTAGTTACAATTACCTTATAACGACCCATACTTTACATACATTGTTAATACTTCAAAATTGAAGCATACTTATTACAACATATAACAAAACCAAAAAAGGACCGTATAGGTATAGTGTCTTTAGAAACTGGGAAACATAAACAACTGGTTCATAAAGCATCTACATTGTCTCCCATTTATTTCATCATATCTATAGTCCCTATTGGCATATCTTACTTAATAGACTTATTCCTAACCCGGGGAAAGAAAACATACAAAAGGGTGAGCTCAAATGCATAGTAAGGGTAAACCAAAGAAATATCAATCACATCATATTCATAAGAACATAACTTTTGGAATTCATAACCTGCAAAAGAGATCATAATTTCATAACATGGGATAAATCATAGTAGTGAATTGAAATCCCAATAATCATAACTTAAAACATGAATCTTTGTGGAATACACACATAATAATAGAGAATATTTTCTTATTAGTCAAAACTCATTGGCCAGACTATCTTAGTGGACAAAGTCCATTTCTGAACCGAGTTCACTCCTCGTTTCAGTCCTATTTCACTGAACCGGTATAACCTACCGTTCCCGCCATGTCTATCTCATGAGATATATAATCTTTCTCCAATTCATTCGAGGGAGATATAGGTCCCACCCATCTCATAATGATACCATTATATGTGTGCCACAAAATCATAAATCATACATCATTACATAACCCATGTAATAAAAATGGGAATCTTAAACATCATGACATCATCAAACAATTCATATAAGATAAAGGAATTCATAAAAATATTTCCATCACAACATAATCATATCAATGTAATAATAGAGATAAAAACAGATGCCTTTATTATCTTAGATGGAAAATAATTTTTATAAAACACTTCAACTCCATTCCTGAGGAAAATATCTTTTCTACTTCAAAAACATTTTATCCTTTCTAAACATGTCATACAATTTTAAATGAAAAGAAGTTGATTAAAAATAAACATGAAAACTTGTAAAGGAATATTCTTGGAAATAATGTTTCAAAAATCCATTCATGCCGTATAAGTTAAAAAAACATTCTTCTTGTACTTTTGTCAGAAAAGTCAAAAAGTACCTAGTACAAAAAACGACAAAAGATTACTTTCATATCATTTACTAAAAACTCACATAAAGGGAAAAATTGGATTTAAAAAATTATAGGTGGATTGAAATAATATTACATATTGAGGAAACATGGATGTGGATGATAAAATACACCCCAGTAAATTTTCCAAGTATAAACAATCTCAGATAAAAATTAGCTTGTGATATTTCCCTTACCTTAGGTCCGATTTACTTCGTAAGTGTCCGAACCTCCTGTATAATTATTTAAATAATGTTATTGACTTATTCCAGAATCATAATTATTGTTATGATATGATATATGGTCATATTATTGGCTTCTTATTAGTAATATTTCATTACTACTTGTTATTCGGGTGTTTATTACTTGTTGTTCTTATGCGTGTTTTGTCGAATAAATTCTTATTATTCTCTTTAGGTTGTAGATACCTCATTTCTAGAATGGTATTAGTGAAATATATATCATATTCATTCATTCAATTCATTTATATAATCATTATTCAATGAAGATCATGTAGAACGAGTCGCATCACATCGTGGAGACGGTATTCCGTACGTACGCACGAGTGATGATATCGTTCATAAGGTCGTGGAATTGTATTGGAGTGTATGTATACTATTTCAGAATCAATATCACTTTATAATAGTCATATATAGTCATTATTTACACAATTATACCCTTCCATGTAAGGTGGTGGTTGAAAAAAGATTACACCACGGCGTGGAGACAGTATTCCTTACGTACGCACACGCGGTGATTTCTTTTTCCGTAGGATGGATTGATGGTGAAATAGGGTTGTTTCATACTTATAATAACATATTAGTATATGAGTGATACTGATGTTATTAATTAATAATGAAACAAATAAAGAAGAAGAAGTGGAAGAAGAAATAAAGATGAAAGAATTGGTAACGGACGTTACCTCTTCTTTAAAGTGCTTCTTTGAGACCTCCTTTTAGGGCACTAAAATAGGTATTTGAAGAAGACCAGAACCTATAGGATGTTTCTAGGGAAGTGGAGAGGAGAAATTGTCAGGGGTTGGCCGAGATTGAAGGCTCAAAGTGGTGTGAGGAAGAGGGGGAGGAGGTGCCCTTTTATAAGGGTGGAGAGGGGCACCTTTGGAATAACTAAAAATATTATTTTATTATAAAGTCAAATTCGGATTTTAATAGCTCAAAATTGATATATTTCGAAGATAAGGTTGGTAGGGGTCGAAATACTCTCATCCAATAGAATTTAGACAAGGTTTGGTATCAATTTTAACCTTATCATTTAGATTTAACTTTAAGTTAGATAATTTAACTTTTACCGTGTCTTCTTGTTTTCTTACACTATAAGGTTAATAAACTTACTATATCAAGCCAAAACAACCCCAAGTTGTTTATTATTAATATATATAACCTTATCTATGTCATTTGGCCGAACCTTAGATTTTTAAGAATAATATAAAAATTAATAATATAATATTTGTTTTAAAAACTATTTTATGTCAATTTTGACACTATTTAGTAATTGTTTTTTGTGAAAATCATAATAGGAGGATTAGTTCGAATCAAGTTAATTAAATCAATACTAACATGTCATATTAACCTATTAAATTAGTTTAATTCATAAAAAGTCTCAAATTAAATTTATTTGGGTATTTATAACATCAATTATGTCAATATTTCTTTAATAGGATATTTACTGCATCATCGTTGTGTCATAAATAAATTAAATTATTTAATGTCTAAAAATTACAAATAAAATACAATTATGTATGAAATATTTTTAGCTTTTCTAATGATTTTTTATATTTGAATTTATCTTATGTATAACCCCATATTAAAAATGATTTACTTATTAAACTTTGATTTTAACTATTTTAACCCTTCTTTAAATAAATTAATAATAAATGTCCTAATCTAATACAAGTGGGCCTAAATGGTCATATTTTATTCCTAAGGTTGTTTTTGGTCGAATTAAACTTATCCAATAGAATTAGAACATGTGTTAAGATAATAATAATATCATTTTTACCCTTAATTACCCTATTTACTTTTAACCGTGGTAAAAAAAGTAAAAAGTTACTATTCACCAAAAATTATTTTCATCTCATTGAACCACATTTTAGTCCTTGATATTAACCGTGTCTCTCGGATTTTTGAAATTACACTCACAGAAGTGGTAAAATTAAGTTTTATGAAGAATTCGGTTTTTTTTAACTACCACTTAGTGGTTTCACTATTTTTCAAAAATTGAAAGTTTTCAGAAAAATACCAAAATTTAACCATAGGCTAATTTCGATATTCCGAATCCAAAAATAAAGTCTATTTTGAAAAATAAAATTTATAAAATTTCAAAAAGTGGTTATTACTATTCATAACGGCTAGTTTTAATAATATTTTAATAGCATATCATTGTTTAGTGAAACTCGGTATTGCGTACGACGCAAGCTATCGAGGAAGGCCGCAGTTGCGTGTAAAGCAAGACAAGCTAGTGTTGTGTGTAGTAAAAGATTCCTTTGGTGATTTAAAAACAATATATTTTTCATAAATGTCTCGGGTGTTACATTCTACCCCACTTAAAATGAATTCCGCCCTCGAAATCCGTCACTTTGTAACAAACAGATGAGGATACCTCTCCCTCATCATATCCTCAAGCTCCCATGTAGCTTCTTCTAATTGGTTGTTCCTCTATAAAACTGTCACCAATCGAGTGGTCTTGCTTCATAGGACTTTTTCGCTACGATCCAGAATCTCTATCGGCTCTTCTTCATAAGAAAGATCTTGCTCCAGCGGTACAACTTTTGAGCTAAGTACATGTGAAGGATCTGGTATGTACATTCTCAGTAGAGATACATGGAACACATCGTGAACTTGAGAGAGATTCGGTGGAAGTGCCAATTAGTAAGCTACCTTCCCAACACGATCCAGTATTTCGAAAGGACCAATATATCTAGGGATCAACTTCTCATTCTTTCCAAATCCCATGACTCTCTTCCAGGGAGATATTCGTAAGAACACTTTATCACCCACATCAACCTCTAGGTCTTTTCTTCAGTTGTTGGCATAACTTTTCTGTCGACTCTGAGCTACTCTTATGTGTTGTTGAATAGATCTGACCTTTTCTGCCATTTCATCAACGAGATCAGGTCCTAATAGCTTTCTTTCCCCAACTTCATCCCAGAAAGTTGGAGTCCTGCATTTCTTTCCATAGAGAGCTTCATAAGGAGCCATCTGAATACTGGAGTGAAAGATATTATTATACAAAATTTCCACCAAAGGTAGGTGTTGATCCCAACCACCTTTGAAATCTATAGATCATGCTCTCAACATATCTTCTAGAGTTTGAATTATTCTCTCAGACTGACCGTCTGTCTGAGGATGATAAGCAATGCTGAAACTCAACTCTGTATCTAGAGTATGCTGAAGACTTCGCCAGAACATTGAGGTAAATCTCACATCCCGATCTGATATAATAGAAAGTGGTACTCCATGCAATCTTACCACTTCCTTTACATATATCCTGGAAAGCTGATCAAAGAGAAATCCTCTCTAATAATAATGAAGTGTGCAGACTTGGTAAGATGATCAACTATGACCCAGATAGCATTATTGCCTTTGGATGTTTTAGGAAGTCCTGTGACAAAGTCCATAATGATGTTTTCCCATTTCCATTCGGGTATGGGTAATGGTTGTAACATCCCATTATACTTATGTCTCTCAGCTTTAACATGATAACAAACCAAGCATCGAGAGACATATTCTGCAACATCTCTTTTCATGCCATCACACCAGAAGTACTCTTTCAGGTCCCTATACATCTTTGTGCTTCCAGGATGAATAAAGAATGAAGAACTATGAGCCTCATCCAGCAGCTCATTCTTTAATTCGGGGATGGGAGGAACACAAACCTGATTCCTGAACTTTATTATCCCATTGTAATCAAGGTTGAATTCAGGAACATTTATCACCTTCTTTTGTAACTCGACATCTTCTTTCTGTGCCTCTTTAATCATCACATGTATAGATGGTTGAACATTCATTTGAGAAATATATGATTTTCCCCTTCCATTATAATTCCAAGATCTATCCTTTGTAAATCCATAAATATTGGATCTTTTGTCATCCTCATCATGGATAAACAGGCATGGTCTTGTCGACTAAATGCATCTTCCACCTTGTTTGCTTTCCCAGGGTGGTAATGGATTTAGCAGTCATAGTCCTTAATTAGATCCAACCATCTTTTTTGGCGCATATTCAGCTCCTTTTGTGTGAAAATATACTTTAAACTTTTATGATCATTATAAATGTCACACCTTTATCCATAAAGATAATGCCTCCAAATCATTAATGCAAAGATTAATGCAGCTAACTCCAAATCTTGTGTTGGGTAATTTTGATCATGGATTTTCAACTGTCGTGAGGCATAAGCTATCACCATATCATTTTCCATAAGAACACACCCCAATCCCTTCTTGGATGCATCACTATAGATCACAAACCTTTCTCCACTACATGGCAGTGTGAGCACAGGTGCACTGGATAACCTTCTTTTCAACTCCTTGAAATTCTCTTCACATTCTTCCGTCCAAACAAACTAAACTCCTTTCCGGGTCAACGTGGTGAGTGGATTAGATAATCATGAAAAATCGTTCACAAATCGTCAATAATAACCAGCCAGACCAAGAAAACTTCAGATCTCAGTTACTGTTGTTGGTCTCGACCATCTTTTAATAACCTCTGTTTTTGCTGGATCCACATATATCCCCTCTTTTGAGATTATGTGACCCAAAAATGAAACTTTTTTAAGCCAAAATTCACACTTGGTAAATTTGGCATAATGTTTATCCTTTCTCAGGGTCGTCAATATAATTCTCAAGTGCTCTTCATGTTCTTACTTTCTCTTTGAATAAACAATAATATCATCTATAAAGACTACCACAAACTGATCAAGATAGTCTCTAAAGACTCTATTCATCAGATCGATGAAGATAGCAGGGGAATTAGTAAGACCAAATGGCATCACTATAAATTCATAGTGTCCCTACCTTGTACGGAAAGCCGTCTTTGGTATATCCTCCCTTTTGACCCTTAATTGATGATACCCTGAATGAAGATCAATCTTCAAAAAGTATTGAGCTCCGCGTAGTTAGTCAAATAAGTCATCAATGCGTGGGAGAGGATATTTTTTCTTGATAGTGATCTTGTTAAGTTCTCGATAATCAATGAAAAGTCCCATTGATCCATCTTTCTTCTTAACAAATAGAACATGTGCTCCCCAATGTGACGCACTAGGGCGTATGAATCCCTTATCAAGATTCTCTTGGAGTTGCTTCTTCAATTACTGCAACTCAATTGGGTACATTCTATAAGGTGTCTTTGAAATAGGCAAAGCACCCGTTATGAGTTCTATTGAAAACTCAACTTCACGATTTGGTTGGAGGACCTGGTAATTCCTCCGTAAAGACATCAAAAAACTAACGTAAAATGGGAATATTCTTAATCATGAGTTTCTCACCAACAATTTGAGATAAATAACCTTCATTTAGTGGAATCAAGACCCATAAGGTAGAAGAATTTCAACTGGAAGGTTATGTTCATCCTTGCATTGATAGACGATCATAGATTGATCTGGAATATTAAATGTGACTTCCCTTCTTTGGCAATTGATATGATCTCCATATAAAGAAAGCCAATCCTTTCCAAGAATCACATCAAATTCCACTATAGGAAGGATCACATGATTTCCAGGAAGCACTTTCCCACAAACTTCGATCAGAGAAGAATTATAAACATTTGATGCGACTGTTGTGACATTAGGTGTTCTCATAGCTAACTCAACATCTAATTGTTGAGGTAATACATTGATACCCTTAGAAAATTCTTCAGAAATAAAAGAGTGGGTGGATCCAGAATCAAATAAAACATTTTCTACTTTAGAGTGGATGGTAAGTGTACCTTTCACCACATCGTTATCGTATTCCACATCGCTGATAGAAATTTCATGTGACTTTTCATTGTCTTTAGCCTTACGAGTTTGTTAACGTCGACTATCATCACCAACCCTTGGATTAGGGCATTTATTGGCATAATGACCCATCTCCTTGCACTTGAAACATTGAAGTGTAGTAGGTTCATTCTGTGTATCCCTTCCTTTGTTTGCATCATTAGACATCTTCTTCCCATCATCGCGGCATTCAAATGCCCGATGACCTTCCTTTCCACATTTGAAACATTTACTTGTCCCTTTAAGACAACTCCCTCCATGTTTCTTTCCACACTTTGAGCATAAGGGAAACCTCATCTTCTTTTCAGTGTTCTCTTTAGATTTTCCATTGAATTCCATTTTCCTCTTCTTATTAATCCCATATGACTGATGGGTTACTCCAATCTCCATCTCAACTTTTAGATCACATCGAACGATTTCCTCGTAGCTATTGAAGTCCCTTATGGCTAAGGCCCTTCGAAGACATGGTTTTAAGACACTAATGAATCGATCGATCTTACTCTTAGGTTGGATAATAATACCAGAAGCGTACCTTTCAAGTCTTGTAAAATTTTCGTCATAGGTACCAACAAATTCATCATCCTTTTGATTCAGTTCAAGAAACTCTTTCTCCATCATTGTTTGGAGAATACGAGGGAAGTACTTATTGAAAAATAAGTTCTTGAACATGTCCCATTACATGGACTCAATTTCATCCCTTTGCCTCGTATTCTTAATAAGATTCCACCATTGATTAGCATCACCTTCCAAACGATACACTGCTAAGATGACTTTATCATGCTCAGAACATTGATGAACTGAAAATATCGTTTTAGTAGTACTAATCCATTGTTCAGCAACTAATGGATCAGTAGACCCGCTGAATGAAGGTGGACGCTGTCTCATTAAGGATTCAACAGAATTTTGCTCCTTCCTTTTCACGTTTGAAAGTCCTGCATGAATCATAGCTTGAGAATGTTGTGTGAGCATTGCTACAAGATTTTGCATTCCAACTCCTATAACGTTTGGTTGCTCAGGGGGATAATCATTGCATTGCCCGTCACATTCCGCATTAACATGGTTCCTGCGGGTTCCAGCCATTGACTAAAACCAAGAAGAATAGTGTCAGCAACACTAATTATAATAGGAAAACCATATAATCAAGAATAAAATTATCACACTTAAGGTCTTATCCTAGGTTATTCATGGTCATTTCTAAAACACTAAGATTGTGTTCTATGCATAGACTTATCCTTGGGGTTCTTACAAAGGCTTTCACATCCTAGTTTCCAAATGATGACTATACTTTTCCTTTGATACCAACTATAACAACCCATACTTTACATAAATTGTTAATACATCAAAATTGAAGCATACTTATTACAAAATATAACAAAACCACAAAAGTACCATATAGGTATAGTGTTTTTAGAAACTGGGAAACATAAACAACTGGTTCATAAAGCGTCTACATTGTCTCCCATTTATTTCATCATATATATAGTCCCTTTTGGCATATCGTACTTAATAACCTTCTTCCTGACCTGGGGAATGAAAACATACAAAAGGGTGAGCTCAAATTCTCAGTAAGGGTAAAAAAAAACAAATATCAATCACATCATTTTCATAAGAACATGAATTTTGGAAATCTTAACCTGCAAAAGATAGCATAATTTCATAACATGGGAGAAATCATAGCAGTGAAATGACATACCAATAATCATAAATTAAAACATGAAACATTGTGGAATACACACATAATCATAGAGATTCATTTCTTATTAGTAAAGACTCATTGCCAAGACTATCTTAGTGGACAAAGTCCATTTCTGAACTGAGTTCACTCCTCGTTTCAGTCCTGTTTCACTGAACCGGTATAACCTACCGTTCCAGCCATGTCTATCTCATGAGATATAAAATCTTTACCCAATTCATTGGAGGGAGATAGAGGTCCCACCCATCTCATAATGATACCATTCTTGTGTGTGCCTCAAAATCATAAATCATGCATCATTGCATAACCCATGTAATAAAAATGGGAATCTTAAACATCGTGACATCATCAAACAATTCATATAAGATAAAGGAACTCATAAAAATATTTCCATCACAACATAATCATATCAATGTAATAATAGGGATAAAAACAGAACCATTTATTATCTTCTATGGAAAATTATTTTGATAAAACACTTGAACTCCATTCTTGAGGAAAATATCCTTTCTACTTCAAAAACATTTTTTCCTTTCTGAACATGTCATACAATTTTAGACTAAAATAAGTTGATTAAAAATAAACTTGAAAACTTGTAATGTAAGATTCTTGGAAATAATGTTTTAAAAATCCATTCATGTCGTATATGTTAAAAAACATTCTTCTCGTACTTTTTTCGGAAAATTCAAAAAGTACCTCGTACGAAAAACGGAAAAAGATTCTTTTCTTGTCTTTTACTAAAAACTCACCGAAGGGTAAAATTGGATTTAAACAATTGTAGGTGGATGGAAATAATATTACATATTGGGGAAACATGTATGTGGATGATAAAATACACCCCAATAAATTTTCAAAGTATAAACAATCTCAGATAAAAATGAGATTGTGATATTTCCCTTACCTTAGGTCCGATTTGTTTCGTAAGTGTCCGAACCTCCTATATAATGTTTTAAATAATGTTATTTACTTATTTCAGAATCATAATTATTGTTATGATATCATATATGGTCATATTATTAGCTTCTTATTAGTAATATTTCATTACCACTTGTTATTTAGGTGTTTATTACTTTTTGTTCTTATGCGTGTTTTGCCGAATAAATTCTTATTCTTCTCTTTAGGTTCTAGATACCTAATTTCCATAATGGTATTAGTGTAATATATATCATATTAATTCATTCAATTCATTTATATAATCATTATGCAATGAAGATCATGTAGAACAAGTCGCATCACATCATGGAGACGGTATTCCGTACGCACGCACGAGTGATAATATCATTCCTATGATCGTGGAATTGTATTGGAGTCTATGTATACTATTTCAGAATAAATATCACTTTATAATTTTATATATAGTCATTGTTTACACCATTATACCCATCCAAGTAAGGTGGTGGTGGAAAATAGATTACACCACGATGTGGAGACGGTATTCCGTATGTACGCACGTGGGGTGATTTATTTTTCCGTTGGATGGATAGATGGTGGAATAGGGGTTTTTCATACTTATAATAACATATATGTATATGAGTGATACTGATGTTATTACTTCATAATGAAACAACTAAAGAAGAATAAGTGGAAGAAGAAATAAAGGTGATAGAATCGGTAACGGACATTACCTCTTCTTTGAAGTGCTTCTTTGAGACCTCCTTTTAGGGAACTAAAATAGGTCTTTGAAGAAGACCAAAACCTCTAGGATGTTTCTAGGGAAGTGTAGAGGAGAAATTGGGAGGTGTTGGCCGAGCTTGAAGGCTCAATGTGGTGTGAGGAAGAGGGGGATGAGGTGCCCTTTTATAAGGGAGGAGAAGGGCACCTTTGGAATAACTAAAAATATTATTTTATTATAAAGTCAAATTCGGTTTTTAATAGCTCCAAACTGATATATTTCGAAGATAAGGTGGGTAGGGGTCGAAAGCCTCTCAAAAAATAGAATTTATACAAGTTTAGGTATCAATTTTAACCTTATCATTTAGATTTAACTTTAAGTTAGATAATTTAACTTTTACCGTGTCTTCGGGTTTTCTTACACTATAAGGTTAATAAACGTACTATATCAAGGAAAACGAACCCCCAGTTGTTTATTATTAATATATATAACCATATCTAAGTCATTTGGCCGAACCTTAGATTTTTAGGAATAAAATAACAATTAATAATATAATATTTGTTTTATAAACTATTTTATGTCAATTTTGACACTATTTAGTAATTGATTTTTGTGAAAATCATTACAGGTGGATTAGTTCGAACAAAGTTAATTAAATCAATAATAACATGTCATATTAACCTATAAAATTAGTTTAATTCATAAAAAGTCTCAAATTACATTTATTTGGGTATTTATAACATTAAATATGTCAATATTTCATTAATAGGATAATTACTGCATCATCGTTGTGTCATAAATAAATTAAATTATTTAATGTCTAAAAATTACAAATAAAATACCATTATGTAGGAAATATTATTAGCTTTTATAATGAATATTTATAGTCGAATTTATCTTATGTATAACCCCATATTAAAAATTATTTACTTATTAAACTTTGATTTTAACTATTTTAACGCTTCTTTAAATAAATTAATAATAAATGTCCTAATCTAATCCAAGTGGGCCTAAATTTTCATATTTTATTCCTAAGGTTTTTTTGGTCGAATTAAACTTATCCAATAGAATTAGAACATGTGTTAAGGTAATAATAATATCATTTTTACCCTTAATTACCCTATTTACTTTTAACCGTGGTAAAAAAATGTAAAAAGTTACTATTCACCAAAAATTATTTTCATCTCATTGAACAACATTTTAGTCCTCGATATTAACTATGTCTCTCGGATTTTCGAAATTCCACTCACAGAAGCGGTAAAATTAAGTTTTATGATGAATTCAGTTTTTTTAACAACCACTTAGTGGTTTCACTATTCATCAAAAATTGAAAGTTTTCAGAAAAATACCAAAATTTCACCCTAGTGTAATTTCGATATTCCGAATCCAAAAATGAAGTCCATTTTGAAAAATAAAATTTACAAAATTTCAAAAAGTGGTTATTACTATTCATAACGGCTAGTTTTAATATTATTTTAATAGCATATCATTGTTTAGTGACACTCGGTATTGCGTACGACGCAAGCTATCGAGGAAGGCCACAGTTGCGTGTACAACAAGACAAGCTAGTGTTGTGTGTAATGAAAGATTCCATTGATGATTTAAAAACAAAATATTTCTCATAAAATTCTCAGGTGTTACATAACTCGTAGGTACAAATTCATGCAAGATGTCTTCCATATATCTCAGCTATGATGTTAATATTCGGAATCATATCAATCCTTTCATCCAGAGGAGGTGGAGTCATAGGTATATGCATCATTTGAGGAGTATTTTAAACATATTTTATATTGTAGATTGAAGGTTCTTCGAAGATGATTAGTTCCACTAATATGGGTATGTTGAAAAAACAACCATGTATTGAATGAGACCTGGGAATGGGAGGATGATGTAATACCATTGTGTCTAGATTTGTTCAGAAATCATGCCTCACCACCCATATAAAGGATATTCAATGAAGAATTTCCTATGGGGGAAGTTTGTAAGATCTCGGTTTTTCATAGAGGAAAAAATTCTTTGTTTTTTTTATCAATTTTCAATTTATATGATTATATATGGAATACTATGAATTCTCATTGAGGATATGGATATATCATGACTGTACAAGGCTAGATTGATGCTTGGAACCTGTGTTTGGGGAAAAATTTCATGGTGTACGGTTAGAGTATACCATTCGAGATACGATACATGGTCTTCCGGCCGTGAGATCAATTTTAAAAGAGGATATTTTCATTTATTTTTCATGGTTGGTCCAATTTTGTGAGGAAACCATGCGTGTTCCCCATACCTATAGCTAATAGAGCACGGTTTGTACACATTTTTTCAAACTACTTTTCCAAACCATACGAGGCCTTGTTTTGGGTGAATTTACCAAACTACACATATTTAATTGTATTTATATCCCTAATTTATATTTCTTCCCCCTATAAACATCATCACCATTTTGAGAGCACATTGAGATAAATCCTTGAATTTTTTGTTCCTCCACTGTCTAATGTCTGATTGAAGAACCATCTATCTTGTTAGATCCATGTTAGTATGATATCTATTCTTTTTGTGTTGTTCCTCTATTGGTTTGATATTTCTGATTCTATTTTGGTGTAACATAATTTTCCCTATAAATAGGTTCTTATTCTGTTATGCATTTTTCTCCCAAACGGAGTTGAATCCGAAGCTAATAATGGATGAATTATGAACTACATACCTACTGTAGGTGGTTTCATTCCTTTATTTTAATGTCGAGCGATCACACATATATATATTTTTGACACACAATCAATATTAGATTCATCTCCCATGAAATGGATTTTTATCCTTAGTATAAATTGATAGGTATTCCCTGTTGAATTATAGGATCCTATTACTAAATTGTTATAATTTGAATGCCCCAAATTTAATGGAAGAAACATTTTGGGTGTGTTGGTTATATAGATGGACCACCATGGAATTCCATGAAACATTGATACCTTTGGGGGTATCCTTTGCCTTTGTGAAGGGTTCTAAATTAATTAATTTAATAATAATATCAATGATGATTTGAATCGATTTAGAATGGTTGGTATGAATTTACCAAGGCCATTGGGATTATCCTTGTAATGGCTTGTCAGTCATGTGATTCTTATTTAATAAAATCTCCATGTGAGTAAAATTAAGTGAAATCCTTATATGCCTTCACAAATGCTTGATTCACCTATTGAGGTTAGATTATTTTCAATGTTCAATATTTTGTCTGTTAAAAAATTAAATTTATTTGATTAAATGGCATTGAATGATTGTGAAATATTATATGCTTTGGGTGATACATCGATTCAATTAAAGAATTGTGTGGCTAAAATAAATTTTATTGGCCCTTTACTTATTCCTAAGTAATTCAAAGATTCAATTTAGAATTCAATGGATATAATTTGAGGCTCGACTTATTGAGTCAATAAGGTTTCCTCATAACTTTTAAATTCCCTTATGTTTTGAAAATCAGAAACACTCTACCTTAATGAATTGTTTTTCCTAAGATTAATGTTAATAAGGAAATTTTTACATCGCCAAGGAAATATTTTCCATACCTATGTTTTTTGTTCATTTTATAGTTATTTGAATATAAATCTATTATTCTTAAAGGTTAAAATTCGGTTTCATGTCTAAAACATTGTAATAATATAAATCCTTGGTTATAGAGTATTCTATTTTCAGAATCCGAATTCAATAAAATTTAGACTCCGAATTCTCTGAAATTCGGACTCTAAATTATCTTAAATTCGGACTCTGAATTCATTGAATTTCAGACTCTGAATTCTCTAAAATTAGGACTCTGTATTACATTGAATTTAGAATCTGAATTCCTTGGAATTTGGACTTCAAATTCCAAAAAATTCATAATCTGAATTCCTCAGAATCCTGACTCCGAATTATTTATAATTAAGACTATGAATTTATAAGAATTTAGATTCATAATTCATTAGAATTTAGATTCTAAAGTCTATAATTCTAGTTATGCATTCATTGGAAAATAGAATCCGAATATGCATGATTTATAATCTCCAAATTATTTTTTCCATAGACTTCGAACTATTTTTTTCCTTAGAATCTGAACATTTATATATCATTAGACTCCAAAAAATAGATTTGGTTAACCAACCATAATTTACTTACACTTGTTATAGTTATGAATCAATGTCATACATTCTGTTTCTAACTAACAGTTGTTAGAGTGACACGTGTATAGGTCCCTTCGAAATTTAAGGAAAAATATGACCTTTGGAGGAGGGAGCCAACTATTGGAGAAGCGCCTATAAATAGGATCTCATTTGACCAAGATCAACAGGGATACCTGATCCATAACTCTAGAGAATGAAAGTTGTTAAAGGGAGTTCTAGAGAGATGCTCTAATGAATTGTGCATGCTGAACATATTTTTTAGCATCTTTTGTGTGACTCCAATTATTGTAGTGTAAAATCGAGGACTTTTGGGGATAGAAAGACAAAGGTGTCGACTACCTTAATGTTCAAGGACATATGTAGATAGGAAGACAGAGGCTATGAGTACCTTAATGTTTGAGGGATTGCTGAGATATCAAGATAGATTCCTTTATTCCAATTGAGGGCATACCCTGGTGTGAGTAAGACAGAATTTCCTGAAAGTATAAATCAAGGGACCTTTATCCACGGTTATTGGATACCCTACTCTTTGTGTTAAAATATTTCATACTTGTTACTTTTTTTAAGGTTATTTCCACTATTTTTTAATAAAGGAAGAAATTATAACCTTCTATACATTCTTGTATTTTTGTATACTCTGATATATAATATTTTATACGCTTTAACGTGGAATCCTTTCCTTGTAAACATTCCTTAAGCTTCATTTCCGAAAACTAATTTTGGGAACCTAGAATTTTTTTAGAACTAGAAGAGGTTTTGTAAATATACCATGTTAATCTTTTTTATACATAGTTTTCATTAATGTTAAAAAATAATATTTTTAAACATACAAATCACCCCCACCCCATCTTATAATTTAGCATCTTCTTACTTATTTTGATCCTACAATAGGTATCAGAGAAGGTCTCTGAAACACTTATATTCACATAAATGTTTTCTTGGTCATGTTTTATTTATTCTAAATATTTTTTATGCTTAGTATTTTTATCCTTGATTAAAAACTTTTACTATTAACATGTTTTTGTGGAAGGATATTTTCATTTAGACGGCATGAATGAATGTCAGTTCGATTTACAAAACAAATCCTACTAGACCTCCTATATTTGATTGGAATTATTATAAATATTAGAGAGATTGTATGAAGACTTTTGTTATTAATACTAGAGTGGAAAACATTGTTGTGCTTACTAGAGATTACATGATTCTTGATAAAGACATCAAAAATTTTATGAATAAACAAAATTCAGAATATCAACTAAACTACAAGGTACACAATACTTTTTTGGGTTCCTTGATCAGGAATATATATAGTCGTATTTCTTATTGTGAAGATGAACATTGTATATGGAAGAAATATGAGGATTATCATTTTCGTACATACAAGGTTATAGAAACTAGAAGAGCTATGCTTAGAGAATAATATCATAAGATATCTATTTCCTTATGAAGAACCATTGTGAATTTGACAACAAAGGTTTATGACTATTGTTAACATTTTATAATCCATGTGTGATAATGGTTTAGATTATGAGGCACTTGTGGAAGAGATCATAGATTTCTTTCATAATGAGTGGGAATCTAAAAGAACGGCCATTAATGAGAATAGTTATTTTTCTCAAATTACTCTTAATGATATTTTCAGAACTATTCTTCCAAATGAGTTAAGAATGAAAAGAGATGCTGATATGAATATGAACAAAAATGGAAATAAAAGTGTGGCCTTTAATACTACTAAATACATCACTCTTGAAAGGGTTACAAGATCCATGTCAAAGAATGTCACTATTTTATCATAATCAAGTGAAAGTGAACATTGTGAGAATGAGATAGCTAATTTTGCTCGAAGTATGAACAAGGCAGTTGGGAAGAAACACTTTCATTATATGGTTAAGAATATTGATAGAAAGGACATGAAAGACTTATAAGTCACTTATTATGAATGAAAAAAATAAGGGAATATAAGGCTAGAATGTCTTATACTTAAGAAAATTGATATAAAGGAAAAGCATTTTGAGAGAAATAGAAAAATGTACTACAAGGATAAATCTAAGAATGTTTTGAAATCTATTTACATATAGAGTGCATGTGGGGTAGATTCCTCTGATTTATCCTTAGATTATGAATCTTCTAGTTAGAAGTATCTTGGTATTCTTGCAATGATACCTATTGAAAATCATTGTCAAATGGTCCAGGTACCCAATGATGAATCCATAAATAATGTATGCTTAAATACAAATTATAGTGAAAACAAATATTATGAATTTTCAAATGAAGAATGTTATTCTGATAAAGATAATATATTACCTACTTATGAATAAGTAATTAGGTTTTCTAAAATTATTGAGAATGAAAATTTTAACTCAAGAAAAAACATGATAAGGAAAATTCATGAATTTCTATTCTTACTAAAGAAGTATCAGATCATTATAAAGTTCTTAAAAAGGAAATTTATGATTTAGAAAATATTTCTAAAAACCTTGTGGAAGTTAATTTTGAGAAGGATAAACATCCTATGAATCTTGAAAATTTAATTTCTAAGAAAAATATTTTAGAGACTATCCCTTGTTCTAAAAGTAATGTTTTTAGGACAAAAACGTACTTATTAAAATAAATTCATAAATATTTTCCTTGAGGATGTGTTTGTCAAACTTTATCTTAGAAAAGGAAAACATTGATAAGTTGTAATCCAAAATTCTACCTCTAAAGAATAATTATGGATTTTTTTATAATAATTCTAAATTATTTTTTAGTAATAATTATTTTGTTCCTCAAAGTGCCTCATTATGCACTAATTGTTTGTGTGATGGGCTTTCAAAAAAATTATTCTTTAAACCAAGATCCATCATTCTGTTTTCATAGATCATATTTTTCTAAGAAGATGTTGATTCCTAAAATTTTTATTTTTGATATTTTCAGATCCATGAATGTTTTGGTTCCAAAAGTCTAACACACTTATTTTCAGTAAAATAATGTTAGTAACTATTTCCATACATGGTACATTGATAGTGGATGTTCTCAGCATATGAATGTTAATAAAAACATCTTTGAAAACATTATAATGATGAATGGAGTAAAATTATCTTTCAGAGATAATGCTAAGCGATAAATTATTGGTATAGGAACATTATTATTCATGGAAAATGTTGATTTAAAATGTTTTATTTGATAAAGGTATTAAGAAAAACCTCATTAGCATAAGTCAATTATCTGATGAAGGTTACCTTGTAAATTTTAGGAATGTAAAATTCTTGGTACACAATTCCAAGGAAGATTTTATTCTTTTTTCCCATAGGAAAGAGAATATATACATAATAAACATAGAATACCTTTGGATCCAAGTTCTACCTTGTCTTAGTGCACTGGAAGATCAATCCTGGTTATGGTATAGAAGGTTAGGACACTGTAACCATATGAAATCTTGTAAACTCTCTATGAAAAGACTTGTTAAGGATCTACTGGAGCATACATATAATTATTCAAAAGTTTGTTATCCTTGTCAATATGAAAAGAAACATTAATCATGTTTTAAATCTATTGGTGATGTCTCAACATTTATTGCATTATAGTAGGATCATATTGATATTTTTGGTCTAACACAAACTAGATTCATTAGAGGAAAATGCGATGTATTTTTCCTAGTTGAGGATTACACTAGATTTAAGTGGGTCTATTTTCTAACAATGAAATCTGGAGCTTTTTCAGTATCAAATTTTTTTGAGCCGATGCTAAAAATGAGAAAAATCTTCCATTGATAACTATTCATAGTGATCAAGGACCAAAATTTCAAAATTCAAATTTTGAATCTTTTTGTAGTTGAAAACGAATTACTCATTACTTTTCATCACCAAGATCTCCCCAACAAAATGGTTTTGTTGAAAGAATAAATGAAATTTCGAAAGTGATAACTATAACCATATTTAGTGAATATGCTGTAGCTAAACATTTTTCGACTAAAGCTGTATGTACTACTTTAATACTATAAATTGTTTTTTTGATTAGATATTTTCTCAATAAAACCCCTATGAGTTATGGAATGGTGGAAAACATAGACTTTCCAGATTCAAGGTGTTCAGATGAAAAGTATTCATTTTGAATACAAAAGAAAATTTACAAAAAATCACAAAAAATATGATGAAAGAATTTTCCAAGTCTACTGCACAATTTCTAAGGATTATTGAGTTTTGAGTAAAAACACTTGTACTATTGAAGAAATAGTACATTTTAAATTTGATGAAACTGATCCCTTTATTTTAAAACACCCACAATCTAAATCTAGGAATGTTTTTTATTAAACTGATTATCAACTCTTGATAGAATATCCTTCTGATAAGGAAACTTTTCATGAAAATATTTCTGAAGAATTTACTCCTAATGATTTTCTACCATATGTGGACGAACATGTTTTACAAAACCCAAGTCTGTTATTTCATAAGAATAATCCCAGTGATGGTATCATTGGTAATGTAAATCAACCTATAAGGACTAAAAGTTCCTTTAGAAATTAGGTAGAACATCTAGCATTCCTATCTCAATTATAATCAAAAATCACTGATGAATCTTTAAGTGATGATGACTGGATAAAATCCATACAAGATTAACTGAATGAATTTGAATGTAATAAAGACTGGTCCTTGGTTGAAAGGCCAAAGGAATCATCTATTGTTGGAGTAATGTTGGTCATGATAAATTAGTTTGATGAAAATGGAATCATAGTATGAAATAAAGCTAGATTAATTGTTAAAGGCTATTATCAACAATAACGAATAGACTATGAAGATACCTATTCTCCAGTAGCATGAATGGAATCTATCAATATTCTTCTTCCCTTTGCATCAGTCATTAACTTTAACCATTTCCAAATGGATATTAAATGTGCTTCCTTTACTAGATATGTTCAATAGGAAGTTTTTCTTGAACAAACACCTCATTTTTAAGATAAAAAATATCATAAACATGTTTTCAAACTTACCAAAGCATTATATGGACATAAAGAAGCTCTTAGAGCCTGGTACGATAGACTTACATGATTTTTGATACAAAAAAAATACATTAAGAGAAATAATGATCCAACCCTCTTGATAAAAAAAGTTAATAAAAAATTTTTATTGTTCACATATATGTTGATGACATTGTATTTGGTTAAAATAAACTTTCATCGATTTTTTGTGAATCTAATGAAATCTGTGTTTGAAATGATTATGAAGGGTAAGTTTACATTTTTCTTTGGTTTTCAGATTTCTCAAAAAATAGAAGGAACATATATATCCCATCATAAGTATATTAATTATATTCCTAAAAAGTATGTATAGGACAATTCTTAGAGTATTTGTATTTCAATTGGAACCTCAAATTCACTTGATCTTGATGAAGATGGGAAACTAGTAGATCAAACGTCATTTAGAGGTATGATAAGAATTTTACTATACTTGATAGATAGTCATCTAGACATAATGTTTTCAGTATGATTATGTGAAATATATCAATCCAATCCTAACAAATCTCAATTCAAGTAAGTGAAAAGATTGTTTCGCTACATAAAGGGAACCATTGATTTAGGACACTTTTATACTTCAAGAAATGATTTTTTCATTAAAAATCAATTCAGATGCTAAATTTGGTGGATGTATAATGGATAGGAAAAATACATCAGGAAAAATTCATTTCTTAGGGGATTTATTAGATTGTTTTTCATGAAAAAAGAAACACTTAGTATCACTTTCTACTACTGAAGCTGAAAATGTAGCAGCTGGAAGTTGTTGTGCTCAAGTGTTGTGGATGCAACACATACTCGCAGACTATGGTATGAGTTTTACCAAAACAATAATATTGTGTGATAATACTAGTTCCAATTCCCTAATTAAAAACCCTCGACATCACTCTCATGTAAAGCACATATATATTAGGTATAACATTCATAGGGATCACACACAAATAGAAGATATCATTCTTCAATTTGTCGGAACGAAGGATCAACTTGCTGATATTTTCATAAAATATTTACCCTCTGATAGATTTGAAAACATTAAATAAAATTTAGGAATTATAATCATAGGGTAATAATCCATATTATCTTTTTTTTTTGAAATATATCTCCTTACAGTAAGAAACTCTTTTTCATTTAGGGGAGTACATTTTCTTGTTAATAAAATTTTTTGTAATCAAATTTTTTGTAATCAAAATTTTTGTAATCCAAATTTTTTAATGAAAATTTTAGTAATCAGAATTTTTGTAATCCAAATTTTCATCATCAGAATTTTAGTAATAAATTTTTTGTAATAATTTTTTTAATCATTTTTTACACTCAATCAATTTTTTTAAATTTATAAAGTTCTTCAAGAATAATTTTCATCATTACAAGTAATATTTACAGAAATCCAGATGGTATGTTTTCCTTCGTAACGTTTTGTAATAATCTCTTTACATGTTGTAATTTTCATTTTTTTTAAAAAAATTTGGATTTACAATTCATTAATTCTAAATTTTTACCTTAAAAACCTCAAAAGATCGAAACCTACCAAGTTCCTTTTTTAGCTATCATCTCAACCATCTGATCTGATCACGATTTTTTTAACCATTGGATCAATCAAAGAAGTTGAACCACTGTCTCAAACTCATATATAAGGACCCCCTGTTTGTTGTCCCAAATCGATCTTCAATGTCGTCGCATGCTAAATTTCTACCCTCCTTACTTAAGGTCATTCATGATCATCAGTTTTTCCTATGTTCCGAATGTATGTTGAAGCCTCTCCTTAGAAAGAAATGTTGACTGTAAAGGAAATATGTGAATTGAATATTTACATAGAAAGCTTAGTGGATCCTAATTTCATTTCTAATTTTGACTCAATTATATGAAAGTACATCAAGCTGAATGGTTGGGAAATTCTTTGTATGTCAAAACTGAAGGCACATGATCCGGTTTATCAAGAGTTGTTTGTTGAATTTTACAAATCCCTAAGTTTCTTCAAGGGAGGAGGGAGAGATAAGTTTTCCTTCGAGAGATATATAATGACTTACTCTCATTCCTATAATATGGATTCAAGTCTAATTGGAATTCCACTTGAAGGTGAAGATGAACTTTTCACACATAAATTACCGAATATATTAGGTTCATTTAAGAATGAAAAGGCTTTAGAGTGCCTTGGCTTGAAAGAAGTGAAGACTCCCAAGATTATCCATCTATCAACAGATTTCTAGATTATAGAATTATGGGTTCGTGGTTTTATTATTCTGAGAAAAGGACTAAAGAATAAACTGAATAAAAGAGCCATCTATATTTTGGATTTTCTGGTAAACCTCGGGAATATAAATTTCGTGAAGTATATCTTGATTAGAATTGAAAATATGAAGAATGGAAATTTGGAGTATCAAATTATCTTGTATCTAGACATTTCCTCGAAAATTATAGTTCTTTGTTTAGAATCGTTCAAAATCCCTTGCAGTTCTAAGACATGAAATTACAAAGTTATGCTTCTGAGTGATGATACCTTGAGAAAGTTGAAGGCTAGCTTCTCTAATGAATCCGAATAATTTTATGAGCTAACTAAAGATGAAGTAGAATCGTTATAAAAGAAATCGTAAGTGGCTAGGACGTCCAAAAAGGGTGGAAGGAAAAGGAAGGAAAATGAACCTGAAGAGAAAGAAAAAGTCCCTACTGCTAAGGAAAATCAATCAGCACCCCAAAAACCAAAGAAGAAAAGTACTTACCCTGATAAAGTTATGGCTAAGTGGTGAGAGGACAAGAAGAAGCTGAAGGAAGGGGATCCCACTTTTGGCTTGGACCCTACTGAGGCAAAAGGTTTTAAGATAAAGGCTGGTGATGTTCATGATAAGAAAGAGAAAGAAAAGAAGCAGAGGAAGAAGATGAGAGAGGATTAAATTGATCAATCACATCATAAGGATACTGAGAATGCCTCTGAACAACACCAGGTGTCAGAATCATTTTTACAAAAATCGCTCCTTATGACTCTGGGAAAGAATATGGTGATTCTAGAACCACAACAAGAGGAAGAAGTAGAAGAAGAAGAAGAAGAAGAAGAAGAAGAAGAAGTAAGTGGTGATACCAAAGGCATGATAAGGCTACTAGAGGATTATCATGGGAAGAAGATTAATTTTAAAAAACTATCAATATGAACATCTGAAGATGAATATTCAAAACATACTACTCTAGGAAAAGAAAAAAAATCAAGAAGAATTAAATAAGCTATCTGAAGAAGGAAGCTATAACCATGACTTCATTCATTTAGAGGATATTGTGGAAGGTCAGAAGAAAGAAAACCCTGAGGAAGATAACATTTTTTAGTTATCATATAGTGGGAATGAATCACCCAAAGCAGAAGAGATTTTTCCAACGGATGATAAGGGAAAAAAGGAGTTGTATGTTTCACCTAGTAAATATTAAATGAGAAAGATGTTGGTGCTTTATCAATGAGAAAAACTGATGATATTGAAAAATAATCCTCACCAACCAAACACTCTGATTCAGAATCGTCCTCTCTCAAACATGATTTTGTGGTACAATATTTAAAGAAGTTGTTTGACATCATTCCCTTGTTTCTTAGTATATACTTGAGTTGACGGATGGTTCAGAACACTTTTAATCAGATTTAAGATTTAGACACCATGCTTATAGATAAGTTTTTAACGATTGAGACAAATTTCAAATCTTTTTTCATTGAATATAATTCTCATAAAATATCATGCAAGAAGCTTAGAAGTTTTTCATGGAATAAAATGGAATATCTGAGAGCCTTTGATGAATTTTAATATAATGTGAAAGATTTTTTTGACACTAAATATGGGAATCATAATATTCTTACTAAGAGTTTTGTAAAAAATCTAACTCTATAATAGAAAAAATGGAAGCAAGAAGTCAGTGACTTGAATGGTATGCTTAATTTAGTGGCCATGAATTGGAACACCGAAAGAGATCTCAGAATAGAATTTGGAGAAAATATTCCTGGACAAGAAGTAGTTTTGAAGGCTCAGGAAGTTATTCTAAAGGCTCTCAAGGAAAAAATAAAATCCTTAGAGAAGAAAAATGAAGATCAGGATCAGAGGCATAAGAATGTAAAAGAATATCACTAGGAGATAGAGAAGATAAAACCCTTTTTAAAGAAGTTAATGCCAAATGGGAAAGAAGGATAATGCTAAACCATTCCAATATTTTGTTGTATTTTCTTCTTTGTCCATATTATTTCAATCATAATATAATTTTGGTTTTTAAAAATGTATTTTTGGTGGTTCAGTACTATTTTTTCAGGTAGAATAGTTTTTTCAATTATATTTATTCATTTTTGAAAATCACAATGGGGGAGAAAGAAATAATAAAAAGAATAATAAGTATAAAATATATTTCCCGATGTAAGGGGGGGATAAATCTAGGGGGATTTCTTATCAAAGAATATTTTCATATGCGAGAAAATGAAAAATATCATTCAGGAAATCAATAATATGATCCTTATGTATTTCAAAACCTAATGGGGATTTAGCTGCATTCACTATGATTCATATGTAAAGGGAGATATGTTTTCTTTTATGTTTATAAATATAAACTCTCAGTCATTATATTCTTTTTCGTAAGTATGTTTGTGTTTTACAAAATGGGGGAGAAATTTGAGTCAATAAGGTTTTCTTATAACTTTTCCATTACTCTGTGTTTTGAAAATCACAAACACTCTACATTAAGGAATGTTTTTTCCAATGTATAATCTTAATAAGGAAAATTTTCCTTCCCCAAGGAAATTTTGTTCCCTTATCTATGTTTTCAATGTTCATTTTATTGATTATCTAATTATAAAGATTTTATTCCGAATGGTTTAAATTTATTTTTATATCTAAAATAATGGAATCCTATAAATCCTTTGTTATAGGGTATTCTGTTTTCAGATTCTGAATTCTCTGAAATTTAAACTCTGAATTCTCTAAAATTTGGACTCCAAATTCTCTGAATGTCAGACTTCAAATTTCTCTGAATTCCAATTCTAAATTCCAATGAATTATGAATCTGAATTCCTCAAAATTAAGACTCTAAATTCCTAATAATTCATCTTCCAAAATCCATAGAATTCCGGTTCTGAATTCATTGGAAAATAGAATCTATATATCCATGATTTATAGTATCCAAATTGTTTTTCCATATACTATGAACTTTTATTTTTCCATAGACTTGTATCTTTTATATTTCCTTAGACTGCAAAAAAAATTATATTTGGTTAAGAAACCTTATTTTACTTACACCTATGATAGTTATGAAACGATTTCATACATTCAATTTCTAACAAACCGTTTTTTGAGTGACATGTATAGAGGACCCTCTAAAATTCAAGGAGAAATATTACCATTGGGGGAGGGAGCTGATAGTTGCAGAAGTGCCAATAATTAGGATCTCAGTTGAACGAGCTCAACACTGAGACCCAATCTATCGCTCTAGATATTGGAAGCTACTGAAGTTATTTCTAGAGAGAGAAACTCTAATGTCATGTGTGTACTGAACATATTTTTCGTCTTGCTTCGTGCGAGTCCAATTTTTGTTGTGTACAATCGAGGTCTAATGGGGATAGAAAGATAGGGGTGTTAACTACTATAATTTTTTAGGACTTCTGTGTATACGAAGACAGAGGTTCTGACTACCTTAATGTTCAAGGGCTTACAGGGATAGCAAGACAGATTCCTATATTCCTATCAAGGGATTACCCTAGTGTGGGTATAAAAGAATTTCTTGAAAGTATAAATCAAAGGACCTTTATCTAAGGTTTTTGGATACCATACTCTTTGGGTTAAAGTATTTCATAATTGTTACTTTTTTTGTTTCACGTTTATTTCCCCTATTTTTTATAGTGGAAGAATGTATAACCTTCTTATACTTTCTTGTATTTTTGTATACTCTGATATGTAAGATTCTATACGCTTTATGGTAGAATGTTTTCCTTGTAAAAATTTCATAATTTTCATTTCCAACATCACATTTTTGGAACCTAGAATGTATGTATAAATAGAAGAGGTCTTGTGAATTTTACCTTTTTAACTTTGTTAAACATAGTTTTCCATAAGGTTTAAAATGAGAGTTTTTAAACATACATTTCACCCCACAATTTTATTTTAGCATCTACATTCCTATTTTGATCCTAAATGACTTATATACCGATTGACACATGGATTTATATGCGAATTTAATCGACGTAATCGAAGGGAATTTGAACTTATATACACATTGGAGATACTAGGGACCACGTAGTGGACCGCTAAGTACATAGTCGAATGGTTGAGAGCATACACCACACCTAGAGATATACTTGGGTTTTTTGAGTGGTTCTCCATTGATGGCCTCGGGGGTATTGGTTTATAATATACCTATAGTGAAACATAGATTCAATAATAGGAATTCCATGGATAGGATCAGGTTTTGAATAAAAAAGTTCATTAAATGAATTATATGATGTGTCTTCCATAACCCATCACATGCTTGGATTTAGTCTTTGCATTACATGTTAAGGATGAACTATTTAAGACTCCATTGATCATGTTATATTGGGGATTCCAGGCTTACACTAGGTATCAGGAATTTTGAATTAAATGACAGTGAATTGTTAAATACGCATGATTATATGACACAAGAAAGAATATTTATTAAGATAATTGTTGTTTAAATGAATTTAATTAAATGAATTTGATTAAATGAATTGGGAATTTAATGAGAAATTTTACATATAGGATGTTTACATTTGTGTAATTCCTTTAATTGTTATATATCCTCCTTCACGCTATTTTTAAATGTATTCACTATCTAGATGAGATAGACCGTGGGTGGTTTCGGACTATGATTATATCTCCACACAATTTTGTCTACTTTTGGGTACCCATACTGACCATTTGTTTATAGTTATTGATATGGTAATGTATCCTAATAGTGGTTCTTGATTACTGCTTGGAGCGTGGGAGAATGGAATCGAGTTGGTCCCAGGATAATAGTTGTGATACTTTTGGGATTTTTGTATTTTGGTTATATGAATTGTATATATTCGTTTTATACATTTTTTGGTTGCTTTATTTGAGGCATATGACATGTATTGTCTTTTTGGATATGAGATGACATCTAGATCTATTTATATTATCATGATTCCAATTTTTTATTTATTTTCTGGTAATTATACTACTTCTTATACATTTATGTTATTTCTATACAATTGGGATAGACTATGGTAACTATGGAATAGTCTCCCTGAGGACATAAATAATCACTCACTACTAGTCGGTAACATCTTGTGATCACGATGTTTCCCTTGAGTACATTGGGTGAACCGAGCTTAGGGAACTGTATAGTAGCATCCGAGTTGGGGATGTCACAAAATAAGGATCCAAAATTGGCCATTCTTGATCCTAGAGGATATAACATTAAAATTTTACTATAAAATGGTTTATTGAAAAGTTTTGTGTCACTTTTAATCCTTATAATTTTAGTTTAATTCCCATGTAAACTTGTTTTTACCTTAAATTTGGTAAATAATTTTTTACATTTTTTTCATTAAATATGAGAAAACATTATGTAAAACTTATTATAAAATATAAATTATTTTAACTAAAATATTTTACTACATATTTTTAATTTCCAGTCATAAAATTGTCAAAATTTAATTATAAATTAAACTCGTAGATGTGACGATAATGATTTTCCAAAGTGAAAAAGTCAAAAGGGAAAATGTTATTTATTTAAAAATTCTAAATTAAAAATATTCAAATAGAATAATTAGATTAATTAATATATAATTTATTTATTTTAACTTTAAAAAATAAATATAATAAAGGAACCATAACCAATCCTTAAAATTAAACGAAGTTTTCAATAAAAACTAGTATTTTTCACTCATCTTTGAAAAATTAATATTTTTCAAAAATATGGAAATATATAACCCTTGTTTAGTATTGAAATGTTTATTTAAAAAATGATTCTTAGTTTTTTAAAATAATGTTCTAAATTTTTCCAAAATTAATTTTGTTATTTTTCACCAAAAACATAATAATAATTTGAGAAAATATTATTTTAAAAAAATATGAATACTTTTCTAAAAATTATATAATTATTGTATAATTTTTGTTATTTATATAAAACCATTATAAATAGTATTTTAAAAATATTCATGACTATTATGTCTCTTAGTTTAGCTACTTGGTTATAAAGGTAACATTTAAATAATAATATTAATAAGATAATATGTATTTTTAAAATACGATGTAACATGTAAAAAAGATATGAATTAAATTTAATTTATTAAAAAAATATTTCATTAAAACGTGAGGTGTTATAGGATTGTTATAGTTAACGTCACTTTATGTTTAGTACAAACTATTGGAAGTGGATTTAGTAAAATGTGTATTAGTATTCATAACATTGTGGATAACGTTGAGAATATATATATTTATGATAATATCCAATTTTTTTTGTAATGTTAGATATTATATCTCTTCCGTAGAAATATATTTCTATATGGACAATATATGTGGTTATGGATTCAACATAGATGTATCTAGGGAAAATAATCTTAAAAAAAGATGGTCGATTGTATCTCACCCATCATTATAGTGCATGGGGAATGTGACCTTACTATGTTTAGAGTCTCATAGTCCATGGGGATATAATTTGGTTAATTCATGTTTTATTAATGAAACATTAATAATTATTTGAAAATATTTTTTATAATTTTGGGTTATCCTAAAAGACTCCATGTTTATGATTACGATATGATCTATACATAATTTAACATTTTTTGTAAAGAATCACATAAAATATATATTAACATTTAAAATTAATAATGGTATGAAATAATTCGTTAAAATAATTTTTACAGAAATGGTTCATGGATGAATAAATGTTATTAACACTCATGGCCTATATAAATATTTCCCTACTGAGCATACCAATAAAACTGCTAATATAACTAAGAAAATCATACCCATATTAAGGAATCTAACCATGGTTATCAGTTGTAACTATAAACATTTGAAGAAAACTGATTTATTCATAGAATATTTTCAATATAATTGATATTCAAATGTGAAAAATGACTCATTTATTCAGTGGAACAATTAAAACTATTATTGTTGAGAAATTGATTATGTCTCTTGAAAAGATAATTATGGACATGGTGTGGAATGAAAGGGAATGTGTTGTATTGGTAGTTTATTATCTTAAACTATTTATAGATTTTGGTTGTTGACCTATAATAATATGGAATATAAAAAGAACAATTTGAATAGATATATTTTAAAATAAAAATATTTTACAAATATTTCCCCCGTGAGAATTAAACAAAAGTGAATATAACATTCCATTCTATAAGGAAAAACAAATAATAGAGTGTTTTATAGAATGAGGATACCATTACATGACTAGATATGTATGATAAAAATTAAAATTTTAATCTGCAATGTAATATTGTCTATTTCATTTTAGCTCATTTTCCAAGCCACTAAAGGGAACTATTATCTCAAAATTTGCATCATATGAAGAAACTATTTTATGTGAAATTTTAAAAAATAATAAACATTCAATATCTAATATCTTTATGTTTAATAAATACAAGAAGATATCATATGAGTTCCATAAAAAATGTAGTGTCAAGGAAGAATAATGGAATTAACCAATTTATATCATGTGAATTTTTTTGAAATGAAACATCCTGGAAAATTCTTAATGGTAATGGGAATTTATTTGAAGTAAAAATGCGTGGGACATATAGGTAATGAATGATGGTGCATGAAATAGTCTATAGTTATATAATGATTTCATTATAAATAAATGGTATTTTTTACAATAATTACCATTTTGCAAGGGATCCTACAATATAAGTGGTTGAGGGGAGAATCATAAGCTAATGTAATCCCTAAATTTGAGGATTAATTTTTAAAATATGTTATATAAGTTAATTTAAACATAAAAGCATATCTATCTAATTATTTATTTGTTTTAGTATCTCCATAATTTTTTATCTTGAATATTTTCAAAAAAAATAAATATTTCACTAGAACTTTACGAATGGAGTTTCTAGTCGAGACTCTAAGTAGATATATTATTATAAGTAGGATAATTTTTTCTAGTTCCCAATATAAAAAAATTAAAAAAATTGAAAACATGATTATTATACCTATGTATGACTTCAATATAATCCTTGGTATGGATGACCTTTCAAAATGTAATCCAAATATTTATTTACAAGAGATGGTGATCATGATTTGAGGTGAAAATGTTGAATCACATTCATTTATATGGGAGACACTATAATATCTATTCTGTAGAGATCTAATTATGGTACCTATTTTTAATATTTCTCATGGAGAATAATAGTAGGTTAAATATTATAATTTAAATTAAAATCATATAATTCATGATGTACCTATTGTGTTGGAATACATTGTCTTGATTAATGAGGAATTAGTTTTATTGTTGATACTACAAAATATATCATGTGATATGGAATTCATAAATTCCTATGATTGAAATTAAGGAGCCCAGATTCATTTCATAATGATAAAAAACGGATATATGTGGTTCTCTATTGACTATAGAGAAATAAATGTTATTACTATGAAGAAAAAGTATCATCTTCCCCACATTAATGAATTGTTTGATTAATATTAGAGAGGACTATATTCTATAATGATTTAAATAAATTCTTGTTATCATCAATTATAAATAATAATTGTTAATTTTTCAAAGATAGAAATTGTTACATTTTATGGAAATTAAAATTTTATACTAATTCTATTGAGATTGAATAATGAAGCCTCTATTTTTATAGATAATGACCATTTTATTCAAGGAATATCATGACAATTTATTGTGGTATTTATTGATGATATCATGGGTTAATTTAAAAGTTACTTGGATTATAATAATCACTTGAGAATCATTTTTAAGAATATTATACAATGAAATTTGTATGTTAAATTTAGAAAAGAAGAATTATGGAATCCAAAAGTATCATTTCCTGGCCAAATTGTACAAAAGGGTGGAATATATATTACTCTTTTGAAGAAAGTGGCAATCAAATAATGTCTTACCTAGATATATGTAACATAGGTATATATTTTTATTAAGATTGTTAGGTTACTTAATGATATTTTTTCAAAAACTATTCCTAATTGGATGGCTCGTTAATTTGGCATGTACATAATGGGGTTAAGATTATATGGATAAAGTAATTTGAATATCATTTTAATAGTTTTCGAGGATATTGGAAATTTATTTGATATTGACTCGAAAATTGAGAAATAATGGATTTTTGATATAATAGTACATCAATAAAAATACTTTGTTATTTATGTAGGAAAAATAATAAATATATAGCCAGTGCATCTAGGATGTTAATGAATCATGAATAGAACATTACGGGCCATAATATTCATTTCTCATACATAATCATTTCTTTGAAAATATAGATATAGTATATCTATAGAGAAATATGTGAGATGTACATAGACCATAAGTTTTTAGACTAAATATATTCAGAAAAAAATAGATCAACATGAGGTAAAAGAGACGGGTCAACGTACTCAATGATTATGATTTCTCAACACACTACCAAAAAGAAAAGATAAATAAGGCAATTGATGTTTTGGGTATGAATGATCATGGAATATAGATTTAAATAAGGATTGTTAGGGATGAAAAGTTCATGGACATAGTAATAATGGTAAAAAGAATTATTAAGTAATTAGAAATATATATACATTTTCAAATTATTTCCAAAAAAATTATTGGAAATTTTGAATACATATCAGCATGATGATGAAAATTTTAAAAGGAAAATTAAATGCATAAATGCATAGAATTTAGAATATTTTTTTTATGAAGATAGTGTTATGAAATTTGGAAAGTGGAATTGTGTTTTATATATTCTTGATATTAGAAGGGAATTATTGGATAATGATAATAACATTAATTTCTCTATAAACCGTATCTTTTACAAGATGAATGTTCATTTGATTTAAAATTTTTTGGGGGATGAAATGAAGCATAAAAATATTGATTATCTATTAGGATGATTATTTTTTACTGGTGAAGGGTAATAGAAAACATACTAGAAGATTCATGAATCCTATAATATTCCAATAAATTTGTGGGATAAGATTAATAAGTATGTATTCGTTGGATTTCTAAAAAAACATAAATAATGTTATTCTAAATATGATAATATAGATTTTATTATAAAATCCACATATTTCATCACCATAAAAGATGTTTTAACTTTGGATAACCTTACACAAATATATATTAAATTATGTTCTAATTTTTATAGTGAACCTATTTCCATTGTATTTATCATGATCCATGACTTACCAAAAAATTCTAAATAAATCATGATAAGGATATTGGTAGTTAGCTTTTATGGAGCACTACGTATCATCCTCAAACATATGGAAAGTCCAGATAGACCACTTAAACATTAGAAGTAGTTTTGTGATCATTCTCACATGAATTTCATGGTATGTTGTATTATTATTTACATTTGGTGGTCTTTCTCCATAAAAATATATTACTTTAAATTATTAAAATGTATTTGGATAAAGCATTACATGGAAAGAGATTTCATATTAAAACTTTTGAGGGTGATGATGATGAAATATAAATATTGGACTACAACATGTTAAGGAGACAACAACAAAAGTAAATGATATTTAGACATATAAGAAATTAATTCAATGAAGGAATAATATTTATTATGATAATTGAATGATTTTTTAATTTCATGTGGGGTATAATGTTTTCTTGAAAGTATAACCATATAATGATGTTATATGTTTATGAAATAATGTATAGTTGACCATGGGTAAATTGTTAATTTTTAAATGCTACAAGGAATTTGACCTAGGGTATTATTTTTATCAGCAACATTGAACCACTATAAAGTAATTGATATATTCCATGTCTCATTGTTGAGGATGCATATATCACAACCAACACATTTTCCTACCATTGAAGAAATTGAATTTAAACCTGATATATCATAATCGGAAAAACTTGTTATGTTTAATTACACTAGATGACATTAGTTGTGAATTTGGATGAATCAGATGATAACATTAAATTTCATACCTCATAAAATAGTGTATTCAATTTGGGAACCAAAAGACTCTAAGATAAATGAAAACCCATATATTTTTAGGATTTTATATCCCTAAAACTTTTATGAGATAATTTTTTCAAGTAAGGAAGAATGTATCACCAAGTCAAAAATCCAAATATGTGAAAATTTTATTTATATTTAACTATTATAAAATTAAAATTTTAATAATATAATGATAAATTGTAATAGTTTGATATCATGAAAAATTATTTTTAACATACTATGTCAAAATAATCCATCTATGATTATTTAAAATATTCCCTCAATAGTAAATTTTAATAAATAATTTAAAGTATAGTATTTAAATATGCCTAAATTCATTTCTATTAATGTTTTAAAATATATCTATAACCTAATATTTATTATCAATTTGATAGAAATAAATACAACAATAATTGCTAGTAAAAGGGATACTTTTTAGAAAATATTGTTTAAGTGCATAATGATGACCCAGTTTAAATAAATAAAATAATCCTTAATAAATAATGATTTATATAATATTTATAAATTATTTTAAAAAATATTAAATGAAACCCCTATTAAATATGAATGTTATTCAAAGAGTTTATGTAATAACCACTTATTCTTGAAAAATACATTTTCATTAAAACCATTTTTAATCCCGTTTTATATTTTTATTTTTAAATTAAATTGTGTCCCTTTGGTGAATTTAATTTTATAAAATGGATCACATTTTTTTAATCATCATAATTAATATTAGGTAATAAGTTCTGCATAATATTTATTATAATTAATAGTAAAATAAATAAAAAGTTATTTCCATAGCTAACATTAAAAGTGGTTTATGTTGGTCAATGATAAAAAATATGGGTTAAATGACCATAATAATTGTCTAAATACTATTGGATGATTTTTTTACCACAAACTTATCAAAGTATAAAATTATTGACTTTGTATTTATTTTATCATGAATATGAGTTATTAATACTTAAAAACATTAAAAAGTTGAAAGTGTTCCAATCTCCTCGATTATTAAAGGGAGCCTCCTCTGTAACGACCCAATGTTTCATTAATGGAAATCTCTCTTGATCTAATTTAATGTCTCTTTATATAAAAGGTTTTTATAAAATGTAAACTTCATTGGTTTTATGATAAGAATTGTGACCGTTACTTTTATAGTCGTTGAACAGTGATCATATGATTAGTATAAATATAGGGCTTTATCACATCCAATTTTACTTAGACAAAGAAAGAGATGGCCTCATGTAGTAAAATTTCCTCATATGAAGCCCATTTATCGGAGCTGAGAAAAGAGGTGGCATCCTTGGGCCTCGCTCTTGACCAAGCCCAAGCTGAGCTTCACCATGTTAATCTCGAACGGGATCGTCTACGGGAGAAGTGGAAGTTGATAGAAATTACCACTCGAGCGATGTTATCCGAGCCACCCCAAGAGTCTGTCACCATCGCACACCTTACCCTTAGGTCTTATGTTGATGTTTTAAGGGGTTATGTAACTAATCAATAGTACTATGTTCATGTACATTATTTTTTTATATAATAATGAATATAATTTCTTGTCATTATTGATACATTGTAAATAGTTTTTAAAGTACAAATGCTGTTTTTAGTTATCATTTAACCAAGAAATATATTTTACTAAATTAAGGGATATATGAATTAAATAATATTTTAATAAAATATTATTATTATTTTTATTAGATTAATTTTATTATATATAAATGAGCATGTAATTGTATGAATGCAATTATAATTTTTATTAAGGTTTGAATGCCATTTTTGTCAAAACCCGTGAATTTTCGATAAATGTCGGTTTTTTTTTAAAAAAGTAAAAATTAACATATTTATAAAAATTATTTTGATAAAATAAATGTTATTTTTGGAGTCATGTGGTCAAAATTATCCAACGGTGAATTTTTCATAATTTTCTGAGATAGTCAAATTTTTTAGTAAAAATTAAATACCTTTTAAATATATAATGTGTTTTATGACATCATAATGACCTAATAGTGATGTATTAAAATACTATAATATTTATTTTCCGAAAAGATATGTGTTACCATTAAAATAATGTGAATTTGGGTTTATTTGGATTAATTTTCGAAATAATAATTGACCCCTCAAGACTTATTAAACACCATGTATTTTTAAATTTTTTTCCATGGGAGTGTGACTCACCTCCACATAAGCAACACTATTATTTTAAGAAGTTCGGACTTTGGAAATATAAAATATTTTTTTCCTCTCCCCTTTTCCAAAGACCATGGGCAAAATCCATGGGATGGTTTGTGTTTTGGATTAATTTAATATAAGGGGTCCCAATCCTAAATAATAAAGAATTTTCTCACCTTCCCTATATAAACCCACCCAAGCTCCCACTTATACCTCACTCAAAGCCTTTGGAGTTCGTCGAACCTCTACCCTACTCTCTATATAATCCTCCCAAGGATCCCCAAGATCCCATGAAGCCTCTCACAAGCCTCTCTCTAGCCTTTGGAAGCACACTTCCAAGTAAGGGTTTTTTTCTTCCATTCTCATTATTGTCCAATTTTATTTAAGTTGTTTTGCCCTTTTAATTTCAACTATGAATGTTGTGGTATGGTTTCAAACCTCCCTCATACTTCCCTCTTTATGTTTTAATGATGGGAGACCCTTTCTATCTCATTAAATACCTCCGACGTACAACTGTTCCTATGCCGAAATTCCGGAAGGAACTTCTCTCTTCTCTTCTACATTCAAGCAATACTTTTGTATCATGAATCTAAATTCCCTTAAAAATGTTTGGAAATGTATCTATTTGACCTCCTTACTATCCATTATAGGTAAATATGATGAGTAACACCTTTCTCTCTCATCAACCATTTTTTATGAATTCTTATGTCACGTCGTTACGCTGCCGAAATCGCACCGATTTTCTAAGCCAATGTCATTATGTGGTGAATACCATGCCCATTTCTCCATAAAGGGTATTCAACTTTATTCACATTTACTTATTGATTTTAAAGTTTCTTGTATGAATTCCACATTCCTTTATCGTGGAATAAATGATTATGTTTTATGACTCCTTGATTTATGATCCATGTGGCACACTTATGCGTGAAATGAAATGTTTAAGAAGGGTGCACCCTTATAGCGCTCCAATGCATTGGGTAAAGTATAGTATCATGATCCTTCATGTGCAATTAGAATTGAATAATGATAATTCAAGTGAAATGAGGGTTTACTCGTTCTTTATGTGCAATGAGGATTTACCCATGCTCCATGTGCGATGGGCCTCAGCTCATGCTAATTCCATGTTAAGTGCTGTTGCCACATTTCCATGTTTTTATTATCATGATTTATCAGGCCTTTATGATCATGTTTCTCTTGTGATCTATTGATATTCCTAATGTCTAACATGTATTTTACTCCTTATGTTATTCCATGTCTATTCCCTTAAAGGGCTTTATAGCTCACCCTTTTCTTATGCATGTCCTCAGGTTGTCCCATGCAATGCTAAGTATGAGGGAATGTAGTGGTCATGTAAAGGAAGTTTTCAATAAAGATGTTTTATTTCATGTTTTAAGTTTTTATGCAATTATCCTAAGCCCCAAATACACTAAACCTCTTGATCTTCTTTGTTGTATCAAGTGATGTTTTATGTAATAAATCATGTTTAAGTCGTAATAAAAAGCAGGGTTGTCATTGTTGTTATCAGAGGATAGGTATGGTTATTTTTGGGATTAGGATTAGAAAACCCTAGTAAAGCCATATATACATCACTAAGTACAATAAAAACGTCCCTTTGTTTTTGGTAAGTACTGATTAATTTGTTTATCAAACAAATACATCCCTGTCTGGATACGAGCACGTAGAGGTTGCTCTGGCACAGATGTATCCTAGGGGTAAAACCTGAAAACACCGCTTTGAGCTAGACTCGAAGGAGAACTGGTGCACGACAATGGGCCTTGATGCACTCTTGGTTACGACACTCCCAGAGGATATGTCTTGATAAATTCACAATCCTAGTATGAACCCTTATTAAGGGAATTAAAAAAAATGAAACTAAGAATATATGTTAGAAATTAGATCATGAAAGCCTAGATTGGAGCCTATAGACTCATGAGTTAAGGAAATGAGTGTTTATTTATAAGTCATCAACATTTTTCTTTGGATTACCGTTTCTGTGTTACCCCTAACATTCCTTTTATTCAATCCAATGGCAGTAAATAAGAGGACTCAGGCTAACAACTGATGTGAAGATCAGTGTGATGACTGTACTAATGAGATGCCCAATCCAATGAGAGTGGGAATCACAAACTTTGTCACACTTCTCTCTCAGATAACTCAAGCATTGAATAGAAACATGGGTCAAGAGTAACGTCCGAACCCCCCTAAGAAAGAACAAGTCACTATTGAGAGCTTCACTAGACAAAGGCCTCCTAATTTTAGTGGATCATCTGATCCCACGATCGCTGAACAATGGATCAACTCCATTGAAAAGATCTTCTCCATCGTTTAATGTTCTGAAAAAGAGAAGGTTCTATTGGAGGCTTATCGTATGGAGGGTGAAGTTTATCAATGGTGGATGTTGATAAAAAATAAGAAGCCCGAGGAGGATATCGGGGTGTTTGAATGGAACGATTTCTGGAAGTTGTTTTTCGATAAATAATTTCGGTGCACCCTCCGGCTTAAGATGGAAATGGACTTCCTTTCCCTCAAGAAAAAAGTTGAAGAATATGTTAGACCATATGAGGAAAACTTCACAAGGCTTGCACGATATGATTCCGGCATTGATGTTAACCTCGAATGCAAGGTTGACCGCATCTTTGGTGGGATGACGCCTTGCATGCGGAAAGCATTAGTGATCCGTGACTTCGACAGCTATGAGGAAATTGTCTAATGTGCCCTCAAGGTCGAAATGGAGATCGGAGAATCATAGGGGTATCATGGGGATAAGAAGCGTAAGGTAGAATTTAATTCTGGTGGTCCGATGGATAAATTCAAAGGTGCTAAGAAGATCCAGCACCCCACTTGCCAAAAGTGTGGAAAGAAGCACCCTGTAAATGGCCTTAAGGGGACGAGCAAATGATTCAGGTGTGGAAGAGAAGGGAACCTAGCTGTTAACTATCGGAAAAAAAGGCCGACGACTACGACAGAGGAGTGGAACGCTCCATTCAAACCTCAACACGTTTTTCAATGCTACAAATGCAAATAACTGGGTCATTTTGCAAATCAGTACACTAATCCAAGGGATTTCCAAGACAACCAACAACCTCCAAGGAAGCAAGGAAGAGTTTTTGCCATCACTTCTGCCAATGTGAACCCTGACAACGAAGTAGTGACAGGTACGTTAGTTATTTATTCAATAATAGCGAACGTACTTTTTGATTCAGGTTATACGCATTCTTTTATATCTCAAAATTTTAGTAGAACAATCCCAGCACCACCACAAATCATGTATGTGAAGATGTCGGTGAGTACGAAAAATGGGGCAATCACTGCATCCCATGAATATAAGTCCTCCCCTGTGATAATCTGTGGATTGAATTTCCCGATGAACCTCTTCATAATATCTCTGGTGGAATTTGATGCAATTCTTGGCATGGATTGGATTTCCTTATATTGAGCAAACATAAATTTTCGGGAGAGGGAAATCACACTCCATATGGAGAATCGAACCCCGTTTCTTTACAATTGTAATGATGAAGATGAATCTCCTTCAGCTCCATCATCTCAAGAATGGAAATTACTGCCCTCTTAGAATGCGTATCTGGCTCAGATGATTGAGTCCAAGGAAGAAACCATCCTTGAAGAAATGCCTATTGTGAGGGAATTCGCCGAAGTGTTTCCTGAGGAACTGTCTGGTCTTCCTCCCTGAAGAGATGTTTAATTCTCAATTTAACTTATACCCAGGGATTTACCAATATCCAAGACTCCATATAGAATGGCTGTTTTAGAGCTTGAAGAGCTGAAGAAACAACTACAGGAGAATCTAGATAAAGGGTTTATATGCCCAAGTGCTTCACCATGGGGTGCACCAGTCCTCTTCGTCAAGAAGAAGGATGGGTCAATGCGGCTTTGCATCGATTATCGTGAACTTAACAAAACCACGATAAAGAACAAATATCCTCTCCCAATAATTGATGATTTGTTCGATCAGCTACGTGGAGCACAATTCTTCTCCCAGGTAGATTTGTGGTCAGGATATTATCAAGTAAGGGTGAAGAAGGAAGATGTCACCAAGACTGCTTTTCTTACGAGATACGGGCACTATGAATTTATAGTAATGCCTTTAGGACTCACCAATGCTCTAGAAATATTCATGGACATGATGAATGGAGTCTTTAGAGATTACCTAGACAAATTTGTGGTAGTCTTTATAGATGATTTTATAATATACTCCAAAACCAAGGAGGATCATGAGGAGCATTTAAGAACTATACTAGAGACTTTGCGCAAGGATAAGCTCTATGCAAAGTTCAGAAAGTGTGGGTTCTGGTTGATGGAGGTCTCATTCTTAGGCCATATCATCACAAGCAATGGGATATCTGTGGATCCCTCCAAAATAGATTCAATTGAGGGATGGCCGAGGCCAACATCGGTAATGGATATCCGTAGCTTCTTGGGGTTAGCTGGATATTGTCGACGATTTGTGAGAAATTTCTAACGATTGTCCAACCCTCTTACCAAGCTAACTTTAAAGGGAGTAATGTTTTCTTGGAGTGATGAATGCGAAGAAAGCTTCAAGGAGTTTAAAAGGAGTCTTATCACTGCTCTCGTGCCCACATTACCCACATGTGGGGAAATTTTTGTGGTATTGAGTGATGCTTCGAAGAAGGTCTTAGGATGTGTGATGATGCAGAATGATAATGTTATATCCTATGACTCAAGGTAGTTGAAAGTCGATGAGCAAAACGATCCAACACATGATCTGGAGTTGGCGGCGGTGATCTTTTGCTTGAAAATCTGGCAGCATTATCTCTATGGAGATAAATGTGAGATATATACTGACCACAAGAGTCTTAAATATATATTAACACAAAAAGAGCTTAATATGCGCTAGAGAAGATGGATAGATCTCATCAAGGATTATGATTGTTCAATCCATTACCACCCTGGGAAAGCGAACAAGGTGGCAGATTCCATAAGTAGAAAGGATCCAATGATTTTATCAATGATGAGAATTTAGAAGGATCCAATCTTCTTAGACTTGATGATGATGGACATGGGAATCATAGAGAAGCGAACATCATCAATCCTTTCACAAATGATTGCTCAACCCTCTCTTTTGGAATGGTTAATGGATGCTCAAAAGGATGATGTGGTAATTCAAAAAAAAGTGGAATCTATCGAAAAAGGGTAATCCTTGGAGTTTAATGTTAATGAAGAAGGAATTGTGCGGTTTGGAAAAAGACTATGTGTTCCATCAAGGCCGGAGCTGAAGAAGGAACCTTTGGATGATGCACATAGTTCAAATTTCTCTATTCACCCAGGGAGCACAAAGATGTATCGAGATCTCTGAGAAAACTTTTGGTGGGATAATATGAAGACTGAGATTGTTGAATATACATCAAAGTTCCTTGTGTGTCAGCACGTAAAGGTAGAGAGGCAGAAGTATAAGGGGATGATGCAACCATTCCCCATACCAGAATGGAAATGGGAAAACATCACCATGGAATTTGTCACCAGACTTCCGAGGAAATCCAAAGCAAAAAATTCAATTTGGGTTATTGTGGATCGTCTTACAAAGAGAGCACACTTCATTGATATTTGGTAGGATTTCTCGTTGGATCAACTGGCACGGATATATATCAGGGAAGTGGTAATGTTGCATGGAGTACTACTATCTATTGTGTCTAACCAAGATCCAAGATTCACCTCTATGGTTTGGAAGAGTCTTCAACATGCTCTAAATAATGAACTGAACTTTAGTACGTCTTATCATCCTCAAACTGATGGCCAATCTGAGTGGACTATCCAAACACTTGAGGATATGTTGAGAGCGTTCTCAATGGACTTTAAAGGAGGATGGGATCAATATCTTCCTTTAGTTGTGTTCTCTTATAATCACAGTTTCCACTCGAGCATCAAAAGGACACCATATGAAGCCCTGTATAGGAAAAGGTGCAAAACACCGGCATGTTGGGATGAGGTCGGTGAACGTAAGCTGCTTGGACCAGAAATGGTCGAGGAAATGGTGGAGAAGGAGAAAACCATTCAGCAGTATATCAAGGCATCCCAGAGTCAACAGAAGAGTTATGATGATAATCGTCAATGGGAACTTGTGTTTAAAGTCGGAGACATGGTTTTTCTACGCATATCTCCATGGAAGAAGGTCATGAGGTTTGAAAAGAAAGGGAAGTTAAGTCCAAGGTATATTGGCCCCTTCAAGATTCTTGATCGTGTCGGGGCTGTGGCCTATCGACTAGCACTTCCGCCTACTATGGCCAAAGTACATGATGTATTTCATGTTTCCCACTTAAGGAAGTATATACCGGACCCATCACATGTACTCTCTTCTAAGGTGGTACAATTGGAATACGATCTTTCTTATGAGGAGAAACCACTAAAGATCTTAGATCATAGAGAAAATGTTCTACGAAAAAAGACAATGCCCCTCGTCAAGGTTTTGTAGAGAAACCACAAGTTTGAAGAAGTAACTTGGGAATTAGAGGAAGTGATGAAGCTGAGTTACCCACATCTGTTTTAGTGTGGGAAAATGAAAATTCCGAGGATAAAATTTCTTAAGTGGGGAATATTGTAACGACCCAAAGTTTCATTGATGGAAATACCTCTTGATCTAATTAAATTTCTCTTTATATAAAATGTTTTTATAAAATGTCAACTTCATTGGTTTTATGATAAGAATTGTGGTCGTTGCTTTTATAGTCGTTGAACAGTGATCACATGATTAGTATAAATGTAGTTCTTTAACACATCCAATTTTACTTAGACAATGAAAGTGATGGCCTCATCCAGTAGAATTTCCCCATACGAAGCCCATTTATCGGAGCATAGAAAATAGGTGGCATCCTTGGGATTCTCTCTCGACCAATCCCAAGCAGAGCTTCACCACGTCAAGCTCGAACATGACTGTATACAGGAGAAGTGGAAGTTGATAGAAATTACCACTCGAGTGATGTTATATGAGCCACCCCAAGAGTCTGTCACCATCACACACCTTACCCTTAGGTCTAATGCAGCTATTTTATGGGGTTATGTAACTAATATATAGTACTATGTTCATATACATTATTTTTGTATATAATAATGAAATAATTTCTTGTCATTATTGATACATTGTAAATAGTATTTATAGTACAAATGGTGTTTTTAGTTATTATTTAATAAAGAAATATATTTTATTAAATTAAGGGATTTTTGAATTAAATAATATTTTAAAAAAATATTATTATTAATATATTTAGATTAATTTTTTATATATAAATGATCATGTAATTGTATGAATGCAATTATAATTTTTATTGTGGTTTGAAAACCATTTTTGTCAAAACCCATTAATTTTCGTTAAATGTCGGTTTTTATTTTAAAAGTGAAAATTAACATATTTAGAAAATTATTTAGATAAAAGAAATGTTATTTTTGGAATCAGTATGACGAAATTATCCAATGGTGAATTTTAGATAATTTTCTGAGACAGTCAAATTTTTGAGTAAAAATTAAATACCGTTTAAATATATAATGTGTTTTATGACATCATAATGACCCAATAGTGATGTAATAAAATACTAAAATATTTATGTTCGGCCAATATATGTTTTACCATTAAAATAATGTGATTTTGGGTTTATTCAGATCACTTATTAAAACATTAATGGACACCTCAAGACTTATTAAACACCTTGTCTTTTTAAATTATTTTCCATGGTAGTGTGACTCACCTCGACATAGTCAACCCTATTATTTTAAAAAGTTCAGACTTTGGCCTTATAAAATATTATTTGTATCATCCCTTTTCCAAAAACCATGGGAAAAAACCATGGGATGGTTTGTGGTTTGGATTTATTTAATATAAGGGGTCCCAAACCTAAATAATGAAGAATTCCCTCACCTTTCCTATATAAACCCACCAAAGCTCCCACTTCATCCTCACTCAAAGCCTTTTTATTTCGTCCAACCTCTGCTCTACTCTCTCTATAATCCTCCCAAGGTTCCTCAAGCTCCCAATAAGCCTCTCATAAGCCTCTCTCTAGCCTTTGGAAGCACACTTCCAATTAAGGGTTTTTTCTTCCTTTCTCATTCTTGTCCAATTTTATTTAAGTTGTTTTTCCCTTTTAATTTCAATTATGAATGTTGGGGTATGGTTTATCACCTCCATCATACATCTCTATTTATGTTTGAATTATGGGAGACCCTTTCTCCCTCATTAAATTCCTCCAATGTACACCCATTACAATGCCGAAATTTCGAAAGGAACTTCTCTATCCACTTTTACATTCAAACAATACTTTTGTATCATGAATCTAAATTCCATTACAATTGCTGGGACATGTAACTATATTACCTCCTTACTGTCCATTACATGTAAATATGATGAGGAAACCCTTTCTCTCTCATCAACCATTTTTTATGAATTCTTATGTCACGCCATAACGCTGTCGAAATCGCACCGATTTTCTAAGCCAATGTCATTGTGTAGTGAATACCATGCCCATTTCTCCATCAATGTTATTCACCTTTATGCACATTTACATATTTATTATAAAGTTTCATGTATGAATTCCACATTCTTTTATCATGGAATAAATTATTAGGATTTATTACTCCATGTTTTTGATCCATGTGTCACACTTATGCATGAAATGAAATGTTTAAGAAGGGTGCTCCCTTATAGTGCTCCAATGCATTGGGTAAAGTATAGTATCATGATACATCATGTGAAATGAGTGTTGAATCATGCTAATTAAAGTACAACTAGGGTTTACTCGTGCTTTATGTGTAATTACTATTTACTCATGCTCCATGTGCAATGAGCCTTGGCTCATGCTAATTCCATGTTAAGTGTTGTTGCCACATTTCCATGTTTTGATTATCATGATTTATCATGCCTTTATGTTCATGTTTCTATTGTTCTCTATTGATATGCCTAATTTCTAACATGTATTTTACTCCTCATGTTATTTCATGTGTATTCCCTTACTGGGCTTTATAGCTCACCATTTTCTTATGCTTGTCCTCAGGTTATCCCATGCAATGCTAAGTATGAGGGAATGTAGTAGTCATGTAAAGGAAGTTTTCAATAAAGATGCTATATTTAATGTTTTAAGTTTTTATTTAATGATCCTAAGACATAAAGACAGTAAACCTCAAGATCTTCTTTGTTGTATCAAGTGATGTTTTATGTAATAAATCATGTTTATGTTGTAATAAAAAGCAGGGTTGTCATATCCTCCCATCAAAAATTCACTAGTCATAACAGATTTACATGAATCTAAACCTAAAAAAAATCTATACCCAATAACCCGAGACACATTTTTTTTTTTTCAAAAATATCAACCCTACGGTCCTTAAGATGAGATCTAAAGGATCTCTTTCAATAGGGAGTTAATCATCCTAACAGAACATAATTATTTATCATTCCCTTTTACCAACATCAATTATGTCCTATCTGTTACAATATAATAACAAAAATATTTCACAAAAAAAACATGTTATTATTCCTATGAAAAAATTATTAATTTTATTCTCCTCCATCAAATGGGAAACTAAACCATGATAATTGTTTATACCAGTCTACCACCTCATGAACATATGTATTATGTTTTCCATCAATACATCATATAGATAGTCATATTTATGGAAGAAAATAATAAATATATATATATATATATATGTGGTACATGTTAAATAATTATTATTATATATATTTACTATATTATAAACTTCCATCCCCATCAACTAATTAAAATATGATAACTTCAATTTTGTCTACATGTTTATTACCATTAATATAAAGCGATGTGAATCATTTTTCATATCTGTATTTCATGTGTAATTATATATATGTATATAATTAAAAATTTTGTTTTTTATATGATTAGAAACACTCAATATATAATATAACTATGATCAAGACACATGGTCCATAACTTCCGAATAGAAACTTATGTGAAAAATGAAGCAATTCGCACCCAAAATAATGATAATAATTAGATATGATTATAAAATAGGCAATAAGTTGTTATAGGTAGATCATATGTGATATTATATAAATTTATATGGTTATATTTTGTTTTTATAATTACTATAAATTTATTATATATGATATTATATCATGATAAATTAAGTGGAATTAAGAAGTTATAGATTTCATCTTTATTTCATCTATATTGAGAGAGATTTAGAATTGTGAACCAATTTTATATTATGTGGTGTATATACTAACCCATTGGTGTATTTAATATTAATATCTATTTATTAATAGTAAATAATTTTTCATTTTGTTTTTAATTATTGATTGGATTACAATTTAAATGCTACCAAATAATTAATAATTTATTTTACAGTTTAATTTATTTATGATTGATTAATTTTTTTTCATTGGAGGAATATTATACTGTATCCATTAAAAACACATATTTGTTTATCATATGTATATTTATGTAGTGAATATTGTTTCACGAATTAATTCTTCTCGTTTGAAGTAAAATCATGTAACAAAATGATTAAAAGTAATGATGATCTTTTAAATATTTTTGATCAAGTATATTTTAATTCCATCTGCAGATTTTTTTAAACTATTTTAACATAACCACTTATATTAACAAAAATAATTTATTAAGGAAAATTTTTATATTCCATGAATTATTATATGTTTTTTATTTCATCAATAATTTTTTTCATAAAGGGTCATTTTTAACATTCTTTTAAAAAATATGATATTAATTGTTTTATTTTAACATATATGGAATTAATTGATTATATCGCCATCATAAATAATTATTCTGTATAACTTCCTTGATAATTATTCAATGGGTTTACAATTAATATTATTTAATGAAATTTTATAAGTTATTATCTTTAATATTTTCTCAGAAAAATTTTATTTTACTACAAAATCTACTTTTCAAATGAATTGATTGTCATCTCCAAACTATTGATTAATTTTGTTTCTATTAAGATTCTCATAAAACGTTCACTATTATGGGATCATATTTTATTATACTGATCTATATTTATATTATTCTATATATTCTTATTTCCCAAATCATAAATATTTGATCATAAAGTGGTTTACGATATATTATATTTGATTGAGGGGATAAATATTTATACTATGTACTATTTACTCAATTATAATTTTTTATAAGGAATATTATTTAGAATTAAGTATATAAGGAATTAATTAGACATGATATTATTGGTGTGGCTTGGAATTTCATATCCCCTAAATGAATGTACAATTCTAATGTTACCAACATGTTAGATGGTCTTATTAAATGTGTTTTTATTTTATAAATACCATTCGTTTAAACGTTTTTTAACAAGGAATTGAAGGTAAATATATCATGTTGTTTAATATCACGACATAGAACACATTCACCTTCCATAATTTAGAATTCATTTATTATACTTCATGAGTTTATTTCATTGATATTATTAATAAATACATTTCTTTCTCATGTTTTTCATAAAATTTTTTTTTCATTTATTTACCTTAACATATTGATTATTCCCAATTTAATCATGGTATATTACATTTTACATAACTCATACTGAGTGTTTGAAGTCACAATTATTTTATTTCCATTCCCTCTGATATGAACTGTAAATTATTTAATGAGTTTTATGGATGCAGAACAGATTAATTTTTTGCATTATATATTTCATTTCCAATATAAATTCAGAATCATGTTTGTATATGGTTTTTCAAGACTACTAAACTGATCGATCCAGGTTGATGTTGTCCTGTTTAATTTTTTTTATCTAATTAATCAAACACTTACTCTAGGATACTGGTGTCAGGATTATTATATTATTTTTGAGTCATGGTACATCATATATATTCTTTCTCAACATTATTTTGATAATAGGGAATCATATTGAATAATAAAATTATATATTTTATTTTAACCCTCTTGAATTGGATATTTACTACCACTCATATTATTTAGATGAATACATATTCTTGGGGTCCTAGAGTGTCGATGAGGCCCATTATAATATATGATTTAAACCATTATTAATTATTCTCTCAATCTTTGTCCAAACAGACATGGTTATTGTATGGTCTCATCCCTAAAAAACATATTCTTGTTATTTTAAATCTAGAGGTAAAATTATTTTACCAATTATAATTTAGGTATATAATTTTACAGAATTTAGAAAAACTATAACATAGAAAACATGTACATTATAAGTGAACAACTTGACTCAGTATCCATTTTTCAACCAAATGAAACCTTTTTAAGACTAAATCATGATTTCTTTTCAAGACACATATTCAACAATTTCATCGTGAAATATTCTTTTTCTATGAAAATATTAAGAACATTGAGAGAATTTTTAACATGTTAGATGAGAATAGAAAGTCCAGTAATGGAAAAAAGGAAAAAATAGAATTTATTTTTCCATGAATACTTATAAACCCATGAAATGAATTTCACAAAGTAATACTTTTCACAAATTAATCAAATCCTTTGATCTTATCTTATAAAATCGTAAGTTTATTGTAAAAATCAATATGAAACATAAATAATAAAGGTAACATGTTGAATAAATTTCATATCACTATTACATTTATTGTAGCTTTCAATTTTGTATAGGGATTACCATTCATTATAACATTTGGAATACCCACCGTAGTATAGTACCTTAATCTCTTAGTAGAAACCATACTAATTAACTATATCTTTTTAATCATTATATTTGATAGCTATAATGGGTCCAATATGCCTTATTTTATAATTAAACCCCTCATACTCATAATAAATACCCACAGTTTATAACATAAACAAAACACAAAAAACTTGCGTAAAACCGAAATAACATTTCCACTTTAAAATACCTTTTCATTTTAATTATCTATGAACTCGAAAATAAAAATATTATTTGAAAATAAAGTTGTTAAATTATAATAAAAACTTTAAACTATTAATGTGACATGAATTCAATTTTTTTTGATTATTCTATATATATTAAAAAATTCTTTTTGGTTTTATAAAATGTACCTGAAGGAGTAACTTTAAAAGAGGATTTTAAAATAAACTCCCTTATATAAAATGAAAAAAATATAAAATAATGAAATAATTTTAAAGAAACAGGAAAATATAAATTATTTAACATTCATGGCCATATAAATAAAAAAATAAAACAATTCTGAATACATGGACCTGAAAGTGAAATATTTAAAAGAATAAATCCTTGAAAATTTTAAAACCAAAATTTTAGTTAAAAACTCCCTCCCAAATATCATATTATTGAAGTGATCATTAATCAAGTGAACAACTTAAGGGTATTAACTATAAATATTTATAAAACTAGTTGAAATATATCAAAATATATTTTAAAATATCATCATCCATAATCTAATCACAGCATAATCAAGAAGTATATGTTACACCAAAATAATAAAAATTAGGTAAACAATTACCTCACTACGTTTAATAAGTAGAAGCATATTCCAAAAGAAAAAATAACCCTTAAAAAACTAAAAATCAATATAATAAATAAATTCATGATATAAAATGTAAATTATTAATTTTACAAAGCTCATAATAGAATAAATATATATAACATCAAAATATGTCTCAATAGATGAACATTGAGAGAAAGTACCTTACCTTGAGTCCGATTAACCACATTTATTATTTATCTTCTTGAATAATAGACTTATGTAAATAATTTAAATTATTGAGTAAATGTGGATGTTTATTATTCATTTTATATCACTTATTTCCATATAATCATGTCATATCTATTATTTACATATTCAATTTCATGTTAGATGTTCTAATGATATTCAATGCTTGAGTCTAAAATGACATCTGTATGCCGTCAATAGTAAATGTGGTCATTAAACCATAATATATTTAATAATATTCAGGAAATAATAATAATATTTATATATAAATTATTCTTTTAAATATATTTATTACAAAACAAAATGAAAAATTAACTATGTTACAATCATGGAGATGATAAGTCATGCATACACATGAGTAACATTTTCATTAATCAATGATCATTATCAAATGATGTTAATTATTATTTTATATTTATATAATGTTTAAAATGTAATTAAAATCATATTAATAATTTAAATATAAAAATTTATAGCATCCATGTAATGATGTTCTAAAAAATGAATCACACCACATCATGGAGGTTATCATTCATACGTACGCATGAACAATGTTATCATTTTTATGTGCATGGAAAGGTATGAATGAAAATGAAATATTTTTATTTAATAATAATAAATATGTTATTAACATCATATATAAACAATAATTCCTTAATTATAAATATTCTTGAGAGAAGGTAATGGGAAAAAAATACCTTTCTGTGAGGCGGTATTTCATCGTACAAAAAAAAGATAATTATTTTTCCATATAATGAAAATGGAGTTGAATTTAGTTTATTATAATAATATAATATTATCACATTATATTTAGGATAATTTATTTATTATTTCATCATGGTTTAAGAATATTTTAAGAAAGTGGAAGAAGAAATAAAATAGAAATACTTGATTAAAACCATACCTCTTCTTCAGATGATCTATTTTTCATAACACCTTAAGACCACTAAGGGTTATGTTTTGCCTAAAATAAGAGTTATGAAATGTGTGTAGTGATTATATTAAGGTATTGGTGCTTTTATGTTATGAAAAAAAATATGTAATGAAGAGTGAATAAATGTGAAGAATGGGTTACCTTTTATAAGAGATGAGAGGGGATCACTTGAAATTATTCAAAATACTAAATTATTATAATTTAATTTTCCATTAAAATTATATACAAGTGATTTATTTTGTATATATGATGATTATCGGTCATAAAAATTAACCAAATAAAAATTTTACAAGTTTTGAGAATTTTTAATCCTTTTTGTTTTGTTTTAACCCGTATTTTGCCTTTTTAATTCTTACCATAATAACCCGTAATTTACAATTTGAAGGTTAATATAATTATAGTAAAATGTCAAATGACCAAGAAATTTGTCATTGCTAAAATTTTCAACCATATTATAATAATTGGGATAATTGTTTTTATTTTTCGTACTTTTAAATCATTTAATAAAATATTTTTAATTTTTAAATATTATAAATCACACTTTTGAAAATATTTATAACTTTACAATTTAATGATATAATAAAGACATTATATCTTAGAAAAAACTATTTTAAAAAATAAGTGACATGTCAAGGTCATGAATTTAATTCGTTTATGAAATTAATTATCTAAAATTATATTTATTTTAATAATTTTAATATCATTTATATGATATTTCTTTTAATTAAATAATAACTACAACATCATTGTGAAAGCCATTAATTTAATTATTTATTCTATAAAATTTAAAAATAAATTATCATGTTGATAATAAGTAATTTATCTTTCAATGTGCTATTTATAGTCAATATATCCCATATATAATCCCATATTAAAAAAATCAGTTGTTATAAATTAAAGTATTATAAAATTGACTTTTCATTGAATAAAATTCTATAAATTTATTAAAGTCATCCAAGTCTATCCAAGAACTAATAAAATCTTCAAAATGATGATTTTGGGTGAAAATAACTCATAAGATAAAATAATGATTGGTTTTAGGATAATTTGATAATATTTATAATATAATTTTCACATTTAATTAACTAATTTATTCTTCACCGTGGTAATAAAAAATATTAATAATATTGTAACACCCCAAGATTTTATAGTGTGTTATTTCTTCAAAATAATTCAATAACTTTCACTACACGCAACACCAAGTTCAATCGCACCATGACTTACCAAACAAGCTGTTCAAAAGAGGTTATGAATAGTGTCAACTAAATTTTAAACTTTATATAATCCTTATAATTTTAGAATCCATATTATGAGTTTCTTAGACATAATGTAAGAACAAATTCAATTTCAGTATTTCACTTTTACCAAATTTTAATAGTGAACCCTTTTTAGATACTATATTTTAAACTTTTTTACTAAATGGGGACATCAAAAATTTAAAATGAAACATCCCAAGCTTCCACGGTACGCTAGCGTGTGTTGTACGCAACACCGAGTTCTAACACACCGTAACCAATCAAACTAGCCGCTATGAATAGTAACACCTACTTTTTGAAATTATATATATTTTATATTTGAAAATGGACTTCATTTTTGGATTCGGAATATCGAATTTAGCCTAAGGTGAAATATTGGTACATTTCGGATAACTTTCATATTTTGATGAATAGTGAAAATTACTAAATTTTAATTAAAAACAACTTTTTTAATCAAAATAATTGATAGTGATAAATTATGAATTTGAATGGTTTTAAAGTATATTTAGAATATATTTTTACCATTTAATATAATGTTGGTCATTGGACATAATTTTACAATTAAACCGAACATAAACAAGTGTCAATCTTTTGATAGTTATTATCTCTTAAAAACACGCTTTTTGTTTTGACAGCGGGAATTAATTTTAAATTAATTTCTGCCACTTCTGTGTTTTGAATTTAAAAAAATGGATTCCATATTTGGAATCAGGATGTCCAAATTTTGTAAATAGGTAACTTTTATTTTTAGACATTTTGAATAATTACTGTGGTAAATATTTTATTTACCATGGTTAAGGGTAAATCCGGAAAATAAGGGTTAAAAAATAATATTATAATAATAAAAAATTACCCTAAAACATGTCCTAAACTTATTGGTGGACACATACCCGACAATGATCATCCTTGGGTCAATTTGGGGACCCCATGGAGCCACTTGTATGTGGTAGGGACACTTTATATTAATAAAGTTAAAATAAAAATAAAAATGGCATAAGCTTACATCTTTTAGAAGAACAATTTTTACATAGGGTTATACATGTTGGATTTTCTATTATAAATATTCATTAGAAACCTAAAAAGATTTCATACATAATGATATTTTATTTATAATTTTTAGACATCAAATAAGTTAAATTATTAATGACACAATAATGATGAAATGTTTACCTCATTAATAAATCATTTAAATAAATAAGATTATAATGATTAAAATATTATCAAAAACCTGTCCAATTCTTATTGTTTGATGTTATTTATAATATTAGTAATCTTATCTTCGACCTCAATGATTTTTGGACCATTATAAACCGAATATAATTATATTATAAAGTAATACTTTCACTCTTTCCTAAAGAGCCCCTCCTCTCCCTTATAAAAGGAGACCACTTCTACTCATTCCTCACACCTCTAAAGCCACTTGGATCGTCCAAACTCTGCCCAAATAAGCTCCCCACATCCCTCTCCTCCTCCTTGAAGCTTCCCCTTAGGCAGAAAGCATTTCAAGAAGTCCTTTGGTTCCAACCAAAGTGAGTTACCTAAATTAAAGGTAACGATTTATCTTAAATTATTTTCATTTATTTTGCTTCTCCAACCCCCAAACTCTTTTTATTTCCTTTCTTTTGTAACAACACCAGTATCCAAAATATACTAGGATGTTGTTATAAGAAGGATTCAAACTACACATACACACAACTCCATCTAATGGATGATGAACATAATGTTTCTGTGGATGGCAAACTAACGCCTCACGAAACGATGATTGTTCAAATACATCTTACCGCCTATCATGGTGGCCATTATGATGGCACTGTAATTAAATATGATATTAATGATATATATTTTATATATAAGCTTCTTTAATTCCATTTTATTTCATATCCTTATTCGTTTCATGTTGTATATACATACGATAATTTCATTTGAGGAAGTGCGGACTACCGCCCCCTTAAAATGATATGACTCGTTCATACCACACATGGAACGTATAAAGGATGGTGTTAATGAACTTAAGTAACATATATGAAATATTATATTATACTGGAATAATAATATACCTATGTATCATTTGGATTCAATTCTTTTAAAATGAAAAATTAAATGGAAGTAGCGTTCGTGCGTACGTGCGGACTACCGTCTCCACGAACGTGATGAGATTCATTGTCCATCATATCCATTAAAGTATAATTATAATTTGATGATTTAAAAATAGTATCTAAGGACTTTATATCATTCTGGATATGAATAATATACATCCCATTAATAACGAATATGTCTCACATAACAAAGAATATAAAGTAAAATGAACCCGTTAACAACCGAAATGACGATAATTCTAAGATATTATTAACAAATCAATGTTAAAAGATCATATATGATATCATATTAAAGTAAATGATTCTTTTATTATTCAATAACAATTATTTCACCATTATACAGGAGGTAAACCTACCATCGACCAAGGAAAAATTACAAAGTAAGGGATTCTCTTATCTCACTTTCAATTCTGTGAGATTTCCATTGTTCGCCACTAAATTATTGAAAGTGGTGTATTGTGTACTGTCATTTGATATATATTATCATGATTTTCTTTATATTCATGTTATTCTGTAAATCATTTGGTGGTTATTAACTTTTGGCCATACAACTCAGTTGATTAACATGGTAAGGGATTTTCTTATCTCACTTTCAATTCCGTGAGATTTCCATTGTTCACCACTTAATTATTGCATGTGGTGTACTGCCCATGATTGTATTCATTGTGTAATATAATTTAATTTATGGGTATTTACATCATCATGTTATGATACTTATTTCATGGGTGTATGTTTCGTAAGTTACCTAATCGATAAGGGAATTTGAGATTTCAATTTCCACTCATTTGGCTTTACACATATTTCATTGATTATATTACTCCAAGATTATGTGTGGAATCGCTATTCATTTGATTATGCCTTAATTTCCACTCCCCTTTCTGTGGATATACTTTTTATACACATAATCACTCCATTGATAAATTCTCAAGTGATCGGTATGAACTTGATAAGAGTAATTTTAACTCAATCTCCATTTGTTGAGTTAAATATCCAATTCGTTGGTGTTGTTTCTACAAGAATATGTGTGAATATCCTTTGATTTTTTTTACACTGAATATTCAATCATATTTAGTGTATTTATATTTTTCACACATAATTATGTCGTTGATTTATCCTTAACCTAAGGATACGGCCTTTATGAGAGATTTCATCTCAATTTACATTGAACTGAGACTTCTTTGTTGATATACGCCAAATCACTTTTATGCGGTGTATATAATGTACTTGACATAGTATATCATGAATCCCTTTATTGTCATGATATTACAAAGTTTTTATTACCTCAATTATTTGTATTCAAGTGTCTCTCTATTTGTTAGAACCTCTAACCAAAATACCATTTTAAAATGTTTTAAAGACTTATTCTTCTATATCTTGCTCATTAATGTCCATGTTTTAAAAATGGTTTTAAGGATTTATTTATATGGACATTAATGTTTTAAAATTAAAACTCCTTTTAAAAGTTTCAAAGTGGTATGGGACACTTTGATTCAAAAGTCTACTTTTAAATGGCTTCTTGACAAATAGTGTGACTTTTAAATGTTTTCAAGAAAAGGGGGATATTTCTCTCAAATATTTTTGATGATTATTTTCATCTATGTCAACATCCTTCATTATTCATGATTGAGGTTAATGTGATACAATACAATCTTCCATATTGTATCAAATGAGTTACGTTTGACTGTGGATGTTCTATTTTTATACCATTCATGGTTTGTGGTTAAAGTATTGACATTTCGTATGCTAGTTTTAATACGAATGTTTATTTTATGCTTAAACCTTTTCATATGAGGAATGCATTGGACTTAATAAGTGACGGGTGGATCCCGCTATAGCTCCTCGATGCATCGGTAGGTCTCATGAGACAAACTAGTGTCTTGGCACAAGGCCTTGACAAAATCTTATTTGTAGTCTTGGCACGAGGCCTTGGCTAAGTGGTTATGATATTCTGGCATTATGCATTCCAACATTATGAAAGTGGATATTGATATTGCATGTGATCATTCGACTAGTAGAATATCCATGTGAGTATGTAAATGGCATTATTTCATTTTACCTTTGCCATTTTATGCTGAAGTTCAAGTTAAAAAGGCTTTTGTTTTAGTTATAAATTGCCTTAAGTGTTTATTCTTATTTATAAAATCTTATGCTATAATGTTATCCTTACTGAGCATCTGAGCTCACCCCTTTCAATGTTTTATTTTTCCCAGGATTATGAAGAAGTAATTTATGAATGACCTGCAGGGATAGTATGAGGGGATATGAAGACAAGATGTTTTTTTTATGATGTAATGTAAAAAACTTATGAATATATCTAGTGTTTCCAAGGCTACTAAACCAATCGGTCTTTCGAGATTTGATCTCTCTTGTGATCATGCCAATGTTATGTAATAATGCACCGACTCTGGGTAACTGGGGTCGGGGCGTTACAGTTGGTATTAGAGGAAGTTTAGTACAAACCTTGGAAGCTAGATTTAGATAAACTCTGATTAGAGCACGTAAACCTAAGATGAACTTTGAGGATTAGTATAGAAGAACTTCCTAGAATTTTGGTATTGTAGAGATTTTGTGAGTTTTCCGAGCAATACATCCCTGTCTGGATACGAGCAGGTAGAGGAGGCTCTGGCACAGATGTACCTAGGAGTAAAACCCAAAAACACCGCTTTGAGCTAGACTCGAACGAGAACTGGTGCACGACAACGGGCCTTGCTGCACTCTTGGTTACGACACTCCCGGGGGATATGCTTAGGATAACTCTCATTTTCTTTACAAATCATTTTGAAGGGTTTATGAGTATATACTTCCTTAAAGAAAACATTCTTATGATTATGGATTATATCCATAAATAGTTCAATTTATGTTAAGTGTTTTATAAGTATGGGATTATGTATTTTGATTCATAAACTGATCTAGTTTATGCCATTGTTTAGAAATGGCGCCCAGTAGAAGGAATGAGAACTCCGAAAATGCACATGATCCAAAGAGAAGGAAGGATCATATCTTTCATGGTCTTAAGCTAGAATTTATAAGAGAAATAGTCTCCCATGTATTATCATCATATGAAGAAATAATATCATGTGTTGATAAGATAAGTAAAGAGTTTACTGAGTCCTATGGCTTTGAAGGGAAGCAAGAGAAGAAAAGGATGGAAGAGAGAAAGATGGATAAAGGGAAAAGGGAAAAGAAGAATTTTCCCATATGTGGTAACTGTGGAAAGAAACACCCTGGAACTTGCCTGAAAGGAATGGGAGTTTGTTATAAGTGTGGAGGAAAAAGGCACAAAGTACGTGACTGCAAGGGTAAGAAAATGGTTTTAAATGTACAATGCTTCGTTTGCAAAGAGTTTGGACACTACGCGAACCTATGTCCCAGTCATCAGACTATGCCGCAAATGATGTTATTGGATAATAATCAAGTTATGATACTACCACAGATGAATAGGAATGATTAGAGTTCTTATGTTGATTATGTCAATTGAGTGTTGTATCAACAATGTACTTGTTATAATAATTATGGAGTATATAAGGATTGTACTACAGTACTATTTCATTAAGGATTTGAGATTGTGTGGAACAAATAAAAGTGACTCAATAGAAGGATAAATTTTTGGAAAATATATGGTTGAGAGAATGATAAACCATAATATAGTTCTGATACCGAGGTAGTGATTTTCGAATAATACATGATTATTTTGGAAAAATTATATTGGATATTCTTGACTACCTTGAAACTGATTAATGATTTGTATATTCCGTCATTGTTGGGGTTTAAAACATTTTTGGATTGATGAAGTATATCCAGCACTATATATGGAATAAGGGAGAATGAATGTAATCAATAAGGAATATGGTAATTCAGGATGATTCAGTGTATTAAAAGAATACATGATGAAGGTATTCATATGCTATTACGGGGTAAAAAGGATCTACATTATGTTTACCTTCCTTATAAATGTTGGACTGTGAGTTTGGACAGAAGTATTTTGGATAGTTCTAGTTTGGATTATTTTGGATTACCATAAAAGGAAAACCCGGAGGTCGGGCGGCAACCCGTCGCGTCCGGCAAGGCTACGAGACTTGAACCTGCAACCGAAGGGCAACAAGGGTGTATCACCTACCACTGGCCCACAAGATGTCCTGGATTAAATAATGTTGTTTTTTTAAAGATCTGGTAGATGAATTATAAATTCATTTATTTTGGAACCCTGTACGAATAGTATAAATAAAAAAAAATTACGTTCTATTATCTTTTAGAGTGATAGATGAGTTTGTGGTAGAAACTTATTAATGGATAAAACTCTAATTATAAAGTAAGTATATCTCCTTATGATCTTAGCCAATCTCATAAATAAATTCCTCAACATTAATAAAAGGAACTTAGAACAAAAATGTTTTCCTAGATGGTACCTTAAATCATCACTAATTTATGGCTTTGGGATTGTTGGCCTTTTCATAGCCATGTTATCTACCACTCTCCATCAGATAATTGATGGTTAGATTTCTCCTCCATATCCATATTTTCCTACATGGAACCCTAGTATGTGTTATTTTCGGTAATCTTCATACTTTCAACTCTTTATTTTAAATAGAGGCATCATTAATTCATTTTTCGATGTGGGATTTCAACTAAGATATTTTGAAACGTCAAAAATGTGTTATCCCAATACCCTATATTTTGTTGAACTGATGGTACTTCAAATCATCATAGATTGATGAGTTTAATGACCTCAATTTTATACTTGTTTGTGATTGATGACCTCAATCACTACCTATAAATATTTACGTTTTTCCTCCAATTATATGTCTATAATTGCCACCAATGTTCTCCTAATAGAGATCATAATTTGGTGGTGATCCTTTCATTTCTCTTTTCCTCATATTAAGACTAAATTTTAGTAACCCAATTTCCGATGTGGGTTTTCCCACAAAGATATTTCCTATTTTCAACCTTTTATTTTCGAAGAACAATTTCAAATTGCGAGGACGCAATTTATTGAAGGAGGGGAGAATGTAACACCCCAAGATTTTATAGTGTGTTATTTCTTCAAAATAATTCAATAACTTTCACTACACGCAACACCAAGTTCAATCGCACCATGACTTACCAGACAAGCTGTTCAAAAGAGGTTATGAATAGTGTCAACTAAATTTTAAACTTTATATAATCCTTATAATTTTAGAATCCATATTATGAGTTTCTTAGACATAATGTAAGAACAAATTCATTTTCAGTATTTCACTTTTACCAAATTTTAATAGTGAACCCTTTTTAGATACTATATTTTAAACTTTTTTACTAAATGGGGACATCAAAAATTTAAAATGAAACATCCCAAGCTTCCACGGTACGCTAGCGTGTGTTGTACGCAACACCGAGTTCTAACACACCGTAACCAATCAAACTAGCCGCTATGAATAGTAACACCTACTTTTTGAAATTATATATATTTTATATTTGAAAATGGACTTCATTTTTGGATTCGGAATATCGAATTTAGCCTAAGGTGAAATTTTGGTACATTTCGGATAACTTTCATATTTTGATGAATAGTGAAAATTACTAAATTTTAATTAAAAACAACTTTTTTAATCAAAATAATTGATAGTGATAAATTATGAATTTTAGTGGTTTTAAAGTATATTTAGAATATATTTTTACCATTTAATATAATGTTGGTCATTGGACATAATTTTACAATTAAACCGAACATAAACAAGTGTCAATCTTTTGATAGTTATTATCTCTTAAAAACACGCTTTTTGTTTTGACAGCGGGAATCAATTTTAAATTAATTTCTGCCACTTCTGTGTTTTGAATTTAGAAAAATGGATTCCATATTTGGAATCTGGATGTCCAAATTGTGTAAATAGGTAACTTTTATTTTTAGACATTTTGAATAATTACTGTGGTAAATATTTTATTTACCATGGTTAAGGGTAAATCCGGTAAATAAGGGTTAAAAAATAATATTATAATAATACAAAATTACCCTAAAACATGTCCTAAACTTATTGGTGGACACATACCCGACCATGATCATCCTTGGGTCAATTTGGGGACCCCATGGAGCCACTTGTATGTGGTAGGGACACTTTATATTAATAAAGTTAAAATAAAAATAAAAATGGCATAAGCTTACATCTTTTAGAAGAACAATTTTTACATAGGGTTATACATGTTGGATTTTCGATTATAAATATTCATTAGAAATCTAAAAAGATTTCATACATAATTATATTTTATTTATAATTTTTAGACATCAAATAATTTAAATTATTAATGACACAATAATGATGAAATGTTTACCTCATTAATAAATCATTTAAATAAATAAGATTATAATGATTAAAATATTATCTAAAACCTGTCCAATTCTTATTGGTTGATGTTATTTAGAATATTAGTCATCTTATCTTCGACCTCAATGATTTTTGGACCATTATAAACCGAATATAATTATATTATAAAGTAATACTTTCACTCTTTCCTAAAGAGCCCCTCCTCTCCCTTATAAAAGGAGACCACTTCTACTCATTCCTCACACCTCTAAAGCCACTTGGCTCGACCAAACTCTGCCCAAATAAGCTCCCCACATCCCTCTTCTCCTCCTTGAAGCTTCCCCTTAGGCAGAAAGAATTTCAAGAAGTCCTTTGGTTCCAACCAAAGTGAGTTACCTAAATTAAAGGTAACGATTTCTCTTAAATTATTTTCATTTATTTTGCTTCTCCAACCCCCAAACTCTTTTTATTTCCTTTCTTTTGTAACAACACCAGTATCCACAATATACTAGGATGTTGTTATAAGAAGGATTCAAACTACACATACACACAACTCCATCTAATGGATGATGAACATAATGTTTCTGTGGATGGCAAACTAACGCCTCACGAAACGATGATTGTTCAAATACATCTTACCGCCTCTCATGGTGGCCATTATGATGGCACTGTAATTAAATATGATATTAATGATATATATTTTATATATAAGCTTCTTTAATTCCATTTTATTTCATATCCTTATTCGTTTCATGTTGTATATACATACGATAATTTCATTTGAGGAAGTGCGGACTACCGCCCCCATAAAATGATATGACTCGTTCATACCACACATGGAACGTATAAAGGATGGTGTTAATGAACTTAAGTAACATATATGAAATATTATATTATACTGGAATAATAATATACCTATGTATCATTTGGATTCAATTCTTTTAAAATGAAAAATTAAATGGAAGTAGCGTTCGTGCGTACGTGCGGACTACCGTCTCCACGAACACGATGAGATTCATTGTCCATCATATCCATTCAAGTATAATTATAATTTGATGATTTAAAAATAGTATCTAAGGACTTTATATCATTCTGGATATGAATAATATACATCCCATTAATAACGAATATGGCTCACATAACAAAGAATATAAAGTAAAATGAACCCGTTAACACCCGAAATGACGATAATTCTAAGATATTATTAACACATCAATGTTAAAAGATCATATATGATATCATATTAAAGTAAATGAATCTTGTATTATTCAATAACAATTATTTCACCATTATACAGGAGGTAAACCTACCATCGACCAAGGAAAAATTACAAAGTAAGGGATTCTCTTATCTCACTTTCAATTCCGTGAGATTTCCATTGTTCGCCACTAAATTATTGAAAGTGGTGTATTGTGTACTGCCATTTGATATATATTATCATGATTGTCTTTATATTCATGTTATTCTGTAAATCATTTGGTGGTTATTAACTTTTGGCCATACAACTCAGTTGATTAACATGGTAAGGGATTTTCTTATCTCACTTTCAATTCCGTGAGATTTCCATTGTTCACCACTTAATTATTGCATGTGGTGTACTGCCCATGATTGTATTAATTGTGTAATATAATTTAATTTATGGGTATTTACATCATCATTTTATGATACTTATTTCATGGGTGTATGTTTCGTAAGTTACCTAATCGATAAGGGAATTTGAGATTTCAATTTCCACTCATTTGGCTTTACACATATTTCATTGATTATATTACTCCAAGATTATGTGTGGAATCGCTATTCATTTGATTATGCCTTAATTTCCACTCCCCTTTCTGTGGATATACTTTTGATACACATAATCACTCCATTGATAAATTCTCAAGTGATCGGTATGAACTTGATAAGAGTAATTTTAACTCAATCTCCATTTGTTGAGTTAAATATCCAATTCGTTGGTGTTGTTTCTACAAGAATATGTGTGGATATCCTTTGATTTTTTTACACTGAATATTCAATCATATTTAGTGTATTTATATTTTTCACACATAATTATGTCGTTGATTTATCCTTAACCTAAGGATACGGCCTTTATGAGAGATTTCATCTCAATTTACATTGAACTGAGACTTCTTTGTTGATATACGCCAAATCACTTTTATGCGGTGTATATAATGTACTTGAAATAGTATATCATGAATCCCTTTATTGTCATGATATTACAAAGTTTTTATTACCTCAATTATTGGTATTCAAGTGTCTCTCTTTTGGTTAGAACCTCTAACCAAAATACCATTTTAAAATGTTTTAAAGACTTATTCTTCTATATCTTGCTCATTAATGTCCATGTTTTAAAAATGGTTTTAAGGATTTATTTATATGGACATTAAAGTTTTAAAATTAAAAATCCTTTTAAAAGTTTCAAAGTGGTATGGGACACTTTGATTCAAAAGTATACTTTTAAATGGCTTCTTGACAAATAGTGTGACTTTTAAATGTTTTCAAGAAAAGGGGGATATTTCTCTCAAATAGTTTTGATGATTATTTTCATCTATGTCAACGTCCTTCATTATTCATGATTGAGGTTAATGTGATACAATACAATCTTCCATATTGTATCAAATGAGTTACGTTTGACTGTGGATGTTCTATTTTTATACCATTCATGGTTTGTGGTTAAAGTATTGACATTTCGTATGCTAGTTTTAATACGAATGTTTATTTTATGCTTAAACCTTTTCATATGAGGAATGCATTGGACTTAATAAGTGACGGGTGGAGCCCGCTATAGCTCCTCGATGCATCGGTAGGTCTCATGAGACAAACTAGTGTCTTGGCACAAGGCCTTGACAAAATCTTATTTGTAGTCTTGGCACGAGGCCTTGGCTAAGTGGTTATGATAGTCTGGCATTATGCATTCCAACATTATGAAAGTGGATATTGATATTGCATGTGATCATTCGACTAGTAGAATATCCATGTGAGTATGTAAATGGCATTATTTAATTTTACCTTTTCCATTTTATGCTGAAGTTCAAGTTAAAAAGGATTTTGTTTTAGTTATAAATTGCCTTAAGTGTTTATGCTTATTTATAAAATCTTATGCTATAATGTTATCCTTACTGAGCATCTGAGCTCACCCCTTTCAATGTTTTATTTTTCCCAGGATTATGAAGAAGTAATTTATGAATGACCAGCAGGGATAGTATGAGGGGATATGAAGACAAGATGTTTTTTTTATGATGTAATGTAAAAAACTTATGAATATATCTAGTGTTTCCAAGGCTACTAAACCAATCGGTCTTTCGAGATTTGATCTCTCTTGTGATCATGCCAATGTTATGTAATAATGCACCGACTCTGGGTAACTGGGGTCGGGGCGTTACAAATATTACTATTAATAAAGTCCAAAAAATGGACCTAATTAATAAATTATTAGCTTATTATTAAAATTATGGAACACATATTTCAAAATTAGATAATCATAATTGGATAAATTTAATTTAAAATTAATATTGTTGACAAATCTAAGACAACTAATTTTTTGAGTAAAACTTTCAAAAGATTTAAATGTTTTTATATCAAAATTTACTATGATATTGATTCAAATGAAAAAAATTTGATTTAACTATAAAATTTATCTAATTATACTTTATAACTATTCAAATATATAATTTACAACTACAAACAAATTTTGTGAAAAATATGTTTTTAATTAAAATGCAGTATTTTCTACACAAGGGATAAAAACGAACCTTATCAAAAAATCACCAAAAATTCATCCAAAGTTAACTTTTATATTCATATTTAAAATAATAATTTTTTTAAAAAGAAATTTTAAAAGTGTAAAATACTAGATTTAAAACATATTCACCATCCAACGACGAAAAAATACCTTTTTAGGAAAATAATTATTTATGCATAAAATTTGATTTTTCCTTATATCAAGTCAAGAAAATACATAAGATTAATTTTAAACATTATACTGAATAAATTAATTAAATTTATCATTAATTTAATCAAACATTAGTGTTTTTTATTTATCGGTATAAAATAGATGTGTGGAAATTTAAATAGTTTATTAGAAATGTGTTTCTTATTATTTTAAAAAAGTGATCTAAGTTCATTTATAATTATTTAGTTAAATAATTATATATACATGTGAAAAACATATTTTAATAATTCAGTTAATAATATTCATTCTTGGATTTCTAACGGTTAGGTTATAATGGTAGAATTTAAATAATAATATGTAGTTCTCTTAAATGAGATGTGGCATATCATGTATACTATCTAACATTATATTTATTTATTTTTAAATATGGGATGTTATAGTTAAGATTAATAATAGCTTAGTTAGTGCCTAATAAAAAAACATATATATTTTAGGTTGATAATTAAGAATTTGTTTATCAAGTTGTACATATACTAAAAAAATGAATTATTATTTCATTTATGGATATCATTGGTGATTTACTATTTTGTTTTTACTCACACAGTACATATGGTCATCAGGGTAAGTGAAATAGTTATGGTTATGATATAGGTAATGGAAATGGTATATTGATTCTTTTAGAGATACAATAACATAGTAAAGATAATATTTTTTTTATAACGCAAAGAATATGATTGAGTTATTTATAGTGTTTAAAATTTTATTTGATTAATTTCTTTTAATTTCCCTCCATGTATATGCTTGAAAAAATATGGTTATTACTATTTTTATAAATATTTTATGTTATAAAATTTGATTAATTTAATAAAAAATATTATATTTTTTAATCATTTTTATTTTATTTAAATTCATTATTATTTTTTATGGATGGTTAAGGATTAAGTTAATTACTGTTATCTAATTGAAGTGGTATTTTGGATATAGGATCTGTGTTATATATAATTAACCCTTGGTATTATATGACAACCTATATTTTATTGGGCTACATGCAGGTGGTTAGTTTCGTCACTTTTAATGGATACAAATTAGGTATACGTATATATGTTGTTAATGGGGAAGCGTTGTTAAATTTTTGTATTGCCTTTTGGGATGTATTATCATGATTTTAAATTTATGATTATATGTCTCTAGTATCATGGTTATATATAAATAATATTTTTATCTCATATTTGATAATATATTGTATAAAATTATAAAAAAAATAAATTTATATCATATATTTTTTTGGTTTTTATGAACTATATCAATAGAAAAAAAATTATATTTAGAAAAAAACCTCCCCTAAATACATTATTTCAACCCAATCCCCCTAGAATCCTACTCTCTCAAAAAATATAATTACATCCCCCTATAATCATATTCCATTATCATATTGTTGTGTCTCCATCATGTGTAATTATAGTAATTGATCTAAGACATAAAAATGAAATATCTATCAAAAAATTCATATTGTTATCTCAAGAACCACCTTCTTTTCAATATTATTAGTACATGCGTTACTAATATTTATTTTTTCCTTATAAATTTACTTTCAATTAATTTAGATGTTAAATATGGTTTGATAGATTATAAATATATATATTGTTTTATTAAGTCTATTTAATTGTATTTTCCCTAATATTGATCATTATTATAGATGTTAAAAAGGATTTTAAATTTTTCAATTAATATTTTAAATTAATTCTATTTATATTGAAATATTTTTCAATATAAAATTATATTTTTAATTAATCTATGTTATGTTTATAAATTTATATATTCTAGTTAATAATTATATAAAAAAATTTAAGTTATATATTATAACACGTATACTTATATAATAACAGTTTTGATGAAATTTACCTTTTAGTATATTATAATTTTTTAATTTATATACATTGATAAATTATAAAATATTTTATATTATTATTATATTATTAGTATAGAGTTTTTATTTTTTTATTCCTAATAAATTTTTTATAAATATATGAATTTATATAATTTTATAGATATTATATTCTAATAAAATAAACATTCTTATTTTAAGTATTAATTTTTATTAGATGAAACATTTATTAATGAATTATATTATTATAAATATGTATAATATTATATAAATTTTTGAAAAAAATTATTATTATTCAATTTTTGAAATTTTATTTATGTATATCATGTTTTTATACATTTATTATTCTATAAAAGTATATAATTTTAAAAATTATTTATAAATTTATTAAATACATTTTTTATAATTTTATATATTTTTATATAAATTTATAAATTTATATACTTTTTACTCATTATGTACACCTTTATAATATATATATATATATATATATTATTTTTATATAATTTATATACTTGTGAACTTTTATTAATTATTTATTTTTATATTTTCAGATATTATAATATAATGAATATATTTTCAATGAAGACATTTTATTAGTTTTGAGTAAATTTGTTGTATATTGTATTCTTATAGAATTTTGGTTAGACATTTTGTGTATTCTCACTGCCACATCTTTGCAGAATTTTTGAATCCACTTGAACAATTTCAATATTTCTTTATTCAATAATGAATTAGGTGGGGGGATTTTATCCAATTACCTTTTATAGTTTCATCCTGATACAATTTAATTATCATGAAGAAAAATGTTATCATATCAATTGAACTTTTATCTTATCAACCAATAGAATTTTTTTAGGTGTAGCATTTGTTTTTAATAATGTATGGGAAAAATTTGTCAAATATTAAGAACATTTTCTAGATTATGAAATACGTGTCCTTATAGAATATCCATTCATAGATGATAAACCATTAATGTAGGGTAAAGGAATATCAAGAGGTTCTAGAAATAAGAGTGTTTAGAAGAAAGGGTGTCGGTAAATATTGTTTCAATTAGCAATAGTTCTGAAGTTATGAGGTTTGGAAATTATATTATATAATATGATCAAATGATCTGTTTTATCATGTGGGTGGGTTTCAAAAAAAGAAGACATATCATTGCCTTAGAATTCATTTTACAATGTCAGAATGATGTGTTGTAGAGGTGAAATAAGTATGAGGAATATTTTTTTACCTTATGGATTACATTTCATGATTTTTTATAGAGATCTTGATTTATGATTAGTTTCGGGATGTGAATATTGAAGATGTTAGGGAGAAGATATTTTGACTATACATTGATTGAAATTGGAATTTATAAATTCTCAATATAGTTTTATAAATGAATTTATAAAATGTCATGTTTTGAGTATTCCCTTTTGAAATAATCCAATTATAAGGATATAGGTTATTATTAATGAAAAATGATTAGAAAAATTATATATAATACAAGATGGCCTATTTTGTGTGTTAATTTAGAAGAATATATATGATAGGGAAATGATTAATCTTAGTCTTGTGCATTTTCGTAATATAATGTAATGAATGTCCCTTTTTCTAATCCAATAAACTATTATAAACTAATGGAAAGACTGTTTGTGAATTTAAAACGTAGTATTTAGGAAAAAAATAGTGTGGGGATAGATGATATAAAACTGGAGGATACTAAATTTATGGTTAGTTGAATCATTTTTAGCTATAAAAATGTAGTGGTATAACTTACTGAATAACTTTCATTATCCAAAATTTTTGACTCCTGATTCAATTATAATAGTACTTTTAGGTCGAGTACTGATAAAATACATTGAATATTTCTTGGTAAAACATTATTTTATAGATGTGATAAAAATAATTAACCATATTTTTAATTAGAAAATTGGAGAATTTGGAATTGTGGATATTCAAATGATACATTCTGATTGAAAATTAATTTTTTTTAAGAATAGCCTCCTTTTAAGGGATAAGGAGGAACCCATCATGACATAAAGACATAGACATGACAAAAGGCCCCAATAGACCAAAATATCAAGACCGTAAACAACCAGCACTACATGAAAGATTCACCACCCAACAACAAATAACATTAAGTCCAAATTCCACAGTCTCAGAGCTGAACGACTAGCTCTCCCGTGCAAAAGCGCACGGGCCAGGAACCGATGGTCGAAACCATACCCTCTCAAACTCCCAATTCCGAATAGCCAAGAAACAATGATAATTCATTGCCATGCACCTCATTTGGAACAAATTATTGTAGATAATTTGGTTGAGACACCCTGGAGATGCAGACCACCAAGGCCAAAACCAAATTCCAATCACCGAAAAACAAACACCAAGAATAACAACCATAATCCCAATAAAATCTTCAAGACCATGAACCTTCAGAACATCAAAAAACACACAGATTCACAATCAGAAAACAAAATCCACATCACGGCCACCATTGATGATATCTATCTTTCCAAATCAAATAGATCAAGGAGAAAAATTGGGAGGAATCCATGCCTCACACCTCCACTAAAAACCATCCACTTCTTGAGCCAAAAAAAGACTGTTGCTCATCCATGTTGAGGTCTTCGCAGTTGCAAATTCCTGAAACCTAGAATCAATCCGAACCAAGACACCACAACCCAATCTCTAAAAACTGACTCTAGGACTCTCTGGAGGATTATTACAAAGGACCGTCGTGCACCACAAATATCGAAGTGAATCCCAAAAAAACAGAAGCAACTGCAAAAAACGAAACCAAAACATCAACGGACACGCGTCGAAAGACCCGTCATAGCTATATCTCATCGCCACCGGCCCAGGATCATGGAGGAACAATGACCACCCTACTCACCCATAGGAGGCGAAGAGACATCCACATACCGTTGAAGCTGGAGATCATCCGTGAATCGACACCGTGCCACTGTTGAAGCCATATCCAGTGAAAAGGATTCAGACGAGGAGTAGGCTGGAAATGATGCAAGGAATTCGGACAGCCTAGCCTAGAGAGCCTCCGCATCAGAGGGTCTGCCACCACAATCCACCGACCATGAGTGGGAACACCGCACCGAGCCAAGGCAAGGAGGCGGTGGCGACGAGGAGGGAACCCTAGAGTGATGTTCCCCTTACGGGCTCATCCCAAATCCCCAATTTTATTACAAAATCCTTCAATTGATACATTCTTCTTCTATATTTCATAGAGGTTTCACATAAAAATAAGAAGTATAAAATAGATTGTGTTGATTCGATTAATTAAAAAATGATATTGATATAGACAAACATGAAAATACATAATATCCATAGATCTATTAAATAAGTTGATAATTCAAAAGATTTATATTTGGATGTTGAGGGAGAAATACCTACATCCTTTCAAAATGGGCACAAATAATTAGACATGGGGATCTTAAATAAGATATATTTTACTAAATATACATAATTCAAGGTATATATAAATATTTATTATTTTTTATAGATGCATTCTAGAGATAAATAATATCTATCATTTTATTTTATTGTCACTAAAACCTATATGGATCCATTATAACAAAACTCTTCTGAAAGTTGTTAGTAGTTAGATTTGGGTAAAAGATGATGAAATCCAAAATAATTTCCCTCTTGGGTAAAGTATTCTACCATCACATATATTATAATAAATTATTTATATTTACTAAAAATTTGTTTCTTTGGCTCAAGAGAAACACACAAATTATGAAAATTATATATTAATAATGGTAATTTAGGATATTAAGACCCTAGTAAATCCTTTTTATGTCAAGATGATCAAAAATTAATTTAATTTTTTACTATTTCATTTAAAATTTATATATAGATTTATTAGTAGAAGGATTTACAACCAAATTTAACATATAATTGATTTTATTCTTGATACCGAATGCTTTGAAAATAATGATTTTGAGGAGATGAAGTTAATTAACTATAGGTGATATTTTATAACAAAATACATGCTCAATGATATGATTCTAATATTAATTTGAATGAAAATACATCTTTAAGTGACTATGTTCTATTTGGTACATGAATATAGGGGAAAAGTAAAGATAGTTGGCCACCTAGATATCCCTAGAAGGTCATGTGGGACATTCCTATGACACAAATTATATAAAAATTTTATATTTTAAAATAAATAATATAATATATAATATGGAGTGAATAAGTAAATTAAAATATTGAGTTTTTAGTGTACCTATTAGATATATTATAATGGTTAGAGTTTACAAAATTTCATTTTGATTTATCTTATATGAAAAATAATGTAATATAAGGTTTATCATTTAATGGGTTTAATCTGTATAGAGAGACTCATGAAATAGATAGCTCGAGGAACATATTAATTATTATATATAAGCATAGACATTGGATTTTATTATAAAATCTGTATAACTTCCTAAGAATATTAATTTGATTGCTGAATGGTACTTGAAATGATATAGAAGACTATCTACATCTAGTTATTAGGGATTTGAGTCATATATAGACATTACGTATTCCTATTTATGAAACATCACTAAAGGAGTCCATTCAAATTAATGATGTTATTACTTGTCATATAAATTAATTCCCTACCTATGATATGATGTTTTTTTATCATGAATCATAAATATTCTTTCCCAATACGTGTAAAAAATACTTGATCTAGAAGAATGAAAATTTAAATTTGTTTCAACTCCAGGGGACATCATCTTTTATATATGATTAAAAATCCATATAAAAATAACGAATTAAAATTTGATGGTATTAATGAATAATAGAAACCACATTTTCACATATAGATAAGTAAATTATTACAATTAAATTATGTTCTAATTTTTTATTCTGGATCAAAAATCATTCTATGAGAAATAGATAATTTATAAATGATGATTCCAAACATAGTTAAATTGAAGGATGTACAATATTTTAATTACAATAAAAATCATCCAATTTGATTAAAAAATATATATATGTGATGAAAATTAAAGAAAAATATATGTAAAATATTACTTGTAGTAATTTTTAATACCAAGGCATAAATAAAAAATTGAATCAAATCATGTTGATATTTTCATGACAAAAGTACTAAGAAAATAAACTTAACCAACAATAATTTTTATAAACCAATGTCTAATTCAAAGTGTATATTATGTGATGAAAGTATAATAGAGAATACACTTTCTGTAAGTTTTATAAATATTCATGTTTCTAGATGAGTTTTTAGGTAACATATCTATACATGTGAATACTAATGATGTGAAGATAAAATTAATAAAATCCCATGAGAAATCACTTAATGGTATATGAGATACATCGAATATTAATTTGACATGTTCTGATTGAATGTTTTTGGTTCTTTGTAAATTTTTAACTTGTATAATAAAAACTATTAAAAAGGATAAATAAAAATTGCTTTTCATATAATTATAAAATATTCATTGACATATCCTTGTTAATTAAAAAAATGTATTCCCACAATATTTCAATTCATATTTGTCTTATCTTATGGGGAACTATCTAAATTTTATTGTTATTATTAGTCCTTTTTATTTTCATTCATCATATCCCACAATAATATGATATATGTATGTTATATTATTAAAATAATAAGAATAATCGCAACAAATAAATAGTTAATTTATCTCTCCCAAATGATTTCATGTATTTTGTGTTCTATATATTTCAATAATTCTAATATAATTCACAATAAACACTAGATTAATAATTATGAAAAGTAAAATAAAATTGAGGGAATGTTTTTAACAAAAACACAAATGGTAGGGTTACTTTTTCAAATAAATTTATTAATTTAATATTTGATGAAATGGGGAAGACACGTCATTCATTTCTATTTAATTCATATATTGTGGATGAATACATCAATTAAAAATGATCAATTATTGCTAACATATAGGAACATTTTGGTGAAAATTACATATCATTTACAATATTATAAAATCGTTTAAGTAGTATATTGAATTTATTAATTTAACTCCTTGATATTTTAAAATAGGAACATTATTTTTGGTAGCATATACAACAAATAACACTAATCCTAAATGAACCGCGATATACAATTTAAACACGACCCTCATGACCTAGCCATTAATTTTTTTTGTATGAAATGGAATAATTTTTTTTAAATAATTTATAAATATTTTAATTTAGAAAAATGTTTTGGCAAATATGGAATAAAGATTCAGTAATGACTTTAAATTCTTCATTTTTTTTAAAAAAAATCTATTGGGTTTTGTGAGACAATAATATAATTAATTTCTACCAATTCAATAACTGTTGTTTTAAAAAGTTAAATTAATTATTGAAATAATCATTTCAAAACTATCTTTTTGTTAAATATTAGGATTTTTTAAAAGACTAATTTTTAAGTGAATAGTGAGAGAACAAATTTTTTATAAAATAATAATTTCTATTCACTAAATTATGAAAATTAAATTTATCACTATGAATAGAATTTTATATTAATATTAATTTGTTTTTATTTTATATAATCTTTTTACATTTTAAATATCCTAATGAATATTTTTTTAATAAGTTTATTTTTTTTGATTCAAACATTGTTTTTTAAATTCTTTCCTTGTCCAAAATGTAATTATAGTTTAGTTATTTATAAATATAAGAAATGAGGAATCATGTAAATGAATTTTATTGATAATATATATATGTATATATATTTCATTAAATTCATATAAAGAATACTAGTCACCATGGTGTTAATTTATAATCATATTTTCCTTGAAAATTGAATTTCCCAAAAATTGTTTTTATCATTGTTTGCAACATTGTTATATAATGAATTAAAAACAATTTTTTTTTCTAAATGGATTATATATTTCTAATCATTATAATATTTATTATTTAATAAGGAAAACATAATGTTTTTCTATATTTCATTACAAAGACAACAAATATTTTTCACCACTATAAAAGGGAGAACCAGGATAACATAGGATTAAAATAAGTGAAAAGGGTAACAATTTTTATGTTAAATATTATTTGGAGACTATATCTAGACCCATATAACCTTAGTATCCTTATTAAATTTTATGTCTTACACATTATAATGAATGTGTCTCACGTAAAAATTTATCTAAATAAGAAGGAAAAATATTACTCTCTTTCCATTTAATATCTCTTGTATGTTCTCATAGGATTAAAATAAGTGGTGAAAGATTATTAAAGGATACTTTCTATATAATTAATCAATTTTAATAATGTTAATTTTTTAAAGAAAAATATGTGATTATATAGTAACTATAATCTCTTATGAAACGTCAAATCAATTATTACGATACGTCCCATAGGGGCTTGTGTCGTGACTACCCCAAGGCCACCTCTGATGGGCCAGGTATTGGAGACTAGCACTATGTTGGAATATCCCACTAATGGGAGTAATTTTCTTATGTAAATATACACACGCACACTTATCCAAGCCCAATATTCATAAATGTAAAAAAAACAAGTAAATAAAGCATTTATAGACTAAGATCCCAACCACAGAGTACGATAGTCAAAAACTGGAAAATAAATAGGGTTGGAATACAAGCCCACTAAAAGAAAGAGTTTATAAAAGTGAAAGAAAATATTCTTGAAACTCATCCATATGAAACCCTATTTGAAGAGTAGGTGTAATATAGCTGTCTGAAGCCATAGGACCACACTTCGTATATCATATCTCTCTAAGAACCACCTAGTCCTAGTCCACCAACAACTTCGTCAAAGCGTTGATCATCTTCACAAGACAAGATACATGCATGAAAATCCCCTGTTGGGGTGAGTAAAACAATACTGAGTTGTAGACCTTGAAACCACACAGCAATACCACTAAGAAATACACAATGTACACCACAAAATATATACATGAAGTACACCACAAATGAAATACACAAAGTACACCACAAATAAAATACATGAAGTACTTTCTTCTCTATATAGTTATATTTCTATAACACATATACCAAGGCTATCCAGGTATACTCATAACCATCCGCAATGTAAATAATTATGTCACGACAAATCATCATTTAAGGATTATGCTCGATGCATGCTCCTTCTAAGAGAACTGACTTCTCATGCCTTGATATCATCGATGAATCTCATGAAGAGGTCTGGCTAATTTTGGCCCCACCCAAATAGAAATAAACTTGTCAAGGATCATAATATTTAGATAGTGGATTCTTCCAAGAAAATACCAACAACCCAATATTTATTGGCCTCCAACATAGGGGTTCCTTCTTATAGAATACTAACAACCCTATCGATATTTCCTAGTAGATAGATCAATAATTCCTTATGCTCTGAGGTCATGTAAATTTACAAAAACTCCATTAGGGGTGATAGGGGATCCCTCCAGTACTAAGGTGTGATACCATAACTCTATCAAGGACTCAACCTCTAATGGGAGAAATTATAAAGTGATATAGACATAAGACCGTAATGAACCCTCATGGAATGAACCAATGGAAACTCCCCACTATATTGGTATAATCTAAAAATACCACCAAACCATCTTAAAAAGAATTCCTTATCCGAGTGGCCCTTACACCATAGACAGATCATCAAATGGACCATCCGTTTGAATGTTAGTCCCGTTTTTTGTGAAAAAAATCATACTCGAGTATGGTCTGGGTGAGACCCGAACTAGATCGGCCTGAACTAAACTAGCTCGAACCACTGGGCTTCTAGGACAAGCCTGATGGGACACGTATCCATGGCCCACCAGACTGCAGGACCTAGCTCGCTGGGTGGATTGAGCGGCCTAGTTCGTCCAGCTTGGACTGTATGCTCAGACCATCCCCCATATCATGCATTCGGCCGACCCAACCACATGATCTCTGTCAACGCAGATTCCTCACTTTCAAAATAGATTACCATTGCATCCAATGGATCTTCCATGTTCATCACTTCCATGGGCTCCATGCAGACCACCAACCATGTGTGTGACCCCCTTAACCGCGTCCTTGGCCGCCACCTACAGCACTATTCTGACTATGGTCTCCCAGGCGGCATGGTCAGGATCATGTTCTACCTCCACCATTATCTTTCCCTCTAGTGGACATATAATTTTCATTCACTCCTCCTGGACCATCCTCAATAGGTTGCATCTTTCCTTCCCCATCAATCTCCCCACCGGCGGCCTGCATGGACCAACTGAAGTCGATGCTCTGGGCGCCGTCGTGCACCACTACCTTGCACCACCGTAAGATGCTTCCTCAAATGAATTTTGTCACACTTTCACCATAAAAACTTCTCATTATCTATGTGGAAAAAGATCTTTGGTCTCGGGATGTTTCAACATGAATATAACATGCAACAATAATCTGCTCATAAAAAACACGAAGAATACAAAGAGCATTAGGGGAGAAAATGCACATGATACAACCCCTAGAATTAACATTGGCATTTTTTCATTACGGACTTGGAAAATTTCATAATAATAATCAATAATCGTAACAATATTCAATTGAATCAACCCAATTAATAAAAATCCCATTAGACTAGATCCAAACGGAAACATGCACGACCCCTGAATCAATCATTTCATCATTTGATTCATGTTCATCATAGTGATACTGAATGGTGTAAAATCAAATAAAAAATCACATTGTACCTTGAGTTGGATTGAATATCAATTTAGAGCGATGTTGTGTCATCATCATTCATCAAACCTTGATATGTCAAACTCGAGGATGTATCGATATGTCAAAGTTTTCCAACACTTTCTCCGGATGCTCTTCTTTCCAACACAGTGGAATTCCATGATTTTGGTAAACCCTAAATTCTATTCCAATATCCTATTAGAAGATAAATTATACTACGTTGAATAAAAAATAAATTTTTTATCAAAATATTTTAATGATGTTTATGTCCAAAAACTAACATTCATATTCTACCCGTACAGGTCGATGTAAATCCCCTCCTAAGGTAAATTCATTGTTCTAAATGAAATGAATCCCTATGATTTATGATATGGGAACTCATTTATATGTTATTCCATTTTTAATGAAATCCTTCCTACATGCTTTATTAAAAATTGAACATTTTTCAAAAAACATTTAGGCACATCGGGCTTCAGAATCACATGTCTTCTCAGTTCCGTGTCTTGTAATGTTCCCAATTAATTTATAAAAATAAAACCTAATAAAATACGAGTCATTAAATTATCCCAACCATAGGTATTTACATTCATGAATACCAAAACAAGGGTTATATAAATAAATGATTGTACTAGGAATAAATCTGAGCCTTCCACTCCCATGTTCTCTTATAAAGACTCTCTTGCTACCACTAAATGTGCACCATAGGAATCGGCTGCCCATCAAGGTTCCTCTCTTATGGATCATAAATCTCTATTGGGTACTCCACAAAAGTCACCCCGTCATCAATGTCATGATTTCCCTAGTTCATGACTTGTGACTGTTCATGCACGTACCTTTCCATTTTTTGACACTCGGAAGACATCATGTACCCATTGTAACTGCATTGGTAGATATAAGTAGTATTCCACCTCACCCACTCTATGAAAAATTTGAAAAGGTCTGATGTACCTCATAGATAACTTGTATTACCTTCCAAATCATTGTAACCCATGTCAAGGTGAGATCCAAAGCAACACATGGTCTCCTTATTCAAATTCCAGAGTCCTACATCTCCTATCATTATATGATATCTACCAGCTCTATGCATTCCTCATCCACTCTTAGATTATCTTCAGCTTATCAATGGTATCCCTCACCATCTCTGAACCCATGAGTGTGGACTCTCCTAGGATAGTCCCCCAATGTGGTGACATGCATGGTATCCCATACTAGGCCTCAAATAGTTCCATACCAATGGTGGAGTGGTAGCTATTGTTGTACGCAAACTCCACTAGAGGTAGATGATCCTCCCAACTATGACCAAAATCTAGGATGCAAGCACGTACAATTTCCTCCATAACTTTTATGGTCCACTTAGTCTGGTCATCCATCTATGGGTAAAACGGTGTGCTCAAATGAAGATGAATCCCAAAAACCTCCTTCAATCCATTCCACAACCATGAAGTAAAACAAGCATCGCAGTCTGAGACTATTTTCGACGGAACTCCATGGAGTCGAAATCTCTTATTCATGTAGAGGCGCCCCAATCTCCCCACTGAACCCTACTCTTGGATAGATATGAAGTTGGAAGAATTGGTTATTTGTTCAATGATCACCCATAAAAAATCATGTCCCCTATAAAATCATGGAAACACCATCATGAATTCCATTTATATCCCATCCCACTTCCATTCTAGAACCTCAAGGGATTGGGTCAATCCCACTGGAACATGGTGCTCGTCCTTCACTTATTGATAAGTGAGGTATCTATAAATGAACTCTAACACTACCTTCTTTATCCTTGGAAACCAGAACTGACTTCGAATGTCTTAGTACAACATCACCACACCCGTATGTACCATAAAAGGGGATGTATAGAACTACCTAAAGACCTCCAACAATGCCACTAGAACTACTACATGTCAAATGAAAAGAAAAATGTGCTCCCCACCTTTCAAATATCCATTAGGGGCATGACCTATGGACATTTGATCATGTGAGGCCTCACTGTTGTTATCCCCAAGATATACCTCCCTAAATCACTACAAGAATGGGGGGTGACAACCATCAACTAGAGGTAAGATGTTCCATCTCCACCCTCAAAGGATATCTTCAACACAACCAAGTACTTTGACATCTCACATAGCAACTTCAAGATGGATCTCCTACTGAGAGATTCTACAACCACATTCCCCTTCCCATGATTATAGAAATTATCAAATTCATAGTATAATTGGATATCTATCCATATACTCAATATCATGTTCAAATAATTCTATGAATATATACTTGAGACTGTTGTGGTCTGAGTAATAAATCCCTCAACCATCAGGTAGTTTTGGTGCATCTTTAATGAAAATACTACTATCATTAACTCATAACTATGGTTCAGATAGTTATATTCATGTTTTATCAACTAGTGATAACTAAAGGAAATCACCAAATTCCCCTACATCATGAAACAACCATGATTTCTCCATAATGCATCGCAGAACCATACATACTTTCCACCCTCCTCTAGCAATCTCAAAATGGGATCACTTATCACCCTAGGCCTCATCTATTGAAATCACTACTAAAAATCCATTATCCACATAAAATGATTACTATTTCCTTTTCAATGCCATAAAGGGTGCTCATACTTTGTTAAAGTCCGATACAAACCTCTTATAGTTCATATTCAAACCAATGAAACTCTGCACCTTGGTAGCAATCTTTGGTAGCTTCCAGGAAAGCACCACCTCAATATTCTCTAGATCCACTATGACTCCAGCCTCTGAAATGATTTTTCCTAGGAAATGAACCCCACGTATCCAAAACTAACACTTATAGAGCTTCTAATAAATTTGGCACTCTTAGAGTGTCTATATGACAATCCTGAAGTGTCTCGTGTGCTCCTCCTAGGACGCTGAGTACACTAGGATTTCATCAATGAAGACTACCACACACCAATATATGTAACGCTAGAATATCCTCTCTTTGTGTCCCATTAACAATTTTGGAGATTTCTTCATTCCAAATGCCACAACCATGTAACCATTTTGGCCATACCGATATCTGAAGGCCATCTTGTGCACATCATCATCTCTTACTTATAGTTGGTGATATGCCGACCTGAGTTCAAACATCGAGAACCACCTCACTCCTTTCAGATGATTGAAGAGGGTTTCAATCCTCATTAGGGGATACTTTTTCTTCATGTTCACCTAGTTCAGGTGCCATAAGTCCACACATAACCTCAAACTCCCATCTGCCTTCTTGGAAAAAAGAACTGGGGCTGCCCAGGGTGAAACACTGGGTCTCATGAAGATCTTCGTCTATAAGTCCTCCATCATCACCCTCATATCATGAAGGTCTATAGGAGTCATTTGATATACAGGTGTAGATAACGTTGTTTTCCGTAGGTATAGATCAATATAGAAGTCTTTCTCGCTATGGGGAGGAAACCCGAAACATCCTTATAAAATTCATCCTCTACACTTCCACTACAACATGAATATGGGGACTCCTTGTGCGCACCCTACTATGAGTAAGTCATTATTGATCTTCATGCATATCATTTTCCCCCCAAAAAGGAAAACATCATCCCTTCACTGTAGAAACCCCACACTCTATGCCTAAAATATCTGATCTGAGAATGAAGTATGGATAACAATTATATACAATGAATAAAATCATAATCCCTTAACACTGCTACCAACAGATACCAACCAAAAATCTCTCCTCCAAGAGTTAGGTCACACTATCTGAACTAGTCTGTATTCATCGAATCCCCACCCCTAGGAATATATAAGGGAAGGGTTGATTCAAATGTTCAACTGTAATCACTGACCCCAGAACAAGGTCCAGGGAAATAATGGAATGACCAACACCCGTTTCTATCAAACATCAGATAATGTGGAAATGAAAAAGACTGTACTTCTAATAACCCCTATGGTACTAGGGTCACAAACCACTATCACATGAAGCTGGCATCTTCCGGGTCCACCGGCTCTTGGGGCCTGGCATGGAAAACCTAGTGGTGGAGATGGTAATAGGTCAAGCCTTTGTCCACCTCAAGCTTTACCGCTTGATCCTCTACAATATCTGATTCCCTATAGAACACCTTACTTATATCTATGCCTCTGCCTTGGTGGTCCCATGATCATCTATATGCCAGGTTGGGCAATCTCATGCTAGATTCACCTTACCACTGCATGTGTAACACCATCTGTTTATTGGGTTAATCAAATCACTATGGGAGCCATGAACTACAGAACTGGTATCCTAGGATCATATCCAAAAGTTCCTAACCTACAAGGGTCCCTGCGTCTACCGTCGACTATCTACATGTAATGTCTCATCCACCAGGTGCTTGCTGGTAGCACCCACTAATGGTGTCTACTTTGATGGGAATATCTCCACTAGGAGAACTCTATCTAGTACCCCGTAATATGTAATAATGCTAATAGATCTCATGGATGCCATGATCCCATGGCATAATCCCTACTCGATGTTCCAAGAAATGATGGATGTGTCTTGCACCATATCTATGGAGTAGCGAGAATGATCAGTAAACATCGCTTAGTAATCCTCCACATTCTGACTGCTCCAGTACAGATGCAGAAGCTCATGTAAGAAAAATGATTGCAACTTAGTTGAAAAGAACTCATATCTAAAGTGATGCTCTATATCTACCCAAGTGAGAGTCACCTCGCCGTGTTTTTTGGGTCACTAAGATCCACCATCATCTTGCTGATCACTAATGAAGTCTCACATCCATGACTGGAATCTAGTCATAAGGCATCCTCACAAGGTAGAAGACACAATTATCAACCTCCAGCCAATCCTCAGCGACCTAGGGGACTGTCTCACCCAGAATCATGGGAGTTTCCTACCTTTGGAACACATGAAATGCACTCATCCTTCATGTATCCTAAACTGGTAGCTCGGGTAGTAACTGCAACTCGACAGGTGGTTTTATTGCTGGTATACCCCCTAGAGGTGTTATCTCTGGTACATGCCCTTGTACCAATGCCTCATCACTAAGAGGATCATCATCATGATCTTGCAACTATTTCTGAGCATGATTTCTACAAGGAGGCATCCTTAAATACAAAAATGTGTACCACAGTCAATAGTGTATACCCAGTGAGGTGACTCAAGAAGGACATGAGAACACACCAAAATCTTGTATAATACAAGAAACATTTTTTTACCTTCAATTAGTGTTTTAATGTAGCATGCCTAAAACAATGTGTCCAGAGTCCTAGTGAATGGATATATCGGTAACCATACCAACACTAGATTGCATGGCCTGAAAGCTGAACTCGAAACACTCGACAATATTTTCTAAATCCAACATCATAGACTCCCTATCCTTATGTAGAACCGACCCACTCTGAAAGAACTCTGTCATGAACCAATTTAGAGGAGACCATGCCATGACTACCCAAAGACTGCCTCTGATAGGTCATGGGATAATGACTAGCACCGAGTAGGCATATCCCACAAATGGGAGGCATTTTCCTTTGTACCTGCACACACACACACACACACATCTCTGATATCAAAATGCTGAAATATAAAAACACCATGAAAAAAAATGTATACATACACATAGATCCCAACCATAGAGTACAATAATAGGAATCTAAAAGGTAAATAGGAATATAATACAATCCAATCAAAATAAAGTGTCTATAAAATTTAAAGCACAAGTTCCTAAAACTCATTTGTGGAAACCCCGACCTAAAGGGTAGGTGTATGGTAGTTGTCTGAAGATATAGGAGAAAACCATGTATTATTGATCTCTCTAATAACCACCTGATCCATGTCTTCCTAGAAATCCATCAAATAGACATTTGTCTACACAAGAAAATAAATGTACAGGTGAAGCCTGTGCAGGGGTGAGTAAAAAAATACTCAATAGGACACCACAGAACAACAATGGAATACCATTAAGAAATACATGAGGTACACCAATAAGTAAATACATGAAGTACTCCCCAAAAGAAAAACATTAAGTACATTAAATTGGAAATACACAAAGTACAATAATCTCTACACAAGTATGTGTCTGTAACACATATACCAAGGATATCTAGGTATACTCATAACCATCCATAATGTAAAGATGTAATTCATGACTAAGTATCACCAATGTATTCTTATTGAGGTGCGCTTATTCCAGTAAGGCACACTCCTCACACCATGATATCATCGAAGGCTCTTGCGAAGAGGTCTTGATAATTTGTGCCCCCACCCAAAGAGAAATAAACAGTTCAAATATCGTAATACACAGCTAGGGGATCCTCCATAGAGAGTACCAACAAACCAATATGTACTATCCTACAACCTACGGGATCCTTATCAGATAATACCAACAAACTTATCGATATAGACAAATAGATAGGCGACTAATGCCCTGCTCTCAAAAGTCATGTCAATTCAACAAAACTCCATCATAGGTGATAGAGTATCACTCTAGTAACAAAGAGAGCTACCAAAACTATATCTAGAACTCTTTCTCTAAAGGGGACTACTATTCAATGATGTGGATGTAATATCATGTTGATCCCTCGAGGAAAGAACCATGGGAAACTCTCCACCTATACTATTCCAAGATAAAAATCCCCTAAAGACACATTAATATTTCCACCTTATCTAAACTGTCCAAATTCTATAGATGGATCATCAAACAACCCTTTTTTTATATTTACGCCCATTTTAGTGATGATGTCTGAATTGTTTCTCATCCTGGTATAACACGAATCAGCTCATCCCGAACAGAACTGGCCCTCTAGGAAACATCCCTGTTTGTCTATATTTCCTTACACACATGGGCCATCCCACATCTCATACACATGGTTGACCAAGATGCATGATATTGATCAATATGACACCTCTATGGTCAACATGGAGGGCCAATGTTTCTATTGACTCCCCCATAGGCTCCACGTGGACCCCCAGCTGCATTATATTCCCACTTCATTGCGTCCATGGTCACATCTCGTGGCACAACTCTTGTTGCGGGCTCTCACGATGTCTTACATTGACCATGTTCATCCTCCACAATCAGTCGCCCTCCGTATTCCTCACGCTCTGCCTAGACCGACCCCACTGGGCTACTTTCTTCCTTCATCATTTGCCGCCCCGCGGGCAGCCTACCTAGACTGATTAGAGCCGCTATTTTGGGTGCCACCATGGACCACCACCTTTCACCACTGTAATCCACTACCTCATTTGAATTTAAATGTTCTTTTCTTATCTCACCACTATGGTATCACTATGGTATTGGATCTTAGGTTTCAGGTTCTTACACCACAAATTGAAGGCGCAACAATCGTCCACTCAAATAAAATCATGAAGAATGCAAAAAACATCATGGGACAAATCAGACATGAAACAAGCCCAGTAATGAACCTCAACCTTTTTTTATTCCAAAAATGTTCTATTCTATAATTATAATTGTGAATCATAACAATATTTTGTAAAATCAACCCCTCTAAAAAATTACCCACAAGAATAAACCCAACCCTCAATACACACAACTCGTAAATCAATACATTCTTCAATTTGACTCACATTCATCATAGTGATAAAAAATGAAGGGAAATCGAATAAAAATGCACACCCAGCCACGAGATGGAATGATAGTCGATGAAGAACAATGATGTGATATCTTCGTTTGTCGATCCTTGATCCACATAACCCAAGGTTGTGATGTTCCATCATCAATTTACAATGCTTTCTCCAGAGGATGTTCTCTCTGACTCAATGTAATTCCAAGGCTGTGGTAAACACTTTATTTTTTTTCTATGAGCCTATTAAAAGAAAAACACTTCTAAATTGAATAAAAAATTTATCAAAATATTTTAATGACATATACATCCAAAAACATACTTCCATGGAACCTGTGGTATAAGATGTTAGGCCTCACCTATGGTAAAGTCAAGGTTCTTATTGCAAATGTTCCCTTAGGTTTATGATCTGGGCACTTGTTTAAAATTTATTTCTATTTGAAAGAGAAACATCCCATACATTTTATTAAAAACTAAACATTTTTTCAACAAATTGTTCTGGAAACATCGGGCTTTTGAATGAAACGTCGTCTCAGTGCCTGGTCTTTAAATTTTACCAATTAATTGATAAAATTAATCTTGAAAAACATTTATTTCGTTATAACAACAGTTATGCAGACAATGGAAAACTCAAGGTAAATTATCTTTAAAAAATTAAATGTAATCCATTAGGAATGATATATGAAAAAAGAATAATTTTATTGTTAATAATTATTAATTATTAATGGTTAAAAATATTTTATTCTAATTTAATTTTTATCTTAATGTATTTAACGTCAACTTTAATAAATACTGTTAAAAATTATATTCGTGATATTTTTTTAAGGAATATCTATTTAAATTATTTAAAAATACTAAGAATATTAAAAGTGTAATATTGGAATTTGAAAAGGATTAAAATTTATACAAATTTTTATTCATTATCCAATTTTTTTATTTTAAGAAAAATAATAACTCTTTTTGTTTGAAATAGGTGATATCATGGTTGAGGTTAAAACAGGTATACCTCGAGGGTAAGGAGATATATAAGTGGTTTTTATCTATGAATACATGTCTATATACAATTAAATGGAAATATTATAAGCTTATCCCATCCAAAATTGTAATCTATATCCATTTAGATGTATTTGAAATGAATATGACATTATTACCATTTAATATTTTATGAAATTCCAAAATATCCCCTCCAATCACTTATAAACCACCCCACCTATCATGTCCATACTTCAAGAAACATTTATATTGGAAAATACATAATCAACCCCAATAATAAATTCCCTTATCACATCATATAATCATTTGTATAAACATTAATCAAATAAAGGATGGTATTATTTAGCAATCATAAGGAGGTTCACGCGGTATGATGTGTCCTTCTTAACCAAGTGTATTTATTTTCTTTCTTCTTACACCACCTTCAAATTATTATTAAAAATTCCAATATTATCAAATTAGTATGTACATAATAATCATATTTTTTGTAATTGAACATCCTATATCCTTCTCATGTTCAATAAAATGGGGAATAAAATCATCGTTCATGTGTATAAGATACTACCACATTGCAAACAGATGTAATTCATTTTACACCATATCCTCGTGTAAATGGTATTAATTATACACATCATATATATATATATATAATATTAATGAAATATTTATAATTACTAAAATATAATATTTCATTTAATTTCATACCATTCCCTTCACTGGAAATTGATAACTCCTTTCATTTTTACGCAATTACTTCACCCTCCACGAAGTGACATGATTTTTTATAACACCACAACATGGATGATATCTACATATTTAATAAAATAGTGTGTTATATATTAAAATATTATAATTATGGAAAGATAAAATAATAATTACATTATTTCCCAAAATTGTTTTGAATAATTGTAACATTCATTATTCTTACATATGACCAATCATATCTATGATGGTAGCATATATATTTTTTCATAACAATCATTCATTGAGGCTTTAAAATGAAACATTTTGTGTAAAAATTATGATAATGTTTTGATTATTATTCTATAAATTTGGGAACAATGACCAATTTTACCTTGGTTGACTTACCAATGTCATTTTGGATGTGTGAGCCAAATATTATTGAAACATCTAATGTGAAGTTAATTGATTAATTAATTAAATATATGACGTTAACTAATATAAAAAATGTAAAATAATCAGGATTTTTTTTAATAATGTAAATAAATATTACAATATTTTTATTCATAATGATAATGAACGTACAAGAGGAGTCAGACTTGAGATATCATATTCCGTCTCAATTTTCATTCATTGTTACATATTATAATGTTATGAATAAATTTATTTTATATGGTGTATATACCAACCTTTAAAATTTTATATCATTTATCCTTCATAATTCATTGAATCAATTCAGTTTAATTCATCAATATTTATAGTGATTGATAGTGACCATGTTGTAATGGGTTTCAAAATTCATTTTCTATTCACTTGGTTATCATTCTTCTTCATTTTATTTGATATTATATGATTGAGTGTGTAATTAATTGTGAATATTCTTTGTTTTAATTATAATATATTTATATTTATTTATGTTTTATACACATAATAAATTAATTTCTTAACATTTATCTCATAATGGTCATTGTAAGGGATTCCATCTCAATATCCTCACTTCTGGAATATATTATTGTTATTCACCAATATATTTCCGATGATTTCTATAATTACATTTTACATTTTACATTTTATATCATGAATCCTTCATACATCATAGAAATTTCTGTTTCAATTGAAATTATTTTATCCCAGTTCATTTTACTGGATTATTACCAAGTGGTAAGGGGTTTTATAACTCAATTTATTTTTATTTCGTTATATTAATACATAATTATATTTATTAACTAATGATTATGATTTTAATTTTTTTTATTTCATCTTTTTTATGTGTATTTACTTTTTAAACACACATTCAATTAATTTATTAACACTCATTTCGATAGTATGATCTTTGGAAGGGATTTTGTGTAAATTTCATTTCATCATTAAATAATTTTTTTGTTATTCACCTATTTTCAATTGAATGTAATATATAATTAATTTTTAAATGTTATATCATGAATACTAAAGAATTCATTGTACAATATGTTTTAGTTTAAATTATTTTATTGAAGGGGTTTGACTTTTGTGTTAGTAAAGTTGTACGGTTTTATTACACAATCTCATCGTTATATAGGCTTGTTTATGTTTAACTCTCATATGGGAGAATTATTTTATATTTTAAAACATAATATATTTTTTCTCCATGGGTTATTTTTGAAAATTGTTTGTTTTTATTTTATATTTTTATTTTAAATACTATATAGAACAAACAAATGTTTTTATAGAACCTAGAATTTGTTTCCTACAAGGTTATAAATATTCATCTCACAAGTCCATATTTTCCTAAAATATTTAAGGAATATTTTTACTATTCTATAATAATTTATTATAGACATTTTTACTCAGTAAATCCTTATTAAAAAAACTATTCGATGGAATATTATATTTTTCTTCTAAGAAAATTACTTTAGTGTTTTCTTAAAAAAATAATGAATGGAATCATTTTTTTTAATTCTCATCATGAATAGAAAATTTATATTATTATTGCTACTCATTTATTTGAAGCATCCTTTTGATTTTTACATTTAACTTTTTAATGATATTTATACTAATATTTGGGTTTTTTAATTTATTTTTAAAGTGAAAATTGTATTTTACTCAATAATATTTATAATGGACTTTTTGGGTAATTCTGTTCATCCAGGACAAAAACCCATTATTTTAATTATACTCTAATTGTTATATGTTGTATAGATACCACAGATACTATTTCTATAGATGGTTAATGATCAGTTTGACTAGGAAATTTGTTAACATTCATTTTCATTATTAATTTTTTTTATAATTGATGTTCCCTAGATATATTTTGGTTTTTTTGTTCAATATACATTTCATTTCCCTTAAATATCAATATTATTTGTTGTAAATATTATTATTACTTAAATAATATATCGTCCATACATTTATTTTTTAACATTTAATGTTATTTTATTTATTAGATAATTATTGATAATTTATATTTTTTACACAATACAAATGTTTGATTACAAGGAATATTTTTTTGTGGATTAAATAGATCATTTTATATATGGGTAATGTGTTGGAAATTCAATGATTTGTGGGGCGCAAGACTATAAATCCCCGAGATGCATTGACTAGTCATTAGAAAAATCATTAATATTTTATTAAAATGTATCTTTCTTATACCGACACATAAATTAAACATTATTTCTAATATATTTTGATGGTATTTATATCATATTTCCGGATATCATAACCTCTAATATTATGAATTTTCATAATTGATAATTATGTTATTCTTATCCATGATATTACTTTACTTGTATGATCTATGTATGTATTTTGTGATCAAGTTACCAATTCAATATAATTTGTTTCTATTTATTGAGTATGTTATACAGATTATACCTTATTTACTTGAAATAACTACCTCTATTTGTAACCCTTACTATAAATTTGATCTCACCCTTTATTTTTTTCTTTTACCAAGTATATGATGAAGTAATAGTAAAATGAGATTATGTATTAATAATATTTACCTTCTATTGATACCCTATCTTTTTACACCTATTATTACATAATTTGAAGCATAATTTACTATCAAATATAACCAAGGATCTTAATGTCGAGTGTATTTCGAAGATTTGGACCATAAAATTGACAAAATTGATATAGAATAAAAAATATTTATTGTAATCAACCATAACGAGGTCCTAAATTCTATTGATCTCGTATATATTCAATGGATAAAATTGGGAAAATATGGGAAAAGGGGATAAGATAAAAATATATGTTAGGTAATAAAAAGATGAATGAAGCATAGAATATGGGTTATAAAGCATTACATGATGACATAAAAAATCCAGGAAACATGAAAGAAACTTTTAAGAATATCATATATGACTTGGGATCTTATAATAATGGAATCATAGAAATTTATAAGCAACACACTACATGACATAAGAATGAGTCCATTCTAACAACCAAGATCACTGCACATGGAGGAAAAAGTCCTATAACAGAATCATGTCCACTCTCTATCCCAACATGTTATATCATGAGATAAAACATTTCCCTATACATAGGGGATATTTCTTGGTGAACCCATCCTAAAATATTTATTAATATGTGTTCAACAATACAAACATATATAAGAAATCAAATATAAATATTATGGTCACCCATGTAAAGAATTGGGTATTATAATCATGTCGTAATGCATAATAAAAGGGAATGTAAGTGTCAATAAAAAAATGGATTGAAATAATAAATGCGCATTAATATGGTAAAATATTAATATATCATGTTATGTGATGTTAATATGATGAGAAAACATGAAAAAAAATTATAAGAATCATTAGAAATGAAACATTTTAGTTCAGTTTAAGGAAAATATTAAAGAGCATTTAAAGGAAAAGGTCATATTTGTTTGTATAAAACTAGAAATGAACCAACATTATTTTTAATCATGAAATTTGTGATTTTAGAAAAAAAAAATAATGGTTTCTTAAAACATATTATGGAGTGTACATAATAATGGGTATGAAATCGGAAAGTTCCCCTTAATTGGGGTTTCTTATTTGGAGGATTTGAGAAATGAACATTATTAAACATGTATTTCATATAAAAGAAGGATATAATGATCTAGATACATGATTATTTAATATATTAATAGAATATATAAATACCCAAAAATAAATAATAATTAAATTGGTTTAAATATATAGAAAGGGTGACCTGGATGAAAAATCAGGGTTCCGTTGGAATCCATTATCATATGTTTCAAAGTGTTCTTCACATGATATGAATGTCCTGTATAATTAAATTATATACATTAATTAATTAATTATGAATCATTTATACAAGTATTTTATTTATTATAGTTTAATTATGTTCAATTAAGGTAATTCTGATTAGTTATAAGATAAAATTTCATTGTTTATAAGTTTTTGTTTCCTTGGTTTTCAATATCAGTTAATTGTATATGTGAATGGAAAACCATGTAAAATAAGAATAGTTATATAGAAATAATGTTATAATTTATTAATTAAAATAAATAATGTTAAATGGTTACATAATCCATTTTGTGATGTTGGGTGGGGATGAATCATTAGATAATATATTAGTGATAATCGTTTAGATTATTTTGGCTGTCATTCGATCACCACCGACTAGTTTTGTTTTATAAAATAATATTATGAAGGTAAAATGGTTCTATAACATTAAATAATATTTATAAATAATATTATAGTATGTTTTAACAATAAAAATGGTTTTATGTGTAGTATAGAAGGAGGTAATTAAAATTAAAAACATTATTTCCCTTGAATGTCATAAATTAACGAATCACAGATGATGTTTTAATTTTATTTCAAAAGGAGAGATGAAAGAATTGATTATGGATTATTATAATAAAATAATAAAATTATAGTATATAAAATTCACTAGAGTTTTCATACTATTTGGATGAGGGAAGGTGAGGAGAAAATAATAAAATAACATAACTTGAAATTGAATTAAAAAGAAAAGAAAGGGGATTTTCTCTCTCGAATCCTTTATCTTGAGAACCTCCTTAGGGGGATTGGTTTTCATCTTTTATTGAGTCCAAAGGCTCTTGAAAATTGGGGAGGGGCCTGGGATGATATTTGAGCAGAATTTTTTTGTGTATAAATTCTTGAGAGGTGTGATGCTATGATGTAGTGAGGGTGGTATATAAAGGGGAGGAGAGGGGTTCTTTCTCGATACATTAGTCATTATTTTATTATTTTTCTACAAGATGGATTTTTTTGATAAGTATCAATAAAATATTGAAATAATTAATTTTATTTCTAGATCATGGTGGTTACATCATCTATGAATCATTTAATTGTTTTTATAACAAAAAATGTATATATACTGTAAATTACTGTGTTTCACTATTAACTAAAAATTCAACAATTTAAAAAAAACTAAAAAATTTACCTAACCATATTTCGATATGTATAAATAAATAATGGACTCAATTCTATGAATATATTTTTCTAAATAAGATAAATTTTATTTCAAATTAAAATCATTATTTATATAGAGAATTCCAAATTTAAAATTACAACTAATTTTATAACACATTGAAAAATTAATTAAGATCTCAAGGAATTATATTATAATAGTAAGATAATAAATATTATTTTATGAATATATTTTATGGAAATAAATCATATTTAAAAAAAATAATAATTATAAAATTGAAAAAAGAAACTTATGTTTTATAAAAATATCAACACTTCACTAAAAATTTGTAAAACATTTATTTTCTTATTATATGATATAATAATATCATATTTTCATTTATCCGATGGATAAGTTTTATTTAGACATTCATCTGTGAGGCTACATTCTATTTTCTAGATTACTATTCATAAGGGTCACATTACTATTCCAATGGTCATGTTACTGCTTCATTGGTATAAGTTCCTTAACTAATAGAAATACCATATATATAATTAATTATTTATTTGTAATGATTCTATTGTTTTATATGTGTGATATTTATGTAAATTATACTATAAAAATAACTATAAGAATATAAAAAACAATGATAAAATTTATTGTAGTTACAATCTTCTCCCCTTATAAAATTTCTCCCTTGAAAATTCATTTTAAAAACTACAGTGAAAACAAGTGAGGATACTTCTCCATAATAACTTCCTCTAGTTCCAATGTTTAGTCTTCACACATAGGGATAATCTATAGTACTTTGACTAGGAGAGTAGTCTTATGTGTAGAACACTATCTCTGTGATCCAAGATCTTCACTGGACTCACCTCATAAAAGAGATCATTCTTCAACTATGCCACATTTGAATTCAGTACATGTTGAGGGATTCATTATTTAGTTCCTTTAAAGGGATATGTTTAATACATCATGTAATTAATTCATTGTTGGTGTAAGTGGTAATATATAGTTTATAGTTCCAACATGATCAATAATATCATTGGGGAAGATATCCCTGGGACATATCATTCCCTTCTTCCCAAATATCCTTACCCTCTTCCATGGAGGTATGTAGAGTAATACTATGTCTCCAACCTAAAACATGGGGTCTCATCAATTATTGTTTTTATAGAACTTTTATTGACTCTAGGCTACGTAAATTGCTTCTAAATGGTTTTCACCTTGTCCACCATTTCGTCGACCATTTTAGATCTGAGAAACTTATCTTCATCGACTTCATCACAACATGCCAGTATTCTGCATCATTCCACATAAATGATTTGTATAGAGCCATTAGTATGATCAATTCGAAAATGATGTTGTAAGGGAACTCATCTAGAGGAAGCTATTAGTCTCATATTTCTTTGAATTACATGGAACATGCTCTCAACTTGTCTTCTAGTGGCTGAGTATTCTATTCAGATGTGCAATTAGTGTGAGAATGACAATCCATTCTAATATTCAGCTTTGTATTTAGATCATGTTGGAGGATTTTCCATAACTTATAGGTGAATCTGAAATCATGATCAGATACAATCGATAATGGTACTCCATGAAGCATTACCAATTCCCTAATATATATGTATACAGGTTTATCCAGTGAGAAGTCCTCTCGAACTGTGATAACATGAGTTGACTTTATAAGATGACCCACAACAACCCATATTGAATTGTTTCCTATGGATGTATTCAGAGGACTAATGATAATGTACATGGTAATGTTTTCCAAATTCCGTGTTTAAATAGTTAACGGTTTCATCCTACAAGTATACTTTTATCATTATTCCTTCACTTTCTAGCATATTAGGAATGTTTATATATATTCATTAGTCTCTTCATTCATATTGTATAACAAATATTTCACTTAGAGAACCAAATACATCATTGGGATGCCTAGGTGAATATATAAGTTTGAGCTATGTGCGTCATTCAGAATCTCCTTCTTTGTCTCTGGGATTCATAGTATATATAATCGTCAGCCATATATTATAACTAATTCCTCAAAAAATTTGACTCTTGAGGATTTCCTTTTTTATTTTATAATTTCCACCTTCTTCTAAATTTCCACATCTTTCTTGGATCATCCTTTATTTTATACATGAGGGATGTTTAAGAAATATTTTGAGATATTATTTATGATGTTCCTCCCATTATTATTACCAAGTCCATCCATTGAAAATTTATGAATATTGGATCCTTTTAAATTCTCATCACATTTAAAGATGAATGATCATTTCTACATTGAGCATCTTCCACCTTATTTTGATTACCCTGATGGTAGCTGATTAGGAAGATAAAATCTTTGATTAGCTCTAACCATATTCATTGATGCATATTGATCTCATTTTGTATGAATTTATGCTTTAGTCTCTAATGGTCAATATATTTCACACTTTTTCCCATAGAGATAATTCCTCTATATTTTCTGTGAGAGGATCATAGATTCTGACTCCAGATCAAGAATGTGATAGTCTTGCTCATAAAGTTTCAACAATATTGAGGCATAAGCTATCAATTTATCATTTTTCATTATTACAAAGTCTTGGACCCTCTTTGAAGCATCATGGTACACTACAATGTTTACCCACATGTCGATAGTGTAAAAATTGGTCTAGTTATATGAATATTTTTGAACTCTTTGAAGCATTGTTCACATTCACTAGTCTATAAAAACATTTACCTTCTGATTCATCTTGGTTATCGGGCTTGAAAATGATGATAATTTCTTAACAAATAATATGTAATACCTACGTTCACCATTGAAACTATGGATCTCCATTACAGATGTTGTTATGGGCCAATATTAGATTTCCATTATCATAGAAGTGTCCATATATATTCCTCTAGTGGTGATAACATTCCCCAATAATGATACATTTTCTATTCAGAAGTAACATTTACTATATATTATATATAATTTATCCCTTAGAAAATTCTTTCTCACAGTTTTCAAACCCTCCTCATGTTATTCCATTCCCTTAGAGTATATTAAAATTTCATCAATAAAGACTACACAAAATTTATCAAGGTGCACTCTAAAGACTATAATCATTAAATCCGTGACAATTTCATGATAATTAGTGATTTATAATGGCATCACTATGAACTCGTAGTTTATATACCTCATTCTAAATGAATTCTTGGAATATTGTACTTCTTTCGATTGAATTAGTGATATCTCGACTGAAGGTCCATCATAGATAAATAATTGGCCCCACATAGTTGATCGAACAAGTCATCTATCCAGGGATTGGGATAATTTTTCTTTATTGTGATATTTTTGAGATCATGATAATCAATATAAATCCCCATAGACCCATACTTATTTATGAGGAAGAGGACTAAAACACCTTATGTTAAATCTTTCAGGCGTATAAAACCCTTATCCATATTCTCTTGTAACTACTTATTTAGTTATTCTATCTCAATGGTTTCCATTTTATATGGTGACTTTGATATAGGAAGTGATTGATTAATTACATGAATATATATTTCAACCACTCGATCATGAGGCTGACTTGTCATTTTTTTAGGGAACACAATAGTATATTTCCTCATAATAGGATTATTTTCGAGCATGAGTCTCTCCACTGTCTTAATAATTTGATCGAGATGAGTTTTCTAGTAATATAGTAATATCCCCACTTGAGATGATGATTCTAATGTATATTAATCCTCCTCCTTACACTTGTACTAAATTATATGTTACTTTGGGATGTGAAGAGTGACATCCCTTTCCTATGAGTTGATGTTTGCTTTGTATAAATATACCCAATATAATCCCATTATAGTATAAACTCGACCAAAGGAACTGAGACAATATTTATTGGGAGGCTCGATCCACAAACATTGACTGGGGGGAGTTATATAAATTTCACGCAATATTTTCCCAATTATTAACACTCATAGATAACAGATCCTTTATATTTTGAAGTAGTTTTTAATAGTTTTGATGAACTATCATGATATGAAACAATGATTAAAACTAGAATAATATAACATGTTCCTTATTCCTGAATGAGTAACTAACATACCTATCAACACATAATTTTCAGGTTCTACCATAGAAGTGATGATAAAATAATCCCTTCCATTCTTAATTGGATGCTGTTATTATTGATTACCTCCCAAAACCCTTCGATTAGTGAAGGAATTTCATAATTCCCATGTCATTTTTAGTTGAATCACTAAACTACCAACTGAGTGTTGATCTAATCCATCCTTTATTCTTCCATATTAGTGGGATTATTCATATCCCTAAAATAAGTTATTAGTCATATTCCCCTCTCTTAAAAATTTTAAGCATCTCTTGGTTCTCTTTAATCAGTTTCCAGTATTCTTCAACCCACAATTTTTACATGCGGGATCTCGGGTATTCATTACATCATGGGATTTATATGTTATCCACCCATTTTAAACATCCTTTTACTCTTTTTCTGACCTAGACCATGATACTAATGAGAGTATTCTATCTCAATTTCATCATTAAGGGAACAATGGAAAATATACTCATAATAATCAATGTCTTGAATCACCAACTCTTTTTATAGACTCGGATTTAGTCCACTAAAGAAGTGGTCCACCTTCATTTAATGTTCTTGAAAAATCCAAAGGCGTATCCTGAATTCCTTTGGAATTTTTCCTCGTACTCTCCAATAGACTCGTTTTCATTTAGATTCAGTCTAAGGAACACCCATTATATCTTAATATAGAGGCTTTGAGGAAAATATTTATTTAAAATGTTTTATTTTAGTTCTCTCATTTCATGGAATCAATTTCCTCCTTATACTTTGTGTTCATGATCTATGCAAACCACTTATTAGCTTCTCTATAAAAATGATAAAGTACAAAAAAGTATCTTATTATAAGAACTAAATTACATATAATATATTCTCAATTGATGAATCCTTCATTATTCGAGGAGGGGATCAACGGAATAACTAAAAATTAGATACTTTTCCACATAAATAATTCAACAAAAAACATTATCCTTATTAGGATATGGTGGTAATTCCACATGATTCACGTTATTGTTCATAACTTGATCCTACTGATCAAGTACTATCATGATGTTTTTATTACGCATTCCCATATTATTTATCATATCACTTGGGGAAATTGTCACATTTCATTTCATAATGATTTTTGGGACATATATTTCTATTTAAAATCATTAACTAGGAAAAAAATATAGAAATAGGGGGCATGAATTTGTAGATAATAAGAATATAAGAGGAAAACATTGAATATTAAAGGATAAACATTTCAATTAAATGTATATCCAAACTTCTAAAACAATAAGTTTTAATCTATGTTATTGATGGTGATAGAAATATCGATAGGGTTATTAATAAAGTTATCTTGTCCTAAAATAAAAAAATAAATAAACCTTTTTCTAGTATCAAATATAGAAACACTAACATTTTACACATATTATTACATGCATGGAAGTATAAATTACCATAAAATACAACCCTAGATTATAAATTCTAATATCTTTGTATGATTAGGTATATAAAACTAAAAAATGGAAATATATTAAAACATATTTTTTTAATCATCGGTAAAGAGCTCCTTACTTCCATTAAACTCTGAATCATAAAAGGATGACATGGGGAATACATGAATAAATGGGGTGAACTAAAATCCCTGTAAGGGAATAAATATATGAATAAATCATAGAATATGTCTTACAAGACAAATCATGATGACATAAAAAGGCCTGAAACTTGAATAAACATCTGGAATCATAAAATGTATAACATGGGATAATATAATCAGGAAATCATTAGAATGGTTAAATCACACACCATATGACATAACCATGATTCAAGGCTAACTACCAGGACAATTTCACATGGCAGACAGAGTCCCACAAAGGAATCTGATTCACTCCCTTTCCCAATATGATGTCTCATGAGAATAAAAATTAACCAATGAATTTATGCAGTATCTAGGAAAACCGATAAAAAAAATTTCATGATTATTTGTGCCACGTGATTATTCATATCTAAGGAATCAAACACAAACATTTTGTTACCCATGGAAAAAATTGTGTATCATAATTATGTCGTAAGGAATAAAATAATGTAATATCATAACGATGTCTATGAAATAGTAAATTTAAATAATACATGGAAATTGATAAGGTAAAATAGGAATATATCATGATACTTGAAGTAAATATGATGTGAAAACTTTTAAAAATAGTGTTAGGATTTATTAGAAATGAAACATTTTAGTGCGACTTATGAAGAACATTAAAGATATTTTAAAGAGGAAATGGAATATTTTTTCATAAAAGAATGAAAAAAATTTATTTTTCCATGGTGAAATAATAAATTCTAGAAACAAATTATGGTTCTTTAAAATAAATTATGTAGTTTACTTAAAAATTTGTAAGAAATAGAGAAGTTCCCTTTAATAGGGTATTCCTATAAAGATTATTTGAAATGAGAACCTTATTAAAACAAATATCTCACATCCACTAAAGATTTACTATTATAGATACATGAGTTTAGAACATATAAATTGAATTTATAATAATTAAAAAAAAGAATTACATTGGGGTAAATGGAGAGAAGGAGTAACTCGAAGGAAATAATGGGGGTTCAGGTACAATCCATTTCCATATGTCTGAAAGTGTAATACACAAGATGTTAATGGCCTGGATAATAAAATGGAATCCATTGATTAATTTATTAAAAACATTTTATAAATTTATTTTATTTAATATAATTTTAATATGTTCATTAATGGATCTTTTTATGAGAAATAATATAAAATTTCATCATTTGGGACCACTCGTTTCCTTGGATTTAACGATCAGTAACTTGAATAAATGTCTGGAAAATCATGTAAAATGAGAATGGTTTTACAGAATATAAGTTATATGTTATTAATGAAAATTCATAATATTATGTGGTTATATATTTCATTTGGTAATTTAATTTGATGTTGAATTGTTATAAAAGATGTTAGTGATAATGTTTTTCATTATTTTGGTAGGTTTTCAATCATCAATGTCTATTTTTTTGTTAATTAATATTATTATTATAAATTAGTTCTAAAACATTATATTGGATGTAATAAATATATTATAATATATTTTAATAATAAAAATGTTTTATGAAAATTTTTTATGGTAGTAATCTAAATTGAAAACTTTTTCATCATTGAATGTGATAAATTATTACATCACGAATGATGTTCTTAATTTTAGTAAAAAGTATAGGGGAATAAAATTATTATATTTTATTCTATTTTCATAATTAAATTTAAGTATATATAATCTAATATATGTATCATACCATTTGGATGAGGGTTGGTGAGGAGATAATTAGAAAATAAAATAATGTGAAATGAAATTAAAAAAATAAAGGGGATTTTACCTCTTGAATCCTTATTCTTGAAAACACATTTAGGGGGATTGGTTTTCGGAATTTTGATGAGGAAAAAAATCCTTCATGTGGGGGATGGTATATGGAATTTATTTGGGAAAATTTTATACAATCATTAATGATTGGATGTTTTGGTGAGAAGAGGTGGTATTTATTGGAGAAGAGAGGGGTGTTTTCTCATTAGTTTATTCATTAGATAATTATTATTCCAAAATAATCTGAATATTTTTAGATTTATGAGAGAATATATTAAAATAATGAATATGAGATTTAAATTATGGTTATTAAATCAGAAATTACTCAAGTAATAGTTTATTTATCTTATAATGTATATATACCATAAATTATTATATTTCACTATTCACCAAAAATTCCACAATTATTGAAAAATAAAACGATTCACCATAGCCATTTTTTAAAACATAGAATTAAATAATGGAACCCATTTCCTGAAAATAGTTCTTAAATAAGATAAATTAAATTTTGAATTAAAATTAATATTTACTTGGAAAATACCAATTTTAAAATTATAACTGATTTTATAACACTTTTAAAAAATAATTGAGGTATCTTAAAATAATTTTTTAATAATAATAAAACAAAATATTTATTCATGAATAAATTTTATGGTAATTAATTTTCTTTAAAAACATTATATAAATTAGAAAATTGAAAATAAATACTATTGTTTTCTAAAAATATCAACCCTGAATTTATAATTTTAAAAAACATATTTACTTATAATATTATGAAATTATATCATATTTTCATTTATTATATGGATTAATTTTTTTTGTACTTTTATTAGTGACGTTACTATTATATTTCTATGTTTTCAATTAATAATGGACACATTACTATTCAAAAGGTTTAGTTACTATTCCATTGGTATAGGTTCCTTAACAAAAAGAAATGCCTCTTATTTTACCTATTCTACATTTATAAAGTTTGTATTGCATTATTAATGTGATTTTTATGTTATTTATACTATATAAAATAATTATAAGAATTTTATTTTCATTGATAATATTTTTGTTTGTTACACATTCTCTATGTTGTAATTTATGTTTTTAAATGTCATGTGAGGCTTAAGTGTGTGAATAATCTATCAATACTACTAAAATATTCGGTCAATCGGTGAAACACCCACATAGTTTTTAATGATATTGATTAAATTATTATTTTTGATATATTATATAATATTATATAGGGAAAATATATGGAAACCCTAAAAACATTATCTCAATAATAAAGATTATTGCCTTAGTTAGTAATGAAACCAATAAAAATGAAAAACATTAAAATTGGGAAAAATATAAAATAGGGCAGAAAAAATAGGAAAATACAGACCACCCTAGTCTAATAGAATCATCACCCCCATGGATGGCACAATATAAATGAAAATAATAATTATAAAACCAATCCACATTATATGAAATGAAAATATATATTTAGGAGTAATTACATTGAATTTTTAATGATTGAATGATGTTGTATTTACAGGGAGTAATGTGATAGTTGGAATAGTAACAACATTACTTGTCAAATATGAAAAATAATATATATAACCATTGGTCTATTTGACCATTGGGAACTATACCGCCTAGAAATAATTTTACCACAAAAATTAGTGTCGATAATTAGAAATTGAAAAAGATAACTTATCAAGAAAGGAGAAATAATGGAATCAACTTGTAGTTTCTTATAGTGTGAATCTTATTTTTCTAAAATTGTGTGGGATGTAGCGTCACTAGATTTATCCCTCGAACAATCCCAATACAAGCTTCAAAAATTTAGGCTTGAATGTAATCACCTACTACATATGTTCGTGTTATTAAATATAACCACTAAGTCTATGTGAGCTGATCCACCCCATGAAACTACAACCACTGCACACCTTACCCATAGGGTGTACAAGGGTATAATAAGACAATACATTTTCAGTAAATAGTAAAATATATTCTAATTTTGGTTGTCTTAATATTATTTCCATCAGTCATATTTTGAGAATTTTTTTTAATTAAATATATTTTTTAGAAAGAAATTATTCATATATTTATTATCAGAAACAATAAAACGTAATTTTATTTTAAGAATTTATACACTTTTATAATTAAATTGGTTATTCATAATTATATTTTTGTAATTATATATACATTTTAAAGAAGATTATATAAATATAAATACTAAAATTATTTTACAATATCCGATAAATTTTTTATATTTGTTAGAAATTTGACTATTTCACAAAAACTATTATTTTCCATAAATAAGAATTTTTATACTTAGAAGTTCAAAATATAAAATTTAGAAAATTAATTTGATAAAATAAATATTATTTTTTAAATCAAAACATGGAAATTAAATTATGGTGAATTTATAAGAATTTTATAAAATGCTTTATTTTTTTAGTGAATAGTAAAAATATAGTTTTATGTTTTCTGTATATTTTTGGATTTTATATTTTTGTATTAAAAATTTAATAATTACATATCCACATTAACTGACTTGAAATATGATATTTTATTTATATAAAGTATTTTTATATATTTTAATGAATTTACAAACCTATAAGTGAGTTTTCGAAGTCTAAAATAAAAAACATAATTTTAAAAAAAATATTTTCTTGAAAATATAGTCTTCCTAGTCTAAAAAAGTATTAAAAATAGTGTTTGGATACAATGGATTAAAATATTATAAAATTTTACTCATACATCCAAAACTATGATAAAAAACAATTGGTAAGCCTATGGTTTTTCATTTTCCACCACCTAGATTTATAAAACCTAAATTTTGAAATTATTAAACAATTACTCTAATTTTTTCTATAAATAACCACCAATTTCACTATTACCCACCACTCTTGATTCATAATAAATGATATTCAGTTGATTATTTCTCCCAAAGAGTCTCCCATGTTGTCCCTCAACTCTGAGGTTCCATCCTCAATTCTTATGGGAAACTCTTCATAGTGAGGGAAATATACACCTCTCTTTTTCCATTCATGTTCCCATTTTTGACAGGACTTCTATTTGTATACTAATTTCCTTTATTTCAGACATTATATTATCCCATTTATATAAAAACAGTGTTTTATCATTGGCATACCCGTGTCCCCTCTTAGTTCGCATTTCTTTAATCCGTGTTTTATACCTATAATGCTGCCAAATTTATATCTCTCGTTTCCATGGTAAATTAACATTTATCTTTTTTTTTTGTAAATACCCAAACCTCTTCCCAGTAAATGGTTATTCATCTAGCTATAAAAAATAATAATTGATTTTTGGATTTACTTATATGACTCCCACATTCCATTTTCATGGGTTAATAATAACGAAATGATCATGTTTTAATCACTTTTATACTCTATATTTTTATAAGAAACCAATTAATTGTTCTCCATGGGTTATTAATGAAATGATTTATAATTATCTCTGTGGTTCACATTAATTAATAAATATAAAGGATGTTCTTTGATGTAGATACAATTCCTTATGTAAAACATTAATCTCAAGATATGACATGTTTTATGATACCTTTGTGAATAAATTTGGTATATTTTATTTATGACACATTAGTGATAAAACATAGTGATATACATAAAAATGTGTCATTTAAATTTTTTATCCAAATTTATATATTATGATTCGAAATATTTTTATTATGGTATGCCTATTTATCCCTTGATCATGTTATATTTTAATACCACATATTATTATTGATATACCTCATGATCACATGCTAAATATCTGCATTGCTTATTCTCTTTTGATGATTTATGCTCACCCCATTCCATTTAGGTATGCCCCTAGGATATGATCTGCAGTAAACGTACATATATTGAATTCATTAATAACCCTTTAACATGGATTAGAAAAAAATTATTCTTTTTTACTATGTTCCTAATTTCCTTGAAAATAAAGTAAAAAAGATCTTGTTTTTAATTCCATTGAATTAAATGAATATGTAATGAAAAGGTTGGATTTTGTATTTCATATCAGAGAGTAGTTTAGTTAGTTGTGGAATTTAGGTATTAAAAATAGTAATAATAACCCTATGTATTATACTATTATATGAAAACATCATTGAACTTTTTAGATGTTTTAATAAAGTAGTTTTTTAAATAATATAATCTGTGTCAAGAAATTACAAGTGGATGTGGATCTCATATATATGTGCCTGGGTGTAACAACCCCACAAATACTGTATTGAGCTAGTCTTCATTAGTAATTGGTGCATGACAATGGGCTTGGATGCACATATTTTTTGACACTCTTAGGGTATATGTTTGGGTAATCACAATATTTTTATGAAAAAATACAAAGTATATATAGACAATTTTACTAAATAATAATTTATTTAGGAATTATGTTTTTATACATTAACTCCCTTTATAATTATCTAATTTATAAAAGTAAAAAAAAGTCACTATGGTTTTCTAGTTTTAGATAAAATGTAAGAAAAATGAGGAACCACATAAATAAATAGTGAAACAGATGATTCCCTAACAACCATCCTAATATGATGGAATATAGAATGGAAAACATCATGAGGACGATGAATCAACTAAATTGAGATATTAATAATAAAATCAATCTCATTGATTGAAAAAATTCGCCTTTAATGGAAATATGTCCATTAAGACCTTCATGCATCAACGACGGCCTTCTTATAGTATATCTACTGGTCCATTGATTTTTTGAACAATGGATTGAATCAATAATAAAAAGATATTTTAAATAATACAATGTTATTATCTAGTGAATGTCACCCTATATGTATACCACTTAGAATTTGAATATTAAAAATAATGGAAATTGATTAAAAACGTGAATCAAATAAGGGATATTGATTAAATTGAAATGGTATTGTTTAAGGGAATATTTTTCAATAAATATTTTACCCATTAAATGAAAAATAAAATGGTAAAATAATTAATAGAGGTTAATATAAATGAAACTTAATATATATGAATCTAAGAAATATACTTTCCAAGAATTTCTCGATACACATCTAACTTTTTTTATGAATCCAAAGTGGAAGTATCATAGATTATTTAGTTGATTGAGTCCCCTTGTTCATAGGAATTTGGAAAATCAAGACTATAAAATCAGTGAACAGGTAGTGAAGAGTGATTATAATGTTTAATTTGAATTTGGAGTAATTAATTGGTCATATGTGTTGAATGAAAAGAATATAGAAACAAATCCAATATCAAGGAATATTTTTGATCAAGGAAGAGGACAAAAGGTAGTGAAACATTCAATATGAAAATTATATGGTAAGAAGAATTTAGGGACCTAAATTCCTAGGATTGAAAGGTTATAAAAATTTTATGAGACATTCATATAGATCATAACTATCATAGTGAGGTTAAGTGTCAAATTCATTACACTAAAAAATGGAAGACTTTGCAGGCCCATTCGAATGTTTAGTTCTTTATGTCTGGACAACATGGGAAATTTTCCAATCAATGTAAAAATATGTATATAATATAGGGGAACCAGCCATAACCTCAACAGAGTGAGTTGGTGAATTTTTTTTATTTTCAATCACAATAGTTGAGGTAGAGTTTCAAAATTATGTGATGGAAGGTACACTCATTGTGATCTCAAACATAACAAGTACATTGTTTGATTCTAGTTTTACACATCCTTTCTCTGATAAATGTTTTCAAAGAATATAGTGTCACTTAGGGATATTATATAAGTATATTTATTATTCAATACTGGATGACGTATTATCCTATAATTAATAGAGTACAAAAAAAATATTATTAGGATTTCTGAAAAAATATCATTGAAAATCCATAATTAATTCACATGCTCGAGTTAAAAATTATATTATGGGTGGATTGCCTCTCAATGTATAATTATATGATCAAATTAAAGATAAATATTATTTTATTATTCATAAATGTAAAATGTTTAGTTATTTTAAAAGGAGATATATCTCAGCCTTATATTTTTCCAGAATAACCTCCCACAACCTTCTTTAGGGAGATGGTCAGTGAGGAGGGAGATGGAAATGAATATATAATGATAGAAAATTTCCCCATCATTCATGAAAACATTTATGTATTTCCTGAGTTATTACATGGACCTCTCCTATATAGATATGTAATGTTATCCATTTAAATCATACCTTGATTTAAGCCAATATCGGAGACCCCATCAAGAATGGGAAATGTTGACTTATTTTAATTATAGAAAAAAACTGGTGTCCTTTTGCGAATGGGATTTATTCGAAAATGTGTGTCTATTATGGGAGGACTTTTTCTCTTTATAACAAATAAGGAACTATCACTCTAGTTATATAATGATTATAGATATCCTAATGGGATCACAATTTTCAAAAACTACCATATCCCAACGATTGATGATTTATTTGACCATAATTTTTTGGCTAATATATTCCCTTAATTGACCTCTAATCTGTGTATCAAAAATTGAGGTTAAAGAAATAATATCTTCAAAATATTTCCTTTCATAAAGGTTATGATCATTTGGAATTTTTTCCCCTCATCTTGAATAATATTCCATAAGTATTTATCGATTCGAGGAATATTGTCTTTAAGGAATAAAATAAAAAATTAATGGTATATTTTTTAATTTTATTAATATATATTAAAAAATTTTATAATTAGAATAAGGATCGTATAAGGGTTATATTGAAAACTATGACGAAGGATAATATCATTAGAAAATTCATAAAATGTGAATTATAGTAACAATAAATTTCATTCATTGGGAACATTGTATCCAATGAAGGAAACTCATTCAACCCTACTATGAAAAAGGCTATAGAGGAGTCTCCTCATCCAAAAATAGTACTTGAGATTCATAGTTTTCATGATTTAGAAATATATTATAGGATATTTGGGAAATACATTTTTGGACATTCTATCCCACTGTAAAAACTAACTGTAAAGGGGGATAGTCCATTTGGAAAAAGAGTGTGAATGATATTTCCCTGAATTGATGAAGTGATTTGTTACTTCACATGTGTTTACTTTACCTTCTATCATAAAAGGATTTTTTATTTATAGTGATGGATATCTGAAAGGTATTTGGGGAATCCTCATGAAAAATGAAAAGGTGAGCACTTAAGCATTGCAAAAAATAAATCCTCACGAAAGTAATTGTCTTATACATTACCTATATGTAGATGTAGTGATTCTTAATCTGAATATATGTACAAAATATCATTATAGGGAGAAATGTGATTCATACATATACCACAAAAGATTAATGTATATATTCATGCAAAAGTAATTGAAAAATAGAATAATGAGATTGTTGAATCTTCTAAAACCTTATGAATTCTCAACTCATTATTACCCTATAATATCAAAGGATTATACTAAATAATTAATTAGGGTTTCCCCTATTGCACTAGAAATGATGAGGATTCAAGGATATCATTTGATAAAAAACATAATAAATTTTGACATGAGAATCATAAGGGAAGGGAAATCAAAAATTGTATCCAAAATTGGTTCTCAACCAAAATTACTAGAGAATACCATGGGTGATTAAGTAGATTATCATTTTATACAAATTAAAATAAATTTTTTGATGAATAGAATGTTTCTTAAGTTCAATATTGAAGAAGAATGTGTAATGAAATTTCATACAATGATTATTTCCTCTATCGATACCAAAAATAAGGTAGGAGAAAATGGATTTAGATCATATGTATAAATTATATATACATCCTTAATGCACAAAAATGTATAGGGACATTCATGATAAATATTGGTGGGATAATATGAAAAGAGTGATTCTTGGATACACTACAAGGTGTTTGGTGTGTGAATAAGTGAAGGTGGAGTGACAAATTTCTGATGGGGTACTGAAACCACTACCCATACCAACATGGAAGTAGGAAAATATCATTATGAACTTAATAATCCATCTCCTAAGGACATCCAAATAAAATAAATAAATATTTGTTATAGTTGATTGACTCTCCCACACTTCCCATTTCAAAACTATTCAAGTATATTTATATATTGATCAACTAACACCAAAATACATAATGGATATGGTGAGGATGATTTTGGAATCACTTTAAATCATATATGTTTTTGATCTAAGGTCCATATCTTCATTCAAGATAATTACTCAACATGCTATGAATACTGATTTGAATTCTAGTAGGGATTAAGACCCAAAAACAGATGTCCATTCTAAAAAAACTATTCAAATACTTGAGTACATGGTGAGAACATGATCAATAAAATTTAATAGTGGATGATATCAACACATCCAATTATTTGGGTTATCGTACAAAAGAAATTCCAATAAAGTATTCAAATGGAATCATATAATGATATATATGGGAATCATTGTATAACACATACTTTTTGGGATGAAGTGAGTGATAGAAATCTACTTGGTCCCAATATGGCATAAGAGATGAAAAAAGGATAATTCCATCAAACAACACATATAAGATTCAAAAATTCAGTATAAGAGTAATGATTATAAACTTATAATGAACATAGTGTTTTATTTTTGAGACATAGTTTTCCTTCGAATATCACCATGAAGGAGAGTGATGAGATTTGGAAATAAAGGGAAGTTTATCCCTAGGAAGTTTTCTCCCTTTAAAATTATAGATCGCATATGATCAGTGTTATATCAGTAAGAAATTATCCAATTTTTAGTCTAGTTCGTGATGTATTCCATGTATACATATTAATTATGTACATGCTTGTCCCATCATATGTAATAAATCTGGAGGTGGTCAAACTAGAAATGAAACTCTCTAATAAGGAGCATCCATTGGCAATCAGGGAATAAAGAGATGATGTTTTTCACAATAAGTAAAACAAACATCTCAATGTGTTGTGGAGGAACAATATGTATGAATAGGTGACATGCAAACTATAGGAAATTGTGGAACATAAGTATCCTCACCTATTATCAACTAATAAAATGAGTTTAAATTTCAAGGATAAAATTTATAAAGGGGGGAATAATGTAATAACCATTGATTCTTAAATGATATTTTCTTATAGAACAAATTTATGTTATACTATAAAATATTATACACAAAAAAATATTGGAAATCCAAAAAAAACATATCACATTAATAAATACCATTAAATTGTCAGTTAAGAGCCCAATTATAATTCCAAAAAATATAATTGGAAGTATATATATATATATATAGGAAAGATAAAATGGGAAAATATGAATCATCGAAATCTTCTAGAATCATCAACCCCATGAGCTAATCTATATAAATGAATCAAAATGTTATTAAAAAAATAATCATCTTAGAAATTGAAAATATAACCTTTGGAGGAATTGTGTTAAATTTTGAGTGAAAAATGATGTGGTTTTTATATGGGGAAATGTAAACATTTGAATAGTAATATGACTATTGGTCAAACATAACCATTGGTTAATATAACGTTGACATGTTTGACCACTGGGAACTATACGCATTGGAAATAATTTTACCATTACAATTATTTATGATAAAAAAGATAATTGATATATAAATGAAAAATTATGGCCTCATCCAGTACATTCATGTTATTTGAAGCCCATTATTTAGAATATTTGAGTTATTTAAGGTGACTAGGTTTTTTCCTTAACCATGAATAAGACAAGCTTCAACAATTGAATCATTAATGAAAACAACTATAGGAGAAGTTAAAGTTAGTGGATATTACCACTCATTAAATGATATCAAAGACACCCCATAAAACTACAACCATAACCTAAATAACCCTTTGGGAATATAAAGGTGTAATAAAGGGTTATGTTTTTAGGCCTTAGTTACATAATGTTTAATTTACCTTTTATAAATAAAACAATTATTTTAAAACAACCATTTTAAGAGTAAATTTTATAATAAAATAAATTTCCATGTTAGAGGAATTTGATAAATTAATTATTGGACATATATAAAACATAATTTTATTTTGAGAAAATATATAATCTTTAATAATAAAATCATGTTTTGAGATTCATATTTATTTAATTTAATAGTCTTTTAAAACCATCTTATTTAAATATAATTGATAAAATAAATTTATAATACCTTGGGAATGTTTTATAAGTTCCATAAATTTGATTGTTTTGTAAAAAATTCAATTTTAAAATAATTAAATATTTTTATATTTATAGGTAAAAATTTCAATATTTAGATAATTATTTTCTGTAAAATTAATATTATATTTTAAATTACTCTATCAAGATTGTGTTAGGAGGATTTTTTCCAAAAATTTAAATGCATTATTTTTAGTGAATGTAAATAATACTGGTTTAGGTTTCTTGTATGTTTTATGAATTAATTTTTATGTCATAATGATGTAATTAATAATTTAATACAGTCCATGAAATAATATATTTTATTTTACTTATTTTATTTATTTTAATAGCTTTAAATCAATTTCAAAACTTATAAGTTACATTCGAAATTCAAAATTTCAATGTTTGATATAAAAAATAGTGTTTTGTGAAAAATTTACTTTTCTATGTCTAAATATGTATTGAAAAATGTTATTCAATTATAATTAATTAATATATGATAAATTGTAACTCAAATTTCCAAATCCATGTTTATAGACTGTGGGTAATATAATGGTTTTTCATTTTTCATAACCTAGAATTTGAAGAGCTGTATTTGGAAATTGTTTAACAATTTCTCTATTTTTCTTATAAATACCCTTAAATTTTGGTCATCCGATTAAATCTTAGTGAATTCTTTACATTTTTATATTCATTTTACTCCCAAAAATATCCCCATACTTTTTCTACTATCCCAAGGTTCTATCCTCAAGTATTAGGAGAAACTCATCAAGGAAATGGAAATTTCCACTTCTCTTTTCCATTCAAGATACCTTTATTAGTATGTCTTTAACTTTTAAAGATAATTTATTTTTCCCAAAAATATATTATCTATTTACTATATTAATAGTATTTTTTCAATGGGATTCCCATGTTACCTTTATTTTTCCCATCCCTTAATCTATGTTTTATACTCTTTATGCTGCTAAATTTATTTCAATATTTTACATGATAAATTTTCAATTATATTTTTTTTATGAATAACCAATCCTATTTACTTTCTAGGGATACTAACCTAGATTCAAAAAATATTTATTGATTCATATATTTATATATTTGAAACCCATATTCCCTTTTAATGTGTTAATAATGTTGTAATGATACTATCTTTATTCAATTCCTTACTCCATTATTTTTTCATATCACCCATTCTTTATTCTCAACTAGTTATTAGTGAAATGATACATTATAAACTATGTGGATGAAATTAATTAATAAAAATTTATATTGTTCTATAATATCATTCAATTTTATTAGGAAAATAATTAATAGGTAGATATGACATGTTTTAAATTACCTTGATGAATTACCATGATGGTTTTGATTTATGAACCCTTGGTGATAAACCATGATGATATGATTATGAATGTATCATTTACATGTTTTATCCAAATTTCAATGTTCTGATTCTTGTTATTTTAATTATAATATTCCACATGTTTTCTTTATCATTCTGTATTGTTATGCCTCATGTTCTTATTGATATCCACATGATCACATGTTAAATATCCCTTTTATCTTATTTCCTATCTAAGCATCATGGTCACCCCATTCCATTGATGTATATACATTGGATATACGATCTAGCAAAAGTAACATACAATGATACCATGTAGAATCCTATCACAAGGATAAGAAAAAAAATATTTTTGTGTAGTATGTTTCAAATTTCAATTTAACTAAACATTAAAATATTATATGCTTTGTTCAATGTAATTAAAAATTCATGTAATAAAAAGGAGGGAATCCATAATTGGGAGTGATCACTTTTAACTTATGCCAATTTCATAATGTGACCATCGATTTTATGATTCTAGAGTCATATTATTTACTACAAGTACTAAAGAATGAATAGTAGAATCCTTGGGGACTATATTGATAGAATAGGAAATAGAATCCTATTACAGGATTTGATAATATTTTCTTAAGATACTATGTTTTTGACAAAAATTAGGATAGTTTACGATTTATTTACCATCTTGGTTTAATAATTCCATTGATTACTATATGTTTAAAGGAAAAAATACCGCTTCAATGTTTTTGTGTAATCCATGTACCTTGGAGATATTTATTGAGTTTTAATAGATTCCTAAGATATTAGTAATCCTTTAATTATTGTCACAAGTATATTCAAGGAAAATTTATTTTATATTTTTTAGATACATGTTATAATTACCAAGAACATTTATGATTAATATTATCATTGAGTCTAATGTAATAATAATCAATTTATTTTATTTTGGGGAAACATATTTAATATAGAAGGACATTGTGGTTGAAAAAGTGATTTGAGAACTAATTTTATTTTTGAGGATGTTCATCATATTTTTTGAGTTCTTTAAGAATTATATCTATATTATATCTGGAAAAGGAAAACCCATATTTTGGATGATGATCCATCACAATTGAAAAGGTCTTGGGTTTTGTACCCTAAACCGATGGGTGATTAGTGTGAGACACCTACCAGTTGACTATGTTACTCTTTATTTAGTAAGAAGTTATTTTAAATTGAATATTTTGATATATAATTATTATTTTGATTTTTGGAAACATATTATATTGAAATATATTTTTTATCTTTAGGATATTAATTATATTTTGGGAGATTATTTAATAGTTTGATGTATATATGTAATCATTATGTTTGATATGAAGGATTCTTTGGGATGATTTTCATAATATTAATGGGGATGTATGATAAGCTGTATTAGATCACGTTTGAGGTGAGAAAATTATATATTTTTTGAGAATATTTAGGTTAATTGGGTTTTATTATTATTTTTAGAATAATATATATTAAACCATTGGTGGAATTTTTCTTATTAAAAACTATTGTTTATTTACATCAAGGTTTTACATAATTTTGTTATCTTACCTTATGGTTACCATTTTAGTTTTGGATAATATTAAAATATAGGATGGATGTGTTATTATTATTTTATGGATTTTATAATCTATTAAATTTTTATTTTAGTAGTTCATTTATAAAAATTCACATTGAATATTCATTCCTTGGAATATGAGTTGAAGTGGTAATTAATTAAAGCACAACTAAAAGATGAAATTGTTCTTATGAAATAAATTATGTCATGTAAGTATGTTTCCATATATTAATAGAATTTAAGGTAAGTTAATTCCTCAATTCTAGGAGAAGTGTCTTAAAATAATGATGTTGTCCTATTGAAATAATTTTAGGTGTATAGATGGTATTTTTACCCATCACAAATTTATGGTTTTGTGGTTGTAAAATTTCACCAACACCTGTTTGGTATCACCAATTATTAGTCCTTGTGTATTAGTTTATTCCTCCTTGTATATATTTTAAATTATAGTTATTATTCCATAATTTTTGAAAATATTTATGTTTTATTCTAGATGGCCTCAATATTTCCCTTTACCCCTTATGAGAGGTTTTTTGTTAACCAATTTTTCTATATCGGTTTTAGAAATGGGAATTTCTAAATATAAACCCATTTATTTTTAGTCACATACCCAAATTGAGAAAAATAAATTTTTTGAATAAGGGATAATTTAGCATTCTGAAATTTTAAAAGAATAACATTATGTTTGGTAGTGTTAATGACACCCAAAAGAAATCATAACCAAGCACAAAATAATATTTATACTAGATCATTATAACCTAGACACTAAAATTATTGGTATTAATATAATTAATGACTTTTTAAAAATTATATATAAATATGTTACATAATGAATATATACCGATAAATGAGGACTATTTTTTTTAGTAAATTCATTATATGCTCCAAACATATATTTTTCATCAATTTTATGATTTCCTATTCTAAGAAAAAACATAACTAATGTAAGGACCCGACCCCAGTTGAACTACATGTACAACTTCAAATTGGGTATCTCTTTCCTCTCCCATAGATATTGGTTTACCTATCTCTCTAATAATTCAATTTAATAGAGCTAATTGGGGAGGATCTACATGATGATATAATGTTGATGTTTCTTCCTTAAATGTAATGCCCCAACCCCAATTACCCAGAGTTAGAGCATTATTACATAACATTGGAATGATACAAGGAATCATGTCCCGGATGACCGATCAGTTTAGTAGCCCTAGAAGTACTAGATACAGTCATAAGTTTTACATTACATTATGAAATAAAAACATCAACAAAATTTTATCCCCTTTTTAAACACACTTATATCCTTAGAATATACTAGTAGGTCAAACATAAAATACTTCTTCACATATTTGGAAAAATAAAAGATAGAAAAATGTGAGTTCAGATGCTCAGTAAGGACAACACTATAGCAGAAACTATCATAAATAAGCATAATCATTTAAGGAAATGTATAAGACTAAAACAAAAGTATTTTAAACTTGAACTTCACAATAATATGGAAAAGATAAAATCAAATAATTTAATTTACTTATTAAAATGGATAATCTACTAGTATAATAATTACATTCAATATCAATATCCACTTTCATAATAATGGATTGCATAAGGCCATAATTCAAAACCACATAGTCAAGGCCTTGTGCCAAGACTACCAATAAGATTTTGTCAAGGCCTTGTTCCGAGGAACTAGTTTGTCTCATTAGACCAACCGATGCATCAAGGATCTATAGTGGGCTCCACCAATCACTTACTAAGTCTAATTAATTCATCTTATGAAATGGTTTAAACGTAACATAATCATTCATATTAAAACATGCATTTGGAAATGTCAATACTACTTCCATAAACCATGAATGGTATAAAAATAACACATCCACAGTCAAACATATCACAAAACCTTCAATAGAGTATGAAATATATGTATCACAATAATCAACCTTGACCAAGAATAATATCCTCTAAAGGATGTTGACATAGGGAAAAATTTTCTGTAAAAATATTTGAGAGAAATATCCCTTTTTCATGAAAACATTTAAAAGTCACGCTATTTGTCAAGAAGCTATTTACAATAGATTTTTGAATCAAAGTGTCTCATACCACATTAAAGCATTTAAAAGGAATTTCAATTTTAAAACATTAATGTCCATATAAATAAAACCATTAAACAATTTTTAAAACATGGACATTAATGAGAAATATTAAGAAGAATAAAAGTTTAAAACATTTAAAATGATATTTTAGTTAGAGTTCCTAACCAAATGAGAGACACTTGAAAAAAAATAATTTAGGTAATAAAAACATTATAATATCATGAGAATAAATAGATTCATGATATACTATGTAAAAGTGTAGTATATACACCAAATAAAAGAGAATTGTCGCATAACAACAAAGACGTCTCAATGTAATGTAAGTTGAGATGATTTTATTTATAAAGACTATATCTTTAAGTTAAGGATATATAAATGAAAAAATTATTTGTGACAAATATAAATACACTCAATATGATTTTATATTCATTGTAAATCAATTCGAAGAAATTCACACATATACATGTAAAAACAACACCAATGACTTGGATGTTTATCTCAATGAATATAAATTGTGTTAAAAGATCTCTTATCAAGTTTATATCGAGGACATGAGAATTTATGAATGGAGTGATTATGTGTATAAAAAGTATATCAAAAAAAAGGAGTGTAAATTACTACATAAGTAAACATATAGTTATTTCACACATAATCCTGGAGTAATGTAATCAATGAAGTATGTGAAAATCCCACGGAGTGGAAATTGAAAATTAAAATTTCCTTACCGATTTGGTATCATGAGAAACATAAACCACATGAAATAAGTATCATCAAATAATGATGTAAATAAGCATAAATTAAATTATATTACACAAAGAATACAATCATGGTCAGTACATACACCACACAATGTGAAATAGTGGTAATATAGAATTAATCTCACGAGAATAAGAAGTGAGATGAAAACCCCTTACCACATTGTAATCAATCAACCTGCATGACCAAAAGTTATTAACCACCAAATGAATCACTGAATACCATTAATATAAAGAGTATCATGATAATATATATCAAATTTCAGTAAACAATACACCACATGAAATAAATAAGTGGCAAATAATGGAAATCTCACTGAATTAAAAGTGAGATAAGAAACCCATTACCTCGTGTTTGACTTGACTCGTTCGTTCTTTAATCACCAGAAAAATAAACTAAAGTTAATTTATACTTGATTAAGAGCATTTATGAAGTTTATTATTCCTTTTATATCACTTATTACCATGTTATAAACATTATGTAAACATTTAAGTTAATAATGGTCGTTTTGTCGGTATTTGGTACTTGAGAGTTAAAAATGAACTTGTGATAATTACCAGTTGTCCATGTGGTCAAAAGACTATTATCTACAGTATAATATTAATGATTTAAATATCATATATATTATATATATCCCATATATATATATATATATATAATTAGTTCATGAAATTTAGAGATAAGAAATGAAATGCACCGTTCATGGAGACAGTAAGAAGTATGTACGCATGAATGCTACATTCGTTTCTATTTCATATATAATGAAATGAAATCATAATGATAAATATGTATATTTTAATTGAAGTATAATATCATATGATATATTTGTTACGTAATTTAATTAACTCCAACCTTTATACGTTCCATGTATTTCATGAACGAATCATATCACCTTGAGGGGGCGGTAGTCTACACTTCCTCAAATGAAATTATCTTGTTCACACATATTAGAAAGAATAATGGTGTGTTTTTTAATGAAAAATAAATAAGAAAAAAGAAAACAAAAATATATAATATATAATATATATATAAATTTCAATAATAATTTCCACCATAAGAGGTGGTAGGAGATAATTGAACAATCATCATTTTGTGAGGCAGTAGTTCACTATGCACAAAAATAGCATGTTCTTTTCCAATTAGATGGAGGTGTGTGTAAGTGTAGCTCTAATACTCTTCATAAAAACAACCTATTATATTGAGGATAATTTTTTTGTTATAAATGAATGTATAAAAAGTTTTTAGTGGTTGTAGAAGTAAAATAATAGAAGAGAACTTTAGGGAAGATGTTACCTTAAAATTGGGTAACTATCATTGGTAAAAAAAAGGTTTTTTTGAAGTGCCTTCTGCCTAAGGTAAGGCTTCTAGGTGGAAGGGAGGGATCATGGGAGATTATTTGAGCATATTTTGGACGATCCAAGGGGATTGAGGGGTGTTATTAATGGGTTAGAGGTGATGTCTTTTTATAAGTGGGAGGAGGGTCTCTTTAGGAAAGTATGAAAAGATTATTTTATTATATAATTATTTTCGGTTTCTAATGCTAAAAAGAAAATTATAGTCAATTATAAGATGACTAATGGTCGAAATAAAATCATCCAATAATAATTTGAAAGGTTTTGGATATTTTTTTCATATTTATAATCATATTTATTTAAATCATTCATTAAGAAGGTAGACCCTATATATTATAGTATCATAAAAAAATTATTTTTTTGATGTCTAAAAATTATAAAACAAATACCATGATGTAGAAAATTGTTTTATCTTTCTAATTATTATTTATTGTCTAAGATATAACATAAATAACCCCATGCAAAAATTTATTTACTAAAAAATATATGTTTAAGTCAATTTTGTCATTACTTAATATTAATTAATATAAAGTGTTATTATCACTCTTAAGTGGCTCAATGGGGCACCAAAATTGACCCAAATATTTACATGGTCGGAAATGGCTCATACAATAAGGTTAAGACAAGTGTTAAGGTAATTTTTTATTATTATTATATTATTTTTACCTTGAATTTCCGTATTTACTTTTAACCTCAGTAAATAAAAGTCAAAAGTTACTATTCACCAAAAATTATTTAAATCTTATAGAACCACATTTTACTTAATAATAACAACCATGTATGTCAGATTTTTGAAATTAAATTCGTAGAAGTACTGGAATTTCATTTAAATGAAAAATTCAGATTTTTAACTGCTACTTAGTGGTTTCGCTATTAATAAAAAATTGATGTTTTTCAGAAAAATACCAAAAATTCTACCTAAGATATATTTGATATTATGAATTCATAAATGATGTATATTTTACCAAACTCAAAACATAGAAGTTCTATTAATTATTTTAAAATTAATTCGTGTTGTCGAAACAAAAAGTGTGTTTTTAAGAAATATTAACTATCAAATGATTGATACTTGTTTATGATCAATTTTAATGTAAAATTACTTCCAACGACCAAAATTGGATTAAATGGTGAAAATATAATCTAATTACACTTCAAAATAATTTAAAAATATAATATAACCATATAAATAAATTATATTAAAAGGCAGTTTTGAATTAATATACAGTATTTCTCACTATTCATAAAAAATGAATATTATTAGAAAAAACCAAATTTTCATCTTACATAAATTTTAATGTCACAATTCTAAAAAAGAACTTTTTTTTTCAAATTGGATGTGTAAAAGTGTCAAATATTGGATTTAAAAAGTGTTCTCCATTAAAATATGGTAAAATTACATTTTTTTAAAAATACATTTTTTATCTGAAAATTTTAATTTGTTCTTATAATATGGATAATAAACACATAATAAATATGTTTAAATTATAGGGAGTATATAAAATTCAAAATAATGTTAATACTATTCATAACAGCTTTTTCGAATGCCTAGTATAGTAAATCATGGTGCACTGAAACTCAGTGGAGTGTATAGTACAAGTTATTGAATTACTTTAAAGAGACAACATACTAAGAAATCATGGGGTGTTACATTCTCTCCTCCTTCAATAAATTTTTTCCTCTTATTTAGAAATTCTTCTTCAAAAATAAATGGTTAATAATAGAAAAAATACATTTGTGGAAAACCCACATCGGAAATTGGGGTAATAAAATTTAGTCTTAACAAGAGGGAAAGGGAATGAAAAAGTCAGCACCAAATTATGATCTCGATTATGAGAACATTGGTGGGAATTAGAGACACATAATTAGAGGGAAAATGTAAATATTTATTGGGAGTTATTGAGGTCATCAATCACAAACAAGTGTAAAATTGAGGGTCTCAATGCCATCAATCTATGATGATTTAAAATATTATCGGTCGAACAAAACATAAACCATTAGGATAACACATTTTTTGTTTTATGATACCTTACATAAAGATTAATAATTAATTTTTTCAAAGAATAAGTGAAAAAAATATACATGGAATGTAGAGTTTCATCCATCATGTAATTCTTACCACAAACTCATCATTCACTCCAAATGATGAGTATTCCAGATGACTTGGTCACTCCTGAAGTGCTAGAATCAACTTATGGATGAATCACATAATCCACAAAGGATTAACATTATATTTCCTTTTTCTTTATAGATTACCCAAAACCAAACTGGTTAGTAAAAGATCTGATGATCCCTAAAAAGGATAATCCATTAGAGAATGAAATACTAATCTAAATTTCAAAAATTAAATCTACTATACCCAATGATCAATAAATATCATTCAATAAAAACTTTTCCATAAAATATTTCGATATAATCCAAACTAATATTGAAACCCAAAACTCAGATGAATTTGATTATGTAGTCTTCCACATTTAATTGAATCTCCAAATAACATATACTACTCATAAAGTCACATACATAAAATTAATTATCCTAAACACATATTCTCTATGATAGGTCAATCATTTCTGTAAATAAACCAAATCGTTATAAATCAAAAATAAAAACATAGATAAACACCAAACATTACTCCTCAAATAAAATCTCAGAGTATTCTATTTTCTTTAGGTATATAGTGTTACCAAAATAGAGAACATCTTCCAAAATAACATTTATTACTTCATCACCATATCATTTTACTATACTAATGATAAATCATAATTTCCCAAAATCAACATATTATTGATCCATAAAATCATTTAACTAAAAAGGATTAGTCATACAAAAGAAGGAATTCATGTAGTCTAGTGGTAGGTGATAAATCCTAGTCACCCTTTGGTTGTGGGTTCAATTCCCACTGCTTTGTCTAACATAACGGGTTGTCACATGATCTGCGTGTTGTCCTTTTTCAAAAATTAAATGTTTTTATAATATTCCAAAATAAATGAGATAAATTCATAAAAAATAACCCTAAAATATTTTAACCATAAATGTTATCTCATACCTCACATTTTCATCTTAAAAATTTATAACCTCTAATTGCCTCAAATTCAAGGATCATATAAACCCAAATGGTTATTTAGGACTATATCCACGAAATAAAAGTTAATTCTTACTCAGATATTATTTTCACATAACAAACTACATGGTTGCACATATAAGAGAATAGTATTCCAATGTAATCCCATAATTTTAATCATTTATCAATCCATTTATTTCCAAATAGGTTATTCCTTGACTTATAAGTTATCTAATAGAATAGGGAATTGACTCAGGTAATTCCAAGGTCTCTTACATTTAAGGAAAATGAATTTTATTATATTGTTAGGTTTATTTTTATTTTCGTCCATAGTACAGTTCCTTTTTATTTGGAAATTATTTACATTATGTCCTTATTTCCCACAAATAAAGAATTTATTTCTTCAATTGAGACACTTTCCTTCATGATTCCTTCCACATTTCATGGATGATGGAAATTGAGATTTCTTTTCTCCATGGAATCCACTACTGGAGCTCTTATCATTCACCACATTTTTCTTCTTTGTTGAGTCCGGGAGTTGGTTAATATATATGTTTTCGATCAAATTTTTGTAAATCTAATTCAGCATGAACATGATATCTTTTACTTCTACCAACATTATATTTCTTTTCTCATTTCCACCATTGTTCCCACATTTTAAATCATATTAAATGTTACTATTACTTCTTTGGAATATAGCCATTGAAGAACATAAGAAAGTGTAGTTTTAGTGATAAAATAATTTAGAAAATATCATAACACTATATCCTAAATCTAAAATACCTTACGATTAACCAAGGTTATTTATTCTGATATTATATTAATATACTTCAAATCGGTTTGTAAAGGAAATGTGAATTATCATAAGCATATCCCCTGGGAGTTTTGTAACCAAGAGTGGAATAAGGCCTATTTTCGTGCACCAGTTCCCGTTCAAGTCTAACTCAAAGCGGTGTTTTCGGGTTTTACCCCTAGGTACATCTATGCCAGAGCCTCCTCTACCTTCTTATATCTAGACATGGATGTATTTTTTTGAAAACTCACAAAATATCTATAATACCAATATTCTAGAAGGTTCTTTTATACTAATCATTAAAGTCAATCTTAGGATAACGTTCTCTAATTAGAGTTTTTCTAAATCTAGCTTCCATGGTTTGTACTAAACTTCGTCTGATACCAACTGTAAAGAATCGACCCCAGTTACCTAGATTCTGTACATTTTTCCATAACATTAGCATGATACAATGAATCATTTACCAAAAGAACTATTAGTTTAGTTGGCTTCGATATACTATATACACTCATAAGTGTTAAATTACATCATTAAGTAAAAAAACTACATTTTCCCCTTTTAAAACACACTTATATCTTTATCATATCCCTGCAGGTCACCCATAAAATACTTCTTCACATCCTGGGAAAAATAAAACCTAGAAAGGGGTGAGCTCAGATGCTCTATAAGGATAACAATATAGTGGAAACTTTTATAAATGTGCATAAACATTTAAGGCAATGTATAAGACTAAAACAAAGCCTTTTAAACTTTAAAATATGCATAATATGGAAAAGATAAAATCAAATAATTCCATTTACATATTCACATAGATATTATACTAGTTGAATAATCACATGAAATATCAATAGCCACTTTCAAAATGATGGAATGCATAATTCCAGACTTCATAACCATAATGTCAAGGCCTTGCGCCAAAACTACAAATAAGATTTTTTCAAGGTCTTGTGAGAAGACACTAGTTTGCCTCATGAGACCTACTGATACATCAAGAATCATTAGAGGGCTCCACTTATAACTTACTAAGTCCAATTCATTCCTCCTTTGACATGGTATAAACCTAACATAATAATTCATATTCAAACTCGCATTTTTAAATGTCAATACTTTATCCATAAACCATGAATTGTATACAAATAACACTTACACTATCAAAAATATAAAAAATACTTCAATACGTTATGGAATATTTGTATCATAATAATCAACCTCAATAAATATTAATATCCCGTAATGGATGTTGATGTAGTTGAAAATTATCAGTAAAATCTTTGAATGAAATATCCCTTTTCATGAAAACATTTAAAAGTATCACTATTTATCCAAAAAATGTTTGAAATAGATTTTTGAATCAATGTGTCTCATACCACTTTTAAACTTATATAAGTAATTTAAATTTTAATACATTAATGTCCATATAAATAAAACCATAAAACCATTTTCGAAACATGGACATTAATGACAATAATTTAAAAAAAAATTAAGACATTTAAAATGATATTTTAGTTAGAGTTACGAACCAAATGAGAGACGCTTGAATAAAAAAATTCAGGTAATAAAAAAATTATAATTTCGTGAGAATAATGGGATTCATGATATACTATTTCAAAATATTCTATATACACCAAATAAAAGTGAATTGGCACATAACAACAAAGAAGTGTCAATAGAATGTAAGTTGAGATAAATTCCTTTATAAAGACTATATCCTTAGGTTAAGGATAATTCAATGACATAATTATGTGTGAAAAATATATTTACACTCAATATGATTGGATATTTATTTTAAATAAATAATATGACAGTCATAAATATTCTGGTAAAAACAACAACAACGACTTGTATGTTTTACTCAATGAATAGAAAATGAGTTAAAACTTCTCTTATCAAGTTTATATCAATGGATTTTGAATTTATAAATGGAGTGACTATGTGTATAAAAAGTAAATAAAAAAAGGGGAGTGTAAATTATTACATAATTAAATAAATAGTGATTTAAAACATAATATTGGAGTAATGTAATCAATGAATTATGCGTAAATCCCAATGAGTGGAAATTGAAATTTGAAATTTCCTTACAGTTTTGGTAACTTACGAAGCATACTCCCCATGAAATAAGTATCATCCAATGAAGATTTAAATACCCATAAATTAAATTATATTAAACAAATATTACAATCATGGGCATTACATACACCACACAAAAAGAAATAGTGGCAATATATCATTAATCTCACGGTAAAAATAAGTGAGATCAAAACCCCTTACCACGTTGTAATCAATCGAGTCGCATTACCCAAAGTTATTAACCACAAAATGAATCACAAAATTCCATGAATATAAAGATAATAATGATAATATATATCAAATGTCAGTAAACAATACACCACATGCAATAAATAAGTGGCGAACAATGGAAATCTCACTGAATTAAAAGTGAGGTCAGAAACCACTTTCCTCGTGTCCGACTTGACTCTTCATTATTTAATCTCCTGAATAACAAATAAAGTTAATTTCTACTTGCTTAAGAACATTTTTCAAATTTATTATTCCCTTTATATCACTTATTACCATGTTATAGACATTATGTAATCATTTAAGTTAATAATGGTCATTTTGTCGATATTTGGTACTTGAGTCAAAAATGAACTTCTTATAATTACCAATTTTTCTTGTGGTCAAAATCCTATTATCTACAGTATAATATTCATGATTTAAATATCATATATGTCATATATATCCTATATATATATATAATTATTTTATGATATTTTGATATAAGAAATTAAATGCACCGTTCATGGAGATGGTAAGTCTTATGTACGGATGAACGCTACTTTCATTTCTTTTTCAATTTAGTGAAATGAAAACATAATGATACATAGGATTATTATAGTTATAGTATAATTTCATATGATATATTTTTTACATAATTTAATTATCTCCATCCTTTATATGTTCCATGTATGTCATGAATGAATCATATCACCTTGAGGGGGCGATAGTATGCACTTCCCCAAATGAAAATTATCATGTTCACACATATTGGAAAGAATAAAGGTGTTTTTTTAAATGAAAATTAAAATAGAATAGAGAAAACAAAAATATAATATATGTAATATATAAATACAGTTCCATCATAGTGGCCACCATTAGAGGTGGTGGGAGAAAATTGAACAATCATTGTTTCGTGATCCAGTAGTTCTCCATTCAAGGAAACAGTATTTTCTTTTTCAAATTAGATGGAGGTGTGTCTAACTGTTTCTTTATTAATTATCATAAAAACCTTATAGTATATTTAGGATACTATATTTATAATAAAATAATGTAATAAAAGGAGTTTAGGGGTTTTATAAGTAAAATAAATGAAGAGAACTTTAGGGAAGACGTTACCTCAAAATTGGGTAACTCCGTTTGGTTTAAACCAAAAGGATTTCTTGAATTGCCTTATGCATAAGTTAAGGCTTCTACGTGGAAGTTAGTGATAATGGGAGATTATTTGTTCATAGTTTTGACTATAAAAATGGCTTTAGAGGTGCAAGTAATGGGTTATAGATGAAGGCTTTTTATAAGGGGGAGGAGGGGCTCTATATGAAAGTCTGAAAAGATTATTTTATTGTATAATGATTTTCAGTTTCTAAAAGACCAAAACCAATTATAGTCGATGATATGATGACTAATGGTAGAAATAAAATAATCCAATAATAATTGGAAATGTTTTGGATATTTTTTTAATTTTTATAATCTTATTTATTTAAATCATTCCTTAATGAGGTAAACTATACATCATTATTTTGTCACAAATAATTTTATTTATTAGATGCATACAAATTTAAAAAAATACCATGATGTTGGAAATATTTTTATATTTATAATTAATAATTATAGTATAAGAGATAACTTATATAAAACCACATAAAAATTTATTTACTAAAAGATATATGTTTAAGTCATTTTTGTCTCTACTTAAAATTAATTAATATAATGTGTAATTATCACTCTTAAGAGGCTCCTTGGGGTCTCGAAATCGATCCAAAGATCCCATTTTCAGCTATTCCTCATGAAATATGGATATGACAAGTGTTAAAGTAATATTTTATTATTATTATAATCTTTTTACCTCGAATTACCCTATTTACCTTTAACCGTGGTAAATAAAAGTCAAAAGTTTCTATTCACCAAAAATAATATTCAGCTTATTAAACCAAAATTTATTTAATAATAAAAACCATGTATATAGGATTTTTTAAATTCAATTCACAGAAGTGGAAAAATTTTATTTAAATGAAAATGTCATATTTTTATCTACTACATAGTAGTTTCACTATTCATAAAAAATTGAAGTTTTTCAGAAAAATACAAAAAATTCAGCCTAATTTATATTTGATATTCCGAATTCAAAAATTATGTCTATTTTCCCACCTTCAAAAAATACATTTTGGATTAATTAATTTATAATTAATTCCCGTTGTCAAAACAAAAAGCGTGTTTTTAAAAAATGTTTACTTTCAAAAGATTGACACTTGTTTATGTTCAATTTTAATGTGAAATTACTTCAACGACCAACATTGGATTTAATGGAAAAAATATAATATAATTACACTTAAAAATAAATTAAAAAGATAATATAACGATATAAAAAAATAGATTAAAAGGTAGTTCTGAATTAAAATACAGTGTTTCTCACTATTCCTAAAAAATGAATATTATTAGAAAAATACCAAAATTTCATAAAACATACATTTTGATGTCCCAATTCTAAAGAATAATTTTATTTTGTCAAATTTAATATGTAAAAGTGTCAAATATTGGATATAAAATGGGTTATCCATTAAAAGGCGTTAAATTTTCATTTTTTTTTTAAAAATACATTTTTTATCAGAAAAATTGAATTTTTTCTTATAATATGTCCATGAAACACATATTACATAAGTTAAAATTATATGGATTATATAAAATTCAAAATATAGTTAATACTATTCATAACTATTTTTTACGGCTAGTTCGGTAAGTCGTGGTGCGCTCGAACTCAGTGTAGCATATAGTAAAAGTAATTGAATTACATTAAAGAGAAAACATACCAAGAAATATTGGGGTGTTACATTAAAGATAAGGGATTACACACAATTCTCAAAAATTGTAACATCCATCTTCTTGCAATAGATCTTCTCATCATAATTTGATAGCCAATTAATACCACAAATTATATCAAATTCAATCATTGGTATAATGATAAGGTTATCAACTAAAGCATGTTTATGTGTCATGAGGGGACTAATTGACACTTCTTTATTGCAATGATACATCCACTAGGGATTTTGACTGATAAATATTTATTAAATCAAATTGGACATATCAAATTTTTATGGAAAACAATAAAGATACAAATGAATGATCTGAATTAAAATAAAATAAAGCATTGGATATGTATAATGAAACAATCAATGTACCTACCACTACTTCATTAGGAACATCAACCTTAACTGTTGTGACTGAAAAAGCTTGGACTTGACCCCCTGACCTTCTTTGGGGAATATTCCTCTAACCCTTAAGACATTCAGGTGCATAATTTCTCGTCTCCCTGCATTTGTAGCACCGAACATTGGAAGATTCATTCTTCCCCTTACAATCCCAAGATAGGTGGCCTTTTTCTTTTCACTTTTAACAAACTCTCAATCCCTTCTAGAAAGTGCCAGGGTGTTTCTTCCCTCAATTACAGCAGGATGGAAATTTAATTCTTCACTTCCTATCCATTTCCTTATTTCTTCTTCTAGAGTTTTCAGCATCCATCTTCTTATCTTGTTTTCCTTTAAAATCATAAGACCAAAAAAATTGCATTTTTTGGTTCTTCTAGCACTTGAGACTATATATTCATGTGATGAGAAACTTTTGGAGCCAGGAGCCCTTCAGAGGAATGTTTTTAAACCATCAAAGAATAGATCTATTTTACTCATTGTATTATGTATATTGTCCACAACATGCCTTTCCCACATTATAATGTTGTCTTCATACTTGACAAAATTTTCATTCTCCTTCTGTCTTAGATTTAAGAATTACCTCTTTATATCAACTCTTTGTTCATGAGGGAAATATATTTCTAGGAATATTTGCTGAATGTCCATCTATTCCTTCTCTTATATTTCTTCCTCCTCCTTTGTATTTTGGATTAACAACTACCACTAATCTGAATCTCCAGATAGAAGATAAATTACCATGATAACCTTCTCTCTTTCATTGCATCCCAATGAGAGAAATATCTTCTATAGGTAACATATCCACCAATCTACTACAAATGGGTTTGTAGTCCCATTGAATAAGGGAGGATGATGTCACATAAAGTGAACAAACATAGCTCCTCCACATGGTGGATCTGGATGCTCCATACAGGTATGGTTATTATTCAAAACCTGAGTAAGTTTCCCAGTATATTTATAAGTTCTCAACACCAGTCATAACACCGGATCCAACATCATTATCTTACATCAGAAGTACATCTCTACAGGGGACATGCATGTTCATGATATTTCTATTCCTTCTACTAGGCTCTATCTATAGATAATGGCATACACTGTATTAGGTTATGAATCATAATATAAACATAGCAAAATACTTTTCATAAATTTAAATCATAGACATGGCTAACCCAATAATAAAAAAATGGAATCTTTGAGGAAAAATTTACATTTCAATCCTTTATAATGGCTTGTGAAGAAAATTCAAATTATTCTAAGCATATCCCTTTGGAGTGTCAATAGAAAGAGTGCAGCAAGTCCCATTGCCATGCACCGGGATACCCAAGGTCAAGCCTGAAACTCCGTGTCAGAGATTTCACTCATAGTTACATTTTTACTAGAGCCACCACTATATGTTCATATCTAGACATGGATTTATTTTCTTGAAGTATCCATATAATCTATTCCTTAACAAAGAACTAGGATGTTCTTGTATTCTTATCCTCAAATACTATCTTAGTGATTTGTTCACGAATCTATATTTTCTAAATCTAGAGTCCATGATTTCAACTAAATATTCTTTGATACCAACTTTAAGGACCCGACCCCAATTGCCCTGAGCTGGTTCCTTGTTTGATTACATTAGCATATAAAAAAAGAATAAGCATATTTAATGACTAAGTAGGTTAGTATTATTTGAAACAAGATACATACATAAGTCCAACATTAAAACATGAAATTAAAAAGAACATAGAAACTCCTTAGACAACATCCATAAATCTTAGGTTATTTCATCATGTCGTTCATAACAAAATTTATCATGTCTTGAGATAATAAAACATTAGAAGGGGTTGTTCTCAAATGCTCAGTAAGAGTAATCAATACATTGGAAGATAACATAAATATTAGACATGGTGAATAATTGAAAACACGTGCCTTTAAAAATAAACATGAACATAATATTGTAGAAATGTGAGCTGAGTAAATATTGTCATAATATAACATAATCATGGGTATTCAACTAGTCGAATAACCACATGAACCATCAATACCATTTTAATAATGAGGGAATACATAATGTTGGTAAACATTACCATACCATAAAGGAATTGTGCCAAGACCCAAAATAATCATTTTTTCATGGCTTTATGCCGCGATTGTAGTTTGCCTCACGAGACATACTAATGAACCGATGGGATATAGAGAGCCCCAAAATAAAATCTATATTCCCATTTAATTACTCATATAAATGGGGATAAATATAAACAACATAACATTCATATTGAAACTAATTTAATAAATGTAAATAAATTTCCCCAAACATTAAGCATGAACACTAACCATTCAGAGAAAATTGGTGAATGGTTTTAAGATAGCACATCCATAGCCAAAATAATCATAAACCATTACATTTAATAAGGTAGATGATACCATGAAATATTAATCCCAATAATTCATATGAATCAACATGTTTGTTGATGTAGAAAAACATACTTTTATAAAATCTTTGAGTAATTCATGAGATAAAAACCCTTTTACTTTGAAAAGAAGAGTTATTTTGGAAAAATATTTGTGTAAAACCAAAATTCAAGTAAGTTAGTATTTTGTAATAAAATTAGTTATTTTTCTAAAGATAGTGGTTTCCAAAAACAGATTATTGGGTTCCCTTCAAAAGGGGTAAGAATTGTTAAATTTTCTTTGAAATTAGGCTAGTCTTTCAAAAACAATTTTGAAAGTTCCTTTTCAAACATGTAACTATCCATAAAATAAAAAAAGATTATGGTTGGTGTACATATATAAAATACTTAGACAAAATTAATATGTATTACATAAAAATAGATAATAATTTCATTGAGGTAATTAGACAATCAATGTAACCCGAAAGGAAATGGGAGTTCGAGTGGAAAATACTTACCTTGAATCCAAACGTGATCCGCTCTTGAACATATAATCCTGGAATACGAAATTATACGTATAAATAACTTATTTCAGAAACTATTACATATTTATATAGTTTATCATAATTTTTATAAGATCTTGTATACCCTTATTGAGAAGATATTATTTGGATTTTCGTCGTTCCAGAGTGTTCGTTTTGTTTATTTTAATAATCGGTTCACTTGTACTTAAGTAATGGAGTTCATGTGAAAAGGATTTAAAAAACTTGAATTGAAATTAGATATTATTTATGAACATACAGATGTGTTAATGTTCATTTTTACCATTTGGTATCATATAAATTGGATAAATCATTGGATTAAAAAATGATGACACTCATATAGATTATTTTAGCGGTATATTGATTATTAGGAACTAGTGTGGTAATGAAATATTATAATATGTATGTATACTAGTTCTTGAATAATAATAATAAGGTTTTAGTACATATAGTATATTATGTTTCAACCATAATAATGGTTTAATGACCAGTAATTAAGGAGAAACTGAAGAACAAATCTTCATAGTCCACAAAGGTTTTAAATTTGAACCACATAGATGTTGATTTCGTTTATAAAAATAAAAGAGAGATCGAAAGTAGGGATATTGATGATGGTTCTTCCATTAACATGATATAATTATAGTATATAGATTATACTGGATATATCATGGTCATTTGGATAGAGGAGGTAAATAGAGGATAATAAAAGAAGATAAATTAAAATGAAACTAGATGAAAAAGAAAGGTGTTTTACCTCTTGAAATAACCTCTTTGAGAACCTCATAAAGGGAATAGATTTTGGTCTTTTGGTATGAACAAGAGCTTCCTAGACATGAGGAGTGACTGGGGAAGGTTATTTGGGCAACACATTGAGGAGGTTTAAGGAATGCAGGAGTGATGAGAAGATGGAGTGAGGGGGGTTATAGTAGAGGAGAGGAGGATTTTCATTATATTTTAATCATTACTTTATTAATTTCCCTCCAGACAAGGAATAGTGATGATTACATGATCAAGAAAAGCAATAAATTCATGTTAGTTAGAACCAAGTTGTATTACATCACTTAGGATGTCCAAAATAGTGTATTTTATTGATAATTGTTATAAACAGTATTTTACCGTATTTCACTATCCATAAAAAATTTGAGTATTATAGAAAAATACAAAATATTCACCCTAAAAATTGTTCAACATGTATAATCCAAAAAAGAAGTCCATTTTTCAAAAATAATTTTCTAAATATGATTAATTTAATATTTAACTAAAACCATATTTTATTCTAAAAACTATAGTTTTAAAAAAATTATTTACTTATTCTAAATCATAGGTATATCGTACTTCCACATCAATATTATTTATATACTATCATAGGTAAGGATACTATTCATTAGGGTATATATCTATTAATAAGGTTATATTACTATTCATAAGGGTAGGTTACTATTCACCAAATGTACGTTTTTTCTTATCGGACTACAAATAACTTACTGATCGCTACTGTGTATGTAATATTTTCAAAATTCACATCATAGAAGAGAAAAACTTATTTTTATGGTTCACATTTCACTTAGTAGTTCATTATGTTGTGATTTCATGTGGTTATGACATATTAATAAGAAATTAATTTCCCTTGGAGAAATATTGGGTTGTTACATTCTCTCCTCCTTAAAAAAAGTTTATCCTCAAAATTACCAAAATTGTTACCTAAAAAGATTTGGTTATGTCTTCGACATAAGCTCCTCATGGTCCCATGTTGCTTCCTCCGTCTTATGGTTCCTCCAAATAAACATTACAAGGTGATTCATCTGATTTCTTAATACTTGTTCGCTGGTATCAATAATTTTGATTGCATCTTCACAATAAGACAGATCAGGCTCACGTTCTATTTTTTAAAAGGTGAGTACATGTGTTGGGTCTGGCATGTATTTCATTAACATTGATATGTGGAACACATTGTAAACTTTACAGAGACATGGTGTAATTTCCAAATGGTAAGTTACAGTTCCAATTTGATCCAGAATTTCAAAATGTTAGATATACCTAGGGCTTATGTTTCCCTTCTTGTCGAATCATATAATTCCCTTCCATGGAGATAACTTTAAAAAAAATTGATCTCCTTCTTGAAATTCCATATCCTTCCTTTGGTTATCAGCATAGATATTTTTCCTACTTTGAGCTATTTAGATATGGGTTTTGATATTACTCACCTTTTCCACTGTTTCCTCGATAAATTTTGGTCCTATAAGCTTTCTTTCTCCAAAATCATCCTAGAAAGTTGGTGTACGGAATCTCATTCCATATAACGCTTCATATAGTTCCATATGGATACTTGAATGGAAACTATTATTATTGGAAAATTATAGGATAGATAATAATGATCCCACATACCATGAATGTTTTGGGAAGAAGAATTCAACATGTCTCACATGAGCCTCAGCCCAGTTGGTGAGGACCCTTTAAGTGCATCCATGAGACCCAAGATAAAATCCAAGTAGAGACTAATTTCCGGGTACCATAGCAGTACTGTAGTAGGAACTATGAAGAACTATTGCATGTATTGTAGCAGGGGTTGTAGCAGGCACTATTTTTCACTGTAGCAGCGAAGAATATTATCTTGTTTAAGCCTTTTGGCCACCGATTTAGTCCTTGAGTCTTTCTAGGCCTTCAGTCCACCCATCCCTTTGGGTATGTAAGGCCTTCAGGCCACCTTATGTTCAGATGCAAACCATACAACCTATGTGGAACAAGATTCAGAAGGAGGGGGAGAAAACTGCTTTAACCATAGCAATAGATAACGGATTGTAATAATGAGAGGGTATGGAACCTGCTATTGGGATAAGCATATGCATGCTTGGGAAAGCCAAGCTGAACAACCATGCGAAGGTGGAGATATAATTTCACAATGAAGATGTTGGGGAGTAGTAGTTCCATGTAGTTAGTCTGGGTTGTGTGTAATGTTTAAAGCCTATAGTCAATGAATTCCTCAAAGGCCTACATGCCATGCAATACTTATGACTACGGGCCTTGTAAGGGTTCCACCTCACCACTTGAAATGTGTATTATCAAAATCAATAAAAAATGAAGGCCTTAGGACCATTGGAGGAGGAGACCTTGACATGTCTTCCAATGTTTAAATAGTATGTTCAAATTGTCCACCATTTTGTGGGTGGTAGTCAGTTCTCAAATAGAGATCAGTATCTAGGGACATCTAAAGACTTTTCTAGAGTTGTGATGTAAAATGGGGATCACGAAAAAAAAATTAATAAGGGTAGAACATGAAGTTTTACAAATTCATTAATATATAGACTTGCTAAACATTCAAGTGGTAAATCTTCTTGTATAATAAGAAAATGCGATGATTTTTTTCAGATGATCAACATTGACCTATATCACATCATTTATTCTTGAATTCATTGGTAGCCCCATGAAAAAGTACATCATAATATCATACCATTTCAACATAATAATCAAAAAGGGTTTAATGGATCCTTGATGATGTTTTTGTTTCTGTCATTACCTATTTACAAACCAAACATCTCGACACATAATCAACAATCTCCCTCTTCATGTATTTCCACAAAAAAAAATCCTTTATATCTCTATACATCTTTGTGCTACAAGGGTGTATAATGATATTAGAGCTATGAGCATCATCCAATAGTTCCCTCTTTATCTCAGGAATAGTGTAAATACATACCATCCTTCCAAATTTAAAAATGCCACCTTCATAGGGTAAGTCAGTAAACATCTCATCATTTATAGCTTTAATTTTTTTTAAACTCCTTATCATCAGCCTGAGAACATTTTATCATTTCCAGTAAAGATGGTTTGGAAACCATTTGAAAATGTATTGATTTGTTACCTTCCTTGATAATTCCCATATCCATCATTTCTAGATTAATTAACAATGAATCCCTTTCAACTCTCATCTTGTTCAGAATTCGGTGCTCCTTTTACGCAAAGCATCCGCTACCTTATTTTCCTTCCCCTGGTGGTAGTGTATTTTGAAATCATAAAATTTGAGTATCTAAATCCATCTCTTTTTCTCTAGTTTAGTTCTTTCTGTGAGAATTTATATTTCAAACTCTTATGATCTGTATATTTATCTCATTTCTTTCTATAAAGGTAATTTATTCAAATCTTCAATGAAGAGATTACTGCTGCTAACTCTACAAACCCATCATTCCCTGATGGTGGGTGTATGATCAGAGAATTCACTAACCTGTTCATCAATTCATAAAAGCATTCTTCACATTCCATTTTCCATATGAACATAAACCATTTTCGTATATGCATGGTCATTGGTTTGGATAACAGGATGATGTTATGAAAGAAACACTAATAATAACCTCCTAAACCAATAAAACTATGTACCTCATGTATGTTATTTGAAGTAGGCCATTTTTCCACAGCCTTTGTCTTCACAGTAACTAAAGATATTCTATCCTTAGAGATAATTTTTCCTACAAAGGAAACTAATTGGATCCAAAAATCACACTTTATAAATGTCCCATATAATTCATATCTTCTACAAGTCTTATAATAGTGAATAAGTGATTTTCCTGATCTTTATAGCTTTTAGTGTATACCAAGATATCATTAAAAAATACCACCCCTAATTCATCAAGATATTCCATGAAAAGTCTATTCATTATATCCATGAAAAATGATGGTGCATTTTTCAGTCCAAAAGTCATTAATGTAAGCCCGTATTTCTCATACCTGGTTCGAAAAGATATTTTCACAATGTCTTCCTTCCTCACAAGAAACTGATGATATCCAGATTGAAGATAAATTTTTTAAAATTTTTGTAATCCATTATGTTGATCAAATAAATCATCATTTCGTGGTTGAGGATACTTATTCATTATTGTAATAGCATTGATTTCCTAGTAATCAATGGACAACCTCAATGACCCATCTTTCTTCCTAATGAAAAGAATAACGGCTCCCCATGGAGAAACACTAGGGATAATAAATCCTTTAACAATCAATTCCTCTAGTTTTATATTTAGACCCACTAAATCCATTGTGGATATTCTATAAGGGGTCTTTGATATGGGTCTTGAACCAAGAATTAAGTCCCTGGAAAACTCAATTTTCCACTCTAGAGGATGTCAAGGTAATTCCTCATGAAATATATCAACATATTCTTGAACTACATGCTGATATTCAATTTTAATATTTCATTCCTATTCCACAGATATTGGGTTCTCTTCCTCTCCAACAATTGAATTATATAGTGCTATAGGGGTTGAATATATATGAGAATAATATGGTGATGTTTCATCCCTAAATATAAAAGAATTCTACACCTTTATAAAAAAATTAACTTCCTTCTTCTTATAATGGATCTTCTAATCATTATTTGACAGCTAATTCTTACAAAGAATTATATCAAATTCATTCATTGGTATGATGATTAGATTTGAAACTGAAGAACGTTTATGTGTCCTGAGGGGGACTAATTAAACTTATTTTGTTGAAATGATACATCCACTGGGGGTTTTGACTAATAAATACTTTATTAAATAAAATTAGACATGTCTAATTTTCTTAGAAAATTGGGAAGATATAAATGGATGAGATGATCCAAAATCAAATAAAGAATTGGCTATGTTTGATTAAACAGTCAATGTACATAGAAACACCTCGTTAGGAACATCGACCTCTGTGGTTGTGACCATATAAGCTTGGCCTTTCTCCCTCGACATTCTTTGGGGAATGTTCTGTTGACTCTTATGAAATTCATGTGCATAATGTCCCATCTCCCTGCAATTTTAGCTCTAAACATTGGTAGCTTCTTTCTTCCCCATAGAATCCCAAGATAGGTGGCCTTTTTCTCTGCACTTGTATTAAACTCTCATTCCCTTCAGGAAAGTACTAGAGTGTTCTTCCTGCAATTACCGCATGATGGAAACTCAATACTTACCTTCTTCCCCATTTTCCTATTTCTTTTTCTAGAGTTTTCTGTATCCCTCTTCTTCTATTTTTTTCCTTTAAAATCAGAAGAATTAGAAAATTCTTTTTCGGTTTTGATAGCACTTGATAATATATCTTTATATGATGAGAAACTTTGGGAGTCTAGATCCCTTCATAGGAATGTTTTTAAAACATTAAATAATCGATCGATTTTTCTCCATAGAATTGGTATGTACTCCGCATCATGCTTTTCTAGCCTTATAATGTTATCTTCATACATGGAAACAATTTCATCCTCCTTCTGCCCTATATTCTATAGTTACCTCTCCATATCTGCTTGATATTAATGAGGGAAATATTTTTCTAGGAATATTTCCTTAAAATCCATTTAATCCTTCTCTTCTATTTCTTCCTCATCCTTTGTGTTTTGGATTAACGACTACCCCTGATCTGCATCTCTCGATAGATTATAAACTGCCATGAAAACCTTCTCTATTTCATTAAATCCTAATGAAATAAACATATTCTCTATGGAACATATCCACTACTCTACTACAAATAGGTTTGTATATCATTTGACTGATGGAGGATGTTGTTGCATAAATCAATCTAACATAGCTCTTCCATGTTGTGGATCAGGATGCTCCATATGGATAAGGTTATTATTTATAACCTTAGTAAGTTGTCCTAGTATAGTTATAAGTTGCTCATCACCAGTCATAGCACCAGATCCAACATCATTTTCTTGCATCGGAGTGAAATCCCTATAGGGAGCATGAAGGTTCATGAGGTTTATATTCTTTCCACTAGTCACCATCTCTAGATAATTACATACACAAGATCAGGTTATTAACCATAAAATTAACATAGTAAAACACTTATCATTAACAGAAATCCTATGTATGGCTAACCCTATAATCAAAAAATGGATTTTTGGGGAAAAATTACATTTAAATCATTCATAATGGATTGTATTAAAATGGATATTTCCCTAAGTATATCCCCTGAGAGTATCAATACCAAGAGTGTAGAAAGATCCATTGTTGTGTACTAGGATACCCTAGGTCAAGCCTAAATCTTCTTGTCAGATCTTTCACTCCTAGGTATATATGTGCTAGATCCACCTCTACCTATTTGTATCCAGAAAGGGATGTATTTTCTAGAAAGATCCACATAATATATTCCTTACCAAAATACAAGGATGTTATTATTGAATTTTCCTCAAAGACTATCATAGGGATTTTCCCCTAATCTATGTTTTTTAAATCGTGAGTCCAAGATTTCTACTAAAATTCATTTGATAACAATTATAAGGAACTAAACACCGTTTTCCAGAGTTGGTGCCTTATTTGATTAAATTGGCATATTATTAAGGAATAAGAATCCCTAATTACTGAGTATTTTAGTATTAATTGAAACAAGATACATACATAAGTTCAACATTACAACTTGAAATGAAAAGAAACATAGAAACTCCTTAGAAAACTTCTATAACTCTTAGGTTCATTCAGCATGTCAATCATAATAAAATTATTCTTGTCTTGAGAAAATTAATCATAAGAAAGGGGTGAGCTCAAATGCTCGGTAAGAGTAATCTTTACAATGGAAGATAACATAAACATTAGACAGGGTGAAAAATCGGAAACACCTGCTTATAAAAATAAACATGAATATAACATTGCTAAAATATGAGCTATGTAAATATTTCCATAATATAACCTAAAAATAGGTATTTTACTAGTTGAATAACCACATAAACCATCAATACTATTTTCATAATGATGGAATTTATAATGCGGGATAGCATTACCATACCATCAAGGCCCCGTGCCATTACCATAAATAGTCATTTTTCGAGGCCTTGTGCCAAGACTGTTGTTTCTCTCAAGAGACCTACTGATGCATCGAGCAGCTATACTGGTCCCCACCTGACACTTTCTTTGCGAAATAATTCCTCATATGAATGGGGATAAATATAAGCAACATAAAATTAATATTGAAACTGTTATATGAAATGTAAATAACTTTCCCCAAACATTATGCGTAAACACTAACCATTCAGAGTAAATTGGTGAATGGTAATATGATAGCACATCCACATCCAAAATAATCATAAACCATTATGTTAAATATCATAGATGAAACCATGAATAATTTTTCTTAATAATGAATAATAATATACAAGTGTGTTGAAATAGATGGAGATACTCTTATAAAATCATTGAGTAATTCTTGAGATAAATTCCCTTTTACCTTGAAAAGAATGGTTATTTTGGAATAATATTTGTATAAAACCAGGATTCAAGTAATGGAGTATTTTAGTAATAAAATGAGTGATTTTATAAATATAATTTTTTCCAAAGAAATATAATATGGTTCCCATTAAAATGGGTATGAATTTGACAAATTCCCTTTAAATCAGGCTTGTATTTCGGAAACAGTTATGAAAGTTCCTTTTAAAACATGTAACTATCCAGAAAATAAAGAAGGATTATGGTTGGTGTTAATATTATGGATACTCATAATGAATTCATTATTAGTACATAAAAATAAATAATAATTTAATTGAGGTAATTAAACAATCAAATTAACCCAAATGAAAATGGGACTTCGGGCGGAAAACCCTTTCCTTAAATGCGAACGTGTTCCGCTCATGAACTTAAGCCCATGGAATATGAAATTATACTTATTAATAAAAATTTTCAGAACCTATTAGACATGTATTTTGTTTTTCATAATTCTTTTTAATTCATTTATGCCTTTATTGATAAGTAATTATATTGAATTTCATCGTTTTGGAGTGTTTGTTTTCTTTATTTTCATAATCGGTTCACTTCTTCTTAAGTAATGGAGTTCATGTGGAAATGACATAAATCTACAGAATTTATATTAAATATTATTTATAAACATACATAAGTATTTATGAACTTTTCTATCATTTGGATTCACAGAAATAGGATGAATCATAAGATGAAATATTTATGACATCCACCTAGATTATTTTATTAGTCTTGTGGTTATTAAGAACTAGTTTGGTCATACGGTTTAATAGTATTTTAATTTATTGGATCTTGAATATTAATTAGGTTATAATAAAAATATTATAGTCTGGTTCAACCATAAAAATGGTTTCAAGACTAGTAATGAAGGATAAATTGAAGAACAAAACTGCATCTTCCACGAAGGTTACAAATTGGAACCTCATGGACGCTGATTGAGTTTAAAAAATTAAAAGAGATAGTGTAAGGATAGTGATGATGGTTCTTACATTAACATGATATAATATCTATTTATTGACGAGCTAGAAGTATCATAGTCATTTGGATAGTGGATATGTAGAGAGGATAATAAAAAAAGATAAATTGGAATGAAACTACATGAAAAAGAAAGTTGATTTACTTCTTGAAATATCCACTTTGAGAACCTCCTTAAGGAAGGGATTTTTGTCTTTTGGTAAGAACAATAGATTTCGGGATGTGGGGAGTGACTAGGAAAGGTTATTTTGGAAAAAAATTGTGGATATTCAATCCTTTGAGAAGTGAAGAGAAGAGGGAGAGAGGTGATTTATATTGGAGGAGAGGAGGGTTTTCATAATTTTTTAATCATTCGTTTAATAGTTTCTCTCAAGATAAGAAATAATGATGATTCCATGACCATGAAAAGTAATAAATGCATATGAGTTTGAACCTAGTGGGCTTACATCACTTATTATTTCATAAATAGTGTATTTCACTGATAATTTGTTTATACGGTATTTTACCATATTTCACTATTCAGCAAAAATTCGATTATTTGAAAAAATACCAAAAATTAACCCAAACCATTTTGCGACATGTAGAATACAAAAATGAAGACCATTTTTCCGAAATAATTTTCTAAATATGATTAATTTAATATTTAACTAAAATAATAATTTATTCTAAAAAAATCGTTTCAAAACAATTAATTATTTTTTTCTAAAGCATAAGTATATCATACTTCAACTTGAATATTATTTATATACTAACATAGGTAATGTCACCATTCATTATGGTATATCACTATTTATAAGGGCATGTTACTATCCATAAGTGTTGGTTTCTATTCACCAAAAATTATGTTTTCCTTATCGAACTCCAAATAAAATAATAATCACAACCGTGTATGTCAAATTTTCGAAATTCACTTCACAAAAGAGACAAAAATATGTTTAAGGGTCAAATAAAACTTAGTAGTTCATTATGTTGTGATTTCATGTGATTATGACATATTTATAAAAAAGAAATTTACATTGAAAACATATTGGGTCATTACAACTAATTTATGAATATTTTAGGAAACGATTAAAAAAATTATTTCATTTTTTAATATTAATCTGAAATGTTTATTAGAGTGGATTTTTCGATTTATCAAAAAAATTGTGAATAGTAAAAAATTATACTTTTCCTAAAAATGAGATTTCGTTCCAATAAATTTTATTATTTAAAATCCCAAATATTCTTTTAATTTTATTTTAATGTATCTAATGTATACATTACTTATGTTTAATATAAATAATTCTATTTGAATAATTTTTATACCAGACTCTATTATATGTTTTATATTCTTAAAACACATTTTTTAGATAATTGTTTTAAAGTGAATAATTTGTTTCCATTTTATTTATTTATAAAAACCCATATATAGGGATTATTAAAATGGAATATATAGATAATATATCAATATTTATTAATTTAAAATTTATAAAATTAATATTACTTTCTTTAGAATTAATTTAAAATCATCCTTCCATGAAAAATGCATTAAGTGCACCATTTCTCAGAGTGTTTTGTGAGATTATTATAAAATTAACTTCATAAAATTATAGTGAGTTAATTTTATTAAATGGATTTTGTATATGTAATAATCTTAATATATATTGTTTAATTTAGTTATACCCTTATCACAATAGGCTTTATAATCAACTAATTATGGGACATAATCTTATTAATGTGACCTATACGATCTTTTATGAAATGAAAATGACAAAATATCACTCTCATCCATTTAAAATACGATTATATTTTTATATATAGATAATAATAAGTGGAAAAATACGGTTAATGTTTATTGACTATATAGAAATTAATTTCTTGGAATTAATTTATTTATAACCTTTAGTGACTATATAGTCACCATAAAAGCATATAAAATGTTCACATAATACTTCTGCATAAAATGGAATACTCAAGGTAAATATTTTAAAAAATATTAAAGGTATTATATTTTGGGATGATATATGGTTAAAATAATATTTTTATTTCTTACAGTGATGAATTATGGATTTTCGTAATCTATATATTCTAAATTCAATATTACAGTCACGTCATTAATGTCAAAATTTTTTAATAGTATCAAAAATTACATTAATTTTGTTTTATGTTAAATTATATTTTTTTAAATCACATAAATCAAGAAAGTGAAAATATATGTTTATAAATGGTATAAAATGTAACCCCTATTCCAAGTATAAGATAATATTAATCTTATATGTATAACTATAACCCATTTTGTTTGAAAATATTGTTTCCGTTGTTAATGTAAAAATAGGTTTACCAAAGGTTCAACCAAGAGATAAGGGTATTCTTTATATTTATGAACATTAGATTACTAATTTATGAATATATTTTAAATTAAATCTATCCCAAATTAGAATCCATAAAAATTTGGATCTATTTTAATTGAATTTATCTATATTTGTATTCAATGTTTTATGAAATTCAAAAAGTACCCCTCCCAACACTTATATATGGGTACCCCCACTTATATCCTCTTAAAACATCAAGAACCATTTGGTTTTGAAAATATCATATCAAAAAACATATTATAATTCCTTATAGTGTTCTGGTTTCCTTGGTCTCATCATAATTCCGATCACATAAGGCTTTAGTTAAAATCATATAGGTTTTTCCAAAGAAAAGGTATCCTTCTTAAATGAATGTTTTTGTTTTATTTTTTATTCCACACGATTAAAATCTTATTACCCATTAAAATAAAATGAAATTAATTTATACCATATTATTACATTTGTTATGTTCATGGGATAACATAGGTAGATCTCATCTTCCATCTTATGAGAAATGTTACCATCATTCGTGTGCAGAAAATACTACTTCATCACGCACCAATGTTATTCCTTTTCCATACATTAATATTATAAATGGTTGTAATGGTTTATTTAATCTATCTATATATATATATATATGATTTTAGTTAAATATTTATAATTCAAAAAATATAATATATCATTTACATTCGTACCAGACCATTCAGTGAAAAATGAAATTGTTTTTCGTATGAACTTATGGACTTTCTCATCTAAGAAGTGATGTGATTATTTTTTCATCCCCAAAATGGATGATATATCAATTTATATTTATATAAAAAAGAATTTATTTATGATATTTTTATCATTCTTAATTAAAATTTAATATTTAACATTTTTTCCTAGTGATTGGTGAATACAGATATGTTTCTCATGCATATGTATGGATTGCCACCTCTATTAGTACAACATGGTTCATTTTGTCATAAAAATTATTCAGGGACAGTTTAAACATTATTAATTATGTGTAAAAATTATAACTATTCATGATTAATATTATGTATAGAATATATCATAGACTAATTATACAACTTTTATCCTCCCCAAGTCATCTTGGACATGTGAACCGAATATTATCAAAATGACTGATGTGAACTTTGTTAATTAATTAATTAATTAAATAATGATCATGAATACAATAAGTGCAATAATAACCAGTAAAATGGTTCCTAATAATATAATAAATATAAAAAAATTAATTTTGGAATAAGAAGAATGTTTGTAATTATTCAGTCCTACGGTAAGGGATTCCATCTCAATTTCAATTCATTATGGAATATTTTAATGTTTTTTTAAAAAAAATATGTGGTGTATATAATCCCATTTTAACAACTATATCACAAATCATTCATATATGAGTTTATTTTATTTTTCAATTCAAATTATTTCAACTAAGGTAACTTAACTTAATATTTTCTTTATGGTAAGGAGTTTCATAACACAATTACTTATAATTATATTATTCTACTCATTCAATGTCATTGATATTCATCTAATATGTGTGTAATATCTTATTATTAATTTATTGTTTTATTTTTTTGAATGGATTTAATTTTAATAAACAAAAAAAATTAATTGTTTAAATATCACATTAATGGTAGGAACATCTTGAGCGATTCAATCTCAATTTCTTCTCATTTATTCATATTTTTATATTATGCATAAATTTATATTATATGGTTTATATACTACCGTTTTTTATATTATATCAATAATCCTTTATACATCAATTCATTTTAATTTAAATTTGTTATGATTTCATCCAAGGTAATTTTACATGATAGTTATGAATTTATAAGGGGATTGATATATCAATTTCTTATCATTGGGTTATATAACATATTCATTGTCCATGATATTATAATTTTGTGTGTATAATTATAATTTTTTTATTATTTACTGTTTTATTTAAATCTGTTTTATGTTTACTTTCATTTGATACAACATATTTTTTCATTGATTGTCACTCACATAAACTATATGATCTTTGTATGTGATTTTATTAGAATTTCATTTCATTGAGGCATAATTTAATTCTATGTAAAAATAATAATTTTAAATGGTGTATATAATTCCCTTAAACAAGTTATATCATGAAACATTCATAAATAATGGTATTATTAATTTCAATTAAAAATATTTATTTCTTTATTATTTTACTTGAATGTAGTAAATGTGCTATGGGATTATTTCAAAATCCTATAACTGTTCTAGATTATTTTTATTTAAGTTTTCACTTATTGTATTATTAAATATTTAAATTTTGAAAAATAAATATTTTCTTCACTTATGGTTATTTCTAAAAAATAAGATTTCCTATCCTATTTATATTTTAAACACTCAAGAGAAAAAGTAAATTTTTAAACAATCATTGTTTTTCTACTCATGATTGAATATTCATCTCCCATATCAATATTTTCCTTAAAAGGTTTTCAATAATATTTTTACAATTCTCAAAATATTTATTAAAGTCATTTTTATCCATAGTGTATTTTTAGAAATAATTTTAAAAGGAATATTCCAATCATTTTCCAAATAAATACCTTTTGAATTCTCTTACAAAAATGTGGAAGGATTCTCTGTTTTAATGTAGTCATCAGGATTTAGAACATTCATGACATCATGGGAATTAATTTATTTGAGCCATCCACTAAATCATTGAAAGGTTATTTTAAAATAATTTTTTTTTCTATGTGATAGATAATTTTTTTATTTTTTAAAGGTTATTTCTAAATTGAAATGTGTAATTTACTCCAATATGCTTTTAATGATCATTTTTGGTATTTATATTCATAATTAAAAATGAACCATTATTTTACATATATTAAAATTTGTTTTTTTATAAATCCATCCTTATTATATTTTTGGATTGATTATGTTCAGTTTGAGCTGGTAGAGTATATACGTTGAATTGAATGATTAATTATAATAGTCATTTATATTTTATTGAAAAGACACATTCTTGTGATCATTTGGAAGTAAATATATATTAAATATTCATTATTTATCATAGAAATGATTAATCATTACTCATTATATAATTTATTCATAGGATTATTTTCTCTAAAATATATTTTATTGACTGGGGAATTATTTATAATAAATATTATTTACTCAAAAAAAATTTTTTGATAAGGCTTATTCTTCATGAATAAAAACTATTATTCAATATATAAGGAATTCAGTTGACATGCAGTGATCTATGTGTCTTATAATTATATATCCTCTAGATTTATCTTAAATTTTCATGTGAAAATTTGATATTCTATAATTAAATAGGTTTTTGGTGTATACATACCCATTAGTAGAACTATCTTGGTGAAATATCCCGACGATATAGATATCATGATTCCTAAAATCACGATTTCATATCTTAATTATTTCATTCATTTAAAATTATGTTAATACTATCCATGAAATTATGTTAATGATATAATAAATGGATTCATATCATAATCATGATATTAATTGTATGGAATTTTTTCCCAATTGTTTAAAATTTCATATTGATTATACATTATTTAATCATAATAGATTCAATTACTCATATCTCTTACTGAGAATAGGATATTACCCTTTATTATTTATATTCTATAGGATATGATGAATGGATGTTTTAATTATTCATGTATGTAAAACAATTAGTTTCACTTTGTTGTAATTTATTATTTTTAAAGTACAGTGAGACTCAAGTATTTATCTAGTTTATGAAGAAAATATAAGTATTCAGTCTAATTTCACAAGAGAACTCATGTATTTTTCCAATAAAAATATGAAACCCCTACCTTTGGGATACTGGAGTCAAGATATTTACAGTAAATAATATTTCCTACATTACTTTATAGAAGGATGCAGTGGTTAAATAAACCAAAAAAGTAATGCATTGATCAAATATCAAATAAGTCCTTTATATTGTAATCATCTACATGTTACATAAATGGATAATAAATATATTAAAACATTTTTATATTCATTATTGATATTGTACATTATAGAGAGATATTTCATGAGGTCAAGTTATTATCATTTGATCTTACTATGTGGACAAATGATTGTAAATAAATTGTGATCAAGGGATAAAAGTTTATTTTTGAATGTCATTTAGTAATCATGAGGATATGAAATTTGGATTCATGTTAAGACTTGAAATTGAATGTTATTATAGTGAAGTTGATAGAAAACCATGTTCGACTAATGTATCATATTAAATAGAAATAAAGAAAATAATTGAATTAAATTATTACTCTTTGGGATGAGTTATTATATATAAATTTTACTGGTTTTATTCATGGACTTGATCTATAATACATGTTCAATAGTATAATTTTTTATTTAGAGAAATGGAACAATATCATCTGAAGGAAGATCTCCATATATTATTGATTCATTAATTTCATGTATTATATAATAAAGTTTCATTAAATTCAAATTTTTGTATAGGTGATTATAAAACTATATTAAATTATTTTATTAATGGTAAAAATAATGTTCCACTATATAATTTTCTTTTTGAGGATCATACTATTATTTTATAAAATTATAAATTATATTTATACAACTATAATGTATTTTTAATCAAATTTATATTTTACAAAATTTGATCCAATTCATTAATTTCAGATGACATTCATAAGTTTTTTGAAATTGATTATATAAATATTGATGTATAATATATTTGAATTTACAATATTTTGGCATACACTTGATATTGATTAATTATGTATAGGTGAAAACAATATAGAAATTTACCTTATAAAAAAATAATTTTCTTCTTCTATAAGATAGAATGTTATTAAATAAGTTACATTGCTGTGAAATTTAAATCACTCTTATTTAATTCTACTCAGTTAACTATTCTATCTAATTTCATAAATTTTCTTATAGTAGAATTTATATGGGAATGTATTTTTAATAATGAATTGGGGTTATTAATATATATTGAGTACTATTAGATTTGTTTTTTATATTTTTATATGTGAAAATGATAGGTGTAACTTTTGATTTTAGTTTTTATTTATTTTTATACGATTTATTTATCGATGTACCATCACATTTTATGTTAATTAATATTGTTTCTATATGGATGATATGGAATGATTTTAATATTTTAATGAATTTTTAATTTATATATATTTGGTAAATATATAATATAATTTTAGTTTTATATATATAAATAATCACATATTATGGTGAAATTGATATTCATTCAAAAATATTTTTTATAAATATTGTTTTATATTCTTTTATTATTATTCACAACTATTTAAAGAATTAGGTTTTCTTTGAAAGTATCCTTTATTAATGAATCTCAACCATAGAATTAATAATTTACCATTATGGAATCACAATTTCATTATATCTTTATCTCATAGTTTTGTATTACTGATAATATCAATTTATACTAGGTTAATGTTTCCCACATTTTTTAATATATTTTATTTTCATTAAAATATCTAATATTATATCACTACAACTTATTCTCGATACATTGCTCTATAATCCTTATTTATTCTTGCGCTATTATATTCGAGGTAAAATTAGGTTTGTATTAGTTGAGTTAATCTGGTTTATTAGCTACTTTAGTTCTGAGTTTTCTTATTGGGGCAATCTGACTCCAATTAGATTCATAGTCAATGACCTTACTCATACTCTACAAATTTCTAAAAACCTATACGAAAATTTTAATCCCATTTTTTTTATTTATTATAGAATTATATGTGGGATGGTATTGTCACGGTGTAATTGGTTTTAGATCTCGATTGTGTGACTAAAATTGATGTCATTGTTTTTTGTCTAGTTAAATTCATTGTGGCATTCCTATGTTTTTCAATTTTATATACTATTGATAAGTGATGGTGGTTCTTTCTTTATATTTCATTAGTTTTTCTATAACTTTAGTGCCTAATTATCTGATTTAGTTGTTTTTATTGCATGATTAAGTGGTTGTATTAACTGTTAATTGAAATTAATTTTAATTTTCCCAATGATGATATCGTCTCCCATAGAGGTGGATCTGAAGGAAGAGTATAGTGGTTTTACAATGTTCCCCCATTACAGATCCAATATAACATGGTTTTTCTAGATGGAATGGTTTCATGGTGATTATTTGGTCTTTCTATGTGGGTCTTCTGGTTGTCTGGTTTTCTTCCTATTAAGGTGGGAGTGACGATGAATGTCATTCTACGAAGAAAATTGTGTGAATATTGAGTTTCATTGTGATGGATTCAATTAAAATACAAGTTATTTTGTTTCATTGTGGGTAATTTAGGCATAGGAATTGAGCATTGGTCATCAACAAACTAACTCAATTTTCTATTTTTTTAATTTGAATTTGGGATAGATTTTTGGTTGGGTTTGTGGTTGTGGTTGTATTAGGTTGTTTAGGTTTTTTTGGTTCCCACATATTTCAAAAATTTACATTAAAAAAATAAAAAAATTGGGACGTTTTTTAAATAATGATAAAATTATAGAAAATGATATGGAATTGTCTCATAAGAACATAATTTTTCAATATTAAAATATAGTAAGGAAGTAAATTTCTTACATTCCAATTTTTTCATGGAATATTAATTAATTTAATTGAATTGACTATAATATATAGTTTTATTATTTTTTAAGTGGATATGAATATTTTATGGTTTATTGAATAAATAATTCAGATTATTAATATACTTTAGAAATTTTTTTAATTTTTTTGATTTTTTTATATGATAATACTTTGGAGTATCATATTTTCATATGTGTATCATATTTTTTTTTTATTTTTTCATAATTTATATAGTGTATATATATTAATAGTGTAACATGTAATTTTTACTAATTTATTTGAAATATAATATCTTATTATGGACTTGAATGAGTTAAAAATTAGTTATGGATATAATTTTTTTCATTAAATTTTAATTATAATGATCTACCTCATGAATTTGTAAAATGATTATATCATAAATTGAAATCACATTTACAATCAAATTCAATCATTTTTAACATTAATTTTTGTTTTTAAATATTTCGATCATGATACTGTTATAGGTAGTTTAATTTGAAAAACGTCAATTTCTGATGTTATGGTTTTATAGCTAATAAAACTAATCAAATTCAAAATATTTATGAAGAATTCATATTTATTTCAAAATTAATTGAATATATCATTTGGTTTATTTCTTTTTTTAAATGAAATAAGTAAGAGAATTCATGTATTATAATTATTTTTTACTATTATGTTGTCTGAAAATGGATTTCAAAAGCATATAAGATAATTGGTTAAGCTTTAGTTATTAATGTATTCTTGCATAAAATATATCATTTTTTATGTAAATAGGTATTAAAAATATAATCTTATTAATTTCACCTATATTTTTTTCTGTATTTTAACCACCAACATAATAATAAGGTTAATGTTATATTTTATTTTAAATAGAATATTTTTATTTTGAAATATATTGTATTTTGGATGATTTAGAGGGTGCATGGGATTATATTTTATAAAAATGGGTTATCTCAAGAAATATGAAAAGTAATAGATTTAAAAGAATAAGATTTTTTGGAGTCCATAAAAGGTAAATTGGGGGTGATATGTATTATTATTATTGTAGTATTTTGTTCCATCAATTTCCATTGAGAAATTTTTTTGGTTACTCTAAAACATCACTTGTCCAAAAAAGATCATGTGGATGTCCCCCAATGTTTCAACTATTTCTGACTACTGTTCCGGGCGGACACACATTATTTTTCCAAAATTTTAAATTAAATATTTTTAATTTTTTTAAATGTTATAAAATTATATATTCATCACATACCTTCAAAATTTATTTCAAAAACATATACCCCTCTTCAATCTATATTTCTTCACCCATAAAATGTGGATCTCTTATATTTTTCATATGATATATAAGTAATAATTATAAAGGCTTGTCATGGGAGATTTTATAACTCCACTTTTATTTTGTTATGTCATTCAATATTTCTAAAATTTCTAAATATTATTACCAAATTTATGTATTTTTCATGATTTTCAGAAACATTAATTTGGGTTCCATTATCCTAAATAGATTTGATGAAGAATAATACATCTGACCTTGGTGGTTTCTTCCTAAAAATTCATAATTATTTATTATTTTTAATTAAATTTGATTATACATGGTCATTTATACAATAGATGTATTTTTGGTCAATAACTACATTTATATGATGAAGAAAGAAGACAACATCCATAGAACATAGTGTAAATCTCCTATAATAAAACAAACTCATGGATTGATTTACAATAACTATGAAAACAATATAACAGTACCACCACAAAAAATTTCTTCGTAGTCAAACACTCAGAATCTAAAAAATAATCACATGATTGAAAAAAGAAACTAAATATGTTAGAATGGTAATCTAGGCAGTTCTTAATTTTTTGTACTCCATGGAAATTTTTTTACTCTTTCTTTATAATAATGATACCAGAAGAGATTTAATTTTTTTCAACTCACTTCATGTTACATTACGAATTGACCTCATCCAAACTATTTAAAGTGGTGAACATGAATTTCACTAGGTTTCATTGAATTTAATTATTTATGATTGAACATTACTTTAATTATTTCCATTGGAAAATTTCCCTAGACTAAACTGAACCATTTGGGAGATAATGTATGAAATTAATGTATATCTATATAAAAAATAAAACACAAAATTTTCAAAATAATAAGAATTATTTTGGATGAATTTTTGAGTTGTTCCTATATGAATCTTCTGTCGTACCATAATTATATAGACCATGATAGTAACAAAAAATTCATGGATATTTTTTTCATTATTGAATATCAATTTTCCCTCTTTTATCCTTTAATTTTTATGGTGCAGATATGCATGGGTAATGGTTTGTGGACTATAGAAAGATAAAATGTGGATTATAGTGGATTTAGACTACTAAACATCAAAAAATACCTAAGATACATCTTTCAAAACCGTGTGTTGAATACATAGAGATAGTTAAAATGGCGATGGTGGTTCGATCACAACATGACCCATGTCATTTGAGTTATGGTCTCATGAATAACATGAATTTCACCAAGCCATGGTGAAAGACGTTTTGTCATCATGTTTTTCTAAAATATCCAGTTTAATTCCCTCGTCCCTCATATCTCAACCAGTTCAATGGGATTTCAAGTCAGTACTACTAATGTTATCTTAACTGAAGTTATTAATTCAATTATTTATCTACATCTAAACCCTAATAATAAAATTGATTCCCACTCATTACAAATTCTCATCATCAAGATGTTTTTTGACAAAGCTATAAAATTCCATTTATTCTTTAATATTTAATTTTAATAATGGTGTTTTATTCTATTTTTTTAATGATTTTTATCTCCTTTTCATAAATATAAACCTTTGGATAACTCAACTTTACTATTGATTACAGTTTTTGGGATTCCTAATAGGTTCTATTGATTTATAATAGATATTGTAAATTTATTATTATATAGAAAAATTTCACTTTTATTAGTATTATTATCATGGTTTGATTTTTTATTGATTAGATGATGTTCTCTTGTTCCATATAGCATTATTATTCATAATTTAGTTGATCAACCATGTTCTTGATGATTGGTTACATTCATAAATGATGGAATATTTCTTTATGTGACAACCTCTCTTATCAAAATCTATATTTTTTAGTTTATTGATCCATCAGATAGGCCTGTATTCTACATTTGGTGGATCTCTAATTTTTTTGTGTTGATTCAACCCTTTTCTTTCCTTCATTTTCAAATTAATCAAAACCCTTAATGTTTTGGGGAAGAACTGGTTCTTGGTGTTCCGAAAATGAGAAATTATTCTAGTTAATGTGAGAATGTGCTTCAATTGATGGAAACCTTGATGAACCATGATGTTGACATAAGAAATTTTTTATTATGACGTTCTATACCATTTAGTGACTTGTATATGATTCTTCCATTGAATTCTTGTTTATCATAGATAATTCATTCATGTTATAAGTTATGTGTATTTCTGTGGATTGTATTTCGACCTGATTAATTATTCTAATTTTTTTATATGTATTATATTTATAAATTTTCTTGATAATAAATATCATTCCTTTTTTTGATACATGATTCTTATGGTATTTTATATAATGTGGAACCTTTCTTCAATAACCAATATGACAAATATTCATAGTTATAGCATGATGAACTCATGGAACGGGAGCATGATGATATGAATATAGTGACAATCATAAACACAATGAGAGTGTATTTTAGTTCATGGAATTTATTTTTATGTTGGATTAGACCATGAATGGAATAAATAACACTCTATCTACATTCCAAGATGGGATATTTTCATGTAGGGTGATGTGTTATCTAATTATGTGAGCAAGTCATCGGGATAACTATCATCGGAGTATAATGACCACAACCATGGTTAGGAATGTGGTGTTCCTCAAAATGACCAACATTATGGCGTGGAATATGGTGTCACATTAAAATTTATAGACAATTTGATGGACATATAATTCGTTACTTGAATCCGGTCATATCTAGTGGGGGTGGAGTCCATTGTGGAATTGATGACATTTGATTTCTTGACACATTCATGGAGTATTTTTTATTTGATAAGAAAAATCAAAAAATATACTAATATATATTAGGTGTACTTTTGTTAAGGATGCATTGGAAGATTCACACTGGGTTTTTACTAGTACACAACATGAGAATATCATTGAATTATTTGATTTTATGACTAATGATCTAGTGAAGGGAAAGGTACCAATTAAATTGGGTTGGGGAGGTGTATATTAGGATATGTAGGTTTTTCCGTGACATTATTTAGGCCATTTCTTCTGAATTTATTTTTCATCCATACACTATATATTTCAGTTTTCCTTTCCGTGGTGGATTCAAATATATTTAATTACAATATAAAATTTATTATATCAAATATTATTTTATACCTCATTATTACCCTATGATGTTATTGTTCATCTATGTCATTGGAGAAAGGATTGATATTGAGGGTATATTTTCCCCACCAATGGACTCTAAACCCTAGATTCTAGTCAGCTACATCTTGTAGGCAGGGTGGTATGCATGTGGTCTTGGGACTCTATACTATGTAACTAGTGGTTCAGGTTAGAGAATTTCACAAATTAATTTAAATAAAAGTTGTCTACATTTATTTTTTACTTTTAATGAAATGGTAGAAAATATATATATGTTTTATACTAAGGAAGGGGTGTTTTTATATTCATAAAGAGATTGTGTGTAACAGACTTATGAGTTAATTTTTATTGGATATTTTGTTACAAATTCAAAATGGTTCTAGAGCATTCATGACTCATGAATAGGAATTTAAGATTTCATTCATTTCATTTAGTTTTTGTAGTGTAAAATAGTTGTTATTTAATTAAATTCCTTTATGTGAGATATATATTTAGGATAAACATCAATTCTTTGTTTTTTTAATAATTAATTTTCATGTTGTAATGATATATGTTTACATACCTTAATTTGTTGAACATGATCATGTTTTTATTTTTTTTATATATGTGACTGTTACTAATATATAAGTATAATACCTCAAATAGTTTGAGGATAGAGGCCCTTGGTTATGTTTTGACTCAAATTATAACATTCCATCATTACATTGACTAGTATGGGTACCTAAAAACATTAAAATTTATATATTTTTAATTTTATTCTAATTTTTAAAAAAAATTATATAGATATTTTCTAATGAGACCAACAGCTATTGAATCCAAGAATTATCATGTACAACAACTTATGGTGTAGGAGGATATATACCATCAAACACATATACAAGTAATAGTGATCGATGTTATAGGGATAATTTAGCAGGGACACTTCTAGATTTGTTAACTTTTAAAGATAAACCATCCTGATGAATTTCACTGATCATGCTTATAACATCCAAGTCTAGTATAATAAATTAATTCTAGTAATTTGTGTCCCACATGATATAGAGGACTTTATAGATAATACCAGGATAATTTTTGAGTGAGTATAGATTCCAGGTGGTGGCCGTGTCATTCTAGAATCCTTCATACTCTATATAAATTCTAGTAGATTGAGTAATAACATGAATCCATTAATAATTTGATTAGATCTATGTTATTTTACATTCTTGTTGCTATTTAATGAGAAATACATTCCTTATATGATAATTTTAGATCATTCCATGGTATTAATGGAGGTAAAATAGGGTCCTATGACTATTTTTTTCTATATTTTTATTGATTATGAAATTTTCATCATTTTTAAAATCAGTTTGCTTGAAATGGTGGTGTTATGGTTTCGATGTTCAAGACAATCCATTAACTGAATCTCGAACATCAAGTTATGTGATTTGACTTGATAAATCAAATGTATGTTCTATGTAAGGCCCTAGCCTTTGAGGAGGTTATAGATGAGGATAATGAAGTAGTATTACCTATGGTATATAGAAGATAAATTATTGGGATTACTCTCAAAACTACTTGAGAATAGTATTATGGTATGAAGTCGAAGAGTGATTAGGAGTATTAGGGAAGTAGGAGGATTGGAGATAGTATGATTCACTTTGTTTCCTCAATTTGGAGATTATTCAAGATGGTTATTCAATTCAGATCAATTGATATATTATATAAATTAAAGAATCATGATATCTATAGGGTGACAAAATTTTGATAAGTCCAGTCATCGTCACCATTTTTAATATGTGGAATCTTATAGGACTTATGGGATATTAGGGAAATCTAAGAGAGGAGAAATACGATAAAGGATATATACATCCCTGAATCTAATGAATTATAGTGATAAAAATTTAGGGAAATTAATTCATATGTATGGAGTGAATAAGACTCCATGTGATGTGGTTTAGAGGTTTTATACTATTATATATACAGTCCAAATCAGATTTACATTTTTTATACTGGTTCTTTCAATTATGTTACCTATACATATACTTTTATTGGTCTTCTATAAAAAAATAATTTTTGTACATATATATTATAACTAAATAAATATTTGGGAATGAAAAGAGACAAATTTATTTATTCCTATAGTTTCATATGATTAATATAGAAAAGGGTCATCTTTTGGACTAGATAATTTTGGAGAATATGAGTTTCAAAGTGAGTCTTAGAGAGGAATGTTTGTCTAGGAATTTTATTACACATCGACTACTATCAAGGATGTTTATAATTTCCATAACCAAAGGTAGATATGTATATAGTGACCAAATAATGGGAACATAGATAGATTTAGTTAGTTTATAAATTAGTAAGTATTTCATTATCTCGACCCATATTGTGGTATAGACTCACCCAACAGGATAAGTGGCATCCCCATATCTTTTTTATCCAGTGGTGGATATTAATTATGATTTGTTTCTAAATTAGTTCACATGAAATACACTTAAAGTGGTTTTTAATTTAAGATATAGATCATTTTTTTGTGTATCCTATTTTGATACCCCTTAACATATTGCGCCAACCAAGATAAAGGAAAAAATGGTTCAACTTGAAGACTTGGAGAATAAAGGATTTATGAGGATGAATACCTTATGGTGGAGTTAAACTATATTTTTAGTAATAAGGAATACTGTATTCATTATCTCAATGAATATTACCAAAATATAATTCATTTTATTGTTAGTAAAAAATATCCCTTTCCAAGGATCAATTATTATTTTATTAATTTCGAGGGGCGGCTATGGTTCTCCAAGAGTGATAATCGATCGAGATATCAATATTTTTTGGTTAAAGAGGAGTAAAACAAGAAGGATTAATTTAGGATAAGGTATTGGCAATTCAATTACTTGGTGATTCAATTTGGATTGAATAATTCACCACCAATGTTTATAGAACTCAAAAAAGGACATATCACCAATATATTGGCTTGTCTACTGTGGTGTTTGCTGAAGACATACACATATATGTGATTATACCAGAGTTGAAATGAAAATATCAGTATATATTGAAAATAACATATTTATTTTATCATTATTACGAATTGAATCCTATGTGTAACTTTTGGATCTATGAGGAGGAGTTCCTTCCAGTTTGTTTTATGAGACATGTATATCTATCAACCTTGAGAATGCGGCGGGATTGATTTATTGAAAACATACTAAGAATGTGTAGATGGTTAGGATACTATTATGTGTAGTGGGATATTAATAGAGTTTTATATTGAAAATATCACATTTTTCAAAACCTATGACTATAATGATGAATAAGGTAGTGATGATCCTGTGACTAGACCTTTGTTATGTTTTGTTTCATAGAGGAGGTGGTGGTGGAATGTATCAGTAGGTTTGATCCTTTATGATATTGGGATTTTATATGATGTGTATTACGATGTAACATATTATATTTTGGGATAGATACTAATGAAGAGGGAACATGTAGTATGTTATAGGTCTCATCAGCTACAACCCTATTAGAAAAACAATCATTCTCATGACATTGATATGGAAATGGTAATCCCTGATTTGAAGGGTTGGAGGAACTATATTTTCAGTGAGAGGTTTTTTTCTATCCATTACATTAGATCCTCTTCTATATCTTCACTCATAGGTTTATTAACATGAGGCATTGGAACAAGATAGAGTATCTAAGTACTTTCTACATTAATATGGCTTATACGCAAGGTGAATGTATTTTCATTGAATATTCACTTAGTTGTAAGTTATTTATAGATTAAGAGAATGGTTAATGACTATAATAATTTTAGTGTTACTTATCATTCTTATTGAATGATTGAATGATGTATTCTTATTAAGACCATTGATAGATGATGTATTCTCTATTGTTAATCCTAATGTCTATTTTAAAATGTGTGATGGACAGTCCAGAATCTAACATTGAGTGTGAGGTGAAGGGGGACTGACTAATAAGTAGTGACCTAATATCATGGGGTTCATTAAATGGTTATGATGTTACAATAGTATATGACAGATTTATAGTACATTTTTCATCTCGGAAGTGTGGATGAGATATTTTCATACCTACAGGTGGGTGGTATATCCTGAAGCAATAAACATTTACCAAAAAATTAGGTAACAATTTTCTAGAGCATATACAAAGAGGGAAATTCATGGATTATTGCACAAGTGCCTTACAATCTAGATAATTAATGATATATAATAGAATCATTGTTTTTTAATCTACTCACTTCATCTTCCAATGTAAATTTGGTACTATGTAATGGTTTTCATTGAAATGGGGTTTCTAGGACCCTAAGTTTTTGTGACTATGACTAGTTGACTATATATCAGCTAATTATGGTCTCCCACTTCATATAGATATCTGAGACTCACATAGATGAAAACCCGTGAATATGAATATTTTTTAGATCATTATATTTCATAGAGTTTTCATGAATTTTTTTAATATATAATCACATTTCATATCATGGATTTTTTAGGTCTTGCAGAAGGACCCTGAGACTTAGTTGAGATTGAGTACAGCATACCATCCATAGAAAGAAAGATATTCAAAGATTAAAATCTTTATACTGCATGATATTATTTAATCATTTTCACTATAAATTTATAGATAATTATACAATCATATATCGTTGGTTGAGTTTATATACAAGATAGGTTGACAAGATTCAATTCCAATGGTTCATTATGAGAATTTTTAGGAAAGGTCATTTCGTCACCATTTAGTTGGAATGAGGCTATTGAGGAAGTATTTGTGGTTTCTAGTAAGTTTTTTGAGACCTTTAAAGAGTGTACCTAATTTATAATGGGATTATCAAATATTATATGAGGTATAGATCTTATGATGGGTTTCGAGGATACTATTGGAGTTTCTTATAGGTGGTTGATTTTTATTGAATCTAATTGATTGGTTAGGCAAAAAACTCTTGAGGAGGAAAATAAATATGGATCACTATTTTATTAGATCACTTGAGATCACTGAGAAGGATGGAAATATTTGGTACAATTTGGATATTCCATTTAATTACAAAGGTATGCATTAATGTTTTAATGTGTCTCATTCCTAGAGGTACATGATTGATCCTGCACATGTCACCAACATCAATGATAATTAATTAGAACATGATGCATCGTATGATGAGGGACACGTATAAATATTGTTATAAAAAACTCTCATATTGAGGGATGAAAATAAAAATATTATTGATCATGAAAATAAAAATTTTTCTAGAAGGAGGCTTTTGTTCAAGCTCACTTTCCTAACTTGTTCAAGTAGGAACCCCCTAAAATTTTCATGGATGAGAAGTAATTAAAGGGGGTAATGTAAAATACTTGATTTTTTTTACATTAATGAATATAATTATTTCACATTTTATCATTTAATTTTTTGGGGGATAAATTTTTAAGTAATCTTTAATGGACATTAGAAACCATTACTGTGGATCAAAGATGTTTTGGAATAAATACAATTAAAAAATTATTTGGAATGGTCTAAAGAAAATTTTAGACAATCAATGGTGCATGGTAAAATTCTTAGGTTTATCTTCCAAGGATATAACCCATGATGTTTTTTATACAGGCTCAACAACATCAAAACATACACCAGGGTAGGGTGAAGGTTTTTTTGGTATTGGGATTTGTTTTAAATTGAAAATTTAAAGCCATAATACCCAATATGATGAAAAATATGATGGGGAATTGAATGTGAATTAATTATGGATTCAAAATTTTTGTTATTATTTAGGTTATTAAACATTATATAAAACCTATTAACGAAGTTGAATCCCACTCATGATGACTAACACCCTTTTGGATAGTTTCATAAAAAACACTAAAATACCTTCAATATGTGATGTTTTGGTTTCAGTCCGAATATTTTATTCCATTTTCGGTGGTTTTTCTCCACTTCATAGTTGATTCAAAAATTTAATTATTTGATGGGTGTCTGTGATTTCATTATTTAAATTAATTTCATCATTCATTTCCAAATTTCTTATCTTTTTTTTTGTTTCTATAATTGTTTGAAAATATTAAGTACTTGATGATGTGGGTGTGGACTATCTAGAGATTTAATTTAAAGATGTTTATCTAACTGTGTTCTTGAAAAATGGTTATTTTCATACTTATCAATAGTGTTCTTCATTAATAGGCTGATGTCATAGAATTCAATGCGGCAATGGTGTGTTATAAAATTATATCATCATTTTTTATTGTAATTACCATCTTGAAAGTATGATACACAGTGCTATGGTGAGGCATGTAGTGTTCCTAATAATAACCATCATTATCATTGGTCATGTGAGGATACATTAATGGTGGTACATGATTTTTCATACAAAAATATCATTATTGGTATCATTCCATAACAAGTGGGGTTGGGGATTAGGGATAATTTGATAGATCATGATGAATCTACACAAGGGTAGTTGTATGTTTATATAATTATTTATTACTTTCTTGAAATGAAGTATAATATATTGTGTGAACATATATTAATTAATCATTTCTAGTGTCATCATAGGTTTATTAATGAGACCCTTCATGGGATGCTCGGTGTGCATGTAGAATTCATAAACAGGGATCCATTTAAGGGAAAGGGACCTATGATAGGATTTTTGGAGGTAGATATTTGGAAAAGGAGGTGTTACCAAGACATATTTAGGCCAGTTATTTTGCTTTATTTTCTTACATAATTTATATACCTGGGATTCAATTACAAGACTATGAGTCTATTTTTTTATTTATTGTATGAAATGCCTGAGAAATTAAATTTTATTTATGGTATTACTACGGTGATATGATATGATTTATGTTTATTATTTGTAAAAGTACTGACACTGATGGTATATTCTCATTACTGATAGGTGTTAGAGCTATACTATTAATCAATATCCTCTTGAAAATGAGAAGAATCAATTGAGGTCATGTAACTCTCTATCACATACCTAGTTGTTCAGACCATGCCAGTGGTTTGGGCCTACAGGTCTCAAGGACCTTCGGGCCATCAATGGTCTTCGGGCCCCAAGGCCTTTGGGCCACAGAAAGACCATGGTGTATCCCAGTTCACACAGAGAAGGCCCCAGAATAGGATCAGAGAAACCAGAGTAGTAGTGACCAGATATAGAGCTAACAAATTTATAAGAATGAGAGGGTATGGAAACCTCCATCAGAATCAATCATTGTGCATCTTTGTATGGGGCAATGCTAGCCGATAAGCAATGCAAGGTGGGGAACTAGGCGATCGATGAAGTAGAAGTTGGGGAGGGTCCGTTCTAGTGGGTTGAGCCTATGAGTCACATATCGGTCATTGTATGCCTATGGGCCTTCAGGTCATGTATTGCAGGTCATGTCGGGCCTTGTGCCTTGGGCCTACGGGTCATGTTCAGGTTCCCCTTCAACCCTTAAAAGGAGGATTATCAATAATTAAAACAAAAAAAGAAAGCCTTCAGGCCATTTCGAGATAATTTATGACTGATGTTCGAAATCCTCTCATTCTATAATTAGTGAATCATATCCCAAATGAATTCACCAAAAATAAAAAAATCATTTACATTTAATTAAATTTAATTAATCCCCATATAAATTATTTGATTTAGGTAGGCATTAATAAGGACCCAATGTAAACATAAAAAATTAAACCACAATTCCACAACCACTGATGGTGATGAGTTTTAATAAATTTGTATGGAATTTAAAATTTGGATAAAATGGGGATTCTATTTGATTTCATTTCAAGCAACATTATTTAGATTAGCTGACTTTATCCTCTCAGAACATAGTAGTGGAGTGAAATTATTAGAAGTAAATGTGAGGAATATGACATGATGTGACACCCAAATATTTTATTAATTTGTTTTTGAAATTATAGTTAATTTCATTGATATCTTGTGTTACACACAATACCATAATTTTATTAAACCATAATATAATAATATTATTAACATCTAGAAATGATCATTATAAAATAAAAGTAAAAAATGGTGGTATAAAAAATAATAACCAAATTTTCATTATTAATTATAAACTATTTATAAAAATAAAATATATTTATAAATATCTACTTTTAATTTTCATAAACTATATATGATTTGGAAATATATTTCTCTAAAAAAAATTTTGTTACGTTTACTGAAAAAATAATATAAATAAATTTTTCACTTTTAGAAACAAAAAATTGAAAAATTAAATTCAATTATACATAAACACATCAAAATTATATTAGAGATAATTATTTGGATTTTTAGAAAGGTTTAATTTTTTAATGAGTGGTGAAAAATTCTGATTTTTATCAAAAAAAATCCTTCATTTAAATAATTAACAAGTTATAATTTTCATTAATAATATTTTAAAAGAATTATTTGTTCAATTATTTCATAATTAATCCAATTTAGGTCATTTAAATAAATTTAATATTGATTCTTTATTAAATTGTTTTGTACTTATAAAACATTAATATTTGAAAACAATTTTTCGTCATGTTTGTGGGTTTAATTTTAAAATAAAAAATTAAAATAAAATGAATTGAATTTATAGAATTTTATTCAAAATTCATAATCATAATAGTTAATATTATATAATAGGGTAAACGTATTGTTTTTATATTGAATTTTAATAACTGTAAAAATTACTTATCACGGTTAATGGTAAAATGGGATGACCCGAGTGTTAAACTAAATATATAAGGGTTAAAATGACATAAAACATATTCATATAAAATTTAATGAATATACGTAGAAATTTTCTTATATATAGTTAGAAAATGTATAATTTGGAGAATTTTAGTATTATTAAAATTATAATATACAATTTTCAGTTCAAAAATGACTAGTATGCCCTCTCTCAAGCATAAAAAATGCACCACCTCTCCTCTAAAATTCACACTTCAAAAATTGTTTCAAGAATATCGGACCCAATAAATTCTTTAATTTTCTCCACACATAATATTAGCCTTATTTTTATTATTTATCCATTATATAAAATATTTTGGTGTTAACCTATGAATGTTTTCAGAAGAAGATTTCTTATTATTAATCGAATGTTTTTATTTTGTTTTTTCTTTCCACCTAATTAAAATGATATTAAAATATTATGATATAATAACATAAATTTTCACCATATAATTATATTTTATTAGGATAATTTAATGACCAATATCCATATCCTTTTATAACAAATTGAAAATGAAACTGTTAATTGTTCTTATGATGGACTATCATTTCACCAACCAATGAAATTATTCTTCCACCACTTCCTCTAAGGACTAAAGATAATGATGGATATAATATTTATATAAGTTAAATATTACATTTTATACTTGTGAATTTTAATATAAAATATATGATCTTACCTTGTAACCCATTCTAAAATGATATCATTTCTCTTGCATACTTGTAAACAACCACATCTATAAAGTGATGTGACAGGTTTTTAATTATTTATTGAAAAAGAAAAAGAAATATATATATATTATGAATAAATAATATATATTTTATATAAACATGATTCTATAAATTTTAATTAATAATTATCTTTATTTTTTACTTTTTGAAAATAGAATGGAAACAGTGTTCATGCATACGTACAACCAACCGTCTCTTTGAATGATGTAATTAAATTTCTATCCCTAATGATAATTCATTACTCTAAATTCATGTATAATCAATATATATGATGTTTATATCTTTTTTAACTTCTTTGAGATTATGGAACCATGATAAAATTAAATGAATAAAAACTACCACAGGAAAACATTTATGAAAAAGGAGGTATTTATTACCCAAAATGTTATTTTAAAAATGAATTATTACCTAATGTGTATTAAACGGACATATTTAAATAATATATGGTGTTTTATATAATATTATTGTTATATAATATATTTTTAATAAAAATATTTCTATGATTCATGAGGTTTTAACACGTATAATGAAATTCAATACTTGAGGTTAGATATTTTTTCCTCACTAGTATTTACATGGGACATATTCTTTACACACCTCTAATTTATTTTGTGTAATGTATACACTACCCATGAATGAAATTTATTATCCTTATTATTATAATTATATATATATATATATATAATTTTCATCCATTCAAGGGACTTAAAATTTAAAATACACCAATGTGGTAATGGTTTTGTGTTATGATATCGTTGTTTATTAGGATTGTTTATGATTATGTTTCAATGAAGAGATCTTATGATATATATCTATATAAACTCATGAAATTTATCCACCTATGGTTATATTTTGAGGGAAAAGAATTTTTCTTTCATTTTCTACTATTTATGTAATGTTGAGGATAATATTTTTTTAAGGAATATCAAATTTATTTTTCTCTTCAATCCAAAAAAACATTTCCTACAATGTATATGTATTCAAATAATGTTTTAAATAATGTTTTTTCTATTCTATAAATATTTTTGGAAGGAATTCACTGCCACTAAATTGGGCAAGGAAATGGCTACTTTTTATCTGCGCTAAGCAGAAAGTGCAGATAAATAGGGGGCCTTCATCCCTACTAGAAAAAAGAGATAATAAATCTACCCTTTATCAGCGCTAAAGAAAGCACTACTGAAGGGTAGATTTATCAATGCTAAATTTAGAAATGATAAAAGTTTTTAACAAAATATATTATTAATTCATAAAAATTATTGTATTTATATTCCAGAATTAATGTTTATTTGAATACATTAAATAAAAAATTTATATTTCTAATTAGAATATATTTTCTAATAATTCAAATATATATGTAATGTTTTAAGAAAATGTGTTTCTATGATTACAAATATATATATATATAAGTAATTATAATATAATAATAAATTTCAATAAATAATGAATATATTTATTAGATTTATTAGATTTATAAAATTTATTAGATTTAATAGATTTATTAGATTTATTAGATTGATTATATTTATTATATTTCTCATTTTTATTATATATTTATTTTATTTATAATTAATATAGTAATTATATTAATTATATTTATTATATTTATTAAGATTTTTATTTTCATTAGATTTGTTATATTTATTATATTTAATATATTTTTTTATTTTTTTATTTTATTTATAATTAATATATTTATATATACGTTTTTAATATAAATATTTCTATTATAATTATTAAAATTATATGTGTTTCAAATTAATTTTGTTAATAATTATATTCATCGATCATGCGTGCATATATGTTATGAATCATTATGAATGTTCATTTATCCATTAAACCCTTATTATTATTCATGATGTCCATTGATGGCTCATTTTTTATTATTTATATTTTATTAAAATGTATATTTGATTAATAAATGTTACCCATTTATACTATTATGTTCTAAAAATAGTTACAAAATTACATACAATATATTTAACTGATAAATATATTTATTATATTTATAATTATTAAATATAAATTATATATGAATACTTTTTAATTATATATATTTTTAATTATAATTATAACTATATATATACTTAAATAATTATATAATTACAGTAAATAAATATTCATATAAATAATTATAATATTAGAAGGAATATAGTTATATATATCTATAATCATAAAAATATATATAAACTTAATATATTTATTATATATATATATCTAAGATTATAAACATAATAAGTATTTTTCTTATAGATTTATAATTATTTAGAATATAATTTTATAAATATTTATATATTGTTATAATTATAAATAAATATATATATATTTATCAGATATATATTATTATAAATATATATAATAAAAAATTATTAACATTGTACATTTATCAGTTGTTTTTTAGCACTAATAATGGCCTATGTTTATTAGTGCTAAAAAACACTTATAAAAGGACTCTTTTTGAGTTATATATTTTTACCATTAATAAAGACATTTTTTTATCAGTTCTCTTTTAGCACTGATAAAGAGAAGCCTTTATTAGCACTAAAAAAGCACTGATAAAGGCATGTTTTATGAGTGATTTTTATTTTGGAATTGATAAAAATAACTTTAACAACGGTTTTTTTTCTAGCACTTGTAAAAGGTTCACTAGATTTTATAATATAACCTAAATTTTTCCTCCTTCCTCACACCACTCAATATCTCGTGGAAGCCGATCACCACTGTCGCGCCTCCTCCTCCTCCCCCTCTTCTTCTATTGTCTATCCTCTACCGGGAACCACACCGCTAGTGTATGCCTCTCTTAGAATATGAAATTAACCCTCATGTGCCTCACCTCTACTACGTTCCACACCTCCATCGTATGCCAAAACTATGCCATCTTCCTCCCCTTCATTGCGCGCCTCTCCTCTGCTGATGACCCCCCCCCCCCCCCCCCCCCCGCACGCCTCTCCTCCACCGCAAATGAACCTCTGTTGCGTGTTGAACCGCACCTTTGTGGTGAGTTTAATCCTCTTTTTCATTTGTTTTTTCTTGTTCACATGAAATTATAGTATGATATTCATGGTATGATGTGAATTGTATAGGAAAAGTTCCCTACTCAAAATTGTGGTTGTTTGTGGTCCTTGTTTGTGGACTAAATGAATTACAAGTTGGTTGGTGTTCATCTTCATATTTTTTCCTTTGATTTTGTGTGAATCATTTATGTATTTGAAGTGTGATTCCAATATATCAAAGGGTAATTTCTGTTTAATGTTGAGTATTATTTATTTGTGGTTTAGTATTATGGCACTTGACATATTTATGTGCTCTCCATGAATGTCAAAATGTTTTATCTTCGATTTTTCTTGAGTGACATAGATGTTTCTTTATATCTCCCTTGTAATACATGTTATAAATTTCTTGTATGCTTTTAAATGATTTATTTTGAAATTATAATCCAATTTTAATACTTTTGGGGGTTTCAATTGGCTTAAAAATGGTTTAAAGACATAGCATATAATTATGTAAAATGCCAAGTGTTTTCTAAAAGGCTCGAGTGGATTTTTTAATGGAATTATAATATTTTGAAAGTTTGGTCATGAATTTTTTTCCTTTAATGTTAATATGTTTTATTATTAAGTATTTTATTTAAAACAAATGGAATTGACCTTCATCCTATTTAAATAGTTATGGGACCCATAAATATAATGGTGAGTTAAGGTGTTTTCAAAAAGATATTGAAGCTTAATAAAAGGGTTCATAGAAAATATTTACCTAAAAAATTAATGGGTTTATTATTTTAAAAATTCATTTTTAGAAAATGTTTGGGTTTATAAATTGGATTTCTAGTGAATTTTGATAAATGGTTTTTGGATGAAATTTTAAATGTTGTTCTCAAATGGGGTGAAAATTGATTGGCTTCTCAAGCACATTTTAAAATTCCTAGTTGGCCATTTTAAAGGATGTTATTTTATAAATATGGGAGACCCTCAATTAATATCTGTGCATTTATTGTTCCTATTGTGACCCTTGACCCCATGGGTGATTATTTATATTCTTATTCTTATTATAATGGTTATAAAAATGATATGAAACATGTTGTTTCATGTGAGGGTGTAGGAGGTAGGGTGAGGTTAAATTTCAAATTAATGACATTATATTTATGTGATGATATATAATTTCATTGTTTTCTCACTTGAACTCTTGAAATGTCATGGGTGTCCTAATAGACTAGTAGGGATCCAGAGAAGTGAAATCCCTAGTGTGGAGTATGATTCCTAGTGTATGGACCCAGTTAGATTGGGTGAGTTTTTATGATTTTTTAATGTCCTTAAAATGTACTTAAAGGGACTAGGGTTTCTTTTGATCCTCTAACCATGATATATCCTAGTGAGTCCTATATAACTACTTCGATATGATAAGTAAAGTATTATCAACCAATATTCCTCATCTATAATTCAGGATCTAATGCATATGTCTTAATAAGATTCACATGAGGGTTACATCATTCTTAGGCCACTTCAAAGGATTTATTTTCTTCGATGGATTTTACTCCCCTAGTTTTTTTATTATATAGAACCATCATTTGGGTTCTTTGGATTATGTATCCTTGTTTCCATAGTGCATATGTATGATCATTTTATCACTTCATGTGTGTATTTTCTTACTTTCAAATAGGTTGATTTAAAAGAGTAGAATTTATTATTTAAAAATGAAAAAATTGGTTATTTTATTAAACGAGTTTTATGAAAATAGATTTTAATTTTGGTTATTTATGAAAAATATTGTTTTCAAAAAATTATCTAAAAGTGGGATAAACTGTGACCTAACATGTCTTATATGGTTTAAAAGGCTATGTTTCTATTTTTTGATATTTTTATTTCAAATTTTTTGTCATCCTTGTTTTTAAGCTATAAAAGGGTACTATTTGAAAAAATATTTGTTTACTATTTTTCCACTTATTTCTTAATTCATGTGAAAATATATTTTATACCTTTTTTTTCAAACTATCACTTTATGAACAATATTATGAATGTATTCAAAGATAATTATTTCTGAGATCATGAAAATAATTTTTATCTCACACCCTATATATGAACTGGTGGATGAAAGTGTATGATGCTCTTACGTCTCCTTTTTCAGTGCCCTATTTTGTTTTCTTCTTGATACTCAGATTGGTCCATGGTTGGATGATGGGATGTGGCAAGTTACTAGGGGTTACTAGTGTTGATTTTGGAGTTATTTGTGTTTTGAATCCATTTTAACATTCCTTTTATGATGATTTATTAATAATGAGTTATGATTTTTTAGGAATCAGGTGATTGGTCTGGAGTGGGTTCTTAATCACTACTATTTTTAACAACACTTAAGGTTCAATAGGCTAGTTATGCTCCCTACATTGACGATCTGGATAAGTCATGGTCGTAGATAAGACCCTTTTTGAGATGGTGGAAGACTCTAAGATGAGATTTGAATTATATGAGATAGATATGAACTACTAACATTAAATTTCCATATAAGATAATACCATTTAAATAGTTATTGTATTATATGAGACTTGACCTAAGTTATGTAGCTTAATATGAGTATTTAGATGTTAATGAGTGATCCTTATAATATCTTAATGGTATTTCGATTAAAAAGACAAAACATAACCATAAATGAGCTAGTTAATGAGTATTCCTTATATTGTGATTTATCAGAAGTTAGGATTTGAACAGTTTCATTCCTTGTTGGTCAAGTGGTTTCTTATGGGTCTAGAAAATTGATAAAATATAATATAATCTTCTCAAATGCATTCCTATATTTGTAAATAGTGGTTCTTTCCATGAGGTGTTATTGTAATAAACTAAAAATGTGTTTGAAAACATTGTTCATCATTCCTTTTTTTAAAATAACATTAATATTATTTAAACAAATTTCATGGACATAGGATTCATGCGAAGTGTTTATCAACTCCATTTATTTAATTTCATAAAGGTATGTGAATGTTTTTGAAAGCATATGTTATGTTGCTTTAATTTTATCAAGGGGTGTGTGAAGTTTTAAATGAAAATTTGGAAAATATAGAGGGTTGTCACTGATTTTAAATGATTAACATTATTTGGTCATAAAGGTTCCTTTAATGATATATAAAAAATGAAATGGGGATTTGATAAAGTGTGTTTGAAACTGATGTTTTTATTTTAAAAAGGGTGCGTTATTTTAAAGATTATTTTGGTTAAATGGTTGGGTTTTTTTAATAAGATTTCAATGATGATTTTATAAACAGTTTTCAAAGGAGAGATAAAGTATATAACTATTTTTATCATTGGTTTATTTTTATATCATTGTTTTGACTATTAATTTTGATAAATATTAATATCATTTAATCAAATAGGTTGGATATGAATAAATATTTGATGGATGAAAATAGTTTGGCAATAGTGTATGAATATGGAGTGAAGGATTTCATCAAATTTTCAAAAGTTCATGCATACAACTCTTTTGAAATCCTTTTTTTGTGTTTACACAATTTTTTTTCAATATAAGTTATTCTAGAGTAGTTAGAAAAACACTTGATCTATCATAGAATAGGTCAATGATATAAATGTTGTACTAAACATGGGGAAAATGTGAATCTAGCTAGTGGAAAGAATAATCATGCATTTTATGTATCATCTGATATGATTACAAGAGAGGAAAATGAAGAAGACCGCATCAAGGTTGTGATTAGAGATGTTAATGATGATGAAGATCATATTGAAGAAATGATAAGGATAGTTGAAGAACCACTTTATGATTTTCCAACATTGTTTGAGTAGTTAAAGAGTTGTTCAAGGATGCCTTTGTATGGTGGTTGCACTAAATATACACCATTTTCAACCATACTGGAGCTTTATAATTTGAATGAAATAAATGGATGGAGTCATAACAGTTTTAAAAAATTATTTTTCATATTGGATGACCTAATTCCAGAAGAAAATGAGATCCTTATGTGAACATATGACACTAAACGAATGCTACATTCGATTGGTATGATCTCTGAATGAATACAAACATTCCCGAGTGATTGTATATTGTTTCACAAAAACCATGAATCACTTAGATAATTTCCAACTTGTTGTTCTTCTTGATAAAATAAATATGAATCTAGTCCTATGATGGTTTTATGGTACATTATAATCATTCCAAGGATTAGGTATCTATATGTATGTGAGGAAACCACATTGAAATTGACATGGTATACAGACATAATAAATAAATATGGGAAACTATGTCACCCAACAGACTCTCCTAAGTGGAAGATATTTGATCATGAGTATTCGGATTTTTAGAAATGAGTTCATAAACCTTCGTTTTTCCTTATCTATAGATGGAGAGAATCCTTTTGGTTTTCAAAGAAGCACTCACAGTACATGGCCGGTTATGTTGGAAAATTATAACGTTCGATTGTGGTTATGCATGAAACGAAGACACATCATGATATCTATGCTTATATCAGGAATGAAACAACTGAGTAATGATATTTATGTTTATTTGACTCTTTTAATCAATGATTTGAAATTATTGTGGGATTCAGGTGTTATGTTGTATGATGTTTATATAAATGAAGATTTAACGTTGAGATCCATGTTGTATGGGATGATAGATGACTTTTCTTCTTATGGGAATTTTTTATGATATAGCATTAAAGTAATTCATGGGTGTCCCATATGCAAACATGGTGCACAATCAAGTACGTTGAAACATTCATCGAAAATAGTGTTTACATGACATCACAGATTGGTACCCCGATGACATAAGTACCAATCTTGGAAAACATCATTCGATAGATGTTCAAGAGAATTTATAGAACCATCTCCACTAACTGGTGATCAACTCTTTGAGAGATTAAAATATGTGGACCATGATTTTGGTAAAAACATTTTCAAAAAATATTACGAAAACCTGTTGGAAGCGGAGATCAGTTTTTTTGAATTACCATACATGAATTGTCTGTACGTCAGACACATTCACGATGTTATGCAGGTTGAATTTTTTTTTGTGAAAGTGTCATAGGAACATTGATAAATTCACCCCACAAAACAAAGGATGGAATTAAGGCTACGTTGAACATGGTTGAAAAGGAAAAACGAGATGAGTTGGCGCTAGTGAAAGGTGAAAAATGATATTTTCTTCCTCAAGCTACCGAAACTTTTTCTAGTAAGGGGATATATCGGTTTTTCAACTTCATGAATTATTTAAAGGTTCCAAAGGGGTATTAATCAAATATCAAGAACATTGTGTCAATAGGAAATTTAATGTTAAAGGGTCTGAAATCACATGACTTCCTTGTTTGGAAACAAGATCTAATTACTATATAATTTCATTACATTTTCCCAATGAATGACTATTATATGTTAATGTATCTTAGTTTCTTCTTCAAAGCTATATGTAGCAATGTTAAAGACCTAACGAAATTACCGAGTATATAAAGTCAAATTTCTGTCATATTATGTGAATTGGAAATGTTCTTCCTACCGATATTCATTTATATGTGGTTTCACTTAATGGTTCACTTAGTGAGAGATATTTGACTATGTAGTCATTTATACTATAGATATATGTAACCCATTGAATGGTATATGAGTATTATGAATGGGAATGTCAAAAATCCAAGTTGTCTAGAGGGTTGTATTGTGGAGTGATATATTGTTAAGGAAGCCATTTAATTCTATACTCAATAACTTCTTGGTGTATAATGCATTGGTCTATCACCACCTATTTGAGTTATGTAGCCGTTATTTATTCCTCTATATATGTTTAATGTTATTAAGATGAGTTTGGATGACTTTGGGAGAGTCTTGAATGGCTTTGAAAAATATTGGAGTCCATTCTAAGGAGGCATAGTTTGACCACGGTTAAGAGAAATTGTGTGAGAGGAACCATGTGGACAGAGGTGTATATAGAGTTTGAGAATGGTTTTCCTAACCAAACGGTGTGTTATGTGCGATGTTCCCCTTTGAGGTAGAAATAGTCACATGATTAGCACATGGTTTTTCTAACCGTGCGAGCTAACCGTGCCACCGATAAAAATGGGTTTTATAAAAATCCCGGTTAGCTGGGATTTCCCTAAAAACACCAAAACTTCCACCCATATTGTCCTCACTCGTTATTTACTTTTATTAAGGGTTAGGGGTTCCATTCCACATTTTTTTAATCCAAATCGTATGGTTTTCTTGGTGTGGTTGATCCAATTCTTCTATGATTTGTCTTCTCGCTTAGTTATTTGTGGTTTTTTCTTGATATACTCTTCCATATCCATTAGTTTTCTAGTTATACACTCATTGATTGTAGATCGAGGGTTTTTGTTTCATTGGGTGATGATTGTACACCATTTTTATGATTCAGGAAGAGATATAAAGAGGTTTTAGTGGAGGGTTTTTCTGAATTTGGGGTGTGGTTTCTTGTGGGTCTATTTTTTCGAAACCCTAAAGCTATGTGGATTATGTCTCGACTAAAATTGGTAAGAACTAGTGGTTTGGTTACAATTATTATTTCTTCTATGAAATTAAATGTGAAAACTATGTGGGAATGTTTTCAGAAATCCATTTGGTGTTGATTTTGGGAATTTTGTGGAGAATGGGTTATTGTTGAGAAAATTGACTTTGTTGTGTGATTTTAAAATGTGTATTTTAATATAATTAGTGGCTAATTATGATAATTAGTTTTGTGAATGATGGTTCTCAACAAATATGTTTTTATTGAAATGTGGTTGGGGATGGTAAGTCGGTGAAAGGGTGTTTACAAATAATGGGTGATTTAATGAAGTGAATTAGCTTGTGTTGGAAATGATTGTGTACTTATTATGTGGCCTTGGTTGTTTTTACTTATTGTACAGTTATGTGTTATGGGTATTTATTATTGTGTGGAAGTGGGTGCGAAGTATCACTATAAAGGGTGATCGATACTGGATGGAAGAGCCACCATTATGGGTAGGGTTCAGGAAGAACCACTGGATGTAAATTTAATGAACGACATGGACAGAAGGTCCACCATTTTGGTTACCTTGTTCTATGTTACATTCCAAGATGGAATTTGTGGTGATAATGTTAAATTTTGAGATGGAATATGGAATGGTTTTTTGGATTTCCCTTGGGTCATAGGGTTTAGGTAAAGGTGGCTTGGTAAGGGTGTGTTTGGATTATTGGTAATTGTTGAAATATTTAATTTTTAGATAAACTATTTTATATAAATATGCTAATGGTTCTATCCTAGGTGAGTGTATGTGGATGTCATTTGTGGAAATCCTACTGAGTATTATTAATCACCCCTTTGTTTTCACTTGGGTGCTTTTGAAGATGTTGTATTTCCGGACACAAGTTAGGGTAAGGCATCTAATTTTTCTAGCTGGTCGACTTGATGATTTTGTGATTTTATGGTTCTTGGAGCATGGAGCTTTGTGTAGAGCTATAGATGATTTCTTAGTTATCTGGGGTATTGTTGTCTAGCCTTCCTCTTGGTACTCTAATATTCATTTTGGTTGTATTGGTTGTTGGAAATTGTAATGGATTAGTTGTTTGTCTTTAGGTAATGTATGGGTTGGGTTTCTTTTTGACATGCATCATGTATATTGGTGATAATGACTTGTTTGGATGGTTTATTTTAACATAAAATAAAATCATACACAAATAATTATTTAATCAATTGGAATCTATTACCATCCATCAGCGCACAAGGAATATCACTTAAGGAAATATATAATTCCTCCAACCTCTCATTTCAATGGGATGGGGTGGGATGTTAAAATTGGCCTACCGAAATCCTGTCACACTCGGTGACTTGTGAGTGAAGGAATTTCTAGAAGAGAGGTTGTCAAAATCAATATTATAGATTGAGAGCAGTACCGCCTTTATGTTTTTCATAACAATTTGGAGGTTGATCCATATTTTGAAACCCAAAAAGAAATTCTTATGAATTTAAATACATCATGGGCTAATAATGGATATCGAGTAAATATAATGAAACCTTTATAAGATGGTTTTTGGGCAATATATTTAAGGACTCATATGAATATCCATACACAATTTCAGAATGTCTTCAATGGCTAGTCGAGGGACCATGTTTTTATGTATTATCCTATAATGCTCATGTAATTAATTTTTATACATTCTATACTAATGAACATGATGAAGGCAGTACCATGCATAATAGTGGAGTTGCACTTGTGGCTAAAGTGATGCATGTTTCCAAAGATAAGGATAGATGTCCGATCTATGTGAATATTTCATACTTTGGAATCATCAAACTAATATGGTAGTTGGATTACACCAACTTCTATGTGTCGATTTTTCAATGAAAGTGGGTTGATAATTGGAGTGCTACTAAAATAGATGACATGGAATTTAGGAAAGATGATTTTAATAAGGATGTGTACAAAGATTTAACATTTATAATGAAATCACTAGTAGTACAAATACATAATGTTCCAGATCCTGCAAATTGAAACTAGTCAATTGTTCTATTATCCACCAAAACCACGGTACGGTTAGATGATAATTCAATGGAGGATGACACTTTCATTAATACGTCACAATAATTTCACAGTGTTCCAAATGTAGATGGTATTTTTTATGTAAAAGGAGGCCATAATGAATGGATTTGGATAGTTTATATATGGGTCAAATCCCTTCAACATTTAAAAAAATAGAGTTCAATTATGCGGTTAGATTTTGTGTAATATACATCATTCTACCATATGTTATTATATATTAACTGCTACATTTATGTAATATTAATTAAATGATGCACCACTTCTAAAAATAATGACTTTTTCATGTCATGATCATACCAATGTTAAGGAAAATAGTTTTTTTTCAAAAGGTGGTGACTTGGTCAAAGACGAAGACACAGATTATTATTAAAAAAGGGGAAACTACAAAAGTCTAAAATATGGAATTTTGTTACAATCTCTTTAATAGAGAGGTAGGAGGTCAACTGGAAAATTATTAAAGCATGTAACGCCCTGGTTGATACCTTTATTAGAAAGAGAATCTGCCACCATATTAGCTTCACGGTATGCATGAGTAGAAATATATATGATATGCCGAAGGGAGTCCATATAGGTCATCCAATGAGATGTGAGTGCCCAAGAGAGATGGAGAACACCATTCAAAATATCTTGGACAATGGAAGTGGGGTCACTCTCAATCCAGATGTATCCCTAGACCTTCATTTGAACAAAATAAATAGCATGGTTCCCTGCCATCATTTCAGCTTCTATGGAAGTGGTGCTGGCACAACCTCCATAGAAGCACCCATGGTAGTGGCCTAGATAATCCCTGCAGACAGCTCCAAAACTAGCTGGACCCGGGTTCCTCATCGAGGCTCCATCAATGTTAATTTTTATCCAACCTAGAATAGGCACTTTCCAGAAGGCTTAAATAAATTGATGAGGTTTTTTGTAGATCCCTGCAACTCTATGATGTTTGAGGATCGCAAAGTCCTCAATAGAATTGTTTCAATTGGAATTTTGAATCGATGCAGCATCTCTGATAGTAGTGAGAATTCTCGAACGAGCTTCATTAAAATTCGATGAGAATTATCAAGGAACAATATTTTTCTCAACCTATTTTTGGTGTTTCTCCCTGTGAATAGGTAAAACCGCCATCTTCACATGTCAATACTAGCGCTCTGATGTAACATATTGATGATATTGAAACCAAAGAAATGGTAGGAACCAAAACAATAGAGGCACAGAAAAAACAGGGTCATCTTAGTTTGAATGTGTTATATAAAATCCCAAAGGAAAAATTGAATGGAAACAAATACAAGGTCAGATGGAATAAGTTGTTCCAACATATTAACCCCACCGAACCCATGTTTAGTAGTTTCATTGGAATCGTCCCTCGAAAATGCATTCCAACTGATGTATATTCGTAGAACCATGTTGTCACTGGGATTGGGGCACTAATGTTGGGAGATATTATTTTAACATTAAGATATCATTTCTTTAATTTACAAAAAAATAAAATAACAAAACATTGACTTACTCTTTATCATCCCTTGAAGAGTGAATTTGTAGTTAATGGGTCGCATAAGGACTATATATTAATTGTAGTTGGAAGAATTCATAGAGTCTTTCGCACAATTTTAATGAAAAGTTATCTTAAAGACGTTGAAGGGAAAATAAACCTGCACCCACCACCTATTTATGCACACTTGATAACCCATGGAGAGTGGGATGTGTTTACTAGTTGTCATGTGGAGCAGTCTTTTCAGGTACTTTATGTTTGGTAATAAGTTACTTGACGATACTTGTATTAATCACTTTGATTGATAGTTTTTTATTTATGAAACAGTTACTAAGTTTTGAAAATAAGGAACGAGCAAAAAAACCAGCGTACCCCTACCGTAATGAATGAATGGGGTATGCTTCACTTGAAAAAAAATGGTATGTATTTTAAATCTACCATAATACATTTATGTCACACAATACAACACCATAACTATGTTCCTATATTTATTTTCAGATTGATTCATCCATATCAAATGCCACTTACATCCCATCACTTGTGTTATGGAATGAGGAGTGTGTAAATAAAGATGGGATACTAATACATGAAACACACAAAAAAAGTGTGGGAATAATTTGTAAGTATTCGATAATAAATATTTGTTTTTATTTATAAAATATTACCTATTAATGTTTAGTTATTTCCCTATATTTTCTATCTAACATAGTCACAAGAATCATTAACCCCCAAAATGGATATAGACAAACATTTGGTGGCCTTGAAGCAGCTAGAAAAGTATGGATGTGTTAAAGGTGTGGGTGTGGGGGTGACACCCTGAACATTATATGAGAAAAAAATAAGAGGATCAAAGTGAAAAAAATAAAAATTATGAAAAAAAGAATACATATCCTTGAAGAAAATATTCCATTACAGAGTGAGTTCATGAAAAATATGATAGTGGGGGAAAAGAGAAAAAAATCAAGAACAACATGCGTGTGAAGATCCCGCCCCACCCTCCACTAGCTTTAAAGAGAGACATTCCCCACAATAAATGTATTCGATGAGGTAATAAGTGTTCTAATAATTGTTTCCATGAATTGTGAATGAAATAGAAACTCATATGTCTCATGTACTAAAATTTTATTGGGTGAAAATGGGTAGGATTTATATTTATAAACTCCCACAAATCGCCTTATAGCAAGCGCTACGATGTTCTATATCCACAAAGTCAAGCTATGCAACAAACCACTTCCAACAATAAAAGTTAATGTGTTGATAAATGTAGACCATGATTTGAGGGATGAGCTATCTATTCTAATATACTATGATGATATTTATGAGGATGAACATGCTCTCGGAACATTCATCGCATGGACATCACATCTTGTAAAAAAACATTTCGATAAGGAGGTATTCATTTCCAATTTTTTTCAAGATAAACTATTAACATTAATGAAAAAATTTCTGAATCGATGAATGTTATTATAAAAGGACATAGGGAAGGTAGTGAAAGGAAAGAACAAATCAAAATCATCCCAAGGATCAACCAACCCATCAAAACGATCTTCCAAAATCGCCTTAAACCTTTCTATACTATATTTTCATTTATTATCATTGTAGGATAATGTGAATGCGATATTGAAAGATAGTGGGGTTCACATAATTATTTTTGATGAAAATATGTAGAGTGGGGAAGATTCGGATTTCATTAGTGTCGACAATATATGTGAAATAATGATGTATGATTATCTAGGCGGCTTAGTTGCAAATGTATAAATGAGGTATGTTTTCATGATTTGATTTTCCAAAAGATGATATACTATGATAATAATGACTAAATAAATTTCATATTTTTTACATGCGTATATATGAAAAATAATTGAAGGTATTTACCCATGAGTAAACATTTTGACTCATCAGTCCTCACATCACCTCAACATAACAAAGAGATATAGAACCTAATCAAGAGGGTGAAATAGTGGCAGACCTTCTCCAATAATTTAATAACAAAAATATGGATGATAGACTCCTCTTAATACCAATTATTCATGGGTAAAAGTGTGTAATTTAATCATATCAAATATATTTTAATTTCATTCATTACTTATTCATATTTGTGTTTTCTGGCCACATTGGATGCTCATTGCGGTTAATTTGGACACTCCAATTATTTATTTCATGGATTCAATGCACGAATATCCAACAAACCAACCACAAATGATTGAGTTTGTCATTTTTTAATACACTAAATCAAAATTTTCAGAGCTATACATCTATTTTTATAATTTATATTATACTTTAATGAGAATTCTGTTATGATAGGGTGGTACGTGAATATTATCTACATACAGGAATGAGGCCTTGAGAAATGGAAAAGAAACGTCCTATGTACTGCGACTAGATACAAATTAGGGTATATAAAATAGGATTTCACTATCCAAACACATATAAAAAAATTAGTTAATATTCTCAATTTTTCGGTAGTGTCCAAAATATAAAAATGATAAAGATTGTGGTTATTATTTTTTAAATATATAAAAGATATCATATTCCATGAACAAAATAGCATCCTTGATGTGGTATTTTTTAATATAATAACTATTTCATTTAAAATATTTATTAATCCTTTGAGTATTTTTAATTTTTTAGTAATACCTTGATTGTCGAAAAGAATCATATTCACAAGATGAAATTGATTTTTTTAGAAATGAATGGGAAGCAAACCTGATTGATGAATGTATAGAAATAGCAAGAAGTTGTGGCCATTATGACTCGAAGTGTCTATTTTTATTTAAAATTTTAAGTATTTTTAGTAAAAAGAACAAGTTCCATACTGCAAAATGAGAAAACATATTAAGATTGTTTTTATACTTTTGGACAATGATCCATAAGTCATTTCTAACGTGTAGTAAATAAATTCACCTAAATCTGACACATGGTGTTACCGTTTTAAATTTCAGTGTCTTTTTTTAAAATAAATTAAAAATAAATTTAATGAAAATAACAAGTGGAATACTGAAAATTGATAAAATGCATTCTTATTGTTTGGATTATTTAATAAAATGATCCATTTATTATTTTTTATGTGTCGGAATCAACTACACATCAATCTAACGAATTGTGTGACTGATATTACTAAAAGTGCCTTTTATCAGTTCAAATTTGACCATTTATCTCAAAACATGTCACTCACTAAAAACCAAGAAAACTCACTCCAATTTTCATTATAATTTTGGAAAACAATTCATATGTTATTTGTGACATGTATGAAGCCGTGTTATGTCAAGCTGATGCACGATCCAATCAGTATGACTCAGAATGCATGTTTTCTATTTGAAATTTTATTTTCATAGAAAAACAAAACGAGCATACTATAAACATTAAAAACACATTAGGATAGTTTTGATATGTTAGTAAAACAATATATAAGTCATTTATAATGTGTTGAAATCAACTACAACTCAATCCGATGCATGGTGTGATCGGTATGACTCAAAGTGCCTTTTTCTATTAAAAGTTAACATTAATTTTAGTAAAAAATACAACTAGAATTTTGAAAACCAAGGAAATGCATTTAGATTATTTTCATAATTTGATAAAATTATCCATGAGTCATCTGTGATGTGTAAGAATCGTTCGAACTTCAATACAATGCAAGATGTGACTGGTATAAATCCATATGTGTTTTTATTGAAAATTGACATTATTTTGAGTAAAGAATAACAAATAACATACTAAAAACAAATAAAATGCAATTGGATTCTATTTATGCCTTAGAAAAATGATACATGAGTCATTTTTGAAATTTAGGAATCAACTTAACCTCAATCCAATGCATGGCGTGGCCAGTATGACTAAAAGTTTCTATTATCAGTTTAAAATTTATATTTTAGCTCAAAACGTGTCACTCTCTAAAAACCAAGAAAACACTTGATGACTATATTCATAATTAAGGAAATTGATTCTTAAGCCCTTTTTGTTTTGTATGAAGTAGACTCACATCAAATCGATACACGATGTGACTGGTATGACTCAAAGGGCATCTTTCCATTTTGAAATGATATTTTAGTAAAAACACAGCTGATATACTGAAAAGAAAGAAAATGAATTTGGATTGTTTTGATACCTTATAACAATGATCCAGGATTCATTTATGTTGTGTAGGAATCAACCATACATTAATCCTATAAATGATGTGATCGATATAAATCCTAAAGTGTTTTTATTTAAAATTTAAATTAATATATGTAAAAAGGAATGTGACATACTAAAAAATGAGAAAATGCATTCAAATTTTTTTGATACTTTAATAAAATGATCCATAAGTCATTTTTGATTATTAAGAATCAACCAAACCTCAATCTGATGCATGGTGTGACTAGTATGACTAAAAGTGTATGTTATCAATTTAAAATTGACAATTTTGTAAAAATGTTTCACTCACTAAAAACCACGGAAAATCCCTTCGATAGTCTTAATAATTTAATAGAGTGATTTTTTAGTCCTTTATGACGTGTACAAAGTAATATCACCTAAAATCAACACATAATGAGACCGATATGACTCAAAATGAGTGTTTCTGATTTGAAATGATATTTTAGTAGAAAAACACAATTGTCATAAGGAAAAATGAGAAAACCAATTCAAAATATTCTAATACTTTAGAACAATGATCCATGAGTCATTTTCGACATGTAGGAATCAACCACATCTCAATCTGACAAACGATGTGACCAGCATGACTCAAAAAATGTCTTTTCAATTGGAAATGATATTTTGGTAAAAAAACAACCGATATACTAAAAACTGACAAACACATTTTTATTAATTTGATAACTTATAACAACAATCCATGAGTCATTTGTGAAATGTATGAATCAGACACACCTCAATATCATGAAAGATGTGACCAGTGTAAATCCAAATGTGATTTTATTTTAAATTGACATTAATTTAAGTTTGAAAGAACATGTGACATTTTGAAAACTATGTAAATGCATTCTTATAGTTTCAATTCTTTAATAAAATGATCCATGAGTTAGTAGTGATGTATATGAAACAAATGCACCTCAATCTGATGCACAATGTGAGGAGTATGACTAGAAGATTCAATTATTAGTTAAAAATTGGAATTTTAGTTCAAGACATTTAACTCATTAGAAACCATGAAAACACCCTCTGATTGTCTTCATAATTTTGGAGAGAGATTCGTATGTCCTTTGTGACATTTATGAAGTATTATCACCTAAAATTGATACATGATGTGATAGATATGACACAAAATGAGTGTTTACAGTTTGAAATAATATTTTTGTAAAAAAAATTAATACTGAAAAATGAGAAAACCCATTTGGATTGTTCTAATTATTTAGTACAATGATCCATGAGTCATTTGGAAAAAGTAGAAATAAATCAAATTTCAATCTGATGAATGATGTGACCAGTATAAATCCAAATATTTTATTTAAATTTTTTATTAATTTTATTAAAAAAAATGGATATACTCAAAAACCACAAAAACCCATTTAGATTATTATGATATTTTTTTAAAAAAATCCATAACTTATTTGTGACAGGAAGGAATAAACCACACCTCAATACGAAGCACAGTGTGACATTTATAACGCCAAATGTGTATTTTTTTTATTAAAAATTGTCATTTTATTAATTTTTTAATTCATGTTAATGATTAATTTATTTCTTTATAGTGTTACTAACATAATATTTGTCGTCCTATATAGTTGGAACCTTTTTCTTGAGTTGCAATTGTTTTTTTGACAACTAATACCATGGGCCGAAATTTATGAGATGACATTGTGGATGAAAAAGGATGAAACATTAATGTTTCTAACATTTTTCTGGATAATTATAAATGTTATTATTTAAAAAATTATTTGAAATAAATATAGCATTGTTTTCCAAACCCTTTTTTGCACTGTTTTGTTGTTGTGTGCACTACTTTGTTCTTGTGTGCGCTTGGTAGGTGATGTTTGTTGTAAGTGTTGTGTGTGTGATGTGTAGGTGCAGGTGCTGCTGGATGGTGTTCTGTTATATAAATAGAAAATAATTTGAAGTTAGGCCTTTATTAGTGATATTTTGAGTGCTGATAAAGGAAAACATTTTCAGCACTAATATATGTCTTGATAAAGTGTTCATTTATCAATTCTTCAAATAACACTAATAAAGGGTGCCTTTATCTGTGCTAAAATAGCACGAATAAAGGGGGCCTTAATCAGTTCTTTTTTAGCACTGTTAAATGGAACCCCCTTTATCTTCATTGAGATTAACAAATCTTTTATAGCACTGATAAAATCATTTTATACTGATGATAGAAGCTTTATCTATTGTAGTGATTATTGCACATTTTTTAAATATTTGGAATTTTTAAAAATTAATTTTCTTTTTCAATATAAGGTTATTTGTTTACTATTTACATAAAATATGAAATGAATCATCATTTTAATGGGTATAGGAGGAATGGTATTTCCCATTGTTATGACTTCTCAAGGATTTAGGACAATCTTTATTTTATTCATTTTTAGTTTTAAATGAAAATTTTTTCTTTAATATTTAGGAAATTTTCTTATTTTTAATTTTGTTTTTTCAATAAGGAATTTTTATTTTCCCCAAGAAATGATTCATATGATATTTCAAAAAAAATTACATTTAGGATTCTATCCATTGATTTTAGTTAATATTTATTAGGGATATGATCAAAAATACCAATCATATCATTTTTCTAGGTGGTTTATGATAAAAATGAAATGAATTTTATGAAACACATTATTTATCAAAAGTTATTATTTCATAAATTCAATAAATTATTATGAAAACAATTAATTTTCTATGGGTTATGATATGATGAAATGAATAACTTATTATCTAACATGTTTCTTTTATATGGTTAATGCTATGATGAAATGATGAAATATTTATTGAACACGTTACATTTATTAAACTCGTATAATTTAGGGGATCAGATATTATTAATGTTTTATGATCATGTGGATTGCAAATTTATATAATATTTGATGGGTGGTACTGATATCTCTCTAAAAATTCATTGGGTAATGATTATTATCTCAAGGGATAAAATAACTAAAACGAGAATTGAGCCTAGTTTTGTAAGTGATATATTCCACTATGAACGTCTTGATGGTGTTCCTTGACTATTAAGATGGATTGGGTACAAAACCCATACCCATGTGATAGTTATAGCTTTGAGCTTCAACTGATATGGAAACATATTGTTATACTTATGCGTTTGTCAAAAATCTATGTTATAAGACACTATTATAGTTTCATGGATCATATCATTTGATTAAATTATGTTTCATGTCATATAAACATTTATGATTTATTTTATGAATCATTTTTATTTTCTATGATATGAATGGTATAGTTTTCAATTTTTTTTTTTCATTTTCTCATACCCTTACTCTCAATTTATGTTGATATATACATTTTTACCTATACTGAGCATCTAAGATCACCATTTCTTATGTTTCCATTCCACGGTTCATAAGTAAATATATTATGTATGAAATTTAAAATAAGGGTTCTATTTTTGAATAACATGTTACAAGATAATATAATTCAATTATGAATCAATTTTTTATATATCTATTTTTTTAAAGGCGCTATACCTAAACCACCCTAGCATGGATCATTAAGTTATAAATATTAATTTCAATAGATACTATGTCTGAATGAATATTTTGGGTCCCTAGTTTTGGTATTAGATAAATTTTTAGTTATGCAATATAAACTATGATGACCAAAAATTATTAAGAACTATTAGGAATAGACAATGTATAGGAAAATATATTCTAATTTTTTTGAATATGATTGTGAGTAGTTGGAAAGAAATTGCATCCCTTTCTTAAAACTATAATTGTATGTTTCTCAAGAACAATCATAACTATGGGTAATATCTCTAAAAAGGACACATTAATTATAATAAATCATTAAAAATTACATGAAAATTGTCCTTTTTGTACACCTAGTTAGACACTGAAGGGGATATTTTTTGGAAATTCAATATACAAAATATAAACCATTATTAAGGATTTTAATTGAAGATTACCATGAATTACCTATGTTAAACGTAATATGTCATAGATTGAACAAAGGGTCTCATGATTTAGATATCCCATAAATGGTTGTTTAGGATTATGTGGTTTCCCCACTAGGATAATTGATCCTAAAAATTATTCAATTTTCTTTTAGTGAATGGATAAAACAATAAGTAATCTTGTTAACAAAGAATTTGATAGAAAATTCTATGATTACATGCAACCAAATTAGATTATGACTTGATACAATGGTATTATGATTATTCATATTCATCTATCAGAATATATTATTAAAAATGTAAACTTCTGTGAGTATCCTGATGTGCTAAACAAGTGGAAGAGGGAATTTTATGAAATATTATGTGGTAATGAAAGTAGAGGTATGATGATTATTATTCTTATATTTCAAGAATGTAACACCCCGTAATTGAAAAAAAATTAAATTCATAAAACATTGTTTTATGTAGATATTTATAATTAGCCATTAAACATATTTTTTCAGCTTCTATGTTTTTAATTTCAAGAAATGGTCATCTAAAATTGCAATTAGTAAGTTATTTAGAGTCCTATAATACCAAATTAATTTTTTTGAATAGTAACATACCCGTATGAATAGTAACATACCCTTATGAATAGTAACATACCCTTAAGAATAGTAATGTACCCTTATTAACTATAATGAACCCTTCAGAGTACTAACTTGAGACTAATTAATAGTAATACACCTTTATAAATATAACTATTACCCTTATGAACATTAGCATACCCTTATGAATAGTAACCTCACCTATGATAGTGTATATATAATATTTAACTAAAATTATGGTGCGCCCATATATTTGAATAAGTAAATAAATGATTTAAAATTATAATTTTCAGAATAAAGTATTATTTTATTTAAAAACTAATTTTCTCATATTTATAAAATTATTTTTGTTAAAATGGAGTTCCTTTTGGGATTCAACATGTCAAAAAATGGTTGGGTAAAAGTTTTGGTAATGTTCTAAAATACTTGATTTTTTTGTGAATAGTGAATTTTTGATATTTGACAAATAAATGAATTTCTACATCATGAAGGTGTCATAGATGATGTGGTGTAGATGTAATCCAATTATATCAAACTCACATTCAATTATTACTATTTTTAGTTATGGAAGACTCAGTGTTTTTTTCTTGGAGGAAAAATAATAAAATTAAAATTAAAATAATGTGAAATCTCTCCCCTCCTCCACTATAAATACCACCCATATCCCCCCTCTTCATCTCACAGCACTCAAGCATTGATAATTTTATATTTTATACAAAATTACCTACCTAATCTTCTTATCCATGTCCAAGACCTATTTTTCCCACTCAAAGGCCAAAAACAAAGGTGTTAAAAAGAATATCAAGGTGAAGAGATCAAGGAGAAAGAAATCATCTTCTTTTATCATGTGTTTTCCTTTCCTTTCCATTCCTTTTAATATAGTATATTACCCTCATCTTTCCAATAGGCATGAAAGCTCCATAAATCTTGTATATTCTTGATGTTCTCATTTTTATGGAAAATTCTTCATCATTCTCCCTCTCCTCTCCCACTTATTCATGGAATAAAAACATTGTCAGTGATGTGTTGAATTACCAACATCGTGGATGATGTGATTTCAATTTGTATTAATTACTTCATGATTGATCATGAAACCATTATTATGGTTGAACCATGTTATAATATAGTTATTATATCTCATCCATAGTTCTGGTATCCTATTTTATACATGGTTTTAATTTATGAAACAAAATGAGGCCGTTATTATCAAAAAACCACTAAAATGATCTAAATGAACATCCTTAATGTTTTAACTTATGAATAATCCTCATTTCATAATTAAAAATGACAAATTTTATTCTCTATGGTTATTGAAATATGTAACTACAATTCCATTCCAATTCTTATGTTTCACTTCCATTTGACAAAAAATATCCATCATGAACCCATCATGAAAATCATGTAAAGAACGCACCTGAAACAATGGAAGGAACAAAATACTAATAATTAAAGGACGAAATGATGTTATAACTTGGTCATATAATATGTTATAAATATTAATATGATTCATTACGAAAATAATAACTCTTATTTAACCATTATACAGGATGTTTAAACATGTTATAAGTAAGACAAACCTAAGGAAAGGGAATTCTTAGCCCGATTTCCATTTGTTGGGTTAACATTATACTTCATTATTTATGTGGTATTAAACTTGTTTTTGTGAATGTTTTTTTATAATATGTTTAATTATGTGTATCTATAGTCTGTATACATATTCCATCCACTCTGTTAAGAATCACATCAATTATATAATATTTTTAAGGGGATTTATTTTTAATATACTCTTTTTAAAATTATGTTATTTAAGATTCAAAAGAAATGATTTTATGAAATTATTCATGTTGTATGATTAAGTTATCATTATTTGGAATTTTTTATGATGAAATTTGGGACCTAAATCTCCATCCAATTTATTGTTTATGGGTATGTCGGAGGTCGGTCGTATGGTTACTCCATGTGTAACTACAATGTTTACAGAAATTGTAAGGTATCTGTGAGGGTTACAAATTATAAGGTTTCCACAAGGGCTATAGTATTATGTAATTAATGCCCTAAGATACCATTATGGTTCTATTTATGTATTTATGTATTGTTAAAATCTTGTTAAAATATCATTTTTTACAAAGTAAGTATATATGGGTGACATGTTCGTCTTTTGAAATGATTTCAAATGCTACAAGTATTCATGGACTAATTTGTTCTTTCCATATTTTAGTATCCCTTACTGAAATTTCATTGCTCATAAAAAGTTTTTTAAATGGTTTTAAAAGGTTATAAGGATGTGTAATACAAAAAAGGAATCTATGTTAAATGTTTGATGAACTGTCAAAGAAATCATGTTTTATTTGAAAGGTTGTTTTTTGCTAGAATCGAATACTGTTTTTATGGTATCCACTCTATAATAATATGTTATGTTATGAATGTAATGTGTCCCAATTCTATAATGATCTGAACTTGAAGGTATCTTCAATGTGAAAGGAAATTATATCTTGAATAAATTCAATATTATGAAATGTAATAAGGCTGAGCCCTTATAGTTGGTATGAAGGGATGATTTAGATAACTTTAGGGGTTAGGTTGATGTTAAAAGAATAACAGAAATGATTTTTTTCTCCATGATTAATTTTAAATATTATACCATTTAAATATTACCATGTTGCTTCATCTAAGATAAGTATCTTCGGAATGGTTTTTTGTAGATGAAATATGAATGATGAAGACGAGAGGCACCGACAGAACGACATCCTTCAGAATCATCATCCCAGAATGGCAGGGATTGAAACAAAGAAGTTTGTGATAGTAATGGCTCATCTAATGTAGGAAATAAATGGCGGTGGAATCCATGCAAGATAAAAACCATAGGTACCACAATGGAACATTATTATAGTGGAAAATTTTATGAGACAATACCCTCCATCCTTCAATGGACCTTCTAACCGAATAGCGGCTGATGGATGGATTGAATCCCCTGAAAAGATATTTGATGTAATGGGTTGTTCAGATAATCAAAAGTTATGTCTTTCCATTTATTGTTTTGAAGGTGAAGTTGATGAGTGGTGGTCAATGGTAAGGAATATCAGGGATAGAGAGGATATTGATTCTCTAGAGTGGGATGAATTTAAAATTCTTCTCCATGAAAAATATTTTCCTATGGTGGTACGACTTATAATGGAGAAGAAACTCCTTGATTTCAAGAAAATGGAAGAGGATTTAGGGGATGTTTATAAAGAGAAATTCACACGAATGGCGATGTATGCTCTAAATCTTCTTCTGGATCTTGATAGAAAAATCAACTGCTTTTACTCAGGACTAAATCCATGGTATCGAAGGGCGTTGGCCCCCAATGAATTTAAATGTTATGAGAAACTAGTCTAATGTGATGAGAGGGTAAATGTAGAGTTTTCTGATGATCACATTCATTTTGGAAATAAGGATAAGAAGAGGCCTAGATGGAAAGTGGTGTGTAAAAATCAACAAAATAAATCCGATGGTAAAAATATCCAGTTTCTAGTTTGTGAAAAGTGTGGCTAGAAGCACCCTGGGAAATCTCTTACCATAATCAGGACATGGTTAAAATGTGGTAAGTTCGGACATATGGCCCAAGATTGTAATGAATATGATCCTAATAATAATCCTGATAAGAAAATTGTAATGTGTTTTAAATGTGGTGAGATGGGTCACTATGAAAATACCTTCCCAAAGAGAGATTCAAATGATACTGAGAAGCCAAATATTAAGCAGAAAGGTGTAGGGAGATCTATTGTGACTACGTCAGAAGATGTAAATCCATATAATGTATTTGTATCAGGTACCTTGTTTATTTACTTAATTTTTTCTAAATTTTTGTTTGGTATAGGGTATACACATTCTTTCATATATGAGAAATTTTCAGGTAAATTGGAAATATCACATCAACAAATAAGACCAGAACTTGTTTTTTATATAAAACAGGGGAATATTATTGAAAATATGAATTATAATAATATATATATATGGTCTATGGACGGACATTACCAGAAAACCATGTTGTTTTTCCCTTAGTCGAGTTTGATGTTGTTCTACAAATGGATTGGCTTTCTGTTTATAATTTTAAGATTTACTGTAGAGCTCAAGAAGTTGTTTTTCAGAAACAGTTTTAGTTTGTATTTTAGAACGAACCTATAAAATTGATTACATATTAGGAATCTTAGAAACTATTTAAAGATGGAAATGAAAGTTATCTTGTTCATATTGTTGAAAACAAGGGAACTATTTAGATGATTGATGTTCTAGTGGTAAATGAATACCTTGATGTTTTCCCTGATGAGTTACCCAGTTTTATACCTGATCGAGAAGTCGAATTAACAATTGACTTCGTTCCTGATGCTAAGAAAATTTTAAAACCCCTCATATTGTATGTCTTAAATATAACTTCTTGAAATGAAAAATCAGTTATAGGCTTTTCTTTATTAAGGATTTATTCATTGAAGAAATTCACCATGGGATACTCATGTTTAATTTATTAAAAATAATTATGGTTCCATGAGACATTACATTTATTATAGTACTTTTAATAACATAACGATTAAAAAAAGCATCATTTCCCTCATATCGATGATTTTTTTGATAATCTCTTGGGAGCTCAGTACTTTTCCAATATTGACTTGAGATCTGGATAAAATCAGCTGAAGCTGAAAGAGGATGACATATCGAAAATAGCCTTATGTACTAGATATGAGCATTATGGATTTGTTTTTCTTCCATTTGTATTATCTAATGCAACAGTTTTATTCATGAATCTTATTAATAGAATTTTTCATGAGTTGTTGGATAAGTTTGTGGTAGTGTTTATTTATGAAATTATAGTATTTTCTAAAAATAAATAGGAGCATGAAAACATCCAAGGGTTGTTTTACAAAGCTTAGAGGAAAAGAAACTATATGAAAACTTCATAAAGTGTGATTTTTGGTTGCAACAGATTTCGTTTCTTGGTCACATTGTAAAGAAAGATGTAATAACAGTTGATCCTGCCAAAACAAAAGTGGTTGATGAATGGCCAAGACCAACAAATGATATATAGATTCTTTGTTTTCTTGGATTATTAGGATATAAATGATGGTTTTTTAAGAACTCTTCACATTTATCTAGACTTATTACTATGTTAAGATGAAAAGGGGCTAAATGTATTTGGATAAGATATTGGTGAATACTCTTGTTTTCTCCTTTCCTTCCCGAAATGGGGAGTTTGTATCTATAGTGATGATTTTATGATGGGAAAAGTTTGTTTTTTGATACAAAATTATAATTTAATTTCTTATGCTTCAATACAACTAAAACCTCATTATTTAAATTATCCCATAAATGATTTTGGAATTTTTATCTATGGTTTTTTTTAAATTTTGGAGGCATCATTTATACAAAGCCAAATTTCAAAAATATAATGACCATAAAATTCTGAAGTTTATATTAACTCAGAAGGAAATAAACATGTGGTAGATAATATGGCTTTCATTGATAAGGGATTATGATTCCATAACCAATTTCCATCCATGAAAATAAAACCAAGTGGTGGATTCCATGAGTCGAAAATATCATGCATCATTAACCATGTAATTTTAGGTACATGATCCTTTGATTTATGACTTGATGAATTTTGGATTAGAAGTTGATGGCTTAGGAAATACCTATGTTTTTTATAAAGTTTCATTACAGTCATCATTATCTAATAGAATTATTCAAGCGCAGAAGGGATGACATGAGCTATAGAAAAAGGTAGAATTGGTTAAAATGGGTATGTTTTCATAATTTAACCTTGATAACGATTGTGTTTTATGATTTGTTAAAAGTTTGTTTGTGCCTTGTAATTCCTAGTTGAAGATTGAATTATTGTGTGAAGCTCATAGTTTCCAATTTTCAAATCATCTTGGTAGTACTAAGATGTATAGAGACCTGTGGGAGTATTATTAGTGGGAAAGAATGAAAAGAAATATTGCTGATTTTTTCATGAAATGATTGACATGCCAACAGGTTAAAGAAGAACGATAGTTACCAAAGGGGATGCTTTATCCTTTTCCAGTGCTAGAGGGGAAATGGGATAATGTATTCATAGAATTTTCGATGGGAATGCCTAAGACATCTCGAGGTAACAATGAAATTTGGGTTGTTGATGATTGGATAACAAAATCTACACATTTTTTCTATTAGAGATAAAATGTATTTGGATCAGCTTTCTGGATTGTACCACAATGAGATTGTCAAGTTACATGGAGTTCCTATTTCTATTGAATCTGACCAGGATCCCTAGTTCACTTCTATCATTTGGAAGGAACATCAGAAGTCATTGGGCACAGAGTTAAATTTCATTACATATTTTCATCCTCAATCTGATGGGATGTCAGAATGAATGATTTAGACATTGGATGATATGCTTCGATCTTGTTCAATAGACTACGAGGTAATTTTAGACCATCATCCTTATTTAGTTGAGTTTTATTATAATAGGAGTTTTCATTCCAGTATTTAGATGGCACCTTTTGAGGAATTGTATGGAAAGCGGGGTCTCACTCCAACGTTTTGGGATGAAGTCGAAGAATGAAAGTTTATGGTGCTAGAATTAGTAGAGGTAGTGGATGAGAAAGTGATGATGATATAACTGTAATGAGGATAGCTCAGAGTAGGTAGAAAGTTATGTAGATAACCGACGGAAAGACTTCTTTTTTGAGGTTGGTGACCATGTTTTCCTTGAAATTTATCCATAGAAAATTGTCAAGCATTTTTGATAGAAATGAAAAATAATTCCATTATTCATCGGTCCTTTTTAAATCCTAGAGAAAGTTTTACTAGTTTTATATCGAGTGCATTTGCCTCAAAGTTTGGCTGAGGTACAAAAGGTTTTCCACATCTCGATGTTGAGAATGTATGTGACAAATTCAACTCATGTATTGAGTCCAGAAACAGTTCAGATGGAATAGAACCTTTCATATGAAGAGAAACCAGTTCATATTATTGATCGAAGGTAACATGTATTGTAGAATAAGGTAATCCATTAGGTAATGGTTTTTTGGAGAAACCACATGGTTGAAGAAACAACATGGGAATCTAAAAATGTTATGAGGTAAAGGTACCCTCCTTTGATTAATGACAAAATATAATCGTGAGTATTCAATTCCTAGAAGATGGGGACAATGTAACACCCCAAATTTTTTTAAAAAATGAAATTCATTAAACTTGGTTTTAAGTCAATATTTATAACTACCCTTTAAACATAATTTTATTTCTTCTATGTTTTTAATTTCTATAAATGGTCATTTAAAATTTTCATCAGTAATTTATATAGAGTCTTATAAGACAAACATAATTTTATTGAATAGTAACATACCCTTGTGAATAGTAACATACACTTATGAATAGTAACACACCATTAAGAATAGTAATGTACACTTATGAATAGTAATGTGCCCTTTTGACTAGTAACTTGACCCTAATGAATAGTAATTTACCCTTATAGATAAAAAATTTACCCTTATGAATAGTAACATAAACTTATGAACAGTATCCTCACCTATAATAGTGTATATATAAGATTTAATTGAATGTACGGTACACCTGTATCTTTGAATAAGTAAATAAGTCCTTTAAAATTGTTATTTTCTTAATAAAGTATTATTTTATTTAAAAATTATTTTTGCCACTTTTATTAAATTATAATGTTAAAGTAGAGTTTATTTTTGGATTATATATGTCGAAAAATGGTTGGAGATAATTTTCAGTAATTTTCTAAAATACTTCATTTTTGTGAATAGTGAATTTTTGGTATATGACAAATAAATGAATTTCTGCATCATGAAGGTGTCATTAATGATGTGGTGCTAATGTAAGCCCATTATCTCAAAATCCCATGTCACTATTACTATTTCTAGTCATGGAAGACTCTCTATTACTTGTCTTTGGGAAAAATAATAAAATAATAATTAAAATAATGTGAAATCTCTCCCCTCCACTATAAATACAACCAATTTACCCCTCTTCCTCCCACACCTCTCAAGCCTTGAGCATTGCTTAATTTCTATAAATCACCTACCCAATCTCCTTCCCCACGTCCATGAACTTTTTGCCTCACCAAAAGGCCAAAATCAAAGGTGTTAAGTAGGATCTCAATGAGAAGAGATCAAGAGGTGATAAATCCTCTTCCCTTTTAAAGTGTTTTCCTTTCCTTTTCTTTCCATTTTTTATAATCACATCTCCTACTCTCATCCAAGAGGCATGAAAGCTCCATAAATTTTTTGTATTTTGTATTTTCTCATTTTAATTTAATATTCATCATCATTCTTCCCCTCTTATCCCACTTTTTCAAGGAATAAAAACATTGTACGTGATGTGTCGAATTACCGACATCATAAACGATGTGATTTCAATTTGATTTAATTACTAAAATATTGGTCTTGAAACCATTTGTATTGTCGATCTAGGTTATAATATATTAATTATGTCTCATCCATGTTTTATTAATCCTTTTGTACACATGGTTTTAATTTATAAAACAAAATAAAGTCGTTCTTATCGAACAACCACAAAAATGATCTAAACGAACATCATTAATGTTTTAACTTATGAATCATCCTCATTTCACAATTAAAAATGATAAATGGTATAATTTATGGTTCTGTAAATATTTAACTTCCATTATATTTTAATTCTAATTTTTCACTTCAAATGGACAAAAACATCCATCATGAACCGATCATGGAAATCTTGTAAAAAAGCACACAAAACAATGTAAGGAGCAAAATACTAATATTTAAAGGAGGAAGTGATGTTATAAAATGATCATATAATACGTTATAATGATGAATATGTTTCATTAAGATAATAATAACACACTTTTAACCATTATATAGGACGTTTAAACAAATTTTAATTAAGACAAACCCGAGGTAAGGGAATTCTTAACATGTTTTCCATTCTTTGGTTTAACATTATACTTCATTATTTATGTGGTATTAAAATTGTTTGTGTAAAGATTTTAGATCATACTATGTTTAATTATGTGTACTTATAGTCTATATACATATTCCATCCACTATGTTACGTCTCACTTTAATAATATGATTTTTGTAAGGGGTTTTTCTTATTAAAATCCCTTTTTTTTAAATTCTATTTTACAATTTTCAAAAGCAATGTTTTTATGAAATTATTCTTGTTATATGATTTTTTTCTGATTCATTGGAATTTTTTATGATGAAGTGTGGGACCTATATCTCTTTCCAATTCATTGGTTATGTGTAAGTTGGAGTTTGGCAGTGTGGTTACTCTATGTGTAACTGTGATGGTTAAGGAAATTGTAAGGTAACAATGAGGGTTACAAATTATAAGGTAGCCACGAGGGTTAGTATATTATGTAAGTAATTCCATAAGATACCATTATGGTTCTATTTCTGTTCTTATGTATTTTTGTAATCATGTAGAAATTTCATGTTTCACAAAGTAAATATATATGGGTGACAAGTATGTCTTTTGAAAATGATTTTATATGTTACGAGTATTCATGGACTAAAGTGTTCTTTCATTCTTTTTAAATCCCTTACTAATATTTTTGTGATCATACCAAGTTTTTTAAATTATTTTCATATCTAATACAGATGTTTATGGAAAAGAAGGATTCCAATTTAAATGTTTGAAGAACCGTCAAAGTATTCATGTTTTATTTGAAATGTTTTTTTATCTTGAGATAATTGAATACTGTTTTTATGGTATCCACTCACTAATAATGTGTAATGTTATGAATGTATTATTTCCCAATTCCCTAAATATATAAACCTAAAAATATCCTCAATTTGAAAGTAAGTTATATCATGACTAAATTCAAGATTATGTAATGTAATAAGGCCAGGTCATTATAAAAAATGTGCGAAGAAGCACCTAGAACAATATTTCAAATGGGAGAGAATCTGGTTTCTAAATGTAAATGAGGTTCCAAAAATAATTATTTTTCATGGAATTTGATGTATTATATACGTGAATTATCTTAGTCGATTACATAAAATAAATTTTTCCCTTATACATGGTAAGGAACATTTCTATTCCAACCATTGATGTTAATGGAATTAAGTGATTGTGTGTTGGTATTCAATAATTATCTTCTAGTATAATTTTTACCAATCGTATTTTTGTTATAATAATAATGAAACATCTTTCGATTCTATAAATTTTGGCTAAATAGTTGTCTTCTTATATGATTTACTTAATAGTAATAGATACCAACATGGATTAATGTGTTCATGGTTTATTAGATGTTCAATGTCTTAAAAACCAATTTTATGGTTTTTATGATTATATTTTAATGTGATAAATTAAATTTGGGGAGAATTCCAATTATTTTAAGGTATATGTAACCCTTATGTTCAATATGATATTATATTTGAGATAAATTCTATTTTATTATGATTAAATAAATTGATAACCATCATGGTTTATATGATATTTAATGAATAATGTTATTTTTATGGATGTTCATATGAGGAACCGACCCCAGAATACCAAGAGTTGGTGCCTTAAAATAATGATGTGTAATACTTCAAAAAAATATGCAATGATAAATTATACATGTTTTCCCATAGAGAGGATCAAATTTGATTCAGGTTCTAGGAAACCGGCTACTTTAGTCAACTTATTTGGTAGAAGTTGGTATCTGAATTTTATTAATAAAAAACATAGGGTGAGCATACAAATGCCCAGTATGGGGTTTTTAAAATAGCATAATAAACCAATATAACTTTTGAAAACATTATTTAAAACTTTCCATAAAACATTTCTCTTAATTAAAAGTTGTAACACGTGTAATATTTCATAAAATTTCTCAATTAAAAATATTCTAACAGAATTACAAGGATTAATGGTTCAGTTATAGGAATTCTCATTCGTATTAATGAATAAAAGACATTCGAAACATGAATGACATATATGAATATGTTAGAAAAAATTAAACAGCTAACAATAATGAATAATTGGAGTTACACATAAAATTAATAACTTCAATTTCATAACCTAATTACAATTTCACTGAGTGCATATGTCATGGAATAAGAATTTACTTTTCTGATACTCATATGTACTGGCTCTTAACAATGGATATTATACTAGTCCAATATCCATTTAGTTAATTAAATATTATACGCATAATGAGGGAATGTATAATACCGAACATTAATTTCTATGTCAAGGACCTGTGCCAAGACCTAGGGGCTAACTGTAACCGGACCCCAACCCAGAGAGTCTCTCTAACCAGACTTCATCCTCGAGAGCCTCTGTAACCAGACTCCAACCCGGAGAGTCTATGTAATCGGACTCCAACCCAGGTTTCCTACTGTAGCAGGACCCCAACCCGAAAGGTATTACATTTACCAGTCCCCAACTCAGAACATACTAGTCCAATACATTCATCATATGTCCATTAACGTGATATTTCTCAAGGAGTCTCATACCACTATGGATATTTAATTTCTTATCTCCTTATTATAATATGCCACATACATGCATCATTGAGTGAAACTATAAATAAAATGGAAGAAGAAACCATTTAACCCAAAAAAATACATAATATATAAAATAATATTTTATCGAAGGCATACATGGTTCATTACACATTCTTTGCACATGATTCAATTAATAAAGAACATCAAATAATGGATGAGAAGCGGTTTTCCATATGAGATTTAGAATGATAACTCTTTAACATAGAATCCATATTCCATGAATGAAAACACATGTTATTTAATATTATAATAAAATTTTCAGTGATCAAGAAATTAAAATACATCATGACTTACTAACAATAATAACTGTAGTTGATAAAACATTAAGTGACAATAATATGATCGCATGGTTTAACACGCCATTTTGTACTTTAATGTATTTTGGTCAAATCAAAAGCACATATTCTTTTTAATTATAAAACACAACCATATAAATCCTATAATACCTTTGAAACATGAAAGTATAACAAGGATAATATCGTTAAATGGTCTTTAACCAAAACAATTTTGGTATACTTTACGGATTAAGATGCACATATTTACATAAATTCCTATTGTCTTACACAGGTACCAATGTTCATTAAAGTATTAAAAGTATAAATTAAATTTAATAATCCATACATCAAATTAGTGTTTTGTGAAACATATCCTTATATACACATTTTGTATATATGAGTATTCATAATAATACTAGATTTAATAATTTATTATATGTAATAAATACTTTAAAACATATTTGATACACCATTATCACTGATTAAAAACCAAACCATCTTAGGTTTATAACATTTGTTACCTTATGAATATATGAAATCATATGAACATAAATAATTGAGTAAAAGGTTTTATAAAAATATAGTTCTTCCCATGTTTAGGTACTTAAATTAACTACGAACGTCATGTTCTGAAATCTTAAATCTGAACATAACGAGTTTATGTAAATCTGAGAGGCTATACATTTATATATTTATACACACCAACACACACACACACACACACACACATATATATATATATATATGTTTGTGTAACTTATTATGTAAATGAGTCATGATAATAAGTTTTCTTGAGGTAATTATGCTTTGGGTTCATTAATACCCTATAACTCAAAATCATGAAGCACTAAATCATGTGAAAAAGGGGTTCAAAGTCAACCCCCCATATGCATATATATATATATATATACAGCTGTCAATAAATATAAAAAATCAACCCAATGAGAAAGAAAATATAAACTCCCGTACGTGAACCAGAAAATAGAGAGTATAAAGATATAAATTAATTTTCCTTACAAAACATAAGATCGTAAAGGAAATAAATGTTCGAGACAAATATTGAACCCTTTCAAGAAAATAATACCTTGTGAAAATGGGTTTCACAACTCTATATAAGTTTTAAAACAATAATTTTGAGGATCATAAGTGTGTAACAAAAAATAATTATACATTAAAATAACCCTTACAATAAGAAAAATGCAGCTACAATGACAGATTGTTAGGAACACACTCTCCTGGACCAATAAACCGATGCATTTTCAAATTGATCAAAGTCATAAGGCTTTTATATCTATAACGACAACGTGATTGCAGTGCAAAATGGAAAATAGTATCAGATAGAAAAAAATGGATTTAAATAAAATAAATTTGACCTAAATAATAATGAATCATAGTATAATAGACATTGGTGTACCATAATAAAAGCATGGTCACAGTATAGTCATAGATTCAAATAAAATTCAAATATTTCAATTACCTCGAATCAAAATAGAATATAAAAGACTTGCATTACGGGACAAAAAAGAAAAATTAGTTTCTTTTTACTGTCTAAATGTAATAAGGATAAAGAGAATAATAATTCAGGTCAAATATGAACAGAGACCAACAGTGATCGAAAAATTAAATAAGATAACACAAAAAACAAGGTAGATCCCAACTAAAACCAAAACCCTTCCTCATGTCGGATCAAGGAATACCAAAACATCAATCATGACCGAAAACCTAACCCGGTCAGACTCATCTTCTTCCCTGGATGAAACTCGATCACGGAACGACCCCTAGTCCTCAACCACAAGAAATTTGAGCTCCTTCTACACTACTCAACCTGATGTCGCCATCAAAAACATGACACCGGCTGATGTGGGGACATCCGAGAACCTCGACTTATTGAATTAATCCTCAAGTAATCTCGTGGACCTTGCATGACCTCCCTTCCCACACCACGTGGCTCCCGACATCAGACTCTACTGAAACCCTATTTGGCACGTCACCAGAAATTCAGACCCCCAAGGTGGATCTCAAATCCATTACCGGATTCCTCCACAATATTTTGTTATTTTAAAGATCCATTATTATTATATCTCAATTATTATCATAATTTTTAATGATGTAAAAAAGTTATATATATATTAAACTAATAATCCACTAAATTATCTAATAATTTATTATCTTATCAATACTTTTTCCTTTTTTTCAATCACATTTTCTTCTATTATGCCACCATTACAACTTTATTTTAGAATTTGTTTTCTTCGTTGTTTAATTATTATTAATATATCATTATCACTATTTCATTAATTTCATTAATGTAATTTATATAAATTTTATCATAGCAGATGTATTGTAAGTTTAAATTTTAACATATAAATAGTTATACCATTATAAAAAATCATAATATTAATTATTTATTTTAAAAATTAACCTAATAAAATTTTTAAATTTTAAATATAAAATTATTACTTTATATATATATACACTATATATATTGAATTAAAATTACAACATTATGTTAATAATAGTATATTTCAACTAGATTTATTACATGGTTTATTCAAAATTTATAATTCAAAGAATTTCATATACATATAGATATAAATCATGTTTAAAAGATATATGTATATTTTCATCAAAGAATTAAAATGTTGAGAATTTAGTAAATCTAATATTATTTCATAATTTTAAAAACAAATGATTGTTACTATATATATTTATAAATTATTTGAAAATAAAAATTTGTAATTCCAAATATATTCAATCTTTAGTATTTATTATTTCATATTAAATAATTTTATTAGTGTAACTGCAATAGTTAATATAATTTTTTTATGAAATTTGTTTTTTTGAAATATTTTATCAAACACTCATTTCGATAATTTTTTTTATTCAAATCCATTTATAACAATATATCCATGTTAAAATATAACACAATTGAATTAGTTTGAACACTATAAAATAAAAAATAAAAATTATTTTTTTATTTTAGAAAAGGGAATTCTCATGTGTGGCCTTTTCGAACCCTCCACACAAGGAAACCCCCCTCCCCATGAGGAGGTCAAACCGGAGAGTGCCCCAACTGGGAAGGAGTCATTTCTAGCTGAGATGGAAGAGCATCCCGGAGGTTGACAACCTGGGCGGCGATGGTTCGTCAAGAAATCCATCAACACGGGTGGGTTATGCCTCACTTTTCCGACCCAGTCAGAAAGCGGGTGACCCAGCAAGGCGAGTGGATTCTAGGGGAAAGGTTCTCCCCAAAAGCGGACTCCCTAGATTCGAACCCTGAACCTCCCAAAGAATAGCATTGTTGTACTCCCCTCCATCACCACTACTCCACCCATTATGCAACAATAGTAAATGAAAATTATTTTATAACTAACTTATAATAAATTTAATTAAAATTATTATTTAAAATTATTATTATTATTATTATTATTAATGGAAATAAACTAAATAAAACACATTTTTAATGAAATTAAATTTTGAATATCTTGGGTTGTTAAATTATTTACTCTTATTAATAATTTTGTCCTCACAATTCTAAAATTCTCGTACACAACCATAGAAATTCCAGACACACATCACTCTCAAGGTCCCCTTATCGGGAACACCACTGATGGTAGTGTGCTGATGACATTAGTTGGATTCCTAAGGTAGTTTTCAACTGCTCAATTCCCTTGTCCCAGACACACTGTGGACATCTAGGGTTGAATATGTGCCAAAATCACTAAGCCTTCCATAAAAAGGCATGATATGTGTGGAGGTCGGAAATTTCAAAGTGCACTAAATCCCTATAAGTCCCACACACATTTTCGTTCTTGAAAATATTGATGTTGTAGAGTTCCCCATACATACTAAAACTCGAGACCTATAATAGGTAAGCTGCTCGATGGTCACCATCCAAAGTTACTTCTATAAATTTACCTACAAATCGGTAGTTATCAGCCAATGTGAAAAATAGAAAGAGGGATTCATGAATCTTCCCTCTCTGCCTATTTCCTACAAATTGTGCATTTGCAACATGATAATAGACAAGATTGATCCCTTGGTAAATATAGAGAATGATTGAGTGGTTCGACAACCAATGGAGTAGTTTACAAGTTAGACATAAGTTGGCATATCGTTGGTCCTCTTCAAAGCATGTCTTGACAAATATTGTCTTTAAAAAATCAGTAGGTAGTGATAAAATATTGTTTTGGTGAACTCATATCTTCTATGTGAAAATTTTTAAGATATACACTTTTAGTATGGAAAACCCATTTTAAATAGAGTCATTATTTTAAATAAAAATAATATCAAAACATGGGAACACAACATCATCCACTTAGAAATGATATTTAAACACATGATTTTTCGTTTTCACTTTATCCCTCTCACAAAACACTTGTATAGATTTCCTAAAATACTCTAAGATGACTCCTTACAGGTAACACTGATGTTGGCGATTTCCCCAGTTCCCAAATAAAAGGACTCCCAAATTTGTTCTAAATTGTCTTATCTCTTTGGTCCAGATGAAAAAATGTGTAACTAAGATTATCTGCATGTGGGAATATAAATTTCACATTGAGAGAAGCATGTCGAGTATCAAGTTGAGAGACATTGGTATGAACTTGATGTCTGAAATGTAAATGGGTAGTCTTGTTCTCACAGGCTTCAATGTTCCCAACATGAACATGGAGACTGTAGGTCTAAATTTTACATAGATATGCTACCTGGAGTTCACCCACTTGTGAAGCCTACTCAACGTCTTCAAGATAAAAGGAATTATTGGATAGGGTAAAACATTTAAAGATAACCTTAAAGTATTTCCATTTTCATAGATAGAACGGGAATTGAGTGTTCATCATGAGACAATTTACCAAGCCTGCTCCTCAGTGTAGTCAGAGTACATGAGGAGAATTAGATACATTGCAGAGGGTTTTGCAAGACAAATTAATATTTTCAAAAGTATCGAAGTAATCTACACATGAGTTTACCACTATGGTCTCTAATACTTCGGTTAGATGAGACAAAAGACAAGTTTTTTTGTTTTCCATTTAAAATTAAGAAAACGTCATTCATAGTAATGATTAAAAAATTTTGTTCAATTCTGGTTTTCCAGAGTAATCTAAACCGAACGTCTGATACCAACTATGAGGACACGACCCCGGAATACCAGGAGTCGATTCCTTCAAACATGATGTGTAATTCATCATAAAAACATGAACTGAATAATTACCCATCATGTCCCAAGAAGAGGATAAAATTCAGTTTAGGTTCTAGTAAACTATCTACTTTAGTCAAATTTTTTGGATGAAGCTGATTCTTGAAATTTATTAATAAAAAACATATAGTGATCATAATAATTCCCAATATGGTTTTTTTAAAATAGAATAATAATAAAATATAACTTTTGAAAACATTCTTTATAACTTTCAATAAAACATTTCTCTTAATGAAAAGTTGTAACACATTTAACATATCATAAAAGTGCTCAACTAAAAATATGCTAACAAAATTACAAGGATACATGATTTAATTATAGGCATTCTCACTTAGAGTAATGAATTAAAGGAATTCTAAAGAAGTATGACTTATGAATATGTAAGCACAAATTAAACATCTTTGATTAATGAATAATCACAGTAGCATGTAAAGTTAATATCTTCAATTTCATACACTGAATATTAATGCACTGAGTGCATATGTCATGCCACAAGCATTTACTTTTTTGATACTCATAATAACTGCCTCTTAACCATGGATATTATACTAGTCGAATAACCATTTGGTTAAATAATTATTATACACATAGTGAGGGAATGTATAATATTAGACTTTAATTTATGTGTCAAGGACTCATGCTAAGACCTATGGGCTAACTCTAATTAGACCCCAACCCAGAGATCTTCTTTAACTGGACTCTATCCCGGAGAGCCTCTGTAACCTGACTCCAAACCGGAGAGCCTTTGTAACTGGACTCCAACCCGGAGGGTCTACTGTAACTAGACCCCAACCTGAAGGTCTTACTTTTACTAGACCCAACTCAGAACAAACTAGTCCAATACATTCATCATATGTCTAGTAAAGTCATATTTCTCATGTAGTTTCATAAATCTATAGATATTTAATTTCTTATCTCCTTATTATGATATTCCACATACATTTATCATTGTGTGAAACTATAAATAAAATGGAAGACGAAACAATTTAATCCCTAAAAAATACATAATTTGATCGATAACATTTTATCGAAGGCATGAATGGTTTAGTAAAGATTCTTTGCACATGATTCTATTACTAAAGTACATCAAATAATGGATGAGAAGGGGTTTTCCATATGAGATGTTAAAATGATTACTCTTTAATTTAAAATAATTATTCCATGAATGAAAACACATATTATTTATTATTTTGATAAAAGTTTCAATGATCAATAAATTATATTACATCACTACTAAACTAAATACAATCATCACTGTTGATAAAACATTAAGTGAGAAAAACATGATTACATGGTTTAACACAACCTTTTAACCTTTAATATATTTTGGTCAAATAAAAAGTATATGTTTTTTTAATCATATAACACAACAAGATCAATCATATAATACCTTTGAAACATGAAGTTATAGAAAGGAAAATATCATTAAATGTTCTTTAAATAAAATAAGTTTGACATATGTTATTGAATAGGACGTACATATTTACATAAATACCTATTGACTTACACAGGGACTGATGTTCATTAAAGTCTTACAAGTATTAATTAAATTATAATAATCCATACATGAAATTAGGGTTTTAGAAACTATAACCGTATATACACAATGAATATATATATATGATTTTTCATAATTATACTAGGATTAATAATTTCTTGATTGTAATAAATACTTTAAACCATATTTGATATACCATTATCACTTGATTAAAAACCAAACCATGTCAAGATTATAACATGTTTGACCATATATATATATGTATATATAATAACATACCTAATTGATTAAAAAGTTTTATAAAAAGTATCGTTCTTTGCATATTGATGTTCTTAAATTAACTTCGAAGCTCGTGTTTTGAAATCGTAAATCTGAATATAAGGGGTTTATGTAAATATGAGGGGCTATATATTTATATTATTATATACATATATATCTATATATATATGTAACCAATTATGTATATTAGGTTTGAAAATAAGTTTGATTGAGGTAATTATGCTTCGGTTTCACTATGGCCCTATAACTCAAAATCCTAAAGCACTAAATCGGGTAAAAAAGGGTTCAAACTCAAACCGTAAGATGCATATATAAATATATATATATACAGGTGTACATAAATATAAAACTTCAACCCATTGAGAAAGAAAATATAAATCCCCTACGTGAACCAGAAAATAGAGAGTATAAAGAAATAAATAATTTTTCTTTACAAAACATAAGATCATAAAACAAATAACTGTTTGAGGAAAATATTTAAAAATTACAAGAAAATAATCCCATATGAAAACGGGTTTCACCACTCTATATAAGTTTTAAAACACTAATTTTGAGTATCATAAGTTTATAACAGAAAATAAATATAAATTAAAATAACCCTTACAATAAGAAAACTGCAGCTGGAGGGATGGAGTGTTGGGCACACACTCTCCAGGACTAAAAACCTGATGCATATTGAAATTGCACAAAGGCATAAGGCTTTTATAGCCATAACAACCAAGTGATTGCAGTTCAAGCTTGAAAATAGTACCAGACCGCAAAAAATGGATAGTAATAAAATGAATTTTACGTAAATAATATATAATAATTATCGAATATAAATTTCTGGACCAGAATAAATGCTTGGGCACAGTATAGTCATAGATTCAAATAAAATACAATGATTTCAAGTAGCTCGAATCAAAACAGAATATACGAGAGTTTCATTGTGAGCCAAAAAAAAATTGAGTTTTTGATTACAGTCTTAAAGTAATAAGGACAAAGAGAAAAAGAAATCAGATCAACTATGAACAGAGAGCAACAATGATCGAAAAATTAAATAATAGAACACAAAAAACAAAGTTTATCCCAACTAAAACCAAAACCCTACCTCAATCTGGATCAAGGAATACTGAAACATCAATCAAGAACAAAACCCTAACCTGGTTAGACTCATCTTTTTCCCTGGACGAAACCTGATCACGGCATGACCCCTAGTCATTGAGTACATGAAATTTGAACTCCTTCGGTGCTGCTCGACCTAGAGCTGTGACCAGAAACATGAAATCAGCTGATGTGCAAACATATGAGAACCTCAGCTTCTCGAACAGAGCCTTAGAGAATCTCGCGGACCTCGCATGATCTCCATGTTCACAATGCATGTCTCCCAACATTGGACCCCACTGAAATCATATTCGGCACGTCATCAGAAATCGGGACCCCCTATGCGGATCTCAAATCCCTTACAGGATTCTACCTCCATATTTTTGTTATTTTAATAATCCATTATTATTATAACTCAATTATTATATTACGTTCTAAATATGTCGAATGTTATATATATATATATATATATATATATATATAACTAATAATCCACTAAATTATCTAATAATTTATTATCTTATCAATACTACTTCCATTTTTGCAGTCATGTTTTCCACTTTTATTCCATCATTACAACTTTATATTAGAATTTTTTTTCTTCATTGTTTAATTATTATTAATACATAATTATCACTATTTAAATAATTCCATTAATGTAATTTATATAATTTTTATCATAGCACATGTATTATAAGTTTAAATTTTAACATTGAAATAGTTATACCATTATAAAAAACATAATATTATTTATTTATTTTAAAAATTAATCTAATCAAAATTTTAGATTTTAAACTAACAATTATTACTGTATACATATGTACAGTATATATATTAAATTAAAATTATCGAATTATATTAATAATAATATATTTCAAATTGTTTTATGAAATGTTTTATTAAAAATTTATAACTCAAATAATTTCATATACATATAGATATAAATCATGTTCAAAAGATATATGTATATTTTCATCATTGATTTAAAATAGTAATAATTTTGTAAATCTAATATTAATTGGTAATTTTAATTCAAAAAATTGTTAATATATATATATTTACAAATTATTCGAAAATAAAAATTTGTAATTCTAAATATATATATTGCGTGGCATTTATTATTTCAAATTAAATTAATTTTATCATTCTAATTTCAATAGATAATATAATTTTTTTATGAAATTTATTTATTTAAAATATCATTTCAAACACCCATTTCAATAAATTTTATTATTAAAATGTATTAGTAACTATATATCCATGTTAAAATATAATTCTATAAAATTATATTGAACACTATACAATTATCAATAAAAGTTATTATATAATTAACTTTTATTCAATATAATTAAAATTATTATTTTAAATAATTATTTTTTTTAAAATAAATTAAATAAATAAAACACATTTTTAATGAAATTAAATTTAGAATATTCTATGGTGTTACAGTTCAACCTATTTATATGGATTTTATAAGAATTATAATAATATAGTTTTAGTAAAATATGGAAAAAAATGTCACAAATGACAATGCCATGTGGATTGAATCAAAAACCTATGAGCGATAAGGGGGAAACACCTACCACGGACATGGGTGGTGTCTTAGTTATTATCATATTAGTTTCTAAAAATATGTGATAAATAAATAATATGATGATTTTCAGAACTTTTGTTTAATCATTGTGATAAACATGGGATTTAAAAATGATATTTTGAATTCTTATGTCTCGTGAAAAATGAAGGTTCATGAGAATAATTTCACAACTCAAGATTTTGTGTTATCTACAAAAATTTATTCATTAATGTTATGGATGAGTTATACATTTGGGAAAATGTTTGGTATACATTCTTAATATAATATATTATTGTGTTTATTAACATAGAAAGAGTTGATCATGTGTCCAAGAAGATGGTTGGAGTGGATTATAGATTTTAAACACTCAATATATTATCTTATAGGGAAACTGAACAAGGAGGATGATGTTTTGAGTCGAAAGGCTTATGCTAGATTATCTATGATGTATACCCAAAGGATCTAATATATTTGGATTAAAAAATTATGGATATTGAAATAATGATATAATGGGAGAAAACATATCCTTCTTAAATGAGTATTCCAAAATCAATAATAATGAAGGTTAATGAGGTGAAAAAGGAAGATATAGATATATAAAAAAGGTAATACAATTTTTTGAGTTTAACTTTGATTAATATGGGGTGATAAAAATCAAGGAATTGTGTTTGAGACACCCCAGACCAGAACATCCAAATTCAGTGCCAAATATGCATACTTTTTATTATATCTTATAAATTATAATAAAATAATACTAGAACATCCAGATCTGGCGCTAAGAATGCTTACATTTTATTACATCTTATAAATTATAATAAAGTCCCATGATATGAATTTTATTGTCTTTTTATAACTAGGTATATTTAAAACTAAACACATGTTAGTATAAAAATTCCATCCACATGGATTCTTCACCAATGAAATATCATTATATCTATCCCATTCATCATATTTCTTATAGAAATGGAGGAAAATATGAAAATAAAGAACCTTAAATCCCAGTAAGGGATTAAAAATGAAAATAGATTATAAATGTATATCATGGGTCAAACATGATGCATGATATAATAACATAATTATGATTAAAAGTTTCATAGAATGGTATTAAATAGATGATGTATAACATGGTCATAAAAATGTGGTCATAAGTAAAATAGGAATAACTTGAATTGAGGATACAATGTAATCTTCATCTATTTATAATAATATCCCCATGGTTAATTATTATATATTATAAAACATATGAATAATTTTTTTTACCAAGCCATCACAAAAGTTTAACAAGTAATACTACCAAGGTATCAAAAACCTATCATCTATTGAGATTAAATATTTACCAAATGTTTTGGGTTTTTATTAGGGAACACCATTCATATATATTAATTAGATTTTAGAACATAGTTAATGATAAATAAAATATTCATATCATGAAAATTATATTTGATATTAAATTTATATGTAATGAATTTCGATATCTTGTATGGTAAGTAAACATTAATAAAAATTATTATGTCAATTTTATTTATAACATGTAGATAAATGGTATATTTTTACACAATATTTTCTAAATTTAATCATCGTATGGTTTTCTAGGTGAACATACATTATTAAAATCAATCATATATGGATATATATATATATATAATGGAATAATATTGGATGAAATGTTATCAATATATGATGATAAGGCAAGGAAATGATATTGATGGTTCATTCTAAATAGATGTATCATTTTAACAAAAAATTGATTCATAACAAAATTGAAATAGAATAATTTTTTGTCTTTTATAATAATGATGGATAAAAATATTGATATTTAAATCTTATGTGGTGAATAACCCCATTAAACACATTAATGTAGTTATATTTTCAATTATTCAACAATAAGAATAGATAATATTTGATATAAACATGAAAAAATGTAGTACACTAATTGAGTGAATGATTATAAGAAGTTATTAAGGACACATTAATGGAATATTGATATTAATTGAATATAAATTTCAATCAAAATACTCTGATCCTTTATTATTTCTTATAAATCTCCAGTGAATTATCCAATGAAACACTCCTAGGATTATTAAACTAGGTGTGAAGTAAGGGACCACTCACCATTCCATATAATGGTGGATGGGATATACCCAACCAAATGTTTTAAGTGTTTTATTCCATAAATGAATCTAATCTAAAACAAAATCCTCTTTTAATATCCAACAAGAATTTCATTGATGGGAAAACCACACACTCTTTTCTTTACCAAAATTTTTCTGAGATTATGGCTATGGGAAACCATGAGAATTATAGTGTCTTATGAGCTAGAATAATTATAGGAAATAGTTACTTTCCATTTATAAATTATTAATTAAATTATAATAATTATATATATTAATATTTCATTTTTAAAACAGAATAATTTTAAATGTCTTGCAATGGTGTTTTTAAAAGAGGGGTGAGGAACCCATAATCTATTAGAGCAATGACTTAGAAAAAATGTAAAATTATAGGGAAATTATTTCTTTAACTAATAATAAGTGAGATTCATAGTAATAGGGTTATTTTTAATAACTTTGAAAAAACAATAAATTTTGAATCAAAGGCTTAAACAAAACAATAACATGAATTGAAAGATGTGGTGGATAAGATCCCTTGTCATGGGAGGGTTTTTCTTAAAGATTGAGACAAAATAATTATAACATGAGAAACACTATGGAGGGTTTATTTATAGGATTATTTGTATATAAATCATGATCAAAGGTTTTTGTATCGAAAGTGAGTCTGGAAAGGGTCAAATATACATGAGGAGGAGTAGTTTTAAATGTTAAAATATCAGATATTTTATTATATAATCCAAACACTTGTGGATGAAATAAATTACAACCAATTATTTTCTAATTAATTATTAGTAGAATGTTTTTGGATTTAAAAGGCTTTAACAAAAGAAAAAATGCTTCCCAACCAAACCATTTAATACGTACAATGGAAACAATTATTTTATTCCAAAAATCCATTTTTTGATTGAAATAAGTTATTTATGAATTTATAAATTAAAAATAAATTTTATAAATTAATATGTATAGTTATTGAATGATACTTATATTGATTAAAATTTTTCATAAATTTTTAGTCACATTAACGCAATAATTATTTCATAAAATCGATGTTCTTTGTAGGGCAGTAGTATTCACCTTTTCCCCATAAAATCTACTTAGTTAGAAAATTCCAAAAAATTCACCATAATATTTTTTTGATGTTATAAGTCAAAAAAATTAATTTTATTTTATGAAAATATTTACCTATATATGAAAATTTAACCATTTAAATGAATATAATTTTTTTAATATATTAATTTTATTGAAACATAATCATTCTAAGAATTATAAAAATTAATTTGGAGGTATTTAAAATAATAAATATATTAATGGAAGTTTTTTTCTATTATTTGATAAAAATATATTTCATTGAAAAACATAAATTTATCATAAAACATATTTCTAAGTGAATAAGAATATAGTGTCTAAAAAATAATATAGTTTCTATTATATTATTGAATAATCCATTAACATTTCCTGGTTCTTGTTTTCCATGATGTGTAAGGTTATTATGAAATGTGAAATTATTTCTTCGTGCTAATAATGAAACATTAATTATAAAATAAGATTTATATTAATAACTTAAGGGATGTTTTTTGAGATTTGTTCTTCATATAATAGAATAATGTCATCCAAAAAATTTTACTCACTGAATAACACATAATAAAATAAAATATTCAATTAAATATTTTCTATAACAACGAAACAGTATGAAAACCTAGGATATGTGAATCATATTTAGTCCTGTTTTTTGTAATTAATGCTTTAATTTTATAGAAAATTGTACTTTATCAATGCCTCCATTCCCCAAAATTCATAATCCCAATTACCCAAATATCCAAACTCTTGTATGATACCAAATGAGATGTCTCATACCTGCACTTTAGGATCTGGTGAAAAAGTTACATTAATTTTATTACATCAAATGAATTATAATTAACTCTCCAACATCAAAATTATGGTATCTTTAGGAATTATGAACATTTAGATCTAAAAACATGGTATGATAAAAATTTCATCCCCATGATTTCTCAATATATTTCCATTACTAATATGAATCTATTTCATTGGAATTTGTATGGAATTAGGGGAAAAAATAAAAGGGTGAGCTATAAATCCCAATTAGTGAAAAACTATGAAAATATCATATAATTTAACATCATCGGTATAACATGAGTCATTATATATAAAATAAACATGAGAACAATAGTCATAGAATTATTACATATAGAGGAGGCATAACATGATCATATATAAATGAGGAATAACATTTAAATGTAGATAAGTCATAATCAATTTTCATTAATAATAATATCACTATTTTTCATCATGAAGGTGTTAGAAAAAATATAACTAAGGTTGTTCACAAAGATATTATATAATATTACCAAGGAATACTAGCATGGTCAAATTGACATTTCATTACTAGTGATTAATTTTTACCCAATTAATTTGAGTTTTATCATAGAAGACCCTTTGTATGTATTAATTCATGTGTACCACATATGGAAACCACAGAAAAATTAATAATAAAATGATAACACCATTATAAATTTAATGTGTATCCAATAAAATTTCATAGCACTATATATAAATGATAATAAATAAACATTATGCATTCTTATGTGTTTAAAACATATAGATTAATGGTATACAGTTTAGTAAATAATTTTCCCAATATATTTTTGGATCAATATTTAGATGAACATACCTATATAATAATAATGAAATATTGGGTATCCATAAGGGAAAGTCATTGTAATAAAATTAATTAAAATATTATGATAAATAATGAAAAAGATAGTGATGGGTAATTCTCAATAGAGATAGAACATACAAAAAATGTGTTTATACCAATATTGACATTTAGGATAGTTGTAAATACCATTGAAATGATGGATACTGATATATTAAATGATCATTTGAAGCATTTTAGTTAGGAATGAAACCAATATAATATGTTAATACAATTTTCTTTGTGAATAAACAATATTGAACTATAAAACTATAGAACATTCACATTGAAAATTATTGTTATCAAGTTTAGGGGATTATAAAAAAGAGGATAAGAGTACATTAATGGAATATGGATATAAAATGAAAATAATATTCCATATACATATTTTTATTTATTATTATTGGTCATAAAGTTCATGTGAGTTATGCAAATTAAATCACCAAGGAACCTAGAGTATAGTATGTTCATACTAGACATAGAAAAAAATGATGGATAAGATATACATGAAAAACTATTATCATTGTTTTAATTTCGTATGGTCTTAAAAATTCCGTATACAAGAAGTGGATAATTCCATGAAATTAGAAAAGGGTAGAAAAAACCTAGATGAATAATTTGAAGAAGATGTTCAAAGGTGGAAAGAAAGATTGACGGATTGATCCCATGAAGTGAAAATCACATCGTGGGATGCCACTCCACATGATGTTCAGTCTCTTTATAAAGCACCCCACAAAGGAATTTTTTTCCGGATGAGATGGTAACATAAATTCCCACAAATATAAAAAATTTGTTTGCGGGGTCGGGTGACAATTTCTTCCCACAATAAAGACCATCCCCAGGAAAACAAATCATGGGCTATGAGCTCAAAATTAAAACTAAGTCATTTGGGGGCTATATGGGTATTTTAGTCCCCTAAATGACCATTCCACATTGAATAATCCATTAATCGGACATGTCATCCTCTTTGATCTCCCACAAAAGAATCCATGTGGCCCACTGTTGAGGATCAACCATATCACTTTGTTCATCTATCATAGACCACCAAGGGGAACCAAATGGAGGACCAATGATATGAGCAATGAGAAGGCGGCATAGAAAAATAGGATACGTAGAGAAGAATTGGGATAGAACCATAATTTACTTACTAGTAATTCCACCTCATTGCATTAAGTATGAAAAAACTTCTTCTTACCGTCCACATGTATAAAACCCTTATGCAGTCACTATTCAGCAAGGAGAAAATGAATGGCCCATTTGTAGACCATAATCATGAATATTAGAAAAATCAATACAGGTTGAATCAAGCCCCACTTATTAGAAAATAGTGTGGTAGTATGTTGATCACGTGTAGAAAAATGCTACGTAGGTGGAACGTAGCTTCATATAGAAACACAATACATGGGTCAAACCCAGGTCTGCATAGCACAAAACTACATGAAAGATACCCTCACCAATGTAGAAACCTAATATGTGAAGGGAACCATATCCCACATAAGAACCTTCTATGTGGAATAGAGAAAAATACAGAGTTCAACTATCCACCTACCATCACTCACATCCATTATATCATTAGGCCCCATGTATACCCCACAATGAACCAATTTTAACAACATTAGGCTAAGGCCTCTCCCAAATCCACATGACATGTATGATTATATCATTAGTAACATCAGTGTTCCCTCTTAATTCTATATAACCATCGTAATCATAGTTGCATGTGTAACCTCTTCAATAAGGGGACTCTCAAATTTTTTTGAATTCTACATACCTAGGGTATTAAGGGTTCTCACCTTTGAGGTGCTCATGTAAAACTCCTCATTCTAGGAATTGAGAGGAACCACAGCCCTTCCCCTTCAATGAGGTTCAATTATAGAGATTCCCCTCTTCCCTGGGGATAATAAGGTTTTCCCACCTTGAGTAATCCCCATGCCTTTCTTGTGGGAGAGAACACTTATGCTCCTCTTGACTAACTTGGGACGTAGCCCGATAGATCAATTTATGTGACTGTCATGGCCATAAGAATAATCAAGGAGAGATGCGCATTCAAATACCTCTTTCTATATCCCTTTGTGCTCCAACATCCATCCACTAGTGGTAAAATGTAGATTGTGTGATATTTAGGTTTATTGATACCTGTTGTTTCACAAACCAAGCATGAATCATTTGGTCTTAGAGGCTAGTAGTGATTGTGAAAGCTGCATGTTTCCGAATCAAATGGGAACCCTTCTAGATATAATCTCAAACATCACTGGCCTTTGCTAAATATGTGATCCCCAACCTCCATTAACATGTGCCTATATATAATATAGTCCACAATAATTACCCAATGGTACTCCTATACATTATAGGCCCCAAACATGCTAAAAAATAATCATTCCAAGTTAAAGCCCCAATCATGTCCCCTTAAATGGGAATCCGACATACTGTAATTCTTGGAACCATACATTAAACTGAAATGGGGAATATTCCTAATGAAGTAGCACCAGATTGATCTTCTAGAAGGTGTAAGACCCAACCAATCAAACTACCTAGGATTTGATTCCCAACAAACTATGATACATAGTAATCCTCTCTAGGGTCTAAACCGAACACCCTTGTAAACCATAATGTTCTATGGGACACATTCCTAATAGGGCCATATGAACCCAATAGACCACTTCAATTCTGGGTTCTTCAGGCCTCCTCATCATAAGTCCCACACCATCCTAAATAACGAAACTTTCACCTCAACATCCATTCAGTATGATGTTATGATTTATATTAGGGTCTTTGTCAAAGGACCTTAAAAGGTGGTGTTCCAGGTTAAGTCGAATCAAACTACATTGGTTATGATTACTTTCATGAGAATATGTTGGGAGACCATTATATTTTTTTGATCTTGATATCACAACAACTTTCAAATCCTTGTATAATATAATACTCAATAGTATATCACCACATGAATTTTTCCAGAATAGATATAATTACCAACCAAATAATCTATAATCCATCCCTAAAATGGTACAATTGATGGAAAAACATGGATACATACAAATATCCCGATCAATGAGTGATCATGGATATGAGACCCCTTATGAGTTTTTGGTTCTATGAACAAAATACATTAGAGACTATTAGGAGTTAGTAAACCCGACGTATATAATTTTACAAAATTCAACCCCTTACGATCAATCCTCAGGCCAACTGATTTCCATAAAAAAATGGTGAACCCGATGTGATTACATAGTCTTGTTCATGGTGTTATCCTATATGAGGCCCCTTTCACATCCAAAATGGGATAGGAAAAAAGAGATACTATCAATTACAAAATTATTCATGATACACTACAATGATGATTTATTTTTTATTTTTCACATATATTGTTGGAATTTTTCACCAGAACTCTATTCCATCCAATGGAACCTTACCTTCTTTGATGGACACTCAAATCAACCAATGCACATGATTGGTCCTCAACTTACAAATAGACACCATTTCCCAGCCAAGGTCTTTAATGTTGGGTTTCTAATTGATTGTTCTGGGGGTACCACCTGAATGGTACTCTACAAACCATAGTGGTAGCTCGAAAGAACCACTATTCCTTGAAGCCCCACAAGTTATCTACCCATCGATTTTTGGTGGTCTAGAGCCATATGAACCTTTTAGCTATCTCTTACCATTTCAAGAACCCATTACTAAAAAACGATAATGAGATCATCCCATATCTTAGGGTGTCAGATACAGTTGTCTTTAACTACTTTATCCAAGAACCATAGGTGTCCCTACCAAGGACCCCTACTAGTAATCGTCTCCTTCGACCCTGTCTGCCCCTACATAAAACAATGAAAAGGATCACCTCATGGTCCCCAACATAATTCTAACAGACCTTGGTCCCCCGAGAGGCACACAAAAGGTGATGATCATAATATCAAAAACATTACATCGCTCTTATTCATATTTATAAAGTATTCCAGGTTAATATGGTAGTAACCTATGAGCATATTCAAATCCCTACTCACCAATATGGATCCCACCATGAAAATTAGACCGAAAATAAGCAGATGAAAATTCCATGTCACAAATATGAATCCCTCCATGTATGTACTACATCAACCTATGACCGGATGAAAATACCTACTCACTAGTATGGATCCCATCATGAATATAAGATGAAGAATAAAAAGTTGAAAATTCATGCTCCAAAATATTAATCATGTCATGTGAATATTTTGTAAAGAAATGAGTGGATGAAAATCCCTACTCACCATTATGGAGCACTTCATGAAAATACAACAACAAATGACTAGATACAAATTCCTTCTCACAAATATGAATCCCTCCAAGTAAAAATGAAAAAATACTATGAGAAAATGAAAATCCACACTCACTAGTATAGATCATGTCATGAAAATATGATAGAAAATAAGTACATAATATTTCCTTCTAGAAAAAAATGGATCGTTCCAAATAAATACAACATCAACCTATGAGTGGACACAAATAATTTCTCACTAGTACCAAGCTCATCATGCTTCTAATATGGAAAATGAGCAGAATCAAATTAATTCTGGAAAATATGAATCTCACTATGTAAAAACAGTGATAACCTATGAGAATATGAAAATCCATCATTGCCAATATGATGAACTTTAGAAAAATAGTGTGGGTAATGAGCAGAAGAAAATTCATCCTAAAAATTATAATTTCCACCAAGTAGATATGGAGACAACCTATGAGTGGATGAAAATCCCTAATCATTTATGAGAGCTTGGGTTCCCTTCTGACTATGTATACGGTGGTTATGTGTGGGGATTCCATAGGTCTGTACCACTCCCCCCCCCCCTTGAGCACCCATTTGTACATGGTTTTATGAAATCATTATAAAAATATAATTTTTAGTCACAAATATGAATATCTCTAGTAAAATATGGTGGAATACGTGTAGGTGATAATCCATGGTCACCCATATCATGCCAACTTTGATAATACTATGCCAATTTATAGGTAGGAGAAAATTTCTAAAGATGAAAACCAATCTTTTCAGTCAAATTTGACAGTAATTAATAAGAATTTGAAAATAAATGTTCAATCACATCAATACTACCATGAAGAAATAGCATAAATTGGATAACATATTCTACACATCTCAATTTAAAATCAATCTAAGGCTCACATTCTTGCTCTGACACCAAAATGGGCATATATTCCAATTACCATCAAGGACGTATCTCAACACATCATAAAAATGATGGTGGGTCTGAAATCAATTCTTGTCCATATCCAAGAGGCTTTTAAATATGTAATCATGTTAGTAAAAATATCAATGGGATGGGCCCATGAACCAATATACTAGGTGGAGAGACACATCTAAACAACAAGGTGGTCACTCTGGAGAATACATTCATCCATTCATCTATCCTATTGGTTTATTGATTATATTTATTGATAAATGTAAAACATGATCAGATATAAATACTTCTTCCAACTAGGGTACACAGGTCCACTATGGTAGTTGATCCAGAGTAGTCATATATCCCTTCCATAACTTTTGAATCTCTCCAACATACCCCAACATCACCGTGGGATCCAATTTAACATGAACAGGAACATGAAGGTTTTCACTTATTGCATGTGTCCCTAGTTTCCCACAAGAGCATGACTAAAAAGAAATAAATCCAAAGGAATATAAAAAAATAAGAGCATACTCATAACCATGCTAGGCTGGAAGTTGGAGTTCTTGAGGCCATAAATCATATATCAATTCTAGCTTGTGATCTTACTTATACATTACCAAATTTAAAAAGTGAAAGTAGCAGTTGTGAAGGTCCTTCACGTCGAATTTTTACAAGAATCAATGCTCCTCCTCAGAGCACCACCCACAAAGGCTTCCTTCATGGCCACAAATCAAATAATTCTGAGTATTTATCTCTCATTGAGAATCATGATAGCCCTTCTCGTAGGCATAAGATAAAATAGATTGAAGTTCATAACCTTGTTTCCATTCACCTAGATGTTCCTCCCCATTGTATACGCTATAGAAATTCTCCATTTAGTTGGACATCATGGTGTGGTGGTAGTCCTCATCATTATGGCCTTCACTAGGAAGGTCCTCCCCATAGAGGCACCTCAATTATTCAAGAAGGTAATCCCTTTGATATTTCAAATTTGAGAAAGCAGTCGTATTCTGAGGTTCAAAGAATAGTGGGACCAGACATGTCAAAGGCCCTATCAATGACATGTGACATCATATATCAAACTAAACATGTATCGGGGAAATGATCAACCTCTGAGCCACCCCTAGACCATTCAAGTACCCACAAGACCTCCACTAGCCCAAATAGTTATGGAAATTCCTTCAAGAAGAACACATGTTGGGTTGATCTTGTATATGAGTCTCTTATATAAGATAAAAATTATATGTTTCTCATGAGAATATAATTTTCTATTGATGAAATACCCATAATTATTTTTGGCCCTCAACCACTTCTTTGTTCATCATTATAGAGACATTTTTTTAAGAGTGCACACACAACATCCATCTAAATATCAAGACAATTTTCTACCACTTGAAAGTATAATTAATGCATTAAAATGTGTATTCAGACGGTGTTAATATACGTGGAGAGAACATGGATATCTTCATTTCACACCACTACCCATTCATTAGAATCCACTTCAAATGAAATATTTTGACTTAATTATTCCAAAAAAGCCATAAAGCAGGACCCATGATAAATAATGACTTGACACACAATAAGAATCATCATCGGATAAGTATAAATTATTTTGGACCAAGTGAGATAAATCCATTGAAAAACTCCTAAACATGGAAACTGAGAACATTAAAGAGTATTTTCACTTAATGGAACCCTATCGTCAACAACATCTTATGACCATCGATGAAATCAATTCTCTTGTAGATGTAGATATCGTAGCCAACTCATGATCAATCAAGGATTCATGAGATCAATAGGGATATGATAGTAGTAATAGCCTCCCAATATGGGATTAGCACCAGCCTGTAGGGATGATGGAATTGTTACCACAAAATTCTCCTATAAGAGTGATAAATCTATGATGAGGCACAACAAAAATAGAATGGGAGGAACCCCAACTACAAGGATGGTAGAATTTTACCACAATTACCCCCTCAATAGAAATTATTCTTTTCGCATTTAGGGAGTATGATAAGCGTTAAGGTCTCCCATTTGGTTCTATCTTGAAGCCCATTTCCTCTATAAGAGAGTCATATGAATATGCTTCATAGAGGTTCTCTTCTAGTAAGAATTCACCAACAAGCTCAAATGGGATCCAAGAATGTAAGGGCAATGTATATAAAAGTTCATAAAAACACTCATATCATTTGATATCCAGTATGATTCCAACAATTCATTATGAATTTATAAAAATCATGAACATTAACCCTATTGATGGAACCAAAAATGAAGTAGAAGTAGAAGAGTATGTAGAGTATTGTTCCACCTAGAATATGATCCACACTAAGAATGTTATTGCGTGTACCTGTATCCATATAATCTCCCTATATTTTGGTTCTCCCTTAGCCAATCCCTCACTAGATCCATAGAGAATCTATAACAATAATAAATGCATGGTCGTATATGACCCACCACTAAATCTCTATGAGGATGATCTCCCTATGATCAAAGATATTTTTTCTCGATGGGGGGAGAAATGAAAGGGTTGAGGTGAATCAGCACTGATTTTCTCTGAGTTATAATTCATATGTAATGTGATCCCCAAGAAGAGACTAAACATATAATTTATATAATTATACCTCAAAAAATGATTCAACTTTGTAATTGAAGCAATAAAGGACATCAGACCAACCCTTCTCCAAGACCATTGGTCTATTTGAACAAGATAATGGAAACATATAATGATTTCCATCCACTAATGAGACACTAGGAATGGGTTCAACAAAATCCTCAAATGATGTCCTATGATGGATATCAGCCTCAACTGATGGAAGACCCAACACACCAGACCTGCATATTATTTCACCTATCCAAACTTAAGTTCAAAAGAACACTCATAAATTGATTATCATTACCATCGAGTTATTGTAATCTCTATTTGAATTTTTGGAGGAGTGGAGTGTACTAGTGTAGACTGAATAGAAATCTTACCCTAGTTTGGTATTCAACACCCCATCACCTCCATATTTTAGGAGACCTATATTTCCAAATATCAATGGTTCAGGGGATCGAGAACAACATCTAATGTATTATTTGTCCAATTTTGGTCCCATGATAGGAAACCCCATCTAATAAGATTAATTGAAACTTATTATCATTGTGAGAACCACGTAAGGACCATCTTTTTTATGGAACACAAATTTTATCACTCCATCGATCAAGAGATTGTAAGATCGTCATAAGAATTTACTCATTCAGTTTAGATCAATGCAATAAAATGAAAATAATCAATGACATATGAAATTGAAAAAATTGAAAAAATTAGATAATATTTTAATTCATTTACATATGGAAAGGGATAACGTACAAGCTAAACTCACTGCCACCCCAAAAAGATCTACTTAATATTTTCATAGGAAACCTTTATGATGAGATGTGAAAAGTGATACATTACATGGAATATATTGGTGGGATTATATATTTATCTACTATTTCACAAAAAAATGAAAGAATACATAATACAGAATAAGATTAATTCTTGGGTAACACTATCATCCCCAAGGAAATAAACCAGAATTTAAGATGTAGCATTCTCAAACATACGTTGGCTATAATGCATACTCCATCTCTGAAACATTAAACATATCATAAATCACCCATGGGTGACAAAAAACTCCCTCCATTCTAGATTGAGAGGAGGGTATCCATGAAAAAAAATCGTGGAGTGAAGAAATAATGATTTCTCATTCCTAGATAATCATGTTCATGGATATTTTATATACTATAGGGACAATGATTTACTCTAACTTTAAGTGTGAAAATATATATACTAGGATGGCCTCTATGATTGGAAAAATTGTTTCCCCTATCACTGGATATTGGGTCATTCCATTCAGGAATGCTTCATCACCAACGTCACCCAAAACAAAATGATAGATTACATATATGTAATGTTGGAAAAGATACTATCACAAGTGACGTATGATTCATTTTCTTCCCTTGAGAAAGGAGGAGAGTAGAAATAAGTTACGTGTAGAAGGGAAAAAAAATTTATGGTTCGATGAATTGAAAAATATAAACCAACATGATGGAATTCTACAAGAATAGTTGAGACAACCAAGTATGCCCCTAATAAATTCTACCGCATCACAACCGACGTCATCAGCCCCAAAAACCTCCACAAGAAAGCCTTTCAAAAAGTGGCATGATAAGAAATGAAATGATAAAGTATAGGAGGATGACCCTTCATTATGAAAAAATACATGTTTGAATATCTAAGAATTTATTCCATTAGATATCAAAAAATGGGCACTTATACATTGAACAACACCACCAGAAACATTCATCCAGAAAAATTTCTCATCAAATGAGGAGTTAATCCTTTGTTACATTAATTTCATTTAGTAAATCAATCCCTTATCTGATTATTGTTGTATATATGAACCTGATATACCCCCATTATAACGGGGAACTGAAAGTAGAGGTTGTAGGTAATGAGGATACCAGAAAATATACAGTCATGGAAGAAACATGAATTCTAACTGAATACTTACTCAAACTGTTAATGTTTCTAATACTCTCAGAAGTTCCATTTTGTCAATCCAATAAGTTCATAAAAATCCCCCTACACTATCCAGAAGACACTATAACCTGATTACATTTAAATATCAATCCAAAGATGAACATGATTCCAATCACCCTCATCATGACAACAGATTTACCTAGCCTAACCGACCAAGTACATGACCACCTCTAACTTCTTTCTCAATGGGTGAATTTGTTTATATAAAACAAAAAAGTCCGCAAATATCCTATAAAATAGCATCCCAACTGGGGATATGTAGAAATGTAGACCATATTTATGACATACTAAAACAGTTAACCATGGAACTGGACAAAATATCATTTCTAGATGGCTTAATTTTGTTAAAAGAGCTCAGGGCTGCACTCATAGAGGATTTGATAAGCCCTTAGAGGTATAAAGATGTTTCTTTCATTGATGTGGTATATCGTATAGTGATAGATCTTGCAGAATAAAACGTGGTAATCTCCATAAAATTTGATGATTATGACACCATTATCAGGGGAACATCCGACCCATGTATGCATAAGGTAGGATAAATTGTGTCGATGTCAAAATAGTTTTCAATGAAAATGGATCTACAGATAGTCTAATTATAGTATGATTACTTCACCGATTGGGTTGTGGTGAGGATAACCTATAACCATACTACATAACACTATAGGGTTTTGAAAAAATTGACTATATTCCATTGTACCAAATCAAGCTCAATATTCATCTTAGAGACTGCTTCACCGGCATAGAATTTTGGTGGTTTAGAAGAAAACATCCTTCAACGTCATTTTAAGAATCCCTTAGTTTCCTAGATATGTGTTAGTCTCTTCACCACAATATCAATGTATCAATTAATGCATTTATTAGAAATTAGGAAATTGAACCCTGATAAGGCCCCATTCATATCCAATGATTTGTATTATATCGATGTAGTATTCTATCACAGGTAAGGGAAACATCACCCAATTGATGGTGTTTATTCGGTAACATCCTTAAACAGTTCATAAATGATCTCGTCTAACCCCTTAAAACTACTATCTAATGAATATTTCATGCCCCTAAATTTGTTCATGTATATGATCACAAATATGGGTTCATATTTAGCAATCACTACAGTTTTAGTCATGAAAACCAATTCCAATAGTGTAAAAATGTTTTCTAACTCCCTATAAAGTGATGAAATCTCAAAGGGAAACACACTCATTCCATCTCCTAAGAAATATAAAATCTCTAAATCATGATTTGAGGCTAAGGAGATTTTCTCATCACCCAAAGAGGATGAACAAACTTCTTCTCCATCCCTCATTCCATTCTCTTTGCTATTTCAGGGAAATCACACTTTGTCATCACGGTTAGAGGAAGTTTCCTAATCTTTAGAATTCCATGATATCAGCTTCTCCCCCAAAACAGGATAACTTATCCCACTACTTTCTCCCCCTATGATACAAGAGAAAATTTATGAATAACATAAAGAAGAACCAAAGGTGTACCTTGGGGATTCCACTCCACTATTTAAGGTGGGTGTCTCTGCCAATATTTATAAACTTTGAGAAAGAAATCTGGGCACAAATAAAGTCCAACAACCCACCATGATTAGTGATTCAATGAATTATTAAGAGAAACAGATATATTCATCCTTCTTGAATAAGATTCACGATGTATTATATTGGAAATAAAAAGAACTTTTGAAACTCAATCTGGAGAAGGAAAATCAAGACATGGCTCAGCCAGTTAGTCTATAGGGCTATAAACACATAGTTATAAGAACACACCAAACACATGATTCCAAAATTGATTCTAATGTTGATATGAACATCAAAGAAAAATTCATTCAGGAGGTGAAATATATAAAAATGGATGTTTAATATCATATTTTTCCAGAAGAAGAATGGGAAAATACGAGTATGAATCCATTTCAGGTATCTCAATGGAAACATTCCCAAGGATGATTTCCCAATCCCCATCATATAATTGATGATGAAAACATAAGGAAAATATCAAGCTGTCTCATTTAAGGAAGGATATTTATGATAAAAATAAATTGAAATCGCCAAATAAGATAATGAATCCACTACCTTTATCACCCCCAATGAGTATTTTTCTATTAGGAAATTCCCTTTTTCTCAAATAATGTAGGTTCTATTTAACAACATGTCATGCATCGAATCATCAAACCATTCATTGGAATGTTTTTTGAATGCTATGTTGATGACTTGATGGTGAAATATAGATGAATATCGGACCACTTGATATATATTTAATCAATATTAAACAAACAGTAACAACATAGCTTATCAATTTACACCTTGAAAAGTGCATTCGGTGTTACCACAAAGAAATATCGTGGTCTCATTATATTCCTTCAGGAAATCTAAGTCACCCCCAATAAGAAAAAGACTATCCATATCATGTCACCTCATTGAAACCACAAATAGATAAGTGTAATTCAAGGAAAAAAGGCATATATTCGGTACTTTATAGCCATCCATGATGGAAAATTTTTACCCTTCAATAAGATTATGAAAAATAGGGTTAAATATACAAAAATTGATGATTTCTTAGAATAATTTGATAGTATCGTGAAATATATCAAGATATATCCAATGATGAGGCCATATTTCAAAATAAGGACACTCATTTTTTATGTGATAGCCTTAGAGTGATCAATGTGTTCCTTCCTCGGGCAGAATAATGATGCCAGTGGTGAAAAAAAATATTTATTATCTCATTAGAACCATGATTGATACTGGGACTCATTACTCAAATATTGAGAAGTGATATCTAGTGCTAATAATTTTAGTCCATAAATTGAGGCACTACCTCCATCACCACATGATTTGTTTGGTCTCCCATATAATCCAAATCAAATACATTTTTATATGTTTGATGTTCGCCATATATCTCTCATGGTGGGAGGTCATCTTATTACAGTTTGACAATCAGTTCATGACTTATAAAGCGATCAAGAGACAGTCATTAAATGTTTTTCTAGAAGATCACTCTTCATCAGAAATGACTTCATTAGGCATTGAAGTACCAGATGAAGTGGTTTTATTTCTTCAAGAGTTCCCCAAATTATGGGAAATTTATTGTAATGGTGCTTCAAAAAGCTTTATAGGGAAGAGGGTGGATGACCCTAGGATCAAAAAATTGGGGTTGGGTTGGTCTCATCTGTCTTGCAAAGGTAGTCCTTTTTTACTCCTTTCGGATTTTAGAAGGGTTCTTGAGAAGATAAGAAAAATATCAATCTATCGTTATAGTTATAGAGATTTAACTTTATGTAGAAGTCAAATAATTTAAGATAACATGAGATTTATTACCCGTTATCAACCAAATCAATGATGACTATGAAATAAAAAACAACAGCTACTCCCCATACTAAACCACATCTTCTTACTAATATCAAAATTCCATTCAGATCCAACATTTATTTACATCCCACTACCAAAAAATTACCAAGGTGATGCATTAGCAAATGTAGCAATAGAACTAGCTCACCAAAAAAATTTATTCCTGCCAGGTTATTTCCAACTTCATTCATCAATGCATATAGTTTCTTCACAAAATATAATACTCCATACAATTTTACATATGAGGAATGGATGTGATTGGGACCATATCCTCTCACTAGATCCAAGAAGTTAATGTACATTATCACTACAACAAACTTATTCTCCAAGTGGGTTGAAGCCATACCCCTAAAAGAGGCTGGGTCAAGGAATATTTTCAGCTTCCTGAGATCCAAAATCATCGCCATATGTGGTTTCCCACATATAATACTGATATAAAATTGTACCAATTTATGTTCTTTTGAATTTTAAAGAAAATATCTAGAGGATTGAAACAAATCCAACCGTTCAAACACATACCATGAAGTTGCTAATAATCTAACAGTTTCCTCCAATAAGAACATATCAAATATAATATAGAAGATGATAGATAAGGATAAAATTTCTTGGATGAAAAGACTCATATTTTCCTTGGGGGCATACCTGACTATGACCCTAATTGCCACATGGGTAACCTTATACTCATTAGTTTACGAGACATAGGACGTCCTACCGATCAATGTTTATTATACATCTCTCATAATCTCCATATGTTATTAGATATACAAGGATAACAAATCACATAAAGGACTAGTTGAATTAGAGAAACTAGATATGAATAAATTACGTGTGTTTCATCATTTATAATCCCACTAAAATTGAATTGCACTGTCTATTTAAATTTTTTGACTCTAGTATTTCCTTAATTGAGATATGGTGTTAGTCCTCAAGAATATGATGGTACTAAAAAGGAAACATCTAAATTTGAGGAAAATTTGGAGGGAACCTACATCATAGAAAAATTATACTCCAATGGATCCTATTCAATGATCTCAATGGATGGGAAGCTTACAACATCCCTCACCAACATAGGGCTCTTAAGAAGTATAACATGTAATAAAAATACACATTCATCCAAACTACGTGAAATTAAACTATATGATACATCATCTTGATCAAATGATGTTAAAATGTATCGTAAATTATCAATGTGGAAGGATTTCAAACTATGTTGTTGGTATTTTTCACTAGACCTTAAAAGGAATAAATTATTTTTCTAGGTCATAAGATAATAAATTATAAGACACCAATTTAATCACTATTTGACATTAAACTAAACAATACCATAAGGTTCTCATCTGAGAGGAAGTTTACACATATTAAATAAATGTAGGTGGCTTGATTCCTATCACTAAAAGATACATAGTGATTCCTAGACTAGTAGTGATAGGTCCAGATGAAAATTTCCCTCCATTCATAAGTTGATTTTCTTAAAATCCATCAGCCTCAAGGCCTATTTTTACTTCTCAATTTTTATTTATTAATAATCCAAAATATCATACTTACTTTAACTACCATACAAAATCGTCAATATCACATGATGCTAAGTAACATGGTATATCATCGATGTCGCAAAACAATAATTTTACAACACCAATGTCCTCATTGTATGACGTTACACTTCAGAACACCATAATGTTCTCACCCAAGAGGAAATTATCCTTGACATCAGTCAGGTACCATGTCATATTCATGGACTACACGTTGCATGATTCTTTTCAACATAAGATATATAGTGACACCTGAATTTTACATCCTAATCTAACTGCCCAAAAAATTCCCCCACCTTGTGTATTGATAAAACCCACATAGGTATCTATCCTCATGAACTACTCATGTCTTAATTCTCAACCTATGGGATTCTTAGTGATTCCCAGCCCCATATCCTTATCAAACCCATGAAATAAGGAAAATTCCCCCTCTATAATATAAAACTATATCTATTTTGGGGACTCTAATGCGGGTCCTATTTATCGGTTTATTTCAAACAATGTTCCCTCTCCCTACACATGAGTTAGGTATATGTAGGGAATCACATATAGATCTATCAGTGGATTGACTTCTACCCACACAGGATAAATATTGATTCATGAATATGTAGTCATATGTATTACTGAAATAATTAAACAATCAATGGGAAAACCCCGCCACTAAATATGGATTAGATATGCATTGAGTGTTCCCATTCAGAACTATAAGTGGGTTGATTCTTATTATCACGTGATATGTATTGATTCTAAAGTTTCTATTTCCATACCTAGAAACAACACTCTCCCTCATGTGTGACAAGTCACGGTCATCCTTACCACATAACATTAAACTATATGGGCTCATAGAACTATAGGTTTCTTGACTCATAGTATAATTTGATAAATAGTGTTTCCCAAATTCAACTCGATGGTCCAACCAAAAAAATTCAAAATATCTATACCTTTAAATTTATCTCCTATATGTAGAAGAAAAAAACATTTTCTCCCCTAGATTCTCATGAATCTCACAGATCATGTAGGCTTAGGAATTTTGGTTGGGGATTCCCTAAAAGATCAGGGAATATCAGTCCACATTTTGTTTTCAATGTTCTGAAAAGTAATGCCTTAAAAGGAACACTAGACACATTATCACATGATGTTAAACTATGTGTTGAAGGATAGGTAGTGAACTATGTATGGATTGATTCCTGCTATCACAGGTTAAATAGTGGCTCTTGAGTCTTTAGTCATGGTTATATTTATAATATTTCTTTTTCACGTTGGGGAACCTATGTTTTTACTTCATGACAATAAACATCATTTAGAATGTACATTCTTCATGACATTAAACTATACGGTAACTCAATAACTACTTGTGTATTTATTCTCATTTAGACAATATACACAGTGATTCCAAGACCTCGTAACCTAGCCTCAACCACATGTAAAACATATCCCCATACTCTGCATACAAATAATGATTTATGTTGTATATCTCATGTTTTGGATTCTCATTGATGGATCTATTAAGGAAATAGAACATTCCCCTATGTATGAATCATATATATGTAGGGAGTTGTACAATTTATAGATAATAATGTTCTGAATGTTTCTTACATACCTAAGAAAATTCCTTCCATTCATCACAATTTATGCCCTTACAAATTTCATAACAAAAAAATATTCACCTAGCCATAATAGATGATGGAAGTTTCCTAAGGATCCTATTGTCTTACTATAAATAATGTTATCCATTTGGATCCACATACATTTCCCATAAAAAACCTTTCAATAAATAGAAAATCCATCCCTTGGAGAGGACTATTTTATCATCTTATATCCCAGTTTAATTTGTCCCCATATCAATTATAATGATATGAGAATCCCCAAAATAATGAATTAAACTTTATTTCCCCCTCACTTATGATTCATGTCAGAACATCCCAGGTCAATGAGCCTCCTACTACTCGTATTTTCCATGACAAATGGTCTAAGCTGTATGGACTACAACTAAAAGGCCAAATGTATTAATTAATACATGACATGAAATTATATGGAAAAAATCCTTATGAATAAACATTATAGTTCAATTAATACTTGTATCACACTTCTCATCATTGTAGGATAAGTCATGACACCCATATCTCCACCTTTGATTCATGTTTTTATAATTTCCTTTTCACTTTTTTTCACCTACATCATCACCGCATGATGTTAAAAATATTGTCTAATGTCATAATTTCATGAGAGTAAAATAATTTATTTCTAAGAACTTGGTCTACATTGATTCCTATTATTTCAGGATATGTAGTGACACCCAGACCCTCAATGTGGGGTCAATACGAGAGAGAAAATTGCCTCCCCATTTCTAGTGTTTGAGTGAGAGCTGCACAAGAAGATTTCAAATACAAGAAATTTTTTTCCAACATTCCTATACATGAAATATAGTTGTATAGGGGGGTCCAATATCTATCTCACCCCACTAATGGGATCATATGCAAATGAGAATTCCCCTTCTCCACGTAAGAGTTCGATCGATGGGCGGTGAAGCCTTTCCAGAACTATGTATGGCTTGATTCTCATCTTGAAAAGATACATAGTGACACTTGGACATTATATCTTAGGGCAATCCAAAATGAAATCAAACCACCCTATGTATGGGTACGACTTTTTTAGGGAATAGTTTCTACTTATTCATGGAAAATATCAACATGAAATTTTCCTTTTATGAATAAAAATCTATTTATGGGGATGAATGAATCTCCATAAACATCCATTCCCATCAGGAATATAGGGCCACTGTCCTAGGGATACTTTTTCTCAAATATATACAATATTCCCCATTTAGATCTGTATAAGTCACCAACAAAAAAGTTGTGTCAGCCAAAATTTTTTATCCCCAATATAGGGTTTTCCAATCTCTCTTTTCCCCAATGATTGTTTTTGTCCCATGTTAATCATTGGATTTTAAAACCCCTATACTACATCATATAACCTTTCATATTCATGATTTAGGATAATGTATTATTCTATAATGTATTATAATAAAAAAGTATGAAAAATTTATCCCTTCATCAAAGCTATGTGACGTTTAATCTTGAACCTAGAACATTCTTGTTTTATGATGTTAAATTCCATTGTCCATGTTCTAGATGAATGATATTAAACTACATAATTCCCTATATATCCTTCAAATAATCCTAATTATTATAATATTTTTAATCATTAATTTCCAATGGAAATATTGATTCCCTCATCATTTTTAGGCATCATTCACTGGACAAGACACCATACTTGGTCATTAGAAATATGAATTTTAATAATTTACATGGCCATCATAAATAGAGGTTCAATGTCCCAAGTAAAAAATTGTTTCACTACATAAAATATGGCCAATTTTTCTCTTTATAAGCCATCCACAAAAGAGGATTTTCAACCAAAGGAAATTTCATCACTATTAGTGGCATTTCCTACCTTCATACGCCTTGACAACATCATATTGGAAACCATTATTATTTTTATTCCTCACATAAATTCCCTATATCATGTATTTGATTCAAAAATCAAAAACAGGGGTCCAAAACCCCTCTATTCATCTATGAATAATATTGGGTCATTTTCACCTTTCAAGCCCTATTGGGGTCTTCTCCCCATAATTGAAGGTCAATGTTGTTCGATCTAAAATACCAGTCATATTAGTCTATTAAGAAAGGATTTAATATTCCGATGAAAAAAGACATGGTACCTCTTAGGTTAAAAACCTAAAATGGGGACTAGGTAAATTTCGATTAACATCTCTCTATAAATATGCTTTATAGGGTTTCAAAAAAATGAGCAATCAAAAAAATAATAATAAAGATTGAAATTTTTTTCGATCGAATACCCACAAAGGGATGCCTATGAAAAAGTCCTGTTACACCTAATAAGACAACACCATAGTGGGATTAGTTAAAAATTAGGTTAGTAATATAAAATACAAAGTTTTAGGTTTTTTATGTAACACTATAAACAGTTGAATCTATGCTCGCTAGGTCCCTTGGATTAGGAAAAATGAAGGAATTACATTGTCATGTGAATTTTATTATCCCAGGTTATAGTTGAGATTGATATCCGATATAGTTAATATTTAAAAATATAAATATTTTTGATTAATTTCCATTACAGAATGACTTCATGGATTGGAATTGAAGAGGGAACAAGGTTTCATTTAAATATAAAAAAAGTAGGAACATCAAAATTTTAGAGCCTATCCTTCTGAAGATAACATTGGGAATAATGAGGCCACTTATTGGATTCAGAATACTGACATTGTGATCGGTCTAAGTCCCCTATGACATGGTGGAGCTTAAACAAGTTTGCAGTCTTAACACTAGAACTGGACTACAGTATCTCTGGCTTCTCCTCCGCTTCTAATCATGCCTTTTCAACCTCCTCCACAAACTATTTTCTTCATCAAAAGATAAATCAGTGCAATACAATTCTTTAATGAGCCACTAAATTGAATTACTAGGCCTCTCAACATCTTGATGAAGTCGCTCTGCTAATTTCTTCTGCTCTACAACCACAGCTGGTCACCTCTCTATAATTCTCATATACTTATTAGCTTCCTTAAGAAGGATATTCCTAACTATGATTAAATCATCTTTGGAATCTGAATTTGAAAGATGATAGTAAAGAATTAAAGTTACCTCCCATGAATAAATCACCTATTTTACTACATCATGAATGGAATTATAATCAAACACCCATAAATAATAAATGAAAATGTGTGACTTATTTTGGGAAATTTTGCCGCCATGTTTTCAAGGGGGTTTGAGAAACAAACATCCAAAAATAATACCATATTTTATAATGTGCAGTGTGATGGTCATCCAGATCCTCCTAGTTCTCTTCTAAATCACTCTCATATAGTGGCAAATATTTAGTAATAAGTTTCACAAAGAGTTCCCTATCTTAAAAACCTTTGTATGACTAAATTCTGTGGTAGACAAGTCCTCAGCAATATAAGCTGGATGAGTTGTTAAAGAAACAGTTGCAAATAGAGAATCTTGTTGAATTAATACCGTGAGAATATTTTTTTAAACCATAAATATCAAATTAAATAACGTAAAAGGGAATAAATGGATGAATGAAGAACTCGCCATAATTTTTTGGAACATCAGCCTTCCTAACATCCATCAGTTCATCACATGGTAAAAAATTATGGTGTATTCCATATACAAGTCGACTTCGTCTTCTCCCAGAGACATCTATGGTGCATGTAAATTCTTATATAGGTTATTGATCTATATAAGATCTATCATCGATACTATAACACCCAATTATTTTTCAAATAAATTTAATATTGAATGCATGAAGTAATAAGTCTCTACAAAACACCACTTTGTTATAACCAAGAAAATAAACATAATGTGTCCACCTCTGTGATTTAAATTTTCAAAAACTGGAAAAAACTATTACATTAACTAAGATATTTATAGTCTCACTATTACAAAAAAATTACAATGTCATCATTTTTTTCGTCAGTTATAAATAACTGACTTCAAAAATACAAATATTTGATTTTTCGCATTAGAAATATTATAACCAACGTGAAAAACAAACTATCACGATTTATCGTGTAGGTTATTTTTTAACCAACATGATAAACTTGATTTATCATGTCTATTATTATATAGCAGGTGTAAAATATCTGGTTAATAATTTCGGTTATAAAATAAGATATGTAAAAAAAAAATTATCACATCGGTTATTATATAACCTATGTAATAAATGTAATAAAAATACTAATTTAGTAGTCTATTATAAAAAAACGATGTGGTAAAACATTTAAAAAAATTATCATGGGATGTATTTTGTCAGTCTATATTTTTTTTATTGGGTGACCTATGACTCTTCTCTCTCACACAAGAAAACCTAGAAACATTTCAGCGAACTCGTTCCAACCAACATCATTTTTCTAACATTTTTCTTCATCATTGTTATCATCGGATCTATCAGATCGAATCTGAATATTCAGGTAAGCCTCATACAACTCAATTTCATTCATTATTTTTCATGGATGACTTACATTTAATTTTTATTATTTCTTTTTTTAAAATATCACAATATCATGGATTATTTCCTACTGTTATCATTATTTGACAAGTTCTTTCTTGTCCTTGATCAAAAATCCTTGGGCATTAAACTACTTATTACTTTTGTTATCTTATTCTATATTTAGATATGAAATACCCATATAGATATTATGGTGACATTGGTTATATATCTTAGCAGACTTTTTATTTTATATAACACATTAATTTTTTGGTTATTTAAACATAGAAAAAAGGTGTTATATTTATCCGGGTGTTTTGTGATGAATATGTAATCAGTATTCATATAATGATTGGGTCATTTGATTATTTAATTACTTTTCAATATGGTTAGGTTTTAGGTAGTATATATCTTTTGCTGATAGCTAATATAAATTATAATATAGTATGTTGATGCATGGTTTCTTATTTATTTAGAACTACATTTGTTAACTATTTATTATATTCTATGTATCCCCCAAAACAACCTCTAAATATACCTTGAAGAGGATATTTTCACCACCATCCCAAGAAAATCTAGGTTTCTCTCAAGGTCTGCACTTTGAGGGTAATATAAATCCATTTCAAAAGGTGTCTCAGAACCTAACAATATCGTCTTACCCCTCAAATCAATTTCAACCATAAACAATACCATTTTCCACAAAAAACCTAATAATAATGATAAAACTCATATATGTGACCATCAAAATTACATGAAATAATAAAATATTTTATTTCTCAAAGAAATATTTTTAACTATTCAATACACACAAAATTTTTTATATTATATTTCAAAATTGTGTAACTTTCAAATTATGCCATATTCCAAATAAATATAAAACTGTTATTTCTAACTATATTTTCTTTTTAAAATTATTTCCATGCATATAATTTTCAAATACAAAAAAAAATCGTTTAATATTTCCACAAAAATCATTCAAAGTTGTTATATGGAACATAAAATGAGTAATGAATATGAGGAAGTTGTTGATGGCTTTTTGACAATTTCTAAACGTAATTTTCCAAGAAATGACATGTGTTTTTTCCATGCCTGAAATGTTTTTATATGAAGATATTGAAAAGTAAAGAGATCAAAATCATAATATTTTTCATGGTTTTAATCCCATTTGCGGCCCTTGGATTTGGAATGGTGAAACTAGAAAGAATGTTAGATCTAATGATGATGATGATTTGTAAGATGGTAACTCTGAGGATATTGAAGAAATGACTCATGATATTGCCGCAAAACAAATTGAGATAGAACCAAAAATTGAGCGTCTATATGTTGATGTTGAAAACCCATTGTATCTTGGTAGTACAAATTTTACATTTCTATTGGTGGTGTTATTATTGTTTAACCTAATGAAAAAACATGGATAGAGTGATGGGAGTTTTATAGTGTAGCTATAATTTTTGAAGGACACTCTTCCAAAACCCAAAGATCTTGTAGTTTCAAATTATAAGAAAAATAAAATATTATGTCCAATGGGATTGGGATACATGAAAATAAATGCATGTTCGAATCACTGTATAATATATAGGAATGAATATGAATTTTTGTTAGAGTGTCTTATATGTTGGACATAACAGTTTATGTTTAACGAAAAATCATAGGCTAATGTAGATATTACAGATATCCCTACCAAGGTATTTTGGTATCTTCCTATAATACCTCATTTGAAACGTTTATTTGATAATTCACAAGATGAAAAAAGGTTAAGATGTCATGCTAATTAGTGGATATGTGATGGAAAAATACGTCATCCAGCTAATTTTCCATGATGGAAAAAAATTGATGGGATGTATCTTACATTAAGAAAAGAAATTAGGAACCTTAGACTTGGGTTATGCACATATGAATTAATTCATATCGAATAATCCATAGCACACATAGTTCATGGACTATTTTATTGGTAATTTAATATATATCTCCTTAAGTTTGTATGAAGCGAAAATTTTTAATGTTGAGTATAGTGATATCTGGTCCAAATTAACCTGGAAATGTTATTGATGTTTTCTGGTCACCATTGATTGATTATTTGAAACTTTTATGGAGGGATTATATTAGGGTGTTTGATTCTTATAAAATATAATATTTTCAATTACATGTAGTACTTATGTTCACTATAAATGACTTCCTGGCATATGAAAATTTTTCTAGATACATTGTAAAGTTGAATAAAGATTGTCCAATTTGCATACAACAATCTTCATATTACCAATTTCATCACAGGAGGAAAACAATATACATGGGTCATCAATATTTTTTTCCTATGGAACACTCTTATAGATGATTAAAAAATTCAATGGATCACAAGAAGTTGATATTTCTCCAAAAACATTATCCACTGATAAGTATTTGGAGAGGCTATAAAATCATGATGTGACATTGGGAAAGACAAATAAATCTGGTAATGATAGAAATATTTTGAAGAAACTATCAATATTTTTTTAACTACCATATATGACATATCATGAAATGAAATATATTATTAATGTCATGAAAGTGGAGAGGAATATCTGTCCTAGTTTGATTAGAACATTGTTAGATATTAAAGGAAAAACTAAATATGGGTTTAATTCAATATTAGACATACTATCAATGGGAATACGTTTGGATTTAGCTCCCACTTATGATGGAAGGAAATCATTTCTTCCCCTGGATTGTCATACATCATCCAAGAGGGATAAAATTATCTTTTTTATGTGTCTTCATGATATCAAAGTTTTACAAGGTTATTCTCCAAATGTAAAGAATTTTTTCTATTTGAAGTATTTGAAGTTGATAGGTATGAAATCTCAGGACTATCATGTCATGATTCAACAACATCTACCAGTTCCATTGCGTGGACTATTTTCCATCCATGTTAGAAATAATATCTGTAAGGTTTGTTATTTTTTCAATTAAATTTTTTATAAGGTGATTGGTGTGGATGATTTAATTTTATTTTTGAAAAGGATTCAATTTCAATACTTTGTTAATTAGAAATTTATTCCCCTCCATCTTATTTTTATAAAATTGTGCATTTAATTGTACATCTAGTTTGAGAAATAAATCCTTGTGCACATGTATGTCTTCGCTGGATGTATTCTTTTGAAAGGTATATGAAAATATTTAAGGGGTGTGTTAAGAATCCATGTAGACTTGAAGCCTACATTGTTGAATACTATATTTTCAAGACGGTTTCAGAGTTTTTTATGAGCTACATGTCTATAGCGGAGCACATTGGTCTGCCTCCATCTTTCCAAGAACAAGATAATAATTAGGGAAAGGGGATTGGTGGCTTGAAAGTAAAATCATGGTTAGATAAACCGATAAAGAAGGTACATGTATACATCTTGAATAAAAATGATGATGCTAAACCATATATCACATTTCATATTAATGAGTTGAAATAATGTCATCCAAAGAATAATGAAATGTGGATTTTGAATGAGCATAACAAAAAAAATTCCAATAGTTTAAAATGGCCTTTCATGGTAGATCAGATGCATCAGAGACATAAATATCGTTAGTGTGAGGTCCAAGTATAAATGTGATAGAATTGTTTGGGTATAACATTAATGGATATACATTTCACACAAAAGATCAGAACAACAAAAGTGAAGTTCCAAATATGTGGGTATTGGTGTTTGCATATGCCATGCAATTTTCGAGTTCTAAAGTCAAAAACCCAATTTCTGCATCAAGTACATATTATGGAGTCATTGAAGAAATATAAGAGGATGATTACATTAAAATTAATGTTCCTATTTTTAACTAAAAATGGTTTATCAGTAACAATAGTGTCAGACATGAAAAATTTGGAATGATAATTATTAATATAAATAGAAAGAAAGACACCACTGATTCTTTTATAATGGAAACACATAAAAAATTGATTTTCTATGTTGTTGGTCAATCAGATAAGCAGTTTCCTATTGTTTTACAAGGAAAAAAATTGTTGGTTAGGATTAACTTGATGAAGATTCTGATTTATGTGAGATCCCTACTTCCATGGAAAGATTAGTAGAAAATAATGATGAGCATGTCATTGGCATGTTTTGTTCTATAATGAACGATCATGATGAAGGAATTTTGAAAAAAAATAAATTTACACATTCCTAATATTATAGGTAACAAATTTTTATTTCTCATTTAGAATTATTAATTTCATAAAAAGTTAGATATTGTAATTATTTCAATTATTAAAATGTGTATTGAAACTAAGAAGTAGGAATGTTTGTTTATTTTAGTGTAGTTTTTTTAGTTTAACATGATTACCATTATGTAACATATATATTTATTGATTATGTTAAATGAAAATTAATTTACCATGTTTAACATTTTTACCATGTTTACCATGTTTACCATAGTTTACCATGTTTACCGTTACCTAAAATAAATAGTTATTGATTTTTTCGATTTAAAATTACATTACCATTTTTACCATTTACCGTGATTAACCATGCTTACCATGTTTACCATGTTTACTATTATGTAAATTAGTTTAGTTTTTCATTTTTTGTTTACATTAGAATTGTAATATTTGAATTTTTATATTTGTGAACTAATGTTTGCTTTTTTGATATGATGGATAATGAAAGATCAATCAGTTGATCAACCATGTAATTTTAGAGATGAGCATAATGATAATAAGTTTGGGGAGTAACATTCACATGCTTTTCTTAATGTTCCCAAATCTTTTTCAGGTGCTACCACAATAGAAAAGAACAATTTAAGATTTGGTAAACATGGTTGCACAGGTTTACCAAAACTATCACTTTCCCATAGCTAGTACCAAAGGATAGTCGTAGAGTTGGTTGAGAATGAAATTCTGAGAGGTCCAAATTAAAAATAATTTAAGTGTTCTGTATCAACTCAAGGTAAAATAAAAGTAATAATTTTGTATAATGATTGGAAAATTGTGGACAATGTGAAACTATCTTAGTTTAGGGAGACAATTTTGGTAATATATTTTTCTATTGTTTGACTAATATTTAAATTTTTATAGTATAATATGTTTTCCTTCTTCTTTATTAGATGAAATTTGATATTTCTAATACTATTAGAGTTCGGAAGAAATTTTTATCAATGGATTCATGGAGATAGAGGGATTTGAAATCAATCGTCACATATGATTTCCTTTTTGGTCATAGGAAACATGAAAATACATGTCATATAAATACTATTATACATGATGACACATGGAAGTAATTTTTAAAAGTATAATAAAAGAATCATTTTCAGTATGTTCAGTGTAATAGTTTATAATTTTTATTATATTATTTATCTTATTAATGATTTCTTAATGATTTCTTATTCTTATTTTACATCAAACAATGAAGTATTATCAAGAGATCCAATCTAAAAATGTATACCTCCATAATTTATCTCAGAGAGGGTATACATTATTGGAGGAACAAGTGAAGGAAGAAAATTTAAAAAAAACATAGAGCTAAGTCTTCAAGATCTGGAGAGGTTTCCCCTCTATCCCCTCCATATAGACATGAAAAATTGAAGAGGGCTCAGATGGGAAAAATGGGGCAGTATCATATGGACGAATTGAAGATCATATCTTAGAAGATATTAAGATATTTATTTTATTTATATAATTGAATTATCATTTTTATATACTTTGAAACATTACATAATTTTTCAATTATTTCATTCAAGATTATCTTGAATACTAGAGAACACATCGGGTATTTACAGCTATGGGGAGGCAAGTTATTTGATATGCATCCTTGGGAAAGCCCGAACACCCAGGTTGTGTACGAGGCTACCCAATGGGTGTATAAGTAAGAAAGGTGTTTCCACGTTCTTTATCCTGCTCCATTGAGGGTATTTGTCAAAAAAAGAATATTTTGAGGCTGAAGTTCATAATATTAATGTGAAAATGGAGGAAATGATCAGAGCATTGGTATAGTCTATGTTTGTAGACATGCAAAGTTAATTTGGGACTGTAGCTCCCACTCCTCCACCTCCTCCTATAGAACCCATTTTTTATCCCCCATCACTACCAGCAGCTCCCACTCCCACACCTCTATACCCCATTATTTATCCACCACCTTATCCTATGGACCACATTTTTTTATCTTACTCCTACACCCCCTCCTCTACAAATACCTATTTATTGTGAGTTGTGTGTTAATGATCCTCACCAACATAAAGTTACATATGGGATGATATATTATATAGGATAAATAGTTCATCATCAATAGTTATTGGTAGAGCAGCATAGGGTCACTGCATAGGATATTATAGATATATCATCTTGGGTACCATTACATACGTATGAGATGACAACAATTGGACAAAGTATCAGACACTATTTAGTTTGGCCACCTAGACTTCTACGACCCATTACCATAGAGTTATGTGTATTTTATATCATTTATTTTATTTTTTAATGAATTTATTTTATCATTAAAAGATAATATATTTATCAATTTATTTATAGGAATACTTTACAGTTAAATAAATATTATATAGTAAACAACATCAAAAAATGGTTATGACATCAGATACATATTCTAGTAGTCTCAGCTGATTGTCCAGATATTCATTTTTTTGGCATCTCATTATATGTTCCCAATGGAAGGTCATGTTTTTTGATGTACAATAGACTTGGGGATTATGAAAAATCATATCATGAAGCTTGTTACATGAGGTATGTTGGGCATCAATGTGGTAGAAATTATTTCCATGTATGTATTAACACAATTCATTCTCTGTGTTAATTTTATAAAAAATGTATACTTATGTCTTTTTTGTATTAGGTATCATAATAAAATTTGTGAGAAGAATGAGCAGACATATTTATAGAGATTCATAGACCAGCAGTTGATTTCCCCTCAAGCACATGCATTGGATGAGGAACAAAGAACAATTTATATTATTGAAATATTTGAATAGAATATAATCATGCACTGTTTCTTGACTCCTCTTTGTGAGAGGTATGAAACATATATCTCACAAATTGTTCATTATTTTTTAACATATAAAACACTAAACTTAAATTTTCTTTTATAATATAGACCAATGGATGTTAATTATTTGTTTCAAAGGGAGAAAACACACTATTCGATATTCTCTCTCAATAGTGATGTGTGAGAATCTTTTAGGAATGTGTTGGAAAATTATGTTTCAATTTCATAATAATTTTTTTATATTATAATAAATTATAAATTTATCTTATTCACATTATTTTCTAATAGAGGATGGGAATACATTCGATAAACAACAAAGAAAAGTAGTGCCATGATCAAATATGTAAAAGAAAATTTAAATATCCATTTATAATTTCTATTGTTTGTATGTATTACATAAAAATGATATTTTTAATTGAGAAAATCATTAAAACAAAAATTTCATAAACAACTGGGCATCTTCGAATGTGGATATTATATGTTAAGATTTATGAATCAAATAATTAAACTTGAATAATTTTTATATTTGATGAGGTTATATTTTCTAATAAACAATTCCCTAATATTTCATTTGATTTATTCATCATTCATGTTAACTACTTTCCTTTTAATTTGTATCTATTTGTTGACCCTCAAACTTATATTATTCAACAGTTCAAACACTTACAAGTGGAAGGGTAAAATTATTTTATAGGTTTGAATGGATTTTAGTTTTTTGTAGTGTAAAATGTAATGTTGAATGTTGTAATTGTAAATGTGTATTTGGTAGTTGTTTGGATGGATTTAGGTTTGTTTTTAGTTGATATTTTTTGTTTTAAATTTTATAAATGTGAAGGTATAATTTTTTGATGGTTCTTATTGTTTCGGTCTAGTTTATCTGGTTTTTTGGGTCTGGTTCTAGTCTTCTTCCACTTATTTCAGGTTTTCTTCGACTCTGTAGAGGAATGGATTCAATATTTAAAAAAAAGGTTTTTATATCAGTTATTTTATAACCAACCTAAAAATGATTGGTATAATGGTTTTTGACCTTTTTTATTTAACAACTGATGTTTTATAATGTTTTTTTACGTCAGTTATTAAATAACTGGTGTGGTAAATTGTTTTTTACATCAGTTTATAAAAAACCGATGAAAAAAATACTTCAAAATCGTTCTTTTTACGTCATTTATTTAATTATAGATGTGGTATATAGTTAATTAGGATGTTTATTGAATAACCGACATAAAAAAGCTACATTAATAATCATTTTTACCATCTGTTATTTAATAACCAAGGTAATAAACAAAATTCCATGTCGGTTATTAAATAACCAATGTTAAAATATTAGTTTCAACATAGATTTACAATTTCTGTTTTTTTATAACCGATGTAAAAAAATATTTGTAACATCGCCTTTAATAACATTGGCTAAAAACAGATGAAATAAATTTAAAAAAAATTACATTAAAAATGTTTTCTGCACTAGTGTCGGATAAGAAAAAATTAATTTTTGATGAATAGTAACATAACCTTATAAATATTAACATACCCTTTTGAATAGTAATGTTACTCATATGAATAGTAATGAATAGTAAATAGACCAGAAAGTATAAACAACACCCATTATTGTATAAATACAATTTGGATATCTTATATGTGAAAAAACGATTATAGTATAAGTATTGGTATTTTTGTATGTCATAAATATTTTAATTACAATTTTTTGATTAATTTAATAATTCCAAATGGAAATGTATTTTCAGAAAATGTAATTGTAAATTTTTACTTTGTTGTCTTATGATTATAAGATAATTTTATGGGACCTTGATTAATTTCTCAATGTATTATAAAACAAGTTATAGTTTTAAAGTTGTTTTTTTAATAAAATATAATCATATTTGAAAATTAAATTAAATATATATATATATAATTATTTTCAAAAAAATGGATTTCATTTTTTAATTATACATGTTGAAAAATGGTAGGGGTGATTTTTTGGGGTTTTTATAAAACAATTTTATTTTCTATGAATAGTAAAAATACAGTTTTGAGTATTTAGTATGTTTAATGGCATCATAATTATGTAATAATTAATATAAAATTATGGTTGACTTGTTTACATAAATATATGATATGATGTTTCCATGTGTCAAATACCATGGGAAAATACCATGAGCAAGCCCATGGTTTTTCAATAACCACTAATGAGGTGTCCATTGAAATTAATAAAAAAACACCCACTCCTTAAATATAAATACCCACCGATTCCTTCTTTTTATTTCATTAAAAACGCAGCATCCTCATATTTTTTGTATTTTTACCTCCCTAGTTGTCCTCTCAAGGTTTCATCAATCCCCAAAAGTCCCAACCTTCATGTTTTAGAAGTTACTCTAAAAGGTAATGGAATCTACCACCCTTCACCTTTTCAAGCATTCATTTTATGTTATTAGTTTTAATTTCAATTGGATTATGCTGGGATATTTCATTACATATCCCCCTTACTATCCAAATTGTTTAATAATTAATAAGGACCCCTTTTTAAATAATCAAAATATTTTATGTAATTTTAAGAGATGTTGTATGGCTGCCAAATTTTAATAAGGGATCTCTCAACTTTAATTTTATTTTCAAGTTCTTTTCTTTTCTTTTTACCAACCACCATTCATTGAAATGTTATGATGAATCCAATACCTAAATATTATTGTAATTGTTTTCATGATAATGTAATAATTCATCATCATCACTCTTTTACCCTTCTTTTATACTAGAAATAAAGACACCATTCGATATGTGTTAATTTATCACATTCAAGGACGACAGGTTTTCAATTTCTATTACCGACTTCAATTCTATTAATGAAACCATTTTGATGGTGTAAACATACTTTAATTTATTTATTATAACTTATTTAAGGTTATGTATTACTTTTTTACACATTATATTAATTTAAAAATAAAAATAATTTTGTTGTGATCAAGGACCACTAATTGACGTAAATAATTCTCATTAAAGTTTTATATAATTGTTCATCTTCACTCCCAATAACCAAATGACTTTAATGACCATATAATCTCATAATTTTTCACTAATAACATATAACTTCTTTTATGGACAACTATTCTCATTCTAAATGTTTTTTCATACAAGAATATATGTAAATTGATTGTGAAAACCAAAGAGAGAAACTCTCCCAAATAATGAAATTGAATCTATTAAACCATCAAAAGGTTATGAATGAAACTAATAAGGTTATAATAATCAATTAAATGTTTAATAGTTTCTATTATTATTAATTTATGAACCTAAATTGAAATATTCTGGTCATTAAGATCATGTAAGGAACACCTTTGGGCTTACGGTATGGGTTTTCTACCTGAACCTCCATATTTATTCGGGTTACTCTTATTGCTTACTTACCTAAATTAAAATCTTGTTTATTCATATGTAATCTCATATATTATGTGATAATGTTATATATATGTGAACAAACCGGAATCCTACTTTCATTTATGGGGAGTTATATGTTTTAAAAGGATCATTCAAAAATTCTTCCCGAAATACAACCGAATTTCAAGGGAATTTCTCAAATTTTTACATATTTTCAAGGAAACTCTATCATTAGTTTTCTAAATGTATTATATTTTTTAAAAACACTCATTTTATTATGAAAATACTACCTTACTTCACTTATGGTTTTATACAAATACTTTTCCCAAATAACAAATCTTTTCAAAATAAAAGTGTATATTTCTCATGAATTACACGATGATTTTATAAGAGTATCTTCATCTGTTTCAACACTCATGTTCATTCATATGAATTAATTGGATTAATATTTTCTGATATCATATACCATATTCAATTGAATTTTTTATTAGTAGTTTTAATATGGATGTGTTATCTTGAAACCATTTGCCAATTTACTCTGAATGGTTAGTGTTTATGCTTAATGATTCGGGTAATGTTATTGACATTTCATTGCATAGATTCAATATGAATTTTTATGTTATTTAAATTTATATAAATTCATATGAGGTATTAATTGGACTTAGTCAGTGATGGTTTGGGTCGGATATATCCCCTTGATGCATCGGTAGGTCTCATTAGACAAACTATGGTGTTGGAAAGAGACATTGACAAAATGGATATTTAAGCTCATGGAACGAAGCCTTGATGGTATGATTATGATGTCCTCAATTATGAATTCCCTCATTATGAAAAAAAAAATTTATAGTTCTTGTGATTATTCTACTAGTATAATACGCATGATTATGTTAGATTATGTAATTATTTATTCAACTCTTATTCCAGCCATAATGTGTTCAAGTTTATTTTTAAAGGCATGTGTTTTTATTTATTCACCACGCCTTATGATTATGTTTATGATATCATCTGCTCTATCTCTTACCCTTTTTGAGAATTTTATCTCACCCCTTTTTTATGTTTCATTTTCTCATGACATGAAGAAGTTTTTTATGAGTGACCTATAAGGATGAACATATAGTTGTGTATTCTCCCAATGAAACTTATATATTGTTTTTATTTAATGTTTTAATGTTAATCTTATGTATGAATCTTGATTCCAAATAAAATAAACTACTTGGTATTTTGTGATGCATATTCCTTGTTTATATGCCAATATAATAAAATAGCATCGGCTTTAGGCAACTGGGGTCACGTCCTTATAGTTGGTATCAAAGGAGTTTTAGTAGAAAATAGGGAAACAATATTTTGAAAATGTAGATTAAGGAAAAAACGTTAAGATAATATTTGCTGATAAAAATACAAGAACATCCTATAATTATTGGTAAGGGATAGATTATGTGTATCTTTCTAACAAATATAACCATATTTTGATACTACATGTAGACGTGGTTCTTGAACAAATATACCTAGGAGTGAAAACTCCAACAACGAGTTTCAGGCTTGACCCAGGGTATCCTGGTACACGATAATGGGTCTCACTACGTACCCGGTTTGGTACTCCTAGGGGAAATGATTATTATAATTCACATTTTCATTACAATACATTATGAGGGATTTAAATGTAATTTTTTTCTCAAATAAACCATATTTATGATTATGATATTAGCAATGGATTAGACTTCAACTTATAATAAGTGTTTTTATAAGTTGATATTATATATTATGATTCATAACCTAATATATTTTATTACATTATTTAGAAATTGTTCCTAGTGGAAGTAATGGGAACTACAATAATTCATGTATCCCATGTAGTGATTTCACTCCTATGGAAGATAATGATGTTGTCTCTCGAGCTGTGACTGGTGTGGAGCAACGTATAACTATATAGGGGCAGCTTACTCAAGTTATGAAAAATAACCTTACCTGAATGGAGCATCTAGATCCATATTGTAGAGGATAATTGTTGGATCACCTTATGCAACAACATCCTCTATCATTCAATGGGACTATAATCCCATTTGTAACTTATTAGTGGATATGTTCCCTAGAGAAGATACTTCTCTCTTTGGGATGTAATCAAAGAAAAAAGAATTTCATGGAAGTTTATTGTCTATCAGGAGATGTGTATTAGTGGTGGTCATTAATCCACAACCAAAAGGAGGAGGAATAAATAGAAGGGATGAAATGGAGGGATTTTAAGGAAATTTTCGTAGAAAAATATTTTCCTCATGAACAGTGAGCAGATATGAAAAGGTTGTTTCTGAATCTGGAGAAAAAAGAGGATGATAATGTTGCAAAATATAGATGTAACTTCACGAGGTTATCAAGCCATTCCATGGAATATATATATAATCCAAGGATCAGGATTCATCGATTCTTTGAGGGTTTAAAACCATTACTCTGAAGGGATCTAATCTCCAAAATTTTCCCATCATATTCAGATACAGTCTCAAGTGCAATCAAGATAAAAAAATTTATTGGTCATATGAATTTAAAGTAACGCAATATAAGAAGAGGTCTACTGAGAACTATGGAAAATGAAATATTGAAATGGGGAAGAAGGGAAGAGTCCACCATCCACCCTACTATAATACTGGGAAGAAACACCATGTTACATACCAAAAGGTAATGTGATATTGTTACAAGTGCTGAGAAAATAGCCAATTATCTCAGGATTGTAAGAAAAAGAAAGAAGCTACAAATGTTAAATGTTACAATTGTATGGAAATGGAAAATTATGCACATGAATGTACTAAGCGTCAGAAAAACGTTTCTAGAATAATTCCAAGGGAGAAAATCCAAGCATATGTGGCCACAACTGTAGAGGTTTATGTTCTTAATGATGTTATGGTAGGTAATATAATCATTTCTTCAAACATAACTAATGCTTTATTTGATTTTGGATCATTTCATTCTTTCATATCTTCATATTTTTCTAATAAAATTAGTTATTTCTAATTTGATTTAAAAATGGGTTTTTAGTTAAATCATCCGTGGGATGTATCATTTCATCAAATACATGTGAGGTAGTCCCCATTATGGATTAAAAACATGATTTATACTCTAATTTTATTATCATTCCCATGATTTACTTTGATATAATCCTCGATATGGATTGTCTTTCGAACCATGATGTGAAAATTTATTGTAATAATGAGGAGGTTACAATTTTATAGGATGATGTGAAATACCTTATAATTAGGGTTGAAATGTCACCATTTTATTCTCATCTAGATCCACCCCCATTAGCTATACTGAATTCGGTTATTGGGGTGGAAGGGAATGAAATATCAATGGGTGATGAAATGAGCATTCAAATTTAGTACATAACTGTTGTGAAAGTGTATGTTGATGTGATTACAAATGATTTACCTAGAAATCCTCTGAGAAAGAATTTGAATTCTCTATTTATTTAATTTCTATTTCACGGCCAATATCAAATACAGCATATAGAATGGCCACTATTGAATTAGTCGAACTAAAAAAACTAGAAGAATTAATTGATAAAGGATTTATTTTCCCCATTGTTTCCAGATGGGGAGCCCCTATAATATTTATTATGAAGAAAGATGGGACTATAAGGTTTTGAATTGAATATTGGTAGATCAATGTTATAAAAATAAAGTACAAGTATCCCCTACCTTACATTGATAATTTATTTGATCAACTTCATGGAGCCCAATAATTTTCCAATATTGACCTTTGATCTGGATATCATAAATTGCTAGTAAGGAAGGAAGGCCTTCCAAAGACAGTGTTTTGAACCAAATATGAGAATTACGAGTCTATAGTAATTCCTTTTGGACTAACTAATGCACCCTCTATTTTCATGGATCTAATGAATAGTGTTTTCAAGGAATATCGTGATGACTTTGTGGTGGTATTTATTAATGATCTCTTGGTATTATCCAAATTCTATTATGATCATGAAAATATCTTGCACACTATTTTGTAGATTCTTAGAAGAAATAAATTTTATTGGATGTTTTGCGAGTGTGATTTTTGGCTTCAATTAGTTTCCTTTCTTGGCCACATTATTTCTCTGGATGGAATATCTGTTGATCTTATGAAGACAAAGGTTGTTCATTAGTGGCCTACTCCAACAAAACTAACTGAGGAATGTAGTTTTATTGGGTTATTAGGTTATTATTTACATTTAATTTATAATTTTTCCCATTTAAACAACCCAATAATAAATATTAAATGTAAAAGGGGTTATGTTATTATGGAACAAATAATGTGTGGAATCATTAAAATAACTGAAAATGAGACTAGTGAATTATCTAATCCCAACTCTACCACCGATGAATGATGGTTTTGTGAACTATAGTGATGCATCAAATAAAGGACTGCGTTGTTTCCTTATGCAGAATGATATAGTTATTTATTATCTATCATTGATGTTAAAAATTAATAAAAAAATGTCATACTCATGATCTAGAGTTAGTGGTTTTGATATTTTCTCTAAAAATGTGGAGATATTATCTCTATGATGAAAGATGTCAGATATATAAAGATCACAAGAGTCTAAATTATATCTTCTCATAGACAAAACTCAACATGATGAAATGAATATTGCTCTAACTAGACAAAAATTATTATTATTCCATACACTACAACCAAGAAAGGAAAAATAATGTAGCTGATTCATTACGTAGAAAGTATCCTGGAATTTTAAACTAAATGAGGATTCAAATGAATTATCTATTCATGGATATAATAAGGACACACATGGGAATTATCAAAGAAGGTGAAACATCATTACTTTTTCAATTGGTTTCCCAACCATATTTATTTGAAACGGTTAAAATCTCTCAACCTCATGATGAGAACCTTCAAAAGAAAATTAATGTTGTAAAAGATGGAATATTGGCTGACTTATTCTATGAAGATAAAATTATGATATTTGGGAGCGAAAATGGGTGTTATTGGATTATGGAAATTGATTTAATTTCTTTATACACATTGTTAGCACTAAAATCTTTAGATATATAAAGGAACATTTCTGGTGGGTCAACATGAAGTGGGAAATTGTTGATTTTGTATCAAGATATGTAGTATGTCAACTAGTAAAGGCTAAAGTACAACATCCAAAAGGATCCATGAAACCTCAACCTATTCCTATATTGATATGGGATGACATCACCAATATTTTTTTCACAGGAGTACCCAAAAAAATAAGGAATAATGATGTGATATGGGTAATAATTGGTCTTCTTACGAGATATGAACATTTCTTCACTATAAAGGAGGATGTTTCCACTAGAGCAGATTGTACGATTCTATATCTGCCATATTGTGAGACTTCAAGGAGAACCTCTCTCAATTGTTTCAAATTATGATCCTTGGTTTACATAGAAATTATGGGAAATTCTTGAAAAGGCATAGGCCACTGAGTTTCGTTTGAGTACATAAAATCATCCTCAAATGAATGTAAAACCAGAAAGGATTATCCAAACAATAGAAGACATGTTCAGATCATGATCACATGATTTTTCAAGGAATGTGTGATCAATATTTACCTTTGGTAGAGTTTTCCTACAATAATAGTACCCATTTTAGTTTTCAAATGGAACCATATAAATCATTGTATAGAAAGATATGTCATACACCAACATTTTAGGTTGATGTTGGTGAAATGAAGCTAGTGGACCCCAAACTTATAGAGGAAACAACAGTGAGGGTAAATACATTTTAGGGCCATATCAAAGCATCTCAAAGCAGACAAAAAATATATACTGATAATCGAAGTAAGGATTTGTAATTTCATGTGGAAGATCATGTTTTCTTAAAATTATCTCCATGGAATTGTGTTATAAGATTTAGAAAGAAATGGAATGATACCTAGGCACATAGGCCCTTTGGAAATTCTAGAGATAATTAGAGATGTTGCATATCGTTTGGCTATGCCGCCTAGCCTATCTATTGTAGATAATGTGTTCCAAGTATCATTGCTATGAAAGTTCACACTAGACCCAATGCATTTCCTTACTTCTGAATGTATATAATTGGAACCTGACCTATCTTACAGTGAAGAGCCTATCCATAGTCTGGACACTAAAGAACAAGTGTTGAGGAATTGGATGACTTGACTATTAAAGATCCTTTGAAAAAATCTTATTATTTAAGAGGTACCCTAATGGATTGAGGATCTTATGATTAAGAACTACCCATATCTCTTTTTTAGGTAACATTCTGGTAATTTTGAGGAAGTCAATTTTGTAAGAAAGAGATAATGTAACACCACAAGATTTTGTACAAACATTTAATATTGAATGCATGAAACAGTAAGTCTCTACAAAACAACACAATGGTATAACATAGACAATAAAAATAATTATTCACCTCTATGATTTGAATTTCTGAAAACTAACATACACGGTTGTGTTCAGTAATATATTTTCAGTCTGATTAGAAAAACATAATTTTATATGAATAGTAACACACCCTTATGAATTGTAACACACCATTATGAATAACAATGTTTCTCTTTGTAATATTAATGAATATTAAATTGGGAATAAAATAGAAACTTCACCCATGAATGTATAAATACAATTGAAACATCTTATAAGTGAAAAATGCCCATAGTAAAAGTTTTGGTATTTTTATATGACATAAATATTTTAATTACAATTTTATGATTAATTTAATAGTTCAAAATGGAAATTTATTATGAGAAAATGTAATCATAAATTTTTACATTATTTTCTTATTGTTATAAGATAATTTTATGGGACGTTGATTAATTTCTCAAGGTGTTACAAAAAAGGTATAGTATTAAATTTTTTTGGGTATACATTATAATTTTATTTAAAAATTAAATTAGAAATTTTTGGAAATTTATTTTCAAAAAATGGTTTTTTATTTTGAATTATAAACATTTAAAAATGGTATTAGTGAATTTTTGGGATTTTTCTAAAATACCTGTACTTTTTGTGAATAGTAAAAATACAGTTTTGAGTTTTCGGTATGTTTAATGACATCATAATTATGTAATAATTAATATAAAATTATGGTTGACTTATTTACACTAAAATATTATATGAGGGTCCATTTGGCCAATTACATGGGCAAATACCATGTTCAATCCCACGGTTTTTCAAAAACCACTAATGTGTTGTCTATTGAAATTAATAAAAAAACTCCAACTCTTTTACTATAAATACCCACCCATTCCTTTGGTTCCTTTCATTTAAAACTCATAATTCTCAAATATCTGGTTTTTTACCTCTCTATGTGTCCTCACAAAGTTTCCTCAAGCCCCCATGGTTTCAACCATCATGTTTTTAGAGTTACTCTACAAGGTAAGTGAATCTACAACCATTCTCTTTAAATTTTTCATTTTATGTTATTCATTTTAATTAAAAATAAATTATGTTGGGATATGTCCTTACATATCCCCAATAAAATAAATATTATGTAATAATTATGCAAGACCCCTTTTTCTCAATTCAAAATATTTTATGAAATTTTAAGTGGTGTTGTTAGGCTGTCAAATTTTCGTAAGGGATCTCTCTACATTTCCTTTATTTTCAGGTTCCATTATTTTATTTTTCATTCCTCACCAAATATCATCCAAATGATTTGATTTCTCCAGAACCATACATGTTTGTAATTCTAAAAGGGTAAATTAATAATTCTCCAACATCTCCCATTTCCCTTTCTTTCATAGAAGAATTGAAAACACCATCCGAGATGTGTTAATTTATCATAATAAAGGACGATGAGTATTCAATTTCTATTACCATATTTAATTATAGTAATTAATTCGTTGTGATGGTCTGACCAGACTATAATATATATATTATAACATATTTAATGTTCTTTAATCATTTTTTTACAAACAATATTTTTTTTATAAATCAAAATGAGTTAGTTGTGATTAAAAACTGCCAATTAACCCAAACAATTGTCATTAAAGTTTTATATATTTATTCATCGTCACTCCTAATAGCCAAAAAAATTTAATGACCATGTAATATTCCTGTTATTAAATAATAACATATAACTACTATTCTAGAAAACATTCTCATTCTATATGTTTATCCATACATGAAAAAAATTTCTCTGATCAAGAAAACTAGGGAAGAATACACTCCCAAATAATGAAATTGAATCTCTTAACAAATCTAAACGCCATGAATGAACAGAATAAGGTTATAATAAATAAATTAAATGTAGTGGATTTTTTTCACTCATTAATTTATGAACATAAATTTTATTATTATGTTCATTAAGATCATGTGAGGAACACCTTCAGACATAAGGTAAGGGTTTTCTACCCAATCCTCCATTTTCATTCGGGTTACTCTTATTGCCTACTTACCTCAATTAAATTATTATTTATTAACATGTACTCATAATATATTTTTTGATAATGTTTTTTTATTTACTCCAACCATAATACTACTTTCATTTATGTGTAGTTATATGTTTTAAATGTATCTTTCAAAAATTCTGCCCAAAATACTAGCCAGTTTCAAGGGAAATTATCAAATTCTTACTTATTTTAAAGGTCACTCTATCATCTATTTTTAATAAACAATATCTTTATAAAATCACCCATTTTATTATAAAAATACTATCTTACTTCACATTATTTTTTATAGAAATACTTTTCCAAAATAACTCTTCTTTCTAAAGTAATAAATTATTTATCTCCAGAATTACTCGGTGATTTTATAAGAGTTTATTTATATATTTCAACACTCTTGTTGATTATTATCTATTATTGGGATTAATATTTTATGATATCATATACCATATTAAATTTAATGGTTTATTATTATTTTGACTATGGATTTTCTATCTTGAAACCATTCACCAATTTACTTTGGATGGATAGTGTTTATGCTTAATGATTCATAAGATTTTAGTGATATTTCATATGATAGTTTCAATATGAATATATATGTTATTTATGTGTATACCCATTCATATGAGAAATTAATTGGACTTAGTAAGTTATGTGGGTCCCACTATATCCCCTCAATTCATCGGTCGGTATCATGAGACAAACCACAGTCTTGGCACGAGGCATTGGAAAAATGGATATTTATTGTCTTGGAATGAGGCCTTGATGGTATGGTTATGATATCCTGCATTATGCATTCCCACATTATAAAAATATTATTGATAGTTAATTTAGTTGTTATACTATTAGAATACCCATGATTATGTTTCATTATGGCATTAATTATTCAGGTATTATTCAAGCCATACGGTGTTATAGTTTATTTTTAAAAGAGTTGTTTTTTATTTATTCACCATGACTAATGTTTATGTTTATGATATCATCCACTTTATTTTTTACCCCTACTAAGCATTTGAGATCACCTCGTTCTTATGTTTCATTTTCTCAGGACAAGAAAAAGTTTTTAATGAGTGACCTACAAGGATAAACTTATATGTTGTATTTCATTTCATGTTTTAATGTTGAAGTTATGTATATATCATTTTTCCAAATATACTAAAATACTAGGTACTTTAGTAAAAATATTCCTTGTTTATATGCCAGTGTAATAAAATAAGGCACCAGCTCAAGGCAAATGGGGTCATATCCTTATATATACTATGCTCGTAGGGGTAATAGTCATAGAATGGGGAGCAACAGATGGGTATAAAGCCTCTTAAAAATGATCCAAAGACACTTATATAATGATTGTATTTATATAAATATTATTAATACATTAAAATTAAGTGTAAAACTCAAATGTATCTCCCAATACTAGAAAAGATTCTTTTTGAAAATGAAGATATATTCCCCCTTTGGGCTTGGGAACCCCCAAATAGATCTAAACTAGACTGGGTTACCTATCATGCTCTTGAGAAGTATCTCATGATATCATTTTCGTCTATGAAGAAGAAGGGGTCGCATTCCCATATATGGTTGTTTCAAGCTCACTCACGGGATCTACACTAATCCATGTGAATGATTATTAGATAGCCCATGGAATCATATAACAAAAAATTTGTTTAAATCAATGCAGCATTCAATAGTTATCCATGATTGTATTCGTACTGACAGCTATCGTGCCTACCGACTATTAGTAGTGTTCCACTGGGATGACCCCTATAATGAATAGTGGATAGGTATTGGGTAAAAATGATTTGGAATAATCTGCATGGATTTCATCCATATGCTCTATTACTCCATGGAAGCCCTCTCCGACGACACCCACATGTGAATGGATTTGATCCCTAGACGAAATTCCCAGAGGGGTGTACTATGGAGAGGAAACAAGTTTTTGAATCTCCCAAGGATACTATAAGAACTGATAATTTGGGTTCCAGTTAACTATTTAAAGAATAAAAAGAGTTGGTATAAACAAATTTTTTAGCTTTTAATCGATATTGTCTTGCCCCATCATGATTACCTCCATGTCCTCTTCTAAGTCAAACCTATAGGGTTTGTCTCTATATGAATGGATGAATGTGTCCCTTTATTCAAGATATATCTCCCACCTCAGAAGTATAATCATCAGAATAGATTCACATAAGATTAGTGATCAATCCTAATACTATAAGATCAAGGGGAATTATCTGAAGAGTCTCCCATATATCATTTGAAAATTTTCTTGTTCTCAAGGTATCCATTTACCTCTAAGCCTCTAGAAAGGCCACAACAATTGGAATGGATTAAGTTGGTATATATTCTCTAGGAATAAAGTAAGGATATTGTAGTCACACTTTCTTTCTTGGTTCCGCAACCACCATATGACCCTTTGGGACTAGGTTCTGGAAAAACCATGGAAAGGATGATGAACTTCCCCAAAAAAATTTATGATAGGGGGTTCTACTTAATCGGTTCCCCTAGAAGCATGACTATCAGCGTCATTATCCTCATTGATCTCAAAACATAACAATGGGATTAATCATTGAGAATATTTTTGTGATCTCTATAGGTAATGGATTGAGACAACAAGATCCCCAAGATATGTTTCCACCTTCTCAGGTTCATCATTATAAGAGACAGTCGTGGGTGCTGACACATAGCCATATTCAATCAAGGAAGTCTCCTTCTCCTGCAGAAATCACTATAGAGTGTGAGAAGAATGGAAACCCCCCAAAGAATACAATATCTTATTTGATGAAGGAGATGCATCATCTGAAGGGATAGATACCTGACCTTTACAGATATCACCAACAACATGCAATGTTGAACCCCATTCCTTCAGCATCAAACATGGGGATCAGAATCTAGGGATTTCATTAGATGTTTCCTGGGGCTAGATTTCTCATTTTTTATCCTTTTTCTCCCTCTCACCTCATGCAATTTTCTATCAAAGTGAAATAAAGGCTAGTATTTCTAGTTAAACTTTGGGTTACAATTGGATCCAGACATTGGAATATGATTTGGTAAATGGGGGATTAAAACCCACATAAGGTGGAATTCCAATCAGGAAATGTGTCTCATCAAGGGTAAACATCTACTAGAGATAACTTGATGAAAATAGGTGTTTCACTTGATGCTTGTTGTGGATGGTAAAAGTAAACCAAATTTGGGAATAGTTTAATTTATGTGAACATATGCAGGGTGATTACCAATCTCATATAATCTCCCCATCAATCCTAGCAAATAAGATGCTTTTTATAAAGAAGATATGATATACCAACCTAGTGTAGTTATGGATATACCATTCACCAATGTACCGGAAGGGGGACACAAGGATCATAGGAATAATGATCATAGTTGTTGATAAAGTCCATCATTTTCTACTCACTCCAGTTTGATGGAATTAACTCTCTTATTCTTTGATGATATGGCCAGATCGTAGCGTCTAGGATCTATTTAGATTTGATATGTCTTTAGCCTCCTATATTGGGTTCTACACAACCCAATATTACATGTAAGGGTCCTTCTAGCTAGTTTGGTGGCCTCCCCTCACTCATTCATCCCAAAAAATTGTAAATATTAACTATAAATGGGAAGAAATGTTAAAACACCTACATGTGGAAAATTGAGACAACATTTTGGTGGTTTTGACTCTAACAATAGTACTAGAATAACTCACCACATTAAGGTAGCTTCTATGAAAACTAGAATGAAATGATACCATCCAGAATAATCAGTCAACATTGGGGATGGTCTACCATCCCCACTCATTAAACTGACCCTCCTCATGCACTGGATAATAGGCAACAATATTCATTTGAGTCTCAATTGTTGGGACATTCCTCATTATCCTATTAAAAGGTTCATAGCTACTTAATGTTAAAAATACATTGATCCAATCAAAAAATTGGATGTCCATCATCAGACGAGGGTCTTCTTCAATAGATCCTTCTATTGTCAAAATGTTTCTTGGAGGGGGGGCCTCTCCACATCTTCCCATGTTGAAGGGTGTGTGGTAGGTAGAAACATTACATAAAAATAACACATAATTGGTGCACCCCAAAACAATTGGTCATCCTAAAGATTGATATTTACTTCCCCACACCCAAATCGGAAGGTTTTAGGTTCCAATATCCATCTTCTCGATATTTGTGGAATACTTTTTTAATTTCAGTGGAAGTAAGCCTACGAAACCAAGATAGATGCATACAAACCCAAATATTCCAAATCTTCTTGTAGATTTATTTCATGTCTTGTGGACCTTGAAATGAAACCCCTATCCAAGGTGAAATGAGAATCCAGGATGGATGCCCCACTTCTACGACCACCAAAGAAGCTCATTTGATGTGTCCTTTCATGTGATGATTGGATAATAATGGATGCTTCCATCCGATTCCCACACAATTTACTCTAATGAACAAGGAGTTTAGTTCAAGAAACATTATGAGGCATGAGTTCCCTAAATAAATTCCCCCCTTGGTGAAATGATGTCTTGGGGAATATTTCTATTATTAATTATCCACAACACGATTTGATTTGTCTTGTATGGTACTAGAATCGTTTCTTCGGATGGAAGCATGAATCCATAGAGGAAGTATATTAGATAACAAGAATTTCTTTTTTATTTTGGTAAGATATCACACTAGATATTGATGAAATGTCTTAATGGTGATTTTTGAATTTTCTATTATCGAATTGAAAATTTCTTTCATCCTCTAGTTTGTAGTATAATGAAAACCACTAACAATAGAAACAGCATATGGAAGATCCATCATTTTTATACTGAAAAATTTGGAAGTAGAGAATGTTATTCTTTATAAAATTGAAAATTATAATTCATTGTGAACCATAAATGCATGAAGAATTTGGATAGTGAACCATTATTTCATGGAATGTTGAGCAGTGAAAAATCTACTCATGAAGCACCAGATCTTAAAGTGATGGCCTGTTATGTGTAGGCAGGAAAAGCATTCAGTATTCATGACTCTATTTCTAATCCATATTGCTGCTATATGGGAAATTCATAACTACCATTCATAGTTTAGACGTTCCATTCATTGAATGGGATTCTAAAAAATGAGAAATGATACATGTAATATGTTGGAGATTTAATGTTCAGAAAGTGTTCAGTTCATTGAGAAAAATTGGTAATTTATAAATGAGTCAATCCACCTATCTTTAGGTGTGGCCTCCTATTGTGGGTCCACTCTTATATTGAAAAAGGGTTTAACATAGAACTAATTCATACATCAAATTATCTGCTTCTTCATCCTGATCATAACTCATTCTGATGGGGGAATTTTTTTGGTTCTTTAAAGTTATTCATTCAACAAGATGTTAATTGCATGTACACGAAAAGGGTATAAATAATCCCAAAACAATAATTAATAGAAAATTTTCAAATGGGGATATGCTGTTTTGGACGAATTCACCCCATTAAGTGAAAATATCCTTGTAGACCACCACTCTGCATGATGTTCTGCCACATCACAAAAATCTATACGTCATGATGTTTCTCCACTCCATATAGCACCATGTAAATGAAATAATTCATCTAATGAGACCATAAATTTGAAACATACAAAAAAACAATGTCATTTTTAGGGTGGGGCAATGATTTATGACCTGTTAAAAAATCCCGACGAACAAAATTTTCCAAGGGACAAGGCGGTACCACTAACCCTCGTAGATGAAACCATGTCAGGTGTTGGGTCATATAGTGATTATTTCCCCATTAACGACCAATCTCCATAGAAAAATTCATTCTGATGATATAAAATTCTCTTTGGGATCTCATAAATGAATCCCCACAACTCACCATGGACAACTGTCCATGATATTATCTAGTCCTTTCTTTCTTCTACAATAGACCACAGAGGGGAACAAAAATAAGGACTAATTATATGAGCAATGAGAAGGTGGCGTAGAGAAGTCATAGCTTCAGAGTTGAATTTGGTGAGAACCCCCAATTCCTAGTAGTTAATCCGACCTCATAGAATTATCTAGGGAAAAATTCATTTGGTCGTACACAGACATAAATCCCCTCTATAAGCAACATTCCATGAGGCAAACTGAAATGGCCCCTTTTTGGACCATCAACCCACATTTCAAAATTCAATGTGGGTGAACCCTACCCCAATAGAGGAACATGAGCCCTCTTAGATAAATTCAACACTAGTGGAACCTATATTCCCATTGTAATAGGATATTTGGAGAAACCCCGTGTACTCAAAGCACACAACTACATAGACAGTACCCTCTCCATCATAGAAACATCAAACGCATAGGGAAGCCAATCATAAAAAAAATTATATAGAATGGTGAATCCTATGTTGTTCTACTCACCACCTCATGTCACACCCTTCCATAGTATCATCATCCCCCACTTAGGCCCCTCCACCAACCACTCTATGGACATCTAGTTTGGGTCTCTCTCAAAGCCTCCTAACGTGTATGAGTAGATCATTGGTCATATCAACCTGCCCTCTCGAGTCTACATACTCATGTTATGTGGACTTGTGCATGTAACCTTATGAATAAAGGGACCATCATAATATTTTCAAGTTTACATTACCATCGTATTGAAGGTTATGTCCTTGTAGGTGATCTCATGAACATCCTTGTTCTTGGGATTGAGGGGAACTTCTATCCTTACCATTTGATGGTGGAAGTCCTAGACATTCCACCATTTCTCATGGACCATAAGGGAATCCCTTATTGTGTAAGACCGTTGGATTTATTTCAGGAGTTTATTATCTTTATCCTCTTTGTTATCCCATGAATTTTCCAAATGGATCATAAGATGTGACTATCTTGAATATAAGAAAAAAAATAAGAGACTATCACATTTAAAGCCATCTATCTATCCCTTTGGGCTCCATCATCCATCCACCTAGGGAAAAAATCATGTGATCTTCTAGTCAACTACTCCATCTTGTTTCACACACTCAGCATGAGTCATGTGGGATCACAAGCTAGTGGTGATCGTGACATTCTCATGGTCCCAAATGAAATGGGTATACCTCTATTTGTAATCCCCAACCTTATAGTAATTATCCAAAGATGTAATCCCCATACATTATTCACATAGGCCTCTTATACTGTATAATCCCCAATAATCCCCCAATATGCCTCTTATATGGTATAATCCCCCACCTTACTCAACATACATCCATCCATGTGTAATTCCCAATCATGTGGGCTTAAATGGGACTCCTATATGGTGTATTCACTAAAACTAAACCTTAAAATTCAATGGTCCATTATGCCAATGAAGGAGAACAAAATGGGAATCCTTAAAGGTGTAAGACCTAACCTAACAAACTAAGTTGGATTTGATTCCCAACTAGCTACGATATATAGGTATCCTATGAATTGTTCAAACCCAACACCCATGATCACTAGACTTTTTTTCAAGACACATTCCCAGTAGGGTCATATCCCCCTAAGAAATGGTATCTTTTCTAGATCCCTTGTGTTTCCTAATCATAAGTCCCATAACATTGTTGAAGAATAATCATTCATTGGTTCATCCTTGCTACATGATGTTAGACGACATGCTTGGGTCCTCACCATAGGACCTTAAAAGGTAATGTACCATATTATGTGGCACAAAATTTTGTGGGTTCTGATTCATTTCACAAGGATACATAGGAACCCCATTATATGGGTTTGATTTAGATATAAAAAAACTTCTCTCTTCATAGATGATATAAAACACCATAGTTCCTCACTATATGGCTTAAGCAAGCATCATCTTAATAAATGACTAATGATTCTCTAACCCATCCAAAAAATGGTACCATTATGTGAAAACCTTATATAAAAACAAATATCCATATGAATGGAGAATCTCAGGTAAATATAAGTGCTTTTTAACACATACTTAGTCATAATAGAATTTTAATTTTGGGTGATCCATATATACATACACGGTAATCAACAAAGGATTCCCAAGAATATCATAAATCTATAATAGATTCTCAATTATGTAGTAATTCCCCTCCAAACGGTTCCATGGGACTGATTTCCCATCATATTAACAAATTTGAGTTCTTAATTATAATTCCCCCAATGAACACATACCATTGGAAAGAAGTTCTATGAGTTTTGTTAGATATGGGTGTTTTTGTGTGTTTTCGGCTTCACGAACAAAACACATTGGAGACTGTTCATAGGTAAAAAACCTTGACTAAAAAAATTATTCAAAACTCAACCCCATGAAATCAACATCAGGAAAACTAATTTATTTTAGAGACAAATATATATATATATGGATATAATCAAAAACCACATCCACATTTAGTATCCATATGGTGATTTCATTGATTGTAAAACCACACAAACGTTTCTATAAAAATTTACTATGATTTTATTGCTATAGAAAACCACAATCATTAAAAATACACATTAAGGAAGTGTAATGACAGGTAATGGTGGTATCTCTTTAATATATATGTACATAAATTATAAAAATAACCCATAATAATATTTCATACTGAAAAAGGTAGAATTTAAAGTATCATTGAATGTTATCTATAAAAGAGTGGTGAGAGACCCTTTTTATAAATGTAACAACTTAGAAAAATCAATAATTTGAGGGAAATGAAGTACCTAATTAATAAAAAATCTTATTAAAATAATAGGGGAATTTAAAAATCACTTTAAAGGATAATAAATTAGAAATCAGATGCTATTACATAATAGGAACATTAATAGTATGAAGTGGAAGAAATTAACCCTTACCTTGGGAGGATGATTCTTATATATAGAGACAGATTCATTAGAACCATGTGACATAGTTAGAGGGAATATTGAGAGGGAAATTTTGAGTTAAATTTTTCATAATTGAATTGGTGTGGAAAGTGTTGAAGGAAAGGGTGTATTCACAATTGAGTTGGTGTGGTTTAAACGTCTAAAATGTGGCTTATTTTATTATATCAATCAACCACTTTTAGGTGTAAAAAATTACAACAAATTTTATAAAAAAATTGATGAGTCGGAGGAAGTGGGTGTATTTACTAGGTATTACCAAACCAAAACACACTACACAACCAACCCATTTATGGAAAAAGAATAAAAAATATATTTCCAAATTTTAATTTTTTTAAAAAATTAAATTATAAATTTTTAAAGCATCAATTCTCACATTTTCACTGATAAATCATATACTTCATAAATTTTCAAAAATATCACCTAAATATATTTTTGATGTTCTGAGTGAAAAAATGACGTTTATTTTATCAAAATAATACTACAAATTTTAGTATATAAACTTTAAATAAACAAACATACATATTAAAATTAATAAATTTCATAGAAAAAAAACATTTTGAAAATTATAGGAATTAATTAGGAATTATTTAAAATATATTATCATTTAATTTTTTTTTTAAAATACTTTTAAGAAAATAATTTTTATCTAAAACTTATAAATATATCATAAAATATACTTTTTAGAAAATATGTTTACAGTCTTAAAAAAATAAACCAATTTATAATATATCATTAAATAATCCCATTACTATTCCTAATTATAGTTTTTTTAGGTGTATGATTGTTAATAAATTTAAAAGTATTTATATTTTGTCATAATAATAAATTCATTATAAAATAAAAGGTATAATGATAACAAAAATGTGTTATTGGGGTGATACATTGGACGTGTTCAATCCATTCAATATTTAAAGAATGATATGTTAGTGGAGGATCGACTTTCATCATCATATATTCATCCAACATGTATGAAAATAAATAAATATATGATAGAATATTTCTAGTGTTATGTAATGAAGAGTGATATTGTATAGTTCTTATATCAATTTTGGGTATGTTAGAAATTTCTGGTTGAGAAACAAAGGTTTAATTGGATGTTGTAACCATTACCTATAGCAGAATGGAAATGGGAAAACATCACCACTGATTTGGTTGTTGGACTCCCAAAAATATCCAAAGGCAAAAATTATATATGGGTTATAGTTGATCACTTTACCATGTTATCACACTTATTCACTAATAGATATTACATTTATTTTAATCATAATTCTACAATATACATTAAATAAGTGTTAATGTTTCATGGAATACTGCATTTTATTATATCTAATTAGGATCAATGGGTTACCTTGATGTTCTGGAAAGCTTTTCTATAGTGTATGGATATAGATATATGAATAAACTCATCAAATCATCATCATATATATTTATCGAATAACAGTAAAATTCAAACTCTGTGGGATATACTATTTTCATTTTTTAGGGATTCAAAAGATCACTGTTATCAATAGATTCCTCTAGTCAATTTTTCTTACAATAATATCATTCACTAAAGAATTTGTATGAATTCTTATGAATCACTCTATGGAAATAATTGTAGAATATCCACATGATTGGATTTAGTTTGGGGGGGAAATATATTGGGACCTAAGGTAGTTGAGGAAATGGACGAGAATGTATGAGCAATTCCTCAACACATCATGACACCTTAGAGTTGATAGAAACATCATACTGACAATCACAAGTGCAATCTGAAGATTCACGTGTTGATCAATTTTTCCTAAATATTTATCCGTTATGGAAGGTATTTAGATTCATGAAGAAAATAAATATATGACCATGGTATTGTGTACCCTTCAAGTTTCATTATTGAGTAGGGATGATATCATATCTCTTTGTGCTTCTATCTATCCTCTCTCATGTCCAAAATATTCTCTATGTATATCTCCTAAGGAAGTAAATACATGATCCATAAAATTTACATAACTCATAAATAAAACAGAGTGTCACATATTTCCTATAATAATGTTTTTTATAGATTTTTCTTCATAGATATAATGTGCCACAAAACAAGACCACTCAGTTGGTAAAAATTTTGTGGCGAAACCACCATCTGAAAGAAGATATGTGGGAACCTAAAGAAATTATGAGGTAGAAGTGTCCTCATTTTTCTGTGTCATTGAGAGGGAATTAAAAATTAAAAAATATTTTTTTGTGGTGTATAATGTAATACCAAATAATTTTATGAAATAATTTTTTTAGATATAATTAATTTCTTTAATTGCTTTCATTACATGCAAGAACATGTTCAAACTAACCACATTATAATAGTATTACTATTTTTTAAAATATAATGTTTTAAAATATCCGTGAGAAAAGGATTACTGAATAAAAATAACAACATTTCAAAAAACATTAGTATCACTGTTTTAGATAAGAAAAATATTTATAAATAATTATTTATATTTTTGAATGGTCTTTATATGATTCACATATATATGTTTTTTAAATTAAAAGGTATTTTTATTGTGAAAAAGTAATTAAACTGATTGAGTAAACTTATGGAAACTTTATTTCGAATAATTAAAATTATTCGTTAAATAAAAATTTCATAAATATCTTAGAGTTAAATTTATGGATATTTCTATGATATATTATTTTAAATGAATAGTGAAATAATGTGATTTTTATTAAAATCATCAATTCTTTTAAATGAATTTACATGTTTCATTTTATCTTAATATGGGTTTGAAATTTTAAATAGTTAAATTATATCAAAACTAATCCAATTTAGGTTATTGGAATAAATTTCTTATTTAATTTTGATATTAAAACATTTTATAATTATGACATCATTCTATTTAGAATTTTTTCTATTCCATCTATTGGTTTAATTTTAAAATATATTTTACCACATATATGAAATGAATATTTAAAAATATATCAATATTTTGAATCATCATTGTTAATAATATACAATATTTTCAACATAATTTTTGGTCTTAATTAATAGAAAAAATAGGAAAACATATTTATTGCGGTTATGGTTACAACGAGTTTACGAGGTGGTTAAAATATAAGTATAAGGGATAAAAGGACTTAATAAATATTATAAATATCATTTTAGAAACATATTTAGACATTATATAGTTTTAGATTTGATATTTATCCATTTTGGATCCTTTTGGATTGTTTAATACGTGGGTATATCTTTTTCTATTAAAAAAATCATATTGTCTCCTCAGCCCCACTTATAAAAGGTCATCCACTGTCCACATTTGTTTACACATCAAATGTTTTTTCATAAAATTCATACCCTAATCCTTTTATTTATTCTCTCCCCACATAATTTCAGACTTAGTTTATTTAGGAATCCATCATTGAAGGGATTTCAGTACTAACCTAAGGATCTCGTTTAATGAATGTGAATCATTCTTAAATGAGAATTTTTATTTTATTTCTTCTTCCACCTCCTTCAATTATTATTAATATATAATTTTATAATATAATTAAAACATTCCAAATAATGAGTTTTATTTATGTAAATGTATTGGCCAAGCTTAATATGCCCTTAAATTAAATAAGAAATTAAATTGTCAATCATATATAGTGCGGACTATAGTCTCACGAACAAATGTAATTATTTTTTCATCACTACCTATAAAAAATGAACATAACTATATATTTAACTTTTATAAGTTATGTTTATGAAATATTAATACTCTAGTAATTAAAATATCACATTTAAATGCATACATTACAATATGTTGAAGAATGATAACATCAATCACGCGTACGTATGGACTATCGCCTCAACGAAGTGAGGTGAAGTGTTTTTTACTTTATATTGAAATTGTTGCTAATAAGGATAATTTTAATGAACTTATATGATATTTATTTGTAGAAATTATTTTATAATGTTCAATTAATATATACCTTTATTTTATTTCATCCTTCTAGAAAATTGAAACAACATTGACGTGTACGTATGACCTAACATCTCCATTTATAGTCTACTTCATTTTATATCTTATATATAATGCATTACTCTAAATAAATGCTTCATAAATATATTATATTTATATATAATATTTAAATTTTTTAGATTATGTAACATTTAATACCCCCTTCCACTATTGATACAATAATAAAGGGAGAGAAACAATGACCTCAGAGTCCAACCTCTAGAAGGCCTTAGGTTGGCGACTGGCACCGAGGATAAAACATTTTCTTTGTTAGAGGAATTACCCTCTATGAAATATGTCAGGTATGTGGAATAGATACAAGACATCAATAAACTACATGAAGGAAAATAATTATATACCCAAACCATCCCACGATTCATATATATATATATAACAGATATAAATAAAAGTTAGAAAAAGTAAATACAAAATTTGAAACTACGAAAATAATAAGGTAACTATTTAACTGTCCAAGCAATTAATGTATTTCATGGACACCAAAATCCTCCTATAAACCATACTTTTTTATGTTTATATATATGGTAAGGTTATATGTATACTTAGTAGTAAAAAAACATCTATCACACACATGTGAAGGAAGCATACTTATACACTAGTGAAAAAACAAAATAAGTTAAATCACCTAAATAGGTTAACTAACTAGTCCCATATTCAGCACAGGACACTCACAAAATAACACAACCATGTATAATAGTATAATGGGTATCATATCAGTAATGGTTACTCTGCACTACTTTCCAACTTCTTTTCTACTCTCACACCCCAATGTTGTATAAATTGGAGGTCTCATCACTTCCATATTAAAATATTAAAACACCACACCATAGAATAGTTGTATCATATCTCATATCCCATATAAAAACCTAGTAATCGCCAAATCACAACCGTACCTAGAACATGATTAGTAAGGAATCATGAACACAAAGGACATCAATCTCATTCCCATCATCTATCTTGAAAAACTCCACTGTGATACATACTATTACCTCATCAAACTACCATAAAAACAATATCCTTTTGACATTTCATGATCACATAACTTGCATATCAACCTCTTTTATAAGATACAACATTAAAGAGGAGTTTTTCATCCATCCATCATCATCTTTGGGGTTTCAGGAAAAAAACCCCCATATATATATGTGGGTTTCAAAACCTATTTCTCAATGTGAGTGGGATGTATAATGAAATAACAATGAATATACAAAAATATATATAATATACACGCGTAAGGTAAAACTATGTGTTAAAAACAATTGTACCAAGAAAATAAAAATGTTACATACTTTTAGAACCACATCTAAATACAAAACACCACACAACCAAGAAACATCCATATTTAATATTTCACTTTTTAATTCACATTAAGACATTTTATAGATTTCCCAATTTCTATAAAAAATAATTTAAGACAAACATGTTATTTTATACACCATTGGCCATTATTTCATCTTGTTATTTCATATTTAACAAACCCATTTAACCACAAAATCTATTAGTATTCATGCATTCACAAACTACAATTATCATATTTCAAATACCCCACACCATTTCTATTTCAATGTTTCCATTTGTATAATTCTATTACTATATGGTCAACTATACCAAGACAAAATATCCAAACAACATAAAACCAATCATCCCTATGCTAGTAAGCATATATCACCGCCAGTTTCTAGCCATGCCTAACTTCTCATGTCTTCCATATATCAAAAACATCCCACAAAAAACTACAAACATCCTCCTCAAACAATTACTAAACCACAACATATCCACTTTCAAGATTACATTAATCATTAACCACTAAAGAGTATTAATATTTAGAATTGGGTACTCTTATCAATTAAACATTGATTTAAATTTTATTCTAAAAAATTAAGAATTTTCTTAGGGTTCCATTTCATTAAATGTATATAAGTTATTAAAATTATTCTTTTTGGGTGACATATAAATTAAAAAAATGAGATCTTTATTAACACAACTAGGGTAAAAACAAAGACCCCCCCAATGGCCTTCTTATTCATTGAGTCCTTAGTATGTAAAATTTTCAATACTAATAATAATATCTTAGATTTAGAAGCATGAACTTTAATTTAGAATCCCCATCATATAAACTCAATTTTGAAGTTTATATTTTTTTTCTCATATTCATAAAATCCTCCAAAAATATAAAAAACGAATGAACCACTTCCACATGATACAACCAATGGGAAATGATGGGTTGTTATACTTAGAATAATTTTTATGGAAGTAGATTACTTCACTAAAAATAGGTCTTGTACACACATGATGCAACCACTTACAAGAATTAATCAAACTAACTGTGAAAAAATGGTTCCGTGACTCCAAGAGAAAGGCTTTATAACATCCAACTTCTAAATAATTATAGCAAGACAAATGAAGTTAAATGAATTCATTTTATATTCAACATATATGAAACTATATGAATTTAATATCCCAGATATGATTCTAATTGTCTATTAATGAAGATCTAATTAAATTCCAAGAGAAAATCCCATTTAATTGATCATGAAAATTATGAAAGGGTGGATATAAATATCCACATTATAATTCCACTTTATTCCTTAATTAAGGATTTAAAATTATTTATGAAAACATGAAATTTAAAAAAATATTAATACACTACTACCAGGTAGAAGAGTTAGGAGCTACCATCAAGAGATATCTCATGGAGCTTCTTTCTAGGGCTACTGTCAAGAGATACCATCAGAATCTACCTTATGAAGATACCAAAAGAATGTATCGATATATGCTACCATCAGAAAATACAGCTAGAAGCTACCATCATGATTTATTTACAGAATATAACTCTAGAATATACCATCAAAATAAGTCTCCTATCTCTATAAGGTACTATCAGAAGCTACCACTATAGGCTATGAATAAAATATACTTCTAAAGTAAGTATGATACTAAAAGTATCTACATTATGAAGCTACCACCAATAGGAATTTCTTTATGTAGTCTATTACTTCCAAACACAACCATTAGAAGTTACCGCCAAAGGCTTTCTTTACAAGCTACTTCTATAGTAACACTTCTAACACTAAGATCTCCCATCCAGATCTACCTTTAGAATATACCATTAGGATTTACGGTCATGATATATCATGAGTACCTATAATCATGATCTAACTTCATCATAAAAAAACATAAATTTCTCCTCCTAAACCCCTTAAAACTCTGTGGGATATCCTCTGGGAACCTTAACCATCATATTTCCTAAAAATTAATGGTCCAGATGTTCTAGGACATTATAATAACCACGATTAATGTTAAATGACTAAAAATCCCAAACCAAAACATGCACGAAGATAAAGAAGTTATTTCTCTAAACATGATTTTTAAAAATAAGTTTTAATAAATAGGTAAAAAAATATCATTGTTAAATAATATATGGTATGATATATATGGACATGGTACATTAATTAATATATAATAAACCTATATTTATTATAAGGAATGTTTGAACATGTATGGAGAATTTTCAGACATAAGGCATGAGGTTTTCATTACATGTTTATTTCTATGGGACACATCTATTATACACAAAAATTTTTATATTTGATGGGGTATAAAATGAACATGATTTTCATTATTATCCTTAGAATGATAATTATAATATATATAAAATCCACCTAATTTTTATTACTTTATGGGACTTATGATTCAAAATATACCGAGAGCTAAATATTTTATTCTACAATATTATTAATTATTGGCATTGTTAATCATTAATTTTAAAATGATGAGATATCATAATCTATATTTCAAGAAACACATAAAATATTTTCTTCTATGGTTATTTCTTGAGAATAAAACACTTCCTTAAATTTTTTTCTATTTAAATTTTATATAGATGAGAATATTTTTTTACCTGAGGGAAAATTTATTTAACTCTTTGATCAAGAACATTTTCCTTCCATGTCCACATTTTATAAAAATATTATATTTATATTAAAATTATCCAATGATAGATCAAGAAATGTTTCACCATTTTTTGATGTTTACAAAACTGATTAAAGAGAATATACATATCATTCGTCAAAATAGAGAAATTTTTCTTTTTAATGAAAATATGAAATTAATTATATTTAACATGGATGGTATAAATAATATTACCTATCTTCATGACCACTAAATTATTTAAGAAATCCTTTAAATGTTTCCAAATTTATATTAAATGAAAATTATTCTATTAATATTTGAAATAAAATCATTGTTTAAATAACTATTATCACTGTAGAAATTTTATTTACCATCAACAATTCTATATTTTGTTTTAAAAAAAAATAGTTTCCATATAAGAATAAATCCCTTGATTTTACTTAATATTTTATATGGATATTATCTAATGATACCATCCCAATCCTTTCTATAAATGATTTATGATTACAATGTGAACATGTTCATGAATTCCATTTCATTTCCGTAATTTTACTATAATAGTTTGATTAAATGATTATGATACAAATTCCATTTCCATGTTTTATGTTATGATGAACTAAAAAATGATTATAAAACCTATCCATTTTCCATGGGTTATTATATGATGAAACTATTAAATTTTAATTGAACCCATTTTTTTCATGGTTTAATCATTGACGAAATGTTTATAAAATCCATTTCTTTTCATAGATTATGATATAAGTAATGTTTTATGATCTTATAGAATAAAAATAAATGGATTATGTGATGGGAATGATGTATATATCCCTCAAATTAATAAGGTAAATATTTAAAAATCATGAGATAAACAATACAATAATGGGAAGTGAAACTAGTATAGTAAGGGACATTGTTCACTATTATAGTCACTGGTGTAAACCATGACACTATGATGTTTTTTTGAGGGAACCCATCCTACCATGTTAGTAATCGATGTGATACTTGGCTAATATAGAAAGGATTTTTAGGGTTTTTTGTATACAAAAAATCGATGACTTATGTTAATGTTATTTTCTCATGGATCATTTCTTTTGAATCCTTTATGATTCATGCCAAATGAACTACCAGGATGTATTCCATGGCTCAAATTTATGATCATTAGTATACAAGGTATTGTTATCAAATTTTATTGTATTGTTCTCAAATCCTTATTATCATGTTATCTAGATATTTAACATGATACCCTTACATAGTATCTTAAGTCAATCTTTATTTTGATTCTTTTATCCATATTGTGAAGAAAGATATTTGGTATGATATTTATAAAAATGGTGCCCATTATAAAGAAAATAGTGGGAGATTACATGGTTTAGTTATTGACCACAAGTTTATGTATCAAATATTTCAATGTAAATCAACCTAAATTAATTTAGCATGGATCGTTATGTTATTTTTATTCATCTATTAAAATGTGACACCTAAGTGTAAATTTTTTTGTTCTTTATAATTTGGGGTCCTTTGAGTTTCACGTGTGCCTTTGTGGCTTATTTGGATAAAATATGTGCTGATTATTCATTCTCCAAATTACATGTCGGAAATAGTTAGGCTATTCCATGGACATGTATATGAGTAAGAAGAGAGAATGTTTGAATCAAGGTACATGTTTTCAAAATTTGAATTTAACTAATTGTAAAATTAATTATTATATTAACATATATAATTTTTCACAGACTTTTCTATACCCTGATGTGAGCTATGTTATGTGTGTGAATAATATTTTCTTACAATTATGTGCTAGTATAGTTGTGAAGAAATTTAAATTTACAATATGTTTTATATATTGTGGGATGTTATTCTTATAATGTAATTTTCATATGATAGTGAAGACATGGATTAATTTGTTTTAAAGAATCCCCATAAATTCATGAAATTGTAATTCAAAGATAACCATTATAATGAATGAAATGAGATATTGTTCCCACTTAATGGATATTACCAGTGGTCATCAAGAATACTGCCCATAGTGTTATATTTCCTAGAATTTTTATGTGATTTCTATAAGTTAAAGGTTTATTTTTAGATGTGATTCAGAACTATACGGTGTGACATGAAAATAGAGATAAATTTCACTGTAGTGAATATTTTATGGTTATATATACTAAATAAAAATAATTATGTAACTGGAACATTATTCTTACTTATATTTGATCCCTCTCTATAGTTTTTTCTAGTACAGATTCAAATCATAGGGACTCCATTCACATCGATGTAATATGGTATTATTATTTACTATGAATATATTTATTACAATGATATCATGGGATGTTATGACATCTAATATGGATTGTATATTAGGAATAACTGTCGAAGAATAGGTAATTATGTTATGATGGGGTGATATATAATTTTGATAAAACTTTTGATTTTATTCCTAGATGATGTTCTATTAATATTTTCAAAAACGCCTTCAAATTTTTTGATGTAGTTATGGTCACATTGAGTTTTTTTGTTACATGTGGCTGTGAAAGTATTCTTATTTTTTCCATTAATTTTTGTCTATGTATGAGTGTATACCAATATATATACAACTATACATATTGGTTTTTAGGGACTCATTGATTATCACCAATTCATTTTTTACTCCATACATTATTGGGTTCTTTTGTACCATTTCACACATAATTATTTTCAGTATTGGTATGTTCAATTCCCCAATATTTTATGGGTGTGTACCTAGATATGGGATGTCGTCAATAGTTAAGAACATGAGTGAGTTTGGGAACTGATTTTACTTTTGGATTGTATTTTTTTAATTTTCAAAAATGTGTACACATTAAGCCAATAGGTGACCATCATATTGATGTATACAGTGTGTTGTCAATGTAAATAACATTTTATTATTATTATATAGTTTTTACTTAACTATAGCTAGAATTTATACATGATACTCACATTTAGGAAATTTGTATATTTTATAGATGATTATATTATTATGTCTATTATTTTTTTGTTTTTATCCGTTGTCCATACATCAATATTCTAAGAAGATGATTGATTGAAATCCCTATTGAAGAATATTTTCTGTCAGATCCGGATGAGAATTAGATCCAGAATATTAGTATGAGAATTAGACCCATGCTATCAGCAAAAGAATCAAATCTAGAACATCTAGAGGAGTCAATATGACCCATCAGATTGGGATGTTAATAAAATGTTAGAAGCTACCAAAAATTATATTCACCATTGTAATTGGGTAGATGATTATTTCTGATATGTTTTTCTACCAGAGAAGAAATGTATTCACCTCACATCATTTTTAGTGAAAATTGGAATGACCATCTAATTCCAAAAATCAGACTCACAATGGTTAAAATGATTAATCAGATTGAGGATAATCTTCATAACAGAAATAGATTATCAGACTCATCTTATGTCCAAAATGGAATATAAGATCATAATGAGGTGATACATCAGAGTTTTTTTGTCTCCAATGTAAATGTGATGATTCCTTTTTGATCTTAGAATTCTCATAAATCATAAGTATGTTGTAAATCATATGGTGAAATCTTGATGAAAGAAGGGGGGATAAAAATATTACACCACTCGTACTCATTATGGCGGTAATAATTCCAATCATATTCATGATGATATGGTAATAAAGATTAATTTTATTAAGATAGGGAAGTTACAGTACTTTAGTTTTTTACTCTAATGATGCTAAAGATGATATTAAATGTAATAAAATTCATCAATGATGTTATTATACAAGAATATGTTTGTGAAATAATAAATCTCGTAAAGATAATGATTTCTAGTATCAAGGTCATCATAATGAATAATTTTGAATAATGATTTGTTTAATGGTCAAGAAGGATGACCATATTCAAATAAATATGTTTATGAGTTTCATATTCAGAAAATAGAATATAGTTAAGTGATGAAAGATCATTAGTATCATATTCAAAAGTATAAGATGAAATATGATTTGTTTTCATGATCTATTATTAGTTGGGTCAATTTCCATAATATCAGAGTTGATACTGGTTAAATTTATATAAAAAAGAAGAAGTAGAAGCGGTTGAATTGATTTTTTCAAGTGGATCAATATAAGAGGTGAAGAATAATATATTGTGTTACCTTTTTTCTTCATAGTAATGAGGAAGATAATAATAAAAATAAAAAATCGAATCAAACATGTGTTTTTTTAGAGTAAGATGGAGATAAAAATGTGCTATAATGGGGGGACATGAGGTTCAAAGAATAGGTTTGGTTTTCATCATTTTGTGAAGAGAAATGTAATGGATCAATTGTATCAGGATATAAATATGGTAAAATGGAATCACACTAAGGTTTTAAAAGAATATTAATGTTGTCTATTTCTTCATATATGTAATTGGTATAGATCATAGTAATGGGGAAACTGTAATGAGAAAATTGGATTGGGAAAACTAGATTAGACTGCTATTTGTAGAGAAATTATGAAGAAGAGTTGAAGTTTTTAAAATATTTGAGAATATTCAAGAAGGATCTATAAGAGCTGAGAAGCATTTATTAAGTCATAAATGTATCCCAAATTCAAGGTACCATGCAAATTCTAAAAAATTGGTTAAGCAGGAAAAATTTTCAGAATCCCACACAAACCATATTTTGGTCACCTCAAAAATGTGAAAGTACATTTTAATGTCTAAAAACTATATAGTTCAAGAAAATTAGATAGAGAAGATCTAAATTTATATATGGAATTTGTTTCCATATTGTCTTTACTAAAGAATTCATTTTGGACAGATGTGAATGGAGAAGAGACAAGATTGTAACATATTAATCTAATCATCATATTACATATATCATCATATTCATCTGATCGTTAGGTTTAGATTTTCATATTGCAGAAGAAGTGATTTATAATTTTCTCAACTATATTCTGATAAATTTATATAATTTCTATTTTTAGAAATCATATTGGGAAAATCAGACTCAAAATTCAAACTGAGTTTATAAAAAATTCTAGGAATTTCTTAATTGATTTTGGGTAAGAAAGTGAAGAATTTTTAAAATTTAATAAATTTTTTAAAGTTGATAAAGAATTATTGTAACATTTTTTTTACAAAAAAAATATTTATTGCATTATAGGTACTAGAAAGAGAATAAACACAATTGGATAGTTTACATTGTTCTACACAAGTGTAAGGTAATATCCTTCTTGATTTATTCCACACAAAATGATAGTTTACTAATTGATTGTGTGGTATGGGATAATTTCTATTCCATAACAAGGATGTAGTTATTCGTTTGAATAGTGAACCTTATAAATACTTGAATTCTCATGTATGTGGGTTTGATTCTTTTTTCTTAGGGAAATAAATCTTTAATAGAATTGAGAATGTTTTTTATTAAGAAATAAACTTAAAATAAAATCATATAATTGATTCACCCCTCACCCTATCAGTGATACAACTATTCCAACTAGGCACTTATAGTTGGTTTCAATGGTTACGTTTCCCATCATTTATTCTTTTCTGGTGTTTTATATAAGAAGTTGTGATGGATAAAATGAGTTCTATAAATAGTAAGGGGATTCTGATATTAAAAGTTATAAGTTATTATATATAGATACGAATAATGTTTCCATATCGTATGTCTCTTGGTTACAATGTTTCAAAAGTCGTTACAAACTGTTTCACTCCACATATTGAGAATTATCCACTCAAAAATGGTGATAATAAAATTCATGATAATGATGGAAGAGGTCAGAATGCATTACTCTCACAGCATTTATCAAGTGAGTTTTTAAGAGTAAAAGGAGTTTCCAATACCAAAGTTTCTTGGCATAAGCGGAACAACATAAATGAATATAATACAAAAGTAAAAAAAATGAAAATTAAAAATTCATTTGATTGAAGTTTGAAGATATAAATATGGGTCAGTATAAGTGCATTGGTGAATTCATTACCAGGGTGAATGAAATTTTTAGAACTATAATAAGACATGGTGAAAATTTATAAGATTCTAATATTGTTGAAAATATCATGGGAATCATTTATGACATGTTTGATGCCAGAGTATCTTCATTAGAAGATATAGATCCAGATACATTATCCCTAGATGATTTTCATAGTACTCTCTTAACATATGAGATGAGAAGGGAAAAAAGTTATAAAGAGACAAATAAAATTTAATAGAGAAATTTCATTCAAATCCACAAATAAATAAAAATTTAGAAGGTTCTCGAGGAAGATGATATTTCTAACTCTGAGTCCTAAAATTTAGTGTGTAAAAATCATGATGAAATTTTATCCTTTTTTTATAAAAATGTGAAAAGAGTAATCAGAATGTATAAATAGAAACATCTATTAAAAAATTTTGGTCATGGAGAAATTTGGAACATCATTTCCCATTATCCTTAAAGAGGTTATGTAGAATGAATTAGTGATGAATAATGTGATGAAAAAGAAATAAGGCTAAGCAGTTATTGGATAAAACACAATGATAAGTAAAAATTATATTCCAAGAAGAAAGATAAGAACTTATCCAAACCCAAATGGATAATTGTTTTACCTAAGGATGATTATAGTGAAGAAGATTCAAATGGTTATGAAAAATAATTTTATTGAAGTAGTTGACGAGGAATGTATTTGTAATAGTGAAAGAATATATTCATAAAAGTAAGATAGTGAAGTTATATCCAAAAAATAAACTCAAAATGCTGAAGAAAATATAATCATTACAATAGTTGACAAAAAATAATATGAAATTAATAGCTCTATATAAGAATAAAATCAATTGGAATATCATATTAAATAATAATTGTAAGAATGTTTAGAGAAGATTAGGAGACTTGAAAAGGAGGTCAAGGAGTTAAAAAGTTAAAAATCTTCAACAAACAATAAATATTGCATTCCTAATGAGAAAGTAAAGATGATGGAGTAGATTTATGGTTTGAATAAATCAAGTGAGGAAGAGAAGAATCATAAGTAGATCTATAGATGAAGTTTATATAAAAATAAGAAGACTTTTAAATTTTCCAACAAAAACATAATAAATTTTAATAGAAAGGTAAAAGGTTCAAAATGATATCCCTAATGTTTGTGAAATTTCTAGTAAGAAGACTCCTTGGAAGGATCAAAAAATTATACCTTCAAAGGTTGAGAAGAAATATGAAGTTGTTTCTGAAGAAAAAGACGAGAAATTTATGCACATGGTTGAGATTTACAAAGTGGATACTTTTGGAGTTTCTAAAACCCTATGTATGAAAAGATGCCTAAGAATTTTTAATATGAAATAGATTATATTACTTTTGGTTTTTAGAAAGATTAAATGAAATCCAAGATGATGAATAACGTTTCTATTGAAAATAGAATGTTTGGTGATCAAGAAATTTTTGTAATAAGGGTTCTGAGATACGTTTTAAAAAATCATGTTAGTATAAAAGTTTAAAAAGAAAATAGTCTTATTTTGTATACTACTAGTATTATGGTTTATTTGAGAATATAACTAAAATTGTTTAGTTTATCCAACAACATTACTGATATTCAATAAGCTATATATGGTAAATTGTGGGGGGATCCAATCCTGGAAAGGAACGAAGTTTGAGAAGGATGTTCAAAATAAACATAATAAGGTTAGTGTGAAAATTGAAAATATGTTCCAACCTATTGAAACTATTTGTGAATGATTTGGGAAACCTATAAATATTGCTAAATGATTTCTTATTTTTTATCTTCACGAAAAGATTTTATGAACAATTATCAGAATCCTGATGTTTTCGAAGTTAATAAGAACATATCTTCTATATAAAAAAGAAATAGTGATTATTTATATTTCCATAACATGACAACATGGCTGGGAAGTTAGAGGAATCACAAAAATCATTGAATAAATAGAGGAATAAAAATAATTCTAATTATATTATAACTGTTGAAAAAAAGGTATCAATTTATTTCGGATATGATAATGAAGGGAATGATATAAAATGTTGTACAACTATCTTGATAGAATAAGAGAACATCATGGTAACAGTTATACAAAATGATTGTAAAAAATATGTTACTAAAGATATAGAAAAGTTGACATCCTGATCAGATGATTTTAAAGATAATAATAATGTTGCTACAAAACCTGAAAAGTATGAACACAAGAGAGAAAATATATCTAATTTAAAATGAAACAAAAAAACTAAAAAATCAAGATAAAGAGAGGTTTTTAGTATGATTTTTTCTTCCAAGAAACAACTGAGGTTCCTCCTTATTCCCAAATTTGTTTTACCTTTACTAACAAGGAATTGAAATTTTTTAAATAAGGATGTTTTAAAATTAGTTTCATAGCATTCTTTAAACATAATGCAATGAAGTAATGAATAATATGAGTTTTTTAATATTTATGTTTTCATACACTTGAAATTTTTGAATTGTTTATTGAGATGGGTGTATGTTATTTTAGCTTAAATTTTTTTCAAGGATTCCCCAAATCATGAGAATGTTGAATGAAACATGAAAAGGTAACTACATGAAGAATTTTCAATAGAAAACATTTATAACCATTATTTTTTCCTCATATTTTCTACACTAGTTTTGCTCATGTAGAATTAGAGTTTTTTAGTCAAAGGTTATTTTTTAATAAACTTATGTGACTTATATGTTGAAGAAAAGTTTTGATGTTTAGAGAAAAATATTTCCAACACCTAGAAATAGAGATCATTTTTCTATAAGTGAGGAAATGTTCATGATGTACCCTTTGTATTTGATTGTTAATAATTGGGAGAGTTAAGAGAAATGGAGATAAGAAAGGAATATGTGGATTAAGAAAATAAAAAGGGAGATAAAGAAAAGAATGAAGTGAATAATTAGTGACAAATGTAAATAATACTGGTTATTGTTTTGAAGTGGATGAAGCAGGAATTAAAAAAATAAAAAGGGAGTATTGTTATGTACAAGTTCATTTTGTAGTATTTTTGGTCAATTAATTAGTATGGTGAGAAGATGAAGGATGGAAATCTAGATTAAATAAATTTATCAATTAAATCTAGAAGATCCAAAATATTAGCATTAGAGTCGAATCCATAACATCTGGAAGATTGAATATGATCCATCGTATTAAAATGTTAATAAAAATTCAGAAGCTGCTAAAAATGAGATTCAACATCATTATGATGAAAACATTTTTTGGTTATTGGTTTTTAGGACATAAAAAAATGAATCACCTCACTTTTTGGTGAATATAAGACAGAAAATCATACTCATGAAATTAGAACCATAATATTATATAAGTTCCATTAGATTGAGGAGAATATTTCTTGAAGGAAAGTATTGTCGTACATATATTAGGTCTGGAAGGGAAGAGAATATCGTAATGTGGTGCTGAATGAGAGTCCGTCTAACTCTAATGTAAATGTGATCGTGCTTTTATAAACATGGAGATCTCATAAATCATTAGTTTGTTCTAAAACATGTGATGTTTGCTTAATGAATTAAAGGGGGAGAAAAATATTATTCCAATAATATTCAGTCTGAGCAGACTTATCGAAATCATATTTAGGTTGATAAGGAATGAAAGATGTAGTTGAGTATGATAGATAATTTACAACACATTCTTAGGAAACTCAAATAATGAAAAATCAGATCATCAATGTAATCAAATTCATAAAGTAAGTCATGAAACAAATAGATATTTGTGAAAGTAGAAATTTGGTAAAAATGAAGATTTTCAGTCTATATGTCATCATAATGTATAATTTAGAATGAATATTTGTTTAAAGTCTGTAGATGATGAACGTATTCAAATAAATAAGTTAATGAGTTTTGTATTCAGAAACAGGAAATAAGTTTAGTGTTGAATGATCATTTGTATCGTTTTCAGAAGAGAAAAAAGATCATTTATTTGGGTTCAATTTCTTTCATCAGTTGGGTCAAGAGGCATTATATCAGAGTTGACACAAATTCATCTTTGTGACGAAATGAAAAAGTAGATTCGATTGAATTTCTTTGTTCATGTGGTTCAAGATAAGAGGTTAATAAGAATGTATTTTGTTTCATTTTTCATCATCATAATGAGTAAGATCATAATGAAAATTAGAATTGGAATCAAACTTCTGTTTGTTTATTGATTAAGGGAGATACAAAAGTGCTAAAAAGGGGGAACTTTTTGTTCAAGGAATGTGTTTTTTTATTCATTTGGTGTAGATAAACAAATTAAATAAATTGTATTGGGAAATAAAAAATGATAAATTTAATTAGACTTTGATTTTATAATAAGATTAAAGATGTTTATTTCTTCTTATTTTCTATTTATATGGAGCATCATAATGAAGAAATACTACTAAAAAATCATAATTGGAAATCTAAATTGAACTGTGTTTTTTAAGATTTTTTATAGAATAGATGAGGTTTTTAGAATATTTGAGAAGATTCAAGAAGGATTGAAGAGTGTTGAGAAGTGTTGAAAATGTCAAAAATGTATCTGAAAATCAGGGAATCACCAAAATTAAAAAAAATCAGTTTAGTGTGACACAATTTTAGGATCCTACCAAAACCATATTTAGGTCACATGTAAAAGGAGGAAAATACTTTTTACTTCTTGATAGATGAACTGTTCTTTAAATGAATATGTATAGGCTACTAATTTTTAAATAAGAAGATGTTTCTCTATTGCCTTCCATGAAGAATTTTTTTCGGGAAGAAGTGAATAGAGAAGAGACAATATTGCAATGGGTTTTGTTTATTATTGTATTCAGTTTATCATCATATTCATCCAATCAACAGATTAATATTTTCATATTTAATAATAAGTGTTTTATAATTGTATCATCATATTCTAATAAATAAATATATTTTATGTATTTAGAAATTGGAGTGGGAAATGAGACAGGGAAAATCAAACTGAATTTTATAAAAAAATCTACAATGTTCTTACCAGCTTATGGGTATAAATGTTTAGAATTATCTTAAAATAACACATTTATAATAGATGATAAAGTTTCAAGGTAATATTTATGTTTCCCAAATTTGTATTACATTCTTCTTTCTAGAAGATCACACACACTGTCAGATTTTTTAAATACTACTACATGAGGGTAAGAAAATATCCTTCTAATTGTATTACGAAAAAAATGTTTCTTTTCTTGTGGATTTTGTGGTATTGGACCCTTTCCATATCATACTAAGGACATGGTTATTGTTTTGGAATAGTGAACCATGTAAATATGTGTGTTTCTATGGATTTGTGATTAATTTGTTTTGAGTAGGGAAATAATTATTTAATATGGGGTGAGGTTGTTTCTAATGAAATAATCTTAAAAGAAAAAGATATTACTAATTCACCCAATCCCCCTCTCAGTGAGAGAACTATCCTGAATGAGCACATACAACTAGTATCATAGTTTATGGTTCCCTTCATTTATTCATTGTTTATGTTTTGAAGAAGTTTTGATGGATAATCTGAGTTGTGTGAATAATAAGTTGATTTTGTTATTAAATTATAGGAATTATCATATCTAGAAAGGAAAAATTTTTACATATATTTTTTATCTTGGGTATGATGTTTGAAAAGATGTTAGAGATGGTTTCCTTTCGTGTATTTAAAATTCTACTCTAAAAAATAATGACATGTAAATCCTTTAGAATGATGGAAGCGAAAAGAATGGTTTAAACTCATCACTTTAAAAAAGTGACTTTCTGAGATTAAAAGGAGTTTCTACTACCAAAGGTGTTTGGGATAAGGTAAACACTATTTTTGAAGGGAATAAAAATTTTAAAAATGAAAAGATATAAATATGGATATATAAGTTTTAAGATTTGAATATGGATGAGTATGAATATGTTGGTGACTTCTTTACCAGCCTGAAAGATGTTTTTTTCTATATCAGAGGACATATTGAAAAATTAGTAGATTATATTACTGTTGAAAATACCGTGATATTTATTCTTGAATATTTTGATACTAAAGACTCTTTTTTTGAAGATATATGTCCTAATACACTATCATTAAATGATTTTCATAGTATTCTCATCACATATGAGATAACATGGGATTGAGTTATAATGCGAGAAATTACAACTAATGAAGAATTAACATTCACAGACACCATAAAAGAATATGTTAAGAAGGTTAATGAGGAATATGAGGTAGCTAAATATGAATCCTAAAATGAGTTATAAAAAATATTGATGAAAGTTCATGCTTATTTTCAAAAAAATTTGAAATGGTGCACAGGAAGGTATACAGGGAAACATCCCTTGAAATGTTTTGGTTGGGGAGACCATGGGGACTTAGTTTCCAATTTTCCTCAAAAATATGATATGACAAAGAAAGTGATGATGATGAAAGTGATTAAGATTTAAGTGATAAAGAAGAAATAATTCCAGGAAGATCTTGGAACTAATAGGGAGACAATTAAAAATTTTATTCCAATAAGAAAGTTAAGAAGTTCCTAAAACTCAAAAGTATAATATTTCTATATAAGGATGATGAAAGTGAATAAATTTCAAAGGGTGCTAAACAAAATGCATTTATTTAAGTAGTTTATGAGGAAATCCTTACTAATAGTGAAAAACGTAATTCTGAAAAGGAAGATAGTGAAGAGGAGTCTATGAAATCCACTAAAAATTATAGAGTAAATATATTTTTTTTAAAGTTCATAGTAAAAAATTGAAAATAAAACTAAAGAAAAATAAAATTATTATCAATATAAAAATGATGAATAATTCGATGAATGTTTTAGGAATATTTGGATAATTTAAAAATATATTAGAGATTTAAAAAGTGAAAACTCTTCACCAAAAAAAATCATGATTTTATTCATTATGATAAATTAAAGTTGATGGATGTGATTCATGATTTGAATAAATATATTGAGGAAGAAAAAAGTTATTATGAAATGTAAAATAGTAAACATGAGTCCAAGAAATCAACTAAAAATTCTTGAGAGAATACATTCATTGAAATAGTTCACAATAAGTAATATGAAATTAATAGATCTGAAGAAAAATAAAATAAATAAAAATATAAAATTAATGAAGAATTGGATGAGTGTTTAAGAAATATTTGGAGACATTAAAAAGAAATTAAGAAGTTGAAAATTTTAAAATATTTTCCAAATATTAAAAGATTATATTCATTATGATAAATATAATTTTATGTGTTGATTTGAATAAATATACTGAGGAAGAAAAAATCTTAATGAACATATAGAGGTGAATTTGGGGGTAAAAGAAGAAGAGTTAGAAATTTTCCAATAAAAACTTTTTGAAGCTGAACAGAAAGGCACAAGTTTCCAAAATTTTATCTCTAAATATGGTGATAGTTATCATAAGAATTAAATTGATAATGATGAACAACAGTTACCCTAAAATAATGAGAAAAAAGTTGGAGTGGTTTCGGAAAAAATAAAAGGTGGTAAGTTTATGTATGTGGCCATGATTAATAATGTGGATAATTTAGATTCTTATAAAAACACAGATTCTAAAAGTATTTCTAAAAATTTTAGATATAGAAACGATTCAATTACTTTTTGTCCCAGTAAGGCTGAAATTAAAACAAAGATAAATAAAAAGGTTCTGATTGAAAGTAGAAATGTTGGTGATCAATAAAGTTTTGTTAAGAAGGTCACTAAGAAACATATTCACAACTCTTATGAGCCTTGAAGTTGAAAAATAAATTAATCATTTAATGAATATTGCTATTGTTATGGTATATTTGGGAATACTGCTAACATGTGTTTGCTCAACTAACAACTTTAAAAATATTCCACAATCTATAGAAGGTAAAGTTCAAGGGGGATTCAATCCCCTCAAAGGAAGATGTTTGAGAATAATGTTTGGAAGAAACATTAAAATGATTGTTTGAAATTTTAAAATAGGTTCCAAACTCTAGATACTATTTGTGAAAGATTTGACAAACATTGAATTCTTACTAAAGGATTTCTTGTCTTGTTATCAGCATAACAAAACATTCTATAAAATTTCTAGAAGCATGTTTTTTTGAATCTTATGAAATAAATATCTATTTAGTCTAAAAATAAAGAGTGATTAGATATTTTTAAAGAACATGTTGACTTGTCTAGGATGTTAGAGGAAGCACATAAATCATTGAATATAGAGAGGAAGAAACAATATTATAAATATATAATCAATGTTGATAAAAATGTATAAATAGATTTAGGTTATGTTCTATAGGGGTATAAAATCAAAAAAAAACAATTATCTTTCCAAAACTAAAGACATAAATGGATAGAAATGTTATAGACTAGTTGTAACAATGATGTTACTAATGATGATGAAAATTGACATCTGCATGAGAAAATTATACATATACGAAGAAATTTTTTTACGAAACCTGATAAGGAAAAACATTATAAAGAAATTATATCCAATTAAAATTATACAAAAAAATAAGAAGAATTAAATATCGAGAGAAAACTCTTTGTCACATTTTTTCTTCTAAGAAACAAATGAGGATCTGATTTATTCCAAAAAAGTTTATAAATGTTATAACATAAAGGGAATTTAATGATTTTAAATATAGAACTTTTCATATTAGTTTCTTACTATTATTACAAAATAATGTAATAAGGTTATAAAAAATATAATTTTTGGATAAGTTGTGTATTTATACACCTGTAAATTTTTGTATTTTTTTTGAGATGGAAAATTTTTACTATTATCATAAAATAATTCTATCAAGTATTTCCTCATTCATGAGAATGTTGAATGAAACATGAAAAGGTAATGACATGAAAGTTGTGTAATGGAAAAAATTATCAATCATGATTATTCACTCTTATTTTCTACACCAGGTTCAAACATATAGACTTAGAGTTTTTTAGTTAATGTTTCTTTTCTAAGAGTCTCTTCTGATACCTATCTTTAAGAAATATTTCAATAATTGGAAAGGGGAATTCAAACCCCTCAAAATGGAGAAAAGTAATCTATAAGTGAGAATATTTTACTTACATCCCCATTGAATTTGATTATCATTAACGGGGAGAGACAAGAGAAAGGGAGAAATAAATGAAATAGGTTGAGTAAGAAATGAAAAAGGGGAAAAAATAATGTAGAGAATAAAATTTGAGAAAATAAAACAATATCAATTATATTTTTGATGTTTTTAAAGTGGGTATTGACAATAAAATGGGGGAGATTATTAGTACGAAGTTCTGTTTTGGATCTATTTGTTGTAAATATATCAGTATTTTGAGAAGATGAAGGATGGAAATCTGAATAGAAGAATGTTTTCTATCAGATCCATCTGTGAATTGAATCTTGAAAATCAGCATGAAAATTAGATTCATACTATCAATATGACAATTATATCTAGAACATGTTGATGAGTCAATACAATCCATCAGAATGAGATGTTAATAAAAAGTCAGAATCTACTAAAAATCAGCTTCACCATCATAATTAGGAAGTTTGTTAGTGATAGGTTTTGCTGCTATAGAATAAAGTAATCACCTAACATTTTTTTATTGAAAATCTGATCGACTATTCTATTTATGACATCAGACTCATAGTGGTTAAGATGTTCCATTGGATTGAAGATATGTATGCTAGAAGAAAAGGATCATCTGAATAATCTCATGCCTGGAAGGGAATATAAGATTGTAATGATGTTCTATATCAACGTTTTCCTAACTCCAATATAAATGTGATGATGCTTTTCACATCTTAGATTTCTTATAAATAGTATGAATGTTGTAAATATTTTTATGTAAGATTTATGAACAAAATGGTGATTAAAATATTTTACAATCATATTCATTCTGACTGTAATCATGTCAATCTTATTTGGTTTAAAAAGGAAATAACGTTTTTGATGGGTAAGATAGGGAGGTTAAGATACATTTTTTGGTAACTCAGACAATCCTAAAGTTGACCATCATCATATTAAAAAATATGAAGGAAGTCATGACAACAAAGAAGTTTGTTATTGAAGAATGTTGGTATATCTAATGATTTCTGGTCTCAAGATCGTAGTAAGGATGAATTACACATGGTGACTAATTTAAAGGCTAAGGAGGATGACCATATTTGAAGTAAGAAGTTGATGAGTTTCATATTCAGGAAAGGGAGAGATTTTCAGGGATAAAATATCATTGGTATAATAATCAAAAGGAAAATAAGAAATCTGATTTGGTCTCAAGTTATTTCATCAGTTACATCATGAGCCTTTGTATCAGAGTTGATACTGATTGATCTTTCTGATGAAAAGAATAAGTAGAAGTGGTTTAATTACTTTGTTTGTGTGCTTCAAGAGAAGATATGAAAAATAATCAATAGTGTTAAATTTTTCTTCATCATAATGAGGCATATCATAATGAAATTCAGAATTGTAATCGATCTTGTGTTTTTTTTTTGAGTTTGAATGCGATACAAAAGTGATGTAAAGTGGGAAATTAATGATTTAAGACATTTTTTTGTTATTTGGTACAATGTAATGTAACGAATCAATTTTATTGGGCTATAAAAATGGATAAATTTAACCAGAATGACGTTCTATATGAATATCAAATATGTATATTTATTCATATATGAAATTGGCACAGAGTATTATAATGTATAGATCATTTTAAGAAAATATGAATGGGTAATTGGAATCGGACTTGTGTTTGTAAAGAATGATTTAAGAATATATGATGCTATTATAATATTTGGAAATATTCTATAAGGATTAATAAGAGTTGAGATGCATTGATGATGCCACAAATTTATCCTAAATTCAATGAAACACGAAAATTTGGAATGTTTGGTCGAGACAAAAATAGTTTTACAATCTATCTAAAAACATATTTGGGTCACTAATAAGAGGATAAAGTACATGGTACATTCTGAAAAATGTGTTAATCATGAAAGTGTGGTGGAGAAGCTCCTAATTTTTAGAGAAAAGAAGTTTCCGGATTTCATTTCCTAAATAATTTTTTCCATACATAAGTGAAACAGATGATATAATATTGCAACATATTAAGTTTATCATCTTATTAATCTGGTCATAATATAGGTATTTTCATATTGATGGATAAGTGGTTCAAAAGTATCTCAACTGTATTCTGAAAAATCTATATATTCTTTGTATTGAGCAATCAAACTATGAAAAGCATACTGGGAAATTGAAATTAATTTGTTAACAAATTCTATGAAGTTCTTATCAATTTTTGGGTATGAATGTAAATAATTGTGTTAAAATAATACATATGTGAAATTCGGTAAATAATCACCATAACATGAAATTTTAAAAGAATTTGTATTACATCATTGGTTTTAGAAATAGTAAATACACAATTTGAGTGTTTAAATAGTTCTGCATGAGTGTAAGGGAATATCCTACTCATTTTATTCCAAACAAATGGATTACATTCTAGTATATTGTGAGGTATTAGATCATTTCCATACCATACCAGATATGTTGCTATTATTGTTGAATAATGATCCTTATAAATACTTGTATTCTTATATATGTGTGTTTGATTTTTTTTCAGTTGGGAAAGAAATATTTAACTGGATGGAAATGTGAATTTATATGAGAGAAACATAAGATAAAATGTTATAACTAATTCACCCCCTTCCACTCGCACTAATATAACTATCCTAAATGGGAACCGTCCTATATTAATTTTTTTTTATTTTAGTAAAATTATAACGGAATAGGGTATAATCTCCCAATGTAATATATAGATATCAATGTTCTTTTTCAACCTCTTCTCTATTGGGAGACACTCTTGATATATGGAGCACCATGTATAGTCCCAAGAGTGGTGAATTGAATTAGGGACCATATAAAGTGTTATTATAACCATATTATATATTTTCACTGTAATTTAAGATATCATAAAATGGTTATTGAATATATTTATAATTTAATATGGAACATATGTTGATGTATAGCTAATACATGTATTATGAAATTGTATACTATCATGGATGATAGAAATGCTTTTGGATTTTTATTTTTTAGTTATTTTACTTTTATGAAATACATTAACTTAGATTTTTGACTTCTAGTCTAGGTATTTACTAATTGTCTTGGGTGGAAGGACAACCATTGATCGGGAATTACTATTCTCTCAAAGAATCCAAATGATATTTTTGGGTCAGTTTTTAGGAAATTGGTAATGATATAAAGTTAGGTCATTTAATGTGAAAAAAATATATATAATTATCTTATACAACATGAAAGTGCTATTATAAATAACTAGTTTTTGATTATATCTTATTCTATTTAATTTATTATCATAATCCTTTTACAATCTTATTATTAAATAGTGATTGTATGTTTTGGGGTCTAGAGAGAAAACCCATGGTTTTGTGAGACCCCAAGTGTGTTAGTACATATTCATAACATAGTATAATTATCTACCTATTAATAATTACATTATATTTTTTATGAATAATTGAGATAAATGAGATCAAGAGTGGTGTGTTACTAATTATAGCAGCAGATCACCATGAAAATTATGTTTTGAGCACCTAAAGGTTGACGATTGGAATATACCACTAGATATTGAGCTCGATACCCTAGTTTTACTTGTACTTTCTATTGCCTATAATCTCATTGGGAGTCAACCTGATGTGATTCTATCAATGACATATGATTCTCCAAGAAGTGGGAAATCTATTCCAGTTCTAACAAGAGAATTTTAGTTAATTTTTTCGACTCTTTTATAAGGTGAGGTTGATCGAAAGCTTTAAAATTTGTTGATTAAATCTATGAGGTTACCATTTACTATTTTGATTCCCCAAAAAATAAGTGGTTGAAGGTAGGTAAATATATTTCACAATGATATGAAATGTTTTGTGGGGATTTATTCATCAATTCATATCACCGGGTAGAGTTTTTTCAAATGACATTTTGGAATTTTTTCATGAATGTGTTTCCTATGATGTTGAGAGTTTAACCAGATCATAATATTATTAAGTTTAATTATGGGAGAATTCAATTTATAGACCATTAAACATGTTTTAAGGACTTTATTTAAATTCCAACTTTGTTTTCTAGTAATTAGACTACCAGGGTTCAACAATTTGAGGTTCATCACAAACATTTGTTGGAGATTCTGGTGAAAATATTCCATAATACATATTTATTAAATGCCATTAATTTTTCTATTGATAGAGACTGGAATGTGGATATGAATAAACTATTTAGTCACACAGGTTTGTATGATATGTTTTCTAGTTGATCATCATCTATTCAGAAATATATATTCATTAGTTCTCTCTTGAGTGGATGTCGATAGGTAAATCGAATATGAGTCTCATCTAAATCCTATGTGGGAGGAATATTAATCTATGATATCAGCATGGTAGATTTGGTCATATGTGACCAAATTTTATTTTATTTCCACAAAATGTTCCATTATATTAGTCTATGGTGTGTCTAAAGTGATTCTATCAGAGTTCTTATTATCTAAATAGTGGACATGGTGATCACAATGATTAGGTACATGTTTCAACATCTAATAATTCTTTATAGAGTGTTAGTCAGAGATATTTCCACCAAATTGGGTATATTGATAGTGATTTCTCCCAGTTTAATAGAGTATTAATAATAGTTCTCTTTATGGATGTTAGGGATCAAGAGGCTAAGGTAGGGAATCAATGTCCTGGGAGTGGCACACTATCAAGCTGTCACCTGTAGAATTTGATGAGGATCCTTCTATAATTATAGAAAAATATTATAATTAACAATCCATGCATCTTAATTATATTACATAGGATCATGAAATTGGTTTTTATCTACTCAGTAAGTTATTTTTTGTTTTGTCCAATGATGACTTTCTTTGGTGATTTCAATTTATTCACTATTTGAGGTGTCAGAAAAATTTGTTCGTTTTTTGGTGTTCTATTTTGAGCATTGTATATTAAAATATTTAATATATAATTATTTTATAGATTCACAACCATGATGTGATTCTATGTATGTATTGGGATACTTGGTATCAATAAGACATCAACATATATCATTAATGGGTAACTTTAGAATGTGTTAAGGGTGAATTTTATACCCTTTTCATTTTTTGGGATTTTTATTAAGACCATTTGGGATATAAATATAAACCGGCGGAGATTTTTTCAACCAAGTTAGTCAATGGTGTGTGATAAGAAGTGGCCACAAATGAAATTTCATCTATTACTGAAATGATTTAACCCATTTTTTCTAAGGCCTTATCAAGGATTACATGTAAGGCATTGGTAAATTTTCCAAACATTATTCTAAAGAAAAAGGATCCCATATCCATTCTTCCTCATGGTTTATCTCGATTATATATTATATGGTAAAACAATTATCTTTAGTATAATAACCTAATAATTTATTATATACTTTTCCAATAAAGAAACAATGTGTATATAGTTTGATTTAAACACAAAACAAAACTAAAATGATCCATGATATATTAGACGAATATTGTTAAGAAAATCCATGAAATATAAATCCACTATAAACTAAAAAAAATTTAATCATTTATAATTGCATAAATGATGTATTAAGAGAATTTAGTGTTTTAAAAGGGAATTTATCAAATTATTTAATGTTTTATTATACTTTTTATTTTCATTATAAATATATGTTTATAAATTTTAGAATTTTAATTTTGTGAAATTTAATTTATTCTGGATTTCATTATGTAAAATTAGTTTATGGTGAATTATTTATATTTTTACAAATATATTCATTATGTTGTATAGTGAAAAAAGACCAATTTCACTAATATCATCACCTTTATAACATTTTCATAAGACAATAATGACATAAATTTTTTTGATATTTTTCCCAATTATATATATATTGATAATTAAAATCATTAATTTAAAAATTATATATTTAATTAATAAAAACCATGTTAATCATTTTGAAAAATTATGTAATATTTTTATTTCAAAAATATTTTAATTTTATTATACTAAAAACTTTTTTTTCCACATCTAGAAGTTGAATATGTAAAAATGGATTTCATATTTTACATCATCATGTTCGTAATATATAATAAGTTCATTTTAATTTTTATGCATAAAATTTTTGATTTAAATATTAAATTTAATTATTGTAACAATACAATACGGTTTTTTCTTGAAGAATAATAATGTTGTGTGATTTTAATATTTTAAATTAAATTTTAATACTTTTTATAATTAATTTTCTATTATGGTAAAACAAATTTAAATATATATTATCACTAGTTTAATCTATAATTAACATTATATTACATTAAGAACCAATAATGAAAAAAATATAAAAATCTAGTGATGTAACACTTGAAACAATAATGAAAATAAATTTTGGAGAATTATCAGTATTACTACACCATAATATTCATTACTAATCAATTGTTTAGAAAATTACCCCTGGATAATTTCATCCCATCATAAAAATACAATGGTTATTTAAAAAAGATCTATTTTCAAGACATATAAAAGAGAATAAAATCCTTCATAATTCTATACCCATTCCACATACATAGATATACCAAAACCAACCCTATTATATCATTGTGTCCCTCCCCAATCCATATAATCCTTGTTATTTCAGAAAATTCTGATATTTTTTCGTAAGGTGTCTCCCAAGAGTGGGCATCCAATGTGAGAGGGATTCATCCCAGCATAGCTCTTTTATATTATTCCATCATATTCACTACTAAAATACTTTATATCCATGAATTTATGGTAACATATATGTATCTAATATTGTGAAATGATAATATAAAAATGTAAAATATATTTTCTATCCATCACCAAAACAACAAGAAAACTGATGTCGTCATCATGCATACAAGCTGACCACTACTTCGATGAAAAAAACATAATATTTCTCATAATTATATCTATTAGATGATACCAAAGAATTAATTATTAGAATAACAGGATAGGTGTTAAGGGTAATTTCAAGCCTCCTCGTGGTACTTTAGAAGTTCTATGGAAGGAACCTTTTTTTGGTTGGATAAAAGTAAATTCAGATCGTGCATCTAGGGGTAATCTGGGGCATTCTGGTTGTGGTTCTGTTTTTAGGAATCATAAAGGGGATGTCCTTGGTTGTTTTCATGGTTCTTGTGGCTTTTCCTCTTCACTTGAGGCTGGAATGCTTGGCATTATTGTTGCTGTCGATCAAGCTGTGCAGCGTGGTTGGGATAATTTATGGTTTGAGAGTGATTCTTCTGTTGTTGTTTCTGCAATTAGGATGGGTTTTTATCACTTGTCCTGGAAGCTTACTAATCGCTGGATTAATTGTTTGGAGACTCTTTTTTCTTTGAATCATATTATCACTCACGTTTATTGGGAAGCCAATTCTGTTGCTGATGGTCTGGCTAATAAAGGTGTTAATGGTGTTGATTTTGTTTGGTTTGATCAAATTCCTGATGATCTCCTTATTTTTATTAATAGGGACCGTGACAAATCCCCCATTTTTAGACTTCTGTAAGTTTCTTTTGGGGCCTATTTGTTTTTTTTTGGAGTGGCTTGTTTCTTTTTCTTCAGGTTGGCAGTAGAGCTTTGCTGTGTCGAGTTGCTGTGGTTTCCCAAATTCTGGGATTCAGTGTGCTGATCTGGAGCAGGCTGGAGTCTACAGAGTAGCTGGCTTCATTTGGTTTCCCAAATTCTAGGAATCAGTGTGCTGTTTGGAGCGGGCTGGAGGCTTAGTTGGTGGCTTCTTTTGGTGGAAGGATGGCTTTTTTGTTGCTGTTTTTTGGCTAATAAAGGCCAGGGCTGATGGAGATTCTTCTGTCGTGGAGATATCTTTCTTGATCCGTCTTTGATCTTCTTTGGCGGCATTGGTGGCCTCATCCCATAGCCCATCCTTTTTATTGGGTGTTTGTTGGATTTGGTTTCTTTCTTTTTCACCGTAACCATTTTTTATGGTTTTGGTGTTTTTTGTTTTTATTTTTCTTGTTCTGTTTTCTTTTCTCTTTAATAAATTTCCATTAACTAATATAAATGTCATATGTTTGTATGTGAATAATACCACCCCCATGAACTGTGAATTTCATTTTTAATAACTTCCCTTCATAGATTATTCAATTAGTTACTTTTATGAATATTTCTAAAAATAATTTTTTTCTAGGTAGATAGTATTTGAAATTCTATATGTGATATAAAAAATAAACTTTTATGGTAAACATAACTGCCATAAATGAACTTATAAAAATACATTTCCAAATATATTACAATTTTGTTAAATTCTATAGAAAACATAACTTTTATGATATTATAAAAATAAAATACATAATCCCCTATATTTATGAAGGTTATGAATATATTTTATTAGAAAAAATTCCACATACAACATTCCCATGATGTTTAGGAGAAATATATCAAACCATAGTAATTAACCAAAATATGGTGAGATTGATTCATAATCGATTAATTTTAATGTATTTATTCAATTCAATTTGGTTAAATATCGATGTCATGTTCTATTTAATAATTAATTTTCATTCAAAGGATACAAAAGTGGTAAAGTTTATTTGGTAGTATTTTCAATTATATGAGACATGTTTTATATTGGGAACCATAATTTATTTTATATATTTTATTCTCCCCCTATTTAATTAATTTATATTTAATTTGATCAAACTTGTGATTTTTTTAATTTATTTTTCATGGTAACCCTCTTTAGTAATTTTGATTATTACATAACTCTTACCTTAAGGGTATTGAATTTAAAATTTATTTATTGATATATGATTTGCATTACCCAATTCATTCTTTTTTGGGTCTATATGTTAAACATAAATTTATTTTTATCATTATATTAATGAAACCTTTGGTATTTCAAAACCTATTTCATGCTCTACAATTCATGAGTTTATGAATTGAATGATATTAAGTATTTTTGAGATTTTTATAACTCAATGTCATTCTTTTTTGTTATTATATTACTTATTTAACTTTATTGTTTCAATTTTGATTTATTCTGACCAATGAAAAAAATTATATTCTAATTAAAAATTATATTGTTTATTTGAAAATTATTTTTTATAACCTCTCTATTGTATTATTATTAGGTGAAAATTGCATTTTATGAATGTTTTTGTTTGACTTAATTTTGATTTCTTCAAAAATTCATCTTTTTATAAACCATTTTACATTTATATGATATATATGAAACGTATTTTTTATTTTATATAAATAATGATAATTATTTTTGTCTTTGGAGTTCATTTTAAAGTTCATTCTCCTTCAAGGTCATTAGTTTAAATATAAATAATGTAATCAGGGTTCATTTCCCTGACTCTATTTCAAAATCTAGATGTATGAAATGTGATAACACATCTGTGGTGTTTGTATTATATATCATTAAAATATCACAATCAATTTATTTTAATCTTGTTATCTATGGTTTTTTTGTTTCATATTTCTCATAAAATTATTTATCTATCTAGAAATTTCTATTCATAATTGACACTATAAATTTTGTTATTTTATTTTAGAGGATTAAAAAAGTATAAATCCATTGAATACATTGTTATGTTCATTGTATATTTCTAAATTTTTCCCCTATGGATTTCCATTGTGAAAAGTATCTAATTACATCTATTTAATGATTTTTGTTCCCCAATATTCGATACATTGATTAATTATAGAATATATTGACTTAATAATATTCCATTTATCAAGATGGTTAAACTACATTTTCATTATTATATTGATTGAGGTGTGTTTATCTTAACTGTTACTAAATATATTTTGGTACCATTTTATTTTTTATTTTTTTATAATCTTATAAATATTAATATAAATAAGATTTCTTGACTTATATGAAACCATATTAAAATTACAAGAAACCCATTTTCATTCCCAGGGATCTCTAGGATGGGTTGAATGACACCAATTTTCTTACCAAGGATAATTTATAAATTTATGAAACAATTGATTTCAGGTGGAACTAATATATATCTATGATGATGGTATGGGTAATATATTTCCCTCAAATACATTTGTTAAGGATTTATATCACATGAGATAATTATGTGAACCGGCTACTGATTATTACGCTACTATGGGGATTAGAATGAAATGCTTACTGAAAAATGATTAAGGGAATATAGTTGTGTTTCCTCCTCTATTGGGTTTATGGGAATGTGGAATTCATTCCTACCTAAATATGGGAATTATGGAGAGATTATTCAACCACAACATTTATGGGAATCATGTATTAATGCATTCTCAAACAACGGAATTTAGATGTGATTCCTATTATACTGTGTATATGAAAATTAAATTGTGATACCTACTCCACTATGGGAGTTATGAAGTGATGATAAATCCACAATGTTATGGGAAATTGTTAGTGATTCTCATTCCACTAGTTTATGATCTCTATTCCTTTGATAGTGAATTTCTTTATTGCTTGGCTTCATTCCATGACATTCCATTTCATTAGGCATTTGAATATTCCCCATTAATCTTTTTTTCTCTTACTTAATCAAACTTTTTACAAGTTATATATTTTCACTTTTGATAATATATTTCTTTTTATCATATCTTTTATACCACTCTTATTGTTCCATTATATTGTAAATTATATTTTTCTCTCTAACTCATGATTTCTATCATTATTATGATATCACCCAAAATGACATGATAATGATTATTCCCTTAACAATTTCCTGAGAAAATGTTTTTTACACTTCCATAACTTATGATATATAGATGAGTATAAATTTTGGGAATTATATTGGGGAGTTTATTATAGCTCATTTATAGAGATATATTAGGATGTTTTGTAAATTAAGTTTCTTATATAGATTTTACTCAAAGATGTTAAACGGTTACATTTCGTGGATTGTTCTATAATTTTTAGATGTAGTAATTTAATTAATGAAATATTTTTATTTTAAGTTTTATTTATATACTTTTTATCAGGTCTAGGGTTTGAATAAAGTGTTTCAAGTAGTAGAATATAGGGGTGTCAGTCTTTTTTCACTAAATGTTTTATCATACCAGGGTTTAATTATTTGGGTATTTCTTTATTAATTTTTAGATTTTAATGAGTGAATATTAATGCATAACCAATGGATAATTTTAATTGAGAATCAAATATATATAAAAACATCAAGATGTTTTGGTAAAGAATAGACTATTCATTTCCTAAAAGTAGTACATTAATGTCAGGATATTGGAAAGTGGATTGAGATGTGGTAGAGATAGACTAAGGGGTAATCTCACTAAAAATGTCTACTTAGATATCAACTCAATATTCTCTCTAGTGAAATATTATTGGGAATAACCCCATAAAACTGTTATAAACTCCCTGAAGTAATTATTTAGATAATCACACTCCTTTTATTTTATATTTTAAATAATATAATAAAATTTTTGGATATAAGATATAACTAGTTCGGTTAGAATGCCATATAGGAAAACAACTATGGAATATCACTGTCAAAATAATGGAGTGATATGTTTATCCAATTATATCATATATAAACCAATGTATCATCAGAAAAATTAATGGATAATTTTATAAAAAATTAGAGTGTTGATTAATGTTATTCATAAAATCACTTACTAAGATTATATTAAATATTATCATAATTATTTTTCATTTAATATCTCGTTGTATATAGCTTTTTTAATGTTATGTTACATAAGTTATATCCTTAGATACTCCATTGACTTACCTATATATTTATATTTTGAATAAATTATTACAAATCATAATATAATAAAATTATGAGGAAAAATATATATGACATAGTCTTCCCAATCATTTTAAGGTTTGTTTCTATTTAGATGAATACTACAAAGAAATTTTTATATTACCTAGTCTTCTCTAATATTTTACAATATATTCTTCCTCAAAATTAACATTGTCTTAATGGATTGATTGACATAAAATATTGAACTGAAAAGGGAAATGTAATATTAGATTACTTTTTAATAAAATTTATGATTAATATAAACCATTCAATGTTAAATTATTGTATTCAATTATAAATTCATAGACAATAGTACAAAAAATGTTTAATAATTTAGAATGAAATTTTAAAAAAAAAATTATTTCATTTAAATATTATATTATCATCCAAAAATATATTTATATATTTTAGAATGTGATTTTTTTAAATTGATGATAAATTTTGAAATAAAAAAATCATTTTTACCATTGGATGAGTTTTGGATATTCTTCTTAAGTAATTTATTTTTAAGAGAATAGTGACCAAATATACATTCTTCTAATGTCATATATTTAATAAAGTTATTAGAAAAAAATAATGATTAAATATTTTTTAAAACTTCTTATCATTGAATTTTATTATAAATTAAAATTATTCATTAAGAAATACTATGTTAATTTTTTAAACCCACATTCTTTTCATTTTTGAAAACATATGTAATATTTCATTCTAAAAACTTTTTTTATTGGATTATACAAAAAATAAATATTAATTATTTTTATAAGTTCAGTATAAAAATATTTAATTCATATTTCAGATCGTCATGTTCATATTATGTTGTAATTCCAATTTCCTTTTAGATATAAAATTAGATATATCGAGATTAAAGAGATTGATCTTGATAATAGTAAATGATTTGTTTTCAAAGAAGTATTTTATTAATTTTTTATTGTTATTACCCAATATAAATTTTTTCTTTTATATATAATAATTTTTTTATTATTTTTACACATATATTTTTATATATCAATATATCATCACACATTAATTGGTTTTAATGTTATATAATGTTATGAAAACTAAATAATTAAAAAAAAATCTGATTGTAATATACATGGAACAAGTTTAAAACATGGGTGTAATTGATTGGTGGTTAATTTCATAAACATAGATCACCAAATTGTTTTTAAATTTATATTTTTCAGACACTAAAATTTTTTATAGTTCCATTATCTCACTGAAAATTTAATAGATAAATAAAAATGTGCCATTTTCTATGTATAAAAAGTGGTCAATTCATGAATTTAGTAATCCCATTGTAATGTTGGGTCACTAATATAACTCTACCAAAATATCTCCTAAACACCCTCTCTTTTTCCTTGAATCCATGGTCTTCCCAAAAATCCATACTATGTTTACATAAGGCGTTACCATGATTTGACCATGAAATGGCGGTGTGATGTTCTCAAACTTCTTCTCTTATTTATTTTCTTCAAAAACACTTAAATACTATATATAAAAAATCATGAGAGCATAAAAATTTATAATATTATAGTTTTTTATTATAGTGGTGGGATATCAATTTTAAATCCACATCTAATGCATTTAAAAAATTAATATGTCTTCAGGCATATACGAGGACTACCACCCATATGAACAACACATTCATGTTTTTATATTAGCCTTTTATGGATAACAAAAAGGAGTAATTTTTCAATAATAATAATAATATTTATAACATTTTCAATAAACTAAAAATATTTTTGTTTCCTATAGCCCGCTAATTCTATAAACAAAAATTACAGTGTATCACATGTGTACATGTTCTCTACAACCTCCAGGATCAAAAAAATTGATTTTTACTCACCACCCTTGATAATTGGTTCTAGAAATAAATTTAATAAAGAGAAATGAAATTAATTAGAGTATTAATATTCAAGAATGATGATATAGTACATTATATAATTTACTTTAATAATAAATTGTAATAGAAAGCACATCCGCCAAAAATGAACATATCAATACACCTTTAGTAAATTAAGTCGATTTTGGGAAAATAGGGACTATATTATAAATTTCTTCATTTTGGAAATTTTAATCACATAATCCTACAAAATTATGGACATTATGATGAAATTTATCATCAATTTTAACATTTTCAAAAAATTAAGGAAGTTTCTGAGAAATCGACTGATCCACATCAAGTTATAATCACAAAAACAATTAATAATAAAAAAATATGGTAATAAATAACTTATATAAAATGAAATATAGACTAAAAATGTTAATTAAATATTTTTCATAATGTTAATTTGATTATTCCAGATATTAGACTCATTCTAAAAATAAATTAGGACCCATGGTAAATGGTTCTTTGTCTCAAATTAAATTTATAAATATATGACATATTGTGAAAAATTATGTATTAAATATTTTTTAATTAAAACCTAACTAATTAATCTTCTCATATTTATATAATTCATGGGGTTTTAAGACCCATAACATGTTCTTTGTTCAGATTTATTTTGATTGTAGTGATACAAATGTTTTCAAGCCGATTTGTATTTACTTTTTATTCCATGAGTATTGATTAATATTTTTCACCTTTATTTCATTGATATTGTTTATTATGTACCATAGAGGATTCATATAAAGTAAATAAAAATAATTTCATGATATTTTTTATTTTAATTTCATGGTAACCATATTATACTTTTTTTATTATTACATCAAAACTACCAAAATCATTTTATCATATCAATTTTGATTAATTGAGATATGATTTGTATTAACCACTTATTTCCTTTATTCAGGGTCATATATAGTCCATTTATTTATTTTAATCATTAATTTATTGAAATATGATGTCTTTTAAAAAAAAATTCATGTAATTCCATTCATGGGATTTCTATTTGAAAGATAATAATTTTTTAAGGGTTTTTACATTCTCAATTTCCTTCCATTGAGTTACAAGATTTATTAATGAACTCTAATGTTTCATGTATGAGTAATTATACATAATAAAAAAAAATATTTTATTTAATCCTTTATTTATCTGGTTTTATAGTTCCTCCTTAAAAAATAATTATTACAATATTATTACTATAATGATTATGTTACTCAAAATTGGTTCTAATTCTGAATTGATATTTATTGAGAACTAATTTTTATTATACTCCATTTCAAATTTATATGGTGTAAAAAATGATTATTTATTATATTATGTCATGAATTTTCGTTTTTAAGGTATTTGTTGTTCAATTTCGTGGACATTATCCTTCTATGGTACTAATATTAATGTTACTCTTGTTGTAAGGTTTTTTCCCTTCATAATTTTAAATCGATATATCTAATATGATATATCAAATTTAGGTAATTTGAATAGTGTTTCATTTAAAAAATTTACTTCTCCCCTTTTATAATTGGTATGAATTTTTTCCATCTTATCTAAAAAATATTTACATCATTATAATATTTCATTCATTAATTACCATATAAATTATAATATAATATTTTGTGATAATATAATCTTATTATTTCATTTCATCCTTTTCATTTTTATTAATTGAATGATTATGTGTTTTTTATAATTTTATACCAATAGAAAAAATCTATAATTCCATAATATTTCAGGGGTTTTCACAATGTTTACATACAGTAATTGAATAGGGGAATTAATAACTAAACTATAATCCCATTATTTGGATGTATTAAATATAATATTCTCTATTATCGTAATGGAAATTAATTTTCTTATAATGTAAATAAATATATTCGGATACAAATTTCATTTACACAGTTTTATCCTCTTATAATTATTTATGTTGTTATGAGTGATTTCCTTATTTTTGTCAATTCTAAAAGGATAAAAAACCCATTTCAATTTCATGGGTTCCCTATTATCTCATGAACATTACTCATTTTCATCACATCAGTTCTTTATGATACGATGAATCAAATGATTACATGGTTCATTCTTATGCAAGGATGATAAATGGTGAGGCCTTATATTTCCCTTCGATGAATTTTTTATAGATTTATATCTAATGAACTAATTATTGGAATAATGTATTTATTTTCACTCTTTTATGGGGATTAATAAATGATAAATACTCTACTATATTTCTAGGAATGTTTTAGTAATTTCGGTTTCACAAATATTATGTGAGTAATGTAGTGAAACCTGCTCCACTATGGGAATACAAAATTAATTCTTGCTCCACTATGTTTACAGTAATCTGGTAGTGATTATTTCCTTAATAATTTTTGGGAATTAAACATCCATTTATCTCCATTATGGGAAGGGGGTAGTGATTCCTTTTCCATTGTGTTATGGAAAATAGGTATTGGTCCCCCCCCCAACTATGTTGTGGTATATACATGTATGTTAGTGACATAGTTTACTATTATTCTTCATTTCAATGAAATTATATAACTTTATGTGAATAATTATGTGCCATGGAACATGTTTATTATCACATTTTTTACTCTCTTATTCCAAGGAATATGTTTTTTCATTAGATATTACATGTACTAAATTTTTTTTTTAATGGAAACTAGTATTGGTTCATTTCATTTCTAATAATATATTTCAATAATGATAATTTTTTCTATAATTATTATTCTCTTAACATTGATGGCTTGTTGACATGTGTTCCCTCACAGAGCGTCTGAGCCTTGTCCATTATTTTGTTCCAATTACCATGTTTATAATGATGAGTATAAATTTTGGGGTTTCCATAAGGTAGTCATAAATGAATCTATTAGGTAAAAATATTCACAATTTTTAAAAAATATTTTGCTTATATATCCATTCCTCAATATCAAACACCCTTTTATTTTTGGGATTTTGTGACTATTGTGTGATTTTATGATTGATTGTTTTTAAATATATATGTTTTTCTTGGACCATGATACCTGTTACAAATTATAGTTATTAAATAATGGGATTTTATCACTATAGACAGATAGTGTGAGACTAGGGTTCCTCATAAAGGACAATAAGGTGAAGAAATGTATTCACCTATGGATGAACATTTTTTATGCTCTTTAGATACCCAAGAACGTTGAATATTACCTTAAATTATGTTTCACTAACTAAAAAACTAGGACCCTTCCATGGTTAGTGGTAAACATATAGATACCCTCTAAGATCACCTCTTGTAGGATAGGAACTAATGACTATCCCCGAGTATAAATATCCCTAAAAATGGTGGTTTTCTCTTGTTGAACTTTTATATACACACAAACCCATCCCTATAGACCAATTAAAAGTAATAATTATCCAAATCTAGTAGATTGTAAAAAAAATTCAATACACCTAAGGGAAAAATTAGAGTTTCATAGATAAAAATCCTAGAATATAAATGGGAAAATACACAACTAAAAAAGATAGAGAAAAAATATACATCCTCGCAAAAACAGAAAAAGGATAATGGAGTGAAGGGATTGACTCGTGATTCATAAGTCTGAAATATTTGATGATCATACCATTCAAGTAGTGTTTTATACTATGGATCCATGTTCGACCAAAGTAACTTCCAAACTAACTTTTTTCTTTATGAGACATGATAAGGGATCTAAAATCCCAAAAATGTGTGAGTATATCATACTTTATAGGACACCCAAAAAACATGTTGTTGAAATAGAATAATATTATCAACTCATCCGATATGTAAAATATGTGTAAATAAACCTAAAAACATATATTCACATAAATAAACCATAGTTTAAAATAAATAAACCATGATGTCCACATCCAAGTATGAATATTTTTCCTTCAGAAGTCCCTAAAGGTCCCATATTGGTTGAAATGAACCAAAAAATCAGGAGAAATTAAATTTAGGGATCACTCTTTCCTAATTAATACCATTATGAGGGAGTACTAATTCTTATAGAGGTCCCACACCATTGTAATACTCAATGACTGGGGAGTAAAAAATTCTATGATAGATAAATAGTAACCATGTAATGTTGTGGAGTATAGACTCTACTAGTATATATGATAAAATAGACCCATTCCCAAGAAATCCAAACCATCATGGGAGTACTGGCCCCAACATCACACAGCTGATCACACACGAACCCTTTATTCTTCCAAAAAATAGTCTCAGTAATTAATTCCTTATTTACATATAATGATATTGACCATTTTTTGTCCAAGTAGATCACATCACAAATCAATGTTGAAAAATAAACCATGGAAATTGCAGTTATAGTGTGGATGTGTCAAAAATTATATGAATCTCTCTTGAATATTAATGGAATGAAATGATAGTTCAGACTATAAGCATTACATTGAAATCCATAACTTACATTGGTATTTTATTCTTCCACTTCATCCATTTTAATATCTGTTTAAAATATAATCATGAAATTTTGACCATGATAGTCTCCTTACTAGAAACCAATTCATAATCAATGATCAATGGGAATAATTATATCTTACAATCCATATTTCCAAATATTCATCTACAATGTTCCACGAATTTAATATTATATATGTCTCACACATTTAGGCTATCTCATTAATACTTCAATACTCATACTCATCATCGGTCAAGATACCCCATATCTATATTTTCTAACAAATCACCATAATAACTTTTTAATGAATCCATAGGTTTGATTGTCCTCAAACTAATTTGAAATAAATTATGTCACAACCCTTATGGAGTGAAGAATAAAATATTAACAAATAGTGGAATAAATCATTTATTCACAAAAGTGAGAGACACTAATATCTCTGTTGAATTTTCCACAAATAACATGGTTGAATTGAACAAGAAAATTTTAGAGTTCTTATTCACTAAAAATTCATTGCCCAAAAAATTAAAATAAATTTATAAAGGGACACACCAACCTAACTTCAATGATTTCAAAAGAATATGATCTATCTATGTATAAAATACAAATACTAGTACAGAATCCATAAATAATAAAGCTTTACCACCTAATTGTATTTATCATTGATGAAAAAATAATATTTCATGGAATTTTATTAATTTGTAAGAGATTAATCATAGATGACATGCCCAACCAATGTGTATTCCCATGACATGATATTTGATCACTATGTAACAAATATAAGGATCAAGTTATTGAATGGATCTATAAATGATTGGTTAATCACACAAAATTCTATAGAACCTAATGGGGATTTTATATTATTGATGGATGAAAAAAATAATGATTGGTGGGAAAATGACTAGTTCATGACATGAATCTCATGTTCATATTGTGAACTGCGCGTAGTTTTAATTAAATGAAATACATGTACCTATAATGAAAATTTCATAATGTATTTCACATCATGAATTAATTAAATCGAAAAATGAATCCTTCATATATAGAACCTCTTCAATCCACTCTACAATTCCTCACACTTTCAATATAGATTCACCCAATGAATTAGTACCACCAGAATAAATCTCATCTTAGATAGACCTATTTCCTCCACAAACTTACTTTTGAACAACAAGCACCAAAAATACATCAGAAATTATATTTGGATGTTTTTGTTGTTATAAATAAGTAAGTCATTGACAATATTTATTTAAGGTTCTATAAAAAACTAATATAGTCATTATATTCTCCCGACCATTATGGTTTTTCAACCCAAATTGCGAAACATACTCAAAGGGATTGTTTACTGATCTTTATTTTGGATTTCACACTTTGATATGTTATCCTAATGATTACCTTGATTCCAATGAAAGAAAACAAATGGTATTGTTCACCATGATTAATCATCACTAAATTATCCTCAATAACTATTGGGTACATCAATAAGGTGGCTTCATACACTATATCTAATGACCCCTATGGAAAATGTGTCATGCGTCATCCACATATATCAAAAAAATATAGAACGTCACTTATTTTGTTGACCCAATGAAATTGCTGGTATTAGGAGAAGTGGAATGAATCCTCTAAAATCCTATACAATAACTAGAATAGACTAATAATCCTCATTAATAGATTACTAAATAGAAAAAATATTCACAAACCCAATCATGGATTGTTGTTTAGGATGATTTGGTTTCCTTCCTCAAAATTATATTCCCAAAAGATTCTATCTCTCAAAATACAGAGAATTTAAAGATATTTCAGTAATAATTAATACATATTAAACAACTAATATAACACCCTAATGAATCTCAAGAACATCCTAGATACATACGTTGCGCAAGATTCAAGGATAATAGTCATCATATAACACATGATGGAATTTCTTCCATTAGAGAATCACCTCATCAAGGGTATGAGTGATTAGACACCACCATCTGTATGATGATCCTTAAAACAATTCACTTTTAATGAAACCATATAATTGGATGGGTTCTATAAAATCTAGAAAAATAATATCATCAAATCAAACATACCCTTTGCATCCAAATTGAATGGATCCCCATGGAAAATTATTTGTTTATTCCACTAAAACTCAGTCAAAATGTTAGATCATTGTGGATCATATTATTAACCTACATGGGCTATTGTAAGTTCCCCATAAGGATGATCTCTTTCACAAAGAATTAGATTTGAGTCTATATTACACTCATCAGGTGGAAGCACCAATCTCTAATGTCATTTTGGGAACAAATCATTAATAGTTCCTTATCACATATCCCCATTACTCATCTAGTAACCATCAATACCCTATACTAGTAATATAGAAAGACATTTTCATATATAAAGCCTAAAAATTAACAAGTAATACCAAAGTAATATCAATTTATAAGGGTATATTACTACAAAATGAAACAAAAATAAAAGATATAATTTGGTATGATTCATTTTCTATTGGTTTTACAACATCCTGTACCAAATTTTGATGAATTGACACATAGGGGGTCATATTTCTATATTATAGAAATTTCATCCAACACACTATTTATTGGTTTCATATTCAAAGATCAAAACACAAAAATCCTTAACATAATTTCCCAAAACCAATCTTCTTGTAAAATATTTCTCTAAACACTATTCTTAGTACATACCATAAATAACACAACTCAATCGTGAACCAACCCACTAGTTACTAGCTTAGTTCAGTTGTAAGATAAGAGAAGAACCACCATCCATATAAAAATATTTTAATGGATGGTACTTGTGCCTAGTTTTAATAACAATGAAATGGGAGGATTAATCCTAATGTACCTGTATAGACATGCAATATTGGATACATGAAACAACGGAGAGTAATATTAAAGTAGACCTATTATATTTTAAAAATCAGGGAAAAATCCATGAAAATTATAAGTGTGTGATAGATAAATATCCATGTCTAATAAATAATAATAAATAAATCTCTGACCAGGAATAAAGAAAAAGATGCAATCATGAAATAGCTTAAATAGAAGTCCCAGAACGAAATTTCCTCATGATAATTGATTCATACAAATAAACCCTATTAACGCCTCAATGTATTCGTTTGATCGATTAATACTAGTTTTACCAACGAAACTAATAATCTTCTAGGTACCTTCATTTGAAATGAAACACATCATAAAATTCCATTCTAGGGATATTTTAACATTCTCATCAGGACAATCCAACAAATGATAAGGGTAGAAATGTAATAATACATTAATCTTAACCCATAACGTAATGATGGGGAATTAAACTAAAAAATTATGCTCATAAAGAAACCCTAGATGAAAATATAATAATTAGGATCTCCATATCCAAGTATTAATGATGACTCTTCGTGGATTTCCAATGGTTCTGACTATAAAGAAAATGAACATTTGTGAACTTAAGAGAATATAAATAGGGTACCCACTCTTGAATGATTGATTCCAAATTAAGGGAATACTAAAACTAGTGGAGCACCAGATCTCCACCAAATCTTTTTCAATGGGGATTAAAAACTCTTTATATAGAGGTCTTGTACAACTTTAATGTGAGGTATTTCTAATATTTATAATATATATGGTATGATGAACCCTTAGATAGGAAATGAAACCCATCATGGGAGTATTGAACCCATTTTCACTATGATGGTCACACTTAAATCCTACCATAAGCCTAAATAGTGTCTACATAATGAATTCTTTCCCAAAATATTGTGATAGTGACCAAAGTTAACTGGTCATATGTTGAATCAAAACCAAATAACCAAATAAACATTTTTATGTGTAGTTTAACTCACACCATGAATTAATCCTTAATATTACTGATGTGAGGTGATAGTTCAATCCATTATCATTATATCCAAAACCATACATTTTACTATTTTTAAATGCTAAAACTTTTCCCATTACAATATAAACTTAAAAAATCTCTTGGAACACTAAGCTGGTATGGCGACGTACCAAACACTTATTCTTGGTAACTTTTCAATGAGAACAATAATCCCAAACAATACACACAACCTAATCCTTGTCCTTAACAACACCCTCATTTGAGAAACCAAATTTATCATCCATGTAGATATATTTTTCATTTGTATAAGCCTCAAAATCAACACCAGTCATGAAATACCATCATGTTAAGGATCTCACATAACAAGCGTAACCATATTCCAAATCTGGATGTATGATTTTACTGAAACCGATAGAGAAATTTTCAAATGTACAGACATATGGACTGAGGTTCAATTCATTGATGACTGTGAGAATTAAACTATTACACATCAATGTGAAATGTACCAGTGTCTATCTAGAAATTTCCACCAATCACATGGTTAGAAGAAAAAAATAAAAGTGTTAATTTTTAGGCATCAAATATGACATTAAAAAATTAAAAATAATAAGTGTTTCACAAGGATATAAAATTATATATTCTATAGTTTCAACTAAAAATAATTTATCGATGATTTAATCATTAATAAAAGGGAATAAAATTAGATTACAAATCACTACCTCATCATTATATTGATCATTGATGATAAATGATTCCTTGATGGTTTTTTACTGATTTTAATGATTTTTTCATCAATGATGACACCAACAACCTCAAATTTACAATCTGTGATCTTTAAACCCTATAGGTAAATATATTGATCTAGATATGAAAGGTTTTTTAATATCATCATATAATCACTAAATATTTTATAGAACCTGATGGGGAATGATTAATTTTGAGGGATACTAATATTTATAGATAGGATAATATATGAACCATTTATAGAGCAAGTCACCTAATTATGTTGTGAAAACATTATATATATATATATCCCCCTTAATGATATTGTTAAAAAAATAATGGATAGATATTAATAAAACTTGGAATCAATTCATTCACATCATGAATCCTTTGAAGATGGAATGTCTACAATCCCTTCCATAAGACTTCAAGATGTGAATATGGATTCACTCTATGAATTACTACCTATAACGAAAATCTATGCTCATAATTACATATCACAACTATAAACCACATTATATACTTCAAAAATACAAATTAAAATTATAAACACAGTTCCAATATTTTAGGTCAATACATGAAAGAATAAACCATTGTTATTTGAATGGGTCCATAAAACAAAAATTAGTCATTATATTATTATTGTATTAATAGTGGTTTAACAAATATACATTCAAGAATTAATAGAATCTTAAAAATATGTAAAATCTATTTTCATCATTAATGCGGTGTCAAGATGTAATACCTTGTTCCATGATGTGTCATAAAATTCATAAGGAATTTAAATTTTTGATTTTGTTGAAGGTTACAGTAAAGTACAGGGAATCAAAATCTGTTTTTGGACTATGATCTTCCATAAAAGGTTTTATAAACATGATTTATGGTTTATTAGATACCCCATAGGTTTTGGGTTAGATTTTTAAGATTATATGGAGGCCATGTAAATAGAAATACAACTATTAATGCAATTCACGACCTGAACATGGTGTTCACAACATTGAAATGGAGGATTAATTATGAATCATGATAGGAACTTAGGCTCATATGATATACACTTTCATAGGATTTTAATTGGGAACATGGATGGAGCTAGGAGCGGTTGGACTATTTAAAGTCTCCACAAAGAATCTAAATAATGTTTTAATAATTAGCCTATTTTGGTGGCATTTTACTCATACAAGCCAAATATGTGGTTCCAATTTATTTCTAATGAGATTTATTGGGATCCTTTTCTTCTAATTTTGGTCAGAGCATCCTCATTCTCCTAGCCCAAAAAATCAATGGAACAATCTTCTCTGGCTCAAGCGCATCGATTCAAAATTTAACTTTCTTACATCTTGGTTGAGGAATGGTTCCCTTTCCATGAATGAAAATAATAAAAAATGTGGTATCCCAACTATTTCTTGCTTCTTGTGCTGCAACGATCGGAAAGAGGAAAGTATGGGGCTTATTTTCTATGAGGGGGTCTTGGCACAAGAGGTTTGGAATATCTTTTGTGACTTCACTGTGATGCACAACTGCGATCCAAATGATGTACCTTTCGTCACCTGATGGCTTCAGGGTTTAAGTGATAAGGTGGTGGAACAGACGGACTGGGTTGTCATTTTTCATGTTGGTGTGTGGTGCATTTGGAATGTGTGGAACAAAGCGTGCTATAAAGGGATCGTCTCCTCAAGGAAAACCATCATTTCCCACATTCGATCCCTTCTTCTCAATCTAATAAAATACATTAAGGGGTGGAACAATCCTCTCTCTCTCTCCAATTTCTTCACCCACTTGTCCACAGTCTCTAAACTATTTTCCCTCATGGAAATTGGGTCCAGTGGAATCCCCCTTCCTATGGTCTGAAGCTCAACATGGATGGATCCTATTCTAAGGGGATCATGAAGGGAGGAGGGGTGGTCTGTGATACATATCAGTTTTCCTAGGAAATGGTACCCTCATACAAGAGAAATCCCCTGCCCTCCTTTAATACTTGTCCCTCTGCCGAAAGGGGGATCTTTTCATCGTTGAAGCTGAAACATAATCCCTAGTTCTCCTCATCTCACTGCAAGGCACTTTCCCTACCCCTTGGACCATCTCATACTACATCAGGAAAAGTAGGAGTATTCTCTCAAAAACCCAGGTGAAGCATATGTGGTGTGAAGGGAATAAGGTAGAAGATCATATGGCATTGAATTCTTCCCAAAGTGATTAGGTTTTGAAGAAGTGTCATGTGTGTGACCAGATGAACAATTGGGAAAGGTTCTGTAGGAAGCCTTATTGGACAGGTGGGAGCTAGTAAATAGGGAATAAACTATGATCTATGATTAAATTGAGAGTAGTACCAGGAGTGGGTAGTTGGGATTTAGCTACACATGGAGGTCTTGTAAAGGATAAGAGGAGCCAATAGTTGGATCAGTGGCTAGTGGCTGGTGGAGCTCCATAGGGAGGCCAAAACATAGGTAGTCGGGCATTTGGAAAGAAGAACACTATCAAGATTATATGATTGGAGTAGGATGGTGATATAATCATATTTAGTGTTACATTATGTATGTGATTTCGCTTTTCATTCATTTTGGAATTGGCCTATTTTGGTGCACAAGGTTCAAGAGTATTGTTTTTGGACAAACTAGGCATTGGTTACAAGGTTTCCATCAATTAGGTTATGAGATGTTTACATATATATGAGGTGTCTTTCCATCAATATTTTTGTGGGAATAGAAGTGATGTATATTTGTTTTTGAGGTGGGTATGCCTCTAGGCATTGATGTGATGTAGGCTCTATTTGAGATGCATAAGAACCCATATTTTGATGGGAATGTATATATATATGATGTGAGATTATTTGAGAAATTGATTAGATGTGGGATTTTATGATGTGGGTTTATTCTAGTTTCTCTTTTCTATTTATCTCTCCATATGGAGTGGTAAATCCATGTGATCAGTTTTTTCCTATTTACAGGGCATTCATCTAAAATTCCATTTTTATCCGATTCAAATCAATTTTGAGGACTATATCAAATGGGTGATCACATAATAGTACAAGGTAGGTGTTTCCATGATTTTTCCTTGAATTTTTGAGTGTTTTGTGGAGCAATCATATATATTGTGTTGGTTGTTTGGGAGAGAACCTAATTAAATAAATAATTTCCTATTAAATTATTTTAAGGATTATATGAGATTAATATGGGCATGCTCTTGCTCTACTATCATTGGATAAGTCGGGTATGAGGTTTGGACCAACATAAAAATTTAGGCCAAGTGTAAATTTAAATTATGTTGAATTTTTATATTTATTACTTGATTCCATGGGAATGTAATGGTTTGGCCATAATATTGAGATGGGTGATGATTATTTGGATTGAGGTAATGTGGTTTGTCAGGTGGGTCATGGCTCGGATACTTGGGGTGACGATGATCACCAGGTTAAGGTGACTTGGTCATCGAGATTTCATGTGATGAAGTCATCATGAAATGTTCATGGCTCTCAAAACTTGAGACAGTGTTGAACATCATGATTTTAGAGACATATTAATGGATCCATTTACATTGATACCGACTATAATGACCTAAAAAATTCATAAATTGATATTACATATGAGTTAATTAATATTCCTTACATAAAAGAAATAAATTAAACATAAATATGAAAAAATTAATTATTTATATGGATAATCATTTTACTGTGAAATCATCATGATTACCTCTATGATTGAATATCCACATCATCATTTATCTTCTTGCAATGGCATGTCATGTGGACCGGAATCTTCTAAAATAAATGAAAACTGCAACGAATAATGAAAATCAATTCAATGTTTCATTATATTATTTTTCGTTTAAATAGACATATTATAACGTAACAATACCTTTACGTCTTTCCAAAGGGTTTATTTGTTCTAGATATAAGCTAATAACAAATATAATGATTGTTTTTGCACTTAACTATTTTTGGTTAACTACCTCTTAGCATAGAATATGATCTAAACTTCCGATATGGCCTCCCCGTGATGCTCTCATCCGACACCATCTCTATGATATCATCATTCAACATTCACTTTTCCTTCTCTACCTGCACCCATTTACCTAGTAAACGGGTGAAAGAAGATAAGGAAAAGTGAATTCTCAATGATTATATAATACATATTGTGTTGGATGGGAGCATCATGGGGACGCTAGATCAAATGTTCAGATCAGATGATTTGTTTAGTGGTAGTTAACCAACATTTGTAAAGTGCACAAATAATCCTTAGTTTTGTTATTAAATTTGTTAGTGTTTCCCACCCAATATTCTTCCAACACACTAAATCTGAATAAACAACTGTATAAATGACAAAATACAGAATATAAATGATCAATTCCATAATTGTTTAGGCCTAATGCTTTAGGAAACATGGAAATATAAATAATATAGTTTATATGAATCTCCCATTAAGTTATTCTCTACTAGATAGATAAATCATTTCTAAAACCATTCTTCATAACCTAAGGATATAAAAAATAAAAAAGGGTAATCATATATGCTAAATAAGTGTAAAAAAGGGGGATATCAATTGATCATATAAGGATAACAAAATTAGTAGGAATTTAACTTCATCATATATATGTACAATCTTCAATTAGGTATGAGGCCCATTCATTTCTAAACGCATCAATATCATCTTGTGAATATGAGTTTTTCCGATAGTCATGGTAGTACTAAATAAATATAAATACAGAAAGTATTAATAAATATTTTAAATGAAAAAGTAATTATTTTCTAAAATACCTCTCAATGGATGCTAGTTTGTTGATGAAATATGATCTCTTCCCTAAATTTACAAATATAATAATCATAGTCCTTTCAATTTGTTTGTTTTAGACACTACCAACACATGAAGATAAATATGTAATTTTTTTTGATATGTCTTGGGATAGTGAAATCTTATTATATATACCATGATACTTGTCTAGCTGTAGATTATATGGGTGTTCTTGTCCTTAGGCCCTAGATTTGTTCCATGAGGTAGACGATATTAATACACCGACCTATCATAACAGAATCCCCATTAAAATATAATATAAATTATATAACTAGATGTTTAGTTCTAAAATGTTGGATTTAGTGTATTAAAAATTTACAAAATCCTTCATGTGTGATCGTTATGTTGCATTTCCATGCATTGAATCTAGAAAATAAATCATTGGAGTATCCAAATTGACCTCAATCAGCATATAATGATGCCTATAAATACCAAAAGGAATATGTAATGAATGAGATGAAAATATAGTTGATATAAATAAATTGTAGAGTTTTACCATAGCATCGTTGGTATTAAAAAGATTCATCCATCCATAATTTATTTTTCAAATGATTTGAGAAGGGATGACATTATTTTACCCACTTTATCAGAATTTATTTCTTCTTTTGAAGAGGTGATGTGAGGTCTAATAAATGTAATTTTTGTTCATGGGGAAATCCTTTCAATTGTTTTCCATATATATGCCTATGAAAAATATGAAATGTATTTAGTCATAATTATCATAGTATGTCAACTTTTGTAAAATAAAATCAAGAAAACATACCTCATGTATACATTTACTACTAAGGTGCCAAACCATTCATACTTTAGTATTTTATTTACATTTTCATCACTGATGAAATCTAATTTTTCCTCTCGGTTAATATTTTTTTCAAAATAAATTGTGTGAGTATTACTTTCTGTCAAATTTATATCCACATGAGCCTACAATAATATAAAATGTGGACATAGAACGTGTGTGATGAAGGTGCTCTCAGTCGATAATTTCATTCGGTTGGTTGTTCCTTGAGATAGTTTTGATCTGATGTTTCATTTCACAAACGTCTCTTTGTCATTATGTAATAGCATTCATTGCTTCAGCCATTTTTTCATTAAATATTAATGGTTCAACTTGAAAAATAAATTTTATTTGTATACCTCTTTGTCGACATGTTTTTTACGATAATTGACTGCCATGCGATGAATGTTCCAATAGCTTTTTGACCGTTTGAATGTCGTCATCATCAATTGCAATAGGTAGTTCAATGCTTGGATGAGTATCTAAGTTAATCTACACTCTGATATGATTTTGTGGAAGTTGTCTATTGTGTATCATGTCATTCTACATATTGAAGACTGTATCCCTCACTAAAAGGTGATTGGTGGGTGTTGATAGATATAAATCACAGTCATTTTCACCTTAAAGAATATTAGTATAAGAAAGGAATCAATTCATATGTGATTCAAATTTCATAGAAACATTTATTAAAACATTTATAACTTCATCTATGTTTGGTTTTAGAGGGTAATGGCTCACCTCAAAGCTGGTGGGGGTGGGGAAATATCATCACACACCGGTTATTGTTGAGTTATTTCTTATCTTTTTCTCCCCCCATAAAACTTGTTATCATCTCTCACTGGTATTGTAATTATTCTTGATACATAGGTATTATTTCTATCATCTTTTCCATTTCATCAGTTTGATCCTCTGATTTTTTTTCTTTCTGAAAATATGTTCAGGGTGTCACCCCAAAAACCACACCTCTGACGTGGCCATACTATTCTGGCTGCTTCAACTCCACTGAAAGTATGCATACATCTGGTACGGGTGATGTTGATTCCTGGGACTTTGTCAGATATAAAATATAGTCAAATAATTCATCATTTTTATGTCATATCGATTTAATCCAAATAAAATTTATTTTATGTCAAACTTACACATGTTTCCCACACTTTTGTGTTTTTTCATCAATCAATATCCCCTATTTATTTACACGATCCTCCTTATATAACATATAGCATGGGATGGAAGTGGATTTCAATTTTGATTAATCAATCTGCATATAAATAGAGGATCGTGGTTATGGTGTTGTTTGAAGTCACATCCAAGTATTAAGGTAGATTTAAAATACATACTAATTTATTATGAAGTAAAGTGTAGCCCATCCTTGCTTTACAGTAGGGGTACATTAGTTTTGTTTCCCATTATATATTTTCAGAACTCAGTTATAGTTTCACAAAAAACTATCAATAATAGTGATGAAAAAATAAAATTTCAAACAACGTATTACTAGACACAATGTACCTAAAAGTTTACTTCATACGATGGCTGATAAACACCTCTCACTCTCCTTGGGATATCAAGTGTGCATAAAGAGGAGGTGGGTGCAGCTTTATTTTCCCTTCAACATCTCTATGATGATATTTAATTAAAATTTTGTGGAAGACTCTATGAATCCTTCCTGGAACTCTTAATACATATTTCTTGTGGGTGGAATCTTCTATAAATGCACTCTCCAATGGATGCTATAGAGTATGTCAATGTTTTAGTATTTTATTTTATTTTATTAAATTAACAAAATGATATCATAATGTTACCATAATATCTTCCCACATAAGTGTCTTGAGCCCAGTGATAACATCGTTCCATGACATTACATCAATCGACATGTGTTTCCATGTTATTATTTCAATGTAGCTAATAAATATGGATTTTTTGTGGTTAAAATGTCGGCCTCACATATTCCATCCCACATCAAATTTAATGCCTTTTGATTTTTCCTTAATGATTTTGGCTAACACTATCAAACTACAGTTCACTTGTTTATTTTTGCGCTGTCAGGGTTTCATTTCCTACTATTTCCTTAGAAGCATCATCATTATGTTCCCCCAGAGCACTAGCCTCGACACTGGGAGTAGCAATAATAGGTTGACAATCCTGTTGTACCTCAACACTGGGACCAACATCAATAGGTTGAGAAATATGTTGTTTCGCGGTACTGGGACCAATAATAGTAGGTTGAGAGAACAGTTGTTCCTCGGGATTAGGCGCATCAACAGGTGAAGAAGTCATTATCTACAGAAGTGGTTTAACATTTAATTCATATTACATAATATTAGTAGTGAAGATATAATAATATAATGAAACACAATGTATAATACAATAAACAAATAACATGATTATTGAACTCTCTATTTTTTAAGGTGGAAGCTAATTGACGCCTCTATTGACTATGTAAATCCTTTAATTGTGGTCTCCTATAACATACAAAATGTCGTATACATTGGGACCACTGCGAAATGATTTTAATGTCCGAATGAAAGGGTTATCCTCTATTGAACATCCATATGACCCTTCAGTTGTTTTGGTCAATAACAGAATAGTCGACTAGTTTTAGTTTTCAGTATCTGGAACGTATAATACTTGTACTACCTATGATTCCATTATAAACAGTTCATCCTTTTCCACTTCCTTACAAAAATCAACATTCAAGAATCCCAATTCATATATTTTAACATCCCTCATGTCATCAACCCTAATTAATTGAAAAATCAGCACTTAGAATTTTTTTATAATCCAACGCCAATATTTTTTTAAGGATGCCAATGTATGACATATTCACATAAATTTGATTTCTGTCCTTAGCACCTAAAACATGCAATGCTTCTGAAACAATGGTAACCCCACTATTCTTATGTTTTTGTCTTCATCTTGATCATTAGTGTAGAATTTATAACCATTAACTACATAGGAATTTTAAGATAATGCATACACACTTGGTCCTCCATCTAGCCATCGATGTCGTTATGAAATTGAGTCTAAATTCTCATCTAACTTCGTAATAATATGGTCCCAAAACCATCCTTTAAACTATATATTATGTGTATCTAGTATCCAATTTTTATCCCTAGATGAATTCAAATGCCTAAGAATTTTTTTGTGGGTTTGAACATATGGGTCAACATCGAAACTGTTAGGAAAAACATAAAGCTGGACCTGCTCCCGATCTATAATATTGATTGTGACAACTTATCCTCCATAAATTCCTTCACCCTCACGCCACACAGTGTGACAAGATTTTGGTTGGCCAATGTTTTCCACACCAGATAGGTATTCGGTAAAAAATTCAACAACTTACTCAACAATATATTGCTTCACAAGACAACCCTCTAGCTGACTTAGATTTTTGACATACAGTTTCAAAATCTTCATATACCATTGAATGGGGTACATCCATATATAATGTACATGACAACATAGTTGAATCTATCTCACCAAATGAATAATAAAATGAACCATCTTATCAAAAACATTCAGTGGGAAGAACATTTCTAATTCAAATAATATGTCGGAAATTTCCCTTTCCATGGTTTGAAAATTCACTAGGTCTATCACTTTGCTGTATATAGATTTGAAGAAGAAACAGAGCTTCATTATTGTATGGTAGACATTCATGGGAAAATGAAAAGTAAATCTATAGAAATTAGATATTGCATCAAAATAGGGCAGTCATGTCATTTCAGACCCTTTAACTTTAAATCTCTCATTGACATGATGTTCTTGATATTTGATGAATACCGCTCTGGAACCTTTACATTATTCAAAAAGTTGCAAAACTGATATCCCTCCTTCTTGGAAATAGTGTAAGCTGTAGGAGGACAAAATGTTCATTTTTCACCCTTCCTTGGTGCCAACTCTTCTTGTCTTCCCATATCAACCATGCCTAATCTAGCCCTAATTTTATCAGTTGTTTTGTCAGGTGTATTTAGTAATGTGTCGATGAATCTATTGCATACATTTTTTTCAACTTGAAAAATGTCAAAAAAAATGTCTGACATACAGAAAATTCTGATATGGTAATTTTTTTTAAAAATATTATTCTCAATAATGTCCACCTATTTTACATTCTCAAACAATTGAACACCTTTTAATGGAGATGGTGATTTATGTTCTTATATACATCCATTAAATGATATCATCTAATATCAGTAATTATGTCGTCAGGATAGAAATATGTGATGTCCTAGAAACATGATTTTCTATTAATGTTTCTACCTAATTGATTGTGTACCTTCTTCTCAAATGGGACACCCTTGAGTTATTTTAATGCTATATCCTTAAAAATTACCATAAGTACGAAATTGATTTATCATCCCATAAAACATGGCTCTCAAAGTGAAATTTTAATTTCTGTAAACATCATACAACATATCACCTGAATCCCATAATAATTTCAAATATTAGATCAATAGAGCCTAATAAACATCAAAATCACTAGCTGGTTGTTTTTGTCCTGATATAAGCATAGATAAAATGATTTATTTTCATTTCATGAATAAAAATGGTGGTAAGTTATAATTTACCAACATAACTTGCCATGTACTATGACTCCTGCTTTGAAAACCAAAAGGATTCACTCTATCTATAGATAACACAAGATAAATGCTTCTCATCTAATTTCCAAATTCAGGATACTCATGATTAATTCTCTTCCACTGAGGAGAGTCTACTTGGAGACATAGTTTCCCATATTTAATTTCTGTATCTACACTCCATGTCAATTATCCTGCGGTCACCTCACTTCCATATAGATTCATAGACCTTGGAATGATTGAAATGTACCATAAAACATTCCTAGGACTGGATTATTCTTTCTTATATAGAAAATAACCACACTTTGGGAATTCTTTAAGTGATTTTTGGTCCTTAAAAAACATTATATAGTCATTTGGTAAGGCGTGTATTCCTTCAGAGATCATACCCATCGATTGTATCATTCGTTTGGCATCATAAGTTCAACATGGGAGCTCATTATCTTTTGAGAGCATGTCATTCAAGAGAGAAAGTAGTTCCATAGAACTGGTGTCACTCCACCAGTTTTTTACTTTCAAATTATATAGCTTCAGTAAGGATGGAAATGTTTTATATTTAGTGCAACCAGCATACAACTGCGTCTTTTCACATTTCGTTAACTTCTCAAAAAAATTTGGGAAATTTCAATGATCATCTTCAATTGTCCTTGTAAATTTCTCAAAACAATCTTTATCATCATTCACATCTGTTGTTACATCCTCTATACGATGATCGTAATTTTTCATGGTTTTAATCATAACAGATGATCCATAAAATGTCGTGTTATCCCAGCCACTCCTACATTCGTTTTCCCCCATGTTTATTCCATCATTTATGACATTGTTCAATTCCGTGATAGATCAGTTGGTCTTCCAACTCATCTAGACTAATTTATCTTGAATAACAATAGTATAAAAACTAACAAAGTATTTAAGGAGGGTCATATGCATGATCTTTTAAAAAATTGATATACTATTTCTTGCCATCTTTGTACTCTTTTGTTAACCGATTGGCATTTATCCATTATTTATTCATATTCATCCTACCGTATACAGTAATATTAATATTTAACAAAATAATTACACCAAAGGTGGTCAACTGGGGTCATCATCCAACTATAATCAATAGAACTAGCTATGGTAAACAATACCCTTACCTCTCCATGCATTACTAAGGACCAAACTAGATCACACCCATATTCCCGGCCACCTTATCAATGGAACTAGCTATGACAATCCATTACACTAGAATGTTTTAGTATCCCACATTTGATCTATATGCACTGATGTACACCAGTTTTTTAGTGTTTCTCTAGAAACATAATGTCTTGAGTCAACAACTATGGTACTAAACTAATAAATGGTATGATTTTCAATAGAGTTCTTGCGGGTGTAAGGATTCATTACAAGTGTTGTTATGGTTATTTGACTAGGGTTTCCATAACGTGTATCATAGAGTCCGCTAGTGAAGTGGTTTTCTACAATTCATAGAAATTCCACTTGTAATAAAGTGATGATTCCATTAAATTGGTAATCTTTTTATTTATATTCAATGGTGGGAGAACTACAAGATGGAAAAATTGGCATACCAATCATTACAACAGCCAAACCACCATACAAACACACAATCAAGCTCATAATCTCAACACTATACAAACCAAACAAAAACCATTTTAGATTTTACAAAGAATCCCTTATTCAATTGAATTTATTACGTCAAAAGTTATCACAGATGTTGTATCATCCAAGGGAATTCATTCATTCATCATGTATACATAAATTACCTATTTTTATATTCAAATGTTCAACATGAACCAAGCAACATGCAATTCATTTAGTGTGCAAACAAGGACCAACAATGGACACTATTTTTAGTAGGGTGTGTAGTCCATACGTTCCAAAACATAATCATCAATATAAAACATTAATAACATGCAAAAAAGTGGAAACCAATGAGTAAGAGGTGAAATCTCACAGTGAAGGTGTCATTTTGTGCGAGGAAGATGTTCATTTGTGGAAAAGAAGAGGGGCATGATAGGGGATATTCCCAAATAAAAAGAAAACATAAAATGTGAACTCATATATTATAACTATCCAAAATAGGTTAAATTAGATTTAGGAATGGGACATCTCTGTTTAAAGAATTTATTGGTCAACAGTGGGATTTTGTTTTCTATATATGATATATGCTTCTGGTTTATTCATTTTTTACGTTTCTACTATTTTCCAAGATATTCAACTTATGAATGGGATGTGTCCAGTTTTTATGAATAATATCATTTTTAATTTACTCTAATGTAGGTTTAAAATAGTCCCCATTAATTGTCTATATTTTCCAGGGGATCATTTCTATCCCTTAAGGATCATGAACGTCTCTTAAGTTAGTGGAAGGTGAGGTCATTTGTTGGTTATCATACAAGTCTGATCCATATCATTAAATTTCCAATTTTAATTGACCCATGCCTATTTAAATATGGGATTTGGGTGGGGGTGATACACTAATATATAAAAGGAATAGGATGGGTTAAAATTATCCTAGTCTCTCTAATAAAAGTGATGAAAGATGAAACTTACATCGGGTGAGGGAGAACCACCCAAGTGGAGAGGAGTGGGAGGGTAGCATAGTGTGGAGGGGTTCTGGACAAGAAAAGGAGAAATGTCTGGTAAAACATAAAAGGTTCAGTGGGTATTTTTTGTAAAACATTACTTTTAAAGGGGTTAAAGTTTTTTCTATATGGTTTTCAAAACCATGTGCAACCTATAAAGTCTTTACTGTCCCGGACACACCATTTCACATGGTTAATGTGCATGGTTTAACAAACAGTTTCAAATCCATGGGAAATGCCTATAAAATTTATTAGTTAATTTTTTATGGTTTTATATGGCCCCTCAAGTGATTTAAACAAACTGTGGGCCTATTCAAATCAATATTCCCTATTGTGGTGCACGGTTATCCCTAATCATGTGCAAACCATGCTCCTTAGGCTGCTGCTACCTAAACCAGAATATCAACTCTTAAAGCTTTTGTGACTTGTTTAAGAACTTAAGACACATATCAATACTCAAACAATATAAAAAACTACTTTAAGATATCTCAAATTCTAGGTTATATATCCAACCCTAATTTTTAAAAATGGTTTGTCGATTAATTGAAAAAAAATCCATCTCCTCCTAAAAATTCAAATTCCAATATGGATGAGGCATTACAAACTCTCCAACATTTTGTATAATATACTCCACATTTCTTAATGGTAATATTATTTAATCACCGCTATTAGTTATCTTTTTTTAGTACAGAAAATGCATTATATTCCTAAACTCTCAATGTGACCTCAAATCATACCACCCAATAGAAGACACAATGCAACGTGATCCTGATCCAAAGCTCATAACCATCACTAAGACGATGATATGGTACATACATAATCTTGTCTATCTTGAGAATATATCATGTAAATGTTTAGTCAAATTCCAGGTCTAATACACTCTCCACCATAATACTTAACTCATGAAAGCCAATTTCTACCCATGGTGCCTCCCACATAATTTTTTCCCAAAATCCATTTTCACATTTTTAATGACACACCTAGTGCCACTTAAAATGAAACTTACCCAGCCACACATGAGAAACAAGCATCATGTAGTCCCAAAAAACCCACAGAATGGGTAAACAACTCAATGGAAAAATTAAAATGTTATTTCACGACCTACCATTTAAAAACAATGTTCCAAATATGTATTAAATGCTAAAAGATAGTTCAAAATCCTAAGATATTTTACTTTTTATAAAATATGTTTTAAAAAATTATTTAAATACTGATATAATTCTCACATAAAAGTTAAAACATTTCAAATTGGCCACAAAAAACTAGAATCTTCGTATTTAAAATCATTAACCTTTTTCAATGCCTTAATTTTCCATCAATTTTTTTTCAAATGTCAATTAATTCTATATATCTAGGGAAAAACCATGCACTCATTTCAATCAATCATTTTGAAATCATTATAATTTTTTTCAAACATATCAATTTCAACACCTCACATTCAATCAATTTCTTGTATAAAAAATAGTTTTCACTCACTGAATAATGAAATATGATAAAAATCTATCACAAACCATTAAATCCATTTCAAAGGGTCTCAATGGTATTTAATAAATTCTTAAAAACCAAAATATTTAGTTTCAAACATGAAATTGAAAAAGATAAACATTTTTATTCTTTAAAATCATCACATATATCCAAACATTCAATAAAAATCAATTTTCAATGAAATAAAAGACATTTAATTCAAAATGAAATAATTTATTTGAAACAAACACCTTAAAGAGCTGTAAATTTACCTAAAACCATTCAAAAAATTACCCCATAAAGGATGTGAACCCAAATGAAAGGATAGAATCGTTATTGGAGTGAAACAGAATGAACAAATGGAGGAAAAAGATATAACAAAGTTACCACTTACTGATTAGTAATGGTTGCACCATTATAGTGAAGTCCAGAGGATCATTTTGGTTTTCCAGGGGGTAGGTGGTTTCAGGAGGGGTTGGGGGGCTATAGGTTTGTGGGGGGTGTAGGATGTCCAAGGAGGGGGGGTTGTCTTAGGGGTAGGGGCTGTCAGGGTGTGGGGGAGGGGAGGGTGTGTGGGCTGTCCAGGGAGGGTGGTGGGCAACCCCAGTGGTGGGGGGGGGGGTTGTCTAGTTGGCGGGGGGGGGGGGGGGTAGTAGGGGTGTGGGGGAGGGGTGTCGAATGTCCAGGGAGGTGGGGGGGGCTATCCACAATGAAATGACCATTAAGGATCCTAAAGAGTACATTATGAGAGTGGAAAATTATAGGGAAGAGGGGTTTTCGAGATGGGGTCGAGTTGCTAATAATGAATAGTGGAATCTCATTAAAAAACTAAAAAATATCTTTTCATTTCATGAATAGGGTACATTTTGGTGTAGCCTAAGGGTATATTTCATAGTGCACCCTATAATGTCATGTTTTTGAATTAACAAAAGGTATACAATGCATCACTCCTCCCCTAGGCATAAACATTAAATCTTGTTCATGAATTGTGATGTCATTATATGCCTCATGTAATAACATCAACCCCCCAAAAAATAGTATAGAGGGCACAACATAGCCAACCTCTCACATGATCCAAACCATTATCATAAGGTGGTTCCCATTGATAAACTCACAAACATAAAGGAAGACCTAAAGATGAATAACCAATCTAACCTATAACAAAATATAAATCAATAATACAACGTAATCTCCATGGCTAATAAGATATACTAGAAGTTGATCGTGATAAGGTCATAAAAGAGACAACTTACTGCCTGAGAAAGACTACTAATGTAAGATAGATCACATGGCTAAATGAACATACATAAATCAGATCCTAAGGAGGGTATAACATAGCTAACCTAACACATAATCCTAACCACTAAAATAATTTCTGTCTTGTGGAAAATAGAATATACCCCAAAATGTATTGACAAACATAAACATTAAAAATTTTGACGGAATGTTCACCTTGGTGGAGTATCTCTATGTTGTAATCCCAAGGACTCTAGGCCTCATCCTGATCATAGATATATAATAACGATTAAGATCTATTTAACAAGACTGAAATATAAGCCTCATCCAAGATCTTAGTTATCTAATTATTGGTACTGAGCATTGAGCATGAGGCTATTACATAATATTCTCATACATGACCCATCCTAAGAAGTGTCACTAAATGTATCAATCATTAGCATATCATATAGTTAAAAAAATATATCATGATGATCCCAAGACTAGTAGGTAACAATATATTAACACAAAATATCTTTATTCATATTTAGTTACCAACCTACACCACACCATGTGTGGATTTATCTACCCTTAAGGTCATAAGGAATCCACATTATCATTTCCACTAACATCATAATCACACCCTTTCCTGTTATTGTACCTATAAGGGTTCTATGGGATATTTCACAATTTCATATATCTATGATAAATATTTTTTGTTGGATAATCAAATCAAACCATGTAATCAACATGATATACAATTTAAAATAATACTTGATATATCTCACACAACTACCTTCCCACTGGTTATTCCATCACTAGAACCCACCAAGGCATCCCCCCAATCACACAATGAAGTACTACAAAAAGGCCCACATCTCAGGATAGCAAAATATCTATTAAATGCATGGGCTTTACTAATAATGTTCACATCACTATCACTCTACCCCAATTAAAAATCCATATAAAGACCCTTTCCACATGGTCACTATAATTCTTCCCTCACAGAAACCTCCACCCATGACCCTTACATCATTATTGATCATAATTCCACTAATATAGTTTCAACCTCGTCTATTAGTAATTAATAACATGAATGGATTCCACAATAGGGTCCATTAGTCCTAACTCTGCACACCGACAATATTTCAAATGTGGAAGATTAAAAATTCATTACATAAGAGACTTTTCAAGGGGAATCTGTGTGTTGTAGAGGAGGTTTTCGAGAGTGTCATCAGATAAAGAGGGTGCATTGGAGTAGGTCTCATGGTCATGGGATCATGCAAGGAAGAGGATGAGGATGAGGAGGTGGCCATAGAAGAGGAGGATGAATCAGTGATCGATGGAGTAGGTGGAGGACGCTGCGGTCATAGAGGAGGAGGAGTAGGGTGGCGGCATAGGAGGGGTCGTAGTGGAGGAGGAGGAGAAGGCAGCATAAGTAGAGGAGGAGGAGGACGGTCACTGTAGAAGAGGAGGAGGAGGAGGAGGAGGAGGGGTCGCGGTGGAGGAGAGGTCGACAGTGATGGGTTTAGCTTCCACGAAGGCTTGAATGGGTGCGAGGGAGGAGGGGCATGATAGAGTTCATTTATAAATACCGATGGATCCATTATCATATCTAGTTAAAAGCACTGATAAAGTTATATTTTATCAGCGCTAAAATAAATGCGCTGATAAAACATATCTTTATCAATGCTTTTGTAATTCTGATAAAGATATGCCTTTATCAGTGCTAAAAAAGAGCCGATAAAGGACTTATTTATCAACAATAATTTTATAACGCTAATAAATAGTTATTTTATTTGTTCTTTTTTATCACTAATAATGCCCTATGTTTATCAGTGCTCAAAAAGCGATGATAAAATACCAATTTAGCAGCACTAAAATTATAGCGTTGATAAATACTTATTTAATTCATTGACAAATTCATTGGAAAACACATATACATTCAATAATTTTACTTATAAATATATATTAAAATGTATTATATATTTATAAATAAAATAAATAAAATAAATAAAATAAATATATTAAATATAATAAATACAATGAATTAATCCAATAAATCCAATAAATCTAAAAAACCTAATAAATATATTTATTATTTATTGAAATTTATTATAATCATATAATTATTTAATTATATATATATATATACAATCTTAGAAATAAATTTTTCAATTAAAACATTACATTTTTTTTGAAATATTAAAAAAATATATATTAATTATAAGCATTTGTTTTTTATTTAGTCTATACAAATAAAAATTATTTTTGAATATAAATATAAATATTTTCAATAAATTAATAATAAATTTTTTTATCATTGCTAATAATAGGGCTGATAAATGTACCCTTTATCAATGCTTGTGTTAGCTCTGATAAAGGGAACATTTATCAGTGCTTTTAGATAGCATGGATAAAGGAACACCCCTTTATCTGGGCTTTCTTCTTATCACTGATAAAAGGAAGTGCTTCCCTTTCCATGTTTTGTGATTGTTCAAGAAAACTTTGGGGATTTCCATGTTTATTTACAGAGGACCATGAAAGTCTTGGTATAGATATTGACTGGGGGGTACTGACTGTGGGAGGTACCTAGGAGGGTTTTTATGATTTATTTATTCTATGTTTACCCATGGGGTATTGATCTTGAGATCTACCTAGAGGTCGTTTATAATTTATTGACACCATAAGGACCCAAGGGTATTTACAATGATATCTTCCATAGTGGTCATTTTTAATTGAATAGTGTTATTTTAAACCAAAGAGGTTAGACCGTGAAAACATTCCCAGAGGGTTGGGGTGAATAATTTAATGGTTGTGACGAGTCTGCCAAGCCAAAGCACAGGCTTGGACTTGGTCATACATGATTGTTGAGATGGAATTCTGAGAGATTTGTTTTGTTACTATTACACAAGGGGATACAGAACATAAGGCATATCCTTGTATTTCATTATTCAGTGGATTGAATAATTAATAAATGTAATTTAATGTAATTGAAAACTATAGGATTGTTTACTTTTGAGTACTTCTTAGAATATTGCTTCATTTCTAAATATTACTTTCTATATATATTCCCTGAAATTTAGGCACAAGTATTTTGGTGGTTTCCTATAGGTGTTGTCCTTACACCCTATTTAGCTCATGCTTTTGGACCCAAATAGATTATATGGTTGTAGGTATAGATAAGGTAAATCACCCTTATTCATTAGGTACTTGATTGCTGTTGGATTTTGAGAGCATGGTACCAAGCTAAGGCTTTCGATGCTGTTGTAGTTTACTGCATTTCTATACATTGGTTTTAGTATTTTATTTTTAGAATGGTGACTTGTTTGGAGGCATTCCTAGACACATGTGACATGAATCATTAATATATGCTCCAATTGTTATATTATTATCTGCCATTTGATGTTTATTTCTTTGTTGGTATTACTGCTTCTACTATTGTTTACTATTTTTTACTCCATTTTATACACTCAGCCAATGATGAAATAGTATCCCCTATATCAAACCTTGGCCCCCACTACTTGTCAACAGCCTCATGCATTTGGGTAAATGCGCTTGATGTCATGTGACCAATCGGGTATAGGGCACCTTGGGGTGACACCTGGATCCAGGATGTTACACTATAGGACCTACACCCGGGTATGATAGGGGAGTACCAAATCCAATCATTGAGATCCCACACCCTACCTGGTAGGGGAGTACCAACACAATTAAACCATGTGTGGAGGACCCATGTCCTAAAACTGTAGGGGAGTACTGAATCCTATAATAGAGGACCGACACCCTACCAGACAGGGGAGAACCAACTCTATTCTATCATGTGGGGAGGACCCATGCCTTGAAATTGTAGTGGATTACTAACTCCTATCATAGAGGACCCACACCCTACCTGGTAGGGGACTACCCACTCTATGTATGTTATATGTAGAGGGCTTACACCCTAGTCTTATAGGGGAGTACCGAATCCATGGATAGAGGACCCGCTCCCTGGTCCCACATGTGAGTACCTACTCTACCTTCATAAGCATCTCTAGGAACCCGCACCCTATTCATTTGGGGTAGTGAAACCCCCATAGAAAGATACCAAATGGAAGTGAACCCGCACCCCCTAACGCGGGGTTTCTACCATTACAAAATATGCTAATTCTTGCTCAAGCGTGTTTGTACCGAAAGGACCTACTAATAAAACCATTAGTATTTCTTCCAAATTTTACAAAAACTCACATAAAATATATTAAATGTTCCATCTAGTCTGAAGGGTCCCAACATCAGAAAAGGCTCATCAGATGGAGGCTCTGTTCAAGAGTTATGGGTGTTTCAGCAAAATGGGGTATGTTGGGTCCGGGTCCGGTCTGACCCGGTCAGACCCACCCAACACTGCCCAGCCCGGGGCCCACCGACCCAACCCGGTAAGACCCAACCCGAGTCTGACCTGAGCTGGTTCTGACCTGGCCTATTAGGCCCACCACTGACCGACTAGGCCCAGCCCATCCCGCCTGATTGCGCTTGGCCCACCGGCTTCAGCCTGGCCAGCAATGGAGCAGTCCAGTAGAGGTTTCCTAGTATTCAGCTACCACTGCCACATCCCCCTTCATGAAATGTGGCCAGCCATTATTAGCCTCTAGATCATTAGGCCCATAGCTTTGTTCCATGGGTCAGAGTCAGCACCATAGCTGTGGCCACGACCTCCTCTGCATGGATGTGGTTGTCGCTGCTGCTGTGGTGCGCCGCCTCCACCATCACTGGTGTCTGTTCCTCGGGGTGGTCTTCTGCATTCCACTGAACTCACTCTGGTGGTACTTTTTTAAAATCCAAAATTTGTTACATATCCCTTGGGCCTTCCTCTTCCTTGATGTGGGATTGTAACTTCATTTTGATCCCTTCCGCGGGAAAGTGTTCAATTAACAGAATCACGTGCACCGCTTCGATCCACCTTTCGTTGTCATTGTATTCATCACACCACCTTTGTGCCATGTCTACTCTAGATCCAAGATACCGGATCATTGTGCCAAGAATGGTTGCACGATGATTGATTTTTCTTCAACCCGCAAAGAATGCGAAGAACACGTGTCAAAGTGAAGGGGCAAACCAGACAAAAAAATGAGGAACGAACCTCCTATATCGCTCGTCATAGCATTAATCTGCTCTCGTTAGAAGGGTTTAGTAGAACAATCAAATAGAAATTCATTTCTCCAAACCATCCCATAGTCAAGAACCTTTCACAAGAACGATCAAACCGCATGTCAACCAGTTCATGGTTTGATTCGTGTTCGTCGTCTAAAACCAACAACGGGGAAGAATAGAATCAAATAACAACCCCTACATAGAATTGCATACATTGCTGAAAAAGAAAGAGTATTTTTTTCATTGTTCATTGACCCGTTGATGCTTGATTTGAACTCCTATCATCGATTCGTTGTATCGTCGTTGTTTGTCTTTCACCAATGAGATGTTTTTCCAACGCTTTTCTTCTCTGGAGCTCCAGGGTAATTTTTCTAGGATTTTCAATCTAATCTCATACCCTTTCCAATACATTAAATGAAATAAATGCATTTCAGGATTTTCAAATCTATATTATTGCAGTGTTTCCACATTGTTTCAGTTATTAAAGGAAAAAGGTTTCCTGATCGTGTAATTACAGCGTCATTTTGTCATTGTGAAACATCAAAAAGAAATGTTTTTATTAAATATTTTAATGATGTTCATGTCAAAAAAACTAACTTTAACACATGACCCATGCCTTTCAAGGTAGGCCCCACATAAGGAAAGCACTCCCTCACATGCTCATAGATACTCTTGGATTTCCATTCAAAGTTTCCATTTATGAGTTATAGGATTTTAAATTAAAATAATGTAATTATTTTATTTAGGGTTATGTACCAAAATCTACATTACATAGTTGGCCCATACCATCCAATGTTAGGATCCACCAAAGGAATGAAAACCCTCATGAGCTAAAAGGTGGTCTCAGATTTTCAATTGGAGTCCCCGTTTGTGATTTATATGAATTTAAAAAAAATTATATTTTATTTTATTATTTTGTTTAGAGTTATTCCATTTTCATTTTTTCTCATTAGAAGTCCACACCAGCTATATTTACGTCCCTCATAGGGTAAACCCTCCATCCTAAACACAATGGTTCCCTTGTATTTCTGATCTGGTCACCCATTTAAGAAATAATCCACTATTTTACGAAAACTTCTCATGTGCGCTAGTTAAAACATAAAAATTTTCTAACAGATCATTCTGGGCACACTGAGCCTTGGAATCTCATGTCGTCATAGTGAATGGTCTTGTAATTTTACCAAGAATTTTCTAAAATTAGAACCGGGAAAATCAGATTTGTTATAGCATGGACATGATTGTAAATATATTTTTTTACATATTGATTAGTGACTATGATTTATTCTATCTTTTCCCATTGGAATATACATTGACATGATTGAAAATAGATTTTTTCACATTTTTATGTGTGAGTATGATCGATTTCTAGCTATGATTAGAGGATTATGTATGAAAATTATTTCATTTATCTAGGCTCACAAGATTATGATCTCTTATGATTATAATGAATCATGCCCAAGTTATGAAACATGAATAATGATTACTTCTTGGACACCCTTATTGATCATACTTATAGAAAAACATGATTATGGAGCTTATAATTTAAGATTTTTGTCTTTGAATATTTTTTTCAACATGTGCTTGATTATGTTAACATACACTCATGATAATCTTATTCTCTAATGAATTATTTTCTCGATTTTCTCCCTTATTAAGAATATCTGATCACCCTTTAATATTTTTTCTTTCCCCATATCATAATGGATGTTTCTAAGTATAAAGAGTCTAGAAGGGAACCTGTTGTAAAGAAATATGTTTAATTTAATAAATATTGTACTGAAATTAGGTTTTTATGTATCTAATATTTAAATACACTAATCTTTTAGGGTCCTTTAGTGTGTATTATTGTGAAATGTATTTAATATTCATCTATTAAGATGTAATATATGTATAAATATTTTGGGTTCTTATAGATGATCCTCTAAGTCAGAAGGACCATGATTTTTTATCTATAATGAGATTTAAAGAGGTCCAATATTTATTTATTTTTGAAATATGGACCTTCAAATATTATGTAAATGGTACAAGTCATATTTTTCATAGGGTAATGTTTAACCATTCATCTATTTGAGGATTAAAGAGGTGTATAAATAGGATGTAGAACTATATAAGAAGGTGAGAAATGTTCTTGAGTTCAACCATGATTATAATAGAATGATAAGTTTCAGAAACTGCCTATGTGTCCCATCAATTCCAAACGTGAAGAGGTATTTGTTGGATGGAGCTCATAGTAAATCATGCTCAACTCATTTTAAAAGTACGAATATGTATAGAGATTTGATTGAAAATTTTTGGAAGGATAACATAAAAATTAATATAGTAAAGTTTGTATCTTAATGTTTTTCAGGTCTGAAATTTATTGCTGAGAGATATAATTACATGGTAACTTTATAACTATTACGAAAACCAAAATTGAAATGGGAAAACATCACTATGAATTTCATCCTTATACTCCCCAAAACATCTAATGGTCAAATTCATATTTGAGTAGAAATTGATTTCTTTATAAGAATAGAAAATTTCATTACTATTAGAAAAAATTTATATCATGATCATATTTCTAGGATATAAATCAAGGATGTGGTAAGATCTCATGTATTATTGCATTTTATTATATCTAATCAGATTCGGATGTTTACCTCAATGTTATGGATAATTATTTAGCTGGCATTAAATATGAAGTTAAACATTAGCACTGCATGTAATCCATATATAGATGATAGGTTTGAGAGAACCATTAAAACCATAGAGGATATGTTTAGATCATATTATATATTTTTTAATATTTATTGGGATTAACACATCTATTTGAAATAATTTTCTTACATTAGTAGCTTTCATTTGAGTATTTAGATGGCTCCTTATGAATCCCTCTATGGTAGGATTTGAAGAACTCCAACATGCTATGATAATCCTGGAGAAACAAAGCTAATGGGACATGAGATATATGTGGAAATAGTAGATAAGGTTATCCATTTAGTATCACATCAAGGAAATTCATAGTCGGCCAAAAATTTATGCTAATAATATTCAGTGAGATCTAGAGTTTGAAGTTGGTTACAAGGTATATATATGAATATATCCATCGAATAGGGTTTCAAAACATTAAAATAACGGAAATTTGAGCACTATATATGACATTCCCTGTGAAATTGTTTATCATATCAAGATTGTTTCTTATTTCATGGAATGTCCTCCTAATCTAACTCAAGTTTAAGATGTCTTCCACGAATCTTTCTGTGGGATGTACATACTCGATCATTCACATGTATTAAACTCATAGGTCATAAAATTGGATTACAGTATCTCTTATGAGGAATAACTAATGTGGCTTCTATATTGAAGAGATATTTTTTTGAGTAACATGATCACTCATCTTGTCAAAGTTTTGTGGTGTAACCATAAATTTGAGGAAGCTTCATGAGAACCTGAGGATGTCATGTGGAAGAAATATCCTCAGTTGTGTATATTGGAGTGACGGAATTTTGAGGGAGAAATTTTTATATTGGTATAGAATGTAACACCATAATATTTTATGATATACTTCTCTTTAAATAAATTAGATTTATTTTGTAGGTTTCTTTACACACAATGTTGAGTTTAAACATACCATGATGTACTATTGAACTATTTTTATTTTAAATATGAGAGTCATATCCTAGTCATTGAATTGGTTGATATGAATAATATTAAACTCATTATTAAATATATGTATAATGTTCCAACTAAATACAAATTTATTTATTAATTTCTTTAATTAAGAACATTATTTTTAGTGAATTAATTTTATGGTTCAACAAAACTATTTTCTTCAAAAATGGGTTTTATTACTTTTTTGTGAGAAGATATTATAATTAATTTTTTACACTTTAAGAAAAAAAATTATATAATGTATAACACATTAAATAATTATATCAAAATTATTTTAAAGTGTAATGTTTTGTTTTTTGAAAAAAAAATAATTTTTCAATGATTAGTGAATAAATATCGACTTTATAGAAACCGTATTTTCTATTCAAGTATTTAGAAAGACCAATTTTAATCTGAATTTATTTTAAAATTTAAATAGTTAATTTTGGGTAAACAAATTCCGATTATGTTCATAGTAATATTAATTTATCTTAATTGGGGTATAAAAACATTTTCATATTTAAAAATTTATTTTCCTTTAAACCAATTTTGCATCATTTTTTGTTGGATTATTTTAAATTTAATTTATACCACTTATAGGGACTGAGTATTGTAAAATTAATTCCATATTTTTAACAATAATAATTAAAATTATTTAATATTTACAACTTAATTATTTTTAATTATGAATAGTAACCGAGGAAAAAATTCATTACTACTGTAAAGGTTAAAAGGGGTTAAACTAAATAGTTAAGTTTTAAAATAGCCATAAAATTTCATAAATACTATTATATGGAAATATTTAGAACCTATATCATCAAAAATAAAAATATATTTGATTTTGGTTCCATTTGGTTTGAGGAAAACATAAATATATTTGAATCCTTTCATTGATTCTATGAGTATTCTCCCACCCTTCCAAAAAGACACCACCTATTATCTCATTCTCACATTGTATAAGGATTCTATTTGGTCCAATACCTACCCAAATATTTTCATTACATCCATCCCCACATCCTATAGGTCTATTTTTCATTATAATATCTTCTTTTCAAGTCTTTATGTGAAAGCCAAAGGAGGTTTTTGAATGAAGAGGCATAACTCTTAATTAAGTACTTTCAATATTATTCCTTCTTCTAGATTTTCTAAAACTATTGAATCCATAATAAAATTATTAATAAAATTTCATAAATATAGTAATAGTTAATTATTTTTCTAGTGAATCAATTAACCATCTTCGTCTCTATAAAAATGGGAAATGAAAGCATCGTTTGTGTGTACGTACAGACTTTCACCTCAAGAAGCGATGTATTTTGTTTTTCATCACCATAATTCAAGGTTAGTTATAATGATGGATTTAATGTTTATAAATTGTATTTATAATATTATTATAAATATATAGTTATAATTTATTATCTACCTTCTTACTTTTTCATTCATTGGAAAATAATAACTTCACTCGTGTGTATGTGTGGATTACCACCACCACGAAGCAATGTGATTCATTTTTCATTTTTGAATTACTTGTATTTTAATAGAGATAAATTTATTAAGTATTTATGATATTTATGATATAATAATTATTCTGAAATGTTTAATTATAATTTACATTTTTTCATCCATCCATTGAAAAGTGGAACATCACTCATGTATATGTACATACTACCATTACCATAAAGTAATGTAAATCATTTTTCATATTCACTTTATTTGAATGGTTATAAAAGTGTATATAATGAATAAATATTATACTTATTTCATAATTAATACTCTATATATTACTAAACCATGGCCATGGTTCATGTACTGTAACCATCAAACTGAAACATGCATGGAAAATGGATTAGTTTTCAACTGAATGTCTATTTTAAGTAAGAATTGTTAATAAAAGAATAATTGGAAATTATAAAGGAATGGTACATAGTAAGTTATGTATGAATATGGTATTATAATGTATTTATAAAAAATCTATATTTAATAAATATGATTTTTGAATGTTCTTGAAGAAATACTAAATTTGAGGTAAAGGACTGATGATGCAATATAATAGCTTTTCAGGATTGATTATGTTAAATTTACATTGAGTAAAATTATATGATCCTTATCCTTTAAACCCCATATATTTTATTATACTCTGGTGACTCATGGAATTCATAAGTAATAATACCATTTTCCCCTCTTTGGTAATAAAAATGACCAAGAAAATGTTCTTAAGGAAAACTGACATTATATACTATTTGGTTAGGAAAATATTTCTTCTTTGTCCACATTTCATTAAAAAAAATTAAACAATATTTTCAATATTCTCTAATGATTTATTAAATACATTTTTACCCATATTTTAATTTTTTAAAAACGTTTAAAAGGAATCTCTTTATCATTATTCATATGAGGAACTTTTTATCAAGGGTGTCAATGGAATCTTTGTTTAAACATATACCACACAAATATATTTTCCCATCATCATGAATACTATTTTCGTTGAAGATCTCTTTACATTTTTGTATGGTTATTTTAAATGAAATTCTTATTAATAAGATTTTGGAAATTTTTATATATTATATAAATTATTTCAAAAATGAAAAGTGAATTTTACTTAAGAAACATTAAATTTATTTTCAAAGGTATTTTCACCTATTAAAACATCCTTTGATGTTACTTATGATTCATTGGGGACATGATGCAATGCCACTATTATTATTCTTTATTTTTATGGTTATTTATTATTATTATGAAATCTTAATGAAAATCATTTTCTATTCCAATAGTTAAACTATGACAAAATGATTAATGTTTTAAAGATATTGTGGCTTAAATATGAATGGATTTGTAATTATATGATGGGTGGATCTGTTATAGCCCTAAAAAGTAATGGATAAAGTGATATAGATATATCGATATATTATAATCAAATAATGAACATTATGGTTTATAAATATGTTATCATTTTGATGTGTGAGTGTGAAGGCTTCTATTTATTCTCACAATATTATGCATGGACATAATTATGAATGGATATGGTTACATTTTGATGAATGAGTATGATTGCTTCTAGCTATTCTCAAAAGATAATGCATGGAAATGATTAGGAATGGATATGCTCACATTTTTATTGTAACAAAATGACCCTAGTTACCCTCCAATACTGGTACCTAATTTCATCTTCCATATACTCAAAGGGTGTTCCCAGTCCCCATGGGAAGACAACTAGTACTCGAGTATCAAACACAAAAAAAGGGAATAATTTTTCCGAAATAAAATAATAAATATGGAATATATACATATAAAAAATGGAAATAAATAGTCGAATAATAACAAAATACATATATTGCATAACCAAGTGATTGAAAAAGGTAGTGATACAGCTTGAAAATAGTGCAAAAAACTACAAGGTATACATCCAATAACCCAAAAGAACAATAAAAACAAGAAACCACTACATGATGTGATATGTGGGAAATGTGCCACGATCTCACCACTAGCTACCCAAACCCAGTTGACAAGATCCTTGTCACCTCACTATGACACCCTGCCTTTCCCTACATCAAAAGAGAATACAAGGTATACACACGGCCGAAGGAGTTTTTTGGGTGTGAGATAAACATGCTTATTAGGACCCCACCTAGGTGTTCCATATCAATTCTATGTAAAAAAATAAAAATATTCTAAATTTGAATAAATTATTTCTCGATAAAAATTTAAATAGTTTTATATCAAAAATAAGTTAAATAGTTCCCCCTTTCCTGTAGTCTAAATAAAATCTGGTAAAATATTTTCAAATCATAATTTCTAATATTAATATTTATCAGTACAATATTTTTATCAAATACCAAATAGTGCAATCCAAAGAGCCATGGTAATGCACTCCTAAGATAACATACAATCAGGCTATCCAGGATCATCATAATTTGATATGAAAAATAAACACTACAAGTTCATAGAACTTATGCATTAAGTTTCAAGGAACTAAGGAAAACTGCATAGAGTGAACACTCATACCATATCAATCAAGTCATACATTCAAAGGAATCTCTATCTAGGAAATGAAGAACACCCCATAAAGTTAACTCTCTTACAATATCAAAAGGAAAGCACCAATACCACACCTTCCACCTATATACCCAATGATACCATATGTGGAATCCATTAAATCATATTCAAAGGGTTTTACACATTTCAAAAATCAAAATCATCCCTTCCTTAATATCAAAACTTTATTTGAAAACTAGTTAACAATTCTTTGAAAAATAACATCCTTTTACCAAGATAAGGGGGAACCCATATTTTTTTAAAACCCATATCACATACACAAATTAATCATTCTAATTATTTTATAAAATAATTTATAAAAAATTATTTCAATCATGGTTCAACTAATATATGATAGATATGAATCCACATACCTCAGACTCAGGTATAACACCACCCATAATGAGATCCAAACAATGAAAGGAATGTAGAAGAACCAATATGAATACCATCCTCTAGAGGAAAATAAAAATATGGATCTATATGGTACCAAAAAAGAATCATAAAATGATCAATTGATCCTATAAATACATCACAACACCATCATCTCAACTAATATAAATGAAGAAATAGAAATAAGAATATAATGCTTACTAGAGGCGATATATCCAATCAAGAAAAAGATCAAATGCATCAAACAAGGTCATCTAAATGGAATGGAGTCACCCATACACACATGGAGAATCATAGGGTTTGAAGAAGTGAGGGAAAAAATGAATGACATAAATGTTACATTTGTGTTATGATAAAACCCACTATATATGATGGGTTTACATCATAAATCCAAATTTTATAATGTGAACCTCCTATAATTCATGTACGCTGAAACACATATTTCCTTGGGAGGAATTATATCATGTAGATAATTTATGATGTGAATTGGATTTTTGGCTTGTACTGATTATAAGCCATAATTTTATGTTATAACATGTTCCTAAAGACAGATTAACATTGTAAATTAGACATCTATGAGGTAAAAGTGCATTATAAGAAGCACCAAGCCTAGGTTATGCAGAGACTCCAAAATATACTGAAACTCCCTCTAAATCCAAAAAAAACTAATCCTTGAACATTAAAATAGAGAATACCATTTAAACCAAGATGTTACAATCTCTATGGCATAGGATTTTCCATCCCATGAAAGTCATAGAAAAGGGGTTATTTAGAAAGAGGTGAGGCCACTACTCAATCACCAATGATGCATGCTCCTATGTATCAGGCGAATCTGATTTGTACTACCATGACACTTTGACCAGTGAAATAAACATCCTATACAAAAATTTTACCTAAGAATCAATGATATTCACTATTTTCTCCACAAAAAAATAGTTCCAACTCAACCTCCTCCCAACTAGGAAATGATAGGGATCATTATGGTTCCTCTAGAACTGAGATATGTGAAAAAAACATGGATACTTATCAACTATGATGAAAATTCCAACCGACAAGCAACCTTCCCAAGATGATCAGTGACCTCAAATAGTACAACATATCTCAGAGCCAAATTTCCCTATTTCCCAAGCTGATGGTGACTCAACCAAGTAAAAACCTTTAAGAAAACTTGGTCATCAACGGAAAACTCCAAAGGATGATTTCAATTATCCAAAAATGTATTCTTAAAACTCTATGTTATAACCAATTATAAACATATACCATAAATCCTTACTATTGTCTCTTGAATGAGACTAGGTCCCATAAGAGGTCGTGCCCACCACTTCCCAACAGATAGGTGACCTACACGAGTGACCATACAAATCCTTAAAGGGATCCATTCTTATCAATGTCTGGAAGTTGTTATTATAAGTAAACTCGACCAGTCTCATATAGTTGTCCCAGGATCCACCAAAATTCAAGACATAGGCATGGTTCATATTCTGAAAGATATGAATTGCATGATCCATTTGACCATTCATCTATAGATGACATGTCATACTCAACTTGACCTGAGTCCTCCTAACCTTATAGAGACTCTTCATGAGTCTGTAAGTAAACCTAGTATCTTTAGCTGAGATAATGGAAAAATCAAACCCATGTTACCTCATAATATCCTATATACACAACTTCACTTGATCTTCATCCATAATGGTTTCATTAATCAGAATAAAATGAGAAGATTTCATCTATCGATCAACCACCACCAAAATATAATTCATCCCTCGAGGAGTCTGTGGAAATCAGATGTGACCTTTAATTCATATTTTTTTCATCACGCTTTGGTAGTTAAATTATATTTTAAAAATTAAAATATTAATTCAAATAGTTATGTATAGTTTTGTGTTTATTTTTTTAAGTAAAGTATTAAATTGAACATGTTTATGCTTAATTTTTTTATGATTAATTTATTTATAATGTCGATGTTTGACTTCCTTATTTAATTATTTATTTTCTTTTAAATTTTTTTTAGGTGTTTTGAATTAATTTTTTAATTTTGTTAATTTATTATTTGATTTCTCAAAAAAAATAATTATTTAATAGATGTAACTTGTATTTAAATTTTGATACTTTTTTTTGATATTTTAATATTTTGGAATTTGTAAATGTAATTTTTAATACCTTTTTCTTTATAATTTATTAAATTATTTACATTAATTTATAATATAACTAATTTAGTAAATTATTCATTATTTTTAACAAATTAATTAATTATTCAATTATATTTAAATTTGTTTATATTTTAATTTTAATTTTTTTATTTTTTATTTAAATTTAAATTTAAATTTTGTTATTAATTTAAGTTGTTGAATATAGTTTTAATTATATAATTTTATATGTTCAATAATTTATTTATTTTTTAATTTTTAATTTAACATTACTGTTTTTAATGTGTGGTCTATCTTCAGGTGATAAACTTTGGGTGAAGGAAATGATTTGTCACACACATAAAATGAAGCAAGAATTCCCATTGATGAAAATTTGACAGACTAAAAATGAATTTCCCACATGTGTCAAACAAATCTATCGTTCCTAAAGAAGAATTGACTTCCCAACACTTGATTATCCATGATGATATTCAATCAACCGTGCATTAGGAGAGACCGTGGATGCCACAAAAATTAACAAAGTAAATTTCCTTCAACCAGTTGCGTTATCAGCATCGCCTGCTTGAGCGACATCAATTGATCACGCAACTACAGTATAAAACTGATCGACTATGAAGGGAGAACCTGAGAAAATAAAAATGAAACCACGTTGTTGCTTCCTATAGAATCTGATGCACTCTTCCCTAGAGAATATGATGAACTAATCTTGGACCGAAATAAGATCTTGACTAATGAATCACTTCTGAAAATAAAATCCAATTAAGATGTCATACCATCATGTGACATCTGACCATGATCGGGAAAGAACGGTTTGAAACTTACTAGATCTATGGGATTTTGGTATCGTTTCTGCTGAAGTGTAACTTTTGATAACCCAAATTGAATTACCAAAACATAATATCAGTATAGTGCATTAATGAGATTGATCCACAGGGAGAGGAAGTTACTGAATTTTTTTTTTCGGTTTGTACATAATGAGGTGAAGTATGCTAAAATTTAGATTTGATGTTTTATGTTTCAATGATTGAGTAACTATTATTTAAATTTCTTGATAAATTACTTTTAAAGATAATGGAAAACATAAAAATTTGATTACTGATGAAAAATGGGAATACTATGTTAGGGATGTGAATTTTTAAGGATAAATAATTAATTAATTTTCTTATGAGTTTATGTTATTCTTCATAACTCGCATCTTAGAATTTTGGATATAACAGAACCTCCTTGGTCTTGTGAATTTCTTTTAAATCATTAGATACTAATTCCTTGTTATGTAATTTGGTTTCTATTAATTTTGTTAATTGTAACCCCTTTTGAGATGATTCGTTCACCCAATGGTCATGGATGTTCTTATTCGTAATTCCTCCGAAATCCCTATAAATCAAGTTCTTGGTACGATATGGGGTTTCTAGTAATATTTATAATTATTTCTTGATGGATTGTGAGAGAAATATAAATAACATGATTAAAATTTAATAATCGATAAACAAATACCAATAATCATCCACATCCCAACACATAGAGGATTTATCTGCTCATGGAGTAGCTAATAACTAACAGACTTGTGATAACCAAGTGAAACATTGCACAAACTTTGGATTAAATATCATTGGGGAATTATAGGTAGAACATCATATATTCTCTCCTCTCCTTCTTATTTCCATGGGAATCTTCAGAATTGTCCCATTTTGGTATCTAAGAATTTATGTTGAATTACGAGGGTATGCCCTCGTATTTTAACTACTATTAATTCATGGAATTTACTAAAAACTACATGGTGTGTACTCAAGTCAACATGACTTGAGCCATTGTTTTCTATACCATCGGGTAATCTACTCTTTCGTACTTTACTTTGAACACTGAACCACCTGGTTGGTGGGGGTACACGGTGTGTAATGTCTTTCCATATGGTGTGTAATGTCAAACCAGAGACACCAACCACTTCTAGAAGGGGGTACACGACGTGTTCAAAGTAATCACATGACATGTAATATTTGGATGGAAACATGGGCATGTAATTGGTCTTCTTGATCCCTGTATAGTGCCAAATTACACGACATTTGAAAAGAGTACACACTGTGTATATTTGAATTATGGTTCTGAACCTTCCTGATTTTTCTCTTAGGCTAGAAAATTCCTTAAATTTATCATGATAATCTAATTATATCATTTTATCTTAAAATCAACACATATATATGATTAAAACATGTTTTCATAGTCAATAGAATGTATGAAAAGGTATAGACAATTTGGGCACATAAAACTCCTTCACACATAGTCATTTGCTTTTCCTCAGGCAAAATCTCAACATCAAATCAATAGAACTCATACTCTAAAAAGTGAATCATTAAACTAATTATAATTGTAAATAATAAATCCATAAAAGTGGATTTTTAAGTGAAAAAACATATTTCAATTACAAATATATTCTAATCCGGCCACTTATATAATTCAATTAAAAATTTGCATCCACATTTATCCACTTTGTCAAACATTACATAAACAAACATGAAACTTGATGATTTACCTCACCAAAAGTATCACACTCATCATTCATGATTATTTAATATGTGTTATTATCAATCGTAATTATATGCACTCTATCCATAAGATTTAAAGTGTTCTATTTCTCCACTTTAGAAGTCTAATCACCAAAATCCTGATGGCTTTCAATAAGGTTAAAATGTTTCTAAGGCTAAGGGTTGGTAGGTAAATGATGAAAATTAATCTCAGAGGCTTGAAAATGAGTATGAATTATTATACAATAATGCATGATATTCAAAAGAAATCTTACGTAAAGTGAAACCCCAATAATGTTCTCTCAAAGAGTATCATCACTATGAAATTATCCTCCCAATATAGGCCCATAAACCATCAATAATATGTAAAGAATAAATTTTGTCCTACTTTTTCCTATTTCAATATATGATTTCAACAGGGACCACTAAGAATATAATGAATAGTGGTTCTGGAACCCTTCTAGCCAAATGAACAATTGGCACTCCCCCCCCACACTTAAATGCATGGTTGCTACAAAATATACCATGAATGGAAAAAAAAATACCCTTATAAAACTCAAATAAATAATCATCCCAAATTATGAAAGAATTAGGGAAAGAAGGGAAAATAGGATTGTAATGTGGAGTCCTATTAAGGCATTTCATGGTTTCTAAGGGTTTTATGATGATCAGATGTAGGGCAGGTCTCAAGGTTAAAAGGGATGAAAACAATCAAATGCCTTAATCATTTTAATGTGATTCAAAAATATTTGTTTTTAAAGATAAAAACTAATAAGTTCTAGTAGTTATGAATATCCAAAAAATCTCTCAAGAAAGAGGGTTTAAGAAAGAATATGTCAAAAAAGATGATAATATCTCTTAGGAATGAGTAAAAATAAAAGGTTAATTGGGTCAAGACATGCATACAAATGATCATTCTAATAAATTTTAATGTCCAAGACATTAAATCTAGAATCCAACTTTATCAAAAATCATTTAATACTACATTGAAAATTGAAATAAGCATGTAACTTTTAAAATTTCCTTGCATGTCGTTATTATTAATTATTGCAACTAATAAAAAAATCCATAGTTTAAAATATGTGATCTATTTAATGATGTCCTCTAAATCAGTTCAAGGTAAAGACTAATGTAGTATGAGTCCCTCTCCCACACATAATATAGCACGTGGTCCCCCATGTGCAATACCATGTAAGAGGAGAAAATGTGGGGAAACATTGGGGGAAAGATGAGGGGAAGTAGTGAAAGATGTAAATCCAAACGGAAAAAAAGAAAAATAAACATAGAAAAATACTCCCCTCATGGTGAATGGAAAATTATGGAAGTAGTCGAAATAGAGATGTACAAGGAACTCCATAGGACCTGTGACTGTTGAGGGAAGGGAAAAATGTATTTGTAGATACATAATCATTAAATCCAAAGAATATAACAAAAGAGATATATATAATGCAAATAAATGTGCCAAAATCCATTCTCTAGGTCACCTCAGAAGAGGCATCATCTCCAATAGTGGAATGTACCAAAAAAGAAGCAACTACATTAGAAATTGGATGAATGGGCTCAACACTCTAGGTGGTATGAATATCATGAATTTTAGGCTCAACAGTGGAGGTACCATCAGGGCCAGTAGTAGATAGAAAAACTAAATTCATGGTTAGATTTGTCAGCAGTGGTTGTGCAGCAGAAGAATGAGGAGTGAATGGAAGTTCCAACAATATGGATTTTGGTGGGATTGAATGGCCCAAGTGCTAGTGGAGAAGTATAACCATAACCTCCATCTGTGTTTGTGTTTGGGTGAGGTAAGCCTAGTGGAGTTGACAAGATTCATACACCGGTCTATCCTAGATATGCAGAGGGTGGTTGAGAGAGGAGGTATAAGGAACTGAAGAAGAGGAGCTGGTGTAAGTGGAAGGAAGGCTAGAAGAAGGGGGTGGGGCAGTGATGGAACATCTGCTAGTGGATGAGGGAGGTCAGGATCAGCAACAGCAATGAGATAAACAAGGTCATCTCTCACCTCATAAGGTGTTGGGGCATCCTACAAGATCAAATATCCATCGTTCCAACTTTAAACCATCCTCATGTGGATATGCATGAGGAAGTCAAGCTACTAAGGTGAACCTAATGGGTCATAAAGGAGAGATGGATAAAAAAATCTCAGATTGTGGGCCAACCAAGTGGAATAAAAACTGCCATTCATGATGCAATGAAGGTCATGAATCATAGAGTGGAAGTTAGAATTAGTGAGTAAATAGATGTTAGGGTAGCCGTTCTTGGAAATACAAGATATAAGGTCCATGCCACAGCCAGCCACGACTCTCAAATCCTCATGGCGAGGAAAAAGGATGGCGCCAAAATACCATTGAAGGAAACGAAGGGGTGTCAATGATGAGTGTTCTCTTCTGTGAGGTGGGGGTTTACCATGGGTTAGTCCAAGAAAGTTCCCACCACATCTCAATGAAATCAGAGAACTCATGGCGAGTAAGTGTGGAGATATAAGGTGGGGTGGTAAGATAGGGGTAGAATCTGCACCCATAGCCAAAATAGGCCATGGTAAAGGAAAAAAGGGCAGCTTCCAAGCTGAAAGTGAACAGGGTTAGTGGTATTGGTGGGTGTTTAGCGGTATGTTGGACCATTAAACTAAATGGTCACAATGAATTCCAAAAATAAATCTTGGTAAGTAGGATTTCTAACCTGGAGTGTCTGTAGGATATGAGTATGGACAAGGAGTGCCTTAATCTCCTCCAAGATTCCGTTGATCTAGGGAACACTGACATCCAGATATAGTCTTCTGAATTGGATAGTGCGGAATGAGAATCATCGCAATCTTTTATCCATAGTATAATCCTCAAGAAATATTGATCATGGATGTGGGTGAGGGTGGTGAGGTGTTGTTATGACCTGAGATATATTTGTTGGTTCTGAGGTAGAAGAACCAGCTACAGTAGAATTAGGTGGGGTATTGGATACTTGAGCTACCCCAGAGGATGAGGCAGTAGATGGTGGAGGTACCCACACAGTATGTGCGAGTGCTGTAGTGAAGGATAGCTCTAAAGGGGTGGAGCCAGATGAAGGAACGACACCACCAAAGCTCTTAGGAATGGTGGAAGGTGTGGAAGGAGTGGGGGAAGGGAGAGGTGACACAGAAGTGACCGGACTAATGGATGTCATGGAGGGAGGCACCATCACGATAGGAGGTAGAGCGGCCAACACTAGAGGCTGGAAAATTGGGAAATCCAAAGTTAGCTGCTCGGAATGTCGAAGGTGATCGTCCTCTACAGCGGAAGTGGGATCAACACCTGCCATTTCTAAAATAAAATAAAATGAAACAAAATTAAAGAATAAAAATAAGGAAGAGATAAAATGTGAGAAAATAATAAAATTAAGAAGAACACGACATGTAGATCTAGGCTACATGGCATGTAGTATGATCATTGTAAGAGCTCATGTACTTTGGATAGACATGTCCTGTATGAATGTGGTCGAGTAAAAACCATTACACGACATGTATATAGGTGGGCATGGATTCTGTCACAACATGGAGTGGTTCTTTTTTAGGAGGCTAGACACAGCTCGAAACTGGTAGGGGATCAGACAACTACATGTCGTGTGGAAAGGGGAACATGTTGTGTGGATCAACATGGTGTGCAAGGAGTGTTCACCAACCACATGGAGTTGTTTTATGGGACAGAGGACATGGTATGTATTGAACATACAAACCATGTGTAGTGACATGGGGTGTGGTCGTGTACAATATGACATTGTCTGGGCCAAATGGATAAGAGAGGGACAGTACACGGCGTGTCCCAAACAGACACACCCTATATAATTTAAATGAGAAAAATGATTGTGTGTGACTGTGTACAAGATTTCCATGATGTGTGTTCATATTGCAACCCATGTACTACACAGAGACCCAAATGGTCCAAAACAAAAACAACCTAAATGCCTATGAAAACATGAAATAGATGTTGGATAACAACATACCTAGAGAAGGGATCAAAATGTCGAAGAAATGAGGAACAAAAACACCAAAAAACAACAGATTGCATTTGGGGAGGGTGGACAGTGTGTGGGAGAAGAAAATGGTAAGGCTGGGGGGTCATGTGACATTGCATGAGGCCAAGTAGGGCCATAACCATTCTAGGAAAAGTACACGGCGTGTCATAAAGAGTACATGTCGTGTATGTTTATATATGTATATAAGTCAATTAGTTTTTTACAACAAAATTATTATAAAATAATATAAGTGAATGAAAAATAATCCTATACACGTAGTGTATCAAAGGATTACATGTCGTGTGTTCAAAAATTTGAAAAAGAAAACTACAACCTTTGGTCCTGTGTTTGAGGCACAATTCGAACCAGTGATCTATCGTTCTGAATGTAAGTCCCCAACCACTAGAGTATCTGTTTTAGTGGATCCCAATTTTAGTTAAATCAATATTAAAAGTAGAGGTACAATTTTACACGGGATGAAGAAAACACATGGCATGTAGATTGAATTTGAAAAAAAGGGATGAAGTAGGGAGATTAGCATAGTTCAAACCTGGGTCTTTTGAATCCAGGGTCGAGACTCTGCCAATCTGCCAGCTTCACCCACATGTACATTCTTATTTAAAAAAATATTAAATTTATCATTTAAATAATGTACAACATGACGTATATTAAAATTCACACTGTGTCATTTTATTAATCTGTAAAATTATGGAAATGGGCTGGTGGTCAGGATTCGAACCTGAGTCTTTTGGATCTGGGTTACGACCCCGGCTAGCCATTCCATCCCCATCATGGTTTTTCTTGTATATATAAAAACACATATTTTATTTTGAATAGTACCAAATATGATAATTAATTAAACACATATTTAAAAAGGATGAACCCTGTGCTGAAGGTAGGTATGAAGGGATTCGAACTGGTGACAGATTAGATATATTCTAATGACTTTAACATCAACACTGAAATCATCCCTGTTTATTGAAATATTTAATATATATATTTATAATATTAAAATATACACTAGAAATATAAGTAATATCCATGTGTATCGGTTGTACACAGTGTGTAACCTTTGGGTTGCATCCCAGGTAGCGCCTTTGTTTTACATCGTTGGCTCGACCTTACTTGAGTACTATGCTGCCCAAATTGTGTAACGACCCAAAATTTCATTAATGGAAAATCCCTCTTGATCCAGTTAAATGTTTCTTTATGAAAAATGTTTTTATAAGATATCAACTTTTTTAGTTTTACTTTAAGATTTGTGACCGTTACTTTTATAGTCGTTGAACAGTGATCGTCTGGGTAGTTTAAATATAAGGCTTTAACGAACCAATTTTCTACTCAGACAAAGGAAGCGATGGCCTCATCTAGTAGAATTGCCCCTTATGAAGCCCATTTGTCGGAGCTCGGAAAAGAGGTGGCGTCTTTGGGTTTTTCCCTTGACCAAGCCCAAGCTGAGCATCATCAAGTCAAGCTCGAACGTGATCGTCTACGGGAAAAATGGAAGTTGATAGAGATTACTACTCGAGCGATGTTATCCGAGCAACCCCAAGAGTCTGTCACCATCACACACCTTACCCATAGGTCTTATGCGGCTATTTTAAGGGGTTATGTAAAAAATAAGTAGCACCATGTTCATGAACATTATATTTTTTTTGTATATAATAATGAATATAATTTCTAGTCATTTTTGATACATTGTAATTAGTTTTTTAAAGTACAAATGGTGTTTTTAGTTATTATTTAATTTAGAATTATATTTTATTAAATTAAAGGATTTTTGAATTAAATAATATTTTAATAAAATATAATTATTAATATTAAATTAATTTTTATTAAATATAAATGATCTTATAATTTTATGAATGCAATTAAAATTTTTATTAAGGTTTGAAATCCATTTCTGTCAAAACACGTGAATTTTTTATAAATGTCAGTTTTTATTTTAAAAGTGAAAATTCACATATTTAGAAAATTATTTAGATAAAATAAATATTATTTTTGGAATCAGGACGTCGAAATTATCCAATGGTGAATTTTTCATAATTTTCTGAGATAGTCAAATTTTTGGGTAAAAATTAAATACCATTTAAATATATAATGTGTTTTATGACATCATAATGACCCAATGGTGATGTAATAAAATACCATAATCCTTATGTTCGGCCAATATATGTTTTATCATTAAAATAATGAGGTTTTGGGTTTGTTTGAATTACTTTTCAAAGCATTAATGGAGCCCTCAAGACTTATTCAACACGTTGCCTTTTTAAATTAATTTCCATGGGAGTGTGACTCACCTCCACATAAGCAACCCTAATTTTTTAATATGTTCGGACCTTGGAATTGTAAAATATTGTTTTCCTCTTTCCTTTTCCAGAAACCATGGGCAAATACCATGGGATGGTTTGTGGTTTGGATTATTTTAATATAAGGGGTCCCAAACCTAAATAATAAAGAATTCTCTCACCTTTCCTATATAAACCCACCCAAGCTCCCACTTCCTCCTCACTCAATGCCCTTGAAGTTCGTCCAACCTCTGCCCTACTCTCTCTAGAATCCTCTCAAGGTTCCCCAAGCTCCCAAGAAGCCTCTCACAAGCCTCTCTCTAGCCTTTGGAAGCACACTTCCAAGTAAGGGGATTTCTTCCTTTCTCATTTTTTTGTCAATTTTCTTTAAGTTGTATTTCCCTTTTTATTTCAATTATGAATGTTGGGGTATGGGTTCGCACCTCCCCCATACTGCCCTATTATTGTTTGAATGATGGGAGAACCCTTTCTCTCTCATTAAATGCCTCCCATGTACACCTGTTACTATGCCGAAATTCCGAAAGGAACTTCTCTCTCTTCTTTTACAATCAATCAATACTTTTGTATCATGAATCTAAATTCCATTTCTATTGTTGGGACATGTATATATATGATCTAATTACTGTCCATTACATGTAAATATGATGAGGAACCCCTTTCTCTCTCATCAACCTTTTTTATGAATTCTTATGTCACGCCGTTACGCTGCCGAAATCGCACCGATTTTCTAAGCCAATGTCTTTGTGTAGTGAATACCATGCCCATTTCTCCATCAAGGGTATTCACCTTTATGAACATTTACATATTGATTTTAAAGTTTCATGTATGAATTCCACATTCCTTTATCGTGGAATAAATGATTATGTTTTATGAATCCATGTTTTATGATCCATGTGGCACACTTATGCATGAAATGAAATGTTTAAGAAAGGTGCGCCCTTTATAGCGCTCCAATGCATTGGGTAAAGTATAGTATCATGATACGTCATGTGCAATGAGTGTTGACTCATGCTAATTCAAGTGCAACGAGGGTTTACTCGTGGTTCAAGTGCAATGAGGGTTTACTCATGCTCTATGTGCAATGAGCCTTGGCTCATGCTAATTCAATGTTAAGTGTTGTTGCCACATTTCCATGTTATGATTATCATGCTTTATCATGCCTTTATGTTCATGTTTCTCTTATGCTCTATTGATATTCCAATTTCCTAACATGTATTGTACTCCTCATGTTATTCATTATGTACTCCCTTACTGGGCTTTATAGCTCACCCATTTCTTATGCATGTCCTTAGGTTATCCCATGCAATGCTAAGTACGAAGGAATGTAGTGGTCATGTAAAGGAAGGTTTCAATAAAGATGTTGTATTTCAAGTTTAAAGTTTTTATGTAATGATCCTAAGCCCCAAAGACACTAAAACTCTCGATCTTCTTTGTTGGATCAAGTGAAGTTTTATGTAATAAAGCATGTTTAAGTTGTAATAAAAAGCAGGGTTGTCATAGTTGGTATCAGAGGATAGGTTTATTTATTTTTGGGATTAGGAAACCCTAGTAAAGCCATAGATACATGACTAAGCATAATAAAAACATCCCTCTGTTTTGGTAAATACTATGTAAGTGGTTTATCAAACAAATACATCGCTGTCTGGATACGAGCATGTAGAGGTGGCTCTGGCACAGATGTATCCTAGGGGTAAAACCCGAAAACACCGCTTTGAACTAGACTCGAATGGGAACTGGTGCACGAAAACGGGCCTTGATGCACTCTTGGTTACGACACTCCCGGGGGATATGTTTTGATGAATTCACAATCTTAGTATGAACCCTTATTAAAGGAAAAATGCCCCTAGGAATATATTTTAGAAGGAAGATCGGGAAAAGCCTGGATTGAATCCTATAGACTCATGAGTTAAAGAGATTAAAGTTTATTTATAAGTCATCAACTTTTGTCTTTGGATTAACCTTTATGTGTTACCCCTTACTTTCTTTTATTCCAGCCAATGGCCGGTAATAGGAGAACTCGGGCTAACAACAATTGTGAAGATCAGTGTGATGATTGTACTTATGAGATGCCCAATCCAATGGGAGCGGGAATCGCGAACGTTGTCACGCTTCTCTCTCAGCTAACTCAAGTTTTGAATAGAGACACTGGTCAAGAGGAACGTTCAACCCCCCCTAAGAAAGAACAAGTCGCTATTGAAAGCTTCATGAGACAAAGGCCTCTTACTTTTAGTGGATCATCTGATCCCACGATCGCTAAACAATGGATCAACTCCATTGAGAAGATATTCTCCATCCTCCAATGCTCTGAAAAAGAGAAGGTTTTCCTGGAGGCTTATCGTATGGAGGGTGAAGCTGATCAATGGTGGATGTTGATCAAAAATATGAAGCCTGAGGAGGAGATCGAGGCTTTGGAATGGAAGGTATTCCGGAAGATGTTCTTCGATAAATATTTTCCACACACCCTCCGTCTTAAGATGGAAAGGGACTTCCTTTCCCTCAAGCAGAAAGATGAGGAATCTGTGGGAGCGTACGAGGCAAACTTCACAAGGCCTGCACGATACGCTTTCGGCTTTGTCGTTACCCCCGAATGCATGGTTGACCGCTTCTTTGGTGGGCTGAAGCCTAGCTTGCCGAAATCATTAGCGATCCGTGACTTCGACAGCTATGAGGAAATTGTCCGATGTGCCCTCAAGGTTGAAATGGAGATCAGAGAATCACAGGGGTATCATGGGGACAAGAAGCGAATGGTGGACTTCAATGCTGGTGGTCCGATGGATAAATCCAACGGCGCTATGAAATTCCAGCACCCCACTTGCCAAAAGTGTGGAAAGAAGCACCCAGGAAATTGCCTTAGGGGGACAAGAAAATGCTTCAAGTGTGGAAGAGAAGGGCACCTAGCTGTTAACTGTCAGCAAGAAGGACCTATGGCTGCGACAGAGGAGAGTGACGCTCCGTTCGAACCTCAACGCATTGTTCATTGCTTCAAATGCAATGAACCAGGTCATTTTGCGAATCAGTGCCCTAATCCAAGGGTTATCGGAGGCAATCAACAACCTCCAAGACAGCAAGAAAGAGCTTTTGCCATCACTTCTACTGAAGTGAACCCCGACAACGAAGTGGTGACAGGTACGCTAGTCATTCATTCAAGAATAGTGAACGTACTTTTTGATTCAGGTTCTACGCATTCTTTTATATCTCAAAAGTTTAGTAGAACAATCCCTGCACCACCACAAATCATGGAAGTAAAGATGTCGGTGAGTACGGAAAATGGGGCAATCATTGCATCCCATGAGTATAAGTCCTCCCCTGTTATAATCTGTGGATTGAATTTCCCAGCGAACCTCGTCATACTCCCTTTGGTGGAATTTGATGCAATTCTTGGCATGGATTGGCTTTCCTTATATAGAGCCAACATAAATTGTCGGGAGAGGGAAATCACACTCCATATGGAGAATCGACCCCCGATTCTTTACAAGTGTCAGGAGGAAGATGAATCTCCCTTAGCTCCATCATCTCAAGCATGGATATTACTGCCTTATGAGCACGCATATCTGGCTCAGATGATTAAGTCCAAGGAAGAAACCACCCTTGAAGAAATGCCTATTGTGAGGGAATTCGCTGATGTGTTTCCCGAGGAACTTCCTGGTCTTCCTCCAAGAAGAGATGTTGAGTTCTCAATTGAACTTATACCTGGGGCACTACCAATATCCAAGAATCCATATAGAATGGCTGTGGTTGAGCTTGAAGAACTGAAGAAACAACTACAGGAGAATCTGGATAAAGGGTTTATACGCCCAAGTGCATCACCATGGGGTGCACCAGTCCTCTTCGTCAAGAAGAAGGATGGGTCAATGCGGCTTTGCATCGATTATCGTGAACTTAAAAAAATCACGATAAAGAACAAGTATCCTCTCCCAAGAATCGATGACTTGTTTGATCAGCTGCGTGGAGCACAATACTTCTCCAAGGTCAACTTGCGGTCGGGATATTATCATGTAAGGGTGAAGAAGGAAGATATCCCCAAGACTGCTTTTTGTACAAGGTACGGGCACTATGAATTCATAGTAATGCCTTTTGGACTCACCAATGCTCTAGAAATATTCATGGACTTGATGAATGGAGTCTTTATAGATTACGTAGATAAATTTGTGGTAGTCTTTATAGATGATATTCTAATATACTCCAAAACCAAGGAGGACCATGAGGAGCATTTAAGAACTGTACTGGAGACTTTGCGGAAGGAGAAGCTCTATGCCAAGTACAGAAAGTGTGAGTTCTAGTTGAAGGAGGTCTCATTCTTGGGCCATATCATCACAATAAATGGGATATCTGTGGACCCCTCCAAAATAGATGCAATTGAGGGATGGCCGAGGCCAACATCGGTAACTGATATCCGTAGCTTCTTGGGGTTAGCTGGATATTATCGACGATTTGTGAGAAATTTTGCATGATTGTCCAACCCTCTTACCAAGCTAACTCGAAAGGGAGTAAAGTTTTCTTGGAATGATGAATGTGAAGAAATCTTCAAAGAGTTGAAAAGGAGTCTTATCACTGCACCTGTGCTCACTTTACCCACAAGTGGGGAGCTTTTTGTGGTATTCAGTGATGCTTCGAAGAAAGTCTTAGGATGTGTGCTGATGCAGAATGATAAAGTGATATCCTATGCCTCAAGGTAGTTGAAAATCCATGAGAGAAACTATCCAACGCATGATCTGTAGTTGGCTGCGGTGATCTTTGCCTTGAAAATCTGGCGGCATTATCTCTATGGAGAGAAATGTGAGATATATACTGACCACAAGAGTCTTAAATATATATTCACACAGAAAGAGCTTAATATGCGCCAGAGAAGATGGATAGAGCTCATCAAAGATTATGACTGTTCAATACATTACCACTATGGGAAGGCGAACAAGTTGGCGGATGCCCTAAGTAGAAAGGATCCAGCAATTCTATCAATGATTAGAATTTAGAAGGATCCAATCTTCTTAGACTTGATGAAGATGGACGTGGGAATCATAAATAAGGGAACATTGTCAATCCTTTCACAAATGATTGCTCAACCATCTCTTTTGGAAAGGTTAAAGGATGCTCAAAAGCATGATGCGAGAATCCAAGTAAAAGTGGAAGCTATCAAAAAGGGAAAATCCTCAGAGTTTAATGTTAATGAAGAAGGAATTGTGCGGTTTGGGAAAAGACTATGTGTTCCATCAAGTTCAGAGCTGAAGAAGTAACTTTTGGATGATGCACATAGTTCAAACTTCTCTATTCACCCAGGGAGCACAAAGATGTATCGAGATCTCCGAGAAAACTTTTGGTGGGATAATATGAAGAAGGAGATCGCTGAGTATACATCAAAGTGCCTGGTGTGTCAGCAAGTGAAGGTTGAGAGGCAGAAGTCTAAGGGGATGATGCAACATTGCCCATACCAGAATGGAAATGGGAGAACGTCACCATGGACTTCGTCACTGGACTTCCAAGGACATCCAAAGGCAACAATGCAATCTGGGTTGTTGTGGATCGTCTTACAAAGACTGCACACATCATTTCTATTCGAGAGGATTTCTATTTGGATCAACTGGCACGGATATATATTAGGGAAGTGGTACGGTAGCATGGAGTACCACTATCTATTGTGTCTGACCGAGATCCAAGATTTACCTCTAAGTTTTGGAAGAGTCTTCAACATGCTCTGAATATTGAACTGAACTTCAATACGGCCTATCATCCTCAAACTGATGGCCAATCCGAGCGGACTATCCAAACACTTGAGGATATGTTGAGAGCGTGCTCAATGGACATTAAAGGAGGATGGGATCAACATCTTCCTCTAGTTGAGTCCTCTTATAATAATAGTTTCCACTCGAGCATCCAAATGGCACCATATGAAGCCCTATATGGGAAAAGGTGTAGAACACCAGCATGTTGGGATGAGGTCGGTGAACGTAAGCTGCTTGGACCAGAAATGGTCGAAGAAATGGTGGAGAAGGTGAAAACCATTCAGCAGCATATCAAGGCAGCCCAGAGTCGACCGAAGAGTTATGCAGATAATCGTCGACGAGACCTTGAGCTTAAAGTCGGAGACATGGTGTTTTTACGCATATCTCGGTGGAAGAAGGTCATGAGGTTTGGAAAGAAAGGGAAGTTAAGTCCAAGGTACATCGGCCCCTTCGAGATTCTTGATCGTGTTGGGGTTGTGGCCTATAGACTAGCACTTCCACCTACTATGGCCAAGGTGCATGATGTCTTCCATGTATCCCTCTTAAGGAAGTACATACCAGACCCTTCACATGTACTCTCTTCTGAGGTGGTACAATTAAGAGACGATCTTTCTTATGAGGAGCAACCAGTGAAGATCTTAGATCGTAGAGAAAAAGTTCTACGAAATAAGAAAATGCCCCTCGTCAAGGTGTTGTGGAGAAACCACAAGTTTGAAGAAGCAACATGGGAGTCGGAGGATATGATGAAGCTATGTTACCCACATTTGTTTTAGTGTGGGAAAAGGAAAATTTCGAGGGCAAAATTTCTTAAGGGGGGAATGTTGTAACGACCCAAGATTTCATTAATGGAAAATCCCTCTTGATCCAGTTAAATGTTTCTTTATGAAAAATGTTTTTATAAGATATCAACTTTTTTAGTTTTACTTTAAGATTTGTGACCGTTACTTTTATAGCAGTTGAACAGTGATCATCTGGGTAGTTTAAATATAAGGCTTTAACGAACCAGTTTTCTACTCAGACAAAGGAAGCGATGGCCTCATCCAGTAGAAATTTCCCCTTACGAAGCCCATTTGTCGGAGCTCGGAAAATAGGTGGCGTCTTTGGGCTTTTCCCTTGACCAAGCCCAAGCTGAGCTTCATCAAGTCAAGCTCGAACGTGATCGTCTACGGGAAAAATGAAAGTTGATAGAGATTACCACTCGAGCGATGTTATCCGAGCAACCCCAAGAGTCTGTCACCATCGCACACCTTACCCTTAGGTCTTATGCGGCTATTTTAAGGGGTTATGTAACAAATAAGTAGCACCATGTTCATGTACATTATTTTTTTTGTATATAATAATGAATATAATTTCTAGTCATTTTTGATACATTGTAATTAGTTTTTTAAAGTACAAATGGTGTTTTTAGTTATTATTTAATTAAGAATTATATTTTATTAAATTAAAGGATTTTTGAATTAAATAATATTTTAATAAAATATTATTATTAATATTAAATTAATTTTTATTAAATAAAAATGATCTTATAATTTTATGAATGCAATTAAAATTTTTATTAAGGTTTGAAAGCCATTTCTGTCAAAACCCGTGAATTTTTTATACATGTCGGTTTTTATTTTAAAAGTGAAAATTCACATATTTAGAAAATTATTTAGATAAAATAAATATTATTTTTGGAATCAGGATGTCGAAATTATCCAACGGTGAATTTTTCATAATTTTCTGAGACAGTCAAATTTTTGGGTAAAAATTAAATACCATTTAAATATATAATGTGTTTTATGACATCATAATGACCCAATGGTGATGTAATAAAATACCATAATCCTTATGTTCGGCAAATATATGTTTTATAAATAAGAAACCCTAATTTTTTATTGATAAATATATAATGTGTTATATGTTTTATCAAATATATGTTTTAAATTAATTTCCATGGGAGTGTGACTCACCTCCACATAAGAAACCCTAATTTTTTAATAAGTTCGGACCTTGGAATTGTAAAATATTGTTTTCCTCTTTCCTTTTCCAGAAACCATGGGCAAATACCATGTGATGGTTTGTGGTTTGGATTATTTTAATATAAGGGGTCCCAAACCTAAATAATAAAGAATTCTCTCACCTTTCCTATATAAACTCACCCAAGCTCCCACTTCCTCCTCACTCAAAGCCCTTGAAGTTCGTCCAACCTCTGCCCTACTCTCTTTAGAATCCTCTCAAGGTGCCCCAAGCTCCCAAGAAGCCTCTCACAAGCCTCTCTCTAGCCTTTGGAAGCACACTTCCAAATAAGGGGTTTTCTTCCTTTCTCATTTTTTTGTCAATTTTATTTAAGTTGTATTTCCCTTTTTATTTCAATTATGAATTTTGGGGTATGGTTTCGCACCTCCCCCATACTGCCATCTTATTGTTTGAATGATAGGAGAACCCTTTCTCTCTCATTAAATGCCTCCCATGTACACCCGTTACTATGCTGAAATTCTGAAAGGAACTTCTCTCTCTTCTTTTACATTCAAGCAATAATTTTGTATCATGAATCTAAATTCCATTTCTATTGTTGGGACATGTATATATATGATCTCTTTACTGTCCATTACATGTAAATATTATGAGGAACCCCTTTATCTATCATCATCCTTTTTTATGAATTCTTATGTCACGCTGTTACGCTGCCGAAATCACACCGATTTTCTAAGCCAATGTCTTTGTGTAGTGAATACCATGCCCATTTCTCCATCAAGGGTATTCATCTTTATGCACATTTACATATTGATTTAAAAGTTTCATGTATGAATTCCACATTCCCTTATCGTGGAATAAATTATTATGTTTTATGAATCCATGTTTTATGATCCATGTGGCACACTTATGCATGAAATGAAATGTTTAAGAAGGGTGTGCCCTTTATAGCGCTCCAATGCATTGGGTAATGTAAAGACCCGTAAAATTCAAGGGAAATTTTTTCTTAATTTTCTTTAAAATTTTACAAGAGCGCGATTTCAGACGGCACCTGATTCCAAGGCCCGGAGTGCCCGGAATTAATTTCCGAAGTTTGGCTCAGGTACGTTCAGTGAACGAACGAGCGGGAATTCCTAACTTTTGATCCGGTGCTCGGAATTGAAATCTGAGGGCACCGATGAACTCGCAGCGCCGATATTCGCTTAAAGAGACCTTTTCGGGAGTTGCGTTTGTTGCGGGTTGAAAGTTAATTTTGGGGTTTTTAGTTTGAGTTAAATAAAATTTGTGTAGTACAAATTTTATTATAACTTGATAAAACCTACCAAAGGGGGTTGGAAGTGGGACCCACACCCACTTAACCTCCCTTGGGAGGATTAAGTATGGTGGGGCCCACACAAACCCCTAATCCTTTCAAATTCTCCCAACTCCCTTAACGCCTCATTTATTGACTTGAGTTACTTATTTAATTTATGGGAGTTAATCCTTTTGAATTTCAAACTTTTGAAATTCTATTGTGTTATGTAATAATAAAATAAGTTGTTGTCTTATTTTATTTTGGGTTTTTGTTTGTCTTCTTGAGAGGTTGAGAGCTCTTCTTCTTCTTCAACTCTGACGAAGAACTCGAAGAACGTTCATCTTGACGAAGAACGCTCAAGCTCCGACGAAGAACACCGCACCTCCATTCTTCGTTTACCGTGTCAACGAAGGGGACGCCACTTCTTCCTCGGACAACCTTCGTCGGCGTACAAGTTTCGCCAACGACGTGTCTCTTCGAACACATCCCTTCGTCATCGGATTTGACGAACGGCTACCGCGACGCCCGACCTCCGCGACGTCGTCTTCCGCGGAACGTTCACAATCTTCGAACCTTATACCCGAGGTAGGGGTTGTTGATTTCTTTTTGGTTTCCTTATTTTTTTATTCTTGATCGTGAATAGCAAGTCTAACGTGTGGCTTGAATTATTTAAGTTGCGTTATTATTTTAACGAGAGGGGGCCGGACCGCACGAACACGGCCGAACCCCCCTCCATCGTTCTTGTTTATTCTTGCGGGTGGAAGCAAGTGGCGTGGTGCCGTCGCCCCACGCGGATAATCGTGCTTTTATTTTACGCGGCGCCGTCGCGCTACGCCGAGGTAGAATCCTCAAGAACGCGACGTTGTCGCGCCGCGTTGAAAGGAATCATGGAACGGCGAAAGGGGCGCGGTGCCGTCGCACCGCGCCGGACGACGAACACCGTGGCCGGTTCCAGGCCGCTGCGGGACGAGGAGACCGCGGCCGGTTCCGGGCCGCGGCGGAAGAGAAGACCTACGGCCGGGCCGCCGGCGTCGGAAGCCGAAGGGGGGACCGGAATTTCCGGTCCCGTTGGAGAAAACCGGCCGGCCAGCTGGCCGGCCGGAAGGCATTAAACCGGGGCAATTAATCCCCCGGCCAGGCATGTAAAACCCCCCTCTTTAAGAGGGGGGCGGTTCCATGAAAGGGGGGGGGGGGGCAGCAGCCCCCTGGTTCTCTTTATTAAACCGGCCCCCCACGTGGGGGCCGTTTGTTGCAAAGGCGCGGCACAAAGGCCGCGCCGTTTCAATCAGCGGGGGATTAGCCCCCGCGTGCGGCCCCTCGCGGTGCCAGGCCGCCGCGGCCCGCCGCCGCCGCCCCAGGGGGGGTCGGGCCGGGTCGGCCCGGACCCGGACCCCCCGTTTCGAACCAGAATCGGTTTTTGGGTCATATCGTGAGCCTCGGACCTCCAAATGACGAACCGTCTGCGGCAACGCGATCCTTGGATCGAGACGGTCGTTTCGGTATATCGCACTCAAGGTTTCGGTTTACTTTGAGTTCGGCCGGGTTGGTTCGTTCACGAAACCAACCGGGCCTTCGGAGCGGAAACACTCATATCTTGAGCTACGGACGTCTGATTGACGTGCCGTCAGTCGCGTTGTGTTCCTCTTAGTGAGACAGATCTTTTGGCATACTCCGCCTGAGGTTTGGACGCAGGTGGAGTACGGTCGGGTTGGTTTAGCCTTAAAAACCAACCGGGCCCCGGAGACGAAAATGCCAATAACTCTCAGACCGGGCGTCCGATCGACGCGCCGTCTGTTGCGTTGAGTTCCTGTTGACGATATGGAACTTTTGGATACATCAACTCTGGTCTTTGTGACAGTTGATGTATCAGCCTCTCGGCTCGTGGAGCGGACCCTCCGAACGAGCTTGCTGTGTGCGGGAACCCTAGTGCTGGCTGCGACTGCTACAACTGCTACTACTGCTACGACTGCTACTGTGACTGCGACGACGACAGTACAGAGATCCTATGTGGATTCGACGACGACAGTACAGAGATCCTGTGTGGATTCGACGACGACGACTACAGCACTCAGCGATCCTACGTGGATCAGTGCTACAGGTCCTGTGTGGGCCCGATCCTGTGTGGGTCCTTGCTCTCAGCGGTTCTGTGTGAGCCAGCGCCTACAGGTCCTGTGTGGGCCCGATCCTGTGTGGGTCTTTGCGGGGGGTTAGTTACCTATCGATCCTTCGTGGGTCCGACGACTTAGATGGATCAGTGATCATCTTTATCGTCCTTGAAGAAGTATACCTGTGTGAGCTGAATCTGTTGCTTTCCTGTGTGGATTGTGTTGTGCAATCCTGTGTGGATTACGTTTTTCTTTCCTGTGTGGAATACGTTTACTTTCCTGTGTGGACTGAGTTGTACTTGGGCTCGGAGGTTGGAGCGTATTTGAATATGATAACTTAGGTATATGTATAGGCATATACCTAAGCAGAGTCGGTTGTTACTTCGTGATTGTACTTTTCTTCGTGGTTTATCCTTTGTGGATTTGAGAGACCTTCAGGGGTCTCGGGGTCCCTACTGAGTAGCTTATACTCACCCCTGCACGGCTTTGCCCGCACTACGTTGTGTTGGTTGCAGACGACGGATAGCGTTGACCTTAGCTGAGGCTTGCAGAGCTGGACGGTACCCGGAGGTGGACCACTGGGCGGGACGTGCACGGAGCGGACGGCGGAACCCGTGGTGCAGTGGAGCTATCTGTACCCACCCTTCAGGTGGGATTTCCAGTGGACAGCTCGGTGTAGCGGCTTTTACCTTTCAGTTGCTGTTTTCCCTTTCGAGTTGTACTTTACTTTCAGTTTGGGTTTGTATAATGGCCTATTTACTTTTCCGCACTTTCAGTTGTACTCTTCTTTTGCTTAGTGTTTACTTTCCACTTTCTTACTCTGTGGTGTTTGTTTTCTTTACAAAGGCAATGCCTTCCCATTTTTTACCGGGATTTACGTCTTGGTGCTAGTCGCCAGCCCCTGGCCTATGGAAGGCGGGCTTGGGGTAGTCACGGCACGGACCCCGAGGGCGGGTCGTGACAAATTGGTATCAGAGGAGTTCGGTTCTACCGTGAACTCTGATCTTTTCTATGTGAAGCAATAATGTTTAGCGTATTGAGTGTGGTTATCAGTCCAGGGAGTCCAGTGTTGGTGCGGCGACCGACGTATCCATACACCAGGACCCTGACTTCTGATTTCCGACATAATGCACGAAAACATTGATTGCGTGTGTGTTTCAAAGTTTTCTTTGTGATTACTTATATCAGCTCACCAGGTATACTGTTCTGACCGTGGCGCACCTGTTTCCTTTTCAGGATGGCCCCACGACGGCAGCCAGCTAGGGTTCCGAGAGTCGAGCGTGACGACAACCCACCGAGCGACGAGGCCTCGGTGCAGGGCCCTTTTCCAGTAGTGGCACCGGCGGTAGCTTTACCCGCCGATCCCCCGATGCTTCCAGCAGCAGCCGCTGACGATGCACGTCGCCTCAGCGCACTGCATGAGTTTCAGCGCCAGCGACCGCCCAGGTTTCGCTGGGAGACGGATCCCCAGGCAGCAGAGGACTGGCTGGAGGCAGTGGTTCGAGTGTTTAGGCTAGTGAGGACACCAGCAGACCTCATGGTGATCCTCGCTGCGAGCCTACTACACGCAGCAGCAGGACGATGGTGGAGCTTGATGCTCCAGGTGCACGATGAGGCATCTCTACTTTGGACGGACTTTGAGAGCCTCTTCCGCTCGGAGTTCGTCCCAGCCACCCTTCGTGCGGTGCGTATCCAGGAGCTTCTACAGCTACGGCAGGGCAGCATGACGGTCGCTCAGTACTCGGCGAGATTTACCGATCTCTCGCGCTACTCGACCGACATGGTACGGGACCCATTCTTCCGGGCCCGGACCTTCGAGCAGGGTTTGAGACACGGGATCAGGGCATCGCTGATCTCCCTCAGCATACCGACTCAGACAGGAGTACTGGAGCGGGCCCTTCTGATCGAGAGCTTCCTTGCTGAGTCTACACCAGCACAGCAACCCACCGCAGGGCGGCACGTGGCAGAGTCATCTGCAGTAGGCAGTCGACGGATGACTCAGGGGTCCAGACAGACCAGACCTTCGGGCAGACGATCTCAGGGCACTGGCTCAGCAGTGCGGGGCACACAGCGCGGGGCCAGTCTTCTGAGAGGCAGACAGTGCTACTCGTGCGGCGGGCAGGGCCACATGGCTCGTGACTGCCCGACCCGCCGTGCCGAGGAGCAGCAGTCAGTTGATGGCCCACCGAGGCAGAGGCAGAGGGTCGACCGTGGCAGTCCGCAGGGAGGAGGCGGACGAGGCAGAGGAGCTGGATGAGCAGCTGGTGGTGGCCGACGCATTGAGGCTCTACCACCACCACCACCAGGAGATCCACCCCGACCACAGGGAGCTGGTGGGCAGCAACAGGCACAGCTCCAGGCAGCAGAGGCCTACGACCACGGCACACCCGAGATGATTCGAGGTACTATCTGTGTCTATTCCGCCCTTGCTGCAGTTCTTATAGACACAGGAGCGAGTCATTCTTTCATAGTCGCTGCCCTTGTTCGGAGCTCGGAGATTCCGACAGAGCCGTTGGCTCGATCCTTACGGCTAGAGACTCCTACGGGAGCAGACTCGACGATTACGCACTGGTGCCGGTAGTGTGAGCTTACTCTAGGAGGCGAGAGCTTCGGCTGGGATCTTCTTGTAGCAGCGTCGAGGCCTTACGACGTCATCTTGGGCATGGATTGGCTATCTACGGTCCATGCACCGATTGACTGTTTTAGGCGCAAGGTGCGTTGTGTACGCACCGACGGGAGCAGGTTCACCTTCACCGGCGAGAAGGGAGCCTTAGCAGCACAGGATGGACTTCCGCGGAGGAGAGGACAGCCCATCACTCATCAGTTGTCTAGCCTTATCCTTGGAGCAGTTGACGTGCGGAGTCCTGGTTTTCGTGCAGTGGTGGATCAGTTTGGGGACGTTTTTCCCGACGACGTTCCAGGGCTACCTCCTCGCAGAGAGGTAGACTTTTATATTGACTTGTACCCCGGGACAGCCCCGATATCCACTCCAACATATCGGATGGCCCCCGCCGAGCTTCGAGAGCTACGGGTACAGTTGGAGGACTTGCAGGGCAAGGGATTCATCCGACCCAGTGTTTCACCCTGGGCTTCCCCGATATTGTTCGCCAAGAAGGCGGACGGGAGCTTGCGACTTTGTGTTGACTATCGTCGCCTGAACCAGGTGATAGTGAGGAACAAGTATCCGCTACCGAGGATTGATTACCTCTTTGATCAGCTCAAGGGAGCACGGTGGTTCTCGAAGATAGACCTCAGGTCAGGCTATCATCAGCTCAGAGTCAGAGACGAGGATGTGCAGAAGACGGCCTTGAGATGTCGGTATGGCCACTATGAGTTCTTGGTTATGCCTTTCGGTGTAACCAATGCTCCAGCAGTGTTCATGGCTCTCATGAACAGGATCTTTCAGCCATACCTCGATCGGTTTGTCGTGGTCTTCATCGATGACATTCTGATTTACTCTACGACAGAGGAGGAGCACGCCTATCACTTGCGAGTTGTTCTTGACACACTCCGAGAGCACCAACTTTATGGTAAGCTCTTGAAGTGCCAGTTCTGGATACGTGAGGTCCACTTTTTGGGACACGTTATCTCTGAGGCGGGAGTTGCAGTGGATCCCGCGAAGATTGAGGCTGTGTTAGCTTGGGAGCCACCCAGGAGCGTGACTGAGGTTCGGAGTTTCTTGGGACTAGCTGGATACTATCGGAGATTCGTACCAGACTTCTCTAGAGTTGAAGCATCACTCACAGCTTTGACAAAGAAGGGGAAACCCTTCGTGTGGTCAGACAGATGTCAGCAGAGCTTCCAGGAGCTGAGACAGAGATTGACTAGCGCACCTATCTTGTGGTTGCCTGAGGAGGGAGTAGGGTACGTAGTCTACTGCGATGCATCAGGGACCGGACTCGGATGTGTTCTGATGCAGGAGCGGGCCGTGATCGCCTATGGATCACGTCAGTTGAGGCCGCATGAGCAGAACTACGCTACCCATGACCTGGAGTTAGCAGCAGTGGTCTTCGCTCTGAAGACATGGCGACACTATCTGATGGGCGAGCGCTTTACAGTCTTTTCTGATCATCAGAGTCTCAGGTATATCTTCTCGCAGAAGGACCTGAACCTGAGACAGCGACGATGGCTCGAGTTCCTCCAGGACTATGACTTTGAGATAATCTATACTCCTGGGAAGGGGAACGTAGTAGCCGATGCCCTCAGCAGGAGGACGGGCATTCAGCTACTTGAGGAGGCGACGGAGCAGCTAGCCTCTTTGCAGATATCCTTCGTGGATAGAGATGGAGCAGCCTTTCTTCAGTCTCTCACAATCACTCCTACACTACTGCAGCGAGTCAGGGAGGCACAGCGCGGGGACGCTGACTGTGAGACACGACGTGCACAGATATCCTCGGGATAGGCACCTGATGGTTTCTCCCTTGGAGCAGAGCACGGCATCCTTTTCAGAGGACGTACCATGGTACCAGTCGCATTGCGAGAGGAAGTACTGAGAGAGTTTCACACTTCTCCTTTAGCGGTACATCCTGGAGTGGCGAAGATGTACCAGGACCTCAGACGACAGCATTGGTGGCCGGGAATGAAGAAGGATGTAGCAGAGTTCGTTTCTCGATGCCTCACCTGTCAGCAGGTGAAGGCAGAGCATCAGGTACCAGCAGGCTTGGTACAGCCCTTGGAGGTTCCGGAGTGGAAGTGGGAAGGCATATCTATGGACTTTGTGACTGGACTTCCACGCACTTCCAGAGGTCACGACTCCATCTGGGTGATTGTTGACCGACTCACCAAGTCGGCACACTTCTTACCCATCAGAGAGCAGGGCTCAGTGGAGAGCTTGGGACGTCTCTACGTTCAGGAGATTGTGCGGATCCACGGCGTACCATCATCTATCGTTTCCGATCGAGATGCCCGCTTTACTTCCCGGCTTTGGAAGGGGTTACAGGAGGCGTTCGGGACGCAGCTACGTCTTAGCACAACCTTTCACCCTCAGAAGGATGGTCAGACGGAGAGGACCATTCAGACACTCGAGGACATGCTCCGTGCCTGTGTCCTCGACTTTGGTCGTAGCTGGGAGGACCACCTACCCTTGGTGGAGTTTGCGTACAACAACAGCTACCACTCCACCATCGGGATGGAACCGTACGAGGCGTTGTACGGCCGACCATGTAGATCTCCTTTGTGCTGGACAGACCCTGGGGAGTCAGCACTGGTGGGATCGGAGATGGTCCAGGCCACGACATAGAAGGTCCAGGTCATCCAGGAGAGGATGAGGACAGCTCAGAGCCGGCAGAAGTCATATGCTGACAGGAGGCGGAGGCCACTGGAGTTCGAGGATGGCGACCACGTCTTCTTGCGGGTCTCACCTCGACGTGGTATTCGGAGATTTGGCCGAGGCGGCAAGTTATCTCCGCGCTTCATAGGACCTTTCCAGATTCTCAGCAGGATTGGTGAGGTGGCTTATCGCCTGGCTCTACCACCTCAGTTGCACCGGGTGCACGACGTCTTCCACGTATCTCAGCTGAGGAGATACGTGCACGACCCGACGCACATCATTGACCATGGGGAGCTTGACGTTGACGATGGGGCGACTTTTACGGAGGTCCCGGTGGAGATAGAGGATCGACAGGAGCGGGTCCTGCGTGGGCGATCGATTCCTCTTGTGCGAATCAGATGGCAGCACGGGAATCTCCAGGAGAGCACATGGGAGCGGGAGGCTCAGATGCGTGCTCAGTACCCTCATTTGTTTCCTAGTTTTTGATGTATCTTTACGGGGACGTAAAGCCCTAAGGTGGGAGTAATGTAAAGACCCGTAAAATTCAAAGGAAATTTTTTCTTAATTTTCTTTAGAATTTTACAAGAGCGTGGTTTCAGACGGCACCTGATTCGGAGGCCCGGAGAGCCCGGAATTAATTTCCGAAGTTTGGCTCGGTAACGTTCAGTGAACGAACGAGCGGGAATTCCTAACTTTTGATCCGGTGCTCGGAATTGAAATCCGAGGGCACCGATGAACTCGCAGCACCGATATTCGCTTAAAGAGACCTTTTCGGGAGTTGCGTTTGTTGCGGGTTGAAAGTTAATTTTGGGGTTTTTAGTTTGAGTTAAATAAAATTTGTGTAGAACAAATTTTATTATAACTTGATAAAACCTACCAAAGGGGGTTGGCAGTGGGACCCACACCCACATAACCTCCCTTGGGAGGATTAAGTGTGGTGGGGCCCACACGAACCCCTAATCCTTTCAAATTCTCCCAACTCCCTTAACGCCTCATTTATTGACTTGAGTTACTTATTTAATTATGGGAGTTAATCCTTTTGAATTTCAAACTTTTGAAATTCTATTGTGTTATGTAATAATAAAATAAGTTGTTGTCTTATTTTATTTTGGGTTTTTGTTTGTCTTCTTGAGAGGTGGAGAGCTCTTCTTCTTCTTCAACTCTGAAGAAGAACTCGAAGAACGTTCATCTTGACGAAGAACGCTCAAGCTCCGACGAAGAACACCGCACCTCCATTCTTCGTTTACCGTGTCAACGAAGGGGACGCCACTTCTTCCTCGGACAACCTTCGTCGGCGTACAAGTTTCTCCAACGACGTGTCTCTTCGAACGCATCCCTTCGTCATCGGATTTGACGAACGGCTACCGCGACGCCCGACCTCCGCGACGTCGTCTTCCGCGGAACGTTCACAATCTTCGAACCTTATACCCGAGGTAGGGGTTGTTGATTTCTTTTTGGTTTCCTTATTTTGTTATTCTTGATCGTGAATAGCAAGTCTAACGTGTGGCTTGAATTATTTAAGTTGCGTTATTATTTTAACGAGAGGGGGCCGGACCGCACGAACACGGTCGAACCCCCCTCCATCGTTCTTGTTTATTCTTGCGGGTGGAAGCAAGTGGCGTGGTGCCGTCGCACCACGTGGATAATCGTGCTTTTATTTTACGCGGCGCCGTCGCGCTACGCCGAGGTAGAATCTTCAAGAACGCGACGCCGTCGCGCCGCGTTGAAAGGAATCAAGGCACGACGAAAGGGGCGCGGTGCCGTCGCACCGTGCCGGACGACGAACACCGCGGCCGGTTCTGGGCCGCGGTAGGACGAGGAGACCGCGGCCGGTTCCGGGGCGCGGCGGAAGAGAAGACCGGCGGCTGGGCCGCTGGCGTCGGAAGCCGAAGGGGGGAACGGAATTTCCGATCCCGTTGGAGAAAACCGGCCGGCCAGCTGGCCGGCCGGAAGGCATTAAACCGGGGGAATTAATCCCCCGGCCAGCATGTAAAACCCCCCTCTTTAAGAGGGGGGGCGGTTCCATGAAAGGGGGGGCAGCAGCCCCCCGGTTCTCTTTATTAAACCGGCCCCCACGTGGGGGCCGTTTGTTGCAAAGGCGCGGCACAAAGGCCGCGCCGTTTCAATCAGCGGGGGCTTAGCCCCCGCGTGCGGCCCCTCGCGGCGCCAGGCCGCCGCAGCCCGCCGCGCCGCCGCCGGCCGCCGCCGCCGGCCGCCGCCGCCGGCCACCGCGCCGCCCCAGGGGGGGGGGGGGGGTCGGGCCGGGTCGGCCCGGACCCGGACCCCCCCGTTTCGAACCCGAATCGGTTTTTGGGCCATATCTTGAGCCTCGGACCTCCGAATGACGAACCGTCTACGGCAACGCGATCCTTGGATCGATACGGTCGTTTCGGTATATCGCACTCAAGGTTTCGGTTTACTTTGAGTTCGGCCGGGTTGGTTCGTTCACGAAACCAACCGGGCCTTCGGAGCGGAAACGCTCATATCCTGAGTTACGGACGTCCGATTGACGTGCCGTCAGTCGCGTTGTGTTCCTCTTAGTGAGACGGATCTTTTGGCATACTCCGCCCGAGGTTTGGACGCAGGTGGAGTATGGTCGGGTTGGTTTAGCCTTAAAAACCAACCGGGCCCCAGAGACGAAAATGCCAATAACTCTCAGACCGGGCGTCCGATCGACGCGCCGTCTGTTGCGTTGAGTTCCTGTTGACGATACGGATCTTTTGGATACATCAACTCTGGTCTTTGTGACAGTTGATGTATCAGCCTCTCGGCTCGTGGAGCGGACCCTCCGAACGAGCTTGCTGTGTGCGGGAACCCTAGTGCTGGATGCGACTGCTACAACTGCTACTACTGCTACGACTGCTACTGTGACTGCGACGACGACAGTACAGAGATCCTGTGTGGATTCGACGACGACAGTACAGAGATCCTGTGTGGATTCGACGACGACGACTACAGCACTCAGCGATCCTACGTGGATCAGTGCTACAGGTCCTGTGTGGGCCCGATCCTGTGTGGGTCCTTGCGCTCAGCGGTTCTGTGTGAGCCAGCGCCTACAGGTCCTGTGTGGGCCTGATCCTGTGTGGGTCTTTGCGGGGGTTAGTTACCTATCGATCCTTCGTGGGTCCGAAGACTTAGATGGATCAGTGATCATCTTTATCATCCTTGAAGAAGTATACTTGTGTGAGCTGAATCTGTTGGTTTCCTGTGTGGATTGTGTTGTGCAATCCTGTGTGGATTACGTTTTTCTTTCCTGTGTGGAATACGTTTACTTTCCTGTGTGGACTGAGTTGTACTTGGGCTCGGAGGTTGGAGCGTATTTGAATATGATAACTTAGGTATATGTATGGGCATATACCTAAGCAGAGTCGGTTGTTACTTCGTGATTGTACTTTTCTTCGTGGTTTATCCTTTGTGGATTTGAGAGACCTTCAGGGGTCTCGGGGTCCCTACTGAGTAGGTTATACTCACCCCTGCACAGGCTTTGCCCGCACTACGTTGTGTTGGTTGCAGACGACGGATAGCGTTGACCTTAGCTGAGGCTTGCAGAGCTGGACGGTACCCGGAGGTGGACCACTAGGCGGGACGTGCACGGAGCGGACGGCGGAACCCGTGGTGCAGTGGAGCTATCTGTACCCACCCTTCAGGTGGGATTTCTAGTGGACATCTCGGTGTAGCGGCTTTTACCTTTCAGTTGTTGTTTTCCCTTTCGAGTTGTACTTTACTTTCAGTTTGGGTTTGTATAATGGCCTATTTACTTTTCCGCACTTTCAGTTGTACTCTGCTTTTGCTTAGTGTTTACTTTCCGCTTGCTTACTCTGTGGTGTTAGTTTTCTTTACAAAGGCAATGCCTTCCCATTTTTTACCGGGATTTACGCCTTGGTGCTAGTCGCCAGCCCCTGGCCTATGGAAGGCGGGCTTGGGGTAGTCACGGCACGGACCCCGAGGGCGGGTCGTGACAGGTAAAGTATAGTATCATGATACGTCATGTGCAATGAGTGTTGACTCATGCTAATTCAAGTGCAACGAGGGTTTACTCGTGCTTCAAGTGCAATGAGGGTTTACTCATGCTCCATGTGCAATGAGCCTTGGCTCATGCTAATTCAATGTTAAGTGTTGTTGCCACATTTCCATGTTATGATTATCATGCTCTATCATGCCTTTATGTTCATGTTTCTCTTATGCTCTATTGATATTCCCATTGCCTAACATGTATTGTACTCCTCATGTTATTCATTATGTACTCCCTTACTGGGCTTTATAGCTCACCCTTTTCTTATGCATGTCCTCAGGTTATCCCATGCAATGCTAAGTACGAAGGAATGTAGTGGTCATGTAAAGGAAGTTTTCAATAAAGATGTTGTATTTCAAGTTTAAAGTTTTTATGTAATGATCCTAAGCCCCAAAGACACTAAACCTTTCGATCTTCTTTGTTGTATCAAGTGAAGTTTTATGTAATAAAGCATGTTTAAGTTGTAATAAAAAGCAGGGATGTCATAAATTGTATGGTGGAGATTGTACCCACCATATATTCCATTTGAAAATTGGGTATCAAATGATGCCCATTTACCTTGAATTTTTTATAATCCTCTCTAACAACTTCAACCGCACCGTGGGGGAAATCCTTGACTGCCTAGAAGGGTCATATCCATCGGGACATGAGTTTACCGAGGAATAGTCTCAAACAAGAGTTATATAATAATACCTCATCAACAGGCTGAAATAATTTCCAAGAAATCATGTGGTTGTGGACCACCTTTTCTTCACATTATATAGACTATCATTCTCATATTCTTCCCTCCGAATTTCATCAAGTTCCCTCAGTTAAAACTTGCACTTTTTCTATGCATCCTTGAGATCATAGTTCCTGGATTTTAGAGCCCAATAGGCTTTATGATCAAGCTACACAGCTAAATGAAATTTCATCCCATAGATCAACCAGAATGGATACATCCCCAGAGGATTCATGAAGGTGGTATTGTATTCCAACAATTCATCATCGGGTTTCATGGAAATGTCCCTCCTTGAAGCTCAAACTATCGTCTCAAGGATCTACATTAATTTACTGTTTGAGACCTCCACATGGCCACTAGAATAGGGATGGTATGGTGTCCCCTGGTTGTACCTCACATCATACTTCAAAATCACATTTCTCATCGACGAATTGACAAAACACATTCCTATATCACTGATCAGCACCAATTGAACACCAAAACTGTTGAAAATGATCTTCTTCAAGAAAGATACAATAACCTTTGTGGTGTTGTGTGTGGTTGTAGCATCTTACACCCATTTTGATACGTAGTGCACATAAACTAGTATGTAAGAGTTTACAAATGGTAGAGGAAAATGGACCATGTAGTCAATACCTTATATGTCGAAGATCTCAACCTCAAGAACGGGTTTTTGAGGCATTTCAACTCTGAACCCAAAGTTGCATATCTATTGGCATTAATCACAGCATGCCAAAAAAAATTGGCATCCTTGTGCTTGGTGGGGTAGAAAACCCCAAATTGGATAATTTTTTCCATTGTTCTGTATGGACCATGATGTCCCCCAGTTGGAGAATAATGACATAATTCCATAATTTCTTGAATTTCTTCTTTCCGGATGCAGCATCGGATCACCCCAGCTCTACCTGAGCGGAAGAAAATAGAATCTTCCAAGAAATATCATTTCACTTCAGACAGAAGTCTTTTCTTTTAGTGGAATTTCAAATCAGGGTGAATGACTCATAGCCATGTAATTGGCTATGTCAGCATAACACAGTTGAGGTGAATATCCAACAGAGAAATGATGCTCTTTTGGGAAGTCCTCTGGTATTTCTCTATCATCTTCCCTTTCTAGATGAGGCAATTGTAACCTGGAGAGATGATCAGTAAAAACATTTTCAATGCCCTTATTTTCAAAGATCTTCAAATCAAATTATTATAGAAGATACACCCAATGGATGAGTCATGGTTTTGCATCCTTCTTGTTTAGAAAGTATATATGTGTTGCATGGTCAGTGTAGACGATTACTTTGGATAACACTAAATAAGAACAGAACCTATGGAATGAAAAAACCATGATAAGAATATCCTTATCAATAGTAGTGTAGTTGATATGCGATTCATTAAAGGCTCTGCTAGCATAATATATCTGTCTAAATATTTGATTGAATCTCTTCCCAAGAACTACTCCCACTGCATAGTCACTTGCATCACAAAAGATCTCAAAGTACTCCTCCCAATTTGTGAATATCATGATAAATCTTCTACTGATTTTTTCATCATAAGTTGGAAATTTGTGGTTCATTGGTCGTCAAATTAAAAGATATAATCCTTTGTATGAATTTTGGTTAATGATTGGGCTATATTGGAAAAATCAAAACAAAATCTCTTGTAGAATCATGCATGCCCAAGAAAGCTTCATATTGCTCGGGCAGAAGTAGGAGTAGGCAATTGTGAGATGATTTCAATCTTGGTTGGGTCAACTTCAGTGCCCTTATTAGAAATATGGTGGCATAAGATTATGGCATGTTGTACCATGAAGTGGAACTTCACCCATTTTAAAACCATATTGGTGTGTTCACACCATTATAGAACTAAATATAGATTTCACAAGCAAGTGTTCAATGACTTCCCATAGACGGAAAAATCATCCATGATGAAATCCAAAATTAGATCTACCATATCATGGAAGATGGACAACTTGGAATTCTAAAATGTGGTTGGAGCATTAAATTTACCAAAATACATCCTCTGATAGGAAAAAGATCCATATGGTCATGTGAAGGTACATTTTTCATAGTCTTTAGGGGAAATATATATTTGGTTATAACTAGAATAACCATCCTTAAAGCAACAAAATTTGTGCCCTGGTAAGCACTCCAACATTTGATCCATAAAAGGAAGTGGGAAGTGGTATTTTCATGTGGAATAATTTATTTTTTGGTAATCCACACATACTTCCCATCCAATGACTATTCTGGTTAGGATAAGTTCATTTTTATCTTTGGTGGTTATAGTGATACTCCTCTTTTGGGTACCACTTGTAGAGGACTTACCCATGGGCTGTCGAAGATCGGGTAAATGAATCATGCATCTAATAGTTTTATTACCAACTTCTTCACTACCTCCTTCATGGGAGTATTTAATTGTGTTTATGGTTGCTGAGAGGGTTGGGCTCCTTCTTCATGTAATACCTTGTGGGTACAAATGGTTGGGTTGATCCCTTTATGATTATCATCTGTTCACCCAATGGATTGTTTTCTTGTCCTTGGAACTTGTAGGAGTGAATCCTCTTAAACTTTTGGGAGTGAAGAATTAAGGATTAATGGGATAGTGTTCTCATTACCCAAGTACTCATATTTTAAGGATGATAGGTGAGGTTTGTGTTCATGTTTAGCAGCCTTCATAACGGAGGACACCATTCATTCTACCTTAGCTTGCTCTTAGATATATAGAATGATTGCCCATTTCCAATAATGGCCACCCTGGCCAATGAAAAATAAAAACACTTATAGTTCATATTTAGATTGTATGTCATTGATGACCGGTGTAGTGGTGAGAGAAGAAAAATCCATTTCTTCACCCATGTAACCCAAGGGATTGTTCACTGTCATCAATAAAAACAATCATGAGTCTCCATCAATGATACATGCTTATCTACTTTGAGGATGTTATAGAAGAATTTTTCATCTCCCACTTTGAAGATATACTTTCCTTGGTGAACATCGATCAAAACCTTCCCTGTGGCCAATAAGGGTCTTCACAGAATAAGACGTCCCACGTTCACGAGCACATCCTCAAGTATCCCTTTAGGATATTTTATGGATTTATCTACTAGATAAAGGGAAACATGAGTTTGTTAGAGATCATTTGGCCCCATTTTTTAAGAGTACATTGGTAATAAGGTTACCACACGCCCCCCCAATGTCACAAAAGGCTTTCCCAAACTCAATGATACCATTGTGCAAGGTATTGTGAAACTACCTAGATCTTGGAGCTTGGGAGGAAAAGAATGTTTTACCACTACTAAGCATTCCTTAGTGAGACGAATGGTCCCAAAATCTTCTATAATTCATTTGTTTGAAAGTATCTCCTTCAATAACATCATGTACATTATACTTTAAGTTAATCCCTTAATGAATGGAACATTTATATGATAATTCTGAAGTACAACCATGAATTTCTCAAATTGTTGATCTAGATTCCTCTGCTTCATTCATGCAGGAAAATTTAATGTGGATTCATAAGGCTTCACCACATCTTTTCCCTTACCATTTTGGGACTCCATCTATTTTGATAAATTCTATATTGAGTGAAACTCCTTGATCTCGGCTTCATTATTTTACTTGGGAGAAGGTGGAGATGATTTTTCACTTTTATTTGTAGTTATTTTCTCAAAGACTTCATTTTCGCATTGTAAAGTGATAGTGATGGCCTCCTCCCATGGATTATTCTTGGAATTTGTTGGTAATGTACAATGTTTCCTTGAAGAGAGTTGATTGAAAAGTTTACCAATATGATTCTCAAGGCCCCAAATAGAGTCCTCTTGATTTTTAAATCATGTCTCAACAGCTGTTATGAATTTTGACATCATCTTCTCTAGATTTGATGGGGGTTCTTGTTGAGGTTGTTGTGCATCCGGTTAAGGTTTTGGTTACCTCGATTTTTTCATTGGGTGAGAGTTTTGATACCTTTTTTTTGAATGATCCCTACTGGAATTGTCTATGATATGTATTCTGGTATTTTTTTTTTACCATAACTAGTTGGACATTAGGGGTGGGGTTGAAAAGGTTTCTTTGTTTCCCCCATCCTGTATTTGAGTTATCTTTTCATGTTGGGTTTTGGTATTGATGGTACATGTTTGGCCTTATATTAAGAGATACATAGTTTACCTCTCTTTTTGAAGGATTGACACTTGTGCTTGGGTAGTCACCCATGGCATGTTTTTCTCCACAATAAATGCTTTTTTGGTGATTTTCCTCGTGAACATGAGATGTGTTTTTCAGATTTAGCTAATCAATATTCTTAGACACCACATAGAGTTGGTTAGAAAGCTTCATATTGGCATCAATGTTATGCTTTCCCCACTTTTGAGAACCCCACAACGAGTGCCATTGGAAGCTATTTTCTGATATATCTTCAAGTTATTTGAAGAGTTCCGCTTGATATTTTCACATCACTGTTCCTCCGACAGCAATATCCACTGTGGATTTGGTGTTTGTCGTCAGATCACCAAAGAAATTTTTTAATTTCATCTATAATTCACGTCCATGATTAGGTGACTTCCTTAATATTTCTTTGAAACTCTCCCAACATTCATATAAGGATTCTGAATCATGCTCCTGAAAATTGTAAATTTTTTTCCACAATGTCACCGTCTTGGAGGGTTGGAAATATTTTGATAAGAATTATTGGGCCAATGCCACCCAGGTGATGATGGAGGGTTGAGGTAGTCCTTTGATATAGTCCTTTGATTTATGCCTTAATGAAAAGGGGAATAAAAAATGGTGAATGCCATCCTTTGATGCCCCATGGGTATGAAAGGTAACAAAATTCTCTAGAAAATTAGAGAAATTAGTGTTGGGGTATTCACTTAGTAATACTCTAAATTTCACTATGTTTTGGATGAGTTTCATGATGGAGGGCATGATATCGAAATGTTGGTATTGCACCAGTGGTCTGAAAATTCTTGTATCCGCCCCTTGGATAGAAGGAAGATTGTACTCTATAAGGGTGTGACATGTGGCCAGTTTCTCTTGAGGAGGTCGGGGCACAAATATCTACCCATGAGAAAAATAAGGCCCCAGACCAGACTATAGGTATGGATATTGCTCTGGTTGGAACTACTGGAGTTGTTGTGGGCCATAAACTGGAACAAATGTAGCTGGTTGTTTTTTTGGTTCCATGGAATGAACTCAATTATGTTTTCTGGTAAAAGTCTAATATGCTCATTCTCCGTAGGTATTTGTTGGTTCTAGTTGTCATCTAAAACAAAAGGCTATCCAACTCCTTATACATCAGCTAGATCTCCCTCTTCTATTTTCTCCATGGGGGTGTTCTGGTTTTTCTTTTCCATGCGTTCTCATCATCACCAAAAGATGATTCGTTTGATCTTCAGATCAAGAAAAAGGAAGTCTGATGATTCACCGCTCTTGGAACGTGTGATTCAGCCACTCATACCCTTTTGATCGTACACAAATAAAAACAACAAACCAAGCGTAAAAGAGAAAAAATAAAATAATAAAAAATAGAAAGGAGATTAATAAAAGATTCATTTATAGAATTTTATTATTATTATTTTCCACTTTAATTAATACAAACTTATTATTCAAAACACCATTAACATTAATCTCCCCATAAACAGTACCAAAATTTGGTATCATTTATTTGGAAGTGTTAATTTTGACAATCCAAATTGAATTACCCAAAATTAATACTAGTATAGTGAAAGTATGGGATCAATCCATAAGAAGATGAAGTTACTGTATTTTTTTTTTCTGGTTTGTACATAATTAGGTGAGGTCTGGTGAAATTTAGAGTCGATGTATTATGTTTCAATGAAAAAGTAATTAATCTTTAATTTTTTTGATAAATTACTTTTGATGATAAAGAAAAAAAAATTTGATTCTTGATGAAAAATGGGAATAATGTATCAGGGCTGTGAATTTTTAAGGATAATTAATTAATAAATTTCCTTATGAGTTTGTGTTGTTCATGATAACTCACATTTTTTGGTTTTTGATATAATAGACCCCCTTAGTCTGGTGAACTTTTTTCAAATTAGTAGAAACTAATTCCTTGTTTTGGAATTTGGTTTCTATTAATTTTCTTAATTGTATCCCCTTTTGAAATGATAAGTTCACCCAATGGTTATGGATGTTCTTAATCTTAATTCCTTATAAGATCCTTGGAAATTACATTATTGGTATGATATAGGGTTTCCATTATAATTTAAAAATAGATTTTGAGGGATTATGAGAAAAATATAAGCAAGAAAATTATAGTACAAAAAATGATAAATAGAAACCCATAATCATCGACAGCCCCAACACATGGGTGATTTAGAAACTCATGGAGTAGTTGATGACTAACCAACTTGTGGACATGAGCCTTATCCCAGTTGGTAAGGACTCTGTAAGTGCATCCGGGAGACCTGAGATCAAATCTAGGAAGAGATGTTTTTTCCAGGGTATTGTAGCAATATTGTAGTAGTACTGTAGTAGTACTTTAGCAGGGACTGTGCAATAATGCAGTAGGTACTATAGAGAGAACTGTAGTAGGTACTCTTTGGCACTGTAGCATCTAGGAAAATGCCCCCGTTTGGGCCTTCGGAAAACCGATTTGGTCCCTGAGTCCCTTAAGGCCTTCGGGCCACCCAAGCCTTTGGGTTAGTAAGGACTTCAGGTCACCTCAAGGCATTTGAGCCACCTAAATGCAAATGCAAACCAGATGACCTACGAGGAGCAAGCTCTACAAAGAGGATGAGCAAGGTGCTTTCACCATAGAAGTAGCTAAATGGATTGTAAGAATGAGAGGGTATCGCACCTGCCATTGGCACAAGCTTGTGCATGCACGGGAATGCCTAGCCGAACAGTCATGTGAAAGTGGAGAGTTGATTTCATGATGAAGATGTTAGGGAGGAGTAGTTCCAAGTAGTTAGTCTGGGTTTTTTGTAATGTTTGAAGCATACAAGAAAATGAATTCTTCTAAGGCCTACGGGCCATGTAATACATACACCTACGGGCCTTGTAAGGGTTCCACCTCACCCCTCTAAAGGTGGATTATCAAAAATCAATAAAATGTGAAGGCCTTAAGGCCATTGGATGGATGGACTAACCAACTTCTGATACCTGAGTGAAACATTACAAAAACAATTGTATTGAAGATTGTTGGGGAGGCATTGGCAGCACCTCCTCTCTTTTATTCTCTCCTTCTTCTCTCATTGGGAATCTATGGAATTGGACCCTTTTGGTATCTGAGAATGCATGGAAAATTAAGTGGGTATTCCATTCTATTTATAACTTTTAATAATTCAGAACGGATTATAAAATGTTCACAGTGTGTACTCAAGTCAACATGAATTGAGCCATTTTTTCTCCATCAGTAGGTGAGCTACTACATCACCCTTAACTTTCAACATGACACCACCTAGTTTGTGGGGGTATACAGTGTGTATTGTTTCCCGACATGGCATGTAACATCAAAAATTTTCCACCAACCACTTCTAAAAGGGGGTACATAGAATGTTTAAGGTAATCACACGACGTGAAATCACTTGTCGGCAATAAGGGTCTATAATTGTTTCAATCGATCTGTGTCTTGGGAAAAAGTACCAAATGTAAGAATACAGTACACACTGTGTCTATTTTAATTTTTGTTCTAGCCCTTCCCGATTTGTCTCTTAGTTTTAAAAATACTGTAAATTTATCATGATCATCGAATCAGAGCATTTTATCTTAAAATCAACATGTATATGTGATGAAAACATGTTTGTATATTCAATAAAATATATGAAAAGGTATAAAAAATTTGGTCACATCATATTTCTTTCCCTGAAGTCCACAGTAGAAGATAAATTGTGTTGGATAAATCACAGAGGATATATCACTGACATTTGTTGATGAAGATGATGCCGACTAGAATACCCAGAGAAAACGAATTGAGATATGTGTCCACTATTATAAAAATTAAAGTCAAAATTGAAACATGGATGGAATAAAAAACAATTACTAGTGTGTTCAAATCTTCTAAGAAATGCGAATCTAATATAATGAATATGATTTTCCTAATTTTTTTTAGAAATTGATTAAGAAAATTTTTAGACCAGGAACTGAGACAGTGTGAGATTCTGAGGCCCGATATTCTTGGATCAATTTGTTGAATAAAGTATTGTTTTTAATTAAATCACACTGGTTATTTCTACTCTAAACATTAATAACATCTAAATGGGTGTCTAGATGAAAATTTTGAGGGTGTTGTTGTGTTAATAGAAACAATTTTACAATAGTCAAGGCCTAATATCAGTTGGCACGGGTTGACTGTGAAACATAAAAATTGGACGTAACTATCCTTAAAATGTTTTTAATAAAAATATTTTATTTGGCTTTTTGTGGATTTCCTTTAATTAATACATTTTTTCAGGAATTGAGGGTTATCTTTGTAACCTTGAAAATTCCTTTGGGGCAAGGAAATTGAAACCTCTCCAATGAACGATGATGAAGGCCGACAGATTGAGGATCGATGACGACACAAACATTTGTTCTTCATCAATGACCAATCCAATCATTGAGGTACTATGTCAATATCAATGTGATTTCGTTTCCAATTAATATAATCAAAAGACTACCACGGACAAACACATGAATAGGTTGATCCATGATTTGATCATCCATATGGGAGGGATAGTTATTATGGGATTAAAGGGAATAAATCTTGGTGATTGTTTGAAAGATTCTTTCTTAATGATCCTAATAACACGAATGGATCAAGGCCGAATGGAAAAGGACATGTTCTGTTCTCTGGGTATTCATGTTCTTAATCTCTTTACCTGTAAATCTATCATGTTCTTTATGAACTCTTTACCCATTGAAACCCTATGTGAATGATTGATCGTTGCACCCATGATCCATGGTGGAACAATCCAACACTGAGGTTTTTGATCCGTGATGACATAGAAGAGTTGTGGAAGGAGCACAAAAAGAGGTAGGTGACATATAGATAAGGGCGTAAGGAATGACGGGTCGTTGGTAGGGTCGGTGACTATAAGAGCGGAACCAGCTCGGTAAGGGCGGTCAGGCTAGGCGAGGCAGGGAAGGAACGGACTATCGGAAGGGTGGGAAACAGCGGTGGTGGAGGCCATGGACGGTGACCAGAGGCAAGAATAAGAGGTCACAACGGCTTTGGAAGGATGCATCTCAGATCTATGTCAGAGGAAGAACCCATGGTGGCAGCCTCAGGGTAGGTGATGCAATGTCCTGCCACATTGAATGCAGTGGTCGTCTTCATTGACCATGGGAGCTAGCTGGACACAGGGTCGGGTGACCTCGTGGATTAGACAGACGCAGCTAGGGTGGGCAACATTCAATGGAGAACAGTCAGCCCATGCGACACAATCTGACTATTGAACTTCTCCACACATCCCATCGGGCCGGGATGAGCCAATTCAGGCTGGGCTAGTTTGGTCCAACGTAGACCGACTAGGATTAGTTGGGTGGGACCCAGACCGAACCAAACACTTTTTACTAAATTGTCCATATCTTGAAAATCGTCTGTCTGTTTGATGATCATTTTGTGGAGTTGGGGAAATTGCGATGAGACTGACCTCTTGAGATACTCTTAGTAAATTTTTGTGGAATATTTCATATAGAACAATTTCTCAAGAAATATATTCTTCAAGAACAGGTGCGCTACAAGTGGAATCCTACCATTGAATGTTACTATATGAAATTTGTGACTATGTGACTTGGGGGTTGCATAACTCATCAAGTATCCATGATCCATCAATGATCTATAAGCCATTGACGCTTCATGTGCCATTGATGCTCTGTGTTCCATCAACACTCCATTCTCCATCGATTCTCAATTCTCCATCGAAAACCTGAGCACCATCACCGCTTTGGGTTCCATCAACCCTCCATGCACCATCGATGCACAGTGCACCACTTACGCTCAATGTGCTACTAATGTTACATGCTCCATTGACCCTCTATGATCTGTTGAAACTTCTAGTGTCTTAATGATTGGGAGATCTATGGACTAAAACTGGAAATCCTTCCCTTCTTACATTAGACTTATACTTGTGTGAGCTGACTATTTTGATTGTATTTCATGTGTTTCCGTTGTGGTATATTTAGTGTGCTTCCATTGTGGTGTACTTCCCATGTTTTCTTTTTGGTGTACTTTATGTGTTTTCTTTGTTTTTTACTTTTTGTGTTTCATTTTTTGTGTACATTGTGTGTTTCCATTGTGGTTTACTTTGGGTGTTCCTTAGTGGTATTTTCCCTTTGTGTTTTTGGGGTCCCTACTAAGTATTGTTTTACTCACCCTACATGGGCTATGACCACACGTCTAGTGTCTTGTGTAGATGATCAACACTTTGATGAAGTCCTTGGTGGACCTAAGATAAGTGGTTCTTAAAGACAGGACCAAAAGACAAGATTTACTTCAGTGACATCAGACAGTTGTTTCTATACCTACCCTTCAAGTAGGGTTTTCTACAGACGATTTTCATGAGCTTGTAATTTCAAATTTGATAGGTCTTGTATTATGACCCTGTTTACATTCTATTTTTTTTATTATTACTCTGTGAGGGTATTTTAGTGATATGCGTGCATTTTTACTTAGTTTTTTCAGTTCATCACTTTTTCAAGGAAACAAGTGCCTGATTACATGTACTTAGGAAAATGACTCTCATTTGTGGGATATTCCTACTCGGTGCTAGTCGCCAGCTCCTATCCTATTGGAGGTGGCTTGGGGTTGTCATAGCATGGGCCCCGGGGGACGGGTTGTGAAATAGTGGTATCAAAGAAGTTCAGTTCTACCTAAGGAACCGAGATTCTATGATATCGGTTTGGGGATATTGTGTTAAGTGTTTCGAGTTTTTCTTTCAGATGATCAACTCCAGTGCTAGTGTGGTAGCTGGTGTATCCATGCATTGAGACTCTAAATTATTCATTTTGACTCCTTAAATAAAAACACTACTTGTAGGGAAAACATAAATGGTACATGAATCATATAGGATTGACTGTGTTATCATGTCCTTCTTGAGTCAGTGTCTGCTCACAAGGTATAATATATTGATTGTGGTATGTCTTCATCTATTTTAGGATTCCTTCACATTGACTTCCATCCAAGATTCTAATGTGTGATCATGGGGATGAATTTCCTAGAGATGAGATGTCATTACAGGGACCAATACAAGTGATAGAACCCCTAAGTGGTGTACCAGTGATACCACCACCAGAGAGTAGTAGTTACTAACAACATTACTGATATAGGATTCATGCAGGCTGCTTCTATTGCATGAGTTCTAGAGGAAGTGACCTCATAGTTTCATGGGTGATCCAGACCCCCAGACAGCTGAGGATTGGCTGGAGGTGGTTACGTGTGTCTTCCACCTAGTGACGATGCTTCTTTACTACATGGGGGTCCAAGATGTGAGTCTTCTACTGGGCACATTGGGGAGATGGTGGAGCTTAGTGATCTAGAAGCATGATGAGATGAACCTAAAATGAATAAACATTGAGAATCTCATTAGGGGGGAGTTATTTTCAGTAATGAAACACTTCGTGTGTATACAAAAGCTAGTGCATTTGCATAATGCCAGCAAGATAGTAGTGGAGTACTCAATGAGATTTACAGATATTTCTTGCTACTCCACATATATGGTGTGGGACACATTCTTCAAGGCCAAAACCATTCAGTAGGGGATATGATAATAGATTAGGTAATCCATTATATTCCTTAGCATTCCTTTATATGTTGGGGTACTAGAGAAAGCCTTGCTAGTGGAGAGCTTTCTGGCGGAGCAGGAGCCAGAAGTGGGAGATACCAGCAGGCACCAGGTAACTGTGTCTTTGGTAGTTGTTAGTTGATAGCTGATGCAGGGATCCAAGAATATCAGATAGTTCGAGGGATGAACCCATGACTCAAGTTTAGTAGTGTGTGGCTCCTAGGTAATATTGTGTCATCCATAGGATATGTATTGTTACTCATGCGGTGGTCGGAGGCATCTAGCTAGAGATTTTTTGACCCATCAAAAGACCAATCAGGAGATGGTCAAAATACCACCGAGGTAGAGTTGAAGTAAGGAATAGGTTGTTCCACTAGGTGGTGGATATGGCAGAGGAGTTGGACGGGCAGCAGGAGGTGGGGAAGGTTTAAGGTACTACCACCACCACCCCCAAGTGGTCCACCACGGGCTTAGGGAGATGATGGCTATTGATGATGCCCACTTTAGGAAATGGATACTTATGACCCTATTTTTCTAGAGAATATTAGAAGTACGATCTATGTCTTTTCAACAATAGCTATTGTTTTTATGGACACAGGTTTCAGTCACTCTTATCTCTCCATGACCCTTGTTTCAGACACAGAGATTCTAGTTGAACCGTGGACTCGATCCTTATGCATAGAGAATCCTATAGGAGGATATTCTCTTATCACACACTGTTTCCAATAGTGTGACCTTACCCTTGGTGGTGAGAGTTTCTATAGGGATCGTTTGGTGGTAGCGTTGAGTCCTTACGACGCCATTCTTGGTATGGACTAGTTATCTGCAGTTCATACCTAGATTGACTGTTTTAGGAATAGAGTGCAATGTGTTGATGGAGATGGGACCATGTTTTCCTTTTTATATGAAAAGGAATCCCAAGAACATTGTACGGACATGAATGTAGGAGGGTGTAGCCGATCACACACCAGTTGGCTAGCATGACCCTTTCTCCAGTAGATGGTATGAGTCCTCAATTTCTTAGTGGTGGATGAGTATGAGGATGTCTTTATAGAAGATGTTCTAGGATTACCTCCTTGTTGGTATGTGGACTTATACATTATGTATACCATGGGATGACATTGATATCAACACCATCATATTGGATGGCTCTCATGGAGGTTTTTTAGTTGAGGGGAAAACTGGGGGACTTGCATTGGAAGGGCTTCATAAGACCCAATGTTTCACTATAGGAGGTTCATGTTTTGATTATCTGGAAGATAGATGGGATCTTGAGGTTATTTCTAGACTTCTGGAGCCTGCACTAGGTTATCGTGAAGAACAAGTATCCACTAATGAGGATTGATGACCTCTTCGATCAGATAAACGGAGCAAGTTCTCAAAGATAGACCTCTGATCTGGCTATAACAAGCTTCATGTATGGTATGTGGATGTAACACCCCCACCCTAGTTACCCAGAGTGAGTGTATTATTACAAAACATTGGCATGATCAAAAAGATATATTCTCGAAAGACTGATTAGTTTAGTAGCCTTGGAAACACTAGATACATTCATAAAGTTTACATTACATCATAAAGTGAAAACTAATACAACATCTTGTCTCCACACTCATATCCCCTTATAAAATCCATGCAGGTCATTCATAAAATACTTTTTCACATCCTTGGAAAAATAAAACATAGAAAGGGGTGAGATCAAATGCCCAGTAAGGATAACAATATAGAGAAAATTTTCATAAATAAGCAAAAACATTTAAGGCAATGTATGACTAAAACAAAATACTTTTAAACTTGAACTTCAGCATAATATGGAAGACATAAAAAGAAATAATTCCATTTACTTATTCACATGAATATTATACTAGTCGAATAATCACATGAAATATCAATAACCACTTTCATAATGATGGAATGCATAATGCTAGACAATTATAACCACATAGTCAAGTCCTTGTGCCAAGAATACAAATAATATTTTTCAAGGCCTTGTGCCAAGACACTTTTTGCCTCATGAGACCTACTGATGCATTGAGGAACTATAGCAGGCTTTACATTTCACTTATTAAGTCCAATGCATTCCTCATATGAACAAGTTTAAACGTAACATAAACATTCGTATTAAAACTAGCATATGAAATGTCAATACTTTCTTCATAAACCATGAATGGTATAAAAATAACACATCCATATCCATACATATCACAAAACCTTCAATACAATATGGATGTTTTGTATCATAATAAATTAACATCAAATAATCTTAAAATATATCGAAGGATGTTGACATAGATGAAATGAAAACTATTTGAGAGAAATATCTCCTTTTTAAAATAATTTAAAAGTCACATAATTATAAAAGAAAACAATTACTGTGAATATATTCTTATAATCTTGTAAGGGAAGCATCGATGATTTTATAATGGATGAAAATAGCTGCACCCGCTGTATATGTTAAAAAGGACATTCTTACCTTAATTTTGTCGAAAAGGTTATAAAGGACCTTGTTTGGAAAAAGATAGAAAGATTCCTTTATAAAATTCATATAAATAGACAACAAGGGTACAAATGAAATTAACCCATAGTGTGTAAAATAGTAATAATGATTTGAAATACATTTTTATGAAACATGGAAGTGGATGATAAAGAGGTACCATTAGGTAATTATGTATAAAAAACCTCAGATAATGAAGAGATTGTGAAATAAACCTTTACCTTGTTATTTACCTTAGATGAGGGTAAGTTAACATCTTGTATAATGGTGAAATAATTGTCATTAAATTATACAAGAATTATATACATTAACATGATATTATATATGATCTTTTAACATTGCATTGTAAATAATATCTTAGTATTATCATCATTTTGCGTTTTAACGTAATCGTTTTTTTTATATTCATTATTATGTGAGAAATATTTTTTATGGATGGGATGTATCTTATTCATATACAGAATGATATCAAGTCCTTACACATTATTTTTATTAATCAAATGAGAATTAGTCATGAATGGATACGATGGGGAATGAATCTCATCGCATTCGTGGGGACGGTAGTCCGTACGTACACACGAGCGACAATATCACACTTTTGATATTAAAATAATATATAATTGGATAGTATATCCTATATAAAGAATCATTATCATGTTATATTTATTATTTACATGAATTACACATGATTATTATACCCATCCAAATAATTCTATTTTGAATAACAATTACACCACAGCGTGGAGACGGTAAGCTGTACGTACGCACGTATGGTGACATGTCATTCAAAGGATGCATAGAATATTGAATATGGTTGCACCATATTTATAATAACATCACAGTACATAGAAGATAATGGAGTTATTATTTTAGAATGTGAATAATAATGAAATAAGAAGTTGAAGAAGAAAGGAACCTGAAAGAGGGTGTTGAAAACATTACCTCTTCTTTGGGTTCGTCCTTTTGATTTGATAAAAAGGGATCCATAGGTTGGATTTCTGATCAAACTAAGGCCTCTAGATTGAAGTAAGGTAAGTTTAGAGGATATTTGGGAAGGGTTTAACAGATCAAAAAGGCTTTTAAGGTGTAAATTAGAGAGAAGGGGGAGTACCCTTTTATAAGAGGGGTGATGGGAACCTTTGGAAAATCTAGATATACTATTTTATAATAAATTCATATTCAGTTTCTAATTTCTCCAAATTAGATTATTTAAAGTATAAGGTGGGGATGAATCGAAATCCTTTCAACAAATAGATTTTAGACTAGTTTATGTCACTAGATTAACCTTATCATTTATATTTAACTCTTAGTTAAATAGATTGACATTTACCATGTCTCTTTGTATTTTTATATTATATAGTTAAAAAACATACTATATACATCTAAGAAACCCCCAAGTACTCCATTAATGATACACCTATCATGATATAATTCCTTTGGCATAACCTTATATTTTTAGGAATAGAATATCAATTAATAATATAATATTTGTTTTGAAAACACTTTTTTGTCAATTTAGACCCTATTGGGTATTTTGTTTTTGATAATTTCATAATAGCAATATTACATCGAAAAAAAATTTATATAACCAATCCTAATATGTCATATTAACCTATAAATTTATTGGAATTCATAGAAAGTCTCAAAATTACATTTATTTTGATATTTATTATATCAATTATTTTAATATTTCATTAATTAGTTAATTACTGCATCACCATTGTGTCATAAATAAATTAAACTATGTAATGTATAAAAATTATAAACAAAATAAAATTGTGTAGGAAATATTTTTATCTTTCTAATGAATATTTATAATCTAATTTATCTTATGTATAACCATATATTAAAAATGTTTTAGTAATTGAACTTGGATTTTAACTCTTTTAACTCTACTCTGAATTAAATAATAATAAAAGTCCTAATCTAATCTATATGGACCTAAATGATAATATTTTATTCCTAATGTTGTTTTTGGTCGAGATAAACTTGTCCAACAGAATTAGGACATGTGTTAGGGTAATATTAATATCATTTCTACCCTTAATTACCCTATTTACTTTTAACTGTGGTAAATAAAAGTAAACAATTACTATGCGCCAAAAATTATTTTTATCTTATTGAACCACATATTACTCCTTGATATTAACAGTGCCTCTCGGATTTTTTAAATTCCACTCACAAAAGCAATAAAATTATGTTTTATGTGAATTTCCAAATTCTCCTAGGAGGTGGGTAAAAGACGGTGAAAAGTTCCATAAAATTTTTATATATCTAAAATGATTCTAAAGTAACTCCAATGAATTACATAGAACTTATACTGGTATTATTTATCCATTTTGACCTTAATTAAATTCAAATAAAATAAATAATTAATTAAATAAAAATTCGGTTTTAAACCATGACTCCGTGTTTATCACAATTCATCAAAAATAGAAATTTTTTAGAAAAATAACAACATTTCACCCTAGGCTAATTTCGATATTCCGAATCCAAAAATGAAGTCCATTTTGAAAGATAAAATTTATAAAATTTCAAAAAGTTGGTATTCTATTCATAACGGCTAGTTTGATTTGTTGTGGTGTGTGTTAGAACTCAAAGTTGCGTACAACACAGTCTACTATATTATTCAAAGAGAAGCATACCATGGAAGCTTGGGGTGTTACATTCTCCCCTCCTTCAAATAATTTCTTCCTCGAAATTTCTAGAATACTACCACACGAAAAGACTCGGGTGATTATTCATCAAAAGTTCCTAGGGTTCCCACATTGCCTCTTCCATCTTCTGGTTTCTCCATAGAACTTTTACCAGACGAGTTGTCCGGTTTCTCAGCACTTGTTCTATGGTATCATGAATCCTGATGGGATCTTCGTGATAAGACAGATCAGGTTTGAGTTCTAATTCTTCATAGGTGAGTACATGCGTTGGGTCAGGCATGCATTTTCTCAACAGTGATACATGGAACACATCGTGAACTTTGGAGAGATTTGGTGGAATTTATAAATAGTAAGCTACAACACCAATTCGTTCTAGAATTTCATAAGGTCCGATGTAACTTGGACTCAATTTACCTTTCTTACCGAAACGTATAACTCCCTTCCATGGAGATACCTTCAGGAAAACATGATCTCCAACCTAAAATTCCAAATCCTTCCTTCAATTATTGGCACAGCTCTTCTGCCTACTTTGAGATGCTTTGATGTGGTTTTCGATTACCTTCACCTTTTCCATTTTTTCTCCACCAGTTCTAGGCCTACATGTTTTCTTTCACCAACATTATCCCAACAGGTTGGTGTGCGACATCTCATTCCGTATAATGCTTTATATGGTGCCATCTGAATACTTGAATGAAAGATATTGTTATAGGAAAATTCTACCCGAGGTAAATATTGATCCCACATACACTAAAAGTCAAGTGAGAAAGATCTCATCATGCATTCTAAGGCTTGAATAGTCCATTCTGATTGTCCATCTGTTTGATGTTGGTAGGCACTGATCAAGCGATGTTCAGTATCCAATCCCTTTTGAAGAATCTTCCAGAATCTTGGTTTAAAACGGGGATCACGATCAGAAACAATTGATAGGGGTACTCCATGAAGTCTCAAAGCTTCATTAATATATAGTCTTACTAGACGTTCAAGTGGTAGATCTTCTCTTATAACATAAAAATGTGTTGATTTGGCAAGACGGTCAACAATGACCCATATTGCATCATTCCTTCTAGTAGACTTTGGTAGTCCCATGAAAAAGACCATCATGATATTATATCATTTCCACTCAGGTATGGGATGAGGTTGCATGACTCCTCCAGGATATTGCCTTCCAGCTTTCAGTTGTTGAAAAACCATACATCTTGACACAAAATCAGCAATATCCCTCTTCATGTTGTCCTACCAAAAATGTTCCTTCAAATCTCTATACATTTTGGTGCTCCTAGGGTGTATAGAGTAATTGGAACTATGAGAATCATCTAACAATTCCCTTTTTAGATCAGGTATATCGGGAACACAAAGTCTCTTCCCAAATTTCAAAATTCCTTCTTCATACACAAAGTCTATCAATCTCCCATCATTCACAACTTTAATCTTATTTTGAAATTCTTCATCATCGGTTTGAGAACTCTTAATCTTTTCTAGAAAAGATGGTTCGGAAACCATTTGAAAAAGCATTGATGTTTCACCTTCCATGGTAATTCCCATATCCATCTTCACTAGATCCATGAAAATAGGATCCCTTTCAATTACCATCATGTTCAAAACTCCATTATCTTTTCTAATCAATGAATCTTCCACCTTATTTTCCTTCCCCGGGTGGTAGTGTATCGTGCAATCATAATCCTTGAGTAGTTCAAGCCATCATCTTTGCCTCATGTTATGTTCTTTCTGTGAGAAAATATACTTCAAACTTTTGTGATCAGTATAAATCTCACATTTTTCACCATAGTGATAATGTATCCATATCATTAAAGAAAATATTACAGCAGCTAACTCAATATCATTAGTAGGATAGTTTTCCTCATGAATTTTTAGCTGTTGTGATTCATAATAAATAACCCTATCATTCTACATTAGGACACAAACAAGTCCTTTTTTCGATGCATCAATATAAATAACGAATCCATCATTCCCCGATGGTAGAGTCATTATAGGATCATTTACTAATCTTCTCTTCAGTTCTTCAAAACATTCTTCACACTCTTTTGTCCAAACAAATTTAACCCATTTACATTTGAGCTTCGTCAATGGGTTAGCCAATCGGGCAAAATTCTGGACGAAACACCAATAATAACCTGCTAAACCAAAAAAATTGTGTACTGCTGTTATACTCGTCGGTGTGGGCCATTCTTTGATTTCCTTAGTCTTAGAAGGATCAATAGAGATTCCATCCTTAGAGACAATATGTCCAAAAAAAGAGATCTCTTGAAGCCATAATTCACACTTGCTAATCTTCCCATATAATTCATGTCTTCTAAGAGTCTTCAGGATAATGCGCAAGTGATTTTCATGATCTTCATAGCTTTTGCAGTATACCAAGATATCATCAATAAATACCACCACAAAATCATTGAGATATTCCTTGAAAACTCTATTCATTAGATCCATGAATACAGAGGGTACATTAGTCTTCCCAAAAGGCATTACTGTAAACTCGTAATGCCCATACCTAGTTCAAAATTCTGTCTCTATAGTGTCTTACTTCTTCACACACAACTAATGGTATCCAGATCGAAGGTTAATCTTTGAAAATTATTGATCTCCATTCATTTGGTCAAATAAATCATCAATGCGAGGTAGGGGATACATGTTCTTTACTGTTATAGCATTGATTTCCCAGTAGTCGATACATAACCTCATAGATCTATATTTCTTCTTAACAAAAAGGAATGGGGCTCCCCATGGATAAACACTAGGGAGAATAAATCCATTATTACTAAATTCCTCTAGTTGTTTCTTTAGTTCCACTAATTCTACAGTGTCCATTCTATAAGCAGTCTCTGATATGGGTTTTGATCCATGAATTATATCAATGGAAAACTCAATTTCTCATTCTGGAGGATGTCCAGGTAAATATTCTAGAAACACATCAACATATTCTCTCAAAATTGGTACATCCTCTATTTGAACATTCCTTTCCCCACCCATGGTCATTTCTTTATCTTCCTCCCTAATTATTTAATTTAGTTGAGCTACTGAGGGTGGATCTACGTAAAAATTTGGTGGTGATAATTCCACTATAAAGATAAGGTGTTCCTTATCATCATCATCAAAAATAGTAACCTCCTTCTTCTTAAAATGAATTTTCGCATCATGGTCCAAAATACAATCTATACTAAGGATTATATCAAATTCAATCATAGTTATGATGATGAGATCCATAGATAATGAATATCTATGTGCTCTGATGGGGACAGATTCACAAAACATTCTTGCAATGATACTTCCCATTAGAGTTTTGACTGACAACTCCCTTGTTAAATCAAATTGGAAATATCTAATTCTCTTAGAAAACTAGGAAGATATGAAACTATGTGTTGATCCAGAATAAAATAAATAATTGGCTAAACTTGAGGAAACCATTAAATTACCTTCCACCGCGTCTTTCAGAGCTTCTACCTCGGTAGTAGTGACATCATAAGCATGGCCTTGATCTCTTGTCCTTTTCTGAGGTAAGTTCCCCTGACTCTTAGGACATTCATTTGCATAATTTCCCATCTCCTTGCAGTTGTAGCATTGAAAATTAGTAGCTTCTTTCTTCCCCTTGCAATCACGAGCTTGGTGGAATTTTTCACCACACTTGTATCAGACTCCCATTTCCTTCAAGCAAGTACCAGGGTGTTTCTTCCAACATTTACTACATGATGGATATTCATATGTTCCCTTCTTCCCCTTATTTTCATTTCCAGAGTGAGCAGTAGATCTATTATTCTTTTTCTTTTCTTTAAATTCATATGACCTAGGGAATTATTTTTCTATCTTGATAGCACACGAGACAATATCTTCGAATGACGAAAAGGATTGTGAGACCAATGCTCGATAGAGAAACAGTTTTAACCCATCAATGAAATGATCAATATTACTTCTTGGGTTACGTATATAATCTACAACATACCTTTCTAACCTTGTAATGTTGGACTCCTACTTTGTGACATTCTCATCCTCCTTTTGTCTCAGACGTACAAATTGCCTTTCCATATCTACTCAATGGTCACGAGGAAATTATTTTTCAAAAAACATATCTCTGAACTCCCTCCATTCCATATTTGAGACTTCATCATCATCCTTCATGTTTATAATCAATTACCACCATTGATCATCATCTTTAGTGAGGCGGTAAACTGCAATGATAACTTTTTCTCATTTACTACTTCCTAAAGCCTAAAATATTTTCTCTACGGAACTTATTCATTTCTCAGCTATCAATGGATTTGTACTCCAATTTAATTTTGGTGGATGTTTCCTCATGAAGTGATCTAACATTGATCCTCCACGTTGTGGATCAGTGTGCTCCATACGGGTAAGGTTGTTATTCATAACCTGAGTGAGTTTTCCCAGTATGGAAATTAGCTGATCAGAACCAGTTATATCACCAGCTCCACTATAATTATTTTGAGCAGGTGGGAAATCTCTACATGGAGTGCATGCATTGATATGGTTTACATTTCTTCCACTAGAAGTAATTTCAAAGAAATAGCATAAACTAGATCGGTTTATGAAGCAAAATACATAATTCCATACTTGTAAAACACTTAAAATAAATTGAAATATTTATGGATATAATCCATAATAATGAAAATTTTTTCTTTGAGGAAGAATATACTCATAAATCCTTCATAATGTTTTGTAAATAAAATGATAATTATCCTAGGAATATCCCATGGGAGTGTCGTAACCAAGAGTGTAGCAAGGCCCGTTGTCGTGCACCAGTTCTCATTCAAGTCTAGATCAAAGCGGTGTTTACGGGTTTTACCCCTAGGTACATCTATGCCAGAGCCGCCTCTACCTGCTCGTATCTAGACAGGGATGTATTTCTTGGAAAAATCACAAAATCTCTACAATACTAAAATTCTAGGAACTTCTTCTATACTAATCCTCAATGTCTATCTTATGGCTATGTGCTCAAACCAGAGTTTATCTAAATCTAGCTTCCAAGGTTTGTACTAAACATACTAAGATACCTACTATAACTCCCTGACCCCAGTTACCCAGTGTTGGTGAATTATTACAAAACATTGACATGATCACAAAAGATCAAATATCGAAAGACCGATTAGTTTAGTAGCCTTGGAAACACTAGATATATTCATAAAGTTTACATTACATTATAATGTGAAAACTACAACAACATCTTGTATCCACACTCATATCCCCTTATACTATCCCTACAAGTCATTCATAAAATACTTCTTCACATCTTGGGAAAATTAAAACATAGAAAGGGGTGAACTCAAATTCCCAGTAAGGATAACAATATAGAGAAAATTTTCATAAATAAGCAAAAACATTTAATGAAATGTATGACTAAAAAATCCTTTTAAACTTGAACTTCAGCATAATATGGCGGAAATAAAATGAAATAATTCCATTTACTTATTCACATGGATATTATACTAGTAGAATAATTGCATGCAATATCAATAACCACTTTCTTAATGATTGAATGCATAATGCCAGACTATCATAACCACATAGTCAAGGCCTTATGAAAAGACTACAAATAAGATTTTTTCAAGGCCTTGTGCCATGAGACTAATTTGTCTCATGAGACCCACCGATGCATCATGGAGCTATAGCGGGCTCCACCCGTCACTTATAAAGTCCAATGCATTCCTCATATTAACATGTTTAAACATAACATAAACATTCATATTAAAACTAACAAACGAAATGTCAATACTTTATCCATAAACCTTGAATGGTATAAAAATAACACATCCACAGTCAAACATGTCACAAAATATTCAATACTTTATGAAAGTTTTGTATCATAATAAATAAACTTCAAATAAGCTTAAAATCCATCAAAGGATGTTGACATAGATGAAATCAGAAATATTTGAGAGAAATATCTCTTTTTTAAATCATTTAAATGTCACATAATTATAAAAGAAAACATTTTCTTTGAAAACATTTTTATAAGATTTTAAGGGAAGCTTAGAAAATTTTAGAATGGCGGAAAATAGCTGCACCCGCCGTATAAGTTAAAAAGGACATTCTTACCTTAATTCAGTCGAAAAGGTTAAAAAGGACATTGTTTAGAAAACGACAGAATGATTCCTTTATAAACTTCTTATAAAAAGTCATCAAGGGTATAAATGACTTTAAATTGTAGTCTTTAAAACATTAATAAATATTTGAAATAAATTTTTACGAAACATGGAAGTGGATGACAAATAGGTCCCAGTAGATAATTACGTATAAAAAACCTCAAATAATGAAGAGATTGTGAAATAAACCCTTACCTTGTATATTTCCTTGGTTGAGGGTAGGTTTACCTCATGTATAATGGTGAAATAATTTTTATTAAATTATATATGAATTATATACATTAACATGATATCATATATGATCTTTTAACATTTCTTTGTAAAAAATATCTTAGTATTATCATCATTTTGGGTGTTAACGGATTCGTTTTTCTTTATATTATTTGTTTTGTGAGCCATATTTGTTATGGATGGGATGTATATTATTCATATACAGAATGATATAAAGTCCTTAAACATTATTTTTACTCATCAAATTAGAATTATACTTGAATGGATACGATGGGGAATGAATATCATCGCGTTCGTGGAGACGACAGTCCGTACGTACGCACGAGCGACAATATCACTCTTTTGATATTAAAATAATATATAATTGGATATTATATCATATATAAAAAATAATTATCATGTTATATTTATTATTTACATGAATTACACATCATTATTATACCCATCCAAATAATAATGTTTTGAATAACAATTACACCACGACGAGGAGACGGTAAGCCGTACGTACGCACGTATGGTGACATGTCATTAAAAGGATGGATATAATACTGAATATGGTTGTACCATATTTATAATAACATCACAGTATATATAATATACTAGAGTTATTATTTTATAATGTTAATAACAAAGAAAGAAGAAGTTGAAGAAGAAAGGAACTTGAAAGAGGTTGGTGAAAACATTACCTCCTCTTCGGGTTCTTCCTTTTGATTTGATCAAAATGGATCTTTAGGTTGGATTTTGTTCAAAATAAGGCCTCCATGTTAATGTGAGGGAAGTTTAGAGGATATTTGGGCAGGGGTTGTCCGAGTCAAAAGGCTTTGAAGGTGAAAATTAGAGAGAAGTGGGATTGGGATTTTATAAGAGGGGCGAGGGGCACCTTTGGAAAATCTATATATATTATTTTATAATAAATTAATATTCGGTTTCTAATGGCTCAAAAGTAGATTATTTAAATTTTAAGGTGGGGATGGGTCTAAATCCTTTCAACCAATAGATTTTTTACTGGTTTGGGTCACTATATTAACCTTATAATTTATATTTAACTCTTAGTTAAATAGTTTGACATTTACCATGTCTCTTTGTATTTTTATATTATATAGTTAATAAACATTCTATATACATCCAAGATACACCCAAGTGGTCCATTAATGATAAACCTATCCTGATATAAGTAATTCGGCCGAACCTTATATTTTTAGGAATATAATATCAATTAATAATATAATATTTGTTTTACAAACTCTTTTATGTCAATTTTGACACTATTGAGTATTTTGTCTTTGATAATTTCATAACAGGAGTATTACATAGAAACAAATTTATATAACCAATCCTAATATGTCTTATTAAAATATATATTTAGTTTAATTCATAAAAAGTCTCAAATTACATTTATTTTGATATTTATAGTATGAATTATTTTAATATTTCATTAATTAGGTAATTGCTACATCACAGTTGTGTCATCAATAAATTAAACTATTTAATGTCTAAAATTTATAAATAAAATACAATTATTTTGAAAATCGTTTTGGATTTCTAATGAATATTTATAATCTAATTTATCTTATGTATAACCGTATATTAAAAATGTTTTAGTAATTAAACTTTGATTTTAACTCTTTTAACTCTTCTTTGAATTAAATAATAATAAATGTCCTAATCTAATCCATGTGGACATAAATGAAAATATTTTATTCCTATGATTGTTTTTGGTTGATATAAACTTTTAAAATAGTATTAGGACATGTTTTAGGAGAATATTAATATCATTTTTACCCTTAATTACCCAATTTACTTTTAACTACGGTAAATAAAAGTAAAAAGTTTCTATTCACCAAAAAAAAAAATTTATCTTATTGAACCACTTTTTACTCCTTGATATTAATCGTGTCTATATGATTTTCTAAATTCCACTCACAGAAGCGGTAAAATTAAGTTTTATGTGAATTTCCAAATTCTCATAAGAGGTGGGTAAAAGATTGTGGAATGTTCCATAAAATTTTTATATTTCCAAATCGATTCTAAAATAACTCAAATTAATTAAATTGAAATTATATAGGTATTATGTATCCATTTTGACCTTAATTAAATTTAAATAAAATAAATAATTATTTCAATAAACATTCGGTTTTAAACCATGACTTAGTGTTTTTCACTATTCATCAAAAATTGAAAGTTTTCAGAAAAATACAAAAATTTCACCCTAGGATAATTTCGATATTCCGAATCCAAAAATGAAGTCAATTTTTAATGATAAGATTTATAAAATTTCAAAAATTGGGTATTAATATTCATAACGGCTCGTTTGATTAGTTGTGGTGTGTGTTAGAACTTTAAGTTGTGTACAACACACGCTACTTTATTTTTCAAAGAGAAGCGTAACATGGAAGATTGGGGTGTTACAGTGAATGTTCTCAAGACAACCATAAGATGTCAGTATGACCACTATTAGTACTTAGAGATGTTTATTGGATTTAATAACACCCCAAAAATGTTTATGGGACTCATGAATAGGATCTTCTATCCTTACATTGACTAGTTCATCATGGTTTGCATTGATGACATCCTAATGTAATCGGCGTCTGAGTAGGAGCTTGCGATAGACTTGAGGATGGTTCTAGACACACTCTGAGAGAAAAGGATTCATGGGAGGCCCTAGAAGAGTCAGTTCTAGATTCAAGATGTCCACTTTTTGGGAGACGTCATTTTAGAGGCTCGAGTGGAAGTAGATCCGGTGAAAATACATGCGGTGCTTGCTTGGGAGCCACCCAATAATCATACCGACATGCAGAGCTTACATGGGTTGGTAGGGTACTATCAGAGTTCTTTACCTAACATTTCCAAAGTAGTAGAATCCTTGATAGATCTGACATAAAAGGGACAACCTTTCTTGTGTACAAAGAAGATCGAAGAATGTTTTTATTAGCTGAGGAAGTGATTGATGAGCACCCCCGTCTTTAAATTACCATAGGGGGGTTTTGAGTAAATGGTGTTCTACGATGCATTAGGGACTGGGCTGGGTAGTGTCCTGATATAGGGGAAAGTGGTGATTTACTATGGTTAGTGCCTTTTGAGGATGCATGAGAACAACTATGTGACCCATGATCTTGAGCTTGTAGTGGTAGTCTTTCCATTCAAGATGTGGTGACACTACCTGGTGGGAGAAAGGTTTACTGTCTACTCTCTCTACAAGAGTATCAATTATATCTTCTCTCACAAGGATCTGAACTAGAGATAGAGATAGTTTCTAGAGTTCCTCTCGGACTATGACTTTGAGATTGTCTATAATCCTGGAAAGGGGAACATAGTGGCGGACGCTCTCTGTAAGATATCCATATTGCAATTACTGAGTGAGGCGTCAGAGAATTTTTCTCCACTACAGATGTCCATTGTTGATGGAGATAGAGAAGCGTACCTCCAGTCGATGGTTGTCACCCCACCACTGTTATAGTGATTCAGGGAGGCATAGCTCAGATACACAAACTGTGAGACTTTATATGCTCATATGTCTAAAGGGGAATCCCATGATGGATATTCAAAAGGTGGGGAGCATGTCATTCTCTTTATAGGGTTCACAGTAGTGTCAGGGACGTTACAAGAGGAGGTATTGAGGGAGTTCCAAACTATCCCTTTTCTGGTACATATAGGAGTCGAAAAGATTTATCAGGACCTTTGACGTTGGTTCTGGTGGCTAGGTATAAACAATGTTGTGGAATAGTTCATTTCTAGATGACTCACTTTCCAGCAAGTGAGGGCTGAGCACTTGGATTTAGAAGGCATTATCCAGCCACATGAGGTGCCACAGTGGAGGTGGGATGGGATATTAATGGACTTCGTGGTTGGTTTACCATGCATGTCTAGGGGAAACGACACCATTTGGGTGATCATTGACCAATTAACCAAGTCATTCAACATTCTACCTATCTGTGAGAAGAGATTAGTGGAGAGCATTGAATGCATCTATGTGCATGAGATATTTTGGTTTCACATAGTTCAATCATGATCCTATCAGATTATGATGCGTGTTTCATGTCCCGATTATGGAAGGGATTACAGGAGGTGTTTGGGACTCAGTTGTGCTTGAGCACGATGTTTAATCACCCGAAATAAAGTCAAAAGAAGAGAAACATCTAGGTTCTAGAAGATATGTTACATAATTTCATCCTATACTTTGGCCATAGTTGGGAGGACCACCTACATCTGGTTGAGATTGTGTATAACAAAATTTACCACTCCACCATTGGTATAGAACCATTCGAGTCCTTGTACGGGTGACCACATAGGTCACCACTATGCTGAATAGACCAAGGAGTGTCAACACTCATGGGTCTAAAGATGGTATGGGCTACCACTGAGAATGTGGAGATCACCCAGGAGTAGATGAGGATTGCATAGATCTAGAAGAAATTGTATGTTGATATAAGGAAATGGCCTCTAGAGTTTGAGGAGGGATACAATGTCCTCTTTTGGGTCTCACCATGATGTGGATTGCAGAGATTTGTCCATGGTGGAATGTTATGTACAAAATACATATGACCTTTACATATTCCGAGTAGTGTTGGTGAGGTGGTGTACCGACTAGCTCTACCCTAACAATTGCACCAGGTGAATTATGTCTTCCACGTGTCATAGATGAGGAGGTACGTGCATGATCCATCACAAGTCATCGATTGTGGTGATCTAGAAATCAAATATGGGGAGAATTTTATGCAGTACATGGTGGAGATCGAGGATCGACACAAGTAGATCTTTCATGGGTGGTCGATTCCTCTAGTGTGTGTTTTATGGTAGCATGAGAATCTCCAGGAGAGTGCTCCGGAGCGGGAGTCTCAGATTCATGCTCAGTACCCCCATCATTTTATTATGTTAACCTTGTTTTGGATTTTAGGTAAGTAAATCCCTAAGGAGGGGAGATTGTAATGACACAGATTTTCCAAAAAAATAGAAATTAATTGGGATAATTCTGAGACCAAGCACTGACACAGAGTGATATTCTGAGGTCTTGTATGCCCAGAATGATTTTTTGATTAAAGTATAGTTTTTAATTAAAGAATGAGGTGATTTCTAGTTTAAACAAAAAAACATCAAAACGGTTTCCCAAATCAGAAATCGGATGGAACCATTTCATTCAGAGTAGCATATTTACCATAGATAGGGTCAACCTTCAACCAATGCAGGTTGACTGTGAAAGTTAGAAATTGGATGTAACAGTCATTAAAATGTTTTTAATCATAATATTTTATTTTACACTACATTGATTTATTTTAATTACATACTATTTTCAGTAATCCAGGGTTATTACCATAACCCAAGAAATTCCTCAAAGGAATGGAGACGAGAACCTCTCTGATGAATGATGAAAAATGTCAACAAATCGAGGATCGATGACAACACGAACCACTATTCATCATCAATGACAAATCCAATCATCATGGTAGGGTGTTGATATCTTCCTAATTTATTTTCCCATTATTAGAATAAAATGATGAACGAGGACCAAACCACAAATTGGTTTATCCATAGTTTGACCGTTCTTGCGGGAGGGATAGTTTTTGCAGGATTAAAGAAAATAAATCTTGGTGATTATTATACAGTTTCTTTCTTTGTGATCTCTTTAACATGATCAGATAAATTCCAAATGATCAAGGAAAAGATCTTTTCATTCGGAGTTCAGGATCTAAATCTCTTCCTCCCTAAATCTATCACATTTTTGTGAATTCTTCTCCCTTTGAAACCCTATAAAAATGATCGATCATTGTGGCCACGATCCATGGTGCAACGATCCGTGACTGAAGGATTTGATCCCCAATGGAATTTAGGATGTCCGAAGGGATCACAATAGTAATTTTGTGGCTTATGGTGGAGGGAGAAAAAAATGTCAGACCATCAGTAGGGAAGCACTGGCCTTGTACGGGCAGTTGGTCCAGGTGAGGTGTGGTAGGAATGGGTTGCCGACAACGACGGCCAGATGCGGTCTAGGTGGGACTGTATCGATGGATCCCATCGTAGTGGAGGCCACAGGCGGAGGCCAGAGGATGCAGAATGAGGCTGCAATAGGGGACGCTTAGTAGGTGACACATTGACTAGCCATGTTGACTAGGGGAGTCAGTTGGCCATACTTCCAGGCGACTGCGTGGATCAGGGGGATGCGGCCATGGCGGGCTGTGTCCGGTGGAGAAAGGCCAAACCGCATGATGTACGCTAGAATGGATAATCGAGCTACAGTACAGTGACCCACTAGGGTGGGCCGGCTTGGGCAGACCTAGACTGACCAGGTTAGGTTGTCCAGACTAGGTTCGGTGGGACCTGGATCAAACAAAATCCTTTTTAATAAATAGGTCATATCTTTCAAGCTGTGTGTCCATTTGACTAGCCATTTGTGGAATTGGGAACCTTCCAATGAGATGGTAATTTTGATATAATTCAAGAGAGGTTTTTTGAAATTTTAATATTATATAATGTCTTGCAGAGTAGGTCCTCCTGGAACAATCATGCTATGAGAAAAATCATTCGGCTAGCTCTGACTATGTGATCTTGGTGACTATGTGACTTGGGGGCTACATGACCCATCGATGCTCCATGAACCATCGAAACTCCACGAACCGTAATTGATCCATGATCTATCGACTCTCTATGTGCCTTTGACGCTCTGTGCACTATTAACCGTCTTGGGGAATTCAACACTCTGTGTGCAGTTGACGGTCTATATACAGTCAATGCTCTATGAACCTTCGATGTTTCATGCACCATTGATGTTATGTGTTCCATCGATGCTCTGTGCACCATCAAGACTCTGTGCTCCATCGATGTTATGTGCCCCACTGATGCTCTATGCCCCATTGACGCTCTATGCGCCATTGACGATCTCTATGCCATCGATGCTCTATGTACCATTGAATATTCTAGTGTCATGGATATTGGGAGATTTGTGGACTATGACTGGAAATCCTTCTCTTCATGTTTTAGACGTGTACTTGTGTGAGATGGCTGTATTGACTATACTTCGTGTGTTTCCTTTGTGGTGTACTTTGTGTGTTTCCTTTGTGGTGTACTTTGTGTGTTTAATTTGTGGTTCACTTCCATTTTTTCATTTGTGATATACTTCGTGTAATAAATTGTGATAATTTTCGGTCATGGTTTCAGGGTCCATACCGAGTATTCTTTTACACACCCTTATAGAGGCTATTCCTACACATTTCGTTTCTTGTGTACATGATCAATGCTTTGATGGAGTCTATGGAGGACTAGGGATAGGTGGTGCTTAGAGAGAGTCCCCAAATATGAGTCGTACTTTAGAGACTTCAAACATCTATTTCTATACCTACCATTCAGGTAGTATTTTTAGCAGACGAGTTTCAGGAGCTTGTAATTTCTCTTTTGGTTGGGCTTGTATTCTGGTTCTCTTTCTTTCCAATTTTTTACTGTTACTATGTGTCATTTTTTTAGTGGTATGCATTAATGTTTAATTAGTGTTTTCAGTTCATCACTTTTACTTGGACGCATTTTCATGTGTATAGGTAAGTAGGAAAATGCCTCTCATTGGTGGGATATGCCTACTCAGTGCTAGTCAGTGGAACCTGGCCTATTGAATATGGGCCTAGGGTAGTCATGGAATGGCCCTCGGGGGATGGTTTGTGATATATACACCCAATCCTAAAATAATGATCCTAGGAACTACTTGTTGACATCATGGGAGATGAACCCACCAATGATTTGTGTTTGAACGAAGCTGACCAACAACTTACTGTATATATTTTCATTAAGCTCAGCGCAACGGAACTGAGAAAGATTTAGTGGAACCCAAAATCACAAGAATATCATAATGAAACCACCACTGAGATTATAGAAGAATGAATTAAATTTCACCATGGAACCTTCATTTGATTAACCCAAATTCACCCTCGAAGATGATGTGGCCAACCAATGGGATGATTTTGTTACTTATTTTTCTATGTGGGTTCTTGATAATGAAAAAGGTGAAACCTAGAGCTACCGAATGATGTTGATGTGATTAAGGAGATCAATTCACACATCACGTTCATTCAAATTCATTGATGAGTTTTGAATCCAATTAAACCATTGAACACCATTTCCCATCTCGATTTTGATTAAGTTGAATCATAAGCAATCTCGTTAAAATCTTATCGAGTCCAAATTCACTATAAATATATAAATTTTAGCCAGAGTTTGAATCATAAATAGGGATTTTGATCATGTAAAACTAAGAACAATACTTTGAAAAAATTATTTGGGGTTTATCGAAGCTGGTGAACTCATTTTTGGATGGTTTCAATCCCTTGCTTGCTGGAAGATAATTGACTATTTAGTGTCGAAACGGTTATGAGTCTGCTACTGAGCTCAAAGAAATTCTTTGAAGGTGAAGAAATAAGATATGAGTTGAGTAATATTGAGTCTAATACAACATTAGACATGAATTTTTAATTATCACATGACTACATAAAACTCACTTGTTAGGTAGAAAAAGTGAATTCATGAAGAATGAATCAAGTTTAAAATGCATCAATGTTCATTTAAAATAGAATACATATGGGGATGTCACTGTTTTAGAAGGATTGAAATCACATCACATATAGGTGATTGAATACCAACATTATTTCTACATCGTCAACGAAAAACAATAGACCAAGTTGAGACAACATAGGATGACTATGAACAATATGAAAATAATGGAAATAAATTTAGAATATACAAAAGACCTTGAGAAACTTGTGATGGATAGACAATCATGGATTTTTTATATCTTTTACTATATTTCTCAAAAAAATGGGTTATGGTTTCGAATATTTTTAAAAATGGGACCCAAGATGCGTGAAGTCCATTCATGCATCTCCTCTTACCAAGAAGCGTAAAAGAGGTTCACGCTTCTTATTTGAATTTTATGAAGGAAGTGTGAACCCCAGTCGTCATTCCTCCATAATGTTCAATTAAAAAACTCCTCATTAATTGAAAATATTAATAGAATATAAATACATAATAATTATAAAATCATCAATTTGTATAAAATATCAATATAAAGGATCACTTCACATTACAATTTGATTTTTGTAGAGATTTGTTTTCCTGTTAGCCTTCATGGATGATTGTAAATAGAAAGCTGGTTGATAAGGGAATCATGGATGAGTGGGAGTAGAGGGAAAGAATTAAATAATTCTTGGATTAAGATATATTGGAGGAAAGGAATCCATTTTAAACCTCCATGAGTGATAGAAAAGATAGTACAATGATAGAGTTAGTAATTTTTTTCTTCCTCTTTATTGATTCAATCTCGTTTAACTTATAAATATTTAGTTAAAATATATTTCTTAACAAAAATTTTGATCATGAACTCATATTTTTTATGTGATTGAAATTTTTTATTTAATCTCAATTCTAACTTGATAAAAAAAGTTTTAATTTAGTTATATTATAGGATCTATTACTTGAAAAATAATATATTTTTTAAACCTTACTCTTAGTTTTTTTTCAATGAAACATAAAATATAAGACTATATGTGTATATAAAAAATGTCTGAGAGAGGGGAACTGCAAGGCTACAAATAATCATGCACACACACACACAGACTCCCTATCCTTACATAATTTTATAACCTATTGGAGGTTTTTTAACCATAAAATCCTATAGGGAAGATTGTGAACAAGTAGAAATTGTGTCCGTTTATAAAGTATGAATATGTATCTTCCCAAAATTGGTCAAATGAACATGTAATTTCATACATCTCATATTTTTTTTCTTCTAGTCTTCAAACATATTCACCTACTCTTCATATCAATTATTTACTTATATTCATATTCATGAAACAATTTTTAACAAAGATTCATGTTCCATGATCTTATATGAATTTACATTCAAATTTAAAAGCATTGATATCAATAATATTTGTCAAAACTTCTTCAAGTTCACTGATATTTTATTCTAGATTATTTTAAATTAAAAATAAATAATATTATTAATATTTATTAATGATTTTAAGAATATTTTTTGTCATACATATATAGATAATAATACTAAGCTTTATTATGATTATAAAAAGTGAAATTATTGATTTTTGGTAGATAATATGATAATAGAATGGCACTTATTAAAAAAATAAACATAACTATAGACATTAGAATAGTAAAACACCTACAACATGTATTATAAAAATAATATCAACCTGATATACACTTATGGTGTGGTTTCTCTTATGTCCCATAGTTAGGTGTATACTAGATGAATCCATGATGTGTATGTCTATGTATCTACCCTGGCATATGGTGCTTATATATATCATCACCGATAGCCACCTCCACATATTTCTTTGTGAGAGGTGGTGGATAGACTATCTCAACACCTATACTCTGACATGCCTCTATGGATAGTGGATTCTGACTGGAACTCTCACCAACGTGTAAAGAAGATGGATGTTGTGATGCATATGTCTACATAGTAGGGAGTAATAAAGCATCTTGTTGAACCCAGTATGTAACAACCTGAGATTTTATGAAAAATATTCTTTTAATTTCATTAATGTCTTGTGTTGTATGCTACACCAAGATTACCTTGCGCTATATGCAACACCGTATTAGCATGCAGTATACGCAACACTATTCTTGGATCGTGTTACACAAAATTTTGATAATAGTTATTCTACGCAACATTGAGTATATATATATATATATATATATATATATATTCAACGTATAAATGAAATACGGTTGGATTCTGTTATATGAAACAACGAAGGATTCTTGCACAACACGCAACCCTGACATGTCTTGCATTACACACAATCGCGACCTTCCTCGATAGCGTGCGTTGTACGCAATACCGGGTTTTACTAAACAACGATATATTATTATAATATTATTATGAACTAGAGGTTATGAATAGTATTAACTAAATTTTGAATTTTATAACATTATTATTCATCTTACACATTTTCTATAACATGGTATAAGAACAAAATAAAATTTTCAGGTAAAATAAGTATTTTTCAGAAAATGCAGTTTTGCTACCTTTTGATGGCACACCCACTTTAAATCTAGTTTTTGACATGTTTATATGTTCAATTTGACAAAAATAATATTCTTATCTGGAATCATGATAAAAAATTACTTTGGATAAATTTTTCATATTATTCTGGTAACTTTCATATTTTGATGAATAGTAAAAACACGCTATATTTTAATAAAACACAAATTTTTCCATCACAATAATTTATATGGTTAAATTATAATATTGAATTGTTTTAAAGTATAAATAGAATATTTTCTTATCATTTAATATAATTTATGTCATTAGAATTAATTTTACATTGAATTCGTAGGTTAAATCAATTCAATATTTTGCAATGTTTTAATCAAAAACCCGTTTTCATTCGACAACAGGATTAATTTTAATTTAATTTCTGCGACTTTTGTGTATTGAATTTTAAAAAATGGACTCCATATTTGGAATCATTGGGTCTAAATTATGTCAATAGGCTACTTTTTATTTTTGGGAAATATGAATAGTAACTACGGTAAATTTTATTTACCATAGTTAAAGGTAAATCGGGTAATTAAGGGTAAATATAATATTATAAAATTAACCTAACACATGAAAAAATTCTATTGGATGGCTAAAAGTAAAACCATTTCACCTATGGGTTGGATTAGATTCATTTTATGGACTTTTGACTGTGAAAAAATTTAATTATTATTAAAACCAAAGAAAGTGACAACATGTCAGTCTATTAAATCTTATAAGTATAATAATTTTAATTTATTGATAATCATCATAAAACATCTAACATTAATAGTCTCCAGAAAGATAATAGATTTATCTACGTCATGATAATTTATTTATAATTTTTAGGGATTATATAATTGTCATTAATGGTGATACATTAATGATGCAAAAATTATTTATTAAGTAAACAATCAGTAATATAGTTTTTATAGAAATACTAATACCCTTTAAAAGGCCCAAAAACCAGACCAAAACTTATTTGTAGTGTATATCTACACCTTAAGCATCCAATAACCTAATATATATCCGTTTGGAGTCTTATAAAAGGGATTATGACACTTATATTATTATATTTTTAATGATACCAAAGTTTTCACCTTCATAATTTAATAAATATAACAATTTAAATAATGTGATTTTAAGATGATAAATTAGAGTAAAAGCATTATTGTCAAAGGTAATGGATTTAGCTTCATTTTGTTATTTTATTTTTAATTTTTATGTAAAAATAAGTATATTAAATAATTATACAAAAATGTTGTAGTAATTATTTTATTAATAGATAAACCAAATAAATGGTTTTAAAAATAATAAAATAAATATTATATGAACTATTTAATGTTCTCCACTAATTTTCTAGATACATATGACCTTTTATTAATCTATTAAATCTTTTATTTCGAACATATCTTCTGTATATATTTTATTTAAATTCAAATAAATGAATAGTGTCAAAATTGACACTATTGTTATTTTATAAAAATAACATATTATAAAATTGTTTAAAAATCACAAAAATATATAAAAATTATAAATTTAAATTTATATGGTCTAAAATGTTATAAAGTATCCAATTATATATAATTCAAAACAAATAAGTAATTATTTGTTTTAATTTTAAATTTAGACTGTTATTACCACAAATAAAATTAAATTGATTAAGTAAGGATAATTCAAGTTGATAATGTTTAAAATAATTTCCTAACATGTCTAAATTTTATTGGTTGATGATATTACAACCCTATATCATCTAATATTCGAATATGAGTCATTTTTGGAGGTATTTAAGTTGGGTTAGATTTATTATAAATTAATATTTTTAAGATTTCCAAAGGTGCCCCTCTCCTCCCTTATAAAAGGGAACCTCCTCCCTATCTTCCTCACACCAATTTGAGCCTTCAAGCACGGCCAAACTCTGCCAAATTCTCTTCTCCACTTCCATAGAAACATCCTAGAGGTCCTGGTATTCTTCAAAAACCAATTTTAGTGCCCTAAGAAGAGGTCTCAAAGAGGCGCTTCAAAGAAGAGGTAATGTCCGTTAAAGATTCTTTCAACTTTATTTATTCTTCTACTTATTCTTATTTTGTTGTTTAATTATGAAGTAATAACATAAGTATCAATAATATACGTATGTGTTATTATAAGTATGAAACAACCCTATTTCACCATCTATCCATCATACCGAAAATGAAATCACCGCGCGTGCGTACGTACGGAATACCGTCTCCACGCCGTGGTGTAATCTGTTTTTCCAACACCACCTTACTTGGATGGGTATACTGATCTAAATAATAACAATACATAGTTATTATAACATCATAGTGATTCTGATATATTGTATCATCCACTTCAATTAAATTCAATAATTTTGGAAACGATATCATCGCTTGTGCGTACGTACGGACTACCGTCTCCACGACGCAATGAGAATCATTCTCCATGTTAACCATTTAAGAATTATTATAAAGTATATATAAGAAATAAGAATGAAATATATGACATTATAAAGCTACTGTATTTATGTATATTTATGTCATCTACTTAATTCCATTCAACTCAATAAGGAAATGAAAACAGCGTTAATGCGTACATACGGACTACCGTCTCCATGAACAGTGTATTTCCTTCCATTTATCGATCTATTATATATATGTATATTCTGAATATATATTATATATAAATCATGTTTTTTATTCTGCAATTATGTAATCATGATCTAAGTAATCATATAAATAATTACAAGCAAAACACAGACAACAAATGAATCGATTTTACCCAAAACACTCTTTAACATGGCATTTACAAAAGAACGGGTAATATAAAGTCATAAGTAAACCATATATGATATAATTGAAATGAATATGATTCTGTAATAAGTCAATGAAATTATTTAAATCATTATACACGAGGTTCAGATACATACGTAGCATATCAGACATATGGTAAGGGATAAATTTTCAATCTCATTTTTTATTCGAGATTGCTTATAAGTAAGTATAAGCCTTATTATACGGCATGAAAGGATTTTTAAAGTTTTATAAAGCCTTATTTTCATGAAGCATCCTCCAAATGATTTCATGAATATTTTAAACGAAATATTTTTCTTTTAAAATTTCATGACGTTTTGTGAAAAGAAATTTATTTTGATGAAGAAAGGATATTTTCCTCAAGAATTCATTTCAAGTGTTTTATCAAAACCATTTTCCATCTAAGATGAAATTACTTCATATGTGTATGTTTCATGTATAATGTCTCTATGATTTACATGGATTCACTTTTATTATGATGAAATATCCATTTGTTTTATATGGATTATGTGATGATGGGATGATGTTTATGAAACCCATTTTAGTCTTTGGGTTATGATGAATGTTTTAAGTTTATTTTGTGGCACAAGTAAGAGTGATTTCATTATGAGATGGGTGGGACCTATATCTCCCTCCAATGCATTGGGTAAAGATTTATATCTCATGAGATAGACATGGATGGAACAGAAAGTTAAACTGGTTTAGTAATACAGGACTGGAACGAGGAGTGAACTCGTTTCAGAAAGGGACTTTGTCCACTATGATGGTCTTGGCAGTAATGCCTTGGCTACTATGGAAATCATAACATGTACTGAATGGTTGCCACAACTACATTTTTTATTCCCATGCTATTTTATCATGATTGATGTTCCCTTGTGATATATTACTTACGTACTTCCAAGATTCATGTCTTTGCTCAAGATTTTGATGTTTAGATTTTATGTTCAAGTCTTTGCACTCAAATGTTTATAGATTGTTTTATGTTCTCTATGTTTACCCTTACTAGGAATTTGATCTCACCCCTTTTATGTTTTATTTTCCCTAGGATATAAAGAATGGTTTTAGGTAAGAAAAAAACGTGGAAGATCTTTATTGGGAGATGTTGAAGATTATTCACCACGATTAAAAGATTTTATTCCGAGTTTCCAAAGACACTAAACTATTACGGTCCTTGTGTGTCTGTTTTGTTATGTATTAAGTATTCCAAAAAAGTAATGTAATGTCCATGTACATCACGCTTCGGTTCTCTACAGTTGGTATCAGAGGAAAGGTTTAGTTAACCTTTAGAAACTAGGATGTGAAAACGTTAGTGAGATCCCTAGAGATATTTCTAAGGTATGTCTAGGGATGTCCCTAAGGATAAGTATACGTATAGGATATAGTCCTAGAACTATGGTAACAATATTAGAATTTATCCTCAGATGTTAGATATTGAGGGTACTCCCCCTTTACTATGTTGTTTTCTATAGCATGATTTTTTCCTCTCACACTATTCTTTTTGGGTTTTAGAAAATGGTTGTAAACAGGTAGATTCACGATAATGGAGGATATGAAGGACAATGGAATGATATTCTTCCTGAGAAACCAAATGAAACATGATTTGGAAGTCCAAACATCGTTATTATGCCTAATCAACAATCTCATAATATGATCAATAATCTCAATTTTGGTAAGTTTCTCGACTTAGATAATAAGAAAAAGATGGAGTGTCATAATGATCATAGATGAATGAAAGTTCAATTTCCCTCATGTAAATCATGTGGGAAGAGGCATTAGGGAGATTTTTTCAAGGGAACTGGAAGATGTTTTGGGTGTGCAAAAGAAGTACAAAAATCCAGTAAGTGCAAAGGAAAATGTTCAGTTAACACCATGGATGAGGATAATGGTATTGCTACGACATCAACAATGGTTAAATGTTTTAAATGTGGATTGTACGGGCATTATGCAAACCAATTACCTAAGGGAAAGTCTCATGAAGAGAATCAATACGGCCGTATGGGTAGTATTTATGTTGATGATGATGAAGAGACTACAAATGATATGTAAGATGAAAGAATTGTTAAAGCTCGGTCAATGGTTTAAGAAGGTAGTGAATTATTACATGTTTATCTAGTGTAATGTTGTATAAGTAATCTCATGGTACTATGGAATAAAGAGACATCTAAGGACTGTTACACTGTTGTCCTTCCTTGAGTTTTTAATGTGTATGATTAATGGTACTAGTATCCATGAAAGGTTATTCATATATTTTTAGAATGTAGATGATATGCGCATAATGAAGGGATAAGGAGAAAATTAAATGATTGATAGTATTCATGAGCTCATGATTGATATAAGGAGAAGGTTATATAATGGTTTGAGTATATTGAATTTTTGGATTTTTGTTTGTGGAAAGAGTTAACTTTTGACAACATTCATGTTTTCACTAAGGTTTAATGGGTATTCATTTTTCAATAGAATACGTTATTAAGGTATTCACATGATTAGAATGTGACCAACAAGATATATAGGGGATAAATGATGGTATTCACATGCTTGGTTAATGAAATTTCAAATAATCGTTTTCTTTATACTATGAGCCTGGACCGAAGTATTTTAGATAATCCTAAAGATTTGAATGGATTATGTTTGACATAAGTTAGTATTGTTTAAGGATAGAACTTTTTTTGATATTATTTGTGGGATGTTATTGTAATATAGTTTTAGAAAAAGGACAACCTGCAGGACGGGCGACAACCCATCGCGTCAGACAAGGCTGTGGGAATCGATCCCACAACTGAAGTGCAACTGGCCTTTATCACCTATCACTGGCCTACATGAATTCCCTGTTTAGTAGAAACAAGTTTTATTATATTATGCAGTATGATATATGAAGTATAAGTCCATTTTAGGAACTATATGTGATTAATCTCACTATAGATGGACTTATGTATTTTTGATAACTTTTATAACCTTTTGTTTGAGACAGATGGAATGACCCATCATTCTATCACATGAGCTGCTAACACTTCACGAATGAAAAATTCAACTTCATTTCTGTAAGAGATGAAGTGGAAATTGTCCAAAGAATGAACAACGGTGAGACTATACCAAAATCACGAAAGTATTTATTTTATTTCCAATTTCATCAACTTTAGGGAAATGATCTTGAAAACCAAAAATGTTGTCCTAGTTCCCTTATATCTGATGAATCAGATGGTACCTTAAATCATCACAAATCTATGGCTTTGTGATTGATGGCTTTTTCATAGCCATGTTCTCTACCACTCGCCATCAGAACTTGATGGTTAAATTTTTCTTCCATATACATATTTTCACCTATGTTCTCCAACGTGGAAACCCAGTGATGAGTTAATTTGGGTAACCGTTACATTTCATACTTTAGTTTTTAAAGCCATGTTTTGGTATTCCTTTTTACGATGTGGGTTTCTATTTAACAAACTTTTGAGTAGTAAACCATTTATAACCCCGATGAATTTCGGGGGCGAAATTCATTTTAAGGGGGGTAGAATGTAACATCCTGAGATTTTATGAAAAATATTCTTTTAATTTCATTAATGTCTTGTGATCTATGCTACACCATGATTAACTCACGCTATACGCAACACCGTATTAGCTAGCAGTATACGTAACACTATTCTTGGATAGTGTTACACACAATTTTGATAATAGTTATTATATGCAACATTGAGTATATATATATATATATTCAAAGTATAAATGAAATATGGTTGGATTCTGTTATACGAAACAACGAAGGATTCTTGCACAACACGCAACCCTAACTTGGCTTGCATTACACGCAATCTGGACCTTCCTCGATAGCGTGTGTTGTACGCAATACCGGGTTTTACTAAACAACGATATATTATTATAATATTATTATAAACTAGACGTTATGAATAGTATAAAATAAATTTTGAATTTTATAACATTATTATTCCTCTTACACATTTTCTAGAACATGTTATAAGAACAAAATAAAATTTTCAGGTAAAATAAGTACTTTTAAAAAAATGGAGTTTTGCCGCCTTTTGATGGCGAGCCCACATTAAATCTCAATTTTGACATTTTTATAAGTTCAATTTGACAAAATAAAATTATTATTTGGAATCAAGAAATAAAAATTTACTTTGGATAATTTTTTCATATTATTCTGGTAACTTTCATATCTTGATGAATAGTAAAAACACGCTATATTTTAATTAAAAACAACTTTTCTCATCACAATAATTTAAATGGTTAAATTATAATATTGAATGGTTTTGAAGTATAAATAGAATATATTTTTACCATTTAATATAATGTATGTCGTTATCATTAATTTTACATTGAATTCGTAGGTTAAATCAATTCAATCTTTTGCAATGTTTTAATCAAAAACCCGTTTTCATTAGACAACGGGATAAATATTAATTTAATTTCTTCAACTTTTGTGTATTGAATTTCAAAAAATGCACTCCATATTTGGAATCAGTGGGTCCAAATTATGTTAATAGGCTACTTTTTATTTTGGGGAATTATGAATAGTAACTACGGTAAATTTTATTTACCATAGTTAAAGATAAATCATGTAATTAAGGGTAAATATAATATTATAAAATTACCATAACACATTCCAAAATTATATTGGATGGATAAAAGTATAACCATATCAACTAAGGGTCGGATTAGATTCATTTTATGGACTTTTGACTATGAAAATAATTTAATTGTTATTAAAACCAAAGAATGTGACAACATGTCACTCTCTTAAATCTTATAAGTACAATAATTTTAATATAGTGATAAACATCATAAAACCCCTAACATGAATAGTCTACAGAATGATAATAAAATTATATACATCATGATAATTTATTTAGAATTTTTAGGGATTAAATAATTTTCATTAATGGTGATACATTAATGATGCAGAAATTATTTATTAAGTGAAAAATCAGTAATATAGTTTTTATTGAAATACTAATACCCATTAAAAGGCCCAGAAACCTGACCAAAACTTATTGGTAGTGTAGTTATCCACCCTAATCATCCAATGACCTAATATATAACCGTTTCGAGCCTTATAAAAGTTATTATGACACTTATATTATTTTATTTTAAATGATGCCAAAGTTGTCACCTTCATAATTTAATAAATATAACCATTTAAATATTGTGATTTTAAGATGATAAATTAGAGTAAAAGTATTATTGTGAATTTTAATATATTTATCGTCATTATAGGATTTTATTTTTAATTTTTATGCAACAAATAAGTAAATTAAATAATTATACAAAAATGATGTAGTAATTATTTTATTATGAGATAAACCAAATAAATGGTTTTAAAAATAATAAAATAAATATTATATGAACTATTCAATGTTATCCACTAATTTTCTAGAAACATATGACCTTTTATTAATCTATTAAAGTTTTTATTTCGAACATCTCTTCTGTATATATTTTATTTAAATTCAAATAAATGAATAGTTTCAAAATTTACACTATTGTTATTTTATATAAATAACATATTATAAAATTGTTTAAAAATCACAAAAATATATAAAAATTATAAATTTAGATTTATATGGTCTAAAATGTCATAAAGTATCCAATTATATTTAATTCACAACAAATAAGTAATTATTTGTTATAATTTAATATTTAGAATGTTATTACCACAAATAAAATTAAATTGATTAAGTAAGGATAAATCAAGTTGATAATGTTTAAAATAAGTTCCTAACATGTCTAAATTTTATTGGTTGATGATATTAAAACCCTATCTCATCTTATAATATAATATGAGTTATTTTTGGAGGTTTTTAAGTGGTTTTAGAGTTATTATAAATTAATATTTTTATGATTTCCAAAGGTGCCCCTCTCCTCCCTTATAAAAGGGCACCTCCACCTTCTCTTCCTCACACAAATTTTAGCCTTCAAGCTCAGAAAAACCCTACCAAATTATCTTCTCCACTTCCCTATAAATATCCTAGAGGTCCTGGTCTTCTTCATAGACCAAATTTAGTGCCCTAAGAGAAGTTCTCAAAGAGGCGCTTCAAAGAAGAGGTAATGTCCCTTACCGATTCTTTCAACATTATTTCTTCTTCTACTTCTTCTTATTTAGTTGTTTCATTATGATGTAATAAAATCAGTATCACTAATATACTGATATGTTATTATAAGTATGAAAAAAAAACCTATTTTACCATCTATCCATCATTCGGAAAATGAAATCCCCGCGTGTGCGTACGTACGAAATACCGTCTCCACGCCGTGGGGTAATATGTTTTTACAACACCACCTTACATGGATGGGTATAATGGTGTAAAGAATAACTATACATAATTATTATAACATCATACTGATTCTGATATATTGTATCATCTACTCCCCTCCAATTCAATAATTATGGAAACGATGTCATCGCTCGTGCGTACGTATGGACAACTGTCTCCACGACGCGATGAGATTTATTCTCCATGTTAACCATTTAAGAATGACTATAAAGTATATATAAGCAATAATAATGAAATATATGACATTATAAAGCTACTGGATTTATGTATATGTATGTCATCTACTTAATTCCATTCAACTCAATAAGGAAAAGAAAACAACTTTCATGGGTACTTACGGTCTACCATCTCCATGAATGATGTATTTCTTTCCATTTATCGATCTATTATATATATGTATATTCTGAATATATATTATATATAAATCCTGTTTTTATTATGGAATTAATTAATCATGATCTGAGTAATCATATGAATAATTAAAAGTCAAAACACGGACAACAAATGAAACGATTTTACCCAAAAAACTCTTTAACATGAAATTTATAAAAGAACGGGTAATATAATGTCATAAGTAAACCATATATGATATAATAACAATTAATATGATTTTTTAATAAGTCAATGACATTATTTAAATTATTATACAGTAGTTTCGGATACATACGAAGCATATCAGACATAAGGTAATGGATAAATTTTCAATCTCATTTTTTATCCGAGATTACTTATACCTAAGTATTTACTAGGGCTACATTTATCATCCATGACCATGTTTACTAAAAATGTTTTCATAAAATGTTTACTATTCTTCCATGAATTTTTAATGTCATTTTCACCCTCTATTGACTTTTTATTACATTGTATGAGTGGAATTTTTCCTTTGTTTATCATATAAAGTACTTTTTGACATTTCCGACAAAATTACAAGGAGAATGTTATTTTTAAATTATATGGCATGAAATGATTTTTAAGGTTTTATAAAGCCTTATTTTCATGAAGCTTCCTCCAAAAGATTTCATGACTATTTTAAATAAAATATTTTTCTTTTAAAATTTCATGACATTTTGTGAAAAGAAATTGATTTTGAAGAAGAAAGGATATTTTCCTCTAGAATTCATTTCAATTGTTTTATCAAAACCATTTTCCATCTAAGATGACATTACTTCATATGTGTATGTTTCATGTATAATGTCTCTATGATTTACATGGTTTCACTTTTATTAGGATGAAATATCCATTTGTTTTATATGGATCATGTGATGATGGGATGATGTTTATGAAACACATTTTAGTCTTTGGGTTATAATGAATGTTTTAAGTTTATTTTGTGGCACAAGTAAGAATGATTTCATTCTGAGAATGGTGGGACCTGTATCTCCCTCCAATGCATTGGGTAAAGATTTATATCTAATGAGATATACATGGCTGGAATGACATGTTAAACCGGTTCAGTAATACAGGACTGGAACGAGGAGTGAACTCGTTTCAGAAAGGGACATTGTCCACTATGATGGTCTTGGCAGTAATGCCTTGGCTACTATGAAAATCATAACATGTGCTGAATGGTTTCCATGATTACATGTTTTATTCCCATGATATTTTATCATGATTTATGTTCCCTTATGATATATACCTTACGTACTACCAAGATTCATGTCTTTGCTCAATATTTTGATGTTTAGATTTTAAGTTCAAGTTTTTGCACTCAAATGTTTATGGATTGTTTTATGTTCTCTATGATTAGCCTTACTGGGCATTTGAGCTCACCCCTTTAATGTTTTCTTTTCCCCAGGATATAGAGAAAGGTTTTAGGTAAGAAAAAAAGGGAAAGATCTTTATTGGGAGATGTTGCAGATCGTTCACCACAATTAGAAGATTTTATTCCGAGTTTCCAAAGAAACTAAACTATTGCGGTCCTAGTGTGTCTGTTTTGTTATGTATTAAGTATTCCGCAAAAGTAATGTAATGTCCACGTACGTCAAGCTTCGGGTCTCTACACAGTAAATGTCTATATCTGCCTCTGGATGTGACTGAGAAGCTAGAGGTGCGTCTGACTAATCATGATGAACACCATCCTCCTTTGGAACAGTAGAATCCATAATTGGGTCGTCACCTCATATTACATCTATATGAGGCTCATCATGCTCCGTAGACACATCATAATGTGGTGGATTAAAAAAATTCAATGATAAATCTTGTTCCTTGAAGGAATCTTCCATAGAAAAGCACTAGGAAAATATGTCTAGTCAAATGTGAATCTTATTACTAGATCATAAATGTGAAGTAGATGATTTATATGAGTATCCTATGAAAAAAATATATTGTTAAGTAATGCTAATAACAAATATATTAAATAGTGGAAGGAAGAATGTATACCAACTCATGAAATCCCCATCTGTGTCTTTTCAAAAATATGACTGGGGACCTGTAGTAGCAAGTGGCATAATCCAGTTGATCGCACAATTGAAAGAGTATTCTCCCTGCCACTCATAACTGGAACTCATGTCTTCTATCTCATAGATCAATATAGGGGGAATGGTATCTCCTCCAATAAAATTATCTCTTAGCTGACATATTTTGGGAATGTTGTGTATCTAACTGACTAGGTGGGTCGGAATATGATTAAAAAATCCGAACTGCCTCATAACTCTGTCAGTCTGATTCCACTTGACTATCAAAAAATGAATCATTGGTACCATGAAAGAGGTGGTATCATGCATCATCAAACAATGTGGTGGGAAAATCTAGATGATATTATCTGTATATGTTATCCATCTAATATGAAATAAAAATGAGTAATCTCTTAATATATGAAGAAATTTATAGTGGGGAATCTGGATTTAATAGCATAAATAATATTTACATACATATTCTCATTGAAGGTTGTCCAACATACGTCTATAGGCATGGACATCATGTTAGGTGGAATCTGAATATTGAAGTGCCTGACTCCACCTATATATAACATTGTTATAGTTACATTTATTAATAAAATGATATATAACTAAGATAGAAATTAGAAGGATGGGATAACATACCATCGTCCTCGTGGAGCCTCTGCTAAAATATTTGCAAGAAATGGAACATGGGCATGTGATTCTAATCGAAGTATTTTCTACCATACCAAAAAATATATAATAACAACGCATTTGGTGATCTGTATCTTATCAATGTGACATGAACTATATAGTGCCTTGTATATATATCCTACACAAGTTGACCCTCAGCTATAACAACCTTCCTTGTCCAAATCATCAAGAAGAGGTAAATACAAAATATGTACAAAAGTAGTGGAGCGATAAATAAAAATTGTGCCACTAATCAGCCTTAAAATATATGCACATGCAAATAATAGCATGGTGATCTCATCAGCACCATCTTCTAGACATGTGAAGTGACTGTTTAACCAAGGCATGCATAATCTACCATTGATGATTGACCTACCATCATAGTGAACGTCTATGCATACTAATCGATGAACAAGCTTGAACTAATCTTCTCCAACTCGACCTATCCAAGTTGCACCATCGGTGGGGAGACACAACATAATGAACACATCCTCTAGGGTAATAGTCCTCTCCCCCTCTATAAAATGTAACATATGTTCTCTAGCCTTCATCACTCTACAAGAGTAGCAATGAGATGATGATAAACAAAGGTGAAGTCACACATCACTACGCCATAAAATACAGTGGAGAGAATATGTGAGATAATAGTGGGAGGTAGTGCAACATGATAGAAAGGATAAGATCTACAAACACTCAAAGGAGGCACATTATGTCTATCTAATACCAGTTTTTATTCATGATTATCCAGGGATGTGAGCAATGGAAAATCTGTCATTTGCATAAATGATATCATCATTAATTTTTTATAGTTATTCAATAAAAATTGTAATCTATTATTACAAAAAACCATAATAAGGAAAATAAGATAGAAAAAATATGATGGCAGTGTTGTTGGTTTAGGATATGAATTTTATGTTTTATTAAATTCCAATAAGGTTTAATTTATTCTAATTATATATATATAATTTAGGAATGATGACAAAACTGCATTGAACATGTGGAAGCGTGATATATTCATGTTCGTTGTATGTTTTTTATTTAATAGTTATAGTATCACAAAAATATTTATGCTAGAAACCACAAATGAGACCAAAAAAATTTGAAACATGTAAGAAATGTAGCTAGTCATAAATAAAATGATTTTTTATTGAAACATCAAAATATGAAAAATATATACACACTGATGATAAAATACACAGCCTCGATCATGGATAACAGGATTTGGAGCTCTGTTAACCAGTTGGGGACATCGTTTATGAGTTTTTTCTTCTATGTGGAAAATAATGCATCTCTGTACCCATCCTCTTGGATAAGGCCAATCTATATCATTTCTGATTCAAGTTGAATTTGGTCTTCCTTGGGGCTACAACCTAGTAGTATGAAGCCAATAATTTAAAAAATGATAGAAATTGAAAAAAACATAAATGAAAAAAACCAACTTATGAAACCTTGAAATATTGGGGATAATAGTCAGTTGATGAGTGGGAAATGTGATAGAATGGAAGTCACCAATAGGAATTCAGGTTTCACTATAACTGTTAACCAAAGTGCTCATTTGATATAACGGGTCAACATAAGGATCCCATGATATATTTTCAAAATCAAAAGTTGCAATAACATGTGAACATAGATATATCAATGCCTGAAATTTGTCGCAGTCACAATACCTATTATCCAACATCACCATAAGAAGTTAACAACTACTGCATGTAGCCCGATAAAAGAACTACCTTGCCTGAAATATACTCTTTTCCCTATCAGTGGCTTCAAAACTCCATCTCGGAGCCTCATTTAGTATCAGATTAATATCACTTTGGAAATGATGAGAAAAAATACTTACCATTTTCCATCCTCTAATGAGCCTTTTGGGACTGGTCAACAATGTTGTGAACACATCTATAAAAAATTATATTTCACTAACCATGTGATCCGGATCTTGCACACACCCTTGAGGACACCATTTATGCCCTCTACTATATTAGTGGTCATATTCCCATATCTTCGGCCACCATCATCTGCTAATGACCATTTTTCCTTTGAAATATGTGTCATATATTCATAGAAATCTTGATTTTCCTTTCAAATATCTTCAAGATGTTGATCAAATCAATTTTGTTGGGGCTGATATGCTGAATCAATAACAAAATTTTATATTAAAAAAATAATAAATTTTCTTTAAAAAAATTTATGTTTTGAAATACATACCATACATGAGGATTCCTTTATTTGTTGACTCATCTTTGAAATAATTATGGGCATTAATTTCAATATATCAAATTCAATATCGGTGATAAGCATTCGACACAATCCATGAAACCCCTTCACTATTTATAGCCTCTATAATTTCTCGATCACAATCAGATATCAGACAGACAACCTTGTTTTTTGTGACATGAGTGTGTACACAAGCCAAAAAGAATTTTATTCTTTATTACTTGAAATAATATTTATTTATACTTTTTATTATTTAAATTTATTGATAAAATTATTATTACTATTGAATAAAAGTAATATAATATACACTTTCATAAAACCCATTAAAATAATATAAACATCTATCATTTTCAATTTAATAAAATTACATATATATAATTTTTTTCATTTATCTATTTTACAATATTTAATTAACTATATTTCATACTTTATTACTTCAAATAATACTTATTTACAGCTAATATAATTTAAAAAAAATTATAGAAATTTTTTTGTACCATTAAAACAATTAATTTTATATAAATTTCTTATTATATTTAAATATAATACTTAATATAACTGATATACTTTTAATAAATCATATATATAGTCTATAGAATATTATAATTTAATTTAATATTACCTTAAAACCAACATATTTTATACACATAAAAATATGTTAATATTTAAATTTATATAGAAAAAGTATACATTTTTTAAAACAATATTATTTCCTTATTTATAAATTACATTTTCGACATACCATATTTAAATTTCCTAAACATTCTATATGAATTCCTAAAAAAAATTAACTCATTCAAAAATAAAATCATAAAAAAGAAAGAAATTTACACATTCATACATGAATCAATACAAATTAAATAAATAAACCATACAAAGAAACAATAATTTATACACATCACAATTTAAATAAATAAAGAATAAAAAATAAAAACAAATAAAAAATTAAAATTTTGAATAGATGTTTTACCAACATAAAATGATAAAATATTTGTTATGAAATTATATAGGTCATTACAAAAAAATTCAGAGGAGAAGAAGAATATTTTAGGGGTCCATATATAAAAACACGACAAAAAGATGCATGAACCCCATTCATTCATCCTTTATCCACTTTGTGAAGGATGTGTGAATGATGTTCATGCATCTTGTGGAGTTCCTAAGATGCATGAATGGGGTTCACACATCTTGGGCAGCAGAGATAGATGTGTGAACCCCATTCACACATCTTCTTGGGATAGTAGTTGTGTGAATGGGGTTCACGCATCTTGGGTCCCATTTTTTAAAAAATTAGAACACTATCCCATCTTTTGAATAAAATTATAATGTCCATAAAACAAAATCTTACAATCATTGATAGAGAAAACATATAGAAGAGAGAATTGGTTGAAACTGGATCTTGAGAACTCACTCGGGAACAGTGAACAGAGGAACATAGTGGATAAAGGCAACTTCAATAGATAATATTATTTTATTCTTCTTCTCTACCTGATTTCTATTATTGATGACAAATCTATTGAATAATTATGATGTTTTAGTTTTAAACATGAGTATTTAAATTATTTTGGGGAATCAAATTGTTGTGTTTTGAATTTCATAATCTGTTCTAATCATGAATTAATCAATCACATGTTTCTCCTTTTGTGGAAAATTGAATTCCCATGTGTGGCCTTTTCAAACCCTCTACACAAGGAAACCCCCCACCCCATGAAGAGGTCACTCCGGAGAGAGCCCTAGCCGGGAAGGAGGCCTTGCCAGTCGAGATGGCAGAGCGTCCTGCAGGGTGACAACCCAGGCGGCGATGGGTTTTCAATCAATCCATCAGCACAGGTGGATACTTTTCATTATTATTAGTAATGTGCATCAATGATAAAATAATCTACAAACCGATAGGTGAGGATAATGAATACTTTTCCTTTTTTATTTTAACTAAAGTAATGAAAATGGAAATGGATAACGTTCTCTTCTCCATTAAGAACACTCAATTCCTGACTAAAGATCAAAACATCATTTCTTAAGGAAGATCGAAAGGATATGTTGAACATTAAAGAGACAAATAAATGCATCATCACAATTCCCCTATATTATTAGTGCAGTTGTGGTAAGTTTGAGTAAGAATAGAAAATAATTTTTTTTAATTCATATCAGTCTGATGTCCCTTTGTCAACCCCCTTTACCTTTTTACTCTCTGTTGTTATAGTCCTTTCATTAAATTTATTTCCGATTTTCACATCCTTTACTTCATTCACACACACTCTAATTCATCATTTTATCATTCTCTAGATTGTTTTTGAGTAGATCTTGACTGTTTTAATCTCTTTTTTGCTTACTCACACACCATATTGCCTTCCATGTGGAATAAACACCCATAATCACCATCATAGTAGTTATAGGTCATCATATGATTTTATAAATAATTAGTTTTACATTTTCTCAATGAAGACACATTTATATTTTTGTGTTGTTGCAAGAGAAGACACAAGTGACCACGACAGATAAAAAAACCAAATATATAAAATTATTTAATTAAAAATTATTCAACTTTTTAAATTAAGACTCAATTTAGAAGTACGATTTAAATAAAAAAATTAAAAATTGAAATTAAAATTAAATAATTAAATTAAAGATTAATTAATTAATTAATTAATTAAAAATATGAAAAAATTTACTAAGAAATATATTTTAAATTAGTTTACTATTATTGAATTATAAAGGATAAGGGATTAAAAATTAAATCAAACAATTCCAAACTAATAAAATATAAATAAAGAGATTAAAAATTAAATAAAAATTACATCTGTTTATTTATTAATTGAAAACAATTAGATAAAAAATAAAAAATTAAATAAACAAAATACATTAATTAATTCAGAACACCTAAAACTAGAATTTAAAAGAAAAATATAATTAAATAAATAACTCATACCTCGAAAGTGTTAATAAATCAATCATAAAACATAAATTTAAACATAAAATTGGTTGATTTAATACCATACTTCAAAATAACCACAAAACAATAAATAGCCATTTAAAGGTATACTTTAACATTAAAACATTATTACATTAAAAAATTGATGTGGTAAAAGATATAAATTATAATCAACATCAAATTACATCACACAAAAGATGTTTCTTATCCTCAAGAAATCAGTCAGTACATATTTAATGGTAGAAAAAAATCATTAGTAAGAAAAAAAAATTAATTCAGCAGTGAAGTAATTTTTAAAAAGACTTTCCCACATGGACTCCCTCATGTAGATAGGAAATAATAACCACTCGAATTAAATTATTACCAATGAAAATTTGGTTACTGTTTTACAAAAATGGATTAGAAGTTTAAAATTTGAAATTAAATTTAAGAAACATGAATTTTCATCCAGCGAGAGGACTAAAATTCACTTTACATTATAGATAAAACACTCACATAATTTAAGAAGCTAGAATAAATAGACACATTATTAAATTTAAGGGATTGATAATTTCTTGATGAAACAAATAACTCATCTAATAATAAATGAATTAAGAATAAATATATGAAGGCAGAAGAATATCATCCTAGATTATGATTTTCATTTCATAAGTCATTTGTATTCAAATATTATGAGTGAAACACAAATATAAAAGTTTCAATGTCAATGCTTATGGTATAACAGTTTCCCACAATTTTACCAAAATCTAAATTTTATGAATAAAGATTAATCTCCACCCAGTGGATTCAAAAATTCAAATTAGAGAAAAAAATATTCCAACTAAAAATGATGAAGTGGTGCTTTAATGTCAATGTTTTAAAAAAATCAAGGTATTATGATGGGCTTCCATTGAAAAATATTTTATCTCAATTAAGAACCATATGCCCAATAATTAAAACTCATAATTTTCTCCAATTATGAAACTTAATGTGGGAAAAGTATTGTAAATGATTTATTTCAAAAATATTTGTAAAATTATAACAAAGAAATATATCTGAAGGGGTGGAATGAAATCTCCGAAATGATTTTTACATACAAAAATCACACAAAAAAACATGCACAAAGGATCCCTATTGGACACTACATGGAAATAAAACAAAGAAACCAAATTTCTTAAAGTGGGATGCGATAAGTGAGTTAAAAAATGAATTTCAAAGAAACACTAAAATAAATAATACAATGGAAACACTAAAAAACACAAAGAATGTTCATGTTATGAGAGTGTCCCTCAAGGGTTGTTCAATCATGTTAAAAATTATAAAATTAAAACCACAATTTAGTAGAATCGTATAGAAAGTTATGGGTATAATGGAGAATAATAGAAATTAGAAAATTTAATCCCCTGTTTGAAAAAACTTTAACCATTCTTGTATATGAAATGTTTCCTCTATCTAAGCAGTCAATAAATAAATGATATTGTTGAAAATTTAAAGCTCTTACAAAATGATAAAAATGTTAAATGACACACTACAATATTTAAGCTCAATGTAAAGATAACTTGAGATGAATGGTTGTAAGATAAGTTATCCAATTTCCATATCTATTTATCACTCCTTCATTCTGTATAGCCATTGATCCTACAAAAAAACCTCTTTATCATTAAAACCTTTCATTCGAAACAATTGTGAGAAAAACATAGTAGGGAGAGATATTTATTCAAACAATAAGCAAAAAAAACATTAAAAACTATAGGTTGCCTCCTCTATAGATCTAGTTTTATAGTCTACAGCTAAACTTAGTTCCCTAAAGTTGTCTATCCATAATAATTTAATGGGTATGAATTATTAATGGTAAGAAATTATATGTTTTCTAAGAAATAATCAATAGGATTTACAAAATATTATTCAATTTTAGCACTTATGATAATTTTTTGGATAAAATCTAAAACAACAGTAAGAATCATGTTGTCTAAATATAATTCATTTCCCAAACTGTTAATCATTGATTTCAATCTTTTGGAACATAACCCAAAAAAATCCATCAAATGATCTATAAAATTATCGCAACAACCCCCACACATACAAGTGAAGACACCCAAAAACAGATGCATATCTTGTTGCAAATTTCTCACCAATTATAGAAAAATATCCCAAAATAGCTTCTAAGTCTAAAAAATCATAAGGTTGTAACATGATAATTTCCAATTCTATTGTAAAAATGAATTTTTCAAAGTCCACAAAACAATTTCATAAAGAAAATTATATAAAAAGGGTTTTAAATCATGTTTCATAGGTTCATTAATAGGATGTGTGAAATTATAAAAGAAGATGACATGATCAAGTTGAAAATACACATGTTTTTATTCTTGAATCAGACACAAACATGCACCAATAATAGAGCCTTCAAAACACTCAAACATAAGTGTAAACCACTAAAAATATGATCACTAAATCCTGGAAGAAGGATTGGAAGTTTTGAATCTATATTATGATCTTGAGAAAGAATATCCTCATCAATAGATATTAGATCAAGTGGTAAATAAACCTCATAGATTCCTTTATGTGGATAGAAACACTCAATCCAAGTAACTTTCAAAGAAAAAATAGAATTCAAACTAGACATTAGTGTGCAACACATATCAATAGGTGGGTGACCATAGAAACATATTTGCACACCTTGGGTAAAGGGCGATGAAAATTCATCCTAAACTCAGTATTAAACTTTTTGTACGCTTTATCAATTGAATCACTGCTATCCTCAAGTTTGGATTTATGAAAGACATGAAATTATTATATAAGATCCATGGCTTGGAGATTCTTTTTTTTAAACATCAATGTTAGCACCTAAAATGATTGGGAATTTTTCATCACACTGTATTTCAAGGATGAAAAAAAATCAATGGGAAGGATAAGAATTCATATCATGACTAACAATTAATTCATCCTTCCATAGGGATGAGTGACTATCCTATATGCCAGCTGACGAGAAAAAAAGTTGGTTTCATGTCCCTTGGACAATGATTTTTTAACAATGATAAATGTATAAGGTTGACACTAATCCCAATGTCACATTATCAATTTAGTTCCCTACTATATTAAATTATACATTGAATTAAAAATCATCCATGGTCCTATAACTTGGGAAGCTATTACTTATAAAGAACAACACTATATTGTTCAGTAAAATTTATGGTTTCCATGTCCTTCTAGTCTCTTATATTAGCTAAACATCTCTTAATAAATTTAGAAAATGTAGGGATTTTATATAAAGATTACACAAAGGGATTGTTGACAGTAAATAAAATAATTATTTAAAAAAATTTCAAATAGTTAGGTTCATTAAAAATTTAAACCCTTTGGGGAAAATGGATGAGTGAGGTATAATTCTTCAAAATCATTTTATTATTCTCCTCATCCCCAAATGTCACTTTCTTATTTCCCTCTTTAACCAGTTCCTACATCATTTTCCTTTATTCTTTGGATTTTAAAGGTGAATATGCACCATTTTATTCATGTTGGATCTTGTAGTATATATTTATAGATTTATCATTTTTCAGATTGTTAAATCTTTAATCTCAACTTCTCAAGGTTGTAATCTAACTTCCTTTAGAGTTTTGAGGCCTTATTACAACCATCAAATTTTCATTCGAATTTGGATTTACTGTGTTGGGTAGCATTCCTTTTCCTCTCCCAAAAAAAATCAGTATCTGCTTGACATTGAAATTTTTATTTTTTATGTTCAGTTGATCTGTGGGTTATGATTTTGGAAATTCAACCCTAGATGTAAATGGTATCATTAATGAAAATATGAGAACTGACAATAGGAAAGAGTATGGACGGTATGACCAAATTTATTCTACTGCACCTAGAAGAGGATCAACCATAGACTAATATGCATTATTAAATAAAGAAGATGATACCACAGGATTCCATGGAGTTGTACATTGTTTGAAGATCTGTTGATAATGGGGTTCTGAGTTTGGTTGATGCTTCTCAAAGAAATTGATTCGAGGAAGGAGATTCTGATGGAGTTTTTTCGTTACATCTGCCTCGTTGGTGGCTAGTACACCAAATCCATCTAGAAACATGAATTTTAATCCAACTAGACTTTCAAAATTTTCTTTACCTCAATGATAACAGACTCACATAATTTAAGAAGATAGAAAAAATAGAAACATTATTGAATGGAATGGATTAATAATTTACAGATTGAATAAATAACTCATACTATGATAAAAGAATTAAGAATAGAGATATGAAAGAATAAGGAGCACAACCTAGATTATGATTTTCATTTCATAATCCATTTAGATTCAAATCTAATGCGTTAAATTCAAATTAAAAAGATTCATGGTCAGTGGTTATTGTATAACATTTTCCCAAAATATTATTGAAATCCAAATTTTTTTTATGAAAGATTGATCTCCTCAAAGTGGAACAAAAAAATCAAATTAGGGGAAATGTTTTCCATTTAAAAATAATAATGTGGCGCTTTAAAGTCAATGTTTCAAAAAAAATCAGGGTATTATGATGTGTTTGCATAGAAAAATATTTTAGCTCATTAAGGACCCCTCTCCTCCACACATAAAACTCATCATTGTCTCTAATTCTGAATCATAAAGTGATAAAAGCGTTGAAAATGATTTACTTCAAACACATTTTAAAAATTATAATAGGGAAAGATATATTAATGGGTGTAATGAATGCTCGGAAAATATTTTTTCACACAAAAAACACTCAAAAAAACACACACAAAGGATCCCTTTGGATACTACATTGATATATAATAGAAAATCAAAATTTCGTAAAGTTGGATTCTATAGGTGAGTTAAATAATTTATTTCAAAGAAACACTAAAACAAAACATGAAATAGAATCAGTAAAAAAAATTTCAAGCTGTGAGAGATTTCATTAAGGATTATTAAAGCATGTTCACATTTCTTAAATTAAAACCACACATTAGAAGGATCATATTGAAAATTAAGGGTCGTAGTGGAGAATAATGAAAATTAGAAAAATTACTCATCTGTTTGAAAAATCATTAAGCATTTCTGTATAAAAAAATGTGTTTTCCCTTGAAGCAGTCCATAAGGAAATGCTACGGTTGAAAATTTAAAGCTTCTACAAAATGATCAAAAGTGAAACGAGACACCAAAATATTTAATCTCAATGTTAAGGTAACTAGAGATAAAGGATGTGAGTTATGTTATACATTTTTTATCACTAGTTATATCTCCTTCTTAATTCTATATATCCAATGATACTACAAAAAAAAATTTCTCCTCAAAACCTGAAAATCGAATCAAATGTGAGAAATACATAGTAGAGAGAGATATTTATTCAAAAAATAAGAAAAAAAAACAAAGACTTTTAAAACCATGGGTTTCCACCCAGGAAGATATAGTTTTATAGTCCCTATATAGACTTAATACCCTAAAATGGTCTATATATAATCATTTAATGGGTAAGAACTATTAATTGTATGAAATTCACTTTTGTCTAATAAATAGTCTATAGGATTTACAAACTATTCTCTAATTGTCGCAGTTGTTATAATTGATTTTATAAAATATAAAACAATAGTAAGCATCATGTTGTCTATCTCTAATTAATTTCCCAAACCATAAATTTTAGGCTTAAAAATTGTGGAAAATAACCCCTATAAATTCATAAAGTGGTCAATAATTTTATCCCAACCGCCCCGAAACATACAGGTGGAAACACTCAGAAACAGATGCTTAGCTAGTTGCATCTTCTTCACAAAAAAAAGAACCCAAAGCGGTGTGTATGTATAAAAAATTTGAACACATTAACATGATAATTTCGAAATATATGCTAAAAATGAATTTTTGGAAGTCCACAACAGACTTTCATAATGAAAATTTTACATGAACGGGTAGTAAATCATCATTCGTAGGTTCATTAGTAAGAAGTGTGAAATTATAAAATTAGAGGATGTGCTCAAGTTGACAACAATCATGTTTTTCTTATGGACATGGACACAAACATTCACCTATAATAGAGCCGTAAAAATAGTCAAACATAGGTGTAATGCATTCAAAAATAAGCTCATTAATTCCAAGAAGAAGGATTATTAGTTCTAAATCCAGATTAAGATCATGAGAAGGAATTTACTCATCAATATATGGTAGATCATGTGGTAAATAAACCTGATAGATTACTTTATGAGGATGGAAACACTCAATTTACAAAACATCCAAAGGAAAAATTATAATTTAGATCATACATTAGTGTGAAAAAATTATCAATAGGTGAGTGACCATAGAAACAAATTTTCAAACCTCGGGTAATGGGTGATGAAAATTCATTCTAAACAAAGTATTGAACTTATTATAGCATTCATCAATTGAATCATAGTTTTCCTCAAGTTTGGATTTCCCAAAGACATGAAATTTTAATATAACATACATGGCATATAGATTCATTTTTCATTTGAAAACATCAATGTTATCACCTAAAATTATTTTTATGTTTTAATCACACTCAATTTCATGGACTAAAAAAATCAGTGGGCCAGATAAGCTTCCACATCAAAATTAACAGGTCATCCACCATTCTATAGGGATTAGTGAGTGTCCAATATGTTATCTAAGGAGAATAAATAATTGACGTCATATCCCTCAGACCAAGATTTTTCAACACTATGAAAAGAATTAGGTTGAAACTAACACCTTGGTCAAATTATCAATTTAATTCTCTACTAATTTAAATCCTTCAATGAATAAGAAAACTTCCATGGTACTTTAATTTGAAAATTTATTCCTTCTGAAGATCAACACTACACTGTTTAGTAGAATTTAAGATTTCCATGTCCTTATAATCTCTTCAATTAAAAGAAAATATCTTAAGAAATTTAACATATGTTGGGATTTTATATAAAGATATCATAAAGGGAATGTTGATAGTAAATACACTAAACATTTTAATACAATTCAAATAGGTTGGTTCATTAAACATTTTAACCATTTGGGTAAAAGGGAGGATATGGGCATAATTCTTCAAAATCGGTTGTTTATTATCATCATCCCCAAACATCACTTTCTTATTTCCATCTTTGACCAGTTACTTTATCATTTTTCTTTATTATTTGAATTTTCTAGGATAGGAATCACCATTTTATTCATGTTGGACCTTTCTATCCATATTTATAGATTTATCATTTTCTAAATTGTTAAATCATCAATCTAAACTTATCCAGGTTGTATTCTAACATCCTCTTGAGTTTTGAGGCCTAATTACAACCATCGCATTTTCATTCATATTTGGATTTGTTGTGTTGGGATGATTTATTTTTCCTATCCCACCTAAATCCCTATCCATTTGACCTGAAAGTTTTAATTTTTCAAGTTCAATTGATCTATGGGTTAATTTTTTTGCAAATCATCATGATATGTAAATAGTATCTTTAAAGAAAGATATAAAAACTGAGAAAAATGAAATAGTAAGGACTATAAGCCCAAATCCATTCAAATACACCAAGAAGAGAATAAACCTCAGATTGAGATGCTGCTTGAAATGAATAAGCTGACACCATAGGATTCTGAGGAGATTTACACAATATGAATATTTGTCGATGAAGGGGTTCTGATCTTGATTGATGCTTCTCGAAGAAACTAATTCGAGGAAGGAGATATTGATAGAGTTTTTTCTTTCCAGTTCCCTTGTTGGTGGCCAGTGTACCAAATCCATCTAGAAATATTAATTTTCATCCAACTAGAAGTCCAAAATTCCCATTACCTTCTATATGACAGACTCACATAATTTAAGAAGATCAATAAAATAGAAACATTATAGAATGGAATGTATTGATTATTTATTGGTGGAATAAATAACTCATCCAATGACAAATGAATTTATAATAAAAAGATTAATGAATAACAATCTAAACCAATATTGTTATTTTTCATTTCATAATCCATTTGGATTCTGATATTATGAGTTAAATTCAAATTAAAAATTTTCAAATCCAAGGGTTATTCTATAACAATTTCCTATAATTTATCTGAAATCATAATTTGTTTAATAAAGATAAATATCCTTAAAGTATAATCAAAACATTCAAATCAGACAGAACAAGTGCCACATAAAAATGATAAAGTGTTCTTTAAATTCAATGTTTCAAACAAAATCGGGGTATTATGATGGGTTTGCATTGAAAAATATTTTATCTCAATTAAGTCCCCTATCCCCCAAACATAAAACATAGCATTGTCACCAATTTGGAATCTTAATGTGGTAAAATAATTTCAATTGATTTAGTTCAAACATATTTGAAAAATTAGAACATAGAAAGATCTCTTATGGGGTGGAATGAAAGCTCAGAAAATATTTTTCCACACTAAAATCACTCAAAACAAAACATGAACAAAGGATCCCTATTGGACATTACTTGGGAATAAAAAATAGAAACAAAATTTCTTAAAGTTTGATGCTATAGGTGGGTTAAAAAATATATTTCAAGGAAACACTAAAATAAAACATTCAATGGAAACAGTAAAAAATACAATGAATGTTCATGTTATGAGAGTTTCCATCATGGGATGTTCAAGCATGTTAAAATTTATAAAATTTAAACCACACCTTAGTATCATTATATAGAAAATTAAGGGTAGAAATGTAGAATAATAGAAATTAGAAAAATTAATCTTTTTTTGAAAAATATTTAACCATTGTTGTATAAAAAATGTGTCCTCCCTCAAAGCAGTCAATAAGGAAATGTTATGGTTGAAAATTTAAAGCTCCTACAAAATGAACAAAAGTGAAATGACACACTACAATATTTAATCTCGATGTATAGATAATTAGAGTGAAAGGGTGTGAGATATGTTATCCATTTTCCATCTCGAGTTATAGCTCATTCTTCATTATGTATAGTCAATGATCCAACAAAAAATCTTATTTCTCCTCAAAACATGACATTCGAAACAATTCTGAGAAACACACATTAGAGATAGATATTTATTAAAAAAATAAGCCAAACCCCAAAACATTAAAAACCATGGGTTTTTTCTTATGAAAATCTAATTTTATAGTCCCTGACTAGACTAAATACCCTAAAATAGTCTATCCATAATTATTTAATGGGTAAGAATTATTAGTGTTATGAAATTCATTATTATTTAAGAAATAATCAATACGATTTACACAATATTATCCAATTACAACAACTGTGATAATTTTTGGATAACATCTAAAATAGTAATAAGCATCATGTTATATAGCTCTAATGTATTTCCAAAACCGTCAATTTAATATTTCAAAATTGTGGAAAATAACCCCTAAAAATCCCTCAAATGATCAATAATTTTATCGCAACCACCCCCACACATAAAGGTGAAAACACATGAAAACATATGTATAGATAGTTGCATCTTTCTCACCAATTATAGAAAAAGACCACAAAACCACATTTAAGTTAATAAAATTAGAATACTTTGACATTATAATTTCAAATTTATGATAAAAATGAATTTTTCAAAGTCTGTAAAAGACTTCCATAAAGAAAATTTTACAATAATGAGTTTAAAATCTTATTTCATGGGATTATTAAGATGGAATGTGAAATTATCAAAGAACGGTACATGCTCAAGTTAACAACAATCAATTTTTCTTCTGCACTCAGACACATACTTTCACCTATTATAGAGGCTTCAAAACACTCAAATATTGGTGTAAAGAACTCAAAAATAGGCTCACTGAATCCAGGAAGAAGTATTTGTAGTTATAAATCATGACTAGGATCTTCAAAAGGAATTTCCTCATCAATATATTGTAAATAATTTGGTAAACAAACATGATAGATTCCTTTCTGATGATGGAAACACTTAATTTAATTAAATCCCAAAGTAAAAAAAATAGAATTTTGACTAGACATTAGTTTGAAACACTTATCAACAGGTGAGTGAAAAAAGAAACATATTTTCACACCTCAGGTAAAGTGTGATAAAAATTCATTATAAACTCAGTATTGAACATATTATACACTTCATCAATTGAATCACAACAATCCCTCTGTTGGGATTTCCCAAAGGCAAGAAATACTTATATAACATCCATGGATGATAGATTCATTTTTCATTTGAAAAAACCAATGTTGGCACCTAAAATGATTGGTAATTTTTCATCACCCAATATTTCAAGGATGAAAAATATCAGTGGCAAGGATATCCTTTCATATCCTAGCTAAGAATTCATTTACCCTTCCATAGAGATGAGTGAGTGTTATATCTCCTAGCTGAAGAGAAACAAAAGTTGGTTTCAAGTCCCTTAGACTAAGATTTTTGAACACTGAGAAAGGAATATGGTTGACACTAACACCTTGTTCTTATTATCTATTTAGTTCCCTACTATATTCAATTGTATGTTGTATAAAAAAACATCAATGGTCCTTTAATTTCGGAAGTTATTCTTTCTGAATAAGAACACTACATTTTTTAGTAAAATTTATGGTTTCCAATTCCTTCTAATCTCTACTATTAGGTGAACATCTCTTATGAAAATTAAAATATGTTGGGACTTTATATAAATATTCCACAAATGGAATTTTTTCATTAAAGATACTAAATATTTGAATAAATTTCAAATAGTTATGTTCATTAAAAATTTTAACCCTTTGGGGAAAAGGGATGAGAGGGGAATATTTCTTTGAAATCGGTTGATTATTCTCCTCATCCCCAAAATTTCACTTTCTTATTTCCCTCTTTAACCAGTTCCTACATCATTTTCATTTATTCTTTGGATTTTCAAGGTGAAGATTCACTATTTTATTCATGTTGGAATTTTAGTCCATATTTACATATTTATAATTTTCCACATTGTTAAATCATCAATCTCAACTTCTCTAGGTTGTATTCTAGAATCCTATTGATTTTTGAGGCCTGATTACAACCATCCAATTTTCATTTGGATTTGAATTTGTTGTTTTGGGATGATTCCCTTTTCCTATCCCACCTAAATACCTATCCATTTGACCTTGAAATTTTTATTTTTCCATTTCAGTTGATCTATTGGTTAAAATTTTGGAAAAGAAACCTAAGATGTAAATGGTGTCTTTAAAAAATATAAAAAGTTTCAAAAGGAAAGAGTATGGATAGTAAGCCCAAATGCATTCAACCACGCCAAGAAGAAGATTAACATTAGTCTGAGATATAGTTTGAAATGAATAATCCTACATAATAGTATTCCATGGAGCTCTACGCCATCTAAATATCGGTCGACGAAGGGGTTCTAATTTGGGATGAATCTTCTCAATGAAACAGATTCAAGGAAAGAGATGATGATAGGGTTTTTAATTTCCAGTTGTCATCTTGGTGGGTGGAGCACCAGATCCATCTAGAAACCTGAATTTTCATCCAACACGAAGTCTAAAATTCTCATTACATCCTAGATATAAGACTCACATAATTTAATAATATATAATAAATAGCCAAAATATTGAATGGAATGGATTGATAATTTATGTATTGAATAAATAACTCATCCAATGATAAATGAATTAAAAATAATGAGATTAAAGAATAATAATCTCAACCTATATTATGATTTTCATTTAATAATACATTTGGATTCATATCTTATGAGTGAAATTACAATTAAAAACTTTCAATGTCAATGGTTATAGTATAATAATTTCCCAAAAATTTATCAAAATACTAATTTTTTAACAAATATTAATCTCCTCAAAGTGTAATCAATACATTAAAATTATAGAATACAATTTTACAACTAAAAATGATAAATTGGTTCTTTAAAATCAATGCTTCAAAAAATATCAGGTTATTATGATGGGTTTTCATTGAAAAAAAATTTAGCTCAATTAATACCACTCTACCCCACACTTTAAACTCATCATTGTCTCTTATCCTGAATCTTAATGTGAAAAAAGCATTGAAAATGATTTAGTAAAAACATATTTGGAAAATTAGAATATAGAAATAAATGTTAAGGGGTGGAATGAAAGCTTAGAAATTATTTTTCCACACAAAAATCACTCAAAACAAATCATGCACAAAGGATCCCTATTGAACAATACTTGTAAATAAAACACAAAAACAAAATTTCCTAAAGTTAGAGGTTATATGTGAGTTAAAAAATGAATTTCAAAGAAATACTAAAATAAAACATGAAATGAAAACACTAAAAAACACAAATAAAGTTCAATTTTTGAGTGTTTTCATCAAGGGTTGTTCAAACATGTTAAAATTTATAAAATTAAAACCACAAATTATTAGAATCATATAGAAAATTAAGGGTAGTAATGGAGAATAATAGAAATTATAAAAATTACCACTCTGTTTGAAAAAACATTAACCATTCTTGAATAAAAAAATGTTTCCTCCTTCAATGTAGTCAACAAGGAACTGTTATGGTTGAAAATTTAAAGCTACTACAAAATGAACAAAAGTTAAATGAGACACTACAATATTTATGCTCAATGTAAAGATAACTAGATAGAATGGGTGTGAGATATGTTATCCATTTTCCATCTCTAGTTATAGATCCTTATTTATTCTTTATAGCCAATGATCAAACAAAAAAACCTATTTCACCTAGAAACCTGACATTCAAAAAAATTGTGAGAAACACATAATAGAGAGAGATATTTATTTAAAAAATATGAAAAAACGAAAACATTAAAAAACATGGGATGCCTCCAATGCAGATATTGTTTTATAATCCACAGCTAGACTCAATACCCTAAAATGATCTATCCATAATCATTTAATGTGTAAGAATTATTAATGGTATGAAATTAGTAATTGTCTATGAAATAATCAATATGATTTACAAAAAGTTTCTCCAATTGTAGTAGCTATGATAATTTTTTGGATAACATCTAAGAAAATAATAAGCATAATGTTGTCTAGCTCTAACTCCTTTCAAAAACCATTAATTTTAGATTTAAAAAATGTGGAAAATAACCCATTAAAGTGCCTCAATCAATCAATAATTTTATCCCAACCACCCCCACACATATAGCTATAAAAACCAAAAAACAAATGCATATCTAGTTGAAACTTTCTCACCAATTATAGGAAAATACCCCAAAATAAGTCTAACAAATCGAAATATTATAACATGATAATTTCTAATTCTACGCTAAAAATGACTTTTTCTTAGTCCATACAAGAATTTCATAAAGAAAATATTAAAAGAACGTGTTTTAAATCATCTTTCCTAGGTTTATTAATATTACGTGTGAAATAATCAAAGAATAGGACCTGCTCAAGTTGAAAATAATCAATCTTTTCATCTCGACTCAGAAAAAACATTCACCTATTATAGAGCCTTAAAAACATCCAAACATAGGTGTTAAGCACTCCAAAATAGGCTCAATAAATCTAGGAAGAAGTATTGGTAGTTCTGAATCCATATTAGGATCTTGAGAAGTAATTTCCTCATCAATAGATGGTATATCATGTGGTAAATAATCCTAAGATATTACATTATGAGGATAGAAACACTCAATTTAAGTAACATCCAATTGTAAAAATTGAATACAAACAAGACATCAATGTGAACCACTTATCAATATGTGAGTGATCATAGATATTTATTTGTACAACGTGGGTAAAGTGTGTTGAAAATTCATCATAAACTCAATATTGAACTTATTATACGTTTCATCAACTGAATCAAAGCTATCCTCAAGTTTTTATTTCCCATAGAGACGAAATTTTTATATAACATACATGTCATAGAGATTAATTTTTCATTTGAAAAAATAAATGTTAGCACCTGAAATGATTGGGAATTTTTCATCACACTCTATTTCAAGAATGAAAAAAATCTGTGGTAAAGATAAGATTCCATATCATAACTAAAACGTTATCCAACCTTCTATATGGATGAGTGAGTGTCTTATCTGTTAGCTAAAGGGAAACAAAGTTGGTTTCAAGTCCCTTAGCCCAATATTTTTTAACATTGATAAAGGCATAAGGCTGACACTAATACCTTGGTCACATTATCAATTTAGTTCCATACTATATTCAATTCTACATGGAATAAACACCATCCATGGTGCTTTAATTTGGGAAGTTATTCCTTATGAGGAACAACACTAAATTGTTCAATAAAATTTATGGTTTCCATGTCCATCTAATCTTATCTATTAGCTGAACATATCTTAATAAATTTAAAATATGTTAGGATTTTATATAAAAATTCCCCAAAGGGCTTGTTGAAAGTAAAGGAACTAAACATTTGAATAAATTTCAAATAGTTAGGTTCATTAATCTTCTTAACCCTTTGGGTAAAAGGGATGAGAGGGCCATAATTCTTCAAAATTAGTTGATTATTCTCCTCATCCCCAAACATTACTTTCTTATTTCCCACTTTAACACGTTCCTACTTCATTTTCCTTTATTCTTTGGAATTTTATATGTTAATATTCACAATTTTATTCATGTTGGACCATGTAGTCCATATTTACAGATTTATAATTTTCCAAATTGTTAAATATTCAATCTCAACTTCTCTAGGTTGTATTCTAATTTTTCTTTGAGTTTTGAGCCCTGATCAGAACCATCACATTTTCATTCAGATTTGGATTTGTTTTCTTCGGAGGATTTCCTTTTCCTCTCCCACCTAAATCCCAATCCATTTTTCCTTGAACATTGTATTTTTCATGTTTGGCTGATCTATGGGTTAATATTTTGGCAAAGAAACCGGAGATGTAAATGGTATCTTTAATAAAAAATCTAAAAAACTGAAAAAGTAAAGTGTATAGACTGTAAGCCCAAATCCATTTAACTATGAAAAGAAGTGGATTAACTATATAATGAGATGTAGTTTGAAATGAAGAAGCTGGAACCCCAGGATTTTGAGGATCTATACACCATTTGATGATCCGTCTATGATGGGGTTTCGAGCATGGCTGAAGCTTCTCTATGAAACCGATTTGAGGAAGGAGATGCTGATGGAGTTTTTTCCTTCCAACTACCTTTTTGGTGACTGATTCACCAAATCCATCTAGAAACATGAATTTTCATCCAATTAGAAGTCCAAAATTTTCCCTACCTCCTAGATGAAAGATTTGCATAATTTAAAAAGATAGAATAAATAGACACAATATTGAATGGAATGGATAGATAATTTATTGATGGAATAAATAACTCATATAAAGATAAATTAATTAATAATAAAGAGATGAAAGAATTATAAGATCATCCGAGATTATTATTTTCATTTCATAATCAATTTGGATTCAGATCTTATGAGTTAAATTTAAATTAAAAAGTTTCAATGTCAATGTTTATTGTATAAAATTTTCCCTAAAATTTTATTGAAATCCTAATTTTTTTAACAAAGATTAATCTCCTCAAAGTGGAATCAAAACAATCACATTATAGAAAAAAAAATCCAACTAAAAATGATAACGTGGGGCTATAAAGTCAAATTTTTAGAAAAAACATGGTATTAGAATGGGTTTGCATTAAAAAATATTTTAGCTCAATTAAGACCCATATCCCCCAAACATAAAACTTTTCATTATATTCAATACTGAATCTTAAAGTGGGAAAATAATTGCGAATTATTTATTTAAAACAAAATTGGAAAATTAGAATGGAGAAATATCTCTTAAGAAGTGGAAAAAAGCTGAGAAAATATTTTTCCACACAAAAAACACTCAAAACGAAACATGAAAAAATGATCCATATTTGACACTACATGGAAATAAAACACAAAAACAAAATTTATTAAAGTTGGATGCTATAGGTGAGTTAAAAAATGAATTTTAATGAAACAAGAAAATAAAAAATTCTATGAAAACACTAAAATACATAAATAAATTCCACGTTATGAGAGTTTCTATCAAGGGTTGTTCAATCATGTTAACATTTCTTAAATTAAAACAACACTTTAGTTGCTTCATATAGAAAATTAAGGGTATAAAAAGAGAATAATAGAAATAAGAAAAAATACTCCTCTGTTTGAAAAATCATTAACAATTATTGTATAAAAAATGTGTCCTCCATTGAAGTAGTCAATAAGGAATTGCTAGGGTCGAAAATTTAAATCTCTTTCAAAATGAAAAAAAGTGAAATGAGATTCTACAGTATTTAAGCTCAATGTAAAGATAACTAGAGACAATGGGTGTGAGATATTTTATTAATTTTCCATCTCAATTTACAACTCCGTCTTCATTCTGTATAGTGAATGATCCTGCAAAAAAACCTATTTATCCACAAAACCTGACATTCAAAAAAATTATGAGAAACTCATATTAGAGGGAGATATTTATTCAAAAAATATGAATGAAAAACTAGAACTTTATAAACCATGGGTTGAATCCTATGGAGATGTAGTTTTATAGTCCCCAACAAGACTCAATACCCTAAAATGGTCTATCCATAATAATTTAATGGGTAATAAATATTAATGTTAAGAAATTCACTATTCTCTAATAAACAATCAATAGGATTTACACAATATTCCCCAATTGCAGTATTTGTGATATAAATCATGATGTCTAACTCTAATTTATTTCCCAACACATCAATTTTAGATTTCAAAATTGTGGAAAATAACCCATAAAAATACCTCAAATGATCAATAATTCTATCCCAACCACCCCCGAACATACAGGTTTAGTCACTTGGAACTAGATGCATAGCTAGATTCAACTTGCTCACCAATTATAGAAAAGTATGACAAAACAACTTTTAAGGCTAACAAATCAGAAGACTTTAACATAATAATTTCCAATTCTACAGTAAAAATGAATTTTTCGATGTCCAGAAAAGAATTTCATAAATAAAATTTTACAAGAATGGGTTTTAAATCATCTTTCGTAGGTTCATTAATAGGATGTGTTAAATTATCAAAGAAGAAACCTTCTAAAGATGACAACAGTAATGTTTTTCTTCTAGACTTACACACAAACTTTAACCTACTATAGAGCCTTCAAAACACTCAAACATAGGTGTAAATCACTCAAAATTAGGCTCACTAAATCAAGGAAGAAGGATTGGAAGTTCTGAATCCAAATTAAGAACTTGATATGGAATTTACTCATTAATATATGGTACTTCATGTGGTAAATATACAGGATAGATTCCATTATGAGGATAGAAACACTAAATTTAAGTAACTTCCAAAAGAAAAAATAGAATTCAGACCAGACATCAGTGTGCAACACATATCAATTGGTGAGTGACCATAGAAACATATTTTCACACCTTATGAAAAGGGTGATGAAAATTTATTCTAAATCTAATATTGAATTTATTATAAGCTTCATCAATTGAATCACAGTTATCTTAAAGATTGGACATCACAAATACATGAAATTATTATATAATATCCATGTCTTGGAGATTCAGTTTTCATTTTAAAACATCAATGTTAGCACATAAAATAATAGTGACTTTTCCATCACACTCTCTTTCAAGGATGAAAAAATAAGTGGCCAAGATAAGCTTCCAAATCCAGACTAACGGGTTATCCACCCATCCATAGGGATGAGTGAGTGTCCTATCTTCTAGTTTAAGAGAAATAAAAGTTGGTTTCATGTCCCTTAGATGAATATTTTTTGAACACTGAGAAAGGAAAAAGGTTGACACTAAAATCTAGATCACATTATCAATTTAGTTCAATACTATATTCAATTCAACATTGAATAAACAAAAATCCACAATCCTTTAATTTGGGATGTTATTCCTTCTGAATAACAACATAACATTGTTATGTAATATTTATGGATTCCATGTCCTTCTAATCTCTTCTATTAGCTTAATATCTCTTAAGAAATTTAAAATATGTTGAAATTTTATATAAATATTCCTCAAAGGACATGTTGATAGTAAAAACACTAAAAATTTGAACAAATTCCAAATAGTTAGCTTCATTAAACTTTTTAACCCTTTTGGGAAAAGGGAAGAGAGGAGCATAATTCTACAAAATCGGTTGATTATTCTCCTTATCCCCAAATGTCCCATTCTTATTTCCCTCTTTAACCAGTTCCCACATAATTTTACATTATTAATTGGATTTTCTAGGTAAATATTCACCATTTTATTCATGTTAGACCTTAGAGTCTATATTTACTGATATAACATTTTCTAAATTGTTAAATCTTCAATCTCAACTTATCTAGGTTGTATTCTAACTTCCACTTGAGTTTTGAGGTTTAATTACAACCATCACATTTTCATTCGGATTTCGATTTGTTGTGTTGGGAAGATTTCCTTTTCATATCCCACCTAAATCCCTATCTATTTGACATTAATCATTTTATTTTTCATTTTTGGATGATCTATGGGTTAAAATTTAGGAAAATCATCCGGATATGTAAATGTTATATTTAAATAAAAATATAAAAACTTACAAAAGGAAAGAGTGTGGACTATAATCCCAAATCCATTCAACTGAGCCCAGAAGAGGATCAACCATTGACAGGGATACAATTTGTAATGAAGAAGCTGACAACACATTATTTTGAGGAGTTGTACGCCATCTGAAGATCCATATATGAAGGGTTTCGAGCTTGACTGAATCTTCTTAATGAAACTGATTCTTGGATGGAGTTGCTGATGGATTTTTTTCTTTCCAGTTTCCTTGTTTGTGGCTGGTGCATTAATTCCTTCTACCATGGTTAGTGGCAGCCATGGGAGATGTATATACTATGTGGGGGGATTTTTTTCAAACTTCACACCTCCCACCATGGCTTTAAAAGGTGGGCCTAGGAAGCCTTCCAGGATCATCAATTTGAGCCAGGAGTGCTCTTTTATTCTCAAGAGCCTTGAGTGATCTATTTGAGAGAATGAAAGAGTGGAGTGGGAGGGGACCATTGTATCCTTTGTTTTGGTGTAATAATTTTTTTTCCTCTTCCATGTATCCCTATTCAAGGTAAAAAACCACAAAATGTGGTATCATAGGTATTTTTAGTACAATAGCGGGGATCAATATATATTTTTTGGGGACCGTAATATTAATGTTTCTGAGAATCCTATTTTGAAGGAATATTCTAAAATCTTGTGAAAAGACGATTCCAACAGTGCAAAAGACATCGAAAATAGAGCCAAGACCATCTACCTATACATAGTCAAATTTCGGTCACTCCTTAGGTGCTACAGTACCCCCTTACCGAAGATGACCGTACTATTCTATATCGGGGAGTTTTCCAGCAACTAGTTTAGTAATCCACATCAGCACCACATCATCCTCATGTTAGTGCCACGTCATCGGTTGATCTCAACCATTGATATTATTTTGATCAAATATTTATCAATCAGTATCCAATTTCAATAATTCAGGAGACGATTCCACCATTTTCGATTTTATGGATGCAACGGTGAGCTCTAGTTTCACATATTCTACACCAAATTTTTCTGAATTAAAATTCAATGGAGGGATCATCCACGGGAGGGATGATCATGTTGGATTCTTTGAACTACTCCATTTTAAAGTCTAAAATTGAATATCTCCTTAGTGCTAAGGATATTTTTGACCCCTTTGAGTTTAAGGGAGTCAACCCAGATTCCACCGAGTAAGTGGAGTGAAAAAACATGAAAAAGAAGACGATCGGTAAAATCCACCAATGGATCGATCACAATGTTTACCACCATGTTTCTCAAGAGAATGGTGTATACGAACATTAGATAATGTTGAAGAATATATACCAGTAAAATCCCACCAGGAACAAGATCCTCAAGTTGAAGTGGTTGATTAATTTTCAACTACTAAATGGAAGCTCTATAGCCGAACACAAAAGTGAGTTCCAAAGACTGGTGAACCAGTTGGTGGCTACTAGTAAGACTCTAAATGATGAAGATCTGGAGAACCACTTACTCTACTCACTTCTTGATATCTGAGATATGCTTGGATTATCACTCAGTAACTCGGTTCTTGGTTGAAAAAATACCTTAGTGATCATAAATGATGAACTATTCATTGAGGAGGCCTAAAGGAAGGATGCGAGTTACAACCAGATGAAAGAACTCATTCTAGAGAAGTGAGGGAGACAAAAAGGAGGGGGTAGTAACTAGAGGCCGAAGCAAGAATAGAAGAAGTTCCAAAGATTAAAGGGGGCTATTATAAAAAATCTACCATTGAATCATGAGGGACACATGAAGAGGAACTGCCAAAAGTTTCTCTAAGAAAAGGGTCAAAGTAGAAACTAACAATGAATAAATGGAGACGTGCATATGAGAATCATTGGAAAAGTTGTTATTTTCTCTAAAGACAAAGAAGATAAATGCTTTCATAAATTAGGGAGAGAAAAAGAATGGTTGGTTGATATTGTAGAATCATACCATGTCACTCTGCATCGTGAGTATTTCTTAACTTATCAAACTTTTGACTTTAGTGAAGTAATGATAGGGAATAATAGTTTGAAGAAGACTGTTGGAATGGGTGATATCCAAGTCAAGATGAATGTTGGATACACAACCACCCACAAGGATGTTCGGCGAGTTCCAATCCTTCGAATAAACTTTTTATCAGGTATATCCCTTGATCGACAGGGCCATGAAAACATATTCAGCAATGGAGTTTGGAAGATTTTGAATGGAGCCATCGTCATTTCCTAAGGACATATATGAGTTACATTGTTCAAATATCATGTGGATATATGTGAAGAAAGCCTCATCATGATGGAAGGAGAAATTTCTTCCAATATGTTTCATAGGAGACTTGGCCACATGAGTGAAAAAAGGTTTATTTACCCCGAGGAATAAGAAGTACATCAGTTATGACAAGGATCCATCACTTTATCCTTATAAATAATTATTGTATGGGAATCAACATAGAGTCTCATTCAGTAATTCTTCATCAAGGATATCATAGTTTCTATATCTAGTTCACACTAATGTATGTGTTCCCCTAATGGGGGATTCACTTGGAGGTACCAAATATTTTCTATCCACTATTGATGATGTATATTTATGGGTATGGGTGTTCTTCTTGGAGATGAAGAATCAGGTACTAAAATACATCAAAATCTTCAATGACAAGGTTGAGAATGAAACTGGAAGGAAGCTAAAGGTTCTTCATTAAAACAATGGAAGAGAGTAAACATCCAGGGAATTTGAATCCTATTGTAGGAGTCATGGTGTCTGACATGAAAGGACGGTCCCATGCACCCAAAAACACAATGGAGTTGTTGAAAGTATGAATAGAACATCATATAAAAGGTAAGAAGCATGATGAGATTGGATAAGATCCCTAATCCATTCTATGGAGAATCTATTTAAGTTACATGCTACCTCATCAACATATCACAATCGGTCCCTCTAAATTTGGACATTCCATAGAATAGATGGTCTAGTAAACATCCCTCTTACTCCCATTTATTTTTATTTGTATGTTTTTCATTTTCAAATGTATCCAAGGATCTCAGGTAGAATCTAGATGGGATATCTACTACATACATCTTCATCTGTTATGGAGATGAGGATTATGGATACAGGATTTGGGACTTGAAGGAGAATAAGGTGATTAGAAGTAGAGATGTCATGTTCCATGAGAACCAGAAGATCATGGAAAATAAAAATCCAAGAATATATCTTAGGGAAAGTGTTAAGTATTCAATTCATGATCCAACACCTATACAAGCACCGCATATCAATGAGGAGGAATAGGGGCAAGAAGACTCATTGGCAGAAGACTAAGAGGTAGAGGAAAAAGATACAGAGTTGGGGGAGACTCAATCAACTCCATAAGAGGTTTTAGAACCATCATAGGGGCTAGGTGACATTGTTCATCAAAAACCTAACATTTCAAAAGTTCTAAGATCTCAACAAGGAAGGATTCCATAAATAAAATACTTAGACTTAGAGTACATGTTTCTAACTGATAAGGGGGAGCCAGAAAGATGCCTGGAAGTGGTGTCTCATCCTAACAAACTCAAGTGGCTGCATGCAATAGAGGATGAGATGGAATCTTTGAAGAAGAACCAAACATAAAATTTGGTGGAATTACCCAAAGGTAAGAATTAAATAACAAACAAATGGGTGTTCATGTTGATGAAGGATGGAATCCAAAAGAAGGTCAAGTATAAAAATGGGTTAGATGTCAAGGGATTACATTAAAAGAAATGAGTTGTTTATGACCATATTTTTTCACACGTGGTGAATATGACTTCAATATGAGTCATTTTTAGATTGGTGGATAGCTTGGACTAGTAGATTGAACAGATGGATGTGAAGATGGATTTTCCTCATGGTGGCATCTCTTTGTAGATCTATATGTAGAATCCTGAAGGTATCAAGGTTTCTAGAAAAGAAAACCTCGTCTGCAAATTGAATAAGAGCTTGTATGGACTGAAGCGGGCTCTCAAGTAGTGGTACATGATGTTTAACCCATTCATGGTGATTCATGACTAAAAATAGAAACGGGTGGACCTCTGTGTCTAGATCCTCATATTTCATGATGGTAACTTTGATTCCCTTGTAATTTATGTTGATGAATTATTGATCATTGGGAACGATGTGGTAAAGATTAACCAGTTGAAGAAGGAGTTATCTATGTATTTTGATATAAATGACATGGGAGCAGATCAAATTATTTTGGGTATGTAAATAATCATTAATATATAGAGGAGGTTGTTATGGCTATCTTAGGATAAATATGTTGAATTTGATCAGAAATGTTTCAACATGGACATGTTGAAGAAGGATTTACAAATTTCTTATGATATAAAGGACTTGGGTGCTGCTCAACATATTTTGGGAATGTAGATAATTCAAGATAGAATGGAGAGGTTGTTATGGCTATCTCATGAGAAGTATGTTAAATGTGTTCAAAAATACTTCAACATGTACAAGTCAAAACCAGTGACCATTCCTCTTTCTGGTCATTTGATGTTGAGAAAGATTTCATGTCTGTCATCTAAGGATGAAATCAAGGCAATGGAAATTATACCATATTCCTTAGAATTTGGAAGCTTTCTGTACACTACGGTTAGTAAGAGACATGACATTTCCCGTTAAGTGGAAATTGGGAACCAGTTTCTCCCCAATCCCGGTAAGCAACACTAGGATGCAGTCAAGTGGATTCTTGGTATCTTAAAGGTACTTCAATGTTATGTTTTACCAATGGGGGAGATAAACCTATATTGGAGGTCCATATAGGTGAAGATATCTCTGGAGATCCTAATAGAAGGAATTCAACATCAGGATACATCTATACTTTTGCAGTAGGAGCTACATCATGGTAGTCAATGTTGCAAAACTGCGTCACTTTATCCATGACGGAAGCAGAGTAAATTGCTACATCAGAAGCTGTAAAGAATATTTTGTGGCTAAAACATTTTCCCCAGCAGCTTAGATTCATCCAGAAAAAGTACATGGTTCATTATGATTGTCAATGTGGTTTTTAATTTAGTAATAACTCAATGTATCAATCCCGAATGAAGCACATCGACATTCACTATCATTAGATATGCAACGTGATGGATCAAAAAATTATATGACTTGTGAAGATACACCTAAAGGAGAACCTGGACGATATGTTGACAAAGGTGGTTTCTTGGGAGAAGATAGAACTTTGGATATTCTTCAGTGGATTGCAGCTAGTGGGGTAGAATTGATTGATATTTTTCATTCTAGCTACCTTTTTGGTGGATAGTGCACCAAATCCATCTACCATGGATGGTGGAAGCTATGGGAGAAGTCCATGGTAGGTGGGGCGGTGGGAGTTTTTTCAAACTTGAAACCTCCCACAATTTCATTAAAAGGAGGACCTAGGGAGCCTTACAGGATCATCCATAAGATCCAAGAGAACTCTTATACTATTGAGACCCTTGAGAGAAACATTTTAGATAAAGAAAGGGATGTGTGGGAGGGTTCTACTGTAACATTTGTTTTGGTGTAATAAAAGTCAGGTTTCCTCTTCCATTTATCTCTCTTCGTGGTCAATGAACAACAACAGATACTTCCATTATGGGGAGTCGGATGCCCATTATTTAAGTCAAATGAACACCTGATCTTACCAAAACTAATCCTAAAACATTTTAGGATATAATGAGGCTCTCGATTTTATTCCCTCGAAGTTTAATAGATCTTAATTTGAGTTTTCTATTTAATATGAATCTAGATCTTGTTCACCGAACGAAGACTTTCATTTCATAGAATCCATAGTCGATGCTGAAAGAGGTTGTAGATGTTTCCATCTGAAGAACCACAGAACCAAATGTTCTTGCTAAAGAAGATGACTTTTCTCTTTCTAAATATGGATAATTCTTCCACAATAGTTTCTCAAATTGGAACCTATAGAAGACCTATGAGAGCTTAGATGGGTTGGGTGAGTCACATGAGTTCTAATGCTAATGAATAATTACCAGGAATTGAGTTTTTCTATGTTATTGTATAAGTCGAAGCTCAATCGAGTTGATGCCAGGATTTTTGATTGAATTTATGTTCGGTGGGTTTAATTGTTTAGGATCATTTGCTACTAGAGAAGAATTATTTTAATAATGATGAATTGTCTTAGTTTTGATTCCATGATTTTAGCTGATTCTATCCTAGAAAGAAAATTTTGAAGCTATGGAAATGGAATACAATTGGAGCATGACCAAGTCCAAGTTTAGTGGATATTGAATGGTTAATTTTTATGTCACATTTTAGATAGAGTTGATGGAGACCAATGTAGTGTGAACCTATTATGAATTATTTCCTAGGCCATTTCAAAACCAAGTGCATATGATTATTTTGCGGTTATTAGTAGGGATTTTTTAAGTCACACAGGGGATAGAAAACCATGAATGATGTCATGTGTTTAGTGATCTATCGAATACTGGCTCGATTCAGTGTAATATGACTATGAACAACCTGAAAAAAAGGTAAATAAATTCCAATAACACAGTTTTTGAAGAAAAAAAGAACAAAGAGGTAAAATCATTCCATCAGATAATTTTTAGAATGTGAGAACTAAAAGGAAAGAAACAGATAGGTAAATAGAAGATCCTCGATAGAGAATATTATTTTCCTCATTACTTTCTTATTTTCTTATTGACTATAATTACTTATTTGTAAATTGATAATATGAAAATGTTTTTTGACTCAACTTATTTGGGAATGATATTTTACCCGTTAAATATTTACTTACTCATGCATAAATTTTTCTAGCAAATTTTTATTCTCTCTTTTCAAATCATGAAGCATTTTCATATTCTTTAACATTGAAAATAAATTATTTTTTTCTTTGATTTAATCAATTATAAAACTTCCCTAACATTTTCAGTCATTTGACAATAGATTACTTACAAAAGTATCACAACAACGTATTATAGATTCAGTGGTAGAAAAATAAATATATAGATAGAAAAAAATTAGTTTTATAATAAATTAATTTCAAAAATATTTTTCTTCATTGGCACTCTCATGAAAAAAGAATTTATGACCTCTCAAATTAAATAATTTTTAGTGAAAAATTTGTTATTGTTTTAAAAAAACATATTAGAAACTAAAATTTTAAAAGGGAATATAACAAAATTCATTTTCCATCCAATTGGTAGTCCAAACATCTATTTACCTCAAGCACTATAGACACACATAATTTAAATGCCAAAATAAATATACACACTTTTTGAACGTGACGGAGTGATAATTTATTAAGGGAATAAATAACCCATCCAATAGTAATTGAATTAAGAATAAAAGAATAAGAAGATCAACCTGAATTAGAATTCTCATTTCATAACCCATTTGGATGCATATATATTGAGTTAAACTAAAATTATAAATATTTGAATTCATTCATTATTATATAGAAATTTCCCAAAATTTTAGAGAAATCCTTTTTTTTAATAAATATTAATTTCTTTAACCTCTTATACCTTTTTCCACACCACTTTTATAGTTTATTAAGGTTTTAATGTTAAAAAATTCTTTTAAATGGTTATTTATAGTTTTATGGTTATTTTCCATGTAAAATATTAAATTAATCAATTTTATGTTTTAATTTATGTTTTATGATTGACTTATTAACAATATCAAGGTTTGAGTTCTTTATATAATCTTTTTTCTTTTAAATTATGGTTTTAGGTGCTTGAAATTACTTGGTGTATTCTGTTAATTTCAGTTTTATTATTTAAATAATTGTATTTAATTAATTATTAGATTTAATATGTATATAATTTTTAATTTTTAATTTTCGATTTTTTTTATTTTTTAATTGTTTAATTTAATTTTTAATCCCTTACCCTTAACAATTTAATAAAACGTTTACATAAATTTACAATATAAATTCTTTAGTGAACTATTCCTTATTTTTAAGTAATTAATTAATTATTTAACGTAATGTAAATTTAATTATAATTTTTTAATTTAATTTTTTTCCTTCTTATATAAATTTTTTTAATTCAATTTAACGAATTTAGATTTAATTATATAAATTTATATGTTTAATTTTTTTAATTTAACATGTGTGGTTTTCACGTGTGGTCAATCATTTGGTGAAAATATTTCGGCAGTGGGAATGATTTGTTACATACTTAAAATGAAGCGATTCTGCTACTCCAAGAGTGTAGCTCAGTTGGTAGTGGCCCTACGGGGTCTCGGTGAGGTCTCAGGTTTGAGCCTCATAGAGTTATTCCTTGGCAGTAGTGTAGGTATTTTCGTGCATTTCTCCATCTCCCTTGACTATTGTAATATTAAAATGAAGTGATTTTTCCCATTGATGAAAATTTGAAAAAGTATAAAGGAATAAACCATATGTGTTAGACATATTGATTGATCCCAAAGAAGAAGTGAACACATGCTACTTGATCTTCCGTGACCACATTCACTTGATCGTGCGTCAATAGTAAATGTGGCTACCACAAAAATTCAAAATGTAAATTTCCTTTGATTTTGTATGTTATCTGCTTCGATCATAAGAGTAACATAAATCCACCACATGACTGTGTTATTCAATCAATCAACCAAAAATGGAAAACATAACAAAATAAAATTGTAACCGCATTGAAGCTTCCTGAAGAAGCTGACACACTTTTCCCTATAGATGATGAAAGATTGAGCTTGGTCCAAAACTGGAGATCGAAGAATGAATCTCTTCTAAAAGTAAAATCCAAAAAAGATATCCCAAAATCATATTTCATATATGTGATTCGGCTCAAAATGTTGGAAAAGTTTCATATTTTTGAGATTTATTGCACCAAAGTCCATTGAAGAAGATGAATTCTGCTGGATAAATCACAAATCAAGTCACACTGATATGTGTTGATGAAGAAAACACAAACCAAAATATAGATAGAAATAGAAACAATTGATACAAATATCATTGTAAAAATTAATGACCAAATTTAAATACATATAGATGAAAAAAACAACCGGTGTGTTTAGATATACTAAGAAATGGGAATCCAAACCTGATCCAAAAGTAAAGATCGTGTGTGCTGCTCTTGATGTTGAGGGAGATGAACAAACCCAATATTCACAGATAACAAGAGCTAACCAACACCAGACCAGAGAAATTCTCATGAATATAAGCACAAATAAATTGAGAAATATTTATCAAAATCTAAAAACATTAGAATATTTCAATGAACCCACCATTTAGCTTATCGAATATGGAATTTGACACCACTTACATGCCATATTGGGGTCATTATTTTCCAACAGGTCTAATAAAAATATAAAATTTATAAATACTAAAACTATGCTACTCAATTGATTAAAATGTAGTATTTAGGTAATTTTTAAGTCAAAATAACAAACAACAAAAATTATTTTGAATAAGTTTTTAAAATAATTAAGTTTTAAATTTAACAAAGTGGTGAAGAAAAGTTGGGTTTGATTGTTTTTATGAAAATGAAAGATGAATGAAAAGTAGATTGATTGGTTTGAATTCAGATTTGAATAGTGTTCCAGATTTTTTAAATTTTAGGGTCTAGGTGTAATTAGATTATAGGAAATTGGTTTATTAATTCAAGAATGGTTTCCTAGTTAAGATGAGGGATATCCAATGGTCATGGAATCCCCTAATTGACATGATAATCCATTATTTCTCTTGGGAAGGTAGTTTAGGGTTTTGTAGAAAGAGGTTTGTCTTGGTACAATATTTAAACATGATTCCCCTAAATTTAAAATTGGTCATGCCCCCTTAAGTGCTGTCAGTTTTGAAATTTTATGGTTTCGTTTAGATTCAATTATTAATGGTCATGAACAAAGTAAAAAAAGGGATTGTAATTTGAAGATTACATTTTGGTAGATCAAATACATTAATAGAATAAAAAAATCAAATCAAAATCACCTTTCCCATTTTATTACATAACACTAGAACAAGGCTGGTTTAACCCATCATCCTAGTGATGATAAGATAAGAGGGAATGTGAGAAGAAAAATATTTTATAATGAGAATATAAATTAAATTGGGGAGGGCCCTACACAACATAGATTCTATATCTATGGTCTCCAATATCTCTGAATAGAAGCGAGTTGGGCCACTATTTATAGGATCTAGATAAGCTTGGGTATTAATGATGGACAATAAATATTATTTCAAAAGTGGTCCTAGGTCTTAAAATGTGTCAAAAAATAAAGACACTTCAAATCTCGATACTTAAATCATGTATCAACTTTTTACATCACATGTAAATTCAAGTTACACTTTTCATAACTTTATAAAGTGTCTCCCTTTAAGTACATGCAACGATTCCTGACATGTAATGATTACAGGATGTGTAATGTAATTTTTCTACTCTAAAAGCCTCATTTTTACCTCAGTTATTTAGTTATGTGACTTTTAAGTTATCTATGATCATCCTCAATAATTTGGTGCCACATCGCAAGTGAAGCTCACGACATGAAGTGTCTTTTTCCTCCTTTTTCAAATATCTATTGCATCCTTCCATGAAATACTAACTGATTTAAATCAATAAAAAATTGTTAAGAATAATCATTTAACTAAATAAATCAATATATTAAAACACTATAAAACCCATGTATGAAATACATATGTCAAAAACCTTGGAACCTGTGTTTGAGGAGCCCAAATTCTCCCTCAAAGGTGATGTGGCCAACTATGGGGATGAGTATTTTTCTTATTTTCATGTACAGGTGCTCAATTAAGAAGGAGAGACTTATATCTCCCCAATGATGCATTTTCATTGAAGGATTTCAATTCAATCACCCCATTTTTTTGAAATACTTCAATGAGTGTTCAATCCAACTAAATATACGAACATCAATACCCAACATGTTTTTTATGAAGATGAATCACAAGAGAGATCATTAAAATATGATTCAGACCAAATTTACTATCGACATCTAAATCTAAGTCTGTGTTTGGATCATAAATTAGGATTTTGATCATGGAAATCTAATACTAATAATTTTAAATAATGATTTGGGGGCCTTCGAAGTAGATAAACTCAGTTGTAGATAGTTTCAATCCCAAGCACAGTAGAAGAGAATCAACCATTTAGTTTCAATGATGGTGCAAGTCAACTAATGAGTTCAAAGAAATTATATGAAGGTGAATAAGTAAAATATTAGTTGATCAAGATCAGTTCTAAGACAACATTACACTTACATTTTTCATTGGCACGTGACTACTTAAAAGTCATGTGTTGGGAATATGTGGATAATTCAAGAAGAATGAATCAAGTTGAAAGTGTTTTCAGGTTAAATTAAATAATACTACACATGGGTTTATCACGGCTGATATAAGGGATAGCTCATGTCTGGTACTGGTGATTGAATACCGACATTAATACCATGTGTTTGGTGAATAACATGAGACTAAGTTTAGTAAGTGTAAGATGACAGTGACTTATCTGAAATTAATGGAAATAAATTCCAAGTCTACAGATGACATTGATAAATCGGTGAGGGAGAAACATTCATTGATCATGAGGACACCTAGAAGAGAGAGGATATTAGAATTAGATCTATCACACTCTCTCATGAATAGAGAACAAAGGAACATGAAGGACATATTCCTCTTCAATAGAGAAGTTTCTTTTCTTCTTCCTCTCTATCTGATTTTTGTTTTTGATGAATAATCAATTGAATAGTATTTTTTTAGCTTTGATCAAGAGTAGCTAAATAATTTATGGGAATCAGATTGTTATGTTTTGAATTTTTTAATATGTTCTGATCTTAAATTCCCCAATTACATGAGTGTATTAAATCTCGTTGATCTTATTTTTGTACGTAATTAGCATCAGTTTTACATTATTGTATGTGCTGACACGTGATGATAGTGAATACCTTTCCTTTTAATTTTAGCCGAAAAATGGAAAATGGAAATGGTTAATGTTATATTTTCCATTATGAACAATAAATTACAAAGTAACGATTGAGAGATGATTTCTTTAGGAAGATAAAAAAAGTTTTGTTGAATATTGAAGAGATATCTCAGTGCATCATCATCATTTATCTAAACTAGTAATATAATTGTGGGAAGTTTGAGTAGGAATAGGAAATTATTTTTATCAATGTATTTCATTCAAATCTCTATAATTTCAACCATTTTTAAACTCTAACTCTCTATTATTGTACTCTTTTCATTAATTCTATTTCACATTTTCACATAGGTCACTTCATTTTAACACATTCCAGTTTTTCATTTAGTCTTTTTCCATTAAGTTTGTGAGTAGTTTATAATAATTTTAATATTTTTTTATTACCCATACACCAAATTTCATTCCCTATATAATCAACACCCATACTCACCACCATAATAGTTATAGGTATTCATAGGGTTTTATAAGTAATTGATTTGACACTAAAATTTATTAGTATTATATTTTAATTACACAAAAATTAAATATAAAACTACTTAGCTAGTGTTTATAGGGTATAAAAATATAGGGAGGGTGAATTTATTTGAGAAAACTAAGAAAGATAACTCATAACAAACAAGAAAACATGATGTAGTAAAATACACACAAAAAAAATAACAATAATAGAATGAGCATGCAACATGAGTGAAGAATAAGATATGAACTGGTTATAGTCCAGGAATGAAATATTAATGATTGAAGGTAACTCAATTGACTTGATGGATTGATGTTCACTATATCATGCATAAATAATTCATGGAAACTGATAGTTTAATAAGTTAAATGGCCTTATTATAAGTTAAATTAGTGAATGATATAATTCTACAGTTAATCAACTATAGAATTAATCCCTCACAAAAAATGATAAAATCAATTTTCAACAAAATCAATTTCATCAATCAATATTATTGTACTAATTTCACAAGAAGTATTTTATCAGATGATTCACAATGCCAAAGAAGTTTCTGAATGAATTAAATCATAAAAAATCCTAAATTTATTAACTAATAGAATATGAAAATGATTTAAAAATTGAAAAGAAATAATAAAAATCTAGTAAAAAAGTTAATGGATGGAGAAGTAAAGATTTAAACAATACAGTCTTGTTCCCAAATATTTTTATCCATTTTTATTTCTATTATGAATTTCAAAATAATTCATTACATTCTATATGAAAATATGAAATGAACGAGGAAATAAATATTATTTGTTGAGATTCCTCTCTTATGCTTCCTGGTTCTGTCATCGTATCTCCCACTCTATGAAAATTCTTGGATTGAATGATTGTCCCTCTCTATTAATTTTTTGGGAAAGGGTATTATCATAATTTATTTTCCATATTTTTCAGGTTGTTCGCAGTTTTATTACACCAAATCAATTTGGTTCTTAACAGATCACTGAACACATGTCTTCGGTCACCATGTTTTATCCCTTGCGAGTGAATTAAACAATCCTCTTATAATAACCATGACTAACCCATGTGTGCTCTATTTTTAAATGCACAAGGATGTAATTCTGACTAGATTCACTCTTCTTTGGTCTTCATGACCTCTATATAAAATGTGACTTAAAAATTCATCTTCCTATATCAACTACAAGTGAAATTATAACTCATAATCGGACTAGATCAAATTGTATTGTATTTATATAGCTTTTGAAAATTCTTTCAAGGATAGAATCGATATAAATCAGTGAATTAAAAATATGGCACTTATTCGGCCTAAAAATAAACCTTCTATGGCTATAAATAATCTTTCATGATTCAATCCATCAAACATAAATTCGAACAAAAACAAGATCGACATCAACTCAATCGAGATTCGGTCATAAAAACTCAATTCCATATCATTATTAATCAGCATCATATTTGAGGTGAAAACTTCAAATGTGGTTCAACTGTACCTAACTAACATGGGACCACATATGGTCTTCAATAAGTGTATTTGTTAAGGTGTTTATTCAATCAATTTTTGTTCACAAATTATTTGACTCGTAATTTTATATTTATTAAAAAAATCCAGGGCCCTACTATCTTTAAAATATTCATCCAAGAATAACTAAAACCTTCTAACAAAATTCAGAATCTACATATGTAGTATGTCATTTTATAAATTATTAAAATTTTGTTCTGTAGGAAAGATCTTTAAGAAGAATTTTGTATACAGGACGGTTCCCCCCTTGGGGTTTCAAGGGAGGTGGGTGTGGTTGGGTAGGTGGTTAGTGGACACCAAACCCAATAGAAAAGAAAGGTAGAAGGATGGATGAGGCAACATATAAATGGGGCTCTCTCCCAGTGTTACAACATCGACTTCATCAAAAATATCATTATTATAATATCCCATTTGAGTGTGGTATTTTGTGATGAGGTTTCCCTACATATTGAAGTCAGATATTTTTAAGGGTTTTTTCTCTTTATAATTGTGATGGAGTGTGTACCCACTTTTACCCATAGTGAGACCCTTCTATTTATCATTGTTTTTTAACCCTTTAATTTTTGGGATTTTTAAACCTTACATCTAGTGTCATTTATTTCCATATTTTTCACCTTTTTATCTCTTTATTGTTGTTGCACAAGTGGTTCAGTCATTTTATATGCCATAAAGTGGTGTCATAGGAAGGATCTCGCCCGATGTTTTTCAGATTTTTGGGTAATAATAATTATTATAAATTTAAGTATGCTCTGTGATTGATACTCTGGTTGATCGTTCACATAATAAAAATTTAATGAAATTTTGAACTACTCCATTTTGAAATAGTGGAGGTTCTATACAGACGGTGTGTCCATATGGAATAAACATCAAGATCAATAAATTAAATGGGAATAATTTTCTATTGTGGAATATGATGATGCAAACAGTATTATGGAAGGATAATTTCCTACTAACAATTGATGAAAGACTGAAAAATGTGATGATGAAACATGGTTCTTGTGGGAGCCAAAATTATGATATGGATAGAAATTTGGAGACTACTTTTGAAGATATACTGTTTAGTGAAGTTGTGATGACTTCTAGAAGTAGAGTGCATCTCAATGATGAAATGATAATTGACTTGGAAGAAACATGGAACATGACATCTCAACAGGAATGGTTGGATCAGTATCAAACTATCCTGCATGGATTTGTGTACATGGGGAATGATCACACCTTAAATATCATCGGATTCAGTACCATTAAATTAAATATGCATAATGATATTGTTTGAACCATCCAAGGAGTATGACATGTGATGATTTTGAAGAAGAACATATTGTATTTCGAACAATTTGATGACATAAGATGCAAAAATCACACCAAGAATGGAGTGATGAGAATTGTAAATGGAACACTTGTCATGGGGAAGGAATAGAAGATCTCAAAGAACATATATGTGCTAATGGGTGAATCATATCCAGAGGCATAAAAAGTTATTACATCAACTAACTTTGTAGAAGCATTAGCGATGTTATGGAATAAAAATCTTGGCAATATGTCAGAATAAGGCATGAAGATTATTACAGATAAGATGTTGTTTATTGGCCCTAAATGTTATCTTTTCCATTTTTTGAGCATTGTATTTTGATCCAGAAACGTGAGTTAAATTTCAAGATGTCAACAACTAGAAGAAAAATAGATCTTACTGTTGATCCATTCTAATGTTTTTCAAGAATCGGTAATATCCCTAATAGAAGAAAAGTATTTTGTATCATTCATTGATGATTGTTCTAGAATATATCGAGTATACCCAATCAATAGAAAGTTGTGTGTTTTTTATGTCTTCAAAAAATTAAAATCGCATCAGGATGTTGAATCTAGAAAGATTGTAAAGTGTTTGAGGACTAACAATGATGAATAATATACAAGTGGGGAGTTTGAAATTTTTTCAGCAAGAAGGCTTCAAGAGACTATCCACAGTGGCATACACTCCTCAGCAGAATGAAGTGGAAGTGTGGATGAATATAACCCTATTGAATAGAATAAGGCAGATGTTGATGAATATAGGAATTTCCTAAAAAGTTTAAGTAGAAGTAATGAATACAAACTATTTTGGGATCAATATATCTTTTCAATGGTTATTGATCTAAAGACCCCAATAGATATGTGGACTGGTAAACCAATTGAAAATTCACAATTAAATACTTCTAGTAATCTTGTATATGAATTGTTTAATGAACAAGAAATATCAAAGTTGGATTGACGATCTAGGAAATGTATCTTATTAGGATACACTGATGGTGTGAATGGGTATAGTTTGTAGAAAAACAATGCCCGCAAACTTATTATTAGTAGAGATGTTATTTTTTGTAGAAGATAGGGTGAAAATAACAATTTATAGAGACATGGATAAAGAGAATATATATCCTACAAAAATCGAAGGAGAGTAAAAATCCATGGAAATCCCAGTTTCCTCTGAGGAATTACCAGAGAACGATGATCAAGTATCGTTTGAGTCTTGACCACAATGGTCAACTCGAGAGAAAAAAAACTAGTATGGAACACAAACAATGTCACTGAGAGAAATATTGTGTAATTATTATTGATGTAGGATGGTGAGCCATCTTATTTTTTAGAGGCAACCCAGAGTCCAAATATATCCTCATGGATGTTAGTGATGAATGAGAAACTTGAATCCCTACACCAAAACAAGACTTCTGATATTGTTGTTTTGCCTCATAGAAAGAAGGATATCACAAAAAATGGGTATTTAAGATCAAACATGATAGAAATGATCAGATGGAAATATATCATGCGAGACTGCTGATCAAAAGATGTCCTTAAAAGGAAGGTACTAATTTTAATGAATCATTTTCTTCTGTAGTTAGACAGATGAATATTCAAAAACTTCTATTGATGTCTGCTACATACAATTTACATCTAGAGCAGCTGAATGTGAATAATTCTTTTCTACAGGGTGGTCTTGTTGAAGAAATATATATTCTCGAACTGGAAGGGTTTTCAGAATAAGGAAAAGAAAACATTGATTTCAGGTTGAACAAATATGTTTATGGTAGAAAGAAATATCTGAGGTGTTGGTACATGATATTTGATTCCTATCACATGAGCCATGACTACAGTAGACTTCATTCAGATCCATGAGTATATTTCAAGTGTTAGAACGATAAAGATGACATCATTCTTCTATCATATGTGGATGACATTTTGGTTCTAGGACCGAACAATGATCATATCTAGGAGACAAAGGAACAATTTTCTAGGGATTTTGATATGAAGGACTTTGGACTAGAAAACGTGATTCTTATGACCTATATTTATTGAGATAGAAATAATGGGAATAATTTCCTATCATATAAGAAATACTTATGGAAGGTCCTGAAATACCTCAACATGTAAGATTGAAAAAAAATATCTACCCAATTACTATTTATTTATTAGTATCCTCTACAATGAGTCTTATTAGTGAAGTAGAGAAGATAGAGGTGTCTCAAGTACCGTATGCATCAACCATGAGGAGTCTAATGTTTTCTATGGTTTTTAATGGACCATACATTGCATATGTAGTGGGATAAGTTATTTTGTACATGGTGAATCTAGGATGGGAGAATTGGAGCAAAATGAAAAGGATCTTGAGATACACCAAGGAGACCCCAGATGCTGCATTATGTTACAAAGGATCTAATTTCACTATTAGTGGTTATATTGATTCAGATTTTTTAGGTGATTATGGCCAGAAAAAATCCACTACTAGTTATGTGTTTACTCTTGCAGAAGGAATTTTGAGACGGATTTAAAAGTTACAGCCAGTTGTGGATTTATCTACAATTGTGGTAGAGTAAAAAAACTACATAGGTTTTTAAAGAGGTTATTTGGATGAGATGGTTGTTGGGGGATTTTTGTAATAGATAATTTTATGCTAAATTATTTTGTGATAGTCAGAGTGCCTAGAAAATTTCAAGGAATCTGTCTTTTCATTCTAGGATGATGAATATTTGGGTAAAATATCACTTTTTATGAGATGTTTTATGGTAAGGATGTGTGGACCTGCATAACATTAACACTAAATAAACTCTAGAAGATTTCTTAAGGAATACGATCGACTCTAATAATTTCATATGGTGAGTATTCTCATGTAGTCTCACAAAGACATGAGTATCATGGTTTTGTAGATATAAAAGAGGTGTGGAGATGTGATTGGATCCCAATCAATCTTCAAGTGTGTTATATGTCCGAAAAAAAATTATATAGGATGGTTCTTCCCCCTTTCAGTTTTCAAGGGAGGTGGGTGTGGATGGGTAGGCGGTTGGTGTCTAGCTCCACCAAACCCACTGGCGAAGGAAGAGAATCAGGAGTTGGAGGTGTCCAATAAAAGGAGGCTCCCCTATATTAGATTATCACTTCTTCTCTATGAATTAGGTTCAAAATATTTTTTTATGTGAGGTGTTTTTGGATTTTGTATCCCCACATATTCATAAGAGATATTTCTGAGGGTTTTCTACTTGTAATAATGAGGGATTGTGTACCCACTTTTACTAATAGTGAGACCCTTCTTTTTTCCCATTGTTTTTACCCATTTCGTTTTGGGTTTTTACAAATTACATCTAGTGTCATTAATTTATTATTTTTTTCACTTTACATTATCTCATGATTATGGTTTCACTATTAGGACAATCATTTACGGATCCAACAGGTTCAACTACATGATTCTTCCTTTCACAACATCATTTCCTTATTAAACATGATTGTCTAGATTCGACAAGAACATGCCATCTTCTTCAGTAAGAATAACTAGTTCTAGGGTTATTCATATGGTAGTACCTACAACCTATTTTAGAATTTATGCCGTATTCTATGAAACAAACTCCCTAGTTAAACAATTGTGTTTCAGAATCATCTTCAATGGAGAACTCCAATCAAGATCGAGAAATTGAGATCAAAAAACCTTTTGTAAATAATTGATTTTGGTTTTAAAAAATGATTGAAATTGGAAATTTTGAAAGATTTTAAACTGTCATCACTTTGTATTTAACTAATACTTCCAAACTTCGCTTTATCATCATGATAATAGACACACAACATTAAAAGTAATAACAACTGAACATCATATTTATATGATAAAGCTTAATAATTATAAAAAAGATAAATAACCCATCCAACTAATTTATGAATAAAATAATGAATGAATTAAATAATAGAAGCTCACCTAGATTTCGATTTTCATTTCATAAAACATGTAAATGTATTAAATAGAAGTTAAAATCATAGGAAAATGTTTCAAAAAGAAAATACTTATTGAAAATCCTACTCCCAAACTTTGACAAAAAAAATAAAGAGATAATTAAATTTATGGAATCAATTATATCCAAGGGAAAATAGGAAAAAATTAAGCTTTTTATGGTGGAAAGAAAAATCTCAAACATCATAAAAATTTTATTCTATGTACGTTGAATCTTGAAAAACTCAAAATTTGAAAATTAAATGGTTGGTTAATAAGGGATAAGATTAATTCACATTTAATATCATTAAATAAACCCTATCATCTACACATAAAACCCATATTTTTCTTCAAAGATTAATTGAAATATTAATGAAAAAATAATCAATTAAGTTAAAAAAAATATTCTCAAATAAACATTTCAAATTTATGATCAACGGTCACAAGAAATCTCAACAATATATTGTCCACAATTTTCAGAACTTTTCTCAAATTTTTTTTTATGAATTTCATTCTTTAACTTCAAATGAAAACACACACAGAACTTCAAGAAAGAACTATAATGTAATATGATATACAATTGTTTCTACAAGAAACTGTAATTTTCAACATATTATGAATTTTCGTGGGAAATTCAAAGAAAAATTAAAGGTCCTTAAAAGGATTTAATTTTATTTAAATAAAATTAAACATAACACAAAAAAGGAAAGCATATCACCAAGAAATTCAAATCAATCTAGACTCAATAGAATTTAAAAACAACCAAAGAGTTTCCCCCTACACTTAATTTCACAAAATATGAAGTAATGAATAAGTATAACTCATGTAAGGTAAAAGAACAAAAAATTTATATGATAATAGGGGATGTACTCATTTATGTTAATTCAAATGTACTCTCTATATAGTATTTGAGTGAAGTGTGCTGTCCAAAAAGTTACAACTCTTAAATGGTGAATATATTTACATAAAATTCAAGAATTTAGATTTTTTAAGAAAGTTATTAACAAAAGAAAAAGTTTAGGGAAGTGAATCAAGTATTATCATAATTTTATCTCCTACAAGAACGGATGAACTTTTGAATTTTGATATGCAACAACTCCATTCCTCCTCACAATCCAATGAACTACCATATAAACATTTCAAACACTTGTGACACTTGAGTAAAAAATATTTATGAATAATTTAATGGTTGAAAATTTGGAAGAGAACAAGAAATTACTTTTATTAATAAATCATAAGGAAATTAATAATGAACAGTGGGTTAAATCCCATGAAACATTGAGTTTTAACTCCTCAAATTTACTTAGTGGTTGTTCAACTTTCAAGAATAGAAATGACATCCAAGCTCTTTATATGCCCCTTTAAATAGTGTTTAACCCTATGAATATTAACCGAAATAATTTATTATCTTCTAAAAATAACATTAATCACCCATTCATAAGAACTCTTAGGATATTCAAGGGTGTATTCTTTTAGGTTTAAAGATTTCCTACAAAAAAGAATCAATCTAGAATTAAAAATTAAGACCCACTGACCAACCTTAAAATGTCTATTTTTAACAATCGAGTCATTATAAGATTTTTTTTCTCTATTTATAAATTATATCATTCGTGTAATAATCTCATTGATGTTCTTTTATCTCACCCTAATTTAACAACCTCCTCTTTCCAGTAGACTTTAAATCATAAACTATCACAGTTTAAACCTTTAACTGCATGAAAAAAGGGATTTAATACTGCTAAAAAGTGTAGTTGTTCAATGAATTATTAGGGGGATTTATTAGTTATAAAAAAGAATAGATAAATGAGTGTATTTTTTAGTTCTAAAAATAACACTGATAAAGTGGGACTTTATCAGCACAATAAATAGAGCTGATAAAGGCCCACCTACTATGGTGTGTCATTTCAATAATAGCACACTGTAGTAAATACACTTATATACAACTATATGAAAATACACCTATATAAAAATATATAATTTAAATGAAATAAATTGTACATCAAAAATACAAAAAACACTACTATATTCATTTCAAACAATGTTTATTGTATAATTACTAAAAAACATTTAAAAACATTAATTTTTTATAATTTTTGGAACCCGTGAACCCCTCTCAAAAAAGGACGACCATGGTATCAGTTATGAAACAAAAAACCCCAACCTAAGAAAAAAATCCACCAATAAAAGAAAAAATCTTATTTTATTAATAATATAAATAAATAAATTAAAAATAAATATGAAAAAAAATAATAAAATGTTAATTTTAAATAAAAGGACACACGTAGAGTAATAATAGTATCAGAGTGAATAATATTGAGGTAGAGAATATTATTACATTAAAAAAATTCTCATGGATCAGTTTCCTAAATTATTGAAACAATCCGAATACATTTAATTATTTTGAGTATGTCACTATTCTATTTCACTAAAATGTCATTTTAAACTACAATAACATACATTGAGTCATACTGGCCACATTTTGTGTTGGTTTGACATGAGGCTAATTCATACATATAAAAAATGACTTATGAATCTTTTTTTTAAATATATAGACAATCAAAGTTCATTTTCTCAACTTTTGGTCAGTTACACATGTTTTGAACAGAAATGTCAATTTTATACACATAACGAATACTTTGAGTCATACTGGGAACCCATTGTATCAGATGGAGGTGTTGATGACTCTTACACATCATAAATGACTTATGGATCATTTCAAGTATCAAATCAATCCAAATGTGTTTTACTAGTTTTGATTATATAACATTTTTAACTATAATGTCAATTTTAAATAAAAAGCCACACTTATAGTTATATCGGTCACACAGTGCATCGGATTGAGGTATGGTAGATTCCTACTCATCAAAAATGACTTATGTATCATTTTCTTAAAATATCAAAACAATATGAATGTTTTTTATCATTTTTTGAGTATGTCACTAGTTCTTTTTTTTAAAATTTATTTTTAAACAGAGAATAGACACGTTGGGCTATACCAGTTACATTTTTTGTCAGTTTGATGTGATACTGATTCCTAAACTTCAAAAATGACATAAAAATATTTTTCCTAAATTATCCAAACAATCAGAGACTTTTTATGGTTTTTATAGAGTGACACACATTTTTAACTAAATTGTCACGTTTAAACACATAACAGATAATTTAAGTCACACTAAACACACGATATATGAGATTAAGGAATGTATGATTCAAGTAAAGAAAAAATAACGTATGTATAATTTTACTAAACTATAAACTCAACCCATATTATTTTTCATAGTATTGAGTATTTCACTTTTCATTTTTTCTAAAATTAATTAAATTTTAAATAAAAAGAGACACATGGAGTGATACCAGTCACATTTTATATTGGATTGAGGTGTGGTTTATTTCTACACATAAAAAATGACTTATGGATCATTTCCATGAATTATCAAAAAAATATGAATGAATTTTGTCGACATTGAGTTTTTCACTTGTACTTTTTTCCAAAATAAATGTTAATTTTAAATAAAAAGACATAGCTTGAGTCATACTGGTTACACCATGAATCAGATTTAAGTGTTTTTGATTCATACAGATTAATTTACTTACAGTCTCTTCACATCCAAATAGGAACCTAAATCTTGGAATAATTTAAATAAACCAAAAAACATTTCTAGGACCTTATACATTTTTATTGTATCAGTAAGAACTAACTTTGGGAATTATTTTAGTGATTTGTGGTCCTTGCGAAATAGTATACAATCATTTGGATAGACACATATTCTTTCCGAGATCCCATTGAATGTATTATTAATTTAGCCTCGTAGGTTTGGTTGATAATATCATTGTCTTTTGGGAGCATATCATTCAATAGAGAAAACAGTTCAGTAACACTAGAACCACTCCATCCATTACAATCTTATAAATTATACAAATTCAGTGCAGATGACAAAGTTATATATTTAGTACAACTAACATATAATGGTGTCTTTCTATTACTCGTTAACTTCTCAAACACTTTTGGAAAATTACAAAGTTAATCTTATACTGTCATTATCATTTACTCAATACAATCTTCATCATCATCCACACCTATAATCCCATCATTGATATGATCTTCTTCATTTTACACACTTTTAATCATATCAGATTATGCATAAATCGTAGTGTTATCCCATTCACTAGCTACAATCAATTTTTAACCATGTTCAGTCAAAAATTTATAACATCTATCTATTATGTGATATATAAGGTTTCCTTAAAACTCTTCTAAATTAATTATTCTTGAATAAAAATAGCATAAACGCATTAAAAGGGTTTGAGAATTATCACATGCATGATCTTTTTCAAACATGATGAACTCTTTCACCCCATCTTTATGCTCTTTCATAATATGATTGACATTCATCCATTTTCTATTCATATCCATCCAATTTTATTCGAAAATATTAATATAAAACAAAACTAATAAATAAATAAAAACTTTCCTTTCAAATAAGGGGAACCCAACAATTGAATGTTTCTAATAATTTCATCATTTTTTGGAATGAAATGGGTACTTGAATTTAAGAAAATAATTACTCCATTGGTGATAGTTTTTATCCTTTGAATTCATCCACAATGATCACTAATACATGGTATGGGATAACTAATCCTAATGGTAGTTCAATCAATATAGGTTCATGTCTATAAGAGATGGGAGATGAGTCTCAGGTGACAAAATGCAATAATAACTATTCGAGAGATGAAAATGATAAAGATGACAGTCTTCCCCTTAAATTCAAATGTTCCTAGGCTGGGGAGTTGGCGAAGCACCGAAGAAAATTTAATTTTTTTCTATATAAATTTAAAAAAGTACCAATAATAGTCTAATCCCCAAAATAGGCTCCTTGATTGGTGCGACCATGAAAAGGATCAGCTAGATGATTTACATGCACTCATTGGTACACTTTTTATTAGTTTTTAAAAATTATTTTCACTACTAAAAAACATGATAAATTTTATTTAAAATAACATATTAATAAGAAAATTTACCCATTAATTATTTTTGGAAAATCAAAAACTGAATTCATATTCAAATGACCTTAAAAATATAACTCACTATTTTCAAAACCAATCCCATTCCATTTTGAACCATGGTTTCAATCTTTTAACAACAACCAAACTCCTTTGAGAAGATTATCTCACTTATTATATAGAATAATATGTATAAAGGATGTAATGGACTGATGGTCTTAGTTTTTTATTTTATTTTTTGATAATCCCCCTATTTAACTTGGTTGATGGAGAATGCATACATGACCCACAGGACCAGTGGCACAAGGCCCAATACATGACATGAAGGCCCAATGACCATACTACACTTGGAACTGTCCCTCCCCCAACATTTTCATTGATGATGGTGCCTAACTCCCCACATTGCATGGATGATCGGCTAGCATTGCCCTGTACAAAGCTAACAGTGCCTGGTACAAATAGAGGTTTTCCTATCATATCATTCTTCTAATTCATTTAGCTCTGCTGGAAACTAATACTGCTCTAATTCATCTTTTTTGTTGTTCTCCCATGTGGGATGATCTCATTCCATAACCCGAATGCCTAGTGGACTGAAATCCTTTGATGACCTGAAGGCCCTGCTGCATCAGTTTGTCCAGGGACTAAACCTCTACCTACATCATGTATGTGTCACCGCTTTCCTACATCATCCATGTGTCACCACCACATCATAAATCCCCCAAGATGCTTTCCTGGATTCAATCCATGGTATTTTGAATGCCAAATGGAAGCATTTACCACCCAGGTACAATCTCATTGTTAGTATAATATGTTTAGAAATTTACATATATATATTTACATGGAAACATAAAAAAAATAAAAGATATTTTATTTAATAATAATTTTCATAATATAAAATAATGTAATTGAATGTAATAATTGTGTCACAAATAAAAAAAATATTATATTTTTTTATAATATTTTCAAAACTGAAAACACCCATCATATTTGAAATCCATAACCATTAAAAGAAGGAAATCATCTTCAAGGCTTACCTCTACCATTCCAAAACCCAAAAATCGCCAATATTATTAATAATTATACTGGTTTGTACCTTTTCCCCAACTGAAGAACAAAAATAGTTTCTCATCCCATCTGCCCTTGCATTTTTATTGATATCAACCCTTAAAATATAAGACCAAATTAGAGAAAATATGTAGTTATAGAGGACTCCCCTAATTTAAACCATGCACCTGATATTAGATAAAAATTAGATTTAGGAGTTTCAATGATTTTAAACATTAATTCAAATTTTGATTGTGGTATATGTATAACTAAACTTGAAAATGAATTTCTAGTCATTAAGTTTAAACTAAGATTGTGAAAGAAAAGAAAGCTGATCAATTATCATATCGTTCACATCACACATTATACTATTATCCACATTTACTAGTTGTTTAACATGAAATCCAAATCAAATCAAATCTAATTATGAAACTCGTTCAACACTCAATTAAAAACATACATCCAACTACTATCCTTTATGATTTAAAACATAAAATATTTCATATAATAGAATAAAAATTAATTATCCAAATGAATTTGTTGAAAAGAATAACAATCATATTACAAAATTAAAAATATATATAAGTATACTTTATAGAAATAAAATTTATGAAAGTATAAAAGTATTAAACTATTGATAAATTTAAAAATGTATACATGCATAAAAGTATAAATAACAAATATATATATGTTTATATTAGTATATAACATTATAGATATATATAAAAGTATAAAATTATATATAATTTATAAAATTATATATACGTTATAAAAATATACATAATTTACAAATGTATATAAATTAACAAAACTATATAAATGTACATAAATGTTATAAAAATATACAAAATTTATAAAAGTTTATAGATTTAAAAAAATTAAAATTATAAAATTATAATATATAATAGTAAAATTTATGAAAGTATAAAAGTATAATAATTTATAACAAATAAGACTATAATATTATATTAATTTATACATCTAGAAAAAATTAAAATAATAATTAATTAATAGAATTTTTATATTTAAAATATATAAGTATAATATGATATACTATAAAATTTATAATATAATATATATATATATATATATAAATAAAACTATATAATTTTAAATATTTTAAAAAAATATTATGAATTTTATTAGTATAATACGATATACTACAAAATTTTTAAATGTATATAAATTTTAAAAAGAATAAAACTATAAAATTATAACTATTTAATAAAATTTTATATATAAATTATATAAATATAAAAAGATATAATTAATAATTTATATATGAATATATAAGTATAAAAAATTATATCTAGAAGTATAAATATAACAAATTATACTAATAAAAAATTATAATTTTCTGTGGATTATTATTTGTAATTTTACAAAAGTAAGGACTGGTGTTAATATAACTAAATGAAAACCCAGATTAATTTTCAAAATGACACCCATTTTCAAAAAAACATGCATTCAAAAATAATTAAACATATTAATAATCATATATGCCACATCACTCTATCAATCACCAAATAACAAAAGAAAACACCACAAGAATCATTGACACTCATGAACTGCACTCACCTGGATATGTAACTAGAAACATTGTGCAAGGAATGTAGCCAATGGATCCTTCAAATCATTGCGCACACAAACCACGAACTAATACCATACAAAATATCTACTGAAAACATGAGTACCACAATCATAAACTCTAGAGATGTGGATAGTGTTTAGAGTTATGTAGTTTTAGGTATTAGATGTGTGTGGGTGAGTGTTGGGTTGTTACGAAGGAGGAAGCCATGGAAAAGGATGGTGGTGGCTGATATGGTGATTATGTACAACATGGATGATCGTTTTTAGGCATACTTGTTTTGTTCGTCAAGAATATGTGAAGACGCACAATAGTAAGGTTCAATGTGGCACAACTGAAGAAATGAGTGATTTTAGAGGAACTAATAAGATAAATCGATACATACCTTGGATTTGGATAGATCAGTTTTTCAATAATATCGAGCAGCGACAATAGTAGGGTTCGATGAGAGGATTACGAGAGGGGACCTCGGGGCGCAGCTGCCCTAGGGATGCGGGGTGGGACCTCGGGTCGTGTTTTTAGAGAGCTGGTTGTAGGCAGGTTACAAGCAGTTGGAATGCATGACTTTCTCAGGTTGAGGATGACCATTGTTTCAAGTTGCGGGAGGTGGGACCTGCTTTGTTATGACCTTTTCTGCAGGATGGTGCGGGTGTAAACTTTGATCTTTTTTCTGTTGCGGGTTTATCGATAATTTTATTTTCCAGGTCTATGAGCTATGATGTGTGGATCTTGGGATCTTTTGTTTTGGGTGGAATTGTTCTTCCACTTTTATGGTTTGTCTGTGTATTATGTTTCGTTCATTTGTAGGTTCTTTTTTGCTTTTTATTTTCATTAATAAATTTTAGGACCATGTTTGCTCGTTAGCTGAACTTTCCTAGTTTATATATATTTATATTTGTATATTTACAAATAAATATATTTAGTTATATATATTTATAAAATAATAAATATAATAAATATATTTATTATTTAAATATATTTATGATAATATTATAATTATATATATTTATTTATTGATAATTATAATTATGAATAAATGTTTTTATAAATATTTTTATATAATTATAAATATTTTTATTAATATATAAATATATGATTTTATAAAATTATAATATATATATTTATTGAAAAGTTATAATTATTTAAATATATATTTATATATTTATAAATATAATTATAAATAAATATTTTTTAAAATATTTTTATATAATTGTAAATATATTTATATAATTATATGTATTTATATAATTATGCCTCATGGTCTGTACCACTTTGGTATATTGATATAATTACATATATTTATATCTATATATAAATATATCTAAGGATAAATATAATAACAATATTTTTTACTTAAATATATTTATTAAAATGTTATAATTATCAAAATATATATTTATAATTAAAAATAAATGTATTAAATATATTTATTATTTAAATATATTTATTATTTAAATATATTTATTATAATTGTATAATTTTTTAAATATGTATTTATTTATTTTATATTAAAAAATATAAATAAATATATTTAAAAATAATCTATACATAATTATAAATATAATTATATAAATATATATATTTTTTAATATATAATTAGTGGTGTTTTGTAAGGTGACCACTCCATGACAACAGAATTCGATCAAGATTGAGTCCAGGCACACTCAAAATTAGATGGGGGCATGTGCGCATAGGTGGTGGGTTGGGCCCAGGATTGGTGTGGTGTGACACCCACCTATACCTCATTACCCAAATAACACTTTTTCCACGGTAAGAGAACCGGCTCAGGTTCGAGTCCTGCCTCACTCGAATTTAGCTGGGGGTGTGTGGCGCGCAGGAGGAGGTTGGGCCCAGGGCAGGTGTGGTGTGGTGCCCACCTATACCTTGTTACACAAATAAAACGTTCACAGTTGGGGGTGTAGCCTAGTAGTAATAACAAGCCTATAATCATTCATTACCAACCTGGGTTCAAATCCGGGAAATAATAAATTTTGATTGGATTTGCACCCAGATGCCGACTAGCATTGTAGCAACCCGAGTCTGGGTCTCTCAGTCAGTGGTGCAAGCATGACAAGGGTAGAAACATGCAGATGGAGGCCATTTCTTATGGTGGAACGAGCATGGAGAGCGATTGTCCGTGATGCGACAGTAAGAAGACTCCATAGGCGGGAAAACGATGTCGACGAGCTCTTAGGTGGTGGACATCAATCCAAAAAATGCTACATGTGGTATCACCTGGGCTATAAGCATTGTAATGGTCTTCATGTCTACAGGGCCTTTAGGCCATAAAAAATGGGTGAGTTATCCTTTGGTGGGGCTATGACATGCCCTTTCGGGTTGTGTGTGTTGCATTTCTATGTTTTGTTGTAATTGTACCCCTAAGTACCTATAATATATAATTATAAATATATTAAATATCTTTTTTATTTAAATTTATTTATTAGAATTTTATAATTATTTAAATATATATATATATAATTTCCTAGATACTTCTTTTAAAAAAATATTCATTTGTAGTTATATAATTAAATATTTAAACTAAAAAATATATTAAAAAAAGTTCACTATATTAATTATATTAATTTCAAACATATTTTAAATGTTAAAGGTTAATGAATAAAAACTAATAAGTATTATTCATGTAAATTAAAAACATATTGAAAATTTTAATATATAGTAAATAAATATATGTATAAATAAATATTTCAAAATCATTAATTATATTTTCAACATTATTATGGAATATATAATAATAAATGAATAAATTAAATTAAATACATTACAAGAAAAATTAAATAGTGAATTCATAACATTTACATGAATTATAAAAATACATATGTACACATACACATCTAAACACACATATACATACACACATGTATACACACACATGCACATACAAACTTGTAGTTATACATGTACATATATTTTAAATTATTTATTATCAATATAAATATATATCTAAATAAATATATTCACTTATATATTTTATAATTGTTTAAATAAAATAATAATATATTATATTTATTTTAATTATATACACATTTTTAATCAATGTATATAAATAAACTCTTAAATATTATGACTAATATATATTTGATAATTTTTTATATATAAAATTATAAAAATAAGATTCATTTTTTATTAAAAGTTATATAATTTATATTTATATATTACTTTAAAAATATATATACTTACTGTAATATAAATCTTATTTAATATATATATATATATATACATATAATAATTATAAATAAATATTTTTATAAATCATTTTATATAATTATTAATAATTTTTGTATAATTATATAATTATATACATATATAAATATATATATTTATTAATATATAAGTATATATGATTATAAATATAATAAATATATTTTATTTAAATATATTTATTATAATTTTATAGTTATTCAAATATTTATATTTATAATTAAATAAATATATTTATAAATATTTGTATATAGCTTAAAATATAATTATATAATTATATATATATGTATATAATAATACATATTTATATAATGATATATATTTTTATAAATATATAAATATATATATCAATATATAAACATATATAACTATAAATATAATAAAAAATATCTATTATTTAAAAATATATATTATTTAAATATATTTATTATACTTTTATAATTTTTCAAATACACACACACATATATATATATATATATATACTTTTATATATACTTTTTTTACAAACATTATATATATATACATTTTAATTATTAAAAAATATATATTAACACACATTATTTATATTAATTATAAACAAGTGTATTTTAATTAATGTATATAAATAAACAATAATTTTTGAATGCAAATATGATAATTTTTTATACATTAATAATATTTTTTATTAAAATGTTTTATGAGTAAAAAGAACTATGTTGATAAAGGCAGGACTTTTATTAGTGCTTTCTACTTAGAGCTAATAAAAACAGATGATGTGTGTGCATCGATCTGTGATAGTTATAGTTGAGGGATTTCAAGGCACAATTTGATTTCATTTATAGCTATACAGGAAAAAATAAATATCTTACTAAAGAGAATTATAGAAGGAGACATCCCTTTGTGAGTTTTATTAGCATTCGTATATGCATATAATGTCTCATCTGGCATTAAAGACTAGTCCTTCCTAGAACTGCTCACAATTTTCTATAGAATCTATTTCAATTCTCTATGTGAGATCTTCGGCTGCACATTGGATTGTGGATTATAGGTGGTACTAGTTTTATGAATACAAACCTAAATTTCAATTAATGTTTTGAATTTAACGATCTTAAAATATGTACTATTATCTGTAATAGGAGCTTTTAGCACACCAAATATATGGAAAATATTATTCTTGATGAAATTCACAACACTATTAGAAATTTTTTTTGGAAGTAAAACTACCTCAACCCACATGGAGACATAATCTAAAAAAACAAGGATGTGCTCATTCCGACATGATGATGGGAATGGCCCAATGAAATCTAACCCCAAAACATCATATATTTCATCTTATAGAATCCCCTTTTGTGAAAACACTCACTTCATATCCACATTCCCTAGCCTCTGATATTTATCACAACATATAACAAGACATCTTGCATCCTTGAACATGGTAGGCTAGTAAAAACATTATTAGAAGATCTTTTTGGCAGTCTTTTCTCCCCTATGTTTTCTACCCCATGGATAAGAGATATAACGTTCAAAAATAAGAAGCACTTCATCTTGAGGAACACTCCTCTTGAGTATCCCATTAACACCCCTCTAAAAAAGAAAGGGATCATCCCAAAAGTAAAAGTTAATTTCAGCAATTAACTTCTTTCTTTAATTTTTCAAAATTTATTTGGTCATGACACCTACAACTAGGAAGTTGGCCTAATATGAAAATAAAATAGATTTTTTCATATAAGAAACTAACAATCGTTCATCTGGAAAATATATATTAATCTTTGTTGGTTCACTAGTTTGAAGTTTAGTTGTTACTAACTGAGAAAAGTATCAACTACAATATTTTTAGCACCTTTCTAATGTATTTTTGTCTAAATAAAACTCTTGCAATAGAAAATTCCTCATCAAAAGACATGGTTTATATTTCTTCTCAGAAAATATATATTTTAGGGCAGAATGATCATTGAATATTATAAATTTTTCACCTATGAGATATTACTTAATCTTGTCTGAGGAAAATATAAAATAAGTCAACACTTTTTCAATAGTATAATAGTTCATCTAATCATAACTTAGAAACATATTTTCATAGTAAATAATATGTAACATCTTCTCTTTTCTTTGTCCTAAAATTTACTCTACTTCCCAATCACTGACATCACACAAAACCCCGAATAGAAATTTATAGTTAATTAATGTTATTATTGGTGAATATGTGAGATTTTATTTTAGAAATTTAAATAATTATTGTCACTTTCTATTGAATTCAAAAGGTGTGTCCTTTAATAACAGCAAGAACAGTTTCCTAGAAATTTTAGAAAAGTAATTGATGAATATTTAGTAAAAAATGTCATTCCCTAAGAAACATCTAATTCCCATTACATTTATAGAACATGGATGAATTTAAATCACTTCAATATTAACATTGGCTTCTTATATTTCACATCTTATAAACATTATTCCCTAATATTATTCCTTCATTAATGATGAAATAAAATTTATCCCAATTATGACAAGGTTTGTGTCCTTACACCTATGTAAATAAGTTTCTATATTTTCCAAAAAACATAAAATTTATAACCAACTATGAAAAATTCATCCATAAATATTTCAATAATTCTTTCAATGATATCATAAAATATATACATCATACATATATGAAAGGTGGAAGGGAAACTATAAAATACCAAAGGCATACTCTTGTAGGAAAATGTACCAAATAGACAAGTGAATGTGGTTTTTTCTTAGTCTTCCGGGGATATTGGAATCTAGTTGTAACCATAATAGTAATCCATAAAATAGAAAAAATTTTATTTCTAAACTACCACTAAATAATTTCATCTAGAAAAGGCATTTATAAATGAACTTTTCTAGTGGTAGAGTTAAGATTTCTATAATCAATAAAGACTCTCCACTTGGTAGATTTCCTAACATTAATTTTTTTTCATTCTCTTCATTAGTTAAAACTATGAATCCCCCTCCCCACTCCTTCTAAGGAGAAACTTGCACTAGACTAACCCATATACTATCATAAACAAGAAGGTTTTTTATAAACTACTTCGTCTCTAACTAAATCATTCATGTTTGGATTTATTCTCATTTAACCCTCCACTCTAAGATAGTGATCAAAATCCATTGGTATTTTATACATATAATATGATGGACTTATTCTCTTAATATTAGTTATAAGACACCTAAAAATGAATTAAATTTATTAAAATATACAATAAACTCTCTTCTTGATTTATTATTAACTCAGTAGAGATAATGACAATAAAGGTGTAAATTTCACCTAGAAAATAGTATTTGAGATGAGAAAGAAGATTCTTCAGTTCTAATGTGGGTGCTTCTTGATTAGAAAGAATACACTTGGGCCTAGGAGGTCCATGGTCCTCAATATGGTTCCTAAAAAGTAAATGAGAGCTAAAGAAGGATTTAACCTCACTGTTGCCTAGATTAGAAGAATACTCAAAATAAACTTATAGTTTATGTTTTAAAATTTTTTATACAAAAAATTGATCAATATTATCTAAAAACTCACCCTCATAAGCATCACTAGGATTTAACTCTTTACTAAAACAACCTCAAATAAATGTATCAGCTTATGTGGTGTTACTATTTTTTTATTAAACTATTTTTAAAATGTATTATTCTTATTCATCAAAAGGTTCTTGAAATTATTTCAGATTATCACTATAAAAATTCATAGATTATATTGAAACTTTTTATTTTTCAAAAACATTAAACTCATAACTTTTCTCATCCATATTGAAATTAAAATTTCACTTAGAAATATATATTATAGATACTAAGTGGAAATTAATGTCATACCAATAATGATAGGGACTTCCTTTTCACACTCCATATAAATTATAAGAAAATAAATAATTAGGAAAATATTATCAACCCCAAATATCAAATCATAGGATCTTCCAATAAGATGGGTGAGAGAATGGTCTCCCAATTGTAAGAAAATAGTAGTGGGACACATATCTCCCAATCATAACTACATGAACAGTGTGTAAGGGGTAAGGTTAATACTATATTCATGGTACAAAAGGTATTTTACCTATTTGATATTTCGAAAGGAATATGGAATCAACATAATACTAGGATCATTGAGCTTATGTGGTATCTTAATCACAATAACAAAACTACACCCCTCAGTTAAATTGTAGGTATAAAACATTTACAAGGTTTTCTTATTTGATTTGTTTTTCAATTTTTAGATATGAAGGAACCTTAAATAAATGTTATAGCAAAAAGATATTAATGTAGATTTTTTTAAACAACTCAATAAACTTTATAATATGAATTTCATGATTATTTTTATTAATTATATTAGGAAAAGTAAATTTTGGTGCCAAATGTTTTAAAACTATAGACATGAATTCAGTTTATTTCACAATATTTCATTTAGATTTATTTTTAATAATTTTTAGTTCTCTATAAACTTGGTTAATAGGTGAAACAACATGTTTTTTAGAGGTTTTAATGGGTCTATCCTGACTTCCAGTTTTAGTGGTTTCATTTTATTTGGTTATTATTTTTTGTACAAAATTTCAGTTTCGACAAGTTTAAGATCCTTAGGGGTTACTGGTGAGTCTTGTGACAACTCATAATAGTAATATCTATATTATTTTCCCTATTATTAACTTTAGTAGAACTTGGTAATTTCCCTTTTTCCATTTTAATCACTCCCCTAGTATGTTCTACCATTTGGGATTCAAATTGTTTCATCAAACATCTAACAGAATCATATCTGAATAATATTGGTGATTTTTTTAAATTTAGTATTGAATTTTTCATCTTTTGAATCCATTATATATAAAATTAGTTTAAGTTAGAAAAAAATTGACTCAAAAAGTTTCCTGTATTATTAGAAGGTTCTTCCCTTAGTTTTGTTATGGCTGCTATTGGAAACTAGGTGGGCCAAAAATTATGAAAAACCCCTTCTCTTTCAATGAATGTGTTGGATGATTTCTATAACCATTATTATAATTAATATAAAATAGATCATCCTTTGGTTGTAACCTAGGTACATAACCAGAAAAATGGCATTTTTAGGTTATTGGGTAGGCATATCAAAGATAGGGAAACAAGAGTTGGAATAACCAAACATGCCACAATGGTTGAATTTCATTCTAAGTGTTTTTCATCATTTCCATTATAATACCCAAAAAAAATTATTTAAACTTTCTGAACAAGGTTATTCTCTTTTCTAACTATCGTTATTATCTAATAATACCCATGTTCATAGTTATATACAAGTTTGTTGAATATTTGCTTCAATTATTCATCAATTTTATTACTAAAATCCCATCCATGATTTTTAAAAACTGGGGTATGGTGGTATGGGGAGAGGTTTATATTAAAGGAATACATGAGGAACTATGGAGTACAATGATGATTTGGAAACTATCTAATAGGTCTACTAAATCTTTTCCAGGCCTCATGATATAACTCAACTCCATCTTATAAGAATCCAGTAATCTTATTCCAAATATAATTTTCCATTATCCTTGGATAAAATTTCATTAAAAAGGAATTAAATAGTTGATCCCAAGTATCAAAAATATAATCATATATCTATTAAAACCATTTCATAGAATTTCCATTTTAATAAAATGTAAAAACTCTTTGTTTTAACTCTTCTTCAATCAACGCTCTTAAAGGCAGTGAGTGCTCCACATAATAAAAATCCCCAATGAAGTCCAAGGAGTCTTTATTCTGAATTTAATTATATGATTGAACCATGGAAATATATGATTTATTAATCTCAATGTATCTTTACATAGGGATGTGTTAATACATGATAAATTACTAGAGAATTTGGGAACCTAAAACAACCTATGAACGACTCTCTCAGCAAATCCATTCATAGTTGGTTGTAGATTTAGACTTTCATTTTGATTATTATTTAGACTTTACTTATTTAATTCTATTTTGAAATTATTTTACTTTTTAATAGATGTGTTGTGAACATTAATCTCAGGTATAATAGTTTCTAATTTTTATGCCTTCTATCTAGTGTACATCAGCACATAAATTCACGAAATGAACACAAAAATCTCAGTTTTCAAAAATTTTAAAGTTTTTTTAGGTTTTTTATAATATATTTTATAATTTTTTTATATTTATAAGTTTTTTTTTATTTTATTTTTTGTGATTTTTAAATATGTTTTTTAGAATGTTTTCCCCTAATCACACATGGATTCCTTGGTAACACTACCAAATATGGTGGGATTATCATTGAATTGTACAAAAATTTAAACCTAAAACATCTTAGCTAGTAGTTATAGATATTAAATCCTAGGTAAAGTGAATATAAGTAAAACCATGAGATTTTATGAAATATTTTTTTCAAATAAATTTAGTTTCCCCGATATCTTGGGTTACACATAACATCAATTTTTAAAAAATCACAATATACTATTAAATTATAGTTTTCACAAAGCAATTGGATTAGTCGATATGAATTGGACCAACTAAATTATGAAAAATGCATGGTTACATATGTATAAATTAATTCTTTGAGTATAGATTAAATATACATAATACTAAATGTCATTTGAAAGGATAAGAGATATTTTTCTGAAAAACTATTTTTATGCACAAAATAAATTTTAATATTAATAAATTAAATTAATCCCTATTGGTAAGTGATTTCAATGAAATTTATATATTATATATTAAATAAAACATGTTAAAATTCATTTAATATTTTTTTCTAGTCAGGAGATAAAAATAAACCATGTTTTATGCTTAAATGTGTATTTTTCTAAAAAGTGGGTTTCTTCATGTGATGCACACTTATTTTAAATTTAATTTTCGCCACTTGTAGAATTATAAATTGATAAAATTTATTATATATTTGAAATAATGTTGTTAAAATATGTTAAATAGGACCCTATTATTTTTGGTAAATAAGAATAGTAATTGTGGTAAAATTTATCACCTCGGCAAAGGGTAAATCATGTTAATATACGTTAAATATAAGTGATAAAGATATTTTTTTTCATTATAATTATTATTGGAGGATTTTAATTTGACCCTTATCACCATAGTATCTAAATTGAGTGGTATAATGTAAACATTTTCAGGAAAATTTCCTATATAATATTTAATGTAATGAAAGTTACAAAATTGAACTCACTTAGTTTTAAATATCTTTTATGTGCTCACATAGGGACAAAAACTAGTTATGAACGAATTTTAGTAATCATTTTTTCATAAAGAAATTACATTCAAGCTGATTATTTATTTATATATTTCAATTATTTAATAACTACCTTAAATGATTATCTAACACTAATACCATATTTCTCTGATTAATAAAAAATTGATAAAATGATTTTAAATTTTTAAGAGTAATATAATTTGAGATATTTAATGTGTTACACAAATGTTTAGATGAATATGAAATATTAGTATTATATTAAAAAATATTCTAATTCTAACAATTTATTTATGTATTTATATTAAAATTTAATGAATAGTGTTCAAATTGGCATTAATGACATTTTATGAGAATAATATTTTATAAAATTACATAAAAATCATCCAAAATTTAAATAGTAAAATGGAAATAATATATGGTTTTAAATTCCAATAATTTTTCATTTAGAATCATATTTATTGATAACAAATCAAATATATCTTAATCATTTAATAAAATCTAGGGCTTCCCCTCCAATTATAATAGGGAACTCCTCCTTTTTTTCTTCACACCACTTTCAGCCTTCTAGATCAACCAAACTCATCCAATTTATCTTCTCCAATCACCTAGACACATTTTAGAGGTTTTAAATTCCCAAAACAGCAATCCTATCACCCTTAAGGAGATATCTAATTGAATTATTTCAAAAAAGATCTAATCACCTTAATCGCCCACTTTCTTTTTTAATTATTATTTTACCTCCACTAAATTTATTTTGTTCTTCATAAAATAATAAATTAAGTTTCCTAAATATACTTAAATGTTATTTTAATTATTAAAACACCTTTTTCCACCATGTTTTCATCATAAGGGATGTGAAAATATCGTTCATGCGTACATATGGCTTATCGTCTCCTCATAGCGATACAATTCATTTCTCATAACCATATATCATTGATGGGGGTTATGATGGTTTTAATATATATATATATATATATTATACATCTGAAATAATTTAACTTATTTTATGATAATTACATATCTACCTCATAACCTTCGAAACCATTAGAAAATGACAATGTCGATAGTGCATACGTGTGGACTACCACCTCCACGAAGCGACATGATTCATTTATCATTTAGGTTTTAATTGGATGGTAATAAGGATAGATTTAATTAATATATATAATATATATGATATAATAATAAATTTGGAATTTTTTTATCATTTAATTTTCTTTTTTTCCATCCGTTGAATGAAATGAAAACAATGTTCATGTGTACGAATGACCTACTATATCCGTGAATATTATAAATCATTTTTATATCTATAATATTATCAATGAATATAAAAATTTATATAATTAATATTTTTATACTTCTATAATTATTAAAATTCTTGATATTATGGAACCATGATCTAAATACAAGTATCAAAACTACTAAACCAAAACATACGTGGAAAACGAAGAGTATATCACCTAAAACAATGATTTTAATGAAGAATTGTTAATAAGAAGGTGATAAAAGGTTATAAGTGAAAATTATATGGTCTGATATATATTATTATAGTTATATAATATATTTATAACAAATATCTGTATATAATACATGATATTACAATGTGTACAAATTAAGTCAAGCCAGTGTTAAGAGATTTTTGTCTCACTTTTATCTATGTGAGACACACGCTTAATACACCACTTTTTTCTTTTATGTGGTGTATATAATTTCCATGATTGTATTTTATGATTCATATTTTAAAGTTATGGGATTTACATATTCATAAATGACTATTTTTTCATTTTACTTATGATTCAAAAGATACCAATGTGGTAATGGTTTTATGTTACAACCTCACTATTTATTGGGATTTTTTATGATTAAGTTTATGATGTTGAAATATTATTATATACCTCTCAAAAAACATATTATTCTTATTATCATATAGTTATTTCATGAAAATATATGTTTTTATTTAATTTTATTTACCTTAAGTTCTCGAGAGATTGATTTTTTTAAGTAAAAATGACATTATTTCTCCCTTCAGTCAAAAAAACTTTTTCTTCCATATGCATGCATTCAAAATTATTATAAAGAAGAATTTTTACATTTATCCTATGATAGTTTAAATAAATTTTTAACCATTTTTGAGTTTTTATAAAATGTTTCAAAATGAATCTTCCTATCATTTTCTGAACAAGGTACTTTTAGATTTTTTATACCAAAGTGTAAACGGAATGTTTTCTTTTAAATTATACAAGATTAATTGAATTTCTACCATCATGATGACTCAATCATTTTCAGAATCATTTATAATCTTCCATGATTATTTTTAAAAAAAATCATAGTATTTTTTAAAATATTATATTTTAAATAAGTTATTTCAAAATAGAAAGGTTATTTTCCTCAATAAATTTTTATTGATATTTTAATGGTATTTGTATTCATCAAAAACCACAACCCTTGATTTCACTTATACATTACTAGAGATATGATATAAGGATTCCATCCTCATTCTTTCTATGGATGGTTTATTTTTACGATATGAGTTTTATGAAACCCATTATTTTTCCATATGTTATACTATGATGAAATAATTAAATGTTTATGAAACCCATTAATTTTACATTGTTTATTCTATGATGAAATATTTATGAAACCCATTTATTTTCACCAGTTCTGATATGATTAATGTTTTATAATATTGTGGAACACATATGTATGAATTTATATATGTGATAGGTGGAACATATGAAAGGACACGAACCCAGTTCCCCAAAGCCGGTGCCTTATTTTATTTCATTGGAATATAAACATGGAATATGAATCCTGAAGGACCTATTAGTTTACTATATTTGAAAAAACTATACATACATAAGTTCAACATTACAACCTGAAATTAAATACAATATATAAGTATTATTGGTAACATCAAAAACTATAAGTTTATATTTGTAGGTCACTCATAAAAAACTTCTCCATGTCCTTTGAAAATGAAACATATGAAAGGGGTGAGCTCAAAGACTCAGTAAGGGTAAGAAATACAGTGGATGATATCATAAACATAGACATTATCCATGGTGAATAACTAAAAATACAATCCTATAATAATATACTTGAACACATTATGGAAAAAATAAGAGATGAATAAATAATTCTATAATGAAACATAATCATGGGTATTATACTAGAAGAATAACCGCATGAACTATAAATACTATTTTCATAATGAGGGAATTCATAATGTATAACACCATAACCATACTTTCAAGGCCTCATTCTAAGACCATGGTTTGCCTTATGAGACCTACCGATGCATATAGGGGATATAGCGGGCCTAGGACATCACTTAATAAGTCCAATGAAATATTTATATGAATGTGGATAAACATAAACAACATATACATTCATATTGATACTAACATTTGAAATGTCAACAACTTTCTCTAAATCATTAAGCATAAACACTAACTATTTAGTGTAAATTGGTGAATGGTTTCATGATATCACATCCATGGTCACACTAATCATAAATCATTTAATTTAATATTTTATATAATATAATAAAATATAAATCCCAATAATACATAATAATCAATAAGATTATTGAAACAAATGAAGATGCACTTATAAAATCATCGGGTAATTCTTGAGATAAATACTCTTTTACACTGATAAGAAGAGTACTTTTGGAAAAGTAATTATATAAAACTATAAGTTAAGTAAGATAGAATTTTCATAATAAAATTATTGATTATTAAAATATAATGGTTTATAAAAATAGATGATTGAGTGTCCTTGAAAATGGGTAAAAATTTGAGAAATTCCTTTCAAACTGGCTTGTATTTCAGGAATAATTTTTGAAAAATCCTTTTAAAACATATAATCTCCATAAATGAACGTAGTATTATGGTTTTTTCACATATATATAACAATATCCCATAATATATGAGGATTAAATATGAATAAATAATAATTTAATTCAGGTTAGTAGACAATAATAGTAACCCAAATGAAAATGGAGGTTTGAGTAAAAAACACTTACCCTAAGTTCGAAGGTGTTCCTTACTTGATCCTAATGACTTGAATAATAAAATTAGGTTCCCTAAATTAATGATTCCATAACCTTATATTTATTTGATTTATTTATTATAACCTTATTAGGTTCATTCATGGTCTTCTGATGGGTTAAGATATTCAATTTTATTATTTGGGAGTGCTTTCTTCCTTGGTTTTCATGATCAGTTTACTTATATTAATGTATGGATAAACATTTAAAATGAGAATTGTTTTACCAAGTATAAGTTATATATTATTATTGAACACCAAAATATTACATGGTCATAAAATTTATTTGGTTTTTAGGTGTGAAGATGATTAATTATATAAAACCTTAATGACAATTGTTTTGGTTAATTGGCAGTTCATGATCACAATGAACTCGTATTGATTTATAAATTAATACCATGTGTAAAAAAAGATTCAAAAACCTTAACAAATTTATAATACATATATTATATTCTGGTTCAATTGTGATAGTGGTTTCATGACTGTAATTGAATATGGTAATAGAAATTGAAAACTCTTCTTCCTTAAAAGTGATAAATTAACACATCTTGGATGGTGTTTTCATTTCTCGTATAAAAGAAGGGGAAAATAAAATTGATGAAGAATTATTACATTATCATGAAAACAATTAAATTAAATGTAAGGTAATTTATTCATCACAACATTTCAATGAAAGGAGGTGAGGAAATAAAAAAATAAAGGAACTTAAAAACAAAAGAAAAGTGGACAGATCCCTTACAAAAATTCCGCACCCTAACGATGTCATTTAAAATTTCATAAAATATTTTGATGAGAGAAAGGTGGTATATCATTATTATTGAATTATATGGAAAGTATGGGGGTATTTAATGACATATACCAAGATAATACAATTGAAATTAAAAGTAATAACATAAAATGAAAGCCTGAAAAAGGGAACGGTGGTAGATTCCCTTACCATATAGAGTAACTCCTGAGACATGAAGGATGGGACCTTGGGGGATTTAGGGATCCTTGAAAGACTCCTAGGGATGTTAAACTACCAGATATTTGTGGATTATGAGTTTGGAGTGAATGAAAACAAAGGAATGGGTTGGTATTTATAATAAAAGGGAGAGAGTTTGTTTATCAATTTCAAAAGACACCTCATCGGTGGTTTTTGTAAAACCATGTGTTTTCCCGTTGTATTTTCCCATGGTATTAGACATATGGACACCTACTATCATATTTTATGGTAAAAGGGTATACCATGAATTTTATATTAATTATTATATAATTATGATGTCATCAAACATACCTAAAACTCAAAACTGTATTTTTACTATTCACGAAAAAAACATGTATTTTAGAAAAATCCCAAAAATTCACCCCTACCATTTATCGACCTGTAGAATTAACAAATGAAATCCATTTTTTGAAAAAAAATTAAATATTTTTAATTTAATTTTCAAATAAAATCATAATTTATTATAGAAAAACAACTTTAAAATTATAACTCTTTTTATAACCCTTTTAGAAATTAATCAAGGTCCCATAAAATTATAATCTAACAATATGAAAATATATTAAAAAATTTTGATTACATTTTCTGAAAATACATTTCCCTTTTAAATTATTAATTTAATGGTAAAATTGTAATTAAAATATTATTGACATACAAAAATACCAATACTTATTAAATGATCGTTTTTACTTATATGATGTCAAAATAGTATTTATACATTCATGGGCGAAGTTTCTATTTATTCGCTGATTTACTATTCATTACTATTCATAAGAGTAAGATTACTACTAATAAGGGTATGTTAATATTAATAAGGGTATGTTACTATTCATAAAAAATTAAGTTTGTCTTATCAAACTATAAATATCTTACTAAACGCAACTGTGTATGTCAGTTTTTCGAAATTCAAATAAAACGGGTGGGAAAATTAATTTTATTGGCTAGGATATAAAAAAGTGGTGTTTTGTAGAGACTTAGTGTTTCAGGAATTTAATTTTAAATTTATGTGCATAATCTTTTGGTGTTACAACATGTATCTCCCTATAATTAATTTGGTAAAGAATGATATATCATGAGATAAACCAGATTGAAATGGGGAGTAAACCAAATTTAGTAAGGCAATATGCCCACTATGATAGTCTTGGGAGTGAGCCTTGGCTACTAATATGGTTTTGGGAGTGAATAAATTTCAGTATGATAGTCTTGAAAATGATCCTTGACTACTAAGGAAATTATTTTCTATGATTATATGTATTCCACAAACTTTTGTCTTACACAAATGTTATTATCTCATAGATCATGTTCTTTGATTACTTCAGAATTCATATCTTATGAAGTTTCAATGATTATTCCATGTATCTATATTATAATATATGATATATATATATATGGCATGTATTAATATGTTAATGTCGTGTTCTCACCCAATTATTCTCATGTTATGATTATGTGATCATTGATATCTCCCATGTTTACCCATACTGAGCATCCAATATCACCATTTCTTATGATTCCTTTTATAATTTTATGAAGAAAGGTTTTAGGAATGATATGTCTAGGAAAGGTGATAGATATGAATATATTAATTGGAGAATATTATGAACCATTTTTTATTTGTGTAAGTTCCTAATAAAGTTATACATATATGAATATTTAATGGATCGCTAGGTTATATAATCAATATTCATCCATTAATACCTTATATCTATATATGAAAATTATGGGTCCATATAGATGGTATGAGAGTAAGGTTTAATTATCCTTTCGAAACTAGGATGGGAAATATTTAGTGAGAACCATGAGGATAAGTCCAAGTATAAGATAACATCCTAATGTTTTAGTATTGATCATGGATGACCAAAGTTAAACCGAGGGTTTCAACGATTTAAAATAAGGTGTCTTGATCTAGACAACCTATAAATGAATTTTCATGACACTATGATTTTACACTATGATTATTTTTACTCACAACATTATACATAGTTTCATTCAATGGATAGAACCTAAAGGAATCGTGTTGACACTGAATGCGATTGAAAATGCAATGACTTTCCTCTATAGAAATTAAATTTTATGGGAGATGAAATGAAAATTATCATTGTTATTCTAACAAAATGTTATCAGTCTATGAATCAAACTGATATTATAGATGAGAAAATGAGGGAACATCACTTTTTGAGTCATTCATGAGTCAAATTATTCCTACTTTTAGTTGGTCCACTAATTCACTTCTTTTGGAGTAACAGATTAGTACCATTAAAAATATATTTTCAATTTTATAGTATTTATATCATGAGAAAATTATTTTTGTTATTTATCATTTGGAAGGAAATGAATATCAATGGTGGAGTCTTATCAATAATATGAATAAATAGAAATAAATTTACACAATATAGTGGGATGAGTTTAAGATCGTATTTTTTAATATGTACATTCTTTTTCTTCACAATATGATAATAGATTAGGAATTTCTTGAACTGAAATAGAAGTATGATGAATCTATTGTACCTATGATGAACATTTTACAAGATGTACAATGTATTATTATAGTATTATTATCCAAACTAAAATTAATTTTGATAAATTATTAGATGGATTAAAACAAATTTTTTGTTCCTAAATAGGATTGAGAAAAATGAGAGGGCAAGTGAATCAGTGGTAACTTTTATTTTGTAAGAAATTTTATTACTTCTTTATTAAAACATTATTAACCTATGAAACATGTTATGGTTACACTCCACTCAATTATAACTTCTAAAAATCACATTTCATATGAAACAAATATAAAGAGAAGAAAACACAAAATATTTATAGGGTTCAATACAAAGACCCACTCCTTTCCATGTTGGATAATCCCACCAACATAGATTCATTCACTAACATATTACCAGAATACAAAGGCACAAGTAATGAAAAAATATAAAAAAACATTTGCAACCTTTATGCTATAGTTGGTTTTACCGAAAAATATCATTTTAATATCCACTTCCCCACAACAGGTTATAAACCCCAATAATAAAATACTTTTCAGTAACTAGTAAGTATCCACATTTACAAGATTTTTTTTCCTTATCATCTGATCGACTTCATAACGTTTTAAATTTTCCACAAGAAAGATAAATCAAAATTTACCTATGTAAAATATTCAAGAACATAAAAAATTACCTAAGGTACTTATTAGTCTTGAAACATTATCCATAAACTATATTTAGAAAACATTCATAGTAAAATTCATTCTGGATAGCCTCAGTCTGGTAACATATGTCTAATTGTATCCCTCTGATTGGACTTGGTCAATTATCCTTATTCTCTTACTTCTTTAACTTAGTATAAAACTAATTAGCAAATAACATTTCCTCTATCTGGTGAAACTCATTACTATGAACCTTTCTCTGATGGATGTTGCTATGATGGGACCACTCTGATGTACTTTATCTGATGAAATGTCATTCAATAGAACTTTCATTGATAATTGGACTGAACCTCACTATGATGGGTCTTCCTTAGCTTCAACCTAAAACAAAATGTTTTATCATTATCTCAGTACTTGTTCTAATATTTTCAGATGTTTGGTGCATGTGAATAGTTATAGTTAACAAAATACAAATGTAACGAGTTCTTCTTTTATAGGAACCCCATAATGGAAAAGGTGGGAAAATGATTTCTTTTTCTGGCTCAATGAAATTCACAATTCCAAAATATCTCATTCATTTAAGTCATCATCTTTTACATTTTAAACTCTTATCAATACTTAAGGGAGCTTCTTGAATATACTAAAATCTACTCAATTCTTCAAACATCTTCATGTTTACATACATTTAATTAGTAGGAGTTTTCATTTTTATGAACAAAAAAAGGTTTTTTACTATAACGACCTCTTGTAAACCCTAAAAGTATTTTCATACAGATTCCCTATATCAACTAAAAAAACACTTGTTAAAATATTGAGAGGATTATGTATCATTCAAATACATCCTTTAACAATTATTTGTAAGCCTGTACATATTTATAATAACTTCAATGTATTTCTTGTTTTCATAAATTCCTCAGACTGATGATCCTGAGTCCAATGATTGTATTGTTGTCATCATACATCTAATGGTGAAGTGCCCAGATCACTATAAAATCACTGATAGGGGAGGTGGTGAGTTAGTGATCCCTTTTTTACTTTTTACTAATTTATTCTTTTTAATTAATCCTCTATGGAAGGTTAAATCCAAGATCCACTCTTCTTGTGTCTCTCAACCTTACCTTCAGTGATGTTTTAAACGGAAAGGCACCGAACACAAGGATTTACAAGTTTCGATACTAAGATACACTCCTTGTTTTTTTGGTTATTCTCCCCAACATAGATAATCCACTACAATCAGATTATCCATTTTAATGGTTGATACATAGTCACAATTTATTTCTCATGAGTCCCACATGATGTTATTTGTACTACATCTCAGAGTGTTACCAGAGTCTCATTAGCTTGCTCCAGAGCCTCAATAAAGTCTTCTACTGATGAGTATCATGGGATACTCCTTGATCCTATGTCCCATGATATTATACCTTTTTTTGAAGATCGTGATTCACTGTACATTGATCTTATGCTCTTCCCCCATGATCTTTCTGAATCATACTTTCCCATGTACTTTTTCAAGAATATTCAACAGCCTTTTGGTAAGGTCGGTTGGCCTTTCTCAATAATTCTGATCACATGTGATGATAAGTTACCTCAGTGAAACAATGCTCAGGAAATTATTTCTTGTTTTAATGAAGTCATTACCTCACTTATATGTGTAAATATGGTTCACACAACTTCTTAAGGAATATTAATAGGCAATAATGATCATTCAATATGTTAGCTATGTCTACCTTCTTTAATTCGCAAACACTATAAACTTGGATATACCATCTTCTTTAAATAAGTCTGGATTTAGTCTCAATGAAAATTCAACTCATTCATGGGATTCATGGAATTAAAAACATTTTTTCTTGACATCTCAATTTCCATATAAAATGTTCATGTGAAAATACATGATTACATGAAATTATATTTTGTTTATTTTCAACCAAAACACACACTATTCTTTTATCTATAGTTTAGGTTCAATGAGTGTGTCTCATACATTTACACATGCACTATACACTTAGATTCTCCACTCAATATTCAAAAATGATTTATTATTCTTTTGTTCTTTTCACACACAGACTTATTGTTTAGTTTAGGTTCAATATGTGTGTGTTATGCAATTGAATGAACTTCTTTATTTATGCTTCTCACTATCCACTTTGAACACACAATCTGTCTCTTCTTTGAACATGTATGAACTGCCTTTGTTCTCCTATTTATGTCTTTTCACACATGCACACTTTCCACCTTATTTTCTCTCATTTTCATGTGCACACTACATAAGGTTTCTTCAAATAATTCACACAGGTGCATTCAAATACATACTGACTTTCACCATGAAAATTACTTCTTCTTCAAAAACCATACCCTTGCACATAGTATGAATTTATTATTCAAACCAAAGGGTATTATTCTTCCCTTCATGAAACTGTGGGGGTTCAAAAATCTTCCTCTTCATGCAGGCAGTGCACAGATCATCTAGGCACAGTATGTGCGGTTCTTCATCATTGAACTAGGAAAGGTTTGTCATTCTGTCTTCTCAAATCACAACATAGGTGACAAGCACCCGTTTTGTACCCACATGATCACCTTAATGATAAACTGTGAGGGTTTGAGAGAACCTATCACATACTTGAGGTTTCTTCTTCTCATAGAGGTTGTGGTTCCTTTTCTTCAAAATACACCTCAATAGTGCATATCACTTATTTAAGGCCTATGGATCTCTACTCATATTTTGCAAACTAGGAATAGATATGATCTATTTTTTGGAAAAATGAGCTCTCATATGTTTAAATGGCTACAACATTCATGAGCTTGGGGATCCTCTATTGATAGTATAGGATAATATCTTATCCTTGTTAACATCCCTTGTGATATTCTATGAGCATCAATGCATTGAATGTATGGTGTCTTCAGTATTTTAAAATCATTAATCCGTAGATAATGATATGAAAGGAATTTTTTGGATATTTCTATTGAATGTGGACTTATTTTTTTTGGTGTGATACTTAGGTGTATGTGTTTCTGAAAGCATGCAAAACAACTCCCTGAATCATCGAAAAGCTAGTACAGCCTCATAAAATTCATTTTCTCTAAATCGACGCGAGTTCTTTGTGATTTGTTTCATGCATGAAAATGAAATTTCATGTATTGTATCATGATTTCTAGAAGATCCTCATGCAGTTTATTAGATAAAAAATGGTTGATGGAGAGCGATTGTTGACGTTTGATGGTGGTAATGGCGTACTGAAAAGCATTGGGATGCTCGGGTGGTCAGAGGATGAAGACGATTTTGTGGATTCTTGGTGATTGTCAGATCTATTCTAATGGGATGAACATGATATGTCTATATTTTTAAAACCGATCATTGGTTTTGATCATACACAAAAAGTTCAGACAATTTGGATTTCTTCCACATTATTTAAACTATGAACAATACCCATGTATTTTCCCCACGTCGAAACCGCCCTTAGATTATATACACTTTATAATACTCAACGATCAGTACTCAGCTCAGAAATTCTCCTCCTCCTACCCTAGTACTGCCTCGTACCGGTTCTCTGTAGGCTTGCTCTGTGCCCACCCTTCGCGGCCCTTGGCCCACAGTATGCAATGGCTTACCCTCGTGGGCTCCAGAAGGCCTACAAATGGCATTCTCATGTGTCTTATAGGCATACTCAATTGGCTTACCTTAGGCACGATCGACCATGTGTCCTGCATGTGCCTTGAGGTTGAGGCCACTAGTCAGCTTGCAAGGTTAGACCTTACTTTTTATAAGTAAGCTAATTAATAATGCACTTAAAACCCAAATGTTCAATACAATATCAATTGCATCACAGTTTTTCACATAGTACATTCCAAACCCATGAATGATTTCCCTTTTCTTATTCTTCTACTCCTTTCAGAACATGAATTCAAAATCACTTTACTTATATTCCTTCATCCAACCATGGATAGAGATCTTCTATAACTCCTCATGCATTGAAACACAATGCATGAAAACATTGTAGTAAAAAAAATTCTCCTTAACACATGTATTTTTCCTTAAAGATCAGCACAACCAATCACCTAATTTTGTTCACCATCTTTATCCAATTAGATGTTATTGGATGAATCTTCCAAATTCACCATGCAATAAAGTATTACATGTCCTTCTTAAAATGTTTTAATAATGTGTGTTATTCTTCGACACATGTCTTGTAACTTAGTAAGATTTCAAAAATTGTCTGACTTACTAATAAATAATGTCCAATAATGACATTCATTCAAAAATTATAGTCAATAATCAATGTGGGATTCCCATTGGGTCAATAACAATGCATGGATCACCACCACTTCAATAATTTCTTTAACATACTCATATTGACACATTATTGAAAAAAATGAAACATTATTCCCAACAATCTCTCTTTTTGTATTTTTTTAAATATCTCATAAGAACGCTATATAAGATTCAATATGTGTGCCAATCGTTTATCCACATTATTAGAAATCAAATACAAAGTGTAAATGGAGACTTGTTCAAAAACATGTTCTCATCCCTTTAAATAATATCTTCTTGAATATTTCTAAGAGAGGGACGATTTCACATGGTTCACTTAGAAATGATACTTTATTTAATAAAATCTAAGTCTACTTTGGCTAACCTAGTGTATAAAACAAGAGAGTTATAAACATTGTTTTCAATATTTTCCATAAACAAGAAGGTATGTGAAATCATGTTCAAAATGTATCAAATCTTATCCAAGGGGTTAGAAATGATCAGATTTATCAATGAATTGCTAAATCCTGCAAATACTTAAACAAACATATTAAAGAGATAAAATTCAAAGATAAATATCTCCCTTAATCCCATATTTTAATCTATTAAGAACTCCCCCTTAATTGAAATGATAAATACAATTAAGAACAAGGGATGAAAGTGTGATTGGAATACCTCAAGTTTCAACTTCTTGAGATGATATGAATGTCAATATTTATCATGAAATAATCCTTGATATCATATCCTTATTATTTACTACCCCTCAAGGGGTGAAAATCCTTTGATTTAACCTTGTTCAAAATATCATCATATAATCTTCAAGATATTCTCGTTGATAATCTTCCACTATGGAACATTCCATGTATTTATCAAATCATGAATAATCACTATAACTTATTTTTCTCCACATTTTTCATTAAATTATCATTTTTTGAATGACCTACCACTTATGTTTTCTATAATGTATGAACACATATACAAAAAATATAATGGAATAATATGGATCACATGTGATCTTCTTAATAGGAGAAACAGAGCTCAGAATTTCCTCTCAACCAAAGAACTCATTTCTTGGTATCTCTAATGTCTCTAGTACTCTTCATGACATTGTCTCTTCTCAATTTATCATTTTGATCTTTCACTGTCATCAGGAACACTTTACTTCCATTCAACTTCATCTTGTGTTGATTGTTTGTCTTTACTTCTTCCGGTAGTGATGCAGCTTCCACTAGTTAATGTTTTTTAATTTTCAACATCTCCATTTGAGCTGGTAAGTTAGTTGTACATTTTTTTCATTCTGTCCAGCCTACTTGAACGTTCTACAATGTAATTTTGAGACACTGTTTTTCTCCTATGTTGACAACCACTCATGAAATTATAATTCTTCTTCATCTGAAATGATATGTTTCCCATTTCCCTTGGCTTTAACTAGTACTTCATCTTCAGAATTTTTAATTCTCTAAAAACTTGCAATTGATCAATATAGATAACTAAACACTCTTTCTTAATATTATCTAGTTTTGAGCTTCCACATTGATTCTTCAATTCTATCAGGTTACCTTTCTTACGAAACTTATCAAAATCATCTTCAATAATGTCTTCAATAAATCCTATCTTCTCCTGGATTGATTCTCCTTTTAATTTTATCATTATTCCATTAATTTCCATGGTCTGTCTATAATGATCCATGGTATGAACTCTATTTCCATAGTAGAAGAAACTTTTCTTGGTTGAGTTAACATTCTTGGAATCCATCTTATACTTATTCTTGGGAATATTTTCTTTCACAGTTTTCTTTACTTCATTCTTTTGAATATTCCCAATAGAATAATTTTTAACTACTCTTCATTTCTTATGAATTTGTTATAGAATTTTCTTCTTAACAACATATGCATGATGAATGGTTAGAATAAACTATAATTAATCATAATTTTGACCACTTATTTTGTAATTATCAAAAAAGTATTCAATATATTCAATCTATTCTTGATAGATAGATTCTTCTTCATCTATGTATTTTTCTTTAGCTTTGCAGGATGTTTCATTTCTTCCCATATACCTTCCCTAATTGTATGCCTTCCATAATTTTCATATGCTAACACATTATGCCAACAACTGTTGTCATGATTCCCAAACATCCAACAACACCAACAGAAGCCATTAAATCTACTTATTTTTCTAGTAGTATGAATTTGGACCGATTTAGTGCATTGTTATTTCTGGAATTATCATTCTTTATTTAGAGAATCTATTTGGGATTTATTCTTCTTAATCATTACAATATTAATCCTTTATGTTTTACTGAATTTATCATCATTTTTTTCAATCCACATATTCCAATATTTTATCTTTGAACATGCACTTTCCGTTGAAACTATATTAGTAGATATAGAAATAAGTGGGTTGTGGGATACCTTCCAATTAGATTATGTTTACATTGGATTATAAGATGATATAATACTCCTTTTAGAATCATATTCCTCAATGAAATATTAATTGAAAACATCTCTTCTTCCAGTAGTTTGGGAAGTTATAGCTTAGGTTGATTGCTAATTATTCAATTTCACCACCAGCTCTAAAAACTTCTTGTTGAGAGAAATATTATCATCCACAACTGATCTCAACTTACTTTCCCAATTCTACTTCATATTTATCATTTTTTATTCATGCATATTTCTTAATCCTTACAACTAAATGTCAATCTACTTTACCTTGTTAGATTTGTCTTCCAATTGAGAACCTTTAACAACCATAGAAACTTTGTGAAATTTTTAAAGTGCATGGAAAGCTTCTACAAAAACAATCTCAAATAATTATTTCTCAAAAATACTAACTTAAAATTCTTCATTATTATTAAAAAATATTGCATTGAAAATAGAAATTTTTTCTTCCTTTTCTTTCACAAGTTATGTGAGAGTGTTGGACTCAACAACCCTTTTATCCAATACCTCTTCCATGGAATCAGCTACTTCTTCCAGTTATTATTCTTCATCTTGATAAACTTTGATTTTTCTTGAAATAAGTCTTGAAACTTCTCTTGGAATATTATTTAGATTTTCGTTGAGTATAGATTGAAGATCACTGATGGATCTATCATCATCATAACTTTACCAGGATTCATCAGATGATTCATAATAAAAAATGAATTATCACATGTTTTACATTTTAGATTACCTTCAGTGGAAGGTGTCTCCCAATTAGCAGTATGATTCTTCTTTATCATCCTTGCCTGTTTATTTTTAAAATTCTTCTGAGACATGAAATATATCTCTATTTGAGCATTATCACTCATTTCCAAAAATATGCACTACATAATGACTCCCTTTGATCTTTTAGAGATGACTATTTCATTGATACTAATTGAAGTGCCCAGATCAGTGTAAAATCACAGAGAGCGGAAGGGGTGAATAATTTATTCATTTTTACTTTTTAAAAATTGATTATTTTCAATTAAACATATATGGTTGAGTAAATCCTCAATCCACTCTTCTTATGTCTCTTAGCCTTTCCATGAGTGATGCTATAAATATAAAGTCACTGAACGCAATGATTTACAAGATTTGGTACTAATAACTACACTTTTTGTGTTAGTTATTCCCCCCCAACATAGATTATCCACTATAATCAGATGATAAATTATAATGGTCAATACAAAGTCACATTGTATCTCTCCTGAGTCCCATAAGAGGTTCTTTATAAAACATCTCACATTGTTACAAGATTCTCACTGGCCTGCACTAGTGTCTCAATAATGTCATTACTCCAGAGTCTCATAGGACATTCCTTGGACCCAATTCACCTGAGAGTCTAGTTCCTTTTGAATCTCGTGATTCACTATTTATTGATCTTATTCTCTTCCCCCTAGAGATTTCTAAATCACACATTATCATTTACCTTTTCATGAAACTTCATCAGCATTTTGGAAAGGTTTGTTGGCCATGATTAATAATTCTAATCACTTGTGTTGATCGGTTTCCTTAGTGAAATTTTTTTTGGAAATTGTTTCTTCTTCTAATGAAGACCCAAACTCACTTATATGTGTAAATATGGTGCACACAACTAATTAAATAATATTAATACGCAATAATGATCTTTTATTATGTCGACTCTTTCTATCTTCTTGAATTATCAAACACTATCAACTTGGATATATGATCTTATTTAAATTTTCCTAGATTCAGTATCAAATAAAATTCACTTCATGAATGGGTTGCATGGAATTCCAAACTACTTGTCTCGGAATCTCAATAGACTTCTCACATGGGCATGTGAATATACATTATTTCAGGCATGTATAATATATTGCATGTCTACCAAAACACACATTTTTCTTTCATCAATAGTTTATGTTCAATGAGCATGTCTCATGAATTTAAAAATGCATTGTCCACTTAGTTTATTTACTCTATATGCACACAAAATTTCTTCTTCTTTGGTTATTTTCACACACACATAGACACTAACTATTTAGTTTAGGTTCAATATGTGTGTGTTATACATGTGCATGCACTTCCTTATTGATGATCCTAAATGTCCCCTTTGCACACAAAATCTTCCTCTTATTTGAAAACACATGAACTACCTTTATTCTATTCTTTATGTGATTTCACAAATGCACACTTTCCTTCTTATTTTCTCTCCTTTTCATGTATTCACAGCCTTTGGTTTCCTCAAATAATACACATACGTACACTCAAATATGTATTTCCTTTCACCATGCAAAATTTTTTTTATTCAAAAACCATAACACTGCACATAGAATGGATTTATCATGCAAACATGAGGGTATTATTCTCCTCTTTATAAAACTATGGGGTTCACAGATCTTCCTCTTCATGCATGAAGTATGTAGATATTCTATGCATAGTATGTGAGGTTCATCTTTACAAAACCAAGAAATGTTCATGGTTATCCCTTTGTAAAGCACAACAAGGGTGACATTAACCAGTTTTGTACCCACAAGATCACCTTTATAAGACACACATAGGGTTTGAGGGAACCTGCCACATTCTCGAGGTTTATTCTTCACTCATATGGTGTGGTACCTACTCTTCACGAGACACCTCAAGAGTGCATAACACTTGTTGAATGCTTGTGGATCTCTGATGATCCTGATAGAGCTGATATTTTCAGTATATAATATCTAAATTTCAATGATTTAGTCCTCACCAATGTTTCATCACATGTTATGTTGCATCATTTTTGGAATATTGTTGTTTTTTGAGCAAAATTGTGAAAATGCCTTAATTCTGGATTTTAAGCAGTTTTTGACTTGTCTGATTTTTTGGTCATATCGTTTTAAATACCTATCTAATTTGACTGATTCGTTTTTTGTAGGAACCCCTGGAATGTTATCTTCATATATGTCAACTGGATCAAGATCTAAATCGGCCATCAAAGGGTCCAAATAAATTATTCTTTGGGAATCCCTTGTATGTTCGGATGTGTAGAGACCACCTCAATAAATGGAGCATAAAGTCGGCTACATGTTTCCAATTTCATTAATTCAAACTTGGAGTGACCGAGTACTACAAGGATCGAATTCAAGATTAATGTCAAGTTCAAAATTGATAATTAGTGCACTCTATGATCGAGTCAAACAAGTGTGTGATGAAAGGTCTCCTCGGGAAGAGAAAGAGTCGTGGAGTAATTAATTCATAACATTTTCAACACGTCTCCAACGCGGCTGATATTTTTTGGACCGACAGAGATTGTATTTTTAAACAACTCGATAGAAGAGTCCAGAGGTTGATTCGGCCGGTAGGTGTTCCAAACAGAAGCATATTTTGGGTGAACAGAATCTGGAAAAATGATTTTCCAGCCCTCCTCCCCTATTCTCCCTATCTCTTCATTCATTTAAATTGGGGGTTGGATTTGTGGAGACAATGATGAAGATGGTTTAAACTCTTGCTGGAATGGAGGTGATGTGGGCAGATCATTTGATGCAAGGCTAAACACCAAGTGGTTGTGGACGGCGACAACCGACATAGACTCCCTTCCAAGTTTTGATCTTCATGTGTAATCTATGTTGCATCTCCTTTGAATTTATATTTCTTGAATGAAAATGGTTGGTTTCTTTAATGAATATATTTTCAACTTGTTTGTTCTGGATGGTTTCCCAATCTATAAAGTAAAATAGTAGATTTCACTATTTATATTTCTGTGGTGAGGTCTTGTCGTTGAGTATAGTGATTTCGGTTAGGTTTTGGTTATTTGAAGGTCTTCAAATAATTAGATCACCTCTATAGGAGGGGAAACGATCATATTGAGGTCCTAATATGATATTCTTTCCAAATAAGGTGTTTATCCAGAGGTATTTGAGTAGGCATTGAGAGATTCATTAGAGATATAATTTTAAACAAGGAAGAGGAGAGTGTCCGAGAGGTTAAAGATTGTCTGTAACCACTGTTTTGATTCTGGTTTGAAACCCATTTTATTTCCAATAAATTTTCTTTCTCATTCTCCAATTTTCATTCTCTTTAGTTTTTATTTATTTTCTGTTCTTGAGTATTTAATCAAATCCCCAATTTTCCATTTCATGTGAAAACAAACCACAAAAAAAGTGATAGTTTGGAAACTCAAATTGCAACCTCCTCGAGAGATAATCCAGGGAATGCTATATTGCATTGTTTTTTGGGATAAATTAATTGATTGAGGATTTCGAGACAAATAATCCATACATCAACTGGCGCTATTGGCTAGGAGGTTTCTTGAGTTGATTTGTGTGAATTTTTTTTTTCGTGACCCGAAATTCTAACCCAAATTTGTTCCCATTGGATTCTGAAATTGATAGAACTTTTCACTCTAGGGATAGAGCTACCAGAAATCCACTTATACCATGTTGTGAATATTCTAATAATGCACTTAGAAGAAACCTGGTTGAAATTGAAATTACATTGGCTAACAATAGAACCTTGAAATAATTGGCTTCATCTTATGATCCAAATCAAGAAAATCATGTTGGATATCCTGATGCACCTGATGGGTTTGAAATTAAATCTGGTTTCATTCACCAACTTCCAAAATTCAATGGTTTTCCTAGGGAACATCCACATAAACACCTTCATGAATTAATTTATCTTTGTGTCAACATGAAACCCGAGGGCATTGATGCGAATCAAATTAAATTGAGGTGTTTTCCTTTTTCGTTAGTAGGAGTTGTCAAAGAATGGTTTTTCTATTCACATTCTACTTTGATTACGGATTGGAATGAATTGAAAAAACTTTTCCTTGAAAATTTTTTCCCTGCTTCTATAACTTCTTCCATTAGAAAGGAGATTTGTGGAATTAGGCAAACTCAAGGTGAAACTTTGCATGAGTATTAGGAACGCTTCAATAGACTTTGTTTCAGTTTCCCCCACCATCAAATTAGTGACCAACTTTTGATTCAATATTTTTATGATGGATTGTGTCTTACTGATATAATCATGATTGATGCTGCTGCAGGAGGGGATCTAGTTGACAAAACACCAACTTCTACTAGGACATTAATTACAAACATGTCCCAAAATGCTCAACAGTTTGGAACAAGAGGCCTTCTTCATGTGAAATCTGCCCAAGAGTTCCCCATTGCTAGTCCTGAAAACAATATGATTGTGTGTCAACTTTCTGATCTTACCACTATGGTGAGGTCAATGATGTTATCCAATACCCCAACAACTCCACCCAAACCTAAAGCAACATTTCCAATGAATGTCTACTGTGGAATTTGTTCTTCCAATGACCATTTTAGTGACCAATGCCCTCAAATGCAGGAACCTTCTGAAAATAGCAATGCTGTTTTTCCTGGAAAACCCTTTCAATAAAACCAACGAAGGCCATTTCAATCAAATCAAAATTTCAATCAAGGCTAGAACAACCACTCTAATGAAATATTTCGACAGAACAACCTAGAAGCTTCTTCCAAGGACAATCAAGAAATTCACAACCAAGATATTTCAATGAGCAAGCCAATGCTCATTCTGGAAGAAACATTCAGGTTGCCCCTCCCACTCAAAATTCAGAGAGTAATATTGAATATTCAATGAGGAAAAATATGAGGAAATGAAACAAACACAAGACCAACAACAAAACATGTTGAATACCCTAATGACTCAAATGGGTCAACTTGCCTCTGATCTTAGTTGCATAAAAAATCAAATGAGTGGAGGTTTTCCCTCACAACCCCAAGTGAATCCGAGAGATAAAGGGAAGGAAAATGGGAGTGCAATTGATCTTAGGAGTGGAAAACAATTGAATACCCCTCAAATAGAGAAACCAAAACCTGTTGTTGAAACTGCTGTTGAGAATCCCACCACTGATGGAAATGCTGTAAATTCTAAATTTTCATTGAAGGAAAACACAATTTCAAGAGAATAAATGTTTCTTGAAAGAACAAATAGGGATTGGAAGAGGATTTCTGGACCATTTGTTTCTCAAATAAGTTCTCAAAATAGCCTTGAAACAACCAAACCACCATTGCCTTACCCTAGGAGTGAACCACCAGTGAAGTCGAGTGCTGAGAAAGAGTTGGATAAGGAGGTTTTGGAGACTTTTAAGAAAGATCAAGTCAATATACCTTTTCTTGATGCTGTGAAACAAATTACGAGGTATGCAAAGTTTTTGAAGGAAATTTGTACCCACAAGAAGAAATTCAAAGGAGGTGAAAAGGTCAAATTAAGGAGTAATGTATCATCCATGATCCAGTATGCCTTGCCTGTCAAATGTAAAGACTCATGAACATTTACCATTCATTGTACCATTGGGAAATGTGAATTCAAGGATGTTATGATTGATTTGAAGGCCTCCATCAATGTTATGCCACATTCTGTTTACTCATCTCTTCATGTTAGAGAATTGAAACCCTCTAGGATCATCATTCAACTTGCTAACTGAAGCACCACCAAGCCTGCTGGAGTTATTGAGGATGTTCTTGTTCAGGTGAGAGACATGATTTTTCCTGTGGATTTTTATGTCTTAGATGAGGAAGATGATAGGTTTAGTACCCATGCACCTGTCATTCTAGGGAGTCCATTTATGAAAACTGCAAAAGCAATCATCAATGTTCACAAGGGAACACTTTCACTGGAGTTTGGCAGAGAAGTTGTTCATTTCAATATTTTTCAGTCCATAAAACACCCAGTCGAGGATCATTCATCCCCTCAAGGGAACATTATTGATTGTATTTCCACTGATATGTTTCCTTATTATCCCTGTGATGAGAAACTAGTTGACATTTTTGATGATGGAAATTTGTTTTTTGCTGATTCTGATCAACAAGAGAGGGAAAAGGGATCTGATGATGAGTCTTGGAATGTTGAGATAGCTTTGCAAGATTCTATTGATCTCAACATTGAGGAAGATGTATCCCTAGAAATCCATTGTGCTGCTAGCGGTCTCCCAGGATAAATTGAAAACTTTCCACTAGAATCAAATTCCAAGAGCAGTGAAATTGATATTCTTGGTGATTGTCCTTTAAATTCTATTACCCCACTAAACAACCACACCTGTAAGCAATGTTCCTTGATCAATGAAAATAACCCAGCTGAGTTAGAGTTTAAACCACTTCCTGAGAATCTCAAATATGCTTTCATAAGTCAAAATGTATCATTCCCTGTTATAATTTCAAAATATTTGTTGAAGGACCAAGAAAATCAATTTGTAGGAGTCCTAAAAACCCACAAGAAAGCTATTGGATGGACTCTATCTGATTTAACTGGAGTCTGCCCCTCAGTGTGCATGCATAGAATTTTCCTGGAAGAAAATTTTAAACCGGTGAGACAATTTCAAAGGAGGTTGAATCCATCAGTTTTAGAGGTTGTTAAGAAGGAATTTACCTCCCTTTTAGCTGCTGGAATTATTTTTCCCATTTCTGATAGTCAATGGGTGAGTCCAATCTATGTAGTTCCCAAAAAAGGTGGGTTCACAATCTCAAAAAATGAATTTGGTGATCTTGTTCCTATTATGCTTCCAAGTAAATGGATATTGTTCATTGATTACAGGAAGCTCAATTTGGCTATACGAGGAAAGACCACTTTCCACTTCCATTTCTTGATCAGCTCCTTGAAAGACTGGGTGGAAAAACCCATTATTGTTTTCTGGATGGATTCTCTGGTTATTTATGAATTTATATTGCACCGGAGGATCAAGAAAAAACCACATTCACATGCTCATTTGGAACATTTTCTTATAGGGGGATGCCCTTTGGTTTGTGCAATGCTCCGAGAACTTTTCAAATGTGTATGATGAGTTTTTTACCTGATTTTCTTGAAATTTGCATGGATGTTTTTATGGATGACTTCACTGTTTATGGATCATCATTTGAATGTTGTTTGGAAGGTCTGGATCATGTTTTGAAAGGTGCATTGATAAGAACCTTGTTCAGAATTATGAAAAATGTCATTTCATGGTGGGTAAAGGGATTTTTCTTGGACATGTTGTGTCTTTGGATGGAATTCAAGTTGATAAGTACAAATTTGAGGTCATTTCTTCATTTCCATACCCAAAAACAATCATAGATGTGAGATCTTTTCTTGGTCATGCTGGTTTTTATAGGAGATTCATTAAGGATTTCAGTAAGGTTGCACTTCCATTGTCTAGATTGCTCCAGAAAGACACCCCATTTGTCTTTGATGAAAATTGTAAACAGGCCTTTGGGGAGCTGAAACAATAATTGATTACTCCTCCCATTGTTCAACCTCCCAAATGGTACTTTGCTTTTGAGATCATGACTGATGCATCTGACTTTTCTCTTGGGGCTGTTTTAAGTCAAAGGTTGGAAAAGAAATCTCATGTGATTGCCAATGCCTCTAAAACATTATATCAGGCCCAATCAAACTACACAACAACTGAGAAGGATCTGTTTTCTTTTGTCTTTGCTTTGGACAAATTTATATGTTATCTTCTGGGATCTAAGGTGAGTGTGATTGAAATGATTGAGGCAATTTTTTTGTGATTGAAAGCCCATTTTTCACGATTTTCCCTTTTATTATGGCCCACCTTTTACATTTTATCTTTCTTGAGCCCTTAGTTGCCATGTACTACCTTTTAGATAGCCACTTTACAAGCCATTTTCCCTTTCCAAACTGCTCTGGATGTATAAATGCATTATCTAGTTGAACTCAAGTGTGGGGGAGATGACTTGTGGTGTGTTAAATCATCTGTTGTTGCTTTGAGTGGTTATCTAAAAAATGAAGAGATGTTTTTGTTGCTGAAAGATGTTTGATTTCTAAGAGTTGTGACTGTCTGGAGCTCTCAATGGAAGAGAGTTGTTCCTATCTAGAAATCTCAATTGAAGAGAGTTGTGCCTATCTGGAGCTCTTGATGGAAGAAAGTTGTGCCCAATCTGGAGCTTTTGAAAAAAAAAAGAGAAATGTAACTGTTGCTGCTGAAATTTGGATGGAATGAGGTGGAAAAGATATTCTCAGGGATTCTCAAATATTACTTTCATTGGAGGAGAGTAAGGAGGATTCCCCACATGAGTGAATATTAGATTCATGTATTTTTTTCTTCCAAAATGAGCCAAACCCTCCTTATTCGGCTTCAGAATTTTGGACATTTGAGACCCACCCACCTTTATCCACCGAACATCCTTAAAAATCCCTCAAGTTGATCACATTTTTCTTGTCTCACATCAGGTGGAGATTTAGAAAATTTTCAAGCCTATGATGATTCTTGCATGTTTTCCTAAGAGAAGCTTTGTTGGAAATCAATATTTGTGTTGAGAGAAATTTTTTGTGAGGTGACTATGTTAAGTGAATGAGAGGAGAAAATTAGTTGAAATGGACTGAATGAACTGAATTTAAAACATGGATCATTTTTTTTATGAGGCATTATATCATTTTTTTTCTTGGTGGTTGATTGGTGAACCTCATTGGTTTGTATTTTGAATATGCACTGATTTGGTTTTAATGATCACTTGTCCAGGAGACCATGTTGTAAGTGTGAGGGAATTGATAGAGCTGATATTTTCAATATATTTTATCTAAATTTAAATTATTTAGTCCTCACCAATGTTTCATTACATGTTAAGTTGCATCATTTTTGGAATATTGTTGTATTTTGAGCAAAATTGTGAAAATGCCTTAATTCTGGATTTTAAGCCATTTTTGACTTGTTTGAATATTTGGTCATATCTTTTTAAATACTTATCCAATTTGACAGCCTCTTTTTTTTAGGAACCCCGGGAATGTTATCTTCATATATGTCAACTGGATCAAGATCTAAATCGTCCATCAAAGGGTCCAAATAAATCATTCTTTTGGAAGTGTTTGTATGTTCGGATGTGTGGACCCCACCACAATAAATGGAGCATAACTTCGGTTACATGTTTCCAATGTCATTAATTCCAACTGGGCATGCAATAGTACTCCAGGACTCGCATTCGAGATTAATTGAAAGGTCAAACGTGATAATTAGGTCACACTATGATCGAGTCAAACAAGTGGGAGATGGAAGGTCTCCTCGGGAAGAGAAAGAGTTGTGGAGTAATTAATTCATAAAATTTCCAACACGTCTCCAAAGCGTCTGATATTTTTGGACGGGCAGAGAATTTATTTATAAACAACTCTTTAGAAGGGTGCAGTGGTTGATTCGGCCAGTAGATGTTCCAAAAAAAAGCATATTTCGGGCGGACAGAATCTGGACAGAAGATTTTCCAGCCCTCTTCCCCTATTCTCCCTATCTCATCATTCATTTCAAGTGGGGTTGGATTTGTGAAGATAATGATGAATATGGTGTAAACTCTTGCTATAATGGAGGTGATGTGGGCTGATCAAGTGATGCGAGGCTAAACACCAAGTTGTTGTGGACGACGACAACCGACAGACACTCCCTTTCGAGTTTTGATCTTCATGTGTAATCTCTGTTGCATCTCCTTTGAATTTATATTTCGTGAATGACAACAGTTGTGTTCTTTCTTGAATATATTTTCAACTTGTTTGTTCTGGATGGATTCCCAATCTATAATGTAAAATAGTTGATTTCACTATTTAAATTTCCGCGGTGAGGTCTTGTCGTTGAGTATAGTGATATCGGTTAGGTTTGGTTATTTGAAGGTCTTCAAATAATTAGATCACTTCTATAGGAGGGAAAACGATCATATTGAGGTTTTAATATGATATCCTTTCCAAATAATTTGATTATCTAGAGGTATTTGGGTAGGAATTGAGAGATTCATTAGAGATATAATTTTAAACAAGGAAGAGGGGAGTGTCAGGGAGGTTAAATCTTGTCTGTAACCACTGTTTTGATTCTGGTTTGAAACCCATTTTATTTCCAATAAATTTTATATCTCATTCTCCAATTTTCTTTCTCTTTAGTTTTTATTTATTTTCTATTCTTGGGTCTTTAATGAAATCCACAATTTTCCATTTCATGTGAAATCAAACCAAAAAAAAAGTGACAGTTTGGCAACTCAAATTGCAACCTTCTCTAGAGACAATCCAGGGACTGCTATATTGCATTGTTTTTTTGGGAAAAATTAATTGATTGAGGATTTCATGACAAATAACCCCTACATCACATCCTTTTCAAATCAGAAACAGAGATGCTCTATTTTTGAGAAACATGATCTCTCAGTTTTATAAATGGAAAAAGAGTTCCTCGGTTCAAGGATTCTCTATTTATAGGTGAGGATAAGATCTTTTGCAGGTTAACATCCCTCGCGATATGTCGTGAGAATCAATGCATTGAATGTATGAGATATTTGGAATTTTAAAATCATCAAACCGCGGATAATGATATGCCGATAATCATGGTATATTTCTTTCAAACTCATACGTACTATTTATAGTGTAATCCTCAAATTCATGTGTTTATAAACGCATGTAAAAAAACTCACTAAATCATTGAATGTCCTCTACGACCTCGACAACTTCATTTTCTCTCGACCGATGCGAGTTCTTCATACTATGTTTCATGCATGAAAATAAAATTGTATGCATGGAATCATGTTATCCATAATATCCTCAGGATTTTTATTAGATCATCAATGTTGGTCGGAGTATGAACATGGAGGATCGATGGTGGTGACGGTGTGCTGATAAGAAACATGAGGTTCAGGTGGACGGAGGTTAAAGATGACGGCGTGGAAGCTCTATGATTGTTAGAGATGAACTCATTAGACAGACACTATATGTTCTCATTTTTAAAACAGATCAATGGTTCCAATCATATGAGAAATGATCGGATTGTTTGATTGATTTTATGTTATTTAAACACTAAACTATAACTATGTATTTGTCCCACATTGAAACTGCTTGCAGATTCTCTGTGATTTATAATACTTAGTGCTCGGTACTTGGATCAGAAATTATCCTCCTCCCTCCATGGTACCACCCCATACGAGTTCTCTACTAGCGTGCTCAGCACCCACCCTTTGCTACCCATAGCCCACAGTTTGCACTAGCTTACCCCTATGCACTCCCGCGGGCGTACACACATCTCGCTCATGCCTCTTGCGGGTAGACTTGGCTGGCTTCCCTTAGGTACGATCGACCCTATGTCCAACATGTACCTTTAGGATGAGGCCACTAGTTCGATTTCATGGTTGGACCAAACTTTTTTTTAAGTAATTAAAGTATAACATCAGTTAAAAATGTGTAATACAATAACAAGTGCATGGCGATTTTTCACATCGTATATTCCACACTCATGCATGATTTCTCTATTCCTCTTCAAATATTTTTAAAACATGAATTCCAAATCAATTTAATCATCTTAATTAATCCAAACATTAATGGAGAAATTCTTAAACTCATCATGCATTGAAACACAATGCATGGATACATTGTAGTAAACAATGTTTTCTCTTTAACACATGTATTGGTCCTTGATGATCAGCACAACCTATAATCTGATTTTTTTCACCTGTGTCATCCAATTAAAATCTATTGGATGGATCTTCTAAATTCACCATTCAATTGAGTATTACATGGCCTTATTCAAATGTTTTAACAATGTGTGTCATTCATTGACAAATGTCTTGGAACGTAGGACTAGTTTAACAATCGTCTAATTTACTTATAGAGAATGTCCATGAATAACATTCATTCGACAAGTATAATACATAATCAAAGTGGGCTTCCCACTGGGTCCATTAAAATTCTTGAATAACCACCCCTTAAATATTTTCTTTACCATACACATATTGACATATTATTGACAGAAAATGAAAAACTATTCCCAACAGATGGATCAGTCACTATTTCACTCTGATGATCATTGTCAGTACAATTCTGATGAGTGAGTCACCATTTCATAAGAAAAAATAAATATTTTTGTTCTTTTTCCTTTGAACCAATCGAAACACAATTATTCCTGATAAAAATGGTTGACTACATTGTTGATCATAATCTGATTGATTAGTGTCTTATTACATCAAGTGGATTATTATTTCTAATAATTTAAACATTCTTAATCATTTTTCTCTTCTAAAACATGGATTCCTATATATGAATGATACTAACAATATAAAATGAGTCAGTGTCAGAATCCATTATGATGGATAGGTGTCGATTGTGACATGTTTACTTATAGAAGATCATTCATCATTCTGATATTGTCACATCGATGAATATCATACTGATGATCTATATATTTCTGTGTCTGGTGTTCCTCACACCTATAATTTATTGCCAAAATATTTCACATCATATTCTACTATATCCTATAAACTTTAGCTTGTATCATGACATCCTCATGATTTTAGAATGTTCAATTTCGTCATAACATCATCTGGATTCCATTGGAAAGTATTAAAAATTCATGAACATCCTTAGACTTGTTTCTTTCTAATCCAAACCTCCATATGGTCTATTAGATTTTGTATCACCCATCAGTAATATCTTTTCCACCTTTCTTTCACAGGGATTGGATCAGAATTATATAATATTAGTTATGATATTGAGAACCAATCGAACAATAAATCATTGTTAGGTTTTAATCAGGGTCATTCAGACTCCGAACTACTTTCAATTTACAATCAAAACATTTTTCTAGACTGAATATAGTTTTTATTATCTTATAAATTTTTATAAAAAACCGTAATCTGATGAATCATATTCAATTAATCGCATTGATGGACTAATTACTATGGGTGTTTTCGATTTTCAACTTTGAAAACACCCTTAATTTATATATATTTATATCATATTCTCAGTAGGAATGTTGTTTACTTACATTACTCAATTTCTTCACCTTTTTTAAAATATTGATCTATTTTCAAAAAATAAAACCAAAACACAACTTGGTCTTAACATAATTCTATAATGGGATTTATCCAGAAGGGACTTCAATATCAATGAAGAAATAATTTCATGTGCTATCAAGGTGAAAATATTGTTTGGATTTACTAATCAATCATACGGTTTTAATACGAAATTAAATATTTATTTCAAAAGGAATTATAAAAATCATGGAGAGAAGAAGACAATATTTCTATTATACGTAAAGTGTGGATATTAACATGGAGAAAGTTGTCTTAATGGAAATGATAAAATTTTCAATTATTTAAAGGGAGGTCATCGGGAAATTTAATGCTGAATAGATTGGATGAAGGTATTTAGTGATGAAAATAGACAGAAATCCCCATATAATACCACACCCACACTCTAGTGTTTCAAAAATAATGAGTATGAATATTATGCCAACCATTTAAAAAATATAAAGGTTAATGACGGTGATTGATGTAATGAACCACATAATCCTAGAGAAAAAGGGAAATCTCATACGATCAGTATTTCTAATGAGGGGTAATATAATATCATGGTGGAAGGTACACTTAACATCCACTCTAAAACTACTAATGTTTTATTTGATTCTGGATATACAGACAATTTTATATCGGATGAATTTGATAAGGGTATGATTATACCACCTTAGTGATTAGATGTTGAATTAGTAGTGAAAAATCCGAATGGCGTGATGATCAAATATCATGTATATACTTCTTTTCTTCTTTAAGTTTGTGGGAATATGATTCCTACAAATCTTTTTATTCTTCCCTTGGTTGAGTTTGAAGATATTTTGGGCATCGATTGACTCTCTCTACATAAATCCCACAAAAATTTAGGAGTAAGGGAATTCAAATTTTATATTATGAACAACCTATTATCATATAGTGATTATCAAAAAAACATATCATGTAAATAACATCCATTTTGTGTAACACCCCAAGATTTCATAGTAAGTTATTATCTTTAAATTAATTCAAAAGCTCGCGCTACACGCAACACTGAGTTTGAGCGCACCACGACTTACCAAACTAACTGTTCAAAAGAAGTTATGAATATTGTTAACTAAATTTTGAATTTTCTATACTCCATATAATTATGGAATCCATATTATGTGTTTCTTAGACATAATATATGAACAAATTCATTTTTTTCAGAAAAAAGAAGTATTTTTTTTTAAAAAAAAGCAATTTTACCCCCATTTAATGGAAAACCCTTTTTGAAACCAATATTTGACACTTTTATATATTCAATTTAATGGAATTAAATTCTTCTTTAGAATCGGGACATAAAAATTTATATTGGATAAATTTTTTTTACTTTTCTAAAAACTTTTATATTTTAATGAATACTGAAAAATACTATATTCTAATTGAAACCAAATTTTTTAATCAAAATAACTTATACTGTTAAATTATGTATTTTAATGGTTTTGGAGTATATTTATATTATATTTTTTATCATTTAATACAACTTAGGTGATTATAAGTAATTTCACATTTAAATTTGACATAAACACATGTCAATCTTTTAATTGTTTTTACTTTTTAAAAACCTGCTTTTCGGTTTTGACAAGGGGAATTAATTTTAAATTAATTAATGAAACTTCAATGTTTTTAATTAGGTAAAATAGAATTATTTTTTTAATTCATAATATCAAAATTATCTGCGGGTAAATTTCTGGTATTTTTCTGAAAACATTCGCTTTTGGATGAATAGGTAAAAACATTGTGTTATACTTTAAAACTGACTTTTTATTTAAATAATTATTTATTTTATTTGAATTTATTTTAAGTCAAAATTTATATATAATACATATATAAGTTCAATTTAATTCATTGAATTCATTTTATAATAAAATTAGATGTATAAAATTTTATTCATCTTTTTACCGTCTTTTACCCACCTTCTTGAAGCATTTCCAAATTCACATAAAACATACTTTTACAGCTTATGTGAGTCGAATTTAAAAAATACAAGAGAAACGGTTGATTTCAGTAAGAAATATTTTGTTCAATAAGATTAAAATAATTTTTTTAAATAGTAATTTTTTACTATTATTTACCAAGATTAAAAGTAAATAGGGTAATCAAGGGTAAAATTGATATCATAATTACACCAACACATGTACTAATTCTATTTAATAAGTTTAATTCGACCCAAAACAACCTTAAGAATAAGAAATGATTATTTATGTCCACTTGGATTAGATTAGGACATTTATTATTATTTTATTTAAAGAAGAGTTAAGAGTTAAATTTAAAGTTTAATAACTAAAACATTTTTAATATAGGGTTATACATAAGATAAATTAGACTATTAATATTAATTAGAAGGATACAAATATTTCCTACATAATTAAATTTTATTTATTATTTTTAGATATTAAATAATTTAATTTATTTATGACACAATGATGATGTAGTAATTACCTTAATAATGAAATATTAAAATAACTGATATTATAAATATCCAAATAAGTGTAATTTAAAGCTTTTAATAGATTAAAATAAATTTATAGGTTAATATTACATGTTAGGGTTGATTAGTTCAAAGTAATAAAGTGGTTAGGACTTTAAAAAATTCAATTATTAAATAATGTCAAAATTGACATAAATGAGTTTTTAAAACAAATACAATATTATTTGTTGATATAATAATTCTAAAAATATAAGGTTAGGCCAAAAAACGTATATAATGATATTTTTATCATTAATTAACCACTTTGGGTTCTCTTTCATGTTTATTATAAGTTTATTAACCATATAATATAAAAATAAAAAGAGACGTGGTAAATGTCAAACTATTTACCAAAGAGTTAAATATAAAAGATAAGGTTAATATAGTGACCCAAACCTGTCTAAAACCTATTGGTTGAGAGGTGTTCAACCCATCCCCACCTTATCCTTTAAATAATTTTTTTGAGCCATTAGAAACAGAAAATGGTTTTGTTATAAAATAATATTCCAATTTTTTCCCAAGGTGCCCCCTCACCCCTCTTATAAAAGTGCACTTACCCTTCTCTCAAATACACACCTTCAAAGACATTTTCCTGAAACAAACCCTGCCAAAATATCCCCCCAACTATCCTACCTTCATCCTAGAGGCCTTACTTTAGTAATAAATCCATCCTAAGGAGCCCTTTTGATCAAATCAAAAGAAAGAACCCAAAAAGGAGGTAAATATTTCATCACCTCTTTTATGTTTTTTTCTTCTTCCACTTCATATTTCTTTGATGTTTCCATTATAAAATAATAACTCTAGTAACTTCTATATACTTTTATTTTATTATATAAATGGTACAACTATATTCATTATTCAATCCATCCTATAAATGACAAAGTCACTATACGTGCGTACGTGCAGATTATTGTCTCCAGGTAGTGGTGAAGTTTGTTATTCAAACATTTAATCATTTGGATGGGTATAATAATGAGTATAAATGATGGAAATAATAAACATAACATGATAATGATTCTGTATATATGATATACCATCAAATTATATACGATTTTAATATCAAAAGAATGATATTGTCGCTCATGCGTACGTACGGATTTCCATCTCCACAAACGCGATGAGATTCATTCCCCATCATAATCATTATAGAATAATTTTCATTTTATGATTACAAATAATGTTTATGAACATAATATCATTCTGTATATGAATCAAATACATCATACCCATAACAAACATGGCTTACTTAACCAAGCGTATAAATTAAAACGAATCAGTTAACACTCAAAATGATTATACTACTAAAATATTTTTAACAAAGCAATATTAGAGGATAATATATGATATTATATTTATGTATATAGTTATTTTATAATTTAACAACAATGATTTAACTATTATACATGATTTTAGCGTACTTTTGACCAAGTAAAAGTACAAGGTAAGGGGTTTTCATCTCACTTTTATTCCTGTGAGATTCATGCTATATTTTCCACCACTACCTTTTGTGTGGTGTATATACTACCCATGATTGTATTGTTTGTGTAATATACTATAATTTATGGGTATTTACATCATAATTGGAATATCCTTCTTTCATGGGGTGTATGTTTTGTAAGTTACCAAATCGATAATGGAATTTCAATTTTCAATTTCCACTCATTTGGTTTTACGTAATCATCATTGTTTACTTTATCCCAAGATTATGTGTAAAATCACTATTTATTTACTTATGTAGTAATTTCCACTCCCATTTGCATGGATATACATTTGATATGCATAATCACTCAATTGATAAATTCTCAAGTCATCAATATAAACTTGATAAGAGTAATTTTAACTCAATTTCTATTCATTGAGTGAAACATCCAAGTCATTGGTGTTGTTTTCACAAGAATCTGTGTGAATGTCCCCTAATTGATTTACACTTAATATCCAATCATATTGCGTGTATGTATATTTTTCACACATAAATATTTCATTTATTTATCCTTAACCTAAGGATACAATCTTTATAAAGGAATTCATCCCATTTTACATTCCATTGAGATTTCATTGTTGTTGTGCGCCAATCCACTTTTCACTACTACAATATTGGTCTTTGAAGCCCCCTGACACGGGCGACCGAATGTGGCGGTCGCTGAGCATTCAAAAAAAGGGGGACGGGGCTTCGCCCTTCTGCCCCTCGTGATCCCTCCTCCCCTCGTCGCGCACCCTCCCCAGTCGCCACCCTCCCCCGCGCGCCCTCCCCCATTATCACGTTCCCTCATTGCCCTCCACCCTTCGCCCTCCGCACTCTGCCCTCCGGCTACGCCCGCCCTCCGGCCGCACTCCATCCATCCTCCACCCTACCATCCGTCCCCTCCAGCATCCCTCCGCCCCCTCCGGTCATCGACCCCTCTGCCCTCCGGCCTCCGCCATTGGCCCTCCTCCCTCGGCCCTCCTCCACCTCGCCCCCACCCTGGACAGCCCCTTGCACCCTGGACAACCCCCCCGGATAGCCCCCCCCCCCCCCCCCCGCACCCCGAACAGCCCCCCCCCCCCGGACAACCCTACCTACACCCATGACATCTCCCCCACCTCCCTTGCTGTCTGTCCCCCGTCCCCTCACCACCGTCTGCTCCGGCTCCCCACCATCCCCCGTCCCCTCCCTTATCTCACCACCGCAGCCCAGTCCCCTCCCTCCCTGCACGATCGTTACCCATCATCACACCACTGGTGCCCGTCCTCTCCATCTCCCCACTATCCTTAGTCCCCTACCTCATGGTCCCACCCTTGATACATTGTCTCCACCTCACCAAATCATCTCCTTCGGCTCCCCGCCGCAACCAACACTCGTCCCCTCCCTCGACGCACCACCTCTGGCTCCGGCTCCCCTTCACTACCTCTCCTCTACCTCATAGCACTGCCTTCGTCTCCCATCCCTTCCAGGTTTATAGCACAATTAGGTATGACATGGGCTTTCACTTACATTATTATTTTATCAATGGTTCACAAAGAATTGATTAGTATTTATTTTAAGTATAGTTGATTTGAAAAATTGAAATGTAATAATTATTGTGTAAATTTTTGTTATACATATATTATTATGGGTAAGAGTTGCATTGATCTTCCAAATCGAACATATAGAAAATATTTCAATGGAATTATGAAGTTTATTGACTACACCAGAGGATTTGAAAGTGACTATATTATTTTTCCATGTAGAGAATGTGCTAACAGATATCAATTCACATGATATACTATGAGGGAGAACCAATTAATTAATATATTTCAGATAAATTATAAGAGTTGGACTCGTCATGGAGAAGAATATGTTCATTGTCAAAAAATGGATGTAGTTCAGATAGACGTTGATGCAAGGATGAATGATCCAATGCATGAAATGCAGACTGAAATGGTACGTGGGTTGGATCCTGAAGGCATTGACATCCAGAATCTTGAGACTGGTGAGATAAATCTTTTCACTGGTGCAGATCATGATTTGAGGAGGTTTTATGATGCACATGATGATGCAAAAATAGAATTATATCCTGGATATACTTCTTACAATAAATTTTCATTTATCGTGGAGTTGTTGCATTTGAAGACATTGAATCATTGGTCAGCCACATCATTCGACATGCTTTTTGTTTTATTAAAAAAGGTTCTTCCTGTCAACACTATGATCCCCGAGTCATTTGACCATGCTCTTATATTGACAGAGAACTTAGGTTTTACACATGAGACCATAGTTCCATGTGCAAACAATTGTATGTTGTTTAGAAAGGAAACTTCCCATTTGGATATTTGTACGGTTTGTGGTGCTTCCATGTGGAAAAATAACAGGGGAAATAATCATACTCATCAAAGTCAGATTGCAATACATGGGAAACTGATTGCCGTAAATAAAATGCATTACTTTCCCCTTAAACCAAGGGTGAAAAGATTTGTTAAGTCATATGAAGTTTCTAATTTAATGAGATTCCATGTAGAAAGAGTTCATGAAATTGATATGTTAACCCACCTGTTAGACTCTCATACATGGAAGGATTTTGATAAGTGACATCCCGACTTTTCTAAAGATGTTTGTAATGTATTATTAGGATTTGGAGCAGATGGTTTCAATCCATTCAAGTCTATGGTTGGGGAAACTCATAGCACCAGGCCCGTGGTGTTGGTTTCGTATAATTGTTCTCTACGGCGTTGTATGAAGCAACAATTTATATTACTTTCCACTCTTATTGATGGACCTCAAATTCTGGGGGATAAGATTGATGTTTACCTTCATCCTTTGATTGGTGAGTTGAATGAATTTTGGGGCGATGGTGTGATGACATATGAGTGTGAAACGAATGAAATGTTCAAACTGCAGGCTGATTTATTGGGGAAAATCAATGACTTCCCCACTTATGTAAATTTATCTGGATGGAGTACGAAAGGGTAATTTTCTTTCCCTTGATTCAATAAAATTAAAAAATCGGTATGGCTTAAACATTCCAAAAAATGGGCATACATAGGTCACAGACGTTTTTCCACCTCAACACAGGTTCAGAAAGGAAAGAGTGGCATTATATGGTTCTAAATAGTTCATCACATCTCCAAAGATCATGACATTAGTTGAAATTATATCGTAGATTGAGGAAGAAAACATCCGTACAGTATATGAAATTCAGGATTTGGTGGATCCTTCAGTACGTAATATTCATGCTGCGGGTAGGCAGCATAGCCACAATTGGAAAAAGAAATGTATTTTTTATACTATTATGTATTGAAAAACTAATATGCTGAGGCATAATTTGGATGTCATGCACATTGAAAAAAAATTGTGATAACATATTGTGGACCATTTTAGGTTTCAGTGTAAAATCAAAGGACCATGTTAATGCACGCCATGATTTGGAAGAAATGGGTTTAAGGAAACAGTTTAATTTAATGTTAGCTGAGGGAAACAAGGAATATATGTCTGATGCACAGTATACAATGACTACAAAGGAGAATGATACATTTCTTTCCATTTTTATGATGCTCAAGGATCCTGATAGTTACTCTTCTAATATTTCAAAGTGTGTGAAAATGACGACCAAGAGATTGTAAGGGTTGAAAAGTCATGATAGTCACATTCTACATTAGCAGTTGATTCCAATATCAATTTGTGATTTTTTATCCCCTAGTGTTGTTCAAATGTTGATTGAGATGAGAATTTTTTTTATACATCTTTGTTTAAGAAATCAACGAATTAGTGATTTTAAAAGTTTGCAGGACCAAATTGTACATATGCTTTGTCACTTTGAGAAACTATTTCCCCCTCATTTTTCAATGTTATGGTACACTTGACAGTGCGCATAACTAATGAAGTAATGGTTGCTGGTCCAGTGCAATTCAGGTGGATGTATTCTATTGAGCGGTATTTGAGTACATTGAAATGATTTGTACACAAGAGAGCTCGTCTGGAGGCATCAATATCTAATGGTTATTTGATAGATGAGTGTACTAATTTTTGTGCAGAATATCTTACGGATGTTGAATCAAATTTAGATAATCCCTCTAGGATTCATGATTGTCTAGTTAGAGAAGGAACCACTTTTGATATGGACAACATCCAGTGGATACAAGCACATCAATATATCTTGTTCAATACTCCATCAGTTGCACCATTAATGCAGTAAGTATCTTATCACTTTTATTGTTTAACATTTTCATGATTTGTTTGAATATGCTGATCATTTAATCATCGTGTTATTATTTGCAGGAAACACATTAATGAGATAAAAGAAGATTTTTATCGTTAGCCTAAGTTGCAAATTTAACAATATCATTATGCGTCATTTCATGATTGGTTCAAGGATTATGTACGTATAAATTTATTTTCATTATATGTGTATTATTATACTAATTTCTTTCTGCATATATCAGTGTTGAATTTTATGAATTATTTAGGTTCATAAGATGAGGGTGTTAGGGGACCCCATGCTAACTGAATAATTTATCCAACTAGATGAGGGTCCATCTATAACGACTCATCATTATAAATCTATAGATGCTAATGGTTTTCAATTTCGCATTAAAGATGTTGACGATAAACACACAACACAAAACAATGGCATCAGTTGTCTATTTGTTGATTCTAGTTATGATAATGGTCAATTGATAGACATCATTGGTGTTGTATACAGACATAGGTTGATGTATATATTGTTAAAGTGTAATTGGGTTGATCCAATGCATGGATGTAAATTTGACCAATATAAGTTTTCAATGGTGAATTTTAACTATATGTTATACAGAAATGAACAAGTTGAGAATGAACCTTTCATTTTGACATCATAAGCGGAACATGTATTCTTCGTTACTTTTCCTTCGAATCCTAGTTGGCATGTTGTTGTCAAAATTTCTCAGCGAGGAGTGTTTTTTTTTTGAATAAGATGAACCCGAGACTATTCCATTTTTTTCCCAATAACTTGATCAACATACCATAGTTCAGCGTGAAGATGATATTTATTGGGTCATAATGGTTTTTGAAGGAGAAACGGTCGATTTTCATGCTTAATGAAAGGTATAATTGTTTTCCCACTATTCAGTATCGAATTTCCTAGGATATCATAAATTATCTTACCATTTTCTAAATCCTTGTATGTTTTAATCCTCACTTTTGGAAGTTCATATAGTTATAAATATTTAGGGTGATTTAACTCTTGGTTTTGTACATAATTTGTATATCTGTTTTGTTAACTTTTTGATTTTTTAAAATTCATTATCAACTAATTATTCAATCCCTTTTTGTTTGATTAACAACTATACAAGTTTGATTTTTTTAAGAACAACCCCATTTATCTTTTGGACACTTTGGATAGTCCCCTTATTAATGTTTTCTATGACTGCGGGCATGTCAGGGGAAGAGGCTGTAGATCCACATCATCCATCTGAGGCATCTACGTCTCAGGGTCGAGGTATGTTTGAATATCATTGTCTCTATTTTTATGTAATTAATAAACATATGTATATATATATATATATATAATTTTATCATCTGTAAAATTATATATAAAATTGTTTTTAACAGGATGAGACTCGATTGGTTCTTCCTCTTGCAAGAGAGGCCCTGGTCGTGGCATTTTATCATGGAATTCTGACATGACGTTTGATGTTTTCTTTGTTGGGGTATTTCATCCTATGGGACTGAATGCCCCTACATTTATTCATCAGCTTGGTCATATCATACGTTACCCACATTGATTTCCATTAACCACATGTGACCGGGCTTCTATCCCTCAGTACACATTAGATCGTCTTTGGAGGAAGGTTCAAGTAAGAAGACCATTTTAGTTTATTCCTTATGTATACACAATAATAATATGATTGATTTTTTTCTTTAATAACAAAATATGAAAGTATGCCCCAATGATTTTTGGCCTGTGTGTATGAGAAAATGTCGTAAGATGTGGAAAGACAATAAAGGTAAAGTAAAGAGGGACCACTGGGTACCAAATGTGGGTGTCCCAGACATTCTGGAAAAAGTCCCGAGAGGTGTCCTCCCGGCTCAGTGGCGTGACGTAGTTAAATATTGGTCTACTGAAAGTGTTTTGGTTTCTATATTTATTTTGGTATATATATTTTCAATAATATGTGATTTTTTTTGAAATTTTAATGAATTGAATGTAGGAGGTGTCAGCACGCCATTCTGAGAATCAAGCGTTGCAGGGACCACCTCACAGGCTCGGGACTCGTCACGTGTCTCAAATCTGACATGAGGTATTTATTATTCATTTTTTAATTCATTAATTAATATGGTTTTGTGTTTATATTCTATTCATAAACACTTGCAGGAGCAAGGTGCTCCGACTGATAAAATGACGGTGTGGATGAGGACTCCTGATCGTAATGATCCAGAGGCTACTACATTGATAGTAAGTGCTTGTAATTACCAATACTTACATAAATATGTATATTAACATATATATGTATATATACATAAATATTTCACAGGATCAATTTGAAGATGAGCTAGAAGATCTTCCAGAGGACCAGTGATAGATTCCCATGCGAAGGGATGAGATCTTTCATCGCATTATTGGTCGGAATGGGCATGTATATAGTTTGACCTATGGAATAGGTATTCCTCGTTCAATAGTGTCACGTGCTACGGTTGTCGGTCCTATTTTTGCCCAGATTACATAGCAGTTGTCAGATTTTGAGGCACGGTTGCGCGCTTATGAGGATGGAAATGCGCAATTGATCGCTGATGTTAGCGCACTGCGGGAATATGTGCGTCCAGGTGATGGTGTATAGGATCATATGACACAGGTTTATATTGTATTTATTTATTTAATTTATATTATTTTTGTTATGAAAATATCAATAATGTTTATTTTTTCTAGGCCCCTTGCCCACCAGATGGAGGTAGCAGTCATGACAACGCATGATGCATCATATTCATGAGGTGTGTTTCTAATTTTACTAGTGGGGATGTTATTGATGTTTAGGTTGGTTTTATAGTGATATTTTTTGTCATTTGGGGGTATCATGTGTGTTTTGGCCTGATGCAATGTTTGTGTGCACGAATTGAGAAGTTACCATGAAACTGATTAATGATTAAGATATTTTTTGTTCATTTAATTATTTAATGTTTTAAATTGCATGTTATATAACAGTTTTGAAAAACCATGTGATTCCTAATATAAACCATGAAACATGTTTTTGATAACTGAGATCAGTTTCACTATTTGTAGTCCCCAGATAGCACCCCCCCCCCCCCCCCGCACCCCCGAACAACCCCCCCCCCCACCACAGACACCCCTTGCACCCCGGACAACCCACCCCACCCCCAGACACCCCCAACCCCGGCCAGTTCCCCCACCCCGGACCCCCCCCCCCCCCCCCCGCACCCCCGGACAGCCCCCCCCCCCCCCTCGCACCTCGGACATCTGGACCCACCCTCGGACAACACCCCGCCCCCCCTCGGACTGCCCGCCCCACCCCCGGACACCCCCAACACCCGGACAACACCCCCTCCCTCAAACACCCCCCCTCGCACCCTCGAACACCCCCCCCCCCCATTGTGAAACTATACAATAGACCAATTGGCCATTAGGCCGTTAGGCCATTATGGAAATTGGTGGTTTGTTCATTATGCCATTATTCCAACTGTACAACTATACAATATGCCAAATTAGTCATTATGACATTATCCCCTTCAGAGAAAACATGCTCCGAATGACCTGAAACCATATGAAAAGAATAGGAATATTATTCATGACATGTAGGAGGAGACGACACATCCATCAGACATGTGGTGCGTGCGGTACGTCCGGATGTGTTGTTTTTAGTAGTTCGGTGCCCTCTAAAAGGGCGCGTTGGGTGGTCAAAACCTCCTGAATGACCTCAGAATGACATGAAATAATATGACATCAACCATGGTGTGAATTGAAAAATGTTCAGGTAGACAGCACGACAATCAGAGGTGTCGTTTTTCTGTGGTGACCGAAAACACGTTTCTAGAGTCATAAAACACCAAAATGGTGTGTATCCATCGAATTCAGAGAAAAAAATGCTCTGAATGAACTGAAAACACATGAAAACAATACGAATATTATTTGGAAGATGTAGGAGGATACAGAACGTCAATCGTACGTGCGGTGCGCGTGGTACGACTGAATGTGTTGTTTTCATCATTTCGGCGCGCTCCAAAATTGTGTGTTGTGTGGTCAAAACCACTCGAACGGCCTCAGAATGACCTTGAATAAAACTACAACTAACGTGGTGTAAATTTTGAAATGTTTGGATAGACGACATGTCAATCAGAGGTGTTGTTTTGCTGCAGTGACTGGAAACACATTTCTGGAGTCAAAAAATACCAAAACGGCATGTGGCGGTTGAATTCAAGGAAAACCTACTTCAAATGACTTGAAACCACACGAAAAAAATAGTAATATTATTCATGACATGTAATTAGAGACAGAATGTCCATCGGACGTGCGGTGCACGCGGTACGACCAAATGTGTGATTTTCAGCAGTTCGTCACGCTCTAAAAGGGCGCGTTGGGTGGTCAAAACCACCAGTACAACCTCATAATGCCATGAAATCATACGACAACAACTATGGTGTGAATTGTGAAATGTTAGGGAATACGGGACATCAATCAGAGGTGTTTTTTGACTGCGGTGACTAGAAACACGTTTCCGGACCAAAACGGCGTGTCACGGACGAATATAAAGAAAACGTGCTCCGAATGACTTGAAAGAACATGAAAACAATAATAATATTATTCGTGACATGTAAGAGGATATGGCACATCCATCGGACGTGTGCTGTACACGGTATGACCAAATGTGTTGTTTTCAGCGGTTTGGTGCGCTCTAAAAGGGCGCGTTGGGTGCTCAAAACCACTTGAACGACCTCAGAATTCTAAGATTTCATATGAAAACAACTGTGGTGTGAATTTTAAAGTGGTCGGTTAGAAAACATGTCAATAGAAGGTTTCATTTGTCCACAGTGACCGGAAACACGTTTTCGGAGTCATGAAAGTCCAAAACGGCGTGTCACAGACGAATTCAGTGAAAATGTGCTCCAAATAACCTGAAACCACACGAAAACAACTGAAATATTATTATAGACATTTTGAAGGAGACGTCATGTCCATTGTATGTGTGGTTCACATGATACGACTGAATGTGTCATTTTCAGCAGTTCGGCGCGCTCTAAAAGGGCGCGTTGGGTGGTCAAAACCACCCGAACGACCACCGAATGCCATGAAACCATAAAAAAACAACCGTGGTGTGAATTTTGAAATGGTTGGGTAGATGGTACATCAATAAGAGTTGGCGTTTGTCCGTGGTGACCGGAAACAGGTTTCCAGAGTCATAAAAGACCAAAACGGCGTGTGACGGTTGAATTCAGAGGAAACATTCTCTAAATGACCTGAAACCACATGAAAACAATAGGAATATTATTCATGAAATGTAGGAGGAGACGACATGTCCATAGGACATGTAGTGCGTGCGGTACGACCGAATGTGTTGTTTTCAGCAGTTTGACGCGCTCTAAAAGGGCGCGTTGGGTGGTCAGAACCACAAGAAAAAACCTTAGAATACCATGAAATCATATGATAACAACCTTGGTGTGAATTTTGAAATTCTCTAGAATATGAAATATCAATTAGAGGTGTCATTTGTCCGCAGTGACCGGAAACGTGTTTCCGGAGTCATATAAGACCTAAACGGTATGTGACGGTCGAATTTAGAGAAAATGTGCTCCGAATGACATGAAACCACATGAAAACAATAGTAATATTATTCATGAAATTTAGTAGGAGAGGGCACGTCCATCAGACATGCGGTGTGCGCGGTACGACCGAATGTGTCATGTTCAGCAGTTCAGCGCGCTTTAAAAGGGCGCGTTGGGTGGTCAAAGCCACTTGAACAACCTCAAAAAGCCATGAAATCCTACAAAAGAAACTATGTTATGAATTTTGAAATTTTCAGCAAGACGGAATGTCAATCGGAGGATTCATTTGACTGCGGTGACCGGAAATGTGTTTCTGGAGTCATAAAAGACCAAAACGGCATGTCACGGTCGAATTCAGAGAAAAGATGCTCCAAATGACTAGAAACCACACAAAAACAATAGGAATATTATTCGAGAAATGTAGGATGAGACAACACATCTATCGGATGTGAGGTGCGCACTGTACAATCGAATGTGTTGTTTTCATAAGTTTAGCGCGCTCTAAATGGGCGTGTTGGGTGGTCAAAACCACATGAACAACCTCATAATGCCATGAAATCATACGGCAACAACAGTGGTGTGAATTTTGAAATTTTTGGGCATATCGAACATCAATCAGAGTAATCGTTTGACCACGGTGACCCGAAACACGTTTCTGGAGTCATAAAAGACCAAAACGGTTTGTCACAATCGAATTCGGGGAAAACATACTCTGAATGACCTGAAACCACACGAAAAATAAGGAATATTATTTATGACATATAGGAGGAGACGGAACATCCATCAGACATGTGGTGCGTGTGGTACGACCGAATGTGTCGTTTTCAGTAGTTTGGCGCGCTCTAAAATGGCGCGTTGGGTGGTCAAAACCACACGAACGACCTCAGAATTCCATGAAATCATACTACAACAACCGTGGTGTGAATTGTGAAATTTTCAGGTAGACGACACATCAATCAGAGGTTTCATTTGTCCGTGGTGACTGGAAACGCGTTTCTATAGTCATAAAAGATCAAAACGGCATGTAATGGTCGAATTCAGAGAAAACATGCTTTCAATGACCTAAAACCACACGAAAACAATAGGAATATTATTTGTGACATGTAGAAGGAGACCACACATCCATCGGAAGTGCGGTGCACATGGTATGACTTAATGTATTTGTAAAGACACGAAAATTTCAAGGAATTATTTTTTCGTAAATACTTTGGAATTTTATTTGTACACAGTTCTTTAAGGCACCTGAATCTAAGGCCCAGTGTTCCCAGAATCAATTTTTGATGTTTTGTTTGGGTACTTTGAGAAAACGTACAAGTGGGTTTTTCTATCTTTTGAACCAGTGCTCAGAATTGAAATGTGAGGAAACCGATGAACTTGCAGTGCCGATATTCGCTTAAGGGGACCTTTACCGCATTTGTGTTTATACGGGTTGAAAGTTAATTTTTGGGGATATAGAATAAATTAAATAAAATTTGTGTACAAAATTTAATTTATTTTTGGTATTTATTACTTACATGAGGGAGATAAGGGTGGGACCACACCCCACATAACCTCCCCAGAGAGGATTCAGTGTGGTGGGTCCCACATGAACCCACAACCTTACACCTCCCCTCAACTCCCCATTAATTCCCTGCTATTTATTTTAACAACTCCTCATTAAGGTGGAGCCTCTCCACCTCCCTCCCATTAAATTCTCCAACCTATCTAATTAATATCAGCATTAATTAATTGAAACCTCTTTAGAATTAATATGAATTGCATGGAAATTCAATTAATTGGAGAACCTTATTTTTGTGGGTTGGAAAATCACTTTTGGGGAAAGGCTTTGGAGAATTAAAGAGAGGTGTTCCTTCTTCGAAGAAGAACATCCTCGGTGAAGAATGCGAATGACTTCTTCCAACGACGCTCTTTCCTCGGACGCACCTCGACGTCAAGGAGTCTATATCACCTACGACAACGACTCTCCCGCCATTGTTGATGGGATGACACTGATCTACAATGATGCTCGTCTTCGGTAGATCGACGACATGTGACTTCTTTTGCGAGGTAGGGGTTTGTATATTCTTTGAGTGAATAAATTGTACACCCATTATTTGTTAATTTTCTGAATTGACATTGGATGATTTTTACCACCTAATGTGGAGGGTGCGAGCCGAAAAAACACAACCCGATGACCCTTCGTCGTTATTTTTCTTATTTGCAATCAGGACGCGGCAATGATTGAAGGTGGCAGTCGCGCGCCCGCCACGTGCAGAGGAACCGCGGGCCGCTCGGCCGAAGGAGGACCGCGGCACCATAAGGGGTGCCGCACTGCAAAAGACCGTAGCTCACGTTTTGCGGGCCGCTCGGCGGGTGAACCGGCTGGGAGGTGGCCAGCCGGGTTGAGAAGAACCATGGCGCCAAGAGTTCAGTGCCGCTTGGTGCCACCGGTTTGGGAAAGCGCCCCCCCCCCCCCCCCACCGCTCGGCCCTTGTTTGAGCCGTGGACAACCGGGCCACGCCATGTCGGGTCGGGTCATGCCGCACCGGGAAGCGCCGCACCCCCTCGGGTTAGGCTGTGTGATTCATCTGGCTAGTCTGACCCTCTTCGGGGTCAGACCCGCCATGACCGGGTCAACCCAACCCGTCGGCCCACTGGGCTTAACGGGTCGGGCCCATTTCCACTTAAAGGTGAATATCTTGAAGGCTGTGCATCCAATCGACACACCCTCTACGGCACTGGGACCCTTGCAACAAGGTGGTCCTTCTGCAATACTCTAAGTGAGTTTTGGATTACATTGGAGAATGGCCGGGTTGGATTGTGCTTATTTCCAACCGGGCCCCTCAAACGGAAAGGCCAATATCTTTCTGACCAGACATCCAGTTGATGTGTCGTCTATCGTGTCAGGTTCCTTTTGAAGAGACAAAACTATGGGATACAACAAATCTAGACTTCGTGAAAGTTCATGTATCGACCCCTTTGCTTGAGGATCGGACCCTCCCAGAATCGAGTGTGATGTGTGTGGGAACCCTAGAGCTGGCTGTGACTGCATCAACTACTGTAATAGGATCCTCCATGAGTTCGACGACGATGTCTACTGTACTATGATCCTTCATGGGTTCGACGATGATGAATTCTGTACTGGGATCCTTTATGGGTTCGATGGTGATTCCATATGTACTGGGATCCTCAATGGGTTCGAAAACAATGACTACTATTCTTGTATCTTACGTGGGTCCGGTAATTTGACTTCTGTACTTGTATCCATAGTTGGTCTGATAGAGTAGCTGGTATTGTATCCTCCGTGGGTCTGACAGCTTAGCCTCCCTTTACCCTATGTGGGTCTGACAGCTTAGATGAATCAGTAACTACATCTGATCATCCCTATCACTCTACAAAATTTTTATACCTGTGTGAACTGAATCTTAATTTTCAATGATTACAATTGGTGTGATTGAATTCTTTCCTGTGTGGACTAGGTAGTGGTTGGGCTCTAGAGTTGTAGTAGAACTAGAATTGATAACTTAAGTATGTGTATGGTCATATACCTAAGTAGGTTTGGTTGATACGTTGTGATTCTATATTTTCTTTGTGTTTTATCCTTCATGGATTCTGAAAGTCCTTCGGGGTCTTAGGGTCCCTACTGAGTATCATTATACTAACCCCTACATAGGAAATGCACACACTACGTTGTGTTAGATGTAGATGACGGACAACGCTGATCTTGGTAGAGGCTTATAGGGCTTGACGATACCCAGAGGTGGATCACTTGGTGTGATGTACATGGAGTAGACAGACGGACTTGTGGTGCTGGGAGAGACTATATGTACCCACCATTCATGTGGGATTCCTGGAGGATGACTCGGTGGTTTCTTCTTTACTTTACTGATGTTGTACAAGATTTTTAGTTGTACTATACTTATAGTTGGGTCTGTATTCTGGCCCATTTACCGTTCAACACTTACTTTTTTATTCAGTATCACTTTGTTTTTACATCTGTTGCATACTCTATTGTGTTGTTTACTATTATAAAGGCAACACCTTCCCTTTTTTGGGATTTACACCTTTGGTGCTAGTCGCCAGCCCCTGGCCTATGGAAGGCGGGCTTGGGGTAGTCACGGCATGGGCCCCGAGGACGGGTCATGACAAATTGGTATCAGTGGGGTTGGTTTTATCATAGAACTTAGGACTCTGATTATTCATTTCCGTGAATAAATAGTGTTAAGAGTGTTGAGTGTGGTTTTCAGTCCAGGGAGTCCAGTGTTGGTGCGGCAGATGATGTATCCATACACCAGGACCCTGACCCCTAATTTTTGGCTCAGTGCAAGAAAGCACTGATTGCGTGTGTGTTTCAAAATTTTTCATTGTGAATACTTCGTGTCAGCTCACCAGGTATACTGTTTTGACCATGGCGCACCTGTTTCTTTTCAAGATGGCCCCACGAAGGCAGCCAGCTATGGTTTCTAGTTACGTATGAGATGGTAGCCCACTAAGTGACGAGGTCTTGGTGCATCGCCCCATCACAGCGGAGGCACCAGTGGTACCACTACCCGCAGAGCCACCGATACTACCAGCCCAACAACAGAGAGTGCACGATGCCTGTGTGCGTTGCATGAGTTTTAGTGATAGAGTCCCCCAGGTTCTATGGAGAGATGGACCCTCAAGCAGTCGAGGATTGGCTGTAGGCTATCGTCATAGTCTTGAGATTGGTAGGGACACCATCTGACCTTATGGTGCTCCATGTCGTGAGTCTCCTCCATGAAGTAGTAGGTAGATGGTGGACCTTGATACTCCAGGTGAACGACGAGGCATCTCTACATTGGAAAGAATTCAAGAGTATCTTCCTCTTGGAGTTTGTTCCACACACCCTTCGTGCGGTGCAGATTCAGAAGCTACTACATATGCAGCAGGGCAACATGACAGTAGCTCAGCACTCAGCGAGGTTTACTTACCTCTCACACTACTCCACGTATATGGCATGATACCTATTCCTTAGGGTCCAGAACTTTGATCTGAGACTGAGGCACGAGATCTGGGCTTCGACGATTCTTCTCAGCATCCTGATGCTAGCAGGGGTGCTAGAGCGAGCCCTTCTAGTGGAGAGATTTCTCACTGAGAAGTCACCAGCGGTGAGACCCACCGCAGGGGAACATGTAGAGGAGTTTTCTGCAGCCATCAGTAGACAGATGTCATAGTGGTCCAAGCGGACTAGGCCATCAGGTGGGCGACCTCAAGATACAGGTTCGGTTGAGCGGGGAATACAAAACGGAGCCAGCCTAACGAGGATCAGGCAGTGATGTGCATGTGGTGAGCATGGACACATGGCTTGTGACTGCCCGACCCACCATGTGGATAATCATCAGACAGTAGAGTGACCTCCTAGTCATAGGCAGAGGATTGACCATGGTGGTCCGCCGGGAGCAGGCTGACGAGGCAGAGGTGATGGTCGAGCAGCGGGTGGTGGACAACTTTTCGAGACTCTACCACCACCACCGCCAGGAGGTCCACCCCGACCACAGGGATCTGGCGACAAAAGCGGGCACAGCTCCAGGCAGTCGAGGTATACGATCACAACACACCTGAGATGATTCGAGGTACTATATGTGTCTACTCCACCCTTTCTACATTTCATATAGACACAGGTGTGAGTCATTAATTTATTTCTACTTCCCATGTTTGGAGCTCAGAGATTCTGACGGATCCATTTGATCGATCTTTACATCTAGAGACTCTTACAGGAGTAGACTCGATGATTATGAACTGGTGCCGGTATTGTGAACTTACTCTAGGAGGCGAGAGCTTCGGCTGGGATCTTCTTGCAGTGGCATCGAGGCCATACGACGTCACCTTGGGGATGGACTGGTTATCTACAGTCCATGCTCAGATCGACTATATTAGGCACACGGTTTGTGTATCCGCACATATGGGAGCAGGTTCACCTTTACCAGTGATAAGGGAGCCTTTTCAGGGAAAGATTTACTTACACAGAGGAGAGGGTATCCAATAACTCATCAGTTGGATAGTCTCATCTTCAGAGCGGTTGATGTGATAATTCTATGTTTTCCTATTGTGGTGGATCAGTATGTGGATGTTTTTCCTGATGACGTTCTAGGACTACCTCCTCCCAGAGAGGTAGACTTATGCATTGACCTATACCCCGGGACAACAAAGATATCTAATACAGCATATCAGATTGCTCCCGTCATGCTTCGTGAGTTGCGGGTATGGCAGGAGGACTTGTAGGGAAAAAGATTTATCTAACCTAGTGTTTCACTCTGGGCTTCTCTGATATTGTATGCCAAGAAGGCAAATGAGAGCTTGAGACTGTGTATCGACTACCATCACCTGAATCAGGTGACTGTAAGGAACAAGTACCCACTTCTGAGGATTGACGACCTCTTCGATCATCTCAAGAGGGAACGACGGTTCTCGATGATAGGCCTCAGGTCAGGCTATCATCAGCTCAGAGTTAGAGACGAGGATGTGCTGAATACGGCTTTCAGGTGTCGTTATAGCCACTACGAGTTATTGGTTATGCCCTTCGGCATAACCAATGCTCCAACTGTGTTCATGAGTCTCATGAACAGGATCTTCCATACTTACCTAGATTGTTTTGTCATAGTCTTCATCGACGACATACTGATTTACTCGACTACTAAGGAGGAGCACGCCTACCACTTGTGGGTTGTATTGGATACACTCCGAGAGCACCAGATTTATGGTAAGCTCTCAAAGTGTCAGTTCTGGATTCGAGAGGTTCACTTATTGGAACACGTAATCTCTGAGGTGGGGCTAGCAGTGGATCCAACAAATTTCAAGGCAGTGCCTGATTGGGAGCCACCCAAGAGTGTGACGGAGGTTCGGAATTTCTTGGGCCTGGCTGGTTACTATCTGAGGTTTATGGAAGACTTCTCCAGAGTTGTAGCACCTCTTTCAGCTTTGACGAAGAAGGGGAAACCATTTGTGTGGATATATTGATGCCAACAGATCTTTCCGGAGATGAGAGAGAGATTGACCAGTATGCCCATCTTAAGGCTACTAGAGGAGGGAATTGGGTATGTAGTTTACTGCGATGCATCAGGGACCTGACTTGGGTGTGTCCTGATGTAGGAGTGAGCGGTGATTGCTTATGGTTCGCAGAAGTTGAGACAACACGAGTTGAACTATGGTACCCATGTCCTGGAGTTAGCAGTAGTGGTCTTAGACTTGAAGATGTGGTGGCACTATCTGATGGGAAAGCGCTTTAGAGTCTACTCTGACCACCAGAGTCTCAGGAACATCTTCTTGCAGAAGGACCTGAACCTGAGATAGCAGTGATGGCTTGAGTTTCTCTGGGACTATGGCTTTAATATAGTCTATACTTATGGGAAGGAGAACGTTTTAGCTGATGCTCTCAGCAGGAGATCGGTCATTTAGTTGCTAAGGAGAGGAGATGGAGCAGCTAGCCGCGTTGCAGATATAATTTGTGGATACAAATGGATCAGCCTTTCTTCAGTCTCTCACAGTCACTCCTCTACTTCTTCAGTGAGTTAGAGAGGCACAGCGAGGAGATGCTGACTGTGAGACTCGACGTGCTTAGATATCCTCAGGACTGGCACCCGATGGATTTTTTGAAGGAGGGGAGCACGTCATCCCCTTCAAGGGATGTACAATGGTACCCGTTTCACTATAGTAGGATGTTCTGAGGGAGTTCCACACTTCCCCTCTAGCGGTACATCCAATAGTGGAAAAAATGTATCAGGACCTCAGACGACAGAACTGGTGGCCAGGTATGAAGAAGGTTGTAGCAAAGTTTGTTTCATGATGCCTCACTTGTCAGCAAGTGAAGGCAGAGCACCAAGTACCAGCAGGGTTGGTACAACCCTTAGAGGTCCCAAAGTGGAAGTGGGATAGGATCTCCATCGATTTTGTGATGGGGCATCCATGTACATCCAAAGGACATGACTCTATCTAGGTGATCGTTGACCGACTCAGAAAGTTGACCCACTTCCTACCGATTAGAGAGCAGGGCTCAGTAGAGAGCTTGGGATGCCTCTACATACATGAGATCATATGGATTCATGGTGTGTCATCGACGATCGTCTCTAATCGGGACGCACGCTTTACTTCTCGGATTTGGAAGGGGTTGCAGGAGGCATTTGGGACGTAGCTACCTCTGAGCACCGCCTTCCACCCTCAGACGGATGGCCAGACTGAGAGGGCAACTTAGACTCTTGAGGAAATGCTCTGTTCATGTGTCCTCAACTTGGGTCATAGCTGGGAGGATCACTTACCCTTGTTGGAGTTTGCGTACAACAATAACTACCACTCCACCATCGGGATGGCACCATACAAGGCGTTGTACGACCAACCTTGCAGATCACCTTTGTGATGGACTAACCTAGGGGAGTCAGCACTTGTCAGACTAGAGATGGTACAGGCTATGAAGGAGAAGGAACAGATCATCTAGGAATGGATTAAGACTGCACAGAGCAGTCAGAAGTCCTATGCTGATAGGAGGCGGAGACCACTGGTGTTCGAGGATGGTGACCAAAATTTCCTATGGATCTCACCTCGACGAGGTCTACGGAGATTTTTTTGGGGCGGAAAGTTATCTCCATAATTCATCGGACCTTTCCAGGTCCTTAGTAGATTAGGCGAGGTGGATTACTACCTGGCCCTTCCACCTCAGTTGCATCAGGTGCACGACGTCTTCCACGTATCTCAGCTAGGGAGATACGTGCCCGACCTGACCCACATCATCGATCACAAGGAGCTAGACATTGATGATGAGGTGACTTTTACAATGTTCCCAGTGGAGATCGAGGATCGACAGGAGTGGGTCCTACGTGGATGGTCAATTCCTCTGGTGCATGTTCACTAGCAGCACGGGAACCTCCAGGAGAACACTTGGGAGCAGGAGGCTCAGATGCGTGCTCTGTACCCCAATTTGTTCACCTAGTATGTGTTGTATCTTTATGGGGACGTAAATACCTAAGGTGGGGGTAATATTAAGACCCGGAAATTTAATGGATTTTTTTTCTTAAATACTTTGGAATTTTATGAGTACATAGTTTTTCACAGCACCTAAATCTGAGGCCCGGTGTGCCCGGAATCAATATTTGAAGTTTTGTTCAGGTACATTCAGTAAACAAACAAGTGGGTTTTCTATATTTTGAACCGGTGCACGGAATTGAAATTGAGGACACCGATGAAATCGTAGCGCTGATATTCACTTAAGGGTACCTTTACTGCAGTTGCGTTTTATACTGGTTGAAAGTTAATTTTTGGGGATATAGAATAAATTAAATAAAATTGGTGTACACAATTTTATTTATTTTATGTTAGTTATAAGCTACAGGAGGCTGTTAAGGGTGGGCCCACACCCCACATAACCTCCCCTGAGAGGATTTAGTATAGTGGGGCCCACACAAACCTTCACCCTTACACCTCCCCTCAACTCCCCATTATTTCCCTGCTGATTATTTTGACAACTCATCATTAAGGTGGATCCTCTCCACCTCCCTCCCATTAAATTTTCCAACCTATCTAATTAATATCAGCATTAATTAATTGACACCTATTTATAATTAATATTAATTGCATGGAAATTATATTAATTAGAGAGCCGTATTTCTGTGTGTTGGAAAATCACTTTTGGGGAAAGGCTTTGGAGAATTAAATAGAGGTGATCCTTCTTTGACGAAGAAAATCCCCGGTGAAGAATGCGAAGGAATTCTTCCAACAACGCTTCTTCCTCGGATGCACCTTGATGTCAAGGAGTCTACGTCGCCTACGACAACGACTCTCCCACCGTCGTTGACATTAAAACACTGATCTACAGCGACGCTCGTCTTCCACGGATCAACGACGCGCAATGTCTTTTGTGAGGTAGGGGTTTTTATATTCCTTGAGTGAATAAATTGTACCCCCATTCTTTGTTAATTTTCTAAATTGACATTGGTCGATTATTACCACCTAACGCGGAGGGTTTGGGCCAAATAAACATGGCCCAATGACCTCCTTCGTTCTTTTTTTATTTTCAATCAGGAAACGGTGATGATCGAAGGCGGTGGTCGTGCGCCTGCTATGTGCGGACGAACAACGGACCACAACTGGAGGCCACATGGCCGAAAGAGGACCGTGGCGCCACAAGGGGCGCCACACTATAGAAGACCGCAGCCCATGTTCCTTGGGTCGCTTGGCAGGCGACCCGGCCGGCAGGTGGCCGGCCGGGCTGAGAAGAACTGCGGCGCCAGGAGGGCGCCGCACTAGGGGAACTGCGGCCCGCCCGAGTGGGCCGCTTGCACCGTGAAGGCCGTCCGGCTTCGGCCGCCCGGTTTGGGAGGGCGATGCCGGTTGGAGCTGCCGGTTCGGGAAAGCATCCCCCCCTCAGACCACTCGGCCCTCGGGCCGAGCTATGGCCTGTCGGGCCACGCTCTGCCGTGCCGTTCCACGCCATGCTGGGCCATGCCACGCCCCCTCGGGCCAGGATGTACGATTCATCAAACCAATCCAACCCTCTTCGAGGTTGGACCTGCCAATCCCAGTTCAACCAGACCCATCGGCCCACTAGGCTTAACGGGTCGGGCCCATTTCCACTTAAAGGTGAATATCTTGAAGTCCACGTGTCCGATCGATGCACCGTCTGCGGAACTGGGAACCTTGCAACAAGGTGGTCCTTTTTTGATACTCTATGTTAGTTTGGATGACTTTGGAGAATTGATGGGATGGAGCGTTCTTATTTCAAACCAGTCCCCTGGAACGGAAAGGACAATATTTTTCAGACTGGTCATCTGATTGGCGCGCTGTCTGTCGCACTAGAATCCTTTTGGAAAGAAATAACTTTGGGATACATCAACATTGTACTTTGTGACAGTGGATGTATCGACCCCTTTTCTCGAGGAGAAGACCCTCCCGGAATCAAGCATGCTGTGTGTGGGAAGCCTAGAGCTGGATGCGACTGCATCGACTACCCTACTAGGATCCTCTGTGGGTTCGACGATGATAACATCCGTACTAGGATCCTATGTGGGTTAGATTATGATGAATTCCATACTAGGAACCTACTTGGGTTTGACGATGATGACTTCCTTGCTAGGATACTCTGTGGGTTCAATGGAGATGACATTTGTACTGGGATCCTCTATGGGTTCGACAACGATGACTACTGTTCTTGTATCTTACGTGGGTCTGGAAGTTTTACCTCTATACTTTTATCCTATATGGGTCCGACAGAGTAGTTTTTCTTGTATCCCCTGTGGGTCTAACAGCTTAGCTGCTCTTGTATCCAATTTGGGTCTGACAGCTTAGATGAATTAGTAACTACATCTGATCATCCCTATCACTCTTCAAAATTTGTATACTTGTGTTAGCTGAGTCGTGATTTTCAATCATTACCATCAGTGTGATCGACTTCTTTCATGTGTGGACTGGGTTTTTCTTGGGCTCGAGAGTTGGAGCCAAACTAGAATTGATAACTTAGGTATATGTATGGGAATATACCTATGTAGGGTTGGTTGATACTTTGTGATTGCATCTTTCATTTGTGTTTTATCCTTCATGGATTCTGGGAGACCTTCAGGGTCTCAGGGTCCATACTAAGTATCATTATACCTACACCTGCACGGGAAATGCCCGCACTATATTGTGTTAGATGCAGACGACAGATAGTGCTGATCATGGTAGAGGCTTGTAGAGCTAGACGGTACTCAGAGGTGGAGCACTTGGTGTGATGTACATGGAGCAGACGGAAGGACCCATGGTACTGGGAGAGATTATCTGTACCCACCCTTCATGTGGGATTTATGGAGGATGACTCAGTGGTTTCTGCATTACATTACTACTGTTTTACTAGATTTTCAGTTGTACTGTACTTACAGTTGGGTTTGTATTCTGGCCCATTTACCTTTCAGCACATACTATTGTATTCAGTATCACTTTGTGTTTACATCTATTGCATACTCTATTGTGTTGTTTACTATTATAAAGGAAATGCCTTCCCTCTTTTTGGGATTTATGCCTTTGGTGCAAGTCTCTAGACCTAGGCCTATGGAAGGCGGTCTTGGGATAGTCACAACATGAACCCTGAAGATGGGTCGTGACAGTGTCGTTTTCAGAAGTTCGGCGCGCTCTAAAAGGGAACGTTGGGTGGTCAAAACCACCCGAACGACCTCATAATTCCATTAAAGCATTTGACGACAACTGTGGTGTGAATTATCAAATGTTCGGGTAGACAGTATGTCAATAAGAGGTTTCGTTTGACCATAGTGACCAGAACGCATTTTCAGAGTCATAAAAGACCAAAATGGTGTGTCATGATCGAATTCAGAGAAACGTGCTCCGAATGACCTGAAACAACACGAAAACAATAGGAATATTATTCCTTACATTTAGGAGGAGATGACATGTCCATCAGACATGCGGTGCATGCGGAAAATATTACTCTTTAGACAACAAAACACTTTCAAAAACTAAAGCAATGACTTCAAAACAAGAAAAAAAATCCTAAAATGAAAACTTTTCTTAAATTGGGGGTTTTAAATTATTATAGCACCAAGGAGATATTATAATTCATATTATTATATGTATATAATATCTTAATAAATATTTCAAAATTATTTTTGTTTTATTAGTTGTTTTTTTGTAGGTTTCTAAAGCTGATGGTTGTGGATCTTTGAAGCACGTCAATCATTTATTGTTTATGTTGATCTTTATGTTTATGGTGTTTGTAGTTTTTTCTATTTTTTATGATTTATATGATTTTTTAACTCTGTATCATGAAAAGAAATAAAAAAAAATCCGGTTTAGCGACCCCCTCTGGCGATCGCTATAGGTTTCCGGCTAACCTCAAAAGTGACTGCCATTGGCGGTCCCTGTCGGCCGGCATTTCGGCTAGCTTCAGTGACGGCCAATGGTGGTCACTATAGGCCAGTATTTCGGCCAGATTCATCAACCTCCATTGGCGGTCACTACAGGCCTACAACATTGGGCCTAAAGCGACCACCACTGGCGATCGCAGGGTGGTCTCTAGAGGCATATAGCGACCGCCAATGGCAGTCGCTATAGGCAGAATTTTTAGTAGTGTTTATTTTGGGTATATATTTTACTTTGACATAGTATATCATAAATACCTTTATTATCATGATTCTATAATGTTTTTATTACCACAATTATTTTTATTCAATCGTCTCTCATTTGTTTAGGAACTCTAACTAAAATATCATTTTAAATGTTTTAAAATTTTATTCTTCTAAATCATTCTCATTAATGTCCATGTTTTAAAAATGGTTTTAAGTATTTATTTATATGGACATTAATGTTTTAAAATTAATATTCCTTTTAAAAGTTTCAAAGTGGTATGGATCACTTTGATTCAAAAATCTATTTTAAATAGCTTCTTGATGAATAGGGATACTTTTAAATGTTTTAAAGAAAAGGGGGGATATTTCTCTCAAATAGTTTTAATGATTAACTTCATCTATGCCAATATCCTTCACTATTCTTTATTGAGGTTGATTTATTATAATCATCCATATTATATGGGATGTGTTATGTTTGACTGTGGATGTGTTATTTTTATACCATTCATGGTTTAAGGATAAAGTATTGACATTTTGTATGCTAGTTTTAATACGAATGATTATGTTATGTTTAAAAATTTTCATGTGAGGAATGCATTGGACTTAGTAAGTGACGTGTGGAGCCCTTTATAGCTCCTTGATGCATCGATAGGTCTAATGAGACAAACATGTGTCTTGGAACACGACTTTGATAAAATCTTATTTGTAGTCTTAGAACAAGTCCTTGACTATGTGGTTATGAAGTCTGGCATTCTGGATTCCATCATTATGAAAGTAGATTTTGATATTACATTTGATTATTATACTATTATAATATCAATGTGAATAAGTAAATGGAATTATATGATTTTATATTTGAAATATTATGTTAAATTTTATGTTTAAAAGGGTTTTGTTTTATTCTTATACATTAACTTAAATTTTATGCTTATTTATGAATGTTTCAGTTATATTTTTATCCTTACTGAGCATCTGAGCTCACCCCTTTCTATGTTTTATTTTTTCGAGGATGTGAAGAAGTATTTTATGGTTTACCGGTAGGGACATGCTAAGGATATAAGTGTGTTTAAAAAGGGGACATAATGTTGTTGATGATTTTATTTCATAATGTAATTTAAAACTTATGAATGTATCTAGTACTTCCATGGATACTAAATTGATGGGTATTTCGGGACATGATTCCATGTATCATGCCAATGTTATGTAACAATGCACCGACTCGAGGTAACTGGGGTCGGGGCGTTACATTTTTTGGGTCTTGATTCCCTTTCAAAGGGGTTTTTGAATCTTATATGATTGCGAAGAAACATAAAATCAAATATATGCCTATTGTATATGACTTTGTTGATGTCATTTTTGAATTATTGTTTAATCTTCCAATAAATTGTGATGTTGAGTTCCTAATTTAACTCATACGTAATTGTAATCCTATTTCAAATAATCCATATAGAATGAACCATATTAAGTTGCATAAACTAAAATATAAACTCCAATAGAATGATGAAAATAGATTCATTCATCCATGTGTGTCACTATGGGGTGCTCCAGTTATTTGTTTAAGAATAAAAATGGATCAATGAGTATTTTTATTCATTATAAATATTATAAAAAATTGATATCAGTAAAAATTATCCTATAGCTAATATTGATGAATTGTTTTATCAACTACATAGATATAAATACTTCTCTAAGATTGAGCTTCATTATGGATATCATCAATTAAGGGTTAAGAAAAATGATATTCCCAACACAACATTATATACAAGGAATGGACACTAGGAATTTATTGGGATACCATTTGTTCTTACTAATCCCCCATTATCTTCATGGATTTAATGAATAAATTCTTTTGATATTACCTTGATTGGTTTTTGGTAGTCTTTATAGATGATATTAGTAAACATTCAAAGATCAAGGAGGAGCATGAGGATCAGTTGAGAATTGTGTTTAAGATCTTGAGTAAGGATAGAATTTATTCAGAATTTATCAATTGTGAATTTGAAGGTATATCATTAGATCCTTCAAAGATAAAATTTATTGACATTGGCCTAAACCTACCACTCTGATTGAGATCCATAGTTTTCATGGGTTTGTTGGATATTAGCAGTTCATTTGGGAGAATTTCTTATTATTGGGTAATAAATTCACCAAGTTAACATGTACGAGATATAAGTTCCTTTAGATAGATAAATGTGAATAAAATTTCATGTAACTAAATAGAATGTTTTCTAGTTCGTTGGTTCTTACATTACCCTATAGTGGAAAAGGGTTTTGGATCTATATCAATGAATCAACGAATGCATTGGGATGAGTTATCATGAATAATGATATGGTTATAGCTTATGACTCATTTTAATTAAATGATCATGTGAAAAATTACCCAACCCAGGATTTTGAGTTATCTATGGTAGTTTTTTATTAATGATATGGAGCTATTTTTTTTATGGATAAAGGTGTGATATATATACTCATAATAATATTTTAATGTGTATTATCACATAGAAATAGTTGAATATGTGCTAGAGAATATACTTGTAGAAGATTAAAAATTATAATTGATCAATGAATTACCACCCTGGGAATGAAAACAAGGTGGAAGATACACTAAGTCAAAAGGATCATTCTATTTTATTTATGATGAGGATAAAAAAAGGTCCAATATTTTGGGACATTCAAAGGAAATATCTTGAAATCTTGAAGGAAGGGGATAAATTTAATCTTTCTCAAATGTGTGTTCAATAATATATCCAAGTGAAGATTAAAGAGGAAAAAAATAAAGATTTAGAGCTATAGAAGAAGGTAAGAAATTTTCATGAGTTTAACCTTGGTTATGATAGAATAATAAGGTTTATTAATCATGTATGTCTCTCATAAATACTAGATTTGAAGAAGGAGTTATTGGATCAGGCTCATAGTTTTTCATTATCTATTCATCCTAGAAGAATGAAGATGTAATGATATTTGAAGTACTATCATTGGTTGAACAACATGAAGAGAGATATAATAGATTATATTTATCAGTTCTTGGTATTCCAACAATTTATGTCTGATAGACAGAGGTCTAAGGGATTGTTATAACCATTACCCATACCCAAATGGAAATGGGAAAACATCACCATGGATTTTTTCATCAAACTCCCCAAAACATAAAAAGGGAATAATAATATATGGGTTAAAATTAATCACCTTAAAAAGTAAGAATACTTCATTTCCATTAGATAATATTTATATTTGGATCATCTTTATAGATTTTACATTAAATAATTGGTTAGTTTACATGGATTACCACATTCTATTTTATCTCATTGAGATCCAAGGTTTACCTTGAAGTTTTAGTGAAGTCTTTAACAGAATCTAGATACAAATTTGAGTTTTAGTATAGCATATGATCCTTTGAAATATGACTATTCTGAGAGAAAAATTGAGACCCTAAAGGATATGTTGATATCTTGTTATATGTATTTCAAATATTTTTATAATAAACACCTTCCTCTAGTTATTTTTTGTAAAACAATAACTTTTAATTGATCATTCATATAGATCCTTATGAAGCCCTCTGTTGAAAGAATTATAGAACTGCAAAATGATGGGATTATATTATAGAAATAAAGCTATTGAGGCATAAACTAACTAAGTAAATGATAGATAAATTCATATTAATTCAATATCATATCAAGGCAACTCAGATTCGAAATAAAAGTTATATTTTCAATCATCAGTGTGATCTGGAATTTAAAGTTAGTGAAAATGTTTTTTTATGAATTTATCAATTTAAAAAGGTTATGAGATTTAGAAAGAAAATATATTTTATCCCTAGGTATATTTTAACTTTTGAGATTCTTAATCGAGTAGGGATGGATACTTATCACCTATCGCTTCCTCTGAACCTCTCTCATCTTCGTGACAGGTTCTATATATCTCTCTCGAGGAAGTTCGTACATGATCCATCACATAAACTAAACTCATAGGTATTACCAATAGATCTAGATGTCTTTTTTGGAGAACAACCAGTAGAGATCTTAGATCATATAGATAATGTTCTATAAAACAAGATTGTAGTTACCCGGCCCCAGATAACCCAAAATTAGTGTCTGCTATCAATTACATTGGCATGATTACAAGGAAACAAATCCATAAGGACCGGGAGTTTAGTAGTCCTAGTAAACTAGATACATACATGAGACTTGTGTTACAAAATAATACATTAATTAGAAATTTTTTTCTTATTTCTAAATAATAACTTGAAGGATAACTCTAATCCATCTAGAAAATCCCTGCATAACTTTCATAGTACATTTCCTAGATTCCTGGCGAAATAAACATAACAACGGTGAGATCAAATGCTTAATAAGGTAAAAATATATCAGAATCAATAAATAATCAATGAGAATAGTCAATATGAAAAGATAAACAATTTAACCCACCCAAAATGTAATTAATAAACTGAATGGAAGTCAATAAGAAGTTTGGAATGATAAATAACTAAAGACACCTTCCATGTAATCAATAAATTGAATGGATGTGCATAAAATGTATGGAAAGGTAAAAACAAGAAACACAAGCCATCTAAATAACTAGATACAGAAAAAAATGGAAAGGTGAGAAAATGAAACACATACCATCTAAATAACTGAAAATGAAATGCATCCATGTATATGATGATGCAAAATCTCATGGATGAATAATGACTAAATGTATATGAGGGAAATTATTTATTATTGGACATCATGTTTACCATGTAAATGGTACAATTACTGTCAAGACCCTTCACAAGACAGTTTAAAAAATACTAGGTAAATCCCCATATAATAATCCTAGCCAAATGACTCATCTCATAAGACTATGGATGCATCAAGGGGATATCGGTATCTGGGCCCCACCTTTGTCGTACCAGTCCAAAACATTCATCATACATTGAATAATTGATTTAACAATGTTTCTTATCAAATAACCGTATAGAATAATGAATTTGGAATTATCGATATTTCCCCAAATAATTAATTAACTATCAAATTATACACTATATGTAAAATGGTATATGGTTTAGGAAATGGTAATATCCATGATAAATGATATGGATATTTAGGTAAAAGTCAATGATCATAAGAGACTGAATATTTCTACGGGACAAAATAAATCAAGGAAGTGAATGTAAATACTATCTTTGGAGAAAATTTTCATAATAAATCCATAGGAATATTTTGGATGGTATCTTTACAACATACTCTAAGTGGATTAAAATAAAGGTTTATTTTTGTTGATTAATGGAAATATTATAAAAAGTTCTTTAAAAAATATTCTTGAGGAAAATATCCATTTTTCTTGAAAACCCATTTGAAAATAATGTTATTTTTAAAATACCTTTAAAAAATATATTTAGTAAAAATCAACCTTTTAAATGTTCTAAAGAAGCTTCACAGAAATGATAGTGGATAAATCCATATATGTTGTAAGAGATAAAAAGAAACATTCCTTTTGTAAAGTAAAAAAGGTTTAGAATAATTCCTTGTTCGGAAAGTGAAAAGATGATTGATTTGAAAAAATGGTAAAAAGGGTAAAAATATATTTACCAAATCATTTTATAAACATTTTTGAAAATATTTTAAGAAAATATGGTTTTTAGAAGAAAAAAGGTTCTCTGAGTAAAAAGATAAATGATGTTGGGTTTTCTTAAAAATAATTTCTAATCAATTTTAGTTCCCAAGAGTGAAAAAATTGTACTAATACATGAAAAAGATCATGAATTGCCATAGGAGAGGAAAAATAAATGTTTTTTTGACCAATTTTAATATAATTTACTCAAATGGAAAAACCATTGAAATATCATTAATGTTATTATTGAAGACAATAATATTATAACATTCCAAAGTATCCCATGCCACTTTGAAACATTTTAATTCATAAACCTCATGAAGGAATAATATTAAATGAAATACTTAAATACCAATAAGATAAATTAATTTAATATATAATATATAAAAATGGACATTATATACACCACACAAAATATGTAAGTGGTGAACTTGACATTTATCTCATGAATGTAGAAAGTGAGATGAGAATCCCTTACCTTGCATTTCATTTTAGGTGAAAATCCTAAAACTTTTGGTATAATAAAATTATATCAATTTCATACTTGATTAAGTAAATTTATTCATTTTTATAATTACTTTTATTTCACATATTACTACGTGGTATACAACTACTTAAACAATTTAGTGTACATAAGGTGTTTTGACCAAATTCAGTTTATATGTGAAAAAAATATTTCATAGGTCAACTATGGTCAAAGGATTCATTATATAATATCTAAATAATAATTATCATGAAATAATTATCCTATTTATTCCAAAATTATACTATAAAAATCAATAATTACATACGGTAATGAAAAAATGAACCAATGTTATATCATGAAGACGGTAAGTCGTATGTATGCATGAGTAACATTCCCAATTTTCAATGATCGTTGTGGAATGAAGGTAAGTAACTCCATATACTTCCAGAAGGATAATTATATAACAAATAACATGTTATTTAATCATATATAATTATATATATAATTATTTTTATGTAAAAGTAATCACATAGTGTCGAGGAGGCGGTAGTCCACACATCCACGACCGACGTTATCACTTTTTAAGTGTGTGAAACGGTAATAAAGAAAATGATAAATATGTATATATATATTTTAAGAAATCTAATTATTTAATTAATATAATATATACTTATTCTATCTCTCATATTTATAATTATATCCCTCATTTATACATCCCATGTATAGTGTGAAAGAATCACATTGCTTTGAGGGGACGATAGTCCACACTTCATCAAATGATGTTATCATATTAAAATAAAATGGAATGTATTAAATTTTTGCGTTATAAAATGAAGAAATTTGTATAAATACATAATAAATATAAAATATATCCCAATTAAAAGATATTTTCCATAATAATGTCCACCATGAACGGTGGTAAGGTAAAAATGAACAATCATCATTTAGTGAGGTAGTAGTTCGCCGTACATAGAAATGATATATTCACTACCTATTATATGGATGTGTGTGAATGTGTCTATAAAAATAATAACATAAAAAAATTAAATTATAATGATGATACTGTTTTGGTTATTTAATAATATTATAAGAAGATTATAAGGGTTGGATACTGGAAATGACATTAAAAAATCTTGAGAGAAGATGTTACCTATTAATCAGGTATCTACTTTTGGTTTGTACCAAAAGGATTACTTGGAAAGATTTCTCCCAAAAGAGAGGCTTAATGTTTTTGGGTAGGTATTTTGGGAATCTATTTAGGCATATCGATCCTAAACCTAAGTGGTTTGAGAGGTGAGAAGAAGTGGGAGAGTTGGCGGCCTTTTATAGGGAAGGAAAAGGACTCACTTGTAATTTTTAGAAACAAGTTAGGTGTACACATGTTATTACCTAAAAAAAGTCATAAAATACCACGAAAAAACAATAATGGAAGGTTAATTGTAGAGATATATCCATACAATGGGATTTTAAATGTTTCTATGTCATTGGGTCCCCTATGTTAAAGGTTTACTCCTATATTAAGCTTAATTTTACCTTAATAATTGTAATTAATTTTAATCACATTCTCTAATATTTTGGGTCAAAAACTAATTTGATCTTATTAGATATTATAAATTATTCTGATTCAAAAAATTCAATCATGTTTTCCAGATTATTATCACATAAGTGGTAGACATTAAATAAAAATTCATCCTATAAGTGGGAAGATAGAGCTGTTTTTTAAAGTAAAAACGTTCAAAAGTTTGTTATGTTTTTATAGTCAATTTCAAATTGAAATTTATCATAATAATGTAAATTGGATTAATTGATTAAAATATTATATAATTAAACATTAAAACCAATTAAAAGTTTAATTTAATCTTATAAATATATTATATGAAAAATAAGTTTTGAACTAAAATTCAATATTTTTATATATTCATTAAAAATGATATGTTTCCAAAAAATATCCAAACTTCACCATAACATAATTTTCAGGATTCTATTTCAAATATGAAGTTAATTTTGACATATTAAATTAATTAAAGTATAAAAAATCATACTTAATAAGGGTTATCCCTTAAAAGGATGTAAAATTTCAATTATAAAAAATAAAGTTTTGTGTGTAAAGTTGAGTTTGTTATTATCTTATTTCTATCCATCATAATGGATGAATATAAAATATATTTTATTAAATATAATAAAAATATATTTCATTAAAATCATTAATTAATTGTAATTAATTATTTTTATTAAGACAAAACACATTTGGATGAAAATATATTATAATATTTCTTATTATATCAAATTGGTTCTTATTTATGTTCCTCATTAATTTGTAACCAATTTATTAATTTTATATTTATATAAAACATAAATTTTCATAAGTTATTTAATAGTATTACTAACTTCTAACATAATGATTGGGTTATATAATATTATATTAAATAATAAAAGTTTATTAATACATTGTTATTTTCTGAAACTCGGTCTTGTGTGTAACGCATTCTATAGAGGGAAGTCTCTCATTAATGTAACACAATCTATTGAGGATGTTCACTCTTGAATGTAATTCAAGATGACTCATTGTTGGGTGTATTGAAAAATATAGAATATATTTTAAACAGTAAATATATTATAATGTATCTAGATAATATATTACCTTACGCGCTTTGTGTCATGTGTCATACACGCTATCATATACATGGTTATTACATTAGATTTTCAAGGAATCACAATTATTACTCACCTGGTTAATGTTCTCTAGAGAAATAATAAATTTGAAGAAGCCACATAAGAACCAGAGTATGTAATGGAAAAAATATATCCTATCTTTTTTTATTAGAGTGTTGAGCTTCAAGGTAAAAATTTATTTTCAAGGGGGTATAATGTAAGACATTGATATTTTATGAAATATTTTTTAAACTAAATTAAATTTCATTGACAGATTATGTTACATGCCACACAAAGATAAAAAAATTCGGGATATACTCTTACATTACAGTTATCACCAATCCATTGGATTGACAAGTATGAATAGGACTAACTAAATTTTGAAAAATTTATGATTATATATGTATAAATTAATTCATTTTATATAAATTAATTTTAAATAAAAAAATCATTTGAAAGTAAAAGATATATTTTTTTGATATATATTTTTTTTCACATAATGTATTTTTATCTTAATGAATTAAATTAATTACAATTTTAGAATGATTTTAATAATATATATATATATTATATTAAATAAAATGTTTTAATAATAATTTAATATTTTTTTCTAGGAATGAGATAATAATAAACAATGTTTTATGATTAAAAATTTATTTTTCTAAAAAAAGGTTGTCGTCGCATGGTGCACACTTATTTTAAAATTAATTTTGGTCACTTATTGATTTTAAATTTGATAAAATGGACTCATATTTTTAATTAATAGGATCAAAAATTTTAAATATGTACCATTTATTTTGGGTCAATATGAATAGTAAATTTGGCAAAATTTATCACCTCATTAGATAGTCAATTATGTTAATATTGATTGAAAATAAGTAATAAGGCCATAATATATCATTATAATTATCATTTGATGAATTTAATTCTACTATTATCACCTTAGTCTTGAAATTTAGTTATTCAATATACACTTTTCTAGGAAAATGACCTATATAATATTTAAATCAATGAAATTTACAGAATGAAACTTTGTTAATTTTAAATATCTCTTATGTGTTAATATAGGGGCAAAAATATTTATGAAAAATATTAATATTACTTTTTTTCATGATGAAACTTTATTCATGTTTATAATTTCTTTTTAATTGTTAGTGGTTAAATAATTACCTTAAATGCTTATGCAACACAGATGTAGTATTTCTCCAATTAAGAAAAATATATAGAATGATATTAAAAATAATAAAAGTAATATAAATTTAGTGATTTGTAATGTTACATAATTTTCTGTATGAATATTACGTATTATTTTTATGATAAAAAATTATATTCTAAATTAATACTTTTATTTATGCCTTTTAATTCAAATTAAATGAATACAATATAAATTGTCAATAATGGAATTTTATGAAAATATATATAATTTTTAAATTAATTAAAAATCATAAAAATATGAAAATATGAAAATGGGGATAATATAAGGTTTAGAATTTCACCTCTATCCATTTATAGTCCATTTAGAACTATTTCTCTTGATAATTACTTTAATATATTTAAATATTTTAAGAAATTCTAAGGGTATCCCTCACATCAATTATAAAAGGGACCCCCTCATTTTTATTCTTCACATAACTATAATCCTTATAGATCAACAAAAATACAACAAGTTCTCTTATAAACTCCCATTGACACATTATTGAGGTATTTTTATTTCCAAAAGACCAAATCTAGATCCTTTAAGAGGAGATCTAAAATAGTTATTTCAAGGAATAGGTAATCAGTTTAATTGATCTCTTTCTTTCTAATTATTATTTTACCTCCTATAAATCTATTTAATTATTAATAAAATAATCAATTAAGTATAATAAATATACTAAAATATTATTTTGATTATGAAAACACCTTTTTCCACCATCTTTCCATCAAATGGGAAGAGAAATATCACTCGTGCATGCATGCAACTTATTGTATCCATATAGCGATACAATTCATTAATCATCACTAACTTTTATGAATGGGAATTTTGATGGGTTTAATATTTATATATTATAATTATGAGATAATTGTACTTATGTAATTATAATATCATATCTACTTTCTTACCTTCTGAATTATTGGAAAACGATACGGTCGGTCATGCATACATGTGGACTACCACATCCACGATGTGTTGTGATTCATTTTTCATTTATATATTACTTGGATGGTAATAAATATGTAATTTATGAATATATATGATATAATTTATATAATAATTATTTTTAAAATTTTATTTATTATTTAAATTTCTTTCATTTTATCCATTGAAAAAATATGAAAACATCCTCCATGCATATGTACGGCTTACATTCTCCATAAACAGAGTAGTTAATTTTTCTATATCTACTTTTATTAATGACTCTAACCATGAATATATTGAATTTGTATGATATTTATATCATTATAAAAATTATGGATATTATTGAACCGTGATCAAAATTGAAGGAGCAAAAGTATCAAACAAAAACATATATGAAAAATGAAGCACATATAACCCATAATACTGATTTTAATAAAGAATTGTTAGTAAAAAGGGGATAAATGATATAAGTAAATAATGTATGTTATTATATATATGATTATATATATTTAATATATATATATAATTTATATTTATTATACATTAGATTCCAATTCGACAATGGTAGTTGGACCTAAGGTAATGTATTTTCATCTTACTTTTATCTCTATGGGACACATACCTTATACACCACTTTTTCTTTTTTGTAGTGTATATAATACCTATAAATGTCATTTATGATTCTTATAAAGAAAATTATTAGGATTTATATATCCATATAATGCTATTTATTTCATGGTACTTATTATTGAAATGTCACAAAAGTGGTAAGGGTTTTTTGTCACAATCTCATTGTTTATCATGAATGTTTATGATTATGTTTAGGATGATGAAATATTATTATATAAATATAAATAAACATATGAATTTTCCAATAATATTTTTAATTATTTAAAATACATATCTTACTTTCTTTTTCCTCACCTTAATTTTCAACATCCTTAAAGTATATTTTTAAGTAATATTGACTTTATTTCTCTCTTAAGACGAAAAATATTATAAATACATATCAATGATTTAAAAATATGTTTTAAAGATGGTTTTACTATTCTCTTATGATATTTGAATGTTATTTTTTCCCATTTTTGAATTTTTAAAAAATGATCCAAAAGGATTTTTCTTTTCAATTTCTCAACAATATACTTTTATATTTTTTTACAAAAGTGTAAAAGGAATTTTTTAGTTTATATTATATGGAATAAATTAAATTTACCACCATCATGACCACTCAATAATTTGAGTATTGATTTAAAAATTTATATTACTATTTTATAAAAAAATATTTTCCATAAATTTTTAAAATGTTTATATTTTAAATAACTGATTTAAAAATTGAATGGTTATTTTCCTCCAAAAAATTTTAATGATAGTTTAATAGTATTTTTTCTCATCCAAGACAACAATTCTTGATTTAAATTATGATTTAATAGGGATATGGTCGAGGGATAAGATATGTTTTCTTTATATAGATGTTTTATGTTTATTATATAATGTTTATGAATCCTATTCCTTTTCTGTGGGTTATTCTATGATGAAATGATGAACAGCTTATGAAACTCATTCCTTTTTTATAGGTTATGTTGTGATGAAATATTTATGAAACCCATTTTATTTCATGTATTTTATATGGTGAATGTTTGATGATCTCTTGGCACACATATGTATGATTTTCTTTATGTGATGGGTGGTACCTATATATATATCTAATGAATTGGGTAAATATTGATATCTCATGAGATAAATTGGACTAGAATGGGGAGTGAACCTTTTTTAGTACGAAAAACTACCCACTTTGATAGTCCTGGGTGTGAACCTTGAATACTATGATGGTTTGCAGAGTATACCCATTCCACTATGATAGTACTAAAAATTAGTCTTGACTACAAAAGAAATGATTTTCTATGCCTATGTGTATGACAAAAAATTATGTCTTATGCCAATGTTATTCAATCATATATTGTATTTTTTATTTCTTTATGATTCATGTATTATGAATAAAAATGATTCACTCCATGAAAAAAATATTAAGATCTATGATATTATGGGTATGAATATATAATTTTACGATCATGTTCTCAAACTCTTATTCACATGTTAGGATTATGTGATCATTAATATACCCTTTGTTCACCCTTACTAAGCATCTAAGCTCACCCTTTCTTATGTTTGTTTTACTGATGTTTTTAATAATGTTTTTAGGAATTATAGGTCTAAGTAGGGTTCTAATTATGAATAAATTAATTGGATAATCTTAATAACTAGTTGTTTATGTGTCTATGTTTCCAAATATACTATACCTATATGATTTTTCCATGTATAATTTTGTTATGTTATGAAAAGTATGGTACATTATATTTTATATGAAAAGACCAAGAAAAATAACTCAAAAGGCATAATAAAATATGATATAGTAAAAAAAACAATCAAAAACAATAATAGTACAAAACCATCATGAAACAGGATTGACAAAAAAGTGAAAAACTAGTTACAGGATAGAAATATAGCAATAATGATGGTAGGGAACTTTATTGATTTATTTAATAGATTTTCCTTCACCCGTGCAAAAATAATTCACTCAAACTATGATTTAAATAATTCTAATAGAATTTTTAGTATGTTAACCATTGAATGATATAATTATGTATTTTATCAACTATATATTTAATCATTAAAAAATGATAAAATAAATTTTCAATATAATCAACTTCATTAATCAATATTTTTTTCGACTTTTTCATGAAATCTCTTGTAAAATGTTTGAAAATTTAGAAGCAGTTTTTTAAGTATTATATAAAAAATCATTAATTTTCAATGTAAAATAATATGAAAATGATTCATGAATTTAAAAAAGAGAATAATAAACCAATGGAAAGATTATGAATGAGAATGTGATGATTTAACTAGTACAATATCATTCCAAAATATGTTTATAAATAAAATATTTTATGTTTCTAAATTTCAAAAGAATTCATTACATTCGAAAATAAAGCAAGAAAGTAAATAGTAAAAGAATAATATATATTGAGGATATTCTCTTTATCTATCTATTTTTTCCTTGTATCTCTCGCCCTTAAAAAATTCTCTGATTGAATGACTATCCACCATCATTATTATTTTGAAAAGTGTGTTCTCAAAATTTATTTACCTTCTTTTTCAAGTTTACCATAATCATCTTACATTGAATCAAGTCATTATTCACAAGATCATTGAACACATATCATTGATCATGGTGTTTTATCCCCTATGTGTAACTTAAATGACCCCCTTTTAACAACTATGATAGTTCCACATGCATAATTTTTTTAAATGAACCTATATGTAATTATGATTGGGTTCACACTTATTTTTCCTTCATAACCTATGTCTAAAACAAGACATAAAAAGTCACTTTAGAATATCAACTACATGTGAAATGTTGGCCTGCATCACTCATTCCTGAATTGTGTTTCATTTCGTTAACTTCAAAAAATTACTTCCAAGATAGAATCAAAATAAATCAAAGGATCAAATATAAGACACTTATTCAACCTCAAAATTATCCTAGTCCATATATAAATGATCCTACAAAATTCAAAACATTGAACATAAATTCAAACAATAGAAATCTCAGCATCATCTTGATTTATCTTTGACTTCATTGATCAATAGAAACAAATTTAATTCCATATCAATCTTCATTATCATCATATCTGATGAAAAACATTCAAATGTAGTTCAACCTCACCCAACATATTTGATCTCCTATAGGTCTTCAACAAGTGAATTTTTTAGGCATTTATTCAAGAAAATTTTGTGTATGAATTATCCGTCTTGTAAATATAATTTTTTTTTTAAAAATATGGCCTCAACATATTCCAAATATTTATCCTAAAAAAATTAAAACCCTAAAAAAATCAGAATTTTAATATTTAGTATGTTTCTTTACATATTTCCAATAGAATCTGGTTCCACATATGATCATATCTATGCGAGTCTTCCTTTTACAACAACATGTGGGAAGCTCATTTTCTTATTGGACTTGATTATTTTGATTTGGTCATAACATGTCATCTTCATTAGCAATAAAATGTTGTTTTGAAGTTCTTCATATGGTAGCCCTAAAAACCTAGTTCTGTGTAAATGGTAAATTTTATGAAATGAACTCCTTGGTTTAGTGACTGATTTCCAGCATCATCTTCAATATAGAACTCCAATTGAGATCCTAAAATATTTTTAGGAACAAACTCAAGGTCCATAATAATATCCTACAAAGGTTTGGTATTAGTTTTGGTAATTTATTATGTTCTCATAACATTAATATTGTGAAATTTAATCATTTTAATGGAGAAATATAAGTTCTTAAATCAAATTCTTCTTGAAACTTTAACCATTGTTCAGGTCACAAGGGTTGTCATCTTCTTCAAGATGTGATTCCAAATTCAACCTTGGTCCCTCTATATCATATATATTTGAATGGTGGATCAATGTTCATTTTAATGGATTTATTAGCTTTTGTATTAATGGATTATGGATTCAGTGATCAAAAGTACAATGATGGAGCTTCAGACTTAGCTTCAATCTCAAAACCCCTTCAATGGTTAATATTAAGATGACATCCAGCTCATGAAATAATATAGTACAAACTTCATCATTTTGAACTCCCTCTCAATCTATGATTGATCCTTATTAAATTAATGTCATGTTAATTTCCAAATGTCTGATCCTCTTATTGGCGTGAATGAAGGGATTTTGACTTATGATCGATCCTCTACTGGGCATGATCACTTGCCTTTTTTGGTTTCCATATCTTTTTTGGAATATACCATTTACAAGTGTGTTCAGTCGCCATTTTCTATTTCTAGATGTTGTAGGAAAAATAAATTCAATTTTATCATGTATTTTATTGAGAATAAAACATATTTTTATTTCCATAATTTTCCAAAAACTCAACACATAGATCAACTAAACACAAAATTCACAAAGGTTAAATAATAAAAAAATTATTAAACAATTAAAATTATACAATTAAAACTAAATAAGGACACTTAAATTATTACTCAAATTAAAAAATAAAAATTATAAAACTAATATAATTGAAATTAAAATTTTAAATTCAAAAAATAATCAAATAAAAATTTAAACTAATAAAACAAAACATTCATAAATTTCAATAATTATCGATTTCCAAAGAAAATGACCATTAAATTATAAATAACCATTAAAAGGATAAATTAATCTTAAATAACCATTAATCATCTTTACTGTTGATAATATATTCATTTAACATTGATTACGTGATTAGTATAAATATAGAGTTTTAATCAATCTAATTGACACAAACAGAACAAGTTGCAACCTCAACTAGTAGGATTGTACCCTCTGAAGCCCATTTATCAAAGCTTCTAAGGGAGATAGAATCACTATTATTTTTCATTGATCGATCCTGTAATGAGATCCAAAAACTTAGTCATGATTGAAACCATTTATTGAATAATTTCAAGCTCATCAAGATCACAACCCAAAGCATGTATTCCAAAAAACCCTATTAAGGTCTCATGATCGTGCACCTTACTCTTAGGGATTTTTCTGGTGTACTTAAATTATATTTATCAAGACCCTATCAATATGAGTTTGTATTTTATTTTTTTTATAATAATTAATATATTTTCATCCAATTATTTTTACTTTACTATTTATTTTTATTTTGATTCAATAAAACAAAAATGGTATTTTTAATTAGAATTAAATTTTAGTTATGAAATTTATTTTGATGAATTACCGGGTTTTTAAACAAAAAATATTTTAATAAAATATTATTATTTAATATTTTTAGTAAATAAAAATTATAAAATAATTTTTAGAAAGTCTATTGTAATTTTTACGAGGGTTTGAAAACTATTATTGTAAAAAAACATAACATTACTCAATAAAAATTTATTACTATTTTAAAAGTAAAAATACACATATTTTGGAAATTAATTTGATAAAATTAATATTATTTTTGGAATCAGAAAAACGAAATTATCTGATGGTGAATTTTTCATAATTTTTTTAGTGTTGAATTTTCAAGTAAAGATTAAATACCATATAAATATATGGTGTGTATTATGACATCATAATGACCTAAAAGTGATTTAATAAATACTATAAAGGGTATCCATGACCAAATACTTGTTTCACTCATAAAATAATGTGATTTTATTATTATTTGGTTAAATTTATAAATACTTTATGAATCCTCCAAAACCATTAATATATTTTAAGGTTTTTAAGTCATTTCATTAAGAGCATGACTCACTTCCACATAAGAAAGGGTGATATTTGATTAATTTAATCCCTTTTACCTATAAAATAATTAATAACACTTCTATTTGGATAAAACCATAGGAAAAACTATGGGAATTTTTATGGTTTTGGATATTTTATAATATAGAGTCCAAAACCAATGTTTGAGAAATATTGAAGCAATTCTGTATCATTTCATATATAAACCCACCCAATATACCATTACTATTAACTAAAATCGTTGGATCACATAATTACTATTACTTAAATTCAATATACTCCTCATAAGGAACCCAAAATCTCTCAAGAAGCCCCTTTTAAGCATTTGGAGTCACACACTCAAGTAACGGATCCTCAACTTCTCTTATTTATTTAATTTTCTTTATTATCATATAACTTAAAATTACAATACTTGATATTGGGACTTGTATTTCCATGTCCCAATTAATGTAAATTTTATTTGCAAATTATGATATACCCCTTTCACTCTCATCAACCCATTTTTTTAATTTTCTTGTGACATCATTATACTGCTGAAATTTCACCGCGATTTTCCATGCCAAAAAAATTGTGAATTGAATACAATAACCATTTCCTATCAAGGGTGTTAAAATTTTTACATTTATACATATTTTAATTTGTAATTACATGTATTTATTCTACACTCCTTGATTTTGGAATGAAATATGATGATGAATGAACCCATGTTATATGATCATTGTGGCACACTTAAGCATGTGAATGAAATGAAAGTGACGACTGATCTCGAAATTATATAGCAGTCAAATAAATTGGATAATGTTTAGTCATATGATACATCATGCTGGGACATGGATTGAACCTAATTATTTTATGGTACTTTTTACATCATTATTTCTTGGAATTTATCCTTGACCTATGTTTATGACGTAGTGTTTTAAGTTGTTTCCATATTTCCCATGTCGCCTTTATGATTATCATGCTATATAATGGCTCATTATTCATGTTTGTCATTCGTACTATTTTTATTCCACATTGATATTAATATTTTCCAACATGTATTTTTATATTCATGTTATGTCATGTTTATTCCCTTTCTCTGATTTATAAATCGCCCCTTTCTTATATATGTCCCTAGGTTATCCCATGAAGTTTTAAGTTCGATAAAATATTATGATCATGTTAAGGAAGTTTTCAATAAAGATGATTTGTTCCCCATTTTATGTTTTTATGTAATGTACCTAATTCCCATAGTCAATATAATTATCAATATTCTGGGTTTTATTAAGTGTAATATTATGTAATAAATCATGTAATAATGTGTAATAAATAATAAGGTTGGTATATTTGGTGTCAAAGGGAAAGTATAGATACTTTTGGGATTAGGGTTAGAAAACTCTAGAAAAATATTTAGGAATAAGACTATGTATAAGAAAACATACCTAAATTCTGGTAAGTATAGAGTAGGTGTTTTATCAAGAAAATAAATCCCTATCTGGATACTATAAGTGGACATGGTTATAGAACATATGTACCCAGGGCTAACAACTCTAACAAGGTGAATCAGGCCTAACTTAGCATAACATGGTACACAACACCCGGTCTTACTATGCAACTAGTTTGACACTTTCTAGGGATACGATTTGAAAAATTCATGAGCCCATTAAAAAACATTATTATGGGAAAAAAATTAGATAATAATATATGTTTGGAAATATATCATGGATAAGATATATTGAATCCTAGAAAAAAAATTAATGGATGTAATTTTTATTTATAAGTTAAGCCTTTAATTTCATTGCATTACATTTATTTTGTTTACTAGTTTAAAAATAATAATTTTATAATTTTCTCATTATTATATCTAATGGATGGAAATAATAGGAATATGGTAAAAAATAAATATGACGGGCGATGTGATAAATTCACCAATGAGATTCCCAGCCCGATGGGAGTGGGAATCGAAAACTTTATGATAATACTCTCTCACCCAACATGGGTTTTGAATAGAAACCTTGATCAGAAGGAGTGACCAAATCCCCCTATTAAATAACAATATGAAATTGATATATTTTTATGAGAAATGCCTTTGAATTTCAATTGATCATCATATCCCTTAATCATGGAACATTGGATCAACTCCATTAAGAAGATATTCTCCATCCTTCAATGTTCTGAATAAGAGAATTTTTTACTATATGATTATCATATGGAGGGAGAAGATGAATGGTGGTAGACAATAATCAATAATATGAATTATAAGGATGATATTGAAGTGATGGTGTGGAACTAATTCTAGAAAAGGTTTTTTGATGAATATTTTCCTCATACTCTCCATCATCAAATGGAAAGAAATTTCCTAACCCTCAATCAAACAGATGATGAATCTATCTGGGCATATGCGGTAAAATTTATAAGACATTCATGATACACCTATGGATTTTTCATTACCTCAAAATGAAAGGTTGAATGATTATTTTGTGGAATAAACCTATTCAAGAAAAATCCATGGTGATCCATGAATTTGATAGTTGGGAGGAAAGTTTTTATGGGGACTCAAATTTAAAATATAGATCATAGAATATCAAGGGTATCATAGGGTCAGGAAGTAGAAATTGGATTTAAATACAATCAGTCCAATATAGAAATATAATAGTGCTAATAAATTTCAACATCCCACTTGTCAAATGTGTATAAAGAAGAACACCATAAATTGCCTAAGGGAGACGAGGAAATGATTTATGTGTGGGATGGAAGGGAACTGAGATAGCGATTGTTGAAAAGAGAAACCCACTAATGTGATGGAGGAAAAAAAATTTCTAGTAAACCCTTAGTGAATTTTTCATTGCTTAAACATCAAGAAACTCAAACACTTTGTAAATAAATTCAATAATCCAAGGGTTTTCAAATACAACCAACATCCACCAAGCTAGCAATAATGAGATTTTTCCATCACAGCCGCCGTAGTGGTTCTTGAAAAAAAGTGGTGACTAGTACACTAGTTATTCATTATGGGATAGAGAATTTACTTTTTTATTATGGTTCTATGAATTCATTTATATAAAAAAAATTTAGCTGAACTATTGAAACACCACAAAAAATCATGGAAGTAGAGTTATCAGGGAAAATGAAAAATAAGGAAATTATTTCATCCCGAGTATATAACTCCACCCCAATTATAATTTATGGGAAGAAAATAATAGTGAACCTTTTTTACTTTCTTTCATCTAATTTTATTCAAATATGGGTATGGATTGGATTTCCCTATATATATCCAACATAAACTACTACGAGAAGGAAATCACTCTCTATATTGGGAATTGGCCCCTGATTTTTTACCAGTTCATGGAGGAGGATGAATATTTTTTAGCTCAAAAATATCAAGCATAGATATGGTTTTCCTATGAAACAAAATATCAAGATAAATTATTGAGTCTAAGGAAATATTAATTCTTGAATACAAGCTCATTGTGTGGGAATATGCTGATGTATTTTAGGAAGAATTGTTTGGTCTTCCTCATAACTGACAACTTGAATTTTTAATCAATATTATACCTATGGAGTTACCATTATTCAAGAATACATATAGAATTGATATTGTCGAACTCAATAAGGTAAATAAACAACTAAAGGAGAATCTGGATAAAGGGTTTATACGCACATGTACTTTACCAGGGTCTGCACCATTCATCTTCATCATGAATAAAGATGGGTCAATTCACCTTTTCATTGATTATTGTGATATCAAAAAGATAAAAGTAAAGAAAAATTATCCTTATCTACATAATGATGACATATTCCATCCACTACATGGAGAATAATATATCTCCAAGGTGGATCTATGGTAGGGATATTTCCATGTTAGGGTGAAGAATGATGATATCCACAAGACCATTATTCATACAAGGTATGAGCACTATGTGCTCATAGTAATGCCTTTCAAACTAACTAATGATTTGAAAATATTCATGTACTTTACGAATAGAGTCTTTATATATTACCTAGAAAACATTGTATTAGTCTTTATAGATGATATTCTAAGATACTCCAAAATCAAATAGTAGCATGAGGACCATCTAATAAATGTGATAGTGACCTTGTGAAAGGAGAATCTTTATTCTATGTATAGAAAATCTGAACTATGTTTGAAGGAAGTATAATTCTTGGGGAATATCATCACAAGAATTTGGATATATGTGGACCCTTCAAATCAATACCATATCTATGATAGATATCCATAGTTTCCTTGGATTATCTTGGTATTATAATAAATTTTTGAGAAATTTATCATGATTTTAAAACCCTCCAACCAAGATACCTCAAAAGGTAGTAATGTTTTCTTAGAATGATGATTTTGAAGAGGTATTCAAGGAACTGATAAAGAAGATTATCACTTCCCTTTTACTCACACTATCCACAGAAGGAGAACTTTTTGTGTTATTCAACGATGCTTTGAAAAATTTCATGGGCTGTGTGTTAAAGAAAAATGAAAAATCCATACCCTATAATTCAAGGAAGATGAAAGTTCATGAAAAAAACTACCCAACATGTGATTTAGAGTTTCCTGTAGTAACATTTCAATTAAAAATATGGAGGCATTATCTCTTTAGTGAGAAGTTTTATATTTATAAGAATCCAAAAAAATATAAAGTATATATTCACCCAGAAAGATATGAATATGCACCATCAAATATGGTTAGAGCTGATCAAGGACTATGAATACTCAATTCACCACCATATAGGTAAAGAAAATAAAGTAGAAGATTCTCTATGTAGAAATGATCTAGAAATTCTATCGTTGATGACAATTGAGAGGGATCTGATCTTCTTTGATTTGGAATGGGTGTACATGGGAATTATAAAGGAAATAAAATCATCTATCCATTCACAAATAAGTGTTAAAACATAAATTCTATAGAAGATAAAGTATTATTAAAGTGATTCTGTGGGAATTCATAAGAAATTGAAACTATAAGAAAAGGTAAATCCTCATATTTCAATGTTGATGAAGGAGTTTTTAGATTTGGGTCAAGAATATGTGTACTATCGAATCATGATTTAAAAAAGTTATTGGATGATGCATATAGTTATACCTTCTCTTTCCATCATGGAATAAAAAATGAGTATTGAGAACTCTAATAACACTATGGGTGAGACAATATGTATAAGGATATTGCAGAGTAAACATCAATATGTATTGTGTGTTTCCAAGTTAAATTGGAAATGAAAAATACAAGGGGATGATGAAACCATTACCCATACATATAAGTAAATGGGGAAAAATCATCATGGAATTTATCACTGGTCTTACAAATATATCAAGAGGGAATACTTATATCTAGTTTATGGTGGATCATATTACAATGACTACACACTTCATTGTGATTTGATTGGATTTATCACTGGATAAACTAGTAAGGATATACATCGGAGAAGTGGTGATTCTACATGGAGTACTACTTTCAATTATATCTGATCGAGATCTGATATTTACTTCCAAGTTCTTGAAAAGTATAGAACATTCAATAAACACTGATCCGAACTATAGTACAACCAATCAACAAAAAACTGATGGCCAATCTAAGCAGACTATTCAGACACTAGAATATATGTTGAGAGCATGTTCTATGGACTTCAAAGGAGGATGGGACCAATATCTTGCTCTGGTCGAGTTCTAATACAGAAATAGTTTCCACTCAATCAAACAAATGTCCCCCTATTAAGATATTTATGGGAATAGATGTAGAACAACTACATGAGGTGATGAAATTGGGGAATGAAAACTATTAGGTCCTGAAATTGTTGAAGAAATAGTGGAAAATGTTATGAACATTTTGTAGCACATCCAGGCTGCTCAGAGTCGACAGAATAATGATCCTAAATATTGTCGAAGTGGCCTAGAGTTTGATGTTGAATACATGTTATTCTTCCATATGTCTCCATGGAATATAGTGATGAGATTTGAGAATAATGGAAATATTATTTCAAAATACATCGCCCCTTTTAAATCCTTGGTCACACCAGAGTGGTGGCCTACTGACTTTCACTCCCACCTATCCTATCTCAAGTAAATGATGTATTCCAGGTATCCATATTATGAAAGTAAATAGTATACCCCCCACATGTACTCAATTCAAAGGTGGTACCATTAAATAATGACCTTTCCTATGAAGATCAGCCAGGGAAGATCTTAAATAGTAGAGACAAAGTTCTATAAAATAAGAAAATGCACCTTGTCAAAGTGATTTGGAGTAACCAAAAGTTTGAAGAAGTGACACAAGAAATGGAGGAATTTGATGAAATAGAGTTTCCCTCATCTGTCTTAGTATTGAAAATGAAAATTTCTAGGGTGAAATTTATTAAGGGGGGAGATTGTAATGATCCAAACTGTTATAAATAAAATTTTACCTTTTGATTTAATTAAATGTGTTATTATGTAATATGGTTGTAGAAAACAGGTGAACTTATTTGGTTTTATTATATAGTACATTATTTAAATTACCATTAAGAATATATACCATTGATAAAATAGTCATTGAACATTGATCACATGATTAGTATAAATATAGGGTTTTAACAAATCCAATTGACACAGACAAAAGAAGTGATGGCCTCAACCAGTAGGGTCGTACCCAATGAAGCCCAATTATTGGAGCATTACAGGGAGATAAAATCACTTTAAATTTATCATGAATATTCCCAAGTTGATATCTGACAACTTATTAATGAGAAAACCCATTGACAAGATAATTTCAAACTCATCGAGATCATTGTCTAGACCATATATGGAAAACCACCCCATGAAAGGCACACTGTCACGCACCTTACTCTTAAGAAGTTTACTAGTGTATTAAATGGATATGTACGAAGAACCTATAAATATGAGTATGTATATTATTTTTATATAATAATTAATATATTTTCATCATATTATTATTAACTTATAAAAGATTTTTATTTTGATACAATAAAACACAGACTGTATTTTTAATTAGTATTCAATTTCAATTAAGAAATTTATTTTGAAAAAATAATTGGTTTTTGAAATAAATAATATATTTATAAAATATTATTTTTAAACCGTATTTAGTAAATATAAATTATCATATAATTTTTATTAATTCATATGTAATTTTTAGAAGGGTTTGAAAACTGTTATTGTCAAAACAAACCCTACATTTCCTAGTAAATATAGATTCTTATTTTAAAGTGAAAATGCATCTATTTATAAAATTATTTTACTAAAATGAGTAGTAATTTTTAAATAATAACATCACAATTATCGAAAATTTAATTATTCATAATTTTTCGAGAGAGTCGACTTTTTGGGTAAAAATTAAATACCGTATAATTATACAGGGTGTATTTTGATATCATGAACTAAAATTGATGTAATAAAAAATATAAAGGGTTTCCAAGAAAAAATATATATTTACATTTAAAATAATCATATTTTATGTTTAATTAGTTAATTTTATAAAGCCTTTATGAATCCTCTAAAACCATTAATATATTTTATGTTTTTAAAATCATATATTTAATAGTATGACACACTTCCACATAAGAATGGGTATTATTTAATTAATTTAGGCCATTATAATTATAAAATAATGAAAACCAATCCAATTTGGAAGAAACCGTTGGAAAAAACTGTGTTATGGATTTTGGTTTTGGTTTTTTTATTATACAATGTTTGAGACCTAAGTTCGAGAAATATTAAAATAATCCCACACATTTTTAATATAAACCCATGTAAGATCCCATTTATCTTCACTCAAAATACTTGGAGAACATCCTTAATCTTCCCTCTCCTCTCTAGTTTCATTCCAAGGCACCCCCATACTCTCAATAATCCCCTCCCAATCATTTGGTGTCACTCACTAAAGTAAGGGATCCTTACCTTCTCTTCTTTATTCAAGTTTATTTGTTATATTTTTCCTTATATTTCTATTTCATAATGTTGGGATATATCTTAAAATTTCCCTATTACTATCCATTTTATTTAAAAATAATGATAAACCCTTTTCTCTTTCATAAACCCATGTTTTAAAATTTTAAGTGACATCATTATGCTATTAAGATTTCACAATGAATTTCCATGCCAAAACCATTGTGTAGTGAATACCATACCCATTTATTATAAAGGGAATTCACTTTTATTCCCTCGAAATTATATTAATTGGGACTTACATTTATTTATTCAACACTCTTTGATCATGTAATTAAATATTTTGATGAATGAACTCATGTTTTATGATCTATGTGTCACACATAAGAATGAGAATGAAATGAAAGTGATGGGTGAACCCAAAATTATTTACCAATCGAATTCATTTGGTAATGTTTAGTCTCACAAGATGTCATGTTGGCATAGGGATTGAACCTAATACCTTTATGGTACTTATTCCATCATGATTTCTTGTGAGTTATCCTTGACCTATGTTTATGAAGTAGTGTTTTATGTTGTTTATACACTTCTCATGTTTCCTTTATGGTTATCCTGCTATATCATGTATCATTGTTCATGTTTTGATTCCGAATATCTTTATGACCCATTTATATTCATGATTTCTTATAATTATTATTCTCTTATTGTTATTCCATGTGGGATTTATATCTTACCCCTTTCTTTTTATGTTTTTTTCCTAGTTTCTATTAGGGTTTAAAATTCGTTCCTTCTTCCTCGATATAGGTGTTTTTGGGTGTTTCCTGTTGGGGGTCTTCTTTGGTTTTGCACCCCTATTGCTGGTTCGGCGATGGATTCACTGGCGATGTGGTGACAGCATGAGCGGAGTTTTTGTTACGCCGAGGATGACATCAGAGAAGGTGAAGTGATGATAGAATGGCGTCTGGTCATGTTATTCCCCGATCTGGCTTCTTCGAAGGCTCTGTTATGTGGAATGTTCTATTTCGGGAGTTCGTCTCACAGTGTTGGAGGGATTCAGTGGATTCTGAATAGAGTACGTCGGCGGTTCTATGGCCAGGGGCTGGTGTCGCGGTCATATCAGAAAAGCAGTTCGAAGAGGTCGTTTATGAGTTTTATTTGTTCATATTTCTTATTCTGATGTTCACGTATCTGTGGTTTGTGGATTCCTCTATAGGTGATGGTGTTGGTTTTTCTTTGGTGATGACAATGGCATTGGTGTTCTTCTATGATCACGGTTTGGACTGGTTGGAGGCGACGGGTCGACGATTCGGTGGTGACGTCGACAGTTGTGGTTACGAGATGTGATATTATGAAGCTGATGGTTATGGGTCAATGTGAAGGCAGTGATGGTGAAGAGTTGATAAGGTCGGAGAGGTGGTGATGGCGGTGATGGTGACATGGCGTCTCTCGCATTGGGTTCCTCGGGTGGCTTGTTTTACCCGCGTTTTGTTTTTCATGTTTTGAATTTGAATTTTCAATATTGAATGTGGCTTTTCATAATTGGTATGTTGTGTAATACTGTTTAAGTTTGAGGTGTTTGAATCTTTTATTGGTGTTTTTAATTTTCCCACTCACCCAAAAAGTGATTTATTTTAGAAAATGAAAAAAAACATTTGGAGGTTAAAATTACTATTCACATAAATTATTACTCTTAATAATATATAAAGTTTTTATTTCATAAAAAATTATAAGAAAAAAGAAATGATACTCTTAATATCTAATTTTGAAAACAAAATTATATTTCACACATAAAATTATAAAAAGAATCATTTTAAAAATAACATGTCATCCATTCATAATTTCAAAATGTCAACTTGATTAAGATCATGATCTTGAATTAAAACAACTTTTCATACATGAGTTGCTTACTCATTCAAATCATGAAACAATAGTGTAATATCTATATATATATTTATATATATACATAAATCTGCACATATATAAAAAATCACAATTTTTAAAAGAAGTATAAATAATCATGTGTCTTTGAAAATAATATATATCTCTTATAAGATTGAGAATATATACATACATAACTAGAAACTAAATAAGCTTTTAAGTTAAAAAATAAAATAAAAACATATATATTCCATTGCATAAATATAATTTTAAAAAAAATCATAATTAGAAGTCCTAAAAATAAATAGCTTGTAATTTTGAAAAATAATACATATATATTTACACCCTTACAAAAAATATTTGAAATATAATATTGAATCACCTCTTCTTCTAAGTGGGTCCTCAATTCTAGGGGAAAGAAAGGGAAAAGGGAGAGGGTTTCTGCTTAGAAATGCCTCTTCTAGTTATGAGGGTTTCTTATTGTGTGAGAAACTGCAGAAATACTGGTCCAGATACCCGCATTAACATAATTTTGAGCTTGAAAAAAAACATGGGTTTTCTGAAGGGATAATTATTGATGGAATTATAGTACTCAAATTCCTTAAGAAAATAAATCAAGGGTTTGAACCACTGATTCATGTACCTAGTTAATTTAGGTTTTTAAATTCCAGGAACTAGCCTGGGTACCCTGGTAATCTGATAACTGATCTGATCCTAACATAGTCTTAAGGGCATTCCTAATCCCCACATTTCAGTGACTAGCACCCGGAATCATCTAACATGAAAGTGGAAATGATTTTTCCAAAACAATTATTGAAATATATAAACATGTAAATATAAAAATAATATAAAATTCATAGAGATAATTATACCAAAATTAAAAATAGATATAAACACCGCTAATTACTATAAAAAACCACCAGAAAATAGAAAATCCAACCAAATACCTTGTGGAGTCAACTTTCTAATCCCAAATATCAACAATTATAACCACCTCCAAGTGGTAATTTTTCCCTAATCAAACATGGAAGGATATAATCTAAAAAACCGAAAGTCACAAGTAGGGTGTGAGGTAAAATCCTAGTAGGATCTTACCAAGGATTACATAATAAGATGCCAATATTTAATTAACCAAATAAAGCTTTTAATTTTAATGAATAGGTAGGACAATTCAGAGAATAATTAAAACAATTTATTCTTTACATTTAAAAATATGGAAATACATTAAACAAATATATTTAGAAACAATTTATATAAAATAGTTTTTATAAATTAATTAGGCATGTAAACCAGTTTACAACCATTAGCACAATTTTATATCTCAAATATAAACAAGCGACCAACATGGTCATCTGCCAAAATATACCGTAGTTTTAGGCTATAGGATCCTGACTCGAAGGTGATCATAGAAATATGTGTATGCACACATCCCTCTCACACTAGCCAAAGGAAACTCATCACCATCTCATCAGGGATGTGACCTGGTGCACTATTTTTTATTCTAGTTATAAAGAATAAAAAGTGTTTGTCCTAATAACTCACTAAATACCTGGGCTTTCATGTGATCTAGTATAATCAATGATGAGAAATTTATTTTAAAATAGTTTATAATAAAATTCATCACATTCTTCCATTTAAAAAGTTTCAATTTTCAATTTAAAAAATAACCAAAACATGTCATTTTCCAAGATAAAACCACTGGGGTTTTATGAATACCATATTATTCAATTTTTCTCAAATACCAATTTGAAATAAATTTAATCAAATCAATTTCACAATTTAAATTCCAAAATAAAATTACACAATTTAATTTGAATAATTCCCATCCAATTCCACAACACACCACGATTCAAGGGAATTAGGAGTTTTCCCGATTTCATGCCAAAAATACAATTTCACATTCAAATTCCAAAATTCAATGGAATTGGGTTTTTAATAAACCAATTAAAATAAATTTAAATCCATTGAATTTAAAATAAAAATTGAATATAAATCAATAAATTTAGGTTTAATTAGTTTTATCCATCATAATAGAACCACATACCTTTTCCATAGAAACACAATGCCCGCAATGGAACCCACCAATAACAAAGAAGGTGAAATAGCCTAAGAAATCAACCTAGAAACAAGATTTAATCATAAAAAATTTTATATCCATCATTACCAAGATAATTTATCAAACTATATGGAGGTAACGAGAGTGAGATGAAGAGATAGAGAGAACACTTACCTAGAAAGTAACACCACATCCATGACAGTGTTCAATTACTGAACAAAATGACCAAAAAGGATTTAAGGGTACCAAAATCGCATGGGGATGGATCATGGGTTGAGAGTAAGGAAGTTTGAAAATGTGGAAATAGAATTTTCATCCAAGATGCATCTTTAAAAACCTCACTTGGAACTTTACATGATGTGTAACCCAATAACATTTCATGTAATTGAAAAATATAAAAATCAATGAAAACATCATCTTCATTAACCATATTACACAGTAAGTTTACACATCATGTAAACATATTACAAACGATGTAAATACCCAGTATACTAGAAAACTAGTAATTTTTATGCTGAAAAATCTACATATCTCTGAATTCACTATTATAGGTATCCTCCTAATATCTTATCAACCCTACCCAGATAATGAAAATGAAATACCAGTAAAGTTTTAAAATGTATGTGTCAAAAATGTAATGGGATGTTACAACCTCCCAACAATAAAACATTCTAACCATAGAAATCCAATCGAGACGCTTTCATATCAAAAAGGTGAGGGAACTAATCTCTCACAAGAACCTCGCACACCCATAACTCAAGATAATATAAACCATGGTGACATGGTACATGAACCAAAGGTATCTCCTTACCAAAAAGTACCTCAGTTTCAAAATAAAATATCATGATTGTTTATTCAGTCATTAATAAATTAGGTTCAACACCATGATCACTGTAGATCAGAACATGAGATGTATTATATTGATACCTTTGTTGTAGAGATACATGGAACACATTAGGTATCGACGTCAGTTTTTGAGGATGTTCAAAATGGTAAGAATCTTTCCTCACCTACTCAACAACCTCAATAGGTCCCACAAAACAAAGAGAAATATTCCATAGCCTCCCAAGCTATCGATGACCAAAATGAGGTAATCCTTTTAAGAAAACCCAGTGAACTACTAAGAATTGAAATAGTCTGTGATGATGGTCAACATAATACTTATACTAGATCTATGTAATTGACATTATCAGATGAATCAATTGAATATTTTTATATCATCTATTGAAATACGATTCGTATAACTAACAAATATTCAAAAATATATGACAAACATAATGATTATCTATAAGTCCCACCATAAAAGTGCTCAAAAGGAGTCATTCTAATCACATTATGGTAAATATTTTTATAAGAAAACTCAAATGGCATCATTTGGTCATCCCAAGATCCACCAATGTTTGGAACACAAGTGTGAACCATATCCTCAAGAATATGTATAGATCTCTCTATCTGGACATCCAACTACGGATGGTATATTGTACTCAAATAGACATGATAGCCCAATGCCTCTTAAAGGCATCTAAAAAGGTGAGAAGTAAATTGAGGATCCCTATAAGAAAATATAGCTGATGGAACTCCAAAGATATGAATAATATCTTTCATAAATATATTTCCCAACCCCTCAGCATTTTTTGTATCGCTAATGGGTATAATGTGAGCCTATTTTTTCATCTGATTGATCACAAACCATATCACATTATTGTTTCTCTAATTATGTTGCAACCCAACCAAAACTCCCATAGATATATCATCCCACTTCCAAGTTGGAACTTGAAGTGGATGAAGTAGATTCGAAGGTTTTTGGTTCTCGACCTTGACTAGTTGGCATGTATAACAATGATAGAAAAATTTATTAATGTCATGTCTCATACCAAGCCACCAGAATCATTATCACATGTTATATAATATCTTCATGGTTCATGGGTGTGCATCCCAAAGGGATTTATGGAAATCCCCACCATATATTTCCTTACAACTAATGGCACAATAAAACTATTCTGATAGCATAATATTCCCTCAATGGAGAATGAACTATCAGCAATGGTATCAAAATAATAAAGATAGTTTTTAATTCTATGGGACTCATCATTAAGCTATTGTTTATGAAGGATCGTTTTGAGAAAGGAATATGTGAACAGAACACTAGGAAAATAAAACTCTAACCTTATTTTCTAAATTCCAATATGCAATTGAGCAATATGCTCCATCAAGATCCACTCTTATGATGATTATTTCACTACCTAGGTCAGAAGTTTCCTGCTTAACGCATCTGCAATGAAATTCCCTTTCCTCGACGTATAGGTGATGTTAAAATCAAAATATTTCATGTATTCCACCCAATGCCTTTAGCAGATATTAAAATATTTCTGAGAGAAGATATAACTCAATATATTATGGAATGAAAACATGGTGAACATCTCTATGTAAAGGAAATGTCTCCAGTACTTAATCTCGTGCATCATAGCTGGATGCTCAAGTTCATGGCTTGGGTAATTCTTCTTGTATGGGATAAGCTGTTGAGAGACATAAGCAACAACATGGTTACCCTTCATAAGAATTCAACCCAAACCCAAACCTAATGCATCATAGGAGACCACATATCCATTCCCAACCTATAGAATATTCAACAACGATGCAATATTCAAAATACAATTTTTCTCAACTAAATAATTATGACATTATTCATCCTAAGAAAACATTACTCAGTTCTAATTTAGAGTAGTCATCTGAGAATCCAACTTTGAGAAGTCCTTAAAGAACTAAATATAATACCCAATTAAACCCAAAAATCATAGATTCTTAAAAAAATCATGGTTGTTCCCAAGACATACCAACCTCAACCTTTTCAGGATCAACATAATTCCATGTTCCAATACCACATGTCCCAATAATTTCAGTTCTCGAATCCATAAATCAGATTTTGAATGTTTGGAATAGTGTAGCTGATTTATCAACAATTCCAAAACTACTCTCAGATGATGCACATGATCGTCCTTGGACTTATGGTAAATGAATATTTCATCCAAAAATAATACAACAAAGGTATCAATACACTCATGAAAAATTAATTTTCATTAAATTCATAAACAATGAAAAAGAATTTTATAGACCAAAAGGCATGATAGGGTAATCATAATGGTCATAACTGCTTTGAAAGGATATTTTATAAATGTGGGATTGTTTTATTCTCAGCTGATGGAAAACAGATCAAAGATCAATCATCAAGAACCACTTCTCCCCTTTCAACAGATCAAAAAGATCATCAATGCCTAGAAATGAATACTTGTTATTTAGCATGACTCTGTTGTGTTTTTGGTAATCAATGAAAAAGAGAAGAGAACCATCACCCTTCTTAGAAAAGAGAATAAGCATCACCCAAGGTGAAACATTCAAGTGAGTAAATACTTTCTCAAGAAAATCATCCAACAAAATATTTAACTCTTTTATTTTTTCTGGTTACACACAATGAGAATGAATTGACAATGTTTGACTACCAGACACTAAATCGATAGAAATAACTATGTTCCTTACAAATAGTAGACCAGTGAAGTAATAAGGAAACATGTTGGGAAACTAGATGACCACTATAGGGAGATCATATCTCAATGATTGTCTATCTAGATCAAAGGTGAACATAGATATCACATTATCAAACTCTGGATAAGAAGGTCCTAATCTACTTGACCTTAGATTCCACTTTCCTTGAAATACACAACATACACCATTAAGGGTAGTAAAGAGTACCTTTCAAAAATAAAAATCAATTTTGGATTTATTGGCAATGATCCAATCCATTTTGAATATGGCATCAACATGTTTCATGTCGAGAACTGGAAAACTCTAAGCAATATCAACATCTGATAATGATAAAGCACAAGAGGGACTATAAAGTCCCTTCTCTCTCTTTGTTCCATGAAGAGTATCAATATCCATCACATAAGACAAAATATCTATAAGAAAATTTACCATATTAACAACATGGGTTGAAATAAACAAATGAGATGCACTAGTATCAGATAATGAAGTAACTAATGATGAACCAATAGTGTTGGTACCTCTTATAGTCATTGGACCCATATTCGCTTCCTGTTGAGAAAATTCCACTATGTGATACATCTTCATTCTGATTGCCTGTGGATAAAGATCCTTTGTTCGTGAAGCATCTGATTGTAATGTAGTTTCGGTAGGATCTGATGATCCCATGCCACTATGTAGAGAGGGAAAATATGGAAGAACATCTCCAAGTGACCCGAGCATCTGCAAGATCTATATATCATGGGTGACTCATTGAAAACCCTCTTTTAATGTTCAGGATTTCCACGCAGGTAGAAAATAAAAGTGCCTATAAAAGACACAACATGAGTTTTGAAAAAACCTACTATTGAGAAAAACTATGAGAATCATCACACCACTATTTTACCATATAATAATACAAACTTCCATTGGGAGAAAAGGGAACTCTAAAAAACCATGACTTTCTTGGTACATCCATTTTGACCATTAAATCTATATCCAACACATTAGTATAAGAAGGTAGATTTATTAAGAACACCTGAGAATAAATATTCTCTTGAATTCCCAACCCAAATTTTTGACTGTTAATCTTCTCAATTGATATAACCTCTGGTGAAAAATACCCTAGCTCAATAAAATAATTCATATATTTTGGCATGGTTTATTCAACCTCCTCACTTTTGAAGAACTCTAAATCCCTGTATAACAACATCGACTCTGGATATAATTGGTTAGTGGAAACATCCTTGATGTATTTCCACTCTAAGACTTCATGCTTCTTTGTTATCACCATTGTGCCCCACCAACTTTGGATATTTTCTTCCAACATGAAGGTGCCACACTTGACATTAATTTTATCAAGGGTATCAAAGAACCCAAAAAAATGCTCAATCTTTATCAACCATTACTTGGCCTCCTGAGGATCATTTAATCATTTTAACACTAGTGGATTTTGGAGAAGTAATTATTGAGAACAATCCCATGGAACATTCCTCTATGGTTCCACAACTAGATCCTGAATGGGTAAAAATAGTGGTGCATGTCCCAGAGCTTAGACAATACTCCCAATCACCTCAACCAAACTCAGGTCCACGAGAATATTTTATCACTATGGTTCACTATTTGCTTCCTCATGGATTTGATTTGCATGTCTTATCAAAGGAATGGTGTTGCACAACATGAGAAAACAATGTTGAAGATGTCATATTAACATTAAAATAGAGAAACAGAAGAAACTAATCCCATCATATAGACATACATATTTTAATTTCAATATATCCAAATCAAATGCATTTAAAAGATACGAACTAATCATAAATACGTACTTCACTAACCACCCATGGTGTCTTAAGGTTTATTGTAGTGATATATGACTAGGAATTCAATTAAAACTACCTCTTATGTCCTGATAAGAATACACATTTGTATACTAACTTCAAGACAACAAGCTCAACCTTGAGCTCTGATACATCTTTCTCATGAACCATCCTTGGTAACCTAGTAACCCATAAACCTATATGATCTTAACATATCTTGAAGGGAATTCCATATCTCCATGGGTTGGTGACTAGCACCTGGCATCATCCAACATGAAAGTGGTAACAATTTTTTAGAAACATTATAAAAACAAATAAATAATTCTGTATGAAAACAAGAGAAACTCCACAAAGAGAATTGTACCAAAAGTCAAATGGGTATAAACAACCCAAATTTATATAGTAAAGCACTAGGGAATATAAAAGCCAACCCAAACCTAATTGGACTCAACTCTTGAAACCCAAATATCAACTTCTAGAACCACCTCCAAGTGGTGATTTTCCCCTACTCAAACTTGGAAGAGGATAATATACAAACACCTGAAGGCAGAAGTAGGCTGTGAGATAAAATTCTAGTAGGGTATCACTAAGGATTCTATAATAAGATTACAACATTTAATTAACAAAATAATGATTTAAATATTAATAAATAGGTATTGAAGTTCAAAGAATAATTAAAACAATTCACTCATTACAATTTAAATGAAGGAAATACTTTGAATAAATGGATTCACAAAACATTTATATAAAAAAGTTTATATAAATTCATTAGTCATTTAAAATAGTTGACAAACATTGTAACACATTTATATCTCAAATATAAACAAGTGAAGAACATGGTCATCTACAAAAAAGTACAATATTTACAGGCTACAAGATACTCACAAACTATAAGGTGATCAAAACATTATGTTTATAAAAATGTCCCTCTGACAATTAACAATGGATACTCATCACAATCCCATCAGGGATGTGACCTAATACACTGGGTTTTGTTTATATTGTATAGTTTTAAAAGAGTTTTATACCAATAAGTCACTAACTACCTAGGCTTTCATGTTCTCTAGTACAATAAATGATGGGAATTTTATTTTAAAACTATTTAAAATATAGTTAATCCCAATTTTCATTTCAAAAGTGTTAATTTTCCATATAATAAATTGTGGTTTTAAAAAACATCTCCCTTTTTATAAGATAAAACCATTGGGTTTCTATCAAAACATTATTAATAAATTTTCTAAAATACCAACTTGAAATAAATTTCATCCAATAAATTTAATAATTTAAATTCCACAATTTAAATACACAATTTAATTTGAACAATTTCTATCCAATTTCACAACACTCCCTAATTCAATGGAATTAGGGGGTTTTCCGATTTCATGCAAACAATATTTCTCATTCAAATCCCCCAATTAAATGGAATTTGGTTTTTAATAAAATAATTGAAATCATTTTATTGAAATTTAATTTAATAAACAATTTAATTTAAATCAATCAATTTAGGGTTAATCAAATTTCTATATCATAACAGAACCACCTACCTTTTCCACAGAAACACAAATCCCACAAAAAAACCCACCAACAATAAAGAAGGGAAAAAATATCTAAGAAATCAACCTAGAAATAAGATTAAATCAACACCAAGTTTAGATACATCAATCCTAAGATGATCTTTCAAACCCCAAAGAGGGTAAGAGAAAGAGACAATGAGATAAGGATAACACTTACCTGGAAAGTCACACTGTAACCGTAACAACATCGAATTGCAGAAAAAAAATGACCTGGAAAGGTTCAAGGGATCCAAAATCACATGGGGACGGATATAGGGTCGAGAGAAAGGTACTATAAAGACTAATAAAAAAATTTCATCCTATCTTCCTTTTCAAAAATAGAACTCGAGAGTTTACACAACATGTAACCCAATTACATTCCATGTAATTAACAAATCCAAAAATCACTGAAAAACATGTCACCTGTTGTCAAAATAATATATATTATTATTTTAGAATTTTCACACTGTGTAACCATATTAACTGGTATTTAAATACTCAGTAGGATACAGAACCAGTAGGTTTTATGCTAAAACCCAAAAAAATCTTTGGCTTTATCATTATATGTATACTCATTTTTCTTTTCATCCCTACCAAGATAACGAAAAAGGAAAACCATGATAGTGTTTAAAATATACCTATCAGAATGTTAAAATGATGTTACATTCAAACAAGTGATTTTTCTGAAAACAAAATACTCAATTTAAATTTTTATTAACATTTAAATATGTGTATGTGTTCATCCAATCTTCTTTGAGAATAAAGTGATGTTTCAATAGTTTGGGATCAGTTATAGGCTGAAAACCTATGGTTGGTCATTTTAGGAGAGTTTTTTTATCAAGGGTAAATTGACCTAATTAGAATCCTTTATATAGGTCACTCGTACAATATTTTTCTTACACTAGAAGATGGATAAGAATACAAACATGTTGGCAGCGACACTAGACATGTGTGAAAATGAAAAATGATGAATAGTGGGGGAAATGGTGTCACGAGGAAGTAGATTATGTGGGGGAGATTTAATGGATGAGGTGATATTGATTGTATGGTCATAATCTAAATTTATGATTAAACAACAGGTGAATAGTACACATGAGATGAGTCTAGCATTAAAATATTCTCCATATGGTCACTCACATATAAGATAAGAGCTCGTTTTCGTGGTCCAAAAGATTGTGATTGGGTTAAATCTTGATGGGCCTTGTACACATTCTTATTAGTCAATTATCCTGACCTATACATGATGTCAGGCCTTTTACATTGGTCATGCAGGTGCGTTGTGTTAAGCATGTCTTGATTCTATAATTCTGTTAATTTATTTTTTGTTTTGATGCTCACAAAAACCTAGACTATAATTACAAATGAATTTAATATTAAGTGAATTTCATGAAATTATTATTCACCAATATATTTATTAGGGAATACTATTCAAGGTATTAGTTAGTTGGGAATACTCATTAATGTAGGTATTATATGATTAAATTTATTCTGGAAACACTTTTAATACTATACATTTGTATGTGTAATGTAAGGAATGGAAACCCTACATTTTGAAAAGCACGTATGGATTATATACCCTATGATATCAGGAATGTGTGGTTATGAAACCCTATGTTTGGAAGTAACCATATGTTTAATAAAAAAAATGCATGGTACGTCAATATAAATTTTTTTATCAACTCTACATTGTCAACCATAAATTTTAAGTTTTGTTATCACGTGAAGGAACCCAACATTTGACTATTCAACATTGAAGTTTTAAATCTACGATATTATCTTTGATTTATGAAATGGTCTTGGTGAGAATAAATATATTTTCATTGTGGATTTATGATCGATTTAAATCCTCATTATAATTGTTTTAAAGGATCATATTCAATAGTGTAAACAATTCCAATTTCTAAGGGAAGTTACGACCTATCTTGAATGTTTTTGAATTTAAATATTCATGATATACGATGAGATATTTGTAGAGTAAGTTTCACCTAGTTCTATTCTAAATAAAGTATAAATATCAATATTCTCTTCATTAAAAAGATAGACGAATATAAAGAAATAGATAAATATAATAAGGTGTGTGTTATTGCCTTTAGTGATACACTTTGGATACATACATGTTTTGATATATCATCTCAACTATTATTTTTGTTGTCATTGCTACTATACATTATCATTACATATTCTTATATAATAATGATGAAGAATTTTCTTAGATATACAATTTGGATACATAAATATTTAAATATCTATCTGGTTTTTTATTTATTGTAGTTTGAAGAAAGCCTATAAGAATTTGATGATATATTTTCTTATGTGAATTATTTAATATATGAACACATCTGCTAGTATTTACTACAACTGTGATGTTTTATATGTATTCTCAACAAAATAAATCTCTATTTATTTGTTGGAGTATAGATAGCTCGGACTCAGTCATGCTTAAGTGTCAACTTCTTGAACTATGATGTGGTTTTACAATCCCTTGTAAAAGAACCAGAAGGCTCTTTAAGGCCTTATTGTAAATGTGTCAACTACCTACACTCAATTGTTGTTTAAATGTATCTAGATAAGTGGACCTAGTTAAATTCACCAATATCTTGTATTTGAGCATTGGTGGAGTGGGATAAGGGATATTTTTCCCTAAACAACTATAAATTGTAGTGTTCATTTCCATTATTTGTTTTTGTTTCTCTCATATCTTTATGGGAAATGGAATGTATCACTTTGCAAAAAGAGAGGTATTTTGAATATGTAAAATTTTTGAAAACCACAAATCACACCCCTATTATTTCTTAGTCTTCATCATTATCATCTCGAACTTACAATTAGTATCAAAGTCAGGGATTTACTAGTATATTTTCATCTTGAATTTTTTCCCCTGGTATCAACTGTTGACATAAAAGGAATTTATTTATTGCTATATTTATATTTTCAAATTACTTGAACACATTTTATTCTATTTGATACTACCAAGTAATATCAATATCTATACTTATTTTGGAATATTTTATTTGATATAAAAAAGTGGTATCATAAGGATCTACTAAATATTTTTTTGATCTAACAAGCCCAAGATAAATATTAATACAAAGACCATATGGAATGGAAAATTCGAGATAAGGTATATCGATGATCCATGCTCCAAATTTTAGTGGTGATAATTTTGGATGCTGGAAATCCCAAATGATTATTATTTTTTAAATATTAGAAAAAGGGACTTTATAAAGGCTATCAAACCTTATGAGATTCTTAAGGAAGTTGTAAAAGACTAGAATGATAAATAATAAAGGTAATATGATCTCAACAAAAAAGCAATAAATGATATTGTGTGTGGTTTAACAACTGATGAATTTAATCAAGTATCTCAATTTCTGACTACATATAATTTTTGTTAGATTGTTTCTAATACCTAAGAATTAAATGTCAATATTATACAAATAAGATAAACTATATTGAAAATAATTTTTGATACTTTATGACGTGTGAGGATGAAACTATAACTCAAATGAATGTAATATTGAAAAAGACTGTCAAAAATGTTGTTAATTTTGGAAATCTAATTCTACAATCTGAATGAGCATTAAAAATACATGTATTACAACCCTATAAGTGGAATGTAATATCTTTATTTATACGTTAATCTACACTAGTAAAAAATTTGACCATGAAGGGTTCGATTGGAACACTAATGATGTAAGAAGCTAAGATGCAAGATAAAGCTGAAAATCATATAAAACTCGAAAACTAGTCTCTAAAAACTACTATGGATGAATGATATGAATCAAATCATCCATTTTTAGATAAATAATTATTTTATATATCTAATACATTTAAAAATCAATACAGAAATAAAAATAAAGAGACTAATCAAAGAAGATTCTATGACTGCAAGGAAAAATATCATATAAAGGAAAACTATTATTTACTCAAAGATCAAAAGAAAATACAATTACAAGATAAAGGGAAAGAAAATTTCAAAGGATACCTAGAGTAATACTTCTAGTTTTCATGATGAATCTTTTACAGATTTTCGGTATAATCATAAAAAGAAAATGGTATGTCTTATAGCCCATACGAATCACAAGGTACAATCTTATTAATCTCAAAACTCTAGTTATGATAAACATTCTTATAAATAATTGAAGAAAAAAATTTACTAGAAAAATATTAATTTTTAAATAAAGACTAATATTTTAATATATCTTATGATACCATTCTATTAGATAAAGAAAAATTTTCAGAACAGACTAGATTGAAAATCTGATTCTCCCAAATCTTGTAAATTTCATGATACTAAAATTAAGGAAAAATGGGTTAAATTTGATGATTAAAAACAAGATTCTAGTTTACTAATAAAAGGATTAAAATATTTAAATTAAATCATTTGGAAAAATAAAATACCAAAAGTAATATTTAGAATAGGAAGAAATGGTGAGAGACTAAAACAATATAAAAATTAATTTGAATCTAATGTATATAATAAAGAAAATTCTACTATTGATTTTTTTATTGTGGTATTAATGGTCACTGTAAAAATTATTATTATTTTAGATACCTTCAAATTTGTGGTTTCGAAAATACTTATTTCTCAAATAATTTGTTTTAATATAAATAAAATAATTCCAATTCAAAATAAAAAAGTTTGGTTACCTAGAAACTTAATTCTTAAAAATTTTGGACCCAAAATAATATGTGTACAAAAAAATCATTTGCATCTATTATTTTGAATGAATATACAACTGAGATGCATCGTTAAGTTCTTTAGTTATTGAATGATTGGAATATACCAAATTAGTGAACAACTCTGAAGTAGTTCATTATCAAAAAATATTTATTACAAAACTCACTGATCCATGAAGTATATAATTTTTAATATTATACTTTTGGTATGTTAATTATTTTATATAGGAAGAGAAATATATTATTCAAAAAAATTAAATAAAACTCTTCTTTAATATTTAAAAATGTTTTATTTTATTTCCATTATCTAATTGATTTGTTGAAATCTTAAAATATTTTTCCTTGAGAAAAAACTATATTTGTTATTAAATTTTTACATTTTCTTTTTATACATTTTTGAAATCTTTTATATTTTATGTTCTTAAAATATTAATGGTTTATAAAATTCAAAATACTCTTATTATGTAATATGAAATGATTATTCTCTATTTTTTTGTCCAAAGAAAATGAAATATCATAAAAATTGTGTCAAAACCTAATGTTTCATCTTCTTCTAAAAAAATTTAAATAATGAAGTATTCCTCTTTGAATAATCTTGTTCAAAAGTTTCTGTGAAACCAAACATAATAAGATGTATCAATCAATTACTTCAAGTTTAGAAGGAAATCATTCTCACAAAAGGATGAAAGGTAATACTTCTAGTTTCTCTATTACATATGTTAAATATTTACTTAAAATATATTAAAAATGAAATAAGGAAGATCAAATTCATGAAGAAAATGTAATTTTTTCTTATCAAATATCTTATGAAAAGCTTCTATTGAAATTCATCACTTTGAATGAAGAAAAATTGATGTTATAAGATACTTGGGATGAATCTAAAAATTTTTATGAGATCTATAGAAATTATCTATATAAAAAGTGTTTTTTATTCATTACAAAAGGAGTATTAGAATATAAAAGATAAGTCGACCTTGAAAGTAGATTTTAAAACTTTTAAAATAGAAATTATCATTAAAATGGAGTTTCTGATAAAAGAAATTGCTACCAAGATGAATCTTAATAAGATGAAGTTGTTTCTGGTTGAACTGTGCTCATCTTCTTCATATCGAATAACATTAGATGTTTGAAACAGATTAGAATAATTTTCTAAAGTTTTAGCTACTTTAAGTGATAAAGTTTGATGTTTTGAAAGTTTAGATGAATAGTCTATTCCTTCTTAACCCTACAATTTTATTTTATATTTCCATTTAATATAAAATGTTTTGTTCTCAAAGATAATTTTTTTATTAATTTTTTTTTTGATATTATATTGTTCTTAATTTCTATTTGATAGTCCCCTTATGTAAGTATATATTTAATATTTAATTATTTCATAAATATGTTTATTTCTGAAAATATTAATACTATATTTGTTACTTATGAAATTTTTGATTTATTTAATATCCTATTTTCTATGATTTAGGGGGATTTTAATTAAATAATTAGTTTGGTTATTTTACTATTCTTATTTATTTCATATCTATGTTTTTATCATGAATTTAGGGAGAGTATATTTATAGTTTTATAGTTATTTTGTAAGTAAATTATTAGATTAATCAATTTTATGATTTTTTTATTAAATTGATTTATTAATAGTGTCATAGTTTGTGTTCTTATGTTTAATTATTCATTTCTTTTAAATTTTAGTTTTTTTTTTTTTATTAACTATTGAATTCTATTTATTTAATTTTTTTATTTTCTTAAATAATTTAATTAATTAATTAATTAATAGATGTAATTTGTATTTAATTATTAATCCATTATCCTTAAATATTTAATAAATTATTTTCATTAATTTGAAATATAAATTACATTGTAAATTACTCATTGTTTTTAATTAATTAATTAATTATTAAATGAAACATAAATTTAATTGTTTATTTTTAATTTTATTGGTTTAAATATTTATTTAAATTTAACTTCAAATTTGAGTATAAATTTATTCAATTTCATATGATTCTTTTTTTTAATTTAACATGTGTATATTTTACATGTGGACGATCTTTAGGTGATAAAATTTTGTTAAAGAAAATGATCTACTGCATGGCTAAAATTAAGCGAATATGTCCACTAAATAAAATTTCACAAAGTAAAAAATGAATTGCCCATGTGTGTTGGACAAATCAACCAAGACCAAAAAATAAGTGACCACACGCCACTTGATCATCCATGAAGTCAATCAATCAACCACATCTCAAGAGTGGTCCTGGATACCACAAAAATCGACACAGTAAATTTCTTTCAATTATGTGTATTATATGATTTGACCGCATGAGTAACATCAATTGACTGTGTGACTGCAGTACTCAACTGATCAAATATAAAGGGAGAAATTAAAAAAAAACTTAACTACAACCACACCAAATATTCCTAAAGAATCTGATGTACTTTTCCCTATTGATGATAGAGAATCGAGCTTGAAACAAATTTGATGATTGACAGCTGAATCACTTCCAGAACTAAAATTGAATGAATATGTATCATAATCATGCTGTATATATTTATGATCGAGCTTGCGTGGTTGAACATTTTATAGATCTGGGAGATCTATTATGCCAGATTCCATTAAAATAGAATACTTTTACTGGATAAATCATAGATGAAGCCACACCGACATGTCTTCATAAAGATGATGAAAATCAGAATACCAATAGAAATTGAAATGAGATATGCAACCACCATTGTATAAATTGAATCCATAATTTAAACACATAAGTAATGCAGAATAATACTAGTGTCTTTGGATCTAATAAGAAATGGGAATCCAAAACTAAGAAAGAAGTGAATGTCTTGCACACTGGTTTTTGATAATGAGGGAGATGAACCCAACTAAGATCTGTACATAACTATATCTAACCAACAACAGGCCAGAGTTATTTCATCAAGTTGAGTGCAACTGAATTCAAGAAAGATTCAATGTAACCTAAAAGAACCAGAAGATGGAAACAAACCTTAAACTGAACTTACTGAAGAAGGAATATGATATCAACTTGGAACCTGCATTTGAGGCATTTAAATTATCCATTTAATAACATGTTTCCAATCAAAGGGATGAGTTTTTTACTCATTTTCTCTATATAGGTACTTGATGAAGCAGAAATCATAACCTCAATTTTCAAAATTATGTTATTGAAATGAAGGAGACTGATTCAATCATCTCGTTCACTAAAATGATTGAATTGTTGTTGTAGCTAATTGAACCTATGAACACTGATTCCCAACTCAATTTTTATGAAGATGAATTGTAAGAGAGATCATTAAAATTTGATATAGACTAAATTCCCACTAGAGAGATGAATTCAACATTAAGTTTGGATCATAAATTAGGGGTTTGATCATGATAAAATAAGGCCGAAATTTTAAAATGCTTATTTTTGGGCTGTCAAAGGTAATGAACTTAGTTGAAAATAGTTTAGAGGCCTGTTTCACTAGAAGAGAATCGACCATTTAGTGTCAAAACTGGTTTCAATCTATTACTGAGATTGAATAAATTATTTTTAGGTGGAGAAATAAAATATTATTTGAGCGAGACTGAGTTAGAGTGAGCATTATATTTCCATCTGGCATTATCATGTCACTACTTAAAAGTCATGTGTTGGGTAGACACAAAGAATTCATGAAGAATAAATCAATTTATAAGTCAATTTAGGTTCATTTAAAATGGGTTGTGTACGGGTATATCATGATTATTATAAGGGTTTCTTTCATAGAATATAATAGTGATTGAATACCAACATTACTACCACATGGTTAGAGAAGAACTGGTGACCGAGTTGAGTTGGTGTATGATGATCCCAATGAATATGAAAATAAAAATAAATAAATTTTGAGAGTATATAGGACCTTGAAAAACTGGTGAGGGATAGACAATCATTTATTGGGAGAACACACATCAAAGAGCATAGATTTTAACTAGATCTAGATAACTCGATTGAGAATAGAGAATACAGGAACCTGGTGGATGGAGTCTTATTTGACATATAAGGTTCATTTTTTCTTCTTTATCCGGTATATATTTTTTATGTTGAATCTGTTTCATAATATTTTTGTTTTCGTTCCTAAAAAGTGTAGTGAAATAATTTAGGGTAATCATATTATAATATTTTAAATTTATTAATATGTTATTCTCTTAAATTACTCAATTAATTGACTGTATAAGACCCCAAATATCTTATTTTTGTTCATAATGAACATCAATTTTACACTATTCTATAGTCCTACAGGTGATGATAGTGAATACTCTTCCTTTTAAGTTTAACCAAAGTACTGAAAACATAAAATCCTAATGCTCTCTTCTCAATTAAAAACTCTCCATTCCTAACTATTGACCTTGAAATTATTTCTTAAAGAAGATCAAAAGGTTATGTTAAACATTGGAGTGAGAGCTCAGTGTATCATCACTATTTCTCTAAAGAACTAATGTATTTGTGGTTTGTTTAGTTAAGAATATACAATCATTTATATTAATTAATAATAGTCAAATATCCCAAATGAAAATTGGTATTATCCTCTTAGTCTTTATTATTGTTCTCTTTTTATCACTTCTGTTTCATATTTTCAAATACCACACTTAATTCACACACACTTCACTTCTTAATTTAATCATTTTTAAGTTTATTGGTGAGTTGTTTTTGATTTTTTAATCTATTTTTTGGTCACACACAGACATGCACCATATCTCCTTCCCTATGGATATAACACTCATACTGACCATCGTTCTAGTTATAGGTAGTTCTAGGGTTTCATAAATAAATAAATTGACATGTTCTCAATGATGATTTGTTTAAAATCCAAAAAAGAATTGATAGGAACCTCATCCCATTTAAAAACAAACAGTGAAAGAGTCTATAGTATACTACAAGGAATTAACCGATTCTCCCTTATCTACTGGAAGGTGTAATAACGAGACACATAAAAAGAAATATAGTGATTCATATCCAGCCACTAGAAACATTGTCTCATATCATAATACATATTCATTATGCCAGGGTGAATGAACTAAGAGGTGTTATGAAAGTAATGAAAGAATAATTTTCTTATAGATTTTTGGATAAAAAACTGATCCCCCGAAGTTAAGAAAACAATCCAAAGGGAGAGACCAACCAAAAACTATCTCCCCTCCATTTAAGGTTTCTATAATACCTCTAAAATCATCATCATACTATTGAAACTATAGAATATGATCTAGGAGTGATGATGAAAATTAAACACTAGTTATAAACATACATAAATCGTTCACCTTATCATCAATATATATTTTACTAAAGAGACCAATCTGGTTCCAATCCTCCATTGATTCCAAAATACCATGTGGCATAGGTTTTCGGCGTAGATCTTTAGCAATGAAATTCCTCTTCCAAGGGATATAAGGGATTTCAAAGTCGAATGTCTGATGGAATTCCCCCAATTATCCCTATCTAAAATTCAAGTATTTCTAAGAAAATATATAGCTCATACTCTTTTGATTAGAAAAGACTGTGAATATCTCCCCAATGAAGATAGTGGCGCCAAAATTTATGTGTATTCATAACTACCACAAACTCCAAATCATGGGTAGGGTAATTTTTCTCATGCGACCAAAGATGAAAAAGAATAATAGGTCACAATTTTATCATCCTACATAAGAATATAACCCATAATATCACTAAAGGTATCCAAAAACACCACATATCCCTTACTAGGATCTGGTAAGATCAAAATTAGAGCTCATGTTAGAATTTATTTTTACTCCTAAAAATAAGTTTGAAATTTTTCATCCCATGTGAACTTAACCCCTTTCTTGGTAAGAGTGGTCAAGGGTGATTCCAACATCAACAAATCCTTAATGAACCTCTAGAAATACCCAAAAAAACTATGAATCTCCTCATATGAAAAACATTCTTGGATACTTCCATGAAAATAATGCCTTCACTTTCTCAAGATGAACTAAAATTCTATGCTCTAAAATCATGTGTCCCATGAACCTCTTATTGAATAGATAATTTGAAATTTTAAATCTTTCCATAAATTCATTATCTCATGAATATTTCCAAAACCAAATTCCTATTCTATTAATGATTAGTATTTGATATCGAATAAACTAAGATATCATCTATGAACACCTCAATTATGGTGTTGATATACTTATGAAATATCTAATTTAGAAAATAAATAAAAATATCTGGATAATTATTCTAACCAAAAATAATCACAAGATATTCATAATGGACACAACTTCTATTGAAAGCGGTCTTAGGAATATTAGAGTCATGAACCCTGAAGTGATGATAACCCAACCGAAGATTGATTTTCAAAAACAAATTCACCCCTTTAAATAATCAAAAAAATTGTCCATGTGAGGAATGGGGTACTCATTCATAACATTAACCTAGTTTAACTTCTCATAGTCCACACAAAAATGAATTGAAACATCAAACTTCTTAGAAAAGATAATGAGGTATTCCCACTGTGAAATGCTATGATGAATAAATTCCTTCTTAAGTACACCATCTAATTGAAACTTGCACTCAGTTTTCTCAGAATGTGCTATATGATTAGAGGGTATTATGACAAACTTCACACCCAACACTACAGAAATTGTAATATAAACATCCCTCTATAGATTAAGACCTAATAATTTATTTTTGAAGACATTAAAAATTTCCAGGAAAACCATGGGATGATCCCCAAAAGATAAAATATCATCATGATAGACTAAAATGACAAACAAAAAACTACCAATCATTGGTCAAGAATAACCTATATGACCATAACTCAGACCCCACTCCCCATAAAACACCAAATAGGTCCCATAAAAATCTATGAATAAAACATTCTGGTGATAAAAATTAATCTTAGCATAGTGAGAAACTAAACAATCTGTCCTATTGATGATGTTAAATAGATCCAGATTCAGAACCAACAAATCCCAAACTAAATACATATCATCAATCAATAAAGAATAAGATGATTATAAAAACCCTTTCTCTTTCTTCTCTCCCTGAGGTTTCACTAGCTCCATTAAAAAAGACATTATCATCATTTTAATTTTTATTACATCAAATTAATAGAAAAATATAAATGAGTGGGAGGCACCTGTATAAAACAAAGTAGTTTATATAGAAGATGAAACAAAAATGATACCTCTCACTATAATTGGGCCCACATCAAAATCCACTAGAAACACTTCTACCATGAATAGGTTATTCCCTCCTGAGTCTTGTGGATGGAACCTTATGGGATTTGAAACATTTGACTGCACCACAGTGGCCTTTGGATTCGAAGATCCCTATCCATAAAAAGGTATATACATAACCTAGAATAAATACTTTAGGTGGCCTTAATGGCCCAATGAATTAAATACTTTCATGAGTGTGGTACATGTATATATGGTTTTCCTAACCTTTCCAAATTGATAGAGAGTCATGGGAACGCATCTGATGCTACTGATGGTGAATAGGGGACTTGCTACTAAGAACCACAACCACCACTCCCATGATTGACATTCCACATCCTCTCAATACCATGTTTTACTCTAAATATATCATTGGGAAAATATAATAGGTAGTGAATCTAATATTTCTCATAATACCCATCTCTTCCAATCCAATACAATGTGTTAATATACCTATATCATGGAGTCCCACAACCGCTTACTAGGACCCTCAATCCAAAAGTTCATGCACATCACCATGACAGTCTTAGGTGTATCTAGGAAGTGGAATACCTGGTTGATATTGTATAAGAAACCATCGACACCTTGGGGCTCATTTTTACCTCTTAAATATGGGGGATTCTCATGTAGGAACCCTTATGATTGATCCCTGCCTACCTCATATATTGGATACACCTCAAAAACTTGGTTTTGAACTTGAGGAATATTGTTGTCTATGGAATGAAACACCAAAATGATAGTCTCGGTAAATTATAATACAGAGGATTCCCATGAAGAGAATATCTCTCTAAACCCTCCTATTGAACTCATGGAATAACTCTTGATGGCATGTTAATACACACTATAAACAAAAGAATGTAATAAAAAATTAGGCCATCATTTTTTAAACTATAAAACCATAAGTAAAAAATGAGATCAACATTAAAACTCAACACATCATACACATATCCCAACATCACATGGTAACTTGAGGCTCATCATGATAATATTTAGAATGGAACTCAATGTAATCTACCAATCACGTCCCTAAAATCTTATCATCAATATAAAAAACGTTCCAAGAAAATTAAACTTGATGAATAGCCTTATCTGATATGGGTTTTTAATAAACTGACCTAGATTACCCTCTAAAATCAGTAATCGACCCAATATTCTACATAACTAAAGGGTGTTCCTGATCCCCAAGGGCTGGTAACTATCATTCATGCACTAAAAAACAAAATGTAATTATTTAACCGTATTAAAATAAGATTCATGGCATATATACATATACTCAATGTAATGAAACATAAAAATAAAACCTAAAGAAATATATTACATAACCAAATAAGTGACATTTATAGTTATAAAACTCAAAAATAGTTAAAAAACAATATTGTTTATGTCCAACAACCAAAAAGGATAACCAAAATATGAAACCACTAATACATGTGATATGTGGGAAATGTACCATCATCACACCACCAGATGTCCATACCCAGCTAACATGAATACCACCCCCTCACTATGGCGCCTTTCCTTTTCTTGTATCAAGAGAAAATACAAGTTATACACATATGAGAAGGGGTGTGCAGGGTGTGATCAAAAAAATATCATTAGTTTCCCACCTATTTGTTCCATATAAATTATCTATACCAAAATACAAATATGATCAACATGAAGAAAACATGGCATGATAAGCAGTTAAATAATTTTATATCGAAATCATGGTAAAAAATTCCCCCTTTACCATAGTTCTAAAACAAATAAAGTAAAATAATTTCAAAAAATAATTTCTAATAACCATTTTCATTAATAAAAGAATATATATCAAAGATGAAATAGTAAAATTCAAATCCCAATGGTACTACACTCCATGGATAACAAACAGTCAGTATAACTAGGAAATTCATACATTAATATGACTAGTAAACACTAAAAGTCAATTGAAAACTTGAATCATGGTTTGGGGAATAGAGGAACACCATAGAAATTAAACCCTACTACTATGTCAATTAAGTCTTAGAGCCAAATACATCTTAATCAATGAATATAATATTTCCCTAAAAAGTGAACTCCCTTAACATATCAGAATACAAGTCTCAACACCACACCTACCACCTATATACCAAACGCTCCCATGTAAGGCATACATCAAATAATTTTTAAAGGGGTTTACACATTTCACAAATAAAAAAACCATTCATTTATATACAAACATGATTTGAAAACTAGTTCAAAATCTATTTAAAAATTATTTGAAATACGCCTTCCTTTTTACCAAAATAAGGGGAAAACCCATAATTTCTTAAAAACCTTTTTTACAAACAAAAGTAAATCATTCCAATTATTTCAAAAAACAATTTAACAAGCCCAAGTAAATCATGATTCCTCTAATATATGCTAGTGGCATAACCACCCACCTCAGACTAGGGTTTCACACCACATGTAATGGGATCTACACATCAGAATGAATGCTTAACAACAAACATGAAGACTATCCTGAAGAAGACCATAACATGAAGAATATATAAGGGGATAAAAAAGCATCATCAAATGATTACCATATATAATAAACATATCCCAATGCCACTTCCACAACCACATGTAATGAAGAAGTAGAATGGAGAAAGGAACACTTACCATAAGTGAAGAATCTAACCACAATGGAGATCAAACAAGTCAAATTGAGTGATCTAGATGGAAAGGATTCCCAAAAATGCACCAAGAGTAGCCTATTATTCAAGTAAGGGAAGAAAAAAACAAATGATAGAAACCTTATGTGTGTGGTCTGATAAAACCTACTGTACATGAGGTGTTTACGTCGTAAATCCAAGTTTTATGATGTGAAACTCCCATAATTCATGTACACTATAAAACATGTTGCTACGTGTTGAATTATCTTGAGAAATGAATTTAAAAAATGAATGGGATATATATATTGTACTGATTTTAGGACATAATTTTATTTCATTTGTTGTTACTAGTTGTAGATTTACATCCTAAATTAGAAATTTATGACGTAAATGTTTTTTGCAAGCAACGCCCGGCCTGGGCTCTATAGAAACACCTAAAATGACTCCCAAGCCCTTAAAATCTAAAAACAGAACACTAAAAAATTAAAATAGAGCATAAATTTGAAAATTGGATGTTATATTGATGTTTTTGTATGATATATTATGGCTATTATCACATTATTATGCATGGAAAAGATTGAAAATAACTATGTTCACAAGATTATGATTTACCATTCTTATAAAACCACATACTTATTTTATGAAAATTGAATAATGATTATTGATTTGATGACTTTATTAATAATTCATCTAGATGTGACTTGATTTTGTAGTTTATGATCTAAGAGTTTGTGGTTATGAATAATTTTTGTTTAGAGTAATCATTTTATTATGTTATCATACCCTTAAGACCATCTTGTGCTCTTATGATTGATATCTCTCATGTTTACCCTTACTAAGCATATGATCACACCCTTAATTATATTTTTATTCCTTAGTTATTTATGAAAGGTTCTATGTATGATATTTATATAAGGGAACCAATATTAATATCTTAATGGGAGAGAGTGAAGATCATTTATGAAATAAGTTTATTATGTAACTAGTCTGCAAAGACACTAAACCATTATGGTCCTTGAGAATGTATAATTGTGGTATGTATTTAATATTCATCTATAATAATGTCATATTTATATATGATATTCTTGTTTTATCTCATAATTAAGAAGGGATACATATTAATAAATATATATTTATAGTGGTATACATGGATTGTTATCTTAAAATTGATGAACCATACATATTAGTGTATCATTTTAGATAATATTTCTATGTAAAAGATTCATTAAATATTTATTTTCATATTTTTTTAGAATTAAATATCAACATATTTATATTTATTTTTTAGATGATATTTCCCTGAAAAATTTCCATGTAGGTGATCATTCCTTTTTTGAAGAGGATGATCCAAAAAATTAATTATTAAGGAATATTTTGAACAAGAAGTATTATTGGAATGACTAATGTGGGTAATGTAACATTACTTTCATAATTTATTTTATATTTATTGAACATATTTTAATTTATATACATTCTAACCTTTTATTAAATAATTTTAGATTACTGATATATTAGAAGGTGTCTGATTTCTCATAATGAAAGCGATATTATATGTTCAGTTGGTATCCATGAGAAACCATGTGAAAATAAATTTTTAATATTCATATAATTTGAATTTCATATCATATTTTTTGCGTATTTCACTGCCCTATGTACTAAGGGACTCGTTCTTTCCACTCCATATTCTATCAGTATGTATAGGATGTTTATTTTATCCCATCCCATGACCAGTCCACCAAGATTACAAATGTGGACATGATATCCTACTTATTGTTAAGAACTATTTCTTCCCTAAGGCTCGTAATTACCTTAGTATACATATTCCATGATTCCCACATCACCATACCCACTTCTACATACGCATAGATCATTGGTACTTAGTACTTTTACCCCTCCTTCCATGCTTTCCAATTGGCCATTAGGACTTATTACTACTACCCCTCATCTCAGGCTTTCTCCTTTTCCTATCACTATTAAGGACAGTACACACCCCAACCAAGAGGCCATTGAGGATACTGATCATCTGGGTATTACATAGATATATTAGACTCCTATATCAATTAAATGTTTATATTATTCCATAGTATTAGTAATTTTTATCCATTGATAATTTTTGTTATTAATTTATTATTATATGCGAGTAGATGTGATACTTCTTCTAATACCGAAAACATAGTCACAAATGGATTCCTTATTAATGGAGTAAAAAAATTTAGGTCAAGGTAGACTATAATGAAGATCAATAAATGATATGTAAAAATGGTAAATAATATAAAATTTTCATGGGAACACTATTTTGATAAAGTGATATCATACACATGCATCCAATCCCACGGTGTAAAGTTGATTTTTGAAATCAAATATAAATAGGGTGAAAATATTTGGGTATCATTATTAATCTATTTTTCTATGAAATTATTAAATTTTTTAATATATAATAAATTATTTAATTTATAAAGCATCATTTCAAATTTCATTAAAGGGGAAACTTTACAGGTATCTCTCATTGGAGACTTGAGTGAACATTACAGGTAGTATAAATATGATTTGTTTCAGGGATGGAAGTAAATATATGGAACCTAATAGAAGAATTGTATCTATTGAAGTGATTTTTATGACATTTATAATTTTTCAATGATTTCAAAATTAGTCATCCAGATATTTCTTGCGTATTTTTTTTATTTTTCAATTATTATATCAAATATTTTATTTTTATTTTTTGTAACTATTATTTATAAAAATAAAATTTCCATTAATGAATCAATATAAAAGAATAAAAAATAATTCGATCATGTTATAGTTTAACTCTCTAGTGAATTAGTATGCTATATCATGATAGAAATCATGTAATTATTATTTAGTTTATTTTAGATATATATATATATATATATACATGTATATATATATATGTGTGTGTGTGTGTGTTTATTTATTTATATTTACATATCCAAAATTAATTTTTTATTGATTTCAATGTAATTTATATAAGAAATCATTAAATATCAAAGTTTTGGTATGTCATGTCCAACTTTTTTGGGTTAATCCCTTAGAAACGGGATGGAAATCATGTCAATGTGATCATATGAGAAAACCTTAAAAGTAATTTTTTTACTCGATAAACATAATTATTTTATAAAGTTATTTAAGTATATGATCTTAATTTTCAAATTATTTCCACAAGTTGATTTGGAGGCTATTGATAATATAGTATTGGAAGATTTTTGTTTGGATGATAAATTTAATAAGGTTTTTAGTCATGATCGACCTAGTAGGGTTCAATGTAGGCCTAGAAATAAAATAACACCAGTAATATTTTATCCATCATCAAGAACTAACAATTCATCCACTACTTATATTAAAAAAAATTATTTTTTGAAATAGAAAAATGAATTGATATTATAAATCATTAAATAAATAATGTATTCTGGTTTATATGTTAAATAATTCTAAGATATATTTCTTCCTAGTTGAATTTTCTATTAAACAAATTTTAAGAATCATTTTTTCCTAATGGTTTACTTTCAACCACTAACCTGTCTCATTGTAATGGTGCTATTATAGATGAAGATGTTTTCTTACAAAATGAATAAGTTGATGATGTGGTTGGTGGTGGTGGTGGAGAGGACCCTACTCAATCTTGAGTGAATTTTATTCATTATTAATAAGTTAATATTTTCTTAAATATTATTACTTTAGAGGTTATTTTATTTTAATAAAAAATTCTATATATTTATTTTATAATGAATTTCCATTTTAATGAAACCATAATATTATTGTTTTATGTAACATCAATTTGATTTTATGTGATCCATTTTTTTAGTGGGGTAACATACTATTTCTAGTCTGTAATAACTGTTACTAATTTGGATTTAAATTTGACACATTTTTCTATTATAAAAGTTGGTTGAATGTAACATTTTATTAAATTTATTTGTTGTTAATTATTTATCACATTAGTTTTAAATAATCAAGTTACTATTATAATATGTATCAGATTATGGTGTTCCTAGAAGGTGGATAAGTATTTTTTATTGAAAAAAGTATATTTATAATATCATATTTCCTATAAAATATTTTTTTATAATTCAAATTATTTATTAACGTACTTTATTTTTTTATTCTTCAAGTGTCACCAAATGTGATTGATTTGAATCCCACATTGAGTAAGAAACATACTAAAGGAATATATATTGTTTGGAATACTTATATTATAAGTAAAATGTTTTTTATAAATGAATTAAATATTAATCATTATATGATTTTTAAAATTAATGTATATATAGATGATTTTATTATGTTTATTTTAGACTAAAAACTTGATTTTAAAACATGTTTTGTGAACTTTACATGTTGTCATTTATTTAGAACATTTGATGATGCATTATTGTTTTTGGATACACTATATTTTCTCATTTTATTAGATTTAAGAATTTTTTTATTGTTATTTTATTAATTATCTTTCATTTTTGTTCTTGTTTGCAGGTGAAGAAGTCATAGAGAAGTTGGAAAAAAATCATTTACCATGTTAAAAGCTAGTAGATTTATTAATAAGTTACTTTATAACAAAATTTTATTTTCTAAAACTAAAGACATCCTTACACTCTTCATTAAAATTTGATTCTATCTTGTTTTATAAGGGATATTATAGTTAAATTATTTATATATTATATTATATAAATTAAGGTGATTTTATTGATTTTTTATGTTCATATAGATCTATAATGGTGTTTTTCGCATAATAAAATTACCAATGAGGAATATCTAATATTATATGTTGATGTATTTAAGGTGGTTAATTAAAATGAATATGTAAAATCTCCTTTTATATCATTCATGCATAAATCAAAAAATTACATTAAAAATATTAAGTAAATAGTGGAAAAGGAAAGTGTATAGGCATAAACGGGAATAAAAAGGATTGAAAATAAATATGAAGGAATTTCTAAGAAATCACATTATATATAAATGAATATACTCATTTTGATCATATATGATCCATTTAAATTAAAAATATGATATATGATAAAGCAATACAACTTATGGATTATGATGGAAACTCTAAAGGATGGTTAATAATCACTTAAGGTAACTTTTTGGTTACGATCTTACTCAATTATAAATATCGAATGAAAATAAATAGGGATAAATTACAATTTTTAAGAACATAATTAAATTAATCATATATTATAGATAGTCAGGATATAAGAAATCTAAAAGAAGTTTGGGATAATAAATCCATGCATACCAAATTTTATATTAGGTACAAGTTGATATTTCCAATAAACTTCTTTTCTTTTGACCGAAAGTATCATGTAAGTCTTAAGACCAAATTCTAAAAAAAATGATTATAAATATTGGCCACTTTTCATTATATAATAAAGTATTTATCCCTATTACTTATTATATCAATTATGAGTATATGAAAAACGTATATCCCTATAACTTCATAAATCAATAATATACATATGTTCAGTTCTTATACTTGGAACATCTCCAATTAAGAGATAAAAATGTGGATGGAGTGAATGAAATAGTTGGGATCCTTATGCTATTTTGAAATGAATATAAAACAAGGACATGAAAATTTTTTATGGATATGAATATAAAATATAATAAATACAAAAATAAAAGGCTTTTATTTGAATAGAAGGATTATTATGATGAGGAAAGAGATGTCATAAAGATCATAAGATCTCTGGGATGATATCATTTTCTATCAAATTATTATCCTCCAAAAAAATTATTCATTTCATTTATTCTCCAAATAGACACTGTTAAGGACTTTATATTGAATAAAAAAAATATACATCGAGAAATATATTCGTTAGAGATTGATTTGGCTTCAATTTTGATCATTGCTCATTTAACTATTGAATCCATTATGGATTATTCTATGAACATTCATTCATTTTGTTCATTATATTTGATGTTTATTATCTTATGACAGTTATATAATCTTATTTTTACATTAAAAATATTTAAATTATTTTGTTGAATTTTTAGTGGGAGGAATATAGTTTTGGGAACGTGATGGTAATTTGGAAAAATATATTAATTATACTTCCTTATTTAGTTTTCATGATCTAGTCATAAAGATATTTATAATCATAGTATTTGATTAATATTCTAGATTTCTAGTCCATGTAGGAGCATAGTTTTTCATACAAGTCTCAATTAAACTTCATGGTTTTCATAGATGCAAAAAAAATTCTATTTAGCTTCTACAATGGTTTATTGTTCTAATAAGAGATGTTAAAATGATTAGAGTTTATTCTAAAAATACCATCTCTTGTATTTTCTTTATTGATTCAACACTTAATTCTTTTTTTTTAATTTTTTAAAAAGTAATTACTATTTAGATATTCTGTGTGATTTTGTATAAGTCATCCACCAGTTTCTACTTTATTTGATTAGTGATTCATTAGTATTTTTTTTATTTTACTAGATGTTTAAGGATTATGTTAAGAAATTAATAACATTTATTCTATGTTATCTATTTAATTATTTATATATTTCTTATTTTATCCATAGGTATGTTATCTAATTCTAGTGTGTTGATATATTTGACCATTTTCCTTTAGCATTCTTTCAAATATCTAAAAATTGTATCTTTTTTTTATTTCAATGTGTACTTCCATTTAAAGTTTCTTTTACTGAAATTCATAGAAAATTTTAATAGATATACATATGATCGTTTTATGACCATTAGATCCTACCAATTAGGAGGATGATAATTTTAGTATCTAGAGGATAACCTAAAAATATCTTAATATAATTGAATATTTATTAATTAGAGAATATAATTTGTTCATTTTCACCTTTTATGTGTTGGAGAAGTTATTATAAGAATAAAAAATATTTATAAATTAAATTATAACATTGAATGAATAATAATTGTTTCTAAAATTAATTTTTATCTAATTTTATGATAAAAATGGAAGAACCCTCATTTATTTCAATTTAATTTTTTTTATTCTTAATGAAATTATTTTATATGAATTTATTTTATATTCATCGTGTTTAAAATAGAGTTATTTTTTATATTTACTTTGATTGAAATATAAATCAATATTTGATATTTTTTATCCAATGATGATTTTATTGTTTACTATTTGAATTGATATTTTCTGTAAATTTTTTATTTAAGCAGGTAGTTGGAATGAAATGGACTGGTGTGTTTAAAGAAACATCCTATATATATATCCATAGTTCATAAAACCATGACCATAGGTTCCTTAAGGTTACAATTTTTATCACACCATGACTATATCTAACATATAGTTTGGGTTTTATTGACTGTGACTATAAATTACATTATTGATGATTTTTTTTAAACTGTTACTATATAAGGGATATAGTCGTTATTTGAACAAAATAGTGATTATATAGATATTATGGTGGAGACTATAGCCACATATTTTTTAACCATCTATATATATTATAATTATTTTTTATACCCATATTTCCATGGTTTTCATCCATGGATATATATCTAATATGTAGTAAGTATTTTTATTTTATATTGTAATGAAAATTGTTATTGTTATAATTATAACATTTTGATATTTTTATATTGTTTTGAAAATAAAATGTGTTTTTTTGGGAAATCCTTTTTTAGGATGTGATATGATTAAATAATGTGTTCGTCTAAGCATTGTGTTATATTATAATAAGATTGGCCATAGGTTTGTTTATTCCATAATTTTGACTATAATAAGCTGAGCAATTCGATTAGATTTGTTATGAGTTTGAGTGTATGAAGATGAACCATGTGTCTAGATATATTATTAGAAAAGATATACTAAGATGATCCATGTTTTTGGATATGATGTGATTTCAAATATTTTGGACATATTCCATATGCTCAATAGGCCATGTGTTTAACCATGATACTAATAGATTCTTCTATTTGGATATGAATTATTTGATAGAGACATTAAGTTTCAACTATAATTTGTTTAAGAAGGTAAAAAAGGTGTCAAGGTCTCTTAGTAAGTACTGGATACGTTTTTATATATTTTATTTTTTATGATAAATTTAAAATATTTACTATCACAATTCACATATAAAAAACATAGAATCTTGGATATGTTTGATATATCTTGTGGCATCTTAGTGAGATGTATTTATCACACCATATAAATTCTAATCTTTTGAATTTGTAGAGTATAATTGAGTTTATAAAGGAAATAGAAATGCAATATTATTACAAATTAATTAATTCATGTGATTCTACATGATTTTGAATTGATTTGATAATTTAAATATAGTTCAGATTTTTACTTATTATAATCTAAATAATGGTGTCCTAAATATATTATTAATAATAAATTAGTCAGATAAGATCAATGAGACATGTTTTACTAGGAGATGTGATATATCCGAGATGATTGATTACATTATGTATATACATAGTTTATAATGAATTTTTAGTTTGATTATTTTGATATTTTAGGGTTTAATATTGATTGATGTTTTAATTTTGTATAGATGTGGTACTAAAGAAGCGTGTTTAGGGAAATTATGTTGAATAAGTGAACTAATAACAATTCATGTAAGTCAATAAAGAGGGTGAAGTTGAAAAATCTACACTTCGGGATTCTCTAATGAATATTCATATCTCAAGTACTCTTCTTCATGAGCTCTATAATTAGGAAAAGGGCATGATGAAAGTGAGATATAAGGTTATGGATGAAATTATACATGTTTTTAGGAAAGAAAAATATATCTATTAAGAAAATGTTATTACATGGGAAGATGAGGAGTTATTAAAGGGGATTCCTTATATTTTCAAGTTGATGGAAACTCATAAGAAAAAAAGTTAAGCTAACATTATATATTCTAGAGGGGAAAATAAGAAGATGGTGGGATATCCATTTACAGATGTGGATATGATAGAATATAGTCGGTGAAGTATTTTATACATTTTTTATGAGAAGTTTTATTTTGATCATCATAAGATCGATAAGGGGTGGGAGTTATAGATCTAAATTAAGGGGAATTTCTATTCTTGAGTGTGTAATTAAATTCACAATCATATTTTCATTATATTTTATCATAAGAGGTGATAAATAAATTTAGAAAAGGTACTTTGGTTATTTTTTATGATCATCGATTTTAGAATATGTGATATAGTTATGTTTACCTACCTATATTGAGGTGGAAATATTTTTTATAGCATAGATTGATCAAGGAGTAATCTAGAAAATAGTTATTAGTGTTAAAGGAATATATGGGGGTTAAGGATTTTTTAGGGTGGTAGTTAGTTAGGGAGACAAGGTATCACTTTCTCTCCTTCTTCTTCTTTAAGGGAATCTACTTTGGAGTTCTATCAGTGTATCTATATATGGAACAATCCATTTTTCCCTTCTAAACCCACAATAGTATAAATCTTGTGGGATGTTGGGTTATATTTAGTTTTTTTTTTAGAATGTTTGTTAAAGTAGTGGTGGAAAATTCTATGAGCCTATCTAGAAATCTTATGCTTTAACCATGGAAACAAAAAAAGTGACAATCAGATATAATTTGGGATATATGTTTAGAGACGTGATTAAGGTATATAGAGTTATTATTACTAGGTTGTCATGGCTTAGGGTATGTTGGTGATGTAGGGATGGGATTATTGTGTGTTTATAAGTCTTTTTTTAATATCTTTGATCAGGTTTCAGTGGATATTAATGAGGTATATTTAACAACGTGAGGTATTAAGTTAGTTGACTGTACATTTTATAATATATTGTTTGAAACAAGTGTGTCTTATTAAATTATTATTAATTATATTTTTCATGATTTGGGGTTAACTAAGGAGTTTGTATATAAATGTTTGACCATTGATAATCCATATGGAAGAAATATTGAGGTGAACACGAGTTGTAGCACATTTTTTATCATTATTAGTGAGTATGGTGTTGGATTGTTTCCATAAAACCAACTAAATTAATCTTTTTATTATCATAATATTTATATTCTTGAATATTTATTAATATCTTATCACAGAATTATTGTTCATTAATGTGAAATATATTTTATGATGAACTAAGGGTACTTTTTGTAGTAAAATTTCAAGTAAGTTCCCTATCATGATTAGAACCTTAAATTTATGTGACAGTATTCTTAAAGACACATTTTATGGATGAATTTTATAATTTCATACGACTCAAATGATATAAGATATCTAGGGTAGGGATATCATAAGACATTTATAATTCTTCTCATGAATTTTTTCCTTGGCAATCTTTAAGAAAAAGTTATTATGTGATCATAATACACTAGTAATAAATCTACATTTATATGTGTCTCTTTTTATTTATATTTATGGATGTGAGTAGTGGTTAATAAACTTTAATATTATTATTAAGTAATTTCAGGAGTCACAAGATTTGATTTATTGTCGTAAACCATTATTATGTATGTTCATAGTGAAGTAGGGTATGTTGGGTTCACCATGAGTTATATAGAATTAGTGAATGATGTGAGAAAGGATTTATCCCTTTCATCCTTTAAACAAAAGTTGATATATCAAGACCTTTGATGGTAATAAAATTTCCATATTATTTCCATTACCATAGGGTTCCATCATTAAGTTTGTATCCATAATGTAAAATTAAGATACATCAAGTGCATTGGTTGATGACGCCGGTATGAAATATTATTGATTATAGATATTATGATAAAGGGATTATATTACACACTATGTGTACATATGAGGTTTTATGTTGTTGTGATATCAACTTCTTTTTTATGGGTGTCATGTAATTTTGATAGATAAAATACTTGGATTTTAGAAAAAGTTTCTTAATTCCACTGGGAAATAGGCCAAGAGGGTCACACACAAAGTTTATCTAGAACCCTAGTTAAATACTATACGAATTTAAAATGTTGAATATATATTAGCCTCATATATGGTTTAATAATTATTCACGTTCTGTTGATCAAATTTATTTAGTCACCGGTTATTAGATATAATATATGTGAGTCAGATATTTAATAATAGTTTTTTTTCTATTTTAGTGAATATAATATATATTTATTTATCAAAAAATAATGTACTGATAATTATTTATTTAAATGAATATTAATTGTTCAAATTTTGATATATATCTAGGAAATAAGGGCTGAGTTGATAGTCTGGTGAAAATGATTAATTAAATATCAATAAAATAAAAATTATTTTATTTTATTCAATAAATGGTACCTATTTATCTTCTATTTTAGCACATTTAAAGTAAATAATAATGTTATTATTATTACTTAGATATGGGGTCCACTTTGTAATAATATAATTATAAGGTTCCATGTGAAATTATAATGCTCTAACCCGAGATCTGTATAAAATTGATTATATCATTCTCAACTCTAATGGTGGTAGTGTATCATGAAATTGTAGAGATTATTATCAATACCAAGAAAGATCATTTCTTATAATAATCTCAATAATGGAGAGAAATCCTCATCAACCTTCCTCTAAAGTTAATAGTGAATAAGAATAATCCTTCCACCATAAAGTAATTCCTTTGAAAGTCCTCAAAAAATGACACAATCATCATAATACTCTATGATAGAAACTATGTATTTATATGGAGATGTTCGTTGGTTTTTGGTGCATGTGTGGATCAAATCTAGATTTATTATACCCTTTAATCCTCTGACACAATAATGATATGACAGGAATCCATTATGTAATTCATTAATGAAGAAATAATTTCAACATAAGTAAATTATTTATTTCTATAGATTAGTTATAAATTATATGTGATTATCCTATCTAGTGGATTCTGGGGTTTCTATTTAATCTATTTTTTAGTAAGAATATTAAAGAGTTAATAGGAAATCATTATTGGGCATGGTATCATCCATTTTCATTATTCCCTAGAACCAACAAGTGGTATCCAAATGGCCACATGATAATTTATAATAATTTATTATTCATTAATTCAAATGTATATTTTTGTTAGTATTTAATTTCTGTTAATTAATTATTGTAATCTTCAAGTACATTTTATGTAATCATTCACCATAAAGTAGCCAGTAAAATGATAATTATTGATGAAAAATGAGTGGATGAAATCCATCAGAAGGTTCTAGAGATTCTGTCCAAATAACATAGTTACACGGTGTGTAACTGAAACGTACACATAACATATGTATGTTCTTAAAATTTTTATAGGATGTGGGTTATATGCCTCACCACATATATTCAACATGTCATTTATTTTGTAGAGCCCGATGGATCATATAGGGACACTGAGTGGGGGGTGAATCAATGTACCCATCTTTTACTATGTTTATACATTATTTTTAATTAATCCCTATTACACTTAAACCACTACCCAGGTTAAGAGGAACGAATACGATATTCTCTCTAAACAATAATATTCACATACAATGAACATAATTAAATAAACAATAACACATTTGGATTTTTACAAGGGTCAGATCCTTATAAAAAATATACTCTTATCCATCTTCAACTACAATTATCACATGAATTTTATTATCACTATCTAATTGTAGTGATTGAAAGTGTAGTTCAAGTCATACACAAGTGTTGGACATGTATCGTCCACTTCCTTGTATAGGTATACACACATCCTATAATTTAATTCTTGGAGTTGTTCAAATACAAACAACCTATTCTTCAAGATACTTCTTCCTCTAATCAGGTGTGAAATAAATATTTCATTAAACCTATAGTTATTAGAACATCAAGAATAATATATGATTTAGAACGACTATGAATATCAAAATGTATTCAAAATTATATCATGCATGTTATCCTCTTGTGTACTTTGTCTAGAATCTCATAGGAGGACACCTAAATACCACTCATACTTTCAACTTCTTTACTCCCATCATTTCATCATGGTCTTGAGAAGCCTCGGAAAATGAGGAGCTAAAAATGAGATGCAAGGTGGAAGCAATAACTAGAATTTAGTCAATATGGTAAGCTCCGAATGATATCATATTCAATGAAAAGCCCTGTAATTTCCAAAATATGAAAAAAGAGGTTCGTCCAAATATTTTTGATATTTATAAATAGATGGTTGGTTCCAAGAAATGTTCCATCTTCTTTAGTCTCAATATCCCCTACTAGATTTCATCTTCCACCATAAAAACCTCCAAATTAAAGACGAAGAATGATGGATCTATCTCTAACAACACTATGAGTGGTATATGTATTATTCGAGACCAAATTGGTTTTATAGTGTTTTATTAAAACACCTAATATGGTGAAGGAAACCACTACTCATAGAATCTAAATATCTATTTAGTAGTCTGAATGTTTTCTATGATATTGGTATCCCTATTAATGAATCTAAGTTACATTCTATATTAATCATGAACTATATGAATGACCTCTAGGCATCCCACTAGTCATTTTCTTAAATCATCCAGAAGTTACAAAATCTTCTACACAATTTATGGTTCAAACATTCCTAGTGTAAGGGTAAAAAAGAATAAAAAATATTAGCTACTAATGGAGATGTGTCTCGCCCCCTCACCATCTTCCTATAGTGACCCGGACATTTCTTAAATTACTATTAAATCATTTTAAAGATAAAAAACATAATAGAATTACACATATAGGATCTAATGGTTTAGAGTCTTGGGAAAACTAGGACCATACATAACAAATACAACATAAATCATAAACATTTAATTAATTTATTCATCTCTCGCTTCTTATTGACACTTTTCTTCTCCTTAGTAAATGTAGCCACCTAATGATATACATCAAAAGGGGTGATCTAGAAGCCCAATAAGATGTTAGATAAGAACAATATAGCATGGGGTGAGCATAATCATAACATAGGCAAAAGATCATGAGAGTAGCATAAATAAAAGACTTGACATGTGGCAATGCATAAAAATGAAACATCATGTCTTAGTGGTTAACTACCACGAATACTTGTGAACCAAGCTAGAATCTTGTTCACACATCATTTCACATTTACTCATGAGATTCATCACTTTACCCAATGCATTAGAGCGCTATATAATTTCGGGCGCACCCGTCACATCATAACTTTATCATTTATCATGCATGACACAATGAACATATAAAATAAATGAACATAAATAACCCATGAAAAAGTATACGTTTCATCTCATAAGAACACATTAATAAGCTTTGGGTTCCCAAAAGAAATAGGGAACAACATACTTGATACAAGAACCATCAACCTTGAATGGGAGGTAAAAGTTGAGTTCTTAAGAGAAGAGTTCTTTCGGAAAACATTTGAATTGAAATAAACATCATTAGAAAACATGTATATCCCAGAAAAGTAAAAAAATTAGGAAAAAATTATCTTTAAGGAGTGACCATATCAAAAATGGAGTGAAATAGGTAGAACTCGAAGGATGAAAGTTGGATTCGAGAATTTCCCCTTACCTTGTACCTGAATGCCTCCTTCTCTTTAATGTCCTATATAATGACATTATATTCATTAATTAGAAATTCCAGAACCTTTTATACATTAATAGGGTTCATTCTAGTTTCATTATGTCATATTATGTTCCTTTGGATGACTTATAGTGCTTAAAAACAATGTTCGGGGATGTTCGTTTTTATGGTTTTTATGAGTGGTGCACTTGTATTCTTAAATTGAAGTTATGGTAGTATGTGGGTAAACATCCAGAACTGATATTACTTGTTATTAATGATATTTCAAGAGTTTGGATGATCTTATAAGGAATCAAATTAGATCCATGTGGATGAATCATTAGATAAGAATTAAATGATGGTTATTTGGGTCAATTTGGGCGGTTTTTGGATCACAACGAACTTGTTTTAACTTATCACATAGTAATATGGCCATAGGTTATTTCCAGAACATTAAATATATCATAATACATATAACATATTCTGGTTCCTCCATAAATATGGTTTCATTACTAGATCTGAATGTAGAAATGGAAGAATAAAGTATGTCGTTCATAAAGGTGATGAATTAACACCACACGAACAACGTTCTCTTCAATAACATAAAAGGAAAAGGGAAAGAGGGTTGGATTATATAAGATACAATTAGAATCATAAAATTACATTATGTGTATAATACTGGAGTTTTAATAAAATTTGGATGAAGATAGGTGGGTAGAGATCAAGAAATGAACTTGAACTTGAAAGGAAATTAAAGGAGAAGCGGGAGAGAAATTACCTCATGAATCCTTCTCTTGAGAACCTATTTAAGGGCTTAAGCATGGTATTTTTATGAGAACAATATATCTTTGACGTGGGGGAGGGGCTATGGAAGGTGTTTGGGCAGATTTGAGAGAAGGATTGGATCTTGAGAGGTGTGAGGAAATGAGGGTGTGAAGGGTGACTTTTATAGTGGAGGGGAGAGGTGTTTCCATAATATAAAATTGATTAGTTTATTATTTCTATAACACCCTGAGAATTTATGAGAGATAATTTTTTTAATTTCATTGATCTTTTATTATACACTACACCAAGATTAGCTTGTACTATACGCAACACTGCATTATCATGTATTATACGCAACACTATTCATGGCTTGCATTACACGCAATCGCGACCTACCTCAATAGCGTGTGTAGTACGCAATACCGTGTTTCACTAAACAATGATATATTTTTATAATATTATTATGGACTAGCCGTTATGAATAGTGTTAACTACATTTTATATTTTGTAACATTATTATTCATCTTACACATTTTCTAGAATATGTTATGAGAATAAAATAAATTTTTCGTGTAAAATATGTATTTTTTTCAAAAATTGCAGGTTTCTCGCCTTTTGATGGCGCACCCACATTAAATAATGTTTTTGACATGTCTATAAGTTCAATTTGACAAAATAAAATTCTTCTTTGGAATAAGGATATAATAATTTACTTTGGAAATTTTTTTTCATATTATTCTGTTAACTTTCATATTTTAATGAATAGTAAAAACACGCTATATATTAATTAAAAAAAAACTTTTTTCATCGCAATAATTTATATGGTTAGATATCTTATTAATTGGTTTTAAAGTGTAATTAGAATATATTTTTACCATTTAATCCAATTTTGTTCATTGGAATTAATGTCACTTTGAAATTGGATATAAACAAGTATATATCTTTTGATAGTTTTTGTTTCTTAAAAACACACTATTTTTTTTGATAACGAGAATTAATTTTAATATTCATTAATGCCACTCCAATGTTTTGAATTTTGACAAATAGAAATCAATTTTGAATTCGGAATATCAAATAATTCTTAGGATGAATTTTTGGTATTTTTATGGAAAACTTCAATTTTCGATAAATAGTGAAACCACTTAGTGGTAGTTAAAAAACTGACTTTTTCATTTAAATGAAATTTTACCACTTCTGTAAATTGAATTTTGAAAATCTGAGAGACACGGTTAATATCAAGGACTAAAATGTTGTTCAATGAGAGGAAAATAAATTTTGGTGAATAGTAACTTCTTACTTTTATTTACCGTGGTTAAAAGTAAATAGGGTAATTAAGGGTAAAATGATATTAATATTATAATAAAAAATGTTCAAATTCAATTGGATAAATATAATTCAACCAAAAAAACCTTAGGAATAAAATATGACCATTTAGGTCCACTTGGATTAGATTAGGACATTTAATATTAATTTATTTATAGAAGGGTTAAAATAGTTAAAATCGAAGTTTAATAAATAATTAATTTTTAATATAGGGTTATACATAAGATAAATTCGACTATAAATATTCATTATAAATATAAAATTATTTCCGACCTAAGGGTATTTTATTTATAAATTTTAGACATTATATAATTTAAGTTATTTATGACACAATGGTGATGCAGTAATTACCTAATTAATAAAACATTAAAAGAATTTATATTATACATACCAAAATAAATATAATTTGAGTATTTTTATGAATTCCACTAATTTTATAGGTTAATATGACATGTTATTATTGATTTAATTAACTTTTTTCTAACTAATCATTCTGTTATGATTTTCACAAAAATCAATTTCCAAATAGTGTCAAAATTGACATTAAATAGTTTTTAAAACAAATATTACATTATTAATTGTTATTTTATTCCTTAAAATTTAATGTTCTTCAAAATGACTTATATAAGGTTATATATATTAATAATAAACAACTTGGGGTTCTTTTGACTTTTTATAGTAAGTTTATTAACCATATAGTGTAAGAAAACAAGTAGATGCGGTAAAAGAAATTTATTTAACTTAATGTTAAATCTAAATGATAAGGTTAAAATAGAAACCTAAACTTGTATAAATTATATTGGATGAGAGGCTTTCGACCCATCCCCGCCTTAGCTTCGAAATAAATCAATTTGTATCTATTAAAAACCGAATATGACTTTATAATAAAATAATATTTTTTGATTTTTCGAAGGTGCCCCTCTCCTCCCTTATAAAAGGGCACCCCTTCCCTCTTCTCTTCACACCATTTTGAGCCTTGATTCTCGGCCATCCCCTGCCAATTTCTCTTCTCAACTTCCCTAGAAACATACTAGTGGTCCTGGACCTTTTCAATGACCATCTTTAGTGTCCTAAGAGGAGCTTAAGAAGAGGCGCTTCAAAGAAGAGGTAATGTCCGTTACCAATTCGTTCAACTTTATTTCTTCTTATACTTCTTCTTATTTAGTTGTTTCATTATGAAGTAATAACATAAGTATCACTCATATACTGATATTTTATTATAAGTATGAAACAAACCTATTTCACCATCTATCCATCCTATGGAAAACGAAATCACCGCGCGTGCGTACGTACGGAATACCGTCTCAACACCGTGGTGTAATCTATTTTCGACCACCACCTTACTTGGATGGGTATAATGGTGTAAATAAATAACTATATATTATAATTGATAAGTGATATTTATTCTGAAATATTATACATACACTTCAATACAATTCCACGATCATGGGAATGATATCATCGCTCGTGCGTACGTACGAACTAGAGTCTCCACGACGCGATGAGATTCATTCTCCATGTTAACCATTCATGAATGATTATAAAGTATATATAATAAGTAATCATGAAATATATGACATAATAATGATATTGGATTTATGTATATATATTTGTATGACATCTACTTAATTCAATTCAATTCAATAAGGAAACGAAAATAGCGTTCATGCGTACGTACGACCTACCATCTCCATGAACGGTGTATTTCATTCCATTTATCGATCTATCATATATATATTTATATTCTTAATATATATTACATATAAATTATGTTTTAAATTCTGGAATTATGTAAATTAGGATATAAGTAATAATATCAATAACAACAAGTCCAAACATGTACGATAAATAAAATGATTTTACCCAAAACGCTGCTTTAACATGGAACTAACAAAAGAACGGGTAATATAAAGTCATAAGTGAACCATATAAGATATCATAACAATGAATATGATTCTGTAATAATTCAATGACATTATTTAAATCATTATATAGGAGTTTTGGATATGTACGATGCATATTGGACCTAAGGTAAGGGATAACTTTTCCAATCTCGTTCTTATCCGAGATTGTTTATTCGTAAGTATTTACTGGGGTTATTGTTATCATCCATGTCCATGTTTCCAAAAAATGGTTTCAGGTATGTTTAATGTCCTTTTACCCATTTTTGACATTTACTACATGGTATGTATGGAATCATACTTTTACGAGGCACTTTTTGACTTTTCCGGCAAAAGTATGAGAAAAATATTTTTTTAACTTATACTGCACGAACGGATTTTTACAGTTTTATAAAGCCTTATTTTCATGAAGATTCATCCAAAATATTTCATTACTATTTCCAAAAAAATATGTTTCTTTTAAAATTGCATGATGTTTTTTGAAAACAAAATGATGTTGAAGAAGAAAGGATATCTTCCTCAATAATTCATTTCATGTGTTTTATCAACACCATTTTTCCATCTATGATGACATTATTTGATATGTGTATATACAAGTATAATGTCTCTATGATTTACATGGTTTAACTTTTATTATTATGAAATTATATCCATTACTTTTATATGTATTATGTGATGATGGGATGATGTTTATGAATCCCATTTTATTTTTCGGGTTATTATGAATGATGTATGTTTATTTTGTGGCACAAGTAAGAATGATTTAATTATGAGATGGGTGGGACCTATATCTCCCTCCAATGAATTGGGTAAAGATTTATATCTCATGGGATAAACATGGCTGGAACGGTATGTTAATCTGGTTCAGTGTTAGAGGACTGAAACGAGGAGTGAACTCGATTCAGAAATGGACTTTTTCCACTATGATGGTCTTGGCAGCAATGCCTTGGCAACTATGGAAATCATAACATGTTCTGAATGGTTTCCACAATTACATGTTTTATTCCCATGCTATTTTATCATGATGGATGTTCCTTTATGATATATTCCTTACTTACTTCCATGATTTATGTATTTTCTCGTGATTTTGATGTTTAAATTTTATGTTCAAGCTTTTGCATTCAAATGATTATGGATTGTTTTATGTTCTCTATGTTTACCCTTACTAGGAATTTGAGCTCACCCTTTTTTTGTTTTCTTTTCCCCAATATTTAAAGAAATGTTTTAGGTAAGAAAAGAAAAGGGGAAGATCTTTACGGGAGATGTTGAAGATCTTTCACCGCATTTATGAGATTATGTTCTGAGTTTCCAAAGACACTGAACTATTATGGTCCTTATGTGTATTGTTTTGTTATTTATTAAGTATTCCTCAAAACTAATGTAATGTACATGTACGTCAAGATTCGGGTCTCTAAAGTTGGCATCAGAGGAATGGTTTAGTTAACCTTTGGAAACTAGGATGCGAAAATGTTTGTGAGATCCCTATAGATATTTCTAAGGTATGTCTAGGGATGTCCCTAAGGATAAGTATATGTATACCATATAGTCCTAGAACTATGGTAACAATATTAGAATTTAACCTAATATGTTATATATTGACAGTACTCCCCCATTACTATGTTGTTTTCCCTAGCATGATTTTTGCCTCTCACACTAATCTTTTTGGGTTTTAGAAAATGGCTGGAAACAGGAAGATTCACGATAATGGAGGATATAATGGACAATGGAATGATATTATTCATGAGGAACCAAGTGAAATTGTATTTGGAGGTATATATATAGTTATTATGCCTAATCAATAATCTCATAATATGATCAATAATATCAACATTGGTAAGTTTCATCACTCGTCTAATAAAAGAAATATGGAGTTTCATGATGATCATAGAGGAAAGAAAGTTCAATTCCCCTCATGTAAATAATGTGGGAAGAGGCATCAAGGAGAATGTTTCAAAGGAACTGGAAGATGCTTTGGGTATGGAAAAGAAGGATACAAAGCCAGTAATTGCAATGGAAATGGTTTAATTAACACCATGGACAAGGATAATGGTATTTCTAAGACATCAACAATAGTTAAATGTTTTAAATTTTTAATGTACGGGCATTATGTAAACCAATGCCCTAAGCGAAAATCTCATGAAGAGAATCAGCATGGTCATATGGATGATGATGAGGAGACTAAAAATGATATATGAGATGAAAGAAGTGTTGAATCTCAGTCAGTTGTTTAAGGAGGTAGTGGAATGATTGTATTTTTATCAAGAGTTATGTTGTATAGTTAATGGTACTATGAAATAAAGATCATCTAAGGATTGTAACACTATTGTTTTTCTAATGTATTTGAATGTATATGTTGAATGGTACCGGTAACCATGAAAGGTTATGCAGATATTTTTAGAAAGTAGATGATATGTGCATAATGATGGGATAAGAAGATAATGAGATGTTTGATTATATTCATGATCTCATGACTGATATAAGGACTATGTGATATTATGGTTTGAGTTTATAGAATTTTTTGGATTTTGGTATGTGGAAAGTGTTAAAATTTAACAACATTCAAGTTTTCACTAAGGTTCAATGGGTATTCATACTTTAAGAGAATACATGATTAAGGTATTCATATTTTGTAATTTGACCAAAAAGATATATCTTATGATATATGGGGGATAAATAATGGCATTTACATGATTTTTATGTGAAATTTCAAGTAATCACATTCTTTATACTAGCATTGACCAAATTATTTTAGATAAGCCTAAATATTGGAATGGATTATGTTGGACATAATTTATTATTCTTTAAGGATTGAATTTTTCCGAAATTATTTATGGGATGTTATAGTAATGCAGTTTTAGAAAAAGGACAACCTGCAGGACGGGCGATAGCCCATCGCGTCGGACTAGGCTGTGGGAATCTAACCCACAACCGAAGTGCGACTGGCCTTTATCGCATACAACTGGCCTACAGGAAGTCCCTGGATAGTAGAAACTAGTTTTATTATATTAAGAGGTATGATATATTAAGTATATGTTCATTTTTGGAATTGTATATGATTAGTCTCATAATATATGGACTTATGTATATTTGATAACTTTTGTTATCCTTTTTTTTAAACAGATGGAATGACCCATCATTCTATCACATGATCTATTAACACTTCACTAATAAAAAATTCAACTTCATTTCATTAATAGATGAAGTGGAAATTGTTCAAATCACGAACAACAGTGAGATTGTACCAAAATCAAGCAAGTATTTCTTTTAATTCAAAAATTTCAACTTTAGGGAAATGATATGGAAAACCAAAAATGATGTCCTAGTGCTCTTATATCCGATGAATCAGATGGTACCTTATATCATCACAAATTTATGGCTTTTTGATTGATGGATTATTCATAGCCATGTTCCCTACCAATCTCCATCAGAACTTGATGGTTATATTTTTCTTGCATATCTATATTTTCACCTATGTTCTCCTATATGGAAACCCAGTGATGACTTACATTGTGTAATCTTTACATTTCATACTTTAGTTTTTAACATTATGTTTCAGTATTCCTTTTTACAATGTGGGTTTATATGAATAGTAAATGATTTTAAACCATGACGAATTTCGAGGACGAAATTCATTTTAAGGGGGGTAGAATGTAACACCCGGAGATTTTATGAGATATATTATTTTTAATTTCATTGATCTTATATTATACACTACACCAAGATTAGATTGTACTATACGAAACACCTCATTAGCTTGTAGTATACTCCATACTATTCTTGTCTTGCATTACATGAAATCGCAACCTACCTCGATAGCGTTTGTGGTACGCAATACAGTGTTTCACTAAAAAATGATATATTGTTATAATATTATTATAGACTAGTCGTTATGAATAGTATTAACTGAATATTAAATTTTATAACATTTTTATTCATCTTACACATTTTCTAGATTATGGTTTGAGAACAAAATAAATTTTTCATGTAAAATATGTATTTTTTAAAAAATTTGCGGTTTTCCTACCTTTTGATGGCGCACCCACATTAAATCATATTATTGAAATGTCTATAATTTCAATTTGACAAAATAAAATTCTTCTTTGAAATAAGGATATAATAATTTACTTTGGATAAATTTTTCATATTATTCTGTTAACTTTCAGATTTTAATGAATAGTAAAAACATGCTATATATTAATTAAAAAAACATTTTTCATTGCAATAATTTATACGGTTATATTATCTTTTTAATTGGTTTTAAATTGTAATTAGAATATATTTTTACCATTTAATCCAATGTTTTTTATTTGAATTAATTTCACTTTGAAATTGGATATAAACAAGTATCAATCTTTTGATAGTTTTTGTTCCTTAAAAACAAGCTATTTATTTTGATAATGGGAATTAATTTTAAAATTAATTTATTCCACTTCTATGTTCTGAATTTGGTAAAATAGACATCAATTTTGAATTCGCAATATCAAATAATTCTTAGGCTGAATTTTTGGTAGTTTTCTGAAAAACATCAATTTTCGATGAATAGTGAAACCACTTAGTGGTAGTTAAAAAACTAACTTTTTCATTTAAATGAAATTTTACCATTTATATTAATTGAATTCTGAAATTATGAGAGACACGGTTAATATCAAGTACTAAAATGTGGTTCAATGAGATGAAAATAATTTTTGTTGAATAGTAACTTTTTAATTTTATTTACCACGGTAAAAAGTAAATAAGGTAATTAAGGGTAAAAATGATATTTATATTACCCTAACACATGTTCTAATTCTATTGGATAAATATAATTCGACCAAAAACAACCTTAGGAATAAAATATGACCATTTAGGTCCACTTGGATTATATTAGGACATTTATTATTAATTTATTTAAAGAATGGTTAAAATAGTTAAAATCAATGTTTAATAACTAATTCATTTTTAATATAGGTTTATACATAAGATAAATTAGACTATAAATATTAATTATAAATATAATAATACTTCATACCTAATGGTACTTTATTTATAATTTTTAGCCATTAAATAATTTATGTTATTTATGACACAATGGCGATGCAGTAATTACATAAATTATAAAATAATAAAACAATTGATATTATAAATACCCAAATAAATATAATTTGAGACGTTTTATGAATTCCACTAATTTAATATGTTAATATTACATGTTATTACTGATTTAATTAACTTTTCTCGAACTAATCATTCTGTTATAATTTTTACAAATATCAATTACCAAATAGTGTCAAAATTGACATAAAATAGTTTTTAAAACAAATATTACATTATTAATTTTTATTTTATTCCTAAAAATCTAAGGTTCGGCCAAATGACTTATATAAGGTTATATATATTAATTATAAACAACTTTGGGTTCTTTTGTCTTGTAATATAAATTTATTAACCATATAGTGTAAGAAAACAAGAAGACCCAGTGAAAGTAAAATTATTTAACTTAAAGATAAATCTAAATGATAAGGTTAAAATAGAAACCTAAACATGTATAAATTATATTTTATGAGAGTATTTCGACACATCCCCACCTTAGCTTCAAAATAAATCAATTTGGAGCTATTAAAAACCGAATATGAATTTATAATAAAATAATATTTTTAGTTTTTCCAAAGGTGCCCCTCTCCTCCCTTATAAAAGGGAACCCCTTCCCTCTTCTCTTCACACAATTTTGAGCCTTGAAACTCATAAAAACCCTGACAATTTCTCTTCTACACTTCCCTAGAAACATACTAGAGGTCCTTTTCTTCTTCAAATCACATCATTAGTTCCCTAATAGGAGGTTAAGAAGAGGCGTTTCAAAGAAGAGGTAATTTCCGTTACCGATTCATTCAGCTTTATTTCTTCTACTAATTCTTCTTCTTTAGTTGTTTCATTATTAAGTAATAACATCAGTATCACTCATATAATGATTTTTTATTATAAGTATGAAACAACCCTATTTCACCCTCTATCCATCCTATGGAAAACAAAATCACCGCGCGTGCGTACGTACGGAATACTATCTCCACGCCGTGATGTAATCTACTTTCGACTACCACCTTAATTGGATGGGTAGAATGGTGTAAATAAATAACTATATATGATTATTTAAAAGTGATATTGATTCTGAAATATTATACATACACTTAAATACAATTCCACTATCATGGGAATGATACCATCGCTCGTGCGTACGTACGGACTACTGTCTCCACGACGCGATGAGATTCATTCTCCATGTTAACCATTCATGAATGATTATAAAGTATATATAAGAATAATCATGAAATATATGACATAATAATAATACCTGATTTATGTATATATATATATTTATTTCATCTACTTAATTCCATTCAATTCAATAAGGAAACGAAAACAGCGTTCATGCGTACGTACGGCCAACCATCTCCATGAACGGTGTATTTCATTCCATTTATCGATCTATCATATATATATATATATATGCTTAATATATATTAAATATATATCATGTTTTACATTCTGGAGGTATGTAAATCAGGATATAAGTAATAATATCAAGAACAACAAGTCCAAACATGTACGATAAATAAAACGATTTTACCCAAAACACTGCTTTAACATGGAATATACAAAAGAACGGGTAATATAAAGTCATAAGTGAACCATATATGAAATCATAATAATAAATATGATTCTGTAATAATTCAATGACATTATTTAAATCATTATACATGATGTTCGGATACGTACAAAGCATATCAGACCTAAGGTAAGGGATAAGTTTTTCAATCTCGTTCTTATCCGATATTGTTTATTCGTTAGTATTTACTGGGGTTATTGGTCTCATCCATGTCCGTGTCTCCTAAAAACTGTTTTATTTATTTTTAATGTCCTCTTTAGCCATTTTTTAATTCTATTACATGGTATGTATAGAATATTTCATTTACGAGGAATTTTTTGACCTTTCTGGAAAAAGTACGAGAAAAATGTTTTTTTAACTTATACTGCATGAATGGATTTTTACGGTTTTATAAAGCCTTATTTTCATGAAGATTACTCCAAATGATTGCAAGAATATTTCCAAAAAATATCTTTCTTTTAAAATTACATGATGTTTTGTGAAAATAAAATGATTTTGAAGAAGAAAGGATATGTTCCTCATGAATTCATTTCAAGTGTTTTATCAAAACAATTTTTCCATCTAAGATGACATTATTTCATATGTGTATGTTTCAAGTATAATTTCTCTATGATTTACATGGTTTCACTTTTATTATCATGAAATGATTTCCGTTACTTTTATATGGATTATTTGATTATGGGATATTGTTTATGAAACCCATTTTATTCGTTGGGTTATTATGAATGATGGATGTTTATTTTGTGGCACAAGTAAGAATGATTTCATTATGACATGGTTGGGACCTATATCTCCCTCCAATGCATTGGGTAAAGATTTATATCTCATGAGATAGACCTGGCTGGAATGGTAAGTTAATCCGGTTCAGTGTTATAGGACTGAAACTAGGATTCAACTCGATTCAGAAAGGGACTTTGTCCACTAAGATGGTTTTGGCAACAATGCCTTGGCTAATATGGAAATCATAACATGTGCTGAATGGTTTCCACAATTACATGTTTTATTCCAATGCTATTTTATCATGATGGATGTTCTTTTATGATATATTCGTTACATACTTCCATGATTTATGTCTTTGCTCAAGATTTTGATGTTTATATTTTATGTTCATGCTTTTGCATTCAAATGTTTATGGATTGTTTTATGTTCTCTATGTTTACCCTTACTGAGCATTTGAGCTCACCCTTTTTATGTTTTCTTTTCCCCAGGATTTAAAGAAACGTTTTAGGTAAGAAAACAAAAGGGGAAGATCATTACGAGAGATGTTGAATATCTCTCACCACTTATAGAAGATTAAGTTTTGAGTTTCCAAAGACACTAAACTGTTATGGTCCATGTGTGTCTGTTTTTGTTATGTATTAAGTATTCTGCAAAAGTAATGTAATGTCCATGTACGTCAAGATTTAGGTCTCTACAATTTCCCCACAAGAAAAGGAAAAGTGAGTATTGAATGACCAATAATAGTAATTTTATAATATAATCCCGAACCAAGTGGCCTTACATCAGCAGAACATCACATATGACCCTATGATTAGCTTATTTAGCTTATTTTTCAATTACGGTATTTCACTATTCATCAAAAATTCAAGTATCTCAGAAAAATCCAAAAATATATACCCCATCCATTTATCTATGTGTAGAATCCAAAAAATGTAGTCCATTTTTCCAAAATAATTTTTTAAATATTATTAATTTAATATTTAATTAAAATCATAATTTACCTAAAAAACAGTTTTTAAAATTAAAACTGATTTTATAGTGCTTTCAAAAATTACATAGAGTCTTATAAAATTGTCTAAAAACTATAATACATTGATTTGATAATTTATGAATAAATTATATGGAAATAATTATTCTTTTAAATTACTTAATTAAATATAATTAATTATTTATGACTTAGAAAATACCAAAACATTTACTAAGGTTAAATTGTCAGTTTCTAAGATGACTAAATTTTATTTAATTGTCTATAGGTAATGTTTCTCTTATATTTGATGATTTAAAATTCATAAGTGTTGTATTACTATTTATAAGGGTATGTTACTATTAATAAGGGTAGGTTAATATTTACCAAAAATTAATTTTGTTTCATTACACTCCAAAAATCATCTTGAACATAACTATGTATGTCAGATTTTCACAATTCCAAACACTTAAGTGACAAACTTATTTATAAAGGTCACTCATCACTTAGTAGTTCATTCTGTTGTGTTTTAATGTTATTTTATGACATAAATATAATAAGTGAATTTTCCATTGAAAAACTTTGGGTCGTTACATTCTTCCCCCCTTAAGAAATTTTACCCCCGAAATTTCACTTTACACAAAAAGGTGAGGGCACTTCTCCTTCATTGCCTCTTATGGTTACCATGTTGCTTCCACAAATTTATGGTTCCTCCACAACACTTTGACAAAATGGGTTGTCTTGTTACGTAGAACCGTATCACTTTGGTCCAGAATCATTACTGGATTCTCTTCAAAGGACAGGTCATCTTCCAAATACACCACCTTTGAGTTTAGTACATGTGAGGGTTCTGGTATGTACTTCCGCAATAGTGATACATGAAACACATCATGAACATGAGAATTATTGAGTAGAAGTTCAAGATGATAGGCCATGACTCCTATGTGTTCAAAGATCTCAAAGGGGCCTATATACCTTTGGCTTAGCTTCCCCTTTTTCCCGAATCACATGACTCTCTTCCATGGAGATATTCAAAGGAAGACTTTATCTCCAACATTGATCTCTATGTCCCCTTGACGGTTGTCAGCATAGCTATTTTGCTGACTTTGAGCATCTTTGATGTGTTTCTGGAAGACTTGAACCATCTCTATCATCTCTTGAACAAGATCGGGTCCAGAAAACGTTCTTTCTCCAACTTCATCCCAACAGGTTGGTGTTCTACATCGCTTCCCATAAAGATCTTCATACGGATCCATCTGAATACTCGAGTGGAAGCTACTTTTGTATGAGGACTCAACCAATGGGATATGATGATCCCAACCAACATTGAATTCAAGAGAGCAGGCTCTTAGCATATCTTCAAGCGTCTGAATAGTCCTTTCAGACTGGTCATCAGTTTAGGGGTGATAGGCCATGCTGAAATTTAATTGATTACTCAAAGAATATTGAAGGATTCTCCAAAACATAGATGTGAACCTTGGATCATGGTCAGAGACAATTGAGTGTGGAACATCATGCAGTCTCACCACTTCCTTCACATATATCTTTTCAAGTTGTTCATGTGAGAGGTCTTTCTGAATAGCGATAAAATTGGAAGCCTTGGTCAGTCTGTCAACCAAAACCCATATCGCATTATTTTCCTTTGACGTCTTCGGGAGACCTGTGAAAAAGACCATAGAAACTGTTTCCCATTTCCACATGGGTATAGGTAATGGCTGCATCATACCTTTGGACTTTTGTCACCCAACTTTAACTTGATGACATACCAAGCACCTTGATATATATTCTGCAATCTCCTTCTTCATGTTATCCCACCAGAAGTGTTCTTGGAGATCACAGTACATCTTGGTACTCCTAGGATGGATAGAGAAAGTTTAGATATGTGCCTTATCCAATATCTCCTTCTTTATCCCGGGTGTTTAAGGCACACAAAGCCGCATTCCAAACCGAATCACACCATCATCATCAATACAGAACTCTTGCAGCTTCCCTTCCTTTACTACATTCACCCTCTTTTGTATCTCTTCGTCATCCCTTTGTGATTCCTTAATCTTCTCATCGATGGATGGTTGCGTAATAATTTGGGAATTCTTGGATGTATCCCCTACCATTATAATTCCCAAATCCATCCTTTGCATATCCAAGAAGATAGGGTCTTTCTCAATCCACATCAGGGAAAGAGTAGCAGGTTCTTTTTTGCTTAGGGTATCAGCTACCTTGTTCGCCTTTCCAGGATGATATTAAATAGAACAATTGTAATCCTTGATTAACTCTAACAATTTCTTTTGATGCATGTTGAGATCCTTTTGTGTGAATATATACTTTAGGCTCTTGTGGTCGGTGTATACGTCACACTTCTCACCATAAAGGTAGTGCCACCATATTTTCAAGGCAAAAATCACGGCCACCAGCTCTAGATCATGCGTCATGTTGGTCTGCTCATGGATCTTCAACTGTCATGAGGCATAGGCTATCACATTATCATTTTGCATGAGTACAAACCCGAGCCTTTCTTTGCAGCATCACTGTATATCAAAAAGCTTTCTCCACTTTTCGGTAGTGTGAGTACAGGTGCAATGATCGGCCTTCTCATTAGAACTTTGAAGCTTCCCTCACATTCTTCCATCTAGACATACTTTACCCCTTTCCTTGTTAGCTTAGTTAGTCGGCTTGACAATCATGAGAAGTTTCTCACAAAACATCAGTAGTACCCAGCTAATCCAATAAAACTGCGGATTTATGTGACACTAGAGGGCCTAGGCCATTCCTCAATCACCATTTTTTTTTGAAGGATCCACGGAAATTCCCTAATTTTTTATCACATTCCCCAAGAACGTGACTTGATTCATCCAAAATTCACACTTTCTAAACATGGCATACAACTTCTCCTTTCTCAATGTCTCCAACACAAGTCTTAGATGTTCTTCATGTTCCTCCTTTCTCATGGAGTATATGAGAATATCGTCGATAAACACTACCACAAATTTGTCGAGGTAATGTCTAAAGACTCTATTCATCAAATCCATGAAGACTGCAGGGGCATTAGTATGTCCAAAGGGAATCACTAAAAACACATAGTGCCCATACCGTGTACAGAAGGAAATCTTCTGAATATCTTCCTTCTTCACCTTTACCTGATGATATCCAGAATGAAGATCCACCTTTGAGATGTATTGAGCTCCTCTTAATTGATCGAACAAATCATCAATCCTTGGAAGACGATACTTGTTCTTTATGGTGATCTTTTTGAGTTCCCGATAATAGATACACAACTACATTGTTCCATCCTTCTTCTTCACAAAGAACACTGGTGCTCCTGAAGGTGATGCACTAGGGCATATGAACCCTTTGTCCAGATTCTCTTACAGCTGCCTCTTTAACTCCTCCATTTCGACAGGATCCATCCTATAGGGGCACTTCGAGATAGGAGTAGCTCTAGGTATGAGTTCAGTAGATAACTCTACCTCACGATCCAAGGGAATTCTGTGTAACTCTTTGGGAAATACATCGTTGTATTCCCTCACGATGGGCATTTCCTCAAGGTTGGAACTTTACTTCAACTCAACCACTTGGGAGAGGTATTTATCTTCATAGGGGATCAACACCCACACCATTGAATCATTTTTCAAAGGATATTCATGATCTTCCTTGAATTTGTAGAGGATCATGGGATGGTTCGGAATATGAAAAGATATTTCCTTTTCCCGACAGTTGATATGAGATCTATATAATGGGAGACAGTCCACTCCCATTATATCGTCGAATTCTACCAAGGGATGTATTACGAGATTTTCCGGAAGAATCTTTCCACATACGCCAATGGGAGAAGAGTCAAACACTTTGGTTTCAATTATTGCCCCACTTTGTGTTTTCACAGATATCTCTACTTCAAGGTTTCAGGGCTTCAATTCTATAGTTCTAGAAAACATGTTAGATATAAAGGAATGTGTAGAACGAGAATCAAATAAGACTTTTTCCATTCTTGAGTGAATAGGAAGTGTACCTTGTACGTCTTCCTTATCATTCTCCACCTCCACATTAGTTTTGGCATAATAATTCTCTTGTTCCTTTGGATTTGGTGGCTGCCAACGCTGATTACCCTCAATAGCTCGAGGTTTAGTGCACTGTTTTACATAGTTCCCTAGATCCCTACAGTTGTAGCATTGGACCATGGGTGGTTCTCTCCTTTCGTCATCTACATCCTCCTTCCTTTTCATGTCTTTTAGACACTCTTGAGCATGGTGTCCTTATTTCCCATACTTAAATTATTTCCCCGTCCCTTTGAGGCAGTTCCCATTGTGCAAATTCCCACTTTTTTGGCATGTGGGTCGTTGATTTTTCTTCCCACATTTATCATTAGATCCACCATCTTGAAACTCCATATTTCTTTTCTTATCGCCATAACCATGGGACCATTCTCTAAAATCCATCTCCACTTTGACAGCACACTGAAAAACTTCTTTATAACTCCCAAATTCTCGAATTGTAAGAGCCTTTCGAAGGTGTGGTTTTAATCCACTAAAGAATCTATCAATTTTTCTATCATTGTTTATAACAAAACTCGAAGCGTACCTTTCAAGGCTTGTTAAATTCGCTTCATAGGTTTAGATAGATTCTCCTTCTTTTTCCTTGAGCTCTATGAATTCTCTCTCCATCTTCAGGCGAAGAGGTCGTGGGGAGTTCATATTAAGAAACATTATCATAAAGTCTTCCCATTCAATCACTTCAATTACCTCCCTTGGCATGGTGATCTTAATCAAATCCCACCATTGATCGACTTATCCATCTAGACAACAAATGGATAGAGTCACCTTCTACATCTCAGAATAGTGAAGCACAAAATAGATCTTCTCCATGGAGTTGACCCACTGTTCTGCAACAAGTGGATCAGAAGATCCACAAAACGTCGGTGGTCGTTGCCTCATAAAACATTTGATATCTAGTTTCTCCCTCTACGGTGAAGGAGGATATTCCCCATTATTATGGTTATTATTCATAACCTGAGATAATTGGGTAAGAATCAACATGATGTTTTGAACTCCACCTCCCAAATCATTGGGGATGTTGTTCGGGTAATCGTTGTATTGGCCCTCGCAAGAGTTGTTGGCCTGATTTCTCCTGGTTCCCATCATTTTCTAAAATAGAAAAGGATAGAAAAAAACATAAGTAAACAAGTCATGAATAACTTATTCATTTAAACAATTATATCAAAAACATTACATATGGGATCCATAGGTAAATATTCTTGTGTGCATATTTGTACTTAATCTCATACTAGAAGTTTTCTCTAGGGTTCACTAATCCCAATTCACAAATTAACTAATCCTTTCCTCTAATACAAACTATAGAGACCTAGCCATTTCTTACATTACTATTACATCATTTTAAAGATAAAAAACATAATAGAATTACACATAGAGGATCCAATGGTTTAGTTTCTTTGGAAAACTAGGACCATACATAACAAATACAACATCAATCATAAACATTTAATTAATTTCTTCATCTATATCTTCTTATTGACACTTGTCCTCTCTTTAGTACATGTAGACACCTAAGGATATAAATTAAAAGGTGTGATCCAGAAGCCTAGTAAGAGGTTAGATAATAACAATATGGCATTGGGTGAGCATAATCATAACATAGGCAAAAGATTATGAGAGGATCATAAATAAAAGATTTGAAATGTGGCATTGCATAAAAACGAAACATCTTGTCTTAGTGGTTAACTACCACACATACTTGTGAACAAATCTGGCATATTGTTAACATATTATTACACATTTAATCATAAGATTAATCACTTTACCCAATGCATTGGATTTCTATATAATTCCAGGTACACCCGTCACATTTAAACATTCATATTGTGCTACATAATTCCGGGCGCACCCGTCACATCATAACATTATCATTTATCATGCATGACACAATGAACATATAACATAAAAGAACATAAATAACCCATGAAAAGTAATGTGTTTCATCTCATAAGAACACATTCATAAACATTGGGTTCCCAAAAGAAAGAGGGAACACTATACTTGATACAAGAACCATCAACCTTGAATGAGAGGTAAAAGTTGAGTTCTTAAGAGAAGAGTTCTTTCAAAAAACATTTTTATTGAAATAAACTTCATCAGAAAACATGTATATCCCAGAAAAGGAATGAAAATGATGAAAACATCATCTTTAAGGAGTGACCATATCAAAATAGATTGAAAGGGGTAGAACCCGAAGGATGAAAGTTGGGTTCGAGAATTTCCCCTTACCTTGTACCTGAATGCCTCCTTCTCTTTAATGTCCTGTATAATGACATTATATTAATTAATTAGAAATTTAAGAACCTTTTATACATTAATATGGTTCATTATGGTTTCATTATGTCATATTATATTCCTTTGGATGACTTATAGAGTTTAAAAATATTGTTCGGGGATGTTTGTTTTTATGGTTTTATTGAGTGGTTCACAGGTATTATTAAATTGATGTTTTGGTAGAACATGGGAAAACATACAGAACTGATATTACATGTTCTTAGTGATATTTCAGTAGATTTGATGATCTTATAATGCATCAAATTAGATTCATGTGGTTTAATCATTAGATAAGAATTAAATAACGGTTATTTGGGTCAATTTGGGCGGTTTTTGGATCACAATGAACTTGTTTTAACTTATCACTTAGTAATATGCTCATAGGTCATTTTCAGAACATTAAATATATCATAATACATAATACATATTCTGGTTCTACCATAAAAATGGTTTCATGACTATATCTGATGGTATAAATGGAAGAAGAAAGTATGTCATTCTTGAAGGTGATGAATTAACACCCCACGAACAACGTTCTCTTTAATAAAATAAAAGGAAAAGGGAAAGGGGGTCGGATGATATAAGATACCATTAGAATAATAAAAGTAAAGTATGTCTATAATACTAGAGTTACATTACAATTTTTATGAAGATATGTGGGGAGAGATCAATAATTGTACTTGAAATTGAATGGAAATTAAAGGAGAAGTGGGAGAGATATTACCTCTTGAATCCTTCTCTTGAGAACCTCTTTAAGGGCCTAAGCTTGGTCTTTTTATGAGACCAGAAGCTCTTGGACTTGGTGGAGGGGATAGTTAAGGTTTTTCGGCAGAGTTTAGTGAAGTCTTGGAGCTTGAGAGGTGTGAGGAAAGGAGGGTGTGAAGGGTGTCTTTTATAGTGGAGGGGAGAGGGGTTTCCTTAATATAAAATTGATTAGTTTATTATTTCCCCACAAGACAAGGAATAGTGAGTCTTGAAAGACCAAGAATAGTAATTTTATAATTTAATACCGATCCAAGTGGGATTACATCAGCATAACATCACACATTTCCCTATAATTGCCTTATTTAGATTATTTTGTAAATTACGGTATTTCACTATTCATCAAAAATTCAAGTAGCTTAGAAAAATCCAAAAAAATTACCCCGACCATTTTTCGACGTGTAAAATCCAAAAATGAAGTCAATTTTTCTAAAATAATTTTCTAAATAATATTGATTTAATATGTAATTAAAATCATAATTTAATTTAAAACAGTTTTTAAGATTAAAACTGATTTTATAGTGCTTTTAAAAATTACGTAGGGTCTTATAAACTTATCTAAAAAAAATTAGACATTGATTCAATAATTTATGAATACATTATGAGGAAATATATATTCTTTTAAATTATTTAATTAATTATAATTAATTATTTATGACTTAGAAAGTACCAAAACGTTTACTAAAGTCAAACTTGTCACTTTCTAAGATGATTAATTTTTATTTAATTATCTATAGGTAATGTTACTCTTATATTGGACAATTTACTATTCGTAAGGGACATATTACTATTCATAAGGGTATGTTACTATTCATAAGGGTAGGTCACTATTCACCAAAAATTATTTTTGTTTAATTAGACTTCAAAAATCATCTTGAACATAATTGTGTATGTCAGATTTTTAATATTCCAAACACTGATGTGAAAAACTTATGTTTAAAGGTCACTCATCACTTAGTAGTTCATTATGTTTTGTTTTCATGTTATTTTATGACATAAATATAAGAATGGAATTTTCCTTTGAAAAAAATTGGGTCGTTACACTTCTCTTCACTAAACACCTTGCCCCATGTTTTTATGTTAATTATGGTGGTAGATTCTTTTATCGTTTAACATTTTAGGCCTCCTTGATTTCTTCCTTTTCATAACGATTATCCTGTTTAAAAAAATAATTTAAAAGAACACATGTTCCCATTCTCAATATCATTAGGATGATCTATTCATGCATAAGATCTTACAAGCATGAACACAACCACCTTCCTTATTAGTAGGGGTATTAATTAAAATATCTTCAATAATATCAAGATAGTTGGTCCCTTATAAACTTCTTCTATACTTTAGTGACTATATTATTTATTATTTAATGAAATTCTTAGACACACATGTTCTTAATATATTATTATAATTTCCTAGCATTAGATACATTCCTGAATATGTATCTATATTAATGAATATTATTCAATCTTATAGTTCAATATTATTTATCTTATGTATTTCTTATTATTACTTCATCTAGTTTTATAAAAATGAATAAATAATTTCATGTGGTGTTATATTTATGCAAGTATGATACATTATATTATCAAAAACCCCTTCAATAGTCCTCAAGATTGTTCATGTTATGCCTTGTGTATCAATTCCAACATTTCTCGACATACATCGGGCATCTCAATGCATGAACATGTACTCCATGAACACATGCATGCTCTTATTTTCATAAATATTTGTGAAATGGTTCACCTTCTCCTTTTTAGAATCTAAATATCATAGATTTTACTTCACATAAACACTACATTATGTACTGATTATATTATAAAAGGTCTTATACTTTTACATATTATTCACATAGATACAATAACACATGAAATCTTCTATTATTCATGTAGAAAATAAATTAGATACATACTCTTTTTTCTTTGTGAAAATAAGTGTACACAATCCCCTTCTTATTCAGGTTAACTAGTGTTTTTCTTCCTATCTATTTGCATGAACAATAGGGTTTTAAAGTTATATACCTATTTCTATTTTCTATGTCACTTATAAAAATCCTTAGTTGAGGTTTATTTATAAACACATACCACCAACTTATATCACTAAAAAATAATAGTTAGCTTCTCATACCTCATGACTCCAAAAATCACGGGGTTATACATTTGCATACTCATCCTCATGGTTTCATGATTTATGGAAATATTCTTTCACAAATGAAAATATTATCCTCTATGGTGTTTCTTTTAAGCAGGAAATTTGCATGCATGAAAGTGAAACCGTATGCATATATCTTACTGAGGAAATAACCCTCTTATAAAACATCATGTATGTTTTGAAGCATTTCATTCATGAAATAACTCATTGATAGTCCTAATATAGTCTTCCCTCTCATCTAATTATCTTACATGATTGATCAAACCATTTACATGAGGCCGACATGATCATAGTGGTCACTTTAGGACAAATCATCGACACATAGAAACCCTAGATTTAGAGGTTTAAGATGATGCAAAAGTAGTTCCATTTTATTTAGAGTGTGATATGTCTATATATTTTTAATGTGTGAATAAGTACCAATTAAAATAGTTTATCTAAAATTTTACTTCTACTACATTTTTTGTTGATTAATTAACCAATTCACTACTTAGGTCTGGCAATTATGTCAATAGCGTGTTGATACTCACTTACTACCTCCTGTATCCCCCCATATGTGAGAGGCTAAATAGAGTCTTCTCTATATGAGCACCTCCCCCATGATTCATGTTTGACCTGTGTGTTACCTGTGTGTGTTTCCTCTACTATTTTCAACATACCACCATAGTCAGTTACCTTATTTATTGGCCAATTTATTCAGTACAGGGATTATTGTGAGTATTGTTTTGGTTGATCAATATTTTTTAAGTAAAACCCTCAATATAAAAAATTGGTAAAATAAACCATATACAATTTCCAACCAAGATCCATTAAATTAAAGACCATGTGACCAATTTATTCACACCACTAAAAGACTTATCAAATATAATATTTTTTAAATATAAATCCATTCAAATTTTAATGTTCATTTAAATTCCTTAAACATCTCACCTTTATTCAAATAATTTTTCCACACATCATATTTCTCATGTTATAAACAACGTATACCATCAAAACACCATTACTACAAGTCTTTGAAATTTAATAATATATTTACAAATTTTACATGTAAATGTAGTATTGTCTTACCAAGTCATATCCAATAAGTCCATAAAAATAATCCAAGAATCATCACTCAATATCATCTTCTTTAGTTCCATTATTCTATGTTAATATATTTATTTTTCTCAATAAACATCCATTGGAAATAACTCAAAATTACTTCATAAAAAAATTGGAATCAACCACTTTTTCATATCATGCTTATTTAAAATAAACAAAACATAACCACAATGTATAATCAAAATATTTATTGCCTATCGTGCATTAACCAGCCAAACTAACACACTAATTTCTAGATTATGCGATGTGTAACTAGTGTACACAACATGTAGCTTTTATATTTTCATAACGTAAATCATGGAATTTTCAACGTCATAGAATCAATTTATATTTAATACATGATTTTTGGGATTAAATGTAAAGACCCTGATTCTAGTGGCCCAAAGTCTATGGTTAATTTGTTACATTGGAATTATATATAAGAAATCACATCATCAAGGACAAAATAGTTTAGTTGTTTTGTAAAAATATATACACACATTAAACTTATATTATTGTTGAAAATATAAAATAAAACATAGTAATAACTGTGAGAACACCATTATTCTCCAATATTATCCCTGTATATCAATCATAATATACTTCTTGGTTTCATGGGAAAAAAATAAACATAAGAAAAAGGGTGAAATAAGATGCTCGTTAAGGGTATGCGTACAATGGAAACTATCATGAATAAATAATCATAGATAGTATAAAACTTAAATAACTAAAACACATTCCATTTAAAAAATAAATTGAGAATAATATTATATGAATAAAAGGAAATCAAATAATTCCATAATAATATAAGATAAAACATATCCATGAAAATCATAACCAATCAGATAATCACAATGAAATCAATAAAAAATTTCATAATGAGAGAATGTATAATTGCATACATCATAAACATTCCATAAAAACTTTGGTTAAGACATTATATATAAATTGGTAAGACCAATGCTAATACCTAAACTGGTTTGTCTCATAAGACTTACTAATGCATCGAGGGGATATATCAAGATCCAACCATTACTCACTATGTTCAATGAATTCCTCACATTATAGAGATGAAACATATTAAAATTATAGATTTTTATTGTAACTAGCACACAAAATGATAATAACATTCCCCAATAAATATACATAATCATAAACCATCCAAAGTAATATGGATAATGGTATCAAAATAGTACATTCCTAGCCAAACTAATTGTAACCCATTGAATAAAATATGGTAGATGGTTTCATAATATTTCAGCCACAATTAATAATAATATTCAATAAATTATGTTGACATTGAATAAAACACTTTAATAATATCATTGATAAATTCTTGAGTAAAATACACTTTTTCACTTTGAAATAACATAACTTTTAAAAAACTATGAAAGTATAAAGGAAAAAAATTATTTGAAAATAAAATTATAAAATTATAAAGGAATATTAAAATAATTTAAGTTTCATGATGGTGGAAAAATTCTGTCATACCATATAAGTGGAAAAAAATTCCTTTTGTATTATTATCAAAAAATTCACAAAGTACCTCATTTGGAAAATTACAAAAATATTCCTTTCAAATAATTTTTTAAAAAGTAAAAAATGGTTAAGATGAATTTTAAAAACCATATAATAATAGAATATCCATTTTTGAAATCTTTTTTACATTCCATGTTTTTGGAATAAAAATATTCCCCAATGGACACTTAAGTAAAAACAATCTTGAATAATGATGAGATTGTGAAATAAACTCTTACATTATGTTCAAATTCCTTCATACATGTATAAACCACCTGTATAATAAATATAGTTTTATTATAAATCTATTAAAGAACAATTATCACATATATCATAAAATATATGATTTAATAATACCATTTTATCACGAATTTAAAACAAATATTTATTAAATTATTATTCTAGGTGATAACTACATCATTTTTTTCATCTAAGTTTTGATTCAGAATTATAAATTCTTGTACTTTGATCATAATTAAATAATATACATAATTTTAATAATTTAATTAATATAATTTATATTCATTATATAAGTATTTATAATAATCCTTAAAAGGTATAGATAAAAAAAATGAACAACACTGTTCATGGAGACGGTAGGTTGTACGTACATATGAACACAATTTCCATATATCGAATGATGAAAAAAAATAATGGTAAATATTAATTAATATTTAAAAAAATATATTTATGTCATAAATATCATTTATGTATTAATTTCATCTTTATAACCGTCTGAATAAATTTGTGATGAAAAACTAATTACACCGCTATGCGGAAATAGTAAGTCATTTGTACGCACGTGGGATGTTTTTTATTAAACATAGGATGGAAATGAGATTTAAAATGGTTGTACAATAAACCAAATAACATATAAATATTTTTATTGTACTATTTTTATTAATTTATAATTGGTAAAACACACTAAGATGAATTAAAAGAAGAAATAGAATTGAAAGAGTCAGTAAAGATGATTACCTTCTCCAAAAGAATCCTCCTTTGGATCTCCACTTAGGGTGCTAGGGTTTTTATTATTGGAATAGCAGGACCACTAGAAATTATATAATGGTTTTTGGAAGAGAAATGGAAATTTATTTTTTTATCTATATAGATCAATGTTGTTTAAAGAAGTGATGGAGGGGGTTCTCTTTTATATTTGAGGTGTGCGGCACTTTTAAAATTTCTCAAAAGATTAACTTATAATAATTTAATTTATCATGATAAATGCATTAAAATGGAAATTGATTCAAATATAAGATATTATAGATTTTTAATACCATAAAAAATATACAAATTTTAATGTCATTATAAACCTTATCCTTTTTACTAACCCCATGGTTTGTTATTTTTGACCTTAAACATAGTAATCATTATTTTAATCATAAATGGTTAATAATATTTCTATAAATGGAAAATAAATCATAAATGGAACATGTATGATGTGTTAAAATATATTACATTAACATATATAAAGGTAATATTTTTATTAATTTTAAATAATTTAATATGATAATATTTTTATAAATTATCATTAATGTCAATTTTGATAGTATTCATTTAATTTTACATGAAATACTTCAAGATAAAGGGGATATAAAAATATAATAATTTCAAACATCTATAATATGTCATATATATCAATAAAATTAGTTTCAATAATTAAATAAATCAAATTATATCTAAATTAATTTTCTTAAAATCATTTATTTTCTTTTCCTCTTAATTAAATAAATATTGTTTCAGTATTGTACAAGAATTTAAGGTATTTATATAATTTATAAATATTAAAAATAAATATATATAATGAAAATATTTTCATTAAGATCACAATATACATATTATTATATTTATTAGATTTATTTTTTCCCTATATGGTCACATAAAATATATTAACTAAAAAGAGAGTGTCATTTTGTAACCTTCATTGATTTAAATAATATATAAGTAATTTTTATAGAAAAGTGTCCATTAAAAAATTAAATTTGAGACTTATGTGATAGGTTTCTAGTAATTTTAATACAATAATAATTTTGTTGAATAATTATGGCCTTATCACTTATATTTAACCTAAATTAACCTAATTTACCCTTTATTGAGGTGATAAATTTTACCATGATAACTATTAATTTTGAAAAAATATAAAATGGGCCCAATTTCTAAATTAGAACATCATGATTATAAATTTATAATTTATTTTATCAAATTAAATACCTATAATTTTTAGAAATTAATTTTAATATAATTTTGCAAAATGCGATAAAAATCACATTTTAGAATATGTTGTTTTTAAGAATAAAACATGATATATTATTATCCCAGGCAGAGTAAAAAAGTATATAAATGATAAAAAAACTTGAATGAATATATAATATATAAATTTAATTAAAATAACTCAACAATATTTACTAATTATATTTATTATGATTATTATATATCACGTACAGACATAGTTATTTAGAAAAAAACTTCTTATTGTTATTTTTATTTATATTTTATTAAATTTATTTCTGATGAATTTATTATTTAATTTTCTAAACCATATATTTGTAAAGACCTGTAAAATTCAAAGAAAATTATTTTTCTTAATTTTCTTTAGGATTTTACAAGAACGCAGTTTCTGACGGCACTTGATTCCGAGGCCAGGTGTGCCATGAATTTCTATTCGAAGTTTAGCTCGGGTACGTTCAGTGAACGAATGAGCGGGAATTCCCATCTTTTGAACCGGTGCTTGGAATCTAATTCTGAGGGCACCGATGGAACCGCAGCGCCGGTAATTGGTTAGGAACCCCTGTTCCGGAGTTTCGTTTTCACGAGAGAAGATGATAGAAATTGTGGAAGTTTAATTTATAAGTTAACTACAATTTTTATTTTTCTTTAAGTGGTTTAAGGATTTGGGTGGAAGTTGGGTAACTACCCAACTTCCAAAGGGAGGTTATGGGGGTGGTGGGGCCCACACGAACCCCACCCCTTCATATTCTTCAACCCCCCTCAACTCACCATTAACTTTTGATAACTTAAATATTAATAACTTATGTTATTAATTAAGTGAGTTAAGTGTGGATGTTTGAATTTCAAACTCTTTAAATTCAAAAGTTATGTTATGTTAATAAAACAAGAGGTGAGCTTATTTTATTTGGGGTTAAAACCTTGTGGTGGTGTTTTTGGGAGAAATGACTATGGACTTTAGGAACTTCTTCGTCTTTGACAAATAACGCGAAGAAAACATCGCTCTCCCACGAAAAACGCCGAGTTCTCGAAAATCGATTACGTGACGCCATGTGCCGCGACGCCGACGCGACTTCCTCCTTCTGCGATGTCTCTTTCCGCGACGGTTTTTCCGCGACAAATCCTCATTTTATGAACCTCCGTACAAGCTCGCACGAGGTAGGGGTTTGATTGTTTTATTTTTGATTGGTGAATACTACATGACGTTCTTCGTGTAATAAGACCAAATGCTATCGATTAACGAGAGGGGGGTCGGACCGCACAAACACGGCTGACCCACCTCCTTTATCCTTGTTGGTTCTTTTGTGGATTGGAACGGAATGGTGTGGGGCCGACGCACCACGTGGAATCATGCTGTAAAGAATGTGTGGTGTCGTCGCACCGCGCCATGAAATCGAACAAGGATGCGACGCCGTCGGGCCGCGTCGGAGTGAACGAAAAACACTGCGGCCGGAGCAGGGTCGTGGTGGAGGGGCGCGGCGCCGTCGCGCCGCCCCGGATGAACCATGTCACAGCCAGTTCCTGGCCGTGGCGGAGTAGGGTGACCGGTAACCGGTTCTGGGCCGCTGGTGTCAGAGCAGGTAGGGGACCGCCCGACGCCGGTCCCATGGTGGCAGAAACCGGCCGGCCGGCCAGCAGGCGGCCCCCATTAAGGGGGGCCGCGGTTACAAATCGCGGGGGGCAGCGCCCCCCCCCCCCACTAAACCGAACGGCTCGGCCGCTCGGCCCAGCCAGCTGGCACTGGACTGCCAGGCCGGTATCCAGGCCGGGCCGCGCCCATCCGGGCCAACCCGGACCCGAGTCAGGTCGACCCGCTTCGGGCCAGGTCGGTCCGGGACCAAAACCCCCTTTTTGGTTCTTTTGCCCATATCTCGGGCTAAGGACCTTCGATCGACGCGCCGTTAGTGGAGATGCGATCCTTAGATCTAGGCGGTCGTTTCGGTATATTAAACTCAATGTTTCAGAATACTTTGGGTTTGGCCGGGTTGGTTCGTACACGAAACCAACCGGGCCCTCGGAGCGGAAACGCTTATAACTTGAGCTCCAGACGTCCGATTGACGTACTGTCGACATTGATGGATTCCTCTTAGTGAGATGGAACTTTTTTCTTAATAAGCCCGAGTTTTGGATGCCGGTGGAGTACGGTCGGGTTGGTTTTTCCATAAAAACCAATCGGGCCCCTGGGACGAAAAAGCCAATAACTCTCAGACTGGGTGTCCGATTGACGCGCAGTCTGCGACATTGAGTTCATGTTGATGATACGGAACTTTTGGATACATCAACTCTAGACTATGTGTCGGTTGATGTATCAGCCTCTCGGCTCGTGGAGCGGACCCTCCAAAACGAGCTTGCTGTGTGCGGGAACCCTAGAGCTCACTGCATCTGCGACTGCGACGACGACGACGACTGTACAGAGATCCTCAGTGGATTCGACGGTGACTTTGCAGAGATCCTCAGTTGATTCGATGATGACTACAACACTCAGCGATCCATTGTGGATCCGTGCTACTGATCCTGTGTGGGTACGATCCTGTGTGAGTCAGCGCTCAACGGTCCTGTGTGGGACAGCACCTACAGATCCTGTGTGGGTCCGATCCTATGTGGGTCTTTGCGGGGGTTAGTTATCTATAGATCCTTTGTGGGTCAGATACTTTGTGGGTCATTTTGGGGGTTAGTACCTATCGATCCTTTGTGGGTCCGACAGCTTAGATTAATCAGTGGCAATATCTGGTCATCTTTATCGTCATATGAAGAAGTATACATGTGTGAGCTGAACCCTGTTTTGTTTTCCTTTGTCGATTGTGTTGTGCTATCCTGTGTGGATTTTCTTTTTTCATTCCTGTGTGGACTGGGTTGTACTTGGGCTCAGATGTTGGAGTCGAACGAAAATTTATGACTTAGGTATATGTATGGGAATATACCTAAGCAGTGTCGAATGTTACTTCATGATTGTATCTTCCCTTTGTGGATTATCCTTTGTGGATTCTGGGAGACCATCGGGGGTCTCGGGGTCCCTACTGAGTAGCTTATACTGACCCATGGATGGACTATGCCCACACTACATTGTTTTGGTTGCAGACGACGGACATCGCTGATCGTGGTTGAGGCTTGCGGAGTAGGACGGTACCTGGAGGTAGACCACTGGGTGGGACGTACTCGGAGCGGTCGGCTAGACCCGAGGAGCAGTGGAGGCTATCTGTACCCACCCTTCAGTTGGGATTTCCAGTGGATAGCTCGACGATGCGGCTTTACTTTTTAGTTGTTATTTTCCCTTTCTAGTTGTACTTTACTTTCTGTGTGGGTTTTTATACTGGCCCTCTTACTTTTCCACACTTACTATTGTACTCAGATTTTACATATTGTTTACTTCTACTATTTTCTTGCTCTGTGGTGTTTATTTACATTAAAAAGGCAATGCCTTCCCTTTTTACTGGGATTTACGCCTTGGTGCTAGTCTCCAGCCACTGGCCTATGGGAGGTGGGCTTGGGGTAGTCACGGCACGGTTCCCGAGGACGGGTCGTGACAAATTGGTATCAGAGGAGTTCGGTTATACAGCAGAACATGGGACTCTGATATTTTTCTATGTGAATAAATAGTGTTTAGAATATTTGGTGTGGTTATCAGTCCAGGTAGTCAAGTGTTGGTAAGGCAGCCGACGTATCCGTACACCAGGACCCTGACTTCTGATTTCTGACTTAATGCACGAAAACATTAATTGCATGTGTGTTTCATGTTTTCTTTATGATTACTTTGTATCAGCTCACCAGGTATACTGTTCTGACCGTGGTGCACCCGTTTCCTTTTGAGGATGGCCCCACGATGGCAGCCATCTAGGGTTCCAAGAGTTGTGCGTGACGAGGGCCCACCGAGCGACGAGGCCTCGGGGCAGGGCCCTTTGACATCTGAGGCACCGACGGTACCTTTACCCGCCGAGCCACCGATGCTTCCAGACCCAGGCGCTGGCGATGCACGTCACCTTAGTGCATTGCATGAGTTCTAGCGCCAGAGACCGCCCAGGTTCCACGGGGAGACGGACCCCCATGCAGCTGAGGACTAGCTGGAGGCAGTGGTATGAGTTTTCCGGTTAGTTAGGACACCAGAAGACCTCATGACGATCCTTGTGGCGAGCCTACTGCACGCTGCAGCGGGCCGATGGTGGAGCTTGATGCTCCAGGTGCAAGATGAGGCATCACTCCTCTGGATAGAATTTGAGAGCCTCTTCTACTCAGAGTTCATCCCGGCCACCCTCCGTGCGGTGCACATCTAGGAGCTTCTTCAGCTGCGGCAAAGCAGCTTGACGGTCGCCCTGTACTCGGCGAGATTTACCAATCTCTCGCACTACTCGACAGACATGGTACGGTAGCCATTCTTCTGGTCCCAGAGCTTTGAGAAAGGATTGAGACATGAGATCATGTCATCTCTGATCTCCATCAGCATTCTGACCCAGGAAGAAGTACTGTAGTGAGCCCTTTTGATCGAGAGCTTTCTTGTTGAGCCTTCTTCTGCGGCGAGACCTACCGCAGGGCGGCACGTAGCAGAGTCTTCTGTAGCAGGCAGTCGACGGATGACTCATGGGTCCAGCCAGACTAGACCTTCAGGCAGACGACCTCAGGACACTGGCTCAGCAGTGCGGGGCACACAGTGTAGAGCCAGTCTTTCGAGAGGCAGGCAGTGCTACTCGTGCGGCGGGCAGGGCCACATGGCTCGTGACTGCCCGACCCATCGTGCCGAGGAGCAGCAGACGGTTGAGGGACCACTGAGGCAGAGGAAGAGGGTTGATCGTGGTGGTCTGTAGGGAGCAGGCGGGCGAGGTAGAGGAGCAGGCCGAGCAGCAGGTGGTGGGCGACGCTTTGAGGCTCTACCAACACCACCACCACCAGGATGTCCACCCCGGCCACAGGGAGCTGGCGGGCAGAGAGAGGCACAGCTCCTGGTAGCAGAGGCCTATGACCATGGTGCGCCCGAGATGATTCGAGGTACTATCTGTGTCTATTCCACCCTTACTGCAGTACTTATAGACACAGGAGCAAGTCATTCTTTCAGAGCTGCTGCCCTTGTTTAGAGCTCGGAGATTTCGACAGAGTCATTGGCTCGATCCATACGGCTAGAGACTCCTACGGAAGCAGACTCGACGATTACGCACTGGTGTCGGCAGTGTGAGCTTACTCTAGGAGGTGAGAGCATCGGCTGGGATCTTCTTGTAGTGGCGTCAAGGCCTTACGACATCATCTTGGGCATGGATTGGTTGTCCACGGTCTGTGCACAGATTGACTGTATTAGCTGTAAGGTGCGATGTGTACGCACCTACGGGAGTAGGTTCACCTTCACCGGTGAGAAGGGAGCCTTTGCAGCACAGGATGGACTCTCGCAAGGAGAGGACATCCAATCACTCATCAGTTGGCTAGCCTCATCCTAGGAACAGTTGACGTACGAAGTCATGGTTTTCCTGCAGTGGTGGATCAGTATGCGGACGTCTTTCTCAACGAGGTTCCAGTGCTACCTCCTCATAGAGAGGTAGACATTTATATTGACCTGTACCACGGGACATCCCTGATATCGACTCCAGCATATCGGATGGCCCCCACTGAGCTTCGAGAGCTACGGGTACAGTTGGAGGACTTGCAGGGCAAGGGATTCATCCGACCCAGTGTTTCACCCTGGGCTTCCCCGATTTTGTTCGCCAAGAAGGCGGATGGGAGCTTGCGACTTTTTGTCGACCATCGTCGCCTAAACCAGGTGACAGTGAGGAACAAGTATCTGCTACCGAGGATTGATGACCTCTTCGATCAGCTCAAGTGAGCACGGTGGTTCTCGATGATAGACCTCAGGTCAGGCTATCATCAACTCAGAGTTTGAGATGAGGACGTGCAGAAGATGGATTTCAGTTCTCAGTATGACCACTATGAGTTCTTGGTTATGCCATTTGGCGTAACCAATACTCTAGCAGTGTTCATGGCCCCATTAATAGGATATTTTATCCATACCTCAATCGATTTTTCGTGGTCTTCATCGATGAAATTTTGATTTACTCGACGACTGATGAGGAGCACGCCTACCACTTGCGGGTTGTGCTAGACACACTCCGAGAGAACCAGCTTTATAGAAATATCTCAAAGTGTTAGTTCTGGATACGCGAGGTCCACTTCTTGGGACATGTCATCTCTGAGGCGGGAGTTGCAGTGGATCTTGCGAAGATCGAGGCAATGCTAGCTTGGGAGACACCCAGGAGCCTGACGGAGGTGCAGAGTTTCATGGGACTAGCTGGATACTGTCCGAGATTTGTGCCAGACATCTCCAGAGTTACGGCACCACTCTCAGCTCTTACGAAGAAGGGTAAAACCTTTGTGTGGTCAGACAGATGTCAATAGAGCTTTCAGGAGCTGAGACAGAGATTAACCAGCGCCCCTATCTTGAGGTTGCCTGAGGAGGGAGTAGGGTACGTAGTCTACTACGATGCATCAGGGACCAGGCTCGGATGTGTCCTAATGCAAGAGCGGACATTGATCGCCTATGGATAACGCCAGTTGAGTCCGCATGAGCAGAAATAAGCTACCCATGACTTGGAGTTAGCAGCAGTGGTGTTCGCTCTGAAGACATGGAGACACTATCTGATGGCCAATCCCTTTACAGTCTTTTCTGACCATCAGAGTCTCAGGTACATATTTTCTCAAAAGGGCCTGAACCTGAGACAGCGAAGATGGCTCGAGTTCCTCTAGGACTACGAAATTGAGATAGTCTATACTCCTGGGAAGGGGAACGTGGTATCCGATGCCCTCAGTAGGAGGATGGGCATTCAACTACTTGAGGATGTGACAGAGTAGCTAGCCGCTTTGCAGATATCCTTTGTGGAGAGAGATGGTGCAGCCTTCCTTCATTCTCTCACAGTCTCTCCTCCACTACTATAGCGGGTCAGAGAGGCACAATGTGGTGATGCTGACTGTGAGACGCGGCGTGTACAGATATCCCCAGGACAAGCACCTGATGGTTTCTCCATTGGAGCAGAGCACGAAATCCTTTTCAGAGGACATACCTTGGTACTAGTCACTTTACGAGAGGAGGTTCTGATAGATCTTCACACTTCCCCCCTTGGCGGTACATCTCGGAGTGGCGAAGATGTACCAGAACCTCATATTATAGCACTGGTGGGTGGGCATGAAGAAAGTTGTGGCGGAGTTTGTTTCTTGATGCCTCACCTGCCAGCAGGTGAAGGCAGAGCATCAGGTACCAGTAGTCTTGGTACAACCCTTGGAGGTCCCTGAGTGGATGTGGGATGGGATATCTATGGACTTCGTGGCTAGACCACCACGCACTTCAAGATATCACAACTCCATTTGGGTGATTTTCGACTGACTCACCAAGTCGGCTCACTTCTTACCCATCAGAGAGTAGGGCTCAGTGGAGAGCTTGGGACGTCTCTATGTTTAGGAGATTGTATGGATTCACGGTGTGCCATCATCTATTGTCTCCGATCGAGATTCTCACTTTACTTCACGGCTTTGGAAGGGGTTGCAGGAGGCGTTCGGGACACAGCTACATTGGAGCACCACATTTCACCCTCAGACAGATGGTCAGACGGAGAGGACCATTCAGACTCTTGACGACATGCTCCGCGCATGTGTCCTCAACTTTGGTCACAGCTGGGAGGACCACCTACCTTTGGTGGAGTTCACGTACAACAATAGCTACAACTCCACCATCAGGATGGCACCATACGATGTGTTTTACGGCAAACCTTGTAGATCTCCTTTGTGCTGGATAGACCCTAGAGAGTCAGCACTTGTGGGACCGGAGATGGTCCAGGCCACGACAGAGAAGGTCCAGGTCATCCAGGAGCAGATGAGGACAGCTCAGATCCGGCAGAAGACTTATGCTGACAGGAGGAGGAGGCAACTAGAGTTCGAGGATTCTGACCACGTCTTCTTGCATGTCTCGCCTCGACGTGGATTACAGAGATTTGGCCGAGGCGGCAAGTTGTCTCCACGCTTCATCGGACCATTCCAGGTCCTCAACGGGATTGGCGAGGTGGCTTATCGCCTGGCTCTACCACCTCAGTCGCACCGGGTGCACGATTTCTTCCACGTATCTCAACTGAGGAGATATGTCCACGACCCGACGCACATCATTGACCATGGGGAGCTAGACGTTAATGATGGGGTGACTTTTGCGGAGGTCCTGATGGAGATCAAGGATCGACAAGAGCAGGTCCTATGTGGACGGTCGATTCCTCCAGTGCGCATCAGATGGCAGCACGAGAACCCCCATGAGAGCACTTGTGAGCGAGAGGCTCAGATGCATTCTCAGTACCCACATTTGTTTCCCTAGTTTATAATGTATCTTTACGGGGACGTAAAGCCCTGAGGTGGGAGTAATGTAAAGACCCATAAAATTCAAGGAAATTTATTTTCTTACTTTTCTTTGGGATTTTACAAGAACGCAGTTTCTGATCGCACTTGATTCTGAGGCCCGGTGTGCCCGGAATTTCTATCCGAAGTTTAGATCGGGTACGTCCAGTGAACGAACGAGCTGGAATTCCTATCTTTTGAACCGTTGCTCGGAATATAATTCTGAGGGCACCGATGGAACCGCATCGCTGGTCATTACCTAGGAACACATGTTCCGGAGTTGTGTTTTCAAGAGACAAGATGATAAAAATTGAGGAAGTTTAATTTATAAGTTAACTACAATTTTTACTTTTCTTTAAGTGGTTTAAGGCTTTTGGTGGATGTTGGGTGACTACCCAAATTCCCAAAGGAGGTTATGAGGGTGGTGGGGCCCACACGAACCCCACCCCTTCATATTATTCAACCCCCCTCAACTCATCATTAACTTTTGATAACTTAAACATTAATAACGTATGTTATTAATTAAGTGAGTTAAGTGTGGATGTTTGAATTTCAAACTCTTGAAATTCAAATGTTATGTTATGTTAATTAAAGAAGAGGTGAGCTTATTTTATTAGGGGTTGGAACCTTGTGATGGAGTTTTTGGGAGAAAAGACTAAGGACTTGAGGAACTTCTTCATCTTCGACGAAGAACGCGAAGAACACATCAGTCTCCGACGAAGAACGCCGAGTTCTCGGAAACCGATTACGCGATGTCGTGTACCGCGACGCCGACGCGACTTCCTCCTTCTGAGATGTCTCTTTCCGTGATAGTTTTTCCATGAAGAATCCTTGTTCAACGAACCTCCATTCACGCTCGCACGAGGTAGGGGTTTGTTTCTTTTATTTTTGATTCGTGAATACTACTTGACGTTCTTCATGTAATATGACCAAATGATATCGATTAACGAGAGGGGGTCCATACCGCACAAACAAGGTCGACCCACCTCCTTTACCCTTGTTGGTTCTTTTGTGGATTGGAACGGATTGGTGTGGTGCCGACGAACCACGCTGAATCATGCGGTAAAGAATGTGCGGCGCCGTCGCGCCGTGATATCGAACAAGGACGTCACGCCGTCCTACCGCGTCGGAGAGAACCGAAGACACTGCGGCCGGTTCCGGGCCGCCGGTGTCGGAGCAGGGAGGGGACCAGACGACGCCGGTCACGTGGTGGCAGAAACCGGATGGCCGGACAAGAGAACAGTTGGGGGTTCAAACCCCCGGTCGGCCAGCAAGCGGCCCCCATTAAGGGGGAACCCCCCCCCCCCCCCCCGCTAAACCGAACGGGCTCGGCCGTTCGGCCGAGCCAGCTGGCGCCGCGCACCGGACCGCTAGGCTGGGCCGCCCCGGACCCGAGTTGGGTCGACCCAATTCGGGCCGACCCAGGGGGTCTTGGTCCGGGCCCGAAACCCCCATTTTCGGACCCTTTTTGTTTCTTTTGACCATATCTCGTGCTACAGAGCTCCGATAGATGTACCGTCAGTGGCGTTACGATCCTTAGATTGATACGGTCGTTTAGGTATATCGCACTCAAGGATTCAGAATACTTTGGTTTCAGCTGAGATGGTTCGTACACAAAACCAACCGGGCCCTCGGAGCGGAAACGCTTATAACTTGATCTCCGGGCGTCTGATTGATGTACTGTCGACTTTGATTGATTTATCTTAGTGAGAAATATATTTTGGATTACTCTGCCTATGGTTTGGACGCAGGTGGAGTACAGTCAGGTTGGTTTTTCCTTAAAAATCAACAGGGCCCCTAGGACGAAAAAGCCAATAACTCTCAGACCGGTCGTCTGATTGACGCACCGTCTGCGACATTGAGTTCATGTTGATGATACTGAACTTTTGGATACATCAACTCTTGAATATGTGTCAGTTTATGTATCAGACTCTCGGCTCGTGGAGCGGACCCTCCAAAACGAGCTTGTTGTGTGCAAGAACCCTAGATATGGCTGCGTCTGCGACTGTGACGACGACGACGACTGTACATAGATCCTCAGTGGATTCGACGACGACAGTGCAGATATCCTCAGTGGATTCGAAGACGAATACAGCACTCAGCGATCCTTTGTGGATCAATGCTACCGATCATGTGTGGGTCCAATCCTATGTGGGTCAGCGCTCAGCGATCCTGTGTGGGCCAGTGCCAACAGATCCTGTGTGGGTCCGATCCAGTGTGGGTCTTTGCAGGGGTTAGTTATCTATCGATCTTGTGTGTGTTAGATCCATTGTGGGTCATTGCGAGGGTTAGTACCTATCGATACTTTGTGGGTCTGACGGCTTAGATGAATCAGTGGCAATATCTTGTCAACTTTATCGTCATATGAAGAAGTATACCTGTGTGAGTTGAATCCTTTTTTGATTTCCTTTGTGGATTGTGTTGTGCTATCATGTGTGGATTTTCGTTTTGTTTTCCTGTGTGGACTGGGTAGTACTTGGGCTCAGATGTTGGAGTCGAACGAGAATTGATGACTTAGGTATATGTATGGGCATATACCTAAGCATTGTCGAATATTACTTCATGATTGTATCTTTCCTTTGTGGATTATCCTTTGTGGATTCCAGGAGACCTTCGGGGGTCTCGGGGTCCCTACTGAGTAGCGTATACTCACTCCTGCATGGGCTATGCCCGCACTATGTTGTGTTGGTTGCAGACAACGGACAGCGTTGATCGTGGTTGAGGCTTGCGGAGTAGGACGGTACCTGGAGGTGGACCACTGGGCGGGACGTACTCGGAGTGGTCGGCTGGACCCGAGGAGCAGTGGAGGCTATCTGTACCCACCCTTCAGGTGGGATTTCCAGGGGACTGCTCGACGATGCTGGTTTACTTTTCAGTTTTTGTTTTCCCATTCCAGTTGTACTTTACTTTCTGTTTTGGTTTGTATACTGGCCCTTTTACTTTTCCGCCCTTACTGTTGTACTCAGATTTTACTTAGTGTTTACTTCTACTGCTTTCTTGATCTGTGGTGTTTGTTTACATTACAAAGGCAATGCCTTCCCTTTTTACCGGGATTTATGTCTTGGTGCTAGTCGCCAGCCCTTGGCCTATGGAAGGCGGGCTTGGGGTAGTCACGACACGGGTCCCAAGGATGGGTCGTGACAATATTTTTTTAAAAAAACAGTTAGTCCTATTTATACACACCAATTTAATGGATAGGTTATAATAGTCAAATAATATATTTCATTTTTCTTGAACTCAGTTTTGCATGCAATGCAAGCTATCAAAGAGATTAAATTTATTTTAAACGAGACAAAAAATAAATTCTTGAGAGTGTTTCATTCTTCCATACATAAAAAAATCATCCTTGAAATTTATAAAATTTTACCTCATAAATTTATTTGGTTAGTTCTTCTTCATTATTTCCTTGGGTTCCCACATCCCCTCTTCTATCATATGATTTTTTTCAAAGAACCTTTATCAACTGAGTAGCTTAGTTACTCAAGACTTGTTCTCTAGTGTTCAGAATCTGGATCGGCTCTTAATAGTAAGATAAATCAGGTTCCAATTCTTTTTCTTCATAAGTGATAACATGTTTCATGTCTGGTGTGTACTTCCTTAACAACAAAACTTGTAACACATAATGTAATTTATAAAGGATTGGTCGAATTACTTAATGGTAAGCCACAAATCCAATTATTTCTAAGATTTAAAAAGTTCTGATATTCATGAGTCTTAGTTCCCTTTCTTACCAATTCTAATAACACCCTTCCATGGATATAACATCAAGAAAATGTGATCTCCCACTTGAAATTCAATTCATTCATTCGGTTATTTGTATATCTATTTTTTCATACTTTGAGAATATTTGATATCGGTTTGAATTTTCAGTACCTTTTCCATTTATTTGACCTCATTTTTTGGGCCTATAATATTCCATACAAAAAATTCACCCCAACATGTTGGTTTACGACATATTCTTCTATATAATGCTTCATATGATACCATTTTAATACATTAATGGAAACTATTATTATAGTAGAATTCAATCAAAGGTAAATAATGATCCCACATACCTTGAAATTCATGTGTATATGACCTTAACAAGTGTTATAGAGTTTGGATAGTCCTTTATGATTTCTCATCAGTTTGAGTGTGATAAGAAGTTCACAAATGAATCTCAGTATCGAGAGAATTATGAATAATTTTCCATAATTTCAATATAAATATCAGATAATTATTAGAAACAATTGAAAGAGGTGCACCATGATGTTTTACCCATTCACCAATATTGAGTCATTCAAGGTTCTCTAGTATAAAATATTCCCTTATATTGAGAAAATTTGTATATTTGGTAAGTCAATCTCCAACAACCCATATTGTATCATTCATTCTTAAAGTATTTGGTAATCCAGGGATACAATCCATATTAATGTCATCCCACTTCCACATTAGAATAGGTAGAGAAATTTTAGCCATTGGAATCATCCAATAATTTCCTCCTTAGCTTAGTTATATATAGTACACGATGTCTCTTTCCAAATTTCAAAACATCATATTCATATAACAAGTCTTCCACTTTTCCATTATTTATTTTTTTATTTATTTTTTAAATTCACATTAAACTACTGAGAAATTGTTTTTATTTTACAATAAATATGGTTTGGAAAAGATTTGAAAAAAGAGTGATGTTCCCCCTTCCAAAATAACTCCCATATCTATCTTTACAGGATCTATGAAAACAGGATCCTTATCAATCCTAATTTTGTTCAAAAATCCATGACACTTCCTACTTAATGCACATTCTACCCTATTTTCCATCCTTGGGTGGTATTTTTTTGAAAAATCATAATCCTTGAGTATCTTGAGACATCAAAATTGCCTCATGTTGAGTTCTATCTATAAGAAAATAAATTTTAAACTCCTATGATCTATATATATCTCGCATCTTTAACCCTAGATATAGTGTCTCCATATATTTAGAGAAAATATCACTATCAATAACTCAATATCATGAGTTTTATAGTTTTATTCATTATTTTTTAATTACCTTGATTCATAGACAACAACTCTATCATTCTTCGTAAGGACACAACCAAGTCTCCTCCTTGATGCATCACTATAAATTAAAAATCAATTATTTATCAATGGAATATTCAAGATTAGATCACTCAACAATATACTCTTATATTATTCAAAAAATTATTCACATTTTATTATCCAAATAAACCTAACCCCTTAACGAGTATGCTCGGTTAATGGGTTAGCTAATAAAGGAAAACATTGAACAAATCACTAATAGTAACCTATCAAAACAATGAAACTATGTACTTCAATTATGTTTTTTGTATAGTCTATTATTGTTCTACCTTTGTATTCGTAGGATCATCTGAGATTCTATCATTGGTGACAATATGGTCCATAAAAGAAATTTTATGAATCCAAAATTCATACATGCTGAATTTCCCATATAACTCTTTTCTTATAAGAGTCTCAAGAATGATGTGGTTATTATGGTCCTTATAATTCTTGTAGTACACCAATATACTATCAATAAATACCAAAACAAAATTATCGAGATATTCCTTGAATACCCTGTTCATTAGATCCATAAGAATAGAGGGTTCATTATTCATTCCAAATGGAATTACTGTAAAATCATAATATTCATTCCTCATTTGAAACGTTGTATTTGGAGTATATTACTTCTTTACTCACAATTTATGATATCCATAGTTAAGGTTAATCTTTGAAAAACATTGATCTCTTTGAAGTTGGTTGAATAAATAATCAATGTGAGGTATATGATACTTTATCTTTATCAAAATAACATTGATTTATCTATAATTAATACATAACCTCATAGATCCATATTTATTCTTAACAAAAAAATAGGGGCTCTCCAAGGTGAAACACTAGGGAATTTAAATCCCTTATGACTAAAATACTCTATTTTTTTCTTCCACTCCACAACTCCATAGTGTCTATTGTCTAGGGATTCTTGGATACAAGACTTGCACTTGGTATTAAAATAATGGAAGACATAACTCTCTACTCTGGTGGATATCCAGGTAATTCCACAAAAAATATATCAATATAATATGGTAAAAAAGGTACATCCACAATTTTATGATTTCCGTTTTTATCAGTAGACTGTTTTTTCTCTTTTTCTCTATTAATCACATTTGGAAGAGCTACTGGAGGTGGATCTAGACATAAATCCGATGATGAAATCTACCTACTAAAGGTAAGGAATTCCATATCTTTATGATGAATAATAAATTTATTCTATTTGAAATAAACAAATTCATTGTATTTTTAAATATAGGTTATACCAAGGATTATATAAAATTCCACCATAGGTATGACAATAAAAATAGAAAATAAATAAAATGAATGTGTCATAATATTAACTACTTCATACATCTTTGTTGAAATGTGATTTCAAATATGAGTTTTTACTGATAACTCCCTTCTTAATGTGAATGGTAAATGTCTAATTGTTTCATAAAAATGGGATGATATAAAATAATGTGATGATCCATAATAAAATAAATAATTTTCTAAATTTGAGGATATAATCAAAGTACATGCCACCACATCATTTGGAACATCAAACTTAGATGTTGTGATCAAATAATATTGGCCTTTCCCAATAGGACTTTTTAAGGAAAATTTCCCTTGATGCCTAAGATATTAATTTACATAGTATCCCATATACTTATAATTAAATAATTTCACATTTCCAGTTTCTTTAATTCTCTTATAATCATGAGATTGGTGGAATTTTTCTCCCCACATGTATAAAACCCCCATTCCCAATAGGCATGTTCCATGATGTTTCTTTCCACACTTTTTAAAAAATAAAAATTTTACCCTCTCCTTATTCCCCTTTGCTTTATTTTATTTCTCAGAGTACTCACCAGCCCTTTTCTTATCTTAATTCCATTCCAAGACATTATACATGAAGAATTATTTCCTTGTCTTGATAAAACATGGTACTATATCCTTATATGATGAGAATGTTTGGGAGAATTGTTCCCTATGAAGAATTTTCTTAATCCCATTGAAGAAATTGTCAATATTACACTTTGGATTATGAAAATAGTCCATAGTATTTCTTGATAATATTTTAAAGGTAGATTCATAATTAAAAACATTTTCATCTTCCTTTGGTCTCATACTCATGAATTATTTGTCCATATCTTCTTTCTATTTGTGAGTAAAATATTTTTCCAAGAAGAGTTCCGTCAAATCCTTCAATTCCATTTTTTCTATTCCCTCCACCTTCTATGATTTTGAAACCAATTAACATTATTGATCTATATCTCCTAATATATGATAGACTACCCTAACAACCCTTTATCTCTAAAAGTGATAAATATATTCTCTATGTTGCTTATCCATTACACCACATTGTGAACGAAGATGCTCCAGATAGGTAAGGTTATTGCTCATATCCCAATTTAGTCATCTAAGTATTATTTTAATTTGTTCAAATCTAGATGCATCTCCAAATCCGACACCATTATCTTTCCTGGGTTGGATGTTCATACGTAGATTACGTACATTTATACAGTTTCCATTCCTTCACATAGGTTTCATTTTTAAAAAATGGAATGCACTAGATTAAATTATGAATCATAATGCATAATTTCAAAACTATAAAATAGTTAACACAAATTAAAAAATTATTTATAACTAATCTCAAAATAAAAATCATTGTTTCTATGGTAATATTCTCAAAAAAATTATAGGGTTATGTTTCCCAAATTTATGTTTTCCAAAATCTAGTTCCCATGGTTTCTACTAAACTTCCTTTGATACCAACTATAATTACCCCAACACTAATTGCCCAAATTTAGTGGTTACTTTGTTAAATTGACATTATATACAACAAGTCGCATCCCCACGGACCGAATAGTTTATTAGTTTTGGAAAACTAGATAGATAGTTGAATCTTATAGTAAAATTGATAATATAAAATACAACATATTAATTCTTTTTAGAACACAATTATTCTTCTAGTTTATCCTTTCATATCAATAATAATATACTTTATGGAATCTTGGTGAAAAATAAACATAATAAAAAGGGTGATATAAAATACTCAATAAGGGTATTATTATAATGAAATCTATCATGAATAAATAATGATAAAAAAGTATAAAAACGTAAATAACAAAAACACATTCCATTTAAATAATAACTTGATAATAATATGGTATGAATAAATGGAAGTCAAATAATTCCATAATTACATAAGATTAAACATATCCATGATTATAATAAATGATAAGATAATCACATTAAAATCAATAAATCATTTAATAATGAGGGAATTCATAATGATAGACATCATAAACATACCTTCAAGGTTTTAGTCAAGGAATCATACATAAATAGGTATGACCTTAGCCAATACCCAAACAAGTTTGTCTCATGATACCTACTGATGCATCGAGGGGATATAGTAGGACCCTACCATTATATACAAATTAAAATTCATTCCTCATATTAAAGCGGTGAAACATAATCAAAATATAAATTTTTACTGAAACTATTATACAAAATGTTAATAACTTTTCCCAATAAATAGGAATAATCATAAGCCTTATAAAGTAATATAATGAATGGTATCAAAATAGTACGTCCCTAGTAAAATCGATCATAAAACTATCAATAAAATATGTTAGATGGTACTATAATAGTTCAACCTCAACAAATAATAATATATGAAAAATTTTGTTGACATATATTAAAATACTTTAATAAGATAAATGATAAATTCTTGAGGAAAATACCCATTTTCACATTGAAGTCAATTATTTTTTTGAAAGATGTAAAATTTTTTATGGAAAACATTTATTTGAAAATAAACTTGTATACATATAAAGTAATATTTAAATAATTGATGTGTCATGATGATCATAAATTATGATCATGTATTAAAAGTTAATAAACATTCCTTACGTATTTTTGTTAGAAAAGTCACAAAGTGCCTCATTTGGAAAATGACAAAATGATTCCTTTCAAACTAGTTTGTAAGAAGTCAAAAATGGGTAAAAATGACTTTTAAAAAAAAGAGGAAAATAGAAAAAACATTTTGAAAACATTTAATAGGGATATAAATATTCTTTAATTGATACTTAAGGTTAAAAAATTACAAATATTGATGAGATTGTAATATAAACTCTTACCATAAGTTTTAATTCCTTAATACATGTCGGAAACTCATGTATAATAAATATATTTTTACTAAAAATATATCACTAAATCATTATCATTTATTTATATATCATACAATATATGATTTACTTATAACTATTTATAACCCATTTAAAATAAATCTTTATTAAATTACTATTCTTGGTGATAACTGATTTTTTTCTTTCAAGTATTTTTTGATTCGGAAGTCCCTATACCTATACTTTTATAATAGCTCCATCATATTCAAAATGTAATTAATTATATTAATATCATATATATTCATTATATATGTATTTATAGTAATCTTTAAATTTTATAGATAGAAAAAATGAACAACACCATTCATAGATACAGTATATTGTACATATGAATGAAATCTTTTTTCATATTTAGAAGGATGTAAAAAAGTAATTTGAATAGTAATTAATATTTATTGGATTTTATTTATTCCATAAACATCATATATACTTATTAATAATATATTTATTACCATATGAGTAATGTGGTGATGAGAAATGAATTGCACCGCTACGTGGAGAGAGTAAGTCGTACGTATGCATAAATGATATTTTTTATTTTCATAGGATAGAAACAAGATGAAAAATGGTTTTACAATTAACATATGACATATAATTATATTTATTATACTATATTTATTAAATACAAGAGAGTGAAATTTTGTAACTATATTTGATTTAAATAATATATTACTCATTTTCATGGAAAAGTTTCCATTTAAAACAAAAATTTAAGACTTAGGTGAAAATGTTCTAATCCTATTCATATAATAAAAATTATTATGAATAATTTTGGCCATATAAATTTTATTTAACCTAAATTAACCCAATTTATCCTTTACTGGGTGATAAATTTTACAATAATTTCTATTCATTTTTAAAAACAAATAAAAGGGGTAAAATTACCAAATTATAGCATCATAATTCTAAATATTTAATTAATTTTTTCAAATTAAATAAATATAATTAGTAGAAGTTAATTTTAATATAAGTGTGCAAATCATGATTAAAATTGTATTTTAGAAATGGTTGTTTTAAAGAATTAAACTGGATTTATTCTTATCCCACACATAGTAAAAGTGTTATATGAATGTTAAAAAATTTGATTTAATATATAAAATATATATTTCATTTAAATCATTCACCAATAGTAGATAATTCGATTTATTATGATAAATATATCACACACATAAACATATTTTTTTTATAAAAATGCTTCTTTTAATTTTTTTTAAATATTTTTTCTAATCAATTTATATCCAATTAATTTATTATATAAATTTATAAACAATATATATATATATATATATTAAAAAAAGTTAATTATATTTATACCGTCTATTTTAATGTCTAGTTTATAAGAGTCAAAAAATATATTTCAGTTAATTTGAAATCGGTGTTGTGTGCCACCCAAGCTATCAAAGAGATTTTTTTTAAAGAGACATACCATAAAATAATGGTTGTCACACTAAAATATGATAAAATTTTTAAATAAATCACCCATCATGGTGTTAATTTAATTAATACACAAAAATGTATTTAATACATAAAGAGTGGTGGTTATTCAATTAATACACACATAGTTTATTTAATAATGATGATTCAATGGTCATATAATTAATAAACACATGTTGTATTTAATAATAATGATGTAGTGGTATTTTAATTAATTAAAAGTTGGTGAAATTCATGTGGTGTCTAATTCATTAACAGGTTATATGTAATTAATTCACATGTTGTGTATAATTAATTCACATGTGGTGTGTAATTAATTCATGTATGATCATTCGTTAATTAAAATGTGATATGATTAATAAATTAATACTAATGATATTTAATTCACACAAGTTGTAATTAATTAATATTTTCATGGTGTAATTAATTCACATGTAATATAATTAATTCACAAGTTAAGTATTATTAATACACACACATGGTGTTTAATAAAAGTGGTGAAATTAATTTGTTTATGATATCTACATCTTGTTCCAAAGTATACATGCATAAACTAATTTACATGAAAATAAAATTAATTTTACCATTAAAAAGGGAAGCATGATGTGTATAAATTGTTACAGAATATTAAATTTAAAATGAATTCTACTTCAAATTATGAACTATCCTCTATGTTTCCTCCAAATACATAGTATGTACTTATTTAATTTAAATAAAATTATTTAGTTTAATTTATTTAAAATTATGGATTATAGAATTTCCAGGACTATTTGGATAAGATAAAATGAGTTAATTAATTAAATAATGAGATAATTAATTAGATTGATTCAAGGTGATATTATCATAATAAAATATTGAATTGAAATAAGTTATATCCAGTGAACATATTTACATTTGTTTCATGTGTGGATGCTCATGGATATGGAATGACCAATGTTTGTCCTTTATTTCATTAAATTTATTTATCATCTCCTGGTATTTTAATAAATATTATTTTTAATTAAAATGATGCCATGTGTGTCATATCCTCTTATATTTTGTAAGGATTTTGAGGCCCATAGTTTATTTTTTGTAAACCCATAGTCAATCCTTTGGTTCCCCTTACATGCGTGTGATTAAAATCTTATGTAGTTAATGGATCATATAGGAAAGTAGAGCTGATTCAAGTCTTAAGTTGATGTAAAACCAACCACTGGGTTACATTAGACTGCTGGTGGAATATTTTAACTCAAATCATGACTAAATGAGTCTTTTACCCATGGTCAAGGGGATAGTATATCATCCACATGATAAAATAATTGTTGGATAATCTCATGATCATGAATGATTTATTATTCTATTTATGTTTGTTGTATGGTTAATTATTTATGCATATAGATTCTTTATTATAAACACATAAATATTTTAATTAACATGCCTGAAAAATGGAATTAAAATTATTGGGTTATGTTCAAATTAAATCTAAACATGGTTAATCACATAAGTAAAATACACTTAATATTAAAAATCTCTAAAAATATAGAATTTGAAATGTATACATAAAGATAAAATCCATCAATAAAAATATTAAGTAGGGTTTACATTCCATTACATGATTTAGAATGAAACTACTAAATTAATTTATTTTCATAGACATTATCTAGACCCATCCCTTTAATAGGGTTTTCTAAAGAATTTTTTTGGTTGAATTAAATAAATTTGTATTGGTAGTAACATACTTAGTCTATCTAATAAAAGTTTAGTTGCAATTGTTGAGGAAATCCAAACCTAGGATTTTATGATTGGGGAGTCCACTCAATGAATCATGGAGCTATTTGTTAATATTGTAGGTAAGTTACACTTACCTAAATACCATTGAATAGCTTTTTAGGACCTCATATAGGTTATGAAAAAGGAAAATATAATTCCATTCTACAAGAATATTCAGGCAATATTATATTATAAAACCAACGGTGATGGGTTTTAGGTTTTGATAAAATTGTGGGAGACTAAATAATAATATTTATAATGTCACATATCTTGGTAATCAAGATAAAAACTTAAAAAAATCTAATTTTAATAAATAAATATTATAGAAAGAGAAATAATTATAACACTGTGATATTTCAAGATAAGGGACATGTACTCAATATTGTATATTTCTAAGGGCAGCACAACTATTTTATACACATAACAACTATAAGAAAATTTATATAATCTCTTATATTTCCATAAAGATGTTCAACCACCTCACAAATCATAATAAGGAAAGAAGGATGTCAATCAGAGGTAAATAGAAATACTGTAATTATCCATTGTGTAAGGATATCAGTAATGTATGGAGAATTGATAATGAGATCTTATGCCTTGACATCTCATCTTATATCTCTTGACAAGGATAAAGTGAGGATTTAGATAAATGGGATTGTTACTACACTATACTAGTGTAAACTGCAACATTGTACTTAGATATTGACCTTGTCTTCGATTTATTAAAGTGAATTAATCTCTTAGAAAAGTTTTTCTTCCATATGTATAAGGAAATATTTAGTCATATAATAATATCCTATTTTTCATCAATATTATCCTTATTTATTTAGAATTATGAGATGAATAGTGTAGATGAAATTCTTTTAAATATTTTGACAAAAATTCACCATATAAATAGGGGTTTTTGTGGAACATGGTTCTGCAACTTTTATGGTGAATAAGATGAAAAATAAAGCTCGAGTAATTGATGACAAACTCTAGGTCAATTGTTGCTTTACAAAATCATTTAAATAGACAAAATATTTAGAGGAAATTTGGTCAATAGTAGGTTATTTTCCACCCATGTGGATATAAAGGTCATTTGAGATGAAAACATCAATGAATTGAATAAAAATTAAAAATATACATCTACTTAAAAAATATATTCATAATAGTAATGTTTCTATCTCACTTATTGGGTAATAAATACATTGTCATTTTAATAAAAGTTTTAAAAAAGTAATGTGTGTTCAAAAAGTGGATGAGAAAGGGATATTCTTATATCAGTGGTGAAAATAACATAGAAACATTACAATAATTAAGGATTGTTCTTCTAATGGATAAGAGTGTGTTATTAATATTTTAGTAGAGAAAATCACACTGAAACATTACAATAATTAAGTTGTGTTCTCGCAGTGGATGAGAAAGAGTGATTCATATGTCAATAGTGGGAAAGACATGACTTCAAAAGTTAGGTTTTTATTCCATTTATTGATAAAGGGTGATTCCTACATCCACAATCAGAAATAAATGACTTCTAATTTTCTTTTGTATTTATTGTAGTTGAATTCTTAATTGTGTTAAGTGTTACCAAAAATTTATCTTAGAGTTTTATTAAATAAAATGAGACATTATTTATTTTGAAGTTAATTTTGATATTATAAAATATAATCGATTAATATTTCCATAAAATAGTAATCATAAATATCCAACGTTATAAATAAATGATGAATATAATTATAATACTCATACCCCACTCTGTAAAGATAGTTATTAGTAAAGTAAGACTATAAGTTTTTATATATATACCTAGTATTATGTTTAGACTCTTTAGAACTAAAACTATTAGGTGTATGACATACATATTTTTTAGAGTAATAAGCCTTTAGATATAATCCATAATTCTTCTAGTGTTAGTTTAACTAGATAGTGTGAACTGTTGCAAGGAGAATCAAGTGGTAAATTAAAGTACTCCATGAGATTCATTTAATAAATTTTAAGAATGATCAGTGATGTAAAAATGCACTAGGTAAAGCATATAGGATCCTCTAGGATGATATGTTGGAGTACATATTATCTAATTATTCGTCGTTAATTTATTGTAGAATGATATTTTTTGTAAACTCACATAACCTTATTTACATCTTAGGTGTAAGGTAAGATCAATGGGTAGTCTTATATATGTATTGTAGTATTTTATGATTCTTTTCTAGAAATGTTTTCTAAAATGAATCATAATAACTAAACATATTACAAATATATAGAATAATGGATATCATATAAGTTATGTTATGAAGAGATTCCATTATATAACAACCTCAATTGTTTTAATGGGATCTGTTTTTAAATATGGTTAAAGCATCAAATTTACATCATAAAAACACAAGGTGTGTCTCAGTTAATGATATTAATACTACTAAGGACAAAAATATATATGTTATAAAATGTATTATTCATACTAAATATAATTATATGAGGGTATTATATCTCCTTTGAGATTGTGAGAAAAATAAAAACATCATTTTAATCTTGGATCTAGATGCACAAGTTGGAAAAATAATAATTAAACTCCATAATTGTTTGTGAGAGGAATTATTCTGGAGGCACATACTATTAAGATGGTTGAAAACATAGCATTGGTTTTATATTCACCGCAATGGGTGATATATTATTTTATAATAATAATAAATATTATAGGGGTATTGATTTGAAACTATCTATGATTTAAAAGTTCATATGAATTCAAAATGGATTCAATGTACTATGATTAATTCTGTATTTTTGTGGTTGATCAAAATCTGTTAGGGGTGTTCAACAAAAACTATACATGGATGGTATAAGTGAGATACCAAAAAGGATACAATGGTTATAAAATCCATAATTATTAAATCCATTTTAATTATACTTTTCATAGCTATTATTATCATTATATTGAAAATTTGATGTCAATAGAACCTCTCTTTGTGGTATATCTAGAGAACATGTCTATATGACATGACCAGAAATGTTGAAAACATAAATTATTTCGAATATGGAATACTAGTTTCAAGGATCCATTAATGGGTTAAAAAGGTAAAATTAACATATTAGATTCATGTGAAATGAAATATCTCCTTGTTTCTAAGATTGGTTAATGGGATCGTTATATTTTTTCAAGATAGATATATTTGACAACATATGGAAAATAATTAATTAGCCTTATGTTAATTAAGAATAAGGATAATTTATTAATTAAGTTGCAAAACAATTTATAGGAAACAATACAAACTAATATGGATAAAGGGTTATCTTAATCTAATTCATTTTATATAGATGAAAAAGTATTGAAAAATACATGATGGAACTATACACCTGAATCGTTTCTAGGGTCACATGGTACACTTGTGATGTATAGACTAAAAATTCCTATGAGTTCATTATAAATAAATATCACATGATCTAATATGTAGTTAAGGTTGATATTTCATAATATAAAATCCTAAAATGAAAATATTAAACATGACTCGTAAAATTTTATAGGATGGTACTCAGAACTAACCGATGGTTCTTGAGAAAGAAAAACTATATGAGTTCCTGGTAATTAAAGAAACAAAAATTCTAGTATTTAGGGGATATAAAACTTTCATTATTTATATCACTTTGATGTATAATCATCTTAAGGATATGTAAATATGAAATTATAATTCTTATTACAACTAGTAGATTTCATATCTATATTCAACCAAGTATGTTGCAACTTCTATTATAGCTTCATAATTGATTTTAAAAATGTTTGGTTCCAAATATTATTTGTGTACCCAGATTATAAAATTGAATCATGTCATGATTAATTTTAAATATGCTATTATATAATATTTTAAGGATGATAGGGAATAAATGTAATATACTTTGTGATATCATCTCATGACATATTTTCTCAGAGATATGAGGTCCCAGTAAAAAGAAAATCCATTGGGAGCATAGTGGGATTAATAGTTATTAGCATACCTCTATAGAAGCCTTTTTGTAATGTTAGAATAATAAGTTGGATGGCTATAAATTATCTCCAGTATAAGTGGGGTATTTAGGACTTTGTAACCTAGAACCAACTAATTTGATCTTTTAATTAATACTACTTAATATCTCATCATATGATGATTGTTCTATTATGTGACATCTATATAAAAATGTATTTAGGGTACTCATCACACTAAAAGGTAATCACAATTCCCAACCATTATGAGAAACTTGAAGTGAAATGATGTTATTATTAAATACATGATCAATGGAGAGATGAAATAATTTTATAAGACATTGATGATATTATATATAAGGGGTAGGGGCTCATATAACATTCTGACTTCTTCTTATAAAGTTCATTGTTAGTAGTATCTAAGAAAGGAAGCTTGTGAGAACTTGACCCCTAGTAGGAAATTCAAATTTATATTTTTCAGTAGATATACCTATCTATAGATGTGTATAATAGTCATTATACTATAATATTATTATAAATTCAATGCATGAGTTGTGTATTTTTTTTGTATTTATTTAAACTATGGTGACATTAGAGAGGAATGTGAGCAAGGATTTAACCATTTTTTCTTTTAAAATGAATTTCAAATCTTAAACACTTTTTTTGGGAATGGAACTACCTAATTAAGTACATGTATATTGTGTTCTATCGACAAGTTAATTTATATAAATTAATATAAATTGACATCAATCATTTAGGTTGAGGACATCAGTATGCAACCTTCTTGATTAGAGATATCATGATAAAGGGATTATTTTAGACATTGTGTGTTTTTATGAGTTTTTATATTGTTACAAAATTAATTTATTTCTATATAGGTCATTGGAAATTTTTATAGATGTTAACCTTGGTCTTTATGTGGTTTTATTCAATTCCACTAAGAAAGAGACCTAAAGGGTCACACACTAAGTGTTTCTAGAACATCGATTGAATTTTATATGAATTTGACATGTTAAGAAAATAATTTCTATAATTTTTTTAATAATTATTATTGTTTGGTTGATCAAAAATATTCATTCACCATTTATTCATGAAAATATATGTGATTTGGATATTTAATAAGTATATATTCACTATTTTAGTGAAAATAATATTTATTAATTTATTATAAGATAATGTAGTGATATTTATTTATGTAATTAAATAGTCATTTCAAAAAGATTGTTATGTATTGAGGAAATATGGAATGAGTTGATAGTTTGATGAGAATGATATATTAAATATCAATTGAATAAATACTAATTTATTAATATAAGAAATGATCTTTATTTATTTTTTGTGAGATTATTTCTTGTTAAGTAAATAAAAATAATATTATTATTATTATTTGGACATGGTATTAACTAGGGTTTTTGATAATTATAAGGTATCAAATGTAATTAATATTTTATAAACCTATATCTATATAAACTTGAATATATCATTCTAAACCATAATGGTTATTACATACAATGAGATTCTAGAGAGTCCTCTCTATCCCTAGAGAGATTATTTACTAGAAATCTCTCAAGAATGGAGAGAAATCCCCATCCACCTCCCTCTATATTACATAGAGGATAATAATAATAATTTTTATTGTATTTGTTCTTGTAGTGATCATAGGTAAGTAATTCAAGTAAGATAATCTTCTATGTTATCACTTATGGATTTGTACAATGATGTTTAGAGGATTGTGGCACATGTGTGGATCACCAATAGAGGGATTATATCCTTGAATCCTATAATTAAATGATGGTAATACATGAATCTATTATCTAGTTCATCAATCAAGATATATTTTTATTTCAAATAAAATCATTTTTTATATAAATCAATTATTATGTATTTATGATAATCTATTTTTTTGTTTTTTATTTCATCTAGTTATGATGAGAAATATGACTGTGTTTATGGAAAATCATTGTCAAGAATTCGCTAAAATTCTTCTATTGTTCCCTAAAACTTTCATATGGAACTCTTTGTAATTTTTATGCCTTAAATATTTTTTTCATTTATGTGATTTTTAGAATGTATAGGTTGTTGGGTTTTGGGAATGGATTCATTGTTCCCACAGATAAGTGACTTTTCCCATTATAATAATGTATGTTATATATTTTTTGGTGAATGAAATTTATATTGTAGTTGAACCAATTTTAATTTTAACAACTGAGGATTACTAATTATTGTATTTAATAATTAGTTCATGGTTTGTTTGATAAGGATATTTTTTTTATACTATTTTTTTTATCATTTTTAGGATGAGTTTCAAAATATTTGTCGATGTTTCCTCAAGGGTGAGAGGTTAAGTTTATGATAATCTTGGTACCATGCATTGAGACTATTTCCATTCCTCTGTTTTATATTAGTCTAGCTATGTTTTGGAAGTTGAATATATATTTATATAATTTTAAGTTAAAATGTTTTATCAAGTAGATAATTTCTCTCTTGGGATCTCTAGTTCTTTTACTAAAAAGTTGTTTGGGTGTTTTAGTTTATTGTGGTTTATTTGAATCTGAATCATTTGATTATTAAGATGAAACATCCTTAGCCTCATACTTATGATCAATTTTTTTAGGTGAGTGTAGTTCATTGGTTTTCGAAAATTGATCTTTGGTTGAGTTATCATCAGATCATGGTACACGATAATTTTGGGTAAAATATGGTGTTTTAAATTTGGTATAGGAATTATGAATTGATGGTGATATTTTTCAATCTGATGAATTCACCAACTATGTTTATGGAATTGATGAATCATATTTACACCCATATAAGGACATATTCATGATTGTGTTTATTTATAAAATATCTGTATATCTATAATCTAATGAATGTCATGGTGATCATTTAGTTATTATCATAGAGACATTAAGGACTCATTTATAGTATTTAAAGTTATCAATATACATCTTCTGTATTATAGTGATGAGATTATATGGGTGGATTTTATTAAAATAGAGGATTTATATAGATACTGATTATGTTTTGTTGGTTACCACTTGGGGAATTCCAAGGATATCATTTATATTAATAATTTTATGGGACTTTTGAGGTATTATCAGTGTTTTATCTATGTTTTATTCAATTTGTAAGTATTGATTATATATTTGAATTAGAAAATTTTGAATTTATTGTATGCTAATAGATACATAGTGACATATCAGGATTTAAATGGGATGTTGAAATCAACACTCATTCTTGTTTTACTCAATCTATGTAACCATTATTCTATATAATATAATTCTTTGAGAGTGGGTTTATGTAGTGATTTGATTCGTGGAAGGTGAGATGTGGTATGTGGCTCCCAAAAAATTATGTTTTAAAATTGAAATTTTACATCTCGTAATATTTAGTTGGTTGTAGTTGTGCATGCATTAAGATTATAGGGGAACAATCAATTTTTATAGACATTAATGATTTACACTAACCACAAGAGTTTATTTTATATCCTTTATTTTAGGGATCTTATCATTATGAATAGAAGGTTGGTGGATTATATCTAGTAATTTTAATTTTATATGGAGTATAATCTTGGTATGTATAATGTTTTTGTGGGTGAATTTATTCATAAATCAAAATTAGTGGTTATTTTGGAAAATTAAAGATGAATAGAATCTCATGAGCATTTTTTTAGAGTCATGTATGGATGTTTTCAAGGATTAGGGTACTACAACAATAGTGCCTTTAACTATTACATCAGTCTTGATAAAGAATGTGAAGGAGAGTCAGAGTTATATATCAAAATTTTAGATCATTCATTAAAATATTTATGATGGGGAGAAGTTACCCAGATATTCATTGTGCATTGATTATCTCTTATATTTTCATGGATAGAATATGATTCCATTGTATAAGCCAAAACAGTTTATGGGTGAATTTAATATACCTCCTTTTGAATTTTTGTAAAAAAATCATGTGGCTTAGTGAGATTTTTCTATAGTAGTATGAAGATAGATATTATTAGGTTTTTCTTGATAAGACTTATATATCATTATATAAAAGTGATGATTCATAAAATTTTAGGTATGCTATATTTGTAACCCATTTTGGTGTGGAAATGGGATGAGGTCATGATAGGATTCATAATGGGCCTCTCATAATAATTTAAATTGAGTGATATGATTTGTGTCATGGTTGATCAACCTATTTCAGTTTCTCATATTTTTGATCAAGGAGATATAAACCATTATTAATTTGGGAAGGTTTTATGCGCATGGTATTGTTAGACTTTTGGGGTTCCCATTAGTATTATATTTGATAGAAATGAGATATTAAATTATTGATTCTAATAGGTGATTCAAGGGGATTTGGGTACATAGGTGAAGCTCTGTTTTCTATATCATCTATAGACTAGTGGGAAGTATAAGAACACTATACAAATTTTAGAGGATGTGGTGTATGTGGTTATTCTTAATTTTTAAATGCATGGGGGGACTAACCATGTAAAATATATATTATGTATAATAGTAGCTACCATTCATTGATTCATATAGAACCATATAAACATTTGTATGGAATACTATATAGATCAACTTTCTATTGGATATGTAAGAACCCAATTCTTCATTTTAGATACGAATCCTTACATTTCAGTTATTATATATGGAAATGGGGGAAAATAGGTCAAGGGCTAGTTTCATGCCTGTTATATTACATAACTGGGGACTACACACCACATACTTTTATGTATACATCATGTATAGAGGGCTACAGGACATTTAATCCCAGTACACAACCATATAATGGTCTAGCTAGAATTTTGTATGGACACGGTGTGTAGTCTAAAGTACACGATGTGTATTTTTTAAATTATTATGTTGGGTCGTAGCATAATTTTTCCATATGGACATAAATGGACCCCCTTCAACGATCAGCACAACAAGGAAATCTGAATCAAGAATTTCATCTTGTTTCTTTGTTCGATATCTGATTCGAACACCATTGAAATCATTGGATTCAACTCAGTGATCTCTAGATTCCTTTTGATCCATTCCTTCATATTTCATCTCTCGCTTGAGTTATCAAAGGTTGAGATTTTTTTTTTCATTTTGTAGATCTACTCCATTTTAGGTCAAATCAAATCCCAACCCTAGACAAGGAGAGTCGGACGAGTACGAGGTAGGTGGTATTGTGCCTTTCATTGATTTTCAAGTTGATTATATATGTTAGAGTATCGCATGATTGAATAATGAACCCTATTATTTCCTATTGATGATTAGGTAATTAATTGGATGATTTTAAATCACGTTTAGGGTTGTGGACCTTAAATTAGGGCCACCCCATGGCTGTGTTTCCCTTGGATGGTCATTTAGATGAGAATGCCTATGAGGCTTGACTTGAATTCCCATTCATCACTTGTTAAAAATGTATTTCTCCTTATATGAATTTACTACGTGGGATACTTGTTATGGTAATCCTTGTAAATGTTTAAATTGTATAATATGATTGTTATATGTTGTTCCCATGTGAGTTACCCTTTTTCGGCCATGTAATATTTTAATTTACATGTGTGAATTATTATATAAATTGTACCCACATGAGTTGATTACGTTAAATCCATGTGATAGTTTAATTCACATGTGTTTCTTTTGATATGGAATGTGTAATTGAACTAAATGATAAAAGGAAGTGATTAGCAATGGGATAGCCATAGTTTTAGTTAAAAGACAAGGTTAGTCTCATGTGACTAATTGCATTTTTTATACATTGGGTGAACAATTATCTTGGTTAAAAGATAATGGATGGGATTAAGAGGTTAATTATGTAAATGTCATGAGAGAGCCATGAATATGGTGGTTGGGGCCATTGAGTATTATTTAAAATTATGATAGAACCTTTGATCTATTGAGGGACATCCATATTAGGCTCTATTTGAGAAGGATTATATGACTATTATGTCACTAGTTGATGATTACCTTCATACCGAGGGGAGTTGGTCCTAGGACATACCTTAAGACTTTTATATAATTTGAAGAACATTAATAATGAAATGGATGACTTATGATGAATCTTCCAAGCCAAAGCACAATCTTGTATTCTGTCTTCACTTATACTTGTTTACATTGTCTTCTAATACATCTTTTGTTCTTAAATTTTAGTGCCAATAGTTTACTACTTTCACTATTGTACACTACCTATTATATATATTCACTGATAGATTGAAACATTCCTTGGGTGGTTGTCTTTTGGGATTTAGTCTCACACCATATTTGTGTCATGCTTTTGGGCCCAAACAGATTATATGATTGCAGGTGTTGATTAATGAAAATCTCAACTATAGGTACTTGATGTGCTTCTCATAAGTAATAGAGTAGGGGACGAAGCTGAGTCTTGAGATGCTTCCTAGTCTATTTTTGTTTCATTGGTGCTTTTCAAACATTTATTTTTTATTACTGTGGTGTGCATTTTTTGTCTGATTTCATAGAATATATAACACATTTCATCATATTTCTAAGGAATGTTTTCTGGTTATTTACCTTGTCATTATTCCACTGTGTATTTTAGTTGTATATTTTTTACTTCTTCTACTATTGTATATTATTTATTCCGTTGTGTTACACTCTACCAATGAGGGAATAGTTTCCCCACTATCACACCATAGGCCCTCGCTTCTAGTCGGCATCCTCTGGAATTTGGGGGAATGCGATTGAGGCCTATGGCCAATTGCGTATGGGGCACCAATTGAGTGGAATTTGGATCTTGGATGATACAAGTGGTATCAGAGGATTATTTTCTAGTTTTCATTATTTTTTTGGCGATGATAGATAGAGAGGGAAATTCATGGGATTTGTTACTCAGCTATGCTCAGGATTAGCTACCCCTTGTATAGGGTAAATCCAAATAACCCCAAATGAAATTGAAATTTTTGAATTTTGAGCTATAAAAGTTGATTTGGTTTCACCCTTAGGTGACACACTTGTTTTATGATGTTATTATTAATATCCTTGTGGTACTATTTTTGTTTCAACATGATGAGATGTGGGTTTTCAATCTCATAAATCATATAGGAACTTGTTAGAAATTACATTCCATGCATTCTTGCCATGCCATTTAGAGAACATTACAGATTCCATGTTGTTGTGAAAGATGTAGTGTTAGATATACATGTGGTTTTAATAAGTATCATGATAGATATTTCTAATTTTAAGATAGTTTAATTGGTACATGTTATGGTTGAATTGTATGGACACCAAAATTTGGTCCCTGAGGTGTATGGGACCTCTTGGATTGGAATTTAGTAGATCATGTTTTGTTCATGGGATGTAGATTATGTTGTTATGTGCTATATGGGGATTCCATGATTTGATTCGCGGGGAGTATGGGACCCCACAAATTATAATTTGGCACACCGTTATATTATTTTTCAAAAAAAAATGTTTCGAGAAATTTTTTGAGACTTACTATCCAAAAACCTAGACAACATGGCATGTGGTCCTATGAACACACACCATGTATTCTTCTGTTCGGAAATAAAAGAACTTTTTCAAGTATACATTTTTTACTCTGATTACATGTTTTTTGGTAGATGTCCATGTCACCGGCTATGTGAGAGGAAACATGGGTTTTTGAGTTTTGATCAGAACACATGGTGTACCTTATGTACACCCTATGTAGTTTTATATAGGCAAACTCGTGTGGCTCTGGCCATGTAAAAGTACATGGCCAGGAATGATGGATTGAGTACAAGCCATCTGTCAGCCTGACATGCCATATACCTAATATTTTTACATGGCCAAGGTAGGCATAGTTACACGCCCATGTGAGAGTTTAAGTGGACACGTCATGTATCATCCCAATATGTCGTGTACCTGTGATGTTTACATGCCCAATCCTGTGGAAGTACACGTCCTAGTAAGAGCTTGAGGGTACACATCATGTATCATTTCTACACATAGTGTACTTATCCTTTGTGATATTTTGAGGATTTTATTTTCATTTTTATTGCTTGCGCTATTAAACTTTATTCCTTAATGAATAATCTTGTATTGAGGTGTATGTGTTGGAATTTACAAAACAATGCCACCACGACAACCTCTAGTTGTGCGCCATGAGTGCGAATATGATCAAACCCTTGAGGTGGTAGGCCATTGGCTACCGGTGGAGCCTCCAATCATGTCAGTTGTGGTACTAGTTTTTATACTAGATGCCAGTGTCAATGAACTCCTCCATGAAGGCTTTATGAGGTTCATAAAAACATTTTAGCGAGCACCATAGCCGGTCATGTCTATAGTATAACTAACATGAGTGTTCCAGCAACTGCATCCGCCCACATTTTCTAAGAATGGTGGGTCATAGGATACACATTCCTGGATAGAGGCCATGTTATTGATCTTTCATAATCTTCATATGACTAACAGAAGGAGGGTCATGCTCGTGAATTTAATGTTGTGTGATTCAACCAAGAGGTGGTGGGATGTTACCACACAGATAGAAAGTCAACAGGACATGGCATGGGAAGATTTCCAGATAGTCTTATATGACTACTTCTATCTTGATACATTTAGGGCCAATAAATCCCATGATTTTATGCATATGATGCATGGCGCCCTATCTGTTATGGATTATTCTACCCAATTTACTGAGCTCCAGTGCTTCACACCTATTCTAATGGGTAATGATATGTCAAAGGCTGAGTGATTCAAGGATGGTATCATGTACGACACATGTTCTCAGGTGAATATCATTCATCTAACAATTGTTTCTACGATAGTGAACTAGGCACTGATTACTGAGAAGAATCAGATGTAATCTATAGGTGTGAGCTCGGGCGGTTCAGCACACTGAAATAATACTATTTCGATAGGTAGTAGGAAGCATTGTCTGGATCATACACGTAGAGAATCTATTACACAAAATGTAACTTATGGTAGCCTTGTGAGGTGCTTCTAGTGTAGTAGAATTTGGAATACTAGACCTCAGTGCCCGATGGAACCGGCCGAGTGCTGAGATAGTGGAAATATGGGCCACATACACTATTTCTATAGGACATTTCCCCCAGTATCTATTGAGAGAGGTTCTACACCAACTCCAAATTTAGGAGTATAGTCTGTAGCTTCTCATCCATTAGGAAACTGGAATACATTATGATGATCAGTATGAGGTGGTATGCATGCTTGTGGTAGCCAGACCTCAAGATCTTAGTTATAGTAGGGTAGGTCAGCTCCAGGTAGCCAGGTGGTGTCTCAAGGCTACGGTATATGCCATACATATATAGTGCAATAGTCCCTATAGAAGTAGGATCTCATACCTTCTACAGTCATAAGTAATATTCTAGTTTCCTTCATTTTAGCATCTTCACCCTTTGATACAGTGGATACCCATAGTTTCATATCTATTCTCATTGTGGAGAGCCTAGGGCTCTATGTTTTTACTTTACATGATGTCATGAAAGTAGACACTATGTTAGGGATTAGAATAGTAGGTTTGCGATAATGAAAGGAGTGCCCCTTGATATTGGTGGGTGTCACTTCATTTGGGATCTCTATGTCCTAAAGATGATAGGTTTTGATGTCATTCTTGGAATAGACTAGTTAGTCTCCTTTCAAGACTTTTTCGATTTCTATCATCATAGGGTGAGTTTTACGTCACCAGGCGGTGGATTGTTTCTACAGAAGGGTGAATGGGATGTCCAGGGTAGCTGAGCTAGACCCAAGCATTGTGGGTTGAGTGGTATGACAACACAAATTTTCATTTTCTATCTAGATAACCATGGGACATGTTGTATAGATTTTACAACATTATATGATCATTTCAGGGATATCTTCTCGGATGAAATTTTAGGTTTACCTCTAGTAAGAGAGGTAGAGTTCTCTATCAAGCTTGTACTGGGAGTTTCACTAGTATCCATTCCATCTTACAGGATGGCTATGATAGTGTTGCAAGAGATCAAGAGGAATGTAAGGGCCTGGACCTCTCTGGTCCATTCCTTTGCGAAAATCTGGGGTTTGAGGTGTTTAGGGAGGTCAAGGGGACTTATCCCTAACACTTTCCCAGATTTCCAATTTGGTCAATAGTTTCAACGGTATCCTTGTAAACATTTCCAATGGTAGACGACTATGAACAGTTCCAACGGTAACCTTATGTGAACGGTGTCATCGGAAACTTTAGATGAACATTGCAATGGTGACCTTATGTAGACAGTGTAATCGGTAACCTTAGGTGAACAGTGAAACAGTGACCTTATGTGAACAGTGTCATCAATAAACTTAGGTGAACAGTGTCATCGGTAACCTTAGGTGAACAGTGCAACGGTAACCTTATGTAAATAGTGTCATTGGTATCCTTAGCTGAATAGTGCAATGGTAACCTTATGTGAACAGTGTCATCAGTAATCTTGGGTGAACAGTGCAACAGTGACCTTATGGGAACACTATCATCGATAGCCTTAGGTGAATAGTGCAATGATGACCATATGTGAAGAATGTCATCGGTAACCTTAGGTGAATAGTGAAATAGTGACCTTATGTGAATCGTTACATCGGTACCCTTAGGTGAAGAGTGCAATGATGACCATATGTGAACAGTGTCATCAGTTGCCTTATGTAAACAGTGCAATGGCGTGGTTCCATCAGTAAGGTTCCAATGGTGAGATTCCAATGGTGACCTCTTTATTTGCCAAATTTTGAGTTCATGAACAGTGTTTTGAGAATGTGAGGTCCAATGGTATCCTCTTTCCTTTGCCAAATTTTGAGTTCATGAATAGTGTTTCTAGAATGGTGAGGTTCCAATGGTAGCCCTTATTTCCTTTGCCAAATTTTCAGTTCATGAATTGTATTTCCATAACACGGAGGTTCCAACAGTAGCCTATATTTCCTTTTCCAAATTTTTAGTTCAAGAACAGTGTTTCCAGAACGGTGAGCTTCGAACAGTAGCATATATTTCCTTTACCTAATTTTGATTTCATGAATAGTTGTTCCAGAACGGTGAGGTCAAACGGTTGCCTCTATTTCTGGTGCCAAATTTTGAGTTCATGAATAGTGTTTCTAGAATGGTGAGGTCCAATGGTAGCCTCTATTTCCTTTTCTAAATTTTGAGCTCATGAATAGTGTTTCTATAATGGTGAGGTCCAATGGTAGCCTCTATTTCCTTTTCCAAATTTCTTGTTTATGAACAGTGTTTCCAACTTCCTATAGTTTCACCCCTTTGACATTTCCGTTGACGTAAAATGCATTTAAAGCCTTGTTTTATGTACTTTAAGTCCAATTCAATTCCCATAAATCCAATATTAATTTACCAATGTCTCTAGATGCTTTTACATGGTCAAACCATTTAGTTTAATGCAACCTGCTTTTAATGGAAAATCCATATAATCATAAACCACTACTCCATTAAATCTTCTAAATGGACGATATATCTTCCTACCTAGTTCTTCACCCTTGTTCTCGGTTGTGATACGCTTGAAACTTTCATTACATCCCATAGTAGTTTCACAATAAAACTTTCCTCCTTGGATTGGTTCCCCTCTTTTTTTGATGCAAACAAGCAGTATCGATAAATTTCCGATATAAGGTATGATCTATAATTATTATTTTGGATTCAACTCCTTCTATTTCTCCTTTCCCTTCTATGGAATTATCTATCCATGTTCTTAATGGACTTTTCATGGGTTTGACTAGTGTGGTGGTGTCTCTGCATCCTCAAGTGGACACAATTGACATAGGTGAGGAGATCATAACCCATTGTGTGGCACATTCTCGTATAAAGAACGTCATGAACCATTTGAGGTGGGGGATTCGTTTCTTCTCTTTTCTTTTACGTGCAACTATATAGTTAGCAAGTCTTATCCCAATACATCAGAATGTAATTGAAATAACAAATATTTGAATCAGATAAATAAATTGACACAGATCATATGTTATTTCCTCTTGTTTTTCTAGATAGTGTGATATCTATACTTTCTTTGTTTATATTTTTGTTCTTGAAGGAAATTGGTAAAGAACTTAAAGCTAGAATTAATTGATAATTGTTTGGATAATGGTAATGAGGAATGTAAATGAATCTAGATCTTCTTCTTGAAATTTGATGTTAATCAAATTGGTACAGTAAGAATATTAAATTATTTTTTATAGCTTACTTGATAGGTTTACCTAATTTGGAACCTACAAATAATAAATAAGTTAATTCAATATTGATTAAAGATTTGGTTGTTTGAGAAAAGATAATTCCTTGTAGGGTTCTGAGTTACCCTCTTGCTTGATTAAGGTCCAAGAGCCCAATTGATATGATTTTTTTTGCTACTTCTGGTGTTGTGATGTGAGCCTGGATGGTTGTTGTTATATGTGGGGGTAGGAAGGCCTTATTGTTGTGGAAGCGGTTGAGGCCTAGAGTAGTGAGATTCGTCAGTTAATGCTTGTGGGTGTCAGGGAGGACATCGGGGATGATGAAATGGGCTGGATGTGAATGTTTGGATTCTTACTAATTCTTTGGTTGTTTATCTTCTTTACCTTCCCCACTTCTCAAGGTAGCTGGTCTTACTTTCCCTTCTTCCAAAAGTTTAAAAGACGTGCGGGGTATGCCATGTGTTTTCCATGTTTATCTTCTCAAGGGGGGATGGGTCTACGCTCTTTCTATAGGTGGAAAAGACTCAGTGGGTAGTTCATCTACTCACCGTGTTGATCCCCCTTGTCTTTAGTAGCATAGAATGTTTTTCTAGAATGCCTGGAAATATGGGAAAGTAATGCTATAAATAAATATTTGAATAAATGATGTTAACCTGTGGGTTTGGAGCTTGCTGGGATGCAATGATTAGGTTACAATTTTGAAGGGACTGTCAACTTTAGGTGTGATGCTAATGAAATAAAATGTGGAAATTTTTAATGGTTAATTAATATTTAAATAATTAATTAACATAAATTAAAAATGATAATAAGGGAATGTAGTAATGTAATAAATCTCTTTCAGTGGTTCTGTTCTTATAGGATTCCTAGTCATAGAAGTGGAAGTCGGGAGTTCGAGAGACGTTAGCTATAGTTGGGTCTAAGACTAGGCTATGCCTATAGTGCAGTTGTGAGCTATAGTATATTTTTTAATTTTGGTGTTTTTATACGCTAATCAACCCCATTAGTAAGGGAAACTGACACCCCAGGGATCTTGAGCTCTGGATGGGGGGTGTTTTCCCCAACATTCTGGTGGGAGGATGGATGGATGACTACCCCCATTGGCCCCACTCTTTTCTCATGGTAGTTACTTGTACTGGTAGTCACAGTGGTTAGTTTTCCACATATATGTGTGTATAGGGCTTTAATGGATTGTGGTTATTCATACACATATATTCTAGATATAGTTTCTTATGGACTAATATAGGTGTAACGTGTATAGACTATGATGGATTGAGGATCCTTACTCGGTGTATGGGCAATCATGGCTTGAGGTTTAATACGCAACATATGATACACGTTATGAGAGCTATGGTGGCTCCTAGAATCTACCCGTTTAATTTGCTTATATGGACGTGGTAGTTTTGTTCTATGAGGTGCATGTTGTGGTTCTTCACCCTGGTGTCGGTGGGAAAGCCTTTTTGGAGAGAGATGCTTAGGATGTGCGATGTTGGGGCAAAGAGGAAAACCAGTGGGGAAGTAGTAGTGGGGTACCCTTGATATTCTTTATTATATTATATACACTTGTATGTGTTACTTGGTGAGAGTATCCATTGTGAGGCTAGGAACTTAGTATACCTGTTTAGGTGACGAGTTATTTTCACAATGTTGTTCACCATTCTTTTGCATGCTTTCATTACTTTTGCATGAGAAGGATTGTGGAGGATCCTACTGAGTATACTGTTATACTCACCCTATTTCTATATAAACTGTTTTCAGGGCACTTGGAACAGGTTGTTGATTAGGCTGGTTTTTACTAGCTTGGGGTTGCATGAGTTGTTAAGGCTTCATGGTCGCTGTTATTTTTACTTTCTTTTGGGTACTTGTATTTTTCACCTTCCAATTGAAGTAGTTTTTCATGACATTACATATGTGTACTTGGGATTTCTTTTATATTGTTGTTTGACATGGATTTGGTCGGTGTATATCTTGTCTCTCTCTTCTGCATGTGTTATCTTATAGGGTAATGCCTCCCATTTGTGTGCTTGCTATACCCTCAGTGCTATTTGCCAACCCAGGGCCTACTGGAGGTGGGACTTGGGGGTCATTATCTCCCATCTCACATTGCTGACCAAGGAGGGGTACACTATGTGGGGTGGGGGTTGTGATTGAGTGGTATCAAATGTCTGGTTGAGGGATAGGATGGAGTTTGGTGTTAGGAACAGCCGAGGTTTCATGGGTTGGTAGGGCAACTGTTCACTCAAGTTTAGAAAGTTATGTAAACACTAGAGACTGACTAATACATAGGCATTTAGGGCCACCTATGATCTGATGTATGACCTTTATGTATACAATGGCTACTAAATGAGGTGATACTAGTTGTAGGGTAGAGACCAAGGAAAGGATAATGCATCATTCTTCCAAGTGTTTGTGTATGAATGATTAGACCTTGGGATAGGTTAACCTAAAATGAACAAAAGAAAAAAATATTAATTAATGTTGAGTCTTCCTTATTCTATTTTTAGATGGTTAAATTTTTGTTATTTTACAGGTATGGCCCCATGTCTACGTCCTCATTAGGATCGCATAGAATATGTTTAGTTGGATATTCCAGTAGATCGTCGTAGGGTAGAGGTTGACGACGACGACACTTGGTGGAGGAAATTATGAGAGTTTCAATGCGAGAGTCCGTAGATCTACGAATGATCTGTTTCAGATGCAGTCACGGAAGACTGGTTGGAGGAATTCGAGATAGGATTACATTCAATCTATGTTTAGAAGGAGCACTAGGTGTCATTGGTTGTGGCGATGCTGCATAGAGAAGCGAGGCAGTGGTGGTTCTTGTTCCTCGAGGATCATGATGAGTCAGCAATCTCATGGGAGGAGTTCCGAGACGAGTTTAAAGATGATTTTCTTTCTTCGACTGCGAAGGATTCTAGTCGCCAGGAGATTCATACCCTTCGATAGGGGATATCTATTGTGCGAGAGTTTGGAATCCATTTAATAACCTTTTACGATATTCTTCGGACCTGTTTCTAGATGAGGAGACTAGGGTGATGGATTTTGAGGAGGCTTTTCATCTAGAGATCTAGTTTCAGGTCACCCCATTTACGCTGAAGATATATCTTGAGGTGTTGGCGAGGGAAGAAGTCATCGAGAGGACATTGGTCATAACAACATCATCATGAGAGGGGAGTCGTCATTATTCCTGATGAAGTAGATCTATGGTCCGGGGTTCCCGGTTTTCAGGGAAGAAGAGTTTTCATTCAGTCAGGAGTAGGTCCCAACCCTCAGAGATCAAGCCAATTCTTAGAGATCAAGCACTTTTTTTCTTGTAGTGGTTGAGGTCATCAGCAGTTAGAGATCCCGACCTTTTAGAGAAGTCATCTTACACTAGGTTTTCCGCTCCAGGTACCTCCATTGAGGCAGTTCCAGTCGAGTCAACAGCAGTTGGTTGAACCAGTTATAGATCGGTAGAGGGTAGATGGGGCTGGCAGAGGACAGACCATTGGAACTCCCCGTCCTTAGATAGTAGAGCATGGCCATGGTGGTGGTCATCATCTGGGTCAAAGAGGTCATGGAGGAGGTCGTGGACAACTTCATGATTTAGCATTGCAAGCACCAGGTGAGCCAGACATTGTTTGAGGTACCCTTTTCTTGTTCTCAACCTTGGTTTATGCCTTGTTTTATTTAATAGTGACACACTTCTTCATTTCACCTACCCTTGTCCATGTCATGGGACTTGAGGTAGAGAGGTTTCTAGGGCCCTTGGCATTGACTACACGAGTTGGAGGCTGAGATGACTTGATTGAAGTATGTAGAGACTGTGAGCTATTATTGGGATATCACCTCTCTTCGAGAGATTTCTTATGTTTATTAATACAACCATATGATGTCATCTTTGGCATGGATTGGTTGTATTCAGTTCAGGGTATCATGGATTGATTTAGGAGGAAGGTTGTGTTCTTTGATATGGATGAAGATCCAGTGGTTTTCATTGGTGTGCGTGACCCTCATATGGGTCAGAGGCATGTTCCATCCTTATCATCCATGATGGTTGAGCTAATACTAACTTCTTTATAGGTTTAGTAGCTGGCATTTCCTAGGGTCATAGAAGAGTACCCTTATGTATTTCCAGAAGAGGTTGTAGCATTACCCCTAGATGAGAGATCGAGTATGGAATCGAGCTACAACCAAGAGTGTCTCCTATCTCTATGTCCCTATATAGGATGGCCCTTTCTGAGTTACAAGATCTATGTATACATATTGAGGTTCTGTTATAGTGCGGTATTGTTTGGAGAAGTGTGTCACTATGGGGTGCAACATTTTTTTTGGTGAAGAAGGTTGACGGCGATTTGCGGTTGTGTGTTGATTATCATCACTTTAACAATGTGACAGTGAAGAATTGCTATCCTCTTCCACGGATTGATAATTTATTCAATCAACTGAAGGGTGCAAGTTGGTTCTCGAAGATCGACTTGTGGTCAGGATATCATCATATGTGTTTGAAGGATGAGGATATCCTAAATACTTCTTTCCATTGTCATTGTAACACCCCAAGATTTCATAGTGTGTTATTTCTTCAAAATAATTCAATAACTTGCACTACATGCAACACCGAGTTAAAGCGCACCATGACTTACCAAACTAGCCGTTTTGAATAGTAATACCTACTTTTTAAAATTTTATAAATTCTATCTCTCAAAATGGACTTCATTTTTGGATTCGGAATATCGAATTTATCCTAGGGTGAAATTTTGGAACTTTTCGGATAACACTTATATTTTGATGAATAGTGAAAATTACTAAATTTTAATTAAAAACAACTTTTTAAATCAAAAGAATTTATAGTGATAAATTATTTTATTGAGTGGTTTTAAACTATAATTAGAATATATGTTTTCCATTTTATCCAATGGTGTTCATTATAATTAATTTCACTTTGAAATTGGACCTAAACAATCGTCTATCTTTTGATATATATTGTTTCTTAAAAACACGCTCTTTGTTGTGACAGCAGGAATTAATTATAAAATTAATAAATGAAACTTATATGTTTAGAATTTTGTAAAATATACATCATTTTTGAATTCAGAATATCAATTATAGCTTAGGGTGAAATTTTGGCATTGTTCTGAAAAACTTCAATTTTTGATGAATAGTGAAACTACTAAGTGGTAGTTAAAAAAACTGCTTTATTCATAAAACATAATTTTACCGCTTCTTTGAATGGAATTTAGAAAATCTGAGAGACATGGCTAATATCATGAAGTAAAATTTTGTTCAATGAGATGAAAATAATTTTTCGTGAATCGTAACTTTTTACTTTTATTTACCACTGTTAAAAGTAAATAGGGTAATTAAGGGTAAAAATGATATTAATATTACCCCAAAACATGTCCTAATTCTATTGGACAAGTTTATCTTGTCCAAAAACAACCTTAGGAATAAAATATTATCATTTAGGTCAACATTGATTAGATTAGGACATTTATTATTATTTAATTCAAAGAAGAGTTAAAAGAGTTAAAATCAATGTTTATTTACTAAAACATTTTTAATATTGGGTTATACATAAAATATATTCAATTGTAAATATTAATTAGAAAGATAATAAGATTTAATAAATAATTATATTTTATTTATAATTTTTAGAGATTAAATAAGCTAATATATTTATGATACAATGATGATGTAGTAATTACCATAATAGTGAAAAATTAAAATAATTGATATTATGAATACCAAAATAAATATAATTTAAGACTTTTAATTAATTAAAATACTTTTCTAGTATAATATGACATATTAGGATTTATTTAATTGACTTTTCTCGAAGTAATCATTCTGTTATGAGTTTCACAAAAATCAACTATTGAATAGTGTCAAAATTGACATAAAAGAATTTTTAAAACAAATATTATATTATTAATTGATATTAAATTTCTAAAAATCTATGGTTCGGCCAAGAGACTTATATCATGATAGGTATATCATTAATGGACCACTTGGGGGTCTCTTGGATGTATATAGTATGTTTATTAACTATATAATATAAAAATACAATGGGGCATGGTAAATGTCAAACTAATTAACTAAGAGTTAAAACTAAAAGATAAGGTTAATATAGTAACCCAATCCTACCTAAATTCTATTGGTTGAATGGTTTTAGACCTATCCCCACCTTAACCTTTTAATAATGAACTTTGGATCCAGTAGAAACCAAATATGAATTTATTATAAATTAATATTTCTAGCTTTTCCAAAGGTGCCCCTCACCCCTCTTATAAAATGGAACTCCTCCTTCTCATTTATTAACACCTTAAAAGCCTTTTGGTTAGGCCAACCCCTGAAAAAATACTCTCTCAACTTCCCTCAATACAACCTAGAGGCCTTAGTTTGATCATAAAGCCAACTTAATGATCCCTTTTGATCAAATCAAAAGGAAGAACCCAAAGAATAGGTAATGTTTTCACCACCCCTTTTCATGGTCCTTTCTTCTTCCACTTCTTCATTCATTGTTATTACCATTATAAAATAATAACTCCAGTATCTTATATATACTGTGATGTTATTATAAATATGGTACAACCATATTCAGTATTCTATCCACCCTTTGAATAACATGTCACCATACGTGCGTACGTACGGCTTACCGTCTCCACGTCGTGGTGTAATTGTTATTCAATATATTATTATTTTGGTGGGTATAATAATGATGTGTAACGAATTTAAATAATAAATATAACATGATAATGATTCTGTATATATGATATACCATCCAATTATATATTATTTTAATATAAAAAGAATGATATTTTCGCTCGTGCGTATGTACGGACAACCGTCTCCACGAACGCGAAGAGATTCATTCTCCATCATATGCATTCAATTATAATTATCATTTGATGATTTAAAAATAATGTTTAAGGACATGATATGATTATGGATATGAAAAAGATACAACCTAACCATTACAAACATGGCTTACGTAAGAAAACATATAAAATAAAACGATTAAATTAACACCCGAAATGACGATAATACTAAGATATTATTAACAAAGCAATGTTAAAAGATCATATATGATATCATATATGATTAATGTATAATTTAATAACAATTATTTCACCATTATACAGGAGGTTAACCTACCCTCAACCAAGGAAAAGTAAAAGGTAAGGGTTTATTTCACAACCTCTTCATTATCCGAGGTTGTTTATACGCAATAATCTACTGGGATCTCTTTATCATCCACATCCATGTTCCATAAAAATGTATTTAAAAACATCTTTACTATTTACTAGACAATGGGTTAAAGTCATTTATACCCTTATGTGTTTTGAAAGGAATCTTTCCGTCATTTTCCAAACAAGGCACTTTTATCCTTTTCGACAAATTTAAGGTAAGAATGTATTTTTTTTATCTTATACGGTGGGTGCGGCTATTTTCCGCCGTTATAAAATCGTCAAAGCTTCGCATAGAAGATTATAAGAATATTTTCAAAGTAAATGTTTTATTTTATAATTATGTGCCTTTTAAATGATTTGAAAATGAATATTTTAAGAATTTGTGAAAGGTACTCTTTATCAAGATCATAATTTTAAATGTTTTAAAGATTTATCTTTCTAAATCTTTTCAATTAATTTCCATGTTTTCAAAATGATTTTAAGGATTTATTTATTTGGACATGAATGTTTTTAAATGATAAATATTTTCAAAAGTTTTAAAGTGGTGTGGGACACTTTGATTCAAAAATATATTTTAAAATTAATTCCTTTATAAATGTGTGACTTTTAAATGATTTAAAAAAAGGATATTTCTCTCAAAAATATTTACTCATCATTTGATGGATTTTAACATCATTTGATGTTGATTTATAATATACAACTTCTATTTATTGTTTTGTGATATGTTTGACTGTGAATGTGTTATTTTTATACCATTCATGGTTTATGGAGAAAGTATTGACATTTCGTATGCTAGTTTTAATATGAATGATTATGTTATGTTTAAACTTTTTCATACGGGAATGCATTGGACTTAATATATGATGGGTGGAGCCCGCTATAGCTCCTTGATCCATCGGTAGGTCTCATGATAAAAACTAGTGTCTTGCCACAAGTCCTTGGAAAAATCTTCTTTGTAGTCCTGGCACGAGGCCTTGGCTATGTGGTTATGATAGTCTGGCATTATGCATTCCATCATTATGAAAGTGGTTATTGATATTGAATGTGATTATTCGATTAGTAGAATATCCATGTGAATAAGAAAATGGCATTATTTCATTTTATTTTTTCCATACTATGTTGAAGTTAAAGTTTAAAAGGCTTTTGTTTTAGTTATACAATGCCTTAAATGTTTACTCTTATTTATGAATGTTTCCGCTATATTGTTTTCCTTACTGGGCATTGGAGCTCACCATTTTTCAATGTTTTATTTTTTCCAGGATGTGAAGAAGTAATTTATGAATGACATGCAGGGATAGTATGTGGGGATATGAGTGTGGAATATCGAGACTATATATTGTTGTAGCTTTTCACTTATTGATGTAATGTAAAACTTTATGAACATATCTAGTGTTTCCAAGTCTACTAAACCAATCAGTCTTTCGAGATTTGACTGTTCTCGTTATCATGCTAATGTTATGTAATAATGCACCGACTCGGGGTAACTGGGGTCGGGTGTTACAGTTGGTATCAGTGGAAGTTTAGTACAAACCTTGAAAGCTAGATTTAGATAAACTCTGATTAGAGCACATAGACCTAAGATGGACCTTGAGGATTAGAATAGAAGAACTTCCTATAATTTTGGTATTGTAGAGATTTTGTGAGTTTTCCGAGCAATACATCCCTGTCTGGATACGAGGAGGCAGAGGTGGCTCTGGCACAGATGTACCTAGGGTTAAAACCCGAAAACACCTCTTTGAGCTAGACACGAACGGGAACTGGTGCATGAAAACGGGCCTTACTGCACTCTTGGTTACGACACGCCTGGGGGATATGCTTAGGATAATTCTCATTTTATTTATAAACCATTATTAAGGGTTTATGAGTATATACATCCTCAAATGAGACATTGTTATGATTAGGGATTATATCCATAAACTATTTAATTTATGTTATGCAAGTTTGGGATTAGGTATTGTTATTCATAAACAAATCTAGTATATGCCATTGTTTAGAAATGGCACCCAGTAGAAGGAATGATAACTCCAGCAATGCACATGATCCAAAGAGAAAAACAGATCATAACAGTCATGGTCTTAAGAAAGAATTTATAAGAGAAAGAGTCTCCCATGTATTATCATCATATGAAGAAATAATATCATGTGTTGATAAGATAAGTAAAGAGTTTACTAAGTCCTATGGCTTTGAAGGGAAGCAAGAGAAGAAAATAATGGAAGAGAGAAAGATAGATAAAGGGAAGAGGGAAAAGAAGAATTTTCCCATCTGTGATAACTGTGGGAAGAAACACCTTGGAACTTGCATGAAGGGAATGGGAGTTTGTTATAATTGTGGAGGAAAAGGGAACAAAGTACATGACTAAAAGGGTAAGAAAATGGATTCAAGTGTACAACGCTTCATTTGAAAGGAGTTTGGACACTACGTGAACCTATGTCTCAGTCATCAGACTATGCCGCAAATGATGCTATTGGATAATAATCAAGTTGTGATACCACCACAGATGAAGAGGAATGATTATAGTTCTTATGTTGATTATGTCAATTGAGTGTTGTATCAACAATGTACTTGTCATAATAATTATGGAGTATATAAGTATTGTACTGCAGTACTATTTCATTAAGGTCTTGAGATTATGTGGAATAAAGAAAAGTGACTCAATAGAAGGATAAATTTTTGGAAAATATATGGTTGAGAAAATGATAAACCATAATATAGTTCTGATACCGAGGTAGTGATTTTGGAATAATACATGATTGATTTGGATAAATTATATTGGATATTCTTGACTACCTTGAAACTGATTAATGATTTGTATATTCCATCATTGTTGGGGTTTAAAACATTTTTGGATTGAAGGATTAAGGAAAAAGGGATCATGAATGCAATCAATAAGGTTTTATGGTAATTCAGGATGTTGTAGTGTTTTAAAAGAATACATGATGAAGGTGTTCACATGTTATTACGCGGGAAAAAGGATCTTTATTATGTTTACCGTCCTTATAAATTATGGACTGAAGTATTTGGGATAGTTCTAGTTTGGATTATTTTGTATTTCCATAAAAGGACAGCCTGGAGGTCGGGCGACAACCCGTCGCGTCCGGCAAGGCCGCGAGACTTGAAGCCCCAACCGAAGGGAGACAATGGTGTATCTACTACCACTGACCCACGTGATGTCCTGGATTGAATAATTTCGTTTTTAATGGTTCTTATAGATGAATTATAAATTCATTTTTTAACCCTATACGAATAGTATAAATAGAATATTATTTTTAAGTTCTATTATCTTTTAGAGTGAACGATGAGTCTGTGGAATAAATTAGTTAAAGGATGGAACTCTACTTATCAAGAATATATTTTTTCTTCTTCTCTTATTCTATGAAGAAATTAATTCTTATACTTTATTTAAGGAATACTAAAACCAAAAATGTGTTATCCTAATACCCTATGTTTTTTTGAACCGATGGTATTTCAAATCATCATAGATTGATGAATTTAAGGACCTCAATTTTAAACATGTTTTTGATTGATGAACTCAATCACTACCTATAAATATTTACATTTTTCCGCCAATTATATGTCTCTAATTTCCTGCAATGTTCTCCTAATCAAGATCATAATTTGGTGGGGACCCTTTCATTTCTCTTTTCCTCATATTAAGACTAAATTTTAGTAACCCAATTTCCGATGTGGGTTTTCCCCCAAAGATATTTTTTATTTTCATCCTTTTATTTTCGAAAAACAATTTCAAATTGCGAGGATGCAATTTATTGAAGGAGGGGAGAATGTAACACCCCAAGATTTCATAGTGTGTTATTTCTTCAAAATAATTAAATAACATGCACTACACGTAACATCGAGTTAAAGCGCACCATGACTTACCAAACTAGCCGTTATGAATAGTAATACCTACTTTTTGAAATTTTATAAATTCTATCTCTCAAAATGGACTTCAATTTTGGATTCGGAATATCGAATTTATCCAAGGGTGAAATTTTGGAACTTTTCGGATAACACTTATATTTTGATGAATAGTGAAAATAACTAAATTTTAATTAAAAACAACTTTTTAAATCAAAATAATTTATAGTGATAAATTATATTATTGGGTGGTTTTAAATTATAATTAGAATATATTTTTACCATTTTATCCAATTCCGTTAATTAGAATTTATTTCACTTTGAAATTGGACCTAAACAATTGTCAATCTTTTGATATTTATTGTTTCTTAAAAACACGCTATTTGTTGTCACAACGGGAATTAATTATAAAATTAATTAATGCAACGTATATGTTTAGATTTTTGATAAATAGACAACATTTTTGAATTCGGAATATCAATTATAGCTTAGGGTGAAATTTTGGCATTGTTCTGAAAAACTTCAATTTTTGATGAATAGTGAAACTACTAAGTGGTAGTTAAAAAAACTGAATTTTTCATTAAACATAATTTTACCACTTCTGTGAATGGAATTTCGAAAATCCTAGAGGCACGGTTAATATCAAGAAGTAAAATGTGGTTCAATGAGATAAAAATAATTTTTTTGGTGAATAGTAACTTTTTACTTTTATTTACCACGGTTAAAAGTAAATAGGGTAATTAAGGGTATAAATGATATTAATATTACCCCAACACATGTCCTAATTGAATTGTAAAAGGGTATCTAGACCAAAAACAACCTTAGGAATAAAATATTATCATTTAGGTCCACTTGGGTTAGATTAGGACAATTATTATTATTTAATTCAAAGAAGAGTTAAAAGAGTTAAAATAAAAGTGTATTTACTAAAACATTTTTGATATATGGTTATAAATAAGATAAATTCGATTGTAAATATTCATTAGAAAGATAATAAGATTTCCTACATAATGATATTTTATTTATAATTTTTAGACATTAAATAATTTAATATATTTATGACACAATGATGATGCAGTAATTACCATAATAGTGAAAAAATTAAAATAATTTATATTATAAATACCCAAATAAATATAATTTAAGTCTTTTAATGAATTACACTAATTTTATACGATAATATGACATATTAGGATTGATTTAATTGACTTTTTTCAAAGTAATCATTCTGTTATGAGTTTCACAAAAATCAACTATTGAATAGTGTCAAAATTGACATAAAATAATTTTTATAACAAATATTATATTATTAATTGATATTAAATTCCTAAAAAAATAAGGTTTCGGCCACGATACTTATATCATGACAGGTATATCATTAATGGACCACTTGTGGGTCGCTAGGATGTATATAGTATGTTTATTAACTATATAATATAAAAAGACAAAGTGGCATGGTAAATGTCAAACTAATTAACTAAGAGTTAAAACTAAAAGATAAGGTTAATATAGTAACCCAAACCTGTCTAAATTCTTTTGGATGAATGGTTTTCGGCCTATCCACACCTTAACCTTTGAATAATAAACTTTTACGCCATTAGAAACCGAATATGAATTTATTATAAATTAATATTTCTAGCTTTTCCAAAGGTGCCCCTCACCCCTCTTATAAAAGGGAACTCATCCTTCTCATTTATTCACACCGTAAAAGCCTTTTGGTTAGGCCAAAACCTGCCCAACAACTCTTTCAACTTTCCTAAATACAACCTAGAGGCCTTAGTTTGATCAGAAAGCCAACCTAGGGTGCCCTTTTGATCAAATAAAAAGGAAGAACCCGAAAAGAGGTAATGTTTTCACCACCCCTTTTCAAGTTCCTTTCTTCTTCCACTTCTTCATTCTTTGTTATTACCATTCTAAAATAATAACTCCAGTGTCTTATATATACTATTATGTTATTATAAATATGGTACAACCAAATTTAGTATTCTATCCACCATTTGAATAACATGTCGGCATATGTGCGTACGTACGGCTTATCGTCTCCACGTCGTGGTGTAATTGTTATTCAATATATTATTATTTGGGTGGGTATAATAATGATGTGTAACTCATTTAAATAATAAATATAACATGATAATGATTCTTTATATATGATATACCATACAATTTTATATTATTTAAATATCAAAAGATTGATATTGTCGCTCGTGCATACATACGGACTACCGTCTCCACGAACGCGATGAGATTCTTTCTCCATCATATCCATTCAAGTATAATTATCATTTGATGATTTAAAAATAGTGTTTAAGTACATGATATGATTCTAGATATGAAAAATATACAACCTAACCATTACAAACATGGCTTACGTAAGAAAACATATAAAAGAAAACGAGTAAATTAACACCTGAAATGACGATAATACTAAGATATTATTAACAAAGCAATGTTAAAAGATCATATATGATATAATATATGATTCTTGTATAATTTAATAACAATTATTTCACCATTATACAGGAGTTTAACCTACCCTCAACCATGTAAATGTACAAGGTAAGGGTTTATTTCACAATCTCTTCATTATCCGAGGTTGTTTATACGCAATAATCTACTGGGATCTCTTTATCATCCACATCCATGTTCCTTAAAAATGTATTTAAAAACATCTTTAATATTTACTAGACAATGGGTTAAAGTCATTTATACCCTTATGTGTTTTGAAAGGAATCTTTCCGTCATTTTCCAAACAAGTCACTTTTAACCTTTTCGACAAATTTAATGTAAGAATGTCTTTTTTTAACTTATACGGTGGGTGTGGCTATTTACCGCCGTTATAAAATCATCAAAGCATCCCTTAGAAGCTTATAAGAATATTTTCAAAGTAAATGTTTTATTTTATAATTATGTGACTTTTAAATGATTTCAAAATGAATATTTTAAGAATTTGTGAAAGGTACTCTTTATCAAGATCATATTTTTAAATGTTTTAAAGAATTATCTTTATAAATATTTTCAATTAATTTCCATGTTTTCAAAATGATTTTAAGGATTTATTTATATGGACATGAATGTTTTGAAATGATAATTATTTTCAAAAGTTTCAAATTGGTATGGGACACTTTGATTCAAAAATCACTTTTAAAATTACTTCCTTTATAAATGTGTGACTTTTAAATGATTTTACAAAAAGGATATTTCTCCCGAAAATATTTACTCATCATTTGATGGATTTTAAGCTCATTTGAAGTTGATTTGTTATTCAAAACTTCTATTGATGGTTTTGTGATATGTTTGACTGTGGATGTGTTATTTTTATACCATTCAGGGTTTATGGAGAAAGTATTGACATTTTGTAAGCTAGTTTTAATAGGAATGTTTATGTTATGTTTAAACCTTTTCATATAGGAATGCATTGGACTTAAAAATGTATTTAAAAACATCTTTACTTATTGATATTGCATGTGATTATTCGATTAGTATAATATCCATGTGAATAAGTAAATGGCATTATTTCATTTTATTTTTTCCATACTATGTTTAAGTTCAAGTTTAAAAGGCTTTTGTTTTAGTTATACATTACCTTAAATGTTTATTATTATTTATGAAAGTTTCGGCTATATTGTTATCCTTACTGGGCATTTGAGCTCACCCTTTTTCTATGTTTAATTTTTCACAGGATGTGAAGAAGTAATTTATGAATGACCTGCAGGGATAGTATGTGGCGATATGAGTGTGGAATATGGAGACAATATATTGTTGTAGCTTTTCACTTATTGATGTAATGTAAAACATTATGAATATATCTAGTGTTTCCAAGGCTACTAAACCCATCGGCCTTTCGAGATTTGATCTTTCTCGTGATCATTCCAATGTTATGTAATATTGAACCGACTCGGGGTAACTGGGGTTGGGGCGTTACAGTCATCATGGGAATTATGAATTTTTTTAATGCCATTCGGCATGATAGATGATCTAGAAATGTTCATTGGATTGATGAATGCTGTGTTCTGTGAGTTCCTGGACATGTTTTTGGTGGTTTTCATCGATGAAATCCTTCTGTACTCCATGTTTTCGGAGGAGAATGTAGAGAATCTACATGTCATTTTGGGAGTTCTTCATCAACATTATTTGTTTGGAATGTTGTCGAAGTGTGTGTTTTGGGCTCGAGAAGTCTGTTTCTTGGAGAATGTTGTGTCCCAATTGGGAGTAGATATGGATTCATAGAAGATAGAATTAGTTGTGTCTTGGGAAACCCCCAAGACAATGTCAGAGGTGTGAAGATTCTTTGATCTCTTAGGATACTACAAGAGGATTGTAGCCAATTTCTCTCGAATTGTGACTCCTCTAATAACATTGACCAGGATGGATAAGGTTTTTATATGGAATGATCATTGTCAGGAAACGTTCGAGTATCTAAAGGAGAAGTTAGTAAGTTCTCTAGTTCTTTGTCTTCTAGATGAGGGAGTTCAGTTTGATGTTTTCTACGATGCTTTGAATCTGGGGTTAGGATGTGTTCTGAGATAGCTAATATTAGTAGTTTCTTATGGGTCTTGACAGTTGAGTCCCCATGAATGTAACTATTCCACCCATGATCTTGAGTTGGCAACTATTTTGTTTTCTATGATGTTTGGGAGACATTACGTCATTGGCGAGCACTTTGTGGTTTTCACTGATCATAAGAGTTTGAGGTATGTTTAATCCCAATGTGACATAAAATTACAACAATGTTGGTGGATGGATTTATTATAGGAATACAACTTTGAAGTATAATATACACCTAGAAATGGGAATTTTGTAGGTGATGCGCTGAGTCGGAAGTCGCATAGTGATGTAGTGCATGAATTTTTTGACTCGTGGAGAGTAATGGAAGAACTGTCAGCATTACATCTTGATATGGGAGAAGTTGGGGGCAGAGGTTGTATTTTTTAGATGACAGTGTAGTCATCTCTGGTGAAATAGGTGGAAGATTCCCATTTAGAGGATCTTGAGGTAGAGGTTTGGAGAGACCGAGTTTTTTGTGGCGAGGCGTCTGATGGTCAGACTGAGGATGAACAACACTGAGTGTCGTATCATGGAAGTCTTTTTGTTCCTTTGGGGATGCATGAGACGGTTCTTATAGAGTTCCATATTTCACCTTTAGCGATGCATCCTGACGTGACAAAGATGTACAGAGCCTTGAGGATTCAGTATTGGTGTCCTAGGCTAAATCATGTTGTTGCAAAGTTTGTGTCTTGATTTTTAGTCTACCAGAAGGTGAAGGTCGAACAATGTGTTCCTGGTGTTCTGCTCCATCCATTATATGTTCCTCATTGGAAGTGGGAGGACATCTTAATGGAATTTGTTACTGGTTTACCTTGAGATCCATAATGAAATGATGTTATTTGGGTGGTAGTGGATCATCTAAAAAAATCAACACACTTCATAGCAATCAAGGAGTCGAGATCTGTGGAAGTTTTGTCGAGGTAGTATCTGGAGGTGGTGGTGAGACTTCACGGAGTCCCAAGGATGATCATTTCTGATCAAGATCCTCTTTTCACCTCCAGGGTGTGGAGAGGTCCTTAGCATGGTTTCAGTTCTCAACTTTGTCATATCACTACTTTTCATGCTCATAAGGATGGTCAGACAGAGCGGACTATCCTAAATCATGAAAACATGTTACGCTCTTGTGTCCTAGATTTTGGAGGTTTGTGGATGAGGCCCTTACCCTTGGTGGAGTTCACTAACAACAATAGTTTTCACTCCACCATCAATATGGTGCCGTTTGAGGCCTTATATGGCCGACCTTTCCATTCTATGTTGTAATGGAATGGGGTTGGAGAGTCATAAATTCTCAAACCAAAACTGGTGTAGAATACAATAGAGATGGTTCATGTGATTTGTGAGAGGATGAAGATAGTGTAGGATCATCAGAAATAATATTCCGATCAAAGGAGGAGACCCTTATAGTTTGATTTTGGGGATCATGTGTTTTTGAAGGTGACTCCATGTCATGGTAAACGATGTTTTGGTTGTGGGAGTAAAATTTCTCCCTTGTTTGTTGGGCCTTTTGAGGTGTCAGCTCATGTTGGAGTTATGTCTTATCGAGTATCACTTCCCTCACAGATAAGCCAAATATAAGATTTTTTCCATGTATCACAGCCTCGTTTTTATCTTCATGATGACTCCCACGTCGTCAATTGGGGATAGATCGATGTTGATGATGATGCGACCTTTGTGAAGAGACCTATGGAGATCCAAGACCACAAAGAGAAGGTGTTGCATGGGTGTTCTATCACCTTGCTTCGTGTCTTGTGGCAACATGGTGGCATGGAGGAGAGTACCTTGGAACTTTAGTAATATATACATGCTCAATACCCAGATTTGTTTGATGTTTAACTCTTTTCTTGCAACTAAGTCCCCTTTTTAGTTATAGACCTTTCATGTTTATGATATGGATTTATTTGGTTCCTTCTTATGGATTTCTTTCTCTTGAGAGGTATTTCTATGGGTGGTTGTTCAGACTTCTTTTCTATTTCCTTTTAGGTTGATTTTGAATTCTCGAGCTGAGAATGTTTTTAGACGTATTGGTTGTAATGTCCCAGAACTCTCTGGTCCATTCCATTGTAAAAATTTGGTGTCTAATTTGTTTAGGGAGGTCAAGGTGACTTATCCCCAAAACTTTTCTAAATTTCCAAATTGGTGAACATATCCAATGGAATCCTTTTGAACAATTCCAAAGGTAGACCACTATGAATAGTGCAATGGTGACCCTATGTGAACAGTGAAATCGGTAACCATAGATGAATAGTGCAACGGTGACCTTAAGTGAACTGTGTCATCGGTAACCTTAGGTGAATAGTGTAATGGTAAACTTATGTGAACAGTTTCATCGGTACCCATAGGTAAACAGTATAACAGCAACCTTATGTGAACAGTGTCATCGGTAACCTTAGGTGAACATTGCAATGGTGAACTTATGTTAACAGTGTCATCGGTAGCCTTAGGTGAATAGTGCAATGGTGACCTTATGTAAACACTGTCATCGGTAACCTTAGGTGAACAGTGCAATGGTGACCATATGTGAATAGTTTCATTAGTAACCTTAGGTGAACAGTGCAATGGTGACCTTATGTGAACAGTGTCATCAGTAGCCTTCTGTGAATAGTGCAACAGTGAGGCTTCAATAGTGAGGTTCCAATAGTGACCTCTTTCCTTTTCCAAATTTTGATTTCATGAACAGTGTTTCCAAATTGGTGAGGTCCAACGGTAGCTTCTTTCCTTCACCAAATCATGAGTTCATGAACAGTGTTTCTAGAACAATGAGGTTTCAACAGTAGCCTATATTTCATTTGCCAAATTTTGATTTCATGAACAATGTTTCCAGAATGGTGAGGTTCCAACAGTAGCCTATATTTCCATTTCCAAATCATGAGTTCATGAAAAGTGTTTCTAGAATGGTGAGGTTGCAATGGTAGCCTATATTTCCTTTTCCAAATTTTGAGTTCATGAATAGTTTTTTCAGAATGGTGAGGTCTAATGGTAGCCTCTATTTCCTATGCCAAATTTTGAGTTCATGAACATTGTTTCTAGAATGGTGAGGTCCAAGGGTAGCCTCTATTTCCTTTTCCAAATTTTGAGTTCATGAATAGTGTTTCTAGAACGGTGAGGTCCAGCGGTAGTCACTATTTCCCTTTCCAAATTTCATGTTCAAGAACAATGATTCTAGCTTCTTACAGTTTCTCCCCTTTGATGTAATATGCATTTAAAACCTTGTTTTATGAACTCTAAGGTAGATTCAAAGGCCATAAATCCTATATTAATTTCCCTAAGGCTCAAGATGCTTTTACTTGGTAAAACAACATGGTTTATGAAAATTTTCTTGTAATGGAAAATCCAGTGTATCTTAAACCACTACTCTGTTAAATCTTCTCAAGGGATGATATATCTTCCTCACTAGTTTTTCCTTCGTGTTCTCAGTTGTGAAATTCTCGAACCTTTCATTCCATCTCGTAGTAGTTGCACAATGAAAATTTTCTAATTGTATTGGTCCCCCTCTATTTTTTATGCAACCACGCAGTATCGATCAATCTTCGATATAAGGTATGATCTATCATCATTCATTTGGATTCATCTCCTTCTGTTTCTCCTTTCCCTTCTATGGAATTCTCTATCAATGTTCCTAATGAACATTTATTGGGTGTGATAGTGTGGTGGTGTCTCTACATCCTCGGGTGGACATAGTTGTCATAGGGGAGGAGACCACAACTCATTGTGTGGCTCGTTCTTGTATAAAGAACGTCAAGAACCATTTGAGCTAGTGGATTTGTTGCTTCTCTTTTCTTTTACGTGAAACTATATAGTTATCATGTTTTTTTCTAATAGATCACAATGGAATTAACATAATAAATATTAAAACTAGATAAATAAATTTACATCGATCGTATGTCATTGCCTCTTGTTTTCCTAGATAGTGTAATATCTATGATTTCTTTGTTTATCTTTTCATTCCTGGTGGAAATTGGTAAAGAACATAAAGCCGAAATTAATTTATAATTGTTTGGATAAAGATAAAGTGGCATGTAAATGAATTTGGCTCTTCTTGTTCAAATTTTATTTTAATCAAATTGGTGTAGTAAGCATGTTTAATTATTAGTTATAGATTACCAGTTAGGTTTCCCAAATTCAGAACCTATGAGTAATAAATTGGTTAATACAAGATGGATTAAATATCAGGTTGTTTGATAAAAGATAATTCCTTTTAGGGTTCCGAGTTACCCTCTTACTTGTTTATGTGTCAAGATCCCAATTGATATGATATTTGTTTTGATGCAGCTTGTGTTGTGATGTGAGCCTAGATGGCTATTGTGATATGTGGGGGCAAGGAGGCTTATTGTTTGTGGCAGTAGTTGACACCTAGAGTGGAGAGATGCATCAGTTTATGCATGTGGGTGTCAGGGAGGACACTAGGGATGATTAAATGGGGTAGACGTGAATTTTTGGATTCTTACTGATTCTTTTGGATGTTTATCTTCTTTACTTTACCCACTTCTCAAGGAAGCTGGTCTTGCTTACCCTTCTTCTGAAAGGGGAGAAGATGTACAGGGTATGCCACGTGCTTTCCATGTTTATATTCTCAAGGGAGTATGGGTCTATGCTCCAGCTATAGGCAGAAAAGACTCGACATGTAGCTCATCTACTCACCATGTTGATCCCCCTTGTGTTTGGTAGCATAGACTATTTTTCTAGAGTAATTGGGAATATGGGAAAGTAATTCAGTAAATAAATAATTGAATAAATGATGTTAATCCATGGGGTTAGAGCTTACTGGGATACAATGTTGAGGTTACAATTTTGAAGGGGCGGTGTACTTTGGGTGTGATTCTATTGAAATATAATGTGAAAATTTTTAATGGTTAATTAATGTTTAAATAATTAATTAACGTAAATTGAAACTGATAAAAAGGTAATGAAGTAATTTAATAAATCTCTTTAAATGGTTTTGTGCTTATAGGATACCTATTATTAGAAGTGGCAGTCGGGAGTCCGAGAGACTTTAGTTGTAGTTGATTCTAAGGATAGGTTATTCCCATAGTGTGGTTTTGAGCTATAGTATATTCTGTACTTTTTTTGTTTCTATACGCTACTCCACCCCGTCAGTAAGGGAAACTAACACCCCAAGGATTTTGAGCCCTATGGGTGTTTTCCCCAACATTCTGGTGGGAGGATAGATGGCTGACTACAACCTTTGGCCCCACACTCTTCTCTTGGAAGTTACTTATGATGGTAGGCACATTGGTTAGTTTTTTCCCATATATGTGTGGAGAGGGATGTAATTTCTTGTGGTTATTCACACACATATATTGTTGATATAGTTTCATATGGACTATTATAGGTGTAACGTGTATAGGCTGTGATGGCTTGAGGATCCTTACTCAGTGTATGGGCTATAATGGATTCATGTTTAATACCTGACGTATGATACACATTATACGAGCTGTGGTGGCTCCCAAAAACTACCTAGTTACTTTTCTTATGTGTAAGGGGTGGTTTTGTTTCATGAGGTGCATGTTGTTGTGCTTCGCCCAGGTATCTGCAGGCTAGACTTTTTGGAGAGAGATGCTTAGGACGTGGAACATTGGGGAAAAGTAGTAAACCAGTGGGGAAGTAGTAATGGGGTACCCTTAATATTCTTTATTATATTATATACTCTTCTATGTATTACTTGGTGAGAGTATCCATTGTGAGGCTGGGAACTTATTATACCTGTTCAGGTGACAAGTTAGTTTCACTTGCTATTCACTGTGCTTTAGCATGCTATCTTTACATTTTCATTAGAGGCCTGAGGTAGGATCCTACTGATTATACTTTTATACTCACCCTATGTATATATAAACTGTTTTTCATATCACTTGGAGTAGTTTGGAGATCAATCTGGTTTCTACTATCTTGGGGTTGCATGAGTTGTTCGGGCTTCGTGGTCGTTGCTGTTTTTACTTTCTTTTGGCTACTTACAGTTTTTCCCTTTCAGCTATTGTAGTTTTGCATGAAATTACATATGTTTACTTGGGATTTATTTTATATTCATGTTTAACTTGAAGTTGTTTGGTTTTTATCGTATCTTACTCTACTTCATGTGTTAACGTAGAGGGTAATGCCTCCCATTTGTGGGTTTACTATACCCTCAGTACTAGTCACCAACCCAGTGCCTAATGGAGGTGGGACTCGGGGGTCATTATCTACCTTATCACACTGCCTACCCAGGAGGTGTACACTTTTTGGGGAGGGGGTCGTGATAAGGCGTCTAGAGTATTTGGAGGCTAAGGGTTTCATCCGACCCAGTACTTTTCCATATGGTTCACCGGTTATTTTTGGTAATAAATTGTACGATACCCTTAGATTCATTTCTTGGGTCATGTCATCTCAGAGAAAGGAGTATCAGTAGACCCAGATAAGGTGGGACTATTAGTTAACTGGTAGCATCCCAATAACGTCGTTGGGGTGTGATGATTTATAGGGATGGCTGGTTACTACTTGTGTTCCATAGAAGACTTATCGTTCCTAGAATCACCCATGACAAGCTTGAAAAAGAAGGGTGTGATGTACTTATGGTTATATTTTTGTGATATGGCCTTTAAAGAGATGAATGGGAGATTAACATTAGCACTAATACTAGTTTTTCCAAATCCAGGTTGGTGTTACACTATGTACTGCGATGCATCATGTATCGGGCAGGGAGTAGTGCTTATGCATGGGGTCTAATAATTATGTATGGGTCTCGACAATTGATGCAACATGATAGGAAATACCTAATGCACAATATCAAGTTATATATGTCAATTCCAACCTTTCATTGTTGGATAAATTACTTATTAGGAGAGTGTTTTGTGGTGTACACGGACCAAGAAAAGTCTCAAGAACATCTTTAATCAGCGTGATTTAAATTTGAGGCATTGAAGGTTGGTGGAATAACTTTAGTCTTTTTAATTCAAGCATACCTACATGCTTGGGAATGGAAATGAAATGGATGATACACTAAGCAGGAGGACTCAGATACTATAGCATCCCGTCTTTTTATAACATAACTTTTCATTCCATTACATGGAACTGAGGATCTTTAAGGTTTAGTGTCTTGGAAAAAAGGAACATAAAACATGAAACAAAAAAAAACATTCTTCTTAAACACTTGAAAGGCTTCTCCTCATGTTCACCCTAGGCTCATTACTGCATCTCATAACCTGGGGACATACATCAAAAGGAAGGGTGAGCATAAGGCCCAGCAAGGGAAACAAGTGAATCATTTTACATATGAACTTGAGATACATCAATAAAGTCATGAAAAGAACGTTAATGCATGAAAATGAAATCATGAGGCATATCATAATAAAAATAAAACTTTTTCATAACTTGAAGATGTGGCTACATCATTTAACATAGACAATCATGAACATATCTCCAAGGTCCATCCCCAAGGTGTCATTTTAAAATTACCAAGGTTATTCACCAAGGTATCGTGAAAATTGTAATCTCTAGTGGTTACATCATTACCCAATGCATTGGAGCGCTATCAGGGCGCACCCTTAAATTTGCCTTTATTATCATGTGAGCCACATATATCATCATCAAACATTTCATAAATAACCCATATAGCATAAAGGAAATGGGTTTCATTTCATAATCATAACTTTTTAAAAACTGCTTTAAAGACATGATCTTTATATCACTTTAAAACCCACAGAAAAGGAAGGTGGGTCTCATGTATGTAAATCCCAGAATTTAAAATAGAACATTTTGGTATATATGTGAATACCCCTTTTGAAGAAAGATCATTCAGTATTCACTTAATAAAATAAAAGGACTTTAGAAAAAGAGATAGACATTTTGAGACAGAAATTCTGCAGCATAATGGCAATGTTCCGAGGTTTTAGAAGACATTAAAAGAGAGGTAAAATGGGTCAAACATTCATAAATGACCCATAAAATAGTACATGGACAGAATAAGAAGGATACATGATCATGGTAATGAGATTTCAAGGACATACCATTTGAAATGAAAAACATGGAAGGAAGAAAAAAAAGAGATTTCTCTTATGAAAGTTCGGCAGTCTAACGGCGTTAGTTAAACCTCAACAAAAATGATTTGAAAAGATCAAATAGGATCTCTCATCATGTGAACATAATAGTTCAGTATGATAGATATAGAGATAATTCCCCAACATAACAAAAAGGAACTTGAAAGAATTGACATGAAAGTAGAACTTCAAAATGAGAAGGGTGAAGAACCACTTAAAAATTCGGCAGCCTAACGGCGCCACTTAAAACATCAAAATACTGAATTGAAGAGATCAAATGGGGTCTCTAATCATATGAACATAAGAGTCCAGTATGATATATATAGAGATCATACCCCAATATAACAAAAAGGAACTTGAAATAATTGACATGAAAGTAGAACTTCAAAACGAGAAGGGTGAAGAACCACTTAAAAATTCGGCAGCCTAACGGCGCCACTTAAAACATCAAAATACTGAATTGAAGCGATCAAATGGGGTCTCTCATCATATGATCATAAAAGATCAGTATGATAATTTAGAGATCATACCCCAACATAATAAAATGGAACATGAAAGACTTGAATGAAAATAGAACTTGAAAACGAGGAAGGTGAAAGAATCCCTTAAAAATTCGGCAGCCTAACGGCGCCACTTAAACATTCTTAAAACGAATTGATGAGAGCAAGGGGGGGGGGGGGTCTCTCATCATATGAACATGAAATAGGCAGTAGGATTAATATAAAAGAACATCTTCCAACATAAGAACATGGAGTATAAAAGAAAAGACATAAAAGAGATTACTTGAAAAGAAAGAGAGAGGTCGGATCCCTTACCTTAAAATGTAACTCTTAAACCTCAAAGGTTGGGACCTTGAGGGCTTGGGGGAACCTTGGGAGGACTCCTTGGGAGGTAATGAGACCAGAAATTCGTTGGTAATGAGTGGGGAGTCGAATGGATGAGAGGAGGGCTTGGTATTTATAGGGAAAGTGAGGGGACAAGGCATTAATGGCCAAGGGACACCTCACATGTGCTTTTCTCAAACCCATGTGCTCTCCCTTGGCATTTATCATGGAGTTAGGCCACATGGGGCCCCCAAAACAACAATTCATCACCCATGGCCGGCCAACCCTTAAAAGATCTCATGACATCATCATGACACAATTATGATGTCATTAAACATATCGAAACCCTAAAACTGCATTTTTACTATTCACTGAAAAATTCATCTTTCTCAGAAAAATCACAAACATTCACCTTAACTAAATATCAATGCTCCGATTTCAAAAAATGAACTAAATATTATAAAAATAATTTTCTAAATATTTTTAATTTTATTTTTAAAAAAATACACTATTCACCGAAAATTCAATTTTTTCAGAAAAATCCCCAAAAATTACCATAACATAATATCGATGCTCTGAGTTCAAAAATAAAGTCATTTTTATAAAAATAATTTTCTAATTATTTTTAATTAAATTTTTAATTAAAAAAACACTATTCATCCGAAAAAAACTAATACTTGAATAATAATTTATGAAACCGTTATTTAACCATTTTATTGAATCACATTACTTAATCAAAGTGCCTAGCTTATTTTAATACTTTCTTTAAGTGAGATTACTAATCCATTTGGACACATTATTAATCCTAATCATAAAATCACTATTCATAATTTATTATTCATCAAAAATCAAGTTGATCTTATTAGACTCTAAATTTAGTAATGAACATAATTGCAGAAGACCATTTTTTGAAAATCATTACACATTTTTAATTATTTAGGGTTTACATAAACATATTTAAAATATCCTTTTTCTAAAATTCATCAAAAATTTGCATACTATATTTATCCGGTCATTTGAAAATTCATAAAAGAAATCGAAATTTTATTTAAAACAAAGGATTACACAAGACAGTTACGGTCTCCTTACATATCCCCTTATCACACCAGCATAGGACCTAAGTGTAAGGTGTGCTAAGGTGAGAGAATCTGAGGGAGGCTCGGCCAACATCGCACGAGTAGTAATTTCTATCAGTTTGAACTTCTCGCGAAGGCGATCCCATTCTAGCTTTATACGATGAAGTTCATCTTGGGTTTGGTCCAGAACAAAGCCCAGTGGTGCTACCTCCTTCCCAAGTTCTGTTAGATGGGCTTCGATCGGTCCAAGACTACTGGGTGAGGCCATCGAATCTTCTTTCTATATTAATTAACCAAGATTGCTTGTATTTAGAGACAATAGTCAAAATGTTTAGTTTCCAGCGGTCATATTGACCAATGGTCAAATAACAGTCAAAACCCAACAGTCTCATTTTAATTATACTCATGTTACCAAATGAAACATTTTTGTTGAGTATAATAATAACACATAAAATTAGGAAACAAAATTTATTTAAAAATTTCGGGTCGTTACAATCTTCCCCCCTTAAGAAATTGCGTCCTCGCAATTTTAAAATTGGGTTTTGAAATTTCATTGAAAGTCCCACATCGGAAAAGGAGTCAGTAAAACTATTACTTTAAAATAAAGAAAGGGAAGTACAAAGGTCACCCGAGTTAACCCACACTAGGGTTCCATGTAGGAAAACATGGACATGGAGGAGAAAACAAAGGGTCAAGTTCTGAGGGAGAGTGATAGAGAACATGATTAGGAGAAAGTTAACCATGAGAAAATCCCAAACTTATGATGTGTGTAAACGGTCTTTGATTACCTAGTAGGAAACGTAAACCAACAACATTTTTGTTTTACGTTTCTTTTCATAATTTTGAGGATTTCATTTACTACATAGAACAAAAACATAAGAAAATATACCTACCTTCAAGTAGAGTTTCATCCTTTAACAAGTCCCTACCAACACTAATCTTTTCTCCAAATGATGAGAATTCAAAAACACTTGGTCTCATAAATGCACAAGAATCATCTTCTATAGAATCACATAATCTAAAAAAGATTAACTATCTATTTCTTCTATCTTTAAACAATATCCCAAAAACAAAAAGGTTAAGGTAAAACAACTATTCAAAAAGAAAGAATACCATAGGAATGGAAACTACTTTTAAATCATCAAAGTTCCATGGTACTACCCAAAGTTCATCATAGACCATTCCATAAATAACGATCCTTAAAATTCCTCAAAACAAACCAAACTAAGATTGAAACCCAAATACAAGAAGGATTTGATAACATAGTCTTCCAAAACAACTTCATTGTTCATCTCCAGACAACATCAACCACTCCTAACATCTTATAAAAAAAGTAGCTAACCTAAACATATTTTACCCAATATAGGTTAGTCATTCCCATAAGTAACCTAAATTACTATAAGTTCACCTTAAATTCATCGATTCTTCAAAATATAAGTCAACCTTACTCCTCAATGAAAATACCGTAGTAATCTATTTACCTCGATCAAATATGGTTCCCAAAATAATGAACATCTTCCAAAATAATAATCATATTTTAATCCCATAATCATCCCTGTCATATTAATACGAAAATCGTCGCACTTCCTATCACATTGGTTGTCGGAACATGTTCTTCCATTTCCCACCATTAACTAAGAAGAGAAAGCATAATTAGGGGCATAAGTACTTAGCTAATAATCATGAAAAGGAACTGAAAGCATATAAGGATAACTTGTATATGAAAGGTATACCCTAACTTGTGATCTCCTAGGTTCCCATCTAGGTTATGAATGATCATATATTCTTATGTGAACCTTTATTTTATTTTATCTTTGTTCCTTTAACAATGGTTCATACCAAGCTTATGAATTTACCAAAGCATATCCCCCGGGAGTGTCGTAACCAAGAGTGCAGTAAGGCCCGTTGTCGTGTACCAGTTCCCGTTCGAGTCTAGCTCAATGCGGTGTTTTCGGGTTTTACCCCTATGTACATCTGTGCCAGAGCCACCTCTACCTGCTCGTATCCAGACAGGGATGTATTTGCTTGGCAACCCCTTACTCAATACTCACCAAAATACCAGGAAGATTTCCTATATTAAACTTTTCTATAGGGTTCCTCCTAGAGTTTTCATATCCTAATTTCCACAAATAACTAAACCATCCTTTGATACCAACTATAGCATCCCGTCTTTTTATAACATAACTTTTCATTCCATTACATGGAACTGAGGATCTTTAAGGTTTAGTGTCTTGGAAATAAGGAACATAAAACATGAAACAAAAAAAAACATTCTTCTTAAACACTTGAAAGGCTTCTCCTCATGTTCACCCTAGGCTCATTACTGCATCTCATAACCTGGGGACATACATCAAAAGGAAGGGTGAGCATAAGGCCCAGCAAGGGAAACAAGTGAAACATTTTACATATGAACTTGAGATACATCAATAAAGTCATGAAAAGAACTTTAATGCATGAAAATGAAATCATGAGGCATATCATAATAAAAATAAAACTTTTTCATAACTTGAAGATGTGGCTACATCATTTAACATAGACAATCATGAACATATCACCAAGGTCCATCCCCAAGGTGTCATTTTAAAATTACCAAGGTTATTCACCAAGGTATCGTGAAAATTGTAATCTCTAGTGGTTACATCATTACCCAATGCATTGGAGCGCTATCAGGGCGCACCCTTAAATTTGCCTTTATTATCATGTGAGCCACATATATCGTCATCAAACATTTCATAAATAACCCATATAGCATAAAGGAAATGGGTTTCATTTCATAATCATAACTTTTTAAAAACTGCTTTAAAGACATGATCTTTATATCACTTTAAAACCCACAGAAAAGGAAGGTGGGTCTCATGTATGTAAATACCAGAATTTAAAATAGAACATTTTGGTATATATGTGAATACCCCTTTAGAAGAAAGAGCTTTGAGTATTCACTTAATAAAATAAAAGGACTTTAGAAAAAGAGATAGACATTTTGAGACAGAAATTCTGCAGCATAACGGCAATGTTCCGAGGTTTTAGAAGACATTAAAAGAGAGGTAAAATGGGTCAAACATTCATAAATGACCCATAAAATAGTACATGGACAGAATAAGAAGGATACATGATCATGGTAATGAGATTTCAAGGACATACCATTTGAAATGAAAAACATGGAAGGAAAAAAAAGAGATTTCTCTTATGAAAGTTCGGCAGTCTAACGGCGTTAGTTAAACCTCAACAAAAATGATTTGAAAAGATCAAATAGGATCTCTCATCATGTGAACATAATAGTTCAGTATGATAGATATAGAGATAATTCCCCAACATAACAAAAAGGAACTTGAAAGAATTGACATGAAATTAGAACTTCAAAATGAGAAGGGTGAAGAACCACTTAAAAATTCGGCAGCCTAACGGCGCCACTTAAAACATCAAAATACTGAATTGAAGAGATCAAATGGGGTCTCTCATCATATGAACATAAGAGTCCAGTATGATATATATAGAGATCATACCCCAATATAACAAAAAGGAACTTGAAATAATTGACATGAAAGTAGAACTTCAAAACGAGAAGGGTGAAGAACCACTTAAAAATTCGGCAGCCTAACGGCGCCACTTAAAACATCAAAATACTGAATTGAAGCGATCAAATGGGGTCTCTCATAATATTATCATAAAATATCAGTATTATAATTTAGAGATCATACCCCAACATAATAAAATGGAACATGAAAGACTTGAATGAAAATAGAACTTGAAAACGAGGAAGGTGAAAGAATCCCTTAAAAATTCGGCAGCCTAACGGCGCCACTTAAACATTCTTAAAACGAATTGATGAGAGCAAGGGGGGGGGGGTCTCTCATCATATGAACATGAAATAGGAAGTAGGATTAATATAAAAGAACATCTTCCAACGTAAGAACATGGAGTATAAAAGAAAAGACATAAAAGAGATTACTTGAAAAGAAAGAGAGAGGTCGGATACCTTACCTTAAAATGTAACTCTTAAACCTCAATGGTTGGGACCTTGATGGCTTGGGGGCACCTTGGGAGGACTCCTTGGGAGGTAATGAGACCTGAAATTCGTTGGGAATGAGTGGGGAGTCGAATGGATGAGAGGAGGGCTTGGTATTTATAGGGAAAGTGAGGGGACAAGGCATTAATGGCCAAGGGACACCTCACATGTGCTTTTCTCAAACCCATGTGCTCTCCCTTGGCATTTATCATGGAGTTAGGCCACATGGGGCCCCCAAAACAATAATTCATCACCCATGGCTGGCCAACCCTTAAAAGATCTCATGACATCATCATGACACAATTATGATGTCATTAAACATATCGAAACCCTAAAACTGCATTTTTACTATTCACTGAAAAATTCATCTTTCTCAGAAAAATCACAAACTTTCACCTTAACTAAATATCAATGCTCCGATTTCAAAAAATGAACTCCATATTATAAAAATAATTTTCTAAATATTTTTAATTTTATTTTTAAAAAAATACACTATTCACCGAAAATTCAATTTTTTCAGAAAAATCCCCAAAAATTACCATAACATAATATTGATGCTCTGAGTTCAAAAATAAAGTCATTTTTATAAAAATAATTTTCTAATTATTTTTAAATAAATTTTTAATTAAAAAAACACTATTCATCCGAAAAAAACTAATACTTGAATAATAATTTATGAAACCGTTATTTAACCATTTTATTGAATCACATTACTTAATCAAAGTGCCTAGCTTATTTTAATACTTTCTTTAAGTGAGATTACTAATCTATTTGGACACATTATTAATCCTAATCATAAAATCACTATTCATAATTTACTATTCATCAAAAATCAAGTTGATCTTATTAGACTCTAAATTTAGTAATGAACATAATTGCAGAAGACCATTTTTTGAAAATCATTACACATTTTTAATTATTTAGGGTTTACATAAACATATTTAAAATATCCTTTTTCTAAAATTCATCAAAAATTTGCATACTATATTTATCCGGTCATTTGAAAATTCATAAAAGAAATCGAAATTTTATTTAAAACAAAGGATTACACAAGACAGTTACGGTCTCCTTACATATCCCCTTATCACACCAGCATAGGACCTAAGTGTAAGGTGTGCTAAGGTGAGAGAATCTGAGGGAGGCTCGGCCAACATCGCACGAGTAGTAATTTCTATCAGTTTGAACTTCTCGCGAAGGCGATCCCATTCTAGCTTTATACGATGAAGTTCAGCTTGGGTTTGGTCCAGAACAAAGCCCAGTGGTGCTACCTCCTTCCCAAGTTCTGTTAGATGGGCTTCGATCGGTCCAAGACTACTGGGTGAGGCCATCGAATCTTCTTTCTATATTAATTAACCAAGATTGCTTGTATTTAGAGACAATAGTCAAAATGTTTAGTTTCCAGCGGTCATATTGACCAATGGTCAAATAACAGTCAAAACCCAACAGTCTCATTTTAATTATACTCATGTTACCAAATGAAACATTTTTGTTGAGTATAATAATAACACATAAAATTAGGAAACAAAATTTATTTAAAAATTTCGGGTCGTTACAGATACGGCCAGTGAAATAGGCCAGTAGAGAGTGGAATTTAATGGCGTTGTTCTCTAAGATGCATATGGAGGTGCCTGACAGGCAGGGGCAGACTTTTATTACACCCTTAGCTATTACATATAACTTACTAGAAATATTGAAGATGATGAGGCATTATATTCTGAAGGCCTAGTTCTATGAGAGAGTATTTCAGGAGAGGACCCTCATCCTTGTTAGACAATAGGAAAGGATGAGGTTTTGTGGTTATAGGGTCGCATATGGGTTTCAGAAGACATGTGCGATGAGATCATGCATGGTTTTCTTTCTTCGGTTTTTGAAGTGCATCCTAATGTCACCAATATGTATTAGGATTTACATCATCAGTACTGGTGGCTAGGTAAGAAGGGAGACATGGTTAGTTTTGTCATGAGATATTCCACATATCAGTAGGTGAAGGTGGAACACAAAAGACCAACAAGACTTTTATAGCAACTACCCATTCCAAAGTGCAAATGGAATGACATCGCAGGGGATTTTATGATGGGTTTACCGAGGCTTCCCTGAGGTAATGATGTAGTATGGGTTGTGGTTGATATGATTAAAAAGGTTACACGTTTCATGCCGATCAAGGAAACCTTCATTGTTGATGAGCTTGGGAGGTTGTAAATTCAGGAGATTACATGAATACATGGGGTACCACATTCAATCATTTCATATAGGGATTCACATTTTACTTCACATTTCTAGCAATGTATATTGATGTATTTGGTTATATAGGTAATTCTGAGCACAACTTACAACCCCTAGATAGATGTCCAGTTAGAGCGCCTGATTCAGGTGTTGTAGGACATGCTTCGTGCATGAATTATGGATTTTGGGGGTTCCTGGGAGAAACACATACCACTTTTTGAGTTATACTACAAAAATATCTTCTAGGAAACTTTTTAGAGGGAACCATAAGATTATTTTTAAGGTAGGCCATGTCGATCACCCCTGTGCAGGCCAGACGCAGGAGAGACATGGATGTTGGGACCCCATTATGTCCAAGAGACCACTAAGTAGGTTTAATTAATTTAGAAGTGGATGGATATTACAAAGTCTCATTAGAAATCATATACCAATTGTATTAGATAATATTTGTAGTTTGAGGTAGGTTATTAAGTTTTCCTACGTGTTGCATCGAGGTTGGGATACAAGAGGATCAAGAGATAGAGTAAGCATTCACAGAGATACATCGATCCGTTTGAGATTCTACAGAGGGTTAGGCTGAATGCCTATAGATTGCAGTTTCCCTAGAGTTACAGGGCTATGTACGATGTCTTAAAAATCTATTAGTTCCAAAATTACATTTTTGACCCATCTCTCACCTTTCATCTTGAGGAAGTGGAGTTGCAGGATGATGTGTCCTTTGAGGAGAATATCTTTCATATTGTGGATCATAGCATGAAGGTTATCCATGGCTAGTATGTTCCTTTGGAATGGGTGCTATGGAAGAATGACTGAGATTAGGATAAGACTTGGGAGAGGGAGGCCGACATATGATCACGGTGGCTGGAGTTATTCTCATATTGTTCTTCATCACCCTTGGAAGGGAAATTCAGGGATGAATTTGTTTAAGGGGAGAATTTGTAAGAACTTTATTCTTACTTTGAGATATAGATCCCTATTTTTAAGTTTTTATTTAAGATAAATGAGGGGATAGAGTCCATGGGATGGTTTCAGGACTATTGCATGATGTGACTAAGGACTACACACTGTGTACTTTTATGTACACACCGTGTATAGAGGGTTACATTCCATGTAATCCTAGTACATGACCATGTAATGGTCCGTCCATAATTTGTATGACCATGGTGTGTAGCCTCGAGTACACTCAGTGTACTTTTTTTATTATTTAGTCTGTTCATAGAATCATTATTCTATATGGATATAAATAGACCCCCATTGATGAGCATCGTGCCTAGGAAATATGAATGGGAAATTGCCTCTCATTTCATCTTATGATCTCCGATTCGAACATAGTTGGATGATTTTGATTCCCCTCTATGAGATATCAATTCCTTTTGATAATTTATTCCTAATTTAATATCTCAGTTGAGTTATCAAAGGTTGATCATTTTTTTCATTTTATAGATATACACCATTCTAGGTTGAATAAATGCCCGACACTGGACATGGAGGTCTGTACATGTACGAGGTAACTGGTCATGTGCCTTTCAATGTTTTTCAAGTTGATTATATATGTAGAGGGCCCCGCGCCCACCCATAGCGTGTTTCTTGATTGAATAATGAACCTTATTATTTCCTATTGATGATTGGGTAATTAATTAGATTATTTGAAAGTATGTTTAGGGTTGTGAACCTTAATTTAGGGCCACCCCATGGGTGTATTTCACTTAGACGGCCATTTGGCAGAGAATTCCTATGAGGATTGACATGAATTCCCATTCATGGGTTGTTAAAAATGTATTTCATGTTATATGAATTACCCTCATTATATACATATTTTGTTAAGCCCTGTAAAAGTTTAAATTGTATAATAGTTTTATTATATGATTTTCCCATGTGAGTTACCCTTGTACGCCTGTGTAATAGTTTAATTTACAAGTGTTGGTTATTATGTAAACTATGCCCATGTGAGTTGATTATGTTAAATATATGTGATAGTTTAATTCACATGTGTTGCTTATGAGATTGAATGTGTAATTAAACTAAATGATAAGAGGGTATAATTAACAATGGGCAAGCCACAGTCTCGGTTAAAAAACAAGGTTGGGCTCATGTGACTAATTGCATCTTATATACCTTGGGTGAACCATTGTCTCGGTTGAAAGATAATGGATGGGCTTAAGAGGTTAGTTATGTAAAGTCCACGAGTGATCCCTACATAGGGTGTTCGGGCTCATTGATTCTTATTTAAAATGTCGAGCGAACCTAGGATCTATTGATGGATATCTATGCCAGAATCTATTGGAAAATAATTAAATGACTATTATTTCACAATTTGACAATTACTTTTATACGAGTGGTCGTCTGGCCTAGGTCAAAGATCAATACATTTATATAATTAAAGGAACATGAATAATGAAATGGATAAATTATGATGCATCTGTCATGCCAAAGTACAAGCTTCTATTCGGTCTTCACTTATACTTGTTTACATTTTCTTCTGAGACATCTGTTGTGCATACTTTTGAGTACCCCTAGTTTAGTGCTTTCACTATTGAAAACTGCCTATTATATATATTCACTGACTGATTGACATAGAACATGGGTGGTTGCTTTATGGGATTTAGACTCACAGCATATTTGGGTCATGCTTTTGGGCCTAAACAGATTATATGAATGTAGGTTTTGATTAGGAAAATCACCCAGCTATAGTCACTGGATGTTACTCTCTAGAGTAGGAGAGCATGGGACTGATCTGAAGCTTGAAATGTTTGTAGTCCCTTTTTTTTATTTTGTGCTTTTGAGAAATATATTTTCTATTACTAGAGTGTAATTGTTTTTTCTTATTTCTTAGAACATATAACATGTTGCATCATCTTTGAATTGAATGATGCTTGGTTATTTACCTTTTCTATCTTCTAATATTTATTTCAATTGTATGTTGTTTACTGCTCCCCATATATTATATTATTTATTCCACTATGTTACACTCTCCAATGAGTGCATTGTTTCCCCACTATCACACATTTGTCCCTCACTGCTAGTTGGAAGCCTTTGGAATTTGGGGAAATGCACTTGAGGACATGTGGCCAACTAGATAGGGGAACTAGTTGAGAGGAATCCAGATCTAGGATGTTACAGGATAGAGGTTGGAGATTTATCCTTATTATTTCTATCATTATATGAGAGACTACCAATCGGGTTTATCTAATCTAGAAGATTTTGGTTATAGATCAAAGTAATCATAAATCCAATGTGGATATAATATGATCAACAATGTAACTATATGTTGAGGGTCATTGTTTCCTTATAGATTAACCATTATTAGGACATAAGAGGTTGTAAAATTAGGGTAAATTAGTGCGTCAATATTTATGGCCATTTAAGATTCATAATCAAAATGGTGTGGTTGTGTATTAGTTAACTTTGCCTCTTTGGTTTAGTAAAATATATAATTTATTACATGTATCACATATAAGAATATATAAACGAATTCATCACATATGATTCATTATGATGATGTTTAATTTAAGGCAGATGTTTGTTTTATTAAGAATTTGTCGCATATTTTTTTAAAATAGGGACAAAATTTTACAAGTTGAGTCTATATAACTTGTGTGTTTTGTTTAAGATAGTTATATGTGGGAATGGGGACTTAGTGTATAGATTTATTCACTAGATATTATTGGGGATGATTCATAGGGATTATAGGTGTTACGGTTGGGATTTTGTATGTACTTTGGGTTATCAGGTTTGTATTTGTTTTTATTTTATGTTTTTTATTAATATTTCTATATTTTTGGGTTTTAATGTTAGTTTTTCTTTATTAAAGGTGTGTTTGGAGAGTTATAAGTTGGTTTTTTATGGTTTACAACAAGTGAGACCTTTCTATACTTACTAAAAGTTACTAGGTAAACAAATTATTGAAACATCTAATGAATTATGGCTCTAGAATTTCCACCATGAGGTTAATTACTAACACTAGTTGGGATTAAAAGAATCTATATTATCTCTTCCACTGTTAACTTTCTTTTGGATATATCTTCTTTGATTATTTTCAATATCATAGTCCAACAGTTTTTTATACACATGATGGTGAGGAGATCAAAATGCACATTTTTTAAGTTATTTATTACATTGATTTGTTTCTACTTCATTGAATTTAACAATTTTCATCTAATTCTTGTAAATTTTTTAATATTTGGTTTATATTGAGGAATTAAGTATTTGATTATTTTTTGGATTCTGGATTGATCACTAGGTAAGTGATCGCATGCCTCTATATGATTTTAACTGACTATTACTTGCGTATTTTTATAATTTGATGATTGAATTTAATTATGAGGTTTTCATTTGTCATGAAATTAGAATCTAATTAAAAAGGAATTAATTAGATAGAACCATATGATTTAATTTTTCATTTTTAATTTAATTATTGTAGGTACTTTTTAAAAACAAAAATTAATTTATTATTGTAAGGTCCTAAATCAGTGTGGATAGACCCTTTGCGTGTTCTCAAGCATTGAAGAGTTTAGAGGAGGCTTAGAGGAAGTCTGGAGGGACTCAGATGTTAAGAACTACAAGTAGGGAAATTTCATGGTGTGAACGTGGGTTTCAATCCATCTAAAATAATTTCACAATGTTGAAATTGAGCTTCACATCATGTAAAATTTGTGGGTATGAAAAATAAAATAAAATTGAAAGGTGCTGGTTTCTTGGTGGAAACTGACCTCAAGGAATTACACAACATGGAATGGGATTACACGTCCTGTAATCCCCTGATGCTGTAATGTTTTAAAACATTACAACCACTTAGGTTTTCAAACCCTATGGCTTCTACTTCTATCCATCTCATCCCAAGTGACCCGACAATCCCCTCTTAGATGTTTTTGAGATCCCTTTGTGGGGATCGGTACTTGGGTTTCCATCTTTGATATATGGTGACCCAACATGATCTAAGGTGTATTTTTTATTCGTTTTCAAGAAGTTACTCCTAAAATGATCTTGTTTTCCTCCCATTATTCTCATCGTGCTATGATGTTTTCTTACCAATGGTTTAGATGAGGTTTCTCTTGGTTGTTTTTTAGTGCGGTGTGATTGCATCATCCTCGGTTGGATTCATTTTTTATGGAAGAGGTGATTGAAAATCTGTTGTGTGGTTAGTTCTCATGTGGAAAATGTTTATGACCTTTTTAGGTAGGGGACTCATTTATTATCTATTTATTTACATGAAATTTTAGTGTTTTAATGATTTATCCCCTTGGATATCCATGAAATTGACCTCATAATTATTTAAACCAGATTACGAAGTAATATTGACCGCATGAAGATGTTGTTGTTGTATTGTGATAATGGTTTGCCTATTGATTTCCAAGATATTGTGATATCTATTCCATTATTAGTTTATCATGTTGTTCTTGATTGAAATTGGTAAGGAACATAATGTTGTAATTAATTTATAATTAATTGGATAAAAGATAAAAATTCATATTTACTTAATCTGGTTGTTTTTGTAAATTTATATTAATAAAATTGATGCAAGCATGCTTGTTTAATTGAATTAGTTAATGAACTTGAAGCATGATGATTCATGTTGATAAAATAATTAAAGTCATGTTAAATTAATTGTTTAATTAATTTTTGATATCTTGAGATAGCTTGTTTCATAGGTTTCCCATAGATGGAACCTATGATAATGAATCTATTAATTCAAGATGTAATAATAACTGGTTTTGTGATAAAAGATAATTCCTTGGTAGGGAATGAGTTTTCTGGTTTCTTGTAAAGGCATAGTGCATTGTGTTTTAGAGCCGTGACATCTCATTTTGTGTGAATGTTTGATGCATTTCTTTAGGGATGAGTGCTAGTTTCTATGTTTGTTTCGGGCTTCTTGTGATGTGACATGAGCCTGGGATGGTTGATCCTGGAGTGATGTTGTGGTATGTAGGGCAGGGAGGACCGAATGTGGCACGAACCTGGGATGGATGAGCTTGGAGGGTTGTCGTGTTATGAGGGGTAGGGAGGCCCAGTTGTTGTGGCAGTAGTTGATGCCTGGAGTGGAAAGATACATCAGTATATACATTTGGATGTCAGGGAGTACATCAGAGATGACTGAATGGGTTGAATATGGGCTTACCCATTATTATGAAAGTTGGATACTTGTTGAATTTTTTTTTGGAAGGAGGACAGTTTTTTTATTTATCTACTTTCTTTTCCCCCTCTACTTGAGGTAGACAGATGTTTTTGGTTAATCTCTTTCTAGGGGAGGATAAGATGTGCGGGGTATTCGATGAGCTTTATGTGTTTATATCCTCATGGTTGGATGATTTTACTCACCTTTTATATGTGGAAAAGAAATGATGGGTAGTTCATATACTCACTGTGTCAAGTCCCTTGTGTTTGGGGAGTTTAGAATGTTTTATATAGCACCTGGTGATATGGGAAGTAATTTTGTTAAATAAGTGAATAAAGATTTATCTGATGGGGTTGGAGCTTACTAAGATACAATGTTGAGGTTTAAATTTTGAGTTGTCGTGGACTCAGTTTGGTTATTCCTGGAGGGAATGGAACTTTGTTAAAATGGTAATTGGATGTGATGTGGAAATGATAATGGTTAATTAATGGTTAATAATTAACTAAAATAAGTTCATATGATAAAAATGGATAAGGTAAGTTAATGTAGCTCTTTAAATGGATATATTCTTATAGGATATCTAGTCTTAGTTGTGGAATCTAGGATTCCGAGATATATTAGTTACAGTTGAGTCTGAGACTAGGTTATGCCCATAGTGTGGTGGGGAGCTCTATTATATCTATACTTTTTGTGTTTCTATACACTAATTCACATTTTGTAAGTAAACTGACACCCCAGGGATTCTGATTCCTGAGGGGTTTTCCCCCCCAACATCATGGTGGTAGGAGGGGTGGCTAACTACACCCTTTCTACCCACTCTCTTCTCTTGGTAGTTACTTGTTCTAGTATGCACGATGGTTATTTTTCCCCATATATGTGTGTAGAGGGATGTAATGGATTGTGGTTATTTCACACACATATATTCTAGATATTGTTTTGTAAGTACTACTATAGGTATAATGTGTTTAAGCCATGATGGCTTGAGGATCCTTACTCGATGTATGCGTTGTGATGGATTGAGGAATAATACCTAATGTATGATAAACGTTATTTGAGCTATGTGGGATCCTAGAAACTACCTTGTTACTTTTGGTTGTGTGGAAGTGGTGGTGTTTGTTTCATGAGGTTCATGTTGTGGTGCTCCGGTCAGGTGTCTATGGGATATACTTTTTGGAGAGAGATGCTCAAGGCGTGCAATGTTGGGATAGAGCGGAAAACCACTGGGGATAAAGTAGCATGATACCTTTGATATTATTTATTATATTATATACTCTAGTATGTGATACTTGGTTAGAGTGTCCATGGTGATTTTGGGAACATCATATACGTTTTTAGGTGAGAAGTTAGTTCCACTTGTTGTTCGCTGTCATTTAGAATGATTTCATTACATTAGTACGAGAGGCTCTATGGAGGCTCCTATCAATTATACTATTATACTGACCCTATGTATATATAAACTATTTTTAGGTTGATTGGAGTTGGTTGGTGATCATTTTGGTTACCACAATCTTGGGGTTTGGCAGGATCTATTTGGGCTTTGTGGCCACTACCATCTTTACTTTTTTTGGTCATTGAAGTTTCTGTTCTAGTTGTAGTAGTTCTTTAATGACATTACATTTGTGTAATAGGGTTTTATTTTATATTTTTGTATGAGAAAGGGGTTTTTAGTGTATTTCTTATCCCTCTCTCTCTCTCTCTCTTTCTCATGGGTTTCTCTCAGAGGATAATACCTCCCATCTTCATGTTTATTAAAACCTTGGTTCTAGTCGCTAATCTAAGGCCTACTAGAGATGGGACTCAGGGTTCACTATCTCTCTTCTCTCATTGTTGACTTAGGAGGGGTGCACCCTTTGGGGAGGGTGTCCTGAAAAAGTTGTATCAGAGGTCAGGTTGAGGGATAGGATAGAATTTGGAGTTAGGCACAAGTGAGGTTTCATGGGTTGGTAGGGAAATGGTGCCAGCTAAGACAGCAAGCACTATAAACACAAGATACCAGCTGAGAGAGGAGTATTTAGGGCCTCTTATGATCTAATGCATGAACCTTTAAGCTTACATCGGCTACTAAATTAAGTGATGTTGGTTGTAGGGATGATACCTAGGAAAGGATCATGCATTATTCTTCTTTGTTCCTATGTTTTAATTGGTAGACATTGGGATATGATAACCTACCATGAATAAAAGAAAATAATTAATCAATCTTAAAGTCTTCCATATTACAGGTTTATGAGCTCTAACTATTTATTCTTTTATTGATATGGATCTATGTCAACATCCTCATCAGGTTCTCACAGAAGATGTTCAACAAGTTGTGTCAGCATATCACCATAGGGTAGAGGTTGATGACGATAACACTTGGAAGAGGACATTTTTGGATTTCTAGTGCTAGAATATATAGAGTAATGAGGGATCTATTTCAGTTATAGACATGTAGGACTCTTTGGAGGAGTTTGAGATAGCTTTTAGTTCAAACAATGCTCAGAATGAGCACTGGGCATCATTTTTTTACGATGCTTTGTGGGTTAGTGAGGCAGTGGTGGTTCTTGTTACTTGGGGATTTTGAGGAGTTGGTAGTCTCATGGGAGGAGTTTTGAGACCTGTTCAGAGTTTAGTTTCATTATTCCACCATTAAGGTAGCTAGCATCTAGGATGTGTTTACCCTTTGGAAGGAGAGCTCCATTGTGCGAGATTTTGGAATCTGTTGCAAGAACCTTTTTGTAATAATCTTAGAACCTATTTCCAAATGAGGAGGTTAGGGCGATGTATTTTGAGGTGGCTTTGTGTCTAGAGATCCAGCACCAGGTCACCTAATTTATGATGAAGACATATATTGAGATGTTTTAAAGAGAATAGGTCATAGAAAAGAAATTATCTAGAATCATATCATCAAGATAGGGGAGGTATCGAGATTCCTCAAGAATTAGAGTTATGGTCCAGGGTTCCCAGTTGTTAAGATAGAATATCTTCCGATCTGTAGGGGGTTGGTTTCTGACCACAATTACTTGTTTCTCTAGGTTTGGTGGCTCTTATACCTATTTCAATGGATCATACACATGTTTTTATTATGTAATATTAGGTCATCATAAATTAGACTTCTCGAACATTATGAGTAGTCCACATTCACCAATTGTTCCACTTTAGGTTCCTCTGTTGAGGCAGTTCTAGCCGAGGCAGTAGCAGCAGGTTGCTCTAGTTTGATATTAGTAGAGAGTTGATGGTGAAATTAGAGGATAGAACTTGGATTACCCCCATCCTAAGATAGAATATTGCGATCAGAGATGTTTTCATCACCATGGTCTGAGAGGCCGTGGAGTAGGTTAGGGTCAGCTTCATGCTTTACCATTGATTGTGCTAGGTGAGCCAGATGTCATTTGACATACCGTTTGATTATTTTCTACATGGGTTCTTTCTTTGTATGATCTAGGAGTGCCACACTTCTTTATATCACCATACATTTCTCATGATTTAGTACTTCAGGTAGAGAGGATTTCAATGCCTTGGTGTTGACTTTCTAGTTGGAGGTTGAGCTGACTTGTTTGAATAATGTATAAATTGATATGTAGTGTTGGGGAAGCACCGATCATGGGGATATATTCTATTCATATAGATACAACCATATGACATCATCATCATAATGGATGGTTTGTATTTGATTGAGTCTATCATGGATTCATTTAGGAGGCTAGTTGTGTTCTTCAATGCTGATAGAGATCTAGCAGTGTTTGTTGGAAAGAAAGTCCCTCAGATGGGTCATAAGCGTATTCTATCCTTATCATCCTTGATGGACGAGTTGAAACTGCGTTCATCAGAGGTTTTTCAGTCAGAATTTCCTTAGTTTGTAGAAGAGTGGTTTTATGTCTTTCCAGATTAGGTTGTTGCATTAATCCCTCAACGAGAGATCGAGGTCGGGATTGAACTATAGTCGAGCGTGTCTCCTATCACAATGTATCAGAACAAGATGAATCCTTATGAGTTGTAAGAGCATAATATACATCTTGATGGTATTTTGTGATGTGTTTTATAAGTCAAGTGTTCCATCATGGGGTGCACCATTTTTTGTAAATAAGGTTCACGACAGTTTGTGGTTGTGTATTGATTATCTTCGCTTGAACCAAGTGACAATGAATAACCACTACCCCCTTTTGTGGATTGATGATCTATTTGATCAACTGAAGGGTTGAAGTTGATTCTCAATGATATATTTGAATTCAGGGTATCATCAAATGTGAGTGAAGGATGAATATATCTTGAAGACTGGTTTTCGTTGTCATCATGTACATTAATAGTTTCTTGTTATGTTATTTGGTGTGAAGAATGCTCTAGATGTGTTCATGGGGTTAATGAACACTGTGTTCCGTGAGTTCCTAGATATGATCATTGTGGTTGTCATCAACGATATACCTGTGTAATCCGAATCCAAGGAGTATCATGCAGCACATCTATGTTCCATTTTGGGAGTTCTTCTTCATCATTAGATATTGGAGAAGTTGTCGAAGTGTGATTTTTTGTTTCAAGAACTCTATTTTTTAGGGAATTTTGTATCCCAGTAGGGAGTATCTATGGATCCATCAAATATGTAGGATGTTATATCTTGGGAAGCCCCTAAGATAGTGACCGAGGTGAAAATCTTACTTGTTCTTGAAGGATATTATAGGAGGTTCGTAGATTATTTCTCTTCGGTTGTGACTCCTATGAAAACATTGATTAGAAACGATCAAGCATTCTTGTGGACTGACCATTTTTAGATATATTTTGATTATATGAAGTAGAATTTAATGTGTGCTCTAGTTATGGATCTTCCAGCATAAGGATTTTAATTTGAGGTTTTATGTGATGCTTCACATCTTGGGTGGTGTTAGGTTCTAATGCAGTAGAGATTAGTCATTTCTTATGGGTCTCGATAGTTATATCTCCATGAGAGTAACTATAACACCCATGATCTTTCTTCAACATTGGTGGATGGTGTTCTTATAGTATTACAACTTCGTGATTTTTTATACACCTAGAAAGGGGATTGTTGTGGTCGATGCATTGAGTAGGAAGTTTTATAGTGATGCAGTGTGTGTATCTAGTGATTCATAAAGAGTGATGAAAGAACATTTAGATTTGTTCCACAATATGGGAGAATTTGGTGGTAGAAGTTGTAGTTTATAGATGAAGGTGCAGTCATCTCTAGTGCTATAGGTGGAAGTGTCCTAGTTGGGGGATATTTAGGTGGAGTTCTGGAGAGATTGAGTTGTTTATAGTGAGGCCCTAATGGTTGGTTTGAAGATGAACAACACCAGGTTTTATTTAAGGGTATGAGTTTTTTCCTTCTTTGATGCATGAGATGGTTCTCAGAGAGTTCTATAGTTCACCTTTGGCAGTTCATCCTAGTTGGAAAAAGATGTATCAATCCTTGAGAGGTTAGTTTTGGTGGCCTGGTGTGAAGCATGTTGTTGCAGAGTTTGTGTCTTGATGTTTGGTGTGCTAGAAGGTGAAGTTCAAGCATCGTGTTCTCAGTGGTTTCCTCTAACCATTAGATTTTTCTCAGTGGAAATGGGAGGAAATATTTATGGACTTTGTTACTAGTTTACCTCAAGCTCAAGGAGGCTATGACACTATATGGTTGGTAGTGGATCATTCGATGAAATAATCCCACTTTATAGAGATGAAGGAGTCGATCTCAATGGAGGTTCTATCAAGCCAGTATCTGGAGGAGGTGGTAAGACTCCACAGAGTCTTGAGGATGATCATTTCTAATCGAGATCCTTGTTTTACCTCTAGGGTGTGGAGAGGTCTCTATAATGATTTTGGGTCTCAGCTATTCCTTAGCACTATTTTTCATTCACAGATGAATTTTCAAATAGAGTAGACCATTAAAACACTTTAAGACATGTTTCAATCTTATGTACTTGATTTTGGAGGTTCTTGGATGAGACACCTTCCCTTAGTAAAATTCTTTTATAGAAATATTTTTCACTCCACTATTGGGATGGAGCCATTTGAAGCCTTTTAGGGATGACCTTACCATTATCTATTATGATGGAATATGGTTGAAGAGTTAGTAATTTTCATGCCAAAAATGGTATAGAACATAACAGAGATGGTTCACGTGATTCCTGAGATGATGAAGGTAGTTTAGTATCATCAAAAATCCTATGTAGATCATAGAAGGATACCTCCAGCGTTCGACGTTGGGGATCATGTGTTCCTGAAGGTGACTCCCTATCATGGGAAGTGAATGTTTGGTCATGAGAGTATGCTTTATCCTTGGTTTGTTGGGACTTTTGAGGTGTTGGCTCATATTGGATATATGGTGTATCAGATGGAACTTCCCCCATAGATGAGCCAGATACATGAAGTTTTTTATGTGTTGCAGTTTCGTTGTTATCTTAATGATGAATCTCACATCATAAATTGGGGTGAGATTGAAGTTTAAGATGATGAAAACTTTGAGGATAAGACTATAGAGATCCAGGACCACTAGTAGAAGGTGTTTCATGGTCATTTTATCCAATTGGTTCATGTCTTTTGGTGAAACTATTGAGTGGATGAGATTACCTGGGAACGTGAGTCATAGATACATGCTCAGTACCCTAATCTATTTTATGTTTATCTATTATCCTATAATGTTTTTAATTTTATGGTTGTATGACATTGTGGTTTTGATATGGATTTCTCTTTTTATTGTTCTAGATTGCTTTTTTTTGGGAGGTATCTCCCCCATGAGAGTTTTTATGAGCTGGTAAAGGTTGTCGCATGGTATTTTTCTTGTTCCTCTAGTGAGGCGGTGAGATTCTTTGGGGAAGAGATCCTTGAGAGGTATCTCACATGGTGGATATTCAGATTAACCCTTTCCATTTCCTATCTGGGTTGGTTTTGGATTATCTAGGATGAGAATTTTCATAGAGGTATCTAATTTAAGGGCCCAGATCTACGTGGATAGAACCTTTGCATGTTCCTGAGGCTTACAGATCTCGAAGGAGGATCTGAGGAATTCCAGAGGGATTTGGGTGTTGAGAAATAGAAGAAGGGAACATTCATGGTGAGAAAGTGGGTTTTATGCTATGTAGAATAATTTCATGATGTTAATGTAATATTCAAATCATGTAATATTTCAAGGTTTGAAAAATAAAATAAAATTGAAGGGGAATTATTTCACCCAATAATTTTATCATCCCAATCAATATTTTTATATTTTTTTAAACATATTTCTAGGTTATGTGTGAAACCTAACATGAATTCCAACCCATTCCGTGTTACAATACGACATACCAAATTTCTAACCACAAAAAAAAATTCAAATAGTATAATAGAAAATTAAAATTTCAAAACATATAATTCAAAATTAAAAGGTGAGACTTACAAAATTGTTGAATTTCAAGAGAAATGTATTCACCTAGAGTCACATGTCAGGAATACATGTAACCAGTGAGATCAATACATATTTTTGTTAAATTTTCTTTCAACATCCAATTGATTCCAGAACACACAACATCGAATCTTAATTGATCCATTCTTTAACAAATAATCTCCCTATCCTTTCATAGGAAGGTTCATCATTACCAAGTGCACCAAAAGAAAAACAAAAAAATCATTAAAACAATGCATCAATAGGCCAATAGAACTAATCTCACCATCTTTAGGCTCACATCATTATGAAACTAACACTATAGGAACATTACAAGTGAACTAGATTGTTGTTAACATAGTCACATCCACCAGTGAATTGACAGAAATTAGGATATCCAACATAGATCCAAACTAACATCACAATATTTAATGAACCATCATCATTAAGAATATAATCATTAAAAAACGAAATATTATTCCACCACCCATAAAATTAATGAACCCTTCATGAACATTCTCTCCCAAATCTCTACTAGTGAAGCATTATCTCATTGAAACATCTGGCCACCACTAAGTCCAAGGATAGTCATGTTCCAATAAGTTTTATAATGTAAGGCATACAAATATGATAGTACCAATAGATATACCACCTAAAAAAGACTAGTATGGGTGTCACCATTTAGTGATATCTTATGAACCATAAATAGAATAGGGTAATCAAAAATATTTTGTATCACAGTTGAGATACACTACCTAAACGTAGTAGATAAAACATCAACAGAATGATAGTTAAATGAAATAACAATGGGGGATGTGATTCCACCATTTTATACTAAGTTATAAATATCATTTTCACCTAGAATTCCAAAAATGGAATGAAAATTTTTCAAAATCTGGAAGAAGAAAAAAATCAGGCTTGAAGGAAGAGTTGCAACGGACCCACTAACCCCCAAGAAATAGGAGAAAACCCCAATTAATGAGTCATAAAAGATGTGGAATGAGAAAGTAAACCCTAGGATTCAAGGAGAGTAAGACAATAAGAGATAATTACATACATATGAGAATTTATCCATACTATAAGGATATAATTCATATTTCTAGGGGGGGAATTATTCCCTGGTGATATTGATATATATTTCTAGTATGGGGTTTCATTCCCCTTGTTTTTAGTCCCGCTGAGATGGTTATATGGATGGGAGAATTTCCCCCCTTGCGTTGATTTATTATGCTTAGAGACATACAACATTGTTCGTAGCAATATGGTCAATCATGAGTTTCAACTAAGAACCTGCCATTTGGTGGTGGTCTCTTTTATTACACTTTTACATTTTATTTGATTATTATAGGAATTTAATAGTTTGTATAAATTTAATTTACTAGTTATTTAATTTATACCATTGGAGGTGGCATATTGAGTTTAACTCACAATATTCATGGGAGACCCTATAACATTGGCACCCAAGAATACCACAAGATCACAGGTACAGGTTGGGTAGACACCAAGTATTCCATGGATGAGCTAGATAGATTGGATGGAGTTATGATATGGGACTAGCTTGGGGATGTGGACCAGATAGTGGTTATATTTTATTATATTTATGTTGTTCCAATCCATATATGATCTACCAATGAATGATCTTGTTGATTTATTCCTGAGATGTGTGATATTATATAATAAATTTTTGTTACAACATAGGTTTATTATTTATTTATGCTAGATTGGGATGTGTCATTTACATCATTGGTTTATTTCCATTAATTAATTCTTATACGATATTTCCATTAGTTTTATCTAGTTTGATGTGATTGTACAATCACCCAATAGTGTCACATTAGAACCTTTCTCCTAGAAGGAAACCTCTAGTATACAAGGAGTTATAACTATGTTCGCATATCCCTCTAGTTAAATTATTGTGATGTGAGACGGTTCAAGGTGTGATAAAGTGTTATTAGATAGTTTTTTTATTTGTCTTACTATTTGGGATATGGTACACTGTAGAATGGACTGGTCAAAATTTGGATGAACATTATCGTGTCCGTATTTTATACACATTAATCAGCATAAGTCCAAGTTACCGAGGAGTTGGGATTGATATTATTTCTTTTTGAATTTATAGTCCAGTTAATTTTTGTTAATAATGATTTTTTTCTTTTTACTTTTTTATTTTTTTTCTTTTATCCTGGGGTGGAAAGAGGTGTGAGTTCATGTATCATATCAAACACATTGGTTAACATGAATTGTGATTTCTTCTATGTGATTATGTTCCTAGTTTTGGAAAAATTAATGTATAAAGATGAAAATAATTTTTTGACGAAGATATTTTCATGGGCATCTTATAAAAAAATTAACCCAATTAATGTAGTGAAATAGTGGAACTCGGGTTTTTATTCAAATAGGATGGTGGTTTCAGTTTTTTCCCTTTGTTTTGTATGTTAACTATGTGTGAATAATAGTGAATATATTGTGTCATAAAATATAAGAAACTAGGGGTTTGTAATCAATTTTTAAAATCCAGTATCCTAACCTTGGAAATCCCCTAACTAACCTATTAAATCATCATTAAATTTTACTATACTCTCTCTCTAATCAACTAAAACCTAAAATAAATAACATCTTCTAGTGATTTGGCCCAAAATAGAGAGATGAAAATACCATTTTACTCTTTATCTTTTCCTAGTTGAGTGATAGAATATCTCCAATCATTCTAAAATCAACCCATCTCTTCCCATTTTAGAAATTAAATAAGATTCAGGTGACTTATGTTTGAAAATTGATAATGAAAGAATAAGAAACTAAATGCATACATTATTAGTAATACCCTATTTTATAGGTACTCAATCACTTAAATAGAATTACTATTGAAGATCTAAATTTTCAAATAGGGTTGGGGAGATTCATCTTGGCTCAATTATTAAGGTTCTAGTGTACCATACCTAGATATTATAGTAAATAAGAGACAAAAATAGTTGAAACATCAGGCTTAATATAGATTTTAGCACCAAAATTTGTCCCTGGGGTAATAAAACCCCACAAAAATTCCATGCAAGCCTTACTCACATATTAGCCTCACAAATAATCATGGCGATGTCTCTCTGGCTCTACGGTCAGCACAATGTAGCAGGAAAAGGCTCCTTTGTGGCTGTTGTGGAGTATCTAACAGAGTAATTCATGACTAAGACAAACTTGAGAGTGAGAGGTACGCCTCCATGGAGTAGTTGAAGGAGCACTTCATGACTACGACGCACTAGAGAGAGCCCTCTGTGAGCACCGCACATCCGTTGATGGAGAGCTTCATGAGTCTAAGGAACTTGAGGGACCTACCACCAATTTCGAGGTCTAATTACTTCACAACCCAACCCTTGAGCTTTGCGATGCCTCTTTCCTATATGTACTAGGCTTCAATATGAGCCAAAGGATGGATACCTTGAATTTTTTCCTTCTCAGTTCTCAAATCGTGAAGCACCCTATACTCTGTGAAGTATTGAGAAAATAATCTCTTCAAGGTATTTGAGAATTGCGAAATACCTTTCCCTTGGCTCATATGCAACCCCTCTTCAATCTGGGATACCCTTCACAAAGCTCCCAGACCATCTAAAAAGAATTTGATACATATGGGAACTCAGGTATTCACAAATCAATCATGATTTGCGAATTACCTTCCATGCACATGTGAACCCCATGCTATGGTAGGATCACTTTGCTTCGTGAATTACATTGCTTCAAAATTCCTCACATTTCAATGAAATCGGGCACTATGAAGTCATTCTTCGCAAATGCACGTTCCCTTCACAAATCTCTCTTTATATGAAGGTATACTCCATTCCTTGTCTATATCACTATACTTCATGTAGAATACCCCTTCATAGAGTCTCTCCACTTTGTAGAGCATCAGAACTTTGCAAGGTCTCTTCCTATGAATCCATTTACTTCACAAAAACTTCTCCCACAATACCCTTTAGGTTTTTATGAAGTGATTCCAAAGTCCCTTGGGTATTTCTTCATATCATGTTTCTTGTCTCATGCTTCTTCGCATCGGTAGGCTAAAAACTATTACTTTTTCTCATAGCCATGCTAACATGATCCCCTCAATGGATCACTCCACAACCCCATTACCATATAGAATTTTTTAGTTCCTTCCCTTCACAAAGGGTTAAAGAACGATGGTTATGTATGTCTTATGGGTGGGGAACAATTCCTCATAGTCTAAGCTGCATGAAATTAAACTTCCATGAATCATCATCCCCATCACATGACATTAAACTGCAGTCTCTCCCTTTGAAATATACATGGGGTGCCCTATCTCAAACATTTTCAATGCCCACTGGTCTCCATGGGTGTGAGATCTTCAACACATGGAATGAGATCCTTCTTTCATGTAACATAATCTATACGCGAGGGAGGTAAATCATCTTGGTGTAAGCCTTAGCCTTTATTATATTAGGTAGCACCGTTTCTCCTACTCTCTTCTTCCGTGTGCAAAGACTAGAGGAGATATGGGAACAGAGAACTCGATAACCCATCCCTATCCCTTTGGTATTTATCTCCATTGGTCCTCCATCATAGATTAAGTCCCAATCTCCATCTCCTTGGGCCACTAACCACGCATAAGCCCCCATCCACTCCACATGGATCCACCTTTCGTGACGTGATCGTCAGGTCTTTGTTTCCTCTTGTTTCTCACACCAAGCATGACTCACGTGGGATTAGAGTAATAATCGACCATGAAATCATCCTTAGGTTTCCATAGAATGTAAGCCCCATCTCTAACCATATAACTGTATAGACTTTGATCCTTTCCCTTTTCAATAATGGAATGTAGGAATCCACCCTGAGGTTCAATCCAATCACCCATCGGTCCCGACCAATTCATGTCGGTTTACCCTCATCCCGCATGATGTTAAATTGTATGCCCCCTTCAATTGTGCATGATTTTAAACTATATTCTATTGAAGTATGTGGGTTTTTATCCCTATCTTCTAGGCAGAGTATGTAGGAAGACACTCTAAGGTTCAACCCCAAACACTGGTAAACTTCGGTGTCCCTTTTGTTGGGACCCGCATCTATGGTCCATCCCTTAGAGGAATCATACCAGATCCTAGGAAGCTAAAAATGCATAATACCCACACTGAATTCACAATTCTACAACCAAGAGTTTCCCTATTATGATGGGATTCTAACCACGCGTAAGCCCCAACATGTTTTCGAGTCGTTGTCCCATTGTGTACATCCTAATTCCATGCCCCTTCTGAACTATGTGGACATTTATTCCCTACTATAGGGATATGATGGAAGCCTCCCCAAGGTTCAATCCCATCACTCATTCCCAATTCTGGCCTCTCCCTTAGTACTTTTTGTTTTGGTAAGGTCATGCTCCAACTCGGGGGGTTCTACCTCATCCAGGTCCCATCCATTGTCCATCCTCACGGGCCACCTCCTATAGTGTCCCATCGCCCCCATAAAACTATGTGGACTTTGATTCCCTACCATGAAGATACATATGAATACTATTTGAGGTTCAATCCCAACATCACCATCATCTTCATGTTGGTTCCATCCCCACTCACTCTATCCTTCGACACTCCGCCAATATCCATCCTAATTCCTACCCAGGCTAACACATCCTCATAGAATGATTCCATTTCCTTGGTAATCTAAACATGCATAATCCCTAAACAATACATAACAATCCAACCAAGAGTTTCCATCGTGGGATGGGACATTATCCATGTGTAATCCCCATCATGTCTTTGGGTCATTGTCCTTTGCGTAAAACCTGATTCATCACCCCCTTCAAACTATGTGGTTTTTGATCCCTGTCATCTACACAGGGTATGTATGAAACCTCCCTGAGGTTCAAGACCATCCAATGGTAAACCTTATAATCCCCTTCTTAGGGACCCAAGCATCCTTAGATCCATATTAATTGGATGTTTTGATCCAATCATCCAGTAAACCCCTCAGGTTCTCCCTCATGGGGATGTACCCATCTGATCCACTCTTATCAGTGTTCCAATCAGTCTAATCCACCTCTTCTAGATGTTAAACTCATGTAAAAACCTATGTTAAACATGGGAAGTTAAGGAAAACCTCCAGGACAATCCTATGGAATATAATTACCCACACTTGACATGGGATGCCTCAGGCTTCATTGTCCTCGAGAATCCCTGTCATAAGGGGAAGAAATCCAGGAGCATTAGTGTTCCAGTGTCCTGACACACCAACGATGTCCAATGTGACTACTCCCCTGATTGAAGGTTTCTTCCATGACCTGATCCCTTTAAATTTCCTACCCGAAGCAGTGTAATTAACCAGAATCTACAAAGATATGGCACTACGGAAGAGTTTCACGAACAACGTCTTAATATTTAAAAGATACCTGGACTAGGCGACGAATTCTGAGGAGAAATCCAAGAATGGAGAGACTAAGATCCCATCATCCCATTTCAATCAAGTAGAAAACACCCATAAATAAGTTATAGATGTCGCCCACCTTTGGAAAGAGGAAATGTGGGGCAACAGCCAGCGCGTCGCAGTGTGATAGTGCGCGCCCCGATGAAACCATCATCAATAAAAATTATGAACCTGAAATGTATCTTCTTATAAATGTGGAGATTAGTACCATTCAAGAAATAAATATATAAGCATGTCACTAAATCCAACTATCTGATGCTAGTTCGTTCCATGAAAATAGTGGGCCTGGTGTTAAACACACTAAGGATTAGGGCAATTGAACATTGGGAATCCCAGTCTGCGAAGTTATCAGTGTGGATCCTTCTTACCAATCAAGGGAGATGGAATGATGTCGGGGTGTTGAAAGTAAATTTACTCCTTTCAACTCTAATGGAAAAATATTCATGCTTTTTAGGACCAAAGCTGTTATGTCAAGAAACTGATCACCACCCACCCATCGATTTAGGGGCTGAGGCAACACCAACACAACAATCCAGTTTGGCTCCATCCCTTCTAAAATAGACCCCACATCCATTACTGTCGGTCTCCCACACCATATCTCACCATTTGAACTCATTAATTAGATGCTGATCAACGTATGTTTCCTAATGTATGAGGAAGAAGGGATTATCCTAACTCGGGATATGGTATGTCAGGACCTAGAGGCTTCTATGTCTTGCTGCCGCCGCCACACACAAGGGCCGTGTAGGGAGCCACTGCTCCCCACTACAACCTACAATTATTTAGGGAGCCTCTCCCCAAAACGCTTTGATGACTCTCTCCCTTAGGCCAATGAGGTAAGGGATGTTTGGCCCAGACTACCTATGATCCTATCCTGAGGGCCACTAAGGAGGGCTCCCACTTGCCCATTCCAACACCACTACCCAGTCCCACAGGCTAAGGATCATGTGAGTTACCCACCTACACCATCAGCCCCAGTTTGATTAACAGGATGCCAATGTCGGGTGCAAGTTGAGGAAGATGCCCACCAGGATATTTCATCAAAAATGGATACAGTGTCTCATTCCACAATCAACACATACTATCAGTGCCCCATTTATAAAAAATAGGGAAACTTATAGGCCCAACTAGGACCGCCCCACAGGCAGGTTGGGACGACTCTCTTGGTTGTTGGCATAGGTAGTACCCATCACGGGCCGACCCGTGGTGATAACAGCCAGCACGAAGGTCCACCCCGTGCCACTATCAATGATATTGAATTCCCACCCCACTCTCAATCATGGAATAGAGGCCCTCCCCATTACATAGTCAATTCGAGTGAAGGCCCTCCCCACCACACTGACATCCAGCACACAGGTCTCTTTCACACCTATGATCCTGGGTATAGAGTCATTTCTCCTATCATAGGTCACCGATGTGAAGATCCTCCTTGCCCAGTAACCCATCAGCATGGAGGCCTTCCCCATGTTCCTACCATAGCCAACAAGTTTCCTCCCCTTACAGACAATCAGAGAAGTGAAGGTCTGTCCCTCTTTATTGGAATCCAACACAGAGGTCTTTCCCACGTTCAGTTTAATAGTTATGAAGGCCCCGCTTGTACCATCACCGCCATGGAAAAAAACATGGATGAACAGCCCATTATCCCTTACAGGAGGTCCTACCCACTCTAAAACTTCCCACGGAGGTCCCCCCCACAAACACACTCCAACTACTATACATGGAGGCCCTCCAAGTGTTCCATTTCACATTTTTTGGGTGCTCCTTTCACCCCAACTCACCCAAGCAGAAACCCTCTCCACCCCAATACCAATTTGACCGAAGGTCTTCCTCATGTAGAAAACCTACCATGTCTTGATGAACCATCCCAGGGAGGGAGGGTAGGTTTCCACCGCCAAAAGAAGAATATTGAGATGTTTCATACTGTGATTAAACTCGTCCTCTTTTAAGATTCGAAGGGAATGTGCGATTCAGGGATGGAACCCTTACCCAAATCCACTGTGTTGGGGGTTGGGGAAGGAACAAGGTGTATAAGCCTCATCCTTATAGAATGTGAGGTCCACTAGATCCCTACATCCCTATGATGATACATACAGAAGGAGGAATATTTGGCCACCTTCTAGGTCCTAGCCGTGCAATCCCCCTATCATCAACAAGATTTTTCTATAACTCAACCAATGATCATAGAGAGTTATTTTGGGGACCAAAATAGGATGATCAATAGTGTGACCCATCGTCTGTAATTGCAGCCCTTGTATAAGAAGCTGTAGTCACTAGTCCATCTTACCCGGATGAGGTGGATAATTCGTTACTTTCGTTGGAAGATATCTTAAGATGTGGTGGCTTGTTAGTTAATGCACCGTATTCTCTACCAACCAGTATACCATCACGACGGTCTTATTTTGTTCTGTTACTAATCCCTCAACCACTCATATTTTATGAGTGGGGAAACCAATGTCCAGATCCTGAGTCTGAGCTGAGGATATTGTGGGACATCCTTACAGCTGACCAGTTCATAGAGATGTTCTGGCCAGTTGCAACCATGAACTTCAGTTCTCTAGAATCTCTTACCCAGGAGGAGGTCATGTGCTTACTCAAAACTCTCTATGTAACACACTTCGATCTCTATCATCAATGGGTGGCTTACCCCAAGATCTAAGAACAATTTGACGACATCTTCCAGCAATACTGCATGGTCGACTTCGATGTGCTCTTCATGGCTCAGTTCCCTAAGTCACACAGTCGCCAGCGGACCCTCCAAAAATGATATGTCCAAAGATTTATAGTGCTCTAAAAAATTGATAAGGAGGATTTCCCCATGTTCATATCCAAGGTTGGGGTAGTATGTTGCCCTTCATTTTAGTTATATCTAGTGTTATCCAGACTTCCCATGTGATAATGAGGATATGACTTCAGGTATAATCACAGTTAACATAGCCGACCTATCATAAGAAAATACCTAGATTGATATCCTTGAAGAGAACATACCGCCTAGGGTGGTTCCCTTCCAGTTGGATCCTTTGGGTAGGGTTAATCTTCATAAAAGAAATTTAATTGGCCTTCCTCCACCTTCTGAGTCATTGTCCCTCAGTCGAAACCGCAGTAAGGGTAAAGAGCACGATAGGACTGTCAAACCCTCTGATTTGTCTAGCTCAATGAAAAATATGGATGACGATTCAAAAAATTCTACATTGCATAAAAACTCATGGATCATAGAAATATGGTCGATGGACATTTCACTAAATGTTCTACAGAATGACGACTAGACTATGGTAATCCTAGACCCGGGTAGCAGGGGTAGGTACACCCCCCCCTCTGTAAGTTGGATCTGGGTGAACATGATCACCCTTCCCATTTAGACAGGGTAGAGGTCGATGTTTATGGAAAGAGGGTGTGATTTGAATCACCAAATCCATACGAGTTGTGTGATAACCCTCCTCAAGACCCAACTCATGTACCCCTAGCTATTTCACAGGTTGTTACCTAGATAGTCCTGCATGTTATCCCACCAACTACTCCACAAGTAGATGGGACTTATTATCATATTGAATAACCTTTCAATGCACTGGTGTTCAAAGATCCTCATAAAGAAAGGAATCCTCACCAAGATGACCTGATGTCCATTCATATTTCAAGTCTCGAGGCCCTAGATACATGACAGGTGGAAATCACACCTAATGGAAAGACGTATCAGGCATGGGTGGATGATATGCCAGTACCCCTTGGTTTTGAAAATCCAACTTTATCTCCCTTTAATGGGATGGGTGATCTACTGCAGCACTTATCCCAGTTTATTTCATGGTGTGGACCCATGTTGGTAACTCAACCACATTAGGAGGCCGCTAAGCTCCAGTGTTTCATACAAACATTGGAATCGCCCATGTTTTTCTGGTATATCCAGCTACACATTAGATCAGTAGCTAGTTGGGAGGATCTTCATAGGCAGTTTCTCTACCAATTCAATTACACCACCTATAAGATGATTATTTATGACCACTTCAAGTTCAAGCATATTCGTGAAAAGTGCATCATAGACATTGCCTCTAGGTGGAAAGGCCTCACATACACACTTGATATGTCGCTGACTCATGAACAACTACTAACAATGTTTGTGGGGAATGTCAAGACAAAATTGGTCCCTTCTCTAATCACTCAAACTACCTTGGGGGATTTTGGTATTTCTCTATAAAAGCTCTGTGTCTAGAGGAGGCCTCTCAGCAAGCCAAGAAGGCATGTCATTTACCTCTTGTATTTCCCATGAGAAGAGCTGCTAAGGCTGAGCCCATTGTGGTAGCACAAATAGAATCCCCCATGTAGCTTGAGTTATTACCAGTGGAACCACCTACACATACTCGCTGAGGACCACCACCTCATGTGCAGACTTCGGCTCAGTAGCACCCACCTCAGAATCGGCAGGCGCCACCATATAACGCGGAACCTCCATCTGGGTGGGATAATTAGGTTCCACCTCCTCAGTAGTCTCCCCCATCCCCTATTTAGGGATAGGATCCTAGAGCCCCATTCTTGGATAGAAGTAACTAGACCTACTCATTTAATGGGTCTCATGTCCCTAGTTATTTGTAATGTGCCTTGAACCAGGGAATCCTACAGTTTCCAAAATACAGGAGAAACGAAGAGGCAGATCTCACTAATCACCCCAATTACTTCTTCTATCAATAGATCCTTGGATAAACCCTCATGAAGTGATATGTGTTTAAGGATTGGATCCATGACCAGGTTGATAACAACATAGTCAAGTTAGGTTCAGCCCCAACATAGGTGTAATGTGTGTTTGTAAATCCTGAAAGCAATAGTGACAGTAAAGGTGAGTGGCAGTAGATTTCTAACTACAGGACTCAAAAATATGACGATCGGATGCCCCGAAGGTATTATTCCATTACCATGGTATTATTCATGCATGTTTGAAAAAACCCAAGACTTCATAAGGCATTGCGTTACTTGCATCAGTTACTTCTACATCGACATCTCAGTCTTCTTCTTCTCGGTAGGGGAAGCATTGACGACGCAAGGGAAAGAAAATCCCCCCACTGATTCCATCTTCATCAAGTACTCTTAGTGATTTCATTCCTTTGAAGATGGATATTTTCTCGAGATACCATCCAGCAATGGAGTATTCTTCACATGTTGATCAAGGGTATGATTTGGTTAACACTATGGAGTTGGTAAACCCCTACATGGTTCCCTATGATGAAGATTTCCAAACGAATCCTCCCAATGTCCCCATCCAATGCCGGTGTTGACAGAGCTGTGGTATTGTGAATCATCATAATGCATTTGTCAGTACTTCCATCCAGGTTGTGCATGCCACTGAAACTAGATTGCAGGCCTAGTTCTGAGCACAACATGCACAACTTTCTCATCTTGTTTCATCAGATCCGCCTCCACTATTTTCTGTACTACATTATCAGGCGAAGACACCATGATCGTTCTACGATCAGCCACATTCTATTGTGGATCAGCCTCAGCCATCTAGACCTCATATGGTAGTTTATGCAGACGTTTAGACTAGTGAGAAGTAGGAAATTGTCAACATAGTTAGCCAATGGTTCTACCAGAAGGGTTTATCATACCTCTTGCCCCAGAGTGACTTATTATCAGTATAAGCTCACACCTGGAACAGAAAGTGCGATACTTTTGAGTATCTTTCCAGCATTCCTGTGAATCTCTCTATCCTCGTGGATCCTCTCCTATCAACGAATATTCATGAAGCCCTTGTAAAGGCTTTAATAATTCCCCTCCAGTATGAGATGGATGTAGAAGCTACAGAAGCCTTCCATGTTGAGGCATTCTTGTGTGAGGAATGTCAGGCCATTATCTCTTCCTCTGGAGAAGATGAAGGATCACCTATACAGGGGCACATCCTCACATTGTACATAACTGGACATTTCAATGGTGTGGAAGTTTACCATTTTCTTGTCAACACAGTCTCTGGGATCAACCATATCCTAACCCGGACACTCCATAATACGGGTCAATCTGAGGTTGATCTGAGCCCCTCTAACCTGAAAATTCAAGGTTATTAAAGGACAGAATAGAATCCAGTTGGAAGGATCCAACTGAAGACTCGGTTCAATGGCCCATCTACCAGCACTAAGTTCATGGATGTCTTACAAGACACCGCTTACAAAGCGTTGATGGGTAGTCCATGGCTCCACCTGCACGTGGCAATCCCTTATTCATATCTCCAATGCCTTAAGTACTCCCTTAATAGTCGTGTAGGCATACTACAAGGTGATTCATCTCCCTTCGCCTCTTGTGAATCTCGATACTTGGATGTTAACTATTACAAGATCAAGGACAGGAAAATTCAGGAAAACGAGGTTGAACATGCTATGGTTGTGACCGACTCATGTACAGACCTGGATGGCGCCTATGTTTTCCTGACCCACCGATTGGAGGCCATGAGCCCAAATTTGGGGAAATGTTTTTTTTGTCTCTGGAATGAGGGGGTATCACATTCCCAAGTCTAAGGAGCACTAGAATATCACCCCATACTCCCATAAAAATCAGTCTCGGGTGATCCCAAAGACCCCTACTCCCACAAAGTATTGGGATTTCCACCCCATGGAAATGGAAATAAGTCATTTTTAAATATTTCACCGAGCTCGGATAATCTGACTCAAAAGGAAACAATATTATTGATTTGATATCCTCAAACATTGCCCCTTCGGTCGAAGGCCATATGGTATCAGATCAACAGCTTTCATCAATATAGTTTCAGTAGCACAAGAGTCCCCTGATGAGGTGTCCACAGCTGCTCAGTCCGGCACCAGTGTCCCATTAGGATATTTTAACTCAAAATAATCACTTCCAACAATTGAAACCATATATTTGGAGGAATAATAGGATTTTTAGGATGTTATTACTACTTTAAAAGTGGTTGTAACCTCTATGGTCTATGGATTGGTACAGGTGAACCTCGATAATTAGACAGATCTAAAACAAATTTTGATCAGCACTGCTATTCTTGTCAAATATCAATAGCGAGATGTGGATTTCCTGAAGCAGCATCGTGATGTATTCACTTGGAGTTATGTTGAGATATTAGGGCTAGATCCTCATGTCTATGTCCACCACGTTGGTCTTCCAGAAAATCATTGCTGGTTTAAACATCCTCCCAAAAAGATTCACCCTTATCATGGTTCCATGGTCAAGGATGGGGTTGATAAGACCACCGGATCCAACTTTTTCAAAGAGTTCCAGTACCCCGTATGGTTAGCGAACATTGTTCTCATTATAATGAAGAACAGACAGATCATAGTCTGCATCGACTTCCAGGATCTCAACCATCACTGCCCGAAGGATGACTTTCCCCTTCCTGGGATGGAAGTGTTGATTGATTCCACCACTGGCTTCCAGGATATCTCCTTCATGTATGGGTATTCCAGATATAATCAGATATGAATGGGCCTTTAGGATGAAGAGTCTACCGCCTTCAGGGAATGATAAGTTTCTTTCTACTACCAGGTGATGCCTTTCGGTCTAAAGAATTCAGGTTCCGGCTATCACTTTTGCATGCACCGCATATTCAAGACGATCCTAGGGTCATTGGTGGAATGATATGTGGATGATATGGTGGTCAAATATCTCTAGCGTGAAGACCATCTCAAATATATTGAGGAAGTGTTCAGCTTCCTCTGTTCCCACCATCGGAAGATGAACCCCTAGAAGTATGCCTATGAGGTCACCTCTAGAAAGTTTCCCAACTTCTTTGTTAGATACAGAGGCATTGAGATCAATCTAGAAAAGATCAAGGCCATCAATCCGATGTATGCTCTGTGAAACATTTAGGATCTCTGAGGCTTTCAGGGCAACTTAGCCTACATATGAAGATTAATCAAAAATCTGGCTGTAAAGTGTAATCCCTTTTCTCAAATCATAAAGAAAGGTGTTGATTATAAGTGGGATGAAGAGTCTTAGATTTTTTTTGAGGATATCAAGAAGTACCTTCTACAAACTTCCGTTCTGATTCCACCTATTCCCAAAAATCCATTGGTCCTTTATGTGACCTCTTTAGAACAATATCATGGAACCCTTCTTGCCCAGAAGATCTATGAGGGAATAGAGAATAGTTTATACCGTCTAATCCACATGCTCTTTGATACAAAGATTGGATATTCCACTATTGAGAAGAGCTACCTTGCACTTGTATTCATAGTGTAGAAATTGTGACATTACTTATAAAACTGTGAGATACAGCTAGTGTCCCAAGTGGATACACTAAGGTATATTCTAAATAACCCAATGTTGATAGGCCATCTAGCTATGTGGGTAGTGACCTCAAACAGTTCAACATCACGTTTTTCCCTAGAAGGCTATCAAGGGGTAGGTGTTGGAAGAACAACTTATCTCTCGTCCAGATATTACAGAGTAGTCTCTGAATCTTGATTTTATAGATGAGGCAATCCTCTCAGTAGATTAATTCATTCCTTGTTGGAAAATGCACATTCATGGTGCTTCCCGAAGCCCCACCAATAGAAGACTCAAGGATCCCAGACTCAAAATAGTGTGTATGGGTATCATCATTATCACGACTATAAAACCCCAAGATTTCAAGGTACATTTCACTTTTAATAATGCAATAGCTTGCATTGCACGTAACTTCTAGATTCCAACACACCTCGACCAATCAAAGTAGATATTATGAATAGTAATACCCACTTTTTAAAAAATTTATAAATTTTATCATTCAAAATGGACTTCATTTTTGGATTTGGAATATCGAAATTAGCCTAGGGGGAATTTTTGGAACATTTCTGATAACATTCATATTTTTGATTAATAGTGAAAAATACTAAATTTTAATTAAAAACAACTTCTTTAATAAAAATAATTTATAGTGTTAAATTATATTATTGAGTGGTTTTAAAATATAAATACATTATATTTTTACCAGTTAATCCAATTTTAGTCATTGGATATAATTTCACATTCAATCTGAACATAAACAAGTGTCAATCTTTTGATAGTTATTATTTCTTAAAAAGGCGCCTTTTTGTTTTGGCAGCGGGAATTAATTTTAAATTAATTTATGACCCTTCGGTGTTTTGAATTTATTAAAATGGATTCAATATTTAGAATCAGTTGGTCCAAATTGTGTAAATAGGTAACTTTTATTTTTAGACATTTTGAATAATTACTTCGGTAAATATTTTATTTACCATGATTAAAGGGTAAATATAATAAATAAGGGTAAAATATAATATTATAATAACATTAAATTACCATAATATGTGTCCTAAAACTATTGGATGATACATATCCGACCATGGTCATCCTTGGGTTAAATTGGGGACCCCATGGAGCAACATGGGAGTAATAATGAAATTTTATATTAATTAATTTAAAGTAAAGACAAAAATTACATTAACAAATGTCTTTTTGTAAATAAATATTTACATGGGGTTATATAAGTTATATTTTAAACTATAAATATTTTTTTCAAATATAAGATGGTTTACTACATCATCGTATTTTTTTTATAATTTTTTTACATCAAATAAATTAAATTATTTATGACACAATAATGATGCAATATTTACCTCATTAATAAATGATTTAAATAAATAAGATTATAAATATTAAAACAATATCCAAAACCTGCCCAAATATTGTTGTATTACTTTATTTAGACCATGAGTCATCTTAAATTTTTTATTAATGAATATTTGACCTTTTTAAACCGAATATGTGGTTATAATAAAATAATTGTTTCAAACTTTCCTAAAGATCCCCTAGTCTCCCTTATAAAAATCTCTCACTTCCTACCCATTTATCACACTTCTCAAGCCTTTTTCACATACACCCCTTACCTAAATATCCTCCTAAAATCCATCACTTCATTCTAGAGGCCTTACTTTAGTCATAAAACTAACCTAAGGAGCCCTTTTGATCAAATCAAAAGGAAGAACTCGAATAAGAGGTAAATATTTCGTCACCTCTTTTATGTTTTTTTCTTCATCCACTTCCTCTTTCTTTGTTGTTTCCATTCTAAAAATAATAACTACAATATATTCTATATACTGTGATTTTATTATAAATATGGTACAACCAAATTCATTATTCTATTCATCCTTTTAATGACATGTCACCATACGTGCGTATGTACGACTTACCGTCTGCACGTCGTGGTGTAATTGTTATTCAATACATTATTATTTGGATGGGCATAATAATAATGTTTAATTGTTGTTAATAATAAATATAACATTATAATTATTCTCTATATATGACATACCATCCAATTATATATTATTTTAATATCAAATAATGATATTGTCAGTCGTGCATATGTACATATTTCCGTCTCCACGAACACGATGAGATTCATTCCCCATCGTATCCATTCAGGAATAATTATTATTAAATTGTTAAAAATAATTTTTAAAGACATAATAACATTCTATATATGAATAAGATACATCCTATCCATAAAAAACATTACTTATGTAACAAATCACATAATGGAAAATGAATCAGTTAACACCCAAAATTACGATAATACTAAAATATTATTAACAAAGAAATGATAAAAGATCATATATGATAACTTATTAATGTATATGATTCTTGTATAATTTAATAAAATTTATTTCACCATTATACATGAGGTTAACCTACCTTCGACCAAGGAAAAGTGCATGGTATGGGTTAATTTCTCAATCTCTTTATTATCTGAGATTTTTTTTACGTAAGTACCTACTGGGACCTCTCTATCATCCACATCCATGTTTCATAAAACTTTATTCCAAAACTTTTTTACTATTTAATAGACTATGGGTTTAAATCATTTAAACCCTTGTTTTAATATTTATAAAATGGTTTGAAAGGAATCTTTCCGTCATTTTCCAAACAAGGTACCTTATGACCTTTTCGACAAAATTAATGTAAGAATGTTTTTTAACAGATAAAGAGGGTGCGGCTAAATTACCCCATTATAACACCTTCACAGCTTCTCTTAAAATCTTATATGAATATTTTCTAAATAAATTTTTTCTTTTATATGGTTTCATAATAGAAAGAGGCATTTCTTTCAAATAGTTTCATTTCATCTCTGTCAACATCCCTTGATTGATTTTATACTTTTTTGAAGTCGATTCATTATGAAACAAATATTCCATATTGTATTGAAGGTTTTGTGATATTTTTTACTGTGGATGTGTTATTCTTATACAATTCTTCTTTTATGGATAAAGTATTGACTTTTCATATGCTAGTTTTAATATGAATTTTTATATTATGTTTAAACCTTTTCATATGAGGAATGAATTGGACATAGTAAGTGGCGGGTGGAGCCCGCTATAGCTCCCCAATGAATCGGTAGGTCTCATGAGACAAACTATTGTATTGGCACAAGGCCTTGACAAAATTGTATTTGTAGTCCTGGCACAAGGCCTTGACTATGTGGTTATGAATGTCTGACATTATGCATTCCATCCTTATGAAAGTGGCTGTTGATATTTCATGTGATTATTCAACTAGTAGAATAACCATGTGAGTAAGTAAATGGAATTATTTGTATTTTATCATTGCCATATTATACAGAATTTTATGTTTAAAATTATTTTGTTTTAGTCTTATACATTTCCTTAAATGTTTATACTTATTTATGAAAGTTTCCACTATATTGTTATCCTTACTAAGCATCTGAGCTTGCCCATTTCTATGTATTATTTTTCCCAAGATGAGAAGAAGTTAATTATGAGTGAATTGAAGGAATAATCTAGGAGGCTTGGGTGTTTCTAATGGAATAAATTAGTGTTGTATTTCTTTTCAAGTTGTAATGTTGAACTTTTGTGTAAGTCTTGTTTCCAATAATACTAAACTGATCGTTCTTTCGGGACATGATTTCCTTGTGATCATGCCAATGTTACGTAATAATTCATCGACTCTGTGTAACTGGGGTTGGGGCGTTATAGTTGGTATCAGTGGAAGTTTATTACAAACCTTGGAAACTAGATTTAGATAAACATTGGTTAGAACATATAGCCCTAAGATAGACTTTGAAGATTAGTATAGAAGAACTTCCTAGAATTTTGGTATTGTAGAGATTTTCTGAGTTTTCCAAACAATACATCCCTGTCTGGATACAAGAAAGTAGAGGTGGCTCTGGCAAAAATGTAACTAGGGGTAAAACCCAAAAAACACCACTTTGAGATAGACTCGAACGGGAACTAGTGCCCGACAATGGGCCTTCCTGCACTCTTGGTTACGACACTCATGGGGGATATGCTTAGGATAATTCTCATTTTATTTAAAAAATATTATGAAGGGTTTATGAGTATATACTTCCTTAAAGAATTTTTTTTATTATGGATTATATCCACAAACTGTTAAATTTATGTTAAAATTTTTACATGTTTGGAATTATGTATTTGAATTCATAAACTAATCTAATTTATTCCATTGGTTAGAAATGGTTCCTAGTGGAAGGAATGAAAACCGTATCAATGCACAAAATTCATGTAGGGATTTCCCTTCTTCTGAAGATAATTACAGTGGAGCTGGTGATGCAACTGGTGCTAATTAGCTAATCACCATACCGGGACAACTCACTCAGGTTTTGAATAATAACCTTACCCATATGGAGCACCCTAATCCACAACGCGGAGGATCCATGTTAGATTTCTTCCTGTGGAAACAACCACTAACATTCAATGGGAGTACAAATACCTAGGTATCTGAGAAATGGATAAGTTCTTTTGGGAAAATATTTCATGCTTTGGGGAGTAGCGAAAGGGAAAAAGTTGCCATTGCAGTTTATCGCCTCACTAGAGATGCTGATCAATGGTGGTAATTTATTCAAAACAAAAATGAGGATGAAGAAGTATCAAATATGGAATAGAGGGACTTTAAAGATATTTTCTTAGAAAAATAATTTCCACGTGACCATCGAGTAGATAGGGAATAACAATTTTTGAGTCTGAGGAAAAAAGAGGATGAGAATGTCGCAAAGTATGAGGGTAACTTTACAAGGTTATCAAGGAATGCATCAGATTATATATGTAACCCAAGAAGTAAGATTGATCGTTTCTTTGATGGGTTTAAACCATTTCTCCGTCAAGAATTAGTCTCACAATCCTTCTCAACGTATGAAGATATTATCTCATGTGCTATCAATAAAAAAAAGGAATTCTCTAAGTCTTATGACTTTAAAGAAAATCAAGAGAAGAAGAGATCTTCTGAACGCACTGGAAATGCAAATAAGGGGAAGAAGTGAAAAGTTGAATATACATCTTGTAGTAAATGTGGGAAGAAACACCCTGGAACTTTCTTGAAGGGAATGGGAGTCTGTTACTGGTGTGGTAAAAAAGGCCACATAGATCAAGATTGTAGGGGAAATAAATAAGCTGTCGATGTTCAATGATACAATTTTTGGGAGATGGGACATTATGAAAATGAATGTCCTAAGCCCCATGGAAACTTACCTCAAAAAATGCCAAGGGATCACAGCTAATCTTAATCTATCACTACTACTGACGTTGAAGCTCCGAAAGATGTGGTGGCAGGTAATTTATTTGTTTCCTCAAGTTTACAAAATGCTTTATTTGATTCTGGATCATCATATTGTTTCATATCATCTCAGTTTTCTATGAAAATTAGATATTTTCAATTTGATTTTAAAAAGGAGTTGTCAGTAAAAACTCCTACGGTAAGTATCATTTCAACAAAGTTCTGTGATTCAGTTCCCATTAGGGAATATAAATGTTCTTTATTTGCTGATCTCATCGTCTTTCCCATGTTTGAATTTGATATAATCCTAGGTATGGATCGGCTTTTGGACTACGATGCGAAAATTTATTATAAGAAGAAGGAGGTTACAATTTTCGATAATGATAAAGAGTACCATATCTTTAGTGAAGAAACATCACCATCTGATTCTTATCTAGATCCACCCACAGTAGCTCTACTAAATTCAATTATTGGGGAGGAAGAGAATGAAATAACTATGGGTGAGGAAGGTAATGTTCAAATAGAGTATGTACCTATTGGGAACGAATATGTTGATATGTTTCCAGAGTATTTACCTGGACATCCTCCAGAGTGAGATGTTGAGTTTTCCATTGATTTAATTCCTAGTTCAAGGCCCATATTGAACACCACTTATAGAATGGCCACTGTGGAATTAGTGGAACTAAAGAAACAACTAGATGAATTAAGTAATAATGGATTTAATCACCCTAGTGTTTCCCTATGGGGATCCCTTGTCCTTTTTGATAAGAATAAATATGGATCTATGAGGTTGTGAATTGACTATAGGGAGATCAATGCTATAACAATAAAGAACAAGTATACCCTAGCTCACATTAATGATTTATTTGACCAACTTCATGGAGATCAGTACTTTTCAAAGATTTTCCTTCGATCTGGATATCATAATTGTGTGTGAAGAAGGAAGACATTCTAAAAATAGAATATCAAACCCGGTACATGCATTATGAGTTTACAGTAATTCCTTTTGGATTGACTAATGCACCCTCTATCTTCATGGATCTAATGAATAGAGTTTTCATGGAAAATATTGATGACATTGTAGTGGTATTTATTAATGATATATTGGTATTCTTCAAAAGTTATGATGATCATGAACATCACATGTGCATTATCCTGAAGACTCTTAGAAGACATGAATTATATGGGATGTTTAGAAAGTGTGAATTATGGCTTCAGGAGATTTTTTTTCATATCCATATTCTCTATAAGGATGGAATCCCTATTGATCCTTCTATGACCAAGGAACTCCAAGAATGTCCAGCACCAACGAGTATAACAGAGGTACATTGTTTTATTGGTTTAGCAGGTTATTATTGACGTTTTGACTAGAATTTTGCCCAGTTTTCTAACCCATTAACAAAGCTCATATGAAAAGGGGTTAAATTTGTTTGGACAAAAGAGTGTGAATATTGTTTTGAAGAACTTAAGATAATATTATTCAATGCTCTTATATTGAATCTACCATCGGGGAATGATGGGTTTGTTATTTATAGTGATTATACAAACAAAGGACTTGGTTGTGTCCTTATGCAAAATGATAGGGTTGTTTCTTATGCATCATGACAGCTAAAAATTCCTGAGAAAAACTATCCTACTCATGATCATGAGTTAGAAGTGGTAATATTTTCTTTGAAGATATGGAGACATTATCTTTATGGTGAAAATGTGATATATATATATATATATATAACGATCAAGACAGTTCGAAGTATATTTTCTCACAGAAATAACTCAACATGAGGCAAAGTCAATGGCTTGAACTACTCAAGGATTATGATTTCACGATACACTACCACCTGGGGAAGGAAAATAAGGTGGAAGATGATTTGAGAAGAAAAGATCGTGGATTTTTTTAACAATATAAGAGTTTAAAGAGATCCTATTCTCATGGATCTAGTAATGATGGATATGGGAATAACCATGGAAGGTGGATCATCAATACTTTTTCAAATTTTTTCCAAAACCATCTTTATTAGAAAGGATAAAAAGTTATCAATATGATGATGAGGAGTTTCAATAGAAGATTAAAGTTGTGAATGATGGATGATTGAGTGACGTTGTGTATGAAGGTGGAATTTTGAAATTTGGGAACAGACTTTGTGTTCCTGATATACCTAATCTAAAAGGGGAATTGTTGGATGATGCTCATAGTTCCAATTTCTCTATACACCATGGTAGCACCATGATGTATAGGGATGTGAAGGAACATTTTTGGTGGGGAAACATGAAGAAGGAGATTGCTGATTTTTTATCAAGATGTATGGTTTGTGAACAAGTTAAATCTGGAAGGCAACAGCCTAGAGGAGTCATGCAACCACTTCCCATACCTGAGTAGAAATGGGATGATATTACAATGGAATTTGTAATGGGGATACCAAAGAATCCTAGAAGGAATGACGCAATATGGGTCATTGTTGATCATTTTACCAAGTCAACACATTTTCTTACTATAAGAGAAGATATACCACTTGAACGTCTGGTAGGAATATATATTAATGAAGTTGTAAGACTTCAAGGTGTAACCCTATCGGTTGTTTCTGATCGTGATCCCCTTTTTACATCAAGATTCTGGAAAAGTCTTTATAAGGCCCTGGATACTGAACTTCATTTGAACACTGTCTACCACCCTCAAACTGATGGACAATTGGATCGAACAATTAAAACCATAGAAGACATGTTGAGATCTTTCTCACTTGACTTTAAAGGTATGTGGGATCAATATTTACCCCTGGTAGAATTTTCCTATAATAATATCTTTCATTCAAGTATTTAGATGTCACCATATAAAGTGTTATATGGAAAGAGATGTCGCAAAACGACTTGTTGAAATGATGTTTGTGAAAGAAAACTCGTTGGCACAGAACTTGTTGATGAAATAATGGAAAAGGTGAAGGTAATTCAATCCCACATCAAAGCAGCTCCATGTAGGCTGAAGAACTATGCCGATAAATGAAGGAAGGATTTAGGATTTATGGTCTGAGATCATGTTTTGTTGAAGGTATCTCCATGGAAGGGAATTATACGATTCAGTAAGAAGGGTAAATTGGGTCCTAGGTACATCGTACATTTCTAAATCTTAGAACTAATTGGGGCTATAGCTTACCGTTTGGAAAGGACTCCAAGTCTCTTCAAAGTCCACGATGTGTTCCACATATCACTGTTGAGAAAATACATGTCTGACTCAATGCATGTACTCACCTAGGAGGAATTAGAACTGGAACCCAATCTGTCTTATTGCGAAGAGCTTGTCAAGTATCTTGATACAAGAAAATGGGTTCTGAGAAAACAGATGACTCATCTGGTAAAATTTCTATAATGAAACCATAAGATGGAAGAGGCAACTTGGGAACCCGAGGAACTTATGATGTAGAACCACCCGAATCATTTTATGGAGTAATATTCTAAAAATTACGAGGTTGAAATAAATTGGAGGGGATAATGTAACACCACAAGCTTCCAAGGTACGTTTCCCTTTGAAGAATTCAATATCTTTCATTGTACGCTACTTCTAGATTCTAACACACTGTGACCAATCAAAGTAGCCATGATGAATAGTAATACCCACTTTTTAAAATTTTATAAATTCTATCTTTTAAAATAGACTTCATTTTCAGATTAGGAATATCGAAATTAGCTTAGGGTGAATTTTTGGCAGTTTTCTGATAACATTCATATTTTTGATTAATACTAAAAAATACTAAATTTTATTTAATTTTTTTTTAAATCAAAATAATTTTTAGTGTTAAATTATAATTTTGAGATGTTTTAAAGTATAATTAGATTATATTTTGACCATTTAATCCAATTTTGGTAATTTTATGTTATTTCACATTTAAACTGAACATAAACAAGTGTCAATCTTTTGATAGTTATTATTTCATGAAAACACACTTTTTTGTTTTGGCAGCGAGAATTAATTTTACATTTAATTTCTACCACTTCTATATCTTGAATTTATAAAAATGGATTCCATATTTAGAATCAGGAGTTCAAAAATATTGTAAATAGGTAACTTTTATTTGTAGACATTTTGAATAATAACTTCGATAAATATTTTATTTACCATGATTAAAGGTTAAATATAATAAATAAGGGTAAAATATAATATTATAATATTATTAAATTACCCTAACACATATGCTAATATTATTGGTTGATACATATCCGACTATGGTCATCCTTGGGTTGAATTTGGGACCCTATAAAGCCTTATGGAAGTAATAATGACATTTCATATTAATTAATTTAAAATAAAGAAAAAAATGACATAAACAAATATCTTTTAGTAAATAAATTTTTAAATTGGGTTATATAAGTTTTTGACTATAAATAGTCTTTGAAAATATAAAAATATTTCCTACATCATGGTATTTTTTTTTATTTTTGGACATCAAATAAATTGAATTATTTATGACACAATAATGATGCAATATTTACCTCATTAATAAATGATTTAAATAAATAAGATTATAAATATTAAAACAATATCGAAAACCGGTCCAAATATTTTTGGATTATTTTATTTCGACCGTGAGTTATCTTAAAATTTTTATTAATGAATATTTGACCTTTTGAAACCGAATATGTGGTTATAATAAAATAATTTTTTCAAACTTTCCTAAAGAGCCCCTCCTCTCCTTTATAAAAATACCTCACTTCCTACACATTTCTCAAACTTCTCAAGCCTTTGGCTCATACAACCCCTACCCAAATATCCTCCCAACATCCGTCGCTTCATTCTAGAGGCCATACATTATTTAGAAAGCCATCCTAAGAAGCCCTTTTGATCAAATCAAAAGGAATAACCCGAAAAAGAGGTAAATATTTCATCACCTCTTTTAAGTTATTTTCTTCTTCCAATTCCTCTTTCTTTGTTGTTTCCATTATAAAATAATAAATCCAGTATATTCTATATAATTTGATGTTTTTATAAATATGGTATAACCAAATTCATTATTCTATCCATCCTTTGAATGAAATGTCACCATACGTGCGTACATACGGCTTACCGTCTCCACATCATGGTATAATTATTATTCAATACATTATTTTTTTCATAGGTATAATAATGATGTGTAATTGATTTAAATAATAGATATAACATGATAATGATTCTGTATATATGATATAACATTTAAATATATATTATTTTGTTATCAAAAGAATGATATTGTCGCTCGTGCGTACGTACGGATTACCGTCTCCACGAACGCGATGAGATTCATTCCCCATCATATCCATTCAAGACTAATTTTCATTAGATGATTAGAAATAATTTTTAAAGACTTAACATAATTCTGAATATGAATAAGATACATCTTCTCCAGAAAAAACATTACTTACGTAACAAATCACATTAAGGAAGATGAATCGGTTAACAACCGAAACGACGATAATACTAAAATATTATTAACAAATCAATGTTAAAATATCATATATGATATCATATTAATGTATATGATTATTGTATAATTTAATAAAAATTATTTCACCATTATATAGGAGTTTAACCTACCCTCGACCAAGGAAAAGTATAAGGTATGGGTTAATTTCACAATCTCTTTATTATCCGATACTGTTTTAATGTTAGTATCTACTGGGACCTCTCTATCATCCACATCCATGATTCATAAAAATGTATTCCAAATCATTTTTACTATTTACTAGAGTATGGTTTAAAGTCATTTCAACCCTTGTTTGAATCTTTATAAAATGGTTTGAAAGGAATCTTTCCATCGTTTTCCAAACAAGGTACCTTATGACCTTTTCGACAAAATTAATGTAAGAATGTTTTTTAAACTTATACAATGGGTGCGGCTAATTTCTGTCGTTATAACACCTTCTAATCTTCCCTTACAAGCTTATAATAATATTTTCAAAATATATGTTTTCTTTTAAATGGTTTCAAATAGAAAGATGAATTTATTTCAAATAGTTTCATTTCATCTATATCAACATCATTTGATGGATTTTATTCTTTTTTGAAGCTGATTCATTATAAAACAAATCTTTCATATTTTATTGAAGTTTTTTTGATATGTTTGACTATGGATGTGTTATTTTTATACCATTATTGGTTTATGGATAAAGTATTTACATTTCATATGCTAGTTTTAATACGAATGATTATGTTATGTTTAAACCTTTTCATATGAGGAATGCATTGGACTTAGTAAGTGATGGGTAGAGCCCGCTATATCTTCTCGATGCATCGGTAGGTCTCATTCGACAAACTACTGTCTTGGAACAAGGCCGTGAAAAAATATTATTTGTATTCTTGGCAGAAGGACTTGACTATGTGGTTATGAAAGTCTAGCATTATGCATTCCATGATTATGAAATTGGCTACTGTTATTGCATGTGATTATTTGACTAGTAAAATATCCATGTGGGTAAGTAAATGGAATTATTTTGATTTTATCTTTTCCATATTATACTGATGTTCATGTTTAAATGGATTTTGTTTTAGTCTTATACATTTCCTTAAATGTTAATGCTTATTTATGAAAGTTTCCACTATATTGTTATCCTTACTGAGCATCTGAGCTCACCCCTTTCTGTGTTTTATTTTTCCTAGGGTGTGAAGAATTTAATTATAAAAAAACTTATTTCAAGTTCTCCATTTATATCATTCAATATATTTCCACTTCATTTATCCTTCCATGCACAAAACACTTACCTCGCTTGCAATTTCTCTTATCACACAAATGTCAATTTTTTAGCAATGTCTTTCTCATCCAAACTCATACAAGGGTCACCATAGGCTTGTTAAAATCAAACACTCGATGTGATTCAAGGACATATGTTTATCATAAGGACTTTTTAGGGTTTTTCTACGGCTTTTGGTTGGTAATATTTAGATGGGAAATATTCTGAGGCCGAATGATGGGGGATTGACACTTTTTGATGAAAATTGAATTAATCTACTGTTCACTTAAATATGGTCTCCTCATCAAACGACATAGCATCGATTCATGTTCATCATCATGAAAAATAATGGAATGTTCTCACCATTCAACATTTCAGCAGTAAAAATGTCAATATTATCGAACATGATTATCTTAAAATCTCTAGATAGGCAAAGCTTTCCCACTCTAATAGAAGCTCTATGTCACGACCCATCCTCGGGGCTCGTTCCGTGACTACCCCAAGCCCACCTTCCATAGGCCAGGGGCTGGCGACTAGAACCAAAGGCATAAATCCAGATAACTGGGAAGGCATTGACTTATAAAAGTAAAAAAACACCACAGAGTACAAGCGGAAGTAAAAAACTAAGTAAAAACTGATACAAAGTAAGTGCGGAAAGGTAAGTGGGGCAGAATACAAACCCAAACTCAAAGTAATGTACAACTGGAAAGGGAAAACAACAACTGAAAGTAAAGCCGCAATGTCGAGCTGTCCACTGGAAATCCCACATGAAGGGTGAGTACAGATAGCCTCCACATCTCCTTTTGTCTAGCCGTCCACTCCAAGAACGTCCCGCCCAGTGGTCCACCTCTATGTACCGTCCTACTCCGCAAGCCTCAACCACGATTCCACTGCGCTGTCCATCGTCTGCAACTAATACAATGTAGTGCGGGCATAGACAAAGCAGGGGTGAGTATAAGCTTCTCAGTAGGGACACCGATACCCCCGACGGTCTCCCAGAATCTACAAAGGATAATCCACAAAGGAAAGATACAATCACAAAGTAACATTCGACACTTCTTAGGTATATTCCCACACATATACCTAAGTCATCAATTCCAGTACGCTCCAACTTCAGAGCCCCTGTACATCCCAGTCCACATAGGAATGCAAAATGTAAATCCACACAGGATAGCAGAACACAATCCACATCGGAATGAAAAACAGGATTCAACTCACACATGATTTTCATTATCGAAATCGTAACTACAGAAGTGCCCTGTCTCTGGAGTGTATAGTGGTCCTGTCACGACTCCGAGGTACTTCTCACTAACCTAAGACTGCTGAGGTACTCCTCCTGTCGAGTACTATGGGCCTCTTTCTAAAAACAAGTGCTTGCCACCATGGGTCTGCCGCCACAATGAAGAGCTCCCCCTCATAGCCTCCAAAGGTAATAATTCTGTTGAGTACCGCGGGTGTGCCGCTTCAACAAAGCTCTCTTCCGTCGTGGGTCTGCCACTACAGCCAAGCGCTCCCCCTCATAGCCTCCAGAGGTACTCCTTCTGTTGAGTACCGCGGGTCTGCCACTATAACCAAGCGCTCCTCCGCCGTGGGTCTGCCGCTACAACCAATCACTCCCCACTGGGCTATCCGAAACAAACTGAGTCGTTTGGTCAAGCAGTCGGCAGGTCTCATCCGGCTACACGGTCTTCGTACTCCACAAGCTCGTCTCCGAGAGGGTCCACTCCACAGGCTACTGGTCGATACAACAAGTATCACAAGTTCCCATGAAGATGTATCTCAAGGACTGCCTCATCATAGGGGTCTCAACGCAGTAGATGGCGCGTCAATCGGATGCCCGATCTGCGAGTTATTAGCCTTTTTGTCCCAGGGGCCCGGTCGGTTTCGTGTACGAACCAACCCGACCGTATCTCAACTATACCCCAAACTCACATATGTATAATCATAGGGACCATTTCTCAACGTGTTCACCAACGTCACTGACGGTTTTTCAAACAGACGTCCAGTCTGAAAGTTATCAGCTTTTCCGTTTCAGGGGGCCTGTTGGATTTCGGGTACAATCCAACCCCACCATAATCCATCTTCATAAAAAACACAGGCTAATTATGCCAAAAGTTCTGTTTCATAAAGAGAAAGACAACGAGACAGACAGCGCGTCAATCAGACGTCTGGAGCTTAAGTTATGAGCGTTTTTGCTCTGAGGGCCCGGTTGGTTTCGTGTATGAACCAATCCAGCCGAACCCAAAGTATTCCGAAACCTTGAGTGTGTTATACCGAAATGACCGTCTCGATCCGAGATTCGCATCGCAACTTACGGTGCGTCGATCGAAGGGTCGTAGCTCATGTTATTGGCCACAGACCGAAGAAGGTCCGATATTAAGGGGTTCGGGCCTGGGCTGACCCGGCCCAATACCCCCATGGTCGGCCCAAACCGGGTCGACCCGAACCGGGTCCGGGTCTGGTGTTCTTGGGCATGGACCGGCCCGGCAGTCCGATCTGGCAGACCGACCAGGGCAGCCGCCCGGCGTGCGGGGCGCTGGCGCGCTGGCCAGGGACTCGGCCAAACGACCGGGCCGTTACGGGGCGGGGGGCGTTGCCCCCGCGTGATTGAAACCGCCGCCCCTTAATGGGGCCGCTCATCTGGCCAGCCGGCCCGCTCCGGCTAACTGGCTTCTGCCGCCGTGGGACGGGCAAGCCGGTCCCCCCCCCCGGCTCCGACGACGACGGCTTGACCCGGCTGCCGGTTCCCCTGCTCTGCCGCGGCCTGGAACCGGCCCCAGCCTTCATCCGTCCGGCACAGCGCAGCGACGTCGCGCCCCTCCGCCGCAGCCCCGCTACGGCTGCAGTGCCTCTGAGGTCCTCCGGCGCAGCGCAACGGTGCATCGTCTTTTTTTCATCTTCTACGGCGCGACGTGATGATGTTTCGGATTTATTGTTTCCAACTACATGGTGCGACGGCACCGCGCTTCTCCGCTCATACTTTTTACAAAATCCACGCAGTGCTTTGGAACCGCGTCACCTTACTCGCCGCATCAATATCAACAACAGAAAAGAGGGGAGGAGTGTCGTTCGTGTTCGTTCGGTCCGACCTCCTCCCATTAATGCGATAACAGGTGGTTCAATTGAAAGGGGGATAACGATGGAAGTAATCACAAAAAATACCCTACATCAACGCTAACATCGAATGAGCATTCATCGCGGAATTAACCGCCGTGGAAGAAGAGGGTCGCCACAGAAGAAGAGGATCGTCGTGGAAGAAGCATCGCGGAAGGAGGATCGGCGCGTCGCGGTACACATCGTCGCGTCGTCGATCTCCGATGGTTCGGCGTTCTTCATCGCCCTTCGTCGGAGGCCGGCGTTCTTCATTGGCAACGATGTGTTCTTTGCGTTTTTCGCATTCTTCAGTGAAGGAGGATGAAGATCTTCATACCTTAGAGTTTTCTCCCAATCCTCCCAACAAGCAACCCCTCAACCATAATAAAATAAGTCCAACCCTTATTTTATTATCAAACTAAGATTTTGAAATTCAAATGATAAGAAACGAACAATTAATTCAAAAAATTAATTGTAACAATTAAACTACCCAATTTAATGGAGCGTTTCCTAACCTGAAAAACTCGCGGTTGACTTTTATTAAATAGGAGGTTTGTGGGTGCGTTACTTAGAGGGAAAGAAACGGTGGTGCTCGTGCGGGCCCCACGTCACAAATATCTTACCAAGTGGGTAGGATATTTTGGGTTCCACCCTATCCTCTTAACCTCGATTAAGTGGCTTTAAGTGGCTTTAAGTGAAATAAAATAAAGTGTCACACTACTTTTATTTTATTTCTTAACTTAACACCAAAAAAAATAAAAACCACATCCGAGCAAACGTAACTCCGGAAAAGGTGTTTCTAAGAAAAAACCGGTGTTGTGATTCCATTGGTGCCCTCGGAATTTGATTCCGAGCACCGGTTCAAAAGTTAGAAAAACCCACTCATTCGTTCACTGAACGTACCCGAGCTAATCTTCGGAAAATTATTATCAGTCACCCTTGACCCGCGCCGGTCAAGGTCAGGCTGTTTCTAAGTGAAACACGCCCCAACGAATCCAATTGTACTCTCGGATTTTCAATCCAAGTTACCATTTAAATGATACGTATTTTACAATAAAATAATAGTCATTTAATTATTTTACTTGCGGCTAAAAACTAAATTTTTATGGTGTCCTGTGTCGGCTGAAGTTAGTATCTACCTAAATAAAACATGCCCTCAAGAGTTCAACGGTTGTCTCGTATTTTTAATTCGAGCTACCGTTTGTGAGTTATAAGCATTTCAAAAATAAAATAATTAATTTAATTATTTTATTTTCGGTTTTAGCCAATTTTGGAAGTTCTCAAAGGAGGCCCGCGCAGACTAAACTTAAGTCGCTCCTAGGGTAAAACCACCATTTTGAGCACAACAGTGCCCTCTGATTTCAGATTTGAGTAACTGTTTAAGATATATTACACTTTTACAGTAAAACTTCTTACGTCCATTAATTTAATCTTAACAAAACTTCATAAATTGATTCCGGGCACACCGGCCCTCGAAATCAGGTGCCGTCTAAAACTGCGTTCTTGTAAAAATCTCAAGAAAATTGAGAAAAAAATTTCCTTGAATTTTATGGGTCATTACATCACTCCCACGTCAGGTCTTTACGTCCCTGTAATGATACATTAAAACCAGGGGGAAAAAAGGGGGCACTCAGCACGCATCTGAGCCTCCCGCTTACAAGTGATCTCCTGGAGGTTCTCGTGCTGTCATCTGATGCGCACTAGAGGAACCGACCATCCACGTAGGACCTGCTCCTGTCGATCCTCGATCTCCACCGAAATATCTGCAAAAGTCACCCCATCATCAACGTCCAACTCCCCATGGTCAATGATAGGATACGGGTCGTGCACGTATCTCCTCAGCTGAGATACGTGGAAGACGTCGTGCACCCGGTGAAATTGAGGTGGTAGAGCCAGGCGATAATCCACCTCTCCAATCCTGTTGAGGACCTGGAAAGGTCCATTGAACCTCGAAGATAACTTGTCGCCTCAGCTACATCTTTGTCACTCACGTCGAGGTGAGACCTGTAGGGAAACTTGGTCACCAACCTCGAACTTTAGTGGTCTCCGCCCCACGTCAACATAAGACTTTTGTCAGCTCTGAGCTGTCATCATCCGTTCTGGGATGACTTGGACCTTTCTAGTCCTACAAGAGCTGCTGAGATTTCTTCTTTGACGATAAGAGAAATCCAGTCTCATCACCTAGATGAACCACATTATTCGCCTAATACAGTCAATCCCGACATGGATGATACTAATCCATACCAAGGTTGACGTCATAAGGCCTTGACGATACTACCAAGAGATCCAACTGTTACTCTCGCCTCCAAGGGTTGAGTCACACTATCGACATCAGTGTGTGGTCACTAGGTCTCCTCCAGTAGGTATCTCAAGTGAGGGTCAAGTCAACGGTTTTTAAACCGGAACCTCTTATTAACAACCAAAAGAGAAGATGGGAAGGTAAACACCACAAGAAAGGTGTCTGTTTATTACTACAGATCAAAGTACAAAGACATAATGAAACAACAAACAAACATCAACAGAGCTAGAAGCAACATGAGCAAAAGTCCCCAAGTCTGGAGCTAGTCCCGCTCCTGTCCATCTGCTCCTGGAGCTCCATGATCTTAGGCCTCAGATGCCTGCAACTGAGCTCTCCCACGTCCACCTATTCCCTGCGGTCGGGGTGGACCTCCTGGTGGTGGTGGCGACAACACCTCCAAGCATCGTCCACCTCCAGCTGCAGGGCCACCTCCCCTGCCACGGTCTCCTGCTCCATGCAGTCTGCCTTGATCGAACATCTGCCTCTACCTGAGAGGTCCTTCGTTCATCTTCTGGTCATCTATATGACGGGTCGGACAGTCACGAGCCATGTGACCAACCCCACTGCAGGAGTAACATTTCCCGCGCATGGTAAGTCGTTCTCCACACCGGGTGCCTTGCACAAACGATCATGTGTCATGTGGTCGACCACCGGTAGGTCTAGTCCTCTTGGACCTCTGCGTCATCTGTCTACTGCCTGCTGCAGAAGACTCTGCCGCATGCCGGCTAGTGGTGGGTCCTGCTGCTGGAGACTGCCCAGCGAGGAAACTCTCCACTAAGAGGGCTCGCTCCAACACCCCTGCCTGTGTCGGAATGCTGTGAGAAACAACTGAAGCTCAGATCTCTTACCTGAGCCACTTCTCGAAGGTTAGGGCCCTGAAAAATGGGTCTCGTACCATGTCCGTCGAATAGAGAGAGATATCGGTAAACCTCTTCGTGTACTGGGTGACCGACAAGCTGCCCTGCCACAGCTGTAGAAGATCCTAGATGCGTTCCGCACGGAGGGTGGCTGGGATGAACTCTGAGCGAAAGAGGCTCTCAAAGTCCATCCAGAGAAGAGATGCCTCTTCGTGCACTTGGAGGATCAAGCTCCGCCATCTGCCTGCTGCCACGTGGAGTAGGCTTGCTGCGAGGATCACCATGAGGTCTGCTGGTGTCCTCAATAACCTGAAAACTCATACCACTGCCTCCAGCCAATCCTCGGATGCCTGGGGGTCTGCCTCCCCTCGGAACCTGGGTGGTCACTGGCGCTTGAACTCGTGCAGTGCACTAAGGCGACGTGCATCGTCAGCGGCTGGGGCTGGTAGCATCGGTGGCTCGGTGGGTTGAGGTACCGCTGGTGCCTCTACTGTCAAAGGGCCATGTACTGAGGCCTCGTTGCTCGGTGGGCTGTCGTCATACACAACTCTCGGAACCCTAGCTGGTTGCTGTCGTGGGGCCATCCTGAAAAGGAAACAGGTGTGCCACAGTCAGAACAATATACCTGGTTAGCTGACACAAAGTAATCACAAAGAAAACATGAAAGACACAAGCAATCAATGTTTTTGTGCATTAAGTCGGAAATTAGAAGTCAGGGTCCAGGTGTACAGATACATCGGTCGTCGCACCAACACTGGACTCCCTGAACTGATAACCACACCCAATTCGCCTAACACTACTGCTTCACATAGAAAAAGATCAGAGTCCAATGTTCTGCGGTAGAACCGAACTCCTCTGATACCAATTATCACGACCCGCCCTCGGGGCCCTTATCATGACTACCCCAATCTCGCCTTCCATAGGCCAGGGGCTGGCGACTAGCACCATAGGCGTAAATCCTGATTACTGGGAAGGCATTGCGTTATAAAAGTAAACAAAACACCAAACAGTACAAGTGGAAATAAAACACTAATTAAAAACTGATACAAAGTAAGTGTAGAAAGGAATGTGGGCTAGAATACAAACCCAAACTGAAAGTAAAGTACAAATAGAAAGGGAAAACAACAACTGAAAGTAAAGCCGCAACGTCGAGCTGTCCACTGGAAATCCCACCTGAAGGGTGAGTACAGATAGCCTCCATAGCACCTCGAGTCTAGCTGTCCGCTCTGAGAATGTCCCACCCAGTGGTCCACCTCCAAGTACCGTCCTGCTCCGCAAGCCTCAACCACGATTCCGCTGCACTGTCCGTCGTCGGCAACAAACACAATGTAGTGCGGGCATAGCCCGTGTAGGGGTGAGTATAAGCTACTCAGTAGGGACCCCGAGACCCCCGAAGGTCTCCCAGAGTCCACAAAGGATAATCCACAAAGGAAAGATACAATCACGAAGTAACATTCAACACTACTTAAGTATATGCCCACACATATACCTAAGTCATCAATTCCAGTACGCTCCAACTTCTGAGCCCCTATACAACCCAGTCCACATAGGAATGAAAAACGTAAATCCACACAAGATAGCACAACACAATCCACATAGGAATGAAAAACACAATTTAGCTCACACAAGATTTTCATTATCGAAACTGTAACTTCTAAAGAGCCTCGTCTCTCGAGTGTACAATGGTCATGTCACGACTCCGAGGTACTTCTCACTAACCTTAGACTGCTGAGGTACTCATCCTGTCGAGTACTGTGGGCCTGCTACTACAAAAAAGCGCTTCCCACCATGGGTCTACCGCTACAACCAAGCGCTCCCCCTCATAGCCTTTTGAGGAACTCCTTCTGTTGAGTACCACGGGTCTGCCGCTACAACCAAGCGCTCCTCCACCATGGGTCTGCCGCTACAGCCAAGCGCTCCCCCTCATAGCCTCCAGAGGTAGTCCTTCTATTGAGTACTGCGGGTCAGCCGCTACAACCAAGAGCTCCTCCGATGTGGGTCTGCCGCTACAACCAAGAGCTCCCCACTGGGCTATCTGAAACACATCGAGTCGTTCGGTCAAGCAGTCGTCAGGTCTCATCTGGCTACACGGTCTCCATACTCTGCACGATCGTCTCCGAGAGGGCCCGATCCATGAGCTAATGGTCGATACTACAAGTATCAAAAAGTCCCACGAAGAAGTATCTCAAGGACCGCCTCGTCATAGGGGTCTCAACGTAGCAAATGGTGCATCAATCGGATGCCCGATCTGTGAGTTATGAGCCTTTTTTTTCGCAGGGGCCCGGTTGGTTTTGTGTATGAACCAACCCGAACATATCTCAACTATACCCCAACTCAAATAGGTATAATCATAGGGACCTTTTCTCTACGTGGTCACCAACGCCACTGACGGTTCGTCAAATAGATGTCCAGTCTGAAAGTTATCACCTTTTCCGTTCCAGGGGGCCTGTTGGATTTCAGGTACAATCCAACCCGGCCATACTCCAACTGAATCCAAAACTCAGGAGAAGTATGCCAAAAGATCAGTCTCATCAAGAGGAAATCAACGAGACAAATGGCGCGTCAATCAGACATCTGGAGCTTAAGTTATGAGTGTTTCTGCTCTGAGGGCCCTGTTGGTTTCGTGTACGAACCAACCCGGCCGAACCCAAAGTATTCCGAAACCTTAAGTGGAATATACCGGAACGACCGTCTCGATCCAATGATCGCATCGCAACTGACGGTGTGTCGATCATAGGCCCGTAGCTCAAGTTATGGGCCACAGACTGAAGAAGGTCAGTGTAGAGACCCGAAGCTTGACGTACATGGATATTACATTACTTTTCCGTAATTCTTAATACATAACAAAAATAGACACACAAGGATCGTAATAGTTTAGTTTCTTTGGAAACTCAGAATAAAATATTCTAATCATGGTGAATGATATTCAACATCTCCCATAAAGATCTTCCCTTTCTTCTTACCTAAAACTTTTCTTTATATCCTGGGGAAAAGAAAACATAAAAAGGGTTATCTCAAATGCTCAGTAAGGGTAAGAATGGATAAAATAAAACATACCATATACATTTGAACTTAAAAAAATCATGAACATTAAAGATCTTGAACAACGACATAAAACATGGAAGTACATAAGGCATAGATCATAATGGAACATAAATCATGATACAATAGCATGGGAATAAAACATGTAATTGTGGCATCAATTAATCACATGTAATGATTTCCATAGTAGCCAAGGCATTGCTTCCAAGACCATCTTAGTGGACAAAGTCCCTTTCTGAATCGAGTTCACTCCTCGTTTCAGTCCTGTTTTACTGAACCGGTTTAACCTGCCGTTCCAGCCATGTCTATCTCATGAGATATAAATCTATACCCAATGCATTGGAGGGAGATATAGGTCCCACCCATCTAATAATGAAATAATTCATAATTGTGCCACAAAATAAACATACATCATTCATAATAACCCAATAAAAAAATGGGTTTCATAGACATCATTCCATCATCACATGATCCATATAAATAAAATGGATATCATTTCATAATAAGAAAAGTGAAACCATGTAAATCATAGAGATATTACACTTGAAACATACACATGTGAAATAATGTCATCTTAGATGAAAATGGTTTTGATAAAACACTTTAAATGAATTCTTGAAGAAAATATCCACTTTTCTTCAAAATCATTTTCTTTTCACAAAATGTCATGCAATTTTAGAAGAAAAGGTTTTTGTTGAAAATAGTCATTAAATCTTTTGAAGGAAGCTTCATGAAAATAAGGCTTTATAAAACCATAAAAATCCTTTCATTCCGTATATGTTAAAAAAACATTCTTATCATACTTTTGTCAGAAAAGTCAAAAAAATACCTCGTAACGTAAATAAAAGAAAGATTCCTTACATACCATGTAGTAAAAGTCAAAAGTGGGTAAAAAGGACTTTAAACATACATGAAACCATTTTTTGGAAACATAGACATGGATGATAACAATAACCCCAGAAAATAATTACGAATAAGCAATCTCGGATAAAAATGAGATTTGCACTATTTTCCCTTACCTTAGGTCCGATATGCTTCGTACGTATCCAAACATCCTCTTCTTTGAAGCGCCTCTTTGAGATATCATGTTAGGGCACTAAAATGGGTCTTTGAAGAAGACTAGGACCTATAGGATGTTTCTTAGGGAAGTGGATAGGAGACATTGGCAGGGGTTGGCCGAGCTTGAAGGCTCAAAGTGGTGTGAGAAAGAGGGGCAGGAGGTGCCCTTTTATAAGGGAGGAGAGGGGCACCTTTGGATTAACTAAAAGTATTATTTTATTATAAAGTCAAATTCGGTTTTTAATAGCTCCAAATTGATATATTTCGAAGATAAGGTGGGTAGGGGTAGAAATCCTCTCATCCAATTGAATTTAGACAAGTTTAGGTATCAATTTTAACCATATCATTTACATTTAACTTTAAGTTAGATAATTTAACTTTCACCGTGTCTTCTTGTTTTCTTACACTATAAGGTTAATAAAATTACTATATCAAGCCAAACGAACCCCAAGCTATTTATTATTAATATATATAACCTTATCTAAGTCATTTGGCCGAACCTTAGATGTTTAGGAATAAAATAACAATTAATAATATAATATTTGTTTTAAAAACTATTTTATGTCAATTTTGACACTATTTAGTAATTGATTTTTTTGAAAATCATAACAGAATATTTAGTTCTAACCAAGTTAATTAAATCAATACAAACAAATCATATTAACCTATAAAGATAGTGTAATTCATAAAAAGTCTCAAATTACATTTATTTGGGTATTTATAACATCAATTATGTAAATATTTCATTAATAAGATAATTACTGCATCATCGTTGTGTCATAAATAAATTAAATTATTTAATATCTAAAAATTACAAAGAAAATACCATTATTTAGGAAATAGTTTTATATTTCTAATAAATATTTATAGTCGAATTTATCTTATGTATATCCCCATATTAAAAATGATTTACTTATTAAACATTGATTTTAAATATTTTAACCCTTCTCTAAATAAATTAATAATAAATGTCCTAATATAATCCAAGTGGGCCTAAATGGTCATATTTTATTTCTATGGTTGTTTTTGGTCGAATTACACTTTTCCAATAGAATTAGTACATGTGTTAGGGTAATAATAATATCATTTTTACCCTTAATTACCCTATTTACTTTTAACCGTGGTAAAAAAAGTAAAAAGTTAATATTCACCAAAAATTATTTTCATCTCGTTGAACCACATTTTACTTACTGACATCAACCATGTCTCTCGGACTTTTGAAATTCCACTCACAGAAGTGGTAAAATTATGTTTTATCAAAAAATCATTTTTTTAAACTAACACTTAGTGGTTTCACTATTCATCAAAAAATGAATGTTTCCAGAAAAATACAAAAAATTAGGCCTAGGATATATTTGATATTATGAACTCAAAAATGATGTCTATTTTACCAAATTAAAAACATATCAGTTGCATTAATTAATTTAAAAATTAATTCTCGTCGTCAAAACAAATAGCTTGTTTTTAAAAGATAATAACTATCAAAAGATTGACACTTGTTTATGCCTGGTTTAAATGTGAAATTACATCCAATGACCAACATTGTATTAAATTGTGAAAATATATTCTAAATATACTTTAAAACCAATCAGATTAACAATTTATCACTATTAATTATTTTGATTAAAATGGTTGTTTTTAATAAAAATATAATAATTTTAACTATTCATCAGAATATGAAAGTTATCTGAAAAGTACCAAAATTTCACCCTAAGCTAATTTAAACATTCAGAATCCAAAAATAAAGTCCATTTTGAAAAATAAAATTTACAAAGTTTCAAAAAGTGGTTATTACTATTCATAACAGCTAGTACATAATAATATTATAATAATATCTTGTTTAGTGAAACTCGATATTGCTTACTACACACGCTATCGTGGAAGGTCGTGATTGTGTGTAATGCATGCCAAGTCAGGGATATGTGTAGTGCAAGCTTCTTTTGGTGTAGCGTAAAACATAAGACATTAATGAAATTAAAGAGATTATTTTTCATAAAATGTCGGGGTGTTACATTCTACCCCCCATAAAATGAATTTCGCCCTCGAAATTCATCGGGGTTATAAATGGTTTACTACTTGAAAGTTTGCTTAATAGAAACCCACATCCTAAAAAGGAATACCAAAACTTGGCTTTAAAAACTAAATTATGAAATGTAACGGTTACCCAAATAAACTAATCACTGGGTTTCCACATAGGTGAAAATATGGATATGGAAGAGAAATATAACCATCATGTTCTGATGGAGAGTGGTGAAGAACATGTCTATGGAAATGCCAACAATCACAAATCCATATATTTGTGATGATCTATGGTACCATCTGATTCATTGGATATAAGGGCACTAGGACAACATTTTTGGTTTTCAATATCATTTCCCTAAAGTTGAAAATTTTGAATTAGAAAAAATACTTGCTTGATTTTGGTACAATCTCACTGTTGTTGGTGCTTTGAACAATTTCCACTTCATCTCTTAAAGAAATGAAGTTGAATTTTTCATTTATGAATTGTTAGCAGATCATGTGATAGAATGATGAGTCATTCTATCAATTTCAAACAAAAGGTTAGAAAAAGTTATCAAATATACATAACTCCATAGATGGTGAGGTTAATCGTATACGATTCCAAAAATGAACTTATACTTCATATATCATACCAAGTAATAAAATAAAACTAGTTTCTACTGGCCAGGGACCTTTTATAGGCTAGTGGTAGGTGATAAAGGCCAGTCGCACTTCGGTTGTGGGTTCAATTCGCACAGCCTTGTCCGACGCGATGGGCTATCGCCCGTCCTGCAGGTTGTCCTTTTTCTAAAACTATATTACTATAACATCACATCAATAATATCGAAAAAAACTTCTATCCTTAAACAATACTAACTTCTATCCAACATAATCCATTCCAATCTTTAGGCTTATCCATAATACTACAGTCCACTCTCATAATATAGTGAAAACGATTACCAAAGATTTAATACCATCGTTGATCCCCATATATCATAAGATATGTCTTGTTGGACACATTCCAAACATTCAAAGGCCTTAATCATGTATTCTCTTGAATACCAATTGAACCTAAGTGAAAACAGGAATGCAGTTAAATGTTAACACTTTCCACATACCAAAATCCTCAAAATTCTATATACTCAAACCATGATATCACTTAGTCCTTATATCAATCATGAGCTCATGAATACTGTCAAACATTTCATTTTCTCCTTATCCCTTCATTATGCGCATATCATCTGCTTTCCAAAATATTTGAATCACTTTTCATGGTTACCGGTTCCTTAAAATTATTGAAAACCACAATACAATTATACAAAATTATTCTAATACACAATAAAAGTACCTCAAAAACATTATTCATGAATACCAATACATAAACACTTCAATCCATCCTCTTCAATTATTGTCCTGGAATAAGTCCTTCCTTGATTTAGAAGTAAATTTTTAGGTCAGGGAATTGAGTTGGGTAATGCCCATGTTCTCCACAAATAATACATTGAACTCCATAACAGTCTATCACTCTATGAACCTTTTCTCCACACAGATAACATCGGTCCCTCCATTTGAGGTATTCCTCAAGGTTCTTCTTCCCTTCTTTAGAAATCTCAATCTTCCTTTCTTTATGCTCCTCAACATGCGAACATGCATAATAGTTTATCTTCCTCTTCTTTGATGAATTAGGCATACCACTAAATTTCACCTTGTTAATCATATATCGCGATGACTGATTCGGCATAACCACAATACCTTTCTCTTTAGGAATTATACAATTTTGTTTCTCATAGTCACCAATTTTTCCATTGGATTCAATGTTAACCGAATTCCTTCTGGTTCCCTCCATTAACTGAAACACAAAAATAATTCTGTGAGAGGCAAAAATCATGCTAGAGAAAACTACTTAGTAAAGGCGGAGTACCATCAATATTTAACAGCTTAGGTTAAATTCAAATATCGTTAGCACAATTCTAGGACTATAACCTATATGTATACTTAACCTTAGAGACATCCCTAGACATACCTTAGAAATATATCTAGGGATCTCACTAACGTTTTCACATCCTAGTTTCCAATGGTTGACTAAACCTTTCCTCTGATACCAACTGTAGAGACCTGAAGCTTGGCGTACATGGACATTACATTACTTTTGTGGAATACTTAATACATTACTAAAATAGACACACAAGGACCATAATAGTTTAGTGTATTTGGAAACCCGGAATAAAATCTTCTAATCGTGGTGAAAGATCTTAAACATCTCCCATATAGATCTTCCCTTTTTTTCTTACCTAAAACCTTTCTTTATATCCAGGGGAAAAGAAAACATAAAAAGGATGAGATCAAATGCTTAGTAAGGGTAAGAATGGATAAAATAAAACATACCATATACATTTGAACTTAAAAAAACATGAACATTAAAAATCATGAACAACGACATAAAACATGGAAGTACATAAGGCATAGATCATAATGGAACATAAATCATGATAAAATAGCATGGGAATAAAACATGTAATTGTGGCATCTATTAAGCACATGTAATGATTTCCATAGTAGCCAAGGCATTGCTGCCAAGACCATCTTAGTGGACAAAGTCCCTTTCTGAATCAAGTTCACTCCTCATTTCAGTCCTGTTTTACTGAACCGGTTTAACCTGCCATTCCAGCCATGTCTATCTCATGAGATATAAATCTTTACCCAATGCATTAGAGGGAGATATAGGTCCCACCCATCTCATAATGAAATCATTCTTACTTGTGCCACAAAATAAACATACATCATTCACAACAACCCAATAAATAAAATGGGTTTCATAAACATCAGCCCATCATCACATAATCCATATAAAAGAAATGGATGTCATTTCATAATAATAAAAGTGAAACCATGTAAATCATAGAGATATTACACTTGAAAGATACACATGTGAAATAATGTCATCTTAGATGAAAATGGTTTTGATAAAACACTTTAAATGAATTCTTGAGGAAAATATCCTTTTTTCTTCAAAATCATTTTCTTTTCACAAAATGTCATGCAATTTTAGATTAATAGGTTTTTATTGAAAAGATTCATGAAATCTTTTGAAGATAGCTTCATTAAAATAAGGATTTATAAAACCATAAAAATCCTTTCATGTTGTATACGTTAAAAAAACATTCTTATCATACTTTTGTCAGAAAAGTCAAAAAAATACCTCGTAACGTAAACAAAAGAAAGATTCCTTACATATCATGTAGTAAAAGTCAAAAGTGGGTAAAAAGGACATTAAACATACATGAAACCATTTTTAGGAAACATGGACATGGATGATAACAATAAACCCAGAAAATAATTACGAATAAGCAATCTCGGATAAAAATGAGATTTTTAAAATTATCCCTTACCTTAGGTCCGATATGCTTCGTACGTATCCAAACCTCCACTTCTTTGAAGCGCCTCTTTGAGATCTCCTTTTAGGGCACTAAAATTGGTCTTTTAAGAAGACCATGACCTCCAGGATGTTTCAAGGGAAGTGGATAGGAGAAATTGGCAGGGGTTGGCCGAGCTTGAAGGCACAAAGTGGTGTGAGGAAGAGGGGGAGGAGGTTCCCTTTTTTAAGGGAGGAGAGGGCACCTTTGGAATAACTAAAAATATTATTTTATTATAATGTCAAATTCGGTTTTTAATAGCTCCAAATTGATATATTTCGAAGATAAGGTGGGTAGGGGTCCAAATTATCTCATCCAATAAAATTTAGACAAGTTTAGGAATCAATTTTAACCTTATCATTTAGATTTAACTTTAAGTTAGATAATTTAACTTTCACCGTGTCTTCTTGTTTTTTTACACTAAAAGGTTAATAAACATACTATATCAATACAAACGAACCCCAAGTTGTTTATTATTAATATATTACCTTATATAAGTCATTTGGCCGAACCTTAGATTTTTAGGAAGAAAATAACAATTAATAATATAATATTTGTTTTAAAAACTATTTTATGTAAATTTTGACACTATTTAGTAATTGATTTTTTTGAAAATCATAACAGAATGATTAGTTCTAACCCAGTTAATTAAATCAATACTAACATATAATATTAACCTATAAAATTAGTGTAATTCATTAAAAGTCTCAAATTACATTTATTTGGGTATTTATAACATCAATTATGTCAATATTTCATTAATAAGATAATTACTACAACATCGTTGTGTCATAAATAAATTAAAATATTTAATGTCTAAAAATTACAAATAAAATACCATTATGTAGGAAATATGTTTATATTTCTAATGAATATTTATAGTAGAATTTATCTTATGTATAACCCCATATTAAAAATGATTTACTTATTAAACATTGATTTTAACTATTTTAACCCTTCTTTAAATAAATTAATAATAAATATCCTAATCTAATCCAAGTGGGCCTAAATGGTCATATTTTATTCCTAAGGTTGTTTTTGGTCGAATTACACTTTTCCAATAGAATTAGGACATGTGTTAGGGTAATAATAAAATCATTTGTACCCTTACTTACCCTATTTACTTTTAACCGTGGTAAAAAAAGTAAAAAGTTACTATTCACCAATAATTATTTTCATCCCGTTGAACCACATTTTACATTCTGACATCAACCGTGTCTCTCGGATTTTTGAAATTCCACTCACAGAAGTGGTAAAACTAAGTATTATGAAAAAATCATTTTTTAAACTACCACTTAGTGGTTTCACAATTCATCAAAAAATGAAAGTTTCCAGAAAAATACCAAAAATTAGTCCTAAGCTATATTTGATATTATGAACTGAAAAATGATGTCTATTTTACAAAATTCAAAACATATCAGTTGCATTAATTAATTTAAAAATTAATTCTCATCGTCAAAACAAATAGCTTGTTTTTAAAAGATAATAACTATCAAAAGATTGACACTTGTTTATGTCTGGTTTAAATGTGAAATTACATCCAATGACCAACATTGTATTAAATTGTAAAAATATATTCTAAATATAATTTAAAACCACTCAAATTAACAATTTATCACTATTAATTATTTCGATTAAAAAAGTAGTTTTTAATAAAAATATAATAATTTTCACTATTCATCAGAATATGAAAGTTATCCGAAAAGTACCAAAATTTCACCCTAAGCTAATTTCGACATTCCGAATCCAAAAATGAAGTCCATTTTGAAAAATAAAATTTACAAAATTTCAAAAAGTGGTTATTACTATTCATAATGGCTAGTTCATAATAAAATTATAATAATATCTCGTTTAGTGAAACTCGATATTGCTTACTACACACGCTATCGTGGAAGGTCGTGATTGCGTGTAATGCAAGACAATTCAGGAATGCGTGTAGTGCAAGCTCCTTTTGGTGTAGCGTACAACACAAGACATTAATGAAATTAAAAAAAATATTTTTCATAAAATCTCGGGGTGTTACAGTCAGGTATTAAGGGGTTCGGGCCCAGGCCAACCAGGCCCGATACCCCCAGGGTCTGGCTGAACCGGGTCCGGGTCCGGCCCTCTTGGGAATGGCCCGGCCCGACGGTCCGTTCTGGCGGACCGGCCAGGGAAGCCGCCCTGCGCGCTGTGAGATGGCGCGCTGGCAAGGGACTCGGCCAAACGGCCAAGCCGTTACGGGGCGGGGGGCGCTGCCCCCGCGTGATTGAAACTGCCGCCCCTTAATGGGGATGCTCATCTGGTTGGCTGGGGGTTTGTAACCCCTAGAATTTCCTGGTCTGGTTGGCCCGCTCCGGCCGGCCGGCTTCTGCCGCAACGGGAACGGCAAGCCGGTCCCCCCTGCTCCGACAACGGCGGCCCGACCCGGCCCCCGGTTCCCCTGCTCCGCCGCGGCCCGGAACCGGCCACGGCCTTCGTCCCTCTGGCACGGGGCGACGACACCGTGCCCCTCCGCCACGGCCCCACTCTGGCCGCGGTGCCTCTGAGGTCCTTCGGCACAGCGTGACGGCGCCGTGTCTTTTGTTCGTCTTCTACGGCGCGGCGCGACGACGTCACAGATTTATTGTTTCCAACGGCATGGTGTGACGGCGCCACGCTTCTCCGCTCTTCCTTTTTACAAAATCAGTGTGGTTCCTGGGAACCACGTCTCCTTGCTCGCCGCATCAATATCAACATCCAAAAATATGGGAGGAGTGTTGGTCGTGTTCGTGCGGTCCGACCTCCTCCCGTTAATGCGATAACATGCGGTTCAATTGAAAGTGGGGTAACGACGGAAGTAATCACAAGAAAATAACCCCTACATCAACGCTGATGTCGAACGAGCGTTCATCCCAGAATTAACCACCGTGAAAGAAGAGAGTCACCCGCGGAAGAAGAGGGTCATCGCGGAAGAAGCGTCGCGGAAGGAGGATCGTCGCGTCGCGGTACACGGCGTCGCATCGTCAATCTTCGAGGGTTCGGCGTTCTTCGTCGCCCTTCGTCGGAGGCCGGCTTTCTTCGTTGGCGACGATGCGTTCTTCGCGTTCTTTGCGTTCTTCAGCGAAGGAGGGTGAAGATCATCAAGCCTTAGAGTTTTCTCCCAATCCTCCCAACAAGCAACCCCTCAACCATAATAAAATAAGTCCAACCCTTATCTTATTATCAACCTAAGCTTTTGAAATTAAAAAGATAAGAAACAAACAATTAATTCGAAAAATTAATTGTAAAAATTTAACTGCCCAATTTAATGGGGCGTTTCCTAACCAGAAAAATGCATGGTTGACATTTATTAAAGAGGGTGTTTGCGGGTGTGTTACTTAGAGGTAAAGAAATAGTGGGGCTCGTGAGGGCCCCACCTCAAAAATATCCTACCAAGTGGGTAGGATATTTTGGGTTCCACCATATCCTCTTAACCTGACTTAAGCAGCTTTAAGTGTCTTTAAGTGAAATAAAATAAAGTGTTAGACTACTTTTATTTTATTTCTTAACTTAACCCCCAAAAAATAAAAACCACACCCGATCAAACACAACTCCAGAAAAGGAATTTCTACGCAAAAACTGGTGCTTTGATTCCATTGGTGCCCTCGGAATTTGATTCCAAGCACCGGTTCAAAAGTTAGAAAACCCGCTCATTCGTTCACTGAATGTACCCGAGCTAAACTTCGGAACATTATTATCAGTCACCCTCAACCCGCGCCGTTCAAGGTCAGGCTCTGCCTAAGTGAAACATGCCCCAACAAATCCAATTGTACTCTCGGATTTTCAATCTGAGTTACCGTTTAAATGATACGAATTTTACAATAAAATAATTGTCATTTAATTATTTTATTTGCGGCTAAAAACTAACTTTTTTTGGTGGCCCGCGCCGACCGAAGTTAGTATCTACCTAAATAAAACATGCCCTCATGAGTTCAGCGGCTGTCTCGGATTTTTAATCCGAGCTACCCTTTGTGATTTATAAGCATTTGAAAAATAAAATAATTTATTTAATTATTTTATTTACGGTTATGCCAATTTTGGAATTTCTCACAGGAGGCCCGCGCCGACTAAACATAAGTCGCGCCTAGGGTAAACCCGCCATCCTGAGCACAACAGTGCCCTTTTATTTCTGATCCGAGTAACCATTTAAGAGTTATTACACTTTTTCAGTAAAACTGTTTACCCATGTTAATTTAAGCTTAACAAAACATCAGAAATTGATTCCAAGCACACTGGGCCTCGGAATCAGGTGTCGTCAGAAACTGCGTTCTTTTAAAAATCCCAAGAAAATTAAGAAAAAAGTTTCTTGAATTTTACGAGTCTTTACACTCTTGAAAGGCACAACTTCTTTTATCCTGAAAGCTTCAGAAAGGCACAAATTTAAATATAATGATTTTCATCAATAGCAAGAACATCTCTTCAGAATTTAATTTTTTACCCGAAGTATCACAAAATGTGGAAGCACAACACAAGACAGCTTCTCCCACACATAAGTTCAACTATATTATTCAATTTCACTTCATGATTTAGTTGGATAGGGAAAATTTTCTTGTAATTTGGCTAACCTAATTGGCTATTCATGGATTCTAAGGTCTACAAGGATTAAATGTTCAAGGTAGGCCATTATAAAAAAGTGTTGGTCATAGTGGATACTCAAGAGGGGGGTGAATTCAGTTCCAATAAATTTATGTTAAAAATATTATTATTAAAAATTCCCCAAATTTAATAGTAAGATAAATTGTAGTGAATTTATAAACCATGATAGCTTTCAATTAGTTTCTCAAAGATTGATTATTTTTTAGTTAAATTAATCTAAAGATTAATGAACTTTTGAAACTTACTTACTGGATAACAAAAATTATAAACACTTTCTAGTTAAACTAACATAGTTACTTTAAAATAGGTTTATATTTAATGTACATTGTAGAAAAATATTCAAAATAGGTTTTAACAAAGATAAAAATCACAAAAAAATTTTTTAAAAAAAGAGGCTCAGTCTCAAGCCGAGACTTAGTACTCTCAAACAGTTTATATATACTATGATCCACACTCTGGATCGAGGTTTTACAATAGTACTCAGACTATTTAGGTACTCAGACCTCTTCCACAGTTCTTCGTGGGAATGCTAAACAACAGCACACAGGCTATCCAGGTCACACTTGACCTCTTCCAAAATTCATATTAGAATTAAATAAGTTTTAGAGAGTTTAGTGTGAGGATTTAGTATCCTCCAGTTCAGCTCAGGAGTCAGTGTGTGTCTAAATAGATAGATTTACACACACTGCTCAGAAAGTTAATCAAAAGTTCACTAGAGAGACAATAAATGGATGTGGAGTTTAGAATGCTCTGAGTGATTGAAGATGTGATCTGGACTCATTTGAATGTTGCATATGGTATTCAAGTCCTTTATGGTGAGGATGACACAAAACAGAGTGTCGTTGTTCTTCCCAACTACAATTATTCACCCCTGTGCATATGATGTTTAGTAGGCACAACAACTTGGAATCTTTGTTTGTTTTAGGTAAAGGTGATATTATTTAAGCTCTCTATCATTTTCAGGTGTTCTTTGAGTTATTCCTTTTTTTCGTGGTTCTTCATACACACGTGCGCCTTCATCATATTATGTGTCACTTCCTATCTGACATTATTCTTTGTGTCATCTTATATCTTTTATCAGTGCAGATAGATCTTCCTTTTTTATTCCTTGAGATCTGGAAAAAAGAGTGATTGCTTTTTGACTGGCACTAGTTAATGTTCCCTGACATCCAACCATCAACATTAATTAATATTCAGTTCATTAAATTAAGCAAATATGATAGTTGGAATTAAATAAGAGTTAAAAGAAATTCAAACAGTTTTCATGATTATTGGTGAGTCACTTAATTCTGCATCGGTATCCACTAATGGAAAAAAACATATACCAATGGTTTGGAACTATTGGTATAGGCCTCCAAACCGTTGGAATAGCCTATACCAACGGTTTGGAGAACCGTTGCCAGGTAAGCGATTGGCATAGGACTATACCAACGGTTTTGAGAAAACCGTTCGTATAGACCTATCCCAACGGTTTTGGAAACCGTTGGTATAAGTAATATGCAAATCTATACCAACAGTTATAGAACCGTTGGTATATGTATTTTTGTAAGAACACGGATGTCTTTTCAGGTATTTTTTTCCTTTTTTCTAGAGTTTTTGAGAAAAATGAATTTTTTGGAAATTTCAAAAGTACACACCGTGTACTCTTTCCCCAGCTCGAAGTCGTGTGCTGGCCGTGTCTGGGCCACACACATGGTGTGTAAGGCTGAGGTGGAGGCCAGTTATTTCGGAGTACGGAAAATTTGAAGTACACGCCGTGTACTCCAAAAGTACACACCGTGACTTTCTTTGTTTCATTAAACGGACCGGGGTCGCGTCTAACCCCCATATCCATCTTCTTCTTCAGGTATCGACTATCCGGGAGCGACCGTATGGACAGATCATCAAATAATTCCCTCCTCACCGTCCATTCTCTGATTCGAGCATGGGCAGTTGCATTGGAATCACAGCGGTGAGTTCTTCCTTCTACTTTAGCCTTGTTTCTTGATTCTTCTTCGTTTCCAAGTTATCGTGGGATGAACGTTTTGTGCGTTTTCTCAGATCTATGTCGTTCTATGGGGAATCTGTCGTCGAGGTTCACATATATCGATCTCCTAGGATCGAGGTAGGTGGTTTGTGCCTTTCGGTTGAATGTTGATGAATATTTTGCGCAAATTCCACCAATACACTTGAACGGGGTATTCCATGTTTCTTGTTTTTCCCTTGCTGCTTGCCTGCTTTGCTTGATTTCTTTAGTAGAGGTTATTTCTTGTGATTAGAGTATTTTGTTTCTGCTCAGTTTTCCTTGCCAAGCCTAGTTGTTTGATTGTGGACTGTTGTTTTATTGTGGCTGTTGAGCCTTAGTTGATAGCCAAGTAGTTCTTGAGGTTTACTTGGATGATGTACACATGCGCTGAGCATGTGTTACCTTTTACTCAGGACTGTGAGAACCTAGAGTAGTAGACCAAAGGGAGAATTGATGGAAGGGATTCTCCAGAGTGTCTTTTTAATCACGACGCGAGACCAAGGGGAGAATTGACGGAAGGTATTTTCCAGAGTGTCTTTAACTTCGACGCGGGCCACAGGTGGAATTGACTTTGATTGCTTCCCCAGAGAGCCTTTAGCATGATACGAGACTATAGGGGGAATTGACGGTGAGTGCTTCTCCAAAGAGTCTACTTAGTTACATAGATGAACCAGAGGGGTGAGACTGTGTGTGCCTCTAAGAGCGTTGATGGTACTTAGAGGTTGAACCATAGGGGTTAGACTGTGAGATATACCAAGAGCGTTACCTATTTACTTTTTGTTGCTGGCTGCTTACTTGTGTGCTATGCTTGTTAGAACTGTGGAATATAGCTGTTGTGCTTTTCTGTTTACTGCTTCTTGTTTTAGTACTGCCATGTATTCATTGACTGTTAGGCACAGATCTTTGGGTGGTTGCCTACTGGGATTGTATCTCACACCCTGTTTGGGCAATGCTTTTGGGCCCAAGCAGACTATGTTGTTGCAGGTATATTTAAGGGCAAGCTCCCTTCTACTTCAGGATCTTGACTGCACCAGGAGTGGGGGATCATGGGACCGAGCCGTGGCTCGTGAAGATGAGAAGATTATTTTGTTTTTCTTTTGCACTTGTATTCAGTTGTATTTCCACATGTTGTTGTGTTTGTTGTTTTCCATAGATACTTGTACCTGCTGCATCATTTTCATCATAGTGATATCTCTACATTGCTTCAGTTGTTTGGTTTCTGTTATTATGCATGTTGTTTACTGCTTCTACTATTTATTGTTGTTTCTTACCTTGTATACCTTACCGAATGAGGGCATAGTTTCCCCACCAACTCACCAAGGCCCTCGTTGCTAGTCGGCATCCTCTGGCATTTGGGGAAGCACGCTTGAGGTCATGTGGAGAACCGGGTACGAGGCACCAGTGGAGGGGCTCCAGACTCAGGATGTTACAAAGTGGTATCAGAGGAGTTCTTTTCTCTGGCATTACTATTTGGAGACTTTATCCAGGGATAGGACGGATTTGGTACTTGGTATTATGTTGTGCCCGTGAGTAGCTAACCCGTTTCAGGGAAAAACCATACTACCTCGTTAATTGCAGTTTTCCTAGTTTTGAGATTTTATGGTTGGTATGTTTTCACCTAGAGTGATTTGTATGACTTGTGCGGTTATTGTTTTGATATTTTGGTTCTATTTCTGTCGCAACCCGATGAGATGAGGGTTTTCCATATCATGCATCATATAGGAACTTGTAGAAATCACATGTCATGCATTCTTGCCATGCTATCTAGGGTGAATTAGCGATTTCATGATGTTGTGATAGACATTGTGTAGATTATGCAGGCTGTTGTGATAATTGCTTGATAGATTCTATGATGCTATGTTAGAAAACTATTGTTCTATTTCTTGCCTAAAATGAATGCCAAATTTTGGTTCTTGAGGTGTTATTGGCCCTCACGGATCAGAAATTAGCATCCTTTCTCTTGTTTTTAGTGTTTCTGGAATTCTGCACAGTTTCTGAGCTACTGCCCAGAAAATCCAGAATACACAGCATGTACTTTTTAGATACATGCCGTGTAGTTTTTAGGCCGTGTCACTGACCATGTGAGCAGAACACTGTGTCGTGGGAGTAACTTCGGGAACACGCCGTGTACCAATGGTAGACAGCGTTTGATTTTGGAGCCATGTACCCTGCCGTGTCACTAACAACATGGGTCGGGGAAGCTCGAGTAGAACATGCCGTGTCCACGGGGAACACGCCGTGTAGTCCTATCCAGGTACCCGACCGTGTCACGACCAACACTGGCCGGCGTGACCTTCCTTTCCACATGCCGTGTTTGTTCGGAACATGTCGTGTCGTCTTTCCTAGGTACCCGGCCATGTGATGAACAACACGGGACGTTGTCCCCTTTGCCTATGCACGTCGTGCTTGTTCGGAGCATGCCGTGTAAGGTCCAGCCATGTAGACTGTCATGTACTCAACAACACGGACTGTCGAAGCCTTGTCTAGTTCACGTTGTGTTTTTTTTCAAACATGCCGTGTAGTCTTGGGTTGAGACGGACCGTGTGGGCTAGCCGTGTAAGGAGACTCGGGCAGGGGAATACTTTTCAAGTACACACCGTGTGTGGGGGTCAACACGCCGTGTAGTTTGTAGTGTACATGACTTGTAGGGAAGGGGTACACGCCCATGTCAATGGTTTCAAAAGACACGCCATGTAGTTTTATACACGCCGTGCAGTTGTGTTATGAAATCTTGTGTGTTTTTCTTCCCCTCTTCCTGTTTTGTACTCTTGTGTTATCTGTCCTCGTTTCCTGATCTAAGGTGTGCTTTTGATCTTTCAGAGCTATGCCTCCGGGATGTCCTCCAGTCGTACTTCTGTCGTCAGGCAGTGATCAGACGCCAGACAGGGCTGATCAGGGACTTCCTATTGATCCCCCAGCCTAGACAGCTTTGGCATTGGTTGTCATACTAGTTGCAGGCACTGATGCGCAGTTCAGGGAAGGTTTCATGAGGATGATGTAGGCCTTCCAGGGAGCACCGCCTCCTTCTTCATCTCTGGCAGACTTGAAGCGGGTCTTTCAACAGCAGCATCCTCCCACGTTCTCGGGGGAGGGAGGACCTCAGGCTGCAGAGTCTTGGCTGGAAGCCATGATAACTATATATGAGCATCTGGAGATGCCTCCAGAGAGGCGGGTCAAGCTTTCCACCTACATTCTCCAAGACTCCGCCAAGAGGTGGTGGGACATGATCTAACAGGAGGGTCAGCATCATGCTATGACTTGGGAGGAGTTCCAGCGCGTGTTCTACGACTACTTTTACCCGGAGACCCTGAGGGCCGATCGAGCCCAGGGGTTCTTGAGCTTAGAGCAGGGTACTCTATCTTTCATTGAGTATTCCTCTTGTTTCACTGAGTTGTAGTGTTTTACACCCCTTCGGGATGGGAGTGGGGTGTTCTTGGCGAGGAAATTTAAGGATGGACTCAGGAGGGAGATCCACTTGCAGGTGAACATCTTCCAGCTGACTTCCATTACTTCAATAGTCAACCAGGCACTGATTGCGGAGCGCAATCTAAGAGACTCTGGAGCAGCGAGCTAGGGTGGTTCTGCTTCCAGAGCTAGCTTTCCTTCAGATGCAGCAAAAAGCGTCGTAGGTAGCCTATACGCGGTGACTCGAGGAAGCGAGACACATCTTCTGGCAGCCAAGTGACATGCTACCAGTGTGTCCAGATAGGGAACACGAGATCGCAGTGCCAGAGAGACCCCATGGAGTGCCGATCTTATGTCATGATGGGTCACCTTCAGCGTTTCGTCCAGGTTTTCTCACCAGCAGCAGGTGATCAGGGTTCTTCCATGACTCCTCGTTCCGGAGCAGCACCGCCAGTTTCTCACCAGTCAGGGAACTTGAGTTCTTCTGGCCGTTCGAGCCGAGGTGGAGGTTGAGGCCGTGGCGGTAAGCCACCAGATCCTCATCACCAGTAGGGAGGTTCAGCTCAGAGTGGTCAGCCAAGGCTGTAGGGCCGCGGTGCAGGCCAGTCTTTTGCCGTGGAGCAGACTTATCATGAGCAGGATCCCGGCCCTTCTACTGTTCGAGGTACGATTTTAGTAGCCTCAGTTTTATCTTCAGCCCTTTTCGATACTGGTGATACGCATAGCTTTATCTCTATTGCTATTTTGGAGAGCCTTGGACTCTGTGACTTTTCTTCTGCCGACTCGTTGACACTAGACACACCATTGGGAACAAGGACATCTAGTGTCCGCCAGTGTAGAGAGTGCCTTCTCGAGGTTGCAGGGTATCACTTCTTATGGGATATCTATGTCCTAGAGATGACATGCTATGATGTCATCCATGGAATGGACTGGTTGATTCACTTCCAGGTAGTCGTTGACTGTTATCGCCGCAGAGTGAGTTTTGTTTCACCAGAAGGTGAGTCCTTCCTTCATAGAGGTGAATCGGACATACGGGTGAGTCGGGCGGGACTCGAGCATCTTGGGATAGGAGGGGTGACAAACCAGATTTCTAGCCTCTATCTAGATGATCAGGGGACTCCACAGTTGTACTTTCCTCCAGTGGTGGATCGCTTCAGGGATATCTTTCCAGGGGACTTTTTGGGTTTGCCTCCAGAGCATGAGGTAGACTTCTCTTTTGAGCTCGTTCCAGGAGCGGCACCGGTGTCCATTCCTCTATATAGGATGGCCACACCTGAGTTGCAGGAGTTCAAGATGCAGTTGGAGGAGCCACATGCTAAGGGTTTCATTCGACCCAGTACTTCTCTTTGGTGTTCGCCTGTTCTGTTTGCGAAGAAGGTAGACGGTACCCTTCGGCTTTTTGTGGATTATCGGAAGCTGAACTAGTTGATGGTCAAGAACCGATATCCCTTGCCTTAGATTGATGACCTTTTCGATCAGCTTCGAGGAGACCAGGTGTTCTCGAAGATCAAATTGAGGTCAGGTTATCATTAGTTGCATGTTAGATCATCAGATATACCTCTGACAGCCTTCAGGAGTAGGTATGGTCTATACGAGTATACAGTCATGTCGTCCGGCCTCATGAACGTGCCTGAAGTTTTCATGGCACCAATGAACCGAGTGTTTCATCTTTATTTGGACTCCTTCGTCGTGGTATTCGTGGACGATATCTTACTGTACTCTCACACTCGACACGACCATGCCACAAATCTTGAGATCATTCTGAGTACACTGAGAGAGCATCGGCTTTAAGCTAAACTCTCGAAGTGCCACTTCTGGATGGATCAGATTCACTTATTGGGTCACATCATCTCAGAGGCAGGAGTATCAGTGGACCCAGAGAATGTGAGATCTATAGTTACTTGGGAGAATCCGAAGAACGTCTTTAAGGTACGGAGTTTCCTAGGGCTGGCTGGATACTACAGACAGTTCATTCAGGACTTTTTTGGTCTAGCAGCCCCTTTGACAGGTCTGACCAAGAAGGGGGAAAAGTTCTTATGGTCAGATTGATGTGAGTCAGCCTTTCAGGAGCTGAAATGGAGGTTGACGTCAGCACCGATACTAGTCTTGCCAGAGCCAGGCAGGAGCTACATTGTTTACTTTGATGCTTCGGGTATCGGGCTAGGAGTTGTGCTTATGTAGGGAGATGGAGTCATTGCGTATGGGTCTCGGCAGTTGAGGCCACATGAGAGGAACTACCCTACACACAATCTGGAGTTGGCATCTGTTGTTCATGCCATGCGTTGTTGGAGACATTATCTTCTGGGAGATCACTTTATGGTTTTGACTGACCACAAGAGTCTCAAGTATATCTTCACACATCGTGATTTGAATCAGAGTCAGCGTAGGTGGGTCGAGTACCTTCAGTCTTTTGAATTTGAGATCACCTATACGCCGGGAATGGGCAACGCCATGGCAGACGCATTGAGCAGGAGAACTTAGATTCAGGCAGTTCAGGAGGCCAGTAGTGAGTGGCAGCTGATGGCTCTGTTCACTGAGATGCATATGGAGGTGCATGATAGGCAGGGACAAACTTTTCTATCTTCTGTAGCTATTACCTCAACACTACATGATTGGGTACGGATGAGGCAGCTATCAGACTCAGAAGGCTTAGTCTTACCAGAGAGTGTGTCAGGAGTGGACCCTCTTCCTGGATGGACAGTGGGTGAGGATGAGATCTTGCATTTCCAAGGATGCGTATGGGTTCCAGAAGACATACGTGAGGAGCCGATGCGGGATTTCCATTCCTCTACTTGGGCAGTTCATCCTGGCTTCACCAAGATGTATCGGGACCTTTATCTCCAATACTGGTGGTCTGGTATGAAGAAGGATGTTGCAGGTTTTGTCATTAGATGATCTACTTGTCAGCAGGTGAAAGCAGAGAATCAGGGACCAGCAGGCCATTTACAGCAGTTACCTTCCGGAGTGGAAGTGGAATGATGTTGCGATGGACTTAGTGATTGGGTTGCTATGATCACCCCGAGGGAACGATGATATTTGGGTTTTCGTCGACAGACTTACAAAGGATGCTCACTTCATGACGATCAAGGAGACCTTCAGTGTCGATGATCACATACGAATTTACATCAGAGAGATTCTGAATCTGCATGGAGTTTCGTGCTCTATTATTTCAGACAAAGATGCACGATTTACCTCTCAGTTCTGGCAGGGACTTCAGAAGGCCATGGGTACAAAGGTACTTTTTAGTACAGCTTACCATCCCCAGACTGACGGCCAGTCCGAGCGCATGATCCAGGTGCTTGAAGATATGCTCCGAGCTTGCATCCTTGACTTTGGCAGTTATTGGGAGAAGCATATTCCTCTGTTGGAGTTTTCCTACAACAACAGTTTCCAGGCGACCATTCAGATAGCTCCATACGAGGCTTTGTACGGTAGGCCATGCCGATCACCCTTATGCTGGCTGGAGGCAGGAGAGGCAGCTTTGCTGGGACCTCGTCTTTTTCAAGAGACTTCAGAGTAGAGAGAGCTGATTCGGAAGAGGATGGATATAGTGCAGTCTCGACAGAAGTCTTATGCTGATCAGCAGAGATGACCTTGGGAGTTCAATGTCGGTGATAAGGTTTTCCTACGTGTCGCACCGAGGTTGGGACACAAGAGGATTCAGAGATAGGGTAAGCCTTCACCGCGGTATGTCGGCCCGTTTGAGGTGTTGGAGAGAGTGGGATCGGTTGCCTATCGGTTGCAGCTACCTCAGAGGTATTGGGCCATGCAGGACTTCTTCCACGTCTCATAGCTCTGACGCTACTTTTCAGACCCGTCTCACATCTTTCAGCCTGAGGAAGTCGAGCTTGAAGAGGATGCGTCGTTCAGGGAGCATCCTATCTGGATTGTCGATCGTAGTATGAAGGTTCTCTGTGGGCGGTTTGTTCCTCTGTTACGAGTGTTATGGCAGCACAGACGAGTACAGGACGAGACCTAAGAGAGGGAGGTCGATGTAAGATCGCAGTGGCCGGAGGTGTTCAGGGTTTCTCCTTCTCCGCCTCGTAAGGGAAATTCAGGGACAAATTTCTTTGAGGGAAGTTTGTAAGAGCCTGGATCTCTTTTCAGGTATGTTTTTCCTTTTTTCTGGATTTTTTGAGAAAAATGAGTTTTCTGGAAAGTTCAGATGTACACGCCGTGTACATTCTGAGTACACGCTGTGTACTCCTTCCCCGGCTCGAAGGCGTGTGCTGGTCATGTCCGGGCCACACACACAGTGTGTAAGGCTGAGGTGGAGTCCAGTTATTTTGGAGTATGGAAAATTTGAAGTAAACGCCATGTACTCCAAAATTACACGCCATGTACTTTCTTTTTTTCATTAAACGGACCGGGGTCGCATCTAACCCACGTATCCGTCTTCTTCTTCAGGTTTCGACCATCTGGGAGCGACCGTACGACTGGATCTTCGACGGATTCCCGCCTCATCGTCCGTTCTCCGATTCGAGTTCGGGTAGTTGCATTGGAATCGCAGCGGTGAGTTCTTCCTTCTACTTTATCCTTGTTTCTTGATTCCTCCTCGTTTCCATGTTATCGTGGGATGAACGTTCTGTGCATTTTCTTATATCTACGTTATTCTAAGGGGAACTTGTCGTCGATTTTCATGCATATCGATCTCCTAGGATCGAGGTAGGAGGTTTGTGCCTTTCGGTTGAAAGTTGATGAATATTATGTGCAAATTCAACCAATACCCTTGAACGGGGTATTGCTTGTTTCCTGTTTTTCCCTTGCTACTTTCCTACTTTGCTTGATTGCTTTAGTAGAGGTTATTTCTTGTGATTAGATTATTTTGTTTGTGCTCAGTTTTCCTTTCCATGCCTACTTGTTGGATTGTGGACTGTTGTTTTATTGTTGCTATTGAGCCTTAGTTGATAGCCAAGTAGTTCTTGAGGTTTACTTGGACGATGTACACGTGATTTGACCATGTGTTACCTTTTACTCAGGACTATGAGAACCTATAGTAGAAGACCAAAGGGAGAATTGACGGAAGGGATTCCCCAGAGTGTCTTCTTAATCACTACACGAGACCAAGGGGAGAATTGATGAAAGGGCTTCTCCAGAGTGTCTTTAACTACGACGCGGGCCACAAGGGGAATTGACGTTGAGTGCTTCCCAAGAGATCTTTTAGCACGATACGAGACTATAGGGGGAATTGACAGCGAGTGCTTCCCCAGAGAGTCATCTTAATTACGTAGCTGAACTAGAGGGGTGAGACTGTGTGTGCCTCCCAGAGGGTTGCTAGTAATTAGAGGTTGAACCATAGGGGTTAGACTGTGAGAGCTACCGAGAGTGTTACCTATTTACTTTTTGTTGCTTGCTGCTTACTTGTGTGCTATGCTTGTTATAACTGTGGAATGTAGATGTTGTGCTTTTCTGTTTAATACTTCTTCTTTTAGTAATTACATGTATTCATTTACTGTTAGGCACAGATCCTTGGGTGGTTTCCTACTGGGATTGTATCTCACAACCTATTTGGGCCATGCTTTTGGCCCCAAGCGGACTATGTTGCTACAGTTATAGATAAGGGCAAGTGCCCTTCTTCTTCATGATCTTGACTGCACCAGGAGTGGGGGAGCATGGGACCGAGTCGTGGCTCGCGATGCTGTAGATCATATTTTGTTTTTCTTTTTCACTTGGTTTTAGTTGTATTTATGCACGTTGTTGTGTTTGATGTCTTCCTCAGATACTTGTACCTGCTCCATCTTTTTCATCATAGTGATATCTCTAAATTTCTTCTTTTGTTTGATTTCTGTTGTTATGCATGTTGTTTACTGCTTCCGCTGTTTATTGTTGTTTCTTACCTTGTATACCTTACCGAATGAGGGCATAGTTTCCCCACCGACTCACCAAGGCCCTCGCTGCTAGTCGGCACACTCTGGCATTCGGGGAACCGTGCTTGTGGTCATGTGGCGAATCGGGTACGAGGCACCGGTGGAGGGGATCCAGACTCGGGACGTTACAATTAAAAAAAAACATTCACTAGGATTTGATCCCAGGGCCCCCTAGTTTATCATTGAACGACTTAACCACTAACCTAACATGACTTTTGTGAACAAAATTACATAAATATATATATGTATTTTCATAATTATTTTAATTTTTGATTTATATAATGTTCCCTGTAATAAGATCTGATTAAAATTCAAAGGACAAATACCAACGGTTGTCAAAACCATTGGTATAGGTCCTGATTCTGGATTCAATTGTGGGTTGAAGGTTGATATATGGGGGACATTTACCAAAGGTTTCTCAAAACTATTGGGATAGGTATACCCTTTCCCAAAGGTTTGGCCGAACCATTGGAAAAGGTGTCCACAAAGTGGAATTTTCCCAACAGTTTGCCAAAAACCGTTGGGAAAGCTGGCCTCAAAGTGAGCTTTCCCAACGGTTTGGCCATACCATTGGGAAATGGGACCTATAGAAATAGTTTTTACAAACCATTGGTATAGAAGTGTTGGGAATGGTCATATTTCTAGTAGTTATCTGTAGGTCATTTGATCATCATCGGTATCGGTAGGTCATTTGATCAGCATCGGTATCGTTAGGTCATTTGATCAGCATCGGTATCGGTAGGTCATTTGATCAGCATCAGTATCGGTAGGTCATTTGATCAGCATCGGTATCGGTAGGTCATTTGATCAGCATCCGTATCAGTATGTCATTTCATCTACATCGGTATTGGTAGGTCATTTGATCAGCATCAGTATCAGTAGGTCATTTGATCACCATCGAAATCGGTAGGTCATTTGATCAGCATCTGTATCGGTAGGTCATTTGATCACCATCGGTATTGGTGGGTCATTTGATCTGCATCGGTATCAGTAGGTCATTTGATCAGCATCATTATTGGTAGTTCATTTGATTAGCATTGGTATGACCGTTCTCATCGGTGTGACCATTGTCATCGGTGCGACTGTTGTCATCGGTGCGGCCATTACCATCGGTGCAACCGTTATCATCGGTGGGACCGTTCTCATTGGTGGGACCGTTCTCATCGGTGTGACCGTTCTCATTGGTGACTCGTGAGAATAAATAATGGTGTTTCAAAAACATGAAATTCTCACAACAAGTCTGTTCAATCCAGAACATTTCCAGGCCAATATTAAACTATAAATAGTCATAGATAAACTTCTTTAGACATGATTAAACATATATAAACACATGAAAAATTGACTAAATCAACTTATAAAGAAGATTACGATGATTTGTGATTATTAAAATAACCATCTCCCAGAGAGTTCAACAAAAAGGCTTCTTTGAAATAGGGGATTTAATACCAAACAAATGCATCAATCATTTAAACATAAGCACCTCAAACCCTCATTTTTTGACAGTAATAAATCAAATTCTTGCTAAATCAAGCATGGTTTGGTTCTCTCAAGAAGTGGGTTGAATGTAAAGAATATGAAAATAATGGTTTAGAAGCCTCACAGGAAAGTGAATTCAAATATAAAGACAGTGAGATGTAGCACGGGATTCAAAATTCAGTGTACTTTTCATGAAATTACTAAATATTTGAACTTGAAAAAAAGTCATTTCAGCATTCATTTTAGCTTAGTTTCAAGGGATAAATTGTTTCAATTATTGATAAGGATTTCAAAATGGTGATGAGAATCGTTTCAGCTCAAAAGTTTTAAAAACTCACAGAAAATTGAAAAATAAACACACCGAATTTGAAAAACACACAATTTTTTTTGTTTAGTTTTTTTTAACAAGAAAACAATTGAAATTACTAAACTAATAGGTTCCCTCCCCCGCACATAAAATATTTCATTGTCCTCAATGTGAACCCATGAGATTATATATGCACATGAAATGTACAATTTTAAATAGGACAAGGAATAAAAAAATAAATGGTTTGGAACAACCTGATGTGATCAAGTGATGAGGGGGTAATGCAGTGTGATAAAATTCACTACATTAGTAGGAAGTCCTTCAATTTATCTCTTAAAATGTTTCCCATTGACTGTAAATCTATTTTCTGTGTCTTCTTGGGTGATCTCCACTACACCATAATGAAAAACCTTAGTCACAGCATAAGGACGTAACAATCTAGAATGCAACTTACCATGCATCATCTTTAGTTTTGAACTATAGAGAAGGACTTTCTCTCCGACATGAAACTCCCTTTGTTGGATCATTTTGTCATGAACTACTTTCGATCTTTCATTATAGAGCATTGAGTTCTCATATGATGAAAATAGAATTTCTTTAAGCTCTTGAATTTGCATCTTCCTTTGGATTCCAGCATGGGCCAAATCCATGTTGCATTTCTTTATAGCCCAATAAGCCCGATGCTCAACCTCCACAGGGAGATAACATGCTCTCCCAAAAAAATATGAAATAGGGACATACCAATGGGTGTCTTGTAGGCTGTCCTATAATCCCATAATGCATCATCCAAGCGCTTTCTCCAATCCTTCCTATTTGGCTTCACAGTTTTCTATAAAATCTATTTCAACTCACGATTTAAAACCTTAGCCTAGCCATTTGTTTGGGGGTGGTATGGTGTTGACGTTTTGTGTGTCACCCCATACTTCCGAAGGAGGGAAGTGAAATTCTGATTGCAGAAGTTTGTCCCTTGTTCACTGATGATGGCCTTCAGTACTCCAAACCTGCAAAAAATTTCTCTTTGACAAATTCCACAACAACATGAGAATCATCAGTACTAGTGGCCTTAACCTCCACCCATTTACTCACATAATCACCAGAAACCAAAATGTACAAAAAACCAGTGGAACTAGGAAAAGGACCCATAAAATAGATTCCCCATACATCGAAAGTCTCACATAATATTATGGGTTTTTGGGGAATCTCATGTCTCCTAGAAATGTTCCCAGTGAGTTGGAAATGAGAGCATGACTTAAAAAACACATGGGAATCATAGAATAAGCTAAGAAAATATAATCCAGAGTCCAAAACATTCCTAGATGTCTATTGGGGTCCAAAGTGTCCACCACAAGTAAGTGTATGATAGAATTGTATAACAGACTAAAACTCATGATCAGCAATGTCACGACCCGTCCTCGGGGCCCGTGCCGTGACTACCCCAAGCCCTCCTTCCATAGGCCAGGGGCTGGAGACTAGCACCAAAGGCGTAAATGACGATAACTGGGTGGAATTTCCTTTATAAAGTAACAAAACACCATAGAGTACAAGCAGAAGTAAAACACTAAGTACAAAGAGAAGTGCTGAAAAGTAAATGGGCCAGAATACAAACCCAACTTAAAGTACAATAGAAAAAGACAATAGCTGGAAGAACGGAAGCGGCTCCTGGGACGTCCTCCTCAGATCCTACATAAAGGGTAGGTACGGATAGACTCCACAATGCTCTCACCAATCCACCTCCTCCGAGTGTCGTCTCACCGTGAAGTCCACCTCTAGATACTGACTCGTCGTGTAGTCCACCTCCGGGTACCGTCCAGTCCTCGAGCACTCGGCCTCTGTCAGTACTGCCCGTCATCTGCAACCAACACAATGAGGTGCGGGTGTAGCCTATGCAGGGGTGAGTATAACGATACTCAGTAGGGACCCCGAGACCCTCAAGGTCTCCCTAAAACCAACAAGGATAACCACAAAGAAGATCTCAACAGATAACCTCTACTTAGGTATATGCCCATAAATATACCTAAGTTATCAAGTAAACCATCTCAATCATGAGGAAACACAAAGATTATGAAATCAACGGATAACCACTACCCAGTTATATGCCCATACATATACCTAAGTTATCAAGTGACCCATCTCAGTCACAAGGCAAACACAAGGTCATAGACTCTGCTCAACCAGGATTTTCATTATCGAAACCATAACTGCTGAAGAGCCCCGTCTCTGGAGTGTACAGTGGTCATGTCACGACTCCTAGGTACTTCTCACTAATATAAGTCTCTGAGGTACTCCTCCTATCGAGTACCGCGGGTATGCTTCCAAATACTGGGCGCTCCGTCCGCCGTGGGTCTGCCGCCAAATACTAGGAGCTCCCCCTAATAGCCTACAGAGGTACTCCTCCGGTTGAGTACCATGGGTCTGCTGCCAACTACCAGGTGCTCCGTCCGCTATGGGTCTGCCGCCAAATATAGGGCGCTCCGTCCACTAGGCTAGTCAACTCACTCCAAGTCGAGTCGGTCAAGTAGTCGTCTACACGGTCTCCGTACTCCGTATGCTCGTCTCCGGGAAGGACCGCTCCATGAGATACTAATCAATACTCCAAGTATCACAAGTCCCACAAAGAAGTATCTCAATGGACCGCCTCATCATAGGGGTCTCAACGCAACAGACGGCGCGTCACTCGGACGCTCGTTCTGTGAGTTATTAGCCTTTTCATCCCAGGGGCCCGGTTGGTTTCGTGTGCAAACCAACACATCCATATATCAACTATACCCCAAAATCTCATAGGTTATTCTCATAGGGAACGTTTCTCAATGTGATCACCAACGCCGCTGACGGTTTGTCAAACGGACGTTTGGTCTGAAAGATATCAGCTTTTTCGTTCTAGGGGCACGATTGGATTTTGGGTACAATCCAACTCATCCACTATCCAACAGCAACCAAAACTCAGGCGAAGCATGCCAAATGTTCCGTCTCATCAAGAGGAAATCAACGAGACAGACGTTGCATCAATCAGACGCCAGGTCTGTGAGTTATTGGCTTTTTCTTTCTAGGGGCTCGGTTGGTTTCGTCAGCGAACCAACCCGACCGCACTCTGAAGACATCCAAACCTTGAGCGGTGTAAGCCAAAAGTTCCCTCTCATCAAGAGGAAACCAAAAAAGTCGACGGCACGTCAATCGGACGTCCGAAACTCATGATATAAGCGTTTCCGCTCTGAGGGCCCGGTTGGTTTTGTATCCAAACCAACCCGACCGAACCCAAGGTATTCCAAAACCTTGAGTGTAATAAACCGAAACGACCGGCTCGATCCAAGGGTCGCATTTCCGCTGACGGCGCATCGATCGGAGGACTACAGCTCAAGATATGACCAAAAAACCCGTGAGGGGTCCGAAAACGGGGGGTCTGGGCCCGGATCGACCCGACCCAACCCCCCATGGGTTGGCCCGAATCGGGTCGACCTGACCCGAGTCCGGGGCCGACCCGGATGGCGCGACCCGACCCGGCCGGGGGGGTTCGGCCCGGCCTGGACATGACCCAGCCCGACTGGAGGATCGGCTCGGCCGGTTACGGCCGAGCGAAGCGGAGCGGGGCGCTGCCCCCGTGTGAAGAATCGCGGCCCCGCGGTTGGGGCCGCCCGTGCCAGCGGATGCGGTAGCCGGCCGCGTCCCGCTGCCAACTTTCGTTCCTGCGTGGTCGCGGTACCGTGCTCTGCCGTCGCGGCTTCAGCCGCGGCGTATTCTTCCGGCGGTGCTCCAGGCGCCGCCGCCCCCGACCGTCGGTGCCTCCGCGCCGGTGTGGTACGCCGACAGGGGCTTCTGCGGACCACCGGACACGCTCCGGTGGTCTTATTCGCCTGCGGTCTTCGCCAGTGATCATCCCGAGACCCGACCTTCACTGCAAAGATCCCACAACGCCCGTGCGGCCCCATTTGTCGTCTCCCGTCAATCCACACGTTAATTAACAAATCGTGTCGTCTTCGTGGTTCTCCGGCGCAACGCGATGGCGCCGCACCCCTTCGCCGTGGCCCGACTCCATTCGCGCATTTCTTCTGGTTTCTGTGACGCAGCAAGACGGCGTGGCATCCTTGTTCGTTTTCACGTCGCGGCGCGACGGAGCCGCGCATTCTTTGCCGCATGATTCCGCGCGGTGCAACGGCACCACGCCATTCCCGTTTCAATCCACAAAAGAAACCGACATGGATAAGGAGGAGGGTCGGCCGTGTTTGTGTGGTCCGGCCCCCTCTCGTTAATTGATAGCAATTGGTCATATTTCATGAAGAACGTCAAGGTAATAATCACAAACAAATTAAATAAATAAACCCCTACAGTTTTCCCGCAAACAAGAATTCCCAACCCGCAACATATTCTTCACAGATCAACTTGATGTTTAGTTGATCCGCGTTCTTTGATTTAGAAGGAAGTAACATGGGGTTTATTAATATTATCAAAACAATTCCCTACTTCGACATTGCTTGAACGGAGGTTTGTCGAACGAGGATTCGTCACGGAAAGAGACATCGCAAAAGAAGACGTCGTCGGCATCGCAGTAAGAGGCATCGCAGAAGGAGACGTCGCGGAAGGAGACGTCGACCTCTGAGGAATCTGGCGTTCTTCGCGTTCTTGGCTTTATTCGCGTTCTTCGTGTTCTTCGACGAAGAAGATAAACAATCTCAAGTCTCCCTTAGCTTTTCTCCCAAATCTCTCAAGCAACAAGCCTCCCACCCCAAAATAAAATAAGTCCCTCACTTATTTTATTAACACAACTTAAGGTTTGAAATTCAAGAGTTTGAAATTCAAACACTCACGTTAAACACACTTCATTAATAACATAAGTTATAAAAAATTATGTTATCAATTTAAAATGTGAGTTGAGGGAGTTAAGGAATGAGAACGGGTGGGGTTCGTGTGGGCCCCACCACCCTCATAACCTCCCTTGGGAAGTTGGGTAGTTACCCAACTTCCACCCAAAGCCTTAAACCACTAAAAGAAAATAAAAAATGTAGTTAATTTATAAATTAAACAACCACAATTTTTATCATCTTCTCTCATGAAAACGCAACTCCGAAAGTGGTGTTCCTAAGCAATTACTGGAGCTACAGTTGCATCAGTGCCATCGGAATTCGATTCCGAGCACCGGTTCAGAAGATAGGAATTCCCACTCGTTCGTTCACTGAACGTACCCGAGCCAAACTTTGGAAAATGATTTCGGGCACACCGGGCATTGAAATCAGACGCCGTCAGAAACTGCGTTTGTGTAAAATTCCAAAGAAAATTATGAAAAAAAATTTCCTTTAAATTTCTTGGTCTTTACATTAATCCCACCTCAGGGCTTTACATCTCCGTAAAGCTTGACCACAAACTAGGGATACAAAAGCGGTACTGAGCACACATCTGGGCCTTCCGCTCCAATGTGCTCACCTAGAGGTTCCCGTACATCCAGTGAATGTGCACCCGAGGAATTTTCCATCCTCATAAGATGCTCTCTTATCGATCCTCGATCCCCACTAGAACCTCCGTGAAAGTCACCCCATCGCCAAAGTCCACCTCCCCATGGTCGATGATATGCAAAGGGTCAACCACGTATCTCCTCAGTTGAGATACGTGGAAGTCGTCGTGCACCTAATGCAATTGAGGTGGATGCGTCAAGCGGTAAACCACTTCGCCTACCCAGATGAGGACCTAAGAAGGTCCACTGAACCGCTGGGATAACTTTCCTCCTTGGACACATCTCCGTAAACCTCGTTGAGGGGAAAACCGTATAAGGACGTGATCATCATCCTCGAACTCTAGAGACCTCCAATTCCTGTCAGCATAAAGCTTCTGTCGGCCATGTGCTGTCCTCATCCGCTCTTGGATGACCTGGACCTTCTCTAGTCTCACAAGAACTGCTATGATTTCTTCTTTTCCAATAAGAGAAATCTGGTCTCATCCCCTAGATGAACCTCATTCATTGCCTAATACAGTCAATCCTGACATGAATTATGCATTCATGCCTTGGATGACGTCGTAAGGCCTCAACGTAACTACCAAGAGATCCAACTTTCACTCTCGCCTCCAAGGGTTGAGTCACACTGTCAGCATCAGTGTGAGGTCACAAGGTCTCCTCCAGTAGAAATCTCGAATGTGAGGGTCAAGTCAACAGTCTTAACCAGGACCACTCAGTATCAACCAAACAAAAGGACAGGAAAGCAATCATCATAATGATAAGTGTCTTTTTATTGTTGTAGCTCATAGTTCAAGGACATGAATCATCTACAAACAAACATCAACAAAACTAGAAGCAACATGATCAATAGCCTCCAGGTCTGGAGCTTGTCCCGCTCTTGTCCATCTGCTTCCGGAGCTCCATGACCATAGGCCTCAGCTTCTTGAAGCTGAGCTCTCTCATGTCCTCATGTCCCCTGCGGTTGGGGTGGACCTCCTAGTGGTGGTGGTGGAAACACCCCGAAGCATCGTCCACCTCCAGCTGCATGGCCAGCTCCTCTACCATGGCCTCCTCCTCCTTGTGGTCTTCCCTAATTGAACCTATGCCTCTACCCAGGAGGTTCTTCATTTAACTGCTGGTCATCTGCATGGCGGGTCAGACAGTCACGTGCCATTGACCAATTCCGCCGTAGGAGTAACACTGTCCACTCTCGGCAAGACTGGCTCTGACTCCACCCCGGTTCCCCCGCACAACTAAACCTGAGTCATGCAGTCGGCCACCGGTAGGTCTGGTCCTCTTGGACCTCTGCGTCGACTGTCTAATGCCTGCTGCAGAAGACTCTGCCGCATGTCAGCTAGTGGTGGGTCCTGCTGCTGGAGACTTCTCATCAAGGAAACTCTCCACTAAGAGGGCTCTCTCCAACACCCCTATCTGCATTGGAATGCTGTGAGAAACAACAGAAGCTCTAATCTCTCGCATGAGCCCCTGCTCGAAGGTTCGGGACCTGAAGAACAGGTCACGTACCATATCTGTGGAGTAGCGTGAGAGGTCTGTGAACCTTGCTGAATACTGCGCCAGTGTCATGCTGCCCTACCGCAGCTGATGTAGCTCTTGTATACGCACTACTCGAAGGGTGGCTGGTACAAACTCTGCCCGGAACAGGCTCTCGAAGTCATCCCAAAGAAGTGTCGCCTCGTTATGCATCTAGATAATTAGGCTCCAATATCTTCCTGCTGCTTCCTGAAGAAGGCTGACATCAAGGATCACCATGAAGTCTGATGGCGTCCCCACTAGCCTGATGACACTCACCACAGCCTCCAGCCAATCCTCAACTACCTACGGGTCCGTCTCTCCCCTGAACCTAGGTGGCCTCTGGCACTGGAACTCGTGCAGTGCGCTCAGGTGACGTGCACCCTCTGCTGCTGGGGATGGAGGCATCGGTGGCCCAACGGGTAGTAGTAATGTTGGTGCCTCTGCTAGTGCCTCAACTGGAATAGAGCCATGTACTGAGGCCACGTCGCTTGGTGGGCTGTCAGTACGAACAACTCTCGGGGCTCTAGCTGGTCGTCCACGGGGAGGCATCCTGAAAGAAACAAACATGACATGGTCAAAAGATTATACCTGGTGAGCTGACCTAGTTTGATCTGACATTTAAAAACTTCTAGAAACACTCACACAATCAGTGTTTTCGTGTACAAAGTCGGAAATCAGTTGTCAGGGTCTTGGTGTATGGATACGTTGGCCGCCCACACTAACACTGGATTCCATGAACTGAAAACCACGCTCGGTACTCTTAAAACTATTGCTTCACAAAAAGAAAATATCAGAGTTATAAGTTCGGCTATAGTACCGACTCCTCTGATACCAATTTGTCACGACCCGTCCTCGGGGCTCGTGTCGTGACTACCCCATGCCCGCCTTCCATAGGCCTGGGGCTGGCGACTAGCACTAAAGGCGTAAAGCCCGATAACTGGGAAGGAATTTCCTTTATAAAGTAACAAAAAACCACAAAGTACAAGCGGAAGTAAAACACTAAGTACAAAGAGAAGTGCTGAAAAGTAAATGGGCCAGAATAAAAACCCAACTGAAAGTACAACAAAAAAAGACAATAGGTGGAAGAACGGAAGCGGCTCCTGGCATGTCCTCCTCGGATCCTACCTGAAGGGTAGGTACAGATGGCGCAACTCCTGGATCGTCTACCATGGATCCTACCTGAAGGGTAGGTACAGATAGCCTCCACAACGCTCTCGCCCGTCAACCTCCTTCGAGTGTCGTCTCACCGTAAAGTCCACCTCCGGATACTAACTCATCGTGTAGTCCACCTCCGGGTACCATCCAGTCCTCGAACACTCGGCCTCCGTCAGCACTGCCCGTCGTCTGCAACCAACACAACGAGGTGCGGGCATAGCCCGTGCAGGGGTGAGTATAACGATACTCAATAGGGACCTTGAGACCCTAAAGGTATCCCTAAAACGAACGAGGATAACCACAAAGAAGATCTCAATAGATAACCTCTACATAGGTATATGCTCATAAATATACCTAAGTTATCAAGTAACCCATATCAATCATGAGGAAACAAAAAGATTATGAAATCAACGGATAACCACTACCCAGGTATATGCCCATACATATACCTATGTTATCAAGTGACCCATCTCAGTAATGAGGAAAACACATGGTCATAGACTCAGCTCAACCAGGATTTTCATTATCGAAACCGTAACTTCTGAAGAGCCCCGTCTCTGGAGTGTACAGTGGTCCTATCACGACTCCGAGGTACTGCTCACTAATCCAAGTCTCTGAGGTACTCCTCGTGTCGAGTATCGCGGGTCTTCTTCCAAATACTGGGCGCTTCGTCCAATATGCGTCTGCTGCCAAATATCGGACGCTCCCCCTAATAGCCTACAGAGGTACTCCTCCGGTCGAGTATTGCGGGTCTGCATCCAACTACCAAGCGCTCTGTCCGCTGTGGTTCTGCCGCCAAATACCAGGCGCTCCGTCCACTTGGCTAGTCGACTCACTCCAAGTCGAGTCGGTCAAGCAGTCGTCAGGTCTCAGTTGACTACACGGTCTCCGTACTCCGAATGCTCATCTCAGGTAGGGACCGCTCCACGAGCTACTGATCAATACTCAAAGTATCACAATTCACACGAAGAAGTATCTCAAAGGACCACCTCGTCATAGAGGTCTCAACGCAATAGACGGTGCGTCAGTCGCATGCCCGGTCTGTGAGTTATTAGCCTTTTTGTCCCAGGGGCCCGATTGGTTTTGTGTGGGAACCAACATGGCCGTATCTCAACTGTACCCCGAACTCTCATAGGGTATTCTCATAGGGACCTTTTCTCAACGTGATCACCAACGCCGCGGACGGTTCGTCAAACGGACGTCCGGTATGAAAGATATCAGCTTTTTCGTTCTAGGGGCCCGGTTGGATTTCGGGTACAATCCAACCTGGACACTATCCAACAGCAACCAAAACTCGGGCGAAGCATTCCAAAAGTTCCGTCTCATCAAGAGGAAATCAACGAGATAGACAACGCGTCAATCGGACGCCCGGTCTGTGAGTTATTGGCTTTTTCTTTCTAGGGGCCCGGATGGTTTCGTGAGCGAACCAACCCGACCGCACTCCGACGACATCCAAACCTCGAGTGGAGTAATCCAAAAGTTCTGTCTCATAAATAGGAAACCCATAAAGTTGACGGAACTTCAATCGGACATCTGGAACTCACGATATAAGCGTTTCTGCTCCGAGGGCCCTGTTGGTTTCGTATCCGAACCAACCCAGCCAAACCCAAGGTATTCCGAAACCTTGAGTGTAATATACCGAAACGACCTCCTAGATCCAAGGGTTGCATCGTCGCTGACGGTGCGTCGATCGGAGGTTTACAACTCATGATATGAGTGAAAAACCGTGAGGGGCCCGAAAACGGGGGGTCTGGGCCCGGACCGACCCGGCCCAACCCCCCAGGGTCGGCCTGAACTGGGTCGACCCGACCCGGGTCCGGGCCCGACCCGGATGGCGCGACCCGGCCTGGCCGGGGTGGCCTGGCCCGGCCTGGGCATGACCCAACCTGGCCGGTGGGTCGGCTCGGCCGGTTACAGCTGAGCGGAGCGGAGCGGGGCGTTGCCCCCGCGTGAAGAACCGCGGCCCCGCAATTGGGGCCGCCCGTACCAGCGGACGCGGCAGCCGGCCGCATCCCGCTGCACCCTTCCGGTCCCGCGCGGTCGCGGGACAGCGCTTCGCCGTCGCGGCTTCATCCGCAGAGGATTCTTCCGGCGGCGCTCCGGGCACCGCCACCCCCGACCGCCGGCGCCGCCATGCCGGCATGGCGCACCGGCGGGGCTTCCGCGGACCACCGGACACGCTCCGGTGGTCTGATTCGCCTGCTGTCTTCGCCAGTGACCATCCCGGGACCCGACCTTCACTGAAAAGATCCCACAATTCCCGTGCAGCCCCTTTGTCTTCGCCCGTCAATCCGCACGTTAATTAACAAATTGCGCCGTCTTCGTGGTTCTCTGGGTTGATGCGATGGCGCCGCGCCCCTTTGTTGTGGCCCGACTCCATCCGCGGATGTCTTCGGGTTTTTCCGATGCGGCACAACGACGTCATCCTTCTTCGTTTTCACGGTGCGGCGCGATGGCGCCGCGCATTCCTTACCGCACGATTCCTCACGGTGCAACGACACTGCGCCATTCCCATTACAATCCACAAAAGAAACCAACATGGATAAGGAGGAGGGTCGGCCATGTTTGTGCGGTCCGGCCCCCTCCCGTTAATTGATAGAAATAGGTCATATTTCACGAAGAACGTCAAGGTAATAATCATGAACAAATTAATTAAATAAAACCCTATAGATTTCCCTCAAACAATAATTCCCAACCCGCAACATATTCGTCACGGATCAACTTGATGTTTAGTTGATCCGCGTTCTTTGATTTAGAAGGAAGTAACATGGGGTTTATTAATTTTCAAAAAACAATTCCCTACTTCGACGTTGCTTGAACGGAGGTTCGTCCAACGAGGATTTGTCGCGGAAAGAGACGTCGTGAAAGAAGACGTTGTCGGCGTCGCGGTAAGAGGCGTCGCGGAAGGAGACGTCGCGGAAGGAGACATCGACCTCCGAGGAATCCGGCATTCTTTGCGTTATTCGCGTTCTTCGCGTTCTTCGTGTTCTTCGATGAAGAAGATGAAGAAACTCAAGTCTCCCTTATCTTTTCTCCCAATGCTCTCAAGCAACAAGCCTCCAACCCCAAAATAAAATAAGTCCCTTACTTATTTTATTAACACAACTTATGGTTTGAAATTCAAGAGTTTGAAATTCAAACACTCACATTAAACACACTTCATTAATAACATAAGTTATCAAAACATAAGTTATCAAATTAAAATGTGAATTGAGGGAGTTAAGAAATGTGAAGGGGTGGGGTTTGTGTGGGCCCCACCACCCTCATAAACTCCCTTGGGATGTTGGGTAGTTACCCAACTTCCACCCAAAGCCTTAAACCACTAAAAGAAAATAAAAATTGTAGTTAATTTATAAATTAAACTTCCATAATTTTTATTGTCTTCTCTCGTGAAAACACCGCTCTGGATATGGTGTTCCTAAGCAATTAACGGCACTACGGTTCCATCGGTGCCCTTAGAATTTGATTCCGAGCACCGATTCAAAAGATAAGAATTCTCGCTCGTTCGTTCACTGAACGTACCCGAGCCAAACTTCGGAAAATGATTCCGGGCACACCGGGACTCGGAATCAGGTTCTGTCAGAAACTGCGTTCGTGTATAATTCCAAAGTAAATTAAGAACAAAAAATTCATTGAAATTTCCAGGTTTTTACAAGCAACAAACCTCTTAATAACTTGATCACTAAACTTTTTCCAAAGGTATGGATCATCCCAAACATAATACCGGGACTCACTTTTTAATTTTTGGACTTGATGTTTCTTTAAATTTGTAGGGATTTCAGAGGAAACATGTCAGTTAACTAAATATGCATACCAAGGATGTGTACCTCAGATGGAATTAATATTCTCATCGGGGAAAGTTTCCTGAAGTGGTACATGGTCCAAGGTTTCATCCTCTAGTGTGTGAGTAAGCCTACTCATGTGGTCTGCCACTATTTTTTCTGACCCTTTTTTCTTTATCTCTATTTCAAATTCTTTAAGAAGGAGCATCCATTGAATTATCCTCGGCATTGCATCTGGCTTCTTCAAGAGGTACCTCAAAGATTCATGGTAAAAAAACAACTACTTTATAGCCCAATAAATATGACCAGAATTTATCTAAAGCACATATAATAGAAAGTAACACCTTTTTCGTGGTTTTGTAGTTTTATTTTATTGAATCCAGTATCCTTGATGCATAGGAAATCACATGTGAACATCCCTCCACCCACTAAGATAAGACAGCTCCAACTGTGAAGTTGAAGGCATCACACATAGGCTCAAAAGGAATATCCCCCCGTGGGGGTTGTATGATTGGTGGAGTGGTTAGAAAATTATTTATCTCCTCAGAGAAAGTCCTACAAGATTCATCAAACACAAAATCAGAATCCTTTTGAAGTAATCATGACATTGGAAGAGAAATCTTACTAAAATATTTGATGAAGTGCTGATAAAATCCTACCTACCCTAGGAAAGATCTAACAACACGCACAAATGAAGGATATGGTAAGGATGAAATAATATCTACCATAGATCTATCAACCCGTATCCCATGTTTTGATACTACATTCCCTATGACAATGCCATGTTCTACCATGAAATGACACTTTTCAAAGTTCAAGACCAGATTCTTCTCAATAAAATTATTCAACACCTTTCCCAGACTACTTATACATTCATCAAATGAAGACCCATACACTATAAAATCATCCATGAATACCTCCATGTAGGTCTCAATAAAATCAAAAAAAATACTCACCATGCATCTTTGGAAGGTAAATGGGGTGTTGCAAAGTCCAAATGGCATCCTTCGGTAGGAAAATTTACCGAAAGGACATGTGAATGTTTTCTTCTCTTGATCCTCCGGAGCAATAGGAACCTGAAAATATCCAGAAAATCCATCCAAGAAACAATAGTGTGTCTTCCCAGCTAGTCTCTCAAGAATCTGATCAATAAATGGAAGGGGGAAATGGTCTTTGTGAGTGGACTGGTTTAGTTTCCTATAATCAATACACACACGCCAACTATTTTGTACCCTCATTGGAACTAACTCATCTTTATCATTTTTTTAAAATAGTAACACCACTTTTCTTAGGCACAACCTGAATAGGACTCACCCACTAGGAATCTAAAATGGGATAGATTATTCCTTCCTCGAGCAAATTTTCAACCTATTTGTTAACAATCTCTAAAAGTGTTAGATTTAGTCTCTTTTATGGTTGTATCACCAGTTTAGCCCTATCCTCCAAAAGAGTCTTATGCATGGAAATGGAGGGAATAATACCTGATATGTCAGCCAAGTTCCACCCTATTGACTTAATGTTCTCGCTCAAAATATTCAAAAGTTTTTCTGTATGTTAAAAAGGGATATTATTATAAATAATAACAGGTAATTTCTCACCACTCAACAAGTATGAGTATTTAAGATTTGGTGTAAATGTATTGAGTTACAGTGTAGAGGGGTGGTTTAAGGATGAATACATAGAGGGGTTTGAATTATGTGCACAAAGAGAATTAGTATCAGAATATACATCATCAAAATCAGAGAATAATGCATCAAGTCCATCAGCATACTCCACAGCCATGTCATAATCAGAGTCCACGTGATCAAATTCATAATATGATTTCATTTAAAAATAAAATCAAAGAGACTATTGTGCATTATAAATAGGACTGTTAGTACTCTTAGACATCAAACTATAACCAATACTCATAATATCCTTAAGCATAGGACAATGAAATTCCATGGGGTTTTTATTTCGTGGTTCAAATTGGGAGATAACAAATGTAAATGGTTCTATGAGGGGTACTTCATGGAATCCATAATATTAAATATCACAACCTCATCCCCAAACTCCATTGAAAGTGTACACTCATTAACATTTATGATAGTTTTTTTGCAGTTTTGAGGAAGGGTCTACCTAAGATAAATGGAGAATGAGAACCTGCCTAATCATATTCCATGTTAAGCACATAGAAATATGCTAGGAAGATCATGTCTCTTACCCATACAAGTACATCCTCAAGGACTCCCGCTGGATATGTTGTAGCTATTTTTGCTTAATGCACCACTACTCTCGTCATTTTCCACTCACCAACCTACAAAGAAGAGAATATTGTGTGAGGAATCACATTTATGGAAGCTCCCAAATCACAAAGTGAATCAAAAAAAGTACAACTCTCCTATGGTACAAGAGACGGTGAATGTCCCTGGATCCTTACACTTTGTCGGCATTGCTAGAGTCTGTGTAATGAGTGCTGACATATTCCTTCCTAGATTGATTATCTCATTTCCCATGAGGCCTCTTCGATTGGTACAAAGTTAATTTAAAAAAGTTTTGTACCTGGGAATTTTCTTATTGGCTTCAAGTAGTGGAATGTTGATCTCCACATGCTTGAATGTGTCCAAAACGTCCTTTTCAATTGCTTCTTCAGCCATATTCTTGGTTTGAACAGCCCTGTTTAGAAAAGGAAGGGGTTTAGGAGAAACATCATCATTATTTTCCTTATCTTTATCTTTCTCCTTGGATTTATCATCAGTTGGTATGGAATGAGGCTTCTCCAGATTAGAGATGAATCCGGGTGGAGCAATAGTTGCAGATGTATCCGTTTTTTGCTTCCCACTTCTCAATGTGATGGCACTGACATTCCCCATGGGATTTGGTGTAGGTTGGGATGGTAAATTTCCAAAGTTCATACTTTCCAGTTCATGGAGGGCAGTGGAAATCTGGCTCATTTGATTCTTCAACTCCCTTAGCTCGAAACCTTCTCTCTTCAAATCATTTTGTTGATTAAGAACAATTTGCTTCAAAAGTTCATCAGTGTTAGAATATACATTTGGTGGGGGATTCCCCTGTTACTGTATTGTTGATGCATGGGATTCAAATCTTTTTTGGGGTTTTTGGAAACCCTACTGTTAAGGCTAAGGATGTTGGATGTTTTGTTGAAAATCGGGCCTTTGTAGTTGTCCAGAGCCATAGCTCATTTCTGGATAATCTTTCCACCCTTGGTTGTATGTTTGAGCAAATGAATCGAACTTCATTTGGGGGTATGTCTATTATTGCTACTGATATGGTCTCCCTTGTAATACTGTTGCACAGTCCTCTGTCTCATGTATTTGGGGGAAATAGTCAGTTGGGTGGCTTGTCTGGGTGCAAATACCACAAGGCCTTGATGGAGGGTGTTGGGATGTCTTTTTATGCCAAAGCAATAAACCTCACCATAGTTTTAAATTATTCTAACTTTTTATCAATCAAATGACTTTAAAAAGAAGATGGACTTACCTGATGTACTCCCCTAACATGTGGTTTACCTCGATCACCAAATTGTTGGCAGTTTTGGGCCATTTTGTCAATCAACGCATGTGAAGCTACTGGTGTCTTGTCCACCAATTCTCCTCCAGCTGTAGCAACCAACATGCTCCTCTCCATAGGTGTGAGTCCTTCATAGATGTATTGGATGAGTATTTTCTCACTGATTTAGTGATGTGGGTAGCTTGCACACAACTTCTTGAATCATTCCCAGTACTCATACATGGACTCCCCATGGGCTTCCTTAATCCTCGATATCTCCTTACGAATGGAAGTGGTCCTTGATGCTGGAAAAATTATCAGCAAGAAAAGAAGTTTCAAATCATTCCAACAAGTTACATCATTAGGTTTTAAATAATACATCCAGTATTTCGCAACTCAATAAAGTGAGAATGGGAATGCTCTTCATTTGATTCAGTCTTCAGATAAATTTATTGGTTTCAAGGTTGAGCTAACCACATTAAATTATTTAAGGTGTTTATTGGGATCCTCACCTGAGAGGCCATGAAATATTTGAAGAAGATGAATTAATCCAGATTTTAATTCAAAATCCGGTTCAAGATTTGGGTGTGGAATACAATTTGGTCGATAGTTAATATCAGGTGAATCCAATTCACGAATGGTTCTATTAAGTTAATTTCCATTATTTTCAGCCATTGGTTCTTGTTTTTTTGGTTGAATTTTAATTTCTTCCAATTTAGATGTTCTGAAAGTGGAGGACTTCTCCAACTGGTTGAATATTGAAACTTCCTGTAGACTGAGAATGTCTAATTCGTGCCCTAAGGATACATTCAATCTCAGGGTCAAGATCTAAGAGATCTTTGGGATTAGTATGTATTATAAATCAAATAAAAATAAAAATAAATAATGTGGACCATAGTAAAATAAAAATTAGATGTTTGAGTTGATGGTCCAAAAAGACGTAGAAGAAAATAATCGAAGAAGGAAAATAATCAGATTGGGTAAAGAAGGAAGAAAGAAGAGAGGAAGAGAATAAAATATAAAATAAAATAAATACCTATAATTGGTTGAAATAACTACTTGCCTCCCCGGAAACAGCACCAATTTGAAAGAGCGTTGTCATGGGCGCCCCCAAATGATTGGTGGTTTTTTGGTACTTAGGTGCAGTAGAGTAGATGACCAAGGTCTTCTCTCAAAGGAGGAAGAAAATTAAAACAACTTATTTAAGGAATTATAAAATTAAAATAAAAGAGAATAAAAACACTCATTGAAAGGATGGAGGTTGTTAATAGTTTATAAATCCAGAAGAAGTTTTCTGTAAGAAGATTGAATTTTTTTAGTTTTGAAATGAAGTTCGATTAAAATGACAAAATAAGAAGATGTTTTTTTGAAAATATTTAAAAGGATTAATCGATATAACTCTTAATATTAATTTACTTATTAATCATTATAATTTAAATCAATATACTCATAATTATGATACTTTAATTTGTTAACCCTCAAACCCAACAAGAGTTAACTTAATGACCAAGATAAAATTACTCAAACCCTATGCTAGCTTCGGAACATGGAATCACAACACCCTGCATTGATTGTTGTTCTAGGGTTATCTAATGGTCAGTGGTTAATTAGAGAACATATCCATTCTGGAAATGAGGATGAATTCTGTTTAGGTATTGTATTTTAACTCTAAAAATTTATCACGTGTGGTCTTGAATTTCCGATTAAGATCACGCTCTCATAATTTACATAAAATATTGACCTCGCGTATTTTTTTGTTAATTATTCAATATCTTGATTAGTTTATTATAATTAAAAAACACAATTCATGGATCATATTAAGTGAATTAAATTACTTCAATGATTCAAAATAATTAAATGAATAGTTTTGAAGATATATCGATCACTAAGAAAACTACTCTTCCATGGGCGGTGTGGTCATCATGGAGATGTTTTTCATGAGCAAAGGATTGAAAGGGTAGAACCCAATATCGCCTCCACTCTTGATTCCAAACAAATTTAGAAGAATAAGAGAAGAAGAAAATTTAATAGAATAGAAGATTAATTGAAGAAAAATTCAAGATACAAACATGAAAGAAAAGAAATACAAAGAGGAGGTGGGAGAGGAGAGCCGTTTTGGAAGAGATGATTTCACAAAGACTTACATCTTCCAAGAGTTTTCAGGGGCTCCCAAGAGACACCATTTCGTAAAAACCTTCCCAAATCCTCTACCATCCTTCTCAAAGAGTTAAAACTCACTTTAAATAGAGTTTGTAAGGGCTAGGGTTACATAACTTCTTTAAGTGTGAAATGAAAACTCGGCCAAATATTTTATTTCAAGTTTCACCGCATAGTTGACCTCCAAAACGCATGAATTGGCCGGAAATATATAAGGATGAAATGTTTCTATGTATGTATCCGAGCTTCCATCAAATATTGGGCTCAATCCAATCTCAAATGAAGAATATATGTCCCAAATGGTAAAGTAATGTCCAATCTGGATGGTTCTATCCAGCTTTGTGTTCATTTCCCACTTAATCCCATAAAATGCACTATTCAGCTTCCATGTACTAAATAGAATTTATATCCCATTAATTCAGGAACATAGATACAAAATTTTAAGTGAAACTATTTTACATAACAATATTTATGCCCGAAATAATACAGTGAATTTTAAAAGGTTAAAACTGAATTTTTCATCAAATTTGAAAATGAATGATCTAATCCCAAATATTTCATAATTGAACATATTTAGCACAATGTGAGGAAATTTTGTTATTTATTATCAATAAAATAATAAAAAAATTGTTTTTTGTCACCCCTCTACCCTTCATGATACTATAGATGCATGATCCATCAGTATTAAGTTTGAGTTCTATATAGTGAGGATTCCAATGAACCCATTTTCCTCTCTTACCACCACTGAATAATGTTTGAGAAACTCTCTCTAACAAGGTCTAACCATGAGGTAGGATATCCCACCAATTAGGGAGAAGGTGATACATATCCACAATGAGGTTTTTAGATATGAAAATAAGAGAAGTCTAAGATATTTTAGTACCTTGATGACTTTCCATATTCTATGTCTTCCAAATTATGGAGCATCCCACAATGATGATCAATGAGTGAGCCTTATATTTAAGTCTGTTAACTCCAAATACATGAAGCCAATAAAATATAAAGGTGGTCCTTGAAGAATCCTATGATGGTAGATCAGAGAAAGTACAATGATATCTCCATGATGTATTCACTAGATTGCTCCTAAAGAAAAGGTGAGAAACAGTCTCCTCCTAGCGGTTCTTAAAATAGAAGAATTGTGAATCCAAAGGAATTCCCATACACTTGATGTTATAATATGTTAGGATCGACTAAAAAAATTATATAAAAATAGTGAGAATAACATCAATACTAAGTAATATCACACATATTTTTTCCTATGAAAAGTTAAAAAGAGAATACTAATACACCAGTAAAAAAATAGAACAACCAATAAGCACCTAGATAGGTCATATATGTACCCCATCCTCACTATGGATCTCTTACTAAATAATAAAATAAAGTATTAAGATAATAATAATAATAATAGAGCATCAATAAAGGCTCCTTATATCCACTCCCCCGACTAAATTTTCACTCTCACGCCCCAATATCAAATGACATGATCTCTTATACCTTCATGTTATATAATTACCATGTATCCAACCGTATATGATTTTGTATAGGTCACATGACTTCCTAACCTAGCCTCATATAGGACCCAACATCTCATGTTGGTATCTATGTCATCATGTACATCTCTCATTCCACTTTCACATCATCATTTGTTTCATCACACATTAATACAAAACATCACAACCAAGTAAGTAGGGTATCATGAACATTAAGGACATTAACCTCATTCCCTCCACCCACCATGCATGGACCCACTACATAACACATCATCTAATCAACAAGAATCACAACCATCTGGGTTGTCATCATGTTCTAGGCTCTTCCACCAATTAAGTCATTACTTGATACTAATATCAAAAGAAATGTAGGAAATAGTGGGTAATCATCCATCCATTCCTTACTATATGAAAATCATGGAAAACACCCCCTAGAACATCTGGGTGTCAGTAGATAGTACTCGATGCGGGTGGGGTCTGTATAAAAGTAGAATAAAATTATAATTATATATATTTACACTCATAGATAGATCATGCGCTAATCATAATGGTTTGAGAAAAATAATTCATCACTTTAACCTTATAATGAATACCATACTAATGTTACAACATGATATAATTATTAAATGAAACCCACCATAAAAAACATCCACACACTTCCCACAGTTTCCTTTCATTAATTTACAGATTCATCCCACCATTATATATGATTATTTTAACAGCCATCATTCATAAATTAGTCCATTTAACTTCAAATTTCAATACAACTAATTAATCCAAAATCATTATTAAATTTTCACTTAATTTTAGTCTATTTATAATTATTCAATTTTTTAAAATAATTACTACATTTAAACTCTAGTCCAATTCTATTAAAACCCATCCTACATTATTTCCCTTTTATCATTAACCACATATCCCATCATTACTAGGATGCTACAAAAATTCATCACACAACAACCCATCACATTACTACAGTGACCACACATCTCCTGACAAATCCAACACTACAATCCAACAATCTCACCCCAATAACCATAAATCCATCACCACACACTTCCACATCCCACAAGATATCTCACATAAGAACCGGTTATCCCCATCATAGTACAAACCCAAAAAGTCTATGAAACCACAATGAAAATAAAAAACATAATAAAATTACAAAATAACAAAATTCCATACTACATATTTTATAAAAATTCATTTATATGGTGATTTCACATTAATTTGTTTCTTATGAATTGGTATTTTCACACAATTATAGATATACATGTGAAACTAATTCATAGCCAAACATATGTATTAATAATTTTATGAATTATGGGTTTACAAAAATATTCATAGAAAGGGTTATCAGTCCACATAAATATTTAATAATTCCACAACAGTCACAACATGCACATAAAAACAATTTTCAATCTCAAATAACATTCATCACTTGTTAATAACAAGAAATCTAGTAAAACATGTGAATACAACACATTCCATTCAATTAAAATTAATCTAATTCATTATTTCATTAGTAAATATATACTACCCAAACACTGGAAAACATAAGCATGTTAGTTTCACAGATACGGAAACAAGAGGGGACAAGGATCCCAAACCTAGAAAATAAGTTCCAAAACACATTAGACCAAAAATAGGGGAAAGTAATGTGATGTCCTTGTGTGGATACCATGAAGGTAATGGATTGATAAATAATATAACACTTATTGATTTGTGAGGAATTTGAAATAGAAAACAACTCCTACCTCAAACATGACACTCTGTCATTGAAAATAGAGAGGGAACCAAGCTATTGAACATGCCTTAAATCATGAGAAGAAAGGCTTCGGTTCAAAGACTGATTACTCCAAGGATCAAGAGTAAGGTTCTGGTTCCTCGAGACTCAATGGAATAAAATAAATACTTTAATGTACAAAATCCCATACCTTAAGATACAAGATACATACCCTTGAATAAATTTGAATATTAATATGGACAACTTTCCTTTTAAATTTTCATTTAATTCAGTTTTTATTAAAACATGCAGAACGACTCATTTAAAACCAAGAGTTTTAAGGAATTTAAATATTGGATTTAATCGCAAAGAAATATATTTTTAAAAAAATTATTTCATCTTAAAATCCAATATTTTATGTTAAAATAATTTTTCCCATCATTCTATAAAAATATATGTATATTGAAAAAATGTGAAATTTGGAAAACTATTGAACCAACTGTGAGGAGGGATCACTACATGGAGCCAAGAAAATGACCAAACAAAGGAATAAGTGACCATAAGAATGAACCAATAAAATATATAAATAAACTAATTGATTGCAAGAAGAAATAAACTAACCACATGATGGAGTCAATTGACCGTTTAAAGGAAACAACCAACCATGTGAAGGAATCAACTTACTATAATAAGAAATCAAGTGACCACATGAAGGAATAAATTGGCTTCACAAAAGAACCAACTGAATATAAGAAGTGACCAATTGACCATTGGTAGAAATAAATTATCAACACAAAGGAACAAAATGACCATAAGAAGAAATCAATTGACCACCTGAAGTGATCAAATCACCACTTAAAGGAACCAACTAATTGTATGAAGGAATCAACTAACCACAAGAAGAAAAAAGTGACTACATATCCATTCAAGTGACTGTGAGGGAAGACGTAGATATTTCAAAAGGAAAAATTCCTTTAACTCTCATTAGAAACTTCCAGACCATGGGAAATTGTGAAGGAAATGTTTTCGGAAGCCAAGACATTATATTAAATACCTCTCCAAAAATTATATTTCTTGAGAATAAAAATCCTAAGGATAATGGAAAGGAGGTCCGTACAATCACCAATGAGATACCTCTCAATGATAATTTTATAATAAGAATGAAACCAAACAACAAAATAAAAAAAAATCTAGGATACATGTTTTACCAAGGGAGTGAGTTAATTTCATATAAATATTAAGGTAAATTCATCATATCAATGAAAAGGAAACATGAAATAAATACCGTGATAAAGATTGTCCATGGTGGAAGTGGTTGTATTCAGCATGTATCGGTGACTCCTAATCCCAAGTACTCTCCTATAATCAACCATGCCTCTATACCACATGAACAAAGGGAATGACTCTCCCATGCATCATCTTCTCCTGATGATCTTAGATCCCATCTGAACTCTCCACAAACATTGTGTTTTCCTCGATGTCTCCCCAATCATTGACATAAGGGTAATCATGAAGATAGGATAAATCTTGGACAAGTGAAATATTTTATGAACTCTTACAAGTTTTGGTGGATGAAATAATATATAATCCACCTTACTAACATGAACCAACACATCAAAAGGTTATCCAGGGGTTGAAAAAAACCTCCAGGAACACTATGTTATAATATTATCTACTGAAAAACCAGACGTTGTTCCATGAACTCCACCACCGACTACTTCATCCTGGGCCACCAAAGATACCTACTAAAACCATAATACATTTTTCATTAACCCATATATACTATTGATTTTGATATATTAAACTCATGGATAACTAACTCACATATGAAAAACAGAACAAACAGACTCCCCAAGAACAACATCTAATTTTTATCATCTTTGGACCACCCCTCTAGATCATCAATATGACTGACACAATCTCTGATCACATCCACCTCTATGTTTCCTAACCGAGGCTCTTCCACCTTTCGTATTAGAGATGATTCTACTATTATCTAATAGATACAACTTCTACCACGGACTTCCTCTGCATAGATATTAATTGCTGTAAGATCTTCCATCCATTTCTAGAAATCCTCAGACTCTTGAACAAAATCTCCCCCATGTCTTCTAACACAACATGTGAGCAGATAAATTTACCTTTTCTTGGGTATATAAGATCTCAAAATAATAATCATGTATAATCTCTATCCACCTTCAGGGACATTTTTTTAGATCTCATTGATAAAATACAAACCTCAAACTCATTTGGTTAGTGAAGACCACAAATTTCTCATCAATTAGGTAATTTCACCACAACCTCAAGGAAAACAATTTTACTACCAACTCAAGATCATGAGTGGAATAGTAAAACTCATGGAGACACAAATTCCTAGACCCAAAATATATCACTATACTTTATTGTATCAAAGAACATCGTAATACTAAATGGTATGTATTACAAAAGGCCAAAAACATCACCCCTTCCCCTGGAAACCAAATCAAAGGGGAACTGATAAAACTCTAATTTAATTAGAAAAAATCTACCTGACATTGATTATTCCATATAAAATTATGTTCCTTATTTTTCAATGATATTAATGGGGGTATAGTCTAGGATACGTAGAAAATAAACATCTAGTAATAGACTTCAAGACTAAGGATGTTTCAAACCTCTGTCACATTCTTGTGTATTTCTTAATAAGAAACTATTGTGGTCTTTGAGGGGTCCTTGGGTAAATCCTATTGAGATGCCACATTTCTATGAAAATATACCACCCATGTCTAAAACTTTCCCTTGGATATCTTTCCATAGAGTTGATGTTGTCAAAGAACCTACAGGAAATAATTGATATGCTTTAAACAATCCTCCTATAAGTTGGATTATACAATATTTTCATCAATGAAAATGACTATAAACTAGTCTATGAACTCATGGAATATAGAGTTCATGAGTCTCATAAACACAGTCGGTGTATTTTTGACACTAAACAACATAACAATGAACATGGAGTGTCCATATCTACACTATATTATAGACTTCAGGATATATTCCTACTTCACCAACATTTAGAGATATCCATAATATACATCAATATTTGAAAATCAAATGGAACCCTTAAGCTGGTTGAACATATTTTTTATTTGTGGAAGGGAGTAACAGTTCTTGACCATTACCTAATTCAACTTTTAGTAGTCTATGAACAACCTCATACTATCATCTTCCTTCATAGAGGAAAGCACCTTAGCACCCTAAGGAAACACACTAGGTTAGATGAATCCCTTATACTATAAATAATTGATCTGGAGTCTCAAATCACATATTTCTATGGGTTTCATAAGATAAGGGTCCATCAAAATTAGAGAAGCACTTAGATATAACTCTATTAAAAAATCAATTTTTTCGAGGGGGATGTTTCAAAACCTTATTTGGTAAGACATCAAAAAAATACTAGACAATCGTCTGATCATCCACCACCTGAGTCTCCACTAGTAACTCTTCCAACTAAGATAGAAGGATCTACACAAACCTCTTATCTATATAAGTGCTCTACTCACCAATGAATACCACTCTCTGGTCCTCCACACCATAAAAGTGACTCTAATCTATAAGAAATTAATAAATACATGCATAAACTAAATCCAATCCATACTGAGGATGATATCATGTGGTTTATTAGTAATAAGAAGAAGTTACAAACCAACTGATGCTTACCCATCATCTATCTACATCCCCAAAGAATATTAAATAAGAAAACCTAGCCTCCAACTGACATAAATCAATCCAAGGAAACTAGAAGCCTTCCTATTACAAGTATTAATGTGTAGAACAAGGTGGGTGTAATAATGGAGTTCAAATCTCCATAATAAAATAAAGAAAAAACTAAGGTTGATGATAAATTGATCATGTCTTGATAAATATCACGTCATTATGGCATTTGTACCTCTATAACATGCCCCTTACCATACCTAGCTCTTATACCTCACTGCTGATGACCTCCACGGCCATGCTCCAATCTAGGTCCCATAGGATGAGGGCCATCATAGTGCTAACCTCTATTAGGTCTATCTCCTCCTGAATACTAAAAAACATATATAGACTCTGGTGTTGTAACGACTATATGTGGGTCTAACCAAACAAACCAAACTGACCTCGCTAAGCGCTTGGGAAATAATCCTGATAGTGATCATAACCACCATAGGCATAGAATGAAAATAGGAATCCACAAATAAACACTTGGGAACAACTGGCACTTGGAAAACATGAGGTAAACTACTATGATCGACTCTCTACTAACCAGAATCCTAACAATCAAGACATCTTTAATATCCCAACTGAATTTTTACTCTTCAAGGAGCTCTATTTACCACCATATTATGGTAATTCTCCATGTGAGTGCATTTTATCGATCTCTTCAACATTATTTTTCACCAATAGATACATAGGAATCATATGTGTGGTGAGAACATATATTATTATTGTACATAGTTCCTCCTCAAGAAATCATGTTCAAGACTACTCATCTAGAAAGATATTATTGGGAAAACATAGGAGGTCCTTAATCTTAATCACAAGATCTCACACACTTAATATTACCCACATAACAGAGAGAATATAAGACCTATTTTATACCATCATCATTAACAACAAGAACTCCATATGGAACTCCTTTTGAAATCCATCCCAAGAAAAATCCTCTTCATTTCCCTCTTTATGGTATAGTATCCACCACTAATGTTCCACCCCTAGAATATAACTAACTACCAATGAAACCCAATACATATATTCCTCCCAAATAATACCAAAGGAGATCTTAAGATCCTTTATCAAATGATCTATCTGTAGATCAGAGATGATCCCCTTGTACTCTATCAAGACCTCGCACTATAAAACATGCAATTCCCTCTTCTATGTTGCATCCTCCTCTATCATACCAATCATCTGAAGATTGACTAGATCATCCTACTAATTATATATATCCTTAAATACATGAAGAAGAATATGAGTATCCATATCTGGAAAAAATCAAGGGAAGTTAACCTAATAATGGTAGAATGCATTTTATTTAGATTAATAAATTAATTTCATTTTAACTACCAAAAACACCTCATTCAATAAAAAATGCAAACAAGAATGATTCAGGAACCTCCCCTAGGTTCCTACCCTAAAATCATCGTTATCTCACCTAGGGTGTTATGTGAGCTTATGTTTCTTTCATTAAATCATAGGGGATCTTAAATTCCTCCTTCCAAGACATTTTCTTTTACTACAACACACACTAAATCTATATAAGTTTGTTTCTCTTCCATTCTCATGGAAGCCGCACAAGTGAATAACTCCAATATGCATCCTATCACTCAACCAAAACCTTTGATACCACTCTATCATGACTCCCCATCCACCTCCACCTGTTCCCCTACTAGGTCAGTAGTGAAGAGGTTTTATGACCCCCAAGTCCCACATCTAGTGGGCCTTGGGTTGATTGCTAGCATCGAGGGTACAAAATAGTAAATCAGAATAATTTACATTACTATATAAAAATGATCAAGACAAAATATGAACAACCACAAAAAAACTCGTTATATAACACAAGAGTAACCAAACCATCCCATGTGTGTATAAAAATAAATACATATAAAAGTATCCAAAATAAAACAAAAGGGAAACCTATAATAGAAACTCCATAATAGTGCCAACCTCCAAGATAGTAATGTTAATATCATTCCCAACAACCCTCCAAAAAACTAGAAAAGAGTATATATACATAGGTTGAGCATAACATGTATACTAAATATAATCATACCCATGGTCTCTCATGAAAAGTTAAAAAATAGTATATTAATACACTAGTCAACAAAAAGAAAAACCATCAATGACCTAGAGATGTAGTATATTCATACCAAACAAACCATTGATCACCCACTAAATAATTAAAGTGAGTAATAATATAATAATAAGAAGAGAACATCAACAAAGGCACCCCACATCCACTTACCCGGTTGAGTTTTCTCTCACACACCCCAAAGTAAAACTTCTAGTGCTCTCATCCCTTCTATGACATCTCATCACCATGTATTTGTCCAGATTTGATTTGGTTCATGTTATAATCCTTCCTACCCCAACCTCTCAAAATGACATCATCCCGTGATGGAATTTATGACATCATGCACATATCTTGTGCCAATACTACATCATTAATTATATCATCACACATCCATTTTCAACATCACAACTAAGGAAGAAAGGTATCATGAACAAGAAGGACATAAACATCATTCCATCCTCCTACCATGCATGCCCCCATTATATATCGCATCCTCTCATCAAAAAGTGTCACCACATTATATTTTATCATCAAGGGATTGACTCTTCCACCAACAGAACTATTGCTGAGTAGGAATATCGAAGGAAGATTGGAGAAGAGGGGATAATCATCCATTCATTTTGCATTATTTTAATGTTGGGGAAAACACCCCTAAGAGCATCTAAGTGATGGTAGATAGTACTCAATATAAATGGGGTGAATATAAAAGTAAAATGAAAATATAAGGATATATATATATATAGAACATATTCCCAACCAAAAGGTTTCATATCATTACTTCATCACATTTGGATTATCATCGGCACCATACTAACATTTCTGCATACTAATATTACTAAATTCAATCCACCACAATGAACAGCCACACTCAACCCACATTTTGCATTCATTCAATTATAGATTCAACCCCCGTTTCTAGTTTATCACATCAATATCCATCATTAAAAAATTAATCTATTTAACTTAATATTTTAAAAAACCATTGTAACCAACATTCACTTTTTATTTACATTTAATTCTATCCAATTCATAATTATTCAATTCATTAAACCAGTTGTCACATTTATACTCCAGTACACTTTTAATAAAAACCATCTCACTCCATTTCCCTTTTATTATTACAACTCGAATATCCCATCACTAATGGGACACTAAAATAAGGAATAATTGAGTAACCCATAAAATTACCATATAAATTACACATATCATATTGTATCTAACATTATAACCCAACCATCTCATCATAGAAACTATATATCTATCACCACACACTTCCAATTCCCACAATGCATCCCCTATTATAAATGGTCACCACTATCATCCTACAAACCCCACAAAGTCTATAAACCCATAATTAAAATATTAATAATAATAAAATCACACAAAATTAGATTTTAAACAATATATCTTACCACATTTCATTTATAGGGAATTTCACATTGAGTTATCTTCTTTTACATGGGTATTTTCACACAGTTCAAGATTTACACGGGTAACCAACTTCTAGAAAAATATATTTATTAATAATTCTATAATAGTAACAACATATACAATACATCAGCTTACAATTCCACATAACAATCATCACTTAGCTGTAATTATAAATCTAGTAAAATATGTGAATACACCACATTCCCTTGAATTCAATTTAATATATTTCATTATCTTATCTATCTAATCCATACTACCCAACCACTTGGAAAAAAAATCGTGTGTTTTGAACAGATGTAGAAAGAAGAGATAATAAGGATCCCATGTCTAGAAAAGAAGTTCTAAAACACACCACTAAAAATAGGGGAAAAGAAATATGATTTCATCACATGGTTATCATGAAGCTAATGTCTAGGTGAATCATAAAATAATTTAATTTAAGGGAGTAATATTAAATATAAACCAAATCTTACCAAAAATGTGACACACAACCATAGAAAATAGAGATGGAATCAAGCTTTTGAACTGACCTCAAATCATGAGAAGGAAGGATTTGGGTAACAGAAATATGAATCCAAGTCTAAATAAAAAGTTTTAGTTCATATATAATTAAATGAAAAAATAAAATACATGAATAGAAGAAACATTTTACCTTATGGTTCTAGACACATATCCTGTAATAACTCCAAAGATTAATGTAGTCAACTTTCCTTTTTAATTATCATTTAATATTGTTTTATTTAAAAAACCTAGAATAAATCATTTAAAACCATGGGGTTTAAGGAATTAAAATACTATATTTAATCCCAAAAAAATATTTTTTAAAATCATTTATTTATGTTTTAAATCCTTCCTTTTAAATTAAAATAAATTTTCACATCATTCTAGAAAAATCTAGGTATTTTAAAAAAATAGGGAATTTGTTAAACTGTTGAACTGACTATGAGGTGGGATCAACCACGAAGAGACAAGATACTTAAAATGTGAAGGTAGGGAGAAAAACAATGAATCATCTAACCAAATGAAGAAACCAATTGACTACAATAATAAACCAATTGACAACATGAAGGAATCAACTAATCGCATGAAGGATCCAACCAACCAAATAAAGGAATAAATAGATTGTAATAAAAAAAGACTACATAAAGGGGAAAACTGGAAAACAATAAGAAATAAACCAACCAAATTAAGTAACCAACTGACTAAAATAGGAAATAAATTGACCATATTAACGAAAAACTCACTACATAATGGAACCAACCGACCGCACGACTGAATCAACCAACAATAAGATGGAACAAGTGATTGCACTATCATTCATGTGACCATGAGAGAAAACCTAGAAATTTAAAAATTTAAAAAGGTCTTGAACTCTCTCTTATAACTTATAAGACTTGTGAAATCACAAATTATAGGTTTCAGGATCCTGAGATATTATATTAATGGGATGATAATGTTTGACAATGAATTAAAATGATAAAGTTGTACACTTGGAGGGTCCTCAAAGTCTAATGATTTTAAATTATTATATTTGAATCCACCTAGGAACTCATACAATGGAAGTCATATAATTAATTCGTGCACTTTATTGGAAATTTTATAGTGGGTATAAATTTATATGATGGGAATCTCCAAAGTCATACGAGGTTTTCAAATCCATACAGTATGGTTAAGCCTCACACTCACTGATGTATGAGACTTTACCAAAGTTGTATGATATGAATATAAAAGTTTTATGATGGGATAAAAGTATTAAAATATGGATGAAATTATATGATCCATTATAGAGTCATACACTTGTCTTTTTGATGTCGTACAATGCAGCCCTTTGTCATTTTCTCATGCTTTACACCTACACGCCCTAAAATTCAGGAAAATCAGTGTAGGATTTTTCTAAATTAGAATAAAAAATAAATTAAACAATAAAAATAATAATTAAAATTCTTTTCGAAGATTAATACTAGAAATAATGTATATATTTCCTAATAATTTCAAGAGATGAATAAAATATATTAAAAGAATATATTCGGACATTTAAACATTTAAATTCCATATTTTCAAAAGTATAAATATAATTTAATTGTCTAGGTTATATATTAATTAGGCGTTAAATATAAATGAAAATAATTATAAAATTTTAAATTTTCATCTCTCATCATTATAGTTATATAATGTGTTAGTAACAACCTATATTAATATTTTCAAATATAGCTTCCTAATCGAATTATACTTAATCAAAGCACATGGTTATGTTTTTTCTAATAAGATAGGTTGGATTATTTTTTAACCTGTTTTTTTATGTTTTATTTGTTGTTAATAAGTTTTATTATGAATGAGGTCACTTTGAATGATGTCAATATGTGGTGTATTATAATTATTTGAAAGGAATATGGAGCTCACAAGCATTTTGAGAAGATGTTTTATGTTGATGAAATGAAAGATTCATTAGAATAAAATAAGGAATTTTATTTTCCACATTATATTTGGAATTATTTTGGAGTTTATTTAAATTTATTCCAATGTTATAAAAAGTATTAGAGTTTTTTCAATTGAGTTTTTAAATTCTTCTTTACAGGCTATGAAAATTTAAGAAAGTTTTTCTGAAGTAAGATATTTCTCAATGTCATAAATTTTGTAAAGTCTTTATGTTTACACACTATGATATGTAATATATTTAACATATTATGTAATTTTTTCTAATCCAAAATATCTTCTAGAATTTTAAAATGGAAAATATTCATCATAAAATAATAATATATTCTCAAGATCATATGTAATATTTTTCCTTGAGTGGAGATAGAAAATTGGAAAAGTATCTAAAAACACTAAGATGTTTAACACTTTTAAGGGATACGTAAGATAGATTTTAGAGAAATTAAAAATGGATAAAAGGTATTAAGCTACATGATATGTATAAGATATTTGACTTCTTATGTAATATATTTTCAAAGGAACTCTAAGAAAATGGAAAAGGAAGATATATTTCATATAAGATGTAAAAGTTTGGAGAATAATTTATGGTTTTTTATGGAGGTTGAAGAAGAAAAATGGAAAATGGAGATGTCTGGTGTACTATATAAGATGTTAGAATATAATATAAATGGATAATAGGTTATTCTTCTTACGTGATTTCCACAGTTAAAATTATTGTGATATTCCAAGCTATTTAAATAAAAATATGATTATTCTATTCATCATGGATTAAAAACATCACAAATATATTTTTAATTCAATATAGAGTTAGAAAAATTATTCTCTTCACTGTAGAGATGGTGTTGTGTCACTTTGTATACGAAGAGTTTCATGGGAGAGCTATATTTCATGACATGAGCCACTGTATATGTTCATGCAAGTGTCGATTATGAATAAGTGTATTTTTTATGGAATTAAAAGAGAAGGAAATATGTTATAATAATTTAAAAAGATTTTAAAAAATACAATCCTTAGTCTTATATAGATTTTTATTATTTTAATTGAAATATTTGACTATGAATTGAGACTGGTTTGAAAGTACCAAATATTTTTAACATAATATTCACATGGTTTGGTGAATAAATATAAAGAGGATAAGAAATTGAATAAGTTGATCTAGAGTTGATTATATTATATATATCTTATGAGTCAAATAAGAAAGAAACATGATACCACATTATTTTGTAGACCTTAAGTGTCAAAGTGAGAGAATGAAGACATTATGATCAAATATCTCATTTTGTGATTCAAATAATTGAAGATAACCAATTCTTATACAAATGGGTGTCGAAGAATAAGGAAAATGAAGGTAAGATATTGTCATGTTATATATTTATCATCATTAATGACAAATAAAAAAGTTGAGAAAGTCATATTATAATATCTCCATATTATAAAGTCTGGAGAAGATAAGAGAAACCTTGTAGTGTGCTGCATATTGAGGATGGTGATCAAATTCATTATGTCCTAGATTGACACTAGGCTTTAATATTGATCTACATCAATATGATATAAGATAAATCTTTCATATTTACAGTTGTGAGTTTTTCTTGCATTATACATAGTTGGTTATAGGATTATGGGTCCAAGGAAATGACTTTTTCCAAGAAACTTATTGATAATAAAAGTTAGTTGTGTATCTATGGGATAAAAATCAACACAAATCAGTTATATATTCATCCATATTGGAGAATAACCTCATTAATAAATCTTAGTATCCTTTATGCTTTAATTTCTTACTTTAATTATATACATGCTTACTAAAGGTGAGTGAGAGTGAGAGATCCATTCACCGAAGAATTATAGAAATAAATAAGGGATAAAGTTTCAATTGGAATAAAAGTCCACAACATTGATTCACCCCTAGTGCTATACATATCCCATGTGATCTTAACAATTGGTATCATGGTGAATGGTTACAAATCTTATTGTATTCACAACTATATAATGTTTTTTATTTACTAGTCCATGTGAAACATTGAGTGAAAACATGTATGAGAAGTATCAAATATATATTTGAGTAAAATATCTTACAATTATCTATTGAAAATGAATTAGAAATAATTGAAGAAGTTGAATATGGAATCAATATTATATAAATAAAAATGTGAATCATTTTCCTCTTACTATAATTCTAATGAATAATCTAGAATAAAGGGGGATATTTAGTGGTTGAATTAATTACTAAGGAGATGGAAAATAATACTACCTCAAATGTTTTCAAGTATTCAACTAACTAATAGGTAAGTGAAATATTCTATCAAAATTTTCCTCCAGATTATCCAAGAATATGTGGGTAATATCACAATTCATAAGATTCACAAGATGAACCAATTAATAATTAAAAGGGAATATTGTATAACTATCCCAATGAAATATTCTCTTTTATTAGTGTCTTTTTATAAGAATGTAGTAGGATATCACCCATCCTGAGAGAGATTCAAAAATTTAGGAGAATACTTTAGAGAAAAAAGTATTGACTTGTGTAAAATTATCCAAGAAAATTGTCAACCTAACTCATATCAACAATATATGGTAGAAAGGTTACCCACATTTCTGGATGAGTGTATCAGTAAAATACATGAGATAGAGGAATCCAAGAAAGGACTTGAATAAAATATCCTTACATTAGGGAAAACATGATTGTCTTTTATTGATGTTAATAATGCATAGTTAGAAGTCAAATAAAATATGATAAAAGATTTTGATATTATATTGCAAGAGAATATTAAAATTCATTAATACAATTATAAGTATATTGAGAAGATCAAAATTGAGTGTGGATAAAAAATAAAATCAATGAATTATGAAAAAAACGAATTAAATACAAAATGCTTTAGATTAGAGATTAGGTTAGAAAATCTTGAAATGTTAAATCTAAGTCTCCGAAAAATATTTAGAGTAAATATAACATTATATACATATAAGAAGAGGATATTAGTTCTGATAAACCTTTATATCATGGAAATAATATATTTAATTCATCCTCAGATGAACCCTTAATGGGCACAAAGTAAAAGGTACCATCCATCCTAGAAAATTATGCATATTCTAATTCTCATTTAAGAACAATATAGGTTTAAAAACAAATTTTTTACAAAAAATATTTAAATAAAATTGATTATAAACTTTCAAATACATATTTAGTGTATGTAATCTATTTTGTAAGAATATTTTCCCCAAATTAAATCCCAACTGAAGTATAAAACATCAAAAAACTAGCAAGCATTTAATTCTTTCTAGATAACAATTCAAGAAAAGAAATCAATTTTGGTTGGCTATCGTTGGTTCTATGACATACTTGGGAACAAGGATATATATTTTTAGGAAAATATTTCAAATAGTAAAGTAAAAAAGAAATCCTACATCAAGTGGAATAAAATATTAGATAATTAACATTCTATATAGGAAAAGTAATAATTTTTTATCTCAAACAGATTTGAAAAACATGAAATATTTACAGAATATGCAATCGATGTGGTCATAATAGTGGATGATTCATATCTAAATCAGTAAATCATGTCCCAAATACTACATGTAAAAGAATAGCATAGAGTCTGAATAAAGATGAGTTATCCTTGAGAAGTAAACAAAAGATAAATTTTGTTCATAGAATCCTAAATATGATTAGGAAAAATTCCACACCTAAAATAAAGAGTTGTTTCTTTTATAGTAGAAGCGTTCACATAGTAGAACATTGAAAATAATCATGAAGATAATTTTTAATAGAATCAATAAAAGGAAAAATGTAAAAATATTTCAATAGAATAACAAAGAGGCTAGTTTGGTGGAATCATAATAGTGAATCCATGTGGAAGATATCTGAAAACTAACCAAAATTTTAAATAATGCTTGATCATTAGTCTAGACCAATTTAAAATGGAAAAAAGATAAAATAAAGAACATGATAAGGAAAGTGATAAAGGGAAATAACTGATTTTACTTGAAGAAATCAAATTTCAGGAATGGTTATTAAAATATGACAATTCCAATACTCATTAAAAATTGTGTGGAAGGTGAAGCATGTTAGTCACATTTAAAAGGATTGTTTGACCATCCTACTAGATCAGTGAGAAATGATAAAGAAAATAATGTTAGAAGAAAAATAATTTTATGATTTTATGGATGAAATTAATAATGCAAATCTCTATAAGGTAGTTTCTGAAAGATGTAAAGATACCATGATACCCATGACGAATAAAAATTGGAAAAATAGAAGAGATAGAATAAATATTTTACTTAGGAATATAGATAATTAATTAAGAGTCACTTGGTTAAGATGCAACTCTTAACTTTTTCTATCACGGATATTATAAGGTCAACCTTATTATCTTATCTATTTTTTGTATCTATTTATTGTATATATAGGTAATGGAATCCGATTTATGTTCTCCGGAATAGAAACAAAAAAAAATATAAGCATGTTGTTAAAACTAAATAAAATATAACAATTAACCATATTGGGTGTGATCTATCATTTGGTATTTAGAATCCTATATGTGATAAAAGTTATCAACCATGATGAAGTAAATTTGGATTGTCTTCTTTATGAGTGGACAGATGAAGGAGTTTTTTGAAGCTTTTGGAGTAATATTTCATTCAAATAAACAACATCAAATAAGTGATTGAAAAAAATAATTGATGATGTGTGTATTCATATGATCTCAACCATGTTTTATAAGAATAATTTTTTATATTAATAAGGATTTTTTAACTTAATAAATGATATGAAAATGAGAACACCAGGGTTTGATTTCTAAATCTTAACATGAATGTTGACATGTGTGTCAAGATAAGTGTGGGAGTTCGGGTTGAAAATTTTCCAAAAAATGTTTCTAATAGTTATTATCAACAACTTGTATCAGCCTAAAAGTACTTGAAAACCTCTGAGAAAAATATATTCAGAATTCATATCATATTTTGGATCTATTATGGATAATTTTTTTTAACTACATTAAACTCTCTTTTTTTTCTACAATAGGATTGAATCTCATAAACTTAGAGTGGAATAATTTATGGCACATTTTATATAAAATTAATACCCTCCACTCTCAAACTCATTGAATATATTATTAATAAGTGATCAAGAGAGAAGAAAATAAAAAAAAGATAATAAAATTTAAAAACAAGTTGACATTAATTTTCATGCATTGGTAATGAAAAAATAAATAAATAAGAAGATATTGTTGAACCCACTTTGTTTTGGGTTGTAGTTTTTGTTAATAAGTTTCAATGATCATGAGGTCACTTTTCATGATGTCAATATGTGCTTGAGTAAAACATATTGGAAGGAATATGGAGTTCCCAAGAATATTGGGAAGATGATTGAGTTCCCCAAACCAGTTTATCTATTTACACTAGATTGGGTATATTAGAGAATATCATATTTTTAAATGTATTATAGCCTAAATTTTGAAGAAGAAAACATGTTTCCATTGCTCATATATAAATTTAAATTGGTTAATTCCATTATAATTACTTAGATATCCATTCACATGGAAAATATGGATGAATAAGTCATTTCATAGTATTCAAATTACGAAAAATTATTCAATAAGATTTGATTAAAATGAGAGTTCCTTGGAGTGTTCATACTGATGGATATTTTTTATCTATGAGGAAACTATGAAAAATAGCAAGAGTTGTGAGATTAAGTTGTTTCCAAGTTTGAAAATTTTGTTTGAGGAGGGTTTTAAGAATTATAAGTAAAGTTAGTTCCATGCAGTATGGAGAGTGATAAATTACATATCTTTTTGAAAGAGTTGTGAATAGAATCTATGATAAAATCCACCCATGTAGTAATTATAATTAAACAGTGGAATGTCATATGAAATTATAATTGGATGATTGTTGAAGAAGATTTGAAGTTGTGGTATTGGAAGAGTCATTGGATTACTTTAATGAATATTTATTTACTTAGTCAGCTTTGGAATTATTTTAGAGTTTATTTGAAGGTATTCCAAAGAGATTTTGATGTATTTGAGGTGTTTGAGTTGAGTTTTGAAATTCTGGGTTGCATGCTTTGAAAAGGTGAAAAATTATTTGATACATAATATATTTCTTAGCGTCAGAAATTTAGTAAAGTCTCTAGACTCACACACCGAGATAAGTAATATATATAATACATCATGTCAGTTTTTTCCTCTAAACAATTAATGGAATTTGATAAATTAAAATATTCAACCTAAATACAAATGATATTATCTCTATAACATATATGATATTACCATATGTTGAAACCAAAACAAATTGTAAAAGTACCTCAAATCACTAATATATATAATATATTTTAAGAAATATGTAAGATGTTTTCCATTGAAATTGGAAATGTAGAAAATGCATAATGGTATTTGTGATATATAATATATTTAATAACATATATAATATGTTTTTCAAGTCAATCAAAGAAAGTGGAAAAGGAAATTATCTTATTTATAATACATAATAAGTTTTTATAAATATATAAGATGTTTTCTATTAGTATAAGAAGAAATAATTTAAATAGAAAATATCATACACACTTTGTAAGATATTCATATTTCATATTGATATGTGAGATTTTATTATTTTTACATGAGTTTCAATAGTTATAAATATTAGAATAATCTTAGATATTTAAATCTGACAATTGTTTTTTTGTTCTTCAATAATTAAAAACATCACAAATGAGGTTATGAATCAATATGGAGTTTGGAAACATGTTTTCTACACTGTAATGAAGGTTTCATACCATAGTGTGTGAGAAGACTATCATGGTATACTAACACACTGCATCAGGAGCCACTTCATGTCTTAATGTCTGTGTATATTATGAATAATCATTTTTTCTATGGAATTAAAAGATAAAAAATATTATAATTGAGAAAATATTTCAAAAAGAAATAATCTTTGAGACTTAATGGGATTTTATATCAGTTTAAATAAAATATTTGTACATGATTTAAGGGAGATATTAATGTACTGAATATTTTAAAAATTATATTCACATAGTTTACTAAATAAATATGAAGAAAAGAATAAAATTAAAATGATGATTTGACACTAATTCTACCATATATATATTGTGATTTAAATAATTAAAAGGAATCTAAAAATTTTTCCTGTTATTTTGGTTGAGTATTTAAGAGATAGAAAGTTGGACCTACAATAAAATTTATGATTTTTTTGTGTAAAAAATTTGAAGATAACCAAAGTGGTTATAAAGGATTTATCTTATTCATTGAAAAAGAAGGAGAAGGAAGGGAAGAGATAGATCTATCATCATTTAATCATCATTCAGGCCAAATATGAAGACTAATAAGGTCATCTTTCAATACCTTTATATTGTAAATTCTGATGAAGAGAAAATGTTCCCTAAACATTTTTTCATATTGTGGAAGGTGATCATATTCATTCTATCTATAAGTGAAACTAAACTTTATTAGATTTTCTTCATCAAGGTGTTATAAGACAGGTTTTATTTTTTATGTATTGTATGTTAGTTATTACATTATTCCTGCTTGGTGTTAGGATTACGAGACTAGGGATATACCCTTTCTTGATATATTTCATGATAATAATAAAATCATTGTGTGTTTTTGGGATAAAACCCACAAAACACCATGGGCTTGGTCATCCATATTGGATGATAAACTCATTAAAAAAACATAGTATCCTTATTGATTTACTCTCCTTATTTAGGTATATGAATTATAACCAGAGGGGAGTGAGAGTAATAAATCCATTCACATAATAAATGAAGAGTTAAATAAGGGATGGAGTTTTAATTGGAATAAAATAAACCAACACTGATTCACCCCCTCTTAGTTTTGGACATAACCATAGTGATCGTAAAAGTTATTTAAGGTTTCAATAATAAATTATTTGGTGTTTTCACAAATAACTTATTATTGGAAATATAATTTACCAAACTATATGAAAATAATTTACTAAACACGTATCTTCATAAGTATATTCTTGTTACATGCACATTAATGTGATCTTGATCCTCAATGGGGTATTCTTATACAGATTCCTAGTGAGGATTGGTTCCCTAGAGTGGTTAATTGAATTGAGTGTGATAATCCATATTGGTAAATATATGGGAACCCTAGAGTGGGTGTTTTAGCTTGTGATTACTTTATGACATCTGATATGGGAGTGTGGATGCTTCTCCATAGGCTATGGGAGTGTGGATAATTCTCCTTAGTCTATGAACCATATGGGATGTGACTTATGGGTTAGGAAGAAGTGCCTATTGTCTTTGAGTTTTTAATTGGGATATTTGTGAGTTAGATGTTATAATTGAATAATATAACTATATAATTTTATTAGTGGAGATGAGTTGTGATCTGTGAGGGTATCCTAATAGAGAGGATTTAGTCCAAGCCTATGAGTTCTTTTAAAGTAGGAAATCATGGGTAAATTATTAGTGTTTGATTATAATTCATAGGAGGTGTTATCGAATATGTGGTATGTTGATGGAGATACTCCAGACACCATAGATGTGAAATCATGAGTAGTGCTTGTGTTGTGATAGTTCTAACATGAATAGGAGTAATGTTTAGATAATTTACAATTAATTTGATAATATTATTGATGAGATGTATGTGTATGTGTGGCGATGCATGCATAAATGGTTCTATATGTTTGTTTCAATTTAAATGGATCATGAGGTTGATGATCTAAATATGGTTTAAGATTATATAGTTAGGAGAAACAGGAGGATAAGGTTTTTGAAATTTAGTTTCTAGTGTCTTTTAAAAATGGAGTTTGTATTTTTAGAAATAAAGAACTGAAAAGTATGGGAGTTCTAGTTTTTAGTTTAGATGAAAAACGCATAGATACAAGTGGAGTTTTTAAAGGTTGGGGTTGGTAGTAGTGTTTAAAATATGTTTAAACTAATTTTAGAAGATACTTGTACCCATGTAAACTTGATTCATTGGGCTTTCATGTTTTATTCAGGGGAGACTATGGAGTTTAAATTGTGTAATCAGCTAAATTGATGCATTGTTAGAAAGGGGTAAATTATATTGGTGTGTGTTTAATTCTTGAGCATGAATGACATGATACATACCCCAAACTTGGGTAATAGAATCATTGTATGAGACTGATGATTACTATGTGGTATTTTCAACTCACTCCACTAATTTTTCTCTACAAATTGAAAAACAATTAATCTGATATATACAAAAAATAATAAAACATTACAAGGTAATTAATTGCATGTAACCCAAATTATAAATAATCATTTTCACTATAATATAGTCAAATAAACTATAAAAATAACTCATCAATGTGACTCATTGAAAATCAACATGAATTATATGTTTCATTATTACTCTTATCCATTTTTATTTACTTTCCAATTCCAACATAATGATAAATATAAAATGATAACATCAATAACAAAAATAACCAAGTAAAACATACATGTAACATAAATATCAAGGTCTCTTAAGAAAGAATGGATATCCCATTATTTTAATTTTTTTTCCAATTTATGAAGATATTCAATTTTTTATGAATTCAAATTATAATTATGACATAAAAATATCAAACCATAACATTAAATATTTCATTTCAAAAAATTCATAAGGAGACTAACAAAATTATAAAACAATGAAAATTATCATATAAATACAAATAATTATTTGGTAAACTAACAATGAAACCACTGTTAAATGTATAATCAACAATTCCAAAATAATAACCCATAAATAATAATATAATTATTTATTTTAGTCACTTAGTTTATATACTCAAAGTATCCTTTAATATATTAAACATAAAATATTTAATATGGTACACATCGTAATGTTCCAAATCAAATTGAAATTTTAAAAATATACCAAGAACAATAATATTATCAGATGACATTATTGACTAATTATTTTTAATTATTTATTTAATTCAAAACCTATCACTTAATCAAAAGAGAATTTTAATTTAGATTTTTTACATCAATGTTTGGAGTGAGTTTATTTATATAATTCTCATCTACTTTCCTTTGAACATAAAACCAAAAATCTGTTTGACCAAACTCATGAAAAACATATTATTCTTATATCATCAAAGGAAAAATAATAATAACTATAAAATGTATGTACTTTAGATGAAACAATGGTATATTTAATCTTATCTATAATATTACCTTGTTTTATCTTCTCCTCAAAAAACCTTTGGAACTAGGTGTTCGGGTGATAACTTTTTTCTCTTTTCTTGATTTGTTTTCTTAGAATATTCCTAAGACAATTAATATTAACAAAAATTAAATCATCTTAAATAAATTAATATCAATTTACTGAGAAAGTATTAAATTATTTATGTGAATCATAATGATTCATATCCAAAAATTACTCCCACTAATCTCATGGTATCCCTTAGGGAACATTTTCTTACATCCAATGAAGACTCAAAGAGGTGTAATTGAACTTACACAACAACCTATACTTAAAATCCTTCAATTTTTTACCAAATTTTTCTATGTCCATTGACACACAACCACATTATTCAATTCAAAATGAAAAGAAGTATACATATTACATATTTAAAAAATAGTCTTAAGTTTTATTTTAATTATAAAATAAACTAAACTAAAAATATATATTTGAATTACTTTTACTTTTTTATCAAAAATAGAATTCTTTCAAGCAATGGAAATGTTCCTCCATTCACTAGACATAATGGAAATGGGAAACATCTCAAATGTTAACTAACCTAATATATTCTAGTCTAATCCCCCAACATTAGTTGTAGGCATCCCATGCATGTCAAATGGCACAACTACTTTATTTTTTTCATACTCCAATCATCTGATGTATTTATATCAATTTTTAATCTTCTTATTATCTAAAAAAATCAATAAATATATTCAAAAATTATTATAATGTTGTAGTAAATTATTTTTTCACATGAAAATTGTATTCCAATCAATGTCTACCTTTAATACCCTCGTGATGGTAACTATGACACTATATACTCAGTCGATGACCACTCCTAAACTGATCCATCTGATCCCCCAACATCCTTGAAGTAGAAGGTGATGAACTAGAATTAGGGAGAGCACTAGATTAATATGTGATAATATCAAATGGCGTATAATAGAGGAAATGAGGCATATCTAAATTAATAAGTTTACCTGATGAATGTGGGTGCATATCAGATGGGTATAACAGTGTAGGAGTTGTGGAAGAGTTTACTTTATCTTTAAATAATTTGTTTTATAGTATCCATGCATCCAAAAAAGGTAAAATCAAACATTATTCAATTAACTTTTCTAAAAACAGTTATTAAATCAAAACAAAAGGAAAAATAATATTAATCATAGTTTTTATATATTTATATATATCAGTGGTTATCATTAATGTATGTTAAGTTTATTAAAATAAATCAATAATAATAAAATAATATTTTTATCTAGGATGATATGGATAAATCTAAAAAATGACTTTAGATTATGAAAAAATACAAAAATTTAAATGAACATATAGATAATGGATGAAAATACCCAAAATGACTCATTTGTGCACATGAAAACATTACTTTATTAATTTTCAAATCATGCATCATGAAAAAATAAATAAAATTTTATAATAAAATAGATTATAATTACTATGGAATCTAATAATAGTTATCATGTCCCATCATAATCATCATGTTCCATTATCTTAATCCTTTTTTTATTAATATTTTTTCTGGGATGTTGAATTAATGAAAATATGATGACATGATTTATTTAAATATTATATTTATAGAATCATTGAGATTTGGGATTATGGATGGAAAACTCAAATAACCATTAAAATTATATTGATGACTTAAATCAAGTTTCATATAGTTTGGGTATCTAATTAAATTATTTCCACCATTAGTAAGATCCTTAAAGAAACAATTAATCCCTAATGTTTCAAATAAATTTACATTGTTCACAGGAAATTTTCTTTCATGTATATTTAATTTTACAAAATAATATTGTATATTTTTTTAAAATTATATTAATTTTAATATTAAAAATATTTTGCTCTATATTATTAAACTTTAGTGTTTGAAATATAATTCCAATATCAATTATTAAAAAAATATAGTGTAATAAAATGTATATCATTGATACAAATTAACTAGTAAATAGACAAGATTTATTGTAATTAAAAAATCTTTCTAAACACTAATAAATATTTATATCTTTAGTACTGATAGAATTATACACATTTTCTCAATTCTAAAAAATTTTGATAATGTGGAGTCATTTATTAGCTATAAATTTTAATATTGATAATAGGATGCATATGTTGTTAAGATATTAAATATCATAACTAATAATAGTATAAAAAACACAAATAGGTCATATTTTTTTCACTTTATATAGAAACTTGATGTATTTTCAAATAATAAAAATACATCATTACATTACAAAAATTTTAAATTAAAAAGTCATTATTTATAGTTATAATAGTTTCAATCAAAAAAACAATTTTTTTTATGATTAATGTAAAACCAAATATTTATTCTGTCCTAATGACCCTATAACATGGTGTACAATTTTTACGTGTCATGTAGCATGACATGTGGGAAGTTAAGGCATATTTTATGACTTGTTTTGGATATAAAATAAGTCATAAAAATATATATAAATTTCCATTTCAAAATACCTATATAAATTTCATGGATGTCATTAAAATCAAATAATAATAAAGTGAAGATTAGATTAGAGCTTTCAGGAACTAACCTTGTGCCTATAATCAACAGATAGATAAAGTGAAGAGGTTCATGTGTGTAAGAACCCAGATCTTCATTTTAGGTATTGATCTTTATTTCGGGTTGTTTTTGAGAAAAAAAGGAAGAAATTGGAATTTTATAAGTACACATTGTGTACATATGAGTACACATCGGGTACCTGGGACCCACGTATAGTAGCGTATTGGCCATGTGATGGCCGAGTACATGGATATGTGGTGACCTAGCATACCGCATAAGATGGGGTTCGGTTAAGGATACTACAAGGCATGTAACTTTAATTAACACACTATGTAGTTTTATTTTTATTTGATAAACTAGATTGGGGTCACGTATCATCCTCAAAAGTGTCTACTTCTCCCCTTGGTTAAGACAGGAGAGTGACAGAAGGGATGATGAAATCCAAACCCCTCCCAATTCTCTATCTGACCTCTGATTGAGACGTTGTTAGGTTTGTTGGAATCCCACTAGTGAGTTCTCAATTACCCTAGGGAATTTTGTCCGGATTACTCCTCTCTCTTGAGTTATTCAAGGTTGAACTTTTTTCACCTTTTTAAATATCTACACCAATTTAGGCAGATTAAAGGTCCTACGTTTAAGATTATTGATCGTAGGACATCAACGTAGGTTGTTTGTGCCTTTAGTTGATTGTATTTCGATTATATATGAAAAAGTTCCATATAACCACTATTGAGGTATTGTGTGTTTTGGAATTTACCCCTATTTAATAACTTCTATGGTTTTGTTGATTAATTTGAGGTATTTTTCCTATCCATGAGGTTAGATACCTTGTTTAGGGGACACCCGGTGGGTGTGTTTCTCTTTTTTGATTGATTATGGACGTTTGGTCTAGAATTCATGTTATGATTTCCTTGTTTTTCATGGCGTGTTTTGTTACGATAGAGTTACTGACTATATAAGATGCATGTGGTATGCATTGTGAATGTTTGAACAAGGGGAATTTTATTGTGAGAGATTCCTAAGGTATGTTCATTTATGTATGTTTTACTGTTATGTTGACCGTGAGGTATTGACTCTGAGAGCATCCAGGTGGTCATCGACCCAAGGGGTTTAGGCCGTGAGAGCTGCCCAGGTGGTTGTTTATAATTTATTTATTCTATGTTGACCAAGGGGTATTTACCGTGTGAGCTGCCTAGGTGGTCATTTGTAAATGATTAGTACTATGTTAGACTAGAGTGGTTAGACTGTGAGAGCTATAAAAAGGGTCATTGTATGTATGAATTGTTGTTATGTTAGAAAAGGGGGATTAGACTCTGAGAACCATCCCAAAGGTTCATTTAAGAATGATTGAATGATTGTGACAAGTATTCAAGGACAAAGCACAACCTTGGACTCAGTCTTACTAGATTATTTAGATGGTCTTCTGAGACATATGTTTTTTACTCACATCAGGGATATAGAGATTAGGCTAGATCCCAAGGTTTACATGATTCAATGAATTGAATGATAAATGAAAATGAATGTAATTTAAACCTACAGGATTGTTTAATTTTGAGTACTTCCTAGTTTATTTCTTCATTTCTACATATTAACTACTATATATATATATATATCTTCATTGATAGTTAGGCACATATCTTTTAGTTGTTTCCAACTAGGATTCATCTCACACCCTCTTTGGGTCATGCTTTCAGGCCCAAATAGATTATATTGTTTTAGGTATATATAAGGAAAAGTTCCCTTCTTCATCAGGTACTTGATTATTGTTGGAGTTGGAGAGAATGGGACCAATATGAGGCTTGAGATGCTATTAGAGTTTTCTTACATTTTAATAATTTGATTTCTATATTGTATTTTCATCATTTTGACTTATTTGGATTCTTTCCGACACAAATGTGGCATACATCATTTATATATATTCTATATTGGACTTACTTTCAATCTTCCATTGTTTACATCCGTTGTATGGTATTACTGCTTCTATTATTGTTTAATGTTGTATTTCGTTGTACATACACTGCCAATGAGGGCATAGTTTTCCCAATTTCACACCTTGGCCCTAACTACTAGTCTGCAGCCCCTGGCGTTTGGAGAAACACACTTGAGGTCATGTGACCGACCGGGTTCGGGGAACCTTTGGGAAGCACCCAGATCTGGGACGTTACAAATTGGTATTAGAGGAACTATTTCCTATTTTTCCTTACTATTTAGAGCCAATAGACTATTATAGGAAGGAATAAGTATTTAGTAATAAGTTGTTCCTAGGAGTAGCAAACCTGTGTACAAGGAAAATCCATGTAACCCAAAATATATAAATTTTTGGTTTTTCAATTATTACAGTTGATTTGATTTCACCATTGGGTGATACACATGTATTGTACTATTATCATTGATATTATTGTGGTTATATATTTTTTGAAACCCGATTAGATGAGGGTATTCCATCTCATACATCATATATGCACTTTCTAGAGATTAAATGTCATACATTCTTGTCATGCCATTTAGGATGCATTACTGATTACAGATTGTTGTGATAGATGTTTTGAAAGATATGAATGTTGTTGTAATTGATGTCATGATAGAATACCTACTATTTTTATAGGATATTGGTATATATGTAGTTTCATTTGTATGAACTCCAATCATTGGTCCCTGGGGTGTTATGGGCCCTCTTGTATCATAATTTGGTGGATCATGTTTGAACATTAATTTAATTCTATTATTAAATGACATGAATAAGGATGACAAACTTTGAAATGCGGTGAGTATGGTCTCTCAAGAATCATAAAATTGTATTCATTAGATAAATTTTAATTTTTTAAGGGTTTCAGAGAATTTTCAAAGGATTACTGTCCAGAAACATAGACAACACGGCATGTGATGTTATTAATAGACACCATGTGATCTTCTGTTCTGGAATAAATAACTTTTCTTAAGTACACATTGTGTGTTGTATATACATTACATGTAGAGTAAACGTTGTGACTGACATTGTGAGTAGAGATATGGGGTTGATAAAATCCTGATAGAACACATTGTGTACGATGAGTACACACCGTGCTGTAAGAGACCGTGTATCCGGTCGTGTGACTGACAACATAGGTGGATGAAATTTGGGTGATACATGATGTTCATGTCTTGGAAATACTATATAAAAATAGATTCTATATCTGTCCATTTTATCAATGACATGGGTGGATGGAACATAAGTAGTATAATTCATCTTTATGGTGCACACTCCATGTAGTGTTACACCGGGAGAGAACCGTGTCGTTGTAGCCGTGTAGAAGAACCTAGGTAGGAGGGAAAATTCAAGTACACATTATGTCACGGGATGAACATTCCATGTGTATGGGGTGTTACACGATCAGGTTGGAAGTGGTACACATACATGTGAAAGATTAAGGTAACATGTTGTGTAGTGGTTCTACAGGTTGTGCAGGTGGTCATGTTGATGATTGAACTTTCTGAGTGCTCTCTTGTTAGTTCTGCATGTTGAGGTGACTTTTTTGTGGATCTGTTCCTGGACAAGGTTCATTATCGAGCCTGCCAATAGTTTTTGTTGTCATGTTGGGTCTCACTTTTCTTTAAAGTGATTTTGGTTGTTGTTGTCTGGTTTCTCTTTTGGGAGGGTCTAGACTTGGGTGTGGTTCCAATGCCAACCCGCCCGTGGTTCTGATTACTTGTTTAGTTCTCACTAACCTATAAAGTGACTTATTCGAAAATAAAAATAAGAAGTTTCAGTCAGTGTAACACACTTTTGTAAAACTTTAATACATTCCTTCTCATATTTCATTCTTTCACTTATAAGTTGCAGTCATTGATAATCCTGAACTGAGGTGTGCGCTTGACCTTGAAAATTCATGCCACAAAGACATACTATAGTTGTATTCCAGGTGCAAGGTGATGATCATACACTGGAAATGGATATCAGGTACTACCAACAGATCCTCATGTTGTGACCATCTTGGCACCAGCTTTTATACTGGACACAGGTGCCGATGCACAATTCTGTGAAGGCTTTATATGTATGATACATACCTTTTCGGGAGCACCACGTCCTACCCTGACTATGGAAGAGATAATGCAGGTATTCTAGCAGGAGAATCGTACCACTTTCTCAGGGGATGGAGGACCACAGGCTACAGAGTCATGGTTGGAGGCCATGATTTCTATCTCAGATCATCTAGATATTCCATCTGAGAGGATGGTGAATCTCATGACTTACATGATACATGATTGCACCAAGAGATGGTTTGATGTTATCTCAAAGGTGGGACATTATTGGGATATGGTTTGAGAAAAGTTACAGAGGACCTTTTATGATTACTTCTACCCCAATATGTTGAGGGCTGATCGAGCCCGTGATTTCTTACATTTTGAGCATGGTGCTATTTTAGTGATAGATTACTCTTCTCATTTTACAAAGCTCCAACTCTTTGCACCTGTTTTTGGAGGTGATGAGTTATCACTGGCTAGGTAGTTTGACGATGGTCACAGGGACGACATATGATCATAGTTGAATGTCTTCAAGTAGACTACGGTGACTGCTATAGTAAATCAAGCACTAACTACTGAGTGCAATCTGAGGGAGTTATGAATTGCGAGTTGGGCGGTTTAGAATTCATGTTTGGTACTCCTTTGACCAATAGTAGGAAATGCCACAGGGAGATCTCAGGTGATATTTCTTCAGGTATTCAGGTGGTGTGTTACCAGTGTGGAAGGAGTGGTCACATGAGACCTCAATGCCCAAGAGACCCATTTGAGTGTTGATCTTGTGGAAAGATGGGTAATATTTAGCATTTTTGTAGGATGTTCTCAACAAATGAAAGTGATAAGGGATATATTATGACACCTCATACAGAATTAAGATCACCAGTTTCTCTTCAGTCAGGTGATTGGGGTTCGTTGGGCTGAAGAGGTGGTCATGGTCATGGTAGCGAGGCGATAGGTTTTTAGCGACAGTAGGGTAGATCAACCCAGGGTAGGCATGTAGGGTTTTAGGGATGTATTATTGGTCAGAATTTTGCAATGGAATAGATCCAGAAGAAGTAGGATCTCATACCCTCTACAATTAGTGGTATTATTGTAGTTGTTTTAGTCTTAGATTCTAATCTTTTAGATGTAGGGGATTTTAATAGTTTATATCTGTTTCTATTGTGGATATCCTTGGGCTCTGGATCTTTACTTCTAATGATGTTATGATTCTAGACACTCTGTTGGGTATTAATACAGCTAGTGTATGCCAGTGCAAGGAGTTCACTATTGAGGTTGGTGGGTGTCACTTCTTGGGGACCTCTATGTCTTAGAGATGATAGACATTGATTTCATTATCGGAATGGACCGGTTGGTCTCCTTTCAAGCCTTTGTTGACTTCTATCACCACAGGGTGAGTTTCACATCACCAGAGGGTGGGTCTTTTCTACACAAGGTCTTGTGGGATGTCCAGGAGAGAAGAGAGGGACCCAAGAATCATGGGTTGGGAAGAATTATATCCTAGATTGATAGTTTATATCTAGATGACCATGGTACTTCACATATGAGATTTTCTCCAATGGTGGAACATTTCAAATATTTCTTTATAGATGAATTTTCAGGTTTAACTCTAGAGAAATAGGTGTATTTCTCTATCAAGTTTGTTCTATAAGGGGAACTGGTGTCCATTTTTCCATATTGGATGGCTATAACATATTTACAGGAGCTTAAGAAGTAGTTAGAGGATTTGAAGGAAAAGAGTATCATCTGGCCTGGTACTTATCCTTGGGGTTCGCCTTTCCTTTTTTTGAAGAATGAAGATGGTACCATCATACTTTGTGTGGATTATCGGAAGTTGAACGAGTTGGTGGTCAATAACTAATATACCTTACTGAGGATTTATGATCTCTTTGATCATCTTCGAGGAGATCAGGTGTTCTCAAATATTTACCTGAGATCCGATTATCATCAGTTGCATGTTAGACCATCAGATATACCTCTTACAGCATTTCAGACCAAGTATGGTCTATATGAGTATTTAGTTATGTCATTCGGTCTCACAAACGCGCCAGCAGTTTTTATGGCACTGATGAACCGATTGTTTCATCCTTACTTGGATTCTTTTTTGGTAGTCTTTGTGGATGATATCTAGATGTACTATCACATTCGACACGACAATGCCACCCATCTTGAGATCGTATTGAGTACACTAAGAGATCATCATTTATATTCTATGCTCTCAAAGTCCCACTTTCTAATGGACTAGATTCACTTATTAGGTCATGTCATCTCAGAGACAGAAGTATCAGTAGGCCCAGATAAAGTGAGAGAAATAGTTTCTTTGTAATATCCAAAGGACATCTTTGAGGTACGATGTTTTCTATGGATATCTAGTTACTAAATATTCTTTATACATGGATTTACATTCTTAGAAACACCATTCATAGGCCTGACTATGAATGGTGTGATGTACTTGTGGAAAAATTCTTACAATTTAGCCTTTTATGTGCTAAAAGGGAGATTTAATTCAGGACCGATCATGATTTTTACGGAGCTGGGCAAGAGTTACACCATTTGCTATGATACATCAGGTATAGGTATGGGATCATAGCATATGCAGGGGGGAGGATTCATTATGTATGTGTATTGGCAGTTGAGGCCACATGAGATGAATTACCTAACGCACGATCTTGAGCTAGCTACAGTTGTGCATGCTTTATGTTGTTGGAGACATTATATTTTGGGATATCATTTTGTGGTATAAACTAACCAAAAAAGTATCAGGTATATATTTACTCATAAGGATCTGAATTTAAGATAGTGACGGTGGGGTGAGTACCTTCAGTCTTTTGACATTGAGATTTCCTACATGCCAGGGAAAGGAAACACAGTAGCTAATGCGCTGAGCAGGAGGACTCAGATATAGGTAGTTCAGGGGGCCAGTAGTGAGTGGAATCTTATGGCCCTATTTTATGAGATACATTTAGAGGTCATGATAGACAAGGGCAGTTGTTTATTTCTTCTATAGTTGTTACCTCTACTATACTAGACTGAGTGCGAATGAGGAAGCTATCAGATTCCAAAGGCCTAGTCTTACGGGAGAGTGTGTTAGGTGAGGAACCTACTCATGGGTAGACCATAGGTGATGATGAGGTATTTAGTTTTCTTGGACACATAAGTGTGTCATCGGAAATACCTGAGGACTTGATGCGAGATTTTCATTCCTCTGTAGGGGTAGTTCATCCTGGTGTCACCAAGATGTATCGATATCTACACTATCATTATTGGTGACCAGGTATGAATAGAGATGTAACGGGATTTGTTACAAGATGTTCCACCTTTCAGTAGATGAAAGAGGAGTATCATTAGATGGCAGGGCTTTTACAATAATTATCCATTCTTGAGTGTATGTGGAATTATGTCACGATGGATTTTGTGATGTGGTTACCAAGATTGTCGCGAGGTAGTGATGCAGTTGGGGTTGTTGTTGATAGACTCATGAAGGTTTCACATTTCTTTTCGATCAAGGAAACCTTAAATTTTGATGATCTAGGGATGTTTTTCATCCGAGATGTTGTATATTTTCTTGGGGATACTCACACTATTGTTTTAGATAGGGACTCCTAGTTTACCTCTTGTGTCTGGAAGGGACATAGAGGGATTTGGGTACATAGGTACTTCTGATTACAGTTTACCATCCCTAGAAATATGGCTAGTATGAGTGCACAATTCAGGTTTTGGAGGACATGCTTCAATCATTTGTCCTAGATTTTAGGGGCTCTTGGGAGAGACATGTACCCCTAATGGAGTTTTCTTACAATAATAGTTTTTAGGAAACAATTTAGATGTGTCCTTATGTGGATTTGTATGGTAGTCCATTCCGATCACCCCTATTTTGGTTGGAAGTAGGAGAAGTATCTATGATGGGATCTTGTCTTGTACAGGAGACCATTGAGCAGGTGGAGTTGATTCAGAAGAAGATGGACACTACACAATCAATCTAGAAATCATATGCTGCTTGACAAAGACGACCATTGGAGTTCAAGGTAGGAGATCGGGTTTTCTGAAGTGTCACATCGATGGTGGGACTCAAGAGTATTTGGAGACAACAATATCTTTCACTGAGATATGTTGGGTCATTTGAGGTTTTGGAGAGAGTCGGTCCAGTTGCCTATCGATTGTAGTTACCTCATAGGTATCAATATATGCATGATTTCTTTCATGTTTCTCAACTACAACACTACTTTTCAGACCAGTCTCATGTTTTAAAACCCGAGGAGGTTGAGTTGGAGGTGGATACATCCTTTGAAGAGCACCCTATTAGGATTTTGGATCATAGCACAAAGGATCTCTATGGCTAGTATGTTTCTCTGGTACATGTTTTATGTCATCACGAGAAAGTATAAGATGAGGCTTGGGAGAGGGAGACCGACGTACGATCACAGTGGCCAGAGTTGTTTGACGTTTCTTCTTCACAACCCTTAGAAGGGAAATTTGGGGATGAATTTCTTTAAGGGGGGAAGTTTAAAAGAAACTGAATCTTTATTTCAGGTATGGATCTTTATTTCGGGTTGTTTTTTAGGAAAAGGAAAGAAATGAGAATTTTCTAAGTACACACTATGTACCTAGTTACCACGTACAACCATGTACTAGAAATGTAATGGACGAGTACATGGCTTTGTGGTGACTTGGAAGACTGCTTAAGGTGGGGTCCAGTTAAGGCTACTACACAAGTGTTCCATTAATAAAAATGATGTGTAGTTTTATTTTTATTTTATAAATTGGAGTGGGGTCAAATCTCATCCTTGGAAACATCTTATTCTCCCCTTGGTTCGTACAGGAGATCGACCGAAGGGACGACAAACTCTGAAACCCTCTCGATTCATCATTTTAACTTTGATTTAGAATTCTTTAAGTGTGTTGGAATCCCACTAGTGAGTTCCCAATTCCCCTATAGCCTTTCTTCTTGGTTCCTCCTCTCTCATGAGTTATTCAAGGTTTAACTTTTTTTCACCTTTTGGTAGATATATTCCAATTTAGGATGATTCTAGGGCTGAAGTTCAAGGGTATTGATCGTAAAACATCAATGTAGGTGTTTTTTGCCTTTCATTTATTATCTTTGGATAATATATGCTAAAAGTTTCATTTACCCACTTTTGGGGTATTGTGTGTTTTGGAATTTAACCTTGTTTAATATCTGTTATGGTTTGGTTGATTAATTAAGGGTTTTTCCTATGTATGAGGTTAGATACCTTTTTTTGGTACACCCCATGGATTCAATTCCCTTGTTTGACTGATTATAGTTGTTTGGTCTTAAATTCCTGTTAGGCTTGCCTTGTTTTGTTAGGATGGTGTTACTGATTATATAAGATGTCTGTGATATGCATTGTGAAAGTTTTACCAAGGGAAACTTGACTATGATGGAATCCCAAGTTATGTTCATTTATGTATGTTTTAATGTTATGCTAACCTAGGGGTATTGACTATGAGATCTTCTAGGTGGTCATCGACCTAGGGGTTTAGACAGTGAGAGCGTCCCAGGTGGTTTTTTATAATTTATAAATTATATGTTGACCAAGTGGTATTGATCATGTGAGATTCCTAGGTGGTTGTTTGTAAATGATTAGTACTATGTTATACCAGAGGTGTTAGACCATGAGAGCTGCCCAGAGGGTCGTTATATGTATGAATTATTGTTATGTTAGACCAGGGGGATTAGATTGTGATAACCTTCCCAAAGGGTCATTTCTGAAGGATTGAATGATTGTGATGAGCCTTCCAAGCCAAAGCACAAGCATGGACCTAGTCTTACTAGATTGTTTATATATTCTGAGACATCTATTTTGATATTCACATACGGGATACAGAGCTTAGTCTAGATCCTAAGGTTTACAAGATTCAACGAATTTAATGATAATTGAAAATGAATGTAATTGAAAACTGTAGGATTGTTTAATTTTGAGTACTTCCTATTTTATTACTTAATTTCTTTATATTACTTGCTATATATATATTTAGTGACAGTTAAGCACAGATATTTTGGTGGTTTCCTACTGGGATTCATCTCACACATTGTTTGGGTCATGCTTTTGGACCCAAATAGTTTCTATGGTTGCATGTATAGATAAGGAAAAGTTCCCTTCTTTATCAGGCACATGATTTCTATTAGAGCTAGAGATCATGAGACCAAGCTAAGTATTGTGATGTTGTTGGATTTTATTTACTTTTCAATACATTGTTTTCTATATTGTATTTCTAGCTTTGTGATTAGTTTGGATACTTTCCTAGACACATGTTACATGCATCATTTATATATATTCTCTGTTGGATTTACTTTTAGTCTTTCATTGTTTACTTCTGTTGTATGGTATTAATGCTTCCACTATTGTTTACTATTCCTTTTCACTATGAATACTCTACCAATGAGGGCATAGTTACCCCAATTTCATGCCTTGGACCTCACTGCTAGTCGAAAGCCTCTGGCATTTAGGGAAATGCACTTGAGGTCATGTGACCGCCCATGTTCGAGGCACCTTTGGGAGACACCTAGATCAAGGATGTTACAATGTGATTGATGATGAAGAAGGAGATTGAGAAGAAGAATGATTTAGTGTTGTAAAGAATGATAATGGGATATTTTTAAAGAGAATAGAATGTTCATGTGATGGAGGAAGAAAAAAATGGGAAGGGTGGTTCATGTAAGGAAGAAATTTGGAGAAGGGGAGAGCATAAAAAAGGAAGAAGAAGGGGAGTGTAGGTTTGTGAAATAGATAAAGGAGGGGGAAAGGGGAATCCACTATGAAAATAGGGTTTAAATAGTGTTAGATTTGATGAACCACCACTATTAAGAGTACCAATGGCCACTTCATAAATAAATGACACTAATATTTCATTATGTGGTGATTTTATTTAACTACCACTAATAAAGTGTGATTAATTATCCGAAGACTTAGATTTTTAAAAAAGAAATGGTTTTTTGAAACTATTTATAATAAATCACTACAAAGTATGTTTTATCTTATAGTGTTAATGTTTATCTAAATTTTGTTATTGATGACCTATATGAATGTTGGGTTGAGGGAGTGATGGTTTTTTACTTAAATGGTAATCAAAATTTTATAAAGTGAGTATCTTTAATATGGGAAATTAATGAATTTTTTGTGTATGTTAATTTATAAATTTAGTGGAAAAAAGAATAATTATATTTTCATTATTGAAAAAAAAAAGATTAAATGGATTAATATAACTTAAACACTTAAAAATTGGGCATACCTTGGTCATGTATGCTTTCTTTATCTGTAATTAATGTTTAGAGAAGAAAGTGTGATATTTCAATGGTATAGGGAACATAATCTAACACCATAAATCATAACATGGTTTTAAATTGTATCATAGCTTGACCAGGAAAATATTTACACTATGAATAATTTTCAGAATTTTTGTGGATCTTTCTTTTCCGTTTATTCTTTTTAAAATAGACAGTTCATTCATAATTAAAATAAGAGAAGTATTTTCTTGAAATTTTCTTTCTAGAAAGAAAAAATTTTAAGTTACAGTTTATATGTAATACGCACTAAGAAAAACATGTGTCATAATATAATTTGGACTATTTTGGTAATTAAGTGGAAATGAAAAGACAATGATTATGAACAAAGTGACTTTCAAGAATTTGGATTCAGAGAGCCTTTGAATTTACAGTTGGGTGAGGGTAACAAGGAGTACATATCTTTTGTATATTACATGTTGAGTAAAAAATATAAAAAGACATTTCCTTCCATTTTGAATTTGATCAAGGTGGTAGGTATTTATTGTTATAATATTTTATGTGTAAAAATGTAATGTGTAGGACAATAAAGGGGTTAAAATGTCATGAAAATCATATTTTAATTTAATAGTTAATTCCTATTTCAATTCATGATTGTTTTTAACCATTTTTTTGAGATGTTGATTAAGATATATATTTTTTTATGAAAACTATGTTCTTAATATCTTTGCACATGTGATTTAAAAAATCTACTATATAAGATTTTTTTACACTATGTTATTAGGAGAAACTCTTATCTAAATTATTTTTTGATTCCATGGTATACTAAACCATACATTTAATTAGTGAATTCAATATTGGTGGTCCCATTCAATTATGGTAGATATATCTAATTGATCATTACGTAAATAAATTAAAATGTATGTTCATAATAGATCTCATCTTAAAGAATTGATATCTGGGGATTATTTGATAGATGAATACAATAATTTCTTTATTTATATTTTACTTATGTTAAACAAAATTAAATATAGAATTATAGATTAATGGAGGACTAATTAGAGAAGGGAGATTTTTTATATGGATAATGATGAGTGGTTTCAAGACCATCAATATGTATTTTTCAATACTCTATTAGATTTTTTATATCTACAGTAAGTGTAGTTCTAGATTCACTATCATTCGGTTAACCCATCATCATATCCTCAACTATAGTACAAGTAACCAGAGTTCCTGAATCAATACTAGCAAAGTCATGCACTTTTTGCTCACAACACCTGGAACTTTGAAGAAACACTCACAACAACAAAAATCCAATCAAATACATGTAATTGAATGGAAAATAAATTAAAACAAATGAACACATGGAATTTTTATGGTTTGGATAGAGTTATAATCTTTGGGAAATAAATATTTCAATAGATATGTAAACAATAGATATTTTATTGAAAGTTTCGTTTTCAATGCACAATCCAATAGAATCTTATCTCAATTAAAACACTTTAATTACACTTTCAGTGTACCACACACACAAGTGGCCCCATCCCCAACATATATACCCACTACCATTCAATAATTCCATTTCAACCAATAAACAAACATTAAATACCATACACCCCATATTTATGATCTTTGAAGTCATCAAATCATTTAGTAAAGGGTGATCATTGCCTCTTCTAGATTACTCAGGGAACATTTTCCACATTTGGAGACTTCAATGAGTGAATTTATGTCTCATTCACATAAACATCCATTGGTTCTAGTGCCTAGAATATTGTATCCACTAGTTTTATCATCAGCATCATCTAGTACTCAAACCACTACCAGCACCACTATAATTGTTGCATCCACCATTCTAATAATTATCACCACCATGTCTAGTAGAACATAAAAAGCATCAAAATTTATTTCTTTTTAATGATTTTAATATTCATCCCTAAAAATACTTCTCACACAAATCCTAAAAATATCTCACTTGAGAATATTTTTTCAAGATTCAACACCATGTCCACTGGGTCACATGTACCATATTTGTTAACTATATTATTCATGTCACCTCATATAGTATGTTGGATATTTTGAAACCCTATGATATGAAAGTTATCCTAGCCCCACTAAAGTTAAACACATATTTAAAATTTCTTAGTAAATAATTTTATTTAAAATATGTGTTGGGTTTTGGTTCTCTTCAACCTTATATATCTCTAGCACCAAATCCTCTAGAATATTTTGGTTGAAGTGGTAATTCAATTAAATTTACTTCCTAAGGGAGTGATATGTCATATTATTGAATAAGTGGATTTCACATTGGTTGTTATAGTAAATATCATTGATCTATTTCTTCTTTCTTATTTCTTATTTCTTCTAGAAAACTCTTAATCCACACCAACACTTTCCCCACTTTTTTTATTTCAATGTAATCAAATTTTTTGGTCAATATTGTAATTAAGTTGTAATTATTACATCCAACTCGTGATAGTGCCTCTAAAATTAAACATGAATCCAGATATCTTCTTTCCTTTATTTGTATCTCTATTAAATCCAGCATCCACAAAACCTTACATGGGATCATTTTTCCAAAAATATAGTTCAACATCCATTGTACAATTTAAAAACTAAAATATCAACTTTAATTCCTACTAGTGGTTCTTTTAAATATTTTCCATGAACCTACTAACCAAACCTACTACTTGAGAGATATTAGGCCTAGTAAAAACCATGATGTACATAAAACATCCCACAATTGGTGTATATTGAACTGTTTTCATTTAATTTTCCTCATCATCCATTTTAGGTGTCTTATCATTCAAAATTTTGAATTTTTCAGCAAGGGGGTACTCATAGGATTTAATTATCTCATATTAAATCTATCTAGTACTTTTGGGAATTACTCAGATTAAGAAAGGAAAAGTGTTCCAAAACTCAAGTCTCTTTTCATCCTCATACTATACATACTCTTATAGGAACTAATATCCTTCATCAAGAAACATATATACATTTCACACTTCAACTCTTTCAACATTTACATCATAGGTTTGTCTAAGAGTAAGTCATCAACATATAGAATAACAATGATGAAAATACCATATCTATATAACTTTGGGTAATAACAATGGTCTATATTTCTCTAGATGAACCTATATTCCATAATGAAGGAATAAATATTTTTGATTCCACTACCCTGGTTCCTTTTTAAATCCATATATAAATTTCTTAAGCTTGTACAATAGGCCCTCATACCATTCTGGTAAGAAACCTTCTAGTTTTTTCATGTATATTTCTTCCTATAAATCTCTATAAGGGAAGTGATCTTGAAATCATGTTTTTCATTAAATAAACCTTCCATATAAACCAAGATGAGAATTGTCAAAATTAATATGTGTTTCAACATAAGAGAAAATATATCACTAAAGTCCTATCCTTCATATTATTGTAAATTCTTCACAACCAACTGCACCTTATACTAGACTCTACCATTCACTTCTTCCTTCATACAATAAATATATTTTTTCTATAGTGCTCTAATTCCTTATGAAATATATGTTACGTCTCATGTAATGTAAGTATGCATGGAATCTAGTTCTTCCTTTATTTTTAACTCTCATTGCAAAGAGTCGTAGAGAATTCTCGCCTCAACCAGGCTCTTATTTTCACCATCATCCCTAAGAAGTAAAAAATGAATATGGGAATCAAAACTTTATAATGGTATTTTAACCCTGGTGGATCACCTCACCTCTAATGGTTTTGCACCATCCAAACATATATCTTCTAGAGTTCATCCCCAAACATCCACTATCCTTGATCATACTAAGACATCAAACATTATTACCTCCAGAACTCAATTAGTGTCCCCAATATTAAAAATTTGTCATAAATATCAAACACAATCATTTTTTCTCTATAAATAACATGGAACCACCCGACATCTATCATGATCAGCCTTAGAATACTCAATAAATTCCTTAATTTGAGAGAATATTATACTTTGTTCTAATCCTTCCACTAGATCTCTTTAATTGAGATGAAATTTTGGGATTAGATAATCATCCATTAATTTTTATCCTAGAATATGAAAAAATAAATCTCTCATTGTCATAGCCTATAAGGAATCAAGTCTAATACCTTTCTCCCAACTTTTCCCTCTCCTTTTTATTAGCATGGGAATACGTGATACAACTAAAAAAATTAGGTAAGTGATATCTACCTTTTAGTCGGAAAAGGGTTCATTTGGAAGTTTTTTTGACATCTGTTTGGATGGAATTTGATTAAATATACGATCCACATAATTTAATGATTTTTTCCAAAACACCTTTAGAAAATTCAAACTTAACTTTATGCTCTTATCTCTCTCATTTAGGGTCTAATTTATCTATACCACAACACCATTTTACTCAAGTGTCATAAGAAGTCTTCTCTATCTAGACTTTATTCATCCAAAATAACATCAAGAACTCTATTCCTCTATACTAACCACCATTGTTTGATTTCAGACAATTCAGCTACATCCCAATTCTTGCTTCCACTATAGACCTTCATCCAAGGAAATTACGGAATACCGTAGACTTCTTTTTTAGGAAAAACATCCAAACCTTCCTTGTGGAATAATCGATAAAGTTAATGTAATGCAATGACCCTCTATGATAATAAGATGGTTCTAGTCCCCATATATATGTATGAACCAGCTCAAGCTTTCGACTCTTAGGTGTTATTATTTCTGAATTAAATGACAAATTCTGTTACTTTTGTAACAAAAAAAACCTTTATCAATGAAATTTACCTTCTCATAACTATTTTATATAGTATAAAACACATACATTATATAGATAACCCCATAAAAACATTATTCTCATAAATTAAGAAATAAATAAGTGGTATTTATAGAAATTAAGGAACTTATACAAGTGGAATAGTAACTTGAATGTTGAAATATTAATGTGACCATTAAGAATAGTAACCCATACAATATAATAGTAACCTCACTTATGAAAGTATAAATAAAATTTAGGTATATTATGAATGAAAATATAATATATTTATATCATGGAATAAGTAAATAAATGTTCTAAAAATGATAAATTGTGTATTGATATTTTTTTTGAAACATAATAATTTAATTACAATTTTTGAAATTAATATAATGATTTAAAAAATTTATTGTCATAAAATATATTCATAGATTAATATTTTTTATCTTATGATTATCTGAAAATTTTATGGGACGTTAATTAATTTTTCAAATTGTCATAAAATTTGTTATAATATTTAAGTCAATTTTTTTTGAATAAATGATAATTTAAATTAAAATTTAAATTTCTTGTGTTTAGAAAATTATTTTCAAAAAATGGAGTCCATTTTTTAATTCTAAAAACAGTAAAAATTTTGGGGTTAATTTTTTGTGTTTTTCTAAAATAGTTAAATATTTGGTGAATAGTGAAATACGGTAATTTACGGTATTTAATAAATATGTATATTTTTTGGGTCATGGATGATGTATGGATGAGGTAAGAACTCATTTATTCTAATTCACATTCCGTAGTTACTTTAATTATTCACAAGAATCAACACTATTGATAGTCTTGATCCAAAATAATAAACAAATGAATAAAATAATAAAAAATACCACTCTCCTCCCACTATAAATACCACCCCTCACCACTTCTTCTCCTCACACCTAAAAATCCTTGAATATTGTCCAAATTATACCCAATTATCTACCCCATTATATCCCCCATGTACAGGATAATTGTTTCTCAACAAAATACCAAACACAATTTCCCTAAGGATGGGCTGAAAGAAAATAAATTCAAGAGGTAAATTCCTCTTTAATTTTCATTTAGTTTCTTTTCAATTTATTTTACTTTCTTATCCTACCGTCACCTCCTTATACAAAATTGGAATGATAACTATAGTATATCTTATATAATATAATTTTGTTTTTTTAATTTAATAATCCATCATCAAATCTTTTTATTATTCCTTTTATTCTAAAAATGAAAACATTATCCATGATGTGTCGATTTACCACCATCATGGATGTTGCATTTTAATTTTTTATTACCACCTTAAAGTCTGGTCATCAAACCATTTTTATGGTTAAAATGATTATAATATATGTATTAAATCTTATTTAATGTTCTAGAACCAATATGTATTCATAATATTAAATAAAAAAACAAAACTAGTTCATGATGATTGGGAATTCCCCAAAATAAACTAACATTCATCAGTAACATTTTTTCTAATGAATCATTATAATATCTGAAAAATGATATATGGTACCATTTAAAATCATTTTTGAGTATAAAAATCCTATAATTCCACTTATATAGTTTTTCTACCCTTTCACAAGAACTCCCAAAATTAAACTCAAGGGAACTGATCATGAAATCCCTGAAACGAACACTCCTGGAATGAAACAATTAAATAGTATAACTCAAAAAATGTCCATAAATGAGTCTAATAAAATAATAATAAATCAAATAAATATACAATAGGTTATTAATTAATTAATTAATTAATTAATGGATTTAATTTGATTATCTGGGACACTATGTGAAAGTGCATAACACTTTCGGACATAAGGTAAGGGATTCTCTCTAAACCACTATTTTCCTTCGGGTTTCATTTTCTCTCTATTTACCCTAATGTAATTATTAATTATTATTAATTACTCTTAATAAGTTCTTTTTTTATGCTCCAAAAATATTTACCTACCTCAAATATTCTTTATTTGATGGGTAAATACATGTTTTATAAGGTTTCCTTCTTAATTCCTCCTAAAAAGCAGGGCCGATTAAAGGGAACTTCCTAATTTCTTACCCATTTTCAAGTACACTCCCTAATATATTTTAAAACACCAATATTTTTCTAAAATGAAACTTTTTATCATGAAAATATCTCTTAGTTCATGTTTAGTTTTATGAAAACAATTATGACTTTTTCCTTTTTAAAGACTTATATTTTCCCTTAAAATACACAAAATTGTCTCATTTATAAAGTTTCTTAAACACTATTATTACATGTTTTCACTTCATTCAAACATCATTTATCACTATATATTCCTATTTTTTCTTATGAATATCCATTTATGATTTAAATTCATAATTTCATGGGCACCCTTATGACACGCTCATTAGTTGTGCTTTATGACGTGATTATGATACCCATTTCTTTCCATAGGTAACCCTTATGTTTATTCAATATTTAAGATTATTCATGTGGAACACATATTCATGAACATTTTATGATGGTTTCACCCAGATATCACTTCAATACATTGGGAAATTTTTAGTCTCATGATAGGTGATCGCGTTGTCGAGCGCGTCAAATTTGTTGTTTAATTTTGACTAGAATTTCTCCAGTATAGCAGCAAACCTAGGTCGTCTCTCGATGGAGCTTTAGATCATTAATTTAAAAAGAGGGTTTTGATTATGAAATTATAAGGTAAATGAGGTTTTATAAAACTTGTGGGTTTTATGTTTAAAGATTAAAATAGAAAATGAAAGTGATAAAACAATGTAGAGATTAACAGAATTAATTAAGTGTGATCTACCCGGGGTACTCTCATGATGATTATCCTTCATCGCTTCATGATATATGGTTATGATATTTTAATACCTGGTTTTTAACACCTAGAACTATAATATTACTATGTTTATACTTGGATACCACCTAGGGTTCAGTCAAAAAAACACAATGATTCACCGGACACCGTCGATGATTGGGTGAATTGTGTTTGACTTCATAACCAAAACTCACCAAGGCAACAAACGAAAAACTCGACGCGATGTCCAGGTGTGTATGTTATTTATTTGTGATACCATGACATAACTTTACATGGCCTTGAAATTGCTTGTGTGACTTATATTGAATAATATGAACCACACAAGCACCGCAATTGGAAGGGGGAAAAGAAAGTGGTGAACGGTGTGTGAAACATCACATGAATGGGTGCCCCCAAACATGATCATATAAGTTGAGCATGACATACCAGTATATAACTCAATAAAATAAGAATAGAGGATGATTAAAAACAACCCAACAAACTAGAATTCTAAAGATCATTCAAAAATTACAAACATGAAGCTTGGGATTTACATCACGTTCCTCCCCAGGTGATCACAAGGGGTTTAGAAAACCATGAGGGAGGATGAAGAGAAAGATGTTGGGTTAGAACTTCCCATAGCCTCCAGAACTACAATAGATGTTGAGAAGTCTCCTTGGGGTCTCTATAATGGCAAAACCTTGCTTCCTGGCCGAACTTGCAAATGGGGAGCCCAATGTGTAATTTTATAGGAAAATTGGAAGGTGGTTTTAGGCACACAGATTTCATCAATCGAATTTTACCAAGAGTTTCGGCCTTTATAAAGCCTTATCTCGATTTCGAGAAAATAGAAATGTTGTAGAAAAAACTCTTGAATATCTCCACCAAACGTTTGGTAGCATTTGGACAACTGCAGCTCAAGATATTGATAAAATACAGAACACTGCATTTGACTTGGTCCAAATTCGGTGGCTTGGACAGATCACTTCGGATAGTCCCCATAGAAGCCTAATCAGGATTGGGTTCCTTAATATGAAATGTATACTATTAAATTATGGACAGGATCACAAAATTTAATCCCTTTTGGAATCACTGATTTCGTGTACTATAAAAAACAGTGAACAGATGTTCATGGATCCATGCAATTTTGGCCCATTTTTCTTCCACTTCATCAAGGGCCCTCCACATCACCTCCACCTATATTGAAATAATAAAAACAAGTAACATTTCCCATTATAATGTTGATTAAAATTAAATAAATTATTCAAACATAAAGTGAAAATTATTATTATATTTGGAATATTCATTACAAAACTAATTTAAAATAGCGGTGTAAGGGTGGAATAAAACAGTGAATCGCGGTACGATCACACCCCCACACCTAAACATTTTTCACTCCTGGGAAAAGTCACATATCCCAATAAAATATTTCATATATAAATATTTCCAACATCATGAAGATTTATCATTTGAGGAAATTTTAATTCACCAATGTAATTTGATCAATGCACGAATCGCACCAATGAGTTCTTCCCAGTGAAAATGGAAAAGGATGTCTCATAAATCATATCATAATAAAATTCAAAGAGATTTATGACACCAACATGTTAAATAATTAAAAATTCAACCATTACAATAACTCTCCATGTGTGTGTGTGAAAACCATTCCAAGCTATTCTTTCCAGTTTCTATCAAACAAATATAGGTTATTTTAACATTATTCAGCTTTAAATGATTTTTCACCGAACTTGTCCTACATCCTTTGCAATCATATTTCAAGACCCAGTCATCTAGGAATTCCTAGAAGTCAAAAAATAATCTCTTGACCAAGATATCCCCATTTTTTGCACATTTCATCACTCCTCTCATATATTATATTTTTTTGAAGTTGTATTTGGAACAAATATCACACTCATCTTTCAACCCTTGTTTGATCTCCTCACGAAACTAATTGCAATAGTTATAAAAAGATAAATGGTTGTGGAGGAGTGGTTTTTGAACTACCCAAGACACAATCAATTGTTTTGTTTTTGTTTTTGTTTTTGTTTTTTGAGGGCGTACAAAAGTCAGACATTAGGTACACACGCATAGGTCAATCTAGTATAGTAATGAAACAGATCGGATAAGGAACGAACGTATGGAAATATCATTTAAAGTTGAAAAATATTAACCAAACATATATTTACCTTATATTAAGTAATAAATATTCACACTTTGTGGTTTGGTGCAAAATGTTTTGGAGATATTAGTGACACAGTTTTGTCAAAAACTACTCACACAAGGAGCATTAATAATCTCAAAGGATTCACATATATACAACCATTTATATCATTGACATAAAACCAATTCACTAAAAAAAATCACTCCCTGATGGTAAATTCATACACAAATTCTTTTTAGCCTTCGTTATGGTATTTTTACTTTCCCCCCTTTATGGTCGCCAAATCATGGAACATCGATATTGATGATGGGGAAAAGTGAAAATACCATAAAGAATTCCAAAAAGTGAAAACAAAAGGGGAAAATGATGAAAATTCCTAACTAACCCAGGAATGTATCCACCCCCACCCCACACCTTGAATGTGCAGAGTCCTCACTGAAATAATTGAGAATGTGAGAAGAAAGGATAAAACATGGTGTGTTTTATTGGTATGATGCGTCAAGAAGGTTGATTTACTCCACAAGATTCTTTATAAAATCCTCATAGAAGTTTTTAAGTCGTTTCCCATTGACGGTAAGACTTCTTCCACTCTGCTCATGAAAAACCTGTATTACACCAAAAGGGTAAGCATTAGTAACAGTATAAGGACGGAGTCATCGGGAATGAAGCTTTCCTGGGTAGAGCTTAAGCCTGGAATTGTACATGAGGACCTTCTCACCAAAATAGAAATTTCGTTGGTGAATCATTCTATCATTAGTAGACTTTGATTTCTCTTTATAGATCCTGGAGTTCTCATATGCATCACGTCGAATTTCTTCAAACTCTTGAATCTGCAGCTTTCTTTCCTCACCTGCATCTGAAAGGTTCATATTACATTGATTAATATCCCAATATGCACAGTGTTCTACCTCCACTGGGAGGTGACAAGACTTTAAAGACACAATTCTTTATAGTGACATTCTGAATGGGGTTTTAAAATCAGTACAATATGCCCAAAGTGCATCATCCAATCACAAACTCCAATCTTTCCTATTGGGTTGTACCATTTTTTCCAAGATTCGTTTAACTTCCCGATTTGATATTTCTGCTTGTCCATTAGATTGGGGGTGATATGTAGTGGAGACTTTATGATCAACCCCATACATACGAAGAAAATTTTTCTTGTTGCGATTGAAAAAATATGAACCCTGATCACTAATGATGAATCTTGGTAAACCAAACCTACTAAAAATTTGGGACCTCACAAAATCAACAACCACTCGAGAGTCATCAGTCCTGGAGGCCTTTTCTTCCACCCATTTAGATACATAGTCAACAGCTAATAATATGTATACAAAGAAAAATGAATTTGGAAAATTACCCATGATGTCAATGCCCCATTCATCGAAGATCTCACAAAATAACATGGGCTGTAGGGGCATTTCATTCCTCTTAGAGATATTCCCTGTGAATTGACAACGACTACATGACTTGAAAAATATATGGGCATCCCTATACAATGTTGGCCAATAAAGTACTGAGTCAAGGACCCTTCGAGCTATATGTTGAGAGCCAAAGTGGCCACCATAGTTTAAAGTGTGGCAGAAGGTCAAAAAAAAGGTGAACTCATGGTCAGGGACACACCGACGAACTAATTGGTCACTACAAATTCTCCCCAAGAATGGGTCATCCCAAATGTACCAATGAGAATCATGCTTAAGTATCTGGGATTGTGAAATGATAAAATCAGTGGGGGCCCTAGATGTTGCATGAAAATTCACAATGTCCGCATACAAGGGGGTAAGGTCCACAACATCACAAAGGTTCTCATGAGGGAAGAATTCTCCAATGGGTAGGGGTGAGTCAACATGATATTCCAATGGTGGGGAAATGAGACTAATGTGGTCAGCTACCACATTCTCCACCCCTCTATTATATCTAATCTCAAGGTCATACTCCTGGAGGAGGAGTATCCATCGAATGAGGCAGGGTTTGGCATCAGGTTTCTTTAGGAGGAAACAAAGGGTAGCATGATCATAGAAGGCGATGATTTTTGACCTGAGAAGATATGAACGAAATTTTTCCAAGGAAAACACAATAGAAAGGAGTTATTTTTCAGTTCTTTTGTAGTTTACCTGGGCGGGGTCAAGGGTACGTGAGGCATATGTAATGAATAAGGATCCTTCTCAAACCTTTGTGATAAAACTGCCAAAACTGCAAAGTTAGAGGCATCACACATAAGCTCGAAGGGAAATCCCACCTTGGTGGTTGGATGATGGGAGGTGTTGTGAGACTCTTTTTTAGAGAAGTGAATGCATCCTCAAAATTTTTATCAAACACAAACTCAGAATCTTTATGCAATAAACAAGATAATGGAAGTGCAATCTTACTAAAGTCTTTAATGAATCAGCGGTAAAAACTAGCATGACCCAAGAAAGATCACACCTCACGAACACATTTTTGATATGGAAGTGTTGAAATTAATTCAAATTTAGATTTATGAACTTGAATTCCCTTATTTGAAATGATATTCCCAAGATTTATCCCCCGCCCAACCATAAAATGGCATTTCTCATTATTTAAAACAAGATCGTTTTCAATGCAGTGGCGGAGGACAGAACATAGGTTTTCCAAAAAATCATCAAAACAAGAACCATAAACCGTGAAATAATCCATAAATAATTCCATACAAATCTCAAGTTACTCAGAAAAAGTACACTTCATACATCACTGAAAAGTACCAGGAGCATTACATAGGCCAAAAGGCATTCTTATATATGAAAATGTGATGAATGGACAGGTAAATGTGGTCTTTTCTTGATCTTCAGGGGATATATGGATTTGGAAATAACCCTAATAGCCATCATCGAAACAATAATGGGACTTACCAGCTAGTCGTTCTAACATTTGGTCAATGAAATGTAATGGAAAGTGGTCCTTCCGTGTGTGTTGATTTAGTCGACGATAGTCGTTACAGACTCACCAACTATTTTGCACACGTGTTGGAACCAATTCATTCTTTTCATTTGACACAACTGTTAATCCTTTTTTTAGGCACAGTTTGCACTGGGATAACCCATTTACTATCAGATACATGATAAATGATCCCTGTAGCATGTAATTTACTGACATCCAATTTTACCACTTAAAGGAGAGTGGGATTCAACCGGCATTGAGAATGTATTACAAGTTTAGCCTCATCATCCAAAAGTATTTGGTGTATACAAATAGAATGGATAATCCCTAGAATATTAGCAAATGTCCATCCTATTGCCTTTTTATACTCTCTCAAAAGTTTGAGCAGTTTCGATTCCTATTGTGGAGAGAGGTTATTGGTAATAATTATGGGCAATTGGTCAATACCCTCAATATATGAATATTTTAAAATAGATGAAAGTTGTTTAAGTTCCAACACTAGTTGTTTTTGGATTGAGGGAGTGGATTTAGAGGGAGTGAGGTCCATGAAACTATCTATCTGGTCATGTTTATTCTCAAAGGAAAGAGAATCTATTGAAATGAGATTTGCATAATCATCGATAGTCATGGGTACCTCAGAATAAACACACTCATCAATTAAAGAACAAAATTTACATTTTTCTGAACCCACACAACATTCAAAATAAGAACCAAAAATCAAATCATCCATGGGTTAATAGGATGAAAATATATCAGAGGATGGGTCGATGATTGAATTTTGTGTGTGTTTGTCATCAGAGAGCACTTCCTTCGAAGAGATAAGAAGTGTGGAGTGCTCTTCAATGGTTTGTTTTAAAGCCTCAAGGATGATTAAACTTACCTTTTCTCCACCAAATTCCATGGACAACGTACCATTGTGAACGTTGATGATCATCTTTGCTGTTTTGAGGAATGGCCTCCCAAGAATGAGAGGGGAATTTCCATGGGTTTGGTTATCTTCCATCTCAATAAGGTAAACGTCTACAGGGAAGATGAGATTCTTCAATCGTACAAGGACATCCTCAATCACTCTTTTTGGATGAGTTATACTCTGGTTGGAAAGTTGCACGACAATTCCTGTTGGTTGAAGCACTCCAACCTGTAGATAAGTATAAACAGAGTGAGGCATTACATTAATGGAAGCACCTAAATCTAGCATAGCATTATAAAATAAGGTCTCCCGTATGGTAAACTATATCATGAATGTGCCTGGATCCTTGAATTTGGTTGGCATTTCTGGTTGAATCAAGGCCAAGACATTCCACCCCAGGTTGACTCTCTCATTCCCCTTCAACCACCTTCTAGGGGTGCAAAGCTCTTTATGAAATTTGGCATAACGTGGAATTTTATTGACTACATCCAACAATGGAATATTAACTTGTACTTTTTTGAAATATATCCATTATTTCATTTTCAATCTCATTATCAATGTTTTTCTTAGATGTAGAGAGTCTTTGAGGGAAAGGAAGATGAATTCATTGTTCATTTGAATCATCAATGATAATTTTATTTCCCTTTTTATTTTGTTTTTCATTACATGAAATTTTTTATGGTTGGGAAGGAGTGTTTTCAAGAGGGGGACATACCTGTTTCATAGAATCAGTAGAAGGAGAAGGTTCATTACCACTACAAAGTGAAATTTCACATACATTACCTTTGTACTTTAGATTGGAAATGGGTTGGGATGGTAGTTGTCCAGACCCTTGCATATTAAGCTCACTGATGGTGTTCGCCAATTGTCCCACTTGAGTTCGTAGGTCTTGAATTGTCGATTGTATGGTCTGTTGGAACTGAAGGTTCTGGGTTGCCATTTTCTTCACTATATCCTCGAGGCTTGGTTTAGATTTTAGAGGAGGAGGATGATGGTTTTGAGAATTTGAAGGATAGGAAGGTTTCATACCTTGGCCTTGTTGATTCCAATTGTGTTTTGGGTAGATTGAGTTTCCTCCTTGTCGGTACTAGGGTTGTGCTTGACACCCTAGATTTGGATTTGGCCTGAATTGTTCTTTCTTGAAGGGAGGTGCTTGTTGGAATGGATGCCCTGCGAACACAGCTGCACAAGACTCAGATGAATCTTGAAGTTGTGGCCACTAGTCAGAAAAATGTGTGTTATCAGAACAAATACCACAATGAAATGGAATAGAAGTAGAGTGAAAGATACCTTGTGCGTGAGATAATTGCCTTAGAAGGGTATGAATCTCATCAAGTTTAGTATCTACCTTTTGTTCTAGGGATGAATGACTTACCTCATGAACTCCTCGGGTTGGTGCAATTGCTCGTGTACTAAATTGTTGTGAATTTTGAGCCATGATGGCTACTAAGTCACGAGTGGTAGAAGGATTTTTATCAACTAGGGCACCACCAGTTGTAGAATCAATCATTCCACGATCAATGATAATAAGTCCCTCATAGAAGTATTGGATTAGTAGTTGTTCACTAATCTGGTGGTGGGGGCAGCTTGAGCAAAGTCTTTTGAATCTCTCCCAGTATTCATGAAGGGTCTCTCCTTGTAACTGCGTAATTCCACCAATTTATTTCCTAATTGATGCAGGTCGGGAGGCAGGAAAAAAATTCTATAGAAAGAGTCATCTAAGTTAATTCCACCCCCCAATTGTGGTAGGCAGATAGTATAGCCAGTCTTTGGCTACACCATCAAAGGAGAAAGGGAAGGCCCTAAACTTAATGAGGTTCTCAGACACATTTTGGGGTTTCATGGTGGAGCACACTATGTGAAAATCCCTTATATTTTTGTGAGGGTCATCACTGGGAAGACCATGGAATTTTGGAATGAGGTGGATGAGGACTGTTCTTATCTCAAAATTGGCCGCTTCCTCAGGATATTGGATGTACACAGGTTGGTACTCCACATCCGGGGTGGTCAGTTCTTTTAATGTTCTGTTATTTGCAGCGATGATCTCTGGGGTTTGATTTGGTTCAATTTTTGATTGGTTTTGGAACACGTGAGGTTTCACAAGGGGTTACTCAATGTTACTTCATTGACCTTCTCTAAATTCCTTTATTTGTGTGTGAAGTGACTTTTCAATTTCAGGATCAAATTCAAGTAGTGTTTCTTTACCAGATCTTGTCATTCAACAATGATGTCAAGTTTGATTGATTGATTTTTTTGTTGTGTTTTTTTATTTGAGATGGATAAAAAACATAAAAGAGGTGAAAGAATAATTGAATTTTATAATATAGAATTAGAGCGGGAGATGGAGAAGAATAGAGAGAGAGAGAGAGAAAGAACACACAAAAAACAATAAAAAATAAAGACTAAACCCAAAACAAAAACAATCAAATGGGGGTGGGGTATTTAAAAGAGTACTAATTAAGAAGTAAAATAACTAAATAAAATTAAACAAAGAAAAAAATGATCATGGATCCCTGGAAACGATGCCAAAATTTGATCGCATTGTCGAGCGCGTCAAATTAATTATTTAATTTTGACTAGAATATCTGCAGTAAGCAGCAACCCTAGGTCATCTCTCGATGGAGCTTTAGATCATTAATTAAAAAAGAGGGATTTGATTATGAAATTATAAGGTAAATGAGGTTCTGTAAAACTTGGAGGTTTGATGTTTAAAGATGAAAATAGAAAATGAAAGCTATAAAACAATGTAGAGATTAACAGAATTAATTAAGCGTGATCTACCCGGGGTATTCTCATGATTTTTATCCTTCATCGCTTCATGATATTGAGATATGATATTTTAATCTCTGGTTTGTAACACCTAGAAATATAATGTTACTGAGCTTTACTAGGATACCTCCTAGGGTTAAGTAGAAAACACCCAATGATTCACTGGACACTGCCGATGATTGGGTGAATTGTGTTTGATTTCATAACGAAAACTCACCAAGGAAACACATGAAAAACTCGATGCACTGTCCAGGTTTGTATGTTATTTAGTTGTGATAACATGACATAAATGTACATGGACTTCAGAGTGTGTGTGTGTGTATGAGTTCTATTGACCAATATGAACCACACAAGCACCGCAATTGGAAGGGGGAAAAGAAAGTGGTGAACGGTGTGTGAAACATCACATTAATGGGTACCCCCAAACAAGATCATATGAGTTGAGAATGACATACCAGTACATAAATCAATAAAATAATAATAGAGGATGATTAAAAACAACAAAAAAATCTGTAATTCAAAATATCATTCAAATATTACAAACATGAAGCTTGGGATTTACATCATGTTCCTCCCCGGGTGATCACAAGGGGTTTAGAAACCCATGAGGGGGGAAGAAGAGAAAGATGTTGGGGTAGAACTTCCCATATCCTCCATAACTACTATGGATGTTGATAAGACTCCTTGGGGACTCCAAAATGGTAGAACCTTGCCTCCTGGACGAACATTTAAATGGGGAGCCCAAGGTGTCATTTTATAGGAAAATTGGAAGGTGGTTTTAGGCACACAGATTTCATCAATCCACTTGTACCTTGCGTTTTGGCCTTCAGACAACCTTATCTCGCTTTGGAGAAAATATAAATGTTCTATCCCTACATCGTTACGGTCTCAACAGAATGTCTGGAACCATTTGGGCAACTATAGATCAAGATATTGATAAAATACAAAACACCGCATTTGACTTGGTCCAAATTCTGTGGCTTGGACAGATCAGTTCCAATGGGCCCAATAAAAGCCGAATCAGGATTTGGTTCCTTAATATGAAATTTATAATATTAAATTATGGACAGGTCCCCAAAATTTCATCCCATTTGGATGAACTAATTTCGTCTACTATGCAAAACAGTGGACAGATGTCCATGGATCCATGCGATTTTGGCCCATTTTTCATCCACTTCATCAAGGGCCCTCCACATCACCTCCACCGACATTGAAATAATAAAAACAAGTATAATTTCCCATTATAATGTTTATTAAAATTAAATGAATGATTCAAACATAATGTTAAATTTATTATTATATTTGGAATATTCATTACAAAACTATTTTAAAACAACGATTTAAGGGTGGAATAAAACAGGGAATCGTGGTACGATCAATAGGTCATGTTTAGACAAAGAGTAATCCTAATTCCTTTATGGGACTTTGTCCTCCAAGTTAAATGCTCTTGGAAGTCAGTTTTGACTCATGCTTATGTCCTATTGTATATTTTTTCCACATTCCAATGATCGAATGATTACATGATCATGTGTTCTAAATTTTATTCTTCCTTATGTTTATCCATGTTTCATACCTTTTTATGTCATCATGTAATTTCTTCTAACCCATGTGTTATAATTTTATTCAATATTTATTCCCTTACTGGACCGTTTATCTCATCTATTTTGTTCATGTATTCCCTAGGTTATCCTATGAAAATGTAAGAGATAAAAGGATGTTATGATATATTTTTTAAGATAAAAAAAAAATTTTTATTTTGGTTTCATGCTTTCTAATTATGTACTTAATCTTCCAAATACACTGGACTTTATGATCCTTGGTTTTTATTTGATGGTTAATTATGATTAAAATCATGTAAAATATGTGTAAAATGATAGGGTCTTTATATTTTGTAGTAGAGAATGGTCTAGTTATTTTTGGATATTAGGTTTAGAAAAATTTAGTAAAAACCCTAAGGATAATTTTATCACCATGTATAACATAGATTGAAAAATAGGGAATCACATGTTATGATATAAATTCCATTTATAAGTTTATCATTTTATATTAAATTTTTCCTTATTATATTTTTATTAGATAATTATTGAAGGCCCCCTAATTGTGCTTTATTTTTCTTAGTTAATGGATACAAATAGGAGAACCACTATCAAAAATCAATTTGTTAGGAAATGTGATGATTTCCCAAATTAAATGCCAAATATTATGGTAATAGGAACTCAAAACATCATGATGGTACATTATAAACTATCTCAAGTTATGAATAATAACTTGAATAATGTTTAATTCCCTACTTACCCTAATAAAGATAAATTTTTGTTTTAATACTTTATGAGATAGAGGCCTCCCATATTTATTGGATATTCTAATCCCATCATCACAGGAAAATGGATTAACACTATTGATAATATATTATATTTCATTCAATGCTTAGAAGAAGAGAAATTTTTACTTGCAGTCTATTATTTTTATGGGGAAGCAGATGAGTGGTGGACGCTGATCAAAAACCCAAAATCTGAGGAGAAAATTGATTCCATGGAATGGGAATATTTCAATAAAATATTTTTCAATAAAGATTTGTCCTTAACTATCTATATTAATATAGTAATGGAGTTACTTAGACTAAATTAGAAGGAATATTAGTCTATCAGGGTGTGTATGGAAAACATTACAATCCTTACACGATACACCTTTGGATGTTTTATAATCACTGAAAAAAGTGCATCACTTCTTAAGTGGACTAAAGATGTGCCTATAAAAATCCTTGGTGTTTTTAGACTTTGATAGCTATGAGGATATTTTATGTTGTGACCTTAAGGTTGAAATGGGAATTAGATAATCTCAATGGTCTCGTGGTCCTAGAGATAAAAAGAAAAAAATTAAGTTTAATATGGGATGATCAATAGATAAATATCATAATAGAAATAAAATCCAATATCCCACATGTCAAAAGTGTGAGAATAAGAATTCTAAAAATTGCCAAAAGGGAACCAAGAGATGCTTTAAATGTGGAAGAGAGGGGCATCTGGCTAATAATTTCTAAAGTTATATGAAGAAACCCACAAATGTGGAGGATTAAAGGAAGGTTCAGATCAACACTCTACCTGCAGTCAAATGTTTCAACTTCAACGAACATGGGAATTATGTGAGCCAATACAATAATCCAAGGGTGTTTAGAGGAAATTATCAGTAGAAACCCCCATGGAAAAAAGGAAGGTAATATTTTATCACTACTGTTGAGGTGGAACCTCAAAATGATGTGGTGATAGGTACATTGGTTATTCATTCAATAATAGAGAATGTAATATTTGATTATGGTTTTATGCATTCTTTCATATCATTTATGTTTAGTAGAACTATTCAATCACCACCTGAAAATATGGATTTTGAGTTATCTGTGAGGATAGATAATGGGGTAATGATTTAATCCAAATTATATATCTCCTTCCTAATTAATTTTTGTAGACTTAACCTCCCAAAAAATATTGTTCTACATCCTTTGGTGTAGTTTGATGATATTTTCATCATGGATTGGAAATCATTATACAAATCCAACATCAATTATTGGGAAAGGGAGATCACTCTTCACATCCCAAGGAATCCTCTAATTTTTTACAAGTGTAAAGATAAGGATTAATCTTATTTAGAATCATTATCTCATTTGTGGATATTATTGCCATATGATAACATATATCTAGCTTAAATGATTGATACAAAGGAGAGAACTATGCTCTAATACATGCTCTGAGTGAGGGATTACAATGATGTGTTCCCTAAAGAATTTTCTGGTCTTCCTCCTAACTGAGAGGTTTAGTTCTCAATTGAACTTATTCCTAGATCTCTTCCTATATCATATACAACTTATATAATTTCCATTATTGAGATGGAGTAATATAGGAAACAGTTACAAGAAAATTTGTACAAGGGTTTTATAAATCCCAGTGCTTCACCATGGGGTGCACTAGTCCTCTGCATCAAGAGGAAGGAAAGATCTATGAACCTCTGTATTGATTATCATGAGCTCAAAAAAATAAAAATAAAGAAGAAGTATCCACATTCAGAGATAGATTACTTGTTGAATCAACTATGAGGGTCCAATTAATTCTCTAATGTGGACCTTCAATAGGGATATCACCAATTAAAAGTGAGGTCAGAAGATATTTCCAAGATAGTCCTTAGAACATGGTATAGACACTATGAGTTTAGAGTGATTCCCTTTGGATTCACTAATGCCCCTATAATTTTTTTGAACTTAATGAATTGAGTAATTAGATATTAAAATAAGAAAAAATTTCTAGCCTTAATTTATGATATTCTGGTATACTCGAAAATAAAGGAGGATCATGAGGATCATTTGAATACTTTGAAAAAAAACATTACAAAGAGAGAAACTCTATGAAGAGTACAGTAAATTTGAGTTATAGATAGAGGATGTATCATTATTAAGGCATGTTATCACCAGAAAAATAATATATGTGGACCCTTCCAAGATAAAGGTAATAGAATAGTGTCTCATGCCAACATTTGTAAGGGAGATCCATAGTTTCCTTGATCTAGGTGGGAATTTCCGGCGATTTGTGATGAACTTCTCAGGATTGTCAAACCCACTAACCAAGATGGCTCATATGTTAGAAATGTTTTTTTGGATTAGTGAATATGAATACTACTTAAAAGAATTGAAAAAGTGACATATCACTACCCCAGTACTCAAAATTATAACAAGTGGGGAACTCTTTGTGGTATATATTGATGCTTCAAAGAAGGGATTAAGATGTGTACTGATGAAAAATGTTAAAGTGATAGCCTACACCCCAAGACAGTTGAAAATTCATGAAAAAAATTATCCCACGCATGATTTGGATTTGGAAGAAGTGTTCTTAGTGTTGAAAATATGATGAAATTATCTCTATGGATAGAAATTTGAAATATATATTGATCATAAGATCCTCAAATATACATTCACATAGAAGGATCTTAATATGAACTAGTGAAGATGGTTAGATGTCATCAATGATTATGAATGCACAATCCACTACCATCATGGAAATAGAATAATGTGGGGGATGCTCTAAGTAGAAAAGATACTGCAACATTATCAATGATGGGAATTGAGAAGGATCCAGTCTTATTAGATTTAAACAGTATGGAAATGGGAATCATTAAGGATGGAACATCGCTAATCCTTTCTCAAATGATTTCTCGACCATCCCTCATGGAGAAAATAAAGGATACTCATGTAAATGATGTGTAAATTTATAAAAAGGTCGAGCTATCAAAAATGGGAAAAGTTCAAAATTGATACGGAAGGGGTCATAATATTTGGTTCATGAATATGTGTACCATATAATACAGAGAAAACGAGAGAGCTTCATAATAACACACATAACTCATCCTTTTATATTAACATAGGGAGCAGAATGATGTAACAAGATCTCCAAGAGAATTATTAGTAGGGAATATAAATAATGAGATCACTGAATATACATCAATGTGCCTAGTATGTCAATAAGTGAAGGATGAAAGGAAAAAATATAAGGGGCGATACGACCATTACCTATACCAACATGGAAATGATAAAACATCACCATGGACTTTGTCACTGTACTTCTAAGGCAATCCATAGGAAGCAACACTATATTGGATGTTTCAATTCATCTTATAATGACAACTCACTTTATCATGATTCGAGAGGACTTCTCACTTGATCAACATACATGGATATAAATCAGATAAGTGGTGAAGCTATATTGAATACCACTATTGATTGTATCTAATCAAGATCCAAGATTTACCTCTATGTTCTGTAAAAGTAACTAACATGCACTAAAAACTAAGCTAAACTTCAGTATGGCCTATAATCCTAAAATTGATGGCTACTATAAGTGTACTATTCAGACACTAGAAGACATGATGAGAGCATGTTCTATGCACTTCAAAGAAGGATGGGACTAACAAATGCCTCTGGTCTAGTTCTCATAAAACAATGGTTTCTACTCAAACATCCAAGTGACTCCATATAAATCCCTTTGTGGGAAAATATGCAGAACATTGGCATGATGGGATGAAGTCAATGAACGTAAGCCGTTAGGACCTTAAATGGTTGAAGAAATTGTAGAAAAGGTGCAAATCATTCAGTAGCACATTAAAGAATCCCATTGTCTATAGAAGACCTATACAGATAATCATCGATGATAACTTTAGTTTAATGATGGAGACATGTTATTCCTCCAAATATCTTCATTTAATAGGATCATGATATTTGGGAAGAAATGAAAGTTGAGTCCTAGGTACAACATCCCCTTCGAGATTCTTGATCATGTCAGATCTGTGGCATATCGACAAAAAATTCCACCTACCATGTCTCATGTACATAATATATTCCATGAATACATCTTGAGGAAGTATAAAATTGATCCTTTAGATATTGATAATCTAAAAGTAGTATAACTGGATAACGACCTCTTGTATGAAGAGAATTCTTTGAAGATCTTGGACCATAGAGTTAAATTAATACACAAAAATACTACTCATCTAGTTAAAGTACTATGGAAGAACCATAAGTACGAAGAGGTGACATGGGAACCTAAGGAAGAAATTAAGGAGAAGTAACCGTACCCATTTTCACATTATAATATAAAATGATATTTTGAGGGTGAAATTCCATAAGGGGGATGAATGTAACAACCCAAACTTTTATCATTTAAATTTACCTTCTTATAATTATTTTATATAGTATAAAACACATACATCACATAGAGAACCTAATAAAAATATTATTCTCATAAATTATGAATGAAATGAGTGGTATTTATAGAAATTAATGAACCTATAAAAATTGAATAGTAACTTGACTATTTGAAAAGTAATGTGATCATTAAGAATAGTAACCCTTACAATAGAATAGTAGACTCAACTATGAAATTATAAATAAATTTTAGCTATCTAATGAATGAAAATATAATATTTTTATATCATAGATTGAGTAATTAAATGTTTTAAAAATGAGAAATTAATTATTGATATTTTTTGAAACGTAATTATTTATTTACAATTTATAATTAATAATTTTTGTAAAACAGATTCATAAATTAATATTTTGTTGCCTTGTGATTATATGATAATTTTATGAGACTCTCATTAGTTTATGTAGGTGTCAAAAAATCAGTTATAATATAAAAATCTGTATTTTTTGAAAAAATGATTATTTTAATTAAATGTTAAATTTATCATATTTAGAAAATGATTTTCATAAAATGGAGTCATTTTTTTAATTCTACATGTTGAAAAATGGTTGGGGTGAATTTTTGGTATTTTTCTAAAATAGTTGAATTTATGGTGAATAGTGAAATAACATAATTTATGATAATTAACAAATACATGAATTTTTAGGTCATAGATGATGTATGGATCAGGTAAACACCCATTAGTTTGAAATACAATTCATTAGTTATTGTACGTAAAACACTGTAACTCAAAAAAATATCCATAAATGAACCTAATAAAATAATAATAAGTTAAATACATGTATAATAGGTTCAGAATTAATTAATTAATGGATTTAATTTGATTATCCAAGTTATTAAGGTCAAGTGTAGAACACTTTTGCACATAAGGTAGGGGATTCTCTCTGAACCCCCATTTTTCCTTTAGGTTAGGATTTCCCTCTCTTTACCATAATGTAATTCTTAATTATTCTTACTAACGCTTCCTAAATTCTATGTGTATGATCCAAAAATATGTACCTAAATCAATTATTATTTATTTGTTGGGTAAATACATGTTTTGTAATGTTTCCTTCTCAAATCCTCCAAATAATCAGTCCCAATGAAAGGGGACTTCTCAATTTCATACCCATTTTCATGTATACTCCATAATCTATATTAAGACACCAATATTATTCTAAAATCACTCTTTTTATCATGAAAAGATGTCTTAGTTCATTTCTAGTTATATGAAAATAATTATGAATTTTTCCTATTTAAAGTATCTTTTGTATTTTATCATAAAATACATAAAAGTTGCTCATTTCTAAAGTTTATTTAACACTTTTTTTACATGTTTTCACTTCAGTCAAATATAATTTAACATTATATATGCCTATTTTCCCGTTTTAATTTTCATTTATGATTTAAATCCATTGTTTCGTAGAAACCATTATGATATGCCCATTTTTTATGTTTTATGACATGATTATGATAGCCATTTCTCTTCATGGGAAACCCTTATGTTTATTACTTATATACAATTCTTCATGTGGCACAGATATTCATGAACATTTTATGGTGGGTGTGCCTAGATAGTACTCCAATACATTGGGTAATGTTTAGTCTCATGAGACGTCATGTTGGGATAGGGAGTAAACCTGATTCCTCTATGGGACTTTGTTCTCCACGTGCACTAGTCTTGGCAGTTAGCCTTGACTCATGCTTGTGTCATGTTTTATGTTATTTCCACATTCTTATGATTCCATGATTACATGATCCCATGTTATACATGTTATGATTCTTTATTTTTATCCATGTTCCATTCCTTTTAATTTCACCATGTTATTCCTTCTTGACCATGTTCTATTCTTTATTTCTATATTTATTCCCTTATAGGGATTTTTATCTCATCCCTTTTGTTCATGTATTTCTCAGGTTATCCTATGAATATGTAATATATAAAAGGAAGTTAAGAGATATTTAAGTAGATTAAATAAAATTTGTTTTTATTTTGGTTTCATGCTTTCTAATTATGTACCTAATATTATAAATACACTATACTTTATGATCTTTGGTTTGTATTTCATGGTTAATTTTGCATAAAATCATTTTAAAATACGTGTAAAAGGATAGGGTCATTATAAATTTCCTTAAATGTAGCTATATTATTTTCCAAACTCCACAAAATCAAGATTCATCAATCTTATCATAGCCAAGGTCCTTATAAATCTCTCAACAATGTGATCAATATAGTCATGCCACAATTTTATAAATTTGTATGTTATTCCAAATGTTTTTTATCCAATATGTATGATACCCTCCGATACAAAAATTTGTTACAACATTCCTTATTTTATAGATTAGGCCACCATTGTAGAACCTATTATTATATGTCACCCATTTTCCAAAAACACAATACAAATCCTTGCATCATCAGGGTGACCAATGGGAATTAAATATTTTTGTAGGCCTGGGATATGCTAGATGACATGAAAATGAAACAGACATTTGTTCCTCATTTTTACTCTCATATATCCTATTATAGAACCCCAAGAAACTATCAATTCATAATATAAAACTTTCCAAGGATACCAAAAACATAGTTTTTCATGAATTCTCTATGATAGGGTAAGTGAAATGAAACATTATAGTCAAGAATCCATGCCTCAAATGAACTCATGACACTAAGAACCAAAGGTATTTCATACCCTTTTAGCTATGGAGTTTGTGGATGATATAGAAGAAAATTTTCTAGAGTTTACACACCTCCCTTAGAATCCATATGAATATGTACCTTATTTTTGTGGTGCTAAAATGAAAAATCACTAGGAGCATAAAACATCCCATGGATTTTCTTTCTTATGTTTTCCCTTTTATTCTAAATGCTTCGAGCTGAGTATACCTTGTCATCCAAGAAGTTTAAATAAATTCTAGGTATTAATGAAACATCCTTATTTAGGATATCTTTATTTAATATTATTTCATGGATATTCTTTAATACCATGTCATTATTCTCATTGGAATTACCCACAATGGTCACCATCATGTCCCATGACTCCAAATTTTTGATAGAAGAATCAATGTCCACATGCGTTCTTCAAACTTAACTCCAACGAATTCTAACTAATTATGGGTCACATTGAATTTATTCATATGATCTTTCAATAACATTCCTTATAACATATTCAATTCAAATAGTCACTTCAATATAATCACATCTTTCATCATGGAAGGTTTCTCATATATGTTTGCAAGCTTTTCCATCAACTATATAGTTTTTCCAAAATCACAAGTATTGAAGGCCACAATTTAGGCTAGTGTCATCCAGAAAACTATAAGTTCCTTTTGGTAAAGCCTTAATGATTTTATATTTAACATTTATTTCACATTTTTCTCAAACAATGGAATATCATGATCCTTTTGGAATAATTAGTCTTTTGCATGCATCTTCTAAGATCCAAAGTGTGTGTCATTGAACTTTCTAAGCCTCAACTTGATTTCATCTAACACTATCTTCTAAAGACAGAAAGCTATCACTAAATTCAATTAGGGTAAAGATAAAGTACCTAACACTAGAATTATCTATCTAAAATACCCTTCAAAACTCTGTATCAGGATATGATACCACTTGTTGGGTCAAATGTACGATCATATTATTAACCCACATTCTGGCACTCAAGTATGGAATAAGGAAGCAAAGTTTATGAACTAATATGGATTCCAATAAAATATGAATCAATGATTAGGAATCCTAATAACATAATCATACCACTTATCCTAATAGTTTCTAAAACTTCATAAAAATACTCATAGTAGACAATCCAAGTAAAAAAATGCAATGTAACTAACGGTGAAGAAAAAAAGGAACATAAATAATTTACATGGTCTGAGAAGATTATTAATCCATGTAAAATAGAAACATTAATATAGATGAAAACAAGAGATATTAAAGTGGAATATTCATAGACCATATGCCACCTATCATCAATATTTGAGGTCATTGAATCATTCGATCAAGGGTGATCACCAACTCAACTATATTACTCAGAGAACAATGCATGCATCTAGAGACTTCAAGGAGTTCCATTTCATAACTTATGAATCCGCATCCATAGGTTTATATTTTTAGAGGACGACATCCTCCATATTTAACATCAGTATCATCTACTGATTGAAACACTATATTTTCTACTATAATGATATAAACATCTGGTGTTCTAAGAACTGTCACCCATGTGTCTGGTAGAACATGAAGAGAATTATAAGTTAAACATTTCCAATGACTTTGATATTTATCTAATGAAAGGATTCTCACACTAATACTAATACTAAGTTATATAGTTGAACTATTATATGTTTTATTTTTATATTTATTTTATTTATTCCTCATAATGTTTTTCATTTTAGGAAACATTTCACAAAGTTTAAATAGAAAATTCCTCATGCTAATGATTATAAAATCTTACAAGTTCATTTCAACTCATTTCTAGAGTGGTTAAAGAGTCATGTTTGTATATATAATTACTTCAATTTTTATTAAAATCTATCTAAATTTAATTTTTTTTCACCACTTACATTTATTTAATTACATGAAATTTTAAGGTCTATAACATGCATGAATTAAGTTCTCATATAGTTACTGATGAATTTGACCAACTAGCCGATGAACCATTTATTAAAACTCTATATTATGAGTCATTATATGCTAACAAATTTCAGTTTATCATCATTTATGTTGATGTGAATTGATCTTTTCAATATAGTGGTATTGGGGTTTTATCTATAGATGTGTGTATAATTATAATTTATCAAAGGATATCATTGATGTTATCTATGATCATGACCTAAAATTTATATTATTAAAGTATGATTGAGTCAATCTAATTTATAGAATAAATGTTAAAAAAATTAACTTACATTATTAAAAAATAATAATATGTTATATAAAGATAATCGAGTGACAAGTAATCCATTTATCTTAGAATTGCAAGTAAAAATAGTTTATATTGATAAAAATGCAGTAAACTAGAAACTTTTTCTGAAAATGTATATAAGGGGAATTTTTTAAATTTAATGATAGAATTATAATATTTAATGAGTTGAGGAGACCAATGAAAGGGATATGGTTGTTTTGTATGTTCAAATAAAATTTGAAAGTAATTTTTTTACTAGTTCTAATTTCAGTTATTTCATATTTTCTTGAATGTTTACAAACTATTTATTTAAAAAATTGAAAATTTAAATTATTTTAATTTTATTAATGTGGATATATCATATATTGATTCAAACAGTGGTGGTGGTATTTATGATTTCATTTTTACATTAATTCAATATACTTTTTATAGGTATATTTTCTTATTAGTATTTTTTTAATAAAAAAATAGAAAAAATTTAAAAAATTATTAATTGTTTATTAGTGGTATATAGTGTATCTTCTCACATATGCACAGGCCTTAGAAAATGGATTCCTACTTAGAACTTTGAAACTTGGATGAAGGCCTATTTTATGACACGTTTTATCTAGTTAGATAGGGGTGAATTCATTGATTTGTTAGATGGGGTATATCATAATAGATACCTATAAATTACACCTAAAATCACATAAGTGGACTTCATTCCATAATTTTCATATTGATAGATTGTGGAAGATGATCCATGTAATAATAAAATTTAAAATTCTATGATAAATATAATTATTGTAGATGGTAATTTTTTTTAATATATCAAGTTTATATCTTGTCTCGATGATTTTATTTTAGTATGTATTGATAAATTCCTAAAATTTTATAAATATTACAAGGAAATGGAGAATATAGATCATTTATCACTATTTAAAAGTGTTATAAACATCTTATAATGAGTCCTGCTAAGTGTTTTTTCCCACTTAGTGGTATGATTTAGTAGCATATACATTGAGTGAGGTAGTGAAAATGAAATTTATTTCTATAAATATTTAAAAAAATTTAACATTCAATATTTCTAATAACTAGATATGTTGAATCTAGATAGTGTTAGGAAACCATTTATGTAATCTGTCATTTTAGGGGATATCATCTTGACTTGTCTCATAAGATGTGTCATAAATTTGACATGATGTGTGTTTAGAATTCATTTTTAGTCAAATATTTAAAATATTATAACAAAATATATATATAAATATGTAATTGGTGTCATGAATATGTAGTTAAGTAAGTGAGTTGATCCCACTGATCAGATATTGGTGTGGATGGGTATTCTCTAGAACACCAATCCAACTATTTTTGATGTTATAATAAGCAACTTATTTATTAAAACAATATTTTTTTTATTTTAGTGAATATTCATATTTGTTTTATTAACTAGTTATGTATAGTTGATAAATACTATTGAGGCTAAGCTGGTACAAATTCTATAGGAGTAGGTGCATTGTAAAACAGATAAAGATGAGATATTCAAGGATATTATAAGTTACAATAGACATGGTTATTCATTGATGTATGGAACATGTGTCCTACAAATTAAATATTTGATATTAGAGGTGATGGGTACATATAGAGATATAGGGATGTGAAAATAGGTTGAGGATAATGTCAGGATGTAGGTTATACAACATCATATAGATGTTCAATTTATACATCAATAGATTGATTATGAGGTGATGCATGTATTTATCATTTCATATCTCAAGGAGGTGGTGTTGTACAATACTAGATAGTATAATTCACCCATTAATGACATACATATGTTTGAATCATAGGTAAAAATATAAAAAATTATATGTATAATTATTTTCCTTAATATTCTGATTATATAATAATTATCTATTATCGGCTCTGGGTGTAGCTAGTGAGTAGAAGCTTGATTCCATAAGTGACCTAGTGGATGATTCACCTAATACATAAGGTATATTCCATTAATATTTTTTATTTAATATATCAAAAGTTTAAAAATATTTAAATGCGTGTTTCAAATAGTCTAAACAAAGAAAAAGAATTTGAACTTACATGAAATCATAGGAAAATGATCACTAATTAATTTGAAATATATCGGAATAAATGTCATGTAAATCATATATGTAGTGTGATTTAAATTGCCAGTAAATAATTTTTAGAATAAAATGTGATTAAAACTAAGTGATATGGTCCAAAAAAAGAAATAATCCATGGATTATTTTGAAGTTTTAGAAAAATAGTCATCAATTAATTTTTGACATATAGGAACCAATTTCACATCCATATGATATGTGGTGTGTCCAAAATGATTGAAAAGAGAGTTTTATATTAAAAATGATTAAAAATAAGTAATATAGTCAAAATTGAGAAAATGATATCATATTTCCATAAAATCATATGAAAGTTACATTTATTAATTATTTTTGTGTTGGAACTAATGGTGCATCAATTTTATGTGAGGTGTGGTTTGGATGAGAAAAAGTGCATGTTTATTGATTTAAAAGTGTTTAAAAATGTGCATCAAATAGTGAAAACCAAGAAAGAATTCTATGATTTTCATAAAATATTAGAAAAATGTTCACTATTAATTTGTGACTTGAAAAAATGAACTTCACGTCAATATAATGTGTAGTGTGGTTGGAATGATCAAAAAATGATTTAGATTAAAAAGTGATTAAAACAAGAGATATAGTTAAAACTAAAAAAATAAATAAATATCATGAAGTCATATGAAAATTGATCCTTGATTAATTTTTGACATATAGAAATAAATTTCACATCAATCTAATGTGTGGTGTGGTCATAATGACTAAAAAGAAAATTTTAGATTAAAAAGAAATTGAAAATGAGTGATACGGTCAAAATCAATAAAATATATTATGTTTTCATAAAATAATATTAAAATGGTAACTAGTAAATTGATAACATGTATGAATTAATATCATATCATGGTGATGTGTGGTGTGGTTCAAATGACTGAAAAAATAGTTTTAAATTTAAAAGTGGCTAAGAATTAGTGATGTTCTCAAACTAAGAAAACAACCTTTTCTTTCATAAAATCAGTGAAAAATGATAAATAATTAATTTTTAACATATAAAAACCAATTATATTCCAATATTACATTTATTGTGGTCTAAATTGCTTAAATTAAATTTATATAGATTTAAAAGTGTTTAAAAACACAAGCATAGTCATCAACACCTCATATTGTCATAAAATCTTGGTAAAAATACCATTGATAAATTTATAATATAAAAATAATGAAATACACATATCCCAACATGTGGTGTTGTAAAAATGATCAATAAATCATTTTTAGACTATAAAGTGATTGAAAACAAGTAATACGATCAAAAACTGAACAAAAGAACTCATATTGTCTGGAAATAATAGGATAATGATCACTGATTAATTTATGATGTGTAGAAATTAATGGAACATTAATCCAACATATGATGTGGTAAAAATTACTAAAAAATATATTTACATTAAAAAGTGATTAAAAACAAATAATGCTATCAAAACCTAGCAAAAAAACACTTATTGTTTTGAAATCATGGGAAAACAATCTTCCATTAACAGTTGATATGTAATAACCAGTGACACATCAACCCAACATGTGGTGTGGTCGATATGAATGAAGGTTAATTTTTATATATTCTAAATACTTCTAAAAATATATATTTTTTAATTTAAATATCCAATTTAAGGCTTAGTTGGAACTAGTTACAAACACATAAAAGGAAAAAACATTTACAAACTAAGAAAAAGAAACTGGAAGGAACATCAAATTACCTCAGACCTCAAATCAGAAGGGTTCATCAGTATTTCCATAGTAATTTATAGATATCAAGCCAGGTATTGTCATTTATGTTCTATTAAAGGATATATATTATTAATTATATGACTTTTAGGTAGTAATTATAAGAAAATAGATCATATTCCAATTATTCAAAGGTACAATCAAGCTTCCATGGAAACCAGTTTCTATGATTGTCATTGAACCACTAGGGAAATAAATTATTATTAACTTTAACTTGATACTTATGGGAAATGATTATAGATTATTTTATGCCTTAATAAGGTATTCATTTATATATTTACAAAACTTATCATATAATCACTTCGTTTTTTAGAGAAGTGATCAAGTAAGTGATGTTTCTAGGTTCTTGTCCAACTTGGTCCTTCGATCCATCCTCAGGGATTAGGATATTCTGGTTGGACTACCTAAAATTGTATAAAGACATGTGTAAAAATTTACAAAAAACAAATAAAAGATATTATATTTTTATGAAATCTTAGGAATGTGATGACCCAACCTAGGGTGACCCAAACCATCACCTGAGTCAGACCGCTACACAGCTTAAAGCATGTTCTCGATCTCCATGGTTTGGCGAAAAGAACCAAGAATAACCAATGATCTCTTTGGAATAGTTTCACCATGGTCAATCATCATTACCCCTCCATGAGATGGTATGTCCATACCATTATCATCATAATCAAATTCATAAAAAGAAACATCTAGGATATGTTAAAATAACTAAGCTGATTCCATAAGCAATCACAAACATCATATAAAAAACATTCCCAAACATGACATATACATGGTATCTCAAATAAAAATCCCCAAAACACAAAATAATGGGAAAAAGAACAAAAAAGTAATATGCATACATATTAATGGATACAAAAACCCAATATGAATCCTCATGAGCCAACTCAGTGTGACCACTTCTCCTCCATCAACAAAAGGACGATGGTAATCAAGAAGATCCTCCCTAGTACATGGTTCTCTTACCTTTACCTACATCCTATAAAATGAAATCTTCATACACCCAAAGGAATATATAGTGTGTGAGGAACAAATCATAGTAGTATTCCACTGAATCTATTTAAGTTTTTTACCCATAAACACCAATAAACTAGTTTGTAAACCCTTTTTAAAAAACTAAACCACTTTGAAAACAAATCATTTTCAAATAAAACTTTTAAATCCCTTTGATTTTCCATTTCAAACAAAAACAATTTTCTGATGAAAAAACCAAATTGGACCAAATAAATAAACATGTCCCAAGGCACAACATGCTCAAAATACCTAACAATGAAATGGAAAGCATTTCATCATCATCAAATAACCATCTAATTGGAAATAGGTATAACATATATCATAACATAAAAATGAAACTAATAAAATTCATATAGAATATAAACCAATCCAACACGAGCAAGGTGTACCTAGGGATCTAACCATCAAGCATATCATGAGTGAGTCTAAAAAGTATGCTAGTCAGCTAAGAAAAGTGGAAGCTCTCACTGTCTTCCCTAAACCTAACTCAAAGTGATCTCATGGTCTCATGGAAACTAAATGGAATCTCTCAGGATCTTCCTACCCAAATACACTCACAAGACCATGGAAATTAAATGGAATCCATCACTACATTCCTCATCGAAGTCTCCCATGGTCCCTCAAATAACTCCTCCCCCATACCCTAGTTAAACCATGTGCTACTCCATTCCAACATAATAAAAAAATTCCAATCAATATAATAAATGTCACAATCCATATACATAAACAACAAGAACATTTTATAAAACACCTTCCTCTAAAATAAACCATTTTATAAATCCATTTAAAAGCCATTAAAACTATTTGAGACATTTCAATGAACACTTGGAGTGAAAATAAACCACACTCATTTGGAAAACCTTATTTAAATATTAAAATTTCCAAACCAAACCATGAATCACACCAAAAAATTTAATTCATATGAATCGTAAATCATTTCAAACTCAATTTAAAAAACAAAAACCAAAATTTAAAGGTAATTTATGTAAAACACCCTTGAATAGAGACACATAATACAGATTTGATTCTAACCTTATCTCATTTGAAAATAACCGCATAGAATAGGTTTATTAAGGACTATCAAAACTGAAACATAAGATACCAAACCATTTCTTCTATTATACACCCTATATTCATACAACACCCCCATAGGGTTACATACTTCTATGGTAATAGAAGAACATGAATAGAGAAAGGGAAAGGAGGAAGAAAACTCAAGAAATTTAATTACCACAAGAAAAACCACCGTTAATCCAAGGATAAACCCATCACCAAGGAAGGGGGAATCTATACCACCAAGGAGAAGAAGTTACACAAAGTGGTGAAGAAAAATGAGGGAAATATTATTAAAAGTTGATATGGGTAAAATGTTTAAAATTTAATTTTTAAGTGTCCTGGTTTGGCCACATGGTTATTAAAACCATGAATCAATAATGTAGGGATATTTTCTCCTAAAAATACAAGTTGCATGGGTACCCTAACTTGTCACACAGATTAATAAACCATGATCAAACTATGTGAAATCTCACTGCCCCAACCTGCAATACCCTCACATGATTATTAGTATGATAAAAAACTATGTGATAACCATTCACCATGGTCTGCCTTTCCAAAAACACCCATTTATGACACCCAACACAAAATAACTCCAATAATGAACGAAAAGGTAAATAAAATTGAAATTTGTATGTACCAATGACCCAGCGGGTGACACAAACTCGCCAACATGAATCTTTATTCCCCTAGAAATTTCTTCTGCATACATAGAAGAAAACAGGTGAAGACACTACTACTTAACCAAATATTCCCACTCTAATGTATCATGGTTATCACCACATATCTACTAGAGCACACAAACCAATGATATTAACATACCACGGATCAACTTGTTCTAATAATCCAAGATACGAACTGGCTACTCCTCAGTGGTGGTATCATGATCAAGATCAATATATTCCCACTCCAATACATGAGATGGGTCTGTATGGTATCTATTCAACTTGGAGACAAGAAATAAATCATGGATAAAGGGAGTTCATGTTATAAACTCCAACCAATAGGCTACCTTTCCAAGATGTTCCACAAAACAAAATAGTTCGACATAACTTGGAACCAGATTTTCCTACTTACCCAAGTGATGAAAGCCCATTCAAACGTATATCTAATGGAAAAAATGATAACCAACCTAAAAAACCAATGGGTGATGATTATGATTAGAATATGACTTTTGGAAAATCTAATATATCACTTAGATTTTCTGAATAATCTAAAAGATCTTAATCATCTACAAGATGATGCTATGTCCATCCAAGGAATGTTAACCCACCTCATCCTAGGACAATAGGGATCATCATGGTTATAAAAACAAATCCTCAAATGGGGATATCCTAATTGAGTCATGGTAACTATTTTTATAAGAAAAATCATCCAATAGTATGTTACTTTCCCATGAACCACAAAAATAAATCACACACACCCACATTATATCCTCAAGAATCTAGATGGTCTGCTTAGTTTGACCATCTATCTATGGGTGACATGTAGTTCTCAACATCATCTCAGTTCCAAAAGACTCTTATAGTCCCTTAATGAATTAAGAAGTGAGATGGGAATCTCAGTATGATATTAATGTTGAGTTCACTCCATGAAGTTGAACAACCTCTCATTCATACATGTTTCGAAGGTACATTACCTTCATAGACTCTCTGATGGGATGAAAGTGGGATGATTTCATCATATGATATAAAATCACCAATATGGAATCTTTCTCGCTTAGAGTATGAGGTATTCTGATCAAAATATCCATAGATATCTCATCCCACTTCCACATAGGCATGGAAGTGGTTGCAACAGCTAGGCTGGTCTCTGATATTCCTCTTTGATCCTATGGTAGGTCAATCATCTAGAAACAAAGTCTTCCAATGCACGTCTCATCTCGAGCCACAAATACTGAACTCTCAAGGTATAGAACATCTTGGATTCACCAGGGTGAATAAACCCACTATAATGATGCACCTAATTCATTAACTCCTTCCTTAAGAGAAAAGTAATAACCATCCACCTTATAAATAGGAGGGAACAATCAGGAAACTATGACCAATAACTTAAGGTCTAACCATCATTTAAAGCGTTATTAATTAGATAGCACTCGGGATCAGATACTCTCTCACTTCTAACTCGATCGATAAGGGAGGGAGTAAAATACACACTTACTGAGAAATCATACCCTCTATCCTCCTACACCTCTAGATTTAGATCAATAAAAAAGTTCATAAGACCCCACTCCTCTATTGAATCCTTAATAGAATTCACTAGAAGCTTCCCACTCAATGTATCAGCGATCACATTCCCCTTCTCAGATGTATAAGAAAGATAAAAATAAAAAGTCTAAAGATATTCCACCCAGTTTATATATCTAAGGTCTAGGAACCTCTAGGTGAAAATATACTTCAGACTCTTATTATATGAACTCCCTATAAAATTTCCCTTGAAGAGGTAATGTCTCCCTTTTTTAGACCATGCATCACAAATTCCAATTCCATGTCATTTTTGGGATAAATACGCTCATTTAAGAATAGATTACATAATTCATAGGCCACTACATGGTCATCCTAAATCATTATATGGCCCAAAAACACACCAGAAGAATCACAATACATGGAATAAGCACTCTAAAACTTGAGAATAACCAAAATTGTCGTGGGTGTCAAACAGGTTTTTAACATCTCAAAATATATCTGGAACTTATCATTCCATTGAAACATCATCCCTTTCCTATTAAAAGTTGTCAAGGGAAAATATGGATTTGATAAGTTCTAAAAAAACATCTATAACACCTATATAAGCCTACAAATCTATATATATTGAACACATTCTTAGGATGATCCTAAGACATGACTGCCTGAAATTTTCCTAGATCCACTGAAACTCCTACCTTAGAAATCACATTGGCTGAAAAAATTACCTATTAAATATGTAATTGGAACATTGACAGCATGGAATCTAGATTATTCTCCCCAAAAAACCCATGAAAAACACTATATGGTCAGCATAGTCCCCCTTCATATTCAAATACACCAATATTTCACCCAAAAACAGGACCATGAAGGAGCCTAAAAAGTGGTGTAAGATCTGGTTCATAAATTCCATAAATATTATAGGAGATTGGTAATCCAAAATTATTTAACCAAATAATAAAAATTTCAATATCATCTTCAAAAGTCAGTCTTAAGAACATCCTATTTTTAGACCCTTAGTTGGTGGTTCCCAAATCTCAAGTCGATCTTCAAAAACCATTGGGCCCCTCTTATGTAATCAAAGAGATCGTCAATTCTAGGAAATGGGTATATATTTTTCATATTCACTGGGTGAATATTATGATAGTATATAAAAATTTAGAGGATATCCATGTTTTCTTTGAAAATAGTACTGATGAGGCACATGGTGACATGTTAGGATGAATAAAACTCTTTCCCTAAAGGTCCACTAGCTGAACTTTCAACTCTTTCAGCTTAGTTAGATAAATTTAGTAATACAAAAAAGAAAACCAGACTTGTCCTGGGGAGTAGTTTGATGGTGGACATGACCTATCTCTGGGTCATAAATACTAATAAAACCATTGGAAACACATTTTGGTTCCTTTCCATGACCAATTTAAGATCACCCTCTAAACTCTTCTCAACAGCATCATGAAAAATCTTGTATAACTGGAATGATATCAACCCCAACTCTTAAGAAACTAGTTTTCCATCCCTAATCATATATCCCACTCACCTTGAAATATGTGAGTGATCCCATGTTGAGTAGGGAATTGGACCCTAAGTTAAAAAAATCTAACTAAAACCTTGAATCTAATCAAACAATCCATGTTGATAATAAGGTCAAAAATTTCCAGGACAAAAACAATTAACTTCCAAATGACTTCCACATCTACTAATAAAACATGAAACATAGGGAATTTGAAATGTTACTTCTTATTCCTACCCAATGGGGTTATAAAATCCATAACATTTGGAATTAACTCAGATATCATACCAAATTATCAATCAAATTTAGTGAAATAAAGGAACAGGATGTTCTAGGGTCAAATAAAACTAATGTCGTGGAAGAAGAAATTAAAATTATACCACTCATGGTGGCTAGTCTGAAATATATGTCATTTGGTATAGCCTTAGTAGCATGGAGATTCCTTGGATTAGACCCTCATTGTGTCTTCTGACCTAGGTGAGAATCTACCTTTCCATGAGTGTGAGATCTTCCACCCTTGGAATCCTCTAACTACACCTACGATCCATTTTACAGAGTGGATCCCACAATGCTCTCCTACTACACTAACTGACGGAAGCACTTTAGATTCCCTAAATTCCCACACTGGTGGAAAGTCATCAGAGGTCTGAGTAATAAGGTATGGTGTGTCTAGCCTTCCCACACTAAAAACAAAATATTTCCTTACACCCTGAATAATCCAATAAAGATGAACTCGATGACTATTGATAAATCTTACCACTACCTTATTGAGACTCATCCTGATTCAACTTCTATCTTGGTGAGGAACTATGGCTTCCACCCACTGAAATAATTCCATTGATACATTTCCTACCATTAAAATTTTCCTCTACCACAAATGAATTATCAACAACCTCAACATAAGATAATATAAAATGTATAATAAGCATATGTTTGATCTATATCTTCAATACCATCGTGAAACATTGATCCTTGGGTTAGTTATTTGTAACAAAAACCAGCGAAACATGAACCAACTCAATAAAATGGGTGGAAAACTCTATCACCAAATGCTATTCTTACTCAAAATTTAAGAATTATCAGACCTTCACCACCCTCAAGGTCTCATGGTAGAACCTATGATTGAAATCCACCTTAAAATTGGTCCATGTGAGATATTCATGCCACATTGAAAGAACCATCAAATCTCACCAATTCCTACACAGTACTATAGAACCTATATGTTGAATCGTTCCTTTTAGGACTCATGGGTCTTCAGAGACTCAATGATCCACTCGATACAATCCAACCACTCCTCAGTATCATTAGGCCCCTTGTCTCTATGTAAAATTAGTGGGTTTTTCTTGTAAACTCGTATGTAAAATCCACCATCGGTGTCTACTCATGAACACCCACTTGACCCAAGTATTAGGTCATACAAATCACAGATTCCACCAAAACTAGATCAAGAGGAGGTTTCACCTACATGGTATTCTCTTTAGAACCCTCTCTATACCTAGATGAGGTTCTACTAGGAGTCAAAGTCTAAAAAGCACAAAATCACAAGCCTTATCAAGCATAATTAAATATAAAACCACATAAAAAATACCAAAATAAACCCAAATCATGGGTGTCAACAAGAAACCCTATCATTATAAGACAATCCAAATGAAAAATGAAGGAAACAAATAAAAAAAATTCAGGCATTTCCCACTACGAATGGTTATGCCACACTGTTATAAAATTTTTGTGCTAACCATGATGTTGTTACCGGATTTGGAAGTCAAGGCCACATGGGATGATCATGAGTACTAGTAACCATGTTTACTAACCATGTGCCTCCTATACACCTTCTTAATTCACACCCAAAATTCAAAATAACCCCTAGACTTGCCCCGATACTTTACACTAGCTGGTAAATATCAAAAAATCTCTTCAAAAAACCCATAAATAGGATCATAACAAAACCAAAATTCCAAACCACCCATGGAAACACAAGGTTAGATAAAAAGGAGAGTTTTTCATGGACTCCCTCATTCCTAACTCTTGAGTTCTGATGGTCCTATCTCCATTCTACCACTGAATCCCAAATAATAACCAGCTCTGATAACATTTTGTAATGAACCAACCCAGGGTTACCAAAACCATCACCTAAGCTAGCCTGCTACACATCATGAAGCATGTTCTCGATCACCATGGTTTGGTAAAAAACATCAAGCATAACCAATGATCTCTCAGTAGTGTTTTCACCATGGTAAACCAGAATGACCCATCTATGGAATAGGACAACCACAATACTATCATTAGAGTCAAAGGCATATAAAGAAACATCCAACATATAAAAAAGGCTAATATGATACCATAAACAACCACATATATCATATAAAAAACATTCCATAACATGACATATAAATGGTATCTCAATTCAAGAGCCGTAAAAGTAAAATAAATGGGAAAAGACTAAACAAGTCATATACATAAATCCTAATGGATAAAAAATCCCAATATGAATCCTCACAAGACAAACTGATGAGACCACATCTTCTCCATCAGTATACAGATGATGGTAATCAAGATGTTTCACCCTATAACATTATACCTTTTCTTTTACCTATGTCCTAAAAAATTAAATCTGTATATTCTCAGTGTAATATGTATGTTGAGATGAAAAAACCCATTAGGATACTATCATGAATCTATTTAATGATTTTACCCATGAAAAGTAATAAACTAGTCTGAAAACCCTTTTGAAAAACTAAAACACTTGGAAAGTAAACCATTTTAAATCAAACCTCTAAAATACCCTTGGTTTTCCATTTCAATAAAAATTCCAACATGGTCCAGTTAAAGAAACCAATCCCAAGGTGAAACTTTCATAAAATACCTATCAAAGTAATGAAAAGTATAAAATCATCATAAAATGACCATATAACTATAAATGGGAGTAAAATATATCATCACATAAAAATGGTGCTAGTAAAATTCATAAAGAATATAAACCAATACAACATGAGTAATTTTCAACTAGGTCTCTGGACATCAGGGTTATCATGAGTGATTCTAAATAATTTTTATTGATGGCTAAGAAAAGTGAATGCTCTCATAGTATTACTTGGACCGACTCTAAGAGCTATCACTGTCTATCATAAACCAAATGGAAGATCTCATATTATTTCTACCCAAAGGCTCTCATGGTCCCTTGGAAACCAAAGTGAAATATCTCATGGTCTTCCTCTCTAAATTCTCTCAGGGTTCCTTATACAACCCCTCTCTCAGACCTTGATTAACCCATGTGCTACTCCCTACCAACATAATCAAAAACAAGTGCCAAACATGTGAATTCATTTCATAAGACTCTTCACAAAAAACATTCCCATTTTATAAAACACCTTCACACAAGGTAAAACCATTTCTAAAAACATCATATAAATCCATTTCAAAACCATTAAAACTATTTGATCCATTTCAACAAACACTTGGTGTACACATAAACCCCACTCATTTGGAAACCCCTCTTTAAATATTCATATTTCCAAACCAATCCATGAAACACACTAAACATGGAATACATATGAATCATAAACCATTTCAAATGTAATTTAAAAAACAAGAAACAAAGTAGATTATAATTTTAAAGGTAATCCATGGAAAATCCCTTAAATTGAGATTCTATCATCATATTCATTCCAACCTCATCACATTCGATGATAACCACCCGAAATTGGTATATAAAGGCCTCAAACGCCCAAAACTCAAGAAAACCAACCACTTCTTCCATTAAACACCCGATAATCATCCAACACCCCTCCTAGGGTTACACGCTTCCATGGGAATGGAAGAACAAGCATGGATAAGGGTAAAGGAGGAAGGAAAATCAATAAATTGACTTACCTCAAACCAAATCTCCTTGAATCCAAGAAGAAATCTACCCCTAAGGGAGAGGGGATGGTCCACCACCAAGGAAAATGGGTTTTACATGATGGGGAAGAAATATGAGAGATAAGAACATTAAAACTAGACTGAGATAAAATATTAAAAATCTAATTTGACGTGATCTTTATTGGCCTCATGGTTTGACCAAATAGTTAGGAAAACCATGAATCAACCATGTGGTGTTATTTTCTCCCAAAATCGAAGCCATACAAGTACCCTTGCATATAACGTTGTTTGAAAAAACCCATGCTAAAACTATGAAAAACCCAATTTCCTTAACCTATATCACCCTCACACGGTTAAAAAAACTATGTTCCTCAGTCTTCCTTCACATAAACTTCCATTTACGACCCTTGATACCTGGGAACTCTAAGAACAAACCAAATGTTAAATAAAACTCAAAATTAGACATATTAGTGACCTGATATGTGTGATAAGTAAATAACCACTAATTAATTTTTGAAATATAAGAGTGAATGAAACGTCAATCAAACACGTGATGTGGTCGAAATGACCAAAAATAAGTTTTGAATAAAAACATGTTTTAAAAGAAGAGATATTGTCAAAAAAAATAAAAAAATAATGAATTGTTATAAAATTGAAGTTCTTAATTTAATAAATAATTTATGATGTGTGGGGATAAAAGACACATTAATCTGACATTCATTGTTGTTAAAATGACTGAAAATACAATTTTAGATTGAAAAGTGATTAAATACAAGTTGTAATGACCCAACTCTATGGTCAAGGTGTGGATTGTTAGTTTTTCTTTTTGAATGTCCTAAATGATCCTAATAGAGTTTACAATCAAGCTAAGGAGGTAATGGGAGACTCTGGGGCACATTTGGAGTTTTAATCACCGAAAAAGGGGAAACTAGGTCAGGCCACATAGTTAGGAGAAACCATGAGGGCCCATGAACTTGATCCTGCATATGGTTGCAGAAAGTTGCAGAACTTGTAGAACCATTCTGCACGGTTTGCACACGGTTTGGGAAACCATACACAGAGACCAGAGAGCTTTCTAGAAATGGATAGAGACTTGCACATGGTTTCCCAATCCATGTGCAGTAACCATATGTGCCCAATTTTAAGGATAAAATTACCAAAATACACCTCCTCCATTTAAGTTTCTTCTTTATTTTTATCCTCCCATTTTCACATAGTATCCCTACACACACCCCTTCGAGCTCCCAAGATTCCCTCCTCCTTTAATCATATGATTCTTCTCTGTCTGGTGTCCGATCTTCAGTCCGTCGGCGGCATCAGATCCCACTCGGTAAGGATAACCTTTTCTCCCCTCTTCTCTCGTTGATTCATTCCATCTATTGCGCTATTTAGATGTAGGATCATTTTCCCTATTTTCTGGGTGTTGGACAGAAACTCAGATCTAATCTAACTTGTTATGAATCTGAGCCTGATACTTATCAAGTTATTGTCTACATCCCGAAGGTAGGTTGTCACGTAGTTTTCCGGTTGAGTTTTGGTCGTTTTGTATTTAATCACCTTGTGTCGTGGGCCAGCCTTTGCCTAGATCCCATGTTTTGTTGGTTTATTCATGTTAGATTGACCCTAGTGTGTTTAATTTGAGTTATTGACTCTTTATTAGGGATTTCATTATCAAACTGTCTAGTTATAGACACCCAAGTGGTGTTCCACCCAAATTGGCCCTTTTTGGCCAATTTTACCAAAATTTCAATTATGGATTGTGGCTTACGGATTGGGTTTAAATTTAATTGTACATTGATACACATGTTATTTTAATAACACAAGGCACCCCATGTGTGTTTGGACCCTTTAGGTGTAGAATTTCCAATTTGACCCTGTGACTATTTTCTTTGAACCTTAAAAATGAAACTGTCATGTTGGGTAAATGAAATGGATAGCATATATACATTTAAAGAGGTATGAGGAATACTGAAATAAGCCCCATATTATATACATTTATAGGTGCATGAGTAATAATGAACTCATTCCCATCTTATATACATTTACAAGGGCGTGAGGCCTACTGAACTCATCCCTAGCTTTTTAAACATTTACAAGGGCGTGAGGCATTCTAAACTCAGCCCCAGATTAATACGTACATACTCCTAATGACTTGATCAGAATTACTAGCTATGAGATTAATTAGGTATACCCACCATGTGTCCTTTATAAACCTGAGTGGTAGGTTATTTATCATTTATACATTGTTTACTTTTTTCTATTACCTGCACATTGTTTACTTATAAGTGCCACTCGAATTACACGTAAACACCGTTGGTGGTGGCCTACTAAGATTTATCTCACACCCTATTCTGGATGCCTTTGGAACCTGAGCATATTTTTTACCTATAGGAATTGATGGGGGAAAATAACCCTATTTTGTTTGTTTACTCTCTTTACTTGGTTGGAGCATACGAGCAGAGGACCGGGCTTCGGCTCGAGATGCTTGAAACATCTTTTGGATTTTGTTTCAATTTGTAGTATTGTACCGTGTATGCATGTTTATTGATTTTATTCCCATTTTGTACTATAATTCCATGAATTAATTCTATTATCAGACACTACCTATCAGGATTTTGGTTATATTTTTATTCTTTCATTGTATCTTTAATTCAGTCTTCCATTGTTTACTTATTCTGTCTTATAGTTATGCTTCTACTATTGGATTATTGTTTCTGTATCTATTATGTACTATGTCATGGGGGTAAATTCTCCCAGCTGATTTACCATTTAAAACCCCCACTTCTAGTTGGAATCCCCTGGATTATGGGGAGACATGTCAGGGGTCATGTGGCCAACCGGGCTCGAGGCACGAGTTACGTGGCAGTCGGGTCTAGGACATCACAAAGTGGTATCATAGGTGGTTCTTTTCTTGCTTTACTATCTGGTGATGATAAATTGGAGATTTGGAATTCACGAGACTTGGTCACAAGCCATACTTGGGTGTCATGAACCCATGTATGGGGAAAATATTAAGTTTCTTGAGTCATTGTTGTAAGTGATTATGTTATTACTGTTGATATCATTTCACCATTGGGTGCTTCACATGTTTTGTGATGTTATTGATATTAAGGTTGTTCCAATTAAAATTTATTGTTTATTTCCCAATGAAATGAGAGTTTTGAATTAGGAAATTCCACATAATAGCCACAATATTAATAGTTTATGCATTATTCCATGTCACGTTTAAATTTTTAGCAAGCATTTCCCATTGCATATTGTATACCTTGTTATATATATAATTGTGTTGAAAACTTTTTACGAGTTGGATTATCTTATGGTATGAGTTTATTGGGTTCCATTATTTGGTTCATAATGTGTATAGGACCTCATGGATCAGAAGGTGTCATTACAACTAGCTAAACCATTAGGGAAATGATATAATTATATTTGTATGGTGTATGGGCCCTTATGGGTTGGGAAATGACATTTCATTAGATTCACCTGTTTAAAATGTAAAGACCCAAACCCAGTTGCCCAGAGCTAGGGCCTTATTTCATTACATTGTAATGATTACCAGAAATTTGTATCCCAAAGAAAAAAATATTTTAGTATATTCCGAAACAAGATAAATTCATAAGTTCAAAATTACTTCATGAAATAAAAAACAACATATATGTTCTATTGGGAATATCCACCACTCTAAGATTATCCTTGCAAGTCAATCATAATATACATCTTCTTGTCCTGGAAAAAATGAAACATAAGAAGGGGTGATCTTATATTCTTAGTAAGGTTAAAAATTATAGCATAATATAACATAAACATTAGCCATGGCGAATAATTGAAAACACGTGCCTTTAATAATAAACATGAACATAATATGGAGGGAATATAAGATGAGTAAATATTTCCACAATAAAACATAATCATGGGTATTCTACCATTAGAATACCCTCATGAACTATGAATTTATATATTGTTAATTAGGGAAATTCATATGATAGAAATTTTAAAACATACCATCAAGGCCTCAGCCAAGACATCTAAAAATGATTAAGGCCTCAGCCAAAACCATATCTAAAAATGGGAAAGGCCTCAGCCAAGTCCATATCTATTTGTCTCATGAAACATACCAATGCATAGAGGATATATAGTGGGACTCACTCATCACTTAATAAGTCCAATTAATTTATCATGTGAATGGAGATAAATATAAACAACATTTACACATGAGATGTAAATAACTTTCCCCAATCTGTAACATAATCACTAACCATTCTGAATAGTAAGATGAATGGTATAAAAAAAGAATATCCATAGTAAAATTGATCATAAAACACTAAATAGAATATTTAATATGATATCATAAAATATTATTCCCAATAATAAATAATAATCAACAATAGTGTTGAAATAGATGAATATACTCTTATAAAATCATCGAGCAATTCTTGAGATAAATACTCTTTTACTTTGAAAAGAATAGTTCTTTAGGAAAAATATTTGTATAAAACCATAAATGAAGTAATATATTATTTTCATAATAAAATTAGTGATTTTATAAAAATAATTGTTTCTAGAAATACATTATAGATTGCCCTTAAAAATATGTGGGAATTTGAGAAATTGCCTTGAATCGGGTTTGTATTTCAGGAATAATTTTTGAAAGATTCTTTTAAAACATATAATTACCCATAAATGAAGGTAGGATTATGGTTGGTACACATATATAGAATATTCACACAAAATTTATGAGGAGTACATGTGAATAAATAATAATTTTACTAAGGTATGTATAGAATAAGAGTAACCCGAATGAAAATGGAGGTTCAGGTAGAAAACTCTTACTTTAAGTCTGAAGGTGTTCCTCACTTGATCTTAATGACCTGAATAATAAAATTTAGGTTAGTAAATTAATTAATACATAACCTCATATACATTTAATTTATTTATTATTACCTCATTAGGTTTATTCATGGTCTTTTTAGGGGTTAAGATATTCAATTTCATTGTTTGGGAGCGTTTTCATCCTTGGTTTTCATGATCAGTTTACTTATATTAATGTATGGATAAACATGTGGAATGAGGATGGTTATACAAAATATAAGTTTTATTTTATTAGTAAACAACCATAATATTACATGGTTATAATATTTTTTTGGTTATTCAGAGTGAAGAAGAATCATTATATAAAACTTTAATGACAATTTTTTGGGTTAATTGTCGGTTTTTTTATCACAACGAACACATTTTGATTTATAAATTAATATCATGTGTAAAAAAAGATTTCAGAACCTTAAATAAGTTATAATACATATATTATAGTCTGTTTAAACCATAAAAATGGTTTCATAACCATAATTGAATACGGTAATAGAAATTGAAACTCATCGTCCTTGAATGTGATAAATTAACACATCTCAGATAGTGTTTTCATTTCTTGTATAAAGTAAGCGGAAGGGATAGATGATGATGAGTTATTACTTTATAATAATAAAATTCTATTACATGTATGTTACTGGAGTAATCATAACATTTGTATGAAAAAGGTGTGGAAAGAAAAAGAAACGAAAGGAACATGGAATAAATGAAATGAAAAGAGGAATTTAGCTCTTGAAGTAAACATCCTTGAGAGCCTCTTTAGGGGATAGGTTTTTGTCTTTTTATGAGACCAAGGTATGATGGATGTGGGAGAGGATATTGGGAGAATATTTGAGTATAATTTATACAAGGCACAATACTTGAGATGAGTGAAGAGAAGAGGGAGTGAGGGGGGGGGGTGTAAAGTGGATGAGAGGAGGGTTTTCCCATTATTTTACTCATTATTTTATTATTTTGCTAAAGAAAAACAATTGTGTTGATTATTGTAACCACAAGTAGTAATATGTGCATGTGAGTTATAAAAAAGTGGTCTTACATTATCCTTACATCACCTATGACCTGATAAATTATGTATTTAGTAATTATCTTAAATTATTATATTTTACTTTTCACCTAAAATTGAAGTATTTTAGAAAAAGATAAAAAAAATCACCATAACTATTTTTAAATGTGTAGAATACAAAAATTAATTAGATTTTATCAAAATAATTTTCTATATTTGTGAACTTTAATTTTTAAATAAAATCATTATTTACTTGAAAAATACAGATTTTAAATTAAAACTGATTTTATAATATGATCAAAAATTAACTGAGGTATTATAAAATTATCCTAAAATCATAGGACAAAAAATTATTTATTTAGGAATATTTTTTATTAAAAGTAATTTTATTAATTTATTAATTTAAAATTGTAATTAAATATTTATTATTTATAAAAAACACCAACACATAATTATTAATTTCTAAAATACTCTATTTTATTTATATGGTGTATAAGTTTTATTTATACTTTAATGGGCGTAGTTACTATTCATACGAATCATATTACTATTCATAAGTATATGTTACTATTTATAAGGGTCAAGTTACAATTCACCAAAAATGTAATTCGATCTTATCAGACTCTAAATATCTTACTATACACAAGCATGTTTGTCAGTTTTTTGAAATTCAAATCACAGAGATTGAAAAATTATGTTTACTAGATAGGTTATAATAAAGTGGTGTTTTGTAGAGATTCAGTGTTTCATGCATTAAATATTAAATTTATTTGAAAAATCTTGGGGTGTTACATTATAACCTCCGTATAAAAATTTCATCCTCAGACTCCCATTTTGCCTCTTTGATTTTATGATTTTTCCAAAGTATCTTTACCATTCAATTCATCTGATTCCTCAACACATGTTCTTTAGTGTCCAGAATCTGGATAGGCTCTTCACAGTAAGATAGGTCAGGTTCCAATTCTATACCTTCATAAGCGGGGATATGCATTGGGTCTGGCATGTGCTTTCTCAATAATGAGACATGGATAACATTGTGTACTTTAGGCAAACTAGGTGGGATATCCAAATGAAATGCAATAGCTCCAATTTTCTCCAAAATTTCAAAAGGGCCTATGTACCTAGGGATCAGTTTCCCTTTCTTACCAGATCTTATAACACCCTTCCATGGAGATATTTTTAAGAAAACATGATCTCCAACTTGAAATTCCAAATCCTTACTTTGTTTATCAGCATAACTTCTTTGTATTCTTTGAGATGTTTTGATATAGCCTTGAATATTCTTTACTATCACTGTTGTTTCCTCCACGAGATCTAGGACCACAAGCTTCCTTTATCCAAATTCATCCCATCAAGTTGGTATATGACATCTCTTTACATATAATGCTTCATATGGTGTCATTTGAATACTCTAATGGAAACTATTATTGTAATAAAACTCCACCAATGTTAAATATTGATCCCACATACCTTTAAAGTCAAGTGAACATGATCTCAACATGTCTACTTAGGTTTGAATTGTCCTTTTGGATTTCCTGTTAGTTTGTGGGTGATAAGAAGTACTGAATCAAATCTCAATATCCAAATATTTCTGAATACTTTTCCATAATTTTGATTTAAATTGTGTATCACAATCTGAAACAATTGAGAGAGGTTCTCCATGAAGCCTCAACACTTCATTGATGTAGAGTCATGTTAGGCGCTCCAGTGGAAAATACTCCCTTATAGCGTGGAAATATATTGATTTTATAAGACAATCAACAATTTCCCATATTACACCATTATTTCTTAGACTTTTGGGTAATACAGTGACAAAATCCAAGGTGATTTCATCCCATTTCCATGTAGGAATAGGTAAATGATGCATTACTCCTCTAGGATATTGTCGTTCGACCATCACTTGTTGGAAGACTAAACATCTTGATACATAATCAGAAATTTTCCTATTCATGTTATCCTTCCATAAATATTATTTCAAATATCTATAAATTCATAATTATGGAAATTCATATGTCAATCATTCAAAAAAAAAATACCATCAAGTCCTCATTTGAGACATCTATAAATGATTAAGGCCTCGGCCAAAACCATATTTAAAAATCCGAAAGGCCTCAGCCAAGTCCATATCTATTTGTCGCATGAGACCTACTGATGTATGAAGGGGATATATAATGCGCCACCCATCACTTACTATGTCAAATCAATTTCTCATATGAACAGGGATAAATATAAACAACATATACACATGTGATGTAAATAACTTTCCCTAATCTGTAACATAATCAATAACCATTCTGAGTAGTAAGATGAATGGTATAAAAATAGAACATATACAGTCAAATTGATCATAAACCATTAAATATAATATGAAATATGATATCATAAAATATTATTCCCAAAAATACATAATAATCAACAAGAGTGTTGAAATAGATGTATATACTCTTATTAAATCATCGAGTAATTCTTGAGATAAAAACTCTTTTACTTTGAAAAGAAGAGTTATTTTGGAAACAATATTTGTATCAAACTAGAAATAAAGTAAGATAGTATTTTTATAAAAAAATAGTAATATTATAAAGATAATGGTTTCTAAAAAGATATTATAGAGTTTCCTTGAATATAGGTGATAATTTGAGAAATTCCTTTGAATCTGGATTGTGTTTCGGAAATAATTTTTGAAAGATCCTTTTAAAACATATAATTCCACATAAATGAAGGTAGGATTCTGATTGGTAAACATATATATAAAATTAATACAGAATTTATGAGAATTATATATTAATAAATAATATTTTTATTGAGGAATGTAGATAATAAGAGTAACACGAATGAAAATGGAGGTTCAGGTAGAAAACCCCTACCTTATGTCTGAAGGTGTTACACACATGATCTTAATGACCTGAATAATCAAATTTAGGTTCATAAATTTATGATTCCAGAACCTCATATACATTTAATTTATTTATTATAATCTTATTAAGTTCATCCATGGCCTTTTTATGTGTTAAGAGATTGAATTTCATTGTTTGGGAGCATTTTCATCCTTGGTTTTCATGATCGGTTTACTTATATTCATGTATGGATAAACATGTAGAATGAGAATGGTTTTCTAGAATAGAAGTTTTATGTTATTAGTAAATAACGATAAGATTACATGGTTATAAAATTTGTTTGGTTATTGCGAGTGAAGAAGAATCATTATATAAAACATTAATGATAATTGTTTGGGTTAATTGGCGGTTTTTTTATCACAATGAACTCATTTGGATTTATAAATTAATATATTGTGTAAAAAAGGATTCTAGAACCTTAAATAAGTTATAATACGTATATTATATTCTGTTTTAACCATGAAAAATGTTTCATGTCCATAATTGAAGATGGTAATAGAAATTGAAAACATGTCGTCCTTGAATGTGATAAATTAACACATCTTGGATGGTGTTTTCATTTCTAGTATAAAATAAGGGGAAAAGAGAGATGATAAGTAATTATTCATTTATCATAAAAAAATTTCAATACATGTAAGGTAATGGAGTAATCACAACATGTTTATGAAATAAGGTGAGGAATGAAAAAGAAAAGAAAGGAACTTGAAATAAAAGAAATTGAAAAGAGGAATTTACCTCTTAAAGTAATCTTCCATAAGAGCCTCATTAGGGGAGAGGTTTTGATCTTTTTATGAGACCAAGGGATACTAGAATAGGGGGAGGATCTTGGGAGGATATTGGATCATAATTTAGACAAGTCACAAGGCTTGAGAGGAGTGAATAGAAGAGGGATTGAGGGGGGTTATAGTGGAGGAGATGAGGGTTCTCCAATTATTTTATTATTTTTCCAAATACAACCAATAGTATTAATTCTTGTAACCAAGAATAGTAATATGTTCATTTATGTTCAAAAAAATTGGTCTTATATTTTCCTTAAATCACGTATGACTCCATATATAATGTCTTTAGTATTTATCATAAATTATCATATTTTACTATTCACCTAAAATTGAAGTATTTTAGAAAAATCCCAAAAATTCACCATAACCATTTATAGACATATAGAATCAATAAATGAATTCCATTTTATCAAAATAATTTTCTAACTATATGAAATTTAATTTTTAAATAAAATCATTATTTACTTTGAAAATACAGATTTTAATTTTAAAATTGATTTTATAATACGTTCAATAATTAAATAAGGTCTCATAAAATTATCCTAAAATCATAATACAATAAAATATTTATTTCGGAATAAATTTTATGAAAAATAAATTTATTAATTTATTAATTTAAAATTATAATTAAATATATATTACTCACAAATATACCACCACATAATTATTAATTTATAAAATACTCTATTTTTTATAAGGCGTCTATATATTATTTATAATTTCATGGGTGTGGTTACTATTCATAAGGGTCCTATTACTATTCCTAAGTGTCTGTTACTATTTATAAGGGTCATGTTAGTATTCAAAAAAATGTAAGTTTATATTATCATACTCTTAATATCTTACTAAATGCAATTGTGTATACCAGTTTTTTGAAATTCAAATCACAGAGGTGGAAAAATTATGTTTATTGGATTGGTTATAAAAAAGTGGTGTTTTATAGAGACTCAGTGTTTCCTAAATTCAATATTAAACCTATTTTCAAAATCTTGGGGTGTTACATAAAATGAATTGTAACTTGAGAACATCCTTTTATACATGCCTAACTTAGAAGCTTTACATGGACTCGACCTTAGTAGTGGGTAGTGGGTGTTCTTTGTTCTTATGGCATGTTATGGTCTATTCCAACTTCTAGACCTGGATTTAGAAGCAGTTAGAGAGATGTGTTCGTTCTTTTAGGAAGGCTTTCATGACTATCCTAGTTTCTTTTAAGCTTGTATCTGAAGTGTTAAGAATCTTCTGAGATACTCGTATGGCTTTGTAGAATTATAACTCCATAGTGTCTTCATATCGCATTCCTTGAAGGTGGTGACGATCATGTTCTTGTGGTGGTGGGCCCTATGCCACATGTTGTTCTTCCTGATAGACCAATTCTGGTTCCTCTTCTTATACCTGAATTTTGCACTGATACCCAATTTTTATTGGGCTTCCTATGGATGATGCAGAATATGCAAGGATGAGTGCGACCTACCACGAGAATGGTAGAGTTTACTTGTTAGTTTCAACAGCAACATCCTCCCAATTTCTCAAGGAATAGCAGACCTTTTGTTACGTAGTCATGGATCATGGCGATCCAATATATATTTGAGCACCTAGAGATGCCTCTAGAGTAGAGGGTCAAGCTAGCTACCTACATGCTACGTGACACAACCAAGGGGTGGTGGGATGTCATCACCTAGGAATGCCATTATAGAGAGATGGTTTGGGATGACTTCTAAACATTCTTCTAAAACAACTTCTTTCCCCAGACTCTGAGGGGTGATTGAACTAGGGAGTTTGTGAATCTACAGTAAGGGACCATGTCAGTCATAGAGTACTCATCCAATTTCACTGAGCTTCAGAATTTCTCTCCTTCACCAACTGCTGATGACCTTATGGCTACTAGGAGATTCGAGGATGGGATGTGCTATGTTGTCTGGTATTTGTTCAATGTTTTCAGGCTGATGATTATTTCTGATATCATCAACCATATCCTAATTAAAGAGTGAAATATGAGATATGTTGAGAGACAAATATGGGGTGGTTCAGCACTGAAGACTTCTAATGAATCATTATTGGGGAAGAAGTGATGTTTCAAAGAGTCTCGCAGAAGTAGCAGTGCTTAGGCTCCATCTATTGGCAATTCTCCCACCTGTCACCAGTGAAAGGTACCAGGGCACTTCAAGTGGGAGTGTACGCGAAATCCAATTGAGTGTAGAGGTTGTGGCAATATGGGCCATATTATGCATTCTTGTAGAAATTTTCTGATAGTGCCTACTAAGAAGGGATCAACACCTAATCCTATGTCAGGAGCTGGGCCAGTTGGAACTCGACAGTCTGGCAGTAATAATACCGTCGGTTGATCAGGCCAAGGTGGCAGTTGAGGTAGAGGTAATCAGGCTTATGATTCTCAACGCCAGTAGAACTGGCCTGCTCAGGGTAGCTAGGTAGGGACTTAGAACCATGGTACAAAAAAGTTACGTGCAATTTAGTCTATACCACATGATCATAGTGTTGGACCATCTATTATACGATGTACTATTCTAGTAGCCTCCACTTTAGTATCTTCTTTTTTTGATATGGGATTGTCTCACTCTTTCATATATGAGGAAATTACTGAGATTCTAGGCCTCAATTTTGAATACTACCACGGTGTTATGATGCTAAATACCTCCTTAGGAATCTGTTCAAAGGGCATTTTCCATTGTCAGAATTTCCCCTAGAGATAGGTGGTTATATTTTTTTAGTGGAACATGTAAGTTCTCGATATGACAGGTTTTGGTGTAATCATTGTAATGGACTGGTTAGTTCCCTAAAAATACCATGTTGACTTCTATCGTTGGAGTGATACTTTTACGTAACGAGAGAGCGATACCCACATGCATAATGGTGAATGGGATGTTTGTGTGACACATGCAAGACCCAAGCAGTAGAGGTGGGGTGGTGTTACATCACAGGTCACCAGTCTTTATCATGATGATCAGGGGTTATAACCCATAGTAATTTCTCCTATAGTGGAGTGTTTCATAGATGTTTTTTCTGATAAATTCTATGGTATACCATCGATGTGATAGGTAGAGTTTACCATTTATCTTGTTCTTGGAGCAGCACATGTGACCATTCCTCCTTATAGGATGGCACCTAAATAAATTATGGAGCTCAAGAATGAGTTGGATGATCTAGAGGCAAAAGCATTTATTCTCCCTAGAACTTCTCCTTATGGTTTACTAGTCCTATTTTCCATGAAGGTAGATTGTACCGTTATGCTTTGTGTAGATTAATGTCAGTTGAATCAATTGACTATTAAGAACCAGTATCCATTTCCTAGAATAGATGAACTCCTTGATCAGATTCAAGGAGTGAAGGTGCTTTAGAAAATAAATCTGAGGTTGGGCTATCATAATGTGTGTGTCAAGACTTCATACATACCTCTCATATCTTTCAGGAGTTGGTATGGTCTCTACGAGTACCTATTTATTCCATTTGGACTCATGAACACACCTATTATTTTCATGTCTTTTATAAACCGGGTCATCCACCTATATCTAGATTCATTTGTGGTTGTCTTCATAAATGATATCTTGGTGTATTCTCCCTCAAGACATGACCATGAAACCCATATTGACATTGTGATGAATATATTGAGAGAGCATTAGCTCTATGCTAAGCTCAACAAATTCCACTTATGGATTGATAAAGTCCAATTTCTAGGTAATATAATCTTGGAGTCAAGAGTTTCTATTGACATAGAGAATGTGAGAGTTGTGGTTTCTTGGGAGAAGCCCAAGAATGTATTTGGTATTGAGAGTTTCTTGGGGATTTCCAGATACTACAGAAGATTCATCTAGGATTTCTCATGCCTTGCAACACCACTTACTGGTCTGATGAAAAAGGGTGTGAAATTCGAATGTTCAGAATCTTGTGAAGCATCTTTTCACGAGTTAAAGGGAGTACTTACTTCATCACCGATACATATTATACCAAATCTAGGCAGGGCTTACATAGTCTTTTGTGAAGCATCTGGTATCAGGATTGGAGTTTTTCTAATGTAGGAAGACTGCGTCTTAGAATATGGTTCTCATAAATTGAGGCATCACAATCAGAATTACCTGACACATGACCTCAAGCTGATTGCAGTTGTTCATGCCTTATGATGTTGGAGATCCTATCTATTGGGAGAGCATTTTGTGGTGTTTATATACCACAAGAGACTCAAATACATCTTCACATAGCACGATATAAATCTCCAGAAGTGTGGGTCGGTTGAGTACATGAGATATTTTTATTTCTAACTTGCATATACTCTAAGGAAGGGGAATTCAGTAACCAATGCTCTGAGCTGGAAGACTCAGACACAGGAAGTTCCGGAGTCCAGTGATGAATGGAAGATTATGGACTTATTCTCGGAGATGCATGTTGAGGTTCAAGAAGACCATGGTCAGACTATCCTCGCATACTTATCAGTGAAATATTCTCTTTTGGAACAATTATGGTTGAGACAACTATTTTATCATGAAGTCATTGTCCTTCGGGATAATGTCTATGATGACGATACATCATCTATTTGGATAGTTTCTTGGGATGATAATATTATATTCTGTGGGTGTGTATGGGTCCCATCAAACATCAGATAGCATATGATGAGGGATTTCCACACCTCATATTGGGTGGTTCACCCTAGTGTCACAAAAATGTACCGATATTTTTTGTGTCAATATTGGTGGCCTAGCAGGAAGTGTGGGATAGATGGTTTCATTACTCGATGTTCCACCTATCAGTAGGTGAAGATAGAGCATTAGTGACTGTTAGGGTTTCATCCACCATTTTACATTACTGAGTAGAAATGGGACAATGTTTCGATGGACTTCGTAACTGGTTTACCTAGATCACATAATGGAAATGACATTGTGTGGGTTGTTGTTGATTTCTGAAATAGTTCGCACACTTTTTATCAGTGTGAGTGACCTCTATATTGATGATATGGGAAGAATTTACGTCAAAAAGGTTATACATATTCATGGAGAACCTCATTATATCATCTCTAACAGATGTTCTCATTTCACGTCACGATTCTAGTAGGGTTTGCAGAAGGAATTAGGTACACAGGTACATTTGAGCATGGCCTATCACCCACAGACCGATGGACAAACAGATCATAAAATTAAGGTGTTATAATATATGATTCGTGCATGCGTTCTCGACTTTGGGGGTTCATGGGAGATATACATTCCCCCCGTCGAGTTTTCATATAACAATAGATTCCATGCTACTATTGAGATGGATCTATATGAAGTCACGAATGGTAGGCCTTGTCACTCTCTTAGGTATTGGTTGGAGTTAGGGGAAGCATCAGCCCTTGGGCCTCATCTCATGCAGGAAACATTAGAGCAGGTCTAGCTGATTCAGAAGCGTATGTTGATAACTTAATCTTGGTAGCAATATTATGACAACAGACATCGGTGACCTCTTTAGTTCAAGGTTATATACCGGTTTTTCATGAATGTCTCGCTGAGGTTGGGGCATATATGTATTCAAAATCATGGTAAGTTATCAGTGAGATTCATTGAACCCTTCATGGTTGTGAAGTGGATCGGACCAGTGGCTTTCCAGTTGGAACTTCCATAGAGATATCAATTGATTCATGACTTCTTTCATATATCTTAACTTCACGGATATTATCTAGACCCATATCATGTATTTTAGCCTAATGTGCTATATATGGATATGGATGCTTCCTTTGAGGAGTATCCAATTTGTATTAGATATTGGAGTGTTGAAACACTCTGAGGAAGGTCTGTTCCTCTTGTACGGGTGCTTTGGAAGCACGGTCGGGTACAAGAGAAGACCTGGGAATGGGAAGTTGATGTACACTCTTAATGGTTGTAAATCTTTGCTGATGGTACCCCTTTACCCTCAGAAGGACAACTCAGTGATGAGTGGATTCAAGTAAAAGAGGTTGTAATGAACCGAATCTTTGTCCAAGAATAATATCATTAGTTTTTGTTATTTAATGGCCTAAATGGTTCTAATAGAGTGTGATAATCAAGCTAAGAAGGTCATAGGAGTGGTTGAGGCACTTTTGGAGCCTGAAGAACCAAAAAAGGGGAATGTAAGATGGGTTTCATGGTAACTAGAAATAGTGTGGATGGTTGTAGAATGTTACAAAACTTGGAGATCCATTATGCATGGTTTCCACGCGGTTTGGGAAATCGTGTTTAGAGACCATGTGAACTCACTATAAGTGGATAGATACTTGCACACGATTTGCACATGGTTTCCCCAACCATGCGTAGTAATCGTGTGCTCCCAATTTTAATAGTAAAATTACCAAAATGCCCCTCATCCCTTTATGTTTTTTATTTCTTTTTCTCCCCCAATTTGCACACATCATCCCTACACAACCCCTTTTGAAATCCCAAGCTTTCTTCCTCATTAAATCATCCATTGATCCTCCATCTAGTGTCTGATATTTAGTCTGTCGGTGGCATCAGATCCCCCTCGGTAAGACTACCCTCTTGATCCCCTCTTCCCTTGTTGAATCATTCAGTCTCTTGTGTTATTTAGATATAGGATAGTTCAACCTATTTTCAAGGAATTGGATATAAACTTAGATCTACTCCAACCTACTCTGAATCTAAGTCCAATAATTAGAGAGTCATCATCTACGACCCTAAGGTACTTCTTCACATAGATTTTCCTTTGAGTTTTAGCCATTTCGTATTTAATCACATTATGTCATGGGCCAGCCTCTATCGAGCTCCCATGTTCTGTTAGTTTCTTTGTGTATAATTGACCCTAGTATGTTGACTTAGGGTAATTGACTCTTGATTAGGGATTTTGTTATCACCCTTTCTAGTTATGGATGCCCAAGGGGTGTTCCACCCAAATTACCCATTTTGGCCAATTTTACCAAAATGTAAATTATGTATTTTGGACTCTAAATTGGTTTTAAATTTAATTGGCCGTTGTTCCATGTGTTTTTTTTGATAAACCAAGTCACCCCATGGGTTTTTGGACCCTTTAGGCATAGAATTTCCAATTTTACCCTAAGACTATTTGATTTGAGCCTTGAAAATGAAACTGTCATGTTGAGTAAATGAAATGGCCAAATTATATACATTTATATGGGTATGAGGCATACTGAACTCAGCCCTATATTATATACATTTATAGGGGCATGATGAATACGTAACATAGCCCCATATTATATACATTTATAGGTTTATGAGGCATAATGAACTCATCCCCAACTTATTATACATTTATAGGGGCATGAGGCATTCTAAACTCAAACCTATCTTAATATATACATACTCCTAATTACTTAATAATAGTTACCAACTATTAGCTGACGGGAGTAGACCCTCCAGGTGTCCTTTAGGAACTTGAGCAAGAGGTTATTTATCATTTATGAATTGTTTACTTTTTATATTACTTGCATAATGTTTACTTATGAGTGCTACTCGGATTACACGTAGACACCATTAGTGGTGGCCTACTGAGATTTATCTCACACCCTATTCAGGCCGCCTTTGGCACCCGAGTAGAATGTTTAACAACAAGTATGGATAGGGTAAAATACCCCTCTTCTGGTTTTTGACTCTCTTTGCTTGGTTGAATCATAGGATCATAGGACCATGCTTAGGACCGTGATTCTTGGAGAAGCTATTTGCTTTTATTTTATTGTATAGTATTGTACCATGTATTCCTATTTATTACTTTTATTCCCATTTTGTACATGCATTTCATGCATTCATTCTAGTATCAAACATTTCCTATGAGTATTTTGGTTATATTGTTAGTATTCCATTGTATCTTTAATTCAGTCTTCCGCTATTTACTTATTCTGCCTTTTAGTTATGCTTATACTATTTTATTATTGTTTCTGTATCCGGTGTGTAATCTAACATGGGGGTAAATTCTTCCCACTAATTTTACCATTTAAAACCCCCTCTACTAGTTAATAACCCCTGGCTTATGGTGAGACGCGCTAGGGGTCATGTTGCCAACTGGGCTCGGGGCAGGAGTTACATGGTAGCCAGGTATGGGACGTCACGCAAGTGATATAGCTAAAACACAGAAAATGACCTCATATTGTCATGAAATTATTGGATGATAATCATCAATTAATTTATTACATGTGCAAAAAAATTTCATGTCAACTCAATGTATGTTGTGGTTAGAAAATTATAAATAATATTTATTGTAAAAAATGTTATTTTTTAAAGTATAACATAATTTTATATAGAAAATCAAACAAATAGTTTATAAATATAAATTTTTACTAATTTATTATTATACTAATATATATTATAAATTTAATTGGATTAATAATTACATGAAGAAGATTTTACTTTGAGGAATGACTTGTCCAAGGTTAGTTATTCTTTGATTTTTAATATTATTTTGTGAATTATATATAATATATAAATATGTTAATGCCCTGCAATTGTGTACTTTATTTTTTTATTGCATAGGTATTTTGGTGATTGTTGAATAGTATACTTTTTTATTCCATGATCCTTTTATGATGAGGAAATAAAGAACGCCATTTGGAAATTTCTAGTCAGCTGTTAAAAGTATTGATTGACCGCTTTTAACAGTTACTAAAGGTCATTAATCAAGTAGTGATTAATAATTATCATAACTATAATAAAAAAATAAAACTAATGAATAAATATTCCAAAAAATTAATACATACATGTTCTGAAATTATTAACACGTAACACATCATTCTTCATCAACATTATCATATTCATCTTCATCTTCATCAACATCATCAAATTTATTTTCTTCTTAAACACCATCGATTTTCAAAATATATTCATTTTCATTCTCTTTTGATCTTTTAAATTCATTAAAATAATCATCATCCACATTATCATCACCATCAAACGTTAATTACAAAATTATCATAAGTAATATTTGTATCACTTCAAGTAACAGATGTATTAAGCATTATATCTTAAATATATATATATTATTTTATAAGTATATAGAACCAATTTCATTTTTGATGAACTTATTGTCATAATATTTCATTTTCATTGTGCTCCACAAATCATTTAAGTCTCTCATTAAATCAAAATAATTTTCATAATAGATATTGTGTGTTTTATGTGCCAATATAAATGGGCCATTTAATGAAATATAACCGTTATACTTTATTTCAACAACTTTATGTCTGGGATAAACATGAAACCCTTTATCAATGTAAAATCAAATTGATTTAAATATTGTTATATAGTTGTTTCCAAGTAGTAATGAGAAACTGGCGGGTCGGGGTGGGGCGGGCTAAGCCCGCACGGGTTTGAGCCTGCGTGGGTTTTTCCACAAAAGCCCTCATATAATGCGAGCAAAAAATTCCATGCCCGCCCCGCCGTGCATAAACCCACGGGTTTCCCATGGGTTACCCGCGGGAATACCTACATTTACAAAAAAAATACTATTTATAATCATTTAAATACTGTATTTTTTATCATTCTTAATGGTATATGTTGGGAGAAGTATGAATTAACAATAACTAGAGTTTTAAAGGATGTGATGGAACATTTGTGTGTGGGTTAATGGTGGAATGTGATAATGTCAATGTGGTGGTGAATTGTTGCGATAGAAAGTAGGTGAGTGATCAGTGATGGGTGATGAATGATAATGTCGGTTGTGTGGTGATGTGAACAACTGAACTTATGAATGAATGAAATCTCTCTAGCTAACGACTAGTTTCAGAGGATGTTATTAGTGTTTTCACGAGGTTCTATCCAATTCAGTTAATAACAAAATAAAATTAAAAAAAAATTAAATAGACCTAAGAAATATTATGATTATAATAACTCTTATAAAATTGAAACCATGCACATGGGCGATGAGTTCCATTTTTCAAGAGACAGGTTGACACACCATGTGAATATGATTAATAATTACTATATAAATAATATAATATCGTATTAAAACAATAAATATAGACCTATTTAAAATTCAAATGTGAACAAATGGTGAATTAATATGACCATTACAGTGAGAAATCATTTTTCACCATTTAACCATGATTTTTTATTAAAATAATTTAATGTTAATGAAACATATATTGTAAAAATAATATATATCTTTTTAAATTGAGCCCGCGGGAAAGCCCGCACCCGCGCGGGCTCAACTCGCATTAACCCGCACCCGCTCGGTCTCAACCCGCATTGGCCCGCACTCTAAATGGTCAAATTTTATAGGCCAGCCCCGCCCCACATCCGCCACATACCCGCAAAACCTGCTGGCCGCGAGCCAGCTTTGCATCGCTATTTCCAAGATAAAATAACTCAATTATTTCAACCATTGTGTCATAAAATTTAATTTCACGTTTTAAGTTATGAAATCCTTAAAATAAACATCATTATTAATTTATTTCTTTAACTTTATATATGTACATGTATGAAATTGAAATCTATTAACCATTTATGCATTGTAATATTTGGTCGATTTATGCGGCAACATACTCAATTCACATAATTAACTCTCAATTTTATTTTCATATTTAAGTATTTGTATACATATAATTATTATTATTATTATTATTATAAAGTTCATAATGAATTCTATTTAAAGAGGCAAACAAATTTAATTCATCATTCTTCAAAATAGGAATATAAATTATACTATTAATATTCTTCAAGACCGACCAAGAAAATGTCTGATAATTTTTCTATAATATGATCATCATGTAATATATATAATAAATAATAATAAATTATTTATCAAAACATTAATAAATAAAAAATTAAGTAATAGTATCACTTATTTTATGAATCATTTCATTTATTCATAATTGAGTAGAATATATGTAAAATATATTTATTCTTCCAATCTGAATTCTAGCGCTCATGTTGACCAAACAAACTAAGTCTTGGTAAATTAAATACTAAATATCAATTAATTATGTAATTATCTATATTTTCTTCATTTAAATACATTCTATTATATTTTGGAGTCATATTTATATTGAATATAATTTGAGAAAAAAAATTAAATTTTCTCCTGCATGTATGCTTCTACAAATGACCATTCATCTAATGATTTGTTATATATTTTTTCAAAATTTTTTACATTCATATCTCAAATTAATGAATAATAAAAATTGTATAAGCCTTCCACATTTTTCATCTTATAAAAAATTTAATATTAAATGTTCATTGAATCAAACAAGGCTAATCGAAATATTTTTTTCAATTTATATAATGTTCTAACAACTTATTCATTCAACTTAATCAATATCTCATAGTATGATGTTGCAGTTAAAATGTCATAGAAAAAATATAAACTAATTATAAATCTAATATAAACCGATCTATAATATCATTAAAATAAACTTTAATATTCAAAATCATTCTTAATAAGTTAATTTTTTCAATATTCAAATTTAGTTGTTTTATTAACATGACTTTAATTTATTAATTTTTAATATTTTCATTATTAATTTTTTATTGAAGTTGTGATATTTTAAATATAATAATAAATACTAAAATATTCACATTCTTATATCTTTTGTACACATTATATTAATTTATTATTGACCTTATATTTACTATCTTATTATTTTTATACACAATACTATAATTATCATATCAAGCTAGGGTTAAGCCCCACTATAAAGGATATAAACCTCTTTTTAATTGGGTTAAGAGGAAAACCCTTCATAACTCACAAACCCAAACATTACATGACCTGAAGGCCTAGAGGAATGATATAGTATTTAACAACGCAACTAATAAAAATATATATTAAATAAATTAATAAATTAAGTGAAAAAAACTACTTCAATATTTTTAATTAAAAATATTTACTTATTATTTTTTAATTTTTGTTAAATTGAGATAATTATAAAATTTAGATTTTTTAATATAATTTTATGATTATATTATTTATAATTATAATATTTTAAATAATTTGAAATAACTATTATATAGCTATATTATTTATATTTATAAATTATATTTTTTAATTAGATTTTTTTATAGTTTTGAAATATTTTTTAATTATGGTAACTTAATTAATTCAATATAATTATTTTTTTATTAATTAAATTATTTTAATAATTAGTTATATTGTATAAAATGATCATTAAATTATTTAAATTAGTCAATAAAATTTTAATTAAATAATTAGAAATAGATTATTTTAATTTTACAATTATGTTGTTAAATTATATTTTTTATTTAATTTTTAATTATATTAACATCATTAATATTAAATATATTTTTATTTTTTTAATTATAATATTTATTATTATTATTTATAATTTAAAATAATTATTTTAATAATTAGTTGCGTCCAAAAAATGATCATAATTATATTATTTCAAATATTCAAAGAAACTTTTTAATTATATAATTTATAATTATAATATTTTAAATAATTTGAAATAACACTTATTGAATTGTATTATTTGTACTTGTTAGATATATTTTTTAATTATATATTTCCATATACATTTTTAATCATATCCATATAATTATTTAAAAACAATTATTTTTTATCATTTAATAAATTTTTAAAATATATAATTCATTACCATATTTTATAATTACAATTTATTTAAAATTATTATTTTAATAATTAGTTCTATTTTATAAAATAGATCTGACTGGATTATTTAATTTTTTCAATTATATTATTTAAATGTATCTAATATATTTTTAATATGAGAATTATATTAAAATAGTTATATTTTAATTATAACGCTTATATATATGAGTTATAATTTTTTAATTACTATAAATTAATTATTTAAAAATAATTATTTCTTTTATCATTTTAATTTTATCTTATAATATTATGTTTTATAATTACATATATTTTTAATTAACAACTTATAATTATTTTCTTAAATAATAATTTTTTCAATAGTCACAAAATAGTAAAAAATATTATTTAATTCTATTAAAAAAATACAGAATAAAAAAATTTAAGTAAATTAAAAATATGACACAATAATATGATGTTCGTGGATATTGATTTCATTTGTATATTTCAAATAAAATCATGGATGAATGATAAAGAGAGTGATTAAAATTTAGAAAAACGTGGGGTGGGGAAACTCACACGGTCCTTTTAATTTTTTGTTTGTGATTGACATTAGTGATAGATATATATTTTTCACTGATAAAAAAACATTGAATGAAAAACCATGAAAAAATAGAATGCCATTATTTTATATGGAAAACCCAAATTAGGAAAAACCACTGGCAGAGGTAGCGTCGAAAATTCACTATGGGATCAAGTTGGTAAAAAATGTCTTATTGGGATACAAAATGGAAAAAAATAAAGGAATTTACCTCAATAATTAATGGAGAGACAATTCTCAACATTAATATAGATAATAAAGGGGAATTATCTCTATTAATTGGTGATAACGAAACAATATAATTTTACCATAAAACCTAAAGTGGGAAAAACCATGGGCAGATATTATGCGAAAAATTCACTATGAAATTGAGTTGGTATATAATGTCTCATAGGGCTACAATATTACATAAATATAGAAATTTATCTCAATCATTGATGGAGAAATAATTTTCAACATTAATAGAGATAATAAGGGGTGTTTACCACATTAATTAGAGATACTGGCCACAACACCAATATTCTTCACCTTGATATGAATCCCAAATATGAAGAAACAAACCTTCAATCTCTAGAAAAAAAACCTCACCACTTCCACCAAATCCCCTTATGGAAAAATTCAATATGAAAGACCAATCAAATCGAATAAATGATTGAACTTGAAACCTGGATTGTCATGGGTTCTAATCTTTCTTAAAAAAATATCCCCATGAGAAATAACATATCTCACAAAATCATATCACATATAAATATGCTTTGTCCACTCATGAAACATATGATCATTTGTGATAAATATTTTTCGTTGACTCTCATAATAAAGAGAAGGAATCTATATAATTATACTGAGATCACTAATCATTCCCCTTAAACCAAAATCTTTTGTAATAACCTTTGCGATAGACATATACTTGGCTGCAATGGTAGATAATGCAATAATATTTTTTATTGCTTCTTTCCAACTAATAAAACACTAGGAAATATTAAATACATAACCTCTTAGTGGTATTCTCCTATCAAGATAGCCTAGAAAATCAGAGTCTTTATAAATAATCACACTATCCTATTATCTAAAAAAATGTGTGAAAACATCAATAGTCCCATGTAGATATATTAAGATCCATTATACTACCTTACAATGTTCTTTACTTGGATTATTAGTGTTTCTACTAACTATACTGAATGTATGAGCTAAATATGGTTGGGTGAATTGTAACGCCCTGACCCTAGTTACCTAGAGTCAATGCATTATTATATAACATTAGCATGATCACAAGGGATCAAATCCTGAAATACCGATCAGTTTAGTATCCTTGTAAATACTAGATACAAACATAAGTTTTAAATTGCATTATGAAATGAAAAACAACAACATTGTGTCTCCTTTTTACACATTAATATCCCTTATAATTTCCCTATAGGTTAGTCATAATATTCTTCTTCACATCCTGGGAAAAATAAAACATAGAAAGGGGTGAGCTCAGGTGCTCAGTAAGGATAACAATATAGAGGAGACTTTCATAAATAAACATAAAAATTTAAGGCAATGTATAAGAATAAAAAAATCCTTTTAAACAAAAAATTCAATATAATATGGAAAATATAAATCAAATAACTTCATTTACTTATTCACATGGATATTCTACTAGTCGAATAATCACATGTAATATCAATAGCCAATTTCGTAATGATAGAATGCATAATGTCAGCCATCATAACTACATAGTCAATGCCTCTTGTGGAGACAACAAATAATATTTTTTCAAGGCCTTATTCCAAGACACTAGTTTTTATCATGAGACCTACTGATGCATTGAGGATCTATAGCGGGCTCCACCCATCACTTACTAAGTCCAATGCATTCCTCATATGAAATGGATGAAACATAACATAAACATTTGAATTAAATATAGCATAATAAATGTTAATACTTTAACCATAAACCATGAACGGTATAAAAATAACACATCCAAAGTCAAACAAATCACCAAACCTTCAATATAATATAGAAGATTGTATCATAATAAATCAACTTCAGAAAAGTGTAAAATTCATTAAAGGATGTTAAAAAAGGTGAAATAAAAACTATTAGAGGGAAATACCTCTTTATTTTGAAATCAATTAAAAGTTTCACAATTATAAAAGAAAAAATTAATTTCAATAATATTCTTATAATATTTTAAGTGAATATTTTAAGGTGTTATAATTGTGGAAAATATCCACACTCACCATATATGTTAATAAACATGCTTTCCTTAATTTTGTCGAAAAGGTCATAAAGGACCTTGTTTGGAAAACAATGGAAAGATTCCTTTATAAAAATTCATAAAAGGATATAAATGACTTTAATCTATATTCTATGAAATAGTAAAAATGGTTTTGAAATACATTTTTAAGAAATATGGATGTGGATGATAAAGAGGTCTCAGTAGACATTCACGTATAAACAACCTCGGATAATGAAAAGATTGTAGAATTTGCCCTTACATTGTACTTTTCCTTAGTCGATGGTATATTAACCTTCTTTATAATGTTGCAATAATTGTTATTAAATTATACAAGAACCATTTACATAAATATTATATCATATATGATATTCTAATATTGCTTTGTTAATGATATTTCAGTAGTATCATCATTTTGGGTGTTAACTGATTCATTTTCCTTTATATGTTTTGTTATTTAAGTCATGTTTTTTATGGATAGGATATATTTTATTCATATAAATAATGATATTAAATTCTTAAACATTATTTTTTAATCATAAAATGAATTTTATTCTTGAATGGTTACCATGGGGAATGAATCTCATCAGGTTCGTGGAGACAGTAATCCGTACGTACGCACGAGAGACTATACAATTCTATTGATGGTGGAATTTTATGTAATTGCATGTTATATCAAATATAAAGAATAATTAACATGTTATATTTATTATTTATATCAATTATACTCATTATTATACCCATACAAATAATTATGTTTTGAATAAAAAAGTACACCACGATGTGGAGATGGTAAGTCGTACGTACACACGTATGGTGACTTTGTCATTCATCGGATAGATAGAATAATGAATATGATAGTAAAATATTTATAATAACATCATGGTATCTAGAAGGTAATGGATTTATTATTTTGGTATGGAAACAACAAAGAAAGAGGAAATGGAAGAAGAAAAGAACATTGAAAGAGGGGATGAAATTATTACCTCTTCTTCGGGTGCTTCCTTTTAATTTAATAAAAATGGATAATTATATTAGAATATGATAAAATTAATGCCTCTAGGTTGATTTTAGGGTATTTTATAGGATATTTGAGTAGGGTTTAGCAGATCCAAATGGATTTGGAGGTGTGATTTTGAGAGAAGGGGAAGTACCCTTTATAGGAGAGGTGAGGGTCACTTTAGGAAAAGCTTGAAATGTTATTTTATTATACAATAATATTTGGTTTATAATGGCTCAAAAAGGATATTTTTTGAGGATAATGTGGGTATGGGCCTACAACCATTCAACCAATGGGTTTTAGATAGGTTTAGGTTACCATATTAACCTTATCTTTTAGATTTAACTCTTAGTTAAATAGTTTAACTTTTACCATGTATTCTTGTATTATTATAATAGATGGTTAATAAACATAATATAAAAATCCAAGAGAACCCCAAGTAGTTAATTATTGATACATATAACCTTATATAAGTCCTTTGGAAATTCCTTATATTTTTTGGAATATTATATCATTTACTAATATAGTATTTATTTTAAAAACTCATTTATGTCAACTTTGACCCTATTTGGTATTGTGTTTTTTGTAAAAGTCATAACAATTTTATCACATTGAAAAAAAATTATTTAATCAAACCTAACATTTAATATTATCCTAAAATATTATTTTAATGCATAAAAAGTCTCAATTTATAGTTATTTTAATATTTATAATATCAATTATTTTTATCTTTTAATAATAAAGTAATTACTGCGTCATCATTGCTTCATAACTAAATTTAATTATATAGTGTATAAAAATTATAAATAAAATCCCATTATTTAGGAAATCTTTCTATCTTTCTAATTAATATTTATAGTCTAATTTATCTTATATATAAACCTACATTAAAAATGGTTTATTTATTAAAATTTTCATTTAACACTTTTAACTCTTCTTTAAATAAAATAATAATAAATATCCTAATCTAATCAAAGTGGATAAAAAGGATCATATTTTATTCCTAAGGTTTATTTTGGTTGAAATAAACTATTCTAATAGAATCGGTACATGTGTTCGGGGAATTATAATATCATTTTTACCTTTAATTAGCATATTTACTTTTAACCGTGGTAAATAAAATTGAAAAAATACTATTCACCAAAAAATATTTTCATCCTATTGAACCACATTTTACTTTTTAATTTCAACAGTGTCTCTAGGATTTTTTAAATTCAATTCACAGAAGAGGTAAAATTACGTTTTATGCAAATTTTTAAATGTTCCTAAAAGGTGGGTAAAAGTCGTTAAAAAGTTCAATAAAATTTTATACATCTAATATTATTATAAAATATCTATAATTAATAACATTGTAGTAATATAAGTATTATGTATATATTTTGAATTTAAAATAAATTTAAATAAAAATAATTATTATTTAAATAGAATGTCGGTTTTTATGTACAATCTAGTATTTTTCACTATTCATCAAAAATTGAAAGTTTTTCGAATAATACAGAAAATTCACCCTAAGATAATTTTGATATTCCAAATCCAAAAATGAAGTCTATTTTACCAAATTAAATTTCTAGGAGTGTCTAATATTAATTGAATTATTGTTCACAAAAGGACATAAAAAGTAGTTCTTTTAATAAAATAGTTTTTCTAAATATATAACTATTTTAACAAAACATATACATTTGATTATAATTATGTTTTATTTATTTAAAAACATTATAAATAAAAAAATTATTTTTCACTATTCATATCACAATATTTATTGATAAATAAATATATCGTTCAAATAATTATAATACTAATGTGTTGTTTCACAGAAACTAATTCTTGCATATAATGCAAGCCAAGTCAATGTTGCGTGCAATATAAGCTATTTAATTACTTTAAAGATATAAATTACTATAAAATCATGGGGTGTTATAGTCTCCCCTCATTTAACAAACTATATCCTCGTAATTTGGAATTGTTCTTCGAAAATAAAAGGTTAAAAATAGAAAATACCTTTGTGGAAAACCTACATCGAAAATAGGGTCAATAAAATTTAATCTTAATAAGTGGGAAAGGGAAATGAAAAATTCACCACCAAATTAGGATTTTAAATAGATGAACATTGGTGGAAATTTGATACTCACAATTGGAGGAAAAACGTAAATATTTATAGGGAGTGATTGAGGTCATCAATCACAAACAAGTGAACAATAAATAGAAAATTAAGGGCCTCAAAGTCCTAAATCAATGATGACTTAAAATATAATCAAAACATAATTTATTAGGATAACACATTTTTGGTTTTAATATGACTTCCCTAATGTTTAAGAATTAATTTCTTTATAGAATAAGATAAAATAATTGACAAGTAGAGTTCCATGCTTTAACTAATTTATTTTACAAACTCATCTTTCACTCCAAAACATAATAGAACTCAAAATTTTATTTTTATCCTAATCATATAGGGTTTCAAAAAATGAACGTAGAATTTATCTATCAGTTCATTTAAAAATACTACATTATACAAAACAGGACATCGCATTGTCCAGTGGTAGGTGATGCACCTTTGTCGCCCTTTGGTTGCGGGTTCAAGTCTTGTGGCCCTGCCGGACGCGATGGGTTACTGCCTGACCTTCAGGTTGTCCCTTTTATAAAAAAAAATCCAAAATTAATCTTAGGAAATTTCTTAACCTTAAACCATAGTATCCAATGTCCAACTTAATCCATTCCAACATTTAGACTAACCCAAAATACTTGTATCCGAACTCATAGTCCAAAAATTTATAGGGAAGGTCATCATAACATAATTAAGATATATTTTTTCCACATAATAACATATGAGTACCTTCATCATGTATTCTCTTAAAACATGGTAACACCCTAAATTACCATAAAACCTTATTGATTATATTCATGATCCCTTATTCCTTATAGAATACTAGACATATTTCTTATATCCAAAAATTTTTAATACACCAACAATGATGGAATAAACAAACCATTATTAAGTTCCAAGATAGTCAAGAATATCCAATATAATTTATCCAAATCAGTCATCGCTTATTAAAAAATAACTACCTTTCTATCAAAACTATATTATGTTTTATCTTTCCTTCAACCATGTATTTTCCAAAAAGTTTTAAATTTTTGTTGAGTCACTTTTCTTAGTACCATATAATCTCAAATCCTCATAGAAATAGTAATGTAGTACAATCCGTATTTATTTCCATAATTAATATAACTAGTACATCATTGAAACAACACTAAAATGACATAATTCATTAATAAAAATATAAGAATGCTAATTATTCCTCTTTATCTACGGTAGTATCATAAATTGATTATTATCCAATAGCATCATTTGGGGCTTACTCTATTGATTGTGACATTGATTTGCATAGTGTCCCAACTCCTTGCAAATGAAGCATTGTACATTTGAATCCTTTTTCTTACCCTTTCAATCACGTACATGGTGTACTTTTTCTCCACACTTATAACAACATCACATTTCCTTTAAGAATTTACCATGATGATTCTTTCCATATTTTTCATGTATAGTAAAATCCTTCTTTCCCTTCTTCCCTTTATCCATCTTTCTCTCTACATTCCTTTTCTTATGTGACTTCCCTTCAAAGCCACAGGACTCAGATAATTATTTAATTATCTTATTAAAACATGATATTATTTATTCATATGATGAGAATACGTGGGAGACTATTTCCCTTCTATATGATGGCTTAAGACCATTAAAGATATGATTCATCTTACTCTTTGGATCATGCGTTTTGCTGGAGTTCTCATTCCTTCTACTGGGCACCATTTCTAAACAATGGCATACATTATGTTAGTTTATGAAACACAATTCATAATTCAACACTTATAAAATACCTAATATAAATTGACCAGTTTATGCATATAATCCATAATAATAAAAAAATGTTTTCTTTGAGGAAGTATTTACTCATAAATCCTTCATAATGGTTTGTAAAGAAAATGTGAATTATTCTAAGCATATCCCTTCGGAGTTTCATAACCAAGAGTGCAGAACGACCCATTGTTGTGTACCATGATTCCCTGAGTCAAGCCCAAAACTCCTTGTCGGAGTTTTCACTCTTAGTTACATCTGTTCCAGTGCCACCTCTACCTGCTTGTATTCAGACATGGATGTATTTCTTGGAAAATTAACAAAATCTCTACACTACCAAAATTCGTGGAAGTCCTGCTATACTAATAGTTAATGTCTATCTTAGGAAAAGGTTCTTTAATTAGAGTTTTTCTAAATCTATCTAAAAAGGTTTGTACTAAACTTCCTCTCATACCAACTGTAATGCCCCGTCCCTAGTTACCCAAAGTCGGTGCATTATTATATAATATTGTCATGATCACAAGGGATCAAATCCCAAAAGACTGATCAGTTTAGTAGCTTTGTAAGTACTAGATTCAAACATAAGTTTTTCAATACATTATGAAATGAAAAACAACAACGTTGTGTATTATTTTAACACATTCATCTCCCTTAGACTAACCATAAAGGTCAGTCATAATATACTTCATTGCATCCTCGGTAATATAAAACATAGAAATGGGTGAGCTCAGGTGCTCGGCATGGATAACAATATAGCAGAGACATTCATAAATAAGCATAAACATTTAAGGTAATGTATAAGACTAAAACACAAGACATTTAAACTTAAACTTTATCATAATATGGAAATGATAAATCAAATAATTCCATTTACTTATTCACATGGATATTTTAATAGTTGAATAATCACATGAAATATCAATATCCAATTTCATAATGATTGAATGCATAATGAAAAACATCATAACCGCATAGTCAAGGCCTCGTGACAATACTAAAAATAAGATTTTGTCAAGGCCATATACGAAGACACTAGTTTGTCTCATGAGACCTACCGATGCATTGAGGATCTATAGTTGGCTTCACCCAGCATTTACTAAGTCCAATGTATTAATCATATGAAAAGGTTGAAACATAACATAAACATTCATTTTAAATGTAGCATAAAAAATGTTAATACATTAACCATAAACCATGAATGATATAAAAATAACACATACACAATCAAACATATCACAAAAACATCAATACAATATGGAAGATTGTATCATAATAAATAAACTTCAAACAAGTGTAAAATCCATCAAAGGATGTTGACATAGGTGAAATCATAACTATTTTAGAGAAATGTCTCTTTTCTTTTGAAATTATTTAAAAGTAACATAATTACAAAAGAAAAACATTATTTTGAAGAAATTATTATTATCTTGTAAGGGAATATTTGATGTTGTTGTAACGGCAGAAAATAGTCTCACTCACCGTATTAGGTAAAAAACATTCTTTCCTTAATTTTGTCGAAAAGGTCACAAAGGACCTTGTTTGGATAACGATGGAAAGATTCATTTATAAAAAATTTATAAAAATTAAAAAAAGGGTATAAGTGAATTTAATCCATAGTCTAGGAAATAGAAAAAATGTTTTGAAATACATTTTTAAGAAATACAAATTTGGATGTTAAAGAGGTCCTAGTAGATACTCTCGTATAAACAACCTTGAATAATGAATATATTGTAGAATTAACCCTTACCTTGTAATTTTTCTTAGTTGAGGGTAGGTTAAACTCTTGTATAATGGTGAAATTATAGTTATTAAATTATACAAGAACCACATACATAAATATTATGTCATATATGATCTTCTAATATTTCTTTGTTAATGATATTTCAGTAGTATCATCGTTTCAGGTGTTAACTCATTAATTTTTTTTATGTTTTGTTATGTAAGTAATATTTGTTACAGATAGGATGTATTTGATTCATATAGAGAATTATATTAACATCTTATACATTATTTTTTAATCATAAAATTAAATTTATTCTTGAATGGTTATGATGGTAAATGAATCTCATCATGTTCGTGGAGACAATAATCTGTACGTACGCACAAGTGACAACACAATTCTATTAATAGTGGAATCATATGTAATTAGATGTTATATCATATATACAGAAAAATTAACATGTCATATTTATTATTTAAATCAATTATACTCATTATTATACCCATCCAATTAATTAAGTATTGAATAACAAACTACACCACGTCGTGGAGACAGTAAGTCGTACGTACGCACGTATGGTGACTTTGTCATTCATAAGATGGATAGAATAATTAATATGGTGGTACCATATTTATAATAACATCACAGTATTTATAAGTTACTTGATTTATTATTTTGGTATGGAAACAACAAAAAAAGAGGAAATGGAAGAAGAAAATAACTTTGAAAGAGGTGATGAAATTATTACCTCTTCTTCGGGTGCTTCCTTTTGATTTGATCAAAAGGGCTCTTTAGGATGGATTCAGAAAAAATTAAGGCCTCTAGGTTGGACTGAGGGATTTTGGGAGGATATTTGAGCAGGGGTTGGCCAAGACAAATGGATTTGGAGGTGTTATTTTGAGAGAAGGGGAAGTACCCTTTTATAAGAGAGTAAAGGGTCACTTTAGGACAAGCTTGAAATATTATTTTACTATACAATAATATTTGGTTTATAATGGCTCAAAAAGGATTTATTTTAAAGATAGGGTGGTTATGGGTCGAAACTGTCTCAACCAATGGGTTTTAGATAGGTTTAGGTTACCATATTATCCTAATTTTTTAGATTTAACTCTTAGTTAAATAGTTTACATTTTACCATGTATTTTTGTATTATTATAAAAAATGGTTAATAAACATACTATAAAAATCCAAGAGAACATCATGTGGTTAATTATTGATATATCTAACCTTATATAAGTCCTTTTTTCCAAACCACAGTTTTTTAGACTATTATATCATTTACTAATATGGTATTTATTTTAAAAACTCATTTATGTCAATTTTCACACTATTTGTTATTTTGTTTTTTTAGAAGTCGTAAAACATTTATCAATTTGAAAAAAAATTATTCAATCAACCCTAAAATTTCATATTAACTTAGAAAATTATTTTAATGTATCAAAAGTCTCAATTTAAAATTATTTTAATCTTTATGATATCAATTAATTTAATCATTCAATAATGAAGTAATTACGACATCATCATTGTGTCATAAATAAATTTAATTATATAATATCTAAAAATTATAAATAAAATACCATTATGTAGGAAATCATTTAATCTTTATAATGAATATTTATAGTCGAATTTATCTTATGTATAACCCTATATTAAAAATGGTTTAGTTATTAAAATTTGAATTTAACACTTTTAACTCTTCTTTAAATAAAATAATAATAAATGTCTTAATCAAATCCAAGTAGATCAAAAGGATCATATTTTATTCATAAGATTGATTTTGGTCTAAATAAACGTATCCAATAGAATTGGGAAATGTGTTAGGACAATCATAATATAATTTTTACCTTTAATTACCCTATTTACTTTTAACCATGATAAATATAATTCAAACGTTACTATTCACTAAAAATTATTTTCATCCTATTGAACCAAATTTTACTTACTAATGTCATCCATGTCTCTCAGATTTTTGAAATTCAATTCACAGAAGTGGTAAAATTACGTTTTATGCAAATTTTCAAATGTGCGTAGAAGTTGGGTAAAATACGTTAAAAAGTTCAATAAAATTTTATACATCTAATCTTATTATGAAATCACTCCAATGAATTGAATTATAATAATATGGGTATTATGTATCTATTTTTACGTTAAAATAAATTTAAATAAAAATAAGTATTATTTAAATAAAAAGTCAGTTTTTATGTACTATGTAGTATTTTTCACTATTCATCAAAAATTGAATGTTTTCAGAAAAATACAAAAAATTCACCCTAAGATGATTTTTATATTCCGAATCCAAAAATGAAGTCTATTTTACCAAATTCAACTTTATGAGTGTCTAATATTAATTTTATTATTGTTCACAAAAGGACATAAGAAGTAGTTATTTTAAGAAAATAGTTTTTCAAAAAAATATAACTATTTTAACAAAACATATACATTTCATTATAATTATGTTTTATTTATGTGAAAACATTATAAATAACAATAAAAAATTATTTTTCACTATTAATATCACAATATGTAATTGATAAATAAATATATTGTTTAAATAAATATAATACTAATGTGTTGTTTCTTAGAAACTCAATCTTGTGTATAACACAATTCAAGTTAGTGTTGCGTGTAGTATAAGCTATTGAAATACTTTAATGATATAACTTACTATAAAATATTTGGTTGTTACATGAAAACCATAAGATACATCAAAGAACCCACTACTCTAGAATATATTAATTGAGACCTATATTTAAACTCGTCATCTAACTGAGGACATTAAGAAGACGAAAGTATTAAATGAGCAACTAAAGGAGTACTTACTATCTAATCATTCTTCATATAAAACAGATCATGAAATTTCTCAATGTATTATTTCTATCTCAAATAAAAGATTCCCAAATGTTTTTCCCTATATATCTCCATGCAAATAATTTTCTTTACATCTCTTAAATATGTCATTTCAAACTCCGAATTGAATAGATTTTTAGCCTGTATAATCTATTTCTTATCCTTAGCCACAATCATCATGTCATCCACAAATATAAATAAATAAATAAATGATCAATCACAACATTTCTTATGATAAATGAAATTATCAAAACTACACATTTCAAAACCATGAGATATTGTAAAAGATTAAAATCTACTATACCATTATCCAAGCGATTGTTTTAGTACATAACGATATTTATTCAATGAATATACACAGTCTTACTTACCTGAAACTTTAAAATCTTTTGGTAGCTGTATAGAGATATATACCTCAATATCTTCATGAAGAAAAGTTGTCTTCACATCTAATTTCTCCACATCATGATTTTGAAAATCCAAAATACCCATAAGAACTTGAATAAATATATTCATTACAACTTGAGAGAATATATATATATAAATTTAGCACCAGTAATCTAATTGTATCCCTAATCAACAAACTGTGCTTTATATATTTCTCCTTCAACTCCTGGGATTCCTTTTTCTTTTTTAACACCCATTTTTAGTGGATTGTTTTCTTACCCTAATGAGATTTCACCAACTCCCAAATGGAATTTTTCTAATGAAACTACATCTCTTCTTGTATAGATAACATCCATATTCATGAATAATTATAACTAACTAAATTCAAATATTTCACATGTTCATTATTTGAATCAATAAATTCATCCATATTTAGTGAACAAGAAAACAAGTCAGCCTCAGCATGCCTCTATGGAGGTATAATATTTCTTTTGGACCTTTATTTTCCAAAAATAATTGTGATGGAAGTAGAGTAGTAGAAATATCACCTGACATCTCAAGGTCATCAGGAGATGAGTAATTCAATACATAATATAACTATATCTCAACATTAACGTGATTGAAAGATTTATATTGTCTCAAATCATTAAAAGGTGGGAGAATCAGAATAGAATTATCATCAAATATTTCATTTCTACTAACAGTAACATTTCTACTTTCAGGACACCACAACTTGTTTCTTTTAACCCCTAATTTATAACCAAGAAAGATACACTTTCTAGATATAGGTTCTAATTTTTTATTATTTACATGAGCACAAGTAGGACATCCAAATATTTTCAAATTACAGTAATACATAGAATCACCTGGCCATACCTCTTCTGGATTCTTCTTTCAAATAATATTTTTGGGAGATAGTTTAATTAGTATACATGATGTTTTAGTATATTTATTCCAACATGATTTGGGTAAATGAGAGTTAGAGATAATATATCATACATTCTCTATCAATGTCATGTTGATGCATTCTACCACACCATTTTTATCTGGAGTACTAGGAACATTCAAATGCCTCAAAATTCCTTATAATTTTTAAAATGAATCAACATCATTAAAAAAATTATGTCTATTATTTGTGTGAAGATTCTTCACTTTTCACCTAGTTTTCTTTTCAATCATAATCTTACACTACTTAAAAGTTTCAAGGACTTAATTTTTCTACTTCAAGAATAAAACACACAACTTTTTAGAAAAATAATCCATAATGTTTGACATGTATCTTTCACTACTTTTAGAAGGAACTCTAGTAAGATCCCATATATCATAATGAATATAGACATGTGTACCCTTTGAATTGTGAGATCCCTTTCTAAAGATAACCCTTTCCTAGTTCCCAAATATATAGTGCTCAAAAAATTCCAACTTATTAATATTGTATCCATCAATAATACCGTTATTGATCAATTTAATCATTCCACTATGACTTATATGACTAAGTCAGATATTCCATAATTTGGAAATATCATCATCAGATAAAGGAGTAGAAACAAATGAATCACTAATGACATTCGAACATTTAAAAACATGCCAAAAAAATTACCTTTTATCACAACAAGTTATCCATTACTTACCTTTAAAAAATCACCTTCCCCAATGTACTTGTTCCCCATTATATCAAGAATATTCAAAAAAAATTAAATTTCTATTTAGATTTGGGACATGCGTCAAATAAATAAGGGTTTTAAAAATTCCATAAAATAACTTAATTCTGATGGTTCTAATTCCATAAATCTTGCAAGATGCATTATTTAACATAAACACAATACCTTTCCTAAAAATTATATATGTCACAAAACAATATCGATTGAGAAACATATGAACATTACATGATAAATCAAGAATTTGGTTGTCATGTAATTTAGATTAATTTTCAGCAATAACCAAGAGTTCCCCATCACTGTTATTATCTTATTCTACACTAGATTCACTAGAATATTTTTCTTATTATTCTTTCTGATTAATAGGTATCTTATTCCTACTATTTTTTTTCATCTTGAAACATTAAATTTTAATATTCCCCGTCTTATTATAATAATTTTATATTTTATCTTTATTTCAATATTTTGACCTTCCCCTTTCATAAGTATAAAAATTTCTTTTCACTTGTTCTTACATAGATAACCAAACCCTCTATATAGGATTTTAAACCAACCACAAGTTGTTTAATATGATCATTAGAAAATAAAGTCTCACAAATTTCATCAAGGGTAGGTATATAATGACTAAAAAGAATGGTATCTCTAAAAATTGAATATAAAAAATGTAAAGACCATAAATAAATTAAATCCAAATATTCTCCATCTTATTTCACGTAAATGTATTCCAAATCATAAAAAAACTATCTTTAAAAACTGATAAATAATCTATATATACACACCTTCCAATATGTGATGGGAGTATAGCCGTTGATTCATATATACCATACCAATAAAACAATTAATCATACAAAGATTATATAGTTTCAACCACAATATAGAAGTAGTTTTATCATTTAAAACATCCTATTATGTATTATTTGATTAATATAGATGGGTTTTTTAGAGCGCCTTATGACCTTTGTGCTATTTTTACCCCACAGTCAATGAATTAGTCATATTTTCAAATCCCAACAACACATAATCTAGATCCATCTGTGTTAGAAAAATATTCATTTTAACCATCCATAATGAAAATTCAATAATCAAATCCAAAATCATAATATCAATCTTTCATGATTTCCACCTTGAGAAATAAAAATAGTATCACAAAAGTAAATCAGATATTTGAAGATCTTAGGATCCCAAAAACATGATCGGGTCAAGGGTTGATTGAACCAACCTATTTTGATGCCATTTTTATGAGGAAATAATTTAATTAACAACCATAAAAAACAAGAAAATAGAACATAATAATTTTATATAGAAAACCCAAATCGGGAAAAACCATTGGGCTAGGTAGCACAAAAAATTCACTACGGTATATATTTGGTATAGAATGAATCGTAAGTCCAATAAATGACATAAATAGAGGATTTTATCTCAATCATTAATTGATAGATAATTATTAAAATGAAGAGTGATAATAAAAGTGTGTTTACCACATTAATTGGAGATATGGGTCACAACACCAAAATTCTCTAATAGTTGGTTCCACGGTTGGAGGCCTAATTGAGTGTTAAAGAACCTTTTGATTCTAAATCAAATTTGGGTTTAAATTTTTTGAGAAAAGTAGGAGCTTATTTTTTCTTAAACAAAAATAAGGATTGTTTAGTGGTGTTTTTCTTGTTATTACATAAATCACTTAACAAAGTTCATCTTTATTTATAATGATTCTGGAAATAATGTTCTAGTAAGAGGTTTTTGAGTCATTGGATAGAGTTTTTTGGGTTATCAAACATAGGTTTTTGAGACATTGAAAAAAAATGTAAATTGAAGTCATCATATAGAGGTTTATAATTCATGGGACATAGGTTTCTGATTGAATTCATCAAATAGAGGTATTTGAGAAAATTCATTGAACATACTTTATCAGAAAGAGTAATTTTATGAAGTCAAATGAATGGAGAATTTCCTATGACTTTCTACCAGATGAATGGATTAGGATCTTTATAAATTATTTGTAAATTCATATAATGTGATGTTGTTGAGTTGGATGTTCAATGAATCAATAATCATGAAGGAGGAAGGATCATGACTATAGCCAAAATTTTCGAAAATTTTGAAGATTTTTTATTCCATGTTTCAAGGAAAGATCTTTTGGAGTTTTCTTACTCCAATTTACTCATAGGTTTGAAGGTGGTCAACTGAAGAAATAATCTAATGAGAAATGAAAATGTAAAGTGAGAAATGTGAATTTTAATTCCATGATCCTCCCTTATTTTTAAAAGAAAATATGAGTATATTAAGGGCACCATATTCTCTATGAAGTATTTATTACCATTTTCATATTTGTTGAAGAAGTGAGGTGCCAAATGAGAATATTGTGAGCTCTATTTTTTGAAGCACCTGATAGAGGGGATTTGAAAGACGGTACCAAACTTAGTGGGTATCTGATAGAGAGGTACCAGATACATTATACTGGATAGATAAGTATCAAACAGATAGGTAATAAATGGAGAATTTATTGGATAGACAGGTTTGCATAATGAATTTTAGATAAAAGTTCTTTCTCACTGATGTGTAAGAAATTGAAGATGTGGAAGAGGAACATGGATGAAGGAAAGTGTTAAGAATGTTCAATCAACACGATGAAATTGTTTTGAATATTATTGGTGAAAGTTTATGTCATTATTTTAGACATTTTTTATCATATTTTTTCTGAAATAAACACATGCACTAACAAAAGACTATAGGTTTATGCAAGTGATGGATATTATTTTCCTGTTGTAAACTACATAGGAATGTTTTCTAGTGGATGTGTGGTATCATATTGTTTCCATATCATGATAAGGACTAGACACTCTTATTGAGTAGTGATACTTGTAAATTCTTTTATTCTTATGGGTCTTCTTGTGTGTTGTGTTTCAGAATATTCAATTCACTCTCATAAGAGTAGAAGGATTTTTTAATGTTGAAAACATAAAAAGAACATATAGTTGATTCACCCTCCCTCTTATTGATCACACAAATCCTAACTGGTCTTTTTAATTGGTATCAAATAGAAGTTTTACTTCATTGACTCCTGGTTATTTGAATTACGAAGAAGAAAGAGTCTTAATAGATGTCCAAAACTAAGTTAATAGTATGTAAATTCATATCTTTGATGAGAATAACTATCACATGTGGAATAAATAAATCATACCCTATATATTATTACTTTTCTAGGAAGTTCCTGAAGCTATTGAAGATAGTTTCACTCATCCTACTAAGGGTTCTCCCTTAACATCTATAGATAAGATGAATCTGGAGAATGATGGGAAATCCAGAAATGTTATACTTTTCTCACTCTCCAAAAGTGAATTTCTGAGGGTTAAAGGAAATGGAACATCTAAATGAATCTGGTACAAGTTAAAATAATATTTATGAAAGAAATAAAAAAAGTGAAGAAATAAAAAATAAATATATATAGATTAAATCATGAAGAGATTAAAATGGTTGATCATGAATCTATTGGTGAGTTTTTTACATGGTTTAATGAAATTATAATCACCAGAAGAAGTTTTTATGAGAAATTAGAATATTAGGATATTTTCTTAAAGATGATAAGAATTATTCATGATAAATTTTATTCCAAAGTTTCATTCATAGAAGATAGAGATTTATAAACTCTCTATCTAGATTATTATCATGATATTCTCATCACATATAAAATGAGAAGAGAAAAGTTGTTAAGAATAAGGAAATTGTGGAGTGGGAAATCAATTTCAATGTATATAAGAAATAAAATTCTAAAAAATTTGTTGAGGGAAAATATAATGACTCTAATACTAAAGGTCACGTAAGTAAAAAATTGATGAATTCATGTCTTTGTTTTCTAGAAAGTTTAAAAGAGTCACATGAAAGTATAAATAAAAGTTATCATTGAAGTTATTTAATTATGGATCCATTAGAAATTTCAGGTGAAATTGTCCAATGATAAAGGAAGGTGAAAATAGTTATGAATAATACTGAAAGTAAATAAGATATCTAAAGAGGAAGATATAAAAATAAAAGTCCTTTTCAAAATTAAGAGATAATAATTTCTCTAAATATAAAAAGAGATCATTTTTTCCAAGGGTGAGATAGATTATGATAATGAACTAGAACATGAAAATTCCAATGATGATGGTTTTAAAATGTTTTTTAATGAAAAAGTAAATAATGATAATTTTACAAGTGATGAAAGTATAAACTCTAAATATTAATAATAAGAGAAAACTAATATTTTTTATGATTAAAATATATTCGAAATAATTTATTTCTAATATTGCTAAACTTGGGAATGAGGATAAAAAGTTGATTAGAGAAACTCTATTGAAAAAAATAGGAATCAACACTTTATGGGAATCCATTTTGTTAAAAGTTATTGATGATTTGAAGAAGTTACTTGATGAAGATAAAAAACTCAACATTATGCTTTAAGAAAATATAAATTTTTAAGAAAAATAATTTTGATCTTGTTCAATAGAAACTAGATGAAGTTGAACAAGAAATATCAAACTTCCAAAATTCAAATTCATAAGTTGGTGCTATTTATAAGAAGTTTAAACCTCAAACGATCAAAAAATATCATCCTCATAGGTGAAAAACAAGGCTGAAAATGTTTATAAGAGGAATTAGGTCGAGTGTACCATGTAGGTAGCTGAAACAAGAAAACAAAAAAATCAAAAAATTTTGAGGAATCAATTTTTTAAGAAAAACTACTATAACTAGATAATTTAAGTTTGATAATAATTCCAAGTTGAAGAAGAATATTTTAGGAGGCTATTAAAATTTGGGTTCACAATAAGGGGCCAAGGTTGATGGTAAAAAAAATTAGAATATATATGCACAGTTCTAGATAGCATGTATGATACAAAGGAAAATATACTTTATATGGATATTTCTAGTTCTATGGATTCTTTAGGTTTACAAAAAAATGTTTCAATAATTAACACTAAAATGAGTTTTGGAGGTATTAGAGGAATAATTTTTGGGGGTGTCAACTCTCTCAACGAAGACAACCTGAAATTCCAATTTTAAAACTAAAAATAGATTTCAGCCACTAGAAACTATTTTTGAAAGATGTGATCGGCCTAGATATATTGATAAATTATTTCTTATAATGATAATAACTCAAAAATATTTATATGAAAAATATCAAAAGCCTCAGGTGAAAGAGGAAAAAGGAAATGAAAATATCATAGTTAGTAAAATTGGTCTCAAAGATGAAAAGGGAGAATGAACTTTGATATTAGATAGTGGATATTATTCACATATTACTAGAGATTTGGAATTTTTAAAAATTGTGAAGGGATAAAAATAAGGAACAATGACTTTTTGAAATGATGACTCACTCAGAATCAAAGACATTGGATCTACTGTTATTAGAAATAATAACTAAATCTAGAAGTTACTTCTATATTGATATACTCAAACAAATTTTTTTATTTTATTATTATTTTATGATAAAGTTAATTAATTATTTTTTAGAATAGATGAACTTATTGTTAAAAGTCCCAAATATGGGAATTTTTTACTAGACAATGAACCAAGGGAAATATGTTTTGGGTTGGATATGCATAGGGTTCATGCGATTTGAGTGTGATGATAGAAAATAAGTTATAGAATAAAAGGATAGTATATGTGTGATATAGGAATATAAACTATCTAAAAAATAGAGTAAGTATTTGTTATGTTCATGACATGATAAGATAAAACTATTGGTATTGTTCAATATTCCAAAAAGGGAAGATTTCAAATTTAGTACATAAGAGGGCTGAGATACATAAAACTAATATCTTAGATATTATTCATTATTACATATATGGTCACATGAAAAATCAATAGACAATAGTGATGAGTATTTTATTTCCTTCTGTGACAACCCACATTGTCACGGGTTGTTAAAATCAAGGAAATTTTTTATTTTTTATTTCTTGAAAGTGTTTCATGGAGACAATGGTCATTTCACCTGTAAGATGATCTCAAATAATTTTTACAACTACTCTATTGGTCCAATAATAGTTTGATCACCCTAGGATAGGAGTATTGTGGAAATATGAGTCATTCGAATTTTGAAAAAATATTTAATATTTAATTAATTAAATTTTATTTTATTCACACATGTTTTTTTGGTCGTATATTTTGAAGGGAGTATTGGATTTAGATTATATCTCTGTTTTTGTGTTCAAAATGGGTGTTTTTATAGGTGGGGCATAACCTTGTGTGAGGAACCCAGGTTGAGGTCGGGCCCCTTTTATTTTCTTTTTCTTTTTCTTTTTTATTTCCTTTTTATTTTCTCCTTTTTATTTTTTTACCTCAATCCTTTGGATATTCATGTATTTGTCTCCTCGTCCCTTTATTTTTTTCTCATAAGAGATACAAATAGATTAGGTTGAGAGTAGATAGGGAGATATAGAAGAGGAGGTGTCATAATGGAGCTTGGGTCACACAAGATAGTTGTGTGACGACTATAAATCATAGGTCGGTGTGAAGATGTTTTAGTTTCCTCCCAGAGGTAGGTCCGTTTATTATATTTTTTCAAATATCCTCATATATTATCCATTTTTATGTTTTACATTCTGATATTTTTTTCTTGTGGTGTCATGGGATCCCCCACGGAGCATTTTTGGTCAAATCGGTGGGTTTGGGGGGCTTACAGGGGTTTACCATTTAGAAATTTCAACTAAAAGAAATGTGATTTCTAGAAAACACACGGTGTGTTCTTTCTATTTTTGGAAGATGGGTTTTTTGGGACTAAACATTTTGTTCAATGGGTACACTTTGTGTAGTGTACTTTATGGGTGTGGCCACGTGTTTGGCCATGCTCCCTGTGCGGGGGTACTTGGTCATTTAAAAGTACATGACCAGTTCCCACATGGGGTTTATTCTATGAAAGAATACATTCCCATGTGGTCTTCATGGATAGGTACATGGGTGGGGACCCCATGTTTGGTTACACACCATGTACGGGTGTTATATGTTGTGTACTCGAGCATTTTACATGCTGAGTGGGGCTGGGTGCATGAACTATTACTCTTGTAAGGTTAAACGCTATGTACCAAGAAGAATACGCCATGTAATTCATAAAATTATACGATGAGTGGCATGTGGAACATGAACATGGAGGGATTTAGGGATTACACAACTTGTACCCCTGTGTACATGCCATATACTTTTTCTCCCTAGGTATGTTTTGCCTATTTTTTGAAATGGTTTCAATATTAGACTTGTGAGTGGTCCATATTAAGTGTTTTTTTAATTTATATTGCATTATTGGGACCATTTAAGTATTTAGAGGTTCATTGGATGGTTTTTTGGATTGTGGTATTTTAGTATGAGGATTTCATTGTGGTTTGGTTTCGGATTCCACCTGGGGGTTGGGTTGTGAGCTATGAGGCCCATGTGAGGGTGTGAGCTTGTTACTTGGTTGTATATTTTTCATTTCAGCTAGTATTGTTTGAGATTATTTATTATGGATACTGGAAGGTGGTATCAAGTAGTATCTATGAGGAGATCTTGGTTTTTCCCTATGTCTTAGGGACGGGTGCTTGATATTATAGATATTGAGGTTTAGCTCTTGGGTTTGGAGAACAGAGCTACTAGAGCCTTTGGGCTATGTTGATGCCTTTGGTTGGAGGTTGTGGATGAGTGTCATTGAATTTTTTATACGAATCTGATGGTCTCTTTTTTATTACCTTGTGGGTTAGTTTCTGATCAAGTGATTGGTGGTTGTCATGGTCCTCTATTGATAATGCCCATATTACATGTTTTATTTTGGACTATGTTTAGGAACCCTTGTGGAGGGTATCCTGCTTTTTAGGTAGTCGTGGTGACAATTTTGAATGCCCATTTAGGTTGGATGGTGATTCTAGATTCTCGTTGGGTGTGTTGTTGATCAATGATCAATTAGAGGTTGTTGAGGGTTGTTTAGGATATTTCATCACATAGCGTGTCCCATGATTTTGGATGAGATAGAGGAACCCCTCATAGGGTGTCCTCTTATTGAGGCCTTTAGGATAGATGAGGTTGTTTCTTGAAGTGTGTCCTGAGAGCCTTGTTACAGAAGAAATGTCTCGTGGTGGATGTCACTTTATGTTGTGTCCCTAGGGATCGTGGGAGCCTTGTGTTTGGTTTGACCCTAAGCTAGGTCATGGAGAGACTATGGTAGCTACTTTTTTGGATGTTGATATCTAGTGGGTCGTGAAAGCCCCATGATTATTGTACAAGATTGGTTCAGCACTGTTAGTTCAACTATTTGGATGGTGGGTTTGAGGTGGGATCTTCTCATGTTTAGTTGGCCTTTGGTCATAACACTAGATAAACATTCTAGTTAGGACTATGGTTTGAAGAGGAGACAGTTGGTTTATCTTAGCTCAAGTTGTATCCCTAAGATGTGATATGGTTCTCTCATATGTTGGTTGGTTGTGTTTAGACGGTCTTAGGGAGGTAATGGACAACCTGGATGAGGGAACTACCAGATTTTTTTTATGTTTTTAGAAAAAAAAAATTTCCAGAAAACACTTAGGGAAAAAATGTTTTTAAAAATGCACCTCAAAGGCGACATCCCGGATGCTGCCTTTTCATTTCGGGGGCAAGGCGGCATCCGCGATGCCGCCTTTGCCTTGCGGGTGAAAGGCGGGATCCGCAATGCCTCCTTTCTCTTAAAATAATCTTTTATTTGAAATATTTTTTTATTTTTTTGTTTTGTTTATATATATATATATATATAAACAAAACAAAAAATTTCAGCAGAATTTCTCTTCTATTAAAGATCTAGCGCTACAGCCATTACAACAGTCTGGATTCTGACAGAAACTCTTACCCAGGCCTCCCTTTTATAAGAGGGCTTGCCTTGAAAATCATTCTGCATTTTCGATGTGGGATTCAGGTTCTACCTTTACTACGCAGTACATTTTTCATTTCCGATGTGGGATTCTGTTTCAAGTATGTGACTTTCAAATACAATAAAATATCAACTATAAGGCCAATATAAATGAAATTTTAAACATTCATTAAACATATAACAAATAGTTGAAAACAAAAATAATTTCCTCAAAAATGTTGATGAAAAATAATCTATAACCTTTCAAAACCGCCTACTTGAAACTTAAAATTGTTTCAAGTAAGTGAATTTGAAATACTGTAAAATATAAACTATAAAACGAATATAATTGAAACATTAACTATTGATTAAACATATAATAAATAGTTGAAAAAAAATAAATTTCCAAAAAAATGTTGATGAAAGGTAATTTATATGCCTTCAAAACCTCCTACTTGAAACATAAAATTTTTCAAGTGTGTGAATTGGAAAGACCATAAAACATAAAATAGAAGACCAATATAAATGAAACATTAAACATTGATTAAACATATAAGAAATAGTTGAAAACATAAGCAATTTCCAAAAAAATGTTAATGAAAAATAATTTATAAGATTTCAAAACCGCCTACTTGAAACCTAAAAATATTTGAAGTACGTGACTTTGAAAGATTATAATTATATTAGTAATTAAGTAATTAATTTATATATAATTAATAGTTATATTAATAATTAACTAATTAATTATTATACAAGAAATAATTAATGAGTAATAATTAATAATTAATAATATAATGAATAGATATAATTAATGTTTATATTACTAATTAACTAATTAATAATTAATAATTCCTTATTAATAATTATTAATTTCTAATTACTAATTATAATGAATAATTATAATAAATATTTATATTACTAATTTACTAATTAATAATTAATAATTACTAATTACAAATTAATTAGTTATAATTAATAATTGTATTTCTAATTAACTAAATATTTATTATATATGTAATAATTATATTACTAATTAATTATTATATAATTAATGATAATATTACTAATTAAATAATTAATAATGACATATTTAATTATTAATAATTACTAATTAAAAATTATAAAAATTATATTTAATAATAATTTTACCAATTAACTAATTAACTATTATATAATTAATAATTATATTACTAATTAACTTATTAACTATTATTTAATTAATAGTTATATTAATAATAAACTAAATAATTACTGTATAAGTAATAATTAATAAGTAATAATTAATAATTAATAAGTAATATTTATAATTAATATTTATAATAAATATTTATATTACTAATTAATAATTACTAATTACTAATTAATAATTAAAAATTAAAATGAATAAATGTAATTAAAATTTATATTACTAATTTACTAATTAATTGTTATATAATTAATAATTATATAACTAATGAACTAACTAACTATTATATAATTATTTATTAATAATTAATAATTAATAATCATAATGAATAATTATAATTAATATTTATATTACTAACTAACTAATTAATAATTAATAATTACTAATTACTAATTACTAATTAATAATTATAATGAATAAATGTAATTAAAAATTATATTACTATTTTAGTAATTTATTATTATATAATTAATAATAATATTACAAATTAACTAACTAATTTTTATAAAATTAATTATTATTAATTACTAATTAATAATTATAATGAATAATTATAATTATAAATCATATTAGAAATTTACTAATTAATTATTATAATGAATAATTATAATTAAAAATCATATTACAAATTTACTAATTAATTATTATATAATTAATATTAATATTACTAATTAACTAATAAATTTTTACATAATTATTTATTAATAATTACTAATTAATAATTATAATTACTTATTATAATTAATTATCATATTTATAATTAACTAATTAATTATTATATAATTAATAATGATATTACTAATTAAATAGTTATTTATTATATAGTTAATAATTATATAATTAATAATTATATTACTAATTAAGTATTATATAAATAATAATTAATAATTAATAGTTATAATGAATAATTATAATTAATAATTATATTACTAATTAACTACTTATTTATTATGTAATAATTTTTAATAATTACTAATGAATAATTATAATGAATAATTATATTACTAATTAACTATTATATAATTAATTATTAAAAATATTAATTTAACAACTAAATAAATTATTATATGTTTAATCCATGTTTTAACTTTAAATTATATCGGTCTTATAGTTTATATTTTAGTCTTTCAAAACCTCATACTTTAATCATTTTATGTTTCATGTAGGTGGTTTTGAAAGCTTATAAATTATTTTTCATTAACATTTTTTAATAAATTCTTTTTATTTTGGGCTATTTTTTATATGTTTAATCCGTGTTTTATGTTTCATTTATATTGGTCTTATAGTTTATATTTAATAGGCTTCCAAAATCACGTTCTTGAAACATTTTTAGGTTTCATGTTGGTCGTTTTGAAATCTTATAAATTATATTTCATCAATATTTTTTATGAAATTATTTTTATTTTCAAATATTTATTTTATATTTAATTCATGTATTAAGTTTCATTTATATTGGTCATATAATTTATATTTTATAAGATTTCAAAATCACGTACTTGATACTTCTTATGTTTCAAGTTAGTGGTTTTGAAAGCTTATAAATTATTTTTTATCATCAATTTTTATGAATTTTATTTTTTTTCAACTATCTTTTATATGGTTAATCAATGTTTTAAGTTTAATTTATATTGGCCTTATAGTTTATATATTATTGTCTTTCGATGTCATATACTTGAAACAGAATCCCACATCGGAAATGCAGAATGTTCTGCGTAGGAAATGGAGAACCATAATCCCACATCAGAAATGCAGAATGATTTCCAGGGTAAGGTCTCTTATAAAAAGGATCCCTGAGTGAGAGCTTCTGTCAGAATCCAGATTGCTGTAATGGGAGTACTGTTGTATTTTAAATAGCGGATAAATTCTGCTGAAAATTTTATTTTTTTTATTTATTTTTTTTGTTTATATATCTATATATACATAAACAAAACAAAACAAAAAAATAAAAATAAAAAATATTCTATAAAAAATATTTTTTTTCTGTTGTAGGGGAATGGCGGAATCTAGGATGCCGCCTTTGTGGCGTATGTTTGGATTTTTTTTAACCTATAATTTTTTTAAAAATATTTTTTTTAAAAAAATTATTTAAAAACTAAACTCCGTCGCGGCATTATGCCAGACCATTTCTGCTTTCATGTGACCACGTTCGTGGAGCACGCCTCCACGCCGATGTGAGGTCTGTGATTCTTCTTCTTTGGATTATTTTGAATTAGTGTTTTTGTTTTGTTACTTATTTTTTGGGTTTTTCAGCACCTTAGTGTGGTAATTCTACAATAGTGAAGTCATCGGATTGTGCGTGCTTCTGCGCTTGTGCCAGGCACGATGCGCCCCCATGTTCGAGCTATGAGTCGAAGAAGACCAACCACTAGACTCACCATTAAATTTATCATTTATTAATTGCATGATATTTCATTTATTATTATATATTTGAAATAATATTAGATATTAAATTTTTTCGAATTAATATTTGATGTAAACAAAGTTGTTAATATTATGCATGGCACCTGAAAACTTTTCATGATGAACTGACACACAATAATCAAGAGCGGCCCGATAAATTTTGTTCCCCAAGACTGCATATGAATTTTTTCCCTAAAATGTATTAAGAGCTACAGGGAAGTTGTGAAAATTTTCCCTTACTTCTGTATTTTTTTCCTTTACTTGCATGTTGACCAAGCCCGGGGGCTCTTTGGGCTTGCCCAAGGTATGGCCCTGAAAAAAATAAAAGAATGAATATTTGGACTTTGAATATAATTCTTGAACTTTGAAGTGTGGTTTTGGTTTGATTTCAAATGTTTTCTTCTGATGTGTGAACTAATGTGTTGCTTTGTCTTGAAGAAAGGTGTTACATTAAAGGTTCCACAAGTCACGTCTGGCAGATTGATAAAAAATATTATTTTCAAAAACATTCTTCTGGGTGACTGAGGGGTAATCATGTTTTGTACATCGATTGTGTAAGTTTTTGTGTGTGATGATTGTGAATCATGATAGGTTACATGATTGACATTGTTGACACACCCGTTTTCAGTATACGTGTTGACATTGGAATGTGACATAGTTAGTGAATCTTCTAAAAATTATTGCTGCACATGTTTTGAATACGCACTGGATAGTGACCCTTTGTACATATGTTTATCTACTAGGTTATTGGGCCCCTCGGTTAGGCTAGGTAGGGAAACACCGAGCATTTGGGCGTTATGAATACATCAAGCGTGGGAATGCCTTCAAGATGAGTCACATGAATAATACATTATAGATTGTGCACGAGCTTCTAGGTTTGACCCATGTTTTCATTATTACTTATTTGGATGTGCCGGATGATCGAGACACTTAGTTTGGATGATAGTCCCCGTTTGCAACTTTACCATTTTCCATATAGTGTGTAGTGTGTTATGTGTGTTTTTCCTCTTGACTAAAAACTCAACTTTTAGATTTTAAATTGTTTTCCAAAATGTTTCCAAATGTAATGCATCTTTTTCCTTCAAACATTAAACATATATTTAAATTTAAAAGGGCATCATACTGTCATTTGTTTTGGAAATGACAGTGTCTGTGAAACCCCATATTTTATATAATTTACATCAAATCTGGAATTTGTAAATTCTTAATTTAAAGGTAGGGAATTGGGGATATTTTTGGGCACGCCAATTAAGTTTTAATATTCACACCTATAGTGTTTTACTATTTTTTGTTTTTGTTACAAGTTCGAATAAAGATTTTTCACAATGGGTTAGTTTTGGTATTGGATTGTTGGGTGACTCTCTAGGTTGCGAGGAGTTTTTGGTTGAGATCAGGATAGTATGTGTTTTTTGCTGTTGTTTCTTATTCATATCTTTTATTTATTTCTCTTTTTTCTATTCTATTTCTCCTACATAGTTAATTTTTTATTTAACAAAATCATATCCCTTTAGTTCTCTATTAATTACTTGGCTCTTGTCTCCATCTTGTAAGAGGATCATAAATGCATCTAGGGCCTTCCCGTGGATCAACTCAGGTGATCGATCCAGGGTCGACCTGGGTAGGTTCATGACAAATTGTATCAGAGTGAGTTCAGCTCTTTGAGAAAACATTTTTTCTTAGAGCACTCATTGTTATTAGGGTTTGTTAAAGTAAAAGGAGTAAGATTGTCGGGGGTTGAGGCGTGTGATCAGGAAAGTCATCATGAACCATGGCTCATTCTAAACCTCATGTTACCTTGGGATGTTTGGGTTTGTTGATGTCCATTGATTCGTATGTTTTTTTTTATATTGGGAAATGAAATGGGAGCTGGGCAAGTGACCTCTACGAGCTCGCATGGTCTGGAATGCCATGTGATGCTAGCGACATTACCCTTGAGTGCTCCTTGGGATAGTTTCATGACTACAATATAACCACCAACCATATGTCCGAGTCACCCATCGCCACTAGATTCCTCTTGTGAATAGTTTTGGAATTAATTATTTCTAAAAATTGTTTATAATGATCTAGTTTACAAATGTTGAAAATATGAATTTGAAATGACATTGAACATGTATTGATTATGTTCATTGTTCCCTTTCTCATAGTGTTTTCCCCCATAACGGTTTGATGAATTCACAAGGTGCAACATCGAGTGGTGCACCCATAGAAAATACTCTAGTTCATCCACCTATAGACTACATTCTTGAATTCCAGAAGTTGAACCCTCTCCAATTTTATTGTCAAACTGATGCTCTTTAGGTGGAGGAGTGGTGATAGAAGATTGGGAGAAATTTTAGTTTTATTGGTTCACCGGAGTCCTTGAAGGTGATGTTGGTTACCATTATGCTTGATGGTCGAACCGAAAAATGGTGGAAGTCTCTGTCTCGAAGAAAGCCTCTAGAATATATCACTTGGGAATTATTCATGTCCTCATTCATACAACATTTTTTTATCTATGTTGTAGAAGCTGATGAAGTTGATGGAGTTCTGTTGTGTTCAGCAGGGAGTTGAATTGGTTCTATAATTCTATCGACGTTTCTTATACCATGATCTGTATGACCAATTGTTAGTTGAAAATGATCACATGAAGGCTCGACAATTTGATTCTGGACTCCGAATAGATCTATATTCGAATGTGGATGAGCTCAACCTACCCACCTTCTTAGATGATGTCGGGAAATCCATTCTTGCAGAATCTAAGTTATCAGGAGGACATAATGTGGTGAATTCTCTTCCCATATAACAACATCTGATCCTGACTATCCTTTTACCATCCCTATGGAGAACCACCATGGCTAATGTTATCACACATCACATAAGCCTCTTTGTTTCCCCACTAAGAATCTACCAACTAACGTAACATAGAAGTCTGCAATTTCATCTGAAAATTAAACCCTCAATAACTGCCTTCCCTGAATCCAAGTGAAAAGTATCCAACTCATCCCATGCATTGCATGAATTCATAGATTCCCAAATTTTCCCCCTTTAGTTACTTCCTACTCAAGGCATCGAACCACGCATTACCCTCTCTTGATGTGTTAGAGATCTCAATGTCTTAATCGGGGAGAAACTCCATCCACCTTCGCTGTCAAAAGTTTAGGTCTCTCTAGGATAATATATACCTGAGGATCTTGTGATCTATGAAGACCACAAAGATCTCCCAGATGAGGTAATGCTACCACAACATCAACTTGAACATGGCCGTTTCATGGTCTAGGTCATGGGTGTAAAAATTACATTTGTTGGGACGTTTTTACCTATAACCATAAAATATTACTCCTTGTTACTGCATCAACACGCATCACAACCCCAGACCAGAAGTATCACAGAACACCTTGAAAATCACCACTTCTTATGGATACCTATGAAATGGGGAACTAACAAGATTTATATTTAGATACCTAAAAGGATCATATCCCTTATAACTCCACACAAAATCCTGGACTTTTTTTATCAATGTAGTAAAAGGTGATGCACCTCGAGAGAAGTCATGTACGAACCTCGACTAATAGGTTTCCAGACCTAGGAAACTACGAACCACTACCACATTCATGGTTTCTGTCTAAGAAAAAATTTCTTCCACCATTGACGGGTCCTCTTAAATCCTTGGTTGAGGGTCTACGTGTCTGAGGAAGTGCACCTCTCATGTAACAAACATAAACTTGGACAACATTCCTTAGAGGTAGTGGTGCTGGAGGACCTCCAAGACAGTCTGACAATTCCTGTAATGCTCCTCCTTTGACCTTGACAAGATCAGGATGTTGTCGATGAACACAATGATGATCTGGTCCTGGTACTACTGGAAAATAGAGTTCATGAGTCACATGAACACAATTGGTGCATTCTTGACACAGAAGGTCATGACAATGAAATAAAAGTGTTGATACATGTAACTAAAAGTTGTAATCGTCATGTCACACACCTTCACCCTCAACCGGTGATATAAATACTACTAGTCGATTGTAGTTAACCAACCTACTCCCTTCATCTATTCAAAAAGGTCATCAATCATTTGGATGGGGTAACAATTCATATCCTTTACCTTATTCAGTATTTAGTAATCTATTTACAGTCATAGGCCTTTGTCTTCAATCTTTGTGAAAAACACAAGAGCGCACCACTACGACACACTAGGTTTGATAAAACTCTTCTTCATCGTGTAGTCAACTAGAATCTGCAAATCCTGCAACTCAGATGGATCCATTTGATAGGGAGCTATTGAGTTCAGATGGGCACCGAGTTGCAAGTCTATCTAGAACTCAACATCACATTAAGGTGGTGAAGTCACTACCTCATCAGGTATAACATCCACGAACTCATTGATGACTCATGGAACTTCAACTATATCTAAATCTACTTATTCCTCTATCTTATTGGCTAGAGAAAGAGGAATATATTCCACACGTTGACTACCCTACATTCAACTCTACTCACCAACAAAAGATACGCACTGGACACACAAATTTGAGAGCTCTACTCCTCTAGAAAAGTTTTCTATAAGGGAATGAACAGAAAACAACTAGTAGATGTCTATGAAAACATTTTATGGTTTTATATTTAGTATAATAAGATCTCCATTGGACTTATGCTACCCCAATATCAGTCTACATCCTCGACCAACATCAAACAAACTGGCCTGACCCCCAACATGCATACTCAAAACCAATGAAATGGGAATTCACTCTATGCCTAGTTTGAGATCATGGGACATACCGGGTGCTAAAAAGGTGTGTGAGTTGCATCAATCAAACAAATCACACACAAGAGTTGAAAATAGACTTATCATATATCTAACAACCTATGGCCCTTCCAGAACTGCTAACTACGCATCGAGAAACATCCCACACACAACTACACTATATATCTGATGTCATATACCTCCCTAAAAAGGACTTGGTCAAGGTCCCTGAGGAATGACCTGAGGTTGGCCTCCTTGGACATCGCCCGCCATCAATGTAGTGGGTGATTACTGCCCCTATTAATGGAAATGCCGAGCTAGAAACTGAAGATGATAAGGTGGGAACTGAACCTTCCGACCCCCACAATACTGCACTCTAATAGGTTATTGGATCCATATATTCCCACAACTACCATAGACAAAGCACCATGACCCTAGGGCCATGGGGAAAGGGCGATGACCGAGAGATTAGTACAAGAACTGCATAGGCCTACTCACCACTAGACAAAACCTTGAAGGCCTTGATATCAAAGAATGACTACTAACAGCCTTCCCCTTTGATGAACTCGGCTGGATCATATCTCACGACACAACCCCTTGTGAGTTCATTCATTCTACTAGATCAACCTTCTTTTGATCTTCTAGGAATGTCGACAGAGTAAAGGTAGTGATGGAATTCTGAAAAGAAGGTCGACGTGCCTCATACAAGCGTTATGCCCACGACTCCTAGTCCAAAAATAGATCCATAGAAAAAGATAAAGAGATACCTGAACATGATCCCCAGTTTCCCAACTGAAATACTCCCTTGATGGATGGAGAGAATCTCCTCTCTATTCTCAGCCTTAATCATGAAAGAAATTAATTCCACCCAGAACTCCTTCTTAAAGTCATCGCATGAGACATTAGTCTCACTCCTCTTTCTATGGTAATGTATCGACCACTAACGCACCACTCCCCACATCTGGATCACTTCTAGAAGAACCCAGTTCACTTTTAGAACCCATATCAAGATAAATTTTATCAAAAGCACCTCGAGCCAGCTCATTGTCTCCATGTCTGAGATTGTGCCCTTGAACTTTTCCAGAGTCTTCCGGCAGAATTTATGTAGCCTCTTCTGTTAGTGATCATCCTCCTCTTCATGGTATATCCTCTATCGATCATCTGGATCAACCTCTCAGGGCTCAACTTCTCATACCAGAAGGGGATGATGTCAAGGTGCCATATATGAAAAGAGAAACTAAGTATTTCTAAGCCTGAGTAGTGTGGAAAATTTATTATATTTTTTTGAACACGATATTTATTTTAAACAACCAAAACTCTGAAGACACACAACAAAACATGTAATTATGATGTACATACCTTTCCTAGTGTCTCAACATAATAATTAATGTAGCCCCACCCGGTCTTTCAGTAGGTCCAGTGTCCTTGCATCAGATCATGGGGGTCTTAATATCCCATTACATAGCCTATCTTCGATGCCCTATTTCACGCAACATGATTTCTTAACACTATATCCCTACGATCTCATGAAATCCACATTGTGCCTTACCCCAAAATTCGTCCTATATCTCAACCATCAACCTCAGAAACCATTATGTCACAACCTGCCTTCATTAAGATAAGGTAAGGGATGGAAAAATACCAGACCCCCCCCCTTCTTCAAGATGAATGAGCGATAATGACCCCTAAGTCCCGCCTTCAATAGGATCCATTGTGGATACTAGAACCAAGGTTATAGAATCTCACACAATTAGAAGTAATTTCCCTTTTTATTTAACAATATTGGGAGATAATATGTAAAATCCCAAATAAACTCCAAATAATAAAAACAAAAGAAAATCCATAATTCATTACCACATGAATGATCAAAATTGAAACTGATACAAGGTAAAATGAAAATTCTAAAGTAATGTACCAAAAGAAAAGAGACTAAGAAGCAACATCAACTATCCTGATGCCCGAGCTAATAAAGTCCAACATGGTCCTTAAAGTCATTCCAAAATCTTGAGAATAGTTTTATATACGTAGGGGGAGCATACAAGTATACTCAAAAGGGAAACTAAATATAATCACATCCATGTTAGGAAACATAATATTGTTTTTTTAAAAAAACAGTAGAGCCCACGAAGCCCCTACCAGTGAGTACTAACCCACCCAGCCTCACCAAGGCACACTAGAAAAATAACAAAAATCACGTAAGGTGATAGTATAAGCACATCAATATTTTGGTACCAAGAACCAATTTCACACTTGTTATCTACTCATTCTTAACGATATAACATCTTGACGTTCCCACTCTTCCCACACAAAGTCTCACTACCACCACCTATCCAATTGAACACAACCACACCCATAGACACTTGGGCCACAACAACCGTACACCATGCCCACCGACACCTGGGCCACAACAACCACATAACAAGCCCGAATAAACCTAGTACTCAACATCTACACACGACATCGAGGTCACCTGGGCCTCAATATCCCCAAACCATGCCCAATGTCCCCTTAGACTCTTCCCATATATACATGGGAAAACATACTTCGACCATAAACATTTTATCCTCTCATGCATATCAAAACATTTCCTGAAGAATATAGGACTATGGAAAGCCTCATTCCAGTATAGCCTACCTGGGTATGCTCAAACTAAAAAATCCCAGAAGTAGGTGTGAGGAAGAAATTTAGTAACCATCCATCCATCCTCCCACCTGGATATTGGGAAAGACACCCTCCTTATGATATGGGGGGGGGGGTTGGAAAATGGTTATCAACATGGTTGGGGTGAATATATACATCACAAGAAACACTAATTGATATATATAGGTAACTAAACACTCAACCCCAACTTATGTTTTTCACACATACAAACAAAAAATCCCACACCATCACCGCTTGTGCTGTTATCCCTATATGAACAACCATAAAACAACCACTACGAAGGATAAAACCAACCCCCATTTTGTTCAGTTTCCATTTTTTAATTTAAGGGGATTCACATTAATATATTCCCATGGAACTTGTAAATTTTTTTTAACAAAAAAAAAAAGAAAAGAACAAAACCAAAAAGCATTCCCACTACACAAAACCACAAAACAAGACATTCAGTCCCACTGTACATCCCTGTTCATCTACTTCCAACTATCATTATTCAATGTGGTACCTCCCATTCCTTATCTCACAACCCATCCCTATAGCCCTTCTACCCAAACCAATTTCAGATGCATTCCCCCTGTATAACATGTTACCAACCATATCGTTGTCCCAATACCTGACATCGCAACACAATCACAACACAATAATGGTATTTATACTACCTATACATCCATATATTTCACAATCAATCAGTCTCTCATACCAAGACACCAACACAGACCCACTGTACCACACCACATACCAAACCCAAAAAACCCAGACCAAAACACACATCACATAACCTCAACCATCAAACCAAGTGTATTAAAATTTTAATTATTGGGGTTAATTAATTTAAAATTAAATATAACCTTGATTATCAAGGAATTGTTTATTTCGTGGGGGTCCCTTTATTTAACCATGTGTATGTGATTAATCAGATTTCATCTTACATCCATACCTCAAAACATCACAATGAAACAAAACACCCTATTGCATAAGAAAAATACACCAATGAATATGATTTTTATAAGGAATACATCCACAATAGAAATAAGAGAATAACATATTTCTATATAAAATCGGCGAGGAACATCAACCCACACCCAACCAAATACTTTATTTACACGTGTTGTATTTTGATGAATTTATATTCTTATTTAATTCTCGTTTCAAGAAGATTATATCATTGATCCTTACAAGGAACCATTAATACAAGCACCTTGAACGATAGATAATTAAAGAGGAAAAAAAAAGAAAATCCCTACATGGATGATCAATGGATCAATGTTCCTTCTTACACTAAGAACATGGGATCATGCGGGTCCCATGAATGATCGTCGAAAAGGATAGACTAGGAGTGGTCCTAGCATGGGCAAAAGACTCGTCTGTGGAGGAAGGCTCTAATAGCACCACGGGAAATGAAAAAGAATAAGGAAAGAATATACCTCATTTTATGAAAGGGTGAGATACTCAAAATCCTGTAGATGTTTTCAATGTACTTGAATTCTAGATTGAAGTTTGACCATGAGGATGGTAATTACAAGGCTAATTGCATGTTACATGATATGATGAATATATCAATTCCTTTTGTAAATGGTGGATATAGACCGTCTCATGGATGTGAGTCGATAAGTTATTGTTTCAAGAAGATAATCATGTAATATGGGAAACTAGAAAAACATAGAAAAACTCCAAATGGAATACTGATGGGCGATTCACCAATGCTGAGCCACTAACAGGTGAGCTACTAATGCATCCTACCTATGATGTGATATTGAAGCCTTGTCATACCATCGTCATGACCTACTGACACCACGACTTGCTAATCCGATGACCTACTAATTCCACAACCTAAAAATGATGATGCCTTCGACTCCCCGACAATGGTTCCCTTGGTCCACCAATGTCAACACCCCTTGTCCCACTATCGCCAACTCCCCATAACTCACTCATCCTTATTCCCCTTGACTCATTGATGATGACTCCCCTTGACTCACTAATGATGACACACCATGACTCACTGATGCTTGCGCCACATGACTCACTAATGCATTTATATGAAGACCCAATGAAATGTCTGTCGAAAAAATTGGAAATTTGGAAAACTCTTGAAGTAAGCCACAAACAGCTTACAAAACACATCAACACAGAATTTTCAATAAGGAAGAGACTGGGAAAATATGGTTTATTACATGAGAAACTCTAAAACTATTCTCATCCTAGAGAATTTAAAATAATCCTGGAGGAAAAGAGTCCCATAAAACCAACCCTTAAGATACCTCTCAGGAGTAAAGAACCATGAAAAGTATCTCTGGAACAACTGTGAAACACTAAGGCCACACAATGCTGCAAAATATCCCACATACACTAAGGTCATGGGGTCTAGACATATGTATTTTGGTAGATACATATTTAATGTCAATATAATATATGTATTGGGAAACACTAACTCACCCTCATGGGTTTAAACACATCCACATTAATGCGCCTTGATTAGAGATCAGGTTCTTCGGTCCCCATAGTTTGTACATTTCACACAAAATCAAGGAATATGGTAACAACATATCATACAATAAGCCGAGTCTATAATTACATCATAATAAATGCACAAAGCAACCACAAGAGAAAAAAATTAAATAAAACTCAGAAAAGCTCTGGTTACTGGGCACGCATCTAGGATTCTCACTGCTCAGTTATCTTCTTGCGGCCTCTGTGCCTCCGTAGCACACAAAGGGTTTGGCCCATCAACACAACACCATCTCCTCACAATCCTTGATTCTTTCCAATCAATCCAGGAACATAGAATCATCCTCGATATCCACCTCTCCCCATTATATGATGTGGGTGTCATTGTGTAGATACCGACATAGCAAAGTGACAAGAAATATGTCGTGGATCCTCTCCAATCGTAGTGGAATCACCTGCTAAAATTCCACCTTATAAACTCATCCCAACCTCTAAAATGTTTTGAAGAACATGGGAGAAAGCTTTCTCCCCTACCAAACCACTATTGTCCATGATGAAGGGACACATTTAAGACCATGTGTTTTCCAACCTCAATCCCCGACAACCTCCTCCTATGATCAGAATTTTACTTATCCCAATCCTTAACCACCTTTATCCTCTCATGCACAAGCTGAACCATCTTTATTCTACTCTGAACTGCCTCTTGTATAAGAAGGGGTGTTTCCCCTACCTATGTACATCATAATGGTGAATGACACAATCTTCTGTATAATTCTTCAAATGGTTCCATGCTAATGGTAGAGTGATAGCTAATGTAGTAGTAAAGAACTTCCTGGGGAATCATTCATACCCTCAATCCTCTGAATTCTAGAACACATTCTCGAAAAGTATCCTCCCTTGTTTGTATGGTTCTATCTATTTTCCCATTTGTTTGAGGGTGGAGAGTAGTGATGAGGAATAACTTGGTTCCAAAATCATGCTATAATGTTTTCTAGAATCATGAAGTCAACAGTGTATCCTGATCTAACACGATGGATCTTGGAACTCCATGTAGTCATACCAAATAAACAACATACCTCTATTCTAAGGAATCCGCTAAACATGACTCATTAACCGTAATAAAGTGATCAGATTTTGTCAATCGATCAACCACTACCCAGATGGCATTATAGACTCTCTCATCCCTGGGTAGTCTAGTGAAAAAATCTATTGAGACATCATCCCACATCAACTCAAGAATGTCTAAGAGATGAAGGAGTCCTCCATGAAGATAGTTTTAAGCCTTCGCGAAATGACACTCAATAAACCTTATCACAAAACTCCACCTATTCCTGGTTCACACCGGGCCACTAAGACTAACCTCTCAAGCCTTGGTAAATACTTGAGACTCCTAGATGTACTGCTAGGGTTGAGCTATGGAATTCTCTAAGAAATCCATCATGAATTTCAACAGGTACAAACAACATCGCATAGAATAACATTTAATTATGACTATCCTTCAACCAACACTATAGATCATCACCCAAGCTAACATGATCATGCATCACTTCAGCCTCTATGTCTCCCCACTAAGACTCTTCCACCTAAAATACCAATGAAGATTGCTCTATCATCTGAAACATACATCTTCTACCACTGCCCATCCCAACATCTTGGTGCAATGCGGCCAACTCCTCCATTTACTTCTAAGAAATTATGGATTCCAAAACTGTCCCCTTTAGTGACTTCCTGCTCAAGGAATCTCCAACCACATTCCCCCTTCCCTAGGATGTATGATATCTTGACGTCATAATCCTGGATAAAATCTATCTACCATTGTTGTTATTTCATGTCTCACTGGGAGAAGATATGCCTCTTGCTCTTATGATCTGTGAGGACCACAAAGTGCTTCTTGATGTGGTAATGCACCAAAACATCTACGTGAACTTGACCAATGTAAATCCCTATCTCATGGGTGTAATAAATATGATTGTGAGTATGTAACTACCGTGACCCATATTAGATTTCTCTTTGCTACAACATCACAACATATCCCAAACCCAGGATAGAAGTTTCACTGAACACATCGAACATCACCCCCTCCTTTTGAAGCCTAAGAACTGGGGACCTGTCATGACCCGTCCTTGGGGCCCATGCCATGAATACCCCAATTCTGCCTTCCATAGACCGGGGGCTAGAAACTAGAACCAAAAGCATAAATCTGGAAAAAAGGGAAGCCATTGACTTTATAAAGTAAACAAACGCAATAGAGTACACAAGTGAAGTAAGCACTAAGTAAAACTGTGTACAAAAGTATGTGCGGAAAAGTAAATTGGACAGTATAGAAATCCAACTGAAAGTACAGTACAATTGAAAAGAACGTACAACAGTAGTAAAGTAAACCAGCAACACCGAGTCATCCTCTGGAAATGCCACATGAATGGTGGGTACAAATAGTCTCCTCAGCTCCTCGGGTCCGGCCGTCTGCTCCGTGTACGTCCCGCCAAGTGGTCCACCTCCGGGTACTGTCCAACTCCATAAGCCTCCACCTCGATCAGTACTGTCTGTCGTCTGCATCCAACACAAAGTTGTGCGGGCATAGAACGTGCATGGGTGACTATGTGATACTCAGTAGGGACCCTGAGACCCCCAAAGGTCTCTCAGAATCCATGAAGGATAAACCAAAAAGGAAAGATACAATCAAAAAGTTTCAATCGACTCTACTTAGGTATTTGCCCATTCATATACCTATGTCATCAATTACAGTTAGGATCCATCTATCGAGCCCAAGTAGAACCCAGTCCACACTGGAAAACACAACCTAGTCCTCACAAGAATGCCTAGCCCAGTCCACATAGGAAAGTAACTCAATCGCGTCGATGATAAAGATTGATGTGAAGACTCAGCTCACACGGGTATACTTCTCATGAAGGGGGGGGGGTGGAGATGATTTGATGCAGCCTATGAATCATATCCTTTGCCGAACCCACGTCGGATCCCAGAATAGAAGTCGTCACTGAGGAACCACTGTAGGATCCAAGTACAGTGACCATCGCTGCCAAACCCATGTAGGATCCAAGTACAATTGTCCTCGCTGCAGAACCCATGTAGGATCCAAGTACAGTCGTCATCGCTGCCGAACCCACGGAGGATCCATGTACAGTCGTTGTCGCTGCCAATACCACGTAGGATCCAAGTACAGTTGTCTTCGTCATTGAACCCACGGAGGATCCAATCATGGTAGTCGTCGCAGTCACAGCCAGCTCTAGGGTTCCCGTACACAGCGTAATCGATTCCGAGGGGGTCCGCTTCTTGAGTAAAGGGGTCGATACATCAACTATCATGAAGTCCAGAGTAGATGTATCCCGAAGTTTCGTCTCATCAAAAGGAACTCAATGCGATAGACGGAGCGTCAATCAGATGCCCGGTCTGAGAGATATTGGCTTTTCCTTTCCAGGGGCCCGGTTAGAAATATGTTCGTTCCAAACACAACCATTTACCAATTCTTTTCAAAACTCACGTAGAGTATCACAAAAGGACTGCCTCGTCAAACGATTCCCAGTGCTGCAGACAGAACATCAATAGGACTTGCAGTCTTTAAATTATTCAAGTTTAGGTGAATAATAGGCCCGGTCCGTTTAGCCCAGTGGGCCCACAGGTCAGGTTAACCCAGTTTAATGGGTCCGACCCGGTAGGGGTGTTAGACCGGTCTGAAGGAAAATTTCTCTCGGCTCGAAGGGCACGACCTTGCCCGAAGGGGCATGGCCCGACTCGAAGGGGCACGGCCCGGCCCGACGGGGCTTGGCCCGGACCGGCCCGGTGTGGCCCAACTGGCTCGACTGGCAGGCTGAGCTGTTCCGAGGGTGGTGCGGCCCCCCAATTGTCCGAAACGGCAGCGACACCCTTCCCAAACCGGCCGGCTGGGCCGACCTGCCTTCTTGTGCACCCAGCCCACACAGCAGGCCGCGAGATTCTTCACCGCGGTGCCCTCCTGGCACCGCAGTCCAGCTCCACCTGACAGGAAGACGCGCCGGCCAGTTTTCTAGTGGGGTGCCCTACCGGCGCCACAACTCCCCTTCACCCATCCCTCCGATGGGCCGACTGATTCTTCTGCCGATGCAGCCCGTGAAACAGGTCGTGGTTCCTTCGGCACAGCCGGCACGACGACACCAGATTCCTTCGCCGCGTTTCCGACACGGAGTGATGAAATCGTGCCTCCTCCTACTTCGGTTGATGATTCTAAAATAATAAACGAGATCACCAGAGGGTTTTCGGGCAGTGTTCGATCGGTCTGCACCCTCCACATAAATCGATACCAATTGGACGTATTTAAACAACGATTCCCAATGAAGAACGGGGTACAAAAACATTCAATTTCAAAAATAAACCCCTACCTCTAATAATTTATGTGCCACATCGGGCATCGCAGAGGACGACATTGCGGGGTGAGGTTTTATAGACGTCGTCAGTGTGCGCCCGAGAAGAAGCGGTGTCTCCCCTCTTTTCGTGGAGAAGTGAATGTGTAGCGCATCACCGTTCATTGGGGAACCGAAGTTCTTCATCAAAGAAATCATCATTCTTCGTCAGAGGGCAGTGTTCTTCAAACACTCTATAGATTTCCCAATCCTCCTTAGCACAATGAAACCCTCCACCGGTAAAATAATATGATCCCCCTATTATTTTATTACACATGCAATTTAACTTTCAAAATCTAAATGAACTCCCTAATTAAATGTGTTGTCAATTAATTAAAGGGATGCAGAGGAAAGATCCTCATTAGTTAAATGTGTTGGTATTTAATTAAAGAGTGGGAGAGGAGAGGGAGAGGAAAGATCCACATTAATTTGAGGGGTTTTCATGAATTAATGGAGTGAGAGAGGTTGAGAGATTGGAAATTAAAGGGGGGTTTCCAAATTAATGAGTGGGTTTAAAGAGTTTAGAGGAAAAATAAAAGGTCAGGGCTCATGTGGGCCCCACCTATCTAACAGCCACACTTGGGTAGTTAGGTGGTTCTGGGTCCCACACTTAACTACCCATGGGGGGAATTAACCTCCTTAGATACAAAATAAAATTGTATGAACAATTTTATTTACTTCTTAATTAAACCCCCAATAAATAATTCTCAAACCGCTTAAAATGAACATACCCGATCTAAGCTTCATAAATTGATTCTGGGCACACCGGGCATCAGAATCAATTGCGGTCAGAAGTTACAGACTCGTAAAATTCCAAATTATTTACGAAAAAAAATTTCCTTGAAATTTATGGGTCTTTAAATTAATCCCACATCAGGGATTTTCGTCCCCGTAAAGCTATATAATAACTAGGGAAACAAATGAGGGAATTGTGCACGCATCTGAGCCTCCCGCTCCCATGTGCTCTCCTGGAAGTTCCCGTGCTGCCAACAAATGTGCACCAGAGGAATAGACAATCAATGTAGGACCCGCTCCTGTCGATCCTCGATCTCCACCGGGACCTCTGAAAACGTCGCACTGCCATCGATTTCCAGCTCCCCATGATCAATGATGTGGGTTGGGTCATGCACGTATTTCCTCAACTGAGATATGTGGATGAATTTGTGCACTTGGTGCAACTGAGGTGGAAGGGCCAAGCAGTAAGCCACCTCGCCTACCCTGCTGAGGACCTGGAATGGTCTGATGAAGCGTGGAGATAAATTTCCACCTCGAAAAAATGTATGTAATCCACATCGAGGTGAGACCCGTATGAAAATGTGGTCACCATCCTCGAACTCCAGTGGTATCCACCTCCTATCAGTATAAGACTTTTGTCTTCTCTTTGCAGTCCTCATCTTCTCCTAGATGATCTGCATCTTCTCCATCGTAGGCAAAACCATCTCCAGTCCTACGAGTGCTGACTCCCCATGGTCAGTCCAGCATATAGGTGATCCTTAAGGTCGGCCATACAGTGCCTCGTATGGTTCCATCCCGTTGGTGGAGTGATAGCTGTTGTTGTACACAAACTCCACCAAGGGTAGGTGATCCTCCCAGCTGCAACCAAAGTCAAGGACACATGCATGGAGCATGTCCTCGAGTGTCTGAATGGTCCTCTCCGTCTGGCAATCCTTCTGAGGATGAAGGACAGTGCTTAGACGTAACAACATCCCAAAAGCCTCATGAAACCCCTTCTAAATCCGGGAAGTAAAGAGATCCTCTAGATCAAAGAGGATAAGAGATGACACAACATGATTCCATATGATCTCCGGAACGTAGAGGCGTCCCAACATCTCTACTGAGCCCTGCTCTCTGATCAGTTGGAAGTGGGAAGACATGGTGATTCGGTCTACGATCACCCAAATGGAGTCGTGTCCTCTGGAAGTATATGGGAGCCCCGTCACAAAATACATGGATATCACGTCCCACTTCCTCTTCGAAACCACTAAGGGCTATACCAAGCCTGCTGGTACCTGGTGCTCCACCTTCACTTACTGGCAAGTGAGGCAACGTGAAATGAACTCTGATATAGCTTTCTTCATACCCATCCACCAGTTCTCTCGTCTGAGTTCTTGGTACATCTTTGACACTCCTGGATTTACCACTAGAGGGGAAGTGTGAAACCCACTCAACACTTCCTCCTACAGTTCAACTGGTACCATGCTACGTCCCCTGAAGAGGATGACATGCTCTCCTCCTTCAAAAAAATCCATCAGGTGCCAGCCCTGTGGAAATCTGAGCATGTCGTGTCTCACAGTCAATGTCCCCATGTTGTGCCTCTCTGACCTGCTGAAGTAGTGGAGGAGTGACTGCGAGAGACTGTAGAAAGGCGGCCACATCCTTATCCACAAATGATATCTACAACATGGATAACTTATCTGTCGCCTCTCCAAGTAGATGAATTCCCGATCTCCTACTAAGAGCATCAACCACAATTTTCCCCTTCCCAGGAGTATAGAATATCTCAAAGTCATAGTCCTGGAAGAACTTGAGCCATCACCACTATCTCAGGTTCAGGTCCTTCTGCGAGAATATTTACCCAAGACTCTAGTGGTTAGAGTAGACTGTAAAGTTCTCTCCCATCAGATAGTGTCGCCAAATCTTCAAGGCGAAGACCACTGCTGCTAACATTAGGTCATGGGTAGCGTAGTTCTGCTCATGCTGGATCAACTGCCGTGAACCATAGGATATCACTGCCCGCTCCTGCATCAAGACACACCCAAGTCTGGTCCCTGATGCGTCGCAGTAAACCACGTACCTAACGCCCTACTCCGGTAGCCTTAAGATGGGCGCACTGGTAAATCTATGTGTCAGCTATTGAAAGCACTACTGACATCCATCTGGCCATATGATGGCTTTCCCCTTCTTCTTCAAAGATGAATGTGGTGCTGTAACTTTGGAGAAGTCTATTACAAATATCCGATAGTACCTAGCCTGACCTAGGAAACTCCACAACTCTGTCACGCTCCTAGGTGGATCCCAAGAAAGTACCGCCTCAATCTACACATGATCCACATCAATTCCTTCCTCCGAGATGACATGACCCAAGAAGTGAGACTCTAAAATCCAAAAATGGCTCTTTGAGATCATACCATAAACATGGTGCTCTTGGAGTGTGTCCAGTACAACACGCAAGTGGTAGGCGTGCTCTCCTCAGTAGTCGAGTAAATCAGTATGTCGTTAATGAAGACTATAACAAAATGATTGAGGTAAGGATGAAATATCATGTTCATGAGACTCATGAACTTGGATGGTGATTTGGTTACGCTGAAGGGCATAACCAAGAACTCGTAGTGGCCATACCGACACCTGAATGCTGTTTTCTACACATCCTCGTCTCGAAATCTAAGCTGATGATAGCCTGACCTAATGTCTATCTTCGAGAAACATTTTTCTCCCTTGATCAGATCAAAGAGGTCATCAATCCTCGGAAGTGGATACTTGTTTCTCACAGTCACCTAATTCAGGCGACGGAAGTCAACACATAGTTGTAATCTCCCATCCGCCATCTTGGTGAATAAAATCAGAGAAGCCCAAGGTGAAACACTGGGTTGGATGAATCCCTTTCCCTGTAAATCCTCCTGTTGTACCCGCATCTCACGAATCTCGGTGGGATCCATCCGATATTCCGGAGTACATATCGGTGTTGTTCCGGCATACATATCAATGTAGAAGTCTACCTCTCTGCGAGGAGGTAGTCTTGGAATGTTGTCAGGAAAAACATCTGCATACTGATCCACCACAATAGGAAAACTCGGACTACACACATCAACTGCTCCCAGGATGAGACTATCTAACTGATGTGTGATCGGCTGCCCTCTCCTCTGCTTAAGTCCATCCTGTGCTGTGAAGGCTCCCTTCTCCCTGGTTAAGGTGAATCTGTTCCCATATTTGCGAACACACCACACTTTGTGCCTAATACAGTAGATATGAGCATGGACTGTAGATAACCAATCCATGCCCATGATAACATCGTAAGGCATCGACGTCGCTACAAGAAGATCCAAGATGAAGCTCTCACATCCTAGAGTAAGTTCACACTACCGAAACCTATGTGTAATCGTCGATTCTTCTCCCGTAAGAGTCTCTAGCTGTAAGGATCGAGCCAACGACTCCGTCGGAATCTCCGAGCTCTGAACAAAGGCAGCGGAAATAAAATAATGACTCACTCCTGTGTCTATAAGAACTACAGTAATGGTGGAGTATACACAGATAGTATATCGAATCATCTCAGGTGCGTTGTGGTCGTAGGACTCGACTTCCTGGAGCTGAGCCTATCCAAGTCTTCCAACTCCCTGTGGTTGGAGTGGTCCCCCTGGTGGTGGTGGTGGTGGTAGAGCCTCGAAGCGTCGTCCACCACCCACTGCTCGGCCAACTCCTATGCCTCGTCCGCTTACTCCCTATGGACCGCCACGATCGAACCTATGCCTCTCCCTGGGTGGTCCCTGAACTGTATGTTGCTCCTCTGCATGGCGGGTCGGGCAGTCATGAGCCATGTGGCCCTGCCCACCGCATGCATAGCACTACCTTCCCCTCGTATGGCTGGATCTTCTGCGTGTACCCCGCACATCTAATCCAGAATCCTGGGGTTTCCCACCTGATGGCCCGGTCCGCTTGGACCTCTGCGACATCTGTATACTGCCGACTACAGAAGACAATGCTACGTGTCTCCATGCGGTGGGTCTCGCTGCTGGCGTCGGCTCAGAAAGAATTTTCTTCATAAGAAGGGCTCACTCCAGTACTCCTGCCTGCGTTAGAATGCTGAGAGAGATCATCAAAGCCGTGATCTAATGCCTTAGTCCTTGCATAAAGGTCTGGGCCTAGACGAATGGGTCACGTACCATGTCCGTGGAGTAGTGAGATATGTTGGTAAATCTCACCGAGTACTGGGCTACAGTCATGGTGCCATGCCGCATCTGTGGTAACTCCTGGATGCGCACCGAACAGAGGGTGGCTGGAACAATCTCTGACCGGAAGAGGATCTCGAAGTCCGTCCAAAGCAGAGATACCCCGTCGTGCACATGGAGCATGAGGATCCACCATCTACCAACTACTGTGTGCAGGAGACTCGCGGCAAAGATCACCATAAGGTCTGCTGGTGTCCCTACCAATTTGAAGTCTTTGACGATAGCCTCCAGCCAATCCTCGACTGCCTGAGGTTTCATCTCTCCATCGAACGTGGGCGGCCTCTATCACTGAATCTGGTGCAACACACTCCGACATCATGCACTCTCCTCTGCTGGGGATGGAGGTATTGGTGGCCCAGTGGGTAGTGGCACCACTACTACCTTCGCTATAATGGGGCCCTGCACTAAGGCCTCATCGCTCGGTGGGATGCCATCCCACACGTAACTAGGAACCCTAGTTGGCTGCCTTCATGGGGCCATCCTGAGAAGAAACAGGTGTGCCTCGGTTAGTTCAGTATACCTGGTGAGATGATATAAAGTAATCTCAAAGAAAACTTTTGAAACACACTTGCAATTAATGTTTTCATGCACTGAGTCAGAAATCAGATGTCAGGGTCCTGGTGTATGCATACGTCTGCCACCGCCCTAACACTGGAATCCCTAGACTGATAACCACACTCAATACTCTATAAACTATTTTTTACCGAAATAAATTATCAGAGTCTTGAGTTCTGCGGTAGAACCGACTCCTTTGATACCAATTTCTCATGACCAGTCGTCAGGGCCCTTGCCGTGACAACCCAAATACTGCCTTCCATAGGCTAGGTGCTGGAAACTAGCACCATAGGCGTAAATCCAGAAAAAAAGGGAAGGCATTTCTTTTATAAAGTAAATAAACATAACCGAGTTCACAAGTGAAGTAAGAACTATGTAAAACTGTGTACAAAAGTACATGATGAAAATTAAATGGGCCAGTATACAAACCCAACTGAAAGTACAGTACAACTGAAAAAAAGTAAAGCAACAGTAATGTAAAATAGCAACACCAAGTCATCCTCTGGAAATCCCCCCTGAAGGGTGGGTACAGATAGTCTCCTCAACTCCTCGGGTCCAGTCGTCTGCTCCGTGTACGTCGCACCAAGTGGTCCACCTCCGGGTACCATCCAGCTCCACAAGCCTCCACCTCGATCAGTGTTTTTCGTCATCTGCATCCAACAAAACATAGTACGAGCATAGCCATTGCAGGGGTGAGTATGCGATACTCAGTAGGGACCCCGAGACCCCCGAAGGTCTGTCAGAATAAATGAAGGATAAACCACAAAATAAATATACAATCAAAATGTATCAACCGACTCTACTTAGGTATATGCCTATACATATACCTAATTCATCAATTACAATTCATCTACAACTCTTGAGCCCAAGTACAACCCAGTCCACAAAGGAAAACAGAACCTAGTCCACACAAGAAAGCATAGTCGTGTCCACACAGGAAAGCAAGTCAATCGCATAAATGATAAAGATTGAAGTCAAGACTCAGCTCATACAGGTATACTTCTCATGAAGGGGGGGGGGGAGATGATTAGATGTAGCCTTTGAATCATCTCCTCCATTGAACCCACATAGGATCCAATTACAGAAGTCATCTCCACCGAACCCACATAGGATCCAAGTACAGTGACCATCGTTGTCGAACCCACGTAGGATCCAAGTACAGTCGTCCTCGCTGTCAAACCCACATAGGATCCAAGTACAGTCGTCTTCTCTTCCAAAACAATAGAGGATCCAAGTACAATCATCCTCGCTGCTGAACCCACGTTGGATCCAAGTTTTGTCATCTTCGTCGTCGAACCCACGGATGATCCAAGCACGGTAGTCATCGCATTCGCAACCAGCTCTAGGGTTGCCACACACAGCGTAATCGATTCCTAGAGGGTCCGATCCTTGAGTAAAGGTGCCGATAAATCAACTATCATGAAGTCCAGAGTTTATGTATCCTGAAGCTCTGTCTCGTCAAAAGGAACTCAACGCAATAGATGGCGCGTCAATCAGACGCCCGGTCTGAGAGATATTGGATTTTCCGTTCCAGGTGCCCAGTTAGAAATATTGTCTTTCCAAACCCGGACATTTACCAAAGCAATCCAAAACTCACTTACAGTATCACAAAAGGACATTATCATCAAAATAGTCCCAGTGTCGTTGACAACACGTCGATTGGATGTGTGGTCTTTAAGTTATTCACGTTTAAGTGAATAACGGGCCTGACCCGTTTAGCCCAGTGGGCCCATAGGTCGAGTTAACCCAGTTTGATGGGTCTGACCCGACATTGGTGTCAGACTGGTCTAAAGAAAAACTTATCTCAGCCCAAAGGGCGTGGCCCGGCCCAAAGGGCCGCGGCACGGCCCGAAGTGGTGTCGCCCGGCCCGGCTGGCTCGGCCGGTAGGCCGAGCGGTTCCGAGGGGGACGCGGCCCCCCTGCTGTCCAAAACGGCAGTGCCGAGTGGCGCCGCCCTTCCCAACTGGCCGGCTAGGCCAGCCGGCCTTCTGGAGCAAGCGGCCCGCACAGCGGGCTGTGAGATTCTTCAGCGTGACACCCTCTTGGTGTCGAGGTCTGGCTCCGCCTGGCCGACCGACGGGTTGGCCGGTTTTCTAGCGCGACACCCTCCAGGAGCCGCGACTTCCCTTCACCCGGCCGGCCAATGGGCCGATTGGTTCTTCCACCGAAGCGGCCCGCGAAAGGGGCCATGGTTCCTGACACACATCCAGCGTGACGGCTCCAGATTCCTTTTCTGCATTTTTGGCAGGGCGCGATGGCAGCGTGCATCCTTTGCCATTGTTTTCTGATTCTAAAATAATAAACGAGATCAACGGAGGGTCTTCGGGCCATGTTCGTTCGGCCCGCACCCTCCGCGTAAAGCGATAGTAATTGTCTGTATTTAAACAACGATTTCCAATGAAGAACGGAGTACGAAAACATTCACTTTCACGAATAAACCCCTACCTCGATTAATTGATGTCGCACGTCGGGGGTCGCGGAGGACGAGATTGCAGGGTGTGGTTTCATAGATGTTGTCGGTTTGCGCCCGAGGAAGAATCATTGTCTCCTCTCCTGCCGCGGAGAAGAGAATGGGTGGCACATCATCGTTCTTCGTGGAACCGACATTCTACGTCAAAGAAATAATCGTTCTTCGTCAGAGGGCGGTGTTCCTCAAAAACTCAAGAGCTCTCCCTATCCTCCTTAGAAAAACAAAATCCCTCCTCTTGTAAAATAATATGTTCCCCCTATTATTTTATTACACATGCAATTAAACTTTCAAAATCCAAATCACCTCATTAATTAAATTCATTGGAAATTAATTAAAGGGAGGGAGAGGAATGATCCTCATTAATTAAATGCATTGGCATTTAATTAAAGAGAGGGAGAGGAGAGGGAGAGGAAAGATCCTAATTAATTTTAGGGGTTGTCATAGATTAATGGAGTGAGGGAGGTGGAGAGATTGACAATTAAAGGGGGGTTTCCAAATTAATGAGGTTGTATAAAGAGATTATAGGAAATATAAAAGGTTGGGGCTCTTGTGGGCCCCACCTCTCTAACATACACACTTGGGTAGTTAGGTGGCTATGGGTCCCACACTTAACTACCCATGGGAGGAATTAACATCCTTAGATACAAAAGAAAATTGTACAAACAATTTTATTTACTTCTTAATTAAACCCCCAATAAATAATTCTCAAACTGCTTAAAAGTCAACTTCGGTAAAGGTCCCCTTAAGAATTTAGCAGCACTACGAGTTCATCGGTGCCCACAAATTTCAATTCCGAGCACCGGTTTAAAATATAGAAAAACCCGCTCAGTCGTTTACTGAACGTACTCGAGCTAAACTTTAGAAATTCATTACGGGAACACCGGGGCTCGGAATCAAGTTCTGTCAGAAGTCACAGACTCGTAAAATTACAAAGTATTTAAGAAAAAAAAAATTCTTGAAATTTCTGGGTCTTTCCAGGACCCGAACAGAATTCCTTTTACATAACTGAAAGCTTCTAGATACTTCCACTTCATACAAAATCCTTGTCTATTCTGGTCAAAGTAGTCAAAGTATATTTAACTCAAGAAAATTTGGGTACACACCTCTGATAATAGTCTTCCTGACCCCGAAAACTACAAAACTATAGAACATTATTAGGTGTTACCCATGAAACAAATGCATCGAACTTTTACAGGTCCACTGTAATCCCTTGTTGAGACAATACATGCCAGAGGAAGTACAACTCTCGTGTCCATAACATGTACTTGGAAGCATTTCGATAGAGATAGTGATGTTAGAGGACCTCCAAGATTGTTCTTAGATGCCCAACATCCTCATCCTCTGGCCTTGAGTAGATTAGGATTTCATCTATGAAAATTATGAAAAACCTATATAGGTACTCACCAATAATAGAGTTCATGAGTCTCAAGAACACAGATGATAAATTTGTGACACCGATGGGAATGAAAATGAACTCGAAGTACCCATACCTGCACTCGAATGTATTCTTCAGGATGTCACCCTCTTTCACCCTCAGTTGGTAATATATCTAAACCATAAGTCCATATTATAGAACCAAACTACTCCCATCTACTGGTCAAAAAGCTCATCGATTATCAAGAGGGGGTAACAGTTAATGACTGTCATCTGATTCAGTCTCTGGTAGTCTATGCATAGTCTTAGGCCACAATCTGCCTTCTTCGTGAAAAATACTAGATCACCGTAAAATGAAACTCTTGGATGAATAAAAACCTCCCTCATGAAGTCTTCATCCTAAATCCTCAACTCCTAAACTTAGAATGGTCCATCTAAAAGAGAGCCATTGAGATCAGATGGGCACCGAGTTGCAAGTCTATCCACAACTCAAGATCATGTCCAGGTCATAGAGTCACAACCTCTTCAAACAAGACATCCAAGAACTGACTGAAACCTCCATGAACATCCACTATCTATGTAGATATGGATTCAAATGATATCTCTGCTAACAAATAATGAAGATGGATCAAACAGTTTATACCCTCCTGACAACTCTTCTCACCAATGAAAGCTAAGTGCTAGCAGCACATATCTGAGAATACAACTTGTCTCTAGAATCATTCGATATTGGAGTGAAGATAAAACAAACATTCGATGCCTAAGATGATGTCGTACAACTAAATCTATAGTAGAAGAAGATCTCCCACTGTATTGATGTAGATCCAACAATAGTTTACATCATCTAAAAACATCTAATGGACTGGTCTGAACCCCCACTAGCATACTCAACACTAAGGGAATGGGAAGTCTCACTACACCTAGTATGAGATTGTGGGATAAACTATGTTTAAAAAAGGAGTGTGAGGTGACAGAATCAAGAAAAGAACACTCAAGAATATTAAATAGATATATCGTACAATGATCATCCACTATCCCCACCTAAAAAGCTACATCTATGGCATGCAACTATCCACACCCAACACCTCTACCTCTCATAGTTAACTATCTCCCCAACCAAGCCTAGGTTGAGGTCCTTGACAAGCATCTTTTGGTCAGCCTACTCTGGAACTATCCTACCTCGGTGGAGTCGGAGCTTAGTGACCTTGCTATTGGAATGGCCTAGCTGGAAACTGCTGCTGCTGAGGTGGGTGTGGAATCTTCCCACTCCCACTGTACTGCACTATGACATGGAACTATTTCTGAAGATTCCAATGACTAACACAGAAAAAGTTCTTCAGTCCTTGGACCATGATGAATGGGTGAGGACAAGAAGATCAGAATTGTTACTATTGAGGCTTACTCCCCATTAGATGAATCTTAGAAGGACCTGACGCTGGGGACATGCTGCTAACATCCTTCCCCTTCGATGAACTCTTTTTTCTCCCCTCTCGCAGAACACATCATAGAGAATGTATTATTTCTACTAAATCATCCTTATTATGAACTTATAGGTACGTCAGAAATGTAGAGGGATTGACTTCATATTGGTGAGATGGTCGAGGTGCCTCCTTCATGTGTCTAGCCTATGAATCCTCGTCCAAAAAGAGATCAGGAGAAAAATTATGGAGACCCTTGAACTCGATCCCTAGTTCCCTCACAATCATAATACCTTTCTAGAGGGAGAACATCACCTGCCTCTACTTGGCCTTCATCATGGAAGAAATTAATTCTTCCCAAAACTCCTTGTCTAACTCATCCAATGAGACATTAGTCTTCTTACAATCCCTAAGGTAAGGAATCCACCACTGATGCACCTCTCCACGCATCTGGCTCACTACTAGAAGAACCTAGTACACTATAAGAGCCCATATCAAGATGAAAGTGATCACCACGTCCTTGAACCATCTCTCTGACATCATGTCCAATATGTTTCCCTCATACATTCCCAGAGTATACTGCTGGAAGGCCTGAATCATCCCCTACAAGTGATTATTGTCCTCTTCTCAATCAGCCCACCGCAGATCAACTAGGTCAAACCATCGGGCCTCAACTGCTCGTACCACATGGGGATGATGTCTGGGTGCCAGAGCTGAAAAGATAAAAAAATAATTCATAATCCCAAGTAGTGTGGAACATTTCTTTTAAATTGTATTGGAAATATTTATTTATTTTAAACTCCCATAACTTCTCATACCCAAACGAACACAAGTCATTAAAATGAATGTACCTTCCCAGGGTCTCTACCCTACAATCATTGTAGTGTCACCTGGTCATTTAGTAGGTCCAAATTCCTTGCATCATATCATAGGGGGTAGGTTCTAATGTCCTATGTACTAGCCAGTTTTCCATGGATTATTTAATGCACCATGATTTCCTAACAATATTTCCAAACCATCCCATGTAATCCTCATGATGCCTAACCCTAATCTCCATCCTATATCACAATAATCAACCTCCAATACCATTATATCATGACACACCTTCTCCATCATGAGGGAAGCGATGACAAACTACCGGAACCTACCTTCTTCAAGATGATGGGGAGAAAATGACCCCCTGAGTCCATCGTTCAATAGTACCTAGAGTGGAGACTAGAACCAAGTGTATAGAATCTCAAACATATTAAAGGAATTAACATTTTTGTTGAAAAATATAGAGAGATAAGATCGTAAATCTCAATAACTCCAAAAAATAAAAACAAAAGAAAAGCCAAAATGCATTCCCACATGCATGTCCAAAAGCTAAACTGGTACTAGGTATAATGAAAAATCAAAAAAATGTACAAAAATAAGAGTGACTAAGCAGAAAAAACAATTATTCTAACGCATGAGCTAGTAAAGTCCATCGTAGTCTTCAATGTCCTCCTAAAAACCTAAAAACCATATTATTTACCTAATGTGTGCATTCATGTATACTATGTTGGGAAACTAAATCTACTCATGCACATGTGAGTGAACATAATAATGTCCCTGTTAGGAAATAATAGAGTCCTCGAAGCACCTACCAAGGAGTACTAACCAGCCCTACCTCACTAAGGCACACTCACCAAATAACCCCAATCATGTATGGTGATAGTATAAGCACATCGATATTTGGGTACACCGCACCACATTTATATTGGAAAACTACTCAATCCAAATGATCTAAACCCTTCATGCATACACTCTTACAATACACAGTCTCACTACTGCAACCTATCCACAAACACATGGGCCTCAAATAGCACACAACCATGACTATAGAAACCTATCCCACACCATCAGCACACCACATGAAAACACACTTGGTCCACAACCACTCCACACCAAGCCCCAAGACCCCTAGCCCTCAATAACCACACATAATACCCAAAGCCACCTAGGCCTCAACCACCACACACCATGCCCGAAGAAACCTAGGCCTCAACAACCACACACGACACCCGAAGACCCCTCGTCCTCATTCCAATGATACTTTGGAAAACATATCGGGCAAGCGATCATCTAAGACCCTCATGAAAAAAACCTTTTACCATAGATTTTATGACTATGGTAATCCACAATCCATTACAGCCTACCTATGTATGCCAGAGTTGTAAAATCCTAGAAGACGGTGCGAGGAAGAATGTCTGTAACCGGTCGTCCATCCTCCCAATAGGATGTTGGGAATGACACCCTCCCCCATGAGATGGGGGTGTTCAGAACATAGTGCTCAACAAGGGTGGGTTGTATATAAAAAGCACAAATAACTATAATATATAGGTAATAAAACACTAATCCCCAACATAATGGTTTCACAGAAAATGTCAACAAGACCACACCAACAACGCTTTTGTTGTTACCCCTATATGCACAACCATAAAACAACCACTACCAAGCATAAAACCAACAACCTTTTTGTTCAATTTCAATTTATTTATTTAAGGGTATTCAAACTGAAATATTCCAAAACATCAAGGAATCAAAATACCCTTACTATACCATGAAATGAACACAACCAAACTGTATTCCCACTACAAAATAAACAAAACAACACCAGTAATCTGACTTCACATCCCCATTCTACTACATCCAACTATCATTAATTAAAGTGATGCTTTTCATTCCATATATCACAACCCATCCTTGTATCCATACCTCACAAAAAAATCCTAGATGTAGTCCCACTGAATAAATAGTTCACAACAATATCATAGTCCCACTTCCCAACCTCATCCCATGGTCACAACAAAAAAGGCATTTCAACTGCATACAAGTCCATCCATTCCACAATCAATATGTATCTTAAACTAGGAAACTGATACCCCCTGTAAAACCCCACAAACCAAACCCACAACAAATAACCTCAACCATCAATCCAATTGTATTCAAATTTAACTAAAAGGAGATCTTCAATTTCCACATTAATATAATTGGGGGTTATCACAAAATATGATGGACATTAGTGTGTCCCTTTATTTAACCGAGTGAACATGGTTATTCAGATTTTAGGTTACTTCTGTATATAAAAACATCACAATGAAACCGAAAACCACTAGGGCACAAAAATAGACATCAAAATAAAATTATTTATAGTATGAATACAACCACAACCTCTATAAGAGAATCAATGAGAACAAAAAAATAGGTGACCAACATCAAACCACACCATTACCATCATTTTATTTATACGTCTTATACTTTTATCGAATTAAATTCTTCATTAATTCCCTTTTCAAGAAGAGTATCTAACCATTCCATACAAGGAAACATTAATATACGCACCCCACATGATTCAAAATAATTGAGAAGAAATTGAAAATCCCTACGCGGTTGATTAAAGGATTGAAGTTCCTCCTTCTGCTAAGAACATGGGATCTTGACAGTCGTAGGAAAGATCATCGAGAAGGATTGAGTAGTAATGGTTTTAGAACATGAACACAACTAATATGAGGATGAAGGATCTAGATGCACCATGGGGAATGAAAAGAAAAAAAGAAAAAAAGAAATGTCATATCTTGTTTTATGAAAGGGTGGAATCTTCAGAATTTGGGAGACAATTTCAAGGTACTTGAAAATTGGATATCAGTTTGACCACATGGATGTCTATTAAAAAGATGGTGGGATGTTACAAGATTTATGGAATTTAATAATTCCCATTGGAAATGGTGGATATAGACCAACCCATGGATGTGAGTTGATAAGTTACCATTTCATAGGGACAAACACATAACTTGGGAGAAACTAGAAAAACTACGAAAAACTGAAAATGGGTCACCGATGGGAGTGTCATTGACGCAGATCCATTGATGGATGATCTATAGGCACGACCAAAAAATTATGAGTTATTGACCCCCTGATCTATTGTCACCATTACCTAAGGATGCCATGAACAACAAACTGTATGACCTAATGATGCCATGACATACTGATGCCACGAACTACCGATGTTGACGCCTTCGACTCACTGTCACCGAAAACCATAATCTACAGATGCCGAAACCCCTGAAATCACTAATGATTACACCACTTGACTCACCAATACAGATTCCCCTTGAATCACTTATTTCGAGGCCCCTTGACTCACTGAAGCATAGACAAGTCGATGCACTAACATACTGATGGAAAAGATGGAAATTTAGAAAACTCTTTAAGCCACAAACAACTCAAAGAAACCATCAACTATGGATTTTCATAAAGGAATGGATTGAAAAAATTTATGTTATTACCATGGTCTTCCTAAAAAACATTAAAAAAACTAGTGAATTCTAAAAAACAATTAAAATAAAAAAGATCATAAATAGGGAGGATACAAGAGACTCTCACGATATTAAAAGTCACGTGTTGCACTTCCTGAGATTGGTAACACAATCGAATATCCTTGTGAAATTCAAATATCATCTCATGAAATCCCATGATATTTTAATCATAATCTCATGAATAGCTTAAATAATGTCAAAGAAAAGTGTGTTCTGCCACTTTGGATCCTCCTGGAAAAGGATATCATTTTTTTGGAAAAATTCTTATGCATCACTATAGGACATTTGGTATTCATGCAACACATCACTAGGAGGTAAGATTATTTTTCTCAATGAAAACAAAAAAACCTCAAAAACTCCTCAACCATTGTAAAATGAATGATTTAAATAAATATGGGTAGGTGGTGGAGGCCTCTTACAATATTAAAAATTTAGTGACATACTAAAGTTGTGCACAAAAATGACTCTCAAGACCCCAGGGCAAGTCCATCCTGATCCTTTGAGGTACCCATGACAATCAAAAACTATATATTGGAAATTTCATGGAATGCCACCTGAAATCACATAGAATCCTAATCAGGATTTCAAATCTTACGAAGGCCCTTTAGTATGTAAACCTAAAAACATGAATCTCCCTTGATATTTTTAATGATTAAAAAATTCCCCCATTATATAGAAATATTCTAATAAAGGGGGAATTGACAGGATAAACTTATTGTCATTTAAAATTAAGTGAATCCCTTATAGTGATAAACAACAAGAACTCCAAAAGACATGGGACTCACATTACCTCCACAAAATCTATAATATAATCAAATGATATTTGATATATAGAGAAAAGAACTACATGGGGGGTATTAAATCCCTCACCCCTACATGAAAAATTCACCCCTACACTTTGGATGAGGAGTTTTCCCATTTCCATCCATTCACCTTAGTAGATTCATTAGATAATTTTATCAAATAACATGAATGATTACCATCATGTATGATACCGGTGAACATCTAGAAAAATCATGTGACATAAAAAATCACTACACATTACCACTATTGATCACTCAAAGCACCTCTAGTAGGACAGACAAAGAAAATACCTCAAATATCTTAGTTCAACATACTCTTAAAAAAACCAAATATTGTATAAATCTATGATTTTTTAAAACATAAGAACAAATACTAATGGTGGGGGATTTATAAAATGAACATATACATTGACCCTCATGTGCTTTGGCTGAACAACCAAGGGCATGTGACAACACCAGAACATGTAACCCATATACTGTAACACTACTTTGATATACTATTTCAGCCAAAACAAATCCTTGAGTCATGTTATTGAATGTATCATGGTGCCCTTTGGGCTTGCCAAATGTGTCCTGTTAAACCCTATGAGGTCTACATCTATGTCATGTGATGCACTTCATGCATGTTTCTTGACCCATATGGAAGCACCATTTCATGTCAGCAAAGACTCACAGTAGCAGCCGAGCATGGTGAATAAATCTCATGAAACCCTTTGAACATGTCATTCAGCTTAAATAATTTCCCCCAGACATGACAACTAGGCTTCTTGATGTCTTCTCGACATGTAATCCTTAACATGCCACACCCTATGAGTCATGTCGCATGGAATATAGTGGTGCCGATTAAGTGTGTGATCTATATCCTGTGATGAATCCATGTCATTTCAGCTAGATCATATGACACCCTATAGAAAAAAGGGATGAGATCAAGCGATGTCTAGATGGATCAACCAGCAAGGTATCATGATGCCCTTTATAAAATTCATCCTTGAACATGTGATGACCCTCAAACATGCCATCCATGATATGAATCTTCCCAAAAAAATTACAAATAAACATATTTAAATTGGACATGTCTAAAATATAACCAAAAAATTCATGACATCCCACTACATGTAAAATGGAAAATAATTTCATTTTAAGAAGAAAGTCAAGCATGTCTGGAAGATATGTAGGATATGGAAGGGAATATCATCTCCTGATGTTATTTTTCCACCATTGGTGTGTAATCTTGGGCAATAGAAAAAAGTCAGTCTATAATCCAGAATCATGGGAATAACATGGGCTCTACATCCTTCTTTAACCATAATATACAGGACACCTCTTTGAGGCCTAATCCCTATATCAAATACCCAAATAGAGTTCTCATCACATAACTCTTGTTCTGATAAGAAGTGAGAGTGGTCATTTTTTCACCCCTTTTATCTCACACTTAACACAACTCATGTGGAATTAGGGAAGTTAAATAATCAAAACATTTACATCATATTACTAGAAAATTTACAGGGAATACTCATTTGGGAATCACTAATTAGCTGCATAATATGATATATCCCACATATAATGAAATAATAGTGTCAAAGCTGCAATGCAGGGAACTACGAGTTCTATGATTCCCACCATAACTATGAAACACATGACACCTCTATGTTGCTTGATCCACATATTTCTCTTCCAAATGGATATCCTAATGCTTATGACCCCATCCATAAGTGGAATCAAAAATCATTTTCCATCCCATGTTTCTCAGACAAATCATAGCTCGCACTAGCTTATAGGGTTTAAATAACCATATAGTTTTCATCACAATCCTCTACAAAGGCATGGGAACCCTCTATGTGTATGCCTCGATCATCGACATAATATGATATGTCTTATATATAGAAAAACCTTAGAGCGTAATCCCTGATCAGTGTCATGACATGATATGTCTCACATAAAGGTTAACTAAATCTTGTAACCCCCAATTAGATAGAGTATTAAGACAAATATAAAATGATAACAATGAGTCACAAGATGAATTCATAGGGCCAAGCTCAAAAAAAAATCAATTTCGATGTAATCCCCTTGTCTCCAACAGTTCAACCATTGGTACCAGATCAATCCCATGGGTGGATCACTCTACATCATCCCTAGATGGATTGATAAATCAACTAAACGTTGATATGTAGGATTCCTCTATTTGTCTTGAGATATATAATAATATTGAAATTATTTCTTAGTAAAAAAATTTGTGTATCCATAAGAAGCGATGTTGACCCTTATTATCCCATGTTTCTCATAGAATGTGTATCTTACATAGGCTTTTTCGGTTGTAATGGGAACATAGTTGAAACCAAGAATATACACCACTAAGGGTTTTCTAAGTACGTAAGCATTGATGAGTGGGATGATAAAACCATCCCATATATGAGTACATTTACATTGTCTCCTTTACCAAGGTCATAACCGATCTATGACAACACAGACTCTACTCATAAAAATGATACAAAGGATATCTCTTAAACAACTGAGACAGATTATTTGGTTCCACTTTTCCTGCACATATGTCCTCTCCCCATGACTCAAAAATATGGGGGAGTAGTGAAATACATGTGTTTTGATTCATGAAGATACCAAGATATGTGGGATGCCCCATAATATGACAATACTCTACCCAGAATATTAAATTCCTCCCATTTTGGATGAAAATTATGATGTATCTGGTTGTACATCTTTAGCACATAAACAAATACCAATTACTAATGAAATTGATGATTAACCATCGATATATATATATATATATATATGGATTCAAAAAATTATATTCTTCCTTAGATTGTATAAAAAGGAGACTTAAGGTATAATTTTCGGGTAACCAATCATGTATTATCATTTGGAAGGTATTGTCAAACATGTATCAATTCTATAAGAAAGAAACATAGTAGGCAGTAATTAACTTGGAAAATAATGCGACGATCTTTACCTCCCATCCCCTCAACCAATGGTTGTCCCCAAGTTTAATTGGGTATAAAACAACAACATAACACTTGCCTTTGGAACATAGGATCATAACATGTTATAGATGAGGTAACCATTGGGATTTGACATTATGAATGAAAATAGATACCTAATTATTTTCATCCAAAAAACTAAACCCCCATCAACCAACCATTTGTCAGTACCAAACCCACCCCGAATGGTGGTTCTAAGATGTCTCCTCTCCATTAAATCTTGGGGAAAATAATATTCTATTATATTCATGAACTATTTTTTTTATTATAATTAGATTTGATTATATATTTATTATTACATTCCTCAACTAATTATTAATGAAATATATATATATAGTTTTTTTATTTATTTTGTTCTCATATCATCCATTTGATTAACAATCATACACTTCCATAAACATCATTTAAAAAAAATGCTTTTAGTAATATTCTATTATTAATATAAATGAGGTCAGATTGATATTTTTAATCATTTTTATCATATTTTATTAATTTTTAAATGTAAGTTTGATTATGTTTATTGTATTTTTCACTTTCACATAATTTTACAAAACATTTGAAATGAATGGTTATTTTAATAAATTAAACCATGAATTGGATTTTTCTCATTTTGTAATCTAATTATTTGTAAAAATAATGCTATTATATTAGATGTCTATTTCAAATTAAAATTACTTTCAAAATATTTTATGAATTTTTAGTTATTAATTATTTATTATAATTGGAAAGGGTGTGTTCTTCATGATTGTTTTTCAGGATCTTTTGATGGTATTTACATTCACCAACAACAAAACCCCTTATGTTATATATGATTCACTAGGAGTATTTTGTAACATTATGATCCCCATTTTTTCAATACATATATTATTATTGTTTCAAATAGATTTAAAAGAACTGATTCTTTTTCCGTGGGTTTGTCTTGTTATAATAATAATACTAAATCTTACCATATATAGATATAAATTCGTTTACCATAACCCTAACCACTATTTTAATATTGTATTTCCATTTAAACATTCATTTCATTACAATAAATAAAAACCATTTTCACATGTTTGGTTAAATTTTTAGTAAATTTTTGTTTTAAAATGGAAGTGTATTTCTTTATTTTGAAGTGGAATAAAAATGTGTTCAAAAGGAAGTTTTATGATATTTATGTTGATTTATTCCTCATATGGTACTTGAGAAATATATTAGAGGAATGGTTGATCACAAAACCACATATACTATGGGTTCAACCCCAATATAGCTCCTGAAGATAATTGTGATCCTTATATAGATTTTAAAAATGTTAAGCCCCATTAAATCACAGTAATTCATTAGGTTTTTTTCTTTGTCATCAAATTCTAGACGGATGGAGTTGACTAATGTTTTTTCACTTATGTATTTAACTATAATGTTTTCCATTCAAGATAATGTTTTTAATGGGTTATAAATATAGTTCCATATGTTCTGAAAATGGTATTTATTGGATTATATGGTTTTTAGTGAATCCTTTGATCAATATTTACATAAAATGTAACTTTATTATTGATTCTAATGATTCATCACATTATTAATAATTTTTTACATATTTCAGGATTGATGGTCTTGGAATCTATCGATATAAATTCTCTCATTCTATGTTCACAAACTACGATTATGCCCCCTAACATAATCCACTTCTTATTATCTTCAGTGATTTTCAATTAGTAATTCCAATTTTAAATCATATTTGTCATTTGAGATCACCCTTATTATTTTTCCATTTACATAGGTGATGAAGAATTTTTATATTTAATTTTTGTTTATAATAGATTAATATGTAACTAATTTTATGTGATATGACAATGAATAAATATGGAATATTTAAAATTGGGTAAGGTGGGATAAATACTCTCTTGATGACATCAATGTTGTGTATGTATGAGTTTTTCCAAATTCTTTATATGTATACACTGAAAAGTGTTCCATGTATATAAGTGATTATAAATTTTTATCTAGGTCCTATGTTTTTCATTTTAGGGATATTGGGTCACATTAATTAATATCAAATTGATAAATATAATGTTTATGTTTATAACACCATATCTAGAAGTGTGGGTTTAATTCCCTTTCAATATAAATCGCACTTAATGAATATATTAAGCATATAATAAATATCATACACTTTCTTTGAGTAAAAACACAAGTTAGCCTCAAATATATATCTTTTTGAAGATACATTTGTGATACTAATTGATATCCAGGGTCTTATTTTCTTTATTGGACTTCCCATTTTCAAACGAGGCTAATCAACCATTGATTTTTTTTGTCTCCAATCCTCATTTTTATTCAAGACTAAAAATATAGTGACAATTGTTAATAAGAGGAAGAAACAAATTTTTCCTAATAATTTAAGTAAATTGATTTTAATATCCTAAAATGAATCCATATGATACCTCATAGGTATGTTACATTCCAATATTTCATGTATTCATACAAAAATGTTTTCTATTATGTAAAGATGTAGTTCGTCTTCTTCTTTATATACTACTACCATTAGGTAAATTCCATATACATCATTTTTAATTTAAAAATATTCTTGATATCATTTACGTCAAAAATCTTGTTTTGATAAATTAATAATCAAATCATGCTATTCAAAACCATTACAATATCATATTTCAATGTTTAACTTGATTCTATGTGGATATTTTATAATGGATACTTGATATTAGTTATTGAAAATGTATTCCTTGATGCTTATTAAATGTCTTCTTTAATAAATAATATATTAATTCTTTCTTTCCTTTCAATATATCTGAACCAAAATTTTTTCTAAAATTTTAATTTTACATCCTTAGTGGTAAAATAGTATATTACTAATTTTTTATCAACTCTCAATATAGTCAATTAAACTAAATTAATTCATCCAAAAATGTTTTATTAATATCCTTTCAGTAAATATGTGATGTCCAAACCTAGGTTCCACAGAATGAATCCTCAAAACGGTGGTCCAAATGGACTCAGGCCCACCTCTACCTATGCTAGAGGATTCCAAATAGTATTGCAGTTCTACTGTGTGTCAGTGGGGTGACTATGACCATATATCCAATGTGAAGAACAGTAGATACAGTACTCCAAAAATAGTGGAAAAATGATTTCAATGGATACACCATGAAAAATCATAAAAAATACAACAACAATAATAAAGTAATAAATTGTATCTAAGTCTTACAAAAAAGGATGGTAATGTATGTCACATCTCTATGAAGAAGGAAAACATCGATACAAAGCTGCAGGACACTTATTCTATACATATATCCACAAATAAGTAAAAAAATATCCATGTAACCTAAGATCCTTCTCAATCATTTTCTATGAAGATCTATCCTAAGAAATCATGAAAGATCAAGTGTCAAATGTAGGATGATTCTCCTTACCAACACCCACATATGATTAATATTCCCAGTACAAACATAGTCACAGATAGTGAGTGATATAAATCTCAATCATCCACCACCAACAGTGTCCATACCAATCATTATATGATTACAAACTAAAATAGTGTTAATGTATATATATATATACGTGAGTGTGTGTAATGAAAATGAAATAAATTAAATACACAGATACATTCTTCATCTCAATTTATAACTAAAAATACACTCCTTTAATTATTTAATAAAAGATTAATATAAGAGATAACCTCTCTATATATGATATTAATAATGTAATAGGATCCAATCTGAAACCTAGGTACCCAAGTTTGATAATAATAATAGAATATCCAAGGTATTTACCAGGCCATCATATATGATGATAATAGTGAAATCATATCCATGTTAATAAAAATAGATTCCTTAACCCCAGGGGTCCACAACACTGAAAAATGACATTTTTTAAATCTATAAGGGGTCCTTGTATAATCCAAGGGTAATCGCTGAGGGAATTTTATTGTTATTAGTATTAACAAAGTCCAATTATCTCATCTAAGGAAAAAACGATAAGAATGAATGGGACAAATGGGGTGAATGTGAGGTGTGATGTATCCTATTACATCAAGTTGGATCCAAGGATCATATCCAAGGAATCCAAATATCCATAAGACAGTGAAGGGATCCAAGGAAATCAGGATGAGAAAACTCTAGTAGACATGTACCATCTTCCAAACTTGGAATCGCCTTTGGAAAAAGTTTACTTCAGTCAAAATGATGTCCTATGAGTGCATAATCCATTTCCTTAAGAATATAGCGTATGATCATTTCCAAACACTCCAATAAATAATACAAAGGATTATATTCAATAATAATTTTATACATAATTCAATATTTAATTTAGGGCGTGTAATACTCATTTATTTAAATAAACTGGAAGGTTCATTCCAATGTGTTGCACAGTAGGTGACTTGTCTAATAGGATATAAAACCATTTATTAAAACCATTTCATATTTAATTATGAGGTTATTTTGTTTATAACTCATAGATATAAAAAGGATATATAATGACATGAAACCAATTTAAATTAAATTAAATTTTACTATGATATATGATATATATAATTATACATTCTATTTAAGGTCAAAAAAATTATTTAATTAATCAGATCACACACATTAGATATGTAAAGAAGAAACTATTTATGTTCTGTCCATATTTAAATATTTGACACATTGGAAATTATAATTTTTATTTATTTTGAGAAGAACATCATACAGAAAACACCAAAAGAGGAAACATCATGGTGGACTAAAGTAATGTAAACACAAAGAATCATTTACAACCAAACTCATCCCCTCCTTTGGAAAAGAACCCATGAAAAAGAAAGAAAGCATAATTTTATTTCATGATGATATAGATTCCATGAAGTCCGTTACCATGTTTCCCTACCGCCATGTATGAGAGACATCCATGTGGTTACCAATGATAAATTTTCACTTTATTATAGTATATGTGATGTTCCAAGGGATACTGACCTTACCCATCAAAGCAATATAAAAAACATTGGAGTCCATCTCCACCACTTTAAGGCTGATCTGACTTTGCTTACATACCTCCAGCCCGGTCTCCATGGCCATTTCCTCCTCCTGAAGGATGTCACCTCTTCAATAAGTAACAATGAACACTATAATGAATGAACCCCTCTGGTCTCTCACAACTCCTCCCCCTCACATCACACCCATGACCAGCGACCCATCTAAAATGATCATAAGACCCTGACCTAGAGGATGCCATCGAACCCACCTACCCTACCCAGAAGGATCCACCAGGTTGACATTTGAGAGATTCAAGAATGTATACTTCACTGAGGGCACTGAATGGAAATATGGCCATAGTCAAAATAAGTCCAGTAAAATATTTTTCATCCAGAAAATATCACTAACGTGAGATATCAAGACATGAATATGAAGAACCGTGTTTTAGACCTACCAGATAATCCAGCAACCAGTAACAAGGATGATGGTCCTTTCCTTCCACTCAGCCAATAGAAGTAAGTACCCCTAAACTATGAACTTATAAAATTCTCTTGCACCCCTACCAATGACTCCCAAGGAAAAAAACCTCCAAATGTCTCTAAAATCCCACTATCCCATTCACTGTCGTAGAAAAGATGGCAAACTGTTTCATGATTTGAAGACCCATAATGACAACACTTAGAGGCCATATTCACACCCATACGTTGTAGGTTTTCATCTGTAGGAAATGATTTGTTCCTCACACACCACACCATAAAATTAAATTTGGATAGAATCTCCATTCACCACAGAGTCAATCCCCATGGGTCTCCATTCGACATGTCCATTATCACATGAATGTAATCCCAAATAGAAGAAATACCTCAGGTCGAACCTGGGAAAAATAAGTTTTTCATAATCATCATTGATATCAATTATGTTAAAAATAGTGAGTTTATTCTCATCAAGGATGGCCTGAAGAAATTGAGGATACCCACAAGCCTCACTAAAAGATATGTCCAGGATGGGGAAACCTGGGAAATATAGCCTGCCCGCCCCCCAATCATGCTTCTAGAAGTTTATGTTCCCTTTTCCCCACTTACCACTGAGAGTGATGATTTAAATCCTCCATGAATGGATGAATCAGATTCTATATCCGAGATGAATTATATCCCTACTCCCACATATTCTGACCGTATATGTATTTCATTGTCTTTCCCCAAAGGGACCGACCTTCCAGCACTTCCCACGCAAGCTTTCCCTGAATCCCATCTATGGATGAGGAGACACACCTCAGATTAATCCCACCTTCGGAGAGAGGCCTTGCAAGAAGTTTCCCCAAAGCCCAATGATGTCTACCCTCTATCCGCACATCCCATATAAAGAACACTATACTCTTATCCAATTTGGAAATTACAGTTTTGGGAACCTTCTAGGTAGAAAGAATATGCATGGTAATGGAGACCAAGACACTATTCACTAATGTTATATGACCTTCGATGGAAGGAAATCTATTTTCCCAGTTATAAATCCGCCCAGAGATTTTGCTGATATGTTTATCAAAATGATGGACCCTAAGAGTGGAGGGACTAACTGGAGCCCCCAGATAATCCATGTGAAAGGAGACTCTCTCTATATTCAAACATAGCTCCACATCCCTCACCCTTATATCAGAGCAATCACTAGTTATATAAAACGTAATTTTCTTTTTGTTCACCACCTACTCGCTCCACTTAAAATATCCTCCTAGAAGACAATTCAATCACTTCATGAAATTTCTACTTCCATTGATAAAGACAATTTTTTCATCTGCAAACATCAACTGTGAGATGCCCCTTGTTGCATTCCTATTGTGATAGGGGATAATTTTACCCATATTCAGGCCTTGATTAATAAAGCAGCTAAAAGCGTTTTGAGAGGGAATGAAAAGAGTGGCGGAAAGAGGATCCCCTTGCCGGAGACCATGACATGTCTTGAAAACCCCAAATTTTTTACCCATAAAGGATGTTGAAATCCACGTTGAGTTGAAACAAGGGAAAAGTAAGTCACTAGTCCAAATAGAGAACCCCATGCTTGTCAAGACTTTGAGAACAAAACCCCATTCCATATTGTCATATGACTTGTTCATATCTATCATCACCACAAAATTACCCCAAAAAGACCTGTTTTTGATGCCACTAACCATTTCCTAATCTACACTTATTTCGCCCTCAATAGACATCACTTTAATGAACCCCTGCTATTCTGAGGCCATCCAAGAATCCAGGTGAACAACCAGTCTTCTGTTCAAAATGTTGCCCAAGGTCTTGTATGGTATATTTCATATACTAATCGGCTGATACTGATCAATAGACTGAGTATTACCCACCTTAGGAATATGAACCATCTTGGTTTCACAGGAAATACAATGCAAGTCCTCCCTAGAAGAAATCATGAACAACTCTCACAAGGCCCCCTTTAAAAAGGTCCCACATCTCCCTATAAAAAATACAAGGAAGCTATCAGGCCCTAGTGTGCTATCTGGGTTCAATGAAAAAATCTTCTCATAAACATCAGTCTCATCCAGAGTCCTCCTCACATCCTCATCAATGTCCTCTGAAAAACATCTTGGAATTCCCTTAAAATTCCAGCACCCCCACTCAGATATCCCCCTGCCATATTTGGATTTGGTGCAGTCAATAGAGATTTGAGGGCCCCATTAACCATGGCCCCTATCTCATCACGATCACTTATGAAGGAACCGTCTTCTCTAAAAATGCTGGGATGCTGAACATTTTAGCTTTCTCTAATGCAGGCATGAAAATTGCCAGAGTTCTTATCTCCCTCGCGAAGCCATCTGACTTTGGCATTCTCTCTAGCTAGCCTCTCTTATCTAAGAAGACTATCAGAAAAATGATCCCTTTTGATTCTAAGTTCGATAAATAGCGACTCATTCCAAGCCTGTTCCTAGATATTCTCTAATAGTTCCACCTATTTACTAATCTCGACCAAATCATTATCATGAGATGGTATCTTCTTTATCCAGGAGCATAGAATATTTTTGATCCGTCTCAACTTGTATTGAAGAGTGTTCCACGGGTTCCCCCAGAGATGAAAGTCCCAAGCTTCATTGACCACATCTGAGAAATCTGGTTCTTCCATCCACATTCCGGAATAAATACACAACCTTTGCTACTCGGCCCTACACTCAGAGAAACATGAAGTAGAGAGTGATCAGATAAACACCGAACGAGATGAAAAACACTGAAATCCAGAAACATTGAAACAACAGCCTCCTTCATTAGTAATCTCTCAAGACGACCATAGGTACATCTCCCTACAAGGCAGTTATTACACCACGTATATCTACATTAACATAATCCGTCAAAAACAGCCAAATATGGGAGTGAGAAGGATACCCGCGCAAAAAGCCTCGAACCATAAGACCCTGCGCATACTCATTTATCTTTCTAGAAACCATTTTTGGTTCCAGGATAGAAACCATTAAACCCTGATTGTTTCTAAGCTTGTTGAAGATGAAATTAGACATTTCCCTAGCCCTGAGACCACACAAGTTCCAAATTAAAACATTATACATTGAGTCGGGCACGTCGGGCTTTGGCTCGAGACTCCTGGCCCCCTGTAGAATGAAGCGAGAAAGCACATACCATCACACCGAATTTTTATTTAGATCATGTTCAAAAAAAACATTCACCTTCGAGGAAAATTTACATGAAGAGACCACTCCTCTGGAAGACACCTTGCAGGTAACATCTGGAGAAATAAATTCATTCCCTTCTAGAAAAACGTCACCCAACATCAGAGGCGATGAAGGTGAGCAGGGAGGGGAAGGAGGTGAAATCAATGTTGTAGACGACAGAGGAGATGACACCATTAGAGGAGGGATCCATGCCAGATGAGGAAGCTTCCAATGCAATGAGAGCGAGGAGTATACGAGGTCACTCAAGTCTTCCACCCTGGTGATCTCAGATATACAACCATGAGACGGAACCCAATCCCCCGCAGACAGAGATCGCAGACTAAGGGCCTGTTTGGCTGGGATGATACAGAGAGAAATGAAATGATATTGAGAGTAGAAATTGATTTCTCATGTTTAGCGAGATAATTTTAAGAGCAGAGAAATGATAAGGGGTGAAATAGAGAGAAATATATTTCTCTCCTGTTATTGTTTTTGAATCACCCCAAAATTGGGATGATTGGGATAGAAATGATGGTGAAGGGTTGTTAATATTTTAAAATTCCATTTTTATCCCTCTTTTCTACATGCATCACAATAGAATTTCATTTCTTTTATTTTAAAAAGATTCACCAAACAAGATAGAGATAAATTCAAATCATATCTTTTCTTTTACTATTTTATTGATCCAAACACAAGGAGAGAAATCAGAATCGTTTCATTTCTTTTCTTTTCGTTTATAAAATATTAAATCATTTCTTTTATTTTACTAAATTTTCCCCAAACACAGTGTAACTGAATTTCTGAGATTCAACCCCAAAGGATAGAGGTCGTTCTCTAGAACCTGGACCCAAGAGGTATCTCCCCTTCCACTGTAGATGGGAATCAGATTGTGAGAAGTGGGGGGTGGGGGCACATCAACGAAGACAAAAGGCCTAGATGAAGAGGCCTCCAACGTCAGAACAGAGGGAATCGAAACAATTCCTTTTCCCCGATCACATCCTTCCTGCCTAGAAGGCACCCACGTGTGAGAATGATGAGGAAAGGACCACCAACCCCCGCCCCCCAGAGTTGAAATCCTCCTAGTGAGCTTCGCGACAGACCTGTTAGGTATAACCAGATATATGGCAGAGAACAAAACCTGGGAAAATAGGATAGAACATATGCTGATGACGATCCTCCATTCCTTCAATCCTGATCACGAGATGATCCTGGAGAGGCCATGAAATATCCAACTCAAAAACAATTCCTACAACAGAAGCCTCCGCCATGCAAGAAGTATGATGATCAGCACAAAGGAAACTTTCCAGTGAATCCTTGATTTCTTTATGGAATGAACCACTCATTAGGGGAAAAGGAAACCCTAGAAGCGAGACCTAGATGACCACCTTGGAGAATTCACATCCATAATGGGAGTCCATCGACCAACAGGAGGGGGATAACCTCTACCTCCCCACAAATTGTTCACTCAAACACCAATCCTTCATGAAATCTTCCCAAGAAGCCAGAACGATACATAAAGCCTTCCGATCCAAAATTGACACTACTGCTGGAAGATGCAATCCCCAGTGCCTGATGCAAGCTTTAAAAACCCCAAGAGGAGGTTTATAGGCACTAAAGCATGCTAGCAATATCCACTGGAGATCCAAATTTTCTGCTGTGAAGGATGTCGCCGACACCTCAAGCACGGTAGCACCATTCGTCAAGAAGGAAGAAAAAGCCTCTTGACCAACCGGCGATGTTTCCTAGACCCGCTCACAAGTTGAGGGAGAATGTAGAAGAGCCTCCATGATGGAGGGTTGAGGGAGGTGAACTGATCCACCACCAATCATCAGATAACCTTCTGCCACCAAAGAAACATGCGAGAGAGCATTTTAATCCACTGGTTCATAGATACATTGATTATATAAGAACACTTAACATAAATGTTTCAAGTGACAGAAAACTTAAATGATGGATTAGATAGTCATAAAAAACTATAAATATATAAATAATGTAGTAACGTAACTGGGGTTGATGGCATTGAGGTCACAACCCCCAACCAATAAATGATCATATTTTGGAAGGGCTCTTGAATATGAACATGGTGATTATTTTCATTGAATATGAATTTAAAATGAAATTCTATATGAAATCTACATGGAAAAACTAATGAGAGTTTATATAACATCAATACATTGAAGGATAAGTCATATACCACCTACCACGATGTTGTAGCAATCTCCATGTTTAGTATCAACCCTTATTTTGTATTTGATAGAAAAAATTAAAGATCCTATTAACCCCATGACAATATAGAATATTATTTTTCATTGGAATCATTTCATTTAGGGAACAAAATTTGATGAATATAGACTGTGGAATGATGAATGTACTTAAGAGAATCTAATTGGAAAAATACATGATCGATAGGACATCATATGAAAAATTTATAAATAAATCTAGGATGGATAACTTTGTTGATACAATGACTTTGAAAACCCCCAAAACATTTGAAATAATAGGGGATGATAAGGAACTCTTTTTTAAAATAAATTTCATGTAAAAATCATAAATTGAACTAGAAATATTATGTCTTAAGGATTAGTTCCATGCTCAGACAAAATGTATACCAAATGTGTGCACCTTACTTCCTTAGGGGGCCCCTCATAGTTTCTCAGAACTATTTGACAAACCTTGCACAAACCATGTTTTATGGATCTATAGAAAACTAAAAACCACCGACATGGGTGTGTGACCCTAGCTGCATGGTTTTCTTAATCAAAACATCCTCCTTCACCCCTATGTACTCCATCACATGAGTAGATGCTATCATGCGGCATATCCACTATGGTTTCTAGTATCAGTGTGGCCCATCACACTTTTCAATAAAATGGGATCTATGCTCTAAAGAATTCCTTGACAACATAGAAACATCATTGACCTCATCAAGAATCATGAAATGGTCATATATATTTTCTTGAAAAATATTTACAAGATCATACAACATAGAAAAACTATGTTTTTATAGTCTTTCCCATAAAAGTAACTTTTCTCCAAACTAAACTTACAAGGGTGAAAAAACATTATAATAGAAAAAATCTATCCATTGAGCAGATACATCGACATCCTTATCCTAAGTCTCATCCTGTAAATTAAAATTCATCTATAGAGCCCATACTAATGGCACATATAATCCTTTGGGAAATTTCATTCTCTTATCAAAAATTAGTATGGGATAACCATAAAAAAAGGAATTAGCGTCATACACAACCTCCTCTAATTCAAATGTTTGATACATGTTCTCTTGAAAATGAAAAAGCTATGAATTATGAAAGTTATCATTCAGGGAATTGCAACTCTGTGGTAAGATAAACTGATAGGTTATCTTCCCAACCCTATCCAAAATAAAAAATGTCCCTATATAACAAGGATAAAAATTCATTTTCATATGTATCCATATATTACCATGTCTGGGTGATAAACAAAAGAAAACATGATACTTGACCTCAAACTCTAGAAGTCATAGACAATGATTAGAAATACACTTTTTTTAAAGAATTTTTTGAAGACCTACAATTTCATAATCAGATGAACCTAATCCAATGTAACTTGTACGACGTAACTACCGACTAACACCGCCTATCCTTCCCATATGAATCCATGGGGTGAATGGATTAGGAGACCATAAATTTCATCATATGGATCCATAGAAATCATTTCATGAAAAATGTTATAGTTAGAAAACTCAATGAGATGAATATTATTCTCGAAAAACAAAAAAAAATCATAGATACTGGTTGTGATCGGGTCGTCTATGACTTGTGTCATCTATTATGATTTTCCATCAGTCTAGTGGATATATGATGTTCCTTGAAGAACCTTTTTCCCCGTAGTTCATTGTGACCCCTGCTAGAATCTCAATGTGAAATGACCTTCCTTGTTTGAAATGATTGTACAATGGACGTCATGTAGTTGTATGATGTCATATACATCCATTCCTCCCAAATCATCAACATTTATGTTCTCCAGAATAGGAAGAAAGTGGTATAAGTTTTTTAGTCAATTCAAAAATACCAAACTATGATAGTACACCAATGAGGTCTCACCAAAATGACTATGAAACTCATAGTGAAATCATCAATTTTCTATTTTGGGGCTGAAAATAGTGATAAAATTAGAGATTTTCACAATGTTATGAACCATATTTTTTTTGTTAAGATCCATTTTTTGGAGCTTAAAATGTTACATATTGTAGTCAATGGGATCATGGGGGTTTATGTGTATTATTTGGAGACTGAGCACTAACATTTAAAGAGTAAGACTATGATGCATGGTTATAAGAAATCATTCATCGAAGCTTCAATGCTTTCTCTAAAACCATGAGACTTGAAATAGTGGATAGATGGGGTCTACATGGGTTTTCAATAATAGTGTGACCAAAGGAACAGAGTCATTAATTTTATTTTAAATATTTAAAAGGAATTGTTTATAGTTGGAACATGGTTATGGAAATTTATCACCATAACTATAAAGATTTCCCTTATATGTATTGTCTTTGTTCACAATTGGCCGATAGTTTTTAAATCCTTGAAGTCAAACTGGGTTCCCATATATTTGGAGTTTAAATTACCCTTTTTCTTATAATGAAATATTTGTCCCTTATTTATTTCTTCCCTTTTTATCTATAGGACTCCTCCTCTTATCTATGCATGGATCCCCTGTCCATCACCACCTTAAGAGGAAGACCATTCCTCTTTTAGTTATCTATTTCTCTCTCAATTAGATCCATTGAAAATATATATGTAAGATCTTCAATATACTCCCTTCTATTTGATGTTCTTCCACACTCACTAGTTTATCTGTGCAAATAATAATATTCCTTATTATCATGGAATTTGAGTGTTTCATTGATTTCCATCGTTCTATGTTTAATCAAAGGCCGATGGTGGGTGTGGGAAGCATGATGATGCTATGGTAGGTGGTTATTATTATTTACTCTTATTTTGTTGCATCATATATTATGCGTCATTGTTCCATATGATGGACCCTTTCAGTACCACATCTAAATTTTTAATGATATTAATAAGAAATCCATGAATTTTATTAAGTGACAAGAACAAGTAGTGAATCAATAACTGGGGTTGATCTCTTTGATTTTTTTTTCATCCAAGGAGTGTTTTCTTCCATTGAGACTTAATTTCTGTGACTACAGATATCCCAAACATCCATGGTGGGATGTTTATTTATAATTGATACCATGAATAGATTTGGTTTTATTGAATTGGGTGTTGATACATATGTTATGCCCATATATTTCATTCCACAAATAACCCATTACACTACAATTATTTGACCATAATGTATTTTACAATATAAAGGATTGAATTAATGATATATTTCAATCTTTTAGACCTATTATATTTGGTTTTCATTACTAGTTTATTCTACCATAGTAGTTAGGGTTTATAAGGGGATCCTATTTAAGGGTTCCATGGATGTAATCATTATGACTCAAGAATAGATTTTTTTTCATAAACACAATTGTGGAGACACTAGTTATGCCAAAGATGTGATCTCTCTGAGTTAATCCATTTTACCTTCGGTCAAGGGACATACGCTCCTTAGGGGAGACCCTCGCGGTGAGCTTAGTGAAATATTGGTTGTACCATGCCAGGAGAAAGACTTAAGAACCTACATGTTATTATAGGTATGGAATCGAATATTAATTTGTTTTGGTTTCATGAATTTCATAGAGTGACACATTGGAATTCATTCTTGGGTTAGCTAGGATGTACACTATGATATTGGATTTATATTGAACCCTTATAGAGATATATGGAATTATTTTAGATTTTACATTAATGGAATCAAAGTGTCTTGTAATATTTTGAAGGGAGTGAAATTGAATTTAAATGAAAATGAATGTTTTAAAATAGAGTTGTTCTATTGAATTTCAAAATGAAGGGACATGTCTGCCATGCCCCATCAAATCTTGGGGATAGTACTCTTTCTGACTTATTATATTCATCACATTACCTTTAAAGGTTCTCATGGTTAAAACTCAACCACTTAGGATAGAACAGGTAGAATTGGATGTGTGTCCTATAAGAACCTAGTTTGATTTATTTATTTACTTATTTATTTATTTCAATTATTATTATGGGAAAATTGTTTATTTTATATTGCACTGAATGTTTTGATCCAATTATCGACGGAGGTGGTTTACAGAGATTGTATCTCACACACTACTAGGAACAAAATTAGTAAACGAGTAGACATTATAAATAAAGGTATTTATAATGTTATGTGGAAAAAATTTGACGTCTGATTATAATTACTGGTATAGAGTATGTGGGAAAAGGATCGATCATATTCTCGATATTCTGGTTATAACAGTTTTTTCATTTTTCTATATTTTTTGTTATAATATGGTATATACATGTTTCTCCAGTACCACATTCCTGATTATATATATATATATATATATGAGATTTAATAATAATTACCTTGTATATTTTTATTAAAAAGATTCTCAAAATTGATTATATTTCATACATTTTATTTAATTATTGTTCCCCTATTTCCTATTGTTTTTATATGATTCAATTGTTTATCACTTGTTTTATATCCCTATATTGCTACTCTCCTCTCTGATAAATGAGGTCATTGACTTGCCACAAATGCACCCATGTCCTTCACCACTATTCACCAGCCTTTGGTGTTTAGGGGGATGTTGCTGGGGTCTTGTGTCCTGTCATATTGGGGATCACTAAAGTAGAATCCAAGAAAGAGAATCACAAATTGGTATTAGAGGTATTACTTCATATTGTACTAATATTTTGGTTTACAAAATAGACTAGGATACTAGAATATTGTAATGATTATTTTCATGGGGGTTGATAACATACATATATTAGATACCCAAATTACCTATGATGTGTAAATGTTTTTTTATTGAGCTGTTACAGTTAAATGCATTTAACATTTATGTGATGCACAAATTTTTTACTGTTATTTATTTAGATTTTACATAAATTTGTTTCAAATAATTTTCCAACTAAATGATTTGACATTAAAGAAAGCATCATAAAAAAACTCTAGGATTTAATTTTTATGAATTATGACATGTTATATATATTATTCATCATGCATTGTTTTTTATCATTTGATTGTTGTTATTCCATGTACTTTATTCCATTAAATGATTTTAAATTTATATATAGAAATGTTTCATCATACCTTGTATGACTGAAAAATCATAATTAACACCTGATGTGTCTTTCATAACCTAAAAATGGTTTTTGCATAGGGTATAGTAGATTTCTTAGGCATATTATTGTGGCATGTTGATCCATCGTCCATTGGACTCTTGGTATTTAAGGTTTTATTGTTATGATTATTTTGATGTTACGATTAAATTTATAAGATTTATGGGAAAATATAAATTGAAAATGGTGAGCCATATAATTAAACCATTAAAAGATATTTAAATGCATAAATAAATAAAAATGAAACAACCTGAAAAATTAAATTGAAATCATAAATGAGAAATATGTAACCTTAAAACTAACCCATTTATTATTTGGTAGTTGGTTTTGTCTCCTATATTTTTTCTATCGATTGTTCTTATCACCTACACCATGCTGCTTGAGTAATATTGGGGTTGGAATGTTCTTATAGGTGGGTTTTGTGCCTATATATTCTTTACCACTATAACTATATGTTATCAATCATATATGAGAAGTGATATATGAATTTATAAGGTTATTACACTAAATCGTCCTCATTTTGAATGCCAAGAGAGTGTATGTGGGGACCCCTCAGATGTGGTGGGTGTTGATCCTCTCATGTTTCATCCAATATTAAAACATAAGGCACCTCTTGTAGATCTTTCCCTAGGTTATTATTCATAATTTCATGATATATTCTTTGGGTGGTGAACCATGACCAATCCATACTGTGGAAGAGTTGACTAGAGAGTTCTATTACATCTTCCTCCCACCTTCTCGGGTGATGGTGGACCTGTGTAAGATTTATCATGGATATAGGTCATAATACCCATCTTCATTATATCTAGATGTCTTCATAATGGAGGGTCAATCTCGCAACCTATATGTTTTTTAACACTTCCAATAGATGGCGGGACATCCTTACTAAAGATGGTGGACAATAGGGTATGGTATTAGAATACATCATTATAGCCCCCCATCGATAGATTCATCCCAGAAACATTTAAAATATATCACATTTGAGAGTTCATTCACATTACTCATGGTGACATTTCAGCGATGGAATACTCATATTGCTTCACATAATTACAACATTTTCCTGGAGCATGACTGGTGATGTGCTAACTAATGCGAGGTGATTTTATGATTGTATTTTATTTGCATATTCTCACATATGAAATTCATAACATTTAATTCCATATCATAGTTAGTGAACCATTCCCTCATCGTTTATATGATTTTGAGGGAATCAAACAATGTGAAACAATTTAGTTTAGGTTATAGTAAGACTAATGGTTTATGTAATGTATGTAATGAGAATTTCGAGGTTAGACATGATGGTAGTACAAGTCAGTTCAAACACCATGATTGCTATGTCAAATGTAATGAGTATTGCATACTAGAACAAAAAATACCTATTGTATGGGGAACCCTATCAAGTATTGAGCTGTAATTTGGATTAGGAACCTATCGTTTTTCTGTTAATAATTCCAACCAACGCCATGGGAGAAGGGAATTGTACCAACACCACTTTTAGGTTCATGATTAGTGACCCCTTTCAAGGATAGAATTTATACATTTATTGGCTACCCAGGTAGAGAATGTGGTCTTGGATAAGGTTTTCAGGTTTCATAGATGTGTTGTTATCGGAGTGAAACTACCGAGGGTAATCATCAAATATTTTAGTGGCTCATTAGAAGACATATTAATGTAGTGCTACCTATTCTAGAAGATAAAATTCCATGGTCATCTATAGTAATAGGTACAATTATGGTTTCATCTAATGTAGTTTTCACCTTATTCCATTCTATTTCATCAAATTACATTCTGTGTCCTGTAATATTAGAATTCTTTGCCTAGTGATATACTACTATATTGGTATTATGAATATTTACATACTGTTAGAATTTTGAGCATTAGTTATACACTAGTGAAATAATTTCCCACTAGAGATAGGTGGGTACTATTTCATGTGGAGTTTCATCATCCTCAAGATGATGAATTTTGACATCAATCTCGGTATGGACTATATTTTTCCATCTCAAGCCCAGGTGTATTGTTATCATCATCTTGTATTATTCACGTCGATTTGGGGTAGTACATATATCCATAGGGGTGAGAGGTATACCCATGAAATTAAATATGGACACAATAATACTACGCTAGGTAGAGGGATAACCCAGATGGCTATCCTCATTATTGGAGAGAAACGAATGATGTTTTCTAGAATTTTCATCTGCTTTTTGTCATTTTTTTGATTTATTCTAAAAAAAATCACCAACATAACTTTTTAGAGAGAGGGTTAGATTCCAATAGAAGTATAGAAAGGTGAAATAGAAGTCTACATTCTTTGCAATATGATTTATCCAATAGTGCTCCAAGAGGTTAAGATGAAGCATCAATATTCAGTGGCTAAGTGTATTATTTGTACCAACACATCCTTGTGGGTTTCAACAGTCATTGTTTCCATGATTAAAGTTGGTACCCCTGTATTTTTTATTATTATCTCTGAATGAACCAACTTATGCTAAATAATAGGTATAACCTAATTGTATAGATAACCAAATTAACAAAATATGATGGAAAATATTTTTCTCAAAGATATATTTTTGTTCGGGCTACCATCAGGTTCCTATGAGGCCATCAGACATACCATGAACCACATTATTGGAAATTCAATGATTTTTTATATATATGGTCATATTGAATGGTTTAATGAACACATAGAAAATCTTTATTAGTCTGAGGAATTCAGTTTTCCACCCATATCTGGATTCCCTTGGTTTGTATTCATAGGAAAAATCATTTTCAATTCCCTCACTATAACTAACCATTTGAATCACCATTCAATCATGTGGAATAATCTGAGAGATCACTTGACATATTCGAAGATGGAAAATTTCACTTCTATATAATCATGGTTAAATTTTTAGATCATAAAAAATTTCAGGAAGGTGTATCTGTTGACACACTGAAAGTGAGTGTCATAGATTCATAGGAAGAGTCTTTGAATGTTATTTATATACAAAACTTCTTTCTGATTGTTGGACATTACAGGTAATTCATCCAAGAATTTTCACACCTTCTAGAGATTCTTACGATATTGACATAGAAGTGTCTGAAATTTTAATTTACTAAGGGATATTAGATAGATTTATAAGAATTAATGATAATTCAAACTTCAATGTACATACTGATTCTCCCTGATCCAAGAAGAATCAATATTTTTTACCACGATACTTTTTGAATTGGGTTGGGGGAAATTATAATGAATTTTGATTGGGTTGTAGATATGGGTGTCAGCATATGAGGTCATAGGAGATGAAGAATCCAACACACATCCTTGAGAAAGTAATTTTGGTTCATGATCTATGTTATTGGAAACACAAATTATAGGTGACTGGTTATTTTTTCTACATAGACTATAAATGTCTCCAACACATTTATACATTGTGATACATGAATCATAGGTAGTTCAGGTGGGTAGAATACCTTGAATCCTTCTATGTTGAGACTTGTTAAACACCTGGGATGGGAAAATCCATATCTAATTTCTAGAGATGAAAAACTCACACTCAATCTATCAAATGGAATGAAATGAGATTTAGATTATATAAATGTTTTCTGAGTTTCACAAAGAGGATCAAGTAAAAAAATTCGATACCATTCATAGTGGATCTTACATTTACACCCTCCTAACGTGAGTCAATCTAGGTGTGGTAGCTCTATGATTCCAAGTGCCTCATTTTGATGGAGATCATCATAGGAGAGAACCCCCCCACTGAATTCATTATTTAGTGGAGGAGATACCCCACTATTCAATAGAAATGTCTGGTTTCCTCTAATATAATGGAATATTTGATATAGGAATATCATGCCTCTATTTGGGAATTTATCCCACGTCTTAACAATATGTAGAGGCATAGGCATCAAATTTATTGGTGGCTATGTATGGAGAGAAATATTTAAGAATTTATCACTTGGTTCTCCACCTATCAACAAGTGAAGGTAGAGCACCCAAAACCTGATAGACTTTTCCATCCTCTACCCATTAAAGAGTGGAAATAGAATGACATCACCATGGATTTATTTACAGTCTTGTTAAGATCCACACACGAATGTGATGTATCATGGTTGATTGTGAATAGGTCGTTCAAGGATTCAAAATTCAAACAGATCCAAGAGTCCATATATTTTGATTATCTATGAAGGTTGTATATCCGATTGATAGTGAAACTACATGGTGTTCTCCATTATATTTTGTCAAACCGAACAAATTCTTTATATCATTGTTATATAATGGTTTGAAAAAGTTATTTTGATCATAGGTTCTATTTAGTAAAACATATCAACCTCATACTGACGAGAAGTTAATGTTGATGATATAGGTGTTAGAGGATATGCTTCAAGCCTATATTCTTGATTTCATATGTTCACAAGTAAACTATATTCCCCCTTTTTGAGTTTTCATACATCAGTATAGTTTAGCAAATAATTCATATGGATTTGATGAGGCCATTTATGGTAAAACACTCTTCACACATCTGTAATGGATAGAGGTAGGTGGGGTAGATTTATTGGGTCCTCATCTCATTCAAGAAATATTATTGTATGACCAGCTGAATCATAAGAGTACAGATACATATCATTTAAAAGAACTTATATTGATCATCCCTTAAACCCTTTGAGTTCATGGTGGGGAATTGTTTCCTTCTACATGTATCAACTAGATTTGGTCAGAGGAAAATTTGGTTACATTTATTGTTATCTCCCAAAATATGTATGGTATTTCTATATATTGGAGAGTGTTGGGGTTGTATCCCATAAGTTGTAATTACCACATAGGTACCATTACAATCAAATTGTCATCCATATATTACAACATATTTAGAATAATTTTGAACTAATTTATTCATACGACCCAGATGATATTGAGATGGAGATGGATGTGTCATTCTAGGTGTATCTAATACATGTCATTGATCATAGAATGGTGGTTCATTGAGGTATGTTTGTCCCTATGCTTTGGGTGAAATGGAAGCATGGATTTCTACATGATTAGACTTTGGAGAAATAAGAAGAATAATGTCTACATCGGTGAGAATTCATCTACGAATATGCTTTACAACCCTCAAAAGGGAATGTCGAGGATGATTTATCTTAAATAAGATAGGTTGTAACATCACTTATTTTTTCAATGGTATGAACCATTATTCTCAGTTTAAATTACATTTTTTTAACTTTATAACAACACATAAGGGATTAAATGTTGTATCTGGGGGTACATAGATATTCTAGAGCCCATGTTCATGAAATTTAATGATGAATAATGGGAAGAATGGTTAGTAGAACTATTCATACCATACAACATGTTTTTCAAAAAACATGTGGCTTTAAACAGTAGTGAATCGGTGGGTATATGCCTTATCTATAACAGTTAGACCTAAGGGAAATAATCTGGTAATCCATTTTCAATTTTTGAAAGAAATATTTTTCATGGTTAGTGCTCGGATTTTAAGATTATTCACCTAAACCACATTGGGCGCCCCATAAATTATTGTCTTAGAGAATGATTGGTGCATTGTTTGGGAAATCGTGCTGCGAAATTGGTCACCCCGATAGTTTTGTGTGAAATTACTCTTTTTCCCTTACTAAAAAAGTTTACCCTAATTTATTTCTCCCTTAATTCTCTAAAAGACTCCTCCTGATCCTCTCCATGAATATATTTCCTTTCCCTCTAACCCTATGGATCAATATTACTCCTCCATCCATCATCTATTTGTGTCACCTTACATCCATAACAATTATCTCATTATGATCTTCAATCCTCTACCTTTTATTTGATGTTTCTTCATAGCTGATGTTGATCTATTTTGGTGCATGCTTAATTTCCCCATTTACAGGGAATTTGATAGACTTTTTGATTTATCTAATTCTATCTTTAACCAAATACTAATGTTAGATGAGGGATTACATACAATAATCTGGTATTTGGAATATATTATTTCACCTCATTTTTTATTTTATATTGTGATCAGTGTTCCAGGATCAGGACCCTCTGTGTGTTGCCTCTAATTAATTAATTGAATTAAATTGAGTGCCTAACCAAGCCTTTTCAAAACCTAGCTAGAAAAATATAATCCCACTTGATTTATCACTTGGAATTTATTTCAACAAATAGGTGTGGCCTACCTTTGAGCCTTAATTATCAATAGCATACATAAAATAAACATCCCTAGTAGTGTGTTGATTTATTATTGAATCCTTGAATTGAATAGGTTGGTCTTATTTTTGATGATGAAAAGTTTTTTAGTCCTATATACCCCATGTTGTAGATAAAAAATGAAACTAAAAAGAAATGAACATTATTCATTTCAATATATAATGTATTGAGTTAATGAAATGATCCTTTTTTCGAGACATGTTATAAATTATTTACCTGATTAACTATTTATACCATAGTATTAGGTGTGATGTAATAGGTTCCAGCTTGATGAACCCTTGGATGGTCTCATTGTGCCTCCTGGTTATAACTTTTCAGACTCATAGAAACACCGGTGGCATCACAAGATATTCCAGTGATATGTTTGTTGAGCATTATTTTATTTTTCATCAAGTCAACTAAAGAGAGTTCCCTAGGGGATACCCCTTGGAAGATATTAATCTAAATATGGTTTTACCAATACACATGTGATACTAGACCCCCAACATATGATACCATGATGGGAATCAATGATTAATCTATTTTGTTTTCACTCTATTCCTTGTGCGAATATTTCAAATTATTTTTAGGTTTCCCTAGGTATACTCTTTAACACTAGATTTACATTGATCCCCTACCATGATAGTTGTAATTCATTTAGAATTTACATGGATGGACCTAAGATGACTCATGATATTTTTTATAGAGGTTCAATTGAATCAAAAGGTAAATTTACGTTTTAAAAGTGAAACGGTCTGTTGATTTTGGAAAATATGAGGCATATCCCCTCATCCAAGTCACATGTTTTGTGATATTCTACCTTCTTAATTATTATATCTCTCACTTTACATTCATAGGTTGTCTCGGTTTTGACTCCCGGGATTAAGCCAAATATTTTATAATTTTATGGGTGTACTATTAGACACCATTCCGGTTAATTTATTTACTTATTTCTATATGTCATTAATTAGTAATGGAACATTGTTCATTTTATATTTCACTGAATGGTATGACATTGAAATTTTATGATCCAGGAACAATGGAAGAATGGGGAGGGTGGCCACCAATATGGATTTTTCCAGAATCAATTCTTATTTTGGGATCAATACTACAATGCATGACTATATCCAATTAATTAAATAAAGGATTTAGACAAGGAAAAATTTACCACATAACTCTTAAATAGGATCAATATATTTTGTTATAAATTAAATTAATTAAATTAATTCAATACCTCTACATTATTATTTCTATATTGGTTCGTCTGACCATTGATATTTGGGGCTCCTTTGTTGTGATATAGAGTTCAGGGGTAGATTTTATCTAGTAGGGATCCACAAGTTCTTACTGAATCTTATGATGACATAAAAGGAGTATCTTGGTGCTAGCCAGGAAGAGCATAGTGCTTGTGTCATCCTCCTTTGACAACCTTGAGATCCACATCCAAAGCATTCTATTATCCAATAGAGTATGGACACTGTCGTTCTAGAGAACATTATAGGAGAAAATAGATCTCTCAAGGATTCATATATTTATCCAAAATGTTGGGCCCTACCATAATGTATAGAATTTACATTCCCTAGGTTAAATGAGAAAATAGTAATAAAAATTGGAATTTAATTCACTAGCTAATAATAAATACTTTGAATAGGCGCCTTTATTAATTTTAATATTTCATATTAAACGCCCATTTCAAATAATAATTGAAATACCATTATTTCAATGACATTTGCTTAATTTTCATTTTATATTTAAATATTATTTAGTTAACTAATAATTAATATTAATTCTCACTAAACCTTTAAACTCAGTCCACCCATCCTCCTTATTATTTATTTCACTTGAATAATGATTTCTTATTTATCAAATAAATATAAGTGCATTATTCAGAAATAATTATACATCCCTTAAATAAAATATTATCTAGAGTAACCATTGATGAAATAAATGTGATCATGAATACATGAATAATTATTATACAACATATGGGATTAATATTTATCAAACTTGTTAAATAATTAATTATTTACCTGGGAATTTGGACACAAATAGTGTGTGACCCTCTAGGCCTCTTCCTTAGTGTAATAGGGTGAACCTGCCTAATATCCAATGTTATTTTCTAGCAACATGGCAAGACACCAATTGATTAAGATGTTAATTCCACCATGATATTTCTCCTCATATGGATTCTTACAATGTAATATAGTATGTTTATCTCAATATCTCATATCAAGAAGGTGGCATTGAAGTGAAATCAACCCATGTGCTCGATTTATCATTCTTTGACTTCACGAAAATTGAGCATACCTCTAGAACACCATGGACAATGATTTATTAATGTTATATCATTTCAATCAAAGGCCATGAGATATCAACATCAGTTATGGAACAAACGGGAAAATTCTTTTCTCACATTATTTGTTAATTCAATATTACTCATGATGGACCCAACATATCCTATCTCACCATGAATATATGACGTCACAATTATCCCCAATACATCTTTGTGTTCAAGTCACAATACACATTAAATTTAATCATAATTTCGAGGTACTAATACACATTTTCAAAGAATGGAACATCCAATGACAAATATATAAGCGGATTTCCTATCGGCGGGTCACATTCCCATAATATACTTCTAGACATTTAAAAGGGTGTACAACATGACATGGTGACTCAATGTCCTTTGAGTCTGCACCCATGATAGCCTATATCAATTTTGTCCGATCAAATGTCTTCATCCATGTACATAACTTTTGTTCAAAAATAATTTCATGTCACATCAGGGTTATCATTATAGAAGGGATATGCTATGACATTTTCGTGCAAATGATACTCATAGAACATTATAACATACATAGTCATGCAAAATAAAAACCACGATGTTATTAATATTCATCCAATGAATATATATTTATCACAATTTATAAAATATGATGGTTCTAGGGATCCAAGATTAAAATACTCCCACTTACACTAGAGATAACTAGTAAAAACATTCTCTCAGCTAGCTCTCACATGATACTCGTTCCTTTACTGAGATATGTCATTAGACAAGGGGCCCCCACATTCTCCTCCATGGTTAATCTTCATCCAAAAAATTAACCCATTTGATAAAAATACCTCAAGAGGTGATACTCTCAGTGTATGTGCTTTTTCTATTGATGTGACATTGCCTCTTTTCCAGGAGCCACCACAACAATATTTTCATAATACAATGTGATGGGGAATTTTCTGATAGGTACCCCATCATGTTCATGGGAAATTTTCCAAATCTAAAATGCTTACATGGATATATCAAAGGCCGCTATATAATCAGAATCCACTGTATAATTAGTGAAAACTTGATTTTTTTTACTCATCTAACTTCTAGCTCCTCTATTGAGATAGAAAATATATCCTGACTGTGACATCAGATCATTCAGATTCCTTCTAAAAACCATTATCAACATACCCTCAGATAACAAGTAATTCATATCCTCCATATAACATTAACATATCATGTTTTCTTCTTAGATACATATGAACAGTCTTAACAGAAGTCTGATGTTGTTCTCCTAGATCTTCTTGATATTTATCTACCATGATCAGTGGATAGGAAACATTAAGTCTAGTACATAATATGGGATAAATGAATTATCCTATCGATGAAGCCTATGACATCTTACTCATTTATTGTTCTCATGTTGTTTCAGTGGATATATTATCCTAAAAATATGTAAACCATGACACACTAGAAACATTTCCCTATTGTATTTTTCCATACTAATCCTCTTTAATAACTGGTCAATATATGAATGTTGACTTATTCCAAGAATCCTCATGTTTACATCTTGAATGATATTGATCCATAGAATGTATGCTTCTTCACCTAAGTCCATCATAGAGAAGCACTTGTACAACTATTCCTTAATAGACTATAAAACATGTATGTCATTAAAAATACATAACATGTTATCAACATATACTACTAGGATAATGAATGAATTCCCATTAATACTTTTGTAAACCCATAGCTCACATTATGTCTTAATGAAACTGAATTCATTTATTGCATCATCAAGTTTAATATTCCTTGACTAGGATGCATACTTTAATCCATAAATGGACCTATATAACGTAAAAACTCTTTCGGTATCCCCTAGTGTACCAAACCATTCTAGTTGTGCCATATAGACATCTTCTTAAAGGATCATGTTAAGGAATACAGTTTTGAAATCCATATAAAAAATATCATTGTTATATTAATATTCTATGACAAAATATGATTCTTATATATTTAAACCTAGAAACTGATGAAATGTTTTCATCATAGTCAGTTCTGTGACAGTTTTAAATAGTTTAGCCACTATCCATGCTATATAGGTACTTACATTGCCTTCTATGTCCAGTTACCTCTTGAATACCCACTTACATCAGACATGATATATATCAACTGGTCCATCGACTAGAACACAAACATTTTTATAATACATGGAATCCATCTCATAATTCTTAGCTTCTATCCATCATGCATCTTTTGAGCTTTGTACTTCCGCCTTAAAGTATATAGGTTCATCATTATCTGGAAATAATGATTCATCATCCCCATTGTTAAGAGAACCATATCTCTCTTCCTCCCATAACTCTATTACACTCCAACGTAGTACATGTGTTTCTCAAACCACTTCTTCCATGGGGACCTATGGAACTTATTCTGGTGCCAATTCATGTGTATCATAATCATCAACCTCATCAAAGTCTATCTTGATACCACTATCATTTTTTCTGGTATGCTCCCTCTTAAGAATGATGTTTTTTCTAGAAACATTAACTTCCATGTATGAGGAGTTGTATAGGTTGTATACCATTTTTCCTTAGGATAACATATAATGATACACCTCATGCCCTGAGGTAGTAATTTTGTGTATGAAAAACCCTAAAAAAATTCTCTCACCCCCGTGAAAGCGTATGTGATAAAATCGATTTCATTCCACTCTATAGATCGATGGGAATTCCATTTTAACATTTAGTTGGTGATCATTTTAATATGTATGTCATAGTTTATAATGAATATCCCCAAATGGATAATAGAATATATGCTTGACTCATCACTATTGTTACCTTTTTAAACAATTTATGGTTCCTCCTTTCACTAACACCGTTCTAATGTGGGGTTTAAGGTGGGGCGAGTTGAGACATAATCACAAACACTATTAAATAATCGATGAACTCTTGGTTATGATATTCACCACCACAATCTTAAAAACACTTCCTTGTCTTATTACCAAGATGATCCTATACATCATTCATGAATTCCTTGAAATCCACATAGGACTCAGACTTATACCTCATTAAATAAATATATACATATCAACTCTAGTAATTAGTACATGTTATGAAGTGAAAATAACCCCCTCTAGATTCTGTTGGATATGGTCAACACATATGCCGGTGTACCAATCCTAGAATTTCTATGGCCTATACACCCTGTCCACCAAATAGTGATTTGGTCATTTTCCCATTTAAATAAGAAATACATATATCAAGTGGTTTTATCTTGGAAGAGTCTAAATAACCATCTTGATAAAGCTTTGTCAGGCGATTCTCGTTTACATGACAAATACAGTGATGCCACAACATGGTGTTATATGATTCATGGGATCTTGATTCCTTATCATTTTCCAACACTAGGTTTTCATAATTTAATAAATTCATACCATTATATAAATGTTCCATAACATAACGTATGTAACGAATTTTATTTCAAAATTTGAAAATGAAACCATATTTATATTAACATGATACAAAAATTAAGATCTTGGTAACATTTGGTACATAATAACAGTCATGTAGAAAACATCAACTTAGTCAACAATGAAATGTGGTAGTCACCAAATGAATGAGAATCTAGTATCAAATCATTGCAAACTCATATATCGACCTATCCTCTAGATTTTTTTAATCTACTTGGTTTCTTCATTTGAATACAATTTTGAGGACCACAAGTTGTTCATAATACCCAATTTGTAGAAATGGAATCGTTTTACATAATAATTAATACACTATTTGATTTCCCAGTCATTTGGGTGCATTTCTTCTTATAGTGGGAAAACATGCCACAAAAAAAACAAACTAAATCCATTTCCTTAATATGCCTCTAGATCTTCATCTTCATGGTGAGACAATGTTTGGTCACAATAGACTATTTATAAATCATGGTACACTTTTCCATTTCCTTTCCCTTACAATTCACCATAAGGACTGCATGTTTATCACACCCCATGGCCTTATCCACTTTGTGAAACATGGTCAAATGTTCTGATAGGCTATTCTCATTGTTACTCGTATTATAATACCCAATAAAACAAGAGAAGGCAATTGTGTGTGATGATAGTATGATATTTGTAAGCAACTCATATGGGAATTTAATTCGTCATATGTCCTGATGCTCAATGTTGTCGATAAGAAATTCAACATGAGTCCCAGCTTGTGTAGACTCTCCTAGATTTGTGTTGAACAATGTGTTTGAGATATCGTACATCCCTTTCACGCCTTCTCCTGATAGAGATCCCAAATGTGATATGTCATGCAATAATAATTCATTTCCTCATGTTTCCTTAAGATCTCATTGGTCATGAATGATAGCATGAGGCACTAAAAATTCATAGAATCATTTAGATGTTTCTCATACACAGATAGATCCTCATCACTAACCTCATTCTAATATTCAACTCGTAGAGGATCATCCAGTGCATATAGTTTTATTTCAGTGTGAAGGATGACCCGATGGAGGCATTTTCACTCTATGAAATTAGTGTCAGTGAGAATGTTTTCCTTCATGAGTATGGATCACAAAAATATGTTTGATTTAAATTTTAATGATATTTCTATAAATAAAATGAACAATATTTTAGTACATTACATGATAATATTAAGACAATTTGATAAATAAATAAACATTAACATCCCAAAATATTATAAAAACCTTATAGCCCTCACCATTTGGATTCAAATATCCTGTTTCTTGGATATTATAGTGGAAAGTATACATATTCCACTCTCATCTCCTCGTATTTTTCTCATAAAAAACATGAATGGTTTTGGGTAGGCATTCTAGATTTAACCTACATTAAATCCTAGTGCCTTGATCTATTGAGTGGACTCCCCAATCATGAAATAATTATTTTATATTTCATCAACCCTTGCCTCTAAGTTACACCATTTCTAGATTTGGAAGTCGACCCTTGATGTAAACCAAGTTATGTAAACCCAAAACCTCAAATTAAAATTCGATGATAATTGAAAGCCCCACATCTGTTGCTGGTAAAGCACATTGAACTATTTTTTAAATTCTAAACGAAGTAATGGAAGGCTATACCCACAAAATTTTATTTTAGGGATTTTAAACTTTACGCGTAAACTGAATCTTTTTATATTTTCACGTGATTGTTAATATTATGTGGGATATACTCAATTGATTAACCATTTTTTGATAATAATTACCCATAAATCATTTTATATTAGTTTCATATTTAATTCTTGTTAATTCATTAATTATGTGATTTCTAAAATGCATCCATAATTAATAACCATGAAACTGACATAAATAAAATAAATGTTACGATAATGAGATTTTTCTAATGTATTTTTCATCTTGTAGTTTAAATACTAACCCTGACCTAGGGGAGAAAAAACTTTAACCTTTTAAGGTTCGTGTTTATAGAATTCCACATATCCACCTTTGTATCTCCTTGAATTGGTTTGACCTTGACTCCTAACATGAACCACCTCTGCTAACTTGGGAGAACCATCCATTAAATATTATTTTAACTCACATAAATTTTACGGTTAAAGTGGGGTTTAAATAAAAGAAAACATGGGCATGTAGTCCATACATATTAATGGGGACAAGGAACACATGCATTTTTTTTAATTTAACAAGTAAATTAAAAGAACACCAATAACATAAAATGCTCTAGTCTAGCATATGATCCTCAAAAAATAGAAAATGAATTATGTATTTAATAAAAAAATCATTCAATCCTTTAATCGTTCTTATTTTAGATAAACCCCGCTTCAAATGATTAATTATTATATGTAAGGAATCTTTCCTTTTACCTTAATTATTTTTTTAATTTCTATGAGATTCACATCTATTATAATTTTAAAAAAATTATCAAATTAATTTAAAATTATCTATTTACATAACTATTAACTTGGAGGAAACGTTGTGAATACCTATAAAAAACAATCCAACATGTATTATAAACGTATACAATTAATTATTTTTGACGTGTACCATGCAAAAACAATTATAATTGTAATACAACTCATAAATGATGTGGAAATATTTGAACATTATTGATATTTTTATAAAATAGACACTCACACACATATATATCAATCACATATCACATGTTGCGTCCCAACATTATGTCCAGAAGAAGTTACATGTATGAAGTGTTATAATATTATAATATATTTTAAATTTGGGAATTCCGGAAAAATAACATGGTGTGTAGATCTGACTACATGTCATGTAGCTCCCTCCCCATTCATTTGAAGTACACTCTGGTGTAAATGGCATGTGAGATGTACAACATAAATCATAGGAGTTCATGGTGTGTCCAGTGGGCCACATGTTGTGTAGACATCGTGTTACATGGTAACTAGTTGAGAAATCCATTTATGGGTTATATGACACAAACCTAGCCTGAAAGGACTACATGATGTGTGCAGTGGGCCACATGAAATGTAGTATGGCTTACCATGTACCAGTTTGTCTTGGTCAACACATTGTGTAATAATTAAGTAAATTTCATGTCATTAATTCACATGGGTTGAGTAATTTCTAAATTACTCTTGAAGCACCAAACACATCTCTATAGTTCGTGATCCGAATTACACACATGGTTGGAATAAAACATGATGTGTAACTCTGAATACATGATGTTTACTATATTTTTACCTAGATAGAATCATCGGTGCCTCCTGATAATATCCTTGATTTAATTTTAATAATAAAATTATTTGTTTCTATTAGATCCATGAAAAATGTCACAAGAGGAATACATATCATAATTCAAATTACTATAATGATTAAACATGAATTGAAAAAATAAATAAATAAACCTTAGAACATCAAATAATTGTTTAAATAATTATAAATGGAAATATTCCTCCTCTGATACAACTTGTAGGTTCCATGTGTAGTGGAAACATGGAATGGGAAGTGGCCAAAATTTATTTTTCCATAATCAATTATCATTATTTAATCAATATGACTGTAAACACCAGTATCCATGAAAGTAAGTGAAAAATTTATACCACAAATAATTCCATCATAACTCAGAGAGATAATGAACATATTTTTTTTATAAATAATTTAACTAAATTAATGAAATACCTCCAGGGTTTTCTTTGTTTGTTGATGTTTTTGAGCACAGATATGTGTTGATCCTTTATTGCATTGTAGAAATAAAGAGTAGATCTTCTCTAGTGGTGATCCAAAGGTGCACCACTAATCTTCGGACTACATTAATGGAGAATCCAAGAGCTAGCTTGGAATATCCTTTCTCATGTGTCATCGACCGTTGATCTCCTTAATAACCACTTTGAAAGTGATCTATTATCTGGTGGAGGATGGCTGCTATCATTCTTGAGATGTTATTAGAGAAAGTAGAGATCTCAGGTGTTGATATATTTCTCCAAAATGTTGTTCATAACCATTGTGGATAAAATTAACATTCCCCATGTTAAATGAGAAAATAATAACATAACCATGAATTTCATTCACTAGGTAATAATAAATAATAGGAATATGTTCCCTTGCGTATTTTATTATTCCATGTGAAACCCCAATGTCAAATTATAACAAAAATAACACTATTTTTATGACATGTTCTTAACATATATGTTATATTTAAATATTATTTCTCACTGTACCCTTACACTCGTCCCACCTATCCTCCTTAATATTTATCAGGCCTTAAAAATGAATATTTATTTGTTAAATTAATAGAATTATATTTATTTCCAATTAGTAAATATTCCATTTGCAATATATTCTTTTGAATAACTAGAAATGAAATAAATGTTATTAGGAAAACATCTATAATTATTAAACCACAATCGTGATTAATATTTCTCCATCTTGTTATACAATAATGTACTAAATTGAGATTTCAGATACACATGTGTGTGTTTCTATAGGATTTTTTCTTAGTTTAATTTATAAAACCTTCATAAAGTCCAAGGTTAGCATCTAGAAACATTCCATTGAACCAAAAAATAGTTCATTTTATGCCGCAAAGACATGTCGTCTCATAAAAATTCTTACCATGTAATATAATCTCTTTGTCTTGATATCTCCAACCATGTGGGTTGCATGCAAGTGTCATCAACACATGTGATCAATTTGTCACTATTTTACCACTCAGAAACTAAACGTGCCTATAAAATACCTTGAATATGGATTTATATAAGCTATATTATTTTTAGTAAAGGGCATAGGATATCAAAATCTGATATGGAATAGAAGGTAAAAATCCTTTCTCGCACTATTCATTAATAAAGTATAACTTGTGACACACCCAAAATATCCTACCCCATTGAAAAAATATTTAATAATGGTTTTTACCATACATATTAGTGAACAAGTCATAATACCCATTAATAATAATAATAAATTCTAAGGACCAATACACACATCCAAAAATAGGAACATTCCCCGACACTTATAAATTTTGATTTCCTATTGGAGGGCCTCATTCTTATAACATCATCCAGGATATTACCATGGGAATACACCATGGGAAGGCGCATAAATGTCATATGATTCTCCACCCCTGGTAGAATGTATTATTTTTGTTTTTTCAAATTATATCATCTGGCTACAAAATATTTGTTCATCAGTAGTGACATGGGACATCTGGGTTCTCATCATAGCGGGGATCCGCAACGACCATTTTGTATGAAAGCTACACATAAAAAATTATAACATATAATTTCATTCATAATGACTATCCTAATGTGATTTGGGTTCTATAAATATCTATGCAATAAAAAATATGTTTTTCATAATGTTTAAAATAAGTTCATTCGAGGGAACAAAATCCAATAAAAATTGTTTCTAGTGGCCTACAGATATTGTATCCCACACCCTACACAGACCACCATTTGTAGCCACATAGACATTATGACTTCATTTATTGATAAATGAATGTGGATAGATTCTGATGATTTAATTGACTTACTAGGATAGAATTTGGTTGAGTAGGACCAAGCCTATGCTCGACATTCAATCAAAGTAGTTTTTGGATTTTGGTTTATGATTATTTATCATGTGGTATAAGCCTATTCAGTATGTCCCATGTGCATGATTTTTTATAGATACATGTCCTATCATCACCATTACAATGTATTTTTTACTCATAATTTTTTTTATTTTTTCTTTATCGTACACATTTTATTATTACTATTTTACGGATGTTTATTATTTTAATCACCATCTTCCATTACCCATTTATTCATATACTTATATTTTTTAACTCTACTCTGATCAATGCAGGAATAGTATCCCCTTATACACACCCAAGGCCCTCACATCTATTCAACTTGCTCCCAAATTTGTGGAGATGCGCTTATTGTCTTGTGGACGACCATCTTGAGGCACCATGAAGTGGAATCTTTGGATGGACGTTATAATGGTTGCGAAAAGTCCATAAGACACTAGTAACCTAACTTATACTATTGAATGGTGGTACATATGGTAAAACAAGACGATATCTTACATTTCATTCAATTCCAAAAATACTATAATTTCATATTATGATTCAATATGGGGATTCATGGATTAATATTTCACTGATATGTGTTGGAAACTCAAATATATTCCTCTTTCATATATGTAGGAACCCAGATACACCCTAGAATTTGTAGGATGTCATCTCTATCAACTAATCAATTTGAAGTTGTGTTCTATTGAATAACCAATACATCACTATATTATATCAACCTTGTTTTCATCCTATCAAGGAATGATGGGGTAATAATTAAGGGTAGGAGATACAAGTGATATTGATTATCATGAAACTCAAAATAAATCTTTGAGAAGAGGTCCATACTTCTGGGATTCGTCACGGGTATCCTAAATAGCATATGTCTGAGGCTTCTAGCATAGCGAATCATCCACTAAATTTCCCTTTCTAGTAATATAAGAATGAAAAATGTTGATGGAAATAATATATTCCACCCATATTCAATATTCAATATTAATTTCACAATACCTAATGATATATTTGAGGTCTTTGTTGTTCTTATACACCAAAAATCACACAAACATCATATTGTGTCTCCATAAATTTATGGTGTGCACAGAATATTTTGGGTAGATGTCTTGTGTTATGTAGTTCCTTCAATAAGGCATGAATTCTTTAGACCTTAAACATTTACTATATCATCCTACATCGATACAACTTTCAACAAAATGCCTGATTCATGAAATAAGAGAATATAACCTCTACCATGATCTAATAGAATAAAAAATGCTGTCATGTTAAGCATCTGTTTAATCTTATGAAAGGATCTCTCTTTGTATTCTAGTAATAGAAAAATAAAATTATTATTCTTAATACTAGTAAGAGGTAATTAATGAAATGATTAATTATTTATTAAAATCATGTAATATCTAGGAACCCCTAAGAAACTATTAATACCAAACACATTCTTGAGACATTCCTAGGAAATGATAACACTCTCTATAACATGGTCAATAGATACCACTGATTTTGAGATAATATGACCCATTAAGTGATATTGGTTAATATAAAAGAGGAACATATCCTGATTGGAATAAATTATATGATCTCTCATGGTATTCAAAATTCACTGAATTTGTTTATCATGGCCTCTATGAGTGTAATAATACACTAATATGACATCCAAAAATACCCTAATAAAGAATCTAAATAGGGGCGGAACACTCTAGCCCTCAGAGACATGAAAATGTTTAGTGGATTCGTATGTTTGAACTATATAAATAGATACTCATAATTACCATACCTAAAATAATAAATTTTAAGATTTATGTTTGAAGGCCTAACACACACCTGATTATAGCCCAATACTAGTTTCATCATCGAGGATATCAAAGCCTCATGGGGTTGGTCGAAATGATCATATATTATAGGTAGTGGATATAGATTTTTAACCATAATATTGTGTTTCTGAAACATTCATCAGGGTGTGTCTACTACTCAAAAATCATTATTCACTGATGGAGGAATTGTACCACACATTCCAACTTTCCAATTGTGGGAGGAATTAAACAATTTAATAGATATGTTTTCTTATTGATCAAAATAGGATGATGGGATGTTAGTTCTACCTTCCATGTATTCCATTATGGATCATTTTTACATGTGTGGGAATCCCTCAACGATTAATATGTTTTTTTGAAACTCATTCATGTTCCATATCTTTGGGGATTCTGGTTAATTACATCTCTTCTATCTTGACATTCCTAGGCATCTAGTCAGGGAAACAAAATTTTATTTGGGGAGTTTTCACATTGGGAATTAGGGGAATGTATAGATTCTAGAACATTGGAGCCCTTGTATTATCACATTGATAGGGCTTCTCAAGTGAATGGAAACCTGAGGCATCCAGTGTTGATCACAAGGTATAATATGCAAGAAGCATGTCTTTAAAGGTTTCCCTAAGGCATCCCATATTTGTAATTGGGTCAGCCATGAGTTTAAATTCATGTGGATATAGAGGAAGGGATTTATTAGGATTCCTAATGAAGGTGGATTATAGATTAAAATCCATAGGAGGGATCACCTAGAACATTTACAAAATGGATCGATCATAATTCCCATTGAGAGATGACTTGAGATGGTGTGTTCTATAAAGGGAATGTTTCACACTATGAAGGGATAATTCTCTAGGATGGAGGTACCACGGTCTACCATTGAATAGGTGGGACCTCATGTTTGGATGAACATGGGTGATATGTTCCATAAAGTAATATATTTCACAACAAAAAGGATACTCTAGGCACCATTGTGAAAGGATCAGGAAGGTGGACCCCAATATGAGGGACACCAACGATTACACATTGGTGGGATTGAAATTCATCGAGGAATCCTATGTACCTTATTATGATGTCATGAGTCAAAATACATGTAGTAAAATTTTTTATATTGGGTATTAAACACTGAGAATTCCCTATCTAAACATGATTGATCTAATTTAGATAGTGTGGATTGTGTGGGGCTTACACACTAAGCCATTATAGGTGCTTCTAAGAATAGAGATGGTGAGGATTGGTCTTACAATCATAGATATAAAATATAGATTTCTGGATCACACCATGATTTCGTTTCTTGATTAAGAATTAGGTTGGACATAGATGAAATGATATAGTAGAATGAATGGAATACATGGACTGTGATATGTGGTTGGACATGATCCTCAATGATGACTCAGACATATACCTTTGGATGGGAATCAATATTGACATTTTTTGGTAAGTGGCATTGAGGCATACGTGTGGTTATCTACTATGGTGGAACCCAAAAGAAATGCAACCTCTATATTGGGGAACGATCCTCCCAAAATACTGATACATGATGGAATGACCAAGATGGAGATGGATGGTGGGATATGGGCGACGAGCTTTATCATAGAGGATGATTTCCATATATCCTAGGGAATGAGAATAAAATTCCATGTAGTTATGTGGGATTATGACACCATGGAGAAAACTGAGATGTAAATGAGGCATGTGGTTGAGGCTTACACACTGTGGCTGCACCAGGGACATTAATATGATTGGTGATAACCCAGAATGAGGAGGCCATCAGGATTGAGGTTGATGAATGGGATGATTGAACCATGTTGAGGTGGACTTGGGAAAATATGAAAGGATGATGTATGACGTGGGTGATGGTGGATTGATAAAAATACCCAATAAATGTGGATCTTTGGGGGTGCTTCCTATAAAGGGGTGGTGCCTCATCATGTTTGTATGTCCCATGGAGGGATTGCTTATGTTTACCATGATGATTCTTTAGAACACATTATGAGATTTAATCCATGAGATGTTTCCCATAAGGGGAAGGTTACACAATGTGAAGGGTAATCATTAAACTACAATAGGTGGATAAGTGAGGGTTCCCCCCTTGTAGGGGGAACCATGGTTTACCCATTGATGTATTAGAATAATGATATTGGATGATCATGGGTTTTGTGTCACATGAAGGGAATATTTCACACCACAAAGACTGATATGAACACCACTAGTGGTGGATTAGTGTTGGTGCACCCCTAAGAGGGGGTACTATGGTTTACTATTGATTGGGATTGAATATCGTGGATCATTCTTACACACACTATCTATAATATAAGGATCAAAACCCATGATGATTTTTTGATGGTGTCGGTCATATGCACTAGGACTTCCCTTTGCAAGAGGATTTATTATGGTTCAATAGTGTGGGGTTTATGCACTGAAACTGAATGAGCAAAGATATGAGATGTGATGATGATGATGGGTATTACATGTGGGATATTCCAATATGCCATGATGGTGTAGAATTTATGTGACTTAGGGTTATTACTAAGATATATCTGGTTGACTCTATGGAGTGGAAATAATTTGGATGGGTCTTATGTCTAGGATATTCTCAGGTTCCTTCATCACATCTGATAAAAATAGCATCCCATGTAAATTGTAGGTAGTAAGGTTGTAGTGTAACCACATGGGGATAAAAGAAATGTGTGGGGATTATACATGGAAGCTTACTATAGTGCCTTCCTCATGTCTCTCTAGGAGAGTATATCAACTTCTTTATAGTTTGAGGTATGTGATTGGGGCATAAACCTATTGATTGGCCAATACACTGCATGGAGAAATGAGGATGCAGGTTTTTGTTATTCATATCATGATAATGGAATGAGGAATCTTAGGCATTGAAAATAAGGAATATTTTTTGTGCCACATGCGGCATCCTATAATATTTATATAGGATATACCATTGATTAAAGTCATGTAGTGAAGACTATGGATGCATAGTTTTATATTGTGTTGTAGGGACAAGTAGGAGGAAGATTCCTATAAATGGATTCTGCGAGACTTATCTATGGGCTAACCTCTAAGGTTAATCTTGGCATAGGAGTAATGTTATAGGGTTTCAATATTTTAAGGAGTAATGGATCAAATCAAGGTACATAGGGAATACAAGATGAGATTCTCAACTAAAGACAGGGTAAATGGTCCCATAGGAGTTGGTTTACCGATGGAATTTCAATGAATGTGGAGCCGTAACATGAATCATGGTATTAAAGGGATATAAGAGTATGCTACATAGGGGTACAAGTAAAAATGACCCCGATAAGGCCAAAAATTTGATGGTGTGACTATCCATATTTCATTGGTGACATTTACAATACCGATAGGAATGAGATGGTGGACTAAGAATAGAGTTCGACAGTGGTATACAATGTTGTGCTGGTTTAAAACCCATGTGGTATAGACCAATGAGTGTAGGATTGGATGTTGTCACATATTATATGGTATTTGTACAATATGGGATTCATGCATGATTGGTTTTCACAACACTTGAGTGTGAAATATTGGGCACAATGGTGCTGTTCCACACAAGATTGGGTTTGTTCACAAGGACAAGGTTGCATGCAAGAGGAAACCTTTCATGCATCTGACTTATTCTAAAATGTGGTTTGGCATGGATCATTCTCATATGAGACCACATGCTGGTAGATACAAATGGTACCATTCACTCAATATCTCTACATATAGGGTTCCTTTATTCCATATTTATATGGATTATTTGTCTTACGCATAATTGAGAGATGGCAGAACACAAGATGACCACTATGATGAAGTCGGGGGGTGGCCTTCTATTTATTAAGAATTTTTTTTTGTAGAAGTGCTTAATATATTCTATTACAGATGATGTGTTTTAAATGATATTGTGCGTGTATGTACTTTTCCGACAAATTTACCTTTTTAAGGATCATGGAGTACCACTTGCACACACATTACATAGACATTTTCATGCAACCAGGGCAGAATATTCCCTTTAATGTCACATTAGGTGTGTATTATATATATATGAAGATCATTCATCCCATGTAAGATTCCAATCTTTCTTGAGAAAACATCATTCTTTCATATAAATCTATACATTTCCCCCAAAATCATATTGGCTTGCCATTTTAAAATGCATGACTTCAAATAGCCATAACATCGGATCCATCAATCTGTTCAAACACTATGAATAGTCATATTGAAGCCTATGAAATTTACTATTCCCCTAGATTATACATTCGGTGCATCCTTTGAATATATTTTCTGTTTCCAAAAGTTGGTTCAACCATTGGGAATCTATGATGAAGGGCCCTATCTACCCTATTGGAAAAAAATGTATAGGTGAACCACAGAAAAAAGTGGTGGGTTGGATAAAACATTTAGAATCCATATTTTTAAATATCTTTTGACCGTAAGGATCACTGAAGGATCTTACTCGCATGGGGGAATAGTCACTAAAGCATCTCTAAGAGCGATCTCAATAATAAACTATACATATCTCTCAAGAGGTAACTAGCGAAATCTTCTGAAAAAATTACCCTAAAATGATCTACTATGGTAGTAATATCTGATATTTTTAATCATAACTCATCCATGAAAATATTAAAAAATTTGGTAGTTTCCCAAAAAAATCCATATATGCAACGGTCTACCTATACGGGCCTAAACATCACATTCAAGAGAGTGTAATTGATACTTTTCCCATTTGATGTAAATGACTCCCTAAGGAGTTAACAATCTAAAATATCATGGAATGGAACCATGCAATCCATTTAGATAATGATGTCAAATACTATCATCTAGAGTATGAAGAGGTACCATAATTAATGATATCTACCTACCTTAGGGGAATAATATGTGCATTAGCATATTCCCTCTCAATAAACTCACAAAGGTGCGACCATAGTCACTAAAACAAAGAATTACTGAATTTCTATCTCAAAAATGTCCCTGGTCGACAATGAGATAAAGGTTTATAAATAAATTATATATAAAAAATAGATATAATAGTATAGGTTATGATAATAGTACCATGTTCTACATATTATCCATCACTTTGATCTATTGGAATCTACTATATGGCATGAAACAATCCTGGTCCATGATCATGTGATACATAATAACAAACCTATGCAAGACTTCTCTACTCATGTTGATGATCAGAACTCTGTCTACCACTACCATGACCTCCTTTTTTTTCTTTGTCTTCTTGTTCTACTCAAACTCCCGCACCTGATGTAGTATAAAAGATCATATTCCTTACAGTGGTTATGGTGCGGATCCTCTTCCACTTGAAATAGTTAGAATGGTTAGATGAATCTTTGAAGATACCTCATACAACTTCAACCATGATACCTCATTAGGTATCTACCAAATTATGTATTATTATTACCCTAAAACAATATTAATTGATTATAATGGATATTTTAGATACGATACTCTATATACTACTACTCTAAGGAAAAAACTATACATGACACTTCTTATTACAGGATGAAATACTGCCCTACCTCAGCACTCAACCTTTGTTCCACAAAAAACCACCTTTCCTCATGTTGAACATGGTAATATGTTCATGGTTCATGATCTTAGAAAATTTATATTTGTGAAATAAATTCACCTTTCTATGAATGGAATAATTATTCCCAAACATGATGCATCTAGAATGTGATATCTCATCATCATCTATAATTAGTGAATGCATTTCAACTCCATAAAACATGATGAATATTCCATAAAAAAATACCACCCTTATCTAGGTAAATGAAACTCTATCTCTCCCTGATCTCAGTATTAAATTAGTGAAAAAATGATAGAAGTTTTTATAACAGTCAGAACAGACCATGCACTGATGAAAACTAGCATGGGTAATCACATGCCACAAACACATGCAGAATCAAAAAAAAATATTAGTCAAATTCTTTACCCTCCTTTTTAAAGTTTTAAATAGAAGTTAATATAAAGATATAGTGGCCCCCAAAATACAATATGTATTATATGAACTTCCATCCCCAAAAAATAATGGTTGTTAGCACTGTTGAAACTCAAATGTTTGATTAGCTATAGTAGATTCTATTCATGGAGCACAATACATGGATTGCATTATAATTTAAAAACACATTCAAATAGGAGTTCTAGTTCCCATTTAAGTTAGAAACGGTGTGTCTCAGGTAGAATTAATCATGGTATTAATGTAGGATCATGTTAGATATTCTATTGGGTGTGGTCGGTGGAACCATCCTGAAATATGACATGATGAATTCATGGTGTTATTTCCATATAACTTCCAAGTACATGCCTTAGAAAAGGGTTTAAATTGGATTAAATCACTATAGAAAAAAATTTAATTATAAGTTCTAACTACATAGTTGACTACCCTAACATACCTTTTATAAGAATAGGGTATTGTTATGTGTTTAGGTTTGATTTATATGGTTTCTAGTAGGTGAAATTGTCAGTCACACTATTACGCTTCATTTATCAGAAACCGTTAAATTTTGTAAGCCAATATTTAGTTTTAATGTTTTAAATTACTTATTTAAATATTCCAAAGATCAATTAAAATGGATCTTTATTCCCATTGAATTTGGAATCATAGACCTTATCACTAAATCTGAACATATTTAGGTTACTTTTAACCTAGTTTATATTTTCTCTCAAAGTGTATAATGATGTATATGATGGATTGATTTGTAAAATTACCCATCTTATTTCATGAGGGTCGACACACCGCATGAATTCACATTGGATATCACATAATTATAGAAAAAATAGTATCTCATGTATCCCGAGGTATATAAATGATATAGGTAGAAACCATTCATTTATGACCCCACCTTCAACCCATAAAAACACTTTTTAGGTAGATTATTACAATTTAAATACCCAACTACCAAGACTACAGTAAATCATAGTAGAACATGAATATATAGAAATAATTAATCGCTCAACAATCATAGAAATAACAAAAAATTAAATAAGTAAAATTAATATATATAGCATGGGATATGCCTGAAATGCGATTTCTAGGTTCCTATAATGATGCATGACTGATTCTTCCTTGCCCTCATCTAATTGGGCTATAGATATAATTCAGTAATTATTCATAGTAATAATAATAACAAACACATATAATGTGTTTCACCCAACATTGGATTTATACAAACTATAATAAGAAAAATTGATAAAACATGAAGTCTAATATCAGGAAACTTGGTATCTACCCCCAATATGGGTTAACTATGCCAATTAATGACTTATAATGATGTTCCAATGAATTCATAATCTATTATATATTTTCACAAAATTATATTTACTGAAATTAAATGCAATGATGCCACAATATGATGTCTGGACCGGAATGCCACTTCATGGTGCCTCGAGTTAATGGGCCACATGGCCTTATTATCGTCTCCATGTATGCAAGAGTCTATAGACTAATAGTTGGGTCATAAGGTGTTTTTAGGGGGAGATTATTCCCTTATGTCTGAAGTAAAGAACAAATATTATAATGTGAAGAGAAATATAGTAATCATGAAATAAATGGACAAAGAGCAGTTAATAGGAATAAACATCCACAATTAATAATAGCAACAAAAACTATAATTTAATAATATACAAAATAATAAAAATGTATGACATGTCTCTATAAATAAAGAACATTTGAATAAAATGTAATTTTTAATTTGTTCTATATAATATAAATAAAAATAATCCAATAAATATAAAATCATCCCAATATCATTATATGTAGTCTACTACAATGTTCTTTTCAATGAATGCAAGAATTATTATGTGTCCATAGAGGGACACTTCCCGTTGTCAATGCATAAACAAAAATAAACTTCCAAGGTACCAACATTTTCCTAGATTATTTATGAGAGAAATATCAATAGGCCACCACAAATGATATCTATACCATGATGTCCTTGAATATAAATTGAATAATTTTTAGGTATATATGTGTAATGAAGAATAGAATAGTAATATAAATATCCCAATACATTCCTTAGCCTCTGCTGGTTTCGGGTCATTTAATAATATGTTATTTCGATAAAATTTATAATAAGTTTCATCTAAACCTTATATTATAGGGATAATGTAAGAGGATTCAAATTGAAATAATGGAATCCTATAGTGATAAGAATAATAGATGATCATAGGTATTTTCTGAAGAATCCTTGGTTGTACTATAAGTTAAAATGGATCCAAGGTAATAACAAGGGTATCTTTTACTTCAATGTTTGTGCTAACATGGTAATATCTTGTATACCTTCTATAAGTGGAATGAATGTAATCCACCAATATAATTACACTATATATAGTTCTAACAAAGTCCATGGATTGTGTCCAAGGTAAAATAGGCTACGAATGGGTGGTACAAATTTGGAGAATCCATGGATCCACATTTCTGAATACATTAGTATGGATCATATGAAAGTACCCAAGGAAACATAATAATATGATGAAAGTGAATGGATTCTACAGTGTCATGTTGGACATCCTAAATTAGACATGGAACTTGATTAAAGGTGGGTATCTCCTTGGAAACACAATCCTTGTATTAGAATTCCATCCTCTATGTGTACATTTGATTCTATTGGGAATCCAAGGCTTGTTCAAGATTGAAGAGTTCTATAAATAAAGAAACGGTTCTCTTCTAGTAGGCACATTAATGATTCAATATTTAGATTATGTCAGGTAATAATCATTCCATTTATTAATTAATAATTTTCATTCCAATTATATTGAGAAAATTTTAAAAGGATAATATGACTTATAAACATTTATTACATCCTATTAATATTTAATTATTACGATCATTTGTTTTCCATTAATAACCTTGATATGGTGGAAAAATGACATTCAACAAGTTTCTATTCAATTAAATTGTCATAGGACATGTGATATATATAAATATACATTCCAATATCTATCTAGAAAATTTAATTAATTAATTGTATCACTCTGCATATAAGGTTAATGGGTAGACAATACATGTGTTATCCATAATGTAGTTTAGGATCCATTAATTATAAAATAATTCATATCATAGAAGGGTAAAGTGATAGCACAGCTGAACGGTGGGACAAACAGTCATGAAAAACCATTAATGTCGAGAATAATAGATCACTCTATATGGGGTGGATGGTGTCACGATGATAACCTCCAAATATTTAACGATCATATACATGAAGAAATCTATAATACATGAATGATGATTATAAGCCTAGAATATGAGTTTAATAACAATCACCAAATGAAACCGGCATTCACTCAATAATGATGATTTATTTATTGTAATGAAATTGAAGGATGAGTAATATACCACCTACCTTGAGTTCATATCACCCACCTCATCTAACATCATCCCTTATATTGGTCAGTATTATAAGAAAACTGGTTAATATATTCAGACCATGTAAATTGGGAAAATGATCCAGGACCATAACAACATCGCAATGGGAATGTAAATTGAAAACCCAATGCTATATAAGAATTAATGTTCTTAAACAAATGCAATTATACCGATCGATCAAGAATTAGATGGATAAGAGATCAGGAAATCTATTTTAGAGGACATGGGATCCCCAAAAGTGGTTAAACCCCCTACACTGTAGAAATTAGAATAGTGGAGGAAAATTTTGTTTTTTATATATTTTATTGGAAAATCATATATCCATCCATAAAATCTCGGTTTTATGGTATTTCCATGTTGTTGTCCAATCCAAGCTCTAAATTTGTGCGGATCTTTACATCCCAGGGGACCCCACATGGTTAGGTCACATGGTTTATGATGATATGAACCAACTATGGTATATGGGTATAATAAGAACCTTAAACCACCTACATTGGAATGTACCCATAGTTGTAGAGTTTCCTTATACTGTGGGGCCACTAACTACCATATGTATATCCTCACATAGATAGATGTAATTATTTAGCTTGTCACATATGTTTTATATTAACCATGTGTCACACCATAGTTTTCAAAGATGTGGTTTCATTCTTTAATCAATCATCACACTCTTATGAAACTGCCATGAGATAATTTCAAATAAAAAAAGACAAGGAAATGATTTAGAAAGAAATTTATTTGATCGTAACTCGACAATAAATTGGTTTCAAACACTATACACCCCCCATGACTCCATTATTCACCCAAATATTGTGTTACTCCAATCATAAGATTATTAAATAAGGTTCATCGTTAAAGGTGTACCACACATCCTTCATTTTTAAAAGACTCTGGTTGGTCATTATGATCCAATAAATTTCTACCATCTTTATTTCATGTTTATGTACCATTATTCTTGTTATTGATACAATTAAAACAATTTTTATCCTTTTCTAGGCCCCAATTCTACCTCTTTCTTCATGATTATTTCCCCATGATAGAGCCACTCTACTATAAAATTTTTATTAGTCATATGAAACACTTTTAAAACAACTTATACCAGGATCGTGTTATTTTTCAATGATTTATATAGAACACCCATAATATTTTCATTTATTTGATGAAAAATTAATCATAAATTGATATATGTTTTTTATTTTAATATCCTCATTAACAAAAAAAATTTATGACATTTATGCATATCAAAATTGACAACCATGAGTGAAAAAACCCCTTTATTTTTTATAACTATTATTTATTGTTCCCTTTCTAGGAAGGATGAGTTAAAAAAATAGATCAAGATGTATTATATTATTTGATATTTTTGATAACAAATATGAGACATCAAAAAATAATACATGATTTTTACTACTTTTCATAAACTTTTTGATATAACTCAACATTATTAATTTATTTCTAAGTTGTGTTTCATTAGTTATTAAATTCATATCTAAATTTGTCATAAAAGTTTGGGATATGTTCAAAACACCTATGTAATATTTTTCCAGAGTACCACTCTATATTACCATGTCCAAAAAACATAAAAACCATAATTAAATCAAACCATGTATAGTGTTATCTCGGTTGAGATTTGGTTACACATAGTCATCCTCACTTATTGATATTTCTAGATTCTCTACACATAGTAAATTTCATCCCAAATTTTATTAAACCATATAATTTTAATGTTACTGTTATTTAAAAAACATTTCTATTAGTTTTATAATGTCTACATTCGTTCTTATTTCAAATCAAATTTCTGATCATCTGGTTGTAATATATAGTGCCCCAGACCCGTGACCCTATGTCCTCTTCTAAAAATACTATATTTTATTAAATTATTAGTAATGAAGTGACTCAAAAATATAACATTTCAAAATTACAATTATGGAATCAAATTATTTATTCACTTATTTCCCAATGAATCCTTGTTAATATATAGTTTTAGTAAATTATGAACATCTAATAAAAACTCAACTTCATTTTAATAATTTATGTAAGCATTAAAAAAACTTATTAATTATTATGATAACATCACATAGGATAAAATGATCATCAAAAAATTTCGTAGTAAGGATTTTTAAATTAGAAACATTTTAAAGTATATGAAATCACAATGGAATCCTTTTTTCACCAATCTAAATAAGTTTAATGTAATAAAAATTTATTTAATAAAGAATAACAATTCATTTAATAATAAAAAAGGATTTATAAAAAAATGTACAGTTGACTATGTCAAAAGAGTTATTTAGAATATATTTAAATTAATGTAAAATTTAAATTGAAAATCATAAATATATAATAATTTGGATATATAAATTTTCGATTTCATATTTTTTTTAAAGAATCTAATTTCAAAATATTTAATAATAGAATAACTAAAACTATTTTTTAGAAAAAAATTCCACAAGAATAGAAAAAATAATTTAGTATCATTGATTATTGGGGGCTATATATGATCATACCTTCTATTAGGGGAACATACCCTTGAGGTTTGTGTTCACTCTTCAATACATGTCTTTTTAATGTTTATGAATTATATCAAGTAAATTAAATTTTTGCATTTCATGACCCTCTTTATTTATCCATTTTTTTTTAAAAAATATTTTCATAAATTATATCAAAGGATATATCATCATATTAATAAATATATATATATATCATAAAATAATTAAAGGAAACTAAAATTCATGGTAATTAATCATTTTACTGAGTTCTTCTTTAGAGTGTTTTTAACATGCAATAAAAATCATTGAAATGAAAACATTTAATATTTTATAAATACATAAAAGTAATTTTATACTTGTAAATTTTAAATTTAATATAAATTAAAAATATTTATCAATTTTTAAAACTCATTTTATTTGTTAGAATTCGTTTTCATGTTTAGAAAAAAAACAATGAAGACAATAGGAACATTGAAGGCATGTATATTTCCCACCTATCACATATAATAATAATTCTATTTATTTTTGGGTTCAATTTAAATTTCTAATGTTCATATAGTGTTTGAGTGTCATATTTTTAAATAAAAAGTTTCATATCATTCACCACTTTTCTTTACTGGGGGGTTTTATCAAAACATTATTTCCAAAACTATAATACGTAAAATATATATATTGAAATATATATATATGTAATCGACTAAAATTCAGGATTATAAATCATTTTTATGAGATATTATTTTGAAAATATACATGGAATTCCAATTAAAAGTTAAATTTGAAAGGATAAAATAAAATTTAATCGTAGGTGGAATCCATGATATATTTTTTTTCAAAATTCAATCATGCTAAAAAAAAGTGTTGAGATATTGAAATTAAAATAATTTTATACACTAAATGAAATATTAAAGAAAATTCCAAAATTAAAATTGAATGATAATAATAGAAAATATTTAAACAATCATGACGTGGAAACGGGTTTTTTAAAATGTAAATATTCAATAAATAATTAAAAGATAAGAATTTTTGTATTATTTTTCCATACAATGATGATTTTGGAAAAACATTAAATATATATATATAAATTATTTTTTATAATTGTAAACATTTTTTTTTAATTTGAAATTTCACTTCCCTTAGAAAAATTAATTTCAAAAGTACCAAAAGTGGATACATTTTTTATTGAATAAAATATTTGAAAACTGAACATGAAGTCAAAATAATTTTAAAATGTCGAAATTTTTTGTTATAAAAAATAACTTATAAATTTAAATATTTTAATGATGATACATGAATCATAAAACTATAACAAAACAATTTTTTTCTCATCCCCATTGGTATTTTACTATTAACATCACTCTATCAATTATTAATCATTTCTAAAAATACAAATTATGAACAACATCATCTAATATACTTAGTGTGGAGTCTATTAATAAATTGTCACAAAGTAGAATTCTATTTTATATTCCATTTATTTAGTTATTATTTTACAAATTTTTTTCTAATTCTATTAGAAGTGAACCTTCTATAATTGTTCTTTTTCGGTATATATTTTCATCATCATAGGATAAGAAGTCACCCAATCTAAAGAATTTTGCGGTATATTGTTTTTTTCTAACATTGTAGTGTGATATCTTGCTTTAAAAAAATATTTTTAACTATATATATAAAAATGAATCTATATTTTTATATAAAACAAATAATATATATATATATATATTTGATATTTTTACCCGCATTGAGGAACAATATGAGATGGATCACTAAGGAGATATGGGATCTTTTTATCATTACTAGTTTAATGAAATCATAATGAGTTATTATTTTATGAAAACATAATATTGATGTATATACATATATACAGTGGCATATAGAGCTGTATAAGATGACCTAAGATAAATTTCATTCTTGTGATATTTATCAAAACATACTCACAAGCCCTTGATATTATATATTTATGTTTGTATGTGTGTAAATATATATATTCCAATGTGTTATTTTATATACATGGCCCATAATTTTCCATTTCAATATTTTATCCGGGGTATAATGATTTCTTGGATTATCGTTATAGGAATATGATTTTATTATGATAACAATTTTCTTTATCCAAGATAACCATGAATCCCTTAGTTTTATACGTATATATATATATATATTACATAGATAAAAACATGAAGTGATGGCATTGAATTTTATATCGATGCAAACAGAAATGGATCAATGTCATTATGTGACACATGATGTGTAAGTGTTATTTCTAGGTATTTATAATGAGTAAAATATATTATTCTTTTTGTTAATCCCACATCATATTATGTTTTAGTCATTTCTTCACTAATAATAGTAAAATATTATTTCAATTTTATAAAAATACATCTCTAGGTATTGACGCCATTATATAGACAAGGAAAAATACTTGAGTATTTCAACTTGCATTCACTCATCTCCAATGTATTCACCCCCACACATCAATTTTTTCTCATGTATGCCCCTTGTTGGGGGTTAGACATTAGCCACCCTGAATCCATTGTTGGAAAGGTGTTGTTTCCCTGATTGTCATCAAATTCCCTTACTTCATGAATGGTTTTTTGCCAAATTTTTTCTGTTTTTTATAATATATATTATTTAACTCCCAAAAAAGCACTGACATAAAATTATAAAATCTAAAATAGATAGTAATTTTCAAATATACATTAATATCACAAAAAAATTAAATTTTATAAATATTAAACTTATTTTAGTGTTTAATATGTATAATTTGAAATATAATATTTAATTTAATTTTAATTAATTATATTTTTTTAAAATATATTATTTTCATTTATTTCATTTTTTCATAATAAATATTATTTTTTTATTTGAATAATAATTTCACCCTTTTGGTATTTTTTTTATCAAGATATAAATTCATATTAAATAACATAAAATGATTCAAAAAATGTAAATTTAAAATTTCAATAAGTAAAAAATAGGGACTTTTTTATGATTTGTATATTTAAAATTTCATAATTAATTTAGAAATAATTATACTTCAATGTATATTTTTTCAATTTTTAAATATAAATACCTACTATTTTATATCATTTAATTTTAGTTCGCCAAATGATTAATATATTTTTATTTATTTCTATTGAATCTTTAATCATCTCTGTAGAAGAAACTTCCATGGTTAGTCACGATGTATAACTCTTTAAAATATCAACTCATATAATATTTTCATTTATTATCCCCCAGTTCAATTAATTATAGTAATCCATTTTTCTATTTCATAATAATGGATAGTTTATATTTTTAATAAAACATTATTTACACTTATATTAATGAATGACCTGCAGTCTATGAATGATATTGTAACATTTTATTTTTCATTGTTATATAGTTCATTTTATTTTTTATACTATTTTCAAATATAAAAATAAATATAGATGTCATATTCTACAAATATATTTATCAAATAATCACAATTTTTTCATCTGGTGGATAGTGAATAGATCTTTTAAAATGAATATTCATTTAAAATAAAACTAACAATTCATATTTGTGATTTACATAGCTATAATATCAATGTAAGAATATTGATTTCTTCACCTCTTCCTTATAGTATGAATATCTTAATAATGATTTTTTTCAGTAACTTTGTATCATATAGTTTCCCTTATAAATGATCAAAGTCAGAATTCATCCTATATTTTATGTCATTCAAATTACTTATAAAAAACATAAGGAAATTATTTTTACATCCCTAATTTTTTATTTACTCATGCTGAAATTCAACTCATGAGCATGCTCATCAACTATATATCATTCTTATATAATTTTCTTCTACATTAGTACATGTTCAAATATTAAACTCATCCCTTCCTATATCATTATTTATTTATCATCCATAAAATATAGAATTTATGAAAATTTCATTTCACCTATTAAAATTAAAAATTGTACTTCTCTCTTTAAGGATTTAAATATATATTTCTTAGTGGACAAAAAAATATTGTGATTTACCAGGAGATATGAATTCCTCTTTAGATCATCATCCTCAAAACAATCTGGTGATTTATAATATATATATATATATATATATTTGAAATTGATAAATAATATATAATTATATTATTATTTAGACATAGGACTAAATTTTACTCCTCAGTTGAAATACTCAAATTCTTTGTGGCCTTCTTCTTGTTATTTTTCATCTATACATGAGACCTGTCATCCATATTATATAAAAAATTCATCACTATATTTTAAACTAATTCATATGTTATACTACAATAATAAACATATTATTCTTTATAAATAAATAATCAATATATCAAAACTAATCATATATCATACTTATACATTGGAAATAATATAGTGATATATTTTCTTACAAAAATATGATTACAATTTATCAATTAATTTCCTCATTCCATAAGAATCAGTCCTAAAATTTCATTGATTCCACTAAAAACAAATTACATGAAATATTCTCAAAATAAATATTGTAAACAATATATCACAATGAATTCCATCATTTACATATAAATATGGATTTTAAATCATTCTTCATACTTGAGAAATTCATTCATTTGAATAAAAGAATATTTATTATTTGATCTATATCATTCATATCCTTCATGTATTAAAAACATTCCATATTTAACAACAAAACAAATTTTATTTAATACCACTCGTTATAACCCAAGATAATTTTATATGGAGAGGTGAATCTACATGTTTCTATATTTTTATCTGTCGTGGATAATGATCCTGTTTCTGTTATATCCTGTTCATTTTAAAAAAACATTGTTAAACCATTGTTTACATTATTGATATCAAATTCGTCCATATCTATCATCATGTACATTATTAGAATATAAAATTTGTAGAACAACATGGGTTTCACTCAGTTCATCCACTTTTTGTTACCTCTAACAAGTATGAACTAAACATTAAACTATTGAAAAATCCTCAATAGCACATAATATTGTATCAATAAATGTTTAGGTAAATCCACTCAATAATAAATAACACTTCATGTACCTTCTTAGTTATTGTCACTCCTAACCAATGATCACATCATTTTTGAATGGATTGTTAAATATCTAACTAAATCAAATGTATCTATCCCTTATCATCCATTATGTAGTACTCTTGAGAATATTATTTTATATAAATGAATGTTTCTTTTTAATATAATGACATGATGGTAAATTCATATTTTATATGTACCAGTATTGGGAAATACAAATATATTTTCTACTTGATTCCCCACATTATACTAGATTAATGATATAAAATGTACTACAATGTATAATAAAATACTTGATAAAATATATGAGTTTTTTTTCATGAAATAGATTTTACACATCATCAAATAAAAATATATTGAAAAAATAATTCAAATATTGACATTCACGTCAATGTTATAAATCATCATTAAATTAATATACATATTGTAACCATGATGATCCAAAATACATTCATCTTATTTTGAAATAAAATTTATCTATTATCAATAATTAAACCAATATTACAATAACATTATATTCAATTCTACACAAAATAATTTCCATTCAAAAGATATTTTCATTATTATTATGTTAAAAAAAACTCAATATATATGATTCAGAAATAAAATAATTCTCATATTTTTGAACCATCATTCTTATTTCTTAAAAACACATATTTCGTTTTTTATAAAATATATTTTATTTTTTCACTCATTATATTATGTAAAATATCCTTCTCCCTCAATTATTCCATTTAATAATATAAATAAAAAATTTAAACTGAAATAATTAACAACCACAACCTTCGTATTCTTTAAACATATCCATTGGATCATCATCCTGAAAATCATCATCGTTGAAGTCTATTTGGAAATTGAAATTTTATCTATAATTGAATAATGGTAAATAATCAATTGTAGACCTAGAATTCATATTTTCTAACATCACAGTGTGATTTATACTATAAATCATCTATAAATAGCTATAAAACTTACTAAAAATGTCATATTACACCTGATATCACAAGGTTAACCATCCTAAGAAAAATCATTATTTAAAATATATTTCACCACACATGTCTTCCCTTTTAGATTGAACTCCACAAAAAAGGATATCAAAAACCTTCTATTAGGTCTTCTAAAAATCATTATATTTTCCACACTATTATTCACATGGATGATGTAGTCCCAAAACACAATTTTGTATGCCATTGAATTAATATTCCCCAAATTTTAGATAATTTATCAACCCCAACAAACATCACAATTCTATATAAAATAGATTGCGAAAAATTGAAACATATCATGGTATATCATGATGTATTTGTCATGATATTAAATAAATATTATTATTTTTATACTATTACAGTCTAACATTCATGGAATGAACTATCTTCTCTTAGTGTGGATGGATCATCCTAAAATGGAAAATGAAATTACACAAATCATTCATCATAATGAAACTAAAAAGAATATAATATATGCTACCATGTTCGGTGAAAAAGTGACACATTAATTATACTTTGGTTTCTCATATGTAACATGTCAGTTATCCTTATGTATGAGAGTACTTGACGAAAAATGTGCATTATTTTTCACTTCATCTAGAATATACCTTTATGAATACTAGGTGTGTTCTTCAATATCCATTTTTGAGATAGTGTGTCCTATTTACATCTATGATTTTTTATTTCACCTTAAAAAATAAATTTATATTCCATTACATTGCTAAACATTTTTTCACTTCAAGCTTCGAGACTCATAATTTAATGATTATCTTTTTAAGGACTCTTTCACAGTGAATAAAAATATCTTTCTTTAAGCATAAATCATAATGATTCATTTTAAATAAATATTTATAAAAATATATATCCATACATATATACTGAAGTCCCAACATCATCAAATTTGTTAAACGATTTTTAAATGACCAAATATCATTTCTAAAAATTATAGTAGGAAAACACATTCATAAAACATCCTTAAATATCAATACATCTTGTATTTTCCTCAAATCCATGATATAAATTCCTTATTACAAGACATAATAAAAATATGACATAGTTCCAGACTATGACATGAGACCCATAATTCGATGAGATATCCTACCATACTATCATCCTCTAAAAACAAATGAACTCATTGTTTCTTAAACAAATCCCAACATTCAAAATATTTAAATTCTATTCCCTAGAACAATCATATATGTATATATATATATATACACACATTAATTACCCCCAAATGTATAATGAATGATATACACAGGTGTTTAAAATTCCATAAAATTTTTTATACTTTTACATCCACTATATTTATTTTAATGTACTGATATTTCATGTAATATTTAAAGGTTATTATAGTTCTTAGTATATAATATTATCTTATGATTTTCCATGAAGAAACCCCATTTTGATTTCTTGTGGTCAAAATAAAAAATATAGGACCCAAATTTATTTTAATATTAGCTTATGGGATATCATAAACATTTAGACATCTTCTAATTATTTTTTTCACATGGTGATCTTTATTAGATATGATCATTTTGAAATACATGAAAATGGTAATACAATAGGATTGAGGTTCCATTTAAAGTTCCAATACATCATGACATCTAATGGTCTCCTGACTTGAAAATATTACCATTGTAAACTATTTGATATCTTACTATATTAAAATTAAGAAAACTATGAAATTGAAGTTGATGAGTGGTAGATTGTGTTGGGAGAATTATTGATTATAAGATAATGATTGAATAATAGAAATAAAATTTATCTCCTTTGAGTAGAAGTGATATATATACCTTATATAATCAATACATTTTTACTTTCAAAAACTCTAGGGCCATTGTAGATGAAGGTAAGTATGTATTTTTTTAATAATGACTAATAAAAAAGGAATGGATGATGTAAAATGTTTTACATCCTACAATGTGAGATATCACGACATAATGAGAATATGTAACACGATGTGTTTTTGTATGTTGGTTTTCGTTGTATGACTATTTCATTTTACCATAAGAGACATTATGGGTTTATATAATTTACACGTCATCTATTAATTTTACTCACTAGTATTGAGATAAGGGGGTAAAGGGCCATACGCAATAATATATTTAAAATTCATCCCAATTCTGGTGAATATGAGTGTATGATGTGGTGGGGACCACCATAGGGTTGAGGTATGCCTAAGTATTATGATCATCAATGAATTAATAATTCATTATTTTTTAATAATTGGATTTTTTTAATATATTTATTAAAATTAATCACATGGTATTATATGAATACATGAGACTATAATATACAAGTAAATATTATTTTAATATTTATCATTTTGTTAATTTTGTATGAATCATGAGTCAATTTAAAGACTATCCTTTGTCATGCAATATATTTATTATATATTAAAATTATTTGAATAAATATAAATTATTTTTATGGTTTTGTTAAGGAATAGTAATGTTTGGATTATATGTTATTTGGTTGCATTTTTATATATGTGGATTTGGGAAACATTTATGGATGTATAAAATATTCTATTTAAGTAAATAGAACCTCATTTCTGGGGTACAATTCATACCCACATATTTTATATATCCACATTCATTTTTAACTTCATCAAAGGAATGGAAAAATTTCTTTAATGTTTTCAATCCATGAAAATATTCATTGATTGAATCAATGAATTAGTGAAGATCATTGCAGCATTGAAGGATTTGTCATATATCTACTGTAGAACCTTAATAATGATGACCAATACTCTTTTAGGGTCTCTAAGAATTTATGGATAATATTTAGGGTATTTTCATTGTATCATTTATACAATGACAACTAATGTTGATATACAATTAAATTTTCCACCACTTTGAATGTGGTAAATAATTGATCAAATTTTGAGATTAATAATATCATATATGATATTGAGACCATTACTAGGGCCCAAGCTATGGGAGATGGAAATTTTTTATTAATATAAGGATGTAAAATATTATATCCTTAGCCATTAACCACTCACCATATTCCCTAGAATAATCTATTGGTATCATAGTGTTGATTACAAAATTTTGATCTATAAAATGTTAATTTTCATTAAATTTTGTAGGGTGAAATTTTTTGATCCAAACAGTTTGGAATACTCATCAATAAAATATTGAATATAAAATTTTATACCATCTATATATTTTTATAGATGTCTAATTTGGATTTTGTAAGGTAATGTTTCTGTTAATAATTCATGATCTTGAGTTTTGAATGCGGAGGTAATCTGGTGAAACCCCATTATCCAACATGTTGTGGCTGGATTCAAGTTACAATAACTATTCTAACTAGTGGGTGATGTTTGGAATTTTTCATTCAAATATAGTACCATAAATAGGATTTAATGATATCAAAAAATTCCAAATAATAAGGGGAATGAAGGTTCCAAGGAAAATTCTTAAGGAAAAAAATGGTAATTAAAAAATTATAGGATTCGAAATAGGGGTGGAAAATTTATTAATATTATTATATATAAAATATTAATTAAAAATGAACTAAAATTTGGGGGGGGGGTTTGGAATAATTATAGAACAAAAATAACCAATTTATTAAAAAATATTAATTTTGAATCTTATACTTGATTATTGAGGCCCCTTTTCCCCCACTAACGCCCTCCTATACCCAACAATCCACCATATCCTATACTGTTTGGAGAACATTCATGCCACTACCTCCTTTTAATTACATCCACATTTCCATGACACCCCAAAAACCATCACCATAAACATGAACCTCCTCACAAGATGGGGGGGCCTATAAAACCACGAAGCACACCGGCCACAACTTGAATCTGTTGGGTGAACCTCCTCTCTAACCCACCCATCGATTTCATCTCCCATGGATGACCATGATTTCCTCACCAAGTCACACCAACTAGGTCTTTGTTCTATTTTGGTTCCCCCTAATAGATTTTGAGTTTTCGACTTGACCTCCACCATATTTCAGTGAATCCCTATTGGACCAGTTTACCAACGGTCTTAGGTGGGTCTACATGAACTAGAACCCCTCTGTACAAGACTACCAAACCCTAAACCACCATTATTAGGTATTTTATAACTATAATTACCCTTTATAGATTATTTTTATCCTAGATCATGGTTTTGTGGTTTCACCCCATCCTCAAATTAGACTTGGTGGGGTTATGGGGCCCATCATGTATTTTTAATACTCATCAATTACATAATAGTTTTTTATTTTTAAATATTAATATAACATTCAAAATATTAATTTAATTTTTGTTTAAAATTAAATTATTTTAATGAAATAATATAAATATATTCTTTTAGTAAAAAAATAAATTTTATTTATTTAATTTTTCATGAACTATAATTTTTTACAATTTATTTTTTACCATGAATTAATTTTAACCAAGACTATCTTGAGAATTTTCTGATCATGAAATTTTTAGATTATAATATTCAATTAATTATTACAACTCTGTGTGATTATTTTAAAATTTAAATTTTCTTTTATGGTTTCTTCATATAATTTTTTTAATATTAATATATTACTGTAAATCCAGTAGTCTATTTAAATGTATTTTTTGATTCCCAAGATTCTCTATCCCATGTGGGATTATATTTTTATGGTGACACTGTGAAACACAAAACATTAAAAAATGGGTTTTCATACCAGGGGACATGTAGTGACGTTGGAATTCAAGGAGAACATCAGTACATGTCAAAATTAGAGTCGAGGGTTATCCCCTAGGTCATGGTGGATCCATTGAGTTTAAATGGATCAATTGATTTCAAATGATCATGACCAGATGGGAAAATATTTGCCTTGATACTTCTTTCTTCTTTTATGAATATTTTAATAGGAAAGACATAAAATAATAAAAAAACAAATCATATTGTTTTGATGAATTTTTTTATAAACACATGTTCAGTTTTGAGTGAAACCAAATAGTGTGAACACATTTAATTCAAAATGATTAAATTAATCAAGAAATATTAAACAACTTAAGATTAATATTAGGTTTTGAATATCACATACCATTTAAATTTGAAAAAAACCAAGTGCATGGGGAATTCATAATCCATAATTGACAGTACCTCCTAATATTGGAGAGTCTTAATTTAAACGATGTGGTAATATAATTAAAAATGGTAGCCAATATATATATACATTGATCAATGTTGGATCCAATTATGGTAACCTCATAAAGGGAATTAGGGATACGATTATGAAAAGTGGGGACTTCACTAAGTAGAAAAATGAGATGTGTGTTAAAGGGGTTAAACATCCAAGTTCTTACATTGAAACTCTCTTAGTAGTTTCATTTCTATATCTTGGACTATTATGGGTAATTTTAAGGACAAATTCCTATTTAATACACAAATGAATGGGTAATTTAAATATTTTAGTGAGAAATAATGTGGTTTAATAAAATATTTATATATATTTTGTGGTTTAATTACATATTTAATAATGTAAAAATTTAATCATGATAAAGTAATATGTTATAAAAGTATTTTTATAAAATGAAAATAATCACTACCAATGATTCATTATCACATCGATCTATACTAGGTAAAAAAAATATGCTGACTGGATTCAATATTTAGGATATGTATAGGTTCTTACTCATAGTATAATGAAAATAGAATAATAATTATATGTTAGAGACCTCCCATCTTATTGTCCCCCCTGAGGGATGAAGGAATATGGATAATGAAAAATATATGTAGAATATAGATGGTTCATTTGAATTATAATGTATCCTCTTTTCTCCGAGGTCTAGTAAATAGTAGTAAATTCATCAAGATAAATATTCTGACAATATGTTATCTCACAAAAACATTTTATATTATAAAATAGATTATCATGATATATATGAGATATCTAGAGAAATGTATTGGTGTTGGTCATCACATTGGAATCAAGAAGGACCGTATGCACACAAAAACAATTATGTACATTCAATGAACTAATTTACATGGGTTCATTCTAAACCAAACCAATTATTCTGATCACATTATTGAATCACTACTATAATGTTTTTAGACACAAATAATTAATTAAAATATGAACAACCTGAAAAAGTCACTCCAAGAACAACTGGACTTAGGTTTCCCTAGTTATCTAGAAATAAAAAATACAATTAATTTAGTCCTAAATGTAAATAAGAGGATGAAAGATAAGGGTTATATTGATAATCCCAACCCAAAAAAAAGTTTACACCATCCAAAAAAATGAAAAATATATTTATGAACTGAAATGTATCAGAGGTTATATACTTTTCATGTAGAAAGAATGTCCCCTAGAAGAATAATTTATGTATTGCGAAAAGAAGCAAGATGTTTCTTATTCTGTTAATGGTGTTATTGAATTCAATATTTCATTATATAAATGATTCTTATTAAATATAACATGTGGCTCACACCTTTATATTTATATATATCAGACATATATAATTGAGTTGATTACAAATAGAATGATGTATCATTGATTTGTGAATGTTGTGATACTAGAATCCTAACGGTGAGGGATTATCCTTTTTGGTTTTAATTTTTTTTGGTTATTATATTTAATAATTTTTATTATGTTCTTTTAGTTATGAGAATGTGAATATTAATCTCATGTTTATATACTATGGAATTTTTTTACATATTTTGAAATAAATGTTGTATTTTTTATAAGGATAACAATTTTTTTTCTATCGAGCATCATAAAAAACCCATGTCTATACAAAAACATGAAAACCATGTAATTATGATTAGAGCCCAAACTAGGTTCAATGATTCATTTAATACCTACCTACAACCCTCCATGTATATTCATGTAAATGAGAAATAATTTCCAATATTACAAGTATAATGTTTCATTGAATCAAATAACATATAACTTTTAGATATATGACATAGTTTCATATAATTGGAAATTAACAAAGAACCATTCTCATGGTATGAAATAACAGCAACTAAATTAATAGAATTCATTCATACTAACAATTTTTTCACTATTCCCTTTGAATAAAGGGGTTTCTTTTCATACTAAATTATGTGTACTGATTAGTATTGATGGTATGATTATATCTCCATAATGAGGTATATCTTAGATTCTTATTAAAAGTTTAATGAATAAAATAAAGAAGTAGAAACATGACATGATGTTAATGCTAAGGAACTTCACTCAGACTGATTTAGGGGGTATCTATACCAAGATTTCATTTATCACATGATAGATTGTGGGACAGTATCCAAACCCACTCCACCATATACACCTCAATCTAATGGTGTTAGTGAAAGGAGTAATTACACATTCCTAGATATAGTTAAATGAATGAATGGATTATTAACACATCAATTATCATTTTATCAATATGCATTTTATATACTTGTATATAACCATAACTGAATTCCTAATAATGTGATAAATGGGAATCCATATGAGTTTTACTTGGATGGAACCCTAATCTGTCATAGATATGTGTATGGGGAATGAATGATTTTTTTTCAAGACACTACATAGTTAAAAATTAGCATCCTGATGCACAAATTGAATCTGTATAGGATATGATAATGTGAACAATGGATATTACCATCATATAAATATAAAAATATAGAAAAATATAGATATATTTTATTAAATAATTAATGTCGAAAAAATTAATGATAATATGTTTTTTGATTGATATATGTTATTAAAAATATACATGGAATGTTAATGATGATTAAATATAATATGGAAATACAAATATTAATACTTAGGAAGCCCCAATGAAATAAAATTATTTCAATAGAATTAATTCCAATTAAAACAATATTAGATTATTTATATTTAAAAGATTTAATGAAATGAAAAATTTCAACTAATGGTTCCCTATAAATGTTAAATGATATATTTAAAATTCATTATAACCATAATCAACTGAATTGTACTTGAATTTAATAATCTAATCATTAATTTTAAAAAAATTGAATTTGAAATAGTCCTCTCTTATAAGGATGGTTTTGTAACATATTAAAAAAATTAAAACCATTTGGTCAAAAAAATTAATATAATTTTAAATATAAATGAAATAATCCCATGAATAAAATATCTTAAAAACTGATGAAAAATATTTTCCAAAAAATATGACAATTATAGGCCACCATTTTATTTAGCAGAAATTTAGAACACAAATTTTTTTGATAATTATAAATGTAATCTTATAATAAAAAAATCATTAAAATTATAATATCGTCGAATATTTTTACACATCTAATCATAAATGGGTTTTTTCTAAGAACATTAATTTCATCTTAATTACTATTTACCAAAATGATAATTATACAACACATTAGCCATGAATCGTAGTACAGAGTCCATGAATGATCACCTAATAAGCAGGATTACCATTTACATTCCATTTCAATGGTGAGATTACTATAATACATATTAATGTTTAAAAATAATTATATATTCTTTAAACTATATACTATATTGTCTTTATCAAAGTTTTTTCTCTATCTACCTGGCTATAATCATTTCTACTCACTTCTAGTATCTGGATTATTATATTTTACATGTAATTCATCTATTCCCATCTAGAACGAAATGTCATATATATATATATATATCTCTCTGTGTGTGTGTCTGTATATGAATAACAAATAAACACCTATAAACATCATGGCTTCTTGTATGAGAGGGGTTTGATAAGACATTGTGGTGTGTTAGGGGTCTATAAACATTGATCATCCTAATCAATTTTATGTTTATAATTTTTGTGATTAATTGATTAAAAAATATATATTTATATTATTGTATATGTTTATATAAAATTTATAGTGGTATATATAAGGGAAGAAAACAACCTCATCTATAACCCTATCCCTATGTGATTCTTCATACTATGAATCATGTGAATATAACCAATTGAGGCCTTGAGTATTTATGTTTCTATATATTATTGTGTTTATATATATATATATATATATGATAACCAAAATTACCTATTTTAGTGATTCAATGGGGATGAAATGATAACTTAAGGATTCAATATAGTCTTATGAGTTTCATTAAATCCTCATTTAGTTCATCCTAACAATACATGAATTCTTCATAATTATAAATATTTATGAATTTATATATATTTACCATATATGGAATAATATAGTGATGTGTTGGATATTCAACATGGAGAAAAGAGAATGTGTATGATGTTGTTATGCTACATATATTGAGATTGAGTTAGTTCTAAGATATTTTGTATCAATGAAAAAACAACTCTTTATATGCGTTCCAGAATAGACTTTTTTGATAGTGTGATCTCTCATACTAATAAAAAGAAACCTTTTAAAGGACAATACTCAATGTATTGACTCCAATATATAAACTTTCACACACACAAGATTGCATAGACACACATGTAATTGGTTCCCTTAGTTGCACCCAAATAGATATGTTTATTCCCATAATTTCCTCAATGCACATGATCAACAACATTCTCCTTACATATCTTTTTGGCATATATATTCCACAAAAATGTCCCTCTAGTATATTTGATTATGTCATGTTTGTTTCTACATTTTTTATATACATTATATAATGGAATTTATATATAATATATTGGTTAGTTTTATATTTCATATGAAGATATATATGATGTTTTCATAATGTTTTATGTTATTATATCATTTATATAAAAAACAATGGATGTTTTATTATATAAATAACATTTTAAATTCATCCAAGAATTCATTTTATTTTTTTTGTGGATTTAAATTAAATAATTTTAAATAAAGACCTTCTTATAAGAATAATTTAAATCATATTTGGGTTTTATATTACTCATTAATTAAATTATAGCCTCACTACATTTATTATCACATAAATAGAATTAGAAAATGTTATTACTGTAATCTAAAATATAGATTCATTTTCCATAGTTCTTATACCCTTTTACCATAATTTCACAAATAATTATCATTCATTCAATCTTAATTGAATATACTACTGTCATGTAGCAAGGCTTCAAGGTTTTTTTCAAAAATCTAGGCATCCTTTTTACAAATACATCTGAAAAAACCTTGATAATATTAATGGAAATAATAATGAACTATGAAGAATCTATAATTTTTTACATATAGTATTATGTTCTGGGAAAGAAATTTATTTTTATAAATCTACCAAACCTGGTCTGTTTTTATTATTCTTTTTATTGGAACATCCAATTTATTTGGTAGATTCTCAAAAGTTCAGTAGGTTATAACTATGTACATGTAGGATATTTATGGGTTTCCATCATCAATTTATATTCTAAAATTATACATGTATGCATATTCATAAATCATAGTGAAAAATTAAATAATACCACGATGATACCTCTCTATTGGGGATAAATTAAAGGACTATGATATTTGAATTTGGTTAAAAATAGGTTAGGAATAATGGTAATTTTTGTGTATATATATGTTATATGAAATATTATATGACAAATTTCTATAGAATATTAGGTTACAAAATGGTTCTTATCTATAGGGGATATTCATTATAATAAAAATGGAGATTTTATTATTTTGTAAAAGAAAAACTGTATCTTGAGATACCTGACCTTCCATCATTAGTATAGTTATAAAACAACTACCATTACCAAATATAATTTTTATGATAAATATCACTCCATAATTTTTTAAATAAGAAATAATCCCTTCCTAAATTATGATTCCATATAGTTTATTAAATACTATATATGTTTCACAAAAAAATTATAACAAAATATAATGTTATGTATTTTTAGAACTTTTTCAATGAAACACTAGATAGTTGACATAATTATATTTAGATCATTAGGATTTTATAAGATTTACCATACCATAATTTTTTAAACCAACTTAATTTTATAATCACTAATGTTAAAAAAAATTTAGTAATTATTTTTATTTAATATTTTTTAGATTTTAATGTTTGTCTAATCCATTACTTTTTTACCATCTCTAAAGTCTCATCCATGTTCTCTCAATCATGGTGTTAAAATAAATATTTTATTACTATAGTGCCTAATAAGTGACTCAATATTAAACATTTTATAATAACAATTCTCAAATCTAATTATTGGAAATCGATTTTCTTCAACATTTTTATTGTATTTGGATCTTATAATACAAACTCAATCTTATGTCAATACCTTAGGTTGTCCTTAAGAATACTATTTAATTTTAAGCACAATATCAATGAAAAATAATGTGGTCCATAAAATTTATCATAATCTATTCTAAACCATGAGAAATAACTTATTTAAAACAACATTTGAGAAACAAATAGACTAGTAAGGGTATAATAAATTGTCTTATATTATATTACATGATAAATAATTGAAATTTTTATTCATAAAAAATAATATATAAAATTTGTTGAAAAACATATTTATCATAAAAGTGAAATTTTCATTTACAATAAAAACAAATTAAACATTTCTATATAGTTAATTAAGACATGATATTTCATTATATGGGTTTTAATATATTTTTAAAAAATATTAACATGATATACATTAAAATTTAATAAAATCCTGAAATATAATTTCTAGTAGAAGATTATACTTTGAATATTATTTCAAAATATTTCTCAATGTAATAACTCATGTATTTTATATAGAATTTAATTTCAAAATAATGGAAAAACAATGGTAAAAATAGGAACATTGGAGGTATATATAGGGTATACATGTCACATAATGTAAAATATATCATAATTTTTGGGTTGACTCCCTATTCCTAATATTTTTACAATGAATAAGTGTCTTATGTTTATGTAATATTTATTTATATATTTCACCTATTTTCATTAGTTGGCTCTATTTTCAAAATTGTAACACATGATATATCTTTATTTAAATACTTACAAATATTTATATATATACTTATATAAATTTATGAAACTAAAATTATTTTTAATAAATATTTATGTTGAGATATTATTATAAAAAAATACATATAATTCATACATAAATTAAAATGTCCATGTACATAAGAAAATATAATCATTTTTGGTATTTATGAAAAAAATAAAAAGGAGATCATGCTTACCAAGAATATATGGGAGACTTCAATTTAAATAATTTTCATAAATTTCATCAATGTTTTGATATAATATTTAAATATTAAATTTAAATGAAAATTTTACAAATAATTTAAAAAATATTTTTGTGGAAATATGTTATTTTACAAAATAAATTCATTGTAAATTTTAAAAAGATATGAATTTTTACAAAACAATATCCATTAAAATAAAGGATTAGGGAAAAAAATAAAAAGTAAATTTTAAAAAAATTCTAAAATTTTAAAAATCGTTTTTTCATTCAAAATCACACTTCCATATAATTAAAATTAAACACAAACCATTAAAATAAATATTATTTTACCAATCTACATATTTGGAAACCAACATTGAAATAAAATAATATTTATAATATATTAAAATTTTGGATTGAAAACATAACATATAAATGTAAATATTTAATGAATTTTAGTTATGACCAAATACTAATATAAAACTATTTTTAGATATCATAATTGATTGTACTCACCTAATGAAATCATTACCTCTCTACATAACTATTTATACAACCACAATTATAAAGAAGAAAAATCCAATGATCATAGTATGGTTTCCACTAATGAACAAAGAAGAATGGTTCCCTTTTATATTCCACATATTTTGTGATCATTTTAAAATATGAAAATATACTTATTTTTAATTCAATAAGAAATCACCCATCAATAAAATTTCTTCACAAGTATTTATTTCTTGTCTACCAAGGCAATGAAATTTCTTACTCCCCAGTAGTTATGGATATATTATTTTTTTCTAACATTTCAACATGATTATAGAAGATAAAAAATATTTTAAACTATATATATATATCTAACATTTTTTAAAAATTGTTAATTAAAAAAACAACATCTATATATATAATTGATTTTTATGAAGAGTGATGGAAGAATATAAGAAGACTTTCTAAGGCTCTATGTTCTATATTCAAACATACATGGTTAAAAACATCATAATAAACAATTATATTAATAATATATAAGTGTGTGTCTATGTGTATCTATGTAAATATAGTGGCATACATAGTGGAAGAAAATTACATAATATAAATTTGTATTTCTGTGAGACTCTTACAAACATACTAACATGCACTAGATACACTGAATATTTGTGTGTGTGTGTGTGTATATGTATTCATATGTGTTTATATATATTTATATATCTGACCAACAATTTTCCACTCCTTCCTTTTATAAGGTATAAAAAGATGGAATAGGGTAACATTATCGGTTTATGAGTTTCATTCGATCCCCATTTGGTTCATCCATTCCCTCCTCAAATCAATCAGTTTATATGTTTGTATTAATACATATACATATATAATATTTATTAAAAAAATTATTGATGACATGGAAGATTATGACGATGCATAGGGAATGAGATCAATATCTTCAGGTGACACCCATATCTTTATGGATATTTGAATGAATTTATAATGAGTAAAAACTCTTTAGATTTACATTCATACATGATCAAACTTTGATTCAGTCCTGTTCTCACTTATATGAAAAAATATTCATATAGTCATATAATGCTACATCTCTGAGGATCAACACCTTGATTCAACCTCAGACAGTTTCCAAATTAAGATGACCTACATTCTCTCGGATTCCTTGTGTGCATACACACACATTAATTCTATCCCATGTTTTCCCCTATGTGCTGGGGAGGCAATTCTCACCCTCCATCCATTGCCAATAATGTGTTGTAACCCTTTTACTTATACTATTGCCTTGGTTCATTTTAGGTATTTTCTGTAATTTTTAGGCTATGTATAATATATATTTTCTAAAACCCATAAATTAAATAAAATATAATTAAATATTTTAAAATAGGAACAAATTTTAATAAATTTTAATACAAAAGAAAATTATGAATTTTTTTAATATTTTAAAACTATTATATTATAATATAAATAATTTTAAATATTATTTTATAATTATTTTTACATAAGTATATTATTTAGAATATTTTATTTATATTTCAATGATTATTTTATAGTAAATTATAATTTTTATAAGAGGAATAGATTTACACTATGGGTATATTTTTTCTTTTATCAAGATATCCCTACAAATTATTGAACATATAGTGATTAAAAAAAGGAAACATTAAAATTTAAAAAATTTCAAATATGGTACATTCTATAATTTGGATATTAAAAATTACATGAAAACCTTATAAATAATTCTTTTTTAAGGGATAACTAAAAATATCAAATTATTTAATTTTAATAACTAATATTTGAAATATCCTAATTTTACTTCTGTAAATTATTCCAATATTTTTAATTATTTCCATTGAGTCTATGATCATCTTTGGACGAGAAATTTTCATAGTAAATCAGGATGAGTATTTCTTCTACCATGAAATCTAAATATATGTTCCCATTTATTTTCCCCAAGTAATCATAACTATATCCATTAGTTTTTATGATTCATAGTAATATTTATTTCATATATGTTTGATTAAAATTATTTAATTATATTGTAATGAAATTTCTTTTGTTTATGATGGATATTTTAACACATTAGTTTCCCATTGTAATTTAAATTTTTTAATTCCATATAATATTATGGAAATTCAAAATTAACTAAACATGTAATATTTAATACATACATTTATCAACTAATCACAAATTCATTTCATTCTTTCATAGACAGTGATGAAATATATGAAAATTAATTCTCATTTAAAATAAATATAATAAAACATATCGTGGTGTTACACAACTAACATCACCATGTCAGAATCTTGAGTCATTCACTTAATACTTATAGAATAAATATTTCACCCTTGATTTTTTCTAATAAATCAATTCAATATTTTTTCTTACAAATTCTCATTAATTTTATTGGAAACATTAAATTTACCTATAAACAACTCATATAGTGAATTCATTTAAACAGAATTGAGAATCTTTTTGTCAATTCAAAACATCAATTACAGAATATATTCTTCATGTATATAACATTCTTGCATCATTTTAATCATCATTTTTATAGTGTCTAATATTAAAGTTAACTATTTGTTAACTAATTATTTTTTATATTTAAAAAAATATAAAATTTTCTAAAAATTCGTTTCACCTCATTTAATTAAGAATTTTTAATTGACTATATAGGGATTTGAATATATATTTTTTCTTATAGAAATAAATATCTATATTTATCACATTATTTGGATTCCCCATTATATCATTATCCTCAAAACATTATGGGGATGTATAATATATAAATTTATATTTTGAACAATTATCTACGGTAAAATTAGGTTAGTATATACACATACGATCAATTTTTTCACCTCAATTGAAATACCAAATTTACTTTTATCCTTTATCTTGTTATTTCTCATTTTTATTCTAGAAATATTACATTATCATATAAAAATTTCATATCCATATTTTTAACTAATTCAAATTTTACACTTATATATGAAATTTTTTTCACTTCTTTAAATAAATAATATTTATCATAAAATTCATCAAATTTCATACATATACCATTAGAAAGAATGTTCAGAACCATCGTCTCACAAACGATTATGACATTTACATTTAAATATTTCATGTAATCATTAATTATATTAGAAAAAAGAATTCCATTTAATAAGTTAATATTAATTATAATATCCATATCTTTTATAATTATTATATATTATAAAGAAAAGCTATACTATTGAATAAAAAAACATATTTAATTTAATACCACTACTTATAAACTTGAAAAAAAGTAAAAGGGGGAGTTGAATGTGAATGTTTATGTGTTCAAATTTTTCATGGTTAAAGGTTAATTTCCCCTCAAATGTTGTTCCATTTTTAAATTTATCACCAATAAAAATTAATTACACTATAATTATTAATCTCATCCATATCTAACATCATGTATGAGATTTGAATTTAAAATATATTGGGAATGATATCTTTCACTTTTTTCAACAACATTGGGTTGCCTCTAATGAGCATGAGCTATATGTTAGGATCACATAAAAAATCCTTTGTAACTCATAATGTTTTGAGGTTAAAATGTTTTTGTTAAGACACTCATCAATAAGACAAATTTCATGTACATGTTTAAGTGAATTAAATCCTCACCAAGTCACACATTCTACTGAATAAATTATATAATATCTCAAAATATCAAATGGATCACTCTGTTATATTCCCTTATGCACTAGTCGTGATGATAATGGCGTACATATTTTTATATCTCTTTTTGGTTTAATAACATTAAAGTTACTACATGTTTAAAAATTATAACTACTGGGATATACATCAATCTTTTCTGATGTAGTTCTCCATATTATAGTAGGGTGACACAATCAAACCAAATTTAAGGTATAATCCGCTCCTTGTTAAAAGAGATGAATATTTTTTCATGAAAAATTACTCACATTGCATCAAATAATAATATCTACACAAAATAATTCAAGTATTGAAATTTTCTTCAATGTATTTAATTATAATTACATTAATAGTCATGGTGTATCCCTGAATTTATAGAGTTGTTGAATCTTATTCTCTAATTTTTTTCTAAAATCAATAATTATGTCAATATTCTTTCCACATTATATTTATTTTTGAAAAAAATTACAATCAAATAATATTTTCAAAAATTATATTCTTAAAAAAAATCAATCACTCTAATTCAGATAAACCATAAGGATTATGTTATTGACCCTTTCTTATTTTTTATTTTATTAAATTATATAACCTTTTTTTTATTAAATATGTAATATTCTATGTTCTCATTCTATTTGGAATAATATTCTTCTCCATATTTTAATCAATTAAAAAATATGAATATGAAATTTATACTAATCTATTTAATTACCCTTGACTTCATATTCTTAAAACATATCTCTAGAATAATCATCAAGAAAATCATAATCACAGAACTATACAAGAAAAATTGAAGATTTATCAGAAATAGAATAAAATTTAATATAATAAAAAATTTTGCAATATATATATATATATAATTAATATTTTTAACATAAAAATGTGATATATACTACAAATCATTTGAACTAAGCTATAAATATAACTAAATATTTTATAGTACACATGATATCATAGTGTTTTGTGTCTTAAGACAAATATTTCAACAAAATTTATTTAACCATTCATGTCTTACCTTTTATATGAGACTATAAGAAATGTGAAATCAAAAACATAATTATATATGTCTCTAAAAATTCTACTTACATTCATTAATATTTTCCACATGTACGATGTAATCCGAAAACATAATATTCCATGACATTCCATTAACATTCCCACAATTTCAGTTAATTCATCAACCACAATAATCATCACAATTCTACATCAAATGGATTTAATGAAATTTCAACATCACTTGGTATATTATGATCTGTTGTTCAATATATTAATTAGTTATTATTTTTGGTAGGCAATTAGACATCCGATAATTAGTGTATTTTTACACCTTAATAATTTTTTTAAATAATTTTTTGAATAAATTTTACCTTTTCAATATTTTTCATTTCACACAACATTAAATAATGCATTTTTATTCAAAAGTAAAAAGTGTGTATTTCATTATACACACCACAAAGTTATTATTTCACTATATGAAACACATAGATTAAATTTTTCTATACCAAAAATCTAATGTTTTTCTGGGGTTATAAAAAAATTTGAACTATTTTGATAACTTTTGTCACACGCACAACCGTGTTCTACCAAACTCCAATTTACTATTAATATGGTAATTTAAATATTATTATAGTTACCATCTTTCCATTAGAAAAAAAATAACACATAAAATTATATAAATTATGAAAATATTTTTTAAAAATTTATATAAAATTAATCCTTTGGAAATAAATTAGTTAGAAATAATAGTAAGAACTGTTAAAAAATAAAGAAAATAAATTTATAAGAAATCAATGTTTCTCTGTACAAAGACCAATATAAATGAATAAATTATAAAAAACAAAATTTAAGTAATTATAATAATATTTATATATGAAATATTCCGTAAATTTATTTGAATGCTCATTTAAAAAAATTTTAGGCATAATAAAATAATAATTCCAATTTTGTGAATAAAATTATATATTTTTCAAAAGGATAATTTTTTCTCCCATTAATGGAGAAACCGATTTAAATATTACATTGAAACTATTATATATTAAATTTTAAAAAATACATTTCATATTTAACATTTGGATATTAAAATTTAGTTTGGTAGACTTTATGGTATTTTTCTGAAAAGGTTCATGTTAGATGAGTAGTTAAAAGTTCTAAATTGTAATTGAAAACATCATTCTTTGAAAATAATCTATGTTGATAAATTATATTTTTGATTAGATTTAAATTATAATAACATCAATTTGATATCCTTTAGTTCAATTTAGCCCATTGGGAGGAATCTCATATTGAACATGGATATAAAATCATTTCAATCTTTCAAACAATATTAAATTTAAAAACCATTTTTTAGCACATCTACAGTATTAATTTTAAATTAATTTTTCCAAAATCACTTTTCAAAATAATAAGAAATTTATTCCATTATTGGAATAATAATTTAATGGTTTTTTAAATAGGTCCCTTTTTATTTTTCCAATACATGAATAGTTTCATTGGTAATTATCGTTAAGAGGATAACGGGTAAAATTGGGTAACATATGTTAAAAATGAACTAATAATTATTATAAAACGTTAATAACACTTGGGTATATTTTTTTGAAGGAATTTAATTTTATAAATAAAACATAAGTTATGAAATTGAATAATTTAATAGTCACTTTTTCTATAAGGCCTCATCCTTAAACATTATATTATCTTGAATTAAGATTATAGATCACATTGGGGTTCTTTTTTAGGTTTAGAGTTTTATAGAATTAAGCCATAAAAAATACATTACATCTAAAAATTTACAAATTAGACACTTCTACTCAGTATCCATTATTTTCATAAATTTAATATTCATAAAAGAAAATAATAATTCTTTTCTTGACATAAATCTTGTTTAGTTCTTCCTTTCTCTTACCCTATCGTATACCCTGTGAATTTTTTTTGAAAAACATTGTATGAACATAAAAATATATATAAGTGTTATAAAATAAATAAAGAAAATATTTGTTCATAAATACATAAAAACATATGCCCTTTATCATACCTCATGTAATCATATGATTTATGAATAACACATAGAAATCAAAAATCCTAAAGGTGACTTGTGGCATCCATATCAGACATACATTTTCGCTTTCACGGCTATGTAGGGAGTTGCATTTCGAATACCCAACACAATATATTCTCTAATTCTATTAGAAGAGACATTCAATTTTACCTCTGTCACTTTACCAAATGCATTGGAGATCTATCTCGGGCTCACCCACCCTTGGTTTGTCATAGAACCACCAATATATGTAAACAATTCCCAATAACCATAACATATTCATGACACATAAAACAAGGAAAAATGGACTAAAAATATCCACATTGCAATCAAAATATATCATTTTAATATATTTACATAATCAATTCTTTATCAAATCATTTTCAAAACCGTTTAAAAAATTTAATAAATAGATTTTTGAATGAAAGTGTCTCATTCAACATTGATGATTTTAAAATAAATTTGTATTTCAAAACATTATGTCCATATAAATAAATCCTTAAAACCATATTTAAAACCTGGAAATTATTGACAATGATTTATAAGAATAAACTTTTAATGAATTTAATATGAAATTTTAGTTAAAGAGTTCATAACCTATTGAGAGATGCTTGAAAACAGATAATTTTTTGAATAAAATTAATCAATGCATATAATATCATGAGAATAAAGAGATTAATGATATAATATGTAAAAGGTTAGTATATACACCATATAAATGTGAATTGGGGTATAAAAAAAATAAGTTTCAATGGAATGTAATTTGGGACAAAGTCCCTTACAAATATCATATCCTTAGATTAAGGATAAATAAATGACATTATAATGTGTGAAAAATTATAATACACCCAATATAAGTGGATATTATGAGTAAAAAAATCATTGGTAGTTCACATATATCCATAACATGACTTAATCAAGAAGTATATGTTTAACCAAAAGAATGTAAATTGGGTTAAGAAGTTCTCTTATAGAAATTCGAAAGCCTAAAGGTGTCGCATTAAAATTCAAAAAACAGTTAATGAGAGAGAAAATGGTATCTCATAACATGAATATTAAATTTGTAGAACGATTTATATAGATAAACATATCCCATCATATGAAAAATGAAATCAAACGATATGACATAAAATAAGTCTTCGACAAAAATTGTACTGTGAAAGGTTCCCTAACCAATTTGGTAACATACGAAACATAAACCCCATGAAAGAAGGATCATACAATGAAGATATAAATACACATTAATTAAATTATATTATACATAGAATAAAATCACAGAAATTACATACACCAAACAAAATGAAATAGTGTCCAATATAAATGAATCTAAAAGGAATAAAAAATGATATTAAAACTCGTTACCACATTGCAATCCATCGAGTCATATGACCAAAAAACAATTATCTCCAAATAAATCAAAGTATACCATGAATATAAATAAAATCATGATAATATATAGAAAAATTAATTACCAAATACACCACATGAAATAAATAAGTTCCCATGGAATTAAAAGTGAGATAAGAAACCCCTTACCTTGTGTCCGACTTGACTCGTAGGTTTAGTGTTCTTCTTAAATAATAATCATAAGTTAATTTCAAATTCCTTGAGATAATTTTTCATTTTTAATATTCTTTTTATATCACTAATTACCTTACTATAACAATTAGTTATTTATTTGAGTTCATATCAGACATTTTGTCGATGTTCGGATCTTTAGTCAAAAATGAACTTGTTATAATTAAAAATTATCCACGTGGTCAATATTCCATTATCTACAAAATGATATTAATGATTTATATATCATATATATCATATATATATAGTTTATATGTATTTATAATATTCCATTTAATTTGGAGTTAAGAAATGAAACACACCGTTCATGGAGACTGTAAGCTGTATTTACGCATGAACACTAATTTGATTTCTATTTTATATTTAATGGAATGAAAACATAATAATAAATTGCTATATTATATTTCTAGTATTATATTTATGTTTCTTACTTTAATTACCTCCATCCTTTATGTGTCCGTGTATGGCCTAAACATGTCATATCACTTTGATGGTGCAGTAGTCCGCACTCCTCAAAAGAAATATCATATTTCCCCTTTATGGAAACCATAAATGTATGATATAACTGAGAAATAAAAAAGTATACAGACAATATAAATATAATATATATCTTTCTTAAATACATTGTTGTCTTAGTGGCCACCAAAAGACATGGTAGGAGAAGATTGAATCGTCATCGTTTCATGAGGTAGTAGTTCGACGTCCATAGAAACAATGTGTTCTTTAAGCATTAGACAGAGATGTGTGTAAGTGTCGTTAGAATCCTTCTCATATAAACAATATAGTATATTGTGGATACAAGAGTTGTTATATAAATGAAGTAATAATAGTGTTTATAGGGATGGAGAAATAAAATAATAGTAAGGAACAAAATATAAGATGTTATCTTTAATTTGGGAACACCCATTGGTTTGATCCAAAAGGATATCTTGAATTTCCTTATTACTTAAGGTAAATATTCTAGGTAGAAGAGAGGGATAATGAGATCTTCATTGGGCATAGTTTTGATGATCCATGGGGCCTAATAGGTGAGAGTAATGAGTTATATGGGAGGGTTTTTATAAGGAAGTGGAGGGTCTCTTTAGAAAAGTTTGAAATTATTTTTTTATATAATGATTTATTTGTTTTTAAAGGTCCAAAACTTATTAAATTTAAATACAAGATTACTGTTGTTCAAAATAAAATAATATAATAATAATTGGACCTATTTGGGTTATTTTTTAATCTTTATAATCTTATTTTTTTTAAATAATTCATTAATGGGGTAAACACTGCATCATTATTGTGTCATATGTAATTATGTTTACATGATATGTAAAAATTATATAAAAAATACCATGACATAGGTAATATATTTATCATTCAATGGAATATTTATAGGTGAAGTGATAACTTATATATAACCCCTTGTATTAATTTCTTTACAAAAATATATATGTTTATGTTATTTTTATCATTACTTTAAATTAATTAATATGAAGTGTCATTATCACTGTTAAGTGGATCCATGGGGTACCAAAATCAACCCAAGGACTCCCATGGTCAGAACATTATCAACCAATAGGTTTTGGACACATTTTATGGTAATTTAATATTATTTTAATATTATTTTACCCATGAATTACACTATTTACCTTTCACTGTGGTAAATAATAGGTAAAAGTGAGTAATCGCCAAAAATTCTTTTTAATCAAACTAAACCAATTTTTACTTAAAAATAACAACCATATAAGTGGTATTTTTTAAATTCAACTCACAAAAGTGGTAAAATTTCATTTAAATTTAAAATCCAGTTTTTTAATACAACTTAGTGTTTTCACTATTTATTAAAAATGGACGTTTTTCAAAAAAATAACAAAAATTAATCCAAAGATATACTTGAATTTCTGAATTAAAATATGATGTCTATTTAAAAAAATTAATAATTTAAAAGTTGAGTTCATTAATTTAAAATTAATTTATGCTGTAAAAATAGAAAGAGTGTTTTTAATAAATAATAACTATCAAAAGATTGACACTTGTTCATGTCTAATTTTAAATTTAAATAACTTCCAATGACCAAAATTGGATTAAATACTAAAAATAAAATTTAATTAAACATTAAAACCAATTAAAATGATAATATATCCCTATAAATAAATTATATTAAATGGTAGTTTTGAATCAAAATATTGTATTTTTCCCTATTCATTAAAAATTAATTTTGTCAGAAAAATACAAAAAATATACCCAATGTAAATTTTGATATCCTGATTCTAAAAAAGAGTTTCATTTTTTTTTTCAAATAGAACATTTAAAAGTGGTCGAAAATATATTTTAAGAGGGTTCCCCAACAAAAGGTGGAAAATCAACCTATTTAAGAATATTAGAGTATTTATGCTTAAAATTAGATTCATTCACATTTTAAGCCTCTAACATTTATTGAATAAATTTAAAAAACATTTAAGAAAAATGTTTAATCATAATATAGTTATTTTTTATCATTCGTGCCTATAAAACATCTAGTATTTTAGTACTATTTAAAATAATATTATATTATTATTTTTCCGAATAACTCAATGTTGTGTGCAATGTAAGATTTCAAAGAAACCAATTGTTGCTTATCCGGTAATCCATTGAACATAGAATCCCCATTAAAGTAAAATTAATATTGAAATCACCTATATTTATAAATTCGAAAATGTTTTATTATTTTTTTACTTGTAATTTTACAACCTTCCCCCCTTTTAAAAATTTTGTCCTCACAATTTTAAAATCGGGATTGGAACCTTCATTAAAAGTCCCACATCAGAAATAGATTCAATAAAACTATCAATTTAAAATAAATAATGAGAAGTAAAAAGGTCTCTTAAGATATCCCATTCTTGTATTACATGAAAAAAATGATATATAAGAGAAACCAAGATTCATGTTCTGCTAGAGAGTGATAGAAAACATGATTAGGAGAAAGTTAACAACCTGAAAATCACAAACGTGAGATATGTTAAATGGTCTTTGGATTCCTAGTAGGAAAAGTAATCAAACTAAATTTTTTGATTTAAGTTCCTTTTCATAAAGTAGGATATATTTTTATGAAATTGACTAAGGACATAAACAAATATACATACTTTTCTAGTAGAGTTTCATTCTTTAATAAGTTTCTACCAAAAACTCATCCTTCCTCCAAATGATGAGTATTCAAGATGACTTGTTCACATCTGAAATGCTAGAATCAACTTCTAGAGAACCACAGAATCCACAAAAGATGAACTATATATATTTACTTATCATTTGATATTATTCAAAATCAATATGGGTAGTACAAGATCATATAATCCAAAAAAAGTTTAATCCTTGAAAAAAAAAATATTATTCTTAATCTCCAAAATTCGACAAACAATACAAAAAGTTCAGAAAATACTATTCAATGAATAATTATCCACTAAATTAATCAATGTAAACCAAACTATGATTGATACACAAAACATAGAAGGATTTAACCACATAGTCTTCCACTTTAAATCTTATCATTTATCTCTAAATAACATCGACTACTCAAAATATCTCATACTGAAGTGTAATTAACATAATCACATATTCTCTATAATAGGATAACCATTTCCATAAATAACCCAAATATAAATAAAACATAGATTCATCAAAAATAAAATTTCAACCATTATTCCACAAAATAAATCTCATATTAGTCTATTTTCCTTAGGCATATAGTGTTCCTCAAAAGAAATAACGCCTTCCAAAATAACCTTTATCACTGAATCACCAAATCAATTTCTAATTCTAAGGATATCCATTTTATAAAACAAAAGTTCCAAAAAATAACATATTCTTGATCCATAAAATCATTTAACTAAAGGAATAACTCATAATAACTTTGGGATTCATGTAGGCCAGTGGTAGGTGATGCGCCCTTGTCACCCTTCGGTTCTGGGTTCGATTATAATGGCATTGTCAGATGCGATTGGTTGTCACCCATCGTACTTGTTGTCCTTTTTATAAAACTCAAAAACAACCCTATCATATTTTAACCTCAAAGGTTGTGTAATACCTATCATTTTCATAAAAACTCCTTAGGACCTCAACATTTTAATGAAAACATATATATATTGTCATTTTTTTCATCACTATATATAAAAAATAAAACTATTCCCAAAAGAAAGAACATCATACCTTGATCATGGAGTCTACATGGTTTCATTGTCATCATGTTAACATAGTTAGAAGGTCCATGCATTGAAAATATAATTTATATATCCTTCAAAATCATTTTCTTCCTTCATCCAAATACTCCTTATACAACTTGGGTCATATTGGTGTTCACAGAAAAAATAGTTTTGGAAACTAATCATGTATTACATATCATTTCAAAACATCTCATAAAACATGATTTTTATAAAACAGTCAGACTGAGTTTGAGTTGAAACTTTCAATCAATGGTCTTTTTAACATACCTTAAGAATGTGGTGAAAGACTATAATTTAAAAGCAAATATAAATAGGTTTTTCAAGGGTATCCTTCTTCATAACCTTTTAGAAAATCATAATATTATTCAATATCATTTGATAAGGTAAAATATTTGAAAATTACTTGATAATATTTAACTTTCTTGATAATATATTTATATTGTGAGAAATATGATTTTATTAATAAAACCCATGATCCACGATGATATCATGATATATTGGAGGTTTTTGATATCACAAACAACTTCATGAAAGGGATTTGTATGCTTGAAAAAGATTCATAACCATCTGAAAATGACTTTTCAATAATTATTTCAAGATTTTCATTAATAAGAGAGAGAATAATGTTTGATATCCTCCTCCTTCCATTTCTATATGACATTCTTGGATATGAAAAATTTATAAAATAAGGATTTTACTTTTTGATTAGACATATAGACTAACCATGTGTCTAATAAAGACTCAAAATCCCAAAAGATGTCTAAACTGACCTCTGATACCAAGTATAAGGCCTCAACGTTAAACAATACATAATATTGATTTATGTTAATAATTCATATTAAAGATATTTTTTGGATTATAGTTTTAGATAATTAGGCCATAACTATTATATTACATCTCAAAAATTACAATGTAGAAACTTCTACTCATTATCCATTTTTTCATACAATAAAAACTCATAAAAGAAAACAATAATTCTTTTCATGATATCAGTTTTCTTGAGTTCTTCCTTTCTCTTACACTAAAGTTTACCCTGTGAAAAAAAAATTCAAAAATGTGGGATGAGCCTAAAAAATCTCAAAAAAGGGTTATAATATAAAGAAATAAAACATCAATTTATCTATACATACAAAACATAAGTTCTTTAACACACCGCATGAAATCATAATATTTATGAATAACACATTGAAATCATAAATCATAAAGGTAACATGTGGATTCTATATCAATCATACATTATAGATTTTACAACTACTTAGGGAGTTAACATTGGAATACCTATCATAGTATCTTCCCTAAATCTCTTAGAATAACACTCGTGTCTACCTCCATCACGTTACCGAAAACATTTGAGAGCTATCTCGGGCTCACTTGCCGATGGTTTATAACAGAACCACCCATATACATAAACAATGTCCAATAACCATAACATATTCATAACACATAAAATAAAGATAAAGGGAAGGAAAAATTTCCACATTTCAATCACAAAATATCTTTTCAAGATATTGACATAATCAATGCTTTTTCTATCCATTTTCAAAAACAATTTAACCTTTTTATAAAGGAATTTTTGAATCAAAGTTTCCAATACCACTTTGATGGTTTTGAATGAAATTTTAACATCAATGAATTTATATCCATATAAATAATTCCTTAAAACAATTATTAAAACATGGACATTAATGAGAGTGATTTATAAGAATAAATAATTAATACATTTTAGAAGATATTTTAGATAAAGAGATCCTAACCTAATGAGAGACGTTTGAATACAAGTAATTGAAAAATAACATTAATAAAAACTAATAATATCATGAGAATAAAGTGATTCATGATCTAATATGTCAATGGTCATTATATATACCATATAAATGTGAATTTGTGTATAACGAAAAATAAGTTTCCATGGAATGTAAATTGTGGCAAAGTCCCTTGCAAAGATCATATCCTTAGATTAAGGATAAATCAAGGACATAATTATGTGTGAAAAAAAATAAAACCAATATAAGGGATATTAAGTGTAAAACTATCATAGTTACTTCACCCATATTTATAGCATGACATAATCTAGAATTATATGTTTAACCCAACAAATTAAAATTGGCTTAAGAAGTTCTTTTACATAAATTTGACAGCCTAACAGTGTCTCTTTAAAATTCATAAAATCAGTTGATGAGAGAGAAAAGGGCATCTCATCACGTGGGAATAAAATTTATAGAAATAATGATAAATAAGGACATATCCCAATATAAGAAAAAGGAAATCAAAATATATGACATAAAAGAAGTCTTTTACTAAAAGAGTACGGTGAAAGGATCCCATATCGATATTGTAACATACGAAACATACACCCCCTGAATGAATGATCATAAAATAAAGATGTAAATACCCATAAATTAAAGTATATTACACAATTAATACAATTATGGGTAGTACATACACAACACAAAAGTAAATAGTGGAAAATATAACATGAATCTCACAGGAATAAAAAGTTAGATGAAAACCCTTACCATGTTGTAATCAATTGAGTCATATGACCAAAAATAAATAATCCCCAATTTAATCACATATTAACATAAATATAAATATAATCATGATAATATATATCAAATTCCAGTACTCAATGCACCACATGCAATAAATAATTGGTGAATAATGGAAATCCCACAAAATTAAAATTGAGATAAGTAACCCCTTACCTCGTGTCTGATATGACACGTAAGTTCCATGTTATTATTGAATAATAAAGATAAGTTAATTTATAATTACTCAAAAACAATTTTAAAGTTTATTTTAATTTTTATATCACTTATTTCCATGCTACAATAATTAGTTAATTTTTTTAGTTCATATTGGAGATTTTATCGATGTTCGGAACTTCAGTAAAAAATGAACATGTTATAACTAAAAACTGTCCATGCAGTCAAAATTTAATTATATCAAGAAAGATATTAATTTTTTAGATATCATATATATCATATATATTCAGTGTATATGTATTTATAACATTCCATATCATTTATAGTAATGAAATGAGAAGCACTTTTCATGGAGATAGTAAGCCATACCTAGGCATGAACGCTACTTTCATTTCTATTTAATATGTAATGGAATGAAAATGTAATAATACAAAGGTATATTATAATTCCAGTATAATATCTATGTTATGTAATTTTATTAAATCCATACTTTATATGTACCATGTATGACATGAATGATTCATATCACTTTGAGGGGGCAGTAGTCCGCAATTCCTCAAATGAAATTATCATATTTACCCATTATGGAAACCATAAAGGTATGATATAAATTAAAAATACAGAATTATAAGGTCAATATCAATATAATATATATCACATGTAAATAATGTTCCATATTAATGGCCACTATAAGATGTTTTAGGAGAATATTGAACAATCATCGTTTTATGAGGCAGTAGATCGTCGTCCACAGAAACAATATGTTCAATAACCATTTGATGGAGGAGTGTGTAAATTTAGTTTGAATATTTCTAAGATCAAAAACCTATTATATTTTGGATAAAGTTGTTGTTATAAAAGATAGGAATAATGATATTTTATGGGGGTTAGAAAATTAAAATAAAATAAAGGAACTTAATATATGATGTTACATTTAAATCAGGTTACTCCTATTGATTTGAACAAAAAGGATTTTTTGAAGTTCCTTCAGCCTAAGAGAAGGATTCTAAGTAGAAGATAGATATAATGAGAGATTATTTGGGTAGAGTTTGAATGAGGGAGGAGGCTTGAGTGGTGTGAGTAATGGGTTAGTGGTGATGAGCTTTTATAAGAGGAAGGAGGGGCTCTCTAGAAAAGATTGAAAATATTATTTTATTATAAAAAGATTATCAGTTTTTTAAGTTCAAATTCTAATTATTGTTGAAGATAAGATGACTCTTGTTCTAAATAAAATCATCAAATTAGAATTTCAGTTGTTTGGTATATTTTTTTAATATTTATAATCAAATTTATTTAAATTTTTCATTAGTGAGGTAAACACTGCATCATTTTTGTTTCATAAATAATTTTATTTATTTGATATCTAAAAATCATAAAAATATCGGGATGTATGAAATATTTTTACCATCAAAATGATTATTTATAGTCGAATAGATAACTTATATAACCCCATGTGAGAATTGATTTACTAAAAGATAGATGTATTTTTTATTTTTGTAATCACTTTAAATTAATTAATATAAAGTGTCATTATCACTTTTAAGTGGCTTCAAGGGGTCCCAAAATCGACCCAAAGATGACCATGGTTGGAATTGTATCAACCAATAGGATTAAGTCAATGTTAGGTTAATTTAATATTATTATAATATTATTTTTATCTTAAATTACCCTATTTACCTTTAATCGTGGTAAATAAATGTCAAAAGTTACTATTCAATTTTTTTTAATCTTATTGAACAAAATTTTACATGATAATAACAAAAACGTTTGTTGGATTTTAAAAATAAAATTTACATAAGTGGTAAAATTTCATTTAAATGAAAAAGTCAGCGTTTTAACTAATACTCAGTGTTTCCACTATTCATCAAAAATTTAATATTTTCAGAAAAATACCAAATTATTAACCTATGATATTTATGATATTGAAAATTCAAAAATGATGTCTATTTTATCAAATTCAATACATAGAATTTTCATTATAAAATTTAAAAATAATTCCAGTTGTCAAAACAAAAAGTGTGTTTTTTAATAAATAATAACTCTCAAAAGATTTGCACTTTTTTATGTCCAATTTCAATGTGAAATTACTTCCAATGAACAAAATTGGATTAAATTGTGAATATATCATATAATTACACATTAAAACTAATTAACAATAAAATAAATCTATAAAATAAACTATATTAAAAGGCATATTTGAATTAAAATAGAGTATTTTTCACTATTCATTAAAAAATTATTTTTCTCAGAAAATTACCAAAACATTATCCAAACTAAATTTTTATGTATCGATTCTGAAGAGTAATTTTATTTTATCAAATAGAACATATAAATGTGATCAAATATATATTTAAAGAGGGTTCTCCATCAAAAGGCTGTAAATCGACCTTTTAAAGAATATAAGAGTATTTATGCGTAAAAATTGATTCATTCACATTTTAATATTCTAAAATTTATTGGATAAATGTAAAAAAAAATTAAGAAAAATGTTCAGACCTAATATGTTTAGTTCTGTTCATTCATTCTAATATAACGACGAGACGTTAACTATAGTTTAAAATTATATTATTTTATTATTTTTCAGTATGACCCAATGTTGTGTGCAATGTAAGATTTCAAAGAAACCTGTTGTGGTGTATTGGGTACGCCATAAAACATAGTATCCTCTTTAAAGTAAATTTAATATTTAATTAAAAAATATTAATTTATATGAAAATGTATTACTCTATACTTGGGATGTTACATTTTCTATGAAAATTTTATGGATATTATTAAAATCAACGAGGGTGAAAAAATGTCACACTCATTATTTTAATATCTATAGTATTTTATTAAATTGTGAAATAGAATATATAATAGAAGATATATATTTTAAAAAAATATAAAAGGATTATCTGAATCATGGAAATTAATTTTTATTTTTTGGTGAATAAATACTTTTCCTTAATAATTACACAATAAATATGTAGTAATTATTATATAAATGAATAACACGATTAATGATATTAAAAATATGAGTAGAAATATAATTTGAATTAATTGTGGTTATCGTAGAAATTTCTTGGTGAATATTAAATATCATATATTTAATAAATGAATGGTTTCGAATTTATCTTATTTTATTTATTTTCATAAATTTAATGTAATTAATAGTTTCAAAATCGACAATAATGACATTTTATATAAATAATATTCTCTTAAAATAGTTAAATATTAAAAAAATCCAAATAATGAATAACATGATAAATTATGGACAAAATATCATTAATTTACCGTTTCATTTCAATTGATGACATATATGTTAAAAACTACAACTTATAATGTTGAAAATATTTTTATAGTAGTAAAAATTCAAATATTTAACTAAGGTTAATTAAAAAATATAAGTTTCAAAATTTAAAAAAAAAATATAAAATATTTTTTATTATTTTATCACCACGTATTAGCACATTATTACTTAATTCCTTGATATATTGAGGTATTTTTATTGAGATTTAATTTATTTTAATTTATTATTTTTGAGAATATCTCGAAAAATAATCCTAACATTCTTTATAAAAGGACACATCCTCTCTTATCTCATTTAACCACATTGAGCCTTGTAGCTAAAAAACATCTGAAAACACCTCTTCTCTAAATTAATATCATTATTATATAGGTTCTAGACTTCCCAAAATACTTTCTCTTGACTCTTTTAGAGGAGATATATGTAACGACCCGAAATTTCCTTGTAATTTCTTTTAAATATATGGGAATTTTAAGAATCCAAAATAATTTACGGCACGTGATTCCGAGGCCCAGAGTGCCCAGAATGAATTTCTGAACTTTTTTTCAGGTACGTTTAGTAATCGTGCAAGTAGGTTTTTCTAACTATTGAACTAGTGCCCAGAATAGAAATCTAAGTGCACCGTGGAACTCATAGCTCCGGTATTTGTTTAAATACACTATCACCTCGATAGCAGTTGGTCGAGGGTGGAAGTTAGTTTTTTGGGTTTTCATGAATGAATAGAATAAAAATAAATTGTACAACAATTTATTTTTATTTTATTTGTTCAATACCTCCATGAAGAATTTGAGAAGTGGGGACCACTAGACCTGGACCTCCAATTAGAGTTTATGATGGTGGGGACTACCCGAACCTAATCTACAATGAGAGGATATAGTTGTGCGGACCACCCGAGGCCTAAACCTCTTGAACTCCCTTCATAATGAGGGAGAAACCTCTCAACTCCCTCAAAAAATGTAGGAGAGCCTCTTCAACTCCTCCAATATTAATTGTTCCAACCTATGAGATTAATTATACCAATTTTAATTATATGACAACAAACATAATAGATCACATAATCTAATATTTTTGGGCTACCATTTCATTTTTGTGTAATTATAAGAGGAGAGAACTTTTGGAGAAATAAAGTTCCCTAACGAAGAACTTCTCCTCCAAACGAAGAATGCTCCACCAACGAAGAACGCCGACCTCGACTTCGACCTTCATCCTCAAGACTTCTTCCGACATGGGACATCTTAATCTATGATGAATCGAGTTCTATACTTACTTCTCGCTCCAACGTCAATGAACAACTCGAGGTATGAGTTTATTTGTGTCTGGATATTTTTCCCATATTCTTACCATGGTTTCTTTTGTGCATTATAAATGAAATGTTGTGGGTGGTTATAAAGGTTGACATTTTTCATTCATGTTCTTGTTGAGCCATATGATACCACCTTAATGCGGAGGGTACAGGCAACACCAACATGGCCTAACCCTTCTGCAAATCTTGTGGTGTTCTCTGCGATGAAGGAGGATGGAAACCATCCACGATTGTAGCATGAGAACGGAGACCTGCACCACTGCCGGCAATGAGGAAGGCGATGGTGAAACGACGCTGCCCCGTGGCCACCACCATCACCATGCGGTCGAGGCGTCACCCTACGGCCAGATCGCCGCCCCGCGTCAGGAGCGCCGCCCCATGGCCAGACCGCCGCCCCGCAGCAGAACCGTCATCCTTGGCTGAGCCTCCCTATGGCATCGTGCCCTTGAGACACTCTCTATGGTCCCTTGTGGCCTGCCATGATGGACTCAGGGGGCCGAGAGGAACCCAGCTGGCCGGGCTGAACCCAACGGGCCGGGTCGGTTCGACCGGGTCGGACCGGATCTGGGCCCACTACGACCCATTTACATTCTTGTGGCCATAAATTTGTCACCGGACGTTCATTTGACGATCTTTAAGTGGTGCTGGAAATCATGGAGAGAGAAGGTAATTTTGAGTATACCCCACTGATGTTTTGGATTGAGATAGAGTACAGTCATCTTGGATCAAGCACAAATCCAACATGGCCCCCATGACAACAAGGATAATAACTCATAGACCTGGAGTCATATTGACACACCATCTTTTATGTTGAGACCCATATGACGTGGTAGACCTTTTAGATACATCTTCATGGGACTTCGCGACAATTGGAGTATCGACCAATAGCTTGTGGAGCAGATCCTCCCAGAGAGGAGCAAGCATAGTGCGGGAATCAGTGGCTGGCTGAGACATGAAGTCTGGTGATCGTTTCATCTCAAAATGACTTGATAGGCCTAGTGGGGAGTGCCTTAGTGACATGACAGACCCACGATGGGGAGCGCCTTGGTGACGCGACATACCCAAGGTACTCAACAGGAGGAGTACCTCAGCAGGCCACGAGAGGGAGCACATTGGTGATGCAGAAGACCCACAGTTGGGAGCGCCTTGGTGACGCGACAGACCCACAGTACTCGATAGGAGGACTACCTCAGCAATCCAATGTTAGTATGGAGCTTCTCTGTGTGACGCGGTAGGACCACTTTACTCGATAGATGATAAGTTCTCCAACAACTGAGGGGATCAATGTTGTGATTCAGAATGTCACTTGATACTAACTCTAGAATTAATCATGTTGTGAGATGAGTCTATACCTCTGTGTTTTTCTTCATGATTGAGATGAATTACTTGTTAACTTAGGTACATGTATGGGGATATACATAAGTAATGTTATCTATTGATTTCATACTTTGTGGTTTATCCATTAGGAATTTTGTGAAACCTAGGGGTTCTCAAGGACTTTACTGAGTATCGTTATTCTCACACCTACATGGGATATGCCTATACCTTTTTTTATTGGATGCAGATGATGGAAAATGATAATTGTGGCTGTGAGTACCCGGACTGAATGAAATATGGTGGTGGACCATACAACGTGTCGGTACACAGAGGAGAAGTGTATATGTGGAGTGATAATGAGGCGATATGTACTAACCCTTTAGGTAGGAACCTCGTAGGATGATCTAGTAGATGTCTCTTCTATTTCTTTAGAGGTATTGTACATCAGTTGTACTATTACCTTTACTGTTGGGATTTTATTTCGGCCCCCATTATACTTTCAACACTCATTGGTTATACAATTTTTTTTGTGTTCATATCTTGTTTGTCCTTGGTTTCATGAGATTTCTGGTTATAAAGGCAATGCCTTCCCAGTTTTAGGGAAAATGCCTTTCCGTGGTAGTCACCAGCCCCTGGCCTATGGAAGGCGGGCTTGGGGTAGTCACGACATGGTCCCCCGGGATAGGCCGTGAAAAATTGGTATCATAAGAGTCGATTCTACCAAAGAAATAGGACTCTAATATTTCATATTTAACAATTGTGTTAAGGGTATTGAGTGTGGTTTTCAGTTCATGGAGTCCAATGTTGGTGCGGTGACCGACGTTTCCATACACCAGGAGCCAAACTTCTGATATTTGACCCAGTGCATGAAAACACTGATTGCATGTTGGTTTTCAAATGTTTTCTTTTTAACATATGAGTCAGCTCACTATGTATAAATTTTTGATCTTGGAGCACATGTTTCATTTCAGTATGTCTCCATAATGAAAAACAGATACATTTCTCAATGTCGTATGCATTGATAGCCTATCGAGCGTTGAGGCCTCGGTGCAAGGACCTCTTATAGTAGAGGCACCAGCGGTACCATTCCCAGATGGGCCACCGATGGCACCAGCCCCAGCATCACAAGGTGTAGGCCGCTTGAGCATGTGGCATGAGTTCCAGCGCTAGTGGCCACCTAGGTTTAGGGTGGAGACGGTCCCACAGGTGGGTGAGGATTGGATGGAGGCTGTGGTGAGAGTCTTTTGACTCATAGGGACACCAGCTGATCTCATGGTGAATCTTTTCACTATCCTTCTTCTGGAAGTAGCTGGAAGATGGTGTAGATTGATTATCTTGTTTTAGGATGAGGTGACGCTTATTTGGGCAGACTTCGAGAGCAAGTTTCAGGCAGATTGTGTTCCAATGACTCTTCCCGTAGTGCTCATTCAGATGCTAATTCATCTACATCAGGGCAGTATGATTGTGGCTCAGTACTCAGTAAGGTCACTGAACACTCACGCTACTCCATAGATATGGTGTGAGACCCATTATTCAGCGCCTAGACCTCCGACCAGGGACTCAGTTGAGAGATCAAGGTTTCGATGATCTCAATCAGCATCCCGAAGCAGGTGGGGTGTTAGAGAGATCCCTCTTGGTGGAGAGTTTCCTTGCTACGTAGTAACTAGCAACGAGACCCACTACCAGTCATCACATAGTGAAGTCTTGTGCAGCTGGCAGCAGACAGATGTCAAAGAGGTCCAAGAGGACCAGAACTTCAGGTGAATGACCGCATGACTCATGATCGGTTGTGAGGGGAACCTGAGGTAGATCCAGTTATGCCAGGATTGGGCAGTGTTTCACATGCGGCTAGCAGAGTCACATGGCACATGACATTACGACCCACCATACGAATAATGAACAAATGGTTAAAGGACCCCCCCAGGAAGAGATAGAGATTCTATTATGGAGGTCTGTAGGGAGCAAGCAGAGGTGGTATTGGAGCTGGCCAAGCAGCTGGTGGTTGGAAACGATTCAAGATGTTACCGCAACCACCACCAGGAGTTCCACCCCAACTGCAGGGAGAAGATGGACAGGGGAGAACTCAGTTCTAGGCAGCTGAGGCCTACAATCACGACGCTCCGGAAATGATACGAGGTATGATCTGTGTCTACTACACCTTAGTTGAATTATCTATAGACAGAAGTTCCAGTCATTATTTCATTGCCACTAACTTCGTTCAGAGCTCAGATATTCTGATGGAGTCACTGGCAAGACCCTTAAGGCTAGAGACTCCTACGGGAGTAGATTTGATGATTACACATTGGTGCCGGTAGTATGAGCTTACTCTAGGAGGCGAGAGCTTTGGCTGGGATCTCCTAGTTACAGCGTCGAGGCATTATGACTTAATCGTGGGTATGGTCTTTTTATCTATAGTCCATGCTCAGATAGACTGTATTGGGAGCATTTTTTGGTGTGTCCACATGGATGGGACCAAGTTTACCTCACCATTGATAAAGGAGCCTTTGCAGGGTAGGATGGAATTACCCGAAGGAGAGTGATGCCGATCAGTAATCAGTTGTCTAGCCTTACCCTTGGAGCTGTTGATGTGGAGAGTCTGAGCTATCCTGTAGTGGTGGAATAGTACACATATGTTTTCCCTGATGATGTTCCAGGACTACCTCCCCATAGAGAGGTAGAGTTTTACATTGAATTGTGCCGCTAGGACAATACCGATATCTACACCAGTGTATTTGATGAATCCTATATAGCTTCGTGAGCTACAGGTATAACTGGAGGACTTATAGGTGAAAGGGTTCATCCAGAAAAGTGTCTCACCTTGGGAAGCCCTAATTTTATTCACCAAAAGGTAGATGGGAGCTTGAGAATTTGTGTCGACGATCACCGCCTGAACCAAGTGACTATGAAAAATAAGTACCCAATCTCAAGGATTGAAAATCTTTTTGATTAGATGAAGGGAGCACATTGGTTCTCCAACATAGTCCTCAGATCAGGCTATCACCAACTTAGAGTTCGAGATGAGGATGTGCAAAAAATGGCATTCACATGTCGGTATGGCCATTACGTGTTCTCTGTTATGCCATTCGGCATGAACAATTCTACAGTAGTGTTCATGGGACTCATGAACATGACCTTTCAGACATAACTTGATCTCATTGTAGTGGTCATCATCGACAACATTCTGATGTACTCAACTACTGAGGAGAAGCATGATTATCATTAGCATGTAGTACTGAACACACTCCAAGAGACCAGATTTACATTAATCTCTCGTTGTGTTAGTTCTAGATCTGATTTGTTCACTTTATGGGACATTTCATATCAGAGGCTGGAGTTGCAGTGGACCATCAAAGATTGAGGTGGTACTTTCTTGGTAGCCACCAAGGATTGGGACGGAGGTACAATGTTTTCGAGGTTTGGATGAATAATACCAAAGAATTGGGCCATATTTCCCCAGAGTTGTAGCCCCACTATCATCTCCGAAGATGAAGGGGAAACCCTTTGTGTGGTTGGAGAGATTCCAACAGAGTTTTCGGGATCTGAGGAGGAGGCTGACAATTACCCCCATATCGAGTCTTCCAGATGAGGGTGTAGGGTATATAGTTTACTAGGACGCATCAATGACCGGACTCAGATGTGTCCTGATGCAAGAGTAATCTATGATCATATATGGTTCCCGACAGCTATGTAATCATAAGCAGAACTTTGCTACCCATGACCTGGAGTTAGCAATAGTGGTCTTTTCCATAAATATGTGGCAACACAGTATGATAGTGAGTGCCTTACAGTGTACTATGATCAAAATACTCCCAGGAATATCTTATCTCAGAAGGACCTGAACCTGAGACAACAATGTTGGCTCGAATGCCTCCAAGACTATGACGTCGAGATTGTCTATACTCCTAGGAAGGGGAACGCTATTTCACATGCACTTATCAAGAGATCTAGTATGCAACTGCTAGTTGAGGCGACATAGCAGCTGGGTGGTTTGCAGATATCTTTTGTGGATAGATATGGAGATTTTTATCATCAGTGTCTAATAGTCACACCCCCACTCCTTCAGCGAGCCAGGGAGGCACAGTGTGGGGATGCTAACTAAGAGACACAACATGCTCAGATATCCATAGGACAGGCACCTGATAAATTTTTAAGAATGCGGGGAGAACTTCAACCTTTTTAGAGGACGTACCATGGTACCCATGTCACATAAGAATGAAGTGCTGAGGGAGTTCCACATGTCCACTCTAGTGGTACATCGGGGAGTGGTAAAGATGTACCATGATATCTGACGATAACACTACTAGTCAGGAATGAAGAAAGCAGTAGTTGAGTTTTTCTCTCAGTGCCTCACATGTCAGCAAGTGAAGGAGAAGCATCAGGTACCAGCAGGCTTGGTTCAACATATGGATGTCCTAGAGTGGAAGTGGGATTTGATCTCCAAGGACTTCATGATAGGACTTCCACCTACATCCTGAGGTCATGACTCTATTTGGGTGATGGTTGAACAACTCACCAAGTGGCCCACTTCCTACCGATAAGAGATCACAGTTCTGTAGAATGCTTAGTACGTCTCTATGTGAAAGAGATTGTGTGGTTTCATGGATTACCCTCAACGATTATCTCCGATAGTGATGCATGTTTTACTTCCCGGCTATGGGAGGGGTTGCAGGAGGCTCTCGGGATGCAGCTTCGTTTGAGCACCGCCTTCCATCCTCAGACAGATGGCAAGAGTTAGCAGTCCATTCAGACCCTCGAGGACATGTTGCATGCCAGTGACCTCAACATCAGTCACAGTTGGGAGGATCACATGCTTTTGGTGGAGTTTTCATACAACAACACCTATCACTCCACCATTGGTATGTCACCTTTTGAGGCATTATACGGGCGACCTTACAGATCACCTTTTTGCTGGACTGACCCAGGGGAGTCAACACTTGTGGGACCAGTGATGGTTAGTGCTATCATATAGAAGTTTCAGATCATCCAGGAGTAGATGAAGATTTCACAGAGCAGGGTGAGGTTATATGCCAATAGGAGATGGAGTCCTACCGCCTCTTTCTACGGGTCTCACCCTGATGTGGTTTCTGAAGATTTGTAATAGGAGACAAGTTTTCTATGAGATTCATCATACCTTTTCAGGACCTAAGTAGAGTTGTGGAGGTGGCATAACACGTATCTCTTCCACCTCTGTTGAACCGGGTGCACGACCTCTTCCACGTATCCCAGCCGAGGAGATACATTCTTGACACTTATCACATCATCGACCATGGAAACCTGGACATCGACGATTGGTCAACTTTTACGGAGTTTCCAATAGAGATTGAGGATTTATGGGAGTAGGTCCTTCATGGATGGTTGATACGTCTAGTGCACGTTCTCTAGCAGCACGTGAACCTCTAGGAGAGAACATTGGAGAAGGAGGGTCAGATGTGTGCTCAGCACCCCCACTTGTTCCCTAAGTTTGAGTTTAGGCTTATGGGGACATAATGCCTTGAGGTGGAGAGAATTTAATGACATGGAATTTCAATGTATTTTTTTTAATATATAATAATTTTATGAGTTTATAAAAATTGATGGTATGTGATTCCAAGGCCCGGAGTGCCCAAAATGAATTTATGAACTTTTGTTCGGGTACAATTAGTAAACATGGGAGCTTGTTTTTCTATATTTTGACCCAGTGCTCAAAATTAAAATCAGAGGGCACCGTTGAACTTGCAGCACCTGTATTCTCTTAAAGATACTTTCACATATATATCAGTTGGTCGAGGGTGGAAGTTAGTTTATGTTTTTTTCATGAAATAATAGAGTAAAAATAAATTGTACAACATTTTATTTTTAGTTTATATGTTTACAATGTCCATTTGGAAGTTGAAATGTGGGGACCACTAGACCTTAGCCTCACATGAAAGGTTATGGTGGTGGGGACCACCCAAACACAACCTTCCATGAGAGGTTATGGTGTTGGGGACCACCCAAGGACTAATCCTCTTGAACCCCCTTCTTAATGAGGGAGAAACCTCTCAACTCCCTGATTAAATGTGGGAGAGCCTCTTCAACTCCTCCAATATTAATTTTGCCACCCAATGATATTAGTTAACACAATTTAAATTATATTCCAACAAACATAATAGATGACATAATATTTTTTTGGGGCTACCATTTCATTTTCATGGAATTGGGAGAGGAGAGATCTTTAGGAGAAATAATGTTCTCCAACGATGAAATTCACCTCCAATTTAAGAACACTTTGCTAAAAAATAATGCCAACCTCGACTTCATCCTTCTTCCTCGGGACTTCTTCTAACATGGGACATCTTCATCTATACTGAATCAACGTCCATGCTTCCTTCTCACGCCAACATCAATGTACAACCTGTAGTAGGAATTTATTTTCATGTGAATATTTTTCCCATATTCTTACCTTGGTTTATTTTCCAATTTGGGAATGAAACATTACAGGAAGATATAAAGCTCGATGATATTATTTCATGTTCTTATTGAGCCATATGATACCACACTAATGCAGAGAGTATGTGCCAAACCAGTATGGCCCGACCCTTCCACAAATCATGGGGTGTTCTTCGTGAAGGAGGATGATGACAACCATCCATTGATGGGGCATGAGAAAGATGAATGGAACCACCACCGGCCGTGAAAATGGTGACCGCACAACGGTGCCGCCCCACGACCACCACCACTGCACTGTGATCGAGGCGCCTCCCCATGGTCAGACTGCCACCCCACAGCCAGACTGTGGCCAGACAGCCACCCCCGTGTGGCCAGACCACCACCTTGCGTTAAGACCACTGCCCCGCGGCTGAACCGCCACCCTGTGCGGCCGGACCGCCACCCTGTGGCCGGACCGCCACCCCTTGCCCAGACCGCTTCCCCGTTGCCAAACCGCTGCCCCCCAACCGAACTATTTTCCCTAGCCTAGCCACCCTGTGGCCTCGCACCCTTGCGACACCCTCTGTGGCCCCTCGCGGCCTGCCGTGCTGGACCTAGAAGGTCAGGGCAGAACCCAACGGGCTGGGTGGACCTGAACTGGGTCGGTCGGACTGGGTCGGACCTGACCCGGGCCCACTATGAACCATTTAATTTCTTTTTTCCAATATCATTAGCACTAGGTGTCCATTTGATGAACCGTAAGCAGCAATAGAAATCATGGAGGAAGACGGTCCCCTTGAGTATACCCCATTGGAAATATAGATTGAAATGGGGTACGGCCAGGTTGGATCGATCATGAATCCAACTGGGCCCTCGGGACAAATAGGATAATAACTCATAGACCGAGTGTCTGATTGATGTGCTGTCTGGTACGTTGAGACCCCTATGACACGGCGGACCATTGAGATACTTCTTCGTGGGACTTCGTGGAATTTGGAGTATTGACCAGTAGCTTGTTGAGTGAATCCTCTTGAAGACGAGAGAGCATATTGCAGGATCCCAGTGCCTAGCTGAGAATTGATGAATGCTAACCAGTTTGACTTAGAGTGACTTGACATGGTGAGTGCGGAGCGCCTGAGTGACATGGAAAACCCAGGGTGGGGAGCGTCGTGGTGACGCGACAGACCCATGGTACCCAATAGGAGGTGTACCTTTGTAGGCCATGAGGGGGAGCACCCTAGTGACATGGCAGACCATTTGTGGGAAGCACCTTGGTGATGCGGCAGACCCACAGTACTCGAAAGAAGGAGTACCTCAGCAGTCCATGGTTAGTTGGAAGCCCCTCGGTGTAATGGGGCATGCCCACTATAGTCGATAGAGGAGGATTTCTCCTGTAGCTAAGGTGTTAGATGTTGTGACTAGGAATGCCACTTGAAACTACACCTAGAATTAATCCTAGTGTGAGCTGAGTCTATACCTCTGTGTTTTTATTCATGATTGAGATGGATTACTTGATAACTTAGGAATATTTAAGGACCTATACCTAAGTAAGGTTATTTGTTGATTTCATACTTTGTGATTTATCCATGATGGATTTTGTTAGACCTAGAGGGTCTCGAGGTCCCTACTGAGTATCTTTATACTCACCCCGGCACGGGATATGCCCACACAATGTTGTGTTGGATGTAGATGATAGAAAGCACTGAATGAGGCTGAGAGTACCATGATTGTATAGAACTAGGAGGTGGACCATACGGTGTATCGATACGCAGAGGAGATGGGTGTACATGGAGTGATGAGGAGGTCATTTGTACCTACCCTTCATGTTGGAACATCAGAGGATGATTCAAAAGCTGCCTCTTCTCTATCTTCAGTTGTATTGTAATTCAGTTTTACTTGTACCTTTACAGTTAGTCTTGTATTCTGACCCCTTTTTTACTTTTATTAGTCAATGGTTATACAATTTTCTTGTGTTCGTATCTTTCTATGTGCTTGGTTATGTGAGAGTGTAGGTTGTAAAGGCAATGCCTTCCCAGTTTTAGGGAAAACGCCTTTCGGTGCAAGTCACCAACCCCTGGCCTATGGAAGGCGGGCTTGGGGTAGTGACGACACGAGCCTCGGGGGATGGGTCGTGACAAAATAATGAAGCTATTTTGTAGATGATGTAATCAATCTAACAAATCACTCTATTTTTCTACAAATCTACACAACAACTAATTATATGATATATATATATTATGTTAATTAATTTATAATCTTAAATATAATAATATTTTATTATTATACGCAATAAACATTTTTATATCATCTTTTCCATTGAACAGGAAATGAATGTATCACTCATGAAAACGTGTAACTTACTGTCTCCAGATAAGTCATATAAATTATTCTTCATAGCCATATTTTATAAATGGTAATTATGACAGATTTAATGTTTATATATGTTATTTATAACATAATGATAAATCTTTAATTATAATTTAATATCTATATTTTCACCCAATAATATTTCGAGAAATGATAATGTTACTCGTGTGTACGTATGGATTACTATCTCCACGTTGTGATGTGATTCTCATTTCATATATATTTTGTGATGGATTGTTATAAGAATTAATTTTATAAATAAATTTTATATATAAATATAACGTCGAAATTATTGTGTAATGATAATATATCATATAATTTTCACCATTAATATGACAAGGAAATTAAAATAGTGTTTATGAAGTCATAAGGAATTGTAATATTAACATTTAATTTTCAAATAAGAGGGTAATATGAAGTCATACGTAAATCACATATGGTTTTATATATATTAATATACTTATTTTTTATATGTACAATAAATTTCAATTTATGATATAGGATATTTGAATGTATACGATTGAATTTCAGACATAAGGAATTGTAATATTTTTTTCACAGTCTTATTTATGCAGGACTCATGCTTTATACACAATTTCATTATTTTATGTGGTGTATATAATACCAATGAATTTATTTAAAGATTATTATCCTAAATATTATTTTATTTTTCAAAATATATTATTTTCTTTCATTCATTTGCCAAAAGATTCAACTGATTATATAGTTGTAGGGGACTGTTTCACGATCTCATTAGTATTAAAAAAAATTTCATTTTACGTCATTGTGGGTGAAATTTTATCATCAAAATCAATATTTTCTAAAGAAACGAAAAAATATTTTCTAATATTCTTATATTAATATTTAACATTATTTTACCCATTTTTTAATTTGTTCAACATTTCATGGAATTTTTTGTTTTTTCATTTTCAAGACATGGATTTTAAAGACTTTACGGACAAAAATATATATATGGAATATTTTATTAAATTATATGGTATCAATGGATATTCATCATTAAATATTCCTTAATTATTGGAATCATAATTAAAAAATTTAAATGGTTGTTTTCAAATAAAATTAATTCAATTATAATTGCATGGCTCTTAAAAGACTGTTTTTGTAAGGGAAATATTATTTTGATCAATAATTATTTTGAATGATCATTATAAAATAATTTTCCATTAAACATAAAATAATTGGATTTTACATAAAATTTAATATGTACATTATTCAAGGATACTGTCATTATTATTTCTATAGTTTGTATTTTTGTTATAGAATGATATTTATGTATCCCATTTCATATACATGGGTTCTATGTTGATTGAATGATGATTCTGAAACCTATTTAATTCCATTGGTTCTAATATGATTAATGGTTTATGTTTTTATGAAACTCATATGTATTGTTTTCATTATGTGATGGGTGTACATTATATATCCCTCCAATCCATAGTGTCAAAATTTAATTCTTATGAAATAATTATCGAAAACAAGTTAAAGAGATTGATCCTCTGTGGGGAAAAAGAGAAACTATAGCCACAATAAGAAAAGGCCTACTACGGGGGATGATGTCATGTCTATCCTAATAGGTGATCCAACTTGATGTTCCCTATAATGTTTTTTCAATTAACCTTCACATAGAGGGAATAATATTACATGTTTATGTGTCAGCCACAAATTCCGTGTCTTATTCCAATGTTATGATTTCTTTTCAATTTCTATTTATTTTATCATTATTAATTTCTTATATACTACCATAATATATTCCAAAAATCATGTAAAATGTCTTCTTTATGTAGGGTATGATATTATAATGTTATGTTCATTTCCTCATACCCTTTTTCTTGATTATTCTTAGATATCTCTATTGTTTACCCTTACTAAGTGTATGATACAACCTTTATCTTATGTTTTATTTTTTCAAATTCATAATGAATGATTTTAGGTAGGATACTAAAGGATTTGGTATTCATGGGAAGCGTTGAGGATATTTTTCTGTGAACTAATTGTGTGTTCCATGTTTCTAAAGGCACTAAACTAGTACAATATTTGGGAAATTGTTTGTGTATCCCTAAAATATTATGTAATTTATATGTATGAAAATCCTAGTCCATTATAGTTAGTATAATATAATGGTTTTAATCAACCATTCAAAACTCAGATAAGAAAACAATATTGAGATCAGTAGGGATATTTCAATGTTTGTGTCTAGGGATGTCTCTAAGGACAATAATAAGGTGTCATATATTAAATAATGTGCCATAATTAAGACATTCTATAATTCATTTTTCATATTTATGTGGGTTTGAAAAATGATAAGTGTTACTCTTTATATCCATTTTTTTAGTCAATAGTGGGATACATAAAAAATAACATTAAAAGTGATAAAAAATTTCCTGATTACCGGTTAAATTTGATGATCACAAGAGAGAAGGGTGGTTGATCATTTGTAATATTATTTCAGTGAACATGATTAAAAAAATTTACCTTCACATAATCCTAGACACCCCTAAATAGATAATGATTTAGTTTATTGAGAATTCAGTTAATTGATTCCATGGAGGAAAGAAGATTATGTTTAATTTAGGTCAAGAATGTTGGAAAAAACACCAAGATCGATGTCTTAGAGGAACAATAAGATTTTTTTTTCAATGGAGAATAAAATAAAATCATGTAACTTCATGGGTAATATGAAAAGTTTAGTTAACACAATGACATTGAATATTGTCTTCTCTATGGTACTATCAATTGATGAATGATATAATTGTTTAAATAATGGTCATTAAAAAATCTATTTCTTATGTAGAAATATATTGAATATATTTATAAAAGAGGTACGTGTAATTTTACTGATGATGCTGAGATATTAAGGGAAATGTAAAAGTAAAGAGGTATTATATAATTTGATGAAGTATCTTTGCTAATGAAATATGGATGAAGTGAAATATTCAAAGTGTTTAGGTATATGGATTCAAAAATTATGTTGTTTAAATTCTGTAATATATAAGTATTGTTCTATTTATGTTTTTATATAATAATTTAGAATAATATGTTTTATAGATCTATTAGATATTAAAATTAGTTTAATGGGAATTTAAAATTCATGGGGAACAAATGATTGAGAGAAGGATAACCCTTGATTTTTTCTTGATGTTAACCTAATGATTATTGGGTAAATTTAATTTAATTGAACTGATTACCTTGCAATTGATTAATGTCTTGTTTAAATAGTGGGTTACACTATTGTTGATGAAGGTCATTGAATTTTTAGTTTTATGGAATATGTTTAGTAATCATTATAATATGTAAGCTTTCATGTTTGACATAAGGATTTATTGTTATTATGGATATTAAAATGTTTAAAGAAAATACATGATGAAGGTATTCACATGTTTTGAATGTGACAAAAAATAGATAGTTCATGATATATGGGGGATCAATGTTTAGCTAATTCTAAAAAATTTAGTGACCATTTCTCTATTGTCCATGACTTTTATATTTGAGAATGTTTACAAGGATAACCATTTATGAAATGGTTATTTCTAAAAGTGGAATGCGGTTTTTGATATTGAATATATATATATATATATATATTTGAGGAATTATTTATATTGGAATAAATACACTATATATTTATCTATAATGACAACTAGAGAAAAAAGGAATGACTTATCATCACATTATATATATAATGATCAACTAGTTCTTAAGATTTAAAATTTTAACATCATCTTTCGATGGAATAAGAGATGAATTGGAAATTGATCAAGGAACATAAAATCCAGACATTTTCCTAAAATCACATAGGTATATCTTCTCATGAAAATTCATCAACAGGAGTAAATAGTACTTGATTAAAAATGATGTCATGTTTTCATTATTTATATGATATCAAGGACTTTTTAATGCATCTTTTGGTTATGGTTTTGTTATTATTATCTTTTTCATTAACATTTTATTTTCCACTCTCCACAATAACAAGATAGCTATATTTATATCGTATGTCCATGGTTTCAAATTCCACATTTGTTCAATTATGTGGTATCCTAGTTATGTGTTATGTTATGTAATTGTTATGTTTCCAATGTACACATTTTAAAGTGAGTTTTAGTATTCAATTTTATGATGTGGGTTTCAATGAAATGAACATTACCAATATTAAACCATGGATAACATAAATGAATTTTTTTAGAGAAAACAATATTAATGGTGGTAGAATATAACACCACTAGATTTTGTGACGTTGTTTTAAATAATTAAATACTTTATATATTTTCTATTTAACAAAACAATAAATATAGATTTTTGTTGTACAAAAGGGATATGTTTTATTGTTTCATATACACCACCATGTTAATATTTTACTACATGAATCACTTAGATTAGATTATGGTACACAGAACAATTTTGTTGGGTTACACAGAATGTCATGTTTATTCAATATATTATGTTACATGCATGTTTTACCGAACTATAATATACTAGTAATAATATTATTAAAATATTATTATAATTATGACCAACCATTGAAATGGAAATTCAAGAAAATATTAACTAAATTTTAAAATATTATTTAACATTTAATAAAAAGTGAATCATTTTCTAATCAATTAACTTTAAATAAATTTAATAACTATTTGAAAAAATGTACCCCTTTAGGAAAAACACTGTATTCCTATGTAAAAAACATTTTTTATGTCAATAAATTTAAAAACCCCCATTGATGAATTATTAAAATTAATTTTTATATAAACTATTTAATATTTTTTCAATAACATACTATGGATTTGATAGATATATATTAAGAATAAATTTGATTTTAAGAATAAAATTATGTATATTTTAAAAGGAATGATTTTCAAATTTTTACTGTGATCCAATTCAAAATATAAATTTTATCACTTATATAAAATATAATTTATAAAAAAAATTATTATAAGACATTTTAATATAAAATTTTACTTTTTTTTAATTTTTCAATTTTTTTTCTTATTCGATTCATGTTTTGATAAATAATAAAAATTAATGAATTTTAATTGAAATAAACACTTTCATATAAATAATTTATAGTGATAATTGAATTTTTCTAGTATTTTTAATGTATAATTATATCACTATTATATCAGCTAACAAAATTTTGTTAATTGGAATAAATATCATATTGAATATGGGCATATCTTAATTTAATATTTTGAACTTTTTCACCTTAAAAAAAAGGTTTATCATGACATCTATTATAATAATTTTGAATTAATTTTATAAATTTATTTGTTATTAATTATTATAAATATATTCCATTATCTGAATCATAAGTTCCATATTTTTTAAATAGTTCCCTTTTTATTTTTTTGCAATTTTAATATTGCGATTTATAATTTCATTATAATAGTAAAGGGTAAAATTGGTTAATTTAAGATTACAATAAAGTGATAATGATTATAAAATGATAAAAAAACATTTCCAAATGTTATTTTATAAATTTAATTCTCTCCATGAATTTTTGTTTATAAATTTAATAATTTAATGATGACGTTTCTACGAAAATTACTGGATATTATAAAATGCAATGAGAATGACCAAATGTCACACTCCTGCTATTTAAAATTACAAAATATTTATTAAAAATAAAAATATAATATAATATTGAAAATATATATTATTATGTATTATAAAATAATTATCTAAATCAAGTAAATTTATTTGAATTTTTCTGAAATGAAATTAATATCATTAATAATTACACAACAATGATGTTATTATTATTCAATTAATGAAAAACTCAATTATGTGATATTAAAAAATAAAAATAAATATAATTTGAATTTATTATGATGATACAATAATTTGAATGTGCATCTGAAATATTAAGGCTTTATGAAATTAATTTTATATAATTTAACTTTTTTTATCGATTTTCTTAATGCTAATGTAATGAATAGTGTCCAAATTCACACAGGTGGTATTTTTTTTGAAAATAATAAATTTTTAAATTAGTTAAAAAATCTAAATATCCAAAATAATGAGAAATAAAATAAATTAAGATAAAAAATATAATAAATTGGCCATTTATGGTTAAATTTACAACTTATAAGTGAAAATATCCACGTTTTAATATTAAAAATGTTTTTAACATAGTTGAAATTATCATATGTTAACTTAGGGTATATTAAATAGATAAGGATATAACATAAAACCAAACAAGCACAAAATAGATTTTTATGATATTAAAACACTATACCATATAATATTATAATTACATAAAATTTGTAGTTATATGGATTGAGATTTAATTTATTTTAATTTATTCTTTATATGAAATTAAAAATTTGGATCTCAAATTTATTATAAGTGGATACCACCTCCCTCATTTAATTTCACCTCATTGAGACATATAGATCTACCAAATTCTAAAACATTATAATTCCAAATTCCCTAGAAACAATGTAAATTTTATTTTATTCTGATATGTCCAACTGTTGAATCCTTTAGAGGAGATCTAAATGTGCTGTTCTGAGGAAAAGGTAATTTCTCTAATTGATCGCTCCCTTTCTCTTCTCTTCATTAACACATATAAATACATGATATATATAATAAAATGTTACCGCCATAATCATATATATTCTACAATGTGATTATATTTTTTCAAACCCCATAATAATTCCCCATTCCTGCCAAATATGATGTGAAATAACTGCTTATACGTACGTAGGAAATGATGTCTCCACATTCCAACACAATTAAATTTCAATAAATAGATTTTATTAGTTTTATTTAGGATTATTTTAATTAATATATATGATATTTATCTCATAATTATATTTCTCTAATGATTATATAATATCTTCAGTTTTCCCATATATGCTTTTGGAAAATGATAATATTTTTAGTCGGTATATTTTCCTTACAATTTCAACAATGTGATGTCATAAATTTTTCATTGATATTTCACATTGATGGAAATTAGGATGAATTTTTTGAACATGAAATACATATATATAAAAAATAATTGTTTTATGATAATTTATCATATAATTTTCATTCAGTTAATATGAAATTAAATTAAAAATATCGCTCAAGCTTACATATGGCATGTCGTATCCATGAACAATGTATTTAATTTTATAACTCTTAATTTTTCAAATCACCATTAATATATATATATATTTATATATGATATTTATATAATTATTATAATTATTGTGTTCATTAAATCATGATATATATAATAATACAATTAGATAAATGTCAAAACATGAATGAAAAACAATGTCATTTCTATGCGAATGATATTTTTAACATGGAATTATTGATAATAATGTAATATAAAGTCATATATAACTCTTATATGATATTATATATATAAGAAAATTGTTTTGGGTTATATGTATAATATAAATGTATTTACATTAAAGTAGGTTTGAATGTATATTAAGAATTTCAAGCCATAAGGAAATATATTTTTGTCTCACTTTTATTTTTGGGGGACACATGCATTATACACTACTTGGTTATTTCACTTGGTGTATATAAAACCCATGTATGAATTCTATGTGACTTCACCATAATAGTAATTTATTTTTATATGCATATTATTATTATTTATTTCATTGAGGATATTATTCAACCGATTATTACATCATAAGTGGTTATTTCATAATCCCATCAATATTCAGGATTATTTATATTTAGTTATCTACTGGGGAATATTTATCTTCCACATCCATTTTTTTTTAAAATAAATTTTAATTTTTTTTAAGATTATCCTATTAATATTTAAGGTTATTTTTACACATATATGAATTTTAATGAAATTGTTTGAGAAGAATATTTCTTAAATTTCTGAAACCAGTATCTTTGTGACTCTAATGATAAAAATCTACAGACAAAATGATTTTTTAATTTTTACTATGTGAATAGAATCTACCCCACTCATGACAAATTTATTCTATGAAGATCACTTTATAATATTACAAGGTTTTATTCAATGAAAATGTATTTATTTATAATTTTTTGATAATTGAAATAATTATTTCATAAGGTAAATGTTAATTCCATAAGGAATTGCCACAAATGATATATAAAAAATCTTTTAAGAAAACATTATTTGGTGAAAATTATTCATTAATAAGGATATTTTACATGGATAATACCCCTACTACTTAAATTATTGGTTTATTTTTATGGTAGAATAATATTTACAAAACCCATTTCTTTTCCATGGGTTTTGTTATGTTAAATGTTTTTTAGGAATCCAATTTCATTACAAGGGTTCTGATATGATGAATGATTTACGTTATTGTGGAACACATTATTAGGATTTTCATTATGTGATCAGTGGGACTTTTATATCACTAAAATTTATTTTTTAATTATTAATGTCTCATGGGATAATTATAAGAAACAAGTCGATGGGATTGATCCACTATGTAAGAAGAGGAATCCAAGTCCACTATAAGGAAATTATTATGATTCCGGATGGTGGAACGTCCCACAAAGTTGGTGAAACAACCATGATGTTCCTTATTAATCATTAGAAATTTACCTTGACTTATAATGAATGATATTACATGTTAATGTGTATTCTAAAAATTCCATATCTTATACACCTGAAATCATTAGAAGGACTATTCTATTGATTTTTTCCTGAATCAAAACTTATGTTCTCCCATCATTTATTCTACGAAACATATATTTGATATTTTATGTATTGTGTATGATAATATAATGTTATTCACCTATTCTAGTACACTAATTTTCATGATCAATCATATTTTTATCCCCTGTTTTACCTTACCATGCTTTTAAGAACAATATTTTCTTTTTTTGTTTTCCCAATGTCCTAAAAACTAGTTTTAATTAAGGATACTAATGCGTAAGAACTTTGTGTGAACCGTTGAATACATTTTACCAAAATAGAGGTCTATCTTCCTAGTTTTATAATGCGCTAAAGTAATATGGTGTTTGGGAATGTGTTTTCGTATTCATAAAATATGATGTAATTTCAATGTCTAATGACTCAGTGTTGTTAAAGTCATAGTCACCCCATAGAAACACAAATTTCTCTCCCTATTAGTCAGAACACTCTAATATTTAAGGAAGCATGATTTAGGTATTATGGTCTATTGAATTTGGGGATAGTTGAGTGAAAACTAAGGTGGTACACTATAATATGGAATCATGTATCTTTTCCATTTTTATCACTATTTAGGATAGTTAGTAAATTATGAATATTGGAATTTTTTAATAAGCTTATTCCAAGCTGTAGATGAGCCACATACAAGTGGATCCAAAATTAAATGGTTTAGGTCAATTTTATTATTGATTATGATTGTTATAGTTTCATGGTTTTGAACCTTTGGTGGAACACATTCTTTTTGTAGTTATTATTTATTTTATAGTTATTAACATAATTGGATTTTTAGGTTTGGACTACTTATACGAGGGTGTATAAATTAATTCAATATAATAAATAATATTGGACTTAAATGAAATGTATTTTTCTACTCCTTATCTAATTTATACATGTATTTCTTGTGATTCGTGTGCCAACAATAGTTCATTGGTTATATATATCAAATAGTGTGGATATTTCATGAAATACGTGGTAAAAATTACAAAAACAAATGTTTCCTTTTTTAACTAAATAGTTCTTCATGTATTTTTTATAGAAGACACCATAAGTCATCTCTTATGGATGTTTGTGAAATTAAACCCTATTCACATTGCATGGAACATGTTGTTGTTAGGATTATATGGACTCCATATCTAAATTAATGACTTGTACAGTACCACATAAATTTTTTGTGGTGATCCATCTAATTTGACCACTAATAATCTATTAAATTAATTAAATTACATTCAAGTAAAAATGAAACAAATTATTAAAATGAAATAGACATGTTAAATCTTAAATAAGACACCTTGAAAATGGCCAAACATTAGTAATAGGATATTGGTCGTGTATCTTTTGATCATTGTGTGAACATGCACTATCACCTAAACATTGCTCAAAATGAATGTTGGGCGTTATATCATTCTATATGGAGGAATTTTAAATTCCCTATATTTATCACATTCCTTATCATCTTTTAATATATGTTATAAATCATATCTATAGGGTGATTTTGTAAAATATAGAGTAATTACACTAACAATACATCATGTTATACAACAAGAGAGAGATGATGAACCCGCTCTAGAAGTGGTGGTCCGTAAGCAACCCTTAGTACCTCATGTAGTGCCACCTAAGAAACCTCATTGAAATCCTCCACTAGGAACTGATGATAAATTCCAATTTAGTATTCAGTTCATGTAGTCTGTTAGGGGTTCCCCCCAACCTACGCCTACTAGGATGAGTTGAATTGAGAATTTAAGTAGCAACATCCTCGCACCTTCTCAATGGATTTCAAACATCAAGCCAATGAGTTTTTTTCTATGTTATGATGTCAATCATAAAAAATAATTGTAATCCTCTATAGTGGAAGGTCGTCTTCAATTTTAATATGTATTTGGATTCTATGAATAGTTGGTGGGACATCATCTCTCAGTATCACAATAATAATTGTTTGTTTTGGGAATAATTTTAGACAGCCTTCTATAGACACTTATTTCCAATGAATCTAAGAGTAGATCATTCCATGGATTTAATTCATATTAAGAGAGGTTCAATTTATTTGTTATAGTATTCTAGTAACACTATGGAGCTCTTTTGTTTCCAATATCTATTACTAGTGATGAGTTTACCACATTGATAATTTTTTAGGACATAATTGTGTACATTGTATTATCATAATGGAATACATTCCAATTGACTACCAATAGAGAAATAGTCACCTATTCCCATGCTATGGAATAAAAAATCCATAAATCTTGTAATGTGAGATAGAGTGACTCATTTCTGAAGCAGGGTGATGGTTCATTTGGTAGTATTAAATTCCATTTTCATGGTTCACATGGGAAAATTACAAAACATGTGACACAAAATAAAATTCATGTGGTTTATCACTAGTTTGGTAGTCCATTTAATAAAAATCCATAGTGCATGAGGAACCTAATTGAGTGATGAGCTTCCATTAGGATTGGTCACCTTCATCACTTTTGTCTCTATTTTCCTCTAGCCTAAAGTGAATGTGTATCTATAATGACACATATAACAAGTACAAGTACAATGAATCTTTTTCATGTTATGATTTGGACTTCTATCACCCAATTAGGACAACATGGTAGTGGTTGTGGCCAAGGAATTCAGTTTTTACAGCTTCAGTATCAATAGAGTAGACATAACTAGGATAATCCAAAAGCATATCAAGGTCATGGTTTATTCCATAATTATGATGTTCATCACGGAATAGAGGCCCGAAGTATAAGGCCTTCTACTTATAGATTTATTATTTTGGTATCCTTTAAATTAGTTTAATCCCTTTTTGATATAGGTATATCACTCTATTTTATATCTGATGTGGTTTTGGAAAGTATGTTACATGAAATGGAGTAGTCATGTGGTTTAATGTATCTCAATAGAACATTAGGGGTTAGAAAATAGGAAATACACCAATGTTAAGAGTTCCATCACTAAGATATGTGGGTACTGTTTCATATGGTCTTTCTTCATCCTCTAGTTGCAATATTTGACATCATTTTGTTGCGGACTTTTTAGTTCCTTATCATGACCAAGGGGATTTAGGTCACCTAAAAGAGTCTTATTCATCTTCAAAGCGTAGAATGTGTATTCATATGTTATAATTTTATATCCCACATTGTCAGGATTTACCCAAGAATATTGGGGTTGGCTGAGTGACATCTCAGATAGAGAATCTCTTTATGACTGATTAGGGAATTCAACCTACCAAATTCCCTCATATTGTGTGTCATTTCAGGGATGCATCTCTTGTTTATTTATCTAGATTACCTCCTAAGAGAGTGGTCAATTTATTAATCATGATATTTAAAAGAATGATTCTAGTTTTTATTCCCCATTATAGCATGAAACCAACAATTATCTGTGAACTGATGAAATTGTGTGATGATATAGAGGAAAAAGGTTTTATCTGGCCCTACACATCACCCTAGGGTTCACCTATAATTTAATCCATGAAGGAATACAATAATTATATATTTCACATGGATTACTACTAACTGATCCACTTTACATTGAAGAACTAGTGTCCACTTATATGTATAGAAAAGCTCTTAAACCATCTCCAATGAAAAATGATTTTCTATAAGATCTATTTAAGTGAAATATATCATCAGGATAGTGTGAGTCCAAATGACATACCAGATATAGTTTTCCAATGTATGTATGTCTTGTACGAGTATTTGGTGATGTTTTTCGGCCAAAAAAATGTACCAACAACCCTTATGGATTTGATGAATTTTCTTTTCCACCTATATATTGATTCATTAATTGTGATATTGGTAGTATAATACACTGTCTCTTCATGTACTCAAAATGAAGATGATATCCATGTTGATATTGTGATGTGTATACTAAGAGATAACATGTTATATGTGAACCTCATCAAAATAAACTTTTAGAATAGTAAGGTTCACATATTAGGTCATATAATTATACTGGTATGTGTATCTATTGACCTAGAGATGGTGATAAATATATATTCTTATGAGAATCCTATGAATGTGTTGAAATAAAAAGATATTTGGGGAGAACTAGCTATTCTAGTTTATTCATGTAGTATATTCCATGTTTGGAGGCAATTTTTTATGCCTAAAAAATTAAGTGATAAAATAGGATCTGACTAAAGATTATGAGGAATATTTTTAAGGGATAAAGGAAAGGATTAATACAAAACCGAAATGCATTCTTCCAGAGAATGAGAGAGGCCACAAAATTTATTGTGATGCCTCTAGGGCTGGGATAGGTGTAGTAATGATATAGGGTGATCAGGTTATAGATTATGGGTCCCACAAGTTGATACCACATAATCATAATTACCATATGAACAAACTCACACAAGATTTAATGGTTAATTATATTTGTTGTTATATGAAGAACTTATTGGGAGAGTTATTATTATTTTACATGGGGAAAAAGTCAAAAATATATATCAATGTACTGAGACATGAGTATGAAGAAACACAAGTGTGTGGAATTATTGAAATGTTGGATATTATTCTTTATTATACACCAAGAAAGGGGAATGCTATATCTAAATCGTTGAGTCAAATGAGTCAGATGTAATCATCCAATTAGGTGATAAGTTAGTGGAATATGATATAACTGTTTTTTTGAGTTGAACCTGGACATTCATGAATAAAACGGGAAACTGGTTTTAGAATCTTTGATCGTTACATCCACTCTTCTGGAGTGGGTGTATATAAGGAATCTATCTGATTCTGATGGACTTATCCAATGTGAATGTTTCACTAGTGTGAACCCACCACCCAATTTGGGTTTTGAAGATAATGATATTGTACTGTTATGTGTCTATGTTTGGGTTCCTTCTAGTATACAAAATGAGTTGATGCAGGAGACTTAGTCCTCTATTTGTGGAGTTTAACATAGTTTTGACATGATGTACAGAGATATAAATCCATAGTACTGGTTGATCAGAATTAAGAAGAAGGTATCAGGTTTCATCACTCACTGTTACACATGCCCATATGTGAAGGAGGAGTAATAGGGACTTACATGAGTTCAATAGACTCACTCCATACTTTAGTGAAAATGGAATTATTCCGCCATGGATTTCGTGATGTGATTTCCTTGATACACTTGAGGCACTTATGTATTATGGGTGATCATCATCTTGTTGTCCAATGATTCATAGATTCGATATATCTGGGAGAACTTATTTTTTAATTATTCTAAAAGGGATATATATCTGAGAGATAGTTTTCCTTCTAGGTGTACCTCAATCTATCATATCTAACTGAGATGCCTAGTTGAAATCATTGTCTAGGAAGGGGATGTAGAATGAATTGGGATCAAGGTTCTATTGAGTTAAACATATCAAACAGAGACCAATGGCCATTTTAACCGAATGATACGAATGTTGGATGATATTTATAGGGCTTATATCTTGGATTTCAAAGGTTTATGGGGAAAACAAATATATCTAATGGATTTTTACTACAATAATATTTTTTAATAAAAATTCATATGGATTCGTATGAGACCCTTTATGATAGGATACACTAATCACCTCTATGATGGATATATTTAAGTGAGGAATCTCTACAAGGTCCTCATGAAGTTTAGTATACTTTATAGCATGTCCAAATGATTTATGAGTATATAGTATTAGAAAAGTACAAGATTAAGTATTACAAAATTAATTTCTATAACCCTATATAATTTACAATTAGACATATGGTATTTCTATATGTAATGACTATATTTTATCTTAGATGAATTCAAAGATAGTGATAGTTTTTTAATATATATTTCAGTCCCATTAAGATAGTAGAGAGAGATAGGATTGTAGCATATAATTTTTCATTACATTATAGGTATAGTCAAATGTACAACGTATTCCACGTATCATAGCTTCGATTGTATCATGATGTCAAATATCATTCATTTTTTCATTAGGATACTGACTGGGGGTGAATTTTTCTGTTGAAGGGTATTAGGTATGTATCGTTGATTAAATAATTAATTCTTCACAGGTTATGGTAGTTCCTTTAGTCAAGTTTAAATGGTATCAAAAAAATTTATATAATGAGACCTTGGACTTGGTAGGTTATGTGTGTACACAGTGGTTGGTACAAAAATCAGATGATGAATGACCACCCCCAGATTTGGAAACTCGGGGATGAGTTGTATTATAGAGGGCAGGTTTTTATTTCCCAGATTTTCTCAAATGAATGGACAATAATAATTTTGATTCAATTCTTCAGTATTATAATAAAAAGGATTTCATTGTGAGTCATGTGGGTTTTTTAGGGTGTCTAGAGATTGTTCGGAGTCTGGATACCTGAACATTGAAGAGGGAGACTAGGCCACATGGTTTGTATAAATAGTGCATCCCACCTTTCATGGTTTCCCTAACCGTGCTAGTTGACACTTTGTGGTATACATGACCACATGGTTTGTCTTCAACCATGAGACCCCAGGTGCATGTCTATATGGTACTCTAGGACTCTTAGATATATTTCTTTTGCACAGTTGGTGCATGAATTGGTCAATTGTTTGGAAAAAATGTGTGCCCCTTCCAATGTGCACAAATTTCCTTTTTTCCCATATTGAGTTTCTTTTATCCTAACCCCTCTTCTTCCTCCCTCCCTCTAGTGGTTTCTTCATCCTCTCCATCACATGATACCACTTCTCCTATTCTATAGGTATTGAGATATCTCATCTATTTTTCATCAAAATTTCTTTTAATTTAAAGAAACTAAAATTTCTAGGTAGGATATACACCTCTCTTAAATCAATTTCCCCATGATTCAATAATATGTTTCACTATTAAAGTTATTTTTTTCCTATATTCTAGTTTTTTGGTGATTTTAATGATTTCTCTCATTCTAGATTGATTAATCCCTAGAAAATTGAAATTTATAGTTTTATTAAAACAAATTTGGTGGTTTATTTATTTCCTTATTTTTATTTATATATAAATGTTGAATTTTTGTGCTATGTGATAGACAATTATGACGGAGTAGTTAAAATGAAAAATTAAAAAATATATGTGATCAGCCATGTTTTATTAAACACTATAATATGGAGAATCCAATATACAGTCCAGCTCCAAAGATTTTGAGCCACACTTTATGTGTCCCCTCCTTGAGAAGACTATTTTTAGAAGCCCTAATATGATTACCAAAATGTATTCACTTGCAATACACTTATGATGAATTTGTTGAATTTATAAATTCATTTGATATTATTATAATCCTTGTGTTAATAACCCATTTGAAATTACCCAAACACCATTATTATTTACAAGGCCTCATCATTTATGTATTCTTTCTTTTATTATTCATGTTGACACATGTTCATGCTTTGTATCCTCATCTGTTTTAATCTATACATAATCTATGCAATGTGAATATAATCTGTGATTTTTTCATAGTTCATTTTTCTTATTGAATTATTACCTGGATGGACGGTTTGAATAGTATAATTTTTTAAGACAGAATTGTATGTGATATTTAAGTGATTATTGATAACATGTGATTTAATAATAACTTGACTTACTTGCTTATGGTCTGAGAGAGAGCACAAGTCCTGACCAAATGGTCTATATTGATCGATAATATGTTCTTTCATTAGATCTGCTGTATGCACTCTAAGTGACACTTTTCTTTTCAATGATGGGAAATCTAGGTGGATTAGTTATTATTTTGAACGAAAATGATTACTTATGGGAGAAAACATGGATAAACTCCTTGGAAATATGGCTACACCATGCCTTGAGTGATATATTGATTCCTTATATAAGATACCAGATACATACTCAGATTTTACCAAACCATTAGTGGTGTGAGGGATGTCATTACCAGTATCCTTGGATGTAATTGGTAGAAATGGTTATATCACAAGATCCAAAAGTGACACATTGGATTCCATATGGATTACCTTTAATGGGATTAAGATTTATTATTGGATTTGATATATTGCCTCACTATTTTTTATGTGATTACATTTTATTTATATGTAATCATGATTGATCAATATTCTAGGGACCTGAAAACCTAGAGAAATAATAATATTAGGGTTCGTACACATGTTATAAATTAATATAGAGGCCACATAGTTTCAATATATCACATCAACTAGTTTCCATGTTGAGGTATCTGGTGAAGGCTGAAGCATTTTTGAATTAAAATGTCATAAATTTAGGATTCCATGCATAAATGTTCTTTTTTTTAATTTTTTCATTCGTTGAATATAATATCTACAGTCGAACACTACTCATATATATTTGATTAATCATATTTTCCTTGACATCATTGGTGGTGGATTACTGGAATATGATCTCATACCCTACATGGGAATCCATTGTTAAAAAAGTAGCAATAATTATTATAGTTATAGAAAATGGGAAGCATCCAACTTCAGATTCATGATTTATGTTATAGGTTTGAGTACATTGAAGAGGAGTGATCATAATCTTGATATTATTATATTATCACTTTTTCCAATTTTTGTATATTTTATTATCATGTGGTATATTCTTGTATCCCATGTTCCCAGTCAACATTTATTTCCTATTGTTATATGACATATCTTTAATATTTTGAATCTATTGTTTATTCAGATGTTTCAATTTATCAATTAAAAATCAGGATTCTTATTTACTTTTTATCCACTACAATATCATCATGATACTACTTTCAGTATGGTGGGTTACTCTTTCAGAATTATTATCATATACTATTTTTGTTTACTATATTTAATATATATAATTTCATGATACACCACAATATTAACGTGGAGGATATCATCTCCCCAAAGACATTTTTTATTCCATAATTGCTAGTTGGTAGCCTCAACTATTGGGAGAGGCACAGTTGAGGACTTGGGGACCATCATCTCAAGGCACAATTGAGTGGTAATCATGGTATGATGATACAATAAAATTGGGTTTTTAAGTAATCAATCATATGTATCCAAACATCATGATTTCTAATATAAAATCCATTTACAAATATTGATAACTAATATACAATTCTTGAGGTTAAATATATTCCTTCTTTCTATGTAAAAATATACCATGGTGATAATAACTTTATGACATAGGAATGTCAACAATTACTGAGGATGTAGAAGCTCATATTTTTCCAGATCAAGAACAATTTTAGCATTCTAAGAGAATAATTTCATAATGTTGGTAGAATTGTGAAACCCATGAATCTATATGTATTTATTTATTTGTTAATTTGTTCATTTCATAATTTTTTTACAAATTTTTTAAAATGTTATGAAATTTATATATAGTAATGTATACATGGTTACTGCTAAATATTTGTATTTTCTCTACAAGGGTTATTTTCATTCCATAAACATTTTTATTTATGGATTGTGGATTACCCTAACATGTTTCAAAATAAATTTCACTACCATTATTCAATTTTTTATAGGGTTGGTGAAAATTTCCCGTACTCTGAATTCGAACGAATCAGGCTACCCTCTTTTTTTTTGTGTTTTACATAAAATTTTAATTATGAATAAATATTTTTCTTCCCGATTTATTTTATCACATCATAGGTTAGCCTGTATTGTTCAAATATTTTTCCCTTATGCCTCTATTATTTTCTCCATTCATTTTGAGAGGTTCAAACAAGGAAATCCCCTTTCCCACTTTCATTCCCTCCTTCCGATCTTATCTACCTTATTTATAACCATATTTCATTCACCATTTCTATTTTTATCTATTATGGATAACCATAGTTTTGTAACCATAAAAAGTATTATGTTTTGGTTTCTAGTATTTTTACGGACTTTCATACATCTTATTATCTAATTTCATAATGAATGTCTATGAATTAAAATATACTTGGAAATCTATTCAACGAAACAACATTTTATTTAAGAAGACATGCATATTTTGTTTTTATTGTGTTCTTCATATATGATTAATAAATGTAACATTGGAATTTGGTAAAATTAGTTAAAAAATCATAGTTTTTTATGTTATATAAATAGTGAACAAAGTCACTTCTATGTTTTTTCAATTATAAACTGAATTATTACCATGAACATACATGGGTTACCCTCAATAATGGAATCTAACCCAATTTGATTCATATCTGAAGGGTGTTCCAAATCCCTATAATCTTGAGACTAGAACATGTGCATAAAAAAATAACTATATTTAATGTTTTCTCCCAAATAGAATTACAAAACATGGTTCTTATATAAATAGTACTTAAAAATAATATAACTCACAAATAAGAAAAATAAATCCCATAAATGATGGAAGACATTAGATATCATACAACTCAATTAGTCAAAAGAACCCAAAAAATATGCCCTATAGAAAAGATAAACTAAAATATAAACAGAATAATCCATGAGATATTGTGGTGAAACACCCACAATGTCACATCTAGCTACCAAATCATAGCGGACAAAATCCTTTTCTACTGACTGTATCACATTACTCCCCCTATTTCAAAATATATAACCATGTCTACAAACTACTGAAGGTTTGTGAAAGGCGTGGGATACACATGATCTATATCATCCAACCATGATGTACCATAACATTCCTTTATACAAAAATTTAATAATTACAAAATATGATGAAAATAATACATGAGGGTAATTTAATCTGTTATTATTTCAAATATATGGTATGATATTTATATTTTTCCACATATCTAAATATTTCATGTAAAATAGTTTCAAAGAATATCATATATATATCAATGACGGTAATCAAATAAAAATATCTCCAAACAAAATCATGTTTAAAATCAATCCAATGATAACTACATGATATGATAACTGGAACACTCACACCCAAAAAATTGAGAATTACTAACGCAAAATCTCAAGACAAATGCATCGAATCAATAAAACAATAGAATAATCTACAAATTGAATTCCCAAATAGTATCTAACACGTCCCTATAATTATAGGCCTCTAGAGTAGAGAAATTGACCATGAGTGAACCCATAGATAATATCAATGGGAGAATCCAATAACAACAGTTTCCACCTAAGTAATATATGATTCTTATATTCTACATTATCAATATATTTTTACATAAAACATTACATTAAACCCATTTCATTTGTAAATTTAACAAATATATTACAAAATTACCTTTCCAAAATAAGTTGGAAAATATATTTTATAAAAATCCTGTTTCCCAACAAAAAAATTAAAGAAACAACCTGACATATTAATAAAATGAATTTCATACTAGAGTGTTCAATGCTCATCCAACATAGGCTAGTGACACAACCACATACCTCTTTATTATGGTCACAAACCAAAAAAAAATATTGAAAACCACTAGATGTAATTAAAACATACTAGTATATGACCTAGGACTATCCAGACATAATAAAACCAATACTCAAATAAAAGTTGTTAGTATAGAAGATGAATCATCACATGACTCAAATAAGTTGTACGTTTCACCACAAAAAATTGATCTACCCTTAATAGAAGATCACATAGAAGATATTAAAAGGATCAAGAATAACATTACTAAAATATCTAATGATATACATAAGTTTTGACATGAAACTATCATGACTAATGGAAATAAAGTAATTGAAAGTCCACCTACTGGGAGAGGTGAAACAGAAACACCAAGACCATAAACCACTAAATGATATGATCTATATAGGGAGAATATCACCAAAATAACATAACAGTGAACCATGTGTTTGATGAATTATGAGGAATCAAAATAAAATGATATTTCATGTTTTAAACACAATAAATACTAAAGTCTATGATCAATTTTCACCATGAATCTTGGATTCATGATGTGAAAATTTTAAAAAATAGATATACACTGAAAAAGGGAATTGATTGGTTTAAAAAAACATCGATTGAACTTTTCATGATATATAAATTTTTCATATACTATAAATATTACATTTTATAAAAAATAATATTGAAATATTTGTGAAAATTCAATCATGTCGTGTATCAAGTCAATGATGTGAATATATATAATAGGCATTACATAGTTTGGGTTTAGTGGAAAATAACTAAACCAACTGAAACCCCTTCAGAACCCCAAAACATACGGTTAAACATTATTTGTGATGTATCATTATATATATATATATTTTTTACAATCTCATAACCATGAGTCTTTTCATCCCTAGATGTTCATGTTGAAGAATTATGATTCATAAATTGGTGATCATGGAGCTACGAAATTGACACTTCATGATCCCATGTCTCTTGGTAATATAATCAATGTCTCCAAAACACTATGACCAATGAAACAGACATCACATTCAATACATTTAAATGAGAATCAATGATATTCACTAGCTTCCCTACAACTAAATAATATTTTCTCAACATTATCTATTTCCAAATATGAACATGAGAGGGATGAAACTTCCATATATTAAACTGAGATACGTTGAAAACATTATTATTTCCAATCAACATATTTGGTAATTCCAATTGATACGAAGCTTTAAAATCCCTATCAGTAACCTCAAATGGTCCAAAATATTTCAAATATATATCTCCACTTTTCCATGAATACCGTCAACCAATTGTGTAATTATAATTATCAAAACCATTTCACAAACATAAAACATAAAAGGAATAAATAAAAAATATATATATGATTTCTTCATACTCAGCATTGATCCTGAATCCAGACAATTTTTTCATGAATGAGAATGATTCCCATAATTGATGTTTCACAAACCTCTTCTCAAAAATGCGGTTAGTACCATGAGAGACCATATAAATCCTTATAGGTTTCCGTTTAGATATGTTAATGAAACCAATTTTTATAAAAAAAACATTATTAGACCTAGCTGGTTATAACCAGATCCACCTAAATCCTTGAAATATTCATTGATTATATCCTATTGGATCTAAGTAGTGTGCTCCCTCTAAATTTGTTTCTATAGATGGTGTGATTTCCTCAACCTGACATGTGTCCCCATCCACTCATTGAGAATAATTTAGAACCATGAGTTAAAACTATGATATATGTCGAACAAAATGGTATATTTAACCCCATGTAACCTCAAAACTATTGGTATGTACAACATACATAGAACATCAACATTAGTTTATCTTCTAATTAAATAGAAATGATAAAATTTCATTGATTGATTAATTACCACCCATATATAATTATTCCCTTGAGTTTTACAAGGTAAAACGATAAAAATGTCAATTTACACCTCGTACCATTTTCATATCATCTCTGGAATGGGAAGAAGAAAACTGAAATGTTTTAGTTGATATGCCTTTATAAATTGGTAGGTTTAATAGTGAGAAACATAATCTGATGTGTCAAGCTACAAACCCACGAACCCAAATTTTCATATCATGTCATATTAGGTATTCAGTGATTTATGATGAATGAACATTGATGAAATATGACGGGAAAAAACTAGGTTTTTCATAGATGATGGGTCAACACACCATTAAAAAAAGTGTAAAATACACTTTATAGGACGAGACAAAACAAATATAGTCTCTTGATAATGAAGTGATTCTTTAATTCCCTTAAAATCATCATATTTCTACTTAACCTATAGAATACACTCCACTAGGGATTATGATAGACAAAAAAGAATCAAAACTATACACATAAAAACCTCATTCCCATTTTGGAGAGACTCAGTGAACACTCCCATAATGTTCGACTCTTCATTAGATTCCCAAAATTTCTATAGTGAAAATTTCATGTCAAGAGAATATTCAATGACATTACCCTACCTTGGGGTATATGTGATTTCAATATTGAACGTATAATGGTATTACATAAGTGGTTTCATTTTTAGATTCCTTCAAATATGAGAACATATATAATTATACTATTTTGATCAAGAAATATTTTGACCCACTTTCCAAAGAGATAGCGTTAAAAAAAATATTTGTCACGAATAATTGTTGTATGATCCAAATCATGAACATGATAATTGTCACCACACAGTCAATGGTGATGATGTAAATTTGTTGAAAATTTTCACACTACATAATCCTACAAATTCATTTTTCACTAGAAGAATCACAATATACAACATACTCCTTACCAGTCTCCAGTATGACCAAAATATGAGATGATGTTAGTAGTCAATCTATTTCATCAATAGGAGAGTGACGTTTCACATCCCATATGGACTTCAACACTTTTCATATTATGAGTGGAAAATGGTGATGAAATCAATGTCAAATCCATATTTTACTATCAGTAGTAATCAATAAGACTATAGATTCTTTAAATCTCAAATATATTCCATGGATACACCCATGAAAATGCGACTGTTAACTTATCTTGATCAACTAATATGACATATTTAGAAATCACATACCCCAATAATTACAATTATTATATCCCTAAACTGAATTTTGAATGCTTTCAATAAAAATATTATGTCATTAAGATCTCAAAAACCAAACTATGATGGTTTTCATGCATACATTTGGATCTCTAATAATAAAAAATATCATCCATGAACACTACCACAAATGTGTTAAGATACTGATGGAATGGTAAGTTAATTAAATGAATAGAAACATATAAGATATGTATTCATTTTTAATGGAATCATAAGTTATTATTAATTGTCATACCTCCACCTAAAAATTAATATTTATATTAAAAAGTTCAGTTTTTTGAAAAAAGGTGTGAAACAATCACGTACAAACCGGAACATCAAACCCTATTATAGATGACTGAATCCTTAAAGTCCAACTTCAACATATTAGATGCATCATCCCTATATAATTTTCAATAATGATGAGTTTCCTTTTTAAAAGAATCATCTATAATTCTATCTTCAAATTGACAGACCAATTTTTTCCACGTCTACAAAAACTCTTCCACATTTATATTCTTAGCGTTGAAGCCTCCAGTCATGATTAGATTTTTCATGGTGATATATTCTTCCTACTCCCGGTTAGTGTCCACATGAATTGGTTCTATATTCAATCTTTTTTCATCCTCCTTAGAAGTAGTAAGTAACAAGACCTCATCTACCATGTCTTCTTGAGATGCATAAGAATGTCACATTGATTCTACATGGCATCTACGTCAGTATACCATGGACGATGATATTTGATAACCACTGATTCACCCTCATTGAACTCATTACATAGAAACCGTTGAGTCCCATTTATAGGGGATTCAAAAACCCCTATGTCATCTTGGTTCTGAGGCTATTCTTCAACGTTTTCAACCTTCTTCTCCAGACCATGATCCTTAGGCTTAGGATATTCATGCATTCAAGCTCCATGCACTAGGTTCAATCCAACCTCCCTCTCATATTATTTTTTAGATTTATCACTATATAATACCATGTTCTCAACCTTTTTAGATGATATAGTCTCCATAGGCCTTGGAAGGTATGAAAAGTATATGTGACATTTGGATTTTCTTATCTTGCGGACAATATAACTACTCAGTCCCTATTTGATTTCTGTCCCTTCTCCTTCTATAGTCTATGTAGCCCTCTCATGTATCCTCCTTTTTCTATGTCCTCCAATGGTAGGATCTCACTCTCCCCACCCCTAGACTATGTCCCTAAGGGGTAGTCATCCCCACTATTCACTTGATCAAGAGTGTCAGATCCCGAGCCATAAAAACAATTACTGATATTTATCAAGGATATGGTCAAACTATGACATTCTCTTCCCCACAATTCACACACTTCCATGATTCACCTTATTCTTCTTAATTATAAATGTTTCACCCCATTTTCTCTTCTTTCTCAACTCACTTACCTTCCCATGAAACATCTTCATGTGAAGTGATCCTTGAAGGTACCATTGCAACCATACCCACTGCCCCCGAAACAACCTCTCCTTATCCTTCAAACAGGTGATCCACCATGTGTAAACCCACATATTTAGACATTTTCACCTGATTTTACACTCTATGTTAATCCTGATGAACCAATCTATCCACCCTCACACAATCATAATGGAGCAACCCACTGTAGGTGGAAGGTCCATCCTAGTCCTTCTTAAACCTATGTAAAATTTCAGATATCGTCTGGTTTTTCTAAGGCACCAAATCCTTCATCACAGGTCGGGATGTGCAGTGAAGCCCTACCTTATATGAAACATTTAAAGTCCCTTGGTCACTGGTGGAGCACTTCCCCTATTCCCACTTGCCTCCACTGACATCCAAAATACTAGGCTGCTACTCCACCATCTCATCAGAAAACACCTCATATTCCGTGAGCGACCACTGCCCGTCCATCCCACAGACAAATAAGAATCCCTAAGACATATGTCTAACAAGTGTCCTAGGTACTTGAAATAAGAATAGAAATATATCCAACTTTCTTATAACTCTTGTTTTTTTCAATGGTACTCATCTCCCACAGTGATCCACACAAACTCAAACGGAGTTTTGGACACATCCACTTCTAAGAAAACAACCAGATTTACCAGATGACCAAGATCCTCAGTATGACTATCTAAGCACTTATATCATCCAATTATATTCCCATGAATACACATAATAGAATTATTATATAATTTTAGTGGATATTGGGGAATACTACCCAAGTAACCATTGTAGGAGTATCACGCATCATATGAAAATTGTTGGAAAAACAAAAAAGGTAAAACTGAAGTCGTTGAAGCTGCGAGTAGCATGTGACATGGACCTTATGAGATCCACCTCTACAGGAAAATGATCAATTATGTGCTTGTTATCTATAAGAATCAATTTTTCACTAGCATGGAACTCCTAATCATCGAAGAAGGGCCAATCGAATGACCTGATGGAGGGACGTCAATATTTAAACATATAAATCAATGTATGCATCAGTAGAAGATATGATCATCGTTGAACAGTCACATTAGACCATCATCCTTCATAGAAATAATAACCAAGGATACCAATGATGAAAAACAATGGTGAATGAAACCATTCACTTTTAAATAATCTTACAAAAACATGAGCTATTTTATATGAATTGGTGCAAAATGATAAGAGGGTCTAATCATCATCCAATTAGATTTCACTCGGAGAATTGTGAACTAAACCTCCCTAAATGGATTATGACAAGAAATATATTAAATAAAATCTTTGATAAAATACCTAATATCAATTTGATGATCTATTATAGATGAGATTTCATCAGGATCACCAAAAATAAATGATAAAAAACCTTATTCTCTTATCATAATATTCATTCAGGACCATACTCTAAATCAATCTATCCACGAAACACATGATATATACTATATGTAGAATGTAATTAGACAACATGATGATACTAATAAATATCTACTAGATTGTAATGCCCCGACCCCAGTTATCCAATGTCGGTTTATTATTACAAAACAGTAGCATGATCACAAGGAAATCATGTCTCGAAAGACCAATCAGTTTAGTATTATTAGAAAAAAGATTCATACATAAGTTCAACTTTACAACTTGAAAAGATATACAACATTGATTTATTACATTGGAAACTCCAAGCCTCCTAAATAATTCATGTATGTCACTCATATATAACTTGTTCATATCCTGGGAAAATGAAAAATAAGAAAGGGGTGAGCTCAACTACTCAGTAAGGGTAAGAAATACAGCGGAATATAACATAAATATTATGCATGTTGAATAATTAAAACAACACGCCTTTACCAATAATAAACATGAATACATTTATGGAAGGAATATTAGATGAGTAAATAATTCCATAATAGAACATAATAATTGGTATTCTACTAGTCGAATGTCCACATGAACCATCAATATTATTTTCATAATGAAGAAATGTATAATGCCAGACATTCTGAAACATTTTGTCAAGGCCCCGACCAAGAAGTCTAAAAATGATTAAGGCCTCGGCCAAAACCATATATCAAAATTGGGAACTTGCCTCCACAAATTCCATGTCTAGTTGTCTCATGAGACCTGCCGATGAATCGTGGAGCTATAGCGGGCTCCACCCATCACTTACTATGTCCAATACATTCCTCATATGAAAAGGTTTAAACATATCATAAACATTCATGCTAAAACTAGCATACGCAATGTCAATACATTAACTAAAAACCATGAATGATTGAAAAATTGCACATCCATAGTCAAACAAATCACAAAAACTTCAATACAATATGGAAGTTTTGTATCATAATAAAACAATTTCAAATAAACTTAAAATCCATCATAGGATGTTGACAATGATGAAATCCAAACCCTTTTTAGGGAAATATCTCTTTCTATTTTGAAATCATTTAAGAGTCACATAATTATAAATAAATTATTTATTTTGAAAATATTCTAATAATATTGTAAGGGAAGCATTGATGATTTTATAACAACAGAAAATATCTGCACCCACTGTATTAGTTAAAAAATAGTCTTACCTTAAAATTGTCGAAAAGGTAAAAAAGTACCTTGTTTGGAAAACGACAGAATGATTTCTTTCAAAACCCAAAATGGTATAAATTAATTTAACCCATTGTCTAATAAATAGTAAAAATATTTTGAAATACATTTTTAATAAACATGGATGTCAATGATAAAGAGGTCCCAATAGATAATTATGTATAAACAACCTCGAATAATGATAAGATTAGAGAATTCACCCTTACCTTGTACTTTTCCTTGGTTGAGGGTAGGTTAACCTCCTGTATAATGGTGAAATAATTGTTACTAAATTATAAAATAATCATATACATTAAAATGATATCATATATGATCTTTTATCATTGCTTCGTTAATAATATCTTAGTATTATCGTTGTTTTGGGTGTTAACTTACTCATTTTATTTTATATATTTTGTTACATAATCCATGTTTGTTATGGATAGGTTGTATCATATTCATATCCAAAATGATATCAAGTCCTTAAACATTATTTTTAATCATCAAATCAGAATTATACTTGAATGGATATGATGGGGAATGAATCTCATCGCGTTCGTGGAGACGGTAGTCCGTACGTACGCACGAGAGACAATATCATTCTTTTGATATTAAAATAATATATAATTGGATGGTATATCATATAAAAAGAATCATTATCCTGATATATGTATAATTTAAATCAATTAAACATCATTATCATACCCATCTAAATTATAATGTTTTGAATAACAATGACACCACGATGTGGAGACGGTAAGCCGTGCGTACACACGTATGGTGACATGTCTTTCAAAGGACAGATAGAATACTGAATATGGTCATTCCATATTTATAATAACATCACAGTATATAGAAGATACTTGTGTAATTATTTTATAATGGAAATAACAAATAATGAAGAAGTGTAAGAAGAAGGGAACTTGAAAGAGGGTTGTGAAATCATTACCTATTCTTCGGTTTCTTCCTTTTGATATGATCAAAATGGATCCTTAGGTTGGCATTCTGATCAAACTAAGACATATAGGTTGAATTGAGTGAAGTTGATAGTGTATTTGGGCAGGGTTTGTAGAGACAAAAGGCTTTGATGGTATGAATTAGAGATAAGGGGGAGTACCCTTTTATAAGAGGGGTGAGGGGCACCTTAGGAAAAACTTAAAATATTATTTTATAATCAATTCATATTCAGTTTATAATGGCTCCAAACTGATTTATTTTGAGACTATGGTGGGGATGGGTCTAATTCCATATAACCAATATGTTTTCGACAGGTTTGGGTCAATATATTAATCTTATCTTTTAGATTTAACTCTTAGTTAATTAGTTTGACATTTACCATGTCTCTTTGTATTTTAATATTATTTGGAAAATAAATATACTCTAAGCTGCCAAGAGAACCCCGAGTGGTTCATTAATGACATTCCGATCATCATATAAGTCATTTTTCTGAACCTTAGATTTTGAGGAATATTATATCAATTAATAATATAATATTTGTTATAAAAACTACATTATGTCAATTTTGAATATATTTAATAACTGATTTTTGTTAAAGACTTAACAACTTTAATAATTCAAAAAGATAATTTAATCAATATTAAAATGTTATATTAAACAATAAAATTTGTTTATGGAATCAAAATATTAAAATTACTTTTATTTTAACATTTATAATACCAATTATTTGATTCTTTCATTAATAAGGAAAATACAGCATCATCATAGTGTCAAAAATAAATTTAATTATTCAATGTCTAAAAATTATAAATAAAATACCATTATGTAGGAAAATGGTTTAAATTTCTAATGAAAATTTATAGTTTAAAATAGAACATATATAACCCTGTGTAAAAAATTGTTTTGCTAAAAGATATATGCTTATGTCATTTTTTATTTACTTTTACATAATTAATATAAAGTGTCATTATCACTTACAAGTGGCTCCATGGGTTCCAAAAATAGAACCAAAGATTACCATGGTCGGACAAGTAACATCCAATAGGGTTAGGACATGTTTTAGGGTAATTTAAAATTTTTATAATATTATTTTTTTACCCTTATTTACCAAAGTAATTATTCAAAATGTCTAAAAATAAAAGATACCTGTTTAAAAAATTTTGAACTCATGATTATAAATATGGAATCCATTTTTCTAAATTAAAAACACATAAGTGGCAGAAATTTATTTTAAATTAATTCTCGTTGTCAAAACAAAATGCGTGTTTTTTTAAGAAATAATAACTATCAAAAGATTGACACTTGTTTATGTTTAGTTTAAATGTGAAATTATGTCAAATGACCAACAATAGATTAAATGGAAAAAATTTATTCTAACTATACTTTAAAAACACTCAATAGTATAATTTATCACAATAAATTATTTGGAATAAAAATGCTGTTTTAATTAATGTTTAGTATTTTTCACTATTCATCAAAATATGAATGTTATTAGAAAAGTACCAAAAATTCACCCTAAGATAATTATGATATTGCGAATCCAAAAATGAAGTACATTTTGAATGATAAAATTTATAAAATTTCCAAAAGTGGGTATTTCTATTCAAAATGGCTAGTTTGATTGGTTGTGTTGTGTTAGAACTCAAAGTTGCATACAACACGTGCTACTATTTTATTCAAAGAGAAGCATACCATGGAAGCTTGGGGTGTTATATTCTCCCCTCCTTCAAATAATTTCATCTGGGAAATTTCATGAATAATATCACATGAAAAGACTCAGGTGGTTCTTCATTATAAGTTCCTCGAGTTCCCTCGTTGCCTCTTCCATCTTATGGTTTTTCCATAGAACATTTACTAGACGAGTCGTCCAGTTTCTCAGCACTTGTTCTATGGAATCAAGAATCATGATAGGCTCTTTGCAATAAGAAAGATCAGGTTCCAATTCTACTTCTTCATAAGTGAGTACATGCTTTAGGTTAGGCATGTATTTTCTCAACAGTGATACGTGGAACACCTCGTGATCTTTGAAGAGACTTGCTGGAATTTCCAAATAGTAAGCTACCGCCCCAATTCGTTATTGAATTTTGAGATTTCTTATGTATCTGGGACTCAATTTATCTTTTTTACGGAAACGTGTAACTCCCTTCCATAGAGATACCTTCAAGAAAACATGATCTCCTACCTGAAATTCGAAATTCTTTCTTGAGTTATTAGTATATATCTTCTGCCTACATTGAGATTCTTTGATGTGTTTTTGGATTACCTTAACCTTTTCCATCATTTCCTCCACCAGTTCTCGGCCCGCAAGTTTTCTTTCAACAACATCATCCCAACAGGTTGGTGTGTGACATCTCTTTCTGTATAACGCTTCATATGGTGCCATCCGAATAATTTAATGGAAGCTATTGTTATAGGAAAATTTTTCCAAAGGTAAATATTGTTCCCACATACCCTGAATGTCAAGTGATCATGATCTCAACATGTCTTCTATGGTTTGAATAGTCCATTCTGATTATCCATCAGTTTGGGTGTGGTAGTCTGTGCTCAAAAGAGGTTCATTATCCTAGGCCTTCGGAAGATGATTACATAATGTTGATGTTAAACATGGATCATGATCTAAAACAATTGATAACGGTACTCCATGAAGTCTCACAACTTCATTAATATAGAGCCTTTCTAGATGTTCAAGTGGAAGATCTTCTCTTATAGTAAGAAAATGTGTTGACTTGGTAAGACGATCAATAGTGACCCATATTGCATCATTCCTTCTATGAGTCTTTGGTAGTCCCATGAAAAATTTCATAATAATATTATCCCATTTCCACTCTAGTATGGGATGAGGTTGCATGACTCCTCTAGGTTGGTTCCTTACATCTTTCACTTGTTGAAAAACCATACATCTTGACACAAAATCAACAATCTCCCTCTTCATGTTGTCCCACCAAAAATCTTCCTTCAAATATCTATACATTTTGGAGCTCCTAGGGTGTATAGAGAAATCTGAACTATAAGAATCATCCAACAATTATTTTTTAGATCAGGTATATTGGTAACACAAAGTCTGTTCCCAAATTTAAAAATAATATCTTCATACACAAAGTCACTCAATCTCTCATCATTCATAGCTTTAATATTCTTTTGAAACACTTCATCATCAGTCTGAGAACACTTAATCTTCTCTAGTAAACATGGTTTGGAAACCATTTGAAAAAGAATTGAAGTTTCACCTTCCATGGTTATTCGCATGTCAATATTCACTAGATCCATAAAAATAGGATCCCATTCAACTCTCATCTTGTTCAAAACTCCATAATCCATTATGCTCAAAGCATATGCCACCTTATTTTCCTTCCCCAGGTGGTAGTGTATCGTGAAATCATAATCTTTGAGTAGTTCAAGTCATTGCCTTTGCTGCATGTTGAGTTCTTTCGGTGAAAAATATACTTCAATCTCTTTTGATTAGTATAAATCTCACATTTTTCACTATAGAGATAGTACCACCAAATCTTCAATGAAATGATTACAGCTGATAACTCAAGATCAAGAGTAGGATATTTTTTATCATGAATTTCTAGCTGTCGTGATGCCTATGCAATTACCCTATCATTCTGCATAAGGACACAACCAATTCCTTTCTTTGAGGCATCACTATAAATAACAAATCCATTATTCCCGATGGTAGAGTCAAGATAGGATCATTGACTAATATTCTCTTCAATCCTTCGAAACACTCTTCACACTCTTTTGTATAATCAAATTTAACCCCTTTATGTGTGAGCTTCATTAATGGGTTAGCCAATCAGGGAAAATCTGGTTGAAATGCCGATAAAAACCTACTAAACCAATAAAACTATGTGCCTCAGTGATACTCATCGGTTTTGGACATTCTTGGATTTCCTTCACCTTAGAAGGATCAACGAAAATTCCATCCTTAGAGAAAATATGGATAAGAAAAGAAATATCCTGAATCCAGAATTCACACTTTCTAAACTTCCCATATAATTCATGTCTTCTAAGAGTTTTTAGGATAATGTGAAAGTTATTTTCATGATCTTCGTAGATTTTTTTAATATACCATGATATCAATAATAAATTCCACTAAAAAGTAATAATGATATTCCTTCAAAACTGTGTTCATTAGATCCATGATAACAGAGGGTGCATTAGTCAGTCCAAAAGGCATTACTTTAAACTCGTAATGTCCGTACTTGGTCCGAAATGCTATCTTTGGAATGCCTTCCTTCTTCACTCACAACTAATGATATTCAGATCAAAGATCAATCCTTGAGAATTATTTTTCTCTATGAATTTGGTCAAATAAATCATCAATGTGAGGTAGGGGATACATGTTCATCATTATTATAGCATTGATCTCACTGTAGTTGATACATAACCTCATAGATCCATATTTCTTCTTAACAAAAAGGAAAGGGGCTCCACATGGAGAAAAACTAGAGTCAATAAATCCCTTATTACTCGATTCCTCTAGTTTTTTCTTTAGTTCAACTAATTCTACAGTGTCCATTCTATAAGGGGGTTTTGATATGGGCCTTGAACCAGGAATTAAATCAATGGAAAACTCAATTTCTCGTTCTGGAGGATGTCCGGGTAAATATTCTGGAAACACATCCACATAATCTTTCACAATAAGTACATCCTCTATTTTAAAATTCCTTTCCTCACCCATAGTTATTTAATTTTCTTCCTCCCCAATAATTGACTTTAGTTGAGCTATTGGGGGTGGTTCTAGATTTGAATCAGGTGGTGATGATTCTTCTCTAAAGATATGGTGTTATTTACCATCGTCATAAAAAAATATTAACCTGCTTCTTCTTAAAATAAATTTTTGCATCATTGTCTGAATGACAATCCATTGAAAGGATTATATCAAATTCAATCATGGGTATGATGATGAGATCAGCAGATAAAGAACATTTATATTCCTTAATGGGAACTGATTCACAAAACTTTGCAGCAATGATACTTATCTTATGAGTTTTGGCTGAAAACGCCTTGTTAAATCAAATTGGAAATATCTAATTTTCTTAGAAAACTAGGATGATATGAAATAATGCGATGATCCAAAATCAAATAATGCATTTTGTAAACTTGATAAAACCATTAAATTACCTGCCACCACGTCTTTCGGAGCTTCTACCTCAGTAGTAGTGATAGTATAATCTTGGCCTTGATCCCTTGGCCTTTTTTTAGGTAAGTTCCCCTGAAGCTTAGGAAAATAATTTGCATAATGTCCCATCTCCCTACAGTTGTAGCATTGAACATTGGTAGCGTCTTTATTTACCTTACAATCACAAGTAATATGGCCTTTCTATCCACACTTGTAGCATACTCCATTTCCATTTAGACAGGAACCAGGCTACTTCCTTCAGCAATTATCATAGGGTGGAAATTCAATTCTTCCCTTATTCCCTGTTTCCTTATTTCCTTTCCCAGAGTTTTCAATAGATCTCTTCTTCTCTTGCATTGATTTATAGTCATAAGACTTAGGGAATTCCTTTTCTTCCTTGATAGCACACGAGACAATATCTTCGTATGATGAGAAGGATTGTGATACTAATTCTTGATATAGAAATTATTTTAACCCATAAAATAAATGATCAATCATACTTATTATGTTACATATATAATCTGCTATATGCCTCGCTAACATTGTAAAGTTAGATTCATATTTTTCGATGTTCTCATCCTCCCTTTGCCTCAGACTCAGAAATTGCCTTTTCATATCTACTCGATGGTCACAAGGAAAGTAGTTTTCTAAGAAAATCCCTTTGAACACCATACTTTACATATTTGATACTTCATCATCCTCCTTTGGGTTTTGAATCAATGACCTCAATTGGTCAGTATCTCCAGTGAGGAGGTAAACTTCCATGATAACGTTTTCCCTTTCACTACTCCGCAAGGCATGAACTTTTTTCTGTAAGGAATTTATCCATTGACCGGCTACTAATAGATTTATACTCCCATTGAATGTTTGTGGTTGTTTCCTCAGGGAGTGATCAAACATTGATCCTCCACGCTGCGATCTGGGTGCTCCATATAGGTAAGGTTATTATTCATAACCTTAGTGAGTTGTCCCAGTATGGTGATAAGCCGATTAGCACCAGTTGTATCACCAGCTCCAGTATAATTATCTTGAGCAGGAGGTCAATCCCTACATGGAGTGTGTGCATTAATAAGGTTTCCTTTCCTTTCAATATGCTCCATTTCTAAACAATGGCATAAACTAGATTAGTTTATGAATCGAAATACATAATTCCAAAATTGTAAAACAATTAATATGAATTGAACAATTTATGGATACAATCCATAATAATAAAAAATGTTTTCATTGAGGAAGTACATACTCATAAATCCTTCATAATGGTTTGTAAAGAAAATGAGAATTATCTGAAGCATATCTCCTGGGAGTGTTGTAACCAAGAGAACAGCAAGGCCCATTGTCATGCACCAGTTCCCGTTCATGTCTAGATCAAAGTAGTGTTTTCGGGTCCTACCCCTAGGTACAACTGTTCCAGACCTGCCTCTACCTACTCATATCCAGATAGGGATGTGTTACTCATAAAACTCAAAAACTCCCTACAACACCAGAATTCTTTGAAGTTATTCAATATTAATCCTCAAAATTTATCTTAGGGCTATGTGCTCTAATCAGAGTTTATCTAAATCAAGTTTCTAATGTTTGTACTAAACTTCCTATGATACCAAATGTAACGCCCCGACCCAAGTTACCTAGAGTCGGTTCATTATTACAAAAAAATTGGCATGAAAAAAAGGAAGTATTGTCTCGAAAGACCGATTGGTTTAGTTTTATAGGAAACAAGATCCGTACATAAGTTCAACGTTTCAACTTGTAAAGAAATTCAACACAAATTTATCCCATTGGAAGCGTCCAAGCCTCCTAAATAATTCCTACAAGTCACTCATAACTAACTTCTTCATATCCTGGGAAAATGAAACATATGAAAGGGGTGATCTCAAATGCTCAGTAAGGGTAAGAAATACAGTGGAAGATAACATAAATATTAATCATGGTGAATAATTGAAACCACATGCCTTTACCAATAACAAATATGAATACTTTTATTGAAGGAATAGGAGCTGAGTAAATAATTCCATAATAAAACATTATCATTGGTATTCTACCAGTCAAATGTCCACATGAACCATCAATATTATGTTCATAATGAGGAAATGTATAATGTCGGACATTCTGAAACATTTTTTCAAGGCCTCAGCCAAGACGTCTAAAAATGATTAAGGCCTCAGCAAAAACCATATATCAAAATTGGGAAGGGCCTCAGCCAATTCCATGTCTAATTATCTCATCAGAACTACTATTGCATCGAGAAGCTACAGCGGGCTCCATCCGTCACTTAATAAGTCCAATACATTCCTCATATGAAATGGTTTAAACATATCATAAATATTCATATTAAAATTGGCATAAGAAATGTAAATATAATTTAACCACAAACCATGAATGGTATAAAAATAGAACATCCATAGTCTAACATAAAAAAACATAAATACAATATGGATGTTTTGTATCATAATAAATCAATTTCAAATAAACTTAAAATCCATCAAAGGATGTTGAAATAGATGTAATCAAAACAATTTTTAGAGAATTATCACTTTCTATTTTCAAATCAATTAAGAGTCACATAATTATAAAGAAAACCTTTATTTTTAAAATATTCTTATAAGCTTGTAAGTGGTGCTTGGAAGAAGTTATAACGGTGGAAAATAGCCACACCCTCCATATACGTTAAAAAACATTTTTACCTTAAATTTGTCGAAAAGGTCAAAAAGTAGCTTGTTTGGAAAATGAAGGAATGATTCGTTTCAAAACACATAAGGGTATAAATTACTTTAACCCATTTAATAGTAAATAGTAAAAATGTTTTGAAATACATTTTTAAGAAACATGGATGTGGATGATAAAGAGGTCCTGGTAGATAATTACGTATAAACAACCTCAGATAATGAAGAGATTGTAGAATTAACCCTTACCATTCATTTTCCTTGGTCGAGGGTAGGTTAACCTCCAATATAATGGTGAAATATTTGATATTAAATTATACAAGAATCATATACATTAATATGATATCATATATTATCTTTTAACATTTATTCGTTAATAATATCTTAGTATTATCGTTGTTTTGGGTGTTAACTTACTCATTTTATTTAATATTTTTTGTTACATAAGCCATGTTTGTTTTCGATATGTTGTATCTTCTTCATATCCATAATTATATCAAGTCCTTAAACATTATTTTTAATGATCAAATGATAATTATAATTGAAAGGATATGATGAGGAATGAATCTCACCGCGTTCGTGGAGACGGTAGTCCTTACGTACGCATGAGTGACAATATCATTCTTTTGATATTAAAATAATATATAATTGGATGGTATATCATATATACAGAATAATTATATTATTATATTTATTATTTACATCAATTACACATCATTATCATACCCATCCAAATAATAATGTTTTGAATAGAAATTACACCACGACATGGAGACAATAAGTCGTAGGTACACATGCATGGTGACATCTCATTCAAAGGATAGATAGAATACTGAATATGGTTGTACCGTATTTATAATAACATCACAGTATAGAGAAGATACTGGAGTTATTATTTTAGAAGGGAAACAACAAAGAAAGAAGAAGTGGAAGAAGAAAGGAACTTGAAAGAGGGTGGTGAAATCATTACCTCTTCTTCATGTTCTTCCTTTTGATTTTACCAAAATGGATCCATAGGCTGGAATTATGATCAAACTAAGGCCTCTAAATTGAAGTGTGGGAAGTTGATAGGGTATTTGGGCTAGGGTTGGCCAAGCCAAAAGGTTTTATGGTATGTATTAGAAAGAAGAGGGATTACCCTTTTATAGGAGGGGTTAGGGGCACCTTAGAAAAAACATAAAATATTATATTATAATAAATTCATATTTAGTTTCTAATGGCTTAAAACTGATTTAGATCAAGGATAAGTTGGGGATGGGTCGAAATAAACATATCTAGTAGGTTTTAGATAGGTTTTGATCAATATATTAACATTATCATTTAGATTTAACTCTTAGTTAATTACTTTGACATTTACCATGCCTCTTTGTAATTTTATATTATTGGGTTAATAAACTTACTATAAGCTGCCAAAAGAACCCCAAGTGGTTCAATAATGACATACATATCTTCATATAATTCCTTTTGCCTAACCTTATATTTTTAGGAATATTATATCAATTAATAATATAATATTTGTTTTAAAAATTCATTTATATCAGTTTTGACACTATTTAATAATCGAATTTTTTTAAAGTCTTAAAAAATTTATTAATTCAAAAAAAATATTTAATCAATCCTAACATACCATATTAACCAATAATATTCTTTTATGGAATCAAAACTTTCAAATTACATTTATTTTAACATTTATAATACCAATTATTTGATTATATCATTAATAAGGAAAATATTACATCATCATTGTGTCATAAATAAATTTAATTAATCAATGCCTTGTAATTATAAATAAAATACCATTATGTAGGAAATTTTTTTATCTTTCTAATGAATATTTATAGTCGCTAATATAACATATATAACCCAATGTAAGAAATTGTTTTGCTGAAAGATATATGCTTATGTCATTTTTGTATTTACTTTAACCTAATTAATATAAAGTGTCATTATCACTTACAAGTGGCTCAATGGGTTCCCAAAATCGACACAAAGATTCCCATGGTCAGAAATGTATCCTCTAATAGGGTTAGGACACGTTTTAGGGTAATTTAATATTATTATAATATTATTTTCTTACCCTTATTTACCGAATTTACCCTTTAACCATGGTAAATAAAATATTTACCAAAGTAATTTTCAATATGTTTAAAAATAAAAGTTACCTATTTAAAAAAATTTGAATTCCTGATTCTAAATATGGAATCCATTTTTCTATGTTCAAAAAATAAAATTGGCAGAAATTAATTTAAAATTAATTCCCTTTGTCAAAACAAAAAGTGTGTTTTTTAAGAAATAATAACTATCAAAAGATTGACACATGTTTATATCAAGTTTAAATGTGAAATTACGTACAATGACCAATATTGGATTAAATGGTAACAATATATTCTAACTATTCTTTAAAAGCAATCAATAGTATAATTTATCACTCTAAATTATTTGGATTAAAAAAGTTGTTTTTAATTATTGTTTTTTATTTTTCACTATTCTTCAAAATATGAAAGTTATCAGAAAAGTACCAAAAATTCACCCTAAGATAATTTCGATATAAAAAAATCCAAAAATGAAGTCCATTTTGAAAGATAAAATTTATAAAATTTCAAAAACTTGGTATTACAATTAATAATGGCTAGTTTGATTGGTTGTGGTGTGTTAGAAATCCATGTTGCGTACAACACACGCTACAATATTATTCAAAGAGAAGTGTACTGTGGAAGATTAGAGTGTTACACAAATGATCAATAATCCCATTCATGAATATGATGATGTTAACTAGACATAGATCATGAATATGAAATTCCTAGACTAAATCTACATTAGATATCATTATTGAACGAGTAGGAAACTAAAACCTTTAATCTATAATCTCCCTCTGTGGTTTATCTTTTTCCATATAAAAGGAATGGAGATTTATTGGACATTTCACCTTATAAACAAAATCTGTCGAAATAAATGAGTGGGAGGAAACTATGTCATATAAATCAATATCTACATAAGATTCAATAATGATGGTACCTATCCCAACTATTGGAACTACATCAGAATCCATCATAAAATCATCAAATTCAAGATGGTACATCAGTCATAAATCCTATGGATTTATCCTTATTTAATTTGAATGATCTGACTTTTTTATAGTGGATATTGATTTCTATGAAACCTGGCTATAATAAATAGTTGACATAACTTGATAGAACCTATGAAAAAGGCCATAGTGATTATAACAATTCCTCAAATATAATGTTGTTGATCAACAATGTAGAGTTTGCTCAATAATTTCATACTTAATGGATGTGAGGGGCTCACAACTAAATGTATTTGAAGGTTCATTGGTGACCCATATCTAAAAACTACCTCCACCTCCCCAACAATGATAATTCCACTTCTTATTGTTCCCTTTTTTAGAACAAAATCTACTACTAAATGGGAAAATTGAGTATAAGAAGAAAATTTTCATATAATATCCATATGTAACAAATTTTCTCAGACTTATATCTCCACATATGTATAAATGATTTATTATAAATAATTTTGGTATGATATTCTCACTCAAACTATGCATGTACTTTTGATCCTTCATTTAATCATTCTTCACTACCTGTATAAAAAAAATTAAACAACTCTATGAACCAATTAGTATACACTAACACTCATCATTCTCCCTTTAATAAGGATATTAATTCAAGATGTTTTTCTATTATGAAATACACTGAAAATAATTGGATGATGAAGTGTTTTTGGAAACACATTATGTCTAAGATCACATGACTATATTCTAGAAACATTCAATCCCACGATCGCTTTTTGAGGCCTTCATGTGTCACGACCCCCTCCCACCATAGATGCCCCTCCTCTGCTGGAAATGGTGAAAGGGATATAATGACTCCCGAGTCCCACCTCGAGTAGGCCCCAGAATGGTGAATAGAACCCAGGGTATGTGTTTTCACAAATATGGGATGCATTACCCTTTTATTATTTAATATTGGGAAATAGGATGAGTCATATACCAAAATAAAAAGGAACAAGTAAATAAAAATAATCCCAAAACCAAACCAATATGCATGTTTTATACAATAATGAAACAAAAGTACAAGTACATGAAAAGATCCAATGTACGATACCAAAAAAATAATGAAAAAACATTAACCAGCAAACTCCAACGCCCAACTAGCAAGGTCCCACACGACCCCTAATGTCCTTTTGAAAACCTGAAAGTAAACGTTGGGTGAGCATACAAGTATACTCAGTAGGAAAACCTAAAGCTCTCGTGCACAGGTGGGGAGACATCCTAATGCCCCGTGAGAAAATAGAAGGAACCAAAGCCTAGCAATAAATCTATCCACCCAACCTTATAAGCCACAATCACCAAATATCGCAAGTCAATAGAGTAGTATAGTAATATTATTAAAGTATGGGTACCCCACACCACCTTCCCACTGATTACTGCTCAAGCCCTCACTCCTAACGCTCTGATGCTTCCCCCTCTTCCTCATCTAGTTCCACAACCTCTCTATATGAAGCTTGAGATAGTTCCGCAACCTGGCTATACGAAGCTCATAATATCCCACTAACACATCAATCCTCGACCATTACCACATCTCATCTCGAAGACACTTGGGATCCACATCACATCTCATCCCAAAGACACCTAGGAACATATCACATCCACATCCCGAAGACTCTTGGGAAACATCACATCTCATCCTGAAGACACCTGGGAACATATCACATCCAAATCTAGAAGACTCTTGAGAAACATCTATCGTAACCTACCCAAAGGATCTTGGGTTATTGAACCTAGAAGAGGGAGAACAAGGAATAATAGTAAACAACCATCCTTTAGATGTTTGAGAATCTCACCATACATCCCACTAGTGTTTGTCATGTATAGCTAAACATGGGTGGGGTGCGTAAAAAAACATAAAACGTACAGATTTATATAATTATATCAACCACTCAGCCCATCCTAAGGCTTCTACACATAATATCTGAGCACATGCCTCGACACTACTACATCGAAAGTATGCACACAATAAATAGAACCAAACCCCATTAATCTTTTCGTGTTTTATCCATTTCAGTTTATCAGTTCCTTAACTACCTAGCAACTAACAACAACCAAACTAGATCAATCTTTCGTAAAACATATCCCTGCCAAACACAAATAAAGTTAGTTAAACACAAGAAACACAATACGATTTTAGTTTATCAGCCAATCAATACCACTTATTTTTTGTATTTAATCAACTACCATGCCACCACAATTTATTTGTTAACTCTTCCACTTTTATTCATATGGACAACCCATCCTTGCAGCCCTGCTGCCAACCACCATAACCACAAACACATCAGAAACAAAACTCATACCACATAATCATCCCTTTGAAACCATTTAGCACAGCTCTGCTTCAAATCACAACCATATCATACATTCCAACCCACAACCCATCCAACCGTATCCCCGCTTCTCACTCGTTCCACAACAACCCATGAAACACCCCTTTACATAATTATACCCCAACCAACACCCAAAAATTCATTCTTTCATTTAGTTTAACTAGGGTGATCATACAATGGTTCCAAGTATTCATTTAATCAACTAACATTACATGATAAACCAATTTCCACATTCTATTAAATTCTATCCACAAAACAATCCTTAAAATAGGGAAGCATTTAATTGCGCAAGCAAAGGCCCCCAATGACTGTGATTTTCAGTAGTCATAATCCTATTCAATTCACAACATAATCAAAGCATAATATTTGATGGAAATAAAAGAACAATATCAACAAAATTTCCCCAAACACATTCTTTAACCAGTTATTTTCTTTATTTAATGGATCAATCGTATCTAATGAAAACAATAGGATTCCCACCTTGCATGATGCAAAAAAAAAAGAGGGACGAAGGTAAGATCCCTACATGAACAGGTTTTGATTTCCTTCTGTGAGAACAAAAACCATGAGGATTTCAATCACTCCTCCCAATGACTACGTCCTCCCGTGGACGCTGCGTCACAACCACACTAACTACCAAGAGAGATTCCATTAAGGTTTACGGTGTCACTTGTCATAGCATGGCAAAGAGGATTAGAAAGAGGAGATCGATGAAGAATGAGAATTGGGTAGAATGTACCATTAAGATGACGTTCATTTAAGAGCATTGTTACCATAAAATATCAAAAATATCCTCAGTAGAAAACTGTGAAGAGGAATTCGAAGAAGAAGGAATAGAACGAGGTACATGATTTTCGCCTCGTTGAAACGATCCTACAGCCATCGACAGATCGACGATCGATGTCCGGATCAAGAATATAGGAGGAATGCTTCTGGGTCATCCTGGAGCTTCGTCGTGTGGTGAAGAAAAGGGGTGTGTAAATAACCCGTGACCCTCTCTTATATAGGGAACAAAAAGGTAAAATAGTACGCATCGTTTATTAATGAATACACGATGTGACCATACAACTATTACGCTATTTGACTGGTCAACACACGACACGTCACGCAGGTTCCATGAGTTTAATGATAACAATAACTTCAATTAATAATAGGTGTTTTATTGACCCGAGACATGAGTTATAACAAGGTATTCATAATTGGTTTAAAAAAACTTTCATAATTTCAGGGTTATGCTGCCGTAGACGGTTCGTGAAACAGAGGTCGCACGAGGAAGATACTGTCAAAAATTATGTTATTCCAATGAAAATAATAATTACATTATTATTATATTAATATTTTTAATTTAATTTAATTCCTTAAATTCTCACATTCAAAATACACCCACAAATTCTCCTTAATTTGGTGCGCATCACCCCATTCCACCTAGATTGATTTCCTTATTTATTTTATTACTTTAAATTTTGAATCATTATTTCCTTTAAACTCTTTCTCTCTCCAATCTCTTTTATGATTCTCGATTTCTTTTCCCACTCCACCAAAAGTGGCGGCTCACATATCCTTTACTCCATTATCACTTCAATGTTATTATTAATAAAACTAATAATAATAACACCCATTATTAATGCTCTAATTTAATCCCATTAAATTAGTTTACCATGGTTATTCTCATATTGAGTTAAAACCATTCCATTTAATTAATCAAACACTAAAATCCCCCATTACAATTTATTATATAATATAATAGTAATAAATCCTCTTTCAATTTCATCATAGGGATTCCATCATTATCATTAATTATTATTATTATTATTATTGACGCCCATTATTATCGTGTAATTACTCCCTCTCTCCCATCACATGATATTCAAGCATGAGTTGGGAACCCCTCCCACTATAAATTATCATTTTATTATTTTTTATAATCTCTTAAATGACTATTATTATAATTATTTTAATATTCCAAAATAAAATTTGGATTCACCAATAAGGGGTTGCACCCCATGAATTTCTTTCCTTTATAATTAATTACATGCACCTCATTTATTATAATTTATTCCTTTATAATTTATTCCATGTACCTCCCATTATATGCCCATTACGCACATAATTTATTATTTATTAAAATTTAAATAAATCAAAAAGAAACCATGCACCTCCCCTCAGTGAATTAAATACATTCAATTTTATTTCTTTTATTTCACAATGATTAAATTAAAACCATTTAATCAAATTAACACCAAATATTTTCACCCCACCATTATCAATTATTATTATCAAAAATTATTATTATAACTCGTGTGGTGTTTGACCACATCAAATTTTTACAAAGTAATGGACTAGAGAGGTCCGGTACATTTCATCAGATACCCCTCAAAACATTATCATCCTCGAGAATTAAAAACCATTCCATAAAAAGGGGAAAGGTCTGAACAACCACCCCTCAAGATACCTATCAGGGCTCTCGTCTTAACAAGAATTCAACGACTATCCTAATTATATGAGTCAGGTAATTACTTCCCCCATGTCGAGATATTATCCACTTTAGGCGGTACTAAATCACCTGCACGGGTTTAATCGCATCCACATTAGTGCATCTATATTAGGGATTAGGTCCTCCCACCCAAATTATTTAGGATTTCTCATACAAACACCGCCCCCAAAACCGCACAAAACATGAAACATGCTTCCCCAACACATGGATTGGGGAATTCCATCTCCCATGTCAAGATATTGTCCACTTTGGGTGGCACTGACTCGCCCTCATGGGTTTAATTGAATCCACATTAATGCGTCTTGATTAGGGATCAGGTCCTCCTCTCCCTAAATGTCAGGACTCTTCACACACATTTAAAGGAAAAAGGGAAACAACTTATCATTATATACTCATGAAAAACAATGACTATGCACAAAGCTTGGGTGAGAAGGAGTTTTAACAAAGAAGTGTGATGCTCTTGAATTTAAACAAAACATAAACGAGATAATTTAAGTTAAACTGAAAACATCTCTCTTGATCTCTGACCTTTTTAGGATTTCTGCTTCTGTTGTGTGCAATTGTTCGTGTCCCACTCCTCTGCCTCTCTGTTGACATCCACCTCGTCGACCACATCCAGGATGGTGTCCTTGAGGAACTCCCTTTGGTTGGACACCACCTACTCGAACTCCCCTTGGAGGGACTCGAGTCTGTTGCTGCTGGAAGGGTCAGGTTGGGAACTACTGCTGGGGATGGGGATGAACCTGGCCAATCCCTCCATACTAAGTCTGAAAAGGGAAATGTCTGCCATGATGCCCACGATTCCCACATGAAAATAACCTCGGTCCCAAGACGACAAAAAATGGGTGGAAATCGTGAGATTGGTATGGGACCTGCTAAAGTCTTCTCCCTACCGGTCGAAACTTGGAAGGTCTAGTTTCTAAGGATCTACTACTGACCGCCTCCTTCTTGGACGAACTTGGGTGACTCCTCTATCGCAGTGGACCTACATGTGAGGGAATTTTCTCAATTATATATTCCTTCTTCTGTACTTCTAGGTACGTCGGTAAGGTGAAAGGGGTCACCGCACACCGAATAGAGAGGTGAAGTGCCTCTGTTAAATGTCTGGCTCCATAATCCTCATTCAGAAAGAGATTTGGGAAAAAACGAAGGAGATCCTTGACATTGACCCCTAGTTCCGGCACTAACATGATTCCTTGTTGGAGAGACAAAAACTCCAACCTCTTCTCTACCTTCCTCATCGAGGAATGAAATTCCTCGTGGAACTCCTTCTTGAAGTTGTCCCATAGAATTTTTGTCTCCTTCCCCACCCCAAGGTAAAGCATCCACTACTGATGCACCACTGTTCACAGCTAGCTTTCTGCTAGAGGAACCCAGTACTCTGCTAGAGCCCTGATCAGCCCAAAGGTGCTCCCGAGTTCCTATAACCAACTCTTAGATTCTATATCTGATGTCCTTCCTTCATAATTTATCATGATTTGTTGCTGGAAAGCACGAAACATGCACTACCACAAGTTGTCTTCCTCCTCTCGGCCAATCCTTAGCTGATCGACCGTCTGAATCTGCTGGGCCTTGACTACGCGAGTCACCTAGGGACAATGTCTATGTGCCGTAGGTGTTTGGTAAACAAATAATTCCAAATCCCAAGTGGAAAGGAAATTTTTTTCAAGGTTTAATTTTATCATTTAATTTCTATTTCTTTCCCAGAACACCCAAATCATGTAAAAAAATCATGATGATGCATGTAACTTTCCTATGGTCTCTACCCTATAATAAATTTAGTCTTACTTGGTCGTTCGGTATGCTCAGAGTCCTGGCATTGGATCACGGGGGGCCCTAAAATCCTGTGTCCTAGCTGGTCTTCCCTGGCCTATGTCGCACACCAAGATCATCCAACACTGTTTCCCTACCATCTCATGCAATCCTCACTGTACATAACTCCAGAATCCATCCTATCTCTCAACCATCAGCCTCTCATACCATTCTGTCACGACCCCCTCCCATCAAAGATGACCCTCCATGTAACAACCTGAGATTTTTTTGAAAATTATTCTTTTTAATTTCTTTTATGTATTTTGTTTTACGCTACACCAAGACTATATTTCACTATACGCAACACCTTATTAGCTTGCAGTATACACAGCACTATTCTTGGATCGTGTTGCACATAATTTCAAGTTCGTTTGATAGTAATTATTCTACGCAACATTGAGTGTGTATATATATATATTCAATGTATCAATGAAATATGGTTGGATTCTTTTATACGAAACAAAAAATGAGTCTTGCACTATACGCAACCATGACATGTCTTACATTACACGCAATCACGATTTTTTTCGACAGCGCATGTAGTACGCAATACGGAGTTTCACTAAACGAGATATTATTATAATATTATTATGAACTCGCCGTTATGAATAGTAATACCCACGTTTTGATATTTTATAAATTTTACCTTTTAAAATGGACTTCATTTTTGGATTCAGAATATCAAAATTATCCTAGGGTGAATTTTTGGTATTTTTCTGAAAACATTCAATTTTTGATGAATAGTGAAAACACTAGGTTACTATATAAAAACCGACTTTTTATTTAAACAATTATTTATTTTATTTATATTTTTTATAGGTCAAAATTGATACATAATACCTATATAAGTTAAATGTAATTCATTGGAGTCATTTTATAATAATTTTCGATATATAAGAATTTATTGAACTTTTCACCGTCTTTTACCTACCTCCTTGGAGCTTTCTGCAGACTTACATAAAACATAATTTTACCGCTTCTATGAGTGGAATTACAAAAATATGGGAGACACAGTTAATATCAAGGACTAAAATTTCGTTCAATGAGATGAAAATTATATTTGGTGAATAGTAACTTTTTACTTTTATTTACCGCTGTTAAAAGTAAATAGGGTAATTAAGGGTAAAAATAATAATATTATTACCCTAACACATGTCCTAATTCTAATGGATAAGTGTAATTCGACCAAAAACAAACTTAGTAACAGAATACTACCATTTAGGTCCAGTTGGATTAGATTCAGACATTTATCATTAATTTATTTAATGAAGGGTTAAAATAGTTAAAATCAAAGTATAATAGCTAAATAATTTTTAATAGAGGGTTATACATAAGATAAATTCTACAATAAATATTCATTAGAAAGATAAATTGATTTCCTAAAAAATGGAATTTTATTTATAATTTTAGACATTAAATAATTTAATTTATTTACGAAACAATGATGATGCAGTAATTATTTTATTAATGAAATATTAAAATAATTGATGTTATAAATACCCAAATAAATGAAATTTGAGATTTTTTATGAATTCCACGAATTTTATAGGTTAATATGACATGTTAGTATTGATTTAAGTATCATTTTTTGAACTAATCATGCTGTTATGATTTTCACAAAAGTCAATTACCAAATTGGGTCAAAATTGACATAAAATATTTTTTTAAAACAAATATTATATTATTAATTGTGATTTTATTTATAAAAATCTATGGTTCAGAAAAATAACTTAGATAAGGATATATATATTAATAAAGAACAACTTTGGGTTCTTTTGGCTTGTTATAGTAAGTTTATTAACCATATAGTGTAAGAAAACAAGAAGACACGGTAAAAGTTAAATTATTTAACTTAGAGTTAAATTTAAATGATAAGGTTAAAATTGTTACCTAAACTTGCCTAGAATCTATTAGTTGAGATTATTTCGACCCATTCCCTCTTTAGCTTCGATAGAAATCAATTTGGAGCTATTATAAACCGAATATGACTTTATTATAAAATAATATTTTATGTTTTTCCAAAGGTGCCCCTGTCCTGCCTTATAAAAAACGCACCCCTTCCCTCTTTATCTTAACACACTTTTGAGCCATGAATCTTGGAAAAACCCTAAACATTTAGCTTCTCCACCTCCCTAGAAACATTCTCGAGGTTTTGGTCTTCTCAAAAGACCAAATCTACTTTCATAAGAGGCAGCATAATGGAGGTGCGTTGAAGAAGAGGTAATCACTTCTTCTGATTCTCCCAAGTTTCTTTATTCTTCTAATTATTCTTCATTAGTTGTCTCATTATAATGTAATAACATCAGTTTTAATTATATACTGATATGTTATTATAAATATTAAAGAGTCTTATTTCAACTTCTATCCATGCTACGGAAAAAGTAATCACCGTGCATGCATACGTAAGGAATACCATCTCCACACCGTGGTGTAATCTGTTTTCGACCACCACATTACTTGGATGGGTATAATGGTGTATATAAATAACTATATATGATTATTGTAAAGTGATATTGATTATGAAATATAATACATACAATTCAATTCAATTCCACAATCATGGGAATGATATCATCGGTCGTGCGTATGTACGGACTATCGTCTCCACGACGTGACGAGATTAATTCTCCATGTTAACCATTCATAGATGATGAAAAAGTATATATAATGAATAATAACGAAATATATGTCATTATAATGATACTGGATTTATGTATATATATATATATATGTATTTCATCTACTTAATTCCATTCAATTCAATAAGGAAACGAGAACAGCATTCATGCGTATGTATGACCTACCGTCTCCATGAACGACGTATTTATATCCATTTATCAATCTATTATATATATGTATATTCTGAATATATATTATATATAAATCCTGTTTTTTATTCTGTAATTAAGTAATAATGATCTATGTAATCATATTAATAATCACAAGTCAAAACATGGACAATAAATGAAATGATTTTACCCAAAACGCTACTTTAACATGAATTTACAAAAGAACTGGTAATATAAAGTCATAAGTGAACCATATATGATATCAAAAAAAAAGAATATGACTCTGTAATAATTCAATGAATATATTTAAATCATTATACAGGAGGTTCGGATACGTACGAAGCATATCAGACCTAAGGTAAGGGATAATGTTGCAATCTCAATTGTTTTCTATCCGAGATTGCTTATACGTAAGTATTTACTGGGGTTATATTTATCATCCATGTCCAAGTTTTATAAAAATTATTTAATGTATGTTTAATGACCTTTTACCCATTTTTGACTTTTACTACATGGTATGTAAGGAATCTTTTTTTTGTTTACCATACGAGGTACTTTTTGACTTTTCCAGCAAAAGTATGAGAAGAATGTTAATTTAACTTATAGAGCATGAACGTATTTTTTATGGTTTCATAACGCCTTATTTTCATGAAGCTTACTCTACAAGAATTCATGAATATTTTCAAAAAATACTTTTCATTTAAAATTGAATGTCGTTTTGTGAAAAGTAAAAGATTTTCAAGAGAAATTGATATTTTCCTCAAGAATTCATTTCAAGTGATTTATCAAAACCATTTTCCATCTAAGATGACATTATTTAATATGTGTATGTTTCAAGTATAATGTCTCTAATAATTATATGGTTTCACTTTACTTATGAGGAAATGATATCCATTTGTTCTATATGGATTATGTTATGATGGAATGATGTTTATGAAACCCAATTTATTCATTCGATTATGATGAATGAATTATGATTGTTTTGTGGAACACGTAAGAATGATTTCAATATGAGATTGGTGGGACCTATATATCCCTCCAATGCATTGGGTAAGGATTTCTATCTCATGAGATAGACATGGATGGAATGGTAAGTTAATCTAGTTCAGAGTTACAAGACTGGAACGAGGAGATAACTCGATTACAAATGGGACGTTCCCCACTAAGATAGTCTTGGCAGCAATGTGTTGGCTACTATGAAAATCATAACATTTACTTCATGGATGCCACAATTACATGTAATATTACCATAATAGTTTATCATGTCTAATGTTCTTTTATGATCTATGCCTTCTGTACTTCCAAGAATTATGTCGTTGCTCATGATTTTTATTTTTAGATTTTATGTTCATGTTTTTTCATTCAAATGTTAATGGATTGTTTTATGTTATCTATGCTTACCCTTAATGAACATTTGAGCTCACCCTTTATAGGTTTTCTTTTCCCCATGATTTAAAGAATGGTTTTAGGTAAGAATCAAAAAGGGGATGATCTTTATGGGAGATTTTGAAGATCATTCACCACGATTAGAAGATTATTTTCTGAGTTTCCAAAGACACTAAACTATTACGGTCCTTGTGTGTCTGTTTTCGTTATGTATTAAGTATTCCGAAAAAGTAATGTAATGTCTATATACATCAAGCTTCGGGCCTCTATAGTTGGTATTAGAGGAAAGGTTTAGTCAACCTTTGGAAACTAGGTTGCGAAATCTTTAGTGAGATCCCTAGAGATATTTCTAAGGTATGTCTTGGTATTTCCCTAATGTTAAGTATATGTATAGGTTATAGTCCTATAATTAGAAAAACAATATTAGAATTAAACCTAAGATGTTAGATATCAATGGTACTCCCTGTAGAGGCCCAATGCCTGACGTACATGGACATTACATTACTTATGCGTAATACTTAAAACATAACAAAAATAGAGACACAAGGATCGTAATAGTTTAGTGTCTTTGGAAACTTAGAATATAAACTTATAATAATGATTAAAGATCTTCAAAATCTCCATTAATGATCTTCCCCTTTTGTTTTCATACCTAAAACCTTTCTTTAAATCATGGGGAAAAGAAAACATATAAATGGTGAGCTCAAATGCTCAGTAAGAGTATGCATAGAGAAAATAAAACAATCCTTAGACATTTTAATGTAAAGAACATGAGCATAAAATATAAACATCAAAATTTTGAGCAGTGACATAAAACATGGAAGTACGTAAGGCATAGATCATGAAGAAACATTAATAATTATAAATTATCATGGGAATAAAACATGTAATTGTGGAAACCATTAAGCCCATGATATGATTTCTATAGTAGCAATGGCATTTCTGGTAATACCATCTTAGTGGACAAAGTCACTTTCTGAATCGAGTTCACACCTCGTTCCAGTCCTGTATTACTGAACCGGTTTAACTTGTCGTTCCAGCCATGTATATCTCATGAGATACAAATCGTTACCCAATTCATTGGAGGGAGATATAGGTCACACCCATCTCATAATGAAATCATTCTTACTTGTGCCAAAAAATAAACATACATCATTCATAAAAAACCAGTAAATAAAATGGGTTTAATAAACATCATCCCATCATCACATAATCCATATAAAGGAAATGGATATCATTTCATAATAAGAAAAGTGAAACCATGAAAATCATAGAGACAATATACTTGAAACATACACATATGAAATAATGTCATCTTAGATGAAAAATGGTTTTGATAAAGAACTTGAAATGAATTCTTGAGGAAAATATCCTTTCTTCTTCAAAATCATTTTCTTTCACAAAATGTCATGCAATTTTAAAAGAAAAGGATTTTGTTGAACATAGTCATGAAATATTTTGGGGGAAGCTTTATGAAAATAAGGCTTTATAAAACCATAAAAATCATTTCATGCCATATAAGTTAAAAATAACATTCTACTCGTAATTTTGTCGGAAAAGTCAAAAAGTATCTCATATGGTTTAAAAAAAGAAAGATTGCTTACATACCATATATTAAAAGTCAAAAATGGTTAAAAAGGGATTTAAACATACATGAAACCATTTTTAAGAAACATGGACATGGATGATAAAAATAACCCCAGTAAATACTTACGAATAAACAATCTCGGAGAAGAACGAGATTGGAATAGTTATCCCCTACCTTATGTTTGATATGCTTATGTATCTGAACCTCCTCTTCTTTGAAGCGCCTCTTTGAGAACTCCTCTTAGGGAAATTAAATTGGTCTTTGAAGAAGACCAGGACCTCGAGGATGTTTCTATGGATGTGGAGAATAAAATTTGGCATGGGTTGGCTAAGCATGAAGGCTCAATGTGGTGTGTGGAAGAGAGGGAGGAGGTGCCCTTTTATAAGGGAGGAGCGGGGAACCTTAGGAAAAACTAAAAAAATTATTTTATTATAAAGTCATATTCATTTTTTAATTTCACCAAATTGATTTATTTCCATGCTAAGCTGGGGATGGGTAGAAATCTTCTCATCCAATAGAATTTAGGCATGTTTAGGTTTCTATTTTAAACTTATCATTTAGATTTAACTTTAAGTTAGATAATTTGTCTTTTATCGTGTCTTCTTGTTTTCTTACACTATAAGGTTAATAAACTTACTATAACAAGAAAAACGAACCCCAAGTTGTTTATTATTAATATATACAACCTTATCTAAGTCATTTGGACGAACCTTAGGTTTTTAGTATTAAAATAAAAATTAATAATATAATAATTCTTTTAAAAACTATTTTTTGTCAATTTTGACACTATTTGGTAATTGATTTTTTGTGAAAATCTTAACAGAATTATTAGTTTGAACAAAGTTAATTAAATCAGTACTAATATTTAATATTAACCTAGAAAATTATTTTAATTCATAAAAAGTCTCAAATTACCTTTATTTTGGTATTTATAACATCAATTAGGTCAATATTTCATTAATAAGATAATTAATGCATCATCAATGTGTCATAAATAAATTAAATTATTTAATGTCATAAAATTAAAAATAAAATACCATTATGTTGGAAATATTTTTATCTTTATAATGAATATTTATAGTCGAATTTTTCTTATTTTTAACCCTATATTAAAAGTGTTTTTGTTATTAAACATTGATTTTAACTATTTTAACTATTATTTAAATAAAATAACATTAAATGTCCTAATCAAATCCAAGTGGCCCTAAATGGTCATATTTTATTCATAAGGTTTTCTTTTGGTCGAATTACACTTATCCAATAGAATTAGGACATGTGTTATGGTAATAATAATATCATGTTTACCCTTAATTACCCTATTTACTTTTAACCGTGGTAAAAAAATTACTATTCACAAAAAATTATTTTCATCTCATTGAACCTCATATTCGTCCTTGATATTTACCGTGTCTCTCGGATTTTCGAAATTCCATTCACAAAAGCGGTAAAATTATGTTTTTTGTGAATTTGGAAATTTTCCTAGGAGGTGGGTAAAAGACTGTGAAAGGTTCAATAAAATTTTTATATATCTAAAATTATTATAAAATGACTCCAATTGCATTGAACTTATATAGGTATTATGTATCAATTTTTACCTAAAATAAATTTAAATAAAATAAATAATTATTTAAATAAAAAGTCGGTTTTTTAATAATAACCTAGTGTTTTCACTATTAATCAAAAATTGAAAGTTTTCAGAAAAATACAAAAATTTCACCCTAGGATAATTTCGATTTTCTGAATTCATAATTGATGTCTATTTTTTCAAATTCAAAACATAGAAGTGGCATTAATTAATTTTAAAATTATTTCCCGTTATCAAAACAAATAGCTTGTTTTTAAGAAACAATAACTATAAAAAGATTGATACTTGTTTATATTCAATTTCAAAGTGAAATTAATTCCAATGACCAAAATAGGATTAAATCTTAAAAACATATTCTAATTAAACTTTAAAACCAATTAAAAATATAATCTAACCATATAAATTATTGTGATGTAAAAAGTTGTTTTTATTTAAAATATAGCATGTTTTTACTATTCATTAAAATATAAAAGTTATCAGAATAATATGAAAATTTTATCCAAAGTAAATTTTTATATGATGATTCCAAAGAAGAATTTTATTTTGTCAAATTGAACTTATAAACATGTCAAAAACTAAATTTATTGTGGGTGCGCCATCAAAAGGCGGCAAAATTGCATTTTAGAAAAATACATATTTTATGTGAAAAATTAATTTTGTTCTCATACCATATTCTAGAAAATGTGTAAGATAAATAATAATGTTATAAAATTGAAAATGTAGTTAATAATATTCATAACTTATAGTTTATAATATTATAATAATATACCGTTGTTTAGTGAAACCTGATATTGCGTACAACACACACTATCGAGGAAGGTTGCGATTGTGTATAATGCAAGCCAAGTTAGGGTTGCGTGTTGTGAAAGACTCCTTTGTTTTTGCATATAACAGAATCCAACCATATTTAATTTATACATTTAGTATATATATATATATATACACTCAATGTTGCGTAGAATGACTATTATAAAACGAACTTGAAATTGTGGGTAACACAATCTAAAAATAGTGTTTAGTATACTTCAAGCTAATACAGTGTGGCGTATAGCACAAGATAATCTTTTTGTAGCATAAAACACATGACATCAAATAAATAAAAAAGAATACTTATCATAAAATATCGGGTTGTTACATTCTACCCCCCTTAAAATGAATTTCGCCCTCGAAATTCGTCGGGGTTATACATGGATTTCTACTTGAATGTTTCATTAATTGCAACACACATCGTAAAATGAAATACCAAAACATGACATAAAAAACTAATGTATGAAATGTAAAGGTTACCCAAATTTACTAATCAATGGTTTTCCACATAGGAGAACATAGGTGAAAATATGGATATGGAAGAAACTTCTAACCATCAAGTTATGATGGAGAGTGGTTGAGGAAATGGCTATGAAAAAGCCAAAAATCACAAATCCATAAATTTGTGATGATCTAAGGTACCATCTGATTCATCGAATATAAGAGCACTAGGACAACATTTTTGGTTTTCAATATCATTTCCCTAAAGTTGAATAATTCAAATTAGAAGAAATACATCCTTGATTTTGGTACAATCTCACTGTTGTTCGTGCTTTGAACAATTTACACTTCATCTCTTAAAGAAATGATGTTTAATTTGTTTTCCATGAAATGTTAGCAGAACATGTGATAGAATGATAGGTCATTACATCTTTCTAAGACATAAGGTTAGCAAAAGATATATATAAGTCCATCTATTGTGAGATTAATCGTATATGGTTCCAAAAAATGGACATATTCTTCATCTATCATACCGCTTAATATAATAAAACTTGTTTCTACTAACTAGTGACTTCCTGTAGGTCAGTTGTAGGCGATAAAGGCATGTCACACTTCAGTTGTGGGTTTGATTCCCACAGCCTTGTCTGACGCGACGGGTTGTTGCTCATATTGCAGGTTGTCCTTTTTCTAAAACTACATTATAAATAATATCGAAAAAAATTCTAGGCGTAAACAACACTAACTTATGTCCAACATAATTCATTACTATCATTAGGCATATCCAAAATACATATGTCCAATATCATAGTATAAAGAAAATGATTACTTGAAATGTCATCAACCAAACATGTGAATACTATAATTTATCCCACATATATCTTGCTGGTCACATTCCAATCATGTGAATACCTTAAACATGTATTCTTTTGAAAAATGAATACCCATTAAACCTTAGTAAAAACATGAATGCTATCAAAAGTTAACCATTTCCACACACCAAAATCCAGAAATTCTATATACTCAAACCATGATATAACCTTCTCCTTATATCAGTCATGAGATCAAGAATACTATCAAACATTTAATTTTCTCCGTATCCCTTCATTATGCGCATCTCATCTACATTCCAAAAATATCTGAATAACCTTTCATGGTTACTGGTACCATTCATCATACAATTTCAAAACATAAGGAAAGACAACAGTGTAACAATCCTTAGATGTCTCTTTATTCCATAGTACCATGAGATTACTTATACAACATTACACTTGATAAACATGTAATCATTCCACTACATTCTTAAACCATTGACCGAGCTTCAACAATTCCTTCATCTCACATATCATTTTTTGTCTCTTCATCATCATCAATATAAATACTACCCATACGACCATACTGATTCTCTTTATTAGACCTTCCCTTAGGACATTAGTTTTCATAATGCCCATAAATTCCACATTTAAAACATTTAACCATTGTGGATGTCGTAGAAATACCATTATCCTCATCCATGGTGTTAAAAAAACCTTTTCCTTTGCACTTATTAGCTTTGTGTCCTTTTCCACAACCAAAACATCTTCCAGTTCCTTTGAAATATTCTCCATGAGGCCTCTTCCCACATTATTTACATAGGGGAAATTGAACTCTATGATCATAATGAAACTCCATCTTTCTCTTATTATCCGAGTCAAAAAAACATACCAAATTTGAGTTTATTGATCATATTATGAGATTGCTAATTCGGAATAATAATGATGTTTGGACTTCCAAATCCCGGTTCATTTGGTTTCTCATGAAGAATATCATTCCATTGTCCATCATATCCTCTATAATCGTGAATCATCTTGTTTCCATCCATTTTCTAAAACCCAAAAAGAATAGTGTGAGAGACAAAAATCATAATCAAGGGGGAGTAACATCAATATCTATCATCTTAGTTTTAATCTAATATCGTTACCATAATTCTAGGACTAAAACCTATACTTATACTTAACCTTAAGGACATACCTAAACATGCCTTAGAAATATCTCTAGGGATCTCACTAAAGTTTTCGCATCCTAGTTTCCAATGATTGACTAAACCTTTCCTCTGATACCAACTATAGAGACTCGAAGCCTGATGTACATGGAAATTACATTACATTGGCGGAATAATTAATACAGAAAAAAATAGACACCCAAGGATCGTAATAGTTTAGTGTCTTTTGAAACTTGGAATATAAACTTATTGTCATGTTGAAAGATCTTCAACATATCCATTAATGATCTACCCCTTTTGTTTTCTTACCTAAAACCTTTCTTTAAATCCCGGGGAAAAGAAAACATATAAAGGGTGATCTCAAATGATCAGTAAGGGTAAGCATAGATAACATAAAACAATCCTTAGACATTTGAATGTAAAGAACATGAGCATAAAATCTAAACATCAAAATCTTGAGCAATGAAATAAAACATGGCAGTACGTAAAGCATAGATCATGAAAAAACATTAATCATGATAAATTAGCATGGGAATAAGACATGTAATTGTGGAAACCATTAAGCACATGATATTATTTATATAGTAGCCAATACATTTCTTCCAAGACCATCAGAGTGGACAAAGTCCCTTTCTGAATCGAGTTCACTCCTCGTTCCAGTCCAATATTACTGAACCTGTTTAACTTGCCATTCCAGCCATGTCTGTCTCATGATATATAAATCATTACCCAATTCATTGGAGGGAGATATAGGTCACACCCATCTCATAATGAAATAATTCTTACTTGTGCCACAAAATAAACATACATCATTCATAAATACTCAATAAAAAAAATGGGTTTCATAAACATCATCCCATCATCACATAATCCATATAAAAGAAATGTATATCATTTCATAATAAGAAAAGTAAAACCATGTAAATCATAGAGACATTATAATTGAAACATACACATATGAAATAATTTCATCTTAGATGAAAAATGGTTTTGATAAAACACTGAAATGAATTCTTGAGGAAAATATTCTTTATTCTTCAAAATCATTTTCTTTTCACAAAATGTCATGCAATTTTAAAAGAAAAGGATTTTGTTGAAAATAGTCATTAAATATTTTGGAGGAATCTTTATGAAAATATGGCTTCATAAAACCGTAAAAATTCTTTCATGCCGTATAAGTTAAAAATAACATTCTTCTCGTACTTTTGTTGATAAATTCAAAAAGTATCTCGTATGGTTAAAAAAAGAAAGATTGCGTACATTCCATGTATTAAAAGTCAAAAATTGTTAAAAGGGACATTAAACATACATGAAACCATTTTTAGGAAACATGGACATGGATGATAACAATAACCACAGTAAATAATTACGAATAATCAATCTCGGATAAGAATGAGATTGGAATAGTTATCCCTTACCTTATGTCTGATATGCTTTGTATGTTTCCGAACCTCCTCTTCTTTGAAGCGCCTCTTTGAGAACTCCTCTTAGGGCACTAAAATTGGTCTTTGAAGAAGACCAGTACCTCTAGGATGTTTCTGTGGAAGTGGAGAAGATAATTTCATAGGGGTTGGCCATGCATGAAAGTTCAATGTTGTGTGTGGAAGAGAGGGAGGAGGTGCCCTTTAATAAGGGTGGAGAGGGGCACCTTAGGAAAAACTAAAAATATTATTTTATTATATATTCATATTCGTTTTTAAATTGTTATAAATTGATTTATTTCGAAGCTAAGGTGGGTATGGGTATAAATCCTCTCATCCAATAGAATTTAGACAAGTTTAGGTTTCTATTTTAACCTTATCATTTAGATATAACTTTAAGTTAGATAATTTAACTTTTACCGTGTCTTCTTGTTTTCTTACACTATAAGGTTAATAAACATACTATAACAAGCCAAAAGGATCCCAAGTTGTTTATTATTAATATATAAAACCATATGTAAGTAATTTGGCTGAACCTTAGATTTTTAGAAATAAAATAACAATTAAAAATATAATATTTGTTTTAAAAACTATTTTATGTGAATTTTGACACTATTTGGTAATTGATTTTTGTGAAAATTATAACAGAATGATTAGTTAGATGAAAAGTTAATTAAATCATTACTAATATTTAATATTCACCTATAAAATTATTGAAATTCATAAAAAGTCTAAAATTAACTTTATTTTGGTATTTATAACATCAATTATGTCAATATTTCATTAATAAGATTATTACTGCATCATCAATGTGTCATAAATAAATGAAATTATTTAATGTCTAAAAATTATAAATAAAATACCATTATGTAGGAAATATTTTTAAATTTCTAATGAATATTTATAGTATAATGTATCTTATGTATAAACCTATATTAAAAATGTTTTAGTTATTAAACATTGATTTTAACTATTTTAACTATTCTTTAAGTAAAATAATATTAAATGTCCTAATCTAATCCAAGTGGGCCTAAATGGTCATATTTGATTTCTAAGGTTGTTTTTGGTCTAATTACACTTATCCAATAGAATTAGGACATGTGTTAGGCTAATAATAATATCATTTTTACCCTCAATTTCCCTATTTACTTTTAACCGTGGTAAAAAGAAAAACGTTACTATTCACCAAAAATTATTCCCATCTCATTGAACCACATTTTAGTCCTTGATATTAACCGTGTCTCTAAAATTTTCGAAATTCCATTCACAGAAGCAGTAAAATTAAGTTTTATGTAAATTTGGAAATTGTCCTGGGAGGTGGGTAAAAGACGGTGAAAAGTTCAATAAACTTTTTATATATCTGAAATTATTATAAAATGACTCCAATGGATTGCATAGAACTTATATATGTATTATCTAACAATTTTGACCTAAAATAAATTTAAATAAAATAAATAATTATTTAAATAAAAAGTCGGTTTTTAAATAGTAACTTAGTGTTTTCACTATTCATCAAAAATTGAAAGTTTTCAGAAAGATACAAAAATTTTACCCTAGGATAATTTCAATATTCTGAATTCAAAATTGATGTCTATTTTTACAAATTCAAAACATAGAAGTTTCATTAATTAATTTTAAAATTAATTCCCATTATCAAAACAAATTGCGTGTTTTTAAGAAACAATAACAATCAAAAGATTGATACTTGTTTATATTCAATTTCAAAGTGAAATAATTCCAATGACAAACATTGGATTAAATGGTAAAAATATATTCTAATTACACTTTAAAACTAATTAAAAAGTTAATCTAACTATATAAATTTTTGTGATGAAAAAAGTTGTTTTTGATTAAAATATAGTGTGTTTTTACTATTCATTAAAATATGAAAGTTATCAGAATAATATGAAAAATTTATCCAAAGTAAATTTTTATATCATTATTCCAAAGAAGAGTTTTATTTTGTCAAATTGAACTTATAAAATGACAAAACTAGATTTAATGTGGGTGCACCATCAAAAGGCGGCAAAACTGCATTTTTGAAAAATACATATTTTACACGAAAAATTTATTTTGTTCTCATACCATATTATAGAAAATGTATAAGATAAATTATAATGTTATATAATTCAAAATTTAGTTAATACTATTCATAACGGCTAGTTCATAATATTATAATAATATATCGTTTTTTAGTGAAACCTGATATTTCGTACAACACACGCTATTGAGGAAGGTCACGATTGCGTATAATGCTAGCCAAGTTAGGGTTGCGTGTTGTGCAAGACTCTTTTGTTGTTTCATATAACAGAATCCAACAATATTTCATTTATACATTGAGTATATATATATACACTCAATGTTGCGTATAATGAGTATTATAAAACGAACTTGAAATTGTGTGTAACACAATCTAGAATAGTGTTGTGTATACTTCAAGCTAATACCGTGTGGCGTATAGAACAAGATAATCTTGTTGTAGCATAAAACACATGACATCAAATAAATTAAAAAGAATACTTATCATATAATATCGGGTTGTTACAGTCCCCCTTTATTATGTTTTTTTCCCTAGCATGATTGTTTCCTCTCACACTATTCTTTTTGGGTTTTAGACGATGGATGGAACCCGAAGGAACCGTGTTGATAAATGCAATGGAAGATGAAATGATTGTACTCTTGAAAAAACCAATGTTATTGGATATGGAGTGCACAATATTATTTCTATACTTACACAAGTTATGATTCATTCTGGACATCCAAATGCGTAGAGAAAGGAGCAACATTCTGTTGAATTATTCTTGAGGCATCGTCCACCTTCATTCAGCAGGTCTTCTGATCCATTAGTGGCTGATCAATGGATTAGTACCACTGAAAAGATATTTTCAGTTTTACAATGATCTGAGCAAGATAAATTCATCTTTGATGTATATGTTTTGGATGGTGATGCTGATCAATGGTGGAATCTTATCAAGAATACGAGGCAAATTGATAAAATTGAGTCCACGGAATGGGACGTGTTCAAGAACTTATTTTTCAATAAGTACTTCCCTCGTATTCTTCGAACAAAGATGAAGAAAGAGTTTCATGAACTTAAGAAAAAGGATGATGAATATGTTGGTATATATGAGGTGAATTTTACAAGGATTTCAAGGTATGCATCTGGATTTATCATTCAACCTGAAAGTAAAGTTGATCGATTCTTCAGTGGCTGAAAACCATGTCTTCAATGTGAATTAGCTACAATAAACTTCAGTAGCTATGAAGAAATTGTGCGTTGTGCTATCAGGGTTGAAATGTTTGCTACTATTACATATCCATCTCATGGTTTGGACAAGAAATGAAAGATGGAGTTCAAGGAGAAAACTCAGAACAATGGTGAAAATAAGATGAATGTTTCATTATGCTCAATGTGTGGAAAGAAGCATGGTGGATATTTTATTAAAGGGACTAGAAAATGTTTTTAAGTGTGGAAAAAAATGTCATTAAGCAACAGAGTGTCGAAGTAATGGAAAAAGGGTTGCTAATGATGCGAATAATGAAAAGACTGCAGAGAATGCACCACCAACACTTCAATGTTTCAAGTTCAATGAAATGGGGAATTATGCTAATCAATGCCCTAATCCAAGGGTTAATGATGATCGACATGAACAACCACTTAAGGAAAAGGACAAAGGGATGTCACATGTGATCACTATTGGTGATGTTGAATATGACAATGATGTGGTGGAATGGTTAATTGTTTTTGTAATGGTATTCCAAAAATAATGTTGTATATAGTATCGTGGAAAATTGGAATTTTTATGTATTGGTCTAATGTGGTTTTCAATAATTTTATGGTACTGGTAACCATGGAATGTGATTGAGATATTTCTAGAAAAAAGATGATATGTGAATAATGAAGGGATAAGGAGAAAATGAAATGTTTGACAGTATTCATGAGTTCATGACTGATGTAAGGAAAAAGTTATATCATGGTTTGAGTATATAGAAGATTTGGATTTTGGTATGTGGAAAGAGTTAACTTTTGACAGCATTCATGTTTTCACTAATATTCAATGGATATTCATTTTTCAAGAGAATACATGATTAATGTATTCACAAGATTGGAATGTGACCAACAAGATATATCTTATATGGGGGATAAATGATGGTATTCACATGCTTGGTAGATGACATTTCTAGTAATCGCTTTCATTATACTATAATATTGGACAGAAGTATTTTTGATAAACCAAAAGATTGGAATGGATTATGTTAGACATAATTTAGTATTGATTAAGTCTATAACTTTTTAGATATTATTAATGTAATGTTATAATAATGTAGTTTTAGAAAAAGGACAACCTGCAGGATGGGTGACAACCCGTCGCGTCGAAAAAGGATGCAGGAATCGAACCCACAACCAAAGTGCGACATGACTTTATCTCCTACCACTAGCCTACAGGAAGTCCCTGGTTAGTAGAAAGTAGTTTTATTTTATTAAGCGCTATGATAGATGAAGTATAAGTCCATTTTAGCAACCATATACGATTAATCTCAGCATAGATAGACATCTGTATATTTAATAAACTTTTTTAATCTTTTTTCGATAGAAATAGATGGAATGACCTATCATTCTATCGCATAATCTGATAACACTTCACAGAAGACAAATTCAACATCATTTCTTTATGAGATGAAGTGTAAATTTTTCGAGGCATGTGCAATGGTGAGATTGTACCAAAATAAATTAAGTATTTCTTTTAATTCAACAATTCTTCAACTTTAGGGAAATGATCTTGAAAAAAATTGTTGTCTTAAGTGTCCTCATATATGATGAACAAATGGTACCTTAGATCATCACAAATTTATGGCTTTATGATTTTTGTCTTTTTCATAGCCATGTCTTCTACTACTCTCTATCAGAACATGATGGTTAGATTTATCTTCCATATCCATATTTTCACCTATGTTCTCTTATGTCGAAACCTAGTAATTATTTAATTTGGGTAACCATTACATTTCAAACATTATTTTTTAAAGTTAATTTTTGTTATTCCATTTTACGATGTAGGTTTCAATTAAAGAAACTTTCAAGTAGAAAACCATTTATAACCCCGACGAATTTCGAGGGTGAAATTCATTTTAAGGGGGGGTAAATGTAAAAACCCGAGATTTTATGAAAATTATTCTTTTTAATTTCTTTGATGTATTTTTTTGTATGCTACACCCAGATCATCTTGCGCTATACGCAACACCATATTAGCTTTCAGTATACACAACACTACTCTTGGATCGTGTTACACACAATTTGAAGTTCGTTTGATTGTAGTTATTCAACGCAACATTGAGTGTATATATATATATATATTCAATGTATAAATGAAATATGGTTGGATTCTGTTATATGAAACAACAAAGGATTAATTCACTTCACGCAACCCTGAAATGACTTACAATACACGCAATCGCGACCCTCCTCTATAGTGTGTGTAGTATGCAATACCGAGTTTCACTAAATGAGATATTATTATAATATTATTATGAACTAGAAGTTATGAAGAGTAATACCCACTTTTTAAAATTTTATAAATTTTATCTTTCAAAATGGACATCATTTTGGGATTCAGAATCTCGGAATTAGCCTAGGGTGAATTTTTGGTATTTTTCTGAAAACTTTCAATTTTCGATGAATAGTGAAAACACTGGGTTACTATTTAAAAACCAACTTTTTATTTAAATAATTATTTATTTTATTTAAATTTATTTTAGGTAAAAATTGATACATAATACCTATATAAGTTCAATGTAATTCATTGGAGTCATTTTAAAATAATTTTCGATATATAAAAAGTTTATTGAACTTTTCACCGTCTTTTACCTTCCTCCTAGGAGCTTTTTGCAAACATACATAAAACATAATTTTACCGCTTCTATGAGTGAAATTTTGAAAATATGAGAGACATGGTTAATATCACGGACTAAAATTTGGTTCAATGAGATGAAAATAATTTTTGGTGAATAGTGACTTTTTACTTTTATTTACCACGGTTAAAAGTAAATAGGGCAATTAAAGGTAAAAATGATATTATTATTACCCTAACACATATAATAATTCTATTGGACAAGTGTAATTTGAAGAAAAAAACCTTAGGAATAAAATATTACCATATAGGTCCACTTGGATTAGATTTGGACATTTATTATTAATTTATTTATAGAAGGGTTAAAATAGTTAAAATCAAAGAATAATAATTAAATCATTTTTAATATAGGGTTATACAAAAGATAAATTCTACTATAAATATTCATTAGAAAGATAAAAATCTTTACTAAATAATGGAATATTATTTATAATTTTTAGACATTAAATAAATTTCTTTATTTACGACACAATGATGATGCAGTAATTATCTTATTAATGAAATATTAACATAATTGATGTTTTAAATACCCAAATAAATGTAATTTCAAACTTTTTATGAATTAAACTAATTTTATAGGTATATATAACATGTTAGTATTGATTTAGTTAACTGTTTTAGAACTAATAATGCTGTTATGATTTTCACAAAAATCAATTAACTAACAGTGTCAAAATTGACATAAAATAGTTTTTAAAACAAATATTATATTATTAATTGTTATATTATTCCTAAAAATCTAAGGTTAGACCAAATGACTTAGATAAGGATATATATATTAATAATTAACAACTTGGGGTTAGTTTGGCTTTTTATAGTATGTTTATTAACAATATAGTGTAAGAAAACAAGAAGACACGGTAAAAGTTAAATTATATAACTTAGAGTTATATCTAAATGATAAGGTTAAAATTGTAACCTAAACAAGTATAAAAACTATTGGTGGAGAGTATTTATACCCATACACACATTAGCTTCGAAATAAATTAATTTAGAGCTATTATAAACCGAATATGAATTTATTATAAAATAATATTTTAACTTTTTCCAAAGGTGCCCCTCTCCCCCCTTATAAAAAGGGAACCCTTTCCCTCTTCTCTTCACACAATTTTGAGCCTTGAATCACGGAAAAACCCTAAAAATTTCTTTTCTCCACTTCCCTAGAAACATTTTGGAGGTTCTGGTCTTCTCAAAAGACCATCTCTACTTCCATAAGAGTAAGCTTAAAGGTGGTGCATCGAAGAAGAGGTAATCTCTTCTTCCGATTATCTCAAGTTTCTTTCTTCTTCTACATATTATTCATAAGTGTTTATCATTATAAAGTAATTAAATCAGTATTAATTATATTATTATATGTTATTATAAATATGAAACATCCCAATTTTACCTTCTATCCATCCTACGGAAAACGAAATCACCGTGCGTGCGTATGTACGGAATACCGTCTCCACGCCGTGGTGTAATCAGTTTTCGACCACCACCTTACTTAGATGGGTATAATGGTGTAAATAAATAACTATATATGATTATTTTAACGTTATTTTGACTCTTAATTATTATACATACATTTCAATACAATTCCACATTCATGGGAATGATATCATCGCTCGTGCGTACGTACAGACTACCGTCTCCAGGACGCGATGAGATTCATTCTCCATGTTAACAATTCAGGAATGATAAGAAAGTATATATAATGAGTAATAATGAAATATATGACATAATAATGGTACTGTATTTATGTATATAAATATATGTATGTCATCTAATTAATTCCATTCAATTCAATAAGGAAACGAAAATAACGTTCATGCGTACGTATGAGCTACCGTCTCCATGAAAGGTGTATTTATTTCCATTTATCGATATATTATTTATATTTATATTATGAATATATATTATATATAAATCATGTTTTAAATTCTGGAATTAAGTAATCATGATCTAAGTAATCATATTAATAATTACAAGTCAAAACACGGACGATAAATGAAACGATTTTACCCAAAACACTACTTTAACATGAATTTACAAAAGAACGGGTAATATAAAGTCATAAGTGAACCATATATGATATCTTAAAAATTAATATGATTCTTTAATAATTAAATGACATTATTTAAATCATTATACAGGAGGTTCAGATATGTATGAAGCATATCAGACCTAAGGTAAGGGATAATGTTGCAATCTCAATTGTTTTCTATATGAGATTGCTTATACGTAAGTATTTACTGGGGTTATATTTATCATCCATGTCCAAGTTTTATAAAAAAAAATTCATTTATGTTTATATTCCTTTATACCAATTTTTTACTTTTACTACATGGTATGTAAGGAATTTTTTATTACCATACAAGATACTTCTTGGCTTTTCTGGAAAAAGTACGAGAAGAATGTTTTATTAACTTATACAGTATGAACAGATTTTATACGGTTTCATAAAGACTTATTTTCATGATGCATACTCTACAAAATTTCATGACTATTTTCAAAAAAATCATTTTCTTATAAAATTGAATGGAATTTTGTGAAAAGAAAATGATTTTCAAGAAGAAATGATATTTTCCTCAAGAATTCATTTCATTTGCTTTATCAAAACCATTTTCCATCTGAGATGACATTATTTCATATGTGTATGTTTCAAGTATAATGTCTCTATGATTTATATGGTTTCACTTTTCATATGATGAAATGATATCCATTTGTTTTATATGGATTATGTTATGATGGAATGATGTTTATGAAACCCAATTTATTCTTTGGGTTATGATGAATGATTTATGATTGTTTTGTGGAACATGTAAGAATGATTTCAACATGAGATGAGTGGGACCTATATCTCACTCCAATTCATTGGGCAATGATTTATATCTCATGAGATAGACATGGATGTAATGGTAATTTAATCTAGTTCAGTGTTACAGTACTGGAATGAGGAGTGAACTCAATTCAGAATGGGACTTTGTCCACTAAGATGGTATTGGAAGCAATTCCTTGGCTACTATGGAAATAATAACATGTCCTTAATGGATGCCTCAATTACATGTTTATTACCATGCTAGTTTATCATGACTGATGTTCCTTTATGATCTATGCCTTGTGTACTTCCAATATTTATGTCGTTGCTCATGATTTTGATATTTAGATTTTATGTTCATGTTTTTTCATTCAAATGTTTATGGATTGTTTTATGTTCTCTATGCTTACCCTTACTGAGAATTTGAGCTCACCCTTTATATGTTTTCTTTTCCCCAGGATTTAAAGAAAGGTTTTAGGTAAGAAAACAATAGGGGAAGATCTTTAGGGGAGATGTTGAAGATCTTTCACCATGATTAGAAGATTATTTTCGGAGTTTCCAAAGACACTAAACTGTTACGGTCCTTGTGTGTCTGTTTTCGTTATGTATTAAGTATTCCACAATAGTAATGTAATGTCCATGTACGTCAAGTTGTGGGTCTCTATACTCCTGAGCTGGAAATGGTGAAAGGCAGATAATGACCCCCGAGTCCCACCTCCAGTAGGCCCCGGAGGGGCGACTAGCACCAAGGGTATGAGTTTTCACAAATATGGGAGGCATTACCCTTTTTATTATTTAAGGCCGGGAAATAGGATGAGTCATTCACCAAAAGAATAAGGAACAAGTAAATGAAAATAAACCCAAAACCAAACCTATATGCATGTTTTATACAATACTGAAACAAATGTAAAATTACAAGAAAATCTCCAATGTATGATACCAAAAAAAGAAAGAAAAAAATACAACCAAAAAACTCCAACGCCTTACTAGCATGGTCCCACATAGTCCCTGAAGTCCTCTTGAAAACCTAAAAGGATACGTAGGGTGATCATACAAGTATACTCAGTAGGAAAACCTAATTCTCTCATACACATGTGGGGAGACAACCAAATTCCACATGATAAAACAGATGTAACCTAATTCTAGCAAGGAATATATCCACCCAACCTTACAAGCCACACTCACCAAATATCGCAAGTCAATAGAGTAGTCTAGTAATACGATCAAAGTATGGGTACACCACACCACCTTCCTACTGAATACTACTCAATCCCTCACGCCTAACGCTCTGATTCTTCACCCTCATCTTGAACATGTGCCAAAACCCTGCCATACGAAGCTTGAGATAGTCCCACAACTTGGCCATACGAAGCTCATAGTATCCTACCAGCACTCAATCCTCGAACATAACCAAATCTCATCTCGATGACACCTGTAAGCCACATGAAATCTTATCCTGAAGACACCCGGGAACATATAACATCCTCATCCCGAAGACTCTTGGGAAACATCACATCTCATCTCGATCCCACCTGGGAACATATCACATCCTCATCCCGAAGAATCTTGTGAAACATATGTTGTAACCAGCCCAAGGGTCTTGGGCTATAGAACTTGGACGATGGAGCACAAGGAAGAACAGTAACAATCCATCCTTTAGATGTTTGATAATCTCACCTCCCATTCCATGGGTGTTCTACATGTAGTGCTCAATATGGGTGGGGTGTGTAAAGAAACAAAAAACATACAAATTTATATAATTATATCAACCACTCAGCACATTCTATGGATTCTACACAAAATATCTGAGCACATGCATTGGCACTGCTACCTAGAAATTATGCACACAATAAACACCCCCAAACCCCATTAAAAATTTCATGTTCCAATAGTTTTAGTTTATCAGTTCCTTAAATACTGAGCAACTAACAACAACCAAACCAGATCAATCGTTCATAACACATACCCCTACCATCCACAAATAATGTTATCTAAACACAAGCAACCCAATACCATTCTCATTTATCAGCCAATCAATTACATCGATTTTCTTCATTTAATCAACTACCATGGCCTAAAATTCATTAGTTATCTCTTCCACATTTATTCATATGCACAACCCATCCATGAATCCCTACAGCCAACCACCATAACCACAAACACATCGGAAACAAAACCCGTACCACATCATCATCCTTTGATACCATTTACCACAACTCCACTGCCAATCACAAATATATCATACATGCCAACCCACAAACCCATCCAACCGCAGCCCCGCTGCTCACCCGTTCCACAATAACCCAAAAAACACCACTTCACATAAATTAACCCCAACCAAAACCCAAAAATTCTTTATTTCATTTAGTTTAACCATAGTGATCATACAAGGGTTCCAGGTGTTCATTTAATCAGCCAACATTACCTGATTAACCAATTTCCACATTCTATGAAATTCCATCCACAAAACAATCTAGAAAAACAGGGAAACATTTAATTGTGCAAGAAAAGGCCCCCAACGACCGTGATTTTCAGTAGGCATAAGCCTATTAAATTCACAACATAATCAAAGGATAACAATTGATGGAAATAAAAGAATAATATCAAAAACAATTCCCCAAACCCGTTCTTTAACCAGTTATTTTCTTTATTTCTACTTCTACTGTATCTCACGAATTCAAGAAGATACCCACCCCACCTGATTCACAAAAAAGAAAGAGATGAAGGTAAGATCCCTATTTGAACAGGTTTTGATGTCCTTCGGTGAGAACAACCACCACGTGGATTTCAATCACTCCTCCCAATGACTATATCCTCCCATGGACGATGCAGAACAACTGCACTAACAACCAAGAGAGACTCCATTATTCTTTATGGTGTCACTTGTCATAGTATGGAAAGGAGGAACAAAAAGAGGAGATCATGGAAGGAATAATAATGACATAAAACATACCGTTAATATGACATTCGTCGAAGAGCGTCATTCCCGTAAAATATCAGAAATCTCCTTAGTATGAAATTTAAAGGAGGAAGTCAAATAGGGAATGGAACGAGGTGTATGATGTTCGCCTCGTCGACACGATCTCGCAGCCACCGACAGATCGACGATCTAAGTCCGGATAAAGAAGATAGAAGGAAGGTTTTTGGGTCATTCGGGTGCATCGTTGTGTGGGGAAGAAGAGGGGTCCATAAATAACACATGAACCTCTCTAATATAGGAAACGAAATGTTAAAACGGTATGAAACATGTATTAATGAATACACGATGTGACATTATAACTGTTACGCTGTTTGACTGGTCAACACATGACACGTCACGTCGTTTCCATGCATTTAATGATAATAATAACTTCAATTAATAATAGGTGTTTTATTGACGTGATACATGAGTCATAAAAAGTTATTCATCATTGGTCTTAAAAGGACCTTCATAATATCAGGGTTATGCTGCCGTTGATGGTTCGGGAAACTGAGGTCGCACGAGGAAGATACCATCAAAATTCAGTTTTCCCAATGAAAATAATAATTACATTATTATATTATTATTAATTATACTTTAATTTAATTTAATTACATAAATTCTCACATTAAAAATCCATGCACAAAATTTCCCCCATTTGGTGTGCATTACCCAATTCCACCTTGATTGATTTCTGTATTTTTTTATTGCTTTAAATTTTAAATCTTTATTTCCATTAAAATCTTTATCTCTCCAATATCATTAAAGATTCAAGATTTATTCTCACAATCCCCCAAAAGTGGCTCCTCCCCTTTCCTTTACTCCATTACCACTTCAATGATATTATTAATTAAATTAATAATAATAACACCCATAATTAATGCTCTAATTTAATACCATTAAATTAGTTTACCATGGTTATTCTCATATTAAATTAAAACGATTCAATTTAATTAATCACACACTAAAATCCATCATTACCATTTATTATTTAATATAATAGTAATAAATCCTCTTTCAATTTCATCAACGGATCACCATCATTATCATTAATTATTATTATTATTATTGACACCCATTATTATCTTATAATTACTCCCTCTCTCCCATCACATGATATCCACGCACATGTTGGGAACCCCTTCCATTATTCAATATCATTTTATTATTTTTTATAATTTATTAAATGAATATTATTATAATTATTTTAATATTCCAAAATACACATTGGATTCACCCATAAGGGATTGTGCCCCATGCATTTCATTCCATTATAATTTATTACATGCACCTCATTTATTATAATTTATTCCTTTATAATTTATTCCATGAACCTCCCATTATATACCCATTACACACATAATTTATTATTTATTAAAATTTAAATAAATCAAAAAGAAACCATGAACCTCCCCTCATTGAATTAAATACATTCAATTTTATTTCTTTTATTTTACAATGATTAAATTAATACTATTTAATCTAATTAAAACCAAATACTTTCACGCCTCCATTATCAATTATTATTATAAAAAAGTATTATTATAACATGTGTCGTGTTTTACCACATCGTATTTTTACAATGTAATGGACCAGAGAGGTCCTGACCATTACAACAAGTATGAGAACAGTTCACATAACCATGATACTCAAAGTTGTATCTATGATTTCACTGATCTGATCAACCTTTTTCAGTCATTCCTCTATCTCTTGGGGATCATTAGAACCCTTAATGGGGTGTGTGTTCTCACATATGAATGTCAAAGATATATCTATTTCACTAATATATATATGGTATACTTCAACAACGATTATTTTAACTTTTCTTATATGTTTTTTATGTCATAAACTCTTCAGACAATAGTCTATATTATATTTTGACCCAAAGGATGATTCCCTTACAGAGAATCAACAAAACCATACAATAAAACTCACGGAAGATATCTTTGAGGCATATCACTACACACCCAAAATAGAAAGAACAATTATATTATAGGAGAATTGAACATCAAAAAATAATACCATAATGAAATATAGATATTATGATTAGAAACACAACACCTGAGACAAATAACACATCATCCCATGGAAACATGTATCTCTTCATTGAAAGATCTTGCCAGGTAGTCAACAAAAACTACTTCTCAAGTCTCAAGTATCAAATTTAACATTTAAAAACATCACAAGACTACAAATAACCATGCCCTAATACAAAAATATAATGAACCAACAATGGTTTTCATCATACCAGGTACTTAACCCGATACACCATATACCAAAAGTATATTCCCGATCACCATGGCAAAGATACTAGCACTCAGGAATCAAATAAAATCCCAAGGAAATGATTTATCTATAATCGAAGAATTGAAAATGGAATATAGATGCATATATATCCTGTGAGAAAGTGAAAAAAATATAACTTGTCTTTTAATGACTATTATGGAACTAAAAAATCAATAGGTCAGGACTACCCAAAGTACTTGTTCGAAAGAAAAGGATGGCTAAAATGAAAATGGAAACACTATGTGTTTGTGTGTGATAAATCCAACCATTTAACCACAAAATACCACAAATTAGATAATGGTATCCTCCTCACCACATTTTGGTACCTCTCTTTCCCATATATCAAAATACATAACCTGGTATATAAAATGCCGAAGGTGTGTGTATGGTGTGATCAAATGTGGATCTGTAGGATCTGAACCCCGTTTTCCATATGAATTATCTATATAACTATCTCAACTTGTAAAACATCAATGAAAACAAGGAATTAAAATTATTTACATAGTTTTTATGTCAAATAAATGTTACAAAATTCCCCCATTTCCATAATTTTAATTAATAAAGGTAAAATAGTTTCAAATCATATCATGCACACACCCTAACACACACAAATATATATATATATATATATATATAAAATCATGTAATCCAATTAAAATTGAAAAAACCCAAATTACTAGAAAATTCATGATAAGTAACAGTACATGCTAGGAAAACATGAATAATCCGACCCAAACATAGTAAACAATGAGAATCAAGTACACTAACATGTACATAAAATATAGAGATATGGTGGACATACCAAAATGTAAACCTTTGTATTGTTTCAATCCTGTACCTATATGAACAAACCTATCAAGTAGATTAAAAGACCTTGACTAAACCCCACCCCCAACACACCCAACTAGTATCAATGAATGATGCCTATTAAAATACCCTGCAAATAATTTCACATGGCTTCCCATGTGATATGTTTTCAAAATCATTTCATAAAAATAAGTTATTGAAAACTTTTTTAAAACCCTATTCTGAAATTATTTTAAAATATATATTTTTTCCAATAATGGGAAACCCATATTGTAGAAAAACCAATTTACATCAACACAATTTTAAAAGAACAATCCAAATTATTTTTAATTTTTTTGTGATAATTTATATTTCAAGGTTAATAAAAAATAGTCTATAAACATAACAACTAAGATCAAACATGCGGTTCACTCCAATTGTTATAGGATCAAAACCCATAGGACGGAACCAAGAGACAATAGAGGCAACCCTTGGAATTATTCCCCCAACCTGGAACAAATTAAATAAGAAAATAATTTGGCATTGAATGTGAAAACAAACATTCCTATATCTACTCCTATGTCGATCCAACACCAACAAAAAATCATTCCTGAGAATAATATAACACATCTATTCTTGAATGGATGAATAAGAACAGTACCAAAATATCAATAGATCTACAAGAAATATGCAACGACACTATCATGACCAATGGAAATAAAGAATTGAAATGATCACATACAAGGCGGGACACAATATAACCACCCAAAAGATGAATTTCCAAATGGATTGATTGGGATTGGTTAGAGATACCCAAAATGTCCTAGGAGAGAAACCAGGATTTAATGTTAAATGTGTAAAATGAATGAAATAATTTTTCAAGCACTCATCACTTGAAAAAATTATATGTTATGATAAATGTATGATGTAAATAGTAGACTCATAACCCAAAATAATGAAATCTATATAGACTAAAAATTCCATCACCTCATGTTAAAACCCCCCTGATTAAACAGGTTAGTATGTGAACATGTTTCAGAACCTATAATATTTTAATTCTCTAAAACAACTCTATTAATCATTGAAAAAACTAATTCACACTTTATAAGTAGGTAATTATATTATAGTTGATAGTAAGAAGTGAAATGTTTTGGTTATAGGTATTATCTCAAAACCAACTCAAAATACTCATAAATACAAAAACAAACTCTCAAACATTAATGGTTTTATACCATTTTAACAGAATATTAGAATTAGAATGCACAAATAGAACATATTAAATCATGTCAATGACCTATTTTTTGTCAAATGGATTTATATATATGATTTAATTGATTTTATAATTTATTTAATGTTGGGTCCATTAAATTAAACAACTTTTTGTCCTAATGGTTATTTTTTTAAAAATCATCTATGTTAATGATTATGAACACTATCATTAACTTATTAATTTATCAAGGATTATTTAAAATGAAGAATTATTCATGGGAGTAACTAGTTATATAATGAAATAGGTTAAAATTGTTTATTAGGTTCTTGGATTTCACATTGATCATTGTTTGGATATGAATCTATTACATATATACATTTTGTATGATTTTTTTGAATATGTGCCTTGGGATAAATGATAGAAATCAATTATATATGGTACCTTATATATAATTTACCTCTAGATAATGGTCCCCAATTATCACTTTACTCTACCTTGGTATTCCCCCTAATCATTGAAGAGGGCTATATTGTGTATTGAGTATATCTGGAAGGAATAAGAATAAAAGGTGGTCTTTGTGTGAGTTCATATGTTATCTATAATTTTATTGAGGTTATAATCATATGCCATTATTATATTAGTTTATATTTACTTTTTATATGTTATGATTTTCAATATTCATCTAGATATATAGTTTCTGTTAGACCATTATTTCGTACTTCCATTTACATGCATTATAAATTTAATTATTTATTATAAGAAGTTCTTGAAAAAATTATATTCCATTATAAACAAAACATGAATGTATATATTTTTAAATCTTAATTCCAAGTAGCATTTAATATTTTCTTTTATAAGAGTTCAATTGTTTCAACATGGTTTCGTATTATGTGGGTAAGGATCTAATCTTGACATACATGGACATTATATTACTTCTGTGGAATACTTAATACATGACAAAAACAGACGCCCAAGGACCCTAATAGTTTAGTGTCTTTGGAAACTCAGAACATAATCTTCTAATCATGGTGAAAGATCCTCAACATCTCCTATAAATATCTTCCCCTTTTTTTCTTTCCTAAAACATTTGTTTATATCCTAGGGAAAATAAAACATACAAAAGGGTGAGCTCAAATGCTCAGTAAGGGTAATCATGGAGAACATAAAACAATCCAAAAAAATTTGAATGTAAAAACTTGAACATAAAATCAATACATCAAAATCCTGACCAATGACATAAATCTTGGAAGAACATAAGGCATAGATCATAAAGGAACATAAATCCTGATAAAATAGCATGGGAATAAAACATATAATTGTATAAAACCATTAAGCACATGATATGATTTCCATAGTAGCCATGGCATTGCAGCCAAGACCATGATAGTGGACAAAGTCCATTACTGAATAGGGTTTACTTGCCATTCCAGCCCTGTATTACTGAACCGGATTCACATGATGTTCCAGCCTTGTCTATCTAATGAGATATAAATCTTTTCCCAATGCCTTGGATGGAGATATAGGTCCCAACCATCTCATAATTGAATCATTCTTACTTGTTCCACAAAATAAACATAAATCATTCATCATAACCCAAAGAATAAAATGGGTTTCATAAACATTGTCCAATTATAACATAAATCATATAAAACAAATAGATATCATTTCATCATAAGAAGAATCAAACCATGTAAATAATAGAGACATTATACTAGAAACATAATCATTCGAAATAATTTCATCTTAGATTGAATTTTTTTTGACAAAACACTTGATATGATTTCTTGAGGAAAATATTCTTTCTTCTTCAAAATCATTTTCATTTCAAAAAATTCCATACAGTTTTAAAATAAAATAATTTTTTTTAAAATAATCATGAAATATTGTAGAGAAATATTCATGAATATTATGAGTTATGAAACCATAAAAATCCTTTAATGCTGTATAAGTTAAAAAAACATTCTCCTCATACTTTTGCCGGAAAAGATAAGAAGTTCCTTGTATGGCAAACAAAAATTGATTATTTCCATAACATAATGTAAAATTCAAAGTGGGTTAAAAATGACTTTAAACATACATGGAATTATATTAAACACTTTATGAAATAAATTTTTATGGACATGGATGAAAAATATAAACCTTGTAAATACTTACGTATAAGTAATCTCAGATAAAAATGAGATTGAATAATTATCCCTTACTTTATGTACAATTTCTTCCATATGTGTCTGAGACTCCAATATAGTGGGTTTAAAAATATTATTAACTTTTAATAGAACCATAATAATATTTATGATATCATATATGATTCACATACGACGTTATATTATCCGTTCATTTGTCAATTCCATGATAAAGTATTGTTTTGGGTAAAATCGTTTCGTTTATCATACGTGTTTCGACTTTCTGTTCTGGATATTAGTACTTATATCCTGATTTATGTAATTCTACAATGTGAAATATGATTTATATATAATATATATTCATCATATAAATATATATGATAGATCGATAAATGGAATGAAATACACCGTTCATGGAGACGGTTGGTCGTACGTACGCATGAACACTGTTTTTGTTTACCTTTTGAATTTAATTGAATTAAGTAAATGAAAAATATATTTACATAATTACAGTATCATTATTATGTGATATTTTTCATGATTATTTAATATATATACTTTATAACCATACTTGAATGGTTAATCATGGAAAATGAATCTCATCGCGTTCGTGGAGACAGTAGTCCGTACGTACACACGAGCAACAATATCATTTTTTGATATTAAAATATTATATAATTGGATGTTATATCATATATACATAATCATCATCATATTATATTTATTATTTATATATTTTATACAAATTATTGTACCCATCCAAATGATGAAATGTTTGAATAACAAACTACACCACGACGTGGAGATGATAAGCCGTACGTATGCATGTGTGGTGACTTTTTAATTCATAGGATGTATAAATAAACTAATAAGGTTGTACAATTTTTATAATAAATCACAGTATATATATGATATTGGAGTAATTATTTTTGAATGGAAACAACAAAGAAGGAAGAAGTGGAATAAAAATGGAACATGAAATAGGTGGTGAGATATTTACCTCTTCTTCGGGTTCATCGTTTTGATTTGATCAAAAGGGATCCCTAGATTGGCTTTCTAACTAAAGGAAGGACTCAAGGCTGAAGGGAGGACAATTGATAGGGTATTTGGGAAGGGGTTGGTCGATCCAAATGGCTTTGGAGGTGATAATTAGAGATAAGGGGGAGTTCCCTTTTATAAGAGGGGTGAGGGGCACCTTAGAAAAAACATAAAATATTATTATATAATAAATTCATATTTGGTATATAATGGTTCAGAAGTGACTTATTTAGAGGATAGGGTAGTGATGGGTCGAAATACTATCAACCAATTTGTTTTAGATAAGTTTAGGTTTCCATTTTAAACTTATCATTTAGATATAACTATAAGTTAAATAATGTAACTTTTAACGTGTATTCTTGTATTCGTACACTATATGGTTAATAAACATACCATAAACTGCCCATAGAACCCCAATTGGTTCATTAATTTTAAATATATTATTATATAAGTCTTTTTACAGAATATTAGTTTTTTTAGGACCATTATATAAATTAATAATACAGTATTTGTTTTAAAAACTCTTTTATGTCAATTTTGACACTTTTTGGTATTTTGTTTTTTTCTAAATTTATTACATTATTATTACTTCCAAAAAAATCATCTAAACAACCCTAATATGTTATATTAAATTAAAAAATTATTTTAATTCATAAAATGTCTCATATTACATTTATTTGGGTATTTATAATATCAATTATGTTAATATTTCATTAATAAGGTAATTAATGCATCATCATTGTGCCATAAATAAATTAAATTATTCATTGTCTAAAAAATATAAGTAAAATACCATTATGTAGAAAATATTTTTGTCTTTATAATTAATATATATAGTCTAATTTATCTTATGTATAACCCTATATTAAAAATGTTTTAGTTATTAAACATTGATTTTTACTATTTTAACTCTTCTTTATATAAAATAATTGTAAATGTCCTAATCCAATCCAAGCGGAACTAAAGGGTCATATTTTATTCTTAAGGTTGCTTTTGGTCGAATTATACTTATCCAATAGAATTTGGACATGTGTTAGGGTAATAATAATATCATTTTATTTTTAATTACCCTATTTACTTTTAACCGTGGTAAATAAAAGTTAAAAGTTACTATTCACCAAAAATTATTTTCATCTCATTGAATCACATTTTATTTACTGATATCAACCATGTCTCTCAGATGTTTTAAATTTAACTCACATAAGGGATACAATTATGTTTTATGTAAATTTGAAAATGCTCCTAGTAGGTGGGTAAAAGACTGTAAAAAGTACAATAGAAATTTTATATATCTAAAATTATTATAAAATGACTCCAATGAATTACATTGTACTTATATAGGTATTATTTATATATTTTGATCTAAAATAAATTTACATAAAATAAATAATTATTTAAATAAAAAATCAGTTTTAAACTATAACTCAGTGTTTTTCACTATTTATCAAAAATTGAATTATTTCAGAAAAATACCAAACATTCACCCTAAGATAATTTCGATATTATGAATCCATAAATGAAGTCCATTTTGAAAGATAATATTTATAAAATTATAATAAGTGGGTATTACTATTCATAATGGCTAGTTCAAAAAATTATTATAATAATATATCATTTAGTGAAACTCGGTATTGCGTATAACACATGCTATCGAGGAAGGTTGCTATGGCATTCAACACAATCCTAGAATAGTGTTTTCATATACAGAAAGATAATACGGTGCATCATATAACGAAATCTATTCTTGGTGTAGCGTACAGCACAAGACATCAATGAAATTAAAAAAATATATTTCTCATAAAATCTCGAGGTGGTACATTCTACCCCCCTTAAAATGAATTTAGCCCAAGAAATTCATCGTGGTTATAAATTGTTTACTACATGTAAGTTTCATTCATAGAAACCCACATTGTAAAAATGAATACTAAAAATTAATTTTAAAAACTAATGTATGAAACGTAATGATTACCCAAAGTAACTCATCACTAGGTTTCCACATAGGAGAACATAGGTGAAAATATCCACGTGGAAGAGAAATCTAACAATCATGTTCTGATGGAGAGTGGTAGAGGACATGGCTATGAAAAATCCAACAATCACAAAGCCATAAATTTTTGATGATCTAAGGTACCATATGATTGATTAGGTATGAGGGTACTAGGACAACGTTTTTAGTTTTCAAGATCATTTACCTAATGTTGAAGAATTGTTGAATTAAAAGAAATACATACATGATTATGGTACAATCTCACTATTTTCCATGCCTTGAACAATTTTCACTTCATCTTTTAAGGAAATAAAGATGAATTTTCCATTCGTGAAGTGTTAGAAGATAATGAGATAAAATGATTGGTCATTCCATATATCACTATCACAAAAGGATTAGAATAATTTATTAAATATACATAAGTCCATCTATGCTGAGATTAATCGTATATGGTGGCTAAAATGAACTTATAAATCATCTATCATAACGCTTAATAAAATAAAACTAGTTTCTACTAATCGGGGACTTCCTGTAAGCCATTGGTTGGTGACAAAGGCATGTCGCACTTCAGTTGTGGGTTCGATTCCCACATCCTGGTCCGATGTGATGGGTTATCACCCATCCTACGAGTTGTCCTTTTTCTAAAACTATACTATTATAACATAACAGAATGTTCTAGCATTAAACAATACTATCAGATGTCTAACTTAATATATTCAAATATTTAGGTTTATCCAAAATACTTCTGTCCAGTCTCATAGTATAAATAAATCGATTACTAGAAGGGTCATCTACTAATCATTTAATACAATCATTTATCACCCGTATATCATAAGATATATATTGTTGGTCAGATTCCAAACATGTAAATTCCTTAATCATGTATTCTATTGAAACACGAGTTACCATGGAATCTTAGTGAAAACATGAATACTGTCAAAGGTTAACACTTTCCACTTAACATAATCCTAGAAATTCAATATACTCAAACAATGATATCACTTTTTCCTTATATCAGTTATGACCTCATTAATACTATCAAATATATTATTTTATCCTTATCCATTCATTATGCGCATATAATCATCTTTCTAAAAATATTTCAATCACTTTTCATGGTTATCGGCACAATTAAACATATACATTCAAATACTCAAGGAAAAACAATAGTGTAATAATCCGTAGGTTTTTATTTATTCCATAGTACCATACATGAATCTTGATAAACATGAAATCATTCCACTACCTTCGTAAACAACTGACTGAGCTTCATCATTTTATTCCTCAACACATCTTTCATCTCATATATCATTTTTAGTCTCTTCATCATCATCCTAAAAAATACTACCCTTACAACCATGCTGATTCTCTTCATGAGATTTTCCCTTAGGGAATTGGTTTGTATAATGCTCGTACATTCCACATTTAAAACACTTAACCATTTTTTATTTCATAGCAATACCATTATACTTATCCATTTGGTTAACTGAACCTTTCCCATTGCAATTTCTGGCATTGTGTCCTTCTTTTTCACACCCAAAGCATATTCCAATTCCTTTGAAGCATTATCCTTAATTCGACTTCCCACATGATTTACATGAGGGAAATTTAACTTTCTTTACTCTATGATCATCATGAAACTCCATCTTTATCTTATTAGCTGAGTTAGGAAACATACCAAAGTTGAGATTATTGATCATATTATGAGATTTATGATTAGTCTTAATAATGATGTTTTTGTAGGTTCTGAGCGCAGCGGAAGTGCATTGGTCGGTTTTCCCAACATTAATTTTAACGTTAAACAACGTTCAATCCGAGATCCATCACGATATAAAACGCAGAATCTTCAGAATAGAACAAAGAATGAAAATAAAAGAAGTGTCATGGAACCCTTGAGGAGGATCATCATATGTTGATTATAATTAATTTAATTAATGCATAAGAATTACCTTGTTGTAATTCATTTTTCTTTGATTTGTCCGGTCACGATTCGGTGATTCGTTGTTGCGTCGTAGAATCCAAGTGTAGGATTCCTCTAGCGGTGATCCACATATGTGTCACGTATCTCTAGACGTCGCCGAAGGGATCTCCGGCTGCTAGCGCGGATGAACCTTCGCTTGCGATGTCCCCCTTCGACTGCCTTGATCCTGTGGAGGATCTTGCTCTCGTAACATGAGGGTGTTCTTGGTGGAAAGGGAATTCTCTCTTTGGATTGAGAGAATTTCCAAATCCGTTTTGCACAACAATGGCCCAACAAAATGTTGGGGTTGCAAGGATATTTATAATCGGGTTTGAGGTTAATAGAGGTATGACAATAAATAAATGTGTTACACATTTTATTTATTTCATTAACTCTTATTGAAAACCCCCATGTCGAATTATTAATTCCTTAACATGCACCCACCTTGATTATAATAAATATCATTTATTAAAACAATATTATATCCTCAAAAATCCCAATTGGAAAAACTACACGGCGTGTAATAATTAATAAATGGCGTGTACTTGTTTTCCATAAAACTACACGGCCTGTATATTTAATATACATGACATGTAATTTTATTTTCCATTTTTCTCCACAACATTTATTAGACCTTGAGTAATGAATATTTATTTCTTAAATAAATGTAACAGCATTACTCGCTAATAAATATATTATTTCATCCACAATATATTGTCTCGAATAACTAGTGTCATAATAAATGCGATCAGACATCCTTAAATAATTATTAAACCACAAACAGGAATAATATTTATTTAATTTGTTAAATTAATATATAACTAAGATACATGGACACACTTAGTGTGTGACCCTCTAGGACACTTTCTCAGTGGCATTAGGCCGAGCCTGCCTAAAGGTCAAGGTTAGCATCTACCAACACGCCAAGTCACCCATTGAGAAAGAAGATAACGCCGCAATGATGTGTCACCTCCTACAAACTCTTACCGTGTAATATAATCCCTTTATCTTGATATCTCAAATCAAGGGGGTTGCATGATATTGCCATCAACCCATGTGCTTGATTATTCTTTCTTTGACTTCCCGGAATTGAACTTGCCCACACCTTACCATGGCCATGGATTTATTTAGGCTATATCAATTCCATCAAAGGGACAGAGATATCTACTTCTGTTATTGAACAGAAGGGAAAAATCCTTTTTCGCATTATCTATTAACGTGGTATTACTTGTGAAGCACACAACGTATCCTACCTCGCTGCAAACAGTGTGTCGTCACTGTTTTCATCAATACATCTATGTACACGAGTTGTAGTACCCATTAATAATAATCTTAATTTCTAAGGACCAATACACACTTCCGCAGATAGGAACATCCAATGACACTATGAAATGTGGATTTTGTACTGGCGGGTCTCGTTCTCATAATATCCTCCTGGATATTACCAATGCCGCACACCTTGAGAAGGTGCCTTAAAGTTTTATGAGTCCTCACCCCTAATGACCTGTATTATTTGTGTCCCTCAAATAATATCATCCGGCCATAGAACATATATTCAAGAACAGTGTTATGGAACTTCCGGGTTCTCATCATAGCAGGGATCCGCTACAACCCTTTAATGCAACTGCTGTCCTAAGGAAATTATCACATGAAATGTCATGCAGAAGAACAATCAAGATGGGATAAGGCTTTTCTTTAATGAATAAAGTACAAAGTAGTTGGTTCTAGACCACGAACTCCAACAGACTCCCACTTGGACTAGATCCAACTACTAACAACCTTTAACCCGCTTGCTCTCACATGATATTCATGTTTCTGCTGAGATAGGCCTTTAGTCATGGGGTCCGCCACGTTCTCTTCCGTTGACACTCTGCTCACTGCAACTTCACTCCTTTGGTAGAAATCCCTCAAGAGGTGATACTTCCGGAGTATGTGCTTTGTCCGTTGATGTGACCTTAGTTCTTTTGTAGGAGCCACCACTGCAGTATTATCACAATACAATGTAATGGAATCTTTACTGCTAAGCACAACATCAAGCTCCTGGAAAAAGTTTCGAATCCAGACGGCTTCCTTGGCTGCATCAGAAGCTGCTATATACTTGGACTCCACTGTAGAATCAGCGACAACTAGCTGCTTTGAACTCTTCCAACTCACAGCTCCTCTATTGAGATAGAAAACATATCCAGATTGCGACTTCAAATCATTCTGATCTGTTTGAAAACCCGCATCTGCATACCCTCTGATGACAAGCTCTTCGTCTCCTCCATACACCAGGAACATATCCTTAGTTCTTCTCAGATACTTAAGGATAGTCTTAACAGTAGTCCAATGTTGTTCTCCTAGATCATCTTGATATCTTCCTACCATGCTCAGTGCATAGGAAACATCATGTCTGGTACATAAGATGGCATACATGATGGATCCTATAGCCAAAGCGTATGGGATCTTTCTCATCCTATCTTTCTCCTGTTGTGTCTGGGGAATCATTTTCGTAGAAAGATGTAAGCCAGGTGACACTGGAACCAATCCCCTCTTGGATTTTCCAATACTAAATCTCTTTAGTATCTGGTCAATGAATGTACCCTGACTTAGTCCATGAAGCATCTTGGATCTATCACGAATGATCTTGATCCCTAGAATATAGGCTGCTTCTCCTATGTCCTTCATGGAGAAACACTTGTTCAACCAGTCCTTAACTGACTGTAAGGTTGGTACGTCATTTCCAATAAGAAATATGTCATCAACATATACCACTAGGATGACGACCAAATTCCCCTTAAACCGCTTATAAACACATGGCTCACATTCATTCTTAATGAAACCAAATTATTTTATGGATTCATAAAATCGAAGGTTCCATGACCTGGATGCTTGCTTCAATCCATAAATGGATTTCTATAACATTCAAACCCGTTTGGATTCACCTGGTGTCACAAACCCTTTTGGTTGTGTCATATAGACATCTTCCTAAAGGTTCCTGTTAAGGAATGTTGTTTTGACATCCGTCTGCCAAATCCCGTAGTCATGGTAAGCTACTATGGAAAGTATTATTCTTATGGATTTAAAAATGGCAACTGGCGAGAAGGTTTCATCATAGTCAATTCCTTGATGCTGTCTGAATCCTTTAGCCACTAGCCTTGCTTTATATGTGTTTACTTGAACTTCCATCTCTAGCTTTCTTTTGAATACCCATTTGCATCCAACAGTCTTTACATCAACTGGATCATCGACCAGAACCCAAACTTGGTTCCAATACATGGAATCCATCTTAGAATTCATAGCTTCTAGACATCTTGCATCTTTTGAGATTTCTACTGCTTCCTTATAGGAGAGAGGTTCATCATTTTCCAATAATAATGATTCACCATCCTCGGTGACTAGGAAACCAAATCTCTCTGGTTCCCTTACCTCTCTTGAGCTCCTACGCAGTACTTGTGTTTTGGGAACCTCTTCCATGGGGACCTGTGGAACTTATTCCTGTACCAACTCCTGTGTATCTTGAGCATCAACTTCGTCAATGTCAATCTTACTCCCACTATCCTTCTTGAGGATGTGTTCCTTCTCAAGAAAGACGGCTTGTTTGGTGACAATCAGTTTCTTTTCTTGAGGGTTATATAGGTAATATCCTTTCGTTTGCTTGGGATATCCTATAAAGATACAAATCGTGCCCTAGGGTGATAATTTGTTGCCTAAGAAGGCCTTAACAAACGCCTCGCATCCCCATACACGTGTGTGTGACAAAGTGGGTTTCATTCCATTCCATAACTCAGATGGAATTCCATTTTCCTCCTTAGTTGGTACTCGTTTTAATGTGTATGCTGCAGTTTTTAATGGATATCCCCAAAAGGATAATGGATGATCCACATGACTCATCATCGACCTCACCATGTCCAACAAGGTTCGGTTCCTCCTTTCACTAACACCATTCCACTGTGGTGTATAAGTAGGAGTGAGCTGAGATAGAATCCCAGACTCCCGTAGAAGATCAATGAACTCTTGGTTCAGATATTCTCCACCTTGATCCGATTGAAGCTTCTTAAACTTCATACCAAGATGATTCTCTACTAAATTCTTGAATTCCTTAAATTTTTTTAAGGACTCTGACTTATACCTCATTAAGTAGACATCACCATATCTACTCAAATCATCAGTAAAAGTAATGAAGTAAGAATATCCACCACTAGCTTCTACTGGAAATGGTCCACACACATCCGTGTGTACCAATCCTAGAAGCTCTGTGGCCCTTTCACCATGTCCACCAAAAGGTGGCTTGGTCATTTTTTCGTGTAAACAAGCGTGACATATATCAAGTGGTGTCAGCTCAGTAGAGTCTAAATAGCCATCTTGGCAGAGCTTTGTCAAACGCTTCTCGTTCACATGACTAAGGGGGTGATGCCATAACTGGGTGATGTATGATTCATGTGAGTTTGCTTCATTATCGATTGCCAACACATGGTTTTCATAATTAAATACATACAAACCATTATTTAAATGTTCCATACTATAACATACGTTGTTTTTATAAAAGAAACAACCCTTATTTCCAAATTTAAAACAAATCCATCCATATCCAAAGAAGATACAGAAATTATGTTCTTGGTAACACTAGGCACATAATAACAGTTATGTCAGACCAAAATAATCCCAGTAGGCTATGAGAGGTTGTAGTCACCCATAGACAACACAGCCATCCTTTCCCCATTGGCAGCTCGAAGATCCACCTCTCCTCTGGAGATCTTTCTAAATCTAATTGGTTCATGCATTTGAATACAGATGTGAGCCCCACAAGATGTATCTAATACCCAATGTGTAGAAATAGAAAGATTTCACTCGATAACAATCTCACCTTTAGCATCCCCATGCTTTTGGGTGCAGTTACTCTTCCAGTGGACATGCTTGCCACATGCAAAACACACTGCCTCCCATTCCTTGCCCTTCCTCTGGATCTTCCCCTTCTTGGATGGACGGTGCTTGGGGGCTTCAGACCGTTTACAAGTCTTTGCCCACTTTGTCTTGTCCTTCCTTTTCTTGTTCACCATAAGGTCTGTGGGTTTGTCACGCCCCATTTACTTATCTACCTGGCGAATCGAGGTCAGAAGCTCTGATATACTCTTCTCATTGCCGCTCATGTTATAGTTGAAAATGAAGCTAGAGAAGGTCTTGTGCATTGATGATAGGATGAGATCTGTACGCAAATCATCCAGGAATTTAATCCCTAAGATGTCCAGGCGTTCAATGTAGCCAATAAGCTTGACTACATGAGGCCCAGCTGGCGAAAACACTCCATGCTTCGTGGTAAACAAAGAATTGGGGATCTCATACCTCTCTTGTCTCGCCTTCTCTTGGTAGAGATCCTTAAGGTGAGACATCATGCTATACGCATCCATGTTTTCATGTTGCTTCATGAGCTCATTAGACATGGATGATAGTATGAAACACTGGATATTTGTTGCATCATCCATGTGTTTCATGTAAAGAGATAATTAGTAATCACTAGCCTCTTTCCCAGGTGAAACTGGAATATGCTCTTCCAGCACATATAATTTCCTTTCATGGCGAAGGACGACGCATAAACGCCTATGCCACTCTTGGAAATTGGTGCCGTTGAGATGGTTTTTTTATTCAAGTATGGTGTACAATGATATGTTTGAATTCATTTTCTTTCCATTTCTACAAATTAATATGAGAAAAGGATTAGTACTTTATTAAAAAAATTGAGACAAATAAATAAATTAATACTTATTAGTCTCCCAATATTTTATCTAAATCCAATAGCCCTCACCATTGAATTCGGAATATTCTGTTGCGTGAATATTCTAGTGGAAAGGATTCATATTTACCATCGCATTACCCCAACTAGGGATGGTCATCAATCTTGAAGGGTTTTAGGTAGGCATTCCAAATGCCAACTACATTAACTCGTAGCTCCTTGATCCACTAAGTAGACTCCCCAATCCTGAAATCCTTTTTGGATTTCCTCAACCACTGCCTCTTGGTCACACCAAGTCCTACTGTGGTAGTCAATCCTTGATGCGAACCAAGTCAAGTCAACCCAAAACCATGAATTATAATTCCCCGATAATTGAAAGCACCCCAACTAGGGTTGGTCAAGCACTTTGAACTATGGTTCGATTCTAACAAAGATTATGGAAGGCTATGCCGACTTAATATTTATTTTGAGGGATTTTATCCTTATACATAAATTGGAATTTTATTATCTTTGATTACATGCTTGTTAATATTAAGTGGGATATAATTAAGTTATTAACCATGTATAAGATAATATTTACGTATAAGCCGGTTTTATTTTAGTTCCATCTTGCATGCTCGTTTAATTCATTAATTGTGTGATCGTGAAAACACACCCACAATAAATAAACCATGCAATTGACAGAAATAAAATAAATGGTATGATCTTGAGCTTTTCTATTGGTTAGTTTATCTAGCGGTTGATAAACTAACGCAAGACCTAGAGGAGAAACACCTTGAACCTTTCGTGTTCGTGTTTACAGCTTTCCACCTATCCACCTTTGTATCTCCTTGGATTGGTTTCACTATGGCTCCTGACTTGAGCCGCCTCCACTAGCATGGGAGATCCATCCATTAGATATGCACTTATCTAACACACAGGTGAGGGGAAAAAGGGGTTTTTACATAAAAGAATCCTTGGGCATGCAGGCCCTACATATTAATGAGGAGATGGCTCGTAGGCCAACAAATTTAATTTAAATAAATTAATTAAAATAAACCGATCACATACAAAGGTCTCTGTCTTTCTCATGATCATCAATACATTCAACCATATTTATGAATATATAAAAACTAGCATTCAATTCTTTAATCATTCTTATTTAAGATAAATCATGCTCGAATCAATTAATTATCTTTAATTAATCAATCCTTTTATCTTAAATCCCTTTTCTGAATTTCCTTGAGATTCTCATCCATCATAATTTTAAACAAATGAATTCATTTAAAATTATCCTTGTACGTAACTTGTACCCTGGAGGCAACCGGGTGAATTCCCATTTATTACGCAGATGTTAAATTAAACACACATATATAAAACACCTATCACGTGTTGTGCCTCAACTTTATGCCTGCACCATGGTACACGTCTCAAGGGTTTTCATAATATATTAATAAATTTTAATAAATCTGCGTAATTTGGTTGAGTATACAGTGTGTAGTTCTGACTACATGGTGTGTACTTTTCTTCACCGTTCATCCGGAGTACACGCCCGGGGAGAGGGCATGTTAATGTACTTCGGAAATTTCCAGAGTACACGACGTGTACAGTGGGACACACGCCATGTAGTATCCGTGTTACAAGGTTTCTAGCCGGGCAGGCCGTGTACGGAGTACACAACCCAACCCTAACCTGAAGGGACTACACACCATGTTCATTGGAACTCACGGCATGTATTCTGGAAACCGTGTGCCACCTATTTCTGGTCAACACACGGTGTCTTAAATTCTGAGAAAAAATCGAAACACGGCCGGATTTATTGGATCAGTCAATGCATTGAACTTAGACTACAAGACATGTACTTATGAATACACGCCATGTATTCTGGTGTTATATGTCCAGAAACGTTTTGCTCCTCCGGATGTGTTCCTCTATTTTATTTTAATCAAAATTATAAGAAAAATTCGTTTCTATGAGGTGAACGAGAAACGAGGGAGGAGGAATAGATCTCGATATTCATATTTCGAGAACGATTAAACTAGAATTGAAATAACTAAATAATTAAATGTGTAAATTACCAACGAAAAACTAAATAATTTTAATCAATGATATAACCTACTCTGATACCAGTTGTTGGTTTCGGGCGCAGCGGAAGCGCGTTGGTCAGTTTTCCCAACATTAATTTTAACGTTAAACAACGTTCAATCCGAGATCTTTCGTGATATAAAACGTCGAATCTTCAAAATAGTACGACGAACAAAAAGAAAAGGAGAGTCCCAGAACCCTTGAGGAGGATCATCATATGTTGATTATAATTAATTTAATTAATTCATAAGAATTACCTCGTTGGAATTCTTTCTCTGTTGATGTGTCCGGTCACGATTTGGTGATCTTTTATTGCGTCGTAGAATCCAAGTGTATGATTCCTCTAGCAGTGATCCACACGTGTGTCACGTATCTCCAGATGTCGCCTAAGGGATATATGGGTGCATGCACGGATGAATCTTCTCTTGTGATGTCTGCCTTCGACCACCTTGATCCGGTGGAGGATCTTTCTCTCGTAACATGAGGTCGTTCTTGGTGGAAAGGGAATTCTCCCTTTGGCTTGAGAGTATTTCCAAATCTGTTGTGCACAACAATGGCCCTACAAAATGTTGGGGTTGCATGGATATTTATAATCGGGTTTGAGGTTAATAGAGTTATGATAATAAATAAATGTGTTACGCGTTTTATTTATTTCATTAACTCTTATTGAAAACCCCCATGTCGAATTATTAATTCCTTGACATGCGACCAAACTGACTATAATAAATATCATTTATTAAAACAGTATTAAATCCTAAAAATCCCAACTAAAAAAACTACACGGCATGTAATAATTAATACACGGCGTGTACTTTCTTTCCATAAGACTACACGGCATGTATATTGAATATATACGGCGTGTACTTTTATTTTCCATTTTCTCCACCACATTTATTAGACCTTGAGTAATGACTATTTATTTCTTAAATAAATGTAACTGCATTACTCGCTAATAAATATATTATTTCATCCACAATATATTCTCTCAAATAACTAGTGTCAAAATAAATGCGATTAGACATCCTCAAATAATTATTAAACCACAGCCGGGAATAATATTTATTTAATTTGTTAAATTATTATTTAACTGATATACATGGACACACATAGTGTGTGACCCTCTAGGACTCTTTCTCACTAGAATTAGGCTGAGCCTGCCTAAAGTCCAAGGTTAGCATCTAGAAATACTCCAAGGCACCCATAGAGAAATAAGTTAACGTCGCAATGACGTGTCACCTCCTACGAACTCTTACCATGTAATATAATCCCGTTTTCTTGATATCTCCAATCAAGCGGGTTGCATGCTAGTGCCATCAACCCATGTGCTTGATTATTCTTTATTTGACATCTCAGAATTGAACTTTCCCATACCTTACCATGGACATGGATTTATTTAGGCTATATCAATTCCATCAAAGGGCCTGAGATATCTACTTCCGTTATGGAACGGAAGGGACAAATCCTTTCTCGCATTATCTATTAATGTAGTATTACTCGTGACACACCCAACGTATTCTACCTCACTGAGAACAATGTGTCATCATAGTTTTTGTCAATACATCTATGTGCGCGAGTTGTAATACCCATTTATAATAATCGTGAAGTATAAGGACCAATACACACGTCCACAGATAGGAACATCCAATGACACTATGAAATGTGGATTTCCTACTAGTGGGTCTCGTTCTCATAATATCCTCCTAGATATTAACAAGGGCGCACACCATGAGAAGGTGCCTCAATGTTTTATGAGTCCTCACCCTTAATGACCTGTATTATTTGTGTCCCTCAAATAATATCATCTGTCCATAGAACATACATTCAAGAATGGTGTTGTGGCACTTCCGGGTTCTCATCATAGCAGGGATCCGCTATGACCCTTTAATGCAATAGTTGTCCTTAGGAAATTATCACATGACATGTCACGCAGAAGAACAGTCAAGATGTGATAGAGATTTTATTTAATGAATAAAGTATAAAGTAGTTGGTTCTAGACCACCAACTCCAACAGTTTTTCCTTCCAAATCTGATTTCATTTAATTTCTCATGAAGAATATCATTCCATTTTCCATCATATCCTCCATTATCATGAATCTTCCTGTTTCTCACGACCCGTCCTCGGGGCCCGTGCTGTGACTACCCCAATCCCGCCTTCCATAGGCCAGGGGATGGATACTAGCACCAAGGCGTAAATCCCAACAAAAAGGAAGGCATTGCCTTTGAAAAGTAAACAAGCACCACAGAGTAAGCAAGAAGAAAAGTAAACACTATGTAAAAACTATAACAAGCTGTGATGAAAGTAAAGGGGCCGGAAATACAAGCCCAATTGTAAAGTACAATTGAAAGGGAAAAATAGAAACTGAAAAGAAAATCCATAGTGTTGAGCCGTCCTCTGAAGGTCCCACCTGAAGGGTGGGTACTGATAGCCTCCACAGATCCTCAGTCCAGTAGTCCGCTCCGAGTACGTCCCGCCCAGTGGTCCACCTCCAGGTACCGTCCTGCTTCGCAAGCCTCCACCACGATCAGTGATGTCCGTCATCTGCAACCAACACAACAAAGTGCGGGCATAGCCCATGCAGGGGTGAGTATAAGATACTCAGTAGGGACCCCGAGACCCACGAAGGTCTCCCAGAATCCACAAAGGATAATCCACAAGGAATGATACAATCACGAAGTAACATCCGACACGGCTTAGGTATATGCCCATACATATACCTAAGTCATCCATTCCCGTTCGGCTCCAACATCCGAGCCCAAGCACAACCCAGTCCACACAGGAAAGCAAAACGTATACCCACACAGGATAGCACAACACAATCCACAAAGGAGAGTAAACAGTAAATCCACATAGGACAGTTCAACACAATCCACAAAGGAGAGTAACCCAAGATTCATCTCACAGAGGTATACTTCTTGTATAATGATAAAGATGATCACTGATCCATCTAAGTCATCGGACCCACAAAGGATCGAAAGGTACTAACCCCCGCAAAGACCCACACAGGATCGGGCCCACACAGGACCTGTAGGCGCTGGCTCACACAGAACTGCTGAGCGCTGACCCACACAGGATCAGATCCACATAGGATCTGTAGCACTGATCCACATAGGATCTCTGAGTGCAGTAGTCATCGCAGTCCACTGAGGATCTCTACACAGTCGTCGTCGCAGTCCACTGAGGATCTCTGCACAGTCGTCGCTGTTGAAGTAGTAGTCGCAGCCAGCACTAGGGTTCCCGCACACAGCAAGCTCGTTCGGGAGGGTCCGCTCCACGAGCCGAGAGGATGATACATCAACTGACACAAAGTCTGAAGTTGATGTATCCAAAAGTTCTGTATTGTCAATAGGAACTCAACATCATAGACGACACGTCAATCAGACGCCCGGTCTGAGAGTTATTGGCTTTTTCGTTCCAGGGGCCCGATTGGTTTTTTAAGGAAAAACCAACCCAACCGTACACCACCTTCATCCAAACCTCGGGCGGAGTGAGCCAAAAGGTCTGTCTCACTTAGAGGAATCCACCAAAGCTGACGGCACGTCAATCGGAGGTCCGTAGCTCAAGATATGAGCGTTTCCGCTCCGAGGGCCCGGTTGGTTTCGTGTACGAACCAACCCGGCCGAATCCAAAGTAATCCAAAACCTTGAGTGCAATATACCGAAACGACCGTCTCGATCCATGGATCACGTTTCCGTTGACAGCGCGTCGTTCGGAGGCCCGTAGCTCAACTTACGGGCAAAAGACCGAAAATGGTCCAAAGACGGGGGGTCCGGGCCCGGGCCGACCCGACCCGACCCCCCTGGGTCGGCTGAACCGGGTCGACCCGACCCGGTCCAACCCGGCCGGACCCGGTCCGGCCTGGCTTGGCTCGGCCGAGCGGTCGAGCGCTCGGGTGCCGCAGGGCGCTGCCCCGGCGGTTTGGAGGTGTCGCGGCCCCGCGTGGGGTTGCGCTGGATGAACGGACGCGGCATGTCATCGCGTCCCGTGTGGGCAAGCCGGACCCACGCGACCGCGGGGCCGCTGCCGCCCCGACTGATGCCGCGGCGGCCCTGTTCGGCGGCGTGCCGGGGCGCCGCCGCCTCCGGCCGCCGGCGCCGCCGGCAGCTTCCGCGGGCCCCCAGAGTTGCTCCGGTGGTCTGTTTTCCTTCTCGTCTGCGCCGTTGTTCCTCCCGGGTTCTGTTCCTCACTGTGGGATCATAAAATCGACCCTTGCGTCATGTTTTGTCGTCGCCCACCAAATCCGCACAACCACGAAGAACGACGGAGGGTTGTCGGGCCGTGTTCGTTTGTCCCGCACCCTCCGCGTTAGATAATAACAGTCGGGAGAATTTATTCAACACATGAAACAACAATTTTAATAAATTAATAATTTTTCATATGAATTTGGTTCTTTAATTTTTAAATAAACATTCACGGGAATATAAAATATTCACAACAACCCCTACCTCGCCAAATCGTTGCCCGCGGGTTCTTCGCGGATTTGAGGATCGTCGCGTCGTCGCGGTATCCGGCGTTGCGTCGTCACAGAAGGGTGTCGCGTCGACGAACTCAAGCAGTTGGTTATCGGGGATCGGGGCGGGGAAGAACGTCTCGGATGAAGCATCGCCAAACTCCGAGGGTGACGACGTTCTTTGCGTTCTTCGTGTTTTTCGTGTTCTTCGCGTTCTTCGCGAAGGAGGATGAAGGCTCAAGAATTCTGTCAAAGCCTCTCAATGTGTAATCCTCCAAATGTCATGTTGGTCTTATTTTATTATTACGCCAACAAACAAAAAAGAGGTAAGTAACGACCCATTAATTCGTAGAATTAATTCAATGAAAGAAACTTCCCATTTAATTCACGAATAAAACTGTCCAATTAAATGGTGCGTTAGGAATTTAAGAAAATGCATCAGTTGACTTTCATAATGATGGGTTTTCGCGGGTGCGTTACTTAGCGGAAAAGAAATGGCGGGGCTTGTGCGGGTCCCACCTCACAAATATCCTACCAAGTGGGTAGGATATTTCTGGATAGCATCCTATCCGGATCAACTCAACTTAAGCCACTTTTAAGTGGCTTCAAAGTGGCTTCCAAGTGGCTTAACTGAAATAAAATAAAGTTTGTCATATAATTATTTTATTTCTTGACTTTAAGCCCGAAAATTAAAAACCACAACCGAGAAAACGCAACTCTGGAAGAGGTGTTTCTAAGAAAATATCGGCGCTGCGATTTCATCGGTGCGCTCAGAATTCTATTCCGGGCACCGGATCAAATGTTAGAAACACCCACTCGTCCATTCACTGAACGTACCCGAGCCAAACTTCAGAAAATGATTCCGGGCACACCAGGCCTTGGAATCAGGTGCGGTCAGAAACTGCGTTCTTGTAAAATTTCAAAGAATATTAAGAAAAAAAAATTCCTTGAAATTTATGGGTCTTTACATTACTCCCACCTCTGGGATTTACGTCCCCGTAAAGATACATCATAAACTAGGGAAACAAATGTGGGTACTGAGCGCGCATCTGAGCCTCCCGCTCCCATGTGCTCTCCTGGAGGTTCCCGTGCTGCCATCCGATGCGCATAAGAGGAATTGAACGCCCATGTAGGACCCGCTCCTGTCGATCCTCTATCTCCATCAGGACCTCCGTAAAAGCCGCCCCATCATCCACATCTATCTCCTCATGGTCAATGATGTGTGTCGGGTCGTGCAGGTATCTCCTCAGGTGAGATACGTGGAAGACGTCGTGCACCCGGTGCAACTGAGGTGGCAGAGCCAAGTGATAAGCCACCTCGCCAATCCTGCTGAGGACCTGGAAAGGCCCGATGAAGCATGGAGATAACTTGCCGCCTCGAACAAATCTCTGTAATCCACGTCGAGGTAAGACACGCAAGCAGGCGTGGTCGCCATCCTCGAACTCTAGTAGTCTCCGCCTCTAGTTAGCATAAGACTTCTACTGGATCTGAGCTGTCCTCATCCACTCTTGGATGACCTGGACCATATCTGTCGTGGCCCGGACCATCTCTGGTCCCACGAGTGCTGACTCCCCAAGGTCTGTCCAGCACAAAGGAGATCTAAAAGGTCTTCCGTACAACGCCTCATATGGTGCCATCCCGATGGTGGAGTGGTATCTGTTGTTGTACGTGAACTCCACCAAGGGTATGTGGTCCTCCCAGCTGCGACCAAAGTCTAGGACACATGCGCGGAGCATGTCCTCGAGATTCTGAATGGTCCTCTCCGTCTGACCATCCGTCTGCGGGTGAAAGGCGGTGCTCAGACGTAGCCGCGTCCCGAACGCCTCATGCAACCCCTTCCAATGCCGGGAAGTAAAAAGATCGTCCCGATCGGAGATGATAGACGATGGAACACCGTGAAGCCGTACAATCTCCTAAACGTAGAGACGCCCCATGCTCTCCACTGAACCCTGCTCTCTGATTTGTAAGAAGTGTGCCGACTTCGTGAGTCGGTCAACAATCACCCAAATGGAGTCGTGACCTCTGGAAGTGTGTGGAAGTCTAGTCACGAAGTCCATATATATCCCGTCCCACTTCCACTCCGGGACCTCCAAGGGTTGTACCAGGCCTACTGGTACCAGATTCTCTGCCTTCACCTACTGGCAGGTGAGGCACCGTGAAACGATCTCTACCACAGCCTTCTTCATGCCCGGCCACCAGTGCTGTCGTCTGAGGTCCTGGTACATCCTCACCACTCCAGGATGTACCGCCAGAGGAGAAGTGTGAAACTCTCTCATCACCTCCTCTCATAAAGAGACTGGTACTAAGGTACGTCCTCTTAAAAGGACGTCGTGCTCTGTTCCAAGGGAGAAACCATCAGGTGCATGTCTCGAGGATATCTGTGCACGCCGTGTCTCACAGTCAACGTCCCCATGCTGTGCCTCTCTGACCTACTGCAGTAGTGGAGGGGTGACAGTGAGAGACTGAAGGAAGGCTGCTCCATCTCTATCCACGATGGATATCTACAAGGTGGCTAGCTGCTCTGTCGCCTCCTCAAGTAGCTGGATTCCCTTCCTCCTGCTGAGGGCATCAGCTACCACGTTCCCCTTCCCAGGAGTATAGACTATCACAAAGTTATAGTCCAGGAGGAACTCGATCCATCACCGCTGTATCAGGTTCAGGTCCTTCTGAGAGAAGATGTACCTGAGACTCTGGTGGTCAGAAAATACTGTAAAGCGCTCGCCCATTAGATAGTGCTGCCATGTCTTCAGAGTGAAGACCACTACTGCTAACTCCAGGTCATGGGTAGCGTAGTTCTGCTCATGCAGCCTCGAATGATGTGATCCATAGGAAATCACGGCCCGCTCCTACATCAGGACACATCGGAGTCTGGTCCCTGATGCCTCGTAGTAGACTATGTATCCAACTCCCTCATCAAGGAACCTCAAGATAGGTGTGCTGGTCAATCTCCGTCTCACCTCCTGAAAGCTCAGCTGACATCTGTCTGACCACAAAAGGGTTTCCCTTTCTTCTTCAAAGCTGAGAGTGGCGCCGCAACTCTAGAGAATTCCGGCACAAATCTCCGATAGTATCCGACTAGACCAAAGAAACTCCACACCTCCGTCACGCTCCTGGGTGGCTCCCAAGCTAGCACTGCCTCGATCATCGCGGGATCCACTGCAACTCCCGCCTTAGAAATGACATGCCCCAAGAAGTGGACCTCATGTAACCAGAAATGGAACATAGAGAGCTTTCCATAAAGCTGGTGCTCTCGGAGTGTGTCTAGTACAACCCAAAAGTGGTAGGCGTGCTCCTCCTCCGTGGTCGAGTACACCAAAATGTCGTCGATGAAGACCACGACAAATCGATCGAGTTATGGCTGGAAGATTCTGTTCATGAGGCTAATAAACACTACTAGAGTATTGGTTACACCGAAAGGCATAACCAAGAACTCATAGTGGCCATACCGACACCTGAAAGCCGTTTTCTGCACGTCCTCGTCTGAAACTCTGAGCTGATGATAGCCTGACCTGAGGTCTATCTTCGAGAACCACCATGATCCCTTGAGCTGATCGAAGAGGTCATCAATCCTCGGTAGCCGATATTTTTTCCTCACTCTCACCTTGTTCAGGCGACGATAGTCGACACACAGTCGCAAACTCCCATCCGCCTTCTTGGCGAACAATATCGGGGAAGCCCCGGGTAAAACACTGGGTCGGATGAACCCCTTGCCATGTAAGTCCTCCAACTATACCCGTAGCTCTCGATGCTCGGTGGGGGCCATCCGATATACTGGAGTGGATATCGGGGCTGTCCCAGGGTACAAATCAATATAAAAGTCTACCTCTCAGCGAGGAGGTAGCCCTAGAACGTCATCGGGGAAGACGTCCGCATACTGATCCACCACTGCAGGAAAACTAGGACTTCACACGTCAATTGCTCCAAGGATGAGGCTAGCCAAATGATGAGTGATGGGCTATCCCCTCCTCTGCGAGAGTCCCTCATGTGCTGCAAAGGCTCCCTTTTCGCCGGTGAAGGTGAACCTACTCCCGTCGGTGCGTACACATTGCACCTTGCGCATAAAACAGTCAATCTGAGAATGGATTGTAGATAACCAATACATGCCCAAGATGACTTCGTAAGCCCTCGACACCGCTAAAAGACGATCCCAGCCGAAGCTCTCGCCTCCTAGAGTAAGATCACACTGCCAGAACCAGTGTATAATCGTCGAGTCTGCTCCCGTAGGGGTATCTAGCTGTAAGGATCGAGCCAATGGCTCTGTCGGAATCTTCGAACTCCGAACAAGGGCATCGGCTATGAAAAAGTGACTCACTCCTGTGTCTATAAGAACTGCATCAAGGGTGGAATAGACACAGATCGTACCTCGAATCATCTCTGGCGCTCCGTGGTCATAGGCCTCCGCTGCCTGGAGCTGTGCCTGTATCTGCCCGCCAGCTCCCTGTGGTCGGGGCGGACCTCCTGGTGGTGGTGGTGGCAGAGCCTCAAAGCATCACCCACCACATGCTGCTCGGCCAGCTCCTCTGCCTCGTCCGCCTCCTCCCTGCGGACCACCACAGTCGACCCTCTGCCTCTGCCTGGGTGGCCCCTCCACCGTCTGCTGCACCTCGGTACGGCGGTTCGGGCAGTCATGAGCCATGTGGCCCTGCCCGCCGCACGTGTAGCACTGCCTGCCTCTCGGAAGACTGGATCCGCGTTGTGTGCCCCGCACTGCTGAGCCAGTGTCCTAAGGTCATCTATGAGAGGGTTAGGTTTGTCTGGAACCCTGAGTCATCCGTCAGCTACCTGATACCGAAGACTCCCCTACCTGCCGCCCTGCGGGAGATCTCGCTGTGGACTCAGCCAGAAAGCTCTCGATCAGAAGGGATCGCTCCAGTATTCCTGTCTGGGTTGTGATGCTGAGGGAGATCAGTGATTCCCTGATCTCGTGTCTCAATCCCTGCTAGAAGGTCCGGGCCTGGAAGAAGGGGTCCCATACCATGTCGGTCGAGTAGCGAGAAAGATCGGTGAACCTCGCCGCATACTGGGCGACCGTCAAGCTGCCTTGCCGCAGCTGAAGAAGCTTCTGAATGCACACCACACGGAGGGTGGCCGGGATGAACTCTGAGTGGAAGAGGCTCTCGAATTCCGTCTAGATGAGAGAGGCCTCATCGTGCACCTGGAGCATCAAGCTCCACCATCGTCCTGCTGCTGCGTGCATTAGGCTCGCCGCGAGGATCACCATGAGGTCTGCTGGTGTCCTCACTAGCCTGAAAACTCGAACGACCACCTCCAGCCAGTCCTCGGCTGCCTAGGGGTTCGTCTCCCCCCGAAACCTACGTGGTCGCTGGCACTGTAACTCATGCAGAGCTCCGAGGCGACGGGCATTGTTAGTGGTCGGTGCTGGAAGCATCGGGGGCTCGGCGGGTAAAGGTACTGTCGATGCCTACGCCGTCAAAGGGCCCTGTGCCGAGGCCTCGTCGTTCGGCGGGCTGTCGTCATGCTCTACTCTCAGAACCCCAGATGGATGCCGTCGTGGGGCCATCCTGAAAAGGAAACAAGTGCACCATGTTCAGAATAGTATACCTGGTGAGCTGACACAAGTAATCACAAAGAAAACTTGAAACACACATGCAGTCAATGTTTTCGTGCATTAAGTCGAAAATCAGAAGTCAGGGTCCTGGTGTACGGATAAGTCGGCCTCTACACCAACACTGGACTCCCTGGACTGGTAACCACACTCAATACGCTAAACACTATTGCTTCACATAGAAGAAAGACCAGAGTCTGTGGTAGAACCGACCACTCTGATACAAATTTGTCACGACCCGTCCTCGGGGCCCGTGCCGTGACTACCCCAAGCCTGCCTTCCATAGGCCAGGGGCTGGCGACTAGAACCAAGGCATAAATCCCAAAAAAAGGGAAGGAATTTCCTTTGAAAAGTAAACAAGCACCACAGAGTAAGAAAGAGGAAAATTAAACACTAAGTAAAAACTGTAACAAGCTGTCCTGAAAGTAAAGGGGCCGGAAATACAAGCCCAACTGTAATGTAGAACTGAAAGGGAAAAACAGCAACTGAAAAGAAATTCCAGAGTGTCGAGCCGTCCTCTGAAGGTCCCACCTGACTGGTGGGTACTGATAGCCTCCACAGCTCCTCGGTCTAGCCGTCCGCTCCGAGTACGTCCCACCCAGTGGTCCACCTCCAGGTATCGTCCTGCTCCGCAAGCCTCCACCACGATTAGTGTTGTCTGTTGTCTGCAACCAACACAACGATGTGCGGGCATAGCCCGTGCAGGGGTGAGTATAAGCTACTCAGTAGGGACCCCGAGACCCCCGAAGGTCTCCTAGAATCCACAAAGGATAATCCACAAGGAAAGATCCAATCACAATTAACATCCGACACGGTTTAGGTATATGCCCATACATATACCTAAGTCATCCATTCCTGTTCGGCTCCAACATCCGAGCCCAAGCACATCACAGTCCACACAGGATAGCACAACACAATCCAAAAAGGAGAGTAAATAGTAAATCCACATAGGATAGTTCAACACAATCCATAAAGGAGAGTAACACAAGATTCAGCTCACACAGGTATACTTCTTGTATGATGATAAAGATGATCACTGATCCATCTATGTCGTCAGACCCACAAAGGATCGAAAGGTACTAACCCCCGCAAAGACCCACAGAGGATCGGGCCCACACAGGACCTGTAGGCGCTGGCTCACACAGAACCGCTGAGCACTGACCCACACATGATCAGATCCACACAGGATCTTTAGCACTGATCCACGTAGGATCGCTGAGTGCAGTAGTCATCGCAGTCCACTGAGGATCTCTGCACAGTCGTCGTCACAGTCGACTGAGGATCTCTGCACAGTCGTCGCTGTCGAAGTAGCAGTCGCAGCCAGCAATAGGGTGACCGCACACAACAAGCTCGTTCGGGAGGGTCCGCTCCACGAGCCGAGAGGCTGATACAACAACTGACACAATGTCCGGAGTTGATGTATCCAAAAGTTCCGTATCGTCAATAGGAACTCAAAGTCACAGACGGCACGTCAATTAGACGTACGGTCTGAGAGTTATTGGCTTTTTCGTCCCAGGGGCACTGTTGGTTTTTTAAGGCAAAACCAACCCAACCGTACTCCACTTGCATCTAAACCTCGGGCGGAGTAAGCCAAAAGGTTCGTCTCACTTAGTGGAATCCACCAAAGCTGACGACACATCTATCAGACGTCCTTTGCTCAAGATATGAGTGTTTCCGCTCCGAGGGCCTGGTTGGTTTCGTGTACGAACCAACCCGGCCGAACCCAAAGTAATCCGAAACCTTGAGTGCAATATACCGAAACGACCATCTCGATCAAAGGATTGCTTTGCCACTACCAGCGCGTCGTTCGGAGGTCCGTAGCTCATGTTACGGGCAAAAGACCGAATATGGTCCGAAGACGGTGGGTCCGGGCCCGGGCCGACCCGGCCCGACCCCCCTGGGGCGGCCGAACCTGGTCGACCCGACCCGATCCAACCCGGCCGGACCCAGTCCGGCCCGGCCAGGGCGCGGCCCGGCCGGTAGGGCCGGCCTGGCTCGGCTCGTCCGAGCGGCCGAGCGCTCGGGTGCCGTACGGTGTAGCCCCCACGGTTTGGAGGTGTCGCGCCCCCGCGTGGGGCCGCACTCGATGAACGGACGCGGCATGACTCCATGTCCTGTGTGGGCGAGCTAGACTCGTGTGGCCGCGGGTCTGAAGGCCGCCGCCACCGCGGCTTCAGCCACGACGGCCCTGTCCGGCGGCGTGCCACCGTGCCGTCAACCCGCGCCGCCTGCCGCTTCCGCGGGCCCCCAGAGTTTCTTCGGTGGTCCGTTTTCCTTCCCGTCTGCGTCGTTGTTCCTCCTGGTTTCCTTTCTTCACTATGGGATCATCAAATCGGCCCTTGCGTCACGTTTTGTCATCACCCGCCAAATCCGCACAACCATGAAGAACATCGGAGGGTTGTCGGGCCGTGTTCGTTTGGCCCGCACCCTCCGCGTTAGATAATAACAGTCGGTAGAATTTATTCTACACATGAAAGAACAATTTTAATAAATTAGAATTTGTTCATATGAATCAGGTTCTTTAATTTTTAGTGAAACGTTCACGGGAATATAAAATATTCACAACAACCACTACCTCGCCAAATCGTTGCCCGCAGGTTCTTCGCGGATTTGAGGATCGTCCTGCCGTCGCGGTATCCGGCGTTGCGTCGTCGCGGAAGGGTGTCGCGTCGACAAACTCAAGCAGTAGGTGATCAGAGATCGGGGCGGGGAAGAACGTCTCGGATGAAGCATCGCTAAACTCCGAGGGTGACGGCGTTCTTTGCGTTCTTCACGTTCTTCGCATTCTTCGCGTTCTTCGCGTTCTTCGTGTTCTTCGCGTTCTTCGCTTTCTTCGTGAAGGAGGATGAAGGCTCAAGAATTCTGTCAATGCCTCTCAATGTGTAATCCTCCAAATGTCGTGTTGGTCTTATTTTATTATTACGCCAACAAATGAAAAAATAGGTAAGTAACGACCCACTAATTCGTAGAATTAATTCAATGAAAGAAACTGCCCATTTAATTCATGAATAAAACCGCCCAATGAAATAGTGCATTAGGAATTTAAGAAAACACGTCAGTTGACTTTCATAATGACAGGTTTTTGCGGGTGCGTTACTTAGTAGAATAGAAATGGTGGGGCTCGTGTGGGTCCCACCACACAAATATCCTACCAAGAGGGTAGGATATTTCTGGATAGCATCCTATCCGGATCAACTCAGCTTAAGCCGCTTTTAATTGGCTTCAAGTGGCTTCCAAGTGGCTTAAGTGAAATAAAATAAAGTTTGTCGTATAATTATTTTATTTCTTAACTTTAAGCCTGAAAATTAAAAACCACAACCGACCGAACGCAACTCTGGAAGAGGCGTTTCTAAGCAAATACCGGTGCTGCGATTTCATCGGTGCCCTCAGAATTCGATTCCGGACACCGGTTCAAAAGTTAGAAAAACCTGCTCATCCGTTCACTGAACGTACCCGAGCCAGACTTCGGAAAATGATTCCGGGCACACTGGGCCTCATAATCCGGTGCCGTCAGAAACTGCATTCTTGTAAAATTCCAATGAAAATTAAGAAAAAAAATTTCCTTGAAAATTATGGGTCTTTACACTGTTTCCAGCCATTTTTCTAAATCCCTAAAATAATAGTGTGAGAGGAAAAAAATCATGCTTAGAAAACAACGTAATAAAGGGGGTGTACCTTCAATATATAACATCTTAGGTTTAATTCTATGACCTTTATAGTAATTTTAGGACTATAACCTATACATATTCTTAACCTTAGGGATAACCCTTGACATTCCTTATAAATATCTCTAGGGATCTCACAAAAGTTTTCGCATCCTAGTTTCAAAGGTTATCAAAACCTTTTCTCTGATACCAACTGTAGAGACCCAAATCTTGATGTACAAATACATTAAATTACATTTTCAGAATACTTAATACATGACAAAAACAGACGCCCAAGTACAGTACTAGTTTAGTGCCTTTGGAAACTCATAACATAATCTTCTAATTATGGTGAAAGATCTTCAATATCTTCTATAAAGATCTTACCATTATGTTTTCATACCTAAAACATTTATTTATTTCCTGGGGAAAATATAACATACAAAAGGGTGAGGTCAAATGCCCAGTAAAGTAATACATGGAGAACATTAAACAATCCATAAACATTTGAATGCAAAAACTAGTACAGAAAATCTAAATATCAAAATCTTGAGCAATGACATATATCTTGGAAGTACGTAAGGCATAGATAATAATGGAACAAAAATAATGATAAAATATAATGGGAATAATTCATTTAATTTTGGCAAAACATTAATCATGTGATACGATTTCCCTAGTAACCAAGGCATTATTGCCAAGACCATCATAGTGGACAAAGTCCGTTATGGAATCAGGTTTACTAGTCGTTCCAGCTCTGTATTACTGAACCAGATTCACTTTCCATTCTAGCCATGCCTATATCATGAGATATAAATATTTAACCAATGCATTAGAAGGATATATAGGTCCCACCCATCTCGTAATGAAATCATTCATACTTGTGCCACAAAATAAACATAAATCATTCATCATAACCCAAAGAATAAAATGGGTTTCGTATACATCATCCATTCATAACATAATCCACATAAACAAATGTATATCATTTCATCATCATAATAATAAAAATATGTAAATAATAGAGAAATTATACTAGAAACAAAATCATACGAAATAATGTCATCTTATATGGAAAATAGTTTTGACAAAACACTTGAAATGAATTCTTGAGGAAAATATCCTTTCTTCTTCAAAATCATTTTCTTTTCAAAAAATGCCATGAAATTTTAAAATAAAATGATTTTGTTGAAAATAATCATGAAATTTGGTAGAGTAAGGTTCATGAAAATTAGGCGTTATGAAACCGTAAAAATACATTCATTCCGTATAAGTTAAAAAAACATTCTTCTTCTACTTTTTCCGGAAAAATCAAAAAGTTCCTCGTATGGTAAACAAAAGAAAGATTACTTCCATAACACATTGTAAAAGATAAAGAGGGGTAAACATGACATTAAAAATACATGGAAGAATATTAAACACTTTATGAAAAACATTTTTATATACATGTATGAAAAATATAACCCTAGTAAATACTTATAAGCAATCTCGGATAAAAATGAGATTGAAAAATTATCCCTTACCTTATGTCTAATTTCATTCATATGTGTATGAGACTCATGTATAGTGGGGTTAAAAATATTTTTAACTTGTAACAGAACCATAATAATATTTATGATATCATATATGATTCACATATGACTTTATATTACCCGTTCATTTGTCAATTCCATGTTAGAGCAACATTTTGGGTACAATCGTTTCATTTATCGTACGTGTTTTGACTTGTTGGTCTTGATATTAGTACTTATATCCTGATTTACTTAATTCCAAAATTTAAACATTGATTTATATATAATATATATTAATCATATAAATATATATGATAGATCGATAAATGGAATGAAATACACAATTCATGGAGACGGTAGGCCGTACGTACGCGTGAACAATGTTTTTGTTTCATTATAGAACTGAATGGAATTAAGTAAATGAAACATATATTTACATAAATACTATATAATTATTATGTAATTTGTATGATGCTTATTTATTATATATACTTTATAACTAAACTTGAATGGTTAATCATGGAAAATGAATCTCATCGGCTTCATAGAGACAGTAGTCCGTACATACGCACGAGCGACAATATCATTCTTTTGATATTAAAATAGTATATAATTGGATTGTATATCATATATACAGAATCATAATAATGTTATATTTATTATTTATATCATTTATACTCATTATTTTACCCATCCAAATGATGAAATATTTGAATAACAGACTACACCACGATGTGAAGATGGTAAGCCGTACGTACGCACGCGTGGTGACTTTTTCATTCATAGGATGTATAAAATAACTAATATGGTAATATAGTTTTTATAATAACATAAAATTACATAGAATATACTGGAGTTGTTATTTTTTAAAGTAAACAATAAAGAAGGAGGAATTGGAGGAAGAAAGAAACATGAAATAGGTGGTGAGATATTTACCTCTTCATCGGGTTCTTCCTTTTGATTTGATCAAAAAGGCTCCTTAAGTTGGAATTATGACTAAACTAAGACCAAGAGGATGAAGTGAGGAATGTTGAGAGGGTATTTGGTCAGGGTATGGCCGATCCAAATGGATTTTGAGGTCTAAATTAGAGATAAGGGGGAGTGCCCTTTTATATGAGGGGTGAGGGGCACCTTAGGGAAAAATCAAAATATTATTTTATAATAAATTCATATTCATTTTATAATGGATCAAAAGTGACTTATTTAGAGACTAGGGTGGTTATGGGTCGAAATAATCTCATCAAATAGGTTTTATACAAGTTTAGGTTACCATTTGAACCTTATCATTTAGATTTAACTCTAAGTTAAATAATTTTACTTTTACCATGTCTTCTAGTATTCTTACACTATATGGTTAAACAACATACTATAATCTGACAATAGAACACCAATTGGTTCCTTAATGTCATATATATTATTATATAAGTCTTTTGGAAAAACATTAGATTTTCAGGACCATTATATCAATTAATAATATAATATTTTTTAAAAACTCTTTAATGTCAATTTTGACACTATTTGGTATTTTGGTTTTTTATAAATTCATAACAGCGTTATTAATTCATAAAAAATTATTCTAACCAAACCTAATATGTTATAATAAGCTATAAAATTAGTTTAATTCATAAAAAGTCTCAAATTACATTTATCTGGGTATTTATATTATCCATTATGTTAATATTTCTTTAATAAGGTAATTAATGCATCATCATTGTGTCATAAATAAAATAATTTGTTTAATGTCTAAAAAATTTAAATAAAATAACATTATGTTGGAAATATTTTTAAATTTATAATGAATATTTATAGTCTAATTTATCTTATGTATAACAATATATTAAAAATGTTTTATTTATTAAACATTGATTTTATCTATTAAAACTCTTCATTAAATAAAATAATAATAAATTTCCTAATCTAAACCATGTGGAACTAAAGGGTAATATTTTATTTCTAAGGATGTTTTTGTTTAATTAAACTTATACAATAGAATTTGGACATGTGTTAGGGTAATAATAATATCATTTTTACCCTTAATTAACCTATTTACTTTTAACCGTGGTATATAAAAGTTAAAAGTTACTATTCCCCAAAAAAATATTTTAATCTCATTGAACCCCATTTTACTTATTGATATCAACCATGTCTCTCGTATTTTTAAAATTCAACTCACAGAAGCGGTAAATTTATGTTTTATGTAAATTTGAATGTTCTCATATGAGGTGGGTAAAAGACGGTTAAAAGTATAATACAAATTTTATATATGTAAAATTATTATAAAATGACTCCAATGAAATACATGGAAATAATATAGGTATTATGTATATATTTGGACCTAAAATAAATTTTAATAAAATAAATAATTATTTAAATAAAAATTCTGTTTTAAACTATAACTCAATGTTTTTCACTATTCATCAAAAGTTGAATGTTTTTAGAAAAATACAAAAAATTTCCCCCATGCTAATTTCGATATTCCGAATCCAAAAATGAAGTCCATTTTGAAATATAAAATTTATAAAATATAAAAAAGTGGGCATTACTTTTCATAACATCTAGTTCATAATAATATTATAATAATATCTCTTTTAGTGAAACTCGGCATTGCGTATAACACACACTATCAAGGATGGATGCTCTGGAATGCAACACAAGACTAGAATAGTGATTGCGTATACTTAAAGCTAATACAGTGTTGCGTATAACACAAGCTAATCTTGGTGTATCATACAACACAAGACATCAATGAAATTAAAAAAATATTTCTCATTAAATCTTGATGTGTTAAAATGTGATTCTTCACACCCAACATACAAACTCATAAGGGATTATAAACTTTGTTTTATTGGAAGAAGGTAATGGAATGTGTGAAAATTTCATTAGTTTTGTAATTTTTATGCTATCATTTTATTTTAACTTACTCTTAATATTTTTAGTGTTATGGTATGTGTGGAAATGATTTTAGTATCATTTTTTTATTTCTTTTGTAATCAGATGTACTTGTTTCAGTCTCACTACCGTACAATTACATTCATCAATTTTCACTATTCACATTATATATTAGTTCATGGTTGTTTACATATAGATCTATATCTATATGTTTAGTATTATTTATTTTTCATAGTTCTATTTTTGTTAGCATATTTATATAAAGATAATTATTTGTTTATAATGAATATCCATTATGTGGATACATATTTCCAAATTCCAAGTATGAGATCGTTGTATGAGTAGCATGTTTTTATAGTCCAATAATATTGTATTATTGTCTCATTATACCGTTAAAACATATCTATAGTATATGGAGATTGGTAATATGCTTAATGACTGGTAGATGGAAAACAAAAGTAATGTTGTGTTTCAACCAGTTGGGTTCATTACACATTCAAATATACACACAATCTACTCAAATAAAAGGTTCCAAATAATATTTTTATCCCTAACTAAAATAATAATCACTGTCATATTTCATTATAAAATGCCCATGGGTTTCATATAATAATTCATAATTTTCTAAATATTGGTTATGTTTGAATCCATATGTTCGCTGATGTTAACTTCCATAAATGACTTATTTTGTAAACAAGTATATAAATTTTTATGGATATGTTAATTATATACACCCCTATTTTTACTATGTTTTTAATTAAATAGAGTCATATGAATTTAATATGATCCTACATGCTAGTTATGAGAAACGAACAAACACAATTTTTCCACCTTTTGAAAAAAATAAACCAAACATAAAATAAATTTTACTTTCCTTTTTGTTACTATATGTATATACATAAAAAATCTAATACATCTGACTAAAATATATAAATGATAAAATGAAGTAAAAATTTCCATAATATTTTTAATTAATATTATTCAGAATATTTAAATATTAATTAAAACTCGAGTGATTAAAAATATATTACTCTAATAACATTAATTTTTTTGTAGGATAATTAAATGTATGATTTAATAATAATAATATTTTATAAATTAATAGTATTTCATGTATCATACATTTTATCCTCATAAACATAATAGAAATCTTTTTAAAAAACTATAAATTTGAACTAATATTTTAAAATTATTTATATTATTAAATGATATTAAATAGAAATAAGAATAAATAATATATTATTTATTAATAATAATAATTTTTCCATTTATCGTGTATTTAAATTTAAAAATTAAATTTACAAAATTTAGAATTTAAATTTCCTAAAGTGAATAATATTTTCTCATTAATCATGTCTGAGATAGATTGTGATAAATTGTTGCGGTATTTTAGAAGAGGCATAGTTTTTCATTAATAATGAACACGGTTGTTTTTCTTATAGTGTAATTTTTATGACATTGTCATAAAAAATAAAAAAATTTACATTTTACAAACACATATGGAATTATGAAATATATATATTTATAACTATAATTAAATCATGGAAAAATAACTTTTTATATCATTTTGGTTCATCAGTTTCTAAACAAATTCAACATTTTAATTTAATTCAAAATATATTTGGTCTATTTATTTTCACTATGTATCTGTATGATGTAACTCTATTTTTTGTGGTATTAATGCCACATAACTCTTCTTTTTTGAATAAAAATCCTTAAAGTTTTCTATAGATATAGAACATTGATAATTTTATCTTAATCATAATATATACGAATAAAAACATTGTTGTTTGAAAAAAGGTGTTTTATATCTTCTATGTGAATTTTTTTATAATCCTTATAATTTTTTGGGGAATAATGAATTTAAAATTAGGAATGATTTGGAAAAAATTATATAGTAACAATATTTTTATTTTAATGTAATAATAGTAATTTAATTAGGTAATAATAAGTTACCATTTAAAAAACGTAAAATTAAAAAAATATATGAGTAAAAGTCATAAAAAATGATTAAAAATGGTGAAAAATGTATATTTTAAGATTTTTTATCAATAAAATTTTCCCATATCCATTATCTTATATGATTGGATCTAGCTTCCATTTTAATAGACCATAACATTTATATTATGAATAAAATTCCACACCTACCTTTATAAATGGATCCATCTACACCCTAGTTATCCATACAAGACTATATAAAATTATATTAGAATAAAATCCACACATTGAAATAATGAACACTCTAATTAAATCATAGGGTACTTCTTATCCACTGAATATAACCCTAAAAGTTTTATTTAATTTTTTAGTGGTGTTATCCAATGGACTAAGGTAATTTTCTCAATTACTTCTTTTTCATTTATTATCGTTCAATTCTTCTAAACCCACTTAATAATTTATCCTAAACATATTGAAATTATATCATATATATCATACATTTTCAAAATATTTATTATTCTTACAGTATATAAAATATTTATACCTCCAATTCATTTGAAAAATGAGAATGCCATATGTTTAACATGTCAACTAGAAACACCATAATCGACTAGATTTTTTAAAATTACCAAATAATATTGATGATATTATAAGATTACTTTTCATATTATATGATATTTAAATCATTTTTATAATTAAAATTATGATTAAAAATTTCCTACCCTTTTCTCATTATATGAATAATGGATACTTCATCTGTTTTTATGTTCAGATGACCAATTTCACAATACGTTATATTTAGTTTTCTATCTATGTATTTGTTTTGATTAGATATATTAAAATATATTATTTTAATTTTTTTAAAAGTATCATTATTAATTAATAATAATTATATTATTAAAAAAATATCTATTTCTTAATTTAACACACCCATCTATTATATCATGTTTTAATTTGGGTCTCCTTAACCGCTTTTATTGACAATTATTCAAATTTTTATCATCGATTTCTATAGAGCTGAAAGATATGGTATTTTTATATATTTATCAAAAACTAATGTTGGGTTTTTTTGGTAGGATGTATCAATATTTAAATTATTATTTAAATAAACTATTTCCCTATAAAAATTTATCTAATAAATTATTTCCCTAAATTCATTTACCCGAATCAAAACAAAAAACTATAATAAAATAAAATATTAATGTTATTTGTGAGTAAAAATATATATATTTGGGAGAATTGAATAATATAAAAAAGATATAATTAAACAATAATTACAATTTTTTAATACATGATTATAATTTATGAGTATTAATTGTAACATATATGAATGAAGACACTAAATAAGTCATTTACTGAGCTTGTTTTGGCATACCATAATATAGTGAATGTTTCATTAAGTATTAATAACAGTTAAGGTGTTTCTATTTTATTTTTTATATTGATATGTATGACATAAACACACCTTTTCTTATTTTTTTATGGGTATAAAAACAATATATGTATTATTATCATTATTATGATAAATATAAATTAATTTGTTATTGTGTCTCGTGTTATATCTTTTTGGGGTTTTAAAATCAAATGATAATAATTTTTAAGAGACATTGTTTACTCAACCACCTTTTCATTGAATTATATATTTTCATTGTGAAATTATTAAATATGTTATTAATTTCTACCCTATTATTATTTTCTATTTATAATTAAATTTAAATATGTATAAAATTAATTTTTCGATTCAAATTTAAGTAGTTATTTAGTTCAATATCCATAAATTTATAAAATTCTAATGAATTGATTAGATTCTATTTAACTATGAATTTCATTCTATTCCACATTTTTTCTTTCTTTTAATTATATTCTTTATTAAAAAATGAGTATGTGTTATCTCATAAGATCTCAATAGTTCACATTTTATTTACTCAATTTTTTTTATTAAATTAGTCATGGTGTGGTTTTCAGTAATGATAGTTTAGAATATTATTATTGTTTTAAATAATTTTAGTGTAAAATATTTTATATTATTTTCCATATTACCTATAAAAATATATTATTTATTTTAAAATATCCATTTTTAATTCATACATTATGAATTATGTGTTTTTAAAAGAATTAATATAAAATTTGAGATAATAATATTTGAAAATTATTTGTAAGATCATCTCTTATGAAATTGTAAAAAAATCATTTCCAATGTCACATTTCATTTTACAATCCAATTTTCATCTTTATCGTAATTTTAAATTTTTTCTTTGGATGTTAGTTTCATTAATTTCCATCTTCATCTCAATATTAATTTTTTCTGGATTAAAAGTGCATTACAAAAAACTCAAATTTACAATCTATTAATTTGTGTACTATTTGAATTGTTCCCCCAATTTAGTTTATATTAATTCATGTAATCAACCATTGATATTTTTTTATTACCTATACATTGATCTATAATTTATTCTATCATTGATTATGAGTTATTCTTCCTGATATTCCAAATATTTTCCACATATAATTTATATAAGGATTTGAATAGGAATGTTTCTATTCTCCCATCGTTCACACAAGTATGAATGTTTATGATGTGTATTTTTGGGATCCTATATTTCACTCAAACGAATTTTTTAAAGAAACATATCACAATATATAGTAAATTATTTGAATAACATTATGCATATATCGTTTTAATAATTTAAATATGTTAATGTGATGTGGTTTGTTTTGTTTAACGTTTTTTAATGAATGTGATAAACATAGATTGGTTCATAGTTTTTTATTTGTGATCATGATGTAGGTATCATTTTTTAAAAGATTGGTTTTTGAATTAAATTCATGTAGATTCTCTATAAGTTAATGCCCGAATGTGATGTGGATGGAATTATGATTTTTTTCATTTGGACTTGATATAGTAAGATTTTCATCATGAATTTTATAAACATTAGATATAGATATATTTTATAAGATCATTTTATCATAAACATGGTCTTAATATCTTTATTTACAAGTTTTTTTATTGAATTTAACCTGAGAATATTTGATAACATGTTTTAGCATGAATGTCATTTATACGGCTTCATTCATAAGATTTAATTTAATGAATCTATTATAAGATTAATTTTTTACATGACAACTAGCAACACCATAATCGACTAGATTTTTTTAAATTACCAAATAATATTGATGATATTATAATATTATTTATCATATTATATTATATTTAAATCATTTTTATAAATAAAAGTATGAATAAACATTTCCTACAATTTTCCCATTATATGAATAATGGATACATCATCTATTTGTATGTTCAGATGACCAATTCCACAATATGTAATATTTTGTTTCCTATCTCTGTATTTATTTTTTTAGATATATTAAAATATATTTTTTTAATTAAATTTTTTGAAAAGTATCATTATTCATTAATAATAATTATATTATTAAAAAAATATCTGTTTCTTAATTAAACTCACCCATATATTATATCTTGTTTTGATTTGGGTCTCCGTAACCACTTCTATGGACAATGATTTAAATTTTTATCATTTATTACTATAGAGCTGAAAGATAGAGTATTCTTATATATTTATCAGAAACTAATGTTGGGTTTTTTGGTAGGATGTATCAATATTTAAATAAATTATTTCCCGATGAAAATTCATCTAATAAATTACTTCTATAAATTCATGTACACAAATCAGAACAAAAAACTGTATTAAAATAAAATTTTAATGTTATATGTGAGTAAAAATATATATATTTTGTTGAATTAAATAATATAAAAAAGATAAAATTAAACAATAAAAACAATTTTTTAATAAATGATAATAATTTATGAGTATTAATGATAATATATATGAATGAGGAAATTAAATAATTCGTTTTGTGAGCTTGTTTTGGCATACCATAATATAGTGAATGTTTTATTAAGTATTAATAACGGTTAAGGTGTTTCTATTATATTTTTTATATTGATATGTATGACATAAACACACATTTTTTATCATTATTATGATAAATATAAATTAATTTGTTATTGTGTCTTGTGTTATATCATTATGGGGATTCTAAATCAAATGATATTTATTTTTAAGGGATTTTGTTTTCTCAACCACCTTTTCATTGAATTATATATTTTCACTGTCAGGCCCTGGCCTTAAACCTTACTTATTATTTAATTAAATGAATAATTCACATTGAGGATCTTTCCAGGTTTAGAGTTTTAGAGAATTAGGACATAACTATTACATCTCAAAATATTACAAAGTAGAAACTTCTACTAAGATTCCAAAAAATAAAAACTCCTAAAAAGAAACATGTCTAGTTCCATGTTTTAGGTAGCATTACTTTCCCATGATCCAATCCTTGACCCTATTCCAAGTTAAGTCCTGTGAAAAACATTTCAAAAACCTAGGATGAGCATAAAAAGGCTCAGTAAGGGATACATAAAGAAGGAAAACTGTTAGTTTTTCAGAACAATAATTAAACCATGTATACTTTTTCTTAGTAATACTTTTCACCTTTTCGAAGTAGTAAAAACTCTTCACAGAATAAAATTTCATTACTTTCCCTTTTGTGACGAAAATATTACCATAAAACCCATATAAAGATCACATAACATATAAAGGTAACTTGGGACATAAAAATACTTAAGTGGAATAACCATACGGTCGACTTCCACACATACTTAATTGAATAGCCATACGACCGACATCCACACATACTTAATGGAATAGCCATACGACCGACTTCCATACATACTTAATGGAATAGCCATTCGGTCGACTTACATACCCAATGCATTGGAGGTTATAACATAACCACCCGTCCTGGTATTAACGTTACCACCAGTCCTAATGTCCAAGTACCAATATAAAATCACAAGACATTAAACAAATATAATGGAAAGAAAACATTTCCACATTTAGATCACATTATATCACTTAAATATATCGACATAACAAATCCTTTATAAAAACCATTTTCAATACCAACATACATAAACAAGTATATGGTGTTTATTTCATTTTTAAAAACATTATGGCTTGTTGAGGAAGCCAAAGACCAAATTATACTCACGGTGACAGAAAAGGTCATTGTCACCGTGTACATTAAAAGAAATATTACTTTTTGTCATTTTGTAAAACGCTTCGTATAAAAAGATTTCTTTTGAATAAAATAAAAAGTAAAAGGGGTTTATACACCGTATAAAAGAAAGCTGTGTGTAAAACTAAATATGCCTCAATGAAAGGAGATTGAGACGAAGTCCCTTACAAAGTCGGTATCCTTAGATTGAGGATATATCAATTATATGATTATGTGTGACAAATTTGAATACAAAAAATATAAGTGGATATTAAGTGTAAAACAATCATAGGTCATTCACACATAATCATGGAAAAACAAAACCAATGACATAGATATTTAACTCAATGAAATGAGATTGAGTTATGATTTCCGATAAAAGTCCATCTAAAGGACATAAGAATTTTTCAATGAGATGATTATGTGTAGAAATAGTATATCCACACAAATATTTGTGGAAAATACAACATAGAGATTCCAAAAAAAATCTTGGCATAAAAAAATCAAGAATTAGAGGTTTAACCCAAGGAATTGAAAGTGGGTTAAGAAGTTCCCTTATAGAAATTCGACAGCCTAACGACGTCACTTCAAAACTTATAAAATGGGTTGATGAGAGATAAAAATGGTATCTCATCACATGGACATAAAATTTAAAATAATAAGGATATAGAGGAACATATCCCAACATAATAGTATGTGAATTTAAAGACATAAGAAAATAATTCTTTTAAAAAGAGTAGGGTGAAAGGTTCCCTTACCGACTTGGGTAACTTTCGAAACGTACACCCCATTGAAGAAGGGTCATACAATGAATATTTAAGTACCCATAAATGAAATTATATTACACAAGGAGTATAATAATTGGAAGTACATACACCAATCAAAGGAAATGGTGGAAAATGTAGCATATATCTCATAGGAATAAAAGTGAGATGAAAAATTCCTTACGAAAACTCGGCAGCCTAACGTCGCCACTTAAAACTTCCAAAAATGGATTGATGAGATAAAATAGAGTATCTAATCATATTAAAATAAAATTTATAGAAAGAGGAATATAAAAGAACAACCCCCATCATAACAAATTGGAGCTTAAAATAAGTGACATAAATGAGAGTACTTAAAAAAGAGAGAGAGGTTAGATCTCTTATGAAAATTCGGCAGCCTAATGGCGCCACTCAAAACATCCAAAATGGATTGATGAGAGAAAATAGAGTCTCTCGCCATATGAACATAAAACATAGATTAGGATTAATATAAAAGAACATCCCAGTCATAATAAAGATGATCTTAAAAGGAATGACATAAAAGAGTGTACTTAAAAAGAAGTAGAGGAGTAGGATCCCCTACCTCGTGTCCGACATGACTCGATCATTCTTTAATCTCCTGAATAATAAAATTTTGTCAATTTATAATTTCTTAAGGACCTCCTTTAAATATTATTATTCAGTTCATATCACATATTATAATGTTATAATAATTGGTTAATAAAGTGATTTCATATCAGACGTTTTTGTCGATGTTCAGTACATGAGTAAAAATTGAACTTGTTGGAAAAGAATATTCCATGTAGTTATAGGTAGATCATCTCCAAAATAGTATTGATGTTTTTAATATCATATATATATAGTATATATTCATTTTAAACTATTTCATAGCATTTGGAGATAAAAATTAAAAGCACCGTTCATGGAGAAAGTAGGCCGTACGTACACATGAATGCCACTTTCATTTTTTGCCATATTAATTGAATTAAAAAAAATGTGAGATATATATATTATAATTACATAATTATAACCATAATTTAGATGTAATATATTACATATATATCCATTATATATATGTACTTATAATAGTACATAACATTTGAAGATAAGAAATGAAATATACCGTTTATGGAGACGGTAAGCCGTACGTACGCATGAACGCTACTTTCATTTTTTTGTATTCAATTGAATTAAATAATAAAGATAAAAAGTTATATTATAATTCTAGTAGGATAACATATTTAATACAATTAATTCCATCCTTTATACATCCCACATATGGCATTAACGAATCAAATCACTTTGAGGGGCGGTAGTCCGCAGTTCCTAAACTGAAGATATCGCGTTTACCCATAATGGAAACCAAAAATCAATTCCATAAATTAAAAATACATAAGCTTAAGGAAAACATAAAATATTATATATCATATATAAATATAGTGACATCTTAATGGCCACCTTTGAAGGTGTTAGAACAATGCTGTACAATCATCGTTTTGTGAGGCAGAAATTCGCCATCAACAGAATCAACATGTTTATTAACCATTAGATGTAGGTGTGTGTATGTGTAGCTCGAATACTTATTATAACAACATCCTAGTATATTTAAGATACTGTATTTGTTACAAAATAAATGAATAAAAAGAGTTTAGGGGGTTGGAGAAGCAAAATAAAACAAAAGGACACAAGTGAAGACATTTCCTTAAAATCGGGTAACTCCCTTTGGTTTGAGCTCAATGGCTTCCATGGGAAGACTTATTCCAAAAGTTATGATTCAAGGAGTAAGAGAGGGATTTGTAGAGACAAAATGGGCAGGTTTTTTCCGAGAAAAGGCTTTGTAAGTGTGGGTAAGGTGGTAGAGGTGGGGGCCTTTTATAAGAGGAGAGGAGTGGCACTCTTTGAAAGTAAAGAAATGTTACTTTATTTTAGAATGAGATTCGGATTTTAATGGTCCCACATTGATGTGATTCGATGATAAGGTGATAAAGGTTCGAAATACACCCATCCAATAGGTTTTGGACATGTTTAGGTCTTAGATATTACATTATCTTTCCATTTTATTTAAATCGTTAAATAATGAGGTCATCACTGCATCATCAGGATGTCATAAATAATTTAGTTTATTTAATGTATAAAAATTATAAAAAAATACTATGATGTAGGAAATCTTTTTAGATTTCCAATGAATATTTATAGTCAAAATCCTGACTTGTATAACCCCATGTAAAAAATGTTTTAGTAAAACATCTCATGTTTGTGTCATTTTTACTTTAACATTAAATAAAAAGGTATTTAAGTCATTTTCCAAGAAACGTTGCTCCATGGGGTCCACATGTTGACCCAGGGATTTTATTGGTCTGAAATGACACATAAAATGAGGATAGGACTTGTTTCTAGGTCATTTAATTTTATTAAAACATTATTCTTACCTTAAACTACACTAATTACCTCTAATCACGATTAAAAACATAATAAGTTACTATTCACCAAAAAAATATTCTAATCTAATTGAACCAAATTTTACTTCTTAATGACAACCATGTATGTTGGATTTTTTAAATTCAAAACACAAAGATGAAAAATTTCATTTAAATGGAAAATCAGTTTTTATAAGTACCACTTAGTGGTTTCACTATTCATCAAAAATTGATGTTTTTCAGAAAATTACCAAAAATTCACCCTAAGATATATTTGATATTCCAAATTCAAAAATGATGTCTATTTTACAAAATTAAAAACATATTAGTTTCATTAATTAATTTAATAAATAACTCACGCTGTCAAAGCAAATAGCGTGTTTTTATGAAACAATAAGTATCAAAAGATTGACACTAGTTTAAGTCCAATTTCAAAGTGATATTAATCCCTACGGCCACAATTGGATTAAATGGTAAAAATATATTCTAATTTCACTTTAAAACCAATTCAAAAGATAATCTAATCATATAAATAAATTATATTAAAAATAGGTTTTGAATTAAAATACAACATTTTTCACTATTCATTAAAAATTGAACTTTTTAGGAAAAATACCAAAAAATTACACAAAGTAAATATTGATGTCCCGATTCTAAATAAGAATTTTATTTTGTCAAATATAACACATAAAATTGTCAAAAAGTGTATTTAAAATAGGGTCACAATCAAAAGGCGGTTAATCAACCTTTTAAAGAATATTAGAATGTTTACGCTTAAAATTGGATTCATTCGCATTTTTAATCCTATAACATTTATTGTAAAAAGTAAAAATATTTTACAAACATATATAATCATTTTTTAGTTAGTTCTGTTCATTCCCGTCATTACAACGGCTAGGCGTTAACTACTATTTAAAATAATAATAATTTATTATTAGAGTGCAACGTAAGATTCCCAAGAAACTCGTTGTTGCGTGTTGGGTACGCCATCGAGCATAGCGTCCCCTTTAAAGTCATATTAAAATTTTATTCACAAATGTGGATAAATGTAAAAATTTCATACTCTTTATTTACCTGGGGTGTTACATCCTTCCCCCCTTTTGGGAATTGCGTCCTCACAATTTTAAAACTGAGCTTGGAAACATCCTTGAAAGTCCCACATCGGAACAAGAGTCAGTAAAACAATCACTTTAAAATAAAGGAAGATAAGTACAGAGGTCACCCGAGTTAACCCATACTAGGATTCCATGTGGAAAACATGGACATGGAGGAGAAAACATAGGGTCATGTTCGGATGGAGAGTGATAGTAAACATGTCTAGGAGAAAGTTAACCATAAGAGAATCACAAACTTGTGATGGGTTAAACGGTATTCGAATCCCCAGTAAGAAAATTAACATACAACACTTTTGTTTTAAGTTACTCTTCATTGAGGAATTTATTTTTGATCTTATGGAAACATACTTACTTGTCATGTTGAACTTTAACTTTTACTAGATTTATTGCACAAACTCATATTTTCTCCAAAAGACAAGTATTTAGGAAGACTTGTTCACATTAAGATTACTATAATCAACTTCTAGAGAATCACATAATCCACAAAAGAGAACTATATACTTCCCATGTATTTAGACCTTATCCAAAACCAAAACCAAAAAAGGTTAGTACAAGATCAGATAATCCAGAAAAGGATAACCCTTTATTAAAATAAAATCTATTCTTAATCTCCAAAATTTGTCCAATAAAACCCAAAGTTCAACTAGGACCATTCGATAAACAATTTGTCCATAAAATTATTCAAAGTAAAACAAACTAAGATTGAAACCCAAATATTTGAAGGATTTAGTCACATAGTCTTACAAGTTAAATCGTAACATTTATCTCCAAACAACATCAATTGCTTCTAATGTCTCGTATTGAAAAGTAATTAACCAAATCACATATCCTCCATGATAGTTTAATCATTTCCATAGATAACCCAAAAATAAACTTACTCTTGATTCCTAAAATCATCTAACTAGAAACAATTAGTCAAATTAACTAGGGACTTCACGTAGTCCAGTGGTAGGCGATAAATACTAGTCACACTTTGGTTGTGGGTTCGATTCCCGCAGCTTTGTCCGATGCGACGGTTTGTCACACGGTCTGCGTGTTGTCCTTTTTCCAAAACTATATAATTCTTAAAACATTCCCCGAAACTTGATAAAATCCTCAAAAATAATCACAACATATTTTAACCTCACGTTTATCTCATGCATTTCATTTTCCAACATAACATATAATAACCCATACTTACCTCAAAATTAAGGATTATATAAACTCTAATGGTTAACTTTATAATTATTACCTAAGCTTCCACATCAATTGGTCATCTTGTACATGATGCATTATAGAAAATACCAAGGTTCAAGTGGTTGATCATGACTCATTGATACTTGGTTTAGAACAACCATGAGTTTCTTCATTGAATCCACCATTTTATCTAGTATCTTAATCAGAGAACCACCACAGTTTCCTTCAAACACGTTGTCTCTTTGGTGCATGCTAGATCCATCCATCCACTAAAAACCGAAATGTCAGTGTGAGTGTATCAACAAAACCATCATGTACTAATGAGGAAGGTAAACACTAATATATACTTACTCATTCAATTTATCTAAAACTAGGACTCTTTCGGAAATCCTTACCAATATGGTAATGTCACTTATGCTTATAGGATACCCTAACTTCTAAGGATATCTAAACTGACCTTTGATACCAACTATAAGGCCCCGACCTTAAACCTTACTTATTATTGAATTAAATGAATAATTCACATTGAGGATCTTTTCAGGTTTAGAGTTTTAGAGAATTAAGTCATAACTATTACATCTCAAAATATTTGAAAGTAGAAACTTCAACTAAGTTTCCATAAAATAAAAAACCTTAAAAAGAAACATGTCTAGTTCCGTGTTTTAGGTAGCATGACTTTCCCTTGATCCCACCCTTGACCCAATTCAATGTTAATTCCTGTGAAAAACATTTCAAAAACCTGGGATGAGCATAAAAAGGCTCAGTAAGGGATACACAAAGAATGAAAACTGTTAGTTTTTCAAAATAAGTAAACCATGTATACTTTATCAAAGTAATACTTTTCACCTTTTCGAAGTAGTAAGAACTATTCACTGAATAAAAGTTCATTACTTACCCTTCTGTAACCAAAAGATTACCATAAAACCCATATAAATATCACATAACATATAAAGGTAACTTGGGACATAAACATACTTAAGTGGAATAACCATACGGTCGACTTCTACGCATACATAATGGAATAGCCATATGGCCGACTTCCACACATACTTAATGGAATAACCATACGACCAACTTCAGTACATACTTAATGGAATAGCCATACAGCCAACTTCCATACCCAATGCATTAGAGGTTATAACATAACCACTCGTCCTAGTATTCATGGCACCACCCGTCATAATGTCCAAGTACCATTATAAAATCATAAGACATTAAACAAATATAATGGAAAGAAAACATTTACACATTTAGATCAAAATATATCACTTAAATATATAGATATAAAAAATCCTTTTTAAAAACCATTTTCAATACAAACATACATAAAAGTGTATATGGTATTTATTTCATTTTAAAAAACATTACGGCTTGTTGAGGAAGCCAAAGACCAAATAATACTCACGGCGGTGGAAAAGGTCGTTGTCACTGCGTACGTTAAAAGAAACATTACGTTTTGTCGTTTAGTAAAACGCTTCGTATAAACAGATTCTTTTTGAATAAAATTAAAAGTCAAAGGGTTTATACACCGTATAAAAGAATGTTGTGTGTAAAACTAAATATGCCTCAATGAAAGGAGATTGAGACGAAGTCCCTTACAAAGTCAGTATCCTTAGATTAAGGATAAATAAATTATATGATTATGTGTGACAAATACGAATACAAAAAATATAAGTGGATATTAAGTGTAAAACAATCAGAGGTCATTCACACATAATCATGTAAAAACAAAACCAATGACATAGATATTTAACTCAATTAAATGATATTGATTTATGATTTCTGATACAAGTCCGTCTAAATGACATAAGAATTTATCAATTAGATGATTATTTGTAGAAATAGTATATCCACACAAAGGATTGTGGAAACTATAACATATAGATTCCACACATAATCTGGGCATAATAAAATCAATAATTAGAGGATTAACCCAATGAATTGAATGTGGGTTAAGAAGTTCCCTTACAGAAATTCGACAGCCTAACGACGTCACTTCAAAACTTATAAAATGAGTTTATGAGAGATAAAAAGGGTATCTCATCACTTGGACCTAAAATTTAAATTAATAAGGATATAGAAGAACATATCCCAACATAATAGTATGTTAATTTAAAGACATAACAAAATAAGTCTTTTAAAAAGAGGAGGGTGAAAGGTTCCCTTACCGACTTGGGTAACTTTCGAAACATACACCCCATTGAAGAAGGGTCATACAATGAATATGTAAGTACCCATAAATGAAATTATATTACAAAAAGATTATAATAATGGGATGTACATACACCACTCAAAGGAAATGGTGTCAAATGTAGCATAATTCTCATGGGAATAAATGTGATATGAAAAATTCCTTACGAAAACTCAACAGCCTAACGACGCCACATAAAACTTCCAAAAATGGATTGATGAGATCAAATAGAGTATCTCATCATATTACAATAAAATGTACAGAAAGAGGAATATAAAATAACATACCCCATAATAACAAAGAGGAGCTTAAAAGAAGTGACATAAATGAGAGTACTTAAAAAAAGAGAGAGGTTAGATCTCTTACGAAAGTTCGTATCAGACGTTTTTGTCGATGTTTAGTACCTGAGTAAAAATTGAACTTGTTGGAAAATAATTTTCCATGTAGTTATAGGTAAATCATCTCCAGAATAGTATTAATGTTTTAAATATCATATATATACAGTATATATTCATTTTATACTATTTCATAGCATTTGGAGATAAAAATAAAAAGCACCGTTCATGGAGACGGTAGGCCGTATGTTCGCATGAATGATACTTTCATTTTTTTCCATATTAATGGAATTAAAACAAAATGAGAGATATATATATTATAATTCCAGAATTATACCCATAATTTAGATGTAATATATGACATATATATCCATTATATATATGTACTCATAATAGTACATAACATTTGGAGATAAGAAATGAAATGTACCGTTCATGGAGACGGTAAGCCCTATGTACGCATGAACGCTACATTCATTTATTTTTTTATTCAATTGAATTAAATAATAAATATATAAAGTCGTATTATAATTACAGTAGGATAACATATGTAATACCATTAATTTCATCCTTTATACATCCCACATTTGGCATTAACGAATCAAATCACTTTGAGGGGGCGATAGTCCGCACTTCCTAAAATGAAGATATCGCGTGTACCCGTAATGGAAACCATAAAGGTATTCCATAAATGAAAAATACAGAAGCTAAAGGAGACAATAAACATATTATATATCATATATAAATATAGTGACATCTTAATGACCACATTTGAAGGTGTTAGAAGAATGTTGAACAATCATCGTTTCGTGAGGCCGAAATTCGCCATCCACAGAAATAGTATGTTCTTTAACCATTAGATGTAGGTGTGTGTAAGTGTAGCTCGAATAATTCTTATAAAAACATCCTAGTATATTTAAGATACTGGATTTGAAACAAAATAAATGAATAAAATTATTTTAGGGGGTTGGAGAAGAAAAATAAAACAAAAGGACACAAGTGAAGACATTACCTTAAAATCAGGTAACTCCCTTTGGTTTGAGCTCAAAAGATTCCATGGGAAGACTTCTGCCCAAATAGAGGCTACAAGGAGTAAGAGAGGTATGTGGAGAGACAAAATGGGCAGGGGTTTGCCAAGACAAAGGCTTTGGAAGTGTGGGAAGGTGGTAGAGGTGGGGGCCTTTTATAAGAGGAGAGGATGGGCACTCTTGGAAAGTAAAGAAATGTTACTTTATTTTAGAATGAGTTTCGGAATTCAATGGTCCCACATTGATTTTTTTCGAGGATAAGGTGATAAGGGTTAGAAATCCACCAATCCAATAGGTTTTGGACATGTTTAGGTCTTATATATTACATTATCTTTCCATTTTATTTAAATCGTTAAATAATGAGGTCATCGCTGCATCATCATGATGTCATAAATAATTTAATTTTTTTAATGTATAACAATTATAAAAAAAATACTATGATGTAGAAAATATTTTTAGATTTCCAATTAATATTTATAGTCAAAAATATGTCTTTTGTAGCCCCATGTAAAAATTGTTTCAGTAAAACATATCATGTTTGTGTGATGTTTACTTTAACATTAAATAAAAAGGACTTTATGTCATTTTCCAACCAAAGTCGCTCCATGGGGTCCCCAAGGTGAGCCATGGATTTTTTTGATCGTCTATGACACATAAAATGAGGGTAGGACATCTTTCTAGGTCATATCAGTTTATTAAAACATTATTCTTACCTTAAACTGCACTAATTACCTCTAATCGCGATTAAAAACATAATAAGTTACTATTCACAAAAAAAATTCTAATCTCATTGAACCACATTTTACTTATTAATGAAAAACATGTATGCCGGATTTTTGAAATTCAAAACACAAAGATGGAAAAATTTCATTTAAACGGAAAATCAGTTTTTATAAGTACCACTTAGTGGTTTCACTATTCATAAAAAATTGATGTTTTTCAGAAAATTACCAAAACTTCACCCTAAGCTATATTTGATATTCCGAATTCAAAAATGATGTCTATTTTAAAAAATTCAAATCATATTAGTTGCATTAATTTATTTAATAATTAATTCCCACTGTCAAAGCAAATAGCATGTTTTTATGAAACAATAAGTATCAAAAGATTGACACTAGTTTAAGTCCAATTTCAAAGTGATATTAATCCCAATGACCACTATTGGATTAAATGGTAAAAGTATATTCTAATTTCACTTTAAAACCAATTAAAAAGATAATATAATCATGTAAATAAATTATATTAAAAAGATTTTTTCAATTAAAATACAACATTTTTCACTATTCATTAAAAATTGAACTTTTTCGGAAAAATACCAAAAATTTACACAAAGTCAATTTTGATGTCCCGATTCTAAAGAAGAATTTTATTTTGTCAAATATAACACATAAAATTTTCAAAAAGTGTATTTAAAGGAGGTTCAAAATCAAAAGGCGGTTAATCGGCATTTTAATGAATATTAGAATGTTTATGCTTAAAATTGGATTCATTCTCATTTTTAATCCTCTAACATTTATTGTAAAAATTATAAATATTTGACAAACATATATAATCATTTTGTAGTTAGTTCTGTTCATTCCCGCCATTACAATGGCTAGGTGTTAAATACTATTTAAAATAATATTATATTATTAGTAGAGTGCAATGTAAGATTCACAAGAAACTCGTTGTTGCGTGTTGGGTACGCCATCGAGCATAGCGTCCCAATTAAATTAATATTAATATTTTATTCACAAATATGGATAAATGTGAAAATTTCATACTCTTTATTTACCTGGGGTGTTACATTTAGCATGAAATTATTAAATATATTATTAATTTCAACCTTGTGATTAATTTCTATTAATATTTCAACTTATATTTGTATAAAATTATTTTTTTGATTAAAATTTAAGTAGTTATTTAGTTCAATCCCAATATGTTTAGAAAATCCTAATGAATTGATTAGATTCCGTTTAACTATGATTTTCATTCCATTCCATATTTTTTCTTTGTTTTAATTATATGATTTCTTAAAAAACGAGTGTGTGTTTTCTCACAAGATCACAATCTTTCACTTTTCATTTAATCAAAATTTTGTTTTATTAAATTAGTCATGGTGAAGTTTTTTGTAATGGTAGTTTAAAATATTATTACTGTTTTACATCCCTGTAGTTTAAAATATTTTATATTATTTTCCCTATTACCTATAAAAATCCACTAAGTATTTTAAAATATCCATATTTAATTATTACATTTTGAATTATGTGTCTTTAAAAGAATTAATATAATATTTTAGATTATAATATTTGACAATTATTTGTAAGATTGTCTCTTATGAAATTGTAAAAAAATCATTTCCAATGTCACATTTCATTTTTCAATCCAATTTTTATCTTTATCTTAATATTAAATTTTTTCATTAGAAGTTAGCTTCATTAATTTCTATCTTCATCTCAATATTAATTTCTCATGGGATAAAAGTGAAGTATGAAAAACTCAAATTTATAATCTTTTCATATGTGTACTATTTGAATTGTTCCACCAATTTAGTTTATATTAATTCATGTAATCAATCATTGATAGTTTTTATTACCTATACATCCATCTACAATTTATTCTAGCATTGATTATGAATTATTCTTTCTGATATCCCACATATTTTCCATATATCATTTATATAAGGATTTGAATATGAATGTTTCTATTCTCCCATCGTTCACACATGTATTAAAGTTTATGACGAGTATTTTTGGGATCCTACATTTCACTCAAATGATTTTTTTAAATACATATTTCACAATATATAGTCAATTATTTGAGGAACATTGTGCATATATAATTTTAATAATTTAAATACCTTAATGTTATGTGGTTTGTTTTGTTTATTGTTTTTTAATGAATGTGATGAACATAGATTGGTTCATAGTTTTTTTGTGTTCATGATGTAGGTATCATTTTTTGTAAGATTTTATTTTGAATTAAATTCATGTAGATTCTCTCTATGTTAATGCATGAATGTGATGTGGATGGAATTAAGATTTTTTATCATTTGGAAATGATATAGCTAGATTTTCATCATGAATTTTATACACATTAAATATAGATATATTTTATAAGATCATTTTATCATAAAAAAGGTGTTTGTAGCTTTATTTACATGTTTTTTATTGAATGTAACCTGAGAATATTTGATAACATGTTTTAGCATGAATGTGATGTATGTGGATTTATTCATAACATTTGATTTAATGAATCTAATATAATATTAGTTTTTTACATGTCAACTAGAAACACCATAATCGACTAGATTTTTTTAAATTACCAAATAATATTGATGATATTATAATATTATTTATCATATTAGATGATATTTAAATCATTTTTATAATTAAAATAATTATTAACCATTTCCTACCCTTTTCCAATTATATAAATAATGGACACTTCATCTGTTCGTATGTTCGGATGACTAATTCCTCAATACGAGATATTTAGTTTCCTATCTATGTATTTGATTTATTTATATATATTAATATATATATTTTTTAATTAAAAGTTTTGAAAAGTATCATTATTCATTAATAATAATTATATTCTTAAAAAAATATATGTTTCATAATTAAACTCACCCATCTATTATATCATGTTTTTATTTGGGTCTCCTTAACCACTTCTATGCAAAATGATTTAAATTTTTATCATCGATTACCATAGAGCTGAAAGATACAGTATTTTTATATATTTATCAAAAAATAATGTTGTGGTTTTTTGGTAAGATGTATCAATATTTAAATTATTAATTAAATAAACTATTTCCCTATTAAAATTAATATAATAAATTATTTCCCTAAATTTATTTGCACGAATCAAGACAAAAAAATATAATAAAATAAAATTTTAATATTATATTTGAGTAAAAATATATATATTTGGGTGAATTAAATAATATAAAAAATATATAATTAAAAAATAAATACAATTTTTTAATAAATGATTATAATTTATGAGTATTAATCGTAACATATATGAATGAAGAAATTAAATAATTTATTTAGTGAGCTTGTTTTGGCACACCATAATATAGTGAATGTTTTATTAAGTATTAATAACAGTTAAGGTATTTCTATTATATTTTTTGTATTGATATGTATATCATAAACACACCTTTTCTTATTTTTGGATGGGTATAAAAACAATATATGTACTATTATCATTATTATGATAAATATAAATTAATTTGTTTTTGTGTCTCGTGTTATATATTTCTTGGGTTTCTAAATCAAACGATAATGTTTTTTAAGGGATTTTGTTTACCCAACCACCTTTTCATTGAAGTATATATTATCATCATGAAATTATGAAATATATTATTAATTTCAACCCTATGATTACTTTCTATTTATATTTCAATTTATATATGTAAAAAATTATTTTATTGATTCAAATTTTTGCAGTTATTTAGTTCAATCACCCTAAATTTATAAAATTATAATGAATTGATTAGAATACATTTAACTATGATTTTCATTCCATTCCATATTTTTTCTTTGTTTTAATTATATGCTTTCTTAAAAAAGGAGTATGTGTTATCTCACAAGATCTCAATCATTCACATTTTGTTTACTCAAAATTTTGTTTTATTATATTAGTCATGGTGAAATTTACAGTAATGGTTGTTTAGAATATTATTATTGTTCTATATCCTTTTAGTGTAAAATATTTTATATTAATTTACATATTACCTATAAAAATCCATTTTGTATTTTAAAATATCCATTTTTAATTATTACAGTATGAATGATGTGTTTTTAAATGAATTAATATAATATTTTAGATCATAATATTTGACAATTATTTGTAAGATCGTCTCTTATGAAATTGTAAAAAAATCATTTCCAATGTCACATTTCATTTTAAAATCCAATTTTCATCTTTTTCTTAATTTTAATTTTTTTTCTTTGGAAGTTAGTTTCATTAATTTCCATCTTCATCTCAATATAATTTTTTTTGGGATTAAAAGTGCAGTACAAAAAACTCAAATTTATAATCTATTCATATGTGTACTATTTGAATTGTTCCCCCAATTTAGTTTATATTAATTCATGTAATCAACTGTTGATAGTTTTTTATTACCTATACAACCATCTACCATTTATTCTATCATTGATTATGAATTACTCTTCCTGATATCCCACATATTTTCCATATATTATTTATATAAGGATTTGAATATGAATGTTTATATTCTCCCATCATTCACACATGTATGAATGTTTATTATGAGTACTTTTGGGATCATATATTTCACTCAAATGATTTTTTAACGAAACATATCACAATATATACTAAATTATTTGAGGAACATTATGCATATATCGTTTTAATAATTTAAATATGTTAATGTGGTGTGGTTTTTTTGTTTAGAGTTTATTAATGAATGTGATGAACATAGATTGGTTCATAGTTTTTTATTTGTGATCAAGATGTAGGTATCATTTTTTAAAAGATTTTTTTTTGAATTAAATTCTTGTAGATTCTCTATAAGTTAATGCATGAATGTGATGCGGATGGAATTATGATTTTTTTTCATTTGGACATGATATTGTTAGATTTTCATCATGAATTTTATAATCATTTGATATAGATATATTTTATAAGACCATTTTATCATAAACATGGTGTTAGTAGCTTTATTTACATGTTTTTTGTTGAATGTAAACTGATAATATTTGATAACATGTTTTATCATGAATGTGATGTTTGTATCTTTATTCATAAGATTTGATTTAATGAATCTAATATAAGATTTATTTTTTACATGTCAACTAGAAACACCATAATCAACTAGATTTTTTTAAATTACAAAATAATATTGGTGATATTATAATATTATTTATGAAATTATATGATATTTAAATCAATTATATAATTAAAATTATGATCAACCATTTCCTACCCTTTTCCCATTATATGAATAAAGGATACTTAATCTTTTTGTATGTTTTGATGACCAATTCCACAATACGTTATGTTTAGTTTTTTATCTCTTTATTTGTTTTATTTAGATATATTAAAATATATATTTCTAATTAATATTTTTTGAAAAGTATCATTATTCATTTATAATAATTATATTATTAAAAAAAATATATTTCTTAATTAAACTCACCCATATATTATACCATGTTTTTATTTGGGTCTCCTAAACCACTTCTATGGACAATGATTTAAATTTTTATCATCGATTACTATAGAGCTGAAAGATATAGTATTTTTATATATTTATCAGAAACTAATGTAGGGTTTTTTTGGTAGGATGTATCAATATTTAAATTATTATTTAAATAATCTATTTACCTATTAAAATTCATGCAATAAATTATTTCCCTAAATTCATTTACACGAATCAAAACAAAAAACTATAATAAAATAAAATTTTAATGTTATATGTGAGTAAAAATATATATATTTGGGGGAATTAAATAATATAAAAAATATATAATTAGAAAATAACTACAATTTTTTAATAAATGATTATAATTTATGTATATTTATTGTAACATATATGAATGAGGAAATTAAATAAGTCATTTAGTGAGCTTGTTTTGGAATACCATAATATAGTGAATGTTTTATTAAGTATTAAAAATGCTTAAGGTGTTTCTATTATATTATTTATATTGATATGTTTGACAAAAACACACCTTTTCTTATTTATTGATGCGTATAAAAACAATATATGTATTATTATCAATATTATGATAAATAAAAATTAATTTCTTATTGTGTCTCTTGTTATATCGTTCTGGGGTTTCTAAATCAAATGATAATAATTTTTAAGGGATTTTGTTTACTCAACCACCTTTTCATTGAATTATATATTTTCATCGTGAAATTATTAAATATGTTATTAATTTCAACCCTATGATTGATTTCTATTTACATATCAATTTATATATGTATAAAATTATTTTTTTGATTCAAATTTAAGTATTTATTTAGTTCAATCCCCATAAATTTATAAAATTCTAATGAATTTATTTGATTCCATTTATCTATTATTTTCATTCCATTCCATATTTTTTACTTGTTTTAATTATATGCTTTCTTAAAAAATTAGTATGTGTTATCTCACAAGATCTCAATCTTTCACATTTTATTTACTCAAAATTTTGTTTTATTAAATTAGTCATGATGAGGTTTTCAGTAATGGTAGTTTAGAATATTTTTATTGTTTTACATTCTTTTAGTGTACAATATTTTATATTATTTTCCATATTACCTATAAAAATCCATTATGTATTTTAAAATATCTATTTTTAATTATTAAATTTTGAATTATGTGTTTTTAAAAGAATTTATATCATATTTTAGATAATAATATTTGTCAATTATTTGTATGATCGTCTCTTAAGAAATTGTAAAAAAATCATTTCCAATGTCACATTTCATTTTACAATCCAATTTTCATATTTATCTTAATTTTAAATTTTTTCTTTGGATGTTAGTCTCATTGATTTCAATCTTTATCTCAATATTAATTTCTTGTGGATTAAAAGTGCAGTATGAAAAACTCAAATTTATAATCTATTCATATGTGTACTATTTGAATTGTTCCCCCAATTAAGTTTATATTAATTCATGTAATCAACCATTGATAGTTTTTTATTACATATACATCCATCTAAAATTTATTCTAGCATTGATTATGAATTATTCTTCCTGATATCCCACATATTTTCCATATATCATTTATATATGAATATGAATATGAATGTTTCTTTTCTCCCATCGTTCAGACATGTTTGAATGTTTATGATGAGTATATTTGGGATCCTATATTTCACTCAAATAACTTTTTTAAAGAAACATATCACAATATATAGTAAATTATTTGAGGAACATTATGCATATATCGTTTTAATAATTTAAATACGTTAATGTGATGTGGTTTGTTTTGTTCAGAGTTTTTTAGTGAATGTGATGAACATAGATTGGTTCATAGTTTTTTATTTGTGATCATGATGTGGGTATCATTTTTTAAAAGATTTGTTTTTGAATTATATTCTTGTAGATTCTCTATAAGTTAATGCATGAATGTGATGCGGATGGAATTATGATTTTTTTTATTTGGACATGATATAGTTAGATTGTCATCATGAATTTTATAACCATTTGATATAGATATATTTTATAAGATCATTTTATCATAAACATGGTGTTAGTAACTTTATTTACATGTTTTTTATTGAATGTAAACTGATAATATTTGATAACATGTTTTAGCATGAATGTGATGTTTGTATCTTTATTCGTAAGATTTGATTTAATGAATCTAATATAAGATTTATTTTTTTACATGTCAACTAGAAAAACCATAATCAACTAGATTTTTTTAAAATACAAAATAATATTGATGATATTATAATATTATTTATCATATTATATGATATTTAAATCATTTATATAATTAAAATTATGATCAACCATTTCCTACCATTTTCCCATTATATGAATAAAGGATACTTCATCTTTTTGTATGTTTTGATGACCAATTCCACAATACATTATGTTTAGTTTTTTATCTCTATATTTGTATTATTTAGATATATTAAAATATATATTTTTAATTAATATTTTTTGAAAAGTATCATTATTCATTAATAATAATTATATTATTAAAAAAATATGTATTTCTTAATTAAACTCACCCATATATTATACCATGTTTTTATTTGGGTCTCCTAAACCACTTCTATGGACAATGGTTTAAATTTTTATCATCTATTACTATAGAGCTGAAAGATATAGTATTTTTATATATTTATCAGAAACTAATGTAGGGTTTTTTTTGGTAAGATGTATCAATATTTAAATTATTATTTATATAAACTATTTACCTATTAAAATTCATGCAATAAATTATTTCCCTAAATTCATTTACAGGAATCAAAACAAAAAACTATAATAAAATAAAATTTTAATGTTATATGTGAGTAAAAATATATATATTTGGGGGAATTAAATAATATAAAAAATATATAATTAGAAAATAACTACAATTTGTTAATAAATGATTATAATTTATGTATATTAATTGTAACATATATGAATGAGGAAATTAAATAAGTCATTTAGTGAGCTTGTTTTGTCATACCATAATATAGTGAATTTTTATTAAGTATTAAAAATGCTTAATGTGTTTCTATTATATTATTTATATTGATATGTTTGACAAAAACACACCTTTTCTTATTTATTGATGCGTATAAAAACAATATATGTATTATTATCAATATTATGATAAATATAAATTAATTTCTTATTGTGTCTCTTGTTATATCGTTCTGGGGTTTCTAAATCAAATGATAATGATTTTTAAGGGATTTTGTTTACTCAACCACCTTTTCATTGAATTATATATTTTCATCGTGAAATTATTAAATATGTTATTAATTTCAACCCAGTGATTAATTTCTATTTACATATCAATTTATATATGTATAAAATTATTTTTTTGATTCAAATTTAAGTATTTATTTAGTTAAATCCCCATAAATTTATAAAATTCTAATGAATTTATTTAATTCAATTTATCTATTATTTTCATTCCATTCCATATTTTTTACTTGTTTTAATTATAGGCTTTCTTAAAAAATTAGTATGTGTTATCTCACGAGATCTCAATCTTTCACATTTTATTTACTCAAAATTTTGTTTTATTAAATTAGTCATGGTGAGGTTTTCAGTAATGGTAGTTTAGAATATTTTTATTGTTTAACATTCTTTTAGTGTACAATATTTTATATTATTTTCCATATTACCTATAAAAATCCATAATGTATTTTAAAATATCTATTTTTAATTATTAAATTTTTAATTATGTGTTTTTAAAAGAATTTATATCATATTTTAGGTAATAATATTTGTCAATTATTTGTATGATCGTCTCTTAAGAAATTGTAAAAAAATCATTTCCAATGTCACATTTCATTTTACAATCCAATTTTCATCTTTATCTTAATTTTAAATTTTTTCTTTGGATGTTAGTCTCATTGATTTCAATCTTCATCTCAATATTAATTTCTTGTGGATTAAAAGTGCAGTATGAAAAACTCAAATTTATAATCTATTCATATGTGTACTATTTGAATTGTTCCCCCAATTAAGTTTATATTAATTCATGTAATCAACCATTGATAGTTTTTTATTACATATACATCCATCTAAAATTTATTCTAGCATTGATTATGAATTATTCTTCCTGATATCCCACATATTTTCTATATATCATTTATATATGAATTTGAATATGAATGTTTCTTTTCTCCCATCGTTCAGACATGTTTGAATGTTTATGATGAGTATATTTGGGATCCTATATTTCACTGAAATCAATTTTTTAAAGAAACATATCACAATATATAGTAAATTATTTGAGGAACATTATGCATATATCGTTTTAATAATTTAAATACGTTAATGTGATGTGATTTGTTTTGTTCAGAGTTTTTTAGTGAATGTGATAAACATAGATTGGTTCATATTTTTTTATTTGTGATCATGATGTAGGTATCGTTTTTTAAAAGATTTGTTTTTGAATTAAATTCTTGTATATTCTCTATATGTTATTTCATGAATGTGATGTTGATAAAATTATGATTTTTTTCATTTGGACGTGATGTAGTTAGATTTTCATCAGGATTTTTATAAACATTATATATAGATATATTTTATAAGATCATTTTATCATAAAGATGGTGTTAGTAGCTTTATATACATGTTTTTTATTGAATGTAACCTGAGAATATTTGATAACATGGTTTAGCATGAATGTGATGTATGTGGCTTTATTCGTAAGATTTGATTTAATGAGTCAAATATAAGATTAATTTTTAACATGTTTCAAATGATTATATTAATTCAATTATTATTTATTTTTATTTTTCATATCTTTAAATTTTTCATATATTATTATTCCCCATGTATCATGTTTATTATTTGATGATTCCACACAATTGTTCCATGAAATATGTTGGTTTATAATATATTATATGTCCTAAAATCCTCAATTATTGACAACATATAATTTCCTCTGAATTCATAATGAAATATTTAAACCATGCAATCATTTATCATATTATTTTTATCAAACACTTGATGAAATATGGACATGTTTTCCAATACTAACTGTTTGATATCACCCAATTTGAATGTTTCCTTTTCCTATGTTATAAATATGAGAATAACAGATGTGGAATCTGTAAGGGAGTCAATTACAGTTCAATTTTAGATAAAACATTGTTGAAAATTAATCTTATGTAGATGATTCTTAAATTCACATATCCATTCATTATTGATATTGTATGATTATTCTAAGTTGTTATTTTTAACAAGAAAAAAATTATATTAAATTATGATAGATTTGTTTTTGGTTAAGTAATCTTATATAAATGAGAGTGTTTAATGATTTTTTAGATGCATATCTAGTGTTGTGTCTAGGTTACCTTATTTACTATCATATAACTGTGTAGTTGTTAATTATGATTACTATATTAATGTTTCTGGTCATTATATTCGTAATTCAAGGATTATGATTAAAATGAATTAATGAAAAATATGTGAATTTAAATTTATTCAATAAAAGATTAAAATATGAGTATAGAAAAGATTGTTTCATTTCATGGATAATGATTCCCTTTCATGATACTACATGTGGCTATATGACCTCAATGATATGCACGTAGGAGTAATAAGAAAAAAAATATGGGTTGGGAAATAACACACTCTTCAATTTGTTCTTGATGATGATATATAATTGAACACATTGTTTAACACGGCTTGGGGAAAATAATAGGTATGTTACATGATCCTTAAAAATCACATTAAACAATTAAATTTTGAAATATTTATAATATTACGTTATGAAGAATGAAACAAAACCAATCATAAAGTGTTATGGCATGAGATAAGGCTGAAATGATTTAAAATACGGAAATTATAGGCTACTGTGATTATATAATAGTGGTTAATATCATGAGATTAATATATGTGGAAATTTAAAATAATTCACTTGTGATGACAGATGAATCTCACTTATGTTAAATAATCATGGATTTACAAATGGATGGATCCACATGGAATAAAAAAATATTTGATATTATAGACAGTGTGGTGACTGACCTCATGAGTAACCAAAAGGGATATAACAGAGTGTTGAAATATTTCTATAATACTCACAAAATTGTATTGAGTTATGATTAAAAAAATTCTATTGATGAACTTTTGAATATAACATAGACGAAGTTAATTGATTTTAATAGAATATAATAATTTGAAGATAATGAAGGGAATACGATTCAAATTCTAAAATTGAAAAAATTATTGAAATATTCACCAATGAGAATGTCTCTATGGTATAATAAAATTATTCATACATAAAATTACTATCCACCAGTAAAATTATTTTCCAATTATGAATAATAATATAATAAAATAAAATGATGAGAGGAATTTAATATTCATCAAATGTATGATGTTTTGGTATTTTAAAAATTCATTCCCCAATCTAAGGAACCAAAATATGATAAACCTCATTAACCACTTTTCCCATGTGAGTAATAGAATGTATATGAAATGTACACATTTTATTAATATTATTATAATTTTGTGGTGAATTATATAGTAATTATTTTCCCAAAAATCTAAATACTTTATTGGATTCTATTAAAAAAATGTAATATGTCCAAGATGTATTGTAAGAGCTTTACCTAAAAAAATTTATTTGATATTATCAGAGAAAATGTTAATGATTGTTGTATCTCAAGATGATTTTTTGTTAATATTATTCATACATGTTTTATTATTCTTCCATTATAATAATATAATGCTTTTTTGGATTGAATATTCTATGTCAAAACGTAAGATTTTATGATACAAGTCCCTATAAATAGAATTGCCTTTTGATATCTTTATATACCAGTATAATATAGTTTTAAAAAAACCTTTTATAATGAGGAAATAATATTTTGAAATTAAACACATCACAATTTAATTTAATGGTATATATGATATTAAAAATGTTATGAAATGAATATTAAGGTCGGACATAATATAAATATATTATGCAATGATTTTGAAATTAGAATATATATCTTTGTAAAGTCGTTTCATTTATTAAAAAATATATTTTCATCAAAATTTATTTATTGGATTTTTTAGAGTGAATTTTATTTTTTTTTTGAAAATTTAGCATTTTTATAAAATAATATTTTTATTATAGTGTTATTAAACAAAATTAACATTGGTTTATTTTTTGGATATTTTTAAAATGATTTATTTTCTAGTTTTTTGTGAAAAATACTTATTTTTATTTAAAAATTTATTTTTGTTTATTTATATTACAATGTAATTAATAAAATTGAAATAAAATATATTAATATATTGATAATCAATTAATGGTCAATAGATTAAATTTTATTGTCCTGTTTTGAATAAAAAAATTCTTATGCATAAAACTTATTGTTTCTACTAAATTCTTATTCATTTTGATCTTTTTTCCTTTAAAATAAATTTATGAAATTTATAGGGAATAAATCATGCATAAATTCATCCATATTTGGAATCATATGTTCAAAATTGTTATTTAGGGACCTTTTAAATTTATTCTATGTGAATTGTACCAATAGAAATAAAATCACCACCATAAAGGTAAAAGGAGTTAATTAGGGTTAAAATAAATGTGACAAGGATTATAATTCATTAAAACACAATCCATTATCATATTATATAATTTGTGTCCATCCATTACAATTTAATAATAAAATATATGGGTAGATGGTTCCATTTTTATTTGATTATTCACATTATATTAATTTAGAAATATATATATATATATTAGAAATATCTTAACATAAATATCCCTAAAATTATTAAATAAAGAACAAATTATTATATTTAAATATATAATTTTTATTAAAAAATATAAATTAATTTTTATCATATAATTTTTGTAAAACAAATTTGGGAATGATTTATTACTTAAAAATTTCATGCAATGGAGACATATTATTTTTTTTAAAAAATATTAATAAAATTAAATATATTATAAATATTTACTGAAAAATAATTTGGATGAATAAATTGTGTACAAGAATTATAGAGATAATAAATAAGAAATTAGGGATGTGTGAAGGGTGTATATCAAAATCCATTTGTTTTTAGGATTTTTTTCAATTTCCTTTTAAATGAATTGATCAAAAAATGAGAATAATGATATTTTAAAATATACAACATTTTTTTTAAATAAACTATATTCCTTAAAAATGAAAATTTATTAAATTATTATTTTAAATAATTTAAAATATAATCCTTGGTATATTTATGTATCACCTTTCCTTTTATGAAACCATTTATAACCATTTACATCAAGGGAACCATGATGTTGTGGTAGTTTTGAAAGATGTAACATTGTCAAATGTATGAAATAAGTGTTAACATATAACCCAAGAATGATAAAAATTTATTTTATAATAATATTTATGCTCATAATCATCTTACCTTTATATTTTATCAATTTGGGGACATTTTTCATAGAAAGGCAATTTCATTAATTTATTCATTTAATTAATCCCAATAGTTACCTTCCCCTACGTTTTAAATGGTCACCTCTTATATTTCATTATTAAACAAATTATCCTTTAATATTATCAAATAAACACCATAATACCTTCCTATGTTACTCCCCCTCATTGTTAATTTTATTTACTCTTATTCCTCTAAAAAATTTATTTTATAAATTATATGATAAATAATTCATTATATTCAATAAATTTTATTGTCATCCTTATTATGGAATTAATAATATTCACCTTCTGTAAATCTCTTGGAATGTGATATCATTTCTCATGCATTCGTATGAATGTTATGATTTTGTAGGTCTTCTCTATACACGAAGGGTAATAAGTGTAAATATTATTAATATATATTTAATATATAATATAAAAAATTTTAGATAATTTAAAAAAAAATTTATTTACATTTCCATTGATCCATCAATCAAAAAATGGAAACAATATTCATGAATATGTACAACCTACCATCTCCATGAACGATGTAATTATTATTTTTTGTCTCTTTTATTTTTCAAGGATGATAAATAAATAAATAAATAAATATGTATATATGTATATGTATATTGAATATATATATATATATATTACATAAAATCATGATTAATATTTTTGATATGATTTCACCAGGATTAATTTGCAAGTATTGATTGAATGATTCAAAATATTCATGAAAAAAAAGCAGTTATCACCAAGAACCATTACATTATTAATAAAATGTTAATAAAAGGTTAACAATATATTATATGTAAATAAAATATATTATGATATTTATGTTTATTCATATTTGATAAATTTATAAGATATATATATTTATATATATTAGGTTTTAATATAAATGAAGAAATATTATATTTGATGTAAGTGATATATGTCTCTATCCCATTTTATTCGGTATTGTACATGATTGGATTTTTATCAGAAAATTTTATGATCTTTATCTTATAAATTAATTATATTTTTACCCTCTTTTAGTTATAAATATGTAAAAAATATTTCCCTCTAATCTTCCTCAACATATGTACGAAAAATACTCAGATAACGATTTTATTTGAAACAGACTACATTTTTCTATTTGATTTGGAATATTTTTCATCAGTTTCCAGGTTTTCTTTATGTTATTTTAAAGAATTAATTTGATTAATATTTATTTTATATTTAAATTATGCTTTAGAAATGTTTCATTTTTTTGAAATTGATTTAATGGAATCCTCATGTTGTTTTCATAATGAGGTACTTTTGAATTTTTTCCAAAAATGAGAAATGAATATTTTTGTTCATGTGTGTGAATATAATGAAAATTGAAACCTATGTTACCACTAAAATCATTGAGGATACGCCTATAGTTCTTTTTAAATAATTTATTCCCAAAATATTTTGATATTTTTTTGGAATTCAACTAATTGATCTAAAAATGATATGCCTATATTTCATAAGAAATATTTAGTTGATAATTAAAAATTATTTTCTTATATGATAACTCCTATTAGTTTTTATTATTATTTATTTTGAAAATTATCCCATGATACTACCCTTATTCATTTTGTACATGGTTTATAATTATGATTTCAGTATTTTTATGTAACCTATTTTCTTTCCACCTATATTGTTATGATGATACGTTTCAAGATTTATTAAATTTTGAAATTTATTTATATGGATTTCATTATATTATGGGTGGGACTAGAATTAAATTTTCTTATAATTAATTATGTAGTATAATATATCCCATGAGGTAAATATTGGAATTAATTTCACGTTATTTTACTGCTATCAGAAATTGGTAGGGATTCATGATGCACTATGGAAAAGTTGATGACTCCTGATCCATTATCAAATGGGAAAAAATATATTGATTCATAATCCATTATGGCCTAATGGTTTCTATTGTTAATCATGACATATGAAATGGTTACCTTACCAATAACGAATCTCCAGTATTGTGATATATTTTTATTATTTAGATATAAAAAAATTGTTTATAAATGTTTTATGATCATTCATCACCAATATGATTCATGATTTTTGAATAAATAATGTTTTATTCCATGACTCATAATTACTATCACTGATATAATGGTTATAAAATTTGTAATGTATATTCCTATTCACATAACATTATTCTTATACTATGATATTATATTATCATTGACAAATATATCCCCTGTTTACAATTTTAAAAAATATATGATCACCCATTTCATATGTTTCTATTATTTGGGGAATGAATATTTTTTTTAATAATGGTATTTTAGGATGGGTAAAATTGGAGTTGATCATTATAAGAGTTGATGAAGAGTTTAGATAAATAATATGTATATATATCTATTATAAGGCCCTGGCCTTAAACATTTCATAATCTTGAATTAAGTCAATATTTCACATTGAGTATATTTTTAGGTTTAATGATTTAGAGAATGTGGTGATAACTTATACATGACAAATTAAATATTACAAGTAGTCACTTTTACTCACTATAAATTATTTTCATAAATCCAAATTTTTTAAAAAATAGATATTTTTAGTTCCGTGATTTAAGAAAAATGGATTCTCCATGATCCCATCCATGAACCTATTCATCTTTACGTCATGTAAAAATAATTTCAAAACATGGGATGAGCATAAAAATCTCTCTAAGCAATAGATAATGAGGGAAAATTATTATTTTTTCAAAATATCATGTATACCATGAATACATTTTCATAATGTAATACATTTAACTTTTGTGATGTAGAAAATACACATCACTGAATATAATTTCATTTATTACCATTTTTTAAACGAAATATTACCATAAATCCCATAAAAAGAATCATATAGAATATAAAGGTAACATGGGACATAAAAATACTTGAATGAAATAACTATACCGTCAACTTCCACAAAAATCACTAAATGAAATAGATATAAAACTGATTTTTATAAACAATGCATTGGAGATTATAATGAACCCACTCATCCTTGGTTTATTAGGGATCCGCACATCATTTTGGATACCACATAACCACCCTTCATTAGTTTATCACATAACCACCCTTCAAATGTCCATGTACCATTATATAATAATAACCCTTAAAATATTTAAAATATCAACATTTTACCAATAAAATTTTATTTTCAATCACAAGAAATAATTTCATTATATTGAAATATTCAATACATTTAAAATACCATTTTCAATACAAAAACATCAAAAAATAGAATAATGGAATTTTTTTCTTTATGAAAACATTAAGGATTATAGAGGAAGTAAAATAATGATTACAGCAGTGGAGACGTCATGTCCGCAAAAATATTAAAATCATTCCTTCTGTAATTTAGTAAATCACATAGTAGATAAAATATTCCCTTTTAATTAATGTAAGATTCTAAGGGGTTTATAATACATAGAATCAAAAGATTCCTCAATTAAAGGAGATTGATACGTAGTCCTACATATTGTGTCTAACTTGCCTTGATCATTCTTTATATCCCGAAATAATAAACATATGTTAATTTATAATTGGTTCAGAACATTTTTAATTATTATTATATCTTTTATATCACTTATTAATTATCTATAACAATCCTATAATTATTCATGTTAATATCAGTCACTTTGTCGATGTTCGATACATGTGTCAAAAATGAACTTGTTATAATTTAGAATTGTCCATGTGGTCAAAAGTACATTATCTACTGAGTTATATTCATGATTTATATATCATATATTTCATATATATTCACTATAGAGGTATTTATAATATTCTATAACATGTGGAGATATGAAATGAAAAGTACCATTCATTGAGACAGTAAGACTTACGTACACATTAATTCAACATTCATTTCAATTTTATATTTAAAGGAATAAAAATGTAATAATACATGGATATATTATAATTCCAATATAATATAATTATATATATTTGTTACATATGTTCATTATTACATCCATTATTTTTTCCATGTATTGCATGAACGAGTCGTATCACTTTGAAGGGGTTGTAGTCCGCACTTACTCAAATAAATTATCATATTTACACAACATGAAAAGAATAATGGAATATTCAAAATGATAATTAAAGAAGATTATAGAGAAAAATATATTATATATATCATATATAATTAAAATACCCTCATAATATCTACCATAAGAGGTGTTAGGAGAAGAATGAACAATCATTGTTTTGTGAGGCCGTAGTTCACCCTCCACAAAAACAGTATGTTCTATACCCATTAGACGAAGGTCTATGTAACTGTAGTTCAAATCCTTCTCATAACAACAACCTAGTATATTGATTAAACTGGTGTTTGTTATGTAAACAATTAATATGAATATCATACATAGTGGAGATAGAAAATAATTGAAAGGAACTTCAAATAAGATGTTACCTCAAATCGAGTAACTCATTTTAATTTAAGCTAAAAAGCCTTCTTGAATTGTCTTGTTCCAATGGTAAGAAAACTAGGAATAATATAGGGATGATATGGATTGTTTGGGTAGATTTTGGACATTATATGGGGGCTTGAGATGTTTGAGTAGATGTTAGAGGTGGTGGCCTTTTATAAGGGGGAGGAGGCGTACTTTTTGAATGTTTGAAATATTATTTTATAATAAACTGAATTTAGATTTTAAATAGGTAAAAATCACATATAATTTGATGATAATATGAGGATTTTTTAACATCCTCATAATGAATAGGTTTCAGACACTTTTTGTTTTCAAATTTAACCTTATTATTTATTATTAACCCTTAGTTATCAATTTTAACTCTTACTATGTCTTCTTGTATATATTTATACAATTTTGTTAAAATAGTTGCCATAAAATTCCAATCTAACTTCAAGTGGTTCTTTAATAAAATTTTAATCACTATGTAAGTCATTTGGACAAATAATTTATTTTGAGACTGTTATATCATTTAATAAAATAATATTTAAAAAACTAATTTATGTTATTTTTATACTATTAATATAATTACTTTTTAGAAATCCAATACAACATGATTCTTTCAAGAAATCATTATTAATTAAATTATAAAAATTCTATATAAACCAAAAAGTCTAGGATGGCATAAAATGTTTGAATTTTTTTTAATATTTATAATATCATTTATTTAAATCATTTATTAATAAGGTAATCACTATATCATAATTGTGTCAGAAATAAATTTATTTCTATGATGTATAAATATTATAAATAAAATAACATGACGTAGGAAATATTTTTTTCTTCCTAATTACTTTTTATAGTCGAAGGGATTCCTTATATAACACCATATATATTTTTCTAATTAAAATATATATGTTTATTTTATATTTGTCTTAATTTTAAATTAAATTAAATTAAATGTCATTTTCACACACATGTGGCCCTATGGGGTCGTAAAAACATCCAAAGGATGCCCATAGTCATAAATATATAATCCAATTATATTAGGACACATTTTAGGGTAATTTAGTTTCATTATAGTATTATTTTTTACCCTTATAACAAGATTTACCCTTAAACCACGGTAAATAAAATATTTACATAAGTTACTATTCAAAATGTAAAACAATAAAAGGTACGAATTTACACAATCTTGACCTCCTAATTCCAAATATGGACTCAATTTTTTGAAATTAAAACACATAAATTGCGAAAATAAATTTAAAATTAACTCTCTCCGTCAAAAAGAAAATGTGTGTTTTTAAGAAGTAAAAACAAAAAAATATTGACATGTGTTTATGTCCATCATTAAAGATAAATCACTTCAAAGACCAATATTAGATTAAATAATAAAAAATATAATCCAAATAAATATTACTATATTAATAAATTAGATGAAAAGGAAATTTTGAATTAAATTGCATTATTTTTCAATATTCATAAAAAATGGAGATTATTAGGAAAATACCAAAATTTCAGCCAATGAAAATTTTTATTTTTAGAAAATAAAAAATAATTAAATTTTATCAAATTAAATATATAAATGTGACACAAATTATATTGAAAATTGTTTTCTATCAAAAGGCGATAAATCAAAATTTTAATGAATATTAAATTATTGCATGCTTAAAAAAAGATTAATTCTTTTTTAAACACTCTAAAATTTATTGGATAAATGTAAAAATGGTTAGAATACATGTCGAATAATAATTTAGTTTGTTATGTTCATTCCCGAAAATACAATGGCTACACGTTATCAACCATTTAAATTAATAATATTATGAATTTATTTTTTTTGTATAATTCAACGTTCTATGAAAATTAAGATTTCAAAGAAAATGTATTGTTTCCGATTGAGTATGCTATCAGAAATCGTGTCCTATTTATCATAATTTTAATATTTTATTCATATATATTAATAGAAATTAAAAAGTAGATTATTATATAAATACATAGGTCATTACATCCTTCCCCCCTTTTGGAAATTATGTCTTAACAATTTTAAAATTTGTCTTCGAAACATCATTGAAAGTCCCACATCGAAACAAGAGTCAATAAAACTATCCCTTAAAGAATGATAAGTATAAAATTCACCTATGTTAACCCATACTAGGGTTCCATGTTAGAAAACATGGATATAGAAGAGAAAACAGAACATCATGTTTTGATGGGGAGGGATAGAAAACATGATCCAGAGAAAGTTCACTACAATAAAACCATAAACTCATGATGGGTTAAACAATATTTGATTTTGCAGTAGTAAGAGAAAACTAAAACCATTTTTTATATCCTTTTAATAAATTTGTGGAATTTATTTATGATCTTGACATAGAACATAAGGAAACAACTTACTTGTTATGTAGACTATCATCCTTTACTAAATTTCTAACCCAAACTCATCTTTTTTACAAATGATGAGTATTCAAGATGACTTGGTCACATCCAAATAGCTAGAATTAACTTATATATGATCACTTAATCCACAAAATAAGTACCATATATTTCCCCTATCTTTAGGCATTAACCAAAACCAAAATGGTTTGTACGAGATCAGATAATCCCCAAAAGGATAATCTTTATTAAAATAATTACTAATATTAATCTCCAAAATTCAACAAATAGTTCCAAAAGTTCAACAAAGACCATTCTATACAGAATTTTCCTTAAAAATTTTCAATAAAATCTAATCTAAGATTGAATCCCAAAACTCGGAATAATTTAAACACATAGTCTTCCAATGTAAATATTGACATTTATCTCTAAATGACATCGAATACTTTTAAGTCTCATACCAATGTGTAATTAACCTTATCAAATACTCTCTATGATATGTTAATCATTTAAATAAATAACCCAAATTGATATATCTCCACAAGGAAAAATTTTATTATTCAAAAATAAAACTTCAACCATTACTCCACATATGAAATCTAGTGGTATTATATATTTCTATGGCATAAAATATTCCCAAAAGATGAAAAATCTTCCAAAATAACAATTATCACTTAATCACTAAATCATTTACCAATATTATGGATATCCATTTAATAAAACATATGTTTCCAAAATTAACTTCTTCTAGATCCATAAAATCATTTAACTAAAAATAATTTTCCATAATAACTAAGTACTTCATGTAGTTTAGTGGTAGGTGATAAATCATTTCTGCACATTGGTTGTGGGTTTGATTCCCACATATTTTTCTGACCCAATGGGTTATCACATGGTCTACATGTTTACCTTTTTCAAAAACTATAAAATTCAAATAAAATTAAAATGTGATATAAAATCCTAAAAAATATCCATAACATGTTTTAAACTCAATGGTTATTTGATACCTTACATGTTTCATCCAAAAAACAATATAACCCATAATTACCTCAAAAACTAAATTCACAAAATCCCTAATGTTATCAATTATTTCCACACAAGAAAAGATAAAACATCCTTGACTAAAATTTTTAGATATCGAACCCCTAGGATATAGATAACATGAAAATTCTTCTTGTGTAATCCTATCATTAATATATTTAATCATATCAACATCTATAAATCCGACATAATTATTCAATTCCTAGACATATTTATCATCAATCTTTCTTCATGACCCTTTATCCAGGTTTTTTATCTTATTCGTTTATTATTATTTCCTATAATCAAAATCTGGCATATCTCATATGATTTCAGTAATGTAAAAACATGATCTAAAAATAATCCATACCATTCATAGGTCATTTTTAGTTTTCTTATCTTCAATTATAATGGAATTTGGAGTTGGAATGCATATATTTGAATGATCTTACTGATCCCATTCATGAACCTTTTTCGCAGGACGTATATTTGTATAATGACCCTCCACACCACATTGAAAAAAATTAATTGATCATTCAAAAATAAATTCTTTCCCTTTCCTAGAGTCAAATAGAAGCTTACTTTTTCCATGAATGGTTATTGATTTATTAGAATCATTAGCACATCTAAAGCATCATCCTATCCCTTTGACGAAATTTTCTAGGTTTTTTGTTCCATATCCTTTAAACATCAGTTTTTTAAAATACATACATTTTTCATTATTACCATTACCTCCATTAGGATTCATTTCTCTCATATATAATGCCTTTAAAAAATCAACACGGTTCAAGCGGCCAATCATGAATCTAAATAGTTGGTTAAGAATAACAACTTCAGTTCTCAATACAGATCTGGTTTTATAAGATTTCCCATTCCAAAAACCACCATAGTTTTCTTCACATCCGTTGTTATTTTGCTGCCTGTTATATCTATCCATTTACTGAAACTAAAAAGGTCCGTGAGAGTATATAAGTTAAATCATTATATAATATCTTATAAGGACTGTAAACATAATGATGTACTTATTCATATTATCATAAACTCTTTTAATTTATATAAAATAACAATGAAAACATTTAATATACTAACTATTATGGATATGTCTCTTATGCTTAAATTAAACCCTAACCTCTAATGTTATATAAACTGACCTCTTATACCAAATGTAAGGCCAAGACATAAACATTACATAATCGTGAAATATGTTAATGATTTAAACCGAGCATATTGTTAGTTTTGGAGTTTTAGAGTATTAGTTCATAACTTATACATAACAACATGAATATTAAAATTATAAACTTCTACTCACTATCCATTTTTTCATATAAAAAACTCTATGATATATGTTTAGTTCCTTGATTAAACAACATCAATTTTCTTTAATCTCATCCTTGACCCTATTCATCATTATGTCTTGTGAAAAACATTTAGAAACATGGGATGATCATAAAAAGCTCCGTAAGGGATATATAAATAAGGAAAACTCTATATTATTCAAAACGAAAATTAAACCCTGAAAACATTATCAAAAAGTAATACCATTAACCTTTATTAAGTAGAAAAAACACCTCACTGAATATATGCTCATCAATTATCCTTTTTGTAACCGTAAAATTCCCATAAAGCCCATAGAATGCAACATATAGCATATAAAGGTATATTGGGACATAAACATACCTAAATGGAATGACCATACGGTCAACTTCCACACATATCAATAAATTGAATAGCCATATGGACGACTTATATACCCAATTAATTGGTTGTTATATTATAACCACCAATTAATGGTATATCACAAAACCACAAACCATTTGTTTTATAATGTAACCACCTATCACTGGTTTATCATGTAACCACCATTCACTTGTCCAAGAACTATTATAAAATCATAATAGAAAAAACATTGGAAATATCAACATTTCAGCAATAACATTTTATTTTCATTCATAAGAAATAATTTCCTTATATTGAAAAATTAAATCCATTTCAAAAACCATTTTCAATACCAAAACACCCAAAATATTGAATAATGAATATAATTACCTTTAGAAAGTCTATAGAGGAATACAAATAATTATTAGGGCAGCAGAGAGGTCATTGTTACCCCAAACATTGAAAAAAATCCCTTAGTCATTTAGAAAAACATGTCGTAGAAAAAATATTCCCTTTGAATGAAATTAAAATTCAAATGGTTTTATTATAAATCGTATCAAAACATGTCTCAATAAAAGGAGATTGAGACGAAGTCCCTTACCTTGCGTCTCACTTGACTTGTTCGATCATTTTACCCATCAATAATAATCTTATGTTAATTTATACTTTTTCAGAAATTTTTTATTGATTATTATTTCATTTTATATCATGTTTTACCATGCTATGAGAAACAAATAATTATTCAAGTTCATATCAGTTTTTTAGTCAACGTTCAGTACATGAGTCAAAAATAAACTTTTTATAATTACAAATTGATCATGTGGCCTAAATTACATTACCTATAGAATTATATATTCATGTTTTATTTATCATATATATCATATATATCTAGTATATATGTATTTATAATAGCCCATAACATTTGGATATATAAAGTGAAATGTACTATTCATGGAGACAGAAAGTCCTACGTATACATGAATGTTAGTTTCATTATTATTTCATATTTAATGGAATGAAAACAAAATGATAAGTGGGTGTATTATAATTCTAGTATAATATAATTTTTTATATATTTTACATAAGATCAATAGTTTCATCTTCTATATTTCCATGTATATCATGAATGAGTCATATCACATTGAAGGGGAAGTAGTTCGCATTTCCTCAAACGAAATTGTCACACATGTACAATAATAAAATCATAATTGTATGTTAGAAATTATAACTAAAGATGAATATATATAAAATATTATATATATATATATATATATCACACATATATTATTCCATCATAATGGCCAGTAGAAGAGGTCATAGTAGAATATTGAACAATCATCGTTTCGTGAGGTAATAGTTCGTCGTCCATAGAAACATTATGTTCTAAACACATTAGACAGAGGTTTTTGTTAGTGTAGTTATAATACTTATCATAAAAACAACATAGTATATTGATTACACTTGTTTTGTTATGTAAAAAAAAATAATAAGATCATAGGGAGTGGGGAAGGAAATTAATTGAAAATAACATGGGAGAAGATGTTATCTCAAATCTGGAAACTCCTTTTAATTGAAGCTAATATGCCTTCTTTAATTTCCTTCTCCACATGGTATTGATTCTAGGAGGATGATTAAAATTTTGTGGGATTATTTGGGTAGATTATGGACTAGAAAAAGGGCATGATAAGTGTGAGTGAGGGATATATGTGGTGGCCTTTTTAAGAGGGAGGAGGGGTAATTTAAGAAATATTGAAAGATTATTTTATTATAAACTGATTATCAATTTTCAAAATGTCAAAAAATCATTTAATTATATTATTAGATGATTATAATTCTAAATCCATTCAACCATTAGGTTTTAGAAATGTTGTGGTTTCCAATTTAACCTTTTCATTTAGCTTTAACCCTTAGTAATCTAATTTAACTCTTACCATGTCTTCTCATTTATTAACACTATATGGTTAATATAATTACCATAAATTTCAAATTTAACCTCACGTGGTTCATTAATGACATGGAAAGCCTTATCTATGTAATGATTCCGAATCTTAGATTTTTGGGACTATAATATAATTTATGTAAATGATTTATTTTTTAAAAACAATGTTTTGTCAATTTTTATACTACTCATATCATGAATTTTAAAATTCCATTACAAATTTACTCTTTAAAAATAATTATTGATTCAAAAATAATAAGTCTCAATCAACCCCAAAATTCATGGATGGAATAAAATGTTTCAATTTTTTTAATATTTATGTTCTCATTTATTAAAATCATTCACAAACAAGGTAATCGTACATAATCATTGTTTCATAAATAAATTTATTTATATGATGTCAGAAAATTATAAGTAAAATACAATGATGTAAGAAATATTTTTATATTTATAATGACTATTTATAGACATTGGGATCACTTATATAACCCCATATAAGTTTTTTACAAAAAGATACATGTTTATGTTATATATTCCTTAACTTTAAATTAAAAATAATTAGATGTCATTTTCACAAACATGTGGCTCTATGGGGTCAAAAAATAATCCAAAGTATGCCCATGGTCGTAAATATCATATCCAACAGTATTATGACATGTGTTATGGAAATTTCATATTATTATAATATAATTCTTTTCCGTCATTTACTATATTTACTCGTTAACGATGGTTAATAAAATATTTACTAAAGTCACTATTCATAATGTCTAAAAATAAAATGTACCAATTAACACAATTTGAAACTCTTGATTCCAAATATGGAATCCATTTTTTCAAATTCAATACACAGAAATATGATTAATTAATTTAAACTTAATTCCCACTATCAAAACCAAAAAAAGTTATTTGAAGAAGTAAAAATTACAAAAAGATTAATGTGTGTTTATGCCCAATTTCAAATTGAAATTAAATCTAATGACAAAAATTTGAATAAATGATAAAAATATAATCCAATTACACTTTAAAACCAATTAATAGTACAATCTATCATTATAAATATATTATATGAAAATTCTGTTTTGAACTAAATTGCTGTAATTTTTACTATTCATAAAAAATTGATCTTTATCAGAAAAATACCTAAATTTCATCCATTCTAAATTATGATGTTCCAATTCTAAGGAGTAATTTTATTTTTCCCAATAGAATTAATAAAAGTTCCAAAAACTAGATTTTGATGGGTTGGCCATCAAAAGGCAGTAAATCGACCTTTTAATGAATATTAAAGTATTGCAAGCATTAAAACAGATTCATTATTATTTTAGGACTCTAAAATTTATCTGATAAATGTAAAAACATTTAAAAAAATGTGTAATAATAATGTAGTTAGTTATGTTGATTTCCATCAATAAAATGGCTATCCGTTAACTACCATTTAAGATAGTAATGTTTTTTTTTGTATAACTCAATGTTATGTGCACCGTAATATTTAAAGGAACCCCATTGTAGTGTGTTGAGTATTCTATCAGAAAAATTGGTTTATTTAACCAAAAATTAATATTTCTATAAATACCAGGGTTGTTATATCTTGTCACCAAGGACACTAAACAATTAAATTTCTGGAATGGATTATAATTCAATGAATTTGTTGTAAATTTGACATTATTTAATATATATTAATGAAATATCATCTCTACATAGTTGGTATTAGAGCAGTATGATTACATTACTAAATATTAGTATTAGTATATATTGGTGAAAATAATGTCGGTATGTATATTTTTAAGATAACATTATGATGTTTTTATAATTAATAAGAAAAACATTGGTTAATCATAAGGTTCTATAAATAGGAAATAAGGATTTTAAAAAAAATTGTATGAATTATATTTCATGATTATTTAATATTTCCATCTTTTTATTATATCTTCATTGTTTCAAAAAAAATTTCTCTTAATTTTCAATGTATGTAACAAAAAGGCATCATGAAAGAATTGAAAATGATGGAAAAAAATTATTTTCCACCTGATCAACCAAATAGTATTGGTGATGTAATTCTAGATCATGTTGTTATAATCCAAAATCCTTATATCCTCATGAATAATTAAAACATTTTAAACAATATTTGGAGAGGTCTATATAATGTTGAATCATTTAGGAGAAAAATCCATTATCTTTTAGTAGGGGTTCTGATCAATTTTTTAGTGACTGATAGACCTACACCATTGAGAATTATTTTTTATTTAGAATCCATCGAAACATAAATTTTTTTAGATATTTATTAGTTTAAGTTTTAATAAATTAAATAATGAAATACTATTTATAAGGCCTCGGCCTTAAACCTTACTTAATATTGAATTAAATGAATAATTCACATTGAGGATCTTTTCAGGTTTAGAGTTTTAGAGAATTAGAACATAACTATTACATCTCAAAAGATTACAAAGTAGACACTTTTACTAAGTTTAATAATAAAAAAATTCTTAAAAAGAAACATGTCTAGTTCCATGTTTTATATAGCATAGAATTCCCTTGATCCCATACTTGACCTTATTCCACATTAAGTCCTGTGAAAAACATTTCAAAAAAACATGGGGTGAGCATAAAAATCTCAGTAAGGGATACACAAAGAATGAAACAATTATTTTTTCAAACATCAAGTAAACCATGTATACTCTATCAAAGTAATACCTTCACCTTCATGAAGTAGTAAAAACGCTTCAATGAATAAAGTATCATTACATACCTTTTTGTAACCAAAGGATTACCATAAAACCCATATAAAGAACATATAACATATATAAAGGTAAATTGGGACATAAACATACTTAAGTGGAATAACCATACAGTTGAATTCCACACATATCACTTAATGGAATAGCCATACAGCCAATTTCCATACATACTTAATGGAATATCCATACGGCCGACTTCCATACCCAATGCATTGGAGGTTATAACGTAACCACCCGTCTTGGTATTCACGACACCACCCGTCATATGTTTTATCACGTAACAACCCGTAAAATGTCCAAGTACCATCATTACACATAAAATATTGAAAATATAAACATTTCAAAAACAACATTTCATTTTCAATCACAATAAGTAATTCCTAGATATTGAATTAATCAATCCATTTTCAAAAACCATTAAAAAGAGATATTTCAATCAAAGTGTCCCATACAACTTTGAAGATTTTAATGGAATTATAATTTTAAAACATTAATGTCCACATAAATAAATACTGAAAACCATTTTGAAAACATGGACATTAAGGATACAGATTTAGAATAATAAATCTTTAAAACGTTTAAAACGATATTTTTGTTAAATAGTTTTTAACAAAATGAGAGACTCTTGAATACAAATAATAGCGGAATAACATTTAATCCAAACCTTATAATATCATGAGAATATAGGGATTCATGATATAATATGTCAAAGGACAGTATACACACCATATAAGAGGTAATTGGTGCATAACAACGATGAAGTCTCAAAAGAAATGTAAAATGAGATGAAATCCATTATAAAGAAGGTATCCTTAAACTAAGGATAAATCAATCTCATAATTATGTGTGAAAAATATAAATACACCCAATATAAGTGGATATTATGTGTAAAACAATCAAATTTCATTCACACATATTCGAAGGACGACATATTCAATGACTACAAGTTGAACCCAAAGAAATCGAAATTGGGTTAAAAAGTTCCCTTGGTAAAATTCGACAGCCTAACGGAGTCACATAAAATTTTACTAAAAGGGTTAATGAGAGAGATAAAGGGTATCTAATCACTTGGACATAAAATTTACATAAATAAGGATATAGAAGAACATATCCCAACATAATAGTATGTGAATTAAAATACATAACAAAAGAAGTCTTTTAAAAAGAGGAAGGTGAATGGTCCCTTACCGACTTGGGTATCTTTCAAAACATACACCCCATGAAAGAAGGACAATACATAATTGATGTAAATACTCATAAAACGAAAGTATATTAAAAAAAGAATAGAATAATGGGAAGTACGTACACCACTCAAAGGAAATTGTGGCAAATGTAGCATAAATCTCACGGGAATAAAAGTGAGATGAAAAATCCCTTACGAAAACTCGGCAGCCTAACGGCGCCACATAAAACTTACAAAAATGGATTAATGAGATCAAATAGGGTATCTCATCATATTAACATAAAGTTTATATAAAGAGGAATATAAAAAAACATCCGCCCAACATAACAAAGTTGAGCTTAAAAGAAGTGACATAAAGGAGAGTACTTAAAAAGAAAGAGAGAGGTTGGATCTCTTACGAAAAATTCGACAGCCTAACGGCACCACTCAAAACTTCCAAAATGGATTGATGAGAGAGAATAGGGTCTCTCATAATATTAACATAAAAATTAAAGTAAGATTAATATAAAATAATATCCCAATAACAATAAATATGATCTTTTAATGGAATGACATAAAATAATGTACCTAAAAAGAAAGAGAGGAGTAGGATCCCTTACCTCGGGTCAGACTTGACTCGATCGTTCTTTAACGTCCTGAATAATAAACATCAGTTAATTTCTACTTGATTAAGAACCTTTTTAAACTTCATTATTCCTTTTATATCACTTATTTCCATGTTATAAACATTATGTAACCATTTAAGTTAATAATGTTTGTTTTGTCGATATTTGTTTCTTAAGTCGAAAGTGGACTTCTTACAATTACATGTTGTTCATGTGGTCAAAGGTTCATTATATCCAGAATGATATTCATGATTTGGATAGAATATATATCATATATATCCACCATATACATGTATTTATAATATTACATAATCATTTAGAGGTAAGAAATGAAATGCACTGTTCATGGAGACGGTAAGTCGTACGTACGCATGAACGCTCCTTTCATTTCTTTGTCATATTAATGGAATTAAAACTAAATGAGAGTTATGTATATTTTAATTCCAGAATTATATTCATAATTTAGATATGTCATTCATTATATATATCTAGTATATACATGTACTTTTAATAGTACATTACATTTGGGGATAAGAAATGAAATGCACCGTTCATAGAGACGATAAGATGTACGTACGCATAAACACTACTTTCATTTCTATCTCATAATTTAATTGAAATAAATAATAATTAAATAGAGATAGATTATAATTTCAGTATAACATCATATATAATAACTTTAAATCCATCCTTTACACGTCCCACATATCGCATTAACGAATCACATCACTTTGAGGGGGCGGTAGTCCGCACTTCCTTAAATGAAGATATCGTGTTTACTAATAATGGAAACCATAAAGGTATGCCCAAAATGAAAAATACAGAAGCTTAAGGAAAACATTAACATATTATATATCATATATAAATATAGTTTCATCTTAATGGCCACCTTTGAATGTGTTAAAAGAATGTTGAACAATCATCGTTTCGGGAGGCAGAAATTCGCCATCCACAGAAACAGAATGTTCTTTAACCATTAGATGTAGGTGTGTGCTAGTGTAGCTCGAATCCTTCTTATAAAAACATCCTAGTATATTGAGGATACTGGAGTTGTAACAAAAGAAAAGAATAAAAAAAAGTTTAGGGGGTTGGAGAAGCAAAAAAAAACAAAAGGACTCAAAAGAAGACATTACCTTAAAATCGGGTAACTCCCCATGGATTGAGCTCAAAGGCATCCTTGGGAAGACTTCTGCCCAATGTGAGGCTTCAAGGAGTAAGCGAGGGATGTGTAGAGACAAAATGGGCAGATGTTGTCCAATCCAATGGCTTTGGGAGCGTGGGTAAGGAGGTAGAGGTGGGGGCCTTTTATAAGGAAAGTGGAGGGGCACTCTTGGAAGGTAAAGAAAAGTAACTTTATTTTAAAATGGTATTTGGATTTAAGATGTGCCACGTTGATATAATTCTAGGATAAGGTGATAAGGGTTCTAAATCCACTCATACAATAGGGTTTGGACATGTGTAGGACTTAGATATTACATTATCTTTCCATTTTATTTAAATAGTTAAATAATGAGGTCATAGCTGCATCATCATGATGTCATAAATAATTTAACTTATTTAATGTCTAAAAATTATAAAAAAATAATATGATTTAAGAAATATTTTTAGCTTTCCAATGAATATTTATAGTCAAAACTCGGATTTGTATAACCCCATGTAAAAATTGTTTTAGTAAAACATTTCATGTTTATCTCATTTTTACTTTAACATTGAATAAAAAGTTATTTATGTCATTTCCCAACCAAAGTGGCTCCATGGGGTCCCCAAGTTGACCCATGGCTTGTCTTGGTCGTCCATGACACATCCAATAAGGGTAGGACATGTGTCAAGCTCATCTCATATTATTAAAACATCATTTTTAACTTAAACTACACTAATTACCTCTAATCACGATTAAAAACATAATAAGTTACTATTCACCAAAAAAATTATTTTAATCTCATTGAACCAAATATTACTTCTTAATGAAAACCATGTATATCGGATTTTTGAAATTCAAAACACAGAAGTGGTAAAATTTCATTTAAACGAAAAATTAGTTTTTATAAGTACCACTTAGTGGTTTCACTATTCATCAAAAATTGATGTTTTTCAGAAAAATACCAAAAATTCACCCTAAGCTATATTTGATATTCCGAATTCAAAAATGAAGTCTATTTAACGAAATTAAAAACATATAAGTTGCATTAATTAATTTAATAATTAATTCCCGCTGTCAGAGCAAATAGCGTGATTTTATGAAACAATAAGTATCAAAAGATTGACACTAGTTTATGTTTGATTTCAATGTGAAATTAATTCCAACGACCACTATTGGATTTAATAGTAAAAATATATTCTAATTTCACTTTAAAACCAATTAAAAAGATAATCTAATCATATAAATAAATTAGATTAAAAAGAGGTTTTGAATTAAAATACAACATTTTACACTATTCATTAAAAAATGAACTTTATCAGAAAGATACCAAAAATTTACACAAAGTAAATTTTGATGTCCCAATTCTTAAGAAGAGTTTTATTTGGTCCAAAAGGATGTATAAGAGTGAAAAAACTATATTTAATGACGGTTCTCCATCAAAAGGCGATAAGTGAACCTTTAGTGAAAACTAGGGCATATACGCCTAAAATTGAATTCATTCCGTATTTTATGCCTTTATCTTTTATTGGATAAATGTAAAAACATTTAAAAACATATATAATCATATTTTAGTTATTTATATCCATTCCCGCCAATACAACAGCTACATGTTAACTACCATTTAAAATAATATTATTTTATTATTAGAGTGCAATATAAGATTCCCAAGAAACTCGTTGTTGCGTGTTGGGTACGCCATCGAGCATAGCGTCCCCTTTAAAGTCATATTAATAATTTATTCACAAATATGGATAAATATGAAAATGTCATATTCTTTAATTACCTGGGGTGTTACATCCTTCCCCCCTTTTTGGGAATTGCATCCTCGCAATTTTTAAAATTGAGCTTGGAAACATCCTTTAAAGTCCCACATCAGAACAAGAGTCGGTAAAACAATAAATTTAAAATAATGGAAGATAAGTACAGACGTCACACGAGTTAACCAATAATAGGATTCCGTGTATGAAAACATGGACATGGAACAAAAAGCAAAGGGTCATGTTCTTAAGGGAGAGTGATGGTAAACATGTCTAGGAGAAAGTTAACTATGAGAAAATCACAAACTTGTGATGGGTTAAAAGGTATTCGATTCCTCATTAAGAAAGGTTAATAGACAAAATTTTTGTTTTATGTTACTTTGTATTGATGATTTTATTCATAAGGAAACATAATCACATATCATGTTGACTTTCAACCTTTACTAGATTCCTTAATCAAACTCATATTTTTTCCAAAATACGAGTATTTAGGAAGACTTGTTCGCCTTAAGAGTACTATAATCAACTTCTAGAGAATCACCTAATCCAACAAAGAGAACTATATACATCCCATTTCTTTAGGCTTTAACCAAAACCAAAACCAAAAAGGGTAGTACAAGGTCAGATAATCCAGAAAAGGATAACCCGTAAAAAAGAAAATCTATGCTTAATCTCCAAAATTTGTCCAACAAAACCCAAAGTTCAACGAGGACCATCCGATAAACAATTTTTCCATAAAATTCTTCAAAGTAAACCAATCTAAGATTGAAACCCAAATATTTGTAGGATTTAGTCACATATTCTTCCAAGGTACAAATTAACACCTATCTCCAAATAACATCAGTTACTCTTAAAGTTTCATATTAAAAAGTAATTAACCTAATCACATACCCTCCATGATAGGTTAATCATTTTCATAAATAACCCAAAATCAACTTACTCTTAATTCATAAAATCATATAACTAAAAAGAATCAGTCAAACTAACCAGGGACTTCACGTAGTCCAGTGGTAGGTGATAAATTCCAGTCACACTTTGGTTGTGGGTTCGATTCCCGCAGCTTTGTCCGACGCGACGGGTTGTCACACGGTCTGCATGTTGTCCTTTTTCCAAAACTATATAATTCTCAAATTATTCCCAAAAAAGGGATAAAATCATTAAAAATAACCATAACATAATTTAACCTCAATTTAATCTCATGCCTTTTACTTCCATCATAACATATAGTAACCCATAATTACCTCAAAAGTAAGGATCATATAAACCCAAATGGTTCTTTATAACTATGTCCACAAAAGAACAGATTACTATTCTTTGAATAAAATTTTCACATATCAATCATCAGTGTTAAACATACTATAAAAAGCCTTCTAATGTACCCCATCATCAAAATACACTTAATACTCTTAAGAATTTCACCATAACTCTTGAAGCCCTTATATGTTGTCTTCTTACTCATTCAACATTCGTCATGATCTATTAACCATTCCTTTCCAACTTATTCTGAAATACTTCTTTCCTACAAACAAAATCATGAATCATATCCTAATATTCCAAAATAGAAAACAAAATTTATGAAATAATCCATACCTTTTATTGGTCATTGTCAGTTTCTTCATCCTCAATCGGAATGGCATTAGGTTTTGGTAAACGAGTATTTGTATGATCTTGGTGATCCCATTCACGAAACTTCTTCATTGTACATGTGTTTGCATAATGACCATGCACACCACATTTAAAACATTCAATCTATCCCTCAGAAATAAATTCTTTCCATTTCCTCAATTCAACTGGATGCTTAATTTTTTCATGGAAGGTTCTTGCTTTATGACCTTCATTTCCACATCTATAGCATATTTTTGTCTCTTTGAAACATTTTCCTAGGTGTTTCATTCCACATCTATTACACATATGTTTTTGAAGACACTTACCTTTATGATTATTACTTGTAGTTCCGTAGGGATTTGTTTCTCACATATATGATGCCTTATAGAAATCATCAAGGTTTAGGTGGTCAATCATGACTATAGATAGTTGGATGAGGATACACACAAAGTTCTCATTGTAGCTTCCATATCATTTATTTGCTCGCTCAGAAAACTGTCACAGTTTCCTTCACATCCACCGTTACCATGGTGCCTACTAGATCCAGCCTTTTACTAAAACCAAAAAGGTCAGTGTGAGTATGTCAACAAAACCATCATGTACTAAAGAGGAAGATAAACACTAAGATATACTTACTCATTCACTTTATCTAAAACTATGACTGTTTATGAAATCCTAACCATTATGGTCAGGTCACTTATGCTTAAGGAATACCCTAACCTCTAAAGTTTTCTAAACCGACCTTTGATACCAACTATAAGGCCTTAGCCTTAAACCTTACTTAATATTGAATTAAATGAATAATTCACATTGAGGATCTTTTCAGGTTTAGAGTTTTAGAGAATTAGAACATAACTATTACATCTCAAAAGATTACAAAGTAGACACTTCTACCATGTTTCCATAATAAAAAAAACTCTTAAAAAGAAACATGTCTAGTTCCATGTTTTATATAGCATGGAATTCCCTTGATCCCATCCTTGACCTTATTCCACATTAAGTCATGTGAAAAACATTTCAAAAAAACTTGGGGTGAGCATAAAAAGCTCAGTAAGGGATACACAAAGAATGAAAACTGTTAGTTTTTCAAACATCAAGTAAACCATGTATACTCTATCAAAGTAATACCTTCACCTTCATGAAGTAGTAAAAACTCTTCACTGAATAAAGTATCATTACATACCTTTTTATAACCAAAGGATTACCATAAAACCCATATAAAGAACACATAACATATATAATGGTTACTTGGTACATAAACATACTTAAGTGGAATAACCATACGGTCGAATTCCACACATATCACTTAATGGAATATCCATAAGGCCAATTTCCATACATACTTAATGGAATAGCCATACGACCGACTTCCATACCCAATGCAATGGAGGTTATAACATAACCACCCGTACTGGTATTCATGGCACCACCCGTCATATGGTTTATCATGTAACCACCCGTAAAATGTCCATGTACCATCATTACACATAAAATATTGAAAATATAAACATTTCAATATCAACATTTCATTTTCAATCACAATAAGAAAGTCCCAGATATTGAATTAATCAGTCCATTTTCAAAAACCATTTAAAAGAGATTTTTCAATCAAAGTGTCCCATACCACTTTGAAGCTTTTAATGGAATTATAATTTTAAAACATTAATGTCCATATAAATAAATACTGAAAACCATTTTTAAAACATGGAAATTAAAGATAAAGATTTAGAATAATAAATATTTAAAACATTTAAAATGATATTTTTTTAAATAGTTTTTAACAAAATGAGAGACTCTTGAATACAAATAACAGGGGAATAACATTTAATCCGATCTTTATAATATCATGAGAATAAAGGGATTCATGATATAATCTGTCAAAGGACATTATACACACCATATAAGAAGGAATTGGTGTATAACAATGATGAAGTCTCAGAAGAAATGTAAAATGAGATGAAATCCATTATAATGAAGGTACCCTTAAACTAAGGATAAATCAATCTCATAATTATGTGTGACAAATATAAATACACCCAATATAAGGGGATATTAAGTGTAAAACAATCAAAGTTCATTCACACATATTCAAAGGATGACATATTCAATAACTACATGTTGAACCCAAAGAAATCGAAATTGGGTTAAGAAGTTCCCTTGGTAAAATTCGACAGCCTAACGGCGTCACATAAAATTTTACAAAAAGGGTTGATGAGAGAGATAAAGGGAATCTCATCACTTGGACATAAAATTTACATAAATAAGGATATAGAAGAACGTATCCCAAAATAATAGTATGTTAATTAAAAGACATAACAAAAGAAGTCTTTTAAAAAGAGTAGGGTGAAAGGTTCCCTTACCGACTTGGGTATCTTTCAAAACATACACCCCATGAAAGGAGGACAATACATCAGTGATGTAAATACTAATAAAAAGAAATTATATTACAAAAAGAGTAGAATAATGGGAAGTAAGTACACCACTCAAAGGAAATTGTGGAAAATGTAGCATAAATCTCACGGGAATAAAAGTGAGATGAAAAATCCCTTATGAAAACTCGGCAGCCTAACAGCGCCACATAAAACATACAAAAATGGATTGATGAGATCAAATAGAGTATCTCATCATATTAACATAATGTTTATAGAAATAGGAATATAAAAGAACATCCCCCCACCATAACAAAGTGGAGATTAAAAGAAGTGACATAAAGGAGAGTACATAAAAAGAAAGAGAGAGGTTGGATCTCTTACAAAAAATTCGGCAGCCTAACGACGCCACTCAAAACATCCAAAATGGATTGATGAGAAGGAATAGGGTCTCTCATCATATGAACATAAAAATTACAGTAAGATAAATATAAAATCATATCCCAATAACAAGAAATATGATCTTTTAAAGGAATGACATAAAAGAATGTACTTAAAAAGAAAGAGAGGAGTATGATCCCTTACCTCGGGTCCGACTTGACTCGACCGTTCTTTAATGTCCTAAATAATAAACTTGAGTTAATTTATACTTGATTGAGAACCTTTTTAAAGTTCATTATTCCTTTTATATCACTTATTTCCATGTTATAAACATTATGAAACCATTTATGTTAATAATGTTTGTTTTGTCGATATTTGGTTCTTAAGTCGAAAGTGGACTTCTTAAAATTACATGTTGTTCGTGTGGTCAAAGGTTCATTATATCCAGAGTGATATTCATGATTTGGGTAGCATATATATATCATATATATCCAGAATATAAATGTATTTATAATATTACATAATCATTTAGAGGTAAGAAATGAAATGCACCGTTCATGGAGACAGTAATCCGTACGTACGCATGAACGCTACATCCATTTCTTTGTCATATTAATGGAATTAAAACTAAATGAGAGGTATGTATATTCTAATTCCCAAATTATTTTAATCATTTATATATGTCATTCATTATATATATCCATTATATATATGTACTTTTAATAGTACATTATATTTGGGGATAAGAAATGAAATGCACCGTTCATGGAGACGGTAAGCCGTACGTACGCATGAACGCTACTTTCATTTATATCTCATACTTTCATGGAATGAAATAATAATGATATATATGTACATTGTAATTTCAGTATAACATCATATTTAATAACTTTAAATCTATCATTTACACGTCCCACATATGGCATTAACGAATCACATCACTTTGAGGGGCCCGTAGTCCGCACTTCCTTAAATGATGATACCATGTTTACCCATAATGGATACTATAAAGGTATGCCCAAAATGAAAAATACAGAAGCTTAAGGAAAGAATAAACATATTATATATCATATATAAATATAGTGTCATCTTAATGTCCATCTTTGAAGGTGTTAAAAGAATGTTGAACAATCATCGTTTCGGGAGGCAGAAATTCGCCATCAACGGAAACAATATGTTCTTTAACCATTTGATGTAGGTGTGTGTAAGTGTAGCTCGAATACTTTTATAAAAAAATCCTAGTATATTGAGTATACTGTAGTTGTTACAAAAGAAAAGAATAAAAAAAGTTTAGGGGGTTGGAGAAGAAAAAAAACAAAAGGACTCAAAAGAAGACATTACCTTAAAATCGGGTAACTCCCCTTGGTTTGAGCTCAAAGGCTTCCTTGGGAAGCCTTCTGCCCAAAGTGAGGCTTCAAGGAGTGAGATAGGGATGTGTAGAGAAAATATGGGAAAAGTTTGTCCGAGGCAAAGGCTTTGGGAGTGTGTGTAAGGAGGTAGAGGTGGGGGCCTTTTATAAGTGGAGAGGAGGGGCACTCTTGGAAGGTAAAGAAACGTAACTTTATTTTAAAATGGTATTCGGATTTAAGAGGACCCAAATTGATATAATTCGAGGATAAGGTGATAAGGGATCTAAATCCACTCATCCAATAGGTTTTAGACATGTGTAGGTCTTAGATATTACACTATCGTTCCATTTTATTTAAATCGTTAAATAATGAGGTCATCGCTGCATCATCATGATGTCATAAATAATTTAATTTATATAATGTCTAAAAATTATAAAAAATATACTATGATGTAGGAAATAGTTTTATATTTCCAATGAATATTTATAGTCAAAAATCTGATTTGTATAACCCCATGTAAAAATTGTTTTACTAAAACATTTCATGTTTGTCTCATTTTTACTTTAACATTAAATAAAAAGTTATTTATGTCATTTCCCAAACAAAGTGGCTCCATGGGGTCCCCGAGTTGACCCATGGATTTTCTCGGTCGGCCATGACACATCCAAAAAACTTAATAAGTTACTATTCACCAAAAAAATTATTTTAATCTCATTGAACCACATTTTACTTCTTAATGACAACCATGTATGTCGGATTTTTGAAATTCAAAACACAGAAGTTGTAAAATTTCATTTAAACGAATAATCAGTTTTTATAAGTACCACTTAGTGGTTTCACTATTCCTCAAAAATTGAAGTTTTTCAGAAAAATACCAAAAATTCACCCTAATCTATATTTGATATTCCGAATTCAAAAATTAAGTCCATTTTACAAAATTCACAACATATAAGTTGAATTAATTAATTTAATAATTAATTCCCGTTGTTAGAGAAAATAGTGTGTTTTTATGAAACAATAAGTATCAAAAGATTGACACTAGTTTAAGTCTGATTTGAAAGTGAAATAAATTCCAACGACCACTATTGGATTTAATGGTAAAAATATATTCTAATTTCACTTTAAAACCAATTAAAAAGATAATCTAATCATATAAATAAATTAGATTAAAAATAGGTTTTGAATTAAAATACAACATTTTACACTATTCATTAAAAAATGAACTTTATCAGAAAGATACAAAAAATTTACACAAAGTAAATTTTGATGTCCCAATTCTTAAGAAGAGTTTTATTTTGTCAAAAAGGATGTATAAGAGTGAAAAAAACTATATTTAATGAAGGTTCTCCATCAAAAGGCGATAAGTGAACCTTTAGTGAAAACTAGGGCATATACGCCTAAAATTGAATTCGTTCCGTATTTTATGCCTTTATCATTTATTGGATAAATGCAAAAACATTTAAAAACATATATAACCATATTTTAGTAATTTCTATCCATTCCCGCCAATACAACAGCTACATGTTAACTAACATTTAAAATAATATTATTTTATTATTAGAGTGCAATGTAAGATTCCCAAAAAACTCGTTTTTGCGTGTTGGGTACCCCATTGAGCATAGTGTCCCCTTTAAAGTCATATTAATATTTTACTCACAAATATGGATAAATATGAAAATTTCATATTCTTTATTTACATGTGGTGTTACACTATTAGTAATATGATGTAAGACGATTGAATTACCACCATTGAATCAGTAGAGGTTATGATGATATATTATAGAGGGCACATCCCTTGCATTTTATGAAATGTAATGGATATATAATTTCATGAACTTAATAATGTGAATTATGAATCCATTTTTACATATGAGGAACATTTTTCTAGATATTAATGGTTTCCTTCTAGTTAAATCAACATTCTCGAATAATAAAATAAATGATTATTTTGCAGCCAAGAACCATGTCCTTGAAAGGAGATAATTATATGATACATTAGTAGATATGAAAAAATCATTATTTGTGTACTCATGGTAAAATAAAATTTTATATTACCTCTATAATAATGAATTGGATAAGAAAATATGATTGTGTCCCATAAAAACACAAAAAAAATCTAATGGGGGAATGAAATTTTATCCATCTGCATCTTATGAATTACGAATGAAATGTCCAGGGAATTACATGAATTGAACTATGATGTTTTTTAAATTTTTTATATGGGGAATAAATCCCTAAAATGTTTAAAGGTGTTAAAGATTCCTTTGTATAAAATAGAGGAATGGAAATATTCTTACTAAAGTACACACCACAGTCTAAAGTTTCAGATGATTGAATTATATGAATAGTGATTACAATTGTAAAAATTTGATGGGTTTTGAGAATGAGATTCATAAAAAACCTACTAATAACAAATATAATGTTAAATATAATGTTATTAGGACTTTTATGTAAGAATATTAGAATTATCTAGTTAAATGTTCACATATAATCAACTCTTGAACAACTAAAATCATAATGGATTTTGGCTCTACCCATTCATTGAATCTAAAGATTATTAGCGGGGAATATAATTATAACCTCAATGATTATATTTTTAGTTAGAGATGATAAATTATAATGTAAATATTGTTGCACACCAAGTCTATAATTTCTCATTGATTGAATATTATATTAAAATATGTTTTAAAGGAATGTTATTATTTATTTAATTTAATTTGATATTATTCTATTCATGGAATGGATTTTGATATGTGGGTCCTATATAATTTTCTGAAAAATGGATTTCACATTTCATATTATATATAAACAGATTATATTTTTTCAGTATAAAGATGAATATGAACTCTAAATGGAAATTACATATGTCATGTTTGTTTTAATTTCAATCTACAATGGTAATATATATCCTAAGTTTTGAAAAAATCACAATATTTAAGAGATGTATATTATTAGTGAATTTAATTACATCATTCTAAAAGAATTTCCTAGTCATAATATGAATCATGAAATTGATATTTCAACATAAATCATACATTTTTAACACAAATTCTAAATAAACCATACAGAATAGACATTATTTTATTGTAGGGACTGAAGAATTAAATCCAGCAGAAACATTATAAGTTATTGATACTCACTATTATGTTTCCATGGGGTTCGACCATTAATTATTTTAATATGATGAATGGGTCAAGTAATTTTATCAAGGATTATAAAACACATAACAATATCACTATGAAGAATATGTATCCTCTAATCAATATTAATTATTTTATTAATAAATTATGAGGAAAAAAATAATTTTAAAAGATTGAAATTCATTCTGGATATTATTAATTAATGACTACATAAGAGGATGTACATTAGACATCCTTCTATACGACGTATGGTAATTATAAATTTCTAGTTATTCCATTTCTACGTACTAAATCCCCTTTCATCTTCATGTATATAATGAATATATACATTATATATTACATTGATCAATTTGGGGTAGTAATTATTGATGGTTTTCATATATATTAAATGGCCAAGGATGTGAATGAAAATAAATTGAGAATTGTGTTGATGACCGAGAGGATAGAGCAATTGTACTAAAAAATAACAAAGTATGAATTTTTGGTTATCAATATTTCATTCCAAGGTAATATAATATCATGTACGTTTACTTCCATGGATCATTGAAAGAAATGTTTTTAGAAGTAACTAAAACCTCAAATAGTATAATTTTTTTAGTTTTCATGTGTTTCATATTTTTACTCAGGATTTGTGTAATATTTATTTTTATTATCAAATAAACTCCCCAACGTAACTCATAGGCGGGTTATTTCATGAGGACATATAATTGTTAAGAGAATTAATAAGAACATAATATGTTTTTTGGATAGTGCAGCTATAATCAATATACTCTGTAGTAGAAAAGTATTTTTTATCTATAATGATGAATAAAAAATTTGGGTAGGGTTTTTCTTAATAATAAATTGTAATGTGACATCATATGTCTCATTTTAATTGAATGTTAATGAGAAAAATAACTCAACTAATTATTTTCTATAGTAATCAATAATTATTGAATTGAATATATGTTGGAAAATTACTTATAGTGAATGATGTGATATATATATAAATATATATATATATAATAAAAGATTAAAAAATGACATCACTACAAATGTTTTGAATTTGTAGAATATATTAAGGTTGGAATTTGTTAAATATTATGACTACTCAACACATTACCACCCAGGGATGGAGGATAATGTGTACAATTCTTTTAGTCGGATGGAGCATACTAGTTTGGGAATCATAAGAATGAAAATTGTTCAAATGTACATAGATCATTACATGATGTAAAATGAAATATAAATGAAATTTAAAAATAACTGTCTTTCTTATATGAATATTATAAAATAAATCTATACGAAGCCTATTGAGGCAAAGATGGTATAAGTATAAATAATGGAGAAATTGTGGAGTGCTGAAGATTTAAACCATAATAATAATAAAATGATATTATTCAAGACCTATGTATCTGAACCATCAATACTAAACATAAAGAAAGATACATTTGACGAGTCTTCTGTTTAAAATTGATTATTTCTCATTGATATACTATTATATATATAGGACTGAATGAATAAATCCTATAAGACATCATGAATTGGATATTCTTTAGTATGTATCTCAATTCCTTGTATATTAGTATATTAAGGTTGAGATGCAGAATAACAAGGTGTTATTAAAATAATGACACATACATGAATGTAAATGGGATAACATTACCCAATATTTCATCATCATCCTCCCAAAAACATTTAAAGGCCCAAAAGTAATTTTGGTTGATGTTAATTTCCTTATAAAGTATTCACTCACAATTTACAATAGTTAATATTTATATCTTTATCATCATTATAGGATCTAAATTATAGAATTGGTGATATGTCATGGAGTACCAAATTATGTAATTTCTTATTGATATGTGATGTTTATTATGTATATATAGAGAAGTCTTATGTTGAATCTTGTATATAGAGGTGTTTTTTAATATTGATTATTATCCTCAAAGAGATGTCCATTGTACGACAAACATTCAAACACCAAAGTATATGATGTGGTATTTTTATATTGATTCAAAAGGATGTTTGAATAACACCTTACACTAGTAAAGTTTTCTTGCAACTATATCATCCATTAAAGAATTCATATGGAATTTTATAAAGCCTGATAATGATAGAAGTTCATTAATCTTATATATTATATTGATGTTTGAGAATTAAATCTATCTGGGACAAAACTAGATATGTATTGAAATAAAAATTTAAATCCATTTAGTAGCATATATTAGAATCATAGAGTCGATGTAAATGTTTTGTAGACTATCATCATTGAGCAAGGGTGTTTAAGTTTGGGGAATCAAATTTCCTCTGAAAAATCCAGGAAATATGGTTAGAATAATTGTTAATAAGGGAATGTTCATATATATATTTATTGATTCCTTTTAATGTAATGATAATATTAGGACATTAGTTTTTTTAATTTTACAATACCATCGAATATATATCATGTTCATCAAGAAGTCCTTGTAAATCTAATGAATATGTATATATAAGATTCTTTATATTTACGTGACATGGAGGACATTAAACTAAAGAAAGATCACTCTTACATGGAAATAAATTTCTTGATATTTGATTTTGGAGTCAATGTGCTACAAAAAATACCCCTCAGATGATTAGGGATTATTGGAAAAACCCTAAATGTTAGGAAGATACATTATAACTTAATGATGTGACTGTGATAGAATTTATAGAGGGAAATTATTTTAAAGGGTATAATTAAAAACCATGAGAATCAATGATATATTTCTATATTAAAAAATTAGTATTTATGTTATATCATGCATTACATGAAAACCTTGTTTAATAAGACCTTCTTATAGTATTGTAACAGTTTTATGAAAATTATTTCTTTGTCTTTGACTTGATGTGTTTGAATAAGAACAATCACATTATGAAATTTAAATATATAAATCCTGATGTTGAATTATAGTAAGTTATCATTATATTATAAAAAAATTATGTAAAATACACATTTTAATATATAATTGTATACATATAATAATTTTATCAGGTGAATATAAACATTAAATTTTCATGATAAATAAAAATACTAGAATGAAATTCCAAAATTATCCAATAGAAATAAGATATTCAAGTAATTGAAATTTCAGTATTTAAATATTACTAGTTTTAGTAATAATAATTTTGTACAATAAATATGATTACGTATTTTTTAAATATTAGTTTTCTATAAATATGGATAAGATCCTTTGCATGTAAAAGGCTTGTTTTTCAGATTACTCATTTAAAAAAATGAATAATGACTTTCTATTTGATGTAAAAAAAATATTCAATAACAAAAAATTATTATAAATGAAATTTAAAGATTATATATCCAACTATATGAATTTGAAACCATATAATTATGATTACTAGTCATCTTGTAATTCTATGAACATATTATAATTGGAAAATGACAATATTTAAAAACCATTTGTTCAACATGTATTGTGGGTTCATTTTCAATAAAATATTTCAATTTCTGTAAATTTTATTTGATAATAGGGTTTTTTATTTTGAAACTGAATAACTACTATTATGTAATTAGAATAACATAATATCTAGTCACAATGAGTAGTAAAAATAGTAAAAATTTAGTATGTTAAAATCATAATGTGTTTATATGGAGTTGATCAAGCATATCATAGTCATTTTTTATTACACATTGTGTGTTCCAGTAATCAAAAAATTATGTTAAACTCATGAGCTATATTCATGTGTTATTTCACATTTTTTCACAAAACACTATGATTTTTTTTAAATGTTTTAATGATATTCCAAAAAAACGGACATTCTATTTTTGATATGAACAAGGGATGTTATGTTTTACTCCAGATTTTTAATTATATAATATGATTAAATATTAATAATGTAATGAAAAACTACACTATATTATATTTTTTTAAAAATTTATATCTGAAACAATTGTTTCAACACTCATGGACAACGTATAACTTTCCCATCTATGGAATCCAACACAACTAGGGTGGGAGATGAAAAGGTCATAGATATATTAGGGCATCTTAAATTGATATGAAAAAAATTAATCACTTGCTGAGGAAGACGATTTTACATGAAATCATAAACTTATAATGGGTTGTTTTATATTATTTTAGTGGCCATAGTCTAGAAGAACAATTTATTCAATGGCAGATAAGAAATTGATTATGTCCCTTGAGATGATATTTTTTGCATTGGGATGTGTTTTTAGTGAAATGGTTTTACTAGTAGCATATTTTCTATTGAGATATTTTGATAAATTGTTGTCATTAATTTAAAATAATAGTGGGAAGATAAAATAGAACACAAGGAAAATAGATATATTAATCAAACACACCTCAATAAATATTTCCCTCATTATAAATGCATTAAAATGAAGATAATATTACACATCTTAAAAAAATGACGATAAAATTATTTTGAAATTTTAGGATACCATTATAATACTATATATGTATGATATGGATTACATATGTAATATGGACATAATTATTGACTATACCAATGAATACAGAATGTTGTCTATCTAAAGGGAACAATATTGTTGATATTTTTCATCATATGATGAAATTGTTTTATGCGACATTAAAATAGAGATGAATTATTAAGATATATTATATTCCTTAGAAATAATGAAATGAATAGATTATTTGAACACCTATATATTGGGAATGTGTCAAAAATATTAATAAAACAATGATATTTTTATCATGTGAAAATTAAGGAAAAAATATCTTGGATGATAATTTAAGGTCATTGGACAATGTTAGAAGTGTTTTGAAAATGTTCATCTGATATTAGAATGTATTTTAATGAAATATCAAATTTATATCTAGTGATCAAAGTATAAATTATTGGGTAATTATTCATTAAAATTTCCAAACAATCATGGGAATCCTCCACCAAAGAGGCCAGGGGAAGAACAAAAAGATTATGTGATCACTACCGCTATGGTTGTAGTTCCCATATATGTGTTGAAATGTACTTTAATCATATAGAAAAATTTAGATATTTATTTATTGAATTATTAATCCTCAGACTTATTTATATCATCCATTATTGTGAATAAATAGATATTTCTCTATCATAATAAGAAGGGAGTTCAAAGTCAATACTATTTTTATAAAACCCACCATGAAATCGATGTGTCAGGAAGTTCTCATTTTTACTAAAAAAATGTTCAACATTCATGTTATTTATTAATATATGTAAATATATATTTACATTGATAAACTCATTATTATGAACCAACATTAAAAGTAATATTAATTTTTTTTATAAATTGGAGGAAATCAAGAATAATGATGAATATGTTGAATTGTATATCGTTAGAGTGAATACATTATCATATGATTCTTCTTTAAATCCTTTTCCTGTAGCTATTCAATGTTATATAAATGGGGTTAATAGTAGAGACAATCAATTGAAGAAAAATTTAATCATTAATGTAATAATATTATGATTATATAATGAATACGTTTACATATTTTCTAAGGAATTTTTTGGATAACATACATATCATGTAATTGCATTTTATATTCATTTCATACCTAATAAAAGATCTATATAAAAAACTACACATGTAATGACCCGTATAGATTTTGTGAAATTAACTATACAAATAGAGGATTTGTTTGACATAGGGTTTATATTCCACATTGTTTGACTTTAATAATCCTTATTCATTTCATAAATATGAATGATTGGTTTATGATGATATGAATTTATTATATTAAAATCGGTGATATTATAAAAAATAAAAACAATACACTTCTTATAATTGATGAATTCTTTGATCAACTTCATAGATCTAAAAAATTTCATTGATTGGGGTTCATTTTGGGAATTATCATTTCTATGTAAATAAGATGGTTATTTTAGAGATAATATTTTTAATGAGGTTAAGACATTATGAGAATTTAGTAATTACATTTGAATTAGCTATTTAATCCCAATTTTTATTGTACAAATGACAGTTAGTGCATTAATTTTTTTTGTTATATATAGTAATGCTATCATGAACTATTATACAATTTATGAAGATGATGAGAATAAACATTGCATCATTCTTTAGATGATTTGATGTAAATAATTATATGGCAAATTTAGAATGTTTGAATTTTGGCTTCAAGAAGGTTCTTTTATTAGTCTTATTTTACCCATAGATAGTATATCAGTTTATCCTATGATGAAAGAGGTATTATAATAATGGAATACACCAAGGAACACTACAATGTTATGTAGTTTTGTTGGTTTTTATGGTCACTATAGATAATACGTTCAAAATATTTCATGATTCCCTATCCTATTAATCAATATTATACATAATGGGGTTATGTTCTTATAGAAAAAGGATTTTCAATAGAGTCATGATGAATTTACGTTGATATTGGTGAATTATTCAATTTTGGATCTAACATTAAGAAATTATATATTTTTTATATATAGTGGTGCATTGAAAAAGGTACTAGTTTTTGTCATAATAAGTAATGATAATGTTAATTCTTATACATCATGGTAGTTATAGTTCCTGAACATAACTATTTATCCTATGATTTTATGTTGGATGTAATAATATGTTCATTAGAGATGTGTCGGTATTATCAATATGGTGAAATATGTGAGATATACACAAACCATAAGATCCTAAAATAAATATTTTCATGGAAATATATCTATAATGTAAAAGGTGACAATTCTAATTACTCAAGGATTATTATTTCTCAATACCCTACCACTCAGGTAAGATAAATAAGTTATTAGATGAATTTAGTGGGAAAGATCCGGGATTCCTTACAAAAATGAGGATTAATTGGGATTCTATGGTCGTGGATTAAGTGACTATAGATATGTAAATTATAATTTAAGGGTAAACCTCACCCCCTTTCAAATTATTTTGAAATAAAATTATTTATAAATATTAACTATTTCTAATAGATGATGTGGATTTTTAGAAGAAAATTAATTCTATGACGGATAGAAAATTGGAATAAATAATATTCTAAGAGGGAATTATTAAATTCAGTGATTTCATATGTGTTCCATATATACCTAAGATAAAAAAGGAATTATTGAATGATACACATTGTTTTAATTTCACCGTACAAAATGCTTTAAATATGATGTATTAGTATTTGGGGGTTATTTTTTTTGTGGGATAATACAATGAATGAAATTTATAATTATGTATCAATATTCATGGTTTATCAGTAGGTTATAGATGAAATATATCATATAAAATGGTTTATGAATCCACTACATATTACAATATTAAAATGTGATGAAAGCACAATATAGTTTATTTCTATATTACAATATACTCTAAGAGAGAATGATAAAATATTTCTTTTTATAGATCTCCAAATCAAATTTTTAAATTTTCATCCTATAAGGGATGTTTTACATCTATATTTTAATATATGACACTATGTTAAGGATTATTTAAGACTTTGTGGTGAATCTATTTCAATGATTTGTGGTCATGATCTATGAATTAAATAAAAAGTAGTTATCAGTTTTCATGAGAATCATAATAATACAATTCATATCAAAAACCACATATCATCCAAAATATATGGATAAATAGAATGGAATATTTAAACAATAGAATAAATACTTAGATCATACATACAAGAGTTTCATGATATGGGAAATTTTTATATAAAATTTTTAGAAATATATTATAAAAATTGTATCTACTCATGTAAAACAATGGTCTAGTATAAAGCATTACAATGAATGGGATGTCATATTATACTATGTTAGGAGGAATAAGTTGAAATGAAACATGTACTCCCAGAAAATCTAATGGAAAAAGGGTAAAAAAATTTAATATTCAAATTAAATAATTCTGTTGTATATTAAACAGTTATTTCAATATGTCAAGGTAAAATTTTTGATTCGTAGTGGGAGATCATGTTTTCTCTAATATACCACCAAAGAATCATGTCATATGAATCAGTATAATGGGGAATGCGTGTTATAGGTACATAAAACTATTTGAAATTATAAAAAATGGATCTATTTTTTACCACTTTAAAAATCCAAATATTTTCTAAAACTTATATGATATGTTCCTTATATGATTTTTAAGTAATAACTTGTAATACCAGACTCATGTTCTCACGTATGAAGATATGTAATAGGAATTTGATCTATCATAATGTGACAATCCAATCTAGATTCAGGAAACTATAGAGAAGGTATTTAAGAATAATTTTACTTTACTATTATAATTTATGTTGTTAAATGATAAAATTAATTAATATATATAGGAACCGTGTGATGTTATGGAGAAAAACCGCCATCATTTGTGTAAAAAGTAATATCTAGTAAAATTTTATAGAAAAAAATTATATAGAAGGATAGAATGTTACACCATCTATTCAATTATAGTATGTATAAATTATATATTAATCAAATTATAATATAATGATAATTTAATATTTCATCCCTCACAAAATTTTACATGACATGATGCATATTAGTTGTGATATTTCTTGAAAAAAATGCACAGATTTAATTTTTTATCATTCCCCAATGGAATAATATTATATAAATGAGTGAAAATGTATTATTTAAATATAAAACCTTTTAATATAAACAATGTGATATAATATATAGTGTTACAAATTTATTTTCTCCCAATTTAATTGAAATAAAAAAAGATAATTTATAGGTAAAAAGTGATATTGTGTAGAAATATGTTTTTAGATAAGTCACATTGCTTCTCCATTTTAAATAATTAAAATAATCATTTATTTTTAGTTATTTTAATGAGCATTATATAATTTAGATACAAATATAATAAATTAAATCCATATAATTATAATTATTACTCAAATAGTTAATGTATGATTATCTTATTATAGAAACATAAGTTTCATTCAAAATAGTTTCTTTGACATATTTTGTGGGTTTATTTCTATATTAAATTAATCCACCTATGTAATATTAATTATATAAAATTGATAAAATATTTTTTAAAATCATTGTTAATATTTTTAATATGGTCAAAATGATTTTTTACAATGAAATGTAGATAAACTAAAATATATTTACTATAGTTAAGGTAAAATTTGTTTTTTACCAAGGGTAACTCTTTAATGATAAAGAGAAAAATGAAAAAACAAATTATTTCTAAAAAAATAGTTGAAATCATTTTTTATGTTTCATGATTTAATTTGAATATAAACCTTTTCTCTTCCACATATCTAGGATTGTGACATGAATTTGTTGGAAAAAATTGAAAAATTATAATTTTCTCCCACCTCAATTATAAAAGTGAAAACCCTCTCTTTTTACAACCTCTAAAGACATTTAATATGAAAAAACTCTAACGAAATCTCTCACCAACATAATTATTCACATTTTAATGATTTCTTATTAACATTTGAAAAATACTAAGGTCATTAATAAGTGATACAATAGAGGATATTATATGGATGTTAATTTTTTTTTCAAAAAGATCATTCTTCTTTTTATATCATCTATTACAAACATCAATTATTCTTTCAAATTTATGATATAATAACACCATTATCACAAATATAGTGATATTTTATAATTTTATTAAATAATTTTTATCCATCACAATCACCATAAAATTATAAATAAAACCATCACCCTTGTTTATAGTGGACTACCTCTTCACAAACCGATTTACATTGTTTTCCATCACCGACTCATATAGATATTCATAATGATGATTCAACTGAATATATTTGATAAATTTTACAAAATAGATATTGTATACATTTAATATATCATATAATTAGTTTCCCTTTCAACCTATATGAAAATCAAAAAATCAATCATGTGTACATATGACCTACCATCTCTATGATATGATGTTATACATTATCCATGATCATGTTTTAGGATTGATTATACAAAGGTATCTAATAAAAAATAATTATATTTATATAATAATGTAAATATTTATATTTTGAAAATATACCCTATATACATGAAACATATCTTATATGCCAAAAATTACATGATTAAACAAATGACTTAACAACTAAAGCAATAGTGATAATGAAATATTATTATAGATTGGTTGATATGAATTTATATTATCATAGTATATGTTATTATATATATGAATATGGACACTTTCTAAATTGAAATATGTTTTTAACAATTAGTAATGATTTTGAATAATGATTAACTAATGTTATTTGTGAGATAATAAATTTATTTTCAATTTTCATTCCATTAAGACATCTTTTTGATTTTGAATATAATAACTTTTACATTTTCTGTATACGAATACATTGATAAATATAAAATCAATAATTATTTAATAATTTTTAATAATATTTTATTTAATTTTTATTCTGTCAATTCTATTGTATTTAAATGTCTCCAAAGTAGAATGAATTAGTTTTAAAATTCCCATTTTTATATCTATTATTTTTAATCAAAAAATATTATAATCTATTCCTCTTAAAATTAATCTATTTTCATAATTTCTAGGTCTTTATTGAGTATTTATATTCTCGCAATAATTTATTCTCTATTTCACTTAATTACTTTATATTAGTTTTTGAGTGAAAACCATTTTTTTAATCAGATATATTTTTATTTAATAATTATATTGAAAATAATACAAAAGTACATTTAATTACTCAAATATTTTATTTTAGTAATTTTTTTATTCTTGAAATTATTTAATATATTCAATGAATATTTATATGTTTTCATTTAAGATTTATTTCTGAATATCAAAAAAAAAGAAAACTGGAATGTTTTTAACTTATACAGTGATAACGAAAATCCCGACTACCATGCATATTTTTTTATTTTCAGCTTCATCTACCTGTATTAAATTTTTTCAAATAAATAAAAACCCGACTGAAATATTATTTTAATATTTCATATAAATTTTCTTTATTCATCAAAAGGTTATGATTTTCTTAAAAAACCCATCTTTTCAAATGAACTAATTGTCTCCTCTTATCCATTATTAATTTTTACATTAATAACATTATTTTGAAACATTAAAATGAAATTTATCAAGGTAAATAAAATTTATGTTAAACATTAATATATATTTTTTCATGGATATTATTATTTTATATTTCTAACACCATTTTTTACTTATAGTTTTTTTATGAATGTTATTTCATTGAATGAAGAATAATCTGATAATTGTTTATTTCAATGTGAATTTTTTATTTTATATGAAATGAATTTTATTTATTAATTAAATAGATTGTTAAGTATTTTATGAATAGATATTACATTAATTGATTTGTGGGGCTTGGTATAGATATCTCATTGATTCTTTTATAGGTCTCATGAGATAAATTAGTTGGAGAAACTAATTGAGTTTTTATATATACATACAAATAGTTATAAACTATCTTGGGGAAAGGTATTGACATAATACATATCAAAAAGTCCTGTATTAGGAAATATAATATTATGAATTTCATATTTTGAAATTTTATTTTATATTATCCATAATACTATTCAATTTAACTTATACATATATGCCATTAGTTCTGATATTATTCATTATATGGAATATGTTTTCAATTATGTACCTTTTAATATTTATTATTCATTATTTACTGTTGATTTCATCCACTTTACACTTATTTGTTTCCATTACCAAGGTTATGAAGATGATTAATTTGAATGATATTGAAGGATTTTGAGTATTATTTTTTATTATATTATATTACCAATGTAAAATTGGTATCATATATATATCTGGTAATCCAAAACTACTAAACTAATCGGTCATTTAGGATTAGGTAGCTTATATAATTTCTAATTTAATAACCTATACACTGACATTGGATTATTGGTGTTAGGTTTGTTACAATATAACATTCATACTTAATATAAATTTATTAATTAATGCGCAAAAAAAAACTTAAACTTTAGTAAGGTCATTTTTTCCAAAAAAAATCTCTATAAAATATGGTTTTGATTATTTTTGTGTTTAAAAATTATAATAAATTTATAAAAACATTTAGAAATTATATTTCATAAATATGATTTCATTTTTCAAATCAGAGTTTTTAAATTACCATAGTGTGTATTTTGAGAATTATTTTGAAATGAATAATTTTAGAGTGAATAGTGAAAACTATTGATTTCGATTGAAAATAGTAATTCTTTTAAAATAATTACAAATTTATATATTTATTTAAAATAGAAAAAATGTAAAATTTTATATCTATTATTTTTAATAATATAATTTTTTTCATTGGTATCAATTTTATGTTTTATTGTGATATAATTCCATTTTATAATTGAAAAGATATTTTTATGAAAAATATATTTCATTGTGTTTTCATTTTAATTTATTACAGTAATTTAATTATCTTATAGACAATTCAATTATGAAAATTTAACTCATTATTTGTAAACAAGATAATAAAATTGGAATGTATTTTCATTTATTTTAGTTCGACATGAATTGTAACTAATTAAATTTTTTTCAAGAACAATAATTTAAATATTTGACATCTTGTTACATTCATTATCGATTATGTACGTAATATATATTTATCAGAATAATTTATAAAAAATGTCACTCTCGGGAATAAACATATCTATAATTTATACAAAAGGATAAAAATAGATAATATAAAATTATAAATTTTATTCGAAATATATATTTCTGAATTTTTTTATAATTAATTTTTTAATGATTAAGTATCTTAAAATACTTTGAAACATTAAAAAGGATTTTTAGTCATCATAAATAATAAAAATAAATTATTTTGAAAATTTAAAGGTAATAAAAATTTAGTGGTTTTTTGAGTCTAATGAATCATATTGACAAATATAATATTTTAGGTATACATGAACAATTTATATTCTAATTAATTTTCTTTTATAATATTTGAATATGTATTGTAAAGGAATAGTTACAAAAGAACTATGAATTGATAATTTCTAAAAATCATTATTTTTTAAAACATTTTACAATTAAAAACCCTATATTGGGACAAGTGAAAGGGATATAGTTGATAATGTCAACCATATGAATCATTTTTCTTTTTTATGGTTACATTATTTACCAATAATGAGCAAGAAGAAATTATATTTCGATAATTGTCCAAATGATTAATAGGGTGGGGGTAAACCTGAGATACAAGTGTAATAACATAACCAATAAATGATAAACATTTATTTAATGATTGTATTTTGACTCATACTCACATTATGATTATATTATTTCAATTTGGACATATTTTCTCAATGAATATAATTTATATTAACCACTCACTAATAGAATGGAAAATTCTATATTTCATTGATGAAAATGATTGATTATTAATGATATTAAATGACCTAAAATAATATATTACTTGAATTTTTCACCTCATCCTATATCTTATAGTATTTCAATAAGACCATCTATCAAATGCTTAATGTGTCATACAAATGTTTTGTATTAATAAATAGGTATAACCATTTAACAAGAATTATCAACAAAATTTATTCATATATTTTAAATAAATATGTGTTATAATTTTAAAAACAATGATAATAGAATAATAAATATAAAAATTTTTTATTTTGACTATGAAAAAACCAATATCCAATTCTTTTCAATCTGTTGTAAAATACTAAAATTTCTCATGCGTGTGAGTGGATAACAGTGCCATGATGCTACATGATTTATTTATTTATATATACATTACATTAATAGTAATAAAGAATCACATAAATAATATATATATATATATATATATATTATTTTATAAAAATTATTTATTGAGGATTAATTATCATTTCACCTTATCCATTCCATCTTCTAAAAATGGAAACAACTTTCATCCATACGTATGACTTATCACCTACATGCATGTTGTATTTTATATTTCCATATCCATCTATTATGGATGAATCATAATATATATATATATATATTTTGATATCTATATGGGGATAAAATTTAATTGATTTATTGAACCGTGATCATTGTATAAGGTCATAGGCCTCCTAACATAAAAATGCATTTAAAATAATGATGTTATCATCCAAGAAATTTATTTTAAGTTGAAAATGATAAAAAATAGGTTATAAAATTTTATAATTAATTAATATATGATATAACATGCATGGTTAAATTCATTTTATAAATTTAAAATAAAATATTTATGATATTTGATGTTCAAATTTGTACGATGACTATTGAGACTTAAGGTCCTGAATTTATATCTTAATCTCATTTTATATGAGATTTATCATACATAGATTCCCCTTATAGATATTATATTATCCTCATTTGAAAAATAAGTTTTATTTTTATTATATTAAATTTTTGCAGGATTACATGTTTTCCTTTCTTTTCTAAAATTTAATCATTCAAATGACTAGAATGATGTTTTCAGGTAAATTTAAATAGGTTTTACTATTCAGTTAGAATATTTTTCCATTATATTCAAAGTTTTATATATTATACTTTCATGAATAATATTTATTATTCTCCAATGATATCAAAAAATAATAATGTTAATAATTTTAGAGTTTTAATGACAGCTTTCTAGGAATATTCTAACAATTTTCAATATGATAGAGTTTTGACTTTAAAAAAAATGTTAATGGAATCATTCATTTCATATAAATGGAAAGAATTTATTTTCCAAACATTATGACCACATAATGATTCAAAAAAACCTTATAGGTTTTAATGGTTATTTTCATAGATAATAATTTTAATTTTTTTTTGTAAATTTTTATTTTTAAAAAAGATATTTTAAAAAATGATTATTTTTATCAGTAAATATTATAGTAATTTTGTAAATAATATTCATAAATAATAACATGTATTCATATTAATTTTTCATTACTAGATATTTTATCTATTTATTCCAAACATCATATTTGATATTCATTTTTATGATAAGTTTTAAAGTATTTTTATGATACCCTTTCTCTATTATAAGATATGTGACATGATGACTTGATGGATTATTTTGGATCCACTATAACATATATCTTTGGTTTCATTATATGAAATATGTGCATGAATTTATCTTTACATCCAATGCATTAGAAAAACATTTAAATATAATTAGATAAATATTATAAACATGTTTGTGTGCTTTATCTACTATAGTAATGTCGATGGGATTCTTGATTGATAATGAGAAATGAGTAATGATTCTTGATCCATTTTGATATGAGAAACATGTTTTGATGCCTAATACTTAATGATTTTATGGTCTGGGTAGTTAACAATGACATTTGAAATGGTTTATATACATAGGTTAGATACAAATTATTATAAAATATGTTAATTCTTATGATAAGAAATTATGGTTTGTGATCAGTCTGTGATTATTTTTAACTATTACGATTCAGGTCTTATCAAATTACAATATTTAATTAAATGAATCATGATTGAAATAAATGATATAATTGGAATTAAATATATATATTATGATTAGAATCACATACAGTTATACTTATTTTAGGATTTGATATTATCATCAATTTGTATCTCCCCTATTTAAAATTACTGAGAATCTCATCTCACCCATTTATAATGTTTCATTTCACTAGGATATGAAAAATGGTTTAAATAGGTTTTTTCATAAAGAGTGTATTATGATAAAAATATTATAATAGATGAAGAAGAATGTATAGGAATAATAATTTTATATATTTTGTCTCCGATTTGACTAAACCTTTAGATTTTATCCTAGATCATAATGTCAACTAATGAATATTGACCAAAAAATATATAATATTATTTTATGGAATGATTAATTAACAATAGTCTATTTGATCATAGACCCTATATTTAAAAAATTATATTTTATATGTCAAATGAAATAATAATAACTTATCACCCTAAAGATAATAATGAAAAATAAAAAAAACTAGTTGAAATTATATATTCTTTAACCGTAAATCATGTGGAGTGTTTTCCATAAATTGTTTTGAATTAATTAAGTATCATTATTTGAATATTATGAAGTAATAGATGAAATTTGTAAACATATCCAAGTTAAAAATATGATATTTCATTATAAATAAATACTAAATTCATGTAGTTCGTAGTGACAACATTAATTAATTTTTTAGTGAATATTAATTACTTTTTTATGATTTAATTTATTCAAGGTGGTAAAATATGACACCCAAAATTTTTAATTTATATCACTCATTCATTGAAATCAACATTTTTAGTGCTTTCCTTACTCACAACGTCATTATCAAATGACTAATTAAAAATTTTAAGCAAATTTAATATAATATTTTATAAATAAAAATCCTATGGAAAATAAAAAGATACTACTGAACAAAAGTTTCATATATTTATTTGATAAATAATTAATATGATTAAATATAAAAGTGTTATTTATTCTCAAATAAACTTCTTTAAATAAGGTAAATTTTATCATAATAAATTATGTTTAAAAAATTTATAATATTATTATATATTAACAAAATATCGAAAATATTAAAATTATAAGGATTAATTAATTTGTATTAATAATAATTCAAAAATTATGTTTTCTATATAAATTTATTTCATTATTTTTTTCATTCTCATTTAAAATATAAAATTATAAATTATAGATTTTTTTCCTTCAAAAAAATAAAAATATTTTTTAATTTCTCCTTCCAAAATTATCTTATGATGAATTTATAATTGTTTTATGAAAATTTATAATATTTGGGTGAATATTAAAAATTATAGATTTTCCAATTATTCCCTTTTACGACATTTTCATTATACATGGATGACGTTAAAAATTGTGAAAACCTTTTTTTATTGTATAGAAATATAAATAAAATGAAATTAATCATCCACAACTTAAATAACGAATTTTAATGCCCCATATTTATCATTTTGGTAGCTTAACTAATATTTTATGCTAATCAAACACAATTGGGATGATTATATTTTATTTAATTATCCCCGATATTAAATTTATTTTTATATATTTTTAATGTTTCTTAATTTCAATTCTACCAATAATTAATCAATTCATATAATATAAATCCAATCCACGAAAATGTTTTTAAATATTAATTCATAAGGAAAAAAATTTCTATAATTTTTTTATTTGTTAGTTCTAAAAATATTAAAAATATTATAAATCAGGTAATATATATTATAAATAATGAATCCCATTTTTTGTATTATTTCATAAATGTTATTTTAGAATTCTTATTTTATCTTAACGTGTTAAAAGTAATTTTCTTTTGAAAAACATAGTTATCATATTAATAAAATAATGGATAAATTATAAAGTAAAACTGAAAAATAATTTAAAACATAATAAAGAACGTTATTAAAAATATATGGAATGGGATATATAGAGAATTTCTATTCATCCTATCCATTATATTAAATTATTTTATCCACTTAACCATTTAATAGTAACTTATACTTTTATTATATTTCAAAAATTTACTCCTCTCCCTAATAAAAGTTTCCATTACAACCCCACATATCTTCACACCCATGCATCTTATATTAAGTAAAAAAATTTGATATAACTCTACAAAAATCCCATACATTCCCTAATGTTTTTTTCTTCTCAAATGACTAATGCAAATAGATTAATATTTTCTCCAATGGATTTCTCTACAAATGATAAATGCATAATGCTTAATTATGTCAATGTCCTTTTTACCTTTATTTTATGTTTTAAAATATCTAAATATAATAATTAATTATTAAAATAACTATATCAGTATAATAATAATAATAATAATTAAATTTTAATATTCTTGGCAGAAACCCTTTTATACATATTTACAGACCAATTGTGAAAAATAACATGTTGCTTATGTTTTGGGATGACAACTTCTAACATAGTTTTTTATCCTTTTGTTTAAAATAGTCTTATGTGGTAGGTTATAAAATATTATTTAATATATTAATATGTTATTTATATCATTTTTAATAATTTTGAAATTATAATCTACTTCTTACCCATATCTCATTATATGGAAAATGAGAATTCTAGCATTTTATATGTGTGGACTACAGCCTTTACAAAGGAACATATTTTATTTTCCCTAGATGTAGTATTTATTCATTTTATACCCTATAAAATTTTATTATAATTCTTTGAAAAATATAAAAAAATATATTTATTCTTCTTAATGTTGATATTATAAAAAAATGATCACTTTCCTATTCGAATTCACCCTCTCAGTTTAACATGTTCTTTTTTATGTCATTGAAACAAACTATATGGAAAATGATCTTTATATCTATCATTTATTAGAATATATAAATGACGTAATATATTATTATAAATTAATTTATAATTAATATATGGTTTATTTTATTGGTATCAATATAGTCATATTTAAATGATTACTAATATACCACATATTATTCAAAAAAATCTCCAAATAAAAAAATGATGTTTATTTCTTCTCCAATAACATTATAGAGAATAATTATGGAATAAAATTTGAATTTTAATGTTACAAAAAAAATCTAATGCCCTAAAGAAATTACAAATCATGAAAATTTTGTCACAGAATAAGTTGGGACATGGACATTACAATGAATGTGAATAATAATTAATATCGCAATCATCTATACAAGAATATAATATATAAAATGTTAGTAAATGTATAATAAAAAAATTAATTTAATAATATAAAATGTAATATATATCATTAATTATTTGATATAATTGAATAATATAGGTTTATTTTTTATTCATGAAGTTAGACTGTATATTAAATAGAGGGAATACAGGGTATGTTAATTTTCTCATATCGATTTTTATGTTGATTCCTATACCATATTCTAATATATTATTATTCAATATATTTTATATATGTCCCACTTATGTCATAAAATAATGTTATTAACTAATAGAATATATATATAAGTATCATTTTCTCCCTCTCAAGACATTTTTATTTGAATGGAAATGATGTTTTAAATGATTTTGTAATCTCAAACACCCATTTTTATTTAAAATAGTTCATATTAAATTTATTACTTTTACTTTTCAATTAATGAACCATATGTTTTTAAATTATCCATTATCTTTGACATTGGGGAAATGAATTTTTTTAAATATACATATTTAAGGAATTTATTACATATTAAATGTTTACATTTTCAAAAATATTTCACATATATTTAATATTGATATAACTTCCATGTAAATATTTTCTCATTTTTTCCTAGTTTTATTTTTCAAATATTATATTAAGTTTTATCACATGTCTCTATAATATTTCTATTTTTCTATTTTTATTAAGATGTTTTTTAATTATTTCATCAATGTGGTTTTGCAAAATAAGTGTTTAGAAATATTAAGAATGTTTTATATTCTTTTATAATCATATTCATTATCATTATCTCCACATTCCATTTATTAAACCATTAAATAAATTCATACAAATATTATTTATTATAGTTTATAAATGTAAATTTTATACAATAATTTCACTCTACATTTTAAAAAATGACTTTTTAATGTGATCTAAAACATCGACCAATAAATCAATGCTAAAAACGATTTATAGAAACATTATAATAGTTTTTATTACATTTTACACATTATGACAAAAGTATTTATTAAATTTAAAAAAATCATAAACTTCCATGTAAATATTGTGGAAATATTATTATTTTGGGGGATCAAATTTTTGGAAACCAATGAACGAATTCAGGATCCATTACACCATCTTGATGTTTAAAGTGTTCTTTACATGATGGTGTTTATCATAAATTTCAACATCAATAAAATATTCTTTAGTTTCATTGGGGATATGTGCATTGGAACCCATGGTAATACTTTGTATTGATTTCCTAGGAAATATTTGGATGATTTTTTTAAATCCATATCATTTCATGGTGATAATTATATTAGGTTTTAAATATAAATATTTTAAAAACCCTCAAATAATGGTTGTATAAGTGAATATTATTATAATTGGTGGGGTATTTTTTCCCCATCAAATTAATTAGTTAAGGAATTATGTAATATGATATTATTAACTATTATATGATCATGGTTTTGGATAATTTGTTCCAATATTTTTTTTATTGATTAAAATATCTGTATATTTATTCACATGTTTTTTGTTTGAGCGTAACAAATAAAGCATTGTTTGTGGTATTTTTGTGGAAATGTTGTGGGTATCTTTATTAAGTTATTGTTAAACGAATGTGATGTGGATGAATTATTTACATGTGATTGTGTTAATTTGTTTTAGGTAACATTGTTCACATATTATCTAGCGTTCACATAATGTAGATATATTTTTTATATTGTTTTTTTAATTAAATTTATGTATCATTGTTTATATGAGTTTTATTGAATGTGTTCTAAGTGAAATCACTCACATGGTTTTGTGTGAATAATATTTTTATCACTTTGTTAACATATTTGTTGTATGAATATGATATAGGTAGATTTCATTATAAGATTTTTATGGTTATTATGGTTATATATTCCTTATTAATACATTGTATGGTATTTATGATAAATTTCATTGATTATAATTGATTGATCAGGTTTATTATATCATTTTTTCTCACTCACACCCCACAATATATGTTTATTTGTATAAGAAGAAATTTTCCTATACCATGAATTGTGGACAAATATTATTACCCCTTATTATTAAATTAAATGACATTTATCACATTCTCATTTTTCTCATATTCTTACAACCCAACACATGGTGAGACGATGATAAATTTCACATTACTGAGTGTTTAATCTCATCCATTTAATATGTTTCATTCCATGGTAATGAATAATAGATTATACAGTAAGGTGTATAGTAAGAATTAAATTGTTTTTATTTAAGATAAATGTTCACAACCTTACACATATAATTTAAATATGTGGTGGATACTCAATGACATTAATCATATTGTTTATGAGATTGTGTGATTATCATAAATTGAAATTTTTATCTAGTAAAAATCATATAAAGTAGTGATATTTTTTACTTTGATTATCCTTTTATTGTATTAAATACAACGTTTAAAGAATTTTTTTATCTAAATATTAATTACTTCATTTCTAGGAAACCTCTTCCCCAAATAAAATTCTATGATATCACAATACAACAATACTAAAAAACCATGAATAAAAAATTCAAACCATGGATAAATGGAATTTTTCAATACATGTGTTACCTAAGTGTAAGCATATGGTCCATCCCATATTATACCAAGTTTAATCAACATTACGATTACAAAAATTGTTTAATAAAACAAAACATGACTATGATACCACATTATAAAATCCAAAACCGGGTTATCAAGAGTCGTTCTAGAATTTGGATTCGACGTAACCAAAGGTTGTACTACAAACATGATAAATGCTAACAAATTTTATTACTAGTCTATATATATTAATTGGATTCTATACAATCTATCTGATAACTGTTAACAATGAATTAAACATAATATACAATTTTAAATAATATAATATCTAATTATAGACGATTTATTGATAATACATAAATAACAAAAAGGAATATGAAATAACGAAATAAGTGAAAACTATTATTTCTATTCATGATGTACATTATATTCATAGATTCCATATGGAGAAACAATATTAAAAAAATTAAAAAAATAATTATAATTTATATATAATAAAAATTAGTTTCTAAGACTCCATGTAGTCCTATATACAAATCTAATCAATAAAACACTAGCTCCAAAATAAATCACCGAGCACATTCCCATTTGAGTATTAATGACCATAAAGTCAGTGCACACAATATATTTCAGCTAAAAGGTGTGAGAAATATAATTTGTAGGCTAAAATTATGGTGTAATTAAAATATCAGATATATATCGATAAACTATAAATTTGTATTCCAAAAAATAAGTTATAAAATCCTAACTATAAGGTCATGTTGTTATAATAATTCAAATAGATAAGAAACTAATCTGATATAATCTAGTGGATGATTAGAATGAAAATTACTATTGACTGATCACACGAAGAAGGTGAATAATTCATCATTAATGATTATATTAATTATATTGTTAAATATGTTATCAGTATAATAAAATTTATTATAGGTGTATTGTTTTTCATTAATAATAATAAAAAGCAATTGGTGTATGGGTTATACCAACTCATAAAAAAATTGTCCGAATATATTATATGATCTAATAAATGTATTTGTGAATAAGTTATCACTAATAATAAATATTATGAAATTGTTTGATAACACCACTAATAAAAAATATATCGATGAATAATTTATCAGAATTATATGGGTGACCTCCCTGCTATGAATGAATGCATTATAAACACATATAACATCATTATAGATAAAATATGTACAGAATGTCATAATATATATCAATATGGGAATCAATAATTTTTCAGTTGGGTCTAAGATAAAGAACAATGAACAATGAGAGGGAACACGATATTTGAACAAGGTTATTCTTTAAAACATTAAATGGATATTTTTCATCCACTCATTGTTGTTTAAGGAATCATTAGTTCTAGAATAGATTCTAATAAATTTTTTTGAAAGATATAAAGTTGAACAAATTCCATAGTATAATTTTATATCACGCCTCTCAATAAAATGGGGTTTAAATTGTAGATGCATTATTGGTATCTTCCATGAATTTTATATAACATTTATCACCATTGATTATTGATAATAGATCAAAGATGGTGATTCATCTATGGTGGAAAATGTGGATTCCGATAAAAAATATTGGATCCCTGTAAATCCTCTGTTATTTATCATGTCATTCTAGTTAATGGTGAAAACCCATTGAGAAACAAAAACAGTTTGAGTATACTCTATCAATACTAAGATTACCACATCTATAAGATATTCATGGATGAGTGTAACACCCCGAGATTTTATGAAAAATATTATTTTTAATTTCATTAATGTCTTGTGTTGGACGCTACACCAAAAGGAGCTTACACAACACGCATCCTTGACTTGCCTTGCATTACACGCAATCATGACCTTCCTCGATAGCATGTTTAGTACGCAATACCGAGTATCACTAAACAATGATATGATATAAAAATATTATTAAAACTAGCCGTTATGAATAGTAATAACCACTTTTTGAAATTTTTTAAATTTTATTTTTCAAAATGGAATTCATTTTTGGATTGGGAATATCGAAATTATCCTAAGGTAAAATTTTGGTAATTTTCGGATAACTTTCATTTTATGAAGAATAGTGAAAATTACTAAATTTTAATTAAAAACAACCTTTTTAATTGAAATAATTAATAGTGATAAATTATTAATTTGAGTGGTTTAAATTATATTTATAATATATTTTTACAATTTAATAAAATGTTTGTCATTGGATGTAATTTCACATTTAAACATGACATAAACAAGTGTCAATCTTTTGATAGTTATTATCTCTTAAGAAAACACTATTTGTTTTCACGACGGTAAAAAAATTTTAAATTAATTAATGAAACTGATATGTTTTCAATTTGGTAAAATAGGCATCATTTTTGAGTTCATAATATCAAATATATCTTTGGAATAATTTTTGGTATTTTTCTGGAAACTATCAATTTTTTTGATGAATAGTGAAACCACTAAGTGGTAGTTAAGAAAAATGAATTTTTCATAAAACATAATATTACCACATTTGTGAGTGGAATTTAAAAAAACCGAAAGACACGGTTGATGTCAGTAAGTAAAATGCGGTTCAATGAGATGAAAATAATTTTTGGTGAATAGTAACATTTTACTTTTTTTACCATGGTTATAAGTAAATAGGGTAATTAAGGGTAAAAATGATATTATTATTACCCTAACACATGTCCTAATTCTATTGGATATTTTTAATTCGTCCAAAAACATCCTTAGGAATAATATATGACCATTTAGGCCCACATGGATTAGATTAGGACATTTATTATTAATCTATTTAATGAAGGGTTAAAATATTTAAAATCAATGTTTAATAAGTAAATAATTTTTAATATAGGGTAATACATAAGATAAATTAGACTATAAATATTAATTAGAAAGATAAAAATATTTCCAACATAATGATATTTAATTTTTAGTTTTTAGACTTTAAATATGTTAATTTATTTATGACACAAAAATGATGCAACAATTATCTTATTAATGAAATATTGACATAATTTATGTTATAAATACCCAAATAAATGTCATTTGAGACTTTTTATGAATTAAACTAATTTTATAGGTTAATATGACATGTTAGTGTTGATTTAATTAACGTTTTTCTTTCTAATAATTCTATTATGATTTTCACAAAAATCCATTACTAAATTGTGTCAAAATTGACATAAAATAGTTTTTAAAACAAATATTATATTATTAATTTTTATTTTATTCCTAAAAATCTAAGGTTCAGCCAAATGACTTAGATAAGGTTATATATATTAATAATAAACAACTTGGGGTTCGTTGGTCTTGTTATAGTATGTTTATTAACCTTATAGTTTAAGAACACAAAAAGACACGATAAATGTAAAATTATCTAACTTAAATTTAAAACTAAATGATAAGGTTAAAATAGTAAAATAAACTTGTTCAAATTCTATTTGATGAGAGGATTTCGACCCATCCCCACCTTAGCATCGAAATAAATCAATTTTGAGCTATTTATAACCGAATTTGGCTTTATAATAAAAAAATATTTTTAGTTATCCCAATGGTGCCGCTCTCCTCCCTTATAAAAAGGAACCTCCTCCCTCTCTTCCTCACACCACTTTGAGCCTTCATTCTCATTAAACCCCTGAAAAATTATCTTCTCCACATCCCTTAAAACAGCCTAGAGGTCCTGGTCTTCTTCAAATACCAATTTTAATGCCCTAAGAGGAGGACTCAAAGAGGCCCTTCAAATAAGAGGTAATGACCGTTACCAATTCTTTCAACATTATTTCTTCTTCCACTTCATCTTATTAGGTTGTTTAATTATGAAGTAATAACATCAGTATCACTAATATAATGATATGTTATTATAAGTATGAAATAACCCTATTTCACCATCTAACCATCCTATGGAAAACAAAATCACCGCGCGTGCGTACGTACAGAATACCGTCTCCACGCCGTGGTGTAATCTATTTTCCACCACCACCTTACTTGGATGGGTATAATGGTGTACATAATAACTAAATATGATTATTTTAAAGTGATATTGATTCTGAAATAGTATACATACACTCCAATACAATTCCACGATCATGAAAATGATATCATCGCTCGTGCGTACGTACGGACTACCATCTCCACGGCGTGATGAGATTCATTCTCCACGTTTACCATTCATGAATGAATATAAAGTATATATAATAAGTAATCATGAAATATATGACATAATAATGATACTGGATTTATGTGTATATATATGTATGCCATCTACTCAATTCCATTCAACTCAATATGGAATCAAAAATAGTGTTCATGCGTACGTACAGCCTACCATCTCCATGAACGGTGAATTTATTTCCATTTATTGATCCATTATATATATGTATATTCTGAATATATATTATTTATAAATCATATTTTACATTCTGGATTTAATTAATCATGATCTATGTAATCATATGAATAAATACAAGTTAAAACACGAACGACAAATGAGACGATTTTACCCAAAACGCTACTTTAACATGAATTTACAAAATAACGGGTAATATAAAGTAATAAGTGAACCATATATGATATAGTAACAATGAATATGATTCTGTAATAAGTCAATGACATTAATTAAATCATTATACAGGAGGTTCGGACACTTACGAAGCAAATCAGACCTATGGTAAGGAAAAATATCACAATCTCATTTTTATCCAAGATTGTTTATACTTTGGTATTTACTGGGGTGTATTTTATCATCCACATCAATGTTTCTTCAATATGTAATATTTATATCCTTATACAATATTTTATATCCAATTTTACCCTTCGGTGAGTTTTTAGTAAAAGATATGAAGGGAATCATTTGTCGGTTTTCGTACGAGGTACTTTTTGACTTTTCTGAAAAAAGGACGAGAAGAATGTTTTTTAACATATACGGAATGAATGGATTTTTAAAACAATATTTCCAAGAATCGTCCTTTAGAAGTTTTCAAGTTTATTTTTAACCAACTTCTTTTAGTTTAAAATTGTATGACATGTTAAGAAAGGAAAAATGTTTTTGAAGTAGAAAGGATATTTTCCTCAAGAATGGAGTTCAAGAGTTTTATCAAAATTATTTTCCATCTAAGATAATATAGGGTTCTGTTTATATCCCTATTATTACATGGATTTGATTATTTTGTTATGGAAATATTTTTATGAATTCTTTTATCTAATATTAATTGTTTTAGGATGTCATGATGTTTATGAATCCCATTTTTATTACATGGGTTATGCAATGATGTATGCTTTATAATTTGGTGACACACATAAGAATGGTATCATTATGAGATGGGTGGGACCTATATCTCCCTCCAATGAATTGAGTAAAGATTTTATATCTCATGAGATAGACATGGCTGGAACGGTAGGTTAAACCGGTTCAGTGAAACAGGACTGAAACGAGGAATGAACTCGGTTCAGAAATGGAATTTTTCCACTAAGATAGTCTTGGAAATGAGTCTTGACTAATAAGAAATGATTCTCTATGATTATGTGTGTATACCACAAAGTTTAATATTTTATGTTATGATTATTGGGATTACATTTCACTACTATGATTTGTCCCATGTTATGAAATTGTGATTTCTTTTGCAGGTTAAGATTTACAAAAGTTATGTTCTTATGTATATGATGTGATTGATATTTCTTTTGTTTACACTTACTGAGAATTTGAGCTCACCCTTTTATGTTTTCTTTTCCCCAGGATATAAAGAATGTTTTTAGGTAAAAAAATGGAAGTTATTTATGGGATATTTTGAAGATCTTTCACCACGATTAGAAGATTATATTCCGAGTTTCCAAAGACACTAAACTATTACGGTCCTTGTGTGTGTGGGTTTTTGTTATGTACTAAGTATTCTGCTAATGTTATGTAATGTACATGTACGTTAAGCCTTGGGTCTCTACAGTTGGTATCAGAGGAACGGTTTAGTCAACCTTTGGAAACTAGGATGCGAAAATGTTAGTGAGGTCCTTAGAGATATTTCTAAGGTATGTCTTGGGATGTCTCTAAGGTTAAGTATACGTATAGGTTATAGTCCAAGAAATGCGCTAACGATCGTAGAATTTAACCTAATATGTTAGATATTGAGGGTACTCCCCCTTTACTATGTTGTTTTCTCTAGCATGATTTTTTCCTCTCATAGAATTCTTTTTGTGTTTTAGTTAATGGAGGGAACCAGAAGGAATTAGGTTAACATTGAATCCAATGGACAAATTGGTGACTAGGAGCAACAAAATTGTGTAATGCCTGGAGAGAAAGATATTGTGATTATGCCGGATCATTCATCGTGATATATGATTAACAAGGTGAAATTTAGTGGTATGCTTAATTCATAAAAGAAGAGGAAGATAGACTATTATACATGTTCGCATGTTGAGGAGCATAAGGAAAGGAAGATTGAGATTTATAAAGAAGGGAAGAAGAACATTGAGGAATACCTCAAATGGAGGGACCGATGTTATCTGTGTGGAGAAAAGGGTCATGGAGTGACAGACTGTTATGGAGTTCAATGTATTATTTCTGGAGAAGATGGGCATTACCCATCTCAATGCACTGTCCTAAAAAGTAACTTCTAAATCAATGAAGGAATTATTCCAGGACAATAATTGAAGAGGATGGATTGAAGTGTTTTTGTATTGGTATTCAAGAATAATGTTATTGAGGTTCTTTTATTGTGTATTAGAATATTATTGTATTATTCTATTGTGGTTTTCAATAATTTTAAGGTACCAGCAAACATGAAAAGTGATTCAAATATTTTGGAAAGCAGATGATATCCTCATAATGAAGGGATAAGAAGAAAATGAAATGTTTGACAGTATTAATGAGCTCATGATTGATATAAGGACTAAGTGATATCATGGTTTGAGTATATATAATTTTGAGGATTTTGGTATGTGGAAAGTGTTAACTTTTAACTACATTCATGTTTTCACTATGGTTCAATTAATGGGTATTCATTCTTCAAGAGAATACATGATTAAGGTATTCACATGTTTGTAATTTTACCAACAAGATATATCTTATGATATATTGGGGATAAATGATGGTATTCACGTGATTGTTATGTGACATTTCATGTAATCATTTTCTTTATACTATGAGCTTGGACCGAAGTATTTTAGATAAGACAAAATATTGGAATGGATTATGTTGGACATAAGTTAGTATTGTTTAAGGATATGACATTTTTCGATAGTATTTATGGGATGTTATAGTAATGTAGTTTTAGAAAAAGGACAACCTGCATGTCACACCTGTCCTTTTAAATTTTACATTTTATTATTTTTATTAGGCATCAGATAGTTCGCGTCGAGGCCCAACATAAATTTTTCCGAGCTCTTTTTAGAAACAAATGTTTCGCTCTTAGTTGCGTCCAGCGCACCACAGTCGAAGCGGTGTGACCTCGCCTGGATCGTCGCGCAACCTCGCCCAGATCGCCCCATGGCCTGCCTGATGTTTGAGGGAGAAGAAAAATGTGTAGCAAATAATAAAGTGAGAACGCAATGAAGATTGGGAACGTGCGTCCTGGGGCGAGGCACAGCTCAGGCGAGGTATGATTTTGAAACCGCACAACCTCGCTTGGTCCACTGCGTGACCTACCCTTGTTCAAATAATTAATTGAAATGAATAAGTAATAAAGCAATAAAATTAATTGCATCGTCAAATAAAAATAGTGTAAAATAATTTAATAATTTAATGATTTATAAATATTAACAAGGAAAATAATTTTATTATGAACAATAATGATAATAATATCGTGTTATTACTATAAAATTTATTACAATCAAGTTTGTTATTATCCGATTATTATTATTGTCATGTTTTTATTATAATTAATTTTAATAGTATTAATATTTATATTATTACTAATTTGTTATGTTTGTAGATTTTTTTAGTTTCTTTTTATTTATTTATTCTTTTTCCCTTCTTTTCTTTACTTTTTTCCCAATCCAGTCGGGTTCCCACCCCCTAGAACCCTGCTGCGCTACCCCTGCCCATCTGGTTCATCCTCCAGCCCGCCGCACTGCGCCGTCCGTCCGGCGTTGCCTCCTCTCGGATCCACGCTACTAGCGCCACACCCCACCTTTCCCGGCAGTTCTCCTACTCCGATGAACCCCGACACCCCCTGCTCCGGTGAACCCCGCACACCCCGGTGGCTGCACCGCACCCCCCTGGCCGACGGCCCCTGCTCCATATGGCGGTCCTATCCCTATCTCACCGCCTCCGACTACACATCTCTGTCTTTTCTCCACCTCCCTTCCTCCAGCTCTGCCAACGCATCTTCAATGTTTATCAGTTCTTCCACATCTCCTCCCTGTTTGATATCTCCTTCCTCGTTTTTTTCCTTTTCTCAGCTTCCACAGCGAACCCTATGTCCCTATGTACCCGCGCCCCATCTCTCCCCGCCTCTGTTTAACCGCATCCCCTTGTCACAGCTCTCCTCTTTTGTGACTACCTAACTGCCTCAATCGGGCTCATCTAAACCCTAGCACCCTGGATCAGTCTTCGAACCATCTGCAATTCGTCCCTGTGATCCGATTCGGTCCTACATCCCCCACAGATTTGACTATGTCTTCCAGAAAGCCTCAATCCCCCCTTTGAAACCCTAACTGCTTTCAGCAACCACTTCCAGTTCGTTGCCCCAGTGTAATGAAAGCTATTGAAAAACGCGAAGTAGATCTCTCATCATCTGTGTAGTATACTGATTAGTAGCTTTACCGACATATCATCACCATCATCTTATCCCACGCACACCTCTACGCCTCCCAAATGTGCTCGGGCAGCCCCCCAATGTCTTCGCCGCAGGTGCGTTTTATTTAGTTTGGTTGGTTCTTCCTTCGGAAGATTTCCAAGTTAGATTTTATGTGGTTTTTAGTCTGCGTTTGATGATATTTTTGGTCTCATTCTTGTTTTAGGGTTCTATTGAGTTTGTTTATGGTGCGTAATAGGTGCAGAGGAATATCCGCACAAGTTTTGGTAAAATTAAACACCGAGGTAGGTGGTTCCATGTCATTACTTCATTTAGATAATTTAATTTGTTTGTTTAGTTTAACATAATATGTGCTATGGTTTAGTTGCAAGATGCGAATTATGTTTATAATGTTTTGGTAGAGCTGTAGAGGTTTTGCAAAAATGCATTTTAAAAATGGTGTAATATGCGTGCGTGATGAATGTTGCACTCTTCTTTAGAAATTTCCATTTTTATTCCTTTCGATTCGGTTGTGGTAAATTCTAGAAATGTCTAATAATTGTTTATAGTGTTCCAAAGAGGTTTTGAAAGGGGTGATTTGTGAAATTAATTTTGTAATGGTTTCTTTTTCATGCATCATGTTTCATAAGTTGAGGAATTGTTTATTTAAGTGGCGTTTTTAGTGAGAAACATGGTTGAACGGTTTTTGAGGGTTGTTTGGCAGGTGCGAAAGTTGTTTTTAAGTAACTTTGGGTGTTAGTATATTTAAATATATATTTTCAAAGTATATGAATCACTTTTGGTGTGTTTTCCTTGTTGTGTACCGTTGAAGTTGAATATGATTTCACTTTTAAAGTGGTGTATTTTTATAAAAAGATACATGTCGTGTGCGCGCATCATTAAAATAGTGCTTTGGTATGCAAATGGTGACTTTTGTGTGCAATATCTTGTTTGGTCTGTGAAATGATAAATAAATATATTATGTGAATGTGAAACTTGTTTGAGCACAAGGGAAAACCCTGGGTATCTTGGTGGGCGGACTAGAACTAGTGCGCTAGTGAACCGGATGGGTGTCGTCCCTATTTCACTTAGCTGGATTGACGATTGCAACACTAACAAAACATGATATATGAGGGTCGTGGCCTTCTAAGCCACATGTTTTGAGGGTCGTGGCCTTCTAAGCCACGTTTTCTAAGGGTCGTGGCCTTCTAAGCCACGTTTTCTGAGGGTCGTGGCCTTCTAAGCCACGTTTCACCGAGACACGAGGTTCTAGGGTCCCACTCGAGCTAGATGAACCTTAGGGGTTTTACGCACAGTGCTCTACCATCAATGTCGTGGTGCCTTCTGTCGGTATATGGAGGACCACTTGGGTGTTAGCGTGTGTGTGTGTGTGTGTGTGTGAGTGTGTGTGTGTGTGTATGAGTATGTGTGTGTGCGTGTGTGAGAGAGTGTGTGTGTGCCCATAATGAACTTTCTTATCCTCTTATAAATTGTGTTTGTGAAATGAGTTCTTTTTAGTGTTTTTCTGTAGCATTTAGCTTGTAAATGTTTTCTTTAAAAGCATTTTTTTTAAAAGTATAATTTTTGAATAAGCACATTAAATTGTCTTTTGATGTTGTGGCATGAAACCATTTCTCGGTGACATCCTACTGGGATTTTAGCTCACACCCTGCATACATCCTTGGGTGTATGTAGATTCTGTTTCTTCTGTATTCCAGGTTGCGACTTCGTGCTCAGTGATGGTGGTTCAGGTTGCAGTTGGTCTTCTCATGCAGAATGGTGTTGATGTGGTCTCACTTCTGCCGGGAGGTTGAGTTTGAGTTTTAGTTTCCGCTTTCGTCTTTTCTTTTTAGTTATTGTTTTGAGTTGTAGACATTAAACTTGTTCATAGTTTAAAGGCACGTTTCGTTGTCTACTTCTAATTTCAGTTTATCTATCTTGTTGGTTGGTTTTTCTGTCTTGTATTTCGGGTAAAACCGTTCTCACTTGTTAAACATGATACCCGGGCACTTGTGCCAGCCCGTGGGGATCGGGAACGCCCTTCGGGCCTTGCCGCGGACCGGGCCGGGCACCGGGTCGGATGGCGACCCGGCCTGGTTCGTGACAAAATGGTATCAGTGGGGCAGGGTTTGCTCTCTTGGGTCGTTCTATTTTGAGATAGAGTCGGACTGGACCAAAATTAAGGTTGTCAGAACTCGGCGTTCTAGCTACGAGTAATGTGCCTGGCCAGCACACCTCGTGGCGGAACTTGAGTAACCAAAGTGTGTTGAGGTTTGTCTGTGTTTTTGGTCATTGCGGTTAATCTTGTCCATGGGAAATGAAAAAGGGGTAAGGTCAGTGGTCCTAGTGAGCTCGCAGGGTATGGCACGCCATGTGAAGCCGGGGACGCTGTCCTAGAATTCCCTCCGTTGCAGTGGCATGACTGGCGTATGGCTGCCAACCATACGTTCCAGTCACCCTCTGACACATGTTTTATCTTGCGTCATTTCTCGTCTCTTTGTTTTGGATTCGTGAGAATTTGGTTTTTAGGTAAATATGTTTTGGTCTTGGAAAAATGTTTTCAAATGAAAGGATTTAAAAAGAAAATGACGTGAAAGCTTTGGAAAGTGTGGGTTGGATGTTTTGGGTTTTGAAAAAAAATGGAATGGTTTGTTTTTGACCCTTGGTGTTCTCGTGGGAATCCACATTCATGAGTGTATATGGAAAAAAATGGTTAATGGAACGAGCGGATGAGTGCATGGATGGATATGAGGTGGGTGCCAGTGCGGCACATGAACATGCATGTGTGAGGCCCAAGAGACACCATTGGTGTTTGTGCAACCCACTGGCTTTGCTTATTTTTTAAAATGTTTTGTTAAATGAAAATTCGGTGTGTCGATAACCGGTGTTTGTGTGGTGTGTCCTTGTGTTTTAGAAATTTATGCTGTGAGGCATTTTGAGCCGAGGATCCTTTTGATTGATTTTTGTCTTGAGTATGATTTTTTTTTTGGTCAGGTGGTGTGAATGCATGTGGTTAATGGTCTCTTTTGAAAAAGTACATTGGGGAGCGCTTGCAGTGGTTTCCCCTACATGTTTGGTGTTTGCTTGTGGTATTTCTTGACCGTTGGACCAGTTTGGTTGGGTCTATAGTTTTCTTTCTTGACTAGTATATGCCCCCCCCATAAAGCGTTGTCATTTGATTGAAGTAGAACTACGGGGAATTCCCCATTGGCCGGCACTCCAATTGATTGAAGGACTCTCTTTTTGAATTATAGGATTGAACCCACCTCTCCTTATTACAACTAAGTAGATCCTCTCATAGTGGGATGATAGATGCGAGGGGAGTTGAACAGAGTTTTGGTTTCTTTGAGTTGCCTGAGTCATCGAGTATGAAATTTGATGTCGTTGCGCTTGAAGGTTTCCCCTAGAAACGGCGAAAGAAATTCCAGTGGGGAAGGGTGAAGGAGATTGAGAGCTTTCAGTGCTTATCGATGTTTTGAATGGTTGGTAGTGTTTACATTAGCCGCAAGGGTCATGTTCGGTGACGTCTTGCAGCGTGAGACCTCTTTGATCATCAACAGTGGTTTGGAAGCAACCCTAAGTCGTCGGTGTAGCCTATCGTTCTAAATGACCTCTAATCTTTGTTTTGTCTTGTTTATGAATGAGGTTTACGTTAGGCCACTAGTGTGGCAGACCCAGTCACATGGGTATGCTACGGTCAATTGTAGGAATCATGTGTTGTTTAAGACCTAGTTTGAAGTCCTTCTCCGTATAATGTTCCTCTCAACAGTAATGGTCATGTTCGGTGACGATTTGTGGTGTCGTGTTCTCATCCAGTGTGACAAAGGGTGATGCGCATGCACCATTGCAGCTCTTATGTTGGTTAATGTTTTGTGTATGATCAGTTGGATGTCATGGTGTGTTGTGTCTGATGGTGTATCCTCAGGTGCAATAGGATTTCGTGTGACACCAAAAAGGAGAAGCTCTGTTTGGGAGTTTTTCATGCCTGACTACGAGGCAGAAGATGCTTCAAACATCAGGGCTCCAGCCATAGGCCTTGGAGTGAAGCTGGCGCGTGGTCAGGAACCCCGGGAGTGTATGGGACCCTGACTTTATTTCTGTCATCGGTGTTGAAAGTGAAAGCAGTTTAAATTGTTTTTTTGGTTGTTCATTTTTGAATGAACCGTCTGGTTGCGTAATGTTTTTGTGACTATGCAGAGGCATGTCCGCCTCGATGCCTTGATGCCTTGGGGGTATTGTCCCATCAGATGTAATCACTTTTATTGGTCCTTGAGAGTCTATTGGGGAAATCATTCACAAAATTCTATAATGCTCATCCCGGGATGCAGATATGTTGGTCGGGTCTTAGGTCGTGGTTTTGACGCTGGGTGGTCGGGTCCCACCCTCCCCGCCCCTTGTGGTGGGTGGTTGGTCACCGTCGGAAAATTTTCAATATTTGTACCATCTGTTAGTTATAATAGTGGGGAGATCCACGACGAGTCTCGCACAAAGGTCCCTGTAATGAATCGATGTTGGCCTTCCTTAATGGTGGGGAGCCCACTCGGACCTCCCCATGTTGGTTTTCTAGTCTCGCCTTGGGCGTTGGTAGGTTCTTAATGGTGGGGAGACCCACATTGGGTCTCGCACGAATGTCTCTAGAATAAATCAGTTATGGACTTTTCTTTAATGGCGGGGAGTCTGCTCGAACCTCCCCGTGTCGGTTTTCCAGTCTCGTTTCAAGCGTTAGTGAGTTCGTAATGGTGGGGAGCCCCTCGGGCCTCCCCATGTTGATCTTCTGCTTCTGTTTTTATATATGGCTTGGTGATAAGTGATAAGAGTGTTCTGTGGATGTGACTTAACCTTTTTTTGCTCATTCTAGTCAAACGATGTGGTTTCGATTTAATAGTGCTTGAGATGTTTTGGCTTGTGAAGTTGGTTTCTGTGGGTGCGAGAGTTCCCTTCCTTGATCAGTCAACTGTAGGCGTTCTAGCTCTTCGGGGTGGGAGACACATATCATAAAATATTAATATGAGTTTCTCGAAGCTGTCTTTGAGTCCTTTTTCTCTGAGCACGATACTTTTACCACTCTTTTCTTGGTTTCTGTAGGGATCCCCTTTGAACCTTAAGGCAGTGTGGTTTTCTACAGTGGGGTTTCGTTCTGGTTATGGCTTTCCGGGGACGGAAAGCTTTATGGTGGGGAGAATTGTCACACCTGTCCTTTTAAATTTTATATTTTATTATTTTTATTAGGCATCAGATAGTTCTCGTCGAGGCCCGACTTAAATTTTTCCGAGCTCTTTTTAGAAACAAATGTTTCGCTCTTAGTTGCGTCCAGCGCACCACAGTCGAAGCGGTGTGACCTCGCCTGGATCGTCGTGCAACCTCGCCCAGATCGCCCCATGGCCTGCCCGATGTTTGAGGGAGAAGAAAAATGTGTAGCAAATAATAAAGTGAGAACGCAATGAAGATTGGGAACGTGCGTCCTGGGGCGAGGCACAGCTCGGGCGAGGTATGATTTTGAAACCGCACAACCTCGCTTGGTCCACTGCGTGACCTACCTTTGTTAACTTAATTAATTGAAATGAATAAGTAATAAAGCAATAAAATTAATTGCATCGTCAAATAAAAATAGTGTAAAATAATTTAAAAATTTAATGATTTAAAAATATTAACAAGGATAATATTTTTATTATGAACAATAATGATAATAATATCGTGTTATTACTATAAAATTTATTACAATCAAGTTTGTTATTATCAGATTATTATTGTTGTCATGTTATTATTATAATTAATTTTAATAGTATTAATATTTAAATTATTACTAATTTGTTTTGTTTGTAGATTTTTTTAGTTTCTTTTTATTTATTTATTCTTTTTCCCTTTTTTTCTTTACTTTTTTTCCCAATCCCCTCGGGTTCCCACCCCCTAGAACCCTGATGCGCTACCCCTGCCCATCTGGTTCATCCTCCATCCCGCTGCGCTGCACCGTCCGTCCGGCGTTGCCTCCTCTCGGATCCACCCTGCTAGCGCCACACCCCACCTTTCCTGGCAGTTCTACTGCTCCGATGAACCCCTGACACCCCCTGCTCCGGTGAACCCCGCACACCCCGGTGGCTGCACCGCACCCCCCTGGCCGATGGCCCCTGCTCCATATGGAGGTCCTATCCCTATCTCACCACCTCCGACTACACATCTCTGTCTTTTCTCCACCACCCTGCCTCCAGCTCTGCCAACACATCTTCAATGTTTATCAGTTCTTCCACATCTCCTCCCTATTTGATATCTCCTTCCTCATTTTTTTCCTTTTCTTAGCTTCCACAGCGAACCCTATGTCCCTATGAACCCTCGCCCCATCTCTCCCCGCATCCGTTTAACCACATCCCCTTGTCGCATCTCTCCTCTTTTGTGACTACCTAACTGCCTCAATCGGGCTCATCTAAACCCTAGAACCCTGGATCAGTCTTTGCACCATCTGCAATTCGTCCCTGTGATCCGATTCGGTCCTACATCCCCCACAGATTTGTCTTTGTCTTCCAGAAAGCCTCAATCCCCCCTTTGAAACCCTAACTGCTTTCAGCAACCACTTCCAGTTCGTTGCCCCAGTGCAATGAAAGCTATTGAAAAACGTGAAGTAGATCGCTCATCATCTGTGTAGTATACTGATTAGTAGCTTTACCGACATATCATCACCATCATCTTATCGCACGCACACCACTACGCCTCCCAAATGTGCTCGGGCAGCCCCCCAATGTCTTCGCTGCATGTGTGTTTTATTTAGTTTGGTTGGTTCTTCCTTCGGAAGATTTCCAAGTTAGATTTTATGTGGTTTTTAGTCTGCGTTTGATGTTATTTTTGGTCTCATTCTTGTTTTAGGGTTCTATTGAGTTTGTTTATGGTGCGTAATAGGTGCAGAGGAATATCCGCACAAGTTTTTTGAAAATTAAACACCGAGGTAGGTGGTTCCATGTCATTACTTCATTTAGATAATTTAATTTGTTTGTTTAGTTTAACTTAATATGTGCTATGGTTTAGTTGCAAGATGCGAATTATGTTTATAATGTTTTGGTAGAGCTGTAGAGGTTTTGCGAAAATGCATTTTAAAAATGGTTTAATATGCGTACGTGATGAATGTTGCACTCTTCTTTAGAAATTTCCATTTTTATTCCTTTCGATTCGGTTGTGGTAAATTCTAGAAATGTCTAATAATTGTTTATAGTGTTCCAAAGAGGTTTTGAAAGGGGTGATTTGTGAAATTAATTTTGTAATGGTTTCTTTTTCATGCAACATGTATCATAAGTTGAGGAATTGTTTATTTAAGTGGTGTTTTTAGTGAGAAACATGGTTGCAAGGTTTTTGAGGGTTGTTTGGCAGGTGCGAAAGGTGTTTTTAAGTAACTTTGGGTGTTTGTATATTTAAATACATATTTTCAAAGTATATGAATCACTTTTGGTGTGTTTTCCATGTTGTGTACCTTTGATGTTGAATATGCTTTCACTTTTAAAGTGGTGTATTTTTTATAAAAAGAGACATGTCGTGTGCGCGCATCTTTAAAATAGTGTTTTGGTATGCAAATGGTGACTTTTGTGAGCAATATCTTGTTTGGTCTGTGAAATGATAAATAAATATATTATGTGACTGTGAAACTTGTTTGAGCACAAGGGAAAACCCTGGGTATCTTGGTGGGCGGACTAGAACAAGTGCGCTAGTGAACCGGATGGGTGTCGTCCCTATTTCACTTAGCTGGATTGACGATTGCAACACTAACAAAACATGATATCTGATGGTCGTGGCCTTCTAAGCCACGTATTCTGAGGGTCGTGGCCTTCTAAGCCACGTTTTCTGAGGGTCATGGCCTTCTAAGCCACGTTTTCTGAGGGTCGTGGCCTTCTAAGCCACGTTTCACCGAGACACGAGGTTCTAGGGTCCCACTCGAGCTAGATGAACCTTAGGGGTTTTACCCACAGTGCTCTACCATCAATGTCGTGGTGCCTTCCGTCGGTATATGGAGGACCACTTGGGTGTTAGCGTGTGTGTGTGTGTGAGTGAGTGTGTGTGTGTGTGTGTGTGTGTATGAGTATCTGTGTGTGTGTGTGTGTGCCCATAATGAACTTTCTTATCCTCTTATAAATTGTGTCTGTGAAATGAGTTCTTTTTAGTGTTTTTCTGTAGCATTTAGCTTGTAAATGTTTTCTTTAAAAGCATTTTTTTAAAAGTATAATTTTTGAATAAGCACTTTAAATTGTCTTTTGATGTTTTGGCATGGAACCATTTCTCGGTGACATCCTACATGGATTTTAGCTCACACCCTGCATACACCCTTGGGTGTATGTAGATTCTGTTTCTTCTGTATTCCAGGTTGCGACTTCGGGCTCAGTGATGGTGGTTCAGGTTGCAGTTGGTCTTCTCATGCAGAATGGTGTTGATGTGGTCTCACTTCTGCCGGGAGGTTGAGTTTGAGTTTGAGTTTCCGCTTTCGTCTTTTCTTTTTAGTTATTGTTTTGAGTTGTAGACCTTAAACTTGTTCATAGTTTAAAGGAACGTTTCGTTGTCTACTTCTAATTTCAGTTTATCTATCTTGTTGGTTAGTTTTTCTGTCTTGTATTTCCGGTAAAACCGTTCCCACTTGTTAAACATGATACCCGGGCACTTGTGCCAGCCCGTGGGGATCGGGAACGCCCTCCGGGCCTTGCCGCAGACCGGGTCGGGCACCGGGTCGGATGGCGACCCGGCCTGGTTCGTGACACTGCAGGACTGGCGACAACCCATCGCGTCGGACAAGGCTGTGGGAATCGAACCCACAACCAAAATGCGACTGGCCGTTATCGCCTACCACTGGACTACAGGAAGTCCCTGTTTATTAGAAACTAGTTTTATTATATTAAGCAGTATGATATATGAATTATAAGTCCATTTTAGGAACCCTATATGATTAATCCCACTATAGATGGACTTATGTATTTTTTGGTAACTTTTATAACCTTTTGTTTGAGACAGATGGAATGACCCATCATTCTATCACATGATATGCTAACACATCAGGAATGTCAAATTCAACTTCATTTCCTTAAGAGATGAAGTGGAAATTGACCAAAGAATGACCAAGGACGAGACTATACCAAAATCACGAAAGTATTTCTTTTAATTCCAATTTCATCATCATTAGGGAAATGATCTTGAGAACCGAAAATGTTGTCCTAGTGCCTTTATATCCGATGCATCAGATGGTACCTTAGATTATCACAAATCTATGGCTTTTTGATTGATGGCTTTTTCATAACCATGTTCTCTACCACTCTCCATCAGAACATTATGGTCAGATTTCTCCACCATATCCATATTTTCACCTATGTTCTCTTATGTGGAAACCCAATGATGAGTTATTTGGGTATCCGTTATGTTTCTAACATTCTTTTCTTAAATGAAGTTTTATTATTCCTTTTTACGATGTAGGTTTCTATTAAAGAAACTTTCGAGTAGTAAACCATTTATAACCCCAACGAATTTTGAGGGTGAAATTAATTTAAGGGGGGTTGAATGTAACACCCCGAGATTTTATAAAAATTATTATTTTTAATTTCATTAATGTCTTGTGTTTTACGCTAAACCAAAAAGAAGCTTGCAGAACACGCATCCTTGACTTTCCTTGCATTACACGCAATCATGACCTTCCCCGATATCGTGTGTAGTACGCAATACTGAGTTTCACTAAACAACGATATGCTATTAAAATATTATTAAAACTAGCCATTACGAATAGTAATAACCTCCTTTTGAAATTTCGTAAATTTTATTTTTCAAAATGGACTTCATTTTTGGATTGGGAATATCGAAATTAGCTTAGGGTGAAATTTTGGTACTTTTCGGATAACTTTCATTTTCTGATGAATAGTGAAAATTACTAAATTTTAATTAAAAACAACATGTTTAATCGAAAAAATTAATAGTGATAAATTATTAATTTGCGTGGTTTTAAAGTATATTTAGAATATATTTTTACAATTCAATAAAATTTTTGTCATTGGGTGTAATTTCACATTTAAAAAAGACATAAAGAAGTGTCAATCTTTTGATAGTTATTATCTCTTAGAAACACGCTATTTGTTTTGAAGATGGGAATTAATTTTTAAATTAATTAATGCAACTAATATGTTTTGAATTTGGTAAAATAGGCATAATTTTTGAGTTCATAAGATCAAATATAGCTTAGGCATAATTTTTGGTATTTTTCTGGAAATTTTCATTTTTTTGATGAATAGTGAAACCACAAAGTGGTAGTTAAGAAAAATGAATTTTTCATAAAACTTAATATTACCTCTTCTGTGAGTGGAATATCCAAAATCTGAAAGACACGGTTGATGTCAGTAAGTAAAATGTGGTTCAATAAGATGAAAATAATTTTTGGTGAATAGTAGCTTTTTACTTTTTTTAACCACAGTTAAAAGTAAATAGGGTAATTAAGGGTAAAAATGATATTATTATTACCCTAACACATGTCCTAATTCTATTGGATGAGTGTAATTCGACAAAAAACAACCTTTGGAATAAAAAATGACCATTTAGGCCCACTTGGATTAGATTAGGACATTTATTATTAATTTATTTAAAGAAGGGTAAAAATAGTTAAAATCAACGTTTAATAAGTAAATCATTTTTAATATATGGTTATAGATACGATAAATTCGACTATAAATATTAATTAGAAATCTAAAAGGATTTCCTAAATAATTATATATTATTTGTAATTTTTAGACTTTAAAAAGTTAATTTATTTATGACACAAAGATGATGCAGTAATTATCTTATTAATGAAATATTGACATAATTGATGTTATAAATACCCAAATAAATGTAATTTGAGACTTTTTATGAATTCCACTAGTTTAATACGTTAATATGACATGTTATTATTGATTTAATTATATTTTTTAGAACTAATAATTCTGTTAAGATTTTCAGAAAAATCAAATACTAAATAGTTTCAAAATTTACAAAAAATAGTTTTTTAAAAAAAAATTATATTATTAATTGTTATTTTATTCATAAAAATATAAGGATCGGAAAAATGACTTAGATAAGGTTATATATATTAATTATAAACATATTGTGGTTCGTTTTGCTTGTTATAGTAAGTTTATTAACCTTATAGTGTAAGAACAAAAAAAGACACGGTAAAAGTAAAATTATTTAACTTAAAGTTAAAACTAAATGATAAAGTTAAAATAGTAAACTAAACTTGTCCAAATTCTATTGGATGAGAGGATTTCGACCCATCCCCACCTTAGCTTCGAAATAAATCAATTTTGAGCAATTTAAAATAGTATTTGGCTTTATAATAAAATAATATTTTAAGTTATTCCCAAGGTGCCCATCTCCTTCCTTATAAAAAGGCACCTCCTCCCTCTCTTCCTCACACCACTTTGAGCCCTCTAGCTCAGCCAAACCCTTCCAAATTATCTTCTACACTCCCCTAACAACATCCTAGGGGTCCTGGTCTTCTTCAAAGAACAATTTTAGTGACCTAAGATGAGGACTCAAAGAGGTGCTCACTAGTGCATAAAACATTTTTTACGTCGGTTATTTATCAATTTTTACATCGGTTTCTAGCTGACGTTAATATGGGAGACATTATAAATAACGTTTTGACGTCGTTTATTTAAAAACCGACGTCAAAATCATAATATTGTGATGTTTATGACGTTGGTTATTTTTGAACCGACGTGATAAAAGTCCTGGAAAACGGTTTATCAAGTCGGTTCTTAAAAAAAGACATGATAAAAGGACGGGTAAATGCTCTATCACGTTGGTTATAAAAGAACCGACGTGATAAACCGGGGGGCGGGGGGTTTATTATGTCGGTTATTATAGAAACGACGTGATAATCTGGGGGGGGGGGGGTTATCACGTTGGTTATTAAACAACCGACGTGATAAACCGGGGGGCGGAGGGTTTATCACGTCAGTTTTTAAATAACAGACATGATAAACCAGGGGAGGGGGGTTAATCACATCAGTTATTATATAACCATCGTGATAAACCGGGGCGAGGGGGGTTTATCACGTCGGTTAATATATAACTGTCGTGATAAACCGGGGGGGGGGGTTTCATGTCAGTTATTAAATAACCGATGTGATAACCCTTGGGGAGGAGGTTTATCACATCGGTTATTAAATAACAGACGTGATAAACCATTTTCTAGGCCTTTTATCACATCGGTTATTAAATAACCAACGTGATAAACCATTTTACAGGCCTTTTAGCATGTCCTTTATTAAATAACCTATGTGATAAACCATTTTCCATGCCTTTTACCATGTCGGTTATTAAATAAACGACATGATAAACCATTTTCTGGGAGTTTTATCACGTCGGTTATTAAATAACCGATGTGATAAACCATTTTCCAGGCCTTTTACCACGTCAGTTATTAAATAACCGACATGATAAACCGTTTTCCGGGCCTATTATCACGTCAGTTATTAAATAACCGATGTGATAAACCATTTCCCAGGCCTTTTACCATGTAGGTTATTAAATAACAGATGTGATAAACCCAAATTTTTTTAAAAAAATTTAATGCAGTCATCTACTCTCCACTAGAATCAACCAGAAAACAAATCAAGAAATCGTACCAAAAAAATAGAAGTAGATCAGAATTAAGCATGTACATTGATAACATATAAAACTTACCCCTTAGACATCCCCCACCCTCATGCATACCCCATGGACAGCCCTCCCCCACCCTGTTGGATCCCTCACCCTCATTTATACCCCCTGGATAGCCCCCCCCCCCACCCCATTGGAGCTCCCACCCTCATATATACCCCTTGGACAGCCCTCCCCCACCCCATTGGATCCCCCACCACACTCCTGGACTACCCCCGACCCCCGGACAGCCCCAATCACCCCTTGAAAACCCCCCACCAGCCTGAACAGCACCCCTCACCCCCTCACCCCACTTGACATCCCCCGCCACACCCCTGGACAACCCCCCACCCTCATGTATACCCCCCACCCCTGGTCATTACTCCCACACCCCTGGACCGCCTTCCCACACCCCTGGACAGCCCTGCCACCCCCCTGGACTGTCCCCCACCCCACTGGACAACCCTCCTAGACCGCTGGACACACCCCAACCCCACTGAACACACCCCTACACCCTTGGAACCCCTCCCCCACATACCCAATTCCAAACCAGAAAAACCATCATAAGTAAACCAAAACAAGAAGTAGAGAAAAATTAAACATTCACTTATATAACGTTCAAAACATACACTGTCAACTTCAAAAAAAAAACTAAATCCAACCTAAAAAACTACCAAATACACAATTACAACGACAATATTCGAAATTACATTTTACATTACAAACAACTAAAATTCAATCAAACCTGTAAAATAATTTGACCACTCCACTTGTAAGTGTTTGATGTCTTCAGAAGTATAGTGTTTAAGGTCATCCAAAATCTACAAATGAAAAATAAATTACTTAATGTGTATAATGAATAAATCAAAATGAAATATTATGGCAAAGTTTAAGAGGAAATCGTACCAGGTCAAAATTCACAACTGTCCCAGTTGTTATTATTTCATACATAAATCTTAACATATAATATTCGTATTCGATGAGGCCTTGTTTTTCATGACAATTCTGTTTGAATGAGTGTAAATTCAATATATTATTTTTATGTAATAAATCAAAAGGTACAAATTATAAATGGATATTTACCTTCGCATTTATATATTTGATCTTTGCACCTCTTTTCTTTGTGTTTTTTTGAAAGTAGGCCCATGCAGTGTTAGAAAATAATACGAATGGGGTGAATTTAAAATTCATTAAAAAATATAAAACTATTGAGAAATTGGAACTTACTTTTCCAATATATTCTTAAAACTATCCCGCACATCACCATGGACAGAGCATATCCAATAAAGGGCTTTCTCCCTTTGGAAAAAAACCCCTAACATCCAATGATCACTGATAAAAGGAAATTCGACGTTAGTGGATTTTTATGTTAAAAGATAATTAACACTTCGAGAGAAATGTGTTTCATACCTCTCACAAAAAGGAATCATCCAACATTGTGTGATTATATTCTTTTCAAATATTTCAGCAATATAAACCATTCCTTGTTCCTCATTCCATGCACATGCTTCAGGGGAAATCAATTGAGGGTCCATGAATCCATATACTTCTGTCAGCTCATTCCTCTCACAAATTTTATAAAGATACCTAATACAAAACATACATAAGTATAAATGTTTAATAAATATAACACAGGGAAAAGGTGTTAAGACTTACATGAAAAAAATTTTCACCACCTTGATGCCCAACTTATCTCTAGTAACAAGCTCTATGATATCAGTTTTTATAATCCCCACTCTTATTTCACGTCCACAAACATGATCTTCCTTTGGAAAATCATAATAACACGAAAAAAAATGTGAATATCTTGACAATCTGTCATGACCATTTGAATATGTATCTGATGTCATAGCCATTTGTCTTTGTTGTTGTCTATACAGTATTTCATTACCTTTGAAGTATTCCTGTAAAAAAATGGAAAATATATTAGTTTTGAAATGATAAAACAACTTTAATAAAAAATAAAATAATAGATATAACATTCATACCACTATGGTAATGAGTCGAAGAAGTATGGATGGGAAAACTAAAAAATGGCCGATACTCTGTCCAACTGTTGCCACCTCATCTGTAGGAATTGGTAACCTAGCTGATATATCTATAATATCATGTACAGTGACCCTCTGATTCTCTACCTCTAATTGTTGATGATGAATTGTATCTCATATACAATATACCAAACCATATGCTACTATATGATGTTGAGAATCATCAACATACAACTCGCAATAAGTAGGAAGCTGCAGCGGAGGCGTAGGATAAAAAATGGGGTCCGCAGGCTAAGGTGGGGGAGTGGGAGCTACTGGAGGAGGTGGAGGATAAATAATGGGGTCTGTAGGGGGAGGTGGAGGAGTGGGAGCTGTAGTCTGAAATTGTCTTTGTATTTCTGCAAACATAGACTGCACCGACTCTCTAATATTGTCCTCCATCGTCTCATTAATATTATGAACATCAGCCTCCAATAATTCTATTTTTTTTATAAACCCCCTCAATGTTAGAAGTTGGAGAACGTGGAAACACTTTTCTTACCGATACACCTGCCGGATATCCTCTTATATGACCAAGATGTTCAGACCTTCCCAATGCTGAAAATAAAATATCTTCCCTCCCAGTAGCTGTAAATGTCCCCTCTGAACTCTGCTCCTCAAGAGAGTCCTGTATTAATTAATTGAACATTTCTGTAATGATTGAAATTATATGAAGAAAATAGTAAACATAAATAAATAAAATAGATATCATACAATCCTGTCAGCTACGATTCTCGATTCTTCTGAAAGATATTTTCCTTTTTTTCCCTTCCGAGCTCTCTTCCATTTTTCATGTCTAGATGGAGGGGGTGGAGGGGCCACATCTCCAGAGCTTGAAGACTCAACTCATAGTTGTTGAAATTTTTCCTCCATCATTTGTTCTTCCAATAATGCATACCCTCCCCGAGATAAACAATGAGGGTATGCATTTTTAGATTGGATCTCCTGATGAGATTTCCTTGTTTGCTATAATTGAAGAATAAGAAATTATTAACAAAACTTTAATAAAATCATTTATATAAGAATGTTTATAAAAGTTTACATTTCCCTTACCAGAAATGACTCTTTTCTTCTACTTTAAAAAAACAATCTCCATGTGTCTTCATCTATAAAAGGATATATACGACATGGATTGTCATGACTCCTATGACCATAAATGAAATAAGATGAGAGGGTTGATTTGAAATCCCTCCATCTCCTGGCAGCCAATGATAAGAATTTTGTCCTGACTCCTCCAGTGTCAGGAATATCAAATGTCATTTGATAAAGAAGAGGATAAACATATTATATATAGTAGAAACATTAAAAGAAAAGTCAAACAATGAAAAATGATTTTACCAAAATAGTTTCCCACAACTGAGAGATAATCTCTTTATCCACACTTCTCCAATCATCATACAGAATGCTTACTTTACTCTTAGCCTGAGTTTCTACAAAACTCTTAAAATCTTTTGCATTCGGACCTCTAGGAATATCATCATCATCAAACTCAATGACTATCCTCTGATCCTGCATATGGGAAAGTTATAATTTTGGTAAATGTGTGCACACACGTTTACCAACCTTTGAACTCTTTGTCGTAATAGGAGCATGTAAATGTTCATCCCCAGAGGTATGACCAGAAATATGCTCCTCTCCAGAATCATGTGGTTGATCATCTGAATGATCTGTCAATATCCTTCACATCAGAAAAACAAACGTCAGTTCACAAATATAAAAATTAAAATATTTTAATACTACTGTAATCAGAAAATAGAAAAGTGTACTAAGCTACAAATAGTAAACATTGGTAATATGGTAAGCATGTTAAACAATGGTAAAGATGGTAATGATGGTAAAGATGGTAAAGATGGTAAAGATGGTCAAGATGGTAAACATGATAAAAATGGTAATCCTGGTAAACATGGTAAACATAGTAAAGTAATTGTCAGTGAACAAAAATAAAAGATATATAATTCATGTAATGGTTATAAACATGATAAAGTAAACTAAAAAAACATAAAACAAACAAAAACATATACTTATTTTTTTAAAACATGTTTTAATAAATAAAAAACTGACAATATCTATCATTTATGGAAAAAATAAATTTAAACAAGAAATAAACATATGTTACCTTGAATTTTAGGAATGTACAAATGGATTGTTTTCCCAAATTCCTTCGTCGTGATCATTCCTTATGGCAAAAACTATGTCGTCAACATGATCATCATTATGTTCTGTTAATCATTCCATGGAAGTATGGATCTCACATAAATCAGCATATTTATAAACTTCATCCTCACCAACATATTGTTTTTTCCCTTGTAAAACAATAGCCCACTGCATATCTGATTGATCTACTACATAGAAATTTTTTTTTGCATGTGTTTCCATTATAAAAGAATCAGCTGTGTCTTCCAATCTATTCAGATTAATAAGTGTCATTCCAAATTCATCGTGTCTGACACTGTTATTACCGTTAAACCATTTACAGTAAAAAACGGGAACTTTAATTTTAAAGTAATCAACCTCCCATATGTCTTCAATCACTCCATAATATGAACTTGATGCAGAAATTGGGTTTTTGTCCTTAGCACTCGAAAAATGCATTGCTTCTGCAAACAACAATACACCACTATTCTGAACTGCACATCTGTTGTCCTGAGATTTCATATGAAATGTATAACCATTAATGTCATAACCGGACCATGTTATCACATTTAAACATGGACCACCCACTATCCATTTTAATGTCTCTGATACATCTGATCTAAAAAGAAAAGTCTTTTTAATCCATGACAAAAATGTTCTGTTGTGCTCATTCAAAATCCACATTTATTTATTCTTTGGATGACATTGTTTCAACTCATTAATATGCATTGTGATATACTGTTGAGAATCAGCTATGTTATTCAAGATGTATGATTCTAACTTCTTCATCTGTTCAGCTGACAATGATTTTACTTTCAAGCCGCGAATCCCCTTTCGCTCAATATTAACCCGTTCATGGCGAGATGGAGGCAAACTTATGTGTTGCGCCGCAGCCAAGTAGCTCGTACAAAACTCTGCTACCTCCTCAGAAATATACTTTTCAATAATGGAGGCTTTAGGTCGATATATATTTTTAACATACCCCTTTAATATTTTAATATACCTTTAAAAATGATACATCCAACAAAGATATATATGTCCAAAAAGCTTTATTTCTCGAACCAAATGAATCATTAAATGCACCATTATATCAAAAAAAGTTGGTGGAAAATACATTTCCAATTGAAAAAGTATAAAAATTGCATCCTTTTCCAAAATGTTCAAAGCATTCACATTAATCGCCTTGTTACAAATTGAATTGAAAAAATAACACAACTACATTATAGTCTTTCTGACACGAATGGGAAATATTCCACGTAATGGAACTGGTAGAATTTGCTGCATCATGACAGGAAAATCATGTGATTTCATACCTATCAACTTCAAGTCCTTCAATGAGACAAAATTTTTTACATTACAAGAATAACCTTGAGGCACTTTGGTATCATGAAGGCAATGAAAAAAGCTAATTTTCTCCCTCTTCGATAATGTATGACAAGCCGGGGGAAGAAATGTCTGTCTTCTTTTAGGAGTAGGAGCTAACTTCAAACGTATTCCCATTGATAGTAAGTCTAATCTTGCATTAAATCCATATTTAGTCATTCCTTTAATATCTAACGAAGTTCCAATAAAAGAATCACATATATTATTCTCCATGTGCATAACATCAATATTCTGTTTAACTTCATGATACCTCCAATACGGTAGCTCAAAAAAAATCGTCCTTTTCTTCCAAATATATCTATCATTACCAAATTTCTGTGTCTTTCCCAATGTCACATCAAGGTTTTCCACCCTCTCAAAATACATATCAAGGGATAATGGTTTTGGAGCAGTATCAAATTCTTGTGAGCCATTGAATGCCTTTTATAGTCTTCTATAAGGGTGTTCTATAGGCAAAAACTTTTGATGACCCATGTACACTGTTTTCCTCCCATGATGTAATTGACAATATGACGTCTATTGTTCGCAAATTGGAAAAGCTTTATGCCCTTTAACACTGTATCTAGAAAAATTTCCATACACTGGGAAGTCATTTATAGTGAATAGAAGAACTGCATGCAGTTGAAAATATTCCATTTTATAAGAATCAAGCACCCTAATACCATCAGTCCATAACAGTTTCAAATCATAAATCAACGGTGACAAGAAAACATCAATATCATTACCGGGTTTCTTTGGACCAGAGATCATTATACTCAACATGACATATTTGCACTTCATAGAAAATTCAGGAGAGAGGTTGTAAATTACCAATAAAATAGTCCATGAACTATGTGTGCTACTGAGGGTTCGTTATGGATTCATCCCATCTGTGCACAACCCTTGTCTAAGATTTCTAATTTCATTTCCAAATGTAGAAAACTGTGCATCAATTTTCTTCCATTGTGGACAATCAGCTGGATGACGTATTTTTCCATCACATACCCGCTCTTCAGCATGCCATCTTACCCTTTTTGAATCATGTGAATTAGAAAATAAACGTTTGAAACAATTAATTATAGGAAGATACCGAAATACCTTTGAAGGGAGCTTTGTAATCTCTGCACCAGCCTGTGATTTTTCTTTCACCTTATACTGTGATGTCCCACATTTAGGACACTCTGACAAAAATTCATATTCCTTTATATATATAATTCATTCATTTGGACAGGCATGTATTTTCTTGTATCCCAATCCCATCGGGCATAATATTTTCTTGGCATTGTAATGTGAATCTAGAAGATCGTTATCTTTTGGAAGAATGTCTTTCATCAATTGTAGCAACTCTGTAAAACTTTTTTCACTCCATCCATGTTTCACCTTTAGGTTAATCAATCTTAACACCGCCGAAAAAACCGTAACATCTGTACAACCAGGATATAATGGTTTTTCAGCATCACCATATAGACGCGCAACTGTCGGTTCTATCTCAATTTGTTCAGCTACAATATCGCGAATCAGTTATTTCATTCCATCAGAGTTACCATCTTGCGAATCATCATCATCTGTGACATTCCGTCCAGTTTCACCATGCCAAATCGAAGGGCTGTAAGTCGGATTAAAACCATGACAAATCAGATGATCTTTTATCTCTCTACTTTTCAACTTCTTCATATTCAACATTTCAGGCATGGACAGAAAAAAATGTCACTGCTTGGAACATTTCGTTTTGCAAATTCCAAAAATGCATCAACACCTTCCTCAAATTCATTGCCCATTCAATGTTCCGTAATCCAACTTCGACTCATTATTACCTATAATAAATATCAACAATAATATATATTTTTAACATAAGACAAATATATGTTTATAGGAAAAAAATCATAATTTGAATTTAAAAAAATTTAAAATATAAACAAATTTTGGGTATTTAAGAAAATATTCTTGAATATTATTTTTAAAACAAAATATAGTTAGATATAACAGTTTTAAATTTCATTGAATCAAAGAAAACCATGCCGCCTACATAGTTGATAGAAAATTGGAGAAATGGATTAAACCTAAGAATCACCCCCACCCCCCGGAAAACCCCCAAAACCCTCTAGACATGCCCCCACACCCTTGGATAGCCCCAACTCCCACCCACCACCTTAGACCGCCCTTGGACACCCCCCAACCCTCCGGAAAGCCTCCCACCACTCTTGACAGCACCCCCACCCCTCCTGGACACCACCCCCACCCCTAGCCCTTCAACACCCCCCGGACACCACCCAACACTCTGGAAAACCCCCCACCCCCTCGGACAACCCCCAAAACCCTCTGGACAGGCCCCCACCCCAGTGGACAGCCACTCACACCCACCCACCCCCTTGGACACCCCCCCAGACACCACCCATTTCCACATCATTGATATAACATATTTTTTTTAAAAAAACATGACATTATTAAAAACGTTTCATGAAATATGATGAAGAGTCCAATCGTATTTCTTATGAAATTTTTCTTACTAGAAAGGGTCATAGTATTGAATAGAATAATAAATAAAGTGGCATAAAACAAAAATATAATCCTAAAAAATGCATATAATCCAGCTTAAATATTTGAATAAATATGTCTGTAATCAACCATCAAATCCAAAAGGTGTGTGAGAGAACAATTAGAAAAAAACAGGCAATGAGAGATCATAGTCATTGAGGGGGGGTAGTGTCAAAGGAAACACAAAATCAAATGAACTGAGACCACTTTATGAAGTAATCCATGAAAAAGAAAAACCTACATCAAATAAAATCATGAAACATCAAAAAACAAAAAAAATACCCATTTGAAATAGAATCTAGTATCTTGATTCAGAAACTCTAAAAAATAAATAAATCACAATCTCATTGATTGAATCCTGAATTTCTAAAATAGATCAATACACTGGATTTACTTTTGTTGGTGGTGAAATTATTTGTTTTATTCGATCATCAATTAGTTTTGTGACATAAAATCAAAAAATCTTGTGAAATACATATAAGTAACATTCATTATTCAAGTTCACATTCTTTTTTTAAAATTACCCATGTCTATATTATCATTAATAAAAAACATTATCATTATTCTCAACTAAAATCATGAGAATTGTGATATTCCCATTTTTATAAACATATATTAATGATGTTATGATAGTGTTTATCATAACTAATAATATAAAAAATGGTATACTTTTCTATATTAGAGTCCTATAAGACAAAATGGATTCACGATATTTTCGTGACATTTAGATTTTATAAAAGGGATAAAATGATGTTTAATACTTCTCAGAAGGGTGAAATTATATGGGAGTTTAGTGTCTTATAAAAATACAAAGTGGGTAAAAGTGAATTTGTTTCCATTATAGAAAACAAATGGTTTATCATAGATTTATTAGACTCTATGAGGGTGAATGATAAGTATTTATTTTATTATGTTCCATTATAACTCATGTGTAAATATTTATTTTAGTTCAATTAATTAATGTTAAATGGTTTACATTAATGGTTTTTGTTTTCTAAAAAAATGACATCTTCAATATGGATGATTGATTCCAATTCTATTATAAGACACTCAACAATGATGATTCACTATATATGATGATAATTTCATTTAATTCTCTAATCACATAAACATTATTGGTTATCCAAATACAAAATTGTTAGATTAACCTAAGCGTTAAATGAAATATAGGATAAATGGAATGGATGAATCAACCATACCTCAAATTTCTTTTGGATAATTAAATTCAAACCAGTTAAATCAGGAAATATTCCAAATATTTCCTTAATCGCGCCACAGTCCATCAACAAATAACCCCAAATATGCTTCCAACATAGGAGGATTTTCAGTCATTTAATGCAAGGTAATATATCAAAATTTGTTTTATAAAGAAATACAAAAACAAGACACTCAAGATAAAAATGAATGTTCGGTGCCAACGATATTCGAAAAGATGTAATAGGGTTAGAAATGGAAGAATCTAACCTAGTTTAAACAAAAAAATCGCAAAACATAAATATAGACTATTCGGAAAAAATAGAACGAAATAAATTTGTGGAATGATTACTTGAGTGTTGCGAGTTGAGATGATAGATCCGAGGAGACTAAAGATGATAAACGATGAAGCCAAAATGAGTTTAACGCAGGTCGATCGATGAGCTGATTAGGGTTTACCGTGCGAGAGAGACGAGCAAACAGACTGTCGATTAAAAAAACGTAAATGACAGTCCACGGGGCTTAAAATTTTTAAATGTTTTATAACGTCGGTTATTATATAACCGACATTATAAACTATTTTTTAAATTTATAACGTCGGTTATTTGCAAACCAACGTAATAGAAACCCCACGATTTAGTTTTTTACGTCGTTTATTTTATAACCGACGTAAAAAACCCCTCGCGCTTTGGTTTTTTAGGTCGGTTATTTTATAACTAATGTAAAACCCTCATAGATAACGAGTTATTTACGTCTGTTATTTTATAACCGACGTAAAAACCCAAAGTGCGGGGGGGGGGGGGGGGGGGGTTTACGTCAGTTATTTTATAACCGACGTAAAAAACCGGTAGATAAATTTTTTTTACATCGGTTATTTGATAACCGACGTAACCCCCCCCCCCCCTCGCGCGCTTTGGTTTTTTTACATCTGTTATTTTATAACCGATGTAAAAAACATGTAGATATATCATTGTTTACGTCAGTTATAAAATAACTGACGTAAAAAACCAGTAGATAACTCGTTTTTTACGTCGGTTATCAAATAACTGACGTAAAAGACCCCCGTGCTTTGGTTTTTTACGTGAGTTATAAAATAACCAACATAAAAACCGAACACGCGCGATTTTTAACGTCGGTTATTAAAATAACCGACGTTAAAAAGTTACTCAACACATTTTTTACGTCTGTTATTAAATAACCGACGTAAAAAACCACGTTTCACAGATTCTCACTTCAGTTATATATAACCGATGTAAAAAATGGTGACGTAAATAACGTTTTCTACACTAGTGGCTTCAATGAAGATGTAATGACCGTTACCAATTCTTTAAACTTTATTTCTTCTTCGACTTATTATTCTTAGGTTGTTTCATTATGAAGTAATAAAATTAGTATCACTCATATACTGATATGTTATTATAAGTATGAAACAACCCTATTTCCTCATCTAACCATCCTATGGAAAACAAAATCACCGTGCGTGCGTACGTACAGAATACTGTCTCCACGCCGTGGTGTAATATATTTTCCACCACCACCTTACATGGATGGGTATAATGGTGTACATAATAACTATATATGATTATTTTAAAGTGATATTGATTCTGAAATAGTATACATACACTCCAATACAATTCCACGATCATGAGAACGATATCATCGCTCATGCGTACGTACGGACTACCATCTCCACGGCGCGATGAGATTCATTCTCCACGTTAACCATTCATGAATGATTATAAACTATATATAATAAGTAATCATGAAATATATGACATATTAATTATACTGGATTTATGTGTATATATATTTATGTCATCTACTTAATTCCATTCAACTCAATAAGGAAATGAAAACAGCGTTCATGCGTACGTACGGCCTACCGTCTCCATGAACGGTGAATTTCTTTCCATTTAATGATCCATTATATATATGTATCTTTAGAATATATATTATATATAAATCAAGTTTTACATTCTGGATTTAAGTAATCATGATCTAAGTAATCATGTGAATAAATACAAGTTAAAACACGAATGAAAAATGAGACGATTTTACCCAAAATGCTACTTTAACATGAATTTACAAAAGAACGGGTAATATAAATCATAAGTGAACCATATATGATATAATAACAATGAATATGATTCTTTAATAAGTCAATGATATTATTTAAATCATTATACAGGAGGTTCAGACACTTACGAAGCAAATCAGACATAAGGTAAGGAAAAATATCACAATCTCATTTTTATCCGAGATTGTTTATACTTTGGTATTTACTGGGGTTTATATTATCATCCACATCCATGAAGTAGAAAGGATATTTTCCTCAAGAGTGGATTTGAAGAGTTTTATCAAAATTATATTCCATCTAAGATAATATAGGGTTCTATTTCTATCCCTATTATTACATGGATTTGATTATGTTATGATGGAAATATTTTTATGAATTCTTTTATCTTATATTAATTGTTTTATGATGTCATGATGTTTATGAATCCCATTTTTATTACATGGGTTATGAAATGATGTATGATTTATGATTTTTTGGCATACATAACAATGGTATCATTATGAGATGGGTGGGACCTATATCTCCCTTCAATGCATTGGGTAAAGATTTTATATCTCATGAGATAGACATGGTTGGAATGGTAGGTTAAACCGGTTCAGTGAAACAGGACTGAAATGAGGAATGAACTCGGTTCAGAAATGGACTTTGTCCACTAAGACAGTCTTGGAAATGAGTCATGAATAATAAGAAATGATTCTCTATGATTATGTGTGTATGACAAAAAGTTTCATGTTTTATGTTATGATTATTGGGATTACATTTCACTACTATGATTTATCCCATGTTATAAAATTATGATTTCTTTTTCAGGTTAAGATTTCCAAAAGTTATGTTCTTATGTATATGATGTCATTGATATTTATTTTGTTTACCCTTACTGAGAATTTGAGCTCACCCTTTTATGTTTTCTTTTCCCCAGGATATAAATAAAGGTTTTAGGTAAAAAAATGGAAGATATTTATGGGAGATGTTGAAGATATTTCACCACAATTAGAAGACTATATTCCGAGTTTCCAAAGACACTAAACTATTACGGTCCTTATGTGTGTATGTTTTTTTTATGTACTAAGTATTCTGCTAAAGTTATGTAATGTCCATGTACATTAAGCCTTGGGTCTCTACAGTTGGTATCAGAGGAAAGGTTTAGTCAACCTTTGGAAACTAGGATGCGAAAACGTTAGTGAGATCCCTAGAGATATTTCTGAGGAATGACTAGGGATTTCACTAAGGCAAAGTATACATATAGGTTATAGTCCTAGAATTGCACTAACGATCTTATAATTTAACCTAAGATGTTAGATATTGAGGGTAATCCCCCTTTACTATGTTGTTTTCTCTAGCATGATTTTTTCCTCTAACAGAATTCTTTTTTTTGTTTTAGATAATGGAGGGAACCAGAAGGAATTTGTTTAACATTGAATCCAATGGACAAATTGGTGACTATGAGCAACAAAACTGTGTAATGCCTAGAGAGAATGATATTGTGATTATGATGAATCAGTCATCACGATATATGATTAACAAGGTGAAATTTAGTGGTATGCCTAATTCATCAAAGAAGAGGAAGATAGAATATTATGCATGTTCGCATGTTGAGGATCATAAGGAAAGGAAGATTCCGATTTATAAAGAAGGGAAGAAGAACCTTGAGGAATACCTCAAATGGAGGTACCGATGTAATCTGTGTGGAGAAAAGGGTCAGGGAGTGACAGACTGTTATGGAGTTCAATGTATTATTTGTGGAGAACATCGGAATTACCCAACTTAATGCCTTGACCTCAAAAGTTACTTATAAATCAAGGAATGACTTATTCCAGGAAAATAATGGAAGAGGATGGATTGAAGTGTTTTTGTATTGGTATTCGTGAATAATGTTGTTGTGGTACTTTTATTGTGTATTAGAATATTTTTGTATTATTCTATTGTGGTTTTCAATAATTTTAAGGTACTGGTAACCATGAAAAGTGATTCAAATATTTTGGAAAGCAGATGATATGCGCATAATGAAGTGATAAGAAGAAAATGAAATGTTTGACAGTATTCATGAACTCGTGATTGATATAAGGACTAAGTGATATCATGGTTTGAGTATATAGAATTTGGAGGATTTTGGTATGTGGAAAGTGTTAACTTTTAACTGCATTCATGTTTTCACTATGGTTCAATTAATTGGTATTAATTATTCAAGAGAATACATGATTAAGGTATTCAAATGTTTGTAATTTGACCAACAAGATATGTCTTATAATATATTGGGGATAAATGATGGCATTCACGTGATTGTTATGTGACATTTCAAGTAATCATTTTCTTTATGTAATGAGCTTGGACCGAAGTATTTTAGATAAGCCAAAAGATTGGAATGGATTATGTTGGACATAAGTTAGTAATATTTAAGGATAGAACTTTTTTTGATATTATTTATCGGATGTTATAGTAATGTATTTTTACAAAAAGGACAACCTGCTGGACTGGCGACAACCCATTACGTCGGACAAGGCTGTGGGAATCGAACCCACAACCGATGTGCGACTGGCCTTTATCACCTACCACTGGCCTACAGGAAGTCCCTGTTCAGTAGAAACTAGTTTTATTATATTATGCAGTATGATATATGAAGTATAAGTCTATTTTAGGAACTATATATGATTAAGCTCATTATAGATGGACTTATGTATTTTTTTGATAACTTTTCTAACCTTTTGTTTGAGACAGATGGAATGACCCATCATTCTATCACATGATCTGCTAACACATCACAACTGACAAATTCAACTTCATTTGTTTATGATATGATGTGGAAATTGTCCAAAGAACGACCAATGGTGAGACTATACCAAAATCACGAAAGTATTTCTTCTAATTCCAATTTCATCATCTTTAGGGAAATGATCATGAGAACCAAAAATGTTGTCGTAGTTCCCTTATATCTGATTAATCAGATGGTACCTTAGATCATCACAAATCAATGGATTTTTGATAGATTGATTTTTCATAGCCATGTTCTCTACCACTCTCCCTCAGAACATGATGGTCATATTTCTCCACCATATCCATATTTCCACATATGTTCTCCTATGTGGAAACTCGGTGATAAGTTATTTGGGTATCTGTTATGTTTCTAACATTCTTTTTTTAAATGATTTTTTAGTATTCCTTTTTATGATGTGGGTTTCTATTAATGAAACTTTAGATTAGTAAACCATTTATAACCCTAATAAATTTCGAGGGAGAAATTCATTTTAAGGGGGGTAAAATGTAACACCCTGAGATTTTATGAAAATTATTATTTTTAATTTCATTAATGTATTGTGTTGTACGCTAGACCAAAAATGATCTTGTACAACATTCATCCTTGAGTTGCCTTGCATTACACGAAATCGTGACCTTCCTCGATAGCGTGTGTAGTACGCAATACCGAGTTTCACTAAACAACGATATTCTATTAAAATATTATTAAAACTAGCCGTTATGAATAGTAATAACCAATTTTTGAAATTTTTTAAACTTTATTTTTCAAAATGGACTTCATTTCTGGATTGGGAATATCAAAATTATCTTAGGGGGAAATTTTGGTACTTTTGGGATAACTTACATTTTCTGATGAATAGTGAAAATTACTAAATTTTAATTAAAAACAACCTTTTTAATCGAAATAATTAATAGTGATAAATTATTAATTTGAGTGGTTTTAAAGTATATTTAGAATATATTTTTACAATTTAATACAATGTTTGTCATTGGATGCAATTTCACATTTAAACAAGACATAAACAAGTGTCAATCTTTTGATAGTTATTGTCTCTTAAGAACATGCTATTTGTTTTGACGACAGGAATTAATTTTTAAATTAATTAATGCAACTGATATGTTTTGAATTTGGTAAAATAGGAATCATTATTGATTTCATAATATCAAATATAGCTTAGGCATATTTTTTGGTATTTTTCTAGAAACTCTAGTTTTTTTTGATGAATAGTGAAACCACTAAGTGGTAGTAAAGAAAAATGAATTTTTCAGAAAACGTAATTTTACCGCTTCTGTGAGTGGAATTTTCAAAAATACAAAAGACATGGTTGATGTCAGTATGTATAATTTTGTTCAATGAGATGAAAATAATTCTTGGTGAATAGTAAATTTTTACTTTTTTTTACCACAGTTAAACGTAAATAGGGTAATTAAGGGTAAAAATGATATTATTATTACTCTAACACATGTACTAATTCTATTGGATAAGTGTAATTCGACCAAAGACAACCTTAGGAATAAAATATGACCATTTAGGACCACTTGGATTTGATCAGGACATTTATTATTAATTTATTTAAAGAAGGGTTAAAATAGTTAAAATCAATGTTTAATAAGTAAATCATTTTTAATATAGGGTTATATATAAGATAAATTCGACTATAAATATTCATTAGAAATAAAAAAAGATTACATACATAATGATATTTTATTTTTAATTTTTAGACTTTAAATAAGTTAATTTATTTATGACATAAAGATGATGCAGTAATTATCTTATTAATGAAATATTGACATAATTGATGTTATAAATTTCCAAATAAATGTAATTTAGACTTTTTATGAATTACACTAATTTTATAGGTTAATATGACATGTTATTATTCATTTAATTAACTTTTTTCGAACTAATAATTCAGTTATGATTTTCAAAAAAATATATTACTAAATAGTGACAAAATTGACATAAAATAGTTTTTAAAACAAATGTTATATTATTAATTGTTATTTTTTTCCTAAAAATCTAAGTATCAGAAAAATGACTTAGATAATTCTATATATATTAATAATAAACAACTTGGGGTTCGTTTGGCTTGTTATAGTAAGTTTATTAACCTTATAGTGTAAGAACACAACAAGACACGTTAAAAGTAAAATTATCTACCTTAAAGTTAAAACTAAATGATAAGGTAAAAATAGTAAACTTAACTTGTCTAAATTATATTGGATGAGATTATTTCGATCCATCGCCACCATAGATTCGAGATAAATCAATTTGGAGCTATTTAGAACCGAATTTGCCTTTATTATAAAATAATATTTTTAGTTATTCCAAAGGTGCCCCTCTCCTCCCTTATAAAAGGGCACCTCCTCCCTCTCTTCCTCACACCACTATGAGCCTTAATGCTCGGCAAAACCCTAAAAAAATATCTTCTCCACTTCCCTAAAAACATCCTAGAGGTATTGGTATTCTTAAAAGACCAATTATAGTGCCCTAAGAGGAGGACTCAAAGAGGCGCTTCAAAGAAGAGGTAATGACCGTTACCAATTCTTTCAACTTTATTTCTTCTTCCAATTCTTCTTCTTGGGTTGTTTCATTATTAAGTAATAACATCAGTATCACTCATATACGGATATTTTATTATAAGTGTGAAACAACCCTATTTCACCATCTAACCATCCTACGGAAAACAAAATCACCACACGTGCGTACGTACGGAATACCGTCTCCACACCGTGGTGTAATCTATTTTCCACCACCACCTTACTTGGATGGGTATAATGGTGTAAATAATAACTATATATGAATATTGTAAAGTGATATTGATCCTGAAATAGTATACATACACTCAAATACAATTCCACGATCATGAGAATGATATCATCGCTCGTGCGTACGTACGGACTACCGTCTCCACGACGCGATTAGATTCATTCTCCACGTTAACCATTCATGAATGATTGTAAAGTATATATAACAATTAATCATGAAATATATGACATAATAATGTTATTGGATTAATGGGTATTTATATTTATTTCATCTACATAATTCCATTCAACTCAATAAGGAAACGAAAACAGCGTTCATGCGTACGTACGGCCTACCGTCTCCATGAACGGTGTATTTCATTCCATTTATCGATCAATTATATATATTTATATTCTGAATATATATTATATATAAATCATATTTTAAATTTTGGATTTTTGTAATCATTATCTATGTAAATATATTAATAAATACAAGTTAAAAAATGAATAACAAATGAGACGATTTTACCCAAAACGCTACTTTAACATGAATTTTCAAAAGAACGGGTAATATAAAGTAATAAGTGAACCATATATGATATAATAACAATGAATATGATTCTTTAATATGTCAATGACATTATTTAAATCATTATACAGGAGATTCAAACACTTACAAAGCAAATCAGACCTTAGGTAAGGGAAAATATCACAATCTCATTTTTATCCGAGATTGTTTATACTTTGGTATTTACTGGGGTTTATTATATCATCCACATCCATGTTTCCTCAATATGTAATATCTATATCCTTAGACCATATATTATATCCAATTTTACCCTTCGTTGAGTTTTTAGTAAAAGATATGAAAGGAATCTTTTTTCATTTTTCGTACGAGGTACTTTTTGACTTTTCTGACAAAAGGATGAGAAGAATGTTTTTTTAACTTATATGGCATGAATGGATTTTTAAAACAATATTTCCAAGAATCTTCCTTTACAAGTTTTCATGTTTATTTTTAATCAAATTCTTTTAGATTAAAATTTTATGACATGTTAAGAAAGGAAAAATGTTTTTGAAGTTGAATGGATATTTTCCTCAAGAATGGAGTTCAAGAGTTTTATCAAAATTATTTTCCATCTAAGATAATATAGGGTTATGTTTCTATCCCTATTATTACATGGATTTCATTATGTTGTGATGGAAATATTTTTATGAATTCCTTTATCTTATAAGAATTGTTTTATGATGTCATGATGTTTATGAATCCCATTTTTATTACATGGGTTATGCAATGATATATGATTTATGATTTTGTGGCACACATAAGAATGGTATCATTATGAGATGTGTGGGACATATATCTCCTTCAAATGCATTGGGTAAAGATTATATATCTCATGATATATACATGGCTAGAACTGCAGGTTATACCAGTTAAGTGAAACAGGACTGAAACAAGGAATGAACTCGGTTCAGAAATGGACATTGTCCACTAAGATAGTCTTGGAAATGAGTATTGACTAATAAGAAATGATTTTGTATGATTATGTATGTATGACACAAAGTTTCATGTTTGAGGTTATGATTATTGGGATTACATTTCACAAATATGATTTATCCCATGTTTTGAAATTATGATTTCTTTTGCAGGTTAATATTTCCAAAAGTTATGTTCTTTTTATATGATGTGATTGATATTTCTTTTGTTTACCCTTACTGAGCATTTGTGCTCACCCATTTATGTTTTCTTTTCCCCAGGATATAAATAAAGGTTTTATGTAAAAAAAGGGAAGATCTTAATCTGAGATGTTGAAGATCTTTCACCACGATTAGAAGATTATATTCCGAGTTTCCAAAGACACTGAACTATTACAGTCCGTGTGTGTGTGTGTTTTTGTTATGTACTGAGTATTCTTCTAATGTTATGTAATGTCCTTGTACGTTAAGCCTTGGGTATCTACAGTTGGTATCAGAGGAAAGGTTTAGTCAACCTTTGGAAACTAGGATGCAAAAACTTTAGTGAGATCCCCAGAGATATTTCTAAGGTATGTCTAGGGATGTCTCTAAGGTTATGTATACATATAGGTTATAGTCCTAGAATTGAGCTAACGATCATAGAATTTAACCTAAGTTATTAGATATTGAGGGTACTCCCCCATTACTATATTGTTTTCTCTAGCATGATTTTTTCCTCTCACAAAATTCTTTTTGTGTTTTATTTAATGGAGGGAACCAGAAGAAATTCGGTTAACATTGAATCCAATGGACAAATTGGTGAATATGAGCAACAAAATAGTGTAATTTCTAGAGAGAATGATATTGTGATTATTCCGAATCAGTCATCGCGATATATGATTAACAAGGTGAAATTTAGTGGTATGCCTAATTCATCAATGAAAAGGAAGATAGACTATTATGGATGTTTCCATTTTGAGGAGCATATAGAAAGGAAGATTGAGATTTCTAAAGAAGGGAAGAAGAATCTTGAGGAATACCTCAAATGGAGGGACCGATGTTATCTGTGTGGATAAAAGGTTCATGGAGTGACAGACTGTTATGGAGTTCAATGTATAATTTGTGGAGAACATGGGTATTACCCAACTCAATGCCCTGACCTAAAATGATAATTCTAAATCAATGAGGGACTTATTCCTGGACAATAATTTAAGAGGATGGATTAAAGTTTTTATGTGTTGGTATTAATCAATAATGTTGTTGAGGTACTTTTATTGTGTATTAGAATATTTTTGTATTATTCTATTGTGGTTTTCAATAATTTTAAGGTACTGGTGACCATGAAAAGTGATTCAAATATTTTGGAAAGCAGATGATATGCGCATAATGAAGGGATAAGGGAAAAAATGAAATGTTTGACAGTATTCATGAGCTCATGAGTGATATAAGGACTAAGTGATATCATGGTTTGAGTATATAGAATTTTGAGGATTTTGGTATGTGGAAAGTGTTAACTTTTAACTGCATTCATGTTATCACTATGGTTCAATTAATGGGTATTCATTTTTCAAGAGAGTACATGATTAAGGTATTCACATGTTCGTAATTTGACCAAGAATATATATTTATGATATATTAAGGAAAAATGATGGCATTCACGTGATTGTTATGTGACATTTCAAGTAATCATTTTCTTTATACTATGAGCTTAGACTGAAGTATTTTAGATAAGCCTAAACATTGGAATGGATTATGTGGGACATAACTTAGTATTGTTTAAGGATAGAAATGTTTTCGATATTATTTATGAGAAGTTATAGTAATGTAGTTTTAGAAAAAGGACAACCTACGGGACTAGCGACAGCCCATCGCGTCGGACAAGGCTGTGGGAATCGAACCCACAACCGAAGTGCGACTGGCCTTTATCGCCTACCACTGGCCTACAGTTATTTGTGAAAAGGGTGATCTGTTGGGTATAGAATACAATTTCATTTTTATGATGGTGATAAATAACCACCCTATTATAGGTGATCTGATTTTACATGAGTCTTACAGTGAGGGGGTTTATCCAGTTTTGGTGGGTGATGAGGATTCTCCATCAATTCCTAAAGCATCTGTGCATGGAAATGAAAAAACATAGACATATCTTATACTGGCTAAGATTGTTTTTACTCCTTAAGGATATACAGGGTATCCCTAGTCTATGATATTGTGTTGTAGAGATAAAAAAATATACTGTATTCTCTCCTATGGATGGGAAGAATCATTGTATATATATGATTGAGTCACTTTATCCATCTCATTTTACATATAGTACCTGGATAGGTCCAACGAATGATGGTATAAATTAAATTTATTATCATCAATAAATTAATGATTAGAGGGTCTCTTATGAACATACTAAGAAATCCAGTCAAATGAAAATAGTCACCTTGAGTAAAAAATATATTTTCTACAAAAAGGTATATATATTTTCAAAATAATAATTGGAGTAATATGATTTATGAATAAAGGTAAGTTGATTCCCTATTAAACACCTCCCTTAGTTCCATGATTTCCCAAACATTTGCACTTGGTTATATAGAAAAATATTGTTTATGAAGAAGACCCCAAAATAAGTACCCCCTTTTCGAAGGGTTTCAAGGTTGTCATAGATTTCATGAGTAATATAAAAACTATTGTATTATCTAGTCTAGATAGTTTTTTAATGAAATCTTGAATAAAAATTAAGAAAAGTATATGAGTAATGATTGGAAGCATCATTTAAAAAACTTGTTGAAAATGGGTATTATTATTTGTAAATTTGAATCACTATAATACACTAAAACAACCAACTAACTTCATATCCATAATCATATTCATAAACACAAAAAGCGGGAATTACGAAAGAAAAACTTTCATTCCCTTTTATCTTTTCTAGTCTTAATTAATTTGGTTACTAGTTTTTTAGTAAAAATTTCATTTAGCTTTGGTGATATAACTATGACTGTTTTCCAACAATTCCATTAGAAATTTATACACATAAAACATCGAGGATAATATGTTAACATTTCTTAATATTTAAAAAAACATTTTGATGTCCATATCTTTTTTAATGCTAGAAATATGTTCCATGATATAAGAGGATTATGGAAAAGTATTTGAGATGAATAAGGGTTTTATATATGATCCCCACTTTCTCCTTGGATATGTTAAGACCTTATTCAACCCCATTGTGAAATTTGGTTTTTTAATCTCCCATATATATTTATTATATAGTCCATGTATTGTATTTCCCAGAATTATTTTGTAGAGAAAATTTTGGTTGGAGGAAAATATAAGTTGTACTTGGAGTATCTCCATAGAATCGTTACAAGAAATCATTACCGAAAATTTTCATTTTTGGTGGATCTGAATAAATAGAACTCAATATCTTGCATAATCCTTCCAAATTTAAACTATTTTAACCATAACCTACATGTTATATTCTGAAATATGGATCTTAAATATTCATTCCATTTTGATTAAACTAATCATGGGAACACCTCCCAATATGTGACAAGAACAAAAGGGCGTGTTGGTGTTATTTTTATTGTAGAAAGGAGGTTATAATTGGAATCATATAGATAATAATACGGGAAAATAAATTGAATATAAGGAGACAAGTTAACAATATTGTGATGTATAGTGAAATACCCTCTATTGAGGCCTCTCTTCAATAGGATTTGGAAGATTGTACATTGTATAAAATAATATTCGACCTATCATTATATATTATCATTTCTTCCATGTTAAACTATGTTCCCCAAATGAATTAATATAATAAATAAATTAAAAACAATATTTATAATGAAAGGGAATTGAAACATATTGTTCTATAACTCTGTTTATAGAGATTGATAAGTTAGTAAGAATATTTCATTTTTAATGTGATGGAGAACTCATTCATAATAATGGGATAATTTTATAATATATTTCATTATATTATGAAAAATGCCAAAATGGTCCTATAATTGCATGTCATTTTATATATGGTATCATACAGATAAAATCGTCGATAAAAACCAAATGATTATAGGTAATCCTCTTGAATTTGAAAAAAGGATACTATTTTAATACATATGAAAATAAGTTCCCCAGTCCTAGATAGTTTCCTTAATTTATTATTCTAGATATATTTTAATTTTATAGTTATTGGTTACTACATGCCGGTCTCTTCCTTTTTCATTATTAGAATTTTTACTTATTGTATCAATGCTCAATTTCCCTCAATGATTCCAAAAATTCAAAATTTTTGAGAAATAAATCATTTCAACAATGTTTCTCTTGTAAAAACATTACAAATGGTGACTATAAAACAACATTTATAATTTATTGATAAATTTTATAACAAATTTATTTCGTGAAAATATTTTGGGTTTTAAAAATGTATATGAATTAAACATTGTAATGAAACTTTTTTTGATTCTGTAAATATGCTCCAAAAATAAAATGTAAAATGATGTATTTCCATAATACATTATTTATATAATTATTTTGACACAAATAATTCAATTTTCATATATAATTAGTTATAAATATTTATATCTAGTATCCCCATTGTTAGTTTCATAATGTAAATTTTATTGGATCATCCCATAACTTAGTTCTTATTAATTATTCTGAGAAGTAAAATTTGAGGTTCTATAGTGGGATATGACAATGTAATAAACATTAATATATTATGTTCTTTATTGATAAAGATTTTATTAGTATAATTAATTATCACAATGATAAATAACGAAATTTCTATGCGATATATTCATCATTTTCCCTCTTTTTTTAAACTATTATTTTTTATAATGATGATTTTTCTCTTCAAATGTACCAAATAGAATAATTGGTTCCATAGACACACTTTATATAATTATAAATTTCTTTTAGTAAAAACTATAATCTTGTATAGTACATTCATATAAATAGGGATAAGATTTAAAATTGTTAGAAAATGAAATATATTTTCCAAAATGGGCGTCATGGAAGTTTCAATCCCCTTCAATTATCATGGAGTACCATTAATAGGGGAGAGTGTTAAGGATTTTTATTTTAATCCTCATTTTTATCAAATAAAAAATAAACATCAAAGGTGTTATAAAATGTTTCTTTTATATAGTAGCATAATTTTCAAAGTGAAATTCATAATTGTATCCAAAATGGTATACTCCTTCAGGATATATAATTGGCAGATGTGACTAATCATCCAATTATATGATTGTAAATAAAATCATAAAGACTGTAAACATTTTGTAAATAATAATGGTCGATATTCAATCAAGTTTTCATAAATCCACCTATATAATATGTGTATGCGTATTTATAAAATTACAATATTTAATTAAGCCCTTCATGATAACAATTCATGTAATCTCATTAATAGTAACTAGACTGCATTGGGAATAAAAAAAATTGAATTTATTGAATGGATGGGGAAAATAAATTATGCTCACATAGAATATTTCATATGAAATGTTGTCAAAACCTTCTAATATATAATTCGGGATTTTGAATGATGTATTTAAAATAATAATGCTTCTCTCAAATTATAGAATGAAAATTGGTATGGACATCCCATTAGTGATATTATCAACCATTGGATTCTTCTTCTGAATATCAAATATCTATTAAGTAATATTTTAGATAAAACTTATTCAATCTATTTTTATGAAATTAGAAGACTTATTAGTGGATAAATTATATTAAAATTCTCCAATTTATTAGTTTCGGAACCTTCTATGAATGGAATTCTAACCAGTTTTCATTTTAACCATTACATTGTCAGTGACTCAAATTGTGAACTAGATTAGAAAAAATGTTTTATTAAATCATGGATCATAACCTCCTTCCATATTAATATATGGATATTGGGACACAATATATTACCCAATTATAAATATTTATGATCATTTAGATTTTATCTTTATTCTCAGTGTAATTTATTTAACATGAAATAAGAGGACACAAATCCCTTTTTTATCATAGATGTTTCTACTTTGACATTATTGAAGGCGATTATTAATACCATTTAATTACATAGGCTTATCATGGTCTCCCTTCAATCATTATTTTAGCAATACACAATTTCCATTGTATCTCATCATGTTTGGAATCTATTTCAGGTAGATGTGGGTGAATTTATAAATTGGATTTACTTTGGATGAAATAATGTAATTGACCAATTGATCGTTTTAATTTTTTAAATCTTCCCTATTGATAATTGTGATGGATGTCAAAAAGTAAATTCCATTAAAAATTGTATTGTGACTGTAGGGTGCATGATTTCAAGGTTTTAATAATATTGGGTATTCCTATAACCTAAAAACAACATGTTAGAACCATAAAAGTTAGTTTGAATCCCTCCCTATAAAATAGGATAAAAATATACATATATAGATCTTTGAATGTGAGCTAGGGTCCCTCAAGTTGAGGAGTGGTTTTTCATGACCGTAATAGAATTTTTATTATAATATTTTAATGTATCATGTTTTTTGGAAACATATCTTGAATTAGAGAAATATAAAATCCCAAATGTAGTTTTATTTTCAAGATAAAATTTTTAATAAAATATACGTGTCGAAAGATATTCCACATTTATTTTGTAATCCATTAGAAAGGATATGTTACCCCTTTCGTGGGGACTCACTTCTTAATGTATATAATTTATATACTTCCTAATTAGTCTCAATTTATTTATTACATGTCTATATCAGGTGATAAATATGGTGGTTGATGGTCTCCCTAATAAATGAGTATATATGGATCTCATTTGATTAAGTAAAATATTGGAATATTGGGTTACACATCATGATTTAAATTTTAATAAAATCCCATTATTTAATCTTTTGATACATTTTTTCAACAATAAATGTTTTAGATATTTTTTTAGGATCATTCAAATACAAAATAATATATCAATTATTAAAAAAAATAAATAGTTTAGGTGAATGTGTTAACAAAAAAACTATAATTATGTATGCGGGTGAGATACCAAAATAAATAATAATAATTAAATGGGTGATTGGGTTACCATTATATTTTAAAAAACAACATCATGTTAATGGAATATCTCTTTAAATAAATAAAAATATAATTGAACTACTTATCACCATTATACAAAAAAATAAAATTTTGTGAATGAGGTTTAATAAATATAATAATAATCATTGGTTAATTGGTCATCCATAATTACATCAATTTTGTACAATATTACCCATTCACCAAAATAAATACAATTATAATTATACTCATAATTACCCGTGGATAAGATGTAAACTCCCTTAACATGGATTATGTTATCATATAATTTTACCTCTGAAAATATTTAATCAATTATAGGAACTAACAATATAATAAAGTTAAAAAATCATTCTCAATACTAGTATACCCAGTAAAAAACCATTCATCATCAGATAATTCTCAAGGATTCCTAATAATATCCTATAACACAATCCATATTAAATACTCACTATTACATGTTCTTATTTATTGATATCAAACAACATTTACAATGATACATGATGTTGAGTTCCTATAGGGTAAAATATATGTTATTTGAGGGAGATGTCAATGACCAAATAGTCATTAATCTCATATAGACATGATGGGTAACCAAATTTAGTTCCACATTAGATCTTTTGGGTTCTATAATCTACCCTCACTTGTTATAAGGCCATATAAATTAATAAAAATAATGAAAAACAATTAGGGACCACCAAATCTATAGTATAATAGGCCCTTTAATTTTAAATTGTTTAGTTATTCATAATTAATTAGATGAAATAGAAAAATTACAAGGATCCAATTTTTTTGAATTTTAGATGAATACCAATTTAACAGAAAGATGTGATTATAATATATATAGAGTGAAGGTAAAATTAAATACTGAATCCAATCAAATGAAATTTGAATTAGATCCACATAATTGTAGAAACCCAACATAGATGAGAGAAAATAAATAGAGATTATGATGGCTATGTTTTTATTTTTTCTGATTAAATCAATGATGGAATTTTCATCCATTTATGAAAATTAACGATTATTGTAAGAAAAAGTATTATTTAAATATAAATTATTTACTTCTAGAACCATCTATGGTTTACAAATGGATACCAAATACAATAATATGTTTCACTAGGTAGCTCATTGACCACAAAAAACCTTTGCAATGTGTAGTTTTTTTCATATGTTATCTAATACATCACCACCATCAAAACGATGGCCCTTTTAACAATGACATATTTTTAACAAATTTTTTTTCCTCAAATACTATCTTCTTTATTATTCTTATTCATACCACATAAAATCAAAATAATATAAATATTTAATTAATCAAATTAATTCAAGTTCATACATTGGATTATATGGGTCCTTGGAAAGGACAATTTTTTTGGTGATTGTAATGTAATTTTAGACCAAAAAAGTTTCCTATTACATTATTGGAAAAATAGAGAGATGGAAAAAATTATGGTATTATCACAAGCATATATATTATATTAGCAGAACATAATTTTGAAATAATTGGACTAGGGTTTGAAAATTTACACTATGTTGGGATTTCATATAGAAACTGTTACAATACATCTATATATATTAAAAAAATTTGTAATCAAAATGGTTAATGTCACAATTATTTTGGATAATATTATATATTTGACTCTTATTTCTTCTAATTGTATTTAAAATATGAATTATAATATGATGTTGGTATAATATTTTATAGAGACTATTCTGGATAGAAAAAAAAATTTAGTATATAAAATAAATATCTTTATAATTTTTTAGGTCTAATTAATTATTTCTCCTAGATTCCATTAATTGAAAATAATAATGGATTGAAAGTGGAATTATATTTTCACTATGTTACATTATACATTTTGAGGCTTTGAACTATGTCTTTATATTTTATTATATTATTGTGCCCTCATTGAATAAGTAATGAGTTCCTATGATATTTTGTATAATATAAATAAATATATTCCTAATTCATATCATGTAGATAATTAGAATAATATTTATATTGATTGTGAAGGATCATTTTTTAGTGAACATTATCTAATAAATGGTTATTTAGATGATTTTATATCACATGTAGGATTCCAAATAACAATTCGATGTCAATAATTATTTTTCTCGTATCCCTGAAAAGGTAGGTGAAATGAAATCATATTTACAACTATGATAATTAATTTTATTGATATGTGTTTCACTGTTTGTGGTGAAATATTATTCTTTTAGGTATAATTAATTTTAATGGTTGTGTTATATAGATACAAGTAAATTTTTATTATAGAGAAAAATAATATTCTATGGGTATACAAGAAATTTTAAATTTAAAATTGTTAACATTGTAACTCTGATAACCTGGGAATAACGTATTGAGTTTTCCTACGATTTTATATATGGTGATTAAATTCAGTTGAGAAATTTTTTTTACATACTTACAAAAATTGATAGGTATTTCTCTCTAGTATAGATAGAGGTCATGATTTTTTAACATTCTAGAAACAATTATTTAATAGGAAAATTAGTATAATTATAGAAATTGATTAATGAATGAAATTTAAATCATGCTAAAAAATATACAAACTTCAAAAAAATCACTCGTGGGGCCAACATGGTTTTTTATGTATTTTAAACTATTAACATTGAATTCAGTTTAATAAATAAATTTTAAATTGTATCCAGAACATAATTGATAAAACTTTACATTAGTGTAACATATTTTATAACCATAAGTTTATACTAACATATATTTATGAGATATTCCATAATTATTCAATTATTCTATATATTGATTCAATTGATGACACTGTATATTTAATTTAAATTATTCTTCATTTATTATAGCCATTAATAGTAGTTATTATCTAATTAAACTCTATCAAAATTTAATGTTATGCAAATTCTGATATATAAATATATGAATAATAAAATACAAATTGGGAATTTTATAAAATGTATTAAAGTATCATTATTTGTAATCATTGTGTTTGACTTGGATTTTATTACATTTTATAATTAATAATTTTATAGTTTTCCTTATTGTGTGATGGAAATGATTTATTTTAATGTAGAGACAGTCAAATTATGAAAAATTTATGGTGGAAAATAATTTCATGGAAAAATTGTATCACATCAAGAATCTAATATATGATTATTTATATGAATCATGTGCATCATTTTTTCAAATATTAACTTATAAATAACTTTTATATGATATATTTAAGTTTTTAATATTATGATTATTGATGATTATACTACATTTTTATTTCATGAATGATTTTCATACCATGATTTGGTTATATAAGTCATTATTTAATGTTATGGAAGAAAGAATTATTATAGATATATATTAAAAATAGATAGATACAATGTAATTGATTATGTATTTTTAGATTGTAACTGAATGGGTAAAACTAAATAATATATATAAATATTCCCATGATATTATTATGATAATGATGATGAATGTGGTTACCATGAGTGTAAGGTAAGTTAATATTATAGAACATAACTTGATAAAATTTTGAGTGTTACATAAATATTATGCCAGATATGTTATTGTATCATTACTGAGAAATCCATTCCTAATATCTTATGCATGATGTTGTGACAGAAAATATAATGAGATAGAAAAACAGTTATTATTGATGTAACTATGTTGACGTAAAGTTATATTGGATATAAATATTATATATTGAATGTGAGAATCAGTTGTTTTTTTATTTTAAATGAACTGTTTATTAGTGGTTATATTATTATAGTTTCATCAAAAATGAAGATTGTGATTATAAGTGTTGCGATTGATGCAATGTTAATAATTTTTTTTTAAATTTGGTAGATATTTGATAAGAACTTTTGGGATCATATGGGGAAATTAATTATTTTTTCCAAAATATTTCACAGATACCATATTCTTAATAAGGTGTATATTGATATAATTAATTGCAATAAATTGAAATAATTAATTTTTATATACATCATTTCAATATTTATTACTATACTATTACTATGTATAGTCTTTATGTTTTGGGGAAAAAACCTACTATATATAATTATAGGCTCACCCATACTTTTCTATCAGAATTTTAAATTTAATGTATCTTATTATTTGTAGTGTTTTTAATAATGAGCTCAATAATGGGGACATATTGTTTTAATTGTATCCTTATTAATGTGTTTTTTATTATTTATGACATATTAAATATATATTGAACTGTAGTTGTTTTTTTACTATTACATTCTTGTAGTTTATATTATATTAAATGATTAATAAATTAAAACTAATTATGGGTGATATCTAATACAATGACTTATCATTTTTAAGATATATTTTTTATATGAAAATGTTTATAAAATTATGACAACATTCAAAATAAGATATTATAGACTTTACATAGGTGATTGACAACGGACATACATAAAATATGCATTGGGTATCATACATTATGTTATTGAAGAAATATTATGGGTCTAGGAGAGGATAGGTAATTACAAATATTCACAAATATATGTTTTTTTCAAATATTTGAAACTCATATGAATATAAAATAAACTACTATTAACACTAGTGGATCCCTCTATAATTTAATATTTTTTTCCCTGTTCTATCCCAATATGATTACTTATAATTTGTAACTAATATACCATATTTTGAATCCTACATAGAAAGATAAATTTAGAGTCACTAAAAAATTATTATTGTGGAGAATAGAATATTTTCCCATAAATTTTTTTATATGGTTTCATTCTGATTGATAAATAGTAATAAATATTTTCAGTAGAATCAACTAATGAAAAATGATCATCACATGATTCAATAATTTTTTGAATGTATGGTCTCTATATATACACTCATGATGCGATAGTTCTCATAATTTCAGAGTGTATCTATGGATATAATTTTATCTAAGGTATTATTTGGTGAAAAAATAATATTAGATTCCATCCCCATATAAAATTTAAATATATAATAAAAATATGAAAAAATAAATAATGGATTTCCTAAAATAGTAAAACTTCTATTATGTGTTTTTATCGGTAAAATTCTATATATATATAATAATTTATTAATAAGAAACAATAGGTAATTTATAACTATTCCATAAACATATATAAATTTCCGTAATGATTATATATACAAGGATTCCCTATAATAGATTTCAAATATGCATACTCCCATTTTTACATCGAAATATTCCACCTTTTTGTTATCCTGATTATCACAGGATTCTCATCCATTACCTGGTGAGAGATTTTATATATATTGAAATAGTAATTCTATAAAAATTCTAATTCATGGATAGTGATTCTATGATTTCTATAGAATGATATATAATTTTTAAATCCATGTTAAAATCCTTTAAATTATTTATAAATTTCTCATTTTGCCTCATCATACGTACCTTATGTAACAGACAACCATTATAGAGAAAAGGAAAAATACTCCATATATTTAGCTCAAAAAATTTGTTTTCTTCAATTGAATAATAAAATATCATCATTAATATTTTAGAGGAAAACATTGTTCAGAATACACAATAAGTTATATTCAGAAATAAATCATTGTCATCAAGAAATAATATGTTCTAATAATACCGATTCCAATATGAATATTTGTGTCTTTATATGTCTTTATTATTTTATATTTTTTATTTATTATTCATGAAAATTTACAACCATACATTCCACACAAATAATTATATATTAATTTATAATTCTCATGGGTAGATACAATCTTAAATTCAGAATTCAATAAAAACATCACTCATCTCCTCTAATATAAATTAAAAATATATTTTATATGAGATATAATTTTCATTGGATGTTTCTCGTACTGAAAATCCAAAATAAATTTTTATGTTACCTTAATATAAAAATTGGCATCAACATTGGAAACATTATTTGGATGCATTATTTTTTTAACTTGTTATTATCCATGATGTTATGATAGAAAACCCATATGGCGGGTATCCACATGGGGATCCAACAAGGGATTATCTATTTTGTTACAAGAAATCATTTCATGATGTTTCTTGAGAAAAAAAATTCTATTATTCATCAATGGTTATAGTGAATTGGTCAATGTAGTCTTACTAACTCAATTCAAACCCATGTTCACCAATCTGACATTATATGTTGTAGTTATGACACCATTCATGAACTCTATATGATTATCCTCAATATATTCCTCATATTATTTTACATAATTGGATGAAGTGGGTGAAATAACATCTTTAGGATGATGATTTTGATTAATGGGAATTATTTTCACACCAAAATGAAATCATATATCCATATATATTAGTGAATCAGATTCCATAGATATCATATGAACAAGGACAAATATTATCAAACAACGTCTCATATTCTTCATCTATGATTTATATTCTATTGATTATAGATGGTCAGTTTGAAAAAATATAAGTCAAGTCTGCCTATAATTTAACATTATAAATAGGCTACATTAATATTTATAGATTTTTTTGAACCATTTTCCTCCATAACTATGACCATTTAATGGAAATGTCCACATGAGAATCATATGGTTGGGATTTTAATTGTTTAATTTGTTAATTATATAATGGATCTTATGTGACCTTATAATTCCCTAGACTAAGAAGATTCTTGATAATTTTAATGATATAAAAATCATATTCTTCAACAAAATATCTCAATTTTTTTATCTATTTATAGTCAATTCTCTATGGAAATTTTGACATTTTCTCTACCACAGGCTACATACCCTCCCTTTTCTAGTACCCAAAATCAATATAATGAGTCTATTAGGATAATAAAGTTGTTCTATCATTAAAAAGTACCCATAAATTACCTATAATTGAGTACATAGAAATTTATTGATATAATGATTTTATAGATTCATTTATATAGACCTAGAGGCTCCCCAAAAAGATATAGAGGGCCATCTCTTGGAAAAACACATTGATTTTAGAGTAAGAAATATGATATACAAATTATTTTATCAACATATTACTTATAAAGGGGATTATTATTTCTCCAATAATAACCCTACTTCAGGATGTTAAAGAATATAATTAAACCTCACTATATCTCAGTAATCTAATGTCCATGTTGGAATAAATATGATCTAAGAAAAATCATTAATTTAGGTATGATAGGGTTTCTATCATCAATACTTAAAAATATATAAATTATTATGATGTTTTTATATATTTAATTTTCTGATACATTTTTTTGAAAAAAATTAACAATAATTAATTCATCAGAAAAAAGAATCTCGATGATAATTATAATTTGGGGTAGGTTCATCCATAACTATTATATTATCAACAATCTATTAGGAAGGTCATTTCAATGTTCTATAAGGATATTAATGGAATATGAGGTATATTTTTTTGAAATATTTATTTAAATATACTATAAAAAATAATTATAGGGGAATAGGGGCTTCTGGTTCCTGATCTGTGGTTTCTACAATGGTTTATGCTTTATGTATAGTGAAAAAATCACTGACACCACCTTCACATGACTGGAACAGGTGGAAATCATTGTGTTGTGTTTGATGGGCTAAGCTATCCCTCAAAAATTATGATGTCAATAGAAAAGTATATAATATATTTAAAATATACAACTATATTTTATTTATTCAAGACATTAGTGATTTCAAAAAAGTTCAATTGTCCTATTAAGATCGTCAGAGATTTCATCTCTATTTTTTCAATATATATGGATTCTATAAAAATACATCTTGAACATCATAGTATAACATGAAATCATCTTAGGTGACCTGCTTTTATTTTATGGACTCGTGAATTTTTATTTTTATAGAAATTATGTGTATAAATGTATTCTTGTTCATTTGATTAGGGTCCATCCAAGTGAATGACCTGGAATTTGATAAATTTGAAATCCAAATTGAATTATAGTTCAATTCGGTGTGGTTGTCAACATCTTATCTATTATTGGAGTAGTAAATCCAAGAGAGTCCAAAATGTATAATATCATTTTATCAATTATTTTTCTTGTTGTATATTTTATATTTAGAGGATGTGCATATTTATTAACTATTTTTATGATATAGTTTATAAATCATATTTTTTTGAGGGAATTGGGGTCAGAACTAATAGATTACATTTTCTCATGTGTATGGAAATCACATAGTTTTGTTGTTTCCTATATACCTTACTTATAGAATGATAGGTCTCATATTCCTACAGTTTACTCTATTAATAATATCTATAGTAAATAATTTCCTAGAGTATAATTTTGAAGATGAATCATTCATATATTTTCATAGATATTTTGTCATAGGGGAAATATTTTTTATTATCATTTAGGAAAATTCTCATTTGGATTCACATTCATTATCAATTTCATTTGATCCTTCTCCATTGAATCTAAAATGATCTTCAAAACATGTTATTATTAGAATAAATAGTAATTAACTCTTATAATTATAAAATTTTAGGTGCATTTACTCCTTTTTTACATTTTGATAAGAGAAATTTACTAGATATTACTACTTAAAATGATTTGTCCCATTATTTTGATAGGGGATAAGAGAAATATTTTTCATTAGCAGTATCATGAGGTTTACAATTTGAATCAAAAATATAATTTTTTTCTTTTTATTGAGGTCATAAGTTAATATATTTACATTGATTACTGAATTACATCTTCCATAAACTACACTATATGTATAATCTCCAAAAATAGAACAAGGGTTCATTAAGAAATTATATAGTGTCTGAAACTCATTGTTGATATTTTCTAAAAATTAATCATGAATTATGTATTCAAAATGTTTCCTATTTTAAGTTTATAATATTATCGTAAACCTACTTAGGATTTTTTAATCCCTCCATTTTCATTCTACTTAAAATTGGATTGGTCAAGAACAGTCATTTTCCCTTTTATGGATTTAATTTTTATTAATTTCCAAAAAAATCTTCAATGTTAGTGAAATACTAGACTACACTATGGTTTGACCTAATTAATATTAGTCCATCAATATTCTTAACCATCATACATGTTTTTCTACTTCAAACATATCTAATTTAACCATCATAGATCCATATATAGATGAATCATCTCTGAAATTCTATTTTGAATCTCATGTATCATTGTATGTGATGAAGGATAGATCTAATGTTTGTTGGTGGAGTAGTTATGTACACCATTTTAGAATATAGTATCCAATTCGATGGAAATAGTATTAATATCCACTCAATATCATCTACTTTAGTGGTAATGGACTCAACAGAATGATTATTTTTAGTTGGTCTATCAACCTGGCCAATGATTGAGTGGCATATGTTGATAGATTAGTGTATGAATGTGTTTCTTATACATATTATTAATTTCCACCTCGATTATTTTAAGGTTTTTTAAAGATATATTGGTGTTTACATCTCCATAAAAAATTATGTCCAGACTCTATATTTACTGAGGATAGATGAATTATTTTCCTATTCCTCGAGTCAGATGAATGGATTGAAACAAATCTTCTTGATCAAGCCATTCCTGAATTTAGAATAGAATTCACCATAGGAATTATATTCTACTAGATCATAAAATTTCAAACAATATTAATATTTCTAATGATTAGTTATTTAGATTATTATCTTCATGTTATCTGAAATTACTGTATATTATAAAATTCACTCTTTGAACAATATATGCTCAACTTATTGTTTTTTAGGACTCAATTAATCCATTAACATTAACATTGGAACAATCTCATAGGGTTTGATATTTATGAATATTCAAAGGATCACACCAATCATGGTTTGTATATTTATATAAATAATACATATATTCTTCATTTTATTCTCTCTAAACTATATTTTAAATTCATTTTTCATCATAATTAGTTTTTTTCAACATCACACTCATTATTATATGTAGTTATCACCTAATTAATAAATAATAAGGAAAATTGTGCTTTTATATCAAATACACATTGATTTTTAATGGGATTTATCTTCATATAAATATATAATGATGTATATTTAATCATCTTCCTTGATATGTTAATTCTGAGAATGTAATTATATTATAAATCCCCTGTAAGGAATCATCATTTCTTCGGGATAGTCCATAAGATAATATTTATAGATGGTAATTACAAGGGTTATATTAGTGTATTTAACTAAAAGAATTTTTATAATGGAGATGGATCATAGAGAAAAATATTCTATATGGGGTCATCCTATCATTTCGCTAAAAATATAAAAGACACCATGCCGTAGATTAGGGAGAAGAAATAAGACATCTATAATTATGGGAACAATCTGATCTACTAAATTTCTATTATATTTTTGTGATAGTGTTAGACTGTCTATCCTATGGTAGGTCATAGTAGCAGAAAATCTACATTCCTTACATGATGGGGTTATCCTTTTAATGTAGTGGGGATAACTATTATTGAATCCAACTCTATTTTTGGGGTCTCATCTCTATAATAAGTTTCATGTTTACCATTTTCGGTGATATAATTTCTCATCATTCAAATATTCAAATCTAGATTGTTTATTTATTTTTTCAAATAATTTAGTGGTTTCATATTATTGTATGAATATTTCAATAATTATTACAAGGAATCATCCCTAAAATATTAATTTTTCTCATATTTAAGGACAACAATGTTGCATTGGTTGGACCAATTTGAATATATGGATACCTTTCCTAAGAAATTTCTAGAAATAATGACATTATAATAATCTATAATTGATCACTCTTTTATTCTAGTAATATATGTGAAATATAAAAAAATATCCATCCCACACTTTGATATTAATAAAAATTAGAGTTCCAAATATTATCTATTTAATAATCCCCATACTGTTGAGAAAAAACATGTGGTATTCTAATGTTCATTCCCAAAATGAAGGGTTTGATACATGAAAATTTAATCCCTATCAAAATGGAATAATATCTCCTTGATTTTATGGAACATGGTAGAACACAACATGTAAGTCATGTATATTTAATTATTTTGAAGAAGAGTATTAAATTTGTTGTGATGGAAGATGGGTATACATTCCACATTCAATTTCTATATAATTTCATAGTATGTGGTTTCGAAAAAAAATATCCTGAAAAATAATCCACTATTTTCATGGTATTCCCACAAGAACAAAAATTTACCTTCTTCTATATGAGGTGTTCCTAAATGTAATCTGACCATAACATCCATTTCTATGCTACATTACCAAAAAATTGTTGGAATACTCAATATATCATTGGTTTTTACAATAGGTTATGTGTTCCAATGGATCTACCGATGATGATAATTTCCATAGACATTATTTTTTTATAATAAGTGGTTTTTGATCGATGATGATGGAATTTCAATAGTTTTCCACAATTTATTAACATTTTCTCAAATGATTTTATAATTAAAGAAACATCAATATGGTTGGACCTTCAGGTTGTAAAGATAAGTAATTTCAGAATGATCAATTTGAAATATAATAATAGAGATAAAAAATGTTTCTAATATCTGATTCATTTTTTTGGGGGAGGACATCCACCACATCTAGTTTATTTTTTATAGGGACAGAATATTGAAAATATATCCTACTGTGATCTTATAATTTAATCACCACAGTTTCCACAAGAAGGGATGACCTTTTTATTAGTTATTAAAGTGTTATAAATGGGAGGAAATCATTATGAGTTTATGTCCAGACTACATGGATTATCATAGCCTAAACCATGGGTGGGAACAAATATTCTAATTTAGGTTGTGTATTATGTACAATGAAACTTATGAGTGAGATCCATTCAATATGAAAAATGGTCTAGATTAAGTATATCTCGATGATTTTCTAAGTATAATATTTTATTTTTTATTTGATTCTACATTAGATAGTATATGGACTAATGAGTTAAATAATAGAGAGTGTAAATTGTTGAAATATGTTAATCATCATGATGTATGTTTTATGAGGATAAAATATATTCATTCTCTTATTATTATTCTATAATATGTCAGTGATCATTTTGGTTGGATACATCGATATAATCTATCTCTATAATTATGACATGAATTTTTTGATGACCCATATGAGTAATTAAGGGAACATGAATATCAAATTTTTCTTTAGGTTTCAACCAAATTTATTTATTAGTTATATAGGTATAGGTAGGTGTATAATTAGACACCTAGAATCTTTTGAGAGTGATAATATATGTTACTTGATATCATGTTGTTGAAAAATAGTGCTCCTTCATTTCTATTAAATATTCTAGTAGTATTTAAAGGTGGAAATTATAGTGAAAATAATTTTATATTCCTAGGATACATTAGTTTATCTCAACTTGTAAACCCTTTCCTCTTGGGTCACTATATTAGGATAAATGAGCCATAGATCTATGGTGACTCCTACATATCAAATTATTTAGAATAATTTATTTTGTAGGATTAGATATGATTTCAACTATTGAGAGCATTGTTTTTAATATCCCAATATGTTCATAGGAATATGGAATCATTCACGTACCCCCCTCCCCCAATATCGGTTTTGGTTGGATTATTTTTCGCCAGGGATATTCTCCCATTGTATTTGATTATAGTGATTGATAAAATCTAAATATGTGTGACTAGTTACTGATTTATGAACCATAATGGATTTTCATCCATCATGGTTTTAATATCTCTTATTTTCTTGGAATTCCCCACATTGATTTTTTTTTTAGTTATAGTGACCATGTCTTCTTTAGAGATGGATATTCTTTATTTTGGAAAATGATTTATATCCAAATGATGTTTGTATGATTGATTTATAATGTATGGATATTAATGTTTCAAATATTTCTATGAGGTTTTTATAAGATTTGGAAGTATATCAAGTTGGTTTGGGAACATTGTTGATTTTGGGATAAAATCATTATGAATTACATTTACATTCCATGTAAATGTATTACACACTGCATAAATTTATCCAAACACGTGTCATGAATATTTATAGGATGTGAACTAATTCATTATACAAAATTAATACTTGTCTAGAAATTAAATTACAAACCATTTAATAGAAACCAAGTTTATCCTTAATATGATGTAAATAATATTTTGGTGTATCCGTCTACAAATAAATACACTATGTGTAACTTTGTTACATTGAATGTAATATCCACAGAGATGTTTTAAATATTCCTTGTGTCTGATTATTAATCCATCCTTCCATATTTATTTCTTAAATCCACCTAATATGTTTCTCTAGGAGATTTTGGAATCCATTATTCCATTATAAATGTTTTTATTTGTCTAAATCTTCACTCATATTTCATTGGATTTAGTTTCATCTTCCCATTTCTTTTTTCTCAATTAGGGCGGTGTAATCCTTGGACATTATCGGTCATTGATGTAAATCATGATCTGATTTGATCAATGTTTTATATCATTATATGTCCTTCCTAGGTTCTTTTTGATGTTACCCTTTTTGGTGTTTCTAAACCATTTTTTAGATTAAGGGGTCTAAATCAAGCCCTAGGGGCTGTTTTATTGAAATTTTTGTGAAATGGTATGATTGGGCCAACATGAATTCTGCCTAATATTTTTAAAATGTAAATTGGAATATTCTATGGAATCCCTTTTGATCAAATTGTTGAGACTTGGATTTTAGGCTACACGTTGTGTGAGAGAACCCTTGATAAATAAAACTTGGATAATGATTTAAATTGTGTTTAGCATGAGAAGTGACCTTACATGATTTCTTGATATATAATCTCTATGTATTGACTTATTTCATAATGATAGGATTGTTGATCATTTTGGATATATATGATTTAATAATAAAATGATAAATGTAATTTTCATAAATGAAAATTGAGATGTATTATATGATGATGTGATATCCATGATGTTTTGAATTCATTTAATATATTTGTATAATTCTTATATTGAGTGGGACATGCTCAATCCCATCATTTATTTTATAATATTGGGACGGCTATGTTGAGTCCCATGTGGTAATGCATATATTTCGAGGGATATGTCTAGTCCCATGTTATAATTCTTATAATGAGTGGGTTCTGCCCATTCCCATGTTTTAATGCTTATATTGAGTAGTCTTCACCCAATACAACGATATAATGCATATATTAAATTGGATCTAACTTGTTCTATGTTGAATTTTTTATTTATAATTTTTCAACATAAATTTGAGTTCTTTTACTATGGTATTACTTATTTTAGTACGAATGATTTTCCAATATTAACAAATACAATCTAGTAGGGATCAGAATAAGGTTTTTTGATATATTGTTTTAATTGAATAATTAATATTCTTGTTTATGGCTTTTATTCAAATACATATTATAAGAGTAATTATATTTATTCATGTTGGGGTCAACCTACTATTTAAAACTCAAATCATACCTAGTTTTTCATTTTTCACTGGGGAATATAACATGGGCATAGGTGTGGATAAGGTTATGGGAATATGATATTTATTTGTTTCTTGCTGGATGAGAAAGAGTTTATATATAATCCCAACATGGGGATTGGAACAAGAGACTTTTGGGTTTTGTATTGTAGATTTCATTTACTTTATTATTTTTCGAATTTTAATTAAGATACAACTCATCATGTATTGAGAGTATTAGTTATTATTCATTATTTCATACACCTTTTATTTCTACTAATATGAGATAGTATCCTCCAAATAAATTATCTAATTATGTTATTTGTTATTGTTTATTTCTAATAATATGAATCTTAAAACTTGGGGGTATTATATCCCCCATATACAGATCAAACCCCTACTGCTACATGGAATCCTCTATCATAGGGGGTGGCTTGTCTTAAGTCTCGTTACCAATTCTCTCTAGCCATGTGAGAGACTACTAAATATAGTGATATAATACAGTTCAATCAAATGAGAAATTTTTTCATTTCTATTTATTTACTATATGGGGAAGGTATAAATGAGAATCTGATGTCTTGGGAGTCAAAAATGGGTTTTTTATGGGACTATATAACCCATGTAAGGATGAAATCCATGTTTCAAGGGATGATATTACTGTTTATGTTGTTTTCTTGTTAAAAATTATTTTGTTTGATCTAGGGTGATTCATAGGTTTTGTGAGGTTATTATCTCATGATGTTATTGGTTCGTAACATTTATACTTGTCTCTCAGTAATGATGGAGTTATGTATTCATGCATCAGGATAGTAACATATGGAAATAAATTTACATGCATTGTTCATGATAGATATATATTTATTGTATGAGATATATACTTTACTATATGATCTATGTTATAAGATACCAATTATATAAGCTAAATCAAATTAAATGAACAGTCATATCATGATAAAAAACATCTAATCCATGTTTAAATAGACTTGAAGTAGTGATTATCAATCGTCATCACCTATTGAGGATGACTTTATTTCTCTAGGTATTATTCTAAGAACCATGTTTGTATTATTTATATAATGAAACATCCAATTAATCAAGTTGATAGTTAGTACAGTTGATTTCATAACACTCTTATAACAACTGAACAGAATATTTTGGTACCTCTTGAAAAATAGGTGGATGTTCTACATCATGAAAACATCTTGAGGGTCTGGTGATCTATGGAAATGGAGACCGTTAGTACCATGATATTAATTTTCACGATGAAAAGATAGTTCCATATACCACATTCACCTATGATAACTAGGAGGGAGGATCCTAGGATGTTGTGTTCTTGATTGAGTCATCCCAGATGATCTTTAAGCCCCTTAATACACTCATATATATCATAGTGATACTAGATGTTTATATGGTTTAGGGACCTATGATGTAATTTTTGGATATTCTTGATTGATCAAAGAAGTAATAGAAGTTATCTTGGATGTAACTTGATCGTATGTTTTGAATATATTTCTATACTAAGACGTTGTGTTATGAGAAGACTCATGGGTTCATGAACCTAAAAAAAGAATTCATGATGGTGCTACACTGTACTATAAATTTTTCCAACCAATAAGTATTTGCGCGATCATTAGCTGCTGATGATATCTCAAGGTTGACATTTTTTTCAGATGCTCATCAATATCAGATCATGTCTCATGTCAATGTTTTATATCATAGTAGTTTGGTGGGTGGGATGAAACATGAACTCATTGAAAAATGTAATCTAGCAGTTCTGTAGAGAATATTATTGGATATTTAAATAGGGTAAATGAGATCACTTATTCTGGTGGAAATAAGTGTCACTATGAATGTTTTCTACACCGAAATAGAGGTCTGATCAGTCCGTTAAATTGGAATCTATATCAGGAATGTTATATATTATAGTGTTTTATATAAGGAATATTGGGCCAAAAGTGATGTCAGATTTGCTAACAGAATTTGGAATGTTTATACTGTAGAATTATTGTCCACCAAAAGAGGTTTTTCTATGATTTTAGTAGAATTATTATGTGTGGGGATATGAATAGGTACCATAGTATGGGATGATGAAAGACAATCTTTCAAAGAAAGGCCTTTGGTGTTCCACATGACATCCTAGTCAAGAAGATGATGTGTTACCCATTGTAGTAATTGTGGAACCAAGAATACGAAATATATCATGTGAGTCAGACTAGAGTCAAAGGAATATGTTATAGTCAATTTCTTGTTATACCAACATCTCATGCTAGTGTGGATATAGGATAATATAATATATGAGGTATGATTCCTATATCTCCTATGATTTATTGTGTTTTTTTATAAATGTGCATAAAATTAACTATTTCCTTCATTTACTGAAATTATTTTTCTCTTGGATATAGAAATATTGGATGGTTCTTTTAGGATCAACCCATCAGTGCAAGTGTGGTTAGATAATATAAAACATTAGAAGTCATGTTCTATATTGATTGGTGGTTACAATTTTTTTGGAACTGCCTATGCTAGTAATAAAGGTATTTGATTTTATTATTTTTATTAATTTTATATTTATATTATAAGCTCTTATATACATTTACCATTGAAAATTTTCTTTTCTATCTTATGATGCGTTTGAAATTATAGCCATGGTGGGTGAGATATTGAGTCCAAGATCGAGTTGGTACTAGTAGATGATGTGGTTTATCTCCCACTTTAAAAGATGGCACTAGTATATCATTAGGGCATAACAATTATGTTTGATTATTTGTTAGTTATTGGTATCATGTGAAAATGTATGTCTCTATGGGGTTCTCTAGTTATTTTCACTATGGTAGATTATCGATCTTTGCATTGATGTGTGGATTATCAAAGATTTTACCCGATGAATATCAAGAATCAATGTCCTCTGTCATTTATTGATGATATCTTATATTAGTTTATAGGTGCTAAAGTATTCATCAATATCAATTTTTGAATGGGATATGACATTTTGAGAGTGATACCATTAGACATACCTCAATCTAGTTTTAGAATTAGGTATGGCATGTATGAGATAGTAGTGGAATCGTTTGGTTTAGAAAATTCACTTAATATATTCATGGACATGATGAATTAGATATTTTATCATTTTTAAGACCTATTTTTGATGATTTTTTGTCAATAAACTCTTATAATTATTCCATTCAACAAATTATCGTGACCAAAATTTAGAAATACTCTTGAGTAAATTAAGGGACCATTGCCTTATTTTCAAGAAATATAAATTCATTTTCTTGATTTATAATTTTATCTTCATGGGTTATTCTATATCTGATTCTAGAGTATTAGTGTACTCCATGAAAGCTACAGTTGTGTTATCTATAAAAATTATCAAATATTTTCTTCTTTATTCATAGATATATCTCTCCAACATGTAATTATCAGCACATTATCCAGGACATCTTTCATTTGGATAAATTTATTTTTGGAATAGCCATGAATAGAGTGATGTTTTATTTTTCTAATGATTATTATATATCTTTTCAGGTTCTTAACATATGTATGAACCTAGTACATATCCTATGTTTACTTCTGTTTGGTTAATCATATACCATGTATTGTCACCCTTCCGCTTTGATGATGCTAGATGATAAAATTGTTTGTTGAGGATCTCGATTACATTGATTACATGATGGTAACTATCCTAGTCAAATATTAGAGTTAGTAGTATTAGTAAATTCCCTATGATATTGTAAAAATTATCATAGAGGTGATATTTTTTTGGTATACACAGACCGTAATATCTTCAGGTATATCATTTCTCAATGAGACTAGAAATATCGTTAGAGGAGGTGGTGTGATTATCTGATGTATTTAAAAATTGATATTTTTTTATAAATTAGTTAGTGGAAGATTAATTTTGGATATTTTAAGTATAAAAATTTAGAAATAGGTAGAATGTGATTCTCACGGTGAGTGGTGGATAATGTCACTCTTCTTAGACATGTATCTAGATCTTCCAGAGTCTTGGGGATGAGAATATATGACTTCAAAATCTATTATACCAATGATTTTGGACATAATTTGGACAAGGAATTTATTTGATCTATAAGGAATACTAATAATAGGGAGCATATATGGTGGGTAGAAACCATTGGGATGGTCTCCTGGTAGTGAACGTTTCATTATTTTCTATTATTGAGTATGGGTTCCTATGGGCTTGCATTAGGAGTTGATTAGGTATTTTCATAATTATATATTTAAGGAATACCCTTGTATATGAAATTTGTGTCATGATATCCACATATATTAATGGTGTTCAAAAATTAGGAAGAATGTTGATTGATTTTTTGGAATATATTTCCCCTATTAGTATGGAAATTCTGAGTATTCAAGGTTATCTAGGTGGTTTCGACCATTTTTCTTTCCTCAGTGGAAAAGGGATCATGTCACTAAATATTTTTTGTCAATATTTACAGGTAAACCCCTTACGAATGATGTAGAATGGATCATTATTTATTGAAAATAGAAACTACCAAACATTTTTCTTATTATGAAGACCATAATAGTTGATGACATGAGTATTTATTTCATGCATGATATAGTCCGGTGGCTTAGTGTTATGAATAGTATTATTTCTTATGAATATCCTGATTTCATATTATGATAATATAAGGATATTTATAAGGGCTTGGGATCATAAATTATTTTGAGTATGGGATATCATCCATAGACTGAAAATAAATCTAAGTGAAAACTTCATTCCTTTGTGGATATATAATGATACCGAGATTTAGATTTTGGTAGTTATGTGGGGAAACCTATAAAACATGTTGAGACTTTATATAATACCATATCCTTGGATTACAAAAATATGGATCCTTTTGAGGAATTTTATGTAAGGATTAATCATTATCATCTTGGTTGGTCAGAGATAGGTGAGTTATCCATTGTAGGGCCTACTCCCTTACAGATGATATCAGATCCTGTTCAGTTGATCAGGATGTTGTTGGTGACTGTGTTGTATAAGAAAACCCTATGTTCAAAATCAAATATGAACTTTGGAGTTTGATACAGGTAATTTTTTTCCATTGATTGTTTCCTTGGTTAGAGAAACACAATATCAAGAAACAAGGGAAACTAACACTTGGGTTTGTCAAGCAATTTGATAATTTTGATATGGTCATTCTAGAGGTGTAACAATTAGAACATGCAAAGATCAATAGTCATAAGATATGTGTTTCACTTGAATCATCATTGAATATATTCTCCTAGACCTTCACATGTGGAAGATATCTAGTATATTTATATTTATATGGATGCATCTATAGAGGACCTTTTGAAATTGATTGTGGGATGCAGTGACACACATATTTTGGGTCAAGTTATTCCTTTCACTAGAGAGTAGTTGTAGCATAAGAATGTCCTAATGGAGATCTGGGAGAGAGTGTTTGATATGCAAGAATTTGGCATGAATTATTCATTGAGACCTCCATTGTGATACATGGAGTTGCTCAGGGATGATATATTATATGTAATAAAGGTTGTAAGATCCTTTCTTTTTGTGGTAAGTCCCACATTGAGTTCTTTATTGAATTTTTTTCCACAAATTCTTATTCAAATTGATTCATTCCTTTTTAAAATGATGGATGTGCCATGGATTTATGTTATTTTTGAATTAATAGAGTCCAAATATAATTATTTTAAATGGTTTTATGATTTTTTTCATAATCTAAATGTATTTCAAGGTGTTGCGGATCCTTTTTTTTATTTTGTGCTGAAAATATATGTACATGACATTTACACACAATGTAAATGTATTACATGTATTGTCAATTTCAATAGAAACATGTTTTGAATGGTTATAGGATGTGACCCTATTCAAGATATGAAAATAATAAAAATCATGAATTTAAATTTCATTTTATTGAATAGCCAATTCATATAATAAATTATATGAGACAAAGGGATTATTAAAATATCCCAATAAAAAGAAATACAAGTTGGGTAATATCAAAAGTAGAAATTTTAAATGTATCATGCAACTGAATTTTCATTCTTCCACTTATGAAGCACCCTCTAATCGACTTAGGATAGTTCAACATTCAATTTTTGAATCCATTACTCAATTAATATAATTACATTTCTCTGATCAATCCTAGGTAAGTCTTCGACCTTGGATTACGCTTCCTCTCTTGTTTTACTCAATTATAGATGTATAATCCTTAGACCATGTTTGGGGGGATGTAAATATTGATATTATTTTATAACTATTTTCATATCTCAATATTGATTGCATTAATTTCAATTGGGGTTACCCTTTTCAGTTTTTGATAAATAATTAGTTTAAGGTAGGGGTCTAAAACATAACAATATGCTTGGTTTAATAGCAATTTATGTAAACTTTTTTGATTGTGCCAACATAACATTCACTTAAATTTACTAAATAGAAAATTAGATTTTCCTTTGGAATCCCAAAGAGTTAAATTTCTGTGACATGGATATTGGTTACTCATTTAGTGAGAAATACACCGACTTATATTAATTGTAAAATTTAATTTTTTATGGAAATACATTTTACCCTATGTGATTTCTTTATAAAGAATCCCTATGTAATACCTTACTTAAAATTGATATGACTACTGATAATTTGGGATTTAAATGTTGTACAAATAGAAATTTTAATTTTAATTTTCATAATTAACCATAGAGATACAAGATTTTATATTGTGATATCCATGATCTTATGACATTTTATTTTATCATGTTGTAATTATTTATTCTATGGGTTATTCATAGTCCCATGTTGTAATGATTATATTGACTGGGCTATGGATAATCCCAACTATAATGATTATATTGAGTGTGAAATTCCCAATCACATGTTTTAATGCTTTCATTGAGTGGGATTTGATCATTCAAATGTTTTAAATCATATATTTACTAGGATATACCTTGTCTTGTTCTATAATAATTATATTTTGTGTTCAATTCTGATTCCTTTGTTCAAATTCTTATATTGAGAAGGCTCTGCCTAGTCACATGAAAAATTATTATATAGCATGTTTAAACCCATAATTTTTTTACTATAGTTATATTGTTTTGGGAGTCATGATTATTCTATATTCACTGAGTTGTCCTGACATGATTCTAATGTAGGTTTCATTATATTTTATATTACTTGATTATTTAAAACCTTTGATTATTTAATTATTATACACTCTAATTATATAATTAGTAAAATTTATGCATATTGGTGTCAACCTACTAAGTTAACCTGAAGACCTTTTTAGTTCACTTTTGGTACCCAATAATACTACATAGATGTATGATTGGAAAAGGGAAAGGGACCTTCTTGTTGATTTTTTTCTTGTACGATGTGATAGATTTTGTAAGAAAAACCAACATGGGGTTTTAGAATACAGTAATTGGGTATAAATTTTATCATCTCACATTTTTAGTATATTTTTAAATGCCCAATATTTTACAATATATTTATTTTTATATAATTTTACAATATTATATGTCATATAATTCATGCAACATTGAGTTATCTTGTGTTACACACTGGAGTGGAATTTATCGATAACATGCATTTTACCCAAGATAGAGTTTAACCAAACAACAACATAATGCGATAATATTATTATTAAATATAATAATATATAACCTATACTATACATTAGAAGTCATTAATATTATTAACAAAATTATGAAATATATGTATATTCCATATAATTTTAACATTCATAATAATGGATTTTCTAGTTAAATATATGTGAACAAATTATATTTCCCTATTTTTTAATCCTCTCTGAAATTTTTTTGTAAACACTTTCATATTCTAATAAATTTATTTAGTATTAGTTTCTCCAACCTCTTAATGATTTTGATGATAAGATCAAATTATATTTTTGGCTTGAAAACTATATTTTTCAAAATTGTAATTTTTACTACTTTTAATGATGCACCAAATTTAAAACCAATTATTTGAAATTTTAATAAAATTAATTATAAAAATTGAAATTATTTTCGAATTATCAAGGTCAAAATTATCTTAAGATGGATTTTGTTTATTTTTAAAGAGGTTTTATTCTTTTGTGAATAATGAACAATACAATATTGTAGTTTAAAAAATCCGTCTAGTTTTGATAAGTTTTATAAATTAAATTGGTTTTTAAAGTAAAAATAAATTAATAATACATATATTAATTCAATGTGGGTAATTGGAGTAATTTTTATATTGAAATTTGAAATAAAAATTTATTGATCTTTTGAAGGTTTTCTTTTTTCCTTCTTCTTGCCACATCTTTGGGATTAGTAGTAATCTTAATTTATCCACATGGATGAATATAATTTTGAAACACAGACATAAAAGTTTATAATAATTATGATATTTGGATTCTAATTGTATCAAATTAATTTTTTAAATATTAAGATATTTAATTTTAGTAAATTTTTATTTACCACGCTTATGGGTAAATTGATTAATTAAGGCGAAAAATCATATTATAATTTTATAATATTACTCTATAACTTGTCCTAATTTCATTGGATGAGTGCGTTTCCGCAAATATTTTCTATATTAATAAAATATATCTTTTTTAGGAAACTTGTATATGAATATGACATTTATAATATTATATTTAATATTATGTTAACAAATTTGTACTCATATTTTTAATAATTATATCGTTTTAAATATAAGGTTATATAGAATTTAAATTCCACAATAATGTTTTATTTGAATTATAATAAATTTATATTCATCATGATGATTTATTTTTAGTTTTAGAGAATAATTTATTTAATTAATGGCTTGCATAATAATATTTTAGTCATTATTTAATTAATATAAATATTAGGTAAATGTTATAAAAAAATTGAAACAATTATAGACATTCACGAATTTTATATATAGAATAAAATTCATAGATGTATATTATAAATTGTGGTTCAGTGTTATTATGTTTTCATTGTATTTTAAATAAGGTAGTTAATGAATAGTATCGTAATTGACATAAATGGTACATTAAAATAAATACTATATTATTAAATGATACAAAATACATAAAAAACTAAAATTCAGAAAAATAACTATAACGATGTTAAATATTTCATAATGTATCCATTTAATGTTTGTGTGGCATTTTATAGTATCTATATTAACTCTTCAGTAGTGAAAACACATGTTGTCATGGTAAAACATAAAGAGATTAAATATGTGTTAATTGAGAAAGGTAAGAATAATAATATTACTTCAAAATACATCAAAGATATTGGTAAAGAAATATTTTATGCATCCTCTTTTTATAGTCTAATTAAATCACTTTCAAACAACTTTAAATCAAAAAATCATATTAATTTATTTATTTTTTAATGGATTATTTGAGTTCCTCTACACACTCTTATAAAAATGAAACATCCTCCCTTACTCCCTCATATTACATTTATTCTTATAGAACGACCATGACCTATCCATTTATCCTCCCAAAATATGTATACATGTTATAAAGGTCATGGAATTCCATTAATAGCAAAATTAGTGTCCTTAATAGGTGATCCAATGGAGGATCACTCAAGAAGTGATATTCATCATTATAGATGATTCATCATTATTTCATCATCTACATCCTTTTCATGTGTTCTTAATTTCTAAATTAATTAATATTGTATATAATATATATTTATAATCTAATATTATTATGTAACACCCGTATTCCTTCTGTTTTCCATCATACAAAAAATGAAGTCATTGCACATGTGTGCGTACGACATACCGTTTATACGCCATGGTGTAATCTTTTTTTCATCAAAAAATTATTTGGATGGGTATAATTATATATATGATATATATAAATAATAAATATGTAATATTATTTATTCTATATGATTAATTTACAATCTATCTCATTACCAATAAAAAATTAAGGGAATGATATCGTCCATTGTTCCAATGTACGACCTATAGTCTACACGACACTATGAGATCCATCTTCCACATTAATCACTCAAGAAACGTTATCAAAATATGTATAATTAATAAATATTATATATATTATAGAATAATACTATTTTAATAGTATATAAATATATATAATTTTCTATCTCATATTTAGTATCATAGTTAAATAGAAACAATGTTCATGCAAACATACGACGTACTGTCTCCATGAATGATGTATTCCATTTCATATATCAATAATATATATATATATATATATATGATAAATAAATTGGAAATGTAAATAAAATTTTAAATTCTAAATGTAAGTAAATCATAAGCTATGTAATATGTTCGAGAATAACAGGTCAAAAAACTTATCATAAACAAAGAAGATATTAACTGAAATGTGGCTTTGAATATTAATTATTAATAAAAAAGTAATATAAAATACTTAAATGAATCATATATTATCTCATAAATATTATTTTGATTTTTTGTTTGTTAATAATATTTTTAAAATGATTATAAATTATTTTGAGACATATATGGATGGAATCATACACAAGGTAAGGGTAAATTTCCCAATCTCATTAATATTGGAGATTTTTTGTGGTAAATATATTTTGGGGAATATTTATCTTCCATTTATATATTTCTTAAAATGTGTTAATTTTTTTATTATTATAATATATATTAATAAATACTTTTACACATGTTTCAATTTTTATTGAAATATTCGAATCGATTTTTTTCTATATTCCAAATGTGGTACTTTTTTTGATTTTTTTGACAATATATTGAAGGCATAATTTTATAAACATATATGTACTCATAGTATTTTACCACTATCATGATGCCATGATATTATTAAGACTATATTAACAGTTTACAATATTATTCCAAAATAATTTTCTTTTTTTTTAAACGTGTAACTTTTAAATAAATGATTACAATGTAAAAAAGTTTGTTTATCTCAAGATATTTGTAATAATTTTATTAGAGTATTTTTATCTATTTCAACACTCTTCATTGAATCTTATGATCATTTATGTTTGATCTAATATGATGTCATTTTTATATTTTATTAGATGGATTCTTATTTTGGTTGATTGTGGTTGTTCTATTTTGATATCATTCATTATTAATGGTTAATATTTTTACATTTGGTATAAAATGTTAAGATGAATGTTTATATTGGTTATGTTTCACCGTTTTCAAATTTGGAACTAATTAGACTTAGTATGTTTTGGTAAGGGCATGTTATATCCCCTTAATGAATTAGTGGGTCTCATGATACTATCTAATTTGGTTTTTTATCCATTTACATGTGGTGTCCGAACGAAGCCTTGGAAGTATTTTTTTGATATTTCGTATTACGAATTCATTCTTTATGATATTTTTTATTGATATTACTTTTGATTATTAAACTAATATAAAATATTTATGAATTTTTATATAACATTATTTGATTTTATCCCTTCTAAATTATGCTCATGATTTTGTTTAAGTGGATTATGATTCAATTATATACCTTTACATAATTTTTTTCTTATTTTATTATAATAGATTATGTTGTACACATACCCTAACATAACATCGGAGGTCAAACCTTCTGTATGTTTTGTTTTTATAAGGATTAAATTATGTGTATTATGATTGAAAAGCAGATCTAATATAAGAGAATAATTACTTTCTCAAATAATTTTCTATGTTTTCTTTTATATTTTAAATTATAATATATGGTTAACGTATTTATCAAGCTTCTAGAACTGAAATATTAATTAGACTTTTAGGATTGGATTCCTTGTAATCATGCCAATGTAATATTGAAAGGCACATGCTTGATACTTATAGGTTGGGGAATTATAGTTGGTATCAAATTAATTTAAGCACCAACCTTGGAATATAAATTTAGAAAATACAGAATTGAGAACATAACCCAAAGATAGGATTATGGATAAATATAGAAGAACATCCCAAAATTTTTAAGGTAAATATTTTATGGTTCTTATAATTATATCCATTTATAGATACTACAAGTGTATGTGGTTATAGAAAAAACACAACTAGTGGTAATAACTCTGACAAGGTAAATTGTTTCCAACTCGGTGTAACATGGAACATGACAATGGTACTTACAATTCAATAGGATAAACACTCATGGGTATATAAATAAGATAATACATATTTACATTACAAACCATTATAAAATGATTAAAACAATATCGAATAAAAACATTTTTATGATTATAAGATTAGTTATACATAATTATTTCAATTTTAGTTATGTATTTTTTTTATTTTTAGGATTATATATTATGATATGACTTACCCTATCGTTTTTCGTCATTTAGAAATGGCTTCTAGTAGATGGAATGCTGACCTCACCAATACACATGATCCAAAAAGTGAGAAGTCTCATAACATTAATTGTCTTAGGCAGATATTTATATGGGAAATAGTATCCCAAGAATTCAAATCATTAGGGGCATAGTATCATGTGATAGTGAGGTTTTAAAATAAATCTCCAAATCTTATGGCCTAAATAGAATGTAGGGAAAAAATATAATATAGATAAAAATGAAATATGAAGTGATAAGTGAATAGAAATGTAATATTATGGATTTGGAGGGATGCATGAGAATAAAAGGATATCTGGGAAAATGATAGATAATGTTATGAACGGAATGAAGTGTTTTCCCACTTGTAATAATTATGGAAATAAACACCATGGTACTATCAAAATAGGATCAATGGTTTTCTAAAAGTGTGTATAGAAAGGCCATCATGAAATGGATTATAATGATATGGAAAATGATTCAAATGTAAAATATCTTAATTGCAAGGATATTGGACACTACAAAAATGAATATTCCCATCATCAATGAAATATACCTCTGAATAAGTGAAGTCATCAAGGACTCGACAAATATTATTGATTCAATTTGAAAGGATTGATTAATATATTATGTTTCAAATCAAGAAATATTTTATTTGATAATTTTATCAATGATATTCTATTAATAAGAATTATGGATAAATAAGGATTTTACAAATGTAATATTTAGTTCAAGATTTTAAATTTTGTGGTACCTAAAAATGTGACTGAATTTCATGATAAACGTTTTATAAAACATATGATCAAGGAAATATAAACCTTAATATGTTCTTGATTCAAAGAAAATGATTTATGAATAATAAGATGATTAATTTGAGTAAAATACACTAGATAGTAATAACTACCTTGGAACTAATTATTGGTTGGTTAAAAAAGTCTTTTATTCGATCATTTATGCCTTTTAAAAACACTATTAGAGTTAATAATTATACCCAATATCCTCTGTTATATTTAATCAATATGGAGTAATTCATATTTTCAATAATGAGTTAATGTAATAAAATTTATTTCCATGTCTCAAGGGAATACATTATGAATGTATTAACATATTTAGAATGGGACATATAATATCAGCTTGATGTTGTGAAATGAGTAATGATAAGTTCATTATAGAATAGATAACCATTTATAAAACTGTTGAAGTTGATATTTTAAAATTGTTTTATGGATTAATGTATTACATCACCCGTTGATGAAAGGTATCCTTATAAAGGATGTAAAAATAGTTAAATAAAAAACCAATGGATAATATTTTGTTTATATAAATATGTTAAGTATATATATTTAATTAAATTCATATGACTGAAATAATTCCAAATCTCATGGAATATGATGTAAATAAAAAAATAATTCTTATTGAACTTTAGGTATTTTAAATCATCATAGATATATGGATTTGAGGACCATAATTTCAATTTAATCATTATTTTATTTGTTTATCACCTCAATCACTTCCAATAAATACTTTTGTTTTCCTCTATATATGTATATATAAAATATAATAATGTTCTAATATTCAAAATCATTTTTTTGTGGGGTCCTTCACATTTCTTGTTCAATCTTAAATGTAATATCGGTTATTAAACCTATTTTAGATATTGGATCTTCCTCAATAGTATTTTCAAATATCAAAATCAATATTATTAATATCATGTTTAAATGTGAGGATGTAATTTAATTAATTTGGGGAGAATATAACACCCAATGTATTTACAATACGTTTATTTCTAAAAAAATTTAGTATATTCTATAGCTTGTAATTCTTTAAAAACTAATTTATATTTCTTTCACACAAGAGAACCTTAATTTTATAGCTTGTATTAAATGAAATAATAAGTTTTACCATCAAAAAAGTATACTTAAATAGTATTATTATTTAATATACTGAGAAATATTTTTAGTTGGGGTAGTAGCTTGGTGGAATATGTGTCCCTTATTATGGTATATGATTCATGTTTAAACCCTAACATCCTTAGAAATTGAGGATTTATTGGTGATGTAGGCACTTCTGATAGTGTGGACTAGTTAATGGACCACTCCGGTGATGTCTCGGAGGAGGAAACCATTCAGAAGGATAAAAAACCTAAAATTAGGTGGTGGTGGGTGAGACAATGTATATAACAATGACATATGATGTATTAGGTGGTTCTTGTTTGACTGGGCACCCATGGTTAGCTGGTTGAAGGTGGGCTTGGTGGTTAAGGATCTCTTGACAATCGACAAAGTGCATAGTAAGGTTGGTTTCGAGTGTGACAGGAATGCGACATCAGCTGGAGGAATGAGGATTGTTTGTGAAAAGGCCTCTTTTTCGAGGTGTGTTGGGATCAAATGTTGTATTATAGACATTGTGACTTGAGGTGGAGGATAGTCTATTACATGAGGGTCAGCTGAATGACAGTGGTCAGATGTATGAAATTGGGGTTGTGGCATCAGCCCACGTCGATGAGCCAAAAAATTTATAGTGTAGAGATTTTTGAATTATAATTTTTGGTTCTTAATCACATAGAGGGTTATGTCCCTTCCAATTGACCATTGTGCATGAATTTAGTGTGTTTGTCTCACGGTATTTATACCACTGAGAACCTATAATAAAAAAATAATATATAACCTAGCTTTTAAATTTGAGTTTGTGAATATTATTAACCAAATTATGAAATTATTATGTATTACATATAATTTTAACATGCATATTATGTGTTTTTAGAAAATCTTTAAAAAAATCCAATTTTCAAGAAAATAATATATTGTTCAAAAGTGTAATTTTACCACCATTTAGTGGATCAATGTTTTTAAAACCAATTTTTTTATATTTTATTGACATTATTTTCAAAAATAAAAATCATTTTTTAATTTCTCAGATACAAATTATCATTGGGTGAATTTTTAATTTTTTGGGAACATTCATTTCATTTGTTGAATAGTTAAAAACATTGCACTGTAGTTAAAAAGGACATTTCTTTTAAATAATAATTATAAATAAAATTAGGTTTTAATGTCAAAATAGACCAATAATAGATATATTAATCAAATTTAGGTAATTCAAATCAATATTACATTGAAAATGAATAGAAAAATATATTGAACATTTTAACGTTATCCTTTACATACCTTCTCACCGCATATTCAGTATTAGCATTAAACTTAATTTTTAAATTTTTCAGAATTTATTTTAGAAAAATGGACATAAAAATTCATATAAAATAAGATATTTATATTCAAAAAGTATCGGAATAATTTTTTTTAAAATTTTAATATTAATTTATGAAGATTATTTATTTTATCATAATTAAGGGTAGATCAAGAAATTAATGATAAAAATTATATTATAATTTAATAAAATTACCCTAAAACTTCTTATAATTTCATTCGAAGAGTGGTTTTAGTCTAAAATAAACCTCACTTCTAAATTATAACATTCTCATTCCACATGGGTTAGAATATTACAAATATATTTTTTATTTAATGATAAGTTAAAAATATCATATTCATATTTTTAAAAACAGAATAATTTTTTAATAGGGTATTACATAATATAATAATTACTATAAATATTAATTGAAAATATGATAATATTATATTCACCATGGATATTTTTTAGTATTTCTATAAAATATAAAATTGAATTAATGGTTTTTATAATAATGATACAATATTTGATTATATAACAAAAATATAAGAGAAATGATAGTAAATATATTAAAATAAAATATAATTTGACATAATTAATGAAATCCACGATTTTTATAGATAACTTAAACTTGATAAGGATATATTAGATTTTTTTCTAATTTATAATTATTTATGAATTTTTTTAAATTTAAAATAATTACCAATATCAAAATTGAAATAAATGATACTTTAAAATAATTAATATTTTATTAAATGAAATAAAATTAATAAAAAATAAAATTCATCCCAATAACTATAATATTGGTAAATATTTAATCATTTATACATTAGTGGTTCGTTGGGAATTTTATAGTTACTATATTAACCCTTATTTAGTAAAAACAGATGTTATCATAGTAAGAGTTAAAGAGATTAAATAAGTTTCAATGAAAAAAAGAAAAGGGTAATAATATCACCAAAATTGTCTAAAAATTATTCATTTAGATGATTTACAAAAATACACATATTATACTTTAATTAACTCACTATTTATTTATATGTAATTGAAAATATATTTATATCAATTTAATAATTTAAAGGATCCCAAAACTTCCCCTCCCATATCTTAAAAAAGGAAGATCTCCCTCACACCCTCACGCCACATTTATCCTTCTAGTATGGCCAAAGGATCCAAAAAGTGCCCCTCCCTTATCTTAAAAATAGAAGATCCTCCCTCACACCCTCACTACGTCACACCCTCACTTTGTATCTACATGAAATTGAAAATATATTAATATCAATTTAATAAATTAAAGGATCCCATAAGTGTCCCTCTGTTATCTTAAAAAGAATATCCTCCCTCACACCCTCATGCCACATTGATCCATTCCATGTTTTGGAAGTTGTGGTCATCCAGAAATAGAATCCCCAGTGTGCCTAAGAGGATATCCAAATGAGGTTCTCTAAATAAGATGTAGTTTTCTTTACCATCACCTTCATGAATATATCATATTCTAATTAATGTTATTATGTTTCTCCATTAAAATGTTTTAAATATATAATTTAATATATACTGAGATGTTATTATGATTTTAGAACAACCATATTTAACCTTTTATCCATCATATGAAAAATCAATTCACCACGTGTGTGTATGTATGACCTATCTTTTCAATGTCATGGAGTAATATGTTTTTCATCAAAACTTTATTTGGATAGGTTTAATAATGGATATTATAACATCCAAAGTTTTTAAATGGAAACATCATGTTCGATATTGAATGTGATATACACATCAAGCATATCGAAAAGACTAAATATTATTATTTAAATGTTAACTTATAACCTATTTGTTAAAATTTTGGTAATGAACATTATAAATTGATTTATGAAAACATGGTATAAACTTTTATATAATTATATATTTTGTGAACAATTTGTGACAAATGAAAATAATAACCTTTTTAATTAAAAGTAAATGTTTCTCTAAAAAACAATTTAAATTTAGATAAGTGAGTCTATAAAATAATAAAATCATTTTTTATGTATTTTATTAATGAAATAAATATGTATTATATTAAATGTAGTTTTTAAAATGCAACTAATATGTGTTATGTGTATGATATAAGTACATATTAATTTTTTTAGATAGTTGAAATGTTTTCAGAAAAAAATAATATTTTCCACCAACTGATGGTGGACCCATTTTGAATCAAGATTTTGAAACTTTTTTATGATATATTGGAAAAATAATATTATTATTTGGAAGAGTGAAATCAATTTTTTGGATATATATTTGGTTTTTTTCTGCTTAACATTCATATTTTAATGAATTCTGAAAAATACTACATTTAGTGTCAAAACTTCTTTTTATCTAATTTATTTTTATTTTTTGATAAACATTTTAATTGGTTTTAATTTAAAATTATATTTTATTTTTATAATTTAATCCAATTTTGGTTATTGTATGTATTTTTTCATATAAATTTGATTTAAAGCAATGGAATCATTGGATGGGTTTTTATGATAAAAAACATGTTTTTCTCATTTTTTTAATGGACATTTATATTAAATTAATTCCTCATCTGTTGAGTTTTAAATTTTGAAAAATGGATTTTATATTTGTAATAAGTGGGTCAAAATTATGTTAAATTGGTACTATTATTGTTCTGAGTTTTGTTAATAGTAAATTTTTTTATTTTCATTTAACGTGGTTTAAGGTAAATCCGGAGAATTCGGGTATCGAACAATATTATAAAGATAATAAATAACCCTATCAACTTCAAAAATCCATCTGGATGATCAAAATTCTACCATTAATACCTAATTATCTTAATTTAATCATTTAATGGAATTTCGACCATGAAATTGATATACATATTATTAAGAAAACATAAAGTGACAACATGTCACCCTCTTAACTAAATCATTTTCTATTTTCATAAATCACATTATGGGGTAGTGAGAACCACATAGAGGAAACTCTATTGTGATAAAAATTTCAACCCAAAAATCTTCCTCATACACACTGTAAAAAACATTTCTCCCTCTCAGAATCAGTATCTAAGTCCTTGTTAATGAAATTGGATTTACGGTGGATGGAGTGAGTGCACATCCTTCCCATCTTGCATGCCACCTCCTACCTTCTAATAAAAGTAGATGAGTCACCATGGATGGATAATTATTTCCATCACATTTTTCTATTCCTTTTTGAAGTTTGTCTCCCCCATGGATTTCATCATGATTGTAGGTGACTATAAGGGCATCCAAGTCAATCTGAACCCCCAAGATACTAATAGAACCAACATCAGATATGTAGAGGGTCATAGTTCCTAAGAATAAAACATGATCAATAATATTGGTGATTCACCCTTTGGATCCATCGACCATTGAGTTACTCTTCAATAATGAGACATCCTTACACCATACAATGCCATCCACCACAACACACATAACTTTTCCATAGAAAGGTCATGTTACCCTTTTGTTTCTTATATGTATAATGATTCTAATATAAGGATTAACATTATAAAAAATAGATAATTAATATTATTAAAATATATATATAAATTATCCATATCATGAGAATTTGTTTAAACTTTTTAGAGATAAAATAATTACAATAAATAATTAAACTATAGTGATTCCTTATTTATCTTTTTATTAGAAATATCAAATAATTGATTTGAAATATATTGAATTAAATATAATTTTAATTCATTAGGGGAATCCATGAATATTATAGGTCAGTATGAAATATTATAATTTTAATCATTTGTTTTCTATCGAATTAACCTCTCGGTTTGGAGATTATTTAAATTCAATGAAATGAATCGTTTAAAAAATGAAACTATTAATATTTTATAAAACTTATATATTAGTATACTATTTAAAAAATAAAAATTAATAAAAAACCCAAATTGGATATGAGAAATTATAAAATATAATAAAGTGGATTTGTATAGGAAATTGTCCTATCATATGTAAAATTAATGGGATGTTAAAATTTAAAATGTTGTTTCAACATTTGAAATTTACTGATAATAATTATTTTCCAAATAGATTGATAAATATTAAATTGAAAAAAATTCTAAATATTAATTTTTGAGTGGGAATTTAAGTAGACTCATATTATATTCGATACAACATATTTAATTGTCCTTTGTATTTAGAAAGTAATTTATATTAATTTAATATTTCAAGAGTTTACAAGTGTGCCCCTCCACTATCCTATAAAAAGGTCCTCACTCTTATCTATTAATCACACATCCAAAACCATTTCATTCACCAATATATTCCCAAATATTTCCTAGAATACCTCCAAACATTCTGTAAGCCTTGGTTTTGGAATAACACCTTCCTTATTAGTGTTAAGGTGTTCTTCAATATTTATCAACTGAAGAATAGTTATCATCTTCTTTAAGTATTTCAATTTTATTCTTTATTCCACTCCATAAAATCCTTATAAACCATGATGAAATAATAACTCCAATATCTTCAATATATTAAGATAATATTTTATTTAAATAATCTCCATAATAAAACATTAATTCCATCAAAAGAGAAATGAATTTTTTTTGTGTGTACAGTGGGCTGATCAAGATCGTTTTTTCTGACCATTAAAGATTCATTATAATGATGGAAATAATATATATTTGTGATATTATGGATATAATAATCATTATATGATGATAATATATCACTTTAATTATTAAATAACAAAATCATAAAAATGACAATGTCATTGGTGGGTATGTGTAATCTATCACCTCTATGAAGCGATGTGATTCATTTTTATTCACTAAAAAAATGTATTAAATATATTGGTGTATTTAAATGATTAATATGATATTTAGTAGATTATTATATTTTTCTATAGATAACATAGTACTTAAATTTATTTTATAATTATCAGTGAAAATTAAAAAATGTTACTCACGCGTACATAAGTCCTATCGCCACCATGATTATAACATTTTTCATTTTTCATAAAACTACTAAATGTATTGAAATTAATGTATAATTAATGTATAAAAATGATAATAATATCATGAATATTATTATAGGGATTAAATACTTATTAATATATGGACTATCAATATCATAAAATGTATTCTTTTTTACTCATCTACCTAGTATCAAAAAAATTTCTGACGTGAACATAACTCATTATGTAATAGTTATAAAATGGTAATATGTTTTATAAAAGGAATAATACTCATTAAAATGTTTCTAAATAATTTAAAAATTAAATAAATTTTATTTTTCCGGAATATGTCGAATGTATAAGACAATTCAAAATAGAGTTAAGGGATTTATTCACAATCTCTTTTAATTGATGAATATTTTTATGTAATACACCATCTTATTTTATGATGTGTATAGTCATCCCCATTATCTACTAATTTATTTAAATGTTTTTCAGGTGCTGTTTTTTTATTTTCCTAAAAAACAAAAATAATGTTTCGTAACATATATAGCCATAAAAAATTCTCCATCCTTGTAAATATAATTTTATCTTTTTCCTCCTATATAATAAATATTGTTTTTATAAGGGGAAACACGCCCCTTATTCAATTTTTGGGTATTTAAGTATTGAAGATGATTTCAAAAGTTGATTGAAAATTTCATTATATTGAAATGAATTATTGTGATTGAAAATGGAATTCTATGACTTAAATGATGAAAAATTGAAATCATTTTTGTGTTAGGATTATATAACGGTACTTGGACAATTGACGGGTGATTATGTGATAATCCAATTATGTTTAGGTACATGATTAACCAAATATGGGTGGTTTGGTTATAAATGAAGATTGTTATGTTATGTAATAACCTCCAAAGCATTAGGTATGGATGTCGGTCATATGGCCATTCTATTTGTAAGAGTGATATGTGTGGAATGAAAATTTATGGTTATTGAATTTATGTATGAATGTGTTCTAATTTACCTTTATATGTAATATGTTTCATTCAATGGATTTTATAGTTATTTTTTGATTAAAAAATGGGAAAGCAATGATCTTATATTCAATGAAGTGTATTTACTACTTCTTAGAAGAGAAAAGTGTTACTATATGATAAAGTATTCATGAATGAAATGTTTTGGAAAGACTCTTAGTTTTTCTTATCTATGTATCCATTATCACTATATTTATGCACATATCATGTTTTAAAAATGTTTTCATTGGATTTAAATAAGAATATAGTCATGGATGTGATTATGGAAAATTTATTATTATTAAACATGAAACGAAGCCATTATTCTTTTTAAAAATTTGTTTTGTTTTTTAAAAATGGGATAGTGAGAATAAGTGTCAATATTTTAATATTTTTGATTTTTTGTATTAGTTGTGGCATAATTATATAAGTCTCTAAACATTAGAAAATCATCAATGATAATTAAAGTCAAAATATTGACCTATATCAAAATTAGGCAAAGTTTAAGGTCACAGAATTATAATTATAATAGATATTAATAATAACTACAACACATTATTGATTATTTATAATTAATATTCCATCTAATTACATACCCTTTTACAATTATGGTAATGATATTTTTACTCAAGCGTACATACGCCCAACCTTCTGCATGATGTATTGAGATTAATCTGCTAGGTAATCCACTGAAGAAACATAACGAGAAATTATATAATTAATAAATATAAAATGTATGAAATAATAATTCCAACCGAATAATATATAAATATATTTCATTTACATTATTCCATTCAATAATATATGAATACATACAAAATGTCCATGCTTACGTAGTACTTGTCGTCCTTATAAATGGTGAATTAAATTTCCCATATATATATATATATATTATATGTTCATTATATGATAAATATATTGGATATATAAATTTATTTCTATATTTATGATGTATATAAATAATGATATAATTAATGTTATCATGAATAACTTGTCACAATATGTATGATAAATAAAGAAGATATTACCCAAATTGTTGCATTTACATTGAATTGTCAACAAAAGGTCAACATAAAGTCATAAATAAATCATATATTATATCATATATATTATTATTATTTTTTATAAGTTATAAATAAGTTTAGAACAAATATAAAAGAATTTCAAATATTTATTAAGTGAATCATACATTAGGGAAGGTTTAATATCACAATCACATTACTATTCTAGATTGTTTATATGTAAGTATACACTGGGAATATTTATCACCATTTTCGATATTTCACAAAAATATCTTCAAAAATATTTTAACTATTATCCAACAAATGATTAATTCTTTTTACCCAAATTTTACTTCTTTATAATATGATTTAGAGGTATATTTTTTTTTAATTTACCAAATGAGGTATGTTATTATTTTTTTGAAAAAATATGGAAGGTATGTTTTTTAACTACTACAACATATGAGTATTTCACTACTATCAGAATGCATTGATGTCTTGTTTTTTCTGTAATATATTTATAATGTACTTTTTGAATATGATATTTTCTTTTATAAAAATTTATATTTTAAATAAATTATTTCAATGGGAAAAATCTTGCTTCTCTCCTAAAATTTGAAATGATTTTATTGTTTTTCCCTCTATTTCCTGATATATTTATAAATATTATGATTAATTGAGGTTGATTTATTATGATATCATTTTCCATATTTCATTTTATGGTTTCTAATTCGATTTATCTATGTATATGATATTTTGATACCATTTGTGTTTTATGGCTAATGAATAAACATTCGATTTACTAGTTTTAATGTTAATGTTTGAGTTTGTACTGTTTCAGCTTTTTTCATATGAAGAATGCATTTGACATAGTAAATGATGGATGACGATTTCTATAAAAACTCGATGAATCTATAGGTCTCATGAGACTAAGTAGTCTCTGTTTTTTCCTATTTATGTTTGGCTTCTTGGACAGTGATTTAATGGTTTGTTTACGATGTATTATATAATGAATTACCTCAATAAGATATTAGTTAGTGATATAAAATATTATTTTTAAAATAGTAGAATATCAATGTAAATGATTTTATAGAATATTTCCTTTGTTCTTTACCTATTATTCTCAAGATTATTTTTATGTGTCATAAGTTTCAGTTATACACCATTCCATATAGTTTTATACTGTTTAATCATAACAGCTTATATTATTTGGTTACCCTTACTAAGAATATGAGATAACCCCTTTATTATAATTAATATTTTTCAGGATTCTTAGAAGTGTATTGTGATTGATACATAGAGTAATGTTTGGATAATAATGACATTATTAAACGGTTTTCTATGTTGTATATTACATTATAAATTTTAATGTAAGGTTAATGTGTCTAATATAGATTCGAAGACATCTATATGGATCAGTGGTTTGGGACTAGATTCCTTGTAATAATTCTAATGTAATAACGCGAGGAAATGTCATTGAGATTCTAGGGTCAGGGTGTTATAGTTATATAAAGGTAATATTTGAAAAAAGATTTGTAACATGATTTCTTAAATTTTTATTTGGTAGAATAACACTAAATCATAATTGGAAATAAGTATATAAGAACATCATATAATTTTCGTAAGGTAGATATTTTTTGGGACTCCATAAAAATAAATCCCTTTTCATATACTTCAAGTGGATTTGGTTCTGAAAAAAATGTTTCCAGGGATAATAACCCTAGAAATGTTTGGTGGGCCAAACTAATTATATCCTGACACATGTCAAACATGCCTTACATTACACCAGTTTTGACACTCTTATGGGATATTTATAGAATCATTCTCAATTTCTTTACAGACCATTATAAATGACTTAAAATTAAATATGTCACCGATGAATTCATTTCTATGTTTATGATATTAACTATGATTATATTTTCTATTTTCTTTTAATAGTTTTACTTTTGTTTAAGATTATACATTATGATATGATCAAACATACTGTTTTCCATCATTTATAAATGGTTTCAAATTGAAGGAATGTGAACCTCATTGATTCACATAATAAAAAGAGTAGTAAGGATCAGTCCACTAATGTTCATTGATAAATATTTAAAAATTTAATAGTCTCCCAATAATTATCTTCATTTGAGGACATTGTATTATATAATGATGAGATGTGTTTATAATTCTACACATCCATTATACTCAAATGAAAGAAATAAAATAATGGGATGGTAGGTCAAAATATTTATGATGGGACTGTTAAATATTACTATATATATTATGGATTCGATGAGAATCCTGAGAATAATAGGATATCCGAGAAAAATATGGATAAAGGGATTAAGGGAAGATTTATTTTTTCCTATGTTATAATTGTGGAAAAACACCTTGATAAATTGTTTAAATAAATGGGTTTTTTCTATATAAATGGACAGAAAGGCCACAATACTTTAGATATTGAAGAAAAAAATTAATTGTAATGTACTATGATTCAAAATAAAGTATACGAAACAATTCAAAAATAAATTCCAAAGAATCAATAAAATATGACTCATAATGTTCCCCTAGATAAAGGCCAACACTATAGTATTTATAAAACCAGATGAAGAATAATTCTAATTCTTCTTAATAAAACAATTATGTTATTCTTCAATTTTATCAATGATGTTCAGGTTATATGAATTATGGAATATATAAGGATTGTATTGTATTACTATTTAATTAATTATTTGAGATTGTATAGTACCAATAAAGCTGACTTAGAAGGAAGCTATACATTTTGGAAAACATATTTTTGAGGGAAAGATAACCCTTTATAATTTAATCATACTAATATATTTATTTTTCAATATATTGATGATTCCTTTTGATAATGTAAATTTTATATTACAGAATACCTTGGAACTAATTAATGGTTGGATAATTAGGTGGCTGACTACTTCCTGACTAGATTCTACAAAATTTTTTGTGTTAAGAAGTAGATCAAATAGCATATGTTATACTTAAGGGTTAAAAGTGTATTCATGTTTTTAATAATGATTTATTGTAATTTATGTTATTACCACATTTTAAGGGAATACATTATGAGGGTACTCACATGTTTGGAATATTACAAATAAGATATACTTCATGTTTTGGAAAACAAATGTTTTATTCATTATTTAAAAGTTAACCATATATGAAATGGTTTATGATTATCATGGGAAAAGGTTTTAGAGTTTAACATATTACTTCACTCTATAATGAAACTTGTCCATATAAAGGAAGTAAAAATAGTAAAATACACAACCATATGATGTGATTGTGACTATAGAGATGCATCAAGAAATTATATTTCCTTAAATTCATATTGAGTGAATCAATTCCTCAACACTAGGAATAATTATCTACAAGAAAATATGATAATTTTTTGTTTAACTGATTATATTTTATATAATGAATGATTTATGGCTTTGAGAGAATAATTTTAAAATTGATAGTACACTTTTTTGTGATTGATTACCCCAATCACTCCCAAAAAATATGTAAATTCTCTTTCCATGTACATATCTCTTCTTACCATTAATGTTCTCTTACTGAAAGCCTTGACTTTTTTTGACCATCACACATCCATATCATATATATAATGAATATGTGTTATTAACTATATTTGTGATGTGGGTTCACTAAAAAACTCATTTTTAAATATCACACTATAGAATACAATGATCATGTTTAAAATGAGTAGAATAATTTTAATTCAGGTGGGGAGAATCTAACACCCTATGAATTTAGAGTTTATTATTTTTTAATTAAATTTAATAGCATATTATAGCTGGTAATTGAGGAAACACTGAGTTAACATTTTTTACACAAAAAATGACATTCTTAAATAAATTTCATTATAATAAAGAATATGTTTTACCAAAAAACAATATATTAATATTATAATATAATTTAATATAATAAAAATATGTTGGATGATAATTATAGGTTGGGATTATTTTAAATGAAATTATGAAATTTAGGTATATCCCATATAATTTTTACATACGTATTACGAATTTTAGACAATTTTATATTACAAAATCCAATTTCACAAAAAAAAATATACTTTTAAAGGATAATTTTTAAACCTTCAAATGGATCTACAATTTTATACCCAAATTTTGGAATTTTTATAAATAATATTTTTTTAAATATACATCATATTTTAATTCTAAATATAATAATTATCTTATGGTGACTTTATTGTTTTTTTGTTATAAGTTTCAATTATTATGAATAGTTAAAAATAATAAATTTTAGTTAAAAAATGTATTTTGGAATAAATGATAATTATACACGAAATTTATTTTTATAGTCACAATAGATCAATAATACATATATTAGTCTAATATTGGTCAATGGAATAAACATTAAAATGAATGATTATATAAAATCTTATTGATCATTTAAATGTTATCTTTTAATCGTATTCTCACCACATTAATGGGATTATAGCTAAACATAATTTGGGCACATATGTGAATTGAATTTGGGAATATAGAAATACACGACTATAATGAGTGTGATATTTATTTCCAATTAGATCAACTATATTTTATGGATATTACGAATTGTAATTTCACTAATGGGTAATTTACTATGGTTAAAGTTTCATCGGTAATTAATGTTTCAAATCATATATAGTATTGTAAAATTTCCCAATCATATGATCAAATTTTATTTGAAGAATGATTTAAAAGAAAAGTAAACCTTAAAACTATATTTTCACCTTTTTACAACACAAGTGAAAAAATATAATATTAATTAGTTTTTATGTAAAGATATATTAAAAACATCATACTCATATTTTTATAAAATTTATCATATTGAATATTGGGTTGTATTGAATGTAAATCCAACTATAAATATTAAATTTAAATATAATAAATTTATATTCATCATGAAAATTTATTTTTACTTTTTTTATTACATATAATTGAGGTAATGGATTTTATAATAATGATGTTGTAATAGTTTAATTAAAGGAAATATCAAATAAAGGATAATAAAAATATCAAAATAAATATAATTCGGCATAATTAATGAAATCCTAGAAATTTATTGATAACATACACATTTTAGTGATATATTATAAATTTTCATTGATTTTATCATATTTTATGATATTTGTAAAATGAAAAAATTGAATAATATTATAATTGAAAAAGTGATGCTTTAAAATAAATAATATTTAATAAAAAAAATTAAAAATAAAGGAAAACTATAATTCGTCCAAATAACAATAATACGACTAAATATGTCATCAATGATCTATTAATTTTTTTTGGAAATTTATAGTTACTCTATTGACCCTTAATTGGTGAAAACACATGTTCTCATGATTAGAGTAAAAGAGATTAAATAATGTTTAAAGTAAAAATAGATAAGGCTAATAATATGACCTAAAATTATCTAAAAATTATAGTTTGAGATGATTTCGAACTATATTCATCTTTTATTCTTATTAAATCTCTTTTTAGATTTCATAAATTTACAGTCATTTTATATTATATTAATGATTTAAAGGATTCTAAGAGAGCCAGTCCCCTCTCTTATAAAAACACACATCCTGACTCACTGCCTCACTCCATAGTTAGACTTCTAGGATTCCCAAAAGTTGGAAATTTCACATACCAACATCCTATTCCATGTTCATTAGGTCCTAGTCTTCCAAATAAATAACCCTAGTGTCCCTACGAGGAGATCAAATATACTTTTTCTAAAGAAGTGGTAATCATATTTAACAACTCCTTTATGATTATTTCTTCTTCTACATCCTCATATTATGTTGTTTCCATTATAATGTTATTAATACCAAATATCATATATTATTATTTATTATTATTATTATGTAAGAACCATATTACATCGTGTATCCATCATAAAAAATGAAATCACAATGTGTGCATACATACAACATACCGTCTCCGCGCTATGGTGTCAACTGTTTTCAACAACACTTTATTTCGATGTGAATAATGGTGGTCAAAACAAATATAAATATGACAAGTTATTTATTTTTATAATAAATATACCATTTAATTATTTAACATTTTACCATTAATGTAATTATATATTCGCTTCTGTGTATGTATAGTCTATTATGTCCATGACATGTAAATATTAGTCATCTATATTAAAAACTCTGGAATGATTATAAAAATCTATATAATTAATAAATATGAATTAGTTTACATAATAATTCTAATAGAATAATATATATATATATCATTTACAGTATTCCATTTAGTAGTTTAAGAAAATGGAAACAACATTCTTGGGTACATGCATCTTATCATATCCATGAATGGTGTATTCTATTTAAAATATAGGTATTTTGTGTTTATTTATAAACTAATATATATGATAACTAAATAATTTCTCATAATATTTATGTATTAAAATTATAATCTAATATCAATTCAAAACACATACGACAAACAAAGAATACATTACATGGAACATTGATTTAACTTAGAATTGATAATAATGGTGTAATATAAAGTAATATATGAATAATACATTGTATCATAAATTTTATTATTATTCTAGTATTTGTTAATAACCCATTTGGAAAAACTATAAATGAGTTTTGAACATATATTATGGGATTTGGACCTTAGTTAATGGTTATTTTATAATCTCATTATTATTTGGGATTGTCTTTACGTCTCTATCCACTAGAACATTTTTATCATCCATTTCAATGTTTCATAAAAATTTATTACCAAATAATATAACCATAAACCTATAAATGGTTAATGTATTCATACCCGTGTTTGAATTTTTCTAAAAAAATTTAAAAATAATATTTCATTATTTTCCAATAGATTCACCTTTATACTTTTTCCATAAAATATTTAAAGAATGTTTTTTTAACTTACACGACCTGAGAGGATTTGACCTTGGTCATGACACGTTGATGTTTTGATACATCCATTACATGTCTACAAAGTTATTTCAATTTAAAATATTTTCTTTTCTAAATTTTCAGCCTTCTATATAAACGATATAAATGTAAGAAATGATATTTATCTCAAAATATTTCTAAGGATTTTATTATCTTATTTTCATGTATGACAGTATCCATTTTAAATAACATTAATATTTTATGTTGATATATTATTATTTAATTTTCCATATTTTATTTCATGTTTTATAATTTGGTTTTATAGTGGATGTTCTATTTTGATTCCATTCATTGTTTATGGTCAATGTTTTAGCATTTATTACGCTAGTTTTAATATAAATGTTTATATTGGTTTTGTTTCGTACTTTTTATATAAGGAATGTATTTTTAATGGTATGTGATTGGTGGGGCCCTCTATAGCCCCCAGATTCATTGGTAGGTCTCATGAGGAAATCAATTTTGGGTTTTTTAATATATTTTTTGGTTTCTTAACGGATCCCATTATGGAATGTTTATGGGTTCTGATATTATGCATTCTGAAATTATGTGATTAATTATTTATATTACATATGATTATTCCACTAGTAGAATATCCATGTGAATTTTGATATTGAAATTTTTGATTTATTCATTCCATATTTTTCTCAGGATTTTGATTCTGTGGCTTAGGTTTCAATTATATACTATTCCTTAAGGTTTATTCCTATTTACTTATAATAGCTTCCATAATATGATTAAACATACTATGCATTGATGTTCACCCCTTTCTTTTATTTTTAATTTTTAAGATGTGAATATGTGTAATACAAATGACATCTAGGGTTAATATAAGAGAATAATGACATTATGGAAGGATTTTCAATGCATTATTTTAAATATAAAAATTGTATTGTAATGTTGGTGTATGTAATTTAGATTCTAATTGTCACGACCCATCCTCGGGGCTCATGCCGCGACTACCCCAAGCCCACCTTCCATTGGCCAGGGGCTGGCGACTAGCACCAAGGCGTAAATCCCGGTAAAAAGGGAAGACATTGCCTTTGTAAAGTAAAAAATCACCACAGAGTAAGAAAGTAGAAAAAAAAGTAAACACTAACTAAAATTTGGTACAACAGTAAGTGCGGAAAAGTAAACGGGGCCGGAAATACAAGACCAACTGTAATGTACAGTGGAAAGGGGAAAAACAGCAACTGAAAAGCAAAGCCGTAGAGTCAAGCCATCATCTGGAAGTCCCACCTGAAGGGTGAGTACAGATAGCCTCCACATCTCCTCGGTCCAGCCGTCCGCTCCGAGTACACCCCGCCCAGTGGTCCACCTCCAGGTACAGCCCTGCTCCGTGAGTCTCCACCGCGATCAGCGTTGTCCTTCATCTGCAACCAACACAACTTAGTGTGGGCATAGCCCATTCAGGGGTGAGTATAAACTACTCAGTAGGGACCCCGAGACCCCCAAAGGTCTCCCAGAATCCAAAAAGGATAAAACACAAAGGAAAGATACAATCACGATGTAACATCCGACACAGCGTAGATATATGCCAATACATATACCTAAGTCATCAATTCTCGCTCGGCTCCAACATCCGAGCTCAAGTACAACCCACTCCACACAAGAAAGCAGAACGAATTCCACACAGGATAGCACAACACAGTTCCACAAAGGAATGAAAAACGTAAATCCACATAGGATATCACAACACAGTCCACAAAGGAAAGCAAACAGGGTTTCAGCTCACACAGGTATACTTCTTCGAATGACGATAGAGATGATCACTGATCCATCAAAGTCGTCGGACCCACAAAGGATCGATAGGTACTAACCCCCGCAATGACCCACAAAGGTTCTGACCCACAAAGGATCGGTAGGTACTCACCCCCGCACTGACCACAAAGGATCTGACCCACAAAGGATCGATAGGTAACTAACCCCCGCAAAGACCCACACATGACCTATAGGAGCTGGGCCACACAGGACCGCTGAGCGCTAACCCAAACAAGATCAGACCCACACAGGATCTGTAGCACTACCCACAAAGGATCGCTGAGTGTTGTAGTCGTCGCTGTCGAATCCACTGAGGATCTCTACACAGTCGTCGTCGTCACAGTAGCAGTCACAACCAGCTCTAGGGTTCCCGCACACAGCAAACTCATTCGGGAGGCTCCGCTCCACGAGCCAAGAGGCTGATACATCAACTAAAGCATAGTCCAAAGTTGATGTATCCAAAAGTTCCGTATCGTCAACAGGAACTCAACGTCGCAGACGGCGCATCAATCGGACGCCCGGTCTGAGAGTTATTGGCTTTTTCGTCCCAGGGGCCCGGTTGGTTTTTAATGAAAAACCCACCCGACCGTACTCCACCTATGTCCAAACCTCGGGCGGAGTAAGACAAAAGATCCGTCTCACTTAGAGTAATCCATCTAAGTCGATGACACGTCAATCGGACGACCGAAGCTCAAGATATGAGTGTTTCCGCTCCGAAGGCCCGGTTGGTTTCGTGTACGAACCAACCTGGCTGAACCCAAAGTATTCTGAATCCTTGAGTGCGATATACCGAAACGACCGTCTCGATCCAAGGATCGCATCTCCGCTGATGGCGCGTCGTTTGGAGGCTCTTAGCTCATGTTATGAGCAAAAGACCGAAAACGTACGGAGACCGGATGTCTGGGCCCGGACCGACCCGGCCCAACCCCCCTGGGTCGGCCCGAACCGGGGTGACCCGACCGGGTCCGGGTCCGACCCGGTTCAGTGTGGCCCGGCCTAGCCTGGGCGTGACCTGGCCGGCGGGTCAGCTCGGCTCGGCCGAGCAGCCGAGCGAGGGAGTCGCGGGGTGTGAAGGCCCCGCGGGAAGAGAAGCTGCGTCCCACGTGGGGCCGCGCTGGATCAGCGGACGTGGCTTTGCTGCATCCCGTGTGCACTGTACACAGGTCGCCGTTGAGGGTTCAGCCATGACGGCCCTATCTGGAGGCGCGTCGGGGTGCCACCGGTGGGTTCCGCGGGTCACCGGAGTTGCTCCGGTGGTCCGATTTCGTTTTCGTCTGCGCCGTAGCTCCTCCCGGGTCCTGTACTTCACTGCGGAAACAACGAATCACCTCTGCAGAATGTTTTGTCATCACCAGCCAATCCGCACATCAACGAAGAACTTCGGAGGGTTGTCGGGCCGTGTTTGTTTGGCCCGCACCCTCCGCGTTAGGTGATAACAATCAGGAAGAAATAAATTATCATATGAAAACGTAACAAGATACAATTTAATAAATTAATGTTTCACTTGATCCAGGTTCTTGGTTTTAGGAGGAAACATCCACGGAAATATAAATTATTTCACAACAAACCCCTACCTCTCCGTAGTCGTCGTGCGTGCGTTCTTCACGGAATTGATCGTCGCGGAAGGAGGTGATCGTCGCGTTGCGAAAGGGCGTCGCGTCGTCACGGAAAACAGTGTCGCGTTGACGAACTCCGAGGTTCAAGAACATGTAGATTTAATTATATTAATTAAATACATGATGTTTTTATAACCCACAAAGAGATTTAAAAGAAGAAACCTGAAATCTCCTACCTCAAGCAGTTGGTGATCGGAGATCGTTGCGGGGAAGAATGTCTCAGAAAAAGCGTCGTCAATCTTCGAGGGTGACGGTGTTCTTCGTGTTCTTCATGTTCTTCGCGTTCTTCACGAAGGAGGATGAAGGCACAAAATTTCTATCAAAAGCCTCTCAACGAGCAATCCTCAAGAAGTCGTGCGTTGGTCTTATTTTATTATTACGCTAACGGATTGTAAACAGTTTAAGAAACGATTAAATTAATTCATAGAATTAATTTAACGAAGATAACCGCCCAATTAATTGATGCATTAAGAATTTAAGAAGACGCGTCAGTTGACTTTCATGATGACGGGTTTTCGCAGGGGAAATACTTAGCGGAAAAGAAACGGTGGGGATCGTGCAGGCCCCACCTCACAAATATCCTTCCAAGAGGGTAGGATATTTTTGGATAGCACCCTATCCGTATCAACTCAACTTAAGCAGCTTTAAGTGGCTTTCAAGTGGCTTTATGTGAAATAAAAATAAAGTTGTCGCACACTTTATTTTATTTCTTAACTTAACCCCAAAAATTTAAAAACCACACCCAAGCAAACGCAACTCCAGAAGAGTCGTTTATAAGAAAATACTGGCGCTTTGATTCCATCGGTGCCCTCAGAATTCGATTCCGATCACCGGTTTAAAAGTTAGAAAAACCCGCTCGTCCGTTCACTGAACGTACCCAAGCAAAACTTCGGAAAATTATTCTGGGTACACCGGGCCACGGAATCATGTGCCGTCAGAAACTGCGTTCTTGTAAAATTCCAAAAAAAATTATGAAAAAAATTTCCTTGAAATTTACGGGTCTTTACATCACTCCCCCCTCAGCGATTTACGTCCCCGTAAAGATACATCATAATCTAGGGAAACAAATGTGGGTACTGAGCACGTATATGAGCCTCCCGCTCCCAAGTGCTCTCCTGGAGGTTTCCGTGTTGCCATCTGATGTGTACAAGGGGAATCGATTTTCCACATAGGACCCGCTCCTGTCGATCCTCGATCTCCACCGGGTCCTCCGCAAAAGTCGCCCCATCATCCAAGTCTAGCTCCCTATGGTCAATGATGTGCGTCCGGTCGTGCACGTATCTCCTCAGCTGGGATACGTGGAAGACGTCGTGCACCCGGTGAAACTGAGGTGGTAGAGCCAATCGATAGGCCACCTCGCCAATCCTGTTGAGAACCTGGAAAGGTCCGATGAAGCGTGGAGACAACATGCCGCCTCGTCCAAATCTTTGTAATCCACGTCGAGGTGAGACATGCAAGAAGACGTGGTCTCCATCATCGAACGCTAGTGGCCTCCGCCTCCTATCGGCATAAGACTTCTGCAGGCTATGAGCTGTCCTCATCCACTCCTGGATGACCTGGACCTTCACTGTCGTGGCCCAGACCATCTCTGGTCCCACAAGTGCTGACTCCCCAGGGTCTGTCCAGCACAATAGAGATCTGCAAGGTCTGCCGTACAACGCCTCGTATGGTGCCATCCCGATGGTGGAGTGGTAGCTGTTGTTGTACGCAAACTCCACCAAGGGTAGGTGGTCCTCCCATCTGCGACCAAAGTCGAGGACACATGCGCGAAGCATGTCCTCGAGAGTCTGAATGGTCCTCTCCGTCTGACCATCCGTCTGAGTGTGAAAAGCGGTGCTCAGACATAGCTGCGTCTCGAACGCCTCCTGCAACCCCTTCCAAAGCCGGGAAGTAAAGTGAGAATCTCGATCGGAGACGATAGATGATGGCACACCGTGAAGCCGTACAATCTCCTGAATGTAGAGATTACCCAAGCTCTCCACTGAGCCCTGCTCTCTGATAGGTAAGAAGTGAGCTGACTTGGTGAGTCGGTCGACAATCACCGAAATGGAGTCGTGACCTCTAGAAGTGAATGGAAGTCCAGTCACAAAGTCCATAGATATCCCATCCCACTTCCACTCCGGGACCTCCAAGGGTTGTACCAAGCCTGTTGGTACCTGGTTCTCTTACATCACCTACTGGCAGGCGAGGCATCGAGAAACGAACTCTTCCACAACCTTCTTCATGCATGGCCACCAGTGCTGTCGTCTGAGATCCTGGTACATCTTTGCCACTCCAGGATGTACCGCCAAAGGAGAAGTGTGAAACTCTCTCAGAACCTCCTCTCGTAAAGCGACTGGTACCAAGGTACGTCCTCTAAAAAGGATGTCATGCTCTACTCCAAAGGATAAGCCATCAGTTGGCCATCCTGAGGATATCTGTGCACGCCACGTCTCACAGTCAGCGTCCCCACGTTGTGCCTCTCTGACCCACTGCAGTAGTGGAGGAGAGACTATGAGAGACCGAAGGAAGGCTGCTCCATCCCTATCCATGAATGATATCCGAAATGCGGCTAGCTGCTCTATCGCCTCCTCGAGTAGTTGAATGCCCGTCCTCCGGCTGAGAGCATCGGCTACCACATTCCTCTTTCCAGGAGTATAGACTATCTCAAAGTCATAGTACTAGAGGAACTCGATCCATCGCCACTGTCTCAGGTTCAGGTCCTTTTGAGAGAAGATGTACCTGAGACTCTGATGTTCAGAAAAGAATGTAAAGAGCTCGCCCATCAGATAGTGTCTCCATGTCTTCAGGGCGAAGACTACTGCTGCTAACTCCATGTCATGGGTAGCGTAGTTCTGCTCATGCGACCTCAACTGACGTGATCCATAGGCGATCACTTCCCGCTCCTGCATCAGGACACATCCAAGTCCGGTCCATGATGCATCGGAGAAAACTATGTACCCCACTCCCTCCTCAGGAAACCTCAAGATAGAGGCGCTGGTCAATCTCTGTCTCAGCTCCTGGAAGCTCTGCTGACATCTGTCTGACCACACAAAGGGTTTCCCCTTCTTCATTAGAGCTGAGAGTGGTGCTGCAACTCTGTAGAAGTCTGGCACAAATCTACGACAGTATACAGCTAGTCTCAAGAATCTCCCCTCCTCGGTCATGCTCTTGGGTGGCTCCCAAGCTAGCACTGCCTCGATCTTCACGGGATCCACCGCAACTCCCGCATCAGAAATGACGTTCCCCATGAAGTGGACCTCACGTATCCAGAACTGACACTTAGAGAGATTTCCATAAAGCTGGTGCTCTCAGAGTGTGTCTAGTACAACCCGCAAGTGGTAGGTGTGCTCCTCCTTAGTCGTCGAGTATATCAAAATGTCGTCGATGAATACCTCGACAAATAGATCGAGGAATGGATGAATGATCCTGTTCATGAGGCCCATGAACACTGCTGAAGCATTGGTTACGCCGAATGGCATAAAAAAGAACTCATAGTGGCCATACTGACATCTGAAGGCCGTCTTCTGCACGTCCTCATCTCGAACTCTGAGCTGATGATAGCTTGACCTAAGGTCCATCTTCGAGAACCACCGTGCTCCCGTGAGCTGATCGAAGAGGTCATCAATCCTCGGTAGCAGATACTTGTTCCTAACTATCACCTGTTTCAGGCGACGAAAGTTGACACAAATTTGCAAGCTCCTGTCCGCCTTCTTGGAGAACAATATCGGGGAAGCTCAGGGTGAAACACTGGGTCAGATGAATCCCTTTCCCTACAAGACCTCCAACTGTACCCGTAGCTCTTGAAGATCAGCGGGGGCCATCCAATATGCTGGATTCCATATCGGGGCTATCCTGGGGTACAGGTCAATATAAAAGTCTACCTCTCTGCGAGGAGGTAGCCCTGTAACGTCGTCGGGAAAGACGTCTGCATACTGATCCTCCACTGTAGGAAAACTAGGACTCCGCACGTCAACTGCTCCTAGGATGAGGCTAGCCAACTAATGAGTGATGGGATGTTCTCTCCTCTACGGAAGTCCATCCTGTGCTGCGAAGGCTCCCTTCTCGCCGATGAAGGTGAACCTGCTCCCGTCGGTGTGTACACATCGCACCTTGGGCCTAATATAGTCAATCTGTGCATGGACTGTAGATAACCAATCCATGCCCAAGATGACGTCGTAAGGCCTCGACGCCGCTACAAGAAGATCCCAGCCGAACCTCTCGCCTACTAGGGTAAGCTCACACTGTCAGCACCAGTGTGTAATTGTCGAATCTCCTCCCGTAGGAGTCTCTAGCCGTAAGGATCGAGCCAACGGCTCTGTCGGAATCTCTGAGCTCCGAACAAGGGAAGTGGCTATGAATGCGAGACTCGCTCATGTGTCTATAAGAACTGCAGCAAGGGTGGACTAAACAAAGATAGTACCTCGAATCATCTCGGGCGCACTGTGGTCATAGGCCTCCGCTGCCTGGAGTTGTTCATGTCTCTGCTCGCGAGCTCCCTCTGGTCAGGGTGGACCTCCTGGGGGTGGTGGTGGTAGAGCCTCAAAGTGTCTCCCACCACCTACTACTCGGCCAGCTCCTCTGCCTCGTCCGCCTCCTCCCTGCGAACCGCCACGGTCGACCCTCTTCCTCTGCCTGGGTGGCCCCTCAACTGTCTGCTGCTCCTCGGCACGATGGGTCGGGAAGTCACGAGCCATGTGACCCTGTCCACCGCATGTGTAGCAGTGCCTGCCTCTCGAAAGACTGGCTCCGCGCTGTGTGCCCCGCACGGCTGAGCCAGTGTCCTGAGGCCGTATACGTGAGGGTATGGTCTGCTGGGACCCCTGAGTCATCCGTCGACTACATGCTATGGAAGACTCTGCTATGTGCCACCCTGCGGTGGGTCTCGCCACTGGAGAAGTCTCATCAAGAAATCTCTCGATCAAATGGGCTCGCTCTAGTACTCCTTCCAGAGTCGGAATACTAAGGGAGATCAGCGATGCCATGATCTCATGTCTCAAACCCTGATCAAAGGTCTGGGCCCATAAAAACGGGTCCCGTACCATGTCGGTCGAGTAGCATGAGAGATCGGTGAATCTCGTCGAGTACTGGGTGACCGTCAAGCTGCCCTGCCGCAGGTGAAGAAGTTCCTGAATGCGCACCGCACGGAGGGTGGCTGGGACGAACTCTGAGGGGAAGAGGCCCTCAAAGTCTATCCAGATGAGAGAGGCCTCTTCGTGCACCTGTAGCATCAAGCTCCACCATCTGCCTACTGCCGCGTGCAGTAGGCTCGCAGCAAGGATCGCCACGAGGTTAGCTGGTGTCCTCACTAACTGGAAAACTCGTACCACTGCCTCGAGCCAGTCCTCGGCTGCCTGGGGGTCCATCTCACCGCAGAACCTGGGCGGTCGCTGGCGTTGGAACTCATGCAGTGCACTGAGGCGACGTGCATCATCAGCAGCTGGTGCTGGAAGCATTGGGGGCACGGCATGTAGAGGTACCACCAGTGCCTCTGCTGTCAAAGGGCCCTGCACCGCGGCCTCGTCGCTTGGCGGGCTGTTGTCACATATGACTCTTGGAACCCTAGCTGGCTGCTGTCGTGGGGCCATCCTGAAAAGGAAACAGGTGCTCCGTGGTCAGAATAGTATACCTGGTCAGCTGACATATAGTAATCACAAAGAAAACTTGAAACACACATGCAATCAATGTTTTCGTGCATTAAGTCGGAAATCAGAAGTCAGGGTCCTGGTGTACGGATACGCTGGCCGCTGCACCAACACTGGACTCCCTGGACTCATAACCACACCCAATATGCTAAACACTATTGCTTCACATAGAAAAGAACAGAGCCTGCGGTAGAACCGAACTCCTTTGATACCAATTTGTCACGACTCGTCCTTGGGGCCCGTGCCGTGACTACCCCAAGCCCGCCTTCCATAGGCCAGGGGCTGGCGAGTAGCACCAAGGCGTAAATCCGGGTAAAAAGGGATGGCATTGCCTTTGTAAAGTAAATAAGCACCAGAGAGTAATCAAGCAGAAAAAAAGTAAACACTAAGTAAAAGATGGTATAATAGTAAGTGCGGAAAAGTAAAGGGGGCCGGAAATACAAGCCCAACTTTAAAGTACAACTGAAAGGGGAAAAATAGAAACTGAAAAGTAAAGCCTCAGTGTCGAGCCGTCCTCTGGAAGTCCCACCTGAAGGGTGAGTATAGATAACCTCCATAGCTCCTCGGTCCAGCTGTCCGCTCCGAGTACACCCCGCCCAGTGGTCCACCTTCAGGTACCGTCCTGCTCCGCGAGTCTCCACTGCAATCAGCGTTATCCGTCGTCTGCAACCAACACAACGTAGTGCGGGCATATCTCGTGTAGGGGTGAGTATAAGCTACTCAGAAGGGACCCCGAGACCCCCGATGGTCTCCCAGAATCCACAAAGGATAAACCAAAAAGGAAAGATACAATCACGAAGTAACATCCGACACGACTTAGATATATGCCCATACATATACCCAAGTCATCAATTCTCGCTCGGCTCCAACATCCAAGCTCACGTACAACCCAGTCCACACTGGGAAGCAAAACGTAAATCCACATAGGATAGCACAACACAGTTCCACAAAATAAAGAAAAACATAAATCCACACAGGATAGCACAACACAGTCCACAAAGGAAAGCAAACAAGGTTTCATCTCACACAGGTATACTTCTTTGAATGACGATAGAGATGATCACTGATCCATCTAAGTCGTCAGACCCACAAAGTATCGATAGGTACTAACCCCCGCAATGAACAACAAGGGATCTGACCCACAAAGGATCGATAAGTACTAACCACTACAATGATCCACAAAGGATCTGACCCACAATGTATCGATAGGTAACTAACCCCCACAAAGACCCACACAGGATCGGGCCCACAGATGACTTGTAGGCACTGGCCCACACAGGACCGCTGAACGCTGACCCACACAGGATCAGACCCACACATGATCGGTAGCACTAACCCACAAAGGATCGCTGAGTGCTATAATCGTCGCTGTCGAATCCACTTAGGATCTCTGCAAAGTCGTCGTCCTCACAGTAGCAGTCGCACCCAGCTCTAGGGTTCCCGCACACAGCAAGCTCGTTCGAGAGGGTCTGTTCCATGAGCCGAGAGGATGATACATCAACTGACACATAGTCCAGATTTGATGTATCTAAAAGTTCTATATCGTCAACAAGAACTCAACGGCGCAAACGGCGCATCAATCAGACGCCCGGTCTGAGAGTTATTGGCCTTTTCGTGCTAGGGGCCCAGTTGGTTTTTAAGGAAAAACAAACCCGACCGTACTCCACCTGCGCCCAAACCTCGGGCGGAGTAAGCCAAACGATCCGTCTCACTTAAAGGAATCCATAAAAGTTGATGGCACGTCAATCAGACGTCCGAAGCTCAAGATATGAGCGTTTCCACTCTGAAGGCCCGGTTGGTTTCATGTACGAACCAACCCGGACGAATACAAAGTATTCCGAAACCTTGAGTGCGATATACCGAAACGACCGTCTCGATCCAAGGATCGCATCGCCACTTACAGTGCGTCATTAGGAGGCCCGTAGCTCATGTTATGAGCAGAATACCGAAAACGTCCGGAGACAGGGGGTCTGGGCCCGGACCGACCCAGCCCGACCCCCCCTGGGTCGACCCGAACCGGGTCGACCCGACCGGGTGCGGGTCCGACCCCGTTCGGCGTGGCCTGGCCCGGCCAGGGCGGCCCAGCCGGCGGGTTGGCTCGGCTCGGCCGAGCGGCCGAGCAAGCGAGCCGCGGGGCGTGAAGTCCCTGCGAGAAGAGAAGCTACGACCCACGTGGGGCCGCGCCGGTGTCCCGCGCTGCCGGTGGGTTCCGCGGGCCACCAGAGTTGCTCCGGTGGTCCGATTTCGTTTCCGTCTGCGCCGTAGCTCCTCCCGGGTCCCGTACTTCACTGTGGAAACAACGAATCACCTATGCGGCATGTTTTGTCATCGCCCGCCAATCCGCACATCAACGAAGAACTGCAGAGGGTTGTCGGGCCGTGTTTGTTTGGCCTGCACCCTCAGCGTTAGGTGATAACAATCGGGAAGAAATAAATTATCATATGAAAATGTAACAAGATACAATTTAATATATTAATGTTTCACTTGATCCATGTTCTTTTTTTAGGAGGAAACAACCATGGAAATATAAATTATATCACAACAAACCCCTACCTCGCCGTAGTCATCGTGTATGCGTTCTTTGCGGAATTGATCGTCGCGGAAGGAGGTGATCGTCACGTCGCGGAAGGGCGTCGCATCGTCACGGAAGGGCATCACGTCGTTGCGAAAAACGGTGTCGTGTCGACAAACTCCGAGGTTCAAGAACATTTAGATTTAATTATATTAATTAAATCCATGATGTTGTTATAACCAACAAAGAGATTTAAATGAAGAAACCCGAAATCTCCTACCTCAAGCAGTTGGTGATCAGAGATCGTTGCGGGGAAGAACGTCTCCGAAGAAGCATCACCAATCTTCGAGGGTGACGACATTCTTCGCGTTCTTCGTGTTCTTCACGAAGGAGGATGAAGGCACAAAATTTATGTCAAAAGACTCTCAACGAGCAATCCTCAAGAAGTCGTGTGTTGGTCTTATTTTATTATTACGCCAACGGATTGTAAACAGGTTAATACACGATTAAATTAAATCATAGAATTAATTTAATGAAGATAAACGCCCAATTAATTGGTGCGTTAAGAATTTAAGAAAACGCGTCACTTGACTTTCATAATGATGGGTTTTCGCGGGGGCGTTACTTAGCGGAAAAGAAACGGTGGGGCTCATGTGGGCCCCACCTCACAAATATCCTACAAAGAGGGTGGGATATTTTTGGATAGCACCCTATCTGTATCAACTTAGCTTAAGCAGCTTTAAGTGACTTTCAAGTGGCATTAAGTGAAATAAAAATAAAGTTGTCACACACTTTATTTTATTTCCTAACTTAACCCCAAAAATTTAAAAACCACACCCGAGAAAACGCAACTCTGGAAGACACGTTTCTAAGCAAATATTGGCACTGCGATTCCATCTGTGCCCTCAGAATTCGATTCCGAGCACCAGTTCAAAAGATAGAAATACCCGCTCGTCCGTTCACTGAACGTACCCGAGACAACCTTCGGAAAATGATTCCGGGCACACCGGGCTTCAGAATCAGGTTCCGTCAGAAACTACGTTTTTGTAAAATTCCATAGAAAATTAAGAAAAAAATTTCCTGGAAATTTATGGTATTTACACTAATACTGTTTAATTAATATATCCATTGGGATTTGATTCTTGTTTGTCATGTGTCTACAATAAGGTGAGGCACTGGATCTATTCTTCAAGGCTCAGGGAGTTATAGTTTATATCTATGATATTTTAATAGTGATATTGGAGAGTAGATTTTGAAGAACTAGATTTGTAAATACCATCCTAAGATATATTCGAGGATTTGTATAGAGGAATGTCCTATAAATTTTTTAAGGTATAGATTAAGTGGGTCATCCTAGAAATACATTCATTCTTTTATACTACATGTTGATGTGGTTCTAGAATAGATTTATCCCGGGGAGTGAACATCGACAATGTGCATTGGTCTTAACACAACATAACCCGGTACATGGGATATTATTTTAATACATACATTGTTTTATAGTCTGGAGCGATATGTTTAGGATAAATCACATTTTCTTTAGATACCATTATCAATGATTTAAATTTAAAAATGTCTGAAAATACTCCAATTTCATAATTTTGATATTAGATATGCACATATTTTTTCATTTATGTTATGTTTTTTATTGATTTTGGAGTATATATTCTGATATGATCTAGCCTAGGGTATGCCATCATTTAGAAATGTTGACTATTAATAGGATTGTGAACCTCACTAGTGAACGTGATACAAATAGTAAGAATGTTCCAATATTTCGTGGTTTTTATCTAATATTTCAATGGGAAATTCTCTCCCATGAATTTTAATCATTTCATGACATAATATCATTGGATAAAGAGATTAATATATAATTTTTTATGTCCTTTTTCCTCACACTAAAGTAAGAAAACAAGAGGATATAAGATAAAATTGTAACATCCCAGATAAATTAAGAATATGACATTTTGAAATTTGTTAATTAAATATTAATTTTACTTTAAAAGTGTTTCTTTGTTCTATAGCGTACCTGATAAGCAACAATGGGTTTCTTTGAAATCTTACGTTGCACTCTAGAAATATAATATTATCAGTTTAAATGGTAGTTAACTTCTAGTCATTTTATTGACAATAATGAACAAAACTAACTAAAATATGATTATACATTTTTTTAAAACATATTTACATTTATCCAATAAAAGATATATGCTTAAATGTGAATGAATATAATTTTAAGCATAATATACATTGAAAGGAAGATTTACGGAATTATAATGGAAAACAGTCATTAAATATAGTTTGGGTCACTTAAATACATTCTAATTAACCATATAAAATCTTTAATTAGAATGGGGACATCAAATTTTAATTTGGGTAATTTTTTGGTATTTTTTTGATAAAGTTCATTTTTAATGAATATTGAAAATATTGTATTTTAATTCAAAAGTCCCTTTTAATATAATTTATTTATATGGTTATATTATCTTTTTAATTGGATTTAAAGTGTAATTAGAATATATTTTTACCATTTAATCCAATTTTGGTCATTGTTATTAATTTCACTCTGAAATTTGACATAAACAAGTATCAATCTTTTGATAGTTATTGTTTCCTAAAAACACGCTATTTGTTTTGAAAAATGGAATTAATTTTAAAATTAATTAATTCCACTTCTATGTTTAGAATTTTGTAAAATAGAAATATTTTTTTAATTCAGAATATTAAATATATCTTAGGCTGATGTTTTGGTATTTTCCTAAAAAACTTTAATTTTTTATGAATAGTGAAACCACTTAGTAGTAGTTAAAAAAACTGACTTTTTCATTTAAATGAAATTTTATCGCTTTTGTGAATTGAATTTTTAAAATCAGACATACATTGTTGTTATCTAGAAGTAAAATTTGGTTTGATAAGATGAAAATAATATTTGGCGAATAGTAACTTTTGACTTTTATTTACCGCGGTTAAAGGTAAATAGCGTAATTCTTGGTTAAAAGAATATTATAATAATTCCAAATTATCTTAACACTTTTCTTAAACTTATTAGATGAGTGATTGATGACCATGTGCATCTTTGGGACTATTTTTGGACCACATAGATCCAATTATGAAAGATAATGACAATTTAGATTAATTAATTTAATGTAAAGGAAAAAATGACAAAAACAAAATTCTTTTAGTAAATTAATTTTTTTATGGTGTAATATAAATTATATTTTCAACTATAAATATTAATTGGAATGATAAAACTATTTCCTACATCATGGTATTTTTTTTTATAATTTTTAGACATCACATCAATTAAATTATTTATGACACAATATTGATGTAGTATTTACCTCAATAATAAAAGATTTAAATAAATAAGATTATAAATATTAAAATAACATCCAAAACATGTACAATTACTATTGGATTATATTGTTTTGACAATTATTCATCTTATTATAGTCTTTAATGATTTTTTGGACCTTTAGAAAATGAGTATCATTATATAATAATATAATATTATCACACTTAACAAAAGATCCCTCCTCCCCCTTATAAAATGAGACCACTTATAACCAATTACTCACACCTATCAATCCTTTTGGCTCATCCAAACTCTGCAAAATTAATCTCCATACATCCCTATAAACCTATTATAATCCTTACGATATGTAGAAGGCATTTCAGGAAGTTCTTTGGTTCATACCAAAGGGAGATACCCAAATTAAAGGTAATTGTTTCTCTTAAATTGTTTTCTTTTATTTTACTTCTCCAACCCATAAAATCTTTTTATTACTATCTTTTGTAACAACACTATTATAGTCAATATACTAGTATTTTGTTATGATAAGTATTCTAACTACACTTACCCACACCTCTATCTAATGGGTGAAGAACATAATGTTTCTGTGGATGGAAAACTAACGCCTCACGAAACGATGATTGTTCAAATATCTACAACCGCCTCTCATGGTGGCCATTATGATGAAACTATATTTATATATGATATATATTATGTGTATGATTTATTTCTTCTCTTTTATTTGTCCATTCATATAAATAATTTCGGGTTTCCATAGTGGGTAAATACGATAATCTCATTATAGGAAGTGCGGACTACCGCCCCCTCAAAGTGATATGACTCCTTAATGCCTTATGTGGGACGTATAAAGGATAGAGATAATAATATTGAATATTATATTATACTATAATTATAATATAACTACATATCATTATGTTTTTAATTCCATTACAATAATAAATTGAAATGGAAGTAACGTTCATGTGTACGTATGACTTACCATCTCCATGAACGATGCATTTCATTTATTACCTCTAAATGTTATGTACTATTATATATACATGTATATATGGGATATATATAAGATATATATGATATATAAATCATTAATATCATTCTTAATATAATGGATATCTTACCACATGAACAACATGTAATCTTAAGGTGTTCATTTTTTTTACTCAAGTACCAAATATCGACAAAATGACTGTTATTAACTTAAATGATTACATAATGTTTATAACATGGTAATAAGTAACATAAAAGGAATAATAAAATTTAAAAAGGTTTTTAATAAAGTATAAATTGAAATTAGTTTATTATTCCGGAGATTAAAGAAAGAATGGGTCAAGTCGGATAACGAGGTAATGGATTTTCTTATCTCACTTTTAATTTTGTGAGATTTCCATTGTTCGCCCATTATTAATTGAATGTGGTTTATTGTGTAAATCCATTTGATATATATTATCATTATTATCATGATGTTCATTGTATTATGTTATTCATTTTCTGGTTATTAACTTTTGTTCATACGACTCAGTTGATTACAACGTGGTTAATGGTTTAATCTGACTTCCTATTCCCGTGAGATTAATTCTATATTTGTCATTGTTTCTTTTTGTGTGGTGTATATACTTCCCGTGATTGTACTCTATGTGTAATATACTCTCATTTATGATTATTTAAATCTTAATTTTATAATAATTCTTTCTTCTTTCATATGTTTTGTAAGTTACCAAATTTGTAAGGGAACCTTTCACCCCCCTCTTTTTAAAATACTTCTTTTGTTATGTCTTTTAATTTACATATTATTATGTTGGGATATGTTATTAAATATCTATAATGATGTAAAAATTATTTCCAAGTGATGAGATGCCATTTTTATCACCTCAACACATTTTCTGATTTTTAATGTGACGATGTTAGGCTATCGTATTTTTACAAGGGAACTTCTTAACTCAATTTCAATTCTTTGGGTTCAACTGGTACGTCTTGAATATGTCTTCCTTTTAATATGTGTAATTTACCTATGATTTTTTTACATTTATTATCCACTTATATTGGGTGTATTTATATTTTTCACACATAATTATTTTATTGATATATCCTTAATTTAAGGATACCATCTTTATAAGGGATTTCATCTAAATTTACATTTCCACTGAGACTTTAGTGTTGTTATGCACCAATTAACTCTTATATGGTGTATATACCATACTTTGACATATTATATCATGAATAATTTTATTCTCATGATACTATAAATTCTTATTAATGTTTATTCCTCAATTATTTGTATTCAAGAGTTTCTAATTTTGTTAAAAACTTTTTAACTAAAATATCATTGTAAATGTTTTAATGATTTATTATTCTACATCGTTATCATTAATGTCCATTTTTGAAAAATGGTTTTGAGTATTTATTTATATGTACATTAATGTTTTAAAATTATAATTCTATTAAAAGATTCAAAGTGGTATGGGACACTTTGATTAAAAAATCTCTTTTTAAATGGTTTATGAAAATGGATTATTTATTTCAATATATTTAAATTACTTCTTGTGATTTAAAATGAAATGTTATTAATCAAATTATTATATTTGAAATATTTTATGTTCTATGATGGTACTTGGACATTTTATGGGTGGTTATGTGATAAAACATATAACGGGTGGTGTCGTGAAAACCAGGATAGTTGGTTCGGTTATAACCTCAAATGCATGGGGTGTGGAAGTCGGCCGCATGGAAATTTCATTTTGTGATATGTGTGGAATTCAACCGTATAGTTATTACATTTATGTATGTTTATATCCCATGTTAACTTTAGATGTTATGTGTTTTTATGGGTTTTATGGTAACCTTTTGTTTACAAAAGGGTAAGTAGTGATCTTTTATTCAGTGAAGAGTATTTACTACGTCATAAAGGTGAATAGTATTACTTATGTTTTATTATTCATGGATTACTTGTTGTTTTGAAAAACTAATAGTTTCCCTTATTTTTGTATCCCTTACTAAGCTTTTTATACTCATCCCAAGTTTTTGAAATGTTTTTCGCAGGACATAATGTTGAATAGGGTCAAGGATGGGATCGAAGAAAAGTCATGTTGTCTTAAATATGGAACTACACATGACTTTTTTTCAAGAGTTTTAATTTTTTGAAAAAAATTCATACTGGGTAATTTACTGAAATGGGAAGTACAATGAGAACTCTTGTTGTTATTCTCAACCAACTATCTGGAGTCATGATTGACCACTTGAACCGTGGCGATTTTTATAAGTCATCGTATATGTGAGAAATAAATCCCCATAGAAGTTGAGGAAATAATCATAAAGATATGTTTGTTCGAAAACCTATGTGTCAAGGATGTGAAATGAAACACCTAGGAAAATGTTTCAAATGGATATGAAGATGCTATACATGTGGAAATGAAGGTAATAAAGCAAGAACCTTCCATGGAATAAGGAATCATCCAGTTGAATCTAGGAAAGGGAAAAAGGTTCTTTTCGAGGGATGAATTGAATGTTTTAAATGTGGTGTGCATGGTCATTATAAAAACACATGACCTACGAAGAATTTTCGGGAATGGAATCACCAAGATCGTACAAATATTATATTACCAATACCTAATGCCATTTCGATTGAGGATGAAGAAACTGAAAATGACCAATGAATGGTACGGATTAATTCATAACATATGTTTTGAAAATATTGAATCATAGGATATGATTCGTGATTCTTTTTGTAAGAAAGAAGTATTTTATAATAATTTGAAATAGATTGGTTAATGGATCATGAAAATGTTTAATGAGTAAGATGTTAACATATAAGTGATTCAAGAGTTATGGTAGATTTTAGGATGGTGAAATAGTTGAAATTATTAAGGCTCTATTGATGAGGTGAATTACATTAGAAGAATTTTTATAGTATGTGTAACCCTGAAGATTGATATATGAAAATTTTATTCAAGGAATAATTATCTTTTCTTTTGTGGATAGTGTTATAAAGAAACATTTGGGATTATATGATCCTTGAATTTGAGGAAATTATCACCTAATACATCATTGGGATGATGAAAAAAATGTAACACCCCAGGCTTCTACGGTACGTTTCCCTTCGAATAATGCGATAGCGTGTGTTGTACGCAACCTCGAGTTCTAACACACACCACAACTAATTAAACTAGCCGTTGTGAATAGTAATACCTACTTTTTGAAATCATATATATTTTATATTTCAAAATGGACTTCATTTTTGGATTCGGAATATCGAAATTACCCTAGGGTGAAATTTTGGTACTTTTCGGATAACTTTTATATTTTGATGAATAGTGAAAATTACTAAATTTTAATTAAAAACAACTTTTTTAATCAAAATAATTAATAGTGATAAATTATGAATTTGAGTGGTTTTAAAGTATATTTAGAATATATTTTTACCATTCAATTTAATGTTTATCATTGGACATAATTTTACAATTAAACCGAACATAAACAAGTGTCAATCTTTTGATAGTTATTATCTCTTAAAAACACGCTTTTTGTTTTGACAGCGGGATTTAATTTTAAATTAATTTCTGCCACTTCTGTGTTTTGAATTTAGGAAAATGGATTCCATATTTGGAATCAGGATGTTCAAATTGTGTAAATAGGTAACTTTTATTTTTAGACATTTTGAATAATTACTGCGGTAAATATTTTATTTACCATGGTTTAAGGGTAAATCCGGTAAATAAGGGTTAAACAAATAATATTATAATAATACAAAATTACCCTAAAACGTGTCCTAACCTTATTGGTGGACACATACCCGACCATGGGCATCCTTGGGTCAATTTGGGGACCCCTTGGAGCCACTTGTAAGTGATAATGACACTTTATTTTAATTAAGTCAAAATGAATACAAAAATGACACAAGCATACATCTTTTAGAAGAACAATTTTTACATAGGGTTATACATGTTGGATTTTCGATTATAAATATTAATTATAAAGATAAAAAGATTTCCTACATAATTATGTTTTATTTTTAATTTTTAGACATTAAATAATTTATTTTATTTATGACACAATGATGATGCAGTAATTACTATTATAGTGAAAAATTAAAATAATTGATATTATAAATACCCAAATAAATATAATATGAAACTTTTAATGAATTAAACTAATTTTCTAGGATAATATGAGATATTAGGATTGATTTAATTGACTTTGTTCTAAGTAATCAATCTGTTATGAGTTTCACAAAAATCAACTATTGAATAGTGTCAAAATTGACATAAAAGAGTTCTTAAAACAAATATTATATTATTAATTGATATTAAATTCCTAAAAATATAAGGTTCGGCCAAGAGACTTATATTATGATAGGTTAATCATTAATGGACCACTTGGGGGTATCTTGGATGTATATAGTAAGTTTATTAACCATATTATATAAAAATACAAAGAGACATTGTAAAAGTGAAACTAATTAACTTAGAGTTAATACTTAAAGATAAGGTTAATATAAGTACCCAAACCTGTCTAAATTCTATTGGTTGAGTGGTTTTAGACCTATCCCCACCTTAACCTTTGAATAATCAACTTTGGATCCATTAGAAACCGAATATGAATTTATTATAAATTAATATTTCTAGATTTTCCAAAGGTGCCCCTCACCCCTCTTATAAAAGGGCACTCCTCCTTCTCTTTTCTTCACACCTTCAAAGCCTTTTGGTTCGGCCAAACTCTGCCCAAATACTCTCCCAACATCCCTCACTACAACCTAGAGGCCTTAGTTTGATCAGAAAGCCAACCTAAGGAGCCCTTTTGATCAAATCAAAAGGAAGAACCCGAAGAAGAGGTAATGATCTCACCACCCTTTTCTAAGTTCATTTCTTCTTCCACTTCTTCTTCCTTTGTTCTTACCATTCTGAAATAATAACTCCAGTATCTCACATATACTGTGATGTTATTATAAATATGGTACAATCATATTCAGTATTCTATCCACCCTTTGAATAACATGTCACCATACGTGCGTACGTACGGCTTACCGTCTCCACGTCGTGGTGTAATTGTTATTCAATATAATATTATTTGGATGGGTATAATAATGATGTGTAACTCATGTAAATAATAAATATAACATGTTAATGATTCTGTATATATGATATACCATCCATTTATATATTATTTTAATATCAAAAGAATGATATTGTCGCTCGTGCGTACGTACGGACTACCGTCTCCACGAACGCGATAAGATTCATTTTCCATCGTATCCATTCAAGTATAATTATCATTTGATGATTTAAAAATGATGTTTAAGGACTTGATATCATTCTGGATATGAATAATATACAACCTATCCTTTACAAACATGTCTTACGTAACAAAACATATGAAAGAAAACAAGTAAGTTAACACCCGAAACAACGATAATACTAAGATATTATTATCAAATCAATATTAAAAGATCATATATGATATCATATTAATGTATATGATTCTTGTATAATTTAATAACAATTATTTCACCATTATACAGGAGGTTAACCTACCACAACCAAGGAAAAGTATAAGGTAAGGGTTATTTCACAATCTCTTCTTTATCCGAGGTTGTTTATACGTAATAATCTACTGGGATCTCGTTATCATCCACATCCATGTTTCTTCGAAATGTATTTCAAAACATTTTTACTATTTACAAGAATATGGGTTAAAGTCATTTATACCCTTGTTTGACTTTGTATAAGAGGTTTATAAAGGAATCTTTCCGTCGTTTTCAAAACAAGGTCCTTTTTAACCTTTTCGACAGAATTGAGGTAAGAATGTTTTTTTTAACTTATACGGCGGGTGCGGTTATTTTATGCCGTTATAAAATCTTCAAAGCTTTCCTTACAAGCTTATAAGAATATTTTCAAAGAAAATGTTTTATTTTATATGGATCTTAAATGATTTCAAAATAAAAGGAGATATTTCTTTAAAAAGAATTTTGATTTCATCTATGTCAACATCCTTTGATGGATTTCAAGATTATTTGAAGTTGATTTATTATGATACAAAACTTCTATATTGTATTGAAGGTTTTGTGATATGTTTGACTGTGGATGTGCTATTTTTATACCATTCATAGTTTATTGTGAAAGTATTGACATTTTGTATGCTAGTTTTAATACGAATGTTTATGTTATGTTTAAACCTTTTCATATGGGAATGCATTGGACTTAATAAGTGACGGGTGGAGCCCGCTATAGCTCCTCGATGCATCGGTAGGTCTCATGAGACAAACTAGTGTCTTGGCACAAGGCCTTGACAAAATCTTATTTTTAGTCTTGGCACGAGGCCTTGGCTATGTGGTTATGATAGTCTGGCATTATGCATTCCAACATTATGAAAGTGGTTATTGATTTTTGCATGTGATTATTCGATTAGTAGAATATCCATGTGAATAAGTAAATGGAATTATTTCATTTTACTTTTGCCATACCATGTTGAAGTTCAATTTTAAAAGGCTTTTGTTTTAGTAATGCATTGCCTTAAATGTTTATTCTTATTTATGAAAGTTTCCGCTATATTGTTATCCTTACTGGGCATTTGAGCTCACCCCTTTTCTATGGTTTATTTTTCCCCAGGATGTGAAGAAGTAAATTATGAATGACCTGCAGGGATATTATGAGGGGATAGTAGTGTGGATTATGGAGACATTATGTTGTTGTAGTAGTTTTTCATTTTATGATGTAATGTAAAACTTATGAATATATCTAGTGTTTCCAAGGCTACTAAACCAATCGGTCTTTCGAGATTTGATCTCTCTTGTGATCATTCCAATGTTACGAAGTAATGCACCGACTCTGGGTAACTAGGGTCGGGGCGTTACAGTTGGTATCAGAGGAAGTTTAGTACAAACCTTGGAACCTAGATTTAGATAAACTCTGATTAGAGCACATAGACCTAAGATGAACTTTGAGGATTAGTATAGAAGAACTTCCTAGAATTTTGGTATTGTAGAGACTTTGTGAGTTTTCCGAGCAATACATCCCTGTCTGGATACAAGCAGGTAGAGGCGGCTCTGGCACAGATGTACCTAGGGGTAAAACCCGAAAACACCGCTTTGAGCTAGACTCGAACGGGAACTGGTGCACGACAACGGGCCTTGCTGCACTCTTGGTTACGACACTCCCGGGGGATATGCTTAGGATAACTCTCATTTTCTTTACAAATCATTATGAAGGGTTTATGAGTATATACTTCCTCAAAGAAAACATTTTTATGATTATGGATTATATCCATAAATAGTTCAATTTATGTTTAGTGTTTTATAATTATGGGATTATGTATTTTGATTCATAAACTGATCTAGTTTATGACATTGTTTAGAAATGGCGCCTAGTGGAAGAAATGGAAACCGTATCAATGCACGCACTCCATGTAGGGATTGCCCTCCTGCTCAAGATAATTATAGTGGGGCTGGTGATGCAACTGGTGCTGATCAGCTAATCACCGTACTGGGACAACTTACTCAGGTTATGAATAATAACCTTACCCGTATGGAGCACCCTGATCCGCAGCGTGGAGGATCAATGTTAGATCGATTCATGAGACAACAACCACCAACGTTCAATGGGAATACAAATCCCTTAGTAGCTGAGCAATGGATATTTTCCCTAGAGAAAATATTTCAGGCTTTGGGGAGCAGTGAAAGGGAAAAAGTTATCATGGCAGTTTACCGCCTCACTGGAGATGCTGATCAATGGTGGTCATTGATTCAAAATACGAAAGAAGATGATGAAGTGTCAAATATGGAGTGGAGGGAGTTCAAAGATCTGTTTTTAGAAAAATACTTTCCCCGTGACCATCGAGCAGATATGGAAAGACAATTTCTGAGTCTGAGACAAAAGGAGGATGAGAATGTCACAAAGTATGAGGCTAACTTTACAAGGTTAGCGAGGTATACTGGAGATTATATTCGCAACCCAAGAAGTAAGATTGATCGTTTCTTTGATGGGTTAAAACCATTTCTCCGTCGAGCATTAGTCTCACAATCCTTTTCGTCGTACGAAGACATTGTCTCATGTGCTATCAAGACCGAAAAAGAATTCTCTAAGTCTTATGACTTTAAAGCGAAGCAAGAGAAGAAGAGACCTGCTGATCAATCTGGGAATGGAAATAAGGGGAAGAAGGGAAAGGTTGAATATCCATCTTGTGGTAAATGTGGGAAGAAACATCCTGGTACTTGCTTGAAGGGAATGGGAGTCTGTTACAAGTGTGGTGAAAAAGGCCACCAAGCTCATGATTGCAAGGGGAAGAAGGAAGCTACCAACGTTCAGTGCTACAATTGCAGGGAGATGGGGCATTATGCAAATGCATGTCCTAAGCGTCAGGAGAACTTACCTCAGAAAAGGCCAAGGGATCAAGGCCAGGCTTATGCTATCACTACTGCTGAGGTAGAAGCTCCGAAAGACGTGGTGGCAGGTAATTTAATGGTTTCCTCAAGTTTAGCAAATGCATTATTTGATTCTGGATCATCGCATTGTTTCATATCTTCCCAGTTTGCTAAGAAAATTAGATATTTCCAATTTGATATAATAAGGGAGTTGTCAGTTAAAACTCCTAAGGGAAGTATCGTTGCAACAAAGTTTTGTGAATCAGTCCCCATTAGAGCACATAAATTTTCTTTATCTGCTGATTTCATCGTCATACCTATGATTGAGTTTGATATAATCCTCGGTATGGACTGGCTTTCGGACTATGATGCGAAGATTTATTGTAAGAAGAAAGAGGTTACGATTCTTGATGATAATGATAAGGAGCACCTTATTTTTAGAGCAGAATCGTCACCACCTAATTCTTATTTAGATCCACCCCCTGTAGCTCAACTTAATTCAATTATCGGGGAGGAAGAGAATGAAATAACTGTCGGTGAGGAAAGAAATGTTCAAATAGAGGATGTACCTATTGTGAAAGAATTTGTAGATGTATTTCCGGAAGATTTACCTTGACATCCTCCAGAACGAGAAGTTGAGTTTTCTATTGATTTGATTCCTGGATCAAGGCCTATATCGAAGACCCCTTATAGAATGGCCACTGTAGAGCTAGTCGAACTAAAGAAACAACTAGAGGAATTGAGTAATAAGGGATTTATTCGCCCTAGTGTTTCTCCATGGGGAGCCCCTGTTCTTTTTGTTAAAAAGAAAGATGGATCTATGAGGTTATGTATCGATTACAGGGAGATCAATGCTATAACAATAAAGAACAAGTATCCCCTACCTCGTATTGATGATTTATTTGACCAACTGCATGGAGCTCAATACTTTTCAAAGATTGACCTTCGATCTGGATACCATCAGTTGTGTGTGAAGAAGGAAGACATTCCGAAAACAGCATTTCGAACCAGGTACGGGCATTACGAGTTTACTGTAATGCCGTTTGGATTGACTAATGCACCATCTGTATTCATGGATCTGATGAATAGAGTTTTCAAGGAGTATCTCGATGAATTTGTGGTGGTATTTATTGATGATATATTAGTATACTCCAAAACCTACGAAGATCATGAAAATCACTTGCGTATTATCTTGAAGACTCTGAGGAGGCATGAATTATATGGGAAGTTTAGCAAGTGTGAATTCTGGCTTCAGGAGATTTCTTTTCTTGGCCATATTGTTTCTAAAGATGGAATCTCTGTTGATCCTTCTAAGACCAAGGCAATCCAAGAATGGCCAGCACCTACGAGTATAACTGAGGTACGTAGTTTTATTGGTTTGGAAGGTTATTATCGACGTTTCGTCCAGAATTTTGCCCGATTGGCTAACCCATTAACGAAGCTCACACGTAAAGGGGTTAAATTTGTTTGGACAAAAGAGTGTGAAGAATGTTTCGAAGAACTGAAGAGAAGATTAGTCAATGCTCCTATATTGACTCTACCATCGGGGAATGATGGGTTCGTTATTTATAGTGATGCATCGAAGAAAGGACTTGGCTGTGTCCTTATGCAGAATGATAGAGTTATTGCCTATGCATCACGACAGTTGAAAATTCATGAAAAAAACTATCCTACTCATGATCTCGAGTTAGCAGCAGTGATCTTTGCTTTGAAGATATGGAGGCACTACCTCTATGGTGAAAAATGTGAGATTTATACTGATCACAAGAGTTTGAAGTATATTTTCTCACAAAAAGAACTCAACATGAGGCAAAGGAGATGGCTTGAATTACTCAAGGATTATGATTGTACGATACACTACCACCCAGGGAAGGCAAACAAGGTGGCAGATGCTTTGAGTAGAAAAGACCATGGAGTTTTGAACAATATGAGAATTGAAAGGGATCCAATTTTCATGGATCTAGTGAAGATGGACATGGGAATAACCAGGGAAGGTGAAACATCAATGCTTTTTCAAATGGTTGCCAAACCATCTTTACTAGAAAGGATTAAGAGTTCTCAGACTGATGATGAAGAATTCCAAAAGAAGATTAAAGCTGTGAATGATGGGAGATTGAGAGACTTTGCGTATGAAGGTGGAATTTTGAAATTCGGGAAGAGACTTTGTGTTCCCAATATACCTGATCTAAAAAGGGAATTGCTGGATGATGCTCATAGTTCCAATTTCTCTATACACCCTGGGAGCACCAAAATGTATAGGGATTTGAAGGAACATTTTTGGTGGGACAACATGAAGAGGGAGATTGCTGATTTTGTGTCAAGGTGTATGGTTTGTCAACAAGTGAAAGCTGGAAGGCAACAGCCTGGAGGAGTCATGCAACCTCTTCCCATACCGGAGTGGAAATGGGACAATGTTACGATGGAATTTGTCATGGGGCTACCAAAGACTCCTAGAAGGAATGATGCAATATGGGTGATTGTTGATCGTCTTACCAAGTCAGCACATTTTCTTTCTATAAGAGAAGATCTACCCCTGGAACGTCTAGCAAGACTATATATTAATGAAGTTGTGAGACTTCATGGAGTACCCCTATCGATTGTTTCTGATCGAGATCCCCGTTTTACTTCAAGATTTTGGAAAAGTCTTCAGAAATCCCTGGATACTGAACTTCATTTGAGCACTGCTTACCACCCTCAGACAGACGGACAATCAGAACGGACTATTCAGACCTTAGAAGACATGTTGAGATCTTGCTCACTTGATTTTCAGGGTATGTGGGATCAATATTTACCACTAGTAGAATTTTCCTATAACAATAGCTTCCATTCGAGTATTCAGATGGCACCATATGAAGCGTTATACGGAAAGAGATGTCGTACACCAACCTGTTGGGATGACGTTGGTGAAAGAAAACTTGTAGGCCCAGAACTGGTGGAGGAAACGGTGGAAAAGGTGAAGGTAATCCAAAATCACATTAAAGCAGCTCAAAGTAGGCAGAAGAGCTATGCCGATAATCGAAGGAAGGATTTGGAATTTCAAGTCGGTGATCATGTTTTCCTGAAGGTATCTCCATGGAAGGGAGTCATACGTTTTGGTAAGAAAGGTAAATTGAGTCCCAGGTACATCGGACCTTTCGAAATTCTAGAACGAATTGGGGCTGTAGCTTACCGATTGGCAATGCCGCCAAGTCTCTCCAAAGTTCACGATGTGTTCCAGGTATCTCTATTGAGGAAATACATGCCTGATCCGACGCATGTACTCACCTATGAAGATTTAGAACTGGAACCCGATCTGTCTTATTGCGAAGAGCCCATCAAGATTCTTGATACGAGAGAACAAGTGCTGAGAAACCGGACGACGCGTCTGGTAAAAGTTTTGTGGAGGAATCATAAGATGGAAGAGGCAACGTGGGAACCCGAGGAACTTATGATGAAGAACCACCCGAGTCTTTTTATGCAGTAATACCCTAGAAATTGCAAGGACGCAATTATTTGAAGGAGGGGAGAATGTAACACCCCAAGCTTCTACGGTACGTTTCCCTTCGAATAATGCGATAGCGTGTGTTGTACGCAACCTCGAGTTCTAACACACACCACAACTAATTAAACTAGCCGTTGTGAATAGTAATACCTACTTTTTGAAATCATATATATTATATATTTCAAAATGGACTTCATTTTTGGATTCGGAATATCGAAATTACCCTAGGGTGAAATTTTGGTACTTTTCGGATAACTTTTATATTTTGATGAATAGTGAAAATTACTAAATTTTAATTAAAAACAACTTTTTTAATCAAAATAATTAATAGTGATAAATTATGAATTTGAGTGGTTTTAAAGTATATTTAGAATATATTTTTACCATTCAATTTAATGTTTATCATTGGACATAATTTTACAATTAAACCGAACATAAACAAGTGTCAATCTTTTGATAGTTATTATCTCTTAAAAACACGCTTTTTGTTTTGACAGCGGGATTTAATTTTAAATTAATTTCTGCCACTTCTGTGTTTTGAATTTAGGAAAATGGATTCCATATTTGGAATCAGGATGTTCAAATTGTGTAAATAGGTAACTTTTATTTTTAGACATTTTGAATAATTACTGCGGTAAATATTTTATTTACCATGGTTAAAGGGTAAATCCGGTAAATAAGGGTTAAAAAAATAATATTATAATAATACAAAATTACCCTAAAACGTGTCCTAACCTTATTGGTGGACACATACCCGACCATGGGCATCCTTGGGTCAATTTGGGGACCCCTTGGAGCCACTTGTAAGTGATAATGACACTTTATTTTAATTAAGTCAAAATGAATACAAAAATGACACAAGCATACATCTTTTAGAAGAACAATTTTTACATAGGGTTATACATGTTGGATTTTCGATTATAAATATTAATTAGAAAGATAAAAAGATTTCCTACATAATGATGTTTTATTTTTAATTTTTAGACATTAAATAATTTATTTTATTTATGACACAATGATGATGCAGTAATTACTATTATAGTGAAAAATTAAAATAATTGATATTATAAATACCCAAATAAATATAATATGAAACTTTTAATGAATTAAACTAATTTTATAGGATAATATGAGATATTAGGATTGATTTAATTGACTTTGTTCTAAGTAATCAATCTGTTATGAGTTTCACAAAAATCAACTATTGAATAGTGTCAAAATTGACATAAAAGAGTTCTTAAAACAAATATTATATTATTAATTGATATTAAATTCCTAAAAATCTAAGGTTCGTCCAAGAGACTTATATTATGATAGGTTAATCATTAATGGACCACTTGGGGGTCTCTTGGATGTATATAGTAAGTTTATTAACCATATTATATAAAAATACAAAGAGACATTGTAAAAGTGAAACTAATTAACTTAGAGTTAATACTTAAAGATAAGGTTAATATAAGTACCCAAACCTGTCTAAATTCTATTGGTTGAGTGGTTTTAGACCTATCCCCACCTTAACCTTTGAATAATCAACTTTGGAGCCATTAGAAACCGAATATGAATTTATTATAAATTAATATTTCTAGATTTTCCAAAGGTGCCCCTCACCCCTCTTATAAAAGGGCACTCCTCCTTCTCTTTTCTTCACACCTTCAAAGCCTTTTGGTTCGGCCAAACTCTGACCAAATACTCTCCCAACATCCCTCACTACAACCTAGAGGCCTTAGTTTGATCCGAAAGCCAACCTAAGGAGCCCTTTTGATCAAATCAAAAGGAAGAACCCGAAGAAGAGGTAATGATCTCACCACCCTTTTCTAAGTTCATTTCTTCTTCCACTTCTTCTTCCTTTGTTCTTACCATTCTGAAATAATAACTCCAGTATCTCACATATACTGTGATGTTATTATAAATATGGTACAATCATATTCAGTATTCTATCCACCCTTTGAATAACATGTCACCATACGTGCGTACGTACGGCTTACCGTCTCCACGTCGTGGTGTAATTGTTATTCAATATAATATTATTTGGATGGGTATAATAATGATGTGTAACTCATGTAAATAATAAATATAACATGTTAATGATTCTGTATATATGATATACCATCCATTTATATATTATTTTAATATCAAAAGAATGATATTGTCGCTCGTGCGTACGTACGGACTACCGTCTCCACGAACGCGATAAGATTCATTTTCCATCGTATCCATTCAAGTATAATTAGCATTTGATGATTTAAAAATGATGTTTAAGGACTTGATATCATTCTGGATATGAATAATATACAACCTATCCTTTACAAACATGTCTTACGTAACAAAACATATGAAAGAAAATAAGTAAGTTAACACCCGAAACAACGATAATACTAAGATATTATTATCAAATCAATATTAAAAGATCATATATGATATCATATTAATGTATATGATTCTTGTATAATTTAATAACAATTATTTCACCATTATACAGGAGGTTAACCTACCACAACCAAGGAAAAGTATAAGGTAAGGGTTATTTCACAATCTCTTCTTTATCCGAGGTTGTTTATACGTAATAATCTACTGGGATCTCGTTATCATCCACATCCATGTTTGTTCGAAATGTATTTCAAAACATTTTTACTATTTACAAGAATATGGGTTAAAGTCATTTATACCCTTGTTTGACTTTGTATAAAAGGTTTATAAAGGAATCTTTCCGTCGTTTTCAAAACAAGGTCCTTTTTAACCTTTTCGACAGAATTGAGGTAAGAATGTTTTTTTTAACTTATACGGCGGGTGCGGTTATTTTACGCCGTTATAAAATCTTCAAAGCTTTCCTTACAAGCTTATAAGAATATTTTCAAAGAAAATGTTTTATTTTATATGGATCTTAAATGATTTCAAAATAAAAGGAGATATTTCTTTAAAAAGAATTTTGATTTCATCTATGTCAACATCCTTTGATGGATTTTAAGATTATTTGAAGTTGATTTATTATGATACAAAACTTCTATATTGTATTGAAGGTTTTGTGATATGTTTGACTGTGGATGTGCTATTTTTATACCATTCATAGTTTATTGTGAACGTATTGACATTTCGTATGCTAGTTTTAATACGAATGTTTATGTTATGTTTAAACCTTTTCATATGGGAATGCATTGGACTTAATAAGTGACGGGTGGAGCCCGCTATAGCTCCTCGATGCATCGGTAGGTCTCATGAGACAAACTAGTGTCTTGGCACAAGGCCTTGACAAAATCTTATTTTTAGTCTTGGCACGAGGCCTTGGCTATGTGGTTATGATAGTCTGGCATTATGCATTCCAACATTATGAAAGTGGTTATTGATTTTTGCATGTGATTATTCGATTAGTAGAATATCCATGTGAATAAGTAAATGGAATTATTTCATTTTACTTTTGCCATACCATGTTGAAGTTCAATTTTAAAAGGCTTTTGTTTTAGTAATGCATTGCCTTAAATGTTTATTCTTATTTATGAATGTTTCCGCTATATTGTTATCCTTACTGGGCATTTGATCTCACCCCTTTTCTATGTTTTATTTTTCCCCAGGATGTGAAGAAGTAAATTATGAATGACCTGCAGGGATATTATGAGGGGATATTAGTGTGGATTATGGAGACATTATGTTGTTGTAGTAGTTTTTCATTTTATGATGTAATGTAAAACTTATGAATATATCTAGTGTTTCCAAGGCTACTAAACCAATCGGTCTTTCGAGATTTGATCTCTCTTGTGATCATTCCAATGTTACGAAGTAATGCACCGACTCTGGGTAACTAGGGTCGGGGCGTTACAAAAAATTTATTAGAAAACCTTCATGGTTATAATATTTTATGGTTATTTTATATAAATTTATCTCTTTTTGAATGCTATAAGATTATATAGTCTTTGAAAAAAGGATAACACGCGGACCCTGTGACAACCCGTCATGTCGGACAAAGCTACAGGAATCGAACCCACAACAAAAGTGTGACAGGTATTTATCATATACCACAGGACTACGTGATGTCCCTGGTTTGTATGACTAATTATTTTTAGTTATATGATTTTATTAATCAAGAATAAGTCAATTTTGGGTTATCTATGGAAATTATTAACCTATCATGGAGGATATGTGATTAGGTTAATTACATTTTAATATGTGAATATAAGAGTAACTGATGCTATTTGGAGAAAAATGGTAAGATTTATATTGGAAGACTATGTGATTAGATCATTTTGATAGTTGGGATTCAATCTTAGTTTGTATTACATTGAATTATTTTATGGATAATTGTTTATTGAATGGTCTTTTTTGAACATTGAATTTTGTTTGAAAAATTTTGGAGGTTAAGAGTAGTTTTTCTTTTAGTAAAAAATTATTCTTTTTAGATATTATCTGATCTTGTTCTAACCATTTTGGTTTTGTCTAAGGTCTAAAGACAAGGAAAATATATAGTTCATCTTTTTTGGATTATGTGATTCTCTTTAAGTTGATTATAGAGCTCTTAGTGTGAAAAAAAGTCATCCTGAATACTCATCGTTTGGAGAAAATATGAGTTTGGGTTAGAAATCTAGTAAAATATAAATCTCTACATGACATGTAAGTATATTTCCTTATGTTTTTAGTTAAGTTCATAAATAAATTCCACAATGAAATCTAACTTAAAACAAAAACCTTGTCTGTTAAAATTTTCTACTAGGGAATAAAAGGTTGTTTAACCCATCACAAGTTTGTGATATTATGGTGGTTAACTTTATTTTAGAAATGATTTCTATCACTCTCCATCAGAACATGATAGGTTGTATTCTCCTCCATATCCATGTTTTCATGCAATCCTAGTATCTTTTTTCTCGGGTAATCTTTGTACTTCTCTTCCTTTATTTTAAAGTGATAGTTCTATTGACTCTTTTTTCGATGTGGGGCTTTAAATGAAGTTCCTCATCCCAATTTTAAAAATGAGAGGATGAAATTCCCACAAGGGGGAAGGATGTATAATCCCGGATAAATAAAGAATTTTACAATTTCATATTTATTAATTAAATATTAAATTTACTTTAATTGGGTTTCTATGTTTGATAGCTTAGCCGATACGCAACAACATGTTTCTTTGAAATCTAACGTTTCACACTAATAATATAATATTATTATTTTAGATGGTAGTAAACACATATACATTCTATTGGTAGGAATGAAAAAAACTAAATACAATATGATTATACATGTTTGTTAAATGTATTTACATTTATCCAATAATAGTTAGAGGCTTAAAATGTGAATGAATATAATTTTAAGCATAATTTACATTAAAAGGATGATTTATCACCTTTTAATGGAGAACCCTGTTTAAATATTGTTTTGGAAACTTTAATAAATTCTAATTGACCAAATAAAATCCTTTTTTAGAATGGTGAAATCAAATTTTACTTTTGGTAATTTTTTGGTATTTTTCTGAAAAAGTTCATTTTTAATGAATAATGAAGAATATTGTATTTCAATTCAAATGTCCAATTTAATATAATTTATTTATACGGTTAGATTATATTTTTAATTGGTTTTAAAGTGTAATTAGAATATTTTTTATCATTTAATCCAATGTTGGTCATTAGAATTAATTTCACATTGAAATTTGACATAAACAAGTATCAATCTTTTGATAGTTATTGTTTCTTAAAAATATGCTATTTGTTCTGATAACGGGAAATAATTTTAAATTTAATTAATTCCACTTCAATGTTTAGAATTTGGTAAAATAGACATCATTTTTGAGTTCAGAATATCAAATATATCTTAGGCTGATTTTTTGATATTTTTCTGAAAAAATTCAATTTTTGATGAATAGAAAAACCACTTAGTAGTAGTTAAAAAACTGACTTTTTCATTTAAATTAAATTTGACCACTTATCTGAATTGGATTTTGAAAATATGACATACATTTTTGTTATCAAGAAATAAAATTTGGTTCAATAAGATGAAAATAATTTTTGGTTAATAGTATCTTTTGACTTTTATTTACCGTGGTTAAAGGTAAATATGGTAATTCAAGGCCAAAAGAATATAATAACAATTCAAAATTACTTTAACACTTGTCTTAGCCTTATTGGATGTGTAATGGATGAACATGGGCACATTTGGGACTATTTTGGGACCACATGTAGCCACTTATGAAAGATAACGACACTTTAGATTAATTAATTTAATGTAAAGGGAAAATGACAAAAACAAATTATATTAGTAAATTAGTATTTATATGGTGTTATTTAAATTATATTTTCAACTATAAATATTCATAAAAATGATAAAACAATTTCCAAAATCATGGTATTTTTTATAATTTTTAGACATCACATAAATTAATTTATTTATGACACAATAATGATGTAGTATTTACCTCATTAATAAAATATTTAAATAAATAAGATTATAAATATTAAAATAACATAAAAAATCTTTCCAATTCCTATTGGATTACATTATTTAGACAATTAATCATTATATCATTGGATTTAATAATTTTTTGGTCCTTTAGAAACTAAATATCAATATATAATATAATAATTTTATCACACATTCCTAAATAGGCCATTCCCCCCTTATAAAAGGAGACCACTTCTAACCAATTCCTCACACCTATAAAATATTTTGGCTCATGCTTCCTCTTCCCAAATAAGCTCCCAAAATCACTCTCCTCCTCCTAGAAGCCTTCACTTAGGCGAAAGGCCCTTTAAGTAGTCATTTGGTTCAAACCAAAGGGAGTTACCCAAGTTAAACGTAAAAATTTATCTTAAATTGTTCTCTTTATTTTACTTCTCCAACCCCAAACTCTTTTTATTCCTTCATTTTATAACAACAACAGTAACCTAAATATACTAGTATGTTGATATGATATGGATTTGAACTACACTTACACACACCTCCATCTAATGGGTGAGGAGCGTAATGCTTCTGTGGATGGTAAACTAACGCCTCACGAAACGATGATTGTTCAAATATCTCCAACCGCCTATCATGGTGGCCATTTATTACTACATTGTATTTATATATGATATATATTTTGTTTATGTTTTATTTTTTTCTTTTGTATTTTTCTATTTATAAAATTACATTATGTTTTTCATAGTGGGTAAATACGATAATCTCATTAGAGGATGTGCAGACTACCGCCCCTCAAAGTGATATGACTCGTTAATTCCTTATGTGGGACATATAAAATATAGATTTAATAAAATATTATATGATATTATACTGGAATTATAATATAAATATGTATAATTATGTTTTTAATTCTATTTAAATAAGACATAGTAATGAAAGTAGTGTTCAGGCGTACGTACGGCCTATCGTCTCCATGAACGTTGCATTTCATTTCTTACCTCTAAATGTTATGTATTATTATAAATACCTGTATATACTGAATATATAGGATAAATATGATATATAGATAATTAATATCATTATGAAGATAATGTATATCTTACAACATGAACAAATTGTAATTATAAGGGGTTCATTTTTTTTACTCAAGTACCAAATATCGACAAAACAAGTGTTATTAACACAAATGATTACATAATGTTTATAACATGGTAATAAGTAATATAAAAGGAATAATAAACATTAAAAATGTTAATAAGAAATCAAAAATTAACATTAGTTTATTATTCAAAAGATTAAAGAACAAACGGGTCAAGTCGGATAACGATGTAAGGGATTTTCTTATCTCACTTTTAATTCCATGAGATTTACATTGTTCACCACTTATTAATTACATGTGGTGTATTTTATACTGCCATTTGATATATATTATCTTTATTCTAATTATATTAATGGAATTATATGATTCATTTGGTGGTTATTAACTTTTGGTCATACGACTCAGTTTATTACAACGTGGTTAGTGGTTTCATCTGAGTTTTTATTCCCATGAGATTCATGCAATATTTGCCATTATTTCCTTTTGTGTGGTGTATGTACTGCCCAAGATTGTAATATTTTTGTAATAAAATTTTATTTATGAGTATTTAAATCTTTATTGTATGATCCTTCTTTAATGAGGAATATGTTTTGTATGTTACCAAATTTGTGAGGGAACCTTTCACCCTCTTATTTTTAAAAGACTTCTTCTGTAATGTCTTTTAATTTACATCCTATATTGTTGGGATATGTTCTTAAATATCCTTATTGATGTAAAATTTATGTACATGTGTTGAGATACAATTTTTATCTCATCAACTCATTTTCTGAATTTTAAATTGACACAGTTAGTCTGTATTATTTTCACAAGGGAACATCTTAACCCAATTTCAATTATTTGGGTTCAACTGGTACTTCTTGAATATGTCGTCCTATGAATATGTGTGAATGTACTATGATTGTTTTTCACTTATTATCCACTTATATTGGGTGAATTTATATTTTTCACACATAATTTTGTGATTGATTTATCCTTAATTTAAGTAAACCATCTTTATAAGGGATTTCATGTCAATTTACATTTCCACTGAGACTTGATTGTTGTTATGCACCAATTCACTCCCATATGGTGTATATACTGTCCTTTTACATATTATATCATTAATACATTTATTCTCATGATATTATAATGTTCGTATTAAACATTGTTTCTCAATTATTTGTATTCATGAGTCTCTCATTTTGTTAAAAACTCTTTAACTAAAATATCGTTTTAAATGTTTTAATAATTTATTATTCTATTTATCTATCTTTAATTTCCATGCTTTAAAAATGGGTTTGAGTATTTATTTATATGGACATTAATTTATTAAAATTATAATTCCATTAAAATCTTCAAAGTGGTATGGGTTACTTTGATTCAAAATTCCCTTTATAAATGGTTTATGAAAATGGATTGATTATTTCAATATCTTGAAATTACATGTTGTGATTTCAAATGAAATTTTATGAATGAAATGTTTATATTTTCAATATGTTATGTTCTATGATGTTACATGGAAATTTGATTGGTGGTTACGTGATAAACCATATGATGGGTGGTGTCGTGAAAACCAGGACATGTGGTTACGTTATAACCACCAATGCATTGGGTATGGAAGTCAGTCGTATGGTTATTCAATTATGTGAAATTTGTAGAAGTCGACCATATGGTTTTTCAATTTATGAATTTTTATGTCCCACATAACCTTTATATGTTATATGTTATTTATATGGGTTTTATGGTAACCTTTTGGTTACAAAAGGGTAAGTAGTGATCTTTTGTTCAGTTAAGAGTATTTACTACTTCATAATGGTGAAAAGTAAAACTTATGTTAAATTATTCATGGTTTACTTGTTATTTTGAAAAAGTAATAGTTTTCCTCCTTTGTGTATCCCTTAATGTGATTTTTTATGCTCATCCCATGTTTTTGAAATGTTTTTCACAGGAAATGATGTGTAATAGGGTCAAGGATGGGATCAAGGAATAGTCATTTTGTCTTAAATATGGAACTAGACATGACTCTTTTTTTATGCGTTTTTATGAAAATAATGGATACTGGGTAGAAGTTCCCACTTTTTTATCTTTTGATATGTAATAGTTATGTCCTAATGCTCAAAAACTCTAAACCTGAAAATATTCTCAATGTGAAATATTCATTTAATTAAAAATTATGTAAGGTTTAAAGCTGGGTCCTAATAAAAATTATTTATAATGTGATAGGTAAAGCTTTCTCAAATTACTATGTCTTCAATGGGAAGTAGTATAATAATAGGACAGATGTGAAAATAAGGATAAACGGAATAAGAGAGTATATATTTTCCTACATGTCAATTTGTGGAAAAAAACACCAAAGTACTTACATAAAAGGAATTGTAGTTTTCTAAAAGTGTGGAGATAAAGGCCACTGCTGTTGGGATTGTGAGGATACAATAATGTTTATCTAATCTATAATGCTTAAAATACAATGATATGGTAAACTATGCTAATGAATGTCCCATGAGTCATGTAAATATACCACAGAATAAGACTACGGATTAAATTGAATCCTATATTAATGATACAGATTAAGTGGAATGATTAATGTGAATAAATTTTGGATTTTATAATTATGGTGTTTTTGTATTGCATTGATACAACATTGGTTATAAGATTTATTAAATATATAAGGATTTTATTATTGTACAATTTGATTTAGCACATAAAATCATGTGATACTAAGAAATGCAACTGAGTAACAAATTAATCATTTTGGAAACATTTAGACGATGTAATAATAACCCTTAATATGAAATTGATATTGAGATAAGGATTTCATATTAATGAGATTATTGATTTGGATTATTTCAAATGTATTATACTGATTCCTTTTAACTGATTTATGATAGAATGAAAAAATATTTTATTCCATTATTGATGGTGTTTACATAATTAATGGGTTTAAGAAGCATTTCTAATAACTTATGTTCAATTATAGTAATTAGGATGCATGCAGGTTTTCAATAATGTTGAATTTTTATTTACGTAATTACCATGACTAATGTTAATACATTTTGAACCTATTCTCATGCTTGGAATGTGGTGAAAGGGTTGATTCATGTCATGAACATACTAAGGAGAAGTTCATTTGGTAAAAGTTATCCATTTATTAAATGATTTATGTTGTTTGTTAGAAATGAGTTTAGAGGTTAATGTATTAGTTCACCCAATGATACAAATTATTCTTATTAATAAAGTAGAAATAATTGAAGACATAACCAAAGGATTATAATGTGTTCACGAAAACATATAATTCACTTATATTTCTTTACAATATTTTAGAGTGAATGAATTAATCGACACTAGTAAAAATTTCTAATTAAAAAATGATAATATTTATTGAATTGGGGATATTTTATATCATCATTGATTTATGGATTTGAGGCGATAAACATTCCATTGATCATTCACTTGATTGTGATTGATGACCTCAATCACTCCTAAAAAATATATCTACTTTCTTCTAATGTATTCCTACTCAAAAGACTTTTTATTTGGTGACCAAAACACTTCAATCACATACATATACATGATATGTGTTATATACACTATTTATTATTTAGGATCTTTAATTGTTGTATTTACAATTATCAAACTATTTATTAATAATATCATGTTAAAATTGTAAGGAACCAATTTAATTATGTTGTGTAGAGGATAAAATAACATGAATTTAGAATATTATTATTTTTGAATAAATTTAATATACCCTATTAATTTTAATGAATTGAACACCAAGTTTGATTTTGTTACACATAAGAGGTAATTTCATTAATAGCATGTGTTATACACAAGACCGAGTTTACCAAACAACCATATATTATTATAATATTAATCATTAGTATAATAAAATAAATCCATGATGATAAATTTTCATTTACTAATATTATTACGTACACCCTGAAGTTTATGTATATTTTGTATAATTTTAATATTCCCATTATGTTTTTTATACAATTATGGAAAAACAAATCCAATTTTACCCATAATAATAGTATTTTTTAATACTGTAATTTAACAAATTTATAATAGTGAACCTATTTTAATACCATGTTTTAGAAATATTAAAACAATTATTTCTCAAAATAATATTTATTTTTTTATTGGGTATGTAATAATTATTATAGGGTGAATTTTTTGTATTTTTTTTGAGAAGATTCATTTTTTGTGAATAGTGAAAAACACTACATTATAGTAAAAACACCTTTTCATTTATTTTTTATTATAATTTAATTGTAATTTTAATGTAAAAAATAGATCAAAAATACAAATATTAATCCTATTTAGGTAATCAGAATATTTTTTATTTTGATATTTAATATAAAAATTTATTATACTTTTGAATGTTTTCTTTTATTCGCCTTCTCCCCATATCTGTGGGAGTAACGTTAAACATAATTTAGCTAATTTTTAACATTAATTAGGAAAAAACGAAATATAAAGATATAATCAGTATTATATTTAGAGTACAATAGTGCAATTTTAATTAATTTTGTATATTATTAATTGTAAATTTAGTAAATATTTATCAACCACGTATAAGGGAAAATTGGCTAATTAAAGGTGAAAATAATATTTTAATATTATAAAATAACAATAACACTTTCCTAATTTTATTGTATGAACTAGTTTTTACCACAATATACATTTTCCCTAAATTATAACCTTTTTATGCCACTTGGGTAATAATATGACTTTTAACATTTATTATTTAATGATAAGTTAAAGATGTCATACTCATAATTTTAATAACAAAATAATTTTTAATATGGGGTTACACAGAAGATAAATTCTACTATAAATAATCATTTGAAAGAGAATACTGTTATTTTCATCAATAAAATTTATTTTTTAATTTTTATTCATGAAATAATTTAATTAATAGATTTCATAATAATGTTTGAGTAACTGAGTCATTAATGGAAATATAAATTAAATGGTATGAAAAAAAATATAAAACAAATTGACATAATTAGTGACATAAACGACTTTTTTAGACAACTTAGACATTATAGTGATATATTAGATGTTTTTTGTGAAGTAATCATGTTTTAATGTTATTTATAAAAATGTAAATAATTAATACATTAAAATAATACATAAATTCTAATTTAAAATAAATAGTATTTTATCAAAAGATATACCATTAATAAACAATTATAATTCTACCAAATTGCGATAATAAGGTCAATTATGTCGTCAATGACCAATTTATGGTTTTTTTTCTCTTAATTGTAAATATATTTAATCTTATGTAGTTAAAACCCATGTTGTCATGGTATATGATTAAGAGATTAATTAATCGGTAAACCAAAAAGATATGGTTGGTAAATTGGCCTATAATTGTAAAAAATTTATTTAGAGGTTTTAGACCCATAATAATATAATATTTTTATAAAATCAAATTTGAGCTATTTTATATTGATATCTAACATATATTAATTTAATATATTAAATGATTACCTGAGTTCCCCCTCCCCTCGCATATAAAAAGTCATACACTCCCTCATCCCCTCACACATATTTGATACTTATAAATAATAAAATCTTCAAATTTCACCTTCAAACATCCTAATAATATATACTTAGGTCCTTTTCTTCCAAAAATATCAACCATATTGTCCTTAAGAGGATGTCCAAAGGATGTTCACTAAAGAAGAGGTATCCTTCTTTACCTATTACTTCGTGATTATTTCTTCATGTACTTAATCATTATGTGATGTTTCCATTATAAATTAATAAATAGGGTATATCCAATATTATGAATTTTATTATGATTATGGAGTTTCCATATTCCACCTTTTATACATCCTATGAAAAACGCAATAACCACACATTCGTAAAAACGGCCTAACACCTCCATGATTTGGGGTAATATTTTTTTCATAAACACATTATGTTTATGGTTATGATGATAGATATAATAGTTATATAAAAATATGACATTCTATTTATTCATTATAATTAATATATCATCTAATAATTTATCCTTTACCATTAATGGAATGATATCATCTCTAGTGTGTAATATGACCTTTTATCTTCATGATGTGATGCGATTCAACTGCCACATTAACTATTAAAGAATGAAAAAAATATATAACTAAAAAATATGAAATATATAAAAACTATTAATTTTTTTTAATAAATTAATATATTTTATTTACCATTTTCCATTCAGTATGATAATAAAATAAAACCCATGATTCTGCGTACATACGTCTTACCGTCTATCTGAAAATTATATTTCATTTCATATATATATATATATATTTTATATAATTTTTTATATTAAATATATATGATTTATAAATAATTTTTACAATATGTATCTATGTAAATAATGATATATGTTATAGTATCAATAGGAAATGTCAAAATACATATGATAAACAATGAATGTATTACACAAAAAGTATATTTTACATGGAATTGTAATTAAAAGGGTAATATAATGTCATACATGAAATATATATTATATCTCATATATTATTATGATTTTGTTAAAAGTTAATAATATCTTTAAAATCACTATACATGAGTTTAAGACACTTATGGATGGAATTGTACCTATGTTAGTGGTTAATTTCACAATTTTTTTACTATTCATGATTTTTTTACGTGTGTATCCACTAGGGGAATATTTATCTTCCATGTCTAGGATTCATTAAAATTTATTCTGAAATATTTTTAACATTATACATTAAATTTTTTAATTATTTTTAGACATTTTTTACTTTTTATAAACCTATTAGAGAAGAACATTTTACTTGTTTTTCATGCGAGGTACTTTATGGATTTTGTGGATAAAAATATCGATGTAATTTTTTTAACATATACGACATGAGTGGATTTTACTACTGTCATGACGCATTTATATTTTTAAAATTACAATAAATCTTAAAAAATTTCATTCCAAAAAAGTTTTTTTATTAGATAAATATCTGTACTATAAATAAATTATATCAAATTTAAAAAGTCTATTTCCCTTAAGAAATTTCTATGGATTATATTAGATTATATTCAACTATGTCAACAACCATTCATGAATCTTATGCTTATTAAACTTATATCTATTATGAAATCATTTACCATATTTCATTGAATGGTTCATGATTCAGTTTTATTTGTCATGTTTTATATTGATACCAGCCATTAATTTTGGTTAATATATTAACATTTCATAATATAGTTTTAATATTAATGTTTATATTGGTTATATATTACCATTTTCATTTAAAGAATGCATTGGACTTAATAAGTGACATGTGTGGAATGATATAACCCCATTATTCATTAGTGGGTCTAATGAGATTAATTTTGAGTTTTTATCAATAATGTATAGTCTCTTCACAAAATCATTGATGGTATGATTTTTTTCTTGATATTATGAATTACCTCATTGTGTGACTAGTTATTTGAATAACACATTGTTATTCAACTAGTATAATATACATGTGAATGTTAATGTGAAATTATTTGACTTATTTGTTCCATATTATGCTCAATATTATTATTAAGTTTCTTATTTTTAAATTATGTACATTTTCATTAATAGTAATTCTTATATATTCTTAATATATTATCTTGTATTCTTACCATTATTGAGTGTATGAGCTCTACCAATTATTTTGTTTTATTTTTTCCAAGATGAAATGATGTGTATTATGATTGATATTAAGGGTAAAAATAGGGGAATAATGATTTTTGAAAATTATTTTCTATTTATTATTTCATGTTTTATGTTATAATGTATGCTTAATGTGTATGATATTCCTTCTAATACTACTTTATTGATCGGCCTTTCAGGATTGTATTCCTTTTCATAATGCCAATGTAGTGCAATGAGGAACCAACTATGGGAATAATGGGTTAGGGAATTAATTTTTTTTTTTAGTTTTACATTTACCTACATCTCATCATGTCTTTACATGATTCATTCCGATTCATTATTTTCTCCTCTGTTTACTCCTAGTGATATTATATATTGTTTTATCTTTTCTATTACTCTAATACAATTGTTTTTATATTTTTCAATTTCCACCTCTCTTTTACTTAAACTAGGGAGTATAATTTTTACACTATACTGATCGCACCCTTGCCTCTAGTGTGAATGATCGGGTGTACAAGGAGGAATGACTGAGGTCTCTAAACCACTCACTTCAAGATACATGATGGAGTTCACTATCGGGGGACGTAACAAGTATTATATGGGAAACATATAGAGTCGAGATGTTTCATCTGCGTTAATACTACTAGATATGAACATTCTCTATAAGGATATATGTGTTTTGGGTTACTAACATAATATATCGATGCAACGTGCACATGGTCTTCATGCAATCCAACTAATTTTTTTATCAAATCTACAGGTCTTGAAAAGAAACAACGATTCCCTTGATTTTAACAGTAGCATGTCTATGGATCTTATTATTTATCGATGTGGAATATAATTATATTTTTATTGAAATTAGTTCATAAAAATGATGAATGAAAAGAATCTCATTAGTGCATTATATCACGTAAAATAATTTTTTATCACAATAATGGTAATGGTTTCAAAAGGGATTCACTTTTTAGATTATATAATGTCCCCAAACCCATGACATTTAGACTCGTAGTAGTCATAATTTACACTACTATGTGATATTTTAGACATAAATCTATACTTTTTGTTATAAGTTAGGAGAATGGATATGATGTTGAACTAAATATTGTGGGATTTATTTTCTATTATGAAACTCCCCTAAGTAATTGTGATAAATACATGAATCTTTCTTTATAGAGTTTTTAAAATAAGTTACCTTCATTTAAGGGTTTGAACAAAACCATGAATCTAAATAGTGATTTATTTTATTTACTATGGGATTAAAGCCAAAAAATTTAGAACAATAAAATTAATTATCATCCTTTACTTTTTTCGATGATTAAGGATCATGAAACTGAAATTGGAATCCTATTAAGCCTACTAAATGGAATGCTAACATCTACTTTATTGTTCCTCTTAACAAGAAACATACATCCATTTAATTTTGTGTAATAATGACCGTTGTGAAACCTTTAATGGTTGTAAATATGTTATTATAAGAAATAAATTTTTTGATCATGCATCCATCAAATATTGATGTACCATTTAATTTTTTGCATCTTTGAACAATAGATTCTGGTATTTGAACCATATGGAGATAAATTAATCAAACATATTAATAACAATCAATGCTTGAGTATTATGTGTTCTGTATTTTATAGTCATGTGAAATGAGTAACCTTTTCATTTTATTTTATAGTTTAATTTTCCATGATATAGGAAAATATAAATGATTTAGTTTTTGTAATTAATTGGGATCTCTTTATTGTTCATCCTATACATTTGTATAAAAATAAAATGTCAATATGTAGGGGATATAGCCTAATGATGAATAACGGATTTTAAGGAAATTATATCAATGAAGAATAATCGATTTCTAAGAATATGGCCCAATTAGTATGAATTTATAATATAGAATATTACCATTTGAGGATGAATGAACCTCAGAGAATATATATCATTGTTATGGAATTCATCAAATTTAATATGACCAATTGTTGTAATCTTTAGTCTTAATCCTTTGTTAGCCTTTCCCAGTTTATCTTATCTTTTGGTTACTAATATAGTGATGATATAGTTATATATATATATATATTATGTACCCATAAGTATGGGGTTTATAAATAAAGTAATTATCAATTCTATGACATGTCTCAGTTAGTGGACTAAAGGAGGAGGCCATCAATTTGGATGTGACTAGAGATTACACCTAGTATGAAGCCCATACATTGATAACTCATAAATAGATAATATGATTGAGATCAATCCTAAGATAACTGTTGGGGTATTAAAACTAATTGGTATTTCATATATTGATTCCTACCAACTTTCCATTTTTAAAAATAAAGTTAAATACTAAATGACTTGAGGGAAATATTGCTCAGTGGGGAGATAATTGGGATTACGCAAGGGTGTCCCAATCATGGATCCATATAACAAGGATTGGAATAGAGTACTATCTCATCAACAAGGATAAGATATTTCATCACACATAGATATAGGCATATATAGGACATTGGGTCCTATAAGGGATTAATTAAGTTCATTGGATGTTGATTCTAGTCTAATGATTGAAATTTTATATTCATTATTATGTTGTCAATCCAAGAGGGAATTTTTTAGTATCTTAATGATAAGGGACATCATTATCAAAGAAATCTATGATTGAAAATATCATGAGAAACTATTCGGTTGGGGAGGATTCCCAGGGGGTCTAATTATTTAATAAATACAAATCATGTGGGTACTTAGGATTTAATAAACCACTAATATATCATTGATGTATAGAATGGGGGAGTTCATAAAATTATAATTTTTTGGATTTGACTTTGTAAAAAGGAATCGTTTAAAGTTATTTTATTCAATTCATACTATATAGGTTTCCAAGGAATAATTATTATTAAACTGGATGCCTCTTAACCCAATATATATATATATTTTGTAAATTTACTACAATTGGATAAATCATGTCAGATTTGGATCATTGTAAATTTGATAGTATATACCCAAGGATCTCATACATCATATAAAAATTTATTATATTGTGAAGATATATTGTTTGATAATGCAAACGCATTTTTAGATTATTTGTAAAGGATGTTTCATGAATGGACCTTGTGAAGAAATATCATGTTAGTTACTGAATTTTGGGAAGTAGTTTTAAAATGCAGTGGTGAGGGTAGACCATTGTGAAGGTGTCTCATGGAGGTCCTTAAAAAATAATTGTACAGGAATAACAATAATATTTTTATGTGAGAGACCCCACAATGGCCATTTTTAGTATATTTTTGACATGTAAATGAGTAAAAATAATTATTCAATGTAAATTTTCACTGAACTTGGTGTGTTACAATATATATTATATAGTTCATCCCTAAGGAATAAATATAAAAAAGAAATTATTGATCAATCAATATGATCACAAATATACATCCTTATAAAATACTTTTTCTATCTATATGTGTATATAATATTGATGTGTGTGTATGCAAATTACAAAAGCATTGTTTAAATACCATATAATGATTTTTGGTTTTCAAATATGTACATCGACACATCTATTAATGTGATCCATAATTATTCCTGTATTGCATCACAAATGTGTCCACTCCATGAAGTGGTTCTTAGGTTGTGAAATATTAGTGTGACACCCTCACAATTGTTTCTCAAACACAAATACATTACAATCCTAAGAGGAATCAACACATCACCTCTAATAATGAAACAATAATGAGATTATAAGACATTGATGTTACCTAAAAAAGATATTTTGTGTCTATGAACGATTTTATACAACCTCCAATTATTGTATTATCATGAAGGAGATAATTCTATTGTCATAAAATTATATTTTCTATATATCATTATTTACCACTATTTATAACTATAGTTAATGAATTTTTTCATGAAAAAATATTATAAAAATTTAATATACCCAAATAAAGGTCATGTGATTCATCTATATCCTACCAATTATTTTGTGACATGTAAAGAAAATCATCAAAGAATTATTTATATAAATGAAGATAGAAAAATAAGACACCTTACTAACTTGTTGTAGAACCGTAAAAGAAATGTTATACCATTTTGAAAACCTAAACCCAATATCAAACATCCAATAGAAATTATGATTTTATAATTATAAAATAGATACTAACTATCATATATATTGACATGTACCCTCTTATGATCAGAATATGAAATGTTTCATTCTTTGTATCCTTTATTCACTCTTTAATCATAATACATATTATATTTTATTTTCTATAATAAATATGATCGTTGAATCATTGACTATCTACCCACTCTCTAGTACACTGGATATATAAAAAGGAACCTAACAAATAATTTTAAAAAACAACATTGATGGACATGTGATAAATAATTTAATATGAAAACTCATCAATGTGTATGTCCTTCACCCAATAGCCACTAAAATATACAACCCTTGTATGACTCATGTCCTCCAATTTATGGAAAGTCTATTAAATATGAACATTATTATATGGACATAAATGTATTCTAGGGAATATTTCAAATCCAAAAGAATATTTAAGACTCAAAAATATTTTAATTAAAAAATAAGACAACAATAAAAAATAAATCAACCTTAATACCATGCAATGAATCACTATATCCCCTATATATTTCCTTAATATATTTGTTAACAATGTAAACTCTAAGATCATTATGAAATGAGATGGAATCATCAATAGACCTACAATTACCAAGAAAACAACATATCAACCAAGATAAGTGGAGAAGTTAATTCATAAAACCATAAATATATTATAACAGTTTTACCGTGGATCATAAAATGGAGGAATAAAATCATATTGAACACAATATTTTTCCACTGAAATCTGATATTTGAATCATTAAGGCATGAATTGTACCACTGAACTCATAAACCTTTTGAAAAAAAGTAAAACCCTTAAACTGTTATATTAATTATTATATCAATGATGTGCTACTGAGTGTGATCTATGTAACATAGGGATAACCACAACAAATAATATAAAAAAATAAATCTTCTAAATTAAGGAAGGAATTATATTTATAATTGTAAGTACACCTAATAAATTCCCCACCACTAAAAACATGTTCTCAATAAACATCCACCTCAAAAATCCAATCTTATATTTATTCACCGATTTAATTGATTATTATTGTAGTATCATCTTCTACAAAAAACCATTACTAATGTGATCCTCTATACAATGATTCAACACCATCATAACCCCCATTATAATCTATAAATTTTATAATATTAATAAACATCAACATATGAATTTTATCAAAGATATAAAAACTGTTATATTCCCTTTACATAATGTATAAATGATATAAAATATTATTCCCTTCAAAATACAACCATCATAACTTATGATGATCAATTTCATACTATAATAAATGATATCATTTAATCTTGAGATCCGTGAAGACCACAAAATGATATAAGAAAAAAGAGCTTCACCATGTCTTCAAGGAAATGAAAACTAACATGAGAATGTTTTTGTGGGTAGTACCGAAATATTCCGTAGATAAAACATATATGTCCCATATCATATTACCTATATCAATTGACTCAAAACACAATGAAAAAAGTTATTGTGTATTTTTTATAACCTCAATAAGGATTAAATAATTCGAAAACAAAAAAAATTGTTCCCTAACCATATTCTACAATAGAATATCAATAATAAAAATAATAAGATAAATTTAATTGAATGAAGAATTTTTTATAGTTGAGGAAATTCTAATGGCCATAACATGAGAGAATTAGGATATAATATTACTCTAATAATTCATGATCATGGAACCCAAGAACATCTACATTATTCCTCAGATACACCAATAAAGAAATTACCTCAATATTAAATAATAAACTACTTGTCCATTCTTGATACAATGTTTCTATGAACAGTGTTCTCTGATTCACATGAATAACTTTCCCTAAAAAAGATACCATCAATGAATTATTATAGATACCTTCATATTACCATAATAACCCTTATAATGATGTGGATATTCTACCACTACAACATTATGTATTTTTTTATTGGACTAGTTAAGAGGATATTGAGCAATTATATTGGGTTTAGAGATGAAACATTTCCTTTATAAACATTTTTCATGGATATCTGGTTTTATATAGATGTATTTGGTCAGAGGATATGATTGTTCAATGTTTTGTGTGTCAGACATTGATGCATTCGGTATGGGTGTAGAAATGATTTACTACAACATGATGTTTTGTGGGTTATTATAATATTGAACTGCCTTCTGGATAATATGCTACGAATAATCCATATTATATCTTGCATATGGTATGTGATGTTTAAATTTTATTTGTATAGTTGTCTTGGGGATTTTTGAATTCATTATTCATTGATTGGATATCTAGTGGGTTCTTTGATATTTATCCTAAATGATCTATTTCTTAATATTCTATAGTGTTTAATTGTGTATTAGTGCTACCATTTTCATTATTGATAATTGAAATTGAAATTTCCTGGTATTTATATCCAATTTTTCTTGGAACATTGTGCATTTATTGAATAGTGGTTTGTCTGGGGGGATTTCTAGATTATAGATGTATGTTATGGGGTTTTGTCGTGTTCTTTGGAGAATAGTGTATTTTCAATAGGTCGTATAGATTATTTTGATTGCATAAAAATATTCATTTAGACAAACTATCTTGAAAATGATATTTTATGAGACATAAAAGGAATATACAAATCTAATTTCAAGAATTTTTTTTGAGTGAAACTCATTGTGGTGTGATAAAAATTCATCACAAGAAGACCCATTGTTGTCATGAATTTTGACAGAGTATATGTTTCTATGAAATTATTTCAGTTTACTTCATACATCAAATAAAACCATAGCAGACATATGGATATATTTAGATTTATTTAATCCATTTAGTTTTTATTTTCATTAGAATTATGTGATAAATATCCTCATGTACACGGACTCCCCTTTTCCTCATCATATTCACTATCACTTTTATAACATTATTTGGGAGTCTATAATAGAAATTTGACTTTGTTTTTGGTAATATAGGGTAATTTTGATATAGGATATTGATTTTTTATTATCATTAGGGCCATAAATTAGGTTTTTAGCACTATGACCATACAATCCTTCATTAACCTCTATATTACTGTTGATAATTTGGTTGATGTTGGGGATTCTAAACAAATATTTTTATTAAATTAAAATTTTTGTAATTATAATTCATTTTTTTATTTGGTGTATTTATTATATTGTCTTAAAAAATAAAATTTACATTTTAGTTGAAATTATAATAATAATCGTGATTTCATAGGCACATTACATTCTTCTATGTTATTTTTCAGTAGTGATATATTCTCAATGAATTTACTAAACCATGGCATATTGGATGTATGATTCCTGAGAAACATTTCTCAAATAAATAATAATAGAAGAATTTAATAGTTTGGTAGGTCATGAAAGAGCGGTATCAGAGTACATTATGAGAGTCAGTATGGTTTAAGGGTTACAGATAACTAATATATACAAGTGTTTAATAAGGAAAATTTATTAATCAAAACAAACATGTTGCATTGAAATGGAGAAATAATAGAAAATAAGTTATGAGGACCCGAGAAGATATAATTCATATATCTTATTTTCGATGAGTACATGAGGAAATATGATTCTTCATAGAAGGTATATAGCTTTTAATGGTGCATGCGTCATGTATTTCTAAGTCCTATATTGATTTTCGGTCAATCTAGGGAAGTAAAATTATGTTAATTTATTGATGTTAAATACAAATACATGTTAAAATATTTGGATATTATATTTAACTTTAGGCCAACGATATTTTTTAATAATATCTATAGGAGCTATTTTAATTCTCATTACATTTTATTTTATTGTCTCAAGATGTTTCTAGTACTTTATTGCCTTATTTTTTGAGTAATTTATATTTTTCTAATATTTTGTAGATATTAAAACTATAAATGATTATATTCTATTAATTTTACATGATTATATTTTTTAGATTGATTTAAATCTAATATTAATTGCAGAAATAATTAAATAATCTGTTTATAAATAATAAATGGTTTATGGAAAAAATAATGAAACCCTGAAAATGTTAAATCCACATTCTTGATTTTGGGGATTTCCAATAAAATGTATAATTCATGTTTTTACATATGTGAATTCATAAAAATTTATTACATAATTTTATATATTTTTTTGATATGCTTATTTATTTCAACCCTATGTTTAATTATTTTTATTATATTAAATTCTTGAGTCTATTATCCATAAATTTAAATGAAAACATGCATATATTTGTTAAATGATGTAGCAATAAAATTTTATGAATCAAATCAATAATTGTTTAAATATACGTACTTTTAGGAATGAATTTATTTCAAATATATGTTTTGTTGGAGGGAATTTTAATATGACATTTTAGTGTTTATGCTTAGTATATATTTAATTTGATTTAATTTTTTGGTTATTAAACCAAAAACAATAAACAAAATTCATGAAATTATGTTTTACCCATTAAAATTTTTCTAAGAATGATGAGATAAATTAGTAAATTTTGTGATCAAATCTGTAAACATAATAATGAAATATTTCTAAACATAAGGATATATTTTTACATTTGAATTTTAATGACTAAAAATATTATGTGAAATAGTACATAAATTATTATGTGAAAATATTTACATAACATTATTAAACAATGAAATTATCTTCTAGTAATACTAAATTAAAATAAATTTAGCATTTCCAAATATCAATGTATGTTTTTATATTAAAAAATATCCCATAAAATTTATTTTTTATTTCATATAAATGGTTTTTGATGAATTTTGATGGATTAATTGATCTAGTGTTGATTTTGTTCATATACATTTATATAAAATATATTTAATGTTATCAATGTTTAGTTACCTTGGGAATCCAAATAATGTAAATGAAGATACTACCCATGCATTTATGGGTATCAAAATTTATTCTTACTACATGGTGAATAAGATTAAAATTTGATGATGGGAGATATACTTATCATATCAATGAATTATTTTTCTTGTATGGGTGGAGAACTAAAAATTACATTATATGAAGATGTATTGAGATATCTTTGGAAAACAACTCAATTTTTTTTCATATTATAGGATTGGTTAAGGATTCATTGAAGTTTGAGAAACCATTCAAGTAGTATTATGAATTAACATTTATTTATTCAATGAATATTACTCACATGATAATGTCTTGAAAAATAAAAAAATACATCATTAGATTTGCAATGATTTTGAGATTAGTTGAGTACGTTATCAAATTCATTATTGATGCTGAAATTTGATATAATATATATTCCTTAGTATTTTGTAAGAAATATGTTTGGACAAAAGAAAATTTTAAAATTCCATATTTCACTACGTATTGTTGTGATGTCCTGACCTGGGTTCTATTAAACATTTCCCCAATCTGGTTGGCCACATGCCCCCATGTGTACCTCCCCATACATCAAAGGGTTCCTACTAGTAGTGAGGGTCTAGTATGTCATTAATATGGATACTAGAACCTATTTCTTTATAATAAAAACACCAACCGAAGGAAAAATCAATAACCAATTTTTGATGCGTACAAATTTCCAGAATAATGTCATGTCCTATGATAGTCAAAAAGGAAATTTAAACACACAATGGGAAGGTGAAATATGATATGAAAACGAATGTGTCATGTTAATACAATGAAACTAAATATAATGACACAATTACACCCAATCGGTTCCTAAACCACAACTGGTTCCCTCTCTGATTACCCAATATCAAAAAAGAACTTATCCCAAGGCCTTTGCTTTATCATTTTAAACAACAACAAAGTCTACATGGGTCTCGATCAGTAGGTATGAATAGGGTGTGAGTAAAAAATAGTAGGCCTCCACCAATTGTGTAAAAAATGAGTCTAATCAATATATACTGCATGAAATTCTATGAAGCAATAAATAAAATGAAAAATTAAACAATTATAAAATTTTCATTTAATATTTAATCATGACATTAGGTCCAGTTTTAATTCATGTTTCCCCTTTTAAATCATCATTTATAATATCATTAATTTTCTATTGAATGTTGTGTCAATCACCCAAAATCTCATTATGTGTAGTTTTACATTCCTAACACTCCATATCTCATTCGGTGTTGGACATCATTCCTAGGACCCCAAAATCTCAAACATGGATATCTATTTAAGAGAAATTCCATATCCAAGTACAATATTATAATTGGTCTAGAAACCAATGTCTAGGACCACAAAAATCATATCCATTTAAGCCTTTATTAATTCACATGAATTAGCGACATTATTCAATTAGTAATCAAATGATTAGTGAAACATTTAAAAAGATATTAGATAAATCATTGGTTAACTAAGCATACAAACAATAAATTAACTCATCAACAAATTAATCACTCAAAAAAATTTAATTACATAATTATTTATTCACAATTAATTATCCATATAAAATCATAACATGTAATATTTAATTCTTATAATTAATTATCATTGATAAAAATTATGGAACATAATTAATCCTCACAATTTATTATCTTTCATTGCAAAAAATAATTTAATATATAATTTCTCCCAATTAATTATCACAAAACAATCAATATGATATAAAAATTACAATATCTCAACCCATAACCAATCACCAAAATATTATCTATTCGGGAAACCCCTCATTCATTTGTTCGGTGATTCAATTATCAATTAATAACCAAGTAAATATCAAGTATATTTTGCATTATTAATTACTCTAATTTAGGAAATTAATCATCAAGATAATCTAGAAAATTCCTAAACTAACATTCACAAATCAAATTCATGATTATTGGAGTTTGATTTTTCCTACATACCTCAGTTTATTATGGGATGTTAGCCAACTGAAGATCCCCAAAATTTGAGTGGAACGATGTCTCCAATAAAGATTCAGATGTAAATACCAAAACCAAAATTTAGATCAATGGAATTACAATCTGAAAAATCTATATCAATATCCCAAATAATAGATCTAGATCTCATCTCATAGGTTTAGGTTCATGGAAATGGTACAGATCTTCCATGGAATGAGTAATGAAAGAAAGTTGAAATAATCGGAGAAGCAATGAGATGAAATCCATATACTGGGGAGAGACAATATCTTCAATACAAGAATTACAACTCAAATAATCTTGTTCAAGATACATTGGAATCCCTCCCTACGGTTATATGAACACCTAGAAATTGTCAAAATTATGCGATGTTCGAAATATTGGACTCTGGGGGGGGGATTAGGTGATTTTAAATAGGATTTTCAGATAATTAACCCCATGAGAATAGTTTCATGGGTAGAGGTGTATGGTTAGGGAAAGTTTTGATCCAATAGTGTATACCTCTATTTCTATGTTTTCATAGTTGACATGGTCTGGTCTCATGGTTCGACAAACCATGCACAAACCGTGCGGACCTCTCGATTTCATTTTTCATGGTCGACAGGGTTTACCCATGCAGGTTGTCAAACCATGTGCTCCCCAATGGCTATTATTTTTCCTTTAAATTTTATATCAAATGTACCCTATGAATGTACTCAAAACAATTACCTACAACCTCAAAACATACCTGAAAACATTCTATAGATGACTCAAACATAATCCTTGATCTTACAATATCTTTAACTTATAACATGTCATCCTCGAGCTGCACTATAAAATTTCTATAAGATCCGGAATAAAAAAAATTTTGGCCACTGATCCCTCATATCATCATGTTGTCCCCATGTTTCCTCTTGAACACCTCCATGATTCTATAACTTATGAGCAAACGAAACAGTCTTTCCTTGTAACACTTTCTCACTACAACCGATCACACATAATAGATTCTCCTCAGAGGATGGTTCTCTCTTTATATTAACCTATTCAACATAAATCACATGAGAATGGTTAGGGTGAAACCTCCATAGTTCTTACACATAGAAAAAATCATTCATATCACTAAATAATTGTGGAAGGGCTAATTGGTACTCAACTAGCATGATTCTATCCAACACCTCCAACGGTTCAACAAACCTAGGCGACTACGTTCCCTACCTATGTATCCTTTGGTGACCCAATCATTGTGACACTCGAATGAATAGAAAATTTCTCTATGTAAAATCTATGTTTCATCTCCATCTATTAGCATACGACTTCTTCCCACTATGAGCCATAGCCGTACTTTTCCAAATCCACTGCACTTCCTCAAATGTCTCCTAAATGGGGCTCAATACCAGTAGCGTTGACTCACCAGACTCTAACCAACATACGAGAGATCTACATGGACTTCCATAAAGTTCCATATATGGTTCCTTCTGAATAGTTTCACGATAACATTTTTTATATGCGAACTCAACTAAAGAAAAATTCTTCTACCTATAACCACTAATGTCAATTACACATGCTCACAAGATATCTTCTAACACTGGTATGATATGATCCAAATGCCCATATGTCTGTGGGTGGAAGGTCGTACTAAACAAAACCTGTATACCATGCTCCTTTTGTAAACCCTTCTAGAATAGTGAACTAATACACGAATTTCAATATGAAAATATAATTTCTGGCACCCCATGAAAACGAACTATCTCAAGTATATATAGTTATCTCAATTTTTCTACTATAAAGTTTTTCCATATTGTAAAGAAATGTGCTACCTTCGTTTGTTGATCTAAAATAACCCAAATAGAATCATTCTTCTAATGCGTCTTTGGAAGTGCTACAAAAAAGTATATAGTCACATCATCTCATTTTTATTCTAGAATAGGAAACAACTGCAATAAGACTCTAGGGTGGTGATGTTCTACCTACATCTACTGATTGTTAAAATATCATTCTACAAAACCTACTATCTCCTTTTTCGTTCTTAGAAACCAAAACTATCGTCATAGGTCATGGTAAATTTTTTCACCCCAGGATGAACCACCCATTTTGAGGCATGAAATTATCAAATATCTCCCTCTTGCATACTCTTAGGCACAACCACTTGATTTAGGATATAGATGATCTCATCCTAATATATTATTCTGTAAGAAAGGGTCTCCCCACCTTCATGGATTTTTCTTCATGATAAACCATATGGATCCTCATAAATCCTTTCACTGATCCATATCACGAGTGTAGACTCCACTCATAGAGAATCTAGAGTCATCCTCTCCTGACTCTCCCAAACTACCACATGAATTTCTGCCAGTAAGGTCACAATATTCCACTCTGAAGTCAAATAATTTACAAGCTATGTATGAGTTATTTTACTCATGTCATCATCCACAATGTAACACTTCCCATGTGAATATTCCATTTCAAAATCAATGGATTGTATATAAACTACCCATCATCACTAATGAATATTCATGTCGCATTGGGAAATGATTTACTTCATGATTTTGTGGTATGTTAAATAAATTAATCTCTTCACCCAAAAGATAGTGTCGACAACACATAATAGCATAAACTAATATAGAAATCTTGAGGAAATGAAAAGTTTGATTCTGTTCATGTGGCCTCAGTTGATAAGACCCATTAGAAACGACTCAATACGCATGAATCAATAAAGCTAAGAGCCTTATCCCAAAAGCATCACAATATACCATGTACTACTAACCAATATCAGGTAAGATAAAAATTGGCCCTGATTCCATGTTCTTCATCAACTCCTGGAAATCATGCTCACATGCTTCTTTACAATCAAACATTGTCCTTTTCATTTTCAAACCTAATAGTGGTGCTGCCAATATGGAACAATCATGGTTGAACCTCCTGTAATAACTAGCTAATTCCAAAAAAAACATATGATATAAAAATAATTATTGGGATTCCCCCTATAAATCATTATCATCACAATTTCTAGTACCACTTCCACTCCTTCAAAGATGATGTTCCCCAAAAAGTTTACTCAGTCAATCAAAAACTGAATTTTAGATAGCTTGGTAAATAGCTGATGTTCTCCTAGTGTACCCAGGATGATGTCAAGATGTTGGGCCTGGTCATCATGGGTCATAGAGTACACCGTGATTTCTTCGACAAACACCACCACATACTAATCTACGCACTAATGAAATATCATTTTCATCAAGGCCATAAACACTACTAGAGAATTTTTCAATCCAAATAGCTTTAGAACAAACTCGTAAGGGCCATAATGATTCTGAGACTAGTTCATGGTATATTATAGTCTTGAACTATCTCCGGATAATACATGATCTTAGATTGATTTTTGAGGATACTGAAGCTCCCTTAATCTTGACAAACAAGTGATTGATACAAAGAAGAATATATTGGTTCTTCATAGTGATTTTATTCAACTTCCAGTAATCGACACTCATGCGTAAACTCCCATAAACAATCTTCTTAAATAAAATAGGTGATCCCCAAGGTGGAGTACGTTGACATATAAACCCTATATGCACAAATTCCATCAATTTCATTTTGAGATCTTGATACTCAGTCAGTTCCATTTTATAAGGTGGAATATAAACTTGCTCAGCCTCCTACATGACCTCAATAGTGAATTTAACCTCACTCTTAGGTGGTGAACCTGAAATTTCATTCGGAAATGCATCCTGAAATAGTTCTACTAATGGTGGAAGGACCTCTTTCCTACCCCTCCCATAATATAGAAAATGTCTAGAAACTTGGGTTGTGAGCTCTCCCAGCTGTTGAGTAATAAGACCATCTTAGCCTGAAAGGATATCCCATTCCCCATGATGAACTGTCACGACCCGTCCTCGGGGTCCGTGTCGTGACTACCCCAAGCCCGCCTTCCATAGGCCAGGGGGTGACGACTAGCACCAAAGGCATAAATACCGATAACTAGGAAGGCATTGCCTTTATAAAAGTAAAATTAACACCACAGAGTACAAGAGGAAGTAATACACTATGTACAAACGAAAGTGCTGAAAAGTAAAAAGGGCCAGAATACAAACCCAACTGAAAAGTGCAGCTAAAACTCAAAGGAAGTACAACAGAAAAGACAAGTAGCTGCAAGAATAAAAGCAGCTCCTGGGTCGTCCACCTCGGATCCTACATGAAGGGTAGGTACAGATAGCACAGCTCATGGATCATCCACCACGGATCCTCCCTGACGGGTAGGTATAGATAGCCTCCACAATGCTCTCGCTCGTCAACCTCCTCCGAGTATCGTCTCGTCGTGAAGTCCTCCACCGGGTACCGCCCAGTCCTCGAACACTCAGCCTCCGTCAATGCTGCCCATCATCTGGAACCAACACAACGAGGTGTGGCCATAGCCTGTAAAGGGGTGAGTATACGATACTCAGTAGGGAATCTGAGACCCTCACGGTCTCACTAAATCCAACATGGATAACAACAAATAAGGATCTCAACAGATAACCCATACTTAGGTATAAGTCCATACTTATACCTAAGTTATCAGGTAACCCACCTCAATCATGAGGAAACCCAAAGGTTATGAAATCAATGGGTAACCAATACCGAGGTATATGCCGATACATATGCCTAATTTATCAAGTAACCCATCTCAATCATGAGCTAAACACAAAGGTCATGGACTCAGCTCAAACCAAGATTTTCATTATCGAAAACGTAACTGCTGAAGAGCTCCGTCTCTAGAGAGTACAGTGATCCTATCACAACTACGAGGTACTTCTCACTATCCTAAGACTGCTGAGGTACTCCTCCTTTCGAGTACCGCGAGTCTGCCACCTCACACAGTAGTTCTCCTCCGCCATGGGTCTGCCACCTCACATAGTAGTGATTCACCTCATAGCCTATAGAGGTAATCCTCCAGTTTAGTACCGCGGGTCTGCCACCTCACAATGTAGTGCTCCTCCTCCATGGTTCTGCCACCTCACAAATTAGTCCTCCCCACTGGGCTATGCAAGTCACTCCGAATTGAATCGGACAAGCAGTCATCAGGTCTCAGCCAACTACATGGTCTACGTACACCGTACGCTCGTCTCCTTGAGGTTCCACTCCACGAGCTACAGTTCGATACTCCATGTATCAAAAATTTTCATTAAGAAGTAACTCAATGTATCTGCTCGTCATAGGGGTCTCAACGCAACAGACGATGCGCCAATCGGACGCACGGTCTATGAGGTACTAGCCTTTTCATCCTAATGGCCCGGTTGGTTTCGTGTGCGAACCAACCAGGAAGTATCTCAACTATACCCCTAAAACTCATAGGGTATACTCATAGGGACTGTTTCTCAATGTGATCACCAACTCTGCTGACGGTTCGTCAAACGGACATCTGGTCTGAATGTTATCAGTGTTTCCGTTCACGGGTCCCGGTTGGATTTCATGTACAATCCAACCCAGACACTATCCAACTGTATCCAAACGTCAAGTTAAGTATGGAAAAAGTTCCGACTCATCAAGAGGAATCCAACAAAGTCGATGGCACGTCAATCGGACGTCTAGAGATCAAGTTATAAGCCTTTCCGCTCTGAGGGCCCGGTTGGTTTCGTGTTCGAACCAACCCGGCCGTACCCAAAGTTTTCCGAAACCTTGAGTGTAATATATACCAAAACGACCGTCTCGATCCGGGGATCGCATCTGAACTAATGGTGCATCGATCGGAGGTCTGTATCCCATGTTATTGACGTTTAAACGGATCTATCCGAAATTAGGGGGTTCAGGCCCAGTCCGACTCGGCCCGATACCCCCCCGGGTCGGCCCGAACCAGGTCGACCTGACCCAGGTCTGGGTCCAACCCAATAGGACGTGGCCCGGTGGGCACGGCCCGGCCCCCCCGGTGCGGCGTGGCCCGGTCTGGGTGCAGCCCGGCCCGGCCCGATTGGCCCGGCAGCCAGGCGTGCTTGGGTGGCCCTAGTGGCCAGCCCGGCTGGCCGAGCTGAGCAGAAGGGGTGCGCTTCCCCACACACCGATTGTGTAACCTCCCCCCCCCCCACGTGGGGGTTGCTCTTCATTCTAGCCATGGGTTATGAACCCCCGGTCTCCACATGGTTCCGCGCGGCCGCGGGACCGGCGTTTGCCGCCGCGACTTCAGCCGGGGTGGACCCTCCCAGCAGCGCGCCGGGCATCGCCGCCTCCCGGCGGCCACCCAGTGCCGGCCGCCGACGCCGCCGTGCCGGTGTGGCACGCCGACAGGCCCTTCCAAAAACCACCGGATGCGCTCCGGTGATCCGTTTCTCCTGCGGTCTTCGCCGATGGTCCTCCTGGGGCCGTCTCATCCCTGCGATGTCTTCAAATTGACCATGCGGCCCCGTTTGTCATCTCTCGTCAATCCGTGCAAAACGATCAACCAATAGAGTAATCGAATCACCTCCGTGGTCCCGACTCCGGCCACGGATTCATTCGGCCTCAACGGCGCCACACTGCTTCGTCGTGTTCTTTCTTGTTTCGACTCAGTTTCATTGCACCGCGAGGCCTTTGTTCGAGCCGCAACGAACAAAACATCAAAGGGGGGAGGAGGGTCGATCGTGTTTGTCCAATCCGACCTTCTCCCATTATAATGACAGAAAGAAGCCAACAATTATCAATGAAGTTCATTAAATAAAAGTTGAACGAAGATTAAACTACAACCTTTGATTCATCGGGGCGCACGTTCATCGTGGGGAAGATGACGACGTCATTCACCGCATGATTCCACTTCCGAGTTCGTGTGTCGGTGGGTTGGCAAAGAGGAGGGAGGGAGGAGGGTCCTCGTAGAAGCCCCATGTCAAAAAGGGGGGCTCCGAGGAAGAAGGGCGAAGAAGGTCGGGGAAGAAGCATCGCCGACATTTCTTCATGTTCTTCACTAGAGAAAGATGTTCTCTCAAGATCTCCACAAAATGGCGTAAGAACATGCCAAAATAATAGAATATAATCTATTATTCTTGGTGGTAGTAATTAATTAAATGGGCCCCACTTAATTAAGTTCCCTATGGTTGGAACAATTCGAAATTCAAATAGCGGAGAGGCTCCACCAAATTAATTACCCGAGTGGATGACATAATTAATTTGGGGAGTTTCGAGGGGGATTAAGGGCTCAGGTGTTCCCCACCTAATTAACAAAGATAGGGTCAAAGAGTTTCCTCCCATTAAATGGGGGGTTTTGAGGAGGTTTTATTCTCCTCAATTAAGAGGGGAGTTAGAGTCCAAGAGGATCTCCCTCATTAATGGGAGAGTGTTGAGATATTCCCTCCCCTCCCATTAAATGGGGGGTTAAGCCCCGTGTGGACCCCATGTCATAACCTATCGTGGGAGGTTATGCTACTTGGGTGGTCCCCACCCTAATAATCCTCACATGGGAGGTTATGGTGTGGCGGTCCCACCACCGACTCCTATGTGGAGCTTTTAACCAACACTATCCACATGGCGTGGGTTCAACAAAGATAAAATAAGATGTCACTTATTTTATTTTATTAATCCACCTGAAACCCAAAAACCAACTCTCAAACGCAATCAACTACCGTCGAGGTGAAAGTCCTCTTAAGCGAAAACCGGCAATGCGAGTTCATCTGTGCCCTCAGATTTCGATTCTGAGCACCGGTTCAAAAGTTAGAAAAAAACCCGCTCGTTCGTTCACTGAACGTACCTGAGCTAAACTTCAGAAAATGATTTCGGGCACACCGGGCCTCAGAATCAAGCGCCGTCAGAAACTACGTACTCGTAAAATCCCAAACAAAATAAGAAAAAAAATTCCTTGAAATTTCCGGGTCTTTACATGAACATACAGATCACACTTAAGAGATACAAAGGTCACTCCTCTGCGATATCAGTGAATGTGTGATTGGTATGAAACTAGCCAGTACATACCCAAAATAATGTATAAGACTGATATATCAAGGACATAGATATTCCAACAAAAATGATACTCTCTAATCTCTATCGAACAACCCATTCATAAAATATAAAACCAAACTGTGTTCCCAACTGTGTATCGATATTAATCACCCCTCTTACAGACATGACCTATAAGATCAAGAAATTAACAATATTTTCAGATATAATGGAATGATAGACAACCATATCAAACATGTCATTAGATAAAGTAGAAGCAACTAGAATAGTACCTCTCACTGTCAATGGCCAAGCCTTGCTCTCTACGAGTGTAGGTTGCACTGCATGTAACTATACTACCTCTCTACCCTATGGTGTCATATAAATCCCTTGAGTAGCACTACGTTGCAGATACAAGAACTCATAACCTCAAGCACCTCATCCACATCTTCCTCCACATCTTCTAGTAGAACTCTATCTACCATTATTATATAATGTATAAGACCACTTCCCAAACTCTGACTCTGAGCATTTTCTCCCTCAAAATCATCTTGTCGCTGGTTTTTGCTAAACTTATATAAGTGTCCAATCTTTCCACAAAACCGGAACTCAACTAGTGGTCAAATACAATTTGTATTATTGTGTCCCTATCTACCATATTGCAAGAAAAGAACAAGTGTAAGATCTGGTGCAACTATTCCACCTATCTTTTCACCCTAATTTCCATTGTCTTGAATGATTTTCCCATAATGGTGCTTTCTGCTCTTGGAAGGTATGATCCCTGATCGTGTAGTGACAACTACCTGTCTAGTACTGGATGACACCTTCAGGTACCCCTAGAAAATTAGTCAATGATTAACCACTTCAGATAATTTTTTCTACCTATATATATTTACCAGTTACATAATTTCATAGCTAAGTCCATATAGAAATCCTATTTCCATCGAAGACACATCTACTATATATTTTGTAGAAAACACTATAAATATTTTAAATATCCATAGTAATATATTATTGACATCTTTACTTGTGTTAGATGCATAAAATCTAAATCCTTCCCTTGTCTTAGTTTCACAAGATAGAAGTTCTCCAATAACATATGTATAAAGACCTTCCATGAGCTATCATCAATCTTTTTGTATCATATTTGAATGTTCCACAAGCGTTTCTCTTATCCCCCATAGAATATATGTACCCAACATGACCCTCCTCTTAGTTGGAGTCTCCAAATGGTCAAGTATCATCCCTAGGGATTCAATCCCAAATTCAGCTCCCTTTGGTCCACCCACTCCAATAAAATTTGGAGGGTGTTGTAACTAAAACAACCTTGTCAACTCAGACATGCATTTCATAACAAACCACGAGTCTCTTTCCATGAATTTCATGGAATAAGGAATGTTCCTTCAAAACTATTCCCCTTCCTCCGGATCTTACACCAATGGTTCCTCATGTTCCCTATCAGGAAGTTCATTCCAAGCCATACCCCTCTATCTCTCCTTCAATAAGTTCCATGGAAGAATATCTCTATAAATCCAAACAGATGTCTTAGGTCACATAACTGAACCATAAAATATTTATTTATGAGATGAAACTGACCTAACATGTTACAAAATGTCCATTCCCCTTTTTTCTCTCTCCACATTGTCAACATCGAGGCCTTATTACTACCCTTAACCATCTTACTCTTAGGTCATCGTTAACAAGGGTACATATATTATAATTAATTAATTTAAACATTAATTAATCACACAATATCAAATTAATTAATTAAACAATTAAATAATTAATCATAATCATTTCATTAGTCATGGTTCTCATTAAACACAAATTTATTCTAATTTTTCATCATTATTACACCCTCAAAACAAGGAAAAATAGTTAATGTTCCACAACATTCCCATTAATAGTTTTCCCATGGGTGACTAAAATGATGCACGTTAGGGCAACCCTTAGTTCTTATAATGATGCATGCCAACTCAATTATATTGACTATTTTGGCCATCAATCAAAATTAAATAATTGTCTAAACAAATATCATATCACATCACAAGTGCGTCATCAATTGTGAAATGGTATCAAACTATAACAAAATAAAAAAATCATAAGAATCCCACCCTGAGTACTCAGATTTTCCCATGTACTTGTGTTTGCAACTCACATTCATGGGCCCATTATAGAACCTTAAATCTTCCTAGGCCTCTGTCTACCTTTCCAAAAATACTAATACAAAAAAATAATAAATAAAATAAAACTCATTTGATATCACTTTGTGACATACTGACCAGGGTTCCACGAAACGGTTCCCCAAGATGGTTGGCCACATGTTTTCAAATGCAGCTACCCATATTCCAGATCTTGATGAACAACCATGAGGGTTTGTTAATTTATTCTTGTGGTGACTATAAACTCTTTTATCGGGATAAAAACACAAACAAAGGAAAACAACAATAACCAAATGTGGAAGCATATAAATAACCATAAAAATACCATGTCATATTATAGTCAAAAAAGAAAATACAATTCTCAACTGAAAGGTATAACGTGTATGACAATTCAACTATCATGTGTCTACAATTAAAATAAAAGTAAATACAAAATGACTACTAAGCCATTCCCAAACTACATATGGTTCCCTCCACCATGCTCCAATACAAAACAACAGCATATACTAGGGGAATTCCCCTATCATGTCCCGCAACAACAATGTATACTTGGGTGCCTATCAAGAAGACCGAATAAGTTATGGTTAATCTTAGTAGACCACCACAAACTATGCCAAAAATGATCCTAGTCAGAAGATAGTTCATGCAGTTCTATGAAGAACTAAATTCTATTCAAATCAAATAGTTATCACTTTGTAATTTAATCTTTAATCATTACTTTATTCCCATATTCAATTCATGTTTCCCCTTTTAAATCATTATTACTTATTGTCATCAATTTTTTATTGAATTCTCTATCATGCACCCCAAATCATATTATGTGTAGGTCACTAGTCCTATCACTCCATATCTCATTTATTGTATGTTGTCATGCCTAGAACCCCAAAAACTCAAGCGTGGGAAACAATTGTGGTGGAATTCCATGTACATGCCCCAAATTAGAATCGACCTAGAATGCCATCTCTAGAGCCATAAAAATCTCATCCATTTAATCATTCATTATTTCACCAGAATTAACCTCATCATTCCATTACAAATTCAACAATTAATTAATCTTTTAAAAGGTAATTATTTAACCCAACAATTAACTAACAACATAAACCACTAATAAATTCATCAATTAATTAATCAGTACACAAAATTCTCATTCCAATCTACAAACAAATATCTATTAGGGAAACTCCCTCTGTTTGTTCAATGATTCAATTATCAAGTAACAACCAAGGCAATAACAAGTTAATTATGCATTCTTAATTACACCTATTATGGAAATCTATCCTCAATAGAATGTAAAAAATTCAGAAACTCACATTCACATATCAAATTAATGACTATGGGAGTTTGATTTATACCACATACCTCGGATTATTGACCACAATTCACCCAACAGAAATCCCCATAATCCAAGAGGCTTAACCCCGTCGATCAACCATCAGATCAAAATATCTATACCAAAATTATGATAAAAGGCCACAAGAACATGAAAATACAGATCTAGTTCAACAAATCAATACATATATCTCATATCATAGGATCAAATCCATGGAACTGGTGGAGATCATCCATTAAAAGATAATGTAATGTAAAAGGAATGAAAGAGATAATAAATGTAATGAAATCCACTTACTGTGAGAGATAGGATCTTCAATCATGGATTTTAATCTTGAAAAATAGAGTTCTAATCTCCATAGAATCTCTCAAATAGAATCTAGTAACACCTAATATTTGAAAAGATTGAGTCATGGTTGAAATATGGGACTCTTGGGGGGGATTTAGGTAGATTTAAAAAAGAATTTTGAATAATTAATCTTGCACGTACAATTTCCTAGGTAGAGGCACATAATAAGAGAAAACTTTGTGCCAACCATGCAAACATCTCTATCTTGTATTTCATGGTTGGCACGGTTTTGGTCATATGGTTAGAAGAACCGTACGAAAACAATGTGAACCCAATTTTCTAGTTTTCTATGTTTGGAATGGTTTAGAAACACGGTTTGTCAGACAGTTAGAAAACAGTGTGCAACCCACTATTAGTTAGTTTTTCTAAAACATTACTCCAAATGCACCCTAAGACACTACTCCAATATAATGGTGCCCAATAACCTAAAATGTACCTAGGATGATTCCAATACAACTCCAAGGGGGGGGGGGATTTTACAATTTTTAAGAGTAATAATGATTTCATAAGATGTATCTAGAATTATGAATGTCATCAGTTGATTAGAATTACCCATCTAATTCATTTCACAATACATTTTAAGGGAAAGGTAGGACATTGGATTAAAATTACACGTTATGTAAAAATTCATAAAATAAATTACATATATATCTATGATGTTCTTATAATTGTTTAATATTTTATTTGAAAACATTAATTCCTTATATATGAGTCAAAAATTGAGTGTAAAATGGAATTTTTAATTTATATCAATGATTCATATTAATTTAGTTGAATTTTTGAACGATTTATAAATCACATTTGATGAGTTTTTTTCAAATTTATTATTAAAATCGGTTCCCTGAATTTTTTTATACTTTTGACCTACATAAGAAATTTTTGTTTGAGATTAATCTATTTTATGAGTGTAAATACTTTTAGTTTTATTAAATTTGACATATTCATTTAACTTCTATGAATTACTGATACATAAATTATAATGTGAAAATATGTCTTCTAACTTGAAATTTGGAGATGGTAATGGTATTCAATGTACTTTGAAGGACATAATATGGGAAATATTAGGATCAAATGGTTGGAAATATACTCTATAATGAAATATATATGATTTAATGAAAAATATATACAATGGATTGTAATAAAAATATTGATTAATTGTATGTGATATAGTGAATAAAAAGAAACCATAAAATTGTGATTCAAAATGAATGATTGAGATGAGAATATTAACAATGGGAAGAATAAAATCATGTTTAGATAAAATATCAATGTTAATAAATCAACATTACATTTCAAAATAATTTGTTGTCCTTGGATGTTTGAATCTATAAATATAATCAAGGGAGATAACAACTATTGTTTTTTTTAATTTGTGAATATTTTCCAACATTAATTGATCATTTATTTACTAAAAAATCATATTATGTTTCATTTTTACTAATAAACAGTTGTCGATTTATTTTTGGGTAGTTGTAATATTCCATTTTAGAAGAAGATATATTATTCTTTTGGGTTGATTAAGTTAAAAATGATATATTGGGGTCAAAAGTTAATGAAATAAAAAATGGTATTCATGGAATTTTAGTGGAGACTAGTAGATGAGGAAAAGGGAATATTCCATAACAGTGGGGAAAATCCCACATGAAAACATTGATGAAAATTCTTGTAGATGACTATTTTAATATCATAAAATATTTATTACAAAAATAATATATAAATATATATATATATATTATTTTTTAATATGGGATATAAAAAGTTTGTAAGAATAATTTAGTGGGAATGAACCCAGATATAGTTTGAAAAACAGATATATCATTTTGGAAAGATAAAAAATTATATATATATATATATCACATTTTATATATTAAATTTTTATATTATTGGCTAATATTAGAAAATATGTTTTATAGAATCAAATATTTCTAATATAAACATTGATTTGTTTAGTTGGTGGATCATTGATATGAAAATAATGATTGTAACCTTCACTCATAGAAAATTGAATGATTCTCTCAATGAGAGATAGATAAATTATAGAGGGAGAAAATATGTATATGATGATTTTAAATAAAGGTTGAGGAGAGATAATAACTTTATATTAAAATTTTCATATGAATTTATTATCAATATAGGGGAAAATAATAATAATGAATTTAGAATTGAAATGGTTATTGAAAAAAAAATTCTAAAGAGGGGATTGAAGAACCTAAGTGGATTAATCGATATGATATTCAATTTTTTTAAAAATGATAAACTAAATAAACCTCAATATCTAATAATGTTGGATGTTTCTTTATGATCCTAATAAAAAATTTCAAGATGTTTCCCTTTAATTTATAGTTATGTAGTTGTAAAACTATAGTTTAAAGAGAATCTTTAACATCAAAATATAAATGATATGATCTTGATATCCCTGAAAATTAATGAATATATTATTGTAGAGCTATATCTGATATCATATGAAGGTAAAATAGGAAGTCTTATTGAAAATTTCTTAAGGATATGTGAATAAATGAGTTAAAAACATATAGGGGTGTTAGAGAATCCATCCAAGGATATTGGACAATGAGGAAAATTGTATCATTTGAAAAATGTCCTTTGGATAATGTTTTTGGAATGATTGAAAAAAATATGAATATTATAATATTTTACTAATTAATTTAATTATATAATGGAATTATTTTTATAATTTGAAATTTCATAACGACACGATATATTATTTACATATAAGATATTTTTTTTGAGTAGGTAATGGAATGATATTATACTTAATTTTGTAAGAGAAATAATGATTTCATAAGACTTATCCAACATTTCATAAAAATGAAATTGATTTTTATGTCATGTGATATAGTTTATAAAACACAGAAAGGAAATAATAAAGTTTTAAAATAATATCATTACTATTAAAACTAATTTTGTATGACTTTTGAGATCCACATAAGAATTTTTTAGACATTCAGAATACATTTTTTGAAAACAAATAAGAATTTTTGTATTCAAAGTGGTAAATAAATGATGAATTCCCAAGACATATAAGATTTTGTAACACATCAGTATCATTTCAGAGGATTTATGAAGACTGTGTAAGACATATAGTGGATTATATAGATCATTGGATATTTTATATTACATCTATGATATTTCATAATACATTTGATTGGAATTGAAATTTATCTATCAATGCATGAAAAATATTATAAGGTGTGTAACAATGTATCTGATAATATTACATTTTTTTGGAATAATAATTTTCAGGACTCTCAGACAATTATGTTAACCAAAACATATCATATATATTCACTACCAAAAAATCTATCTAAAATATATGAAAAGTAATGAAACAAAACTGATTTCATAAGAATTAATATTTCGTCTGAGAGATTATCTACTATATGAAATTCTAGTGAAGTCAAATAAAATCATTATAAATCATATCAAATAAGAAAAAAATATATGATTCCACCATTTAGTGAAAATTGTTAGAATAACAAAATTTGATTTGATGTATCGATACATTGATAAAAATAATATTAGCCTATGGATATTTTGTGTTTAAATGTAGTAAGTATTAAAAAGTAAATTTTCAATAAATATAAATGCTTGAGGAGGGGATACTCCCATCAAGTATAAGATGAAATGTTGAGATATAATCTATGAATTGGATATGCATTTTCAGTATTCAGAATTGCATAAATAATTTTATGTTCTACCACATAAATTAAATAGTTGAAGAAACTAATTGATGCTTGTTTGGTAATACTTGAATTTTCATTTAGAAAAAATTTCATTTAGTCCAAAAAATATAATTTTTATATGATATTAATCTATCAAAAGTTAATGAATATAGTCTATATTATTTTTATAATTCATTTTAGATGAATCTTCTTGAGAAAACTTATTGAAAAATGAATATTATTATTATTTAGTGGTGATAAAATTTTAATGAAATTAGAAAAGTATATTCATAGAATTGTATTAGGGTCATAATGTTTTGGGATAATTGAATTTTTATTGATTTTGGGGACTAACCCACAAAATAGTCTAAAAAAAGATGACATGAGATAACAACAAAAATTTTCTAAAATAATTTATATATATAATATTCTATGATTTCAAAAATATATAGGATTTAAAAATATATCTTATGGAAATAATGTAGTGAATGTGATAGAACCTAATACTATATTCTAGGGAATATTAATGAAGAAGATAAAATGGTGATAATAATCCTTAAAATGGTTGATTCGAGTCAACTCATTGAATAGATATTGTGATGGATCTATCTACAATGATATTAAATAGACCGGTTTTTATGTCGTCAATATGATTTTCCATGGGAATTCAATAACTATACGATGAGTAAAACCTACTATATTTATAGATTGATACTGTGGATACTAAATAGAATCTTCTTTACCATTGTTTGGGAGATATATTGTAACTTGAAATTATATTATGTGTGTTTAGTTAGATGATTGATTTGTATGTAAACATGATGACATGTTTTTTGAGTACACAATACACTATGATTTAAAAGATATACTAACTATAATCACTACATAATATAGTTTAAAATAATTTTGTTATTATAATTAACATACATCCTAAGAAGAATATTACATGTGATGGGGTTGATCCATTTAAAAACCAAATGTTTCAATTTAATTTATAATCAAAATTTTATGTGGTTATTATTATGGATCATTATGAGATATAAAGTGGGGGGTGAATTTCAATTTCTATAAATTTAAATAGATGGAAAATGTAAAATAAATTTCTTATAAATTTTTAAATAATAAATAAATTAAGGTAATGTAATTAATTTATTGATAATTCATAAATTGATTTTTTATTAAAAATATAAAATCAATGATTATTAAAAAATTATGGATAATATAAATCAATAGAATAATATTCATGATTTTTTTGGATTTTATATCGAATGATGAAAAGAGTAATATAAATGATTGAGAAATAACAATATTACAACTGGCTCCACACTAGAACGCATTTTTCACCTACATATAAATCCAATGATCCGAGAGTTTTATATTATTATACACTTAACATCAATAGAGATCAAGAGAAAAATATTCTTTCATTTTTAATGGAGATAAAATGAAACAACCATCCCTATTGATAGAGATATTGAGAATATTAATACAAGAGTGATCAGAATATAATCATTTCATATTGTAAAACTATTTTAATTATTCGTTATTATTTATCCAAATGGATCAAAATAATTTATCATAGAGGGATAAGGATAATGTTGGATTAAGTATAGATATATAAATGAAGGACGACTATTTGAGAGAAGGGTTTGGAAAAGGATTCAAATACAGCATCCAGAATCATGAAATGAGTTATTATGAAAATTATTTATACTGATCTAATAACCTAATCCATCAATATATAGGCCTCACAAAATATTGATATGTTTTGAGTTGACTAAGAGCATTAAAGAGTCAGGCAAGGCCATTTCTGAAAAATCTTAATGCATTCCCAAAATAGTTTCCTCAAAAACAGTAGATAGTCAGTAGAATTAACATGTTTTCATATTGAGTACCTAGAGTTTATTTCTAATTTAATTACCCCACATGTATACTAGTGTACATAAACTGTCTAGCTTATGGACTCCAATATCCTACACCAGTTCTATCAATAATCACTAGCTAGTTGAAGCATTACTCCAGGTATGGGATGTTATCATGTGTTTAGAGATAACCAATATGGAACATATATTACCCTTCAACATATTTAAAGGGAAATTACGAAATTATTTGATAATTTAAAATAGTGATAAAATTTTCAACAATATATCGACCAAGATGTTCATTTCTTCTTAATGTCTTCAATTTATTTATCAATGATGTTTCGAATTCTAATAAATATAAACTAAAAATAAATAAATGAACCAATTAGAATATTATATGAGTGTTTGTGATCCAAAAATCCCAATGACTTAGAGAAAGGTTCTATAATATCCACAATTGAGCAAAACAAGAATTTAGCATAAAAATAACACTCATTTTATTTTTCAATCAAGAATTTAGTAATTCATGATGTACATAATATTTATTATGATATTCTATATAATCAATAGATATATAATTACATTCAACACATTTATACATATATTAATATTTGAAAATCTATTAATTATCTCTCCCTTTTTAAAAAAACACATAATTAATAACATATCCCCCTTTCTGATTATTAAAAATAAAATAATTAAGTGAAAAGAAAAGAAAATTTTTCAAAAAAGGAATTGTACAGTATATGAAACAATTATTAAATGAAATACAAAAATTCTATTAATGATTATCATAAAAAAAATTATGATTATATAATAGGAATAAAAAACACATGAAACTGTAGGATATAATGAATTAAAAATAAATAGGTAAATTTAGGATAAATCACTTAATATATCATCCTCTCTTTTTAAATATAGTGATAATAATTACTCATATGATTTTAAGAAGATTAAAAAGATTAAAAAATATTTTAATAAAACAAAAAAATGTGACAATTTGAAAAAGTTATGAAAATAAAATAGGATAAATGAATACTAAAAAGGTAATTTTAATGTTATATGAAAAATACATTTCAATGAGTTAATTTGAAAAGGTGAAGATAAATTTTTTTAAAATGATGAAAAATAATGCTTCCCTTATTTTATGAAAATGGAATAATTAATGAGTGATACATATTTTATTTATATAAATGTGGTTCAATAGGAATTTGAATTTATAGAATATTGAAAAACCATTACCTTGTAGATCAATCCAATATTATCTGGATAAAGAAAAAAGATATGATCCTTTTATAAATGGTATTTAATTAGAATATCAACAGGTAAATTATAGATCAATCACAATATGATTCAAATAGAATATTTTAATTTAGAATCCACTATATTGCATGAAAATATATCATACAATAATTTTTTTCAAATTCATATAATAAATTTACTTTTTGTTACCCATGACTATCTTGAAATATTAGTTTATAAAATAATTAACATTCAAAACATTTTGGTCATCTTTGATTAGATTATAATGTTTTGGTAATAAAAAATTGATTACATTCATAAAAATTATTTTAATAAACACTGATATTCATCTGTCTCCCATCTCATTCATTTTTACAAACTCTGCCATGAATTAAAATCATTTATTTGTGAAACAATTTATAAAATTCGTTTTGAGAAATAAAATTCATATAAGAATGAGTTTGTGATGTTCATCCATTGTTTTAAAAAATAGTTATTATTTCTCTAAAATATTTTAGAGTCATTGACCATGTTATGATTTTTATAAAGAAGAGTTAATTTAGAAAATAGTATCTATAGAACCTATATTTAATATTTTAAAACATACTAATCATGTGGAACTTCAGAGTTTAAATCCCCAAAAAAATTAATTTTAAATTAAAAAATTATTCATTTAATACATGATTTTCCTAATTATTAATTTTTTATTATAATATTATTTTAATAATGTTTTATATTTATGAAACCAATTTTTGAGATAATCCTACAAAAATTTATGCTCTTAATACTTATGTTGACTTTTCGGGAATGAATAACATGATATATAAAGTGATAACTAAACTCAATACCTTAATTGATATATTCCCTTAGGAAATTTTCAATTGATTTAGTTGATGTTGATGATTCCATTGGATCATCACTTGAAATACGAGCTAAAACATTGTGATCATTCTTATATTTTAAATCTCATTAAAATTATACTTGTGGAGTATGCATTTTGTCCGTATATGACAAATTTTCATTCAGTTTTAGCACCTTACAATAGAAACTTCTGTTTGATTTTAAATTTCATAATATTAAAAATAAGAGTTCATTATTAAATTTATTTCAGTTTTGGAAAAGTATTCCATGTTTAAATTCTCTTCAATGTTACATACAAAATAACTATTATCTTTTATAAGATTAATATGAACATTATTAATCATTTTCTTGTCTTCCCTAACATTTTTTAGCATATAGAGTCTCATAGTAATTTCATTTATCATAGGGGATCTGATAAGATATTCTACTTTCATTTTTATTATGTCCTTCCCATCATTAATGACCATAAACACGGGATCTTTTGTGGTTATTTAAGGAAGTATGAGTTTATTTATGATAATTGGTTTTCATAAATTATCATTGGGATACCATCCTCCTTAGAAAATTTAACAAACCCCATAAACATACTAGTAATAGATTAATATAAATGCACAGAGAAAAATTCAATATCAGGAAAACTCATATATAATCAATTATATTAAACATAAATAGTTAATTTTATTTCAATTATTTTAATTTCAATTTTTTGTATGCAATTTTTCATGTTTTAACATGTTTAAATTGATATTGATTATGAACATAATGGAAACCATTCAAATCATTCCCACTTTGATTAAAAAATTATATTTCATCAGCTTCCCAATCATAGTCATATTCATTAAATTGAAATTATTTACAAATTACCGTTTTCTAAATGGGATAATAGACGATTCTATGAAAATTTGTCCAAATATTCTTCTAATTAGAATAATTTATTCCTTCAAAAAATTGGAGCATGTTAAATGAATTAATATAAATTATAAAAATATAACAATTAAAAAGCGAATAAGTATTTGAAATCCATATTTTTTAACCTATAATATTTTAGATTATAATCCCAATGAATATATGCAATGCTAATCATTTATTTAGGTTGGATGGAATGAGTGGGAGATTTTCAATAAGAAAAATAAAATTGATTGACAATGGGAATTCGATTTTAGAAATATTTAACTGTTTATGAAATTAATAAAATGAAATTACTCATAAATTTACAATAATATAGTTCTATATTATATAATTAATATCAAATTTGAATAATTGATAGAGAATATGGGACATCATAAGAATATAACTAATTCAATATATGTGTGCATCATTGAATGTTAGAATGCATCATATAAATTGGAGAGTCAGCATAATTTCAATAGTGGTATGGTAATCGAACCCAATGTCCCCATCAATTTCCACCACTAGATTAGAGATATGTATCTTATTAGACCAATTATTTTATCAGATATAAATTAACAAAAATATCATTCTTTTAATAGAGATTACAAGAAACTAAGATTCCAATAATCATTGATGAAGATAATAAGAAACAAATGGATGAAGATGGTATGAGAAGTATATATTATTGTAGTAAAAATCAATTACATTTCTAATCACATATCCCTATAGATGTATAGAATAAATATATAAGGATATTATTGATATCATTGGATAATTTGAAATGAAGAATGGATTTTTGAGGGAAGGTATTAAGGTATGATATTAATTTCAAATATTAATTAATCTGAAGAGTGGTTACACACATTAATAATAAATATATAAGTACCCAATGTCACCATTTATATTCTTAACAATTTATAGAGAGATATTTGGAATACTTGATGAATTAATGTGATGAGTGTTGCCTTTTTACCAATCATAAATGATTTTCTATCACGCACTGAATCTAGTCACGATCAAATTTGACACCCAACCCAGTCTATGGAAATACCAAAAGGGATTTCCCAATCCCCAAGAATTGGAACAAGTTCCCAGGTATCCTGAAATGAAAATTGGGAAGGATTTTCCTTATTTTATAAACATAAAACAACAAACTAATCCAATAAAATAATCTGTATTTTTCAAACAAAAACATATTTCACAAAAAATCATAATTGAATTAAAAAATTTATAACCAAATGCAAAGACTATAAAAAAATAAAAATGGAAAAAATGACAGCCTAATAACCACTTCATTGTATAGGGGCACCACCCTCAAGCCATCTTCATGACACTATTCCAAGAAGAACCGCCAGAAACCCAAAGCACTGGCACTAAAAGATTTACCCAAACCTACGTCAAAATAACAAAGTCCACATACAACCAAGGGTGTGAGTAGGGTGTTATCCAAATCCTAGTTTTATTCCACCACAAAAATATTTCATGTGATAATCATTATAAGAAAAAATCATGCATGTCTTTTAAATAAGAAATGTGAGCAACAATTTCAAAAAATAAAACTTTAAATAAAAACAGCCTTCTAGTGGGATACTTAAAAAGAAATAATTTTTTTTAAAATATAATGAAATTTCATGGGAATTAATCTATCCTAACATATCATAAGTGGAAGATAAATATAAAATATCCAATGATCACTAGAAATGAGAAAACAACCATAGGAACCAGCTTGTTGTGGGTCCAAGGTAACTCATACTCAATGAAAGTAACCATATAAATAATGGTTCTCGTGCACTCGAGCCCCTAGTGAGGATCATAACCATAACCTAAGGGTCCACCAATATCATAATCACCATATTTATTTAGTTATATCATCATCAAAAATGATATGTTAAATAGGGGCCAAACCCCATGGGATCAGTAGCATGCTAGTACATGGCCACCCACCAAGATACTTGGGTTTTCCCTCTTGTGCTCAAACAAGTTCTACAATCCATGGGATAAAATATTCACATGAAAATACCACTTCCAATCAACACACAAAACAAATATCCCACACACATGTCACATGATACCATTTTCTATTCAAATTCCTTTTTGGGAATCATACTAAAACCAAAAAATCCCACAACTCAATTCAGCTCTCATTCAAACGTCAAAAATTCCATTAATTTTTTTTATAAAATCTGTCCAATATATTCCCAATCACATAAAATCACTTTCACCTTAAAATAGACCATTTAAAAAGTACACTCTTTCCAAAAAATTTTTCACAACGTCATTTCACCTCTTTTGTACATAAATAAACCTTTTAAATCTTTCACAAAACAATTCCAAAGAGTGTAACCAAGTTCTGCCCATAAAATACTTCTAAAACACCCATTTAAATTCCGAAAGAATACTAATATCACATCAATCAATAATTAGGAACCATAAAATCATGAAATAAAACTATTCCATTAATCATTAAACTACCCCAAAGAACACAACATGGAATAAACATAAAAAAATAAACATTTTTACACAAAATTTCCACTTCAAAATGAACCACTTATCAAAATCTACCAAATATCATTTTCTCACCCAACACAATGGAATAGAATCGTGATAAAATTTTAGAAATGTAAAAACATACTCATCCAATAATTATCACACATGTAATCACCAACCATTTGTGCCAAAAACTCCAAACTTTTATGAAAAACATCAGTTGCACCACTACCACACCACAAGTATGTGAAATCAATCCCTAATATAGAATATTTAACGAAAATGACATAAATATAAAAATCTAGGTATGAACCATAGCTTTTGGATATTTTAGAATCTCTAGAAAAGTTAAAGAAACCCTGATCAAATTAGAGTAAAATGAGATGATACTCACTTACATGAGATATCATGAATAAAATGTTCCAAATCACCAGTATCTGAATTTACAAACATCCAAAAATTCAAGTGAGGTTCAAATATGGTTAAGGTGGTCATGTAGGAATTATAATGGGGGGAACGATTGAAAAAATAATGAGTTATTATAGAAACAGTTTACTTCTTTAAATCATGATGAATTGAGAAACCATGAGATGTTTCACCCAAATATAGTTTGAAAAACAGATATATCATTTTGGAAAGATAAAAAATTATATATATATATATCACATTTTATATATTAAATTTTTATATTATTGGCTAATATTAGAAAATATGTTTTATAGAATCAAATATTTCTAATATAAACATTGATTTGTTTAGTTGGTGGATCATTGATATGAAAATAATGATTGTAACCTTCACTCATAGAAAATTGAATGATTCTCTCAATGAGAGATAGATAAATTATAGAGGGAGAAAATATGTATATGATGATTTTAAATAAAGGTTGAGGAGAGATAATAACTTTATATTAAAATTTTCATATGAATTTATTATCAATATAGGGGAAAATAATAATAATGAATTTAGAATTGAAATGGTTATTGAAAAAAAAATTCTAAAGAGGGGATTGAAGAACCTAAGTGGATTAATCGATATAATATTCAATTTTTTTAAAAATGATAAACTAAATAAACCTCAATATCTAATAATGTTGGATGTTTCTTTATGATCCTAATAAAAAATTTCAAGATGTTTCCCTTTAATTTATAGTTATGTAGTTGTAAAACTATAGTTTAAAGAGAATCTTTAACATCAAAATATAAATGATATGATCTTGATATCCCTGAAAATTAATGAATATATTATTGTAGAGCTATATCTGATATCATATGAAGGTAAAATAGGAAGTCTTATTGAAAATTTCTTAAGGATATGTGAATAAATGAGTTAAAAACATATAGGGGTGTTAGAGAATCCATCCAAGGATATTGGACAATGAGGAAAATTGTATCATTTAAAAAATGTCCTTTGGATAATGTTTTTGGAATGATTGAAAAAAATATGAATATTAAAATATTTTACTAATTAATTTAATTATATAATGGAATTATTTTTATAATTTGAAATTTCATAACGACACGATATATTATTTACATATAAGATATTTTTTTTGAGTAGGTAATGGAATGATATTATACTTAATTTTGTAAGAGAAATAATGATTTCATAAGACTTATCCAACATTTCATAAAAATGAAATTGATTTTTATGTCATGTGATATAGTTTATAAAACACAGAAAGGAAATAATAAAGTTTTAAAATAATATCATTACTATTAAAACTAATTTTGTATGACTTTTGAGATCCACATAAGAATTTTTTAGACATTCAGAATACATTTTTTGAAAACAAATAAGAATTTTTGTATTCAAAGTGGTAAATAAATGATGAATTCCCAAGACATATAAGATTTTGTAACACATCAGTATCATTTCAGAGGATTTATGAAGACTGTGTAAGACATATAGTGGATTATATAGATCATTGGATATTTTATATTACATCTATGATATTTCATAATACATTTGATTGGAATTGAAATTTATCTATCAATGCATGAAAAATATTATAAGGTGTGTAACAATGTATCTGATAATATTACATTTTTTTGGAATAATAATTTTCAGGACTCTCAGACAATTATGTTAACCAAAACATATCATATATATTCACTACCAAAAAATCTATCTAAAATATATGAAAAGTAATGAAACAAAACTGATTTCATAAGAATTAATATTTCGTCTGAGAGATTATCTACTATATGAAATTCTAGTGAAGTCAAATAAAATCATTATAAATCATATCAAATAAGAAAAAAATATATGATTCCACCATTTAGTGAAAATTGTTAGAATAACAAAATTTGATTTGATGTATCGATACATTGATAAAAATAATATTAGCCTATGGATATTTTGTGTTTAAATGTAGTAAATATTAAAAAGTAAATTTTCAATAAATATAAATGCTTGAGGAGGGGATACTCCCATCAAGTATAAGATGAAATGTTGAGATATAATCTATGAATTGGATATGCATTTTCAGTATTCAGAATTGCATAAATAATTTTATGTTCTACCACATAAATTAAATAGTTGAAGAAACTAATTGATGCTTGTTTGGTAATACTTGAATTTTCATTTAGAAAAAATTTCATTTAGTCCAAAAAATATAATTTTTATATGATATTAATCTATCAAAAGTTAATGAATATAGTCTATATTATTTTTATAATTCATTTTAGATGAATCTTCTTGAGAAAACTTATTGAAAAATGAATATTATTATTATTTAGTGGTGATAAAATTTTAATGAAATTAGAAAAGTATATTCATAGAATTGTATTAGGGTCATAATGTTTTGGGATAATTGAATTTTTATTGATTTTGGGGACTAACCCACAAAATAGTCTAAAAAAAGATGATATGAGATAACAACAAAAATTTTCTAAAATAATTTATATATATAATATTCTATGATTTCAAAAATATATAGGATTTAAAAATATATCTTATGGAAATAATGTAGTGAATTTGATAGAACCTAATACTATATTCTAGGGAATATTAATGAAGAAGATAAAATGGTGATAATAATCCTTAAAATGGTTGATTCGAGTCAACTCATTGAATAGATATTGTGATGGATCTATCTACAATGATATTAAATAGACCGGTTTTTATGTCGTCAATATGATTTTCCATGGGAATTCAATAACTATACGATGAGTAAAACCTACTATATTTATAGATTGATACTGTGGATACTAAATAGAATCTTCTTTACCATTGTTTGGGAGATATATTGTAACTTGAAATTATATTATGTGTGTTTAGTTAGATGATTGATTTGTATGTAAACATGATGACATGTTTTTTGAGTACACAATACACTATGATTTAAAAGATATACTAACTATAATGACTACATAATATAGTTTAAAATAATTTTGTTATTATAATTAACATACATCCTAAGAAGAATATTACATGTGATGGGGTTGATCCATTTATAAACCAAATGTTTCAATTTAATTTATAATCAAAATTTTATGTGGTTATTATTATGGATCATTATGAGATATAAAGTGGGGGGTGAATTTCAATTTCTATAAATTTAAATAGATGGAAAATGTAAAATAAATTTCTTATAAATTTTTAAATAATAAATAAATTAAGGTAATGTAATTAATTTATTGATAATTCATAAATTGATTTTTTATTAAAAATATAAAATCAATGATTATTAAAAAATTATGGATAATATAAATCAATAGAATAATATTCATGATTTTTTTGGATTTTATATCGAATGATGAAAAGAGTAATATAAATGATTGAGAAATAACAATATTACAACTGGCTCCACACTAGAACGCATTTTTCACCTACATATAAATCCAATGATCCGAGAGTTTTATATTATTATACACTTAACATCAATAGAGATCAAGAGAAAAATATTCTTTCATTTTTAATGGAGATAAAATGAAACAACCATACCTATTGATAGAGATATTGAGAATATTAATACAAGAGTGATCAGAATATAATCATTTCATATTGTAAAACTATTTTAATTATTCGTTATTATTTATCCAAATGGATCAAAATAATTTATCATAGAGGGATAAGGATAATGTTGGATTAAGTATAGATATATAAATGAAGGACGACTATTTGAGAGAAGGGTTTGGAAAAGGATTCAAATACAGCATCCAGAATCATGAAATGAGTTATTATGAAAATTATTTATACTGATCTAATAACCTAATCCATCAATATATAGGCCTCACAAAATATTGATATGTTTTGAGTTGACTAAGAGCATTAAAGAGTCAGGCAAGGCCATTTCTGAAAAATCTTAATGCATTCCCAAAATAGTTTCCTCAAAAACAGTAGATAGTCAGTAGAATTAACATGTTTTCATATTGAGTACCTAGAGTTTATTTCTAATTTAATTACCCCACATGTATACTAGTGTACATAAACTGTCTAGCTTATGGACTCCAATATCCTACACCAGTTCTATCAATAATCACTAGCTAGTTGAAGCATTACTCCAGGTATGGGATGTTATCATGTGTTTAGAGATAACCAATATGGAACATATATTACCCTTCAACATATTTAAAGGGAAATTACGAAATTATTTGATAATTTAAAATAGTGATAAAATTTTCAACAATATATCGACCAAGATATTCATTTCTTCTTAATGTCTTCAATTTATTTATCAATGATGTTTCGAATTCTAATAAATATAAACTAAAAATAAATAAATGAACCAATTAGAATATTATATGAGTGTTTGTGATCCAAAAATCCCAATGACTTAGAGAAAGGTTCTATAATATCCACAATTGAGCAAAACAAGAATTTAGCATAAAAATAACACTCATTTTATTTTTCAATCAAGAATTTAGTAATTCATGATGTATATAATATTTATTATGATATTCTATATAATCAATAGATATATAATTACATTCAACACATTTATACATATATTAATATTTGAAAATCTATTAATTATCTCTCCCTTTTTAAAAAAACACATAATTAATAACATATCCCCCTTTCTGATTATTAAAAATAAAATAATTAAGTGAAAAGAAAAGAAAATTTTTCAAAAAAGGAATTGTACAGTATATGAAACAATTATTAAATGAAATACAAAAATTCTATTAATGATTATCATAAAAAAAATTATGATTATATAATAGGAATAAAAAACACATGAAACTGTAGGATATAATGAATTAAAAATAAATAGGTAAATTTAGGATAAATCACTTAATATATCATCCTCTCTTTTTAAATATAGTGATAATAATTACTCATATGATTTTAAGAAGATTAAAAAGATTAAAAAATATTTTAATAAAACAAAAAAATGTGACAATTTGAAAAAGTTATGAAAATAAAATAGGATAAATGAATACTAAAAAGGTAATTTTAATGTTATATGAAAAATACATTTCAATGAGTTAATTTGAAAAGGTGAAGATAAATTTTTTTAAAATGATGAAAAATAATGCTTCCCTTATTTTATGAAAATGGAATAATTAATGAGTGATACATATTTTATTTATATAAATGTGGTTCAATAGGAATTTGAATTTATAGAATATTGAAAAACCATTACCTTGTAGATCAATCCAATATTATCTGGATAAAGAAAAAAGATATGATCCTTTTATAAATGGTATTTAATTAGAATATCAACAGGTAAATTATAGATCAATCACAATATGATTCAAATAGAATATTTTAATTTAGAATCCACTATATTGCATGAAAATATATCATACAATAATTTTTTTCAAATTCATATAATAAATTTACTTTTTGTTACCCATGACTATCTTGAAATATTAGTTTATAAAATAATTAACATTCAAAACATTTTGGTCATCTTTGATTAGATTATAATGTTTTGGTAATAAAAAATTGATTACATTCATAAAAATTATTTTAATAAACACTGATATTCATCTGTCTCCCATCTCATTCATTTTTACAAACTCTGCCATGAATTAAAATCATTTATTTGTGAAACAATTTATAAAATTCGTTTTGAGAAATAAAATTCATATAAGAATGAGTTTGTGATGTTCATCCATTGTTTTAAAGAATAGTTATTATTTCTCTAAAATATTTTAGAGTCATTGACCATGTTATGATTTTTATAAAGAAGAGTTAATTTAGAAAATAATATCTATAGAACCTATATTTAATATTTTAAAACATACTAATCATGTGGAACTTCAGAGTTTAAATCCCCAAAAAAATTAATTTTAAATTAAAAAATTATTCATTTAATACATGATTTTCCTAATTATTAATTTTTTATTATAATATTATTTTAATAATGTTTTATATTTATGAAACCAATTTTTGAGATAATCCTACAAAAATTTATGCTCTTAATACTTATGTTGACTTTTCGGGAATGAATAACATGATATATAAAGTGATAACTAAACTCAATACCTTAATTGATATATTCCCTTAGGAAATTTTCAATTGATTTAGTTGATGTTGATGATTCCATTGGATCATCACTTGAAATACGAGCTAAAACATTGTGATCATTCTTATATTTTAAATCTCATTAAAATTATACTTGTGGAGTATGCATTTTGTCCGTATATGACAAATATTCATTCAGTTTTAGCACCTTACAATAGAAACTTCTGTTTGATTTTAAATTTCATAATATTAAAAATAAGAGTTCATTATTAAATTTATTTCAGTTTTGGAAAAGTATTCCATGTTTAAATTCTCTTCAATGTTACATACAAAATAACTATTATCTTTTATAAGATTAATATGAACATTATTAATCATTTTCTTGTCTTCCCTAACATTTTTTAGCATATAGAGTCTCATAGTAATTTCATTTATCATAGGGGATCTGATAAGATATTCTACTTTCATTTATATTATGTCCTTCCCATCATTAATGACCATAAACACGGGATCTTTTGTGGTTATTTAAGGAAGTATGAGTTTATTTATGATAATTGGTTTTCATAAATTATCATTGGGATACCATCCTCCTTAGAAAATTTAACAAACCCCATAAACATACTAGTAATAGATTAATATAAATGCACAGAGAAAAATTCAATATCAGGAAAACTCATATATAATCAATTATATTAAACATAAATAGTTAATTTTATTTCAATTATTTTAATTTCAATTTTTTGTATGCAATTTTTCATGTTTTAACATGTTTAAATTGATATTGATTATGAACATAATGGAAACCATTCAAATCATTCCCACTTTGATTAAAAAATTATATTTCATCAGCTTCCCAATCATAGTCATATTCATTAAATTGAAATTATTTACAAATTACCGTTTTCTAAATGGGATAATAGACGATTCTATGAAAATTTGTCCAAATATTCTTCTAATTAGAATAATTTATTCCTTCAAAAAATTGGAGCATGTTAAATGAATTAATATAAATTATAAAAATATAACAATTAAAAAGCGAATAAGTATTTGAAATCCATATTTTTTAACCTATAATATTTTAGATTATAATCCCAATGAATATATGCAATGCTAATCATTTATTTAGGTTGGATGGAATGAGTGGGAGATTTTCAATAAGAAAAATAAAATTGATTGACAATGGGAATTCGATTTTAGAAATATTTAACTGTTTATGAAATTAATAAAATGAAATTACTCATAAATTTACAATAATATAGTTCTATATTATATAATTAATATCAAATTTGAATAATTGATAGAGAATATGGGACATCATAAGAATATAACTAATTCAATATATGTGTGCATCATTGAATGTTAGAATGCATCATATAAATTGGAGAGTCAGCATAATTTCAATAGTGGTATGGTAATCGAACCCAATGTCCCCATCAATTTCCACCACTAGATTAGAGATATGTATCTTATTAGACCAATTATTTTATCAGATATAAATTAACAAAAATATCATTCTTTTAATAGAGATTACAAGAAACTAAGATTCCAATAATCATTGATGAAGATAATAAGAATCAAATGGATGAAGATGGTATGAGAAGTATATATTATTGTAGTAAAAATCAATTACATTTCTAATCACATATCCCTATAGATGTATAGAATAAATATATAAGGATATTATTGATATCATTGGATAATTTGAAATGAAGAATGGATTTTTGAGGGAAGGTATTAAGGTATGATATTAATTTCAAATATTAATTAATCTGAAGAGTGGTTACACACATTAATAATAAATATATAAGTACCCAATGTCACCATTTATATTCTTAACAATTTATAGAGAGATATTTGGAATACTTGATGAATTAATGTGATGAGTGTTGCCTTTTTACCAATCATAAATGATTTTCTATCACGCACTGAATCTAGTCACGATCAAATTTGACACCCAACCCAGTCTATGGAAATACCAAAAGGGATTTCCCAATCCCCAAGAATTGGAACAAGTTCCCAGGTATCCTGAAATGAAAATTGGGAAGGATTTTCCTTATTTTATAAACATAAAACAACAAACTAATCCAATAAAATAATCTGTATTTTTCAAACAAAAACATATTTCACAAAAAATCATAATTGAATTAAAAAATTTATAACCAAATGCAAAGACTATAAAAAAATAAAAATGGAAAAAATGACAGCCTAATAACCACTTCATTGTATAGGGGCACCACCCTCAAGCCATCTTCATGACACTATTCCAAGAAGAACCGCCAGAAACCCAAAGCACTGGCACTAAAAGATTTACCCAAACCTACGTCAAAATAACAAAGTCCACATACAACCAAGGGTGTGAGTAGGGTGTTATCCAAATCCTAGTTTTATTCCACCACAAAAATATTTCATGTGATAATCATTATAAGAAAAAATCATGCATGTCTTTTAAATAAGAAATGTGAGCAACAATTTCAAAAAATAAAACTTTAAATAAAAACAGCCTTCTAGTGGGATACTTAAAAAGAAATAATTTTTTTTAAAATATAATGAAATTTCATGGGAATTAATCTATCCTAACATATCATAAGTGGAAGATAAATATAAAATATCCAATGATCACTAGAAATGAGAAAACAACCATAGGAACCAGCTTGTTGTGGGTCCAAGGTAACTCATACTCAGTGAAAGTAACCATATAAATAATGGTTCTCGTGCACTCGAGCCCCTAGTGAGGATCATAACCATAACCTAAGGGTCCACCAATATCATAATCACCATATTTATTTAGTTATATCATCATCAAAAATGATATGTTAAATAGGGGCCAAACCCCATGGGATCAGTAGCATGCTAGTACATGGCCACCCACCAAGATACTTGGGTTTTCCCTCTTGTGCTCAAACAAGTTCTACAATCCATGGGATAAAATATTCACATGAAAATACCACTTCCAATCAACACACAAAACAAATATCCCACACACATGTCACATGATACCATTTTCTATTCAAATTCCTTTTTGGGAATCATACTAAAACCAAAAAATCCCACAACTCAATTCAGCTCTCATTCAAACGTCAAAAATTCCATTAATTTTTTTTATAAAATCTGTCCAATATATTCCCAATCACATAAAATCACTTTCACCTTAAAATAGACCATTTAAAAAGTACACTCTTTCCAAAAAATGTTTCACAACGTCATTTCACCTCTTTTGTACATAAATAAACCTTTTAAATCTTTCACAAAACAATTCCAAAGAGTGTAACCAAGTTCTGCCCATAAAATACTTCTAAAACACCCATTTAAATTCCGAAAGAATACTAATATCACATCAATCAATAATTAGGAACCATAACATCATGAAATAAAACTATTCCATTAATCATTAAACTACCCCAAAGAACACAACATGGAATAAACATAAAAAAATAAACATTTTTACACAAAATTTCCACTTCAAAATGAACCACTTATCAAAATCTACCAAATATCATTTTCTCACCCAACACAATGGAATAGAATCGTGATAAAATTTTAGAAATGTAAAAACATACTCATCCAATAATTATCACACATGTAATCACCAACCATTTGTGCCAAAAACTCCAAACTTTTATGAAAAACATCAGTTGCACCACTACCACACCACTAGTATGTGAAATCAATCCCTAATATAGAATATTTAACGAAAATGACATAAATATAAAAATCTAGGTATGAACCATAGCTTTTGGATATTTTAGAATCTCTAGAAAAGTTAAAGAAACCCTGATCAAATTAGAGTAAAATGAGATGATACTCACTTACATGAGATATCATGAATAAAATGTTCCAAATCACCAGTATCTGAATTTACAAACATCCAAAAATTCAAGTGAGGTTCAAATATGGTTAAGGTGGTCATGTAGGAATTATAATGGGGGGAACGATTGAAAAAATAATGAGTTATTATAGAAACAGTTTACTTCTTTAAATCATGATGAATTGAGAAACCATGAGATGTTTCACCCAAATAAATGATGGAAATGAGCCCCAGTGAGGGATAAAAAAATATGGGGGGCACACCTACGGATACTATATTTGAATGGGAAGTTGAATCACCAAAAAACTGAAAATAATGAATATGATATTAAATAAAAAAATTTAACCAAAAATGTACTTATTGGATGGCCTATTTCCTTAAATAAAAATAGTACTCCACCATGATTATGGATTCCTATAGGGTCCAAATTGATATGTTGGTGTAAATAGGTTAGGTGTGGTCATGTTGTAAGTGTAATGGGTCTTAAATTTTAAAAATAAAATTAATATAAAAGAATAAAATTGGATTTTAAATCTGAAAATGGGCTCACTGTTTGGCTGAAATCATTAAAACTCTCCCTTTCAACCAAAAAAGTTTGGGAACCCCCCACAATAAAAAATCTGTAAATTATATGAAATATACCTTTAAAATAAATCATGGATTTAACAATTCTCCCATCATGAATTTTTATCCCCCGAAAATCCACAACAAGGCCAAAATAAAAAACCCAACCCAACTGATAGGCCAAAAATAACTCTTTTTCCATCTTTCGACAACCCTCAAAATGTTAAGATAACTCCAGTTGATCAATCAAGGAAAGAATAATCTAACCAAACAAAACATACACCAATTTCTTGATATGATCAAGCACATTTAATCATCATCATAAAACAAAACACCTCAAACACTATCTAAACATACTCAAGCAATTTACCCGAACATACAACATCATCAAACGGGGTAACCACAATCTCATTTCAACAAAACCATTTGGCACACTCTAATCCCAAAATTTACCCAAGTATTAAGTTAGCGGTTAAATAGATTAAAATGTGACAACCTATTTCCCAGAAAATACCAATCACACAACCAAGTTTCTGATATAGGGAGACACAAATTGACTCCCAACCATAAGAGAGAACTTAAATTTTCCCGAGATCGAATCATGACAATAAGAGGGGGAGGCTATAACAGAATCCCCCTCATAAGGGGAATACTTTCATCAGACTTTTCCAATGAAATATACATGAGACTTATAGTGGGTCTCCTCACTATAAGAACCAGCCATCGTTACCAAATATCATGGGCTGACACAAAAAGACTCCAAAATTGAATGAGTTGGCCCGGCCGCAGGGTTAGTCCAAACTATTTGGGAAATCAAGGGCTAACCATTCAGAGTACTCTGTCCAAAAGGGAAACTATGCATGGTTACATGGGCCTAGTCACAAGGCCATGCGAAGATAGTGTGATAGCTACTATCTCTTATCAAATAGTTTTCTAGTTTGGGGCACAGTTACTACTAAATGTGTGCAAACCATGTACTACTATCTTCCTAGACCAAATTTAATTCATTTCTCTATGAACTCAAGGAATCCAAAGGTAGAAAAGCTTGAACTTAGGAGATAACATGGAAACATGATCCCCCCCCCCAAATTTTCTCTGACCAAAAAAACTGGAGGAAAATATCAATACTAGAGGTCTATACTCTTCCCATTCTTTTTACCCAGGATGGGAATTACCCCAACAATTTTTAACAACCATAGGATTTCTGAGACTATGATCCAGCATTACTCTGGGACCTATGGATGGGGCTCAAATGATCGAAGTATCTTCGGCCCCATAGTTATGCCTTAGAAATCCCCATAATAGAACTTCTTCTTTCAATTCTACAAACAACTACAATGTGATCCCAGATGGGTTCAACAAGACACAACCCACTGCAAACTCACTTTATAGGAACATGAAATTTTCAAGAAATAAGATATTAGAATAACCACACACATCATCCTATTTTTCTTTGGTTGAAAAGTTTGGAGAGGAAAGGACATATGGAAACATCTAACTCTAAATAGAGGATGTCATGATTTTTCGAAGGGAGGAACACATCTGAAAAAATAGAGACTCTTAGTAGATTTCACACCCATCTCTTTTATAATCAAACAATCACATGAAATAACAAGGTGTCACCAGACATGACCCTTGCGACTTATAGAAACAATATATGGATAGTGACCTTAAGTTAAGTCCCAAACAACACACATTTTCTTACCAGTGGCTATATCAACCCTTATTGAACATATTACCCACATCGATGGTTTGACATGAACCCTGAATTCAGAGAGACTGATGAAAGATCCAGAGTCCCTCTAAGAGAATATTTAAAACAGAAAACCCCTAACCGCTTCCGCCATTGGTGATACAAGTAACTTAAATAACTAAGGCCACTTTCAACATTCTATGACCACTCTCCTGCTACAAGAGGATTTAAAAAACATAAAAAGAAATGGTGTGGACTCAACCTCTAATGCTCGTGAAAAAAACTCATTGAATTGATCAACTGGTAGAATTTCTAGTGGAGATGTAATCTGGGATGCACGTCATTCGTACCTAAAATCATTACTTGGGCATGGAAAATCCAACAAGGGATCCCAAAGACCCAAACAATCTGGTCCATTAGTCAAAAAATAACATGTCAAAACCGAACACATGAGGGGAGAAACTACAGTTGTCGCCTGAGCTTTTCTCCGTAAAGACCACTAACCATCCCTGAACTCGATGTATCAACAAAACACAAACCCAAAATATCATTCAAAGAAGTGGGGTTCTTGAACTCAAAACATCCCCCAACAACACGATTTCAGAAAACACATAAGATGGATCACCATAACTGATCATCAAGACATACTGTATTACATTAAAATAACTCTCATAATTGAAAATTAAGTGGTTTATGGATTAGCATAACCACAAATGTCATCTTATGGGAATCATACATTCATGTTTCCAAGCTACACTAGGAACCGTCATAATATCCATTCTGGAACTCATCCATTCATTCCATTTACCATCCATCGTCTAATTTAAACCTATGCATGTGGTCTCCTATGGAATTAACAATGGTAAAAATTAAAATTTCATTCCCCTTTCCAAAAGAAAAACATTCAACAGACACTTCCCTTTTTTCTCGAAACTGCTAATTTCCCGAAAATGTACCTAATTTACATCTTACAAATCATTTCATAAATCCCCAATAATTAAAATAAAAACTCACATTCAAGATATACATTAATTAATAACATTATAGACCATTTCAAAACACTCCCAATTTTATAGAAAAAACTCCAAATCATCAACACCCATCCTTTTAGAAACCGACCACTTATTATTTAAATCAGATTCAGATGATTCATAAAACGTTTCAAATTGATACTTGTTTCCAAGAAAATTGTTGTCTTAAAACCCAACAAATAAATTCATAAAACACTTCATTCAACTCAAAACACTTTTCAAAGATTCAAAAAAGTCTTCTTGGAATATATTTTGAAATACCATTCTATTATAACTCATACATTTAAAATAGGTGCAAACACACCATTTACCATTTGAAAATAGTTATGAAAATTCATTTCCACCATTTTAGAAATCAAGACACATTCACATTTCTGAAAAGTAATTTCATAAATGTTCTCATTTCGTAAATTAAGACTTCTTTATAATTTTAGAAATAAGCTTCCATGATTCGAAAACAAAAGGACACAAGATAATGCAAGAGGAAACTAGTTTTTGTGGGTGACTTGGACATATGGTTGGTGACCATATTCCAATAACTTTAACATCACAGAGAGTGTTATAAGGATATATCCCTGGCTACATGTGGTTTTCCAGGACATACGAGATCATTAAGGCCATTAACCCAACTCTCTATTCTTTTCCTCTAATCATCATCAAATCAAGAAAAATCAAAGGAATCAGATAAATCCTGACTTCCCACAAGGACTTGATTCAAGTCCTGAGGTGTGATGGCCAAGCACCCAAGTTATAATTGGAATGTCATGCCCCAACAATCTTAACTCAATTCTATCCCAAATCTTCCACAAAAATCCATACCCAATGAGTGGACCTCCCATTGATACCATTTTGTCACGAACTGAATCTGGTCTCTATAAAAACCAGAAACAGACATGGAACATGGAAATGGTAGAAGAGCGTTGCCAATCCCTATGGGCCATCACATGTTACAAAGTATCAAAAATGAAATTTGATAATGATATACCCGAGTTAATAAAAATAAAACAATAAATTAATCAAATAAATCAAATCTAGATTTTTGAAACCAAGAAATATTTTACAAAATTTCAGAATTGAAGTACATAATCTAGAAAAAAACTAAAAGACTATAAAAAAAGAAAAATGTAAAAATGGACAGCCCAAGTACCTCCTCATCAAAAAAGAAACCACCCTCAATCCATCTCTAGGACACTACACCAAGAAGGACTGCTAGAAACCCAAACCACTAGCACTAAAAGCATTCCCTAAAAGTTTAAAAAATAACCAACTCTGCATATACCCAATGGTGTAACAAGGGTTTGATCTAAATACCAGTAGGATTCCACATCAAAAATATTCCATGCGATAATCATTATAAGAATAAATGATTTCATATTTTATAAACAGTAAATTGTATTAACAATTTCTTAAAGATGAAGCATTACAAAAAACAACATTCAAGTGGGATACATTAAAAAATCCACACTTTTAAATAAAATTTTACAACTACTAAATTTCACCAACCAAACAAAATGTATGAAGACGGTAAGTATAAATTATCTAATGACTACTACCAATTTAAAATAACCATAGGCACTTGCTCGATGTGGGTCCCAAGTACCTCATACATGGTAAAAGTAACCATACAAATATCGGTTCTTGTGCACACGAGCCTCTAGTAGGGATCATACCCATAACCTAGTGGTCCACCAACATCCTCATAACCATTGTCTATTTACTTCTATCATCATAAATCATTCTACGTGAAAAAGTGGACAAATCCTATAGGATCACTAGCATACTAGTACACATCCATGAACCTTGAAACTTAGGTTTTACCTCTTGTGCTCAAACATATTCCATAGGACATGAAATACTATTTTCACATGAAAATACCACTTCCATGTCACACACGAACGCCAAACATCCCACACAAATTTCACATGATCCCCTATTTTAATTAAATTAATTTTATAAATCAAACTCAGACTAAAACACGCCACAACACATTTCACCTCTCTTTCACACTTCAACAAAATCCATTAAAAATTTTATAAATCCTTTCCAAAATAGTGCACATCACATAAGAGCACATTCAATATAAAATAGAAAATTTTAAATGTACACTTCTACAAAAATAGTATTGAAGTATTGTTTCACCTCCTACATAAATAAACAATCCTTTTAAAACCATAACAATCCAATTCCATGGAGTGTAAACATGTTTTGTGGATAAAATAATTTTAAAACCCCTATTTGAAGTCCAAAATTAAACCAATATCACATAAAACAAGAATTGGTACTGTAACATCATTTAATTCAACTATTACATTAATAATAAAACAACCTCAATGAACACAACATTGAATACACATCAAAAAACATTAACTTTTGCAAAAAAAAATGCCACTTAAAAACCAACCATATAACTAATTCCACCAAATATAATATTTGCACCGAACACAATGTTAGATAATCAAAATAAAAATATAAATCAAGAAAAACATACTCACCCAATAATTCTTACACTTGGAATCACCTACCATATGTGCCAAAAAAACTCCAAACTATTGTGTGAAACATCAATCGCACCACCTCCACACCACAAGGAAGCAAAATCAAGCCCCAATCCACAAGATTTCACCAAAATGACAGAATATCAATCCCAAGGTATTAACCCTAGATTTATGTACATTTTAGAACCTCAGGAAAAGTTGAATAAACCCAACTAAAATGGAAGGAACATGAGAGGAAAACCACTCACTTGAGATATATTGAATAAAGCACCCAAAATACACGATTATATGAATTTAAAAACATCCAAAATCATATGTGAAGTTGGAAATTATTAAGGCGGTCATATAGGAACACAAACGAAGGAAAAGAGTGAGAAATTAAGGAGTTATGAAGGGAAAAAATTACCAGATCAAATCTGGAAGATTTGAGAAAGATTGATAATTTTCACTCTATCCCATGATATAAATGAGCTCCAAATTTGGAGACACAAATATGGGTGAGCGGATTGGGATGTTGGCTTTGTGTGGGAGGTGTAATCACCGAAAATGTGTTAAAATGAATATGATATTAAATATATTTTTAAAATTTAGAAATAGGCTTACGGGTAGGCCCAATTCCTTAAATAAAAACCGAAATACACCATGATTATGGATTCTTAGAGGGTCCAACTTGATATGGGGGAGTTAATAGGATAGCGGAGTCAGTGTTGGAATTGGAATGGGTAAAATTTGTTTAAAAATGAATGAAGTATAAATGAAAAAATAGGTTTTTTAATCAGGAAATGGGTTCACGGTTTGGCCCAAATCATGAAAATTCACCCATTCCTCCAAAAATTTCTGGAATACCCCCAAAAAAATTGAATTGAAATTTAATGATAATTACCTTTAAAATAAGTCAGGTATTTTACAATATATAAATATTTTCTTGATAACAAATGGTACTTGGTAGCCTCCACCAGGTTGTCATTAGGGTACCTAGAGGTCGTTGGTATTTGAATTCCCCCATCTTCTAGATGATGTAAGACACCAATCAATAATATTCTGGGATTAATAAGGGAATCAATTGAGTTATCAAATATCCATTAAATTATATTAAATATGTACTAATATCAAATAAATGTAATAGTTAGAAATCTATATTTCTATTTTAGATCATGAAATAACTATAATAAAGACTGAGTGGAATAATATATGTGTGCTATTCAAGAGATAACAACATTAATTTATATTCTATGTGGTAATAATGGGTTTGATAGAGAAATGGGAATATTAAGAGTGAAAATTTAATTGTGGACAATATTTTAGAAACAATAATAGAACAGTTGATTCACTCCCACCCTCGTGTGAATATGAAGGATAATTTAAGCAAATGAGTTTTTATTGGAACATTATTTATGAATTATTTAAAATTATTTCATCTAATATTTCATTATGAAATGAAGTATTTGGGTGATCAATTATGTTATTTTTAATTTTTTTGAATGAGTCAGTTTCAAGGGATGAATTTATCAACACACAATATTTTTCTATTGAATTTACCTACTTATATAAATGTTTAATATTTAGTGATTTTGTATTATATAATTAACATTAAACACATTACTATGGATCAAAAAATTTATTATATTCATTTAAATATAACATTTAGTGATTAAATATAATCATAAGAATTGAAAAATTTTCAAATTATTAAAAATTATAAATTTCAATAATGACAATATATAAATTTGGATCTTCTATATCCACTAGAATAACCGAACTCATGAACTAGTCATTAGAAATGAAAACAAATATTAGAAAAAAATAATTTCTCATAAAAATGATAATATTTTAAACCTTAGGAGATAATATTAGATAATTAATAATGAATTGAATATAATGTAATTATATGTATGTAAAATGATATGACCAATATATATCTGACTATTATATTAATAATCTTAGAGTAGTAAAGTTTATATAAGTATTGGAATAGTAATATCACCAATAAAAAATATATTTAGACCATTATAATATTATATTACATTATGGAACTGTAATATAACATTTATGTTTCCTAAAAAATGAATTTATCATTTATTGTTGTCCTAGTACAAGTTAATTAAATTTTAGAAATGAATAAATAAGTGTTCTTTTTTCAATAAAACATAATTAGGTTATTTGAATTTTAATTAAAAAAATTATTGACTAAAAAAAATTATTTTCAAAAATGGGATTTTAATTTACTATAAACTTGTGTTATCATGAAAACTCAACTTTATTTAACTATCATATAATTTTTATAGGGTTAGAAAATTTTTCATAATATTAAAATATTAATTTTTCAAAAAAATTAATTATTTATTTTAAATTTTAATTTCACATTTATAAAAAATTATTTTACTAATATTGATTTATTTTTTGGAATCTAATTTACCAAAAAATTTCATATTGAAATTCATTTTTTCAGTAATGTAAATATAATTTTTGGTGAAAAGTAACAAATTGAAATAATAAAAAAATTACATTTTCATAAAAATATATGAAGAAATTTGTTGTGGATATTGTATGATCCCATTGGATTATAATCACTTGAACCATTAACTATATCTATTATGGTATTAATCACCATTTCTATTCTTGATCCTAAATAATAAATTAATGAATATAATATTCAAATCACCCCTCTACTCCATTTATAAATACAACCCCTCAAAAACTCTTCTTATCAAAATTTATCACATTATTTTTATAAATAATATTAAAAAAATTGATTTTATTCATGTCTAGACATATTAAAATCCATATTATCCACAAATATCAGTCCATTGTTCTTTATGTGGAAGCCTAAGAGGATAAAACCAATAGAAGAGGTAAATTTTCAACCAAACCCCTTACAGTTTAAATATTATTATACAAAGACATATTTTTTCCATCCACATACACATAATAATATAAATATCCTAAATATAATGAAATCCTATTGTAAAATATCCATCTTTTATCCTCCCAAAATTTTATTATAAAAATAAAGTCGTGTTCACAGTATGGTGTGTTCATCACCACTATGAATAACATACAAATTTTTTTCCACTACCTTCATTATGAGTTAAGTATATATTTTTAGTATATAATTTTAATACAATAAGTATACTATAAATTATATCATTATAAATGAATTTAATAATTAACTGTTAAAGAAATAAAAAAATCTTGTTCATAGTGGTGGGTAAAATTGCCAAAAACAACCTAGCTGTAAAATGAGATAGTTTATACTAAATGAATTATCCCTATATCAGAAAATAAAATTAAGTATTTTTGAATATTTAAATTTTTGTAAGAAAATGAGTATAAATTTATATTAATTCTTGTGTTTTTTTCTCATTTTATATGAATCTGAATAATTGTTCACAAGTGATTTGACCTTAAATCTATGAAATCGATTCCATCAAAATCAAAAAAATTACCATTAAGTGTCATTAATATGGATATAAATGAACATAATTTTGTTATAGTGATTAATATATTTATTAAAATGGTTATTAATTTATTAAATAATTCATAATATTTTATTACTTAGGATGTTCTGTATATATGTATAATGATTCAAAAACCTATGGTAATGGATCACTCTAAACCACCATATTTTCTTCAGGTTAGAATATATCCTCCTTTACATCAAAATATATATATATAATTCATATATAATTAATTTATATTATTTTAATTATTATATAAACTTATAAATCCAATTTATTCCACTATTCCATGATGTGTATAAATTAGTTTTAAAGGTTCTCATCTCTATTTCATTCAATATGAAACACTGATTAAAGTAAACTTATATTTTTCATAGTCAATTTCATTTACAACTTTTTAAAAATTATTAAATAAATCATTATTGATAAAATATATCATTTTATCCTGGAAATCCATTTATCATTTTTGGTTTTATGGATTCATAAATACTCTTTCCGCTCATTAAATAATCATTATCCTTTTCCCTATAACCATTTCTATGTTCTACTTTTAAAATGTTTTTTCCCCAATATTTTTCACATATTACCTTTTATTGGTATTATATTTCATGTAATATAAATTATTTTCTGAAATTCACTCTAATTAATGTGTTATTCGATTATATTATAGAAAAAACAATGATATTCCTTCTGATTATGATATACAACATAGTTCTGAAACTCATTTAATTTTATGGGTATTCATTATATTTATGTGTAATTTTTTATTTCATTTAGAGAAATAAATATGAATATAACTGTTACGATGGAAATACCATGATATGGGTATAATTTATCTTGTTGTTTTTATGTATCTTGAGATGCTATATAGGGATTATAGAGTAAACCAAATCTGTAAAGGGGATCTATCGACTATCTAATTTTCTCTTATTGAATAAACATGAAATATGTATATTCCTTTGTTTTTCTTTCCTCCACATTCATATTATTAAATTATCAATTGATTACATATTATTTCTCTGATGCTACAATATTATTATTCATTATCCTTCCCATTTAGGATATCATTTTATTCATTTGGACTCATATTCCATTCTTTGTAACCATTTTTATTCCCTTACTATTATTTTTATTAATGATTTTTTTATGTATTCAATATATTTTACTCTGTGGTTTAAATTACTCAATTGGTATTTGGAGGTCATTATTTAAGCTAAATAATTAATGTTTCATTTTATTTTCATTTCGATATATTACGAGCAAATTATTCAAGTAACATTGTACCAGTCTATCGTTGGGACGTGTTTCTCAGATATTTAGTTAAAAAATCAATTATTAATATGTATCAATGGCTTCATACACTAATTTTTTGATTAGAATAAGGTATAGTCATTTTTTAGATAATGCCTATTTTATATTAGTTGAGATACTTCTTGAAATTTCCAAGTATATGATAATATAATGAAATACTGGTGAACATTAGAGTAAATTGTTTCCTAGAAATTATGCACCCTGTATTATACTACAAGTGGATATTTCTCCCTCGTATATTTACCAAGGATTAATATAAAAAAACATTATGTACGTGTATTTACTATACCTTTAACCGGTGGATGAACAAGATTCCTTGTTACACACCTAGTTTAAAAATCATGTGGTATATGTGTTATATAAATCAAAATTTCTTCATAAACAAATATATAGGACATGGATAGATTTTTAAAATATAAAAAATAATAGTGAAATTACCTTGGATAACCTAGATCGAATCCCAACGACACTTATTTTGTAATATATATATATAATATATATGTAATTATTAAAACATTATTCATTTTACACACACACATATATATATATTTATACCTGTTATTATTTTGGGAATACTAGATGAATATAAAATGGTTAAAGAAAAATTAAAGGGGAAATAATTATCTATTTTTTAGATCAAGATATCATGTATGATTATAGATTTACACAGTCATTTATCTCATTCATATTATATTGAATTATTAATACACCAAAAAAAAAATTTATATGTTTTATATTAGAAAATAAAATGGTGAAATTGTTTCATATCATGTATAAAAATTATCTCATGTCTAACCTATCATACATCAATAATATGTAACACAAGAAATATTGATGAATATCCCTCAAATAATATTTTACATTAACATCATCTCCCCAAATATCGCATAGGTATCCTTCCGAACATCATTAAATTAAACCCTATGAGGGCACCGACCACAGTCAATTTGATAACAAAAAAATTTATCAGTATTCCTATGATTTTTAAATTATTACAACCATTTTAATATCATTTAAATTTTCCAATACATTCACAATTTAAATATTATTTGAATAAATCATGATTCATTAGTCAAACCTTGGTTTCTAAATTATAGTCATAATCTTTTCATCTATTCTGATTTATAATTTTATAGCCTTTTGTCATAACAAATGGATCCCTAGTCTCTTGTTTCATAGACTCCATCCCTTGGCTACATCATTAATTTTTTTTATTAGTGTTTGTTTCTATGAGAAATCTATTTTATCCTCAGCTATTATTAACTCCAAAATCCATCCTATCTTTCAAACAAAGGTTGTTATGCCAAACTTTCAAGAACAACCACCTTTGGTGTCCTTCTTCAATTGATAGTAATGAAGACTATACCACCAAATTCCCACCTATAATATGATATAAGATCGAGAATATCTTAGAGGGAACAAAAATATATATATATCTCCAATTATCCTCATAAATCCACGTATTTAAGAGAAAACCATTAATTTAATACATTATATTATAAATAAAATAAATAGAAAACTCATGTAATGTTATACATCAAACCAAATCATTAAACGATATACTTTATGAAAATTTTGGTGATATTAACACCATGAATACATGGTAACACCGTCCACCACCATGAAAAACTAATATCCTACTTGATAACTATTCTTATCCTACATAGTTGAATGACATATACATATAAATTTATATATAAATGAGATTATACATTAACAAAGTAAGGTCATCCCCATAAAAAATCAAGAAAACATGGAATAAGTACTCTAATTACTCATTAAAAAAGTAGTGAAACCAAAAAAATTCTATATTAGGCTATTAAATTTCTCAACCTAATAAAAGATTAATCTCCAATATCTTCATACTATTGTTATTTCATAATTCGTAGAAACTATAAGGAATGGTTCCCATAACAACACCATGTTAAACTATTCTCCATCACAGAAAACAACATATATCCAAGTGTACTTTTCCCATCCATATATCCACCTAAAAACATTTCCAGATCATGACCTTAACCACAAAATCATATTTCCAAATCCTTATACCTCAAATATATATCCATATCACCACCAAAAAAATATATATCCTCATATAGAGGTATATGTAATGAATGAAAATAAACTTATTCCCTTCTCCTTCAATATACACCCTGATAATCACCAACATATCTACCTATTCATCACATTAAAACTACAGGCTTCCACATTTTATTTAATATAAAGAAGGATGGTAATAGTTAAATTATCTTAATATATCATCTCTATATTTATTATATTGGATGTACCCAGAATCCATAACATGGTAATGGTGTCTGTAATGTTATGGTACATTAGAAGTTATTCATATAAAAACTATAATTGATATAAAATACAACATATAACTAAACTACGATAAAATGCACGACACACAATGTTATATCAACATGAAATATCTCACTATAATAACACCATTTCCAACAATTTCCACATCCCAATCCAACGCCACTAATACAAAATATCACTATTTTTTCTAAAAAATTAATCATAATATCATTTAAAATTTCAAGGACATATTCATATTAATCAATTAACAACCACCATACATTGATTAATCATTTTATATTTTTAACCACCTATTATTTAGTTCCAAATAAATTATGTTCCACATTTATTTTCATATACCACATTAATTTATACCATACACAATATATTCAATAGGAATTATATCATCATCCTCACATGTTAACATTAATTAAATTACATTAACATTAAACTATATCCAATTCTAAATTATAATAATATTTTCAACCATTTATCATTTACTTCAATAAAACATAGATACTGAACACCATGCCTTATTAGTAATTAATTCATTACAATTCCATAAATCTAGAAAAAAATTACATGACCAAAAATATACATATACATGTCACATCAATAACTGAAATATCTCATGCCAAATCCACATCATAAACTCCCCCATTATTACTATTATGATCCTCACCACACTATAAAAACCACATCTAACACTAAACGAAAAAAAAATCACATAATCACTCCTTTCAAAATAACATTGGAAAACACATTAAAACCAATCTAATTACTAAAAATAAATAAAATATTTTGATTATAGTAAGTACAAAAAAAATTATTTAAAATTGATAATATTTCTATGTAATTCATGATTCTATAATTATTCATATAGTATTATTATGAAATTTCTATGTAAATTTCTTATTTCCATATCCCCTCTATAACTAATATTATTAGGTATGTTTCCCAATTCTTAATATGAAAATATGAAAATAATAATAACAAATAAAATAATATAATATATCCTATAAACAAAGAAAGTATACATATATATGAAATAATAATGAAATTGAATAATACGTATATAAATAATATATTCCTTTAAAATTTCATTATTCCAGTTATTGATTTCATTAATTTATATCAAATCATTTATCTGATATGCAAATAGAATTATATCTTAAAAGATAGACCATATGATTAGAATATAGATGTAATATACCAATACTTTAGGTGAGGGTTTAATGAATGTTGTGAAATAATGAACAATAACTAACAATTAAACAAAACCAAACTCAAAACGATTCCCCATGTCATCTAACATCCATAAAACCCGATATATACTATATCTAAACTCCAAGAATACAAAATCATGTCCACTATTATAACCTATCATAAAGAATGGAAAATATAAATAAGGGGTGGTAACTGTATGAAATAGAACAGTCTATTTTTGGAAGGACTAATCCCATGAATCAACAATCTACGATCCTCATAGAGTTTACCAAGGGGAATAAAATGGAAGAAAAAGATAATCTAGGGATTGAGGGGAAAATAGGCGTAGATAAAAAAGGTCAAATATGAATGAATATATAATGATGATTTTGATGATTCATCTACACTATGAGGAACCCCATACCATTGCATAGTATAGACAGTCAAATGTAATTTGTAATATCATTCCTTCAAAACATTCATATATCCCATGTTTCTCATATGTTTCTCCCATTTTAGAATAACAAATAACCCATTTTAAAGAAAAATAGCATTTAAAACGACCATTTATCCCCCAAAAAATATAACTTCCCCCAAGAACCACTATGATTTAATCATTAGACCTTATGCATTCTAAATAAGACACATATAATATAAATGAAATTAACTCGCCTAAAATTTTTCATAGATTATGATGTTATCTAAATTATGATTATTAGTCATCTGTGCTTACCATAAGGACTCATCCATGAACTAAAAGGGATAAAACTTACATAAAATCTCACATCTACAACATAGATTAACTCCATGGATTAAACACGTCTAAATGGATATTATCATAATGAAACTCCATAAATTCTTTAAAATAACCAACAATCTATGCTAAAAAATCCACAAATATATTCGAAAAAATATAGCACATATCGAAATATTTTTTTATTGAGGAATGAATAAAGTATTCCATTATCTATAAAACCACTATATACATCTAAAATACATCAAAACCCAATATACTATAAAATATAGGACCAATGTTGGTATGTGTAAAATTTTTTAACTAAATATCTGGTTGACACTGAGACCATGTTGTCATATATTCTCAGACACACCATTACATAACCATTTGATTTTATATATTTCCAGGGTTGTTTAACACCCCATTATTTCTTAGTACGTTATCTGATTAATGTAATTCTATAGCATGCGCTACACGCAACACTGAGTTCAAGCGCACCACAACTTACTAAACTAACCATTCAAAAAGATGTTTTTAATAGTGATAACTTTATTTTGAATCATATATAATCTAAATAATTTTAACATCCATATTATTTGTTTCTTAGACATAACAAAAGAACAAATCCATTTTTTCGACTAAAGAAACTATTTATGAAAAAATGCTATTTTACCGCCTTTTAATGGAGAACCCATTTTAAAACCAATATTTGACACTTTTATATATCCAATTTAATGAAATTAAATTCTTCTTTATATGCGGGACATAAAAATTTAGTTTGGATAAATTTATGGTACTTTTCTAATATCATTCTTATTTTGATGAATAGTTAAAAATACTATGTTTTAATTTAAAACAACATTATTAATAGAAATAATTTATAGTGATAAATAATAAATTTTAATGTTTTGGAAGTATAATTAAATTAAATTTTTAACATTTAAAATATTTATGTTATTATAAGTAATTTCAAATTTACATTTGACATAAACACATGTCAATCTTTTGATAGTTTTTTCTGTTTAAAAACTCCCTTTTTGATTTTGACAACATAAATTAATTTCAAATTATTAAATGGTACATATATGTTTTAAGTTTGGTATAACAGACTTCATTTTTTAATTCTTAATATCAAAATTATATTACGGTAAATTTTTGGTATTTATATGAAAACATTCAATTTTCGATGAATAGTGAAAAACAATACGTTATTATATAAAACCAATGTTTTTTATATAATTATTTACTTTATTATAATTTATTTTAAGTAAAAATGGATATATAATACCTATATAAGTTCAGTTTAATTCATTGGAGTTATTTTATAATAAGTTTACATATATAAAATTTTATCAAACTTTTTACCGTCTTTTACCCATATTTTAAGAGCATTTTCAAATCTGCATAAACCTTATTTTTATTTCTTTTGTGAGTTGAATTATAAAAATCTTAAAGACATAGTTAATATCAGTAAGTAAAATTTTGTTCAATAATATCAATTTTTTTGAATAGTTACTTATGCTTTTTATTTACCACGATTAAAAGTAAATAGGGTAATTAAGTGTAGAAATGATTTCATAATTACTATAACACATGTCCTAATTCTATTGGATAAGTATAATTAGACAATAAAAACAATACGTCTAATATATTACCCTCTTTGGTCTACATGGATAAGATTAGGACATTTGTTATTATTTTATTTAAAGAAAAGTTAAATTCATTAAATTCAATGTTTAATAACTAAACCATTTTTAATATCGGGTTATTCATAAGATAATTTAAACTATATATATTCATTAGAAATATAAATTAATTTACCACATATGTGTATTTTATTTATAATTTTTAGACATTAGATAATTTAATTTATTAGCGACATAGTGATGATGCTGTAATTACCATAATAATGAATGATTAAAATAATTGTTATTATAAATATCCAAATAAATGTAAATTGGGACTTTGGATGAATTAACCTTATTTTATAGGTTAATATTTCAGGTTATTGGTTGTTAAATAAATTTTATTTAAAGTGATAAATTTTTTATGTCTTTCAAAAAAATTAAATCCTAAATAGTGTTAAAACTGAAATATTTGAATTTTTAAAAAACAATATTATATTATTAATTGATATAATATTCCTAAAATATAAGGATCTGTCAAAAGACATATATTAGGTTATATATATTAATAATGAACCACATGTAATTTTCTTGGCTTGTTATAGTATGTTTATTAACCATATAATCTAAAAATCCAAAGAGATATGATAAATGTCAACTTATTTAACTACGAGTTAAACCTATAAGATAAGGATAATATGATGGCCTAAACCTATCTAAAAGCTATTTTTTGAGAATTTTTAGAAGCATCACCACCTTATACTTTAATAAGTCGTTTAGGAGCCATTAGATACCGAAAATAGTTTTATTATAAAATAATATTTCAATCATTTCTTAAATTGACCATCACCTCTCTTATAAAAGGGAACTTACACTTCTCTTAATTTATCACCTCCAAAGCCATTTTGATTGGCCAAACCCAACCAAAATATCCTCCCAAGTATCCTTCATTCATTTCAGAGGCATTACATTGATCATAAATCCAACCTATGGATCCATTTTGATCAAATCAAAAGGAAGAACCCAAAGATGAGGTATATATTTCATCACCTCTTTCAAGTTATTTTCTTCATCCACATCCTATTTCTTTGTTTTTTCCATTATAAAATAATATATCCAATATATTCTATATAATTTGATGTTAATATAAATATTTTACAACCATATTCATTATTCTTTCCATTCTATAAATTACACAGTCACCATACGTGCGTACATACGACTTAACATCTCCACATCATGGTGTATTTTCTTATTCTAAAACATTATTATTTGGATGGGTATAATAATGAGTATAAATAATGTAAATAAAAAATATTACATGTTAATTATTCTATATATAAGATATACCATCCAATTACAAAATATTTCCCCATCAATACAATGATATTGTCGCTGTGCGTACGTACAGATTATTGTCTCCACGACATGATGAGATTCATTTCCACGTTCAACATTCAATGATGATTATAAAAATATATATCATTAATAAGTATGTAATATATGATATAATAATGTAACTAGATATATATATATATGTAATTACATAGATCTTTTTTCACTTAGTTCTGTTCAATATGATATGAAAACGGAAACGACGTTTATGCGTACGTATGGCCTACCGTCTCCATAAACATAGTTTTCCATATCATATATCTAAGTATTATACATATTTATTTTATAAATATATATGATATATAAATAATGTGTTAAATTATTTATCTATTTAAATCATGATATAAATGATACAATTAAGAATAACAACTTAAAACATGTATGACAAAGAAAGCGATTATTACATGAAATGTATATTTAAAATGGAAATAATTACTAAATGGTTAGTATAAAGTCATATATGAATCATTTATGATATAATAAATATGAATATGGTTCTGTAATAATTTAAAAACATACTATGGTCATTATATAAGAGGTTAAACGTACCCTCGACGAAAGGAAAGTTCAAGGTAAGGGTTAATTTCACAATCTCATTATTATCCGAGGTTGTTTTTTCATGTAAGTATCTACTAGGACATATTTATTATCCTTATCCAGGTTCCATAACAGTTCTTTCAAAGTGATTATTTTTAAGGTACTTTTTTAATAAGACTTCATTTTAAATGTATTAAAGATTTATTCTTCTATACTTTTCCACTATTGTCCATGTTTTTAAAAGGTTTTTGAGGATTTATTTATATGGACAAGATTTTTTTTAAAATGTTAATTCATATAAAAAGTTTCAAATTGATATTGGAGATGATGATTCAAAAATGTCTTTAAATGTCTTCATTTCTAAATTTATTTATTTTTAAATATTTTCACGAAAAGGGTTATTTATCTTAAAGAGTTTTACAAATCATTTTCATCTATGTCGAAATAATTTGATGGTTTTTAAACTTGTTTTATGTTGATTTATTATGATACAAATCTTCCATATTGTATTGAATATTTTATGATATGTTTGATTTTGGATGTGTTATTTTTATACCATTCATGGTTTATGGTTAAATTATTGACATTTTGTATGTTAGTTTTAATCTTAATGTTTATGTTATGTTTCATCCTTTTCATATGAGGAATGTATTGGACTTAGTGTGTGACAAGTGGAGCCCACTATAGCTCTTGGATGCATCTGTAAGTCTTATGAAACAATTAGATGTGGAATTTTCTGAAGCCTTTTCCAATTTGATATATGGTTTTTTCTGAGGCCTAAATCCTTTTTGGACATCTTGGCCATGGCCTTGACAAGATGTTCCAGAATGTCGGGAATAATACATTCCCTAATTTTGAAAATATTATTGATGGTTCATGTGGTTATTCGACTAGTAGAATCCCCAGGACTAGGTTTTATTATGACATTATATTCTTAACTCATATTCCTTCCATAAAGTGTTCATATTTATTATTTGTAAAGGAATAGGTTTTCAATTATTCACCATGCATGATGTTTATGTTATCTTCCACTGTATTACTTTCCCTTACTGAGAGTTTGATCTCACCCGATTCTCATGTTTCATTTTCCATGGTTATGAAGAAGTTAGTTATGAGTGACAAGCATGAATAATCTAGGAGGATTGGATGTTTATAATGGAATAATTTAGTGTTGTATTTCTTTTCAAATTGTATGTTTGAACTTATGTATGCATCTTGTTTCCAAGACTGCTAAACTAATTAGTCCTTCAAGACATGATTCCTTGTAATAATGCCAATGTATTAAAATAATGCACCATCTCCAGTCTTATGGGGTCGAGGCGTTATAGGTGGGATGAATTATGTTTAAGATATTACATTCCCACATTATAAGATATTTAAAACAACATAATTTTCATTCTTATTTGGGTAATGAACACAATGATATTTTGGTATATAATTTTCATATTCAGTAATCAGTGGATTAATGTGTAATCATATCTCTCTGTATTAATTCATAATATTACCTTATAATGAATAAACATTATATAATAAAAAACAATACCATTAAGAATATTTGTATGTGAGGATATTAAAACATATATATTAGAATGGATGTGGAAAAAATCTAGAAATTACCAAATATGTTATCTAATTTATATATCATTTTTTTTAAAATGCAAAAGATAACAGAAGTTCTATGCAATAGTTTTGTATTCAGAAGTTGAAATGGTAACTCCTTTGGTATAATTCTTCATGTGAGACTGACATCAATAATTGATAGGCATTCATGAATATAAGAATCATAAAAAAGAGAATTTATGTTTCTAAAAAGGGACTATATAGGGTGTTATTATAAAATTACCTATAAGTTGTCACATAATACCCTAAGATATTTTTCATACTGAAAGGGTGATTCCAACAATAGTTTAATGATAGATGAATAGGTAATAAAATATGAAATATGATCTAATTATAAATTACGAATTATAGTGAGTAGTAATTTATAAATCCCTTCCCTTATAGGATCCTTACTAGTACCACCTACCTTAATACACAACTTGATATTTGAGAACACATGTTAGTTACACCCCTTAATAGAATAAAAATTACACAATACACCCCTTAATAGAATAAAAATTACACACAATTGTGTTTACATTCACCCAAACATATATATTAACTTTTATATAATGAGTTTGGGTGGAACTCCCTTTCTAATGGTGACATATAATAGTATATTGTGTAAGTTAAACCTATAATACAATCCTTACAAAATAATGAACACAATAAACACTGTTATTGATTTATAACCCTTTCCACTCCATCAACCAATATATTTTAATAAAATATTCTTGCTCAATCTAAAATGAAATAAGTAATATATATATATATATATTCTCAATGGTCAATAAGGAAATTAAATCAAAAATAAAAAAATATAATTTATTAATTTGTAATTTATTTCAACTAATATTATTAATAAAAATATAATTGATTGTTTAAAACAATTTTATTTACACATTTCATATCCTTTATCCTGGAAAAAATATTTATCCTAACAAGAAAAATAAAAATTCACAACATAAAGCATATAGGTATTAATGTAACAAATATAGTCCGAACAATATCAATTATCATATTGTCATGCCCGACATTAAAATTTATTTTTATTTTCTTATTTCCTTGGTACATGTTCTTGTTCTAAGGTCCGGGACGGGTCCTAGTCAAAAATATTTATTGTTAAACAATTTTATAGTGCTTCAAACCAGTCTGTGGTCACCGCACGGTTAGCGGTAGCCGTGCAGTCAACCTAGAATGCATTCAATTTCTCATTATTCTTATTATCATTATTATTTTTATTATTCTATTATTATTACTCTTTATATTATTTTATTATTATTATTATCATTATTAATATTATTATTATTATTATTATTTCTACTACATTATAATAAACATTAAAAAAGGAAAGGAAAAACCAGGAATACATGTGCTGTCACAACCCATCCTCAGGGCCTGTGTCGTGACTACCCCAAACCCGCCTTCCATAGGCCATGGGCTGGCGACTAGCACCAAAGGTGAATTCCCAATAAAAAGGGAAGGCATTGCATTTAACCCTAGAACACACATAGTCTAAACACAAGAAGTAGAAGCAACAAGTACTAATATAGAAAAGAATTGTGTGCTAAAAGTAAGTGGGCCAGTATACAAACTCAACTAAATAACAAGTACAAATACAAGTAAAAAGGGGAAATAGATCCTGGATCGTCCACCAGGGAATCCTACATGAAGGGTAGGTACAGAACACAAACAACTCAACCTTGAGGTACGTCTCGTCTAGTACATCTTTGAGCAGAGTCTCGTCCATCACCCACAGCCTCAATCACTTCTGAACATTGTCTACATAGAACACAACAAGGTGTGGGCAAAGCCCGCGCATGGGTGAGTATAACAATACTCCGTAGGGGACCCTGAGACCCCAAAGGTATGCCAGAACCCCCTAAGGATAATACAAATTACTAATATACAATCACAAATTATCAACCACCCCTACCTAGGTATATCCCATACATATAACTATGTTACCAATAACAGTACGGATCCAACTCTTGAGCTCAAGCACAACCCAGTCCCCAAAGGAAGTAAAGTTAATCACCTCGACGATATTGACTAAAAGAAAAATACTCAACTCACATGGGAGTAGAACTCATTTAGAGGAGTGGATATGATTATTTGTATCCATAGAATCATCTCCTCTGTCGATCCCACGTAGGATCCTGGAAAAATATCAGCACTGTCGAACCCACAGAGGATCTTGGAACAGAATTCATCACTGTCGGACCCATGGAGGATCCTGATCCAGTACCATCGCTGTCGAACAAACAAAGGATCCCGTTACATTATCGTCACTATCAAACCCAAGGAGGATTTTGGGACAGTATCATCACTGTTGAACCCACAGAGGACCCAATCATCTCAGTCGCAGCCAGCCATAGGGTTTCCGCACATAACATTCTCGATTCCGGGAGGGTCCTCTTCTCAAGCCAAGTGTCGATACATCAACTACCAATAAGTATTGAGTTGATGTATCCTGTAGTTTTTTCTTATCATAAGGATCCCAACGCGATAGATGTCGCTTCAATCGGTCACTCGGTCTGTGAGTTATTGGCATTTCCGTTCCAGGGGCCTGGTTGGTTTTTAGGTTTAAACCAACCTGACCGTACCCCTACTATGTCCAAACCTCAAGTGGGGTATTCCAAATGAACAATCCCGCTCTAATCCTTTTGTTTCCATATAAGGTTCTTTGTTCAAACACCTGTATCCCAAAATACAGATGAAAATGTAATTTCTGGTTAAATGGGTCCAGACTAGGTCCGACCCGATCCGCGGGGCAGACCCAGTCCATTGGGGCGGCCATACACGATGTGGCGTCCCATCCCAAAATGGCCCTGCCCAATGTGGAAGCCCGTCACGATGTAGAGGCCCGGCCAAGGGCGGCCCGGCCGTGGGGGGCCCAGCCGAGGGCGACCCGTCTGAGGGGGGCCTGACCGTGGGGGGCTACGTGGCCTGGCCCGCATGCCCAGGCTAGCCACGCCATGGGGGGGGGGGGGGTGCCGCACCCCTGGCTTCTGAAGTAACCTATTATCGGTGCCGGTTTGGAGTAAGGGGGGACCCTAAGTGTCCCGCCTTGTGGAGCACCTGCCGGTGGCCGGCTCAGTAGGCCGCCCTCCTTCATCCGTCGTGGCCTTGGGCTGTGGTTCCTCCACGGTGTGGCGTGATGGTGTCACGCCCATACCGTCCGACCGCCACGGAGTTCATTGTAATGACTCCTTCCACCGGTGTGGCAAAACGACATCGCGCCCCATCGTCACTGCCGCAACCCACTTGGTTGTGGCCCAATACTTCATGTGGCGCGACGACGTCGTGCTCCTCTAATGACCCGGCGGCCCCTGTGTCGCCAATTCTTCTCATGACTGGCTCGTTTCCGTTCTCCATGAATATCGCCGCCACCATATCCATCAGGAGAAGATAAATGAAGGAAGGTCAGTCCGTGTTCGTGCGGCCCGTACCCTACACGTTAAGATGATAAAAATGCAGTTCTCAATTCATAATTTGAACAACATAGAACAGAGGGTAAAAATAAAACCCGTACCTTGATTCAATTAACGTTGATGAAGTTACGAAAAAAGGCAGACGTCGATTCATTGATGTCGGGAAGCATCCGAGGATGAAGCATCATCGACATTCTTCGCGGGAAGCTCCTTCTCTTTTGGCTTGGTCGAAGATCAAAGGAGAATATCAGAATTCGTCGGTGGTTCTTTGTTGGAACGATGAAGCTCTCCTCTCTCAAGAATTTCCAAAAGATTATGCCAAACCCAAAAAAATAATAAAGGATGGTCTCTATTAATTATTTGTCACAACAACACAAAGTTGTGTTTAATTAAATGAGGCAACTTTTTTAATTATTTCTAAAGAATGGTTCAAATTCAAAATATAGAGGATGTGAGAAGTTCCAATTAATGAGGAGAGGATTCCAATTTATTAAAGGGAGTTAATGGGGGGGTTAAGCTTGTGGGTCCCCACCTAATAATATCCACCCAATGGAGGTAATGTTCCGATGGGCCCCACCCCCATAACCTCTCTTGCGAGGTTAGGGTGTCGTGGCCCCCACCACCAACCTCCACTTGGAGGATTAAAACTCCATAAAAATAAATATGAGTTACACTCATTTTTATTTAATTTATTTATAATCCCTAAAAATTAACTTCCTTTCTCGTTAACACACAACTGCGGTGATGGTCTCACTATGCAATCACCGAAGCTGCGAGGTCAACGGTGCCCTCAGATTTCAATTTCAAGCACTAGTTCAAAAGTTATAAAATTTCTCCCATATATTTACTAAACATAGCCGAACAAAACATAAGAATTTGATTCCGGGCACACCAGGCCTAGAAATCAAGCGCCGTCAGAAACATCGGACTAGGAAAATTTCCATGTATTTAAAAAAAATCCACGAAATTTTCGTGTCTTTACATTCACCCCATCTCAGGGATTTACGTCCCTGTAAGATACATCTCACACTAATGAAATATATAGGGGTACTGAGAACGCACTTGTGCCTCCCGCTCCCATGTGCTCTCTGAGAGGTTCTCGTGCTGCCAGCGAATGAGAACCTGAGGTATCGACCATCCACATAGGACCCTCTCCTATCGATCATCAATCTCCACTAGAACCTCCTTGAAAGTTTCCACGTCATCTATGTCCATCTCTCCATGGTAGATGATGTGGTATTGGTTGTGCATGTTTCTCCTCAACTGATATATGTGGAAGACCTCGTACACTCGGTGAAACTGAGGTTAAAGAGCTAGGTGGTAAGCCACCTTGACTACTTTGTTGAGAACCTGGAATGGTCTGATGAGTCGCAGAGATAACTTGCCGCCTCGGCCAAATATCCATAGACCTCATCAATGCGAGACCCATAAAAAGACGTGGTTTCCATCCTTGATCTCCAGTGTTCTCCGTAACCAATCAGCATTTGACTTCTTCCTGCTCTATGCAGTCATCATCCACACCTGGATGATCTGCACCTTCTCTGTCATAGAATGCACCATCGATAGTCCCATAAGTACCGACTCCCCTGGGTTAGTCCATCATAGAGGCAATCTGCAAGGTCGACCGTAATGAGCCTTGAAAGGTTCCATCCCGATGGTGCAGTGGAAGCTGTTGTTATACACAAACTCTACCAAGGGTAATTGATCCTCCTAGTAGCGACCGAAGTCGAGGACGCATGCACGGAGCATGTACTCGAGAGTATGAATGGTCCTCTCAGTCTGACAGTCCGTCTGTGGATGTAAGTAGGTGCTCAGTCGAAGCTACATCCCAAAAGACTCATGAAACCCCTTCCATATCCGTGAAGTGAAATGGGAATATCGATTAGAAACAGTCGTCGAAGGCACACCATGAAGTCGTATGCTAACCCATACGTTGAGGCATCCCAGGCTCTCTATTGAACCCTACTCACTGATTGGTATGAAGTGGAATGACAGGGTGAGTCGGTTGACAATCACTGTGATAGATTAATGTCACCTGGATGTACGTGGATGTCCCATCATGAAATCCCTGGATATCTCATTCCACTTCCACTCTAGGACCTCTAAGGGATGAACCAAGCCTGCTGGAACCTAGTGCCCCGCTATCACTTTCCGACAAGTGAGGAATTGTGAGACAAACTATACTATTGTCTTCTTTATAACTATCCACCAGAGCTGTCGTCGGAGGTCCTGATACATCTTCGTCACTCCTGTATATAGGGCTAAAGGAGATGTGTGAAACTCCCTCAACACTACATCCTGATGTGCAACTGGTACCACAGTACATCCTATGAAGAGAATGATATACTCCCCACCTTTAGAAAATACATAAGGTGCCTACCCTGTGGATATCTGATCACGTCATGTCTCATAGTCTACATCCCCACACAGTGCCTCCCTGACTCACTAAACAAGTGGAGGAGTGACTATGAGAGACTGTAGAAAGGCTGCTCCATATTTATCCACAAAGGATATCTGCAACGCGGCTAGCTGCTATGGTAGCTCTCCTAGTTGCTGAATGCCTAATCTCTAGATGAGAGCATCTTCTACAACATTTCCCTTCCCAGGTGTATAGACTATCTCGAAGTCATAGTCCTAGAGGAACTCAAGCCTTCATCACTATCTCAGGTTCTGGGCCTTTTGTGAGAAGATGTACCTGAGACTCTGGTAGTCAGAGTAGACTGTAAAACCCTTACCCATCAGATAGTGCTTCGACAACTTCAAGGTTAAGACCACTGCTACTAACTCTAGGTCATGGGTAGCATAGTTCTTCTCATGTTGTCTCATCTACTGAGAACCATATGTGATCACTACTCACTACTACATTAGGACACACCCAAGTCCAGTCCCTGATACATCGTAGTAAACTATGTACCCAACGCCCTCCTCTATTAGCCTCATGATGGGTGCACTAGTCAACCTCTACCTCAGCTCGTGAAATCTTTGCTGGAATCTCTCTGACCACATAATGGGTTGCCTCTTCATCATCAATGCTAAAAGCTGTGCAACAACTCTGGAGAAATCTGGCACAAATATCTGATAGTACATAGCCAGTCCCAGAAAACTCTGTACCTCCATCACACTCCTAGGTGGCTCCCAAGAATACACTACCTTGACCATCGCTGGATCCACTACATCTTCATCCTCTGAGATGATGTGTCCCAAGATGTGAACCTCTCAAATCCAAAACTGGCACTTCGAGAGCATATCATAAATCCAGTTCTCTTGGAGTGTGTCCTGTACTACCTGCAAATGGTAGGCATGCTCCTCCTCAGTATTCTATAAAATCAGTATGTCTTTGATAAAGACTACGACAAGGAGATCGAGGTAAGGCTGGAAGATCCTATTCATGAGACTCATGAACACTGCTAGAGTATTGGTCATGGTGAAGGGCATAACCAAGAACTTGTAGTGGACACACTGACACCTGATGGTCATCTTATGAACATCCTCGTCTCGAACATTGAGTTGGTGATTTCCAGACTTAAGGATTATCTTTGAGAACCATCGTTCTCCCATGAGTTGATCAAATAGGTAGTCAATCTTCAGAAGTGGGTACTTGTTTTTCACGTTCACCTGGTTCGGGTTCCAGTAATAAAAACAATGTCACAAGATCCCATCCACCTTCTTGGTGAACAAAATCGGGGATGACCAGGGAGAAACATTGGGTCAGATAAATCCCCTCCTCTACAAGTCCTCCAGATATACCTGGAACTCATAAAGCTCAGCGGGAGCCATCCGATATGCTGGAGTAGATATCAGTGTCTTCCCAGAGTACAGGTCAATTTAGAAGTCCAACTATCTATGATGAGGTAGTCCTGGAACATCGTCAGGGAAAACATCCACCTACTTGTCCACCACAATAGGAAAACATGGACTCCGCACATCAACCGCTCCTAGAATGAGACTAGCCAAATGATGTGTGATCGGATGCACCCTCCTCTCACTAAGTCCATCCTACACTGCAAAGGCTCCCTTCTGACCGGTGAAGGTCAACCTCATCACATCCACACGGACACAAACTCACATTCCGCCTAATACAGTTGATCTGAGCATGAACTGTGGATAACCAGTCCATGCCAAAGATGACGTCATAAGGCATCGACACCACTACGAGGAGATCCCAGCTGTTACTCCCACCTCCTAGAGTACACTCACATAGCCGACACCAGTGGATAATCATCGAGTCTACTCTCAGGGGAGTCTCTAACTATTAGGATCGAGCCGATTTCTTCGTCAGAATATCTGAGCTCCGAATGAGGGCAGGGGCAATAAAAAATGACTCGTACATGTGTCTTTAAGTAAAACATCAAGGGTGGAGTAGACATAGATAGTACCTCGAATCATCTCAGGTGCGATGTGGTCATTGGTCTCGACTGCCTGGAGCTGAGAAATCCCCTGTCTGCCAGCTCCCTGTGGACGGGGTGGACCTCTTGGTGGTGGTGGTGGTGGTAGGGTCTCAAAATTTCGTCCACCACCTGCAGCTCGGCCAACTCTTCTGCCACATTCGCCTGCTCCCGATAGACCACAACGACCAAACCTCTACCTCTGCCTGGGATGTTTCTCTACATTCTTCTTCTCATATTCATGGCAGGTTTTGTAGCCTTGAGCCATGTGACCCTACCCGCTCCATGCATAGCACTTCCTGCTCCTCGTATGGCTGGCTCTGTGTCGTGTTCCCCGCACAACCGAACCTGTATCCTGGGGTCGCCGACCTAATGGCCTGGTACTCTTGGAACTCTGCGACATCTATATAATAGCGGCTGTAGAAGACTCTACTATGTGTCACCATGTGGTGGGTCTCGCTACTGGTGACTGGCCAGCATGATAACTCTCCACAAGAAGGGCTCGCTCCAGCACCCCCTTTTGCATCGGGATGTTGAGGGAGATCATCGAAGCCCTGATCTCATGCCTGAGGGCCTCCTCGAAGGTCCAGGCCCTAAAGAATGGGTCTCGTACCATATCTGTGCAGTACCGCAAGAGGTTAGTGTACCTCGCTGAGTACTGAGCTACCTTCATGCTACCCTATTGTAGATGAAATATCTCTTGTATCCGCACCACACGATGGGTGGCTGGAACAAACTCCGACTGGAAGAGACTCTCAAAGTCTGCCTAGAGTAGTGATGCCACATCATCCACCTAGAGCATCAAGCTCCACCATCTGCCTGCTGCTACATGTAAAAGACTCGCTGCAAGGATCACCTTGAGGTCGGCTGGTGTCTCTACCAATCTGAAAACACTCACACCAGCCTCCAGCCAATCCTCAGCTACCTCTGGATCCGTCTCTCCCTGAAACATGGGCGGCCTCTAGCATTAGAATTTGTGCAACACACTCAGTCGATGTTCACTCTCTGCTATTGGAGACGGTGGAATCTGAGGCACATCGGGTAATATTATAGATTGTACCTTCGCTTTGATGGGGTGCAACACCGAGGCCTCATCGCTCGGTGGGAAACCATCTCGTACGAAACTCGAAACCCTAGCTGGCTGCCTACGTGGGGCCATCATGAAAAAAAAACAGTTGTGCCACATTTAAAACAATATACCTGGTGAAATGACACAATAAAATAATGAAGAAAATATTTCAATAGAAATACACATGCATTCAGTATTTTCGTGCACTGTGTCAGAAATCAGAAGTCCGAGTCCTAGTGTATCGATACGTCGGCTGCCGCACCAACACCGATTTCCCTAAACTAATAACCACACCAAAAAAACATAACACTATGGTTTTTAAATTAATCAAAGTCCAACTTATGCGGTATAACCAGATCCTCTGATACCAATTTGTCATGACCCATCCTCGGGGCTCGTGCCATGACTCCCCCAAGCCCACCTTCCATAGGCCAGGGGCTGGCGACTAGCACCAAAGGAGAATTGTCGATACAAAGGGAAGCCAGTGTCATTAATCCTATAACACACACAGTCTAAAAACAAGTAGTAGAAGTAAAAATTACTAATATAGAAAAATAATAGTTTTCTGAAAGTATTTGGGCTAGTATACAAACCCAACAGAACAACAAGTACAAGTACATGTAAAACGGAAAAAAACAGCTCCTAAATCATCCACCAGGGAATCCTACTTGAAGGGTAGGTACATTACACAAAAAAATAATCCCGGTGGTATGTCCCGTATAGTCCAGCTCTAAGAAACCTCTCATCTATCACCCTCATCCTCGATCACTACTGACCGTCATCTGCACAAAACACAACACGGTGTGGGCGAAGCCCGTTCAGGGGTGAGTATAACAATACTCAGTAGGGGACCCCAAGAACCCTGAAGGTCTCCCAAAATCTATTAATGATAAACCAAAGAATTAGGATTCAATCACGAAGTATCCACCATCCCAACTTAGGTATATACCCATACAAATACCTAAGTTACCAATCACAGTCTGACTCCAACTCTTGAGATCAAGCACAACCCAATCTACAAAGGAAGTAAAGTCAATCACCTCAATGATAATGATTTAAAGACAAAACACACATCACACATGTATACAACTCATTTAGTGGAGTGGAGATGATTATTTGTAGTCACTAAATCATATCCGTTGTCGAACCAATGTAAGATCCTAAAATAGTATCAACGATGTCGAACCCACGGAGGATCCTGGTACAGAAGCAAACACTCTCGAACCCACGAAGGATCCCGGTCCTGTACTATCGCTGTCAAACCCCTGGTGGATCATTGTATAGTATCGCCGCTATAGAACCAATGGAGTATTCTGGTACATTATCGTCGCAGTCGATCCCACAGAGGATCCTATCATATCAGTCGCAGCCAACCATAGGGTTTCCGCACAAAGCATGCTCGATTTTGGGAGGGTCCACTCCTCGAGCCAAGTGTCGATACATCAACTATCATGATGTCTCTAGATGATGTATCCCTCAGTTCCGTATCATCATAAGGAACCCAATCCAACAAACGATGGGTCAATCAAATGCCCGGTCTGTGAGTTATTGGCATTTGCATTATAGGGGCCCGGTTGGTTTTTCGGTTCAAACCAACATGGACATACCACAACTATTTCCAAACCTCATGTGGGGTATGCCAAAAGAATCTTCCTTCTCTAAGCCTTTCGTGTCCATAGACGGTTCATCATTCGGACACATGTAGCCCAAAATACGGACGAAAATGTTATTTCAGGTTAAATGGGTTCGGACTGGGTTTAACCCAGTCTGCGAGACTGACCCGGTACGATGGGGTGGCCCAGCTCGAAGTGGCGGCCCAGCTCGATGTGGCCCGACCCAATGTTGCAGCAGGCCCGAAGTGGCTTAGCCTGATGTGGCGGCCCATCCGAAGTGGTAGTCTGGCCCGAAGTGGCCCGGTCGACGGGGCCCGACCATGGGCGGCCTGTCTGAGGGTGGCCCGGTTGGATGGAGGGCCCACGTGGCATGGCGGGCCGGCCAGTGTGGCCAGCCTGTCCATGCCATGGGGGGGGGGGTTCCGCGCCCCCCGACCTCCGAAGTAACTGGTGCTAGGCACCAGTTTGGAGTACCGCAGGACCTGAAGTGTCCCGCCTTTTGTAGCGCCAGCCAGCAGCCGACTCAGTGGGCCGCCCTCCTCCATCCACCATGGACATTGGCCGTGTTTCCTCCCCGGCACGGCACGACAGTTCCGCAACCAAACCATTCGATAGCTGTGGTCATTGTGGTCGCACCTCCTTCCTACAGCGTTTTGTGACAGCAACGCGCCCCTCTGGCATAGCCGCGACCCGTTTGGTCGTGGCCCGTTCCTCCGCGTGGCACGAAAACTCCACGCTCCACTGGTGACCTAGCGGGCCCTGCACCGCCGGTTCTTCTCGTGGTTGGATCATTTACAATCACCATGCATATCACTGCCACCATCGACATCAAGAGAAGATAAACGGAGTGGAGGTTGGGCAGCGTTTGTGCATCCATCACCCTCTGCTTTATGATCTTAAAAATGAAATTCTAAATCCTCAATTTGAACAACATGAATAGATAGTAAAACTCAAACCCCTACCTTGATTCGATGAACGTTGAATATGTCTCTGAAAAAGGGAGGATATTGATTCATTGACATCGGGAAGTGTCTGTGGATGAAGGGTCGTCAGTGTTCTTTGCGGGTGACTCCTTCTCTTTTTGCTTAGTCGAAGATCAAAGGTGATGTTTGTCGTTCTTCGGTGATTCTTCATTGGCTGGATGAAGCTCTCCACTCTAAGGATTTTCCAAAAGATTATTCCATCCCAAGAAAAATATAAAAAAATTTGATCTCTATTAATTATTTGGCACAACAACACAATGTTTTTTTAATTAAATAAGGTAATTCATTTAATTAATGTTAAGGAATGGTTCCAATTTAAAATTTAGAGGAGGTGATATGTTCTAATTAATATGGAGAGGTATCTAATTTATAAAGTGGGGTTAATGGGTGGGTTTACACTCGTGGGGGCCCCACCTAATAATATCCTCCCAAGGGAGGTTATGTGCGGTTGGACCCCACCACCATAACCTCTCTTGGGAGGTTAGGCTGTCGTAGCCCCCACTAACAACCTTTACATGGAGGATTAAATAGCCAACAAAATAAAAATGAGTTAAACCATTTTTATTTAATCTATTTAGAATCCCCAAAAATGAACTTTCATTCTTGTTAAAACCCAACTATGGTGATGTTCTCACCAAGCAATCACTGACACTGCGAGTTCAACGATGCCCTTAGTTTTCAATTCTGAGCACTGGTTCGAAAGTTATAAAATCGGTCATCTACGATTACTGAACATACCCTAACAAAACATCTGAAATTGATTCCGGGCACACTAGGCCTCAGAATCTTGCACCGTCAAAAACTGCTGACTCAGAAAATTTCCATGTATTTAAAAAGAATTCCACTGAATTTATGGGTCATTAGATGTGACCCCCCATTTTTTTCTCTTATACAGCATGAGTTGCAACCGTGGCCTCAAACTTATTTACACCATGAACCCAACCAGGACACCCTCGCACTAGACTCCAACCACACCATAACTATGCCACCCCTATCACTCGTTGCATCCCTGCCCACAAACTCCCCTTTCCCTCTCTACAATCCATACATTCACCACCCCTTTCCCTAGCTATATCTCAACCCTCCCTCACACCAATTCCTCGCCGCATCCCAACCCTTCTCCTCCATTCACCCTCACTGCATCATGGCCCTCTATTTCTCCTCACCATAACCATGTCATTACTGTCCATGCCCCAGTCCTCCACAGTTTGGCCTCCTACGCTCAATCAGGGTTGCATTAGGCCTCCCGTGCTCTGTCCAGGCTACCTACGACCTCCCACTTCCACTACAGCCAGCCGTGATCTTCTTTGGTAAACATGGCTTTGACGACCCCTGCTCTGCCCCATCCGACAACCATCTAGTAGTTTTATTTGTATTCTAACTGTTTTTATTTAATTTTCCAAAACCTAACATCTTGGGTTTTGTTTGTTATGTTTTTCTAGTTGATTAGGGTGTGTGATTAGTCTATGGGGGTTCATCATCCTTTTATGATGGTTTTTTGCATCTGTTCCAATTTTGGTTTGTGGTTTCATGTGAAAATTTTATTTTATGAACAAATATTCTAGAATAATTAAATCAATGTGTTTGTTAAAGAATTTTTTGGCTATAAATTGTGAATATTTAATGAATTATTTTGCCTATGTAATTAATGTGGAGTGTTTTGTGATTAATTAATTTGGTGGGAAAGTATTTTATAAAGGAATTTAGTTTGTGTTTGATATTTGAAGATTTTTTATTTTAAAAAATGTGTTTTGGAGAGAATTTCATGAATTGTGAAATTTGTTTTTTCAACATTTCATGGTGTGCATGTTTTGATTTGTTTTGGTGTTAGTGTGCTTTTAATTCACAAATGGGATTTTGAGTAGGGTTTAGCATGTAAATACTTGTGATACCCTTGTGGAATTGTATCATAAGTTTTTTTACATTGTTTATTAAATCATATCAATGGTGAGAAATAGTTTGGATAATGATTTTTTGTGCATATTATTTCAAAATGAAATTGGTTCTTTGTGTATTGTTTAGTACTTTCATAGCTTCACTATTGTTGTAAAATGTTTTGAAAAGGGATTTATTGGTTTAAAAGGGATAGTTCATGTTTTCTAAATGATATTAATTGTAGGATTTAGTTTTGATTTAATCGGGGTTTATGTGGAAGTGATTTTATGGTTTCTTTAGATGCTTATGTGTGCCATTGCGTATTGGCACAACCCTGGGTGTACTAAGGGCACACATAGGTGTTTCATTAAATTAAGATGGTATTTTTATAATGATATTAATTTAATAACATGGTATCTTAAATGGTTATTAGGTTTATGAGAGGTATTGCTACCTCTGAGTTAATTTATTAATGCTTTGGGGGCTCCATGGTGGTGTGTGAAAACACATACATAGGTATGTGTGTGTGTGTGTATATCTTCCAAAAACATATTACCTCATAGAATAAACAATATTTAAAATTGATTAAGGATATATATGTGTGTGTATGATAATGTTTGTGTGTGCTGATGTGGTTGGTTTTCATCAAAAGCTTCAAGAGCTAATGTTTTTTGGCTTGATCTGCTTCCTTTTGGAGGTAGGTTCCACATGCTCGTGCCTTTAATTTGAATTCGATGAATGATTAGAATTTTTTAAATATTTTTTCACTTATTAAGGTGATATTTATATATGTAGATATTTATAGGTGTTTAGTGAAATTTATTTCACCTCTTGGAGGTTGGATACCAATTAATTTTCCATAACTTTTTGAAGACATTTTACTAATTGCATTTAATTATGAAGGTGACCAAATTTTTTAAAAATAGTTTACTAAAATTTCCCTTATTATGAAATGAATTTTGTGAAACATAAAGGATTTGGTTAAACATTTTATTCAAAACCTGACTTGCTTGGCACCATGAACTGTGGTTTGACAGTTCAATGAATGGAGGCATGATATGGACATGAAAAGTATATTGAGTGTTTTATTCTTGAATTGGATACAGATTTAAAAAATGAATTTGGTTTGGAATATCTTTATGGGATATTAGAGTGATTGTACTAATGGCCCGGATGGTACATTATGTAACATTGAATGTTTGAATTCCATGTTGGCAACATAAAGTGTTTTGTGAACTGGTTTAAATGTTCGTGTGACATGATGGCCAGGCTGGAACCATCAATGATATAACATATACATTTTTATACATACATATATTTTTATATATATATTTCTAGTGGGTACCTCTATATTTGGGATGTCGCTTTGTGGTTATCGAATAGTGTGTCTGTGGTTGGGGTAGGCATGTGTGGGGATAGAGGGTAAGATGAGGCATGCGTTCATGGGCCTCCAACATAAACAACATTACTATTAACAATACAGGTTCATGGGCGTATTTTAGAGGGTTGAGTGATGGTTTCTGATCAAGCCTAATTATATAGGTTGGTACCCCCTAGATTTTCGGTTAGGCCAAACGCGATGTGTAACTACTGAGGCCAGGTTAGGGAAGATGGATGGTTATAGACATAGGGGCTTCACAATAAGCATGTAGGTAGTTCAGAACCGAGTATATATAGGGATCACTCTAGGGATGTTTACAGTATTCCCATGGTTGCATACTTTTATGTTCCTTCATTCTTTTATGTCACTTTTGGTTATTTGATCTCATGACACTTTTATATATATTTTATAATATAGAACTTTTCTAGTACTAGTCAGTTTCAAAAATATTTCATAACAATGATATATATATTTTGGAAATTGATTTATAAAAATGAAATGAAAAAGGGATTTTTAAAAATTATAAATTCTTTTTACCTATATTGTTAAATTAGTTGGGAAACCCATATTTTAATATATCCTATTTTCAAATTGGCAATAATGATTTTCATTTTACAGGTGGGGCATCAGACATTGTTTGTTTTGGATTTCCTAATGAGTATATTGGTGCCCACACATACACTATCTTTTTAATTTTGGGGTCTCTATGTTTCATATCGCTCTTGGAGCGGCCTTGGTTCTATGTTTTGTGGTGACCAAGTAGGTCACGTGGAGTTATGTGAATGTTATTTTTTCCATTTTTCTCCTAGATTCCATTTTATTATCAGTTTGTTTATTATTAATTTATAATTAAATTATATTCCAAATCATTTACACTTGTTAATTTTGATGTCAGACACTAGTTGTCAGCCCTTCGGGATCGGGAACACTATTTGGGACATGTCGCGAGCCGGATCGGGTCAGCGGTCTAGGGTTGACCTAGGTTGGTTCATGAGATAATGGTATCATAGGAGGAACTTATTATTTGTGGTTCCTGGTATATGTATAATAGGACTATCAGGGCTTGGGTTCGAGTTACTGGAACAACGTCATAAACCCTCACCTGTTCCAAACCTCAACTCAATTGGGGTAGTTTGGGAATTGAGTCGTTGTTTCGTTCTGGTTTTTTTTAATCAAGGAATGAAAATAAAGGTAGTTTGATGTTACATATTGATTTCAAATGTAGTAGTAACCCATGTGGAGTCTAATTACACATATTAAGTTCCTCCTAGTTATTAAAGATTACTTGGGGCATGGTCTACAACCTTGTTTCCAGGTTATGAGTGAATATAAGTCCCTAATTCCGGTTTTTTGATTCATGTTGAGTGTGGTCTTGGTTTTGGTTGGTGTAAGTGTGATTTTGAAAATTAAAAAGGGGTTTTTAAATAAAAATGAATTTCATTAAATGGTTCCAAATATATGAAATGCGTTTTATAACTGAAACATCTTGGTCTAAAAATCTGGTTTTTGCTAGGAATTGGTTGCGAAATGGTTTGGGTGCAACCTCGGGTACTCTTCATGAACATTTTCACATGTGAGAGAATGCATGTGAAGTGTGAGTTTTATCTTATTATTTAATGTGGATGAATATTTTTACAAAGGATCATGGGAATACTGGGGTGTGTACTTGTAATTAAATTCTTGACCTTGTTTTCCAAAAGTGAAATAAAAAAAGGAATTTATAAAGGGTATTTTGGTTTGTGTTGGTAGTTTCTTGGATTTTGAGCTTGTTTATTGCATGAAGTCTCTTTCATTAGTGTTCATTTGTTTTTAAATTGGTTTTATCTTTGTGTTTTATATGTTTTTCATTAAATGACACTAGGAAAGGCCCCTGTGGTTTTTGATAAGTCATGCCCAGTCTTTGGTCCTTCTTCGAGGTCGCCTGTCCTTCACGGGGATTGGGGTCTATTAGAGGAAGAAGAGTGTCTCGAAGAGGTCGAGTGAGTCTTAAGGGTATTGGGAAATCCCAAGGTTATTATATTGTGTGCCGTTTTAGGTATGCTCGAAGGTCCATCCTTGGACGAATGGGAGTTTTTCACCCCACCATCACTGAAAGATGAGATGATGTAGGATGTCTTTAAATACTTATTCGTCAGATGGTTCATACCTGAATAGGTTAAGACGAATCAATGGTAAGATCTCATGCATATTCAACAAGGACAACAAACAATCAGTGCATATGTTTACCATTTCGAGGAATGTGTGTGCTTTTCTCTGAAGGTAGCATCATAGGATAAGCTGAATACATATCTCTTCATCATGGGTCTTTGTCTAGATATCAAAGAGTGTGTCCTCCATTCTAAGGACTATCTATTCAAGGAGGTGATGGATGTTCCGTTCCAAGTTGAGTTGGTCTCCAGAGAGTAGATTATTGAGAATCCATCATATCCCATTCCTTTTGAAGGTTCCCCATTTGGAAGGCATGGTGTGCAGAAAGGACCTTTTTCTAAAGAGTCATCTTTATTGGTTCTGGATTCCAGTTTGGTGGACCATTTAATGGTGTGCCATAAGTGTCGGAATTTAGGTAACATGAAGTCATCATGTCCCATCCCTCTAAAAATGTGTCATCTTGGTAGGTGTCTGGGTTATTTGGAGATGTTTTGCAAGAAAAGACACCTGAAGAAGACAATGTGACTGAATGAATTCAAGTGCATAAATATAATGAAGGAGGTGCTCCATCCATCACATCCCCATGCACAGTTCTTGGAGTGAAGGTCACACACAGTCAGGAGTGGCTGGGGGTGTGAAACCTCGATTCGGGATTAGTGTTTTATGTTTCAAGTGGAACATTTAATGTCATTTTGTTCTTTTTTTCTACTGTTGATGTTTTGACATTGTTGTAAGTTAATTTTTAGGCATGTTTTTATGATATACTTGTTCTATTATAACCCAATATGTTTTTTTGTGTGGATGGGGTTTTCTGAACAGTGCATTTTTTCTTAAAAGTGTGTTTAGACCTTGTTTGGGTTAATCTTGGTTTAGTTGTATTCGGTTGGAGATGTAATAACATGTGGAAGAATTGATTTTTTTTATGCTCAGGTTCACTGGTTGGTACACGTTTTTCTAACAGGTTTTTCTCTAGTGTTGATTGTTTTTTATATGGGTTGAGAGTTCCATGTTTCAGTGGAGGTGTTGGTTCCCTCATACAATATATGTTAGTTTGGATTGGTTGGGAGTTCCCACATCACCGCCCCTCCCATTGTAGTATGTTTTAGTGTTATATCACTACACTGTTTGAGTTTTTGTGATGGGGAGAACATTATAATGATATCCCATTCTCTTACTTTGTGGTTTCATTTGGTTTCAATCTGACATGGATCCTTGTTTTGTATATTGTTTGATTGGGTGACTTTCTCAGGGCACAAAGTGTCTCTAGTGGGGAGAATTGTCACACCCGACATTTAAATTTATTTTTATTTATAATTTTTTTGCCGCGGGTTCTCGCACCAAGGATCTGACTGGGTATCAGTTTATTTTTTTCATTTTAAAATGTTACAGGGTTTTGGACCCGTGCATGGTCACTGAGTGGTTTCCAGTAGCCGCAAAGTCAGTCTAGGAGTCATGAAATTGCTCATTATTCTTATAAGCATTATCATTGATATTATTGTATTATTATTACTCATTATATTATTATTATTATTATTATTACTACTACTACTACTAAATATTAATAAAATTAAAAAATGAAAGGGAAACCATATACTACCCACCATTGGTCCCCTTATCCTGCTTGAACTTTGAGCCTAGCCTCCACCTCCTTCACGCCATGCAATAGTCTAGGCCTCCTCCTACCCGCTGGCCTCTTACCACTCTGACCCTCCACTTTCCCTGCCACAATCCACCCCTCCACCACCCATCACTCTCACCACATTCAATCCCACCTCTACCCCTCCCCCGCACCGCACAACATCCCTTAGCCGTCCCTCACCCTAGTCGGATCCCATCCCCATGCCAATACTCACCCTTTCTACATTCCAACCCTCCACTAACCCTCACCCTAATAGCATCCTATCCCTACACCACCCCTATCCCTCGTCAGATCATGGAACTTCACTTCCCCTCGCCTCGTCTCATCCCTCCACTCCCCGGCCCTCCAGGGTCTGACCTCTTGTACATTGGAAAGGCCACCTCCGGCATCCCACACTCCGTCCATGCCATATACATCCTCAAACTCCTCTCTAGGAAGTTGTGATCTTCTCCGACAAAACATACCCTAATAACTGATGCTCTATCCCATCAGATAACCCACCCTTTTGTATTTTTATTTAAAATTTATGTGTTTTTATTTAAGTGTCCATACCCTAACATATTGGCTGTTTTTTGCTATTTTTTCTATGGGTTATGGGTGTGTGATTATTCTCTGGGCGTCATCTTCTCCCAATTGAATATTTCATCACATATGTGCTTGTTTTAGGAAGGTAATTTTGTGAGAAAATAATGTTTGATCTACTAATTTTCTTGTTATGTTAATTTATCAGGTCTGTTAATTTATTTTTGTGATGAAGATTTTGTTTTTTATTGAATTATTTTACTTTTGTAATAAATTTGGAGTGTTTTTTGATTAATTAATTATTGAGAATTTAGTTTTTAATGTAATTTTTCATGAGTTGTATATTTGAAGCCTGAATATGTAAAAAATTTGTTTCTAATAAATTACAATATTGCGTTATTTATTGTATTTTCATGAATTGAAAAATTTGTTTATTCAATTGTGCAAGTGGTGTGTGTTGTATTTTGGTATGGTGTTGGTTTGTGTTTATTTCACAAATTGTATTTTTATTCAGGTTTAGATTTTTAACATCTTCTGATACCCTTTTATAATTTTTTAATAAAATGTTTATATGGTTTATTAAATCCTATAAATGGTATGAAATGTGTTTAGAGACTCTTTTTATGTTCTTATTATTTCAAAATGAATTTTTTTGGTGTGTATTGTATAGTACTATAATAACATGGATTTTGTTGAAAAATGTTTTGAAAAGGGTTTTATGGTTTTAAAAGGGGTTTTCATATTTTTAAATAATATGAATGGATGGATTCATCTTTTAAGAAATCATTGTTTATGTGGAAGTCATTTTAAGTTCTCTTTAGATACATTGGTGTGCAACTAAATTTTTCCACACACATGGGTGCACTAACATCACACATGGGTTTGTTTTAAAATTAATATGGTATTTTTGTAATTGATTTTATATTAAAAATGTGGTCACTTAAATGGTTCATTGGTTTTTTTGTGGTGTTGGTCCCTATAGGTTAATTCATAAATACATTGGTGGCTCCTTGGTGGTGCGCGCACACACACACACACATATACGTTTGTTTATATGTATATAAATGTAAATCTTTCAATATATTCTATAATGGAGATGGGAATATGTACATTGGATTAAGGCTATATATATATATGGTTTAGAATGTTTGTGTGTGCTGGTGTGGGCGGTTTTTGTCTAAAGTTTCAAGTGCTAAAATGCCTCATCTTGATATTCTTCCCTTTTAAGGTAGGTTATTCATTATCGCGCCTTTAATTTGAATTATATGATTGTTTAAATTTATTTAAAAATTATGTTTACATAGTCATGAGATATTTATATATATAGATATTTATATGTGTTTGGTTAAATAGATTTCACATCTTGAAAATTGAATTCCCATTAATTAACGTAACATGTCCAAGCCTATTTTCAAATTTCATGTAATAATGAAGGAGTCCTATGTATTTTAAAAGATTTTACTAATTGTTCCCATGTTTTGATGTCTATTTTGTGAAACTAAAAGAATTTTGTTGTGTTTTTTGTTTGAAACCTGACATTTTCGACCCCATAAAGTGTGGTTTAATACATTAATGACACAATGTCATTTTTGGAACTTTTCAACTTTGTTGTGTATTTCTAACCAAAAATTGGAAAAGTATTTACAAAATTAATTTTGTCTAGAATATTTTTATGGAATAAAGGAATGATGGTATTAAAGACATAGTTGGAATATTATGTCACATTGGAAGGGTGAACACCCGGTAGACAACTTTAAGTTCATTGGAAAATTGTTTAAAAGTTTATTTGAAGTGATGGCCCGGTTGGCTCCATCGTTGATATAGATTGTAGATGTTTATACATACATGAAAACATACATACATCCATAAATATATATATATATATATCCAGTGGGAACCTATATACGAGGGATATCTATTTTGGTGTTATATTAAAGGGTGTCTGTTTATTGGGGTAGGAAACTGTCGTGACGACTGATAAGATGAGTCACGCATGCGAGGGCCACCAACATTCACTAAATTACTATTACCACCATGGGTTCTAATAATACTTTTAGAGGATCAAGTGAAATTTTATTATCAACCCTAATTAGATGGTTTTGTACCCCATGTATTTGATATTATTCCAGGCGGGCTGGGCCACTATTGAGGTTAGGTTATGGAAGCTTGTTGGTTATTAACATAGGGGATTCACTGTATTCATGTAGGTTGGACAAAAATGAGTGCATCTAGTTTTATTTATAGGTATATTTAGGGAATTTTTATGGTTACATACTTGTTTGTTACTAAATTATTTTATGACACTTTTGGTTATTTTTTCACATGACACTTTTACTTCTCTTTTTATAATATATAACTATTCTGGAACATGTATGTTCTACAAAGTATTCATTATAATAAATTAAATATTTTTGTAATTTGATTTATAATAATTAAATGGGTGGAAGGGGGTTTTTCTATAAAGTAAAATCTTTTAACCTATTTTGTTAATGTTGTGGAAAAACCAATATTTTCATATATCCCTTTTTTTAGAATAGCCAATAATGATTGACATTTTAGAGGTGGGGCATCGATCATGGTTTATTTTGGATTTCCTACTGTGAATAATGGTGCTCAAGACTACTCTATCTTTTCAATTTAAGGTTCTTTATATTTTACATCACTATTGGAGAGATCTTGGTTCTGAGTTGGGTGGTGACCTAGTAGGTCATGTTGAGGTATGTGAAGGTTATTATTTTTCTCTGTTCGCTGCTAGTTTCCATTTTATTGTAAGATTCTTGTTTAATTACATGTGTTTCAATTATGGGACAAATCATTCCCATATGTAAGTTTGGATGACCAACATTAGTTGTAAGCCCGTGAGGATCGGGAATTCCCTTCAAGACATGTCACATAACGGATCAGGTGACTGGTTCAGGGTCGACCCAGGTTGGTTCGTGAAACATATCATAAAATATCACTCTTCTATTAAATTGTTAATATTAATAAATTGTTACTCAAAACATTTAATTCAAATATGTTTTTTCAATAGAATTTTTTTTTTCAATTTGTTCTATTTGGTCATGAGATGAAAAAGAGCATCACGCATTGATAATAAATTTATATCTACACATTGAGACACATTTTGAATTGAATATACCATTATTTTATTACCTATAAAATCATAATTTTTATATGAATTTGGTTTTATAGATTTAAATCCAAGAATTATGAAAATCAATAAAAATCTATTACACTTTTCTGATATTCTACCCACTCAATCCACTATAGGAACCTGATGAAAAGAATAATGAAGAGGCATAATGATTTCCCAAGAAATATGTGCAGATAACATGATCAAAGATCTACTTACATATAGAAATAAAAATAATTTGAATATTATTGTTAGGATTTATCCAAATTAAGATAATTACATGATGTTGTGACCTACCCAATTAAATCTAGAAGTTGGTTTGAAGGTAGACTCTATATAGAGGGACTGAAGAGATAATTTTAATTCTGTAGGTGATGATAAGGATATAACAGAAAAATTGTAATCCCAAATGGAAAAACAAGTAAAAAAATAGGTTTAAAATACTAATATATCCCTATTTTAAGGGTATATTAATTAGTTTCAACTGAATACCTAGAATAAAGGAAGCTGGTAGTGGAAGCACTGAACAGAACCACCCGAATCTCCTAAAACCCCTTTTGAAATGAGGTTTGGGAACATGGTGTACATGGTACCACCTAAAACGTTTTTTGATTTATATTTTCCCCCACCACCCATCTTGAATCCATGTAACACACCTATAAGTCCATACACATCCAAATATAGTATAATACATTTAAATTAATGATGTAATATTAAATATAAGAGATGTGACATCTAATCCTCTACAAAATTAGAATTACCATCCAGGAGAACAATAAAATAATATAAAATAGTACAACCCTTGAAAAAAATACTATTTCAAAAAAATAAAGGATTAAAAATTAATAGTACAAAAGAGATATTGATTCCCCTCCAACAAAAATGATTTATAATGCAATTCATTTCTTAAATACCATGATACCAATTTTTTCCGATGATAACATAGATCGACACTTATTGTATACCATAAAACTAGATATATCCACATATCCTAGCTCAGATATCCTCTTCAATTTGAATATTGACTGCTGGTTATGATTTTTTAATTCCTTATAATTCATTTAGTGAATCTAATAGATGATATATAATTACAAAGTCAATGAATAAATAGAGAAAAAAATCATTAAAAAATATGTTAAAAGAAAATATGTTATGAAAATATTATGTAGTAAATTAAATTATACATTGAAAAAGAGACTAAATTATATAAATATTTACATTATATTATAACACCTATTCACACAACTCATAATTGGAAATAAATTATTATAGTCAAATCAAAATAAAAATTTGTTTAGAGAAATTAAAACATGTCAATGAAAAATAATAAATATATTATTTTATAAAAAAAGTTTTTTATTAATGAGGGATATTGGATTATAAATAGTATTTAATAATAGTTCATAATATCATTAAAAAATAATTATCAAAATATATAATGATTGGGAACTACCAACGACACACGATCAGCAACTTTTTTAATTGAAACAGTATCTCCATTAACACAAACATATCTAAAATAATTATTATATAGAAAAGTTTGCATTCATTTTGAATCATTCTATTCCAAAAATACACTATATCCATTTCAAATAATATGTAATATCATTTCAAAAGAAATACTATTTATCCAAAAAAAGTAGTACATTTTTTAAAAATTATCAAGTTATGAATATCATTTGATTTTTAGAATTTTCATTATTTTATTATAATATAAGTTATTTTAAATTTGGAGACTTTTATAATACACTGGAAAAAGTGTTAATGGTGGTTCATGTCTAAATTGCTTGTTTTAATTCCCTAACCTCTCATTTTGAACCCATTTTAAAACCTCAATGTGATAAATAGTAATATAGTAAAAAATGTATAGAAATTGAAAACATATAACAAATAAATGTGTTAATTAAATATTTCATTTATTAATGTTAAAAATTGATCCCCTGCATATTATTATTTAATGTGGGATTCAAATAACTATAACCATTTAACCATATAAATAATATAAAATTAAACTATTGCAGTTTTTAAAAAGTGATAAAGAATCATTAAAAATAGAACACATTATTTGTGAGGTGACACACAATTTAGAAAATATCATAATATATTACTATGATATGTATGAGATTATAATGTTTTAGAGTAGTTTGAATTTGGATTACTATAAGAACATTGGGTATGAAGAGTACGTTTTAAGAATAACATTTCAATAAAACTGCTACTCTTATAAAATATTATTTTTTATGGATGAACAATTTTATAAATATTAAACCCATCATCAATTATTTTCACATTGTTTATTCATTCAATAGACTAGCACATGACTCAAAAAAATTATAACAACGTCACAAAAAAATGAATTTGTTTAATATGAGTTTATCTAATGTAATCCACAATTTTCTATTGATAAAAAAGTAAAAAAGAATCCATAATATATTTGCTAAATCCAATTCAATTGATATTATAACCACAACCATATATCTATGATTAAATAATTAAATAAAATAAATATTTCAACATTAACTCTAGAGTTTATAATACACCTTATATTTCCCAATTAAATGCATATGTGATTGTAACAAATGATGAGGTCTCATCATATTATGGGGAATAATTAAAGAGGTATACGACTATAAACCAAAGACATGTTCGATGAAAAAATGATTGATGACCCATTAATACCCCATATCTTATAAAAACGTTCATTAACAGCTATAATTGTGGGATGTATCCAACTATCAAATGTATTAGGAACCTATTAGTAGGTGCCCTTGTACCCAAAAACCATTAATTGCCCCATACACATGTGTCCCCTATATGGATTACTAGAATCAATCATTCTAGATCATTCATTAATTTTACTTCATATTATACATTATTTATAAATGTATAAAACACCAAGTAGAATGATAGATTATATTTGATGTAAAATATAACATATTTTAACAATTAACATATAAACAATTTTTTTTTGAAACAAAAATTCTAAAAAAATAGTTTTCTAAACACTTGAGTTATTATTATAGTAATTTTGAAGAAAAACTCACATCATGGGTATGAATGTATAACCAATAACAATTTCATATTATTTAAATTCATTTCATAATGTTTAACATGAATATTATAATAAATAATATATTAAAAGGAATATTTTCTTTTTTATAAAGGAAATATTCAACATTGATTAAAAACATTTCTAATCCTAGATTATATCATTTCTGAAATGGGATGTAAAAATTTATATTGTTTCATAATATAATTAATCATATATTTTACATTGTAGAAAATTAAAATTGAATTACCTAAATGGTTCAAATTTTCATCCCTCTAAGCCTCATTCTTTATGGTATTATTTGAAATTACAAAAAATCTCATAGCATGGGCTAAAAACATGTTGGCCACTCGTACACAAAGATATTAATATCGCAATAACAAAAAAAACCTATGATCACTATTGTGTGATATAATACAATTTCTTTATATATCAAAATATTGGATTTATAAATTATTTAACACACTGTACCCTCGATTTATTTTATTTGACTTTATAAAATGCACTTATCTATGAACTATCATAATCGGGGATTTATAATGAGTGCCCATTTCAATCAACAAATAGAGATACATTCTTCAGTGAACTCATAAATGAAAAATACAATTTTGTGATCATTAATTATTTCGATATCACTTATGATGGATCCAAATTACACTACCTCTCCTTGAGAGTATCCTAAAAAATTTTTTATAACTACTCGTAATGGTTGTACATGTTCATTGAAACATCTATCTCAAGATCAAGAGTTAGATTGTTTTGCTCAATTTTTCATACCATTATGTATAGGCATCCATGAAATCATTCAATGAAATCTCAAAACCATATCAAATCTGCGAAAAATCATAATATATTAAAAACCCATCCTTAATGGATGAAAAATGTAATATTAGTGTATTAATAAGTAATATATTTCTCCCTTTTAATAATTAATTTCATTTCATTGACCATGTAAATATAACCACTATATATATTCCCTAGTATAATAGGTTAGATAACCGGTATAAATCATTAACAATCCCTTTACAGTAACTAGATTATCGTAGGAAACATTGAATCTCAACTATTTTAATTAGCGTAGGAAATATTTTGACTTCATATTCCCTTGATGTGTTAATATATAATTTTTCACTATTGAAAATACGGCCATGAAAATAAACATAATTAAGAAAATATATCCATTAATATAATTGAATATAAATAAATCTCATGTATAATATTGACTATTTACTAATAGTTGAAATGTATAATGTTGTATATATGATTATATACAATAATGGGGTACATCGTGAAAAAATATATCAGGATATAACTATCTGTGAAACATATTGTTTTGTCAAAAAATTCACCAAAAAATAAATATTTTTGTGACCAGATACCAATTGATGAATTGCAGGGATATCGTAACGCCCCGACCCTAGTTACCCAGAGTCGGTGCATTATTACATAGCATTGGCTTGATCACAAGAAAGATCAAATCTCGAAAGACCGATTGGTTTAGTAGCCTTGGAAACACTAGATATATTCATAAGTCTTACATTACATCTTAAAATTAAAAACTACTACAACAACATATTGTCTCCATAATCCACACTCATATCCCCACATAATATCCCTGCAGGTCATTCATAATTTACTTCTTCACATCCTGGGAAAAATAAAACATAGAAAAGGGGTGAGATCAAATTCCCAGTAAGGATAACAATATAGCGGAAACTTTCATAAATAAGAATAAACATTTAAGGCAATGTATAACTAAAACAAAAGCCTTTAAAACTTGAACTTTCAACACAGTATGGCATAAATAAAATGAAATAATGCCATTTACTTATTCACATGGATATTCTAATAATCGAGTAATCACATGCAAAATCAATAACCACTTTCATAATGATGGAATGCATAATTCTGAACTTTAATTTCGTTGTCAAGGCCTCGTCCCAAGACCTAGGGGCTAACTGTAACCGGAACCCAACCCGGAGTGCCTCTAATAATCAAACACCAACCCGGAGTGCCACTAATAACCGGACACCACCCCGGAGTTCCTCTAATAACCGGAGACCAAACTGGAGTTCCTCTAATAACCAAAGTCCAAACCGGAGGGCTTAGTTTTACTGGTCCCCAACCCGGAACATACTTGTCTAACACATAAATCTGAATAAAAGGTTGAAATATAACATAAACATTCAGATTAAAAATAACTTATGAAATGTCAATACGTAAAACAAAAACCATGAGTGACATAAGAATAGCTTAACCACAGTCAAAAATATCACAAAACATTCAATAAAATATTGATGTTTTGTATCATAATAAATCAACTTCAAATAAGCTTAAAATCCATCAAAGGATGTTGACATAGATGAAATAAAGACTATTTTAGAAAAATATCTCTTTCTATTTTGAAATCATTTAAGAGTCTAATATTTATGAAATAAAACATTTTTTTTTGAAAATATTCTTATAATCTTGTAAGGGAATCTTCGACGATTTTATAACGGCGGAAAATAGCCGCACCTGCCGTATAAGTTAAAAAAACATTCTTACCTTAATTCTGTCGAAAAGGTTAAAAAAGACCTTGTTTTGAAAATGACGGAAAGATTCCTTTATAAACCACTTATAAAAGTCACAAATGGTATAAGTGACTTTAACTCATATTCTAGTAAATAGTAAAAATGTTTTGAAATACATTTTGATGAAACATGGATGTGGATGATAAAGAGATCCCAATAGATAATTACGTATAAACAACCTCGGATAATGAAGAGATTGAGAAATAACCCTTACAAATTTGGTATCTTATGAAACATACAACCAATGAAAGAGGTATCATAAAATGAAAATGTAAATAAACCTAAATTAGAGTGTATTACACAAAGAATATAATTATGGGAAGTACATACACCACACAAAAGTTAATGGTGACAATATGGCATGAATCTCACGGGAATACGGAGTGAGATGAAAACCCATTACCTTGTAATTTTCCTTGGTTGGGGTAGGTTAACCTCCTATATAATGGTGAAATAATTGTTATTAAATAATAAAAGAATCATATACATTAATATGATATCATATATGATCTTTTAATATTGAATTGATAATAATATCTTAGTATTATCGTTGTTTCGGGTGTTAACTTACTTGTTTTCTTTTATATGTTTTGTTATGTAAGCAAGGTTTGTAATGGAAAGGTTGTATATTATTTATATCCAGAATGATATCAAGTCCTTAAACATCATTTTTAAATCAAAAAATGATAATTATACTTGAATGGATACGATGGAGAATGAATCTCATCGCGTTCGTGGAGAAGGTAGTCCGTACGTACACACGAGCGACAATATCATTCTTTTGAAATAATATATAAATGGTTGTTATATCATATATACAGAATCATTAACATGTTATATTTATTATTTACATTAGTTACATATTATTATTATACCCATCCAAATAATAATATATTGAATAACAATTACACCACGATGTGGAGACGGTAAGCCGTACGTACGCACGTATGGTGACATGTTATTCAAAGGGTGGATAGAATACTGAATATGGTTGTACCATATTTATAATAACATCAAAGTATATATATGATTCTGGAGTTATTATTTCAGAATGGTAATAACAAAGGAAGAATAAGTCGAAGAAGAAAGGAACTTGGAAAAGGGTGGTGAAATCATTACCTCTTCTTCAGGTTTTTCCTTTCGATTTGATCAAAAGGGCTCCTTAGGTTGGCTTTATGATCAATCTAAGGCCTCTAGGTTGTAGTGAGGGAAGTTGGGAGAGTATTTGGGCAGAGTTTTGCCGAACAAAAATGTTTTAATGGTGTGAAGAAATGAGAAGGAGGAGTGCCCTTTTATAAGAGGGGTGAGGGGCACCTTTGGAAAAGTTAGAAATATTAGTTTATAATAAAATTCATATTCGGATTCTAATGGCTCCAAAGTTGATTATTTAAATTTTAAGGTGGGTATGGGTCTAAAACAACTCAACCAATATAATTTAGAGAGGTTTGGGTACTTATATTAACCTTATCTTTAAGTATTAACTCTATGTTAATTAGTTTCACTTTTACAATGTCTCTTTGTATTTTTATATAATATGGTTAATAAACTTACTATATACATCCAATCGACCCCCAAGTGGTCCATTAATGATGAAACTATCATTATATAAGTCTCTTGGCCGAACCATAGATTTTTAGATATTTAATATCAATTAATAATATAATATTTGTTTTAAGAACTCTTTTATGTCAATTTTGACACTATTCAATAGTTGATTTTTTTGAAACTCATAACAGATTGATTACTTCGAAAAAAGTCAATTAAATAAATACTAATATATCATATTATCCGAGAAAATTAGTTTAATTCATTAAAAGTTTCATATAATATTTTTTGGGTATTTATAATATCAATTATTTTAATTTTTCAATATTATAGTAATTAATTCATCATCATTGTGTCATAAATAAATTAAATTATTTAATGTCTAAAAATTATAAATAAAATATCATTATGTAAGAAATCGTTTTATCTTTCTAATGAATATTTATAATCTAAAATCAAACATATATAACTCTATGTAAAAATTGATTTTCTAGAAGATATATGCTTGTGTCATTTTTGTATTTATTTTAACTTAGTTAAAATAAAGTGTCCCTATCACCTACAAGTGGCACCATGGGGTCCCAAAATCGACCCAAAGATGCCTATGGTCGAACATGTATCAACCAATAAGGTTAGGACACGTTTTAGGGTAATTTAGTATTATTATAATATTATTTTTTAATCCTTATTTACCGGATTTACCCTTAACCATGGTAAATAAAATATTTACCGCAGTAATTATTCAAAATGTCTAAGAATAAAAGTTACCTATTTACATAATTTGAACATCCTGATTCCAAATATGGAATCCATTTTTCCAAATTCGAAACACAGAAGTGGCAGAAATTAATTTAAAATTAATTCCCACTGTCAAAACAAAAAGCGTGTTTTTAAGAGATAATAACTATCAAAAGATTGACACTTGTTTGTGTTCGGTTTAATTGTAAAATTATGTCCAATGACCAAAATTATATTAAATGGTAAAAATATATTCTAAATATACTTTAAAACCACTAAAATTCATAATTTATTACTATTAAAATCTTTGATTAAAAAAGTTGTTTTTAATTAAAATTTAGAAATTTTAACTATTCATCAAAATATTAAAGTTATCCGAAAAGTACAAAAATTTCACCTTAGGCTAAATTCGATATTCCTAATCAAAAATGATGTCCATTTTGAAATATAAAATATATATAATTTCAAAAAGTAGGTATTACTATTCATAACGGCTAGTTTGATTGGTTGTAGTGTGTGTTAGAACTCGAAATTGCGTACAACACACGCTACTGTATTATTCAAAGGAAAGCGTGCCGTGGAAGCATGAGATGTTTCATTTTAAATTTTTGATGTCCCAATTTAGTCAAAAAGTTTGAAATATTGTATTTAAAAAGGGTTTACTATTAAATGTTGGTAAAAGTGCAATACTGAAAATGAATTTGTTCTTACATTATGACTAAGAAATTCATAATATGGATTCTAAAATTATAAGGATTATATAAAGTTTAAAATTTAGTTAATACTATTCATAACCTATTTTGAATGGATTTTTTTTGGTAAGTCATGGTGTGATTGAACTCGGTGTTGCGTGTAGTGCAAGTTATTGAATTATTTTGAAAAAATAACACACTATGAAATCTTGGGGTGTTACATTCTCCCCTCCTTCAATAAATTGCGTCCTCGCAATTTGAAATTGTTCTTCGAAAATAAAAGGTTGAAAATAGAAAATATATTTGTGGGAAAACCCACATCAGAAATTGGGTTACTAAAATTTAGTCTTAATTTGAGGAAAAGAGAAATGAAAGGGTCACCACCAAATTATGATCTCGAATAGGAGAATATTGGTGGCAATTAGAGACATATAATTGGAGGAAAAATGTAAATATTTATAGGTAGTGATTGAGGTCATCAATCAAAAAAAAGTAGAAAATTGAGGTCCTTAAATTCATCAATCTATGATGATTTGAAATACCATCGGTTCAAAAAAACATAGGGTATTGGGATAACCCATTTTTGACCTTTCAAAATATGTTAGTTGAAATCCCACATAGAAAAATGAATTAATGAGGCCTCTATTTAAAATAAAGTGTGGAAAGTATGAAGATTACCGAAAATAACACAGACTAGGGTTCCATATTGGAAAATATGGATATGGAAGTGAAATCTAACCATCAATTATCTGATGGAGAGTGGTAGAGAACATGGCTATGAAAAAGCCAAAAATCCCAAAGCCATAAATTAGTGATGATTTAAGGTACCATCTTGGACAAAATTTTTGTTCTAAGTTACTTTTCTTAATGTTGAGGAATTTATTTATGAGATTGGCTAAGATCATAAGGAGATATACAAACTTTATAATTAGAATTTTATCCATTAATAAATTTATACCACACACTTATCATTCACTATAAAAGATAATAGAACGTAAAAAAAATTTCTATTTATACTATTCGTACAGGTTTCCAAAATAAATGAATTTATAATTCATCTACCAGATCTTTAAAAAAAACTACATTATTTAATCCAGGACATCTCATGGGCCAGTGGTTGGTGATACACCCTTGTCGCCCTTCGGTTGCGGGTTCAAGTCTCGTGGCCTTGCCGGACGCGACGGGTTGCCGCCCGACCTCCGGGTTGTCCTTTTATGGGAATCCAAAATAATCCAAACTAGAACTATCCAAAATACATCTGTCCAAACTCACAGTCCAACATTTATAAGGAAGGTAAAAATAATGTAGATCCTTTTTACCCCGTAATATCATATGAATACCTTCATCATGTATTCTTTTAATACACTGAAACATCCTAAATTACCATATTCTTTATTGATTACATTCATGCTCCCTTATTCCATATAGAATGCTGGATATACTTCATCAATCCAAAAATGTTTTAAACCCCATCAATGATGGAATATACAAATCATTAATTAGTTTCAAGGTAGTCAAGAATATCCAATATAATTTATCCAAAATAATCATGTATTATTCCAAAATCACTACCTCGGTATCAGAACTATATTATGGTTTATCATTCTCTCAACCATATATTTTCCAAAAATTTATCTTGCTATTGAGTCACTTTTATTTGTTCCACACAATCTCAAGTCCTTAATGAAATAGTACTGCAGTACAATCCTTATATACTAAATAATTATTATAACTAGTACATTGTTGATACAACACTCAATTGACATAATCAACATAAGAACTCAAATCATTCCTCTTCATCTCTGGTAGTATCATAACTTGATTATTATCCAATAGCATCATTTGCGGCAAGGTTTGATGACTGGGACATAGGTTTGCGTAGTGTCCAAACTCCTTGCAAATGATGCTTTGTACATTTGAAACCATTTTCTTACCCTTGCAGTCACGTACTTTGTTCCCTTTTCCTCCACACTTATAACAAACTCCCATTCCTTTCAGGAAAGTTCCAGGGTGTTTCTTTCCACAATTATCACATATGGGAAAATTATTCTTTTCCCTCTTCCCTTTATCCATCTTTAACTCTTCCATCCTTTTCTTCTCTTGCTTCCCTTGAAATCCATAGGACTCAGTAAAATCTTTACTTATCTTATCAACACATGATCTTATTTCTTCATATGATGATAATAAATGAGAGACTATTTCTCTTATAAATTCTGTCTTAAGTCCATGAAATATATGATCCTTCTTTCTCTTTGTATCATGTACATTGCTAGAGTTCTCATTCCTTCTACTGGGCGCCATTTCTAAACAATGGCATACATTAGATTAGTTTATGAATAACAATACCTAATCCCAAAATTGTAAAACACATAACATAAATTAAATAGTTTATGGATATAATCCATAATCATAAAAATGTCTACTTTGAGGAAGTATATACTCATAAACCCTTCATAATGATTTGTAAAGAAAATGAGAGTTATCCTAAGCATATCCCCCAGGAGTGTCGTAACCAAGAGTGCAGCAAGGCCCGTTGTCGTGCCCCAGTTCCCGTTCGAGTCTAGCTCAAAGCGGTGTTTTCGGGTTTTACCCCTTGGTACATCTATGCCAGAGCCGCCTCTACCTGCTCATATCCAGACAGGGATGTATTGCTCGGAAAACTCACAAAATCTCTACAATACCAAAATTCTAGGAAGTTCTTCTATGCTAATCATCAAAATTCATCTTAATTCTATGTTCTCTAATCAGAGCTTATCTAAATCTAGCTTCCAAGGTTTGTACTAAACTTCCTCTGATACCAACTGTAACGCCCCGACCCTAGTTACCCAGAGTCGGTGCATTATTACATAACATTGGCATGATCACAAGAAAGATCAAATCTCGAAAGACCGATTGGATTAGTAGCCTTGGAAACACTAGATATATTCATAAGTTTTACATTACATCATAAAATGAAAAACTACTACAACAACATATTGTCTCCATAATCCACACTCATATTCCCACATAATATCCATGCAGGTCATTCATAATTTACTTCTTCATATCCTAGGAAAAATAAAACATATAAAAGGGGTGAGCTTAAATGCCCAGTAAGGATAACAATATATTGGAAACTTACATAAATAAGAATAAACATTTAAGGCAATGTATAACTAAAACAAAATCCTTTCAAACATGATCTTTCAACATAGTATGGAATAAATAAAATGAAATAATGCCATTTATTTATTCACATGGATATTTTACTAATCTAATAATCACATGCAAAATCAATAACCACTTTCATAATGATGGAATGCATAATGCTTAAATTTAATTTCTTTGTCAAGGCCTCGCCCCAATACCTAGGGGCTAACTGTAACTGGAACCCAACCCGGAGTGCCTCTAATAACCAGACACCAACCCGGAGTGCCTCTAATAACCGGACACCAACCTGGAGTTCCTCTAATAACCGGAGACCAAACCGGAGTTCCTCTAACAACCGGAGACCAAACCAGAGGGCTTACTTTTACCGGTCCCCAACCCGGAACATACTTGTCTAACACATTCATCTGAATGAAAGGTTGAAATATAACATAAACATTCGGATTAAAAATAACTTATGAAATGTCAATACTTTAAACAAAAACCATGAGTGACATAAGAATAGCTTATCCACAGTCAAAAATATCACAAAACCTTCAATAAAATATGGATGTTTTGTATCATAAAAATTCAACTTCAAATAAGCTTAAAATCCATCAAAGGATGTTGACATAGATGAAATAAAGACTATTTTATAAAAATATCTCTTTCTATTTTGAAATCATTTAAGAGTCTAATATTTATGAAATAAAACATTTTTTTTTGAAAATATTCTTATTATCTTGTAAGGGAAGCTTCGACCATTTTATAACGGCGGAAAATAGCCACACCTGCCGTATAAGTTATAAAAAACATTCTTACCATAATTCTGTCGAAAAGGTTAAAAAGGACCTTGTTTGGAAAACGACGGAAAGATTCCTTTATAAACCACTTATAAAAGTCAAAAAGGGTATAAGTGACTTTAACTCATATTCTAGTAAATAGTAAAAATGTTTTGAAATACATTTTGATGAAACATGGATGTGGATGATAAAGAGATCCCAGCAGATAATTACGTATAAACAACCTCGGATAATGAAGAGATAGAGAAATAACCCTTACCAATTTGGTAACATATGAAACATACAACCCATGAAAGAGGTATCATACAATGAATATTTAAATACATGTAAATTAGAGTGTATTACACAAAGAATATAATTACGGGTAGTACATACACCACACAAAAGTTAATGGTTACAATATGGCATGAATCTCACGGGAATAAGGAGTGAGATGAAAACCCATTACCTTGTAATTTTCCTTGGTTGGGGTAGGTTAACCTCCTGTATAATGGTGAAATAATTGTTAATAAATTATAAAAGAATCATATACATTAATATGATATCATATATGATCTTTTAATATTGATTTGATAATAATATCTTAGTATTATCGTTGTTTCGGGTGTTAACTTACTTGTTTTCTTTTATATGGTTTGTTACGTTAGCCGTGTTTGTAATGGATAGGTTGTATATTATTCATATCCATATTTATATCCAGTCCTTAAACATCATTTTTAAATCATCAAATGATAATTATACTTGAATGGATACGATGGAGAATGAATCTCATCGCGTTCGTGGAGACGGTAGTCCGTACGTACGCACGAGCGACAAAATCATTCTTTTGAAATAATATATGAATGGTTGTTATATCGTATATACAGAATCATTAACATGTTATATTTATTATTTAAATGAGTTACATATTATTATTATACACATCCAAATAATAATATATTGAATAACAATTACACCACGATGTGGAGACAGTAAGCCGTACTTACGCACGTATGGTGACATGTTATTAAAAGAGTGGATAGAATACTGAATATGGTTGTACCATATTTATAATAACATCACAGTCTATATATGATACTGGAGTTATTATTTTATAATGGTAATAACAAAGGAAGAAGAAGTGGAAGAAGAAAGGAACTTGGAAAAGGGTGGTGAAATCATTACCTCTTCTTCGGGTTCTTCCTTTTGATTTGATCAAAAGCGCTCATTAGGTTGGATTTATGATCAAACTAAGGCCTCTAGGTTGTAGTGAGGGAAGTTGGGAGAGTATTTGGGCATAGGTTTTCTGAAAAAAATGTTTTTAAAGGTGTGAAGAAATGAGAAGGAGGAGTGCCGTTTTATAAGAGGGGTGAGGGGCACCTTTGGAAAAGCTAGAAATATTAGTTTATAATAAATTAATATTCGGTTTATAATTGCTCAAAAGTTTATTATTTAAATTTTAAGGTGGGGATGGGTCGAAAACAACTCAACCAATATAATTTAGACAGGTTTGGGTACTTATATTAACCTTATCTTTAAGTATTAACTCTATGTTAATTAGTTTCACTTTTACAATGTCTCTTGGTATTTTTATATAATATGGTTAATAAACATACTATATACATCCAAGAGACCCCCAAGTTGTCCATTAATGATGCACCTATCATGATATAAGTCTCTTGGCCGAACCATAGATTTTTAGGAATTTAATATCAATTAATAATATAATATTTGTTTTAAGAACTCTTTTATGTCAATTTTGACACTATACAATAGTTGATTTTTGTGAAACTAATAAAAGATTGATTACATCTAAATAAGTCAATTAAATAAATAATAATATATCATATTATCCTAGAAATTTAGTTTAATTCATTAAAAGTTTCATATTATATTTTTTGGGTATTTATAATATCAATTATTTTATTTTTTCACTATTATAGTAATTAATTCATCATCATTGTGTCATAAATAAATTAAATTATTTAATGTCTAAAAATTATAAATAAAATATCATCATGTGAAAAATCTTTTTATCTTTCTAATGAATATTTATAATCTAAAATCAAACATATATAACCCTATGTAAAAATTGTTTTTCTAGAAGATATATGCTTGTGTCATTTTTGTATTCATTTTAACTTAATTAAAATAAAGTGTCCCTATCACCTACATGTGGCACCATGGGGTCCCAAAATCGACCCAAAGATGCCTATGGTCGAACATGTATCAACCAATAAGGTTAGGACACGTTTTAGGGTAATTTAGTATTATTATAATATTATTTTTTAATCCTTATTTACCGGATTTACCCTTAACCATGGTAAATAAAATATTTACCGCAGTAATTATTCAAAATGTCTAAGAATAAAAGTTACCTATTTACATAATATGAAAATCCTGATTCCAAATATGGAATCCATTTTTCCAAATACGAAACACGGAAGTGGCAAAAATTAATTTAAAATTAATTCCCGCTGTCAAAACAAAAAGCGTGTTTTTAAGAGATAATAACTATCAAAAGATTGACACTTGTTTATGTTCGGTTTAATTGTAAAATTATGTCCAATGACCAAAATTATATTAAATGGTAAAAATATATTCTAAATATACTTTAAAACCACTCAAATTCATAATTTATCACTATTAAAATCTTTGATTAAAAAAGTTGTTTTTAATTAAAATTTCGTAATTTTAACTATTCATCAAAATATTAAAGTTATCTGAAAAGTACAAATATTTTACCTTAGGCTAAATTCGATATTCCGAATCAAAAAATGAAGTCCATTTTGAAATATAAAATATATATAATTTCAAAAATTAGGTATTACTATTCATAACGGCTAGTTTGATTGGTTGTAGTGTGTGTTAGAACTCGAAGTTGCGTACAACACACGCTACTGTATTATTCAAAGGAAAGCGTACCGTGGAAGCTTGGGATGTTTCATTTTAAATTTTTGATGTCCCAATTTAGTCAAAAATTTTGAAATATTGTATTTAAAAAGGGTTTACTATTAAAAGTTGGTAAAAGTGCAATACTGAAAATGAATTTGTACTTACATTATGTCTAAGAAATTCATAATATGGATTCTAAAATTATAAGGATTATATAAAGTTTAAAATTTAGTTAATACTATTCATAACCTATTTTGAATGGATTTTTTTGGTAATTCATGGTGTGATTGAACTCGGTGTTGCGTGTAGTGCACGTTATTGAATTATTTTGATGAAATAACACACTATGAAATCTTGGGGTGTTACATTCTCCCCTCCTTCAATAAATTGCGTCCTCGCAATTTGAAATTGTTCTTCGAAAATAAAAGGTTGAAAATAGAAAATATATTTTTGGGAAAACCCACATCGGAAATTGGGTTACTAAAATTTAGTCTTAATATGAGGAAAAGAGAAATGAAAGGGTCACCACCAAATTATGATCTCGATTAGGAGAAAATTGGTGGAAATTAGAGACATATAATTGGAGGAAAAACGTAAATATTTATAGGTAGTGATTGAGGTCATCAATCACAAAAAAGTATAAAATTGAGGTCCTTAAATTCATCAATCTATGATGATTTGAAATACCATTGGTTCAAAAAACATAGGGTATTGGGATAACCCATTTTTGACGTTTCAAAATATCTTTGTTGAAATCCACATCGAAAAATGAATTAATGAGGCCTCTATTTAAAATAAAGAGTGGAAAGTATGAAGATTACCGAAAATAACACATACTAGGGTTCCATATTGGAAAATATGGATATGGAAGTGAAATATAACCATCAATTATCTGATGGAGAGTGGTAGAGAACATGGCTATGAAAAGGAAAAAAATCCCAAAGCCATAAATTAGTGATGATTTAAGGTACCATCTAGGACAACATTTTTGTTCTAAGTTCCTTTTCTTAATGTTGAGGAATTTATTTATGAGATTGGCTATGATCATAAGGAGATATACTTACTTTATAATTAGAGTTTTATCCATTAATAAATTTCTACCACAAACATTTCTTTCACTATAAAAGATAATAGAACGTAAAAAAATTTTCTATTTATACTATTCGTACAGGTTTCCAAAATAAATGAATTTATAATTCATCTACCAGATCTTTTAAAAAAAACTACATTATTTAATCCAGGACATCTCGTGGGCCAGTGGTAGGTGATACACCCTTGTCGCCCTTCGGTTGCGGGTTCAAGTCTCGCGGCCTTGCCAGACGCGACGGGTTGCCGCCCGACCTCCGGGTTGTCCTTTTATGGAAATCCAAAATAATCCAAACTAGAACTGTCCAAAATATTTCTGTCCAAAATCATAGTCCAACATTTATAAGGAAGGTAAACATAATGTAGATCCTTTTTACCCCGTAATAGCATATAAATACCTTCATCATGTATTCTTTTAATACACTGAAACATCCTGAATTACCATATTCCTTATTGATTACATTCATGCTCCCTAATTCCATATAGAATGTTGGATATACTTCATCAATCCAAAAATGTTTTAAACCCCAACAATGATGGAATATACAAATCATTAATCAGTTTCAAGGTGGTCAAGAATATCCAATATAATTTATCCAAAATAATCATGTATTATTCCAAAATCACTACCTCGGTATCAGAACTATGTTATGGTTTATCATTCTCTCAACCATATATTTTCCCAAAATTTATCCTGCTATTGAGTCACTTTTATTTTTTCCACACAATCTCAAGACCTTAATGAAATAGTACTGCAGTACAATCCTTATATACTACATAATTATTATAACAAGTACATTGTTGATACAACACTCAATTGACATAATCAACATAAGAACAAAAATCATTCCTCATCATCTGTGGTAGTATCATAACTTGATTATTATCCAATAGAATCATTTGCGGCATGGTTTTATGACTGGGACATAGGTTTGCGTAGTGTCCAAACTCTTTACAAATGATGCTTTGTACATTTGAAACCATTTTCTTACCCTTGCAGTCATGTACTTTGTGCCCTTTTCCTCCACACTTATAACAAACTCCCATTCCTTTCAGGCAAGTTCCAGGGTGTTTCTTTCCACAATTATCACATATGGGAAAATTCTTCTTTTCCCTCTTCCGTTTATCCATCTTTCCCTCTTCCATCCTTTCTTCTCTTGCTTCCCTTCGAATCCATAGGACTCAGTAAAATCTTTACTTATCTTATCAACACATGATCTTATTTCTTCATATGATGATAATAAATGCGAGACTATTTCTCTTATAAATTCTGTCTTAAGACCATGAAATATATGATCCTTCTTTCTCTTTATATCATGTGCATTGCTAGAGTTCCAATTCCTTCTACTGGGCGCCATTTCTAAACAATGGCATACTTTAGATTAGTTTATGAATGACAATACCTAATCCCAAAATTGTAAAACACATAACATAAATTAAATAGTTTATGGATATAATCCATAATCATAAAAATGTCTCCTTTGAGGAAGTATATAATCATAAACCATTCATAATAATTTGTAATGAAAATGATAGTTATCCTAAGCATATCCCCCAAGAGTGTCGTAACCAAGAGTGCAACAAGGCCTGTTGTCGTGCACCAGTTCCCGTTCGAGTCTAGCTCAAAGCGGTGTTTTCGGGTTTTACCCCTTGGTACATCTGTGCCAGAGCCGCCTCTACCTGCTCGTATCCAGACAGGGATGTATTGCTCAGAAAACTCACAAAATCTCTACAATACCAAAATTCTAAGAAGTTCTTCTATACTAATCATCAAAATTCATCTTAAATCTATGTTCTCTAATCAGAGTTTATCTAAATCTAGATTCCAAGGTGTGTACTAAACTTTCTCTGATACCAACTGTAACGCCCCGACCCTAGTTACCCAGAGTCTGTGCATTATTACATAACATTGGCATGATCACAAGAAAGATCAAATCTATAAATAATGATTGGTTTAGTAGCCTTGGAAACACTAGATATATTCATTAGTCTTACATTACATCATAAAATAAAAAACTACTACAACAACATATTGTCTCCATAATCCACACTCATATCCCTACATAATATCCATGCAGGTCATTCATAATTTACTTCATTACATCCTGGGAAAAATAAAAAATAGAAAATGGGTGAGCTCAAATGCCCAGTAAGGATAACAATATAGCGGAAACTTTCATAAATAAGAATAAACATTTAAGGCAATGTATAACTAAAACAAAAGCCTTTCAAAATTGAACTTTAAACATAGTATGGAATAAATAAAATGAAATAATGCCATTTACTTATTCACATGGATATTTTACTAATCTAATAATCACATGCAAAATCAATAACCACTTTCATAATGATGGAATTCATAATGCTGAACTTTAATTTCTTTGTCAAGGCCTTGTCCCAAGACCTAGGGGCCAACTGTAACCGGAACCCAACCCGGAGTTCCTCTAATAAACGGACACCAACACGGAGTGCCTCTAATAACCGGACACCAACCTGGAGTTCCTCTAATAACTGGAGACCAAACCGAAGTTCCTCTAATAACCGGAGACCAAACCGGAGGGCTTACTTTTACCGGTCCCCAACCCGGAACATACTTTTCCAACAAATTCATCTGAATGAAAGGTTGAAATATAACATAATCATTCGGATTAAAAATAACTTATGAAATTTCAATACTTTAAACAAAAACCATGAGTGACATAAGAATAGCTTATCCACAGTCAAAAATATCACAAAACCTTCAATAAAATATGGATGTTTTGTATCATAATAAATCAACTTCAAATAAGCTTAAAATCCATCAAAGGATGTTGACATAGATGAAATAAAGACTATTTTAGAAAAATATCCCTTTCTATTTTGAAATCATTTAAGAGTCTTATATTTATGAAATAAAACATTTTTTTTGAAAATATTCTTATTATCTTGTAAGGGAAACATTGACGATTTTATAACGGCGGAAAATAGCCACACCCGCCGTATAAGTTAAAAAAACATTCTTACCATAATTCTGTCGAAAAGGTTAAAAAAGACCTTGTTTTGAAAATGACGGAAAGATTCATTTATAAACCCCTTATAAAAGTCAAAAGGGTATAAGTGACTTTAACTCATATTCTAGTAAATAGTAAAAATGTTTTGAAATAAATTTTGATGAAACATGGATGTGGATGATAAAGAGATCCCAGTAGATAATTACGTATAAACAACCTTGGATAATGAAGAGATTGAGAAATAACCCTTAACAATTTGGTAAATTTTGAAACATACAACCCATGAAAGAGGTATCATACAATGAATATGTAAATACACGTAAATTAGAGTGTTTCACACAAAGAATATAATTGTGGGTAGTACATACACCACACAAAAGTTAATGGTGGCAATATGGCATGAATCTCACGGGAATAATGAGTGAGATGAAAACCCATTACCTTGTACTTTTCCTTGGTTGGGGTAGGTTAACCTCATGTATAATGGTGAAATAATTGTTATTAAATTATACAAGAATCATATACATTAATATGATATCATATATGATCTTTTAATATTGATTTGATAATAATATCTTAGTATTATCGTTGTTTCGGGTGTTAACTTACTTGTTTTCTTTTTGATGTTTTGTTACATAAGCCATGTTTGTAATGGATAGGTTGTATATTATTCATATCCTTAATGATATCAAGTCCTTAAACATCATTTTTAAATCATCAAATTATAATTATACTTGAATGGATACGATGGAGAATGAATCTCATCGCGTTCGTGGAGACGGTAGTCCGTACGTACGCACGAGCGACAATATCATTCTTTTGAAATAATAAATATATGGTTGTTATATCAGATATACAGAATCATTAACATGTTATATTTATTATTTACATGAGTTACATATCATTTTATACCCATCCAAATAATAATATATTGAATAACAATTACACCAGGACGTGGAGATAGTAAGAAGTACGTACGCACGTATGGTGACATGTTATTAAAAGGGTGGATAGAATACTGAATATGGTTGTACCATGTTTATAATAACATCACAGTATATATATGATACTGGAGTTATTATTTTATAATGGTAATAACAAAGGAAGAAGAAGTGGAAGAAGAAAGGAACTTGGAAAAGGGTGGTGAAATCATTACCTCTTCTTCGGGTTCTTCCTTTTGATTTGATCAAAAGGGCTCCTTAGGTTGGATTTCTGATAAAACTAAGGCCTCTAGGTTGTAGTGAGGGATGTTGGGAGAGTATTTGGGCAGAGTTTAGCCGAACAATAAGGTTTTAAAGGTGTGAAGAAATGAGAAGGAGGAGTGACCTTTTATAAGAGGGGTGATGGGCACCTTTGGAAAAGCTAGAAATATTAGTTTATAATAAATTAATATTCGGTTTATAATGCCTCAAAAGTTTATTATATAAATTTTAAGGTGGGGATGGGTCGAAAAAAACTCAACCAATAGAATTTAGACAGGTTTGGGTAGTTATATTAACCTTATCATTAAGTATTAATTCTAAGTTAATTAGTTTCACTTTTACAATGTCTCTTTGTATTTTTATATAAAATGGTTAATAAACATACTATATACACACAAGAGACCCCCAAGTATACCATTAATGATTACCCTATCATGATATAAGTCTCTTGGTCGAACCTTAGATTTTTAGGAATTTAATATAAATTAATAATATAATATTTTTTTAAGAACTCTTTTATGTTAATTTTGACACTATTCAATAGTTGATTATTGTGAAAGTCATAAAGATTTATTACTTAGAAAAAAGTCAATTAAATCAATCCTCATATACCATATTATCCTATAAAATTAGTTTAATTCATTAAAAGTTTCATATTATATTTATTTGGGAATTTATAATATCAATTATTTTAATTTTTCACTATTATAGTAATTAATTCATCATCATTGTGTCATAAATAAATTAAATTATTTAATGTCTAAAAATTATAAATAAAATATCATTATGTAGGAAATCGTTTTATCTTTCTAATGATTATTTATAATCTAAAATACAACATATATAACCCTATATAAAAATTGTTTTTCTAAAAGATATATGCTTGTGTCATTTTTGTATTCATTTTAACTTAATTAAAATAATGTGTCCCTATCACCTACATGTGGCACCATGGGGTCCCAAAATCGACCCAAAAATGCCTATGGTCGAACATGTATCAACCAATAATGTTAGTACATGTTTTAGGGTAATTTAGTATTATTATAATATTATTTTTTTAATCCTTATTTACCGGATTTACCCTTAACCATGGTAAATAAAATATTTAGCGCAGTAATTATTCAAAATGACTAAGAATAAAAGTTACCTATTTACATAATTTGAACATCCTGATTCCAAATATGGAATCCATTTTTCCAAATTCGAAACACAGATGTGGCAGAAATTAATTTAAAATTAATTCCCGCTGTCAAAACAAAAAGCGTGTTTTTAAGAGATAATAACTATCAAAAGATTGACACTTGTTTATGTTTGGTTTAATTGTAAAATTATGTCCAATGACCAAAATTATATTAAATGGTAAAAATGTATTCTAAATATACTTTAAAACAACTAAACTTCATAATTTATCACTATTAATTTTTTTGATTAAAAAAGTTGTTTTTAATTAAAATTTAGTAATTTTCACTATTCATCAAAATATTAAAGTTATCCGAAAAGTACAAAAATTTCACCTTAGGCTAAATTCGATATTACGTATCCAAAAATGAAGTCCATTTTGAAATGTAAAATATATATAATTTCAAAAGGGAAGTATTACTATTCATAACGGCTAGTTTGATTGGTTGTAGTGTGTGTTAGAACTCGATGTTGCGTACAACACACGCTACTGTATTATTCAATGGAAAGCATACCGTGGAAGCTTGGGATGTTTCATTTTAAATTTCATGATGTCCCAATTTAGTCAAAAAGTTTAAAATATTGTATTTAAAAAGGGTTTACTATTAAAAGTTGGTAAAAGTGCAATACTGAAAATGAATTTGTTCTCACATTATGTCTAAGAAATTCATAATATGGATTCTAAAATTATAAGGATTATATAAAGTTTAAAATTTAGTTAATACAATTAATAACCTCTTTTTAATGGCTTTTTTTTGTAAGTCATGGTGTGATTGAACTCGGTGTTGAGTGTAGTGCAAGTTATTAAATTATTTTGAAGAAATAACACACTATGAAATCTTGGGGTGTTACATTCTCCCCTCCTTCAATAAATTGCGTCCTCGCAATTTGAAATTGTTCTTTGAGAATAAAAGGTTGAAAATAGAAAATATATTTTTGGGAAAACCCACATCGGAAATTGGGTTACTAAAATTTAGTCTTAATATGAGGAAAAGAGAAATGAAAGGGTCACCACCAAATTATGATCTCGATTAGGAGAAAATTGGTGGCAATTAGAGGCATATAATTGGAAGAAAAACGTAAATATTTATAGGTACTGATTGAGGTCATCAATCACAAAAAAATTATAAAATTGAGGTCCTTAAATTCATCAATCTATGATTATTTGAAATACCATCGGTTCAAAAAAACATAGGGTATTGGGATAACCCATTTTTGATGTTTCAAAATATCTTAGTTGAAATCCCACATCGAAAAATGAATTAATGAGGCCTCTATTTAAAATAATGAGTGGAAAGTATGGAGATTACCGAAAATAACACATACTGGGGTTCCATATTGGAAAATATGGATATGGAAGAGAAATCTAACCATAAATTATCTAATGGAGAGTGGTAGAGAACATGGGTATGAAAAGGCCAAAAATCCCAAAGCCATAAATTAGTGATGATTTAAGGTACCATCTTGGACAACATTTTTTTTCTAAGTTCCTTTTCTTAAAGTTGAGGAATTTATTTATGATATTGGCTATGATCATAAGGAGATATACTTACTTTATAATTGGAGTTTTATCCATTAATAAATTTCTACCACAAACTTATATTTCACTATAAAAGATAATAGAACGTAAAAAAATTTATATTTATACTATTCGTACAGGTTTTCAAAATAAATGAATTTATAATTCATCTACCAGATCTTTAAAAAAACTACATTATTTAATCTAGGACATCTCGTGGCCCAGTGGTAGGTGATACACCCTTGTCACCCTTCGGTTGCGGGTTCAAGTCTCGCGACCTTGCCGGACGCGACGAGTTTCTGCCCGACCTCCGGGTTGTCCTTTTATGGCAATCCAAAATAATCCAATCTAGAACTATCCAAAATACTTCTGTCCAAACTCACAGTCCAACATTTATAAGGAAGGTAAACATAATGTAGATCCTTTTTACCCCGTAACAGCATATGAATACCTTCATCATGTATTCTTTTAATACACTGAAACATCCTGAATTATCATATTCCTTATTGATTACATTCATGTTCCCTTATAACATATAGAATGCTGGATATACGTCATCAATCCAAAAATGTTTTAAACCCCAACAATGATGGAATATACAAATCATTAATCAGTTTCAAGGTAGTCAATAATATCCAATATAATTTATCCCAAATAATCATGTATTATTCCAAAATCACTACCTCGGTATCAAAACTATATTATGGTTTATCATTCTCTCAACCATATATTTTCCAAAAATTTATCCTGCTATTGAGTCACTTTTATTTGTTCCACACAATCTCAAGTCCTTAATGAAATAGTAATGAAGTACAATTCTTATATACTCCATAATTATTATAACAAGTACATTGTTGATACAACACTCAATTGACATAATCAACATAAGAACTCAAATCATTACTCTTCATCTGTGGTAGTATCATAACTTGATTATTATCCAATAGCATCATTTGCGGCATGGTTTGATGACTGGGACATAGGTTTGCATAGTGTCCAAACTCCTTGCAAATGAAGCATTGTACATTTGAAACCATTTTCTTACCCTTGTAGTCACGTACTTTGTTCCCTTTTCCTGCAAACTTATATCAAACTCCCATTCCTTTCAGGAAAGTTCTAGGGTGTTTCTTTCCACAGTTATCACATATGGGAAAATTCTTCTTTTCCGTCTTCCATTTATCCATCTTTCTCTCTTCCATCCTTTTCTTCTCTTGCTGCCCTTCAAATCCATAGGACTCAGTAAAATCTTTACTTAACTTATCAACACATGATCTTATTTCTTCATATGATGATAATACATGCGAGACTATTTCTCTTATAAATTCTAGCTTAATACCATGAAATATATGATCCTTCTTTCTCTTTGTATCATGTCCATTTCTAGAGTTCTCATTCCTTCTACTGGGCGCCATTTCTAAACAATTGCATACATTATATTAGTTTACGAATAACAATACCTAATCCCAAACTTGTAAAACACATAACATAAAATAAATAGTTTATGGATATAATCCATAATCATAAAAATGTCTCCTTTGAGGAAGTATATACTCATAAACCCTTCATAGTGATTTGTAAATTAAATGAGAGTTTTCCTAAGCATATCCCCCAGGAATGTCGTAACCAAGAGTGCAGCAAGGCCCGTTGTCGTGCACTAGTTCCCGTTCAAGTCTAGATCAAAGCGTTGTTTTCGGGTTTTACCCCTCGGTACAACTGTGCCAGAGCCGCCTCTACCTGCTCGTATCGAGACAGGGATGTATTCCTCTGAAAACTCACAAAATCTCTACAATACCAAAATTCTAGGAAGTTCTTCTATACTAATCATCAAAATTCATCTTAAATCTATGTGCTCTAATCAGAGTTTATCTAAATCTAGCCTCCACGGTTTATACTAAACGTCCTATGATACCAACTGTAATGCCCCGACCCTAGTTACCCAGAGTCGATGCATTATTACATGACATTGGCATGATCACAAGAATGATCAAATCTCGAAAGACCGATTGGTTTAGTAGCCTTGGAAAGAGTAGATATATTCATAAGTCTTACATTACATCATAAAATGAAAAACTACTATAACAACATATTGTCTCCATAATCCACACTCATAACCCCACATAATATCACTGCAGGTCATTCATAATTTACTTCTTCACATACTAGGAAAAATAAAACATAGAAAAGGGGTGAGCTCAAATGCCCAATAAGGATAAAAATATAACGGAAACTTACACAAATAAGAATAAACATTTAAGGCAATGTATAACTAAAACAAAATCCTTTCAAACTTGAACTTTCAACATAGTATGGCATAAATAAAATGAAATAATGCCATTTACTTATTCACATGGATATTCTACTAATCGAATAATCACATGAAAAATCAATAACCACTTTCATAATGATAGAATTCATAATGCTGAACTTTAAGTTCTTTGTCAAGGCCTCGTCCCAAGACCTAGGGGATAACTGTAACCGGAACCCAACCCAGAGTGCCTCTAATAACCAGACACCAACCCGGAGTGCCTCTAATAACCGGAGACCAACCTGGTGTTCCTCTAATAACCGGAGACCAAACCGGAGTTCCTCTAATAACCGGAGACCAAACCGGAGGGCTTACTTTTACCGGTCCCCAACCTGGAACATACTTTTCTAACACATTCATCTGAATGAAAGGTTAAAATATAACATAAAAATTCGGATTAAAAATAAATTATTAAATGTCAATACTTTAAACAAAAACCATGAGTGACATAAGAATAGCATATCCATAGTAAAAAATATCACAAAACCTTCAATAAAATATGGATGTTTTGTATCATAATAAATCAACTTCAAATAAGCTTAAAATCCATCAAAGGATGTTGACATAGATGAAATAAAGACTATTTAAGAAAAATATCTCTTTCTATTTTGAAATCATTTAAGAGTCTTATATTTATGAAATAAAGCATTTTTTTTGAAAATATTCTTATTATCTTGTAAGGGAAGCTTCGACGATTTTATAACGGCGGAAAATAGCCGCACCCGCCGTATATGTTAAAAAAACATTCTTACCATAATTCTGTCGAAAAGGTTAAAAAGGACCTTGTTTTGAAAACGACGGAAAGATTCCTTTATAAACCACTTATAAAATTCAAAAAGGGTATTAGTGACTTTAACTCATATTCTAGTAAATAGTAAAAATGTTTTGAAATACATTTTGATGAAACATGGATGTGGATGATAAAGAGATCCCAGTAGATAATTACGTATAAACAACCTCAGATAATGAAGAGATTGAGAAATAACCCTTACCAATTTTGTAAATTATGAAACATACAACCCATGAAAGAGGTATCATACAATGAATATGTAAATACACATAAATTAGAGTGTATTCCACAAATAATATAATTATGGGAAATATATACACCACACAAAAGTTAATGGTGACAATATGGCATGAATCTCACGGGAATAAGGAGTGAGAAGAAAACCCCTTACCTTGTACTTTTCCTTGATTGGGGTAGGTTAAACTCCTGTATAATGGTGAAATAATTGTTATTAAATTATACAAGAATCATATACATTAATATGATATCATATATGATCTTTTAATATTGATTTGATAATAATATCTTAGTATTATCGTTGTTTCAGGTGTTAACTTACTTGTTTTATTTTATATGTTTTGTTACGTAAGCCATGTTTGTAATGGATAGGTTGTATATTATTCATATACAGAATGATATAAAGTCCTTAAACATCATTTTTAAATCATCAAATGATAATTAAACTTGAATGGATACGATGGAGAATGAATCTCATCGTGTTCGTGGAGATGGTTGTCCGTACGTACGCACGAGCGACAATATCATTCTTTTGAAATAATAAATAAATGGTTGTTATATCATATATACAAAATCATTAACATGTTATATTTATTATTTACATGAGTTACATATCATTATTATAACCATCCAAATAATAATATATTGAATAACAATTACACCACGACGTGGAGACGGTAAGCCGTACGTACGCACGTATGGTGACATGTTATTAAAAGGGTGGATAGAATACTGAATATGGTTGTACCATATTTATAATAACATCACAGTATATATATGATACTGGAGTTATTATTTTATAATGGTAATAACAAAGGATGAAGAAGTGGAAGAAGAAAGAAACTTGGAAAAGGGTGGTGAAATCATTACCTCTTCTTCGGGTTCTTCCTTTTGATTTGATCAAAAGGGCTCCTTAGGTTGGCTTTATGATCAAACTAAGGCCTCTAGGTTGTAGTGAGGGAAGTTGGGAGAGTACTTGGTCAGATTTTCTCCGAACAAAAAGGTTTTAAAGGTGTGAAGAAATGAGTAGGAGGAGTGACCTTTTATAAGAGGGGTGAGGGGCACCTTTGGAAAAGCTAGAAAGATTAGTTTATAATAAATTCATATTCGGTTTCTAATGCCTCAAAAGTTGATTATTTAAATATTAAGTTGGGGATGGGTCGAAAAAAACTCAACCAATAGAATTTAGACAGGTTTGGGTTGTTATATTAACCTTATCTTTAAGTATTAACTCTAAGTTAATTAGTTTCACTTTTACAATGTCTCTTTGTATTTTTATATAATATGGTTAATAAACATACTATATACATCCAATCGAACCCCCAAGTGGTCCATTAATGATTACCGTATCATGATATATGTCTCTTGGTCGAACCTTAGATTTTTAGGAATTTCATATAAATTAATAATATATTATTTGTTTTAAGAACTCTCTTATGTTAATTTTGACACTATTCAATAGTTGATTTTTGTGAAAGTCATAAAGATTGATTACTTCGAAAAAAGTCAATTAAATCAATCCTAATATACCATATTATCCTATAAAATTAGTTTAATTCATTAAAAGTCTCATATTATATTTATTTGGGTATTTATAATATCAATTATTTTAATTTTTCACTATTATAGTAATTAATTCATCATCATTGTGTCATAAATAAATTAAATTATTTAATGTCTAAAAATTATAAATAAAATATCATTATGTAGGAAATTGTGTTATCTTTCTAATGAATATTTATAATCTAAAATCCAACCTATATAACCCTATATAAAATTTGTTTTACTAAAAGATATATGCTTGTGTCATTTTTGTATTCATTTTAACTTAATTAATATAAAGTGTCCCTATCACCTACAAGTGGCACCATGGGGTCCCCAAATCGACCCAAAAATGCCTATGGTCAAACATGTATCAATCAATAAGGTTAGGACACATTTTTGGGTAATTTAGTATTATTATAATATTATTTTTTTAATCCTTATTTACCGGATTTACCCTTAACTATGGTAAATAAAATATTTAGCGCAGTAATTATTCAAAATTTCTAAGAATAAAAGTTACCTATTTACATAATTTAAACATCCTGATTCCAAATATGGAATCCATTTTTCCAAATTCGAAACACAGAAGTGGCAGAAATTAATTTAAAATTAATTCCCGCTGTCAAAACAAAAAGCGTGTTTTTAAGAGATAATAACTATCAAAAGATTGACACTTGTTTATGTTCGGTTTAATTGTAAAATGATGTCCAATGACCAAAATTATATTAAATGGTAAAAATATATTCTAAATATACTTTAAAACCACTCAAATTCATAATTTATCACTATTAATTTTTTTGATTAAAAAAGTTGTTTTTAATTAAAATTTAGTAATTTTCACTATTCATCAAAATATTTAAGTTATCTGAAAAGTACAAAAATTTCACCTTAGGCTAAATTCGATATTCCGAATCCAAAAATGAAGTCCATTTTGAAATGTAAAATATATATAATTTCAAAAGGTAGGTATTACTATTCATAATGGCTAGTTTGATTGGTTGTAGTGTGTGTTAGAACTCGATGTTGCGTACAACACACGCTACTGTATTATTCAAAGGAAAGCATACCGTGGAAGCTTGGGATGTTTCATTTTAAATTTTTGATGTCCCAATTTAGTCAAAAAGTTTAAAATATTGTATTTAAAAAGGGTTTACTATTAAAAGTTGCTAAAAATGCAATACTGAAAATGAATTTGTTCTCACATTATGTCTAAGAAATTCATAATATGGATTATAAAATTATAAGGATTACATAAAGTTTAAAATTTAGTTAATACTATTAATAAACTATTTTGAATGTCTTTTTTTTTGGTAATTCATGGTGTGATTGAACTCGGTGATGCGTGTAATGAAAGTTATTGAATTATTTTGAAGAAATAACACACTATGAAATCTTGGGGTGTTACATTCTCCCCTCCTTCAATAAATTGCGTCCTCGCAATTTGAAATTGTTCTTTGAAAATAAAAGGTTGAAAATAGAAAATATATTTTTGGAAAACCCCACATCAGAAATTGGGTTACTAAAATTTATTCTTAATATGAGGAAAAGAGAAATGAAAGGGTCACCACCAAATTATGATCTCGATTAGGAGAAAATTGGTGGCAATTAGAGGCATATAATTGGAGGAAAAACGTAAATATTTATAGGTAGTGATTGAGGTCATCAATCACAAAAAAGTATAAAATTTTGGTCCGTAAATTCATCAATCTATGATGATTTGAAATACCATCGGTTCAAAAAAAACATAGGGTATTGGGATAACCCATTTTTCACGTTTCAAAATATCTTAGTTGAAATCCCACGTCGAGAAATGAATTAATGAGCCCTCTATTTAAAATAAAGAGTGGAAAGTATGAAGATTACCGAAAATAACACATACTGGGGTTCCATATTGGAAAATATGGATATGGAAGAGAAATCTAACCATAAATTATCTGATGGAGAGTGGTAGAGAACATGGGTATGAAAAGGCCAAAAATCCCAAAGCCATAAATTAGTGATGATTTAAGGTACCATCTAGGACAACATTTTTGTTCTAAGTTCTTTTTCTGAATGTTGAGGAATTTATTTATGAGATTGGCTAAGATCATAAGGAGATATACTTATTTTATAATTAGAGTTTTATCCATTAATAAATTTCTACCACAAACTTATATTTCACTATAAAAGATAATAGAACGTAAAAAAAAAATTCTATTTATACTATTCGTACAGGTTTTCAAAATAAATGAATTTATAATTCATCTACCAGATATTTTAAAAAAAACTACATTATTTAATCCAGGACATCTCGTGGGCCAGTGGTAGGTGATACACCCTTGTCGCCCTTCGGTTGCAGGTTCAAGTCTCGCGGCCTTGCCGGACACGACAGGTTGTCGCCCGACCTCCAGGTTTCCCTTTTATGGAAATCCACAATAATCCAAACTAGAACTATCCAAAATACTTCTGTCCAAACTCACAATCCAACATTTATAAGGAAGGTAAACATAATGTAGATCCTTTTTACCCCGTAATAGCATATGAATACCTTCATCATGTATTCTTTTAATACACTAAAACATCCTGAATTATCATATTCCTTATTGATTACATTCATGCTCTGTTATTCCATATAGAATGCTGGATATACTTCATCAATACAAAAATGTTTTAAACCCCAACAATGATGGAATATACAAATCATTAATCAGTTTCATGGTAGTCAAGAATATCCAATATAATTTATCCAAAATAATCATGTATTATTCCAAAATCAATACCTCGGTATCAGAACTATATTATGGTTTATCATTCTCTCAACCATATATTTTCCAAAAATTTATCCTTCTATTGAGTCACTTGTATTTTTTCCACACAATCTCAAGTCCTTAATGAAATAGTAATGCAATACAATTCTTATATACTCCATAATTATTATAACAAGTACATTGTTGATACAACACTCAATTGACATAATCAACATAAGATCTCAAATCATTCCTCATCATCTGTGGTAGTATCATAACTTGATTATTATCCAATAGCATCATTTGCGGCATGGTTTGATGACTGGGACATAGGTTTGCGTAGTGTCCAAACTCCTTGCAAATGAAGCATTGTACATTTGAAACCGTTTTCTTACCCTTGCAGTCACGTACTTTGTGCCCTTTTCCTCCACACTTATAACAAACTCCCATTCCTTTCAGGCAAGTTCCAGGGTGTTTCCTTCCACAGTTATCACATATGGGAAAATTCTTCTTTTCCCTCTTCCCTTTATCCATCGTTCTCTCTTCCATCCTTTTCTTCTCTTGCTGCCCTTCAAATCCATAGGACTCAGTAAAATCATTACTTAACTTATCAAAACATGATCTTATTTCTTCATATGATGATAATACATGCGAGACTATTTCTCTTATAAATTCTGGCTTAAGACCATGAAATATATGATCCTTCTTTCTCTTTGTATCATGTGCATTGCTAGAGTTCTCATTCCTTCTACTGGGCACCATTTCTAAACAATGTCATACATTATATTAGTTTATTAATAACAATACCTAATCCCAAACTTATAAAACACATAACATAAATTAAATAGTTTATGGATATAATCCATAATCATAAAAATGTCTCCTTTGAGGAAGTATATACTCATAAACCCTTCATAATGATTTGTAAAGAAAATGAGAGTTATCCTAAGCATATCCCCCGGGAATGTCGTAACCAAGAGTGCAGCAAGGCCCGTTGTCATGCACCAGTTCCCGTTCATGTCTAGATCAAAGCGTTGTTTTCGGGTTTTACCCCTCGTACAACTGTGCCAGAGCCGCCTCAACCTGCTCGTATCTAGACAGGGATGTATTGCTCGGAAAACTCACAAAATATCTACAATACCAAAATTCTAGGAAGTTCTTCTATGCTAATCATAAAAATTCATCTTAAATCTATGTGCTCTAATCAGAGTTTATCTAAATCTAGCCTCCAAGGTTTATACTAAACTTCTCTGATGCCAACTGTAATGCCCCGACCCTAGTTACCCAGAGTCGGTGCATTATTACATAACATTGGCATGATCACAAGAAAGATCAAATCTCGAAAGACCGATTGGTTTAGTAGCCTTGGAAACAGTAGATATATTCATAAGTCTTACATTACATCATAAAACGAAAAACTACTATAACAACATATTGTCTCCATAATCCACACTCATATCCCCACATAATATCACTGCAGGTCATTCATAATTTACTTCTTCACATCCTAGGAAAAATAAAACACAGAAAAGGGGTGAGCTAAAATGCCCAGCAAGGATAAAAATATAGCGGAAACTTTCATAAATAAGAATAAACATTTAAGGCAATGTATAACTAAAACAAAATCCTTTCAAACTAGAACTTTCAACATAGTATGGCATAAATAAAATGAAATAATGCCATTTACTTATTCACATGGATATTCTACTAATCGAATAATCACATGCAAAATCAATAACCACTTTCATAATGATGGAATTCATAATGCTGAACTTCAATTTCTTTGTCAAGGCCTCGTCCCAAGACCTAGGGGCTAACTGTAACCGGAACCCAACCCGGAGTGCCTCTAATAACCGGACACCAACCCGGAGTGCCTCTGATAACCAGACACCAACCTGGAGTTCCTCTAATAACCGAAGACCAAACCAGAGTTCCTCTAATAACCGGAGACCAAACCAGAGGGCTTACATTTACCGGTCCCCAAACCGGAACATACATGTCTAACACATTCATCTGAATGAAAGGTTGAAATATAACATAAACATTCGGATTAAAAATAACTTATTAAATGTCAATACTTTAAACAAAAACCATGAGTGACATATGAATAGATTATCCACAGTCAAAAATATCACAAAACCTTCAATAAAATATGGATGTTTTGTATCATAATAAATCTACTTCAAATAAGATTAAAATCCATCAAAGGATGTTGACATAGATGAAATAAAGACTATTTTAGAAAAATATCTCTTTCTATTTTGGAATCATTTAAGAGTCTTATATTTATGAAATAAAACATTTTTTTGAAAATATTCTTATTATATTGTAAGGGAAGCATCGACGATTTTATAACGGCGGAAAATAGCCGCACCCGCCGTATAAGTTAAAAAAACATTCTTACCTTAATTCTGTCGAAAAGGTTAAAAAGGACCTTGTTTTGAAAATGACAGAAAGATTCCTTTATAAACCACTTATAAACGTCAAAAAGGGTATAAGTGAATTTAACTCATATTCTAGTAAATAGTAAAAATGTTTTGAAATACATTTTGATGAAACATGGATTTGGATGATAAAGAGATCCCAGTAGATAATTACGTATAAACAACCTCAGATAATGAAGAGATTGAGAAATAACCCTTACCAATTTGGTATCTTATGAAACATTCAACCCATGAAATAGGTATCATACAATGAATATGTATATACACATAAATTAGAGTGTATTACACAAAGAATATAATTATGGGCAGTACATACACCACACAAAAGGTAATGGTGACAATATGGCATGAATCTCACAGGAATAAGGAGTGAGATGAAAACCCCTTACCTTATACTTTTACTTGGTTGGGGTAGGTTAACCTCCTGTATAATGGTGAAATAATTATTATTAAATTATACAAGAATCATATACATTAATATGATATCATATATGATCTTTCAATATTGATTTGATAATAATATCTTAGTATTATCGTTGTTTCGGGTGTTAACTTACTTGTTTTCTTTTATATGTTTTGTTACGTAAGTCATGTTTGTAATGGATAGGTTGTATATTATTCATATCCAGAATGATATCAAGTCCTTAAACATCATTTTTAAATCATCAAATGATAATTATACTTGAATGGATACGATGGAGAATTAATCTCATCGCGTTCGTAGAGACGGTAGTCCGTACGTACGCACGAGCGACAATATCATTATTTTTGAAATAATATATAAATGGTTGTTATATCAAATATACATAATCATTAACATGTTATATTTGTTATTTACATGAGTTAAATATCAATATTATACCCATCCAAATAATAATATATTGAATAACAGTTACACCACGACGTGGAGACGGTAAGCCGTACGTACGCACGTATGGTGACATGTTATTAAAAGGGGGGATAGAATCCTGAATATGGTTGTACCATATTTATAATAAAATCACAGTATATATATGATACTGGAGTTATTATTTTAGAATGGTAATAACAAAGGAAGATGAAGTGGAAGAAGAAAGGAACCTGGAAAACGGTGGTGAAATCATTACCTCTTCTTCGGGTTCTTCCTTTTGATTTGATCAAAAGGGATCCTTAGGATGGATTTATGATCAAACTAAGGCCTCTAGGTTGTAGTGAGGGAAGTTGGGAGAGTATTTGGGCAGAGTATTTCCGAACAAAAAGGTTTTAAAGGTTTGAATAAATGAGAAGGAGGAGTTCCCTTTTATAAGAGGGGTGAGGGGCACCTTTGGAAAAGCTAGAAAAATTAGTTTATAATAAATTCATATTCTGTTTATAATGGCTCAAAAGTTGATTATTTAAATTTTAATGTGGGGATGGGTCTAAAAAAACTCAACCAATATAATTTAGACAGATTTGGGTACTTATATTAACCTTATCTTTAAGTATTAACTCTAAGTTAATTAGTTTCACTTATACAATGTCTCTTTGTATTTTTATATAATATGGTTAATAAAGATACTATATACATCCAAGAGACCCCCATGTGGTAAATTAATGACGAAGCTATCATGAGATAAGTCTCTTGGCCGATCCTTAGATTTTTAGGAATTTAATATCAATTAATAATATAATATTTGTTTAAGAACTCTTTTATGTTAATTTTGACACTATTCAATAGTTGATTTTTTTGAAACTCATAAAGATTGATTAATTCGAAAAAAGTCAATTAAATCAATAATAATATATCATATTATCCTATAAAATTAGTTTAATTCATTAAAAGTTTCATATTATATTTATTTGGGTCTTTATAATATCAATTATTTTAATTTTTCACTATTATAGTAATTAATTCATCATCATTGTGTCATAAATAAATTAAATTATATAATATCTAAAAATTATAAATAAAATATAATTATGTAGAAAATCTTTTTATCTTTCTAATTAATATTTATAATCTAAAATCCAACATATATAACTATATGTAAAAATTGTTTTTCTAAAAGATATATGCTTGTGTCATTTTTGTATTCATTTTAACTTAATTAAAATAAAGTGTCCCTATCACCTACAAGTGGCACCATGGGGTCCCAAAATCGACCACAAAATGCCTATGGTCGAAACGTTATCAAACAATAAGGTTAGGACACGTTTTAGGGTAATTTAGTATTATTATTATATTATTTTTGTTAATCCTTATTTACCAGATTTACCCTTAACCCTGGTAAATAAAATATTTACCGCAGTAATTATTCAAAATGTCTAAGAATAAAAGTTACCTATTTACATAATTTGAACATCCTGATTCCAAATATGGAATCCATTTTTCCAAATTCGAAACACATAAATGGAAGAAATTAATTTAAAATTAATTCCCGCTGTCAAAACAAAAAGCGTGCTTTTAAGAGATAATAACTATCAAAAGATTGACACTTGTTTATGTTCGGTTTAATTGTAAAATTATGTCCAATCACCAACATTATATTAAATGGTAAAAATATATTCTAAATATTCATTAAAACCATTAAAATTCATAATTTATCACTATTAATTTTTTTGATTAAAAAAGTTGTTTTTAATTAAAAATTATTAATTTTCACTATTCATCAAAATATTAAAGTTATACGAAAAGTACAAAAATTTCACCTTAGGCTAAATTCGATATTCCAAATCCAAAAATGAAGTCCATTTTTAAATATAAAATATATATAATTTCAAAAAGTTGGTATTACTATTCATAATAGCTAGTTTGATTGGTTGTAGTGTGTGTTAGAACTCGAAGTTGCGTACAACACACACTACTGTATTATTCAAAAGAAAGCGTACCGTGGAAGCATGGGATGTTTCATTTTAAATTTTTGATGTCCCAATTTAGTCAAAAAGTTTAAAATATTTTATTTAAAAGTGTTTACTATTAAAATTTGGCAAAAGTGCAATACTAAAAATTAATTTGTTCTTACATTTTGTCTAAGAAATTCATAATATGGATTCTAAAATTATAAGGATTATATAAAGATTAAAATTTAGTTAACACTATTCATAACCTCTTTTGAATGGGTTTTTTTTTGGTAATTTGTGGTGTGATTGAACTCGGTGTTGCGTGTGGTGCAAGTTATTGAATTATTTTGAAGAAATAACACACTATGAAATCTTGGGGTGTTACAAATATATAATACTAGGCCCCACAAAAATTTTTTTATGTCCTATGAATTCACCATATGATAAAATGTATAAAAAGTCAGAATAATCATTTATAATAATCATCTGTATTAGATGAACAATATACAAAATTCCAGTACATTTTTTCATGTTAGTGAAATGTTTTAATTGATTTTAACACATCCATAGAAAAAGGTGGATTGTTAGAAATTATATAGTAATCATGAAAAAAAATATATAAGATTAAAAATATAATGGTTTCTAATATATTCCCCCATTTCTATAAATGGGTTAACATGATCATAACCCATATAAAAAAACTGATGTATGGTAAAACAATATATATTCAGTATTCCAATTATCATCATTTTTTTAACAATGAAATAATAAACACAAATATTTTTAACCATTTCAATAAAAAGGGTAACATGATCATTAAAAATCAATAAAAAGAATACGGATTTTTAAACAACACATAGTCATCAAAGAAACTATGTGATATTTTTAGTGTAAAAGGATGTCCCAAAATCATTGAAATAATGTTATTTTTATCGTGAAGGGTACTCTTAATGAGTTGGGAAATAAATATAATGTAATAATTACGTAAAATAATTTACACTAGTATGTAACGATAGCCTTTATATTATATATATACTCAATGTTTAGAAAGGGAATGAGAATATTCCAAAGAATATCCCACTTGAATTTTTAGACATGATTATAGTTTTATCCCCACTCATCATGCATCAGGGTGAAGGTTGAGTAAAATTTTAAACCAAAATGTGTAGGAATGATACCTCCAAGGTGAATCTATTTCATAGTGGAATACAAATTCCACTTTAAATATAGGGATGTATTTTATATGGAAATAGACATAATTTTACATTACAAAAACAACAAACAGGTGTTCCAACATGGAAATTATTCTGTTTAATAAGGGATTGGATAACTCTTTAATCAAATGAATATGAATAATGGAAATAGGTATATAATTTTAAATAACATGAAATTCTTGAAGAATATGTAAAAAATTATAACATTTAAATGTATACCCCAAACAAAGAGATGTAAATTATGAACATAGTAGGTCCCTTAAAAATAATAATTCAAACAAAAAAAATCATATTATACAATGCATATATATTTAATCATAAAATTATGAAATATCAGTGTATCACCCCAATTGTTTTAAAATATTTTTTTCAACAAAAGATAATAATTTATATTATTTTATTATATACAACAAAAACTTTCCTTTCATTACACACAATATTTAGATTAGCTTGTGTTACTAAGAACATTATGTGATTGTAAAATGTAATATACTATTAAAATATTATAATTAAATATGATTTTAACAATATAGCCATTGGACTATCAAGAATGAATAGGATTAAAAAATATTTGAAAATATTTTTTCTAAAAATATATATAATAAATTCCTGGGTCACAAATTAATAAGAAATTATAATAAAAACTCTGTCAAAATAAAGGAAATCTTGATCTAAAATACTATTTTTTTCCCATAATAATATTTCAAATCATTAAAATTAAAAAATCACTTCTGTTGATTTATTATTATTATATTTTAACATTATATATTTTCAATAACATAATTACAATTCATATAAATTTAATTCTTTAAAATATATAACAATTAATACAATTCTTCACATAGAAAATTATTTATCTAAAAATCAGTTTCATATCATTTATGGAATTATTTTAAATTAATTACATTAAAATTTTATAAAAAATTAAGAAATAAAATTCCTTTATGAATTCTTCAATTTGACATCATAATATTATTTTTTTCAAAGACGGTACATTTTTTAGGAATAGTTTAAAAGAATGGTTTTATTATTAATTTTCATTGCTATTAAAGACATTATAATAATTAAATATATTCTAAGATGATTTTAACTGTAAAATATGTTCAATTATATATATATATATATTTTTTTTTATTCTAATTAATTTTATTTTAATAAATTTCATTATGATTTTTTATATAAATTTTTTTCAACTTTTGATCATTTTAACTTTGAAAAACCAATTTCTTATTTTGTTTGTGATATTAGTCTTAAATAAAAAATTTCTAATAAATTTAATATAATTTAGAAAAATGTATTCAATATATTGAATAATAATGATTTTTATTATGTAAAATGTATAAATTAATTTTTTACCACACATAATAATAAAAATTTTAAAAATGCTTTATCATAATTACCGTAAAAATGAGTTTTTCAGTGGGTTTGACTAAAATTATAGTTGGTATATATGACCAAAAAATAGTAAAAACACTATTTAATACAATATAATATCCTTAATTATTATAGGTTCTATAATGATCCATTTATTTCTTCTTGTAATTTAAAATTTATCAACACAACTTATTTACTTTGAATATTACTAATGTACTCCTCACCTTACATAGAACCCCCATCAATAAACTCCTCTCCTCATCACAAATTCAAAACTCATTGGTTCATATAAGACATGACAAAATAAATTCATTACCTATAATATCTAACCCTATAATCCTTTGGTTAGAAACCTTCCCTAATAATTCTTTTTGGTGAAAACCAATAGATGGTTTCCCTAAAAAAGGTATCATCCCAAATTCATCATTTTATAGTATTGTTTCATCCACCTATTTGAATTTTTATGAAACCATTATTAAATGATATACTAATTAATATATATACACTATTATGTTATGATGTTAATTTAATTACCTAAATCCTTCTCCTCGTCCATGAAATGGTTCACAAAATCATTATTCGTCTATATGAAAGACTACAACCTCAAGAAGCGACATTATTGATTTTCATTCAACACCTCCAACAAATGGATATAATTATTTACTTATTGTATATATATGATCTATATTACATTAAGTTTCTAGTTATTCATTATATAATATATTACTTATAAGATCATATTTTTTGGGAATATGATAATGTTATTCATATGTATGGAGGGATGTAACCTCACTAAGTGATGTGATTCATTCATGAATCACATGGAATGTATGGTAGACTTTTTTATTAAATATATGTTATATATGTGATAAAATAACCATTCTATATTGTAAATATTATAATTTCCATTCATTATTTCAATCCATCTATAAAATTAAAACAATATTCACGCTTACACATACCCTTCCAACTCAATGAATAGTGTATTTCAATTTCTAGGTCTATGTTTTATTAATTGCATTTAATAAATATATATTTAATTTATATGATATTTAATTAATGGGTAAAATTTGGGAAATTATTTATAATAATAAATGTTTGAGGACTAATTGTAAAAAAATAAAAACCCAAATGGATAACCAATCATTAATTAGTTGAAATGTAATTTTAACATGGAATTGTTGATAAATTAGTAATAAATGGCCAAAAGCTGAAGATATGTTGTATGATAAATATGAAAATGATTCAGAGATTTATATATAATAAACACATATTTATTTTACAGTAGGTTCAAAATTTTGTGAAGGATGTCGAGAATTTAGGTATGGTATTTTCATCACACTTTAATTTTCAATAGTACACATGTCGTATTCATCATGTGTTTTTTATTTGTGTTATATATAATTAAAATATATAATTTTATTATTATTCAATTGAGAATTATTTTAATTTACATATAATTATTAGTATCCACCTTTTATGGGTTTTTAAGTACAAATTTTTTTAATGTGGTTGTAGTTTTATGATATAATCTAATTATTTATTAAGATTGATCATGTTTATGATTCCGATAATAAAATAATATGATTCATATCTCAAAAAACTAATGAAATATATTCTCTCATTGTTATATCATGATAATAAATACATTCTTAACCTTTTCATCGCTATATATATTCAAGGGTTTAAAATATTTTTTTATGATAATATTCATTATTTATCTCTACCACTGAAAAACCTTTTTTCAAGAAACTATGTTTTCTAATAATATCTTCAATTTTTTTCTTCATATTACTAAAATGATTTATTAATTCCATTTGTAACCATTTTTATATTTTACAAACATTTTGGAAAGGAATATTCATTTTTTCAAAACAATTCCCATTTTGATTTTATATAAAATTTTAATGTAAAAAATATTTAATATGTGGACATTAGTAGAATTTCAAATTTTTATAAACATTATTTTTATGAATCATTTTTTAGGTTTTTGAGGATATTTTAAATGAAAATGATTTTAAAAATGATTTCTCTTTCTAAAAAAACTATGGGGAGAGGATATTTTCCCCAAAATATGTATTAATTTTTATAATCACCCCATTATAAGTTTTAATGTTTTTTTTGAAGAAATGGATTTCCAAATAGATTTATGGTTTTTAAAATATAAGTTTTTTTAGATGAATAGTTATTTTATTCATGTAATGATCTGAGTGTTTTTTCAAAATCATTTTTCATGAATGATGACACCCTTTGATTAAACTTTTACACTTTTGGGGATAAAATCCAAATACTCCATTATTATTCATTCTCTAAATAGATATATTATAATAAAAAAAATTTGGAATTTTTTCCTCATCCATGGGTTATAACACAAATCAATTATTATGATTCCCAAATCTATTTCCAAATGTTTTTATTTTATAAAATGATAAAAAATATGATTCCTATTCATTTCAACCTGTTATTTTATGATGATTTTTTTGAAACCCACATCATTTCATGGTTTCATATATAATTATTTTTATAAGATGTTGTGGCATTAATATTTATTATTTTAATTATGTGATGGGTCTGAACAATGTATCCCTCTAATCAATAGTGCAATTATTCATATCTCTTGAGATTACAATTGGAAACTAGTTGATGGGATTATTCCTCTATAGTAAAATAGGTGATTCCCAATCCTCTATGGGAATTTAGTGCATCCTAATTCGTTATAAGAAATTGGTGTGTCCTAATAACAATGAGAAATATATTTTGAGTCATGATATAATATGATGACAGTATAAGTAGTTAACCATGACATATAAAAATGTATTTTAATATTCATGATGGTGTCCGAATTTTATGACATTAACTTGAGGTTTATGAATGATTTTTTATTAATATTCATATATATAGGCTATGGTTTGGGAAATGATAAATTTCTTATTCAATGAATCGTGATTACGATCTAAGACCGGTTATATATAAACATATATAGTTATCTTCATGATCACATAACGTTATGGTTATCTTATACTTCTATGTGAGTATAGATTGATATTTATTATATTTACCATTACTGAAAATCTAATCTCAACCTTTATTATATATCCTTCCCCAATATATATAATGGATTATTTTAGGTGTTTCTATGTGAATTAAAATTTGAGAAGTAATTTAAGGGTGATTTTGATGATACTTCAAGAAATAAAATTATTCTCTTCTTAGTATCCAAACTGACAATTCATTTACGAGCCTCATGGGATTTTTGGAGTAGTGTAATAAATATTAATCATAATTCATGCAATATCATTTTATGAAATGTGTATGTTGTTAGAGTATATATCAAAGGAATGGTTTAATTAAAATTTGTGAAGTATGACATGAGAATATTAATGATATCCATAGTTATTTTTATATTTATTTTTATAGTATATGTCTAAGGTTAGGTTTAATTATTACAAAAAGTATATGAAAATATCATGTAAATAATGTAATTCATAGAGAGAGTGGCTTCATGAAATTACATACATGTCAAGATAATACAAATAGAAATGGCTCTATAACAAAAAAACGTAGGGGTTATAAATCTAAAAATAGTGCATTTTTCTAGACCAGATCATCACCGAATGCACAAAAAATTTATTTTATATCCAACCTGTTTTAATCACAAAAGGGATATTTATTGGAAATTATAATACTCCTTATAGACCATTATAATGAATAAAAATATATAATGAGAATAAATTTACTATGTGAAGCTTATGGTTTCATTGATTTACAAAAATGTGTTCTCATATAGATATAGTAAATGTATTTTATTCTTGATTATTTATTTCCAAAGTATGATTATTTTTAATCATACTATGGATTTTTGTATTACTCAATAATGGGAACCTTAAGGAATTTTGTTAAAATTGAATGTGATATAAAATGTGTTTTTGAGGAACCAAATGGGATGATTTCAGGAGTAATGGATATTGTGATTATAATAAATAAGTTATCCTATTGTATGGTAGACAACATTTACTATAAAAAAACTCATAGATGCACTAAATAATAGAATCAGAGGGTTTATAGAGAGTTTGGGTGATGGAGATCATACAAGGTAGAAGGAATTATTTCTAATATGTTATGAATGTGGGAAGAAGATGTTAAAAAAAAAGTTTCAATAGATTAATCATATTATTTTGGGGTCGAGAATAAGGAACCAATATAAGTTAGTTATAAGGAAAAATTAAGTTTTTAGTTAATGAAAGGGATGAAAATAATGATTTTTCCAATGAATAATCAATGTTTAATTGTTCTAAATTTTGTAGGTCCTATCATTATAAAAGTATATGACCTCAAGGTGAATCTCAAGAAAAATGTTAAAAAGGTGTTACAAGTAATGGTTTTGTTGTTGATGATGTGCATACTGAAAATAACATATGATATAAAATAGGCCTTAGGGAATAAAAATATTAATTCTATATAATTTATTAATAATTATCTAGAATGATTGGATAATTTATTTGTTAGAATTCAATAATAATGAAATATATATTTATTATTCAAAATAATGATTATGTTAAAGACTTTCAATAATATATTTACTAGTGTTGATTACCTAAAAAGGTGAATTAATAGAAATGCAATATTTCCCGGAAAAATGAAGAAGGCAAATACTACAATTCATATGTACCTTATTTTGAGATAATAATTTTGGGATAAAATGATAGTTGATATGGAAAATGTAAATTGGATATTAAAAATTACCTAGGACCTAATATATTATTTGCTGAAAAGTGGTGTTTTCTATCATTTATGGGGTTTAATACATATTTGGATATAATAAATAAATCCAATATTAAGTTCTTAATTTTATTCAAATGGAATAATAGATATTTTCAATAAGATTTTATGATATTGCAATTTATTACCATGATTCCAGAGAGGACAGCATGATGTTATTCACATGATTTTTATGTGACAATTAAGAACCACTAGATATTTTTTGGTTGAATAATTATTTGTTAATTTGATATATTAACTGATATTATATATAATGTTTTAGATTTTTATCTTATGGAATGGACAAATGTTTAACCATTTATGAAATGGTTATGTTGAATTTTGAGGAGGTTTTATATATTAATTTATTTATTTACCATATATTTATTTTTCCATATTGGATAACTAGTTCTTACAAATTTGTATTAAATAGATATCTACAGATGGAATTTTATATATACTATGAACCATGGGATCCTTATTGAATCAGATAAAAAAATTCTTCTTCATCTCATTGAGTAAGAGATTGAGTGGAAATAAATTTAATAAAACCCAAGGATGAAATTTTTCTTATAGTCTAGTGAAAATATAATGCCTAGTTATATTATTCTCATTGAAAGTATTGATCATATCAGGATTATAGCCTAACGATTGACTCTTTTACTAAAATATCTCATGTTCATACTCTTTTTCATGTATTCCTTCTAATAAAGTACATACCTTCTCCATCACATGTATTGATCTCATATGATTTAAATCTATGACAATATATTTATAATGAAAGTATCCTATTAGATATTACATATTAAATAGAAATATTTATACAAAACAAGACCAATCACCTTGACTTTTTTTGTGGAAAAGCAACCAATCCGAGGATGCTACAAGTCAAACTGAGTATGTAATGAGATTGAATTTTCCTCACAACTTGTTACCAATATGAATAATTTTGATGTTTAAATTCATTTCAAGGGTGGTAGAATGTAGAATTAAAATATTTTATGAAATATATATAATATTTTATTTATTTTTCATAAGATAAAACCCCTTGTTTAGTATATGTTACACACAACACTAATTTTATCTTTTGTTACACCCAACACCAAGATAAAATGAATCATGAAATACTATTGAAGTTTTATTATTTGATATGATAATTGTCACCTTGACATTAAAATTCAATGTATGAATAAGATTAACTATATTTTAGAAATATATTGTCTACACCTATAAATAAATTGAATTCTTTGGTAAAAAAATTAATAATAAATGACAGTAAATTATATTGGAAAATATATGAAATCATATTCTAAAATAATATTTTTATCCAAAATAATGTTTGACATCAGTAAATTAAATGAAATAACATTTTGTGAGTTTTTTAGGAATATTTTGATATTATATATTATATCAAAATTTTAGCATTCTTCTTATGTGTAACGTCTCGGTTCTGATATCCATCCAAAGGTCCCATAAACCCTGTAGGTTACATAACCTCAAGCGTATTTTCCCAAATGTCAGAGGATTCCAACTAACAGCGAGGGACAAGGTCTAATTTTTGGGAAACTATGCCATCATTGGTAAAGTATATACAATGGAATAAACAACAATAATCTATAGCAGAAGATGTAATATCATACAACAAAAAAATATAGAGGCAATATAATTGATTAAAAAATTTCAACATATATATAAGAAAAATATTCATGTCACATGTATAAAAGAAAGTGATGTACCCAATTTTTTGAAAATTTTCCATATATTTTAATGAGAATAAAAAATATTTTTCACCAAATTTCAATTATTTTTGTGGTTCTAATTCTTTTTAAAGATGATAATGATGATATTTAGGTATATCCATGCCAAAGACACAAATCAATGAAAGTTTATCAATAATTCAAAACTTCATGGAATGTAAATTAGGAAACATGTCGTGTATCTTCACCCCGACACAGATTGGCCTGGCCATGTATGTGCCCATGTTCCTAGAATCCATTACACACTATGTGTATCATGCTACATGCGATGTAACCCCTTCAAGAAGTGGTTGGTTGCTGGCCAACCATATGACATGCAACGTGGGTTGACACTACTTGTCATGTATCTCCACCTACCTGGTGGTGAAATGTTTAAAGTCAAAGAAGGAGTGTTATCTAACCTATAGGTGTAGAAATGTTGGCCAAAATGTGTTTACCAATAGTACACACCGTGTACTTTTGGCTATATTCCATGTAATCTATGAACATATAAATAAGTGGAATTCCCTCCAAGTTTGGGAGTCATTCAGATTCATTCATTCAATTTTATTATAATGGAGAGAACTCTAGGGATGACGGAGAAGAGAGAGAAATAAGAGGAGAGAAGAGAAGAGAGAAGGTTCTTATACTCTACCATCTCGAATACCATCGCACCAACACTTCCTAGATTATGTATTCAGGTATCATGAGTTCATTAATTACAAGAAACTCTATGAGTAGCCAAATTCCCTATGCGTTGGGGATGTAGACCATTGTGAGTTGTAATTTTACATTTATGTTGTTTAATTGTTTTTTTTATTTTTCATTCTCATAATTTATTATGAAATATTTATAAATATCAATAGAAATCTTTTATCAGACCATGAATGAGATTTCTCGAGATCCGTTAAGGAATTATGATTTAAATCATCCATGACCATTGAGTGTTTTTATCATATAAAAAGAGTTTTAATTAATAAAATTGAAATAAATCAATTTACAGAACAAAGGAATTGGTTTCTATTGATTGAAACAAAACTTACTAGACCAAGGTGGTTATGCTACACAAATAAACTAATAGGTGTTTATTATCATGAACATCACAATTTAACTATAAAATTGATTTAATGACATCCATTAAAATCCCTAGACTAGATTAATTTCTCTTTATATTTATTTCTAAACCAAATTCTTGTGTTTTCTAAATATATTTCATGTAAATTGTTAAGAAATTAAAATTTAGTCACCTTTTTATACAAACACAATAGAATCAACTCTAAATTCAGTAAACTCCACTATACCAATTACGATCTACATAAAAAATAAAAAATAACTCTTTTTCTCTGTGGATTGATCCCTTACTGGTACTATTCTTGTTTGGGTAATATAATTTAAAATTTTCAAAATAACAAATCAGCTCGAATGATAAAAAAAATTTGGCACCATTTCCAAGGATATTAGAAGTTAATTTTATTTTAGTTTTCATCATTATTGTGTCAATTTTAGTGAAAAATCCTAAATTTTCTATAAACTATTTTCTTACAATCATTTCTCATTTTATTAACTTTCCTCATCCACTCTTACGATTGGTGTGTTCAGTATTTTTCTGATTCATAAGTGTATGAGTTACTACAGTAGTCATTAAAAGAGCACTGATTCATCATAGTTTTTCCCAATTGACACATAGATCGAACATAAATTTTATGGTGATGATGTGAACTCATGGATAAGTGCAACAAACAAATTAAAATGCACATAAGAAAGAGGTAGATCTAGTTACTATCTAAGGATATTGATAACCACTTGTTTTGGATGTCAACTGGAACTAGAAAGCTCTACTTGATCCAGGGTACTTCCCACAACAACTTCAACAGTTCCAACTCGAGTAGATTCCACACCTACGGCCATATCAGGGGATATTCTTTCTCCAACACAACAATTGGTGCCCCCACCTACTATAGAGAAACTGCTCCCACCACATAACCTTATGGAGTATAGCCTTTCCTTCAATCCACATAGTGGAGACATGAATCTTCTGACCACCAGTGTAAGCACAACACATTGAAACCGTACTTAACATTATATAGATGATATGGAACACAATACAATTTTGTGGTTTACCCAGTGAGTCCTCAAACACTCATCTCTCCAACATCCTCATGATATATGACAATTTATATTACTAGGGAGTGTCAGTAGATGCCATCAGTCTCTACCTTTTACCCTTATAGTTAGGTGATAATGTGAAAGACTGAATTAAGGGGCTACCTCAATGGTCTATCCTCACCTGGGAGGTGTTAGCCCATGACTTATTGTACAAATACTATCCACCATCAATGATGATGAATCTATGGACTGAGATCCACAACATCCATCATCCAGAATCAGAACCCTTGTACAAGTCCTGGGAGATCCTAATGGAAATCCTATGAAAATTTCCTCATCACAGTCATCTGCTCTGAATTCCTGTACAACCCTTCTCGGGTGGCCTGACCAACAAAACAAAATCCATGGTAGATGCCTCTGCTGAAAGAATGGTAATGCTGAAATCTTTAGAGGAACTCTTTGACCTCTACTGGTTTATAAGCTAAGACTCATTATTAGACATTATGAACCACAACATATACCTCCACCTACTTGGAGACACTATGTTCTATGTCTATGATTACGTTCTATCTCACCTACCGATGGAGAAAATTTGGAAAAAACTCATTTACTAGTAGTACACTTCATGTAGTTTATGATTGAAACCATGTACTCCTAGTACCTATAAATAGGTGGCAATACCTCCAATGATGGGAGTCATTCAGATTCATTCATTCGATGTTATTCCAATGGAGTGCACTCTGAAGATGGCCAAGAAGAGAGAGAGAGAAATAACACGAGAGAAGATATGGGAGAAGCTGCTTCATTGATACCTTATTGACGACCTTCTCTCTAAAACATCCTAGAGTATTTATTCAAATATGATGTGTTATTTAATTAATAGTTAAACTATGTGTACTTAGATTTCCTATGTGTTGGGGTTATGAACAATTTTGAGTTGCAATTTGTCATTTATGATGTTTTAATCGTGTTGTTTATTCATTATTTACATAATTCCTTATCAACTATTCATAAATATCCCTATAAATCATTTATCGGACCAATAATGGGATTTATAGGGACCCCTTATAGAATTACGATTTAAAACATCCATGACCATTGATTTTTTTTGTCTCAAAAGAGCTATAATTAATAGAATTGAAGTAAATCAATTTCCAAACCAATGTAATTCGTTTTTATGGATGGAAACAAAACGCCCTTGACCAAGGGGGTTTGTTACATAAATAAACTCAAGGGTGTGAATTATACTGAACAAAAAAACCACACTAGAAATTTGATTTAATAAGAACCTTTAAAATCCACAGCCCCGATGCATTTCTCTCAAAATTTGCATCAAAACAAAATTTTATTTTTTTCTATATGTCATTCAATTAATTGGTTATAAAATTAAAATTTAATTAAATTTTTATCAAAACAAAACAGAAGAGACTCTAAATTCAGTAAACATCACAAAAACAATTATGAACTACAAAAAAATAACACTTTACCCTACGGATTAATCCTTTACTCCTATTATACTTATTATGTTATTACAATTTGGATTGTCGAAAATAACACTACAGCTCGAACAATAATCAAATTTTGGAAAATTTTCTCAGGAACATGGATGTTAATTATGTTTTATATTTCATCATGTTTGTGTCAATTTTAGTAAAAATAAAAGTCAAAAAATTCGAAAAAATATGTTTTTAATCTCATTTCACTTTTCTATTATAATTTTTGTATTTCTATTTTACACTTGGTGTGTTTAGTATTATGTAGATTCATATGTGTCTAAGTAACCGCATCACTCATTCAAAGAGTGCTGAGTCATCATGGTTTTTTCCAATTGACACAAAGATTGAACGTACACTTTTGAGGCAATGACGTGCACTCATGGATGAGCGCAACCGAAACAATCCTATGGAACATAAGTAAGAAGGATATCTAACTGTTGTCCAAGGAGATGGACAACCATTTGTTTCGGATGACAACCAGAACCAGCAAGCTCCACCCATTCAAGGGTACTTCCCACAGCAAAATGAATAGTTCCAACTGGAGCGGACGTCATACATGTAGCTAGGTCAGGGGACATTCATTTCTCTAAAACTATAAAATTTTCCCCACCTGCTACAATATGGAGTATTGTTTTCCCTCTAACCAATGAGTGGACACAAGAATATTTTGACCAGTGGTGTATTCTATACACATCAAAACAAAACTGAACATTATGTAGCTAATCCAGAACACAATACAATTCAGTGGTTACTCTTTGAGGACCAAAACACCCATATCCCCAACATCCTCATGATCTCCAAAACTTCCTGTCACCATGAAGTGTCAAAGGATGTTATTTGTCTTCTCCCCTTACCCTTCTTATTAATGGATAAGGTGAAAGACTGGATCAAGTGACTGCTTAAATAGTCTATATTCACATAGGAGGTGTTATACCATTCCTTATTTTCCAAATATTATCCCCCATCGAAGACGTTGACTCTGCAGAATGAGATCCACATCTTCCAGTAGCATGAATCAGAATCCTTGTATGTGTCATGAGTGAGATTTAAGGAGATGCTACACAAATGTCCTCATCACAGTCATCTGCTCTAGGTGCAATTACAAAACATCTATAGCGGAATGACCACAAGAACCAAATCCATGGTAGATGCCTTTGCTGAAGGAAGGGTAACACAAAAATATCTAGAGGAAATATTTGACATCATGGAGGACATGTCAGCCATCATCTTCTAGTAGTATATAGAGTGGGGAACTCAAATGTGAGGTATGTACAATATTGATGCGAACATGATGATTACATCCTAATTGGTTGAGGTGTCCATGAGGATTGATGTGTTAAATCTAAATAAAAAAAATCCCAAGTCCAAATAGAAAAACATAAAACATGAAGCAAATGTGGTGACAACCACATCATTGGTGAATTCCCAGGGTCAACTGATGACCCTTAAAAAGGCACGTTAAGATACATTTCTCAGAACTAGGGGCCTAATATGAATATGTAGTACCAGAAACCAGCCTGACGAGAACAAATAAACATGGGGTACCAGTAGCAATATCAAAATATTCCACCCTAGACACCACCTGGCTATGGTGAAAAGAAGTACCAAAACCCATATCGAAGAAAGAAACTTCAGGTGAATTACCAACAACATGGGTACGAAAACCCTTGCTCCCAACCACCATGGCAGCCACCAACTCCACCAGCTTCACAACAAACTCACCAAGAACCCCCATCAAAACATTATGAAATGTTCAAAAATATTTATAAAAACAACATAAAGAAGATTTTAAAACTAGGAATCTTCTATTAGAGGCCTAGAAAATCATATTTGGCAACTTTCTAACCATATATCATCAAGTAATCCTGGCACACTACCGGGTAATACAAATAAGAACCTGCAATAGGAGTCCCATGCAATAACATTATGAAGTGGGAAGGAGCTACCTCAGACACCAACAATAAAGAAAGGCATGGCCACAATTAAAGCTCTATATTTACCCTATTAAGAAGAAGAAACCACAATAAAGGAACCATACTCATCAAAAGAGAAGGAGGCCTCACAATGTAAGGGAAAAGAGGTGGTCATGCCTTTTGATCCCGCCATACCATTTCCAAAGAGGATAATGAAATGGAATCTATACCACCTGTTTGGAAAATTCATGGAGGTATTTAAGAATACACACATCAAAATCCATTTAGTAGAAGCATTATGTTTGATGTCTATATACAAAAATTTCATGAAGGGTATTCTCAAAAAACAGAAAGATGGAGGATCTAGGACTTTTTTCACTTTATAAGGAATGCTCGACAGTAGTGGAATTATTTCTTCCTCCAAAACTCCCTGATCTAGGTAGATTCTATTTAACATGTACCACTGAATATATGTGTTTGGAAAACCTTTTTGTGACTTAAGAGCAAACATCAACATGATGCCCTCCAGAGTCTCCAAGAAGCTAGTACTCAATGATTTCAAACCCACCTGAGTGTCCTCCAATTAGCAGATTGCTCCGTCAAATATAACAAGGTGTTTCTTGAGGATGTGATGCTAAAGATAGGAAGTATAATTATCTCTGGAGACTTCAGTATTATTAACATATAGGATGACCGAGTGGCACCATTGATTTCAAGATGGACTTTCATGGACACTGTTATGTCATTGATCGATGTCCATAAAAGATTACTGATCTACCAAGTTGGAGATGAAAAAGTTTCCCACAAAATTTTAAAGGATGTAAGGCATGTATCACTACTGGATCATGAGGAATGCTATGTGGTAAAAACCTAGTAACAGCACATCATCAACAAGGAATATGGTATGGTACATTCTTTTATCATTGATGATCCACTCTTCCCTTATATACAAGATGCACTATAGGTGTTTCAATTTATTGGAGGAAAGGGTAGTCATTACTCGAAACACACCATTGTACAGACATTTTGGAGTGAGCGATGGTACAACCAATTTTTCCCTCGATCTTGAAGGCACCACAACATGAGCTAAATCCTCTTCCATTGTCTCTAAAATATAGATACTTGGGTGATAAAAACAATATTCCACTTATCCTTAATGACTCAATCAAAAAAGATCAAGAGGCGCTCTAATATGTTTTGATAAGAATAAAACAAGACATTGGGTGGACAATTTGTGGTCTAACGAGAATCAGTCATACCATTTTCACCAATGAAGTGAAATAGGAAGTAGGAACAAAACTCTCTCAGAAACCAAAGTGACTACTAAAAACTCCCATGAATGAAGTCGTGAAGAAAGAGGTAATTATATTGTAAGATGAAAGAATCATATACCCCATTTCAGATAGTACATGGGTGAGTCCTCTACAAGTGGTACCCACAAAGCGGGTATCACTGTGGTCTCCAATGATAAAAATTAATTTATCCCTGCACGGATAGTCACCAGTTGGTGACTCTCTGTATACTACTAGAATCTAAATGATGCAACGTGGAAAGATCACATCCTTCTACCATTCCAGGATCAGATGCCAGAAAAACTGGCAGGGCGTGAGTTTTTTTTCTTCCTTGAAAGTTATTCTGGATATAAAAAAATATTTATTTCCCTTGAATTTCAAGAAAAGGGTACCTTCACATTTCCATATGGTACATTTTCTTATCCAAGAATGTCTTTTTGCATGTGCAATTCTCCATCCACCTGGAAAAGATGTGTGTTGGAAATCACCCATGACATGGCAGAACAAATCTTAGAGGTCTTTATGGATGTTTTTTCTAACAACATAAAATCCTTCAATACATGTCTTAGGAATCAAGATCTAGTTTTGAAAATGTGCCTTCATAGTAACCTAGTTTTAAACATAGAAAAATTTCCATTTTTTGGTGAAGAGTGGTATCGTATTGGGCCACCACAACGTTATGAAATGGATATAAGTCGATCCTTCAAATATTGATGAAATTTATAATCTACCCATCCCATCTTCTGTAAAATCAATCCAATGTTTTTTGGGGAATGATTGTTTTGGAAGGTGGTTTTTCTGAGACGTTTCATAGATTTCCAAGCCACTCCCCAATCTCCTCTCCAAATATTCAATCTTCATATTTTACAAGATGTGTTCCCCATATTTTCAACATCTGAAGCAATGACTTGTGGATGCTCCGGTGATGATTGCTCCCAATTTGAAGTTGCAATTCAAAGTCATGTATTATGTAAGTGACTATTTATTGGGAGCAGTACATGGTAAATGGTTGGATCGCATCTTCCATTCGATTTATATTTCTATAAGAACTCTGAATGAAGCACAGATAAAATACAATATCACAATGAAAAAAATTCTTGCAGTGGTGTTTTCATTTGACAGGTTTAATTCTTACATGGCCTTGTACCAAGTTATTGTATATACTGACCATTCAGTACTCAAGTATATGCTAAAAAAGAAGGATTAAATTACATGAATCTTCCATTAGGTGCTACTCAACCATGATATATACTTAGTGATATGTGCTATGAAGGAGACTGAGAATGTTATTGTTGACCACCACTCTCATCTGGAACTGTATTATTTAAATAAAGAGGATGATAGATATAATAGAGAAGACTTCCCAGATGAGAATAATTTCTCCATTCAAGGACCACCTCAACCATTTTAGGAAGATATTAAAAATTATTTGGTTACAATGGCAGTTCACCCAGACCTCCCTTACCTGTAAAATAAGTGGTTTGTATCCGATGTCAAGAGGTACTTTTGGGAATACCCTATACCTTTTAAATTGTGGGGTTATGGTTTGTTTCATCATTGCATCCTGGAGATTGATGTTCGAGAGGTTTTTGACATTGGTCACACCTTTCCAGTTGGTGGCCATCATGGCCCAGACTATACAATTGCAATGATCCCGAAGTCTATATTTTTTTGACCTACCATGCCCTAGGATTCTTGTTACATTATTACCATGTGTGATCAATGTCATAGAATTTGTAATATAGGTCGATTTATTGAGATTCCACACCACTCAATCCATGACCGAAGAATTTCCCGAACAACCTTCCTACCTAGTGATCATGTATTTCTATTTAACTCACATTTTCGGTTGTTTCCAGGTTAGTTGAAATCATGATGGTCAGGACTATTTCATGTTCACAATGTTTTCCACCATGAGGTAGTGGAAATTGATGGAAGAGATAGACATTATTTCAAGGTGAATGGACAACTACAAAAGCATTTTCATCACAGGGAGGATATGGTAGGTACAATATATACGATACATTTCAGGTAACAAGAGGTAGGTAGTTCAAGCCAACGACAAAAAAAATTTGCTTCTGGGGAGGAAAACCAACGGTTACATGTTTTATACCACTAATACACATGGTTTGTAATAATATTTTTAGTTTATATTCCTAATATTATAAATATATAGATTAACTAACTTAATAAACCTGGATGATGCCGATGAAGATGGTTAAGTCACAGGATATTATCCGACTTGTCGCCAGTTCAAATCACTCCACACCTAGCTTCGGCATGTGATTAATATTTTTTATAATCACGTATTCTTACACAGTGTGTTTGGTATTTTTCAAAATAGTATATATGTTATTATAAATATATTAAAACCCATTATGGGGATGGACCTGCTGGCCATGGTCATAAACTAGTTTCCAAAAGTCTAGGGTTCGAATCCTGACAACCAACCAATTTCCATCATGTTTCATGTCAATAAAACCACATATGGTGAATTTAGATATACATAGTGTGTTGAAGGTATTCAATTTTTTAAATCATTTTTGAAATATGAACTTACATGCTGGTGAAGTTGGCAGATTGACAATGTCATGGACCTAGATCCAAATGAATCGAGTTCGAAGTCGGCTAATCTCCATGCTTCATCCCTTTAATTTAAATTTAAAACCACACGTCATGCCTTTTATTAATTTAGTATAGTATTGGACGTGGGCATTAAATATATCTATTTTATATACATGAGAATCAGTACAACCATTTCTCTAGTTATTACAGGAATTCATTTGGAACAGCTAATCGCTGGATCAAACCTTCCACCAAGCACCAGACCAAATGTTATTCTTCACTTTTTTCCAATTATAGAACACAAGACATGTATTTCTCGATACATTATGAATATAGGTTTATTTTTTTTAAAGTATATATATATATATTTATTTAAATTATATATATTAAATATTATATAGTTTAGTATAATAATTATATTATAGTTTTATAAAAAACAGCGATACATGGTGTGTGGGTCCTAGTACACGTTGTGTATAGAAACTACAAAGTTCACGACCCACCCTGCCTAAGCTGGATTCATGTGACCCCCTATACTTTTTCCATAAGCATTACCTTCAACCTCCATTATTTGAATCTATCATTTTATGTTATTATTTGGACTTATTTCTTATGCATGGAACTCCTCACAGTAGGTATGCCATTCTACACTCCCTGTTTCCAAATTTTCATTGCATTTAGGGAATTTAACAGATCAGATGAGAGTTCGTCTTCCCACACAGTACACAGCTTTCATGAAGAACACATGACATGTAATTTCTATACATGGCCATAGGTAAAACATTTATCCATTTGGTTGATACATGGTGTCTATGTTTTGTACACTTCATGTATCATTTCTTTCTTGGCCTTCTGTATTGATCGTGTATGTTCGGGACACAACCCCCTTCCCAAGTACCACTACCCGACATGTTAGTTCGGGACACACCACATCCTCCAACCCTTATGAGGACCCTATTTGGATGACCAATAAGCCTCAAACACCATGTTCAACTACATAGTGTGTATCTCATCCACACGACGTGTGGTACACATTTTCCTTTCTCCACATTTATCCCTATCTAGATATTTACACAGGCATCATACCTTTTTCTAGTGCACTAAATGATCACTGTAATACACAATGTGTCCTATTTTTAGTCTACCACATTCCATCACGACATGTCTATCCTACTATATGGGTTCTTACAAAACTCTTATTACATGTTTTGTACCCAAGACCAACACGCCATGTTCTACTACTTTTCTAGTTTTCTCACATTTTTTCATTTTTCTTTTTTTTTTTGTTTTTTATAATTCTATTTTTTAGGTATAGCTGATGGAGATTATATGATTGGGAAGCTACCTACTTCTGCTACTAAGGGTGGGAGACCTCATTAACATATGATTCATCATTGGATTGCAGAGTATCCCGCTTATGATTTTCTAGTTTTCCAGCTTCCATTGTTTTCCGTATTTTCACATATTCTGATGCCGCCTCCCTCTATGACATCTACCGGTCTAGTGTTCCTTAGGGAATATTCTTTGGATTTTCCTCTAATGGTGACCATCAGCCCATCCAATGAGGCCCTAGATACTCTTCCACCACCCCATCTTCTAGCTCCACCAATCTGAGCTGTCATCCACACCCGTAGTGGACCTGAGCAAGATGGCACTTCCATCCTCCAATGACCAGACCTTTGAGCCCACATTAGTATCCACATATCCACCTCCATCCATAGCAATGTGACCCTCTAAAAATCTGACATCCACACACTAGATACATACATAAATATATTTTTTGGATTTTCTTTCAACATTTGAATTCAGTTTGCCGACCTACCAACATATGCCCATCGACACTGCTACTACCATTTGATTTTGGCTAGGGGGAGACCCTTTATCCTTGACTATGGCTATGTTTCACTGAGTGTGCTGCTTCTACCCCCATTCTTACACCCCAACTCATGTCTCTAACATGACATGTCCAAAGCGCTCTGACCATGTTGACATGTTGTGGGAACTTTTTGGACATACCCACAGGTATACCCACACTTTGTAGAAGAACATGCTCATTATTGTTCTCCTCTTTTATTTCATTATTGGTTCTTTACCACCATCCTCTTTCCCCAACATGTGGATATGGGTGTCGTGTAAAGGTGGGTCATGGAGCTATTGACCAATATAATCTAATATTATTACCCTGACATCCCTTGTACATTTGCCTCCTATTTCCACTCAATGATCCAGGGACGGAATGGAATCTTGAGTGGCGGTTTCTACGTCACACGTTTTCCAAAATATTTTGTGGTTTTTGAGATTTATCTCCCTCACAACCCCATTGGCTTTCCTCTGTCTATCAAATTCTTCATTTTCATCCATATAAGGATGGTTGAGCATCGCGGAGACAGCTACATGCATGTGGAGGATGCCCCTGCTCTAGCAGGGATGAGGGACGACCCACCAGCTCCCACTTGTGTTGCTACTTAGGATCCACCCCATCCTCCTATACATGTCCCTTCCCCACCCTACCCCACTCCTTCAATCCTTCATTCTTATTCAACTCCTTCTTCATATTCTCCTTCTACCACCCCACTTCCCTCCACACCCTCAGTAGATATACCCTATAGCCTCTACCTAGCCATAGTGGAGCATCACCAGGTTCTTCTGGATCATCATCTAGACCGGCTTGAGCAGCGGTTTGTGATTCTTCTTCAGCATCATAGAATTCCACTACCCCTAGAACAAGCTCATGCCTCCGATCTCGAACCATCATTCACCGCTCCACAACCATTTACAATTCTTGCCACAGATTCAGCTCTCTTTTTCACCGCTGTCCCCACTACCACCACTCTGGAAACCGACCATGGCATCACAACATATCCACCCACTTCGGGTTCCACACTTGAGGGTCCAGTTGCAAAGTCCTCCTTTTCTGAGAATAGACCTAAACGAGATTCCAGCATTTACTGCTTCCATTCCTCAATCATTGTCTCATCCTCCTATTATAGATGACTCCTCACCTAAGGTTACCCCATGACTAGTTTAAAGCACAATTTATTTTCTTTGTATATATATTTTCTGTGCTATGCTTTGAATGTGTTATTTTGTATGCATTCCATTTTTCTTCTTTCCATTCCATCTTCAATCACATGAACTCTAGAGTGCCTTGGGAATCTCTCTTTCAAAGGGATGTATTTTTAAGTATTTCGTTTTCTTTTCTATTATTGATTTTACTTCTTCCACTGCTTCCCCTCATCATTCCCATCGTTTTTCTATTTTACCTACTCATCATTGGTATTTCACATGGAGAACCATGTATTATATTAAGTGTGGGGGAGGGCACCTTATTACACTAGTCTCTGCCTTCAACTTATTTAGGAATCATCATTAATAGTTGACATATTTTTTATTTTGGAAAATTATTATTTAATTAAAATTATAAATTATAAGGGAATTAAAGGGAATTTTATAATATATATGCTTATTTAAATTTTAAATGAATTATAATATCATTGCTGATATAGATTGAATTTAGATTCTAAAACTTGGACATTTTCATTTATTAGACTGATTATTTTTTATTCATTTAATGACATGATTGATCGTTGTATTTTTTCCCATGTACGTGGGGTATTCTAATCCTTTTTGACATATTATTTCTTATACCCTCTTTCTTGAGAGGTTATTAGTATATGCATAACTACTATAATTGTCCAAATTTTCTCTTCAAAACAATATTTTTTTAATCACATTAAATTAATTGAGGCATTTTATTGTCCATCATCCCTAGTATCTTAAAACCTATAGTACAACTGATCATCATAATCCCTTATAAATGAAGAAAAACCTTTATAGGAAGTCACATTACAAGCCACTTTTTCCCTTCCTACCATATTTTTTTATAATTTTTAATGATTTTTCATTTTAGTTTTGACAAGATGGACTCTGGGTTTTTATGGTATATTTTGCAGAGAATGTATGAACTTAAGTGTGGGGGATTTTTTCACTTGTTTATTTGGAAAAAATGGTCCTATATCCTACAATCCATTTTATTCCAAGTCTTCTATAAAAAATAAACATAGGGTCCAATATCTTTCACTACACATAACTAATGGTTTATGGACCCATTTTGGAAATCGAATATCATATTGATGATACCCTTTTTGAGTGATCTTGATTTGGGATTGATTTTTATTATGCTTTATTTTGAATATCGTTGATTATTGTTTTAGATTTTGCCTTCTTTTAAATCCTCTATGATTAATTTTTATCATTACTTTCCAACCCTTAGCCTTAGACGCATCTGAACATAATTGAAAGCCCACATGATTTTTGTAATTTTACTTCTGATTTAGAAAATGAGAAAACATGAAGGCCTATGGATAGATTGAGTATACTTAATATTGAGCATAACTATGATTAAATAAATCATGAGTAATAAGTGTGATATTGTTCTATGGAAAATCATGAAGTGGATTTTTTATTTATGAAAAGTATAACAATTTTAATGAAGAAGGATATAAATATTCAATTAGATTATATATGAGGCATGATTAATATATTGTTGGAAATGAAATTGTTTTTATGGATTTTAAAAATCATCGGCTATGATTATGATATTTAAAATTATAATTATTTAAATTATTATCTTTTATAGTATGAATTCTATTGATTAGATGTTGAGATATTTTATGGGGACAATTAAATGACTATGTGTGGTCTAGTTTAATGTAGTCGATTTTTTTATAATTTTCTATCTATTTTAAGGAGCTTAAAAACTATTTTTCTCCAAATATCATTCATTTATGTGGATAATGGTTTTGTTGGTGATCATGAATATTTTATGTTATTAACATGCCAAACACACAAATCGGGAAAACTTTATCAAAAATGTGAAACTAAATTTCATATACGTTAGGAAACACGTCGTGTATCAGCACTCCGACATGAATTGATCAGTCTAAGTACATGACCAATTTGAGAAAATCCATTACATGTTTTGTGGGTGATGATACACATAGTGTACCCCTTTCTTGATGTAGTTGTTGGCCGATGAACCATATTATATGCAGTGTGGGGAGGCACTACATGCCGTGTACCTCCTCCTACCTAGTGGTTTCATGCTCGAAGTCCAAGATGGCATGTTTGCTACACTACCTACAAAGAAAAGATGTCCAAAATGTGTTTACTAGAAGTTCATGCAATGAATATTAGGATACACGTTGTGTACTTTTAAAACCTATAAAAAGGTGGCTTCCCTCAAAGTTTATAATTCATTAAGGTTCATTTATTCAAATTTATTTCATGGGAGAGAACTCCGAAGATAGACAAGAAGAGTGAGAATGAACAGGAGAGAAGATAAGAGAGAAGGTTTTTCCAAGCTACCTGCCTGACGACCTTCTCTCCAAATCTTTCATGAGATTTTATTCATGTATAATGACATATTTAATTATTTTCTACTCTATGAGTAGATAAATTCCTTATTTTTTGGGGCTTCAGACCATTTAAAGTTTTAATTTGTCATTTTTGATGTTGTAATCACGTGGTTTATTCTTAATTATCATATTTCCTTCTGAAATCCTTCTATATATCACCTGAAATCTGGTATCGAACCAAGAATGTGATTTATAGGGGTCCTTTAAGGAATTATAATATAAAACATCCTTGAACATTGTTTTTTTATTCATCACAAAAAAGTTACACTTAATAATACACGATGAAATCAATTTCTAGACCAAATGAATCAGTTTCTATTGATTTGAACAAAACTCATAAGACTATGGGGGTTATGTTAAATAAATATATTCAAAGGTGTGGATTATCATGAACAAATAAAACCTCATAATAAAATTTATGTAACAACTATCTTTATAATCCAAATCCCCAACACATTACTCTCCAAATTTCTTCAAAACCAAATTTCTGTGTTTTATCTATATCATTTATGTAATTTGTTATCAAATTAAAATTTAATAACATTTTTATGAAAACATAAAAGATTCAACTCTAAATTCTGTAAAATTAACTAATGCATTTACGAAATAGATAAACAAAACAAAAACAACTCTTTTTCCATGCGAATCGATCCCTTACTGGTACTCTACCTGTTAGGGTAAAATAATGTGCATTGTCAAAATTAAAACATCGGCAAGAACGATAACCATAAAGCTACCAAACAAATCACAATGATGGAAATAAAATACAAAAACCAAAGTACATAAAAGTAGGTAAAATATAACATCATAATAAGCCTCATCTTGGTTGCATGCTCTCTAACTCCAATGACAATCAAGTACCTGATGAAGAAGGTGGTTTTCCCTTATCTTGACCTGCATCCATATAATCTAGTTGGGTCCAAAAGCATGAACCAAATTCAGAGTGATATTTTTCCCATTAGGAATCCACAAAAATATTTTTCCTAACTTTCCTTGATTATATATATCCAGAAATATATAAAATGAAGTAATAAACTAGGTAGTACTCAAATGTAAGAAATTATAAAATATTCAATTAAACCATTTACATTTATTTAAAATTACAAATATTGGAAAATATAACCTTAGTTTCATTCTTATACTATGTATCCCCATTTTTAATACCAATAACAGACATTCCATAAGACCATCTTTAAAACAAGTAGGACTGAGTCCAAGAATGTTCTTTGACTTGGCATACTCGTCACCATAATCCAGTTCATCACAACCACCCTCAAGGACTCACTCACTGTCTAACCCCATTGGTTTATTATAGCACTAATTAAATACAAATGACCACCTGGATAGCTTTCACAGGAAATACCCATGGGTCCACATGGCATCAATAAAATATACAAGACATCCGGGTACATCTTAAGATCAATACCCCCTAGGAAAACGTAGTATAAATAATCATAAAAGACTTCCTAGGTATCATTCATAGTCAATACGCCTAGATCAAATTCTACACCCGGGCTCTAAGGGTCATGTAAAAATAATAAGGGAAACCCCCATATTTTTCCTAGTCCATGTCTCTCACGGTCTAAGGAAGATTAGAGTGTATACAAAATTAATTGAAGGTTCTTCTTGAAATTAAAATTATTACATGGATACTCTTTTTTCAATTCATAAAATAGGATCCTATATGACCAACCAACACTATAATAAACAACTAAATGCATGGGAAAATACTCTATGCCTCATATAAAACCTATGCCAAATGGTATATAATAGTCAATCAATGGGACACACTCATGGGGTGTCCCATAAATATGGGTAAAAGATCTTATGCATAGGTTGGAACCCTTAATCAATCAAACAACACATAGAAGGTATTAAACATGGTCAAAATACAAAATATTCCATACCATAACATGGGTATTTGGCCAGAATAAGAATATATAATCTAAAAGCAGTTGATGAAATAAACAAACCACCTAACATGATGTTATACGATGAAAACACTTGAACATAATCCCTTGAATCATCATCAGAAATTGTAGATCTAAAAAAATGGTTAAAAAATCAACCCTTGATAACCTAAGAGAGTGGAGAAAATAGGAAGAAAGACTCCAGGGAAATAGAGAAACACTGATGGGAATCCAACACCCCCAGTGGCTTCTCTATTGGAGCTTAGACGAAGGGGCAATGGGAAATCGAAGTTTATAGGTCATTCCTCACTCTCTGGAATGAGACACAGTAATAAGAATGATGTTCTGGAGATGAGATACAACTGCGGTGAGATATAAAAAATAAAAAGAAAAGTACATGGTGTGTATATTTAATTAACACACTACATATTAGCCTCAACCAACTCCTGCTTTAGGTAGTCTGTCAGGTCACCTACATGTCCATGTACTCATCCATTTAACATCCAATACACAGTTATGTGCAAAAATTTGGTACACCACATGTACTCAAGAGTACATGGTGTTTACATAGAAAATCTCTAAACTCTCCCCTTTTTTATATAAAAAAACCGATATAAATATCCATACCTGAAATGAAGATTAGAGTTCTTACAAACTCACCCCATAATAAAATTCTTCATTGAATTTCCATTCCAAGGGTGGCGAATAAGAAAAATCAAATAACTGTGGCCACAATGATCGTACATTGGCCTCCCTCTCCCAATTATTTTCCTCTACTCTCACATGCTACTATAGCACCCATACCAGAGAAAGAGACTAGTCATGGAGAACTAACATTTGGCTACACACAATCTATATAGGGTGATCCTCAAAGGATGCATCTACCTCTAACTCAACCTAGATAGGATGAAAACGTGAGAAACGTATAAAAAGTAATGTCACAGCTAATAAACATCAAAGATGTCATTCATAGCCCAGTGCCTTTGAGGATACTACAACAGATATGAAACCGGTCCGACTCTCTCCAAAACCACAAATGGACCAACGTGCTTAAGTGAATGCTTCCCCTGTCTCTGAATCCTCTTGTATCTCATCCTCGGTGTGACACGTATGAAAACCTGATCATTGACCGTGAATTCCAGAGGCAGTCTCTATCGATCTGCATAATATTTTCGTAGAGAGAGTGTAGTATTTATCTTCTTCCAAATCAACTCCACCTACTCAGTGGTCATCTATACGAGACTAGCTCCCAACATAGATGCATCTGTTGCCTCAATCCAATGTAGCGGTAATCATCATGTACTACCATATAAGGCCTCATAAGGTGCCATCATAATTGTTTCATGAAAACTCTTTTCATAGGAATTCTCCAAAAATGGTATGTATCTCTCCCCAAATCCCCAAAATCATGGATGGTTGCCCGAAGAATGTCCTTAAAAACATGAATTATTCTCTCAGAGTGGCCATATATCTGGGGATGGTAAGAAGTACTTAGAAGTACCAATGTACCCAAATCCCAATATAGTCCCAATAAATAAATGTGATATTAAACGTTCGTCAGTTTCTGAAATGATAGAGTGTAGAACCCAATGAAAATAGAAAATATATCAGATGTAAAACCTTCCCATCTCATTAACAATGAAGTATTACTTGATCCAAAATAATTGGGAAACCTTCGCGAGTCTATCAATAATACCCCAAACTATATCATTATCTTAAGGCAACCTCGTTAAAACCATCCTGAAATCCATCACAACATCGTTCCACTTCTACTCATGAATGGGTAACTGATGTAAATGACCTTAAGAATATGGATTCTCTGACTTCACCTGCTGATAGGTGGAAAACCTCATAACAAAACAAGATACATCCCTCTTCATGCATAGCCACCAATATTGACGTTGTAGATCTCGATACATCATGTTGACTCTAGGATGAACTGTCCAAACTATGGAATGAAAATCTCACATTAATGCCTTCGGTATGTCTACTGACACCAACACACGTCCAAAAATATTCAAGATCTCATCATCACTTATGGTCCACCTAGGAGTATGGTTCTTGTATGACACACTCTCTCATAGGACATTCCAATCAAAATTTGATAGATTCCTAATTTACACTCAATCCAATAGTATAGAGGTAACAACTAGAGATGAATGAAACATCTAACCATGTATGTTGTGCACCTCCAAATGCATTTATAGTAATAGATATATGAGCATCCACTCACTTCTACCCTCCTGAACTACCTGTATCTGAGTCATCCTTTTCAATGCATCAGTGACTATGTTTCCCTTCACAAGCATGTAGGGAAGATCAATTTCAAAAGACTGAAGGTACTCAACACTCTTTCATTGTCTCAAATTCATGTCATTATGAGTAATGATATATTTGAGGTTTTTGGGGTCATTGTACACCAAAAAATTCTATCCAAATAGATAATGTCTCCAACAGTTTAAAGCATTCAAAAATGGAGAAAACATGAGATCATGTGTCAGGTAGTTCCTCTCATCTGGCCTCAACTGCCAAGACCAAAACTCAATGACTCCTTCACCTTGCAAAATCACTTCACCCAGCCCAATACCTGATGCAACAATGTAAATTTTTTTAATCATTTCTAGCTCTATAAAAGCAGGATTGGTGTGGAAGTCAATAACTCTTTCATCTCCCAAAAGGAAGAATTGCAGGAATTTATCCACAAGTCATTCACACAATTTTTTTTTTCAAGCACATCAGTGGTGTTTCTAAGAGTGAAATGTCCAATATAAAGAACATTTTGTAAGAATATATCCCTAGAAGACTTCGTACCTCAAATAAAATAGTTGGATGACCCCAAAAAACTTATTCCCTCACTTTATCTAAGTCTATTAATACACTTGTCTCGAATATAACATGACCCAAGTGAATCTGATCCATCCCAAAGTGGCATTTTGAGAGATTAGAATAGAAATGATTATTTCTCAGAGTACTCTAAATGACCTCAAAATTGGTCGAATGGTAATTTCAAGTGTGATAGTACAAAATATATCATCCACTAATACTACCAAAAATGAATCCAAGTATGGATGGAACACTCGGTTCATCAGTGCCATGAAAACTGATGGCGCGTTCATGGGACTGAATGACCTTACCAAATACTTATATAGACCATTACTTCTCTAAAAGGCTGTAAAAGGTAAATCTAATGGTCTAATGTACGACTGATGATTATAGGATCTCATGTTAATCTATTAGAACACCCGAGCTCCTCAAAGCTGATAAAAGAAATCATCAATCCTTGGTAAGGGATATTGGTTCTTAAATGTCATCTGTTCTAGCTTCTGTTAATCCATATATTGTTTGATGGTAATTTCCACATTCTTTTCAAATAATTCAACTGAACCTCAATGAAAAGTACTAAGTCATATAAAACCCTTTTCTAGAACTTCTCTAATTTCTTTTTGAGCTATTGTAACACTAGTGAAGCCATCATATTCAAAGGAATGGACACTGGTGCCACTACAAGAATAAGATAAGTAGAGAAATCTAAACCTATCTGTTGAGGTATATTTGAATATTTATTATGAAATACAACACTTAAATGATACAACATAGGAGGAAAGTCCATCTATGAAGTCACTTGATCATCTAGATATAAACTAGAAATATTGGTTGTAATTACTCCAAAACCAAGATGATAAGGTCCATCTCTACTTTACTATATATCCCATTCTCTCTTGTGTAGTAAATACCCACCCTCTAGTGATGTGCAACTCAACCTACAATGATAACAGTAATAAAGCTCCTGAAAGCAGACTGACCAGTCCATTCCATGAATAACATTGTAACCTATCATCTCTATGATATAGATGACCATTATGAAGTGACACCCACCAATATCAAGAGGGAACTCATTTCACTTACGTTCACTATCCGTCAAAATCCCCAATGGAGTTTCTAGCATCATAAAATTCTCAGATGTAAAGATACATAGCCCGATGCTCTCCAAAACTCTAAAAGATATAATATATGGGAAGCACATGTACCATAGAGAGATAAAGCTAAAAATGATTCAACTAGAATCATACATCTAATCGTAGAGTGTATATGATCCTGCTCTAGCTAGGTTTACACAACTAAGAAATTCGGAAATGTACCAGATCCCTATTTCCCTGCCTGACTACCCTGAGGTGATCCTCCATACTGTCACTAAAATACTGCCAACATTCCACCATGGCCACAACCTCCTCCTCAACCTGAATATTCGTACAAACTTCAATTACGTGACTGCTGAGAAACTGGTGGTCATTCTCCAAATCATGGAGTCATAACTAATCCCCTCCCACTAGCTAATGGTGAGAAGAACCGTAAATAATGCTTAAGGTGACCCATCTTTCCACAATCTCGACACTCAACTAAGTATTTCGGGCATTGTGGTTTTGTGTTCCCACTCTTCCTGCACTAGTATCACCTCACATGAATACTTGTAGATACATCCTTGATACTAGAATCACCATGAAAAGGCTCTTTTTGGAGCATCATGTTGTCATTTTATGGAGTACCAGCCCTAGACGATGAACCTCCCTAGCTCACATCTCCCAACTCCCTCAGATTTCCCTCAGTAATCAACACCTGATTCACTTTATTCGTCACCGAAGTCTTCTTGAAGATATTCACATGTGATGGAATGTCATACCTAAGACCATCCTCAAACTTCCAATAAAGTGATAACTCTTCATCACCATAAGAAGGTGAAAAGCGCTAATGCTCTATGAAATGAGAAGAGTACTCCATCACTGAAAGAGAACCCAACTCCAAATTCATGAAATCACGAGTTTGATTAGCCCTCAAAAACATAGACTACATATATCAAAATAAGGTCACCTGATAAACATCCAAAGAAATATATCTATGACATCAAGCGTATGTGATAACATCCAACAAAATCGTGGCGGAATCATGCAGGATGTAAGTCGCAAGCTTCACCCTCCACTCTGTAGGAATCTTTAGATGATCAAAGATAGCAAGCATGGACTCGAACCATGACTCTTCAGACTATTGTTCTCTAACCCCTAAAAGGATGGTGAGATTCTACTATTGGAACTCCCTCGTTAACTCTACCATGGTTAGAGAATGATGTGGTTCTCCCTAGACTATGTTCATCATCCTTATAATGCCTTTACAAAACTGTGCATCAACACCTGTGTCCTATATAACAACTGGTGCCAAGACATGTAGGATGGGAGAAGCTAATGGTAGTCCTTGATCTATGATTTCTAGTGTCTGATCATCATCCTACATATGGCGAACAATCATAGGATGTCTTGGCGGAATGAATGTGCACGATGAAGTGCACAACTTAGTTTAATAGTATCATGCATGAAATATTAGATGATCATGAATTGAATAGTTTAAATGAAACATTCATTATTTTAAAAAAACAGTCACACAACAAGTATAAACATTACACATTGTGTTCTTTTATTCTTTTAACATGTCATGTTCCTTTATAGAACCTGGTCATGTAACACCCCAACACATGATGTGTTCTTCTTTAGACTGTGTGTGTATGTGAATTTTCCTTCCATCTCTTGTTCTTATACATGGCTCTAACCACGTAGTTCTCTCCAGGGCAACACAACACAAAATGTTCACCCTAGAAACAATGTTTAATACATAATTCTAAACCACTAGTGTCATTAGATACACTCCCATATACATGGTCAAAACATAACATAGTGTATAAACAATGTTTCATCCACCCGTGCTATTAGCCACATTGTTGGATACACAGTTCATTCATCCTGACAAGTAAAATCCAGAAATGATGGGTTCTACTAGAAAGTTTCCCAACCCCGTGTCTCTACTCCTAATGTCTGTCACACAATCAAAGACTACATGGCGTGTACATATAGTACACAACATGTACATAAGAAAATTTGTTTCTTCCAGAATAATAGAACACGTGGCCTTTGTTCACAACGTCACACGTCGTGTTGTCAGGGTTTCCAAACATTATGCATCTAAAACTCCTACGAAACCCTTAAAAACTTAATATTTTGTCCAAGGAATGTCAAATTCTGACTCCTAAGAAACTGTACTCCCATAAATAATTATTTGGAATCCTTATTCACCACATAACATGATAAAATTCAATATAAGTTCAAACATGATCCACCAAATTCTGATCCAAGACGTCCCATAACACAACAGGGATCCCAGTTGAGAATTTATCCCAATCAAACACTACACATTCCAATAACCAATCAAAATAGCAGGTATTCAATCATGGAATCTATCAAAACAACCTGCATATCATACACAACATCTATCACTACAACATGAAGTTTGAAATGCATCCTAAATGGTATGCCTAGAATTCATGACTAGTGATTTCTAGATAGTGCCTATATGATGCATGTAGTGGAATACTCTCATCTAATTTAGTTTCAATAGAAATAGAACTACAATTTTATATCCACTAAAAGGACAAGACATGTGTGTCACCCATCAATGATGTCAAATCAATTGTAATAATTTAAAAACTAGAAAAAATTGAAATAATTTTAAAACTAGAAAAAATTGCAATAATCAAGGTAACATGGATTTTTCCTGTACACAGTTTAGGTACTCCCAGGAACAATGTATTACTAACAACACATTTATTTATATCATTACCTATATGCACCAAATATAAATACCAAGCCAAAAAGAACATTATCTGATACCACTTTGAAACATCCCGGTTTTGGGTGACACCCAATGGTGACCCAAACCTAGTTGGTCACATAACTTCAAGAACATATCCCAAAATTCCAGAGGCTTTCGACTATTAGTGAGGGCCAAGGTATGATAGTGGGAAAACTATACCATCATTCGTAGAGTATACAAATCAGAATAAAAATTAATAATCAATAGAAAAAGTAGTAATACCATACAACAAAATTATAAAATGGAAGACTAATAGTATAAACAACTGCAACATATATACAAGTAAATGATCCATGTAACATATTTTAGGAATGCATCCAAACAAGTAAAAATGATCGAAATAAAATACAAAAACCAATTCACAAAAATTTATGTAAACTCCAACATCATCACAAGCCTTAGCTTTGTCACATTCTCTCCAGCTCCAACAATAATCATGTACCAGATAAAGAAGGGTGCTTTCCCTTATGTACACATGTAACTATATAATCTATTTGGGTCCAAAATCCTGACGTATAAAGGGTTTGAGTGGAATCCCATTTTGAAACCATCAAAGATCTATGCCTAACATTAAATGAATATATATAGAATGAAATATGATGTAAATTTAGAAACAAACAAGGGAATACTCAAATGTAAACAATCTTATAATTTCCAATTACATCATGTTCATTTATTAATTATTCAAACAATTAAATAATATAACCTCGGGATCTATAAATTCATTGTATCCTATTGTTTAATAGTTACAACAAAAATATTAGAAGTCCATATAAACCAAAATGTAAGACCAATTCCAAGTTTGTTCTTTGTCCGGGAATACTCATCACAACCATTCAGTTATTCATAATAACCCTCTGGGAAATCTGTCACGGGATAACCTTTTTGTTCTAATATACCACAAAAAAACAAAATACCACCTAGGTAGATCTCATGGTCAATACCCCTAGGTCCACATGTAATGAATAAAATATTTACGACCTCTAGGTAGCTATCAAGGTCAATACCCCATGGGTCAACATAGTATAAATATTCATAAATGGCCTCCTTGGCAACTTTAAATGATAATACCCCTAGGTCAATGTCTACTCTAAGGATCTCACAGTCATGTGTAAACAAACATGGAAACCCCCATAGGTTCCCCGGTCCAAAGCACTCAAGTTCTAAGGAATATCCGAGTGCATACACCATTTATTAAAGACTCTACAAGAAATTAAAACTATTACATGGATCAACATTACTGTCAATGTAAATCATGAATCATATATAAATAAACAACAATATCCTAAAAAGCTCATGGCATGGAAAAATATGGAATGCCTCATAGAAATTCTAGGAAAAATAGCTGATTAAAACCATGCAAAGGGACACACCCATGGGGTTTCACATAAACAATGGTATACAATTTTATGCGTAGGAAACAACCTTAATCATTCATCCAACCTATTGTAGTTGTTAAACACATTCAATATCCATAATAATAAATAACCAAACATGGTTATTCAGAAAAAATAAACATATATAATCCATAGAAAATTAGATAAAGGCACAAAAAAGCCTACCTTTATGTTGTACGATGAACACTCTTAATCATCTACCATTGAATCATCACAAAACGTCATTGATCTAGAAAAAGGATAAAAATAAACCCTCGATAACATAAGAGATAGGATTAGGAAAGAAGAAAGGCACCATGGAAAGAGATAACTCACAAGTGGGAATCCAACACATCCAACAACGTCTAATTTTGAGCTCAGCCAGAGGAACGATTGGAGCTCATTGTTTCTCAGTCATTCATCACTCTCATGTACGAGAAATAAGAAGAAGAATGACATTTCAAATATGAGATGTGAACCCGGTCCAATTTAATGAAAAAAATAGAAGTACATAGTGTGCACAATAAATGAACATGTTGTGTATTAGACTCAACCAGCTTCCTCTTAAGTCGCCTTCTAGGTTACCTACACAGACATGTACTAGGCCATTATATGTCCAGTACACATTTATGCGCGTCAACAGGGTACACGGTGTGTACTCAAGAGTACACATCTTGTACATAGAAAATTTTGAAATTCTTCTTTTTCTCAAAATCAATTTAATATAATGGTTCATACCTGATATGAAGTTCCATGTTCTTTAATAATGATTTTTTCTAGAAAAGAGATAATTTTTATTCAAATTTTACTCATAAAAATTTCATTATTTATATAATATTCTTGTCTCATTTTTTTCACATATTATGTAATAATTTTTTTATCTTCTTAAAAAATTATTTTATAAAATTAATATCATTTTTAAAATTACCATTTCAAAATTATCTTGTAATATTATTTTTGTAATTTTTTGAGAACATAAATATTTCAATGAATATAGAAAAATAATTGTATTTATTAATAATATTCATTTTTTTGTATATTTTAAAATCATCCAAAATATTTTATAATTGAATTAAAGGTTAAATTATTTAAATTATATATCTATGAATCCAACTTATGTCAATTCATCTTGTTTCATATAAAACATTTTTATATTTTACACATTTTATCTTTGGAAAATATTTTATCATTACATATACATTATTAATTTTATTTTTTTTCACTTCAATAAATTTAATTTGAAAAAACGATTTAATATTCTAAATAATATAAATACATATTATTTAATAACGTTATCTTTGTTTTTTAAAATAATAAATATTAATAACATTAAAAATTATTTAATGTGGTTAAGTATAAATTGTCTTACATGGGGATTAAAGTAAAAAATAAAAGTATTAAAAATGACGTGAAGTATATATAAAATAAATCATTTAATGAAAATATATCTACATTATATATTCAGAGATCTATAATTTATCATTTTTGAGCACTTTTACATTGAAAATCATGGAAACACAAATTTTATTTCAGAAATATTTAGTGTGAAACTCACCTCACTTATAATATACAACATACACTCTTATGATATTAAAAAATTAGAACACAATTTTTTTTAAATGAACATCCCATATGACTTCCTTAATTCCCTCATATCATCCACGAAATGTTATTGTCTTCATATATTTCACTAAATAAGAATTAATATTAAAAACAAATGATGTTTCCAAAAAAATATGTAACAACCCAAATCAACCATTTTATATTATTTCTTCCTCCAGATCCTATAATTAATATTAAACCATTATGATATGAAATAATTAGAATATTTACTATACTTTTATTTTTTTATGTAAATTTTATATCTTGAAACCATCACCTATTCCACCAAATGGGTCACAATGTCATCATTTTTCTGTATGGTGGACTATCACCACATGATTAGACGATAATATTTTTCCATCACCACATATCATTATTGGAAATAATGGTGGATTTTCTGATAATATATGATATTTTTATTCTTTTTCAATAATTATATACAATATTACTACTTTTATTCAATTATATGGGAATATGATAATGTAGTTCATGTGTGTGGTGTAGAATACCTCCATATGAAGCGATATGATTCATTCCAACTTTACATGGTAGTTAATAAGAATGGGTTTAATTATTATATGTTAAATATATGTTAGAAAAATTAATCTGGGATTTTAATATATGTTATATAATATTCTCTTTAACCCATCAGGAAAATGGAATCAACTTTAACGCATATGTATGACATATCGTCTCTATTAACAGTGTATTTCAATTTCTATATCTACCCTTTATATATTTATATAAATATATATATAATTAATATATATTATATCATCATCAGGATTAATATTTTGGAGATGATGTAACCCTGAATAAATTAATAGGATCAATAATAAGAAGTCAAAATATTCATGACAAATAATGTATGCATTTACCAAAAGTTTATTTTAATATAAGAATAGTGATAATTGGCCAATTAAACATCAAACGTAAAAAATATATGGTATGATCAATATGATAATTATTAATAATATATTTATAATAAATATCTTTATTATTATATATGTTGATATAATGAGTATGAATGCAGCTGAGACTTATGTTAAGGGATTTCCTTCTCACATTTATTTTGTGTGAGAAATATATTGTATTGGAAATATGTATCTGATATGTAGTGTACATACTACCCATGTTTTTTATGATAATTCTCCCAAAAATATAGTTATTTAGATATGAATTTGATTATTTCCCTTTAATGAGGTTTATGGAACAAATTCACCAAATAGGTATGGGTTTTATGAAACAATCTCATCATTTATTGATATTGTCTATTTTTATGCTTCCGATGATAAAATATTATGATACATGTCTAATGAAAATCAAGTTATTTATTATCACCTTGTTATGAAATAAAAAGTAATTTTTTCCTTTATTTTCCTCTACATAGGTGATCAAGAGTTAAATATATTGTTTTCTTATGAAAAAAATATCTTTTTAACACTCTTATGTCAAAAGGGATTTTTGTTCAAAAACCATGTTTTCTCAAAATGTATTAAAAAATATTTGTAACATTATAAAAATGATTTTTAAATAAATACATACTTATTTTTTACCTTTTGAGATAAAAATTTCAACGGAATATTAATGTCATGTTCAAATAATCACTTTTTTTTTGCAACCATTCAAATGGAATGTTTGTTTTAACATGTAAAACATGAACTAAATTTATCGATGAAATAATAATTATTTTCATTAAATAGTATATTATATGTTTATTGTTTATTTTTTAATGAAATATATATTTAAAATATTTTATATTCTAAAATAGGTTTTAAAATAGATTGAATAATTTTGTTATGAAATATATTAATTGACTATTAATGGATCCACTATAATAATATGAGTTGATTTTCAATGTGGAATATTTCCTAATTTTTTTGTTTACTTTTTATAAAATTTTGATTTTCAATGAAAGTATATTTTCCATATTAAATTTTCCATGTCTAATTTCTAAACCATTTTCAGTCTTTGAAGACCACCTATGATTGTGTTTTTTCTTTTCTAGAGATATGATATATGGATACCATTTTTATTCATTTTATGCGTGGGTTATTCTTATGAATAAAATATATTTATGAAACACTTTTTTATTAAATTAATTTTACCATGCTAAAATGATTTTGAAAAATATTTCATTGTTGATCGGTTATTCTTTGATGAAATGATGAAATTATTATGAAATCTTATTCTTTTTAATGGGTTATTTTAGGTTAAAATTATTGAAGGAAATTTTATAAAATGGGTTCTCAAATGAATTGGGTACAGATTTGTAACTCATTAAATAATATGAGAAAAAATTAGATCGTCTTGATGCACAATAGAGAATATGGGAGTATTGATTGATAATGAGAAAAAGGTGTATCCTGATAAACTACGGGAAACTAGTTCTTCCTTATCAACGATGAGAAATATGTGATGTTTCCTAATCCACTATGTTAATATTATTGGTAGTTAAACATTAAATATTAAACGATGTTTAATATTTTTATGGTGCCACATTTTTATTAATTTAACTTCTACTTTATGAATGATTTGTGATGATTTTTCACAATAAGGGTCCATTTTTCAGAAATGACGACGTTTTATGCCCTGAATTATTTTTATAATCTATAATACTATTAATATAAACATTATAAGTAATGTTACTAATCACATAACATTATTACATTCATGTTCTTTCATATGATCATATATTGATATATATTATGTATACCATTACTAAGCATCTAATATCACCATTTGGTTTGTTTCCATCCCAGCTAATGATAAATTGGTTTGGTAGGGTGTTTCTAAGAGTAAATCTATGTGATATGGTCATTTTGATTATTCCAATGATTTTTCATGAATTAAAAAATTTATTTTTATTGTCTCGAATGACACTATAACATTAGGATCCTTGGGGATTTCATTTTGTAATATAATGAATATTAAATTGGAATGATATAATTTTTATGTCTGATAAAATCGGGTATGTAAAATTGTCTTAAAATTGATGATCAAATTCCATATATAATTTTTTTTCATGATATAACATCTCAAATAATCATTATATACCCCATAAAGAGGAAACTAGTTCCATAAGAAAAAAACTCTTGAATTTTTTTATTTGAGAAGAAAAATCGTTAATAATTTTCCAGACTTCCATGAATTTACATTATCCTTATATAAAAAACATAACTTTTTTTATCATGTAATTCAGAATAATATTTATATATATTTTTAACAATACCAAAAACATTTAGTAATTATGAATATGAATTCTTGTTAGTTTAACTATTTTTCCACATCTGGTGTTTTGTAGTTTTCTCATTTATAATTTTTTGTGTAAAAAATTGGTGATACTTATTTCTATTAAAAAAGTCATATCTAATAGATTATATTAGTTTCTCGAATCAAAAAAATATTTATTTATTTCTCTATAATCTCAATATAATAGTATTTTACTAATTTTATATGAAAGTGAAATCAGTTCCATCATATTTTAGAAAATTTAGCAACCAAATATGATTTTTCAATAATAAAAAATACCATATATTATTATTAATAATATATATAATAATCATTTTATAAAATTCTATATCATATTATTCTAGTGGTTATGTTTTTAAAATTATCAATGATATAAATACATTACATTGTTCAATATTCTTGCTAAATCGACCGAAATAGAAACATATAATGATTAATGGAAGATTATAATTTCATTAATTTGTAATATCATTATAAAATAATAATTATGATATATTTTACTTTTTATTAATATGATATATAAATTTTTTATGTCTTTTAAAAATAAATACTGGATATGAAAATATTATATATTGTAATTTTATGATATTACACTTTCTATGATATGTTTATATGACTGAATTAACAAAGATCTTGTGTTGATCATATCATTAGTTGGTTTTCCAATTATTCATATATCAATATTAATGTAATCATAAAATTATATTTATCACTTAAACACATTCTTATGAATAATAATATATTGTGGTGATGAAAAGAGAATTAAAATAATTAGTCTCATGGATGAGGTTGTTTACACGTACTCATAGAAGATGATTTCAGTTTCCCTAGAATAGTAAAAATGGAGACATAAGGTATAAAATTGGATAATCTAAAATATTTTATAAATATAATTCTTATATATAAAGTTCAACATTAATTCATGGTTTATAATTTGGCTATTTAAAATGAAACCTGATTCCTTTTTGAGGTGGGTTGTCCACAAAGACACATGAATACCATTATTAATCTCATAAGACACAAATTTAATGGTTTTTTATGTTTATTAATATAATATAATGTAATTATGAATAATATAAATAATGAATTAATTTTAAAATATGGATAAAAATAACTCATAAATAGAAATATAAAATTAAATTATTATACTGAATATAATGGAATATATGTTGAGAAAATTGGGTTTCTCATGGAGGATACATTGGAAAAGAAGAGATTAGGATAATCAATTTTGACTATATGATTAATATATTTAATTTTTATAATTGGATAAGGAATGGGGGAATATCTTCTTGCTCAAGAATGGTTTTAATAGTGTTACGTTTGTGGTAGTTGGACACCTCGTTTATAAAGGGGGAAACTAATAATTTTACAAATATTCCATGTTATTATAAATGATCTTGTGATAATCTTGTATATTGGATGTAGAAAAATACACCAATTGAGTGGAGGATGACATATGGCTAGTGAAATATCAAAATATTAGTCAATAACATATTTTTAACATCTTTCATCACAATTAAACATTTCATTTATACCTTATTCATTTCAGAATTTATTGTGGAAAATAGATTTCACATAGGATATCTTATTTTTTATGCCATAAAATAAGATTGTACTTATCTGATTATTGGGTTTTATGGAAAATAAATTTTAAATAAATTAATTTATATTCATTTTTTATAGGCATTACAAATTTATTTTAACATGATAAATTTATAGTATATTAAATACCTTGTGATTTATATTAATTGATTTTTTAATTATCCATCACAGGAATATAAAATAAAATAAATATATTTAATTTTATACATTCATTTATAAAAATAAAATTTATCTCATCAAATGTGTTTAAATAATATATTAGTCATATTCATAAAATATAATTTTTTCAAAATTCATGGTATTAGTTAAAATATTATACTATACTACTCACCTAAAAATCAATTTGTATTGGAAATATCTGAAAAATTAATCATTAGAAAAAATCAAAAATATGTTTTTAAATATTAATTTTTATATCTAAATCTAAAATTATTCCATAAAAAAATTAATTTCAATTATACTCATGAATAAATTCTCTTTATAGTGTGTAATGTTTTATAGTTTAGGATGTAATTTTTGTTTGGATAAAGTATGGAATTATTAATTACAAAATATACATGGAAAATTAAATGTATTGATCCTTCCTAGGTTAACATAAAAAGCCACAAAAATTTTGCTATGAAATGATCTTAGTAAAATTGGATAATTGAAAAATGTCATGAATATATTAAAACTATACGTACAACCAGATTAAAAAATTTTAAACATAAGAGATACCAGAAATACATATAATTGAATACATAAATGAAAAAAAAGTTAGTTGTATACCCACATGAACAATATTCACAACTAGAAAACCCTAAACATAATGTAAGAACAACAATAAAATCCATCATGTCATAGTATACACTTTCATTTTCCTCAATCTTGTAATAAAACATATAAAAACTCTCAGAGGCACAAGTAGGCTGTGATCCAATGCACTATAAAATGCCACCATATATTTTATAGGGTTTACAATATCAATGAGTAAAAATTTCTATCTTTGGAAATGAAACTGTTTTAAAATTAACTTACATAAAATAAATCATGTTCTAAATCAATACCCTTATTCATTTTTTGATTTTCATAAAATATTTTCTTATTATCAATCCATAAATTCTACATGTATTTGTGATAAAAATAGGAATTCATTACCATTGAATCAATATGTATACAGGTAAACACATATTTATTAAAAAACATACCAAGCTAACCAATGTGATACACCGTCATATATAAAACCATGTGATGAATAATCTATGATATAAATTGTGTAATTAATAACCATAAATTACAAATAAATATTTATATTCTATTGGTCTCTAGCCTATTGGATAATTTTTACTAAATACTCATCATCTTAAACATTTATATGTGACAACAAATAAATTGATTATTAACAATTGAAATATGAAAAATATATATGATCACGGTGAACAAAAATAATGGATACTCATTACACTACCTTGATGTCCCATGGTTCCCAAAAGGAATTTGTCCAAAACAATTTAAAAAAATTATCGCACATTCATAAAATGTCTTTAAATCCTTGAAAATATACTCCCCGGTTTGAAACCCCATTTCCAAATCATGAAAATTCATTTTAAAAGAATACTATCTTTTGGAAAGCATTTTCCTTTCGTAAAATTTATTTTAAACCCTTTATCATTTCAAATCAATGAACATCCCAAAATGAATTTACCTATAATGACATTAAGTTCATTAAATCAACTCATGTTATTGAAAACCCATCCTCAACATTGAAAAGAATATTCATTCCACAATTATTATTAGAAAGTAAGTGAACAACAATTAAAATATAAGGAACATAATGAAATTTAAAAGGATCATTATATAACAATACGTGATCACGTCATTATATCCAAACTAGAGCCAAAACTAAAACTGTATATGACTCAGGAAGATTACTAACCTGGTGAGAAGAATTTCAACAATAATGTTGATCAATCAGAGAATTAATTTATCTGAACAAAAGTTATTCACCCAATTTTTATTGGAATAGCCTATAGGTTTAGATAAAGGAATCTGTTTCAATTTAAATGGTAATTTCAGCTGATCCACTAGAAAAAATTAAACTCTTAGTAATTAACATGTCATGTGACCCTAATAAACAATATAAAGGGATTGAAATATTCTCATTCTTTGTATTTACTTGATGAGTTCTATTTGGAATCCATTATACATCATGTATTTTCATTAAATTTCATATAATTGCCATGTGAACAATATAAATAATTGATTTAATTATGAAATACCAATGAATCAATGACTTATCCATTATAAATGTCCTCCCAATTACTTATCATCATTAAAAAACTATGAAAAGGTAAAAAAAATGTTAAGAACATACATGAAAAAAAACAATGGGTCATTCAATATCCCAATCATAAAAGCATTCTTTCCCCAAAATCCCTCATTATTTCGATTCCACACAAAAACAAATGTCTCTCCTGCCTAAACAACCAGTACCTCTCCCAATTCATGTAGATATCCTATTTTCACTAACCCAATACAGAAACCTATGGTTTAGTTTTACCACACAATATATTATCTACGAGATACATGATCTAAACTGATTTCTCATCCATAGTGGTGTCATGCCTAAGATCAACATCCTCGATTCTAATCTTATAGAACAGATCTATTATATACCTCCTCAAATGTGAATCCTGAAACAAATCATGGATAATTTTCAATCCATATGTTATTTTAAACCAATAGAATTCCCTTCCGAATAATATAGAATTCACAAAGTGGTTCACAAACCCTCATGATATCATACCATTCTTACCAAACTAGTGATGATCCATGTGGGGTGACACAATGAGAAAGACCTCATAACAAAACTCATTCTTTTATAGTCTAAGCCAGTGATACACATAATATTTATGATGACATTATTTATTGATCAAATACCTCTGGACCAACTTCACCATTTTCATCATTTATTGAATAACAATCTGAATGACCATGGAACTCTATCCCAACTCTTCACAACAAGAGAGATATCTACATAGCCACCAATTCAAATCCTTGAATGTAACAAACATTATCCAAACCTAAAAAATAGTTTTATATAAAATCCCAACAAAAGAAAAATTTGTCTACCATGATAATTATAAATCATGTACACAATCCCAAATAATATCCTCTCTAATATGGATAATCCTCTCCATTTTTACATCCATATGCTAATGACAACAAGTGATTAATTTAATATAAGAACCCATAACCAGCTACAATTAATTCCAAAACATGGATATGAACAACATAAAACTATCACAAAAAAATATAGATGGAACCATTTGAAGTATCACAATATAATATATATACAATTCCCCTAGATTTTTAACATTTTCAGTTTCTTTATTGTGTAAAAATTTAATTTATTTCTTCCTTATATCAATGATCACCCAAACCACAACATTCCAACAAGGATTATATGAAAAAATTTATAAAATACCTTGAAATCTCAACCCACATCCCTACAATAATGATAATTGGTTGTAACAACCATGAATACCTTTATTTCCCCTCTATAATTCTATTAATAGTGCGAGACCACAAAAGACCTCTTATCGATCATCTCATCCCTTTACCCCAAATCAAATGCCTCATGTCATGATACTACTTAGTTTCTTTAGGGTGAATATGAAAAAAAGAATGGTTTCCACTGTCAATCAACTCTTACCTCATTGAAAATATAAAAAACAACATGGAATAAAAGCACAAATCTCCACTAGGAGACTAAGACCTCTAACTCTAGGTCTCCTAACCACAAAGGCATTCACAAAAAAAATTAGTACATTGTGTCTTACAACTTCTTGATCTAAAATTTCTCATTAAAATTTCATTTTCATTTTATCAAATCCATGAACACATATCAACCAACCTCGTTGACATCCATTGTCATCTCTTCAAAAAACACATCATATATAATTTCACTACTGGTTCACTCATAGTTTTTTTCTTTCATGTTTTCTCAATGCATCAGCAACCACATTTCCATTTTTAAGGATATAATAAATTCCAAAATAAAATGTCTAACGATACTCCACCCAACATATTTATCAAAAAGATATGTACTTTTAGGTACACATATATTTCATCATCTTATGATGAGAATATACCATAAACCATCCCCAAAGAGAGACATATAGCATGTTTTTTCCATTTATCATAGATCCCAACATATGCTCATGGATATGGTAGTCATAATAATGAGGGAGTATCATGTGAGATAGATAATCAAGAACATTTTTCACCTACATCAAGACACATCCCATATGAATACTAAAAGTCTCACAGATAACATCATAAACAAAACCAAATATTGGAAGAATAAAAACTCATACAAAATTGACCTTCACATTTATATCATCAAAATAACTCTGTCACTTCATATGAAATATAATAACTAAAAACATTATGGGTTAAAAATTTCATCAAATAAGCGATCATGTTAATTTCATGAAAAAACAATCGATAGTGACTGACCAACCCCATGAATATCCATATTTAAAACACACTTCAAGGATTCTTCTTGGGAATAATTCCTTTTACCTTTTCAATAAAAAACTAATATTCCCCTCTTAGATATCAGGTGCCCCAACAATTTTACCTCTTAGATCCAAAACTCACAGATGGAATGATTGAAAGATACATGATGTTATTTCAATTTTAGAATAATTATATCCAAAAAGTTTATATTCTCCTTTGACTTGGATTACATAATAATATCATCTAAAAATACAAAAAAATGAATCTATTAACTAGTTTGTGATCTGGTTCAAAAAACATTTAAACACTAAAAAAAAATTAAGGAGTCTAAATAGAATAAATAGAAAACTAAAATACCAATTTTGACTCTTATATGTTTTAATAGAAATATCCTCTCAATGGACTCTCAATTATTGATACCCTAACTTCAGGTTAATTTTAGTAAACCATGGAGGTCCTCGTTCATGGTCAAGGATATTATTAATCCTTGGAAAATGAATATTTGTTCTTCATAGTCACTTGATTAAAATCATGATGATAAAGGAAATGTTTGAGGCTAAACTATAAATTCCTGTAAGAAAGAAATGAAATAACAAATGGAGAAATTATCAGATGAATAAATCCTTTAACCTGCATGTCCTCATGTTGTAACTTACATTTTACAAAATAAGTTGGATCTATATTGTATGATGGAATGGAATTTTTCATTATAACAGGGTCTATGCCAATAGGAATCATGAAATCACCCAATTTTGGATAACCATAAAAATAAACGAAAAACCATAGGGTACCCACACACAAATGTATTATGTTGACCACACAAACAAGGGTTAATTGCATCGTGAAATATCTTTGACGATTGAAATAATATTACCCAAGCATATGGAACAACATGACCAACCCTTCATGATATAAGGTCACAATCACGCAAAAGAACATGTGTGTACCCAATAAATGAAAAGAACATAACTCAAAAATGATAAAATTATATCTAGGCCTAAACACTGGTCATCCAATCCATGCTAATAATCAAGTCGATGAAGTCAAGATGAAGCACTATAAAGTCCCACTCAACCTCAATATCAGATATCATCACCCAACACATGGGATATCTGAAACCATGGTCAAACAACACTCACAAAGATGTTGTATGGTCCAATGATAATGCAATAATTTTTGAAAAAAATACCCACATCACAACTGAATTTGACGATATAAAATAATGAGAAAAACACATATTAATGTAATATAGAACAATAGAAAAAAGACAAACATTGTACCCATGATATTAGTTGGCACCACATTCGATTATTATTCCACATACTCATATTCATAATGTATATAGATTGTAGCCAATAAAATATCTATTTTGACCTAATAATTATACTTAGCACACTTGTAAGTATATGTAATAACATGAGAACCATTAGGGAGAGTAGATCCTAGACTATTTCTCTGATATATCCTATCAATATAAAACATTATATGTGGATAGATAGTTCAATAATATGAGACTAATTAGGAACCTCTTTACAATTATTCATGGTATTACCTCAAAATCTACAATGGTAGTTGATAACCTCATGCTACACATTTTTCACCATTGAGATTAATCCTCCTGAAAAAGGACTTCTCTTTCAATTATTTTTTAGAAATATGATACATCCAAGCTAACCACTATACCTAATGAAGCTCCATCAAAACACATCTTCCCAAATATTACTACCATATAAATATCATCCATGTCAATTGCCTCTATATTTTCTTCGAAATCATATGTGATTTGACATCAACTGAATATTATGATTCATCACCAACTCTAACCTATGATCATTTTGGTACTCATTAGTGAAATGTCTTGGTTCTACATTCACCAACACATCAAAACAATTATAATTATCTAGAATTATATGTCACCCATAATCCAATGTCAAAACCTCTATGGTCATTTCTACATGTAATCCCACATGATAAAACTACCAGTTAAATATTTTTTGAATGATTCCCATATAACATCCACATGCAGCATAACATTTTTAATAGACTCCTTCCATCACCATAAAATTCCCTCAACAATATATGTGGGAAAATGCACCATAGAGACTTTAGGAGTCCACAAGATGTTGAATATCTTCTCTTTAAACTCATGATACTCCACATATTCTAGGGTCCCTTTTTCCCCATAAAATATAAGAGCATGTACTATATAAAATTATAACACCCACATGAACTATTGTGTATATAGTGTGGATAACATCTTCAACATGAGTATGTTCCACTTGAGGTATCACATATGGATCCAATATCATAGATTTCCCTATCATATATTTAAGTTCTCTTTTCAATGGAATTGTCTAAAAGTGGACCAAAACCCATCAGTCATGGGAAAACACAAAAATCATATGACCAAAAATTATTATTAATAAAAATTAATTCAAACATTATGAATTTAAATAAACACTGAAAACCCATACTTAAAAGCAATATTTCAATTAAAATAAACATCCCACATTGCTCAATTAAATGACCTCAAACTCCAAGTCTCAAACATAATTCAAGTCCCTAATAGAAAATTATAACATGGTTTTAGTCATTGAAGTGAGTTATCAAGGCTCCTATTTCACAAGTAACCTATGAATACTAAAAATATTAACATTTGTCTACATAAGATGCAAAAAAAATGGGGATAGTGCTAAAACAATTCATGATAAGGATCCCCCTAATATAAAATTGCAATGAACCAACACAGATAGACTAGAAAATACATCTGAACCAGACCATCACATGCCGTATAAATAAAATAGGATAACATAAAACAATACTGAATTTTATAAATAAAGATATACAACTCAACTAGAAATCATAAATATATGAGACACCATAAAATGCATAAAATTCATGCCAAAACAAGCTAAATTAGAATGTTTGACAAGTCCCGAGGTGACCAAAATTATCCTTTAGACCAACCCAATATTAAAGTATCAACAATAAGAGAGTACAAATTACTACAATATTCAATTCAATTCAAATGAATAATAAAATAAACGATCTATAAATGCCCAGAGACATGAGTAGTGAGTGATAAAAGGCCTCATAGGATACCACAACGGGTTTTATAAAATGTCTAATAACAATAATTCAATTATTCTATCTTTTAAAGTGAAATAGTTTTATATTAAGTTTCATAAAATAAATCCATTTGTAAATCATTTTACATTTTTCACCCTTTTGTTTTCATTAAATAATTTAATATTCTCTATGTATAAATATGGAAAGAGTATGCTATTACAACAGAAAATAATATCAATGATTCATGAGGTATATAGGTAACAAATATCCACTAAATAACTAACCATGCAAAGATATGTGATATAACAACAAATATAATATCATTTTAGAATCCATCCATGATAAAAATAATCATGTGTAAAAAAAATAAATTAACATTGTAAAAATAACCTTTTATTGGGATATATCATATGGGAAAATTGGCACTATACACCCACAATCCATAACATGCATATGTTGGATCCAAAATATACATGTCATACTAGTCGATATCACCAACAATATCCTACTAGTGGTGAAACACATAGTAAAGCTACCCATGCCTTTATCCCGATGGAGTCAAGAATCACAATGTATAATTGTCCAATGATTTTTCAAAACCATGCTCACAATTTCATAAAATATTTTCAAATCCATGAAAATACCTTCCATATTTTAAAAACCCATTTAAACAATCTTTTTGAAAAAAATATTAATTTCCATGAAATAATTTGAAATAATTTATCACATCACATCATTGAAAAAACATAAAAAACATACCAAGAATGAAATAATACATTTCAAACTATCCAATTATATAGGAACTACTACATCATGATGGTAAAAACAATTATTTTTCAATAATGGTGGTCAAGAACTAATAAAATGACTTTTAAACAACAATTCATGCCATTAAACTAAAAAGGATCGATAGTGAACTCTATCAGATCACAAATACATAGCTAAAAAATATATACAGGAAAATTCAAATTTAAAATTGAAGGATTACTTTACCTATGAGAGGAAATCAAACCCAAATACTGATCGACCACCAAATAAAGTGATCCATATGGGATGAAATAACCGAAAATTACATAATAAGAGCATGTAGTTCGAGATTAAATAATCATCCATGAATGAAATAGGAATTTCAGTCCATCTGGATTCTTAAAAAAACGCATTAGGAATTTACATGGTGTGTAACCCCATAACTCATCATATATCCCTCAAATCGCACATAAAATTAAAACCCTATTTCCATTGTATTTAAAACCCAATACTTTTCATTACATGTCATGTAACCCTTACATATAGTTTAAAATTCTCATATTATGTATTAAGTTCAAGTATTCTATATTTCAGCCATTATATATTGTTTATTTTCACTGCACATCACGTAATTTCCCAATTAATGGAAGAAATAATAAGATTTATTTTGAAAATTACCACAAATCCCGAACTTCACCAATATAGATACCCCCCAAATTCCTTCACCACAATACTCAATAATCGCAGAAGAAGAACCAAAAAATTGTTAAATACAAATATGATGGAAAGGTAATAGGGTTTTATAATACACATAGTAGTTTAAAGTTAATTATCATTATATTAAATAATATATATCAAAAAAATTATGGGAATAAAATTTTTAGAATAGTATCCCAATTATCATCTTCATTATCAAATGGAATATTCAAACCTAACTGGGATGCCAAAATAATACCTTTTATGATTCACCATAAGAACAATGGTTCACCTCAAAATTAAAAAACAATTTTATATATATATATACAAAGGAAATGTATGTGGGAGAATATTTACACTCATTTTATTTTTATTTTACCAATGTTATTAGAATTAAAATTGGAAAATAACATCTAAGAATGTTAGATCACTAAAAACCTAAAAATTTATTTACATAATGTTACCTATCAAAGATTATACCTGGGTAGATTCATACTAATGAATATATATTAAATGCATCTCTTTGAATAAATTATTCATATACTTACAAAAAACATCCAAAATTTGAAAATAGAGAAAATTACAATCGATATTTACTCAGTAAACCAAATAGGGCCATAGAATAACAAAAAGTTCTTTTATATTCCATTTCAATTATAGAATTCCCATTTGATAGCTCATGCATCCCCACCTAGATCATCTATTAAAAAAATCAAAGGTTTGCCTCCATACTCTATAGACATTGCATAATGGAAAACCATTCCTCATTTCCATCATGGAAATATTCCTTACCATTACCATGATCATGTGAAACAATATATACAAACATTATAAAGGATTATGTAGTGCATTAGAATACAAGATAACTAATGGAATCCACTATGCACCCTCATCAAGTATGTTATAAAACAATGTTTATAGTATTGTAGTGGAATGTTGTTTTACAATATTGAGATCATAAAATTTTATCAATTAAAAAGTAGATAAATAAAAGAAACTTGTTTTTTCAACATGATAATAAGATCCTAAGAGAATTATCCAAATATCCTTTAAAAAATGTTCAAAACTAAAGTCATTAAAACTATCCACCATAAGGAACCAATCTATCAATGATTCCCATTTAATCTGATATAAAATAGGATTTTGTGTACATATATATATGTCTATATATATTTATTTATAACCATCCAATCATGTTGTTCACTCTCTTTTTATAATGGGTAACTATATATATAAATAACCATAATCATCCACCACTAAGAGGGAACCCATATTCTCATAGAATGTATCTATATATAAATATTTTCATATACTCATATAAATATATTCAAAACTACTCAATTTGATGACTCCATTATCATATGAGGGATATATCATATAAATTCCCATTTATACCCGAAAATCATAGGCTAATGAAAAGCTGCCCAATCCCTCAAATTTATTAAAGAAGAAGGCATGAAAATTTCAAAAGGTTAACATATGAAAGAAACATACAGAAAACTATATTCAATTCCAAAAGGACCATAGTCTTCACCATATCCACCATCCTAGAACTCATCTAGATCTGCCAACTCCCATTGATATTGTGGAGAATATTGATTGAGCATTTTGAGGTATTGTTCTCTTATATGTAGCTGGCCTTAGGTCAAAGGTTCGTGAGATGACTTCTAGATGGAACATCACTTTTTTTGGTTAAAATAATTATATTTTTAATCCCTAATAGAGGACCAAGTAGATATATTCTTCGGAAGGTTATAGAAATAATTCCATGGCTTCCACTTTGGTGGATCAGTGAATGATCCCTCACTTTCATTTTCTTTCATCCCCCCACTAATGCGAATGTCACTGTATGATTTGTTGACCAAGCGCTTTGGACTGCAACTGTTATTCTCTTTATCATCATCAGAGGAATCCACCCACATACCTACCACATTCAAAGGCTCATACATCCCCTTTGGACCTTCATGAACCAAAACATTACCCTTTTAAAGAAGTTACTATTCACATCCACAGAAGATTGATTATTACCATCCACAGGTGTCAATAATTGATTATTCTCCCCACAACCAATACCTATACAACTTACTTCACCATTTTCATTATGAATGATGATGTTAAGAGCACCTGAATTCTTATCAATGAATCCCTATTGCATTCCTATTTTCATAGGATGCGTCTCATCGGGTCTCGTAGACTCCTGCCTACCCAATTCCTTCCCCACTTCCTTTAGATCAGTAGGGGAATCTGGTCCATACACTATTACCACCCCATGTGCAATTTCCTTTTAATCCCATTCAAAAAATACATGTTTAGTATCACATTCCATCAATGTGAAATGATTAAGAGATAAGGTGTCCATTCAACAAGACATCACTATATCATTAAATGATGAATTGGCCTATAATACCTCCTAGGAAACCTCTGAAACTCGAGGACATTTAGAACCAACCACACACACCTTCAATGTTGTCCCAAATCTATTTGGAAATAGATTAATGCCTAAATATTTTCTTATCCATTCAAAAACTGCTGAAACATGTGGCACTGATTCATTAGAGGTAGTCTCCTTCAATAGTCCTGAAGAGTACCCCCTCCCTGAAACCAGAGTGACCTGTATTGGAGAAAGGGCTAGTTGATGTGGCTCTTCAACCAATGGTACAAGGGTTGCATCCTCCCAGAACCCCTTCACGATGCCTCCTGCATCAACCATATTGATAGAAAATCCATCGCCGACCACAACCAAAGTTGAAGGCTCTTCGGGCATCATATCAGGATCAACCAAACAAGGATCCAATGCCCATTTTGGGATAGTTAGAAAAAAAGAGGCCATGTCTATTACATAAGGAACAAAATATCATCCACGATTAAATAAAAATGGGTTAGATGTACCTGTATTCTATATCAATCACAATCCACACCACCTCTGGTGGTGCCCAGTATATTTTCATCTCAATTCAAATGCATTCCATAATTGGATTCTTTAGGGAAGATATCCACCGATCATGGGCAATGGAAGTGACTGATGAAATTTCCAATTGAACCTAGTAATGATGGGTTCTAGAAGGTTAATGATAGACCCATGAGATGAAGACAAATTTCCAAAGTAGACGAGTTGTGATGCATATGAAGAACAAACGACTAGAGATGGATGTGGAAATTAAAGCCTCAAACAGATATTCATGATCTTGAATAGGCACGTGACAGATCATCCTCATCGGCAAAGCATATGATGATTTATTGTGTCTCCATTATCCCAATGATCGCATGTTTACATAATCCTCATTACCCATTCACGTATATATCAATCCTCTCTACAGGAGTCCAGCGTTGAACAAACATAGCTACCAGAGTTGTAGATGGTACCGAAAAATCTTCGGTGACATCCTTTGTAGAGATCAGAACCACTGGTTGCCCATTGAAGATTCCATGTACCTTTGGAATGAAGTTGATTATAAGGAATAATGATAGGTGAACATATAGAGAATATTAGTGGAGAACACCAACCCCATGCTGGAAACCATGATTACAATCACCGAGAACAGGAGGCCTCCATCCAAGAAGAGGAGAGGCCACTGAGGCCGCCATTGAAACTAGGGCATCACCCATCTGCCAGGAAGAAATGAGAGATAATTTCTAGTGATAGAATCAAAATCCATGTATAATAGATAAGTATATTTGAATTTATTTATTTCTTTATATGGTTCAGAATACATTTTAACATTTGATAGAACCTTTTTTTCAAAAAATAATGTGAAACGACTTCTTATAATGATAAATATATTACAATACATGTTAAATAGTCTACATGAAAATGGTCCATATTAATCTTATTTTTTATTTTGAATCAATATTATATGGTTCCATATTTTTAAAATTACATTGATATTATATATGGATTTTATGGACACATATAATTGATTCAAATTCAATACTGGAAAATAAAACCAACGATAATAATATACTTGTCATTGTAAAAATATGGAACTATATAAAATTGATTCCAAATTAGATATATGATTAATATGTACCAATATTAATGTCCACTATTTTAAATATCAAGTACTATGTTTATAATCATTAAAATTCATTTCTCATTCCTTCGTGAACAACATGTTATATCAAATGTCAAGATTCATTAAAAACCATATAAGTAATTAAAAATTATAATATACATGCATCTTTCAGGAATGATAAAAATAAATGAAACGTAGACAAAACACATATATTCATAGTTTTATAATGTAAAACCAATTTCATTTTTTATTTTGGGTAAAAATTGGATTGTATGTTCCTTGGTTTAATTTCTAATATTTCCCCTCTCCCTACCATATTATGATTCAATTAATGAACTAGAATAATATGATTGAAATATGTGAGTTCGTCCTACATTGTCAGTGCCTAAGAAAACAACTATCCCATATATTATATATGTTTAATTAGTAAAACAACATGACTATCCTAGTAATATACACTAAAGGTATATTTTTCACTTTTGACATATAAGAACTTGGGAATGAAAAATTACACACTCACCTATGATTCACATAATATAAAATATAACTAAGTCTAGTCCAATATGAATTCAAATTAGTTATATAATTAAACTTGAACATGGATCGGGAAAAAGTATATTAAATGTGTAGTAAAAAATAAATATAAGTTAAATGGATATGAAAGGAGGAGTAGAAAACCCTTTTTCATGAGATAAAATTGTTTCCCCAAAATAATGAGGCCTTGTAATGGGTTTATGATGGATTTTTTATCATGATTTAGTGAAAAGAGAGATATTATAAGAGTGCTAAATTGCTTCAAATTAGGGTAGAATCAATTGTTATGAGGTTTTAATGTAATTAGATTAGATATAAATTGACTAATTGACATCAATTTTTATGATACATTATTAAATCATTCCATGAACCTAATAAATACCAAAAGGGTATCTGATAGGGATGATAGTGTAGTTTTATCCCCCAATAAACCAATGTGTACCTAGTTCCATTCTACCAGGAAGAGACTATTATCCTAGAAATAGGGTACCATTTTTTCTCCCTCTCTTATTCTCCAAAATCATTGAACCACTCTTCTAACATAAATTTCACCAACCAAGTAATTTACAAACCAAGATAAATGGATAAATTAATCCTATAATGATGATGGTCATTAAAACCACCCCAAGCATGGGAATCTCATAACATTGAATAAATTCCCACTTTATGAGGTGATAATATATTTTCTGAGATATTAATTTCATCTTCACATTACCATATCACATATTAAAATTTACCATGGTATAATTTTACAAATAATAAATGAATAATCCTTTAATATATGATTTTCACAATACATCCAATACTGATCTAAAGATGGTCTATAAATACAACGTCCCCTATTTCATTATTTAATCAAACAAAACAACATTACTACAGTTGATTGCATACTTTCATTACAAAGGGATATGGATTTTTTTTTTCATTTCAATAAAATTTGGTAGTAAGGAATGTATTTTGACCCTCCATATAATGTGATTGTATATAATAATGTGAATTATGTATCATGGACCATGAATTATGTACAATCACATTGATCCATGACCCGATAAAGGGGGTACATAGAGAAATACATGGCACCAACCTGAAATTGCAATGTTCGTTGCCTATGATTAGAATAAGATGTTTGATGATGTTTCACAGTCATCACAATCATTCATATAAATTTTACATATTTAATATTCTTTTATACTCTAGTAAAACCAATTAATGATTATTAATTAATAAATATACAATAGAATGGTGAAAAAAATTTCCTACTATATAGTTCCTCAAATGGATCCATTTAGATAGAATCTTGGAAATATTTATTATAGGAAAACACTATATTTAGTAAATTATCCTACCAAGACCAAGAAAACCCATCTTTCCAATCATATTAAAACATATAAATAATTTTAATGGTTCACTTATATTGATAATCCATCAAATAACGATAATAAATACATATTATTAATTTTTTCCCAAGTGGTTTTTGTATCCCTTACAAAAAATGAGATGTGAGTCATAAGCCATGATCGAAAATTATAATCGATTGTAATCCATGCATTTTCTATATCTATTTTACATAATGATTCCATAATTTATCAATAGTGCATATTTCAAAAAAAAGAGTATATTTTATTTTCTTATTTGAATGACCAATAATTACCCAAACCCAATTTATGACTATTTTAGGTATGATATGTTCATTGTAAAATTGAGAGGGGTTTCATCTCATTTAAACACATTTATAGGATGTGTCATTAATTAAAAAGTTTATTTATATATATTTTTATTGTAATCCTTGATAGGTGGTACATTGAGATATCAATACATATACCCCACATTTAATGTTTGGCATTAGATTTATATGTAAACATCAGGATACCACCTAGGAAACCCATAGTGAAGAACCCTATGAGAATATTCGAACAACCTTATAAACAGTTCTTTATTTTTTAATGAAACATTATCCTAGAATTTTTATACATAAATGAATATTAATATTTATATCATCTCTCTATGATCTACCCAGTATTGAGTATCTCTTGAATAATGATACACGAGACTCCCCAAACACACATTACCAAATCCAATACTAAAAGAAAATAATTTTCATACTAGATTTGATACCAACTGAAGCAACCAAAACCTAACATTCAGAAATTATAATACAAACATAAAATATTATGTAATATACACACCCAATTAAATTTATTTATAGATTTTTAGAGAGTTAAAAAATCCATTATCTAATGAACTATTATCTTTCTCATCCAATGGGATTTTCCAACCATCCCTTTGATTTATTATCTTATAACATGTATTTAATTTCATCCATAAAATTATATACACAAGGATCCCTAATATATAAATTTACTTAATACTCATCTTCATTTACATTTGCAAAAATAAAAATAAAATTAAAAGATCAAATCCTTCATAAGAGGTAGAATAAAATGGAAATTATCATGAAATATATAAGTCATGGATTGCATGGAATGGGTAAATAATAATAATGTAATTTTATATGACTAAAAAATGATGATTTCATATTTCTATGAGTATAAAATCATTTTAAATTATTAAATTATAATTCATAATTGGTTTGTAGTGATGGAATGAATAATGTTGGATATTAGAAACATACCACAAAGGCCTTGTGCAATGATATCATGTATAAATATATACGATTTAAACCAAATGATAAATCTTGTTATTATCATGAGAATTACTGATTAATTGAGGGGATATATAATTTTGGTACTCAAACATCAGTAATTATCTTTAATATATTCATCTTATATAGGAATGAATTATCAATACCTAACATAACAGAAATTATTTTTTACTCACGCAAAATTATTAATGAAAAAACATGTTTATATTTTTTCAATATATCCGTAGTCAATAAGTGGAATAAATTTATTCATAGGATCACTACAAAAATACACTGAATAGAGTAATGTGTATATGATTAATTCAACTCTAATATATATATATATATATATAATAGTGGAATTGATATAAAATATATCTATGAAATAAAATAATATGGACATGAAGGACAAAAGTAATGTTTCTAGTGAAATGAAATGTGATAGAAAAATCAATCTTTCCAAAAAGGAAAGGTACAAAATATATGTTCATAATAGAATTTAGATGTAAATACATGACACAAAACACAAAAATATATAGGTCGTTTTATATTTTTATAAGAAAATTGTTTTCAAAATTTTAAAATAAATTTTATAAGTATTTTATATATTTTTTGTAAAACAAACTTCTATGTCAAATTAAAAATTAAATTTTATGTGGTGAAAAGAGTAAAATGAAAAAATTATTTTTAAATTAATTCATAATATTTATCCCTTAAATAGAATTTAATTTAAAAATAGAAATTTATTATTATAAAATAAAAATTATCATAAATTGAAATAAATCTTATTAGTTATATTGAACACATTTATATTTAATTTTAAAATAAAATACTCACAGAGAACTGAGAATTTAATGTTCCATGAAAAATAATGAAAACATTTAAAAAGAGTCCTAATTAAGAGAAATGTTTTTTAAAGTATGAAGTCATAATTTGGTAAATATTTAAAGTGAGCTTATTTTCACAATTCTTATAAGAATGTTAAAAATAATCCATGTGGAAATATTAAAATGAATCATTTTCAAATAATTAAAAGTAATGTATAATTACTATAAAGATAACACAATCCATCATTTATGGAAACATAATAACATTATTGAAGTAATACAAGAATTATATATATATATATATATTTCACATGCATTATGAAGAGATATGTTCTTGTTCACATTCAAGAAACAAACCATTTTAATTGTGAACCAACATAAGAATTTTTTTAATTACTATTTATAAAACCAATAAAATAATGACTTAATTAAAATATATAAATTCATATAGTAGATAAATGTAATCATGGATTTATGATGTTGTCACGACCCGTCCTCGGGGCCCGTGCCGTGACTACCCCAAGCCCGCCTTCCATAGGCCAGGGGCTGGCGACTAGCACCAAGGCGTAAATCCTGGTAAAAAGGGAAGGAATTGCCTTTGTAAAGTAAACAATCACACAGAGTACAAGCTGAAGAAGTAAACACTAAGTAAAAACTGAGTACAACAGTAAGTGCGGAAAGTAAAAAGGGGCCGGAAATACAAGCCCAAATGTAAAGTACAATTCGAAGGGAAAACAGCAACTGAAAAGTAAAATTGCTACGCCGAGCTATCCACTGGAAATCCCACCTGAAGGGTGGGTACAGATAGCTCCTCTGCTCCTCGGGTCCTGCCGTCCGCTCCGAGTATGTCCCGCCCAGTGGTCCACCTCCGGGTACCTCCTCATCGTCACGTCCACCTCTGGGTACCGTCTCGTCGTATAGTCCACCTCCAGGTACCGTCTAGTCCTCGAACACTCGACCTCTATCAGTACTGGCCGTCGTCTGCAACCAACACAATGAGTGCGGGCATAGCCCGTGAAGGGTTGAGTATAAAGATACTCAGTAGGGACCCCGAGACCCTCAAGGTCTCACTAAAACCAACAAGGATAACCACATAGAAGATCTCAACAGATAACCTATACTTAGGTATATGCCCATACATATACCTAAGTTATCAAGTAACCCATCTGAATCATGAGGAAACACAAGGATTGTGAAATCAACGGATAACTACTACCCCGATATATGCCCATACATATACCTAAGTTATCAAGTGACCCATCTCAATCATGAGGTAAACACAAGGTCAAAAGTCTCAGCTCAAACCATGATTTTCATTATCCATACTGTAACTGCTGATGATCTCCGTCTCAGGAGTGTACAGTGGTCCTATCACAACTCCGAGGTTCTGCTCACTAACCTAAGACAGCTGAAGTACTCCTCCTGTCGAGTACTGTGGGCCAACAACCCAAACACAGTAGTGCTTCCCGCCGAGGTATGTCACCCAAAAACAGTAGTGCACACCCCCTAGTAGCCTGCTGAGGTACTCTCCGGACGAGCACCGCGGGTCTGCACTGTTACACAGGTAGTGCTCCGTCCACCATGGGTCTGCACCTCAGAATGTAGTGCTCCGTCCACTGGGCTAGTCGACTCACTCCATGTCGAGTCGGTCAAGCAGTCGTCATGTCTCAGCCAGCTACACGGTCTCCGTACTCCACACACTCGTCACTGGGAGGGTCCGCTCCACGAGCTACAGGCCGATACTCCATGTATCTCAAAGTCCCACGTAGAAGTATCTCAAAGGACCGCCTCGTCATAGGGGTTCAACGCAACAGACGACGCGTCAATCGGACGCTCAGTCTGTGAGTTACTAGCCATTTCGTCCCAGGGGCCCGGTTGGTTTCGTGAGCGAACCATATCCGGCCGTATCTCAACTGTACCTCGAACTCTCATAGGTTATACTCATAGGGACCGTTTCTCAACGAGATCACCAATGCCGCTGACGGTTCGTCAAACGGACGTTCTGCGAGAAAGATAACAGCTTTTTCGTTCCAGGGGCCCGGTTGGATTTCGGGTGCAATCCAATCCCGGCCAAGGATTCCAAAAGTTCCGTATCGTCAATAGGAACGCAACGCAACAGACGGCGCGTCAATCGGATGCCTGGTCTGGATGTTATTGGCTTTTCCGTCTCACACCCACCCTAGAAAACATCCCAGGAGGTCACCCATCCTGATCACTACTCTAGGCCAAGCACGCTTAACTATGAAGTTTTAACCACGTAGCCTCCCGAAATAACGATGTACCTTGAATATAGTATACCGAAACGACCGTCTCGATCCAAGGATCACGTTGCCGCTGACGGCGAGTCGTTTGGAGGCCCGTAGCCCAAGATATGGGCGAAAAACCGAAACCCATCCGAAACCGGGGGGTCTGGGCCCGAACCGACCCGGCCCGACCCCCCCTGGTCCGACCCAAACCGGGTCGGCCCGAATCGGGTCGACCCGACCCGGCCCGGATGGACCCGGCCCGGCCGGCGGCGCGACCCGGCCGGCGGCGCGACCCGGCCGGCGGCACGACCCGGCCGGTGGTGCGGCCCGCGCGGCGGCGCCGCCCGGCGCGGCGGCGCGGCCCAGCGCGGGGGCGTGACCTGGGCGCCGCACATGCGCCGCACATGGGGGGTAAACTCCCCCTGGGTTTTGGGGATGTCGGCCGGCCTTAGGCCGGCCGTTTTCCTTTCACACGCGAGTCCCGTGGGTCTCGCATCCTAAGAAAACCGGCGGCCGGCGGGCACGGCCGGCCGCCTTCCACCCTTCCGTCGCGGCCCGATGGTCGCGGCTCTTCTGATCTCCGACGGCCGGCGAGACCGGCCTCCTCTGGCTGCTCCACCGCGGGCCGAGCCGGCCGCGGCTCTTCATTAACCGCCGTCAGCCAGTTTTCCGGCCGCCCCTTCCAGCTCTGCCGCGGCTCAAGCCGCGGCCCTTGTTCGATTGGCACGGCGCGTTGGCGCCGCGCCCCTCCGCCGTGGCCCGACTCCAGCCGCGGTCTCTTTGACTACCTTCGACGCGACGTGACGACGTCACGTTCTTGAAATGTTTCCACGGCACGGCGCGACGGCGCCGCGCGTAGCTTCCACATTAAACCGCATGAACCCGCGTGGTGCGACAGCACCACGCCCTTCCGAACCATTCCACAAAAAATCAACACGAAGTAAAAGAGGAGGATCGGCCGGGATTGTACGGTCTGAACTCCTCACGTTATAAGGATAGCAATCGGCCTTTAACGAATAATAAACTTTCAAAATCTTTTTAGATTAAATAAAAAGATTTGAAAATCACGGCCCGACAAATATAAACAATCAAGTTCGAAGAAAAGTTCCACATAACTTTAAAAAAAAAATTTACCACGAAGAATTTTCAAGTCGAAATTCTCGAACAAAAATAAACAATTGAAACAAACCCCTACCTCGGTTCAAGTGCGGAGCACGTCAACAAACCGCAGAAGACAAGCGTCGCGGAGGTCGGCATTGCGGTAATCGTTCGTCGATTCCATTGACGTAGAGGTACGTCCGAAGAGGTACGTCGTTGGTGAATCTCCATAAGCCGATGAAGAAAGTCCGAGGAGGAAGCGGCGTTCCCTTTCGTTGACACGGATGGCGTCGTCGATCTTCGGAAACAATCCGGCTAGGAAGAAGAGAGAAGCGGCGTTCTTGAGTGTTCTTCGTGTTCATCGTCAAAGTTGAGGATGGAAGAGAGAGCTTCTCAAATCCTCTCAAGTGGAAAAAGAAACCAACCCAAAAATGATAAAATAAGCTTAAGCTTATTTTATTACACAACCTCCTTCTTAGATTTTCAAAGGTTTGAAATTTAAAACATCTCACCTCAATTAATTATTCCAAGTGTCAAACATTAATTAAAGTGAGTTAAAGGGGAGTTTTAAAAAGAGGAGGTGAAGAGTTAGGGTTCGTATGGGCCCCACCACACTTCATCCTCTCAAGGGAGGTTAAGTGGATGTGGGTCCCACCCCTAACTCCCTTTGGGAGGAGTTAACCAACAAGTTAAAAATAAAATGTGTTTTCACATTTTATTCAACTTTATTTAAAAAACCCAAAAACTAACTCTCATGGCACAATAAACGCAACCTCGGAAAAGGTCTCCTTAAGCGAATATCGGCGCTGCGAGTTCATCGGTGCCTTCGGAATTCGATTCCGGGCGACGGTTCAAAAGATAGAAATTCCCACTCGCTCGTTCATTGAACGTACCCGAGCCAAACTTCGGAAATTAATTCCAGGCACACCGGGCCTCGGAATCAGGCGCCGTCAGAAACTGCGTTCTTGTAAAATTACAAAGAAAATGAAGAAAAAATTTTCCTTGAAATTTCCGGGTCTTTACATTATTCCCACCTCAGGGCATTACGTCCCCATAATGCTTCAAGACAAACTACTGTCACAAAAGCGGTACAGAGCATGCATCTGAGCCTTCCGCTCCCATGTGGTCACCTGGAGGTTTCGTACTGCCAATGAAAGTGCACCCGAGGAATCAATCGTCCTCCTAGGATCTTCTCCTGTCAATCCTCGATCCCCACTGGAATCTCCGTGAAAGACACCACATCGCCATCGTCCAGCTCCTCATGGTCGATGGTATGCAAAGGGTCGAGCACGTATCTCTTCATTTGAGATACGTGGAAGTCTTCGTGCACCTGGTGCAACAGCGGTGAATGGGTCAAGCAGTAAACCACCCCGCATACCCAGCTGGGGACCTAAGATGGTCCAATGAACCCCGGAGATAACTTGTCGCCTTGGCCACATCTCCGTAAACCTCGTCGAGGTGATACCCGTATAAGGACGTGATCGTCATCCTCGAACTCCAGAGGTCTCCATTTTCTGTTAGAACTGGAACACTAAAGGCTGATGTCACGAGGGTAAGGTTGACCAACTCAAGAGTGATCGGTCGCACCCTCCTGTGCAAGAGTTACCCTGTGCTGTCTGGGGTTTCCATTTCCGCCGACCAAGGAAAACCCATCCCGACGTTTGCCTAAAACTGTCAATTTGAGTATGAACAGTTATTGCCCATTCCATACTCAAACTAATGTCGTAAGGCCTCGACGCTGCAACCAAGAGATTCCAACCGAAACTCTCGCCTCGAGGGTCTGACCACACCATCGGCGTAAGTGTGATTATCGAGTCTCCTCCCAAGGTATCTCCAGATGTGAGGGTCAAGTCCACGGCTTTCCGGAAACTCTAGGTCTGGAACAAGATTTGTGAAAGCAAGGAATGATTCACATCGACATCCGTTACTATAGCAGCCATTAGTGGACACAGACTGTCCCTTGAATCATTTCTAGAGCCATTGGGTCACACTCCTTGACCGCATGCAGCCGCACTCTTCCTCTGCCCTCCAGCTCCCTGAGCTTGGCGGGGATAACTAAGGCGGGTGGTTGTACCATGTTAGGATGTACACCACCTCATGCTGCTCTCCTAGCTCTGCCTCCACGTCTACTGCTTCGTAGACTCATCTCTCCTTCAAGCATCCTCTTCTTAACACGCCCGAGTCTCTATGACTGGCACCAGTTTCCTGTTTCTTACTGCACTGTGCAGTCTTCATCCTCTCTTGGATGTCCTGGACCTCCTTTAGTCTCACAAGAGCTACTATGATTTCTTCTTTGCCGATAAGAGAAACCCGGTCTCATCCCCTGGATGAACCACATTCGTTGCCTAATACAGTCAATCCTGACATGAATGATCCATTCATGCCATGGATGACGTCGTAAGGCCTCGACGTATCTACTAAGAGATCCAACTGTCACTCTCACTTCCAAGGGTCGAGTCACACTTTCGGCATCAGTGTGAGGTCACTGGGTCCCCTCCAGTAGAAATCTCGAAAGTGAGGGTCAAGTCAACTGTTTAACTGGGACCACTCAGTATCAACCAAACAAAAGGACACGAAAGCAAACAAAGATAAGTGTCTTTTTATTATTGCAGCTCATTAGACAAAGACACGAATACAAAGCAACATGGAACTAGAAGTACAAAGGACGTATCCACTAGTTCCTCTCCTGCCCACCTGGTCTCGGAGCTCTACTGCCTTGTCCACTGCTCTGCTGTTGCTCAAGCACTAGTCGCTGCTTCTGTCTCGGTGGCTCCTTCAACACCCGCTGATCAACCGTACGAGGATTCGGACAATCACGTGCCAGGTGACCCTTTCCTCCGCATGAGTAACATTGTCTGTTTCTGGAATGCCTGGCTCTGACCCCACCTCGGGTTCCCCGCACCACCGGTCCTAAAACCCGAGATCGTCTAACTGCTAGTATGGTCCTCCTGGACCTCTGCATCATCTGTCTACTTCCCACAGATGACTCGCATACTGATCGAAAAGCACACGGCAAAGGCAGAAGCTCATGTACATGCTCGGGGTGTAGAGATACTGGTAGAAAATCCACCCTGAAGAAGGTCTCGATGTCTTCCCATGCGAAGTTCATCTCATCACCAAACTGGAACAAGTGGCTCCACCACCTGCCTGCTGCTGCCTGAAGGAGGCTGGTAGCAACGATCACCAGGAAGTCTGCCGGCGTCCCCACTAGTCTGAAGACTCTCACCACAGCCTCCAGCCAAACATCAGCTGCCTGCAGGTCCGTCTCTCCCCGGAACCTGGGTGGCCTCTGGCGCTGGAACTCGTGCAGCGTGCTCAAGCGCCGTGCATCACCTACTGTTGGGGCTGGTGGCATCAGTGGCCCAACGGGTAGCAGTACCGCTTGTGCCTCCGCCGGTGCCTCAACTGGGATAGGGCCCTGTACTGAGGCCTCGTCGCTCGGCGGTCTGTCAGTACGTACCACTCTCGGGGCTCTAGCTGGTCGTCCGTGAAAAGTCATTCTGAAAGAAACATTGTGACATGATCAAACGTTTATACCTGGTGAGCTGACCTGGTTTGAGCTGTTTTAAGGGAAAACCTTTGAAAACACACACGCAATTCGTGTTTTCATGCACAAAGTCAGAAATCAGTTGTCAGGGTCCTGGTGTATGGATATGCCGGCCGCCCGCACCAACACTGGACTCCCTGAACTGAAAACCACACTCGGTACTCTCAACACTATTGCTTCACAGAAAGAAACATCAGAGTTATAAGTTCTGCGGTAGAACCGAACTCCTCTGATACCAATTTGTCACGACCCGTCCTCGGGGCCTCTGCCGTGACTACCCCAAGCCCTCCTTCCATAGGCCAGGGGCTGGCGACTAGCACCAAGGCGTAAATCCCGGTAAAAAGGGAAGGCATTGCCTTTGTAAAGTAAACAATCACACAGAGTACAAGCGGAAGAAGTAAACACTAAGTAAAAACTGAGTACAACAGTAAGTGCAGAAAGTAAAAAGGGGCCGGAAATACAAGCCCAACTGTAATGTACAACTCGAAGGGAAAACATCAACTGAAAAGTAAAGCTGCTACGCCGAGCTGTCCACTGGAAATCCCACCTGAAGGGTGGGTACAGATAGCTCCTCTGCTCCTCGGGTCCCGCTGTCCGCTTCGAGTATGTCCCGCCCAGTGGTCCACCTCCGGGTACCGCCTCATCGTCACGTCCACCTCTGGGTACCGTCTTGTCGTATAGTCCACCTCCAGGTACCGTCCAGTCCTCGAACACTCGGCCTCTGTCAGTACTGGCCGGCATCTGCAACCAACACAATGAGGTGCGGGCATAGCCCGTGCAGGGGTGAGTATAACGATACTCAGTAGGGACCCCGAGACCCTCAAGGTCTCACTAAAACCAACAAGGATAACCACATAGAAGATCTCAACAGATAACCTCTACTTAGGTATATGCCCATACATATACCTAAGTTATCAAGTAACCCATCTCAATCATGAGGAAACACAAGGATTGTGAAATCAACAGATAACTACTACCCAGGTATATGCCCAAACATATACCTAAGTTATCAAGTGACCCATCTCAATCACGAGGTAAACACAAGGTCAAAAGTCTCAGCTCAAACCAGGATTTTCATTATCGAAACTGTAACTGCTGAAGAGCTCCATCTCAGGAGTGTACAGTGGTCCTATCACAACTCTGAGGTACTGCTCAATAACCTAAGATTGCTGAATTACTCCTGATGTCGAGTACTGCGGGCCAGCCACCAAAACACAGTAGTGCGTCCCACCGAGGTATGTCACCCAAACACAGTAGTGCACACCCCCTAGTAGCCTGCTGAGTTACTCTCCGGACGAGCACCGCAGGTCTGCACTGTCACACAGGTAGTGCTTCGTCCTCCATGGGTCTGCATCTCAGAATGTAGTGCTTCGTCCACTGGGCTAGTCGACTCACTCCAAGTCGAGTCGGTCAAGCAGTCGTCAGGTCTCAGCCAGCTACACGGTCTCCGTACTCTGCACACTCGTGACTGGGAGGGTCTGCTCCACGAGCTACAGGTCGATACTAAAAGTATCTCAAAGTCAACGTAGAAGTATCTCAAAGGACCGCCTCATCATAGGGGTCTCAACGCAACAGACGATGCGTCAATCGGACGCCCGGACTGTGAGTTACTAGCCTTTTCGTCCCAGGGGCCCGGTTGGTTTCGTGAGCGAACCATATCCGGCCGTATCTCAACTGTACCCCGAACTCTCATAGGGTATACTCATAGGGACCGTTTCTCAACGAGATCACCAACGCCGCTGGCGGTTCGTCAAACGGACGTTCTGTTAGAAAGATATCATCGTTTCCGTTCTAGGGGCCCGGTTGGATTTCGGGTGCAATCCAATCCCAGCCACTATCCAACTGCATCCAAAACATGGGAGAAGGATGCCAAAAGTTCTGTATCGTCAATAGGAACGCAACGCAATAGACGGCGCGTCAATCGAACGCCTGGTCTGGAAGTTATTGGCTTTTCCGTCTCACACCCACCCTGGAAAACTTCCCAGGAGGTCACCTATCCTGATCACTACTCTAGGCCAAGCACGCTTAACTATGAAGTTTTAACCACGTATCCTCCCAAAAAGGAAGATGTACCTTGAGTATAGTATACTGAAACGACCGTCTCGATCCAAGGATCGCATTGCCGCTGACGGCGAGTCGTTTGGAGCTTCGTAGCCCATGATATGGGCGAAAAACCGAAACCCGTCCGAAACCGGGGGGTCTGGGCCCGAACCGACCCGGCCCGACCCCCCCTGGTCCGACCCGAACCGGGTCGGCCCGAACCGGGTCGACCCGACCCGTCCCAGCTAGACCCGGCCCGGCCGGCGGCGCGACACGGCAGGCGGCGCGACCCGGCCAGCGGTGCGGCCGGCGTGGCGGCGCGGCCCGGCGCGGCGGCGCGGCCCGGCGCGGGGGCGCGGCCTGGGCGCCGCACGCGGGGGGTAAACTCCCCCCGGGTTTTGTGGATCTCGGCCGGCCTTAGGCCGGCCGTTTTCCTTTCACACGCGAGACCCGCGGGTCTCACCTCCTAAGCAAACCGGTGGCCGGCGGGCACGACCGGCCGCCTTCCACCCTTCCGTCGCGGCCCGATGGCCGCGGCTCTTCATTAACCCCCGTAAGCCGGTTTGCCGGCCGCCCCATCCAGCTCTGCCGTGGCTCAAGCCGCGGCCCTAGTTCGATTGGCACGGTGGGACGGCGCCGCGCCCCTCCGCCGTGGCCCGACTCCGGCCGCGGTCTCTTCGACTACCTTCGACGCGACGCGACGACGTCACGTTCTTGAAATCTTTCCACGGCACGGCGCGACGGCGCCGCGCGTATCTTCCGCATTAAACTGCATGAACCCGCGTGGTGCGACAACACCACGCCCTTCCGAACCATTCCACAAAAAATCAACATGAAGTAAAAGAGGAGGATCGGCCGGGTTTGTACGGTCCGAACTCCTCACGTTATAAGGATAGAAATCAGCCTTTAACGAATAATAAACTTTCACAATCTTTTTAGATTAAATAAAAAGATTTGAAAATCAAGGCCTGACAAATATAAACAATCAAGTTCGAAGAAAGTTCCACATAACTTTTAAAAAAAATTTACCACGAAGAATTTTCAAGTCGAAATTCTCGAACAAATATAAACAATTGAAACAAACCCCTACCTCGGTTCAAGTGTGGAGCACGTCAACAAACCGCGGAAGACAAGCGTCGCGGAGGTCGGCATTGCGGTAATCGTTCATCGATTCTGTTGACATAGAGGTAAGTCCGAAGAGGTACGTCGTTGGTGAATCTTCGTAAGCCGACGAAGAAAGTCTGAGGTGGAAGCGGCGTTCCCTTTCGTTGACACGGAAGGCGCCGTCGATCTTCGGAAACAATCCGGCTAGGAAGAAGAGAGAAGCGGCGTTCTTGAGTGTTCTTCGTGTTCTTCGTCAAAGTTGAGGATGGTAGAGAGAGCTTCTCAAATCCTCTCAAGTGGAAAAAGAAACCAACCCCAAAATGATAAAATAAGCTTAAGCTTATTTTATTACACAACCTCTCTCTTAGAATTTCAAAGGTTTGAAATTTAAAACATCTCACCTCAATTAATTATTCCAAGTGTCAAACATTAATTAAAGTGAGTTAAAGGGGAGTTTTAAAAAGAGGAGGTGAAGAGTTAGGGTTCGTGTGGGCCCCACCACACTTAATCCTCTCAAGGGAGGTTAAGTGGATGTGGGTCCCACCCCTAACTCCCTTTGGGAGGAGTTAACCAACAAGTTAAAAATAAAATGTGTTTCCACATTTTATTTAACTTTATTTTAAAAACCCAAAAACTAACTCTCAAGCCGCAATAAACGCAACCTCGGAAAAGGTCTCCTTAAGCGAATATCGGTGCTGCGTGTTCATCGGTGCCTTCGAAATTCGATTCTGGGCGACGGTTCAAAAGATAGAAATTCCCGCTCGCTCGTTCACTGAACGTACCCGAGCCAAACTTCGGAAATTAATTCCGGGCACACCGGGCCTCGGAATCAGGCGCCGTCAGAAACTGTGTTCTTGTAAAATTACAAAGAAAATTAAAAAAAAATTTCCTTGAAATATCCGTGTCTTTACAGATGTTAAATAATTACTAATGCAACTTAATGAAAGGAAAATAATTTAACGAAAACATGTATGGAATATATATTGTCTGAGACAAAGGGAAATGAATAAAGAGGTAATAAATGAAAGTGAAGATACCAAGAATATGATATTAATTTTTTTATCTCCACACAATGCGGAATAATTTAAAAATTATAAACATAATTTTCTACATAATAAGAAGCATGTTTCCATGAATTAAGACTTATACACGGTACTCTTTCCTCTTTTCTTCACCAAAATGATGTGTGTGTATAACCTCATGAATATCCAAATTAATTTTCATAAGATAATTATTTAGATATATTCTATATTATATTTTAAATCATGAGGTATCATTCATTAATTTAATTTTTTATCTGATCATAGACTTGTGTTTTTGTGGTCAATTCTTCAGAAAAGTATTTGGTATATTGGACAGTACTAAATGATTTATAAACATATTCATAATCAATAGAATAGTAAATACATATATTTTAAACAATAATTTAGAACAAAATATATATTATTGAATTGTTTTTCAATTATTGATTCTAAATATGTTATTTTTCATTCTATTCACTTTTAGGTGGTTAAATTTATGATGATTATTTTATGTTAATAGTATTAATAGTGTTCATAATTCTAATTTTAAGAATACTAATAGAGTAAATGTTATTTTTAATTAGAAATTATTATTGTTTAAATAAACATGAATTTTTTATGAAATATAATAAAAAACCATATTTTATCCATGTAAAATTGGAAATATATATAAAATATATTCGGAGGAATATGCTGATACACCACATGATTCTATGTTTTCATTTTCCAAAAAATTAATAACATAAAAATTTAAAATATATTATAAATCACGAACATATGAATTTTTATAAATAATTGGATAAATATTAAATGGAGTATCAAATCTAAAATTTTAGGCAATAGTTGAATCCAAAATGTTTGTTTAACCATAGCTGTGACCAAATGTTATATGGCGCATGACATTCGAATAAAGTAACTATTGGAAGGTGCATTCCGTGAATTAATTAATTTATTAAATAATTAATTTATTAGGATTATAAAAACTAATTTTCTGTATACAATCTTTGTTGTGGTTGATATATGAGGTTATCTGCATAACTATGGGACTATTCAGAGGTTAATTCCACATTCTTCATTTGTGATTTGAGATTTGATGATGATGAGCCTCTAGATGAATGTGAATACCGATATAGTGAACACAATAGGTCTTCATACGTCACTATAATGTTCGTTATTTATCAATGAAAAATCCAATATTTCGGAAGGGGTCACCATATGTGGATTTCTTCACAGATTATTGAATAATTTGTGATGATATTTCTTAATTCTTTTAACAGCATCAATTATGATCCTTTAGATAAACCCTTGAAAAATTAAATTCATTGTTTCATTTGATCATTCTTGATATGCCTTATTTCACTCCCAATAATCTGAAATTTGGATTATTTGTCCCATATTTCATTGTCGGTCTTTGTTTAAAAAATATTCATGTTATTTTCTCCAAATCGTTCTCTTTGTTCTCCATCGTTGGCCAAGAAGAACATGATTTGACATTAGTAGGAGGTACAAGCATGATTGGACACCTAGATTAATGAAACAATCATGTGAGATAAAGGTATTTAAGAATTATTGATTGATACAGATAGATTGAGCTATGTTGGAAATTACAGAATGGATTGGGAATTTGAGACGAAACAATTGATGACTACATATGATATTGTGCCAGATGGTTTGTGTCGCCTCTAAGTGATAGACTAGAGATCCAAATTCTAGCACATAGAAAATCAAATATGTTTGATGAATATGTATTCCACATATTATAGGTTCTCAATGACCAAAAATATAGATGGTTTTTATAGACCATAAACACATGAAATTCATCATGAATTCCATGAAAATATCAAATGCAGGGTATGTATTGGGAGAAAAACATTTTGTGCATTGGTGCTATGGTTGCAACAATAGCGTTTGTAAAGTATAATCCTCACAAGCCTTTTGGGTATGAAACATGTCATGATTCATTCCCTATGTAGACCATCCATGTGACCAAAACACACAGAATGTACCCTTTGTGGGAGGACTTGTTGTGTATCATAGTACACATGCATGAGAATAATCATGTCTTATAACGGATTTAACTCAATTTAATATTATAGAATATAAGGATCAGAATGGTATAAAGGAAATCCTTTTAATTTTACATCATTTCCATGCGTACACAAATAACCAACATAAGGATATCTCTCACACCATTATTCCATTCCACCTTCTTCAAATATAGATTTCAAAAATTGGATAGTTATATTTCTACCCACAAATTCAATTTAAAATTATTCTTATAATATAAAATAAACATTTTTTAATATATTTCAGTTTATATCATTTTATTTTTTTTATTACATGTTATTAAATATACTAGTTTTTTAATTAAAAATATATACTATATTATGACGAAGATACTATTCAATCCTAATGAAAAATATGATAATTATACCCCCATTCCACAATTGATGATTTAAGATCACAAATAAATTTATAAATTGAAATTTTAAATACATCTTGTTTAATTTTAAAAATATTAAAATTAGAAATTATTCATCATTAGAATGTTACACCATTTGAATTCATTCCATCCTTCAGGGGTATTAACCTTAAATATTTTCCATACTATGATTATAGATAATATCAAAACCACAAGAACATTGTTTATAAAACAATTGATGATGCATACTATGAAAACCAATGTGTTAAATGATATATTTGGGGATCATGTTTCAGTATATACTACAAAAAACGCCATATTGTTTACATCTCAATCACATTATGTAACTCACTATAATATTTATCTCTAAATCACTATATAATGTAAAATCTAACAGGATTTAGTATCTTCCAAGAGCCATATTCTTTCCTATGAAGGTTTTACATCAAGATTTATATGATACAATAAAAATAGGTATCAATATATACATTAATCCAATACACATTTTCAAAAAAAAAGGTTATATCTTTTAAAAATCATCAAATTTAGATCATTAATATCTATCATGCATCTTTTTTATATTAATTTCATTAATTTATTTGTTAATGATTTTATAAGATAATATATACAAGAGATGTAGGGATTTCTTATGTGATACGATTTATAATGTCATAAAAAATTTGGAAATTTTTTTCTTTTTTTACATCCCAATAAATTGGCTCAATCACTTATTTATGGTCTATAAAAAAATACATTCTTCAACACAAAATTATCCAAATATTTAACATCAAATAATGAAAATAAAAATTTTCAATTGTTTTTATAAACTATACTATCTATTAATTTTCACATAATATCATTATTTGATTACTAAACTCATCTCAATTATTGTAGGGTAGGAGGATATCATACATGAATATTATGATAAAAGAATATAATAATCGATGTGAAATCATTTTCATTCAAATATTGAAAATATCATATTAATTATTAAATATAAATAATATAACCTGATATTGAAAATGAAAATAAAAACCTGAAAAATATATTAATAGTATCCTAAATTATCATAATGTTTTTGTGGTATGCTTATCTAAAATCAATCATTAGAACCTTTTATATCTACTAAATTTTAAAAATAAATCATTAATTAATGGGAAATCTTATAATTAGTTCCCAATTAAATGATTCAACCTATGGTAAAATAGACATAATGAAAAGATAACATTTTCATTATTTTTATATAGTTCAGAATCTCCACAAGGGTGCTAAAAAGTCATGAAAAAACAATAGATTTTATATCGCCAATCTAAAATTTTAACTATCTTATTACTTCTAGTCATATACTGTATGGTGGAATTGAAATCAAATTAGTTACGAACAAAATTCGAAATAAAAAATTATCCACACATTTAGGTGGAATCATAGTGATAATCTCATAAAACACAACTATATTGAAGGCACGCATTGGAGGTATGTGTTTTCTGTAACAAACTGAGATTTTGTGAATAATTGTTTTCACAAATTAATTTATTATTTTTGATATTTTTCATTTCACGTAACACTGAAAATATTTTATTTTATATGATTGTCTTACATTATACACAAAATAATTTTAATTTTATAATAAATGAAAAATTAATTTTATCTTTATCATGGTGAAACACTGGGGATATCATGTTTTTCATGTGGCAATTACTTCCCTCGGTGGTTTATGTGACTCACATGACGGTGTGTTACCGAACAATATTTTATTATTAAAATATTATTATTTAATTTGATATAACAATAATATAAAATATTAAAATATATTATTAAATAAATTTTTAATATATATAGTTGAATTCATAGTATACCAATTAATTATATAAGAATATAGTAACCAAATGAATATAAAGGGACTAATTTTATAAATGTATATTTTTATGCAAAAAATACTATTTATATTTCTAAGTTAAATTTAAAACAAATAAATAAAATAATTAAATTATTTTATATGTTATATATTGAAATATATATTTGTTATTACAATATAATATATTATCTAGATATAATATTAGAAAAAATCTAATTTTATGATTAAAAACCTATATTTATATAATGGTAGTTTTATCCCCTCTTTAAAATGAATTTTTATTATATAAAATATTTTTAACTTTTATAGATTTAATATTTAAATATAAATATCATCATTGAATTATGAATATATTTGTATTTTAGGATAAATGAATTTTATTTTTTGATAAGGTTTCATTTTCAAATGAATAGTTAAAAATACTAAATTTTAATTGAAATAAAATTCTTCATATAATATATTTATAATGATAGAGTATATTTTATATTGGATTAAAAGTATAATTATAAAATATTTTAATCAATTAATCAAATTAATTTCATTAGAGGAAATTTCAAATTGAAAATGGATATAAATCTTTTCCAACTTTTGGTCATTTTTACTATAAAACATACAATGTCGTCCAGTCAGGATGATTAATTTTAAATTAATGTCCACCACTTATGTTATTGGAATTTGAAAAAATCGATTAAAATTTTTTAATAATGAAAATAGATAATGAATGTTAATTAAAAATTTGTCTTTGACCGGAATGAATAGTGAAAGTAATTGAAATTAATTACATCGATTAAGGTATAATTAAGCATACTAAGCAAAAAAATTTAATTAAAAGACACAAAATTACCTATAAAATTTTCCAATTTCCATTTTTGTGTCATATATAGACTCTATACAATGAATTGATATAATTTTTTCAATTATTGGATCCACTTTCAACATTAAAAATGAGTGTTTAATTTTATCTTAAATTATATACAAGAGTACCACTCCTCCTCCACCATTAAAGGCTTCCTCTCCTCCCACATCCTCACAAATCTAAACACACATTGTTTTGACCACGATCATTCCAATTTGCTACTAAAAATCCATCCCTTCAACATTAATTCACACTTTTATTCATAAATCATTCCTGAAAATCTTTATGGAACAAACCAAAATGCCTTACCCGATTAAGTGGTAACATCTTCTCTCAAGATCATTTATTTTATTTTTATACTACACTCCCTTTACTATATTTATTCCGTAAATGTAAAAAACCTATATATTAAATATTATAGATTTTATTTATGATAATTTTAGACCTACTCTCTCACACACCTCCATTTATTGTGCAATGAACATACTGTTTCTGTGTACAGTGAACTATCACCTCTCAAAATGATGATTGTTCATATTTAATGACCACCTATAATGGTGAAATGTATGATGGAATATATGTTAATATATGTTATATATTTTATTATTTATTTATAAAATCTTATTTAGAACTTTTACAACACATATTGTTATACTTTCCATTTGTTGTAAATACAATAATTACGTTTGAGGGAGTGTGGACTACCACCAATCATGGCGATGTGATTTTTTCACACACTACATGTAATTCATTAAAAATGGATTTTTTGAACATATATGATATATAAAAGATAATAATTATACTGAAATAATTATATATATATATATTCATATGTAATTAACCCTCTTTTTTTAAATCTGACAATTAAAATAGAAACAACATTCATTCATATGTACATCTTACTGTATCCATGAATGGTTTACTAAATTTATTTCTTATATATTATATAGATAATTATAAAATATATTAACATGAATATAAATGAAATTTATATCATGATTTACATTATGTAAATCAAGGTATAATTATAAGGACAATTGATATAACAAATTAAAACCATGTGATGAAAAAAGAGAATATTAAATAATGTGAAACCTTAACATAAGACAGTTAACAAGAGGGTAATATAATGTCATAATCAAGAAATGTATGGAAATAAATATTAAAATATCATTTCGAGAAATATTTATAACAAATTTATATATATTATACAGGTTTTTTGAATGAGTCTAATGAGACTCACGGAAGAAGATTAGGGAATTTTATCTAACTTTTTATTTCTGTGAGATACATGCTTTATTTAACAAACATTCAGTTTTTTGTTGCGTATAATGAAAATGGATGTATTAAATTATAATTATATTTAAAATTATGGATATTTACATATAAATTATATGATATTTATTCATTGTGGTTTATGTTTCCAATGACAACAAATTGGTTAGATTGTTTTGTCTCTATTTACCTTTTTGAAGAATGATAACATGTTTGGCACCTAAATTTCTATATTAAGTTTACATAATACCATTAAAAAATTATATAAAGAATACATTTATTTTAAAAATATTGTATTATTTATTTAATTTCAATTTCTTACATAGGGAGTATGGTTTAATAATACTATGTAATAATAGTTTGTTTAAACAATTTATTTTCTTTTCAAGATTCATTTTTATTATAATTCCATGGATGAAATATCATAATCCATCTCTCAAGAACATTCATGAATTCTGTTATACTCAAGTTACTAATGAATTATTCATGTATTTGTATAATTTTTCTACTCTTTGGTATATAAGATACTTTATAAATCAGTTTTATAAAATCTTGACATTACACTCTATTGGGTTGTAAATATGTGTTCTTTCAAAACGATGTTTTGTAAAATGTTCTTTCAATAATATTCTACAATTATCCTATAAGCATAAAAAATAAGCTTTTTTTATTTTTTGTAAAGTTTTAAATGGAATAGTCTTTTCACTTTCTGAATAACACAATTTTTCACCTTTTTACCATGAAGAGAATTTTTTTACCTAGTATACCTTGTAAGTATTTATTCACCATCATATCTGGGATATTCTTATCCTTGTTTAAAAAGGTTCATTTTTTTCGAAACAATTTTAGAAAAAAATTTCAAGGAAAATAATTTACAAACATTTTCAAGCTTATTTCATTATTTTTCAATGAAATCAGTATTCAAAACATTTATAATCTTTATTTTTTTGTTATAATTGTATTTTCAAAGAAATTGTATTATAAATATTTAATCGATTTACTTACATGTTTTCAATGATCCTTTTAAAGAAATTATTTTCCATAAATCTTCATGATTTTATAATATGATATCAATGTATTTTCAATGAAATGTATTTAGAAACGTTTTGAAGAATATTTTATATGTTTTCAATGAAAATAGTTTTACAAAATGTTTTCAAAATTTATTTATATGTTTTTAAGGAAAATTTTACTAAAAACAATTTTAGTATTATTAAATTAGATTTCATGGAAATAAAATTAATGTCATTTCAGGCCTTTTTTATATGTTTTCAATGCATTTTCCAAAAAAAATGTTTTTCAAAAAGTTTTAGGTGTTAAAGATCCATTTCTAAAGATGACTGCATATTTTTCTCAAAAATGTTTATAAAATATCTTTTAGAAGTATATACCGTCTAATAAGACATTCATTGGGTTATAAATTCTTTTATCAAGAAATTATTCAATGTATCCATTCATGTTCTTGTTTAGATGGTTTATGTTATTATAGAATGATATTTATGGAACAAATTTCTATTCCCAGGGTTATATATTAATGAATCATATTTCTCTTTCACAAGTTATGTTTATATGAAACACACTTGTTTTAATGGGTTATTCGTTGATGAAATGATTAAAAAACCTGTATTTTTTCGAAGGTAAGGATATGATTTCTTGTTTATCACACCCATTTCATTTCATGGGTTATGATATGATTTTTTTTATTTTTTTGACATATATAAAAAATTTCATTATGATAGGGGTTGTAACTAAATATATATTCAATGAATTGAATATATATATTTATATCTCATGAGATAGACATGTCTATTAGGAAAAATGAACTCGATTTTGTATTATAGGGAAAACATGAGAAATGAACTCAAATCGGCATTATTGGGATGGAACAAGTTGTTGACTTAGTTCTGTAATAAAGGTATGGAATGGGGTTCTAACCAGGTTTGGTAATGTACTTTGACCACTAATATGGCCTTGTCAAGAATTCCATTACTATTATAATAATCAATCTATATATGCTTATGTGTTTTCCATAATTTCCTATAATATTCATATGTTATTATATCAGTTATTGTGAATATTATTTTTTTATGATTCATGTATTATTAACTACCTATCCTTATGTCATGTATCGTGTTTATGATCTTTGGTATATAGGGTATGATCATCTATTTTAAGGATAATGTTCTCATTCCCTTAAGGCCATGTTTGGGATTTCATTTCTCCCATGTTTATGTTTATTGACCATATGATGTGACCCCATTTTCTATTTCCTTCTCAAGGTTACAATTACATATTTCTTGTAAAATATTTATAAGAGTTGTTCTAGTATTTGTGATCCTAGTGGTAGATAATGTAACTCAACCATGAAATACTATTTAGGTTTAAATGTTTCCAAAGGATCTTGTGTAATACAATATTTTGTCTTTGGTTTATATAATTTCTTATGTATTCTGCAATAGTTATGTAATGTTAATAGGTTCAAGGTGAGGGTCTCTATATTTTGTATCAGACCCAAGGTTTAGTTAATATATAGATGATAAAATTATAAAATCTTATTTAGAATATTATGGACATGTATAAGGATAAGTATAAGGATAATTAAATGTATAGGATAATTTTCAAATTTTATTGAAGGATTAAGAATCTAGTTTCCTAGAAATATGTAATTTTCTAGATACTACATGAATATGTGGCTCAGTCATAGATGTACCAGGGGTAACAACTCTGTCAGTATGTTTGGCGATTCAATCTGCATTGAATAACCTATGATGAGCATAGGGTGTCATTGATTAAAGTAGGTATCCTAAATTAAATATCATATAATTAATTATTTTCGCGACTATGTTTTTTTCTACTATGATATGAAATTCTCACACATTGATTCTTGTTTTAGTTAATGGTGGGAACTAGAAGTAACAATATTATCAATAATTGTGAAAAATTATTTGATGATGAAAAGTCAAGTGGGATGATCCCTGGATTTAAAGATGTTGTAATCAAGACTAATCAGTTTTAATATTACATGATTAGTATTATTTACATTAAAAAACTATGAAAATCACAAAGGAGGATAAAGAATTGGTTCATTGGGGGTTCTGGTAATTGAAAACATCGATTAATGAAGATTTGGTTTCCTTTTTTATCATGTATGTGGAAAGAGTAACCTAGTTGAAAGAAATAGTGGAATAAAAATATGTTTGGTAAATAGGAAATAATGAAACAAATAATGTGACTATAAGGGGAAAATAAAGTGTTTCTTTAATGAAATTGATGATTATATTTTCTCTTCTGTGGCATGATTAAAGGTTCTGTGTTTTAAATGTGGAGTAAACTATCATTACAAATCTCAATATACCAAAATGAATTCTATTGATGTAAATCAGAAATAGGGTTTGATTCATTAATACATTGCTATAAGGATGGTACTATATTTGAAATGTGAAGGAAAATGTTTATTAAATAAATGGATGATTTATCTTTTTCAATGGATTCATTATGATGTAAATAATATTTTATTTATATTGATTAAAAATAATGAATGTTCAAATATATAAGGACTCTCAAATTTAGGTTTATTTTTACTATTTTTACAAGAATACGTTGAATTCATCTGACGAAATAGAAATGGGATTTAATGTCAAGGTGATGTCCATGAAAATCACATGATTAGTTGAATGATAACCCTTAATATATTCCTTATGTTATGATAATGTTGTTTGGATAATTCAATGTTGGATAATATTAAATTGGAAGGTATTTATTTCCTTCAAGACTAATTAATGACAAGTTGAAATTTTTATTACGCTATAATGGTTGAAATTTAAATCTTATTGTATTAATGGAATATATACAGTAATATATGGAATAAGGAATAAGGGATATTTTATAAAATCATTAATTTTAATCACCTTGTTTCCAGAGAATAATTTATGATGGTATTCAAATGTTTTTAATGTGATCCCAATGTTGTACATTGTGACATATATGGGATCAATGGTGAACTTATTCCATGAATTTATTTATAAAACAATATAATTATATATTTTTGAATAGTTATATGGTTATCTATTCCCAGAATGTTTATGTTAAACATCAGATGATGTATTTATGTATTGAGATTTTAGTGAAATGTTCTGATAATATTACATTTAGTGATCAACCTTTTTTCAATGATTCCTATAATTATTATTTTGGAAAAAATATTAGTGTGGCTTTTCAAAATGAAATAATGTATTTTTGGGGAAAACTATTCATATCCAGAAAGATTGTAGTTCATGAACCCCTGACTAAATGATTATAAGGTTTTTACTACTAGAACTGGCCTACTTGATATCTTATTTGTTGTGTAATTATTTCTGTTGAATTAATATAAATGAGGAACTAGTATAGATTATTTTTTTAAATATTACTATATTATATATATTTATTTATAAGGGTTTTTAGATAAGTAGTAAAAAAATTATTCTCTTATGGGCCATATGATCGGTTAAATGTGTATTTTAGTGCATTGGGAATCAAATGAAATTTTCGGACATCAATTTCTAGAAGTAATGGTTGAAAAAGAAATATATGAATGCATAAAAATTGAAATATTTTAATTAAACATAACAAGTAATTATAATTCATTACATAAATGGTCAATAATATAATTACTCAATTATACGATATTGATAAAAAATAGTGTGTGTCATCATTCCTTATTTTTTGTAGAACTGATGGCATTTTCAATCATTAGATATTTAAGAAATTGAGTCCCTAAACCATTCATTGATCATTAAAATTTTTTTATTAATGAACTAATTAAAAATCTATATATATTTATGGTTTTACTCCATATCCAATCATCAAAGCCAACCTATGTTATCCTATGTGGAAACCCTGTTAAATGTTATGTGGGGTAACCATTATCTTTCCAACATTCCATTTTTAAGAGAAGTTTTTGTATTAATTTTTTAGATGTGGGGTTATACAAATGAAACCCTCACATATTAATCGTTTGATAACCACTATTATTTTCAAGGGGAAATTCATTTTAATGGGGTATAATATAACCCCTCTAGCATTATTATAATAAATAATCTGAATTAGTTTGATCTGTTTTAAATTTTTTATTTCAAAAAACAATAAAAATAGTTTATTTTATATGTATGGATTACATTATTCACAAATCCAATTTAATAATGAACTACATGAAAAATTAATTTTACCTTTCTCTACGTAGAACATTGAGGTTACAATGCAAATAATGCAACAATCAATCCCCTCGATGGTTTGTGTAACACATATGAATGAGTTTTACCGAAAAACAATCCATTATTAAAATATTATTACTTAATAGGATATAAAATATCATTTTAATTGATCATTATTGTATTAATTAAATTATGACTATATATTGTATTATTTATCGGTTACTAAATAATTAGAAAAGAATAGAGAAACCAAATGAATATAAAGATCTGAATTTGTAAAAGACTATTTTAAGGTAAAAAAGATTATTTATATTGATAAGGTAAATTTATTAATGATAGTTGTTGATATTTATTAAATTTATATGTTATATTACCTATCAAATATTTTTGATAATCATAAAATAGATTTTATAAGTATAAGATAACAATAATCATAATTTTCATCTTAATAACCTATATTCTTATCATTGTAGTTTTACAACTTTTTAATGGTGAACCAACATTAAATCAAATATTTATCACTTATATTGATTTATTATTCAAGAATAAAAACCATATTTAAATAAATACAATCATAATTTGGTTGTTTTTAGGTCCACTTGGTCCAATACCCTAAGGGGGTGAATTAGTGTATGGTAGTTTAAAGCATTCTACCTTTTTGACCTTGATTCGATGTTAGAAAAAACTCAATTCTCTCTTCCTCCCATAGAAGTATATAACCAGATTTGAATTGATGCACATGACAACGATGTGTCGATGTACCAAATTTACTAAGGCTCATAGAAAATTATGAGAACAATGTTTGGGCTACATATTCTATACCTAGACTCACTGCCTTCATATGTTTTAATGTTTTCTCACTACATTCACACATGTCACTCCATATGCGTCTTTGACAGGATCACTACAAGTGGAAAGTGTCACCATATTCCACTACCTAGGCTTACTCTCCTTAGAAAATTACACACACATAGTTTATAGACTTGTAGGTCCATAATAGTTTATAGACATGTTGTTCCCTTTGTTTTCAGGAATTCCTACATCCTAAACTATATATAAATTATCTGTTGATTTCATTTTTCTCCCATAGATGAATTACACCTTCCTGAGTACTTCAAGATACCACAAAATACTTTTTCAAACTGATTTGAATCCTTTATAAGATTCATTGTGAAAATCACATAACCCTTTATTCTCCCACGTACTGAGTACCATGTTTGATATGAGTAACACATCCTTCGTGTACTACTTCTTCTCTCATGAACCTCCTTTCACCCACAGACTGCATCTGACTTCAATATCGTGTACCGCCTCTCTGAAACCCCACATATTTGTAAAATGTAATCTGTTTTCAAACTGCCTCTCTGAATCACCCTATGTCCAGGAACATTTCTATTTTCATAGATTTCCTTCATTAACCTTCTCTGTATCATGCGTTATTCCTCCATGTACCACTTCCTTTGTGGGATAATGTATTCTGCCAAATCCATCAGTGGAATTTCTTCCATGTGAGCCACTTTATCCTTCAGAGAATTATCCACCATGAAAATCCTTTGGAAATTGATGAATTATCTAATAAAAAAAATTTCTATGATGAAATTTGATCTCACTTATAATTGGTGAGATTAAAAATTCTTATATAGGCTATAATATCACAAATATTCAATAATCGATGATTTACCAAATCATCAATCCACTACTTACTGATCCTCCTACCGCTGCGAACTACAAGCACTCATGTGAACGATTTTTCCTACGCGACCTATTGGATTCGGTCCTATATAGTTGACCTCCTATGATGGCATCAAGTCATTATTATACCGCACCACCTTCCACAAGAAACTGTTTTCGGTTTCTTGAAAATCTAATACATACCTTTATTCCTCCCTTGTACGTAGTCGCGTACCCTTCCCGGATAAGGTACATGATCTATGTCTAGAATTCCACATTTCTCTCCTGTATCCAATTTCATTTTCCATTCAGCACATTATTCAGGCTCATGTTGAAATATTTACATTTAAAAAAAATATTGATTTTGAGGCCCAACTTTTTTAAAAAAAACTGGGAATCTACATTTCTTTAAAAACTAATCCTCAGCAAACATCTTTTTTCTATTTCGTGATCATCTATCTTTTTCTACATCAAAAATCACACCAAAATTATTATGAGGGTATGACTTGAGAGATATTTTCCCATCAATATCCCCCCTTGGGTTTGTTGAAAACTCTCCTCATAACAATTCATGGAATTTTGATATATTTTTAATGTTATTTCTATCATCAACCATAATTTTCTTTATGAAATTAATATATTGATCCCGGATTTACTCAACACTAGCTCTATGCCTACATGGGCCTTGTTCGGTGTGAGAAAAAAGTGTATAATTCAATGTTCTTCAATGAATCACATCATTTCTAACACCAATTGTTGAAACACACTGATACCAAAAAACATATATCATCACAAACCTAAACATTAATAATATTTAATATTGGATCAATCACGTCATTAATCATCAGATATTTTCTCCTCTAAATTATATATCCTTCAAATAGTTTAAGCTCAGCTTCCACTCCCCCTATCACATTGTTCCACATATCAGCTTCTCCTCGTGTCTTTTATCCCCTGGAATAGTAACACTCTCTCCCCCTTTGCATACAAACTCGAATGACATATGAAGGTTGTCAGCAATATGGTAAATTATACGAATCAGAATATTAGTGGAAAATGTCACACCTCAAGGGATAGGGGGACCCACATCCACAATTTTTCATGTGTGGGATGTCGACTGTACTCCCAGATCCTGATGTTGCCTTTCAAATTCATGTTTTGGTATGACCTTTTTATGAATTTCCACAACCGGTTGTTCTGTAGGCACAAACTCCAAAATCGCATGCCCTTTCTCCACATTCCCCTTGATAAAATTAAATTCTATTTCAATGTGATTAGACATTGAGTGATGGACTATATTTTGTATAGGATTTATGACTCTTGATTTATAACAATGGATTTTGATCGGATATTTTACTTCAATTCCCATATATAATTGTTGTTGCTTCATCCACAATAGCTACTTGCAATATTGAGTAGCCAAGATGTATTCACCATCTATGGTCCTCAATGAAATTCAATCATGTTTCTTATTTAACCAAGAAACACAAAACCCTCTAAGATAAAAGGAACCACCTGATGTTGTTTTCCTATCATTTGCTGAACCATCCCAATCTGCATCTATATATCACAACAACTCTTTATATGATTTTTCAATATACATTATGCCAAAATCCAATGTTCCCTTGAAATACCAAAGAATATATTTTTTACGGAAATACTGTGGCTCTCCTTGGAATTTCATTGATAACAAGCTTCTTGGCATGCACAATGTACAATATCAGGCCAGGGTTTTGTTGGGTACAACACACATCCAATTATTTGCCTATATTGTGTGATATTATCTGGCATGAGTTTATCATCTACTGAGAGTTTCTACCAGGTAGAAACTAGTGTATTTATCTCTTTGTAATTATTAATTCCAAACCTTCCAAAAAACACCATGGCATATTTAGATTGAGAAATAAAAATTCAATTCCTTCTTTGCATCACGTATAAGCTGAGGAGAAATTTCAGGTCACTAATCATATACATTTCAATCTTGCTTTTCACGAATTTAGAAAACCACATAAATTATGCTTCATCTAATCCACCATTGATTATTTCATTAATAAAAAAATAACCATCATTATTTTACTATTTTCGTTACTAAATATAGATTGTAATCAACTCTACGATATTCATGGATGATAAAACCACCTATTTTATAAATTTAATGTTATTCTTCTACAAATACATTTAGAAATTATGACGTGACATCCATTTGAAAAACCATAAACATTCATTGCATTATTATGGCCATGATTAATCTAATTTTTTCCTGCAATGAAACTTGTGATTTTTTTTATCAATATCAATAACATCTAATTGAGAGCAACCTTTTAACACAAGTAGTTATTTGTTTCAAATTACAACTCCATATTCATTAATATTGTTGGTGAAAACCCATTTTCCCTATAACATTCTTGTCAGCATGTTATGAATCAATTTCCCAGTCTAATTCTTCTCAATTTAGAAAAGATCTTTATTCATTTCTTGAACCCAATACTCATCTCCCACTACATAATCAAAGCTATTAGGCTCCACCTGTGATAAGTATGATAATTGTTGTATATACTTTATTATCTTGGTCTACACTGGTGTTGTATGATCACCAATTGTGTTCTTCCTATCAATTTAAGCTCTTTTTGTTGGTCTATGGGTAGACACTATTTGTTCTCATCTTATAAGTCTTCTTCTAAATTATCCTCCTATTATGGTGGATCTCATGATCTATATATTTCTTCGTCATTATCCTCATGAGTTTAATCATGTATTTGTTGAAGATTCTATTCATTTTATATTATAGCCACATCATGACTTTCAACTATCGTTTCATGATGCGTATTCAAGAATTTATACGCTTTTATTTTTTTCAGTAGCCAATAAATATTCTTTAAACTCCCTGATATACACAATTCATATGTTTCTCCTCATTGTTAATGAAACAATTTCTTCCAAATATTCAAAAGTATTTCAATGTTGGATTATTTACAAACCATAACTCGTATGGAGTCTTATCTTCTTTTTGGCAGAATAAGGCTCCATTTTCTGTGTATACTACTATCTTCACTGCCTATTTCCAATAATTATTCATAAGATCATTCTCAATGAGCATTATTCTATCCATATTGTTAACAATTCAATTTATTCTCTAAACTTCACCATTCTGTAGTGGAGTTTTTAATATGGAAACATGATTCTTTATCCCATGTTTATTGAGATAATCATCCACATAACTATTTGTGATCTCTTTTCCATTATCTTTTTAAATCGTCTGGATTTTCTGACCTAGAATATTTTCACATTCCCATCAATATCTTGAAATGGAACTGAACACATCATATGGGAAGGTGATTATTTATTCCAATTACATTCTACTATAGTATTCATTGAATATGACATAATATATCCTCTAATAAATGTCCCTGGGAGAAATTTCCTCACACACATCATTATGCACCAACTCAAGAAATCATGTTGACCTTTTCTCCATTGTCTTATATGTCTTTTTGAATGATCTTCTCTTGTTGATATGAATTACATGTATGAGTACGATCACGTGATAATCTATGGAGATTTTGAGATGCATCATATTTCACTAGATATTCCTTGGAACCTTCTCTTATCTTGCCAAGACACTAATTTTGTAACATGTTTTCATCATCCATGGAAAAAAGTCACATATCTTCATCTCCACTCACGAGGTAGAGATTACCTTTCTTACAATTTCCTTGCAATAGAACAACACCATCCTTTATTTGATGATACAATATTTCATGTAAAAACATATGGAATGCCTTAAGTCACAGAATTGACTAACAATAAGTATTTTGTGACTATTCCATTCAACAAACAATACATATTCTTGTCTAATCTCTTTTCCTCCAAACATGGATTTTCCTTAACCAATAATTTACATGACCTCATTAATATCTAATTTTACTATACCTTATTTATCATACAGAATTCATTTCACTATATTTTTATTTCCCATCATGTGGGAACTTCATCCATTATAAATGATCTATATCCCACTGTGATCTGATGCTTTGAACACAATTAAAGCAACCACATCCTATTCTTCCCTTTTCTTTTTGACCCATGTATTTCAATTCATATATGAAATGGAATGGTAATCTTGATCTTCCATAGTATGTGATATACCAGATTCAACTTGTAGATTTGAAAATTGATTTTCAATTTTATGTCTCATGAATATACATTTGGATGCTTCGTTTTAGTAGATTCTGTCAGCCTCGGCACATTTCACTACATTGTTGATGTGTAATATGATGAAATATATACGAGTCCTTTACACCTAAAAAATAACCATCAAATGATAACTTAGAATTTTGAGCTCTATATGACCACCCATGTTGGTCTTGTTCCATTTGGTACCTCTTTTTATGGAACATACATTTTGAGAGTTTCCTATCCTACCACATCAATATCATATTATGTGATGTACATTTTTATGTGGTAATGATGCATCAATAGTTCTATCTTGGGTTCTCCGAATCTAATTATTATTCTTCATGCCTAAATCAATCTTAAATCTTGGAGTGGCTGGCTATGGTATGACATGAACCATCACTGTTTTTTGTTTAAGATCAAGCCACATACAAGACATAATATTCAGAATTGATTTTTTATTCTTTTATGATGGGCCTCACTGCTCAATTCTATTCTTATTTGTTTCCAGTAAGATCTTATTCCCTAATTCCAAATTAAGAGTTGGTTGTTTCTTCTAATCTTCAATTGTTCATCACAAATTGACTATATCCCCTTATAATTGTTTGATATGTTTGATTTGAAGTTTTCCAATTTCAGTCAAACTATAAATTTGTAGTTTCTATTCTTCAATTTTCTTATTGTACTCAACCAAATTTTATTAGATTTCCAACAATGAAGACCACATATTATCAACTTCAACATTCCTCTCTGAGTTATCCTTTATATTTGGTGGCATAAAGAGTTTGAAATCCCAAACAACTAAGTTTGATTTCTTTCTATTGGCTCTCAATGTGTATACCTATTCAGGTAAACTTATAATTCATCCTGACCGTCAAATCATCCTTCAATTTATCATTATTCATTGTCACTTTCCTATATTATTAATGAATTTCTAACAACTACATTCAAAGAATCTATTTTATGATCCATGTAGTCATACAAATCATCTACATAAGATTCCTATGAACATTCATTCTCTCTTGTGAGTGGATTCTTATTTTAGATTAACATTCTCCCATTACTTATCCTCTATTTCTCATTTATTGAATATTTATTTTGGGGAATTTCTTCATTTTCTTCATTTTCATCCTCAATATTCTTATGAAACTTTGCAAAAAAATTCCCAATCATTATGCATCAATATCATGAAAATGGAAGTTTACCATTGAACATCCCTGTTCTCCTTTGTATATTGGAGGAGAGAAATGACATGACATCATCCATACTTTCCCCCTCAACACTATCATCTATAATGAGATTCTTCATGGGATTGAATGCCACATCCTTAAACATTCCCTTTTCCAAAGCATCATTATCATTGTTTATCATTTTATTTTCTATAAGAGTACTTTGTAGGTTATCTAGTGTTAGATATTTTAGGTCTTTTTTTATTCCAACACTAAAACATTAATATTGAACTGCGGTAGATGTTTCCTCAATATTTGTTTCAAAGGTAGTATATATTCATTTAATACTCCAAGAACCTTCATGTCTTCCATAATAATATATAGCATGTCGATGAATACATCAATAGTATCATTGGGATTCATTATGATATGCTTATACTTGTTCCATATGACCTGTAATTTTTGTTATGAGATATTTCTGTCGCCCTCATAAATGTTTAACAATTTTTCCCGCATTGAATGTTATTTTTTACCCAACATCACCTTCGAATAAAATGAATTTTATTAGGCTCTCCCTAAAGCATTGATCTCTTTAGCATTAACATCCAATTCCCTTCGTTAAGCTTCTTGTAGTGCATCACTATTAATGCCAGCCAATATTTCATGCATAGATGTTGTGAAGACATCCATACCAACTGATCTAAAGTAATGCTACATATGATTTTTCCCTGGTAAAAAATTATTTCCTTCAATGATCAGAATTCATTTATGATTGAACACCTATATTTATTTTTATTAAGAGAGATCCACTTACTTTTAACCTTTCCCTCTAATACTAATTGTTAGTTCCACTAGGCCGAATACCCAGAGAAGGGGGAAGTGATAATTTGGGTATAACATAGTAAATCTTTCTCCCTTTTGGGTATTTCCTTGTTGATATACAAAACACAATTCTATTTTCCTCTTGTAGAAATATATGACTAGATATGAAATCATGTAATTGACACAAAAATTATTATTTGGTTCACCCTCGCTGGGCTACGACCAAGGGTAATATAACGTCGATGCACCGATGTATGAAATTCACAATGTCTCACAACCAATAATGAGTAAAAATTTTAGTCTAGATTTTCTATACCCAGTATCACTATGTTTACATGTATTAGGGTATGTTCACTACATCCCCAATGGTCACTCCCTAGGACTCTTTCTCTAAATCACTACTAGTGGAACGGGTCACCGTCTACCTCTTAATGCACTCACTGCTGTTGGAAAGAAATTTGCACACTATTTATACACTTGTAGGTCGATCAAATTTTATGGACAGGTTGGTCCCTTCATTTTCAGGAATTCATACATCCTAAATTATAGATAGTTTCTAGGTTGATTTCCCTTTTTTACTAGTAGATGATCTCCACCTTCTTGGGTACTACTAGATACTAGAAAATAGTTTTGTAAACTGCTTTGAAGCTTTTATAATATACCTTATAAAAATTGTTAACCACCTTCTTCTACCATTTATTGAGTACAAGTATTGGTACATTTAACACTTCCATCGCATACCAAATATGATTCTGATATAATACCTTTATCAATGAACCACTTCCACCTTCACTATCACGTACTACCTCTGTGAAACCCATCTGGTTCGTGAACTATTCTCTATTTGCAGACTGCCTCAGCAAATCCCCCAATGTATATGAACTGTTCTATGTTAACGAACTACCTTTTCTAACAATCATTGTACCATGCCTTCTTCCTCCGTCTATTGTGTCTTTTCCAGGTTATAGTTTCTCGCAAAAACCGTTTCCAAAATTTATTCTACATGAATCCCTTTAGCCTTCATGGAATTATCTCTCGCGAAAATCTTTTAGACATTGAAATATTCCTAAATAAAAAATATGTTCTATAATGAAATTTGATATCACTTATAATTGGTATGATTAATGATTAATATATATTAAAATATATCTGCAATATCTGCAAAACCATGATTTACGAAATCCTTCACCCATTGAATATCGATCCGCCAACTACCGGGAACTGAATGACCTCTAGTGAACCATTTTTTATACGTGATCTTCATACTGATTTTGGTTATATGAAGTTGATCTCCTCCACTAAAAACAAGTCTATCCTATACCACAACTCCTTGTACCAAGAACGATATTTGGTTTCACATACAAATCTCGTGTACCATTCTTGTTCCCTAGTAAACAGCTGCATACCATTCCTGAATATGGTATGTGATCCATGTCCTGGGCTCCCCATTTCTCTCCCTTTTCCATTTTCTTTCTCCAATAATCACACTATTTAGTCCAATGAAGAAATCCGTACATTTCCAAACATAGATTCTTGATTTTGAAGCACAATTTATTTCCATACACTGTGAAACTGCACCACCTTAAAAACATATATTCAGAATACACTATCCATTATCATTCACGATCATATAGGTTTTTCAACAATCACAATCTCACCCAAAAGATTCCATGGGGACAGCTTGAGAAATTTTTCCAAATAGTTATGTTAAATTTTTTGTATTTTTCTATAAGGTTTCATGTTTTATTGAATAGTTAAAAATACTGAATTCTAATATGTAACGTTATTTTCATATATTTTATTTATAATGATAAATTATATATTTAATTGGTTTCAAAGTTTAAATTGATTTAATTTCAATAAACCAATCTAATTTAGTTTATTGAATCAAATTTCACATTTAAAATATCTATTAAAAGAATGCAAACATTTGATCAATTTTTTTTAAATACCACAGTCTCGTCCCGTCAGTGAGATTAATTTTAAATTAATTTCCATCTAATATATGATTTGAATTAGGAAAAATTTATTCGATATTTTGAATAATCATAATTTATAATTTCTAATAAGTTCAACATAGTTTTTAACCACAAATATTCATTATTGTGTTTAAAATTAATTACATGGAATAAGATAAAATTATTCATAATTATAGACTAAACGTTAAATTTATAACCCAAATAGACCATGAAATGAGTCAAATATCAATAGGATGGATATATTTAGACCATATCCTACATTTTTTCCAATATTTTACATTATTGTATCCACATTCAACATGAAAGGCTTGGGAGAATTCTCCCTTCCAATATTTAAAAGTGTGCAACTATTCTTCTACTATAAAAGGCCCCTTATGCTCCTAAATTTTCACTCCACTCAAGACACATTGGAACAAAATTAATTTTCTAAAATATCTCTTAAACAACTATACATTAATTATTTAATAAAACCATTGTTAATAAATCAATATAAGGAAGCCTTTTTTTCAAAATCCAGTAGGAGTTATCTGATTAAGAGGCAATGTATTCTCTCGAGAATTATTAATTCATTTTCTTTTTCCACCACCTACAATCTCTTTTTTCCATGATGGTGTAAAAATCATTTTATTAAATATATTAATAAGTTTTTTTATAAAGGTTTTTACTAAAATTCCATGCACCTATATCTAGTTGGTAAGAAACATACTATTTATGAGTTTATTTAACTACCACATCATATAATGAGGATAGCCCATTTTTTCATACTTCCTCACATGGTGGATGTTATTATGGAAAATATACTTATATAGGGTATATATTATATATATTATATCATTAATCATTTTTCTCCTTTTACAAAACATATTCTAAAATATCCCATTCTGGTAAATACAATAATTTTATTTGATGAAGTGAGGACTATCTCCCACTAAAAGAGATGTGACTCGTTCACTGTGTACACTGAATTTATTAGTAACAGGTATAGTGATCATATATGATATATATGATATAATAATTCTATGGTAATAATTATATATATATATATATACTCATATGTCATTTTTTCCTTTCTTTCAATACAACAATAAAAATGGAAGCAACATTAATATGAATGAATGGCTTACCATCTCCAGGAATTGTTCATTCCATTTCACAGTTATATATTCAATAGATTATTATAAAAAATTGTTTAAAATATTAAGAATTTTTTTTTTCTGATTATGTATATTCTAGAAATCATTATATAAGTATAAGGACCATTGATATAAAAAATTTAGACACATGTGAAGAACAAAGAAAATATTACTTGAGGTGAAACCATTACATACAATGGTTATCATGTGGGAAATAAAAGGTCGTAATGAACCAATATATGTTATTAGATATATGATTATATTTTGGAAAAATATTTATAATAAATTTATATTTATTATATAGGTGAATTGAATTAGCATGATGATAGTCAATACATAATTTAAGGGAATTCCATCCTACTTATTATTCCTATGAGATTTATGCTTTATTCACCACTCATTTATTTTATGTGATCTATAAAATTTCCATAATGTATTATATTATTCATATAATCAATATTATGGGAATTTACAAATCAATTATATGATCTCTCTTTCAAGGGATTTATACTTCAAAAGTTACAAAATCAATAAGATAGTTTGGTCTCAATTTACCTTTTTTGGGACACATGCGATGAAATGTAGAAATATTTTTCGATGAGGTATACATAATTAATGTGACATGTTATATCATGAATCTTATTCTTCTCGTGATATTTTAATATTAATTTATTTTCACATTCTTACTCAGGGATTATGGTTCATGTTTACTATGTGATTATAGTTTATTGAAAAAATATCATTTCTTTCATGTTTCTTTGTGATTATGCTTCCTTTGTTGAAATACTATAATCCATCATTGAAGAAAATTTGATACATTTCTTATAATCATGTTATTCATTAATTATTCCTATGTTGGAAAAACATTTCTACACTTTGGTACATAAAATAGTTAATAATTTTTTTAAGATGGGCCAACCCTAACCTCTCTTCAGTTAGAAACCTATCTTCCTTAAAAACCTTTTTCTCTAAAAAGGGTCTCTAATACTATTATAAAATTAACATATAATTACTAAAATTCTCATTTACCATTTTTTATATTTTAAAAATTATTTTAATGGATACAAGTTGTCTCTTTCCAAAAAATAAATGATCTTACATTTTTACCGTGAATAGGGAATATTCTATATACCTCGTACATCATGAACTTATTTAACCTCCACCATCTCTATGAATTTTTTTATGATTAAGAAGGAAAATTTTAAAAAAAATATATTTTAAAATTAACTTTCAGGGATAATTTTTCCCTAATATTTTTTATATTTGTTAATATGTATTCAGGTAAAAATATTTTCAAAATTATTTTATGCTTTCGTTGATTATTTTCATCTAATTTTCAAAGAAATGGTTTTCTGGTCATTTTCAATTATTCATTATGTGTTTTTAATGTTAATTTAAATGAAATGTTTTTAAAATAATTTTTACGGTTTCATAATAAGTATTTATTTTATTTTTAAAATTTTGAAATTCAAAACGTTTTTATTCTAATTTTATTTGTTTTATGATAAAATAATAGCCAACAATGTTTTCAAACATCCTTTATTAGTTTTCATGAAAATGCTTTTTGAAAATATTTTCAAGGTTATTTTATTTGATTTTAATGATTATGTTTTCATAATAATGTCGTGCTTTTATTTTTTTTTAAATTAATTTTCAATGATAGTGGTTCTCGAAAGGATTTATGTTATGAAGATCCCTGTTTAAACAATGTAGGCCATTTTCCTCGAAATATGTCTCTAAAAGATCATTAAAAATTATTTTCCATCTAATATGAAATCATTTATTGTTACTCTTGTATTTTTTAGGAAATTATTAAATGTATCCATTCATAATAATCCCATGAATGGTTTATGTTTTAATTTCATGATGTTTATGTGTCCAATTTATCATTCATGGGTTATGTTATTATGAAACATTATTACATTTATTAGTATTCGTTTGAGGAAAGTATTATCAAACACCTCTTTTTTTCACAATTATTGATATGAGAACATGTTTATGACACCCATTCCATTTCTTGGGTTATGATATAATTGATTATGATTTTTCGGCACATTTATGGGTGATTTCATTATGATATGGGTGGGAATTATATAACCATACAACGCCTTGGGTAATGATTTATATATAATGAGATAGATATGGATGGAATGATAAATAAAATCAATTCAGTGATATAGGGCTATAATAAAAAAAGAACTCATCTTAGAATTACCATGTTAGAATGAGGTCTGAACTCAATTCAGTAATAGAATGAAGGAATGGAGAGTGAAAGAAAATTTATTAAAGGAAATTATATAATATGTTGTCTTTGGAAGTGATGCTTTGACTACTGTGGAAATCATTTCATATATGCTTAGGTGTCCACCAGAATTCCAAATATTCTTCCTTTATTAAGATTATATTTCAAATGTTATTTATATCAATATGATTCATATCTTATGAAGAACCTATCGTTGTAAAATGATTCATGTTTATGATATTTAATATGAAGGGTATTATCATATATTTTCCAAGCCATGTTCGTATACCCTTATAGACATCATTAGTCTTACATGTATCCTATATTTACCTGTACTAAGCATCTAAACATAAACTTTTTTATGTTCCTTTCCCCTGGTTTTGAAGGCATCATTCTTGTATTATATGTTTATGAGGGGTGCTAGTGATGATGTACCTAGTGGCAGATAATGTATCTAACTCATGTTCCAGTGTTTACATTTCCATGATTCCAAAGGTACTATAGTAATATGGCCTTTTTGAATCAATAAAAATGTATAATGCCTTCCCATTGTATGTTTAAATGAAACCTACATTTGATAAAAAAAAAATCAATAAGATAATGGAAATTGTATATCATGACCATAATCATGATAATATCAAAATAATTCCACATGTAAAGTATAAAATTATTGATTACATCAAAATAATATTAATAAAATAGGGATGTAATGATACATATTACTCCCCTCATCCCTAACATCATATGTGGAATTAATCCTCATGAGATTTAATGAGGATAATTACATTTAAAATACCATGTGAGATAATTGATACTATCAAAAAAGTAAACTATACACTACTAATTATAAATAAGAAACTATGAGGGTAGAATATAAAATAACCTTACCACTTAGTGTAGAAGGACCTATAATTGAAATAATCATTGAATGCTCAGCTATAAAAACTTTTCTAAAGCCATTATGATTTCCTTGGGATTTTTATCTATGACCAAAAGGTGGATTAACTAAATGTTGACTATAACCCACATTAAAATTTCTATGACTATATTTTTAGAAGGTGATTAGTGTCTTATAATTTGACATTCAATAGTATAATAAAGAAAATTTTTAATCTGTTTGGGTTAATTAAGAGTACATCTAAATGTAGTAGACCTAAAAATGTTGTATAGAATATTATACCTATTACACTAATGGGATTTATCTATCATAATAATTCATCATGGTATAATGTTTCCAATATAGTTAACCCAAAAATATTCAATTTAGTAATTCCTAAAATAAAGGGAGAGATAACTTTTTCAATGAATTATCATCATTGATCCACACTAACTCACATCCACCTTGGTTTTTTTTTCTGTTCACTTGTGGATCTAATGGCTCTAAAAACATGTATTAGTCGAGGAAAGCAGATACATATCTAATAAATTATATGATATTGATAGTTTATATATCCCAACATGAATCTATAGTTGTTCCCTGAATACTAACCAAAATTTTTTATTTTTTGATTCACTATACCCACTGAAATATATAAAAATCTAGAGTAGGATATTGAATTTCATGGTGTATTAGATCATAGTATATATACTTTGTTTAATCTATATAATCAACCAATAATTCAATTGGTTAAGATATTGTTAGTATAATTGCACATAAAATTTTACAAAAACGAATATAGTTATTTCCATAAACTATCACATTGCACCATTATCGTCAAGTCCCATCTGAAATTCTATTTTGATGAGAACATATTACAGGACTACAATATTGATACACATCGATATGTTATGAATATGGTCATAGAAATATTATTATTAAAAATAGGATGTCTCTATCAGAAATTTATTGGAGTTATTGATTAGAAAATATCCCCCAATTCCTCTAATCGAGTTTTAAAATTATTTGTTTATATGTCCAATAACTTATTTATTTAGGGGTAACCCTATGGAAAATGAATATGAATGGAAGTCATAATAATTGGAACATTTTCATTAACTCGCTCATATTGATAAATATGGGGATTTCAAAATGAAATAATATATACTTATATTGATAATTCCAATAAGATTAAATCTATGGAATAAAAAATTTATCATTTGCTTATAAATAATAATAATACGGTCCACACATTTCCACTCTCAAAATTTATTTTCAACTAAATTGATGGATTAAAAAATTATTGAATGTAAAATACTGAACTTCTATTTTAAATTAGTCACATATAATCATGGTAAAAATACTATGAAAAGTTAATTAAAATTAAATTAAAAGAATTATATTTAATTTACATTCATAATAATCACTAAAAAATATGGAATCATGTGTTATTTATTCATGAGTATCTAGATAGAAGAGACATTCAACATATTTCAACAATAGACTAATAAAAAACTTGTGAGATAATTATATTCCTTTTAATCGTATCAATTCCAACTGAGATACATATATTGATGATTCATGAATCTCGTCGAGTAGAGATGCCATAAAGTGGTTTCAAAATAAACCCTTGGTTGCCACTAAAATTTCAACCTTCAGAAATAAGTATTCTACCATTGCATATTTCTGTGATACACCATGTGGCTTAAAAAATAATATTCTATTAACTCTAAATAAAAACCCCAAGGGAACATAAATTTATGTGATAAAATTTTTATGTTATCAAAAACATACAAAAGAATAAAAAAAACTAGGTTCTTCATTTGACCAATAGTGCAACACTTTATTTTAAAATCCAATATATTTTATTTCAGGGAAAATGAAATAGAAGATGGAAATGATTTACCATATTATTATTTCCACTGAATATAAATAAATAAAATAATTTTTTTTGTGTTCCCCTTATTGACGTCGGATAGATAAACAAGTTATTCCAATCTATCAGTAAGGAATTTTATTGCATGATTACATTGATAGTATGATAATTAATAATCAATAATAAATGAGTCATTATTGCGAATTAGTCCAAAAAATACATATAGAAAATTAATAATGTGTTACAACACAAAATAACCTCTTAAAAGATAGCAAGGATCCATGAATTTTCTAAAGAGTAAAAAATATACATTGTATATGAATTCATTTAATGAATCTAGATAGAAATATCCCATTTTCCCATTCTGAAAATCTAAAAATACACCCAAAATGTATCCCCTAATAATTTATACACCATGTGTAATGATGATTTAGTTCTATTGTAACCAATAAAAGGATTCTATCAAATAAATAGGGGTATACATTCATTCAAATATATATAATATAGGTTGGGAGTATATAATACCCCATTGAAATCCACATCCCACAAAAAATATATTTTATAAATCATTGTGTCCAATGTATTAGTTCAATGTAGGTTTTAATTGATTAAATATCATATAAATTTTTCAATACATAATATTTTAAAAATACATATATTATTTATTAACTGGAAAATTTAATCATAGTAAGAATCAACCATCCCATCTTCAATGAATGCTCTAAATCTATGTCGTAATGGATGTATGGTATAAATAACCATACAATCAAGGATTTACACAAACAAGTTATCCCTATAGAATTTTTTCTATATATATAATCATTATTTTTTTATAAATAACTAACCTAATATTGAATAACTATATTATAATAATTACTGTCACCTTATTCTAAGAGGCTACCCATCATCTCATTGAGGGGAACCAAATAAATATATTTACCCAAAACAAAATAATTTTTTTTATCCAAAATAAATATAAGTATTATAAAATAATATGGGATAAAATGTCCTATATACTCATATATCTCAATTCATAACAAGTAAATTTTACTCAACATAGAAAATTCATAACATTGTTCAACCAACTACTTATAAAATATATAGACAAACCAATGTGATAAAATTGAAATACTATAAAACAAACCCATTATTCCCTAAAGGTGTTCCAATGTTAAAATAAATTATTGAAATATGTTGTTTCTAAATAAAAAATATACTCATGAAATACTAATAGGCACTACATAAATTAAACATATATGTTATAATTTTTTGGAATCAAACAGAATTATTTTACCATTAATTTAAAAAAATGTTCTATAAAACAAGTTAAATATATTATGATTCATATATGATAATTTATATTCAATTATAAATACCGCTAGAGGAAATAATCCTGATCCTGGAAACATAAAAAACATAAATATTTTTTTTTCAGTAAGGGAAACCCATTTTTATCATTTTTATGAAAACCCATTTGATCAATGTTGTTTTTTAGGAAAATATTTATTTGGTTATTCCTCTCCCTTCAACATTTTAATGTAATAAAAATAATATGATAGTATTAGATGAATATTAGAGTTCTGTAATGAAATTTAACACCTCAAAAGGAACTCAATTTTTTGTATGGTTTGGTACATTTTATGGCCTCAAACATGCTTCCCTGTATTCCAATTTATACTAGCCAGTAGTGCGGGACCCGATTTTTTCTATGTGGAAATGTTGTATTCATTATCGTATTTTGAGAAATTGAAAAGGTATACTATCTTACCATATGTAAAAATAATTAAAAGCATAAATTTGGTAATTGGTAAATAGATAACCCATATAATTTGAAATTACACTATATTCACATTGATGAATCATACATGTAATAGGATCTTCGGTATAATGTGAAAATACTCAACATAAAAAAAGATAAAAAAATAAACTCAACACAACGTTTTTATTTATTATCCATTCCCCCACCACCATGATCCATCCAATCCCATTCTAATTATCTTTAATAGGGGTCATTCCCTTTTGAGGGCCTATACTCAGGATGTCTTTTTAGATATCAAATATCAGCCCCTGTAGGGTGTTAGTAAAAAATTGGTAGGACCCCAAATTTTTTTAAAAATGATATCAAATGGGATAAAATATATTTTATGATGATCACTGTCATAAATAAATTATTAAATAATGTAACTAAATAAAATATAATACCTTCATCCATTTGGATGAGTAATGACACTGGTATCTAAAATACCAACTTTAACCAATGTTAGAAAACTCTAAGCATGTATCCTTTTTTGAGTTTACCATAGTACCTACATCGAATATACACATTGATCATTTGTTTATGTATAAAATGAACCATGAGGAATCTATGTACTCCTTCTAATAATCTAAAGCATCTATTATCATGTGGAATCCACAATTCTCATCCTCCAATTCCTAACGTGTTTATTAATAAAATCTATGTTTCTCATACCATAATTATCATTTATTTATGATCATATGTCATATAGAATCTAAGGGTATCATCTATACATTACAATTCATTTATCATCATGTGTCATATAGAATCAAATGAACTCATCATTTAATTCCCACTTATATAACCTTGTGCTTCATACTAAATTTATGACGCTTATCTCAACATTATTGAATATTTAAATAATCCCTTACATATTCATGTGATAATTTGAGTATAAATAATTCCTTTTACAAATTCAAATCATTCAAATTAATTCCCAATTAGTTGAAATATCATTTAATATCTATACATGGGGGATCTCAATTATAACATATATATTGAATTCATAATATAATTATCCAAATTAAATAATGTACTGTTATTATTATTATTAGAAATATCATGGGGACATAATAGACAACCTTGGAACCATTCCTTTATCTTCAAGGTCAACTATCAAGTCCACAACACCTCTTGTATGTCCATATTCTCATAAAATAAACAACAAAAAAGTTATCAAGTGCATGATGGATTCAGATGGTGAAATTTTAAAATTATTAAGTTTAAATTATTTTTATTTTAGTGTATAATGATTTATTTTATGGGACAATGTAATTCTATTTACCCACAAGGTATAATTTTTGGATAAATTACATTGTGGAATAAATTCACATACTTTATAATGATGAAACATTTTGGGATAGTCCAAATAACACAAAATATATATTAGTAGAGTTAAAAATTTTAGATATTGGAAATCAATTAAATAAGAAATGTGAGAAATAGAGAACCAAAAAAATCCTAGAAAATAGGGAATATAATCCTTAAATGAATAAAACTCGTATAATAGTTAAAGAAATGAATATGGGATGTAATCCGGTTATATCCTTACATATTTATATTTAATCCCTATGAGGGAAATAAAATGGAATATTAATTTAATGGTATCCATATATATTAGAGGATACAAATTTAGGGTCTCCCTTGAGGGGATATTGAACAAGTGATGGGAATGAAATTCAGGTAAGGATGATGGATGAAAAGATGGAGAAAGAAAATACATTCCCTATATAAAAAGGTCCATAATCCACCACCTACACTATGGATCTCACTATAAGTATATTGGTATTACTATCAATAATTATCTCGATAAAAACTCCACTAGATAGTCGGTGGCCTTTAAGCTTCTAGATTTTGGCACGAAAACAATAATGTTGGATTCTAAGGAAACCCTAGGACATTAAATCACCTCTACGTACCCAAAAATACCCTTAGAAACATAATTATATTTAATGAATAAGGGAATAGAAACCGAATTTCCCATCTCCATAACAATGACGTGGGGCCTCTCAATCTCCCAATTATAATATTGTTCACCCTTAAGATACACCATCAAATGTTATTATCCACCATAGTGATCAACTGCATCCTTTGAGCACGCATTTCTAGTTCTCACACTTAAATTTCCACCTGAGTATGAAAATATTACCGAAAAATGATGAGAATACGTATAAATTTCCCATTGACTATATTTTTTCTATGATCCACAACACTAATTATATTCTATTTAATGGACTCATTGTGATCAAGATTGATACAATTTGTATTTATTGCATGGGATTGATCATATAACTAATGTAGAAGTTGAGACAAATGAAAATGAAAGGCATGACTCTAAACTAATGTAAAATGTCAAATTTTATTTTCATTGTTAGTCCATCTCCACAATCACAAACAACACCTCATACAAAGATTCAATCTTTCCCATCCTCAATATGAAATAACGTCCTAATAATGGAGACACATACATGCATACCCTGTCACATACCCCATACTTAATAGTTCATTGACACTAGTCTTCCTAAGAAAAATTAACTATATTAAATGTATATATTCAAGTATGAATAATTTGGAAATTCTCTATTATATACTATATGAGAATCGGTCCAAACATTGTTGAATCACAAATCACTAACAATTAAATGATTGAATATAATTTTCTCAAACATAATTGATAATAAGGCACCGTCAGAATGGTCAATTGATAAATATTAGTATATGAGAAATCTATAATGGATAACTGATTTTCAAAATCGAAGATAAATTCATGAAACATTTCTCTCTGGATAACACCCATAATCTCTGTAGTCTTCACTAACATGTTGGATATATGGACATGGAAGGATGATCAAAAAAGAACCTATGTACCTAGTATATTTTGTAACCCCTACCTTAATCAATATATAAATTGATAATTTATAATTTATAATATGGTATGGGAAGCCTAATGTTCCCCCACCACCTTCTATACATATTATTTCCCCATAACACCCCTACAGAAGGTATCTCCAATATTATTGTAATTAGATACCATTTTGAGGATCTCGTGAACCTTCATCATGACAACATTACCTTGGGGAATTCATGGAATAAATTTAACAAAATCTATAGTATCATAATCCCACATCCTATCAAGAATTATAAATTGAAATTAGAGTCTAGTGGGCCAATGATTGTCATACATCACTGACTGAAAAGTGGATAACCTCATGAAAAACTAATTATCTTCATCATCATTCATGGACACTAATAATATCATCATAGATATTGATACATTTTGGATATCTGAGGGTGCACTACCCACATTGAACTATTATTCTTCATTATAAACTCTTAATATATTACATTATAAACCTCTAAATGATCAAAAATTTGAAGCATCTAGTATATATTAATGTTAAATTCTGGTGGCAGCTCCCCACAACTAAATACACCCTATGATAGATTTATTATATATTAGATAATTACCTCTAGTAAAATTTATTTACAAAATAAATCACAATATATTTTAATGTGGGAGACGATCACACCTAATTCTCCTTCACACATAAAGGTGTCTCAATGATGAAAACCATCATCCTCAATTCACTATTTGGTTATTGAAAAAAAAATAAGACTATATATTTTTCATTAATGAATTAGTCAACATGTAACATGTTCTAAGGTTATAGGCGAACTCCAAATCCACAGGTTGATGTAATTTAATCTACCATCACTATAAAATATTAAAATCACACTGATATTAATATATTAATTTTATTTTATTTGGATTTGTAGAAAATATGAACCACTAATTGTCACGACCCGTCCCCCAGGGCCCGTGCCTTGACTACCCCAAGCCCGCCTTCTATAGGCCAGGGGCTGGCAACCACCACCAAAGGTGTAATTCCTTAAAACCAAGAAAAAATTTTCTTTTATAAACTGTAAACACACACAACAAGCACACATCTGGATATGAACACAAGGTAAGATGAATAGTAAGTTGAGTGAGGACAGTATGTAAAGGGGCCAGAGTTCAATCCCAACTAGAATGTTTAAGAAACTGATAAGTACAAGTAAACTAGAAAAACTCTTATAAACCACCACCAAGGATCCTACCTATAGGATAGGTACATCCCTCGAATGGTCTCCCCTACGGTATGCCTTATCTAATGTCCCCATTCGAGCTACCTCAAGTCCTGGTACTCTCATCCTCATTCAGCAATGTACGTCGTCTACACCAAACACAATAGGGTGAGGGCATAGCCAATGTAGGGGTGAGTATAACAACACTCAGGAGGGACCCCGAGACCCTCCAGGTCTCACAAAATCCACCAAGGATAGAACACCCATCTTGTTATGAACTGAAAACCCTACTTAAGTATATGCCCAAACATATAATTAAGTTATCAAGAAAACTCATCTCAATCAGGAGGAAACATAGGGTAAAACTCAAAAGTCCAAATCTCAATTGTTTCGCAAAGGAAGGAATTCCACGAAGGGAAGTACCACACAAGTACGCCACAAATAAAAATACAACCAAGGCATTACCATGATTGAATGTACCACACAATTACACCATATAGAACAATACCACAATGGAATCACCACAACGGTAAAGGCTCATCTCATACCAGATATAAATTAAGTGCATAAGTGTAGATGATAGGATGTAACTATTGAATCATCTTACTCTTTTAAGAGGCACAACCACGTAAGATCCGAGTACATAATCAGACCCATATAAAATTGTAGTACATCGTCAGACCCAAATGGGATCCTACTACAGAATTAGACCCACACAGGATCTTAGTGCCTCATTTTACCCACACAGGACCCTAGTACATCATCAGTTCCACATAAGATCGTTGTACATCATAAGACCTACATAGGATCATAGTATGGACTCATACCGACACAGGATACTAGTTCATAATCAGACCCACATAGGATTGTAGTACATCATCAGACCCACAAAGGATCCTAGTATAGCATCAGTCCCACACATGATCCTAGTATATCATCACACCCACTTAGGATCATAGTACGATATCAGACCCACACAGGATCCTAGTACATCATCAGACGCACACACAATCCAATTATATCATCAGACCCAGAGAGGATCATAGAGTATAACCACATGGATTCCTAGAGGAGATCCATGTGGGATCCTCAAGTACAGACCCACGATGGATCCCCTTCTAATGTTACAACCAACTATTGGGTTCCCGCACTAAGATTTCTTGTCTCCAGAAGGGTCTGCTTCTCAAAATATTGGTAGATAATCCAAATTACATGAAGTCCCATGAAGAAGTATCCCATAGGACTGACATGTAATAGGGGTCTTGATGCAACAGATGGTGTGTCAATTCGATGCTCGGTCTGTATATTATTATCATTTTAGTCCCTGAGGGCCCGACTGGATTTGTACTCAATCCAATCCGACCATACCCCATATTTATCCAAATATGAAGTGGGGTATAACAAATGTACTATCTCTCTCCAGTGATTATGTCACTATAGAAGGTTCTTCAAACAGATTCCTAGTTCCAAAGTTATGGCCAAAAGAGTGGAAATGGGTCAAAGATGGTCCGGGTATAGTCCGACGCAGTCGAACCGACCCAGACTAAATAGAACTAGCCCAACCCATCCTGGGATGACCCAACCTATTCTGGGTTGGCCAATACTACTGGGTCCGGCCCGGCCCGCCTGCACGACATGGCCCGTTGGGTCTGACCCGACCCGCGCTGTGTACCTAGGCCCGTGCTGGGGGGCATGGCCTGGGTGGCCCGGCCTGGCCACATGCGGGAGGGAGTCAGACCCCCACCACTAACACTAATCAAATGACTGAAGCCGTTCAGTCACCAACATCATGTGGGTCCGACTGTAAAAGTTGGCCGCTTCGCCTCCTAGTGGCACGTCATGCGGTGCCCCTACACGACCGACCAATCGTTGGCCACCCTCCCTTCGCTACCGTGACACAAGCTACGACCCTTTCTTACTAGGCGGCGCATATTCATTCTGCCACCCCATCTTGCGGCCAGCCTCCGCCGGCTGCCACCCTGTCTGCCACGTGGCTAACGGGCAGCGAACCTTCTCTAGCAGTGCTGTTGCGCCACCGCAGGCTTCATGGCCAGCCATGGTTCCAGCTGCCATTCCCGTGCCACACTGGTGATGGTTTCCGTCTCCCTCCATCATGAAGAACACAAAAAGTACCACGAAATTTGTAGAAGGGTATGGACGTGTTCATTTGTCCCGTACCCTCCGTATTAGATTGGTAGAAAGCAGTGCAAGGGAGGTGATTCGACATCAGGGGAAAATTAAGGATGATAAAAAAAACACACCCCTACCTTGGAAATTTGTTAATGTCAATGAGGAGGAAAGGATGGAAGTCGGTTCATCATCATTGAAGACATCCCATATTGGAGGTGGTATGTTGTAATTTAGAGAAGATTGCATGTTCTTCATTACAGAATATGGCACATTCTTCGTTGGGAGAGAATGATCCTCTAAAGTGATTCCTTTCGCCAATGATTTCCCCCAACAAAAAGAAGTGATGATCCAACACGAATATATTGTTTATCAATTTAATTTTTTTGGAACAAATGGAGTTGGTATAATTAATTGTCTCAATTAATTGGGCTCAATTAAATAGGAGGAATCAATTAATTAGGAGTTGATAGGTTTCACTCCCCACATTAAGAGGTGTATAATTGGTCCCCACCACCATATATTTAATTGGGGGTTTATCTAGATCATGTGGTCCCCACAACCAAGCATTAAAAATTGTGATTATAAAAACAAAAAAAAATTTATTTTATTTTTAATTCCATGAAAAACCAAAAAAATTGACTTTCCCCCTCAACCTACTACAATTGAGGTGAAGGTCTCCTTAAACAAATACAAGCTCTACGAGTTCAACAGAGCCCTCAGAGTTCAATTCTGAGCATCGTTTCAAAATTTACAATAATACACTCGTACGTTTACTAAACCTATCTAAAAGAAGTTCAAAAATTATCTCCAGGCACACCGGACCGTAGAACCATGCACCGTCAATTTTTCCAGACTCATAAAATTAACATATAATAAAAAAATACATAAAAATTTAGGGTATTTACATTTTCCTCACCCTACTTATTTGCATCCCCAAAAGCCACAGCTCAAAAACTAGGAAAACCAGTGGGGGTACTGAGGTAAAATATAATCCCCTCGCTCCCATTTTATCTCCTAGAGGTTCCTGTGCTGCTAGTGAATGCAATCCAGAGGTATCAACCACCCAAGAATGGCCTGCCCTTTTAGATCCTCAATCTCCACTTGAACATTCGTAAATGTCACCCGATCATCAATGTCCAGCTCAACGTGGTCGATGATGTGTGATGGGTCATGCACGTATCTACTCAGCTAGGATACGTGGAAAACATTTTGCACCTAGTGAAAATGTGGTGGACGAGCTAAGAGGTAATCCACCTTTCCAATTATTCTGAGGACTTGAAATTATCCTATGAGTCTTTTAGACAACTTAATGCCCCAACCAAGCCTCTTCAAACCATGTCGACGTGAGACCCGTAGAATGACATGGTCTCCATCCTCAAACTCCTGAGGTCTCTATCTCCTATTGGCATAAGACTTCTTCCTGCTCAGTTTAGTCTTCATCTACACCTGGATGATCTACACCTTCTATGTGGTAGCCTGTACCATCTCTGGTCCTGCTAGTGCTGACTCCACAGGGTCAGTCCAGCACAAAGGCGATCTGCAAGGTCAGTAGTACAAAGCCTCTAAAGGTGTTATCCCAAAGGTGGAGTGAGAGTGGTTGTTGTATGAAAACTCCACCAATGGAAAGTGATCCTCCAACCTGTGACCGAAGTGGAGGACAGAATCATGTATCATATACTCGAGGGTCTGAATGGTCCGCTCAATATTGCCTTCCGTCTGAGGATGGAAGGCAGTGCTCAAATGAAGCTGCTTCCGGAAAGCCTCCTACGACCCCTTCTATATCTAGAAAGTGAATCATGTATCATGATTGGAGTCAATCATTGAGGTTACTCCATGTATTCACACAATCGACTACAAATAGAGGTGTCCCAATCTCTCTACTAAACCCTGCTCTTTGATCGGTAGGATGTGGGCTGACTTGGTGAGTCGGTCGACGATCACTCAGATAGAATCTGGACCCCTAGATACATGTCGATGTAATGTCAAGATGTCCAATGATATCCCATCCCACTTCCACTCTGGGACCTCTAAAGGTTTAACAATGCTTATCGGTACCTAATGCCCTGCCTTCACTTACTAACAAGTGAGGCACTGAGAGAAAAACTCAGCTTCTACATTCATCATTCCCGACAACCAATGCTACTGTCAGAAGTCCTGGTACATCATCACCACTCATGGAAGTACTTCTAGAGAGGATATGTGGAACTCCCTCAACACTTCTTCCGAAAGTGACACTCGTACCATGGTACATCCTCTAAAAAGGATGACATGCTCCCCACCTTTATAAAATCCATCATGTGCCTGTCCTGTGGATATTTGAGCAAGTCGGGCCTCGCAGTCAGCATCCCCACATTGCACCTCCCGGACTCGCTAAAACGGTGGAGGAGTGACTATAATAGACTGAAGAAAAACTGCTCCATATCGATCCACAAAGTATTTTTTTAAATAGGCCAGCTGCTCTATTATGAGAACCCTGCTTTTTATTACAAGTTAAACATGATTTATTACATAAAACTTCACTTGATAAAACAAATAATATTTAGAGGTTTAGTGAATTTTTGTCTTAGGATCATAGCATAAAAACTTAACACAGGAAATACAACATCTTTATTGAAAACTTCCTTTACATGACCACTACATTCCCTCGTACATAGCATTGCATGGGATAATCTGAAGACATGCATAAGAAAAGGGTGACCTATAATGCCGAGTAAGGGAATATACTTGGAATAACCTGAGGAGTACAATACATGTTAGAAATTAGTCATATCAATAGAGAACAAGAGAACCATGAACATAAAGTCATGATAAAGCATGATAATCATAACATGGAAATGTGGCAACAACACTTAACATGGAATTAGTAAGATCCAAGGCCCATTGCACATAGAGAATGAGTAAATCCTCATTGCACATGAAGCACGAGTAAACCCTCATTTCTCTTGAATTAGCATGAGTCCGCACTCATTTCACATGATGGATCATGGTAATATAATTTACCCAATGCATTGGAGCTCTATAAGGTCACACCCTTCATAAACATTTCATTTCATGCATAAGTGTGCCACATGGATCATAAAACATGGAATCATTAAACCTAATCATTTATTCCACGATAAAGAAATGTGGAATTCATACATGAATCTTTATAATCAATATGTAAATGTTCATAAAGGTGAATACCCTTGATGGAGAAATGGGCATGGTATTCACTACACAATGGCATTGGCGTAGAAAATCGGTGCGATTTCGGCGGCGTAACAACGTGACATAAGAATTCATAAAAAATGTTGATGAGAGAGAAAGGGGTTAATCATAATATTTACATGCAATGGATAGTAAGGAGGTCATATAGATACATGTCCCAAAAATTTTAATGGAATTTAGATTAATGATACAAAATATTTCTTGAATGTAAATGAGGAGAGGGATGTTCCTTTCGGAATTTCAGCATAGTAACGGATGTACATGGGAGGATTTTAATGAGAGAGAAAGGGGTATCCCATCATTCAAACATAAAGAAGGAAGTATGAGGGAGGTGAAAAACTATACCCCAACATTCATAATTGAAATTAAAAGGGAAAAACAACTTAACGAAAATTGGACAAAAATGAGATAAGAAGAAAAACCCTTACTTGGAAGTGTGCTTCCAAAGGCTAGAGAGAGGATTGTGAGAGGCTTCATGGGAGCTTGGGGCACATTGGTAGGACTATAGAGAGAGTAGGGAAGAGGTTGGATGAACACCAAAGGCTTTTAGTGAGGAGGAAGTGGGAGCTTCAGTGGGATTATATAGGAAAGGTGAGGGAATTCTTTATTATTTGGGTTTGGGACCCCTTATATTAAATTAATCCAAACCACAAACCATCCCATGGTTTTTAAACATGGATTTTGGGAATGGTAATAGGGAAAAAATATTTTATAAGGCCAAATTCCGAACTTCTTAAAATAATAGGGTTTCTTATGTGGAGGTGAGTCACACTCCCATGGAAAACAATTTAAAAAGACAAGGTGTTTAATAAGTCTTGAGGGGTCCATTAATGCTTTGAAAAGTACGTCAAAAAAACCAAAATCACATTATTTTAACGGTAAAAAATATATTTTCATAACATAAAAATTATAGTATTTCATTACATCACTATTGGGTCATTATGATGTCATAAAACACATTATATATTTAAACGGTATTTATTTTTTACTCAGAAATGCGACTGTCTCAGAAAATTATGAAAAAATCACCGTTCGAAAATTTAAACGTCATGATTTCAGAAATAACATTTATTTTGTCTAAATAATTTTATAAATATGTTAATTTTTAATTTTAAAATAAAAACTGACATTTATAAAAAAATCATGGGTTTTGACAGAAATGGTTTTCAAACCATAATAAACATTATAATTTTATTCATAAAATTATAAGATAATTAATATTTAATAAAAATTAATTCAATAATAATAATAATAATATTTTATTAAAATATTATTTAATTAAAAAATCCTTTTATATAATAAAATAGAATTCTTAATTAAATAATAACTAAAAACACTATTTGTACATTAAAAACTATTTACGATGTATCAAAAAAGAAAAGAGGTATATTCATTATTATATACAAAAATAATATACAGGAACATAGTACTATTGATTTTATATGTAACCCCTTAAAAATACACATAAGTCCTAAGGGTAAGGTGTGCGATGGTGACAGAATATTGGGGTGGCTTGGATAACATTGCTCGAGTGGTAATCTCTAACAACTTTGACTTTTCCCATAGACGGTCCCGTTTGAGCTTGACATGGTGAAGCTCAGCTTGGGCATGGTCAAGAGCGAAGCCCAACGATGCCACCTCTTTTCCGAGCTCCGAAAATTGGGACTAATATGGTGAAATTCTACTGGATGAGGCCATCACTTCTTTTATCTGAGTAAATTGAATTTGTTAAAGCCATATATTTATACTAATCATGTGATCACTGTTCAACGACTATATTTGCAACAGTCAAAATTTTTAACAAAAAACCAAGGAAGTTGAAAATTTATATAAACATAAAGAGACATTTAATTAGACCATGGGGGATTTCCATTAAAGAATCTTTGGGCCGTTACATCAATCGCCTCACCTAGCATCATTATACCCGATCTCTTGTTGAGTGAAAATACTACAATGTTCCCCTTCCCATGAGGATAGACTATCTCGAAGTCATAGTCCTAGATGAACTCAAGCCAACATCAATATCTCAGGTTCATATCCATCTGAGAGATGATATACCAAATACTCTTGTTATCTGAGTAGACTATAAAATGCTCACCCATCATGTATTGACACCACATCATCAAGGAAAAGACCATTTTTGCTAACTCTAGGTCATGGGTAACAAATTTCTTCTCATGTAGTCTCAGCTATCGAAAAACATATGCAATCAATGCTCACTCCTACATCAGGACACATCTGATCATGGACCCTAATGTGTCGTAGTAGACTACGTACCCTACAACCTCCACTGGTAGCCTCAATATGTGGGAAGTAGTCAGCCTATGTCTCAGCTCCCCAAAACTCCATTGTCAACTCTCTGACCAAATGAATGGTTTTCCCTTCTTCATCAATGATGATGAAGGTTATACAACTCTGGAGAAATATGGAACAAAACTCCTGTAGTGTCTGGACAAACAAAAGAAACATTTTACCTCTGTTACACTCATGGGTGGATCCCAAGAAATTACCGCCTCAATCTTCACTGGATCCACTGTAACTCTAGTCTCTGATATGAAATGTCCTAGAAAGTTATCCTCTATAATCTAGAACTAGATCTTTGAGAGTTTACCATAAGGTTGGTTCTCTTGGAATGTGTCCTGAAAAGTATGAAAATGATAGGAATGCTCCTCCTGAGTAGCCTAGTAAATCAGATTGTAGTTGATGAATACTACTACAAAGGAATCAAGGAATGCATGAAGGATCCTATTCATGAGTCGCATGAACATTGTTGGAGAGTTGGTTACACCGAATGGAATAACCAAGAAATTGTAATGGACTTACTGACATCTGAAAGCCTTCTTCTATACATCATTATCTCGTACTCTAAGCTGGTGATAGCCTGACATGAGGTATATATTCGAGAACCACTGTGCCACCTTCATCTGATCAAAGAGGTCATCAATCCTCAAGAGTGGGTATGTCTTCTTCACGGTCACCTAGTTCAGGTGCCAATAGTCAACACAATGTTTCATGATCTCATCCTCCTTCTTTGTGAACAAAATCGTGGATTCCCTTAGAGAAACAATTGGCCGAATGAACCCCATCCTCAGTAAGACTTCCAGCTGTAACCGCAACTCACGAAGCTCCACAGGAGCCATATGATACAATGGTTTAGATATCGGTGTCGTCCCGGGGTACATGTAAATGTAAATGTCTACCTCTCTGTGAGGAGGTAGACCCGATACATCATTAGGGAAGACATCCACGTACTGGTCCACCACTATATGATAGCTCTGACTCTGCACATCATCCGCTTAGATGGTAAGGCATGCTAACTGATGATCGATCGACCGTACTCTCCATCAGTAAGTCCATCCTATACTATGAAGGATCCCTTCTCATTGGTGAAGGTAAACCTAGTCCCATCTGTGTAGACACACTACACTTTGCGCCTAATACAGTAAATTTTATAAACTAAGATAGATAACCAGTACATACCCAAGATGACATCGTATGGCCTTGACGCCACTACTAGGAGATCCCAACCGAAGCTCTCGCCTCCTAAATTAAGATCGCATTTCCTCCACTAGTGTGTAATCGTCAAATCATCTCCCATAATAGTCTCTATCCGTAAGGATCGCGCCAATGGATCCATCAGAATATGTGAGATCTGAACATGGGAAGTGCAAATAAAAGAATGAATGGAAGCTATGTCTATAAGGATATCAAGTATGGTGGATTAGACACAGATTGTACCACATATCATCTTCGTATTTCCATGGTTGTAGGCCTCATCTTCCTAGAGCTGGGCTCGCCTTTGTCCAACTTCTCCCTGTGGTCGGGATGGAACACCTGGTGGTGGTTGTGGTAACATCTCGAATCATCGCCCACCGCCCGCTACACAGCCAGCTCCTCTTCCATGTCCACATGCTCCCTCTGCACCTCCTCAGACGAACCTCTATATCGGAATAGGCAGTCCCTCGATCATCTGATGATCATCCGTATGAAGGTTCTAGCAGTCTCGATCCATGTGACATTGCCCTCTGAATGTGTAAAACGGCTTGTTTCTCACAAGACTACCTCTGTCTCTGGTGCCCAACACAACTGAAAATGAATCCTGCTGTTATCCTCCAATAGGTCTGGTCCACATAGACCTCTTTGAAATATGTTATCTACTATCTCTTGAATACTACTCTATGTGATGAGTGGTGTTGGGTCACCCTACTAGTGACTTATCAGCAAGAAAACTCTCGTATAAGAAGTCTCTCACTAACACCCTTGCATGTGTTGGGATGTTGAGTGAGATCATTGAAGCCTTGATCTCCCACCTGAGTCCCTAATCAATGGTACATGCCTTGAAGAATGGGTACTATACCATATCAGTGGAGTAGTTTGAGAGGTTAGTGATGTCGCTGAGAAATAATCCACAAACATGATATCCTGCTATATATGATGAAGCCCCTATATACGTACTATGCGAGGATTCACTGGAAAAAACTATTCCTGAAATAGGCTCTCGAGGCCCGCACATATAAGTTTTACCTAGTCGTGAACCTGGAGCATCAAGCACCACCATCTGCCTACTGCTACATGTAGAAGATTGGCAGCAAGGATCACCATGATACCTACTGGTGTCCCTACCAGTCGGAAGACTCTCACTACAGCCTCTAACCAATCTTCAACTGCTTGTGGGTGCATCTCACCCCAGAACATGGGTGGCCTCTGGCAGTGGAACTCATGCAACACGCTAAAGAGGCATGCACTCTATACTACCGGGGCTGGTGGAATCAGAGGCCCAACGAGTAATGGTAACGCTGGTGCCTCCGTTGGTGCCTCTACTGAATTTCGGCCTATAAGGACCCGACCTTAAACCTTACTTAATATTGAATTAAATGAATAATTAACATTGAGTATCTTTTAAGGTTGAGAGTTTTAGAGAATTAGGACATAACTATTACATATCAAAAGATTACAATGTATACACTTCTACTAAGTTTCCATAAAAATAAAAACTCTTAAAAAGAAACATGTCTAGTTCCACATTTTATATAGCATGAATTTCCCTTGATCCCATCCTTGACCCTACTGCACATTAAGTCTTGTGAAAAACATTTCAAAAAAAATTGGAGTGAGCATAAAAATCTCAGTAAGGGATACACAAGTAATGAAAACTGTTAGTTTTTTCAAAACCACTAGTAGACCATGTATACTTTATCAAAGTAATAATTTTCACCTTCATAAAGTAGAAAAAACTATTCACTGAATAAAAGTTCATTACGTACCCTTTTGTAACCAAATTATTACCATAAAACCCATATAAAGAACACATAACATATAAAGGTAACTCGGGACATAAACATACTTAAATGGAATAACCCTACGGTCAACTTCCACACATATCACTCAATGGAATAGCCATACGGCCGACTTCCATACCCAATTCATTAGAGGTTATAACATAACAACCCATCCTAGTATTCACGACACCACTTTTCATATGGTTTATCACGTAACCACCCATAAAATTTCCATGTACCATTATAAAATAAGAAGACATAAAACAAATATATTGGAAGGAAAACATTTCCACACTTTGATCAGAATATATCACTTAAATATATTGACATAACAAATCCATTATAAAAACCATTTTCAATACCAAAATACATAAAAGAGTATATTGTATTTATTTCATTTTAAAAACATTACGTCTTATTGAGGAAGCCAAAGACCAAATAATACTCATGGCGGCGGAAAAAGGTCGTTGTCACAGCGTACGTTAAAACAAACATTTCTTTTTGTCGTTTAGTAAAACGCTTCAAAGAAAAAGATTCATTTTGTATAAAAGTAAAATTCAAAGGGGTTTATACACCATATAAAAGAAAGTTGTGTATAAAACGAAATATGCCTCAATGAAAGGAGATTGAGATGAAGTCCCTTACCTCGGGTCCGACTTGACTCGATCGTTCTTTAATGTCCTGAATAATAATCTTGAGTTACTTTCTACATGATTAAGAACCATTTTCAAGTTAATTATTCCTTTTATATCACTTATTACCATGTTATGAACATTATGTAATCATTTAAGTTAATAACTGTCATTTTGTCGATATTTGGTACTTGAGTCAAAAGTGAACTTCCTATATTTACAAGTTGTTCACTTAGTCAAATAGCCATTATCTCAAGAATGATATTCATGATTTAGATTCCATATATATCATATATATCAAGTATATACATGAATTTATAATATTACACAATAATTTAGAGGTAATAAATGAAATTCACCATTTATAGAGACGGTAATCTGTACGTACGCATGAACGCTACTTTAATTTCAATGTCATATTAATTGAATTATAACTAAATGACCTATATGTATGTTTTAATTCCAGATTTATATTCATCATTTAGATGAAAAATACATCATATATATCCATTATATATATGTACTTCTAATAGTACATTACATTTGGGAATAAGAAATGAAATGCACCGTTCATAGAGACGGTAAGCCGTACGTACGCATGAATTCTACATTGATTTCTATCTCATACTTTAATGGAAAGAAATAATAATTATATAAAGGTATATTATAATTTCAGTATAATATAATATATAATAACAATAAATCTATCCTTTATATGTACCACATATGGTATTAACGAATCAAATAACTTTGAGGGGGCTGTAGTCCGCACTTCCTAAAATGAAGATATCACGTTTACCCATAATGGAAACCATAATGGTATGCCACAAATAAAAAATACAGAAGCATAAGGAAAACATAAACACAATATATATCATATATAAATATAGTGACATCTTAATGGCTACCATTAAAGGTGTTAAAAGATGATTGAACAATCATCATTTCATGAAGCAGAAATTTGCCAATCCCAGAAACAGTATGTTATTTAACCATTAGATGAAGTTTTGTGTAAGTGTAGATCGAATAATTATTATAAAAACATCCTAGTATTTTTAATATAGTGTTTTTGTTACAAATTGAATGAATAAAAAGAGTTTAGGGGGTTGGAGAAGCAAAATAAAAAAAGAACATTAGAGAAGACTTTACCTTTAAATCGGGTCACTCCCCTTGGTTTGAGCCTAAAGGGTTTATTGAAGAGCATTCTGCCTAAGGTAATTCTTCTAGGATGAAGAGAGAGAAGTGAAGAGATAAAATGATCAGAGATTGGCTGATACAAAGGCTTGATAGGTGTGGGTAAGGAGGTAGAGGTGTGGGCCTATTATAAGAGGAGAGGAGAGGCACTCTTGGAAAGGTATAAAATGTTGCTTTATTTTCAAATTAGTTTCGGATTTTAAAGGTCCCAAATTAATGTCATTTGAGGATAAGATGATAATAGTTTGAACTAAACCCATTCAATAGGTTTTTGATATGTGTATGTCTTAGATTTTACATTATCTTCTCATTTTATTTAAATCGTTAAATAATGAGGTAATCATTGCATCATCATGATGTCATAAATAATTTAATTTATTTAATGTCTATAAATTATATGAAAAATAATATGATGTTGGAAATCATTTTATATTTCCAATGAGTATTTTTAGTCCAAAATTTAATTTTTATAACCACATGAAAAAATATTTTTATTAAAACAATACATGTTTGTGTAATTTTTACTTTTACTTTAAATAAAAGGCATTAATGTCATTATCTTACCCATGTGGATCCATGGTGTCCCAAAAATCTACACATGGGTTGCATTGGTCGGCCATGACTCATAAAATAGAGTTAGGACAAGTGTCACGATATTTTCATTTTATTATAATATCATTTTTACCTTAAATCACACTAATTTCCTTTAATCGCGATTTATAAAACTTAAAAGTTACTTTTCATCAAAAATTATTTTCATCCCATTAAACCACATTTTACTTAATAATGAAAATCATTTATATTGGATTTTTGAAATTCAAATCACAGAATTGGTAAAGTCCCATTTAAATAAAAAATCAGTTTTTGTAACTACCACTTTGTGGTTTCACTATTCATCAAAAATTAAGGTTTTTCCGAATAATACCAAAAATTCACCCGAAGCAATATTTTATATTCCAAATTAAAAAATGATGTCTATTTTACCAAATTAATAACATAGAAGTTGCATTAATTAATTTTATAAATAAATACCACTTTCAAATCAAAGAGCATGTTTTTAAGAAACAATATCTATCAAAAGATTGACACTTGTTTATGTCCAATATCAAAGTGATATTAATTCCAATGAACACAATTGGATTAAATGGTAAAAATATATTCTAATTTAACTTTAAAACCAATTAAAAATATTGACTAACTATATAAATAAATTAGATTAAAAAGAGGTTTTGAATTAAAATACAACACTTTTCACTATTCATTAAAAAAAGAACATTATCAGAAAAATACCAGAAATTTATCCAAAGTAAATTTCAATGTCACAATCATAAAGAATAAGTTTATTTTGACAAATATAGCTTATAAAATTGTAAAAATTTAGATTTAAAATTTGTTCTCCATCAAAAGGCTGTAAAATAATCTTTTAAAAATATTAGAGTATTCCATGCTTAAGATTGGATTTATTCCCATTTGGAGCCTCTAAAACACTATCTAATTCATAAATAGACATAGATAATAATATATATTATTAATTACATACATGGGATTTTACATCCTTCCCCCCCTTTTGGGAATTGTGTCCTCGCAATTTTATTTACTTATCAAAATAAGTGGGGGTATTTATCCCTCATAGAATTTTCAGATTCCCATGTCGCCTCTTCAACCATATGGTTTTTCCATAAAACCTTTAACTGGTGAATTTCCTTATTCCACAACACTTGCTCTCTACGATCAAGAATCTGAACCGGTTGTTCCTCATAAGATAGAATCTCTTCCAACTAAACTACCTCTAGGCTCAAAACATGAGATGGATCTGGAATATACATTCTCAACATTGAAACATGAAAAATATTGTTTACCTGAGATAAACTCGGAGGTAAAGCCACTCGGTAAGAAACTGTTCCAACTTTCTCTAGAATTTCATATGGTCCAATGAAACATGGACTCAACTTTCCTTTCTTACCAAATCGCATCACACTATTCCATGGTGAAACTTTGAGAAAATCATGATCACCTACCTCGAAAGATAGATCCTTCCTCCAGTTATCTGCATAACTTTTCTGTCTGCTCTAAGCTGTTTTCATGTGTTTCTGAATCAACTGAACTTTTTCTGCTATCTCTTTTACCAATTCTGGTCCTATCAGCTTCCTTTCACCCACTTCATCTCAAAAATATGGAGTTCGACACTGCTTCCCATATAATGCCTCAAACGGAGCCATCTGTATACTAGAATGAAAACTATTATTATATGAAAATTAAACCAAAGAAAGATGGTGGTCCGAACTTCCCTGATAATCCATCGAACAATCACATAGCATATCCTCCAATGTCTGAATTGTTCATTCTGATTGCCCATCTGATTGAGGATGAAAAGTTGTACTAAAATTTAATTCATTGCCCAACGATTTCTGAAGGCCTTTCCAAAAGTTAGAAGTGAACCTGGATCACGATCAGATACAACGGAGAGGGGAACTCCATGCAAATTGACTATATATTTAAGATACAACCGAGCATGTTGATCTAGAGGAAAAGTATATCGAATAGGAAGAAAATGAGAAAATTTAGTCAATCGATCAATGATAACCTAGATTTCATTATTACCTCTAGATGTCTTCGGTAATCCCACAACAAAGTCCATGGATATATTTTCCCATTACCACCCAGGCACTGGTAAAGGCTAAAACATCCCTTTCAGTAACTGCCGCTCTGCTTTAACCTGCTGACAAGTCAAACACTTCACAGTAAAATCATAAATATCACTTTTCATTCCATCCCACCAGTAATACTCCCGAATATCTCTATACATCATAGTACTGCCACGATGAACTAAAAACGGGGAACTACGCGCCTCACATAACAACTCATTCTTCAACTGTGAATCACCAGGTATACATAATATCTTCCCAACATCAAAACACAATTATTATCAATGTTAAATTTAGGCATCTTACCCTTCTGAACCAGCTCTACCTTTTTCTGCAACCCACTGTCTTTATTCTGGGCTTGCTTAATTCTGTCTGATAGAGAAGATCTCACTGATACCTGAAACAAAAAATAAGAACTTACTGAACCAACAACTTCTATGCCAAAGTTCATCAAATCAAAAACCAAAGTATCTCGTTCCAAACGTAGCATGGTTAATAAAGAATTGCTTTTTCGACTCAAAGCATTAGCCACTTTATTTGATTTTCCCAGATAGTAATGAATTGTACAATCATAATTCTTGATTAATTCTATCTATCTGCTCTATCTTATGTTAAATTATTTCTGAGTGAATACATAATTTAAACTTTTGTGTTCAGTATATATTTCACACTTTACTCCATACAAATGATGTCTCCAAAATTTTAGCACAAAAACAACAGCAGCTAATTCCAAATCATGTGTAGGGTAATGTACCACATGAGTTTTCAACTGACGTGAAGGATAAGCAATTACCTGATCATTAAGCATAAGGACACAACCAGGTCCCTTCAACGAAGCATCACTATAGATAACAATCTCACCATTCTTGGTAGGAAGAGCCAAAACTGGTGCATTCACCAATATTCTTTTCAACTCCAGAAAACAATCATCACATTCTTTTGTCCAGATAATGTTAACACCCTTTCGAGTTAGCTTAGTCATTGGACTAGATAACCGTGAAAAATTTTCAACAAACCATCTGTAGTAACCTTCCAAACCAAGAAAACTACTGATCTCAGTTACATTTGTGTGTCTTGGCCATTCTTCAACAACTTTTGTTTTAGTAGGAACAACAATTATGCAATATTTTGAAACAATGTGACCAAGGAAAGAAATTTGTTGTAATCATAACTCACACTTGCTAAATTTTCTATACAGTTTCTTTTCATTTATGGTTTTCAAGATAACCCTTAAATTACTTTCATGCTACTATTTACTTTTAGAAAACAACAAAATATCATCAATAAAAATAAACAACATTTTTCACCTGAGTCAAATGATCCATCACTACAAAAAACAGTTTAGTTCTGATTCTGAACATCTCAGGATACTGATTTGAATGGTCATTATCCTCTGTATGCCTTCCTAGAAAATCTGTTCTGTTTCCTCTATGAAAAACTATTCTTAACACGGGAATATCTTAGGAGAAGCAACATGGTAATCTTCAAATGCTATATCATTTCAATCATACCATAAATTAATTTATAATTTAACAATTTTCTAACTCCTAAAGTTGTCTAAACTGACCTCTAATACCAACGATAATGCCCTGGCCTTAAAGCTTACTTAATATTGAATTAAATGAATAATTCACATTGAGTTTCTTTTTAGGTTTAGAGTTTTAGAGAATTAAGACATAACTATTACATCTCAAAAGATTACAAAGTAGACACTTCTAATATGATTCCATAAAAATAGAAACACTTAAAAAGAAACTTGTCTAGTTCCACGTTTTATATAGCATGACTTTCCCTTGAACCATCCTTGAACCTACTCAACATTAAGTCCTGTGAAAAAAATTTCAAAAAAAAACTTGGGGTGAGAATAAAAATATCAGTAAGGGATTCACAAGGAATGAAAACTATTAGTTTTTTCAAGACCACAAGTATACCATGTATACTTTATCAAAGTAATACCTTTCACCTTTATGAAGTAGTAAAAACTATTCACTAAATAAAAGATCATTACTTACCCATTTGTATCCAAAATATTACCATAAAACCCATATAAAGAACACATAACATATAAAGGTATCTTAGGACGTAAACATACTTAAATGGAATAACCATACGGTCGACTTCCACACATATCACTCAATGGAATAGCCATACGGTCAACTTCCATACCCAATGCATTGGAGGTTATATCGTATCCACCTGTCCTCGTATTCACGGCACCACCCGTCAAATGGTTTATCACGTAACCACCCGTCAAATGTCCAAGTACCATTATAAAATCATAAGACATAAAACAAATATAATGGAAAGAAAACATTTCCACACTTTGATCACAATATATCACTTAAATATATTGACATAAATAATACATTATAAAAACCATTTTCAGTACCAAAATACATAAAATATTATATGGTATTTATTTCATTTTAAAAACATTACGGCTTATTGAGGATGCTAAAGACCAAATAATACTCACGACGGTGGAAATGGGTCGTTGTCACCGCGTACGTTAAAAGAAACATTCCCTTTTGTCGTTTAGTAAAACGCTTTGTAGAAAAAGATTCCTTTTGTATAAAAGTAAAATTCAAACGTGTTTATACACCGTATAAAAGAAAGTTGTGTATAAAACGAAATATGCCTCAATGAAAGGAGATTAAGACGATGTCCATTACCTCGGGCCCGACATGACTCGATCGTTCATTAATGTCCTGAATAATAAATGTGAGTTAATTTCGACATGCATAAGAACCATTTTCAAGTTCATTATTCCTTTTATATCACTTATTACCATGTTATGAAAATTATGTAATCATTTAAGCTAATAACAGTCATTTTGTCAATATTTGGTACTTCAGTCAAAAGTGGACTTCTTTTATTTAAAAGTTGTTCACGTAGTCAAATATCCATTATCTCAAAAATGATATTCATGATGTAGATGCCATATATATCATATATATCCATTATATACATTCATTTATAATATTACATAATCATTTAGAGGTATGAAATGAAATGCACCGTTCTGGAGATGGTAAGCCGTACATACGCATGAACGCTGCTTTTATTTCTATGTCATATTAATGGAATTAAAACGAAATTAGAGATATGTATATTTTAAGTCCAGTATTATATTCACCATTTAGATGTAACATACATCATATATATCCAATATATATATGTACCTATAATTGTACATTACTTTTGGGGAAAGGAAATGAAATGCACTATTCAGGGAGACGGTAAGTCGTACATACGCATTAACACTACTTTCATTTAAATATCATAATTTAATGTAAAGAAATAATAATTATATAAAGGTATATTATAATTACAGTATAATATCATATATAATATCATTAAATCTATCCTTTATATGAACCACAAATGGTATTAATGAATCAAATCACTCTAAGGGGGCGGTAGTCCGCACTTCCTAAAATGAAGATACCGCGTTTACCCATAATGGAAACCATAAATGTATGCCACAAATGAAAAATACAGAAGCATAAAGAAAACATAAACATAATATATATAATATATAAATATAGTGATATCTTAATGGCCATCATTAATGGTGTTAAAAGAATATTGAACAATCATCGTTTCGTGAGGCAAAAATTCACCAACCACAGAAAAAGTATGTTCTTTAACCATTAGATGAAGGTGTGTGTAAGTGTAGCTCGAATCCTTCTTATAACAACATAATAGTATATTCAATATAATTTTTTTTTACAAAACAAATGAATAAAAATAGTTTATGGGGTTGGTGAAGAAAAATAAAACAAAAGAACATTAGAGAAGACTTTACCTTTAAATCGGGTAACTCCCCTTGGTTTGAGCCTAAAGGGTTCCTTGAAGAGCATTCTGCCTAAGATAAGGCTTCTATGATTAATAGAGGGATGTTTAGAGAAATAATTATAAATATTGGCCGATCCAAAGGCATGAGAGGTGTGGGTAAGGAGGTAGAGGAGGGGGCCTTTTATAAGAGGAGAGGAGGGGCACTCTTGGAAAGGTATAAATTGTTTCTTTATTTTCAAATCATTTTCGGATTTTAAAGGTTCCACATTGATGTATTTTGAGGTGATAAGAGTTCTAAATCCACCCACCCAATAGGTTTTTTACATGTGTAGTTCTTATATTTTACATTATCATTTCATTTTATTTAAATCGTTAAATAATGAGATTATCACTGCATCATCATGATGTCATAAATAATTTAATTTATTTAATGTATAAAAATTATAAAAAAACAACTATGATGTAGGAAATATTTTTATATTTCCAATGAATATTTATTGTCAAAAATCTAACTTGTATAACCCCATGTAAAAATTGTTTTAGTAAAACAATACATGTTTGTGTCATTTTTACTTTTACTTTAAATAAAAGGCATTAATGTCATTATCTTACCCATGTGGCTCCATGAGGTCACAGAAATCGACCCATGGGTTGTCTTGGTTGGCCATGACTCATCCAATAGGGTTAGAACATGTGTCAAGATATTTTCATTTTATTATAAATTTTTTTACCTTAAATCAAACTAATTACCTTTAATCGCGAATAATAAAACTTAAAAGTTACTTTTCATAAAATATTATTTTCATCCCATTGAACCAAATTTTAATTAATAATTAAAATCATTTATATTGGATTTTTAAAATTCAAATTATAGAAGTGGTAAAGTCCCATTTAAACGAAAAATCAGTTTTTGTAACTACCACTTTGTGGTTTCACTATTCATAAAAAATTATTGTTTTTCCAAAAAATTAAAAAATTCACCCAAAGCTATATTTGATATTCCAGATTCAAAAATGATTTCTATTTTACAATATTCATAACATATTGGTTGCATTAATTAATTTTATAATTAAATCCCACTGTCAAATCAAATAGCGTGGTTTTAAGAAACAATATCTATCAAAAGATTGACCCTCGTTTATGTCCATTATCAAAGTGATATTAATTTCAATGACCACCATTGGATTAAATGGTAAAAATATATTCTAATTTCAATTTAAAACCAATTAAAAAAATAATATTACTATATAAAAAATTAGATTAAAAAGAGGTTTTGAATTAAAATACAACACTTTTCACTATTCATTAAAAAATGAACATTATCCGAAAATTACAAGAAATTCATACAAAGTAAATTTCAATGTCCCAATAATATATAATAAGTTTATTTTGACAAATATATATTATTAAATTGTCAAAAGTTATATTTAAAAATTATTCGCCATCAAAAGGTGGTAAAATAATCTTATAAAAATATTAGAGTATTTCATGCTTAGATTGGATTTATTATCATTTTAAGCATCTAAAGCACTATCTAATTCATAAATAGACATATATAAGAATATCTATTATTCATTACATACTTGGGATGTTACACGGCCATGCACCAAGGCATCATCGCTCGGTAGGATATCCACGGGTACACTACTTGGAACCCTTGTTAGTTGTCTACGTGGAGGCATCCTGAAAAAAAAACAGGTGCATCATGATCAATAAGTATACCTAGTGATATTTATCAAATAGTTTACAATGAAAAATTTTCACCACATACACGAAATTGTTGTTTTCGTGCACTAATTCAGAAAATCAGATGTCAGGGTCCTGCTATATGGATACATCGGCTACCGCACAAACACTGGATTAATAAAACTGATAACCACACTCACTACACTTAACACTATGGCTGTTAAGAAGACCAGAGCCCCATGTTATATGGTAGAACCAACTCCTCTAATATCAATTTGTCATGACCTGTCACTCGGGGCCTGTTTCGTGACTAACCAAAGACCGTCTTCCATAGGCCAGGGTCTTGCGAGCAGCACCGAAGGCGTAATTCCCCAAAACTGAGAAGGCACTGCTTTTATAACCTGTAAACAAACACAACGAAGCACAAATTTGGATACAAACATAAGGTAATTTGAAAAGTAAATAGAGTGAGTATAGTAATTAAAGGCGTAGAATACAATCCCAACTATAATGTTCAAGAAATTGAAATGTACAAGTAAACTAGAAAAACTCTTGTGAACACCCACCAAGGATCCTACCTATATGGTTGGTAAAGCTCTCAAATTTCTATCTCAACGGTCCAAATCATCTAATTTCCACCATCATGCTACCTCCAGTCTTGGAAATCTCATCCTCATTCATCGATGTCTGTCATCTATACCAAATAAAACAAGGTGCGAGCATTTCCCGTGAAGGGGTGAGTATAATGATACTCAGTAAGGATCCCAAGACCCTCAAGGTCTCACAAATTCATCCAATGATAAATGAAAAATAATGTAATAAATTGAAAACCCAACTTATGTATATGAACATACATATACCCAAGTTATCATGTAAACCCATCTCAATCATGATGAAACTCAAGGTCCAACTCAAAAGCCCAAAGCTCGTCTTTTTCACAAAGGAAGGAATACCATGATGGTAACTACCACAAAGGCATACTATATATAAGAATACCACCAAGGTATTATGACAAAGGAAAGTACCACATAGGTACACCACATAGAAGAATACCATAATGGTATCACCACGAAGGTAAAAACTCATCTCATAACAGGATTAACTTAAGTACAGAGGTATAGATGATTAGATGTAACTACTCAATAATCTTACTCTGTTATAAGGCCAACCCAAATAGGATCCTAGTACATCATCAAGCCCATAAAAGATTGTAGTACATCTTTAGACCCACACAAAATCCTAGTATGACATTAGACACACACTAGATCCTAGTACATCATCATACCCACACATGATCCAAGTATATCATCAGACCCACAGAGGATCATAGTGAATCGTCAGACCCACATAGAATCCTACTAAGACATCAGACCCCCACAAGATCCAAGTACATCTTCAGACGCACACAGAATATGAGTACATCATCATATCCACACAGGATCCTTGTACATCATCTGACCCACACACAATCCTAGTAAATCATCAGAACCACACATGATCCAAGTACGACATCATACCCACATAGGATCACATTACATCATTATACCCAAATAGGATCCTAGTGCATCATCAGACCCACACGTGATCATAGAGTATTCCCACATGGATTCTTAGAGTTGATCCATGTGGGATCCACCAATACAAAACCACGAAGAATCTGTTTCTCATGTTACGGCCAGCTATAGGGTTCCTGCACTATGCTTGCCTGTCTCCTAGAGGGTCCTCTCCCCAAGCTTCTGGTTGATACTATAACATCCATGAAGAATGATGAAGAAGTATCCCAAAGGACAACCATGTAATATGGGTCTCAACACAATAGTCGATGCATCAATCATATGACCGGTTTGTATGTTATTATCCTTTTAGTCCTGCGGGCCTGGTTGGATTTGTGATCGATCCAACCCAACCGTACCCCAACACTATCCAAATATCAAGTTGGGTATACCAACAAGATCGTATCGTTCCAAGGTTTCAGGAACTATAGACGGTTCATCAAACGGAGGTTCGATGACAATGTTATGGGAAAAAGAGAAGAAATGGGTCGAAGTAGGTCTGGGTCCGGTCCGACCTAGCCTGGGCCGACCCAACCTGGTGCGGGTCGACCCAGCCCACTGGGTCCGGCCTGGCCTGCTGGGTCTGGTTCGTCCCGCGATTGGTTGTCTGGCCCGGCTGCATGCGATGGGGAGTTGCACACCCCTCGCCTCCACTCACTGAATGGCTGGAGCCATTCAGTCGCCAGTAGCACACGGGACCCACAAGTCCATCTCAGTTAAAATCGGTCGGACATAATGTCCGACACCTTTGCCTCCCAACGACGCATCCTGCGCCAAACCTCCACAGGCAGCCGAACAATGGTCACCCACCCTTCACTGCCGCAACACAAGCCACAACCCTTGCTCACCAGGCGGCATGAACTTGCACTGCCACCCCATCATGCAACCAGACATTTCTGGCCGCCACCCTTGCTCTACCATGGATGACGAGCTGAAACACTTCTCCGGTGGTGTGGTTGTGCCGCACCATCATCATGGTCATCTGTGGTGTCGACCTCCATTCTCGAGCCCCACCAGAAACGGTTTCTATCCTCCTCCATCGCGAAGAACAAAAAAAGAACCACAAGATGTGTGGAGTGGTTGGGCCATGTTCGTTTGGCATGTACCCTCTACGTTAGTGTGGTAGCAAGCAGCTATAGGGAGGTGAATCAAAATGAGAGTAAAAATAATGCTGATCAATAAAAAACACCCCTACCTCATAGTTTTGTTGACGTTGAAGAGGAGGAAAGGATGAATGTTAGTAAATTCTTGTTGAAGATGTCACACGTTGGAGTTGGCGTGTTCTTTGTTAGAGAAGGTGGCGGGTTTTTCATTGTAGAAGATGGCACATTATTCATTGGGAGAGATTGATCCACCAATGTGATCCCATTCTCCAATGATTTCCCAAGAAAACAAGCGTGGAGCCAACAGCAATATTATGGTCATAAATTTAATTTTTTGGCACAAATGGACTTATCATAATTAAGTCTCTCAATTAATTTAGCACAATTAAATGGAAGGAATAAATTAATGGGCAGTTGAGAGGTTACCCTCCATTATGAGGGGTTCGGGTGGTCCCCACCACCATAGATGTTAAATTGGGGGTTTTATAGCTCAGGTGGTCCCCACCACCAAGCATTCCAAAAGGAGATTATAATATAAAAATAAATGTTTATTTTATTTTTACTTCCATGAAATATCCCAAAAAAAACGTTCACCCTCGACATACTATGGTCGATGTGAAGGTATCCTTAATTTAATACCGGTGATACGAGTTCAATGGTTCACGCAGATTTCAATTTTTTCCCCGAGTGAAAAAGTTAGAATAACCCGCTTGTACGTTTACTGAACGTACCTAAAAAAGTTCAGAAATTCTTTCCGAGCACATCGGGCCTCGGAATCACGCACCGTCATTTTTCACGGACTCGTAATATTCCCTTAAAATTTTGATAAATTACAAGTAAATTCAAGGACTTAACAATAATTATGTATATAATGTAATATGTGTAATTTGTTTGGGTACTACCACTACTAGATCAAGGCCATGTGAAAAAAATACAATTTATATGGTACTACCTATTGTGACCGATAATCCATGACATGACTATAACAAGCCCTGGTGATATCAAAATATAATTTATAAGCTCTATAGGGATTACATAGGGTTTGGATTAGTTCTTTTATCATTATTTACATCAACTCATGAAAGGAATAATCAAAATATTTACACCATGAAATCTTCACCACTTTCATGGTCATTCCCATTCAAAGCATGCCTTGGTGGGAGAAGTTATGAATAGATTTTATGTTTTATCTAGAAAAAAACATTGAAGATACATCTATTTATCAAATCCAATGGCCTATATTAATATATGATTTCTCCATATTTCTCCATTTAAATAGATGCATCATCTTCCAAGATAATAAGAACTCCAAAATTAATATGTTCCTTTAATAAATGATGCATAATAAGTTTAACAAAAACTCAATTCTCTATAAGAGGTCCTAATATAACCTATAAATACTAATGATATTCCACCATTTAAAGGTATTAAATAAGGATATCATCATAAAAAAAATGAATGAATCAAAAAAATTGTGAAGGGCCTCCGTCATGAGGGGGAAAAAATATTTGGCATATTTTTCTAGACCGACAACATTATAATGTTTCCATATCATCCATATTTGTTCTTATAATTTTGACATGGTATGAATGATGATCTCACCCTCACACGATGATAATGAATTATAAAATCAACATAGGATAATTCTTGGATGTTTATATACTATCCAAACATGTCTTCGATCTGAGGAATCCTATATAGGTATATAAATACCATTTTGTTTAGTTTTCTATAATTTATCCACAAGAACTATTAACTATCAACGATTTTAGTAAAAAAAATATGTGGAGCCTGAAGGGGTCTTATTTGGAATGGTGAACCCTTGGATTTAAAATCTTCAATCAAAATGATAATGTCATATTAAATTTCTAGATTCATCCAATATTGTGGAGTGTAAGAATCCTTGATTCCTTGTATAATATATATCATGCCCATGATCCAACTCTTAATTAGTAACACCATGAATTCCTCTAGGTTAATGTCCTAGAACTAAACCACCATTTAATAAAAAAGTCAATTATGATAACCAAGAAAACTTAATACCTTACACAAAAATTGGATGGAAACCTCTACAAACATGTGGGAATATAGTCTTTCTCACCCTTCCTAGAAACATCATTCTCTAACATGGGATTAATATGACCATATAGTGAAATGAACATCATCCACCATTACTAGTATCCAATATGAGATTTTCATAAATGATTTTTGAACGTACCAATGAATATATCAAAGTGAGTTATCTCTATGAAAAAGTGAACACATAGAAACTAATAACCCCAACCTACAAATAATTCACACAAAAATGATGGACACACTATGAACACACTCTCAAGAAAGTATATATTTACATAACTCCATAAAGGTAGTCTAAAGAAAATCCTAAAACATCATTTAACATAGTAATTATATAGGATTGATAATCCCACATATTCAACAATAAAATGATGAACTGGATTCTACAATTACCATACCCTAGAGTGTAAATTTTATGATCATTTGATCATTATGGGAATAAGGAACTACATGATACATTCCAAAATTTTGGACATATGGACTTACCAAACTCCTCAACCCTGTACTTCCCCATAGCCAATACTTCTCTGGATACTACGCTACATGTATTTTTCATCTCCCTGATCGGCTACCAAAATCTCTAACTACCCACCAATAATGGTGTAACTGAGCTACCCCTAGAAATGTATACTATTTGGGATCCCCTTTCAGTTTTTCCTATTGAAAAATCATACAAAATCCATGGAGGTAGAATATATTTCATAATTCACATCATTCAAATTGTTATGGTTACATTGGGTCTAAATATATCCCAACCCATTATAATAGTTACACTATGGTAAACCTATAATCTTTCTAATTTTATATCAATTGACCAAAAAAATCACATTGTCTTAGTGCTTCGACCATCTAGATGAACCATGGAGTTCCCTAAAAATGGAACACTCTCTATTCCATTACCCTCTCTCTGTACCCATATTGAAATTAGTGGTTGGGGTACTAAATTTGAAGTGGTTGTATGGAGGATGATATTTACAGGAACATGAATCACATGACCCATTCCATCAACAAAATACATCTCTCGAATGATCAGATACTTTTTCTTTGGAGTGGAGAAGAATTAAAATAATGTGTAGTCAGTATCATACTCTTTGACAGATATGATCTCCAACATAATCTATACAAACTCCATGGCTCCATCAAGATGTAAGATCATCTAAAAGAAATCATCATATAAGTGGGTCTAAGATTCCATCAATGGAATGACTATCTATTTCACATATGAGAATAACATGTCCCCCATAATCTCATTGATCTCTATAGTATATAAATAGTCAATACCACACTCATTTCTCCAGGGGTGTTGAGATGTTTATAGATGTTTTGAATGCACCTAATCCCAATTGTGGCTACTAGGAGCCACTGTCCCTCATGAAATGTGGTCAACATTTGAGTTTAAATTTCTAGTTAAACTCATTATTTAATGGAATAGTGAAAGGTAAGACCCACCCCATTAAATATTTTACTCATAACAATATCACATTGAGATCATCGTCTATAACTACATCCAACACTATAGGATGATCTATCTTGATACCCTCAGGGAAGTGCTCATTATTAACCACATTTAACTCAAATGAGATATGACATGATTTTTTGTAACAATTAAAATAAAAATTAGATTACCAGAATATAATATTTCATGACATTATAATTTTAGAAAAATTGTAAGAGGTATATCCTCATAGTATTTTATACACCAATAGTAATTTTACACATATAACCGGGGATCCCTCTTTATCCACATCTACCCATTCTAGTTTAATTTCAAAATAATCATGATTAATTATACATATAAATTTCACGAATATCAATTTTATAATAAAAAATAAAAAATATTTTATGTATAATGTTTAATTATGATGTGTATTGAAAAAAAATTAAAATAAAACACTTGTATGTTTTGATTTGAACTCCACCTAACTGGAACAAAATGAATACTGTATATAAAATAAGGATGGAAAGTTAAATACTTTAACCATGTCACATTATTGTGAAAATTATGTTAAAACCCCAAGGTAATGTCATGAGTTTGTGTGTTCTTAAAGGTCACATGAACACAAACCTCTTTCCATTAAATCCTAACTTTGAAAATCTCATATATCTATAACATCACACCCAAATGTTCCACACAAGGTGGAGTTCAATCGAATAATTTTTAATATAAATATAAATAAATCCATTTTAATGGAGACATAGGTTTCCATCATTCATGGAGTTTTTATCCCCATGGATGAGCATATTATCAAACCATGAAACAACACATCCTCCCCTCTACTAGACCTAAATAGTGAGGCAACGAAAAGGTCCTTTAATTCTATATTTTACCTTACCACTCCAGAATCCACATAAAATATTATCTCAGTAAAATAACTATATGGAATTATTCACCCCTCCTACTATAAAAAAGGATGTGAAATAGATGTTAATTATCATGATGTTACCATTTAAATAATATTTTCACATTTTATACTGTAAAAAATGGAATAAAATAAATTATATATCACCCACTCAGAAATAAATAATTTCATAAAGGAATTAACCTGATAAAATGTTAATATAAAACTCATTCTATAAATGTAAATACCCATAAATTTCAAAGAAATTATTTTATTAAATTTTTTTGGGATTTTACGAGTACGTAGTTTTTGACGGCACCTCACTCTTAGGGCTGGTGTGCCCAGAATAAATTTCTGAAGTTTAGCTCGGGTACGTTCAGTGAACATACGGGCGGGTTTTTCTAACTTTTGATCTGGTGCTCAGAATTAAAATCTGAGGGCACCAATGAAACTACATCGTCAGTTATTTCTTAGGAGGAGCTTTCCCGAAGGTGCGTTTTCTCGGGATAAGTTGTCAAAAAAGGATTTAAATGTGATGTAAATAAAATTGTGCTAGAATTTTATTTCATATTCTACATTGTTATAACCAATGTGTGGAAGTTGGGTGAGACCCACTTGTTGTTAACTACCCTTGTGAGAATAAAGGTGGGGTGGGGGCCACACGATCCCAACCCCTCACATTCCCTAACTCCTATAAACCCCCCCACTTAAGATGTGTAAATCATCATAACTTTTAAACTTCCCATTAATTTAGTGACTTCCCCTATCCTCACATTTAATCATGCCAACACACTAATTCAATTAATTGAATTAATTTTTTGATTTTTGAACTCATGGCGCGACTTAATAAAATACGAAGAGCTTATTTTATTTTTGGGGTTGGATTGGTTGTGTTGAGGATTTGAGGAGAGAGCTCTATGTCTATTTAAGAACTTCATCTTCTCCGGCGATGAAAATATTCATCCTCAATGAAGAATGACAACACTTGATCACGGATAATCGACTCAGCGACCCAGTATCTTTGGTCCTCTTCTTCCTCCATGATAAAGGAGGAGGCACCGACGTGGAAACTCGCCAACGACGCCTCGTTCCTTGTCCTCTCTGCAGCTAGTGTGAGACGTTGTTCCCTTCTAGTATGCACACCAACGCCGTCATCGAAACCACCCCCGCGACGCTAGCTTCCACGAACTTCTTTTGAGTAAGGGGGTAAGTTCAAATTTAATCAATTAAATTTGTGCTTGTTGTCGTTGAGATTACTCATTCTTTGTCCGCTTGCTATCGGTATAACGGGAGGAGGTCAGAACGCACAAAAATGACTGACCCTCCAGCCCATTGTTGTTGTCATTCATTGTGGATTGAAATGAGGCGACGTTGTGCCATTGCACCACACGGGGATGAGAGAACCACGGACGAAGTGGGCCGCAATGAAGGAGCGCGACGCTGTTGCACACTTCCTGGGAGGCCGAAGGAAGGCACGACCGAGGGAGGGCAGCAACGGAGGGGTGCGGTGCAGTCGCGTCGTTCCAGAGCACCATAGAGGGCCACGGCTGGGGTGGGCCACAGTGGAGGGTCACAGTGCCATCATGCCGCGCTAGACGGAGAGGAGTCGTGGCCTATGACCATGGCGGTTCGGGTGAGCTGCTGGCTGGGCAGGCCGCTAGAGCCATCTAGAGGCAGGAATCTTTGGTTCCACAGGATAAATTAAGGCCGAACATAATTGGATGTCCGTTTCTAAATCATGTGGGCAGCGCCCCTGCATCCCGCTCGGCCGAAGGCCGAGCCGCTGGCCATGCTGGCCGGGCCGCCCGTGCCGGTCAGGGCCGCATGCGCTGGGCCGGACCCCAGCGCCGGGCCGGGCTGTGGCAGTTGGTCCGGGGCGAGGCAGCCGACCCGGGCCGTTCCCTAATTGGCGGGACCCCGATCTGGGTGAGGTCGTCCCGGTTTGGGCCGACCTAGGAGTATCGGGCCGGGTCGGACCGGGCCCGAACCCCCAGATTTCTGGACATATCCATTCAAATGCCCATAACATGGGCTAAGGACCTCCGATCGAGGCACTGCCAGTTGTGTAGCGATCCTTGGATTGAGGAGATCCATTTGGTATACTACACTAAAGGTTTTTGAGAACATTGTTTATGGATGGGTTTGTTCGAACACGAAACCAACAGGGCCCTCGGAGCAGAAACGCTTATAACTTGATCTCCGAACATTCGATTGACGTTCCGTGGAATTTTTTGGATTCCTCTTAGCGAGATGGTTGTTTTGGATTACTCCACTAAAGGTTTTGATGAAGTTGGAGTACGACCGAGTTGGTTTTATCTTAAAAACCAAACAACCCCCTAGGACAAAAAAGCCAATAATTCTCAGACCGGGCATCCTATTGATGCGCCGTCTGTTGAATTGTGTTCCTATTGATGAAACAAAATATTGTGATACATCAACTCTGGATTTCGTGACAGTTGAGGTATCTACCCCTTGGATCGTGGATCAGACCCTCCTGGAATCAAGTGTGTTGTGTGCTGAAACCCTAGAGCTGGAAGCGATGAAGATGACTTTCGTACTAGGATCCTCCTAGGGTTCGATGAGGAGGACTTCCGTACTGAGATACTCCATGTGTTAGATGAGGACAACTATAATACTAGGATATACCGTGGGTTCGATGAGGATGACTATCGTACTGGGATCCTCCGTGGGTTCGATGAGGACGACTACTGTACTAGGATCCTCCGTGGGTTCCACGACAATGACTACTATACTTGGATCCTCCGTGGGTTTGGCAGTGGTGACTACTAAACATAGAGCCTACGTGGGTTCAACAGAGGAGATGATTCAGAGGCTACATCTAATCATATCCACCCCTCTAGATAAATGGATACCCATGTGAGATGATTCTTGAATTTCAATCGTTATCTTCAATATGTTCGACTTGCATTCTTGTGTGGATTGGGTTGTGAATTACTATGTGGATTGTTTTTTCCTATCCTGTGTGGACTAAATCGAACATGGGCTCAGTTATGGAAGTCGAATTGGAATTGATGACTTAGGTATATGTATGGGCATATGCCTAAGTAGATTTTGTTGTTGCTGCGTGATTGTAACTTTCCTTTGTGGTTTATCCTTCGTGGATTCTGGGAGACCTATGGGGGTCTTGGGGTCCCTACTGAATAGCATATACTCACCCCTACATGGACTATGCCCGCACTATGTTGTGTTGGATGCGGATGACATACAACACTGATCTAGGTAGGACCTCATTGAGATGGACGGTTCCCAGAGGAGGATCATTGGATGAGGCATACACAAAGAGGAAGGCTGAAGCTGAGGAGAATAGGATACTATCTATACCCACCCTTCAGGTGGGATTCTCCGAGGATGGCTCGGTGTTGCTGCATTACTTTTCTGCCTGTGTACTCTCTTTTCAGTTGTCCTGTACTTTCAGTTGGGTTTGTATTCTGGCCCATTTACTTTCCAGCACTTACTTTTGTACTTAGTATACGTAGTGATTACTTTAGCTTGCTTACTCTGAGGTGTTTGATTACTTACATAAAGGCAATGACTTCCTTTATATCAGGATTTATGCCATTGGTGCTAGTCGCCAGCCCCGAGGATGGGTCGTGACAAATTTGTATCAGAGGAGTTCGGTTCTACCACAGAACTCAGGACTATGATCTCTCTTCTATGTGATGCAATAGTGTTAAGGGTATTGAGTGTGGTTATCAGTCTAGGGAGTCCAGTGTTGGTGCGGTGGCCGACATATCCATAAACTAGGACCCTAGCTTCTGATTTCCAACTCAGTGCATGAAAACATTGATTGCATGTGGGTTTGATGTTTTCATTGTGATTACTTGTGTCAGCTCACCAGGTATACCGTATTGACCGTGGTGCACCTTTCTCTTTCCCGGATGGCATCATGACAGTAGCCAGCAAGGGTTCCAAGCTTTGTGCGAGACGGCATCCCATCGAGCGAAGAGGCATCGGTGGAGGGCCCTATTACAGCGGAGGCACCAGCGGTACCTCTACCCGCCGAACCACTGATGCCACTACCCCCAACTGCTGAGAATGCACGTCGCTTTAGTGCACTGCACAAGTTTAAATATTAGAGACTGCCTAGGATCCATGGAGATACGGACCCTCAGGAAGCCGAGGATTGGTTGGAGGCTGTTGTTTGAGTTTTCAGATTAGTAGGGACACCATATGACCTCATGGTGAACCTTGCGGCGAGTCTCATGCACACATCAGTAGGTAGATGGAGGAGCCTGATGCTCTGGGTGCATGATGAGGCATCACTTCTTTGGATGGAATTCGAGAGCCTCTTCCACTCGGAGTTCGATCCAGCCACCCTCTGGGCAGTGTGCATCCAGGAGATACTATAGCTGCAGCAGGGAAGCATGACAGTATCCCAATACTCGGCAAGGATTACTGATCTCTTGTGCTACTCCACTGATTTGGCACGAGACTCGTTCTTCAGGGCCCAGACCTTCGAGTAGGGACTGAGGCATGAGATCAGGTCTTTGATGATCTCCCTCAATATCCTGATGCAGGTTGGGGTGTTAGATAGAGACCTTCTATTAGAGAGTTTTCTCGCTGAGCAGTCACTAGTGGTGAGACCCTCCACAAGACGTCCCACAATAGAGTCTTCTGCAGCCGGCAGTAGACAGATGATGCAGAGGACCAATTGAGCCAGACCATCAGATGAGAAATCTCAGGAAACATGTTTTTTTGTGCAGGGCACACGATACAGAGCCTGCCACACGAGGAGCAGGCAATGCTATGCATGCGGAGGGTAGGGTCACATGGCTCGAGACTGCCCGACCCGCCTGGAAGATGAGAAGTAGGTGGTAGAGGGACCTCCCAGGCAGAGGTTTGACCATGGCGGTCCGCAGGGATTAGGCGGACGAGGTATAGGAGCTAGCCGAGCAGTGGATGGTGGACGATGCTTTGAGGCCCTACCACCACCACTACCCGGAAGACCTCCCCAACCATAGGGAACTGGTGGATAGGGGAGATCTCAGAAAATTGCTACTGAGGCCTACGACCATGGAGCTCCGGGAGTAGATATACAAGAGCGGGACTAGCTCTAGTCATAGAGAATTTTGTTCATGATTCTTATAGCTTTGTTGATGTTTTTTTGTGGATTATTTGTGTCTTTGTACCTTGAGCTACATTAATAAATGACACATGTTCTTGTGACGTTTCATTCCCTGTCCTTTCTATGTTGTTGATACTGAGGGGTTATAGTTAAAACCATTTACTTGACCCTCACTTCTAGGATTCCTTCTAGAGGAGACCTAGTGACCGCACACTTCTATATATAGTGTTACTCGACGCTTGGAGGCGACAATAACGGTTGGATCGCTTGGTAGTAGCTTCGATGCCTTAAGACGTCCTTCATGACATGAAATTGTACCGTTCATTTCTGGATTTACATTATTAGGCAAAGAACATGGTTTTTCCAGGGGATGAAACCATATTTCTCTTTTCGGCAGAGGAGGAATCTCAGTAGCTCTGGTAGATCGTAGAAGTAGAATAGTGGAGATGAGTACTTACAAACGGCTAGTCTCACCCGTTGTTCGTCGAGTGAATGGTTTACAATTCTAACCAAATATTTAGTCTCAATTCAATCCTATCTCTGAGGGACATGAACCTGATATAGCATAAATGACTCGAGTTCCTCCAGGACTATGACATTGAGATAGACTATACTCCTGGGAAGGGGAATGTAGTAGATGATTCTCTTAGCAGGATGTCGGGCATCCAGCAACTTGGAGTGGTGACGGAGCAAGTAGCCACTTTTTAGATACCCTTTGTGGATAGTGTTGAAGTTAGTATGTGTCGAATCGGAGAAAGTGCAGATCATCCAGGAGTAGATGAAAACAGCACAGAGTAGACTAATTCATATGATTATAGGAGACATAGACCACTAGAGTTCGAGGGTGGCGACCACGTTTTCTTACGGGTCTCACCTCGACGAGGTCTAAGGAGATTTGGATGAGGTGGAAAGCTATCTCGGTGCTTCATAAGACAATTACAGGTTCTCAGCAGGATTGGCGAGGTGTCTTACCACCTAGCTCTTCCACCTCAGTTGCATCGGGTGCACGACGTCTTTCACGTATCTCATCTGAGGAGATATGTTCACGATCCAATGCATATCATCAACCATGGGAAGCTAGACGTTGATGACTAAGTTAAATTTGCGGAGGTCCTGGCGGAGAACGAGGATCGATAGGAGTGGGTCCTACATGGATGGTCTATTCCTCTAGTTCACATCAGGTGGCAGCACAAAGCCTGTAGGAGAACCCATGGGAGCGGGAGGATCAGATGCATGCATTGTACTCCCTTTTTGTTTCCATAGTTTTTGATGTATTTTTACTGGGATGTAAAGCCTTGACATGGTAGTAATGTAATGACCCATAAATTTCAAGGAATGTTTTTTCATAATTTATTTGGGATTTTACGAGTACGTAGTTTTTGACGGCACCTGATTCCGAGGCCCGGGGTGCATGGAATAAATTTCGGAAGTTTACCTCGGGTACATTCAGGAAAAGAACGAGCGGGATTTTCTAACTCTTGATATGGTGCTTAGAATTGAAATATGAGGGCACCGATGAAACCGAAGCGCTGGTTATTACATAGGAGGACCTTTCCAGAAGGTGCGTTTTATCGGGAGAAGTTGTTAAAAAAAGGATTTAAATGTGAAGTAAATAAAATTGTGTTACAATTTTATTTCGTATTCTAAGTTGTTATAACCGATGTGTGGAAGTTGGGTAACACCCACTTGTTGTTAACTACCCTTGAGAGAATAAAGGTGGGGTGGGGACCACACGATTCAAACCCCGCACATTCCCTAACTCCTCTAAACCCCCCCCCCCCCCACTTAAGATGTGTAACTCATCATAACTTTTAAACTTCCCATTAATAGGGTGATTGCCCCTCTCCTCACATTTAATCATGCCAACACACTAATTCAATTAATTAAATTATGTTTTTGATTTTTGAAATCATGGAGTGACTTAATAAAATAAGATGAGCTTATTTTATTTTTGGGGTTAGATTGGTTGTGTTGAGGATTGGAGGAGAGAGCTCTAAGTCTCTTGAAGAACTTTATCTTCTCCGGTGAAGAACACCTTCATCCTCAACGATGAATGACAACACTTAGTCAAGGATCATCATCTCAGCAACCTTGTATCTTCGGTCCTCTTCTTCCTCCATGACAAAATAGGAGGCACTGACATGGAAACTCGCAAATGACATGTCGTTCCTTCTCCTCTCCGCAGCTGGTGTGAGACGTCATTCCCTTATTGGACACACACAAACACCGTCATCGAAACCACCCACGCGACACTAGCTTCCATGAACTTCTTTTGAGGAATGGGTTATGTTCAAAGTTAATCAATTAAATTTTCCCTTGTTATCATTGAGATAACTCGTTCTTTGGCCACTTGCTATCAGTATAACAGGAGGAGGTCGGACAACACAAACACGACTGACCCTCCTCCCCATTATTGATATTTTTCATTATGGCTTGAAACGAGGTGAAGCGGTGTCATTGCACCACACGGGGAGGAGACAACTATGGTCGTAGCAGGCCGCGAAGAAGGAGTGTGGCACCGTCACGCCGTGACGGTGAGGCCGAATGAATCCGCAATGGAGGGGAGCGACGCCGTAGTGCAGCCCCGGATGGGGAGGAGCCGCGACCTATGGACGCGGTGGTTCGGGGGAGCGGTCGGCTGAGTCGGACATTGGAGCCAGCTGAAGGTTGTACCCTTTGGGTCCCTTGGCCTCAATTATGGCGGACCATAATTGGCCTGCCATTTCTCAATCAAGGGGGGAAACGCCCCCTGCATCCTGCTCGGCAGAAGGCCGAGCCGCTGGCCATGCCGGCTGGGCCGCCCGCACCGGGTCAGGCCTCCTACGCTGGGCCGGACCACCGTCTCGGGCTGGGCTGGGCCGCCTGAGCCGGTCCGCACCCTAATGGGCCGGACCCGAACCCGGGTTGGGTCGACCCATGGGTTCGTCCCGGGTTGGACCGTGCCCGAATCCGCTAATTTCCAGACAGATCCATTAAAACTCCCATAACATGGGCTACAGACCTCCGATCGGTGCACCGTCAGTTGTGTAGTGATCCTTGGATCGATACGGTCATTTAGGTATATATTACACTCAAGGTTTCAGAAAAATTTGGCTATGTCTGGTTTGGTTCGAACACGAAACCAACCGGGCCCTCGGAGCGGAAATGCTTATAAATTGAGTTCCGGACTTTCGATTGACATGCCGTTGACTTTGTTGGATTCCTCTTAGTGATATGGTACCGTTGGCTTACTCCACTCGACGTTTGGATGTAGATGTAGTACAGTCGAGTTGGTTTTAGCTTAAAAACCTACAGGGCCCCTAGGACGAAACATCCAATAACTCTCAGACCGGGCTTCCGATTGACGCGTCGTCTATTGCGTTGATTTCCTATTGATGAAACAGAACATTGTGATACATCAACTCTAGACATCATGATAGTTGATGTTTTGACCCCATGGCTCGTGGAGCGGACCCTCCTGGAATCGAGCGTGCTGTGTGCGGAAACCCTAGAGGTGGCTGCGACGAAGATGACTTCCGTACTAGAATCCTCCGTGGGTTCGACAAGGACGACTACCATACTGGGATCCTCCGTGGGTTCGACGAGTAAGACTACCATAGTGGGATCCTTCGTGGGTTTAACGAGGGTGACTACCATACGGGGATCCTCCGTGGGTTCGACTAGGATGACTACTGTAATGGGATCCTTCGTGGGTTTGACTACCGTGTTGGGATCCTCCATGGGTTCGACGATGATGAATACTATACTTGGATCCTCCGTGGGTTCGACAGCGACGACTACTATACTTGGATCCTATGTGGGTTTGGTAGATGAGATGATTCAGAGGCTACAACTAATCATCTCAACTCCTCTTCGTAAATGGATACCTGTGTGATCTGAGTCATGAATTTCAAACATTATCTTCGATATGATCGACTTGCTTTCCTGTGTGGATTGGGATATGCTTTCCTGTGTGGATTGGGTTGTACTATCCTATGGGGACTAGATCGAACTTGGGCTCGGTTATGTAATCCGAACTGGAATTGATGACTTAGGTATATGTATGGGTATATACCGAAGTAGAGTTCATTGTTAAATCATGATTGTATCTTTCCTTTGTGATTTATCCTTCGTGGATTCTGGGAGACCTACGAGGGTCTCGGGGTCCTAATGAGTAGCGTATACTCACCCCTGCACAGATTATTCCCACACAACATTATGTTGGATGTAGAAGACGGACAACGCTGATCAAGGTAGGATCTCGTGGAGCTGGACGGTAATCGGAGGTGGATCACTGGATGCAGCATACACAAAGCGGACAGCTGGAGCCGGGGAGTAGAAGAGACTATTTGTTCCCACCCTTCAGGTGGGATTCTCAGTGGATGGCTCGATGTTTCTGCTTTACTTTTCTACCTCTGTACACTCCTTTCAGTTGTACTTTACTTTGAGTTGGGTTTGTATTTTGGCCCATCTACTTTCCATCACTTACTTTTTTCTCAGTATACCTAGTGTTTACTTTATCTTTCTTACTCTTAGGTGTTTGATTACTTACATAAAGGTAATGTCTTCCCTTATATCGGGATTTACGCCTTTGGTGCTAGTCTCTAGCCCCTGGCCTGTGGAAGGCGGGCTTGGGGTAGTCCCAGCATGGGCCCCGAGGATGGGTCGTGACAATAAAAAATTAAATTTACACCAATTGATGAGTTATAAATTTTATACAATAATTCACACATGTCTATAATATTCAAAACAACAAAAGGTAATAAGAATGAAAACCCCAAAAAATTGTATGAGTACCATCAGAGTAAACATATCCATCCATTATACATTGAAATAAAAATTGTATTCTAGCAGGAAAATTTCATTGAATTAACTTGTATCTAAGAGGACTACATAGGTACAAACTAGTAATCCAAGTGGGGTGCGAGTAAAAGTCAGTAGGGAACCACCAATCGATTCTTAGAGAATATATAGTTTGAGGTAATATAGTGTATTATAGTGTATGTAATAATTAAAAGGGTAATGAAAATATTCAAATATTATGAATAAACCTTGAATTGTATGATACATGATGATAAATGCATCGAAAATACATACTTCATCCAGTGATGAGTGTGTCTTGGGTCATCACTATGTCGATTCATGAAATACTAAACATAATAAATCCACGAACTGATATTCAGATTCTGTATTTCAGGTTTCATGTAGAATCTACGTAAAAATCATGAAATTTACAAGCATCTTGTATCATGTAGAATTCATATTGTTCAACATGGAATTCCTAACTCACGTGTCATATAAAATACGATGTGATTATCCTAAAATACTGAATTAAAATTCAATTTTTTCTTCGTATTTCATATGGAATCTAATTATCTAATCATGGTATTACCAGTAATTTTATTTCATGTATCCTATGAAATTTATGAAGCTCATATGAGAATTCAATCATAATGACCTAATCTATAATGAAAAAACCATGTATTGTAGTTGACTATCATTAACCCAAAGGATATTGTCAATCCAATCATATTATCATTAATTTCAATAAAAACTCATTTTAAATTTATAATAGAGGGATTTCAAGAAGTATATTTATGAATATTTCATAATCTAATTTATCAAATTAAATAATGTTGACCAATTATAATGTTTTCAAATATTATGAAGGAATAACAGATATAATGAGATACTTTATGTTAAACCCATGGTCAACTCTCAAGTCTATGAAACCTCTAGTGATTCCCAATTTTCAAAAATCACAAAATATATAAGCTATTCACAAATAAAAAGCATGGAAAAGGTATCAGTTAAAAATTTGAAAGGGTTAATTCATATTCATTAGAGGCTTATATAATTATTTGATGGAACCAAAAAAACATTTTTTTATTCTATGTAAAATTCACAACAGACCAACATGACAACGTACATTTCAGACAATATAAGTAGTTGAAACATTATGTGATATCTCAAAAACTACCTATATTAGGTAATTTTAAATAATAAACAAGAAATAATAATCTGAAATATTAAATATTATCCTTCAATGTGGATAACTTTGCTGATTGTGTAATAGAAAAAATGGGAAAAAAAATTAGTTTTAATATTATAAAATGCATTAAAAATTGTAAAACATACCTCAAATCCATAAATAAAGGAATGGAATCTGCTAATCATGAAGGATAAGGTGTTTTCTCAATGGAAGGTGTATTATACTAGTGAATAGATTGAAATTTTATGATGGTTTTATGGTGATGAGTGGGAGAATACAAAACTACCCACGCCCCCCCTCACTTATGAAAAAATATAAAACCCACCTATAGGCTATATCGTCTCATCAACACACTAGTGGCCTTTTATGGATAAGTTTTCCAATAGAAATACCATTAGAAATATCGTTGCCTCTCACCAAATAGCTGTTGTCACCATAGCCTTATGAATATTTTCTCTAGCCTCCTATAACACCTCAAAAATGCATTTTTGTCCCATTAAACGACCTTCTATATTTATCAAAAAAATTATAGGGGAGTCATCATATATTAATTTGATTCATAATTTGTATAAGGTCTGGGGACTTAAACCCCACCTCAAAATATCAGAAGAAAATAATACCCACTAATTGATTGAAATGATAACCCAAAAAAACCTGACAATCCATACAAAACTGACCATGGATGTTTCCATATAATAAATATATGAGAAGGAATCCAATAAAATTTGTGAATATGATTGATTCACTTTATTAAAACACATTGAACTTATATATCATATTGAGTCTAAAGTATTAATAATGATTCAATATATTAATAAAGGGGAATACATGATGATAGAAAGACCAAAAATCCTTCTTTTATGTTATTATTATATGAAATAATGGTGTTACCTATGAATGTTTTTATGAGGTATTTTTTAGAATATTAGGATAAATATTTGATATTAAAAGAGGGTTCAATAATTTCATGTCAGGATTCAATCCCATGAGTATGATTTTAATGAAATCGTACACTATGGATAAATAAAAAAACCTCCTATACTATTATCAAAATAATGTACAAACTACTGGGTGCCTATAAAAAAACCTACAACTTCGTTGGATGTTATAAAGAGGTGTTTTAAAAGAAAACCCACCAATATTTACCTAGTAAAATTCCTTATTATACAAATTTTGGTAATATAACATAGGCTCCTTTATTTTTTTCTCAAAATTCTACCCAACGTATCGAAAAAACAATATAACTGTAATTAGAATTTACATGGTAAAATTAGAGGATAATTATAATATTGAATGATGAGTGTATTTTCATGTAATTTTGTTTCTCAAATTTATATCATTTATACATTATTTTTAAAATCACAACACTAGTTATTTTTCTTTTGTTTAGTCTTTAAAATATATTACATTCAATTTTTTTGTATGAATTTCTTTCATATTTTAGGTTAATATAAATTATAAAATAAATATATATTCTAAAACACATTCAATTCAAACTAAACATTTAATTTGACATTGTTATGACACTTAAGATGATGTTTTACCAAAAAAATGAATCTCAAAAATGTTGTAACAAGTGTTTTTTAGAAAATGTTATAAATATAAAATAAGAATTTCAGATATATGATATACAATCATATAATAAATATCATTAAACTACATGAATTATTTAATTTTTTAAAAAATTACATTAATTGAGTTAATTTTTTATTATATTTATTTGTTATTTCAAAGAGCATATATGTGTATGTATTTTTGTATAGATCATAGTTTTCATTATTATTTGTTAATTCTGATCATTTTGATTAACATGAGTCTATATGAACTAATTGTCTTCTAATTATTTTTTACTGATATGATTTTTAGTTTGGAATATTCTATCTTTCAAATATCCTATTGGATGAGTCATGATGACAAATTATTTTTTTGTTTTTCATTCTGAACAAATATAATCTTCGCAATGGAGACTCTTGCTTCAATTATTCTATTATTGTTTAATCTATTATATAATATTTACCATCGAAAGGGTTGAGTTAATGAACATCTCTAATGAATCTTGTATACATTAGTTCTTCTTACAGAACCTCTTTCAATTTTTTGATAAATGTGAAGAGTTACTGAAAATTAGAATTATGTGGTAAACATTTACTTCATAAATTTTCTTATTTTCATTTGGAACTGAATATTTTTATCTTATAAGGACTATTCCTAATTTACTATTTATTTTTTGTTAACTTATTAAATCTTTAATCATTAAAACATTAATTAAAACATTTTAGTATTACCAAAAATTTGTATTCTTTATAATATTTTTTATTAATGCATATATAAATATCAATCAGAACATTCAATCTAACATAGTTTTGATATGTTTTACATTTCCAAAAAATAATTATTTCTAGAGTAAGGATCATTATTTACACTACATTGGGGATGAATATAGAAACATAAAATAATTTCAATCTAATAATAAAAGTAATATTTTATTAGGGTTACTATGATTTTATTAGATATTTGATGAAATAATTCATTATTAATAGAGTTATCAACCATTTTTGGATGATATCCCATAATTAAAAAATACTGCGAAGAATATATACTAGTTTAATGATATGGATAAACAAGAATATAAATAAAAAATCCAAATTTCTAACCCTTTTAGATACTAAATTTCATGGAACATAATTTTTATGAAGCTTTATGTGAGAAAGTATATAGAATTTGGAGAATGATGGAATTTGGTCACTATAGAACTTATGATGTTATTGAAACATGAATAGTGTGTATTTTTTAAGATAATAAATAATTTATTAGTATTCTTAGAGGATCATTTGATCATATAGAATATTTTATTCGGAAAACTGTTAATAACCTTCTATCACTGGTCAAAATGATATTACCAATGATCATATTGTAGTAGTGATTATCAACATTATTCTACTGGAATGAGAAACTATGAGAAAATATATCGACGGCTTGAGGAATTTTAAAAATCATATTTTTAATGATTTTATTATCCCATATATGAAATATCGAGGTGTATCATTAATATATGTTGAAAGAATATAAGAAATAGAATGTGGTTTTTTATTATTCAATATATGCTAATGTAAATTCTGATAGCAATGTTTTTAATTCCTTGTGAGGTGAAAAAAGAATAACAATCATATAATTTATTTAAATTCCATAATTTAACACTTAAATATCATATAAACCATACCACAATAAGAAAAAAGGATTACTATCATTGAATATTAGATTTTGAAATGTTTTATTTCAATTTATTTTTTTAATAAATACTGGGAAAATTATCCACACAAGAGTCACTTCGAAACTGAATGACACATTTAATTCCCTATGTAAATGGGAAATATAATTATTGAGATGAAAATATTATTAAATGGTAATAATATCATAGATTCATCATAAGAAAGAGTGAAAAATGAAAATGGGTGAAATATGTGATTCACACCATTATAGAAACATTACATGTTTCTATAAGGATTGATGAAATGTTATATAACATAAAATGGGTCATTACAGAATAAAAAATACACCCTAAAATATGAGTTTCAGAACATGATACAATAATCAAGATCCCTGAAACATAATATATTTATGTGGCATAATATTGGATTGTGGAAAAATTATATTCATAGTAAATCATAATATTGTGAAAACAACTGACCACAACTATATTTATAAATAATGTTTTGAGAAAATCAATCCACAATTATTCCCAAGGATTGTATTGTGAGAATATTCATCCAAAACAATTAAAAATATAAAATTTTCTACAAATGTATCCACAATAATTTCTATGATTAACATTATTCTATAATTAGATATAAAACATTACCCACAAAATTTGAGGGAATTATTATACCGACCCATAAAATAATCACAAACCATATAAATGTGTTATATTTAATATAAAAATTATTGATATATGATATTTTTAATGATTTCAAAGAAGATTAAATCAATAGTTGGGTAGGATATACATATAATTTCAATCACATATTTTACGTATAAAATCATTATAAATAATTTTTAATTAATTTAATATAAACCCATAAATGATTGAATTTTTAGTTAATGTTTTTAAAATTAACACAAAATCAAAAAAATAGATTTCATTAGAAATTTGTTTCATTATAATTAAGAGATGATAATATAAGTCAAATTCAAAAATAATTTTAAAGAATGATTATTGAATAATTTAGAGATTAATTCTTATAAAATAGTTACCAATAATTCAAACATATAATAAAATAATGATAATTTAAATCAGAAATAAAATATATATAAAATTGGAATGTGAAAACATACACATTGTTATGGTTTTCAAGATGTTTTAGAGAAAACAAACATGCATGAAAGAGTAACTAAATTTAATTTTATAAAAATGATAAATAAAAATATGTTGAGTATAGAATAAAATACACATTTTAATTTCACAATATCAAATTTAATATCATTGGTAAATATGTGTAATGACATAGTCATAAAAGTGTTAATGGAGGGGTGGTAATTATTCATAACAACATTATATTATCTATAAACAATAAAATGATCAAAAAAATTAAATTTATGATATTAAAATTGATTATCCATAATGATTAAAAAACACCTTAGTAAATATATTAATGCTATAATATAAAAAACACTTAATAATATTATCTATGAATAATGATAACTGAGTAAACCAAAACCATAACCCGAAATCCCACTTTTTTAGTTGTGTGATTTATCCAAAAATATAATAAATCTATATTTATTATTCATCAAAATCATATCTATATGATTACATAATCCAAATATATTTGTTAAATATATTTTTAAATTACAATGGTAATTTTTTTAATGACATGGTGATGGTTCGAAAAGAGTAGTTAAAATTCCCTTTTGTGATTTATCATTCCAATGAAAGAGACTTTATTATTGGTTATTCTTTTCTCAATTACCATTCCAAAATAATAAAATATTCTTATATTTATATTTTTTATATTAGAATAAAATTATTTATGTGTCCTTAATCATTAATCAAATAGACATTACAATATCATTCATATAGGTCATTGAACCGATATAACAACAACATGTTTCACACTGTAATTTTCCCTATATGTAATCATTATGTTCTAAAACTTTTTCATTTTTAAAATAATATTAAAATTATATAAAACATAATAGAAAAATTCAATTCCTAAAAATATAAAAATAATAAAACCACTAGTAAATAATAACATGTTATTCAACAAAAAAATCTTTCATTTAGTCGATTAATTATAATAGGAAATGTTCTTTAGAAAATAATATTTATAAAAAGAATATAAATAAAATAGTAAATTATAAATGATAATAAATAATATCTTAAAATATTATAAAAATCTAAAAATGATTTTTTTGGAAATAATACCTCTTATACCTAATGTGTAATGAAATGAATTTTCAAGAAAAGTAGTTTTCCTAATATTTTTTAAATTGATTTTGGAAAAAAAATTATAGATTTTATAAATTTAATTTAAAATATTAATTTTTCTTTTAAATTAATCATAAAATATTTTACTATGTATGAATTTTATATAAAATTTTATTCTATTTGATTTTAAAATAAATTGTGAAAAATATTGATTCTTTAGAAAAAATGGTTTTTTAAATAATCATTATATATTGAAGAAAAATGAATTTTATAAAACATTTTAGTTGATAAATATTTTATGTATTGGATAAATTTATGCATTTTATGGATGTTATATAAAATACATAAAACCTATGTTTCACATTATAAAAAATATAATATCATTAATCAAATAAAAAGCAGTTTTTCTCATTTCCATTTAATTAATCATTATAATGGTAACATTTAGTAATTTATTTATTTTAAATCAAAATAGTAATTATTTTTTTAATAGTAAACCATTTTATTTATTTAGAATAAAAAAATTTATATACATTATTAGACATTAATTTTAATCTGAAATACAAAATTATTCTAAAACCTCTATTTACTAGTTATGTGCATTTGTTTTAAATTTATTATTCACAGAATAATAATTTTTATATAATAAAATTATTTTAAAATTTTGAATATATAAGATCAATTTATTTTAAATTTTAAATTTTTATTCATTGTTATTAATTTATAATATTAAAAAAATATTTACCCTAATAAAAGTAAAAATTATAAAATTTGTTTCACTAAGATAAAATTAGATAATACCTGATAAAAACATGTATCCAATTTTATGTTTTAGGTATTTATTGACTAAACCACTAATAACCATAATCTTTTACTCGTTTTTATCCTTTAACAATTTAATTGGAACTCTATATTATTTAAAATCTATCTGGTTCATCAAAAACTTTCTACCCCTTCATGTATAAATGATAACACTTATTCCACTTTGTGTTACCCTTTTCTATTAAAATTTATTAAAATATAAAATCCATTTTTATCCTCTTATAATCCTAATACACTTTCAGAACCTCTGTTACACGTTATTAGCTTGAATACTCTCTTTTCAAAGAAATTTCTATGAGAAAATATATGCCCTCATTACAAGTATTGTCTCTTTCTTAGTCATTTCCTCTAAATATAAAACATAAAACTTCTTTCTAACCACCTTAATATAATTAAATTAGTCTAATGAATATACTAATTTTATATCATATTAAATAAACAACCATAGTTTATATATTTCCTTCCACTATGTAAAAAATGTTGATCATGTATATGTGAAGACTACTGGCTCCACATATCGATGAATTTCATTTTTCATCTATTCCAATCTTGGATAGTTATGATGATGTTATTTATTTAAAAATATTCTATGAAAAAATATTTATTATTCTGGGATTAAATTTTAATTTTACATTAAATTCATCTTTTTTTTGAATTATAAATCAATTTCATGTGTACTTGAATACCAGTGCATCCATTAATGACCTATATTTTTTTATTAACCATATAACATGTATCGAACTAAAAGTTTATTTAATGATATAATATGAAACAAAACATCCTAAATACATACCTGTATATTATAGTCTCTTTGAAAGTAATTTATTTCATTTTCTCATTGAGCTAATTATTATTTTTCTAACCATAATAAAATATTTTTCACCAACATAATGAATTATAGGAAATTTCATTATACTTATGTAATAATGAAATTATAAACTAATCACCACATAACAATACTTATCACTAAATTATAGCATGATCATATTTTGATATGTTTAACCACCAATATGAATGATGTAATATAATATTATCGTGTTTGAACATTGTGAAATGAGTAATGGTGATATTTGGTAATATTAAATAAATAATGATTTTTATGGTATAAGAAAAATAATATAGCGAAATTTTTATTATATTAAATATAAGTTATTATATTACATTTAGTAATTAATATGATAATTTGTAATTTACTTTTATTTATGAAGTCCATATGGGGAGAAAATTAATATATATAAATTTTTTCATAATAGTGTAAAGAAAAAAATGAATATAAATACAGTTATTATGAATCACTTATATGATACCTTTGAACATTTTTAATATATAGAACATGTTACCAAATAATTTAAAACACTACCCAATGTAACTAACATATGAAAAAACAAAGTTATATAGAAATTATAAATAATATTAGAAAAACCCTAATGTCTTAGATATAGGTGATTTTATTCATTAAAAAATATTGTGACATTCATAATTTGAATATCCCGGATGTTAGTTACATTAATTGAATGAATTAAGAAATGGTAATGAGTAATCGTCTTAAATTATAATTTTATAGATAAATTTCATATCACAAAATATGAAATATTTGATATTGTGTGACTAATACTATGTCAATTTATTTTACAATATTTATTTATTTCATTGGGTTTGAAGATATGTATCATATTATTTATTTAAATGACATTTAATTCAAAGGAACCGAATTATGTAAGTGTTTATTTCATTAAATTTTTAAATCATGGGATATGCTACTTCTTATGAACCAATTTAATTTTATATACTCTATATATGGAATATATTATTACATTATATCATTAATTATCTTTTATTTATGGTATTGGAAGTTAACATTTTACACTTTATCCTTCAAGGGATTTTATTTTAATATTAATCATACCTTAATCATTTATTAAAAATAATATACTCAAATAAATATTGTTTCTGATTGGAAATATATCGAGGGAATATTTGTTTTTTCTAAAACCCATCAAATTTTTATTTTTACTTATCATATCTTTTTATATGACTATAAATATTTCATTACGAATTAAAAAATATGTTCCCCAAATTGTTTCTTTTAAGTGAAACTGATCTATTATATATTTTTTATTTATGAAGCCACCTTTTTCTATTTAGGTATTCATTGTATTCTTTAAAAAAATTATATTTTTTCCTATTATGTCATAAGGTCATTTTATAATAGTTAAACATATAATAAATTATTAATAAAATTATTTATGTTTTATATTTGGGATATTTTAATTAAAATGTAAAATGAATCCCATTTTAATGCCTTTTATATAAAAATATATTTACTGCTAATTTATCATTTTATATGAAACTTCAATTAAATGATTTAATGGTTATATAAAGTAAAAAATTGTTACCATTGGCTTATATTATATGAATATATGTATTTAAAATGATATATGTTGTTTCTTATTTCTAGAGTTATTCATTAAAAAAAGGAGTATAAAAATTATTCCATCAATATTTTTTAAATTAATTGATTTAGTTATATCCATATCTTTTAGAGGACTGCTATGTTGTTTATTTTTCATTCCCAATCATCTTTTTTGTATACCCATATTCTCAAAATGATATTATATTATTATTTTTTATGTTTAAACTTACTAATAATTTGAGCTCACACATTTTTAATGTTTCAATTTCCATAGTTTATGATGAAAATTAATATGTAATATATTTCAAGAATGGTTTATTTTATAAATTATTTTTGGTTTACGTGGAATGATTTTTACAGATTATGTGGTTTCATATACTGTGTAACAATATCTTTTTTCATAAAAATAACAGCAGTTCAGTTAGTTTAAATATTATTCCTAATTTATAAAAACTATATATCTAAAATGGTCTCTTGGTTATAATTATTGAATTATCTTATCATTTAGTTACCCTATCAATCATTGTGTGTACAAGTTATGTTTTTTCATCGTAATACCAATGGGTGTCAAAATGGGATGCTTATGTTGTTATCAAGGGATGGTAAATATAAGTTTAGTGGTTTGGATTTCATAGTTTACAGATTAACTAAGAGTTTTTGAGGACATTAATGATTTATTGGTTAAATTTTATCATAGTATAAATGTTTTAAAGAAAAAATTATGATGGTTATAATGAATATTTTATTATATTTAGGGTACATGATATGAAATTATTAGAGAAAACAATTTGGATAAGTGTATTCATAGAATAACATCCTAATGTTTTGGTAATGAATAGATTGTGCAGTTATTTTAGAAGTTACATACATCTATTAATACTACAATAGAATCAAGGTTCTAGAATAGATGTAGCTATGGGAAATGATAATTGATATTTGGTGTTGGAAAATAACTCAAACATCAACAATTCAATGAAAAAGAGTCCTACCTACACATTTATTTTTACACTCATAATGGATATTCAATTATTAATAAGCATTTTAATCACGATCAATTATGATTTATTTGAATCAATTATGAATTTAAAACATAATGTGGAATATTATAGATAGATTACATTAAAATATATTGAATCTTTATTTTTTGTACATATAAATATATTTTCTCATTTTGGGATATATTTTTTTTAATTGGAGTCCATAAATGTCCATTATATTATCGATTATATTATTATATGAATGATCGGGATAATTTTGTTACATTTATTTATATGATTAGTGAAATTAGTTTAAGATAAAATAACATAAAAAATAATTGATAGTTTTAATTTATAAATGCATTAAAATTAGTTGTAATTATGTAAGACATATTAGGATTTAGGGTTCATATTCATATTGTCATTTTCAATGATTTCATTTATAACCATATTGGGTTTTAGTATTTGGTTGAAACAGAATCACAAAAATTATTTTTTAAAGCTATGTTTCTGAAAAAAAAAATTATAACAAATTAATGAGAATAATTAAACGATTTAGAACAATAGTGAATTTCACCTATTATAGAAAATGTGGGCCTATTTTTCATACCTATGGTGGTGAGGTTGATATTAAAACTGAAGTTGAATAACAATACTCTTAGTTATATTCAATGCTAAGTAGTATTTAGCAATGATATACAAGTATGATATAAAATTTTTGGTGATTATTTAAATAATCTAAGGAATTTTCATCAGTAGTTCTTATATAATTATATATAAACATATATTAAATGGTATCTATTATATTGAAAATCAATTTTTTAACCGAGCTATATATTCAGGGATAACTGTTTAAATCCATAATATTGGGGAATGGATAACACATTGGATAAATATATTATTCATGTTGGGGAAATAAATGGTTCATTTATTTTTAATAATGACAGTTAGTTATTATTTCTAGTCTTTAAATTGATTAATTTTTTAATGCAAAATTGTTCAATTATTTTCTTGGTGATGTTTATCCATTTTTTGGATTATTAAATATATTGAACATAGCGGGACATAATAATATAGTGGATAATAATTTTAGGGTTAAATATAGAGTAAATTTCATGGGCAATTCACTAATTCGTTTTGTTTTATTGTATTTCTGATTATATAAATGTTGGGAAGCTATATTTTCTTTAATATATGATTATAAAAATATATAGTTGTGTGTATGATATTATGAATGATTAATATTTTTTTAAGATTGTTTTGTAACTTATTATTTCATATATAAGTATGGTAAACATCCATATAGATATCATATACCTAAATTTATATATTTTTATAATACCTTCAACTATATTCTTTATTTATTCACAATTAAAATTATAAGCACTAAAATTATATAAAAGTTATAATGTAATAATCCAATACATCATTAAATATTTTTCATATAAATAAATATTTTCCTTAATATCTTGTTTTCGGTAAAACACCAAATTAAATGATCTCTAAACAAATTCTTGTATACTATAATGAAATCTATAAGAATCATAAAACCTATAAAAAATGAAATGTTAATAATCAACTAAAACTTTTTATATCTAGATGATAAAATTATAAATTTGATTATTATTTATTGAAAAAATATAACATGTATTTTATAAATTAAATTGATTAATTTTAAATGAAAATACATAATATTTAAATATATCCACTAAAAAGTTATCATTCAATTAAATATAAATTTGTATTAAAGAATAGTAAGAACACATAATATGTAATACTGAAGTTTTACATTAAAGGGAGTACTCAATATTTTTTATTTAAAAACCAAAATATTTAATTTTTTGGTATTTAATATAATAATTTATCATAATTTCATAATAAATCAAAAATAAATTTGATTATTATAAATTTTTGGTCTTCTATAAGATATCAATTTGTTGGTTAATAGGCGAAATGTTGGTTTTTTTAAATTATCACCATATAATAATATATTATAAATTTATAAACACTTTTTATTTAGAAAAAAATATTTCATGTTTATATTTTTGAATTATAATTATTTTTTAAAAAAATTATTAAACATTTGTTAAACCGTAAAAAAATTTATAATTTTAATTCTGATAAACACTATGTTTTTTTCATTTAATTATACATTATTTTGTAAAATTTACATTTTATATTATTTGAAATGAAAAAAAATATTTTTCGTATAAGAAACTATTTTATAGATCATAAAAATAAAAAAATTACAATTTAATCATATATAAAAATTTTATTCTAAAACACAGCTTTCCTTAAAAATATGTTTTATGTGTTGTGTGTTTTTATTTTAAAATGGAAATTTCGGATTGTTATAAATTTTATTTAATATATTTATTTTAAAATTTTATATCTTAATGTTTAATTTTTTTTAAAAAATAATTTTGATTTTGATAATTATAATTAATTACTAATTCTATCTCATTTATTTATCTTATAAAACTGAAAATAAAAAATACTTATTAACTACGATGGAAAAATGAAAAACTGTAAAAAAACATGTTCCAAATATTTTTTTTAGAATTTCGAGATAAAAAATCACCTACCATTAATATTTTTTACTTTTTTAGTTTTTAACTGATGAATGGTAACATCACATTATTTAAAATTTAGAAAGTTATTCTAAAAATACCTACCTTTAAACATATAAATGGTTGCACTTCTACCACATCAAGTTATACAATTCCCTTATAATTAATTTATAAAATTTATTAATTTTATTTCTCTTATAAATGTCTTCAACATTATTTGCCTCGTCTTTCCATTTTTGGCTTATGTCATCCAATTCAAAGGATATTTCTAAGAGAACACTGATCCTCTTAATATATGAATTATCTCATTCTAAATCATTTTTCATAATCATACAGTTCCATAAATATTATAAAAGTAGTAGTATGGATAAATAAGTATATTTAGTATACAAATATTCTAATATATAAAATATTAAACCATTATTCGTTTATTTCCCTCCAATGTAAAAAACATATGACTGTGGATCTGCAGACCTAAACGAATCAATATATTTTTCTTTTATGGAATGCCTCAAATGGATGTTTTTAATGACCAAGTTTATAGAGAAATATTGTTTATGAATCATATTCATGATTCTAAAATGTCCTATTATTATTTAATGTAAATCATTCTTACTCATTGAAAAATAAAAATTTCATCAAGCGTACATGCATACCAAAACCTCCAGGAATGAAATGTATTTTTTTATTAACTATTGAAACAAGATATTGTGAAATTTATAAATAATAAAATAATATGATACTTATAAAATTATTAAGCTTATTATGTTATAAAACATTCCATCCCTTCCTCATATTTGATATAAAAATGATTCAATCTAATGTCAGTATGTGTAGATGACCTCCTCCACAAAATTTGTGTATTTAATTTCCACATATAGTCTTTAATATTTGGTCAAAATCTAATAAAATCATTTTCAAAACAATTATAATAACTTCATAATGTCATTAAAATTATTTAATCATAAAATTATAAACTTATCACTCCATAATAATTATTAAACATGAATTATATCATATTCTTGTTTTGGATAGAATAAACATGAATGTGAGAGATGATATTCATTTCTATCATGGATAACTATGGAAACATAATTAATTGTTTTATTGGATAATAATAAATATAATTTTTTTACTGTGATAAAAATATTATATTGGACATTTTTAATGAGTTATTAATAACAAAATTTTATAGTATATTTAACCGTCAAAATGTAACAATTTTTGTTACGTTTCTGACGTGGAGACTAATTTGGAATCCTATGTAACTATATAAATTTTCCAAATAGTGAAATTAAAAACAATATAAAACTCTATTCATATTGATATTATTATTCAATTTTATACATCTTTTACAATTTTTAAATTAAATAATTGTTTATATAAGTGTTCACTAAACAACACCAATTAACCAACATATGTTAAAATATAAAATAAATAAATTATATTTGATCATAGATAAACTAATGAATATGAAATATAATTGAAAAATGTGAAACTAAAATAGATCATATAGTCCCATTCCATTTTTTGTTTCGTTATTGTTGGAGTAAAGAGGCATTCTAAGGATTCTTATAGCGAAAATTGGGAGTTATGAAAATTATAGACAATAACTGTTTGGGCAGTGTGTTAATCCTAGTCAATGTACCTTAAGGATCCATGATGAAGCATATGATACCAAGTTGTGGATTTTATAACTAATTCATTCTTTAATAGATATAGTAAATATTTAATAATTATAATAGTCTACCTGAGTCTTACAGTTAAGTGATTCAAGATACATCATATGAACTCAAGGAATTTTTGTTAATGACGTGGCAGTGTTTACCTGGTGTAAGCATTGATGCAATCCCCTTCAATATGACTGGGTATTGTGGTGTGGTTTTCTATTCTAGGTATTAGTACATCCTTGGGTATAAACGATATGTGTCTTGCAAGGCACTACATGTTTCGGAATACGGAATAACCCTGTAGGACATGTTGTGGTCCCTTCCATTACACCATATTCAATCATATTTATTAAAATTATAAACGGTAGTCTAGGACATCATGTAATATTATTTATTTTCAAATTATTCATATAGGAATCCAAAATATTCTGAATCCACAATTATCCCATATTTCTCTCTTAATACATTGTCATACAAGCAATATTGTTTTAACGAATATGAAGCATCATCTAATTGGACTCGATCAAAACTTCTTGTATTTAGTCAATAGCGTTATATGGTGATATATTCCCACATATTGTGAATTATTCTATATTAAATATCATTTACTCTTCATTATTTCAATCTTATGGTAGTTGTTCCGGAAAATTTTGTTGTAGATTTTCTTGTGGTGTTCTTGGTGGGTTGTAGCATTCAATATTAGAGGGGTGATCAATGATACACATTTAGATCCATTATCACCAATGATTTTTGAAGATTTCATATATGTGATTCATTTAATATAAATTTCATATAACATGAAATCATAAATTTATCAAGTTTTAACCGTTTATATGTATTTTTATTATCCTAAATAATCATTAAATGAAATTAATAAATAATGATTCTATTTTTGTAAGGATTGCATCTTGTCTTCGACCGTGATAATATTTTCCCTCTATATTTTATAGATATTGTTATATGAATATATATTAATTTTTTAGAATGTTTTATATGATTATGTGAGCATGCTGTTATGGAAATGGTTGAAGAATGTAAATATATTAATTTTCATGATTAGAAAATGAATTAAGGATACATGTTTAATTAATTATTTTTTTTAATTTTAATTATATTAAAATTGGTTCCTAAAAAATGTTTTCAATTAAATTAAATTAATACCTGTGTAAAGGGAGGAAAATAAATAATATGAATTTGTAATTCTTATTGATTATAATAATATAAAGTAATGATAAATGGGAATTTTTCTTCTAATTGGTTCATAAAATTTTCATAGATACTATAGAAAATTCTTAAAAATATTCAAAAAAAATTGTAACTAATACCATTGGTTTTCCATAGTTATATATAATTATAATTGAATAATTCAATTCAATATTCTACTAAAGTTGATTGTTTATAATAATAAATCAATGGGTAATAGTGATGTCCTTCTCAACTGATGGTTGAATGACTTTGTTTGGGGTCTAGTGATCCTGCTTTTATATAAAGGATAAATTCCACATTTTACTACGTTGTTTTTCCTATTGACTCTATTTTAAATACCATATATGATCTTCTGTTGTTGTTATCCATTTTATGTTATGTGATGTGAGCCTGTGATAGTAGTTGGCTAATGATATATGTGTCGGGAGGCCCTAAGATTGTTTAAAACCTTTACGCCTATGATGGAGAGATGCATGGTAAATTTTATGTTGTTGCCTTTTATTGAACGAGGTTTTAGAGAATTGGTTAAAGATAGGATTACCATTTTTGCAGAAAGCTGGTATGTTTCATATTAATAAATATATATAATGGTTGGATTACTACATTTATTCTCTTTCTATATTGTCTTCGACACCTCTTAAAGAAGATAGATATTCTTGGATATTAGTCTTTTTTTTGTATTCTAATGCATACTGATGTTTAGGGAATTAATGAATATTAATAATGTGTAATAAATGTTTTAACCCTTGGGGTTGGTGATAACTTGAATGTAAAATTTATTGATATTTCAAAACTATAGACTTCGTTTGAATTTTCATGGATGGAGTATAAATTACTCTAACAGTTATGGTAATGTAACATTGAGAAATATTGAAAATCTAAAAATGAATTTAGTGACAAAAATTGAAATTTCAAAATAAAATTAGTAGATTTAATGAAATTCTTCTTAAATGTTTCTATTATTATTGGATAGGTAGTTCTTAATGGTGAAATAAATTTTCTAAATGATGATATATGTATTTGATTCAATGAGTGGGTTTATAAACATAGTTTGAATGAGAGATATATTAAATCATATATTATTTGTTATTTCATTAGTTACCAAAAAAATGTCGTTGGGTGGATCACACCCGGCAGAGTCAGGGGGGGTTCATTCGACGACATCTTTGTTGGTGATGAGAAAATGGTTGACTAACCCCTCTAGCCCTACCCCCTTCTCTTATTAGTATTATATGATAGTATATATGTTACCTAGTTTCCCTGTATAGGTATGTATAGGGGTATAATGGTTTTTTGTAACATCAATGACATGTACCTCTAAATGTAATCTACTAATTATTATTATATATGTGGTATGTATGAATTGTGATTGATCAAGTAACATATAATATTAATGAGTAGTAGTGGCATTAATTATAATACCCAATGTATGATGCTCAAAATATGGGTTTAAGTAGCTCCCTGAAACTACTTTTTTACTATATTTATATATTTATTGGATGATGCGGTGACGTGTGCATGAGTTTAATGTTATATTACATATCACAAGATTATATAGGATGAATTATTTTGGTGGTATATGGATTAGGATTTAAAATATTGTGGTTGAGAGGAAAACTAGTGGGGAAATGGGAGAGGGGTAACCATGATTCATTATTATAATATATGATAATTTTTTAGTTTATATTGTGATAGATTTCCAATATGAGGTAGGGTAGTTAATATTCCATTTTATTTGATGAGTTAGTTTCACTTTTTATTTACTCAGATTTTTAATGATTTCATTATTACTTTCAACTGTGTATTTAGAGATGATACTAAGGATAATCAATTTATTCTGACCAATTATATATATAAATGATTTTTTATGTCATCATTATAAGGTTGGTGATCAGGGATTATGTAAATCCATTTAGTTTTTTGTTGAGATATTTGAGTGTTATTTAACTAACATGTTTTTATTTTTGGTACATGTGGTTTCATAATTAGTTTCAAATGTTTTTTATGAAATTACAAGAATTTAACCGATAACATTATTTCATCTATATATTAGTTGTATTTCATTACTATATGTTTATTATTTCACATTACTTATTTTCATTTAATGTTTAATACCTCACATATCTATGTTGATTATAACCTCAGTGTCTGTCACAATCCCAAGTACTATTGGAGGCGTGCTTCATCAAATCAATATCTCCCTTACATCACTATCATACAAGGAGATGTAACACTGGATTTTGGGGGTCATGATAGACTAGTATAAATGTTTTATGATGATGGATACGATGTAGTTTAGAGATAGACACATGTGTGGACATTATGTGTTGGTAGAGAAATAGAGTAAGGTATGTTGTATATGTGATTTGAAAAAAGGAGATCCTATTTAGACGTAGGTATTTAGGGCCTCATATTATCTATTTCATGGAAATTAATGTTTAAAAATCCTATTTACTATAGTTACAATGGTTACCAAGATATGACAAAGGAAATGATTATGAAACAATTTTCTCTTATCATGTCTTTAAAATAAGTGTACTATGGAATTGGGGAAACCATGAATAAATATGTTAAAAATAAATTAATAAATTTTTTCAATATTATAGGATTTGAGTATCAGAACTATATTATATATTGTGTGTCTCGATCTAGGTTGACATCCTCATACGTTTTTTGATGAATTAGTTTGGAAATACTTTCCAACTAATCACCATAGATTGGTGGATGATGAAAATGAAAATTAGAGGATGGAAGAATAAGTTTTTCAACATGATAACATGAATAAGAATGTGAGATCCAATTTGGACATAATGATAGAATTAAATGTTATGTAGAGTTTGATATATATATTTCTTTTGGAGTTTTATCAGAAATAGAACAATGATTTGTTTCCTATAGAGATTGTATGTGGAGAAGGGTTCTTGTGTTGGATCTTCTTCATCAGGGATTTTGAGGAGTTGAAGGTATCATTGGAAATGTTTAGAGGCTAGATCCTTGTGGAGATTCATTCTTCTAATTTGATGTTGACCACTAACCAAGAACATCTTACCCTTTAATATTAGAGTTATATAGTGTGTAATATTGGTGTAGATTTAATGACCCTTATCAATTTTTCGTTAGACATTATTCCAAATGAGGTGGACATCGTAAATATTTTTCGAAAGTATTTGAATATAGATATACAATTTCAAATATCCATGTTTACATTGTATATGTATATCAAATTTATAGAGAAATTAGTTGTTGATAAAATTATGTGGGTCAGAATTGGATAATCATGAGTTGGGAGTTTTTATGATAACTCACAATGTAGATCTGTGATCACAAGATCCTAGTTTATTTGATAAAAAATATTCTAATGTAATGGGTATGTCATAGTTCTCATAATCTTGTTTCTCTAAGTTTGTCATATCTCTGTCCAATTCTAAGGGATTAAAAACATGATTTTTATCTTTGATAATATGGTTATCAATAATGGGAGTGCCAACCCTTCATAATTATGAAATGTGAACCATGTGTTCTTCCTTAAGTTCTTCAATTTGGATAGTTTCTACAAATGATATAGGAGTAGTTTGCATTATCATGGAAACATTGTACAGGTTTTTTGGTAGGTATAGGAAAGCCTTGAGGCACTCCTTTTTCTCATTGGGAGGAGCATGTTTGGGTAGGATTCATCATCATTGTTTTAGTATCCATTGAGTATATAAATACTATCTTAATTTTCTAGCATTTCAAGAACTATGAAAGACAAATATCACTCAATATACCCTTTTATTCTTTTCCATTTTTTTGAATTCATTATTTTATTTTTTAAATATAGACACCTTCATGTACCATAATTTATTCCATGATATGAGATATGAGGTGGAAAAACATCAAGTTACAATGTAAGGATTGTCATTATTAGGTATGTTCTAATATGTATTGCATCAGGATATATGATATGTATGGAGAGTCTTCTATATCCATTGGTATGTGTTGTACATATTTTGGATTGAGGAGAGATATTTCATTATCATCCTGGACTATTGCGTTGATCATGAGTTTGTTAAAGGGCATGCCATTAATGTTTCACAGGGTTGAAAGAGAGTATTTCAATGTTTTTATATGGGTTATTATGGATTTCCCCATGAAGAATTAAAAATTTTAGTGTTATATCTTCAACCATGAATTCAGGGATCTCAATTTCTACATATAATATGTATCCTTCTGAGTAATTAGAAATGAAAGAACAACTTAATGTTCGAGTTTAGTGAGGCTTTTTGGTAGAGTGTGTCACCTTTGAGTGAACTAGTTCTATTCATATAGATGCAAAAATATGTTTTTCATATCTATATTGATTATCATCTATTAAATATAGTGACACTAATGAACTCTCATCCTTTTTCATGGATTGATTATTTAATCAATACGATGAATGAATCCTGCTAGTTTTAAAAGATTATTCTATAGTAAGGATATCATTAGATGAAGAAGAATGTGGAGGATTTTCAAGAGACATAAATTCATTATCCACATGGGATAATGGGTTTTTTTCAATTTCATTCATTCTTATGAATTCAATATTTTTAATGTGTTTGTTGAAAAAAGTTTTTCCATGGTTTCTAGATCGTTCAATGTTGATTTTCATTGATAGAATAACTATATGCTCCATGCTTATGGATGATTATTTGGGGCATATTTGTATGGTTTTGGCAGTTCTTGATTAATGGAAAATTTTAATAAAGTTGTAATTGTGTCATTTTAATGATTTTTATGTTTGTTCAATGAGGCATTTTATATCCCAATTGTGACTATATATATATATATATAATAGTGGTAGTTAATTCATTGGAATATCCTAAGATAAATTCATAGTTCTGAAGATTTTGTGGACTTAGGGGATACTATAGGATGTTCATAACTGATTATTCCAGGGTTGAATCTTCACTTATAGTAGTAAATGTAAACGAAAATGCATTATTATGGAATTTCCAGTTACAGAATGCCTTCCATCACTAAAATTGTATGTTGATTAGTTCTCTGTTTCATTATTTTTTTAAAGAGGGATTTCATTTAGAGGTTTCTAGTGATGGATTTCATCTTTTTTTGGGATGTTTTCTTGTGTATTAGATATAAGTTGTTTTCAAGGTCTTTATAATTTAATACATCTCGAGTTTAGCTATCTCTATCATGATCCTGATTATAAGGAAGTTTTTGTTGTTGTATTTTTTGTTACAAAACCTCAAAGATGACTGTTTTATGTTTATAACCAATCAAATGTTCTTAAATATTTCCTTCACCCAACCAGTTGTGATCATGCAGCAACAATAGATGATGGAGTTATCTTAGGATTATGAGTTCATAGAGTAATATAGATTAATTAAGGGTAATTTAATAGGTTAATCAATAAGAAGTATGTCATATAGGTAAGGCTTTTTTTTGAATTTATTGATTCATGAAAAGTGATGAAAGAGTTCTCAATTATGAACCATGACATGGGGGAGGATGGATGTAGAGGATGTATTTTTTAAAGACTATATTGCATAAAAAATCTATGAACTAGGTTGAGGACCCCCTATTTAGGGATTATAAGGGTGAGTTCTAGAGAGATGTAATTGTATTATTTTATTTCCCTGATGGTTGGACTGATGATGATCAATATCAATTGTTATTCAAGGAAAGGATTCAAATCCAACTAGTTATGAATCTGACAGTTCACCATTGATTCCCTAGCTAACTAATAGTGGTGCATCATATGATGAATAAGATATAATAAGAGATGGGATATTGGTTTTGGTGTCATAGGATAGAGCTTTTAGTTATAGAGTGTGTGTATTTTGCTTAATATTTCAGCATGTGAAGGAAACTAATCAAATTCTAGATAGTTTTCCCTATACATTATATATTCTTCATAGGATATGGGAGGACATATCAATATCATTTTTTACTAATTATCCTTAAAATTATATATTATATATTATTATTTGGGTGATATAAGATCATTTTTTGATGTTATAACCATTTATTGAAATTCGTTATTTGATATTAGTGATATTATTGTCAAGTAATTACTTGAAGGGGGTAGTGTGACGCTAGAGAGTCCAAAGGATAATCATCTGTGATCATAATCAATGTTTTAACTCCATTGTGTATAGATAAAATCAGAATGCTTTTGTCCCCCACCTATTCCTAAAAACTTCTTTCATCCTTATATAGAAGATTGGATAGAGAAGAACATCAAGATTATTTAATACATGTTGGATTCTTATTTCATGGATTTTATAGGTTTCTGATGAATATACTTCCCTTATATGATCTTTCATGAAATAATAGTTTTCAATCCAAAATTGGTATACCTATATTGGGTTATGTGTGTATAAATCTCGACGATTCCCTGTTGTGCTGGACTGGGGTCATATAGTAAAAAAATGTTGATCCAATACTAACGTATAATATGATAGGGATGTTTAATGTAAAAAACAAGATGGTGAATGAAATATAGGCTCTTCAGATGTCCTATTCCAATCATATAAGTTTAGAACAAGTGTTTTTCATTGAATATTATGTGTTTCTAAAAATGGATCCAAATCAAGTGTGGTGTAGGATTTTTTTATGGGAATAGTTGTTCTATAAACCTTTTTTAGTCCTTTGAGGTTATTCCCACATTAGATTCATGTCATATATGGTAACATGTCCCCTGTAGATGTGGATGAAACATGAGGGCTTCCATGTTTCGTAGAGTCACTTCATTCTTCATGATATCCTACATCTCATCAATTGGATTGATATTTGTAAAACACAAAAATTTAAAAATAGAACTATGTTTTATATTGTATTTGAAATGAAAACATGATTTTGAAAAACCACAACATAATATTAAAATAATAATATTTAATTAATACCAATAGGATACCATGATCTTTATGTTATTCCCACATTTGATTACTTATGTGTCCTATCTTTTTTAATTTCATGTTATACCATTCACTAACATGTTATATTTCTTTACCAAGTTTATTCCTTTAATGTTATTATTAGGTCAAACCTTTCATTAATTTTTTCCTTATGATATCTCATATTATTTTAGGATATCATATAGATTTTAAGATATTGTTATGGATAATATAAAATTTTCCCTTATTTTAGTTAACTTTTTCTGTATTATCAACCTATTAATCTATGGAATCTAATAATCAGTGATTATTGATTAGTATTAATTGATCTTTACCATTATAAATCATGTAATAATATTTTTAAAAGAAAATGTATTTATAATGGGTATTAGAGAAACGTTTTAGTCATCCACTGGAAACTATGACCATAAAACATTTGTGAGAACCTTAACAATATATATAAGGATAATTATATGTTAAGGAAAATATCCAATAATATTTTACATGTTTAGAGAAACTACATTAAATTAATTTATATCCATTTCATGATACTAATAGTTTATGTGTATCTATAATACATGTTCATGTGGTTAATAACTCTAAAATGGTTAATTGTTATTAGACTAAGTCATTACCAGGTGCATTAAAATCGTTCTAGATGATATCTTACTTTTAAACTTAGTGGGAATTGTCATTGAAATATATAGGTTCTGTAAGTACCATTATAATGGACTTGAATTTAATAAAACCACAAATTCCTAGGTCGAAAAAACAAGTTCTTTGGTTGATAGTTTTGAGGGTCATCATATGTTTAATGTTATAAATACCCATTTTGAGTTTGTGTATTATTAATGAATTTTAAGAGAAAATATATTTTTCGAAATATTTATCGTAATATAACTATAACATTCTGAAATTACTTCCACTGGACTATAATTGATACCTATCAGGGCACTCCATGGGCAGATACACCCCCTGGGCGGGACACACCATCATCCCCAGTGGGAGCCATTTCCTCATGAAGCCCTTTTGTGGAAATCCATGCTTCGTCCAATGCTCACATGTGAGAGTTATCAATGATTAGATTCATTCCCACCTCCTTTTCCTCTGATACCAACTGTAGAGACCCAAATCATGATGTACATAGACATTACAATAATTTTTTGGAATACATAATACATAACAAAAATAGACACACAAGGACTGTAATAGATTAGTGTCTTTGGAAACTCGGAATATAATCTTCTAATCGTGGTGAAAGATCTTCAACATCTCCCAAAAAGATCATCCCCTTTTTTCTTACATAAAACCTTTCTTTAAATCATGGGGAAAAGAAATCATAAAAATGGTGAGATCAAAAGCTCAGTAAGGGTAAGCATAGAGAACATAAAACCATCAACAAACATTTGAATGAAAAATATTGAACATAAAATCTAACCATCAAAATCGTGAGGAAAGACATAAATCTTGGACGTACGTAAGGAATATATCATAAAGGAACATAACTATTGATAAACTAGCATGGAAATAAATCATTTAATTTTGGAAACCATTCATCACTTGTTTTGATTTCCATAGTAGCCATGGCATTGCTTCCAAGACCATCTTAGTGGTCAAAGTCCCTTCCTGAATCGAGTTCACTCTTCCTTCCAGTCCTGTATCACTGAACCAGATTAACTTACCATTCCATCCATGTCTATTTCATGAAATATAAGTCATTACCCAATTTATTGGAGGGAGATACTGGTCTCACCCATCTCATAATGAAATCATTCTTTCGTGTTCCACAAAATCATAAATCATACATCATAGCATAACCCATGTAATAGAATGGGATTCTTAAACCTCATTCCATCATAACATAATCCATACAAAAAAATTGATATCATTTCATCATAAGAAGAATCAAACCATGTAAATAACGAATACATTATACTTGAAACTTAAACATATTAAATAATTTAATTTTATATGGAAAATAGTTTTGATAAAACACTTGAAATGAATTCTTGAGGAAAATATCATTTCTTCTTAAAAATAATTTTATTTTCACAAAATTCCATTCAATTTTAAAATAAAAGGTTTTTGTTGAAAATAATCATGCATTCTTGTAGAATAACCTTCATGAAAATGAGGCATTATGAAACCATAAAATTCTGTTCACGCCGTATAAGTTAAAAATAACATTCTCCTCATACTTTTGTTGGAAAAGTCAAAAAGTTCATTCTGTGGTAAAAAAAAGTAAGATTCATTTCATAACATGTTGTTACACTAAAAAATGGGTAAAAAGGACATTAAACATACATGAAAACATTTTTAGAAAACAGGGACATGGATGATAAGAAAAACCCCAGTAAATACTTACTAATAAAAAATCTCGGATAAGAGCGAGATTGGGAAATTTATCCCTTACATTAGGTCTGATAAGCTTTGTACGTATCTGAAACTCGTTTATAATGATTTAAATAATGACAATGACTTATTACAGAATCATATTCATTGTTATGATTCCATAAATGGTTCACTTATGACTTTATATTACCTGTTCGTTTGTAAATTCCATGTCAAAGCAGTGTTTTGGGTAAAATCATTTTATTTATCATACGTTTTTGGACTTGTTGTTCTTGATATTATTACTTATATCCTGATTTTCTTAGCTACAGAATTTAAAACATGATTTTTATATAATATATATTCAGCATATATATATATATGATAGATCGATAAATGGAATGAAATACACCGTTCATGGAGATGGTTGGCCATACGTACGCATGAAAATAGTTTTCATTTCCTTATTGAATTGAATGGAATTATGTAGATTACATACATATATATATATACAAAATCCAGTATCATTATTATGTCATATATTTCATGATTACTTCTGATATATACAATATATTCATTCATCAATGGTTAACATGGAGAATGAATCTAATCGTGTCGTGGAGACGGTAGTCCGGACGTACGCACGAGCGATGTTACCATTCCCCTGATCGTTGAATTGTATTGAAGTGTATGTATAATAATTCATAATCAATATCACATTACAAATATCGTATATAGTTATTTATTTACACCAGTATACCCATCCAAGTAAGGTGGTGGTCGAAAACAGATTACACCACAGCGTGGAGACGGGACCTTTTCCGTAGGATGGATAGAAGGTGAAATATGGTTGTTTCATATTTATAATATCATACCAATATATAAGTAATACTTATGTTATTACTTTATAATGAGACAAGAAAGAAACATGAGAGAATCAGAAGAATAGATTACCTCTTCTTTGATGCAACTCCTTTAAGCCTTCACTTAAGGAAGTAGAGTTGGTCTTTTGAGAAGACCAGAACCTCCATAACGTTGCTTGGGAAGTGGAGAAGAGAAATGGGCAGGGGATGGCCGAGCATCAAGGCTCAAAATGGTGTGATGAGAAGAGGGAAGGGGTGCCCTTTTTATAAAGGAGGAGAGGGCCACCTTTAAAAAAACATAAAATATTATTTTATAATTAAGTCATATTCGGTTTTTAATAGATGAAAATTGATTTTTTTCGAAGCTAATGTGGGGATGTGTCGAAATCCTCTCAACCAATAGATTTTAGACATGTTTGGGTCATTATATTAACCTTATCTTTTTTTAACTCTTAGTTAATTAGAGTGACATTTACCATGTCACTTTGTATTTTTATATTATATAGTTAATAAACATACCATATACATCCAATAAACCCCCAATTGTTACATTAATGATACAAATATTATGATATAAGTATCTTGGCCGATCCTTAGATTTTTAGGAATATAATAACAATTAATAATATAATATTGTTTTAAAAAACTATTTTATGTCAATTTATACACTATTTGGTAATTGATTTTTGGGAAAATCATAAAAAAAATTATTATTTCAAAAAAAGTTAATTAAATCAATACTAACATGTCAAATTAACCTATAAAATTATAGGAATTCATAAAAAGTCTCAAATTACATTTAGTTGGGTATTTATAACATCGATTATGTTAATATTTCATTAATACAATAATTACTTCATCATCATTGTGTCATAAATAAATTAGATTATACAAGGTCTAAAAACTATAAATAAAATACCATTATGTAGAAAAATAATTTTATCTTTCTAATGAATATTTATAGTCGAATTTATCTTATGTATAACCCTATATTAAAAATGATTTAGTTATTAAACTTTGATTTTAACTATTTTAACCCTTCTTTAAATAAATTAGTAATAAATGTCCTAATCTAATCCATGTGGACCTAAATGGTCATATTTTATTTATATGGTTGTTTTTGGTCGAATTACACATATCCAATAGAATTAGGACATGTGTTGGGCTAATAATAATATCATTTTTACCCTTAATTACCATATTTAATTTTAACCCTGGTAAATAAAAGTAAAAGGTTACTATTCACCAAAAATTATTTTCATCTCATTCAACCACATTTTTGTCCTTGATATTAACCGTGTCTCTCTTATTTTTTAAATTCCACTCACAGAAGTGGTAAAATTATGTTTTATGTGAATTCCCAAATTCTCCTAGGAGGTGGGTAAAAGATGGTGAAATGTTCAATAAAATTTTAAATATCTAAAATTATTATAAAATGACTCCAAAGAATTAAATTGAACTTATATAGGTATTATGTATATATTTTGACTGAAAATAAATTTAAATAAAATAAATATTTATTTAAATAAAAAGTCGGTTTTTAAATATTAACCGAGTGTTTTAACTATTCATCAAAAATTGAAAGTTTTCATAAAAATACAAAAATTTCACCCTAGTCTAAATTCGATATTTCGAATCCAAAAATGAAGTCCATTTTGAAAAATAAAATTTCAAAAAGTGGGTATTACTATTCATAACGGCTAGTTTATATAACATATCGTTGTTTAGTGAAACATGGTATTGCGTAAAACATACGCTATCGTGGAAGGTCATGATTGTGTGTAATGCAAACCAAGTCTGGGATGTGTGTAGTGCAAGCTCCTTTTAGTGTAGCGTACAATAGAAGACATCAATGAAATTAAAAAGAATATTTTTCATAAAATCTCAGGGTGTTACATTCTACCCCCATTAAAATGAATTTCGCCCTCGAAATTCGTTAGGGTTATAAATGGTTTACTACTCAAAAGTTTCTTTAATATAAAACCACATCGTAAAAAGGAATACCAAAACTTATTTTTAAAAACTAAAGTATAAAACGTAACGGTAACCCAAATTAACTAATCATTGGGTTTCCACGTAGGAGAACATATATGAAAATATGGATATGGAAGAGAAATCCAACCGTCATGTTCTGATGAAGAGTGGTAGAGAACATGGCTATGAAAAAGCCAATAATCACAAAGACATAAATTTGTGATGATCTAGGGTACCATCTGATTCATCAGATATAAGGGAACTATGAAAACATTTTTGGTTATCAAGATTATTTCCCTAAAGTTGAGGAATTTTAATTAGAAGAAATACTTACTTTATTTTTGGTATAATCTCACCGATGTTCGTGCCTTGAACAATTTCCACTTCATATCTTTAATAAATGAAGTTGAATTTCTCTTTTGCAATGTTTTAGCAGATCATTCGATAGAATGATAGGTCATTCCATCTGTCTTAAACAAATGTTAGCAAATGTTATATACATAAGTCCATCTGTGGTGAGATTATTCATATATGGTTCTAAAATGGACTTATACTTCATCTATCATACCGATTAATATAATTAAACTTGTTTCTAATAACCAGTGACTTCCTGTTGGCTAGAGGTAAGGGATAAAGGCATGTCAGACTTCGATTGTGGGTTCGATTCCCACAACCTTGTCTGATGTGATGGGTTGTCGCACGTCCTCCAGGTTATCCTTTTTTTCTATAAATACATTATTATAACTTTCCATCAATAATATCGAAAAAGTTATAGCCTTAAACAATACTAACATATGTCCAACATAATTCATTCCAATATTTAGGCTTATCCAAAATACTGATGTCCATTCTCATATTATGGTAAAAACAATTACCAGAGAGTTCATATTACATGCATGTATATACCATCGTTAATCCCCATATATCATAAGATGTTTCTTTTTGGTCACATTACAAACATTCAAAGGCCTTAATCATGTATTCTCTTGAAAAATGAATACCCAATGAACCTCAGTGAAAACATGAGTGATGTCAAAAGTTAACTATTTCCACATACCAAAATCACAAAATTCTGTATACTCAAACCGTGATTTCACTTAGTCTTTATAACAATCATGACCTCATGAATACTATCAAACATATTATTTCCTCCTTATCCAATCATTATGTTCATATCATCTTCATTCCCAAATTATCTGAATAACCTTTCACGGTTACCAGTACAATTCAACATATACATTCAAATACTTTAGGAAAAAACAATAGTGTAACAATCCTTAGATGTTTCTTTATTCTATAGTACCATTAAAGTACCAATACAACATAACTCTTGATAAACATACAATCATTCCACTGCATTCATAAACCATTGACAAAGCTTCAACACTTCTTTCATCTCACATATAATTTTTAGTATCCTCATCATCATCCACATAAATACTACCCATATGACCATGCTGATTCTCATCATGAGATTTTCCATTAGAGAATTGGTTTTCATAATGCCCATACCTTCCACCTTTTTAACAACTAATCATTATTGATATCTTAGCAATACCATTATCCTTATCCATGGTGTTAACTGAACATTTTCCTTTGCACTTACTGGATTTGTGTCCTTCTTTTCCGCACCCAAAGCATATTCCAGTTCCTTTGAAACATTCTTCTTGAATCCTCTTCCCACATGATTTACATGATAAAAATTGATCTTTCCTTCATCTATGATCATCATGAAACTTCATCTTTCTATTATTAGCTGAGTCGGGAAACTTACCCATGTTGAGATTATTGATCATATTATGAGATTTATGATTAGGAATAATAATGATATGTGGAGCTCCAGATCCGATTTCATTCGGTTTCTCATGAATAATATCATTACATTGTCCATCATATCCTCCATTATCGTGAATCTTACTGTTCCAATCCATTTTCTAAAAACCAAAAAGAATAGTGTGAGAGGCCAAAATCATAATCAAGGGGGATTACCTTCAATATCTAACATCATGGGTTAAATTATAAGATCGTTAACATAATTCTAGGACTATATCACATACTTATACCTATCCTTAGGGACATCCCTAGACATACCTTAGAAATATATCTAGGGATCTCACTAAAGTTTTCGCATCCAAGTTACCAAAGGTTGACTGAACCTTTCCTCTGATACCAACTATAGCTGTCTGGAATTACTTCCAGTGGACTATAATTGATACCTATTAGGGCACTCCATGGGCGGCTACACCCCCTGGGTGGGACACACCACCATCCCCAGTGGCAGTCATTTCCTCATGAAGCCCTTGGGCGGATATCCATGCTTCATCCAATGCTCACATATGATTGTTCCCAAGGATCAGATTCATTCCTACCTCTTTTCGCTTTGATACCAACTTTAGAGACCCAAATCTTGATGTACATGGACGTTCCATTACTTTTGCGGAATACTTAATACATTACAAAAACAGACACACAAGGACCGTTAATGTTTAGTGTATTTGGAAACTTGGAATATAATCTTCTAATCATGGTGAAAGATCTTCAACATCTCCCATAAAGATCTTCCCCTTTTTTTTCTTACCTAAAACCTATCTTTAAATCCTGGGGAAAAGAAAACATAAAAAGGGTGAGCTTAAATGCTCAGTAAGGCTAAGCATAGAGAACATAAAACAATCCATAAGCATTTGAATGCAAAATCGTGAACATAAAATCTAAACATCAAAATCTTGAGAAAAGACATAAATCATGGAAGTATGAAAGTCATATATCTTAAAGGAACATAAATCTTGGTAAAATATAATGGGAATAAATCACGTAATTGTTGCAAACATTCAACACTTGTTATTATTTACAAAGTATCAAAGGAATTGCTGCCAAGACCATCTTAGTGGACAAAGTCCCTTTCTGAGTCGAGTTCACTCCTCGTTCCAGTCATGTATCACTGATCCAGATTAACTTACCATTCCAGAAATGTCTATATCATGAGATATAAATCATTACCTAATGCATTGGATTGAGATATAGGTCCCACCCATCTCATAATGAAATCATTTTTTCATGTGCCACAAAATCATAAATCATACATCATATCATAACTCATGTAATAGAATGGGATTCTTAAACATCATGCCATCATAACATAATCCATATAAAAAATGGATATAATTTCATCATAGGAAGAATAAAACCATGTAAATAATGGAGACATTATTCTTGAAACATAAACATATTAAATAATGTCATTTTAGATGGAAAATAGTTTTGATAAAACACTTGAAATGAATTCTTGAAGAAAATATTCTTTCTTCTTCAAAATAATTTTATTTTCACAAAATGCCATGCAATTTTAAAAGAAAAGGTTTTTTTTTAAAATAATCATGCAATCTTGTATAAGAAGATTAATGAAAATGAGGCGTTTTGAAACCGTAAAAATACGTTCACACGGTATAAGTTAAAAATAACAGTCTCCTCGTACTTCTGTCGGAAAAGTATAAAAGTTCATTGTCTGTTAAAAAAAGTAAGATTCCTTTCATAACATGTGGTAAAATTAAAAAATGGGTAAAAATTCCATTAAACATACATGAATTGTTTTAAAAAAATATGGACATGGATGATATCAAAAACCCAGTAATTACTTACTAATAAACAATCTCAGATAAGAGCGAGATTGGAAAAGTTATCCCTTACCTTAGGTTTGATATGCTTCGTACGTATCCGAAACTCCTGTATAATTATTTAAATAATGTCATTGACTTATTACAGAATCATATTCTTTGTTATGATTTCATAAATGGTTCACTTATGACTTTATATTACCAATTCTTTTGTAAATTTTATGTTAAAGCAGTGTTTTGGGAAAAATCATTTTATTTATCGTACGTGTTTAGACTTATTGTTCTTGATATTATTACATATATCCTTATTTGCATAACTCCATAATGTAAACCATGATTTATATATATTATATATTCAGTAGATATATAAATGTTAGATCAATAAATGGAATTAAATACACTGTTCATGGAGACGGTAGGCCGTATGTACGCATGAATGTTGTTTTCATTTCCTTATTGAATTGAATGGAATTAAGTAGATGACATACATATATATATATACACCAAAATAAAGTATCATTATTATGTCAAATATTTCATGATTACTTATTATATATACTTTATAATCATTCATGAATGGTTAACATTGAGAATGAATCTCATCGCATCGTGGAGACGGTAGTCCGTACGTACGCACGAGCAATGATGCCATTACCATGATCGTGGAATTGTATTGATGTGTATTTATAATATTTAAGAATCAATATCACATTCAAATAATCATATATAGTTATTTATTTACACCATTATACCCATCCATGTAAGGTCGTGGAGACGGTAGGCCGTATGTACGCACGCACGGTGCTTTTATTTTCCGTAGGTTAGATGGAAGGTGAAATAGGGCTGTTTAATATTTATAATAACATATAAGTATATAAGAAATACTTATTTTATTACTTTATAATGAGACAACTAAATAAGAAGAAGTTGAAGAAGAATGAATCATGAGAGAATCGGAAGAAGAGATTACCTCTTCTTCGACGCGCCACCTTTAATCCTTCTCTTAATGAAATAGAGTTGGTCTTTTGAGAAGAACAAAACCTCCAGAATGTTTATAGGGAAGTGGAGAAGAGAACTGGGTAGGGTTTTCCGAGCTTCATGGCTTAAATGTGTGTTAAGTGAAGAGGGATAGGGTTCCCTTTTTCCAAGGGAGGAGAGGGGCACCTTTGAAAAAACATAAAATATTATTTTATAATAAAGTCATATTCGGTTATTAATAGCTCAAAATTAATTTATTTCGAGTTTAAGGTGGGGATGGTTCGAAATCATCTCATCCAATATATTTTAGATAGGTTTGGGTCTTTATATTAAACATATCTTTTAGTTTTAACTCTTAGTTAATTAGATTGTCATTTACCATGTCACTTTGTATTTTTATATTATAAAGTTAATAAACATACCATATACATCCAAGAGACCCACAAGTGGTCCATTAATGATACACCTATCATGATATAATTATATTTTCTGAACCTTATATTTTTAGAAATATAATAACAATTAATAATATAATATTTGTTTTAAAAACTATTTTATGTCAATTTATACACTATTTGGTAATTGATTTTTTTGAAAATCATACAGCATGATTAGTTCAAAAAAACGTTTATTAAATAAATACTAACTTATCATATAAACCTATAAAATTAGTGGAGCTCATAAAAAGTCTCAAATTATATTTATTTGGGTATTTATAACATCAATTATGTTAATATTTCATTAATAAGATAATTACTGCATCATCATTGTGTCATAAATAAAGTAGATTATTTAATTTATAAAAATTATAAATAAAATACAATTATGTATTAAATCTTTTTATATTTATAATTAATATTTATAGTCTAACTTATCTTATGTATAATCCTATATTAAAAATGATTTAGTTATTAAACATTGATTTTAACTATTTCAACCCTTGTTTAAATAAATTAATAATAAATGTCCAAATCTAATCCAAGTGGACCTAAATGGTCATAATTTATTTCTAAGGTTGTTTTTTGTCGAATTACACTTATCCAATAGAATTAGGACATGTATTAGGGTAATAATAATATCATTTTTACCCTTAATTATCCTATTTACTTTTAACCGAGGTAAATAAAAGTAAAAAGTTACTATTCAAAAAAATTATTTGCATCTCACTGAACCACATTTTAGTCATTGATATTAACTGTGTCTCTTGGATTTTTTTAAATTGCACTCATATGAGCAGTAAAATTATGTTTTATATGAATTTCTAAATTCTCGTTGGAGGTGTGTAAAATACGGTGAAATGTTCAATAAAATTTTTATATATCTAAAATTATTATAAAATGACTCCAATGAATTAAATTGAACCTATATAGGTATTATGTATCAATTTTTAACTAAAATAAATTTCAATATAATAAATATTTATTTAAATAAAAAGTCGGTTTTTAAATAGTAACCTAGTGTTTTCACTATTCATCAAAAATAGAAAGTTTTCAGAAAAATACCAAAATTTCACCCTAGTCTAATTTCAATATTCCGAATCCAAAAATGAACTCCATTTTGAAAAATAAAATTTCAAAAATTGGGTACTACTATTCATAACGGCTAGTTTATATAACATATCATTGTTTAGTGAAACTCGGTATTGCGTACAACATACACTATCGTGGAAGGTCATGATTGCGTGTAATGAAAGCCAAGTCAGGGATGTGTGTAGTGCAAGGTCCTTTTGGTGTAGCATGCAACACAAGAAATTAATGAAATTAAAAAGAATATTTTTCATAAAATCTGTGGGTGTTACAATAACACTAAGTGTAAGTTTATGTTTTAGTTAAAATAATTTTAATTGAGGAGTAATCAATTTAAATTTGTGGAAATTTGATTAAAGGCATTAGTGAATTTTAGGGTTTATCCTATATATTGATGTTATGGTAATAATATTTTATCAAGATTATTTGATTTAGGGGGAGAATACAATTCTATAGAAAACCATTGTGGGTGAAAAAAATTAATGATAAATGCTATTTTGAGGTTATTAATCATATTTTTGTGAAATGTTTTATTGTTTTGTTGTGTATATTTATATTTTGTTTAACTTAATGGACTATTTTTGATGAATTTTATTATGTTTATTGAGATGTAACATGAAGGGTATGAGACAAAACATTAGGTTAAAACCTTATTTAATGTTGATGTTATAGTGGTTTTTGGACATATAGTGATATATATATAATAAATGATTAATTTAAAAAATTTATTTTAATATTTAATTTTGGAAATTAATAAATTTATATTCATTTTTATTATTATATTTCTTTTTGTTATACATTTGTATTTAATAATGATTGGAGGAAGATAGTGTTACACTTATAGGGATTACATAGTTAACTGAAATTAAATTTTTTTTCTTATGGAATAATAACATAATACTATATATTCAGTACATAGAGTAAGTGATGTATTGGAAACTACTCAAAATAAAAAACAAATAGTGAATTTGTGTTAACAAAAAAATGATGTTAATAAATAATAATATCTGTTGTCCTCCATAAAAATAGAAAATCAATCACTCAATTCATGGAATGTTATTTTGAATCATATATCATATTACATTCACATGTGATGAATAAATGGTATTTTACCGGATCATAAGTTTTTCATTTGTTGGATTTCAATATACCCTTGGTCATACATTTTTATTTTATAAACGGTCTCAATCGGTGTCCCTTGTTTTTATGCTATTATTCTATGACCATATTTTCACATTGCCTCAATTTTATTCTACTTGGAAACTTATTTATGTGTTACTCGTAAAGAACATCATATTTCTATTTCTATTTATTATGAGGTTGTTTTATTTACCATAATTTCGAAGGGTTTTTTAAATGGAATTTTGATTTCTAAATCCTTGGATTATTCATCACATGATTAAATTTATAGAATTAAATTTATTTAATGGGTAATAATGTAAAACCTTGATATTTTAATAAATCACTATGATTCATGGAATATTAAACACTCAAACCTGAGATTGAATGATCTGTCACTTTAAACAAAAATATTATTATTCAAATATTACCATTAAAACAGAGTCATTAAAGTAATTTGTATGTACATTATTAACATTATAATAATACATATACAAAAAAATATATAACTAGATAAAAAATAATTTACAAAATCTAAATAAATAATTAGTCAAGATTAATAAAGATATTTTATTCTATAAAAAATTTAAATTTCTTAAAAGATGAAAAAAATTGAATAATATTATAGCTCTTATTTTTAATATTATCAATTATTATTTTATAAAATGATTTTGTTTTTAAAAATTTAATATTAATATTAACTTAATTTCATTCTTTCTAAGAAGAATTATTTTTAAGAAATAGTGTAAATATTTTTTTTTTAAGAATTCAATTTTTTAAGAAATTATGTAATTTTAATGTACTATTTATTATTTTAATTTTATTTCTATATAAAATATTCATTATTTAGTTAAATATAATTAAATTAGCTATATTTAAATCTACTTTATAAATTACTTCATGTTTGTTTATCCTTATGATTATATATTGTTTTTTTTTCTGAAATATTCTTTAAAATACATAATGATTCTCCATTTTAAGTAATTTAAATAAATCCAAATGAAGAATGATTATATTAAATTTATATGTTATATATAAATAATTATTAATTTGAATTCATTTAATTATGATTTATATCATCACAATTAACATAAGAAACCCATTTCATTGAATATACGTTTTTTTGGAAAACGGCCTTTTCATCCCACTTGTGGTCATTAATTTAAATTCAATTCTTCAAATTATATAAATATAATTTTTTAATATTTATTCAATATTTTTAATAAAAATAATTTATATCCTAAAATATGGTAATCATAAATTTTTTTATAATGTATAATAAAAATGTTACAAATTAATTATCATGGTAAAATAATTAAACTCATAAAAGTGAGTAACCTTATAGGTATATGATAAAATGTTTAAAAAAATTCCTATTATTAATGTATGAGTTCATTATGATCCTTTAACTCCCTCCAATACATTATTTTCCAATTCTGGAGTCACTTTATTGAAGTAGACATGCCATTATTGAAATGCTTTTTGATATTTACATGCTCGCCACCCTTCCTCCCTTATAAAAGATCACCCCCTATACTCTCCATTCCACACAAAAGAAACCCATTTTTCATCCAATACCATCAAAAATATCTACCCTACATCCATACACATGTCCCCAGGTACATATTTTCATACAAACACATTTCTATTTAGGTATTATGAATGATCCTAAATAAGTGGTTTGAATAAGTTGTAATGTTCTTAACCAAGCATCATTGTTTCATTTATTCTTCTAGCTACATCATATATTACTAAATAATTTTCTTATAATATAAAATTAATTTCTATATATTATTATTTTATTATTTTACTTTTGTAAGCTAAACTCATCTCCAGCTCCATCAAATCATAAATAAATTTATCATCTGTGTGTACAGTTGATTACCACCATAAGAACCAATGTAACTGATTTCCATCAAATCCTATCACTACTATTCATAATTAATAATTTAATATTTATATATGATAATAATAGAATTTAAATAAATTGAATATTAAATATCATATATTTTCATTCCTTTCCATCCATTCATAAATGAAAATGCAGTTCATGTGTACAACAGACTACCACTACATGAACTGATGTGATTCCATTTTATGGATGCATCAAACTGATGATATATGTATGTGTATTTAAATTTGAATAATTTAATTTAGGATATAAAAATAAATATTTAAATATTAAAGTACTCTTACCATCATACCATCATGGTCGTTGAAAATGGAAATGTTACTCGTCCATACACATATCTTTCCATCTCTATGATTGTGATATAGTTAATTGTTCATAACCATATTTCATGGATTGTTTTGAAAATAAAATTGATGTATAAAACTGATAATAATTTCATTATTATTATAGTATATATGGTTTAAGAGTGACCTCCTTTACCATTGTCAATAGAGCATTTCCATTTTGAAATAATGATATTTTCATCCTCAAAAAACTCAATGTGGTCATAATATATTATATAATTAAATAAATCAGAAAATAAATAAAAGAAATAATTTTAATATACGATATTAATCTAATAAAATTATATTAAAATAACAAATAATTGTTATATGCTCATTACATCGGAGATCAAAGACATACAGGAAAAAATAATGTCTCGAGGGAAGGGTTTCATCTCAAAACATCAATCTTTGATACACATGTTCTTTTGTGAATATAATATTATTTAAATGGTGTGTGTTTAAATATGATACATATTATATCATTAATCCTTTATATGTAATGATATTTAATTTTATAGTATATTTTCATAACTCAAGAGAATTTATGACTCAAATGTTACAATATATCTACTAGTTTATATTTCAATCTCATTTCAATCGTGATTTATTATTCTTGAATTTACATTGATTAAGATTATTTGATAATTGTATATCAATGCATTCTAATTTTGTTGTCTATTAATTATTGGTAAAATTTTCATGTAAAAGTACTTTGTTCCTCTTTTGAAACATAAAATTAATTGATTATTTTTATAAAAATATAGTTTATTTTCTCTATTCGGTCAGAATTATTTTTTCATCCATATTAATGTTTTATAAAAAAATTTAATAAAATTTCATTTGACATTGACCAAAAATACTAAAGAAATAATTTTTTTCATTATTTACTTTACCGGAAATAATGTAATGCAATATTATATTGGTATTAGGAAGGAGGATCTTTTTAAACTCACTATAGTAATATAAAATATATGGTTTTTAACATGGATTCTATGTATAGAATAAGTATACATAATAACAAAATAGTTAATTAATGAAAACATGATACGTTTCCAATTTTATTTTCATGGAAAATAGTTAAGAAAATATTTTTTAACGTTTAATTTTTTCACAATTCATTTTTGTAATGGCCCGAGTTTTTGGGGTCCATTACATTGTAAAAATCTCAAGTTGGGTTTTCTGGTCTGGGAATCTCGGTTGTAAAGACCTGTAAAATTCAAGGGAAATTTTTTCTTAATTTTCTTTGGAATTTTACAAGAGCACGGTTTCTGACGGCACCTGATTCCGAGGCCCGGAGTGCCCGAAATCAATTTCCGAAGTTTGGCTCGGGTACGTTCAGTGAACGAACGAGCGGGAATTCCTAACTTTTGATCCGGTGATCGGAATTTAAATCCGAGGGCACCGATGAACTCGCAGCGCCGATATTCGCTTAAGGAGACCTTTTCGGAAGTTGCGTTTGTTGCGGGACGAAAGTTAGTTTTTGGGAGAATTATAAAAAGTTGAATAAAAAAATGTGGAATTCTTTTTATTTTACTTTTGTAGTTTAACTCCTCTCAAAGGGAGTTAGGGGTGGGACCCACACCCACTTAACCTCCCTTGAGAGGATTAAGTGTGGTGGGACCCACATGAACCTAAAACTCTCATCTTCTCCCTTAAACTCCCCTTTTAATTTAAGATGGCAAGTTGGTTAATTAATGGCTTGAGTTGTCTTAATTCAAACCTTTGAAATTCAAATGGTTTGGATTGACTTAATAAAATAATCTCTTAGCTTATTTTGTTGGGTTACAAATCTTTAGCCAACTTTTGAGGTTTTTTGAGAGCTCCTCCTCCTTCTTCTTCAACTTTGACGAAGAACGCTTAATCTCTGACGAAGAACGCTCAAACTCCGACGAAGAACGCCGCTTCCTCCTCGGACTCCCTTCGTCGACATAAGAAGATTCGCCAACGATGTACCTCTTCGTCATCGGATTTGACGAACGACTACCGCGACGCCCGAACTCCGCGACGTTGTCTTCCGCGGGACGTTGACAAATCTTCGAACCTATACCCAAGGTAGGGGTTGTTGATTTTTGTTTAATTATTTTATTCTTGCTCGTGGTTCTAGCATGACTAACGTGAGGATATTGAATATTTATGTTGTGTTTTAACTTGAGGGGGCCGGACCGCATGAACACGGCCGAACCCCTCCTTCGTTCTTGGTGTTTTATTTTGTGGATGAATCAAGGTGGCGTGGTGCCGTCGCACCACGCGGATATTCGCCCAAATTATTTTTGTGCAGCACCATCGCGCTGCGCCGGGGAAGAATCATCAAGAACGTGACGTCGTGGCGCCGCGTCAAGGGGAATCGAAGGCGCGGCGGAGGGGCGCGGTGCCGTCGCACCGCGCCGGACGACGAACACCGCGGCCGGATCCGGGCCGCGGCGGAACGAGGAGACTGGCGGCAGGGCCGCCGGCGTCGGAAGCCGAAAAAGGGGACCGGATTTTCCGGTCCCGTTGGAGAAAACCGGCCGGCAGTTGGCTGGCCGGAAGGTCAAAGGCCGGGGGAAATAAATTCCCCCGGCCAGCTCAAAAACCCCCCTCATTAAAGAGGCGGGCGGTTTCCTTGAGGGGGGGCAGGAGGCCCCCCGGTTTCTTCAAGCCGGCCCCCACGTGGGGGGGCTGTTTTTTTAAAAGGGCGCGTCATAATGTCGCACCGCCTCTTCAATCAAGTGGGGGCTTGATCCCCCCCCCCCCCCCCCCGCGTGCTGACCCCGTGCGGCGCCAGGTCGCCGCGCCGCCGCGCCGCCGGCCGGGCCGGGTCGGACCCGGGTCGGGTCAACCTGGGGGGGGGGGGGGTCGGGCCGGGTCGGCCCGGACCCGGACCCCCCCGTTTCGAATCAGTTTCGGTCTTTTGGCCATAACATGATCCACGGACCTCCGATTGACGAACCGTCTACGGAAACACGATCCTTGGATCGAGTCGGTCGTTTTGATATATCTCACTCAAGGTTTCGGATTACTTTGAGTTCAGCCGGGTTGGTTCGTTCACGAAACCAACCAGTCCTTCGGAGCGGAAACGCTCATATCTTGAGCTACGGACGTTCGATTGATGTGCCGTCAGCTGTGTTGTGTTCCTCTTAGTGAGACGGATCTTTTGGCATACTCCTCCCGAGGTTTGGACGCAGGTGGAGTACGGTCGGGTTGGTTTTGCCTTAAAAACCAACCGGGCCCTGGGGACGAAAATGCCAATAACTCTCAGACCGGGCGTCCGATCGACGCGCCGTCTGTTGCGTTGAGTTCCTGTTGACGATACAGAACTTTTGGATACATCAACTCTGGAAATTGTGACAGTTGATGTATCAGCCTCTCAGCTCGTGGAGCGGACCCTCCGAACGAGCTTGCTGTGTGCGGGAACCCTAGTGCTGGCTGCGACTGTTACTGTGACTACTACTGCTACTACTGCTATTGTGACTGCGACGACGACAGTACAGAGATCCTGTGTGGATTCGACGATGACGACTACAGCACTCAGCGATCCTACGTGGATCACTGCTACAGGTCATTTGTGCGCTCGATCCTGTGTGGGTCCGATCCTGTGTGGGTCTTTTCGCTCAGCGGTCCTGTGTGAACCATCGCCTACAGGTCCTACGTGGGCCCGATCCTGTGTGGGTCTTTTGTGGGGGTTAGTTACCTATCAATCCTTCGTGGGTCCGACGACTTAGATGGATCAGAGATCATCTTTATCGTCTTTCGATGAAGTATACCTGTGTGAGCTGAATCCTGTTGCTTTACTGTGTGGATTGTGTTGTGCAATCCTGTGTGGCTTACGTTTTGCTTTCCTGTGTGGAATACATTTACTTTCCGGTGTGGACTGAGTTGTACTTGGACTCGGAGGTTGGAGCGTATTTGAAATTGATGACTTAGGTATATGTATGGGCATATACCTAAGCAGTGTCGGTTATTACTTCGTGATTGTTCCATTCTTCGTGGTTTATCCTTTGTGGATTTGAGAGACCATCAGGGGTCTCAGGGTCCCTACTGAGTAGCTTATACTCACCCCTGCACGGGCTTTGCCCGCACTACGTTGTGTTGGTTTCAGACGACGAACATCGTTGACCTTAGCTGAGGCTTGCAGAGCAGGACGGTACCTGGAGGTGGACCACTGGGTGGGACGTGCTCGGAGCGGACGGCGGGACCCGTGGAGCAGTGGAGCTATCTGTACCCACCCTTCAGGTGGGATTTCCAGTGGACAGCTCGGTGTAGCGGCATTTACTTTTCAGTTGCTGTTTTCCCTTTCGAGTTGTACTTTACTTTCAGTTTGGGTTTGTATAATGGCCCATTTACTTTTCCGCACTTTCAGTTGTACTCTTCTTTTTCTTAGTATTTACATTCTACTTGTTTACTCTGTGGTGTTTGTTTACTTTACAAAGGCAATGCCTTCCATTTTTACCGGGATTTACGCCTTGGTGATAGTCGCCAGCCCCTGGCCTATGGAAGGCGGGCTTAGGGTAGTCATGGCACAGACCCCGAGGGCGGGTCGTGACAAATTGGTATCAGAGGAGTTCGGTTCTACCGCGAACTCTGATCTTTTTTATGTGAAGCAATAATGTTTAGCGTATTGAGTGTGGTTATCAGTCCAGGGAGTCCAGTGTTGGTGCGGCGGCCGACGTATCCGTACAACAGGACCCTGACTTCTAATTTCCGCCTTAATGCACGAAAACATTGATTGCGTGTGTGTTTCAAAGTTTTCTTTGTGACTACTTATATCAGCTCACCAGGTATACTGTTCTGACCATGGCGCACCTGTTTCCTTTTCAGGATGGCCCCACGACGGCAGCCAGCTAGGGTTCCGAGAGTCGAGCATGACGACATCCCACCGAGCAACGAGGCCTCGGTGCAGGGCCCTTTGTCAGCAGTGGCACCGGCGGTAGCTCTACCCGCCGAGCCCCCGATGCTTCCAGCAGTAGCCGCTGACGATGCACGTCGCCTCAGCGCACTGCATGAGTTTCAGCGCCAGCGACCGCCCAGGTTTCGCAGGGAGACGGATCCCCAGGCAGCAGAGGACTGGCTGGAGGCAGTAGTACGAGTGTTTAGGCTAGTGAGGACACCAGCAGACCTCATGGTGATCCTCGCTGCGAGCCTACTACACGCGGCAGCAGGACGATGGTGGAGCTTGATGCTCCAGGTGCACGATGAGGCATCTCCACTTTGGACGGACTTTGAGAGCCTCTTCCGCTCGGAGTTCGTCCCAGCCACCCTTCGTGCGGTGCGTATCCAGGAGCTTCTTCAGCTGCGGCAGGGCAGCATGACGGTCGCTCAGTACTCGGCGAGATTTACCGATCTCTCACGCTACTCGACCGACATGGTACGGGACCCATTCTTCCGGGCCCGGACCTTCGAGCAGGGTTTGAGACACGATATCAGGGCATCACTGATCTCCCTCAGCATACCGACTCAGATAGGAGTACTGGAGCGGGCCCTTCTGATCGAGAGCTTCCTTGCTGAGTCTACACCAGCAGAGAGACCCACCGCAGGGCGGCACGTGGCAGAGTCATCTGCAGCAGGCAGTCGACGGATGACTTAGGGGTCCAGACAGACCAGATCTTCGGGCAGATGACCTCAGGACACTGGCTCAGCAGTGCGGGGCACACAGCGAGGAGCCAGTCTTTCGAGAGGCAGACAGTGCTACTAGTGCGGCGGGCAGGGCCACATGGCTCGTGACTGCCCGACCCGCCGTGCCGAGGAGCAGCAGACGATTGAGGGACCACCGAGGAAGAGGCAGAGGGTCGACCGTGGCGGTCCACAGGGAGGAGGCGGACGAGGCAGAGGAGCTGGACGAGCACCCGGTGGTGGGCGACGCTTTGAGGCTCTGCCACCACCACCACCAGGAGGTCCACCCCGACCACAGGGAGCTGGCTGGTAGAGACAGGCACAGCTCCAGGCAGCAGAGGCCTACGACCACGGCGCACCCGAGATGATTCGAGGTACTATCTGTGTCTATTCCACCCTTGCTGCAGTTCTTATAAAAACAGGAGCGAGTCACTCTTTCATAGTCGCTGCCCTTGTTCGGAGCTCGGAGATTCCGACAGAGCCGTTGGCTCGATCCTTACGGCTAGAGACTCCTACGGGAGCAGACTCAACGATTACGCACTGGTGCCGGCAGTGTGAGCTTACTCTAGGAGGCGAGAGCTTCGGCTGGGATCTTCTTGTAGTAGCGTCGAGGCCTTACGACGTCATCTTGGGCATGGATTGGCTATCTACGGTCCATGCAAATATTGACTGTTTTAGGTGCAAGGTGCGTTGTGTACGCACAGACAGGAGCAGGTTCACCTTCACCGGCGAGAAGGGAGCCTTAGCAGCATAGGACGGATTTCCGCGGAGGATAGGACAGCCCATTACTCATCAGTTAGCTACCCTCATCCTTGGAGCAGTTGACGTACGTAGTCCTGGTTTTCCTGCAGTGGTGGATCAGTTTGCGGACGTTTTTCCCGACGACGTTCCAGGGCTACCTCCTCGTAGAGAGGTATACGTTTATATTGAATTGTACCCCGGGACATTCCCGATATCCACTCCAGCATATCGGATGGCCCCCGCCGAGCTTCGAGAGCTGCGAGTACAGTTGGAAGACTTGTAGGGAAAGGGGTTCATCCGACCCAGTGTTTCACCCTGGGCTTCCCCGATATTGTTCGCCAAGAAGGCGGACGGGAGCTTGCGACTTTGTGTTGACTATCGTCGCCTGAACCAGGTGACAGTGAGGAACAAGTATCCGTTACTGAGGATTGATGACCTCTTTGATCAGCTCAAGGGAGCACGGTGGTTCTCGAAGATAGACCTCAAGTCAGGCTATCATCAGCTCAGAGTCAGAGACGAGGATGTGCAGAAGACGGCCTTCAGATGTCGGTATGGCCACTATGAGTTCTTGGTTATGCCATTCGGTGTGACCAATGCTCCAGAAATGTTCATGGCTCTCATGAACAGGATATTTCAGCCATACCTCGATCGGTTTGTCGTGGTCTTCATCGACGACATTCTGATTTACTCTACGACAGAGGAGGAGAACGCCTATCACTTGCGAGTTATTCTAGAAACACTCCGAGAGCACCAGCTTTATGGTAAGCTCTCGAAGTGCCAGTTCTGGATACGTGAGGTCCACTTCTTGGGACACGTTATCTCTGAGGCGGGAGTTGCAGTGGATAACGTGAAGATTGAGGCTGTGTTAGCATGGGATCCACCCAGGAGCGTGACTGAGGTTCGGAGTTTCTTGGTACTAGCTAGATACTATCGGAGATTCGTGCCAAACTTCTCTAGAGTTGCGTCATCACTCACAGCTTTGACGAAGAAGGGGAAACCCTTCTTGTGGTCAGACAGATGTCAGCAGAGCTTCCAGGAGCTGAGACAGAGATTGACTAGCGCACCTATCTTGAGGTTTCCCGAGGAGGGAGTAGGGTACGTAGTCTACTGCGATGCATCAGGGATCAGACTCGGATGTGTTCTGATGCAGGAGAGGTCAGTGATCGCCTATGGATCACGTCAGTTGAGGCTGCATGAGCAGAACTACGCTACCCATGACCTGGAGTTAGCAGCAGTGGTCTTCGCTCTGAAGACATGGCGACACTATCTGATGGGCGAGCGCTTTACAGTCTTTTCCGATCATCAGAGTCTCAGGTATATCTTCTCGCAGAAGGACCTAAACCTGAGACAGCAGCGATGGCTCGAGATCCTCCAGGACTATGACTTTGAGATAGTCTATACTCCTGGGAAGGGGAACGTAGTAGTCGATGCCCTCAGCAGGAGGACGGGCATTCAGCTACTTGAGGAGGCGACGGAGCAGCTAGCCTCTTTGCAGATATCCTTCGTGGATAGAGATGGAGCATCCTTCCTCCAGTCTCTCACAGTCACCCCTCCACTACTGCAGCGGGTCAGGGAGGCACAGCGTGGGGATGCTGACTGTGAGACACGGCGTGCACAGATATCCTCGGGACAGGCACCTGATGGTTTCTCCCTTGGAGCAGAGCACGACATCCTTTTCAGAGGACGTACCATGGTACCAGTCGCTTTGCGAGAGGAAGTGCTGAGAGAGTTTCACACTTCTCCTTTGGCGGTACATCCTGGAGTGGCGAAGATGTACCAGGACCTCAGACGACAGCACTGGTGGCCGGGCATGAAGAAGGCTGTAGCAGAGTTCGTTTCTCGATGCCTCACCTGCCAGCAGGTGAAGGCAGAGCATCAGGTACCAGCAGGCTTGGTACAGCCCTTGGAGGTTCCGGAGTGGAAGTGGGACGGCATATATATGGACTTTATGACTGGAATTCCGTGCACTTCCAGAGGTCACGACTCCATTTGGGTGATTTTTGACCGACTCACCAAGTCGGCACACTTCTTACCCATCAGAGAGCAGGGCTCAGTGGAGAGCTTGGGACGTCTCTACGTGCAGGAGATTGTGCGGCTCCATGGCGTGCCATCATCTATCGTATCCGATCAAGATGCCCGCTTTACTTCCCGGCTTTGGAAGGGGTTACATGAGGCGTTCAGGACGCAGCTACGTCTGAGCACAGCCTTTCACCCTCAGACGGATGGTCAGACGGAGAGGAACATTCAGACTCTCGAGGACATGCTCCGCGCAGGTGTTCTCGACTTTGGTCGTAGCTGGGAGGACCACCTACCCTTGGTGGAGTTTGCGTACAAAAACAGCTACCACTCCACCATCGGGATGGCACCGTACGAGGCATTGTACGGCCGACCTTGTAGATCTCCTTTGTGCTGGACAGACCCTGGGGAGTCAGCACTTGTGGGACCGGAGATGGTCCAGACCACGACAGAGAAGGTCCAGGTCATCCAGGAGCGGATGAGGACAGCTCAGAGCTGGCAGAAGTCATATGCTGATAGGAGGCGGAGGCCACTGGAATTCGAGGATGGCGACCACGTCTTCTTGCGGGTCTCACCTCAACGTGGTATTCGGAGATTTGGCCGAGGCGGCAAGTTATCTCCGCGCTTCATCGGACCCTTCCAGGTCCTCAGCAGGGTTGGCGAGGTGGCTTATCACCTGGCTCTGCCACCTCAGTTACACCGGGTGCATGACGTCTTCCACGTATCCCAGCTGAGGAGATACGTGCACGACCCGACGCACATCATTGACCATTTGGAGCTTGACGTTGACGATGGGGCAACTTTCACGGAGGTCCCGGTGGAGATAGAGGATCGACAGGAGCGGGTCCTGCATGGGCGATCGATTCCTCTTGTGCGCATCAGATGGCAGCACGAGAATCTCCAGGAGAGAACATGGGAGCGGGAGGCTCAGATGCGTGCTCAGTACCCTCTTTTGTTTCCCTAGTTTTTGATGTATCTTTACAGGGACGTAAAGCCCTGAGGTGGGAGTAATGTAAAGACCCGTAAAATTCAAGGGAAATTTTTTCTTAATTTTCTTTGGAATTTTACAATAGCGCGGTTTCTGACGGCACCTGATTCCGAGGCCCGGAGTGCCCGAAATCAATTTCCGAAGTTTGGCTCGGGTACGTTCAGTGAACGAACGAGCGGGAATTCCTAACTTTTGATCCGGTGCTCGGAATTGAAATCTGAGGGCACCGATGAACTCGCAGCGCCGATATTCTCTTAAGGAGACCTTTTCAGAAGTTGCGTTTGTTGTGGGACGAAAGTTAGTTTTTGGGAGAATTATAAAAAGTTGAATAAAAAAATGTGGAATTCTTTTTATTTTACTTTTGTAGTTTAACTCCTCTCAAAGGGAGTTAGGGGTGGGACCCACACCCACTTAACCTCCTTTGAGAGGATTATTTGTGGTGGGACCCACACGAACCTAAACCTCTCATCTTCTCCCTTAAACTCCCCTTTTAATTTAAGATGGCAAGTTGGTTAATTAATGGCTTCAGTTGTCTTAATTCAAACCTTTGAAATTCAAATGGTTTGGATTGACTTAATAAAATAAGCTCTTAGATTATTTTGTTGGGTTAGAACTCTTTAGCCAACTTTTGAGGTTTTTTGAGAGCTCCTCCTCCTTCTTCTTCAACTTTGACGAAGAACGCTCAATCTCCGATGAAGAACGCTCAAACTCCGACGAAGAACGCCGCTTCCTCCTCGGACTCCCTTCGTCGACATAAGAAGATTCGCCAACGACGTACCTCTTCGTCATCGGATTTGACGAACGACTACCGCGACGCCCGACCTCCGCGACGTTGTCTTCCACGGGACGTTGACAAATCTTCGAACCTATACCCATGGTAGGGGTTGTTGATTTTTGTTTAATTATTTTATTCTTGCTCGTGGTTCTTGCATGACTAACGTGAGGATATTGAATATTTAAGTTGTGTTTTAATGTGAGGGGGCCGGACCACATGAACATGGCCGAACCCCTCCTTCGTTCTTGGTGTTTTATTTTGTGGATGAATCAAGGTGGCGTGGTGCCGTCGCACCACGCAGATATTCGCCCAAATTTTTTTTGCGCGGCGCCGTCACGCCGCGCCGGGGATGAATCATCAAGAACGCGACGCCGTCGCGCCGCGTCAAGGGGAATCGAAGGCATGGCGGAGGGGCGCGGTGCCGTCGCACCATGCCGGACGATGAACACCGCGGCCGGATCCGGGCCGCGGCGGAACGAGGAGACCGGCGGCAGGGCCGGCGGCGTCGGAAGCTGAAAAGGAGACCGGATTTTCCGGTCCCGTTGGAGAAAACCGGCCGGCAGTTGGCCGGCCGGAAGGTCAAAGGCCGGGGGAAATAAATTCCCCCGGCCAGCTCAAAAACACCCCTCATTAAAGAGGGGGGCAGTTTCCTTGAGGGGGGGGGGGGGGGGCAGGAGGCCCCCCGGTTTCTACAAGCCGGCCCCCCACGTGAGGGGGCCGTTTTTTTAAAAGGGCGCGGCATAGTGCCGCGCCGCCTCTTCAATCAAGTGGGGGCTTGATCCCCCCCCCCCCCCCCCCCGCGTGCTGCCTCCGTGCGGTGCCAGGTCGCCGCGCCGCCGCGCCGCCGGCCCGCCGGACGGCCGGGCCAGGTCGGACTCGGGTCGGGTCGACCCGGTTCGGGTTGACCCGGGGGGGGTCGGGTCGGGTCGGCCCGGACCCGGACCCCACCGTTTTGAATCAGTTTCGGTCTTTTGGCCATAACTTGAGCCACAAACCTCCGATTGACGAACCGTCTGTGGAAACGCGATCCTTGGATCGAGACGGTCGTTTTGATATATCGCACTCAAGGTTTCAGATTACTTTGAGTTCGGCCGGGATGGTTCGTTCACGAAACCAACCGGGCATTCGGAGCGGAAACGCTCATATCTTGAGCTACGGACGTCCGATTGACGTGCCGTCAGCTGTGTTCTGTTCCTCTTAGTGAGAAGAATCTTTTGGCATACTCCGCCCGAGGTTTGGATACAGGTGGAGTACGGTCGGGTTGGTTTGGCCTTAAAAACCAACTGGGCCCCGGGGACGAAAATGCCAATAACTCTCAGACCGGGCATCCGATCGACGCGCCGTCTGTTGCGTTGAGTTCCTGTTGACGATACGGAACTTTTGGATACATCAACTCTGGACTTTGTGACATTTGATGTATCAGCCTCTCAGCTCGTGGAGCGGACCCTCCGAACGAGCTTGCTGTGTGCGGGAACCCTAGTGCAGGCTGCGACTGTTACTGTGACTACTACTGCTACTACTGCTACTGTGACTGCGACGACGACAGTACAGAGATCCTGTGTGGATTCGACGATGTCGACTACAGCACTCAGCGATCCTACGTGGATCAGTGCTACAGGTCCTGTGTGGGCCCGATCCTGTGTGGGTCTGATCCTGTGTGGGTCTTTGCGCTCAGCGGTCCTGTGTGAACCAGCGCCTACAGGTCCTACGTGGGCCCGATCCTGTGTGGGTCTTTTGCGGGGGTTAGTTACCTATCGATCATTCGTGGGTCCGACGACTTAGATGGATCAGAGATCATCTTTATCGTCTTTCGATGAAGTATACCTGTGTGAGCTGAATCCTGTTGCTTTCCTGTGTGGATTGTGTTGTGCAATCCTGTGTGGATTACGTTTTGCTTTCCTGTGTGGAATACGTTTACTTTCCTGTGTGGACTGAGTTGTACTTGGACTCGGAGGTTGTAGCGTATTTGAAATTGATGACTTAGGTATATGTATGGGCATATACCTAAGCAGTGTCGGTTATTACTTCGTGATTGTTCCTTTCTTCGTGGTTTATCCTTTGTGGATTTGAGAGACCTTCAGGGGTGTTGGGGTCCCTACTGAGTAGCTTATACTCACCCCTGCACGGGCTTTGCACGCACTACGTTGTGTTGGTTGCAGACGACGGACAACGTTGACCTTAGCTGAGGCTTGCAGAGCAGGACGGTACCTGGAGGTGGACCACTGGGCAGGACGTGCTCGGAGCGGACGGCGGGACCCGTGGAGCAGTGGAGCTATCTGTACCCACCCTTCAGGTGGGATTTTCAGTGGACAGCTCGGTGTAGCGGCTTTTACTTTTCAGTTGCTGTTTTCCCTTTCGAGTTGTACTTTACTTTCAGTTTGGGTTTGTATACTGGCCCATTTACTTTTCCGCACTTTCAGTTGTACTCTGCTTTTGCTTAGTATTTACTTTCCGCTTGTTTACTCTGTGGTGTTTGTTTACTTTACAAAGGCAATGCCTTCCCTTTTTACCGGGATTTACTCCTTGGTGCTAGTCGCCAGCCCCTGGCCTATGGAAGGCGGGCTTGGGGTAGTCACGGCATGGACCCCGAGGGCGGGTCGTGACATCGGTGATGTTTGGCCTAACGGTAGGCCTACCAGTAGCCTTAGCCTACCGCTAGTAGGCCTACCGGTAGCTCGGTCTACGGGTAGCCGCAACCTACCGGGAGCTCTGTCTACCGGTAGGTTGGTCTACCGGTAGCTGTAGCTATTGGTAGCTTCGTCTACCGAAAGCTCGATTTACCGGTAGCTGCCGCTACAGGTAGCTCGGTCTACCGGTGACTGCAGCCTATCGGTAGCTCTCGGCTACAGGTGGCACTCACCTACCCCATGGGGTTTTTCCAGCAGAGCTCCTTTTTGCACAAATTATGTTTTAAACCCTATTTTGACCCCTTTAACGTTGTTTAAAAGCCTAGTAACACCCATGAATGTTGTTTAATTAAATATTAAATGAGTTATGTGCGTCGGTTTAAACCGCGGGGACCCATTAATGACGTGTGGGGTGTCTCAACCGCGTGGTCAACCCACGACCCCACTCCTTACGCTGTTTGGCGTTCTTATCTCAACCATCCCCGACCATTATAAACTAAAAGGGTTCTCCCTAGGTTTCTTCTCTCGATCATCATGTGCTATGAGTACCCTTCATTCATAGCTTTTCGATCGGACGAGCCACATCGCTATCTGTGAAGTTCCGCGCCCGGCCTTAGCTTCGATCGTTGATCAACAAGTAGAGATTTTCTCCATCGTCTCTCTTTTTCTGTATCATGCTGGGTGGGAAATCATTTGATTCTATACAATTGTATGAACCAAACCTAAATAAAGATAATGAACAGATTCTATAAAGAAGGAAGGGGGGCTGTGATTGTTGATGCTGGTCTATTTTATGCTCTTCATTTCTTAATTTTGCGGGCTTATGCCTATTGAAAATCATGGTCGTTGGTGGTCTTTTCTCTGTGCACTAATGAACCCCTGTTGATGTTTTAAATCACTTTTATCTTTGGATTTCAACCGTTGTTGTGTAAAGGAATTTGGTTAATTACGTATATTCGGCTAAACAAATTGAAAGCATCGGGATCAACTCATTTCTATGATAACCCCAGTTAAAGCGCATGGGAATTGAAATCATGGAGTGTGTTAAATCTTATAAATCTGAAAATACAGGCATGGGCCTGCTTAGTGGTGGTGGTTTGGTTGTTTTTCCTTTACGGGCCGTTTTATGGGTAATGTGGGTGGGGTTGGGATCCCCTGTTATTATACTCTCGGTGGTTGTGAAATTGGAGATGGGATCCCCTGTGTCATGCTTTCTATGGCTGTAAATTTTATGATCGGGTGGTTACCTTGTTTATATCACAAATTGGGGTGGTATCCTCTATTGTTGAGAAACCCTTTTTGGCTCCTGGATATTGGACATGGGGCTGTATCTTGGGGTTTTCTTTGGTTATGGTGGCTTTACAGGAGAACAGGGTGTGGGTGTTATGGGTGATGCTTGACTGTTTTCTTTTCCTTGACTTATGCTTATGATTACTAGTTTCCCAAGTAGGTGCAGAAATGTATTTAAGTATTATTACTAAACACAAATATAAGGTTGGGACAAATAGGTTTTGGTTTGACGTGGGTTGTCACTTGGACATAGTACTATTTTTGTTCTTTAGGAAGGCTGAAGAAACACTTACTCTTTGGGCGAGTGCTTGATACCTATTCATATACTTGTAGTTTTTCGTTTCTTATTCGCGCCACACCCAAGTTGATAACTTAGTGTCGAACACCCCCATTTCATGCAAGAGGGTGTTTTTCCCAACACTACTATTACTGTCTAGCTATTAGATCATTTTCTGCTCCCTTTCCCGGATAGCCCAAGTATCTACAGGTAGGCTGTGATGGCCTAAAGTCCATTATTCGCACTAGAAGCTTCTGGCAGGGCAGTGTGGTGGTTACGGCCCACCTGTGTGTGGGAAAGTGGTTTTCCCAAGCATCTTCTGGATGAGGCCCAGTTGTCTTCAGGCATGGCAGTGGATCTTCTAGCCCAAGTTTCTTCGGGCATGGTGGTGATTGTTCTGGCCTAGGTGTTTGCAGGCGTGGGTACGTGTGATAGTTGTGGCCCAGGTGTTTGCGGGCAGGATTCGCCAGTGGGACTGTGTGTGGTTATGGCCCAGGTGTGTGCGGGCGGGGTGTGGAAGTGGGACTGCAGTGAGAATGGCGGGATTGGATCGAGGCGTAGGATGTCTTCAATAACTAGTGGGAAGTGACGCGGGGTACCCAAACATCGATGTTCTATTACTATACTTTACTTGACTTGCGTTATTTGGAGAGTGTTCCTTGGTAAGGCTTGGGTGGGTTGTTTACCTTGTTAGGTGTTTGGTTTACTCTATTTCTCATGGGACTCTAGTATGTTCCCCCACATGTGCATGAGAGCTTCAGGTTTTTCCCTACTGAGTATACTTGTATTCTCACCCTACGTATATAAATTTTTTTTCAGGTTTCCAGGAGGACTTCGGGGATCATGCTGGCCCATACTAGCTCAAACCTTTGGGGATGTTGCAGTCGCTATTTTTCTTTCTTTGGTACTTTACCCTTGTAGTCACCTGTACATTCTAGATTTTTACTTTTGTAACATGCATTGGGAGTGGTTAATGGATTTACTTTTACTTTCCGCTTTTCGTGTTGTTTGGATTTTCCATTCTATCTCCTGATACTATTAAAAGAAAAAGAATAATACATTCAATTTAGTGTGTGATTCTATACCCTTGGTTCTAGTCGCCACTTCGGGACCTATTGAAGTTGGGTCTCGGGGGTCATTATCTCTCCTTCAACATAAAGAAGGAAGGGCTTGGCAATCTGCTGACCCTTCCCTCCTATTGGTGAAGGTGGGTCATGACAGAAAGGTATCAGAGGTGTGGTTGAGAGATAGTATGGAGTATGGAGTTAGGCACAGGGAGGATTGCATGGGATGATATGGATACAGTATTGGGTGACCTTGGTGATTGAATTAGGCCAGGGAAGAGCGGCTAGGACACGAGATTTTTGGGCCCCCTGTGATCTGATACAAGGACTCTGGACCTACCAAACGACCATTTGAGGACATGATGATTGCAGGGTAGAGACCCTAGGAATGGTACATGCATCATAATGACTTGTGTTCGCGTGTTTCTAGGGTTTCGTGGGAATTAAGAATAAATAAAATGTTTAAGAAGTTTTAAGAACAATATTCTGCACTACTTTGGCTTAGGCATTCCTTGTTTACCTTGCAGCAATGGCACCTGGAATGATATGGAGAGGAGTTTCTTAAAAAATATATCACAACCCATTGTATGATGTTTTAATGATAAAAATTTCATCACATCATTACCTAAGAAAACATATAGGTTTCATTTCAATTTTATCAAATTTTAACTCGTGAAAAGAAGTTTATTTCTGAATTATATAATTCGTAGGATATGGAGAGGTGTAATGAACATCACTCCACCCAACTATAAACCTCTTCTGATAGAACATGAATGGTATAATTAGATCATGTCCCCACTAAATCTTATAATATTAAAAATTATTTAATCATAGACGGAAAATAATTTCAAAATGATCACTTATAACCCTTCTTGATGAATTTTTTTATGGTTTGAAAAATTCTCTTTAAAACATAAAACATTTTGAAAACCCATTCAGTTGAAAGTATCATTGAAAACATATAAAATATTATTGAAATAATTTTGAAAACCTTTTCAATTAAAAAAAGTAAAAGGGGCTTTAAATCAATTAATACTCTTTTTAATATTAAAAAGATTAAAATATTTAGAAAATAATGTTTTGAAATAACACCAATTTCTGAACCATGATATAGAAAACATCTAATTTTAGTAAAATAATAATAATTATATGATGTTAAAAAGAGTGGAAAAATTTTACTAGTACTTTAATGTATAATTAATAACCAAAGGAGAATAAAATTAATTATTTTTCTTGAGGTATGGATCACATGGATTCATCAATTGATGTATAATCATAAATAATCTTGATTAACGATGAGATTATAGAAACAAATTGTTACCATTATGGTAACATTGAATCATAATACTATCGAAAATAATAAAATGACTCTAATATAAAAATATCATGAAAAAAATGAGATTAATGATTTATAATTTCAATGGAAATTATATACACCTCCAAGAAAATATTTTGGTGTATTATATGACATGTGTCTCAATTAAACAATCCAGAGAAAGAATTACATTACTGATTTGGTATCTTTTGAACCATAAGCCCACAAAATTAATATCATAAAATGGATATGTAAATACCCATAAATTTATGTATAATAATAATAGGATTATTTATTGGGAAGTATATGCATCACAAAAAATGAATCAATGCTGAATAAGGCATGAATCTCACATATATAAAAAGTAAGATGAGAAAACTCTTACATTATGTCTTGAATTTCTTTTCACCTGTTCAAAACTATAGTATAATAAATAAAATATTATTATACATATACCTAATAACCATATTCCTATATATCATACAAAATTTTATTCATGTGGGACTTTATATTAACCATTTATTACCAATTCTATTGCAAATAAATTTTTTTGGGTAATAAAAACTTTGTTTATCGTATATGTTTTGACTTGTTATTCATGATCCTATAACATAGATCATGAAATAAATATTTTAAAAATAAAAAAATAATATAAATATATTATATATTTTTCATATAAATATTTTTATTAATATTTCATATATATATATATGTAATGGAATACACCATGCATAGAGATGGTAGGTGCATGAACGTTGTTTCAGTTTTCTTGTTATTTTGAAATAAAAGTAAATGAAATATATATATATATATATATAATATTTCATTAAATAATAATTAATAGATCATATATATCAAATATTTTCACTAATCCCATCTTAAATACATTATATGTATAGTGTGAACAAATTGCTTCGTTTGGAGGATGCAGTTTTCCACACATCCACATTAAAAGTTATTCTATTTACACAAAATGGAAAGAATTTTGTTATGATTTATATAATAATTTAATAAGAATAAATAGATCAAAAATTATATATATGTATATATATAATTAAAACATAATTTTCATCATAAATCCCAACCATGATCGGTAGAAAATGGAAAAACATAACAACATTGTAATATGAAGTGATAGATTGCTATAAAAAAGAATTGTATGTTCATTACCCATTAGATGGATGTGTGTATAATTTTATGTTGAAAATAGAATTAAAATCATAGTATATATAGGATAAATAGGTTATTTTATAGTAATCTAATAATAATATTTAATGATGTGGATAATTAAAATAAAACATAGGTGCTTGGGGAAGAAAGTTACATCTTCTTTGGGTAACTCTTTTTTGTTTTCAACAATGGTATTCCTTGGATGAATTTATGTTTCAATGGACACATCTATGATTAAGGTACTAATATGGGGAGGATATTTAATTAGATGTTTTAATCCAAATGGATTTATATGTTCTAATAAGTTTGCGGGGGTGAGTGAGGTTTTTTATTGGAAAAGGTGTGACATTCTTGAAAATTCTAGAGAAGGGAATTCCACAAACATTTTTTCCAAGACTAGTTGGTCGCATAATAGGTCCAAAACTATAAAATATATAACACGGTGTTAATATAGGAATAATATTACTTATGGATATGTTTCTAAGTAATTTTGGTCCTTATGTGTTTGGATTTGTTCTTTGTTAAGGTAACTTTTCTATTAATTGCGGTACTTAATTTTAATTTAATTTACATATATTTTTGTCAAAACCCAAGATGAACTTATTATAATTTATAAATTCTCATTATAACATATATTGACACAATTTTTTAAATTTAAAATAATTGATTTGGTAGAAATTAATTTAAGTTTTTTTTCATTAATCCATATAGCAACATTGGGTTTTTAGAGAAAATGTTTACAATATTGAAGTGATTTTATATCCAATTTCAAAACTTATTTGGAAATAATGACACAAATATTATGATTAGTGTTTTTTATAATTAAATTATATAAAAAAAATTAAAATATAATAATATTATATTCATTATTAAGATGAAAATGATTTTACAGAATTAAAATATAGTATTTCTCACTTTTTATATAAAAATGAAACTCCGAAAACTTTTAATATCTCGGAAATTCCATATAATGTTTTTTCATTATATGGAATTATTTTGAGACCGTGAAATCTGATGGCGGGTAATTCTGAGGCCCAGAGTGCCTAGAATGATCAGTTAATGTTTTTTTAAGTTTTAATTAGCACTTGTAACCAATTTTCCTAAAAAATAAAATAAATAATAAATGGTTACTTCAATAAGAATTTTGAGGGTACTGTTGTGCTAAGGATGGTGGGTTTACCCTAGGAATGACTCATGTTTAATCATCACGTGCGGCTTGTGAGAAAACCTGAAAATTGCATAACTGTAAATAAAATAATAAAATAATGTAATTTTACTTTTTCAAATGCTTATAACTCATAAATGGTAACATAGATTAAAAATATAAGACAATAGCTGAACTCATGAGATTATATTTTCATTAAGCATATAATAACATTGGCCTGCATGGTCCACCAATGAAAGTTAGTTTTTGGCCGTAAATAAATTATTTATGTGACAAGTTTGTTATTTTAAAATTCATAACATTTAAACAGTGATTCAGAATGAAAATCTGAGAGTACAGTTTGGATCATTGGGGCGTGTTTCACTTAGGCAGATCCTAACATCGACTGGCGTGGGTTGAGGGTGGCTTTTAATAATTTTCTGAACTTTTTTGGGTACATTCAGTAAACGTGATAGTGGCATTTTGTAAATTTTTAACCAGTGCTCGGAATTAAAATTTGAGTACACTGTTGAACCCGTAATGCCGAGATTCGCTTAAGGGAGACTCCACATTGACTACAGTAGGACTGGAGAAAAATATATGTTTTTTGACTTTTTAGAATAAATAAATAAAATATATTTTTTATTTTATCTTCATTCAATTCCTCTAATGGACAAGTGAAAATGTGGGGAAAACGACATGTCATCCCAATAAATGGCTTGACCATTCAATTCTAAGTAACTGCACCACTGGATAATTAGGAAGGTTCCAAATTAATGGACCTCCATTAATCCCATGAACGTTGTACACCCTCCCCCTCTCATATTTACATAGATATTGGGGAGAGGTGTTAGCACTGTTTCGCCATGCAACGAAGTGATGAAAAAGTGTAGGGATGCCAAACCATTGGAGGATTGAGCCGATACCAGTGGGAGATGATGAGAGACACTGAAACCCCAAACCGAAGATCGATGAATGAGTGATGTCATTGTAGTATAGTTGTGGGGGAAAGAGAACACCGACCCGCTTCAACAAATGCATGCTCAATGGCGTTTTTGATGTAGGGGTTTGTTTTATATTTGATTGAATTTATTTATCTAGTATTCGTATTCTAGTTCCACAATGATGATGGAAAAAATAACATGGCCAATGTACCGCACATATACCTTGCCTCTTATCTTGAGATCTTCACATGTTCTTCATGCATTCTTCGACGCCTAAAATTTATTGATGCCGGAAACACAGAGTTTTGCTGAGAGTGACATATAGAAGCGGAGCCCTCGATGCAAAGATCGCGAATATATGATCATTTAATTTTTAATGCTAAAAATTAAGCCGCAATGGCTCACGGATGAAGGCGGCCGCCGACACCCTGTAGGCTGCATGAATGATTGGCAGTGCACGTACTTTCCGTCGGATGAGCAAGAGGCTGCTTCCCATCTGCCGCAGCGAAGCAAGAGGTGGCGGATGACACGTCGGCTAGCTGCATAGCGGAGTGGGGGCACATTCGCACCTCCGGTGGAGCATGAGACCACAACCGCTTGGCTGCATGTAAACCGAAGGGAACCTGGCATATGGGCAGGGGTGGTTGACCAACTACTTACGACTGCGCCACTGGGAAAAAGTCCGGCCAGGCTTCGGGCCAACTGTGCCACCACGGCTGGGACCCATCCTTCATGTCCTGCGTCTCAGTAGCTGAATAGTCCAAAAACCGTTTGGGAAGACCAAGGGGTGCCTGCCCACGGGTTTCAGTTAAAGCATACATGTCCTGGAAGACCGCCAGCCGAGCAGGCGACACAGCAGCGGGCCGCGCCCCGCAGGCTACACTATATCGGGTTGCGTCGCAGCATGTTGGGCTGGGCCGTCCCCTCTGCGGGTCGGGCTGTGCGGTACCCTACGAGGGTCTCACCCGCTAAGGCCGGGCCATCCGGGTCGGACCTGGGTCAGGCCGGGTCTGGCTAGGTGGGGTTGGTCTTACTAGGTCAGACCAAACCTGGGCCCATCCGAAACCAGGTTCCCCTTTTTGGAGGTAACATGTGAACCAAGCTTCTGTTTGATTAACCATCTCGAGAACAGGAATCCTTGGATTGAGATGGTTCTTCTAGTATTTCCACTTGAGTTTTGGATAAAAAAGGTGCATGGCTAGGTTGGATCGAATCATGAATCCAACCAGTCCCTCGAAGAGAAAATGTTAATAAGATACATACCATGCAACTGATTGACGTGACGTCTATTGCGTTGTGTCCCTAATGGCGTGACAAACCTCTGGGATACATCATCATGAGTCTTAAGAATGGTTTATGTATGATAGATGGACTGGGGAGTCGTTCTCCCAAGCACGCGACATTCGGAACCCTACAACTGGAAGAGACTTGATGACTAAAATCCCTTACGAATCGGAGTGACACGACATGCCTAGTGGTGATCACCTCTATGTGACAATGTAAAACCATAGTGGGGAGCACCTATGTGTGACATGGTAGACCCACTGTACTCGACAGGAGGAGTACCTCAGCATCCCCCGATGGGGATCGTCAATGTGTAACGTGGTGAACCCACAGTACTCGACAAGAAGAGTACCTCAGCAGTCCAAGGTTAGTGAGAAGTGCCTCTATGTGACGCGGCGGTCCCACTATACTCGATATATGAGTATTTATCTTGTAGTTGAGGCATTTCACATTACGACTAGGGAGGTTACTTGTTACTACCCCTAGACTTAATCATGGTGTGAGCTATCTTTTCCTTGTTCTTGTGATTGAGGTTATGATATGTGGTACTTTAATTGTGTGGTAATATTCCTTCATGGTGTAACCCTATTTTTTTCCTTGGGGAGCTCTAGGAGACCATCGGGGTCTTGGGGTCTCTACAGAGTATCATTATTCTCAACCGTGCACGGGCTACGCCCACACCTTGTTGTGTTTTGTGTAGTCGATGAGTAGGTGGGTTGAGGGATTAGGGAGCCAAGACTAGTCGGTACATAGAGGAGACAGAAGAACATGGAGTGCAGAGGAGGGGATCTATACCTACCCTTCAGGTAGAAACCTCGAAGGATGATCTAATATGACTTTTCGCTCTTTCTTTCAGTTATGTTGAATTTCTTTCTGTACTTGTACATTTACTGTGGGGTTTTTATTCTGGCCCCTTTTTCTTTCTGCACTCTTTTACTATAGTAGTTTACGTTATCGTTTCTTCTTGTTGTGTTCATGGACAATGTTTTTTACAGGTTAAATCCAATGCCTTACCATTTTTTGGAATACCCCATTCGATGCTAGTCTCCTGCCATTGGCCTACGGAAAATGAGCTTGGGGTAGTCACAACAAGGACCCTAGGGGATGGGATGTGACAAAGTGGTATTAGAAGAGTTCATTTCTACCATAGAACTTAGACTCTGATCATTTCTATGAGGTAATAATTTTATGATTTATGAGTATGGTTTTCAATTTAGAGAGTCCAGTGTTTGTGCCGTGACTGAAATATCCCCACATCAGGACCGTGAATTATTATTTCCATCTCAGCGCACGAAAACACTGAATGTGTGTTTTTTTGAAAAGTTTTTCTTTTTATTTCACTGGTGTCAGCTCACCAGGTAAAACATAATGATCATGGAACACTAGTTCTTTATCAGGATGTCATCGAGTTGAAAACCAGAAAGGATTCTCATGAGAGTACACGATGCTTTCCAACTGAGCAACGAGGCCTCGGTGCAGTGCCCTCCTACGAAATTAGTACCATTAGGTGGTGTACCAGCAGCACCACCACCTATTGGGCGGCCATTACCACTATCTCCACTAGTAGAGAATGCACAATGATAGATCACATTGTATGAGTTCCAGTAGTAGAGGCCTCTGAGGTTTCGATTTGAGATAGATTCCTAGGCAGCTATGGACCGGCTGGAGGCTGTGGCTAGAGTTTTCCGCCGAGTTGAGACACTAGTAGAGCAGATGGTGATCCTAGCTTCTAGTCTTTTCTAGTGAGTGGCCATGAGGATGGTCTGCGTAGTGATGAGGCTTCAGTATGTGTACCATTGAATGAGATTGTACCTTTGGATAGTGTTTCATCTATATCACTACCTTTTGAGCAGCTGTAACAACCGGTATTACCGGTAGAGGAAACATTTAGGCTTGGTGCCTTAACGAGTTTCTGCATCAAGTACCCCTTAGGTTCTACGGCGAACCCGACTCACAGGTGGTTGAGGACTGGATTGAGGAGGTGGCTGAGAGTTATCTGGAGCATCCACTACTTCGGGAAGATGACATTTCGATTGCTTTGTATTCATCGAGGTGTACTGACCATTATTGGTACTCGATGAATATGATACCATTAGTTCATCGGGGCTCAGACTTACAAGTATGGTGTGTTTAAGGATGTTCGATCTAGCACTATTACTCTATGCAATCCTAACTATGTTATGGTGATAGAGAGATCCTTTTCAGTTGAATGATCTTTGGATTAGTGGATATAACCATTGAATGTTAGTAGTGGGAAAGCTAGAATCGGGCACCAGTCATATAGACTTGGGCATGTAAAATTGTTTCGGGAAGAAGAAGTGTTAGGGACAGATGAATCTATAGGGCTACAGACATGGAAGCTGAGCTAGGACATAAATATAAGGATGTCTATATTTAGACATGTAACAACCATCCCCCTTTATGGTCCCTACCAGGATTAGGGAGCGGGAGGATGTGGGAGGGAGTAGCTGCATATGGTCAAGGAGTGAAACCCAATGGGTATAGGAAGGATTCAATGAATGGTTTTTGTCTACTAATTTCTACCTTATCAATAGGCATAGGTATTAATCATTCCTTCCTTCTATGAATCTTGTCCATGACCTAGAGTCTTCGGTTAAGCTGTTGAGTTAACCCTCAGGTCTAGATATTTGGATGGGAGAAGAATAGATAATCACGCATAAGATGATGGTGTGATCTGTAACTTGAGGAGAGTGTTTTGGTTGGAACATCTTGGTGGAAGTGTCGAGGCATTACGACGTTAGTTTGTGTATGGACTAGACATCCAAATTTCATATTCTGATTGAAAATGTTAGGAAAAAATATTGTGGTTTATCTATAATGATGGAATGGTATTTTCCATGGTCGGTAAAAATGGAATCCCAGGAACCATAAGACAAACACATACAATGAAGGGTGCAGCTGATCACAGTTGATTCATCCTGACCTACCCTCGTGGTAGTGGGTGTTTTGAGGTTTCAGTTCAAAAAAGATGCAGTAAAGTGTGGTAGACATACATTAAATAGTTGTTTCACGGTTTACTGCCCTGAAGAGGGTTGAAGTTCTTCTTTGGTAGGGTAATATCGTAGTTTTAGAGCAGACTTCTTCAGGGTAGTGGCACCCTTGTGAGTTTTGATGAAATAACCTGAGCCTTTCGTATGGATAGTGATGTGTCATCAGAGCATTCAAAAGCTGAGGCAGAGACTGACGAGTATACCTATGCTACCCATGACCTGGAGATTGCAGTATTGGTCATTGCACTGTTGATGTGGCATCACTACTGGATGGGAGAATTTTTTACAATCTTCTATGATCACAAGAGTCTCATTTATAACTTCTCCCATAAGGACCTAAACCTGAAACATCGATGATGGCGAGAGTTCCTCCACGACTATGACATTGAGATAGTTTATACTCTTGAGAAGGGGAACATTTTCATAGATGTACTCAGCAAGTGGTTTGGTCTATAGTTTCTTAGTGAGGCGACAGTTCAGTTAGCTTCATTGCAGAAATCCATCACGGATAGAGATGGAGCATCATACCTCCAGTCTGTGACAATCGCACCCCCACTCCATTAGTTAGTCAGGGAGGTGCAGCTTGGGACACAGACTGTGAGGCTCGACATGATCGGATATTTTCAGGGAAGGCAACTAATGGATTTTATGAAGGTGGGTAGCAAATAATCATCTTTAGAGGGGAGAAGATGTACCAGGACATCCAACATTAGTGTTAATATCTCAGGATGACGGATGTAGTGGCATAGTTTGTATCACATTACATCAAAAGCTAGTAAGTGAAAAATGCTCATATCTGGCAGAAGTCTTCTGCCGAGTGATGGAGGGGGACCATGTCTTCCAACAGCTCTCACCTTGATGAGGATTGTAGATATTTGGTCGAGGCGACAAGTTATCTATGAGGTTCATTGAACCATTCTATATTCTCAGCAGAGTGGGCGAGGTGGTGTACCATATATCTCTTTCCCCATAGATGCACTCGATGCATAATGTTTTCAATGTGTCCCAGCTACGGAGATGTGTGCATGATCCATTTCACGTTATCGACTAGGGTGAGTTAAAATTTGAATATAGTGTGACTTTTATGGAGTTCCCAGCGATGTTTGAGGATCAACACGATCGGGTCATTCGTTTGCGGTCGATACCTATGGTGTGCATTCATTGGCATCACAGGAACCTCCAGGAAATCACATGAGAGTAGGAGGCTCAGATTAATGCTCAGTACCCACTTTTGGTTGTTTTTCCATTATTTTGGATTTCGGGAATATAGATCCCTAAGGTGGGGATAATGTAATGTTCTAGAAATTTCGTATAATGTTTTTAATTATATGTAATTATTTTGAGACTATAAAATCTTACTGCGCGTGACTCCGAGGCTCGGATTTCCCGGAATGACCCGTCAATGTTTTATTAAGGTTTAATTTTCCCACGTAAGTAGTTTTATTGAAAATGTGGAATAACTCTTAAACTGTTACTCGTATCAAAAATATGAGGCACCGTTGTGCTCCAAATGCCGATTTTACTATAGGCATGACTCAAGATTAGTCGGCACAAACTGTCTGTGAGAAAACACGAAAGTGGAATAACTATAAATAAAATAATTAATAAATTTATTTTATTTTTCAAATGCTTATTACACACAAAAGTAACTCAAATTAAATATCAAAGACAACCGCTAAAATCGTGAGTGTATGTTTTTTTAGGAAGATACTAACTTTGGCCGGTGCGGGCCACCAATGAATGTTAGTTTTTTCCCGTAAATAAAATAATTATGTGATAGTTATTCTATTATAAAATCCACAACATTTAAATAGTGACTCATCTTGAAAATCCTAGAGTGTTGTTGGGTTTGTTGGGGTGTGTTTCACTTATGGAGAGCCTAACCTCAACCAGTGCGGGTCGAGGGTGACAATTAGTAATTTTATGAACATTATTTCGGGTACGTTTAGTAAATGCATGAGCGATGTTTTGTAACATTTGAACCGGTTCACGGAATTGAAATCCAATGAGACCATTTAACCTATAGGGTTGAGATTCTCTTAAAGAAAAATTCACATTGACCGTAATAGGTTTAGAGAAAAAGATAAATTTTGGGAGTTTTTAAAAGAAATAAATAAAATAAATTTATTATTTTATTTTCATTCCACTCCCCCAATGGACAAACAGCAACATGGGGCCAGTGATATGTGAAGCCTATAAATGTCCTGACCTTTCAATTCTAAATAACATAAAATTTGTGGAATTAGAATGGTTCCTAATTAATGGGCCTCCATTAATCTCATGAATGTTACACACCCTCCCCCTCTCCTATTTATATGGAGCTTGGAGAGAGGGTTCTTCATTGCTTCGCCATGAAATGAAGTACTGACAAAGTGCAGGGATGCCAAAAAATTGGAGGATGGAGCCAGTACTAGTGAGAGGTGATGAGTGACACTGAAACCTAGAACTGAAGATCGACGAAAAAGTGGCATCGTGGGAGGCTAGTTGTGGGGGATGGTGAACACCGACCAACATCCACAAATGCTCTCTCACCATAGTTTTTGAGGTAGGTGTTTTTTTATATATTATTGAATTTATTTATTGATTCTTCATACTATGGTTTCACAATGATGATGGCAAAAATAACATGGTTGATGTCCCGCAGATATACCATGCCTCTTATCAAGCGTTCTTCGTGCATTCTTTTTGTGTTCTTTGATGCCAAATATTTATTGACACTGGAAACACATAGTATTGTTGATCGTGACATATGGATGTGGAGCCGTCGATGAAAATATTGCGAATATGCGATCGTTTAATTTTTCAGGAATGGAACAGAGCCGCAATGTCTCATGGAAGAAGGGGGCGGGCAGCACCCTACTGGGTGGGACCCCTCCGGTGGGTCCCTCGTGCTAGTAGTTGAATAGTCTATGGACCATTCAGGAAGACCAGGGGGCACCTCCCCCTGAGTATCAGTTTGGGAAGACCCGCCACGGCGGACCACCTGTCGAGCGGTCCACCCCATAGTGGGCCACACCTAGCCGGCAACACTATAGTGGGTCGTGCCCAGCTGGTCGAGCCATGCCCTCCATGACCAGGCAATCCGGGCTGATCCCATGTCGGGTTGGCCAAGGCCCATTCGAACCCAGTTTCGCCTTTTTGGCCGTAACATGAGAATCATGCATATGTTTGATGATCCGTCTACAGCACCAGAATCATTTGATCAAGATGCTAATTTTTGTATACTCCACTTGGATAAAGATGGAGTATGTATGGGTTGGATCGATTCCCAAATCCAATCGGTCCCTCGATGTGGAAACACTAATAACTTACACACTAGGAATCGGTTGACGCACCATCTGTTGCGCTGGGGACCTTATGTAGTGTTTGACCATTATGATACTTGTTTGTGAGACTTCAGGATGGTTGAAGTATGACCGATGGCTTAGGAAGCGGTTATCCCAATAACACTATGTACAATACCCTACAACTGGATCAGACTTGATGACTACTAACCATTATGACTTGGTGTGGCTCGACCAACCTAGTGGGGAGCACCACTATGTGATGCGGCAGACCTAAGGTACTCAATAGGAGGAGTACCTCAGCAAGACACAAGGGGGAGTGCCTCTGTGTGACGTGGAAGACCCAGTTTACTTGACAGGAGGAGAACCTCAACAGTCTATGGTTAGTGGGAAGAACCTTTGTGTGACGTGTTAGGCCCACTGCACTCGATAGGGGAGGAGTTCTCCAACAGCCAAGACGTTTGACTTTCTGACTGGGGAGGTAACTTGTTACTACCCCTAGAATTAATCCTTGTGTGATCTATATTTACCTTGTTATTTTTATTGAAGTTATTCTATGTGGTACCTTACATGTGTGGTAATATAACTTGATTGTGTTACACTGTGGCCTTTTTTTATGGGACTCTAGGGGACCTTTGGGGTCTCGGGGTACCTACTGGGTATCATTATTCTCACACCGTCATGGGCTACGCCTAAATCATGTTGTGTATTATACAGAGAACGATCAGTCGGTCTAAGGTTTAAGGGAGCCAAGACTAGGCAATTCGTAGAGGTGACATGCGGGCATATAGTGGTGAGGAGGTGATCTGTAACTACCCCTTCAGGTTGGATCCTCGGAGGATGATCCAGTAGCTATTTTTCTTCTGCTTTTAGTTGTATATAATTTCTGGTTATACTTGTACCTGTACAGTTGGGCTTGTATTCTGGCTACATTTACATTCAACACTCTTTTACTATAGCATTTTACTTCTTAGTTGCCTCTTATATTGTTATCAGAGAGTGTTTTTGTACTGGTTAAAGAAAATGCATTCTTGTTTTAGGGAATGTGTCTTTAAATGCAAGTCCCCAGCCATATACCTATGGAAGGTAGGATTTAGGTAGTCACGACACGGGCCCTGGGCGACAGGTCATGACAAAAATAGAAAAAAAATACTCAATGTAAATTTTTATATAACTGTTTCAAAAAATTATATTAAATATGCAAAATAACAATTTTAAAAGTGTCAAATATCCTTCTTAAAATTGGTTCCCATTAAAAGGTGGTAAAATTAACTTTTATAAAAATACATCTATTAGTTTATAAATTTAATTAATTCATATCTTATACCTATCAAATATATTGGATGGTCTAAATACTTTTTCAATATTATATATATATATATTATTGAAAACAACAATCAACAATGGTTTGTTTAATTTATTATGATAAAATAGTATTTGTATATAGAAAAATCGTTTTCTTTTAAGTGTGATTTCATTATTTTAAAACAGTCCATACATTCACCTATTCATATTGATAACCAAAGGATTCATTATATATACCAGTGTAAATCATATTTTTATAACATAGTTACTCTTATTTTTATTATACATTCAAATGGTTGGGTGGTAGCTACAATAATATAGTAATAATATTTTAAATAGTATATTCTAGTTAAATATAACTCCGTATTTTGTGTCCTAAACCATAACTATGAGTCACCATATAATGTGTAATATAAGCCAAAAATAGTGTTTTGTGTACCAAATAATTATCGTAGTGTTTTGTTTAGTGCAATATTAACATGGTGTTTCCTATAATGCAATACAAACATAGTTCCTTGGAATAACATACTATATTCAGTGTAGTGTGAAATGAAAAATATAGAAAATATTAAATTAATTCAAAAATATATATTTAACAAAATCATAGGCTGTTGGAAATGCCATTTATACTATATCATAATTATGTGTTGCATATATTTGTTGATTGGTTCTCAACTGTTAAGTCCCATAAACATTCACCACATGCCTCTACATTAGAAAAAAACTATTTCCTACCCATAGGGATCATATAACACTACATTTGTGAAACCAACCTATATCAATACAATTATGGGGGGGAAATCATCAATATTTGTAGCAACTACACAAATCCTAAATGAATATCTCCACCGAAATGAATAGTTTTTCCTTCGAGGTAAAGTAGTCTAAGCTATCAATATTCATGTGAAATAAGGAATTTTTATTTTATAGTTTCCAGCCAACCCAATGAAGGTCTACACATCTAATACACTATTGGTGTAAAATTGGGTACTATTACCTCAACAACCACTGAGTTTACTACATCACCTTCAGCTTTGATGATGTTGTATAGAATATGCACCCATAGGATTCTAAATTGAATCATTAAGATCTACCCATATAGTAGATTCCTTAATAGTTTTATTAGAACTATCCTCAAGTGTCTCACATGATCTAAATCAGGCTCTACGTAAAATAGAATATCATCAATAAATATAACTAATAACATGTCAATTTTAGGCTAAAACATATAATTTATGGGTCCATGAATATTTCCTGTCTATTCATCATGTTGGAAGGAATTACTAAGTACTTATAATGATTGATGTTTCATTTAAATGTTATATTAGGTATATAACCTTCTAATAATTGTAACTAGTGAGATCGAGATATGTGGTAAATATTCAATAATAGCCTCACCATTCTCAAATGATCAAATATTTCATTTTTTGTTAGTGGTCGATACATATTAAACATTTTCACATGGCTCTGGTGACAATAATACACACATAGCAGCAATACCACATAAACCATCATGGAAAACCAAATTAGGGCCTCCCATTGTGAAATAATGGGACTCACAATGCCCTTCTAATAAAAATCATCCAACTGAACCCTCAATTGATGAAGATATAAAGGTAATATCTAATATTTTGGTGAAAATTTCATAGTCATACCTCTTTTTAATTTATAATACAATTTTGTCTTTTAGTGATGATGTAGGCATGAAGCATCTTCAAAAATGAAGTCCTTAAACTCCATCACCACAATAAGAAGTGGAAGGCCCATAGAAACCACTAATAATTGGAAAATACTATCCAACTAGTGAGTAATATATCATAATAGCCTATGAATTATTCCATTATACTCTTTGATGTATTTAATATATCATATTTCAGAAAACCATATTCCATTACTAGGGATACTTGGAATCATCCTTCAAAAATAGTTAATCTGGGCATCAAATATGGATAGTTATCCCATACACATGATGATATGATAAAGCCTCATCATTATTACTAAGATATCCCATAAAATTATCTCTAACCCAAGAGTCATGTCACACAATAGTTAGATGTTTTTTTATTGATTGGTTACCTCCTGTAAGAATATTTGTGTGTAGTGGGTGATATGAATTCTCAACCTAAATATCTAATTCTAGAATAAGAGAATTCACATGAAATGTGTGGCACAAGACAATATTTATTAGGGTTTTGACTAATATAGAGAGGGAATTTTTTGTTCCTCTAATCATCATAGGATACTCAAGATCATTGTATTCTACTACCTGCATCATACTTCATCTAAAAAAATCAGCTCCCAGATCCTATAAAAACTCAACAAGGGTGGAAGAGTAAATAAGTTAAATATCATACAACCTCCAAAATCCCTACACACTCTTTTTTATGCCTAACACCATAGAGAACTACATAATATATATTATGTGTATTCCAAGGTGTAACATGGAGACTCTCTATATCAATTCTATGATGAGTAATATAATACCAAGTGTGATTTCCCTAATCGTAACAAGAGAAACACCACCTCCATTTTGGCTAACTAGAATTATCCTAATAAACATGAAATGTAGACACTCTATCATATTATTTCCTTTTCAAGTGTTTGTAACATAAAAATACCTATAATTATCCTCATATACTTTCCACTAAGCACTAATATATTGGGTTCCAACCTCTATTAACAAATATTTTCATATTCTCTCCATGCAAGATCTCCTCAAAAGTGACTCACTCATGCACTCCGACATTGGTGGGAATTAAATTATGAATCACTTAAGACCTAATATATAGATTAATGGAATTTTAAATGGTCAATTGAAATAATAATCGATCCAAAACCATATCCATAGAGTATAACGAGAGTTCAGTGAACCACATTTCATGAAATTCCATAGTCAAATTTCCCTACTACAACTGCAGATGCTCTAGAATACTTAATGATCATAATTTGACTATATAGAACTAGTACATTAAAATGAACCTCAATGTATATACTAGATAAAGTTGTATCCTAATTTTTTTGTGTCTCTATACTCCACCATCTTTTATTGTACCCCTAAAGAAGACTCAACACTAACACCACCATCTATTTTTTAAGTGTCGTCGAAAGAGGAGAAAATGGGTCTACTACCTTAATAAAGACCTCATCTACCTAGGGAACCATATTTCCTATAAATAATGGAGGAAACTACATTTGAAACTCATGGATTGTTCCATTAATTTAACATCCTCATCTAGTACATACAAAAAACCCAACTTCTTATTAGGTACTCAGAAATATAGAAAAACACTATGAGTTTCCATATCCTTTACAAGACCCTATACTAATTCATTTTATCTAGGAGGATCATCCTCATGTTCCCATAGTGAAATGATAAAATCCATTTTCATAGTGGATTCCTAAAAGAAATAACATTCACATTACATACTGAGTATATCAATGTATCTTACTCTAGAATGATATGGATATCATAACCCGTTCCAATATTATGCATGTACCAATGTTTTCACTACAACTATGGCATATATATTATGTTAATAAATATGTTTCTAGAATAATAGGTAATTTATTAATTGTCTTCTACATTAGAAATATATTCCCTACCATAAAAGAAAAACCCAAAACACTTTAATAATTTTTCAAAAAATCCAAAACAAAATATCACAACTAGAAAAAACAGTGAACTCTAGTACAAAGCTATACCAAACTACATCAATACAACTATACATGGGCCTAAATGAGCAAGGAATTCCTATAAGGTTATAATTCATGTTTGATAACCCCATTCCCATCAACAATAGTTCAAGATCTGTATACCATGATTGATTTGCAATAAACCATATATGGATGGAATTATAAAAAGTTACCTTTATTCAAACACATATGTCCAATCCAAAAAATTTCATAATGTAGTGTAATATCATACCAAATTCATATACATAACTATATCCAAAAATTAGAGTACTAAAATGTATTGGAAATAATAATGAACAATTATGAGGCCAATAATACAAGAAATAAATCCCATCCTTCTCAAAAAGTAGGGAATTTAGTCAAAGGAAATAATAGAATGATATTTATTCTATATATCCCAAATATATCATCTTCCTACTCATGAAAATTTTAGTAATTAGATAAAATGTATGTTTCTTAAAAAAGTCACAATATGTGTGGGAAGATCTCTAGTAGGGGGTGTTTTAAAATACCAAGTATGAAGACTAAAAATCACTAAGTGTAAACAATCCATAGTATTCATCTAATCAATACATGGGTAAGTAAGAAATATATGATACATAGTAATAATTCAAGTAGTTAATATACATATAAAACAATATATGTTACAAGTGGTATCAACAATACTGTTGGACCCAATATTCTACTTAAGGATTTGAAAAATAACTCATCTGGAAGGACACTCTACCAAATCCAGACCATCATTGATGAAACTCATTCGAAATATCATGCTCATCTGGCCACACCATGTAGTATTCACTGGACCTCAAATTATCATGATCCCGAGATAGGGGACAACACCCAAGGTTAAAGAATGTTTCAAAAGACTATACAATATCAATATTTTATATAGGATATTGGTTACATATGAATGGTGGTCATGCTGATACTATGAACCCAACCTATGAATGTTGATATGTTAGAGGATACCACCCCATACCTCATAGATGGACTCCCCAAACTCAATCAGACCACATAGCGTGTCAAAATCCTAATTCGATGACATTATGAAACATTGGACCTTCGTATAGATGGACCAAGGGATCATATTAAACTAGGCCTAGTAAATACAAAAGAACAAAGGTCTCACAAAATCCTCAAAGAAAATATATAGCATGAAACTATAATCATGGATATTCTCTTGTACTTGTTTATTCATCTTTTCCAATGACCATGTAAAACTGGACTAGCAGGGGTACTCTTGTTATCCATTTATACTTGTCCATTATTGAGTACCATGTTTTTCACATGTACTGTATCGATCCCCATATACCTAAAAACCCATTTCCATGTCTTTTTAATCATGAAAGGTAAATTTTTACCCTCAAAAATTTTTCTGCATAGAGTGTGACATGTTTCACATGGTATTTGATACTTAATTCACAAGAAAAAATTTCTTCCATATCCATGGTTTTATAGTGAGGTGTTTTCCTTTTGTTACATTCTATGTATCATTGGAGTTTATAAAATCTCATGATTACCAATATGATATTATAATTTATTTTCCACTCTTACCATTAATCACACCCAAATCGTAATATTGTTCCTCAACTAATCATCAACATAATTTTTGGTCATAATTCAACCACAAAATATGACTAGGAAAAATCATTCTTCACACCACATCATTTCTATACAGATTGATGGGAGATGAGAAAATCCATTTAAATCATATATCCAATTTTTTATTATACACTATTATTGAGACATAAAACCTAGATTAGAACACATGGTGTCGAAAAGTTTCAATAAAATGTGATGTTGTAGTGATCTCCAACCAGGTATTCATTGAATAACTGGTCAAAGAATCATAATTTTTTTTTTGTAGAATGAGGGTGAAAAAGAAAAATACACAACCAGATGAACAAAAATCAGCCATTTTTTTGGTTTTAATTTTTTTTATTCTTATAACAACAATCAATGTCTAACCAGGAAGAATATAAATTCCACATAGCCAATTAAAAAACCCACAACATAATAATTCTACTGTCCAATGAATCAAACTTTTGGAAGTATTCAATATCTTAAAATATTGAAAAATATTATAAGGATAAATACAAATAATATATTTCCTAACTCATGATAGTATCTATCACTATAGTTGAAAAAATAAGAATTGTTTTCATTAGCGAGATTGTCAAACATAAATGTCATTTGTGATCCATGTGATATCCCAATCATTGATCCATGATATCGTCATATTATAATTCAATCCTCTAAGATTCAATCAAATATCCAATGTTATATGGATAATACTATGATATCCCCTCCATTGGTACTAAATATAAGAGGGGCTAGATTGTGTAAAATAAAATCATAAAAAATAATAATTAAATTATGAGTCAATTTTTCACCCATGATAACACTTAAACCAAACACTCAACACAGAAATATTTTTCACATCAGCAGGGGTAAAATATAAATTCTAGATTCAATGATAGTCTTGATTTATGATCTCCCACTATAATATGGATTCATTCAAATATTTCAAGAATACTATATTCACATGAAAATATATATTTAACAGTATTATTATACCAGTATTGGGGATCTTTGGGACTCATAATGTTATTTTTTTCTTAGAACCATGCTCTAAAAATATCATTAGGTATACTCAAAATTTTTACATTGTCAAAATAGAGATGATACAATGTAAGGGTAATCACCAGAAAAATGGTTGGATTATAATTTAATCCATTTTCACTCTAACGTGTGATGAGTGGGCGTTTTACTACCCACTTTCATTGACACTTCATGGATATATTCTTTATAATGTTTACACAAACATTATAAAAAATGCTAAAGGATTTTTACTAATAATTTTTTTGCCTCTTTCCAATGAAATATATTACTTAATTTTACAAATGTCCATGGAAAACACATCAAAATTAAAGTACAATAACCACTATATTTCATTTATAAGGTTTTTTCCCATTAAATTTTTGATACCCCAAATCATCAATGTTGATCTAGTGATTTTCCCATGGATATTTAAATTATTTCACTTAATAGGGGGTGTATCTATTTTCTATATATTTCATTAGATATATAGACATGTTTTATTCATCCATATGTTTCAAAGAAAATTATATAGAATTCATTTTTGATATTTATGGATAATATATTGGAATAAATCATATAATTATTTTGAGAAAAAATTTATAGCCCCTTCATGAAACGACAGGTCTAATGACCCAAATCATGATGGGTTTTTTGTTTATACATCTCCCATATCATTACTTTGACTTTGATAAAATACATAAAAATATTTTTTGTGGTCCTAAATTTTTCATCTCATCATTATGATAATATTGATAATTATTATCCATATTTTCATTTAATTTCATAGACAGTGCATGAACCATGTTTTAGTTGATTACAGATTTTTTTTGTTAATTATACCCTAATATATCACTAATTCTATGTTTTTATTAGGATATATTATGTTGTGTGTTACCCTTTAAAATAATCTTATCAAACCATTGTTTTTTCATCACCTAGGACACTAAGATGAAAACTATGTTTCATTAATATGTATATGTTGGAAAAGAAAATACTTTTCTCTCCAAGTGTGTGTGATGGGTTATATGATTTAAAATTTAATGTGTGTATGTGTTTAGAAAACATAGAGTACTATGATATTTGATCATTTGGTAAGACTTTTATTATTTACCAATGAAGTAATATAACTACCAAATCTAGATTTCTAGAGTGAAGGCATTTTTATAGCATCTATATTCATTATCTAGTTGGATTATTTTATCTCCATCCCTTTTGGATGAACTATCCATCAATTTATTTTCCCTGGTAACAAATAATAAATGTATAACCAAAATATTATATGAAAAATTTTTGTTTATGAACAATGTACATTTATTTAAACTAATTGATGATTGTTCACTGATATATCAAACATCGTTTGTTTTTGGAAATTACTGACATAAATATATATCATTTATCTCTATTGCATAAAAAGAATATACCATATTATCATAATTGAATAGTATTTTATTATAATTTTATTATATTTTTAGATACCAAATTATTTTAGAAGGGATTTTGGTGTAATGGTTATATATTTATTTTCCATGTTTTGGCCTTGTTATGGTTATAGATTAAATTATAAATGATTTCATTATGTTATTCTAATTGGAAAAGGTATGATACCAATTTTTTCTATAGGGAAAATGAAGGGATAAACAATAACCATATTCTTCTGGTGGATTCATTGTGAAATTACTAATGATTGAATTTATATGAAAAAAATAATTGTGACTAAAACTTTCTTTTTTTATTATCCAAACACTTTTGAAGAAAAGTGTGAAATTGTCAAACACTTTTAAGGGAAAATTGGGAATCCAGAAACAAATAATTATGGATTATTGATGTACGCGATTCAAATTATGCATCTATTACATTGCTTATAATTTTAAAAATAAATAAATATATATACATTTGTGTGTTTTAGTTTCCTATACATGTGAGAAATTAGGGTGCAGCTCATTAATGTAATGTTATCGATAGTATTTTTTTATTCATATTTGAATAATTTCCAACTTTAATATTTTATAAAATTTTGGATTACGTTTATTGACTAAAGGTTCCCAACTACTTTGATTCAGGTAGTTTGTTGCAATGATACTTATTCTATGATCTTTTCATTCCTGGGTATAACATTCATTTTTTATACCCATATCCTCTTATTATGTTCACTTATGATAATTGATTGTTATCATATGTTTTTAAAATTACTTCCCATTTAGGATCACCTATTTATTATGTTTCAATTTTCCATAATTATGAAGACAATTAATATTTATATGTTTTATAGAATAGTTTTTTTTAATGTTTTTTGGTGATGTTGAAGGTTTGAATGGATTTTCATTTCTTCTATACTGGAAAAAATTTCATTTTGATTCATAGAACATGGGTTATACTAGTTTCAATATTTTTGTAAATTCACTAAAACCCAAGAGAAATGGTAATTGGGTTTAAAATATTATTAAATATGTTAATTAAAGATGTATATCAAATTCAGCGTCTATATGATATGTTTTTTTAGTAATAGATCGTGGAAAATTTTCTAGGGGTTCAAGATAAGTCCTAAGATGAAGGTATTATGAGGAATTAATTGATAATAGAATGTTATTTAAAATATATACTATAAGAATTATCTAATAATATTTTTCTTAAATACTCTCTTAGAAAAACAAATGGAAATTAATGATTCATGGTCCCTTATAAAAATGGATTACCATGTATGAGAAATGATTTTTATGGGGAGAGTATGTGTAAATGTTCAATAGGAAACTATGGGGAGTTATGTATTTTATGTTTTTATAGGAGGGGTCCCATTATAGTTGTTATTGAGATGAATTTTTTCAAATACACATTCCTTAACTAATAAGAAATATAATTATAATAACCAATGTATTGCATACAATTTACTTCATGATTTATTTTATAAATATACAGTTAACACAAACTCATATATATATGATGATTAGTTTCATTGGGTAATTATGTAGTTTACAGAACAAGAAATAAAAATATAATTTAGAAAACTGAAACTCCTTAACATGACCATAAATTTCATTGATCTTTTGAAACAATACTATGTAACATAGGGACGTATATATGAATGGGGTGAGAAATAATTTAAAGTAAGGGAACATTAAAAGTATAATAATATAAAATAAATAAATTTGAGTGAGTATACATCTATATGTATCATATGAATGGTAATAAAAAATGATCATCTGTCTTGAGAAAAAGTAATTCAAAATTGAAATATTGGAATGTGGAAAAAACATAATGCATGACATAATATACTTGTATCAATGTTTACCTATTGAACATGAAAATAATCAGAATATCCATGTAATTGTTTTTATAAACCATATAGTAATTTTACAAGTCTTCGAAAATTGACTGTGCATTATTCTGAGGCCCGATGTGCCTGGAATAAATTTCTACCGTTTTGTTCTGGTACGTTCAGTGAAAGTACGAGTGGGTTTTTATAACTTTTGAACCAGTGCTTGGAATTGAAATATGAGAGTAATGTTGAACTCGCAGCATCAATATTTTCTTAAGGAGACATTGAGCTCGAGACAGTTGGTTGAGGGTGAAATTTAGTTTTTTGGTTTTTCATGGAAATAATAAAATAAAATAAACACTTGTTTTATTTTATTTTATCTGTAGTAACCACCCATGTTGAAATTGGAGGTGGGGACCACCAGACCTTAACCTCCCATGAGAGGTTATGGTGGTGGGGATAACCACACCTTAACCTCCCATGAGAGGTTATGGTGGTGGGGACCACTCGAGGTCTGAACCACCTCTTGATGTTTAATTGTGGTGGGGACCACCCAAGATCTCAAAACCACCCAATTTGAATTTGGGGGCAGGGACCACCTGACACCTATTAATGGGGGGAGTGTAAAACCTCTCAACACCCTCATTAATGGGGCAGTGCCTCTTGAGACCTCCAAAATTTTAATTGTGAAAATGCACCAATTAAATGTGACAACCAAGTGATTAATCTATACTTTTTGAATGTTATTCCAAAAAAATAATAGATATTATAATATATTATCATTGGGCTAGATGTTAATTTTTTGGAAGAGGAGGAAGAATATATTGAGAGAAAAGATCTAGCCAATGAATAACTACTTTTTCGAATGAAGAATGATCCACTGATGAAGAACACCGATGAGGAATGCCTTCAACTACAAAGAATGACCACCATCGACCTTATTACTGAGGACTTCCTCCGATGAAGGACGTGCTCGTCTACAAAGAATTGACGTTCGCCTTCTTGTGCCAACTTCAAACAACATATAACAAGGTAGGGGATTTTTGTGATTGATTTTATATTCTAGTGATTCTTTCCTTCTAAAACAAAGAACGCAGATCAACTTCTAATTACTTTATCCTCATATGTTTTACTTTTGTGGGTTTTGGGATTAATCTTTATGGGAGGGTTTTTGTGATACGTTGTTGTGAGCCAATTGCTACCACACAAAATAATGAGTTTGTGTACCAAAAAAAACATGGTCTGACCCTTCTACCTCTCAGTTTTGTGGTTGTCTTCGAAACGGAGGAAGAAGACAACATCGATCGAGCTAGCTGTGCCCCTCACGGTGCCTTGGCCGAATTACCCAGCGGTCTTTGCCCTTCCAACTAAGCCGCCCTGGGCCGGGCTGACCTGCCCTCGTCACGTTGTCTGCCGGGAAAACCGGCTCATGGTGATGTTGGCCTCCCGAGCCACCCCGGCCATGCCACCCCGGCCTGTTGGCTTCCCGAGCATCCCTGAGTCACACCCCATGACCCTCAGGGCTGATCCGGCCTCACGGCTCCCTCCATGCTGCCCCGACCGGACCTGCACCCGCATAGAATCCCAACTGATTCAACCCGCACCCCCATGGAGCCCCAACCACACCATCCTCTCGCAGTGCCCTATGAGCTGAGCCACCCTCACGGTTCCCTCCAGGACAAGCCGCCCTGGTGCAGACCCACATCCGATTTGTGCCCTCACGAAGGGTCCACGCCCTCGCGGCCCTTTGTGAACCATCGCATCTTACTGCGTTGGGTACATTGGGCCGACCCGCACCTAACGGTCTAGCACACCCAACGAGCCATTCCGAACCAAACGGGCTGGCACACCCAATGGGTTGCACCCACTACAACCCATTACTTTCTTTTCGCCATATCATTGGAACCAAACGTCCTTTTGACGAACCGTCAGCGGCCTTAGTAATCTTGGAGCATGAAAATTATTTTGAGAATACCCCAATGGAATTTGGCATATAGTTGAGATTCTGTAAGGTTGGATCATCAAGAATCCAACTGGGACCTCGGGACTAAAAGTCTAACAACTCATAGATAGGGCATCTTATTGAAGCGACGTCTATTGCATTGAGGCCCATAAGACGTGGCAGACCACTAAGATAATTCTTTTTTGGAATTTGTGACAGTTTGAGTATTGACCAGTAGCTCGTCGATATGATCACTTCAGTAATGATAGAGCAGAGTGCAGAGACATAGTAACAGGATAAGTACTGACGACTACTTAGTGTTTCACTAAAATTGATTCTACTAGCCCTGTGGGGAGTGCCTGGTAGTGGTGGAAGACCCATGGTGGAGGAGCACGCTTGGTGATGTGGCAGACCCATAGAACCCAACAGGAGGAGTACCTTAGTAGTCTACGAGGGGGAGCGCCTAGGTGTGGTGGCAGACCTGCGGTGCGTAGCGCCTCTATGTGACGCAGCAGACCAATGATACTCGATAGGAGGATTACCTTAGTAGTCCAAGGGTAGTGGAAAGAACCTATGTGTGATACGGAATACCCATTGTACTCGATAGAGGAGGAGTTATCCAACAGCTGGGCTTTCATAAATGTGTTGAGGATTTTCATGATACTACCCCTAGAATAAAATACTGGTTGAGCTGAGTGAGTACTTTGGTGTTTTCCTCATAATTGATATAGATTACTTAATAACATAACTATATGTATTGGCATATACCTAAGTAGGTTTATCTGTTGATTCCTTTCTTTTTAGTTTATCCTTGGTGGATTTGTGAGACCTTGAGGGCCTCGGGGTCCCTACTGTGTATCATTATACTCACCCCTACATGGGATATGCCCACACATTGTTTTGTTAGTTGAAGAAGATAGACAATGCTGATAGTGGATGAGAGTACCGGGATTAGATGGTACCGGAGGTGGACCTTACAATGAGTTGATACATGGAAGAGACTGACAGATGTGGAGTGCTAAGGAGGCTATCTCTACCTACCCTTTAGGTAAGAACCCCAGATTACGACCCAACTTCAGTTTTTTCCTTTCTTCAGTTATACTTGTACTTCCAGTTCCTTATACTTTACAGTTGGGCTTGTATTTCCAGTCCCTTTTACTTTTCAAAACTCATTTGTTATACAATTTACCAAGTGTTTTGAATAAATTTTTGTTCTCTGTTGTGTGGGTTTACAGGTTATAAATTAAATTATTTCTTAATTTTAGGGAATTATGCCTTTGGTGCTAGTCGCTAGCCCCTGGACTATTGAAGGCGGGCTTGCGGTAGTGACGGCACAGGCCACGGGGGACGAGTCGAGACAAATTGGAATCAGAGGATTTGGTTCTACCCCCAAAAACATAGGACTCTTTTATTTTCATTGATGCAATATTGTTATGTGTTTTGAGTGTGGTTTTCAGTTCAGGGAGTCCAGTGTTGTTTCGGTGACCGACGTATCCTTACACTAGGACCTTGAATTCTGATTTCCATGTCAGTGCACGAAAACACAGATTGTGTGTGTATTTTAAAAAGTTTTATTTATGTCAGCTCACCAGGTCAGCTCACCAGGTATATGTTTTTAACCGTATTTCACCAGTATCTTTTAGGATGCCTCCACGTAGACAGCCGACTAGAGTTTTGAGAGTCATATGCACTGATAGCCCACCGAGTGACGAGGCCTCAGTGGAGGGACATCTTCTAGTAGAGGAACTGGAATAGGCCCCGGTGGTACCATTAGTTGTTGGGCCATGATTCCACCAGCCCCAGTAGCAGATAGTGCAAGCCAATAGAGCATGTGGCACGAGTTACTGTGCCAGAGACCACCCCGGTTATGTAGAGAGATAGACCCGTAGGAAGCTGAGGATTGGTTGGTTATCATGGTGAGTGTTTTTGACTAGTAGGGACACTAGTAAACCTCGTGGTGATTATTTCTTCCAGCCTTCTATAGGTAGCAGTGGGATGATGGTGGATCATGATGCTCCAGGTCCACGACACGATGATACTTCTCTAAGAATACTTCGAGAGAATGTTTCGGGCAGAGTATGTCCCAACGACTCTTTGTGTAGTGCATATGCAAGAGCTACTTCATCTGTAGTAGGGAAGAAAGAATGTAGATCAACACTCAGTGAGGTTCACAGACCTCTCACACAACTCCACCGATATGGTGCAGCACCCATTCTTCAGGTCCCAGACCTTCAAGCAGGGACTCAGGCAGGGGATCAGGGCTTTGGTGATCTCACTCAACATCCTGATACAGGAAGGGGTGTTAGAGGGAGCCCTCATAGTGAGGATTTTCCTAGCTAAGAAGTCTCCCACAGTGAGATTCACCGCTGGTCGACATGTAGGAGAGTCATCTACATCTGGAAGTAGACATATGTTATAGAGGTCCAAGAGGACCAGACCTAAAAGTGGATGACTACAAGGCTCATGGTCTGTTGTGTGGGGCACCCGAAGTAGAGACGGACATGCCAGGAGCCGACAATGTTTCTCATGTTGTGGGTATGGTCACATTGCTTGTGATATTCCGACCCTTCATAGGGATGACCAGCAGATGGTAGAAGGACTGCCCGGGTTGAGGTAGAGATTTGATCGAGGTGGTCTACAAGGAGAAGGAAGACATGGCCGAGGAGTTGGTCATGCAGTAGGTAGTGGGTGACGATTCGTGGTGTTACCACCACCACCACCAGTATGTCCACCCCAACCACTAGGAGAAGATGGACAAAGGAGATCTCTGCTTCAGGCAGCTAAGGCTTACGATCATGGCGTTCTGAAAATGATTTGAGGTATGATATGTGTCGAATCCAACATAGATGAAGTACTTGTAAACACAGGTTCCAATCACTCGTTTATTTCCACTTCCCTCGTTCAGAGCTTGAATATTATGACTGATCCATTGGCTTGAACCTTACATCTAGAGACTCCTATAGTAGTGGATTCGACAATTATGCACTAGTGTCGATAGTGTGAGCTTACTCTAGGAGATGAGAGCTTCAGATGGGATCTCCTAGTAGTAGCATCGAGGCCTTACAACATCATTTTGGGTATGGAATAGTTGTATACAGTCCATGATCAGATAGACTATATTATGTATAAAGTGCGGTGTGTCCGCATGTACGGGACTAGGTTTTACCTTCACCGGTGAGAAGAGATCATTTTAAGCACATGATGGACTACCTATGATGATAATGTGGCTGATCACCCATCAGTTGGCTAGCCATACCCTTGGAGCAGTTGATGTTAAGAGTCTGAGCTATACTATAGTGGTTGACTAGTACGTGGATGTCTTCCCTAATGATGTTCAAGGCCTCCCCCTCACCAAGAGGCACACTATTACACTGAATTGTACAACAGGATGGAACCAATATCTACACCAGCATATCGGATGGCTCCCACAGAGCATCGCGAGCTGCAGGTACAACTAGAGGACTTGTAGTGGAAGGGATTCATCAAGCCCATTGTTTCTCCCAGGGCATCCCCAATTTTTTTTGCCAAGAAGGCGGATGATAGCCTGAGGCTTTGTGTTGTCTATCAGCGCTTGAACCATGTGACCATGCAGAACAAGTACCCACTCTCGATGATTTGGGACCTCTTTTATTAGTTGAAAGAAGTATGACAGTTCTCGAAGATAGATCTAAGATCAGGTTATCACCAGCTCAATGTTCGAGACGAGGATGTCAAGAAGATGACTTTCTAATGTCGATACAACCACTACAAGTTCTTGGATTTTCCATTCATCATAATAAACGCTGAAGAAGTGTTCATGGGACTCATAAACAAGATATTTTTTCCATACCTCGATCTCTTTTTCTTAGTCTTCATTGACGACATTCTGATCTACTCGACTACTATTAAGGAACATGCCTATCAACTGCAGGTAGTACTGGACACATTCCGAGAGCACCAGATTTATGGTATGCTCTCGGACTTCCAGTTCTGGATCTGAGAGGTTCACATTCATGGAAATTTCATCACAGAGGATGGAGTTTTCATGGATCCAGCAATGATTGTGGTTATAATTACTATGGATCCACCAAGTAGTGTGACAGAGGTATAGAGTTTCCGGGGTTTTGATGGTTATTGACATAGGTTTTTACTATACATCTCCTGAGTTACAACACCACTATCATCCTTGACGAATAAGGGGAAAACATTTGTGTGGTCGGAGAGATACCATCTGAGTTTTCAATAGTTGAGGCAGTGACTGACCAGAACCCCCATCTTGAGGTTTCTAGAGAAAGGCGTATGGTATTTAGTCGACTGTGACGCATCAGGGACCAGGCTCAGATGTGTCCTATTGTTGGAGTGAGTAGTGCTCACATATGGTTCAAAAAAGCAGTGATATCATGAGCAGAATTGTGCTACACATGACCTAGAGTTACCAACATTGGTCTTCTCCTTGAAGATGTGTCGACACTATCTGATGGGAATGTGTTAATTGTGTACTCTAATCAAATGAGTCTCATGTATATCTTCTCTCAGAAAGACATGAACCTGAGACATTGACGTTGGATTGAGTTCCTCCAGGATAATGACTTCGAGATAGTCTATACTCTTGGGAAAGGAACATTGCTGCAGATTCACTCTGCATGAGATTTGGTATATAACTACTAAGAGAGGTGATGGAGCAGCTGGCTTCTTTATAGATATACTTTGTGGATATAGATAGAGCAGCCTTCCTACAGTCACCTATAGTCACTCCCCCACTTCTTCAGTGAGTCAGGGAGGCATAGCGTGGGGACGCTGACTGTGAAACATGACGTGCTCAGATATCCACAAGCCAGACACCAGATGGATTTTCTGAAGGTGGGGAGCACGTCATCCCCATCAGAGGACGAACTATGGTAGCAACATCACTTCAAGAGGAAGTGTTGATGGAGTTCCACAAATCCCCTCCAGCAGTACATCCTTGAGCCTCGAAGATGTACAAGGATCTTTGATGACTGCACTGGTGACCAAGAATAAGGAATGTTGTAGTAGATTTTGTCTCTCAGTGCCTCAGTTGTCAGGATGTAAAGGCAGAGCATCAGGTACCAGCAAGTTTGGTTCAGCCTTGAGAGTTTCCAGAGTGGAAGTGGGATAAAATATACATGTACTTAATGATAGTACATCCAATTATATCCATAGATCGTGACTCGATATGGGTGATCATCGACCGAGTCACCATGTCAGACTAGTTCATATTGATGAGAGAGCATGGTTGAGTAGAGTGCTTGGGATGCCTCTATTTACAGTAGATTGTGCATCTACATGGATTTCCATCAACTATTGTATCCAATCGTGATATGTGTTTCACTTCCCAGCTATGGAAGGGGTAGTAGGAGGCTTTTGGGACACAACTTCGATTGGGAACCACCTTTCATCTACAGACGGATGGTCAGACAGTGCGGAGCATTCAGACCATCAAGGACACGCATCGTGCTTGTGTCCTCGACTTCGGTCCCAGCTGATAGGATCACTTACCATTGGTGGAGTTTTCATACAAAAAAACTATGATTCCGTCATAGGGATGACACCTTTTGAGGCATTATACGGGTGACCCTGAAGATCACCATTGTGCTTGACTAATCCAGGGGAGATAGAACTAGTGGGACCAGAGATGGTACAAGCTACCACCGAGGAGATGCATATCATCATGGAGCTGATGAAGACTATAGAGAGTAGACAAAAGATGTATGATGATAGAAGATGTAGACCTCTGGAGTTCGGGGATGGCAACCATGACATTCAATGGGTCTCACCTTGATGAGTATTACAGAGATTTGGCTGAGGAGAAATGTTTTCTTCGAGATTTATTGGACCTTTTCTGGTCCTTAGTAGAGCTGTCGAGGTGTCATAAGACTTATCCCTTCCAACTTAGTTGCACTAGGTGAACGATGTCTTCCACGTATCGTACTTGAGGAGATACATGAATGACCCTTCTCACATCATCAACCATGGAGATCTGGACATCTACATTGGGGTAATTTTTACAGTCGTTCTAGTAGATATTGAGGATCAACATGAAAAGGTCCTTCATGGATGGTCAATTACTCTGGTGTGCATTCTCGGGAAGAACTGGAACCTTGAAGAGAGATCATGGGAGCGAGAGGATCAGATGCATGCTCAGTGCCCCCACTTGTTCCCTTATATTGAGTTGTTGCATATGGGGACGTAAAGCCTAAGGTGGGGTGAATTTAAAGACCCATAATTTCCATGTAATTTGTTTTATAATATATGGGAATTTACAGGTCCACATAAATTTACGGCACGTGATTCCGAGGCCTGGTGTGCCTGGATTCAATTTCTGATGGTTTGTTCGGGTACGTTTAGTGAAAGTATGAGCGGGTTTATATTATGTTGGAATCGGTGCTTGGAATTGAAATATAAGGGTACCATTGAACTCGCCGCACTGGTATTCGTTTAAAGAGACTATCACCTCGATGATAGTTGGTCAAGGGTGAAAGTTAGTTTTAGGGATTTTCATGGAAATAATAACATAAAACAAACACTTGTTTTATTTAATTTTATCTATAGTAACCACCCATGTGGAAGTTAGAGGTGGGTACCACTAGACAATAACCTCCCATGGGAGGTTATGGTGGTGCGGACCACCACAACATAACCTCTCATGAGAGGTTATGTTGTTGGGGACCACTCGAGGTCTAAACCTCATCATCATGTTTATTTGTTTTGGGGACCACCCAAGATCTCAAAACCTACCAATTTGAATTTGGGGGTGGGGACCACATGACCCCTATTAATGGGGGGACATGAAAACCTCTCAACTCCCTCATTAATGATGGAGAGCCTCTTGACACATCCAAAATTTTAATTTTTCCAACACATCAATTAAATGTGCCAACCAAGTGATTAATATATCCTTATTGAATGTTTTCCCGATGACTAGATTGATATTATAATATATTATATTTGGGATAGCTATTCAATTGATGGAAAATGTGGAAGGATCTTTTGAGAGAAAAGATCTTGAAAACGAATAACTATTTTTCGGAACAAAGAACACTCCACCAATGAGGAACGCCGAAGAAGAAAGCCTTCGACTACGAAGAAAGAACTCCTTCAACATTCATCATCGGGACTTCCTCTGACAGAGTACGTGTTCGTCTACATAAAATCTATGTCTGCCTTCTCACACCAACATCAAAACTGTGAACAAGGTAGGGGATTTTTGTGACTGATTTTATATAAGTGTGATTCTTTCCGTCTAAAACAAAGAACTCAAATCAACTTCTAACTAGTTGATCAAGATATATTTTCCTTTTGTGGTTTATGGGATTTATCATTGCAGGATGGTTTGTTGTGAATTGTTCCTATGAACCAAATGCTAACACCCTAAACACGGATGGTGTGGACAAACAAACATGGCCTGACCCCTACGCCATTTTCTTTTGTGGTGTTCTTCAAAACAGAGGGAGGTGATAATAGAGAAGAAGGTGGCGAAGGAAACTTCCGCGCCACCCATGAAATCCACACCTGCGCCACCCCTGCGGAGTTCCGTGCCACCGACGACTGAGTCGGACGCGCCCCTCCTGGTGCCCTGGCCTAACAGCCCTGTGGTCTCCACCCTTCCGACCAAGTCGCCCCGGGACGAACCGAGCCGCCCTGGCCGGATTGTTCACCGGACGAACTAGCTCCTAGCCACGCCGACACCCCGACCCATCCCTGTTGCGCCATATTGCTGGCCCCGCACCCACACCGTTCAAACCAGCCCCTATCGCGCCGCGCCACCCCAGCCCGCCAGCTTCCCGAGCGGCCTTGAGTCGCGCCCCGTGACCCTTAGGGCCAAACCGGCCCCACGACGCCCTCTCGATCCACCCCGGCCGAACCGGCCTGTCGCGTCGACTTCTAGCATGATATGCCCTCATGGATCCCTCCATGAAAAGCCACCCTCCCGCCACCCTCCGGTCAGAGCCACCCTCGTGCCGACGCACAGATGGTCCTTGCAGACACGAGACCAGTCCGCGCTGATCGGCAGTCGGTCCGCGCCATCGCGGCCCGCAGTGCAAGGCCCAGTGGGAGGGGCTAAACCTAATGGGCTGGCCCACCCAGTGAACTATGCCAGACCCAACGATCATGTTAGGTTGGCCCAAATCGGGTCAGCCCAAATGTGGCCAGGCTGGGTCGGTCCGACTGAGTCGGCCTAGACCTGGGCCCACTACGACCCTTTATTTTATTTTTTCCATATCATTGGAACCTGACATCCGTTTAACGAACCTTTAGTGGCCTTGGTAATCTTGGAGCATGACGGTTCCTTTGAGTATACCCACTTGATTTTAAGGAATAGTTGAGATATGGTCAGGTTGGATCGTGCAAGAATCCAACGGGGCCCCCTAAGACTAAAAAGCTAATAACTCATAGACCGAGAATCTGATTGACGCATCATCTATTGTATTGAAACCCCTATAACGTGGCATCCCTTTGAGATAAATTTTTTGGGACTTCATGATAGTTGGAGTATCGACCAGTAGCTCATGGAGTGGGTCCTATAGTGACAAGCGAGTAGAGTACGGAGACCTAGTAGGTGGCTGAGACATGACAACTGTTGACTTTTTGACTCTGAGTTATTCTACTAGCCCTATGGGGAGCGCCTGGTTGTGGAGGCAGACCCACTGTGGAGGAGCGTGCTTCGTGACGCGGCAGACCCATGGTACACAACCGGATGAGTACCTAAACTGGTTATGAGGGGGTGTGCCTTGGTGTGGTGGCAGACCCGCGGTGGGGAGCACCCTTGTGTGACGTAACAGACCCATGGTATTTGACCGGAGGAGTACCTCAGCAGTCCATGGTTAATGAAAAGCCCCTCTATGTGACACAGCATGCCCACTGTACTCGATAGAGGAGGAGTTCTCCAGCAGGTGAGGTTTCAATAATGTGTTGTGGATGTTTCTTGATACTACCCCTAGAATAAAATCCACATTGAGTTCAGTCAGTACTTTTTTGTTTTCCTCACGATTAAGAAAGATTACATAATTACTTAGGTATATGTATGGGAGTATACCTATGTAGGGTTATATGTAGATTCCTTACATTGTGGTTTATCCATGGTGGATTTGTGATACCTTTAGGATCTCAGGGTCCCTACTGTGTATCGTTATACTCACCCCTAGATGGGTTATGCCTGCACCTTGTTTTGTGGGTTTTAGATAACATACAGTGCAGACTGAGTCTTAGAGTAACAGGAGTGGATGGAACCCTGTGGTGGACCTTATGACGAGTCGGTACATGGAGGCGACTGACGGACGTGGAGTGCTGAGGAGGCTATTTGTACCCACCCTTCATGTAGGAATCCCAATGGACGACCCAATAGCTGTTTTTCTATTCTTCTGTTGTACTTGTACTTCCAGTTCATTGTACATTATAGTTGGGGGCTTTTATTTCCGACCCCTTTTACATTTCAGCACTTTTTTGTTATACATTTTGCCTAGTGTTTTGTATCTAGTTGTGTGCTCTGTTGTGTGTGTCTACTGGTTATAAAGGCAATGTGTTACCAGGTTTAGGGACTTACGCCTTGGTTGCTAGTCGCCAGGCCCTGGCCTATGGAAGGCGGGTTTGGAGTAGTCACGCCACGGGCCACGGGGGACGAGTTGTGACAAGAAATTATAAATAATTGTGCATAGGCTATCCTCCCTTAAACTGAAAAAGATAAATCATGAGATTGAAAAAATTCATTATGCATTGGAGGAAATAAATTTCTTTCCCACTCATCATAATAAAATTATTTATATGAATAATTTTGTCACATATATTATAAAACATTAGATAATATTTTATAACTTTTGTCCTCATTGTCAAGGTATTCATGATTTATTGATAGAATTACCCAATCAATTAAGGTAAGTTATATCTTGCTGAATACCATTGATTGGAAATGGATGTGTTTATTGATAAAAAAATGATTATAATGGAAAATGGAAGGGTAATTTTAGAATCATATTGGGGTTAATAAAAATTCATGTATGTGTTTAATGAGAGTTAAAGGGGTATTTAATAAACTATAATTCATAAAAAAATTAATTGTGATGTGTAAATAGATACTCCTACTTGAAAAAATAAACATAATAAAGGCATAATTTAACGAAGATGCATGATTAAATAGGAGAGGGAGATTACCCCTTACATTAATAGGGAATATCTATTAGCATGAAGAGAATGATTAAAAGAATTTGGGAACCATTATAGGGATATAGAAAGGTATCTTCATAGTAAACAAAGGCTCAAAGGAGTTTAAGTGATGTATAATGGTAGGATGTGTGGTTATTTATATAAAAATAGAGAGTATTTTTTTCTAAATTTCTAAACACAGATTTTGGAATCTATATGATAAACTAATCCACACAACAAAACACCCCATAGTGTTTCCCTATGGTTTATAAAAAAGAATAGTTAATTTCATTATTATAAAATGATAATGTATAATAATAATATACCAAGTTGTTAAAGATAATAAAAACACTTATGATGATTATTTATATGTTTTATGAGAAAATGTATATTTTTAGTAAAAACAAAATAAATGGTTTAATGTTTTTTTTATAATGGTAAAATCCCCATCAACACCATGTAATTTTCAAACTAATATTTCATAATACATGACCTGGGTATGTACTAGGTTCCATGGCTGTAGAGCCTAAGTACATACAAAATAAAAATATTTAATAAATTAAATTATGTTTGTGTTATTTATCCAAATTAATTAAAAATTTCTCAACCAATGCAGTGTATAAGAAATACAAGTGAAATGTTTGGCCAGAGATGAAATATTTACCATAGGTAGGGTATAAAATTTATGCGAGTTGAATGATTTTTTGGTCTCTCATGAGGATATGTTATTTTAAAAAAATAATTATATTAATTTATCTAAAATAAATTAAAATATCAGAAAAAGTGTTTCATATAAAAAATATGAGAGCCCTGTAAGGTCTAGAAATTGGGGTCATCCCTAGTCAAGGTATAAATTTTATGCACATCATTTTTTTTACAAATAAAACTCCCTAAAATTATTTTATCATTTTTTATTTCTTCTATTTTGTAAATAAAAAATATTTAATATCTCCTAAACAATGTGTCATTTGAGAAATCTAAGACCCTGTTGGGACCGTAACACAGGGTTTACCATAACTGGGGTTAAACTTTTACGTGCATCACGTATTTGCAAACATTACATGGGATAAACCATTCTTGATATTTAATTATCTATTTATTAAATTTTTAAAAAATAAATAATTAATATCTATTAAATGGTGTGTCATATGAGAAACTAGAGACCACCGCTAGGTTAAGAAATTTGTGATTACCATAACTTATGTATAAATTTAATATGCATTAGATGTTTGGTCAGATCATACTTAATTGTCACACTAATAATAATAGAATTATTTATTATTTCTTTTGGAGAAATAAAATGGATTAGATATATTTTTAATAAAATAATATGTCATTTTCACATAATTATCATGATATGATTCATCATGGTTGAATAACTTGGACGATTGATAATAATTGTAATATTATTACCTATCCTACTTTAATGCAATGGTGTGAATAATATAAATTTAACAACTATGCATTATGTAATTAAGGATATTAAATTCAAATGTTAATAGTGAAAATTGTTTCATATAATTCATTACAAAATTGTATATTTTTGTTATAAATGATATCAAAATATGATATAATATCATTCCAAAACCCTATAATACTTATACACATATATAGAAGAAATTTATAAATATATATGATTATATATATATAATAAATTAATTAAAATATTTAGAAAGTGATTTTAAAAATGATACCTTAGAAATGTAATGAGTGGATAATTGTTTTAAATAATATAAAGAAAGTGAAAAAATATGGGATTTAGGTTAAATTAAATTTATAGAACAAAATAAAAATGGATGAAATAATTAATTGACTTGGTTAAATAGGGTTTGGGGATTAAATAATTTATTTATGGTGGAATTGTAAAAGGGGAATTTATTTTGGAATGGGTGATTAATGATTTTTTGAATTTAAAAAAATTAAAATTTTGTATTAGTTGTAGGAGACTAATGTGACTCACACAACTTTCCTCTCCTGAATCATTTTTTCATCTCCCCTCACAACCTCTACCACTCTTTGTAACTCAATATTTTATTTATTTATTTACATTTTTTTCTTTCAATTTATTATCTAAATAAATAATTTTTTACTTACCATACATACATGTTGTAAGTGACATTAAAATCATCATAATAAGAAAGTGCTACACCTTTTTTTTTTAATGCAATAAGGTATTCCTAAATTTAGATTTTCTACAAAAAATGGGGCTTTTAAAATAAAATATCAAAGGATATTTCATAGTGTTATTGATAGATAAATTCTAAATTATTCGTACAGTATGTTCTTGGAATTAACAAAGGACAATGAAATGTTTTAAAGTAAAATAAGTATAAAAATTTTAAATGATAATTTCATCAAATTATAAAACTATATTTTGTGGATCCATGTTATCAAAAATTAATAGTGAAATGATAATTTGAAAGTTAAAATTTATTGAATAAAATTAATCAAATTATCATATGATAATTAATTAAAATTATGAAATGAAAAATGATAGATTATAAAATAATAAATTTCAATATAATAAAATTATTATTTATTGATTTATAATTGATAATTATTAGTATAATCAAATTCTAATTTTTAATTTTTCGTAATATTATTTTCAAAGGATAATTAATGAAAATTTATATAAAGATAAATTTTAAATGATAATTCTAGATAAATTATAAAAATATTATTATAAAAGGAAAATTTAATTTGAATTTGCTAAAAGATAATTATAAAATTATAATATGTGAAAATGTATTAAAAAATAATTATGATGGGATACTTTCTGAGAAATTATCACAATATAATTGTAATAGGATAACTTGTGGAAAATTATCAAAATATAATTATAAAAGGTTAATTTAGAAGAAATTATAAAATTATAATTATATAATTATAATTTTGAAAATATCTATAAGAGGGAATGTATCATCACATAAAATATTTTTTTATCTTTTTGAATTAATAACTTTTTTGGTTCTACGAACACATGGCGATCCTAAAGTATTGATTCTTTTGATAATAATTTTTCTATGTGCTATTTTCGATAGGTTTATCCCTATATTTTTTATCATTAATTTATTGAGTTAGGATCTTCCTTAACAAGTTTTTCATTGATACATATGTTGCCTCAATATTATTTATGTGTTGACATATTTGATGTATGTGGTATATTATGAACTCATTTTGGTGAGTGTGTATACCGACGGACATTACGTGACATTTGATTCTATGAGTACCTTGTATATTTTTGTTAATGTTTGAATTATATCACAAGTATTTTTAATCTACCTTTATTATCATGATATGTTATGTGTGTGTAGCATGTGATATGGTATGATTTGATTCCATGATATTGACGCAATAGCATGATTCCATGAAAATAATAAATTCACATATTGCGGTATGTGATAGTGATTGAATTCTCATGATGTGTGATATGGTTTTTATCATGTCAGGACAATTCATGCTTTCCATTGGGGGATTCATCTATGTATTCTAGAATTGTTGATCATTTTGGTATGATTACTCCATGTGGGGTGTGAAAATGATGTGTAGTGGTAACGATGGAACAATATAATTAACTTGTAATTTGAAATGTTGTAGATTACGTGTGGATTCCATGTATATTTCTAAAACAGGATGCCTTTTGGATCTTGAGTATTAACCGACGCTTTATGGATTCTGGGTAGGTTACAAATACTCAATCCCTTATGGATTCTGAGACTTACTTGATGCCTTTAGGATACTAGGTAGATTGTTTTCACTCAATGCCTTGTGGATTCCATGTGACTCACTCACAACCTAATGGATTGTATTAGACACTAATTGACATTCAAAATATTTTCCACCATGGTGACAATGTAGGTATGGCTGGGGGTTTGTGGAGTCTTGGTTAGCATAGGACCACTAAGTTTTTTATTACGAGTCACTACGGTTTTTAGGCATTTGTTATTATAATGGTGTACACATATATGTTTGAGACGATTAGGTTCTGTATTCATTGGTGGTGTGTTACTATGTCTTGTACACAAACCTTTCATAGGCACATTGACACACATTTCTATTTCTTGAGGGATATAGAAAGGGGAAAGGGTCATGTGGAATACTACTGATCTATTGATCGCGGAGATGGATATGGTCTTGTAATAGAATCAGCATTCCATACACCTAACATTCATTTTTTATCTAATTTGTTTATAGTAGTTATGATTTACACTTTGGGATACACATTTTTTATGATATTAATTCCAAATTTACATTTCTCCATGTTTACCCTAATTAATTTTTATATGGTTAATTATTGATTATCAATCCATGGACATGATATTGATGGTATTGTCTCCCAACATACGTTTTGACAACCCAGTCCTGGATTACAATTAAGGGGTGCCCTAAGTTCGATGGTCCACATGGCCTCTTACACATATTCCTAAATTCTAGAGTGTTTCGACAAGAAATAAGCGCCTAGGACCTATCATTAGAAATACTAGGCCCTCATTAGAAGAATGTAGCACATCAAATAGAATATAATGGAATACTAAAAATGGAAGCAATTAAAATAAATAATAGAAGAAAAATGATGTAGTAGATAATCATGAATAACAATAACGGTGTCCACTGGAACAATGATGATATAATGTCATGTCACTAGAGAAATGGAAATCATTGATAAAAGACAATAGGCATAACATTTTCCAAAGGGTAATAGAAAACAAAGGCCACTCAGAGAATACTAAGATCCAGCTCAGTCATCTCCTATCAGGCTCCATCCTATCAGAATACAATCATGTATTGGAAGCTACATGCATCCCATTATCAATACCTATAACCATATAATATTCTCCCATTACCAAATTCCACCCAGAGAGTGTGTGAGATAAATCATACTGGGCCACCACCAACAATGTCTATAACATTCGGCCCATGTAATGAAGTACAACATTGTTCATACATGCATATATATATACTAAAGAAAACAATACAATATAAAAAAAATAACAAAGTACATGCTTCAGCCCTCATTCTATTTTTGAACATGTAACTAGTTCATTAATTAATCAATTTACATTTAATGATAATAGGTCAATTGAGGCATAGACAACACTAACATCAACTTGTGATAGTATATTTATTGAATGTCCCTTGAAAAAATAAGGAAAAAACAATGATAACCTGTTAGGGTGTTCTGGGGTAAAAACCATGGTAACGTAAACTCACAGAATGATAACCCAGTAATATATGATCCTTTCTAAGTTGTAATAGAGTAATCCAAGGAATATAATCCATGGAATTCAACAATAGGGTTCCTACCAAGTCCAAGGTGATCGACCCATGTTAAACGGGGCTATTAAAAGATAGGCCCCTATGGGATTTCACCAAGGCACCAACTAGTCATTTCTAGATCTAAGGAGTGTATTTGGGGAATCCTGTAATAACAAAAGGGAACCAATGATAGTATACCAGGAATCTATGGAATAGACAAGTACTAGAGTCTAGGTGGGTATCATCATATGAAAACTATATCCTTGAATCAGAATGGGGTTCCTAAGAACCACGGTTCTCTACTCGCAAAATCGAAGGTGAGCTCGAGTTAGTCAATTACTCTTTTCTATTGAAATCTTGTAATAATTCATTTTTTTCTAGTCTTTCCTTCCATCAGTGTGGATAGATCAATTAGATTTGATACCATTTAATCATTTCTTAGATAGCCATTATGTCATAATCAATTATTTTGGTTCACTCCTATACCTTCCATCAACATGTAGAGGGGTGATACAGTCATGTAACCTTTATTAAATCTCATTTATTGAGGGAATGTTATATTCCAAGTATAGTTTCCCTTTCAAATTTCACATTAAATAATTATTTGAAAGCACTTACCTCAGGAGGGTCAAGTCGTTATCATACATGTTACTTTCTATTATGAAATTTTTAGTAATAAAAATCCATTTATAATAAAAAGACTCACCTTTAGAGAGGTCAGGTAAAGGCACACCCGAAAGGTGGCTCAAATATGTCAAAACACTAAAAACTCAATTATGGAATAACCTTTTACATGAGGCAGATTGAGTTGTGGGTGAAACCACTAACAACTAATAAGATATTTGGAAAGAGTATGAACCTAATATTCTAATGAGTATAATCATTTCATGTTAATTTATGAAATGATTTCTAACAAAACTGGTGGGCCCCACACAATCATTCCAGAAATAGAAATATTTATGGATGAGTTATAGACCACTCACCTTAGGGTTGTTCAAGTCTCATCCTCTGGTATTGGCCATAGATTTGACTCAGATCATAGTAGATCTATGAAAATGAAAAAATTCTCACATGGTGATATTTAGGTCGATGGTGTATGGGAAAATAATGGCCAAAGGGGACTCGAGTACTTAATTTTGTACGTACAACATGTTCAATAGAGGATCGATTATATGTTAGACAAAATATTTTTCTTGATCCCTATATTTGGTCATAAATAATATCCAAATGGGTAAAAATGGAGTAAAATCACAGAGGGTAACAGATTGGGATAAAAGAGATAAATTATTAGATTATGAAGGTCATTTTGGACATTTTACATAGGTTTTAGCCTATGCACAATTAGTCTGCACAGTTTTTCAAACTGTGTGAAAACCATGTGAAAAAGTTCTGCATGAAAATTCGTCCTCCACATGGTTTGATCAAACCATGCACCACCCATGCAGGCATACCTAAGAATAAATGGCATTCACATAGATTGTCTGCACAGTCGTGTGCCAACCGTGCGAGCTACCACTGTTCAAAAATATTCCTTCCTCGCAGTTTGTCGTACCCTATGGAAATCCCACACAGATTACTCTAAACCGTGTGTAGAGCCTGTTTCCTCAAAAAAGATGGTTTTCCTGGCTCCGAACAAGCACCATACACCCTCAGAACATTATCTCACTCATTAGAAATCCATATTGATCTATACTAATGATTTATTCTAGATTTTAAAGGATCCATACCTTAGTGAAAAACAATTTTCATACAGTCATCTCCACTTAAATGAACTTTCCCTCGTGTTCTCATTATAATGGTAAGGAATCATTGTTTGAGAACATCTTTTTCCATTGGGCACATATGTCAGCTTCCCTCTCCCATATCTCTTCCTGTACTCTACCATGCTTCCATATAATCCATATTAGAGGGCCAAACATTCCATAAATAGCCTTCATGATTCATTTAATGATGTGTTCTAGATAATCATAAAAGGTAGCATCAAATTCTAAATCAATATCTTCAGGATCAAAGGTATGATAAATTTCAGCACGATATTGGTGAACATGCGAGTCATGAATGACGTCGTGCATGACATAGTACATCTGAGGTAGTGGAAACTGATAAGCAACCGTCCGGCAACTCTCTAGAATAATGAGTTTCCCAACGTAATGAGGTGACATCTATCCCTTCTTTCTTAACTGCCTATTCCCTATCTTGGTCAATACCCAAAGAAACCCAAAATCCCCAACATCAAACTCTAGCAGTCGTTAACGATTATCGACATTAGATTTCAATCTAGACTAAACAGTATTCATGCACTACATGATTAGTTTGACCAGTTCAGAAGACTCCTTAATGAGACTGTGACGTAGTAGGGCTCCATCAGCTACCACTAGCCATCACAATAGTGAACGACATGTCCAGTCTTATAAGGCATCAAAATCAACCATCTTAATCTTCACCTAGAAACTATAATTATAGGTGAACTTGACGAGAGGGATATGGTTCTCTCAAGAACCTCTAAAATCAATGATGCATTCTCGGACCATAACCTCCATAACCTGTATTGTATGTTCCAATTTTACATCAGTCTATGGGTGAGAATATATTTTTTGAAGCACTGTAGATATCGTAACTTTCTACCAACCTAGATAGAACTGTGAATTGAAATGAGAATGCCTATACAAAATGATAGAACATGGAACTAAGTGTATTCATATGATTTCAAGGAAATACAGTCTTCAAAGATCATCTTCTCAAAAACTAACCCAAATAGGAATGATTTAGGATTATTTTTATAGTCGGTAAATGACTACCCAGAGAGCATCGCTACCCCCTCAACAACCTAGGTATGCAAATTACGAAATACATATCAACACCTTCCTATTTATTTTATGAGAGTGGAAGAGTTTGTAACTAGAATACATGTCTCTGGCGCTCTACCTTCAACTACTAATACTTGGAACCCATAGCGATGAAGCCTACAATATGATGTTTCATCCCGGGCCACCAATACATGTGTCGCATAGCACGGTACGTCTATGAGATTCCTAGATGAACTCCCTATTGGGAATAATGTGATTCTTTAATCAACTCCTCCCTCACATCAGTATGAACCTGAATACTTCCACATAGATTAAGGACGTTATCTCTACCAACAGACCAATCCCGAGGTGGTTTATCTCTTGATATACTCTTATGAAGAACTAAACCATCAGGATCTGAAAACATCCTACTAATCACCTTCTAAAGGATGGAAGTATTAATTGTTAAGGCTGATAGGTAAGAATACACATGATTATTGTGAAACTCCAGATGAAGGTCGTTAATGAAGGCCATTAACTTCCATTCCTCATTGGATTCCTATATGGCCTTCATTTGTTTTCTTACTCTGTGCATCTGCAACCAAATTTCCTTTTTTAGGCGTATAGGCAAGCTAAAAATCATAGGATTATAGATATTCGACCCATCATCACTATCAGGGGATAACTTCACATTGAGATAAGCTATATTTGAGGATCTTGAGAACTTTATTCACCCCAAACCGCTCACCCAAGAAATAATATCTTTAGGAACGTATATAATGGAAAACTGATGGTAGCTCAAGGTCATGTGTTGGGTAATATCTCCAGTGAGGACTCAACCGCCGAGATCTATATGCAACGACATTGGCTTCCTACAACAACACTGCTCCTCGGCCAATTCATCATGCATCACAGAAGATGATATATCCTTTAGCAGGTTCGAGAATAATTATAATATATATCGTGATAGGCCTCCATTTCACCTCCTGAAATGATTTCTCGCATTCTTCTAACCACTAGAACCTTACACCCTTATTTTTATGTCTAGTAAGAGGTGATGGAAGTCATGGGATGTCTTGTATGAAATTCCTGTAAAATCCAGCAAGTCCTAAAAAACTCATGATATCAAACATGTTATTAGACTTCTCCCAGGGGACAACAGAACTATCCTTTTGAGGGTCATAAGATACTTTTGATTCTAAAATCATATGACCCACAATGTGTAACTTATTGACCAAAAAGTTTCATTTAGAAATCATGGAATAATGATGATTCTCTATCATTGTACAAAAAAAAATCACAACATGTTCAGCATGGTCGTTACTTGTGCGCGAATACACCAAGATATCATCCACAAAGAGCATGAAAAAAATCCAAAAAAATATGGAAAAACATATCATGCCGTGCCATGAAAATGGATGGAGGGTTTGTAAGACTGATCCACATAACATGAAACTCAAACAAACTATACCAGATTCAAAATGATGAATAATTAATGTCCGACAGTCTAACTAGAACATGACGATAACATGATCTCAGGTCAATCTTATATAACACCTTTTCTCCTCAGAGATAGTCAATGAGATCATATATTTGAGGATGTGCATATTGGTTCTTGACTATATGATAATTAAAACTTCTATAATCCAATCACAAATGAAGTTCTCCATCCACATTTTTAGTGAAATAAATAGTTGAACCCTAAGAGGATGTACTAGTCCGTATGAATCATTTTTTCCCTTAGTCCACTATCTATCAAATGAACTCATGATTCTCATTTGGATCCTTCTTGTAAGGTGTAACAAACACTGATGATTCTCTGGGAACAAGATCTATTGCAAAATCTACCACCCACTCAAGAGGTAATCCACAAATGTGTCCCTAAAATACTTCCTTGAAATGATATACTACTAGAGGGAAATCAGTTTGAAGAAAACACTGATCCTCCATGAAAATATATTCAATCGGGGTGGTCACCCAACCTATCTAATTATTATTCGTTCCCGCTCTGCCATCCTGGACTTCCCCATCACTTTTGAAATGATATCTTTTGCATTCATGTGATGTAAAAGAAACCCTTTGGCAATAACAGTTTACAAAGGTGTGATAACGGACCAACTAGTCCATTCCAAGAATGTCATTGAAGCTCGTCATCTTGAGAACAAAGAGATGCCACACTAAAGTGTAACTACCAACCTCAAGGGGATTGTCCTTGAACTGGCATATTCCTTCTGTATGTATTCCCAATGGTGTATCAATGTTTATTACCCCATAGAGATATTGTATCTCTAGTCTGAGATATTTTCCGATAGAAATAGAAATAAAATATTTGGAATCACCTGTATCAAACAAATCAGAGAAAATATTAGAGGCTACGAGAATAGTACCATGTATAATAAATGGTCACTCCTCCAATAGCACTACTGGGGATCAGGACCTGATTACCATATCCATGACCTCCTCCTAGGCTAGTCCTTCTAGTGCCACTCCCACTCCTCAGCTGACACGGTGCAAAGTAACACTCTCCTGAAGGTGGATCTGAAGTTGATCCTTTTTCACTCGAAGAGGGTGGAATGGTCTATAAAACACACTGAAGATGACCCATACGTCCACAAGACCGACACTCCATAGGGTCATTATCACCCTAAGAATTCTTATTCCCTAATATCACACACTGATGGCACACTAAAAAGCTATCATAATGGATACTTTGGCTGCCACTGTCTTGAAAATAATCCTAAAAGGAATGTTTCCTGCCACTAGAAAAACTACTGGCCTAACACAACACTGATAATTTAAAACTAGCACTCTCTCTGTCCGTCAAGTTATGCTCAATGTTAAGGGCGTGATCAAATATTTTAGTGAAGTTAGGAAGGAAAAATACATTCCCTTTATTTCTAATGGCATACAAGATCCCATCGTCAAATATTCTAGCACACGAAACTCATTACCGGCTAGAAGCGGTGCAAAGTGATATAAATAAGAGAAACATGATGAGTATTCTATAACTGCATAGAACACCACTCAACATTCATGTTCTCTATGGTTTATTTAGCTCTATAATACTGGGAAAATAACTAATCATACAAAGAAGTCTGAAAGTCAGAATATAACATTCCCTCGATGATGTCTTTCCCAAGTAACGATATACGACCAAAGAATTGTTGAATCCTAATGAATGTATTTAGAAAGATTGAATATCTACTATATGGTGATTTATATATGATCAAAGATAGAATATATTTCAACTATACAAGATTAAACATTTTGAGATCTTCCATCACCTAAAAAAGTTAGAAGATGTAGCTGGTAGAACTCACGGGTCAATTTTCAATCATATGTGAAAAAGGTGGAGATACTTGCATGCACGGCATCATACATGGGAAACTATTATGGGCATGGGAATCCATGCCCAAATTAGGTAAAGGTGGTGGTGCCTCATGTGGCACTACTTCATGTAGGACTGACGGATCAGGGCCCACCTTGTCTTGAGTATGGTCGTCACAACCCTCCTAGTGAATGATATGAGGATGTTTGGGATGAAATGAAAATCCAATTTCAAGAATACACTATAGGAAAAGCATTGATGTATGGATACAGCATCACTAGAAGAAATATATTGTACAAAAAATTACTACACAAGGGATACTACCCAAACTACCCACATAGTTGGCTAGGTATCGGTAAGTGCTCAAGTATAAGTCTTATGTTATTTTTATAATTAATTCCATGGTTCAATATTTTACCTTTCATAAACATGACAAGGAGGAATAAAGATGTGCCACCAAATAATTTTTTATTTCAATATTGACTTTATAATGGAATGTCAATTCTGATGAATAAGTGCCCATAAAATTATAAAAAACCTCAACCATTTACTTATATAATAATGGCTTGACTCAGTAAATTACACATCCCAACCAATGAAGGACCATACATCTCATGAATTGAGACTAGAAATCCTCAATCGAGGCCAAATTAATATTAACAAAAGAAACTATCATAAAATCACTCAATAATCATAGGAATATCATGTAATTAAAAGTAGTGAAATGAACCTATATATCATTGCAATATGCATGACATGTAAATTCTAGGTTCCTATGGTGATGCATGTAGAAATACTCATTCCACTCATATAATCTGGACAATGATGAAATAAATTCCCAAAGTGTAATAATCAACAACACTACACCCCATGTGATTCACCCAATAGTGAAATAAAATAAACTGTAATAAGGAAAAAATAACAAAAATTATATTATGGGTAACATTGATTTTACCCAAAACATGGGTTTGTGGTACCCAAGCACGAATTATGAAAATGTCCCATGAATTCCAAATCTCAAATATATTGTCTCTAAATAGTTATCTAAGAAAAGAAACAACCTTGGATACAAATTTTGGATGACCTGTTCCCAGATTCCACATAAGGGGTTAACTAAGCCCGGTTGTCCAGATGACCCCAATTGCATCTTCACGAACTATAGAGGTTGCTGAAAAGTAGTGAGGGTCGAGGGTGTGTCCATGGTAATACTATTAACACATTAGTAAAGTGTATCATAGCGGAAGAAACATAGTGGAATAGTAACAAATAAATCAATAGAAATAAATAGTGGAAGATAAATTATGTAATAGATACAAAAGAATAACAATAACTGTGACTACAAGAACAATGATGATATAATGTCATGTCACTAGAAAAATGGAAATCCTGGATACAAGACAGTAGTCATAACAAGTTCTAATTGGTAAATGAAAACAAAGTCTACTCCTAGAATCCGTAGATCCTACTAGGTCATCTACTGTCAAGATCTATCTTATCATCACAGAATCAAGTAAAAAAGTTGCATTATTCCATTTTTAAATAGCTTCAACCTCTTAATATCCTCAGTGTACAAAACATCTCCCATATGGGGTGTGAGATAAATCTCACTGGACCACCAACTGCAGTTTCTATAACATCCCACTCATTTAATAGAATATAGCAATGTAAATGCATGCATATATATAAGTAATGAAATCAGTAAAATATAAATAAATAACCAAGTACCTACTTCCCCCCTCGAATGGTGTTTGAATAGATAACCAGTTCATTAATAAATCTACTCCCATTTAATTCTAATAGGCTTGGTGAGGCATATCCCACACTGACATCACCACATGATAATATAAGTATTGAAGATACCAAGACAAAACTAGGAAACCATAAAATGTTATCCAGTGAGGGTGTTTTTTCATAAAAAATAAGGTTATGTAAACTCACGCATAGTTATGCCAGTAGTATATTATTCTAGAAAATTGGAAAGAGCGTAATACAAGGAGTTTAATCCATTGAATTCCACAATATTTCACCTACCAAGTCCATGTTGATAGACCAAGTTAAAATAGGGCTACACAAATACAGGGACCTGTGGAATTTCACCATGGAACCTACTAGTCAATGATAGATCAAAGAGAGTAATTGATGTATCATGTAATAGTGAAAGGGTCACAATTATAGTATACCAGAAATCTAAGGAATAGACACGAACCACAGTCTATGTGGGTATCACCCAAAGAAATCTGTATCCTTGAATCATAATGGGATTCTGAAGCCCCAATTTCTTCTCTCCTCAAAATACATGTTGATCTCTATTCAGTTTATTCCTATTTTAAATTATAATCATGTAATAATTCATATTTTTCATATCATTCCTTCCATTAATGTGGATAATCCATGTAGAGTTGAGACCATTTAATCAATTCATAGTTATCCATTAAGGCATAATAAATAATTGAGGTTCTCACCTCTATGATCCATAATCATGGAAAGGGGTGCTATGGAAAAGTAACCATTATTAAACCTCTTCTATTGAGGACATGTTATATACTTATAATTTCCATTACACATTTCACATATAAAATTTTTTTGAATGCACTTACATTAGGCGGGTCTTGTGGTGAGCATACATAGTGCATTCTATTATATAGTTCTCAGTATTAACAATACATTTATAATAAGAAGACTCACCTTTAAACGAATATGTAATGGCACACCAGAATTGTGGATAAAATATTTCAAAACAAAAAAACCCTGAATTATTGAATAACCTTTGACATTAGGTTGATTGAGTTTTGGGTTAAACCACTAACAAAAAATAACATATTTGGAAAGATTATAACCATACAATTATAACGAGTAGAATCCTGGCATGATAATTTAAGAAATGGTTTCCAAATAAACAGGTGAGCTCTAAACAAGCATTCAAAAAAATAAGGATGAGTTATAGACCACCGACCTAAGGGTTGTACCAGTTTCCTCCTCCGGTATCTGCCCTTGATTTGGCTTTGATGAGAGTAGATCTAAGAAATACTGAAAAACACTCACATGGAGATATTTAGGTCGAGGGTGAAAGTGAATAAGAATGACTAAATAGGACTCAAGTCCATACCATTACACATCCAACGTGATGAACATAAGCTCGAACCAAATTCGGAGGAAGGAGATCTCTTGAACCGTAGATTTGGAATTAAAAAAGCACAGAATGGGTGAAAATGGAGGAACATCTGATTGGTTCTTTGACTAGGAGGAAAGAGGAGGATTAATAGATCATTATGGGAATTTTTGAAAAGTTTCACAGGTTTTCAGCCTATGTATTGTTTATCAGCACTTTTTGTGATACCGTGTGTAAAACATGGGAAATGATTCATCCCAAAAAGACTTCCTCGACACAATTTGATCAAATTGTTCGTCACCCATGTATGAGTACATAAAAAAGGGGGTTCAGATGGTTTGGCTTCAAGGCTGTACACCAACCATGCGAGGTGACACTATGAAAAAACACCTGCCACACGGTTTGGAAAACCCTGCCGATATTCTTCACTGTTTCCTCTAAACCATGTGTAGAGTCTTTTTTCTCCAAAAAGATGTTTTTTCCAACTCCCCACAAGTACCAGAAACCCTCATAACCATAACTAACTTATTAGTAATCCATATTAGGTATAAAGTAAATATTTAGACCCAAATTTCCATACCTGAGTAAAAAACTACTTTGTTACAAAGGGACTTAGAGACTCCCTTCTAGTCAGCATCCTCTTCTGTATGGAGAGGCATTCATGAGGTCATGTGGACTTTTGACATAGACATAGTGATTTGGGTTGGGATTTTGTAAAGTGGTATCATATTTCAAGAAATAATAACTTATTCTTCCCTTTGTTTTGAGTTTGGATAGGTCAGATATAAGATATGTAATTTTGGATTCATGTAGGGTAGCTAAGATAGTTCCTTTCTAGCACTGCATAGTAAAACTCTGATTTTACATAAAAATGGGGGAAAATATATTTTTATATTACCATTTATTACATTATTCATGTGTGATTCACATGATGTATATTTGTGATTTATGAGTTTTTTAGTATGCCCATGCAGCATGACTAGGCATGTATACTCTCATTCCATATATATAATTGTTGTGCGGCATAATAATATCATAATTAAATTTCTAACTTTTGACTATCTTATCAATAGTTTTCTCATTATATTATATATCTATTATAGTATTTTTTTCATTTATATTTATTGTAATTAATTAGTAGGAATTATCATTACGTCGGGTTATTATATATGATGATTGTGACTAACGTGCATTAACGGAAAAAAAAATAGTAATATAGGGTGTATATATTGTGTTATGTATAGTATCCTAGGAATACCATAATTGACCCAATATATTGGTTAAGGGAGACATTGTGTTATATCATTGAGTGATTAGGTTTTATCCAAACAAATATTTTTTTTTGATTTATTCATTCAAGTTATAGAAGATGTTTCCCTAATGTAGTTTATGATAAAATTGGTAAGAAGACCAAAATATATCCACAATGGTGGATTAATCAGAATTGCCATTGGATGTATATGATAATGAATTTTCGATTTCTCCCAAACCTTCCCTATAGTATAGGCAATAGGGCTACCATAACCATAAGTATTTTCATTAGTGCATGTCATAATAATAGAAGTTTAGAACTATTGTAAAATATGTCATTACATACAAAAAAAAATTATTCATCATTCCATAGTTGCAGAGGACCCAAAGATATTGATTAATGTGTTGAAATTGTTTTAAAACATTTAACTAGTTGAAATTATAATGTATTAGTGGGATAATATAAAGGGATCTCATGTTTAATGTGTAACCATTTCAATACCCCTTATCATAGGGAACCAAATGGGATGATGGAGCTCAAGGTTCTACTAGAACAATTCAAGAGGAAGAGTTAAATAAAGGCGATTAATTTTCAATGGTGTTCACCATTGTTATTTGTCAATAAGGTTGATATTATTTCATAGATATGTATTGATTTCATGAATCTAAAACCGGTGATGGTTAGAAACTGATATCTATTTTCCACGATGAAAGAACATTTTAATTATTATTGGGAAGCGTAGTGTTTTTCTAATATTGATCATCAATTTTTCTATCAAATATTTTGAGTTGGATAAAAGAAAATTACTAAGACATCTTTTTGGAGAAGGTATGGACATTATGAGTATATTGTAATGTCATTCATTCTAACAAAAACACTCACAGTGTTTGTGGAAAACATGAGCAAGACCTTTTATCTCTATCTGGAATCGTTCTTCAGGGTGTTAATGAATTGAAATCCTCATCTACTCACTAACAATAGATAAACTATCTAGGAACCAAGAAATAGTGATGAGTATGGTTTGATCACATTGTCTTTATGTTATGCTAACAATGTAGGAATTTTGTATTTGAGTGGTGAATTTTTTATGATATTTGGTTTCTATGACCTATATATCAATAGAACTAAAATATATTTATCCACTCATGTCTTGGAACCATCCCCATGAGTTAGAGATTCCAATCATTCTGGGTCTTTTAGGTTATTATAGATAGTTCATCAAGGACTTCATCGGTTTATCATCACCCATAATAACATTGAAAAAGATTGGATTGCAATCTCAGTGGTCAGACCAGTGTGAATAGGATTATCTGAGCTAAATAAAAGATTGAAAACAACTCCTCTACTAACACACCATATGATTAGGATTTGTTATATAGTCTATTTTGTTTTATCAAGAGTCATCATGGAAGTGGTGATTATGTATATATAGTTGGTTCGAGCTTGAGGGTTTTATCACCCCTTGAGTGAATAAACCTACTCCTGAATTTGAGATAGAATCTGTGGTCTATGCTCGGATGTGTTAGTGAAACTTTTTATTTGGGGAGTGATTTTATTTTTACATACCAATATATCCTCCAATATATCATCACTCAAGAGATCCTAAACATGATAAATAGAAAATGGGTTGAGATTCATGTATTATATTTTTTTTCATGAATTAGAGGAAATCTTAGGGACTCATATGATATTGAGCATGGTTTATGATCCACAAACTAACATGTAGTCTCAACAGACCATTCACATATCTGTGGATATGCTTCGATCTTGTATATAGGACATTGATGGGGGCATGTAATGATAACATATCCTTTAATGAGTTGAACCTCAATAACAGTTACCATATATCAATTCAGATGACACCTTACTAGGATTTTTATAGGAAACCATGTCAAAAACTGCATATTGGTATGTGGTATGAGAGGTAGTATAAGTGGATCTGGTTTGGTTCTAGAGTCCAACAAGATATTGAACCACGTATCAACGATATTGACTATCTTCTAGAGAAAAAAATATCTTATTCCAACAATAGGACAACGCCCTTGGGGATTTCTATCAGTGATCATGTTTTATTGTGAGTGAATCCTCATTTGGGGGAGGGAAATCTAAGGAAGAAGGTCATGAAACGACATTGAATTGTTGATACTTTTAAGATCACTGAGAGTGTATGGATACGGGTGTATCTTCTAGTCCTCCCTTCTCTCTATCTAGGTATTCGTGATGTGTTACATGCATCCTTGTTTCATGGGTACAAACCAACCATGCACATATTGGAGATTTGAAGGATATGGAGCTGGAGACCTATTCATATTATAAAGAGAATATGGTGAGGATAATACATCGAAGAGGGAAGGTGTTTTAAATAAAGGGAGTACAACTAATTTAGAATTGGTGGCAGCATGGATGATTCCAGAAGGAAATATTGGAATATTTAGCTAATGTTCAAGATCAGTGGCTTGATTTTTTTAAAGAAATACTACTATAGACACTTCTCTTGGTTACAGGGTTAATAAATGAGTATAATTTAATATAATGAGATTTTAATGACAATAAAAACCAATATTTTTAATAATTTATATTTGTTTTTATGAAAAAATGTAATTTTTCAAAAAAAATTAATAAATGACATAAAAAATCATAAATGTACACTTCTAGTAAACAACATAGAATATTTATTATAATATTTTTATAGTCAGGCGTTGAGTAAGTACTTGTTTTAGAGGCCCATATAGCCTCAACACAAAAAAATTAAAAGTATTAAATTATACACAGATGATTTATCCAAAATAATTTAATATCACCCAAATGGTACGACATATGTGGAATCAGATACCAATAAGAGGACTATGGTATGGTGTTTAACCTAGTTAGGTTATAAAATTTATTATTGGTAGACGTTTGGTGAAGAATCATTCAAGGATAATTTATTTAATATTTGTATTTTATAATGTTTTCAAATGTTATTTAATATTCTCAAAATGGTGCGTATATGTGAAATATAATACCACCATTATGTCTGTAATATGGGGATACCCTATAAAAATATAAATTTTATGCATATAGGGTGTTTGAAAACATATACGCAATAAAATCCTTTCTATATCTTGTTATATAGGTATTCCAATTTTTATTTAATAAATAATTAATATATCTCAAATGGTGAATCGTATGAGAAATATGTGACCATAATTAGGTTGTAATCCTAAGGTATACCCTATGTGGGGTATAACGTTTTTATATGTCAGATGTTTGATAAAATTTGAAATGATAAAACCCCATTTGTATATAAATTATTTATTTTTTTCCAATTTTTAATATTAAATAATTCATATCCATCAATCGGTGTGTCATATAAGAAGTTGAGGAGAAACATTAGGTCTTGACAAAGAGATTTACCCATAGGTAAAGTATAACATTAATGAGAAACAGAACATGCATCAGATTTCACTTATGGGTAATAATAAATATATTATTATTATTATTAATTATATCAAAAAATTAAATGAAAATAATACACGAGTAATTAAATAATTTTTCATTTTTATTTAATTATTGAGATAAGTTTCATCATGTGTGATATTTTTGGAAGTTAGACAATAATAGTTATATTTGTACATGTCCCACAAAAATTAAATATTGTGATTAATATAAATATATTTACTACTCAAGATTTAACAGAGGTTATTAATTTCAAATGTGAATGATCATAATGTTTTGAAATAATTTATAATAAAATAACATTTTTTTCATTAATATTATTAAAATTAAAAAAAGATTATTTTTTCATAAAACTAAAATATGTATATACAAATATAAATGATGTATATAAATATAGATATTATACATATATATTAAATTGATGATTTAACTTTTTTTATAATTGGATTTTTATAACTAAACCCATGAACAGTTATGTGTGCCTCATTGTTTTATTGGGGAATAAAAAGGAATTAAATTAGAGATTTATGTTAAATGAATTTGATTGAAAAAAGTAATAAAGGATGACATAATTAATTGACAGGATGAAGGAGGGGTTGGGCATTGAATAATAAATAATTAGAGGAATTTAAAATGGAATATATGGTATTTATTGGGATCATTGATGTTGTTTTGAATACGAAAATCATAAAAGGTGAGGATGTAGTGGCTCTTAATGATCCTCAGGCAACTCTCCTCCCCTCAATCATTTTTCCCTCACGCATCTCTCCCCCACCCAATAACTCCCTATGTCTATTTTATTTATTTATTTGTTTGTTTATTTCAATCATTTCTCTTCTATATCTTCTCAATTAATGACTGGATTAACATTTCATCAGTGTTGTTGTATTCATCTTAAGAAGAAAAAGATATAACCTATCTCTATTTTTGGAGGCATCAAGAAAATACTCAATTTAATTTTTCACATTTTAAATTGATAAACAAAAATACATTAACCAAGGTTAATCACTTGGATTTATCAAGAGATAAATTATAATTATTTCATATGATAATATTTTCAAATTAACAATAGACCATGACATGTTTTATAGAATATAATAATAATAAAATTATTAAATTTTAATTATATGAAATTATTAAATAATAAATTTTATAAAATAAATATCAAAATAAAATTTAAAATTAATTTTTTAAGGAATATTTTTTAGAATATAATTTTACAAAATATTAAAGGATAATTATTTTAGATTATCAAATGATAATTAATAGATTATGAAATTAAAATTAATAAAAAATTTAAATGATATATGATAGATTATGAAATGATAATTAATAAAATCATCAAAATGAAATTTCTATATTTTCAAAATATAATTATAAAAGGAAAATTTCAATGATATTATCTAAATACAATTATAAATTAATAATTGTTGAGAAATTACCATTAAATAATTTTGAATGGATTATCTGTTATAATTAATCTAATTCTAATTATAAAGGGATAATTTATGTGAAATTATAAAAATTTAATTCTAAAATTGTTTTTTAAATTATCAAAATATATTTATAAAAGGTTATTTTATAAGAAATTTTCAAAATAAAATAATAAAACAATAATTTTAAAATTATATAAGAAGACACAATATATAATCACGTGAAATATATATTTTTGAATTAAAATAACTTATATTTGTTCTAGGATCTCTTGGTGAACCTCAAGAGTCGTCACTTAGGATTATAAGGCCTCCAATTTTCATTTTTACTAGTTTATCCCTATCTTTTTATATCAATGGAATTTAATTAAGGAAGTTACTATGAATTTTGGGAACTGATAATTACATTTCATTAATAAGATTTATACATGGAAATATTTGATGAATGTATTCGATTATGATTTCAGGTGGGTGTCTTATAGCCTTGAGATCATTATGTGACTTTTTTTTCCATGATTACTTTATATATTGTTTTCATATAGTTGTTTATCATATATATTGTTGTGCTTCCATACTTATGATGAGGTGCTATTTGTGATATGGTATGATTTAATTCACTAATTTTTATGTGATAGCTTGATTTAATTATGTTTTAGGATTTAAATGTTTCTATATATGATGATTCTATATTTCTCATGATGGGAGGTATGTTATTTATCATGATATGACTTTTCATGTTTTCCTTTCGATTATAGGTATGTGTATACTTGATTGGTGGTCATCGTGGTATGATTTCTCCTTTTGGGATGAGCCCAAAATGTGTGGTGATGCCGACGGTGCATCAAGATAACCTTATGAACAATAATATACTAAATTTTAAATTGATTCCAAGAAGATTCCCAAAACATGATTCCTTGATGATTTTGAGTGTTACTAGATGGATTATGTATTTGGGGTAAGTAAGGGATACTCAACAACTTGTGTATTTTGAGTCTTACCTCATGCCCTGTGTATTCCGGGTAAATTATTTTCACATTATGTCTTGTAAATTCTGTGTGACTTTCCAATATCCTTGAGGACTATTTTGGAATATTATCACTATATTTTACATTTTAAGGCTTGGAGATGAAGCAGGTGTAGCTGGGGGTTTGTGGAATCTTGGTTAGCATACAATGGCTCAGTTTTGGATTGTGTTCTACTATTTTTGTCATTCATTTATTATTAGGCAATACACATGTATACAATAGCACATCATGTTATGTAAACGTTGATGGTGTCTTACTGAATCTTGTTATCACACCATACTGAGGCATTTCAATGCACTTATATATTTCATTAGAGATAATGAAAAGAGAATGGTCCTTGTGTCAGACTGATGAGATGAGAAGCATGAAGCAGGTCATGGGATTGGAAATTCATTTGAGGGACCTAAATTTTATTATTTTTTCTTTATGTTTTTAATTTATAGTAGTTCTGTGTTCCACCTTAGGAGATACAATATTTTAATGGAATATATTATTTTATTTCCATTATACATTTTTACTCTAATTACTTATTATATTGTTTTATTTTTTATCAATCCTATGACATGATATTGAGTATAAAATCACCCCACTAATGTACTCATACCCTTACTACTAGTTAGAAGATTATTTTGTATCAGGAGGATCACCTGAGGTAATGTGGTATTCTATCTCAGTCTCGGTGTATCAGGTTGGATTGTACAATAATTCATTAAAATAATACCCATTTTATGTGGAAGTGAGTAATGTTTATATATATTTGATTTTAAAACCATATCACACATTGTATGTTCTAAAAGAAGAAATAATGGTTTATTAAATTAATCACATTACTTCAAAAAAATAATTAATTTTTAAATGTTATTTTTATAAGGGTAACAATATATTTTTTTGTTACATCAATTTTGGGTGTTTATGTTGTCATAACAAATACAGTTTTGTTATACCAAATTTAATTTTTCCCAAAAATTAATCTATGTCTAAAAATTATTAAACATTCAACTATGGATAATTTTAAGATGAAAATTTCAATAAAAATGAATAATATTTTTTTAGATTAATTTTCTATATATTATAATTCACACATTTTAATCTGAAATCCAATTTAATGATAAATACATTGTTATTATAGTAACTATTTTTAGAAGCGCATAAAAATTAAATTTTAATTTTAATAATGTTATAAATAATAATAATTTTTGATTATTAATAATTAATAATATTTAATTTAATTATCATTTATTTTAAAAAATATTGAATTCATCAGAAATAGTGTTTTCATTTAAACTATATATTTCACAAAAAAATTCGTTTCATTAAATTAAATTTTTAATTTTATCAAAATTTATTATATATCTTTTATAATAAAATAAAATATAAATATAATAACTATTTTATAATAATATAATAACTAATGCTATTAGGGTCTAGACACATAACCCTTTATTACACCATTGACCTATCTAAGGGGAAGGTGTGTTCGTGATATATTCATTTTACAGTTCAATGAACATTGTTTTTGACATGATATTATTGAGCATGAATGTGTCTCATTAGTGTTTTTCTTTATTATTTTTTTATTTAATAATTGGTTCTGATTGGATGAGGGAAATCCCAGTGATACTACCTCCCATGGATGCTTCGATAAATGAGATTTATATGGTATAATCCTACTAGTATATTCCACCAATTCCTTGATATGTGTTAACCATATTTTTCACAACCCTATATATATATACTAATAATAAAATATATTTAAAACAATAATATCATAAATTTTATTATATTTAATGGTATTTTAAATTTTATTGGAAATAACTTATAAAATAAAAAACTAAACAAGTTCATATTTATTAAATAATTTGTTTTCTTAAAAATTTATTTAGTTTTTTAAAATGAAATTTCTTTTCAAAATGTTTAGGTCATTACATTATCACCCCTTAAGAAATATTTTCTCTTAAATATCATTTTGACATTAAAAATGTTGTTGGTTTATCTATTTTTTCAACTCTATGTGTTTTCAAGTCGCATTTTCAAACATGTTCCCGCATAGAACATAGAATATGTGAGTTATCTTTCAATATATAACCTTGTCTCTATGATATATAATTATCACTCTATACTCCTCACTTGAATGAACATTCTCAAATAATAACCACTTTGAAATTAGTATAAATCCTTAATAAGGATACTTAGAACACATCATGTACTTGAGATTGGTTACATGGGAGTGTGTGTAGATATCCCACAATGTGATCTAGGATCTCAAAGTGGATGATGTATCATGGAATAAGATTTATATTATTCTCAAACCACCCGAAATTATTTTAATGTGACATACCAAGGAACTCATTATCTCTAACCTCATGTTTCTTTTATTTTCAATCATTATATTCATAATTTTTCACCTTGATTTGTGTATATTTTAGATAAATATTAATTGTCTGAATCATCTCTCTCATGTATTAGATAAGATCAGGTACCATGAGGTTCTACTCTCTAAATTCATCACAGAATTGTGGATTCTAATACTTCTTCCCATAAAAAGCCTCATAATGTGACGTTAAGATTTTATAATGGAAACTATTTCAATATAAGAACTCAACATGGGGAAGGTGTTGATCTCAACACCCATTTAAATTCAATTAACATGATCTACAAACATCAAATAGAGTTTCAAAATATCTCTTCGACTAACCATTCATCAAATGGTTATTTGGTTTACTAAATATCATCTCTCTCTCTAATGCAAACTAAAGGATTATCTAGAACCTCAAAGTAATCCTTGGATCTTGATTTGATGTAATGGAAATTGTTAAACATGTTGTCTTACATCTTCCTTTAGGAATCTATTGTGACGTTAGCCAAGAGATAAGTATTAAAAGATAAATACAGTATCTGATGACTTGGTAAAGAGATTAATAACCACTAAGATGATTTTATTTCATTTTATGACCCTAGGGCGCCCTATGAGGAAATTTATGCTCATTGTTTTCAATATCCTTACCATAATGTGAAATAAATTAATCATACCATTCTACATTTATCATTAATCATAAACATGATGAAATACGAAGAATACTGATAGAAAATTTGTAATATCCCTCCTCATCTTACACCACCAGATTCTTTTGGTATAATATCAATACACTTTAAGTCCCCCAGTATGAATAAAGATGGAATATCTATAGGAATAATCCAAATGTTACCTCTTAAATTCTGGTTTTTATGGGACAAAAATCATTGTTCTTACACAAATAATTAAATCATTATCAATTTAAAGATAAAAAAATTCATCACCTTTCTATATTACACCTCATCGAAATCATATTACTCCATGATACTCTCAATAATAGATGATTGTGAAATCATTTGATAAAGTTAATATAAAGACCCTATTTTTATTCCAATTTTAAATTCCTATATGTCTAGGAATATTGTATCCCATATATTTATCATGATGGATATAGTTATAGAATATTTTATATTCACAACATAAACCCATTTATTCTATATTGTTATGGAAATGGTTTGGTAAATCAAAATCCATTTACGATCTTACCACAATTATGGAAATATATTTAGATATTTTTTTATTAATATTATCTTATAGACTTTATGATTCATATATATGTCACACTAATAAAAATTATGATTATTTTTTCATATATTTACTATGAATATCAATGTAAACTATTGAAGATAATTATTTTGGGTATTTATTAGGAATTATATTTAATTTGAGGGATATTTAGTCTATTACTTTTTCATCATTCATTAGTACAGAAGACAAGACCATTCTAATTGTTTTATTATATATTAAAATTCCTTCACCACCAGTGGGAAAGTGAGGATTTGATAAATGGTTCACATATTAATCGGATCTTTATTTAATTATTGAAATTCCTTATTCTTGAAAAACATGACCCAAATCTGGGATAGATTTGTTAGTTGTCTTCACAATCCTGATATGTTTATCACAAATAAACAGTAGTACCTAGGTAATAGTAAGAATATATGGATTTTCTTCACATATTTTGTCCCATTCTATCATTTAATTTTTATAGATTTTTTTTACATATCCATAGATATCCCATTTACAGTGATAACATTCTCTATGAATGTTACATTCTCCATAAAAAAATCTCATATATTGGTCTTTTAAAACATATTTCCATTCGTCCTAGACGTTAGTAAAACATCAAAATGCTCCTCATGCTTCTCGTTTCTTATCGAGTTGATATGAATATATTCTACTAATACTACCCCTAATATTTCTAGGCAATCCTTGTAGAATCTATTTATTAATCCCATATGGTTTGTTACAATAATATTTAATTCAATTGGAATCACTATAAACATGTAGTTATCCCACCATCTATGAAATCTAGTATGAGAAATATCCTTTTACATTACCAATACATGTTAATATTGCAACACATATTCGACTATTGAGAAGTAAAGGGGAATATAAACCATTTAATTATATTCATTACAGTTGATTCGATGGCTCCACAAGTTCACCAATAACAATTATTTATATAGTCATGGTGATTGTCAATGTGTCGGGTATACGTTTGATTGAGAACTCAAACTATTATCATATAACAAGACAACCCAATTCTTTAATAAAAAAATTTGGGAACTCCAATAAAATGGGAAACTAATAAAATGTGATTATCCCTTCTTCTATAACATTTTAGCTAGATAATATTTTTCTCTAGGAAATAATATCTTCTCATTATATGATGATACCATATGTGATTCATCCTCCCCATTTAACGTAAACAAAGGGAAATGAAAATTTATGATATAAATGGTGATTTCATTGTCTATGATATTTAAAATGGATCTAAACAATGAATGAAATAAAATTCCTTGAATAGAATCAAATTATACATAATGTTGAATCACAAGGTTTTTCTGGGAAATCAATACCACAAATATCTAAAGATAATGTGTTATATAAATAGGTTTAACAATTTCCGTATTTTTTATTTTCAATGGTAGATATACATATATGTTAATTGGTGGTGTTTGAATAGTTATAATCACGTTTAATGACTTAAAATAATGCATAAGATGATATTATTTTAGTATAATTTCTATCCATTAAGGAATAAAAAGTATATATATCACTATTTGGTTGTTAATATCCACCACTTCAGTTGTAGTGGCATGACCACTCCATTTTCTCTAGGAATAGAAGGTTGTTTTCACTGAAAATCATTGACAACCTTTTTAATAGGGAATAGATATTCCTCGTGCCTATTTTATATGAAATAATTATGTTGGAAAATAGTTTGAATGGTGACTGGAGAATTATTTTATTGCATCACATTAGTGTGTATTTCTCATATAAAATCATTAGCTATGAGACATTACTTAAACATCTTAAATTATTTCCTCATCCCCATTAAGAAATTTCTAGGATGACTCAACCCACACTTTTTAAAGTTGATTAGTTTTACTATCTATTCCACATGATTATTTTCTCAATACCACTATAATTTAAATCAATTCCCCACTTCTTTTTTTATACCAATGAGTCCATTGATATTCATTGTTCTCTATTTGTAATTTAAGAGAATACTTGAAAATTTATTCCTAGATTTGAAAGTACTGAATAACCAATTATTTTCAATGGAACTTATTTACCCAAAAAAATATAGAGATCAACCTTACACTTTTCAGAAATGACAAGGCCTATGTTTTATCATGAATGTACTATTAAATTATACTCATCTTCCTCAATCTGCTAAACCTAATTTATCTTGAGGGAAAATAAATTAATATCTATTATATGTCATTGAATGGGAGGGAAATAATTTTTTAAAAACAAATTTTATAACTCTTTCAACTCCCTCACATTGAATTCATCCACAAGATTTTTATTTTTATTCAATATCAACCATTGATTCGCATCACCCTCCATATGTAAAATAGATAGCAGGATATTTTCATGTTTGTTGTATTGAAGGTTGAAGAACATACATTCTAAAATATTGATCAACTATTTCATAATTAAATAATTACAATATTCACTAAATGTTTGATCACTTTGTCACATAAATATCACAATTGTGACATTGTTATTAATATGTGTATTTTGGGTTCACTTTAATACAATATTATATTCCTAAGTAGAGTTAATTGATAAAGTACTTCTATGATAATCTTAATACCTACTACAATCTGCATAATCATGTCATTTGTGAAGAGAAGACATCTCTCATCAAACAGGTTTTTGACTTGATTACACCAATTTTGGAATATTTAATAAAAAAGTTAAATTTAAAGATTAATTATTTTTAAAATATATAAATTATTATAGAGATAATCAATAATGGGAAAAAATATGAATTACATATATTCATTAACCTATGATTTTCTAATATTTAATCAATTTTATCCTTGATATATTTCATATCATAAATTTATATGGGAATTTTTTTTCAATTAATAATATATCAAAATAATATTTAACATTTACCAAAATAATATTCCTCAAGAGTGTCAACCAAGGTGTTTAATAAGGCATCGTTTTCAGACACGTAGTGACGATCAAGTACAGATCAATGCACCCTTTTCATGTTATTACACCTTTGTTCAACTATTTTAGAAATACCACCACATGTATTATCCATAAATGGATCCATTTTGATAGAAAGCGCATAACCCGCACATTACCAAAATTTATGGATTTTATATCTATGAATATTAATAACCTTAAGCCTTTCACTAGTGTTTTCTAAACAAAATCAATAAAAATAACTATTCATTTTTTTGCTATTAACTATGCCAACCGATATATTTCAATGTCAATATTTCATGATTTATTTGAAAAATATAAACGTATTAAAACCATATAATATCATGATAACTAGTTTATTTGGGTACATAAGTACATATTATAAAAAAATATAATGAAACTAAATTACATAGACTAAACTCTTTATTAATCCCTTAAACTTCATGGATATACTAAAACTATATGGTATAACCTAGAGACATACAAATGATATTCGAGATAAATGACGTTCAATAAAATTATAATCATTTCATTAAACGATGAAAGTATAAAATATTATTCAATATAAATATCATGGTAAAATAATGGAGTTGAAATTCATAAACTTAAATATTAAATTGAATACAGGTGATAACAAAATAGCCACATATGAATGTGGAAATACGATAAGAAATTTCACAATAAATATATGTTGAGGCTTACCGCCTAATCATCGTAAATTTTTATACATAGGATAACCTATTATTAACCATACATAGAATCCCATTTGTTAAAAATATTACCCAATTCATTGAATAGATTTATATGTTCAGGCGCACCGGTCACATTCAGATCATGTATATGGAAATATGTTCCCCATAGATGATACAATAATAGACATATTGCATCACATTTAAACCCATTATTAATTATTTTATGTTAAAAAAATGTTAATTCCATGCTAAATTAAGGTTATTAACAAATAGGTGAATACGATTGAGTGGAAATGGAAATGGGTATTCACTAAATAGATGATGGGAAATGAAAATCCTAATATCATTTTTATAGCATAAAGGAGAATCATCTAGATTCTTATATTTTTTTAAGGATAATTATATGAGAATATCATTATATAAAAATCAAAAGGATAATAATTGGTTTGTGTAAAAACATATCCCAACATGAATATTGGAAATAAAAAATACATAATATAAAGAGGTAGCTTGAATAAATTAGATAAGGAGAGGTTCCCAAACATTGATAAGGTTTTTAAAATATTGTAGGATGAGATTCTTAATAGAATTTTGAAATAATTATAATTCAACAGAGACATATTTACACGTTAAAAAGATTATCAAATTATTTTTAGATAATTAGAATGGGTGTTTGGGAGGATTTTTATACCAAATGAGATAAAATTATTTACTAATCTTTAAACCAATGTTTAAAACACTATATGATAAAAATATCCAAACCACAAACCAAGAAAGGGTTTTTACATATGGATTTCATAACATAAAAGAGTATTTTCTTATTTTATAAGACATGTAATAAAGAACGTTAGAATTAAAAAATTGGTGATGTTGCAGAGAATTTTGTTTATATTGTGATTATTTTAAAAATGTGAAATATAATATAGGTTTTGGAGGATTGACTATGCATTTATAAAATTAATTAAATAAAACAAAAAACAGGTTATTTTAAATGATAAAATAATGTAGTTCGTGGATACCCATTATATTCAATATTCAACCACAATTGTGCTTTTATATAGTAATAATATATACAATATAATAATATCCTATATAATTTTTGACCTAAAAAATCAACTGTCTCAAAAAAATTGAAGGATTCGTGGTTAGATAATATTAAAATTATTATTTCATTAGTAATATTTATTTTACAGATATATATATATATATATATATATAAATATTTTAATTTTATCATTTCAATGAAAAATTTCCATTTGGTGAAAAATACTATTTTTTTACAATTATAGTCTATGACCCTTTAAAAATTATATTTCACATTGTAAAATAATTTTACCACTTAAATTTAATACATTTTAATTTATAATAATATTTTAATTCCATATTATTTATTTTAAAATTTTATAATTCATCAAAAAGTGTTTCTTGATTGAAACTCTATATATTTACTAAAAATATATTATGTTTATAATCGTATAAAAATATATTTTTTCAAAAACATTATTATTTAACCTCTACAATGTAATAAAAGATATATATAGAAATTAATTTTTAAATCATTTAAATTAACTGCATTGGGGTATACACACATATTTTTTAATTACACAAGTGAAATCCATTAGGGTATGGTGGCTGATTGTGATATTTTCTTGGGGGGGTTTGTTGAGTATGGTTTGGGTTAAAATATATATTATCTTTAAAAACTTCATTAAATATATTTTATCATCATTTAGTTATTAAATATAATATTGGACGTTGTTTTTATACTATCACAATGATTTTTTCTTTAATAGATTCTCTCATAAATGAGATTCATATGGTACAATCCTACTATTCTAGTTCATAACTTCTTTTTCTAGTTTCAATTAGATTTATCTAACAACATATATATATATATATATATATATTAATCATATGATCACTATTTAACCACTGTTATATCAATGGTTATAATTTTAATATCCTTTAAATAAAATAATATATAACTTATAACAGTCCAAAAACAAATGTAAGACATGTGTTTTATATAATTTTATTTATTAATAAGGCATTTTTTTCCAAAATATAATATCATTTATAAATGATTAGTATTTTGTAGTAAATGGAAATAAAAATTGGATCCATAGAGAGGAAATAATTGAAATTGGATCAGGTAAGGATGATCATTCACTCATATACTCATTTACAGAATACTCTTCGTTATTTTTACTATCTCACCATTTAATATAACCATTTAAAATAATTTTACACTTAATATGGTAAGTATTTAACCAATATAAAACCATGAAAATATAAAATAATAAATAAATGTATAAAGAATTTTTTGACAGAAAAATTATACCAAAAAAACCCATGAAATACATTTCATTAAATTTAATCATTTAAATTGCATTAGGAACACACATCCCCAAGCCTTAATGAATGGTAATATAGAATATTGATATAACTGAATAGTAATAAACATATTATGAAAAATACTTATTTTACCAATGTCATGAAAATTATTATTTTTTATTAATTATAATTATTTTAGAATCATTCCATTGAAAAAATCATGTTTTCTAGAAAAGGATCCTTTTCAATAAAAAAATAGTAATGCTTTCCAGACGTGTTTTAATGTTAATATATACCAATTTTTTAAATTTTTTTTTAAAAATAATATATTTTTTAAATCATAATATAAAAAGTATCTCAGGGTGAAATGTTTTTATTTTTCTAAAAATATTCAATTTTTTGATTAATAATGAAAATAAGGAATTTTAAATGAAAACTACCTATTTCTTTAAGTTATATATAAATATAAATTATATTTAATTTTTTTTTCAAAATAAATTTTTGTTCAATTGTATGTCAATTATTTCCAGTTTAGTTCATTTGAATCATTTTTCTATTGAATAATTATATTAAAATTCATTATAATTTGGAACATTTCTCTTTCAAAACAATCTATGTTCCCATCCCGTGGAAGATTTTAATTTTAAATTATAATTTCCCACTTCAATGAATTGAAATAGAAAAAATGAATTCCATATTTGTAATAATAATGATTTATAATTTATAATAATTAAAACATAAATTTTCACCAAAATTAATATTAAAAAATAGTAAAAACAGTAATTACCCCTATTAAGGATAAAATGGGTTTACCAGGGGTTAAACAAAAAATAGAATTGCAAAATTGACTGATAAACAAGTTTAAAATATATTTTGTGGGCGCATATTGATGTTATACCTTATAGTATTGATTTTGGTCTATTATATGAGATTATTGACATGAAAAAACATTAGTAAAATTTATTATTTTAAAAAATTACAATTTTGACACACAACTAACTTTTAAAATGACAACCCCTGTCAAATCATTTTGACAGATTACATCATATTTAAATCATCCAATAAAAACATAAATCACTTCCCAAAATACCTACTCTCATCATATATGAGTTCTTTTGATCATAAATCTGTCCCATGGATGATTTGGTGCAAACCAAAGTAGGATACCCAAAAAAGTGTTAATGTTTTTCAACGAAAATTTTAAATTTATTTATTCATCCTCCTCCTTAATTTATTACTAAAATTTTATGAAATAATAAAACATTTATGATACATATAAATATATTTTTCTATGTCAATTTCATTACTGATAACCAGCTCCACATCCATCAAATGGGTTATGAAATCGTTATTCGTGTGTACAATCGTATATCCCCTAATGAACTGACGTCATTTGTCATTCCATTACAACCTATCATGGTTGGGTAAGATAATATATATATATTTGTATTATTATATATATAAATGTATGTATGTATGTATTATATATAATATATTTATAGGAATTATATATAACATAATTATATTTGTGGATTAATTATATCATATATACCCTTTTATATTCCATTCCATAGGACCTACAGTAACATAACTCATGTGTATGGTGGAAATCTTCATCATAAAGTACTGTGATTAATTTTTCACTAAAAACATACTTAGAAGGAGATAAAGATAATGGTATATATTATATGTGATATAAATGAAATATTTGTGATATTCATGTAATATTTATCTTTTTGAAAAAAATAATATATATCATTTTATTTCATATCATTTCATTAAATAAATGATGATAATATGATTTCTATATGTTTGGACTACCAAAATCAAGAAATGGTGTGTCTATCATTTCATCACCAAACCACATATATAATATATATAAATATATATATATATAATTTGGTATTTTATAAATTTTGATAATTGTGGATATATAATATATTAATAATAATTTTGTTCCATAATGATCATTGAAAAAAGTATGAATTACTCATGCATATGTACGACCAATCATTTCCTTGAACACAACATAAATTATTTGTCAAAACAATCTGGATTATATTGTAAAATTATAATTGATGTAAATTTATAAAATTTATTTCATTATTATATATGTGATGGTGAATCAATATGATATTCAAATGAACCATAAATATCAAGGAACATAAAAATGAAAAAGCAAGGCAATTGACATCTAAATCAATGAAAATAATGAATGTATATTAATGAAAAAGTAATAATACGTTATAAAAGATTAAAATATGTTATTGTAAATATTATTATGATGTTTTTATAATTAAATAACTTTATTTAGATAGTTATATAGTATTTTATGTCACATTTATCCAAATGTAACAGTGAGGTGAAGGGTATAATCTATATTGCATTTCATTGAGTCATATTATAATGTCATGCAACTAATTTCTTTTCTACGGTGTATATAAATCTCTATTGAAATGTAATTTCATCAATACATCATTATATATTTTAAATTTTAATTTAAATTATTTCTTCTATGTTGATTTTAATTTATTGTTACCATGTGGCAATGAATATCATTACTCATTGTCGTTTCACGAGGTTGTATTACCTATAAAATGTCTATAATATTCATAGATCATGTATGGAATGTCTTTTTATTACATTATGTCTTATTTATAAATGATTTATATGTATTTACAATTTATAAACATAATTGTTTTACTGATTGATTCTCCCTTCAACATTTTGACAATTATAACGGATTATTTGAAAATATCATTCCCGACATGAGTGCTTATTATTTAATTTCAATTGAAATGTCTTATTTGATCATTATAAAATAAACCAATATCATTTTCTCCTCCTCTATTTACTCATGATATTTTCTTATAATAGTAACTGTTCTGCATCAATTTAATACCTGAGATAACTAAAAAATATTAACAAAATTTTAATTAATTTGACTCTTTGATATGAAATTTGTTTTCATCAAAACCCAGTTTCTCTAAAAATGTTTTGAAAATTTTACTAGCCATTTATGAATGATTAATTTTTTTTCAAACGTTATTTATAATTTAGATAATGTTTTTTAATGAATCATTATGTCATTTTAAATATGCAAGTAGGATTTTACTAATAAATTTGGATCAATATTTATTTTTATGTGTATGAAGTGAATGTAAATTTTAGTCATCATGACCAATTAATATTTTGTAAACATAATTTATAAGCAATAATAATTATTTTTAGAGATATTTATTATCAAAATTTCATATGACATATTTTTTTTAAAATTTAATTTCCGAAATCCAAAGGATATTTTCCTCATGATTGTTTTCAATTATCATTTTACCTTATTATTATTAATAAACAACAACCCTATATTATGACTGTTATCTATATACGTTGCATTGACACAATTAATATTTTTTTAAAAAAATCGATGATCGTCCTTTTGACCATGTAATACATTGAAATTCACTTTTGTGATTTATTTTTGGTAGTCATTCACATTCCCTTGAAATATTCCCATTATTATAATCATTTGTTATTTCATTTCCCATAAATATTCAGGATATTTATAATGGATATTATTATTTATTAATCCATATATCATTTCTATAAATAATGTTTTACCTGGAATTTTATTTTAATGATTAGGGAAATATTGATTATTTTTTTACTTTTAGAAATATTTGTATTAGATGGAAAACAACCTTGATTATTAATTATATCATTTTTTTGAAATATGAGGAATGTTATTGACATGAAAAAATATGTGGGGCATAGTTATAAATATCCCCTTGATGCTGTTTTAGTCTCATTAAGTGAATTAGTAAATGGGCACTCAATTATTTTGTGAAAAATCATCAATTTTTATCTTGATGTTTTGAACTATATTGAGGATATATCATTATCGTAGGTGAATCATGTGCCTATGACATGATGTCTAATTATTAATAAAATCCTTCCTTATAAATTTAGTTATTATTTTCCAATATATTTTTAAAATGATATAATCTATAGTTTCATTTCATTATAATATATTTATTAAATGTCATGTGTTTTTAGTTATTTTATATTCCATCTAAATTATTCCCTGTCTAGTTATGATAGTGATGGTATTGGCTAAATGGTATGAATTTTATGTTATATACCATTACCTATTTATTTTTAACCATGATACTTTCAAATTGATTTTATATACGGATGCAATTATTTCTCATTTTATTGATTACATGAAAATTCTATTCTATTATCTAACAAATCATATTTATTATGCTTATTGATTCATGATTTCATACAGTATATATATACTATAATAAAAATATTATAATAACATTATTTCATTCCTTCCCTGTAAATCTTGTATAATTACTATGAGTGATATTCAATGATATTGGGGATGGAATAATGATAATAAAAAATTGATGTAAATTATGTTTCCAAAATTAATGAAATATTAAAGTATGTATTTAGTTTAACATATCTTATAAACTATTTGATGTTTTGGGATGTGATTCCCCTTATCTTTTTTTAATGTAATAAATTATTGTCCTACTCAGAAATAATAGGATCATGTCACTATAGTTTCTATAAAAGGTACTTTAATGGAATCCATGAAAACTTGATTTTGGAAAACATTGTTCTGGTAAGACAAATTAATGATTATATTTTAGGATAATATAGAATAATATCCTAAATTTTTTATTAGTACATGTTTGTTATGTTTTTCATAGAAATAAATCACTGTAATGATATTAAAATTGTGTATTTTTCTAAAAGATATGTTCTTATGGGAAATTACTAAAAAAATTAGTGCATTAGTCTCCAACTGACCATTATTAGGTGACAAAAAATGATCCATATTGTGCACCATGATTGTAAATTTTAGGGGTTAATATTAAGATAATTTTTATTTTAATAACAACCCATTTTGATGTAATTAAATGGATTATTATAGTGAATTTTATATTTTAAACCTAACATGTGTTATATTGAAATGATTGGGTTTCATAGAAAGGGAAAATGATTTTTTTTGAAAATAATAGTATGAATTAATTAATTGTTAAGAAAAAATGACCAGCTCGATGGAATGAACGAAATATCAACATAGGGAATCTTTATAGTAAGATGCCTCAAATTCGTGTAATTTGGGAATTATTTGAGACAATATAATTTTCTAAAGGATAAAATATACATTAATAGTGGATTCAAGTTGAAATAAAATGATTAATGTATTTATTTATTGAGAATCAATACTTAATTCTTATAAGTATTTTTAATAATTGTGCATTGGTTATAAGTATCATGAAATATATATGAATGTTGTTAAATTTTGGAATAAAGTATAGCTTCTTTATCTTAATAATTATGGATACAATACTAAGTTATGATTTTATACATTATCAAATTTTGAATGACTTAATTAAATTTTTTTTGGTTTTATATAATGTGATTCTACCGCGATTAATGAAATGTTGAAGACTTTTATTGAAATTAAATTTTTTTGGAAATGTTAATTTAGATTTAATGAGATTACATTTCATATACATAATCTTGAAGGTATTAACATTAATTAGGGTAAATATTATAATTAAATAAATTATAATTATAGCAAAATAATATTAGAAACCTTTCTAGAAGAATGAATGTTGTATTGAAAACAATAGTAAAAATAATATTAAATGAATAATTTTATTAAAATGATGTAAATCGTATTTTTTTAGCAATTTTATGTTAGAACCCAGATCTTATTTCTGATATGGAACTTGATTTCTGCATTTGTTTTTGAAGAAAATAGAGTTTCTGGAAATTTAAGGAGTACATGTCGTGTACTTAGGATTACACATCGTGTACCTGGTTGTCGTGTGTTGTTGTGTACTGGTTGTGTTAGAGCCGACTACATGGATATGTGGGGTGACCTAAAGACCACCTAAAATAGGGTCATGTAAAGTCATATAACATCCGAGTAATTTTAATGAATATTCCATGTATTTTTTATTAGATAAGTCAAACCGAGGTCGTGTATCATTCACCAAAAAACTAATTCTAATGGCTTCTCCCCCAAAAGTGACTAAAGATAGTGATTTATCTCTGAGCCTCTGATTTACCATCCTTTCTCTAAGTCAACCGCCATTGATTGCATTGGCATGTCCACATTGAGCTATTGCTTCTTCTAGAGCCTCATACAATGATTTTTCCTCTTTCTTATGATATTTTTAGTTGAATTTTTTAGATGTTTTTATAGATCTACGACGTTCAAGGTCGAATCAAAGGATTTGATTCAACTATATGGATCTTTCAACATTGAGGTAGGTGGTTTTTTCTTATCCTTTGTTTGTTATTGAATTATATGCACAAAAGTACACAATATCCTAGTTCAGGGTATTATATATTTAGAGAATTTTACCATTTAATAACGATTATTCCATGATTTCTTGAGATATGGATCTTTTTTTAGAAAATGGTTTAATTACCTTGTTATGGATTTTCCCATGTATTAAAGGATGTTGGTTGTTGGGTCTAGTTTTGGATGTTAGGATTCTTAGTTTTCCAAGCCTAGTGATTTTAGGATAGAGCTATATTATATGAAATACGTATGCCATGATTTTTAACTATTTATCCAAGTAGTATATTGAGATTTAATTTTGATTTTTGATATCATTTGGACATGGTTGACTTACACATGGTTGTGGGAACCTAGTGTAGTTGCGACATTTGGGAAACGGACACAAAGGCCTTTCCCAGAGTGTTTATTATACTTTCACGTTGCGAGACCATAATGGTTATGGATGTGAGTGTTCCCATAAAGTTTCTATAGTTCCAAATTACTAGAAAAAATGGGGAATTGGAAGTTGAGTGCTTCCTCAGAGAGTCTGTAGTTTAGCATTACGTGACAACATGGGGAATTGATGGCGAGTTCTTCCACTAAGGGTCATTCTTAATATGAACAAGAGGCTTTAGAATACAAGAACATCCCAGAGGGTTGGTTGAGATTGTTTGGTTTTTTATTTAATACATGTTATTGAATATAGTTGATACTGTAGGATTGATTTCATTTGAGTAATACCTTGATTATTGCATCATTTTTCATATTTCCTGCCACATAAATTCACAGACTATTAGGAACATATATTTGGGATTTCGTTTACAGGGATTTGTCTTACCCCATGATTGGGTCATTCTATTACGCCCAAAAATGTTATATTGTATCATGTAAAGATAAGGGAAAGAACACTTCTATTTAAGTTACTTGATTGCTACAGATATGGAGACTATGATACTATGTTGTGGCTTACAATGCTAATGTAGTTTATTTTTTTCATTGTACAATGGATTAGTACTGTATTTAATCATTTTTAATAGTTTTGAAGATTTCCTAGACATATGTAACATGAATAATATATATATATATGATCCAATTTTTTATTTACACTTAGTCTTCTGTTTTTTACTTATTGTATGGTATTACTTCTTGAGCTAATGTTATCTATTTATTTATTCTCTATTACTCTACGAATGAGGGAATAGTTTCCCCACCATCACATAGAAGGACCTCTCTGCTAGTCGGCAACCCTTATAGAATGGGGAAATGTTCTTGAGGACATGAGATCAAATGGGTGTGAGTCACCCCAGGGTGGCACCCAAAACTGGGACGTTGCAAAGTGGTGTCTAATGAAATATTTTTTTATTTGACTTATTATTTAGAGCCTATAGTCACGGATAGGAATGAATGGGTAGTTGGTAATAATCTATGTTCAGGAGTAGCTAACCTGAGTATAGTGAAATGCAAATATACCTTGATTATTGCAAATATTTTAGTTTTCAATTATAACATTTGATTTGATTTCACTGTTGGTTGATTTACATGTTTTTGTGTTGTTATCATTGATATCATTAAGGTTGCACATTTTTTACCAATCAAGAAGACCATTTGTGTTGATGAGTTGGGAAGGTTGTATATCTGGGATAATTTACATTTACATTGGGTTCCACACTCCATTATTATTGATTTTGGCCCATGTTATACTTCTCATGTCTGGAAAGGACAAAACATGGATTTGGGTACACTAGTTCTTCTGAGTACAACTTACCATCCCCAAAGAGATGGCTAGTATGAGCATATGATTCAAGTGATGAAGGACATTCTTCGAGCATGATTCCATGATTACGGATGTCCTTGGGAGAAACACATAACCCTGGTGGTGTTTTCCTAAAATTTCTATTTTCATGAAACAATTCAGAAGGCACCTTATGGGGATTTTTATGGTACGCCAGGACCATCACCACTATTTTGGATGGAGGTAGGAGAGGAAACTATGCAAGGACCACGTCTTGTTCAGCAGACCATAGAGCAAGTGGAATTGATTCAGTAGAAGATGGATATTGAATAGTCATTGAAGATGTTTTATGCTCATAGATGGAGAATTACTCTATAGTTAGAGGTCGGGGATCCGGTTTTCTTACGTGTCACATAGAGGGTGGGTCATAGGGTGATTAAGAGACAGAGTAATTTTTCACCGAGATACGTCAGGCCGTATGAGGTTTTGGAGAGTGTCAGGATGGTTTCCTATCAATTGAGGTTACCTTAGTGGTATTAGGATATGCATAATATATTCCATTTTTCTCAGCAATACCGTTACTTCTTAGAACATTCTCATGTTTTTCAACCCGAGGAGGTTGAGTTGTAGATGAAGGCCTTAATCGAAGAGAATCATATCTAGATCGTTGATTACAGAGCGTTTTTCCCCATTGCTGTTCCATCCTTCTGGTACAACTGTTATGGAAGCTTGGTTGAGTACAAGATGAGACTTGGGATAGGGAGACTAAAGTGTGATTGTAGTGGCCGGAGATGTTTGAGTATTCTTCTTCGCCACCTTGTAATAGACATTTCTGGTTAAATTTCATTAAGGTTTGATTTTTATAAGAACATGATTATTATTATTAGGGATGGATCATTATTATATTGTTTTTGAGAAAAACGATGTGTTTCTGATAATTTAAAGATTACACACCATCTACATAAGAGTTCACACTTTTTACTTAGAAGTACACGTCGTGTACTTTGGAGTACACGTCGTGTACCAGTTTTCATGGGTAGCCATGTACATGCCATTTAACGGATGAGTACATTGATATGTGGGGTGTCATAGAGACTACCTAAAGTGTGTCCTGGTGAAGGAATATACTCGTAGTGGTCTTATAAATAAAACACCCTATATTTTTATTTTTTTAGATAAGTCAGACCATAGTCACATCTCGTCAATTGAAAACACTTCTGTTTAACATCGTCTCTCCCATGAGGGACCAAAGATCACAATTCTTCTATGAGACCCCAATCGACCATCCATTCTCTGAATCAACCGATGTCAATTTCATTGGAATCTCTATGGTGAGTTTTTCTTTTTTCTAGAGTCTTATCCCGTTATTTCTTCTATTTCATATGATATTAATGGTTGAACTTTGCAGATTTTTTAGTAGATATTTGGCGTTCTAGGTCGAATCAAATGTTGGGATTTAACTATATAGATAATACAATATTGAGGTAGGTTGTTTGTTCGTATCTATAGTTTTTATTTGAACGATATGGGTAGAAGTGTCCAATACCCTAGTTCTTCGTATTTCATGTCTAGGGATTTTAACCCTTTAATGCATGTTATGCCTTGATTTCTTGAGTTAGGTCAATTGTTTTTGATAATAGGGTTTAATTACCTTCTATGGATATCTTTTCTTATGTTTGAACTGATATTGGATGTTGGGTCTAGTTTTTTCTATTAGGTTTCTCAATTTTCCATGCCTAGTGTTGTTAGGATGGTGTTATGTTATCTAACATCCCTATTCCATACATTGTAGTTTTTTTTAGAGAAGTGGTATATTCTGATTTACATTGGATGATGGATATCATATGTGCATGATTGCGTTACACATGGATGTGGGAACCTTATGTAGTTATACCAAAGAGGAAATAGATGTTAATGTCTTTCCCAGAGTGTCTGTTATACTTTCATGTTTCAAGACCATATGGGGGACATATGTGAGTGCTCCCTCAAACTCTACGTAGTTCTACATTATTATACAACATGGGGAATTGGATTTTGAGTGCTTCCCTGTAGTGTCTATAGTTTACCATTACGAGACCACATGGGGAACTGACATTGAGTTCTTCCTCAGAGAGTATTTGTTAAGCTGAACTAGAGAGGATATCCTATGATATCATCCCAAAGGGTTTCTTGATATTTTTTTGTAGTTTATTAAATAAATTTAAATCATTATTGTTGAAACTTCATGATTTCTTACTTTTGAGTACTTTCTTGTCTATTACTTCATTTTTCATATTGCGTGTGATATATATTCACTCATAGTTAGGTGTAGATCATTTGGTGGTTGCCTATTGGGATTATTCTCAGACCCTTTGGGTCCTGATTCATGGCACAAATGGATTATATTGTTGTAGGTATGGATAAGACCAGACACCCTTATAATTCAGGTACTTGACTGTTGTGGATATGGAGATCATGGGACCAAGATGTGTCTTGTGATGCGATTGGATTTTATTCGTTTTCTTTTTATGTAGGTTTAGTATTTTATTTCGACATTGTTACTTTTTTGGATGAATTCCTTGAATAATGAGACATGAATCATTTATATACATGTGCACTAGTTGTTTATCGACATTCATCCTTCCAATATTTACTTATTTTATGGTATTATTGCTTCTACTACTATTATATTTTTATTTCCACTATGTTATTATGCCAATGTGGGCATTGTTTCCCCACTATCACACCCAAGGACCTCGTAGCTAATAGGTAGCCATTGGTGTTTGAGGAAATGTGCTTGAGGCAATGTGACAAACATGGTATGTGGCATCATTTGGCGGTACCTAGAATCACGATATTATATGTTATAGGAATAATATTAATATAATTTAAGAAAAATTCAACACACGTGTTGGGTGAAAACCTGACTTCCAGAAATGGTTATAGGTATAGAACCCAATGACCAAAGGATGATAAGGATTTAGTTCCAACCCCTAGCCTAAAATATGTTTGGGATATTATGTGGTTTTTGAGATAAATTAGTATGAAAAAAATTATTAATGATGAAGCGGTGGTTTTAATTTTGAGGTGTAAAGATTAATTTTTATTTTCGATAACACGGTCTACTATATATGATTTGAGAAATAATTATTCAGAAAACATTTAACTCTTTTATGGATGTTACGACTAATTCCTCAAGAGAATTTTTTCACGATAGGAATAATTATTTTCAAATGGTCTCTAATGATTTTTTTATTGTTACCAGAAACACCCAAGAATAGAACATCCTTGGGATCTTCATTCCAAATCCAGGATCTCATTGGGTTGTTTGGCCAATGATTATAAAAAACTCTCATTGGTCAGGAGAATTGGAGGTCATGCTCACAACATCCATTTGGGGGAATTTTTGACTACTCCAAGGCTCACATAGAAATATTAAATATTTCCATGATTCCTTTATTCATTACCTTGTTTGATGTGGGGAATCATTAATGAACAATTAACTATTAGAATGTGTAGAGTTTTGAAACATCCCTATGAATATATGTTTCTTCATTAATGGAGATATATATAAATATATATATGTAATTCCTTGACCCCAGTCACACATAGTCTGTGATTTATTACATAACATTGGCATGATACAAGGAATAATGTCCCAAATAACCAGTCAGTTTACTGTTATTGGAAACCAGATACATACATAAGTTCAACATTACAACTTGAATAGAAATAAAACATTAATTTATTTCATTATAAACAACCAATACTCCTATATTATGCTTGCATGTCACTTATAACTAACTTCTTTTTATCCTATGAAAGTGAAACATAAGAAAGGGGTGAGCTCAACTGCTTAGTTAGGGTAAGAAATATAGTGGATGATAATATAAACATTAGGCATGGTGAATAATTAAAATCACATTCCTTTAAAAATACTAAACATGAACACTTTATGGTATGAAAATGAGTTGAATAAATAATTCCATAATAAAACAATGTCATGGGTATTCTACTAGTTGAAAAACAACATGAACCAACATTATTATTTTCATAAAGAGGGAATGTATAATGTTGTACTTTCTGAATCATCTTGTCACATCCTCGCCCAAGACATCTAAAAATCATTTAGGCCACATCCAAAAACATATATCAAATTGGGAAAGGCCTAGGCCAATTCCACATCTAATTGTCTCATGAGACCTACCAAGGCACCGAGGAGCTATAGCAGGCTCCACCCATCACATACTAAGTCCAATACATTCCACATATGAAATGGTTGAAAAATAATATAAAAAATCGTATTAAAAATATCATATGAAATATAAATACATTAACAATAAATCATAAATTGTATAAAAATAACACATCCACTATCAAACATATCAAAAAACCTTCAATAAAATATGGATGATTCATATCATAATAAATTTACTTCAATCATGATTAAAATCCATCAAATGATGTTAACATAGACGAAATGAAATTTTTTTGAAAGAAATACCTAGTTCTATTATAAAACAATTTATGAGTCACATAATTATAAAATAAAAACAATTATTTTTAAAATATTCTTAAAAGATTGTAAGATAATATTCTATGATTTTATAACGGCAGAATATAGCCGATGCTGCCGTAGAAGTTGGAAAAAGACATTCTTACCTTAATTTTTTAAAAAAATTCATAAAGTACCTTCCTTGAAAAATGACAGAAAGATTCTTTTCAAAACATATATTGTACAATAATGGTATAAATGACTTTAACTGTTAGTATAGTAAATAGTTAAATTGTTTTGAATTTCATTTTTTCAGAATACACGGATGTGGATGGTACAGAGCTCCTTTTAGATAATTACGTAAAAACAACCTTGGATAATAAAGAGATTGAGAATTTAACCATTATCCTAACCATTTATTTAATAGATGTCATGTTTACATTTTGTATTATAGTTATAACATTTTTATTAAATTATACATGATCTATATACAAAAATATGATATCATATAAGATCCATAAATATTTCTTTGTTAATAATATTTCAGTAGTATCATCATTTGAGGTGTTAACTAATTCATTTTCTTTTATATGCTTGGTTACGTAAGGCATGTTTGTTATGGATAGGATGTATTCGATTCATATACAAGATTATATTATGTTCATAATCATTTTTTTATAAAATGATTATTATTCTTGAATGATTACGATGGGGAATGAATCTCACCACATTCATGGTGACAGTAATCTGTGTGTACGCACGAGGGAAAATATTGTTATATTGATGGTGAAATAATATGTAATCAGAGGCTATACCAAATATAAAAAATCATTAACATGTTATATTTATTATTTAAATCATTTATACTCATAATTATTCCAATCCAAATAATGAAGTCTTTGAATAACAAACTACACCACGACGTGGAGACGGTAAACCGTACGTATGCACATATGGTGACTTTGTAAGTCATATGATGGATATAATAAATAATATGGTTCTACCATTTTTATAATAACATCACAATATATATAAGGTACTGGAGTTATTATTTTATAATGGAAACCATAAAGAAAGATGATGTGGAAGAAGAAAAGAACTTGAAAGAGTTGATGAAATATTTACCTATTCTTTGGGTTCTTCCTTTTGATTTGATCAAAAGGGCTCCATAGGTAGGCTTTATGGCCAAAGGAAAGCCTCAAAAATGAATGGAGGAAATTTGTGGGATATTAGGGCTTGTTTTGGCCTAGATAAATGGCTTTGGAGGTGTGAAATTAATAGAAGGGGAAGTACCATTTTGTAAGAGAGGTGAGGATCCCTTTAGGAAAAGTATAAAATATTATTTTATAATAAATCATTTTTTCTTTCTAATGAATCCTAAATGATTTATATCAAGGCTATGGTGGGTATGGTTTTATTACCTATAAACCAATTGTTTTTAGACAGGTTTATGTCCCCTTATTAACCTTATCTTTTATATTTAACTCTTAGTTAAATTGTTTGACATTTAGCATGTATATTTGTATCATTATATTATATGATTAATAAATTTACTATAACAATCCATGAAAACCATATGTGGTTAATTTTTAATATATATATCCTTACTTATGTTTTTTGGATGAGCCTTATATTTTTAAGAAAAATATATCAATTAATAATATAATAATTGTTTTAAAAACACAATTATGTCAATTTTGACACTATTTAGTATTTGATTTTTGTGAAAATCATAACTACATGATTACCTCAAAAAAATTATTTAATCAACCCTAAAATGACATATTAACGTATTTTTTTGGAATTCATCAAAAGTATCAACTTATATTTATTCGAATATTTATAATATCAATTATTTCAATATTTTATTAATAAGTTAATTACTACATCATCATTGTGTCATAAATAAATTAAACTATTTAATGTCTAAAAATTGTAAATAAAATACAATTATATTGGAAATATTTTTAAATTTGTAATGAAGAATTATAGTTGAATATATATAATGTGTAACCCTATATTAAAAATGGATTAATTATTAAACATTGAATTTAACTCTTTTAACTCATATTTTAATAAAAAAAAAATAGTAAACATACTAATCTATTACATGTAGAAAAAAGAGGATCATGTTTAATTCCTAAGGTTGTATTTGGAAAAATTATACATATCCAATAGAATTAGGACATGTGTTAGGTTAATTATGATATCATTTTAACCCTTAATTACCCTATTTACTTTTAACCATGGTAAATAAAGGTCAAAGTTACTATTCACCAAAAATTATTTTCATCTTATTGATACAAAATTAACTTATTGATATTAATCATGTCGCTCGTATTTTTGAAATACAACTCATAGAAGTGGTAAAATTATGTTTTATGAAAATTTTCAAATGCTCCTAGGAGGTGGGTAAAAGACGATAACAAGTTCAATAATATTTTTATATATCTAAAGTTATTATAAAATGACTCCATTAAATTAAATTGAACTAATATAGATATTATGTATCTATTTTGGCTTAAAATAAATTTTAATTAAATTAGTAATTATTTAAATAAAAATTCAGTTTTAATCAATAACACAATGTTTTTCACTATTCATATAAAATTGAATGCTTTTAGAAAAATACAAATAATTCACTAAAAGCTAATTTTGATATTCTGAATTCCAAAATGAAGTCTATTTTGAAAAATAAAATTTATATAATTTCAAAAAGTGGGAATTACTATTCATAACTGGATGTTTGATTGGTCTGTGTGTGTTAGAATCTCGAAGTTGCGTATAATGCAAGCTATTGCTTGATTCAAAAGGAAACGTACCCTGGAAGCTTGGGGTGTTACATTATTCCATCCAAATAATTACATCCTCTAAATTTCTAGAATACAACCACATAAAAACATTTAGGTGGTTCTTCATCACAAGTTCCTCTGGTTCCCACATTCCCTCTTCCATCTTATGGTTTCTCCAAAAAACATTTACCAGATGAGTCGTCCAGTTTCTCAACACTTGTTCTCTGGAATCAAGAATCTTGAAAATCTCTTCACAATTGGAAAAATCAGGTTCCAGTTCAATTTCCTCATAGGTGAGTACATGCATTGGGTCATACATGTACTTTCTCAATAGTGATACGTTGAACACATTGTTTAGTTTGAAGTAACATGGTGGCATTGCAAAATGGTAAGCTACATCCACAATTCATTCTAGAATTTCGAAAGGTCAGATTTACCTGGGAATTTATTTACCCTTCTTAATAAATCATATAATTTCCTTCAATGGAGATACCTTCAAGAAAACATGATCTCATACATGAAATTCCAAATCCTTCCTTTGGTAAATGGCATAACTCTTTTTCTTAATTTGAGCTTCTTTAATGTGGTTTGGATAACCTTCACTTTTACCATCATTTCCTCCACAAGTTATGGGCCAACGATTTTTCCTTCAACAACATCATCCCAACATGTTGGTGTCCCACATCTCTTTCCATATAACTCTTCATATGATTCCATCTGAATACTAGAATGAAAGCTATTGTTATAAGAAATTTTATGAGAGGTAGAAATATTGATTACACCTACCATGAAAGTCAGGTGAGAAAGATATCAACATTTCTTCTATGGTTTTAATAGTCCGTTCTGATTTTCCATCAATTTGAAGGTGGTATACAGTTCTAAAACGAAGTTAAGTATCTTGGGCATTCTGATGACTTTTCCAGAATCATGATGTAGAACGGGGATCACGATTAGAAATAATTGATAAGAGTACTCCATAAAGACATATATCATTATTAATATGTAGTATCTATAATTGGTCAAGTGGTAAATATTCTCTTACATAAAGGAAATGTGCATACATGGTAAGATGATCAACAATGTCCCATATTGCATCATTTCTTCTAGTAGTCTTTGGAAGCCCAATGACAATGTCCATAATAATTTTAGAACATTTATACTTAGGCATGTGAAGAGGTTTCATGACACTTCTAGGATGTTGTCTTCTAACTTTCACTTTTTATCAAACTATACATCTTGACACGAAATCCGCAATCTCCCTTTTCATGTTGTCCCACCAAAAATGTTACTTCAAATCTCAATATATCATGGTGCTCTCAGGGTTTCTAGAGACATTCGAGCTATGTACATCAGTCAACAATTGAATTTTTAGATTAGGTATATCAGGAACAAAAACTATCTTCCAAATTTTCAAAATTCCATCTTCATAATCGAAGTCACTCAATCTCCCATCATTTACAGCTTTAATCTTCTTTTGAAACTATTAATCGTCAGTCTATTAAATTTTTATCTTTTCTAGGAAATATGGTTTGGAATCCATTTGAAAAATTATTGATGTTTAACCTTCAATGGTTATTCCCATATCCAAATTTACTAGATCCAAGAAAATAGGATCCCTTCCATCAATCAACATGTTCTGAACTCCATGATAATTTCTTCTCAAAGCATCTACCACCATATTTTCCTTCCCCGGGTGGTAGTGTATTGTTCAATCATAATAATTGAGTAGTTCAAGCCATCCCCTTTTCCTCTGTTTAGAACTTTTTTTAGAAAATATATTTCAGACTCTTGTTATCATTATAAATGACACATTTTACACTATAGATATAGTGTCTCTATATCTTCAGAGCAATGATTACAGCTGATTACTCAAGATCATGAGTGGTATAGTTTATCTCATGAAATTTTAGTTGTTGTGGTGCATAGGAAATAAATATATCATTCTGCATTATGACAGAACCATGTCCTTTCTTTGACGCATCACAATAAATAACACACCAATCATTCAACAATGGTAGAGTCATTATATGGGCATTAACAAATATTCTATTCTGTTCGTCGAAACATTTTTCATAGTCTTTTCTCTAAACAAATTTATCCCCTTTACGTGTGATCGTGGTTAATGGGTTAGCCAACTGGGAAAAATTCTGGACAAAACACCGATAATAACCTACGAAACCAATAAAAATTTGTACCTCAGTTATCATCGTCAGTGCTGTCCAATCTTGGATTGCCTTGTTCTTGGAAGGATCAACAGAGATTCCATCCTTAGAGACAATACGGCAAAGAAAAAAAATCTCCTCAAGCCAGAATTCACACATTCTATACATCCCATATATTTCATTTCTTCTAAGAGTCTTTAGAATAATTTTCAAGTGATATTCATGATCTTGGTACATTTTGGAGTACAATAAGTTATCAAAAAAAATACCACCACAATGTCATCAAGATATTCGGTGAAAACACTATTCATTAGATCAAGGAAGACAGATGGTGCATTAGTCAATCTAAAGGGCATTTCTAGAAACTCGTATTCCTTGTACCTGGTTCAAAATGCTATTTTATGAATGTCTTTCCTCTTCACACACAACTGATGATATCAAGATCAAATGTCAATCATCAAAAAATATTGATCTCCATGTTGTTGGTTGAATAAATTATTAATCCAAGGTAGGGGATACATGTTCATTATTGATATAGCATTGGTATCCCTATAGTCAATGCACAACCGCATAGATCCATCTTTATTCATTACAAAAAGGATAGAGGATCCCCAAGGAAAAACAGTGAGATGAATAAATGCTTTATTACTCAATTCCTATTGTTATTTCTTTTGTTCCCCTAATTAACTAGTGGAAATTCTATATGGGGTCTTCGATATGGGCCTTGAACAAGGTATTAAATCATTGAAAACTCAATTTCATATTCTGGAGGATATCCAGTTAAATTCTTTCGAAACACATCAACATATTCTTGAACAATAGGTACATCCTCTATTCAAACATTTTTTCCTCACCCATAATTATTTCATTATAATCATCCCTAATGATTGAATTTAGTATAGCTACTGGGAGTGGATCTAGAAAATAATAATATGGTGAAATTTCGGCACTAATGATATGGTACTCTTTATCATCATTGAGTATCTTAACCTCCTCCTTCTTACAATAAATTTTTGCATTACGGTCCGAAATCTAATCCATACCAAGGATTATATCAAATTCAATCATGGGTATGACAATTAGATCAGAAGAGAAATGTTGTTTATATGCCTTAATGGGGACTTATTCAAAACAAATATTACAATGATACATCCCTTATGAGTTTTGACTAACAACTCACTTATTAAATCAAATTTGAAATATCTAATTTTCACAACAAACTAGGAAGATAAGAAAAAAATGAGATGATCCAGAATCAAATAATTCATTGTCTATACTTGAGGTAACCATTAAATTACCCTCCACCTCGTCTTTCAGAGCTTTAAACTCAGCAGTAGTGATCACAGAATCTTATATTTGATCCCTTGGCCTTTTCTGAGGAATGTTTCTTTGATGATTAGGACCTTAATTTTCATAATGTCTCATCTCCCTGCAATTGTAGCATTGAACATTGGTAGCTTCTTTCTTCCCCTTACAATCACTAGCATGATGGCATTCTGGTCTACATTTGTAGCATACTACTTTTCCTTTTAGATAGGCACAAGGGTGCTTCCTTCCTCAATTATCATGGGGTGGAAATTGAACTCTTTCCTTCTTCCCTATTTTATTATTTCATTTCCCATAGTGTTTACAGATCACTTCATATATTTATTTGCTTTAAAGAAGTAAGAAATGGGGATATCATTTTCTATCTTGATAGCACATGAGACAATATCTTTATATGGTGAGAAATATTACATGAATAATGCTCGACGACGAAATGGTTTAAACCCATCAAAGAACCGAATAATCTTACTTCATGGGTTATATATATTATATACAACATGCCTTGCTAACCATGTAAAGATAGCATCATACTTTCTGACCTTCTCATTCCCCTTTTTTCCTCTGACTCAAAAATTGACTTTCCTTATCTACTCGATGGTCACGAGGAATGTATTTTTCTAATAAAATCCCTTTAAACTACCTCCATTCCATGTTTGATACTTTTTCATCTTCCTTTGAGTTTTGAATCAATGAAAACCATTGAACTGCATCTCTCATGTGGTTATAAAATCCCATGAGAACTTTTTCACTTTCAGTACTCCCCAAAACATGAAATGGTTTCCATAAGGAATATATCCCTTGATCAACTACTAATGGATTTTTACTCCCATTGAATGTTGGTGGTTATTTCCTCTTGTAGTGGTCTAACATTGAACCTCAGCATTGTGGATCAGGATGCTCTATACAGGTAAGGTTATAATTCATATCCTAAGTGAGTTTTCCCAGAAAGGTGATAAGCAGATCAGCACCAGTTGCATCACCAACACCACTAAAATTATTTTGAGTTGGAGGGAAATCTCTACATGGATTACTTGCATTGATATGGTTTCCATTCCTTCCACGAGGGGCCATTTCTAAACAATTTCATACACTAGATTAGTTTATGAATCACTATTCCAAATTCAAAACATGTAAAACACTTAACATAAATTTAAAAGTTTATGGAAATAATCCATAATCATAAAAATGTATTCATTGAGGATTTGTATACTCATAAATATTTTATAATGGTATGTAAATAAAATGAAAATTATCCTAAGCATATCCCTCGTGTGTGGCGTAACCAAGAGTGCTGCAAGGCCCATTGTCGTGCACCAGTTCTCATTTGAGTCTAGCTCAAAGATGTGTTTTCAGGTTTTACCCCTAGGTACATCTGTACCAGAGCTGCCTCAAACTACTCATATCCAAACATGGATGTATATCTTGGAAAAATCACAAAATCCCTAAATAACCAAAATTCTATGATGTTATTCTATACTAATCATGAATGACTATCTTAGGGTAATATTATCTGATCAGAGTTTTTCAAAATCAAGTTTCCAAGGTTAGTACTAAACATTCTCTGATGCCAACTATAATTCTCCGACCCCAGTTACCCAGGGATTGTGGTTTATTACATATCATCGGCATGATACAAGGAATCATATCCCGAAGGATCGATCATTTTAGTATTATTGGAAACAAGATACATACATAAGTTCAATATTACAACATCAAATGTAATAAAACACTAATTTATTCCATTAAAAACATCCAAGCCTCTAATATTATTCATACAAGTCACCCATAACTAACTTCTTCATATAATAGAAAAATGAAACATAAGAATGGGGTGAGCTCAAATGCTCCGTAAGGGTAAAAAATATATCATAAGATAACATAATCATTAGGCATGGTGAATAATTAAAAACACTTTCCATTATAAATAATAAACATGGAATATTTATGGAAGGAATATGAGCTGAGTAAATTATTCCACAATAAAACATAGTCATGGATATTCTAGTAGTCGAATAACCACATGAGCCATCATTCTTACTTTCATAATGAGGGATTGTATAAATCCAGACAATCTGAAACATCTTGTCAATGCCTCGGCCAAGACATCAAAAATTGATTTAGGTCTCAACCATAACCTTGTATCAATTTGGGAAAGGCCTTGACAAATTCCATGTCTAATTGTTTCATGATACCTACTGATGCACCCAGGAGCTATAGTGAGATCCACCCATCACATACTAACTACAATACATTCCTCATATGAAGAGGTTAAAACATAACATAAATATTATTATTAAAACTAGCATAAGAAATGTCAGTACATTAACCATAAACTATGAATGGTGTAAAAATAACACATCCACAGTCAAACAGAACACAAAAAATTCAATAATATATTTACGATTTGAATCATAAAAAAATCAACTTGAAACATGTTTAAAATCCGTCAAAAGATGTTGACATCTATGAAATGAAATCTATTTGAATGAAATGCTATTTCAATTAGAAAACCTTTTATGAGTCACATAATTATAAAATAAAACAATTATTTTTAAAATATTCTTATAAGATTTTATGATAAGATTATATGAGCTTATAATGGTAGAAAATAGCCACACATTCCGTATAAGTTAAAAAAATACATTCTTATATTAATTTCATCGAAAAGTTCATAAACTACATTGTTTGGAAAACAGTGGAATGATTTTTTTCCAAAAATATATATTCCAATGAGGGTATAAATGAATTTAACCTATAGTATGGTAAATATTAAAAATTTATTTAATTACATTTAAAAAAACACGGATGTGGATGATAAAGAGGTCCCAGAAGATACTAACGTAAAAACAACCTCATATAATAAAGAGATTGTGAAATTAACACTTACCTTGTACATTTACATAGTTGAAGATATATAAACCACTTGTATGTTAGTTAAGAAATAGTTATTCTATTATATAATAACTATATTCATAAATATAATATCATATATGATCCTCTAATATCACTTTGTTAATAATACTTCAGTAGTATCATTGTTTCGGGTGATAACTGATTCATTGTACTATATATGCTTGATTAGGCAAGCCATTTTTGTTATGGTTAGTATGTATTTGATTCATAAACTGAGTGATATTATGTTCATAAACATTATTTTTTAAAATAAAAATTATTCATGAATTATTATGATTTTGAAGGAATCTCATCGCATTCCTAGAGAGAGTAATCCGTACGTACGCACGAGCGACAATATCATTATATTGATTGTGAAATAATAGGTAATTTGATGGTATATCATATATTAAGAATCATTAAAATGTTTTATTTATTATTTACATCAGTTATAATCATTGTTATAACCATCTAAATAATTAAGTATTTGAATAACAAACAACACCATAACGTGGAGACTGTATGTTGTACGTACGCACGTATAGTTACTTTGTCATTCATATGATTGATTGGAAACCGAATATCGTTGTAACATTTTGATAGTAACATCACAATATATAGAAAATATTGGAGTTATTTTTTTAGAATGGAAACCATAAAGAAAGAAGATGTGTAAGAAGAAAAGAAGTTGAAAGAGGTGATGAAATATTTACCTCTTCTTAAGGTTCTTCATTTTGATTTGATCAAAAGGGCTCAATAGGTTGGATTTATGACCAAAGGTAAGCATCTACATTAAATGTATGAATTACGGGAGGATATTTGGTCAGGGGTTGGCCGATCCAAATGACTTTGGAGGTGTGAAATTAAGAGAAGGGGAAGTACCCTTTTATAAGTTAGGTGAGGGTCACTTTAGGAAAAACATGAAATATTATTTTATAATAAAATAAAATTCTGTTTCAAATGGATCCAAAATGATTTTCTTCAAGCCTATGGTGGGGATGGGTCGAAAAAATCTTTACCAATAGGTTTTAGATGGTTTAGGTCACCATATTAAACTTATATTTTAGATTTAACACTTAGTTAAATAGTATGACATTTTACATGTTCCTTTATATTTTTATATTATACGTTTAAACAACATACAATAATAAGACATGAAAACCCCAAGTGGTTCATTATTTATATATATAACCATATCTAAGTCCTTTGGCCAAAACTTATATTTTTAGGAATATTATATCAATTAATAATATAGTATTTGTTTTGAAAACTTTATTATGTCAATTTTGACACTATAAAGTTTTTGGTTTTTGTGAAAATCAAAACAACATGATTACTTCAAAAAAATTATTTAATAAACCCTAACATGTAATATTATCTTTTAAAATTAGTCTACTTCATCAAAAGTGAAAAAATTTCATTTATATGGATATTTATAATATCAATTACTTTAATCATTCATTAATATGGTAATTACTGCATCATCATTGTCTCATCAATAAATTAAATTATTTAATATATGAAAGTTATAAATAAAATACCATTATGTATGAAATCTTTTTATATTTCTAATTAATATTTATAGTCCAATTTATCTTATCTATAACCCTATATTAAAAATGGTTTATTTATTAAACCTTGAATTTAATTCTTTTAACTATTCTTCAAATAAAATAATAATAAATGTCCTAATGTAATCCATGTGGACCAATTTCGATCATATTTTATTCCTAAGGTTATTTATAGTCGAATTATACTTATCCAACAAAATTAGTACATGTGTTAGTTAATTATGATATCATTTTTACCCTTAATTACCAAATTTATTTTTAATGGTGGTAAATAAAATTCTAAAGTTTCTATTAACCAAAAATTATTTTCATTTTAATGAACCAAAATTTAATTACTAAAATTAACCGCGTCTCTTAGATTTTTTATATTCAACTCCCTGAAGCTGTAATAATATGTTTCAAGCAAATTTGAAAATGGTCTTATGAGTTGTGTAAAAGATAGTTAAAAGTTTAATACAATTTTTTTATATTTAAATTTATTCTAAAATGACTCTAATGAAAAAAATTGAACATATATAGGTATTATGTATCTATTTTTCTGTAAAATAAATTTTATGAAAATAAATAATTATTTAAAAAAAGTGGGTTTTAACCAATAACGCATTGTTTTCACAATTCATCAAAAATTGAATGTGTTTAGGAAAATACCAAAAATTCACCCTATGCTAATTTCGATATCCTGAAATCAAAAATGAATTCAATTTTGAAAAATAAAATTTATAAAATTCCCAAAAGTGGGTATTAATTTTCATAACAGTTAGTATGATTGGTCACAGTGTGTTAGAATTTCGAAGTTGCGTACAATGCAAGCTATTACATCATTCAAAAGGAAACATAGCATAGAATCTTGGGGTGTAACATATATCTGAGTTTATCAAATAAAGGTATCACATTAAGTACAAATTAGATATTATTTTTTATAGATTTTGATGATGCTGGTTTTCTAGAAATGTTGTGGTGCACATTGGGATTTATCATCACCAAGGGATATTTGAGTTGTTTTGATGTTGTGATTTGAACTGTGGATTGGATTTCTAAATATCCCTCTGAAAGTAATTTGAAACCACATATTTTGATGACTTTTATGGGGTCACATAATACCATTTATGTTCATTTGATAAAGACTAAACCATATAGTTTAATTCTATGGTTCACGAAAATCATGGAAAAATCTTTCTATTCATTGTTTGGTGTGGGAATTTTTCCCAAAAATCCAAAAAAATATAATGGATATGAATTTCAATGTTGAATTATACCCAAATTGGAATTTAGCCAAGAGATAACATGGTTGATTTTGGAATTTTATATTTGGACCTCATAGAGGCCTTCTTTATATATCATTTGGATAGGAATAAAATCCAACATAGTTCGGTTGTGTAGATTCATGACTTTAAAGGACAGAAGGTTTTTCTCTTAGGGGATTATAGACCTTTAAGAAGAATAAATTAGGGATTTCTCTTGATGAGGATTCCAGAAAAAATGGTACCTGATTGATATCTCAACTCATGATGATTTGGAGGCTTATTTTAGGGTTTACTTCTGACAAGGATGTCTGAATTAAGGGAATTTTTATTGGGGATATCTCATGATTTAGATTCCCATTGATCCTAGGCCCTTGTTGGGAATCATAACTATACTAATTATAGTAGGAATTAGTGTTCTCATTGTCTAATACATGAGGCGTATTCACTGAGTCTTCCCTTGTAAATGAGGTGAAAATGAGGAATTATTGATGAGGAGGAGGCCTATGTGGGTGAATATTTTGGGATTACTCCATGTTGTAGGCATTGATTATGGTTGGGGATACACCTTAAATGATACCCAAAATCCATGAAATTATTTGGATTTCGTTACCAAAATCATACTCTAAGAACACCTGATTCATTCTCTGTGTGTGGGACAAGAGGGAATTGAGGATTTAAGAAACGAAACAATATTATTTTCCATTAGGATAAATGAATGGAGTTAATGACCTCTGACTATGTAGTCACTCTAAAGAACGGTGATAGGAAGATTCAATTAATTATATCATGCCAAAACATGCCCCAGATGGTGTGGATTTTGTTATAGTGGTTATCATCTGTGTCCTCTATAGTCATGATGAGTCTTTCATGAAGGTGATGGACCGAAAGAAACAAATAATTGATAAAAAACACACTTGTCCTCTTTTGAATGTGGAATAGGATTAGGTAATTATTTACATGGGAAAGGGTATGGAGCATCCCTGTCTTCACATTACACTAAAATTGTTATAGGGTTTGGAAAACAATGATGGAAATATTGTATTTTGAGGAGAGTAATCATGTTCCCACCCCTTCTCTGACCTAGTGGCCTTGAGGTAGAGAGGATGAAGAGTAAAACATCTTTTAATAAATTTTAGGGGACTAATCTAGGGATGATGCCAAAAATCGGATCAAGTTATCTTTGGTTAAAAAACCTATTACGAGGGTTGTTTTATGAAAATCAGACTTGGGAGTGTTCAATGTAGTTATAGAGTGGTATCCTTAGGCTGAGAAACACATTATATGGGTGACCTATGGGAAGAAAACTTGGGCATGTTTTAGTATAATATAGTAAATGAGATCTCATGAATTTTGACATTACATTTCTCATGTACAATGTATTTTTATGGGTAATTTGATTTATTGATTCCACAATATGTGGTTTTTCCATGGGATGATGTTTGAGAATGAAAAGATAATCTATATTGGCACTGTCCATGAATGGGAAATCACCCATGCACAAATTTGTCTTGTGAAATATGGGAGACATTTTTCAGATGATTGGTGTCATATATGAGGATGGACCCTTCCTATCAGGGGTCAAAACAATGTGTGGTATAATTTCATGCTAGAAAGTCCTTATGTTTTTATGTTTTCATACATACATTAAGGAATTTACCTGGGATATAATTTATGGACATTATCTATAAGTGGAAGGTTGATGATTCTCTCATTCATAGTAAACTATCCATAAATGTGATAACGTATTCAATTGTGAGAGAATGAATTTTTTTGATATGATTTTATGGTACTCATATATAATGAGTAGTATTTATAAATGCAGTATGAAGTTACAGGAGGTATCTCAGGATGACAAAGTTACAACAGATTTAAAAACCTATTTTGTGGGATATTTTATGACACACCAAATAGGGTGCATTCTACATAGTCAATAGTTGTGTCCATTGGAAGAGTGTCCCTAAATGTTGTGATAAAGTTATAAAAATCAAAATGGGGCATTCTACAACATATTATGGAAAAACATTCCCTGGGATTCTGTCATTTTATCATTAATTGATGTTGGTGTTTTATGGAGATTTGGATTTCCACATGCATAGAGTTTGGTTTGTTGGAGAATCTCCTTTGAATATGGAAGGGGTATTTCATATAAATATTTCCAAACAATCAAGGGAATAGTTTCTCTATGAAATTATGACTTAGGAATACGAAAATAGGTTTCCAATTTTTTTATACTCCTATCACCATAATATCATGAAAACAACATGTGACATATGTATTATCATACCAAGTTTGTTTTGACAAACTTCAGTTGGGATGGAGGAAATTGAAATCCATTATCATTGAGGTTCTCATATTACGATAAATGATTTGGGAAAAGTATGAATGAGATAACCACATACCAAATTTGAATCATGGCTTCCAACATAATGTCATAAATGCTAATAGAGACAATAGATTCCCCTCTTAAGGATGATTTTACCACTGATTGAAAAACACATTTTGTGAGATACATTATGCAAGTCTAACTTGAGTAAGTACATCATAGTAAATAAACTAATAATTTTGTTGAAAGCAACATTTAGTGGGAAACATTATTAAAATACATCTAGGGTGTGTTTCTGCATATCTAGGAAATGAATTCATCAAATATCATACATTCAATCACATTATGTGGGAGAAAGATTTTGAAAATTTGAAAGTGTCCATGATTTGGAGTATGATATGTTTAACGGATATGTTTGACCATATTGGAAAAATATTAACTGATACAGGCCATGAGATGTTGATTCCCTTACATAGATCTGACTCATATGTAAAAGGGGGAATCCACATCCCTATTCGTTCAATGGATCATATGACGAAGGGACCCACATTGACAGCTCCTACATATATCGATGTTCATATGGGACAATCTTATTTACCCCTTACCTTGGGCTATATCATGGGTCCAAGGTGTTAGTACATATCACATTAGAATGATAATCAAGATACACATTATTTTGAAGGTACCATGCAGTTTAATGTCATATTGTTCGGACAATAGCCTTGACGTTTAAAATCATGTGTTATAGATGTATGTGTCTCACTATGAAGACTGAGGGAATGTTGAGGCTAGCTCAAGGAATTGGACATGGGCATCACTACCTGTCTTTTCAAAACAATATTAAATCCCCCAATAATTCTAAAATCTAGACCCACCACAGTAAATAATTTCATATGTTTAGGAAATATTATTATTATTTATACTAGATTGGTTATTAGGCGAGAACTGGTATTGGATTCCCCCATGTATATTGGACTCATACATTGGATCATTGGGGTATTTCCAATATTATTCTATGTTTGGTCCTATTATTTAATATTTGTATATCACTACATATCTCATTGAAGTGACAATCATGCCATGTGTTCTCATGGAATTCCATTCAGTTATATCATTGTATGGTATAAAAGATATTGAACCGATGTGAATGTTTGAAAATGTTGTTGTTGGTCCAAAGGATGGAATCAAGGGTGTCATAGCATTTCTGACTGAAATGTGGATCAAGCCACAAATACTTCGTGAAGCATTCTCTGTATAAAATTAATCTTCTTATAGGGTGTAAAGGTACTTTTATTGTTTAATTATGTTTGGACCTAGGATTAGAGGTCTGGGTGTCGCTACATATATCCTTGGACTATGAATCAAGACACATGAATTTCTTGAAATTTTCACTGTGCATGTCTGATCCTTATAAACATGGAGTAAAGGTGGATTCATCCATTTTAGCTAGACCAGATATAAGAGATCTAGTTTTCATTACATATCTCACTAAAATGAGAATGAATCCATTGGTAGTTCTTTAATTTTTTGTGTAATTTACCATCATGCTATAAGGATGTTATAGCATTGGGGATTATACATATAAAGTGGACCAAGTAAAACTATGTTGTGGTTGTTGTGTGATTGGGGAATATGTGTGTATGTTTCCCATCCCTTTATCCTTATGTCTAGCTAAAAGGTCATCTAGACCCACTAAAGGGTTAGAGGGGTGTGATTGGGACTTACACATGAGAAGGAGGCCCATATTTGAGGGGGAAGAGTATCAACCAATTTCCTTTTGGGGGTTTCTTGTGATTAAATGAGGGAGATGATAACAATGTTGTTTAAAATAATGTTTTATAGACATTATTTCAGTTTTTTAGGGACATGTCACAAGCTCCATCTATGCAGTCTATCACCTTGAAACTGGGATGTATATGGTCCTATATAATTTATTGTCTTGCCTCTATGACATGTGTATTGTGATTTCATGAAATACTTCTTCATGAACCATTCCCTGATTTAGTTTATAAGATGATCATCATCCATTGATTTATTTAAATAATCCTAATTATATTGGATTTTTTGTAAGGAGTATTGTCTATCAAACATTGGATAATGCTTTAAAGGCATCATTCCAGGTATCACTGGGGTCCTAGGGACCGGTACCAACTCTCCTTGGTGGAATGAATGGAAGGGGATATTTTTGTTAACATCACATGAAATCCCATTTTTATGTGCATCCAAGTGATTCATGATGTGTATTATTTTTTCCTCATGTCACTCCAACTCATCTTGTGGGTTCAAGGAATGCTCATTCGTTGATAGTTGATCACATATGTCTATATGATTTTATGGAATCATAATCTCAATTGGAATGTCTACTTCTATACCATATTTCAATGAGTATGTGGTCAAACATATGGAATAATGGGTTGTAGTCTAGTAAGCTAATAAGGAATTGAAATTTTTTTGAGACAAATATCGTTTATCTCTATTCACTATCTTCTAGAGTATTTTTGACAGGGTCATATTTTTGTCTTTATTTTTTCGTTGGAATCTACATAATAGCGGGATGAAATGTGGGATTTGATATGGTATTCATGATAATGATTTTCAATCTCATTAGAACAAAAATTCCTTCCATTGTATATAAATAATTTATGAGGGACACAAAATTGGGTAATGATGTTAGATTTTACAATGAAAAAAATGCTATTGGACAAGACTTAATTGAATGGTATCACCTCTACATATTTGAAAAAGAAATCTGTTGGAGTCAAGATGAATTTTAAATTCATGGTCATTTCATTTGGGTACATACCTAAAAAATCCATTCCCCATATGGAAAATGGACATGAGTATTTCGATGTATGTAGAAAATCCAGAGGATAAAGGGATAAATTGGAATGAACTTGGTAGGAATGAAATTTCTTGGCGAAATATGGTGAATATTGTGTCAGAATTGGTTAGTAGTACACAAGCCGTCAGACTTGGCAGGAAAGCATGTATCCTGACTGGTCATCACTGCAGTCTCTGGGGTGTATTTATTTCTTAAATGTAATGGTATATTTTACATCGATACATATGATGAATACTCCATCATATCCTCATTTTTTATAAGAAATTATTGTTATTTGGGCCATCATAAAGAGTTTTTTTGATCGCTTACCATCATATTTTTTGTTTCTAATATCTATATTGTGGGGGAAATCCATCATGGTAATAATTAATTATTGGTATTATCCCCCTTTTGGTAGAGAAATATGGATCAAGTATGGTACTAAATTAATTAATCTCTTCAGTTCTAATTTACATGAAATATTATACCATTCTACAGTGTAAAATGGTGATTAATATTTGGTCTCAATTTGAGTTTGTTAAAGTTGTATCTATAATTTACGACACATTTTCTTGGGAAATCGGTGATCATTAGATGTGAGTCAATGTTGGATCTAAAGGGATATCTAATATCAATACTTGGAAATAGTCGTGTTGGTGGGTTATCTATTCTTTTATTATGGGGTAATTCATGTAGATATGTTTATTAACTATCATTGAGTCTCTATAATCCTCTAAGAAATCTATGGGAATTTTGGATTACAAATTATAGGCATGTAATGGGGGAAAATATTCTACATCATTTTTTTTGAATATCCTTATGATAACATGAATGAGTAAGGTATGAATTCCTCTTATGGGGAGACATACACAAGCACTAACTCAAATTTGATAAAATTAGGGTCTTCCATTATATTCCCTATCAGAATCCTAGATGCACTGAAAAAAATAAAATTCCCATGTTTGGGAGACATCTTGACTAAAAAATACTTATTCATTGTGAAATTAAATATATTTTGACGAATCTTCTACTCATGCGTGCTTGAAAAGGAAATATAATCAGACCAGAAAATTCACTTCTTTATAAGTGACCAATTTTATATCAAATTGCTTCAAAATAACAACCCATCCATCTATATGTCCTTTTATCAAAGGTTAAATGAGGATATATTTTTTTATATTTTTTTAGAGACCATTTGGATCTCAAGGTTCTCTGAGTTGTTCCTTAGTTTTTAGATTGTAGTTATTAATGATAGGTAACTCGTCTAGATGTCATAATAAATAATATGAATGTAGGGAATGGTCCAACTGAGATATTAGAAGTTTCTTTCAATCCCAGTGTCATTATTTTATATGAGAATGGACCCCATAGATTGCACAAAGGATATCACATATAGAATGAGTATCATTCCATAAACTAGTCGTAATAATTCTTGTTGGGATCAAGAGTTAATTTTTGAGGGTGTCAAATGCATTTTGAAAGTCACTAGTTCATTTATAAATTACCCCCTTCTTCATTAGTATGGTGATGGAAAAACACTTTCTATGAAGGATGGCTATGAACTGCTGGAATACGCCATGTTTCCCAAATGTCCACTCAATTCATTAAGATTTATTGGGGTGACATTATATGGATGGAATTTATTTTCTCATGATCAACAAATATTTTTTGAAGGGATTAATGAAGCCGATAAACATCCATGAAGTTAACCCAAAAGAAAATTTCAAGCGGTTCATCTTTAGGATTTGATTTCATGTCTTGTTGAAGATGGTTTGTATGTTCTCTAAGATGTTAGAATGTTTTCAGGATTTTACCAATAGATAATCAACATATCATTCAAATAAATTCCCAATGAAGGGTTTGAAGATGCGATACATGGTGTGTTGGTATGTGTTACCAGCATTCATTAAACCAAAGGGTATTACCAGATAGTAAAATAGTCTCTAGGGTGTTATGCTGATTTTGAAATCGTCATATTTTGGGATATCCTAATATTGTTTTATGTATAATATTAATCTTGGAATATCATGGCATGATAACCATCCATTTCATCAATTATGAGTTCTATGATTTGAACTGGGAAGTCAGCATTTGTACAATTTCAATTGAGATCCCTAATGTAGATAAAAAATCTAATTTTCATATTTTTATTCATCATATGGAAAACTTTGGCTTTCTATTTTGGATATTGTACCTCTCAAATGATGATGGTTTTGAGGATTTTTTCTACTTTGGACAAAAATTTTGAGGCATGAGACTGGTTTGTTCTTCCTAGTGCTTTCTTATACTCTCAGTGATATTTTAGTAAATCGATATTATGGGTGTAATCCTCATGGTCAAGGATTGGAATATATCTATAATTCAAAGAAAATTCATCCATGTTATTATTCAGGAAGTAATTATATACACATTATTCTTCTATATTCATGGATGTACTTTTAAAAGTGTGTGATAGATAATGTTAGGTTCCAAAATTTATCTCGTTGACCTCATCAATAGTGGTGGATACACCTTCCTCAAAAGTTAGAGTGGAATCCCAAAGGTATTTATCTTCTTATTATTTCCCTTAAATTACCACATTTATATTTTCCTGACATTTTTTTGATGAATAATGATCCATAGAGCTAAATATGGAGTCAGTATTTGGACATCCTGAAGAGGAAGAAACTGTTTGGGATCAGTTAATAGAAGAAGGACACTTTGGAGCACCAATAGATTGTCGGGGACTAAGGAGGAGCATCAATATATTCTCTCATTGTCAAAAAAAATCTTCATGGCTATATGATAAAACATGATTTTTTAAAATAATGGATGTTGAGGTGATGAAATTTTTCTTTCAGGATTTCATTATTGCCAGTAGATATGAAAATGGCTTGCTCACTCTCCGGTTCAGTTTTCATAACTGATGTTACCGATGTTAGTGATAATTTGATTGAATTTTGTCCCACCCAGTTGATTTAATTTTTGGGTAGAACATAATATACATGAATTGATTTAATGGGTTATATTTGAACATTTCAAAACCATTTGGTGCATTGATTTGAGCCGCATTATGAACCATGAATTGTTTACCTTATTGATGGTAGAATATCACGTTAACGTACTATGATATATATTATTTTAATAGAAATTTATTCCAATGAAATATACCAATTTTACCATTGATACAATATTTTAGGTATTGGTTGTATGAAGATGGAATCGACAAATTCAAATATAGCTATGGTCTTCCAAGAAGAACATTGAAAGTGGCATCTTGTTGAAAAACCCTGAATTTTGATATGAACATCATATACATATATTGAGTTCTAAGTCTAATATTTCCATGATGTTATTATCATTCTTATCATAATAATATAAAATCATACTGGAGGGGGATAAATTATTTTTATTGAAACCCAGTTGGTGTAGTGACTAGACTAGGATGAGGTTGAAACATTATACATTGTCAATAAAAGCTCGTTAGATATCAATGACCTTGGTCCTATCAGATATATAATAGGATATAATATTTATTTTTATGGTAAAATAATTATCATAGTATATCATGTATATGAACACATTTTACTATACATGATCCTTCTCTAAATGATATACATCAATAGAGGAAACCTCACCATTAAGCTATTGGGGGCTCGACAAGTTCCCTTTGAGTGATTCTATAGGTCTTTTACTAGATTCAAAGAATAAAAGTATAAAAACATGGCTAGTACATGGTCCAAATGTTAAAAACATCATATATTATATTGATAGGTATGTACTTCTATTAAAAAGGATGTTATTTCACATGTTCATTTGATGATGATGTTCATGATATAGAAGGATTGTCATTTAGAATATGAGTTGAATGTACTTCCACTCATGAAGGGTTAGGTCGGATGGGTCTTCCTACTTTTAGGGTTGATAATCGACTGAAATGTCCTCTAATAGACATTCTAGGAATACTGTGTTAGGGTAGACACTATCATTGTTAGGGGAATACCCTTTTTCTTTCTGAGCTCACTAGAGATAACCCAATTATCATTATATTTGTTGAATGTTAGGGAAAGGTCATAATTAAAGTAGTGAATCCATTCATGAACACATATTCCATTATAACCATGACTCTGATGACACAATACCCTTATTCCATAGTCATGAGAATGGAACTGTGGTTCATAATCATAATTATCATCTTTAAAAGGTTCCATTACAAAAATAACATTAATGTAACGATGCATGAACTCTTTATCTAATGAATATTTCAACTAACTGGTTGACTCTTATTGTGTAGTTTTGAGGGGTAGTGCCCATGATTTCTTGGACTTTTGAAAAAATTTGTGATAATCTCAATGAAAAAAATTAGATTTTAAAAGACCTTAGCATCCATTTTTTCTACTTACCTTTCTTGACTATTTTACTTATTTTAGGACTGCATTTGGAAGGATTGATTAATAATTAAAGATTTCTACACTATAGTGGAAGTGTATGAGGAACAATAGGTTGATTCTAACAAGTTCATAGGATATTATGAGTCTATTCGATTGGTTTCCTGACAATACAATCCCTAAAATTTTATGTACTCTTATTCTTTACATCATTCCACTCATTTTCCTCTTATGGATTAGTGGTATATATTTTCGCATCATATGGAGGTGAATTTTTTAGATTTACCTTCTAGGATTCATACATCATCATTAGGAGGTATTTGAAAAAAAATATAGTTTTGGATGTGCTTCCCCATAACGTGATAGAAGGATAAATAATTTGGGGGATCTTTATCAGCTTCTTTTATGGGCATCTCAGGATTTGGAAACACGACTATGGTTATTTTCAATGGAATGATGAAGTAGTTGAGGACATGGACCTGTCGAAAAAATAGACCTTATTTTTAATATACTCAAAAATATTTCCTATATTTCACTCTATGATAATCTTGATATAGTTTTCCTTGTCTCTGATCCTTAGGAGTTATAACCACATGATATGATTTTTTATTTTAAGTGGGATTTGGTACTACGTCTTGCTTAAGAATAACAATAACGACATTTTTGTTCCCTTATTTCATTCCTATAGCTGATAGAACTAATCATGCCTTGTTCTTTTACTTTTTAATTGAGCCTTCCACATTTACAGAAATTATGTATTGGTCTCAAAAACCTACAATGTATTTCATAGGGATAAGAAGTGTGAAAAACTCATTTCGAATATTCTCCAAATAGATGGGAAACAACTCTTCGTGATGGAGTGGTAGGTTCAGGGAATATGTCAGTCCTTTCCATTGAGGAATGAAATATGATACCCTCTCATTATGATATTGTTTATAGTTATTGATATTGAATATTTTTTTATTTTATAGAATCACGATTAACTCAAAGATAAATTTAGGATGGAGGTCTTCCCATCCTATTATTGATCACGACATTAATTTAGTGTACCATATAAAAGTTGGTTCTTGATCAAATTTTACAAGTCACATGATTTTGAAAACCTAATTTTATTTATGATTACCCATAATGCGATCAGATCAAGATATTAAGTGCTTCAAATACTACTCTTGGTATCTCAATCCATTAAAAATATGAAATTTAGGGTTTCAAATGTTTGGTGACAAAAAAATTCAGATCTACCCATTCATGGTAATAATTCATTTACAATTATTGGATCACATTATTCCATTGTTCCTTCTAATAGATCCATTAGTGACTCGATCTTTTTAATAATAACTCATGCAATGTATTGTTGAGATGAATCCTTCATAGGTTCGATGGTTTATAGGGCAATTAGTGGAGTTAGTGATGGTATCTGTCACATGTTTCCCATAAGGTGGATTCTATAAGGATGTTTCTAGCCCTATTATGGCTATTTAATAAATGTATCTACTTCATAGTATACATAAATGGTATAAAAATATAATATTAGTTGTTATCCCATGTCAATTTGATGTTCTAGATCTTCTTCAACTGTTGCAGAAAATCATCTTTGTTGGTGTGCACCTGCTTGAAGTATGAGTTGAGGATTTACTTACAGATCTTATCTACCTGGAAAGGATCCAAGGAGTAGTTCTACATCAATTCTTCTAAAATATTTGATCTATTCATTTTTAAAATAAAATAACTCCACTAGATAAAGGTGAGTATCATCCCCAGAAGGAAGGTGAGGAACAATTTGACACGTGGCCTTTTCCCCTATTGGGTGAATTTTGAGGTTATTATGATGTCTTGTCTGAGGGAGATTCAAAATTAATAGAACACTGATGGTTCTAGGTAGGAACAAAAACATTATTTGTCTTCATGTAAACCAAATTATGTAAATAAAAATCCTCTTCTGACCCCTTTATATTTGGCTTCTATTCTAAAGAATTTTTGAGGGAGATATTGATGTCATTCACTGATGTGAAATGCATTGAAGTCACTCTATCAGTGTTTTTTGTGAGACTATCTTCTTCTTCACCCCATAAGTCTATTTTCACTCCATCACTGGTTATCTTGTAACTATTTATAGAATGGTAATCCATAGGTATTATCCATATAGTTAAGTAACGTACCTCTTTAATAAGGGTTCTAGATCACGTGATGTGACAAGCTGGGCAGATCCACTCTGTAGCATTTTTCCCTGATCGAGAAAATATTGATTCCCATTGAGGAGGGGATTGCGGAGGTGGAGAAGCCCCCAAACTGGATGGTTGGGGATATTCCCATTCTTTAGTCACAACCCTTTTAGTTTGGTTTCCTAACTTTATATGGTGGGTAGAAAAAGACACTATCATATTGGGATAACTTTTATCTGGCACCGATAGGGCTGCTATTTTCACTACTTCCTTTCCAATGATAATAAGTTTTGTCTGGAAGTGGGTTGGGTGAATCATTTAGTATACACATGGATCATGCATTACAAAATATCATTTTGTTATTTATGAAATTTTTGATTTCTGATTGACGATATTTCTAAGAGTGAGGCCTTCTCAATACTCTTAAATGGTTGACACATAAAGTAACTCAATTTTTTCCTATTTTATAGTATGACCTTAGTAATAGTTAGTCATAGCCTACTGTTGAGGATAATATAATCATACATGAATATGATATATTTTTTTGGAGTTGAACTGGGGTAATAATGTTGCATTCTACAACCATTGGATGGATTTTCTTATTCTCCATGTGCACTCCCTAATCTGATCTTATCATCTAATGAGTTATTATCTATCATCTTCTATAACCTCATTGATTTGTCAAAGCGTTCTCATTAAAGCGATACTTACTATTTCTCACTCATTGGATTTCATGATAATAATAGTGCTTTGAGGTCAATTTGGTATTTCTACCCGTATATTACCAGGATTTTACTTATATGATCATCATAGGGTAATAACTTTTCTTTTATGTGATGGAGTTAATTCTATATAATGAGGTGGATTTCAAGAACATTGTCTTCTTAAAATTCATCTATAATGTTTTTATTAAGAGGTATTTGAAGTTTAGAACATGAATGATATTTAATATTTATCCTACTATTTCATCATGTTTAGCATGTCCTCTATATCATTTTCTTGAGGATCCTCTATATGATTTGATAAATGTGGAAACATCCTGGAAATATTTTCATAATCAATGAGATTAGTTGTGATTTCCTCTACAATGTAAGATGTTTATAAATCTAATTTTGGTTTTGAGAGGGACCCATTCCCATGGTTATATTTTTATTGATAATTGATTTCACATACCAATGAAGAGGAATCATACATGATAGGCCTTGTTTATTCATGTTAATAATGATAGGAGGGTATTTTCATCAATACCATTCCAATCAAGTAACTCTCTTGACAATTCATAACAATACTTCACAGATAAAGCAATCATGGAGAGGGAAACCATGGTGGATTATGGATAGGGGAATACCCACTTTCTCCATCATATTATCTCAATATATAGGGCTATGACATATCTCATCAAGAGGTTTCCTTTTAAAATAGTCAATATTGTAGATGAGGAGAAATCTTTCATGGTGATTTGGCTGAGGAGGGGCATCAGAATTTTATCGAATTCACCAATAATTCGGTAACAAGAAATTAGGATATTGTCATTACATAGATAAGAATTACAGGGATTCATAAACTGAATTATTGAGCATAACTAAGTCGTAAATCACATCTTTTTTTTTCTAGTTTCCATTGGTAAGGATTTTTTAGGTCACCTTTATGTCAGCGACTGCATACACGTACTGTTGGGGGTGGTTTTCATGGTAAAATATTTTGTTCAGCCATGGAGTGGACATTGGGATAGGCAGGTTGCATCACACTAATGTGGGTGTATGTAATTGATCTAATTGCCTATATAATATCGTGAATGCTTCCCCCAAAATGAATCTCCTAGATGGGAAAACTGGTGTGTATCTTCTTTAGGTTGACATGTTGATGGGACGACCCATTCTGATGGACATATAAATTTTTTCATCCCTCAGACACTAATATCATTTCCATTATGTTGTCCTAGTATATATATATAATATGGACTACGATTTTTACCTACCCTTTCACCATTATTAGGATTTTTTGGTTATATTGGTCACTAGAATAGGGATATATTTCTATTTCGTATTATGGGTATGTATTTTTCCCTTCTTCTTTCCTTCATTTTTCTTCCAGTAGAAACTAATGGTACTCATTTGTGTGAAACCATAGTTGATTCTACCCCTGATCTTCATTGGGGATTTCCATGAATCCTTATTAGGTGAATCTAGGAAAGGATACTGGAATACATGTTTAATACAGCCAGACGTGTGTTCCTACTATTATATTTCTAGAAGACATTTTTTGTGGGATTCATTCAATGATTATATATGAGTCTTCTATCTGACATGGTGTGTGCATGCATGTGTATGTTCCCGCTCATGATATGATGCTAGATTTGAAAAACATGCTTTCTTTGGTTCCTCTATATGAGTTTGTTGTGTAGCTGAATTTTGGATGACTAGTTCTTGTAACCACTCTGAATTTTCCTCAAAATAGATTGGAAGTATTCTACAGTGAGTACAAGGTTGTGAACGAGCTCCCTATTGACCAATCTCTACTATTGGTGGCTTGTCTTGAGTGCCATGGTCTGGATGACTTGGGCCGGATAGCCAATGAAGGCACCCTCATCATAACGAGGCCTCACTATAATGCTGTATTGGTGGAGGCAATTGAATGAAGGATCCCATTACAAGGTCCACTTGAGTTTTTATGATGAGGCCATATGCAGCTGCATAACCCACATCCCTGAAATAAAAAAGTGACTCGTTGTTTAATTATGTGGATATGTTGCCAAAATGGTTGAATATGGTGGTCAATATCATCTCTGTCTGGACCACCAGTGATCATTGACTAGACGATCGGTGGGTATTGGGTAGTTGTAGGGTCTTTTGTCTACACTCCAATGTTGGGATAGTATAATACCAATGATTTTCCTGGAACCGCATGTTAGAGTCATATAATTTAATATCTTGCGTAGGTAATGGTGTTATTAATGTGGATGATGACCCGACATGAGCATTAACCATGGAATGCATTGGGGAAAGATGGACGAATGTCATTTGATTGAAGGAATCAATTTGAGTAATATCAGAGAGATATGACCAACTCAAACATCAATATTTATCTAAAAAATCAAGTCATTTGATTGAAAACATGCCCTATTGATTTTATTGTCTGGTTGTCTCTCATTTTAATAATGAAATGGGTCTTAAAGGATGGTTATACTATCATCTTGGAAAAGGATACATGTTATGTTCATCATTTATTATTCCTTTTGAGAATATGTTTGGGTTATGAATAATTATTATTGAATGGTTTCCAAGAGGTTTGTTCTTTGAACTAGAAACATCAAATAACTCAATATCAATGGGACCTAATTTTTGAAGGTAGATGCTCTTTAGGTTTTCTAGACAACAATGCTTAAGAAATCACATTGGTCGAGTGGATGGGGGGTCAAAATCATCACATCAATTGGTGGGGGGGGTTTATTTCCGAATCTATGAATCTCATAAATAATTAAGATAATTTCAGCACTCCTTTATTTATTCCCATGTATGATTTGATGTTACTCTTGAATTAACAACCAATTATTATCATGAATTAATTTTAGACTCATATGGAAGTATCCATGGTTCTTCATTAATGGAGAGATGTATATCTATCTGAGGTTCTCCATATGTGGAATAACATTATGTGTAAAATAGAGATTCATTGATGATGGTTTTATTGTAGCTAGTTTTCTAGCCACATAGTGGGTCCCTCAATAATGTATCATCATATAGAGAGACGAGAGTTGTTTTGATGTAAGGACTAGACCCAATGATGGGATTCTAACATATCAATGTGAATGGAATCAAAAACCATGTCGTTTAGTGATTCTTAATAGGCCACATCACACCTTTTATGTTATTATGATAATGAAATAACTATACAGTTTACCATATAGGGTCCTAGAAAAAAGAGAGAATGGTTCCTAGTCAATGGTTAGTTTGTGGTTTATGAAAAAGTAACCCAAAGAACCTGGATGAGATATGAATTTACAGGTTGAATTAGATAGTACTAGTAATGTGGCATGTGGAGAATGTGGTTGATTGGGGTGATGGGCTTGGACCTCATGGAGTCTTCCAATTTATCCCTTTTTCGATGGTAATTAAAGCCCATGTAGTTGGTTTTTTAGGATTTTCACCAATAACGACCTCATGCTTTTATCGCATGAGAATATGGACCTTAGAAAACATTAGACTGAGGAGTACTCTGGAGGATGACTCCATAATAAATAGAACACGAGGGATATCAAAAACGATGAGGATTTTGAGTATATTTTATGGGCCATAATCATGATGAGAATTCCCAGAATAAGGGAATTATGATTGAGGATTCCTTTAGAAGTGGATACCAATGGAGCTCGGTCTCAAGTGTGGGATTCCCAAGTGTGAGTATTGGGGACACACCCTAATGAAAAAAATCAATTTTTTGTCACCCAATTAGAAATGGTCTACTTGGTAGAATAAGAACCCTGACCAAATCCATCCCTTGGAATCATTATTTTGGAGTTTGGTCGTCTTCTTCAAAATATGATGTGGATGTGTCTATTTATAGTCCAACTAGTGGTCCTTCAGGAATTGTCCAGTTTGGATGGGCTACGTTGTGGGAATCTACATGTGGTCTATAGGATTATGAAACTTCCTTCATAAATTTTTTCCACCTTTCCAATGACTTGACTTTGGTTTCATTAGTCTATTTGGGCTATGAAGCAAGTCAAATAAAAGATGTTGATGAGATATATTCTTCTTGATATGATGAATACTCCAAAGGATATAATATGAAATTCCAAAAAAAAACTTATATAACTACACCTTTTTACGATTGATCTTTTTAATCCACAGCCTACACCTGCAGTGTGGTTATGTCAACTTATACCACATTGTGGAATAACCCTTTAGAAAATGGAAATCCAACATCCGTCTTCTTTCGGAATAGAGACACATATCATCACAAAATCCATATTTGTGGCCTACATGATGATCATAACTTATATTTTGTGGAAAATTTCAAGAAATTAATTTATTTATGTCAATAACATCTTATTGAAATTAAATATTTGTGATTCAAGAAAAAATCATTCATTTTTGAATATTAATTTAATAAAGCATTGGATGTATTGGTAATTGATTGGATCACAACCATAGTATGAAATATTTTCAATGAAATATAAAAATATCAAGTAAATTTATTTACTAATATTATATGTTAGTACAATAATTGCTCAAAATTTGAAAAATTATCCAGAAATAATAAATTTATCCTTTTATCGTCATATATGATACAACATATGTAATTTCAAATACTAATATAATTATGTTTTTGAGAACCCTATTATTCCACTGAATATTCTCTTGTATGTTATTAATGACTTCAATAACATTCAATTCATTTTCCTGCGTTTCTTCCAGGACCAATTCATCACATTACACCACTATTAACCAACATATAAACATAGTTTTTTATTATATTAAATATGAACCTCCCATTAACTCTTATTAAGAGGATGTTTTATTAACACTTTTTACAATGTTTTATTATTAATAATTGTATTCTAAATGTAAAAATCTTGATTTTGAATATCATGTATAAATTAAAAGGATTAAATTTATATATTGAATGGAAAATGTTACCCCCAAACATGTAAAATAAGAACATTATAATTGATATCATATGTGACACAAAAGACTGGTCACAAAAACCCCTAAATATATATGTCTCTAAATTAAATACCTTTGATGGTCTGCAAAAAATGCAACATTGAGTCTAAATGAGTTATAATATAGTATATCATCATAACCTTGATATTAAATAAGAAGGTATTTATATCAATAAATAAAATATGCAATTTAAATGGTATATGAAATGATAATGGTTATCTATTAATTATAAATAAAATAAGAATCATTCAAATTAAAAAGGAATCATTTATGAAAATCTATATTTTTTAAAAATAAGGTTTAGTCTCCCATTTCACTAAAAATTTAGAAATATTTTCTACCAATAACAAAAAATTTAATTGATTAAATTAAATTAATTTTTTCAATTGATAATATTAAAATTCAGTTAGTGTGATTTTTTATATTTTTTATAAAACATTCATTTACTGATGAATATTAAAAAATACCAATTTTATTTAAAAACTGAAATTCACTTATATAATTAATCAACAAAAAATATATTTTAAAATATTTTAAAATTAAAATTAGTTCAATTATATATCAATTATTAAAATTTATTTCATTTTCATCATTTTCATATACATTTATTATATATGATTTTTTATCTTTTGTATGTTTTCTCTTTCAAAATAACCATATTTCCCATCAAGTCATTGCGATTAATTATAAATTAAATTTTCCAAATATCTGAATTGAATAAGGAAAAATGGTTTCAATAATTGTACTCAGATTGATTTATCATTACAAATATGTTAAACTTAATTTTCGACCAATACGAACTATGAAAACTCTAAAAAAATTAATTATCATAGTTATGGTAAAAATGGGTTTATCAGTGGGTTAAAAATAGATAATTGTTTAATTGACCAATAAAATTTTATAAAATATATTTAATTGAAATATTAAAAACTTATAACTTCTATTATAGATAATGGTATTTTATAGCATCCATGTGACCTGAAAGAATATTTGGGGAATTCTTACTTTTTTTTAAATTACTTGTTTGACACTCACATCACTTATAAATGTCCAACTCTTTTCATATATTTATCAAATCATAAAACATTTTTGATTAAGTAATGAAAATTTAAAATAACTCGCCAACATACCTAATACCAATGTATAATCCTTAATTTTTTATAAATACATAATATGAGTACTATGGTGCAAACATTAAGAGGATAAATGAATAAGAGGTAACCCTATATAATTATTACGTTTGTTTTAGTTATTTAACCACCACATTAGCTTATTAAAATAAATCAGAAACATAGTTATGTTTATATTTTTTATGATATGATAATTACATAAAAAAATTCCAAATTTCATAAAATGGGTTAAAGAATCATCATTCATGTCTATGGTAGACTATCATCTTAGAAAAAAAATGTATTCAAAATTTCCATTAAAACCCCTCATGAATTGTTATTTTGATTTAACGAATGTGTATATATGATATTTTTTAAAAAACTATACCTATGTATTCATTATATCATATATTAATTTTTTAAATTCATTTCCAATGGAGATACTATAATGTCTGTCATATGTATGGTGGACTACCTCCTCGTGAAGCGATGTGATTCAATTTTCACAAATGATTTAAATTTAAGGTGATAATGACAAATTTAAATAATATAGGTGATATGAATAAAATAATTATGATATTAATGAAATATTTATAATTATTAATATAGAACATTTATCATTTTATTGGTGACCTTTTCACATAGAAAAAATTAAAATGTCATTCGGGTACATGAAGACTACCACCTTCATGAAATGATGTTACTATCTTTTCACCACTAATAAGAATTTATGATATGTATATATATATATATAAGTATTTAATATGGTATATATTATATTATGTTGGGAAGAATTCCCACAAGGTAATATTTATGCATTTTTGAGGTGTTTGTGTTTCTTAACAAAGCTGGTTTATTGGTTGACAAATAATGTTTCCATGGGGTCTTGTCGAGTTCTAGTGACATTTTTGATATCCTATGTTGAAAAATAAAAATGAAAAAATAAACAGTCGAAAAATGGAAAAGGCATGATTCACATGAAATATTTGGAAATTTGCATGAAAGATGAGATTGCGCGAAAAAAACTCGCGCACCAAATCTGATGTCAAATGGGGTTTTGTGCGATCGAATAGGATCTTGTGTGACATGGTAAATCTTCCATGAATGGGTCAATGACACATATAAATAATACATAACCCCCATCACTCATTCAATATTAACACTTAGATATAATCTGAGCTCGAAATCTTATAACAATTTGACGCAAAGAGAGTTGAGTTAATGGTTTTGAGTTGTGCACAAGATAAGAAAGTTGTGTGAAATATTTGAGTTGTGGGTGAGATTGAAGTGACATGAATGATTTATTTCAGGAGAAAGTGTAATATTTAAAGAAAGGCATTAATGTTTCATAAAATATGCATTATGGGGTAAGAAAAACATTTGGAGTTATCTAGTCATATAGTGATAAAGTGGTATTCATCAGCAAATGAAAGTGGGACTTCAATAGAGCATCTACATATAGTGGAGGATTCAATAATTTGAGAAAGATATGGGATATAAAATTATATTAAATTTGATTGGATCTTCACAAGTAGCACTAAGAACACCTCAGTTGAGAGAGTAGTGAGCTTTTAAATATTGATTGGTCGTAAACTATGAGGGATAGTGAGTCTGCTCTGAACATTATAAACAACAATGTGATTTTAGTGTATTTGGTACATCAAAACATCGTCAGTGTGTGTTTCTTATGTGTATCCTGGTGAGGGTGAACCCAGTAAAATCAATGCGTCATGTGAATGATTTAATTTAATGTTCATAAATAAATTCAGGAAAGAGAGAGAGAATAGTGTTTTGATTTAACTATAAAACTATATCAAAAGGGGAAGTTGTTTTAGTCTGTCATAATCTTATTCAACCATATCAGGTTATTTAACCTAGTGGACCTAACGTATTATGATCATTCTATAAATATAATAGATTACAACCCTTCTTTTCATAATGATCATTGAGAGATAAAATATTTTCTCATGCGTTCCTATGACCTACCAACTCAATATTCTAAAATCACATCCTTTATCAAAAAAATATTACCTGACTAGTATTTAAAATTATAATATTTTTATTAATCTGGTAATTATTTCATGGTTATTATGTAATCAATGAAACTATATAATATTCAATGAACTTGAAATTTCGTGATAAATAACGAACGATAACATATGGAAATTAACCCCAGAAACAAGGAAAATAATGAAAAATTATTAAAAAACAAGTGATAATATGTCGAAAAAATCACATATATTATTATAAATAGTAATATTGTTCATTTATTAGTTATTAAATGTTTATGAACCACTATAAAAGAGTTAAAATGTATGATCCCAACCTTTTCTAGAGATTTATGAACCTCATTTGTAGGTACTCTTTTGACTTGTTTTGAGTAAATTTTAATTTGGGTTATATCTTGTGTGAATTTGGGTGGTATTTGAAATTTTTATAGGGGTTTTGAGAAGTGCTTGTTTGGGGCATGGTTCTCCGAAAACATGTTCCCAGCACCAGAAAATTGACCAATCCTAGATAGAGAGGTATTGCATAGATAGAAGAATGCTTGTTAAATAGCTAACCATTTTCGGAGTAACCATGCAACCCCACTAAACATTCAAATAGTTTAGGTTCATGTTTGTAAAAATGTGCACCCCTTACTCGGATACCATGAATTTAGTTTTAAATAATCCAAAAATAGGTTCTAAATTTTTTGAACCCCACCCCAGAAATCACCAACAGTCGACCCAACAAAAATCTAACTCATTCCTCCCAATTTTAGAGGTTCCTAGACCAATTACATGGATTTGGAACCTCTCTTATGAAAAAATCTAATGCAATATTAACGTATCTGAACCTCTCAAGGTATGTTGTTTCTCCTTGATTTTGGGTTTCACTCTCACTCTCTCTACTCTCATTCTTGTTCTGAAGGGGATAGTTTTCTTCCATTGGTAATGATTTTAGGAATATGATTGATGGATATTGATTATTTTCACATAGGAACTGATATTTCGTTCTACATCTAATTCATTATCCTGATCATGGTTGTTCATCTTCAATTGGGTTTTTCTAATGGTGAGCATTTATCATAAATCTTGAGGTTGTTGTTCTAAATTTTATCCCCATTTTCATGAATCCAAATTGTTTGTATGTGTTGCGAAATTTAAATTGGCACATTTCACAAGTGAATTTGTAATTTAAAAAATTAATTTATAATTATTTTTTGAAATCATTTAATTTATTAATTGATTTTCCAAGATATTGAAAATTCAGTTGAATATGGAAAATTAAATTTTGTTAAATTGTATTATGCAATTTTTGGAATCAAATTATTTAATTACTTACCTAATTTATGTGATATTTTGATTGTGAAATAGATTTAATTAAATGGATAATTAATTAATTGGACATTTTTAATGTATAATTTTATTAATTAATAGGTTAATTTATTAATTACACTATATTATTTTGTAATTTGATTAATTAATTGGTTAATTAATTAATCGAATATAATAATTGTTGAAGACAATTAACCAATAAGTTCATTAATTAATTGAATATTGTGACAATGGAATATGAATAATTAATTTGATAATAACTTAATGGAACATTAGGATTGTGGAATTGGATTAATTAATTGGTCAATAAATTAATGGAATGTTGTGATTGTATAATTTATGGGAAATTAGGATTGTGAAATTGGACAATAATGTGATTCTGAATTTATTTATGATGGGAAATATGAGATGATTGGATTAACCATAATAGGTTAGTGAAAATTATGATCTAAATAATGAAACATTATTGTTGTTAAATTATTCATATTATTCTATTTGATTAGAGTATTTAGTCATTATTTCTTATGGTAGTTGGGTTGGAATATCATGATGTTTTATGTGATAGATAGGTTAATGTTGATTAGCATTGATTGATGTGATATATGTGATATATGAGTGATTGATTGATATATGAGTGTGGGACATGGGCTGAGGATCCAAATACCCATATGTGATAAATGAATTTGGCATAGAGAATGAGACACCAAATAACCATGTGATATTGTGGTTTATGTCATGGACTAAGGCTATATATATCCATATGATATAGTGAGTGTGGGATATGGAATGTGGTTCTAAATACCTATTTGTGATATTGTGGGGTTGGATAGGAAATAGGCTCCAAATACCCATAATGTGTTAGAAATGACATTATATGTGCTTGTTATGGGAATTAGACTACTGTTCCAAGTGATAGTGATGTGAAATGGAACAAAATCGATAATGAAAGTCCAGGTGTTATAATGAATAGTAAATTTCCCATTTTGATACGATTTAGAATCTAACAGGGGCCAAAGAAGTTATCAATGGTTCATGTGTCCTTGAGAACCTAAGTGTATTTGTTGCTTAATAAATTATAATTTAATAAGAATACTATTTAAATTATTATTTTAATTTTAAAATTTAGAAAAACAAATACATTTGTATTTAAATGATATTTTATTAGTTGTTGTTTGTTATAGCCAACTAATTTTTACTCACTCCCAATTTGGTCTGCATGATCGATACCCAAATAGACTTCATGTTTGTAGGAAATGATAAGGGAAAGGTCCACATGATATATGGTTGAATGAGGATACAGATCAAATAACGGAACCAAACATGGTTTTGGGGCCTACTTGGTCTTATTCAGTGAATTTATTTATTTTGGAGTTTTCATATTATCATTTATAATGTTTTTTCCATGAAATATCTAATATTTTGGTATGGTTGTTGGATTCATGTTTTAGTCTTCAACATATTTTTTTATATCATTCTAGTTATTGATTATTATCATCTGCTTATTGATTATTACTTATGATGTTCTAATACATTGATAAAGAAGTTATAATATCCCCTTCATCAACATTAAACACTTATTTAGTCAGTAGATTCTAGAATATAGGGAGGGGTTCCAGACATCGTGTAACATACCCGATTGGGGAACTAGTGTGTGGTACTCAGGTCAGGGCATTACAAAGTTGTATCGGTAGTGGTTTTTTATACTATATTGGACAGGTGTATAAGAAAATAAGATGAATCAAAAATTAGTTAATAGATCATGTGTGATTGTTCTTATTAATGTGTGTGGTTAAATATGGATGCATTTTCACCTCAAGGGATGCACTTATTGGGTAGTTAGATTATTTATTATAATAAATTATAATAATTGTATTATATCCTAGAATATAATTACTATTGAGTATGAATCCCTCATTCTAGGAACACAGGATTATTATATAACCTAAATCATTTCTGGAATGCGCTGGAAAATCATGGTTTTTGGTATTTTCATTTAATGAAAGTGATTTTCTTATCTTTTTTTAAATGAAAAAGGTGCCAAACCTGAATTGAAATTGGTAAATGATATAAAAAATGTGGAAATTGGTTTATAGTTAGTGATTGTAATGATGATACTGTGTTTACCATTTGATAACCATGAACTAAATGTATGATGGGTGAGGGTAGTGATAGCACCTCAGGTTTGACCATATAACAGATATTGGGGGGAATGACATTGTCTAGATTAGCATGAATTCAGATTATTAAATGTGGAAATTTATTGAAATGTTTCATAAGGTATCTGTATGGAATTTTAGATATTTTTTCCCTGATGATGATTTCTAATTGGACAGCATAAGAATATGGATGGAAATGACCCTCCAATAGGGGAACCAGACACTGATAGTGCCAGGTGATGGATTTAGAGAGAAGATGCATGGTCAAATTGTTATGATTAATTATTTCATGGAAATAGACCCATAGAGGTTATTAATGAGTATGTTTTACCTAACACTAGAGTTTTAGTTACATCACCCATGAACTTTCACAAAAAAAGAGTGGACCAGAGGCATTTCAGTTTGGGGTAGAATCCATGCTAACTGTATATGACCGTTTAATGACTCCTACCGATAAGAGTGTCGTGTTGGTTTTTTTTGGTTATGAGGATTAGTAAAATGATAATGTAATGTTCAGGAACAACCTAGGAAGAATGATTGTATGGTATGGATGGATGTATTTTTGATGTTCCTAGTGTACATTTTTCCATATAGACCGAGACAGGAGAGAACAAGTGAGTTCATGAGATTGGCTCATGGGAGTATGTTTATTGTTGACTATGTTAGTGACATTAAAAACATACAGTGTTTTTCTCTAGTGCTTTAAGGGTATGAGACAAAAATGGAACAGTTTTTCAAGGATGGTATAAAATGTGAGATTAATCCCCATGTTATTATCTTATGTATGAACAATTTTTTTGATGTGGTGGATCAGACACTAATTTATTAGGTGAACCAGAAGAATTCTTCTAGGGGATGATAGGTGGTTTCAACTAGATGATTATGTTGTTTTTATTTTGAAATTTGGAAGTATCATTAAGAGAATGGAGACCAAATTTGAAGAAAGATAATAGTGAATAGGGAATGATCATTTTATTAGGATCATACCTGAGATATTTTCCACCATTGTGGTAGTCCTAGAAACATTTTGGAATTATTATCCACAATAACCAGTAGAGTGTTGATATTGTCAACTAATGGAGTATTTTCATATGTTCTACAGTAACCTACAATATATGTGTAGTGATGCATTAGGAAGGATGAATTGGATAGTGGGAAGAGGATTGTGCACAACATACCTATATGGCTGTTATAGTTCTATTGTCCAAGGTGCTAGAGGCAGTGGATGTACTGATTCTAGGAAAGGGTTCCCATATCAGTAGAGTGGTTCAGTTTCGAGGACCCATATTCTATCATATGGAATAAGGGAATAATAATTTCATGTCATTCATCCTATACATTTTTATGGTGAGGTTAGACCATGGAATGTTAGAGGTGTTATTATTGTAACATATATAGTGGTTTGTTGCTTATTTGATATGAGTTCCTCTCATTTGATTATATCAGCAAAACATTTGAATGTTTGGAACCATGGGATGGAGTTATGAGTGGGGTTAGGACGATACATATACCATTTGGAGTGTGTTTGAGAGACATATGTTTTTGAAATGGGTGTTCTATCGAAGTTGCGGTGTATCATTTCCTATGGGATTATTACATTATAGATATTTTTAAATTTGACATAATTATGTGTATGAACTATTTAGTAACATATTGTTCCCAAACTTCATGTTAACAAAAGAGAGTGACCCTTACACTTCATGAGTGTGAAAAACATGCACACTATGAAGATTGGGATATTAAGGTGGCCCATATAGGGTTAGTTTAACAGCAACATGGGGAGATCACCACCAAGGATACTATTCTACTTTTTGGATATCATAGTTGTATGGTAAGAGGTATTTCCACCCGTAGTGGATAGGTTCCAAGGCGTGTATCCTATGGACTTCTCATATTCTCTACTATAATGATATATAGAATTTATAATTTTTCTCATTTCATGGCCTATGGAATTTATATTCCACAAAATACATTGTCACTAATAGGGCTTCAAGTGTTTAAGAATCAACTAGATGAGTTGATGGACAATGGGGTTTATCTAGATGAGTATTTTACTTTGGGGTTCTCCAGTATTGTTTGAAAATAAGTAGGATAGAACATTGTGTTTTTGTGTTGATAATTGGATGTAAAATAATATTACAATGAGAAATTGGTACCTTTCTACATATATATGATCAATTTTACAAGTTATGGTGGGATTGTGTTTTCTCAATTATTTATTTCCAATCGGCATATCATCAATTGAGAGTTATATCATCGGTTATACCTTATACTCCATTCAAAATCAGTTATTACATTAACAATAAATTGGTGATGTTGTTTGTGTTGAAAAATTATCTAGTAGTGTTTATGGCCTTGATGAAAAGAATCTTCCACCCACACATGGTTATATTTGTCATAGTGTTTCTGGTTGGAATGTTTGTTTAATTACATAATCTTTATGAAAATTCTCAACATTTTTCCCTCACCCTGAGTACATAGAGAGAGCATCGGCTATAGGAAAATATATCTAAGTGTCAATTTTTGATTGATCAAGTACATTTCTTTTCTCACATTATCTTTGTGGAATGCATGCTAGTAGACCCATATAATGTTTAGGTAGTTTTTTCATGGTATAATTATAATAATTTCTTCGATATTTGTAGCATTTTAGGTTGAGTAGAATATTAATGGAGGTCATCCAGAACTTATAAAATTTGTAAGTACCACTTTTGGGCTTAACCAAGATGGGGGTAGGGTATTAATGATTTTAAGAATATGATATTCCCTTATTGAAGTTGAAGAGGCCTTTGACATCAACACCTATCTTGATCTCGCTAGAGCCATGTGTGGATTATATCATGTTTTATATCGCATAATTTATAGGTCTTATGGAATTTTTAATGATGGGATATCATGTTGTGGTGTAATTTTCAAGGAAGCTAAGGCCATATGAATTTAATTACCCTAAACAAGACCTTTAGTTTATAACAATGGACATTACATTGGATTTTTGGTGGTATTATCCAGTAGGTAAAATATTTATGGTGTATACTGATCACAAGTGATTAATGTATATTTTTTTCAGTGAGATTTGATTATAAAAAAGTGTTTATGGGTTTAGTATATGTAGATATTTTATTTAGAGTTGGAATATATGCCTTGAAAGGGAAACAATGATGTTGATTCTTTAAGTAAGAAAATATATGATTAGGCTATTCAGGGGCCTAGATCTAAGTGGAATATGATAAATTTACTATCTTATTTACATGTTTTGGTTCTTTAGAGTATGTAGTATTTAACTATCATATCATTTTCATGAGAATCAATACTTTTATTTGAAAATCATGTAATAGGAGTATCAGGATCTGGAATTTTTTTCCTTGAGGGAAATCCTTGAATGTTGGGAGTCACCTTCCGATTTGACTTTGTGGGGTGATGTTACAATGTACTTTTTGGTTCGTATATTCGGGAATAAAAATAAGTATGGCTTTATTTTGGTGGTCGAAAATTGACTATCAAATGTAAGAAATTTTATGCCTATATTGGATACATTCATTGTGGATCGGTTGTGATTCATGTCTTCTTACAAAATCATCTATCCACACTGGGATCCATGGAGTATAGTTCTAGAACAAGAATATCCATTTACTTCATGTTTATAGTATGGATAATAGAAATCTCTTAGTGCATCCATTTTACTATGTATGGTTATCCACCCATAGATATATGGGATATTAGAATGTACTATACTGATTCTTGAGGTTATGCTTCGATCATGCATCGTAGACATTGTTGTGGATTGTGAGAATAATCTAACATTAGTGGAGTTCACCTATGAAAATAGTTATTAAGAAACTATAGATATAGAACCATATGTGGCTATTTATGATAGACCATGTAGATCACCCTTATCTGTGATCGAGGTAGGTGTGACAGAGCTATTTGTAGCAAGTCTCATGTAAGAGATGGTGGAGAATATTTAGTTAATTTGTAAGGGTAAATGTAAGGATCATGGTAGAAAAAAGGCATATGATAATTGAGTTCAATAAAACATAATGTTTACATTTGGTGATCAAGGGTTCCTTTGGATGTCACCTAGGATGAGTCATCATAGGTATCAATGAAATGGGATGTTTTCTCCCTATTTTAGTGGATCATTTGAGATTGTAGAGAGAATCGGGCCTCTAGAATAATGATTGGCTCTTCCATAGTGGTATTTTTTTTGAATGATATTTTCTATGTGTCATTACATAAGTGGTATCACTACACACCTTCTCATGTGATTGATGTGGATGATGTTGAGCTTGTGACTGATGCTTACATTGATGAGCATGTGATACATGTTGTGGATCATAGTTCTACGTTGTTGATGGGAAGGACTGTGCATCTTGTTCTTATATTTTGAAAATAGTCCAACATTACAAAGGAAATTTTGGAGATAAAAGAATATATATTGGCATACTATCGCAATCATCGTGACTAATAATCTTAGAGTTGATTGAGAGTAAAACTCAATTATGTGTTTTCATATGGTAGGGAGATTTTATGATTAAATTTTTTTTCAAGATTTATCTTAATATTTTTATTGGTCCCCATTTTCCTTATTTTTTCTAAATACTTATCTGTGTTTTATCTTGGTCCTTTTGAGAAAAATTAGGTTGTTTTTGGAGGGTTTTTTGTAGTGTATGGTTGGTGAATAGCTTTCCCAAATCCTGCCCCTACCCAAGAAAACAATGGAACACCAAACATATTGGTATTACATATCTAGAAATGAGTTTTAATATGTTTATTCCTATAAGGCCCCAGCCTTAAACATTACTTAATATCGAGTTATTACAATATTACACATTTAGGATCTTTTCAGGTTTAGAGTTTTAGAGGATTAGATCATGAAACTTGCAATACATTCCACATTTAAACAATGTGGTTACATAAAAGACATTATTCATTCTTCCCATCAACGGAAAAATATTGAAAATAAAACATGGATTCTTTCTTGAAACATCTTTGATACTATCATCACATCATGTACCTTTCCCTTGACCTGTGAAAAACATTTCAAAAACTTGGTATAAGCATAAAAAGCTCAGTAAGGGTAATAAAAATATGGAACGGAAACATGAGTTCATATATACATAAGAATGAAATCATAATTTACCCATAAAACATAAGCACTTTAACATACCTCATCAAATCATGAATAAATCATATAAATCCCAAGACATAAAGGTAACTTGAGGCATTCATAACATTATTATGTAGGGAGTAACCCTCTTGGTTACGTTTGGAATACCCATCATAGTATATTCCCTAAATCACTTCGGAGAAACCTTAACAATTCACTCCTTCGCGTTACCCAATGCATTGGAGAGATATATTGGGCTCACCCACCCTTAGTTTATCACGGAACCACCCATCTTCATAATAATGCCCAAGAACCTCAACATAATCGTACCACATAAAAAATGCATAAAGGAAACATAACATTTCCACCTTTCAATCACAAGATATCAATACAACACATTGATATAAAAACATTATGAAAACCATTTTCAATACCAAAATAAAAGAAAAGTAAAACTTGGTATTTATTTTTCCTTTTTAAAAAAGGGATGGCTTGTAGAGGAAGCTGAAACTCAAATAATGGTCACGGCGGCGGAGAAGTCGTTGTCGCCGCATACAAAAAAAGCATTCCCTTTTGTCCTTTAGTAAAACACTTCGTATAAAAAAGATTCTTTTTAGATAAACATAAATGTCAAAGGGGTTTATACACCATATAAAAGAAGGTTGTATATAAAACAAAATATCCCTCAATGAAAGGAGATTGAGACGAAGTCCCATACAAAGACGATATCATGGGTTTAAGGATAAATCAATTACATAATTATGTGTGACAAACGAATACACCAAATATAAGTGGATATTAAGTGTAATATAATCAAAGGTCATTCACACATATTCAAAGGATGACATATTCAATAACTACATGTTGAACCCAAAGAAATCGAAATTGGGTTAAGAAGTTCCCTTGACAGCCTAACAGCGTCACATCAAAATGAGTTGATGAGAGATAAAAAGTGTATCTCTTCACTTGGACATAAAATTTACATAAATAAGGATATATGAGAACATATAACAACATAACAATATGTAAATTAAAAGACCCAACAAAAGAAGTCTTTTAAAAAGAGGAGGGTGAAAGGTTCCCTTACCGACTTGGGTATCTTTCAAAACATACACCCCATGAAAGAAGGACAATAAATCATTGATGTAAATACTCATAAACGATAATATATTACACAAAGAGTAGAATAATGGGCAGTACATACACCACTCAAAGGAAATTGTGGGAAATGTAGCACAAATCTCACGGGAATAAAAGTGAGATGAAAAATCCCTTAGGAAAACTCGGCAGCCTAACAACGCCACATAAAACATACAAAAATGGATTGATGAGATCAAATAGGGTATATCATCATATTAACTTAAAGTTTATAGAAAGAGGAATATAAAATAACATCCCCCAACATAACAAAGAGGGGATTAAAAGAAGTTAAATAAAGGAGAGTACTTAAAAAGAAAGAGAGAGGTTAGATCTTTTACGAAAATTCGGCAGCCTAACGGCGCCACTCAAAACTTCCAAAATTGATTTATGAGAGAGAATAGGGTATCTCATCACATGAACATAAAAATTACAGTAAGTGTAATATAAAATAACCTCCCAATAACAAGAAAGATAAGCTTTAGAGGTAATGACAAAAAATAGTGTACTTAAAAAGAAAGAGAGGAGTAAGATCCCTTACCTCAAGTCCAACTTGTCTTGTTCGTTTCTTTATATTCCTGAATAATAAACTTTTTTCAATTAATAATTGCCTAATTACCTCCTTTAGTGATTATTATTCAGTTCATAACACATATTATAATGTTATAATAATTGTTTAATAATGTTAGTTCATATCAGATGATTTTGCCGATGTTTGGTACATGAGTCAAAAAATGAACTTGTTTGAAAAAAGATTTCCCATGTAGTTATAAGTAAATAATTTCCAGAATAGTATTATTGATTAAAATATCATATATATCCAGTAAATATTCATTTCATACTATTCCATATCATTTGGATATAAAAAACGAAAAGCACCATTCATGGAGACGGTAGGCCGTACGTACGCATGAACGCTACTTTCATTTTTTGTCATAATAATGGAATTAAAACCAAATGAGAGAGATATATATATATGTTATAATTCCAGAATTATATCCATAATTTTGATGTAATATATTATATTTATATCAATTAAATATATTTACTTATAGTATTACATAACATTTTGATATAAGAAATGAAATGTACTGTTCATGGAGACGGTAAGCCATACGTACGCATGAACGCTACTTTCATTTCTATTTCGTATTTTATATAATGGAATCATAATGATATAAAGGTATATTATAATTACAGTATAATAAAATATATAATATCATTAACTTTATCCTTTACACATCCCACATATGGTCTTAACGAATCAAATCACTTTCAGGGGGCGGTAGTCCGCACTTCCTAAAATGAAGATATCATGTTTACCCATAATGGAAATAATAATGGAATGCCATAAATGAAAAATACAGAAGCTTAAGGACAGAATAAACATATTATATATCATATAAAAAAATAGTGACATCATAATTCCCACCTTTTAAGGTGTTAAATGAGTATTGAACAATCATCGTTTCGGGAGGTAGAATTTCGCCATCCACGGAAACCATATGTTCTTTAACCATTTGATGTAGTTGTGTGAGAGTGTAGCTCGAATAAATCTTATAGAAACATCCTAGTATATTGAAGATACTGATGTTTTTACAAAATAAGTAAATAAAAAGAGTTTAGGGGGTTGGAGAAGCAAAATAAAACAAATGAACATGAGAGAATGAATTACCTTTAAAAGTGTAACTCCTTGTGATTTGAGCCAAAAGTCTTCCTTTGAAAGGATTATGCCCAAAGGGAATACTCTAGGATGAGGAGAGGGATGTGGAGAGAGTAAATGGGCAGGGTATGGACGAGCCAAATGTTTTTGGAGTGTGTGAAATGAGGTAGAGGTGGGGGCCTTTTATAAGAGGAGAGGAAGGGCACTTTTGGAAATCATGAAACTATTATTTTATTTTCACAATTAATTCGAATTTATAAGGTCCCAAATTGATATAATTCTATGATAAGATGATAAGGCTTCGATATATTACCATCCAATAGTTTTTGGACAAGTTTTGGTCTTAGATTTTATATTATCGTTTCATTTTATTTAAACTGTTCATTAATGAGGTCATCGTTGCATCATCATGATGTCATAATTAAATTAATTTATTTAATGTCTAAAAACTATAATAAAACTATCCTGATTTAGGAAATATTTTTATATTTACAAAGAGTATTTATAGACAAAATTATTATTAGTATAGCCCCTTCTAAAAATTGTTTTAGTAACACAATTTATGTTAGTGTCATTTTCACCTTTATTTTTTAAAAAAGGCATTAAATTCATTATCTCACCCAAGAGGCTCCATAGGGTCCCCTAAATCAACCCATGGGTTTTCATGGTCGGCCATGAATCATCAAATAGGGGTAGGACAAGTGTCATGGTGTTTTCACATTTTTATAATATCATTTTTACCTTAAATTACAGTAATTACCTCTAATCGCGATTAATGAAAAAAATTACTATTCACCAAAAAATTATTTTCATCCCATTGAACCAAATTTTACATAATAATGACAACCATGTATGTCTGATTTTCAAAATTCAATACACATTAGTGGTAAACTTTCATTTAACTGAAAAATCAGTTTGCTTGATTACCACTTAGTGGTTTCACTATTCATCAAAAATTGGAGTTTTTCAGAGAATTACCAAAAATTCACCCTAAGCTATATTGGATATTCCAAATTCAAAAATGAAGTCTATTTTACAAAATTCAAAACATATAAGTCACATTAATTAATTTAATAATTAATTCCCGCTGTCAGAGCAAATAGCGTGTTTTTATAAAACAATAAGTATCAAAAGATTGGCACCAGTTTAAGTCTAATTTCAAAGTGAAATTGATTCCAATGACCACCATTGGATTAAATGGTAAAAATATATTCAGATTAAAAATTAATACCAATTCAGAAGATAATCTAATAATATAAATAAATTAGATTAAAAAGAGGTTTTGAATTTAAAATACAATATTTTACACTATTCATTAAAAAAATGAACTTTATCAGAAAGATACCAAAAATTTACACAAAGTAAATTTTGATGTCCCAATTCATAAGAAGAGTTTTATTTGGTCCAATAGAATGTATAAGAGTGAACAAAACTATATTTAATGACGGTTCGCCACCAAAAGACGATAAATGAACCTTTAGTGAGAACTAGCGCATATAGACCTAAAATTAAATTCTTTCTGTATTTTAAGCCTTTATCTTTTATTGGATAATTTTTAAAACATTTATAAACATATATAATCATATTTTAGTTATTTCTATCCATTCCCGCCAATAAAACGGCTACATGTTAACTACCATTTAAAATAATATTATTTTATTATTAGAGTGCAACGTAAGATTCCCAAGAAACTCGTTGTTGCGTGTTAGGTACGCCATCGAGCATAGCATCCCTTTTAAAGAAATATTAATATTTTATTCACAAATATGGATAAATATGAAAATGTAATATTCTTTATTTACCTGGGACGTTACATCATTCCCCCCTTTTGGGAATTGCGTCCTCACAATTTTTAAAATTGAGCTTGGAAACATCCTTGAAAGTCCCACATTCGAAAAAGAGTCGGTAAAACATTCACTTTAAAAGAATTGGAGAGAAGTGAAAATTTCACCCAAGTTAACCCATATGTATAAAAACATGGACATGGAAGAAAAAGAAAATGGTCATGTTCTTGAGGGAGAGTGATAGTAAACATGTCTACGAGAAAGTTAACCATGAGAAAATCACAAACTTGTGATGGGTTAAACGGTATTCGATTCCCCAGTAGGAAAAGTTAATTGACAACATTTTTGTTTTATGTTAATTTTTATTGAAGAATTTATTCATAAAAAAACATAATCACTTATCATGTTGACTTTCAACTTTTACTAGATTCCTTAATCAAACTCATATTTTTTTCCAAAAGATGAGTTTTTAGGGAGACTTGTTCGCATTAAGAGTACTATAATCAACTTATAGAGAATCAAATAATCCAACAAAGATAACTATATACTTCCCATGTCATTAGGCTTTAACAAAAACCAAAACCAAAAAGGTTAGTACAAGGTCAGATAATCCAGAAAAGGATAACCTTTTAAAAAGAAAATCTATGCTTAATCTCCAAAATAAGTCCAACAAAACCCAAAGTTCAACGAGGACCATGTGATCAACAATTTGTCTATAAAATTTTTCAATGTAATCCAATATAAGATTGAAACCCAAATATTTGAAGTATTTAGTCACATAGTCTTCCAAGTTAAATCGTAACAGTTATCTCCAAACAACATTAGTTGCTCCTAAAGTCTCGTATTGAAAAGTAATTAACCTAATCACATATCCTCCATGATAGGTTAATCATTTTCATAAATAACCCAAAATCAACTTACTCTTAATTCATAAAATCTTATAACTAAAAAGAATCAGTCAAACTAACTAGGGACATCACGTAGTCCAGTGGTAGGCGATAAATACCAGTCGCACTTTGGTTATGGGTTCGATTCCCGCAGCTTTGTCCGACGCGACGGGTTGTCACACGGTCTGCGTGTTGTCCTTTTTCCAAAACAATATAATTCTTAAAACATTCCCCAAAATGAGATAAAATCTTCAAAAATAATCATAACATATTTTAAGATCAACTTTATCTCATGCCTTTCATTTTCCAGCATATCATATAATAACCCATAATTACCTCAAAAATAAGGATCATATAAACTCTAATGGTTACCTTTATAATTATTACCTGAACTTCCACATGGATTGGTCATCTCGTACATGATGCATTAAAGATCATACCAAGGTTTAAGTGGTTGATCATGACTCCTTGATAGTTGGTTTAGAACAACCACGAGTTTCCTCATTGAATCCCCCATTTTATATATTATCTTAATCATAGAACCACCACAGTTTCCTTCAAACCTGTTGTCTCTTTGGTGCCTGCTAGATCCATCCATTCACTAAAAATAGAAATGTCAGTGTGAGTATATCAAAAAAACCATCATGTACTAATGAGGAAGGTAAACACTAAGATACACTTACTCATTCACTTTATCTAAAACTAGGACTCTTTCTGAAATCCTAACCATTATGGTAATGTCACTTATGCTTAAAGAATACCCTAACCTCTAAAGTTATGTAAACCGACCTTTGATACAAACTATAAGGCCCCAGCCTTAAACCTTACTTAATCTTGAGTTATTACAATATTACACATTGATGATCTTTTCAGGTTTAGAGTTTTAGAGGATTAGATCATGAAACTTGCATTACATTCCACATTTAAACAAAGTGGTTACATAAAAGACAGTATTCATTCTTCCCATCAATGGAAAAATATTGAAAATAAAACATGGATTCTTTCTTGACACATCTTTGACACTATCATCACATCATGTACCTTTCCCTTGACCTGTGAAAAACATTTCAAAAACTTGGGATGAGCATAAAAAGCTCAGTAAGGGTTATAAAAATATGGAAAGGAAACATGAGTTCATATATACATAAGAATGAAATCATACATTACCCATAAAACATATGCACTTTAACATACCTCATCAAATCATTAATAAATCATATAAATCATAAGACATAAAGGTAACATGAGGCATTCATAACATTCTTACGCATGGAGTAACCCTCTTGGTTAAGTTTGGAATACCCATCACAGTATATTACCTAAATCTCTTCGGAGAAACCTTAACGTTTCACTCATTCGCGTTACCCAATGCATTGGAGAGATATATCGGGCTCACCCGCCCTTAGTTTATCACGGAACCACCCGTCTTCATAATAATGCCCAAGAACCTCAACATAATCGTATCACATAAAAAATGCATAAATGAAACATAACATTTCCACCTTTCAATCACAAGATATCAATACAAAACATTGATATAAATAAATTTTGAAAACCATTTTCAATACCAAAATAAAAGAAAAGTAAAACATGGAATTTATTTTTCTTTTTAAAAAAAATGTATGGCTTGTAGAGGAAGCTGAAACTCAAATAATGGTCACGGCGGCGGAGAAGTCGTTGTCGCCACATACGACAAAAGCATTCCCTTTTGTCCTTTAGTAAAATGCTTCGTATAAAAAAGATTACTTTTGGATAAACATAAAAGTCAAAGGGGTTTATACACCATATAATAGATGGTTGTGTATAAAACAAAATATGCCTCAATGAAAGGAGATTGAGACGAAGTCCCATACAAAGACGGTATCCTTGGTTTAAGGATAAATCAATTACATAATTATGTGCAAAAAACGAATACACAAAATATAAGTGGATATTAAGTGTAATATAATCAAAGGTCATTCACACATATTCAAAGGATGACATATTCAATAACTACATGTTGAACCCAAAGAAATCTAAATTGGGTTAAGAAGTTCCCTTGACAGCCTAACGACGTCACATCAAAATGAGTTGATGAGAGATAAAAAGTGTATCTCGTCACTTGGACATAAAATTTACATCAATAAGGATATATGAGAACATATCTCAACATAACAATATGTAAATTAAAATACCCAACAATAGAAGTCTTTTAAAAAGAGGAGGGTGAAAGGTTCCCTTACCGACTTGGGTATCTTTCAAAACATACACCCCATAAAAGAAGGACAATAAATCATTGATGTAAATAATCATAAAAGAAAGTATATTACACAAAGAGTAGAATAATGGGCAGTACATACACCACTCAAAGGAAATTGTGGCAAATGTAGGATAAATCTCACGGGAATAAAAGTGGGATGAAAAATCCCTTAAGAAAACTCGGCAGCCTAACGACGCCACATAAAACTTACAAAAATGGATTGATGAGATCAAATAGGGTATCTCATCATATTAACTTAATGTTTATAGAAAGAGGAATATAAAATAACATCACCCAACATAACAAAGTGGGTCTTAAAATAAGTGACATAAAGGAGAGTACTTAAAAAGAAAGAGAGAGGTTAGATCTCTTACGAAAATTCGGCAGCCTAACGGCGCCACTCAAAACTTTCAAAATGGATTGATGAGAGAGAATAGGGTCTCTCATCACATGAACATAAAAATTACAGTATGTGTAATATAAAATAACCTCCTAATGACAAGAAATATGAGCTTTAGAGGGAATGACATAAAAGAGTGTACATAAAAAGAAAGAGAGGAGTAAGATCCCTTACCTCAAGTCCAACTTGTCTTGTTTGTTTCTTTATATTCCTGAATAATAAACTTTGGTCAATTAATAATTGCCTAAGTACCTCCTTTAGAGATTATTATTCAGTTCATATCACATATTATAATATTATAATAATTGATTAATAATGTTAGTTCATATCAGATGATTTTGCCGATGTTTGGTACATGAGTCAAAAATGAACTTGTTTGAAAAAAGATTTCCCATGTAGTTATAAGTAAATAATTTCCATAATATTATTAATGATTAAAATATCATATATATACAGTAAATATTCATTTCATACTATTCCATATCATTTGGAGATATAAAATGAAAAGCACCGTTCATGGAGACGGTAGGCCGTATGTACGCATGAACGCTACTTTCATTTTTTTGCCATATTAATGGAATAAAAAAATGAGAGAGATATATATATGTTAGAATTCCAGAATGATATCCATAATTTTGATGTAATATATTACATATATGTCCATTATATATATGTACTTATAGTATTACATAACATTTTGAGATAAGAAATGAAATGTACCGTTCATGGAGACGGTAAGCCATACGTACGCATGAACGCTACTTTCATTTCTATTTTGTATTTTATAGAATGGAATAATAATGATATAAAGGTATATTATATTTCCAGTATAATAACATATATAATATCATTAACTTTATCCTTTTCACATCCCACATATGGTATTAACGAATCAAATCACTTTCATGGGGCGGTAGTCCGCACTTCCTAAAATGAAGATATCATGTTTACCCATAATGGAAACAATAATGGTATGCCATAAATGAAAAATACATAAGATTAATGAAAGATTAAACATATTATATATCATATATAAAAATAGTGACATCATAATGGCCACCTTTGAAGTTGTTAAATGAGTGTTGAACAATCATCGTTTTGGCAGGCAGAATTTCGCCATCCACAGAAACCGTATGTTCTTTAACCATTTGATGTAGTTGTGTGAGAGTGTAGCTCGAATAAATCTTATAAAAAAATCCTAGTATATTTAAGATACTGGTGTTGTTACAAAATAAGTAAATAAAAAGAGTTTAGGGGGTTGGAGAAGCAAAATAAAACAAATGAACATGAGCGAATGAATTACCTTTAAAAGTGTAACTCCTTGTGATTTGAGTCTAAAGGCTTCCTTTGAAAGGATTCTGCCCAAAGGGAATCCTCTAGGATGAGGAGAGGTATGTGGAGAGAGTAAATGGGCAGGGTATGGCCGAGCCAAAGGCTTGAGGAGTGTGTTAAATGAGGTAGAGGTGGGGCCTTTTATAAGAGGAGAGGAGGGGCACTTTTGGAAATCATGAAACTATTATTTTATTTTCAAAAGTGTTTCGAATTTCTAAGGTCCCACATTGAAAAAATTCTAACATAAGATGATAAGCCTTCGAAATATTCCCATCCAATAGTTTTTGGACAAGTGTTTGTCTTATATTTTATATTATCGTTTCATTTTATTTAAACTATTCATTAATGAGGTCATCATTGCATCATCATGATGTCATAATTAAATTAATTTATTTAATGTCTAAAAATTATAAAAAAAATATCCTGATGTAGGAAATCTTTTTATAGTTCCAAAGAGTATTTATAGAAAAAATTATGATTAGTATTACCCCTTCTAAAAATTGTTTTAGTAACATAATTTATATTAGTGTCATTTTCATCTTTATTTTTAAAAAAAGGCATTAAAGTCATTATCTCACCCAAGAGGCTCCATAGGGTCCCCTAAATCGACCCATGGGTTGTCATGGTCGGCCATGACTCATCCAATAGGGGTAGGACAAGTGTCATGGTGTTTTCACATTTTTATAATATCATTTTTACCTTTAATTACACTAATTACCTCTAATCGCGATTAATGAAAAAAATTTACTATTCACCAAAAAATTATTTTCATCCCATTGAACCAAATTTTACAAACTAATGAGAACCATGTATGTCGGATTTTCAAAATTCAATACACATTAGTGGTAAACTGTCATTTAACTGAAAAACCAGTTTGCTTGATTACCACTTAGTGGTTTAACTATTCATCAAAAAATGGAGTTTTTCAGAAAATTACCAAAAATTCACCCTAAGATATATTTGATATTCCGAATTCAAAAATGAAGTATATTTTAAAAAATTAAAAACACATAAGTCACATTAATTAATTTAATAATTAATTCCCGCTGTCAGAGAAAATAGCGTGTTTTTATAAAATAATAAGTATCAAAAGATTGGCACAAGTTTAAGTCTAATTTCAAAGTGAAATTGATTCCAATGACCACCATTGGATTAAATGGTAAAAATATATTCAGATTAAAAATTAAGACCAATTCAAAAGATAATCTAATCATATAAATAAATTAGATTAAAAAGAGGTTTTGAATTTAAAATACAACATTTTACACTATTCATTAAAAAAATGAACTTTATCCGAAAGATACCAAAAATTTACACAAAGTAAATTTTGATGTCCCAATTCTTAAGAAGAGTTTTATTTGGTCCAATAGAATGTATAAGAGTGAACAAAACTATATTTAATGACGGTTCACCATCAAAAGGCGATAAGTGAACTTTTAGTGAGAACTAGGGCATATTCGCCTAAAATTGAATTCTTTCTGTATTTTAAGCCTTTATCTTTTATTGGATAAATGTAAAAACATTTAAAAACATATATAATCATATTTTAGTTATTTCTATCCATTCTCGCCAATACAATGGATACATATTAACTACCATTTAAAATAATATTATTTTATTATTAGAGTGCAACGTAAGATTCACAAGAAACTCGTTATTGCGTGTTGGGTACGCCATCGAGCATAGCGTCCCCTTTAAAGACATATTAATATTTTATTCACAAATATGGATAAATATGAAAATGTCATATTCTTTATTTACCTGGTGTGTTACAATTCCTTTTGGGGTAACCATGATCTCCACCCCCAGAAAAGTTTTATAGTTTTGGTGCATAGTGTGAAAAACCATGCGCCCCTTCCCAGGAAACTGTGCACATCAGTTTTACTAATTTAAAAGTATTTTTAAAAATCATGATACCTCTAAAACATTACCCAATGTTGAAAAAACATGACTATAACTCTTTCTTATGACTTTTTTATGTTTTCATATGGATTATAAGGCCTTGTGATCTCCATTATCGATGAATCAATGTCTGGATTGGTGGGTCTACACCTCTATGGGTATGTTGTTTCTTCTCGATTAGGTTTCTAACGCTCTTGTATATCATTCCAGGTGAGAAGGGGATTATTTTATTATATTTTATTCTGGTATAGATCTAGTATTGATGGATCATAATACTATTGTTCTTGGTTATTGTTTTTGGATCTAGATATGATTCTTCATCATGATATTGGTTGTTATGTTGTAATGGGAGTTTTCTCCAACTGAGTGATTAACAAAAATCCTGAGGTTGGTGGTCCAAATTCGATTATTGTATTCTCCAATTATGATTTTATGAATGTTTGGGGAAATTTGAATTGTCACATTTTACAATAGAATCATGAAATGATTAAATTAATTGATACATTTTTAAGGAATTTTAGAATTAATGGATTGATTTTCCATGTGACTATAAATTGAGATCAATATAGAAAAATTGAACTATGATAAATGTGAATATGAAATTGGTTGAATTAGACCAATTTATTTGTTTATTAATTAATGTACTTTGTGATTGTAGAATTGGATTATTTAATATTTTAATTAATTATTAAAACATTTAAATTGTGGAATTACAATACATTTCTTGTTTTCTAATTACTGGAACATTATTATTGTCTAATTGGTTAATATTTTAATAGAACATTGTGACAATTGAATTGTATTAATTAATTGGTTAATTAATTAATTAAATATTGTGATTATTGGATCGTATTAATTAAATGGATAAATAATAAATGATCATTTTAATTGTGGAATTGACTTAGTTAATTTATTAACAGACTAATTCAGTGTTATGATTTGGGAATTGATGAGAAACTAGGATTTTGAAATGATCATTTAATGTGATTATGAATTAATATAAAATAGGAATTATGAGATGATTTTATTGGCCATAATGGGTTAATGAGCCTTATGATCAAAATATTCAAAAGTGGATAGTGGTGTATTTTTCATATTATTACATGTGATTAAATTATTGAATCGTGAGTTGTATTGATAGTAGTAATTGTATATCATGATGTAAAATGTGGTAAGTGGTTTATTGTGGATTATCATTGATTGATGTGATACACGTGATATATGGGTGACTGATTGATATATATGGGTTGGATTGGGACTGAATCTCTATGTACCTACATGTGGTAAATGAGTTTGGGACAGTGACGGAGGATCCCAATACCCCTAGGATATTGTGGTGTGGGATATAGATTGAAGACCCAAATTTATATATGATATATATTGTCTGGGATATAGACTGATGCTTCAAATATCCACATGAAATATTGTGGTATTCTATATGGAAAGGGGATTCAAATACCCATGGATTGTCATCCATGACATTCTATTCCCATGAGATTTTATTTTTTTGTAGTTATAAATGACCATGATATGAAATGGAAAATGGAATACCATGTGATATAATGAATTTAATAATTTACCTATATGATACGGTTTAGACATTGCAATGGGATGAAGTGGGTTTTGATGGTTTGGGTTTCTTTTAGAACCCTTGTGTCTATATTGATAAATTAACGATTATTCAATATGTATACAATTTACATCATTTCATTTATTTAATTATTTATACAACTTCATACAATGTTAATGATCTTATTTTTTTAGTCATTTTTGGTGGTCGTTGAATGATTAATACTCACACATCACTCGAGAGTCCAATTTGGTATCTAAATATATTTCATGATTGTAGGATAAGATAATGGGAAGGGACTAATGTTATATAGATGAGACAGAATAGAGCATTGATTAGGTAACCAATCATGTAGTTGGTTCCCACTTGTGATTTTTTAGTGTCATTATTTATTTCTAGATTTTCATATTAACACTTGAAATATATTTGAATAACATATCTATTGATTTGATTTTATATATATTGTTCCAATTTTTTCATAATGTGATTATGATATTTTTTGGTTGTTGGTTATAATAATTTGGTTATTTATTATTAGCTACACTATTGTGATACATTGATAAAGAGGGTGTTGTCTAGACATGATCAATATTAGACCCTCGTAGCTAGTCATAAGACTCTATCACATGGGAAGGTATGTTTGAGGTCACGTAACTAACCAAATCTCTCCATTAGAGTGTGGAAATTAGGACATGATGTTACAATGTGGTATTATGGGTGGTGTTTTTTTATTACTATTTAGAAAAATTATATAGGAGAATTGGATGAGTCAATAAATATTTAAGAGATCATGCATGGGATTATCTAGTAGATGTGATACAATAATGTACTTGTACCCATGGTGGAATTTTTGTTATTGATGTGTGTTGTTATAGTATGATGTAATTTCATCTTGAGTGATTCACTTTTTGTTGATGATATTTTTTTGATATTTTCTGATAATTGACTCTTTTACCAATATGGAATGAGATTTGAGTATGCATGAATCATTCTAGGCATGTAGGATTATTATGTTTCATGAATAATTTTAGTCATGTATGGGAAATTATGTTTTTCAGCTATGTTAATTAAATGAATGTGATATTCTCTGAATGTGTGATTAATATGATAATGGTTTCTATTGTGAAATAAATATTGTAAATGATGAAAAATATTTAAAATTGATATCTAATGAGAAACTAAAAATATGATATATTTTTTTACACATTGTAACCCATTCCCTACATGTACATTGATTAAGGGTTTAGATACTGCCTATTTTTGGATCATGTAATGGGGTTTAGAGTATTGACATGTTATTAATTATCGTGAATTACTCTTGTAAAATTATTAACTATTTTTAATTGTTTCCTTAGGTGGGTATTTGGATATTTGATGATATGCCTCCATTATGAAATTTTTTTATAAGATGATTGGAGATTATGGATGGAAATGATCCTCTAGTTGGGGAGCTGGGGGAAAAAATAGTGACAAGGGAAGGATCTAGAGATAAGTTACATGACAAAATTCCTTGTTTTATGTTGTTTAAATTGATAAGTCCATAGATGGTTATGTAGAGTGTTTATAACTTCACGTGGGAGTTTCAGTTACAATACCATATGAATCTCACTAGAGAGGGTGTACCTGGATAAGGTGACTTCTCGATTGAGTCAATTTAGAAAACACCTATCTATTTGAAAACACCTATTGATAAGAGGGTCATGTTGGATGATTATATGTTACAAGGATTTGTGATGCACTGGTGGGATATTCAGGCTAAAACCGAGTAGGTAGATTGTATGTTATGGAATTAATTGTTGGATATGTATGTAGTGAAATTTTGTATATATAAAATAAGACATGATATACATGCTAAGATCATATTGTTGACTCTATTGATTATGTATGATATAGACTATATTAGTCACATTACAATCTTCAATTTTTTCCAATGATTTAATGGGATGTGGTTTCTATCTAAATTAATTTTAAGGATGAGAATAAATTATAGATTATATCCCAACAGAATATCATTTGAATGGAAAAATTACATGATTTAGTGGATCATGATATCATAATTAAGGGTAATCTAAATGAGGATTCCATTGGAGGATTGTTGGTTTCAATTGAATGTTTCAAATGTGCATATTCAAATGTAAACAAGTGTAATTATTAGTATTTTTGCTAAATAATATGAATGAATAATTGGAATGGGGAAAGTTTAATTACTCATGATATTTCCAAAGTGAATTTATAATTAGGTGGTAGGCCATGACACATTCATAGGCATTGTATAAAATCACTGATAGTGTTCACAACTTGTAGAAGGATAATACATCTATATTGGTTCTACAGGAACCCATGATATATGGGCAGTGATGGAGTAGCTAGGAATAACCAGAGTGTGGGAAGGGGGTCTTCCTCATCATACTAGTCTAGAGGTCATAGTTCTAATAGTCCTTGAGGTCGATTTAGTGGAAATAGTACTTCAAGGAATAGGTTTATGTGTTTTTAGAGTGGTGAATCTCATCGGACTCATAATAATTACATAGTGAAGAGTATAATAACATTTAAATTAATTACGACTAAGACATGTGGATGGAGAGAATTAAAAATTGATAGTTTGAAGTACAATTCATATAGATTCCATGCTTTATTGTCCCTTATTTGATATAGGTGCCTCTAATTCATTAATATCATCACAACATTAGAATATTTAAATCAGGTTGAATGAATTCATGAGTGGGGTTATACTGATATATACACCTTTGTGAGTAAGTTAGAAATACTTTTGTTTGTGAAAGTGGTGTTCTCTCAATGTTGGGGAGTATTTTTTTTCTATAGGATATTCACATTCTTGATATGGAAGGTTTTTACTTATTTATGTGTATGGAATAGTTAGTAGCATATCAATACGGGATTTATTTTTATCAAAGGAGAGTGTCCATTACATCTTCCAACGGTGACAATTATGTACACTATGGGTAATGGGATATCATGGCTAGCCATTCAGGGAAATTTCTTCAGCAACTAGTGATACTCACCAGCAAAATTGATAGTATATTTCTGGATGGAAGAGGTGTAAGGGAGGATGTATATTCACCCATAATGAATATTTTCTAGGAAAAGTTTCTTAAGGAATTATCCGGGTTTCCAAATGTGAGATATGTGGAATCTACAACTGAGATCATGTCGACGTAGGACCTAGTTTCAAGTCCATCATACAGAATGGAACCAATTGATCATGAGTATCTTATTACTCTACGTGAAGAGTTGATGGATAATTTTTCCCTATATGAGTACATAATCATAGTGTTACCTATTTTTTCGCAAATATTTTTTATGGAAATTTGTGCTTCTATGTTGATTGGAAGAAGTTGAACATGATGATTGTGAAAAACTAGTATCTTTTCTTTATATCAATGGTCAATTTTACCATTTGAGAGGAGCATGTGCTTTTTCCAAGATCAAAATTAGATAATGACATCATTAGATGAGACTCTAGCCATCTGAAAATGATCAAAATACTTTCATAAAAAGGAATGGACTTTCTGAGTTCGTTGTGATGTTTAATTTGGTCAACGAATACTTTAGTATCATTTATGGACTTGATGATAAAATTATTCCATTAGTGCCTGTAGTAGTTTTTGTTTGTTCATTTGGATGAAACATTTGTGTAATCTAAGAATACTATGGATAATTCCAAATATCTTAACATATACATGGGTGTACCTAGGTAGGATTCAATATACAATAACATATCTATGATTAAATTTGGGATTGATCATCTAAATTTTCGAGGTCACATCATCATGGATGAAGGTCTGTCAATGAAACTAGAGTATGTTCATACAGTGGTTTCTTGGGATAATCCAATGAATTTTTTATATATATGTTTCATTGTAGAATCTTAGTAGAGATTCATCTCGTACCATCCCCACTTGATGACACAAATTTTTGTCTTAAAAGAGAAGGCTATAATGGTTGAATGGTTTAGAGTGTGTGACCATTCATTCCAGGAGATGATGTATAAGTTGACTAAAACACTACTCTTGATCCAACTTGATATTGGTGGGGAGTATACAGTGATTTTTAATTCTTCTAGGATAGGTTGTAGATCCGTATTGATGTAGGCTTATCTAATTGTGGTCCATGTGTCCTGGTAGTTGAGTTTTCATATACAAAAATTCCCTACGCATGACCTTGAGATGGTAGTAGTGGTTTATAATGTGAAGTGTTTGTGGAATTTTATGTTCAGAGCATTTTATATGGTGTATAATAATCATTGTAGAATAATGTATACATTTTCATATTGATAATTTAATAACAATTAGAATATATGGTTCAATTACATGCAGTCTTTCGAATTTGAGTTGGTCCTTACAGTTGATAATGGAAATAATGTCACTAACACATTAAGCAAGAAAACACAAACATCGGTAGTCTAGAAGTCTATCTCATAGTATAATATGATGTATTTACTAGAAGAGATGAATCTTGTGGTTCTATAGAATGAGGATTAAATAAATTTTGTATCTGATTTAGTGTTGTCAACACCATTTCATCAGATAAGTAAAAGGAACTATTAGGATATATTTTTTTTTGCCTTGAAGGAAAACCATGATAGTGGTGATTCACCTTCCAATTGTACTAAATATGATTACTTCATCTTCTTATTCAGGAATAACATTATTGTTCATATGTGCATATGGGAGGAGATGATGCCTGATTTTCATTCTTCAATGTGGGTAGTACATACATGTTTGAAAGAATTGTATTGTGACCTATATAGACTGTATTGGAAGCTTGGTATGAATTTTATTATTGCATGGATCATGACATTATGTTGAACATGAAAATAGATGATGTTCATGCATTGTCTACCTAGTGGTTTTCTACCACCATTTCTAATTCTGCAATGGATGTTTGATGAAGTTACAATGAAAATTATTGTGGGTCTCCCAATGATTCCACTAAAGAATTATATTATTTTTGTGGTTGTGGATTGACTGAATAAAATATATAATATCTTGAATATATGGGGGACTTTCTAATTGGATAATTTGAGAGACTTATATGTTTTGGAAAAACTCTATCTTCATAGTGTTCCATGGAGTTTTAGATCATGACTCATGCTTTACAACGAACTTCTAGAAGGTGTAAATGAAATTGTTTTCTATACTGGTTATTCTGAGCACGAAATTTTACACACGTAAAAATATACTGTACTGGTGCTTAAGGAGATTCATCTGGTGTATTTTTATACATTGGTAGGTATTGGTAGAAGCACATATAATTAGTGGAGTTCACATATAAAAATATTTACAATGAGATTATACATTTGGCACAATGTATGGGTCTCTATGGTATACAATGTAAATCACCTCTATGGTGGATAGAGGCATGTGATTTTGGGTTTTTTGGGTAGAGTATCATGTATGAGTCATAAAATATGGTTTAGTTGATCCAAAGATGTATGGTTTGGATCATGTTATAATGAAGTCATATGATGACAATGGAAGAATACCCCATGTGTTTACATAGAGTGATCATGGTTTCTCCTATGTTGTGAGAACATATAATTCAGAGAAAGGGTAAGCTGGCACCAATTTTTTTTGGAAAATTTGAGGTTGTGTAGAGAATTGGGAAGGTGGAATAATGATTTAATCTACCATAATGGTATAAATAAATGTATAATGTTTTTCATGTGTCACAACATCAACGTTATCAGCCCAACCCATTTCATGTGTTTGATCTTGATAATGACGAGCTTGTGACTGATGCAACTATTGAGGAGTATCTAAAAATATATTTGGATCATAGTGAGAATTTGTTGAGGGGATGTAAAATGATGATATTTCTTATATTTTGGCATCTTTTCCATTTTTTGTAAAAAATAATGGAGGGAAAAGAAGTTATTTGTCATAGAGATTCAATATTTTTCATTCGGAATCGAAGCGGTGCTTTAGAGTACAACTCAAAGATGAGCTATTATATGGTGGGTAAATTATAAAATCCCAAACCTTTTAAATATTTCTCAATATAGTTTACAAGTAATGATATTAATTTTTTGGGATCATTATAATTGGTTTTATCGTGGATAAATACTGTTTAAATAGTGTTGTTTTACGGGGATTTAGGAAGCACACGGTTTGAGAATTATTTTACAAATTGTGAGCCATGCCCTATTAAATTGTGGAACACATAATAGAGTAGTATTTTGATAATTTTTCATGGTAAATAATCTTATGCACTATTTAATGAGTAACCATATACCCCCTGAGAAGAGGTGTATAGTTTAGTAAAACATTTTGGAAAACTGTGTGCCCCTACCCTGGAAACCTTCTGTGTGTGTTTAATTAATCATAATCTTTGTTTTAAAAGACAGTAATCCCCTATACTTTTCACAAAGCTGGCCAAACTAGGACTTAATTACTTCCACATGTTTTTGTAGGATCTCAAGTAGATTCCAATGGCCTTGCAACCACTGTTCATGGAAAATTGAAGGCTGGATTAAGGGATGTATGCCTCTTTGATTATGTTATTTATTTATAATATTGTTTCTCCCTCTATTGTCTCTCATTTTGGATATGAAGGTGATTGTTTTACAACTTTGATATTAATCATATATTGAGGCTTGATGGATCATGATTTTTATAATCCTGGTTGTAGGTTTTAGACTTACATATCTTTATTCATCATGATCTTGGTTCTTCGACATTAATTAATGTTTCTTTTGGTTACCGTTAATCATCAATTAGAATGCACATTTTCTAAATTCAATTCAAATAGTATAGAATTATAAATGTGTTTTTCTATTATGAATTTTCTATTGAAACATTTGATAATTGAATTTCTTAATTGAATAAATTAATTGATTACTTAATTTATGGAATTTTGGAATTTATTAGTTGAATTCACATGTTATTTTTAATATAATTGAATATAAGAAAATTAAATTTGGGTAAAATGTGATTTTAATATCAGTGGAATCAGATAAATTAATTGGTTAATTTATTAATTGAAATTTTTTATTCTAAAATTGGATTAAATAAATGATTAATTAATTAATGAATCATTGGGATTAAGGAATTGGTTATATTAACTGTTTAATTAATGAAGGAAATATTGTGATTGTGCAATTGGTTTAATTAATTTTTTTTAACTAAATGAAATTTGTGAATGTGGAAATGGATTAATAAATAAATAAATTAATTAATGGATCAATTTGGTTATTGAATCAGATTAAAGAAATGGTTATTAATTAATGGATCATTGAAATTGGGGAATTGGATTAACTAAATGCTTAATTAGTCTGATGTGATGTTTGATTATTGAATTGATGAGAAATTTGGATTGTGTAATTGGTAAAATATTTTGAATCATAATTAATTGAAAATGATAATTATGAGATGATTGGGTAAACCCTAATGGGTTAAATTTCATTATGGTAATCATTTTTAGATGTTGTAAAAGGTGAATTGTTCATATTATTCTATGTGATTACTTTATTAAATCATGAATTTTTTATAGATTTACTGGAATATCATGATGTCAATTGTGATAAGGTTGTTAATTTTTATTTACCACTATTTATTTAATAAATTTAATATTGATCTGAATTTATTTTTATATGAGTGTATGACATGGACAAAGGCTCTAAAAACCCATATGTGATAAATGATTTTCAGAATGAAACTGAGGCTCCAAATATTCCTATGATATTGTGTAGTGGGATATGGAATAAGTCTTTAAATACCCATATGGGAGAGTGAGTGTGGTAATTCTTCTGAGGTTCCAAATACACATATTGAATTTTATAGTGTGGGATCAAGATAAACGTTCCAAATACCGATTGAGTTTGGGACACTAAATTAAATGCCCATGAGAATGGAAGTGGACTATGGTTCCGAATTCCCATGATGTAAATTGGAATGAAATGGTTAATGAAATATTATGTGTTATAATTAATTTTGAATTTATCAATGTGAAATGGATCAGATGCTAGAACTAACTGATGTAGTTATTGAGGTTTTTACTGTCTCTATTAACCTGATTGTTTCTGTTGTTAATTAAAGGATAATTGAATATAAATTATATATAAGTTACTTATTTTAATTTTTAATTTATATAACTATATAAATTCTCATTGACTACATATTATTTTCGACGTTGTTGGTCATAGGATATTGGTTTTTACTCACACCCTACTCTGGCTGCCTGATATGTACCTATATATAATTAATTTTTGCTGGACATTTTAATGGGAAATGACCCATGTAATATTGATTAATCAAGAGGGACTGGCGATGATTGAACCTGAATTTGTTACAATGACCTCTTTGGATTTTTTAGTGTCTTTATTTATATTAGGATATTCAAATTGATGCATGACATTTATTTGGAATGACATATTAATTTTTTGGGTTTGTATTCACGTTTTATACTTAAATTGATTCGTTAATTTTCATCGTTTATTATTATTATATTTATTATATTTAATATTACTTATGTTATTGTACTACTTTGATAATGAGGGTATAGTCTCTCTAAGGACAAATATTATACCCTCGATTATATTCAGATGACTTTAGTGTATGAGACTATGAAATTGAGGTCATGTAATAGATAGGCTCAGTGTATCAGTGTGTGACACCCATTTTGGGATATTACATTATACTGTATTCAACCAAAAGGAAGCGTGAGGTAAGGGTTTTCACCTCAATCGCATTTCAATTTATAATTTTGTAATTTTATGCACCAATTTTTTTATATGGTCTATATACTACACCATTGAAAATTAATATAATGAATAATTATTCATTATTAGTATTTTATTTTAAATTATTCCATCAGTGTGTATTTAAATTTTATTATTTTAAGGTTAAATAAAATCAGAACTCGATTAGTTTTCATTTGGATATATTACCCTTTCATCATCTTTGATACATTAAGATTAAGTGTAAAATGAAATTTCATTAAATATTGTTTTATTCTCACTTGTTTTATGTGTATTAACTATTGATAAAAATAATTTATTAATTGAAATATTCTCACCTCAAAATTTTATTAAATTTAATGGTTTATTTCACTATATCATTCTCATTAATATTATTTAATCTTGAATTTTGGTAGAGATAAATTATTTTTTAAATGTATAATAAGACAATATTATTTTCTCAACCTATTTTTATTAATGTTATTTTCTAGTAATAATACTACATTATAACCATTTATACTAAAAATGATTATAAAAATATTTTTGAGAATATATGACAACATTTTCCTCTTCGGACATAATTTTTTCCTTCCAAAACCATGTCTTCTGAAAATATTTTCAAAAATGTTCTAACCATTTGAAAATATTTTATTCAATAAATTTTTACCCATTTTAAATATTTAAAAATAATATTCAAAAATTTATTTCTTTTTCAAATAATTCATTTTTTTTAATTTTATGTATAATGTGAATGAAATATTTGTTTTATCATAGTTGGGATTAATGTAATTCTCATATATTATTACCAATAAAATATTTTTAAATATCCTTTTTATGTTTTAAATAATTCATTCATTAAAATAAATTATATAATTTTTTTTCATTTTTATAAAAATTAATTATTAATATGAAAGCAGTGGTTTTAGTGATTAATTTTTCATTGATGTTTTTCTGTTTTTTTAATTGATCAATGAAAAGTTCACTTTATTAATTGTTAAATGGATATATATTGCATTGATACAATATTTATATTTTCTATGTATGTGTTATGATCATTTTGGAAAATGAGATTACTGAAATTCACTTTCTTGATTCATTTTTTTCCCGTCATTATCTTTCCTTTGAAATATTCACAGTATTATAATAATTGGAAATTAGATATAGCATAATATCTATATTAATTATCATGTATATTTTTATTGATTAAACCTTGACTTATTTATACTTATTTTTTAATTTTAAAGCTAATTGATTGAATTGTGAAATATTGATAATCTATATACATTCATAAATACATATATTTTATAATTAGGCACATTTTTCCTGAATTAAACCAATTATTAAATATATGTGGAATTATTTGGACATGCATACATATATGGGGTACAATTATTATAAACCCCTAATTGCATCATTAGTTTCTGAAAGTGAATCAGTACGTAGTAGAAAATCAGTTGTCCTGGCGTGAGGGTTTTTTACCTAGTACTTATAAACAATATTGAGCATAGATATTGAAGGTATACGTATCATGCCCCTAATACATGATGTCATACAATTAATCATTTCTGTCATTTATAATTAGTTTATTTATATACATGATTTTTTGACAATGTTATTATCTCTAAATTACATTCATTGTTATACATTGATTAAATTGAATGTCTTTGAAATTATTTAACAAACTATACTGGTTATTCCTTGTCCCGTATGCTATTAGTTTTTTGGATTAAATAGAATGTGTTTTGTAATTTTCCATTCCATATTTCATGTTCTCCATGAACTACAGTGGTGGCGGTATAGTACCAGGTATTGTAGTTACATGTTATTGTAGCAGTTCTATTCTCTAAAAGGGCTCTTTGGGCTATAGAATAGGCTTTGAAGACATGTATTAAAACCACATGGTATTTGGCCTACAGACTATGTAATGGGTCTCCCTCTACCCAGATAAAAATATGTCTTTTCTTTAAATAATAAATGAGGCTTGGCCCCAATCCTTTATAAAAACCATTGATATTATCTATGGATGAACTTCCATCACATTTTTTTTGATTATGTGGCACATTTGTTAAATTAATTACTTTTTCTATATTTTTTATTTTTATTATTTGACAATTTCTTCCACTTTCCATAACCCTTACGATGAATTTTATATCACCCAAATTTTTTTCATAGTCTATCAAATCCATGAATTTTATTATGAATGATATACAGAAATCCTATAATGGGAAAAATGATATTCTAGAAAATAATTATCTTCTAAATTCTGTGTTCATATTTATGAAAGGATCAAGTGTGTAATTAGTTAAGAAAGACTACTAATCTATTCATTCCATCATAATGAAATTCCATGTATCATACATCAATGTATTAAAGTGTACATCTACTTTGAGATACTGGGGTCAGTATCAATACGACCTCTCTATCATATATTAATGCTTAAAATGATATTGAAATCATTACATAATTTTAATTTTCTGATTCCATGTATAATAAAATATTACATTTAATTTTAAAATGTGATAGAAATAAATTTTAATCTAACTACACATACCAGAAGAAGAAAGAATATTTATAAAAAATTATTTTAAAAAAATAAAACGAACTTACACTTATTACCTACCAATTAGTAATCATTAAATGAGATTTTATGAATTTTGTAAATATATTATCAATAAATTTTATATAAAAAATATTTGGATGTAATTAAGATAATTAATTTAATAACAGGTTTCACATAAAAATATATTTGGAGAATCACTATTGAACCATTATAATATTCCAATTTAAATAAACAAGAAATTTACTTAGAATCCATTAACTAAATTTTATCAATACATTTTAATTAAGATAACCATTTCCATTAAATTAAATTATTTAATTTAATGTTAATTTTATATAAATATAAAATGTATAAAATACTTGTAACAATGAAAATATATTTCATTTATTGAATTCATAATTAAATTATTATTTTTAAAAAATTATACCAAGGAATCCCCTTAAAAACACTACATGTGATGTAATGGAATGATATGAAATTGTGGTAGTCTCATGTAATGATTTAGGTAACATAGATCTCATCAAGATTTCCATGAGCATGAAATTCTCTGGTTTATGATTTTAAAAAATCTAGACATGTTGTTCCTCATTTTATTATACGTAATAAGAAACCCCTAGTGATGTTGCCTCCCTTAAATTAGTAGAAAATTGTCCTTATAAAGAAGAAATCTACTAGTTTATTTCATCTATGACAATTTCTGAAAAATTATTATGATTAGGTTACTTATATTTATACACTCGAATACAATGATTATGTTAAAGTGTTCATATTTTATGATGTTATTATTTATAATTTATTTAAATGATTATTTATATCAATAATTATGGTATCATTATCCATATAATCCCAAAATACACATAATCCCAATGGAAATATAAATAATTTTCATATATTTCCCTATATGTAACCTATCTTAAATTCTTGACAATATATGTACACAAGAATAAAAATATATATTTTGCATCATCTATAATATTAAATAATTACATCTCATTAATATACTAATAGTGAGAAAACATAATGCTTTAGAGAAATTATAGATGAATTTTTAATTTTGTGAAAAAATGTAAATTTAAGGGGGTTTGATCTCAAATTCTTAGTTGGAGAGAACAAAATCGATGTGTTATAAAATAATAGATCAAAATCATTAGAGAAACTTAATAAGGGAGAAATATCTGATTAAAATTAATATGTAATTATTATAGTTATATTAATTTATATATATAGGTACATTAATATATTAAGGTATCATTAAGAAATCATTTATATATCATAGCATGAAAATTTTGCAATAATAAATATTAATAATGATCCTCTGAACAAAATATATTATTATAATACAACATTGAAATGTGGGAAATCCATAATAATAAGAAATCATGATAATGTAAACATAGCTAAATATAATCAGAAAAACACATAATATTATGAGAAAAATAAATCCAATAATAACAATGCATAATATTTTGAGAAAATATAAACTCAATCATACACTCACACAGAATTTGTGGGAAAATATAAAAATTATCATGTCGATAATAACATCACTATCATAATGTATATATAACATTTCCATAAAATATTACGGCTTTAACAACCCACATATCTGATAATTATAAACAATAAAAATTTATGCCCCATAAAATAAATGACATATTTTCATTTTGAACATGCATTTTTTTTGAAGAAAATAAAATTGTAACATTATTTCACCTAATAAGAAATATAGAGTTGTTTTATATGTGAAATTAAGTATTTTTAAAAGATCCATTAACATAAATGAGATATATATTTTAGTGATTGATATGTTAGATATAATAATTTTTTTAAAGGGTTATAAAATCAATTTAACATTATAAAAAAAATTCATAACATATTTTTATGATTTTTATTAAAATTGGATGTTCCAAGTCATGATAAAATCGATTTATAAAAAGGCAAATAAAATCATTACCATGAAATTAGTTTAAATTCATCCCAAATAATTTATCCTATATACCAAAATAAATTTAACATATATATATTTGATGTGGATGAAAAAAATATATATGAAAGGTAAAAGGAATGCATTTGTAATCTTTTTTGTATTTATTGATTAAATACAAATTTGGAAATGAATAATTATTTTTATATTGGTAAAGATATATATATATATATATATGGTGAAAATATTTTTAAAAAATTATTAAATCATAATAACCAAATTAAATAATCATTCCATTGGTCATGTTTACGTTTTCTTACTCAGATAATGATATTTTTATTTATAATGCATCAAACTCATTAATTATAGATTATTATTAGTTGGTTAAATTTTTAATATAAGTTTTGGATATCTTTTTTAGGTTCTCACTCAACACTAGAAGCATTGCTATAATGTAATAAAAATATTTTTTGTGTGAATTTATAAATAAAAAATCATTGTGTTGATGGAATTTAGACAGGGATAATAATTATGTAATATAGAATATGATAATTATATATAACATTACAATATTTTTACAGTGAAATAAACATACAAAATAATATGATATTAAAACAAATGTTTTTTCCTTAAAGATAATTATAGAAAACCATATTAAATAATAAAATGGTAATGTATAACAATCATAGATGAACATAAACTAAGAACAAAGTTTTTGATCAAATAAAATAGAAATTGAATAAAAAAAATACTTACCTTAGATTACCTCTTAGAAGAACACACTATAACCTCATGTATAATCAATAAATTTTATTGTAATTATATATAATAAAAATAGAAATATTTATTTTATTTTATTTCATCTATTCATAATTTCATAACACCCGTATATTAATTTTTTGTTAATGCTAATATATGTGTATTAATGATGTTATTTTTTTATATATTTGATAATATGTTTCTTTTCCTTAATCATATACCCTCTGTCATTTTAATATATAATGGTCAGGTTGGTAACATAGGTCATTATTGATATAGTTTTAAATTTCGATGGCCTTTTTATTCAAATTATGTCTAAAATTCATAATGACCATCTAGAATATAGTTATTTGAATTTTGAATCATTAAAAATAATTATATTTGTTAATTAATCGAAGTGAATATTTTAAAATTTATTATTTTTGAAAACATATATAATTAATAATTATTATATCATATTACTAATATTAATTTATCAATATTCCTTCATCACATAAATATTTTAACATTTTTCATGTTGGTGAAAAATTTGAAACAAACAATATTCTATGAAATTGAATGATTTTATACGTGGATGTTATTTTATAGATATAATATCATAATTTTATGAAATTATTATAAATGAGGTAATTATTTTGATAAATGAAATTTTAGAATATATTAATGAAATAGATAAATAATAAGTGATTAGGGAGTCGGTAATATATTTTTTGAGGACTTGGATATTCTTTTAGAGAACCCCTTATAAGGGGGTTATTTTTTTGGTTACGATGTCAGTCATTTTAAAGACGATATCAAGTGGAATTTTTATAAATTACACTCAATAAATAAATATGGAATGTATTTTGTTCTATAATGGTTATCCTATTATGGAAATATCTTTCATTTAATTTTGTTATAACTATAATTACCTAATAATACCATTTTTTGTATTTTTTGTTATATTTTTAAGGCATTAATCCACAATTTATCCACTTCTTTAATTTTAAAGTTACAACTAATTATATACCCCAAAAACATATTTTTTTTATCAAAATGAAATTAATCTCATTAAATGATTAAAAATTTATTGTACTAAACTTTATTAAAAATACTATTGATTTAATTTCTAAAAGTTGTAAAAATAAATTTTAAATAAATAATTCATAAGCAGAAAAAGCCTTATTTTTAATGTTTCTTTTTGTATGAAATACTTTTCAACTTAATAAATTAATTGTAAGAATATTTTTTGGAATATTCATGTATTATATATATTTTTCAATAAATTTCATTTAAATAATTCATCACTAGTGATTAATTTTTTAAAAATTAAATAATGTTTCTCATAAAAATAAAATAATTGTAAAATATATTGATATTAAATTAATTGATTTATTTCATAAATTTTTAAAAAATATAAATTTATTTAAAACGAGTTACGAATATTTTATCAATATATTTGAATTATAAAACCAGTCAAATTTAATTAATGAAATTTTTTCATAATTTTGTGAATCTTGAAAATGGTGGAAAATTGAAAATATATATTTATTATTCATTACATTTATAATTAATTGTTTATAATATAGTAACATGATCTTTAAAAAAACCTCTAGATATCCACATAAGATTAATGGGTAAGATAAAATTTTTGGAAATCGTGGTTGGTGATTTTTCTAGCATGGAGTTTAATGTGATTTCCACAATCTTGATCTTATCCCCCAAATGATTTCACTAATTTTTTATTTTTTTTATTTTTATCGAAGATATGATTGTAGAATGACTGAGAAATATTAATTACATTCCATGTTCAATTAAATTATAATCAAAATGAATACATACAATAATTTATTTCATTTCTACCCCTTTAAAAATATATTTTATATGATGATTTAATTAATTTATACTAACCAATTCAACAACTATGCAACAATCATCATATATTGTGGAAATACTATTTATTATATTTCTCACTAATTTGTTATATGCCTATTTATTTAATTGTTATCTATATAATCTCAACATGAATATAATTATGAAATCTATTCAAATAATGGTCACATTATATTCCCATATATATCCTCAAACACTATACGAAAATAACTCATATAAATATATATTTATCGTATTTTTATATTTTGGTTTTCATTAAATTTTTATTATTAGTAGTATGATCTATAAGGATGATGGATGAGTAATATTTCAAATGATATATATAATTATTTACATATTATATTATTACATTTATAATTTCTTTAATAATGTTTTATATAACCATCTTGTAATGTATTTCATTTTTAATATAATTTTAATACATAATAAAATAATTAAATGATCATTTTTCAATATTTCATGAGAAAATATTTATCTTAACACTAAATTTATATGTACCATTTTTTTGGTTTGTTGAAATAGAAATTTTAAGATGACTATTTTTAAGCATCATTTAGATATTATTTTTTTGATTGTTATAAAAGTTTAAAATGATTGGCATACAAGATGCGTGAATATAATCTTACAAATAATTAATTTTATAAATATTATTTATGGGATATGAAATAAAATTTTCACATGAATGAATCTAGATAATTTTACTATTATTATAGAAAAAAACATAGACACATTACAACAGAAAATAAAATTGAATATGGATTTAAAAATGAAAGGAATTTATAAAACTAAGTTAAATATTTAATTTAGTGTTGTGATGTTTATAAGGATCTCTAGTAAGGATAATGATTATGATTATAGATTTGATTATATGTAAATGAAAAATTGAGTATAATTTGGATCTATACGAGGGACCCCTCAACGAGAAGTTAATATTTGGAAATGGAAATATGTGTACATGTAGCGGAAACACAAAGATTAAAATTGATATTTATTATCAAAACATTAATAAATAGAAAAAAATCATCTATAACACAGAAAATATTAATTTTGGAATTTGTAACTTTTATAAAATACATTGGTTATATTTTTTATGTATTTTTTTCCTTATTTTCATAACATTTCTTTAATTTCTAAATTCCATTATTTTTTGGAGTAATGCGATACTTTAATACATAAAATAAAAAATTTAATGTGGTTTTTATATGAAATTTAGGAATAATTTATATTTCATCACATGTAAAGATGTATTCTAAATGTAATTTGGGGATAGGAGTTGTATTGTGTACACTAATGACAATGAGGGCCATATTCTCCAAAACATACCTCGCCTTAGTGCCATTGAGGTTAATTCACGAAATTTTCATATGAGTATTAGACACTATAATTCTTCTAAATTGGCTAAATATAATTGGAGATTAATAGTTAAGGATCTACTATAACATATGTTAAATTATTCTAGAGTCTCTAAACCAATCTAATATTCTAAGAAACATATGTCGAGCTTTAAATCTTATGGGTGATGTATCGACATCATAACAATTATAGTTACAATACAAAGATGATTTTAAATTAATGAAAACTAGACTTATTAGAGATTAAATCTATATTTATTACTCTTTATTATTAAAATATATTAACCTTGGTTTACTTTTCCACAGTTATGTTAAAATAACTCTCTAATTTTAAAATATATTATATTTTTTATACAATAATATAAATAAATAAATGGTCACTATCTAGAGTGATCAAAGTAGAAAATTTAAATTTCTTCATTAGATAATTTTTTAGTGAAAATAGAATCAATGATTATATCTCATCAATAAGAAATCCAAAAAATAATGGTTCACTTATTAAAAGAATATGACCATTCATGAAATTATTCAAACATTTATGTTAGATTATTTTGTTTCTATATACATTTGGTGTGAATCCAAATGTACTACTTATTATAATGTAAATAATTCCCTACTTAATCTAATTGTTGATAAAAAACCATAACAATAGTTGACCATTAGGTAGCGATTACATATTAACAACAATTATTCTAGATGAAAATAAATCAATTTTAAAACTAAATTAATATTTATAAAAATATTGGTTAATAGGATAGGAATTGTATATATCATAGTTTCTCCACAATTAGTAAAGAGAGTAATTTTAAAAAATTCCATAAAATAATTAGCACATGTTATGTTTGATGATACTATTTAATTTCTGATGTCAAAAAATCTTAATTATGAATTTATTATAAATATGTTTTATCAAAATTCTCTTTGTTCACATCCATATTATTGAACCACATTACTTATAAATTAGTATAATGGATGATATTCTATGTGAATTTTAATCGATAAATATATGAATAACTTCCTTCCTTTATTATCTTATAATATGATATACATAAGGAATTCTCCAAATGATAATATCACTGTTTATATAGATCAGCATGATAATACTAAAAATTTGTTATGAAATGAATCCAAATATTGTATATTTCATATCCCAATTTGAAATAATAATGGAACATGATTCCTTGAATGATGAATTGTTTTTTATTCATATACGATACGATCTTAGATTATTTTAATGGAAGAAATTTTAGTCATTTTTAATGGCCCAAATGATCCTTCAATTACATGAGGGAAATGGGTATTTTGAAACACGAATAAGGAGAGTGGAATTATTTATCAATATATATAAGGAATAGTTTATATGATTAATAATAACATCAAACGAATATATTAAGGAGGAACATATTTCCATGTATCTGGAATAAAAATCTATTCAATTAATTTTAACCTTAAAATACCATATAAATATTACACAATTTCAAATGTTTGTCCAATGTGTATTTGATAATTGATTTATTAAATAAGAATTTTATTTTGAACACCAATCTTTTTTTGAATTCATTAATTTTATGGAACATGTATTTAATTGTATTATTTCACTTTATAAACTAAAAAATGCATCTATAGCCTCGTTTGATATATTATCGATATTTTATTAAATATTTTGTAACTGAATGGTAGATCTCACTTTTATAATCATGAAATATTTTAATAAACACTATCATCATATAGATATTGATTTAGGTAATTATTTTCTATTCAACACAAAATCATATTTTCATAGTTTTTTGAGCTTGTACATGGTGATTATGAGATGAGTAAGATGGGTTAATTTAATATCTTTTCCAAATTGAAAACAAGTAATATACCATGAGGAAAATTTTAAAATAAATATATGTACAACATATATTTTCTTAAACAATATTATTTTTTAAAATGGTTTTTATATTATAAATATATTATGTACACTATATAAAAATATGATCATAATAATTGTTCAAAAAAAGTTGATTAGTGAATGTTTAATGGGATGAAAATATGTTTATGTTTCTTAATTTCTAGTATAAAAGACTTTTTGATACTAGTGTGACATTATTTGAGATTTCATGAAAAAATAATGCAATTACATTTTAAGGAAATTTAATGGTTCTTATGATTTAATAAAGGACCCATAGTTATTTGAATTCATTATTCATCCCAAATCAATTTTTTCTCTTACGATTTATTCTAATGATTGTATTATATGTTATATAATGGATAAATATAGTAATTTTAGAAATTTTCATTTCCCTGGTGAAACATTAGATTCAGGGACTGACAATAGATACATTCACATTCACTTTATACATCTTTAAATTAAAAATTGGGATCTAGATATTGATGTGGGAAATTGTTTTCGATATAACACATATAAATTATTTTTGGTCTAAGTTTATGTAAAAAATAATAATATGTCGGTGATAAAATATGTTTACCCATTATATTAATGAAACACATTATTAAGGAGGTAGACACATTGATATAATTGACTAACACCTTTGAGAGAACCCATTTAATAGAGAAATCATTCTTGAGATTATGGGAACTAATAATATTCCCCTAATTTTCTTATGAAACACTTAGATAATAATACATTTAAATATATAAAATTTTTTATGTGTAAGTTTAAAAATAAATTGTCATATGTTCTCTTTATTGATACATTTCCCCATAACATTGAATTAATATTTGAGAAGGAGAATGAAATTAAATATTTATAATTAGTAATAAAATAAATTTTCAATTATGAAGAAATTTTTTTCTAAAATATATTTTATTTGAAACTATTTGTAACAAAGTTATGTTTCCATTATATTTAATTGTTGTTATGTTGTAGAAGTTATCCTTTACGTAAAATTAAATTTGTTACGTGATGTATAATTATATTTTTCTTTATGATTACTCTTTTTCACTGATCATTGATTTTATATTTATACAATTTAAATTTACATTCATACATTTTGGATTTAGATTTATGTATTATTGAATTATATTTTACATATATATGTGGTTACCCATATAGTTGAAAAACCATTTCTTCTTTTTTCTCGTATGATTTTACCTTTATGATATTGGGTTTCTTATCATGTTATACACAATATAATATCAGTTTTTTTGTACTAATCATAAAATATTATTCTTTACTTTATAAATGTTATTTTAAATAATATAATATATTTACTTAACAATGACTTCTGAAACCACCGTTAAAATAATAAGATCATCAGTATTCATTAGATGATAGTCATTGTAAGGTTTAAATATTTTGTTTGTATCGTACGTTAATTATTATTAAAAATATTATTTTCAATTTTAATTATTCATAAATGGGGGGAGATAATATCATTATGATTACTCAGTATGGTATATGTAAATGTCACTGGAAGAAATAAAAACATAAGGGTTGGAAGTTTTTTTTTCAATTGATGAATTCTAATAAGACCTAATGAATTTAAAATAATATTATCTAAATAATTATTTCTAACAGATGTTCATATATATATATATATTATAATCTTCTTAATGAATTATATTGTGTTTAATCTTATTTAATAACAAAAATACATAGAAATAATGGGATAAATAGAAGAAACAAATATTTTTTTCCTTTCTATATTTTTAATGGTAAATATTAGAAAAATTAGAGATGGTATGTTTTACGAAATGTTTATTTCATATTAATAGGGGAAATGTTTTTGAATAGGAAAAAATATGTGATAAAGAGAATCTATTTTTCCTTATTGATGAATTTTATTTTTCTTATATATTAGATCAAGGGGTTTTTATCAGTTTCTTTATAATAATCTTGTTTTATTTTTATATCAATCATAACTTTTTACTATTCTTGCATATGTGTGGTTCTATTTTCAAAATTGGGGAATTTTTTCCCATGTTACTCATCTACATCATTTTTGAAAATAACTACACTATTCACTTCATTTTCATTCAAACATTATTATATTGAATATCAACTTTTCCTAAAGACTTATTAATTTTTTGTTTTTGTTCTAGTTAACGAAAAAATCCAAATTATTTATAGAACATTATGAAGGAACACTAGAGATTTCATAAAATTAAGTGGTTCAATTTCTAATGTTATTGTAACCAAACGATATGTTTATGGATGTAACCATTTGGGTACGTTAAAATGAATTACAAAAATTGAAATAAGAAAATAATTTAATAAATTATATAAAATTATACTACTGATAAATAAATTAATTTTAATCTATAATTTTTGATTCATTTTTTTATATCAGTGATTTAGTTATAGTGTTATTTAGTGTTCTTATAAATATAATCCTTGTATTTGTATTTTGATTTTTTAAGGCGAAATATTCCCTTTTACGCATTGATTTAGATCCTAGTGATATGATATTTAATGTATATATTTTTTATTTTAATTTTCATTGGTCAATGAGATTCAATATGTTTATTAAATATTATTCCAAATATTTAAAACTATGATATTTAAGGATGGAGTTTTTTGAATCAAAAAGATCATATGGTGGAAATGAGACAGAGATGTGTGTTGCAGACATTGTATAAAATATTTTTTTAAGTATGAAAAATTTTATACTTAAATTGGTTGACTGAAAATGAACCCTTTTTGATATGTCATACTTAATACCAATCTTCATATCCTAGGGAAAATAACTAAAATAAAAGGATGATATTAAAATTGATGTTTGGGTAAATAAGGGAGATATCAAACAAAACATTAGCAAAAGGATTTAAAGACATGATCAATATATTTGAAAATTATACCGTATGTATCGAAATAAAAATCGTAATTCATGGAATAAATGTTATAACTTCATTATAAAATGAATCTTAATAGAATTAATAAACATTAACAATGATATTATAGAATATGATATTTAATTTTTTCATACCTATTAAAATAGAAAATAATTATATATTATTCAAGGATTATTTCCCATAATATCATAGTGTAGAATGTTCCATAATGAACCAAGTTCACTCCACATGTCTGCCTTGTATTACAGAATAGGGATTAGTTATTTCATATCCCTATGTATCTCATGAGATATAAAACATTAATCAATGCATTGGGAAGTGATATAGGTCCCACTTATCACATAATGAAAATCATTCATATTTATTCCAAGAGAACCTAAACCATTCATTATATCATATCCAAGTAATATTAATGGGATTTGATAAACATTGCATCATAACAAAACCCATATATCACAAAGGTGTTTTGTTACCATTTCAACATTTCATCATAAATATAAACCATCCATTGAATTAATAAATATGGTATTCTTGTAAAATATTCAAATTGAATCATACGTAATATCATGGAAAATAATTTAATATGGGAAATTATTGTAAAAGAAAAATTGAAATATGTTTTTAATTAAAATAACAACTCCATTTTAAAATATATTCACTTTTTTTAAAGTTCCACACTTATAAATGAACGTATTTTCTTTTAAAATAATTATTTAATATTTTATAAGATGCATAATAAAATTAATGTTTCATGAAATTTTTAAAATAAGATCATTATATATATGATTCAAGCCTTATTTTCACAATTTCATAAGAAAATTTGAAATGTACCTATTTTTGGAATAGTTAAAATTATTCTTGTAAAACTATTTAATAAAATGTTATTAATACATAAAAATGATATTAAAAATCTTATGGGAGTAGTAAATACAATTTTGAAAATAATATTTCAAAAAATTGACATGATGCATAAATGTTCCCAACTAGATACATAAATAAAAACAACACCACATAAAGATATGATTATTAAATAAACACTTTCAAATTTGTAATTACTGTAATTGTATTCCCCATGAATGAAGAAAACATTAATGAGTATATAAATACCATTATTTTTTGGAAAAATAATAATAAAATAAATTCATGATTATAATATATGCCATTGATTTAAAATAGTTGTTGAATGAGTCATGTGTCCGATAGAAATAAAAGTAAGGTAAAAATACCATGTCTCAAGTCTCAACATTCTTTGTTCTCATTGAATACTTATCTTTATCACAATGACTTTTTTCAATATATTCTAAAGGAATCTTGGGATGATATTATGAGATGGAAATTACTTATAAGATCTGGATGGGGATGTGAATGAGTGAATGTGGCAGTGTTTGGTCGATCAAGAAGACTTGTAGTTGTGAAATTAAGTATGAGAGGAGGTGTCCTATTTATAATGGATGTGAGGGACACTATCCGAATTTCTCAAAATACTTATTTTGAATAAATTAAATCAAAATCTAAATACCTCAATATGGTAATGGATTTTAGAATATTGTGTTTTAGGGTTGTAATCCTATCAACTAATAACTTTTTACATGTTTTTGTTTAGTTATAATTGATATCATTTTGATAAACCCTATTATAACCTTTATAAATTGTAACTACGGTAAAAAAATTTCACAATAAAAGGTTTCAATTTTTACATATATTGTTTAAATATGAAAATTAATCTCAAATAAATGATATTTTATACCATACATTATACATGTTTTCCATTTTATGATTTTTATTATTTTTAAATAATTTAACAAATTAATTTTTCATAAAATATAATTCATGTCAATTTTGTCACTATTCATTACATTGAATTTAAGAAAATAAGTAAAAAAAATTACTTAAAAAATTAATTAACCAAATATATTTTATACTCATATTAAAAATTCATGGATTCCATTAAATAACATTATTTCTTTAAATATTTTTAATATAATTTTTTTAAATCATTTTATTAATTAAATAATTACTACATCAGTGTTGAGTAATTATTTAACGTGATTATTTTTTCACTAATAATTAAAAATAACATACCATGATAAAGATAAATATAGTTAAATTATTAATAATATTTATAGATTAAAATATATTTAGGTATCGTCTATTTTAAAATTTTATAGTTATTTAAAATATGAACATTACCTCTTTCACTTTTCCTTAAATAAAACATGTTAAACATCATAATTTCATTAAAATTTATATTAATGGTAATATAATAAAACATTGATAGTTTATAAATTAGAAATAATCATAAAATAAAATTATGGAATGTGTTTGAGAAATTTTATTGTTCTTATCATATTATTTTTAAATTAAATTACTTAATTTACCCTTGACTATAGTAACCAAAAATGACAATGATACAATACAAATTAAAAAAAATTAATTGATTAATTTTAAATAAATTTGGATGTAATGATTATAAATATGGAATAAATATTTCATAATTCAAAACTCAAAATTTTTAGAGATTATGTTTATGTTAATCCTCCAAAATGCAAGGAGATATAGTTTTTTTCTGAAACAATTCTTTTTCGGATTATAAAAAAATATAATAAATTAATGAATAAAATATATTTTATGAACAACAATTAGATTATATTGAATCAAATGGATCTATTTAAATTTAAATCAACTAAAAAATAATTTTACTCAAAATAAAATATTTTTTTTCAATTTAAATATGCATTTTTCATTATTCATCATAAAATCATACTTTTCATAAAACCATCAAAATATCACAATCAGAAAATATGAATATTTTTATTTCAAAAATTATACAATTTGTTTATAATTTTTTTTATAAAATTAACATAAATTGTTTTTAATATTAAATCATAAAAATAAATAAAAGCATTTATGCAGAAAACATATCTTTGAAGAATAAAATGACTTTAGAAATTGTGGGATTATTTTCTCAGAATTTTTCATTGCATTCACATTATGATGGAAAATTATATTTATTTCATTAATTTATTAATAATATCATTATAATCCAATAAAATGGTTTGTAAATAATGAAAATACAATATTATAATTATTTTTTGTAGTTATTTTAAAATCATGGAACCGTTCAACTAAAGGTATCAATGAAATAAGTTTTTTTAAGAGGAACAATTAAACTCATTAATTATAGATTATTATTAGTTGGTTAAATTTTTAATATAAGTTTTGGATATCTTTTTTAGGTTCTCACTCAACACTAGAAGCATTGCTATAATGTAATAAAAATATTTTTTGTGTGAATTTATAAATAAAAAATCATTGTGTTGATGGAATTTAGAGAGGGATAATAATTATGTAATATAGAATATGATAATTATATATAACATTACAATATTTTTACAGTGAAATAAACATACAAAATAATATGATATTAAAACAAATGTTTTTTCCTTAAAGATAATTATAGAAAACCATATTAAATAATAAAATGGTAATGTATAACAATCATAGATGAACATAAACTAAGAACAAAGTTTTTGATCAAATAAAATAGAAACTGAATAAAAAAAATACTTACCTTAGATTACCTCTTAGAAGAACACACTATAACCTCATGTATAATAAATAAATTTTATTGTAATTATATATAATAAAAATAGAAATATTTATTTTATTTTATTTCATCTATTCATAATTTCATAACACCCGTATATTAATTTTTTGTTAAAGCTAATATATGTGTATTAATGATGTTATTTTTTTATATATTTGATAATATGTTTCTTTTCCTTAATCATATACCCTCTGTCATTTTAATATATAATGGTCAGGTCGGTAACATAGGTCATTATTGATATAGTTTTAAATTTCGATGGCCTTTTTATTCAAATTATGTCTAAAATTCATAATGACCATCTAGAATATAGTTATTTGAATTTTGAATCATTAAAAATAATTATATTTGTTAATTAATCGAAGTGAATATTTTAAAATTTATTATTTTTGAAAACATATATAATTAATAAATATTATATCATATTACTAATATTAATTTATCAATATTCCTTCATCACATAAATATTTTAACATTTTTCATGTTGGTGAAAAATTTGAAACAAACAATATTCTATGAAATTGAATGATTTTATACGTGGATGTTATTTTATAGATATAATATCATAATTTTATGAAATTATTATAAATGAGGTCATTATTTTGATAAATGAAATTTTAGAATATATTAATGAAATAGATAAATAATAAGTGATTAGGGAGTCGGTAATATATTTTTTGAGGACTTGGATATTCTTTTAGAGAACCCCTTATAAGGGGGTTATTTTTTTGGTTACGATGTCAGTCATTTTAAAGACGATATCAAGTGGAATTTTTATAAATTACACTCAATAAATAAATATGGAATGTATTTTGTTCTATAATGGTTATCCTATTATGGAAATATCTTTCATTTAATTTTGTTATAACTATAATTACCAAATAATACCATTTTTTGTATTTTTTGTTATATTTTTAAGGCATTAATCCACAATTTATCCACTTCTTTAATTTTAAAGTTACAACTAATTATATACCCCAAAAACATATTTTTTTTTATCAAAATGAAATTAATCTCATTAAATGATTAAAAAATTATTGTAATAAACTTTATTAAAAATACTATTGATTTAATTTCTAAAAGTTGTAAAAATAAATTTTAAATAAATAATTCATAAGCAGAAAAAGCCTTATTTTTAATGTTTCTTTTTGTATGAAATACTTTTCAACTTAATAAATTAATTGTAAGAATATTTTTTGGAATATTCATGTATTATATATATTTTTCAATAAATTTCATTTAAATAATTCATCACTAGTGATTAATTTTTTAAAAATTAAATAATGTTTCTCATAAAAATAAAATAATTGTAAAATATATTGATATAAAATTAATTGGTTTATTTCATAAATTTTTAAAAAATATAAATTTATTTAAAACGAGTTACGAATATTTTATCAATATATTTGAATTATAAAACCAGTCAAATTTAATTAATGAAATTTTTTCATAATTTTGTCAATCTTGAAAATGGTGGAAAATTGAAAATATATATTTATTATTCATTACATTTATAATTAATTGTTTATAATATAGTAACATGATCTTTAAAAAAACCTCTAGATATCCACATAAGATTAATGGGTAAGATAAAATTTTTGGAAATCGTGGTTGGTGATTTTTCTAGCATGGAGTTTAATGTGATTTCCACAATCTTGATCTTATCCCCCAAATGATTTCACTAATTTTTTATTTTTTTTATTTTTATCGAAGATATGATTGTAGAATGACTGAGAAATATTAATTACATTCCATGTTCAATTAAATTATAATCAAAATGAATACATACAATAATTTATTTCATTTCTACCCCTTTAAAAATATATTTTATATGATGATTTAATTAATTTATACTAACCAATTCAACAACTATGCAACAATCATCATATATTATGGAAATACTATTTATTATATTTCTCACTAATTTGTTATATGCCTATTTATTTAATTGTTATCTATATAATCTCAACATGAATATAATTATGAAATCTATTCAAATAATGGTCACATTATATTCCCATATATATCCTCAAACACTATACGAAAATAACTCATATAAATATATATTTATCGTATTTTTATATTTTGGTTTTCATTAAATTTTTATTATTAGTAGTATGATCTATAAGGATGATGGATGAGTAATATTTCAAATTATATATATAATTATTTACATATTATATTATTACATTTATAATTTCTTTAATAATGTTTTATATAACCATCTTGTAATGTATTTCATTTTTAATATAATTTTAATACATAATAAAATAATTAAATGATCATTTTTCAATATTTCATGAGAAAATATTTATCTTAACACTAAATTTATATGTACCATTTTTTTGGTTTGTTGAAATAGAAATTTTAAGATGACTATTTTTAAGCATCATTTAGATATTATTTTTTTGATTGTTATAAAAGTTTAAAATGATTGGCATACAAGATGCGTGAATATAATCTTACAAATAATTAATTTTATAAATATTATTTATGGGATATGAAATAAAATTTTCACATGAATGAATCTAGATAATTTTACTATTATTATAGAAAAAAACTTAGACACATTACAACAGAAAATAAAATTGAATATGGATTTAAAAATGAAAAGAATTTATAAAACTAAGTTAAATATTTAATTTAGTGTTGTGATGTTTATAAGGATCTCTAGTAAGGATAATGATTATGATTATAGATTTGATTATATGTAAATGAAAAATTGAGTATAATTTGGATCTATACGAGGGACCCCTCAACGAGAAGTTAATATTTGGAAATGGAAATATGTGTACATGTAGCGGAAACACAAAGATTAAAATTGATATTTATTATCAAAACATTAATAAATAGAAAAAAATCATCTATAACACAGAAAATATTAATTTTGGAATTTGTAACTTTTATAAAATACATTGGTTATATTTTTTTTGGATTTTTTTCCTTATTTTCATAACATTTCTTTAATTTCTAAATTCCATTATTTTTTGGAGTAATGCGATACTTTAATACATAAAATAAAAAATTTAATGTGGTTTTTATATGAAATTTAGGAATAATTTATATTTCATCACATGTAAAGATGTATTCTAAATGTAATTTGGGGATAGGAGTTGTATTGTGTACACTAATGACAATGAGGGCCATATTCTCCAAAACATACCTCGCCTTAGTGCCATTGAGGTTAATTCACGAAATTTTCATATGAGTATTAGACACTATAATTCTTCTAAATTGGCTAAATATAATTGGAGATTACTAGTTAAGGATCTACTATAACATATGTTAAATTATTCTAGAGTCTCTAAACCAATCTAATATTCTAAGAAACATATGTCGAGCTTTAAATCTTACGGGTGATGTATCGACATCATAACAATTATAGTTACAATACAAAGATGATTTTAAATTAATGAAAACTAGACTTATTAGAGATTAAATCTATATTTATTACTCTTTATTATTAAAATATATTAACCTTGGTTTACTTTTCTACATTTATGTTAAAATAACTCTCTAATTTTAAAATATATTATATTTTTTATACAATAATATAAATAAATAAATGGTCACTATCTAGAGTGATCAAAGTAGAAAATTTAAATTTCTTCATTAGATAATTTTTTAGTGAAAATAGAATCAATGATTATATCTCATCAATAAGAAATCCAAAACATAATGGTTCACTTATTAAAAGAATATGACCATTCATGAAATTATTCAAACATTTATGTTAGATTATTTTGTTTCTATATACATTTGGTGTGAATCCAAATGTACTACTTATTATAATGTAAATAATTCCCTACATAATCTAATTGTTGATAAAAAACCATAACAATAGTTGACCATTAGGTAGCGATTACATATTAACAACAATTATTCTAGATGAAAATAAATCAATTTTAAAACTAAATTAATATTTATAAAAATATTGGTTAATAGGATAGGAATTGTATATATCATAGTTTCTCCACAATTAGTAAAGAGAGTAATTTTAAAAAAATCCATAAAATAATTAGCACATGTTATGTTTGATGATACTGTTTAATTTCTGATGTCAAAAAATCTTAATTATGAATTTATTATAAATATGTTTTATCAAAATTCTCTTTGTTCACATCCATATTATTGAACCACATTACTTATAAATTAGTATAATGGATGATATTCTATGTGAATTTTAATCGATAAATATATGAATAACTTCCTTCCTTTATTATCTTATAATATGATATACATAAGGAATTCTCCAAATGATAATATCACTGTTTATATAGATCAGCATGATAATACTAAAAATTTGTTATGAAATGAATCCAAATATTGTATATTTCATATCCCAATTTGAAATAATAATGGAACATGATTCCTTGAATGATGAATTGTTTTTTATTCGTATACGATACGATCTTAGATTATTTTAATGGAAGAAATTTTTGTCATTTTTAATGGCCCAAATGATCCTTCAATTACATGAGGGAAATGGGTATTTTGAAACATGAATAAGGAGAGTGGAATTATTTATCAATATATATAAGGAATAGTTTATATGATTAATAATAACATCAAACGAATATATTATGGAGGAACATATTTCCATGTATCTGGAATAAAAATCTATTCAATTAATTTTAACCTTAAAATACCATATAAATATTACACAATTTCAAATGTTTGTCCAATGTGTATTTGATAATTGATTTATTAAATAAGAATTTTATTTTGAACACCAATCTTTTTTTGAATTCATTAATTTTATGGAACATGTATTTAATTGTATTATTTCACTTTATAAACTAAAAAATGCATCTATAGCCTCGTTTGATATATTATCGATATTTTATTAAATATTTTGTAACTGAATGGTAGATCTCACTTTTATAATCATGAAATATTTTAATAAACACTATCATCATATAGATATTGATTTCGGTAATTATTTTCTATTCAACACAAAATCATATTTTCATAGTTTTTTGAGCTTGTACATGGTGATTATGAGATGAGTAAGATGGGTTAATTTAATATCTTTTCCAAATTGAAAACAAGTAATATACCATGAGGAAAATTTTAAAATAAATATATGTACAACATATATTTTCTTAAACAATATTATTTTTTAAAATGGTTTTTATATTATAAATATATTATGTACACTATATAAAAATATGATCATAATAATTGTTCAAAAAAAGTTGATTAGTGAATGTTTAATGGGATGAAAATAAGTTTATGTTTCTTAATTTCTAGTATAAAAGACTTTTTGATACTAGTGTGACATTATTTGAGATTTCATGAAAAAATAATGCAATTACATTTTAAGGAAATTTAATGGTTCTTATGATTTAATAAAGGACCCATAGTTATTTGAATTCATTATTCATCCCAAATCAATTTTTTCTCTTACGATTTATTCTAATGATTGTATTATATGTTATATAATGGATAAATATAGTAATTTTAGAAATTTTCATTTCCCTGGTGAAACATTAGATTCAGGGACTGACAATAGATACATTCACATTCACTTTATACATCTTTAAATTAATAATTGGGATCTAGATATTGATGTGGGAAATTGTTTTCGATATAACACATATAAATTATTTTTGGTCTAAGTTTATGTAAAAAATAATAATATGTCGGTGATAAAATATGTTTACCCATTATATTAATGAAACACATTATTAAGGAGGTAGACACATTGATATAATTGACTAACACCTTTGAGAGAACCCATTTAATAGAGAAATCATTCTTGAGATTATTGGAACTAATAATATTCCCCTAATTTTCTTATGAAACACTTAGATAATAATACATTTAAATATATAAAATTTTTTATGTGTAAGTTTAAAAATAAATTGTCATATGTTCTCTTTATTGATACATTTCCCCATAACATTGAATTAATATTTGAGAAGGAGAATGAAATTAAATATTTATAATTAGTAATAAAATAAATTTTCATTTATGAAGAAATTTTTTTCTAAAATATATTTTATTTGAAACTATTTGTAACAAAGTTATGTTTCCATTATATTTAATTGTTGTTATGTTGTAGAAGTTATCCTTTACGTAAAATTAAATTTGTTACGTGATGTATAATTATATTTTTCTTTATGATTACTCTTTTTCACTGATCATTGATTTTATATTTATACAATTTAAATTTACATTCATACATTTTGGATTTAGATTTATGTATTATTGAATTATATTTTACATATATATGTGGTTACCCATATAGTTGAAAAACCATTTCTTCTTTTTTCTCATATGATTTTACCTTTATGATATTGGGTTTCTTATCATGTTATACACAATATAATATCAGTTTTTTTGTACTAATCATAAAATATTATTCTTTACTTTATAAATGTTATTTTAAATAATATAATATATTTACTTAACAATGACTTCTGAAACCACCGTTAAAATAATAAGATCATCAGTATTCATTAGATGATAGTCATTGTAAGGTTTAAATATTTTGTTTGTATCGTACGTTAATTATTATTAAAAATATTATTTTCAATTTTAATTATTCATAAATGGGGGGAGATAATATCATTATGATTACTCAGTATGGTATATGTAAATGTCACTGGAAGAAATAAAAACATAAGGGTTGGAAGTTTTTTTTTCAATTGATGAATTCTAATAAGACCTAATGAATTTAAAATAATATTATCTAAATAATTATTTCTAACAGATGTTCATATATATATATATATTATAATCTTCTTAATGAATTATATTGTGTTTAATCTTATTTAATAACAAAAATACATAGAAATAATGGGATAAATAGAAGAAACAAATATTTTTTTCCTTTCTAAATTTTTAATGGTAAATATTAGAAAAATTAGAGATGGTATGTTTTACGAAATGTTTATTTCATATTAATAGGGGAAATGTTTTTGAATAGGAAAAAATATGTGATAAAGAGAATCTATTTTTCCTTATTGATGAATTTTATTTTTCTTATATATTAGATCAAGGGGTTTTTATTAGTTTCTTTATAATAATCTTGTTTTATTTTTATATCAATCATAACTTTTTACTATTCTTACATATGTGTGGTTCTATTTTCAAAATTGGGTATTTTTTTCCCATGTTACTCATCTACATCATTTTTGAAAATAACTACACTGTTCACTTCATTTTCATTCAAACATTATTATATTGAATATCATCTTTTCCTAAAGACTTATTAATTTTTTGTTTTTGTTCTAGTTAACGAAAAAATCCAAATTATTTATAGAACATTATGAAGGAACACTAGATATTTCATAAAATTAAGTGGTTCAATTTCTAATGTTATTGTAACCAAACGATATGTTTATGGATGTAACCATTTGGGTACGTTAAAATGAATTACAAAAATTGAAATAAGAAAATAATTTAATAAATTATATAAAATTATACTACTGATAAATAAATTAATTTTAATCTATAATTTTTGATTCATTTTTTTATATCAGTGATTTAGTTATAGTGTTATTTAGTGTTCTTATAAATATAATCCTTGTATTTGTATTTTGATTTTTTAAAGCGAAATATTCCCTTTTACGCATTGATTTAGATCCTAGTGATATGATATTTAATGTATATATTTTTTATTTTAATTTTCATTGGTCAATGAGATTCAATATGTTTATTAAATATTATTCCAAATATTTAAAACTATGATATTTAAGGATGGAGTTTTTTGAATCAAAAAGATCATATGGTGGAAATGAGACAGAGATGTGTGTTGCAGACATTGTATAAAATATTTTTTTAAGTATGAAAAATTTTATACTTAAATTGGTTGACTGAAAATGAACCCTTTTTGATATTTCATACTTAATACCAATCTTCATATCCTAGGGAAAATAACTAAAATAAAAGGATGATATTAAAATTGATGTTTGGGTAAATAAGGGAGATATCAAACAAAACATTAGCAAAAGGATTTAAAGACATGATCAATATATTTGAAAATTATACCGTATGTATCGAAATAAAAATCGTAATTCATGGAATAAATGTTATAACGTCATTATAAAATGAATCTTAATAGAATTAATAAACATTAACAATGATATTATAGAATATGATATTTAATTTTTTCATACCTATTAAAATAGAAAATAATTATATATTATTCAAGGATTATTTCCCATAATATCATAGTGTAGAAAGTTCCATAATGAACCAAGTTCACTCCACATGTCTGCCTTGTATTACAGAATAGGGATTAGTTATTTCATATCCCTATGTATCTCATGAGATATAAAACATTAATCAATGCATTGGGAAGTGATATAGGTCCCACTTATCACATAATGAAAATCATTCATATTTATTCCAAGAGAACCTAAACCATTCATTATATCATATCCAAGTAATATTAATGGGATTTGATAAACATTGCATCATAACAAAACCCATATATCACAAAGGTGTTTTGTTACCATTTCAACATTTCATCATAAATATAAACCATCCATTGAATTAATAAATATGGTATTCTTGTAAAATATTCAAATTGAATCATACGTAATATCATGGAAAATAATTTAATATGGGAAATTATTGTAAAAGAAAAATTGAAATATGTTTTTAATTAAAATAACAACTCCATTTTAAAATATATTCACTTTTTTTAAAGTTCCACACTTATAAATGAACGTATTTTCTTTTAAAATAATTATTTAATATTTTATAAGATGCATAATAAAATTAATGTTTCATGAAATTTTTAAAATAAGATCATTATATATATGATTCAAGCCTTATTTTCACAATTTCATAAGAAAATTTGAAATGTACCTATTTTTGGAATAGTTAAAATTATTCTTGTAAAACTATTTAATAAAATGTTATTAATACATAAAAATGATATTAAAAATCTTATGGGAGTAGTAAATACAATTTTGAAAATAATATTTCAAAAAATTGACATGATGCATAAATGTTCCCAACTAGATATATAAATAAAAACAACACCACATAAAGATATGATTATTAAATAAACACTTTCAAATTTGTAATTACTGTAATTGTATTCCCCATGAATGAAGAAAACATTAATGAGTATATAAATACCATTATTTTTTGGAAAAATAATAATAAAATAAATTCATGATTATAATATATGCCATTGATTTAAAATAGTTGTTGAATGAGTCATGTGTCCGATAGAAATAAATGTAAGGTAAAAATACCATGTCTCAAGTCTCAACATTCTTTGTTCTCATTGAATACTTATCTTTATCACAATGACTTTTTTCAATATATTCTAAAGGAATCTTGGGATGATATTATGAGATGGAAATTACTTATAAGATCTGGATGGGGATGTGAATGAGTGAATGTGGCAGTGTTTGGTCGATCAAAAAGACTTGTAGTTGTGAAATTAAGTATGAGAGGAGGTGTCCTATTTATAATGGATGTGAGGGACACTATCCGAATTTCTCAAAATACTTATTTTGAATAAATTAAATCAAAATCTAAATACCTCAATATGGTAATGGATTTTAGAATATTGTGTTTTAGGGTTGTAATCCTATCAACTAATAACTTTTTACATGTTTTTGTTTAGTTATAATTGATATCATTTTGATAAACCCTATTATAACCTTTATAAATTGTAACTACGGTAAAAAAATTTCATAATAAAAGGTTTCAATTTTTACATATATTGTTTAAATATGAAAATTAATCTCAAATAAATGATATTTTATACCATACATTATACATGTTTTCCATTTTATGATTTTTATTATTTTTAAATAATTTAACAAATTAATTTTTCATAAAATATAATTCATGTCAATTTTGTCACTATTCATTACATTGAATTTAAGAAAATAAGTAAAAAAAATTACTTAAAAAATTAATTAACCAAATATATTTTATAATCATATTAAAAATTCATGGATTCCATTAAATAACATTATTTCTTTAAATATTTTTAATATAATTTTTTTAAATCATTTTATTAATTAAATAATTACTACATCAGTGTTGAGTAATTATTTAACGTGATTATTTTTTCACTAATAATTAAAAATAACATACCATAATAAAGATAAATATAGTTAAATTATTAATAATATTTATAGATTAAAATATATTTAGGTATCGTCTATTTTAAAATTTTATAGTTATTTAAAATATGAACATTACCTCTTTCACTTTTCATTAAATAAAACATGTTAAACATCATAATTTCATTAAAATTTATATTAATGGTAATATAATAAAACATTGATAGATTATAAATTAGAAATAATCATAAAATAAAATTATGGAATGTGTTTGAGAAATTTTATTGTTCTTATCATATTATTTTTAAATTAAATTACTTAATTTACCCTTGACTATAGTAACCAAAAATGACAATGATACAATACAAATTAAAAAAAATTAATTGATTAATTTTAAATAAATTTGGATGTAATGATTATAAATATGGAATAAATATTTCATAATTCAAAACTCAAAATTTTTAGAGATTATGTTTATGTTAATCCTCCAAAATGCAAGGAGATATAGTTTTTTTCTGAAGCAATTCTTTTTCGGATTATAAAAAAATATAATAAATTAATGAATAAAATATATTTTATGAACAACAATTAGATTATATTGAATCAAATGGATCTATTTAAATTTAAATCAACTAAAAAATAATTTTACTCAAAATAAAATATTTTTTTTCAATTTAAATATGCATTTTTCATTATTCATCATAAAATCATACTTTTCATAAAACCATCAAAATATCACAATCAGAAAATATGAATATTTTTATTTCAAAAATTATACAATTTGTTTATAATTTTTTTTATAAAATTAACATAAATTGTTTTTAATATTAAATCATAAAAATAAATAAAAGCATTTATGCAGAAAACTTATCTTTGAAGAATAAAATGACTTTAGAAATTGTGGGATTATTTTCTCAGAATTTTTCATTGCATTCACATTATGATGGAAAATTATATTTATTTCATTAATTTATTAATAATATCATTATAATCCAATAAAATGGTTTGTAAATAATGAAAATACAATATTATAATTATTTTTTGTAGTTATTTTAAAATCATGGAACCGTTCAACTAAAGGTATCAATGAAATAAGTTTTTTTAAGAGGAACAATTAAAAAAATATTAGGGTGTTAATTTATAACCCCTGTAAAACGTTTTTTTCATATGAAATTCAATAATTTGATATATAAAGATGAATATAACAATTTTTTGTAGCATCATTAGGTTCCCAAATAGCTTCTTTATGATTGTGGTTTCACCATAAAACATTCAAATGTGACTGGTCCTTTTTTTATCGCATTATCCATTCAAACCAAAATATCTATGAGTCATTTATCAACAGAAATATCATAATCCAGTGGTAAGACCTCTATATTATGTTCATGAAATGAATCATGTATGTAGTTCATTAAGAGAGATATGTGGAATACACCATGGACTTGGGAGAGGATCCATGGAAGTGGAAAAGTAAATGATTCTATCATGATATGATCAATTATTTTTATAAGAATGATATACATATATATTATATTTCATTTATTTCTTCCATATAGAAATTAATTTTAGGACCATGTCACCAACATCAAATTATTTATTGTATTAATGATTGTTACCATAACATTTCTATCCACATTGTGTAGTCCTTATACTTTGATGAATAACTCTTCTCTTCTCTTCTATATTATCCACTTTCTCAGTTCCCAATGATTTTCAAAAAAAATATTCATTATATTATTTTGTAATTAAACACTTATTTACATAATTGGATTTATAATTATCCTTCTAAATGCACTAATAGAGTATATCTTCTTCAGAAAACACAACATGATGAAGGTGTTGGTCCCAAAAACCCATTAAAATATATATAAAATCATCATAAAATATATTATAGATTTTTAATTATTCCCTCAAATAGACCAATTTTTTGGAATGATATACAACATTAACAATAAACTCTATATCATGATCTTTCCCAAACATCGAGTTAAACACTTGATTTTTATAAAATACAATTCACTATGGAATTATATGAAGCATTATCAATTTCTATATCTATATTACAGAAATAATATCCCATGAGAAATTATCCTTAATTGAATTAAATTGTACGGACTTTTTAAAGTGAATGATTTTAACTCATAATTTTCTAAAAATAAAAGGTAAAATAAATCATAAAGGTTATTAAAACCTTTAATAAAATATCTAAATTTTTTAATCTATCCCCCTAAAATAAATTTATCACTATATTCAAAACTAAAGGGTTGAATTTCCAAAAAATGTATACCAAAATACATGTAATCATGATAAACACCCATCACTGAAAACCTCAAAAGTAGTTTCAAATAATCTGAACTTATGATCATCCTTAAACTCATAAATCCATGATGGTATTTATAAATCTAATGTTAAAAAACATGGAGACATATACCCTTGGAATTAATCATATCTTTTAAAATATATAGAGATATATATGAATCAATATAACATTGTTAAAATACATTTGAAATATATTTCCTGAATATGAATAGATATTTAATTTAAGCCCCACAAATGAAATATTTTCATTGGAAATGTCCCTCATTTTTTATATAATTAAATTATTAAGTCACATCATTAAGATTAAAAATCGTCATGTTCTCCATACATTTGTCACTGAACACCTCCAAAATATTCTTGTTGATGACATTTTTCTCCACATATATAATATATTTCCTTTAGATTGAGATATTCTCCCAGGTTTTACATCCCATCATCATGAAAATTAAGAAACCGAATAATCTCTCATTTGTTTTTATAACTACATACTCTGCCAAAAAAATATCTTCCAATTTTTTTATGTGTTAGGAATCCCATTAAAGTAAATATTTTAATCATATATCTCGATAGTTAAATCAGAATAATAATAATATACATCTCTTCAATCATCATCTAATTTGCTTATTATAGCTACCGAATTGTATACCAGATTCACTATTAATGTGATTCCTCATGGTTATAGACATCAACTAATACATAAATCTTAATATAAGAAATGTGAATCATTATATAAAACCAAATAATAAAAAAACAAATATTATTTATAAATCATGAAACCATATTTTTATTATATGACACATTATGTTTATATTGAGTCACTCATAGTAATCATGTATTAAAATCCCTCATAATTGGTTTTAAATATTTTTTGAATTTGCTAGGAATATCCCCTAGGAGTGTCAAACTTAGATTGTAGCATGACCCTTTATCAAACCCAAGATGACAATAATGACCATCTTGATTTTACACTTTTTGTGTCACTACCCATAGGTACCTCTATGGAAAATCCAAATCCACATATAGTATATAGATAGGGTAATAATTCCATGGAATCTAATTTCTTTTTCCATTAACAATATTCAAAAACATTTTACTATATTTTTACTCAAACATAATCTTCTATTTAATGATTTCTTTAGAATTATCAATATAAATATACCCATGTATCTTATTGAAGTTTTCTCTTACTATTTTTGGAAGGTTAACTAATCCAATTCTCTAATACCAATTATAATATCCCATAGTTCTCATACATAGATATAACCTCTAAAATGTTCAATATTCATTTTATAATATATCATAACCATGCTCGAACAATATTTGATTATTTTCTATTTAGTAATCAAATCTTAATCAAATGGTTGGTGAAATATCTACTTCATCTCCAACTTATTTCATCATAACTAGAATCATTTATGACATGTCATACATAATACCATTCTATATATGAACAGAAAAAGTAACATAATGAAATGGTGATATCAATTTGTAGTGAGGTTAAATAAGAGGGATATCAAAAAAATTCATAAGGATATAAATCAATGAACAGAATATCTAACTTTTATACCCCCCATATCAATATCAAAATATTAATTCATGGAAAAAATAATTGAAGATCATAAAACATGAATCATTAATGAATCAAAGAATAGAAAATGTGCCAAAATAACAGAAGACATTGAATTGTGGAAAAAACAGAAGAATCTAAAATCATTTTCATGTTATTCAAGGATCATGTCCAATAAAATCATATATGTCTAATTCCCATTCTTAATCGAGTTCAATCCAGGTTCTATAAATTTATTATATAACAATGTTCACAACTATTCATTCCATGTATTATAAACTAGGTCAACACTCATTGATGCCATATATTAGTAAACATGGATCACTCTTATTATAGAACGATATATCTCATTATATATAAATCATTACCTAATGAATTATTGCAAGATAAAGGTCAAACCCATAAAATAATGAATCTCTAGATATGCGTAACAAATGGAAATAAAATTGTGATCATTTTATAACCCACGAAATTAAATGAGATCCATAAATATTTCATCATTTCATCAAAACAATAAATTATATAGAGAAACAAAAATGAATATATCCTTTGATCATATATAAACTAACGCATAAACAACATAAAATAATTTGATTTAAGAAAAAAAATTATTTTAAAAAAATCAATATTAATATTTCATGAGGAAGCACTTACCAGTTTAAAATCACTTATATTTTTCAAGTGCTACACACTTATAAATGAAAAAATTATCTCTAATAATAACCTTGTAAGATCTTATGAGAATATTTAATTAATTAAACACTCATGATGACTATACAAATTGATCATTCCATAGATGTTATGAAGAACAGTATTTAATATTATTTCATAAGAAAAATCACAATGTAAATTTTCTACAAAATGATAAAACTATTCCATTAAAACAATTCTAAAATAAGTAAAACATCATTAAAAATAACATTATTCACTCCTAGGGGAATAATAAAAAACTATTTTTTTATAGAAATCCTGGACATGGAATGGAAAATATTCCACAATGGAGACTTAAATAAAAAAAATATCAAAGAAATATGATATTGTTAAATAAACATATACCACTTTCTAATCAGTCAAATTGTATTCCCCATAAAATAAAGAAACTAAGATATATTTGTAAATCCAATAATTATATATATAAGACTCAAAAAATATATGGTATGTATATTAAAGACATAAAAAACATGTATTGTACATGGTCTTTTTCCACTGAAAAATAATCTGAGATAAAAATTGCAAACCTCATGTCTTTACATTCTTGGTTCACATTAAAACCCCTCTTCTTCGTAACAAATCCTTTAGACCTCTATTAATGTGTTCCGGGGTCTATAGTTGGTGAATACTAGGGCCTCCATAATTTAGAAAAGAATGTCGAGAAGACTATCTTGATGATTCTTTTCATGGTAGATGACTCATCTTGGTGAAATAAATTTGCGAAGAAGGTGTTCTTTTATAAAGATGGTGAATGGAACTTTTGATATTTCTCAACAGTATAATTTATAATAAATTAAATCTCAATAAAATTAAATCCAAATGATAATGGATTAAAAATTAAAGTGGTATAGTTATTTAATCACACAAAAAAATTATATTTCTAGATGTTATTGTGTAATTTTAATCCGTATCATTTTTTCGACCCTTAGTTATGATATTTTAAATATAACTATGTTTACAAAATTTTCAACATTAAAATCTTGTAATATTTAAATATAATGTGCCAATTAATGAATATTTTTCTAATTCATGATATTTTAGACAATAAAATATACCATTTTCCTTTATTTGTTATTTATATATTTTTTAAAAATTTAATAAAATGTTATGTTCATAAAGTTTTATTACCATCAATTTTGATATTACTTTTTAAATTGACATTAATATAATCAATACAACAATATAAAATCAAAATGTATATTTAATACCCCAAAGATATGTATTAATAGTATTTAAATGTCATGGATAACATTAAATAATTTTAATTAATTTTAATTTAATATTTTTAATAAAATTTTTATAATTTTTTATATTTAAATAATTAAAACATCTTCATTGTGAAATAAATTTAAATAATCTTTGTAATAACCCAGGTATTTATTGAATTATATATTTTGATTTCCATTAATACTTATGAATAAGATATAAATTTTTTATTAAAGGGGACATTTTTTTCAAAATCATAAATGACATGCAACAATGAGTTACTGCAAAATCATATGTTGTAGACAACAATGTGTTATAATGAAATACAATACAATAATATTAGTATTTTTTTAAATGGTAGTTAATTCCTAGCCTTGGGAATGACATGAATAAATAGTTTCAACTAAATATTGAAATGTGGTTTTCACATGATTAAATAATGATTCATTGGTTACCAAATATATTTGAAATGTAAATAAAATCCAATTTTAACTAAATGAAGTGTTCTTAGGAAAACCAATTTTAAAAAGAATAATTGTGTTTTCATATCACAATTTATGTATTTTTAATTAATTAAAAACATATGATATACATTAAATGTATTTTTTAAATTTCATATTATATATTTCCTCAATAAGATATAAGAAAAAATTTAATATTTTTAAATAATTGAAGTATTTTTCTAAAAAAAGTAGTTTTACCGACTTTGGGTGGGAAACCCTTTCAAAATCTAGTTTTTATCTCTTTTACATGTTATATTTGACAAAATAAACTTATTATATAGAATAGGGAGATAAAATTTAACTTTGGATGACATTATCTGTTTTCCGGGTAATGTTCATTTTTTAATGAATAGTGAAACACATATTTCATTTTAATTCAAAAGTAATTTTCGGCCTAATATATTTTTATAGTTAGACTATTATTTTATGTTTTTTAGGTAAATAAGGATTATGTATTTATAATTTAATTCAATTTTAGTCATTGTATCTAATTTCACATTAAAATTGGACATAAACAGATGTCTAACACGTGATTGTTATTATTTTTTTAAAAAAATTCTTGGTTTTGACAAGGGTAATTTATTTTACATTAAATAATAATTTTTTTTTGAATTTTGAGAAATATATTTAAATTTTTCGAATCAAGATTACAAAATTTTATATTTTTATCTTTTATTTTAGGAAACTTTTGAATAATAACATCAGTAATAATTTTATTTACCATTGTAATAGGGTAAATCTTATAAATAAAGGTATAATAGTATTATAATAATAATAAACAACTATAATAGGTGTTATAATCCTATTGGATTAGATAATTCCGACCATGTGAATCCTTGGGTTGATTTGGGGTCACCGTGGAGACACTTGGATGGTAAAACGGAATTTCATAACATTTAATTTAAATTAATAAAAAATTTAACATAAAAAATTATGTTTTAGTAAAGTAAAATTTATATGGGGTTATTTAAGTGTCATATTAAACCATAAATCTTCATTATAAAGATAAAAAAGATTTAATTTTCACGACCCACCTTCACCAAGTGGAGAGAAGTGACATCATATTTCTAGACCCATCATTATTCAAGTAGAAGGAGAGATAATAACCTCCCAGACCCACATTCAATAGGTCCTGGAGTGGAAAATAGCTCCAGGGGTATAAAATCACAAAAATTATTAAAGGCATTACCCTTTTTATTTAGTAGGATATGGAGATAAGTTAGTAAATCCCAACAACACCAAAAATGGAAATAAAAGTAAATCCAATAGCAAACCATTTTCTTATGCATGTCCAAATGTAAATGCTAAAAAGTACATAAAAACACCAAAGTAAGGTTTTACAAAAAGAAAACAGCAACTGTAACTATCCCAATGTCCAAACTATTATGGTCTCGCACGATCCTCGTAGTCCTCTGGGAAGCCTGAAAACAATTTATATACGTACGGATGAGTATACCTGTGAGTAAAGGATATAATCTAGCATCTATCAAGGAAACTATCCACCCCAACCATACCAAGGCACAGTCCCCAAATAACGCAAGTCAAGTAAGGTAATTGTAATAACACATCGATGTTTGGGTACCCCGTGAAACTTTCCCACTGTTTATTGATGACATCCTACATGTCAAAGCTCTCTCGCCATTCTCACCACAGTCCAACTACCATCACCATGCCCGCACACACATGGGTTACCACAACCAAACGTCCTGTGCGCAAACACCAAGGCAATCATTACCACACATTCTTCCCACAAAAGCTTGGACCACATCAACCACACTTAACCACGCCTGCAAACACCTAGGCCAGAACAACTACCGCCATTCCTGAAGACACTTGAGCCTTATCTCAAAGATACTTGGGAAACAAACTACCCAAAAAAACCAAGGCGAACCACCAAAAAATACCATTCCCAAAGAATACTAGGCTATAATTGACCTCAGGCCATCATAACCTGCCTGAAGGATCCTGGGATTCTCGGGAAATGGATAAAAAAGGAGCTAATAACCAGCCACTCATAAGAGTGTTGGAAAAAACACCCATCCCCATGAAATGGGGGATTTCATCCCAAAGTAATCAAATGGGTGGGATGCGAAAATGAAACATAAGAAACAAATTATACATTTAGGTAAATAAGTAGTCATCCCAACCTAGGGGTTCCAAATCCATCCAAACCACGAGCACCCTCATTTTTATTAATTCATAAGAAGCATCACACCCGCAACCATATCACAACTCATTTCAGAAAAAAAAAATTTCCACATTTAACCTATTATGGTTTCCATATTTAATTGATTACATTCAAGTAAATTATGCACTACTGGGCAACTAACAGGCATAACCTAAAGCCAAGGAAAATAAAATATCGAAATAGCAATTTAAGCATGTACACATGGTTCTCTTGTAATGTCACAACAACAAAAGGGATCTGTGAGATCCCTCAATGTACTAGAACCAAACCATGCAACACCATACAGACCTACATGGACTCGGATCCAAAAATTAACAACGACACCAGAACAAAGGATCACATCCCCATCCACATCGCTTCCCAATCATCAACTGTAAACATCAACGACAAAGCAAAATAGTTTATAGATTTGAATATGCCATTCGTTCAGTTCTGTCTTTCTATAAGGTTAACCGGGGTGGTCACACAAGGATTCGTATTCATTGGGAATCCATTTAATCAATCGAGATTATGTGATTTACATGTTTCTATGTATCTTCCATTCAATCATAGAAATATCCAAAAAAACAAAGGATCATTAGTGCATAAGAAAATACCACCAAGGGCTATGATTTTCAGTGGGTAGAAGCTCATACAATCCACAACAAAAAATCAAGGATAAAGAGTAAGACAAAAACATTTATCACACCCCCTTCATTCTATAAAAGTCTATTTATTATCTACATTAACGTTTTGTTTCATCCATCCACGTAGAAACAAAAGGTTACCCACCATGCATGAAACACTATAAATAGAGACTAAGGAAAAAACCTACATGATGATCAATGGTTGATTTTTATCTCCTCGGGCCCATAATTGGGGTGCATGACTTGTAGGGTACGAAATATAGGGACTCCCTAAATGAGAAAGAAATGCTACAGCATAGGTGCACCACTCTCCTCAAGATGGGGACTCAAAACGCACCAATGGGTCAAATGAACCTAGTCAAGAAGAAGAAGAATGTAATTCCAGTGCGATAAAAAGAGGAGAGATCCTGGAGATACAAGATAAGAATTTTTAAAATCTTAGCAGATTATGGTTTCACAACACCATTGGGTTTTACACATGATGTGATTAATTTTTATTGAACTTCTCATTAGGGAGGCAGCTGTAACAGATGTGAGTTAAATGATTTCATTTAAAAAGGGGAAAATTAGTAATAAGGATACACTCTGGGTATTTTGAGGTTCTCCCCACCCATAAGAAATTAAAATATTATTTATGGGGCTAAAAACGACCTTGATCCAATTTAAAATTGTAAAAATAGCCTAAAAGTGTCGTTACAAAAAAAAACTAGGGATGCAAACCCCGACATGGTCCACTAGCACCGATCTGTGACACTCAGATCAGTGACAAAATTATAGGTGTCATATAAATAGGTGACACACCGATCAGTGTACCACTGATCACTATCACACAGATCAATGTCACTCCAAATGGTGTCCCGACGATTGATGTCACAAATGGTGAACAACAATTACATCCATCGCTATATACACGACCCTTCAAATACGGGATCAATGTAAAGGGCATTCCAAACACTAGTAATTTGGAAATGGGATGGACCAGGAGAGTCTGGGACATTACATTTGATACCTCTCGAACTATTCTTGTCCACGAAAAATCAATGCTAGACCCTAAGAGAACAGAGGGGTCTGAACAACCACCTTTAAAGATACCACTCGGGGACAAACTACCCCAAACGACTATACCAATCCCAAGGATCACATTGACTCGATACACAGATCAGGGAGATGTTTCATTCATGTCATGATACTATCCTCTTTGGGCGGTACTGACTCACTCGAACGGGTTTAATCCCATCTAGCTTAATGAATCCTTTTAAGAGATAAGGTCCTCCCTTCCCCACATATCAGGTCATTTCATAAACATTTACCAGGTAAGGAAACAAAACATCACATAAAACAAAAAGGTTAGAATTAAATCTTAGATGGTAAAAATCAAGAACAATAAGGAAGTCTTTGAATAGAAACTCAAAACAGCTTTGGGTACTGGGTTAATTTGAGCTTCTCGCTCCCAATTACTCTCCTCAGGGCCCCCATGCATCCACAACATATAAACCAATGGTATGTTTTGTCTACTAAGCAATTTCTCCTTTCAATCGTCGATCTTCACTGGTCGCCCCACAAACATATCATAGTACCCTATAACCAACTCCCACAGTCAATGACATGGGAGTCAACATGTAGATATTGAAGAAGATGGGAGACATGGAAAATGTCATAGATCCTTTACAACTGAGGTGGAAATGACAGCTGGTATTCCACATCTTTGACTCACCCCAGTACATCAAAAGGCCCGATGAACCTTGGAGAGAGCTTTCTCCCATTTCCAAACCATTTTTTCCCACATCTATGGGAATCCTTCAAGAACACATGGTCTCCAACTTCGAACTCAGAGGGCCTACTCCTATGATAGGCATACAAATTCTGCCAGTCATGGGCTTCCTTCATTGTCTCAGGCACCAGGTGAACCTTCTCGGTTGTGCTCTGCACTACCTTTGGGCGAAGAAAACCTGCCTCTCAAACCTCGGTCCAACACACGAGCAAACGACATGACCTCTCGTACAAGGCATCAAACGGTGACATGTTGATAGTAGAGTGATATATATTATTGTAGGCAAACAATACTAAAGAAAAAATGTCATTCCCTTGATCCCTCGATGTCCAAAACACATGACTGTAGAATATTATCTATGTTATGGATTGTTTGCTATGTCATCCCATCTGTCTTGGGGTGGAAATCTGTGCTATGGCAGAGCTTGGTGACAAAAGAATGTTGTAGTCCCCTCCACACGTGTGAGGTAAACCGTACAACCCTATCTGAGACTATGGATATAAGAAATTCATGCAACCTTACAACCTCATCCACGTATCTCTGTGCTAAGGCATTCACCACACTCAAATCCTTGATCGCCATGAAGTAAGCTGATTTCGTCAATATGTCTACCACTACCGATATTGCATCAGAGCCTCCTTGAACCCTGGGTAGTCCTATGATGAAATCAATTGAGAAGTCATTCCACTTCCACTCTGGGACATATAGAGGCTAAAACAAACCTCCTGGGATGCAGTGTTTAGCCTTCACCTACTGACAAACCTGACACCTTGACATGAACTCTGCCATTGCCTATTTCATCCCGGGCCACCAAAACTGTTCCCTCCGTCCTCAGTACATCTTGGAATCTCCAGGGTGTACAAATACAAGTGATTATGAAACCCAAAGAGATCTTATTACCTCATTGAATCTGGGAAAAACAACTTCCCTCAGAAATGCAGATTATTCTAACCATCCTTCGACCACCCTTCTGGAGAATTTCCTTCGTTAACCAGATTGCGCATCACTTTACTCTCTATGTATCCCCACTGAGACTCCTCCACCTATCTTAATCGCGAGGAATATACTGTCATCTGAAACAAGAAACCCTACCACCATCCACCCTTGCATCTAGGTGTAGGGTAGCCAACTCCTCCAATGCCATCCAAGCATCCCTAGATTCTTGAACAGCTTAGCCTGTGACTTCCTTCTCAAGGCATCAACCACAATGTTCCCCTTACCTTTTTAGTAAGATACCACTAAGTTGTACTCCTAAAAAAACTACACCCTCCTTCTTTGTTCCATGTTCAGGTCCCACTGAGTAAAGATATGCCTCAAACTCATGTGATATGTAAATACCAAAAATTGATCTCTGATGGGGTAATGCTACCACAACTTCAACGCGAACACTACCACTACAAGATCTAGGTCATGGGTGGTATAGTTACACTCATGATAACGTAACATCCTAGTCCTATAAGATATAACTCTCTGCGGCTGCAAGAGAACACACCCTAGGCCAAGTCTAGAAGCAAAAAAATGTACCTCATACAATACCCCTTCCTATGGAAACCTGAGTACTGGAGTTCTGACTAACCATTCCTTTAGATAGTTGAACGAAGCCTGACACTGATTAATCCATATGATGGTCTGGTCCTTTATGGTCAAAGATACAAATAGAGATGCAACGTGAGAGAAGTCAGGTACAAACCTCCGATATTAGTCTTCCAGTCCTAGAAATCTATGAAACTATTTCCCATTCATGGGAGCTTCCCAAGAAACAACTACTCCAACCATTTACGGGTCAACCACTACCCCTTGCTAAGACACCACGTGTCTATGAAAATGCACCACTCGTGTAATGAACTTACACTTGGACAACCTCTCATAGAGTTAGTGGGGTCAAAGAAATTCCAAGACTATCTTGAGGTGATTAGTATGCTCCTCCTCGGATCTGGAGTAGTTCAAAATGTCATCAACGAACACAATGATGAAACGGTCCAGAAAATCATAGAAAACATAGTTCATGATCTCCATGAACACTGCTGGTGTGTTCGTAACACCAAATGACATGACTACGAACTCAACGTTCCCATACATGCACTTAAAAGTAGTCTTTGGGGTATCACTATCCTTCACCCTTAATAGGGGTTAAGCAGACTACAGATCAATCTTAGAGAACCAACCTACTCCCCTCAGCTGGTTAAAGAGATCATCAATTCTCAAGAGAGGGTAAAGGTTCTTGACCAATACCAGATTTAGTCTCTAGTAGTATTTGCACTACCTGAGACCTCCATCTACCTTCTTCACAAACATGACCAGAGCACCCCAAGGTGACACATTTTGTGGGACATAACCCTTCTTCATCAGACCATCAATTTGAATCCACAAATCCCACAACCTAGTTGGCGCCATCTGATAAAGAGCCATCGAAATCAGACGGGCACTGCGTTACAAGTTATTCTCGAACTCAACATCACATCGAGGGGGTAGAGTCTCCACTTCTTTTGGGAAGACATGCATGAACTCAATTTCAATCCTTAGGACATCCACCATCTCTATATCTGCTGAATCCACTAACAAGTCAGCTAACAAGGAACGGAGGGGCTCCACCCGATAGCTGCCTTCCTGGAAACCCATGTCACCGGTGAAAGTCACACGCTGGCCATCCTAAACGGAGTAAATGAATCTTGTTCATAAACAATTGATAACAACATCTACAAGAAGAAAAATTGATTCCCAGGATGACATCATATGACTGTATCTGCAATAGTAGAAGATCCCTGCTAGATTGATGTGGCCATATCATCAGTCTACACCCTCGAATAACATAAAAAAAGTCAGTCTTACCTCTTATTGGAATACTCAACACTAGTGGAACCAGAATATTCTCGTCATCTAAACCCAGATCATGGTTTAGAATATGTTCAATAAAGTAATGTGATGCTTTTGTTTCAAACAATGCCTAGAAAAGAGTACTAAACAAGTTGATCGTATCTCAAACGACTTCCGGCTATGCTGGAATTGCTACCTCTGTAGTGTGTATCTTCCTAAGAACAGCTCCTCTTCATCTCGTTTGACAACCACCTCCCCGACCATACCCAGTTCGAGGTCCTTGAGGAGTACCATGGGGATAGCCTCCTCATGTCATGTCTGCTCTAGGAGGAGCGGGAGCACGCTGTCCCTACTACTTCTACTGAAAGGGCCTAGATAAAAACTGATGATGCTGAGGGGGGCACTAAATAGTCCCACACCCACTGTAATACACTCTATCTAGGCACTGATTCCGAAGGTTACCATGGATCTTACAAATGGAGAGACTTGGTCATTGGCCCGCGAGGAATGGATGGTGACCGGGAGATCGAAATTGAAACTACTGGGGCCTGCTCCCCACTGGTCAAAACCTAGCAGGCCCTGACGCTAGTGGCCTGCTACTAACTACCTTCCCCTTTGACGATCCCAACTAGATTCCCTCCCATGGAATACCTCCCAGCATGTGCATCCTCTCTACTAATTCATCCTCCTTTTGGTAATCCATGTATGTTAATAGGGTGAAGGGAGTAACATACAAAAAAATAGAATGATGGAGGGCCTCCTCAAACATCTCCCTCGAGACACCTCATCCGGAAAATGGTCTGGAGAAAAATGTAGGAGATATTAGAACTAGATCCCCAGCTTTATCACTGGTATGCTCCCATACTGGAGAGAGAGTAGCTTCTGCCTCTTCTCATCCTTCATCATGGAAGAGTGTAATTCCACTCGGAGCTCTTCTCAAAGTTTGTCTATGCAACCTCAGCCTCCCTCTTCTCCCCAATATAGAGAGTCCACCGCTCCCTGCATCTGGCATACACATAGAGGATCCTAGTACTCCATTAGATCCCAGATCAAGTGGGAAGATGTCACCAGATCCACGATCCAAATATTTGTCAACATGTACGAGACACTACCCTCATATGTCCCGAGGGTCTACCACTTAATGGAAAGAAACATTCTATTCCAGTGATCATCCTCCTCCTCTCAGACTTCCCTCATCGGATCAACATAATCAGCCTCTTGGGCCTCGATCTCCATCACTACTTGTGGTCATCATCTGGGTATATTAGCTGCAATGTAAACAATAAATTCCTAAGCCCGAGTAGTGTTGAAGATAGATTTTAAATTTTCTTAGACTTCTTATTCATTTTAAATCCAAAAAATACCAAATAAAAACAAGAACACAAGTCATTATGATGCATGTACTTTTCTATGGTCTCTACCGTGAAATCAGGACAACCTCACTGGGTCGTTCTGCAGGCTTGGAGTCCCAGAATCAGATCACGAGGGGGGGCCAAAATCCTGTTTCCTAGCCAGTATTCACTATCCCATTTCACACACCACGATTTTCTAACACTCTCTCCCTAAAATCACATGTAATATTCACTGCGCCTAACTCTGAACTCTATCCAATCTATCGACCTCCTCTGATACCATTCTGTTACAACCCGCCTTCACTAAGATTATAGAAGGGGAAAAAATTTCTAGTGCCTTCCTTCATCATGTTAAAGGAGATATAATGGCCCCTAGGACCCGACATCAATAGATTCTGGAGTGGCGACTAGCACCAATAGTATAGAATCACAAAAATGAAGGAAGGAATTACCCTTTTTAGTTAGTAGGATCGAGAGATAATATTGTAAATCCCAACAACACAAAAACTAGAGGTAAATGTAATGCCAAAAGCAAATCATTCCCATATTCCTGCCCAAAAGTAAATGCTAGAAAAGTAATGGAAAATTCCAAACTAAGATACCATGAAAAGAAAACAGAAATAATAACCGTCCCAACGTCTAAACTAGAATGGTCCAGCATGATCCATGATGTACTCCTAGAAACCTGAAAACAGTTTAAATACGTAGGGTAATTATACAAGTATACTTAATAGGGAAAACCAAAATCTCTCATGAAAAAGTGGGTAGGCATTCTAATACCCATGAGAAAAGGAGATAACTGGAGAACTGAGAAAAGAAACTATCCAGCACAGCCTTACTAAGGCTCAGTCCCCAATTAACGCAAGTCACATAAGGTTATAGTTATAACACATTAATGTTTGGGTACCCCGCACCACATTCACATATTTTATTGAACACATCCTATTTATCAAACCTCTCCCTCCATTCTCACTGCAGTGCCACTACCATCACCGCGCCTGCACACACCTGGGCTACCACAACAACATATCCCACCCGTAAACACCTAGGATATCACTACCACACAACTTTCCCTCAAACACCTGGGCCACAACACCCACATGTAACCATGTCCACAAACACCTGGTCCAAAACACCACCGCCATTCCTGAAGACACCTAGGCCTCATCCCGAAGAAACATGGAAAATAAATGTCCCGCACACAACTCGGCCAACCACCAAAACTACCATGCCCGAAGAATCATGGGATATAATGGTCCTTAGGCTATCACAGCCTACCTGGAAGATATTGGGATACACATGAATGTGAGCAGAAAAGGAGATAAAAACTAGCCACTCATAAGAGTGTTGGGAAAAACACTCTCCTACGTGAAATGAGGGTGTTCATCATAACGTGATCAACTTGTGAGGTGTGAGAATATAAAAAGTAAGAACTAATGTAAACATATTGGTTAACAATTACTCATCCCAACCTAGGGGTTCCAAAACCAGCCCAACCACAAAACTCCCTAGTTACTATTCATTCATAAGATGTATAACACTCGCAACTATGTCATTACTCAATTCCAGAAAAAAAATCGCCATTTAATCTATTCTGGTTTCCATATTCAAGTGATTTCACTCATGTAAATTCTGCACTACTGGGTAACTAATAGGCATAGCCTCACACCATGTAAAATTAAATATTTAAACAATAATTTATGTATTTACCCCCTGTTATCTTTTAATGTCACAATAAAAAAGTGATATGTGAGATCCCTCAATGTACTGGAACCGAATGAAGCCCCACCATACAACCCTACACAGCCTTAGATCCAAAAAACCAACAACTCCACCATAATAGAGTATCACATCTCCATCAACATCACTTCCCTAGGAACAACTGTAAGAATCACAAACAAAGCAAGGCAGTTTTGAAATTTGAATATTCCATTCATTTAGTTATATATTTATGTTTTGTTAACTGGGGTGATCACACATGGATTTTTATTCATTGGGAATCCATTAAATTTCCATAGATTGTGTGATATAATAGTATCCATGTTACATCCATTCAATAACATAAATATCCAAAAAATAGAGGTTCATTATTGTAGTAGAAAACACCACCAACGACCATGATTTTTAGTGGGAATAATCCCGTACAATTCACAATACAAAATAAATGAAAATGAGTATAACAGAAACATCGATCACACCACCTTAATTTATTAAATTTCCATTTATTATCTTTATTAACATTTGGTTTCTTCCATCACCTCAGAAACAAAAGGATGACCACACATAATGACACCCATTAAAGATATAATATGGAAAACCCTAATTAATGATCAATAAACGGTGTTTTTCTCCCCGAGCCAATAAATGGGATGCATGACTTACAAGGAAGGAACTCCGGGGAATCCAAGATTGAGCAGGAAAGGATACAATACAAGGGCACCACTTGCCTTGGGAAGGGGACTCCAAATGCACCTAGTGGAAGAAAAAACCCATCCAAGGAGAAGAATAAAGGAATTCCAGTGCGATAAAAAGAGGAAAGATCCTGGACATATGGGATAAGAAGTTTTAATGGCTCTGCAGATCGTGGTTTCACCATGAGATTGGGTGGTTACACATGATGGGATTAATTGTTATTTAATTTCTTATTTGGGATGTGGCTGTAACAGTTGTGAGTTAAATGAATTCATTTAAAAGGATTAAAACATGTAACAGGGAAACACTCTGCGTCCGTTGAATTTCGCACCACCCATAGAAATTTGAAATATTCTTTATGGGGATAAAATTGTCCTTGATCCGTTTTTAAATGTTTAAAAGGGCCTTAAAGTGGATTTACCAGAAAAACTGGGGATGAAAAACCATAGAAGCCCCTCTGGAACTGATCTGTGACACATCGATCATGACACACCATTCGGTGACACACCAATTGGTGACCCATCTATCCTTGTCATCGATGGTGACACTATGATGGCATCCAGCCATCGATACACTGCCCTTCAGATCTGGACCTAATTTCCAGGGTGTGCCAAACACCAGAAACATAGAAATGGGATGGACCAGGAGGGTCTAGGCCATTACATTAATACATCAGGGTATTTTATTTATAAATTTTAGACATCATATATTGAAAGTTGTTAATGAAAAAAATGATGATATAATGATTACCCTATTAAAGAATGATTATAATAAATGAGATTGTAAATATTAAAATAAATTTATTTGAAAATTTTTAAGCCACAAACGAATTTTAGGGATGTCTATGAGTATTTATCTTTGAATTAATTAAGTATCATTCGAAATAATCAAGTTGTTATTGATTTATAAAATGTCATGATATGAATAGTATAAAAAGTGAGATAATTTTTTTTAATACTGTTTTATTAAATGATATAATAGAAATGAAAATATAATATTAATCCAAATGACATAAATAATGTTTTAAATTTCAATAATAAACCTATTGAGGTTCTATTTCCATTTTATAGTCACTATTTTAAATATATAGTATGAATATACTAGAAGACATGATAAGAGTAAAATTAGTTAACTAAGGGATAAAGCTAAATGATAATGTTAAATTTGTGACCAAGACTTGTCTAAAAACTATTTGATTAGGTTTTTGTTTACCAAAAAGAATATTATATCTTAACTAATTGACTCCCTAACCATTTTAAATCAGAAATCATTTTACAATAAAATAATATTTTAATACCTTCTTAACGTGCCCCTCCTCCCTCTTATAAATGAAGAACACATATAACCCATTATTCACACCTCTGAATCCCATTTTCATGTCCAAAATAAACTCCAATAATCTCCAAACATCCATAAATTCCCTATGTATTCCATATCATGGGATGAAGGGAATTCAAGAAATCCATTTAGCTTAAATAGAAAGGATTTACCCGATTTTTGGTAATGTCACGTCTCAAGAATTATTCATTTATTTTCTTTCTCCAACCCCTAAAAATGTCTTATTTATATTATTTTATAATAAAAATATATCATAAATATACTAGGATATTTTTATTAGATTATTTTGAACTACAATTATACACACTCCATTTAATGGATACAAACATATTGTTTCATTTTATAGCGAACTATGACCTCACGAAATGATCCTGGTCCAAATTTCCACTACCACCTCTCATGGTGACTGTTATGATGATAATGTATTTATATAAGAAATATGTCAAATTTTTATAGTATCTATGATACTGTAATTTTTATTTAAAAACAAACCTTTATTCATTTAATGATTTGTAAATACGATTATTTCATTTGTGGAAGTGTTGACTACTTTCCCTTTAAAGTGATATGAATCGTTAATTCCATACATAGAATGATTAAAGGATGGAGTTAATGAGATAATGTAATGTATATATATCACATCATATTATACTATAATTATTATATACCTATTTTTCATTTCTTAAATATGACAAATAAATGAAAGTAGCATTTATGCGTACGTACGACTTACCGTCTCCATGAACGTTGCATTTCATTTATTATCTCCAAATTTTATGTACTATTATATATAAATATATAATGGACATATATGATATTCATATAATGATTATCATTATGGAGATGATGTACATTTGACTACGTGTTCAATTTACATCAGACAAGTTTATTTTTAGTCATTTATTTAATATCGACCAAACGACAGATATTATCATAAATTATGATGTAATTTAATAACATAGTAATAAGTGATATAAAAGGAATAAAAAACATTTAAAAATGTTTTGAAGCAAGTATAAATTATATTAATTGTATTATTTAGGATTAACAATGAACAAACGAGTCAAGTCACACACGAGGTATGGGAACTTGTTAACTCAATTTCCATTTTTGGGTTAATATTCTACTTCATGATTACGTCGTGCTACGATTATGTCATAAAAAAAGTTTAATTTACTATCATTTAATTATACATTATTATGTTTACATATATTTAATACACATAATTGATATATTTTATTTATAAAATTATCTTTATAAGGGAATTTCTAAACACAATTTTATCTCATTGGGTTTTACGCATAACTCGTTTTTTATATGAAGCCATTATCATGTGTGGAATCCTTGTTTATTTATTTATGTTGTAATCTACACATTCCATTACTGTTTATATATTATTATTACACATAATCACCTCATTAATGAATTCATACATCATTTATACGAACACGGTATGGTAAATCATAACTATATTTCCATTCACTAAGTTAAATATCTGTGTCATTGGTTTTTTTAAACCAAGAGTATGTGTGAATGACCTCTGATTTCTTTACACTGAATATCCACATATATTGGGTGTATTTTTATTTTTCACAAATAATTATGTCTATTATTTATCATTAATATAAGGATATGATATTTATCAGGGATTTCATTTCAATATATATTCCATTGAAGCTTGTTTTTTATACACTAGTTCTCTTTTATATATTTTATATACATCAATTTGACATATTATATCATGAATATTAATTTTATAATGATATTATATGATTTTATTAATGTTATTCCTTAATTATTTTTATTTATGTGTTTCTCTAGTGGTATGTGACATTTTAACAAAAAAACCATATCAAATTATTAAAGCAATTATTCATATAAAACCTTCTATTTCATGTCCATGTGTTCAGAATTGTTTTTATGCATCTATTATATATACAAGAATGTATTAAAATTTTAATTTATTTTAAATGTTTTCAATGTGGTATGGGTTACTTTGATTCAATAGTTTATTTATTAAACTATTTAAATGTTTTTGGAAATTAGTTAAATATATCAATATCTTGAAATTATTTCTTGTTATTGGAAAAGTAATATTATTAGTGAAATTTTGAAATTTTAAATATTTTATTCATTATTATTATGGTACATCTACATTTTATGGGTTCTTACGTGATAAACCAATAATTATTTGTTACGTGGTAAACTAAATAACGGGTGGTTAGGTGATAAAACATGGATGGATGATTACATTATAACCTCTAATACATTGGGTATGGAAGTCGGCTATATGGTTATTCTATTTTGTGATATGTGTGTATGTCAATTGTATAATTTTTTCATTTATTTAATTTTATGTCTCATGTTACATTTATATGTTATATGTTGCTTTTTATGGGATTTATGTTTATCATTTGGTTACTAAAATAGTGAGAAATGATCTTATATTTGGTGATGTTTTTTTGCTAATTCTTAAAGGTGAAAAGTTCGAATGTATGATAATGTATTCATGGTTTCCATTTTTTATGAATGACTAAAATATTTCCTTCATTATGTATCCCTTAATGAACTTTTTTATTTCCATCCCATGTTTTGAAATGTTTTTACGAGACACAAAGATGAATAGGTTCGAGGATGAGATCAAAGAAAAATTCATGTTGTTTAAAACCTACAACTAAAAAATTTCCTTTTTAATGATTTTTTACTTTATGAAAAAATGATAATAAGGAGAATTGTCTACTTTTACTATTTAGGATGTTATTTTAAGTTATGATTTAATTCTCTAAAGCTCTTAATCAAAAAAGATCCTTAATGTGAATCATTTACATAATTCAAGACAGTACTTTTTAAGGGAGGGGCCTTACAATTATTTGTTCCCTAAAAGTGAAAAATAAAACATCATGATATAGATAAATACATTATCTTTCAGGGGAATATTTATGGTAATCATATATTTTATAATAAATTGTATTTAAATATTTACGGTAATTTAAATAATGAATATGAAATAGTTGACTTTTCATTAAATATTTTTTAGAAAACCTAATCTAATCCAAATATACCTTAACGGTCCGATAACCGAACCATGAATGAATATGGATTAATCTAACCCATAAAATGATATTTATTAATGATTTTGGGTCAATTTATTTTTCTTATCATATTATGTTTAACATAAATTACCCAATTTACAATTTACTACGGTGAAAAAAATTACTAATGTTTCTATACATATTGACCTAATCTAAAAGAGGAATATTTAATATTTATTAAATCTAATTCCAAATATAGAATCAATTTTTCCAATTTCTAAATATTTATGTTTCAGAATTTAATTTAAATTTAATCCATCAAAACGTGAAGAAAAAAATGCTTTATCACAATGATTAATACTTTAAATATAAAATTTTAATAATAATTCAGGTATAATCGTAATTCCAATACCATTATTTTTTTCATTAAATAAAATGGGACTGATAAATTTATTAAACTAATAGAACACATTATTTTATTTAAAATAAAATAATGTTTTCAATAAAAATCATTATTTTTCAATAATTATAAAAAAATCAAACTGTTCAATTCATTGTCAAAATTTCCCCAAATACTATTTTAATACTTTTATTTGAAAATATATAATTTTTAAAAAATATATATATTTTTAAACATTCAAAAATTTTAATTTAATGTATAATCATAAAAAGTAATAACTCATTTTTTAAGAAAACATATTTTTAAGAATAACGTGTCTTTAAATATTGTGTGATTCTCTTCATGTAATTTTCCAATACGTTCGTATTGATTTGGAAATTTATATTTACTTCATAAATCAGTTAATCCAGTTCATATCCCCCAATCTAATGGTTGTAAAATAAGGAACAATTAATATTTTAAAAACATTACATGTTATGTTTAAACTAATGGTTGGGTGAAACACAATATATTAAATAAAAAAAATATTAAAAAAAATATTAAATAAAATTTTTGGGGGTTACCCATGATGATCCTTCCATACACTAAACTAGGAATCATATTCACCAATCAATTCCATTTCCCACTATTTGTCTAAAAACCTTTTTATTTGTAATCAACATAATTATCCTATGAAACTCATTCACAAAACATATATCTAATACCCAATGTTCTACACAACATAATGGGCCCTATTTGATTTGTACACGACCAGAACAGGCTCAGATAAAAAAACATACAACATCAAAAAAAAAATATTACCACAACATGATTAGTCTCTATCACCAGAATATTTTTAGGGATCAATATCTATTTGTATGTAATGTCGACATACCATGTTACCACTATACAGATTTCCATAAATTTATATTTCAACAACCACATGAAGAATCCCATATACCACATCAATTATCAATAGATCCATATGCCCCATATAGAAATGTCAAAAAATAATAATCTATATCAATTCTCTTCGGCCTTAGAAATCCCTAAAAACACCCTCACAAATGTCAAATAATGAAACTGATCTTGATTTTAGTATCCCACAAAAAAATACCCACACCACCACTACATAATTCATTAAAACAGAAATTAAAATTAGGGATAGAAATATAAATCATATGTATTAGTTGAATGTTACAACCCATCGTATTTGGTTCCCTTGTTATATCTGGAATTTAAAAGAATAAAAAACCCTAAAATAAACAATTTTTTATTAAACATATAGTGATTTAGGAAATAATATTAGAATAAACCATATATAAATTTCACATTCAAGTTATCTTTATATCAACTAATCTATGAATCAAATGGAATTAATATCAGAAGAATATTGGACATAAAACGAGGGTAGATAAAAAAATGAGAGTGTTGTGGGATGCGCCTCCTGGATGAATGATCATTCTCTACTTCTTTATTTTAAACTATCTCCTAAAATTAAATTAAACTGAATAATTTATTTAAAATTAAAAATTCACCCTCATGTGCTACTAGGTAAATAGTCACCAACCATGTGTTACCATCTAAGGGACTATCAAGTGCATGGTAAACCATATAAGATCACTTTCTCCTCTGATACTATAATCTGATACTAGATACTTGATTAACGTGTAGACAATTTAATATTTTATCGAATTATTGAGGCTTTCACTTGGTCCCACATTCCACAAATTAATATTTTGAATTCTTCAACACTTCATACACCACATACATGAAAAATTACATATTGTAATCCAAAAAACCTCACTTAAAAACATGGAATTTTATGACAAAATTCTATATGAAGGATCATCCTTGAGCTATGATGATCCACAATAATGATCAAACAAGAAAAAAAAATTAAAATTTATCTCATAAAACAATAATGATATTAAATTCCTTTGTATAAACCCTATTACACTAGAGAAGAATCTAAAATAGACTTGTTTTTTCTATATTCATTGACCATAAAAGGAACAACGTAATTGATCATGATCCAAACAATCTATACATCATAATAATGGGATGAAATTGACCATAATCATAATAAGACATTTTAAACACATTATCATGTAGACATCAAACACCACACTCGAAAAGAATGCCCTTCCAAGCTCTTTATTAGAAAATTTACACAAAATGTATACATTGATATCAATCATGAAAAAGACCCGGAATTCACAATATAGATAAAAAATAACTATATAATAATCATATATATATAACCCCAACTATACCATGTGATCCTCTAAACCTGTCCTCATGAATCATGAACATGCTATTTTGTTACACTTTGAGTTATCTAATTACCCTAGAGTAAATCCCCTTTCCTACTACTGTGAACTATGGGTGTAGAAAAAATAAGTCTTTTATCTAGCTATTACGCTCCTATACCACCTTTAGAATCATGTATTACAATATTCTCTCCTAAAAATTTACTATTTATGTTGCACATAGAATCTCTATAGATGTCACATCTTTTAATAATCCAATCACTAATTTGATGGCCAATCACACTATACTCAAACATTTATTTTAAGCCCACGTTAGAAAAATTTCACAATAAACTCAATCTATAATGGAATAATATATCACATATACTAATTTTTGTGAACCGCACCCATATACCTTCCCAAAATAGTACCCAAACCCAATTTCCACATACCCAAATGGTGTTATTGATCCTCACGAGATGGATACTAGCACTCGAGAATCAGTAAAAAATTATATAGAATGATCTCTCCCAACCTGATACAATGATATCGAGTACATTTATATAAAAAAATTAATCATCACAAGAGGTACTTATATTCCATAACATAATGAAGTCAACAGAAAATCATATAAATCGTAGGAGTCATAAATCCCAAATATAGGTCAATCATCAGTGAAAAACTAAAACAGAAACTAATTGTACTATGTGATTGTGTGGGAACCTCCAACTATCTCACCATCAGCTTCCTAGACATAGGTGACAGAAAATCTCAACACCTAACTATGGTTACAATAAATTCCCTTCATCAAAAAACATAAAAAGGTTTACAGAATACCAATGTGGTCTGTATCGTGTGATCTAGAAATATTATTAATATCCCACACATGTGTTTAAAATACTATCTCTATATTATGCTTTAAGAACAATCTTCATTAAAGACAAAAATTCATTATAAACTGTTTATATTTTTTATATAAAAATCATGGAATACCGTTTAATATTACCTTTCTCCCAATTTACAAAATAACCAACTAAAATTGTTTTTACTCATTTCATACAAATCAAATAAGATGATTCAAATCATAGAATGCATCATATATTATATCAAATCTATTATAGTACAAGCTAAAATAATACAAACCAATGCATAGGTAATATCATGTCACATATCACTATATGTTAGCATATATAGGACACTCATACCCACACATAGATAATCACCCCCTTGAGCTTCTAGATATTTTCATTTAATATAGAGAGTATAAGAATACCCCAAACAATGATCCTCCCAAAAATTGTATCTTTTCTCTTGAATAATAGGCCTAGGGTGAAATGTAACACCCCATGAGGGAACCCCCAATATAGTACCAACCGAAGAGGTTTATTTATACACCATCCACCTAATCACCAATGGCATCCCATGTGAAATATTTTCTAAAAAATTTCATCAGAATAATTCATTAAAACCCATTTTAGAAACCCATTTCATAATGCTTTGAAAATATTTATTCATTCACAAAATAAGGGGCAAATAAAATTTCATGGAAAATTGATTTCTACACACAAAAATTAATTATTCCATCTATAAACTTCATTTATAATTTTTTTTTATAAAAATAGGTCAATTTGGACCATTCATCATATGCTAGACACGGAACCATCTATATCAATATTGGGTCGCACATGACTGTAATGGTATCGACCAACAATAAAAACCACAATAATAAAAATTGTAGCCCTAGAGTCGATACATGCATCTAAAAATCATTTCAATTTATTATGAGGGGTTTGAAAGAGTATAGATCACAACATACCTCAATGAAACCACAATATTTCACCCCAAACAACATATGGGTTATACTCCAAAAAATAATTCCTGAGAGAACATCAAATGATGAATATTTTTTCACAAGACCAATCATCGAATCTATAATTGAAACAAAATGATGGTAGAATGATTTGAGTCAAAAAAATAGGTGGAATACATACATTGATAAATGAACCACAAACACAACATGGATCAATCTCTAAAATAAATGACTCAAATTGGTGGTATTTCTCCAAATTATCCCTCCAGAGCCTCTAGTTAAAGAGGCTAAGATGGATGAAAACGAATTTGAGGGACATATTTAGTGTATTTCCCTAAAATTTCAATAGGTAATAGATGGATTATTTAAAACCCCTTTTCATGTTTTGTAATCCATGAAACTCATGTATACTGAAAACATTTCCCCTATATATTAAAAAACACAATTTTATCACTGCATCGTGTGGAATGGTCTTTCGGAACATTTATATTTCTCACTTCTTGAAATGGTTTATAGATACATTAGAATGACAAGTACATGACATATATACCCATTAAACAACATATATTTTTTCTACAAACAGAAAAACAACCAATTTGTACTAAATGATCTCAAAATAAATTTTAAATTCTCAGAACTAATAGAAAAACCCCTCAATTATTTTAACAAATTAATAACTTAAAACAATTAATCCAAACAAATCATCATCTTTGAAAATTATGAAATTTCCCTAAAAAATTATCTTTAGCCTTGGGAGATCCTTGTAGAACCTAAATAAATAACAATTAAAAAAGGGTGGTATGAAATAACTAAATCTGGGAAATAGAATATTACCACCTCCACACCACATGAAATTAAATCAATAGGAATTCTTGAGGAATAATAATATCTGCAAGAGAGGTGATTCCACTACTACAACATCAATGAATCATACTCCCATGTCTCCAAAGAATATGATCCTTCTCTCTATAAAAAAAAGTTTTAAGAATAAAATTCCAATGCAGGAATTTCACATGACACTTAATAATATCTATTGGATAATTTAAAAAAAATAAACATCAGTTGAAAACATAATCTCTTCCAAACTCATGGATCAAGATTGTATTTCCTCAAATTTAATATGTGGAAAATATAACGAATGTCTATTAGCTAAACAATCGATGCCAACCGATAATCCACCTTCCCTAAATGTTTTGTGATCTAAATTGATTCATAATATCATATATCCACCTTTCCCTTCTATCCAGGATGAAGGCGAAGAAACCAAATAGAAACATTAAAAAACCATATCACCAATGAAAAAAAACAATGGATAACATCTTGGATTTTCACTAGATGTATATTAACTCAGAGATTTATCAAGAGGCTGATGTATATCATTAATGTTGATGAAATATCCTGAACAAGAAGTAGTCACACAAATGATTCATCACTACATTATTCATAGAACAGATGTGATCTGCATGGATGAAAATAGTTATCCTCGATGGGATGCATTCAAATCAATGATTGATAACTATTTTTATATGAACACTCAACAAGTCTTTATTTTTCCCCACAATACACAATCATCCAAGACACATGCTGGAATAATACCCTCTATGTTTTGAATATCATGATTTTTCATACGGGCTATTTTTGAATGATAATATATTCTCAACCTAACATAATTCTTAATTTCTTCTAAATAACTATTTTAAAAAATCAATGAAACCCTGTTATTTGTGTCTAAATCAATAGTATAAAAAACCCAATGTAATTTCACAACATCATACACATACATTAATAAAATAACATTAAAATTATTGGTTTTCTTGATTTCAAAAAAGGAAGATGACATTTTTAAATAATCAATGACCATTACGAATGAATTCTTTCCTCAGAGAGTCTGTGGTAATCTGAAAAAAATACATGGACACATTTTCCTATTTCTAATTTTACATTGGATGAGGATGAAGAAACTATAAGGCTTATGATACTCTAGCATTAACTATTATAAATTTTAATATTAAAACACATAATCATCAATTTTATGGTTAATACACAAACACCAGAATCATTGTCTCACATCACAATTCATCTTCATAGTGCATGGATGAACAGACCACGAAGAAAACTCAAAATACATAAAAAGTATTTACTAAAAGATTATAGGAAAATAATTGGATCTAAAAAATAAATAATACAATCTAAAGTGACAGAAAAAGTAGAAAATGTATCCCAAAAGTGGATGGTTTCCCAAATTCCTTAGATTTCATCATCTTACATCAAACTCATCAGAACATACACGAGAATATATAAATATATCTATACACTAGCTAGAATAATACATGGAACATCCTCTTATGAATATATGTGCAAATAAGAATAAATCTGGATACAGATTAACACTTCTTGTGAATACCTAATCACCTATGATGGTTACTTATCTACTATGATATTTTTCAATAATATAAAGCCTCCTAGAGAAATTGGTGATGTCAAAGTAAACCATATGAAGGTATTACACCCATCATCTTTATCTAGGATTCATTAATTTCTATGAAATGAAATAGTTCAGATTCTTATGTTTATAAAATACTATGAATCACTCCAAAAAAGATATTATTTCCAATATTCAATGGTATTCATAACCACGGATAGCTGTAAATCATGAGTGGAGTACCTCTTCCCATGATGTCTAAGTTTAATGGGGTCTTATGATACCTCATGATCATCTTAAATATGTAGGAAATCCAAACCAAATCAATAAGCAACACAGAAAACCGCATACCCATACCGAGTTGAGGTATGATCAAAATATGATATAACATTTGAATTATTCTCATCTAATCAAATGAATAGACACATTTCATCCCAAGTAAATTTCATCCCTTTTCTCATAATAAGATTCTATGGAGATACCAACTTTTAGAAACCCATAAAACATATTTCTTATATCTAGAAATTCCCTGGATGATCCAAATTTCAACTATGTTATATGGTTCATCACATTAAAATAAAACCTTTACCTTATTAGTATCAACTGATAAGACATGCTTACAAATCACATTTCCCATAAACATCACTTCAGGGTTATATAAATTTCATTTCAAAATATTTCCCTAAAATTGGTAAATTCTCAATATTTCTATAACCAATCCCAAATAATTCTCTTTCTCTTCCTATTATATCAAAAAATTCCAAATTTCATCCATGAACACACTCAGGAATTTTTCGAGATACTTGTGGAATATTTGATTAATCAAAGTCACAACAATTTTAGGAGCAATAGTTAGACCAAATGGGGTCACAATTATTCAAAATGGCATTACCTAATCCTAAAAGTCACCATCAATACATCACAACCTTTAACTCTTGGCTAATGCTATTCCACCTGATGATAACTCCTCAAAAACCACATTTCCCCCAATAACTAATAACAAAATGACCCATATGGGAAAAATATTCATATTCTTAACCATTACTCAGTTCAACTTCTTTTTGTCCACACTCAATTTCACTGAACCATATTCCTTCGTGGAATAGAGAACATGGTATTTCCAATGAAAAACAATATGGTGAATAATAGAATTACCCATTATATCATAAAAATGAATCACAACCTATTTCATATCATCTAGTTTCATATGATTAGAATGCATTATAATTGGAAATATACATGGCACCATGTCTATCATAACCTCTACCACCCTCTATGGAGAAATGATAGAGAAATTTTATTGGAAAATGTTATGACTATCCTAAACTCAAGTGGGATTATAAATAATATAAGTAATGTCATCAGGCTCAACTAAAATATTAAACAAAAAACACTTGAGCCTTTGTAGGGAAGGTCCTTCACAACCATACCTCTGATCCCACTATCCCAAAAATACCAATGAGATCCCACTAGATAAAATAAACAAGTCACAGTGATGATAACAATCACCATAATCAAATTGTGAAAAAATACAATCCATCTTTATGATGACATCAGACTGATGTAGATCAATAACATGGAAATACCATACTAAAATATCATTATCTACCACTGTATGATTAGAAGGAAACATAATCCCCTAATATATCCTCTTCCCAAAGACATTGTTAGCTCCATAATAAATTGAATGAGATCAGTTTGAGTTTTATGAATATAAAATTTGTCTAGATACAAGTATGTTGTAAACATGAATATAAAATAAAAGAATCAATTATAAAATTATAATAATAATGATACATATCAATATTTATAGTTTTAGATAAACTGACATCAAAAAATATTATTCTTCATAGAGGTGATTCAATCCTTATGTATGTGGATTTATCGCATAAGTCATCGGATGATCTGACTGTGCCATAGTATCCTTTAGATACGACGAAACCAGACAATATCGATATGTTTATATAACTAAATAGACATATTTTATATTACCATAACATCAAAAACTATTACATATCATAGTATGTTTAAGAAGATAATTATTTTCTTTTACTAAATTCGCTCAGTCCTAGTAAGACAGCGGAGCACTATAATATTTAACTAAAGGAGTATAGGAGGCCTACCATTGTGAACTAATTCCAACAATTTTTTGATGATCCTGTAAATTCTACTTTTCCCTTATGTTCCCTAGAAGCTACCACTAGGTGGATGATAAGGGGAATGATGTCAAAAAATTTATATCATATTCATATATACGATCATTTCCTAGTCTACTACGTCAACATAGGTTGGTGGCCTCATTATAAATACATGTTATAATGATATAAAGTCCTAACCCCTAAAAATACTACTTTGCCTTTAACTTGTCACTCTTCACTACCTATGTATAAAAAAGAACATTCTCAAAAAATATACTATTTTATTATGACATGAAACACTCTCCCTACATAAAATATATTGACTTAACAAACATCACATTCATTAATGTCTCTTGAAAAAAATTATTTATGAATATATTACTAAAATCCCTCCAGTCCAGGACCACATATTGGTCTGCATGTATAGTAGAACCCCATCATCGAATATTGGGACCCTTTAGTTATAAAACTTTACACATCACTGTAATACTCTCATATGTATCCCAAATGTAAAATATTTTAAGAAATATTATAAAAAATAGTATTCTGTCTATTGGGGATCATTCATACCATTAAAGGAAGTGACATACTCATGCAATAACGACCATGATAAATCCTTTTATCCCCCACCTCGTGATTGTGCAACAATAATTATGTTTTATACATGTTATACTTTATGGTCAACAATAAAAACTTCACACATGAAGAACATGATATGATTTGGATATACAATATGATTTTCTTGTGGAGCATCTGTTTCCCAATTTTGATGATCAGATGTATATCAATAGACGCCAAAATAGAATAACAAAACATAAAATTGAATAATATAAGTAAAAAAATAGAAAACTATAATAAAAAAATGATATTATGATCAAGAAATGAAAATATGAAAGTCACATACCAACATCCCATTTTAACTTGAGTCTCATCACTGTAATATCTCGAAAAGAACACATCAATGACAACTTCTCATGTCCCAACATTCATATCTCTAGTCTACATGATGTCACATTATGAGGACTCATGAGGACATACCCCCTCTGATGCCAATCTTTGGAGAACTCGACCAAGATACAATCTAAAAGTAGTACCCAACAAGAATTTCAACATACCCAATGGGTTTTCTAAATCCCCATAGGCTGGTGGCTAACACTTATTAATCAAAAAACAACCATAAGGAATGTTTTATCCCATAAAAAATCAATAAATTTGAATATATATATATAAGAGTGAAAATGTGAATGAGATACATATATCACATTTTTTATTGAAGAATGATTAAACAATACAAATAAAATATAATGTAAAATCAAAAATACAGGTCCAAAATAAAAGGATGACTAAAACATAAATTTTCAATGCCATGTGATATAATAGAAAACCTATCATTATGTCACCAACAACTACATTGAAAAAGATGACATAATAACTCACTACCTCACTAAGGTACCTTTTCCCTCCTAATATCGAATGACATTAAATGTTTTGTGTATAACTGATGGGTTTTTTTTGGTTGTGAGATAAAAATATTAGTATAATTCCATCGAGGTGATCCATACATTGTATCAATGATATAAAATTATTAATGTAAACAATAATAAAATCTATTCACGATAAATAATTTACATTTTATATATCAAAATTATGTAAAACCATTTAATGTTCCATTTTTTCACATTTATATTATAATTTTGAAGTAAAATATTCAAATAATTTCACATAAATTTTATTACTTGAATCAAATTAAATAATTAGTCAAATGTAATCTCAAATCTGTTGATGTATATACTAATATAGTTCTACAAAAAGCACATGTAACATCACATTAATGACAGTTATATGTGAGGCCATACGTGATACCCATAAATAGACATCAAAAAATGTTCACATCCAGACTATAGATATATAAATTGAGTCTTGAGAGTATAGGAAAAACAAAGATAGGGAACCTCAAATTAATTCATCAGTTCTTATAGAAAATAGACATGTGACTAGAGAAAAATCCCATAAGAGAACCCACCTCCCTTATAGTATCCAAGGAAAAAAGCATATTACTACAACTTCTAACTATTCACCCAATTCATCTCATTTGATCTATTTTGAAAAAAATTCATCAAAATTAATATTTTCCAAATAATTTTTGAAATTAATTTCACAATTCCTTGAAACTAAATTTTCCTTTTACAAACAAATATAAATAACCATCTCCCATCAAAAAAACCATTTCAAAACTTACCCATCAATCAATAAATCATAAGATTTAAATAATAAAATAATTTATAATATTACTGAAATGTAGTTCATCAAGCATTGTTCATATATTATTATTCATTAAAAAGGTCTAGTAAAGAGGATGGGTCACAAAATGCATCAAATAAAACCAAAACAAACATAAGAACCAACAATAGGGTTAGAATCCGAAGGAAGATCTAATGAAGGATATAAAAATGATCTTGAATAATCAACATGATAGATCAACAGATCAATAAACACAATTAATGGTGTTACAGAGACTGGTGTTGAAGGTAAAATATTATAAATACCAACGTGTTGAAACAAAAAAAATAACAAAATGAAGCTCATTCACTAAGCCAAAGGAGATGCAAGGGTTTTGGTTCTCCAAAATCACTCATGGTCGACTCTCAATTTAGATGGAAGAGAGATTAAATCAAATTAATGGTATATCATTTGTGTAGAGCCCAAGAACATGGAATTGTGATACTTACATAACATGAATCCCATTTTCAAAATCGGGTAATCCAAAAAGTAAATTAAAAGAAAAAACCATCAATTTTTCATTAGAAACAATATGTTAAAATTAAATTTCATTAAATTGACTTTCATGACATGTAAAATTTTCATGATTGGCACTGATTCATAGATTATGTGTATAGAGAAATAAATGATGTGTAAACCCATCATGTAGAATTTATTTCTCGTTATGATTGAAAAAAAACTAGCATCATCTGAAACCCTGAATCCAAATAATCATTCTCTAAACACATAAAGAACCCTGAAAATCCATTAAAACATTTATACCGAGACACTATTATTTCATGCTCATGTACAACCTCAAACATTAGTTCATTATCCCAAGAAAACTCTCTTTTTCTTCAGCAGTCTAATGACTCACCAAAATAAAAAGGAATATGAAATTTGATGAAGAAGATACCTAAATATTGGTAGGGGAAGTTACAGTAATATCCCTTTTATATATAATAATATAAAAACATTCAAATACTCAACTTTTTTCATACCATTCCACCTGATGGTATAACTGTAATAGGCATACCTCTACAACTCAAATTCTACTACTCTATAAATTTCTAAATTCCTACCTCATAAAATGATATACACCAAATTGATTTTAAATATACTCTAATCATATAATAATGTAAATCTTCAAAACATCATACTATATAATCATCTTCCATGCTATATTTTTTCAAAAGAACAAAAAATCCTTCAAAAAAATATAATAAGCTATAACTCATTCCTCCTCATACATTTGGGGTATGAAATATGAGGTTAATATTTATTGATTTTTGAAAATATTTATCTTTACATAAATGAAATTTTTAATTGATTTATTTAAATTAATCAATATGTTTAAAAGAACTCAAATATATTATCTAAATAAAATTACTAAACCTTAGTATTATCACCATGTCATTGTATTAGCGGGTACGAAAATGACCTACTAATGTTTGAATAGTATGTATAATTTATTTTCTTATCATGAACTTTTTTATTAGACCCTATTAAACAGTTACAAAAAATATTAAATTTAAAATATAATATTATATTATTTTAAAATATCAATATCTAAAAATATTTGGTTTCTATATATATTATATGTCCTGATCAACACTGAAAATGTATTTTGATGATATATATTGTCAGGTAATTTGAATAATGAATATCTAATTCAATATTAATATAAGAATTTTTTTGAAATGACGATAAAATCATATAAAGGTAAAAAAAATACATAAAAATTGAATTTATATCATGAAATATATATTATAATAATAAATTAAATTATTCACAATTTATGAATGATTTAAAAAAATTTGATATATAATATAATAAAATAAATATATTTACATTCATTTAATTATATTTATAATTCATAAAATTAATATATTCAGTTTTATGATTACTAATTTATCATAAAAAACTTTATTCATTACATTTTATTCATTTATAATTAAATGAGTTATTAAAAAAAGAGAAATTTAATCTCCTAATTTTTTTAATATTTTTAAGCATCATAATAATGTTTATTAATTAGTTTAACCTCATTTCTGTTTAATATAAATAGTGATCTATTTATAAATTCCTTATTATAGTAAAAGTTTGAAGGGTTGATGTGGTGTTACAATATTGATTATAGTGTTAAATGACAAAAAATATTCCTCAATCCTATTTTATGATGTATTTAGATCCTATGTATTTAAATATTCAATCATGAGGCAATATTTATTGACATTCCAATGATATTGACATCCTTATAATTTAGTAATATAAATAATTACAATTGTTCCACTCCACAAACATATTAAAGGGAACCTAATATTAAATTATCTCCACACTACCATATATATTTATCTTCAAAATTATCTATCCAAATTTTATAAAAAATAATTAAAAAATACTATGAGGTGATTTTTTTCTTATCCAATAAGACTTATTGTAATTTTTATATAAGGAGACTCGAAGAATATGTATATGTTCTAAGGTAATTTTTCGTAATTATTACTTATTAATTCTTATAAAAATGTCCAAAAAGTATCATAAAATGATAGAATAAGAAACTATAATATATTTAGATCCTGTTATATTGATTTTATTTACGTTTTTGGTCTTCTTTACATCCACTATAAAATCTTAATATCACGTGTCTATATGTATGGACTACCTCCTCTATTGGAAGATGTGATATGGTTTTTAATTAATCATCACATGGTTATTAAAAATGTATAATAGTAAAAAAAAATATTATATTTTTAATATAATTAGTATTCTATATATTTAATTATTTTAGATACTAATTTTTCTATCAATATAAATGTAGAAACATAATTCATAGTCAAGTTCAAATATCATCTCCATGAAATGATGTAACTAATTTTTCATTATTTGAAAATTATATATTTATAAAAGTACTTATAAAAAATAAATATTAAATTTATTAAATTATATTTCTCTTAGAGACGATTAAACCATGAAAATGGATGTATTAAAATAACCATTGAAACAAAACATGCCTAAAAACTGAAAAGTTTTCACTTGAATATTGTATTTAATAATGAATTCTAAATAAAAGGGAAATTGAATCATATAATTAAATGAAAATCAAATGATTAATATGAATATTATTATGGGTTATTTTAATAATAATTTTTTCATATTTTTTTGGATATATGAATGTGTATAAAGAAATAATGGAATGTATGTAAGTGTTCATTGCCTCTTTATTGATTCATTGAGTCATAATTCATATAAGAACCAATTTGTGTTTATAATGGGTATATTATACACCTATGACATTATATATCATAAATATATTCATATTCATTTAATTTATTTTTTATTTGATGATATATATTTTAAATGTATTTTTATTCAAAAGTTTCTAATGTGGTAAGGTATTTTATTTCAATATCATTTCCTTTCAAGATTATTGATATTTAATTTCCATCGAATAAAATTAAAATATTACTATCCCTTAAAAGCCATATATATTATTCAAAATTAATTATTCCAAAATATATCTTGTAATTGTAAAATACTTACTCTAATATATACTTAAAATAATTTATAAATAGAATAAAAGTATTATTTATTTCTTCTTGTGTTGAGAAACAATTTCCATATATTATACAAAAAAGATTTACCAATAATTATATTTATAACTAAATATTTGTGAGAGATTATATTTACTACCTTTTACATTAATTATACATAAATAAATAGACTTTTTATATGTTATAAATATGAATTACTTTATACTTTTTTCCAAAAGTGTGAAAAGGTTGTCCTCTATAAACATATTTGAAATGAATGGATATTGAAACTATAATAATTGTTCTATTATTTGATGTATCCTTTAAAATATTCCATTTTTATTAACAAAGAAAATATTTTAATTGATATTCTTAGAACATGTAATTTTTAATGATACACAAAAATTATTTTTTCGGTCATTTGAAAGGAATTTTAAAATTATATTTAAACGTATTTTTCTTATTTTTCCATATCATATAATGATTTTTATTCATAATTGAGGATATGATAAAAGGATACCACCCAAATTATTTATTTTTATGTTTTATGATGAATCTATTTTAAGTATTATTTTCCAAAACATATTATATTATCCTGGATTAATTATGTCATGGTGTATTAATTTTTAAAACAATTTCTCTTTCATAGGATATGAAATGACAAAAACATGAATTATTATATAAATATGTAGAACATGTTTTAATTGTTAGAAATATGTTATGGGTGGTCATGTAATTCTATATCTCTTTGATTTCATGTTTAAAGAATCATTACTCAAGGGATAATATGGACATCCATGGGGAGTGCACCAAATTCAAAAAGGGACATTCGCCAATATAAATGTCTTAAAAGTGAACTGTAACAAATGATATGATGGAATGTTAAGTGAACAGAAATAAATATCATAAATTATTGACTACGATTATCTTGGAAGTTATACTTTTCTATGAAACTATTTTCTATGCTAATATAAAGGCCACTAACTTATATTCTATTTATTTGATATGATATGATCGATCCTGATTGATTATTGATTATTCTATGAAATTGGACTTATATATTTTATTATAAAAAAAAATTATTCCCTTCATCAAGATAAGTGATTTTGGATTGATTATTTATTAATTTTGTTTTCTTATGATTATTTAATCAAACACGTATTCTTATTTTATTATCATCAATGATCATTGACTTATATCCCCTACATTTACCCTTACATTCTATTTGATCTCAATATTTATTATGTTTTCTCTCCACATGTTTTGAGGAAAATTATTTAAAAGGTTATGGATAATAACTATGATAAAAGGGAAAGATATTATAGAATATATTGATTGTATATTTTTAAATCACATTATTATGTATCTAAAGGACAATAAACCAATATTTTTCTTGGATGTGTATTATTTTATGAGGTATCTAATATTTATATTATATAATTTAATATTTATATAAATAAATAATGGGCCAGATTAATTTGAACTGTTGATATATTTAGATTATTTCTGGAGATACGGATTATAAATTTTAGGTCAAAACCCTAGGGATAAATTTATGCATATGATAACATCTTAGAATTTTTTAATGTAGCATCTGTTTTTTTTGTAATTAATGAAATATTGGTCTATATATAATCAACTAGAAAAATTATTTCACACAAATTCACTTTATGTTATTGAACATGAAAAGGTTGGATGAGTGTAAAATAAATCATTACATGGTTTATACATGTGTTCCAAATTTTTATTGGATTTGACACAAAAATGGGATATTATTTTTTAATTAATATTGTATTTATAAATCTTTATATATTATGAGCGTATTGAAACAATGAAATCCTATGATAATACATTTTCATATTAGTATATCATAATGTTTCATGGGTTCAAATACAGAATTGTTATTTAAAAAATTGAATTATCTATTTGATTATAAGATTGGCTATTCTGATTAACAATGAATTATTTTTATGATAACTGTTTTTATTTTATTATGTTATTGAACATAGGAGGAAGAATTTGATGTGGTGATATATAAAGTCAAATATAGAAGTATATTATAGGGGCTTTGTCATATGAATTCTATTAAATAATGAAATTTGTTCAGGAATTTTAAATCATATCATCAATGATTATATGATGAGTTAGTAGTAAAATCTCTTAATGGTAAAATTATCACTTGCCAATTTAATTGCTTCTCTTTAATAAATTTTATTTTTAATTTATATCATAATAATAATTTTTTCTCCCTCTAGATAAATTTTATGTAATCTAGTGCCATAATTTTCTCTCTTAATATAAATCCCATGTAAATTTACAAGGACGGTAATTAAAATTGTACACTCCAAATATACATTTGAACATTTATTAGTGTAATTATGATCCAAAACTACCCATGTAATTTTCTACCATTTTTTGGTTTTATTATCTTTTCAAGAGGGATATTTATCTCAATTGTTTGGTGTGAATGTCAATATTTAATATATTTCAATTATTCAAGAATATAAATTCATTTTTTAATAATGAATTAAAATTCATCCCATAAATCTTGATATATTGTATTCTTTAGAACTCATTTCCGGTGAAAAACAAATTTAAATGAATCCTAATAGAATATCTTCATTTTATATAAAAATAATTAAAGATGAAACTCCACAAGAATCTTGAAAATAGTATCATATTATTGAGTGTGTCACCATGTGGTGCACCTCTTCTCTTTTCCAAGAGGATTGATCATTAAATGAATATTTCAATTAATTTTACTGAACATAACAATATCACTAAAAATAGGAACTTCCCAAGAACATAAATTGATGATTTTATGATCAACTATATGGATCTAAATAACATTTCAAAATTAAAATTATGTTTGGGTATAATTAATTAAATTTAATTATATAGGATATATATAATACAATCATAAATACTAGGAACGTTAAATATGTGAACACCCAGACCATAATAGATTGGATTCAGAGCCTTATATTATTGCATTAGCTTAGATACATGATTGAAATCCCAACGGACTGATCGGTTTTTTTCTTGAAGAAATATATACTTACATGGTACCCTTAATACATTGGTAATGAAATATAAAAATATTAAGGGATATCAATCAATCCTTTTAAGTCATTAAATCATTTTATCTTTGTTAAATAATGAAAAAAATAACAAATAAAATGGTTATCAAAAATGCACATTAAGTGTTAAATACTATTGAAGCATTCAAGAATGAATAAAAATTATAAAATTATTAATTTGGAATGGTATATATAACTAAATTACATTACATTTAATAATAAAATATTCAATCATGAGATGATAATTTTTAATCATTATAGAAATGTAAATGGTCATAAATAAAGTACATTTGTTCAATAACTTGAAAAAATTATAAATCCCTAGATAATATCATAGTGAAAATATCTTGGATGATAATGATATAAATTTTAATTAAGTAAATGAGTAATTATTTAGATTCCATGATCTCAAGAATCAAGCAACCATTACCATAAATTCATTTTAAAGGATTTTTAATCATTATGGGTAAAACCAAATCTAATTTAGCGAACTTTTTAATCTCATGATCCCAATGATAAATCGATGGGCTATTTATAACCATGTTGTAGCCATGTATACATGTATAAAGAATTGTTGAAATATTTAAATGACCATTTTAATTCATGAATTAGTATTTTTTTGTCAAAAAATATCTATATTGAGTTAAATTTATGGATTTTACATTATTTCAACAGTTAATTAGGAAACATTCAATTTAAACACTATATTATTATTGGTATGTTGTTTAGGAAATGAATATATCCACAATATAGAAAATATATATTATTTGTGAAATATTCAATGAATAATGAACATAAATAAAATTGTTAGCATATACACGTTTGAAAAGTAAATTGAATTATAACAAAGAATATATGTCTGAAAAAAGATAACACAGAAAAAGTCCCTTATAAGTATTCAATCGTACATAAATTAATAGATTTTATTATTCACTATAAATATACATAAAAATGGTGAAATACAACATAATATAATAAATATAAATTTTACACATAACCTTATCATGACATAATAAATGAAAAAGAAGTTTAATCTGGTGAATGAAGATTATGTTAATAAATCCCTTACCACTTAATAATCAGCCAAATTGTATACCCCATTAAATTAATTATTATTAAAACAAACATTGAATGTCATGATTATAAATATATTGATTATATATTATATAAAATGGATGTATATATATATCACATAAAGTGAATACATTGTGAATAAGGCATATCACATAGAAATAAATATCCAATGAATAAACCAATACCTTATGTCTGAAAGAGTTATTCACTTGAACTTACTGTCCTATATAATAAAATTACATGAATTAAATACTTATATAATAACATATTTAAAATATATTTGATTTATTATAATTTTATTTTGTACATTTATGTTTTTTTGAGGTCTTACAATGTTTAATGTCATTGTTCTTGAAGCATTCATTTCATTGTTTTATGAACAGTTCGCTTTATTATAATTATAGAATTTCATGTCAAATTGAAATAATTATAACTAATTTAAATGAAATCATATTTATATAATTATAAAAATTATAAAGTTAGCATAGTTCATTTTTAATTTTAATATGAGGAAGATTCATTATATAAAACATTAATGAAAAATGTTTAATTTATTTTGGTGAGTTTTACAACAATTGTCAACTATTAACATTTTCTTTAATATTATCCTTACATTATGGTTTCAAAACATTAAATATGTTTTGAAACGCACATTATATAAATTTAAACATTAAAATAGTTTTTGACCATTCCTTATGGAGGTAATTAAAAGAATTAAACATCCTCCATCAAGGTGGTGAATCATCACCTCACGAATGATATTTTCATATTAAGAATTTAATTGAGATAAGAAGATATTTGAAGATGAATATTCCATTAACAGAATAAAGTTACTGTATATAAATATATATCTTCACGTAGTATCTATGAAACCATGGATATGGTATTTGTAAAGAGGATGTGAAATGATATGATATTTAAGGAGAGAGGAAGAATATTGTACCTCTTGAATATTATGTCCTCGAGAACACCCTTATTTAACACAAATTTAGACATTTCTAAAATTCCAATATGAATTAGGCATGTGGAAGAGAGTTTTGAATGGATTTTTGCATAATTATAATATGATTAAATACTTATAAGGTGTGATGAGAGGGGGTGTTGTGGGGTGGTATTAATAGTGGGAGAGAAGTGTATTTTTGATTATTTTAATAATTTGATTATTATTTTGGATCATGACTATGAATAATATTGATTCTTGTAACTATGTAAAATTACAATAGAATTCATTTTAGAGATAATGGTTTCTTACAAAATACATTACTAAAAAATTCATGTTTTTCTGTTATAATGTTAAAAACTATAAATTAAAAAATTTCACTATTCATAAAAATTCAATTATTTCTAGAAAATCACAAAATTACACTTTAACAATATTTCAATAGTTATATATAAAATGAATAATGGATTTTATTAAATTAATTTTCTATATATGATAATTATTACTTCTAATTAGATTCATTGTTTAATTTAAAAATTGTGATTTTAAAATGATCACTAATTTCATGACACTAGGAAAAATTCATTAGAAACTCCTAAAATAATATTATAACTATAAGATTGAAAATATGAATTTATTAATCTATTTTATGAAAATAAATTTTATTTAAAATAAATATGTTAATAATAAAATATTAAATAAACATTTACATTTCACAAAAATTCAAACACATAATTTCCCATTTATAAAACATTTATTTACTTATTCCATGATTCAAATATATCAACATTTATGCGATAAAATACAGTATTTATACTTTAATAGGTTAGGTTATTATTCCAATGCCTTGTATATAATTCCATATAGTCACGTTACTATTACAATACTAATATTAATATTTAAAAATATATCATGATTTATGTAACATTATTGTTGCATGCAGTGTAAGATATCAATTAAGAATAATTTATTTAAGAATATGCATACCATATATTCATTGGGTGTAGTACAATATAAATTTAGAGGGATATGATTTGGATTTATCAATTCCCTTGTTTTCATCATGGATCTAATAAATAAAAGCATTAGTGATAACCTTTATTAGTTTATATTTCTGTTTATAGATGACATTCTTATATATTAAATGGGAAAGTATATAAATGAAGATAATTTGTGGAATTTGATGAAATACCTGTGGAAAAATAATTTCTATGAAATATTTACAAAGTATAAATTTCAGATACACAATGATTGATTCTAAAGTAATATAATCACCTATTAGAGTAGGTCAGTGGATCCATAAAAATAAATTTATTGAGTCACTGACATGACCATCATTGGGGACCGAGATCTGCAGATTTATTATACTGGTTGAATAATACTAATATTTTATGACGTTTTTTAATTTTTTAATCTAATAAAATAACCATTGTGCCTAGGATGGGAGTGGATTTGAATAAGAAGGTAGAATTTGAAAGAAAAATTAATGAGATAATGATAATTTTGTAAGGGAATGGGTTTCTAAACTCCCATAATGTAGTGAAATGTATGTGATATATAGAGATTAATTGATTAATAGTCATAAATGGGACCCCATGTAGAATGATATGTAGATAGATTATTCCTTAATATAATTAAAAAATCATGATAAAATTTAAATAATATATGATTTTTTGTAGCAAGAGTTAACTTTAACAATTAAAACATGGTGGTATTATATATAAGGTGAACAATTTTATATATAGAATGATAAAAATGATGGATGTATATATTCTCACAACAGTAGTTTAATATTCTCCAAAATAGATTGATGGATTATATTAATGATTATGACTACTCAATAAATTAACACCCATGGAAGGTGTACATCCTAGACTATTCTATGAATTTGATGGACCATTATATTTTTTCTAATATAATGATTTCAAGAGACTGAATACTATTGGATTCTTAGAATAGGGATACGGAAATCAGGAAAAATAGGACATATCATATCATTCTCATATTAATATTCAACCATCTATATATGTGAGGTCTGAAATGGACTATAAGATTATGTGGAACTATTGAAAAATGTGAAGAATTTTCTTGAATGCAACAAATATTATTGTAGAATGACAATTTTAAGGAATTTAAATTAATACTCATGAATTATATATTTAAAGAATCTATAGGAAACAGATCATAGTTTATCGATCTATATATATATATTATGTATTAACATTTATATATATCTGAAATTGTTTTCTATTAATTCAATATGAATAAATATATTTTATACTATGTATCTCATTATATTTTAATTTGTTATGTTATGGTTAAATACCTTAACTAAAGTAGCCTAGATTCAGTTTTAATATAATTATATTTTATTGGATACATGGAATTTCGTCATGAAGGACTGAATATTTTAGTAGACTTGATAAAATAGAAACACTCTTGATACTCACATTTCATTTTAAATTTTAAAGTTACCCAATGTTTTTTCATTGAAAATAACATTATTCCCTGTAGATTATCAGTTTGTATCAATTATAAAACAATTACTTGTTCCATGGTGATAATTAAAAAAATAAAAGGGGTGATCATAGATTCTCAGAAGGGGTATACATATAGTAGAATCTATAATGAATAATTAAAAATAATCAGTATTTACGTGTTAAAAATTGATACACATTCCATTTCATCCATAAAAATATCACAATATGGTATGAATAATTGATGGTTAGACAAATACATATAAATAGTCACATAATATTGAAACATATCCAAAGATATTATGACTAATCAAGTAATAACATGGAGATAAATTACTGAATTCATAATTAGTGAATGTATAATGTAAAATATAAGCAATAAACTATCAAGATATATTATAAAATAGTTTAAATATGTAGGTAGAAAACATTTTATTTTTCTAAATTATTTTCCTATTTAGACCCATCGATGTATCAAGAGGATATCTATAACTCTGATTAACTAATCAATTAAAATTTCCATTGCATTAATAATACAAAATATGTGAAACATAATAAATATAAACATTCAAATATAGAAACTCAGAAATTAATTTTTTCAATATACCTTAATCATCTTAATAAATTCCTAAACCATCCAATGTAATATGATGAATGGTAATAATATATCACATCCTCAGTCAAACCGATCATAAAAAATACAAGTAATAAATAATAAACATATCAATAAAACCAATCTCTAATATATAATATATTCAATATCGGTTTTACATGTTTGATTAATTTAAATAGGATAAGAAATTTATTAAAAGTTTTTTTAGGAAAATAGCCAATTTATATTGAAAATATCACTTCAAATAGTAATATTTCACAAAAAAAATATTAAAATAATTTTACCTGAATATAATATCTATAAGTTGTAGCTTAATATTTGAAAAAGTTAGTGTTTTTTGTGGTGGGAAATTCCTTTCAGGTCATACGTGTTAAAGCAATGATTTTAATCAAATATTTTAATAAAATAAAAAAATAATTGTATGTAAAATTAATGGTATATTGATTTTAAAAAAATATAATAGTAAAACATTTGTAAAAATGTGATTAATAATGTAAAAATTTTATTTCATTTTTACATGAGAAGGATTTGAATCAAAATGATTTTTTGATCGAAAAGATATATAAAGTCAGATTTTAGTAAAAATGTTATCTCAAATAATGTTATGTATTAAAGAGTTAAAAAATGGTATTATTACATTAGATATTGATTAATAAAGATATGTTAATTTATTATATCGGGATTACTACAAAAATTTCAAATTATTCCCCATAGTGATGAAATTAACCTAAAAAAGAATTAAATTATGAGATAGTTTAATAAACCCTCACCACATTGGTAACTATTGAATCATTAGACCCTTAAAATATATAACATAATATTAAAAATTAAATAAAATAAATACAACTAGATTCATTATATTAAATATAAAAATTGTAATTATATACAGTAAATATAAAAATTAAATATGAATATAGAACATGTCTCATCGATGTAAATGTGCGATGAGAATCCCTTTCCCCAGTATTGACATCCATTGTATATGTCTAATAATACTAAAAAATTAATATGGTTTTAGTATATATATTTTATATAAAGACTCAAGAATTCCATATAATGTATTTTTTAATTATAGTAATTTATAATATGTATTTCAATAGTTCATTGTTAAAATTACAATTTCTAGTGATAATTGATTCACTTTTAATGTATGTCTCACTTCGTTAATTTCAGTACATTTAATTATATAATTGTTATAGAATATACAAAATGATAAATATGATATAAATATAACATATATTCATTATATATGTATTTTTTGTTATCTATAAATCAATGAAATTGAAAATGGATTACAAAATTTACGGAGATGTTATGTCATATGTATGGATGATGGTTGTTTCCATTTTACTCGTTTGGTGGAAGAGAAAAATATTTATTAATATTTCCAAAAATACTATTATGTGAATTTTATGATTAATATCAATAAAATATATTTTTTTTCATCAATGTAAATAGTAAATAAAAGAATTTTCACATCTCTATGTGGATGTGGTAGTCCACACATGCATACTACTAAAGTTATTATTTTCTAATAGATTTTTTTAAAAAAATGGTGATATTATATGTCCACAAGTGTAAATTGATAATAAGTATCACATATATTCATTGACACTAGTCTCATAAACTTCCATGTAATGTTAATAAAAAAATATATCATCTCATAGTGATACGGTAGTTTATTGTACATATGTGTGATGTTATTGTATAGCACATGAAATATAATGTAAAAATTTAAATTTGATATTATAATAAAATAAGTATAATAATTTTCATGATATCATATGAAATATTTAAATCCATTTTTATATCAGTCCATGAATTTTTTTGATAGAGAACAAATTACATCACTTAATGAGGTGATAGTAATTCATACATTGGAACGATGGATTTATTTCTCATTTGACGGAAGCGGAGATTAACATGAGTTATTAAATAAACATAATAAAATATCAATATATTGGGAATATGTTTATATTATAATATAATAGTTAAATATGAGTTTAAGGATGTGTTAGATGAAATAAATCAAATACTTAGGTTTATGATTCTAACCACTTCTTCATAGATCATTATTTAGATTAAACCTGAAGAATTAATAGGTAATTCCTATTATAAATAAAGATTATATTACATGTAGAGGTAATGAATGAATATATTTGTTCCATTATTATCATATCCAATTTTTTTTAGAGGTGTTCAATGGGGAGGGTAGGTGTGGAATTTTATAAATGGGGGAAGACATACATGGATTTCTGAAAAGATAATTTGTTCTAAAGGACACCAATGTGGTGATTTATAGAACTATATAGGTTTTAACTCCTATTTATGGATAAAAATGGTTTTATTACATGTTTTAAGTAATTTTTAATAGGTATATTCATTGTTTATCCATCGGTAAACAAATTTTTACTATTACCATTATAATTATTTTTTTACTATTTTCACAATTTATTAGTATAAATCATTTTGTTCACCTTATTAAATAGAATACATTATGATTATTCTAAATATATAATCTAATTTTTGAAAACCCATTACAAATATTGGAAGAATTCAATTAAAAATAAATCCCAAAGATAAGTCAAAAAGGGTTTTCATAAGAAGAAGATTAAAAATTTTAAAATATTTTTATTTCATATATCAATATAATATTAGTTCCAATGACCTAAATATGTTAATTTTTCCAAAAAAAATTAAATTTGATTTATCAAAATAAATTTATAATATAATTTATTATTGGAAATAATTTAAAATATAGTATATTTTTTTATTAAGAATTGTTTTTTATTCATAAAAATATAACATTTTATGAAAATTATCAAAAATTAACCCAATGATAATTTTGAAATTTTAGTTTTGAAATTTTAATATTATTTGTCAAAATAATTTTTTGAATGGTTTGAATATTAATTGTAAATTATTTATGAAAATCACAATCAAACCACATTTTATAAAAGAATATTGATTTTAGAAAAAAAAAACTTTTTCTTTTAATTGAATATTGTTTTATTTATAATCAATAGAAAACCATTGAATATTTTTTTAATAAGGGATAAAATGTATAATTTTTATAACCGAATAAGTCTTATTCATACTGGTCAAAAAAAAATCTATGTTGTCACCATCATGTTTTAATAACAATATTTTAATAATGAATCGTGTTTTGTTTAATACACAAATTGTATATTACATAATATATTAGTTAGATTTATTTTATATAAAAAAAATCTATAAAAATATAAGATTTTTATATATTCTCATTTAATGTTGGTGTTCTGTTCTGAAATCTATATGAAACATGATGTTCCTCTTTAAATATTTAGCAGTGATATATTCATCCCACATAAATTGAATTTTCCCCTCATAATTGATTCATGATCTCAGTAATCATGGTTTTAAAATTGATGAATACCATCTATTGAAACCCATATTGAAAAAAAGTTTAAAATCATTTTATTTCTAATATAAAAATAAATGTATAAATGTCATCTATAATTACACAATATAATTTTTCTATGAAGAACATTAGAAAGAATAAAAACCTTAATTGGGAAGAGAATAATAATGCACATTAATTAATATTGATTTATACAGATCATTGATCATAAGAAAAATAATTATCTAATAAAGTAAATGACCACATGTTGATAAATCTATAATGATTTTAGGGAAAATTTTATTCATTGGAAATGAAGGTAGTATCAAAAAAAGTTTTCATGATCCCTTTCTTGTAGTTAAAGAATTAATTTAAAATATATACTATAAATATAATAAAATATAATTACATGATATCATTTAAATTTATAAGAACCAATTAATAATTTAGATTTTCTTTGATCATTTCAAACATCATTTAATACTCCATGAATTGAATATCGAAAATGAAATATTATTCTTGATCCATATATAAAATACCATTTGAATGAAAATTTATTCTTTTTATATCAATAAAATATTCCGGAATAAAATTTTTTATCACTAGACATCCAATAACAGAAAATATTCAACTAAATCATTTATTAATATTTTTATGATTAAGAATCATTGAAAATATTTTTTATTAATTTCAATTTAAACAAATATGGATACAGGGTCACTAAATCAACATTAAATTCCCATGAAAATATAAAGTGGCTCTAATTTTTTAATTCCAAATATTTGAATAAATATATCACCAGTATCCATTAAAAAAACATACATGACTCTAAAAATATAACCCATGTTTGATGAATATATTTTATAAATCCAAACATGTGATAACCTCACGAAAAGATAACATAAAACATAAAATCACTAGCCATTTTTAATTTCTACATTACTAGAAAAAAAATCTCTATATAATTGTTATCTCAATATGGAGTACATATTTATAGTTATGTTCATTCGATCAAGTGTTTTACAATAATTTAAACATGACACCAAATAACATTCCTAGTCATTGTTACCATTCATTATATAATATCAAATACCTATAGAAAAGGAATGGAGGTCCAATACTTATGAATTTAATAGTCCCTATAACCAAAATATCATCGATAAAAATAATTCTATTTCATTATTCATGAATCTAAACACATAAAAAATAATCATTCCACAATTTCTCTACTAATAACATAATCTTGACGATGCTCCCTTATATTCTTTTAAGGTCTTCTCCATTAACACCATTGAAAATATCTTTCATAGTTATGATTCACCATATAGTTAAATAATATTAAATTTTAAAATTATTACAATCACTTGAAATCATGACCCTGGTGTCCTTTCACTACAAACATATAGAAAACATGCATTCCCTTCATGCACGTCAGAGGGTGATTTTATTCACAACAATCATGTTATGGAAAATATTCGTTTTCCATTATTCAATTTTTAATTCATTTAATATATTTTCATATTCTTCTACTTATTCTCTTAAAATCCATAAAATATATTTAATTATTTCCTTTAATTATATAATATGACATTGTATAATCATTTTATAGGGCTGTTTTAGATATTAATCCTCTTCAAAGGATTTCCTGTAACCCAACAATTAAAAAATTAATATTGATCTTGGTATTATATAAATAGTTCATAATATTGTTTGCTAACATTGTGAAAATGGATCCATATATAGATACTTTTTTGTATTCATTTTTTCTTAGAATAAGAAATTGTATCTCAGTATGTTCATGATTACCTGAGGAAAATAACTTTCTAATAAGATTACCTTAAAACATACATATTCTAGTTAATCAATTTTTTCCAAATCCTTATTGTATTAATTCAATGTCTTGGATTAAACAAAATCTCCTAGAAGATAATAAAATAACATGAATACCATATCCCTTTCATTACATCATAAAGTGAGAAATATATTATCAAAATAATACATCTATTTATTATCTATATATTAACGTGTATTCAATTTTGATGATAGAATTTGTTGATGCCTAAAGAGGTATAACATTGTTAAAATATGTGGTGGATCGTCCGGACACTCTATATGGTTTTGGTTATTTCTCCTAACATGTGTTGGCTACACTAATATGCACTAATTTTATTAGTTCCAACTACTGATCCATCTCTAGATTCATTATCATTAATAGGGTAAATACCATGTTCCTAGAGTGTATTGTAGATATAATTACTATTCCAATAGATGTCATAATCCTCCAATAACATTAGCGGGATATCATTTGTTCCTAAATGTATCACCATGGTTTGGACACTATAAAATATATGTTTGTGGGGAGTTGGCCTTAAGATATGTAAAAACATTTCGAATTGTATAGAAGATCACATCGGTTGTGCATCGATTGTATCTTCCATTGAGGTGTATCACTATTCAGAATATATTTAATTTATCATAAAATTATATGTATCCCCAAAATCCTTCTCTTTTGATTGATTTTTATGATATTGAGTTTGAGAGTGATGTGTCCTTTGAGTGTTATCTGATTCCAGTTGTGGATGAAATTGAGAATGTTGTGTGGGGATTTTTTTTCATTTGATAGATTTATTTGGAAACATGGTTGTTTTTATAAGAAAATTGGTATATGGATGCAGAAATATGAGAACGGTGTTTGTAACTTTTCACCTTGGAATATTAGTGATGCATGAGAGTACAACTCAAAGAAGATCTCTCATAAGGTGGGTAGATTGTATGATCTCAACCATTCTCATAACCTTCTATTTTATTTTTTAGTTCATCCCCATTATTTATTTTATTTGTGTGAATAATGATCGGGTATTTTTATCAAAGGATTAGAGGGGTTTTTGAATGATTTTGATTCTTTTATGGAGGTTCATGGTTTCAGAATGGTTAATACAAGCCTTACACTCCATCATAGAAAACATGAATCCAACGGTATGAGGGATGGTATCTCCACATAGTTTGTACACAATATTTTCAGAATATGGTGATTTATAGGGAAATCTATTAAATGATGAATAGAGGGTAATATAATGATTATTTCATAATTTGTCTTACCATATGATCTAACGATATATGAGGTTTTACTAAGATAGTGGCACCACATGATTAACAGACTATTTTACAAACATTGTATCATAATTGTGAAGAGTGCAGTTGGTAGCCTAAAATTTATTGATCTAATCTCTATTAAAATCATTGGGGCTCATTTTCCATGTATTCTCATGTATTTATAAACACATTTTGGTCTCAAATATTTCATGTATTTCCCCTTTTATTAGAGATTACGTTTTTAGGTAGTTGATTTCCAATGGAGATCTAGATTCACATATAAATCTATTTTCAATAATGTTCTTCAAAGATTCTTTCTACCTCGCTTTTCCATGAAACTTATATCTAATATACTATGGATTTACCCTTGTTCCATGACGATAATTTTTATATTTTATGGTTGGATCTATTGAATAATATAATATCCCGACTTATATCTTGATGACCGTTGTATTGTTATTCATTTTCATAAATGAACCTAATTTTGTTAGTCTATATGATAATTAACTTATTTTTGATAATTATACTATGAATATATCTATAATAATTTATGATTTTTTTGAATTATCCTTTAAATTAGAATATTTAATTAAATACCAATGAATTTGAGAGTACCATCATATATCTCATTGGATACATTGGAGTTTTCAAGATTGGGCATGATAAAACCCCATGGGGTGTGTAAATTTCCAAGAAATAATTGTTATTGAATGATGAAGGGTAAATAAGTTGTATATAAAATTAATAAAATTTTGAATGTCCTTTAATTTTAACTACTTATAATGTTTTTTTGGCATAACATCTTAGTTTTAATGAGTTATATGATATGTCATGGTAAAATGGTTAAATAGTTAATTTCTAAAATGTTGTTATAGGTTTTTGTTGATAAATCAAATGTCTCACTATATTGATAATGATTCATAAAATTTGTATTAAGATTAAACCATGGTATGAATATGTGAACAATGATATGTTAGTTTCCTTTTGATCCTCATCTTCCTTGGGTGTCCAGACTGATTCATTAGGCCCTTAAAGCATGAATGTGAATATGAGTTGGACTAATGCACAATTTACCATGGATTTTGTTTCTTGAATGATTCTCTATGTGTAAGAGATAATAACTCCATATTTAATCTCCAATAATATTTAAAATACGTAACTAGACTTATGGTCCATGGTACATTAATTCAAAAGTAATTAATTTTAAAAATAAAATCCAAAGACTGAATAAATTTAAAAATTTATATGGTGTATGGTTTAGAATCTAACACATTTCAAATATGATATGATTTTCATGGGTTTCAACATGAACATAAGGGATAATGTGGAAAAATAAATAATAATAAATGTGAAACCTAATTTCTTTTACGAGTTTTTGTTATACTTTTTATACAATTATATACACTTTCAAATACTTTATAATTGATTAGACACCATTAGTGGTGGATTAATGTGTTTTACTCTCACCCAAAAGGGACATCGATCGATAGTCATGTAGACAACATGTTTTCAGCAATGAACAAGGGAATGATCCCAATGTTAGATGGATGGGTTGGGATGTTGTATGGGGCGTGGATGACGGAACCCAACATGATGTCAGGACAAGCATAATAGTTTCTATTGAGTCTCTATATTGGGTTTTCCATCAAAACATTACACATATAAGAAATAAAATATTAAATATGTTGGTTTTGGCTATTTATTATTTTGTTGGGATTATCATGTTTTGTTTTTTCATTATTGAATGTTTTTATTATTATATGGTCTATTGATATATATTGATTCAACTATTTTTCAACTTTACAATGAAGGTATAGTCTCCGAGCATATCATATTAGAACCTCACTATAATTCCAAAGCCAATGGAATATAGGTATGCAATATTCAGTTCAAATAGTGAAATAGATTAGAGAAATTGTTTGTTGACACTGGGTAGAGATGTTATAAATATTGTCATAATTACTTCAGTTCCGGCTACAGCTCTCACTCCATCATCAATAAAATTCCTATGAGGGAAATATAACCATGGTTTTAATACATTGAAAATTCACATTACTTACAATATGATACATTTCTAAAGTGTGTAATGTACTATATTAGATTATACCATTATGTAACATTATGTATAATTACAATACAATGAAACACATCAAATAAAATGAAAAGTAAATGCATTTAAAATCACATAATCATAAAATTGTTTTATGTAAATTTTTTCTAACAATGAAAGTATTTTTATTTACTTAATAATGGTTAATAAATAAAATTTATATAATCATATGTATATATCATTGTACTCTCAAACAAGGTGTTGATAAATGACTATTTTTTTGTACTGGGTACTGAGTGAGTTAATCCTAGTGTACATCTTTCATTGTTACTACCCCAAAGTATATATGTTCCAAAACCACATCCACTTGTATTATATAAACATCATTACAAGGAAAAGCTATGTAATGTATACATTACATAAACATTAAGACATTCATCAATACATATAACCAATATATATCATAAGTTTACAATCCTTAATCTATGTTTTCTAGAGTACAGTTCCTCAGGATTACATTACATATTCTCTGATATAAACTATAAACACCCTAGCCCTATTAGCCCTGAGTTTGTGGTTACATTATTTTTTTGTTATAATATAAATGTAAACATGTCATAAATGACCAAATAGTGTAGTTTTATTAGTGAAATGGATACCAACATGAAATTCATATTATATTATAAAAAATTAAAAGATGTTATTTAATTGAGAATCAAAATTTTCCAATTATCATTCCCCTCGATCTTAATCAGAAAATAGATTCATGTATGATATAGAGAATAAGACATAATAAATGGGTGATCATGGATGCACAGTAGGGTTATTCATATAACATAACCTATCATTGTTAAATATGTATAATAAATAATACAAGCTAAATAACTAAAACACATAAAATTTAAAAATAACATGAGAATAATATGGAAGGAATAAAAAATGATCAAATAAGGTCCTATAAATAATCATGTATCATGATTCATATCGATGTATATTAAAAAATGTAAAATAATCAAATCAAAATAAATAATTGATATCATAATGGGGGAATTCTGAATGTTAGAATTAAAAAATAAATATCTGGTCCATTCACAAGATATATTTAATATATTTATAGAAACATAACTAATTTGTTCAAATCATTTGCCTCTTGAGACCTCTTGATGCATTGAAGGGATATCAATAACTAACCACCACCCATAACATACTATGTATACCAAATTGTTTATATGGAAGAGGTGAAAAGAAACTAATATAAAAATTCATATTTAAATACTAATATATAAAATTCTAAACCGTACCCAAATCAATGAAACATATTCATAATCCACTTAGAGTAACAAAATGAATGGAATAAAAATTATACATCCTCAATCAAACTGACAATGAAACATGAAAATAAATAATATGGTTTATTTAAATATAACATATCCTTAGAGTATCGTATGTGTAATAATTTTTTTATTTTTTTTATTAATATATATTTAATAATAATGTCATTAAAAATATTTTCGACGAAAATAAAATTTTAAAATTAAAAAATATCTCTTTTTAAGACATAAATTCAAATAAAATTTTCAAAATAAATTTAATTATAGTTTAATGTCGAAAATTGTAGATAACACTTTAAATTATTGTGTGGTCATAATTAAATTAAATTTATGTCATGTCGTACATCATTAAGAAATGATTCATGTATCATTTTTGTTTAAATCCAAATAAAAATTATTTTAGAAGCGACAAAAATATTAATTTCTAAAAAAATATGAAATTATATCATAATTAAAACTAACATGAATAAATATTTAATATATTTTTAAAATCATTTTTCATAGAATATTTATAAAACATGTGTTTTTATGAAAAAAACGACTTTTTATAGAAGAGAAAATAATTTTTATTTACTTAAAAAAATAAATTTTTTTTTATAATAATGGTCATAAATAATGTTATTGTATTAATTGATCCTTAATAATAATAATATAAAGAAAATTTGTTGGGTTTATCATAGAAATATCATATAATTTCCCTATGTTAGGTTTAAACATTAAAAATCCAAAATAATAATGAGATTATGAAATAAACAATTACGACATGGTAACTGTTAAATCGTATTCCCCACTAATGAAATATAATAAAATAAAACATCAAATACCAATATAATAAATATATTTAGTATATATTTTATCAAAAGTGTAATTATATACACCACATTAATTAATAATTGTAGAATATAGAATATACCTCCTAGATATAAAATTGAGAGGAGAACCCCATACCTCAAGTTTGATTTTTATCTTATCTGTATGAACCTACAAAATAATAAATATATATTTTTAAAAATTTATTATTTAAACACCCTTATATATCTCTTGAAGTATATTATTTACTTATATTATTTTATGATAGTTTTTCTATCAATTCATTGTTAAAATCACTATTTTTATTGATAATTTTTTTTTCATGAATGATTTAGTTCATTAAATTATTTAAATTTTAGTTCATCATTGATAATTAATATCAAGAATTTAAAATATAAATGTATTCATTATATAATTATTTAGATTAATCTATTTATTAAAGATATAGAAAATTAATAACATTGATCCAGGAGACCGTAGCTCATATGTATACATGAATGTTGTTTAAATTTTTATTGTTAGATGGAATCAATTGAAAATAAATATATTTTCCAATTTATAGAAATATATTTATTCTATAGAAATCATTTATATTAGCTATATAAATCCTTATTTCTATCAATGTAAAAAATTAAATGAAACCCATTTCACATCCTTACCTGGAGGTGGTAGAACACTAGTACACAAGGGCTGCTTTTGTTTTCCAATGGATTGGTTGGTAAGATATTATATTTGATATTATATTTCCATATTTATGTCTAGATAATATATATCTTATATATTGATTTATTTTCGTTTTAGTACAATTCATTCAATCTGTATGTGAAATAAAAAACACACTTCTTTGTATGCTGGTAGTTCATCGTACAAACGATCAACCTTACCATATCACCCATGGAATGGAATGTTAGAAAATTAAGGTTATTTTATTATTTAAAATAATCAATTTTATAATTATTTTATTTATATTTAAAATCCATAGTTATTTTAATCCATGAATATGTTTGATAGAATAAAAATTAAATAAGATCATGAAGCGATAGTCCTCCATAATGATGATTGAGAGTTGTATTCCCCATTTGATGGAACTGGAGATGGATCTATGTTAGTCAATAATAATTACAATATATAAATATTTAAGAGATATTTCTAATATTATATTATCATATTTTAATACTATTTTAATTAATTGGATGAATAAATAATACAAATAAACACATTTATGAATTTTACATCTTCTTTGAAGACCCTATGTAGGTTTATTCTTAAAGACTTCATATGAAGGATTGGTAAAATACATAATGACTAAAAGTTATGATTATATGATTAAGAAATATATTTTTTATTATTTAAATAACCAAATAGTTTGTAAATGTAATGAGAGGAAGATTGGGTACGGCCTTTTAGAGGTGGGTGAGGGTGCACACAGATGTTTTGAAATGATATTGTGATACACAAAATTTTCTAAATCCAATTGCCTAAAAATTTGGTCGATAATGAATAATATATATTATAAGTTATAAATATGGTTATAAAATTGGTTTTTTTAACATTTAAATGTCATTTTAAAACATTATCATCTTATATAAAACCCCAATAAACTCATTTTTTTCTTAAATTATGTAATAAGTTTTTATTATTTTTAGTATTTATTATGGTAAAAATTTATGTCTACATTATTATATAATATAATTAATATTTATTCATATATGGAATCTAATTTTTGAAATTAAATTTTCCTAATTTTAATAATTCAATTTAAAAATTAACCCTCTATTATGTCGAAAAAATGATATCTTTGAAGATAATAATTCAAATGTTACAAAAAAATTATCTCATAATTGAAAAATAAATTTATAAAAATTACATAAATTAGATAGATTTTAAATTAATTTCTATAACAGACTTTAAAAATAATTTCAAATATAATTTATCTATGAAAATAATTAAAATGAATATAATTTTTTTTAATAAAATTTAGTGTTATTCAATATTCATCAAAAGAAATAATATTCTATAAATTTTTTTTAAAAGTAAACCCATTGATATTATAAACATGTATATTTAGCAAATGAATTTTATTATTTCAAAATAAATTTTAGTTTTTTTGGAATTATTATTATTTTATGTTCACAAATAGTCTCTAGGATGCCTTTCAGAAAAATACCATATTTATTAATCATTTTATTCTATTAAATAATGATTATTTTATATATAACTTATAAGTAACAATTTAATTTTATATACATTTTTTCAAAAAATATAATTTTTATAATTTATTTAGTCCTATTCATAATCACCAACAAAATGTATAGTTTATGATGATAATTTTAGAAAATAAATATTTTAATAAATTTGTATGTTTATTTAAAACTAGATTTTTTATAACACATTATATCAATGTAATTTAATATATTTAAAAAATATATATCATAAAATATCAGGGTGGTATATTCTCTTCTAATTTTGGTAATTCGTGTCATATAAGAAATCGAACATTTTTTTCTTATTTTAATATATCATGGAGTTACATTATGTCTAACAGGTAGATATATAAGGGGAAGTTATTTCCAAAAACCATATAATAATACAAAGGGGAAAAATGATCATTGATTTCGCCGTTCGACTCTCCAATTTATTTAATGTCCATTACGTTAATTGGGATATAGTCAATCACATGACCAATATAAATAATTTCATTATTATGAATGAATATTTCACTATTTATTAACATTCATTGATATGAATTAAAGAATTTTTATGGTTTCATGGGATTTATATATATTTTATATTATTGGGATGTGAGATTTACCATGAATTTATATTGATGTCTACAACAATATTTTAATATGAAGTTGAAAATTATTACTATGTATCTTCAACAAACCATGGGTTAGTATGAATAAACAATTTAACCCATTGAAGATAAGATTCAAATTTTTATTAATATTTTAATATTAGATTGTGGCCAACATATTCATTTAGTAATATTTCATTAAAAAATAACTCTCACTCAAGAATATAGATTTCTACTAATGAATCACTTATAGAAGTAATTACAATACTATAAGGAATGTGGATGAAGTCTGAGAAAGAAATATATTACACCCTATGATATCAAAAGAAATAACATAGAAGGCTCGATCTATTTAGAAAAACATATGGGAAACATAAAGTTAATGGACAATTAATGTTGACAATCATCAAGAACAACTATTGTTTGAAGTTGGTTAAAAGTTATTTCTATGAATATCACCATGGAATAAGATTTTGGGATTTTAATAGAAGGGTATGATATACCCAAGATATATTAGCCAATTTTAAATTTTTGATCATACCATGATAATTTCTTATTCCATTTTCCATCGAATGAAACTCTCTCATGTTCATGATGTGTTCTATGTATCTATCTAGGGGATGTATATAACCATTATTTCGTATGTACAAAAGGTTAAGGACTTAAAACCGGAGCATGATATCTTATATGAGGTATAACAAGTGGATATTATATATGGAAAAGGAAAATTGCCATAGAACAAGACAACTCACCGGGTAATTTTTTTTTAGCGAAAGCATAAACTTGAGGAATCTATCTGGGAATGTTAGAATACAATGAGGGAGAAGTATCCATTGCTATATATTTCAACATGATATATTTTTTAAGGGAGAGAACATTATAATAGCCTCAAAATATAATACCCTAATACTTTATGATATATATCAATTTAAATAATGTTTAATCCTTTCATTTCATTACATACACCCAACAATGAGCTTAAATGAATAGTTATATACTTTTCAAAAAATAATAATTAATATAATTCTTATATCAAGATAGTGTATTCGTGGGTACGAATAGGAATAAATAAATTATAAAATGAATATATAAAATATTATATTAGTGAAAAATATTGATTTATATATAATAAATAAGTTCAAAAAATTTAATGTTCAAAAATATTATCCTATTTTTTTAAAAGATATATTTTACATAGAATTTTAGTTTTTCAATAAATTATGGGGCTTAATCAAAAATGAAAATGAAATATGAGAAAATAAATTTTTATTTTGTTTCAAAAATTGAATAATCATACAAGAATTAATTTACAATTAGTTATAAATTATAATAAATCAATTTTAAGGTAAAAAAGAAATATGGAAAAAAATTCATTCTTGGTAATGGAATTTATCACAATAAATAGAAGTATTCAGTATTGATAAAAGATTTAAAATAATTATTTAATAAAACATATCCAAAATAATAAATTAATATTCATCAAAAGTTATTTATGAGACATTAAATAATATGAGAGTCAATTTATATATTTAAATTAAATTTTAATAAAACGTGTTGGTTTCGTTTTCCATTTTATATTAAAATAATCATATTCTACTTGAATAAATTAAATATAATAAAGTTGTTTCAATATATAAATTCAATTTGATCAAAATTGTATTATAAATTCAATTAAATTTTTGGTCGTTATAAATAATAATAAAGATAAAAATTCATTTAAAATGCAATGATAAATATTGTTAAAAGTGGTTAAACTAATGAGTTATGTGATAAAACGAACTAAAATCATTTCTAAATATAAATTTATCAACGAATTTATGTCAAATCACTTATAATTGTTGATCTTCACCCAATTTTGTGCGATATTCCCTATAGACTTACTTTATAATATTTTAATATTCTTTATATTTTGATTAGTGATACTCTAATCCACTACAAAATAGACCCTTCCCATTATTATTTTGAATATCACTTGATCAATTTATATAGAATATTTTATTAAATTACACACTCTGACCATTCATATCCTTGAACATGAAGTTATACTACTTCCAAAATACACATCCATGAAGCCTTGATATTCTTTTAAATTGTTGATACAAGAAGTGGAGTTATATTTTATTACTTATATTTTTCACGTTTCATTAATGTTAAACATCCCCTAAAATTTATAAAACAATATTAAAATGATATGATCATATTATCTGAAATACATATATATTTTTAGGTTAATTTTATATCTGGTTTCTATCTCATTATAGTTCATTTAAATATATAATGTCACTCTAGTGTATGTAAGGAATACCACCCACATGAAACCATATGAATCAGTTTTAATTTCCTCATTAACTGATGTAAATAGTGGGAAATTTGTAGAATATAAATGAAATTTATTATATAATTTTGAATTATTAGAGGATAACTTTTGTATATCTTTTATTTAATTCATCCATTGAAATGTTAAAACATCACTTGTACATACTTATAAAATACTATCTCAATGATGTGATGTAATTGTTGTTATCTATTTATTACATTAATGGATATAAAATAAAATGTAATGAATAAATATAATACTTTTTAAATTACAAACATTATAAAATATTTCAAACCATCACTAATATAAAAATCTATACTCATTAAATAGAGTTATTCATGAGATACATTTTAGTTTTCCCCTAAAATTATATTTATAAATCATTTTACATAAAACTGTAATTATAAATTATAATGAATTGATATATAGTAATTTTTATATGATTTTCTTAAGCTAATTAAAAATTATTTTTCTTTTTATACAAGGTATTTGATCACATAATATGTGGGATGGGTCTTCAAGATAGGGTTCTTCATCTCAATATTTTTTCATTGATACATTATCCATGTTGTTCATCTATTTTTATTTATAAACTATATATAATACCTAAAATATTGGAAAAATATGTTTTTAGTGTCTAGATAATTGAAAAAAATAAAATAACTCAAGGAAGAATATTACCACTTATTCGGGTAACCCATTTTGGTTTTCGCCAAAGGAATTCCTTGGATTGAATTATTCTGAATGTGTGGATTAAAAAATTAGGTCAAGGATGTTTAAGAGTGTATTGGGAAGATCTTGGTTTAATCTAAGCTGTTTTATGGGTGTGAAGATGTCGAAGGAGAGAAAGCCTTTTTATTGTGGAAGTTGAGTGGCACACTTGTAAATATTTGAAGGGAGAATTCCCCTAACATTTATCATATTGAAATTGGATCAAATAATGGAACAATGTAGATAAAAGCGAGTACATTATTGAAATATTTCCATCCAATGGATCATATAAACGTTTCTAGGACTTTTGGTCCCTTAAAATTAATATTTAATAACTGAATAAACAGAATATGTCCTTTATCTTTGTAATTAATTTTAATTACATTCACAAGTATTATTGTTAAACAACTAATATTTCTTTTTTAAAAATTAATAATTATTATTCTAAATAATATTGAATGTATTTTTACAAATTAATATCACCAAAGTGGTAGAAATTAATTTAACATTAATCTCTTAGTCGGGTGGATGATGAGGATATTTTATGTAAAAACATTCAAATGATTGGTATATTTTTTTGATCAATTTCAATGTAAAAATGATTAAAATGACCCAAATGGGATTTTTTGAAGAAAATAATATGTTATTAAACAGTTTTAAAAAAATTAATTTTAACCTAATAAATAAATTAAATGAAAATGTCGTTTTGATATAAAATTCTAAATATTTTCACTATTCATCCAAAAATGAATATGGTCATAAATAATCCCAATAAGTAACACTATGATAATTTCAACATTAAAAATTTTAAAAATAATTTTATTTTATAAAATTATGAAAATCTAAATGTGTCTAAAATTAATTTTAATTTTTTCCAAAAAGGTTATTAAATACAATTCATTTTAGAAAACAATACTTCCAAACATATAAAGACCTTACCAAAGATAAATCATTAATTGTCAATATGTTTTATTTATATAAAAACATAATATAAAATTAATTAGAAATTAATTTCACATAATTATTTCAATGGTCTAGGTTATAATTATCTCATTTAAATAATTTTAATTAAAATTTATATTTTTTAGAAACTCATTATTGTCTGTAACGTACAGAAAGTTGGTGTTGCGTGTAATGTACACCATGTCAGTGTTCCATTGAACATATATTGAGTCAGTTCCATGTGGAAGGGATGATGAAATTATTTTATTTCAATACATAAAGGATAATTTTTTTATTTGAGAAAAAAGTCCATAAAAACTCGGTGCGTTTTAAGATCAACGTATCATCAACTAAATATCAAAACCATTAACCTCACTTCTTTTAAAAATCATCGATAATAATTTTTCAAGAAAAAAATGATATTTTAATCATAAAAAACAAAAACTAATCACCAGATATTGTATCATATATCTTTTATGAAATTCATACCCTGATTCAACTTCTCACTATGATCAAAAACACCATTCCAAACATATTGTGAGACCAAAAACCATCTCACACCGAAAAAAGAAGCAGAACAAAAAAATTGAAACTGATGAATTTATATTTTAATAATTTTTTTGATCTTCTATGTTTGATATACCATTCATTTTAACATCAAAAAAATTTAATTATTTATTGTAATGATGGAAAATAAAAAACAATCATGACAAATTTCTTTTAGCATCCAAAAAAATTTCATCCAACATAGTCTAAACATTTCATTCAAACATTAATATAAACAATAAAAATCAATGATAATTCAAAAAATTATATCACAATCCTACCCAAAAAATAAATCTCAATACTCCATTGATGTACCTTTATATTACCCATATCAGGAGGGATCACACATCTCATTCACTAGATCATATCAATCTCCAATCAATAATGATGTTGTGTACCTAGAACAAGGCCGACTATTACCTAGCTCCATTTGATATCAAATTATGTACCCTAAAACCTAGACCACCTATTGAAATTCTACTCATGAACCATCTTTTTTAAACTATGATAAAATAACCATTTCTAATTACACATGGGTAGTTCATGTTGATACTGAAACTAAATCTCTCAAAAACATATTCCATTACACCCCCATTAAAACTTATTGATGGGGTAAACATATCAAGTGAGGGTGGTTATATTGAAATTATGGACTTATTTCAGAGTGTGGGTTCGTTGTAACACCCCAAGGTTTTGAAAATAAATTTCAATTAATGAAATTTTTTTAATTATGTAGTTATAACTAACCATTAAACATAATTTTTCAGCTTCTAGGTTTTGAATTTCAATAAATGGTGATCTATAATTATGATCAGAAAGATATTTAGAGACTGATGGAACCAAAATATTTTTTTTGTGAACAGTAAAAAACCCTTATGAATATTAATATAAATAGTATTATTAATTTAATGAATATTAAATTATATTATTGTTTTTTTCTTAATGATATTATATAATGAAATATTGATAAAATTTTCAAGGTGTAAAAAAATGAGTTTTATATTCAAAATTATTATTTTGGATTAAATTATAATTTAATTTAAATGTTAATATAATAATATTTAGAAATTTTTTTAAAAAAAATTGCATTCATTTTTTAATTCTACAATTAAAAAATATTCTAGGCTCAATTTTTGTAATTTTTCTGAAATTATTGAATTTGTGATTAATAATAAAATACAATAAATTCTGATAAATGGTAAATACTTTTTATATTGCATATTAGGCGATGCATGACTAATGTAAGCCTACTTTATTCGAACTCACATGAATTTGTTACTATTTTGGGTCACATGAATCTAGTCTATTCATAGTCTTGGGCAAAAATATTATAATATTGATTAAAATAATTTAAAATCCCTCCTCTCCTCCACATTAAATACAACCTTCATTATACTATTCCTCTCACACCTCTCATGAATTGAGAAATGTCGATGTTTTCCAAATCTCCTCCCCAAGGCTCTTCCTCTGGTCCTAGAGCTTCTGTTCTCACCGAAATGTGAAAACCAGTGGCCTTAAAGAAGATCTCATGGAGGAGAGATCAAGAGGTAAAAATCATCTTTATATTTCGTTTTTTTTCTTTACAATTACTTTATATTCTTACACTCTATCCTCCTCCACTTATCTAGAAGGTATGTAATATCATAATATTTTATATTCTGTATGATACTGTGTTCTTGTATATGATTCGTCATCCTCCTTCATATCTACTCCCTCTTGTTCGGAAATTAAAAACATGGTCCACGATGTTTCAATTTACCAATACAATGGATGATGTGTTTGAAATATCCATTACATCATTCAATTATGATCATAAAAACATTTTAGTTGTTGGAAAATAATTTAAATTGTATTTTAATTCTATTTTTTCTGTAATGATCTTCTATTCATGAAATTAATGTATATAATGAAACAAGTTATTGATTATTGAGAAACCAAAAAATTGTTCTAAAAATATATCATTAATGGTTCATCTAATGACCCATCATCATATATGATAACAAAATAATTAATAGTATCATTATATAATCTAGAAACATATTATTTCCATTTAATTCCACTTCTGGAATTTCATTTAGATGTGACATTAAAGTATGTGAAATAATGTTATGAAATGATTAGATAAGGTATTATATACATGAATATGACTCTGTAAGGCATTAAAAACATACTTCTAACTATTATACATAAGGATTAAATATGTTTAAAGTAATACATAATAGAGAAATGGGAATTCTTATCTTAATTTCCATAATTTTGGTTAACATTCTAATTCATTACTTATGTGGTATTAAATATTTTTGTTTGATGTGTTTTGAATAATTTTTTTAATAATATTAATTTAATGTGTCTATATATATTCCATCCACTATATGAAGTCTATCATTAATTATATGTTATTTTTAAAGGGTTTTTCTTTTAAAAACATCATATAAAATTCTATTTTTCAAAATTCAAAAGCTATGTTTTTATGAAAATATACATGTGGTATGAATTTTTTTGGTTCATAGGATTTTTTTATGGTTAAGGATGGGGCCTATATCTCCCTCCAATTTATTTTGTATGTATTTTTCAGAGGTAGGTGCATGGTAACTCCTAGTGAAACTTTGATTGTTACACAAATTATAAGGTTATTGTGAGGGTAAAAAATTATAAGGTTTCCAAGAGGGTTACTAGATTATGTAAGTAATCCTCCATGATTCCTTTTTGGTTCAATATATTTTCTTTATGTTTTTTTGGAATCTTGTGGAATTATCATGTTTTGTGATGTAATTACATATGGGTGACATGTATGTATTTTTGAAAATAATTTCATATGTTACAAGTATTATAGGAATACTGTGTTATTTCATTATTTTTATATACCATAATGAGTTTCTTATACTTTAATGTTTTTAAATGAATTTCAGAGGTTATTATGATACCTATGATAGAAAATGAATCCATGTTAAATGTTTTATATATTTCTCAAAGAAATTAGGTTTTCATTGAATTTGTTTATAATTTTGATGAAATGAATAATTTTTTTATGGTATTCACATTATAATAATGTGGAATTTTATTAATGTATTATTTATTAATTCACTTATTCCCATATCATGAAAAGATAATCAATATGAAATGAAGTGATTTCTTGACTAAAATACAAGATTATGTAAACTACTATATCAAGGTCTATAATGTTTGTATCAGAGGTTGGTTTAGATAATTTTAAGGTTTAGATGATATTAATAAAATACCATAAATTATTTTTTACTTTATGGTTAATTTTAAATTATAAATAATTTAATGATTTCCATGTCACTTCAAATAAGATATGCTTGTTCAGAATGGTTTTCCGTAGAAGAAACAGGGAATCTGAAGAGGAGAGGCATTGAAAAAATGATATCCTTTCAAATTTGCATCTCGGAATGGTAGGGAATGGAACCCAGTAGTTTGTGATAGTAATGGATCTGTTGGAGTACAAAATAAATGGTGGTGGTATTCATTCATGAGAACAAAATTAGGCACCACAACATAAAATGATGATAGTGGGACATTTTATGAGACAACACCCCCTGCATTCAATTGATATTTTGATCCAGTATCAGATGATGGTTGGATTAAGTACATTGAAAGAATATTTTATGTTATGGGATATTTAGATAATCAATATTCATATATTTCCATTTATTGTTTTAAAGGTGAAGCTAACCAGTGATGATCATTGGTAAAAAATATCTGGGCTAGAGAATAGATAGATGCCTTAGAGTGGGATGAATTTAAATTGGTTTTCCTTAAAAAAAATATGTTCTTATAGTGGTGCGACTTAGGATGGAGAATAAATTCCTTGAATTAATGAAAAATGAAGAAGATTCAGAAGCTGTGTATGAAGAAGACTTCACCCGACTAGTGAGGTATGCTCAAAATCTTTTTCTGGATCTTGATCAAAAAAATCCACCACTTTTACTCATGATTAAAATCATCTTACCAAACTGCATTGACCTCCCATGAATTTAAATGATATGAGAAAATTGCCAGATGTCCAAAGAGGGAGGATATTGAGTTTTTTTATTATTACATGCACTTTGACAACTAGGAGAAGAATAGGTCTAGATGTCCAGTGATTCCAAAGAATCAACTAAGGAATTCTTATTGGATGAAATTATAGTTTCCTGTTTGTGAATAGTGTGGAAAAAACAACCCTTGTAAAGGCCTACCCCAAACTATGAAGTGTTTTTTATGTGGTATGTTGGGGCATATGAAAATTGATGGAAATATAAATGATCCTATTATAAATCCTGATAAAAAAAATTAATGTTGTTTAAATGTGGATAGATGGGTCATTATGTAAATTCCTTCTATAAGAGAGACCCAAATCATTCATAGATGCCAAAATATAAGATGATGTGTATAGTGAGATCCTTTGTAAATACATCAGTAGATGTCAGGCCATCCAAAGATATTTTATTAGATGTATTATTTGTTTACTATTATTTTTCAAAAGTTTAGTTTGACACATTGTCTAGAAATTCCATTATTTCTATAGAATTTTTTGGTATATTGGAAATATCACATCAAAAAATGGGAAAATAAAATATTGTTAAACCCACATGGGAATATATTATAGTAGTGAATAATTTTTAGAATCTTCATATTGTTATATATAGAAAGGAATTACTAGTGAACCATGTTGTTTATTTGGTAGAGTTAGATACCATTCTAGGGATGAATTGGATTTCTGTTTATCATGCTAATATTAACTGTAGAGCTACATAAGTTGTTTTTCAGAAAGGGATTTAGTTTGTATATTAGATTGAACCCATAAATTTGATAACATATTAGGAAGGTGAGAAAATATTGAAAGATGGAAATAGAAATTATCTTACTCATAATGTTGAAAATAAGGGATTCGTTCATCTTAATGATGTGCTAGTGGTAAATTAATACATTTATGTTTTTCTGATGAGTAACCAAGGGTCATACCTGATCAGGATGTCAAATTCACAATTGACATAGTTCCTAAGGATATGATAATCTCAAAACCCAATTATCGAAAGTATCAAATGGATCTTCTTGAATTGAAAAATAAATTGAAATGGTTTACTTGCTAAATGATTCATTCATCATATCACATCACCATGGGATGTTCCTTTTTTTAATTAAAAATAATGATGGTTCCTTGAGACTTTTCATTGATTATTGATAATTAAATAACATTACTATTAGAAACATGTATCCATTTCCTCATAGAAAGGGTTTTTTTGATTATATCTATGGAGTTTAGTATTTCCAATGATTGACATGAGATCATGATACCATCATCTCAAGGTGAAGGAGGATGACATCCCAAATATAGATTTTAGTTCTAGATATAGGCCTAATGAGTTTTTTGTTATTCTGTTTGGGTTAACTATTGCACATTTTTCGTTTTTTAATATTATACATAAAATATTTTATGAGTTCATAGATATGGTTTTAGTTGTGTATATTGATGACATTTGGATATTTTTTATGAGTAAAGATAAGCATGAAAACATTTAATGGTTATTTTGAAAACCTGAATGGAAAAGAAACTATATGAAAAATTCATCATGTGTGATTTTTGGTTGCACCAAATTTCTTTTCTTGAGAAATATGTGTATAAGGACGGAATAATAGTTGAAACTACAAAAAAATGGAAAATGAATGGCCAAGACCTAAAAATGTAAGAGGGATTCATAGTTTTATTTCATTAGTATATTATTATCGATGGTTTTTTAAAATGTTTTCATAGTTATATACCCCGCTAATTATGTGAATGTGAAAAGGGATTAAATTTATTTGGATAGAAGAATGTAATGTATGTTTTTTATGAACTATAAAAGAGATTGATTAATGCTTTTGGTATGGATTTGCCTTCGAAAAATTTTGAGTTTTTCAACTATAGTGATGCTTTATTGATATTACTTTGTTGGGATCCGATGTAGATTGATCGTGTGATTTTTTATGCTTATAGACAACTAAAACCTCAAGAGTTAAATTACCTGACACATGATTTGGAATTGATAGTAGTGGTTTTCGCTTTAGAAATTTGGAGGTATCATTTATACGGTGTAAAATTTAAAATATATAATAACCAAAAATTTCTGAACAATATATTCACTCAGATGAAATTAAACATGAGGCCGAGATGATGGATTGAATTAATAAATGACTATGATTTCATTATCAATTACCATCCATGAAAGGAAGACAATGTGGTGAATTCATTGAGTTGAAAAAAAATCATCATTAACCATGATACATTTGGAACATGATCCGTTGATTAATGATTTAATTAATTATAGATTAGAAGCTATCGGTGCAGGAAATTCCTCTGTTTGGTTTCAGGTTTTAGTGAAGTCATCCTTATCAGATAGAATTAAGAAAGTAAATAAGGAAGATTGTGAACTACTGAAAAAGGTATAATAGGTTAAAATGGATATGTTTCCAGAATTTATCATTGATAAACAAATTTTTTTAATATTTTGTAAATGGTTGTGTGTGCCTTTTGATTCCCAGTTGAAGAATGACTTATTCTATGAAGCTCCATGTTCTCCAATTATAGTTAATCCAATCATTACTAAGATGATAGGAATCCTTCCTGATTGATATGGATGGGATGGAATGAATAGAGATATTGAGTATTTTAACGTGAAATGTTTGACATGTCAACATGATAAATAAGAGTGCAGTTACCAAAGAGGATGCTTTTTCCTTTTTTGAGTGCCATAATCGAAATAGGGGAACGTATTCATAGACTTTGTGTGGGGAATACCTAAGACTTATCAAGGATACAATCTGATTTGGGTTGTTGTTTATAGGATGACAAAATCTACCCATTTTATTTCAATTCGAGATAAAATTTCATTATATAAGATTTATCGATTGTACCGTAAAGACATTGTTAGGTTACATGGAGTTCCACTTTCCATTTTTTATTAGTGAGATCCCATGTTCACTTATAACTTTTTTAACGACCTTCAAATAACGTTGGACATAAAATTAAATTTCATTACATATTTTCATCCTTAATAAGATGGGAAGTCAATACAAAACATTCAGATATAAGAGTATATGCATCAATCTTGTTTAATGGTATACCAAGGAAGTTGGGATCAACATCATCCATTAGTTGAGTTTTATTATAATAGATTTTTTTATTCATGTGTACAGAGGGAACCTTTGGAGGAATTTAATGGGAAGTGTTGTAAAACTCTTTCATATAGGGATGTTGTTGGAGAAATGATTTTTATGGGACCATAATTAGAAGAGGAAGTGGTTGAGAAAGTGAAGATGATACAAAAACAAGAGAGGAAAACTCAGAGCTTGCTGAAAATTTTGGCAAACACAATGATGAATGATTTTTCTTCTGACGTAGGTGATCATTTTTTTCAAAAAATATCACCACAGAAAAGTGTTATGAGTTTTGATAATAAAGGACATCTATGTCCATGGTTCACTAAACTATATGAAATCATGAATAATGTCCGGATTGTTCCATATCGAGTAGCATTTCCTGTGATTTTATCTTAGGAACACAATGTTTTTATAGTTTGGAGGATGAGATAGAATGATCAACATTCAACCCATGTCTTGAGCCCAGAAGCAGTTCAGGTGGAAGAGAAACAATCTTATGAAGAGAAACTAGTTCAGATTCTTGATCGAAGGGAAAATGTTTTATAGAATATGGTAATTCACCAGGTAAAGGTTTTGTGGAGAAACCACGTGGTTGAAGAAGAAACATGGGAGTCTGAAAATACTATGAAGGAAAGGTTCCCCTAATTGTTTAATAAGTAAATAAAATTGATAGGATGTAATTTCCAAAAGATGGGGATTATGTAACATAATATTATTTGAAAAATAAATTTAAATTAATGAATCATTGTTTTAATTATATTGTTATAAATACCCTTTAAAAATAATTTATCTGCTTCATGGTTTTGAATTTCAAAAAACAGTCATCGACAATTATGATAAGTAATTTATTTGGAGTCTGATGGAACTGTCTTTATTTATTGTAAGTAGTAAAAACCCCTTATGAATATTAATATGAATCTAATGAATTGTAAATTGAAATATTTTTTCCCCTTAAGGTGATATGATAATGATATGTCGAATAATTTTTCAGGGCGTTAATAATTGAGTTAAAAAATAAAAATTGATATTTTTGAATAAATTAAGATTTTATTTAAAAATTAAATAAATAATATTTATAAAATTATTTTAAAAAATGGAGTTATTTTTTTAATTCTACACATAAAAAAATGGTTAGGTGGGATTTTTTGGTGTTTTCCAGAATTCTCGAATTTTTGATGAGTAGTAAAATATTATAAATTATGATAATTTCTAAAACATGATTTACTGTGTCATAGGAGATTAAAGGATGATGTAAGCACATTTTGTTAGAACTCAAAAGCAATGTTTACTATATTGGGTCACATAAATCAATAATATTCATTGTGTTGAACAAAAATATTAAAATAATGACTAAAATAATGTCAAATCCTTCCTCTCCTCCACTATAAATACAACCCTCATTCGCCTATTCCTCCCACTCCTCTAATTCCATGATAATTTACTATGTTTATCCAAATTTTCCCCCCAAGGATCTTCCCCAAGTCCTAGTGGTTATGGTCTCATCAAAACGTCAAAACCAAAGGCATTCATTAGGATCTCAAGGAGAGGATCTCAAGAGGTAAGAATCCACTTTCTTTTTCATGTATTATCTTCACAATTCCGTTCATTTCTTTTCTATATTCACATCCACTTATCCAAGAGGTATGAAATCCCAAAAAATTTATATACTTTGAATGTTACCTTTTTATTGTAAATGATTCATCATTTTTCTTCAACTTCTTTCCCACTTGTTCTAAATATAAATACATCGTCCATTATGTGTCGATTTACCAAAATCATTGATGATGTGTTTGTTATATCCATTACATCGATATAAGATGATCATGAAACCATTTCAATGGTTGAAAAATAATTTAATTTTTATTTTTAACCTTCTTTATGTTTTGAAATGAATTTTTATGCATGGAATTAAATTATTTAATGAAACAACTTCATCATTATCGAGGATCAACTATAAATGATCAAAAATACTATCAGCAATGGTTCATATAATGATCCATCATCATCTATGATAAAAAAAATATTTCTAGTATAAATATATATTCTGAATACATATTAATTACATTTCATTCCACTTCTGTAATTTCATTTCCATACAACAAGAAAATCAAATAGAAACTAGCCATTAAAATCACGTAAATAATACACCCAAAACAGTAGAAGAAACAAAATACAAATTATTAATGTTTGAAATGATGTTCATAAATGATCACATATGGTATTAAAAAATTAATATGCTTCATTAAAATATGAATATAAGTATTTAAACAATTATACAAGAGTTTTATTCAATTCTTAAGTAAGACAAATCTGAGGTATGGAAATTATTAACCCGATTTCCATTCTTTGGGTTAACCATCTACTTCATTACTTATGTGGTATTATAATTTTTTTTGTGATGGGGGTTTTTATATTATTTTCCATTATGTGTATTTAAATTATATATTCATATTACATCAAATCTATTAAGTATCACATTAATTATATGATTTCTGTAAGGGGTTTTTCTTTTAAACTCCTACAAAATTCTGATTTACAAAATTCAAAAGCAGTGTTTTTTTACAATTATTCATGTTTTATGATTATGTTATGGTCCTTGGGAATTTTTTATAAATAAATTAGGTTCCTATATCTCCCACTAATTAACTAGTTATGTGTATTTTGGAGTTTATCCTTATGGTTACTCTTTGAGAAATTGAGATGGTTACAAAAATAGTAAGGTAGCTATAAGGGTTTCAAATTATAAGGTAGCAAGGAGGGTTAAAATATTATAATTGTAACACCCAGAGATTCCTTTATAGTTCTACTTATGTTTATATATTTGGTGGGTATCTATTGGGAATCTCATGTTTCACAATGTACTTATATACGGGGAACACGTACTTCATCTTAAAATGATTTTATAAGTTACAAGTATTCATTGAGTAATGTGTTCTTTCTATCATTTTATTTCCTTTAATGAGTTTTTCTATAGATCAGATGTTTTTAAATTATTTTCAATGGTTATAAAGATGTTTAAATAAATTAATGAATCTTTGTAAAATGATATGAGTATTTGTCAAAGAAATCATGTTTTAGTTGAAAATTGTTATATTTTGGAAGAAATGAACATGGTTTTTATGTAATCCCATTTATATTAATATGGAATGTTATACATTTATTATGTCCATATTTTATAAATATCTAATCATGAAATGATCATAAATATTTATGGAATTGAGTTCATGGATAAAATTAATGATTATGGAACATAATAAGGCCAATTACATATATTTGTAATAAGAAACATCATAGATAATCATTTGTTTTAATTTTTTTATTATGTTTAAGTGAATTTTAATTATAGATTTCCTAAAATTGAGAGTATATGTGTGTAATTTTTTTTATAAAAAATAAAATGATATTACTATTTTTATAAAATTTCAAATACCCCATTTTTCCAATGGTGGATGTACTCATGGTTATTAATAAAAACATAATTCAATATATGTGGTGGAGATATAAAATCTTTAATACATAATAAATACCTCACTCCAATATAATTAAAATATTTAAATATAAAGTTTCAATGTTATTATAAGTATCACATTGACAAATTTTATTACTAGGGGAGATGTATATATCATTAGATATCAATATGAAATGATATTATATTACATATTTATATATAATGTAAGAAAATAATTGAGCGTTATGTATGGAACACAAATAGTTTTTTTCACTTTTTTTTATAAACAAATGCATTCCATAAATAGGGTTATTGGAATGAATATATAGTTAATTTATATAATGATATTTTCATTTAAATAATATTATTAAACGAATTATTTTATATCATTATAGAGAAATGAAAATACCAAAAAATAAAGATTTTATTTTAGATTCCAAGAAGAGATGAATAATTATAGTTGGTAGAAAATAAATTCCAATGATAGATGTTGGTTGAGACCATTTTTTATTCACTTTATTCAATTAAAAATTATATTATATATAATAAATTATGTATTGATAAGATCTATAGATGGAATGTTATGATATTAAGGTTTTATTGAATATTGTGGTCTTATTTTTAAAAAATAAATAACTGTATAATAATATAGGCCCCCGGAACAGGGGAATAATATAAAATTGGCAACTCCATAGGATGAAAGATTCTATTGTATAGTGATCAAATTTCATGTTGTTTATGAAATTTGGGACTCTGTTAAATTTTGGGTGGTTGAATGTATGTCATTGACTAATGATACCCATATAGGTAAATATGAACAATGTTTTCATAGAAACTAAAAATATAAATATATTTGGAGTATTGATTTAAACATATTTATATAAAGATATCACTTATAAAAAAATTTAATTATTAATATTCAAAATAAAATAATCATTTGGGGAACATATGGAACAATATGGTTGATATGGCAGTCCATGTGTTTCGTTAATCTTAGCTCATTTTTGGGAATAATGATATAATGAATATGTGTTGGAAATATTAAGATGAACGTTTTAGTATCCATAAGTATATAAGTTAATTTTTGGAACATATAATTTAATGAAATGTTGATTTTTTTAAAATATAATAGAAATATGTGTTTTCTATAATCAGATAAAATTCATTTAAAAAAATAATGTTATTATTTATATCGTATGTCGTGATGTAATTATTGAATTATTCTTGAAAAAATTGTTTTTAATAGAAGAGGTTAATTATTGTGGTGATAGTGACACATAATTCGATTTGATGTTGTGAAATAATGGAAATCAATACATCATATATGATATTATTGGACATTATAAGTGAAAATATAATCACTAAAAGCTATCTCGATATATCATAAATGATTCGTGATGAATAATTTTAATTGAATACTACAACTGAGTGATATTTCTTCTAAAGTATCAAGATATTAGTAAATGTTACTAAATTACCCTTTATTAAAAAAATTATTTTTAAAGGGATTTATAAAGGCCAATGAAATGTGACCAATAATTAATGGTGATAATTGATATCACCAAATGTGATTCAACTCAAAATAGTAACATAGGTCATAATGGCCAGAAATTAAGTACAAATAAATGTTTATCTAGATAATTTTAATTACATTATAATAAATCATCAACGTACAATAAAGTTAATTATAAAAATTATATATAAATTAATTAATTAGATAAATGTTCTTAATTGTTATATACACAAAGGATAATAATTAAAGATTCTTTTATTTGGGAAATGCATTGGTAAAGATCAAGGGATTTGTGTTACTCATTTGTATAGTGGAGGAACGAAAAAATATATGAAAATGAATACTTATTCATGTTTTTAACAATAATGTTTCATATTTCAACAACACAAAACAATGATAGAAATTCATAGAGAAAAGGAAAAAGAGTGAAAATGAATTTTATCTCCTTTAGGGTAATAATTTAAATTTTGTGTATATTTGAACTATTACAAAAAATATATAGATTCTATAGAATAATTTTATATATAAAAATAGAGGACACCATGGAGAATATGGTTTTTCATAGAAGAATATTTGAGGTTGGTTAACCATAATAATAAAATGATGATCATGTTCACGAAGAAAAAAATGGTAATCATTGTGCCGAAATATATCAATTAAAAAAAATCCATGTGTATATATCTTGAGAGATGATGTCATAAAAGAGGATGTGTAAGAGGGATGTAAAGTTTTAGAGATTTAGAATGTGTATGAATGATTTAATTTTTAATACCCATGAAATTATTTGTGATTAAAATAGTAGGATAAGAATTGATAATGAATATTTCCTATAGTGCTCTTGTTTCAGTTATATATTTAAGGTTTGGTAGCTTCGTTTCATACTTTAGTGCCCATAGGACATTATTTGGATATAATAGTGATGATATAGTAAAAATGTTACCTAAGGAGGATCTATAGAGTATAAACCCATCAGGAAAATAGTCACCATCATAAATTACTATATTTTTTATGAGTATATTTGTATAATATTGATTTAATGTGTGGTTTACATTTCCCAATAAAAAATAGTGGTAGTGTCATATATCGTTATTGAATGTTTTCATTTAATGTATTTTCATCCAAAATAATATACTATATGTGTGTGTATTCATATTTTTGGTGTGATGTTTCTATATACTATCCATACCCCATATGTTAGGCCATATTATTTGAACCAGGATAATCCAATTTCGTTCTAGGTCAAAAAATTTATATCTGTGAGTGTGTCCAAATATGAATGAATGTTATAAAATAAACAATACAAAAATTGAATTGTGAATATTTAACTATGAAACTTTTACCTCATGGTTCAATATCAAATTACATTTACTGAGGCCTAATTAGATAAACGTGATAAATAATTTTTAACTTGTCATAATAGGATTCACACACCGCCCCACAACTCAGCATGTCTCTTTGAAATGTTCGCCATAAAATTGGAAAATATAACAAAATACATGTGTGAGGGATAATTATTGTGACCAAAATAAATTCCCAAAAAAATCATGTTATTTATTTTAAATGATCTATGAAATTTCAAATAAATAATTAAAATTAATTAAATTCATAATGATAGAAAAATATAAGAAAATATGAATTTTACAATATTAAACTATACTTTTTTATCGAGTGGTTATTCCATTGAAAATTAGTAGTTCCAATATCATTTCCCATTCCACATATTATTTACATTAAAGAAGAGGTGGATTGGTTTAGATGGGTATTCATAAGCTTCTATAAGAATGTAAATTTTAATATAATTGAAAATTGATCTATTGATTACAAAAACTATGAATAATATATTCAAATAATCCCCAAGTTCCTCTAATGAGTTGATATAGAAAATTTATTCTTCTCCTCCATGAACTAGGTCCTTATCTATTTATAAATATTCTAAAAATATTGGGTAACCTATATATTTAATATATAACATTATTGAAAAAACTAAAAAAAATTATAAATCTAGAAAATAATAACAAGTTATATGAAAATATATTTTAGATTTCTCATTTCAGGGTATATATGAATACTAATGACACAAATATTGAATTCTTATAAAATTTATAGGTAATTTGAATCATTATAATATAAATTTGATCAGAACTTGGGTATTTTTGGAAACCGAATAGTGTTGTTTAATTCCCTTCTCCTTCTAATATCCATTATCAGTACACCATCACAATATATCTTCCAACAATTCCATATTTGTATTAATTTTAAAGTTCATTTATAGAAATTAGAGATCAGTAATTCATGAAAAAACATCCACAAATCATGTTAATCCATGATTATCAAAAAAACCATTTTTCATTAAATTTCAACATTGTATTAAAATAGATATTATTTTTCTCTCCTAATGAATGAAATGAATCGACACACTCTATATGAAGGATAAAAACATGGACAATTATTCTTTCAATCACGATTCATGAAATTTTGCCTCTTCTAGTAATATGTTTTTCTATCCAACAATTTCACTAAAATTATATAAAAAATATATCAAATCATTGAAAACATATTTTTCATTCTTCTTAAAATAATTATAATATATTTATATGAGTTATAAATATAAAAATAATTTTCAAATAACATGATATAGTTTAATAATTTTAAAAAATTTGATTCATTTCTATCCAATTCATATTTTATTATTAATTAATCAATTATAGAGCATGATGAAAATGAATAAAACATGAAAATATATTAAAATATTATGAACCATGATATTGAGTTACTAAATAATAATAAACATAAAATATGTGTTTTTAACAATAACATCATTAATGGATATATTAAAATATTTGAAATCACTTTAAGCAAAATTACACAGAGGAGTACTACGTTATCCAGGTCCAAACTGAGGGCTTCTCTACTCATTATTTTTCAACTCACTTAAAAAGTACTTTTTAATATTCAAAATGTATCTACACATGATTTATTATATATTTTTACCCTAAAATAATTTATATTCAAAATTATTGGAATCATCTTATAAAACATGGGAAATCAAAATAGAATCTATGTGGATTGATTTTTTATGTCTTAAAAAATCATTTTTAATGAATAAAATACGTAAACATATTTTTTTATTTTCAAATAATGGTAAATCATGTTAAAACAACATAAGGAGAAATTAATTTCAAATAAACTAAACATGGACAATCATTAACATTTATGTAAACATATAATATCCACAATTGTTAATATGGTTTAACCAACATTTCACATTTCATTTCATATAATTATTGTTCGAATGTTTTTTATGATCTACTTCAATCTCCGTATAATAACATGTGATAACAAATAGATGTTTCTAATAAAATATAATAATAATTAATTCATGTTCAATTTTATAAAAAAATTAATAAATCTGTTTTTATCTAAACTATATTTTATTTCAAAATTATCAAACTCATAATAGTCAAACATTATATTTCAGGATAATATTTAGTTATAATAATCAATATAAATAAAATAATAAGTATGTGTTTTAATATAATGTGTAATTTTGGAAAACTTTTATTATCATTTATAATATATAAAACATGTTAACATGACTTTAATATGTAAAATTTAGTCAATTATTTTTAAAAAGTATATCACGTAGATTATAACCAACCCAATTTCATATCTTTATGATTTTTAGATAATTTTTTTAGTGTTCTACCCTCATTGTAAATATACCCAATGGATAATAAGAATCATCTTGTAAATTCATGTATCAATTTTGTATGTCATATATGAAATTGGGAGAGTTGATTCTTTATATCAATATACGTTAATGGATGAGGATTAACTCTTCCATTCAATATATACTTCTCAGTTGTACATATAACAAGTGTTATTATAAAAATATCTTCCTTATTATCATTTAATCCAATATTATCATTATCAATGACATCTGGTACTAAATTATATCAAATTAAGTGATATAATATATAAAAATATTCCACGTATGACTATTTTATAGAATTTATTATAAAAACATTAACACTTTTATTTTAACACACAATTACCATGAGAATAATAAAATCATCATCAAGATCCTCTTATGAAATTTTCAACCATTTTAGTTGGGTATGAGATTAAATGACTAAAATATACACTACTAAATAATTTTAAAAAATCATTACAGTCTCATTTCTAACCCAACATGATAAACAATTTTTTTCGTAATAGATATACCCTCTACCATTTAATTTTTTCCAAAAAAATCTCTGACCAAATAAACATCACAAAAATCCATTTCATTTATCTCCTTTTTTACATTATATGAAAAATTCATAGGTATCTGAAATATAATTTATTAACCTATTCTAAGTAGTGATTTCCCCCCTTTTTAATAGTTTGAATCTAATCCATTATAAATTTAAATATACTATAAAAAGTCATTATTTTCATGGACTCATTAATCCAATATCCTTCACTATAATCGAAAAATTATTTCTACATAATTATTTTATATAATTAATAATTGTCAATAGTACATTAAATATATATTATAATTTTATTCAAATACTATATTTTTTCTCAAATGGATTAATTTAAACTATACCAATAAACATATTTAATAAAACATTTCTCGTCAAGTGTTCATCATGTAAATAAAATTGTCAATCATTAACTAGAAAACGAAATTACATATTTAATTTACTTCTACATTCATTGTAATTTTAATTACTTGTATAATAAGAACCATTTTTTATATTGTGTATTAAAAACATTTTAGGTAATTCAATATCACACATTTCATGATGTAAAAAATATGTTATTTCTTTATTGATTTTACTATTTCCTGATAAAGATAGTGAGTTCAGTAATCCGTAACATATTATAATGAAATATTAATATGTTGTAAAATTTATCAAATGATTAAAAATTACATCATATATATATATATATATGATCTCAGTAATATATGGGTCAAAGATGAATTTTAATTCCTCTATTCTCATTGTGAATAAGTACTAGTAAACAATAGTACATTAAAATTCCAAATTTATTAAGAAAAGATAAATTTAGCATAACATGATTTTTTCCTTAAATGAAATAATGTTATACTATTCACTAGTTTAAAATTTTCATACAAATTAGTATAATTTATTTTTAAATAACCATTACATTAAATTAATGTCTTCTTTATATTCACATTATATTGATCATTATATTATTTAATGAATAGACATTTGGTTCCAATGAAATTGTGTTTATGTTGTCTTTTCAATATCTACCTTATATTATTACCCCTAATTTGATCATGATATGTAATCCTATTTTTTATTATATATTAGTATTTTATATCCACTAAATAATATTTGTCACCAAGTTGATACAAAATAGTTTTCCTTTTGTTTGTATTCAATATATATTTTTTAAAAATGTTTTTATCACATATAATCTTATTTTATTAGAAGCAGTTATGTTTCATTTAATTTAATATTTATTTCATGGGAGATTCACAAATTATCTATCATTATTCGATAATTCAATTATATAATCCTCTTCATGAGATATATAATGAGGTTCTAAAAAAATATTCATGTATATCATTATCTCTATGAGTCTCTTTAGGGTTTGAATAACTTGTACGTCTTTATATAGTTCCTCAATCATCATCAAATCTATTTTCATTAAATTTATATTTAGTATCTTTGTAAATGTATTTTGGGCCATAGTCATGGTGAAATAACAAGTAAACATTTAATAATATAATGAATTTATATATATATAATTAGTTATTCCATTTTATATATAAATAAAAAATATATTAAAACAATAACTTATTTTTTTATTTTTCATCTATACAAAAAATCATATGGTGTAAAATTTAATCCTAAACTAATAAATGTTTTTTTAGATATTACACAACTTTCACATCATAATTAATATAAATCATTTATTGAAAACAACAATTAAAAACCCATTAACCTTTTCTATTTTTTTCATGATTTGGATTTTTCAATCATTTAATGGTTTTATTTGGGGGCTTCTCATGAATAGAGAGACATATTTGGGAAAATGGTATAATCATAGTCGATTTATATTATTTATAATTAATAGAGTCTTGGAATAAATATTTTAATATCATAGAGAGTTTCTCCACATGTTCCAATAATGTTCATAGTTCCTTTCTATTTTTTCCTTTAACATGTAGTTCTAGCAATATACGGATGATTTACACATCGTGTAAGGAGGTTACATGTAACACCCCAGGTAAATAAAGAGTATGAAATTTCTATATTTATCCATATTTGTGAATAAAACCTTAATATTAATTTAAGGGGAATGCTATGCTCGATGTCGTACCCAAAACGTAACAACGAGTTTCTTGGAAATCTTACATTGCACTCTAATAATAAAATAATATTATTATAAATGGTAGTTAACGCCTAGCCTTTTTAATGGCGGGAATGAACATAACATACTAAAAAATGATTATATATGTTTTTCAAATATTTTTAATTTTATCCAATAAATGATAGAGGCTTAAAATGTAAATGAATCCAATTTTAAACGTAAATATTCTAATATTCTTTAAAAAGACCAATTAACCGCCTTTTGATGGCGAACCCTTTTTAAATCCCATTTTTGTCAATTTTATATGTTATATTGGACCAAATTAAATATTTCTTTAGAATCGGGACATGAAAATTTACTTTGTGTAAATTTTTGATATTTTTTCGACAAAGATCATTTTTAGTGAAAATGTTGTATTTTATTTCAAATCATCATTTTAATCTGATTTATTTATATGTATAGTTTATCTTTTGAATTGGTTATATAGTGAAATTAGCATATATTTTTACCATCTAATCCAATTTTGTTCATTGAAATTAATTTCACTTGGAAATTGGACTTAATCAAGTGTCAATCTTTTGATAGATATTGCTTCTTAAAAATACGCTATTTATTTTGACAATGTGAATTAATTATTAAATTAATTAATGAAACTTATATGTTTTGAATTTTATATAATAGAAAAAAAAATTTGAATTCGGAATATAAAATATATCTTATGGTTAATTGTTGATATTTTTCTAAAAAACATCAATTTTTGATGAATACTGAAACCACTAAGTGGTAGTTAAAAAACTGAATTTTCAAATAAATTAAATTTTACCACCTCTGGGACTTGAATTTCAAAAATCTGACATACATGTTTGTCATTAGGAAGAAAAATTTGGTACAATGGGATGAAAATAATTTTTGATGAATAGTAACTTTTCAGTTTTATTAATCGCGATTAAAGGTAATTAGTGTAATTTATGGTAAAAATATTGTTATAATAATATAAAATTACTTTGAAACCTGTCCTAAACTTATTGGATGTATCATGGTAGACCATGACAATACATGGGTCAACTTGGGGACCCCATGGAGCCATTTGGGTAAGAAAATGACATTAATAACTTTTTATTTAAAGTCAAAATAAAAATGTAACAAACATGTATTATTTTACTAAAACAATTTTTACATGGTGTTATACAAGTAATATTTTTGACTATACATATTAATTGGAAAGATAAAAATATTAAATACATCATAGTATTATTTTTTTAATTTTTAGACATTAAATAAATTAATTTATTAATGACACCATGATGAAGCATTGATTACCTCATTAATGAATGATTTAAATAAAATGAGAAGATAAGGTAAAATATAAGACATAAAATTGTAAAAAACCTATTGGATGGGTGGATTTATAACCCTTATCACCTTATCCTCAAAATATATAATTGTGATACCATTAATATCCAAAAATCATTTTATAATAAACTAACTTTTCAAGACTTACTAAAAGTGCCCATCCTCCCTCTTATAACCCCCCCCCCCCTCTACCCCCTTACCCTCACCTCTCAAGCCTTTGGCTCGACAAAACTCTGCTCATTTTATCTCTCCACATCCCTCTATTCATCCCACAATCCTTACCTTAGGCAGGAAGCTCTTTAAGAAAACCTTTTGGTTCAAACCAATAGGAGTTACCTGATTTAAAGGTAATGTTCTCTCTTATGTTCTTTTGTTTTCTTTTTTTCTCCAACCCACTAAACTCTCTTTATTACTTTATTTTGTACCGAAACCAGTAGGTTCAATATACCATGATGTTGTTATGATAAGTATTTGAGCCACACTTACACACACCTCCGTTTAATGTTTGAAGAACATACTGTTTCCGTGGATAGCGAATTACTACCCCATGAAACAATGATTATTCTATCTTATCCTACCACCTCTCAGGGTGGAAATTATGAAGACACTATATTTATTTTTTTATATATATATTAATTTCCTCTCTATGCTTCTTTATTTTACATTTAAAACACACCTTTATCCATTCCATGTTCTTCAAATGCGATAATTTCATTTGAGGAATAGTGGACTACCGCCCCTCAAGTGATGTGACTCGTTCATGAAATAAATGGAATGTACAAAGAATGAAATTAATAAACTTATGTGACCTATATAACATATATATTATAATGTAATTATAAAATATATATATCTCATCTATTTTTAATTCCATTAAATATGAAATATAAATGAAAGTAGCGTTCATGCGTACATACGGCTTACCATCTCTATGAACGGTGCATTTCATTTCATACCTTTAAATGCCATGTAATATTATAAATGAAAGTATATACTGGATATATATGATATATATTATATATAAATCCTGAATATAATTCTGGATATAATGGATATTTTACAACATGATGAACTTGTAATTATAAGAAGTTTATTTTTTGACTCAAGTACCAATGATCGATAAAATGACTATTATAAACATAAATAATTACGTAATGATCATAACATGGTAATAAGTGATATTAAAGGAATAATTAACTTGAAAATGTTTCTTAACAAATTAAAAATTAACTTTAGTTTATTATTCAGGAATATAAAGAAACGAACAAGACAAGTCGGACTTGAGGTAAGGGATCATACCTCTCTCTTTCATTTTAAGTACTCTCTTTTATGTAATTTCTTTTAAGATCATATTTCTTATGATTGGGGATGTTATTTTATATTCCAAATACTGTAATTTTTATGCTCATATTATGAGAGACCTTATTTGATCTCATAAATCCATTTTTGGAAGTTTTATGTAGCGCCATTAGGCGGCCGAGTTTTCTTAAGGGATTTTTCATCTCACTTTTATTCTTGTGAGATTTATGATACATTTTCCACCATTTCCTTTGAGTGGTGTATTTAATTCACATTATTATACTCTTTGTGTAATATAATTTCATTTTTGGGTATTTACATCTTGATTGTATGACCCTTCTTCCGTGAGGTGTACATTTAGAATGTTACCCAAATCGGTAAGGGAACCTTTCACCCTCCACTTTTTAATATACTTTTTTGTTAGGTCTTTTAATTGAAATCTTGTTATGTTGGGATATTTTAATCTATATATTTATTGCTATAAATATCCATGTAATGAGATACCCTTTTCTCTCTCATCAACTCATTTTCTGAATTTTAAAGTGACGCTGTTAGGCAGTCGAATTTCTGTAAGAGAACTTTTCAACCCAATTTCAATTCTTTGGGTTAAACCTATATTTCTTGATTATGTCATACTATGAATATGTGTGGATGACCTATGATTGTTTTACACATAATATCCTCTTATATTTGGGGTGTATTTATATTTGTCACACATAATTCTGTAATTGATTTATCTTTAAACTATAGATAACGACTTTGTATGGGACTTTGTCTCAATATCCATTCATTGAGGCTTATTTTGTTCTAATGCAAGACTTTGTTTTATACGGTGTATAAACCGATTTTAAATTTAATTTTATACAAAATAAATTTGTTTCTATGAATCTTTTTACAAAATGACAAAAAAGAATGTTTCTCTTAACGTACGTGGTGACAATGACCTATTTCGCTGCTAAGAGTATTTTTTTTTCTTTGGCTTCCTCAACAAGACGTAATGTTTTTAAAATGAAAAAAATACCATATAATCTTTTATGTATTTTGGTATTGAAAATGGTTTTTATAATGGAATTTTTATGTCAATATATTTAAGTGATATATTGTGTTCGAAAAGTGGAAATGTTTTCTTTCCATTATATTTGTTTTATGAATTATGATTTTATAATGGTACTTGGACATTTGACGGGTGGTTACGTGATAAACCATATGATGGGTGGTGCCATGAATACCCGGACGAGTGGTTACATTATAACCTCCAATGCATTGGTTATGGAAGTCAGCCATATGGCTATTCCATGTAGTGATATGTGTGGAAGTATATCGTATGGTTATTCCATTTAAGTATGTTTATGTCCCAAGTTACCTTTATATGTTATGTGTTCTTTAATTGTGTTTTATGGTAATCTTTTGGATACAAATGGTACGTAGTGATCTTTTATCCAGTGAAGAGTATCTACTACTTCATAAAGGTTAAAAATGTTACATCGATAAAGTATTCATGGTTTACTTGTTGTTTTTGAAAAACTAATAGTTTTCCTTATTTGTGTATACTTTACTGGGCTTTTTATGCTCATCCCATATTTTTGAAAGGTTTTTCACAGGGCATAAATATTGATAGGGTCATAGATGGGATCAAGGAAAGGCATTTTATCTAAAACATGGAACTAGACATTTTTCTTTTTAAGAGTTTTTATTTTATGGGAACATAGTTGAAATGTCTACTTTGTAATCTTTTGAGATGTAATAGTTATGTCATATTTCTCTAAAACTATAATCCTTAAAAGATCATATATGTGAATTAATCATTTCATTCATGATTATGTAATGTTTAAAGGTTGGGGACTTATTGTAGGTATCAAAGATCGGTTTAGATAACATTAGAGGTTAGGGTATTCTTTAAGCAGAAGTGACATTACCATAATGGTTAGGATTTCAGAAAGAGTCATAGTTTTAGATAAAGTGACTAAGTTTAAGATAACATGGATAATTATATCATAGTATTATATGATGATTCTATTGATATACTCACACTAACATTTTTTGGTTTTTGTAAATGGAAGGATCAAGTAGGCACCAAAGTGACAATGGGTATGAAGGAACCTGTGGTGGTTCTCTGATTAAGAGACTGGATGAAATGGGGGATTCAATAAGTAATCTCGTGGTTATTCTAGATCAACAATCATGGAGTCATGATTAACCACTTGAACATTGGTTAGTTCTTTAATTCATCATGTATGAGAGAACCAACTCGATGTGGCAGTTCATGTAATAATTATAAAGGTAACCATTAGGGTTTATAAGATCCTTACTTTTGATGTAATTATGGGTTACAATATGTTATGATGGAAAATTAAAGGCATTAGATAAACATGAAGTTCAATTATATTATGGTTATTTTTTATGTTTTTATCTCTTTTTGGGGAATGTTTTAAGAATTATATAGTTTTGGAAAAAGGACAACAAGCAGACCGTGTGACAACCCATCGCGTCAGACAAAGCTACAGGAATCAAACCCACAACCAATGTGCAACTAGTATTTATCGCCTACCACTAGAATACGTGACGTCCCTGGTTAGTTTGACTAATTCTTTTTAGTTATATGATTTTATGAATCAAGAGTATGTTTATTTTGGTTTATCTATGGAAATGATTAATCAATCATGGAGGATATGTGATTAGGCTAATTCCTTTTCAATACGAACATTAAGAGATGTTGATGATATTTGGAGATAAATGTTAAGATTTATCTTGGAAGACTATGTGATTAAATACTTCAGTCAATTGGGTTTCAATATTAGTTTTGATTACAATGAATAATTCTATGGATAGATGTTTATTGAATGGTCTTTGTTTAGCTTTGGGTTTTTTTCGGACAAATTTTGGAGATTAATAATAGATTTTCTTGTTATAAAGAATTATCAAATTTGGGTATTATCTGATCTCGTACTAACAATTTTTTGTTTTGGTTTTGGTCTAAAGACATGGGAAATATATATTCCTCTTTTTATGATTAGGTGACTCTCTAGAAGTTGATTATAGTGCTCTTAATGTGAACAAGAAATCCTAAATGCTATTCTTTTGGAGAAAAAATAAGTTTGTGTAATAAATCTAGTAAGATATGAAAGTCTACATGACAAGTAAGTATGTTTACTTGTGATTTAGTTAATCATATAAATAAATTACACTTTTAAAAGTAACTTAAAACAAAAACGTTCTCTATTAATTTTTCCTACTGGGGATTCAAATATCATTTAACTCATCACAAGTTTGTGATTTTCTGGTGGTTAACTTTCTCTTAAACATGTTTTCTATCACTCTCTATCAGAACATGACCCATTGTTTTTTCTTCCATATCCATGTTTTCATACATGAAATCCTATTACCTTTGTCTCGGGTGACCTCGGTACTTTTCATTCTTTCTTTTAAAGTGATAGTTTAATTTACTCCCTTTTTGATGTGGGGCTTTCAATGGAGTTTCCAAGCCCACTTTTAAAATTATGAGGACTCAATTCCCATAAGTGGGGAAGGATGTAACACCCTAGGTAAATAAAGAGTATGAAATTTTCATATTTATCCATATTTTTGAATAAAATGTTAATATTAATTTAAAATGGAATTCGATGCTAGATGGCGTACCCAATACGCAACAACGAGTTTCATGGAAATATTACGTTGCACTCTAATAATAATATAATATTATTATAAATGGTAGTTAACACCTACCCGTTGTAATGGTTGGAATGAACAGAACTAACTAAAAAATTATTGTATATGTTTGTCAAATATTTTTACTTTTATCCAATAAATGTTAAAGGCATAAAATGCGAATGAATCCAATTTTAAGAGTAAAAATTCTAATATTTTTTAAATGGTCGATTAAACGACTTTTGATGGTGATCCCTTTTTAAATCCCTTTTTTGACAATTTTATATGTTATATTGGACCAAATAAAATCCTTCTATTGAATCGGGACATCAAAATTTAATTTATGTAAAATTTTGTTATTTTTCCGATAAAGATCATTTTTAGTGAAAATGTTGTATTTTAATTCAAAACTTCTTTATAATCTGATTTATTTATATTGATAGATTATCATTTTAATAGGTTTTAAATTGGAATTATATTATATTTTTACCATCTAATCTAATGGTATTCTATGTAATTAATTTCACTTTGAAATTGGACTTAAATAGGTGTCAATCTTTTGATCGATATTGCTTTATAAAAACACGCTATTTGTTTTGACAACAAGAATTAATTATTAAATTAATTAATGCAACATATATGTTTTGAATTTTGTAAAATAGAAATAATTTTTGAATTATAAATATCAAATATATCTTAGGGTTAATTTTTGGTTTTTTTTCTGAAAAACATCAAATTTTGATGAATAGTGAAATCACTAAGTGGTAGTTACAAAACTTATTTTTCATTTAAATGGAATTTTACCACCTCTATGATTTGAATATTAAAAATCCGATATACATGGTTTTAATTAGGATGTAAAATTTTTTTTAATGGGATAAACATATTTTTTGGGGGGAATAGTAACTTTTATGTTTTATTAATCACGATTAATGGTAATTATTGTAATTTAAGGTAAAAATAATGTTATAATAATATGAAATTACCTTGAAACATGTCCTACACTTATTGGATGTGTCATGGTTGACCATGAAAATCCATGGGTCAACTTGGGGAACCCATGGAGCCACTTGGGTATGAATATGACATTAATAACTTTTTAATTAAAGTTAAAATAAAAATGTCACAAACATGTATTGTTTTACTAAAACAATTTTTAACTAGTTTTAAAAGTCATATTTTTTCCTATAAATATTAATTTTAAATATAAAAATATTTCCAACATCATAGTATTTTTTTATAATTTTTATACTTTTAAAAAATTAATTTATTTTTGACACCATGATGATGCATCGATTACCTCATTAATGAATTATTTAAATAAAATGAGAAGATAATGTTAAATCTAAGACATAACATTGTCAAAAACCTATTATATTGGTGGATTTCAAACCCTTATCACCTTATCCTAGAAATATATAATTGTGAGACCTTTAATATCCGAAAATAATTTTATAATAAAGTAACTTTTCAAAACATTCCAAGAGTACCCCTCCTACCTCTTATAAAAGGCCCCCACCACTACCCTCTTACCCACACCTCTCAAGCCTTTTTATCAACCAAACATTTCTCATTTTATCTCTCGACATCCCTCTCTTTATCCTAGAAGCCTTACCTTGGGCAGGAAGCTCTTCAAGAAACCCTTTTGGTTCAAACCCAGAGGTGTTACCCGATTTAAAGGTAATGTTCTCTCTTATGTTCTTTTGTTCTATTTTTTCTTCTCCAACCCCCTAAACTCTTTTTATTCCTTTATTTTGTAAGTAAACCAGTATTTTCAATATAATATGATATTTTTATTAGAATTATTCGAGCTAAACTTACACAAACCTCCATCTAATGGTTAAAGAACATACTGTTTCTGTGGATGGCGAATTACTGCCTCACGAAATGATGATTATTATATCTTCTCATACCACCTCTCATGGTGACCATTATGATGGAACTGTTTTTATTTATGATATATATTATATTTATTTCCTCTCTATGTTTCTTTATTTTACATTTAAAACACACCTTTATGCTTTTTATGTTGTGCAAATGTGATAATTTCATTTGAGGAATTGTGGACTACGACCCCCTCAAGTGATGTGGTTCGTTCATGCAATACATGGAATGTATAAAGAATGAACTTATGTGACCTATATAACATATATATTATACAGTAATTATAATATATATATCTCATTGAGTTTTAATTCCATTAAATATGAAATATAATGGAATGTAGCGCTCATGCGTACGTACGACTTACCGTCCCCATGAACGGTGCATTTCATTTCTTACCATTAAATGTTATGTAATATTATTAATTAAAATATAATTGATATATATGATATATATGATATATAAATAATGAATATAATTCTGGATATAAAAGATCTTTAACCACATGAAAAACCTGTAATTCTTAGAAGTTTATTTTTTTGACTCAAGTACCAATGATCGACAAAACAACCTTTATAAACATAAATAAATACATAATGTTCATAACATTGTAATAAGTGATATGAAAGGAATAATTAAGATTAAAAAGGTTCTTAATCAAGTATAAATTAACTCTAGTTTATTATTCATGAATATAAATAAACGAACAAGACAAGTCTAACTTGAGGTAAGGGATCCTACCTCTCTCTTTCTTTTTAAGTACTCTCTTTTATGTCATTTCTTTTAAGCTCATATTTATTATGTTTGGGATGTTATTTTATATGTCTCATACTGTAATTTTTATGTTCATATTATGAGAGACCATATCTGATCTTAGAAATCCATTTTTTGGTGTTTTAAGTGGCGTTGTTAGGCTGCTGAGTTTTCATAAGGAATTTTTCATCTCACTTTTATTCCCGTGAGATTTATGATACATTTTTAACAATTTCCCTGTGTGGTGTAAGTAATGCCCATTATTATACTATTTGTGTAATATAATTTCATTTATGGGTATCTACATCTTCATTGTATGACCCTTCTTCCATGGGGTGTACCTTTCGAAAGTTACCCAAATCGGTAAGGGAACCTTTCACTATTCACTTTTTAAAAGATTTCTTTTTTAGGTCTTTTAATTTACATCTTGTTATGTTGGTATATGTTCTTCTATATCCATATTGATATAAATATCCAAGTGATGAGATACACTTTTCTCTCTCATCAACTCATTTTCGGAATTTTAAAGTGACGACGTTAGGCTGTCGAATTTCTGTAAAGGAACTTCTTAACCCAATTTAAATTGTTTGGGTTAAACCTATAATTCTTGATTATGTCATATTATGAATATGTGTGGATGACCTCTGATTTTTTTAAACTTAATATCCTATTATATTGGGTGTATTTATCTTTTTCAGATATAATTATGTAATTGATTTATCTTTAAATTAAGGATAACGACTTTGTATGGGACTTCGTCTCAATCACCTTTCATTGTGGCATATTTTTTTCTTATACAAGTCTTTCTTTTATACGGTGTATAAACCCCTTTGACATTTAATTTTATACAAAAGGAATCTTTTTCTATGAAGCTTTTTACTAAACTAAAAAAGGAATGGTTCTTTTAATGTACGCGGTGACAACGACCTTTTCCGTCGCCGTGAGTATTATTTCATCTTTGGCTTACTCAACAAGCTGTAATATTTTTAATATGAAATAAATACCATATACTCATTTATGTATTTTGGTATTGAAAATGTTTTTTAGAATGGATTTTTTATATCAATATATTTAAGTGATATATTCTGATCGAAATGTGGAAATGTTTTCTTTCCATTATATTTGAGTTATGACTTATGATTTTATAATGGTACTTCAACATTTGACGGGTGGTTACGTGATTCACCCTATGAAGAGTAGAGACATGAATACAAGGATGAGTGGTTACGTTATAACCTCCAATGTATTGGGTATGGAATTCAGCCATATGGCTATTCCATGTAATGATATGTGTGGAAGTCGACTGTATGGTTATTCCATTTAAGTATGTTTATGTCCCAAGTTACCTTTATATGTTATGTGTTCTTTATTTGTGTCTTCTAGTAATATTTTGGTAACAAATTTTAAGTAGTTATCAATTATTTAGTGAAGACTATTTACTACTTCATGAAGGTGAAAATTATTACTTTGATAAAGTATTCATGGTTTACTTGTTGTTTTGGAAAAACTAACAGTTTTCCTTCTTTGTGTATCCTTTACTGGGATTTTTATGCTCATCCCATGTTTTTGAAATGGTTTCCACAGGACATAAAGATGAATAGGGTCATAGATGTGATTAAGGAAAGACATTATACCTAAAACATGGACCTAGACATGATTCTTTTTAAGGGTTTTTATTTTATGAAAACATAGTAGAAGTTTCTACTTTGTAATCTTTTGAGATGTAATAGTTTTGTCCTAATTCTATAAAACTCTAAACCTGAAAAGATCCTATATGTGAATTAATAATTAAATTCATGATTATGTAGTGTTTAAAGGATGGGTCCTTATAGTAGGTATCTGATGTCAGTTTAGATAACATTAGAGGTTAGGGTATTCTTTAAGCATACGTGACATTACCATAATGGTTAGGATTTCAGAAAAAGTCATAGTTTTAGATAAAGTGAATGAGTTTAAGATAACATGAATAATTATATCATAGTATCATATGATGATTCTAATGATATACTCACACTGAAATTTTTTGGTTTTAGTAAATGGAAGGATCAAGCAGGAACCAAAGTGACAATGGGTATGAAGGAAACTGTGGTGGTTCTCTGATTAAGAGGCTGGATGAAATGGGGGATTCAATGAGGAATCTCATGGTTATTCTAAACCAACTACCAATGATTCATTATTAAATACTTGAACCTTAGTGAGTTCTCTAATTCATCATGTATGAGAGAACCAACTCGATGTGGAAGTTCAAGTAATAATTATAAAGTTAACCATTAGGGTTTATAAGATCCTTACTTTTGATGTAATTATGGGTTACTAAATGTTATCATGCAAAATGAAAGGCATGAGATAAACTTGAGGTTAAATTATGTTATGGTTATTTTTGATTATTTTATCTCTTTTTGGGTAATGTTTTAATAATTGTATAGTTTTGGAAAAAATACAACAAGCAGACCGTGTGAAAACTCGTCGCGTCGGACAAAGCTACGAGAATCAAACCCACAACCAAAGTGCCACTGGTATTTATAGCCTACCACTGGACTACGTGAAGTCCCTGGTTAGTTTGACTAATTATTTTTAGTTAGATGATTTTATAAATCAATAGTAAGTCGATTTTGGGTTATCTAAGGAAATGAATAACCAATCATGGATGATATGTGATTAGGCTAATTGATTTTCAATACGAGACATTAAGAGAAGCTGATGTTATTTGGAGATAAATGTTAAGATTTATCTTGGAAGAATTTATATTAAATCCTTCGGAGATTTGGTTTTCAATATTAGTTTTTATTACTTTGAAAAATTTTATGGATATATGTTTATTGAATGGTCTTTGTTGAACATTGGGTTTTTTTGGACAAACATTGGAGATTAAGAATATATTTTCTTTTTATAAAGGATTATCATTTTTCAGTATTATCTGATATCAGACTAACAATTTTTTTGGGTTTTGGTATAAAGACATGGGGAATATATATTCCACTTTTGTGGATTAGGTGATTCTCTAGAAATTGATTATAGTGCTCTTAATGTGAACATGTCATCCTAAATACTCGTCTGTTGGAGAAAAAAAATCTGTTTGTGTAAGAAATCTAGTATGATATGAAAGTCTACATGACAAGTAAGTATGTTTCCTTATTATTTAATTAATCTCATAAATAAATTACTCTTTGAAAAGTAACTTAAAACAAAAATGAGGTCTATTAATTTTTCCTACTGGGAAATCAAATACTGTATAATGCATCACAAGTTTTTGATTTTCTGGTTGTTAACTTTCTCCTAAACATGTTTTATATCACTCTTCATCAGAAGATGACCCATTTGTTTCATCCATATCCATGTTTTCCTACATGAAATCCTAGTACCTTTGTCTCGGGTGACCTTGGTACCTTTCCTTCTTTTTTTAAAGTGACAGTTTAATTTTCTCCTTTTCCGATGTGGGGTTTCAATGATGTTTCCAAGCCCTATTTTAAAATTGTAAGGATGAAATTCCGAAAAGGGGGGAAGGATATAACCCCCTAGGAAAAAAATATTATGAAATATTCATATTTATCCATATTTGTGAATTAAATGTTAATATTAATTTAATGGGAACACTAAGCTCGATGGAGTACCCAATACGCAACAATGAGTTTCTTGGAAATCTTACGTTGCACTCTAATAATAAAATGTTATTATTATAAATGGTAGTTAACGCCTACCCATTGTAATGCTGGGAATGATAAGAACTAACTAAAATATGATTATATATGTTTGTCAAATATTTTTACTTTTCTCTAGTAACTGTTAGAGGCATAAAATTTGAATGAATCCAATTTTAAGCGTAAATATTCTAATATTCTTTAAAAGGTCGATTACCTCCTTTTGATGGAGAACCATTTTTAAATAACCCTTTTCACAATTTTATATGTTATATTGGAACAAATAAAATCATTCTTTAGAATCGGGAAATCAAAATTTAATTTGTGTAAATTTTTGTTATTTTTCCGATAAAGATCATTTTTACGGAAAATGTTGAATTTTAATTCAAAACCTCATTTTAATCGGATTTATTAATATGGATATATTATCTTTTCAATTGGTTATAAAGTGAAATTATATTATATTTTTACCATATGATCCAATTGTGGTCATCGGAATTAATTTCCCTTTGAAATTGTACTTAAATAAGTGTCAATCTTTTTATAGATATTGCTTCTCAAAAACACGCTATCTGTTTTGACAATGTCAATTAATTATTAAATTAATTAATGCAAATTAAATGTTTTGAATTTTTTAAAATAGACATCACTTTTTAATTAGGAATATCAAATATAACCTAGGGTTAATGTTTTGTATTTTTCTGATAAACATCAATTTTTGATGAATAGTGAAACCACTAAGTAGTCGTTTAAAAACTGATTTTTCGTTTAAATGAAACTTTACCACCTTTGTGATTTGAATTTCAAAAATCCAGCATACATGGTTTTCATTAGGATGTAAAATGTGATTCAATGGGATGAAAATAATTTTTGTTGAATAGTACCTTTTTAGTTTTATTAATCGCGATTAAAGGTAATTAGTGTAATTGAAGGTAATAATAATGTTATAATAATATGAAATTACCTTGATACATCTTGTAACATTATTTTATATGTCATGGCCGACCAAGATAATCAATGGGTCAACTTGGGGTCCCCATGGGGCCACTTGGGTATGAAAATGACATTAATAACTTTTTATTTAAAGATAAAATAAAAATGTCACAAACATGTATTGTTTTACTAAAAAAAATTTACATGGGGTTATACAAGTCATATTTTTTAATATAAATATTAATTGGAAAGGTAAAACGATTTCCAACATCATAGTATTTTTTTATAATTTTTAGACATTAAATAAATTAATTTATGTATGACACCATGATGATACAGTGATTACCTCATTAATGAACGATTTAAAAAAATGAGAAGATAAAGTAAAATATAAGACATAAACATGTAAAAACCTATTATATGGGTGGATTTCGAACCCTTATCACCTTATTGTATAAATATATAATTTTGGGACCTTTAATATCCGAAAAATCATTTTATAATAAGGTAACATTTCAAGAATTTCCAAGAGTGCCCCTCCTCCCTCTTATAAAAGGCCCCCAACTCTACCACCTTACCCACACCTCTCATGTCTTTGGATCGACCAATATCTACTCATTTTATCTCTACACATCCTTGTCTTTATCCTAGAGGCCTTACCTTAGGCAGGAAGCACTTCAAGAAAACCTTTTGGTTCAAACCTAGAGGAGTTACCCGATTTAAAGGTAATGTTTTCTCTAATGTTCTATTGTTTTATTTTTCTTCTCCAACCCCCTAAGCACTTTTTATTCCCTTATTTTGTAACTACACAAGTATATTAAATATACTAGGATTATTTTAGGAGATGTATTTGGGATACACTTACACACACCTCCATCTAATGTTTTAAGAACATATTGTTTCAGTGGTGGCGAATTACTACCTCACGAAACAATGATTGTTTTATCTTCTCTTACCACCTCTCATTGTGGCCATTATGATGGAAATATATTTATTTATGATATATGTTATATTTATTTCCACTCTATGCTTCTGTATTTAACAATTAAAACAGACCTTTATGCTTTTCATTTTGTGCAAATGTGATAATTTCATTTGAGAATGTGGGGACTACCGCCCCCTCAAGTGATGTGATGCGTACATGAAATACATGGAATGTATAAAGAATAAAATTAATGATCTTATGTGACCTATATAACATATATATTATAATGTAATTATAATATATATATATCTCTCTCATTTAGTTTAATTCCATTAAACACGAAATAGAAATGAATGTAGCGTTCATGAGTACGTAGGGCTTACTGTCTCCATGAATAGTGCATTTCCTTTCATACCTTTAAATGTGATGTAATATTACAAATTAAAGTACATACTAGATATATATTATATATATGATATCTACATCATTAATTTAATTCTGGATGTAATGGATATTTTATCACATGAACAACTGGTAATTATAAGAAGTTTATTTTTTTGACTCAAGTACCAATGATCGACAAAACAACCGTTATAAACAAAAATAATTACATAATGTTAATAACATGGTAATAAGTGATATAAAAGGAATAATGAACTTGATAAAGGTTATTATGTAAGTATAAATTAACTCTTGTTTATTATTCAGGAATATAAAGAAACGAACAAGACAAGTCGGACTTGAGGTAAGGGATCCTACCTCTCTCTTTCTTTTTTTGTACTCTCTTTTATGTCATTTATTTTAAGCTAATCTTTCTTATGTTTGGGGATTTTATTTTATATTCATAATACTATATTTTTTATGTTAATATTATGAGATAGCCTATTTTATCTCATAAATCAATTTTTGGAAGTTTTAAGTGACCTCGTTAGGCTGCCGAGTTTTCGTAAGGGATTTTTCATCTCACTTTTATTCCTGTGACATTTATGCTAAATTTTCCACCATTTCCTTTGAGTGGTGTATGTAATGCAAATTATTATACTCTTTGTGTAATATAATTTCATTTATGGGTATTTACATCTTCATTGTTTGACCCTTCTTCAATGGGGTGTACGTTTTGAATGTTACCCAAATCGGTAAGGGATCCTTTCACCCTCCTCTTTTTAAAAGACTTCTTTTGTTAGGTCTTTTAATTTACATCATGTTATGTTGTAATATGTTCTTCTGTATAGTTATTCTATAAATATCCAAGTGATGGGATACCCTTTTCTCCCTCATAGACTCATTTTCTGAATTTTAATGTGACACCGTTAGGCTGTTGAATTTCTGTAGGGGAACATCTTAACCCAATTTCAATTATTTGGGTTAAACCTACACTTCTGGATTATTTAATAATATGAATATGTGTGGATGAACTCTTATTGTGTTACACTTAATATCTTCTTATATTGGGTGTATTTATATTTGTCACACATAATTATGTAATTGATTTATCCTTAAACACAGCATAATGGCTTTGTATGGGACATCGTCTCAATCTCCTTTAATTGAGGAATATTTTGTTCTGATACAAGACTTTCTTTTATATGGTTTATAAACCCCTTTGACTTTTAATTTTATACAAAAGGATTCTTTTTCTATGAAGCATTTTACTAAACTTAAAAAAGGAATGTTTCTTTTAACGTACGCGGTGACAACGACCTTTTCCGCTACCGTGAGTATTATTTCATCTTTGGATTCCTCAACAAGCCATAATGTTGTTAAAATGAAATAAATACCATATACACTTTTATGTATTTAGGTATTGAAAATGGTTTTTATAATGGATTTTTTATATCAATATATTTAAGTGATATATTGTGATCAAAATGTGGAAATGATTTCATTCCAATATATTTGTATTATGTCTTATGAATTTATAATTGTACTTGGATATTTGATGGGTGGTTACGTGATAAACCATATGACAGGTGGTGTCATGAATACCATGACAGGTGGTTATGTTATGACCTCCAATTAATTGGGTATGGAAGTCCTCCGTATGGCTATTCCATGTAGTGATATGTGTGGAAGTCGACCCCATGGTTATATCATTTATGTATGTTTATGTCCCAAGTTACCTTTATAGGTTATGTGTACTTTATTTGAGTTTTATTGTAATATTTTTCTTACAAAGTGTAATTAGTGATATGTTATTCAGTGAAGAGTATTTACTACTTCATAAATGTGAAAATTATTACATTGATAAATTATTCATGGTTTACATGTTGTTTTGGAAAAACTAATAGTTTTTCTACTTTGGGTATCCTTAACTCAGATTTTAATGCTCATCGCAAGTTTTTGAAATGATTTCTACAGGACATAAAGATGAATAGGGTCACATATGGGATCAAGGAAAGACATTCTATCTAAAACATGGAACTAGACATGTTTCATTTTAAGTGTTTTTATTTTATGAAAACTTAGTAGAAGTGTCTACTTTGTAATGTTTTGAGATGTAATAGTTATGTCCTAATTCTCTAAAACTCTAAACCTGAGAAGATACTATATTTTAATTAATCATTTATTTCATGATAATGTAATGTTTAATGGTCGGGGCCTTATATTACCTGTGAAGAATTTTTCCCCTAAACGATTTCATTAATTGATATAGCAAGGGAAATATTTTCATGGTGTGAAACATTTTTTAAATTATTAATGGTTGAGAATATTATTTTAACAAAAAAATGTGATTTATTTTTATCCATTTTCATCCTTTTTTGATAACACAATTTTTAATGAGAATACATGATATTTAACTCAATTGAGTTGTGGTTTTTAGGGTTATGAATCAGATATTTTCATTTAATTTATATATGAATAATCCCTCAGATGATATTGAGATCACTAAAAGAGATTATAGATATCTCAACTCATTATATATTATTCTTTCTATGATCAATCATCCAGGTTGTCTTTCTGTAACTCTCAATATAAGATTTCCTTCTCATTATTTGTTCTTTTGTTGAAGTTAATTCCATTATCTATGGTAAGGTTTTATATTCCTGATCAAATTGTGTTTTCTACTAATACTTTGTAGTTTATTTTCATTAGTTATAATTTGAAGGCTGATAACCAAGATTTAGATAACCTTTTTCAAAGGTATATAGGTTTTTATATGGTTTTTGGTAGGTGTTTCAATAAAATGTTTCATTTTGATGAATCTCTTATCATCATTGTAAATTTAATTATTGTGATAATTGATTAAATGTGATATGTGGTTTTAAAGGATGTCATAGAATCAAAATTTTGGTGTGGTTTTTTTGTTGAAATTAAATTTTCATGATTTGGAATGGGTTTTCCAACACTAAAGCAGATTTTATTCTCTTTAAATATGTATTATAAAATTTTATTTAGAGTTTGGAAATATATTTTGATAATTACAACATTTGTAAACTTCGATGCATTGAAAATAGACATGAGTAACCTTAGTGTGTGTGTGTGTGTGTAACTCCCAACTTTGGGATAAACATTGTAACCTCATTTAACTGTTGATTGACTCAATGTGGGTTGGATATAACATTATGACTATTTATGGTTTTAACCATCTAGTATGAATTTTAACATTGACCGTGGAAGGACATGAAATTATTATTCCTTTATCATTATATATCACATAATATTTTTATCATGGATGTTTTCTCATTGTTTTTTATATGATTGTTATCATATAACTTTCTATGATAGGTTATTTCATATATATATGTTTACTTAATTACTTATTGATGCATGGATTTGCATATAAATTTTATCACTTATACTTTTTGGATTTATTGTTTTATTTTATAAAAGTTATTTAAGTATCCAAAGGAAAACCTATTTACATTTTCATTGGATTTATGAATATTCATTGTCAAACTATTTCTATTTGAATAAATATAATGGTTTCATTCATCAAATTCATCTATTTATAGACAATGTGGTGGTATCCATGAAGGCTTTTTGCTCAAATCCAACATTTTCCAGTCTTCAGTTATAGATTTTTTTTTGGGATTCGGGTAATGAAAACAAAATCATGTAGAATGTTGGATTCTCCTTTGGTTTTTCCATCGGCTGGGGTTGTTATAAATGCCACTATGGGTAAAATAGAGACTTTGGGGTCTTACATTATTTTTAAATTCAATTTTATCTTGTTTTCCTATAATTTATATAACTAGTTTTTTATTTATTTTATTCCAAATATTACTATTTTTATGTCTCATTTCATTATCTCCAAGACTTTATAGGTTTTCAAACTACACTTCACAATGTGGTGGCTGGATCAGTTGTATGGTTTGCCTAAACTAGAATGGTTTGTTACAATTTTGTATCAAATGAAATGATCAGCCAAATGTGTAACACCCTAACCCCAATTACCCAGAATTTGTGCATTAATTTAATACATTTTCATGATTACAAGGAATCATGTCAAGAAAGACTGATAAGTTTAGTAGTCCTGGAAGATCGATTACATACATTATCATTACAGTACAACTTCCAACATAAAATACAGAATATATAGTTCTTTGAGAACACCATAGTTCCCTTTAGCCTAACCCTACATATCAGTCATAATACACTTCTTGAAATCCATGGAATATAAAACATTAGAAAGGGGTGAGCTCATATTTTCATTAAGGGTGAATAATTTAGTTGAAGCTATAAAATATTAATTAAATTTGTGTAATAAAAACAAAAAACTTTTTAAAAAAAATATTGAGCGTAATATGGAAAAAATAAATAAATCATCACCATATTAACATGCACATGGATATTCTACTAGTCTAATAATCACAAGTAATAACTCATCTCATAATTAGGGGATGCCTAATGCTGTACATTATTGCCACATAGTCAAGGCCTTATGCTTAGACTACAAATAATTTTTTTGTTAAGGCCTTGTTCCAAGACAGTAGTTTGTCTCATGAAACCTACTGATGGATTGAGGAGCTATAGCAGGATCCACCTATCACTTACTATGTTCAATTTATTTCTCATATGAAAAAGATGAAACATTAAATAAAAATTCATATAAAACTAGCATATGAAATGTTAATACATTAGTCATAAACCATTAATGGTATAAAAATAGAACAACCATAATCAAACATATCGTAACTCATTCAATAAAATGTAAAAGATTGTTTTGTAATAAATTAACCTCAATCTAGAATAATTTCCAGTAATGGCTGCAGACATAGTTGGAAATTATTAGTATAACTTTTTGAGAGGAATAACCCTTTTTGGGAAATCATTTAAAAGTCACACATTTATAATTTATGTAATTTAAATGATATTATTGAATCAATTTGTCCCATTGAACTTTGGAATATTTGAAAAAAATTATCATTTCCAATCATTCAAGTCCATATAAATAAATCCTTAAAATCATTTTCAAAACATGGTTATTAATTAAAAGTATTTTGAATAATAAATCACTAAAACTTTTCAAATTATGATCTGGTTAAATAGACCATCCCATAAAACCTTTAAATATTCATTTTGAATTTTTTTTATGAAATATGGGTATCAATGATAAATATGTCCTAGTAAATACTTACAATTATACAATCTCGGATAATAATGAGATCGAGGAAATAACCCTTACCTTGAACTTTCCTATGGTCAAGAGTTCGTTTAACATCTTGGATAACGACTATAGTATGTTATTAAATTATATAAGAACCATATTCATATTTATTATATCATAAATGAATCATTTATGATTTTATACTATCCATTTAATAATGATTTCTATGTTAAATAAACTTTTCAAGAAATATTCAAATTATTTATCGTACATGTTTTAACTTTTTATTCTACATCGTATCACATTGATCATGATTTAAATACATACACAATATAAATCATGGTTTATATATCATATATATTTATAATATAAATATGTATAATAGATAGATATATTAAATGAAAAACACCATTTATTAAGATGGTAGGTCGTATGTACGCATAAATGTGTTTTCCGTTTTCACATTGTATTGAATGAAATTACATGAATAAGATATATTTAAATACACACACACACACACACCCATATATATATATATATTTATATTTATATCTAGTATAATTATAATGTCATATATTACATAATTATTAATAATATTTATTTTTATAACCATCATTGAACGGTGAATGTGGAAATGAATCTCATCGCGTCATGGAGACAGTAATCCGTACGTACGTACGAGCAATAATATAATTATATTAATGGTGAAATAATATGTAATTGTATGGTATATCATATATACATAATAATTAACATGTTATATTTTTATTTAAAATTAGTTATACTCTTTATTATACCCATCCAAATAATGAAGTGTTTGAATAATAAACTACACCATGACTTGTAGATGTTAAGCCGTACGTATGCACGTATAGTGAAACTGTCATTTATAGGATTGACAGAGTAATGAATATGTTTATACCATAATTATAATGAAATAAAATTATATAGAATTTACTGAATTTATTATTTTGGTATGGAACCAACAAAAAAAGTGGAAGGAGGAAAAAAATAACTTGAAAGAGGGTGACGAAATTATTACATTTTCTTTGGTTGTTTCCTTTTGAGTTGATCAACAGGGATCCATAGGTAAATAGTTTAACTTTTACCATGACATCTTGTATTCATAAACAATATGGTTAATAAACATACTCAAACATCCAAGAGATCCTCTAGTGTTTCATTAATGATATATATAATATTATTTAATCCCTTTTTCTGAACCTTATATATTTAGGAATATTATATCAACCAATAATATTGTTTTTGTTTTAAATACAAATTTATGTCAAATTTGGAACTATTTGGTATTTTGTTTTTGGGAAAGTCATAAATACAATATCACATCAAAAAATTCTATCTAATAAACCCTATCATTTCATATTATCCTATAAAATTAGTGTAATTCATCAAAAGTATCAAATAATATTTATATCGATATTTATAGTATCCATTATTTTAATATTTCGTTAAGAAGGTAATTACTGGATCATCATTGTGTCATAAATAAATTTAATTATTTATTATCTAAAAATTATAAATAAAATACCATTATGTATGAAATATTTTTATAAATCTATTGAAAATTTATAGTCAAATTTGTCTTTATTATTACCCTATATAAAAAATGGTTTAGTTAACAATCATTGAATTTATCACATTTACCTATTCTTTAAATAAAATAATAATAAATGTCTTAATATAATCCAAGTGGACCAAGAGTATCATATTTTATTCCTAAGGTTTTATTTGTCCAAATTACACTTATCCAATAGAATTAATACATGTGTTACGGTAATTAAACTATGATTTTTACCTTTAATTACACTATTTACTTTTAACAGTGGATAATTAAAGTCCAAATTTACTATTTACCAAAAATTATTTTTATCCTGTTGAACCAAATTTTAATTAATAATGTAAACAATGTCTCTAAGATTTTTAAAATTCAACTAATAGAAGTGGTAAAATTATGTTTTATGCAAATTTCCAAATGCTCATAGAAGGTGGGTAAAACACGGTAAAATGTTCAATAATAAATTATACATATAAATTTATTATAAAATTACTCCAATGAATAACATTGAACATATATTGGTATTATATATCTACATTTACTTAAAATAATTATAAATAAAATAAATAATTTTTTAAATAATTTTTTTTAAATAATAACACATTGTTTTTCATTATTCATAAAAACATGAACGTTTTCTGAAAAATTAAAATGTTAACCCTAATATTATTTTGATATTATAAATAAAAAAATGTTATCTATTTTACCAAATTCAAAACCTATATATTGAATTTATTAATTTAAAATAAATTCCCTTTCTTAAACCCAAAAGGCAGGTATTTGAAAAATTAAAACTATCAAAATATTGTCATTTTTTATGTCAACATTAATTGTAAAAAAATTTTATTGACATAAATTGTAATAAATGATAAAAATATAATATAATTATACTTTAAAATCATTCAAATTTATAATTTAACACTATTAATCATTATGATTAAAATATTTGTTTTCAATTAAAATATAGTATTTTCATTATTCATGAAAAAATGAATGTTATCATAAAAATAAAAAAAATTTATCCAAACTAATTTTTTATTTCAAAATTTTAAAGAAAATTTTAATTTTATTAAATTGAATATTTAATAGTTTCAAATATTGGTTTTAAAAAGGGTTCTCCATTAAAATTCGGGAAAATTGCATTTTTTTAATATACTTCTTTTATCTGAAAAATGAAATTGTTCTTATATTATGTCTAAATAATATGGATATTAAAATTATATAGAGTATATAAGTTTCAAAATATAGTTTATACTTTTTGTAACCACTTTTTAAATGGTCATTTTGGTAATTTGTGGTGGGCTAGAACTCAATATTTTGTATAGCGCAAGTTTTTTAATAAATTTAATGATATAACATAATATGAATTATTAGGGTGTTACATTCTCCCCTCCTAAAATAAATTGAGTCTTATGAATTTTATTTTATTTTCAAAAATAAAAGGTAAAAAATAGTAAAATACCTTTGTGAAAAACCCACATCGAAAATTGGGTTAATAAAATTTATTCTTAATAAGAGGGAAAGGGGGTGAAATAGTCACCACCAAATTATGATCTCGATTAGGAGAATATTGGTGGAAATTGGAAACATAAAATGGAGGGAAAACGTAAATTTTTATAAGGAGTGATTGAGGTCATAAATCAAAAACATTTATAAAATTGAGGACATAAAGCCATCAATAAATGATAATTTAAAATATAAATAGTTCATAAAATCTTAACTTATTAGGATAGCAAATTTTTTGTTTTAAGAACCCCTCCAAAATGTTTAAGTATTAATGTATTCATAGAATAAGAGGATATATATATATATATATACATGACATGTATAGTTTCATCCTTTAACAAATTCTTACCACAAACTCATCATTAACTTGACAAGTTATTATAATTTAAAAATATTCTATTTATCCTAATCATATAGGGTTGCAAAAATAGAATTTATAATTTATATGTCATACCATTTATACAAACTACATTATACAAACCTGGAAATCACGTAAGCTAGTGGTAGGTGATACACCCTTTTCAGCCTTGGGTTGTGAGTTCAAGTCTCTTGGCCTTGTCGGACATGACAGGTTGTCGCCCGACCTATGGGATGTCCTTTTATGACAATCAAAAAATAATCTCATGAAATTATTTAACATTAACAATAGTATCCAATGTCAAACATAATCATTTCTAACAGATGGACTTATCCAAAATACTTTAGTCTAAACTCACATTAAAAAATTTATATAGAAGGTAAACACAATGAAGATCCTTTCGGCCACATAATAACATTTGAGTACCTTCATATTTTATTCTTTTGAAACACTATATCACCCTAAATTACCATAAAACCTTATTAATTACATTAATTCTTCCTTATTCCTCATATAATTACATGATATAGTCTTTCTACCCAAAATTTTTGTAAACTCCAAAAATTATGGAATATAAAAATCATTAATCAATTTCAAGGTAGTCAACAATATACAATATAATATATCCAAATATATCATACATTACTCCAAAATAACTAACTCTATATTAGGACCACATTATGGTTTAGCCATATATTTTCCAAAAAAATTAACCAGCTATTGAGTAACTTTTCTTGGTTACACTCAATCACAATTCCTTAATGAAATAAAACTTTTGTAAAATCCATATATATTCTATAATCCATATAATATGTAAATAATTAATATAATATTCACATGACACAATACTTTACAAAAACATAAGAACTCTAACCATTCCTTTTCGTCTTTCGTAGAATCATAACTTGATTATTAATCAATAGCAGCATTTTTGTTATACTATAATGCTTTATTTTTGTAGTGTCCCTTCTCCTTGGAGATGAAGCATTGTTCATTTAAAACATTGGTCTTACCCTTGAAATCACTTATGTGATGTACTTTTTCTCCACACTTATAACAAACTCCCATTCCCATTGAAAATTTACTGAGGTGATTTTTCCACAGTTATCACATATGGGAAAAGCCTTATTTCCCCTCTTCCCTTCATCAAAAATTCACTCTTTGATCCTTTTCTTCTCTTTCCTCCTTTAAAATACATAGGAATTATATAATTGTTTACTTATCTTATTAACACACGATACTATTTCTTTATATGAAGAGAATATGTGGGAGACTATTTCCCTTTGAAATTTTGTCTTAATACTATGAAAGATATGACCCTTCTTAATCGTTCGATCATACGTATTTCTAGAATTCCCATTCCCTCTACTAGGAACCATTTATAAACATTTACATACAATTGGTTAGTTTATGTATCACAATTTATAATTCCTAATTTGTAAAATACCAAACATAAGTTGAAAATATTATTCATATAATCTATAATCATAAATGTTTTTCATTAAGGAAGTATATAATCCAAAATACTTCACAATGGATTGTAATGAAAATGTGAATTATCCTAATCATATCCTCCAAGAGTGTCATAACCAAGAGTGAATCAAGGCCCATTGTCATGTACCTGGATACCCCGGGTCAACCCTGAAACTCCATGTTAGTGTTTTCACTCCTAGGTACATCTGTGCCAGAGCAGCCTCTACCTGCTCATATCCAGATAGGGTTGTATTGCATGGAAAATACACAAAATCTCTACTTTACAAAAATTGCAGGGCATTCTTCTATACTAATTCTCAAATTATATCTTAAGGTAATGTTCCATAATCAGAGTTTATCTAAATCTATTTCTATGGTTGTTTCTAAACATCCTCTGATGCCAACTGTAACACCCTGACCCCAGTTACCCAGAGCTGGTGTATTATTTTATTACATTGACATGATTACAATAAAAAAGTCCCAATGGACTGATCAGTTTTGCAGTCATTGAAAATAGATTTCGTACATTAACATTACATTAAAATTTAAATCATAAAATATAGAATAAATAGTTCATTGAAAACACCATTATTCCCTTTAGCATAACCCTACATATCAATCATAACACACTTCATGGAATCCATGGAAAATAAAACATAATAAATCATTGAGCTTAGAAACTAAATAAGGGTAAATAATTTAGCCGAAGCTATATACTTTTAATGCAAGATGTTTAATAAAAACCATAGCCATTTTAAACATAATCATGAACATAATATGAAAAAAAATCAACCATGACTATATAAACGTGCACATGGATATTCTACTAGTCGAATAATCATATGTAATAACTAATTTCATAATTAGTGAATGCCAAATACAGGACATCAATGCAAAATAGTCAAGGAATTGTGCCAAGACTACAAATAAATTTTTTTTCAAGGTCTTCTACCTAGACTAAAAATAAATTTTCATTCAGGGGCTTTTGCCAAGACATTTGTTTGTCTTATGAGACACACTAATGAATTGAAGCGCTATATCGGGCTCCGCCCATCACTTACTAAGTCATCCTCATTCCTCATATGTAAAATATGAAACCTAACATAAACATTCATATAATACTAGCTTATGAAATGTTAATAAATTCACCATAAAACCATGAATGGCAGAAAAAAATAACATCCACTATCAAACACATCATATCTCATTCAATACTATTAGGAAAAATAGGGGCCTATATTCCCTGAGGGGGGTGGGGGTGAATCAGGGTATGTATATTCTTTTTCAAAATTATTCCTGCCCCACTAGATCTTGACCTCTTTATTACAAGGGTCTATTTTTTTCACTTGTGTGTTTATTATGACCACTTTGTTTCTACTTTAACTGATGATGATGCTTTAAATGCAATGCAGGGAAGTACATAGGCAGACACAATGATTTTTACTTGGTTCAACCTCACTGGGATACGTCCATGGAGCATAAAACGGTGATGTGATGCTGTACCAAATCCACTAAAGCACTCTGTTGTTTAAAAGGTTCATGCTAGAACACTTCTAGGCCCAGGATAACTGCCTTTACAAGGTTTAGGGTTAGCTCACTGATTTCACAAGGGTCACTCCCTATTTATATATGTGGCTCAATGCCAATGGAGAGGATCACCTTCTTCCTCTTACTTAGCTCACTACTCTGAATGGATCCACTCACAGTTTATAGACCTGTAGGTCTCTTCATTATCTCTAATTAATACATCCTCTGTTGTATGTGGATGCTCTAATGAATTCCAACTTTCCCCCGTAGACGAATCTCACATTGAACCAAAGGTATCAGGAAATCTTTCAGCTTTCACGCAGCCAAGAATCACTGCCATGCTTCAACCATACATGGATCCCTTCTCTAATCTGGCGCACAAGTCTCGGTGCGCAAGTTATAACTGGCACGCAAGACCACCTCAACCACTTACGCGACACAATCTTCTGCAATTCCAAACGTGTGAGACTAACACCCTTTTATGCCCAAGCCAATATTGGCGCAAAACCATCAACTATACTTCTTCATAAAAAAATGGCGTTCAAGTGTCCCCAAACTACACGCGTGACACCCCCTTCTTCAACTCAAAACAAGGGTGACTCTATTTCTATCTCACCCAAACCACCATGGGTGCGCAACAAACAACTAGCACACAACTTCTACTTGCATGACCCACCACCACTTACGCGACCACCACACCTGCACGATGTGATCTTTGATTTTATATAAATGTTGAAATCACACAAAATGAGGAGGGGTCGACCTCTATTTATTGGCATTTGTACACCCTGCGCGACGGTGTGCAAGTATCCCCATGACGCGCATGTTTCATTGCCCAAATCTCTTCCGTGCAAGTCACTTGCGCGACCAACCCTAAAACATGGTCGCCCCTTATCCCTTTTCCATATTTTGATGATATGGTTATGAGAATCATAGGTCACGCAAGTTTCCTATCCTTCAATTCAACGGCACCACCTTGTATCTACTCTTTTTGTACCACCTCCAGATCATCCATTCCTTTTTCTATGTTCTTGAATCAAACATGGATCATTATCCATAGCCCTTGAACTCGGCAAGCCACCATTAAATCACCTTTTTCATCAAATTTGTACGTCATGGTTTTCTTTGTCACCAATCACAACACAAATGTCCACTTTGTCATTAAACACAATCACCTCAAAAATGCATCAATGATGCCTTGGGGGTTTTTTCCCAAAAAAAGAAATATGGAAGATTGTATTATATTAAATCAACCTCAATCAATAATAATATCTAGTAAAGGATGATGACATTGAAGAGAATTATTAGTAAAACATTTTCAGTGAAATATCCCTTTTAGTAAAATCATTTAAAAGTCACAGATTTAAAAAAGAAGTAATTTAAATGAAATTTTTTAATCAAAGTTTGACATACCAAATTGAATCTTTTGAAAATAAATATCATTTAAAAATTTTCATTTCTATATAAATTAATCACAAAAATCATTTTGAAAACCTCGATAATTATTAAAAGGATTTAGATAGATAAATCATTAAAACATTTAAAATGATTATATAGTTAAATATACCATCCCATAAAACCATAAAAGATTTATTTTTTAAAATATTTTCATGAAATATGGGTATCAATGATAAATATTTCCTAATAATACATTCAAATAAACAATCTCATATAATAATTAGATTGTGGAAATAACTCGTACCTTGCACTTTCCTTTTGTCAAGGGTATGTTTAACCTTATGTATAATGACCATAGAATGTTATTAAATTATTCCAGACCCATATAAATTTTTATTATATCATACATGATTCATTTATGACTTTATTCAATCCATTTAATAATTATTTCCTTGTTAAATTAACATTTGGGAATTATCACTATCTTTATCGAATGTGTTTTAACTTGTTATACTTGATCGTATCACATAGATCATGATTTAAATAATTCCAGAATATAAATCATGGTTATATATCATATATATTTAGAATGTAAATTTGTATAATAGACAGATATATGAAATGAAAAATAATGTTTATGGAGACGGTAAACCATATGCACACATAAACGTTGTTTCTGTTTTCATTTCGTATTGAACAGTACTAAATGAATAAGATATATTTAAATAACTATATATATATATATATCTCTCTAGTAGCATTATGTTTTCATATATTACAAAAATATTAATAATATATATTTATAAGTATCATTGAATGGTGAATTTGGAAATGAATCTCATCGTGTCTTGGGTACAGTAATCCATACGTATGCATAAGCGACAATATATTGGTGGTGAAATCGTATATAATTGTATGGTATAACATATATACATAATCATTAATATATTATATTTATTATTTAAATCATTTATAATCATTTTTATATGGATCCAAATAATAAAGTGTTTGAATAACAAACAACAACACGATGTGGAGACGGTTAGCCTTATGTACGCATGTATGATGACTTTGTCATTTATATGGTGGATAGAATAATGAATATGGTTGTACCATATTTATAATAATACCAATGTATGTTGAAGGTACTGTATTAATTATTTTGGTATGGATAAAAAAAATAATGTTGAAGTGGAAGTGGAATAAGAATAGAACTTGAATTTGGGTGGGGAAATTATTACATATTTTTCAGGTGTTTCCATTTGAGTTGATCCAAAGGTCTCCTTAAGATGGATTTATAATCAATGTAATGCCTCTAGTATAAAGTGAGGGATGTTGGGAGGATATTTGGGTAGGGTTTGTCCAAGACAAATGGCTATGGGGTGTCATTTGGATAGAATGGGAAGTGCCTTTTTGTAATAGGGGTGATGGTCACTTAAGGAAAAGATTTAAAGATTAATTTATTATATAATAAAATTCGGTATATAATGGCTTAAAATGTATTTATTTTGAGACTTAAGTGATTATGGGTCGAAATAATCTCAACCAATAAGTTTTAGTCATGCTTAGGATAACATTATAACCTTATCTTTGAGATTTAACTAATAGTTAAATAGTTTATCTTTTAATATGTCGTGTATTCTTACACTACATGGTTAATAAACATACACTATACATTCAAACGAACCTAGAGTGGTTCATTAATGACATATATAATATTATATAATACATTTTTTTGAACCTTAGAATTTTAGGAATATTTTATCAACCAATAATATAGTATTTTTCTCAAGAACTAAATTATTTCAATTTTGACACTATTTGGTAATTTGTTTTTGTGAAAGTCAAAACAACCTTATAAATTCAAATAAAATTATAAAATCCAGACCAACAGGTTATATTAACATATAAAATTAGTGTAATTCATAAAAAGTATCAACTTATATTTATTTGGATATTTATAATATCAATTATTTTAATATTTCATTATGAAGGTAATTACTTCATCATCAATGTATCATAAATGAATATAATTATTTAATCATTAAAAATTATAAATAAATTAATATTATGTATGAAATAATTTTATCTTTCTAATTAATATTTATAGTCTAATTTATCTTATGTATAACCCAATATTAAAAATGGATTATTTAATAAACATTAAATTTAACACTTTTAACTCATCTTTAAATAAAATAATAATAAATGTCCCCATTTTATCCAATTGGACCAAAAGGATTCTATTTTATTCCTATGATTTTTTTGGGTCAAATTACACATATCCAATAGAAATCAGACATGTGTTAGGGTAATTATAAAAACAATTTTACCTTTAATTTCTCTATTATTATTTAACCGTGGTAAATAAAAGTCCAAAGTTACTATTCACTGAAATATATTTTCATCGTATTGAACCACATTTTAATTAATGATTTCAATTTTTCCTCTCAGAGTTTTGAAATTCAACTCACAGAATAAGTAATATTATGTTTTATGAAAATTTGCAAATGCTCCTAGAAGATGAGTAAAACACTGTAAAAATTTCAATAAAAATGTATATATCTAATTTTATAATAAAATGAATCTAATTAATTACATTTAACTTATATAGGAATTATATATCTACATCTACTTAAAATAAATTTAAATTAAGTAAATATTTATTTAAATAAAAATCCGGTTTTAAATAATAACGCAGTATTTTTCACTATTCATCAAAAGTTGAATGTTTTTAGAAAGATACAAACAAATTACCCAAAGATAATTTTGATATTATTAATTAAAAAAATGAAGTCTATTTTACCAAATTAAAAACATAGAATTTTCATTTAATAATTTAAAATTAATTCATGTTGTCAAAACTGAAATGTTAATTTTGAAAAAGTAAAAACTATCAAAAGAATGACATGTGTTTTTGTCAAATTTAAATCTGAAATTAATTATCATGACCTAAATTGTATTAATTGATAACAATATAATATAATTATACTTCAAAACCATTCAAATTTATAATTTAACCCAATAAATTATTTCGAATAAAAATGTGGTTTTTAATTAAAATATTTTATTTTCTCTTTCATCAAAATATGAAAGTTATCACAAAATTACCAAAAAAAAATTAAACTAAATTTTTATGTCTCTATTTTAAAGAATAATTTATTTTCAGTAAATTTAATATATAAAGGATTCAAATATTTGTTTTAAAAATGGTTCTCCATTAAAATGCGGTAAAATTGCAATTTTTTAAAAATCATTCTTTTATATAAAAAAATGAATTTGTTTTTATATTATGTATAAATAATATTGATAATAAAATTATATTTAATATATAAAATAAAAAATGAAGTTAATACAATTCATAACCACTTTTTGAAGGGCTAGATTGGTGAGTTGTGGTGCACTCGAACTCAGTGTTCTTGGTAGCTCCACCTATTGAATTACATTATTGAGATAACGTACAATGAAATCATAGGATGTTTCAAAATGTATTTTGTAATTGCATGAGTATGGTTCTATTTCGTGGGCATACATGAGTTAAGACTATCTTAATTCATATAGTATGTTAAAAAATAGGCTTATTATCTCACTTTTGTTATTGAAATTGACATAACAATGGTAGTTAGTGACTTTTTACTACGATTGAGACTTCGGTTTTGAGTTAATATTAATGAACTAATGTTATTTCTATTTATATTGACCTATTAATTTTTATGTTTCGTTTTTTTGGTAGAAATCAGGATTTCATTAAATTCATGTCGTTTTAAAGCACTGAATATAATTATGAAAATTGTCTCACGGTTTTACAGTTTCATCATGATCTAATTGGTTATTGTATTTTTCATAGATAATTTCTCTGATAAAAAATCATCTATATTTGAGGTAGAAATCTACGAGATTGGTTCTGTAGGTGAATCCTATAGTTCACCCTTCATTGGTATGATCTCCAATCTATATTATTTAGTATCTTATTCAAGTGGGTGTTACAAAAACACGATGTCTGGGAGATCATGGGTTTTTTACTACTAAGAAGCATCCAAAAATTATTCATTGTAAAAAACAACAACATGAATTTCAAGAGTGGTTTCATTTGATTTATAGGTTCTCTAATTTCATTAAAATTATCAAATAGTCGAAGGTGAGGTTTTTCACAAATGTTTTTGAGGGACCAAAAGTATGATGTTGAGAGTCAATTGCTAATAATTTGATGTAGGAGGAGAATATATGGAATTAAATTAACAAAATATTTAACTATAAGGATCATTCTGTGAAATTACATGAGGTAAAGACATGGGAGTATAGGTCCTCTGAGTATGGTCAGTATACCATTCTAGATTATTATACCCGTTATACTGAGATGGTGAATCAGAAACCCATGATTATCACTCTGGAGTACCTAGTGGCTCTGAATTTTGAGTTAGAACTTAGACCTAATATTAGGTCAATTTTTATTATCATCTTCCTTCATACCATCGAAGAGTAATTTGAAAAATAATTTTTAGATTAGGTAGACATAGATTGGGAGGAATGTTTTGGTTTAGATTCCTATGGTTCATTTTTTTTCCATAGAGTGGATATTTTTTCATGAAAATGAAACGTATCATTGGTTAGATCCGATTAGGACAAGTTTTAGGGTCATGATTAGGACATATATATATAGTCTTCCATCTAAGTGGGTAGTCTGGTCATACCAAGACTAACTATGCTAAGACACCTAGGGCTTGTCATTATTGTGAATTATGGTGTAATCTGTTTTTTTATATGAATGGAAATCCTAGATATGTAAGGTTGGATCAACTCTCATAAAGGGTGTTTAGGTTTTTATGGATGATTTCATGGATGGTGGAAAAAATTCTCCGGATAAGGGGGATGTTTAGGTGTTAAAAATAAGATGTTTTTGTGCGACTAAATATGTGCAATATGAATCCGAAGAAGGGACAGTTTCTATTAGATGAATGGTGATTATTTTTACTACTTCGTTTTTGATCATGACATCTATTAGAGGATAATAATTATGGATACAAATATTACTGTCACTGGCTAGATAGAATGTAATCCCATCCGGTATAGTTCTTATCTATATAAGGGGTCACTCATGTCTTTTAGGGTGAGTGGGACTCTATATTGGGAAGGAAAAAGCCTATTGTTCCTTATGTAAAGTTAATATCATGAATTTAGATATTGATTCCACTTAATACAATTTACAATTTTTTGGGTTATGACTTCCAGTAATATTGAGTGGTTTCCTTGATATCATTATAGAATTTTTTATCATTTACATCCATGGAATAATTTCAAGTTTACTAATGACCTTCTCCCTATTAAAATTTATATTTCTATGCAATATTAGAAAAGTCCACCTTCATAGATGGTAGAACATAAGGTCTTATTTTAGTATATAGAGGCTAAAGGATTTATTCATCCCAGTGTGTTTCTATTATCTTTTCCTTTATTATATTATAAGAATGAACAATAAATTATTCGACTTTGTATTTACTATAAAAATTTAAATTGGGTGACTTAAGAAAAAATATCATTTTCCTTGGATTGATGATATTGTTTACCGACATAGATATGTTTAATATTTTCAAAGATTGACCACTGTTCGAGGTACCACTGGTTGAGGGTTCAATAATAAGATATACAAAAGATAGAAATTAGGATCCAATATAGGTATTATTAGTTTTGGGTTATGCCATTTGGACTAACTAACACTTATATAGTGTTTGTGGCCATGAGGAATTAAGTAATTCATTGGTCCCTGTGTTATTTTGTTTTTTGTCTTTGTTTATTATAATTTTGTATAAACTAAGTCATTGGGGGAGAACAAGGCCAATTTTTATATCATTATTCAAACCATGAATGAAAGTATTCTCTTTAATAAGATATCCAAATTTGATTATTGGATCAAGGAAATGAAATTAATGGGTCTTCTATTATCTGTTCGGATAATATCATTGGATCCTATAGTGGTTTAGAATATTATGTCCTTATAGTGAAATTGAAATGTGTTAGAGACCTGAATATTCATTGATATGGTGGTTTCCCATAGACAACATTTTCATCATTTCTTCAAAATAACATCATCGATTACTACTTTAAAACAAAACGTTGAAAATATTGAAATAAATTACAACACATTGATATATTTTAATGAGTTGAATTTGAATTTGACATTATCACAAATTTTTTTCTACTAATAGAAGGTTCATATTATTATTTTTTCAAGGATGATTTTGGTAAAGGTTCAGAATGTGTCTTGTTGTTAGTGAAACATGATAAGGCATATGGATCACTCCAGTTGTTAACTAATGAAAATAACTAACCAAACAATGTTATTTTTTTTTGAATAGGATTTGAATGCGTTGAAAATGTTGTGATACAACCTACTTTGGAATCATTTTATAGTGTATTCTTATCACAACATACTGAAATATGTTTTTAATCAGTCAGATCAAAATATGTGAGAGATTCACTAGGTAGTGTATCTTTAAACTTTTGTTTTTTATATTTTTTACACCCATGGGAAGGAAAATGTGTTTTCTAATACATTGAGATGAAAATTACTGACACAATTGATGATGGAATCAATTTATGAATTTTCTCTCATTGGTTTGTTAATGAGATTATCTGTGGAGTATAAGAGGTTTGTGGTTGGGTATTCCTGATATTGATGAATATTTTCACATAAAATTATGTTAAATTTCTTCTCAATTAGGTGAAGGAAAGAATGTTGCAATGAATTTGTAATATCCTTAATGGAGGGGAGACCGTGAGTGAGTGCTCACAGTCTCATAGTGGTTATTTAATCTTCTATAGTTATTTTATTGTTCTATTTTCCCTGACGCATGAGTTGTTGCATAGTGGACCCCAGCCTTTTTGTACACTTCACTTCATATCTAGAAAGATTTTTTAATTATGAAGACCTAAATATTGGGGGAATGAGATGTTGCAGTTGATTTCATATTTTTTCATGGGGTTTTACATTTCACGTAATTAAGGTGGACCATCATAGGCCTTTTCGGTTTGTGATATACCTTACACATTATGGTATAGAAGTTTGATGAGAAAAACATGGATTTCAGTGTTTCTTTCCAAATAATACTAGTATGGAGTTTATTATTTTGTTGATGATTAATAAAATCCTAAAATCAACACATTTCTTCCCTATCCTAGTGACATAAATTTGGAATAGTTTGAGGACATGTACATCTGAGTGGTTGAGAGGCTTCACATGGTTCCCTGCATGTTTGTATCTGATAGGGACTCAAGGTTCATGTCTGGGAAATAGAATGATTTTAAGGAGGAAATGGGTTCCAATATTAGATTCATCGTGGATTGTTCACTTCATATAGGTGAAATGACACATAAGGATATCCAAGCTCTTGAGTGTATGCTACAGGCTTGTGTTCTTGATATAAGTGGATCTTGGGATAACATTTTCCTATCATTTATTTTCCAATAACAATACTTATATGGCCTTGATTAATGTGGGTACCATTGAGGCTTTGTAGGGGATGCCATGTAGCCCTCCTTTGTGCTGGGATGATTTGAGAGGGTGGTCCTTGGTTGGGATCCATCTCATTTAGGAGATGAAGATTATGGTATAGTTTATTAGGAGGAGATTTATCACAATATAGATTTATTAAAAATATTATATAAATTATCTTTTTCGAATGATATATTTTGAGGTTGTTGATCAGTTATTCCATAGGGTTTCTCCTCGCATGGGACATTGTTGGTTGGGTAAACAGGGTGTGATGGAATATACTTTTGTGTCCCCTATTGAACTCATTGGAAGAATGGGAATGGTTACCTCTCAATTAGACATTCCATATGGTTTTACGTATATCCATGTCCTATTTTATGGATCCAAGGTAAAGAGTTATGTACTTTATTTTTCCCATGTATTTGGATCATTGAATGTTCGTCCAGATACTAAAACCACATTGGTTGCACATCCATTTTACATTACTGATATTATAGTGAAGGTACTTCATGGAAAAATGATTCCTATGTCCTGGGAATTTTGTCATGGATTATGGGATAAACATGAGATATTAGTAATTGAATTGATGATGAAGAGTAGTCGAATTAAATAATTTCACATCTAGGAATATGAGTGGTTTATAGGAATAGAAATTATATTATGTGGGGATATTGTAACACCCCATTACACTTTCCACGTACTCTTTTATTTTTACGTTTTTTATCATCCTTATTTGTCGGAGTTTGTGGGAATCTTGGAGATGGAAGTACCTTGTTTGGGAAAATGAAATAATGTTTAGAGATATACTATTGTTTTAGTTAATGGTGTTTGTATATAAATATTTTAATAGATTAATGGGTTTTCTCATTGTGTAGAGAACATATAGTGTTATTTGGTGTTATTATAAATAAACAATTAGTTATTATATATAAAATATTAGTTATTGCTATTATTTGGGGATATATACATCATGTAAAGGGGTTAAATGATGGTAAATTATCAACTAATAGATTCAACGAATAGAAACATGACCTGAAATATTTACACGTGGTGTAATAATTTCATGATGTTTATTGGTCGAAAATTGGAATTTATTTTTTGGATACATGTTATTCAGCGTTTCCATCATTTCTGGATTACATGAAATGTAATTTCATAACATGATGTGTAATTCTCATGAGCTTCAACATTTTCGGTTTTATTTAAGTGATTGTCATTTCATTAATTTGGGAATCCCCCCTCGCAACCCAATCCTCCCCCTATACTATTTTTGAGTTCTCTAATCCTTTTGGATATTTGTTTTTGTAAATCATCCATAATAGTTTTTTTGTTCTACCTATATGGGTATGTTCTCCTTATAGTTCTTTATTCAACTAGTTGTGACTATTGTATGGGTCATGGTTATGATTATTATTTATGGTGATATAGTGTTTTTTTATCAATCCTTCATAGTTAAATTCCAAACCAAATATTTAGAAGCATGATCACAAGATTCACAATCCCTATTAATGAAAAAACTACTTTAAAATAATTATCATGTAGGTGTTTCTATAAAACGTATTAATTTGATGAATATCATATCATTATTTTAAATTTAGATTTTATATTCAATTAAAAAATAGATTTTATATTCAATTAAAATATATTATTTTATTTAAATGGATTTCCATTCCCTCTATTTTTACTCACATATCATTTGAATTCAATCTATATCACAATTCATCATGTGAGAAAATTTTTTATTTTCATTCATTTCCCATATAAAATAGTTCATTTTACAATAGAGGCCACCAAATCAATACTTTATTGACAATTTTAATATCATTATCATTTTAAAAAATAACATGCATTAATATAATTATGTCATTAATATCATTAAATAATTCATTTATTCCTATATTTTTCGTCTGTTTTATTGTATTTTTAATGTTGAATTAATTTTTATAAATCAAATATTTTTTTTTACTTTTACTACTCAATAATGATCTACCAACACACAAGATTTTATGTCAGACATAATACAAACAATAGGAATATAAAAAATCATTATTTTAATTTTCATCCCATGAATGGGATAATTCAATGTTCTAGAAGTTATCATTGTGATAATACTAAACTAACTATTTTGTGGTGGGTTTAGGGTAGGGAACCCCAAAGATAGGGGCTACACCCCTTACATTATTTTGGGAATTCCCAATGCCAATCATCTTCACCCACAAGAAAAAACATATCTTTGATCACTTATATAAGAAAAAAAATAAAAATATATTATCATGTAAACATACACAGAATTTCCATGTGTGTTGTTGAACTAGATATTCTATGGTGAAAATTGATCTCCATAATGTACTCCTTCAATTTATTTGTGTCAAAATACACATGAAAAAAAGTCGTACTCAAATGATTTAACATGTATACTCCATTTTCATCACCTTTATTAGAAGGGTCCTTAAAAATATTTAAATCATCATTGATCATCCTTCTATATTTAAAAGTGAATAATCTATCATATTTTTTATATGGTGCATTTTATATATAATTATGGAATTTTTTTTAATTATTTCAAACCATTTTTTATTTTATTATTCCATAAGATATATAATTCATCTCTCAGAATATAAGGGTTTTCAATATTCATATCTTTATTAAACATCAAATCATTATTCAATATTGATGGGTAATGAAATATATATAATTATAATATTATGTAATTAACATCTCTAATTTATAGATATTTTCATTACTTTCCTCATTATGATCTTGGAATACTAAACAATGTTGATAGAATCTCAATATATCCCATATCATAAACAGTAAGTTAAACTATTTAATAGAATAATTACATCATCTTATTGAAAAAGGTAAATACCAATAAATAAATCATACTAAATAATTTCTTTAACATTTTTCTACATTTATATTAATTGAATATAGAACATGGATAATATATAATTTTATATATTTGAATGATATACAATAACCATGTTATTTTAACTTCTTCTCTTGTACAGATATATTCACCATATTTCTGATCCATAGAAATCTATACAAATATGAAATTAAACACAATAAAATATAATGTTCGATTGGCTGTTTAATTTATACCATAATTTTCCCATTCTAAGATAGAGTATTTTTTAGTAAATTTTTATGATAATAAATAAATTTATAGGTAAATTAATATGTAATAAATATGAAAAATTACAAGGGGAATTACCATTGTAAATTTATATATTTTTGTTATATGAATTATTTGAAAAGGTATGGTCTACCTTTTTATTTAACTCACCTGTGAATTGAAACATATTATATTTAATTTTTACAAGTCACTTATCATAATAAAAATATAAATGATTATCATGAATTGTACATTTTCTAACAATATGTGCCCTTATAAATCTCTAACTCTTATTAATTCATATGATGACACTTCTGAATGTGGATAATGATTTTTATGAATTATTTACATTGTCATTTATCATTCCTAATATCAAATAAGAATTATTTTTTTGGAGATGAATCATATAAATTATTTTAATGAATCCACATGACTCTTATGAAAACTTCATTATCTATATTTAGTAATCCAAAGAAATCAACTCCTACCAAATGTGTTAGGTATCTATTTTCAAATTTCTTAATGACCCTTAGGAAATAACTGATTCCAAAAAAATTAATAATATTATTAGAGTGTAAATACATTCATTTATATAATCTATCATTTATATTATGAAATTATGTAAAAGTTTTGGACTTTTCTATATTCAAATCTTCTCATAATTGAAATACTCATATGAACACATCATAGTTACTTTTTCAAGGAACTCAATTCCTCCAAAAGCCTTAATAATAATCTATGAAATCTTATGGACCTTTTTCCAGTCAAATTACAAATAAAATTTTTATTTCATAAATTTATAAATCATTTTATTGTATAGAAGTTGACCTCCTCATATATTAAATATCCACAATATAATAATATTTTTATTACCATATGTTATTCATCTATGTTAAAAAACAATCTATCATTAGAAGTCCATTTATTATAAACCAATTAGATGTATATCCATAATTTTTTTTAAAATATATGAAAACAAACTCCCAAATTGGATTTATTGGAAACACTATGTTATTTCCAAAATTCCATCTATTTAAATTGATGTTTTTTTGTCCCTTGATTCTAACCTTCTAGAGTATTAGAAAATATATGGCATCATATGATTGATAGTCCCACTTTTTCATCATAAAAAATTCATTGATCCTATTTTAAGGCACTATAACATTCCATTATCCCCAAAAATTCATGATATTATTAAATACATTATTTTATTCTAATTCCACAAATAATCTTATTTTGGGACACTACATTCCCGTAAACCTATTTTTATAAAGTTTCACATTCCTAATTATCAACATATCATCAAATAAAATGTAAATGTAGTCCTTGAATCATATTTGTACATATTATTCTACCCTATTTGAATAAAATTTAAGGATTATACAATTTCAGTGCTTTATTTATACCATATATCATAAAACCACATTTTAAAATATAACTCCAAATTTATCTATCAAGATCCAAAAAATATATAATATTTGTTCCATTTAAAAATAATTTCAGAATGGGTTCTTACTATATATGAAAGAGACATAAAAATATATAATCCTAATGAGTTAGAACATAGTGTAGAAAGTATTATATGTTGCTAATAATATCAATGTTTTTCATTGTAGCCACTTTCATAAAAAAATAAACTGATCATGGATACTATCTAAACTGAAACCCAACATAACCTTCCACTTTCCCAATGGGAATTCTAGACCCCCACCTACTAGAAACAAGTGATTGGCCATCATGAAAAATTAATTTAGATCTATTTTCCCATATTAATGGTAACAAAAATCATTAATGTTAGTGAAATATTATAATAAAAAATTAAATTGAGAAAATAATAAATAAAGGTCAAACTAAAATAAAAAATACCACTACATCATTAAATATAAAGATTATAAAAATAAATCCATGAATGGAATAAAAAAGAGTAGGATAACCATAACTCATCCCCTAGTGCTATATTAATTCCCATTGTATCTTAATCCTCCTTTAATCGTCTTATAATGACCGAACAACAAATAAATGACAGATTTAATCCAAATACATTCTAGGTAACCACAAATACATTATAAAAATTAAAATTCATAAAGGGTTTCTGAAATATAATTCCTTATAGGATCCCACAGGGGAGACTATTAAATTTCATAAATTGAAAAATTTAGATGCTCTATTTTGAACTATAGTACATAGAAAATAGTATTTTCTATTACAATGAAAGAAGTTAAAGAACTATATTCCTTTTGAAGATAAAAAAATAGATAAAATAATGTTAGGTTAATTTCAATGTTAAAACTATTACATTTTCTAGTAGAAACCCATTTTGAAATTATATGAGGAAAACATGTCAACTAATTTTAAATACCATTCCATCATTAGAAAACATCTATAAAACTATTTCAGAATACAATGAGTTTAAAAATAGAAGTATATTGGATGTGAATCCACATACCATGAAATAACAAACATGGTGACTCATGGTAATTAAATGTCTCTCATATATATAAGTATCGGATAATTGTAAAATCAAATGTACCAATTCCAACAATGATTAATGATCATGAAATCAATTTCAAAAATATAATAACAAGTAATAATGTTAATGGACATGTATCATTGGTAAATCCAAGACACAATATTCAATCCATTGAAAAATAGAAAATAAATATTATTACTGGTAGAATGAAAATTTCATATCTTCCATAGACAAAATAATTCATATTCAGAGTACACTAGCTTTATTTAGAATTTCTCCAACCTAAACCCATTTTCTATCTGTAGAAATATTTTGGGGAGTTAGTCTAAAATATTATAGAATAAAAATTGGATCTCTCGTATTTCAACCCAAGTTTATAATGAACCACAAATAGATGTCTCTGAGATAACCATCAATATGTATGACAACACATATCTATAACATATTAAAATACAACATTCCATATTATACAAAGACCACATTAAACCCTCAAAAACATTTCCCCTCATAGAATACAATCCATTTTACAATACCCATATTCATGTTCACTAAGAACAATTCATCAAGAAAAAAAATACATTAGGATTCCATTTATTATTTACAGGACATTAAAAATTACTTTAAATGTTCTAAAAATGACTTTGTGAGAAACATAAATTATAAACAATGAATTTATCAATTAAATAAAACATCCCATTGTATCATCCATTCAAAAATGTTAAGTATTCTCATTTAATTTTAAATCTATTTTAATGTTCAAAACTAGATATCAAGAAATGATTATTAATTTATAATCGATCCTTTTATTACATTTCAAAATACCTTGTCAACCAATCCTTCCAAAAAAAATTACAATTAATTATTTAAATAAATTACAAACACATTTATAAGATTCAGGAACATTTATCCATTTGGGATTAAATTTAAAGTGTCACCCAGTTTTAATTAAAAAATAGAATGAAATATAAAAACAAAATTCTACCATGATTCAATTTCAATTGATATTAATGGATTAATTCTCAAGATGAATCCATTCATTCTAGATTAAATTTTCAATATAAAGGGGGATATGTGTTTCAAACAATAATATTAATTCTAAAAAAATTATAAATGGAATTAATAATAATTAATTAAATAAAACAATCCAATGAAAATTAAAGGGAATACAAACACCTATTGGTAAAACAATAATCTATTGGAAATATTAAATCATCAAAGATAAATAATAAATCAAAGGGTATAGATATCATGAAAGTAAAAAATGATACCATATTTGTATAAATATATTAACCTATTTTGACCCAATGATTCCCTATGAATTCATGGCCACTAAAAATAATGAATCAATAGAATATAGTGAATTCAATGACTGATAGTAGTTAAACATACAAATTTAGAACCACTGCAATGAACAACACATGGACCAACAAATACTTGATTTTGGAGACCCAGAATATCCAAGTAAAGATCCTATGATTATTTTATGTCATGCTAGGAACAATGTACAATGAATAAGAATAAAATTTTAGTCTCAAAAAAATCACTAAATCACGTACTTATTCTTGGGATCAATTGTGACACTAGACGTTGGATGGATAATAAAAAATATAGTATATATTTTCAAACTAAATGACTGGATTGTGGATTCTTGTACGATAACTTCTGGTTACAATAGGATGAATTAACTATATCAAAGACCAATGGAATATTGTTTTCCTTCTTTAGTCATTGGTTTAGGTCCACACATACGCCAAATATTTGAGATTCCCCCTGACCCCTAAAATAATTAGAATACATTAATAAAGTCACATTCATATTTGAAGGAAATACAGGGATGTGAAAATACACACAACCATGTCATGTTTCTCCCTCTAATATATGTATATTCTAATAGTTGTTATTATGATATAGAATGAAAATACTAACCCAACATGTGATGTTGATAGTTCTGGAAATAAAGGAAGACTCTCCCAAAAAGAATCCATCCCTAATAACAAAACAAATATGATCAATATATGTAGAGTCCCTAATACATAAAATTTATGATCTTTAAATATCTAAAAAACAACAATATTATTGAATATAAAAAACCTTGAAATGGATCAGAGACCATGAAGAGTTGTACCAACAATTCTAAAAGAAACTCCATAGAATTATTTTACAAAATAAAATACCTACTAAAAATAATCTCACCATAAAACAATATTGAAACTCCATATCCCTCATCATGGAAAACCAAAAGAAACTGGTCATCAACTAAAAGAAAATAGATCCCAAACGTTTAAAGGATTTTGAAATTGAAAATCCCTTCTAGCCCAAATAAAATCCATCAATCCCAAATTAATCCACCAAAAAAGTCAATTATTATTATGAAATGTTATTAATTGACTGCATCAATGTATTTACCAAAATATATTCTCTTCCATTTGTGAGACAATAAAATATAGTTTTAGAGGCTCCTGGATCCTTTTATAATGTCTATAAAATCATTCCTAGTTACTTAAATATATAAACATTTCCCATATAATGAAAACTATAAATATCCAAATAAAGTGATGGATTTGAAAGAAAAAACCACACAATGATTTTTAAAATTCACATCACATCAAATATCATGATGGGGATCTAAAAATTCATGGATGGGTTGATTAAAAAATGAATTAGAGCCAATAAAATAAAACCCAACACCATCAATAATATACACCCATAATTGAATAAAATCGTTTTCAAAAGAATCTATCACAAAACATTTATGTTTTACAAACACACGATAAACTGATATCCATAAAATTATAACAATGAATAATTATATATCCTTAAAATTAATATGTAATACAGGTAAAATCTCACAAATGAAACCAATTTCAATATATAATATATAATCCCCAATGATACAAAAAAAATGTTCCCATGAAAAATACGGTCACAAAATAATATATTACTCTAGAATCACCCCTATTTGGTAACCTAATATAAAAAAACATCTATATATGACCCATACAACCACATTGGTTAAGAACACATAGAGTTTCCAAAAATGATCTCTTCATAGACTAGGGTCCCCAATAAAAGTAAAAAAATATTCCTTTTCATAATTTAAGATGATTTCCCCTATTAAACTGACATCTATAACTATAATAATAAATAATATAATCCTAATCCATCCATGGATGATGAATTATATACTTTTTTTCATATTTCCAGCACATCATCTTCTAATAAACCACTTTAAAATATCACTGGATACGTGGTCCAAAATATCTTTGATATGATATCACTGCAATCCTTATGAAGACCACCATTATTAAAAGGTAATAAAAGGAATACTCTCCAAAATTAATTAAAAATATGCATACCTAAAATTCAAAATTTCTTGGAGAATCTCCAACAAAAATATCAGCATGGTTATAACCCTTAAGATATTGAATTTCCCCTCTTTGACTTGGACAATCATTCCCATTTAATAATTATTGGCACGCGAAATTTCTATGACATGGTTTTGGGTATATGGGGGATAACTATGATTTCCCATCACTCCTAGTTATTTCCTTAAAATAATGAGTTAAAAAATCACCCTTGAAGCCATAGGTTCATTGAGGTAATTTAAGGATCATTAAACTTATTTTAATCACCACATTTTCCTGATCAAATCCATTAATTAGTATTCATTAATTCATCAATTCCTAGAGATGACCCAAAATAAATAAATAATAATGCTCAAAAAGATGATTCATTTTGTTGGAAGCGTCATCAAAAAGGAAAAAAAATTCTCAAAGATGTAACGTCACACATTGGAGATGAAACTAATCAATTAAATGGATATCTTTATTTGTAAACTTTTTGGGTAACATTTTTTGACATTAGGAAACGTAGTATCATAAATACAGGCATTAGAGAAAACATAAAAGAGCACATAATATGAAAAACCCCAAGATAGATCTGGGATAAAAACTGATATGTATTCTTAAAAATAATAGAAATTACTTTTAAACTCCATATAAAAGTAATTACAAATTCCAGAGGTTCACTGAAAGATTAGTCTTAAAATTTAATCATTTTAATGAAACAATTTTGGTAGTGAATACATTTCTCAATGTATTTAGTAACCCATATTTTTAACCATAGAAATTTTTTCTTGAATGTTTAAAACCATATTCCAAAAATTAATTCAAAATAATTAAATATAATCATGAATTAAACTACAAACAATTTTGCCCATTCAAAATCACAATCCCCTACAAAAACAAACTCATTTCAATGAAGTTGATTTGGATAGAAAAAAATATATAATAAAGTATGAGGATATAGTATAACTATTAATATCATGGATAAATGTGTTAATATTACACACAAGAACATAAAAAAAGTTCATGTATTGGTTCCCAGATCAACCAAAATATTTAATCATTATTTATGGGAATTTGATGGAAATTTTCATCTATCCACAGCTCCCTAATAAAACCCAAATCCCATAATAGATCCACAAAATTATTTATAGTGTCTACAATAATATAAATAAAAAAATTGAAAAATAATGACTCATGAGAAATAATAATGTCAATACATACCCAGGTAAATCTTGTATCATGACAAAAAAGTGGTCGTTTGGAAAATGTTCACGAACAACCTATTCAATATCGATACATTCCTAATATCCTTTCTTTAAGAATCCCCTAAAATAAAAACCCGAATTGAAGGACCCTATAATTAATAATACCCATTTTATTTAGATTATGAAAATTAACATGGGTGTCATTTATACTGTAACATCCCGTTGTACACCACATGCTCAAAGGGTTTTCCTGATCCACCGATGATAGAGACAAGTACTAGGAATCATGAATCAAACATTAGAAATGGTAACACAATCATTAAAGATAACATATATCAAATAAAATATATTAATAATATAGAAAAAAAATCAAGAGAAGAATAACTATATTTAAATAAAAAATATATGACCATATAATCCGGTAGCTAGGAGATGGTACATAGAAATCCCTGATAAAAACAACAAAATATGGGGACAACCACATATTTTCTCCAAGTTGTCAATGGTAACCAAATATGTCCCAAAAAACCATACCATAGAATACCAAGCACGAGAACATAATGATTTATAGATTGAAACAATGTACTATATAATTAAATTTGAAGACTACATTTACCAGATAGTTTATATACGGTGTGGGACAAAATAATTCCTATTCGGATCCCACCATGAAGTACTTGTAATTTCATATATAAAGAAATTAAGATGCTCTAGTTTAAAATATAATTGTGAGAAAATAGTGTTTTTTATTATAATGATAAATAAAACACATTCTATACATTATAAATTTATAAGAAGACATAATTCTATTTTAGGATAATTATTGATATGAAGCCAATATTCATTCTATTAAAAATTCATTTCGAAATATCAAGAAGAAAACGTGTCAAATCCTTTCAAATAAAATACCCATTTTAGAATATCCTTGTGAAATATTTCCCAAGGAAATGTTAATAATGAATAAATGAACATTGTAATGAGTCCATATATTACAAAATAACACAAAATTGTGATACATGGTTAACAAATTTACTAAATTGTGGAAAATATATGATTAAAATCATATCATAAATATAATCTCTAGTGATGATTAATGATAAAGTGAAATATTTCATATATCGAGTAACAATTATAAATTCAAAGCTCCATGAGTCATGAAAAAATACAAGATATGGTAGTAAGCCCATAAAAGATAAGAAAATAAATCTAAAGACCATCTTAATTAAAATTTCTTATCTACAAAATACATAATTTTATAGATTCATTGAAAATCCAATACATTAGATAACTTCTCGAGTCTGGACACACATTCTAAATGGAGATTTTACCCGATGAGTGAGTCTGTAGTTGAATAAAATTAATATATTATGATTAATCTAAATATGAACATTTTTCACTTCCAAACAGAAGTGGTGAGTAAGACAATAAGAATAAAAAATCACAACATGGATAAAAAAACATCTTTATGACCGAAAAAAATTACATACCACACAATTTCTACATATCACCCTCACGTACATTATCCCTCATAGTGTATAAACCATTAACAAACCCACAATCGGGTATACTATTAAAAATCAATCAATTGAAATCACATATATGGGTTTAATCATGTATTTTCATAAACATATAATATAATTCATAAAATTTGAAACATTCCATTAACAATAAAAAAACTAAACAAAACCATTATCTATTATATAAAATAACACATTGAACAATCCATTCATGAGGAACATAAATGAAAAAATCTTCCAAAAACACTATATACGTACCAAAAAATCCCTTAGTAAAATAATATGTAATGAAAAAAGATCTAATAATTTATTTTGAAATTTAATTTAAACCAATCATTCCTACAAATCATTTATTGGTTATTCATTAAATAATTCCAAAACACATTTCCACAAAAAAATATTAAAACATTCATAATTAACATTAAATAATAATCCCATATTCAATAGAATGTGTATTTCAATATAAAAACTTAAATATATAATGATTATTAATCAAAGATTATTTTCCAAAACCAGGGTAAAATTGGTATATAAAATAATTATTTATGACTAAAATATCCTAAAAAGTGTAATTTATTATTCCAAAATTAATTACCACACTTGACCAATTTTAAATGGAATAAATAAGAATTCTTATAGATCTTGAGTCTCAAGATGAATAAATGGCATAGAAAAACCTATAATGTAATATCCAAGATCAATCCACCAAAGAATTTAAATTATCCTCCATCAATGGTGACAACAAAATCAAGGGAGAAAATTTCCAAAATAAGAGATAAATGAACCTAGAATCAAGAACCCATATTAACTATTTTGTAACCAATTATTATATATATATATATATATATATATAAAATAGCCTCTAGTAAGAATGTATCAACTTAAGAAGACCGGTCAACGTCCATGGGGAATTTGACATAACAATTGGGAACAAAATCAATAATCAACACATAGGTTAATAATGAATTGAGATTTGGAGAGACAATATATCCAATGAGATCTCCAAAGATTCTATTAGGATTATATATATTTTTGATTGAATTAATGAGAAAAAAATTTCGGTTGGAAAAAAAGTTATGCCCCTAATAATTCTCTGTCATAGTGGCTCTATAAGCTACATATAATCCCTTACAAGATATCTCATGGACAACATTTAGTTTCACTAATAGTATGTTCATGCAAAAACCTAGTCTAAACATAATGGATTCTTTCCATCCCCTCGAATAACCATTAAACACATAGAAATTTAAGTTTTTATTAGAAGTAAATATCATGACATAGATCTTTTCAAGCATACATGATCCATATTGTTAAATAAGGTTCTCTTCATATGAACTCAACCATACATTCCAAAAAATTCATTAAATAATCCTAAAATATAGAATATGTTATTTATACCAAATATCATTTTTCAAATCAAGTCTATAAATATATCCTAATATGATTTTATAAAAATTGATTGGTCAAAATTTGTAAGCAACATATTTTTTAATTATTTCATCATTTTTCATCTTTTATTTGGATACCATTGATGATTATTAATATTAAAAATCTACCAAAATTAATATTTTGGATCATAAAATATCTAAAAAAAATTTCATCATGAATTTCAACCACATAATGTTTTTGGATATCCAAAAATTGGTCATATGATATCACATGACACATAAGAATAATAAATGTTAAAAATAATTTTTTATTTATATTCCACCAATTAATCTTCTCCAATAATAATGATTTAATTAAAATTTTAGTACATTTTTTCCACCATGCATCAATTATAACATTATACCAATTAATATTTTTATAGATATAGCTGTGATGGAACTACGTGTACTAGTGTTCTTATAATTATTGATTCTATATGATCTGACATGGACTTTTTCTAAAATTAAAATATAAATTTGGAATTTTTATTGTATATAAAATGATTAAACATTCATATCACTATATTCAATACATTTAAATAAAAAAAATATAAATTTACCTTATAGAAAAACATTCATATGTGTTATCAATTAATAATTTTCTTTATTGCATAATTTTTTTAGAAAACTATGGATAAATTTTACTTTTTATTGTTCAATGAAATTTTATCTGGAATATATTTTACATGTAAAAAACACCATATCAAGTGTTTATTTATCCTATATGGTATTAGTTTTCTTACACTACTGGGAATTTTGTTTTCTATCTTGATAAATCATCATACAAACATACATACATGTTCAGACTATATTTTAGATTCAAGAAAATTTAAATTATCCTATGAATGTATTATATTTTAGACATATTATATGAGGTTGAATAATTTCTCATGAGGACTAATTTTTGGAAAAGTAATTATATTATAAATTGAAAATATAATAAGAAGTTTCAAATTGTATTACATGCTCATAAAGTAAAAATGATAAATTTTAAAAAGGGAATATGCATAGGATATGATGACTTATTATATTCAAATAAGAAACATCATACAAGGTCATAATTTGTATTACAGAATATTTATTCAATTTATTTAATCCTATTATAATATTCTTTTATTATGAAATATTATATAACATAAATAGTAGATTATTTTATGATTACAATACTATCTATCTATGTAAAATTATACTTAGATTTTGTAGGTAATGGATTTTTTGAAGCCTCATTTATTTTTAAAGGTAGAAATTAGATTTGTATAATATAATTCCCCTTGATTTAATTGAATTTCAAAGTATGAATTTTGGATTATTTACATAGTATTTTGGGGTAAATGATTCTGTTCTAAAAAATGGAGTGTTGTTGAAATCAACATTTTTTTGTCAAAACTAATGATGGTTAAATAATGAAAAAAGAATTAGATAGTACATATATTTCAATGAATGTTTATTGTTACAAAGAAGTCTGTCATTATTGTAAACAACAATATATTCTATTATAATTTTTAGGATTTATTGTAACATAATTGAATTTATCTTTTCATTTTAGATTATTCTTACTTTTCCTGGCCACTACATTATATATGTAGCATTGAAGATAAAATTAAAAGATATTATAATAAAAAATATAATATGTAATACGGGAACACTAAAGAAACAATGTATAATCTAATGAATGTACATGATACTTTGGTTTCATGTATATTAAATCCATTCTTTGTAATATATGAAGAGGAAATAATTTATGTTTCTATTTAATGAATAACATGTTGTATGTAGTCATGATAACATTTAGAGGTGATCAATGGAGTCTTATTCTTTCTCTAGAAGATCCCCTCATCCTTTTTATGTTGTATCGTCAAAACATGTGATAATTTTCTATATATTTTCAACACCATAATCATCTATTAAGTTTAATGAATCTATTTCATTCACTAAAACAATGAGAACTATTTTAATGAGAATTTTAAAATTTAGATGATATGTCGACACTAGATTTGGGGGATTGTGGTGTTTCTGTATTGGTATAATAAAAATATTTTATCATGAAAAAAATATTTTTTGAAATAATATAATAACTTCAAATGTGAGTCTCATAAAGAAAATAACATGAAAAAATTAATTTTGAAATGTATTTTACCCTATGTTTGATATAATCTTTTTTATCATTGGGAATTATGTTATGTGGATAGGCATACAAAAAATTTCAAGATAAATAAATAAGTTTATAGTATTTTATTAAATTTCCATAAAGTAATATTATACTATAATAGACTAGTTATATCAAATACTTGGGATTATATACATAATCCATGTTGTCTTGATAGGTCTATGGAGGAGATTTAGGCTGACTATATTGGGGTCTAGTATCCGAGATTGATTTTTCAAGGAGTTGTTTTTGATAAAGGTGATCACATGTATCTCTAACAAAAATGATGTAGAATTGTTCTTTATTAGTGGCTTTTCTAAACCCAAGGTATTAAATTTTTTTACACTATATATAATTTCAATTTTATTATCATTAGTTATAAGTAAATTAGTCTTTCTTAAAAACTTATTAACAAGCTAAATGTTAAAATACAGGTTTGTATTTATCATCGTAGAATAATTAATTGATATTATTTAATAATAATTCATTATTTCCACTTCATTCATCACCCTATGATAATTTATTGATACCATTCAGAATAATATTCTAGTTTCATTCCTCATGGTTTTTTTTCATTTTACCCATAGTTATTCACATATACATCATCTGTGTTTCCTTTCGTCAGTGGTTGGTAAAATAACAAGTGAATGATCATTGTGCTGTAATTATTTTGTAAAAAAATTATAATAATATGTTTGAGTTTATAATCAATATAATAATATTTGTTATGAATGATGATGGAGGGTTGGTATTGAATCATGGGTTTTAGATTCATGGGTTTTGACCATAATAGTGAAGCATATTGATGTAGGTTGATTCCCAAGAGAAAGAGGGGGCTAAAATCATGCCACTAGTGATTTTTAAAGTTCGTTCAATCAATATCAAAGTTATGTGGTGTAATTTTTTGTTGGGTACAAGGAAAAAATATCATGAGTTTCATAATTTTTGATCTAGCAGTTTCTATAAAATCTAGTCATACAAGTCATGTAGTCAGTAGAAGAATTGCCTTGGATTACCCTTGTATTTATGCTAATGGTTTTGTGAAAATTAATTATTACATACCATGTGGGACTTACCACATGACATGTGAACCATGACTAGTGACATGTCGTGTACCCACAGGGTACACAGTGACTGATAAAGAAAGTATCGAGGATCAACCATAGTACGAGAGCACTGTTAGGAACTCAGATAGAACCACTATACACAGACAGGAAAAGCAACATGAAGAATGAGTAGTATACATGGGAATGAATAATGTATACATACTTGGTAAAATGATTATATTGATAGACTCAATTATTTTTATATTTACCAGTATATGATGTGTATTCCCAATATATGTGATATATATTCCTCAGGTTAGGTTTATCCCTTCATTATTATTATTTTACTCTAGAATCTATAGAGTTTGTTCCAAAAGTTTATCCCTGATAAAGTAAAAAATTGGATTCGTGTCTCAATAATAGAATTTTATCACCTCTACTAGGTTAGTCATGGATACTGATTATGATTCCCTCGGTGTGGCCTATAGTGTGATCCTATTTTTCTTATCCTTCCTTATATAGGACCATGACTAATGTGACCAACATACTTGGGTTCTTGATCTCCTACATAATAAGTTATTCAAGATAGGGTCATGTATACCCCATTGGAGATGGGTGACATCACCAATCAATGAATTGAAATCATTATAATCTAGAGATTTCTTCTTAGGGTTTAGTAATGATGAGAAAGAATCTTGGATGTGAACCATCAGTGTTATCATCCTAGAGGAGAGATTTCACCCAAAATATTTTTACCATAATTCCTTGAGTAGATTCATATGATGGAATTATGGTTATAATTTTACCTTGGGATTTACTGTCTTTCCTTTGTAAATATGGTATATTTTATTATTTGTATATCTCACAAACTGAGTGAAATATATTCTTCCTGATGGGATGTCCTTTCTATAGTGATGTTTGGTGATTGGTGATTCCTGAATGTCCTACTTGGTATGCATATTGTATGATCTATATTTGTAATGGAACGGGGCATTGGGGTCCATTACTTGGTGAAAATCTGATGTTTTGGGGGTTCTGGGTGGTATAGAAGGCCATCCCAGCTTCTCGGTGAAGCTTAAGACTCCTAACGGTGGCCTCGACCTACCGGTAGCGATGGCCTACTGGTAGCTCGGCCTACCGATAGCTCGGTCTACCGTTAGCTCGGCCTACCGGTAGCTATCGGTGGCCTCGGACTATCGGTAGCTCAGCCTACCGGTAGCTCGGCAGACCGGTGGATCGGCATACCGGTAGCTCAGCCTACTAGTGGGCTCGACCTACAGGTAGCATGGCCTACCAATGGTCTCGGCCTATAGGTAGCTTGGCCTACCGGTGGCCTTGGCCTACCAGTAGCTTGGTCTACCGGTTGACCTTTCCTACCAGTAACCACTCCACGGTTTTTCCAGTAGTGGCTCCTTTGTGCGAATTGGTTTGTAAACCATGTTTTTACCCCCTTTAATCCTGTTTTAAATCCCATTAATGGTATTTAATTAAATAATTGGTGAGGTACCCTCCTTAAATGAAAAACCATCTGTTTTGGTCGTGCCATTATCCGCGTTTTAAGAAATTCCTCTATATCATCCTTTGAGGAGTCCACCCTTGGTTAAAGAGGTATGAGTAGGTTTTAACCACCCCGAAGGGAGGGGACCTTTTATGTTAGATGTGTGGGGTGGCCCAACCGAGTGGGCAACCCATGATCCCACTTCTTCCGTGGTTTCGAGTTTTTCTCTATATCTTAACTATCTCAGGGATGCTCTATCTCAGACTTTATAAGCTAAATCTTCTCTTCACCTTAGGTTCCTTTTTCTCATTCACCATGCGCTCGGAATACCCTTCCTCCGGACGGTTTTTACCCCCATAATGTTTTTCTTGATCATCTTCCATGGAGTTCCTGCTACTCCTGATTTCCAGTTTCCATGCAGGGACTTAACGTCGATCCTTGATCAATCAAGTAGGGATTTTCTCCTTCGTATCTCCTTTATGTGAATCATGCTGGGTGGGTATGCTTTTGTCTCATTTGAAATTTATGAAACCAAACATAATGAATATAATAAATGGAACTCTAATGAAGGAAGGTGGACTGATCGATGTTTTATTGTACTCTTTTATGTTGATATGTGTTGTGAATTATATTGGACTATGCTCACTGAAAATCATGGTTGTTGGTGGTCTTTATCTATGCACTAATGAACCTCGGTGCTCCTGAATGTTTAAATAAATGTAACATGGAATTGGTTAATTACGTATACTCGATTGAATAAATTGAAAGCACAAGGATCATCCCTTTTCTATGATAGCTCTGGTTATAGCCCAGTCGAATTGAAATAATGGAGTGTGTTAAATCTCTTAAATTTGAAAATACCTGCAAGGGCCTTCCTTGTGTTTGTGGTAGTGGTTTGGTAGTTTGATTTCACAGGCTGATTTTGGGTGACTTTACGGTATTCTTGGATGGGGACTTAGATTGCTAGGGTGATGTGGGTAGGGATGGGATCACTTATTGTTATACTTTAGATGGTTGTGAATATGAGGTTGCGTGGTTGCTCTGCTTGACATGAATTCTGGTAGAATCTTCTATCGTTGAGAAACCGCTGGCTCCTGGATTTTGGGGGCATGGGGCTGTGTCTCGGTGTTTATTTTGTTTCCAGTACTTTGAGGGATCTCACTTTATCCCTAGTTGTTGTGACTTTACAATAGAAAAAGGTGTGAATGCTTAAATTAACTGATGATTTTCCTTCCATCATGAATTTTGTTTCTTCTGTGATAGTGCTGATTAGTTGACTAGTAGTGAAGGAAATAACTCATACTGAACTCTTATGAAATGATAACATTAATAGGGAAATGGGGACCTGTTTTTTTGTGCCCATTTTTAGAGGGAGTAGTGCATGGGAACCTTCTTTTATCTGTTGAGGAGCCATAGGTCTGGTTGTGTGTTGGTATATATTAGTGTAACTATATGTTTTGTGTTTAGTCGCACCCCATCTGTGTTGGGAACTTTGTGTCGGACACCCCATCTCATGGGGAAGGGTGTTTCCCCCTTGTTACTTGCATTCCTTCTCCCTCTTTCCTATGATGTGATGGAAGGAGGCGACCTTACACTCAAGGCTCTTTAGGTAGGTTTTGTTTGGTGTGTTTTCATCCCTTGACCCTTCGGTCAGGTTGTTTTCCAAAGAATCTTTGGGTTGAGGACCAAGTGTTATCGGGCAGGGGTTTTGGTTACGATTTTTTTTCCCAGGTGTCTTCGGGATGAAGCCCAGGTGTGTGTGGGTAGGGATGGATAGTTGTGAGGCCGAGGTGTGTGTTGGCAGGGATGTGTGGTTGTGAGGCCAAGGTGTGTGTGGTTAGGGATGTGGATGGTGGTGAGGCACAGGTGTGTGCAGGCAGGAAGAGTGTGGTAGCTTCAGGACATTTTCCGTTTGGGATGAGTAGCTAGCTAGTCGGGGAAATAGTGGTGTGGGGTACCCAAATGTTTTGTTCATACTATTATATTTCTTCTTGTGTTATTCGGTGAGTGGGTTCGGTGAGGAGGGATGGACAGATTCCCTGATAAATGATGTTTCTTCTTCTTCTCACGAGACTTTAGGATGTCTCCCTACTTTTTTCATGAGAGCTTTAGGTTTTCCTACTAAGTATACTTTTTTGCTCACCCTACGTTTACATTTAAGTTTCTAGGAGGGCTTCAGAGGCCGTGCGTGACATTACTAGTCTGGACGTTGGAGTTACTGTTCGATGCTGTTGGATTCATCTTATCCTTTTTCCTTTCTTGTTGGGTATTTTACTTTAGATTCCTTTTACTTTGTTCAGTTTTATTATTAATCATGCATGTAGTTTGGTTTTTTAACTTGTGTTATCTATACTTTGTGGTGTTTGGTGTTGACTCATTCTTTCTCCCAATCATGGTTAACTAAAAAGGGTAATTCCTCCCATATTGTGTAAATGTTATACCCTTGGTGCTATTCACCACTCCGGGGCCTACTAGAGGCAGGACTTGGGGGTCATTATCTCTCCTTCAAATTAAAGAAGGAAGGGCTTTGCAATCAGATGTCCCTTCACTCCTTTCGATGAAGGAAGGTCGTGACAATATGGAATCAGAGGAAAAGCATGTTGAGCATCTTAGGGATGTTTTGGGAGTCTATAAACACCACCATCTTTATGGGAAATTGTCTAAGTGAAAGTTATTTACGTGAGAAGTACATTTCCTTAGACACATAGTCTCTCAGAAGGGAATAGCAGTAGACCCGTTGAAGGTCGAGGGAGTTGTTTCATGGGAAACACCTAAGAATGTAGAGGAAGTTCGTAGTTTCTTAGGTTTGGCCGGCTATTACCATAGGTTTTTTCCTAACTTCTCTCGAGTTGCAGCTCCATTGAAAGCTTTGAATAGGAAGGACCAGGACTTCATGTGGAGCGACCAGTGGAGACATCTTTTGGAAACCTAAAGGATAAGCTGATTAGTGCTCCAGTGCTCAGATTTCCAGAGGAAGGGGTGTTGTTTGAAGTGTTCTGTGATGCTTATGGCCTTGGGATGGGATGTGTGCTGATGTAGCAGCGTGGAGTGATATCATATGGGTATAGGTAGTTATGTCCTCATGAATGTAACTATGCCACCCCCGATCGAGAGCTTGCGGCCATGGTGTTCACACTGAAGTTGTGGCGACATTATCTCATCGGAGAGTGCTTTGTGGTCTTCTCAGATCACAAGAGATTGTGTTATGTCTTTTCCCAGTGGGATCTGAACTTGTGGAAGCAATGATGGGTTGTGTTCCTCCAATATTACGACTTCTTGATCTCTTATAATGAGGGAAAGGGTAATGTTGTGGCTGATGCCCAGAGCAGGAAATTGCAGAAGGAAGTGGTTCAGGAATCTGCCGATGCTTGGAGAGCGATGGAAGAGTTAGCATCCTTCTATTTGGATGCAAGGGTAGAAGGTGGAAGAGGTTGTCTGCTTCAGATGACTGTAGTTTCCTCTTTAGTGGTGCAGGTGTAAGAGTCTCAATTGGGGGACTCGGAGGTGGAAGTGATGCAAGATTCTGTTTATCAGGGAGATGGTTTTGAGGGATGGTCGGAGGATGGTCAGCATCAGATGCTCTTCCGTGGAAGGCTTTTTTTCCGTAGATAATGCGTAATGGTGTTCTCCGTGAGTTCCGTGGCTTGGATTTAGCGGTACAACCTCGGTTCTCAAAGATGTTCCAAGTCCTGAGGGGACAGTTTTTGTGGCCCGGGGTAAAGCAGGCGGGGGAAATGTTTGTGGCTAAGTTCATAGAGTGGCAGCAAGTGAAGGCTGAACAACGTTTTCCTGGGGGTTGTTATAGCCTTTAGATTTTCCCAAGTGGATGTTGGATGATATCTCGATGGACTTCATCACAGGGATACCCAGGGCTCAGGGAGGCTATGATGCCATCTGGGAAGTGGATTATCGGTTGACAAAATCAGCACACTTCTTAGAGATTAAGGAGTTGAGCCCGGTGAGCACCTTTGCCTAGAGGTACTTCGATGAGGTGGTGCGGTTTCATTGGATTCGAAGATATATTGTCTCCGATCGAGACACATAGTTTACCTCATGAGTTTGGAGGCGATTACAACATTCCATTTGCACCCAAGTACGCCTTATCACTCTATTCCACCCTCAGACAAGTGGGAAAACAGAACAAACGATCTAGACGTTGGAAGACATGTTGTGGGCATGTGTTCTGGATATTGTGGGATGGTGAGTACGACACTTACCTATTGTAGAGTTTTCTTATATCAATATCCTCTACTCCACTATTGGAATGACCACATTTGAGGCCTTGTATGGAAGGCCGTGTCGTTCACCCGTTTGCTGGATAGAGATTGGGGATGTAGATGTTATTGGGCCAGAAGTGGTGCAGGGGACCACTGAGAAGGTTCAGCTCAAGTGTGAGAGGATGAAGGCAGCCCAGGACTGGCAGAAGTCGTATGCCGATCGTAGGAGGTGGCCCATGGAGTTCGAGGTTGGAAATCATGTGTTTTTTAATGTGTCCACTCAATGTGGTCAGTGAAGGTTTTGGAAGGGGAGTAAGCTCTCCCCTAGGTTCATCAGACCTTTCGAGGTGTTGGGACGAGTTGGTGAGGTGGAGTATCAGTTGGCATTGCCACCTCAGTTGGAGAAAGTTCACAACATCTTTCACATCTCCCAGCTTCATCGATATCTACACGACGACTCCCACATCATCGATTAGGGAGAGTTAGAAGTCGAAAACGATGCGAACTTCATAGAATGACTGATCAAGATCGAGGATCATAAATAGAAAGTTATTCATGAACAAACAACCCCCTTGGTTCGTGTGTTGTGGAGGCAGGGTGGCCTGGAGGAGTGAACTTTGGAGCGGGAGGCCCAGTTATGCATTCAGTACCTAGAGCTATTTTGACTTCCTTGTTGTTTTTGTTGTTCTGAGTTTTGTTGAGATGCTTTACCTTGTGCTTTAATATATGAAATGATTTTTTTCTTAGATATTAGATGATATGTTCCATGTTCCTTGTGTGTCCAAATGTGTGATTATGTGAAAATCTATCTTCTAATCAGGACACATTAATTTGGATGCGATTAAACCCATGTGGGAGAGTTAGTGCTGCCCAAAGCAGATAATATCCAGACATATAGGAAGGGACTCCCTGACTGAGGTTTTGGACAGTGTGATTCTTTTTCTTGTTGTGAATGTTTATGGTTTATAACTCTTGGGGGAGTATTCCTGGATGTAGGGGGGTTCTGTTCCGGCTTTGAAATAACTCATGGGTTTTCCCCTAATAATTATCTTTATAGGGTGGTTGTTTGGACCCCACTTTTCTCCTTTATGGTTTGTTCTTATATTCTCGGGGACACGAATAGTTTTAAAAGTTTCTGATGTAATGGACCAGGGATTTGGGGTCGATTACTTGGGAAAATATGATGTTTGGTGTGTTATGGGTGGTCGGGATGGCCATCCCAGCTTCTCGGTGAAGCTTAAGGCTCCTAACGGTGTCCTCGGCCTATCGGTAGCCTCTGCCTACCAATAGCTCAGCCTACCTCTAGCTCCGCCTACCCATGGCCTCGACCAACCGGTAGCTCGGCCTACCGGTACCTCGGCCTACCGGTATCTTGGTCTATCGATAGACCTCGCCTCCCGGTGACCTCTCCATGGGATTTCCAGTAGCACCTCCTTTGTGTGGATTGGTTTGTAAACCATGATTTGACCCCCTTTAAGCGTGTTTTAAAGACTATTAATGGTATTTAATTAAATGATTTCAGAGTTACCATCCTTAAATGAAAAACCATGCGTTTTGGTCATGCCTTTAATTGCTTTTTTAGAAACGCCTCTACCGCGTCCTGTGAGGAGTCCTTCCTTGGTTAAGGAGGTGTGCACAGATTTTAACCACCCCAATTGGTGGGGACCTCTTAAGTTAGATGTGTGGGGTGGCCCAGCCATGTGGTTATCCCACGATCCCTCTTCTACTACGGTTTCATGTTTTTCTCCATATCTTAACCATCTGTGGGATGCTGTATCTCAGTCATTATAAACTAAAGCTTCTCTTCTCCCTAGGTTCCTTTTCCTCTATCACCCAGTGCTCGGAATACCCTACTTCCAGATGAGTTGTACCCTCGTGAATTTTTCCTTGATCACATTCCGTGGAGTTCCTGCTACTCTTGATTTCCATTTTTCACACGGGGACATAACATCTATACTTGATCAATCAAGTACGGATTTTCTCCTTCATCTTTCCTTTCTGTGTATCATGCGGGGTGGGTATGCTTTTTTCTATATGGAAATTGATGAATCCAAACTTAATAAAGATAATGAATTGACCTCTAAATAATGAAGGGGGGGTCTAATAAATGTTTTGGTGTACTCTTTTATGTTGATATTTGTTCTGAATTATACGGCCCTATGCTCACTAAAAATCATAGTTGGTGGTATTTCTCTGTGCACAAACGAACCTCAGTGCTCCTGGATGTTTAAATAAATCTAACATGGAATTGGTTAAATAAGAATAGTTTTTTAAATAAATTAATAGCACGAGGATCAACCCATTTTTGAGATAACTCTAGTTAAATCCCAGTGGAATTGAAATCATGGAGTGTGTTGAATATTTTAAATTTGAATATACATGCAAGTACATTCCTTGTGTTGGTGGTAGTGGTTTGGTTGTATTCTTTCATGGTCTGATTGCGTGTGACTTTATGGATTTCTTGGATGAGGGCATAAATTGATGGGGTGATGTGGGTGGGGATGAGATCCCCTATTGTTATACTTTTGTTGGTTGTGAATATGAGGTTGTGTGGTTTCTCTACTTGACACAAATTCATGTGGAATCCTCTATTGTTGAGAAACCGTTGGCTCCTGTATTTTGGGGACATGGGGCTGTGTCTCGGGGTTTGTTTTGTTTCTATTACTTCAAGGGATCTCACTTGATCCCTAGTTGTTGTGACTTTACAAGAGAATCGGTTCTGAATGCTTAAATTACCTGATGATTTTTCTTCTTACTTTATTGTTTTTTATTATGCGATTGTGCCTGTTAGATTCCTAGTAGTGAAGGGAATAAATCATAATGAACTATTATGAAATGATAACTTGAATTGGTAAATGAGGAACCGTTTGTTGTGTGACTGTTTTCTGAGGCAGTAGTGTTTGGGAACCTTCTTTTATCTATTGAGGATCCATTGGTTGGGCTATGTGTTGGTATATATATGTGTAATTTTATGTTTTGTGTTTAGTCACACCCCACTAACATTGGGAAATTAGTGTCGGACACCCCATCTCATGGGGAAGGGTGTTTCCCCCTAGTTACTCTAATTCATTCTCCATCTTCCCTATGTTGTGATGGTTGGAGGAGAACATACACCCAAGGAACTTCTGGTAGGTTTCATTTGGGGTGTTGTTAGCCCAGGACTCTTCGGGCAGGTTTTTTTCCCAAGAATCATCGGGATGCGGCCGAGGTGTTTTCAGGAAGGGGTTCAGGTTACGGTTTTTTATTCCCTGGTGTCTTCGGGATGAGGCCCTGTTGTGTGTAGGTAGGGATGGATAGTTGTGAGGCCTAGGTGTGTGTGGGAAGGGATGTGTGGTTGTGAGGCCCACGTGTGTGCCGGCAGGGATGTGGATGGTGGTGAGTCCTAGGTGTGTGCGGGCAGGAAGAGTGGGGTAGCATCAGGATGTTTTCGGTTAGGTATGAGTAGCTGGATAGTGGAGGAAATAGTGGTGAAGGGTACCAAAATGTTTTGTTCATACTATTATCTTAAAGGATGTGTTATCTGGTGAGTGTGGCTGGTGAGGTGGGATGGATATATTCCCTGATAAATGCTGTTTATTTTTTTTCTCATGGGACTTTATGACGTCTCCCCACTTGTGCATAAGAGCTTTAGGTTTTTCTACTGAGTATACTTTGTATGCTCACCCAACGTTTACTTTCAGGTTTCGAGGAGTGCTTCAGAGGCCATGCGGGGCCTTACTAGTCTGGGCGTTGGAGTTTCTATTGGATGCTATTGGATTCTACTTAGCCTTTTTCCTTTCATGCTGGGTATTTTACATTGGAGTCCCTGTACTTTGTTCAGTTTTATTATTAAACATTTATGTGGTTTGGTTTTTACCTTCAGTTTTATAAACTTGGTGGTGTTTGGTGTTGACACATTCTTTCTCCCAATCATGGTTAACTAATAAGGGTAATGCCTCCCATATTGTGAAAATTTTATACCCATGGGGCTAGTCGCCACTCCAGGGCCTATTGGAGGTAGGACTCAGGGTGTCATTATATCTCCATCAACATAAATAAGGAAGGTCTTGAAAATATTTTGTCCCTTCCCTCCTTTCGATGATGGCGGGTCGTGACAATATGGGATCTGAACACACAAATAATTTGTCTTATTAAAATATAGGACTTTCATTATAGACTAAGGTAGTCTAGGAGGAGGATAAACATCGTTGGTCCAGATAGACCATGATTATAGTTTCATTTGATTAGTCCCCTTCTTCCTAATAAGTTATAATCTATTACATATATGGTATTCTATTATTGGGAGATTTTCTCATTCCCATACATTTTCACACTCAAATTTTATATATATATATATAAATTAAAAATCATATAACATTTATATTAATATTAAATATTGTGATGGTATTTGGTTATATATATGTGTGTGTACAAGTACAGTGGGAATTGGACTCCCATGACTATTATAATCCCACATGAAACATTTCTCCATAATAAGGCTAATTAGAGGAGGGAATGGGTTTTCACAATCAGCTTATAATCAGTGAGATAGGCCCTAGTGTTTCTGGTTGTGACAAAATTGTATTAGAGGAGTTTCACCTTATGATATAATTTTAAATATTTTATAGGTATGATGATGGGTTTGGAAATATAGTGACAGTGTTAAAGTGTATCGAGTTTGTATCTGAATAAAGTGAATCCATTATTGTAGCTGAGGATAATGTATCTATTCAAAATGAGTCTAACTTGTTACTTTTTGACATGGTGCATATTAGAACTAGATATTGTGAATGAATTGGTTCATGTATCGTATTGGAAATAATTTTGGTTTTAATGTCTTTCTTGGGCCACCTCCCCAAATATACACTTCTATCCATTGAATATCTTGACCATTTAAGATTCATATATGATGTAAATAAAATAAGATTCCATAGTAGGATCACAATGATGATCCTCATAGTGATGAGGCTCCACTATAAGGACTTGTTTAAGAGGTGGAATCCTTGGGTAGTTTTCCAATATTATGCCAACCCATATAGTATCTAGTAACATTAGAAGAACCATAAAAGGATGTGTGATGTATTAGGAAACACTCTAATTTTCAGAGGTAGTGACCCCTTGTGTTTCGAGGAAATCCACAAACCTATGTAGTTTTGGAATTTCATGAGTTAGTAACCCATGTTTCACTCCTTGTTGTGAATCCTTTTGATCAAGTAGTGGTCCCAGAGGAGACACTTCTACATAGATCAATAAGGGGGATGGTGAGGTATAGTGACTCATTTGTGTGAAAAGGTCTATCTCATATATAGAGTTAGAATATATCATTAAATAGGTGTTCTTTCAATCCACCTTGTGAGTAGTGCAAATCTAAGATATTATGGATCATAAAATGGAAAAGATAATAGTTGAAATGTATTCATAGAACCCACTAACTCAACATGATACACCATGGATATGGTTCGAGATGCATTATTTCAAACATGGATCATTGAGAAAGGTATTATAAAAGATATTGGGGCTAGAAAATTATATCATTACATTCATGTATATTCTAGGGTGGTAGAGAAGGTCCTGGAAGTTGAGGGATTCATGTAAGGTAGTCAATAAAAATTGATGCTAGTAGTTTGAACCGAGGAGGGGAGACTTCATAAGCTAGTATCTAAAAAAAACCATGTGATCAAGGAATATGAGTAAATTAAAAATATAGTCTCAGGATGGATGGTATGTATTTCATGGATTATAGGATGGATACAGTCATTGGGGGGATATGAAATGATTCTCCTGTGATAGGTGGGGATATATCCAATGGTATTATATGACCTTCCATACAGACAATATGAAGATATTCAAGGGACCCCCATCATAAGATCATAGATTGATAAGGGAGTTCAACATGGTGGAGAACATGGAAAAATAGTAGGAAGTTAACGAAGAGGTGGTATATGATTTGATTTATTTAAACCAACTCCCCCTGGTGGTCCACACCTAGCTCAAAGAGATGGTGGTCATGAAAAATTACTACTACATGTCGGGGAATCCTATTAAACAATTTATAAATGGATTAATAGTGGTATGATCAATATCATATCAATATTATTTCCAATATTGATAGATATTGGAATAAAACATATTATCATTCCATGTTCATTGTTCATGATCAAGTGATTCTAGTGGAACCATTGGATCGACCTTTACACTGGGAGACTTTAACCACAGGGGATTCAATGATTGTGCACTTCAACTAATATTTTGACCTGACTCTTACAGGAGAGAGATCATATGGGATTATATGAAGTATGGATGAGGTCTCATAACATCATACTTTGTATCAATTATATCACCACAATTGATACAAATATTTTCTATTTTTGGTGGAGGATTTGTGGTTTCTATGATGAGGGGATGAACAATTAATTCATGGTTGAGAGGGAATCCTAATAAAAGCTGGATGTGTTACAAACCAGACCGAACACCCTGGTACACCAACACCTGGGATGGATCTAATATGGCCTGAACGGAATTCATGATACAATTAGGTTGGTAACTAGTAGTTTGCATCATAGATCAAAAATAGGGAACATATATTCCACAAAAAAAACAATGTAAGAGAAATGATTATAAGTCAGTATTTTTAAACCTCCAAGGGTATAATGAACCTGAAAACAAACATATATAACAAAACCCAAAGTCTTACATCGTATAATTAATTAATATATAACAATATGTAAGAACAATATTCTTGTAAAACATTTAGATATCATCTCCACCAGTAAACTCCCACACTCCAAGCCAAAGAATGTACAATATCCATTACATTTAGAATGTTATTTCACTTTAATTGGAACTAGATTAAGAAAATCAACAAATTCCCAAAGGAAAAGGTTTTGTGTGTGATACAAATCCCATTTGGGTATTAAAATGTGTCCCATAAGCAATTTAGATAATAATTAAATATAAATTTTAAGAATTTAAAGAAAACATTCCGTGTATTTACATTTAAATATTTAAAATAAAACATGATATCATTTTAGTTCATAAAAGATATACCAAAATACATTCAAACAATCTTAAATGATCATTTTATGTAAAAATAGTTTATATAAATCATTTGGAATGAATAATATTATTCCATAATTCAGTGATTGGTATATAAAATCACACAACTACACCACCAATTAATGGAAAATAACATCCACTCCCACTTAAGGGAAAATGGCATCCACTCCCATTTAAGGGAAAATCAAATCCCCTACCAGCAAATGGAAAATAACATCAACTCCGACATAAGGTAATGATTCATATACACCCAATTAAGGTCATATTTCATCAAAAAAATGCAATTAAATAAATTTAAGACATATTAAAATACAATTACACAATTTTAATTTCATAGAATGACTTTTATTTTTAAAAACAAAATCATAGGTTTGTATCAATTATATAAATTTAAAATAACATTTAAATGTATCCATATTACCAAGATAAATCAATAAATAATTTAAACAAAATGTATTTCCAAATAATTCAATCATTTATCATAAATCCCCACACAAATTCAATTCCATTGAAATTGGCGTTTTTATAGATATACATACCACTTCAATAACTAGAATCAAATCCCCCCAAATTTCATGTTTTAAACTAAATTAAAAAATATTTTCAATTTGGTCAAAAAATTCCAGGTATCAATTTTATGGAATGAAATTAGGGAACCACCTGACATTATTCAACGATCCCAAATCTACACCCAAAATGGGACTTCCAACATTTATTTAAGATGACAGTTATCTAAAAATAAAACCTAGGATAATAATCCAATAATGAAGTGATTATATCTATCAAATATGATATGATCAAAATAAATATAATGAGGAAGGAAGGATATATAATATTACATTATTAGATATAATATTTTCATACCATGAGGAAATTGAATGGAATCCATAATGCTTTGATCTTCCATGTAATATATTAATAAGGTCCAAATTTGCTTCTTATGTGACTTAAATTCCAAGGAAACTGTTTAGGTGAGTAGAGATAAACTTATAGATAAAATGGGGTTTTATATTTTAAATAAATTTGAATAATATAATCCCATATACATGGTTCCAGGGAGGGGGTCGCTTGATAAACCAAAATTTTCAACCTAACCAAGCACACACTAGATTCACTATGTAAGTGTGTGTGGTTTTCCTCTATGGGTGTATATTTTGGGAAACTGTATTCCATCCATGCATTCCCCCAATATCAAAGGATATATAATCTTTACTAGTGAGGAATATAGTTCCGTAAAACAATGTGCTAATAGTGCAAGAACAAATAGACTCCTAAAAATTAAATAGATCATATGAACTTCCATTAAATTGACACAACAAAAAGGGAATCAAATATAGTTCGATGAGTACCATAAAACAAGTAATAGGATATTAAATTCCCCCCACAATAAGAAATATATTTCATAGAAAACACTTTTATGGGCTTTCAATATCAATTAAATGAGTTCACATATTACTCATTAGTGCCTCGCGCTCCCTTGTCTTTTGAGAATCAGAACCATGCAACAATAGCACAGTAAAATAAATTTATTGGCATCCCTTGAATTAATTTTTTCTCAAAATAAATTATTCGACTAGGATTATTAGTCATAAATGAATTTGTCTCAATGTCATGATCACACCAATAAAGAAGATGTATTATAATGATAATTTATGCAGGGCTACATGAAACACGATGTGTGTCGAAGTCAATATGGGGGATATGGTAAATGATAAGCCGCATTCCACAAACTATGATCATTATAAAAAATGATCACAATAAAAAGATTAGTTAACCATAGTCTCACATGAAATCTTCGAACCAACCTATTAGAATATCTCAAAACACCTAGTCCAACGTAGAAATAACAAAAAGTCTATGATGATGATTGTCATAGGATTTATATAGGGCCTGTGTCTTTTAAATTATATTTATAATTAACCAAATCATCATTGTTATCTCTTTGACAAGTCTCATCCCATTAAAGGATGTTTCTCTAATCACTATCCAATACAATAGAGATTTACTTGGTCTGAAATACATGGTCTTAAAAGGATCAATTCTAATCGTAGTGTGGAATCTTTTGACATAAGAAAAAAAACTAGTACTAATTTTTTTCCGAAATCCACCGAAGTCCACAATGCATGAACATATCATATCCTTATGAATCTATATATCCCTATTCTTCTAGAAAACTATTTATGGATGGTATTTCATACTCAACCAAACATGAGAACACATCACCTCCAAAAGGCCTCTCTATAATTAAGAGGAAAATGGGAAACACTATCAGAGATTATAGTATATAGAACTTTTCAAAAAAAAAATATCTCATTCACAATAATGTTATAAAACTACTACTCTTTCTTTATATCATGAATGGGCATAATGTGAGAAGGCTTTGTCATTCGATCTATTATGACTCGTATTGAATTATCCATTTGAGGGGTACAAGTGAAGCCATCCAAAAATTCCATACAAATATCATACCACATTCGAAATGGAAAATGATGTGGCTGAAGAAAACCTATTGGCATCATGTGTTCATCCATATACTTTTTGAAAGTATAAAATGGGTTAGAAATCAGCAACGTCCAGTATCACACATGGTCCCCAATATCTATGATGTATGATATCCATATATTTTTATTGTTCTAGTATCATATCCCATTTGGAATTATGGAAATCACCCAATGCATATTTCCTCATGGGTAAGCGAACAACATTGATTCATTGAAAAGATAATAACCTTTTCTCCAAGTGTTGGCCATCACGATACTTTACCAGTGCATTGTTGCTTGGTAATGTTGTCCCAAAACCTTCTCCCAAATACCATATATATAAGAGAGGGGGACAGGTATGTAACCATCATGGAATTTATGACAGTTCAATTATTAGAAGCCTTCTTAAATTACAATGATGCTGTTACATAAATAAAAAGGGGGGTCGGTGAATTAAATTGCATTGGGACAATGTAAAAGGTGCGTTGGAAGAGTAAAAAAAGGAGGATTCCATGAAGTTTCCCCAACCTAGCCTGCCTAAAAAAAGAAACGAATTAATTTTATGTTGACACACATAATTAATTGACAGAAATTAATTTCTATTTTGACGCAAAAAATTAATTGAGAGCAATTAATTTCACGTTGACAAATAAAATTAATTGACATCAATTAATTTCTCATCGACACATAAATTTAATTGACAACAATTAATTTTACATCATCAAATAAAATTAATTGTTAGCATTTAATTTCTCGTTGACACCTAAAATTAATTGACTGAAATTAATTTTACGTTGTAACATAAAATTAATTGAAAACAATTAATTTTACGTCGACACCTAAAATTAGTTGACACCAATTAATTTTATGTTGACACATAAAATTAATTGATGGGGGTTGAGAGGTTTCTTCTCCCTCCCCATTAAATGGGGGGTTAAGCCACGTGTGGACCCCACGTCATAACCTCTCATGGAAGGTTATGCTGCTCGGGTGGTCCCCACCCCAATTATCCTCCCATGGGAGGTAAGGGTGTGGTGTTCCCACCACCAAGTCCCAAGTGGAGATTTTAACCAACTAACAGCACACACAACACTTGACAACTTTAAAATAAAATAAATTTTTGTACTTTATTTTAATATTATTTTCATTAATAAAAATACAAAAAACAACTTCCAAAGTCGTCAAAACAGAATTTTGTTGATGGTATCACTAAGAAATTACCGATACTGTGAGTTCAATGGTGCCCTCGGATTTTAGTTCCAAGAACTGATTCAAAAGATATAAAATCCCAAATGTACGTTTACTGAACATACTTGAAAAAAAGATCCAAAATTTTTTATCAGTCACCCTCGACTCACGCCGGTCGAGGATAGGCTATGTCTAGGTGAAACACGCCCCGAAGAACCCAATGGTACTCTCAGATTTTTAATCCGACTCACCATTGAAAATTAATGAATTTTAAAATAAAATAATTCTCACATAATTATTTTATTTGCGGCCAAAAACTAACTTTTTCTACTGGCGCGTGCTGGCCAAAGTTAGTATCTGCTTAAACAAAGAAGCCCTCACGATTTCAGCAGTGGTCTATGATTTTTAATCATAGATACCGTTTGTGAGTTATACGCATTTGAAAAATAAATAATTTATTTAATTATTTTATTTACGATTATTCCATTTTTGTGATTTTTCACTAGAGGCCCATGCCGACTAAACTTAAGTGCGCCTTGGGTAAACCTGCCATCTTGAGCACAACAATGCCCTCATATTTCTGGATCTGAGTAACCATTTCAGAGTTATTCCACTTTTTTAGGAAAAATGCTAACGCGCATTAAATTAAGCTTGAAAAAACGTCAACGGATCATTCCGGGCACTCCAGGCCTCAGAATCAGGCGCCGTCAGAAACTAAGGACTCGTAAAATTCCAAATAATTTACGAGAAAAAATTCTTGAAATTTCCGGGTCCTTACATTACCCCCACCTCAGGGATTTACATCCTCGTAAAGCCACAAAAAATCTAGGGAATCAAAAAGGAGGTATTGGGCATGCATATGAATCTCATGCTCCCATGTGCTCTCTTGGAGGTTCTCGTGCTGCCAGTGAATGCACACCAATGACATCGATCATCCACGCAGGACCTGCTCCTGTCGATCCTCTATCTCCATTGGACCCTCCGTGAAAGTCTCCCCATCATCAATGTCTAGCTCCCCATTGTCGATGATGTGGGATGGGTCGTGCACGCATCTCCTCTGCTGATATACGTGGAAGACGTCATGCACCCAGTGAAACTAAGGTGGAAGGGCCAGGCGGTATTCCACCTCGCCTATGTTCTGCAAGAGCTGCTAAGATTTCTTCTTTGCTGAAAAGGGAAATCTGGTCTCATACTCTAGATGAACCATGTTCATTTCCTAATACAGACTATCCTGACAAGAACAGTACAATCCTTGTCATGGATGATGTCGTAAGGCCTCGACGCTACTACCAAGAGATTCAATCGTTACTCTCGCCTCCGTGGGTCGAGTCACATTGCCGGCATCAATGAGTGGTCACTGGGTCTCCTACAGTAGGAATATCGAATGTGAGGGTCAATTCAACAGTTTATACTGGAACTTATTAGTACACAAAAAGTAAGGAACGAAAATTTCACAAGTACAAGTGCCTTTTATTACTGCAGCTCAAATTAAAAAGACACAATGCAACCACAAACAACGACATTTACAAGCTAGAATCATCATGAACAAATTCCTCTATGCCTGGAACTAGTCCCGCTCATGTCTACCAGCATCCGGAGCTCTATGGTTGTATGCATCAGCTAGCTAATTTTGTGCTCTCCGCATTCCACCCGTTCCCTATGGTCTGGGTATACCTCCTGGTGGTGGTGGTGGAAAAACATCGAAGTTTCGTCCACCACCAGTTGCACGACCAGCTCCCCTGCCACGTCTGCATTCGCCCTACATATCGTATTGATTGAACCTATACATATTCATAGGAGGTCCTTCATCTATATGCTGATCATCTACACGGCGTGTTGGATAGTAACATGCCATGTGACCAAGCCCGCCATAGGAGTAACATTTCCCGTTCCTGGAATGCCTAGCTCTATATCCACCCTGGGTGAGCCACGCTACTGATCTCGAGTCGTGCGGTGAAACACCTATAGGTATGCTCCTCTTGGACATCTGTGTCATCTGTCTACTGCCAGCTACAGAAGACACTGCTACATGTCGACTAGTGGTGGGTCCTGATGCTGGAGTATTCTCAGCAAGGAAACTCACCATTAGGAGGGCTCTCTCCAACACCCCTGTCTCCGTCGGGATATAGTGAGAAACAACTAAGGCTCTAATCACTCGCCTGAGCCCCTGCTCGAAGGTCTGGGACCTGATGAACGGGTCCCGTACATATCTGTAGAGTATCATGATAGGTCTGTGAACCTCGTTGAGTATTGTTCCACTATCATGCTACCCTACTGAAGATTTAGTATCTCCTGTATCTGCACTGCTCGAAGGGTGGATAGTACAAAGTCTGCAAGGATTATTCTCTCGATGTCTTCCATCGAAGGGTCACCTCATCGTGCGTCTGGAGAATCATGCTCCACCATCTTCCTGATGCTTCCTGAAGGAGGCTGGAAGAAATGATCACCATTAATGTGACAACCGGATCCCAGTGACAGCACAACCACCCCGCCTAAACATGGTCGTCGGGTCCTGTCCCACCAGGCACCACCAGTTACCCCGCAGACACGTGGGGCCCACCCTAGGGTCCACCCACATGCCTGAATGGGTCATCTGACTAATGATTGTCGCCACAGGACAACACATTTCCTTTCTAGTGTGCTTAGTCCTCACTCACACACACCCTGGGAAACATCCCAGAAGGTCACCCATCCTGATCACTACTCTAGGCCAAGCACGCTTAACTGTGGAGTCCTAATCAGACAGGCTCCCGAAAAAGAAGGTGCACCTTGTTGACATGAGTCATATCATTTAGTCATTTAACCCTTTATCATTTGGGGATGTTACAATCACCCCCCCCCCCCCCTTAGAGCACAACGCCCTCGTTTTGGACCCTACATCTCAACCCAGGCACCAACAGTTGCCCCGCAGACACGTGGGGCCCACCCTAGGGTCCACCGACGTGCATGAACGGGCTATATGACTAATGATTGTCCCCACAGGCCAACACATGTCCTATCCAGTGTGCTTTGTCCTCACTCACACACACCCTTGGAAACTTCCCAGACAGTCACCCATCCTGATCACTACTCTAGACCAAGCACACTTAACTGTGGAGTTCTAATCAGACAGGCTCCCGAAAAGGAAGGTGCACTTTGTTGACATGAGTGATATCATTTATTCATTTAACCCTTTATCATTTGGGGATGTTACAATCACCCCCCCCCCTTTAGAGAACAACGCCCTCGTTGTGGACCCTACATCTCAACCCAGGTAGTGCACTGCGCACTTAAGTCTGGGTTCCTCCTCTTATACCAAATGTGACAACCGGTTCTCGGTAACAGCACAGCCACACCACCTTAACATGGCCATCGGGTCCTGGCCCACCAGGTACCACCAGTTGCCACACAGACATGTGGGGTCCACCCTAGGGTCCACCCACATGCCTGAACGGGTCATCTGACTAATGACAGTCCCCGCAGGCCAACACTTGTCCTTTCTAGTGTTCTTTTTCCTCACTCACACACACCCTGGGAAACTTCTCAGAAGGTCACCCATCCTGATCACTACTGTAGGCCAAGAACGCTTAACAATGATGTTCTAATCAGACAGGCTATTGAAAAGGAAGGTGCACCTTGTTGACATGAGTCCTATCATTTAGTCATTTAACCCTTTATCATTTGGGGATGTTACAATGATGTCTGTCGGCGTCCCTACTATCCTGAAGACTCTCACCACAACCTCCAGCTAATCCTCAGATGCATTTGGGTCTGTCTCTCCCCAGAACCTGGGTGGCCTCTAGCATTGGAACTCGTGCAGCGCGCTCAAGCAGCGTGCATCGCCTGTTGCTGGGGTTGGTGGCATTGGTGGACCATTGGGTGGTTGTACCGCTGGGGACTCCGCTAGTTCCTCCACTAAGAGAGGGCCATGTGCTGAGGCCTCATCGCCCAGCGGGCTGTCAGTACATACAACTCTCGGGACACTAGCTAGTCGTCCACGAGGAGGCATCCTAGAAGAAACAGATACGACACGGTCAAAGACTATACCTGATTAGCTGACCTGGTTTGATCTGATTTAAAAGAAACTTTTGAAAACAGACACGCAATCTGTGTTTCTATGAACTCTGTTGGAAATTGTCAGTCATGGTCCTGGTGTATGGATATGCGGGCTGCCCGCACCAACACTGGACTCCCTGAACTGAAGACTCTACTTAGTACCCTTAACACTAATGCCTCATAGAATGAAAATTTTAGAGTCCTATTTTTTTGGTAGAATAGACATCCTCTAATACAAATTTGTCATGACCAGTACCTCAGGGCCCGTATCGTGACTACCCCAAGAACACCTTCCATAGGCCAAGGGCTGTCGTCTAGCACAAAAGGCGTAATTCCAAAAAAATTGGGAAGGCATTGCTGTCACGACCCGACCCTACCCGGGCTCGAGCCGCAACTACCCCAGGCCCGCCTCCATTGGCCAGGGGCTGGCGACCAGCGCCGAAGGCACAATAAATCGGGGAGGCCTTTGCCTAAGCACCTGTACACACACACGCAGCAAAATCAATGCAATAGTGCAGAGTAAAAGTAAAGACAAGCAAAGTAAAAAAAGAACAAATGCTATATATACCACAAATTGCATCGACCTCTACAAGTACGAAGTACAGTGCGGAAAAGGAAAGTGGGGCAAAACACGTGCCCAACCAGAAAAGGTGCCACAACCCGGCAACAGGTGAACAAAAAGGAAAAGCTGACGGGTCTCCCACCTGGAACCCGGCCACGACCACCGCACGCGGTCCAATCTCCCAAGCTCGTACGCTCCACCGAAGTCACGCTCCACTTGTCCGTCGTCTGAAAGGGCACACCATCTGCGGGAAAAGCCCAAGCAGGGGTGAGTATAAAAATACTCAGTAGGATACCTCGAAGGCTCGAGGGAGAAACAAAAGGAGGTACCGAAGGGTGAGCAGTAGAGAGAACAGAAAAGTAAAGGAGTAAAACAAGGAGTGCAGTAAAGAGTCCAGCTCAACCCAACAAGAGGAAAGAAGGTAGAATCATCCAGACACAAGGAGCTGGAAACGGTGAGAAGATGAACTTCTCATCGAGTCTTCTCTCTATAGTAGGAGAGTAGACTCGTCCAACAACGAGAAGCTAGACAAGGAAATCACATGGCATACCCCTCGCATCTTCGCCTCACCTAGAAGGAGAGTAACCAAACCCAATAAGTGGGTACCGGAAACAAGGTATATACTTGTTCATATGCTCAAAAAGAATCCCGAACAAACTCGTAAGGGGATCTCCGTCCCATAGATCAGCCCAAGAAAAAGTAGCCCACAGTCCCGGAAGTAACACCATCGATGCCCAGCATCCCGCACGTCTGCCCCAAACCGCAAGCCAAGGGGCTCAATCACCACACCTCGACACTATCTGCTTTGGGCGGCACTGACTCACCAGCACTGTTTTAGGTCGCATCACAAGAATGCGTCTTGGTGGGGGAAAGTGCTCCCCGTACTTGAGAGTTCTGGGGGAACGTCAACCACAACTCGTCACTACCCTGCAGTCGAGAGATCTGCTCAAAGTCGACAGGCGACCCCCTGCCCAGCCCCGCTGGAGGATCCCTGGAAGTCAACGGGTTCCCACTACAGGGAGACCCAGAATGTCAACGTGTGCCTCACTGCCCAGTCTCGTAACAGGGTAGTCCACTAGAGGGCGACCCGGTTAAAGTCGGTGATGTGACCACTGCCCAGCCCAGCTAGAGGTAACCCGGCATCGGGGACCACTGCCCAGCCCAGCTGGAGGTAAGCTCGGCATCGGGGACCACTGTGCAGCCCAGCTGGAGGTAAGACTGACATCGGGGACCACTGTCCAGCCCCACTGGAGGTAAGCCCAGAACTGCTCTGGCCATCCCTGCTGGATGGTACTACTCGGTAAGCACCACTGTACTGGCCATCCCTGCTGGATGGTAACCCACTGACGAGCCCTGCTCGAAACAACCTCAACTCTACTGGAACAACCTCAGACCTGCTGGAACAATCTCATCCCTGCTGGAAACAACCTCAGCCCTACTAGAACAACCTCATACCTTCTGGAACAACCTCCTGGGTAGAGGATCAGTGCCTGCGTAAAGTTTTGGTCACACCGAAACCACAAGCTCTACCAGGGAACACGGAGCAACGGGAGAAACTCCCCAGGCCTCACAAGGCGATCCCGCTCCAAACCGCTGAGTCACTGTCAAAGCGGACCGAGACACCTCATCCCAGAAAGTGGGGAAAACACCCACACTACACGGACACCCGTAGTCGCTGACGGTGTCGTAGTCCGGTGAAAGGGCACAGTAATGAAACCCCTCACAGCCAAAGAAGAAGAGGAACCAAACCATCTATGCCAGCCAAACCATCGAGCACAAGACCAGGGGGAGACTGCACAACCCTGCTGGTCAGACAAAAGAGCACCATGCCAGGGGAAACTCCACCATGTTGGTCAAACAAACGAGCGCAGAACCAGGGGAAAACTACTCCCTGCTGGCCAAACAAACGACCAAAAAGACAGGGGAAAACTCCACCCTACTGGTCAAACAAACGAGCGCAGAGGGACCCCCCTACGTCGCGAGAGGTCAAGTACGCAAAGCAGACCTCGTCACGCATGTGGGGCCCACACGACATGTGGCCCCAAGCCAACCCCAACTGAGCGCACAAACATCCTCAGCTACAATCAACCACAGGTACCTCCAAGTGATCCCATTTACTCCTGGAGTATACCCCATTCCATCCCATAGGCTATCGTGCACACGGAACCCAACGCCAATGCGAAGGCATGACATAACAACTCCAACCTGCCACCTCATCAGTTGAGGCACAACCATCCACCTCTCGTGGACTAATTACATCACTCTCCCAAGAGTGCGCGATCACACGCCAAGGGTCTGCCATAAACAAGGTAGGGAGAACCACCACTAGAGCACCTTCCACATTCCACATTCAACAAGATCGCGCAAGAGGCTCCTCACAACCCAAAGGATCTCACCGTTGTAATCCTCGCGAAAAAAAAATGCGAGATCGACTACTTACTCGCCTCAAACGGATATCCAACGAAAAAGTCACCAACACCGCCTCACGCCTGAACGACATCCCGTGATCCGAGCCTCGGCCTCAAAAACAGTCAGACGCATCACACCATTGCGATCCCCTCTGGAAGACACGTCAAAAGCACTACTCACTTGAGTGCAACGGATATCCGGGGAAAAAGGTGCAGCCCGGTGCACTGTACATGAGCGGTGCCACATGGGACCCGCATCCCGGTCCCGAAACTCAACGAACGGATCACACCATTTCGATCCTCTCGAAAAAGCACACAAGATGGACTATCCACTTGTCCAAAACTGTCACCCGGTGATAAAGCTGGAAATCACCGTCAACTCCCGAAACGGCCCTCATGGGGCCCGCACCACCATGCGGAATTACAGCGGGTAGACTGCGCCAATGCAATGCCCTCGAAAAAACACCCAACATCGACTGCTCGCACGCCCCGAACAGACGTCTGGTGAAAAAGTCGCTATTAGCTGCACGCACCTCAAAAGACGGGCCATGGGGCCCCCACCTCATCATCGGCCTCAACGACTGAAACTACCCTGGAAACCTCCGCCTCGATGCCATGGTCCCACCGCCACTGACGGCGCTCAAAACGGACGTCGAACGCGTCCGCGCCATCCAAAACAAGAATCTCAGGGATTACGCTCGTCCACTTAAGGACACGTCGCGCCTCCGCGACCACTTGTTTAGGGAATTAAAAATTCACAAAACCATTTCAAAAAGACCGTCTCTGCGCCAGGTCCGCACCGCCGCAGACGGCGCGCAAAATGGATGCCCGTAGCATGAAATACGGGCATCTGAAGATTTAAAAGGAAGAGGGGGACCCTCTTCAGCCGGACCGGGCCGGTCCGGCCGGTCCGGCCCACTCGAGCCTGCCCGCTCCAGCCGGCCCGCCGGGACGGCGGCCCAGCCAACTCCCATGGGTCACACCGCCCGTGCCGCATGGGCGGTTCTTCCACCGACAGGCCGATAGGCCGGTCGGCCTTTCCACGTGGAGACCCGCGTCGCGCGAGTCTCTGCCCAGTCGCGGGGTCGCACAGCCCGACCTCGGCCCTCCTCTCGCCGGCTCCCGCAGCCGGCGCCCTCAGCCGCCGCGGAAGGCCGCCACCGCCTCTCGGAAGCGCCGCATCCACCTCCAGAATCCCCGGCCGACCGCCTCTACCCTGCTCCGCACCGCGCCGCCCTGCGTGTCGCATCCTCCGCCGAGTCGCCCCGCCGCTCGAACTCGCCGGAACCCGAAAACCCACAAAGTTCGGCGGATCATTGCGGATGCCACGGAGCTAGGAATTTGAATTCAAAAGATGAGTTGGATAGGGAATTTACTCTACTTCGCATTCATGGGATTTGATCGAAGAGAAAACAACAAATCGATGCTTAAATTGGGGTTCAAAGGGAGGTTCGGGAATTAAATCTCAAAAACATAACCCTACCCCGTGGGGCTTCGCCCGACGCTTCCCGCGCGATCCGCCCCGCTCCGTTGCCACTTCGGAGTTGGCTCTCCAGAGCACACCTCGCCGGAGCTTGCCGGAATGGAGGAGGGAAGGGGAGAGGGTGTGAGGGAGGAGAAGGGGAAGAAAAGAGGGAGGGTGTGTTTAAGTACAAAACACGTAAACGCCCGCCTGACGGCCCCGAACCCGAACTCCCGACGGGGTTGGGATTTAGCCTCCCCTAGGCTATGAACCACGCTCTGAGTGCAATGGGGGTCTCGGAATTTTATTCGGAGAACCCGTTCAAAAGTTGCTAAACTCAGCGCCTGAGGCCACCAATTTACGAAAACGCCCCTGGGGCCATTTTTCACAAGCGACCCGTGCCCGCAAAACATATACCCCTCCTATGGTAAACAGCACGCTCTGAACTCAACGGTGCCCTCAGTTTTGCAATCCGAGCCACCGTTCAAGAGATACTAGCGTTTCTCTATTAAATGAATTAATTAATTAATTAATTAATCCGTTTAACGTTCCAGAAGTGGGCGAGGGGTCCAGACATCCTACACCGACAAGTTTTATGTCGTTCCTATGGTAAACACCCCATTACGGACCCATCCGTACACTCGGATCTCTGATCCAGAATTCCATTTAGGAGTTATCTAATTTATTTAGCGTTTCCAGTGTGAACGCACTTAAAATTTAATTCCGGCCACTCTGGGGCTCGGAATCGCACACCGTCTGAAGGCACTGCTCTGAAATATCATCAAGAATATTCCAAAGTATTTCACAGCAAAAACCTGGTTCTTACATCATTACCTCCTTCAAGATTTTCGTCCTCGAAAAGCAAAACTAGGGAGTAACACAGGGTACTAAGCCCACACCTGGATTTCCCATACCCAGAAGAACCCACGCACAGCTCTGCACCTCCGCACACAGACCAAAAGATTGATATGTTCACGCGAGGTCGTCCCTTGCCGACGTCGTGCGCCCATTCCAGACTTTGGGGTTAGGCCAAGGCGGTAGGGTACCTCACCATCCCTTTTCACGGTCTCACACGGCCCGAAGGACCTCGGGGGTAGCTCACCTCCCCAGTCAAACCTCTACGTCGCACGCTGCAACTGGAATCACCGCCTGCACCTGAAACAAGGCCTGGTGATTCCCTCATTCAGAATATCCATATGGTGAAACAACCAAGGATATCTGGTCACGCAAGGTTCCATAGTCGATGCTCTCTTACATGCTCAAAAGGAGAAAGAGTCAACACCATCGACTAAAGGAAACGGTCTCATGCCTTTTTCCTTACCAACACAGGGTCACACCCGACGCCCTGCGTCACCCTGGTAACACATCAAAGAAGGAGCAGGGAGGAAAGTAGATCACACACAGAGTCTAACAATTATACTGCAGAAAGGTAGAAGAGCTGTAGAGAATACCGCTTATCTCCTCATGCTCTGCAGGATCGTAGACATCCAAAGCTCGCGACTCCCCGCGGTGCCAACTGTCAGCTCCTGGAGCCTGACGTGGACCCCCTAGTGGTGATGGGAAGACCTCATAACATCGTCCCCCACTACCAACTCCTCCCGATCCTCTTCTAGAACAACCTCTCTGGGTACTACTCCGATCACGGCGCTGCCTCTGTCATGGTGGTGCACCTGCTACCTGCCCGAAGCTCCCAGCAACTCGGGTCGGGCAGTCTCGTGCCAAGTGACCTCGCTCGTCACTAGCATAACACTGACTCTCTCTGGGCTTCACTAGTGCCCTCCGTCGCCACTGTGGTGTACGGCCACGCCCCTGAGTCCGGTTGTCAGAATGCCACCTGCGTCGAGGTCCTTCTTGCCGACGTCCGCTAGCTACAGCAGACGTCTCGGCCCCAACGTGCCTGCTGCCACCACCAACATTAGAATGTGACAGGAAGCCCTCTGTCACCAGTGCCTGCACTAGCACCCCAGCATACGTGGAAATGCCCAAAGGTACTACGACATCACGAATCTCTCGGCGGAGACCCTACTCAAACTTCTACACTCGGAGGTCGTTGTCACGGACCAAGTCCGGGTAAAAGCGTGCACGGTCTGCAAAACTAGCCACGTACTCGGCCACCGCCATCCCTCCCTGCTGAAACTGCAGGAGCTCCTGAATCTGAACGGAGCGCAAGAAGGAGGGGAAATACTCCTCACGGAGCAACAACTGAACGTCGTCCAATGAAAGCGACGACTCCTCAAGAAACTGAGTCACCAGACTCCACCAACGCCGAGCTGCTCCACGAAAAAGGCTGGATGCCAAAGCTACTCTCTGATCTGTCGGCATCTGCACAAGCCTGAAAAGGCGAACCACTACCTCGATCCATAACTCTACTGCCTGAGGGACTGGCTCACCACTGAACATCAGTGGTCTCTGCCGCTGGAACTCACGGAGCGCGCTCAACCTACGCTCAAACTGAGCCTGCTCTGCTGAAACTGACTGCTGCTCAACAGGTGGGAGTGTTGCTACCGGCCCACCCAGAGAAAGGGGGTCGCATGATGGGTCCTAGACAGTGGCCTCGTAGCTCACAGGGTCGTCGTCACGAACCAAATCTGGTATCCTGGCTGGCTGTCCTCGCAGAGACATCCTTAAGATTATCAAGGAGTGTTGCGGTCAGATGAGCATATATGTATATACCAAAAACAACAACGATGGGGTGCTGACTCAATAAGGACAGTCAAGACTCATTCTTATGTGATCCACAACCAAATTTCCCTGCAACAAGTGCCTCAGCATGCCGAGTCGACAAGCGGGTTATTAAGGTCATGGTGAATGGATACGTCGGCTGCCGCACCATCACTGGACTCCCTGGCCTGAGAGCCGCTCTCGAGACACATTAACATTGTTGCCATATATCCCAACCAATTCCTCTTTTAGGGATGTCGGCACAATGTCACAAGAAACGAACCACCTCTGATACCACTTTGTCACGACCCGACCCTACCCGGGCTTGAGTGTTAACTACCCCATGCCCCCCTCCATAGGCAAGGGGCTGGCGACCAGCGCCGAAGGCACAATAACTCGGGGAGGCCTTTGCCTAAGAACCTGTACACACACACGCATCAAACTCAATGTAACAGTGCAGAGTAAAAGTAATGACAAGAAAAGTAAAAAAAGAACAACTGCTATATATACCACAAATTGCATCGACCTCTACAAATACAAAGTACAGTGATGAAAAGGAAAGAGGGTCAAAAGACGCGCCCAACCAGAAAATGTGCCACAACCCGGCAACAGTTAAACAAAAAGGAAAAGCTGACGGGTCTCCCACCTGGAACCCAGTCACGACCACCGCACGCGGTCCAATCTCCCAAACTCTTATGCTCCACCGAAGTCACGCTCCACCTGTCCGTCGCCTGCAAGGGCACACCAAGTGCGGGAAAATCCCAAGAAGGGGTAAGTATAAAAATACTCAGTAGGTTACCCCGAAGGCTCGAGGGAGAAACAAAAGGAGGTACTGAAGGGTGAGCAGTAGAGTGAATAGAAAAGTAAAGGAGTACAACAAGGAGTGCATTAAAGAGTCCAGCTCAACCCAACAAGAAGAAAGAAGGTAGAATCATACAGACACAAGGAAATGGAAATGGTGAGAAGATGAACTTCTCGTTGAGTCTTCGCTACCTATAGTAGGAGATTAGACTCATCCAACCACGATAAGCTATACACGGAAAGCATGTGGCATACCCCGCACTTCTTCTCCTCTCCTAGAAGGAGAGTAACAAAACCCAAGAAGTGGGTACCGGAAACAAGGTATATACATGTCCATATGCTCAAAATAAAAGCCCGAACAAACTCTTAAGGGGATCTCCGTCCCATAGCTCAGCCCAAGAAAGAGAAGCCCACAGTCCCAGAAGTAACATCATCGATGCCCAGCATCCCGCACGTCTTCCCCAAACCGCAAGACAAGGGGCTCAATCACCGCACCTCGACACTATCCGCTTTGGGCGGCACTGACTCGCCCGCACGGTTTTAGGTCGCGTCACAAGGACGCGTCTTGGTGGGGGAAATTGCTCCCCGTACTTGAGAGTTTTGGGTGAACCTAAACCACAACTCATCACTGCCCTGCAGTCGAGAGATCTGCTCAAAGTCGACAGGCGACCCCCTGCCCAGCCCTGTTGGAGGATCCCTGGAAGTCAACGGGTTCCCACTAAAGGGAGACCCGGAAAGTCGACAGGTGCCTCACTGCCCAGTCCCGTAACAGGGTAGTCCACTGGAGGGTGACCCGACTAATGTTGGCGATGGGACCACTGCCCAGTCCAGCTGGAGGTAACCCGACATCGGGGACCACTGCCCAACCCAGCTGGAGGTAAGCCCAGCATCGGGGACCACTGCCCAGCCCGGCTGGAGGTAAGACCGGCATCGAGGACCACTTCCCAGCCCCGCTGGAGGTAAGCCCAGAACTGCTCTGGCCATCCCTGCTGGATGGTACTGCTCGGTAAGCACCACTGTACTGGCCATCCCTGCTGGATGGTAACCCACTGGTGAGCCCCGTTCGAAACAACCTCAGCTCTGCTCGAACAACCTCAGCCCTGCTGGAACAACCTCAGCCCTAGTGGAAATAACCTCAGCCCTGCTGGAACAACCTGAGCCCTGATGGAACAACCTCATGGGTAGAGGATCGGTGCCCGTGTAAAGTGTTGGTCACACCGAAACCACAAGCTCTACCAGGGAACACAGAGAAATGGGAGAAACTCCCTAGGCCTCACAAGGTGATCCCGCTCCAAACCGCTGAGTCACTATCGAAGCAGACTGAGACACCTCATCCTAGAAAGTGTGGAAAACACCCACACTGGATGGACACCCGTAGTCGCAGACGGTGTCACAGTCCGGTGAAAGGGCACAGTACTGAAACCCCTCACAGCCAAAGAAGCAGAGGAACCAAACCATCTATGTCGGCCAAACCGTCGAGCACAAGACCAGGGGGAGACCGCTCAACCCTGCTGGTCAGACAAAAGAACACCAGGCCAGGGGAAACTCCACCCTGCTGGTCAAACAAACGAGCGCAGAGCCAGGGGAAAAATCCTCCATGCTAGCCAAACAAACAACCATAAATTCAGAGGAAATCTCCACCCTTCTGGTCAAAGAAACGGGCACCTAGGGACCCCCCCTATGTCGCGAGAGGTCAAGTACGCAAAGCAGACCTCGACACGCACGTGGGTCCCACACGACGTGTGGCCCCAAGTCAACCCCAACTGAGCGCACAAACATCCTCAGGTACAATCAACCACACGTACCTCCAAGAACTCCCGTATACTCCCGGAGTATACCCCATTCCAGCCCATAGGCTACCGTGCACACGACAGCCAATGTCAACGTGAAGGCATGACATAACAACTCCAATCTACCACCTCATTGGCTGAGGCACAGCCAACCACCTCTCGTGGACTAATTACATCACTCTCCCAAGAGTGCGCGATCACACGCCAAGGGTCCGCCATATACAAGGTAGGGCGAACCACCACTAGAGCACCTTCCACATTCCACATTCAACAAGATCGTGCAAGATGCTCCGCACAACCCAACGGATCGCACCGTTGTAATCATCGTGGAAAAACACGCGAGATCGACTACTTACTCGCCTCAAACAGATATCCGACGAAAAAGTCACCAACACCGCCTCACACCCAAACGACGTCCCGTGATCCGAGCCTCAGCCTCAAAAACAGTCGGCCGCATCGCACCATTGCGATCCCCTAGGGAAAACACATCAAAAGCACTACTCACTTGAGTGCAACGGATATCCAGAGAAAAATGTGCATCCTGGCGCACCGCACACGAGCGGTGCCACGTGGGACCCGCATCCCGGTCCCGAAACACAACAAACGGATCGCACCATTTCGATCCTCTCGAAAAATCACACATGATGGACTATCCACTTGTCCAAAACGGTCGCCCGGTGATAAAGATGGAAATCACCGTCAACACCCGAAACGACCCTCACGGGGCCCGCACCACCGTGCAGAATTACAGCGGGCAGACTATGCCAAAGCGATGCCCTCGGAAAAACACCCAACACCGACTTCTCGCATGCCCCGAACGGACGTCTGGTGAAAAAGTTGCTACTAGCTGCACACAGCTCAAAAGACGGGACGTGGGGCCCGCGCCTCATCTTCGGCCTCAATGCCTGAAACTACCCTGGAAACCTCCACCTCGTTGCCAGGGTCCCAACGCCACTGATGGCGCTCAAAACGGACGTCGGACGCGTCCGCGCCGTCCAAAACAAGAATCTCGGGGATTATGCTCGTCCACTTAAGGACACGTTACACCTCCGCGAACCCTCATTTCGGGAATTAAAAATTCGCGAAACCATCTCAAAAAGACCGTCTCTGCGCCAGGTCCGCGCCGCCGTCGACGGCGCGCAAAACGGACGACGGTAGCCCGAAATACGGGCGTCCGATGATTTAAAAGGATGAGGGGGACCCTCTTCGGCCGGACCGGCCCGGTCCGGCCCATCCGCCCCGCTCGAGCCGGCCCGCTCTGGCCGGCATCCTAGGACTGCAGCCTAGCCACCTCCCGCGGGTCACACCGCCCACACCGCGCGGGCGGTTCTTCAACCGACCGGCCGACAGGCCGGTAGGCCTTTCCACGCAGAGACCCGCGTCGCGCGGGTCTCTGCCCAGCCGCGGGGTCGCCCAGCGCGACCACGGCCCTCCTCTCGCCAGCTCCCGCAGTCGGCGCCCTCAGCCGCCGCCGAAGGCCGACGGCACCTCCCGGAAGTGCCTCCGCCGCCTTCGAAGCCCCGGCTGACCGCCTCTGCCCTGTTCCGCACCGCGCCGCCCTGCGTGCCGCCTCCTCCGCCGAGCCGCGCCGCCGCTCAAACTCGCCGGAACCCGAAAACCCGTAACGTTCGGCGGATCATTGCGGATGCCACGGAGCTCAGAATTTAATCCGAAAGATGCGTTGGATAGGGAATTTACTCTACTACGCATTCATGGGATTTGATCGAAGTGAAAACAAAAAATAGATGCTAAAATTGGGGTTCAAATGGATTTTCGGGAATTAAATCTCCAAAACATAACCCTACCTCGTGGGGCTTCGCCCGACGCTTCCCGCGTGATCCGCCCCACGCCGTTGCCTCACCAGAGTTGGCTCACCGGAGATCTCCTCGCCGGAGCTTTCCGAAATGGAGGAGGGAAGGGGAGAGGGTGTGAGGGAGGAGAAGGGTAAGAAAAGAGGGAGGGGGTGTTTAAGTACAAAACACATAAACGCCCGCCCGACGACCCCGAACCCGAACTCCCGATGGGGTCGGGATTTAGCCTCCCCTAGGCTAAGAACCATGCTCTGAGCGCAACGGAGGTCCCAGAATTTTATTCCGAGACCCCGTTCAAAAGTTACTAAACTCAGCGCCCGAGGCCGCCAATTTACGAAAATGCCCCTGGGGCCATTTTTCACAAACAGCCCGCGCCCGGAAAACTTATACCCCTCCTAGGGTAAACGACATGCTCCGAACTCAACTGTGCCTTGGTTTTCCAATCTGAGCCACCGTTCAAGAGATACTAGTGTTTCACTATTAAACAAATTAATTAATTAATTAGTTAATCTGTTTAACGTTCCAGAAGTGGGTGAGGGGTCCAAACATCCTGCGCCGACAAGTTTTATGTCATTACTAGGGTAAACACCCCATTCCCGACCCATCCGTACACTCGGATCTCTGATCCGGAACTCCGTTTAGTAGTTATAATATTTATTTAGCGTTTCCAGTGTGAACGCACTGAAAATATAATTCCGGCCACTCCGGGGCTCGGAATCGCATGCCATCTGAAGGAGCTGCTCTGGAATATCATCAAAAATATTCCAAAGTCTTTCATAGAAAAAACCGGGTTCATACAATTTCCTTTATAAAATGAAACACTCACAACCAAAGTACAAGAGGAAGCAAACACTATGTAAAGAAGTATAACAAGTGTGCTGAAAGTACAAAGGGTCCAGAAATACAAGCCGAATAGAAACGTACAACTACAACTACAAGAAAGTAAAACTGAAAGACAAATAGTTTGAAGGTGACTAGCATCTCTTGGATCGTCCACCACGGATCCTACCTGAAGTGTAGGTACAGATGTACTCCTTAGCACTCCGCGTCTATCAGTTCACTCCGTGTACCTTCATGCTGAGTGTCCACCTCCTGGTACCATCCAGTGCTCATACACTCTGCCACGGCCAGTGATGTACGTTGTCTGCATCTAAAACAACGAGGTGTGGGCATAGCCTGTGCAGAGGTGAGTATAACGATACTCAGTAGGGACCCCGAGACCGTTAAGGTCTCACTAAATCCAACAAGGATAAACCACAATGAATGATCTCAACAGATAACCTTTACTTAGGTATATTCCCATACATGTACCTATGTTATCAAGTAACCAATCACAATAACGAGGAAAACACAAAGGTCATTGACTAAGCTCAAACCAGGATTTTCATTAACGAAAAAAAAACTACTAGATAACTCCTCCACTGTCGAGTACAGTGGCCCTATTGCGACTCTAAGGCACTAATCATTAACCTTAGACATCAGAGGTTCTACTCCAATTGAGTATTGTGGTTCTGCGTCCAAACTGGGCACTCCTCTACTGTGGGTCTGCCGCCAAACCTAGTGCTCCCCCTAATAGCCATCATAGGTACTCCCCCTGTAGAGTACCATGGGTTTGTAGCAAAACCCGGCACTCCATCCGCCATGGGTCTTTCACCAAACTGGGTGCTCCATCCACTGGGCTAGTCGAATCACTCCGAGTCAAATTAGTCAAGCAGTCGTCAGGTCTACAACTACTAGGTCTCTGCACTCTGTTTGCTCGTATCCAGGAGGATTCTCTACAAAAACTACTGGTCGATACTCCAAGTGTCACAAAGTCTCACATAGAAGTATCACAAAGGACCGCCTCATCATAGGGGTCTCAACTCAAAATACGACGAGTCAATCAGATGCCCAGTCTGTGAGTTATTTTCCTTTTTGTCCTAGGGGCCCGGTTGGTTTCATGTACGAACCAACCGACCGTATCACAACTATACCCCAAATTCCCATGGGGGGATTTTTAATGGGACTGATTCTCAAATAGATTACCCGCGCTTCTGATGGTTCGTCAAATAGACGTCCAGTGCCAATGATATGGCCAATGAAAGAAAAGGGTCAAATGTGGGCCTAGGTCCGGTCTGACCCAGTCGGACCGACTCGACCCAACTGAGTTGGGGTTGACCCGGTCAGGGGTGACCCGGTCCGACTTGATGGGTCTAACCCGGCCTTTTGGGTGGTTCAGCCCGCTTAGTTTGCCCTAGTTTTCTGGCCCTGACCCAGTGGTCTGTATAGACAATTCGGGCCGAAGTTGCCACGTGTGCGATTCGGCCAGAAGGCTAGTGGCAGTTCTGGCTGGCATTTCGAGGGGCATAGCTCGGTCGGCTCGGCTCGAGAGGGAAATGGAGGGCAGCACAGGGAGTGGGCAGGGGGAAGATGATGTTGTCACCATTCGTCGTATGCTTCCACTTCCGATCTCGTGTGTCGGTCCATTGATGACAAAGAGGAAGGAAGAAGGTTCGTCGGAGTGGTCCCACATTAGAAGGGGGTTCTATGGAAGAAGCCGAGGAAGTAGCATCAGTGTCAGCATCTTTGCATTCTTTGTTGGATAAGATAAGTTTCTCCATGTGTTGGGCATTGGGATACATTATCAGTGCTTCGTTGCTTGGTGCACCCGTCCCAAAACCTTCTCCTAAGCTCCTTATATATAGGATAGGGGGAGAGGTATGTAACCATCGTGGAATTTATGATGGTTCAATTATGATAAGCCTTCCAAAATTCTAATGATGCAGTTACTTAATTAAAAAGGTGGGTCAGGCAAATTAAATTGCATTGGCACAATTTAAGAGGTGTGTTGGCATAGTAAAAAATAGGAGTATTCCATGAAGTTTCCTCAACCTTGTCTTCATCAAAACAAAATACAAGAATTAATTTTATGTTGACCCACAAGATTAGTTTCCAACAATTAATTTTTATGTTGACACAGAAAATTAGTTGAGAGAATTTAATTTCACATCGACGCATAAAATTAATTGACATCAATTAATTTCTCGTCGACACATAAAATTAATAGACATTAATTAATTTTATATCCTCACATAAAATTAACTGTTAGCAATTAATTTCTTGTCGACACATAAAATTAATTGACAACAATTTATTTTAACTCATCACATAATATTAATTTACAGAAATTAATTTTACGTCGACACATAACATTAGTTGACAACAATTAATTTTACGTCGACTCAAAAAATTAATTGATGGGGGTTGAGAGGTTTCTTCTCCCTCCACATTAAATGGGGTGTTAAGCCATGAGTGGACCCCACATCATAACCTCTCTTGGGAGGTTATGGTGCTTGGGTAGTCTTCAGCACAATTATCCTCCCATAGGAGGTTAGGGTGTGGCAGTCCCACCACCAACTCCCATGTGGAGCTTTTAACCAACTAACCACACACACAACACATGACAGCTTAAAAATAAAATAAAGTGTTCAACTTTATTTTATTGTTATTTTATTTAATAAAATGCAAAAACCCAACTTCCAAATTCGTCAAAACGCAACTACGGTGAAGGTCTTACTAAGCAATTACCCACACTATGAGTTCAACGGTGCACTCAGATTTCAATTCAAATAACTGGTTCAAAAGATATAAAATCCTGAGCATTAATTTACTGAACGTACCCGAAAAAATGTTAAGAAAATTTTTATTACTCACCCTTGAATCGTAATGGTCGAGGTTAGGCTCTTCCTAGGTGAAACACGCCCCGACGAACCCAATGGTACTCTCAGATATTTAATCTGACTCACCGTTGAGATGTTATGAATTTTACAATAAAATAATTGTCACAGAATTATTTTATTTGTGGCTAAAAACTAACGTTTTCTATTGGCCCACACCGGCCCAAGTTAGTATCTTCTTAAACAAAGAATGCCCTTATGAAGTCTTGGATAATGCAACTATTGATAAATATTATCTATAAAGAACAAAATATAATGAATCATTTAGTGACTATATTATAAGGATAATATCAATATAATTTAGCGAGTCAAGTACATTCCCTTTTCTTAATAATGATTAATATAATAATAACCATCATGATTTAGAGGAAATGATTTATCTTGATAAACATCAAATTGTGAAGTATCATTAGGTTGTTAGGTTTGAAAATGGAGAAATTCATAATATTGGCAAGAATTCTATATCAGAAGATGAAGAACTGGTAGTAGAATAATGTTTGGTAATTAATGCGAATATGAGGATCAATTGAGGATCCTACTACTCTTTTAATATATATAATGGTTATATATATTTTTGTGTAAATATCCAAGGGGGATTATGAATATAATAATTTCAATAAAAGTATTATTCATGAATTTAACAATATGTTATACAAGTTTATTTTTTCCAATTATTAATATAGAACATCAGATAATAAATTATATTTCAATGAAATATTTCAATGATCTAGAAGATTTATTAAATTATCAAACATAGATGATGGAGACTCTTAAAGTTGTTTAATCAGGCATTCCTACTTCACATCATGTTGGAATCATGCCTATCAACATATATGTTTATTATTTTAAGATGTTGTAATATATTAATTTGAGATTTGATGAAAATTCATTCTGTTGCATCCCCATAATAATTTTAAAAATACTATATTGATACATCTACCCAACTGATGTAATTATCCTTAGAATTGATTATTATAGATAAGATAGTACATGAGATGAAATTGGATATAGTATACTTATAAAATATACAATATATAAGGATAGATATCCATTAATAACTTCATTTTTTAATGTGTATGTTTAAAGAGAAGAGAATGAAAATAAATTCAAATTAATGACTTTTATGGTTTTATTGAAGATTGTTTTCACTATAAAACATCATTGGAGATACAAGAATTTAATGGTAATATTAGAATTTTATTTTCACATTGGGCATCCACATTGAATAAGAAACAACCATGATTGACAGACTCACTATAAAAAACCATAAAATATGTTCAAAATTATTATTCATTAGATTTTAATGATACTAAATCATATAATCAATTTAAACCCATTGTTAGATATTATTTGACTAATTATAATTTTTAGATTGATTCTTGTAAAGGGATGAAATTTGTTTCTAAATAGAACAGTTCCAATGATGGCATATTCCATCTTAATAATTTAATTAAGTTATAATATTTTTTTGTATAAATACATTCTTGTAATGATTTATTAGCTGAATGAATGAAATATATTTTACATGGATAACCTTAATATTCATTAAGAGAATATTATAGATGAGATCAAATATCAAAATTATCCAATACTCTATTTCTACCCGGATTCCCTTGTATCTTGCTTATAATTGTGTTGAAATGTGTTGTTCTGTCTAATTAGAAGGAGACATGTTAGGGATAATATTATTTTCTCTTTAGGGAAATTATTTTGAGGATCCATATCTTACTTCCTCCTTCTAATATAAATTAAATGTATAATACTATAGTACAATACCAAATTTACATGGAAACTTCTACATCTCTTTATATATTCCATTTACTAAATTATTTCTTCTATTCTCCATGGATGATAATTTGGAATATTCAATATATGGGAAACCACATATGATATTAAATATATTCTCAGTAAACTAGATGGATAAAATACTACGTGTTTGATAAATGAGACCAAATTTCCATGTCTATTTCTTATATAATATATTTTTTCTCAACATTTTCCTCTTTGAATTCTTTCTATTGGAGAAAATCTAATTTATGTTATTTGTTAAAGAAAATTATTTCTTATAATGTTTTAATGTAATTATAATCACTAACATGACTAAATTTAGTTCCTTTTGTTGTATTTGATTTATATTATCTTAAAATTTTAATATAATTTTTTTCATTATTTCTCGTAAACTAATTGAAAATATTATTTACTTGAGTAATATTAATTTTTTAGGTTCACACATTATTCTGATATATTGAATGGGTTTTATATCATACACATTTTTCTTACTTTATGATATTTGATATCTCATGGCAAAGCATTTATTCATAGAAAGTTACGGAATTTATACACTTAAAACAAAAATCAATAAAACTATTATACTACATGTTATTATTGGATATGAAAGTATGAGATTAACCTAAAAATGATTTTGTTTAAGAAAATATTAATTTAACAAAATGAAAAATAATTATTTAATAATATAAATTTAAATTATTTTCTAAATGAAATATATAATGATTGATTTTATTTTAAGGAAATAGAAAAATATTTTATGATCATTAAAATTTGGCTTCAAGATTGATTAGGGAATAATATAATAAAAAATAAATGAATGGTTTATAAACTGAGTTGGGGAGAGTCAAATTGTCATGGTAAGAAACCCCCAAAATCAATGTTGTTCATTTTTCTTAACATTCATTTTACATTAAGTATTCAGTGAATTGGTATCTGAGATCCAACATTAAACATAGAAAATAATATTCCCAATGGATATGGTAAGACTCATTCTCTTATAAGAGCGTTAAAATAATTTCTCTATAACAAATCCTGAAAGAGAAATGAATTATTAGAAAATAATAGAATTTATCAATTAGGGTTGTGGAAGAGGACCCTAAATTAATTTTTTCTATAATAAAATATGTTAATATAAAAAATTCCCATTAATTATATTTTCATTTAATAATGTATGAACCCTGAGGCTATCGATGTGGTGGTTTGAAAATAAAAAATCTATATGAATCATGACAGCCAGAGTCCATGATCTTAGAGGTGGAACCTCCCAAATGAATCCATTGAGTTAAAATAAGGAATCTTATTTATAGTGATTCAGGGTGCTCAGGATGTATTTAATTCATTATATATTTTTTTATTATGATTAGAGGATCAAATATCTCTTTAAATGGAAATATGGTTATATAATTTTTTGTTACATTTTAAAAATTCAACCAAATAGTCATCACTAGATATTCTAGTGAACATTCAAGTTGTGTCATGTGTTCACATCATGAAATGTGTATGCCATAAATATTTTGTCATTTCATGAATTCACATCCAATATTCCATTCACATGTTCTAATTTTTCACAATGTGTAACATTTCCACATCATGGAATTTTCATGGATTTGAAATAATCATCATTTATAATTGATTGAAAATGTGTTTTTTATATGCTATGAATATTGATGTTATAGATCTAAAGTATCTATTTCACCTTGTATCTTCAGTTTCATTCAACAGAAGCATTCCACCATCATCCTTCATCATTATATGCCTTCAATTTTTGAGTTTCAAATCATGGTGTAATGTGTCATTTTCTTCTCAATTTCACCTATTTTATATTCATTCTCCAATTTTTATTTATATGCTTCCATAAAAAACATCAATTTATAATTGTATGAACATTGTAATTTTTAACAATTAATTTATTGAAATTAATATATTAAAAAACCAAAAATGTGTTCTTGAAATAAAGATAAAAATATCATGAAAATATGTAGAATGGATTCAACCCAAAAATTTATGTTTTACATAATATTCCATAAAACAAAAAGTTATAAAGACACAAATTTCACAAAAAAATTAAAAATAATGGGTTTGTGGAATTCAAAAATTGGAAATTTTCATACATAATAATGTTTCTCTTATAAATAATAATATTTCATATGTTTTTTCTCACAAAATCTCTATTTTTGAGAAACTCTTCTTCAGAGATTTAATAATATTCATAATTTTTATATGTAATAACTCATTTCAAGATATTTTTCTTAAATTTTAGTTTTCGTGATTGGATAAATTTTATATGAAAATTATCATACAATCAAATAGATTAAAACACAATGTGATAATTAATCATAGGAGCTATTATTTTTCATATGATACTAAGTATCCTGATTTTCAAAATATAGATAATTTTATGAATATCTATGCATCTTCACATTTGATAATAATATCCAATAAAGTTAATTGTCATATAAAAGTATTATATATGAGATTTATCATATAGATAAGAATAATTTCTTATGTAGAGTGATATTGGAATATATATTTATAATATAAGGATAAAATATCATATGAAAGAATAATATAAATAATTAAGATCAAAATTTCATAATAAGGTTATTTGATAAATGTAATTATCAAATGAAGGTATGATTTATAATATTAAAAAAATAATAATAATTTCATGATAATAATTATAACATGGAATATTTATTCTAGATATAATATCCTTTGAAGTTATGATTATCATCTGAACGTATGAACTATCATATATAATATTTTATCATATGATGGTTAATATTTCTCTTAAAGTAAAAGTATTATTTGAATATTATTTTTATTAATTTCATTTTGTCTTTTGGATTTTTTAATATAACAATTAACTATAATGATGATATTGCCCGTCAATGATATTCAAGGAGTATTTATTCACTATTTTGTTGAAAATAATTCCATTTTATAATATTAATTTATGATTTAACTTAAAGTTATTATTGTGAAAAATTTTCATTCTAGGATAAAAAATAATTAATTAATTAATACCTCAATTTAAAAGAGTGTCTATAGGTCCAATGGAAATCACCATTTTAGTTAAAAATGGACAAAATGATTTCTATTTTCATTATCGATGTTGACTTGTTTTAATAGTGGTTATCCTTATACATTCCTAAATATTTTTTGGGCTGATGTAGTATATATGTTGTTTCAAATTAAATATTCATAGAGGTAATGAGGAACAATAAATCAAAGAAATAAATAAATTGAATTAGATGATTAATTATTACAGAATACATATTATTCTCTTATTTTCTATATATTTAATCTCATATAGGATTTATGTAGTGTAAAAAATATGTCTTATTATTATTCATTGAAGAATATATCTTCTACATTCAATATATCTTCTATATATTATCATTTGAATGTTATTTTTTCTCAGGAAGAACATATATTTTTTTGCCGTATATTTTATCTATGAGATAAATCATTATAAATTTTATAACAAATTAACATCAAATAGGGACAAAATATAGGAATTTACAAAATGGTTATCCCAATATAATTAATTATAAAATTTGTAAAAACATTTAGTTACTTCAACTCAATAGTTGAGGCCCATAGGAAATAGAACAGTATGGGGATAATCACCATGTTCGTAGGGATATTTTTTGTTGAGTAGACAAGGGGATTCTTATTCCACGGGGAAATATAAAAACATCCATGTTTTATTCTTACCATTTCTATTTTTAACTCTTCTAGATTTTGAAAAATATTTAATTACTACTAAATGAATAAATTTATTTGGCATTAAAATTTTCATAATTAAATTTATCCATATCCCTCTTGAGTCACTATGTAACTCCCTCTAGTAAAATATAAAATATAATAACGTTTTATTCTCATCATAAAACTTGAAAATGGATAATATAGCCTCCCAAAACTATAAATATATCGACAATTACAATTTCATTTAATTACATAATTATAGGGGAATTCTACATTCTATATGTTAATGATGATCAAAAGTCAACACAGACCACCATTTGTTCTATATCCTTATTTTTAAAATCCATATTTATATATGGTAAATATTGTATATATTAAAACATCATTCAAATTTCCACCAGACTGATCTTCTACAAATACCCCAAAATAAAAGCACTTACTCTTATGGTGTTCTTTTTAATAGTGCTCAAATTGTTCATCTGTTTTTGGTATTTTCTTTTCCAAACCTATTAATTCCCCTTCCACCAGAAATATTTTTTTATCACCAAACATTTGTTAGAGAACTAATTTCACATATTAATTTTCTATTTTAGAAATATTTTAACCATTTTTTTTTGTTTTTTATTCTTCTTCTTTAATTTTAAAGAAAATCATGTTCAATGTCATTTTTTGAAATCTATATCAAGATACTTTCAGCGAGGATATATTCTTTAACAATCCCATGAAATCAATTTTAGTGAAAAATATATTTATCATTAACGTAAATTTGTTTTCACCTTTTATTATTGCTGGTTATATCTTGAGATTTCCACTACATCACATTTAAAAATTAAAAATTATTGGAATGATATTTGTATGCTTTTTTGTGACTAGTAACCCTATTTTTCAAATTTTTTAAGAAATATTAATGTATTAAATATAATTCAATTAATCATAAAAATTTAGAACTACTTCAATAAATATTATTAAAGAATAATAAATCTCAAAAAAATATCATATAACTCTTTTTTTATTAATTGTTGAAAGGAATTTCTAGAATATTTTGCAATCATCTTACCCATGGAAAATGAATATTCATATACTTTTTCGAATGTGGTTAACTCTACTTCCAAATACTAGATATTTTTATTCTTTCATATGGATAATTCATAAATACTATTTGTGTCTTCCCACTATACATATCATCTAATAATACAAGGGATGTCTATATATTATTTCACTTTTTTCAATTATATTTCAATAAATCTAAACAATTGAAAAATTAAGTAATACATTTCATTACTATTTATTTTGTTTTTGGTCAACCAAATATCCCATATTTTTTTAAATATCATACTTTTAGGGATTCTAATGAAGAAATTATTTTGAAATGAAACATATCTTCTTGGAAGATTCATTAATCTTATATACTTTATAGAACTCCCTCTCAATAATTTTTTACTATGAAAGGATCCATTCACTTAGATCACAATCCCCTTAAACTATTCTATTTTTCAACAATTTTAGTTTTTCATATTCCATTTTGATCACTTTAAAATAAATAAAAAGAGAATTAATATCAACAATCAATTAGATGTTATCTTCTCATATACCTTAATTTTTCACCTTAGATAAATCAAATTATTCTATTTCTTATTTTATGGTATCACATGACCATTTTTTGGCACCTTATATAACCCGTCAATATCATTTTATAGAATTATAAAATTATAATTGTAAAAAATAATACTATTCTTTTTGAGTTTTTTAAATCACTTTTTAATGTCACTTTTCTATAATATATTTCCACAAAATATAATTTGATTGGGAATTTTTCTTATACATCTTATTTAAACCATTTACCAATCACTATAATAATGTAATTGAAGAATATATATAATGTGAAAAATATAATATGATCTTTTCATAGTATTGAAATCTACTAAATTAGAAACTGTACTCAAATAAACATTTTTAATCCCACAAGGATATTTTATTATAAATAAGTTTACAAGGGGTTTACCATAATAATATTTTTAACCTTAAAAATTCCTAATTGATACTATAGAAACCAAAAATTATACTGACCTCATTACATATAGGGTTACCATTTAGTTATCATTTAATGATGATTATATTGTCCCTATAATAGATGTTATCAATTTATTTCATAAATTTGAAGAATTTATACCCAAACAAAACAATTTATATCATGCACAATTTTAAAAAATAGTCAAAAATAGAAGACATATTTATTTCACACACATTGTAATAATATATGTAGTATGAAATGAATAATGATAGGTTTCACTTGATTCCATTAAATGAACAATTTAGTTATGGGTTTAGGCTAGGGTACTCTTAATTCAAGGATCACTGGCATTTAAAAATATTTATATCTATCTACATCAATATGTAACTCACATTATGTCATATATCATTTCCCACTACTATAAGACAATATTAAAACTTTTGAATTAAATAAAATATAAACGTGATCATCATTATTTTATTAACAATTGATATAGGTTGGGGCACTATGACTCTACGATCTACACTATCATAGTATTATGGTAAACATCCCCATAAATTTTAGTATCCATACATTTTTTTATCAAGGAAACTCAATATTATTTTCAATGGTCACTATGATCTCAATTAGAAACGAAATTGACATTTATCTTTATTTTAACATTGAACATGAATATTCTATCTTTATATGATAAAAATTAATTTTCTTCCTATTTGGGAATGTCTATAATTATTTAAAAGACTCATTAATTTCTCTATCCCTTTTAGGAATCCAAGTTTCCAAATTCATGTACGTCAACCGTCATCTCTCTTTTCCGCATCATTAAAAACATCATTATTTTTGGAGAATATTCTATTAATGAATCTCATCTTCCTAAATTAAATTCAATATAATTAATAAATCTTAAAAAAAATTCAGGAAATTTATTTATAATCCTTCATGATTAATGTATGAAAATAAATCCTTTAAATTTCCCTAAAAAATTAGTCTGTTTTTCGTTGAACTCCAGTATCCACATCTAAAAAAATAAGAATTACCAAATAAAGAAATTTATGACCCTTTAAATTAATTTTCTTTCTATTAAAACTCATTATAAATTGTATGGAAGTAATAAAATAGTTTCAATGTTTTTATGACAAGATAAACACTTGTTGGGGAATATTATCTCATTGATAGATGCATTGGTCAATTAGCATGGCCTCTTCAATCAGAAATTTTTTCCTAATAAAAATCAATATAATATAAAATCTAAAATCCTCCTTTAATTTCAATCATAGATTAATATTTCATAGATATTAAATTTATATATCATATTTTATTAATAATCAAAGACGATTTAATTCTGATGTTGGAATATCCTTCAATGAAAAATATATAAGTGAAATACCATTTTTATTTTCACAAAATTACGAATGTGATCCTTATGAAATAGTATTATTACCTATGTGAATTCACTCTACCAAAAAATGAATCATTAAAAATTAATTTATCATAGTATAAAAATTATGAAATATTATAAATGATTCATATAAATTTAATATTTTATAAATTATTTTTTGGTTATGAATAACTGAATCTTATGAATTGAGATGATGAATCAAACAATTCAAAATGAAAACTCTTCAAAATTACAACATTTTATATTCATCATGATCAATGTAGGATAACTATAAAAATTATATAGGTGAGTCTTATGAACTAAAAGAAACAAACCTAATAATCATTATAGTTTATTACTTTTTCATTTCATGGAATTCTAAGATAGTCACTCTTATAGCATGAGTCTAGTAACCCATTTGAAATTTCAAAATAAACCATTTGGAATCATTCCATCCATATAATAAACTTTTATGCTTAGTGATAACTTCCATGATTTATCAAATATATCATGACTCTTTTAAATCGAGGATATTTATGGGACATGTTTATTTTTCAATATAATTATCCTTGATTTAATCATTAATGTGAATCTAGTTTCCATTCTCAAGCTAGTTTATTAATCTAGAATCTTATAGAGTTACTTGGGGTAGCTTCGAGAACATATACATGTATACTAGTAAATAACATCCATATAGATTCAATTTTTATCTCTACATCCAAAACAATTTCATATCTCTTCAAAAACTATAGATCCTTAAAATAATCACTTCTTAATTAAAATATCCATTACTGTGGAATCAATTAACAAATAAATCACAACCGATCCCACTCAAATAGACTAGAAATACAACACCAACCAACATAAAAACCATATTTGAATGAAAATGAATATATTTTCTAGGAATGATGTATCCATATTGATAAAACTTAAAATTATTTTATTTTATTTTATAAATTCACAAATAATGAAACATTAATTTATTATAAAATTTATTACAAAAAATTATTTAAATTAATATATAGAAAGTATCTAGAATACAACTATAACACTATTTTATCGCTAAATCCTCCAACATTTAATATATGAAAATATATTTTTTTGGTGGGGTATATTTTAGTGCCAATTATAGAGAAACATATTAGATATTAAAAAGAATTTTATTTTTAATTTTTTTATAATATTGGGTTATATTTAATTGAAAAATGTGATATTAATGGAATATATGTTTTATGTTCAAATAATAAGAACCATTTTAGGGAGGTTTTTAATATAGATATTCAAATTAATGATTAATCGTAACTCATTTTTTATTTCTAGATTATATATTTTCAAAAAACCCTTTTAGGAGGGGTGAATTATTTTGTGACATATATTCATGAAACACATTCTATTTCAATATTTCTCCCATGTTATATAGAAAAAAAATGTTAATAACATCAAACATTGTAAAAACCATTTAATGAATGGAAAAAGTGTAAAAACACGTAGATATTTCATAATAGTATATAGATGAACAAAGTAAATCAAAAGGTATTTGGTTCATGTATTTTTTAATAAAAAATGAAGACATATGATTTAACAGAGGTTTCTATATAAATATACCCAAACTCTCCATAGCCAATTCATACAAAATTAAAATCCTGATAAAATAAAATAAAATATTCATTGTTTATTTGACATTGTATGATCATGTTTCACTCATATTTTGTTCATTATAGCTAGAAGAATCCATGAATGAATCCCTAAAAGAAGTTCCATTTTTTCTTCACATATCCCTGGTCATTAATATAAAATTACCATTTTATATAATGGAATAATAAACTAAAATAGAAATATTATTTGATAAAAAGTACACCATGAACACAATCCATTAAGGAGGAATTGTATTAAATGAATCTAACAATACTTATTATTTTTCAATAAATTAGGTGAATGGGAGAAGGATTAAAAATTTGAAATAATGGTAACACCATAAAATTCACTATTAAATATAATTATGGACAAAGAAATTTGTAAATTAATTTTTAGTTAATAAAACTAAAAAATATTTATAATTATTTGACTCAAAACAATAATAAAACCTGTTTTCGCCTATATTATATGTATTCAGTATTCTATTATCCAATTTTTTAAGTTAAAATATTTTCCCATATTTTATTTATTCTACAATCATTTTGTATTTTATTTTATTTTTTGGTTTTTTTGTTAACTATAATTCCATGTAAGCATGTGATTTTCTATATTATAAATTTAACACATTATGTTTGTTTTCCTCGTATAATGACAAACATATTTGATTTTGTGTCATACCTCAAAATAAATTCATTGTAAAATGTTATAAATTTTATATTACCATTTTTCTTATTTTAATGATCCTTTTTCACATTTTTTATTAGATATTAAAATGTCTTTATTTTCTTGTTAAATACATTATTGTTGATGATTGAATGTTTGATCAAAAATTAAAATTTTTTAATACCATACTGAGGTCTACTTTATCTGATATCAATGAGAGAATAATAATAGTTGTGATTTAGATAATTTTAATGATAATTTTGTATAATTTCATATGTAAATAAAAAATTATTGAAATATCAAAAACAATGTTTTATATTTGTAATAGTGGAAAAAATGTATTATTTCTTATATATAACATTGATATATTATTGATAATTGATTTTATATTATAATTATAACCATTCAAAGCATGTTATGTCCCAGTAACAATTAATTTCATATTATTTAAGAGATATATAATCTCAACATTGATAATTAATTATTTATTTTCATAGTAATGTAATTTTTTACTAATTGTTTATCAAAACTATTAAATAAGAATAATGCTGGAAATCATATTACATTTCATGATTTAATGTTAATTTCATAGAAGGGAAACACACTAGCATGTTTGTACATATACTATATTACCGCTATAATTCTTTATCTTGTATTAATGAAATGGTTTAATTTTATGACACATTATTATGATGGTTCTCAGGTAATTTTTTATATCACATTGCTTTATTATATTCAAATATTTTATGTTAAAAACACCTGAAACACTAATTATAAATTTATTTAATTCAAATTTATGAGAATATTATTTGAATGAATTTGGCTCCCTTTTTACAATTAAATTAGAATATATTTATTTTTTGAAATAATTAAGAACATAAGTTAACAGAATACATTACATTGAACCATATTTTTTATTTTATTGATCCATGTTATCATACATTAGTGCTACTATGATCATTTGGTCACAAGAATCAACATTTTGATTGAGTTTTTCTTTTAAAAATACCTTTTTTTTAATTTTTCATATTCAACCAATTCATATATAATATAAAAAATTTCTATAATTTTTAACTCTTACATCTAATGTATTATGAGAATAATGGATCTAATTTAAGTTTATTAGTATTATTTTCATATATCATGTCATAATATATCTATAGTTATTTTTTTAAAATGTATGTTTTAATGGTTTTGATTTTTTCTAGAAGATGGTGCAACACCCTGATATTTTTGGAATTAATTTTTTTATAAATAATTTAATATTTTTTAAAATTTTATTTCATGCAATTGCGAAAATAGTTTGTATTAAAGAACTATGTCAGGATTGTGTTTTATGCAACACTAATTTATAATGAACAAAATGAACCATAATTAATAACATGATCATCATGTAACACCTACGTTAGCATATATTACATGAAAGGAAGACATTCCTTGATTGCTTGAGTAACAAACAAAACAAATTTTTACAAAACAATATTATATTATTAATATGTTATATTTTATTATATTAAGATATAATGAAGCCATTAAATTAGAATTAATAAATTGTACTAACTAATTTATTAAAATATATGGTTTACACTAATATAATATTAATTAATAGGTAATAATTATTATACATGAATATAAATACCGATTTAATATAAAAGAAACAATTTTTATTATTATAGGTTGTTTAAACATATTAAATTACAATAATTATAATTATTTAGTTATATTAATGTAATATATAATTTATATATTGAATAGAATATTTTTCATATTCATACAGTAGATTTTATAGTCATTGAATAAGAACAAACCTAATTTTAATCAAAAAACATATATATTTATTAAGGAATTTTTACCGCCTTTTAACAGTGAACCCATTTTCAAACTAATTTATTGATCATTTATAGATTAATTGTGATGAAATAAAATACAAATTTTCAATTTTAACATAAACTTTATATTGGAATACATTTTAGACATTTTTATAAAATGATTCATTTGTTAATGAAAAGTTGAAAATACTGAATTTTATTTCCAAACTACTTTTTCATATAATTTATTCAAAATTTTAATTTATATTGTAAAAAAAATTATTTACTAATTAGACAATATATTAATCAATTAATACAATTTAGGTCATTTTATCTAATTTCAAAATGAAATTAGATATAAAAACACAGCGATCCTCTGGTCATTATTACTTTAAAACCCATAGTGTCGTCCCATACGCGTGATTAATTTTACATTAATTTCTTCCACATGTGTTATTTTAAATTGAAATAATGGATTAAATATTTGGAATCATAATAATTTTTAATTTCTATTATGTTCAAAATTGTTTTTCACTAAAATTCATAGTGAATGTAGTTAAAATTAATCATAAAGACTAAAACATAAATTTAAGACCCAAAAGAACCTAAAAAAAATTTAAAATACATTTTTTCAACATTTCGAAACTATAATAAAATTTATCCAAGTTTTACTATAAATGGATCAATATTACATGGGAAAATGTGGGAGGAATTCCTATTCCAAAAATTTACAAGAGTGTCACTCCTCATCAACTATGAAAAGCCCTCCTCTCCCCCCATTTCTTCACACTAATAAATCCATTTAGTTTTAAAAATTATATAATAAAATATCCTAAAAAAATACTACCATACTCTATCAGGATTCATGTTTGGAATAAATTCTTTGATGGGAGACCTTTGGTGAAAACAAAAAGTAGTTAACTGATTAAGAGGTATCACCCTCTCTCAAACTCCATTCTTTTTTATTCTTTCTCCACAACCTCACATTTTCTTGTTCAATGAATTTTTAAACAAACTAGTATCCTAAATTTAATATTAATTTTTTATAATAATTATTCAACCATAACATATAGAAACATACATCTAATGGGAAATAAATATATTGTTTTTTAGTGATGTGAAATCCGCCCTCACTAAATAATAATTGTTCATTTTTCATTCACCACCTCTCATTATGGAAATTATGTGGGGACATAGATTTATATATATCAAATAATACATTTATTATGACATTAATGTTCTTTAATTATTTTCCAACACGTATCTTTATACATTATTTTAGGGGTGAAAATATAATATTATTTAAGGATGTGTAGACTATCGCCCCTCAAGGCAATATGATTTGTTCACACACGCCATGGACTATATTAATGATGGTTTTTGTGAAATTATCAGATATATATTATATTATAATACTACTAGAATTATAATATATATATATATATACCTATATTTTATTTACCTTCATTATTTTAAATCATTAATAAAACAGAAGGAGTGTTCATGCATATGTACATCATACCGTCTCCCAGAATGGTGTAATACATTTCATAATTTTATATAATATAGTCTATTATAATAGACATATACTGAATATAAATGATATTTATATCATGTTTTACATTCTAGAAATCATTATATATGTATAATGATAAAACATATACAAATTAATACACCTTAAATGTATAAAGCGGATATTACCGAAAGTGAATCCTAAACATTGAATTGTTAATAGAAGGGTAATATAATGTCATAATAAAACCATATATGATATTATATATAATTATATGGGTCATTTTTAGATTTATAATAATTTTATATTTATTATACAATAGGTCAGAGTGAGTATAGTCAGAGTGAAGACATAATATAATGAAATTTCACCTTACCATAACCATGGATGTATAATATTATTCTAATTAATATATTGATCTATATTTAAAAATCCATTCGATGATATATATTTTTTGGGGTTTATGTTTCAAGAGTATCAAAATCGGTAAGATAGTTTCGTCTCAATATTCTTTCTTTGAGACACATGTTTTTCATGCACCTATATTATTTATTATAGTGTATATACTATTATTTTACAAGTTATATAATTAATTAATTTATTTTATTGATATTTTTATCTTTATATAATTCCATTTTATTACCTAGACAGAATTATCTGATGTAACCAAGTGGTATGAGTTTGTTGAAACAATCTCGTCACTTTTCATGATTGTAAATGAGTATTCATACTTTGATGAAATATTATTATTCGTCTCTATAGAACCCTCAAGAATTTTATTCAACTCTATTTATAGAATATATATTCATGTATTTTAACCATTTTTATACTCTTTGGTATATTGGATTTTGGAGAATGTTTTTTAAAGAAATTATATATTTACCCTCTCTTTATTTAGAAATTTGGGATTCTTTAAAAAAAATTCTCTCTAAAATTGTGTTCCATGATTATTCTAATATTCCCCAATAATAATAAAACTCAATTTAAACCTTTTGTATTTTATATAATTTTTTAAAAAAACCTTCTTTATCAATTTCCTAATAAGAAATTTTTCAAACCTTTTTCCATGTAAAATAAATGATCTTTTACCAAATACATCATGTATAGATTTACCTTCCATCATTTCTCTTATGAAACCTTTGAATGTTTCAAAGGATAATTTTTATGGAAATATATTTGAAAACAAATTATAAATTTAATGGTTTTTAAAAAATAGTAATATATAATTATATGTTTTTGATGAATTGTTAAGAGAATGTGTTCTCTAAAAAAATTATTATTTATTTATATGGTTTTCAAGAAAATGGTATTAAAATATTTATCAATCTTATAATATATGCTTTTAAGGAATATTTCATTGAAAAATTTTTATAATTTAATTATATGTTTTCAAAATATTTTTATGGATTGTTTCTTCTAAAAAATAATCATCATTCTTTCAAAAAAAAATTCAATTAAAAATGTTTCTAGAACATTTTCATTATTTCGTTATAGGTTTTTAGATATTTTTAAAGAATATTTTTAGTTATTTGATGCTTATTTTTTCAGTTTACAAATAAAAAGGTTTTCAAATAAATGTTCATGTTTCTTTTATTTTTTTCATGTAATATGTTTCTAAAAAATATTACAAGTCCCCTTTATATGTTTTCATTCTATTTACAATGATAATGGTTTTCGAAATTTTTTATCTTCTAATGATCCTTTCTCAATGAAAAATAAATATTTTCCATAAGAATCCTTCCTAAAAGATTATTCAAGATTTTTTACCATCTTAGATGACATCTTTTGGTGTTACTAATTAATTTCTAGTGAAGTTATTTAATATATCCATTCATATTTTTTTCAAAATGTTTAATGTTTTATGGAATGATGTTTATGAATCCATTTTCTCTTTTACAGGTTACAGGTTTATGAAAGATGTTTCCCTTTCATGGGTTATGTGCTTATGTAACCCACTACCTTTTTCTGGTAATTCTTTCATGAAAATATTATGAAATTTATCTTTTATCCACATTATAAGATTTGATTACATCTTTCTGACACTGATTACATTTCATGGGTTATGATATTATTGTTTTTGAATTTATAGGATATGTATGTATGACTTAATTATGAGATTGGTAGGACCTATATCTCCCTCCAATTAATTGGGTAATGATTTATACTTAATATGATATATTTGGCTAGATCAAAGTGAACAAGGTTTAATATTACAGGGATTGAATCAGTAGTGAACTCAGTTGAGAAATAAAATGATGGAACATGGGTTGAAGCTCCTTAAATAAAGGATATTTTTCAACCATGATAATATTAGAAGTGATGCCTTGACTACTATGGAAATCATTATATATGATTATGATTTTTCCATAATTCCAGGGTTTATTCCATAATTTTGATTTCATGGATTATGTTATTGATTAATTTATGAATTATATTATATGAATTGTTATGATTTTTTTTTCTAGGATTCATGTTTATGATCTTTGATATATAGGGTATGATATTCTATTTTCATGATCATAGTATCACACCCTTAAGCTCATGATTATAGTTACATATCTACATTGTTTTCCTTTACCGAGAATCTAAGATGACACCTTTTTAAGTTTCTTTTACCCAGGTTTTGAAGAAATTTATAATGTTTGAGGTGTCTAAGAATGGTTATAGTAAAAAATATCATTGTGGGAGATGATGTCACTCAATTATGTACCAATGTTTATGTTTCCATATTTCCAAAGGAACCATGTTAGTATGGTCTTTGGGGATCTATTTGTATAATATATTTTATATTTACAAAAATTATTGTATTATTAATATATGAAAAATTAGTGTCCATATAGATGTAGCTATTAAGCGAGTCTTGGGATAAATATGGGGAAAATCAATAAGTACATGTAGTGTCGATTTGATTATTCACACCAAATGTTAAAGCGTTGTCTTTTTTTTGTTTCATAAAATATGTAATTTAATATATATTTTAAAAAAATTAAATATATTAAAGAAGTAAATATATCTTTAAAGCCAAGGGAAAATGGATTATAAAAACTTAATACATCAACGTTTGAATAAAAGGAAAAATATAAAAACATGAGATTAAAATTGTATAAATGAAACCAGGTAAAGAAATAATGATTTGAAATTAAATTTTGATTTTAGGGATCAAGATAAAAAATGTTACAAATAAATTATTCTTTAAAAAAATAATAAAAATATAATAATAATGTTTTATCAAAATCTAATGTACTATATATATTGATTTTTCATTCCACTATTTGTTAGATATAATCCAATACGTGATGAATAGAACCCTTGAATTTAATCATGAATTATAATAATCCAAGGAATAAAAGAAAAATGACCCATAAGGTCGATTATTACAATAAATAACATTTTATTCTCTACATAATTAACAATCATTAATCACAACAACATTTTAAGAGGTGGATTTACCTCGCCATCTATATAATTGGTTATATGGATATCGTTTTTTATGAAAAGATATAAAAAAACTAAAGATGATGAAGACATATATTAGTGATGAAGTCCTAATCAATTATGAAAATGATATTTTAATTATAATTAAAAAAATTATTAAAATGAATTAAAATTAAAATCTATATCATCATTTATATAATAAAATGAAATAATGGGGCAAGAAAAAAAAGAAATTGAAAAATATAAAATGGGTCGTACCATTCTTCTCTGACTAAAACCCCTGAACCACTTCCAAAAAATATTATTTATAGAATATTAAAACCACAAAATATGTTAATAATTAAATGGAGTATTAAAATATTTGATAATTCTACATACTTTTTAGACACCTCGGGTTAAGAGGTTCGGTGAAAAAATAATTCATGATGGTCATTTATTAGTTTTTGTGACAGTTCTCCTGTACATTATCGAAAACATAACCTATATTTTCCTCTTCAACAACCAAGAACATAGATTCAATTTTTTCAAAGTATGTTCCTATTTTGCAATTATTTTTTCATTATATTGAGAACACATTTTTTTAACTCTTCATATCATAAAAAATTATTTTTTAAACATTAATGTAATGTATATTAATATGAAGCATATACTATAATACAGAATTACATGTACTTCATGAATTGTCACAAAAAACTCCTGAGATTTCATAATGACCATCATGTAGCCTAAAAAGTCTAATAAAGTGAGATTTCCCATTTTAACATAAATGTTATATTATAAAATATTAAACATGAAAAGTGAAAATAAAGATAATATTAAAAAAATAAATACCATAACAATATTAAACAATAAACTAAATTAAGAAATATTTGGAAAAAAATATATTATTATTATTTAAAATTCGTTAATACATTCCTCTTCAATGTTTATTTTTTACGAATAAAAACTCCAATAATGGATAACAGTTTTTACTAGTTCTACTACCTTATCAAAATGTAAGAGTATTAGTTGTTACTTTGTTAAAATGTTTAGTTTTTGGAATATTTTTCACTCCCATTAAAAATAACTATTTTATGTAGTCTAATACAAAGCTCATAAGGATTACGTTGGATTTAAAGCAAGTAATAATTAATTAATTCTAAACCACTAAAAACCCATTTATTATTCTCTCTTATTCGATGTTCATTTAATAATTGATTACACTGAGTTTACTCACCCACCATGTTGTTCTCTACTTCTAATGTTATCATTCAGAAAAAAAATATTAGAATACATGGATATACTAAATATAAATTTTAATAGAGGGCACGTCTGAGGACATAAATTTTATAACAATAATATATTATTTAAGGGTGGATCAAGGTATAAATGATAATGTTGTTTTTAGAGATACATAATACATTGAATATAATTATTATGATTATCTATAGTCTCATATAGAATTATACATTATGGAATTAATCATTGAACATAAAAAATTATTTACAAAATCATTGACAATTATATAGATAATATTATTATAAATGATGTTGTGGGATATAGTTTGACTAAAATCGTTATTAAATTATTTATTATTGTATCATTATAAATATGTTCAAAAAAATCATCTTTTTAATATAGTTTGTGATATTTATAGAATTCACCATGTTACACACTATTACACTACCATAATATAGAAAAAATAATTCTAAATTCTACTATAGAGTACTAATATTTCATTATTACAAATAATTATATAATATAGAGAATTTTCAAAATATTTCTAAATATAGTAAATAGTGTCAATTATTTTAAAGAGATAATGTCTAAATTAGTAATGGTTGAAATAATAAATCAATCAATTCCAAATAAATGGGAAGTTATAAGATTTTTAATTAATTAGTAATTGATCAATACTGTGAACACAATAGATGATCTTGTGGGAATATTATTACAGTAACACATTGAATTTAAAAACCTCATAGGTGAAGACAACAATAAAAAATGAAATGATTTAAATATAATAACATCATATATTATTATTCATTCGCTCATTTATTATAGTTGAATGATGTAGAATTATATCATGTAGAATGAAAAAAGGAATATAAACATGATAAAAGGAATGAAAAAATGAATAAAAAATATAACATATAGTTTATTGGTATAAAAATGGAATATTAATTCTGTATATACATCTACATATGGAATATATTATTTTTTATAAATATATTACATTTTAAAATGTAATATTTCAATGATTTAAAATTAATGGAATAACATGACTTATAAGATAATTGTAAACAATTATATTAATGGTTCTAGGATATACAATGAGGTTGTTTATTCAAGTGATGAATAAGCGTATATGAAAAAAATATTCTTCAAGATGGAGTTTTCATGTAGGAAACTTTTCTCAAATATAATTTTGAGTCTAATTGTGACAATCCATGTATTAGTAATTAATATGACATATGTGGTGTGATTAAATATGAGGTTGTTCACCTTTTTTCCTGGAAAATGGAAATTACAGGATCACAAAAAAGTTATTTTGGATCAAATATTTTATTAACGTGAGGATGAAAATCATGTATATATATCATCTCCATTCTAGGAATAAAAATAGGAAGTATTATTAAAACATAAGCCTAAAATCGAATGATTAAATGTGGCCTTTTGAAAATTCAACAATTGATGTGAAAATTGTGATAAGATTATATATCCTAAAAGGATGATTAAAAATAGAGTTGGAATTAGTTATATCAGTGATTTTCATAATTTCAATGTAAAATTTTTTATCAATAGATATAATTTTGAATAATACCATATTAATTACTTTAGATGTTTCATGAATGCGAGTTAAACCACTAAATTATAAATTAGGAATCCTCGTTCCTCTGGTCATAAAAATAATTAATTTCTAAATATTAATGTAGTCAATCACCATAATATAATATTGATAATTATTTTTTGTTACCGAATTCATTAATGGTTAATATAATTCGATCCAAAGTAACATGGGTACCAAAAATATTTATTATTTGACTATTCCAGTATTAATCTATTGAATTTATCATGATTGAAATGATGGTTATTTTTTCATAAATCACATTATTAGGGATCTAGTAATGGTTAAAACATTTAATAGATTTTATATAGTCCATGTCTCATTTAGAGATAGGTAAAGAAGAAAGGTAAAGGGATTTCATGATGTTAAATGTTACAAATTTATTATTATACATAAGGTTATATATGTAGATTATTGGTAACATACCATGACTGTCTTGTCCAAAATATATAATATTGGTTTAACTATAATATTAAAAAATTAATAATTTTTGAATTTTAATCATTATTCACCCATGATTATAGATTACTAAAAAGAGAATTTTTTCACTATTAATAATCGTGAAATAAAATTAAAATCGATAAATATTAAAAATGTAATACTATATAATTATACATTATCGAATAGAAGTGTTAATAAGTTTAATTTCAAATTTTTAGAAAATATTACTAATAATTTTTTTGTTCTATTGTTACCTCATATGAATTTGTTTTGGAATGAATTTGTTTAATCATTTTATGAATGGTAAATGCTGGTTGGAGTGATTTAAAGTAATAAATAAACTAATAAGTAACATTACCCATCACCAGGAATAGTCATATTTATTTAAACTTACTTATGTATTAGTCCATAAAGAGTTTATATATACTTATTTGATTGTGGTAAACTATACCAGGTTTACATAGTTACATATTTTTGAACACATAATTGAGACGTTCATAATGTTCACTACCTATTTTTATTTAGTTCCGAATAAAAAATAAATTATGATAGTTTTAATTAAAATTTTTTATAGTGGAACCATTATGAATAAATAATTTGGGAAATTATATAATGATTTTTGATATTCACATAATTCATCAATCCCAAGGACTCTATGTAAAAATATATGAGTGTAAATAAGGAATTTTAATATTTCAATGAAAAAATGAACATTATTGATGGTGATGTAGTCTCCTATGTACTTGTGGGGGGATGTTTTTAACACAAACTATAATGTTACAAATTACATTATTATTAGTATAATTCACATGATGAATCTAAATGATTAATAGAATGGAACATGTCATTGGGATAGTTATTTTTTGGGGCATTTATGTACTACATTATTTCACAAAAAATAATACTTGTGAGAATTTGATTCAATGTTTGATGAGTGTATTTTCCATGGTTAAAACACTCATATTAATAGATACCTTTTTTTACAATAATATTATTATATTAGCTATGGAATATATTGATATTATGATTAATGATAAATAAAAATTAACGAAGGAAACTCTCTTAAAATAGTTTGAGGATGATTATTGATATCTCAAGATTGATGATTCTAAATTATTTGGAAAATTTTTGAAATAGAAGTTACATTAGATAATGAAATGAATGAGATTACCCTACCAAAAATATATAAGTCTGGTATAAATATTCCCATAGATAAATTTACTAGATATATGGATTGTGAAATCTATAATATGAATGAAATCATAAATATTGCTGACATTACACATATATTTTAAAAAATTATTAAAGTATGTTCTTAAATAATTAAATGTCTATTTTTATGTTCTTACAATGAAATTTGATTTGGATAATTTCTTAAAGAATAATGAATGAGAGTTAGTAATCCCAACAGAAGGTCACAAATTCATTGGGACCAAGTTGATATTCAATAATATGTTTGATGAATATAGATAAATTATGACAATTAAAGAAATTTCGTTTGCGTCAAATAATATTTGGGAAGAAGAAATTGGATTGGGTGAGATATTATCAGAAGAATAAAAATAAGAATATATAAAAACTCATTACTAATATACTAATCCTAATTGTTTCATGTTTTATCTTATGGATATAAAAAATACTTTTTAGTATATATTAATATATTAAAATTTATATGTTATACATCCCATAGATTTATTAATATTAATAGGAAATATAATATTTTAAGAATTAAATTGATTAGTAATGAATGATGTAATCCCCTCAAACATGGTTCAAATGGATAGTATATATTCTCTTATAGAACCATTGTGAATAATGTAAATTTTTTCGTCCCAACATTCAAGACTTTTTCTGTAGAGACCCGAAGCTTTACGTACATGGACATTACATTACTTTTGCGGAATACTTAATATATAAGAAAAATAGAAACACAGGGACCGTAATAGTTAAGTGTCTTTGGAAACTCGTAATAAAATATTCTAATCGTCGTGAAAGATCTTCAACATCTCCCATAAAGATCATAATTTTTTTTCTTACCTAAAACCTTTCTTTATTTCCAGGGGAAAAGAAAACATAAAAAGGGTGAGCTCAAATTCTCAGTAAGGGTAAGCATGTATAAAATAAAACATACCATATACATTTGAACTTAAAAAAAACATGAACATTAAAAATCAAGAACAACGACATAAAACATGGAAGTACATAAGGCATAGATCATAATGGAACATAAATCATGATAAAATAGCATGGGAATAAAACATGTAATTGTGGAATCCATTAAACACATGTAATGATTTCCATAGTAGCCAAGGAATTGCTGCCAAGACCATCTTAGTGGACAAAGTACCTTTCTAAATCGAGTTCACTCCTCGTTTAAGTCCTGTTTTACTGAACCGGTTTAACATGCCGTTCTAGCCATGTCTATCTCATGAGATATAAATATTTACCCAATGCATTGGACTGAGATAGAGGTCCCACAAATCTCATAATGAAATCATTATTACCTGTGCCACAAATTAAACATACATCATTCATAATAACCCAATAAATAAAATGGGTTTCTTAAACATCATCCCATCATCACATAATCCATATAAAATAAATGGATATGATTTCATAATAAGAAAAGAGAAACCATGTAAATCATAGAGATATTACACTTGAAACATACACATGTGAAATAATGTCATCTTATAGGAAAATGGTTTTGATAAAACACTTTAAATGAATTCTTGAGGTAAATACCCTTTTTTCTTCAAAATCATTTTCTTTTCACAAAATGTCAATAAATTTTAGAAGAAAAGGTTTTTGTTGAAAATAGTCATGAAATCTTTTGAAGGATGCTTCATGAAAATAAGGCTTTATAAAACCATAAAAATCCTTTCATGCTGTATACGTTAAAAAAAACATTCTTATCGTACTTTTGTCGGAAAAGTCAAAAAAAATACCTCATAACGTAAAAAAATAAATATTCCTTACATACCATGTAGTAAAAGTCAGAAGTGGGTAAAAAGGACTATAAACATACACGAAACCATTTTTAGGAAACATGGACATGGATGATAACAATAACCCCTGAAAATAATTACGAATAAGCAATCTCAGATAAAAATGAGGTTTGCAAAATTATCCCTTACCTTAGTTCCGATATGCGTCTTACGTATCCAAACCTCCTGTATAATGATTTAAATAATGTCATTGACTTATTATAGAATCATATTCACTGTAATTATATCATATATGGTTCACTTATGACTTTATATTAACCGTTCTTTTGTAAATTCCATGTTAAAGAGTGTTTTGGGTAAAATTGTTTCATTTGCCATCCATTTTTTGACATGTAATTATTCATATGATTACATAGATCATGATTACTTAATTCCAGAATATAAAAAATGATTTATATATAATATATATACAGAATATACATATATATGATAGACCGATAAATGGAATGAAATACACCGTTCATGGAGACGGTAGGCCGTACGTATGCATGAACGATGTTTTCGTTTCCTTGTTGAGTTGAATGGAATTAAGTAGATGACATACATATATAAATACATAAATCCAGTAGCTTTATAATTTCATATATTTCATTATTATTTCTTATATATACTTTATAATCGTTCTTAAATGGTTAACATGGAGAATGAATCTCATCGCGTCGTGGAGACAGTAGTCTGTACGTACGCACGAGCGATGATATCATTTCCATAATTATTGAATTGAACTGGAGTGGATGATACAATATATCAGAATCATTATGATGTTATAATAACTATTTATAGTTATTCTTTACACCATAATACCCATCCATGTAAGGTGTTGGTGGAAAAACAGATTACACCATGGCGTGGAGACGGTATTCCGTACGTACGCACGCGCGGTAATTTTGTTTTCCGTAGGATGGATAGAAGGTGAAATGGGGTTGTTTCATATTTATAGTAACATATCAGTATATGAGTGAAACTGATGTTATTACTTCATAATGAAACAAATAAAGAAGAAGAAGTTGAAGAAGAAATAAAGTTTAAAGAATTGGTAATCGGACATTACCTCATCTATGAAGCGCCTCTTTGAGATCTCCTTTTAGGGCACTAAAACTGGTCATTGAAGAAGACCAGGACCTCTAGGATGTTTTTAGGGAAGTGGAAAGGGTAAATGGGCAGGTGTTGGCCGAGCTTGAAGGCTCAATATGGTGTGAGGGAGAGGGGGAGGAGTTGCCCTTTTATAAGGGAGGAGAGGGGCACCTTTGGAATAACTAAAACTATTATTTTATTATAAAGTCAAAATCGGTTTTTAATAGCTCCAAATTGATATTTTTCGAAGATAAGGTGGGTAGGGGTCTAAATCCTCACATACAATAGAATTTAGACAAGTTTAGGTATCAATTTTAACCTTATCATTTAGATTTATCTTTAAGTTAGATAATTTAACATTCACCGTGTCTTCTTGTTTTCTTACACTATAAGGTTAATAAACATACTATATCAAGCCAAACGAACCCCAAGTTGTTTATTATTAATATATATAACCTTATCTATGTCATTTGGCCGAACCTTAGATTTTTAGGAATAAAATAACAATTATTAATATAATATTTGTTTTAAAAACTATTTTATGTCAATTTCGACACTATTTAGTAATTGATTTTTTTGAAAATAATAACAGAATGATTAGTTCTAACCAAGTTAATTAAATCAATACTATCATATCATATTAACCTAGAAAATTATTGTAATTCATAAAAAGTCTAAAATTACATTTATTTGGGTATTTATAACATCAATTATGTCAATATTTCATTAATAAGATAATTACTACATCATCATTGTGTGATAAATAAATTAAAATTTTCAATATCTAAAAATTAAAAATAAAATACCATTATGTAGGAAATCATTTTATATTTCTAATGAATATTTATAGTCTAATTTATCTTATGTATAACCCCGTATTAAAAATTATTTACTTATTAAACTTTGATTTTAACTATTTTAACCCTTCTTTAAATAAATTAATAATAAATGTCCTAATCTAATCCAAGTGAGCCTAAATGGTCATATTTTATTCCTAAGGATGTTTTTGGTTGAATTAAATTTTTCCAATAGAATTAGGACATTTGTTAGGGTAATAATAATATCATTTTTACCCTTAATTACCCTATTTACTTTTAACCGTGGTAAAAAAAGTAAAAAGTTACTCTTCACCAAAAATTATGCTCATCACGTTGAACCACATTTTACTTACTTACATCAACCGTGTCTCTCAGAGTTTTGAAATTTCACTCACAGAAGCGGTAAAATTAAGTTCTACGGAAAATTCATTTTTTTAAACTACCACTTAGTGGTTTCACTATTCATCAAAAAATGAAAGTTTCCAGAAAAATACCAAAAATTAGGCCTAAGCTATATCTGATATTATGAACTCAAAAATGATGTCTATTTTACCAAATTTAAAACATATCAGTTTAATTAATTAGTTTAAATATTAATTCTCATTGTTATAACAAATAGCTTGTTTTTAAAAGATAATAACTATCAAAAGATTGACACTTGTTTATGTCTGGTTTAAATGTGAGATTACATTCAATGACCAACATTGTATTAAATTGTAAAAATATATTCTAAATTTACTTTAAAAATAGTAAAATTAACAATTTATCAGTATTAATTATTTCGATTAAAAAAGATGTTTTTAATAAAAATATAATAATTTTAACTATTCATTAGAATATGAAAGTTATCCGAAAAGTACCAAAATTTCACCCTAAGCTAATTTTGACATTCCGAATCCAAAAATGAAGTCCATTTTGAAAAATAAAATTTAAAATTTTAAAAAGTGGTTATTACTATTCATAACGGCTAGTTCATAATAATATTATAATTATATCTTGTTTAGTGAAACTCGATATTGCTTACTACACACGCTATCGTGGAAGGCCGTGATTGCGTGTAATGCAAGCCAATTCAGGGATGCGTGTAGTGCAAGCTCCTTTTGGTGTAGTATACAACACAAGACATTAATGAAATTAAAAAGAATATTTTTCATAAAATCTCGGGGTGTTACATTCTACCCCCTTAAAATGAATTTCGCCCTCAAAATTCGTCGGGGTTATAAATGGTTTACTACTCGAATGTCTGCTTAATACAAACCCACATCGTAAAAAGGAATACCAAAACTTGGCTTTAAAAACTAAATTATGAAATGTAATGGTTAGCCAAATAAACTAATCACTGGGTTCCACATAGGTGAAAATATGGATATGGAAGTGAAATATAACTATCATGTTCTGATGGAGAGTGGTAGAGAACATGGCTATGTAAAATCCAACAATCACAAATCCATAGATTTGTGATGATCTAAGGTACCATCTGATTCATCGGATATAAGGGCACTAGGACAACATTTTTGGATTTCAATATCATTTCCCTAAAGATGAAAAATTCGAATTAGAAAAAATACTTGCTTGATTTTGGTACAATCTCACTGTTTTTGGTTCTTTGAACAATTTCCACTTCATCTCTTAAAGAAATGAAGTTGAATTTTTCATTTATGAAGTGTTAGTAGATCATGTGATAGAATGATGAGTCATTCCATCTATTTCAGACAAAAGGTTAGAAAAAGTTATCAAATATACATAACTCCATCTATGGTGAGGTTAATCGTATACGATTCCAAAAATGAACTTATACTTCATATATCATACCGCGTAATAAAATAATAATAGTTTCTACTAACCAGGGACTTCCTGTAGGCCAGTGGTAGGCGATAAAGGCCAGTCGCACTTCGGTTGTGGGTTCGATTCCCACAGCCTTGTCCGACGCGATGGGCTGTCGCCCGTCCTGTAGTTTGTCCTTTTTCTAAAACTATATTACTGTAACATCCCATCAATAATATCGAATAAACTTCTATCCTTAAACAATACTAACTTATGTCCAACATAATCCATTCCAATCTTTGGGCATATCCATAATACTGCAGTCCACTCACATAATATAGTGAAAACGATTACCAGATATTTAAACCATCGCTGATCCTCATATATCATAAGATTTGTCTTGTTGGTCACATTCAAAACATTCAAAGGCCTTAATCATGTATTCTCTTGAATACCCATTTAACCTAAGTGAAAACATGAATGCAGTTAAAAGTTAACACTTTCCACATACCAAAATCCTCAAAATTCTATATACTCAAACCATGATATCACTTAGTCCTTATATCAATCATGAGCTCATGAATATTGTCAAACATTTCATTTTCTCCTTATCCATTCATTCTGTGTATATCATCTGCTTTCCAAAATATTTGAATCTCTTTTCATGGTTACCGGTACCTTAAAATTGTTGAAAACCACAATAGAATAATACAAAAATATTCTAATACATAATAAAATTACATCAACAACATTATTCTTGAATACCAATACATAAACACTTCAATCCATCCTGTTCAATTGTTGTCCTGGAATAAGTCCTTCCTTGATTTTGAAGTAACTTTTTAGGTCAGGGCATTGAGTTGGGTAATTCCCATGTTATCCACAAATAATGCATTGAACTCCATAACAGTCTGTCACTCTATGACCCTTTTCTCCACACAGATAACATCGGTCCCTCCATTTGAGGTATTCCTCAAGGTTCTTCTTCCCTTCTTTAGAAATCTCAATCTTCCTTTCTTTATGCTCCTCAACATGCGAACATGCATAATAGTTTATCTTCCTCTTCTTTGATGAATTAGGCATACCACTAAATTTCACCTTGAAAATCATATATCGCGATTACTGATTCGGCATAACCACAATATATTTCTCTTTGGGAATTATAAAATTTTGTTGCTCATAGTCACCAATTTGTCCATTAGATTCAATGTTAACAGAATTCCTTTCGGTTCCCTCCATTAACTAAAACACAAAAAGAATTATGTGAGAGGAACAAATCATGCTAGAGAAAAAAACTTAGTAAAGGGGGATTACCCTGAATATTTAATATCTTAGCTTAAATTCTAAGACCGTTAGTGAAATTCGTGGACTATAACCTATACGTATACTTAACCTTAGAGACATCCCTAGATATACCTTAGAAATATCTCTAGGGATCTCACTAACGTTTTCGCATCCTAGTTTCCAAAGGTTGACTAAACCTTTCCTCTGATACCAACTGTAGAGACCCGAAGTTTGACGTACATGGACATTACATTACTTTTTCAGAATACTTAATACATAACAAAAATAGACACACAAGGACCGTAATAGTTTAGTGTCTTTGGAAAATCGAAATAAAATATTCAAATCGTGGTGAAAGATATTCAACATCTCCCACAAAGATCTTTCCTTTTTTTACCTAAAACTGTTCTTTATATCCTGGGGAAAAGAAAACATAAAAAGGGCGAGCTCAAATGCTCAGTAAGGGTAAGAATGGATAAAATAAAACATACCATATACATTTGAACTTAAAAAAACATGAACATTAAAAATCTTGAACAACGACATAAAACATGGAAGTACATAAGGCATAGATCATAATGGAACATAAATCATGATAAAATATCATGGGAATAAAACATGTAATTATGGAATCCATTAATGACATGTAATGATTTCCTTAGTATCCAAGGCATTGCTGCCAACAACATCTTAGTGGAAAAAGTCCTTTTCTGAATCGAGTTCACTCCTCGTTTCAGTCCTATTTTACTGAACCAGTTTAACCTGCCATTCCAGCCATGTCTATCTCATGAGATATAAATCTTTACCCAATGCATTGTAGGGAGATATAAGTCCCACCCATCTCATAATGAAATCATTCTTACTTGTGCCACAAAATAAACATACATCATTCATAATAACCCAATAAATAAAATGGGTTTCATAAACATCATCCCATTATCCCATAATCCATATAATAGAAATGGATATCATTTCATAATAAGAAAAGTGAAACAATGTAAATCATAGAGATATTACACTTGAAACATACACATGTGAAATAATTTCATCTTAGATGAAAATGGTTTTGATAAAACACTTTAAATTAATTCTTGAGGAAAATATCCTTTTTTCTTCAAAATAATTTTCTTTTCACAAAATGTCTTGCAATTTTAGAAGGAAGGGTTTTTTGTTGAAAATAGTCATGAAATATTTTGAAGGAATATTCATGAAAATAAGGCTTTATAAAACCATAAAAATCCTTTCATTCTATATACGTTAAAAAACATTCTTATCGTACTTTTGTCGGAAAAGCCAAAAAAAATACCTCGTAACGTAAACAAAAGAAAGATTCCTTACATACCATGTAGTAAAAGTCAAAATTGGGTAAAAAGGACATTAAACATACATGAAACCATTATTAGGAAACATGGACATGGATGATAACAATAACCCCTGAAAATAATTACGAATAAGCTATCTCGGATAAAAATGAGATTTGCAAAATTATCCCTTACCTTAGGTCTGATATGCTTCGTACGTATCCAAACCTCTTGTATAATGATTTAAATAATGTCATTGACTTATTAAAGAATCATGTTCATTGTTATTATATCATATATGGTTCACTTATGACTTTATATTACCCGTTCTTTTGTAAATTCCATGTTAAAGAGTGTTTTGGGTAAAATCGTTTCATTTGCAGTCCGTGTATTTACTTGTAATTATTCATATGATTACTTAGATCATGATTACTTAATTCCAGAATATAAAACATGATTTATATATAATATATATTCATAATATACATATATATAATAGATTGATAAATGGAATGAAATACACCGTTCATGGAGACGGTAGGCCGTATGTACGTATGAACGCTGTTTTCGTTTCCATATTGAGTTGAATGGAATTAAGTAGACGACATAAATATATATACATAAATCCAGAAGCTTTATAATGTCATATATTTCATAATTATTGCTTATATATACTTTATAATCATTCATAAATGGTTAACATGGAGAATGAATCTCATCGAATCGTGGAGACGGTAGTCCGTACGTATGCACGAGCGATGATATCATTTCCATAATTATTGAATTGAATTGGAGTGGATGATACAATATATAAGAATCATTATGATGTTATAATTACTATTTATAGTTATTCTTTAAATCATAATACCCATCCATGTATTTTGTTGGTGGAAAAAACAGATTACACCACGGCGTGGAGACGGTATTCCGTACGTACGCACGCGCGGTGATTTTGTTTTCCGTAGGATGGATAGAAGGTGAAATGGGGTTGTTTCATATTTATAATAACATATAAGTATATGAGTTATACAGATGTTATTTATTCATAATGAAACAACTAAAGAAGAAGAAGTGGAAGAAGAAATAATGTTGAAATAATTGGTAATCGGACATTGCCTCTTCTTTGAAGCGCCTCTTTGAGATCTCCTTTTAGGGCACTAAAATTGGTCTTTGAAGAAGACCAGGACCTCAATGATGTTTCTAGGGAAGAGGATAGGATAACATGGCAGGGGTTTTCCAAGCTTGAAGGCTCAAAGTTGTGTGAGGAAGAGGGGGAGGAGGTTCCCTTTTATAAGGGAGGAGAGGGGGACCTTTGGAATAACTAAAACTATTATTTTATTATAAAGACAAATTCGGTTTTTAATAGCTCCAAATTGATATATTTCGAAGAAAAGCTTGGTAGGCGTCGAAATCCTATCATCCAATAGAATTTAGACAAGTTTAGGTATCAATTTTAACCTTATCATTACGATTTAACTATAAGTTAGATAATTTAACTTTCACCGTGTCTTCTTGTTTTCTTACACTATAAGGTTAATAAACATACTATACCAAGGAAAACGAACCTGAAGTTGTTTATTATTAATATATATAACCTTATATAAGTCATTTGGCAGAACCTTAGATTTTAAGGAATAAAATAACAATTAATAATATAATATTTGTTTTAAAAACTATTTTATGTCATTTTTGACACTATTTAGAAATTGATTTCTTTGAAAATCATAATATAATGATTAGTTCTAACCAAGTTAATTAAATCAATACTAACATATCATATTAACCTATAAAATTAGTGTAATTCATTAAAAGTCTCAAATTACATTTATTTGGGTATTTATAACATCAATTATGTCAATATTTCATTAATAAGATAATTATTGCATCATCAATGTGTCATAAATAAATTAAATTATTTAATGTCTAAAAATTACAAATAAAACACCATTATGTAGGAAATCGTTTTATCTTTCTAATGAATATTTATATTCGAATTTATCCTATGTAAAACCCCATATTAAAAATGATTTACTTATTAAACATTGATTTTAACTATTTTAACCCTTCTTTAAATAAATTAATAATAAATGTCCTAATCTAATCCAAGTGGGCCTAAATGGTCATATTTTATTCCTAAGGTTGTTTTTGGTAGAATTAAACTTGTCCAATAGAATTAGGACATATGTTAGGGTAATAATAATATCATTTTTACCCTTAATTACCCTATTTACTTTTAACCATGGTAGAAAAAAGTAAAATGTTACTATTCACCAAAACTTATTTTCATCTCGTTGAACAACATTTTACTTACTTACATCAACTGTGTCTCTCGGATTTTTGAAATTCCACCCACAGAAATAGTAAAATTAAGTTTAATGAAAAATTCATTTTTCTAAACTACCACTTAGTGGTTTCACTATTCATCAAAAAATGAATGTTTCCAGAAAAATACCAAAAATTAGGCCTATGCTGTATTTGATATTATGAACTCAAAAATGATGTCTATTTTACCAAATTCAAAACATGTAAGTTGAATTAATTAATTTAAAAATTAATTCACTTCGTCAAAACAAATAGCTTTTTTTTAAAGATAATAACTATCAAAAGATTGACATTTGTTTATGTTTGGTTTAAATGTGAAATTACATCCAATGACAAACATTGTATTAAATTATAAAAACATATTCTAAATATACTTTAAAACCACTCAAATTACCAATTTATCACTATTAATTATTTCGATTAAAAAGGTTGTTTTTAATAAAAATATATTAATTTTCACTATTCATTGGAATATGAAAGTTATCCGAAAAGTACCAAAATTTCACCCTAAGCTAATTTCGACATTACGAATCCAAAAATGAAGTCCATTTTGAAAAATAAAATTTACAAAATTTCAAAAAGTGGTTATTACTATTCATAACGGCTAGTTCATAATAATATTATAATAATATCTTGTTTAGTGAAACTCGATATTGCTTACTACACACGCTATTGTGGAAGGTCGTGATTGTGTGTAATGCAAGACAAGTCAGGGATGCATGTAGTGCAAGCTCCTTTTGGTGTATCGTACAACACAAGACATTAATGAAATTAAAAAGAATATTTTTCATAAAATCTCGGGGTGTTACATTTTCTATGGAAAATATAATTATTCAATATATATATATAAACATATTTGTCTATTTAAGTAATTATTTATGGATAAAATTTTATAATTTTATTATTAATGAATTTTACTTGATTGTTATTAGAATGTTAAAATCCTTTATTTGATTTTATATTTATCATAGAGATGAGGAAATATTATCAAATTACGGTAAATATTCTTAGGAGTTGGAAATAATATTAATATTGGATTTAAGTAACAGTTCGAGAACATTAGATTGAAATGGTTTGATGCTGGATTAACTCACAACTGGAAGTTTTTTTAATTAAAATTAAATTTATATAATTATTGAAAATATCATGTCTTTTTTAAATATAATATTGTACTTAATGTATTATCTGTGTATGTGTATTGGATTTCAATAACATAATAGGGTATATGAAATAATAGTAGTTAATAGGATTAATATTTTGTTAAATTAAATATCAATGTCATGTTTTTATATTCATAAAATACTTCTTTTGTTCTATTCTTCAATTTAGATTATTACATAAGTTGTTGAAAATTTGACAAGAACATTTTGAATGTCATGTGTCACATAAAAATAACAATTTTACTTTCATGGGGGTTCAAATCTAATATAATTTTTGGAATTTTAAGCTACATAGGATGAATATATAGTTTTTATAAATTATTATTGTAAAATAATTGAATAATGTTTCCTCTACTATTCATTGGAATAAACTATGACGGTATGACAGTTATGAGTAGGAATTTAACAAATATATCAATTTAAAATAATACTCCAGAACACACAATTATTATGTATGTTGATGTTAGATATCATTTTATAATGGATCATGGGTATAAGGCATATAAATCTATGGATATATATAATATTTTCACCAGATGAAATGATATAGTTATCATCAGAACATAGTATTTTTTTTAGAACTGTATAGTTTCGTTTCACAACATATAAATTTTTAGTTAACTATATTGTGATAAATATTCCTTATTGCATGAATTAGTTTTTGATATGAATATATTTTTTAAAAATATTATGAATCATATCATGTGATCTATGATAATTCTTATTGTATCAAAGACAATGAATGTGTTATCAATAAATTCAATGAGAATTACAGTGATTTTTGTTCTATATATATTGAATGTTTCTCAATTATTTCTATGGAAATAATAAATAATCTATTAAATGATGGACGTTATAAGTTGAGATAGTGTGGACTACCTCATACCTTCCAACCCTAGATGAGGTTATAGTGAATAATCTGAAATATTTTAATGATTCCAAGAAATAAAATAACAACATTTCATGTTCAAATTCATATATATTCAAGAATCAATAACATTTATCATTAAAAAAATGAGAATTTATAACATTAATGTAATTATTTCTAACCAATTATAATATATATTATATATCATTCTATAGATTTAGAGTAATCATTATAATTCTTTGAAAATATTATATATCTATCATTTAACTTTGTTTTATTCATCAATGATCAATAGGGTATGTGCATAGGTGTTCTTGAATCCGTTTTTTGTTTCATTTTATTTTCTATTATTTCATTGTGGATGGAAATCAAGTTTTTATTTGAAAATATATGGAATCATCAAATAAAAAATCAACATAAAATAAATATTGATAAGAAAATAACAAAGAAAATATCACACCTTTTAAGATGAAATGATCAAAAATGAAATATTCTTTATGTAAATAAAAATCTTGTATGGAATCATTTAATAATTGTGGGGATTTTCATATTAAATAATTTAAAGGGGAACTAATATATACATTAATTCTTGATATTAAGTGGATTAGTGATTAAAATATTGTATAATTAGATATATTATTGTAACCCAACATGAAATAGACCATTATATATATTGAAAATTCCCTCATGTTCAGTTGGGATATAAATGGATTTTATATATAATTTATGCTGATAGATAACACTAGTTATGTTGGTTTTTAAATTATGAGTGATTAGTATCATCATCATGTATCAATGTAACCTTAATTTATATTTTAGATATGTTTATGAGAGAAAAAGATAGATATTATATTGGATATGAATAATTTAATGACGCATAAAGAGTAACATTTCATAGGTGATGGAATATTATGTATGATTAATATGATGTGACATGTAGGGTGGAAACTACAATGAAAATTTACATGAACTATTCTATGAATATAATCCAAAAGAGAATCCAATCACACTCAAAAGATATTCCAAACATGAGGTTTAAATGGGATAAATAAAAATATTAGTCATAATTTATTGACACGCTCCACAAGAATGATGTTTTAGAAAAACATTTAATGAATAATATTGATTTACCATTGAAAATTATTTCAAAATAGTTTTTTTTATAGAAGAAAAATATGGAAGGGTGTGATTTAAATTTTGTTATGGATGACAAAAATATCTCTCTTAATAGACATTATTTCATTATGAACCATGAAGTGAAGATAATTTATAATGTATTAAATTTTTATAATTACATTTATTGCTGACTATTATAGTTTATAAAAATATTATAACCCCTCTCAACCAATAGGATTTAGTTTTTTCATAATTAATGAAAAGGTAGATTATGGAGGAATAATATAGGTCACATGATGTGAATTTTCCAAATAAAGATTATTAATAATGATATATGTTTGAATAAATTATTTATAATCAAAATATGTAGAAGGAAAAGAATCTAAAACCCCTTCCAAATAAGTCTTATATGAAAGTTTACATTAATAAAGATAATAATATAATAGGAGTACCTCAAAAGATGATAATAATGGAATGAAATAATATAATGTATTTAATTAATGAAAATGATTCTAAGGAAATCTCTCAATTTGAGAAGAGTTCTGTTTGAAATAAATCTTTTATATTGATGAAATTACATCTAAAAAACTAAACCCATAGTTTATATTTTTTTGATGATTCATTATATGTAGTTCGATAATAATCCATCCTCGAATAAAGGGTCCAGTTCACACTATTTGTTTTGGATATTTTAATACCAATTCATAATACGAACAATACATGATTATATAAAATTAAATCCATAAAATATATATTAGAGATGATGAACCCACTATTCATAAATCATTGAAAATCCCATTCATGGGATCAATCTGAAATACATCTAAATAGTTCACATATATTTTTTATTTTTGTGATTAGAGAAATTAAGAGTTAAATATTTTGCTATATGAGAAATTAAATAATAAAAAATTTATAAGATAACACATAAAATGTTTAGTAATCAGGATTATTATAATAATATAACATATTAGTGTCTTAAAATGAAATAGAAAATTTTGATACATTAATATTTGTTAATGATATTTTCTTTATTTAATGGAAGTTTATTAAAGAAAATAAAAACAATACAAGAGAAATATACCATCATGGAACATCCAATAATCATATTGAATGATTTATGTTATTGTTGTTCAAAAGCCTAGGTTTCAAATTAAAAACATCATGAACCCCCTTATGCAGATGGGAATAGCACTGGATGTCAATTAGTTGGAAAAATCAATCTCCATAGAAGAATGAATGATCATCAGGTCACTCCGTGAAATCCATATACACTCCTTTCATTCCATTCTCAACAACAAAGTAGGCCACTCCAGGTGGTTCAATGAAGTAGATCCTTAATTGATGAAAATGTTTTCATGATTGTAGTCCACTCTAGGATCATCAAATTAGTAGAGCTCTTGAATTAGTAGCCTAGAATTCCACTTCATTCCTGTAGAAAAATTATAGAAATAGACCACTCCATGGAATCTGAAAAAAGAAAAAGTAACCAAACATTCCCCAAGGATTATTTTCAAAATATATAAATATAAAAACCCTTACTTATCAACATCAACAAAAGATGATCAGAAATCATAATAAACAATAAATTGGAATTAATACACCACAAATAACATTTTAAAACTAAATTAATATGAAAAATAAGAGACAACTTACAGAAGTCTAAAAATGGGAGAATTTTCACAATACATTTTTAGAGAAGGAAAAAGATCATCTGGAACATGATCATACCTTGTAAAATCCACTCCATTGACACTCTTATATTCAATACCATCAGAAACCTAATTGTATTCCAAATAAATATGAGTGATAAAATAATTCATAGGAAAGGGAGTATCCAAAAAATTAATCTAACGATTAGGTAGCTTCCATGAAAAGTGATTAAGGGCCATTATAATAGTAGATAAGACAAGAGTAGAATAACTCTATATATATTAATTATCCAATCCACTATTTTCATCTTGTTCGACCGCAATAATAATACCATGAATTTCACCCTTGAGTGAAGAAGAAAGGCCACAAATACTATGAATGAAACCAATAACATCCTATTTTTGAATTTTGAAGATAACACTATAACTAGAGAGCCAAAGATTACTTCTAGAAGATACATCATTATTATCATTTATCCAACTAAAAAATGATTCCCTTCAAAAAACATAAAATGTTCCATACTAAGGCATGAGGTTTCCCTTGACAACTATCTTGTTATGTTTGGAAAATAATGAACCGAGTTGAAGAAAATTGTTTCTTTGGTATATCTACATTACAAACAGAAGAATGAGTTGTTGATAAAACCCCACTGAGTGTGAATAGAAAAACTACAATGAATAATCATACCCATAATAATGGTTAACTAATTTGTGGAAACAATCGTACTAGAAATAGAGGACAACATCATCTTCATGTTATTGCAAATGATTTTATAAATTGTGCTGATCGTGGAAGCTAACCTGATCAAATGAATATTTATTTCATTTTCCGTCTTTGGAATTTCTGCACAGAACTGAGCATTTAAAACCTGAGTAAGAGGGACCCCTTCAAAAAAATGAGTAACTAACCTGAAAACAGAAACATGAATAAAATCCCAGTATGTTTGAAAGAAACAATACCCTAAAATATATGGACTAGGAGAGAAACCAATATTAATACAAATGACCACATCCTTTATTTCAAATTCCAAATGGATAGATGTAATGGTGGAATTATCCTCTTGATTGACATGACTCAGAATAATACTCTCCACTGGATCAACAAAAGGGACATTCCCATTGATGTGATCCTTAAAATACGTTACAACACTTTCAGAATGTTCCTTCCTATTTTGAAAGACATTATTCCATTTTCTGAACAATGGATGTGGCCTCTAAACCATTCCAATTCTCTAGAAATATTTGAAATATTTAGAGTTTCTATAAAAATATCTCAAAGAATTATCCTTCAAATTAAATATTTTCCATGAATAATAATGATTCAACAAATTATTATGCATGGAAAGAAGTTGTGTCCCACTCAAAACATCATTAGACATGTCAATTGAAGAAATTTAATGTCTTAAAAATTCTGTATATATTTTTAAAACATATAGAATTATTTTGAGAACTCAAAATCTGACGGTGCATGATTCTGAGGCCCGAAGTGCCCGAAATGATCTGTCGAAGTATGGTTGTGTTTTAATTCACACGCATAAGAATTTTTCCAGAAAAAGTAAAATAAATTGTAAATGGTAACTGAGATTTGATATCTGATGACACTATTATGTTCAGAATGGAGCATTTAACCAAGACATGATTTAAGTTGTATTGGGGAGGGCCTCCTGTGAGAAACCCCAAAAATGGCACAATCGTAAATAAAATTATGAAATATATTATTTTATTTTTCACATTCTTATATCTCATAGATGGTATATCAGATTGACAATCTGAGACCACCGATGAACTCATGACGTCATGCTTTATTTATGAATATACTAACTTTGGCTGGCATGAGCCACCTGTGAAATATAGTTTTTGGCTGTAAATAAAATATGTTAGTGACAATTATTTTATTATAAAATAAATAAAATTTAAATGGAAACACATATTGAAAATCCAAGAGTACCATTGGGTTCTTTGGGGGGTGTTTAACTTAGGCAGAGCCTAACCTTGACTAACACGAGTTGAGGGTGCCTTTTATTAATTTTTTGAACATTTTTTCGGGTATGTTCAGTAAACACACAAGTGGAATTTTGTAAATTTTGAACCAGTAATCATAATTGAAATCTGAGGACACCGTTGAACTCGAAGCACCGATATTCGCTTAAGGAGTACTTCACCTTTACTGCAATGGTTCGATGGTAGAAGTTAGTTTTTCATATTTTCGGTGGAGAAAGAAAAAAAGAAAATATATAAATTTTTATTTATTATATTTTAAACCACCATTTTGAATTCATGGTGGTGGGGACCACCTGAACTCCTAATTTATGTTGGGAAACCCATGGTATTCCCCTAGTTATTGTTCCAACCTCAATTTACATAATGAGCCAACGTAGCTTCTTAAAATAATCACCTTAATTTAATAAGTTGTCTCCTCTTTTTCTTGAGTTTGGGGAAAGCGTTGGCAACAGGAGAATTGGGGAGAGAATTTGGAGGATCATCTTCTTCAACTAATAACACTATCAAAACAAGATCATCCTCTAGAATCGGAGAATGAGGACAATGTTTGAGCCCGGATCAGAAATATCTTGAGGGGGAAATGAACACTGACGTCACCATCTCATCGACTTCATCTTCTTCCTCACACCACCTCCAACGGACAATCGTTGTAGGGGTTTTTATATATGTTTGAATTTGTTTTATTGATTCTTCATATCCTAAATTCATGAAAATGGTGGCCAAAAAAATATGGCCATCGTCCCACACATAAACCGTGCCCCTCATTCTTTTTATTCTTCGCGTGTTTATTATGCGTTCTTCAATGCCTAAAATTTACTGGTGCAGGAAACATGGAGATTTAATGATTGCAATATATGGATGCCAATCCCTTGACACAAGGATTGAAAATATGTGAACGTTTAATTTTTTTGCCTTGGAATGAAGCCACAATGGCTCGTGGAAGGAGGCAGCCATATATTTATTGGCATTGGAAACGAATTATTCTGTTTAGCACGATATATGGACGTTGTGCCCTCGAACCGAAGATCACGAATAAGAGATCATTTTATTTTTCGTTTTTATAATGAAGATGCAGTGGGTCGTGGAAGGGTAATTGTGGAGGTGAAATTCAGATGTGTCTTTTGGGTGCAACTTTGGCCGAGATTGGCGGTGTGATGGCAGTTCAGTGTGGCTGGTCTAGGTGGCGTGGTGGCCATCCAGAGAGCGGGGTGCAGTTTTTTCCCTGTGTGTTTTTTGGGAGGTGTGAGTATGTCTGTGTTCATCTCAGTGGAGGCATGATTAGCAGATGGAGGTTGAGATTTTACATTGGTGATGGAACAAGAAAATCCTGAAAGGGGTTAATAGGAGAGAAAAAGTAATTGAAATAAATTAAATCAATAGTAAATTGAATAGAAAAAAAAGGGGGAGGCGCTATGTGGAATCACATGGAGAAAAGGATGCCATGAGAGAGTCTCAATTTAGAATTTATAAGGGAAGAAATAAAAAATTAAAATAATAATTATATAAATAAAGTTATTATTATTTTTGGTTTTAAAACCATTATTCGTGTGAAACCTATCCATGCGACCTCTTTTTAACGAACCGTATGTGGCTGTAAAACCCTAACATCGAGACCGAAATTATGAGTCCAACATTGGGTGTCTTTAGCGGGTTTTTGGATCGGGCAGCTGAAACTCTAAAATAATAATAATAATATATTATTATTAAATATTCGACCCTCCATAACTCATATGTGTGACATCCGATTGACGTATCATCTATGGCGACCTGATACTGTCATCAAGTTGGTTGATTTAAGTATAATGTTGAATATTAAATTCTGGTTTGTGGCTAGGGTTCATGAAACACCCAATATTATTAATATTATTATTAAGGGATCTTTTATTTGACATATCTCCCTCATACGGTGTCGAAATGACGAACCATCTATGGAACCAAAAACCTTGGATCAAGACAGTTCTTTTCCTATACCGCACATGGGTTTTTAATAATGTTGGGGTACAACTGAGTTGGATTGACACAAATTCAATCAGACCCTTGGGACTAATAGGATAATAACTTATAGACCAGTTGTCTGATTAATGCCCCATCGTTTTCATTGAGACCCCTTTTACATGGAAGTCCTTTCTTTTACTTCTTCATGGAACATCGATGCAGTTGGAGTATTGGCCTGTGTCTTGAGGAGAAAAACATCTTGGAATTATGCGAGCTTCGTGTGGGATCCCTGTAGTTAGATGTATCTTGAGAAAGGGATCCTTTTGGGTCTATGATTGGGATCCTTTATGGGTCGGGGTTCGTGAGTCTCACTTGGATCCGCTCTAGGAATCCATGTGGGAATACTCTAGGATCATATGTGGGACTGTTGTACTATGATCCTATGTAGATTTGATGACGTAATAGGATCTTTTATGGGGGAAATGATGTACAAGGATCATGTGTGGGTCTGAGGATATACTAGTATCCTATGTGGGTCTAACGATATACTAGGATCTTCTGTGGGTCTGACGATTTAATAGGATCCCTTGTGGGTCTGACAATGTACTAGGATCTTGTGTGGGTCTAACGATGTACTATGATCCCGTGTGGGTCTAAGGATGTACTAAAATCATGTGTGGGTTTGATGATGTACTAGGATCCTATGTGGGTCTAACCACGTACTTGGATCGTGTGTGTGTCTGACGATGTACTATGATCCAGTGTGGGTCAGACGATGTACTAGGATCTTGTGTCTCTATGACGATGTACTAGGATCCTATGTGGGTATGACGTTGTACATGGATCATGGGTGGGTCTAATGATCTACTAGGATCATTTTTGGGTTTGATGATGTACTAGGATCCAATGTGGGTCTGACGATGTACTAGGATCGTGTGTGGGTCTGACGATGTACTAGGAAATTGTATGGGTGTGACGATGTACTAGGATCATGTGGGTATTTGATGATGTATTAGGATCTTTCGTTGGTCTGATCATTTAGTATCCTACATGGTTCTACATTTTAACAGAGTAATATGATTTAGTACATATGTCTAATCATCACTATTGTGGTACTAATGTTATACATGGTGTGGGCTATGTCTTTTCCTTTGTGGTATTCTTATGTGTGGCATAACTGTGTGGTACTTACCTTTGTGGTGTTACCTTTGAGGTATTCTTATGTGTGTCATACCTTTGAGGTACTTACCTTCGTGGTAATCATTCATTTGTGGAATAGTTTTACTTTGGCCAAGGATTTGGGCCTTGAGTTTCCCCTTAAATGAGATGGGTATATTTTATAACATAGGTATATATATAGGAATATACCTAAGTAGGTTTGTCAGTTGTTTTCATATTTTGTGGTTATTCATTGTGGGATTTGTGAGACCATCGAGGGTCTCAAGGTCCCTACCGTGTATCGTTATACTAACCCTTGCAAGGGTTACACCAACACATTGTTGTGTTTGGTACATACGACGGACAACACTGAGTGAGGACGAGAGTACAAGGACTTGAGGTATCTCTGAGGTGGACATTAGAAGAGGCATTCCACAAAGATTATTGTTTGAGAGTTGTACCTACCCTTCAGGTAGGGTCCTTGGTGGGGGTTCACATGAGCTGTTCAGTTTACTTTAACTTTTCCGCTTTCTTGTACATTCTAGTTGGGCTTGTCTTCAGGGCCCCATTTTTATAATGCAGACACTCTTATTAATAAAAAATTTACTTGTTTTCATATCTTTATGTGTGCTTGGTTGCATGTGTTTACAAGTAAAAAAGTCATTACCTTCCCGGTTTTTAGAGAATACTCCATTTGGTGCCTGTCGCCAGCCCCTGGCCTATGGAAGGTGGGCTTGGGGTAGTCACGGAACATGCCCCGATGGATAGCTCATGAAAAATTGGTATTTGAGGAGTCGGTTATAGCATAGAACATTAGACTATAATATTTTTAACGGAAATAGTGTTATGTGTATTGAGTGTGGTTATCAGTTTTTGGAATCCCGTGTTGGTGCAGCGGCTGATGTATCCATACAGTAGGACCCTGACTTCAGATTTCTGACAGAGTGCACGAAAACACAGATTGTGTGTTTGTTTTGAAACTTTGTCTTACGTTTTCTTGATTCAGATCACCAGGTATAACTTAATGATTGTGGAACACCTATTCTTTATTAGGATTCCACTGCGTAGACTGAGAGTTATGATTCCCGATGGAGTACACGATGACGGACCACCGAGCGACGAGGCATCGATGCATGGTCGTCTTACTACGGTGGCACCTTCATCTGGTGTACCAGCTACACCACCACCAATTGGTCATCAGATACCACCATCTGCCCTAGAGGACGGCACATGTTGACTTAGCGCATTTCATGCGTTCCTGCAATAGGGGCCTCTAAGGATTCGAGGCGAGACAGTTTCCCATGAAGGAGACGGCTGGCTGGAGGTTGTGGCCAGATTGTTTCACCAAGTTGAGACACTAGTATAGATAGTGTTGATCATAGCTTCTACTATCTTCCAGTGAGTGACCATGAATATGGTCTACATCGTGTTGATGCTTCGGTACGTGGATCATTGCCTGAGATAGTACTTTCTAGTAGGGATTCATTTATATCACTACCTGTTGGGAATCAGTTTCAACTAGCGGTACCAGTAGAGTAAACATTTAGGTTTTGTGACTTATGCGAGTTTCAACATTAGATACCCCTCAGGTTCCGATGCAATCCCCACTCATTGGCAGTTGAGGACTGGATTGAGGAGGTATTTGAGAGTTCTCTAGAGATTCTACTGCTACAATAGGACTACATTTTGGTAGCTGCGTATTCATCGAGACCTACCGACCATTCCAATTACTCAATTAACATGATATCAACAGTGCTTCAGGGTTCCCACATCCATGAAAGGGGTGTTTAAGTACATCCAAGATAGAACTATTCTTCTATTCATTCCTACTTATGTTAGGGTGCTAGAGATAACCTTTGTGGTTAAATTTTATTTGGATGAGTAGATAGATCCAGTGGATGTTAGCATTGGGAAATTATGAAATTGGTGCAAGTCATAGAGAATTGGTAATGTAAGATGATTCAGGAAGATGATGTGATAGGGACAGATGAATCTGTAGGGAAGCAGATGTAGAAGAAGAGTTAGGAGAGAAGAAAGAGGTGGTGTACATTTCTACATGTTACAACCACCCCCCATTGTGTTCCCCTCTAGGTTTAGGGAGTTGGAGGACATGGGAAGAGAGATGTTTCATGCGGTCAAGGAGTGCAACCCATGGGCTCTAGGAATTATTTGAGGTATAGTCTGTGTCTATTAACTAGATACCGTGACAATCGACATTGAAGATAATCATTCTTCATTCCAAGAATATTGGAAAAGACCTAGAGTTTCTGGTTAAACTCTTGACATGACCCTCACATACGGAGATAACCTGGGAGGAGACTCAATAATCAGTCATACGTTGATGGTCTGATCTAACACTAGAGGCGAGAGTTTCAGTTGGAACCTCTTGTAGGCAGCGTCGAGGCCTTAAGAAGTTGTTTTGGGTATGACAGGACATCCACAATTTCATACTCATATTGACATTATTAGACAAAATGGTTTTGGTTTATCAAAAATGTTGGGATGGGGTTTTCCTTAGTCGGTGAAAAATAAAAACCAGGAAGCACAGGATAAACTCTGGTATAGGAGGGTGCAGCTGATCACTCGTGATTCAGCCAGCCTCACCCTCATGGAAGCTAATGCTTTGAGTTTTGAGTTTCCAATAGTAGTGTCTAGAGTTCCTACAAGACTGACATTGAGATATTCTATACTCTTGGGAAGGGGAACATGGTAGTAGACACACTCAACATGAGGTCTGGCCTACAGCTGTTGAGTGAGGTGATAGAGCATCTAGCCTCTTTGCAGATTTCATTGTTGGATTGAGATATATATGCTTTTCATTATTATCTTATAGTCTCTCCCCCACTTCTTCAGCGAGTTAGGGAGGCACAGTGTCGGGATGCTGATAGTGAGGCTTGACGTTCTTAGCTATCCTCATGGAAGGCACCTGATGGATTCATTGAATGTGGGGTGCACGTCTTCCTCTCAGTGGACATACCATGGTACATGTAGCCTTATAGAAGGATGTGTTGAGGGAGTTCTATATTTCCCCTCGGACAGTACATCCTAGTATGGTGAAGACCTACCTGGACCATCAACATCAGTACTGGTCACTAGGGATTAAGGAAGCAGTGGAAGACATTGTATCACAATTCCAAACATGATAGAAAGTTATAATTTCTCATATCGAGAAGAAGACTTTTGCCAACAAGTGGAGGGAGATCCTATCTTCCTTCAGGTCTCACCTCGACGAGAATTGAAATGATTTGGACGAGGGGGAAGTTATCACCAAGAAATATTGGTCTTTTTCTGATCCTTCAGAGGGTAGGTGAGGTGGCATACCACTTGACACTTCCAATGTAGTTAGATAGGGTGCATGAAGTCTTCCACATATCCCAGCTACGGGGATACCTGAACGACCCATCTAACAACATCGACCATTTTGAGCTGGACTTAGACGATGGGGTATCATTTATGAAGGATACAGTGGATATTGAGGATCGACAAGAGAGAATATGTCCTGGGCAATCGATTCATTTGGTGCATGTACGTTGGTAGCATAGGAAACTCCAGGAGAGCACATAGGATTGGTATGCTTAGATGCATGCCTAGTACCCTCTTCTGGTTGCCTTTCCATTGTAGTGGATTTCGGAGATGTAAAGCCCTATGGTGGGGAGAATGTAATGTCCTAGAAATTCTATTTAATTTCTTTAGAATTATATGGAATTATTTTGAGACATCAATATCAGACATGATGCCATTCTGAGGCTCAGATTGCCTGGAATGAACCGTCAATTTTTGGTCATGTTTTAATTAGAAAATGTAAGATGTTTTTCTTGAAAAGGTGGAATAAATCTTAAACGGTAAATCAGATCAGAAATCAAAGGGCACTATTTTTTTCATGATGGTGGGTTTAACCTAGGCGCGACTTAAGTTTAGTCGACGCGATCCCTCTTTGAGAAAACTGAAAAATGGAATAAGCATAAATAAAATTATTAAAAAAATTATTTTAATTTTCAAATGCTTATAACTCACAAATGGTACATCAGATTGAAAATTATAGAACACCATTTAACTTGTGAGGGCATTCTTTATTAATGGATATACTAACTTTTGCCGGTGTGGGCCACTAGTGAAAGTTAGTTTGTGGAATTAAATAAAATAATTAAATGACAATAATTTTATTGTAAAATCTATAACATTTAAATGGTAACATGGATTTGAAAACTGAGAGTATAGTTGGGTTTGTTGGGGCGTATTTCACTTAGGAAGAGCCTATCCTCTATTGGGGTGGGTCGAGGGTGATTGTTAATAATTTTATAAACTTTTTTTCATGTACGTTCAATAAACGTGCGAGTGGTGTTTTGTAACATTTGAACTGGTACTAGAAAGTGAAATCTGAGGAGAACATTGGACTCGAAGCACCGATATTTTCTTAAGGATACCTTCACCTTGACCGCATCAGGTTGGGGGGTGGATGTTAGTTTTTCATATTTTTGATGGAGAAGATAAAAAATAAGTAAATAACTTTTTATTTATTTTATTTGAAACAACCATTTTTAATAATTGGTGGTAGGGACCACCCGAACTCACAATTAATGTGGGGGAAACCCTTGGTTTTCTCCTAGTTAGTGTTTCAACATCAATTTACATAATGACCCAACTGAACTTGTTAGATTAATAAACTTAATTTAATAAGATGGATAAATTTTTCCATGAGTTTGGGGAAAGTGTATGCAAAGGGAGAATTGGGGAGAGATTTTGGACGATCATATTCTCCCATTAAGAAAAATCTAAAATGAAGAGAATCCTCCAGAATTGGAGATTGGGGACAATGCTTGAGTCCAGATCAAAAACATCTTACGGACCAATGAACGCCGACATCACCATCTCATCAACTTCGTCTTCTTCCTCACGCCACCTCCAATGTACAATTGGGGTAGGGGATTTTATATTTGTTTTAGTTGGTTATATTGATTCATCATATCTTAAATTCACGACAATTATTTCCAAATGAATATGGTCATCATCTCGCATACAAACCATTCTCCTCTTTCTTTTTATTCTTTGGCTGTTCTCCGTGTGGTTTTCAACGCCTAATATTTATTGGTGGTAGAAACATAGTGTTTTGCTGAGTTTGATATTTGAATGCGAAGCCCTTGACACAAGGATAAAAAATATGTGATATTTTAATTTTTAGGTCTTGGAACGAAGTCGCAATGACCCACGGAAGGAGGCAGACAAATATTAATTAGTGATAGAATCATAATTTTCTGTTGAGCGTGACATTGGGACGCATAGCCCTCACCCCGAGGATAATAAATATACAATTATTATTTTTGGGTTTAGAATGAAGATGTAGTGCACCGAAGAAGGGGAAATGTGGATGTGTAATTCTGGTGTGTCATTGGGGCACAGCTCTGAGCGAGATAGGCGGTGCAATTCAAGTCTAGTGCGGCTGATTTAGGTGGCGCGGCGGCCAGGCAGACTGTGATGTGCAGTTTTTTTCTTGTGCAGTTACAGGGAGGTGCAAGCATATCTGTGTTCATCTTAGTGGAAGCATGATCGGTGGATAGAGGTTGAAAGTTTATATTGGTGATGAAACTATAAAATCAGGAAAGGGGATAAGTGGAGATAGAATGGAATCGAATGAAATTACATTAAAAGTAAAATGAATATAAAAAATAAAGGAGGAGGTGCTATGTGGAATCACATGGAGAAAAGGATACCATGTGTGAATCTCAATTGAGATTATTGATGGATGAAAATTAAATAATAATAATAATAATCTAAATAATTTTATTATTATTTTGGGCTGTAAACCCATTTTTTGTGTGTAACATATCTGTGTGACCACGGTTTCATGAACCGTCAGTGGCAGTATAACCCTGACATCGAGATGTAAATTATGAGTCTAATATTGCATGTATTTTTCAGGTTTTTGGAATTGGTACCTGAAACACTCTAATAATAATATATTATAATTATTTAATCTTTGACCCTCCATTACTCATGCATGTGAAGTCTGATTGGATTAATGTTTATGGTCACATGATGATGTCATTAAGATGGTCAATTTAATTCAAATGTTGAATATTAAATTCTGGTTTGTGGCTCTGGTTCACGAAACACCCAATATTATTATTATTATTATTATTTCTGGATCAGTTATTAGACATATCTCTATCATACTGTATCGAAATGACAAACCGTCTAGGGAAATAGAAACCTTGGATTGAGATGATCCTTATTGACTAAAAGTCTTATAAAATAAAGACCGAGTGTTTGAGGGATACACTGTCTGTTGCATTGTGACCCCTTTTACATGGTAGTCATTTAGGATACTGCTTCCTAGGACTTTAGATAAGTTGTAATATCGACAAGTTGCTTGAGGAGCAGACCCTCCCAGAATCAGGTGTGCATAGTGTGGGAACACAACAGATAGTTGTAACATGAGAAAGGGATCCTTTGTTATTCTATGCCTGGGATCTATTTTAGGTCTGTGTTTGAGAGTCTCACAGGGATATGCTCTAGGAATCCTTGTGAGACTACTCTAGGATCCTATATGGGCCTGTTGTTCTTGGATCCCGTGGGGGTCAGACGATGTACTAGGATCATGTGTGGGTTTGACGATGTACTAGGATCCTCTGTGGGTCTCACGATATACTAGGATCATGTGGGGGTCTGACGATGTACTAGGATCCTGTGTGGGTCTGACGATGTCCTAGGATCATCTTAGTGTCTGACGATGTACTAGGATCCTGTTTCGGTCACACGATGTATTAGGATCATGTCTGGGTCTCACGATGTATAAGGATCCTGTGTGGGTCTAACTATGTACAGGTAACATGTGTAGGTCTGACGATGTACTGGGATTCTTTGTGGGTCTTATGTTGTACCGGGATCCTCTATGGGTCTAACGATGTACTGGGATCCTATGTGGGTTTAACGGTGTACTAGGATCATGTGTGGGTCTGACGATGTAATAGGATCTTGTGTGGGTCATATGATGTACTAGGATCCTGTGTGGGTCTGACGATGTACTAGGATCCTGTGAGGGTATGACGATGTTCTAGGATCCTCTATAGGTCTGACCATGTACTAGGATCATGTGTGGGATTGATAATGTACTAGGATACCATGTTGGTCTGATGATGTACAATGATCCTGTGTGGGTCTGATGATTTAGGATCATATGTGGGTCCCCCTCTTAATAGAGTAAGATGATTCAGTGGTTACATCTAATCATCTCTACAACTATATCTAAGTTATACATGGTGTGAGGTGAGTCTTCACCATTGTGGTACTCTTCTGTGTGTCATACCTAGGTGGTACATAACATCATTGGGTTACCTTTGTGATATTCTTCTATGTGGAATACATGTGTGGTACTTACCTTCATGGTAATCATTCCTTTGTGGAAAAATTTTAATTTAGCTAATGATTTGGCCCATGAGTTTCCTCTTAAATGAGATGTCTATAATGGATAACATAGGTATATGTATGGTCATATACTTAAGGAGGGTTTCCAGATGTTTTCATGCTTCGTGGTAATCCTTTTGGGTTATTTGAGACCATCGAGGGTCTCTAGGTCCCTACTCAGTATTTTTATACTCACCCGAGCACGGACTACACCTACACCTTGTTGTGTCTAGTGAAGAGGAAAAAGAATGATGCATAAGGATGGGAGTACCATTATTAAAGGTTGTTCGATGGTGGAAATTCGACTAGGAATTCCGCATAGATGACCGTTTGGGAGATGTACCTACCATTCAGGTAGAGTCCACGGTGGGAGTTCACAGGAGCTGTTCAGTTTACATTTACATTTCAGTTTTGTAGTACATTCTAGTTGGGCATGTATTCTGGCCCATTTTCATACTGTAGACACTGTTTTTACTATACAATTTACCTGTGCTCGTATCTTGCTGTGTTATGGGTTGCGTGTGTTAATAGGTTAAAAAGAAATGCCTTCCTATATTTTAGGGAATTCGCCATTCGGTGCTAGTCACTAGCCTCTAGACTATAGAAAGCGGGCTTGGGGTATTCATGGCATGGGCCCTGGGGGATGGGTCCTGACAAATTGGTATTAGAGGAGTCATTTCTACTATAGAACCTGGGACTATAATCCTTTTAACAGTAATAGTGTTATGTGTAGTGAGTGTGGTTATTAGTTTAGGGAATCCAATGTTGGTGTGGCAGCCAAGGTATCTATACACTAGGACCCTGACTTCTGATTTCTGACTTAGTGCATGAAAATAGTGATTGTGTGTGTGTTTTGAACATTAATATTTTGTTTTATTGAGTCAGATCACCAGGTGTAACTTAGTGACTGTGGAGCACATGTCCCTTATTAGGATGTTGCTGCGTAGGCTGCAGCTAAGATTCCTAAGGGACTACACGATGACGGCCCACCAAGTGACGAGGCTTCGGTGCATGACCCTATTACTATTTTGGAACATTCAGGTGGTGTAACATCAGTGCCACCACCCATTGGGAAGTAGATTCCACCATCTACACTAGTAGACGGTGCATGTCGAATAATCACGTTTTAGGAGTTCCAACAGGAGAGGCTACCGAGGTTTTGAGTGGAGACAGTTTTCCATGTAGCTGAGGGATGACAAGAGGCTATGGAAACAGTTTTTCACCTAGTGGAGACACTGGTAGAGAATATGGTGATCTTAGCTTCTAGTATTTTCTAGAGAGTGACCGTGAGGATGGGAAACATAGTGTTGAGGATTTGGTGCATGGACTGTTGCTGGAGATACTACCTTCGAGTAGGTTGTCAGTTATATCACTGCCCATTGGGCTACAGTTACAACCAGAGGTGATGGTAAAGGAAACATTTAGGCATAGTGCCTTACTCAAGGTTCAGCATCAGATACCCCTTAGTATCTGAGGCAAGCCCAACTCACAGGCGACTGAAGACTATAATACATAGGTGGTTAAGAGTTCTCTAGAGCTTCTACAGCTACGACAGGACAACATATCAGTTGATGAGTATTCAAATAGGAATACCTACCATTCCTAGTACTCAGTTAATACGATACAATCATTGCTTCAAGGATCGTACTTCCATGAAAGGTGTGTTTAAGGACATCAGAGCTAACACTATTCCTCTATGAATTCCTACTAATGTTTGGGTGCTAGAGGGAAATTTTGTGGTTGAATTTTCTTTTGATGTGTGGATATAGCCAGTGAATGCTAGCAGTGGGAAAGTAGGAAACTGGAACCTGTTATAGAGACTTGGGTGTGGAAGATGTTTTGGGAAGGGAATGTGAAAGGGATCGATGAATCTTAAGGGTAGCTGATGTGGAAGCATAGTTAGGAGAGAAACATGAGGTGGTGTACATTTCAACCTGTTACAGCCACCCCACACTATGGTCCCCTCCAGGCATAGGGATATGGAGGACATGGGAGGAGAGTAGCTGCATACGGTCACGGAGTGCGACCGAAGGGCTTTAGAAATTATTCAAGGTATAGTCTGTGTCTATTAACAAGATTCTGTATCAATACACATAGGTTCTAATCATTCTTTCGATACAAAAATCTTGTCCAAGACATAGAGTTATTGGTTAAACCATTAACATGAACCTCACACATAGATATACCATGAGAGGAGACTCGATAATCACACATACATCAACGATGCGATCTAACCCTTGAGGTGATAGTTTTAGTTGGAACCTCTTGGTGGCACCATCGAGACCTTACAACATTAGTTTGGGTATCACTGGGCATCGACAATTTCATACTCAGATTGACTGTATTATGAAAAAAGGTTGTGATTTTGCTAGAACATTGGGATGAGGTTTTCCTTAGTCGGAAAAAAAGGAAACCCTAGAAGCGTAGTGTAAACTCTTGCATATGAGGGTGTAGCTGATCAACCAGGATTTGTCTTGCCTCACCATTGTTGTAGCAGAGGTTTTGAGTTTTCAGTTCCCAACTGTAGAGGATAGAGTTCCTCTAGGACAATGATTTTGAGATATTCTATACTACTGGGAAGGGGAACATGGTAGCAGACACAATAAACATGAGGTATGGCCTGCAACTGCAGAGTGAGGAGACAGAGCTGGTAGCTTCATTGTAGATTTACTTTGTGGATCGAGATGGAGAATCTTTTCTTCAGTATCTTACAGTCACTCCCCCACTTCTTTAGCGAGTTTGGGAGCCACAATGTCGGGACGATTACTGCGAGGCTCGACATTCTTAGATATCCTCAGGGCAGGCACCTAATGGATTTTCTGAAGGTGGGGAGCACGTTGTCCTCTTCATAGGATGTACCATAGTACCAGTATCACTACAGAAGGAGGTGTTGAGAGAGTTCTATAAGACCCCTCTGGCGGTACATTCTGGTGTGGTCAAGACGTAATAGGACATTCAATGTTAGTACTTGTGGCCAGGGATGAAGAATGCAGTGGAAAATTTTGTATCACGATGCCTCACATGTAAGCAAGGGAAAATTTCTCAGATCCGGAAGAAGTATTATGTCGACAGGAGGAGGGAGATCCTGTCTTCCTATGGGTCTCACCTCAATATGGTTTGAGGTGATTTTGCTGAGGGGGCATGTTATCACCGAGGAATATCAGTCATTTCTTGATTTTTTATAGGGTAGACTAGGTTGTATACTGCTTGGCTCTCCCACTACAGTTAGAGAGGGTGCACGATGTATTCCATATATCTGAGCGAAGGGGATACATGCATGACCCATCTCACATCATCGACCATTCTGAGCTAGACATAGATGATGGGGCGTCGTTTATAGTGGATCCAGTGGAGATTGAGAATCAATAGGAGAGATTCCTTCATGGGGGAATAATTCATTTTGTGTGTGTATGTTGGAAGCCTTGGAACCTCACGGAGATAACATGGGATTGGGAGGCTCATATTCATGCTCAGTACCCTCGTTTTGTTGTTTTACAATTGTTGTGGCTTTCAGGGATGTAAAGACCTAAGGTGTGGAGAATGTAATGGCCTAGAAATTGTGTATAATTTTTTTTAAAATTATATGTAATTATTTTGAGACCTAGAATTCCGCCGGACCATTATTCTGAGGCTCAGACTTCCTTGAATGATCCATCAAATTTTGGTTGAGTTATAATTAGCACGTGTATGATTTTTACCAAAAAAATTGGAATAACATTTAAACTGTAACTCAAAACATAAAGCTGAGGGCACCATTGTATTCAGGATGGTAGGATTACCCTAGGTTCCACTTATGTTTAGTCAGTGCAGACCTCCTATGAGAAAAAAATGGCTTAAATGTAAATAAAATAATTTAATAAATTATTTTATTTATTAAAGGCTTATAACTCACAAACGGTAGCTCAGATTGAAAATTCTAGACCATCGTATAACTCGAGAGAGAATGCTTCATTTCTAATGATACTAACTTTGGCAAGAGTGGTCCACCAGTGAATGTTAGTTTTTGGTAGTAAATAAAATAATTAAGCGAAAATTATTTTATTGTAAAATCCAAAACTTTTAAATGCTAACTCGGATTGGAAATCTGAGAGTATCATTAGGTTTTTGGGGTGGTGTTTCACTTAGGAAGAGCCTAACCTCGACCGTCGCAGGTCCAGTTTGAGTGTTAATAATTTTACTACTTTTTTTGGGTACATTCAGTAAACGCGCGAGCATCATTTTGTTACTTTTAAACCGGTACATAGAATTGAAATCCGGAGACAACTTTGAACTTACAATGCCAATATTCGCTTAAGGAGATCATCACCTTGACATCAGATGGTCGTCGGTGGAAGTTAGTTTTTTGGATTTTCGTGGTAGAATGAAAAAATTAAATAAATAACTTTTTATTTATTTTAATTAAACCATCATTTTGAATTTCTAGTTAATGTGCCACCATAAATTTACATAATGATCCAACTTATCTTGTTAAATTAATAAACAAAATTTAATATGTTGGCTCCTATTTTTCTTGAGTTCGGGGAAAGTGTAGGAAAATGGAGAATTGGGGAGAGGTTTTAGAGGATCATCTTATCCGATGAAAAAAACTCTCCAATGAAGAGCATCCTTCATAATAGGAGAACAAGGACGACCCTTTAGACTGGATCAAAAACATCTTTTGGGAGCAACGAACGCCGATGTCAGCATCTCATCGACTTTGTCTTCTTCCTCAGACCACCTCAAATGGACTATTGAGGTAAGGGTTTTTATATATGTTTGAATTTGATTTATTGATTCTTCATATCAAAAATTCACAATGATGTTGGCCAAATGAACATGACCAACATCCCACGCATAAATCATGCTCCTCTTTCTTTTTATTATTCGCGCGTTCTTCGCACATTTTTCAACGCCTACTATTTATTGGTGCTAAAAACATGGAGTTTTGTTGAGTGTGATATATGGACTCAAATACATCAACACAAGGAACACAAATATGCCATTGTTTAATTTTTAAGGCTTGCAATGAAGTCGCAATGTCTCATGGAAGGAGGTGACCATGTATTTATTGGCGCTAGAAACGCAATATTCTGTTGAGCGCGACATATGGATTTATAGCCCTCACCCGAGGATCGTGAATATGAAATCATTTTTTTGGGTATTGAATGAAGATGCAGTGGGATGTAAAATGGGAAATGTGGTGGTACAATTCTAGTGTGTCTTTGGGGCGCAGCTTTGGGTGAGATAAGCTATGCAGTGCCAGTCTGTTGCGGCTGGTGTAGGTGGAACGATAGCCAGACGGACAGTGGGGTGTAATTTGTTTTGGTGTTGTTATAGGGAGGTGAGAGAAGGTGTGTGTTCATCTCAACGGAAACATGATCGGTAGCTGGAGGTTCAGTGTTTACGTTGGGGAGGGAGCTGGAATATCGTGAAAGGGGATAATTGGAGATATAATGAAATTGATAGAAATTAAATTAAAAATAAAATGAATAGAAAAATTAACAGGGGAGGCGCTACGTGTAATCACATGAAGAAAAGGATACCATGTGTGAATCTTAATTGATATTAGTTATGGATGAAAATATAAAATAAAATAATAATAATATAAATAATGTAATTATTATTTTTGGTTGTAAAACCATTTTTTGTGTGTAACTTATCTGTGGACATCAGTTTCACGAACCGTTAGTTGTAGTATGACCCTGACATCTAGAAGGAAATTATGAGTCCAATATTGCATGTCTTTTTTGGGTTTTTGGACCGGGTGCCCAACACCTTCAAATAATAATAATATATTACTATTATTAAATCTTCGACCCTCCATAACTATTGCGTGTGACATTCAATTGACTTACCATCTGTGGCGACGTGTTCCTGTCATTAAGATGGTTTATTTAAGTCTAATGTTGAGTATTATATTTGGATTCATGGCTCATGTTCATGAAACACCCAATAGTATTGTTATTATTATTTAAGGATCTTGTATTCGACATATTTCCCTCACATTGTTGAAATGAAGAACCATCTGCGGTACTAGAAACCATGGATCATGATAGTCCATTTGGTATACACCACATGGGGTTTTTATAAATATGTGGTACGACCGGGATGGATCGAACATGAATCCAACCGGGACCCTGGGACTAAATCGAAAATAACTTAAAGACCAGGTGCCCAATTGACACACCATCTGTTGCATTGAGACCCCTTTTACGAGGCAGTAATTTGGGATAATTATTCATGATCAACCTGTGGATTGAGGGGTGGACCCTTCCAGAATCAAGCCAGCTTAGAGTAGGAACCATGTAGTTTGCTGTAACATGAGAAATGGGGCATTTGGGGGTCTTTTATTGGGATCCTTTGTTGGTCTGTGTTCGAGAGTCTCATTTGGATATGCTCTAGGAATCCATATGAGACTACTCTAGGATCGTATGTGGGTAAGTTGTATTAGGATCTTGTGTGGGTCTGTCAGTGTACTAGGATCCTATGTGGGTCTGACAATGTACTAGGATCCTGTGTCGGTCAGGGGATGTACTAGGAACCTGTGTGGGTCTGAAGATGTACTAGGATCCTGTGTGGGTCTAACGATGTACTTGGATCATGTGTGGGTCTGACGATGTACTAAGATCATGTGTGGGTCTCACGATGTACTAGGATCTTGTGTGGGTCAGATGATATACAAGGATCCTGTGTGGGTCTTACAATGTACTAGGATCATGTGAGGGTTTGACTATGTACTAGGATCTTGTATGGGTCTTAAGATGTACTATGATCCAGTGTTGGTCTGATGATGTACTAGGATCATGTGAGCGTCTAACGATGTAGTAGAATCCTGTGGGGTATGATGATGTACTAGGATCCCATTGGGGTCTGACTATGTACAAGGTTCTTGTGTGGGTCTGACGATGTACTAGAATCATGTGTGGGTCTGACGATGTACTAGGATCTTGTGTGGGTATGAAAATGTACTAGGATCATGTGTGGGTCTGATGATGTACTAGGATATTTTTTGGGTCTGATGATTTAGGATCCTATGTGGGTCATCCTTTTAATAGAGTAATATTTTTCAGTATTTACATATAATCATCTCTACTATTGTTCAAATGTTATACTTTGTGTGAACTCAGTCTTTAAATCTGTAGTATTATTCTATGTGGCATACCTGTGTGGTATATACCTTTGTGGTGTTACCTTTTTGGTTTTCTTCTGTGTGGCGTACCTTTGCGGTACTTACCTTCATGGTAATATTTCCTTCGTGGAATATTTTTACATTATCATAGGAGTTGGGCCTTGATTTTCCCCTTTAATGATATAGGTATACTTGATAACGTAGGTATATGTATGGGCATAAACCTAAGTAGGGTTGTAAGATGTTTTCGTGAGTTTTGGTTATCCTTTGTGGGTTTTGTGAGACCATCAAGGGTCTCAGGGTCCCTACTATGTATCGTTATACACACCCATATACGAGCTATAGCCGTATATTTTTGTGTTTGGTGCAGACGACGAACAACACTGACTGAGGTTAAGAGTATCAGGACTAGACGTAGCTCAGAGGTGGAAATTAGACAAGGTGTTCCACAAAGATGACCATTCAAGAGCTTTTCCTATCGTTCAGGTAGGGTCCTTGGCATGAGTATATAGGATCTATTTAGTTTACTATCACTTTTCAGTTTTCTTGTACTTTCCTGTTAGGCTTGTATTATTGCCCCGTTTTCTAACTGTACACACTCTTTTTTAATATATAGTTTACTTGTGTTTGTATCTTGTTGTGTTCTTTGTTGTGTGTGTTTATAGGTTAAAAAGGAAATTCCTTCATGGTTTTTATGGAATACACCTTTATGTGCTAGTCTGTAGCCCCTGGCCTATGGAAGGTGGTCTTGGGGTAGTCATGGCATGGGCCACGGGGGACAATTCTTGACAAGAATTATTCTACCTCATGTGTTGATGATATTACTCAAGAGAAAAAATTTCATATTCAATATAGGTAAAACAAAATTTAATCCATAATTTCAAAGCTCCTTTAATGATATTGGACTTGATGGAAAAAGAAAAAACATTAACCCTACCATTCCAAGATCTAAAGGCATGTTCGACAATTGTTCTACACTAACGATGATTAACCGAAGCAATGTTAAATCTAAAAGGAAAATGAGGATTGGATTCCTTACTCAGTAATTTGACCAAAATGGGTTTATGATCATAATTAATTATAGAAAGATCCATACAAGAAATAAATCCCAATAAATCAAGACAAGTTTCATTGAGAAAATCCCTGTCAATTATTCTTGTAAAAAAATCTATCAAAAACATTATTTTTTCCATTTGTACTAATCCCCAAGAGGGTTAACTTTAAACAGCCAATTATCATCAATACATGATTTCAAATATCTTGATGAGATGGTATTATTCATGTCTCCAAGCGTCACATAAGAAATAATGATGGAGTTAAAATCACCACGGACGGACCACATACCAGAGATGGATGAGTTGGGATATCAAATATCCATCCACAAATTACTACATAATTAATAACAGTTGTGGGAATAAATAAAAGAGAATAAATGTTGATGTCCATGAAAATTAATGGATCATGTGACATGATGACATTAATTAACATTTAATGAAATATTAGATACGGAACAATTACGCAAAACACTTAATCTTTTGACATCAAGATAACATCTATTAGAATCCTCAAATTGAAATCTTAGATTTTCAAAATTGGATATACTGGGAGAAAGATTTCTTTTGGGTTCAGAAAAACCTATGTGAAGGGGCCTATCATTTTGATTGAAGAACATAAGGGACCTCATGGTATCATGATTGTCCAGTCCTTATAAATTCCAGAATTAAATACTCATTTAAATCTATGCCGGTGATGATTTCCCCCATTTTGACAACAATAATTACCGTCTTTCTTGACTAAATAAGCCTTCCAAACATTATATTTGGACTCTAGGAACCATGTAAGATATAACATATATATAATTTACCGATTGTTATATTTCCATTTTTACAACAATATTGAGATAATCAACATGACCTTTCGATAAAACTAGAACCCAAATATCATGAAATGCTTAATCACTACTGGATGAAATAGGATCCACTATCTCATCAACATGTGCAGTAGTACAACTAGATGAAATAGGAACTCCAATCTACCCTTCATGTGTAACCGAACCTACCTTGGATAAATTAGGAACCATAATTATCCTTCTTTTTATTGTACAATATGCATTGGAAGAAGAATGAGACATGATCATACTATCTTATACAACACTATTACAGCTATATGAATCTCTAGCCACCTGAACTGTGGAAGAGATAGGTGGAATAGAGGTCACAACACAATCAGTAAAAACCAGGGAAACTCTAGCTAGGATATGCTTCTTATTATTCTTTAATGAGACTAAATGTTCACAAATATTTTCCTATAAATCCACCATCAATAAACTGTCATCCGTCTCCATTTCAAAAAAAAAGTGTTTATAAATATCCTAATAGATGTTCTCTTAAAAAATGTGATCCTCCATGAACTTGTATCTACCATATATACCAATTTCATGACCAATCCTAGTAAGAGGACTTGGAAGATTAGGAAACCTACCATGTTTAACATCTTCATAGATATCTACCTAGGATTTTATATAGGTAACTATGACTTTGGAAGGACTAGGTATAAAATTTAAGGGGACATCCTTTTTCCACAACAACCTTATTAGTTTTCTATTCTGGTTATCCTCCTTCCAATCCTCATTTATGGGAACCTCATTAATATTATTTTTAAGAATCCAAAAATTTACCACATAGTGACCAAAAATCTTGGAAAAATTCACAAAAAGGTAGAATGGGTTCATATGGACATTCAAATCAATATTAGTACCATTAGAAATCAAAGCCACACTATTCAGTATTTTTTTCCCAAATTAACATCACCCATAATTCTAGAAAAGTATCTATGATACAGGTACAATGTTTTCTAATCCATTCTAATTAGAGTCCCAATGCATTAAACACAATCATTAAGGATTAATGATTCCAATACATCCAATTAAACCAGTGAATTTTCATCCAAATTTTGGAATTGGTTTTATTAAGATTAAAGGGATTGATGTTAACATTTCATTCAGATAATATCAATACTCCATGTCTGATATGTAGATTTCCATGATCCTTGGATGTATTAACAGCATCCCCTGATTGAAGAATGAAATGAAAAAACCCTACTAATATGAATTTATTTCCAGTTACTAAAACCCCCGTGGTGAGATTTTCTATATTTATGATCAAGATAATATCATATTTTATCACCCTTAGAATAAATAACATGACACTGAAATGAAATCATAGAATGATTAATACATTGTTTCAAGGCCTTCAGATCCACAACAAAAAAAAACCAAAATTTTCATTTTTTTTATAAGATTAACATTAATATTTTTTGGTTTTGTTAGGGTCGTGCTTAATTTAGTTTTCTTAAATATAATTTAATGTAAATTATTTTTGTACTATGATAAAAAAATATCACCTTATATGTTGGATAATCATAAAGTGAAATTCACAATTAATGCTACATTAATCCTGAACAAAAATTGTCCAAAGAAGGTATATGTGTCATGAAAACCTAGTTTATTATTTCCTAGAAGGTCATTTATATTTATTTTTTTATCTGAAATTATTCAACATTTTATATCGAATATTAATAAGTCATTCATTTTAATAGAAAATAATTATTTTAAAAAATCACTATTAAAATATACCTTAATGAAAATATTTTTTTTGAAGATGAACACGTAAAATTTAAATACATCATTGAATTAAACACCATGTAATTTATTATCTAAATTTAGAATTCCACAAATATAGCTATCAATTTTTTAGTATGTAGATAAATGAAAATTATTCGAGAAACCCAAAAAAGTAATACAATGGATCACAATCAACTATTACACTAATGATGTTCTAATAAACCAATTCATGCAATATTTTAACACAAATGAAATTATAGTTATACAATAATTATGTAATAACCATGCCATCACATGATAAAGTATTTTTAAGGGTAAATAAATATAGATAACTTAGTTCTAATATGACTCAACATTGATAATGTTTCAATTAACATAAATCAATGTAAATTGATTTAGAATGTTAATGCACTGTTATGACTATATGAAGATATAGTTACATATAAAATGAAATATTATGTATCAATGTAGAAATAAAATTTGTACTTTTTTATTATGAAATTTCATAGTTCAATTTTTTCACTATAAGGCATTATTATTTCAATTTTTTGTAGAGAACTCTATTTAATACAAAAATTTGAAAATTTGTTCATAAAAACCTCATGGAATTTCTATTTGAGGAATATTAAAATCACATAGATTTTTATGAATCCATTTCATGATTAATTATATATAATGTAATAAAAATAATTGATTATAACTATTACAACAATCCATTCAAGATATGAAAATTCTTCAAATTGAATCACATTGAAACTAATTTGATCCAATAATTTTATGCTTAATATTTTAAATATGGGTTATTTTGATAGAATTTTGAGATAATTGTTTCTATTATTTATCTTTTATTATTATTTAAAAAAAAAATTGGCTTCCATCCATTATTAAGGTATGCGTTTTCTGGTAAAACCATCATTAAAATGTATGCTTTCTAACCAGTTCTTCCACATTTGTAAAAAAAAGAGTTTTGTGTGTGTATCTAATAGAAATTTAATTTTTTTAATATGGTCGTATCTCATTATAAAAATTCAATGTACACATAATATGATCCACTCATATCATTGAGTTTATTAGTAATATTGATTGGATTATAAATTTGATTCAAAATAAATATAAATATTATTTGTTCATTTCAAGTATGCTATCTTTCTTTGCATTTTAATTACTTTAAATTCACATCCGACATTGACCACATATTGTAGAGTTATATTAGATAACACAAAGACTATCAAATAATCAAATAATAAAAAATGGATTATAAACATTTATCATTAAATGTTTCCTCCCATATAAAATCGTTGATTTTAAAATGCAAAATGTTTTATCAACTATTTCCCATTTTTGATTATATAAATTTAAATAACATATAAATTCTATGAGAAATAAATTCAACAACCATTTATATAATGTAAAATTATCTATATTAATTTTTTGGCATAAAATTTAATCATTCAAACCTAGAAAGATATCATGGAATTTTCACTGCATCTATATCCTCCTATACCAGTACTCATACGAATTTGTCGAAATGTAGAACAACATTGTGTGTGACCATTTATTACCCTTATCCCAATAGATTTATTCAAACTCACATACCATATATGGTATTTGGAAATACATCATATAACATAAGTACAAAATAAAAATTCATCGCAATGATAACATTCTTATTCCCATAAACTATATATTGTCATATTTTTCTCAACTATGATTTCCTAAAATTTGAGTAATTATCTGTGAAAAAATCCATAAATAAATTATATAAAATTATTGGACTCTCTTGAACAATATTTCATAAAACAAATATGTTCATGGGTTTTATAGATGTATTAGCTTGAATGTAATTTGTGTAACACACCCCAACCCATATTTTATGTTCATTATATCTTAGTTAATGTTTGGATTTTTTTATCCTACGGTAGTAGTTGCATCATGAATTGGGATACAGATCAAAAATCTCTAAATTTGGATAACAATAAGATATTTATTTGGTAAATGTATCATGTCATAGATTTTGTATGGTTTCTTCAGTGATATTCAATGTATTGCCCAAAGGCCTTGCTGAAATGCTACTTTAATATAAATTCATGCTACAACCCATATTTCGTTCAGTAAATAATACATAAGGATTGTAATATTGTGTAATAATATTTCCACACTTTATAAAGTAGTGAGGAAGTTACTCCTTTCTGGATATGGATTGACTCTCACCCTGAATCAAATGTAACTAGTGATTATTACTAGTGATGGAGTGAATTTTACCATGACTCTATTTCAATATGATAATTTTTTAGGATAATCATATTTTAATATAAAGAAACCCATAATAATGACTGGAAGAATGATTGGGTCTATTATATTATAAGGGGTAAACTTAAAATTTCACAACCTTAACCCATTGGTGTTTTTGAGTGACAAACCACTCCGGAAACAAACTACTCATGGTAGGATATTCGGTCAGAAACTCAAACATCTTCACTCACATTGGAACCCAATGGTTGTGGATGGTTAATGGTGGTGTTACTGAAGATTTTTGAGGTATTTTCCACAATTTTCTACATTATTTTGGTTCTTAAATCATATCTACATAATTTTGGGTTGATTTTGGCTAGATGTTCCAAGTCAACTTCATTAGATCATGGTGTAAGTAGCTAATGAATATGGGTCTTTCAAGTGTTTTAAGTAGTTGATATTCTTATTAGATGATATCACATTTTATATCATTTTATTAGTTATGTAAATATACTAAACCAATTTAATAATAAATTTTTATGAAATTTGAAAAAATTTATGACTTCACTGAGGATGTGGTCATGTATTCTTCTTGGGATGGAGTCAAGGTTATTTCATGGACCATTGAAGTTTGATTGGTCATGGTTCATTGTAATTTCAATTTGATAGTGCTTTAACTGTGTTTTCGTATGATTATTCCTATTTGAATTGAATTAAATAATCAATTATAAGGGTTTTAAATTAATTATTTGTATAATGTGTCATGATGCAGAATCGTGGGTGGAAGAAAAAACATTGAATTAAAATAATTTGGGTTCACTAAAACTCAATTGATATTGACGTGAGTGGTAAATCTATTTCAAAGGTATGTTTCCATTTAATAAAATTACATACGCTTGTTATTCATGAAAACTTTCATAAAATCATATTAAATGGGAATTGGTACATAAAATGATATGGAGACTACCTTATAAAAATATATGGGATGATGTAGATCCATATTCGGTTATGTTTTGTGGATATATGTAAATTGGTAAATTAGATTTACATGAAAACAATATATCCTAGGTATGTGGGTTAAAATGAGTCTAACAAGAGAAAATTTATGGTCTTGAGATTATACATGTGATGTGGATATCCGATTTTGATCCCTATAAGGCTATTTGGGGAGGTTTTATAGGATTGTGGATTGTTTTATGGGCAAGACAGTCATTTAAAACATTCCTAATTAATGAAAGTATGTTGAGGGTTGATTGGGTGTTTTTATGAATGATGATTGTTCTATATACTTCAAGAAAATACCAGTTGACATCGTGTAGGATTACCTTCAAGTGATGGGATGCGATATCTCTCGTAGGAGATGTGAGAGGGAACCTAGGTGCTAGTTGTACACGTTTATCTATAAATGGGATTATTTTTTCAATTATTTTGGTATGAAATAAATTTAGACAGTCCTTGATTAATGAGACTGAAAGTGATAATTGTATTGATGAGGTTTGGTTGGTCCTTGAGGTCTTCGTTTGAGGAGCATGTTAGTGGAACATTTACTGATAGATAATGATTGTGGGATGATATCAAATAGAGGAGATTTTGGGGGTTCTAATGGGCACTATTGGATTACCTAATAGGAAATGTGAGACTTTCTGTTGAAAATGTATATATCATAGTTATTATAACGTATGTGATGATTGTGGTGAAATTCTATGATGATATTTAATTATGTTTATTGATTCATTCATGTTCTTAACTGTTTGATCTTCATAGGTGAACTACTCAATAAGGGATTGGATCTTGAATCATGGTCCCTACATGATTGAGATGTTTTTGGATGGCCTATAATGGTTTCAAAAAATTCATCATGATCATGAATTCAGAGCATTCCATGAGTATGCATGGGTTGTTATTATTGAAATTCCCTTGAGAATGCTTGGATTTTCACAATGAATATCCTTAATTGTGTCAGTTGTCTTGAGGTATGACATGGAGCTTGGATGGTAGAAACTACTATGATTGATGGTGTATCAGTTCACCATTTAGATGCTAGAACTTACAATGTATATTTTTGACATGGCTTGTGGTCCTAGAAAATACCCCTCCCTCATCCATTAGGAATGGGATGGGTTATTGGTACATTATCATTCTGAGTGGTGATGAAGTAATTATAACATGCCCCTATATCATGTATGATATAGAATCATGGTTTCTTTTTAAGAACATTGTGTCACGATATTCATGGAGACATAATTGTTCAATTAGCACAAGTATCTTGATTTACTTTCCAGGCTTGTCTGTTTACCACATACATACAAGTATATGATTTTATATACTTGGGTATCAATGTGATACACCATTGATATTTCATTAACATTATTTAAATAAGAATTATTTTGTGTATTTATATTTTACATCCTCTTCTAGGTTCAATACACGATTTGTTGATGATCAAGATGAGGTAGCTCGATGGGTATTTATTGATAGATTTTTTGTGGCCCTGGGATGGCAGTTGGTTTCTATTTAATTTTTTTATTCATATACATGATCATCCTTGGGATGTTTAATTGATGTATTTGAGTTTCACCAAGAATAATTATGACTATATTATTCCTCATTGTTTTATTTTTATTGTATTAATGATTTTTTGATTTGTGGGTTGTCATGTGATTTCAAAGCATATTGATTCGATATACCCACTATTATGTGACACTAATTTGAGAGAATAGAATCCTCAATGTGTGGTTTCGACCGTCATTTTTTGTTATAATCCTATAGTATAGAAGGGGTAATTTTTGAGGACACATAAACATATGGATCATTAATCCGTTCATGGTTATGTTTTACATATTATATTAGAGATTCTATTTTCAATTATTATTTAGGTGGAATGTAGACATGTTGTTGAGGAATTTGTCAGATCTTGTGGGACAGCTCAAAAAGGTACATCATCAAATTTATTACATTGTTAATTACTATTATCTGTGGGTATTAGATTATTATTCTTGGAATTTGATTTAATGATTTAAATTTTTATTGAATATTTTCTATTTTTTGGGGGGATATATATATTATACTGTATCTTTTCCAATTTCCCTAAGAAAAAAGTTTATGAATCGAATTTTTTAATTATATATTACATGAATTACATCATCATAAATGTCATTTATTTAACTAATGATATTGATCCATTTCTTAATTTGTAAATAATAACTTATATTTTTTTATGGTAAAAATTTTGATGCATTCCTACCCAACCTAACCATGATATTTGTATTTTAATGGATTTCAATGTGGGTCTAGGTGTAGGAAAGTTGATGGTTATTAATATGGTGCCCATAAACTAAAGGATGTATAAATATCCTTATATGTAAAGTGTAGTTAGTTTTATCCTCAGTGATAGAACCCTAATGGGTTCGGTTCATGAATTTTATTTCTATGAGATTATCCTAGGATGGGAATATGATTCCTTGAGGATGAGGGCTCAGTTATATAATGTTTCCCAAACAACTAATTTGTGTTCTTTTCAGTATTTCTTTTTGGTGGACCTATACATAACTAAACCATGTAATTTATAACAAATATGAAAATTTCATGGGAATTCATGATGTGAAATTCATACATCATTTTTTGATTTCTATTTCGGTATTAGATGGTATAATCAGATGGATTATTTTTCCTATTAATTCAAGATGTACATTTGATGTTGTGGTGGGAGTGTGTGTAACATATCGAGTTTTAATATAAATAAATTCCATTTAAATATTATTCATTTTTTTACAATGAAAAATCTTTAGTGGGAAGTATCATTCAGTGAAATTTTCTACAAAAAATAAAATGGAATAAATTAATATTCATATAAAAATGTAATAATTCTACTGTATCATTATTTTTTCAATATAATATATTAATATATATTTATAAAATATTTAATCTTAATATATTATTTAATAATAATATAATTATTTTCTGTTATCATAATCAAATTATTGATATGGTATATATTATATTTATGAGAACCATACTATTTATAAATTAAAGGTTATATGTAAGATATATAAGAAAATGGATGTGTCTAAAGGAAAAATGCATATAAAAAAATTTAATGTAGAAAAAAATAAGTGAATAATAATTTATCATTTATTAAAATTACTAAAAATATTATATGATTATTATATGATAAGATAATTTTAATAAGATTTTATGTAACAAAAATTATAGTTATTTTTTACCAAAATGACATAATTAAATTGAATAATGATAATTAAAATAATAATTATTACAAAGATAAAGAAATTATGTTTAAAATATTATATATATAAATATACATATGAAAAGATATATATATATATATATATAAGGCTTCATAATTTGTGAAAAGTGTATTATGTGGTGAATCTGAATCATGGGTAATATGATAAGAATATATATATATATATATATTATAATTTTATGAATTTTATTTTTATACTTATGATATTCTTATAAGATAAATTGGAAATATATTCAAATAAAAAATATGAATATATATATTTATAAGGGTGATAGAGGCTAAATTGTTCTTCATTTCCCCCTTTATAAATTGGAATTTTAATGATCATTACAATATAAAGTAATTTTATAATTATATATTGCATATCAAAACAATATAAAAATCATGAAAACCATGCTATGAAGATCCATCAATATTTTATTTCTGATAAATATTAGTGATCGCTGTCTACATACTTGTGAATAACTACTGATGAATGATATATATATATATATTAATATATTAATACAATCAAATTCATTGAACTTATTTTATTGGTTTGATGGCACTATTGTGCATTCAATATTTTCTTTCGAAAGTCATCATGTACTCATCCCTAATAAAATCCATTCCATATAAATCATTTGTAGACTTGTCAATATCTATATTAATTTTAAATGGTTCTTATATTGTATTACTAATGATATTTAGTAGTTATTTTAACAACTATACCATTATTATTCCACGAGTTTAATTTTACTATGTGGGGAGAATCTGCCCATATTTTGGATGTTCATTGATGTTTTTTATGACCTTATGTGTACTCGCATGTACTATAACTATCATTATAATTTAGTTTATTTTTAGTAAGAGTTATCAAATGGTAATGAAATTACACTAACTATTGTGTAAAATTCCATTTTTGAAGATTATAAATTACTATTATTATATTACAAAATTTTATATGGAAGGATATAAAATAAGTTTTTTTTGAATTAGTAGGGTACTATTTTGTTTAGAGATGTAATAATGTAATTAGCTCTCATTATAGTATCCTCATAGTAACATGTATATTTCGACCCACCCACCAATGTTTATGGACCATTGACTAATTTTAGTTATATTTTCACACCTAATATTATTTTGAAATATCAAATTCATAGGAAAAAATTGTGATTCATAAGAGATTTCTAGCATATCATTTAGAGTTCCATGAAAAGAAAAAGTGATAATCGACGTAAATATTAAGCGTGGGATAATGGTTACTAAATAGATATATATGTTTTTAATACATTTATTTAGGAAAAAATTTATTTAATGATATCTAATATATTCATTATTATATTATTTTCCTATAATAATAAATATTTACATAATGGAACAATCATTAAAATTCTATTAATGTATTTTTTGAGGGTTCCCAGAACTAAATTCAATTTTTTATCTTGGATATAGTCAATAGTATAATATTAATGTTTAAACAAAATATTGAACATCAAGGAAGAATAAAATCTTCAATAAGATTTATGATAAGTGGAAAAAAATGAATTTACTATTTTATTAATTAAAATTATTTTCTATAAATATTTAAAAATTATTTCATGAAGTATGAATGTATTCGTATGAAACGTTTTTTCCTATTTTTATCCTTGAAAAAACCATGTTTTTCTAAAAGGAACCCATTTGTTGGTTTTTTAAGGATCTTTGATGAAATATATTTTTAATTTAAACCCTTGGGGATTCATAATCGAACAAAAATTTTCTGTTAAAGTATTATTTATATTTTTAAAAAATTCAACATATTTAATAAAAATATTATGCTCTATTAGATTAAATTCTTATGATATAATTTTTAAATATGAAAAGTAAATTGTGGTGAGTTTCCTTTATCATGGTTTTTATATGCTGATATATTTTCATTTCAAGGGATTAGTATGAAAACAATCATGTTTATTGGTAATTTTATGATAGATTTGATGAAAATTGAATGATTTAAAATGTTTTTATTTTAAAACCATAGAATATATGAAATTATGATGAACATGGTAATGGAGTGTGGATCTAATCCAGTTAGGAATTTTTTCAAATATGTACTGGATGGTTCTGTAAAATAACCCAATTATTTTTTTAATGATTACTAATTTAAGAAATATTATACATCTATGGGAGAACATATTTTTATCACATATAAAAGAAAATAGTGTTAAAAAATATGTTACTCCTAAGAGATAATTATATTTAAAATTTTAGGTTATTCCATGAGGAAGGTATAAAGTCAGTTGAGGTTATTTTTTATTTTTCAATTTATTTAAATAACTCATTAGATTTAATGTCATTTTTTATTTTCTAGAAAAATGATATTTTTTATTCTTTTATGAATGAGTCTTTTATGCATTCCAATAATCAAATGATGGTTTTAGTTTAAAAGGATTATTTTTACTAGATAATATATTTTTTTCATGATTTTTATGAATCCATTATGTATTATATTTTAACTATTCTCCACTTTGAAAATATTTTCATGAATATGTTAAAATGAAATTGATTTATGAATATTAATATCATTTAAAATTAAAATTGTTCTTTAAAAAAATAACTTGGTTTTTAAATATTAATCGATATATTCTCTTAATAAAATTATTACTGAGAATTTTTTTTACACCCCAAATTTTTAATTATTTTCTTAGGTACAAGATTTAGTAACAACAACATTGAAGTTTGAGAAGTATATATCTAATTTGAAATTGTTAAAAAATTTAAGATTATTCATTAATATATATTGAATTGTCATGTTTGGGTTTTGACATGTAGTAGTTATCATAGTTCTGTAAATCTCAAGAAAAAAGTATTAATGGTTAAATAGTTACTCGGTTTTAATTATTGATTTTGAATTAGTATACGGTTATCATTTCAGTCAATTTGTATTGTATGATGTCAATTTATTCTATAGGTTATGATTATTTACATTGTATCTAGGACCATGGGTCATTGATGTAACAATATTTGTATACATTGTATGATCACGATTTTTATCACATGTAATGTTCATTTTAAAGTTTGTCTAATTATGTATTTTGGAATATATATAGATGCACAATGTGTTTGAAAAGGTTTTTAGGGTTTTTGGGTCTTGTTCGGAGCTTCGAACCCCGGCTTGTGGAGAAAAACCTTAGGTCTCATGGATTATAGAAACTGAGTGACCCCTGCTACATGGTCTCTCCTAACTATATAGGGATAGAAATTGTAGTGAAGTTGGGTTCATGGTTTCCGTTAACTATGTGCTACTGCCTCAATTATCATGGTATGTTTCTATAGATTTTATTAGATGTGTGTTTAATTTTTATCACATGGTTTCCCTAACCACATGGACTAACCATATGGATTCCACAATAGCCAAGAAAATGGTGCAGGGTAACTGCACGATTTGACAAAATTTGAATCCAAAAAAAGTGACCCCTATTTTATGGTGAAAATTTACCAAAATTACCTTAGGTTTTTAATATCTTTCCATCATCCTCTATATCTATATTTCTATAATGTAATCCCCCATTTATTACATTGGATATCTATTTTTTCCTATTTCGTAGGATTTGATATCGATTCTTCATTCAGAATATTATCAGAGTTTCGTTTATCTCATTGGATTTTCATCAAAAATATATGGATTCCATTTTAGATCTCCCTAGTTTCTCTTATCCTCGATAAATTAATTGAGTTATAGGCCCATAAGCTCTATTTTAAGGGGATCGATCCATTATTCATATATCTTTTAGTCTGAGACAATCAAAAGTATGATATTAGACTAGGAGAGTCAGATGAGATTGAGGTAGGTGGTCAATAACTCATCACATTTGTTTCGCCATTTTATAAATTTCCATGTCGGTGCACTGATTTCATTTGGTGTCACCTATTTAATTTATGTTTCATTCACATAATCATAATAAAACTTTTCTAAGACTGTTGTTATATGTGTTATCAATCATTGGAGGTTATGCCCTTAATGCTAGAAAATCCATGTATAGTTTCTTCCTTAATTATTCTTTTAGTAGTTGTATAGGTCCATTTGTTACATAGTTTGGGTGCGATTTTACATGTACTTCATAATGGTTATATTTAATTAAATCAATGGAATGTATTGGATATAAGAATTATTCAAATCATCAGACCCTTCTAAGGTAAGTCATTCAAATAATTCATAAATCTCAATTTGAATTAGGAATATATATATATATATATATAACATAGATGAATTAAATTTAATAGATTTACATTGTTTCACATCTACAGCATAGATTTTTATAATTAATGAAAGGAAGCAGAGTGAACCTAATTAATGAAACTCAATACATATGAATTAATATATAGATGTATTCCCTTCATGGAATTTCACAAAAATAAGTGGAAATTACCTGAACCAAAGGACTTATAAAAATTCATGAGTTCTACATGAACATAATTAGAAATTTAAATACATATTATGTGACAATTAAATACGGTCCTTGAAAATATTATAGTAGTGGTTATTCTTGGTTAACTAATGAATCCAAAAAAAATTAATTTATAACTCATCAAGGCCTTTCAGTTTCAAGGATTTTGGGTTCAAAGGGTTAGGCACACCTTAGTACCCTATTATTGTATACATGTGAACGCCTAGCATGACACCATTGGAAACCACAATTATTATTATAAGATTCTTTTTACACGCCTCTTGGATCAATCATGACTTCAATAGGCATGTGTCTCCTTGGATACATCATTAGTCCTTGTCATTTCATATACTTTTTTTCATTGCATGAAATCCTAGGAATCTATTAGAATTACATTATTGTGTAATTCTGTTGGTTATACCCCTTGGATTACACTATTCCCCCTTTAGTCAGGCTATTTGTTTTTTTAGTTGGCTTGACCCCTTAGGATATGGATGGATTGGTTATTACCTTGGATCCTTTTGTTAATTAACATTATAATGGAATCCTTGTTATAACATGTATAATATATAATTATTATTATCATGTCACGATGTCACTTATAGATACTACTCAAATGAATTAATATATTAATTTTAACATAAATAATAAATGAAATGGTAATATGTTTAGACACAAGACGAGATTGAAGCAGGTACATGGTTATTTACTTTGCTACCCTTCATTAAATCAATATATACATGTCTGCACAATATTTCAGTTTACATTACATGGAATTGATTTTATATATTCTATTATTGGTTGCCTCCTAGGATAAATCTCACACCCAATATGGGATTTTATTGGTACCCAAGATGATTACATGTATGTCGGTGTTGATAAATAAAAATTTCCTACATTGGACATGTAATTTTTCTTTCTTTCTTATGATGCATCATTCTGGTAGATGACTGAGCTGGTGCTCAGGATGATGGAATTTTTTTATTTTTTCATCTTTTGTATAACATTTATTTCTTACTACATTGAATTCATGTTTTGCAGTTCTATAGAAATATGACATGAATCCTCGTGTTTTTGTATATGATATAGACTCTAGTTACAATTGTTTATTAATCACACATTCTTTAATAGTGGAATATAGTTACATATATTTCATCCACTATTTACCTATTATTACTGTTATTTGATGTGATATTGTCAATTAATTATTGAATAATATCACCACAAACACACCCTTGGCCATCGTTTTTAGTTGGCAGCCTATAGTGTACAGGGAGACACACCTGAGGCCCTATGGCCAACTAGGCTTGGGGAACTATTGAGTGGAAACTAGGTTTAGGACATCCCAAAATGATATCCAAGTATCTTTTCTTACTATATTATTTTTATACTATTAACAATATATTAATAATGATTTATAACACGGTTTTTGGATGTGGGTGGGCATAGCTAACCCATGTTTTTGGTAAATTATTTTTTTACCTAAATAGTAATTAATGTTTTATTTTTTCTTATTATAGATGTTTTCATTTCAATTATTGGTGAAAAAAATTTTATGTGATGGTTATAATGATTATTCTTCTGATTGAGGATTTTATTTCATCCTTGCATTTATAATATCAGTGAGAATAACATCTAACAAGCCTCATTTCAGACACCTATAATTCACATTCCATGCATATGCCATGCCATATAGATACATATCACTACATAAATTAACTTGTATTTATTGTGATTGTTCAGTGACCATTGATTATATATAAATGTGTGTGTGTGTGTGCACTTATCTTTGTATATTATTAAGTCACTTCCATTTTCAAATAATGTGTTGTATGTGCCCTTGTGGGTTGTAATGGTTATTTTACCATGTCAATCCATCATATATAAATAGTTACATTATTAGACATGATGAATATTGGGTTAATTAGAATTAAAAGGGTGTTATTTCCAATGATAAGGTAAATGGTCCTTCATTCACTGTGAATGAAAATAAATTTTAAATAATATTTTATATAATTATATAATAAAATGAAATCATAAAATTAATAACACCACATTACAAAAATTGGTTTTCAGTAAAGTAAAAGGAAATGTATTTCTGACACTTTAAATTCTGTAACCCTTTTAATATAACATTGAACTCTTACCAATACCCATACTTCTAAGAAGTTATCATTGGTATTATATCATGGGTAATAACCCCTTACTCAGGATATTCTTCTGCTAGTTTAACATCCTACATAGAGCATTTTTAGAGGTGTGTGTTTGGAATTTTAAGACCAATGCCACTATAAAATCCTTATTTCATGTGCATGGAGTGTGGCAATAACCACACTCTGTAATTGGTGTGGTCATGCCACCAGTTATACCACTACAAAATCCACATGAAGCCACACATTCAATCCCTGATCTAGGAACTGACACTTAACTTCGTCATAGATTTATACCTCTCAATCGGTCTCTAATAGGAGCTCCAAGACCTACACCTATGATTGATATTTTGTCACGTGAGTTCTAGCAGTATCGTCCTAATACCTTCATAGAGGATGGAGGTCCATAGGATATTGAGTCTTAGATATAAGAAACCTTATTTTTCATTGATCATATGGAGATTCCTCCATAGTAAATATAGAAGATTTCAACTTACACGATGCAAGATTTGTCCAAGCACTAGTGGGATATAATTACACAGACTAGTCAGCATCAAGGAATGATCACTACTGAATGTTAAATATCCTTCTAGGATGACATAATTTCTCAAATGGTGAGGGTTCTCCAATCCATAGAGTTCATGATTCAGCATCAGGATTATATGTCATTCTCGAATTGTAAAATACATTTTAATGATTTAATGTTCTTTAAATGGATTCTTGTCAATTCTGAACTTTCCCATGCTATATGATTTGTGGATATTCTCTAGTATTCCATCCATATGTAGGTGAATGTATTTCACCTACCTTCATTTTTATAGATTTTACATTAGGCGCTTATCCCTAAGTGAAACATGATGTAATGTGATAGTATTATGCCTAAGGGATTAGTTTCGTGGTAGTCTAGAAGCTATTCCAGTAGCACGAAACGCTCCCTTGAGGTTTCATACCAGAGAAGTTGTTGTAAAATTAATTGTACTAAAAGTTCCACTATTTTCCAATAGATTGGATAATAGGGGAATCTAAATCATTATTTTGAAATATACCCAACAGAGTGAAATTATATTATGCATATGAGACATCATCATTGATATATTCATACATGTCCATTTGCATCTAGTGAAAAATTATTTTGACATAATCCACCTTCTAGACAAGGTTATTTTACACAACTGTATGTGGGGTGTTGAATTAGCATAGGTAGTAATGTCTGGGGAGGATGTCATGGTTGTGGTATCCAGACATCAGATCATCAATGCTACTAGAGAGGTCACACTAATGGTATTCCAACTATAGCATGGAACTATGGATAAGGAAAATTTCATATTTTAAATTCAATAACCATGGATCATAGTGTTGAACTGTCTAATATATGAGGTACTACTATATTAGCCACCAATGTAGTACATGATTTATTTTATATAGGTTAGTCACACCATTTCATCTCTATATCTATTGTGAAATATCTTTGGATAGAAATTTAGTATTATTTTGGGGGTAATGATCCTAGATAATTTTTTTGTAGTACGGTCGGAATAAATATACCAATGCATATATTGTCCCCCTCATGTTAGAAATTACCCTTTTCTATAGGAACAATTCTAACTTGAGATAATGGGATTCTATTTATATATCGTGAAAGAATGTATTTTCATATATCATTACATTGTATAATAAAATCACCACAAGGTATTGTTAAAATAACCATAGGGAATTAGTTTTCTACAAAAGTGTGAGTGGGATTTCCAGGATAGTAGAGCTAGACCAAAGCATCATAGGCTATGTGGGGTGTCCACCGAAATTTAAAATCCCTTCATAGAGAATCAGGGATTTCATTAGGTTTAATTCCATACTATATTATATCATTTCAGAGATTTCATTCCCAAAAAATTGGATTACCTCCATAGGTAGAAATAGGGTTTATGAGTTACATCTTTCCAAGAGAATCTAAAATGTCAATTATCCCAAAATTATGACACCTACTAAGCTACAAAATATCACATGGTAGTTTGATGATGTAGAGCCTAATGGTATAATATAGAATAAAACTTCATTATGGGGCTTATCTATGTTTTTAACCAGTAAGGCGAATATAACCCTTCATTTTTTTTGTTGAATATAAAGGGTTTAACCAACTTATTGTCAAGAGCATGAATCGACTTGCACAAATATTTGATCTATTAAATTAGAAACATGGATCTAGTGTTTTCCCAAAGATCAAACTGAGTTTGAGCAATCATCAAGCGTGATTCATACCATCAGTCATTCCTTGTTTATATTTCCATTGAATTTATGGTCTTTATTATTATCATGTTATTTCATTCAGTCTGATGAACATACCCTTCGCTTTCTTGTATCTGATGAATAATAAATCCCACAATAACGTTTGGTATGTATCTTTTAAAAATTATCATTTTGGATAGTTTATATGTAATATCCCAAGTAATTGATTAATAATAGATATCATTATCTATGTCTATTTATGAATTAGATAGTGTTTTAGAGGCTTAAAACGAGAATACATCCAATCTTAAGCTTGGAATACACTAATATTTTTAAAAGATTGTTTTACTGCCTTTTGATTTTAAACCATTATTAAATTAACAATTTGAAAACATTATAAGCTATATTTTTCAAAATAAACTTATTCTTTATGATTGGGACATTGATATTTACTTTGGATAAATTTTTTGTATTTTTCTGACAATGTTCATTTTCTAATGAATAGTGACAAATCCTGCATTTTACATCAAAACTGCATTTTCATCTTATTTAATTATATGGCTAGATTATCTTTTTAATTGGTTTTAAAATGTAAATAGAATATATTTTTAACATGTAATCCAGTGGTGGTCATTGGGATTAATTTCAAATTGGAATTGGGCATAAACAAGTGCCAAACTTTTCATAGATATTGTTTCTAAAAAACCCGCTATTTGTTTTGACAACGAGAATTATTTTTAAATTAATTATTGAAATTTATATGTTTTTAATTTGGTAAAATGGATTAAATATTAGGAATCATAAGGTCAAAATTATTTAATAAATACTCTTTTGTTTTTGGACACTATGAATAGTAACGATGGTAATTATCTTTAATTATCTTGATTAATTAGTAATCGGGTTGTTAAGGATAATAAAATAATATCATAATAATAACAAATGACACCTAAATGTTTTCTAATACTACTGGTTGGGTCATGTAAGACCATGTAATGCCTTTTTCCAAACTTGGGGACCCCATGGAATCACTTTTGTGTGATAATGACTTTTTATCTTTTTATTTATAAAGAAAGTAAAATAAAACAAAGAATGTATCACCTGAGTAAAACATTTTTTATTTTTGTATAAATAAATGATATATTTGAATATAAATAGTCATTGGAAAGCTAAAACTATTTCCTACATCATAGTTGTTTTTTTATAATTTTTGGACATTAAATAAATTAAATTATTTATGACATCATGATGATGCAGCGATTACCTCATTAAAGAATGATTTAAATAATATGAAACGATAATGTAAAATCTAAGACATAAACATGTAAAAGTCCTATTGTATGAGTATATTTATTACCTTTATCACCTTATACATGATATATATCAATATGTGACCTTTTAAATCAGAAACACATTTCCATATAAAGTAACATTTTATAACATTCCAAGAGTGCCCCTCCTCTCCACTTATAAAAGGCCCCCACCTCTACCTCTTTACAAACACATATCAAGCCATTGTATAGGCCAATATCTGATCATTTTATCTCTACATATCCTTCTATTCATCCTAGGAGCCTTAAATTAGGCAGAATGCTCTTCAAAAAAACCCTTTTGAAACAAACCAAGAGGAGTTACCCGATTTAATGGTAAAGTATTCTCTAATGTTCTTTTGTTTTATTTTGCATCTCCAACCCCCTAAACTCTTTTTATTAATTTCTTTTGTAACAACACCATTATTTTCAATATACTAGGATGTTTTTAGAATAATTATTTGAGCTACACTTACACACAGCTACATCTAATGGTTAAAGAACATACTGTTTCTGTGGATGGTGAATTTCTGCCTCACGAAACGATGATTGTACAATATTATTATAACACCTTCAAAGGTGGCCATTAATATGTAACTATATGTATATATGATATATAATATGTTTATGTTTTCCGTAATCTTCTGTATTTTTCATTTATGGCATACCTTTATGGCTTCCATTATTGGTAAACGCAATATCTTCATTTTAGGAAGTGCGGACTACCGCCCCCTCAAAGTGATTTGATTCGTTAATGCAATATGTGGGACATATAAAGGATCGAGTTAATGATATTATGTATAATATTATACTGGAATTAAAATATACCTTTATATCATTATGATTCAATTCCATTAAATAGGATATTGAAATGAAAGTATCGTTCATGCGTACGTACGGCTTACCGTCTCCATGAACAGTTCATTTCATTTCTTTCCTCTAAATGTTATGTAATATTACAAATTCATGTATATAATAGATATATATGATATATATGATATCTACATCATGAATATAATTCTTGATATAATGGATATTTTACCACATGAACAACTTGTAATTATAAAGAGTTTATTTTTGACTCAAGTACCAATGATCGACAAAATGACCATTATTAACATAAATAATTACATAGTGTTCATAACATGGTAATAAGTGATATTAAAGGAATAATTAACATGAAAAAGGTTCTTAATCAAGTAGAAATTAACTCAAGTTTATTATTCAGGATGTTAAAGAACGATCGAGTCAAGTCGGACCTGAGGTATGAGACTTCATCTCAATCTCCTTTCATTGAGGAATATTTCGTTTTACGCACAACATTATTTTATATGGTGTATAAATCCCTTTGACATTTACATTTATTCAAAAGGAATATTTTTTATACGAAGCGTTTACTAAATGACAAAATGGAATGTTCTTTTGTTGTACGTATGCGGCGACAACGACTTCTCCGCCGTAGTGACCATTTTTTGAGCATCGGCTTCCTCTACAAGCCATAATTTTTTTTCTAAAATGAAAAAAATACCATGTTTTATGTTTCTTTTATTTTTGTATTGAAAATGGGTTTCATAAGTTTTATATATGAATGTGTTGTATTGATATCTTGTGATTGAAAAGTGGAAATGTTATTTTTCCGTTATGCATGTTTTATGTGATACGATTATGTTATGGTTCATGGACATTGTTATTAAAATGGGTGGTTCGGTGATAAACTAAGGGAGTGTGAGCCCGATATATCTCTCCAATGCTTTCGGTAACGCGAAGGGGTAAAATGTTAAGGTTTCCTCGAAGAGATTTAGGGAATATACTATGATGGGTATTCCAAACGTAACCATGAGGGTTACACCCTACATAAGAATGTTATGAATGGCTCATGTTACAATTATGTCTTATGATTTCTATGATTTATTCATGATTTGATGAGGTATGTTAAAATGCTTATGTTTTATGATTAAAATATGATTTCAAACATGGACTAATGTTTTCATTTCGTACTATTATATCCCTTACTGAGATTTTTATGTTCATCGCAAGTTTTTGAAATGTTTTTTCACATGTCAAGGGAAGGGTACATGAGGTGATGACAGAGTTAAGGAAGTGTCATGAAAAATCCATGTTTTATTTTAAATATGTTTCCATTGATCGAAAAAATGAGTACTATCTTTTATGTAACCACTTTGTTTAAATGTGGAATGTAATGCATTATTTATGATCTAATTATCTAATACTCTAAACCTGAAAAGATAATCAACCTGTATTCTTGAAGTAACTCAATATTAAGTAATGTTTAAGGATGGAGCCTTATAGTTGGTAACGAAGGTCGGTTTAGATAACTTTAAGATTTAGAATTCTATTAAATGATTATCCAAATTTTTTTTTGTTATGGTGAAATTGAAATGATATAGTATTTGAGAATTACCATCTTGCTTCATCTAAGACATGTTTGTTCAGACTGGTTTTCCGTAGAGGAAACAGGGAAGCACTATTAGGAAGGCATACAGAAGTAAATGACCTTCCGAATTAGCATCCTGAGATGGTCGGAATTGGAACTAAACAGTTTTTTGCAGTAATGGAGCAGTTGACTAAAGCGATAAATGGTGGTGGTATCCATGCACGAGATCAGCCAGATCAACCGCAGAGGAACATGTCAGTGGTGGAACATTTTATGAGGAAACATCCCCCATCATTCAGAGGATCATCTGACACTATGCTAGCGGAATTTTGGATTAAATCACTAGAGAAGATTTTCGATGTCATGGGGTGTTCATACAATCAAAATGTTAGCCTTGCAATTTACCGTTTGGAGGGTGAAGCAGATCAGTGGCGGTCGATGGTTAAAAATATCACGCATGCTAATGAAATTGATGCTCTCGACTAGGATGAATTCAATGGTATGTTTCTTGAGAAGTATTTTCCTAAGGTTTTTCGACTTCGGATGGAAAAACAATTCATTGAATTGAAGCAAGAGGATGACTCAGTGGCTGCTTATGAAGAGAGGTTCACTTGATTGGAAAGGTATGCTCCAAATTTTATCTGATACCTTCAAGTAAAATCAATCGTTTTTACTTAGGATTAAAGCCAAAATATCAAAGTGCATTGGTTTCTCGTGAGATCGAAAGTTATGAAAAGTTTTTTCGATGTGATGAGAAGGAGGAAATGGAGTTTTCCAAGGATCAGGTGTAACAACTAGAAGAAGAAGAGACCGAGGTGGTAGGAGAAAGGGAAGAAATCTTCAAAAAGGTCTGATGGTAAGAAAAATAAGTTTCCAGTTTGTGATAAATGTGGTAAAAGGCATGCTGGGGAATGTCTTCTGAATTCTGGAAAGTGCTACCGATGTGGTAAGATGGGACATAAGGCTCGTGATTGCAGTGAAAATGATCATGGTGATGGTATGACCAAATTTGATTTACAGTTAGGGAAATGTTTTAAGTGCAATGATATGAGTCACTATGCAAACGAGTGTTTGACAAAGAGCATGAGTGATGGGAAGCAGTTAGACTACAAGCTGAAAGGCATGGTGAAATCCTTTGAAACTACTTCAGAAGATGTTGGGCCATCAAATGAAGTGGTATCAGGTACTTTGGTTTTTCAGATTATGCCAGTGTGTTGTTTGATTCAGGGTCTACACATTCTTTCATCTCTGAAAACTATTCTAGTAAAATGGGAATACCAACTTAAGAAATGACCCCTGAACTTGTGGTAAAAACACATGGGTGAAATGTTGAGGCAAAAAAAATAAGTATCATCCTATCCTTATATGTGGAAATAAACTAGTTCCAAACCTTATTAATTTACCTCTAGTAGAGTTTGATTTTATCCTGGGTATGGATTGGCTCTCTATTTACCATGCTAAGATTGACTGTAGAGCTAAAGAAGTTTCTTTTCAGAAAGACTTTAAGTTTGTGTACAAGAATGAACCCTTACTGTGGATAACATATCAAGAGGTCGAGAAACCTATAAAAGATGGAAATGAATGTTACCTTTCACATATTGTTGAAAACAAGGGAACTATTCAGATTAATGATGTGGTAGTTGTAAATTAGTATCCTGATGTTTTTCCTGATGGTTTTCCTGGAATAATACCTGATCGGGAAGATGAATTTACTATTGACCTATTTCCTGATGCTAAAACAATTTCAGAACCCCCTTATTGAATGGCTCAAATTGAACTTTTAGAGTTGAAGGAGAAATTGCACTATTTATTAGAGAAAGGTTTCATTCGACCTAGCACATCACCATGGGGTGCTCCTATTTTATTTGTTAAAAAGAATGATGGTTCAATGAGACATTGCATTGGATATAGAGTTTTTAATAACATCACTATTAAGAAAAAATATCTTCTACCTCATATCAATGATTTTTTTGATCAGATCCAGGGAGCTCAGTATTTTTTTAAAGATTGACCTGAGATCGGGGTACCATCAGTTGAAGATAAAGGAAGCATATATTCTGAAGACCGTGTTTCATACAAGATATGGCCATTATGAATTTGTAGTAACGCCTTTTGGGCTAACCAATGCACCTACTGTATTCAAGGACCGTATGAATATAATTTTCCATGAGTTCTTGGATAAGTATGTGGTTGTTTTCATTAATGATATTTTGGTGTTTTCTAAAAGTAAAGAGGAGCATGAAAGACATTTAAGGTTTATTTTGCAAACATTAAAAGAAAAGAAATTGTATCAGAAATTAATCAAGTATGGGTTTTGGTTGAAACAAATTTCTCTCCTTGGTCACATTGTTTCTAAAGATGGGATAACTATTTATCCTACAAAAAGAAAGGTTGTTGAAGAATGGACATGACCCACAAATGTAATTGAGATTTTTAGTTTTCTTGGTTTTGAAGGCTATTATCGAAGGTTTGTTAGAAATTTTTCACGGTTATCATGTCCAATGACTAAGCTAACTTGGAAGGGTATTAAGTATATCTGGACCAAACAATGTGATGATTTTTTTCAGGAATTGAAAAGAAGATTGGTGAATGCTCCAATTTTGGCACTATCTTCTTGGAATGGGGAGTTTGTTATCTACAATGACACTTCATTGAAAGGACATGGTTGCGTCCTAATACAGAATGATCAGATAATTGCTTATGCTTCACGCCAGTTGAAAACTCATGATGTAAATTACCCTACACATGATTTGTAATTAGCTGTTGTTGTTTTCATTTTAAAAATTTGGAGGCATCATTTGTATGGAGTAAAGTGTGAAATATATAATGGTCACAAAATATTAAAGTATATATTCACTCAGAAAGAATTAAACGTGAGATAGAGGAGATTTCTAGAATTAATCATGGATTATGATTGTACAATTCATTACTCTCCAGGAAAATAAAATAAAGTGGCTCATTCTTTGAGTCGAAAAATTAATGATTCATTAACAATGTTGTGTTTGGAACATGATCCTTTGGTTATGGATTTGATGAAAATTGGCATAGAAGTTATTGGTGCAGGATGTTCTTCAATTTTGTTTCAGATATCAGTGAAATCTTCTCTATCAGATAGAATTATTCAAGCACATAAGCAAGACATTGAGTTGTAGAAAAAGGTATTGCTGGTTCAGAAGGCTAATTTTCCTGAATTCAACATTGATAATGATTGTGTTTTGAGATTTGGGAAGAGATTGTGTGTGCCGTGTGATTCACAGTAGAAGAGAGAGTTTTTATGTGAAGCCCAGAGTTCTCCATTTTCAGTTCATCCAGGCAGTACTAAGATGTATAGAGATCTTCGGGAGTATTACTGGTGGGACGGAATGAAAAAGGAATATTTCTGATTTTATTGTGAAGTGTTTGACTTTTAAACAGGTTAAACAAGAGCTGCAGTTACTGAAAGGGATGCTTCAACATTTACCAGTTCCAGAGTGTAAATGAGAGAATATATCCATGGAATTCGTTGTGGGATTCCCTTAAGACACCTCGAGATAATAATACAATCTGAGTTATAGTTGATCGGTTGACAAAATATTTTCATTTCCTTACTATATGAGATACTTCTTCCCTAGATCAAATTTCCTGTTTGTATCCTAATGAGGTATTCATGTTAATGGAGTTCCTCTCTCCATTGTATCTGACAGCGATCCCATGTTCACTTCTATCTTTTGGAATGGACTTCAGAAGTCGTTGGGTACTGAATTAAATTTTACTAGAGCTTTTTATCTTCAATCATACGTGCAGTGAGAACGAAAAATTCAGACTTTGGAGGATATGCTACGTTCTTATTCCATGGATTATCAGGGAAGTTGGTAGCAACATCTTTCTTTGGTTGAGTTTCTTATAATAATAGTTTTCATTCTAGTATACAGATGGTACCATTTGAGGCATTATATGGGAAGCAGTGTCGAACTCCAGATTTCTGGGATGAAGTAGGTGAAAGGAAGTTGATGGTACCATAAATGGTAGAAAAATTTCATCTGATGCAGAAACACATGAGAACAGCTCAGAGCAGGCAAAAATGTTATGCAGACAACAGGAGGAAGGATCTCTCTTTTTATGTAGGTGATCATGTTTTTCTCAATGTTTCACCGTGGAAAAGTGTGATGCGGTTTAGTAAGAAAGGAAAGCTGAGTCTAAGGTTCATTGGACCACATGAAATTATATAGAGTGTTAGATCAGTTGCAAAATGAGTGGATTTACCTCCGAGTTTATCTCAGGTACACAATGTTTTTCATGATTCAATTTTAATGAAGTACATGCCAGATCCATCTCATGTTTTGAGTCTAGAGGTAGTTCAGCTGGAAGAGAATCTATATTACGAGGAATAACCAGTCCATATAATTGAAAAAAGGGAGAAAGTGTTGTGGAATAAGGTGATTGATAAAGTAAAGGTTTTGTGGAAAAACCACATGAGTGAAGAGGCAACAAGGGAATCTGAAAATGCAATGAGGGAAAAATACCCCCACTAATTTGATAAGTAAAGAAATTGCGGGGACGCAATTTTCTAAAGGGGGGAATGATGTACCATCCCAAGTAAGTAATGAGTAATAGATATTCATATCTATGTCTATTTATGAATTAGATGGTGTTTTAGAAGCTTAAAACAAGAATAAATCCAATCATAATCATGGAATACACTAATATTTTTAAAAGATTGGTTTACTGTCTTTTGATGGAAAACCTTTTTTAAAACAATATTTTGACAATTTTATAAGATCTATTTTTAAAAATAAATCCATTATTTATGATTCGGACATTGAAATTTACTTTGGACAAATTTTTGGTATTTTTCTAACATTGTTCATTTTTTAATGAATAGTGAAAAATACTGCATTTTACATCAAAACTGCATTTTCATCTAATTTAATTGTATTGTTAGATTATAATTTTAATTGGTTTTAAAGTGTAAATAGGATATATTTTTACCATGTAATCCAATGGTGGTCAATGTGATTAATGTAACTTTGCAATTGGGCATAAACAAGTGCCTAACTTTTCATAGATATTGTTTCTAAAAAACCAGCTATTTGTTTTGACAACAAGAATTATTTTTAAATTAATTATTTCAATTTATGTGTTTGGAATTTGGTAAAATGGATTACATATTTGGATTCATAAGGTCCAGATTATGTAATCAAGACTCTTTTGTTTTTGGACATTATGAATAGTAATGACGGTAATTATATTTAATTATCTTGATTAATTAGTAATCGGGTAGTTAAGGATAATAAAATAATATCATAATAATAAAAAATGACACAAAAATGTGTCCTAATACTACTAGATGGATCATGGAAGACCATGGAATTCCTTGTGCCATACTTAGGGACCCCATGGAATCACTTTTGTGTGATAATGACTTTTTATCTTTTTATTTTTAAAGAAAGTTAAATATAACAAAGAATGTATCACCTGAGTAAAACATTTTTATTTTTGTCTACATAAATCATCTGTTGGACTATAAATATTCATTGGAAATATATAAATATTTCCTACATCATAATATTTTTTTAGAATTTTTAGACATTAAATAAATTAAATAATTAATGAAATCATGATGATACAGTGATTACCTCATTAATGAATGATTTAAATAAAATAAAATGATAATGTAAATTATAAGACATAAACTTGTCAAAGACCTGTTGGATGAGTATATTTTGAAACATTATCACCTTATCCTTGAAATATTTCAATGGGGGACCTTTTAAATCCGAAACACATTTCAATATAAAGAAACATTTTATAATAGTCTAAGAGTGCCCCTCCTCTCCTCTTATAAAAGGCCCTCACCTCAACCTCTTTACACACACTTCTCAAGCCAATGGATCTGCCAAGATATTTTCATTTTATCTCTCCACATACCTCTATTCATTCTATAAGCCTTACCTTATGCAGAAAGCTCTTCAAGAAACCCTTTTGGTACAAACCAAGAGGATTTACCCGATTTAAAGGTAAAGTCTTCTCTAATGTTCTTTTGTATTATTTTACTTCTCCAACCCCCTAAACTCTTTTTATTCATTTCTATTGTAACAAAACCAGTATGTTAAATATACTAGGATGTTTTTATAAGAATTATTCTGGATACACTTACACTCACATACATCTAATGGTTAAAGAACATATTGTTTCCGTGGATGGAAAATTTCTGCCTTCTGAAACGATGATAGTTCAATATTCTTATAACACCTTCAAAGGTGGCCATTAAGATGTAACTACATGTATATATGATATATAATATTTTTATGTTTTCCTTAAGATTTTTTAGTTTTCATTTATGGCATACCATTATGGCTTCCATTTTGGGTAAACGCGATATCTTCATTTTAGGAAGTGCAGACTACCGCCCCCTCAAAGTGATTTGATTCATTAATTCCATATGTGGGACATATAAAGGATGGAGTTAATGATATTATATATGATATTATAATGGAATTATAATATACCTTTATATCATTATGATTAAATTCCATTAAATAGTAAATAGAAATGAAAGTAGTGTTAATGTGTACGTACGACTTACCGTCTCCATGAAAAGTACATTTCATTTCTTCCCTCTAAATGTTATGAAATATTATAAATGCATGTATATACTGGATATATATGATATATATGATATCTACATCATGAATATAATTCTGGATATAATGGATATTTTACCACACGAACAACTTGTAATTATAAAGAGTTTATTTATGACTCAAGTACCAATGATTGACAAAATGACCATTATTTACATAAATAATTACATAGTGTACATAACATGGTAATAAGTGATATAAAAGGAATAATGAATTTGAGAAAGGTTCTTAATCAAGTAGAAATTAACTCAAGTTTATTATTCAGGAAGGTAATGAATGATCGAGTCAAGTCGGACCCGAGGTATGGGACTTCATCTCAGTCTCTATTCATTGAGGCATATTTTGTTTTATATACATTTTCTTTTATACGGTGTATAAACCCCTTTTACTTTTACTTTTATTCGAGAGGAATCTTTTTTATACAAAGAGTTTACTAATAGACAAAATGGAATGTTTTTTTTCGTATGTATGCGGCGACAACGACTTCTCCACCGTCGTGACCATTATTTGAGCTTTAGCTTCCTCTACAAGCCATAACTTTTTTTTTGAAATGAAAAATAAAAAACATGTTTTACGTTTCTTTTATTTTGGTATTGAAAATAGCTTTCTAATGTTTTTATATCAATGTGTTGTATTGATATATTGAGAATGAAAAGTGGAAATGTTCTGTTTCCTTTATGCATGTTTTATGTGATACGATTATGATATGGTTCTTGGACATTATTATGAAGACGGATGGTTCCGTAATAAACTAAGGTTGGGTGAGCCCGATATAGCTCCCCAAAGCATTGGGTAACATGAAGGGGTTAAATGTTAAGGTTTATCAGAAGAGATTTAGGGAATATACTGTGATGGGTATTCCAAACGTAACCGTGAGGGTTACTCCCTATGTAAGTATGTTATGAATGTATAAAGTTATCTTTATGTCTTATGAAATCTATGATTTATTCATGATTTTATGAGGTATGTTAAAATGCTTATGTTTTATGAGTAAAGTATGATTTCATACATGGACAAATGTTTTCATTTCGTACTTTTATATACCTTACTATGATTTTTATGCTCATCCCATGTTTTTGAAATTTTTTTCACAGGTCACGGGAAGGGTACATGATGTGATGATAGTGTCAAAGAAGTGTCAAGAAAGAATCCATGTTTTAGTTTAAATATGTTTCTGTTTATGGAAAAAATGAGTACTATCTTTTATGTAACCAGTTTGTTTAAATGTGGAATGTAATTAATGATTTATGATCTAATTCTATAAAACTCTAAAACTGAAAAGATCCTCAACGTGTATTCTTAAAGTAACTCAAGATTAAGTAATTTTTAAGGCAATGGCCATATATTATACTTCACGCAACACCATTTTTAAAATTGTAATATACTATTAAATATGAAATTTTGATTTGTAATATGACCATTAAAAATTGTTTAATGACTAAAAGAACAGTAAAACAGCCCATTAAATTTTAAATAAATTGTAGCTCTATAATAAATAAAAATATGGAATATTTATATCATTTAATAAGTAAATAAATTTGTCAAAAATTATAAATTATGTGTTAGTAATCTATTAAGTCATAAATATGTAATTACAATTTTATCAGAGGTATATTATTTTAATGAAAAATATATTTTCCTAAATTATGATCTTATTTTAATATTTTTTTCTTATAAATTTAATATATTTTTTTAATACCTTACTTAATTTTTCATGTGTCATAAAAAAGATATAATATTAAAAATTTTAATTTTCGAGTAATTTAATATTTTATTTAAAAATAAAATTTATATTATCTAAAAAATTATTTTTATAAAATGTTGAATATTTTTTAATACCATATTTTGAAAAATGGTTAGGTTGAATTTTTGGGATATTTATAAAATACTTGAATTTTTGGTGAATAGTGAAATATAGTAATTTACCGTATTTAAAAAACATAAATTATTGATTCATATATGATGTGTGGATGATGTAAGCTTATAGTTTACAACATTAAATCATTATTTTAATATATTTAACTACTAATTCTCAACTTTTTCAAATTTTTGAGCATAACTAATATACAAATGAATAAAATATTTAGAAAAACACCTCTCCATCAACTCTAAGTACCACCCATCACCACTTCGAATAATCAAAATTAGAAAGCCTTTAATCATGTTTATATTATAGTCATTTCCTCTCCAAAAAAATATCCCCTATTTTTGGTTGTCATAATCACCATAAAAGAAAATTTCAATGTTCCATATGGATGTTCTCATCGAGAAGAAATAATGAGGTAAATCATTTTCATTCTCTTTTGATTTTATTTAATTTAATTATTTATAATTAAATCCTTACCCGTTCTTTCAGAAAAGGCATCATGACTGCAGTATCTAATATATACTATAATTTTATATTTTTTAATATAATATCCAGTATCAAACCAGTTCTCATGTTCAATTTAATTTTAAAAATGAATATATCATCTATGAGGTTTCGATTTACCACCATCATGGGTGATGCGACATGATTTACCACTACCAACTTAAAGGATGGTTATAAATCCATATTTATTGTTAAACCATATTTTATTTTACAAATTATAATTTATTTTTTATGTTGGAATTAGAATATACACATTATATTAATTAATAAGATATACTTGTTCGTGGAAATTGAAAAACCTACAAATTGATCTAGACAAATACTAATAAAGTTCAATCTAATGAATCATCCTCATATGTGGAAAATATATATAGGACAATGAAATATTCATTATATACACTAATAATATATAATTTCAATTCTAGATAAATAATTTAATTTCATATGATATTCTATATACATGTAAAAGTAAAAATATCAGGAAAACCATGGAAAAGAGCACTCTCGGATGATGAACTTTAATATCATAAATCATAAAAAAATGCAATAATTGAACATAATAATGTTAAAAAAATGATTTTTTTTAATGGTTTCTGAATTAATTTAATATTGAATCAAATTTCACTGTCTAGGATATTATGTGCAAGTGAATAACTCATTCGAACACAAGTTAAAGGTTTATTCCTAAATATCTAATTTTATCCGAGTTATGATTTTTACCTTTTTACACAAATGAAATTATTCATTATTTTTATTGAATTGTTCTATATTATCTGAATATGTTCCACACTCATTTTTCAAGATTATTATATATTTTTAGGGGTAAATACATGTTTTACACGTTTCCCTTCTCAATTCTTCCTGATATGAAATCTCGGTTAAAGATACCTTTTCAATTTCATACCTATTTTCAACTACCATGGACAATCTGATTTGAAACCACATTTTTTTCAATATATACTATTATCATAAAAAATTATAATTTTTCTTTTCTGGTTTTATAAAAAACATTATATAAAATATATACGATGTTTCCAAAAGAAACCTTTTTTGAAATGTAATCATTTTTATTTATCTCAATAATTCTTTAATTATTTTATTAGAGAATTTTTTTTGTATAGGAACCTATTTTGATTATTTTTCTATAATTATATTGGTATCTTATTATTATCATCACTCATATTTTATTAAATGGATTAGGAATATTTGGACTGATTTGGAGCAACTTTTATTCCATTCATTGTTCTACTAAGAATTGTTAGTTATTATGAATACTGATTGGGGAAAGTTATTTTCATTTCATATTTATATGTTTTTTATGATTATCCACATTTATATAAGGAATGAATTGCACTGTGTCTGTAATGGGTGGGGCCCAAAATTTTCCCCTGATACATCAGTTGGTCTCATGAAACAAACCAAAAATGGATTTGGCTTATGCCTCATCCATTTATTTTCTGGTATCTTTGCTGAGGCCACCTATGAATATTTATGATACCCATAATTATGAATTTCTTTCATTATGATATTATTAATTAATAATCCATTAGATTATATATCTACTTTAATAAAAAAAATTAATCTTCATTATCACATGATTATCTATACAACATTATTTATTCAATTTTTATTCTTACCACATTATTCTAAAATTTTTGTTCTAATAGAATTTCTTTTATTTAATTAATGATGCATTATTTTTATGTATTATATTATTGTAAATTAATTAAACTTATTGAGAATAAGATTTTTACACCATTATTATGTTTTTCCCTATGATATGAATAAGTATATTATGATTGAATTATAGTAATAATCTTAGAGTTATGGATATTTCCAATAGATTTTCTATGTTTTCTTCCTTTTGAGTTTAAATCTAAAACATATTCTTTTACATGATTTTCCAAAACTATTAAACTATTTGGTCATTTGGGATATGATATATTTTTTATAGTACTAATGTAATTATCTTAGGAACTTACTCGATGATAATATGGTTGGGTTTATTATAGTTTATATTAGATAATGATTAGTAGAATCATCGGAAACTAGAATTGGAAGAACAAAATGATTATGGGACATAACTCTAAGATACACATTGAGGATAAGAATTTAATAACATCCTATAATTTTGGTAAGGTATTGATATATATATTTTCCTTTAAATTTATTCAACTCTAAATGCTACAAGTGGACATGGTTTTGATATAGATATACCTTGGGGTAACAACTCTGACAATGGGCGTCAAGCATGACATAGAATAACATGGTACATGAAAATAGGCATTACTCGACACATATTTTGACACTCCAAAGGGATATTCTTCTGATAATTAAAATTTTCATTACAAACTGTTATGAAATATTGAAAATAAAACCCATCAACAGATAAACCATGATTATGATAATGACATTTCCAATATAGAAATTTAAAATTTATGATAAGTGTTTTGTTGGTTTGAAATTATGTATTAAGATTCATAATTAAATTTATTGTATGAAATTATTTAGAAAATATATCAAGTTGAATGAATGGAAGTTGTACTAACTTGTTTATCGCATGTAGGTATTTCCCTCCTATGAAATATAATGATGTTGGTACTAGATTGTTCTTCGGTCCTAGGAAACGTATAACATTACTAGAAATCCTAGAACAGGTTATGAAAAAAACATTACCCTTATATAGAATCCCGATCCTTAATGTGAAGGAGAAATATTTGACCAATTTATACGACAACATCCCCCATCAGTCAATGGGAATAAAAATTGATTTGTAGTAGAGCGGTGGATAAGATATTTTGAAAAGTTAATTTTCATTTTCAGATGTAATGAATTGGTGAAGGTTACCATTATAGTATATCAACTCTCAGGAGATGCTGGAAAATGGTGTTCGTTGATTCAAAACATAAAGGAGGAGAAATAAATTGAAAATATTTAATGGAAATAATTTAAATAAAATTTTACAAAAAAAATAATTAGCTTGTAAAGAGAGTGGGGTATATAGAGTAAATCATTGAGTTTAAAACCAACAGATGATGAAAAAAATGTGGATTATGAAGCCAATATTACTAGGTTAGCATGGAATTCTGACAACTGTATACATAATACAAGGAGTAATAATGATCGATTCATTGATCATTTAAATCCATTACACCAAAGGGAACTAGTCTCCCAAAATTTCACATCATCCAAACATATATTCTCATTTTTAATAATGGTAGATTAATAATTCTCAATGTGTTATTAATTTATGGGAAAAAATATAATAAAGGGTGGAGGATGAAACAATGGCCAAATGGAAGAATAAATAAATAGAATTTTCCAATTTCCTTAAATTTTGGAAGGAAACACCCTAGTGCCTTCTTAAAAATAAAAGGATTCTATTTCATGTTTGGTGAAATAGAAATAATTCCCATGATTTCCAGGGAAATAATAAATCTACCCATGTTCACTGCTACAATTATAGGGGGATGTAACCATATGAAAAAATATTTTCCTAATAATCAAAAAAACATTCCCCAAAAAATACAGTGGGGAATTTATAAGACTATGTGATCATTAAAACGGAGTGTGATGTTCTTAATGATGTGGTGGTAGGTACTTTAATTGATTAATCAAAATAACCAATGATATATTTTATTCTAGATTACTGAATTCCTTTATATCATCCAATTATTCCACTAAAACTATTCATTTCTCTTTTGATTTAATAAAGAAGTTATCAATCAAAACAACTTAGTGAATAATCAATTCAACAAAGTTATGTCATTAAGTCCCCTTTATAATAGATAATCACACATTAGTTATAGACATTATCATCATACCTATGGTTTATTTTCATATAATACTTATTATGGATTGATATTAAATAAATGATGAGAAAATATATTTTTAGATGAAGGAAGTTATAATTTGTGATGAATATATAAAATCCACTATCATTCGATCAGAAACATCATCATCCATATTTTTATCCAAATCCACCAACAATAGTAATTATAAATGAACTTATTAGAGAATAATTGAAAACAACATCCATATATAAACAAAGAAATCATAAAATTAAAGACATAACAATCCTAAAATTAAACCATGAATCACTTCTAGAAGATTTATCTATTTATTTTCTAGATTGGGAAATTGAATTCTATTTTGATTTAATTCTGTGTCAATGACCTATATGAAATAACCCTTATAAAATGGCCATCGTGGAATTATTACAGTTGATGAAACAACTAGAGGAATTTCGTGATAAGGGTTTTATTCACCCAATTTTTTTTCTATGTGGAGAACTTTTTTCATTCATGTACAATGATGGATCAATGATACTATGCATTGATTTTTGAAAAATCAATGATATTACAATAAATAACATGTATTCAATAAATTTCCTTGATTTTTTTTGATAAGATTAAAAGAGATAAATTTTAATCAATGATTTGAAATTGATATGGAAATTATTAATCTATTTTTAGTAATGAAGAAATTACAAAGAATTCATATTAAAATAGTTATAAACTTTATGAGTTGATAATAATTCCATTTGGACTGGACAAATGCACCTTTTGTTTTTATAGATCTAATAAACATAGTGTTTAAATAAAATCTTTAAAAATAATTGTGGTATTTATTGATTATATATTTATATATTTTAAAAGATATGAAGGCTATAAGAGACACTTGTAGGTTGTTTAGGAGACTCATAGATTATAAATGTTATATGATTATTCTAGCAGGTGTGAATTATTTTCTCAAATAGTTTCTTTTCATAGCCATATGTAGTTTCATTGGATTAGTAGGTTACTATCATCATATCATTCGGTTTTTTCCCAACTAGCTATCATTTATCCAATGTTACTCATAAAGTGGGTAACTTCTTATAAAAATATTAATTTGATGAATGATTTTAATAATTGATGAACAAATTAGTTAATTCCCCGATCATGACTATAAAATTAGTAAATTGTGGATGTTTAATTTATAGTGATACCTTAATCAAATTACTTTGCAATGTCCTAATGAAGAATGAAGGGGTTACTTCCTATGAATCAATGAAATAAAAAACACATGAACTTAACTATATAACTAATGATCTTGAGCTAGTAACTCTAATTCTTTTAATGATGATATGGAGATAATATATATAGGGAAAAATATATGAGATATATATAGATCACAAGGGTTTTAAACACATATTATCATAGAAATAACTCATCCTGAAGAAATGGAGAGCTCTATAGATACGTAATGATGAAGTTTTTTAATACCCTACAACATAGGGAAGGCGAATAAGCAATCAAATTCATTGAGAAGGGAGGATCATGGAGTACTGAACAAGATGAAAATTTTAAAAGGTCCCAGTGTACATATATCTAGAAAATATAGACATGGGAATTATCAAGGATGGTGAAACATCATTGTTTGTATGTTTATTTCACAACTATCATTATTTGAAAGATTTAATAGCTCCAAGACTAATATTGAGAATTTTCAAAGGAAAATTAATGTTGTGAATGATGTTGAGTTTACATAAATTATGTATTATGATAGAATTATTAATGATGGGAATAAACATTATATTCCCAATATACCTAAGATAAAAATGAATTTATGGGTTGACTCTAATAGATCAAATTTATCTATACACCATGGTAGCACTAAGATGTATATATATTTGAAGGAACATTTCTACTAGGATAATTTGAAGTGGGAAATTGAAAAATATGTATCAAGATGTTTTTTATCAAATCAATGAATGATTAATGGTAAAATCCTAGATGATACGTGCATCACATTAATATTACTACAAGGATTTAGGATGACATTAGTGTTTATTCTATCATTTGATTAGCCAAAACTCCATGAAATTATGATGCAATATGGGTAATTGTGAATTGACATAAAAATAGGCACATTTTCATACTATAAGGGAGGAATTTCCGCTGCAGTGTCTTTCAAGAATTTATTTTGATAGTGTTTTAAGAAATCATTGAGAGATAATTTATTTTATTGGACATGATCTAATATTTACATACAAATTATAGAAAATTGATCATAAATAATTTGATACTATGAATTATTTGAGTACTAAATATCACGTGCAAACTGATGAGTAGTCTGAATAGATAAACCCATATTTAGATGATAGATTATGATCAATCTCACTTAACTATCAAGGTATATGAGATCAGTATTTACCTTTAGTTGAGTCTACTTTAAATAATAGTTTCCATTAAATTATTTTAATTGCAGTATATGTGGCATCTTATGCAATGATAAATCATACACCAACATGTTGGGATGATGTTGGTGAAAATAATCATGTAGCCCATAACTTGTGGAGGGAGCAATAGTAACATTAATGAGTATTCGAATCCATATCAAAACATAATCATCTCTGATTTCATCTTTATGGTTCGTAACAAAATAATAACTTAAAATGAAATTATAGAATTTTTAACATTCATTAAAATATAATAAAGTTCATTATATGATCTAATTTTTATATAATTTTTAAAAATAATATCTTCCAAAAAGACTCTTATGAAACTTGTTTAATGTGATAAGGAATAATTATAATTTGTGTTAAAAATAGGTAAAAACTATCAAATTGTTTTTTATGATGGGGATGATGAATATTTTTGTTGAAAATAATTAACTCTATTTTCAATGTATATGAGACTTAGAAAATTTATCATAGAACTAAATGGAGTTATATTCCACTACAATGCCTAAAGATCAATATTTTTTTCCCAAATGCAACATTGGTAAATAATACCATTTTAGTACACATGCTACTGTAGTCATGCCACCGCTAGAGTTCCTACCATAGTAACTGCCACTACTATAGTACCACATGTGCTGTAATTCTTCCACTACTATGGTAACTATACATTTCAACTACAGTACCATGTACTTAATTGGTGTTGAACCTCCCAACACTGATATAGTATTATGGGGTGTTTACCGCTAATCGAAACCCCAATTAAGAAAACCAAAAAACAAAATAATATATGTATACATGTATATAATGACATTAAATTATGACAATAGATGGTTACATTTTTTAAAATGTTTCTTATTTATCTATTTAATTATCTTACCGTTATTATTTACTACATTTGGTTTCCATAAAAAATAAATCTGGATCATTGTATGGTTTTTCAATTCAAACACCTATCATTGAGAAATTTTAGTTATTATAAAAAAAATTCATTTATATGGATCATATAATACTTATTTGAGATACTATATTGTTAATATTCTTATATAAAGTGTATTTTATGTAAAATTATTGGCCTCATCTTTTAGTATATTTTTACTCAACAGTTTCTATAGCCGTAAGAGTTTTCTTGGTCTCATTTCTAATAACATGAAACATAATAAATTTATTTCTCCGTGATTTATTAGTATTTTTTATTAACATCGAATGTATATATATATATATATTTCATAATATTTAGGATCCAAAATAGTTTCAATTATTTTAGTGTAAATTTATTCAGTTGTTTCGTTATTAGTTATGATTTTTGGTAACTGAATATTCATTTATTGAGATATGGTACGTCTATTGAACTTATATTTTTGGTTCATTATACCATTTTATTATACTATGGTTTATTCCAAAATAGTTTTCTATAGAAACACAAAAATACAAAATAAACTATTTGAAAAGTATTCGTCGATTATTGATATATGTCACCTGTGAGGGTAATTAGTAACTCAAATCATATTATTTGAGATATAATGTGTTATCTTAAACATTATTCTGACATTATTAGTTTCTTACACCCTAAAATTTTATATTTTTTTAAATTATTATTTGATTAAATCGGTTTCAATTAAAAACTATTTTATTACTAATATTAATATATAGGTTTTCAATCTTGGTAATGATAATTATGAAATATGTTCCTTTAAAAATAAAATAATTCATATTTTGGATCCAAATTCCCATTAGGAAACATTAAATCATAATAAATTAACCATTATTATTTATTTTTTATAAATTTATATATTTTTAATGATTTTCCGCTTTACAATTTTGAAAAACTGTTTTCGGAGGGAACTGTAACATTATCTTTTATGTCCATGATAAAAAAATACTACTGTCACTTTTATGTTCTCACTTCCATTAATTATTTTTTTATAAAAACCATTTACCCTAATATTTTATATTATTAAAAAAATTTAGAATTATTTTTTTTAGAAATTAAGTCATAAAACCAAAAATTCAAATTCGTAACCACGTATGGGGTTTTAACCATTAGACATTTTAAGGGTTGTTTTTCATCTATGTTAACAACCTTATTTTTTTCCTTTGTCAAGATAGGGATGCATTCATTTCAAACCATACTAATTAACACTGGTGGTGAATTATGATCATGAATATTTTAGAAATTAAATTTTTTTAATCATTTCTCTATATGGTGTGAACATCACATTTTACAAAATTCAACTTGAATAACGTTCACCTAAAATAAATGTTATTCTATTTCCATGAAGAAATTTATTATAATACAAATTTTTTTAAATAAAATGCATATTATTATTCCAAATATCACTATTTATTTTTTATCTGTCCCAATTATTTCTCATGATAGATTATGATTGGGTTTTCAATTTTTTTTAATAAGGGGAAAAGTATCAAAAGATTGATTATTGTGGGATGAAAGAAAAAGTTGATTATTTATTATTATTCTATGTATTTTATAATATGGAGTGATGCATTTTTATTCTTTATTAGGTTCATTTGGGAATGTAATTAAAATAATTTTTGACTAATATTGAAAATATATTGGTCTAAATAAGGAAATGGGTAGTGTTTGAAATTATATATCCCCATGATGCATCAAACAGACTCATAAAACTAAATAAATTGTGGTTTGTAAGATGCATGTAACTAAAATAAGTTATTGTATTTGAATAAGGCCATGAAATATTGTTTTTTATTTCCAAAAAAATTGCATTCCATATGTTTGAGATATGTGTTATTGTTATCCATGTATTTATTTAGTTTTTAATATATATAATTATTTTTATTCCTTGTTTATAATAGATTCATGTGGTTTACCTCTTCCTTATATAATATGTATAATATGTTAATTTTGAGATTTCATCTATTTTCTATATTCCCATGATAATAATTTGTTCTCGCCACTTATTTTTCATTAAATTATCTTGGTTATGAAATACATTTTTATATATAATATCTTTAGAATGACAAAACATATGTAAAAAATTATATGATACTCTTAAAAATCATTATGGATTAAATTTTTTCATATATAGGTAAAATTGTATTCTTAATACAAATAAAACTGGATTTATATACTTATGATTTTCCCAAATTTTATAAATATTAAAAACATAAAGGACCATTGAAACATAAGAGATGCAATTACTCATTATTCATTTTACAATAATGGATTTTTATATTAGGTAATTTTTTACTCGTATCAAAGAAAATATATAAACTATGTGTTCATTAGAATTGAATCTAAGACTGAGGGTCTATGGTTTTATAGTTGGCCACAAATTAAATCATTAGAAAACACTCAAAAACAAGTTGATTAATGGTGATAATTTATGGTTTGATAGTTTAATGGGGATCATAATAGTTAAAATTTTATGATATTACACTATTTTATGCTAAGGAAAATATGTACATATTTTTTTTTGGGAATAATATGAGAAACAATATGTGAAAATTGTATGAATATGACTAAATATATGATGGAATACTGATGTTTTTGAATGTTTTTAGTATTTAGTTTTCCAAAAAATGACAACATTATAAGGATACTTGCGAGTGAGAGTTGTTTTTTATAATAATTTTCATATGTTTAATAAACCTATAGAGGGTGTGAGGGGTATTAAATCAAACATGACATATTGAATGAAAAAAAAAACCATATTTCACACCAAATTAGACACTCGAAGAGTATTATTAGTTTAGTTCATATTTATGTATGAATAATAATTTGGGATTTTAGTATTATTAAGTTAGATAACCGGATTGGAATGTGACCATAGATAATATAATTGCAACATACAGATTCTTATGTTATGGTACATTTTAAATGATATGATCATCCATGTTTATGGAAATTTTTTTATTTTTAGAGAATAAATATCAATAATTTTATTTAGAACATATTAAGAATGTATATGGTAATTTGGTATATCTATTTTTGGGTTATGTTATGTAGTATAAGAGAACCCAACTCAATGTAACCTATGATAAAAATGAATGATATATATATTTTTAAAAGGTTGGGGCCAAAGCCTCAATTTATTATTTGAAAGAAAAGACCTCTTTAGACTGGGTATAGGGAGACCCATTACATAGCCCAAATGCCCAAGGCCAAGTGGCCTAACTACCAGGCTTGAATTCTGATTTACAATGTGAACATAGTAGATATTCCAAAAAAAATTAAGATTATTAATACGGAATCTCCAAGAATTTTTAGGGTCCTAGAAAATAAAGAAATAATGATTAAAATTCCAACTTGTACAAACATTGACAAGAAGCATGGGTACAATTGACATAAATGGATTGGTGAAGGAAATAATTGAATAGATAAATGTCACAAAACTCACTAGAGTAATCTAAACAGATAATATATAAAAATATTTTTCATTATTTTCAAGAGGGTTGGTTTTTATGTGACTCAAATTCCCCATCAATGGGTAGATGACTAAAATAGTCACCATATACCATGAAAAGAAAAGAAAAAAAATCAACTACAACTATGGAATATGATAGTGATTTTTCTCTGTATATTTACCTATTTTTTATTTTTGTCTATGTATTCCCCAACTACTATATATTGAGTTATATATAAAAACCAATAGGAAAATGGTTGTGATATAAATATTTTTTAGGTTTTGTGGGTTTTTATTCTTTTTAAATATATACATTAAAACCATTGTATAATTATATGTGAATTATCGAATGAGTTATCTCCCAATATTGAGATATTATTATAAATATTTATATTGGTAAACCTCTTTCTTCAAGTTATATAAAAACATGATTGTCATACAGAGTATGGTTATTTATGATTTCCCTAAAAAAATCATATGTTCTTATGGGACAAATTGTGAAGCTATAATTTTTTTAATGGGGTATAGTTTCATAGACCAATACCATAATATATTAAACCCTATAAATAAGTTAATGTATTTCATATCTTTCTCCACATAGAACCTATATCTAAAAACAAATCATGATATATTTATGGTAAAATATGAATATAAAATATCACCATTAAAACCTAGGTGTTGAATTAATTGTAATTAATAGGATTATCCACTTTTTTAAATATTTATTAATTTAAAATAATGGATACAAATAATAATGAAATTCATTTATTAAAGATAATATAATTGTGAAAAACAATTTTTTCATAAAAATAATTTTTCTAAAATAACCATTTAATTTCAAAATCTATGTATATTATGGCCATATAATAATTAAATATATTTAAATTATGAAAATATTTTTTTAATATATATAATAATATAATATACATATGATTTATTTTTATTTCTTTAAAAAGAATGGTTTTTGTGGTTATAGTTCAAAATTCTATTTCAAAAAATAACCTGACTTTTATGTAATTATTAATATATAACTATGAATATTAAAATCAAGAAACAATTTTATATGACCATATTCTGAATTTCTATGTAAAATTATCGTTTTAAATTTAATTTTGGAATAAAAAAACATATTCTATATTTTTTATTATAATATGTATCTTCACAAAATTTGTTTTTCATATATTACACATTTTTATTTTTAAAATAATTCTTTTAAAATTTATACATCGAATAAAATTAAATGGAAATAAAATTTAAAATAAAATATAAAAAATTATCTAATTTGTATCCCATTTTAATTATATATAAATATAATATTTCTTAAGGTAAAATACAAGTTACCATTATAAACGAGAAAATGGAAAAATTAATCATTCTTGATTTGAGGGCTTAAATCTAGATAAAAATGTGTTTAATTGAGTGGATGAGGTTATTATTCACATTATATAATATATTATAAAAAATATTTCAATTTTGGAGCCACATTACATCTTTAATATGTTCTCCCATTTTGTAAAGATGAAATATAATCAACATATATCCCTTCTTTTCATTTATAAAAGGGGCCTCCCACCACCCCTTAATGGAACTCCTCAAAAATATTTTCCCTCCAAAACCCTATCATTTTTCTTACACATATATTAATATTACAATTTATTGAGGGAATAGAGACACTATATTATCTTATTTTTTCCATTTTTAATGTGTCTTCTATGTGAATCTCTATGTTCTCAACATGAGTAATTATTCCACATAAAATAAATTATATTATATTTAACTTTTAAAATTATTATTTTCAAATACAAATATAAATAATTATTTGTAAATTAATTAATTAATGTTATTATTTTATGGAAATAATGATTAAACACTTTTTAACTTTTTAATTAAAAAAACGGAAACCATAATTCTGCTTAGTCTGGACTACCACCCTCGTGACCCAACATGTTTCATTTTTCTTTTATACATTAAAAGGATACTTCAGAATATGAATTTAGTATAAATTTATTATGTTTATATAATTTTTATTTTACATAAATAATAATAAAAAAACATTTTTCCCTAATTATGTGGAAAATGGAATATTCAACCATTAGTATGTGTGGACATCTGCCTCCATGGAGCGATCAATTTCTATATTTCATTTCATGATCTTATTATATGGAAGTCAATAGGGATGATATAAAATGATATATATTAATTTTATGGTAAAATTATGATTCTTTAACAAAATATTATATAACCTACCAATGATATAAATTATTATCATTAATTCATTTGTTTATAAGGACTGAACTAAGAGGAAAACTGTCCCTTTTTGAAAACAAGTCCATAATATAAATTATATTATCTTTGTATTCAATAATAATTCTAATATATCAGAAAAATAAAATTCAAACTATATCATTATTATTCCAATATAATTATATTCAAACAAATCTACCTCATTATCACCCATAAATCATGGTAGGTTTCTGTTTAGGTCTGTTTTGCTACAGACATTAAAAATACTATAAATTTAGTCCATGGATGTATATTAGAATATATGTAATGGTATAATATGATATTAAAAATTAAATAATGTATTTTATTGTTATTAACTTGTTTAAAACAAATTTTCATACCTTAATTATGAATACGCCATTATTTTATTTATAATAATTGAAACACAATCATTATTAATTTCATATGCATGGTTTTTAACCAAAACAGACATGATATGAAATTGTATATTAATATATTATTTGGTGATGTTTGGGGCCTGAATTTTCATAGCTAGTCAATGCATAAACATGTCTCATTATGTAAAATATATCGTGATGTCACTTATTACATTTTAGATAACATCATTTTGTTTTTTCATAAGGACATGGTAGTATTATTTTCATGCTTGACAGTGTTCATTTCATCAATATTATATAATTATTATTGATATCCATGTCTTCATTTTTATCATGGATATACCAATCCCTTAGTTTCATTTTGATTATGGATTTGTGTTGTTTACTTATTTTAGTCATAATATTTATAGTGGGTTTACTCCATGATTTATTTGGTTTTTTGTTTTCCCTTTTATATAATTATGATCAAATTATTTTATGTTCCCATTTCCCTAGGTTATGAATAATTTAATTATACATGTAATTTTTGGGAGGAAATATTTTTTGGAGGAGTTATTGGGAGTTTTTGAGGACACGTTATGGATTAACTAGATTCTTATATAGTGATATAATATCTACTTGATAAAAAGAACATGGGATTTATTAGTTTAGTATGTGACCAAATTATGATAATATCTTAACATTAAAATATTCTTTAGATTAAATATATTTAATTTATTATTATTTTTTTAGTAATAAATGATGTTTATTTATATGATTTTACAGATTTAATCAAATATTATTTGTGATGTCCATGTTTATGTCCAACGGATCTGGGAGTATGGGTCTAGGGTGTCATAGTATATATGAGGTTTCTGTGATATGGTTATGGGATAGAGGGTGATTTCTTGTGATGGTTCTCACTAGATCACTATCGCTTGAGTAAGAGAGTGGGTGGTGGAATGGATTTTTGAGAAAAAGTCTTGATATTTTTGAGGGTAGGGGTGCATTGATTTTTCATAGTCCCCTATGATTGAGTTAAGGATCAGTTTAAGATACTTTTGTTATTAGGTTTTGAATTTCTTGGTTGTGGATAGAATGAATTAGTGGTTCATAGGTAGTTTGGAGGAAATACATTTAAGATCATAGAGGTTCGAGGTTTTCTCATATACTAATATTAACTTGAATGATGAGTGGTGTTGGTATCCATATGAGTTGATATTAAAATAACTATTTAATGGAATCCATTTAGTTGGGAGGGAATAATTATTTATTAAATAATGGTATCAAATTTTCATTTGGATTGTTGAAAGTTGATGATGGTATTCTAGAAGATCTGAGAATAAATAGTGACTTGTGTTTTGTTTTTGTGGTTGGGTATGATGTGAAAGAAACATATAGTCATTATGTTTTACCCCTTACATAAGTGTACTACATTGGACATAGTAAGTGATGTGTGTGGCCTACTATATCCCCTTAATAAATATATAGGTCTTATGAGACAAACTAGTGTCCTAGAACAAGGCCTTAATGGTATGGTTATGTATGGTCTTGGAATGATGACTTGATGGCATGGTTCTTCTTTCCGACATTTTTAATTTATTTATTATTATATTAGTTATTGATATTACATGTGGTAATTAAACTATTACAATATCATTGTGAATGTTTTAATGGAATCATTGGATTTATTATTTCTATAATATGATGATGATTATGTTTAAAAGGATTGTGTTCCTGTTTTATACATTTCCTTAAATGATTATGCTTATTTATGATTGATTTCTCTATATTGATTAACCTTACTGAGCATCTGATCACACCCATTTATTTTGATTTATTTTTTCCATGATGACAATAAGTGTTTTATGATTGATTTGATGAGTTAATATTGAGAAAATAATGGCATTCTGAAATGATTTATATGTATAATTTTATGTTTTGAATTGTAATATAATGTTTATGTATGTAATCTTTTTTCTAGGATAGCTAAACTAATCAGTCCTTTGGGATTTGATTCCATATAATCATGCCAATGTATTAAGTGATTGCACTGAATCAGGGCATCTTGGGTGTGGGTGTTACATTTGGTATCAGTGGAATTTTACCAACGACATTGGACATTAGATTCAGAAAACATAGATTAGGGATCATAATCCTATGATAAACATATAGGAAAAGTATAAAAGAACATCTTAAATTATTTGTAATGTAGATATTATGTGGATATTCCTATAAAATACATTCCAATATAGAGACTGCATGTTGGAGTCGTTATAGTACCTATTTACCTATGAGTAACTTCTCAAACAAGGTGTTACAGGCTTAACTCGGGGTAACCGATTATAATAAAATGCGAGCATCTAGGAAACGTTTTTGACACTCCCTCGGGATATTCTTAGAATAAATCACACATTATATAAAAATAATTTATAAGGATATATGAGTAAATATATCCCCAAATAAACAATTTTTTTGATTATGAGACGTGATACATGTAATTATTTAATTAATTATTATATTTTTTCTAGTTTTTAGAATATGAATTATGATAATGTTAAACTTATTATAGGTTGTCATTTAGAAATGGATCTCAAAAGAAAAAATGATAACTCCACAAATACACATGACCCAAAGAGTAAAAAGGATATCAACTTTCATTTTCTTAAGAAAAAAATTTAAATAGAAATAACTTCTCGTGTATTCTCATTAAATGAATAAATAGTATCAAGTGATAATTAGAAAAGTAAAAAAATTTATGTGTCCAATTTAATTGAATGGAAACAAGAGAATAAGGGGAAGGATAAAAAAATAGATAAAGGGAAAAAGGGAAAAAAGATTTTACCGCATGTTTTAAATATGGAAGGACTCACACTAGTAAATTATTGATGGTAATGGGAATTTGTTATATGTGTGGAGAAGAATAACACCGTGTTCATGATTTAAATTGTAAAAAATGGATTCCAATCTAAACTTATTCGTCTACAAGGAAATGTGAAACTTTGTTAATCGATGTCCCAAATTTCAGAGTTTACCCCAGTTGATGTTATTTGATAATAAACAAGTAATGATACTTCCAAAGATGAATTGGAATATTTAATGGGATTATTTTATTATTAAATAATTTTGACATTTTATTATTGTATCAATTATGTATTGTTTATACTAATTTTGAAAATAAATAAGGATGTTTTTTCATTAATATTTCATTAAGGATTTTAGAATGTGTCGTACCAAGTAAAGTGACACAAATACATGTTAAATTTTTTGGAAAATATATGGTTGAGATAATGACAACCCATAATATGTCTGAAATAATGATGTTGGAATAAAGAGATGATTAATTTGTATAAATTATTCAACATATTATTTACTACCATGTAAATGATTAATGTTCTATTTATACAATCATTGTTAGAGTTTATAACATTTTTGATTTATGATGTATATGAAGTATATTATGTTTTACCAAAAGAATATGTAAGAATAGACATATTAAAATATGGTTTTATAGTAATCCATGATATTACCATGTTTTTATGAATAGATAATGATGGTATTCAGATAATTTTTATTTGAAAAAAATATTTTCATTATGTTCTATTACCGCCCTTAAAAATTTTGTGATATTGATTTTGGAATAAAGTATTTTTGATATGTCTAATTGTTGGAATGGATTAATTTCGAAATTTGATAGTATTTTATAAGGTTAAAACATTTCATTATAATATTTTTGGAATTTTATAATATCATAGTTCAACGAAATGGATAACCCACAGGTCGGGTGACAACCCGTCATGTCAGAAAAGATAGCAGGAATCGAACCCACAACGAAAGTGTGACAAGGCCTTATCACCTAACCGTTTACTATATAATGACCTGGTTTTTATTCAATTAGTTTTTTTATTTAAACAGTTTTACGGATGACATTTAAATTCATTTTTTAACCCTATACAATTAAGATAAATACAGAATTTTTTGAATTTAATTTTCTTTTGGAGAGAATGGTGAGTTTTTTGTAGAAATTAGTTATTGATGGAACTATATTTTTCACGTAATTATTATTCATTTTTTTCATATTCTATGATGTAAATTAATTATTATGATATTGGGAATGGGTCTTAAAACCAATAATTTCATCACTGTACTTTCTTTTTCAATGAACCAAATGTACCCTTGGATCATCACATATTTATAGCATTGTTGTTGTTATCTTTTTCTTAATCTTGTTATCAATCACTTCCCATCAGAACATGCTGGTTAATTTTTCATTCATGTCCATGTTTTCTTACAAGGAACCCTATTATTTTTTACCTCTAATGTCCTTCGCTCTTCACTATCATTGTTTTAAAATGGTTATCTCACTAATCCATTTTCTGATGTGGGATTTTGATAATGATTTTTTGAAATCCCAAACCATAGTTTTCGATACTGAGTTCAAATTGAGGGGAACAAAATTATTGATGGGGGAGAATATAACACCGCAAGATTTCATATTACTTTGTCTTCAATTTCTTATGTTTAATGTATCACCGACTTGTATTGATTTACACACAAAAATGATATACTATGAACCCACACATTTGTATTATTATTATAAAAAATATATTTTTATAATTTATCCATTAAATATAGTAAAATAAATAATAATAAACTATTTTAATTTTTTCTTACAATGTTTCCTAACCAATAAATAATATTTATAATGAAATTTATATGTTTCGGTTATGTAGTTTTATGTATATAAACATTATTCTCATAAAAGAACTACATTTTATATCCTTTTGTGAATAATAATAATTATATTTTTTGACAGTCATAGAAATTAGATATTATAAAATAAAATTCATTTTTTAATTCATCATATCAAATTATCTAATGGTGGAATTTGTTTTTGATAAATTTTAGTTCTTGATGAAATGTGAAAACACTACATTATTGATAAAAACCTGACATTTTCATTTTAACAATTATTTCACATTATTTTTATTTTAAACTCCAAATAGATAAATAATTCATATATTTACAAAATATTTGTAATTAAAATCATGTCTATAATATAATTATTTATAAAATTTAAACGAACTTTTAAATGGATTTTTAACATCCTTCTAGACAGATTTTCAATTTAAAAATAAATGAGATTTTCTGCCTCTATGAATTGAATTTATAAAATCTAACATAATGGTTTGTAATAAATATTAAAATGTGGTCTGAGAGGATGAAAATAATTATTTTTGAATAGTATCTTTTATATTTTATTTACCTCGGTTGAAGGTAAATATGATAATTAATGATAAATTTATTATAATAATAATATAAATGTAACATATCTATAGTCCTAATTTTATTTTATATGTATATTTAGACCAAAATAAAATTATGTTCTGAAACTATGTCCTTTTTAATCCCATTAGTACATTGATTTCATTTTATTTAAAGTGGATTTAAAAATTTCATATTCAAATTTCAATAATTATTTTTTTTAATATGAAGTTATATAACTGATATGGTAGACTATAAAATGTACTTTAGAAGTATAATATGTTTTTCTAAATTATGAAATTTTATTTATACTTCATATAAATTAAATAATAAAATTAAATGGTGAAATAATGATGATGAAATAATTGATTAATTAATTGGGACATGAAATAAATGATATTTAAAATATTAAAATAAATATAATTTGACTTAATTTACTACATACACTAGTTTTATAGATTAATTATACATGTAATTGATATATGTTAAATATTTTATCTAATTTATCATGTTGGTTTGATATTTTTAAAAAAGATAACATTAAATAGTTTTAAAATTGACTGAAATGATTTTTCAAAATTAATACAATATTATTTATTGATATAAACTTCATAAAATATATGTTTTTTCAAAATGACTAAAATAATGTCACGTATTCCATAAATGATGAAATTTTGGTTTTTTGGAATTTTATAGTAACTTTATAAACCCTATTGTGTAAAAATAAATGAAGACAAATGAAGAGTTATACTTTTTAACTAAGGGTTAAATCCAAGAGATAAGGTTAATATTATGACCTAAACATGTCTAAATTTCATTGGTTGTTATTATTTCTAACCATAATCATATTATCCAATAAATATATCATTTTTTAGCTATTTGAAACCAAATATATATTTATAATAATTTAATATGTTAAGATCATTTAGAAGTTCCCCTCTTCTCTCTTACAAATGCGTACTTATCCTTATCATTAATTCACATCTCCAAAGCCCATTGCCTCAGCCAAACCCTGAAAATTTCATCTCCCCACATACCTCATTAAATCATATAGAAAATAAATATCTCATAAATCTATCCTATGGACTCCTTTTTGAAAATCAAAAGGAGATGACCAAAAAAGAGGTAATTGTTTTATCACATCCATCAATGTTCCTTTATTCTTCTAATTCCTTTGCATATATTGTTCCGAAACTAAAATATTAACTAAATAATGGTACATATTATGAGATATTTTATTGTTATGGTTCAACTATTTTCCTTGTTTTACACATCATATGGAAAATAATATCACCATGCTTGTGTACATATGGATTATTGTCTCTCTTCCATGGTGTAAATGGGTTTTCATGTGCATTTTATTTATTTTATTATAATAGTAAGTATAAAGGATATTAATAATAAATATAACATGATATTTTATTCATTAATATTCTTATTCCATCCAATTCTATACCATTTATCCATTATGGAAATAATATTTTCGCTCGTGCTTATGTTTGACTTACCATCTACACGACACAATTTGATTCATCATTCGTAACCATTATTCATGAATGATTACAGAAATACATATTATTAATAAATATGAAATATGTTAAAGAATAACTACCTTGGAATTATATATAAATATATAAATATATATTTTTTTTTAAATAAATTTCTGTCATTTACTTATATTCAATACAATAATAAAATGAAAACATCATTCAGGATGATGTACAACCTACCATATCCATGAATGTTGTATTCCATTTCATATGTCTATATATTATATGTCACGAACCATCCCCTGAGGCTCATGTCGTTACTACCCCAATCCCGCTTTCCATATGCGAGGGGTTGGTGATTAGCACTAGAAATACATATCCCTAAAACGATATGACATTTCCTTTAAACCTGTACAAACACACAATCCCAGAACACAACATGATGAAACCATGAAGTAAAATTGTGTTATTAAAGGTTGTTTACTATATTTAAAGGGTCACGAAATACAATCCCAACTAAAAGGTATAACAACATCTGAAAAATGGAAAATAGCTCCTCGAATCACCAATGGAGGATCATATCTAAAGGGTAAGTACAACTCATCTCCACTGCTCTCCATGTTATCCAATCTCCACCGGCTAGCACCATGTCCTGGATCCCTCATGTCTTAGCTAGGATTCACATCATCTTCACAAGACAAAACAATATGAGGGCGAAGCCTGTACATGGGTGTGTATAAAAATACCCAGTTGGGACCGTAGGATTGAGTCAATAAGGTTTCCGTGTGAATTGTTTCATTCCTTTCTGTTTTTAAAATCACAAAACCTCTATTTGAAGGGAAATTTAATTTTCTATAAGTTTCATCTTGACAAGGAAAAATTTTCTTCCCCAGTTAAATTAATCTTTACCTTGTTTTCATTGTTCATATATTTATTCTCTCTAAATACAACTCTTTTTATTATTAATTGTAAAATTCAATTTCACATCTAAAACCTCATAATTATATACAGAAATAGATATAGAGTATTTTATTTTCTGAGTCTAAATTCAAATTGCAAATTATCTGAAATTTACAATCCGAATTCTATGAAATTTGGAATCCAAATTCTCTAATATTCAGAATCTGAATTAGATGAAATTCAGAATCTAAATTCTATGAAATTTATAATCTTAATTCTCTGAAATTCAGAATCTGAATTCCATAGATTTCAGGTTCTGATGTCCTTAGAATTCACACTCTGAATTCTCCAGAATTCAGACTACGAATTCCTCAGAATTCATACTCCAAATTCTTCATAATTCAGACTCCCAATTCCTTAGAATTCAGAATCCCAATTCCCCAAAATTGAGACTCAAAATACTATAGAATTTTAATTCTGAATTCCTTGAAAAATAGAATCCATCTACCCTTGTAACATAGACTATGAAGGATTACTCTCTTAGACTATGAATACTATTTTTTCATTAGACTCAGAAAAATATAATTTGGTTGACAACCATTTTTTTCTTAATCTTTTTTGAGTTATAAATGATTTCATGCATTTTTTTACTGACCAACCGTTGTTTGATTGACACTTATAAAGTTCCCTCCAAAATTCAAGGAAAAATATGACCGTTGTAGGAGGGAGACGACCATTGAAGATGTGATTATAATCAGGATCTCATTTGAGTGAACTCAATAACATTGATCAATCTTGAGATGAAATATTGTTGAAGTGATTTCTAGAGAGATAGACTTTAATGCTTTGTGCATGATGAACATATTTTTCAAAATTGCTTCATGAGACTCGTAATGATGCTGAGTACATTTGAGGGCTTCTGGGGATAGAATGACAGAGGTGCCGACTACCTTGATGTTCAAGGGAAAGCAAGGATAGCAAGACAGACTCTGATATTTTATCGAGGTCTTAACCTGGTGTGGGTAAGACAGACTGTTTTGAATGTATAAAATTTGGAACCTTTATCAAATGTTCTTGGATACCCTACTCTTTTGGTTAAAAGATTTACTACTTGTCACTTGTATTGTTTCATGTTTTCCACTAAATTTTGATTAAGAAGAAAATTATAACTATCTTATAATTCCTCATACTTGTATACTATGATTAGTAAGATTCTATACGCTTTGAGGTAGAATCTTTGACCTTGTAAATACTTATTATGTTCCATTTCCATAACAAGATTTTCATAATCAAGCTAGTTTGTATAAAAAAGAGGTCCTATGAATTTACCTTGTTGAAAATTGTTAAACAATAAAATGTGTATACCAGCTTTAAAATATCGAAAGGAATTTCTTAAATTATACAATTCACCCACTCTTGTATATTGTGCATCTACATTCATCCCTTCGATCCTAAAATTGTTATCAGATCATGTATCTGAAATAATTATATTCACATATGAGTTTTTATGCTCATGTTTTTCATTGTTCTATATTTTCCATGCTTAGGATATTTTTATCCTTTCATACAATATTTTAATACTAACATGTTTTTGTGGGAAGATATTTTACTAGATATGGTAGGATTTAATGTTGGTTCCATTGAAAATCTTAATCATACAAGACCACTTATATGTGATGGGAATGATTATGAATATTAGAGAGATTGTATGAAGACATTTTTGATTAGCAATGGAGTAGACAACTTTTTCATTCCTACTAGAGATTACAAGATTCCATATAAGAAATTCATAACTTTTACTGATCAAAAAATTTCAGAATATCAACTAAAATATAAGGTATTCAATACTTTGTGGTGTTCCATGACCAGGAATATATGTAGCCAGATTTCTTCTTGTGAAGCTGCAAATTGTATTTGGAAGAAACTTGAAGTTACTCATTTTTGTATAATCAATGTTATTGAATCTAGAATATCTATGCTTATAGCTGAGTATCACAGTTTTTGATTTCTTTATAGAGAACATATATGTATGGTAAATTAGAGGTTTCTGACTACTGTCAATAGCTTACAACTAATTGGGGAAAAAATTTAGACCATGAGGCACTTGTAGACATGATTATAGACATTATTCCTAAGGAGTCGGAATCTAAGATAACAGCTATATATGAGAGTATGAAATAATCACAAATTACTCTTGATGAGCTCTTTAGAACTCTTCATAAACATGAGACTTGAATGAATAGAGATGCTGAAATTGTTAAGAAAAAAATGGGAATGGAAGTGTTTCTTTTACCACTACTTCAAATCATATGAATCCCAAGACTATTGATAGAGTTACAAGAACTAAATCAAATAAGGTCACTGTTTTATCTAAATCTAGTGTAAGTGAACATTATTAGAATGAACTAGTGAATCTTTCACGATAAATGAACATGAATGTTTTCAAGAATGATATTTAGTATATATATATAAAGAAAAAAAGGATAAGAAAGACTCTGAAGTTACTTCTTATTAATGTAAGAGAGTATGGAATATAAGGCCATGTTTTCTTATTCTTAAGAGAAAAGATTGAAAGGAGAATCATACTAAGAGGAATAGAAGGAAGTACAACAAGGCTAAATCAGTGAATGTTTTGAAACCCAATGAAAAATGGAGTGCTAGTGGTGGTGACTCTTTTGAAGAATCCTTAAAGTTCGAGTCTTCTGGACAGAATAATCTTAGACTATTAGCCAATATACCTATTGAAAATCATGGTTTAATGGATAAGGTACAAAATGTTGAATTCATAACCAATGTATCCTTGAATGCTAATTATAGTGATAGTAAATATTATGAATATTTGGATGAATACTCTTCTTAGTATGAAGATAATAATTTACCTACTTATGAAGTAGTGTCCATATATTCTAAGCATCTTGAGAATGAAAATTCAAAAGTCAAGAAAAATTATCATAATATAATTTTGTGGATTTCTATTTTCACTATGAAAATATCAGTTCTTTCTAATGATCTTGATATGAAAATTACTGATTTTTGAAGTATTTCAATAATTATCTAGGTAGTTAAATTTGAGAAGGATAGACATTCTAGGGATCTAGAAAACGTAAATTCTATGAAAAAAATTTAAATCCTAACTCTACTGCTAAAATGATGTTTTTGAGGAAAAAATCATATTATTAGACTAAATTCGAATATATTTTCCATAAGGAATTGTTTTTAAAATATTACCTCAGGTATGGAAAATTTTGATTAGATATATTCTCAAAATCAACATCTAACGAATAATTCTGATTTTAGTTATACTAGTTCAAAATGAATTTTTAGTAACAATTATTCTTTTCCTCAAAGTTACCCTTTCGACACTTAGTATCAATGTGGTGGACATTGGACAAAAATTGTTCTTGTAAAAAAAACTCTGTATTAAGGTTTTCATAAAGCGTATTTTTGAAAGAAAATGTGGATTCCTAAAATTATGTTTTCTGAAGTTTTATGATCCAAGAAAGATTAAATGTGTGAAGAAGTAGTATATTATTTGTATGATGATGAAATCTCCAATCCTGAATTCATTCATCTAGGGGATGTTGAGGCACGAATTAAGAAAGCAGATGTGGATGAAGATAAAATTGTTCAGCTATCTCATATTGAGCTTGAATAACCTAATTATCAGGAAATCATTCCAAAAGCAAATAAGGGAAAACTAGTGGTAGTTGATACACCAAGAAAATATGTAGTGAAGAAGATAAAAGTTGTTACTTCATCAAATGGGAAAGCTGCTGATTTAGAAAATGAAACCTCACCAACCAAAGACTTAGATTCAGAATCGTCCTCTCTTGGAAATGATTTTGTAGTCCAGTCTTTGAAAAGGCTTGTTGGGACTATTCCCTCATTCCCAAGTACAATCTTGATATTCCAGATGATTCAGCATTCATTAAATCAAAAATCGGATTTAGTATCAATGGTGATGGATAACTGTGTCAAACGCGAGGCGAACTTCAAAACTTTTCTTATTATCTATGAAGCACATAAGAGATCATGAATAAATATAACAAGATGGTAATAGATTAAAGTTTAATATATGATAATCCATGATGAATTCCAAGAAAGTGTAAAGGATGATTTTGACACCAATGATTTGAAGATCAATGCTCTTACTAATATTATTGAGGAAAAGTTATCTCGGGAAAAAAATTCTCAAACTCAAGAAGTAAAATATATGAATGTGAAATTGAATACAGTTGATCAAAGTTGTAAGAGGGAAAGGGATCTCAGAATTGTGAATGAAGAGAAGCATCATTAGAACGAATAAGTATTTAAGGGTCATGCAGGATCTCTTCTGGCACAGGAAGAAACAAAACATATCCTTAGAGAAGATTTCAGAAAATTAGGATTAGCTTCTCAATCATACAGATGAGGATCACAAGGAACTCAAGAAGATCAATACCATAGTGAAGAAGATGACGCCAAATGAGAAGGAAGGATAATTTCATTCTAAATATGACCTTTTTTTGTATTTCCTTGATGTACAAAATCATTATATCCTAATGAAATTCTTGTTTATCTTTATATTTTTTTTGGTTGTTTAGTACTAATCTTTCAGGTACCAAAATTTCCTTTCCATTCCCTATATTTATTTTTGAAAATCACAAATGGGCGAAAAAATGTTAAAAAATTATACTTAGTAAAGATGAAATTTCCTTAAGTAATGGGGAGTTTATATAAGGTGGAGTTTTCATCATGAAGATTTTCATATGTAAGAAAATGAGAAATCTCATTAAAAAATTCAGAATATGATACTTATGGTTTCCAAGGCCTACAGGGGAGTTAGTCGTATTCACTTTGATCCATATATAAAGGGAGATAAGTTTTATTTATATGTCCATAAAATTTCTTAGTCCTCATAATCTTTTTCATAAGGATGTTTTTGATTTCCAAAAAGTTGGAGAATGTAGAGTCAATAAGGTTTCCTTATTACTTTTTATATGGACCTAGCCTTAAACATTACATAATATTTAATTAAATGAATAATTCACATTCAGGATCTTTTCAGGTTTAGAGTTTTAGATAATTAGGCCACAACTATTACATTTCAAAAAAAATACAATGTAGACACTTCCACCCAGTATCTATTCTTTTACAAAAAATGAACTCTTGAAAAAAAGTCATCTATAGTTCCATGTTTAAGACATCATTAATTTTCTTTGATTCCATCCTTGACCCTATTCCACATTATGTTCTATAAAAAACATTTCAAAAACATGAGATGAGCATAAAAAGCTCAGTAAGGGATACACAATGAAATAAAACTATTAGTTTTCAAAAACAACAAGTAAACCATGAATACAGTAACATAAGAAATAATTTTCACCTTTATAAATTAGTAAATACTCATCACTGAATATAAGATCATTACATACCCTTTTGTAACAAAAATATTTCCATAAATCCCATATAAACAACACATAAAATATAAAGGTAACATGGGACATAAACATACATAAATAGAATAACTATACGGCCGACTTCCACGCATATCACTAAATGGAATAGCCATACGGCCGAATTCCATTCCCAATGCATTGGAAGTTATAATGTTACCACTCATACCGGTATTCACGAAACCACCCATAATTTGGTTTATCACATAACCACCTGGAAAATGTCCAAGTACCAATATAAAATCTAACATTCAACAAATATACAGGAAAGGAAACATTTCCACATTTCAATCACAATATATAACTTAAATATATTGACATAACAAATCCATTTTCAAAACCATTTTGAATACCAAAAATATGTAATAGAGTATAAGGTATTTATTTTATTTTTAAAAAACATTACGTCTTATTAAGGAAGCCAAAGATCAAATAATACTCACGGCAGTAGAAAAGGTCATTGTCACTACATATGTTAAAAGAAACATTCTTTTTTTTGTTTAGTAAAATTATTCATAGAAAAGTATTACCTTTTAATGAAATGAAAATTCAATGATTTTTATACAGAGTATAAAAGAAATCTTATATTAGAACAAAATATTACTCAATGAAAGTACATTGAGACGAATTCCCTTACCTCGTGTCGGACATGACACGATCATTCATTAATATCGTGAATAATAAACTAAAGATAATTTTTACTTGATTAAGAACATTTTTCATGTTTATTATTTTTTTTATATCACTTATTACCATGTTATAAACAATTTTTAATCATTTAAGTTAGTAACATTCATTTTGTCGATATTTGGAACTTTAGTCAAAAATGTACACGTTATATTTACAAGTTGTCCATATGGTCAATAATAAATTATATCCACAATGATACTCATGATTTATATATCATATATATCATATATATCTAGTATATACAGTTTTTTATAATAATAAATAACATTTAGAGGTAATAAATGTAATGTACCGTTCATGGAGACGGTAAGTCGTACATACGCATTGTAACACCCTGAGATTTTATGAAAAATATTCGTTTTAATTTCATTAATGTCTTATGTTGTACGCTACACCAAAAGGAGCTTGCCCAAAACGCATCCTTGACTTGCCTTGCATTACACGCAATCGCGTCCTTCCTCGATAGCGTGTGTAGTACGCAATACCGAGTTTCACAAAACAACGATATTCTATTAAAATATTATTAAAACCTGCCGTTATGAATAGTAATAACAACTTTTTGAAATTTTGTAAATTTCAGTTTCAAAATGGACTTCATTTTTGGATTTGGAATATCGAAATTAGATTAGGGTGAAATTTTGGTACATTTCGGATAACTTTCGTTTTCTGATGAATAGTGAAAATTACTAAATTTTAATCAAAAACAACCTTTTTAATCGAAATAATTAATAGTGATAAATTATTGTTTTTAGTGGTTTTAAAGTATATTTAGAATATATTTTTACAATTTAATACAATGTTGGTCATTGGATGTAATTTCACATTTAAACCCGACATAAACAAGTGTCAATCTTTTGATAGTTATTATCTCTTAAGAACACGCTATTTGTTTTGACGATGGGAATTAATTTTTATATTAATTAATGAAACTGATATGTTTTGAATTTGGTAAAACAGACATCATTTTTGAGTTCATAATATCAAATATAGCTTAGGCCAAATTTTTGATATTTTTCTGGAAACTTTAATTTTTTGATGAATAGTGAAACCACTAAGTGGTAGTTAAAAAAATTAATTTTTCATAAAACATAATTTTACCGCTTCTGTGAGTGGAATTTTAAAAATCCAAGAGAAACGGTTGATGTCAGTATATAAAATGTGGTACAATGAGATGAAAATAATTTTTGGTGAATAGTAACTTTTTACTTTTTTTACCACGGTTAAAAGTAAATAGGGTAGTTAAGGGTAAAAATGATATTATTATTACACTAAAACATGTCAAAATTATATTGGATAAGTGTAATTCGACCAAAAACAACCTTAGGAATAAAATATGACCATTTATTCCCACTTGGATTAGATTAGAACATTTATTATTAATTTATTTAAAGAAGGGTTAAAATAGTTAAAATCAATGTTTAATAAGAAAATCATTTGTAATATAGGGATATAAATAAGATAAAATCGACTATAAATATTCATTAGAAATCTGAAAATATTTCCTACATGAGGATATTTTATTTCTAATTTTTAGACGTTATATAATATAATTTATTTATGACACAATTAGGATGCAGTAATTATCTTATTAATGAAATATTAACATAATTGAGGTTATAAATACACAAATAAATGTTATTTGATTCTTTTTATGGATTCCAGTAATTTTATAGGTTAATATGACATGTTATTATTGATTTAATTAACTTTTTTCGAACTAATCATTCTGTTATGATTTTTAAAAAAATCAATTACTAAATAGTGTCAAAATTGACATAAAATAGTTTTTTAAACAAATATTATATTATTAATTGTTATTTTATTCCTAAAAATCTAATGTTTGGAAAAATTATTTAGATAAGTTTAGATATTGTAATAATAAACAACTTGGGGTTTTTTTGTCTTGATATAGTATATTAATTAACCTTATAGTGTAAGAACACAAAAAACACGGTAAAAGTAAAATTATCTAACTTAATGTTAAATCTGAATGATAAGGTTAAAATAGGAACCTAAACTTGTCTAAATTCTATTTGATGAGATTATTTCGACCCATCCCCACCTTATCTTCGAAATAAATCAATTTGGAGCTATTTAAAACCGAATTTGTCTTTATAATAAAATAATATTTTTAGTTATTCCAAAGGTGCCACTTTCCTCCGTTATAAAAAGGAACCTCCTCCCTCTCTTCCTCACACCACTTTGAGCCTTCAAGCTCATCCAACCCCTGCCAAATTCTCTTCTCCACTTCCCTAGAAACATCCTAAAGGTTATTGTCTTCCTCAAAGACCAATTTTAGTACCCCAAAAGGAGATCTCAAAGAGGCACTTTAAAGAAGAGGTAATGCCTGTTACCGATTTGTTCAACTTTATTTCTTATTCCACTTCTTCTTCTTAGGTTGTTTCATTATGAAGTAATAACATCAGTATCAATAATATATTGATATTTTATTATAAGTATGAAACAAACCTATTTCACCATCTATCCATCCTACGGAAAATGAAATCACCGCGTGTGTGTACGTACGGAATACCGTCTCCACGCTGTGGTGTAATCTATTTTACACCACCACCTTACTTGGATGGGTATAATGGTGTAAATAATAACTATATATGATTATTTTAAAGTGATATTGATACTAAAATATTATACATACACTCCAATACAGTCCCACGATCATGAGAACGATATCATCGCTCGTGGGTACGTACGGACTACCGTCTCCACGACGCGATGAGATTCATTCTCCACGTTAACCATTCATGAATGATTATAAAGTATATATAATAAGTAATCTTGAAATATATGAAATAATAATGATACTGTATTTATGTGTATATATATGTATTTCATCTACTTAATTCCATTCAACTCAATAAGGAAACAAAAACAGCGTTCATGCGTACGTACAACCTACCGTCTCCATGAAGAGTGTATTTCCGTCCATTTAATGATCTATTATATATATGTATATTCTGAATATATATTATATATAAATAATTTTTTACATTCTGAATTTAAGTAATCATGATCTATGTAATCATATGAATAATTACAAGTTAAAACACGAAAGACAAATGAGTCGATTTTACCCAAAACGCTCTTTAACATGGAATTTACAAAAGAACGGGTAATATAAAGTCATAAGTGAACCATATATGATATCATAACAATGAGTATGATTATGGAATAATTCAATGTCATTATTTAAATCATTATATTGAGTTTTGGACACATACGAAGCAAATCAGACCTAAGGTAAGGGATAATTTTGCAAATCTCATTTTTATCCGAGATTGCATATTCATAAGTATTTACTGGGGTTATTTCTATCATCCATGTCCATGTTTTTTAAAAGTGTTTTCATGTATGTTTAAAGTCCTTTTTAACCATTTTTGACTTTTACTACAAGGTATGTAAGGAATCTTTCTTTTTTTTACATTAAAAGGTACTTTTTTTTTACTTTTCCGACAAAAGTACGAGATGAATGTTATTTTAACTTATACGGCACGAACAGATTTTTACGGTTTTATAAAGCCTTATTTTCGTGAAGATTCCTCCAAAATATTTCATAACTATTTTCAACAAAATCCTTTTATTTTAAAATTTCATGACATTTTTGTGAAAAGGGAATGATTTTGAAGAAGGATATTTTCCTCAAGAATTCATTTCAAGTGTTTTATCAAAACCATTTTCCATCTAAGATGACATTATTTCATATGTGTATGTTTCAAGATTAGTTTATCTATGATTTACATGGTTTCACTTTTCTTATGATGAAATTTCCATTTGTTTTATAGGGATTATGAGATGATGGTATGATGTTTATGAAAACCATTTTATTCTTTGGGTTATGATGAATGTTTTAAGTTTATTTTGTGGCACATGTAAGAATGATTTCATTATGATATGGGTGGGACCTATATCTCCCTCAAATGCATTGGGTAAAGATTTTATATCTCATGAGATACACATGGCTGGAACGGTAGGTTATACCGGTTCAGTGAAACAGAACTGAAACGAGGAGTGAACTCGATTCAGAAATGGATTTTGTCCACTAAGATACTCTTGGCAATGAGTCTTGACTAATAAGAAATGATTCTCTATGATTATGTGTGTATGACAGAAAGTTTCATGTTTTAAGTTATGAGTATTGAGATTACATTTCACTACTATGATTTATCCCATGTTATGAAATTATGATCTCTTTTGCAGGTTAAGATTTCCAAAAGTTATGTTGTTATGAATATGATGTGATTGATATTTATTTTGTTTACCCTTACTGAGCATTTGAGCTCATCCTTTTATGTTTTCATTTCCCCAGGATATAAAGAAAGGTTTTAGGTAAAAAAAGGATGATCCTTATGGGAGATGTTGAAGATCTTTCACCACGATTAGAAGATTATATTCCGAGTTTCCAAAGACACTAAACTATTACAGTCCTTGTGTGTGTGTTTTTGTAATGTACTAAGTATTCCGCAAAAGTAATTTAATGTCCATGTACGTCAAGCTTTGGGTCTCTACAGTTGGTATCAGAGGAAAAGTTTAGTCAACCTTTGGAAACTATGATGCGAAAACATTAGTGGGATCCATAGAGATATTTCTAAGGTATGTCTAGGGATGTCCCTAAGGATAAGTATACGTAAAGGATATAGTCCTAGAACTATGGTAACGATATTAGAATTTAACCTAAGTTGTTAGATATTGAGGGTACTCCCCCTTTACTATTTTGTTTTCCCTAGAATGATTTTTTTCCTCTCACACTATTCTTTTCGGGTTTTAGGAAATGGCTGGAATCAAGATGATTCACGATAATGGAGGATATGATGGATAATGGAATGATATTCTTCATGAGAAACCAAATGAAATGGGATTTGGAAGTCCAAACATCATTATTATGCCGAATCAGCAATCTCATAATATGATCAATAAAGTAAAATTTGGTAAGTTTCCTGACTCAGCTAATAAGAGAAAGATGGAATTTCATGATGATCATAGAGGAAAGAAAGTTCAATTTCCGCTATGTAAATCATGTGGGAAGAGGCATCAAGGAGAATGTTTCAATGGAACTGGAAGATGATTTGGGTGTGGAAAATAAGGACACAAAGCCAGTAAGTGCAAAGGAAAAGGTTCAGTTAACACCAGGGATGAGGATAATGGTATTGCTACGACATCAACAACGGTTAAATGTTTTAAATGTGGAATGTACGGGCATTATGCAAACCAATTCCCTAAGGGAAAGTCTCATGAAGAGAATCAGTATGGTCGTATGGGTAGTATTTATATTGATGATGATGAAAAGACTACAAATTATATGTGAGATGAAATAATTATTGAAGCTCGGTCAATGGTTTAAGAAGGTAGTGTAATGATTACATGTTTATCAAGTGCAATGTTCTATAAGTAATCTCATGGTACTATGGAATAAAGATACATCTAAGGATTGTTACACTGTTGTCTTTCCTATGTTCTGAAAGTGTATGATTAATGGTATTAGTAACCATGAATGGTTATTCAGATATTTTTTGGAATGTAGATGATATGCGCATAATGAAGGGATAAGGAGAAAATGAAATGTTTGATAGTATTCAGGAGCTCATGACAGATATAAGGAGAAGGTTATATCATGGTTTGAGTATATAGAATTTTTGGATTTTGGTATTTGGAAGAGTTAACTTTTGACTGCATTCATGTTTTCACTCAGGTTCAATGGGTATTCATTCTTCAAGAGAATACATGATTAAGGTATTCACATGTTTTTAATTTGACCAACAAGATATATCTTATGATATATGGGGGATAAATGATGGCATTTCCACTACGGGAAATTCGGGCTATAGCCACGGTTCTAAACTGTGGCTATAGGTCCTCAAACCGTGGCTATAGGTAATAGCCACGGGGTTTCGAAGGAACCGTGGCTATGTTTGGCGTGGCTATAGGCCTAGACCTATAGCCACGGTTCCAAACCGTGGCATTAAATCTAATCGCCACGGTTCAAACCGTGGCTATAATAAAGTCCAGACAGAATATATTGCCACGGTTTAGAAGCGTGGAATTATGTCTATAGCCACGGTTAAGAACTGTGGCAATGAACCAATAGCCACGGTTTAAAAACCATGGCTATAGGGTGTCCAAATCCATAAAAAAATACCCCCTAGACACCCCCTGGACACCCCCCTGGACACCCCCTGGACAACCCCCTGGACACACCTTGGACAACCCCTGGACACCCCCTGGACACCTCCTGGACACACCCTGGACACCCCCCTAGACACCTCCTACAGACCCCCACCTGCACCCAGCCCTATATCCAGCCCCCACCCCCTACACCCATCCCCCTCACTACCCCCTTGCACCCAGCCCCCTCACTACCCCTTGCACCCAGCCCCCTCACTACCCCCTTTCACCTAGGCCCCCCTCCCCCCCACTACACCCCCACTACCCCTGCACCCAGGCCCCTAGCCCCCCCTGCACCCGCCCTATATCCAACCCCCACCCCCCTACACCCATCCCATCCCCCTCACTACCCCTTGCACCCAGGTCCCCCTCCCCCCCCACTGCACCCCCCACTACACCCCTGCACCCAGGCCCCCAGCCCCCCATCCCCACTACACCCATCCCTATATCGAGCCCCACACCTACACCTAGCCCCCTCACAACCCCCTTGCACCCAGGTCCCCCTCCCCCACACTACACCCCCCACCCGCACCCCCATTGCCCCCCTGCACCCAGGCCCCTAGCCCCACCCCCTCCCCCTGCACCCAGCCTTATATCCACCCCCAACCCCCCTACACCCCCCGACCCCCCCCTCACTACCCCCTTGCATCCAGGTCCCCCTCCCCCCCACTGCACCCCCACTATCCACCTCCATCGAGTCGTTGCATAATTTGTTGAAGTCCAAAAAAGAATACCAGCAATAGACACCACTGCTATACACACCCCTCCCCCCTTAGACCACCACCCCTGGACACCCCTGGACCACCCCCCTGGACACCCCTCCCCCATGCTGGACACCCCTCCCCCTGCCTGGACAGCCCCTCCCCCTGCTGGACACCCCTCCCCCTAACTGGAAACCCCTGCCTTCTGCCCCCTGCCCCCCCTACCCCCTATCCCTGGACACCCCAGGACAGACCCCACCCCAGGTCAACCCCATCCCCCCCAGACCCTGGACACCACTGGACCACCCCCTGGACACCCCTCCCCCATGCTGGACACCCCCTCCCCCTGCCTGGACACCCCCCCCCCCTGCTATGGCACCCCTCCCCCTGCTGGACACCCCTGCCCCCTGCCCCCCTGCCCCCTAACCCTGGACACCCCAGGACAGATCCCACCCTAGGACAGACCCCCCCCCCCCCCAGACCCTGGACACCCCTGAACCACCCCCCCTTGGACCACCCCTCCCCCATGCTGGACACCCCTCCCCCTGCCTGGACAACCCCTCCCCCTGCTGGACACCCCTGCCCCCCTGCTTGGACACCCCCTTCCCCCCTCCCCCTGGACCCCCCAGGACAGACCCCACCCAAGGACATACCCCCCAGACCCTGGACACCACTGGACCACCCCCTGGACACCCCTCCCCTATGCTGGACACCCCTCCCCCTGCCTGGACAGCCCCTCCCCCTGCTGGACACCCCTCCCCCTGCTGGACACCCCTGCCCCCTGCCCCCCTACCCCCTGACCCTGGACACCCCAGGACAGACCCCACCCCAGGACAGACCCCCCCACAGACCCAGGACACCCCTGCCAGTCCTGCCCCCCCAGACCCTAGACACCCTAGGACAGACCCCCCAGACCCAGGACACCCCCCCCCCCCAGAACCTGGACAGCCCCCCAGACCATGGACACCCCCCAGAACCTACCCCCCCCCCAACCCAGACCCCCCAAGACAGACCCCCCCCCCAGACCCTGGACACCCTAGGACAGACCCCCCCCCCCCCCCCACTGGACCCCCTAGACACCCCATGGACAGACCCCCAAGGACATCCCCCCCAGACCCTAGACACCGCAGGACAGACCCCCCCCCCCCACCACTATACCCCCTAGACAGTGGCTGGATGTCATGGGCTATTGCAAAAAGACCGAATCTGGCTGCTGAAATCAGCAGTAAGTAAGAAGAGGTAAATGAAGAAAAATGAATAAAATTTTCCCAATATACTTGGGGAATTTTATTCATTAGCAGGAAGAAGAACAGAAGAACGGTTGTTGAGAGTTCCTTCCCCGGAGGTGGAGATTGATTTTTTTACATACGATCTGTCTAATATTTAATGGAAGAAAGAGGGAGAGGAAATTAATCACCTCATTACAAGTGGAAGCGTCCAACAATTATAGATCTAACCATTCAAATATTATGTGATACATGTACAATAAAATATGCTAGACAATTTGAAACCAAATTTTTAGTTGAATTGAGCCTCTGTACCACCTTCTATGCACGTTTTGTGGAAAGATGTATGAGTGGCAGCGCTGAGAGGAGATATAGTTTAGGAATGAAAAAATACGAAAAATTATAGAGATAACCATTCAATGTTTCTCTAAGTAAGAGTAACTGCCACATGGTGTCATCCTGGAGCAGGACCAAATCATGGCGTGACCGCGGCGTGACCGCGGCGTGACCGCGGCGTGACCGCGGCGTGACCGCGGCGTGACCACGGCGTGACCGCGGCGTGACCGCAGCGTGACCACGGCGTGACCGCGGCGTGACCGCAGCGTGACCGCAACGTGACCGCAACGTGTTGGCCAGGTCCAGCGACATCCCCCCTGTTTGGACACACCTCCCCCCTATCTGGACACCCCTCCCCCGTCTGGACACCCCCCTACTATCCCAAATATAGAATCCCACTTACCCTAAAAGACAAGAGAGACCCCAAAAATAGATTTAAACTGAACTCAAAAATGAGAAAATTCAATCTAGTACATAACACCGATCATTCTATATATTCAAAAAATAATGTCAAATACCTCCAGATCTTGCACTAAGAGATCCCACACCACTTCAAAGTTGGACACCATCACATACCACACATGAAATTTAAAACATTACATGGACCTCTTTACTAAAGGCATGTATGGATCCAACAAGAATTATATAGTATTTGGATTTATGAACTACATTTCAACAAAAATTGATGATATAAAAGAATGAGTAACTTCAAAACCAATTAACTCTAACAACATAGAGATAAAAAATAAACACCATACCTTTATAGTAGCTGTACATGGTATAGATTCTTATAGTGCATACTCTACAATATAATGAAATTCAGTATTAGCTCCCCCTTATCAATCTTGGACCAGCCCCCCCCCCCCACCTAGCCCCCTGCTACCCCATCCCACCTGCACCTGTCCCCCCTCCCCAGCCCCCTTCCACCCCCACCCCCCAGCCCACCCCACCCCCCCCCCCCCCCGCAGCCCACCTGCACCGGCCCCCAACCCCAGCTGCACCAGCCCCCCCATGCACCTGTCCCCCCTCCCCATCTCCCCTGCTACCCCAGCCCACCTGCACCACCCCCCCCCCCATAGCCCACCTGCACCAGCCCCAAACCCCAGCCCCCTACAGCAGCCCCCCCCCCCCACAGCCCACCTTCACCATCCCCCAACCCTAACCCCTAACTACACCATCCCCCCCCCAGCCCCCTGTCACCCCCCAGCCCACCAGCACCAGTCCCCCCCCCCCCGCCATCCCCCTACTACCCTAGCCCACCTGCACCTGTCCCCCCCCCAGCCCCCCCCCCCCCCGTAGCCCACCTGCACCAGCCCCCAGCTGCAGTAGCCCCCCCAAGCCCCCTGCTACCCCAGCCCACCTGCACCTGCCCCCCTCCCTAGCCCACCTGCACCTGTCCCCCCTCCCCAGCCCACCTGCACCTGTCCCCCCTAATGTCTATGTGTTTTAGTTTACCATGAAAAACTAAAATATTGGAAAAATAAAGGGTTGATTGACTATTAGAATAAAAATTTATAACAAAATTGAAAAGGATAAGTTTAGAAGATGCACCTTTCTTCCAAATGGATTATTTCACATCCTCAATCAAGGAAATATACATAGATTCCATGGTTGAAATATAAAACATTGACTGGATGTTACATTTAAAATAAATGAAGCCACCATAGGAAGTGAACATATAACCATTCAAGGACTTTTTAGTGTACATATTACATGCATAGTTTGCGTCTACATATCCAACCACAATTTCAGAATTGTTGACATCTTTACCATAACACAAAGAAAGATTAGAGTTACATGATGGGTATCAAAGAATCCACTTAAGGGCATGAAAATATGGCATCCCAGGTGTGGTCATAAATCTGCAATGACTGTAGATCTCATAGGCAATATCAGGTCCCATAGAAATCAGAGTACATAATGCTACCAAAAATATTATCATAATGGATTTTACACCTAAATTGAATATCATCATCATCAATGGATTTTTGTGTAGATGAAAATTTAAAGCTTTTTACTAGGAGTTCATTGGAAATTTTGAGAGATTCAAACATGTGTCTATTTTTAATATTTTATATTTAACCATTTTGAGATAACTAAGAAAATTTATTCGGTCTATCTCTAACAATTTCAATGCCTAAGGTTTTATTAGCTATGCCTAAGTCTTTCAATTCAAAATTACCAGATTTTACAACAATTATGAGGCTCATGTTCTTACAATTTGTAATCATGTCATCAACATAAATCATCATATTTCATGTAGTACTTCATTAAAAAAACAGTGGAATTATGATTTGAAATAGAGTTACCAGATTTTATAGCACCATGCTCACTATATATAGGTGGTGAAATAGTTATACCTGGTTCCTGTGAAGTATATGTGGGATGTTTTATGATATTTTCCAGATCTGGACAGCACTGCATTTTCTCTATAGAGTCATTCATAACCTGCATGGGCTTAGGTTCTTGGACAGCCCTCTTGCACCCCCTTGTAACCCCCTGGACAGCCCCCTTGAACACCCCCTGCACCCCCAATGCCCCCCTTAGTCCCCCATGCCCCCCCTGCACCCCACTGGACAGCCCCAATTCCCCAACTGGACAGCCCCACTGGACAACCCCACTGGACACCCCCTACACCCCCTAGACAGCCCTCCCCCCCTGTCGGACACCCCTCCCCCCTACTTGGACAGCCCCTCCCCCTGCTGGACACCCCTCCCCTACTGGACACCCCTGCCCCCTGCACCCTACCCCCTGCACCCCACTGGACAGCCCCCATGCCCTAACTGGACAGCCCCACTAGACACCCCCTGGACACCCCTCCCCCCTGCTGGACACCCCCTGCCGGACACCCCTCCCCCTACCCCTTTCTACACCCCCCTGGAATGTGTTTCTATTGATATAAATGATCATCATTTTGAGGTATGTTTTTTATTAGAAAACATACCAAAGTACAATGAGCATTGCAGGATGATAGGCCATGCCACTGATAAGTGCAGAATTGTACAGAAATTCTGCAAGCCATCCTCTGTTAATATTTCGTTGAAAGATGCTCTGAAAGGGAAAAATATTAATAACACGGCATGACTACAGCGTGACCACAACGTGTTGACCCGATCCAGTGACATCCGCAGGGCATCATCTTCTGGCTAGGAGCGAAGAAAGCAGGAGGAGGCTGGAATGCTGGTGGAAGGGGGTTGGTTGCAGGTGTTGGGGGGATGGTGCGGGCAGATTCGAAGGTGGAAGGGGGGCTGTTGCGGGTTGGAATGCCGATGGAATCAGGATGAAATGAAGGTGGAAGGCGGCTGGTGTGGGCTGGATGTGGCTAGTGTAGGGCTAATTCCCGGCATGACTACGGCGTGACCGCGGTGTGACCGTGGCGTGACCGCAGCGTGTTGGCCCGATCCAGCGACATCCGCGGGGTAGCATCTTCCGGCCAGAAGCGAAGGGAGTGGGAGGAGGAAGGAATGCGGGTGGAAGGGGGCTAGTTGCAGGTGTTGGGGGGATGGTCCGGGCTGATTCGAAGGTGGTGTGGGGGGGGAGGGGGCTGTTGCGGGCTGGAATACTGGTGGCAGCGGGCTGAAATGATGGTGGAAAGGGGATGGTGTGGTCTGGATGTGGCTGGATCAAGGCCAAATCACGGCGTGACTGTGGCGTCACTGCGGCGTGACCGCGACATGACCGCGGCGTGACCGTGGTGTGACCGCAGCGTGTTGGCCCGATCCAGTGACATCCGCGGGGCAGTATCTTCCGGCCAGGAGCGAAGGGAGCGGGAGGGGGCTGGAATGTGGGTGGAAGGGTGCTGGTTGGAGGTGTTGGGGGGATGGTGCGGGATGATTCGAAGGTGGTGGGGGGTGGGGGCTGTTGCGGGCTAGAATGCTGGTGGCAGCGGGCTGAAATGAACGTGGAAGGGGTCTGGTGTGGGCTACATGTGGCTGGAGCAGGGCCAAATCACGGCATGACTAAGGCGTGACTGCAGCGTGATCGCAGCCTGACCGCGGCGTGACCGCAGCGTGTTTTCCCGATCCAGCGACATCTGCAGGGTAGCATCTTCTGGCCAGGAGAGAAGGGAGCAGGAAGAGGCTGGAATGCGGGTAGAAGGGGGCTGGTTCCAGGTGTTGGGAGGATGGTGCGGGCTGATTCGAAGGTGGTGGGGGGGGGGGGGGGGGCTGTTGCGTGATGGAATGCTGGTGGCAGCGGGCTGAAATGAAGGTGGAAGCGGGCTGGATGTGGCTGGAGTAGGGCCAAATCCCGACATGACTGCGGCGTGACCGCTGCGTGACCGCGGCATGACCGCGGCGTGACCGCGGCGTGACCGCGGCGTGACCGCGGCGTGACCGCGGCGTGACCGCAGCGTGTTGGCCCAATCCAGTGACATCCACGGGGCAACATCTTCAGACCAGGAGCAAAGGGAGCGGGAGGAGGCTGGAATGCTGGTTGAAAGGGGCTGGTTGCAGGTGTTGGGGGGATGGTGCGGGCTGATTCGAAGGTGGAAGGGGGGATGTTGCGGGCAGGGGGGATGTTCAGACATAAATACACCGACAGAAGAGGGAGCGGGTAGGGGGTGGGGGGGCTGGTTGCAGGTGTTGGGGGGATGGTGCGGGCTGATTCGAAGGTGGTGGGGGGGGGGGTGTTACGGGCTGGAATGCTGGTGGCAGCGGGCTGAAATAAAGGTGGAAGGGGGCTGGTGTGGGCTGGATGTGGCTAGAGCAGAGCCAAATCACGGCGTGACCGCGGCGTGACCGCGGCATGACAGCGGAATGACCGCGACATGACCACGGCGTGACCGCGGCGTGACCGCAGCGTGTTGGCCCAATCCAGCGACATCCGCGGGGCAACATCTTTATACCAGGAGCGAAGGGAGTGGGAGGAGTCTGGAATGCTGGTTGCAGGTGTTGGGGGGATGGTGCGGGCCGATTCGAAGGCGGCAGGGTGGGTGTTGCGGGCAGGGGGGATGTTCAGACATAAATACACCGACTGAGATGCTCGTATAAACCAAGACTCCATTTCTCAGATAGAGGCGATCTAGCAATACTTCCGCATGAAGTAACTATCAGAAGGTTCTAATCATAGATGAAATGGTTCAAGATAACCAGACACAGTATGAGAATTTTAATGTAAAACAACCAAATGAAGGGGTCGTGTAATGACACGAATGGGCAGAGTGAGAATATCGGATTGATCATCGGATGGAGTGCACTGCAATCAGAGGAAATAATATGCACTGTGATAATACAATATGCATTGGAGGATCATCGGATGGTCCAATAATATTGTATGCTAAGTAGACACCCTTTGATCAGACGATTCAGGTATAACATACCTGGTAGTAGAAAAGTTGAAAGACTATGATATGAATCTACATACACAAGAGTTGGAGCACCAAAAAAATGCAACTACTGATGATCATGTGATAATAATACAAATCGAGCTGAGTAATAAATACAATAAATCAACTAATAATCATATAACTCCCTTGAAAGTATATAGAATATTTTATGTTCAATTTATAAATAATGATATGTTAGAATTGGATGCATGGAGAAATTAAACTGCATAAGATAAAATTATATTTTTCATTAAGAGAATATTTTGAAAAGCACATTTACAATTTTGTAATTTGAATAAAGAATTCAGAGTACATAAAACAAAAAGCATGATGGAATAAGTTATTACATACCGTTAGGTACAATGATGACATTGATATAGTACCTGAGTCAGTTGTTTGGGATCTTGCCAGAAGAAGCACCCTATAAGCAGATAAACGGTAATGTCAAATTGAATGACTACTCATATATTTAACATAGGTGGCTGAAAGCATCTAATAATCTACACTCATGTAAGCAGATCCTCATTCTTATGCTTGTGAATAGAAACAATTCATCCTCGTTAACTTGTAAGCATGCCTTATCTCTCTTTTAATCTAATGCTCAACAAAAGAATATTATCAGGTGATGCACCAACCATTGCAAAGAGCATGAAAACATGGGTTTGAAAATGTAAAAAGTATAACATGCTTAATAGGTGTAGGAAGCTTCTATGGGAAAGGTAAGAATTTATCTAAGTTTAAGATGTGAAACTTTTTATCTAAGTGTGAAGATAGTGATTTTATTAAGGATAATGAAGAGGTAGAATCATCTAGTGAAGATGGTGAAATGTTACTAACTGAGAAGATGAATAATGAAGTATTCAAAAGTGATGATAGAAGCAATGATGAAAATGAAAGAGATATAAAAATAGAGTTCATTCTGAAAAAGAAACATAAAGAGTGTCTCTTGAAGATTTCTCACTTAGAAATAAAGAAAGGTTTTAAGAATGATGGTCAATTATCTATCAACAATGACATCATCCAAACCTCTATATAATTGACCATCTTATGGATCATTTTTATAATTGACAATCCTTCTCAAATTTTTTTATAATCTGTCAAAAATGACTTCATAAGCATATTTCATGCCCTTAGTCACTTCATGGGAAATTTTAAAAGCACTTGGAATAGCTTAAGACCATTCATAGCATTAAAACCATCCAAACAACATTTTGAGCTTACTAAGCGCATAAAATATGCTTTTAAATTCATAAAGAAGAATTTAAAACACTCATCAATTTATAACACAAAATACAAGGGAGTTCCAAAGTAACACCTACCTAAAATCAATGGCGGGTGAGCTGGAACCATCCGAAACACATAGCCTTCAGTGGAAGATTCCCAAACAAGTATGATGATACCCACGCGAGCCCTAGAAACAAATATAACATAAAGAATTGGCCAAATCAGAACCCCTAGTGTTTTACCGAGCTAAAAGCACAACGGGGATGGAAGAAAAATGCAGGGAAAAGGAGGGATAATTGAAGTAGAGGCCATACCTTGAAGAATCGGCCATGAATCACTATGAAATCAGAAAAAAAAATGCAAGAGGATAGGTGGTCAGAGGAGGGATGTGCGCATGACTATGGGATCTTAGGCAGGAGGTGGGCTAGCAGTGCTGGAGGAGGAGGGTCGCGGTGAGGTTGGGGGGGCATCGGCAGAGAGGTGGGGAGATCGTGTTGGCCAGAAGGTGGGCTGGCAGTGCCGGAGCCACATCGACAGGGAGGCGTTGGAGCGCGTCGGTGGGGAGTCATGCTAACTGCATCGGAGCCGGAGGAGGAGGAGGAGGAATCAGGGGGGGGAGGATGGGAGGAGGGGAGGAGGAGTGGGGAAGGAGGTGGAATAATCGCGACGGAAGAGGGAGCGGGTATACGGGAGAGGGAGGAAATCCCCGATGATTTGAGGAACTGTGAGCTACCTGTAGCCACGCTTTTAAAACTATTGTGGCTATATCACATTCTATAGAAAGGCATCGTGGACATCAGACTGGGTTATATTGGCACCAGACGAAACAAACTCTACAAGCAGAGACTTCATATATAAAAACTCATCTAAGAGCTCGACCATGAAATCGTGTGTCGGGAGAAGAGGTGGGGGACTCAGCAACAACAACTTGAACAGGACTGGATCAGCCAGTATGTTGAGGATGCTTCAGGTGGCCATGATGTTTTCAGCAAGTGTCAATTGTGTGATGTTGTCAACCATAATGGTGATACCATATATGACCGAAGCTACCACCACCAAAGCATCCAAATCCACAACCATTGCAACGAGATGCAACAGTCGTGTGAAAGAAATCAACATACATAGTAGTGGTAGAAAGATGATTGGCCTTGATAAGGAGACTACAAACAACTGACATATATAGAGTGATGGGGTTGGCGAGCATCTTTTTCCCAACAACGATGAACTCTGGGTTCAATCCCTGAAGTGGAAAAAAAGAATAATTGCTCATGCTGAGTGTGCATTTATTATAGAGTTTGAGGAATAGATCACAAGTCGATGAACTCACCCACAATAATCTTCCAGTCAAAAAAAATGCAAGAATCAGCCAGGATCCCTGGTATTCAAGTTTCTGGCCACACGTTTAACCAATTTGTCCATCAAATTGAGAAAAAAACTGAACAACTTCCTTCCTCAGGTTCATAACAAGAATATGAGGATCTCCTGAATTTGGAGGACTAAAAAAATGGCCACAACAGAATCCCTTCAAAAATATAGTCATTGTCATCTGCCACATGCAAAAAATTGAGAAATTGAGGTGTTGCCAACCGAGAGGATACTGTAATCATCTCTGGTTTGGTTGAGGTTTCATTTACGACACCCATATCAATGAACATTACGAACAACACAAACTGCAGAATTACCCAGGGGCGCAATGACCATCACAGTGATGTATAAAGATTCCTTCCTTCATCAAAGAAAGGGTAGAAAAGGCACACCGGTCCAAGAAAAAAGCATTGTAGGGAAGCATAGCTCTGTAGAGAGCATCACAAAGTTGTGTTCATGGTTTATGTATTGCAGTGGGCATCACTAAGGCACGAACATCAATGGTTGGGTGAGACAGGCTGGCTGGGCAGCATGTGCTTGGGGGCGCGTGACCTGATGACGGCAGCGAACGCAAATAGGGTGCGTGGAAAATAAAGGCGGTATTGACAGGGACCAACGAGGGATCTGGGGAAATAAAGGGGGGGGGGTCCAATCTAGAGATTCTTCCTAGGGTTTGGCTTTGTTACTTTGTAAAAGGAATATAACCAAAAACCATCTACATCGAGTTAGACTAAAACATTCAATTAATAGTGTACGATGAGAAATACTGGACTTGAAATAGGTGCGGGATTCAAAATTTAAACACGCTAGATAAAAGGATAGAAATAACCTAGACAAAACCACATACTAAGTACATAACTGCTCTAACTAAACATGTCAAGAGTACAGTCCTCCACAATCCTTTTTCACTTTATGTTAGAATAAGAATTGAGCTCTATGTTTAATTAGATCAAATACCCGGAAACAGAGAAAAATAAAGAACATATCCCACAATCACATGCCCTGTGATATTTGTCAAGTGCCAAAGTTGTTTCTACAACATCTTGAATCTCAATGAAAACAAGCTTATGCTACATTATTTTCTGCTACACAAGTTTAAAAAAATTGAATAAGTTAATAGAAAAGCTACCGTAAATATAGTTTGAAAAAAATTAAACTGCCTGAGTTTTTTAATTGGTAAATAAAGATAGATTCCATATATCACCTAAAATGATTTGAATATTGAACCTTACGCAACACCAAGGACCTAATACCCATGCTGATACCAAGAAGCTAAATAAGTAGCGCACCCAAAGCAAACACATTTGACTACAACGAAGTTAAGAATTGTAAAAAAACACATTGGGATTTTATTATACCCATAAGAAAGATTTTTCTTTCATAACAAAATGTATAAATGTGAATTCAATATCTCCATTGAGTATTAACATGGCATTTTCCCCAAAATGGATTTAAAGGTAGTCAACAAAAAACCATTATCACCAATGCTAATGTAGAACATATTCACCTTTAAAATCCCAAGTTCATTCCAGCTATTGACTATTCCTTCCATGTACGAGTAACTGGTGAAGAAACACACAATCCCATCAGGGACAACAATCACCATCTCTAGAAAAAGTCTCCCATAGTTTCTTACAACGCCATGATCACTCCTCATATCAAATTTATACTTATAGGAAGCTGATCACTGTGAAAAAACAAATATGTTCCAGAATACCATGACAACATTAAATGTAATGGATCTTATTTTATTTAAAATAACACATATGTGAGGGTGAGGAGAAGCCAACTAAATAGAAAACACATTTATCCTAGTATACTAAATTTGATAATATCACACCTTCCACGAGTGAGAACCATGGGACAGATGCAATCCATTATTAAGGACATTGTTAAGCTATGACTAATAGCTGGGTTGAAATTCAGAAGGTGAGGATAGAGATCAATCAGGCTAAGAGTTCCAGATGTGATCACAACTGATTGGAAACGACTAAATACAGGCTTTACGGCAAAAGAAGCATCCTGACAGCTGAGCTGAAATTCCAAAATGAAAACTAAAGTAATTTATCATTTCATGATGTGAATGAATAAAAATATCATTCGAACCATGCAAATTGCTAAAAGACATCCAAAGAGATGCAGTACACCAGAAATAGTAATTATATTATGATTTCCACTGACATTTTACACCAAGACAGAAGATATTACAAAAAAAATCCAATATCATACGCAGAAAGGTTTGATAGTTTATTCCCATTATAACAGGACTATTATAAAAAAGAAAGTCACAATCATACTAGAGATCCAAATGTGACTTCTAAATATCATATACAAAATTCCAGCCCCCACCCCTAATAAAATGAACAAGGCACTAGTGCCCAATGCAGTTACACTTACTGAAAAATTCAGGTAACCTTTCAAACTCAGACGATAATTCAACCTTATAACCATTAACAACAAGGAAAATAGTTTCAATGAGAGGCAAACATAAATAATCCTCAACAGAAAATCTTACAAAATGACCATATCAAGCACGGTTAGTCTCCCCATTGAATTTGATAGGAATTCCCACAACTGGTTCACTACCCCAAAGGATTTGAGAATTCCAAAAAAACCAACTTAAGCCCTGAAAGTGAATCTGAGTTTGTATAATTAAATTCTTAACCGAAGCTAGATCAAAGAGAGGATCCCAATCTTGAAACCTCAAGATTCCAGGTTTGAGGGAGACAAAACTGATGCCCCGTGTTCTTGATTTTAATTCATCCTATAGGGAGAAGAGGAAAAAATACCCTACCAATCGACACCATGCGCCATCCACCGAAGCCCCAAATCTGATGGAACCGCTTTAGGAGATCTTCAATTTTCCATGGGTTATTATTTTGCTGCAACATTAAACATCCATGAATTAAATACTTCATTCTTCTAAAATATCTTCAAGAATTTTAGCATTCGGCTCAATAATTGAAAAAGAACAAGACCATCTACCATAGTTTCGTCCACATCCAGTATTAGTTTCAGATTCAAGAAAGAACAGAAGAAATTATAGAAATTTTCAAATACCTTGATGATAGGGTGTGGGGGGTGTCGACCTTGGCATACGGGGTGTTGAGGGTTGTGGGAGAGAGCCATCGGAAAAGAAGAGAGGAGGTGGGGAGGCTTCTTGGAGAAGGTTCGCTGGAGGAGGAGGATCGTGGGGAGGAGGGTCGTGGCAAGGAGGCGTTGTGGGTATTGAGGTCTGTTGGTGAGGAAGCATCGAGGAGGAGGCGTCCAGGAGGCGTCGGGAAGGAAGAGAGGAGGTGGGGCCGCTACATCAGAGGAGAAGAATCGGGGGTGGCTGCGTGGAAGGAGGATCCCGAGAGGTGGAGTGGCCGCGTTTGAGCTGGTCGGGCCAGCATCGAAGCCGTGTCGGGGCAGCATCTGAGAAGTAGAATCGCGGTGAAGTGGGGAGGCCGAATCAGAGGCACGTCGTCAGAGGAGGTGGGGAGTCCGCATCGGAGCAGCGACGGCGGGGAAGTGGAGTGGCCGCCCTGGAGGAGGACGATCGTGGGGAGGTTGGGTGGCCCATCGGATGAGGAGGATCGTGGAACGTCGGGGAGAAGAGTCACGAGGAGGAGAGAGGGTTACGGTAAATTGGGGAGTGGGGTGGGTTAATTTCCATGGAAAGCGAAATTGACGTGGCTGTACACAGGATATATCCATGGTTCCTATTGTCCGTGGGTATAGCTCCGTGGTGGTAGCTCTAAATTCTAGTAGTGTTCACGTGATTGTTATGTGACATTTCAAGTAATCATTTTCTTTATACTATGAGCTTGGACCAAAGTATTTTAGATAATCCTAAATATTGGAATGGATTATGTTGGACATAAGTTATGATATAACGTCTTTCGATATTATTGATGGAATGTTATAGTAATATAGATTTAGAAAAAGGACAACCTGCAGGACTGGCGACAGCCCATCGCGTCGGACAAGGCTGTGGGAATCGAACCCACAACTGAAGTGCGACTGGCCATTATTGCCTACCACTGGCCTACATGAAGTCCCTGGTTAGTAGAAACTAGTTTTAATTTATTACGTGGTATGATATATGAAGTATAAGTTCATTTTTGGAATCATATACGATTAACCTCACCATAGATGGACTTATGTATATTTGATAACTTTTGCTAACCTTTTGTTTGAAACAGATAGAATGACCCATCATTCTATCACATGATCTATTAACACTTCATGAAAAACAAAATCAACTTCATTTCCAAAAGTGATGAAGTGGAAATTGATCAAAGCATGAACAACAGTGACATTGTACCAAAATAAAGTATGTATTTATTCTAATTAAAATTCTTCAACTTTAGGGAAATAATATTGAAAACCAAAAATGTTGTCCTAGTGCCCTTATATCCGATGAATCAGATGGTACCCTAGATCATCACAAATTTATGGCTTTGTGATTGTTGGCTTTTCCATAGCCATGTTCTCTACAACTCTCCATCAGAACATGATGGTTAGATTTCTCTTCCATATCCATATTTTCACCTATGTGGAAACCCAGTGATTAGTTTATTTGGGTAACCGTTACGTTTCATAATTTTTTTTAGATTGGTTTTGGTATTCCTTTTTATGATGTGGGTTTCTATCAAAGAAACTTTTGAATAGTAAACCATTTATAACCCTGACGAATTTTGAGGGCGAAATTCATTTTAAGGGGGGTAGAATGTAACACCCCGAGATTTTATGAAAAATATTCCTTTTAATTTCATTAATGTCTTCTGTTGTACGCTACACCAAAAGTAGCTTGCACAACACACATACTTGACTTTCCTTACATTACACGCAATCGTGACCTTCCTCGATAGCGTGTGTAGTACGCAATACCGAGTTTCACAAAAAAACGATATGCTATTAAAACATTATAAAAACTAGCCGTTATGAATAGTAATAACAACATGTTGAAATTTGGTAAATTTTATTTTCAAAATGGACTTCATTTTTGGATTCGGAATATCGAAATTAGCTTAGGGTGAAATTTTGGTGCATTTCGGATAACTTTCGTTTTCTGATGAATAGTGAAAATTACTAAATTTTAATCAAAAACAACCTTTTTAATCGAAATAATTAATAGTCATAAATTATTATTTTTAGTGGTTTTAAAGTATATTTAGAATATATTTTTACAATTTAATACAATGTTGGTCATTGGATGTAATTTCACATTTAAACCAGACATAAACAAGTGTCAATCTTTTAATAGTTATTATCTCTTAAGAACACGCTATTTGTTTTGACGACGGGAATTAATTATTATATTAATTAATGAAACTAATATGTTTTGAATTTGGTAAAAATGAAATCATTTTTGATTTCATAATATCAAATATAGCTTAGGGCTAATTTTTGATATTTTTCTAGAAACTTTAATTTTTTTGATGAATAGTGAAACCACTAAGTGGTAGTTAGAAAAATAAATTTTTATAAAACATAATTTTACCGCTTCTGTGAGTGGAATTTTAAAAATACAAGAGACACAGTTGATATCAGTATGTAAAATGTGGTTCAATGACATGAAAATAATTTTTGGTGAATAGTACCTTTTTACTTTTTTAACCACGGTTAAAAGTAAATAGGGTAATTAAGGGTAAAAATGATATTATTATTACCCTAACACTTGTCCTAATTCTACTGGATAAGTGTAATTCGACCAAAAACGACCTTAGGAATAAAATATGACTATTTAGGCCCACTTGGATTAGATTAGGACATTTATTATTAATTTATTTAAAGAAGGGTTAAAATACCTAAAATCAAAGTTTAATAAGAAAATCATTGTTAATATAGGGTTATACATAAGATAAAATCGACTATAATTATTAATTAGAAAGCTAAAAAGATTTCCTACATGATGATATTTTATTTTTATTTTTTATACGTTATATAATATAAATTATTTATGACACAAATATGATGCAGTAATTATATTATTAATGAAATATTGACATAATTGAGGTTATAAATACACAATTAAATGTCATTTGATACTTTTTATGGATTAAAATAATTTTATAGGTTAATATGTAATGTTATTATTGATTTAATTAACTTTTTTCTAATTAATCATTCTGTTACGATTTTTACAAAAATCAATTACTAAATAGTGTCAAAATTGACATAAAATAGTTTTTAAAATAAATATTATATTATTAACTATTATTTTATTCCTAAAAATCTAATGTTCGGCCAAATGACTTAGATAAGGTTATATATTTTAATAATAAACAACTTGGGGTTCGTTTGGCTTGTTATAGTATGTTAATTAACCTTATAGTGTAAGAACACAAAAAGACACGGTAAAAGTAAAATTATCTAACTTAATGTTAAATCTAAATGTTAAGTTTAAAATAGGAACCTAAACTTGTCTAAATTCTATTGGATGAGAGGCTTTCGACCCATCGCCACCTTAGCTTCGAAATAAATCAATTTGGAGATATTTTAAACCGAATTTGGCTTTATAATAAAATAATATTTTTTGTTATTCCAAAGGTGCCCCTCTCCTCCCTTATAAAAGGGCACCTCCTCCCTCTCTTCCTCAAACCATTTTGAGCCTTCAAGATCATCCGACCCCTGCATAATTCTCTTCTCCACTTCCCTAGCAACATCCTAGAGGTTCTGGTCTTCCTCAAAGACCAATTTTAGTACCCTAAATGGAGATATCAAAGAGGCGCTTCAAAGAAGAGGTAATGTCTGTTACCGATTCTTTCAACTTTATTTCTTCTTCCACTTCTTCTTCTTATGTTGTTTCATTATGAAGTAATAACATCAGTATCACTGATATACTGATATGTTATTATATGTATTAAACAACCCTATTTCACCATCTATCAATCCTATGGAAATCGAAATCACCGCGTGTGCGTACGTACGGAATACCGTCTCCACGCCGTGGTGTAATCTATTTTCCACCACCACCTTACTTGGAAGGGTATAATGGTGTAAATAATAACTATATATGATTATTGTAAAGTGATATTGATTCTGAAATAGTATACATACACTCCAATACAGTCCCACGATCATGAGAACGATATCATCGCTCGTGCATACGTACGAACTACCATCTCCACAACGCAATGAGATTCATTCTCCACGTTAACCATTCATGAATGATTATAAAGTATAAATAATAAGTAATCTTGAAATATATGACATAATAATGATACTGGATTTATGTGTATATATATGTATGTCTTCTACTTAATTCCATTCAACTCAATAAGGAAACGAAAACAGCGTTCATGCGTACGTACATCGTACTGTCTCCATGAACGGTGTATTTCCTTCCATTTAATGATCTATTATATATATGTATATTCTAAATATATATTATATATAAATCATGTTTTACATTCGAAATTTATGTAATCATGATCTAAGTACTCATATGAATAATTACAAGTTAAAACACGAATGACAAATGAGACGATTTTACCCAAAACGCTCTTTAACATGGAATTTACAAAAGAACGGGTAATATAAAGTCATAAGTGAACCATATATGATATCATAACAATGAGTATGATTATTTAATAAGTAAAAGACATTATTTAAATCATTATACAGGAGGTTCAGACACATATGAAGAAAATCGAACCTAAGTTAAGGGATAATTTTGCAAATCTCATTTTTATCCGAGATTCCATATTCGTAAGTATTTACTGGGGTTATTTCTATCATCCATGTCCATGTTTTTTAAAAGTGTTTTCATGTATGTTTAATTTCCTTTTTACCCATTTTTGACTTTTACTACATGGTATGTAAGGAATCTTTCTTTTGTTTACGTTATGAGGTACTTTTTTTACTTTTCCGACAAAAGTACGAGAATAATGTTTTTTTGTCTTATACGGCACGAACGGATTTTTACGGTTTTATAAAGCCTTATTTTCATGAAGCTTCCTACAAATTATTTCATTACTATTTTCAACAAAATACTTTTATTTTATAATTGCATGACATTTTTGTGAAAAGAGAATGATTTTGAAGAAGTAAGGATATTTTCCTCAAGAATTCATTTCAAGTGTTTTATCAAAATCATTTTCCATCTAAGATGACATTATTTAATATGTGTATGTTTCAAGTTTAATTTCTCTATGACTTACATGGTTTCACTTTTCTTATAATGAAATTTTCATTTGTTTTATATGGATTATGAGATTATGGGATGATGTTTATGAAACACAATTTATTCTTTGGGTTATGATGAATGTTTTAAGTTTATTTTGTGGCACAAGTAAGAATGACTTCATTATGAGATGGGTGGGACCTATATATCCCTCCAATGCATTGGGTATAGATTTTATATCTCATGAGATAGGCATGGCTGGAACAGTAGGTTATACCGGTTTAGTGAAACATGACTAAAACTAGGAGTGAACTCGGTTCAGAAATGGACTTTTTCCACTATGATAGTCTTGGAAATGAGTATCGACTAATAAAAAGTGACTCTATATGATTATGTGTGTATGCCACAATGTTTCATGTTTTAAGTTATTAGTATTGGAATTACATTTCACTACTATGATTTATCCCATGTTATGAAATTATGATCTCTTTTGCAGGATAAGATTTCTAAAAGTTATGTTCTTATGAATATGATGTGATTGATATTTCTTTTGTTTACCCTTACTGAGCATTTGAGATCACCCTTTTATGTTTTCTTTTCCCCAGGATATAAAAAAGTTTTTAGGTAAAAAAAGGATGATCCTTGAGGGAGATGTTGAAGATCTTTCACCATGATTAAAAGATTATATTCAGAGTTTCCAAAGACACTAATCTATTATGGTCCTTGTGTGTGTGTTTTTGTAATGTACTAAGTATTCTGCAAAAGTAATGTAATGTCCATGTACGTCAAGATTTGGGTCTCTACACGCATGAACGCTACTTTCATTTCTATTTCTTAATTTAATGAAAATAAAAGATGATTATACATAGGTATATTATAATTACAGTATAATATTATATATATAATATCATTCACTCTATCCAATATACATCCCACATAAAGCATTAACGAGTCACATCACTTGAAGGGGGCGGTAGTCCGTAGTTCCTCAAATGAGATTATCGTATTTACCCACTTTGGAAACCATAAAGGCTTGATATAATTGGGAAATATAAAATCATAATTAAACCATAAACATAATATATATAATATATAAATACAGTGCCATCATAATGGCCACCATTAGAGGTGGTAAGATGTAATTTCACAATCATCGTTTCGTGAGGCGTTAGTTTTCCATCCATAGAAACATTATGTTCTTCATCCATTAGATGGAGGTGTGTGTAAGTGTTGTTCATATACTTGTTATAACAACATCCTAGTATATTGAGGATACTGGCATGGTTACAAATGAATGAAATAAACAGAGTTTAGGGGTTAGAGAATTTAAATACATTACAATAATCTAAAAGAAACAGTTACCTTTAATTTGGGTAACTCTTTTGGTTCGAACCAAAAGAAATTATTGAAGTGCCTTCTTCCTAAGGTAAGGCTTATAGGGGGAGGAGATTGATGTAGGGAAATTAATGGTGTAGAGTTTGGATGAGCCAAATGGCTTGAGATATTTGAGGAATTGGTTAGAAATTATCTCCTTTTATAAGGGGGAGGAGTGGCTCTTTAAGAATGTGTAAAAATATTATTTTATAATATAATGATATTAGATTTCTAATGGTCCAAAAATCCTTATAGTCGAAGATAAAATGAGTCACAATCGAAATAAAATAATCCAATCAAAATTGGAAATGTTTTGGATAATATTTTAATCATTATAATCTTATTTATTTCGATTATTTATTAATGAGATAAATACTGCATCATTATTGTGTCATAAATAATTTAATTTATTTGATGTCTAAAAATTATAAAAAAATACCATGATATAGGAAATTATTTTATAATTCCAAATAATATTTATATTCGAAAATAGGACTTATATAACACAACATAAATATTAATTACTAAAAGATTTTTGTTAATGACAATTTTTTATTCACATTAAATTAATTAATCTAAATTGTCATTATCAATACTAAGTGGCTCAATGGAGTCCCAAAATAGACCAAACTATGACCATGGTCATAAATGACTCAACCACTAAGGTTTGGATAAGTGTAAAGGTAATTTTGAATTATTATAATATTCTTTTTATCTTGAATTACCTTATTTTACTTTAATAGATGTAAATAAAAGTAAAAAGTTAATAATCACCAAAATTTATTTTCATCTTAATAAACCATATTTTAATTCCTGATAACATCCATGTATGTTGGATTTTTGAAATTTAATTCACAGAAGTGGTAAATTTTCATTTAAATGAAATAGTCAGTTTTTTAAACTACAACTCAATGGTTTCACTATTCATTAAAAATTGGTGTTTTTCAGAAAAATACCAAAAATTCAGCCTAAGATATATTTTATATTCCAAATTCGAAGATGATGTCTATTTTCGCAAATTAAAAACCTAGAAGTGACATTAATTTATTTTAAAATTAATTCTCATTGTTAAAACAAATTGTGTGTTTTTAAGTAATAATAAATATCAAAAGATTGATACTTGTTTATGTCCAATTTCAAAGTAAAATTAACTCCAATGACCAAAATTGGATTAAATGGTAAAAATATATTATAATTACACTTTCAAACCAGTTAAAAAGATAATCTAACCATTTAAATAAATTCGACTAAAACATAGTTTTGAATTAAAATACAATATTTTCATTATTCATTAAAAATGAACAATATCAGAATAATTCCAAAAATTTACACAATGTAAATTTTGATGTCCCCATTATAAAGAATTATTTTATTTGGTCATATAAAATGTATTAAAGTGAACAAAACTAGAATTAAAAATGGTTCTCCATTAAAAGGTGATAAATCGGCCTTTTAATGTAAATTATGCTTAAAATTATATTCATTCATATTTTAAGCCTCTAAATTTATATTGGATAATGTAAATACATTTAAAAATCATATACAATCATATTTTAGTTATTTTCGTTCATTCTTTCCAATAAAACTACTAGGAGTTAACTACAAATTAAAATAATAATTTTATATTATTATTGTGCAATGTAAGATTCTAAAGAAACCCATTGTTGCGTATCGGGTACGCTATCGAACATATCAACTCTTTTAAAGTACAATTAATATTTAATTCATAAATATTAATAAGTATAAAAATATATTATTCTTCATTTACTTGGGATGTTACATCCTTCCCCCCTTTTGGAAATAGTGTCCTCACAATTTTCATTCACTTATCAAAATATGTGGGGGTATTTATCACTCATAGAATTTTCAGATTCCCAAGATGACTCTCCAACCCTATGGGTTGTCCACAAAACCATTACCTATTGAATTACCTTATTCCGCAACACTTTCTCTCTATGGTCAAGAATCTGGACTGGTTTTTCTCCATAAGAGAGATTCTCTTCCAACTGAACTACCCCTGGGCTCAAAATATGAGATGGATCTGGCATATACTTTCTTAACATCGAAACATAAAAAACATTGTGTACCTGGGATAAACTTTGACGTAAATCCGCTCTATATGCAACTGATCCCACTTTCTCATTTATTTAAAAAGGTCCAATGAACCTCAGAAAAAACTTTCCCTTCTTAACAAAATGCATCACACATTTCCATGGAGAAACTTTGAGAAATACATGATCACCTACCTCAAAGGAAAGATCCTTCCCCCAGTTATCTGCATTAATTTTCTGTCTGCTCTGAGCTGTTCACATGTGCTTTTGAATCAACTGAAATTTCTCTAACATCTATTCTACCAATTCTGGTCCCATCAACTTCATTTCACCTACATCATCCCAAAAAGTTTGAGTTCGACACTTTTTTCAATATAATGCCTCAAACAAAGCCATCTGTATACTAGAATGAAAACTATTATTATAAGAAAATTCAACCAAAGAAAGCTGTTGGTCCCAAATTTCCTGATAATCTAGTGAACATGCATGCAGAATATCCTCCAAGGTCTGTATTGTTCATTCTAACTACCCATCGGATTGCGGATGAATGGTTGTACTAAAATTTAATTCAGTAACTAACGACTTCTGAAGTCCTTTATAAAAGTTAGAAGTAAACCTGGGATCACGATCAGATACAATGGATTGGGGAACTCTATTAAACCTTAATATCTCTTTAACATACAACTGAGCAAGTTGATCTTGAGACAAAGTATCTCGAATAAGAAGGAAATGATCAGATTTAGTCAATCAATCAACTATAACCCAGATTGCATTATTACCTCGAGATGTCTTTGGTAATCCCAAAACAAAGTCCATGGATATATTTTCCCACTTCCAATCTTGCACTTGTACAGGCTAAAACATCCCTTTCGATAACTATCACTCTTCTTTAACCTGCTGACAAGTCAAACACTTCAATGTAAAATCAGAAATATCTCTTTCCGTTCCATCCCAAAATGTATACTCTTAAAGATCTCTGTACATCTTAGTACTACCATGATGAACTGAAAACGGAGAACTATGAGCTTTACAAAACAACACATTCTTAAACTGTGAATCACAAGGCACACATAATCTCTTTCCAAACCTCAAAATATAATAATTATCAATGATAAATTCAGGCAACTTACCCTTCTGAACCAATTCTACCATTTTATGCAACTCACTGTCTTCTTTCTACGCTTGCTTAATTTTGTCCGATAGAGATGATTTCACTAACACCTGAAAAAAACAGAAGAATTTCCTACACCAACAATTTCTATTCCACAGTTCATCATATAAAAAACCAAAGTATCTCATTCCAAACATATCATGGTTAATGAAGTATTACTTTTCCTATTCAAAGCATCGGCCACTTTATTTTCTTTTCCCTGATGATAAAGGATCCTGGAATTATAATCCTTCATTAATTCCAACCATCTCCTCTGTCTCATGTTCAATTCATTCTGAGTGAATATATACTTCAATCATTTGTGATTAGAATATATTTCATAGTTCACTCTATACAAATGATGCCACAAAATTTATAAATCAAAAGCAACAGCAACTAATTCCAAATCATCTGTAGGGTAATTTAACTCATGAGGTTTCAAATGAAGTGAAGCATAAGCAATTACCTGATCATTCTGCATTAGCACACAACCTAGTCCTTTCAATGAAGAATCATTGTAGATAAAAAACTCACAATTTTTGTATGGCAGTGCCAAAACTGGAGCATTCACAAATCTTCATTTCAATTCTTGAAAACAATCATCACATTATTTTTTACAGATGAACTTAACAACTTTCCGAGTTTACATAGTCATTAGACTAGATAACTGTGCAAAACATTCAAGAAATCTCTGGTAATAACCTTCCAAACCAAGAAAACTATGGATCTAGGTTATATTTGTGGGTCTTGGAAATTCTTCAAAAACTTTTGTTTTAGTGGGATCAATATTTATGCTATTTTTTGAAACAGTGTGACCATGGAACGAAAATTTTTGTAACCAAAACTAAAATTTGTTGAATATCCCTAATTGTTTATTTTCTTTTAAGGTTTTCAAGAAAACCCTTAAATGAATTTCATGTTCCTCCTTACATTTGGAATAAACCAAAATATCATCAATGAACAGAACCTAAAACATATCCAGAAACTCACAGAAATCTTTATTCGTAAGATCCATGAATACAGCAGGTGCATTGGTTAACCCAAAAGGCATAACTACAAATTCATAATAGCCACATCTAGTATGAAATTCAGTCTTTGGAACGTCTCATTCCATTACATTCAACTGATGGTACACTGAACTCAAGTCAATCTTCGAAAAATACTGATCTCCCTGGAGACGATCAAACAAATCATCGATATGAGGCAATGGATACTTATTCTTAACAGTGATGTTATTCAGTGATCTATAATCAATGCAAAGTCTCATTGAACAAACTTTATTTTTAAAAAACAAGATAGGAGCACCCCATGGTGATGTGTTAGGTCGAATGAAACCTTTATCTAATAACTCCTTTAATTTCTTTTTTAAATCTAAAAGATTAATTTGATCCATTCGATAAGGGAGTTTTGAAATTTTCTTAGCATCAAGAACTAAGTCAATAGTGAATTCAACATCCCGATGAAGTATAATACCAATCAACTCATCAAGAAAAACATTAAGGTACTCATTTACCACTGGCACATCATTAATCTGAACAGTTCCTTTGGTTTCAACAATATGTGCAGGGTAACATTCATTTCCATATTTTATTAGTTTCTCGGCTTCCTGATATATTATCAACAACAAGGGTTCATTTTTGTATAAACACTAAAAATCATTCTGAAAAGAAGCCTCTATAGCTCCACAGTCAATATTAGAATGATAAACAGAAAGCCAATACATGCCTAATATAACATAAAACTCTAATAGTGGAAAAAAATAAGGTTTGCAGGTAGATTCTTTCCACACACAAGGACATGAGTGTTCTTATGTTTTCTTTTTGTCTCATCCTTTCCTCCAGGTGTTTTTACTATAAATTCAGTATTCATATCATCAGATGGAATTTCCAATTTACTAGAAAACTTCTCAAAAATGAAATAGTGTGTAGACCCTGAATCAAAAAACACATTGGCATAATCTGAACAAACAAACAGTGTACCTGATAATACTTCGTTTGATGGCCCTACATCTGTTGAAGTAGTTGCAAAGGATTTCACCACCCCTTTTTTCTTGTAGTCTGGATACATTCCCTAAGTAGATTTTTTTGGACACTCATTTTCATAATGACCCATTACATTACACTTAAATAATTTTATCGATGGTTTTTCATTGCCTGCATGATCATATTCCTTACAGTTACGAGTAATATGACCAGACTTACTACACCGAAAGCACTTTCCAGACTTCGATGAAAATTCTCCAGGATGTTTTTTAGCACACTTCTCACATGTTGGATATTTAGTTTTCTTATCTCCAGGATTCTTTGATGAATTCATCCACTTTGCCTTCCAACTGGTCCTCTTATTCTGTTGTTTGTTAGAGAACACTTGATCATCAGCATCTCCATTTCCACCTTCCCCGCACATCGAACAAGTTTTTCATAACATTTGAACTCACGAGAGTCTAATTCTCTTCGATATCATGGATTCGGTCCTGAGTAAAATCGATTTATCTTACTATCAACATCTCAGATAAAATTTGGTTCATACCTTGCCATTCGAGTGAAATTTGCTTTATAAGCGGCCACTGAGTCATCCTCCTGCCTCAATTCCAGGAATTGTTTTTCCATCCTATGAAGAACCACCTTAGGAAAATATTTCTCAAGAAACATACCTTTGAATTCATCCCAAAAAAGAGCATAAATCTCTTCACTATCCATGATATTTTTCACCATCGACCACCACTGATCAGCTTCACCTTCAAATCGGTAATCAGTGAGACTATCCTTTTGATGTTCGGAACATCCCATAACATCGATAAAAATTTCTAGTGCATTAATCCACCATTATGCTTGAATAGGTTCATATGATCCTCTTAATGATGGGAGATGTTGCCTCATAAAATGCTCTATTACTAAATAGTTCCTCTGCTGTTGATTTGGATGATCTCGTGCATGAATACCACCACCATTTATAGCCTGAGTCAACTCATCCATCACTTCAAAAAATAGTTCAGTTCCGATTCCAACCATCTCATGTTTCTGATTTGGAAGGTTGTCTTCCTCCTGATGTCATCCCAACATAGTTGCCCTATTTCCTCTGTGGAAAACCATTCTGAACATAGAAATATCTTAGGCGAAGCAACATGGTAATCTGTAAATGCTATATGATCTTGATATTAATAGAAATTAATTTATGGATATTAATTTGACAATATCCTAACTTCTAATGTTATCTAAACTGACCTTTGATACCAACTATAAAGTTCTAGCCTTAAACATTACATAATATTGAATGAAAAGAATAATTCACATTGAGGATCTTTTCATGTTTATAGTTTTAGATACTTGGGCCATAACTATTACATTTCAAAAAAAATAAAAAGTATACACCTCCACCCAGTATCCGTTTTTTTTACAAAACATGAAATCTTAAAAAAAGAGTCATATCTAGTTCCATGTTTAAGACAACATGAATTTTCCTTGATTCCATCCTTGACCCTATTCCACATTATTTCCTGTGAAAAACATTTCAAATACTTGGGATGGCCATAAAAAGCTCAGTAAGCGATACACAAGGAAGTAAAACTGTTAGTTTTTCAAAACAACAAGTAAACCATGAATACATTAACCTAAGTAATACTTATCACCTTTATGAAGTAGTAAATACTCATCACTGAATAAAAGAGAATTACTTTCCCTTTTGTAACTAAAATATTATTCTAAAACCCATATAAAGAACACATAACATATAAAGGTAATTTCATACATAAACATACATAATTGGAATAACCATACGGTCGAATTCCACACATTTCAATAAATGGAATAGCCATACAGCTGACTTCCATACCCAATTTACTAGAGGTTATAATGTAACCACCCATCCTAGTATTCACAGCACCACCCATCATTTGGTTTATCATGTAACCACCCGTCAAATGTCCAAGTACCAATATACAATCATATAACATACAACAAATATGAATGAAAGAAAACATTTCCACATTTCAATCACAATATCAAATAAATATATTGACATAAAAAATACATTTTCAAAAACATTTTCAATAAAAAAATTATTTAAAAGAGTATAAGGTATTTATTTTATTTTAAAAAAACATTACGACTTGTTGAAGAAGCCAAAGATCAAATAATACTCATGGAGGTGGAAAAAGTTGTTGTCACTGCGTACGTTGAAAGAAACATTATTTTTTGTCATATTGTAAAATGCATCGAAGAAAAAGATTCCCTATGAATGAAATGAAAAGTCAATGGTTTTTATACAGCGTATAAAAGAAAGTCTTGTATTAGAACAAAATATCCCTTAATGAGAGGAGATTGAGACGAAGTCCCTTACCTTGTGTCCGACTTGACTCGATCGTTCTTTAATATCCTGAATAATAAACTAAAGTTAATTTCCAATCAAATAAGAACCTTTTCGAAGGTTATTATTCCTTTTATATCACTTATTACCATGTTATAAACACTATGTAATCATTTATGTTAATAACTTTCATTTTGTCGATATTTGTCACTCGGGTCAAAAATGAACACCATATATTTACAAGTTGTCCATGTGGTCAATAGTAAATTATAACCAGAATGATATTCATGATTTAGATATCATATATATAATATATATAATATATATCCAGTATATTCAAGTATTTATAATATTAAATACCATTTAGAGGTATGAAATGAAATGCACCGTTCATGTAGACGGTAAGCCGTACGTACACATGAACGCTACTTTCATTTGTATTTCTTATTTTAATTGAAATAAAACATAATGATACATAGTTATATTATAATTCCAGTATAATATCATATATTATATCATTAAAACTATCCTTTATACATCCGACATATGGCATTAACGGGTCACATCACCTTAAGAGGCGATTGTCCGCACTTCCTCAAATGAGATTATCGTATTTACCCACTATGGAAAACATAAAGGCGTGATATAATTGGGAATTACAGAAGAATAATGAAATAATAAACATAAAATATTTCATATATAAATATAGTTCCATCATAATGGCCACCATGAGAGCTGGTAAGATGTAATTGAACAATCATCGTTTCGTGAGGCGTTAGATTGCCATCCACAGAAACATTATGTTTTTCATCCATTAGATGGTGGTGTGTGTTAGTTTAGTTATAATCTATATTATAAAAACAACCAAGTATATTTAGGATACTGTTGTTGTTACAAAATAATGAAATAAAAAGAGTTTAGGGGTTGTAGAATTAAAATAAACGAAAATAATTTACAGGAAAGTATTACCTTTAATTTGGGTAACTCCTTTGGTTTGAACCAAAAAGACTTATTGAAGAGCCTTCTGCCTAAGGGAGGACTTCTAGGGGGAGGAGAGGGATATAGGGAGATTAATTGGGCAGAGATTGGACGAGCCAAATGGCTTGAGAGGTGTGAGAAATTGGTAAGAAGTGGTCTCCTTTCATAAGGGGGAGGAGGGGCTCCTTATGAAAGTGTGAAAATATTATTTTATAATATAATGATATTCGGTTTCTAATGGTCCAAAAATCATTACGGTCTAAGATAAGATGAGTGATGTTCGAAATAAAATCATAAAATCAGAATTGGACATGTTTTAGATAATATTTTAATCATTATAATCTTATTTATTTAAATCATTTATTAATGAGATAAATACTACATCATCAGTTTGTCATAAATAATTTAATTTATTTTATGTCTAAAAATTATATAAAAAATTCCATGATATAAAATTTTTTTAGATTTCCAATAATATTTATATTATAAAATAGGACTTATATAAAACCACATAAAAATTTATTACTAAAATATTTTTGTTAATGTCAATTTTGTCTTCACATTAAATTAAGCAATCTAAATTGTCATTATCACTCCCAAGAGGCTCAATGGGGTCCCAAAATCGACCCAAAGATTCCCATGGTCGTAAATGTCTCAACCAATAAGGTTTGGACAAGTGTTAAGGTAATTTTGAATTATTATAATATTCTTTTTACCTTGAATTACCTTATTTACCTTTAAGAGCGGTAAATAAAAGTTTAAAAGTTACTATTCACCAAAAATTATTTTCATCTAAATGAATCACATTTTACTTTTTGATAACAACCATGTAAGTAGGATTTGTTGAATTAAATTCACAGAAGTGGTTAATTTTCATTTAAATTAAAAAGTCATTTTTTAACTACCACCAAGCGGTTTCACTAATCAATAAAAATTGAAGTTTTTTAGAAAAATACCAAAAATTCAGCCTAAGCTATATTTGAAATTACGAATTCATAAATGATGTCTATTTTTTCAAATTAAAAACATATAAGTGGCATTAATTAATAACAAATTAATTCTCGTTGTTAAAACAAATTGTGTGTTTTTAAGAAACAATAAATATCAAAAGATTGATACTTGTTTATGTCCAATTTCAAAGTGAAATTAATTAAAATGACCAAAATTGGATTAAATGGTAAAAAAATATTCTTATTAAACATTTAAACCAATTAAAAAGATAATCTATCCATAAAAATAAATTAGATTAAAACATAGTTTTGAATTAAAATACAAAATTTACACTATTCATTAAAAATTGAACATTGTCGGAAAAATTCCAAAAATTTTCACAAAGTAATTATTTTCGTCCCCATTATAAAGAAGGATTTTATTTGGTTATATAGAATGTATTAAAGTGACCAAAACTAGATTTAAAAAGGTTTCTCCATTAAAATGCAATAAATCGGCCTTTTAATGTAAATTGTGTTTAAAAATAGAATCATTCAAATTTTAAGCCTCTAAATTATTATTGGATAATGTAAATACATTTAACAATCATGTATAATCATATTGTAGTTAGTTTAATTCATTACTGCCAATACAACAGCTAGGAGTTAACTACCATTTAAAATAACAATATTATATTATTAGTGTGCAACGTAAGGTTTCAAAGAAACTCGTTGTTGTGTATCGGGTATTCCATCGAACATAGAAACCATTTTAAAGTAAAATCAATATTCAATTACAAAATATTAATAAGTATAAAAATAACTTATTCTTCATTTACTTGGGATGTTACATCCTTCCACCCTTTTGGAAATTTCATCCATGCAATTTTTATTCACTTATCAAAATAAGTGGGGGTATTTATCCCTCATAGAATTTTCAGATTCCCATGTTGACACTTCAACCATATGGTTTTTCCACAAAACCTTTACATGATGAGTTACCATACTCCACAACACCTGCTCTCTATGGTCAAGAATATGGACTGGTTGTTCTTCATAAGAGAGATTCTCTTCCAACTGAACTTCTTCTAGGCTCAAAACATGAGATGGATTTGGAATATACTTTCTCAACATTGAAACATCAAAAACATTGTGTACCTGGGATAAAATTGTAGGTAAATCCACTCTATACACAACTGATCCAACTTTCTCCAGAATTTCATAAGGTCCAATGAACCTCAGACTCAACTTTCACTTCTTACCAAAACGCATCACAATTTTCCCTGGAGAAACATTGAGAAAGACATGATCACCTACCTCAAAGGAAAGATCCTTCCTCCAGTTATCTCCATAACTTTTCTATCTACTCTGAGCTGTTCTAATGTGCTTTTGAATCAACTGAACTTTATCTGCCATCTCTTCTACCAATTCTGTTCTCATCATCTTCCTTTCACCTACATCATCCAAAAAAGCTGGAGTTCGACACTGTTTTCCATATAATGCCTCAAACGGAGCCATCTGTATACTGGAATGAAAAATGTTATTATAAGACAACTCAACCAAAGAAAGATGTTTGTCCCAACATCCCTGATATTCTAGTGAACAAGCAGGTAGAATATCCAACAATGTATGTGTTTTTCGTTCTAACATCCCATCTGATTGAAGATGAAAACCTGTACTAAAATTTAATTCAGTACCCAACGACTTATGAAGGCCTTTCTAAAAGTTAGAAGTAAAACTGGGATCATGATAAAATAAAATAGATAGGGGAATTCCATGAAACCTGACAATCTCTTTAATATACAACCGATCATGTTGATCTTGAGACAATGTATCTCGAATAAGAATGAAATGAGAAGATTTAGTCAATTGATCAACTATAACCCATATTGCATTATTATGTCAAAATGTCTTGGGTAATCCCACAACGAAGTCCGTGGATATATTTTCCCATTTCCACTCTAGCACCGGTAGAGACAGAAGAATCCCTTTCGGTAACTGCCACTCTACTTTAACCTGCTGACAAGTCAAACACTTCACAATAAAATCAGCAATATCCTATTCATTGCATCCCAACAGTAATACTCCCAATGATCTCTATACATATTTGTACTATCAGGATGAACTGAAAACCGAGAATTATGAGATTCACATAACCACTCATTATTCAACTGTGAATCACAAGGCACACATAATCTCTTTACAACCCTCAAAACAAAATCATTATCAAAGTTAAATTAAGCCAACGTAACCTTCTGAACCAATTCTACCTTTTTCTGCAACTCACTATCTTCTTTCTGCGCTTTCTTAATTCATTCCGATAGAGATTATTTCACTAACACCTAAAACAAAACAGAATAATTTTCTGGACCGACAACTTCTATTCCCAAGTTCATCAAAGCAAAAACCAAAGGATCTTCTTCCAAACATAGCGTGGTTAAGGATGTATTACCTTTTCGAGTCAAAGAATCAGCCACTTTATTTTCTTTTCCTGGATGATAAAGGATCATCCAATTATAATCCTTGATTAATTCCAACCAGCTACTCTTTCTCATGTTCAATTTATTCTGAGTGACTATATACTTCAAACTTTTTTGATCAGTATATATTTCAACTTCACTCTATACAAATGATGCCTACAAATTTTTAAAGCAAAAAAACAGAAGATAATTTCAAATCATGTGTAGGGTAATTTAACTCATGAGGTTTCAACTGACATGAATCATAAGAAATTACCTGATCATTATGCATTAGGACCCAACCCATTCCTTTCAATGAATCATCACTGTAGATAACAAACTCACCATTTGTGGATGGTAGTGCCAAAACTGGAGCATTCTCCAATGTTCATTTCAATTCTTGAAAACAATGATCACCATCTTTTGTCCAGATGAACATAACACCTTTGGGAGTTAACTTATTCATTGGACTAGATAACCATGCAAAAGTTTCAACAAACCTACGGTAATAACCTGCCAAACCAAGAAAACTATGGATCTTGGTTATATTTGTGGGTCTTGGCCATTCTCCAACATTTTTTGTTTTAGCTGGATCAACAGTTGTGCCATTTTTTGAAACAATGTGACCAAGGAAAGAAATTTTTTGTAACAAAAACTCACACATTCTGAATTTCCCAAACAGTTTCTTTTATTTTAATGTTTGAAAGACAACCCTTAAATGACTTTCATGCTCCTCCTTACTTTTCGAATAAACCAAAATTTTATCAATGAACACAACCACAAAACATATCCATGAACTCAAGGAAAATTCTATTCATAAGATCCGTGAATACAACAGGTGAATTGGTTAACCCAAAAGGAATAACTTCAAATTCCTAATGGCCATATCTAGTACAAAATGTAGTCTCTAGAATATCTCCTCCATTTACTTCAACTGATGGTACCCCGAACTCAAGTCAATCTTTGAAAAATACTGAGCTCCCTGGAGTTGATCAAACACATCATCGATATGAGGCAATGGATACTTATTCATAATAGTGATGTTATTAAATTCTCTATAATCAATGCAAAGTCTCATTGAACCATCATTATTTTTAACAAACAAGACAGGAGCACCCAATGGTGATGTGAAAGGTCGAATTAAACCTTTATAAAATAACTCCAGCAATTGCTTCTTTAACTCTAAAATTTAAATTTGAGCCATTCGATATGGGGGTTTTGAAATTATATTAGCATCGGGAACTAAGTCAATAGTAAATTCAAATTGCCGATCAGGTATAATACCAGGAAACTCATAAAGAAAAATACCAAGTTACTCATTTACCACTAGAACATAATTAATCTGAACAGTTTATTTGTTTTCAACAATATTTGCAAGGTAACATTCATATCCATCTTTTATTAGTTTATCATCTTCCTGATATGTTATCAACAACATCGGTTCATTTTTGTATTCAAACTAAAAATCATTCTGAAAAGAAACCTCTTTAGCTCAATAGTCAATCTTAGCATGATAAACAGAAAGCCAATCCATGCCCAATATAATATCAAACTCTACTATAGGAAAAACAATAAGGTTTGCATGTAGATTCTTTCCGAAGACAAGGACATGAATGTTATTATGTTTTCGTTTTGTCTCATCATTTCCTCCAGGTGTTCTTATCGTAAGTTCAGTATTCATATCGTGAGATATAATTCCCAATTTACTAGAAAACTACTTAGAAATTAAAGAGTGTGTTAACCCTAATCAAAAAACACATTGGAATAATCTGAACAAACAAACGGTGTACCTGATACAACTTCGTTTGATGGCCCGACATGTGCCGAAGTAGTTGCGAAGGATTTTACCACCCCTGTTTTCTTGTAGTTTGGCTACTTTACCTCAGTAGAGTTCTTCCTTGGACACTAATTTCAATAATGATCACTTTCATTACAGTTAAAACATCATTCTGATGGTTTTTCATTGCCTTCTTGATCATCTTCCTTACAGTTATGAGCAATATGACCAGACTTACCACACCAGAAGCACTTTCCAGACATCGATAAACATTCTCCAGGATACTTCTTACTACACTTCTTAGAAGTTTGATATTTAGTTTTCTTACCTCTAGGATTCTTTGATGAATTCTTACCCTTTGCCTGCCAACTGTTCCTCTTATTATGTTGTTTGTCAGAGAACACTTGATCCCCGGCAAACTCCATTTCCACATTCTCTTCAAACCGAACATGTTTTTCAAAACATTTGAACTCATGAGAGGCTAATTCTCTTCGAAATCATGGCTTCAATCCTGATTAAAATCGAATTATCATACTATCAAGATCTCAAATGAAATCTGGTGCATACCTTTCCAGTCGAGTGAACTTTACTTCATAAGCGGCCACTAAGTCATCCTCATGCCTCAATTATAGAAGTTATTTTTCCATCCTAAGATGAACCACCTTAGGAAAATATTTCTCAATAAACATACCATTGAATTCATCCCAAACAAGAGCATCAATCTCCTCACTATCCCTGATATATTTCACCATCGACCACCACTGATCAGCTTCACCTTCAAAACGTTAAACAGCGAGACTGACCTTTTGTTGTTCTGAACATCCCATAACATCAAAAATCTTTTCCAGTGCTTTAATCCACCCTTCTGCTAGCACAGGGTCAGATGATCCTCTAAATGATGGAGGATGTTGCCTCGTGAAATGCTCTACTACTGAAATGTTCCTCTGCGGTTGATCTGGCTGATCTCGTGCATGAATACCACCACCATTTATAGCCTGAGTCAACTGTTCCATCACTGCAACAAACTGTTTAGTTCTGATTCCGACCATCTCAGGTTGCTGATTTGGAAAGTTGTCTTCCTCCTGATGTCGTCCCAACATTGCTACCCTATTTCCTCTGCAGAAAACCATTCTGAACAGAGAAATATCATAGGCGAAGGAACATGGTAATATGTAAATGCAACATGATCTTGATATTAACATAAATTACTTTATGGATATTAACTTAACAATATCATAACTCCTAATTTTATCTAAACCAAGCTCTGATACCAACTATAAGGACCTGGCCTTAAACATAACATAATATTGAAATAATGAATAATTCACATTGAGGATATTTTCAGGTTTAGAGGTTTAGAGAATTATGCCATAACTATTACATTTCAAAAAAATACAAAGTAGACACTTCAACCAATTATCCATTTTTTTAACAAAACATGAACTCTTGAAAAAAGAGTCATGTCTAGTTCCATGTTTAAGACAACATGAATTTTCCTTGATTCCATCCTTGACCCTATTTCACATTATCTCATGTGAAAAACATTTCAAAAACATGGGATGAGCATAAAAAGCTCAGTAAGGGATACACAAAGAAGTAAACCTATTAGTTTTTAAAAAGAACAAGTAAACCATGAATACTTTAACATAAGTAATAATTTTCACCTTTATGAAGTAGTAAATACTCATCAATGAATAAAAGATCATTACTTACCCTTTTGTAACCAAAATATAATCATAAAACCCATATAAAGAACACATAACATATAAAGGTAACTTGGGACATAAACATACATAAATGGAATAACCATACGGTCGACTTCCACACATATCACTAAATAGAATAGCCATACCGTCGACTTACATACCCAATTCATTAGAGGTTATAACATAACCGCCCAACCTGGTATTCATGGCACCACCCGTCATTTGGTTTATCATGTAACCACCCATTAAATGTCTATGTACTAATATAAAATCATATAACAAACAAAAAATATAAAGGAAAGGAAACATTTCCACATTTCAATCACAATATCACTTAAATATATTTACATAACAATTCCATTTTCAAAACCATTTTCAATACCAAAAATATGTAAAAGAGTAAAAGGTATTTATTTTATTTTAAAAAAACATTACGTCTTGTTGAGGAAGCCAAAGATAAAAAATACTCGCGGCGGCAGAAAAGGTCGTTGTCACCACATACGTTGAAAGAAACATTATTTTTTTCATTTATTAAAATACATTGTAGAAAAATATTCCCTTTGAATGAAATGAAAATTAAAAGGTTTTTATATATCATATAAAGGAATGTCTTGTATTAGAACAAAATATGCCTCAATGAAAGGATATAGAGACGAAGTCCCTTACCTCGTGTCCGACTTGATTTGACCATTCTTTAATATCCTGAATAATAAACTAAAGTTAATTTTTACTATATTAAGAACATTTTTCATGTTTATTATTCCTTTTATATCACTTATTTCCATGTTATAAACATTATGTAATCATTTACATTAATAACTTTCATTTTGTCGACTTTTGGCACTTGAGTCAAAAATGAACAGCTTATATTTACAAGTTGTCCATGTGGTCAATAGTAAATTGTATCCCGAATGATATTCATTATTTAGATATCATATATATCATATATATCCAGTATATACAGGTATTTATAATATTACATAAATTTTAGATGTAATAAATGAAATGCACCGTTCATGGAGACGGTAAGCCGTACGTTTGCATAAACGCTTCTTTCATTTCTATTTCTTATTTTAATGGAAATAAAACATAATGATACATAGGTATATTATAATTCCAGTATATTATCATATATAATATCATTAACACTATCCTTTATACATCCCATATAAGGCATTAACGAGTCAGATCACTTTAAGGGGGCTGTAGTCCGCACTTCTTCAAATGAGATTATCGTATTTACCCACTATGGAAACCATAAAGGCTTGATATAATTGTGAAGTACAGAAGAATAATGAAATCATAAACATAACATATATCATATATAAATACATTTCCATCATAATGACCACCATGAGTGGTCGTAAGATGTAATTGAACAATCACCGTTTCGTGAGGCATTAGTTTGCGATCCACAGAAACATTATGTTCTTCATCCATTAGATGAAGGTATGTGTAAGTGTAGTTTGAATCCTTCTTATAAAAACATCCTAGTATATTGAGGATAATTTTGTTGTTACAAAATAAAGAAATAAAAAGCGGTTAATGGATGGAGATGTAAAATAAATGTAAATAATTTAAGTGAAAATGTTACCTTTAATTTCGGTAACTCCTTTGGTTTGAATCAAAAGGACTTCTTGAAGTTCCTTCTGCCTAAGGAAATCCTTCTAGGGGGAGGAGAGGGATGTAGGGAGATTAATTAGGAAGAGTTTGGACGAGCTAAATGGCTTGAGATGTGTGAGTAATTGGTTATATGTGATCTCCTTTTATATGGGGGGGAGGAGATTTTTAAGAAGGTGTGAAAATATTATTTTATAATATAATGATATTCAGTTTCAAAGGGTCCAAAAATAATTATATTAGAATATAAGAAGATTCATGGTAGAAATAAAATCATCCAATAATAATTGGACATGTTTTGGATAATATTTTAATCATTATAATCTTATTTAAGTAAATCATTTATTAATGAGATAAATACTGCATCATTATTGTGTCGTAAATAATTTAATTTATTTGATGTCTAAAATTAAAAAAAATACCATGATATAGGAACTCTTCTTAGATTTACAAATAATATTTATAGTCAAAAATAGGACTTATATTGTACCATATAAAAATTAATTTCTAAAATATCTTTGTTAAATTCAATTTTGTCTTCACAATAAATTAATTAATCTAAATTGTCATTATCACTCCCAAGTGGCTCAATGGGGTCCCCAAATCGATCCAAGCATGCATATGGTCCTAAATGACTCAACAAATAAGGTTTGGACAACTGTTAAGGTAATTTTGAATTATTATAATATTCTTTTTAACTTGAATTACCTTATTTACCTTTAACCACGGTAAATAAAAGTCAAAAGTTACTATTCATAGAAAATTATTTTCATCTTAATGAACCACATTTTACTTTCTGAAAACAACCATGTATGTTGGATTTTTGAAATTCAATTCATAGAAGTGGTATAATATCATTTAAATGAAAAAGTCTGTTTTTAACTACCACTAAGTGGTTTCACTATTCATTAAAAATTGATGTTTTTAAGAAAAATTCAAAAAATTCATCCTAAGCTATATTTGATAATACAAATTCAAAATGATGTCTATTTTTCAAAATTCAAAACATAGAGGTGGAATTAATTAATTTTAAAATTAATTCCCATTGTTAAAACAAATAACTTGTTTTTAAGAAACAATAACTATAAAAAGATTGATACTTGTTTATGTCCAATTTCAAAGTGAAATTAATTTCAATGACCAAAATTGTATTAAATTGTAAAAATAAAATATAATTACACTTTAAAACCAAATAGAAAGATTATCAACCCATATTAATAAATTATATTAAAACATTGTTTTGAATTAAAATACAATATTTTAACTATTCATTAAAAAAGGAACATTACCGGAAAAATTCCAAAAATTTACACAAAGTAAATTTTGATTTCCCAATTCTAAAGAATGATTTTATTTGTTCATATAAAATGTATTAATGTTACCAAAACTAGATTTAAAAATAGCTCTCCATTAAATGGCGATAAATAGTTTTTTTAATGTAAATTATGCTTAAAATTAGATTCATTCACATTTTAAGCCTCTAACTATTTATTGGATAATGTAAATACATTTAACAATCATGTATAATCATTTTTTAGTTAGTTTCATTCATTCTCTCCAATAAAATTACTAGGAGTTAACTACCATTTAAAATAATAATTTTATATTATTAGTGTGCAATGTAAGATTCCAAAGAAACCCGTTGTTTCGTATCAGGTACGCTATCGAACATATCAACTCTTTTAAAGTAAAATTAATATTTAATTCATAAATATTAATATGTATAAAAATATTTTATTTTCCATTACTTGGGATGTTACACTTTTCCATTCCATTATCTTTTGAAAATCTCAATCATTCTATCTTAAGGAAAATTTCATTTTCCATAAGTTTCATCTTGATAATTAAAATTTTCCTTCCCCAAGGAAATTCATCCATACATTGTTTTCCTTTTCATATTTTTAGTCTCTCTAAATCGAACTCTATTTATTCCAAAGTGTAAAATATAGTTTCACATCTAAATCCTCGGAATTCTATAAATACATTTATATAGAGTATTTTGTTTTCAGGATCCGAATTCTGGTTCGGAATTCTCATTAATTCAGAATCTGAATTTTTTGAAATCCATAATCTGAATTCTTTGAAATTCAGAATACAAAATCTGTAAAATTCAGAATCCAAATAATCTGAAATTTATAATCATAATTCTTTGAAATTATGAATCCAAATACCTTATAATTCTAGTTTTGAATTCCTCAGAATTCAGACTTTGAATTCAGACTCATAATTCCTCACAATTCATACATTGAATTCCTCAGAATTCATACTCCAAATCCTACAGAATTCTGTATTCAAATTCTAGGGAAAACAGAATCCGTATATCCATATAACATAGATTCTGAAGTCTTACTCACTTAGAATCTGCATTCTATTTTTTTCCTTAGAATTTGAAAAATAGAATTTGGTTGAGAAGTTTTTTTTACATAATCTTATTTGAGTTATAAATGATTTCGTACATTCTACTACTAAATAGTTGTGGTTTTTGTGACCCATGTATAGGTCCCTCTGAAATTCAAGGAAAAATTTGACTGTTGGAGGAGGGAGACGACCATTGAAGATGTGCCTGTAAATAGAAGCTCATTTGAACGAGATCAATAATGTTGATCAATATAGAGATTAAATGCTACTGAAGGTATTTCTAGAGAGAGAGACTTTAATGATTTGTGTGTATAGAGAATTTTGTTCAGTATTACTTTGTGTGACTCCAAAAGCTTCCAAGTACAATTGAGGGCATCCTGGGATATGAAGACATAGGTGCCGACTACCTTTTAGTTCGAGGGCATTCGGGGATAGTAAGAAATACTCTGATATTCCTATCGAGGGGTTACCCTGGAGTTGGTAATACAATGTTTCATGAACATATACATCAAGGGACCTTTTTCTATGGTTGTTGGATACCCTACTCTTTGGGTTAAAATATTTACTAATTGTTACATGTATCATTTAATGTTTTCAGCTATATTATTATTATTATGGAATTTATAACCATATTATACATCCTTGTACATTAATACTATGATTATTAGGATTGTATACTCTTTGATGTGGAACCTTTTTCCTTGCAAAATTTTCTGAAGTTCCATTTCCGAAACCATGATTCCGGAATCAAGAAAGGTTGTATAATTAATAGGTCATGTGAATTTACCTTGTTTAACATTGTTATACAATAGAAGGTTTTATACCAATATTAATGGATTCAAAAGAATTTTTTGAAGTATAAAAATCACCCATCTTATATATTGAGCATCAACATTCATCTTTTCGATCCTACACTCAAGACCCCCGATGGTCTCACATAATTACACAAAATATAACCACAAAAAATGATCTCAATAATAAATCAAAATGAAAAAAAATGTAACTCAAACCAGGTATAATAGAATCAGAAAAGTATAGATGAGAAGTCGAGAAGCTAGATTATCTTATTCTATCGAGATGCATTGCACTTGACCATAAAGAGTCTGAACCATAAAGGATTGATAGCTACTAGCCCTGTAATGTCCTAAATATGATTTGACCCACCTGTTGTTGATATGTACTAACCCCCCCAGTCTCACACAGGATAAGTATGTGCTGACCCACATATGATCGTTGAGTGTATACCCACACAGGATCATTATGCGATGACCAAGACAGGATCTCTGAGAACTAACCCACACATGATCATACCCACACATGATCAATATTTCGATGACCTAGAGAGGATCGCTCTATAATAACCTTTGTATGCTCAGTCTCTATCCTCTGCCTCACTGCCAGACACTGGATGTTTTCTCATAGTATGGTTGATTCTGGGAGAACCACTTCTAAAGACATCGATCATATTTCAACTAACACTATGTCCCCTGATTAAGAAACTTGATGACGTATCATGTCATAATGGTTCTAACACAACAGACTACGTGTCAATCGAACGCACAGTCTGTATGTTATTGGAATTTTAGTGCATAGTTACCTGTTCGATTTGGAGTCGATCCACACGTGTCGTACTCCAACATTATCCAAAACTCACGTGTAGTATCTTAAATTGAATTTCTCGCTCTAAGGATCCTGGTGCCATAGTTGGTTCATCAACTATATGTTTGTTGTGAAAGATATGGATTTTTAAGCCTTTTTTGGCCCTAGAGGGGTCCAAGTCCAGTTCAACTTGGTTGGACTGACCCATCCCACCCCAGTCCAGTGGGGCTAGACCGTGGTGGGTGCAGGCCCCTGGGAGATCCGACCTGCTGGCTTGCACAACCCACGCAGTTCACGCAGTCTACAGCCCCCAAATGACTCAATGGTTCCATTAGACTCCTTTAATTGGCATCATCACATTGTGTCGCCTCATGACATGAGGGTCCCATAGAGGCATGTCCCAGTCTTCTCCACAGACACAACTTCAATTTCATGGCACTTCAATGTGGCGTGCGATGGTGGGCCATATCCACCTCCCCGTTCGGTAGCTTCCAGTCACCTTTCCAACCACCGAGCCATCAAGCGGAGTCTCTCTTCCACCACAGACATCAGTTTTTATCCACTGACCTCATTTTCCCACCTTGGTCGTCGGTTCCACCGCACTGACATTTCTTCTGTGGGCCACTGAGTGAGAACTGATGGTCCATTCTTTCTTCGGGACGCGCCTGTAGTACCCCTGGGATGCCTCCTTCATTTTGCACCCCTCAAATATGCCTTCCCACTTTGTTCATTATTCCACCATGAATTAAACACCTAGGGGATGTTTAGTGGAGGGACCAATCATTGTATTATTTGGATCAATCCCTCTATGTTATCATTTTAAACATGAGGATTATTAATAATAAACAAAATGATGAATAATCCCCAAATTTTAGACCCCAAAACAACAACCCGCATGATTAGACGATATGTGGATCAAACCATTGGTTAGTTGGTCCACGTTTGTTATATTTTTCAAGAACGGGAAGAGAAGGAACATAAAGTCACGTAAACCCCCAACCTCGAGATCCAATGAAGGTTTCAAAGTGCATTGGGAGGAGCATCCGTGTTGGATGGAGTCGTCGACATTCATTGATCCTGGATCATTTCCCCCCATGCCACTGTCCTCTTTTGTTGGATGTTTCCACTAGACATCGCAAAAGATTCCTCTCTTGAAGAAGCCATGCCAAAACCACACATTTATGACTATTTAAATAGGAGGGTTACTGAGTAATTCATTAAGGAATCTTTGAGGTTCATTAAATAAATTAATGAACCTATTTTAATTCACAACAGTGGAGTTACATAGTTGATGATTCAATCCATTAAATGGCTTTAAAATTCAACTTCCAGACCACCATCACTCATCCTTTGCAGAGAAGATATTAAAATAATAATTACATGTTATTTAACTTTTCATTAAAATGTCTTATTCAAACCATTTCTGTCGACCATCTATAGTCGAAGTGAATCATCCTTTAAGAGAATCCTAGTGCTATAAATTCAATGGTGTCCTCGTATTTTTAATCTAAGAACTGGTTCAAAAGATTGAAAATGCCTCCATTTTATTTACTTAATGTACTATAAAAAATTCATAAATTCATTCCAAGCACATCGGTCCTCGGAATCTAGTGCCCTAAATTTTCACACTCGTAATAATCCCAAATAATTTTAAGAATGAAATTACCTGGAATTTCTAGTTTTTACATTATATATGTTTATATTATGAATATATATGATATATAAATAATTTTATAAAATATTGAGGTTATTAAATCATGTTCTATGTAATAAAATTAGGAATAACAAGTCAAAATCGGTCGATAAAGATTGTTATTATTAACCAAAATGTTGTTTCAACTGTGAAATTGCTAAAAGCAGTTAATATTAAGCCATAAAAAATCATTTATGATATCGTATATATTATTATGATACTTAAACATGTTATTAATAAGTTTAATACCATTATACAGCCGTTCAATGCTCCCTCTACTAATGGAAAGTACAAGTTAGGGGTTAGTTACGCAATCTCATTATTATACTAGGTTTTTAATACATAAGTTTTTACATAGAAATATTTATCATCCATGTTCGTGTCTCTTACGAAATTAATACGGAGTATTTTAAGGAATTATGAACAGTAATCATTAAATACTAAATCTATTTTATATTTTTAATGATTTATTCTTTTAAATCCATCTTAGTGGTGTCCATGTTTTCGTAATTTTGTTTGATTTTTTATGTAGATATGAATGTTTCAAAATTTTAATTCATTTCCAATGTTTCACAGTGGTATGGGACACATTGATTCAAAAATTTCTTTTTAAATGTCTTCTTTTATAATTAGGATGTTTTGGAATAAATGATTTCTATGAAAAAGGGGTATTGGTCTCAAGATATTCTTAATTACATTATTAGGTTATTTTATTCTATGTAGACATCCTTGGATGGATTTTATACTTAATTGATGTTGTTTTATTATTATATAATGTACCATATTTTATTGATGACTTTATGATATGTTAGTTTGATTATGACCTATTTTGATACCATTCATGATTTATGGATAATGTATTAACATTTCTTATTCTAGTTTTAATATGAATGTTAAATTTATTTGTACCCATTTCATAAGAGGAAGCATTTGTTATATTAAATGATAGTGGGGCCCTCTATGGGACATCGATGCATTAGTAGTCTCATGAGACAAATTAGTGTCTTGGAATGAGTCGTTGAGGGTAGGGCCAGGTATGGTCTTGGCAAGAGACCTTGATGGTGTGGTTATGTTGTCTCAAAATATAGAATCCTCATTATGACATTAGTTATTGATATAACATGTGATTATTAGACTAGTATAATTACCATGGGAATTTTTAAATGGAATTATTTGATTTATTATTTCCATATTATGCTGAAAATTATATTTAAAATGATTTTGATTCAATTTATTCCTTTCATTAAAATCTTATACTTATTTATGATGGCATATTCTATATTTAATAACCTTACTGAGCATCTGAGATCACCACATTATTATTTTTTTCCCAGGATTCCATGATGTTTTTTATGATTGATATGAAGGGTCAACCTTAGAGAATACTTTTATTCTCAATAGATTATATATGTTTAATTAAATTATTTTAAATTAAATTCAATTTTGATGTATATAATCTATTTTCAAATACATCTAATCTGATCAGTCCATTAGTATTTGATTCCTTATAATCCTTCCAATGTATTAAAGTAATATATTGAATCATGGATTCTGGTGTCGCGACCTTACAAATTTAAATCCAAAATATTATTGAAATTATTTTCTTTGAATGAATCCTTGTAAAATTGAATAATAATATTCAAGTCATTGATTATTTGGGATGATGTGTGATCTCATTCATGTTGTAAAACATAAAATAAAATTTTCCTTAAAAAAATTAATAATCTCAAAAAAAACTTTTTAAAAAAATAAGAATTTTATTATTAATTTTAAGAAAATAAAAAATTATAACATGAGTAAGATATTATTTTATGATTTATTTAATAAAATTAAAAACATTATTTTAAATATTTTACTTAACATATGGAAGTGGAAGATTGAGATTTCTCACATAGTATAAAAACAAGTTCTATCCTCCTTAAAATAATTACTTCAATATATTGGGAAGGTAATGAGATTAAATTTAATAAAGATAATTAAAAATATTTTTTTTGTATAAAAATATAAAATATACCCCCCAATGGATCCTTTAAAGTAAATAATCTAAAAATGATAACATTGTGAAATAAACACTTACCTCAGGTTCAGATTCCTTAATTTGTGGCCCTTCATTTTTTATAATAAAATATATATTTACTATAAATGTATTATTTATCCAATTTCATATATTTCAATTTATATTGTTTAATTATAATTCTTTATAACACATTTATTCATGAATATTTAATACAATATTTTTTTTCTGTAATTACTTTTATTTTATCATGAATGTTTTGGTTCATTAGTGTTGGTCATTGTAATTTAATCATCATTACATAATATGTAGATTTGTAGTTATGATATTAATATATTATAAAATAATTGTACGTGTATTTATGTAATCCATTTATTTTATATATAAGAAAATGAATTATATTATTCATGGATATAGTAAGACGTATGTAAGCATCAATCTAATTTTCATTTTTCCGAAGATTTAATAAAGGTAATGTAAATAAAATTCACCATTATAAAATCATTATTATATCATATGTATAATATATTTTTAAAAATTAAATCCTTATTACCTTCCATCTATAGATAAAATTATAAATGAATCACATCACTCCTAGGAGAAGGTAATCTGCACGTACCCATGTTCAACATTATTATTTTCCAGGGGATTAGAAGGTAATAATATACATATGGCATTAAAATTATATATGTATATATGTGAGAAATTTTATGTATATATATATATATATATTAAGTTCATTTTTATATCCATACATGGTAGGTGGTGATGGATAACGATTTATCTCAATTCGTGAGGTGGTATTCTTCTATACCCATGATCGATAGTTTTGTTTCCCATTTAATGGTACTGGATACTGAGAAAGGTTTTTAAAATAACATAATAAAATATTAGTATATTAATTCTTATACTGTTCTTATTTTATCATAGTTGTATTATATTATATGTAGGTAGAATAATAAATAAAATTAATACGCATGGTTAAGAACTATACCTCCTCCTTGGAGAACATCTATATGTTTATTAATAAATACTTCCTATCATGGTTTCTTGAAAAAAATGACTCTAGGTCATAGTTCTTCATGTAATGACAATATTTTGAATTTTATTTCTAATACCAAACTACTTTTGATCTATGGAGAAAATAGGTGAGAGGGAACCCTTATATAAGTGGGATGGAGTGTCCACTTTTAAAATACCCAACAAATTTCAACAATTGTATGTCTCTATCAAATATAGTACTTCAAAATGTTATCAAAATTTTAGTTTAGAGAAGATAATTCCAAGAAACAAATCCAATAATAAAATTTAAGAATTTCCTAAAAATTGTATTCTTTTACCTTTTAATGTTAAACAATATTACCAATTTATTTTTCACTATTGTAACTAGTTTTATTGGATATGTAATTAATCCACTAGTACTAAATATAATATTTTATTTATTGGATAAATATTTTTCAGATATTCTAAATATCAAATTTTTATAATCACATAAAAAATTTGGTGAAAAATTTAAACAAGTTCATATAACATCAAAACCGCCTCTTTTTATCATTAAGTGACATAACTCGATTTTAATGTATTTCATTAAATTATGTAGTAATATTGATGAAAAAATTAACAAAAATTTATTATATGGAGTATAAATATTCAGTAAATTTTTTTAATTCAATTTATTGAGGTGTGAAAAGTTTATTAATAAATAAAAATACTAATGAATTATTAAGTGGTTTTATAAAAAAACAAATTTCTTAAGTGTAAGTTATTTTTATACTAAAATTCAACTGAATAAATAATTCAAACGAGCTAAATTGGATTAATAATAATACAATATAACTAATATATCAATTAAAACTACTTCATATAAAATGTAACTTTATAAATTCATTAAATGAATGATTGATTTAATTGAAAATGGTATTTTTAACTATTCCATAGAAAATTAACCATTTTCGAAAATTATCAAAAGATCAATCTATTTTTTTTTCAAAATATGATTTAGAAAATAAATTTAATTTATTAAAATACATTTTCTACATGTGGAAACAAAATATTTTTTATTAATAATTATGTAAAAAATGATGAAATGTCTTTTTTGAAAAATATATCTTTTTATCATTTAACTGTATTTATTCATATAAAATGCCTATAAAATTACATGAAAAATGATATTAAATTATATGAAATATATAATATAAAAATTTCAATGAAAATAATATAATATTAATAATTTAATTTAATAGAATCCATATTAGGCTGATAAATAATGTTTTTCTAGAAAAATATTTCTTCTACTTTTAAATATATTTTAAATTAATTTATAATAAATCTAAAAAAAATTAATTATTTTATATATATGTGAACCATAAAATAATAATAATTTAGATATTCATAATTGTAGTAACTAATTTAATATCTAGTTTCGAATAATATATTATATAAACATTCATTTAGACTAGTGATTGTGTGTATCACTTGATATTAATGTGAATAATTTTATTTTAAATAAAATATATCATAAAATCACTAGGAGTAATAAGGGAGAAATGGGGAGGATGATATCACATAATTTTTCATCATCCCTATAGATGTAATATCTTCCCAAATTTATTAGGTTATTTTTTTTAAATAATTGAAATTGATGGTTGGTCGAGTGTTAGTGGTTATATGTTTTTTCAGTAGGATGTATATAGTATTATGGGGAACATCAAGAAATAATTATTGGAGATTTATTATAGTTTCATTACAAAATTGTTGGTCGATGTGTTTTGGGAAAAATATTTAATATTTCATTCAATTTTATAACAAATAATAAAAGTTTATAATTAATTATTGGTATCATTTTCCATAAGTCATAATCTTGAATGGTGGTATAAGATTAGATAAGGAACATGTGATCTTGGAAGAGGCTCAAAAAAACATAATGTGGGAGGAAACTACATTACAGATATTGGTGTAATATTTAATAAAATATATATTCTTGTTACTCATTATTGATTTCCATAATTCATGTATCATGGTATTTTTAAAATGGAAAATACATGAGAGAGCCTATGATATTGACCAAAACTATTGGTGCACTGGGATTTGGTTTAGTTCTCATGAGAAATAATGTAAAGTGAAAGTTTTATATGATTGTGTTGCTAAATGTTAAGAATGAATATGGGCACGAATAGATTCAATGGGTGGTCTTGATATGTGATATGGGATATGGGTATCCTATATTGGTTCTCTCATGGCTTGTCAAGAATGTGTGAGAGGTTTGGGCCTATTGTGATTTGTGAGGCAATTGTGCATCTCGTGCCTGATGAGTGAGACCCTAATAATTCTGGATTGGCATGTAGTGAGCATCTGGAGATATTTATTTTTTGTGTATAAGGTTTAGTTCCTTGGATAATGGTTTTATATTGTAAATGGGATGATTTTTATCCAATTATAAATGTCACGTGGCGCATAGGTGCTAATGACGGTAGATTTTTAATACTAAAAACCGGAATTCAACGTTGCATGGGGAAAACTAGATTGGGACAACCAGTAGTTATCATAAATAATAATGGTAATCCTTTTGGTGTGTTTGGTCTATACCCTAATGGGCATAACAAACAATTAGGTGAGATGTGTTATTATCTTGGGGTGAGGTCAGTGTGACTAGAACACGAGTGATGATCTGGTGATCTTGTCTGATGGGATGCAACTCTATTTGTTTTTCATGTGTGTTACTGATAAATAGATTGGGATTTATGATGTACTAGTTTAGAGAGAGGATCATACTTATTATCCCCACAACTAATGATGTTATTTAGTCTAGACTACCGTCAGTGATATGGATTTATAATGCGCATAAGGTTGGATCTTTACATGACTAGGATTAGAACATTATTAAAGACCTTTCCTTGAGTAGACATTGGTTATGATAGTTTGGTTGATCAATTAAGAATATTTTTTCATGATAAGATGCATGGTGAGGATGGTAGACCACACATTATGTGATGAGGTAATTTGTTAGGATTTTAACATGGGACCATACCTTATAACTTTACCTAAATGTTAAACCTATTGGGTCATTCCATACTCTATGATACTGCGAATATTATGGGATAAGGGTACAATTCAATAAGATAACGTTATAATGCGATTTTTGTTTACAACTAAAGAACATAAGATTTTTTATCATGTTGTGTTGTTTAGTGATTAGGGGCCTGATGTGCAAGGATTCGTGGTGGATAAGTTAGAGAAGGATTTTAGATAATCTGTTGTGGCATTTTTTTCTCACGAATACATATACATCATGGTATATACATGGTTCCCTTAGTGGGGACCTAATGAATCTTATTTATCATATGTTGTATCGGAACCCCGGTTAGCATGGAGAACATATTCCTACATTCATTTTTGGTATAAGTGTGTATTGGATTAGGATGGAAAAAATTGATGGTTATATGAAGATAGGTTTTCATAGTCTTGAGGATGAATCTGGGGAACTCTTTTATTTTTTATTACTTTTACTGCTTATAATGTTATTTTTTATGTATTTATGTATACTATAATGATAATTTTTTATATTTCATTATTATTTTCATTGTTTTGTGACTATATTTTAGAGGGACAGAATCCACATAATATGGTTTATGACCTATATCATAGTTTGTATCATCCTCCATATGAGTATCTCTTCTTCAGTACATATATCCCTCGACATTATATGGGTGTTTTTGGGGATGGTTTCACCAAAGTGTACATATATATATATATATATATATTTATATTTATATTTTACATATATAATGAAAAAATTAATCTTTTATTATTCGACCAATTTAATACCATTTGATGACATAATTGACTCAATATTACAAATCAAATGGGTATCCACCATTGATTTGTATTTAGGATCAATGGTTTTGATTCAGGTATCATATATAAAATAATCTCATATCACAGGACTAATACTCGAGATCTATGAAAGGAATAACTAATAATACCTAAAACATATTCTATTCAGATTAACATTATATGAAAAATTAAAAATAATATGTATTAGTTCTTATAATCCCAAAGTAATTAATTATAAAATATCTTATGTGGACCCTTCATATTAATGTCTCTATATTATATGATAATTTTTTAGATTGTTTCAATTAAATATATATTTCTTCATTATAGAATATATATATTAAAGACATGTGATGTAATAAATATCATATTATTAAAATATAGTTAATGGAGATGTAATAAAACTATAGTTTTATGTACAAAACATATTTATATCAATGGATGTAGACGATATGGTAATTTAATGATACAACATTTGAGTTGGGTCTATAGAATTAACTCTAAAAAAATAATAGTTATACTTGAGAACATTTATATTAATTCATATCATAATATCTCACAAATAAAATTAGGCTTCTATTGAGATAGATATTCAGTAAGTGGTTATATCAGATTTTCATCTATGTATACTCTATTAGTTTTTATTTTTACTGAATATATTCATTTTTATGTATAATTGGGCACATAATTAACAACTAAAAATATTTAATATAATTATTTCAATATGATAAATCATGAATAAAAGTTATATTCCATTAAAAAAAGTATCTATCCACTCATTATAGAACTATTAACTCGACAATAGGTGTCTCTCACACTAATATATTCATTCAATTGAAAGGGACTCAAAAACCATTTAAAAAATAAAATTTATAATGAAGGAATAATAATTGATTCATTTCTTAATGGTGCTAAAATTAATTATATATAATCTTTCAGGATTGTGTAACCTATTACATAGACCATCATTTATGATGAAAGTTATTAACCAAAGTTATAATTTAAATAAAAAAATTAATAATTAATTAAAAAGGATTGAGGAACATGAATTATAATGATTTAGATCATCGTAGTTCTACCCATTATGAATGGAATATCTCAACATTGTATGAAACAATGGTTGTATACATGTTACTGAACTATTATTGGAAATAATCTATTCTCTTTAATGAATTATTTTAAATATCTAAAATTAAATAGTTTATTTTTTAGATTAAAAAAAAATTTAGTTTCAAAATGATCACCAATGGTATTAATAATATAATATCAATTATTTTTTATTTTTCTATTGAATTTTTTCTTTGGTAAACATCATTTTTCTTGGATAAAAAAAGAATTGAGAAATTGGAACTATTTTGAAAAAATGAAAATTAACAATTTAAATGAATTTACTTTCTCTGTTTCATTATAATATGTCCATATATTGTAAATTTTTTTTTCTTGGTATTGTATTCTCATTCCATCATTTTACATCTTTAAATGAATTTGATAAATAGTGAAACAATTTCATATATTTTATTTATGTCAATAAAATGATATAGTATCTACGTTTTAACATAATCGGCCTTTTTAGATTGTTGACACTGGGACAATTTTCATGTCAAATCATCTATAAAGTGATTCCTTATATTTATAATATATTAAATCTTTCCAGAAAATTAATTTAATTTTTTTTACTATCTACATTTGATTGAAATCATTCATTAATTAAATGGTAAAAATTTTAATAAAAATTTTAACGACATGTAAATTTTAAGGAATATTTTTTCTTAAATTCTTTTGTATTTTACAAGTACGCAGTTTCTAACGGCACGAGATTCTTAGAACCGGTGTGCCCGAAATCAATTTCTGAAGTTTAGCTCGGGTACATTAAGCAAATGAAAGAGCAGTAATTTCTATCTTCTTAATAGGAGCTCGGAAATGAAATATGAGGGCATCGATGAACTCGCAACGCCAGTAATTGCTTAGGGGGGCCCTTCTCGTAATTGTGTTTTGAGAAGGTTGAGGTTTAATAAATGGGGATTTAGAATAGAATAGATAAAAACTTTTTTGTACAAATTTTATCTAAGTAAAGTGGTTTTTATCCTACAAAGGGGGAGTTAGAGGTGGGACCCACATGAACCCCTAACTATTTACCTCCCAGAATCCCTTTGAATTCCCCATAACTCACCCCTTGTTTAATGCATGACAACTCAACTCATTTATTGGAGTGGAGATTCTCCACCTTATATCTCTCTCACAGCTCATATTAAATTTCCAACCATTCAATTAATCCAAGAGTTTTAATTATACTTAATTAGCAGGACAAGTTGTTAAAATGGGGGAAAGCTCATTTTAATATTTGGGGTTGGGAAAATATTGTGAGGGAAATTCTTAGAGAATTTAGAAGAACTCCCTCCTTCCAACAAAGAAAGTTCTTGACGAAGAACAACACCTCTTCAACGAAGAACATCTCTGACGTAGAACGCAATGTCACCGACGACGTGCCTTCTCTTCTTCTTCCTCCGTGCCAAGGGAGGAGACACCACCGTGGGAAATGTCACCATCGATGACGACCCTTCCTCCGACGTCAACAAAATCGGCACCGATCTTCCATGACGTCTGATCATCGCGACGCTTGCCTCTTTCCACGGCTCGACGACGTGAGACGTATTTGTGAGGTAGGGGAATTATATTTGATTTTCACTTTACCTTTTTATAAAATAATGAGGAGCATGGAGAAAACTCTTCCCGATTGATCCGCGGATCGCTCATTCATATGGGACGGATGCACTGTTTATTTTTGGATTGGATTTGAGTTTGATCTATATTGAAAACCACTAACATGGAGGGAACGGGCTAACAAACAAGCCCAGACCCTCCGTAGATTTTTTTGTTGATGCACGGATTGACGGGCGATGATAAAAGGGGACCGCAACGGCATTTGGATGTCGTTGTAGTGAAGGACAGGTCTCGGGAGGACATTTGGCGAAGACGACGGACAAAATGGACCACTGGAGCGCGTCTGGTGGTCCGCGGTAGGTAATATCGGCACACCGAGCTGGTGCGGCGGCACCAGCGACTGTAGGTGGCGGCCGGAGCCATCCGACCACCTGGAGGGGGCAGTTCCCCAGTATGCTGCCTGAAGAAAATCTACCGCGGCACAGATGAAGTGGTGAAGAGCCGGACCCCGCGGCCGCATGGGTTCCCGGAAGCAGGACAGTGCCAGCTGGCGCCACCTGTTACAAAAAGAGGCAGCACCCCTTGTGTTATTCTCAGCCAGCACCGAGACGCGGCCAGCCAGACGGGGCGGGCCACTCCCAATCGGGCCAGACCCGGACTCAGGTCGGGTCACCCCGGTTCGGGCCGACCCATGGGGTATTGGTCCAGGTCAGACCTAGCCCAGACCCCCTATTTTCAGACAGTGTCTGTTCAAACGCCCATATCATGGTATATGAACCTTTGATCGACACACCGTCATGTGCGTAGGGATCCTTGGATCGAGACGGTCATTTTGGTATATTACACTCAAGGTTTCAGTGAACTCTGGGTATGGCCGGGTTGGTTCGAACACGAAACCAACCGGGTCCTCAGAGTGGAAACCCTTATAACATGAGCTCCGGACGTCTGAATGACGTGCAGTCAAAATCGTTGGATTCATCTTGATGAGATAGATCTTTTGGCATAATTAACCTATGGTTTGGACTTATTTGGAGTAAGGTCGGGTTGGAATGTACTCGAAATAAAATCAGGACCTTAAAACGGAAAAGCCAATAACATTCAGACTGGATGTCCTTTTGACAAACCGTTAGTGGCATTGGTAATCTAATTGAGAAATGGTCCCTTTGAGTATACTCTTTGACAGTTCAGGGTAGAGTTGAGATACGGTCAGGTTGTTTCATTCACAAAACCAACTGGGCCCCTGGACTAGAAGGCTTATAACTCACAGACCGGGTGTCTGATTGACGCGTCGTCTATTTCTTTGAGACCCCTTTGACAAGGCGGTCCATTGAGATACATATTCGTGAGACATTGTGATACCTGGAGTATCGACCAGTAGCTCATGGAGTGGACACTCCCAAAGATGATTGTAAGGAGTACAGAGACCTTGTAGCTGGCTGAGATATGATGACTGCTTGTCAGATTCGAGTCGGAGTGACTTGACTAGCCTAGTGGGGAGAACTACTTTTTTTGGGTGGCAGACCCACATCGAGGAGCACTACTGTGTTTGGGTGGTAGACCCGAGGCACTCGATATAAGGAGTACCTTTGTAGGCTATTAGGGGAAGAACTACTGTGTTAGGGTGGTAGACCAATGGCGGGGAGCACAACTGTGTTTGGGTGGCAGACCTTCGGTACTTGACAATAGGAGTACCTCAGCAATCGAAGGTTAGTGAGTAGCGCCTCAGAGTCATGACAGGGCTACTGTACTCGACAGAGGAGGAGTTCTCCAGCAGTTGTGGTTTCGATATCTTTAATGAAAATCATGGTTTGAGATGATTCAATGACCTTTTTCTTTCCTCATGATTGATATGGGTTACATGATAACTTAGGTATATGTATGGGTATATACCTGAGTAGTGGTTATCCGTTGATTTCATAACCTTTGTCTTTTCTCCAAACTGAGATGGGCTACTAAATAACTTAGGAATAAGTATGGGCTTATACCTAAGTAAGGGTTATCTGTTTAGATCCTTCTTTGTGGTTATACATGATGGATATATTGAGACTTTTAGGGTCTTGGGGTCTCTACTATGTATCATTATACCCACCCCTGCACGGACTATGCCCACACCTCGTCATGTTGGAAGCAGACGATGGACAGCGCTGACGGAGGCTGAGTGTTCGAGGACTGGACGGTACCCGAAGGTGGCCTTCATGAAGAGTATGTAACTAGAGGTGGACATCAAGACGAGATGGTACTCGTAGGAGGTTTATGGGAAAGAGCGTTGAGGAGGTTATCTGTACCTACCCTTCAGGTAGGATTCTAGGTGGATGACCCAGGAGCTGCATCTACTCTTCCAGCTGCTTATCTATTCTATTGTACTTTCGTTCAGTTGTAGTTGTACTTTTTAGTTGGGTTTGTATTCTAGCCCATTTACTTTTCAGCCCTTCTTTTTGTACTTAGTGTATTACTTCCATTTGTACTCTATGGTGTTTGTTAACTTTTATAAAGGCAATGCCTTACCAGTTATCGAGATTTACGCCTTTGGTTCCAGTCGCCAGCCTCAGGACTATGGAAGGCGGGCTTGGGGTACTCACGGAAAGGGCCCCGAGGACTGGTCGTGAAAAATTGGTCTTAGAGGTGGTACCCTGCCTTAAGTGCGGTGCACTGCCTGAGTTAATATGTAGGGCCCACAATGAGGATGTTGTTCTCTAAAGGGGGGTGATTGTAAAATCCAAAAATGATAAAGGGTTAAATGACTAAATGATATGACTCATGTAAAAAAGGTGCACCTTCCTTTATAGGATCCTGTCTGATTAGAACTCCATAGTTAATCGTGATTATCCTGGAGTAGTGATCGGGATGGGTAACCTTCTGGGAAGTTTCCCAGGGTGCGTGCGGGTGTGGAAAAATCACACTATAAAGGACATGTGTTGGCCTGTGAGGACTATCATTAGTCAGATGACCCGTTCAGGCATGTGGGCGGACCCTAGGGTGGGCCCCACAAGTCTGCAGGGGCAACTAGTGGTACCTGGTAGGCCAGGACCCGACGAATTTGTTAAGGCAGGGTGTATGTGCTGTCACCGGGAGCCAGTTGTTTCAATTGGTATCAGAGGAGTCGGTTTTACTGCAGAACATTGGGCTCTGATATTATTCTTTCTATGAAGCAATATTATTAAGTGTACTAATTGTGGTCATCAGTTCAGGGAGTCTAGTCTTGGTGCGGGTGGCCGACGTATCCATACACCAGGACCCTGACTTCTAATTTCCGACTCAGTGCACGAAAACAGTAATTGCGTCTGTGTATTCAAAAGTTTCATTGAATGCCTCTCAATCTAGATCAGCTCACTAGGTATAGTCATTTGACCGTGTTGCATCTATTCTTATAGGATGCTCCCCGCGGACGATCAACTAGTGCCCCGACAGTTGTAGGTGCTGACAGGTCGTTGAGCGACGAGGCCTCAGTACATGTCACTCATCTAGGTTAGACACCAACATAGAGTGCACACTGCTTGAGCGCGATGCACAAGTTTCAGCGTCAGTGGCCTCTGACGTTTCGAGGCGAGTCGTATTTTCTAACGGCTGGGCACTGGCTAGAGGTTATAGCACAATAATTCCACACAATTGGGACACCTTCATACTTGTTGGTGTACTTAGCTGTTAGCCTCTTCTAGGGAGAAACTGAGAGTTGGTGGAGCCACATGTTCCAGTTTTGTGATGAGATGACCTTCACCTGGGGAGACTTCGAGACCTTCTTCGGGGTGGAGTTTATACCAGTGACTCTACACTCTGAGGATGCTCAATAAATGATGCCCTTGCTTCATGTTTTTCCATCAGTAGCAGAGTCATCTATAGGCAGTAGAAGGATGATGCAGTGGTCCAGGAGGACCAGACCAACAGGTGGGAGACCTCAGGTTATTGCCTCGATTGTGCAGGGAAACTGGATTGGAGTCTGAGCTAGTCATGCCAGGAACGGGCAGTGTTACTCCTACGGCGGGATTAGTCACATGGCACATGACTATCAGACTCCAAACATAGTTAATTCGCATGCGTTCGAGGATATACCGAGAAAGAAGCAGCGTTGGGAGCTTGAGCATTAACCAAGCGGTGGACAAGGGATTGGAGCTCCAGAAGCGGGTGGACAGGAGTGAGACTAGATCAAGGCATGGAGACCTTTGTTTTTGGAGCTTCTATCATATTTTTTTTTTGATTTTGTTGTTTTTGTGTTTCCTTTTTGTCTTTGTACTATGAGCTGTAGTAATAAAATACACTATCTTTGTGACATTATCAATCATGTTATTTTTGTGTGGTTGATACTGAGAGGTTCCAGTTAAAACTATTGACTTGGCCCTCACTTGTGAGTTTACTACTAGAGAAGACCTAGTAACCGCGCATAGATTTCGACAGTGTAATTCAACCATTGGAGGCGAGAGTGATGGTTGGATATCTTAGTAGTAGCATCAAGGCCTTACGATGTCATTCAAGACATGAATTGTATCATTGATGTCAGAATTGACTATATTAGGCAAAGAAAGTGGTTTATCCTGGGGATGAGACCAGATTTATCTGTTCGGAAGAGCTGAAATCCTAGCAGGTCTTGGGTGGAACATAGATGAAAAAGGGTGGAGATGAGTTCTTACAATTGGGTAGTATCACACATTGTTCGTTGAGAGAACATTTTATGGTTCTCTCCATCTCAAATAGTCACAAGTGTATCTACTCTAAGAAGAACATGAACCTGAGACAATGGTGATGTCTTCAATTCCTCCAAGACAATGACATCGAGATAGTTTATACACCTGGGGAGGGGAATGTTGTAGAAGATTCTCTTAGTAGGAGATCAGGTGTTCACCTGTTAGGAGTGGAGAGATAGCAGCTAGGCATGTTTCAGATATCCTTTGTGGATAGTGATAAAGTCAGCACATGTAGAACCAGAGATGGTTTAGGATACGACAAAAAAGGTGCAGATCATCCAAGTGCAGATGAAGACTATACAGAGTAGACATAAGTCTTATGCTGATAGGAGACAAGACCACTGATAATGAGGGTGGCGACCATGTATTCTTATAGGTCTCACCTTGATGGGGTCTGCAGAGTTTTGGCTAAGGCGGTAAGTCATCTATGCATTTCATCGGACCTTTACAGGTCCCCAGAAGAGTAGGCGAGGTGGTTTACCACCTGGCCTTTCCACCATAGATGCACCGGGTGCACGAATTCATTCACGTATCTCAGCTGAGGAGATGGGAGCATGACCTATCTGTCATTATCGACCATAGAGAGCTAGATAATAATGACAGGTCAACTTTCACCGGGTCTCAGAAGAGGTTGAGGATCGATAGGAGTGGGTCCTATGAGGACGGTCGATTCCTCTTGTTCTCTTTTGCTGGCACCATAGAAACCTCCAGGAGGCCACATGGGAGTGGGAGGATCTGATTCTTGCACAATACTCTCATTTGTTTCCCTAGTTTATGATATTTCTTTATGGGGAAGTAAATCCCTGAGGTGGGAGTAATTTGACGACACATAAATTTCAAGGAATTTTTTTCCTAAATTCATTGGGATTTTACGAGTACGTAGTTTATGACGGCACCTAATTCTGAGGCCCGGTGTGCTCGGAATCAGTTTCTGAAATTTATATCAGGTACATTCAATAAACTAATGAGCGGGATTTTCTATCTTTTGAACGAGTGCTCAGAATTGAATTCTGAGGGTACTGATGAACTCGCAACGCCGATAATTGCTTAGGGGGGCCCTTGTTGTAGTTGCGTTTTGAGTGGGATGAGGTTTAATAAATGATTATTTAGAATAAAATAGATAAAATATGTTGAGTACAAATATTATCTATGGAACGTGAGTTTTATCCTACAAAGAGGGAGTTATAGGTGGGACCCACAAGAACCCCTAACTCCTCACAACCCCATAACCCCTTTGAATTCCCCATAACTCACCCCTTGTTTACTGCATGACAACTCCACTCATTTATTTGAGTGGGGCTTCTCCAACTTCTATCTCTCACACACAACTTATTAAATTTCCAACCATTCTATTAATTCATGAGTTTGAATTATATTGAATAAGAATGAAAATTTGTTAAAATGGGGGAAATCTCATTTTAATATTTGGGGTTGGGAAAATATTGTGAAATTCTTGGAGAATTTAGAAGATCACCCTCTTTACAATGAAGAACATTCTTGAAGAAGAAAAAACCCTCTTTGACGAAGAACACCTCTGACAGAGAACATAAAGTCACTGACGATGTCCCTTCTCTTCTTCTTCCTCCGCGCCAAGGGAGGAGACACCGCCGCGGGAAAAGTCGCCATGGATGACAACTCTTCCTTTTACGTCAATGAAATCAGCACTGATCTTCCGTGATGTCCGATCATCGCGACCCTTGCCTCTTTCCGTTGCTCGACGACGTGAGACTTATTTGCGAGATAGGGGAATTATATTTGATTTTCTCTTTACCTTTTTAGCAATGAACGACGAGCATGGACCAACCTCTACCCGATTGATCTGCGGATCACACGTTCATACAGGATGGATGAGGGGTTTATTTTCATATTAGATTTGAGTTTGATCTATATTGAAAACCTCTAACGTGGAGGGCATGGGATAACAAACAAGCCTGGACCCTCCGAAGATTGTTTTTTGATGCGCGGATTGACGGTGGACGATAAAACGGGACTGGAATGGCGTTTGGAAGCCGTTGTAGTTAAGAACGGGTCCCGGGAGGACCCCTGGCAAAGAGGGTGGGCAAAACGGACCACTGGAGCGCGTCCGGTGGTCCGTAGTAGGTACTTCCGGTGTGGCGGCCGGAGCCGTACAACCTCCTGGAGGTAGCGACACCCTATCGCGCCGCTGGAAGACAATCCGTCATGGCACAACCGCAGTGGCGAGGAGCCGGACCCCATGGTCGCGCGCTATCCGGGAGGCGGAGCAGCGCCAGCTGCCGCTGCCAGTTATAAAAAGTGCTCGCACCCCTTGTTTTCTTCTTGGCCAGCGTCGAGCCGTAGCCGGCCAGTCGGGCCGGGCCACGCCCAATCGGGCAGGACCCAGACCCGGGTCGGGTAACCCCAGTTTGGGCCGACCTACTGGGTATTGTGCCGGGTCGGACTGGGCCCATACCCCCTATTTTCGAACCATGTTCGTTAAAACGCCCATATCATAGGCTACGAACCTCCGATCGATTCACCGTCAGTTGTGTAGGGATACTTGGATCGAGACGGTATTTTTGATATATTACAATAAAGGTTTTGGTGAACTTTGTGTATGACCAGGTTGATTCAAACACGAAACCAACCAGGTCCTCGGAGCGGAAAATCTTATAACCTGAGCTTCGGATGACGGAATGACATGCCTTCGACTTTGTTGTATTCCTCTTGCTAAGACATATCTTTTGGAATACTTCACTTAAGGTTTGGACACATTTGGATTAAGGCCGGGTTGGATTGTTCCCGAAATACAATCGGTTCCCTGGAATCAAAAAGCCGATAACTTTCAGGCCGGACGTCTGTTTGAAGTACCGTCAGCGGCATTGGTAATCCCATTGAGAAACCATCCCTTTGAGTATACCCTATGAGAGTTTGGGGTACAATTGAGATATGGTCAGGTTGGTTCGTACGTGAAACCCACTGGGCCCTCAGGACTAGAAGGCTTATAACTCATAGTCTGGGCATCCGATTGACGCGCCATCTATTGAGATGAGACCCCTTTGACGAGGAAGTCCTTTGAGATACATCTTCGTGGAAATTTGTGATACATGTAGTATCAACCAGTAGCTTGTGGAGAGGACCCTCCCAGAGATGAGCGTATGAAGTACAGAGACCTTGTAGCTGGCTAAAACCTGATGACTGCTTGTCCTATTCGAGTCGGATTGACATGACTATCCTAGTGGGGAGCACTACTGTGTTTGGGTGGCAGACCCATGGTGGGGAGCACTACTATATTTGGGTGGCAGACCCGAGGTACTGTATAGAAGGATTACCTATGTAGGCTATTAGGTGGAGCACTACTTTGTTGGGGTGGAAGACCCATGGCGGGGAGCACTACTGTGCTTGGGTGGCAGTCTCGCAGTACTCGACAGGAGGAGTACCTTAGCAGTCTAAGGAAAGTGAGTAGCGCCTCAGAGTCGTGACAGGGCTACTGTACTCAACATAGGATGAGATCTCTAGTTGTTTTCGTTTCAATATCTTTAAAGAAAATCTTGGTTTGAGTTGAGTCAATGAACTTTGTTTTTCCTCATGAATGAGATTGGTTACTTGATAACATATGTATATTTATTGGCACATACGTGAGTAGTGGTTATCCGTTGATTTCATAACCTTTGTGTTTCCTGTTGATTGAGATTGTATACTTAATAATATAGGTATATGTATGGGCTTATACCTATGTAAGTGTTATTTGTTTAGATCTTTCTCTGTGGTTATCCTTGTTGGATTTAGTGAGACCTTGAGGGTCTTAGGGTCCCTACTGAGTATCGTTATACTCACCCCGACAAGAGATGTGCCCGCACCTCATTGTGTTGGATGCAGAAAACAGACAGTGCTGACGAATGCCGAGTGTTCGAGGACTGGATAGTACCTGGAGGTGGACCTCACGACGAGTCAGTAACCGGAGGTGGACTTCATGACGAGACGGTACTCGGAGGAGGTTCACGGGTGAGAGCGTTGAGGAGGCTATCTATACCTACCCTTCATGTAGGATTCGAGGTGGACGACCGAGGATCTGCTTCTACTCTTCCAGTTTCATGTCGTTTCTGTTGTACTTTTGTTCAGTTGTAGCTGTACTTTTCAGTTGGGTTTATATTCTGGCCAATTTACATTTCATCACTTCCTTTTTTACTTAGTGTATTACTTCCATTTGTACTCTATGGTGTTTGTTTACTTTTATAAAGGCTATGACTTCCTAGTTATCGGGGTTTATGCCTTTGGAGCTAGTAACCAGCCGTTGTCCTATGGATGACGAGCTTGGGGTAGTCACGGCACGGGCCCCCAGGAGGGGTCATGACAAAAATTATAATAAATTAGTATAGTTTTATACATGGTGTATTCGAATAACACTATCTATCATTAATGATTAAAATATAAAAACATTGTCGTTATCATTTTGAAACCACAATTAATTTTCACAACTAATTTTAAAAATATATAAAACCAATATCATATTAAGAGAACTATTTTTATTTAAAAAAATCATGATCTAAATGAGATTGATATAATCATTTGAAATTGGTCGAAACAATGATAATATCATAAAGGGGAATTAAAACAATAAATAATGAAATTTTATTATCATGATGTATAAAACAAACTTTTGGTCCATTACATTATGGCTTGTCACTGTTTTTCTTGATACTAAGACAACCCTTTTAAATTATTCAAAAGGATTATTTAAATTATGAAAATTTTAAATTAAAATTCATAATGAAAATATTATTAGTGGAAAACTAAATAAATATTGTAGTTAGTATAAAAAATTGATATGGGACCACAGATAAAAAATAACACGTATTTGGAAAGGAAAAAAACATATAAATATATATAGAAAAAATTGAATAATTTAGAAAAGAAACAAGTTTTTGATTTAATATAAAAATGAAAACTTGTCTATCATATATATCACTCCCCATTTATAAAATATAACCCCCAGTTATATTATTAATTCATTCCCTAAAATATAAAAATATCACCCGAAGAGATGTATCAAAAATAATGTATTGTATTTAAAATCCAGGAATACAATAGTATGTTAATTTATACATTTATGAGAAATTGTATTAAAAAATATAGTACAATGGTCCAAAATATTAAAATAAATAATATATCATTATTAACTATTATTAAAGTTCTCCATAACATTTAATTCTTCATAAATTTACTTTTGTTTCAATTAATTCCCTATTGGAAGAGTATATTTCAGTTAAACTGGTATATATTACGTTTTGGTAACATTTTTAGGTAATATATGTTCTACATTATGGATTGTCTATATACCTTATTCATTTTTGGGCAGAACCTCATCAAACATAATTCTAAATATTATTGGATAGATTATTAGTGGATCTGAATCTCTGTTTAATTTTAAAGATTCATAGTTACAGATAATAATAATGGAATATAATTAATAATAGTCTCATCAATAATCAATTAAAACACATGAATATTTATTCATCATCTTAAAATAAATCCACCATTTAAAAACCCCTAATTTCATTAAAACAAATGAATAAATGATATATACACTAAGGATCATTTTAAAAAATAAAAAAAAATTAAAAAGGATGCATAATTCATTAGTATCAACTAAAAATAATTATTAGAGATGTAAAATTTAAAACTATTAAACAATTTTTAATTCATAGAATGAGTTTTGGTGTCTGAAAATATTGGTGTGATTTCCTCTTCCATGATAAAATATAATTACCTTTATCAATATTATTGTTATTTTTTTATAAAACCCCTTCATATATTTCATATTCAATATAAAATTGACTATTGAAACCAGCTGGATCCGAAATTTGATTAATCATATCTTGATTAATTATTGTTATAGTAATGAGACAGATATAAAATCCCTCTAAATTTAGATAATAAACAACACCAAGTAAAATGTTAAACTAAATAGTGTTATACATACATTATTAATGTTTGTTTTTATGAAAAACATTAATTGTTTCTTACCTATTTTCACGTAGATCACAATAATCATGTATACTATATCCTTGGATAATGTTATTATATATTGTTTTAGTCCCTCTATCCTTACTAATTTAATCTTTTAATATGTCACGAGTTAAATTTTAATCCTCATTTAATTTTTATGAGATGAATGTTTAAACATAATATAATCATTAAAATGTTCACTAGTTTAATTTGGTTTAAAATACATAGCTATACCCTAAAACATTCATCGGTTTTTGTATTCATTGAAAAAAATTAATGAATGAATCCTTGGAATCATGTGTTGTATAGTTGATAAACATACTCCAATTAAAGGGAAATGAGTAGATAAGCTCATGAATTACAATAATCATCATTAGATAATTTTAGCAATTAGTAGTTAATACATAAAAATATCAACCATGAAATGAAAGAAAATGTTTAAATATATAACCTTAAAAATAAATATTCTATTGAATTTAATCTATAATTCTATTTTGTACACTTCTAGTCATCATTTTGATTTAGCATGTTAATGTGTTAAGTGATAAATATTACATAATAAAAAATTTACACAAAAAGTGGAAACTCATCCTTATTATCTATTTTACCATGATATAAATCATTTAAAATTAAACGAGTTATATTTTTCTACGATATATTCTAAACTTTTAGCATGACTTATTATAATCTATTAACATTCCATAAACATTATGTAGATAATTTAAAAACATGTAGTGAGCACAAAATGCTCATAAATGGACATAAAAAATATTGAATGAAAACCTTTTTTCATTCTACATTCTCAAAATAAATTTCATGCACAAAATAAAAATTTTATTATAAAAAACAACACCTTCCATACCAAAATATTTTTAAAAAACATTTCGTAAGAATTATTAATATAAATAAAATCCCAAAAATTCAATTAAAATAATAGAAACCTATATAAACATATAAATAATGTTATACTTCAACTGTCAAATAGTAGTATATTATTTCCATTAAAAATAATATCATGATCATACACTGAGGAATAATAAGATTACCATTAATGTACATTAAAATCTTATATTAAACATTTATCTTCCTTGGGGAATAATTTTTGAATATATCTTATAAATTTTATAATATTAATGGTTGTAGATATACTAATCATCACAGTTACACAAAAAATAACAATCAAAATTAAAATTTGAGTAACCATCATAGTATATTACAAAAATTTATTAAGATAAACATAATCTGTTAAATATTTCCCCTTAACAAGTGAATTTGAGATCCATAATGGGCTCATGAACTATCTATATATAATGGTACCACCCTTCCTCATAAATAATTACCAATAACCATAATAGAAAACATAAAAAATTTCATAATACAAATGTTTTTCCACCAATGAGATAATTTTTTAAATGTTATTATATCCAATCATTTTTAAAAACACTTTTTTAAAATTAGCATAATATTGAAAATTAGGTATTTTCTATGTAGAAAATATGTAATTTTTTAAGGGAATACATAAAATCAAATAATTGTCTATATAAATACATCCAAAAAATAAGTTCAAAATAATGAATATGGTATAAAAATGACATTAATGGGAAATATTAAAGGTTGTTTTATTAAATGAATGTCTCATAACTCGAGTTTCAATCATTCTCTATATTTCTTATCTTCATAAATAATAAAATTTTGTTACTTTTAAAATTATGTAAAAAATATTCTTCTATTTAATTTTACTTTTATTTTTGTGATTACAAAGTTATATATAACTAATTAATCTATTAATTTCATGTTGTATTTTTGATGATATTCAGTTCAGAAGTAAAAATTGGCTTCACTGGATTAAATACAGTCAAATGGTAAATTGTTACACCATATATTGAGTAATAATAATGAAATATTTATTATTTATATATAAAATGTATACTATTTAAACCAATTATGAATGTTTGTTGTTAATAAAAAAAATATGATACAATCCTGGAGAAAGTAGGTAATACATACGTATGAGTAACATTTCCATTTTTCAACAATCATTAGTTATAGATAGTATGTATTTATGGTCATTCCTGATTGATCAAAATATCAAAAAAATCATTTCAATTATTTTAATATACTTATATATATATCATTCATTTTTTTGGTGATAAAAAATAAATCACATCATTTTGTTCATGTGGTAGTCCACACATATGTGGAATGACGTCATCAATTTTTAATGAATGGAAATAGATTAAAGTAAATGGTATATAATATTTCATTTTTATAAATATATAATTAATTTAATATTCTATAATTAATTCCATCATTAATTCCATTTGTTAGAGATGATAATGGAAAAATAATTACAATAGTGTGTGAGGCGGTGGTCCATTGTTCACACGAATGATGAATTAATCTCTCATTTAATAGAGGTTTATGATAGATATATGTTAATCAATATACACAATAACATATAATTATGTAGGGGAAACTTATTTCATTTTGTCATCATATTTGGAGATGATTTTAGTAATTTGGTAGAAAAAAATAAAATTAAAACATTAGGTTAAAACGCCTCCTCTTCTTCAAAAAGTCTCGTTTTATTATCAACTTAAAGCCTCAATGACTTATATTATGAAAAAAACAAGTTATCATGATTTTAGGGAGGTATTATATGAAGTATTTTAGTTATTTTATGGAAAAAAGGATTTTGAAGTGTGAATGAATGATAAGAAGATGTAACATTTTATAAATGCTAAGATAAGCACATGAGGAATTTCATAAAAAATTAAATTAATATAAATTGTTTTTTTATTAAAATGACTCAAAATTTATAATAAATGAATCTAATATGGGAATGATTATATATAACCTCATTTTATAATATTTTTTCATGTTTTTATCACATATATTCCCTTATATGTTTTTAACCATTAGTATTCACCTTTAAAAATTAACAAATTATTTAAATTTTCAACATTTTAAGGGTTAATAATGTTACTATAAAATGAAAAAAGGCATATAAATAGCCCATGGTTAATTTAAATAAAAATGTACAATTATGTTTTATGTATTTAATATTTTTTTTGGATTTAAATCATTTAAAAGACATTAATTATTATAAAATATGATTTATTTAAATTTTAGATCTATTTATTTACTTTGACTTTAATAGCATATAAATGACAACGAAATTAGAATAAAATTCATAAAACCCTACATCATATTTCATTTCTATCTAGGAAATTAATGTTTCAAATTATGTATTTAAAATTATAATACATATTATATAGTTAATATGATTAATTTTATTTTTCCTCTAATTGAATAATTACTATGTCTATGTTGTATAAGAATTTAAGGTAACTAATTTGATTGTAAAAATTAAAAATAAATTATAATGATTAATATAAATCATTTATAGTTAAAATTAGAATTCATATCTGGACATGTCTTATTTTTATCCCCACGATTAAAATATTATTATTATAAAAAAATGTGTGACTTTTTTATTTTCTTTACATATAAAATTATAAATGTCAAAATAACAACAAAATATCCACAAAATGTCATATAATAAAATTTTGGATGATTATGGAATACATGGATTCATATGATAAAATTATGTAAGGTGATAGGTTCATTTTCATGTCCATATGATTTATTTTGTCTTTAATAACCCGATTTACCCAGAATTATTGAATCAAAAATTAAAAAGGTTATTATAGTTATATTCAAAATTTTCACTCATATGTTATTAATATGAAATAATTTTAAAAAAAATCAACACATTAAAGTGATATTGTTTGATTTAAAATTTAAATGAAAACATGATGACAAAATAAAAATTTAAAAAAATTAAAATATTATTTATGAAATCATTTTATACAAATTTCATGTTTAAATATCATTTATAAATAACAATTATTGGATTTTAATAAATCAAAAATAAATATTTATATTATAAGAAAATTCAAAAATCAAAAATGAAATAATACATTATATTTGATAACCAATTTTTAAATATACTTTTATTTGTGATTTACTAAATAATGGTACACATTATACCATTCAATATGATCACGAATACTAGTGTATTTTAAAATTTGATACAATAAAAATAAAATAAATTTCTTGAAAATTTATTTAATATGATAAGAAAATTACATTTCTCTTTTAAAACAACACATGGTAACCTAGAGACATATAAAAGAAATTAGTGAGATATAAATACCAGTATAGGAAAAAAAAAGAATAGATTAAGGGAAATAAATAATTTTGATCCTATATTTATATAAAAGAATCATAATTTGGGTTAGGTCTATAATATTCAATAATATGTTTTCATATTTCATGATATTGTTATGACTATAAGGTGATGTTTAGATAACATTAAACTTTATATCATAAACATACATCAAGTATAGTCGGAAAGACATTATATCATAATGGAAAAAATCACTTGACTGATTAGGTTTAATTTATAATACCATAAATTAAATCTCAGGATACTAAAACAATACCCAATGTTTTATAGTTCTTTCTCGGTGCCTTCATCTGTTCTATATCATGTACATTCATAAGTGTTCCACATGAATCATACGTCATTAAGATTCCATTCTGTAAATTTTAATCCCACAATCACGGAGTGCAGCTAACATAAAAAAATAAAAAAATTAATAAATGGTGGGAAAATATATTTGAAAATTCATATGATAAAAAATGACAGATATTCATCAAAAAAAATTGTATTGGAAAAATATTTTGGAATTTAAAATTCAAAATATAATTAAGGAAGCATAACGGGTGTACATAAATGATAAAGTAAAGTATTAATGAGAGTTAAAGGGGTGTCTCCTCATTTTGATATCATAAAGGTGGTAATATGGATGTTTGAAATCATATAAAAATGAACCGTTGGGATAACAAAGGGAATAATAAAAAGGAGTTCCATGAATAAAGAGCAGGGTAGAGGATCACTTACCTTAAGCAAGTGTTTACCAAATCATGGTACAAGCTTCAAAAGATACTTGGGACACCTTGTGAGGGATATATAGAGGTAAAGTGAGGATAATATTTTTTATATAAGTGTTTTCAGTGAATATAAATTAATTATTTTGTGTCTTCATATACAAAAAGAAAATATAATTCCTTATTAATTTCCATGTTTAGGTTGTGGACACTATAGAAATGTAATAAAACCACAATCAAAACCATAGATTTCACAAGGTTCCATAAAAATTGGATTGGATTCTTTATATTAACTGTTTATTATTCAATATCATTAATATAACACCCTTGATGATGCTGAAGTGATTGATGCTTACAGAGAATTGATTTTAAACCCTTTAAAAAAATGTTTTTTGAGGATTCATTCAGTGTCTATAAAATTTTAAAAATATAAGCTAAAACATATTATTTTAGAAGCGAAATAAATGTTTTTTCATGTATACGAATAATGAAATATATTAAATATATTTGGGGTCATTATTAATTAATTATACACACCATATATTTATACCTTATTTAATATTGACCAACCAATGTGTCTGCCTCTAAAACATATGAAAAATCATTGTTAGATAATTTAAATCATATAATTTCAAAAATCATGTTTATATTTTAAAAATAATTATCTACCTATGATAATATAATCTTTTAAAAAAATAATCCACACATATTTAAAAATAATAAGTTTTTTTAGAAAAAAAATTTTCCAACCATTATAAAAAAAATAATTAACAAATTATGCTATCAATATTATCTAATAAAAATTATATATTAATAATAATATATTTTATAGAATTTTTTATTTTATAAACTAGTCATTAATTAAAATAAAGGATCTTCTTTGAAAAAAAACATTTATCAAAAAAAAATAATTTCGTCCAATCAAAATATAAATTTTATGAGAATTATTTTTTAATCATTTAAAAGGAAATGTTGAAAAGAAATAAATATATTCATTGTCATTTAAACATAGAATATACAAGTTTATATTTTTCTTGTGTAGATTTATATCTATTTATTACAATATTGAACAACCTATGGGTAAGTTGTATAGTGGTGATATTTTCATGGGGTGACTCATCATACATGGTTTGGGCTATGATCTCGATAAACATAAAAATTTACCATAAATTTTATTTATTTTGACATTATTATTGTAATAACAACTTAGGATTGATCATTATTAAATCATACTGACGTTATATCTCTTAAAATCTTAAATAAATTGGGTTTATAGTGTCAACATTATAGATTGAGGTCATCACTTTTTTCAGTTTTATAAATAATACTTTATCATAACCCTTAATATACTATTCTTAATAGACACAAAATAGTGGGTATATTAAAATCATTTAGGATGCATAAAATAATTGAAAATTTTATATATCATATAACAATAAATAATCGCCAATGTTTTTATGTATAATTTTTTTACATTCTAATGTATTATTTTATTCAAAAATATGGGTTTTCATTTCTAAAATTTTGGGTTGTTTCATTCCTCCCCCTTCAATAGATTCACAATGAGAATTTTCATTTCATACACTAAAATAGATTTGGTTGCATCTATTTAATCAACTCTTTTGTCTACCATGTCTGTTTCCCAAATATTTGGTTCCATTAAAAAACATTGATCAGTTTAGTTGACTTATTTAATTGAAAATTTTCTATATGATAAAATATCATAAATAGCTTCTCATCAAATGAACATAAATTTTCAAATTGTACAAACTTATGATTTGGATCATTTTATGGATTTTCTATGTACTTTCTCATGTGTTGTACCTAAAATACATATGGTACATCAACTAGTTTATTTTGTATTGTCAGTCAATAAGGCCCCACTCTAATATGATCAAGGAACTCAAAGGGGTGGCAGTATCTAGAAATAAGATTATACTTCTTCCAAAACCCCATGGAATTATTCTATTATGATATATGAAATAATAGTTTACCTCTAACCTAAAATATAGTTCACATCAATGATTTTCTATATAAATTTTATATCGAAACTGTGTGGATTTCATATAGTGTTGAATAGTTTGAACCATCTCTATCATTACTTGGATAATACAAATTTTCATTAGCTTCATCTCACCAACATCATCCCATCATGTCACTATCCAACACCTCTTACCATATAAAGCATAATAAGGTTCCATTTTAATGCCATAATAGAAAATTTTATTATATGAAAACACCACCAGGGTAAGGTGTTGGTCCAAAAATCCTTATAATCTACTGAACATGTTCTCCAAATATATTCCAAAGACAGAATAGTCCTTTTAGACGAAACATCCTACTTATGGTGTTAATAATTATAGATGATTATTTCTATATTAATTTATTGGAAATGGCTTCCCCAAAATATTGATGTAATCCTCAAATCACAATAAAATACAACAATTAATGGATATACATTCAGTGTTACAACTAATTTTATCTATTCCAAGGTAAGTTAGTTAAGAGTTAAATTTTCCTTTATATAAATGAAATTCTTTAACTTTTTATAGTGATCAATTATCACTATTATGGAGTTATTTTCTTTACCAGTGCTAGGGGTCGAATGTTTAAATCTATGGTTCATACCGATATGTATAATGGTTGAAAAATATGTATAAATTAATTTTTCTAAGTCTTAACTTATTGTTATATCCTGAATTTATATAAAAAAACAATATCCCTCATTGAGTTATTCCAAAAAAAAGTTTTTCCCTATATCTATACATCATAGTACTTCCCTGATGAATAGAGGAAGTTAGTCTATGTGAAATATGTAGGTGTACAATCTTCAATTTTCGTCTTAATAGGACACATATTCCATTTCCAAAACATTTAAATCTGTCATTGTAAAAGTTTAACTATTGAATATTCACCATCTTATTCTATATAAAATCATTATCTTAATGGGACACCTTGATCTGCTAAATAATTGATGGTTGAGTGGTTATTTTGGAATGTCAGGATGAATATCCTTTTATTGTTTCAATGTTTATCCTTTTAATTTCCCAAAATATTTGATCCATTAAAATCCACATCATGGATTTTGTTGCAAAAACCTTTCTACTCATAGAATTTCCCACATTGTTTGATTTCCCATGATGTTAATGTTTTGAAAAATCATAATTGATGATTAGATCTTACCACCTTCATTGTTGAATATAATTCTCCTCCTGTGTGAATATATAATGAAGGATTATAATATCCAAATAAATGTACAACATTTCTCAATAAATGTAATTTCACCAAATAATCCATGTATATATTGTTATGGACAATTATAGATCATGTATTGGGAAGTTTAGTTCATGTGTATTTAGTTTGCATTAGGAATATGCAGTCACTACGTCATATTGTTTGAGTAAAATACCCCAGAATTTTTAGATACATCATTGTTTGTCAAAAATACTTCTCCACTAGTGGTAAATGTGATCATAGATGTAGTTATTAAACTATTCTTAAGAACCATAAATCATTCCATGGATTAATCATTCCCTGAAAATGTAAGCCTATTTCATGTAGTCTTTGTTAGTGTGGTTTAAAATCATTTTAATTTTTCAAAAAATTGAAGATAGTAACAATCCAATCTAAGGAAATTATGGATTTTCTTCACAAATGTTGTCATGGTATATCATTATAATGCATTGGTTTTTTGGGGAATCTAATGATATACCATTATTGGTGATAAGATTCCATAATAATGTTACATATTCTATCCAAAACTCACATTTGTTATACATTCCATTTTATTTTTCCCTCCTAATGTTCATTAGTATAGTATTTTAATTCTATATATGTTCCTACATTACATTTAATTACATAAAAACATCATCTATAAAGACTATCACAAATATTTTAATGTAATCCATAATTAATCTATTCATAACATCCGGTAAGATATATAGAGAATTATGAAATCTAAATAGTTTCACTATGAACTCTTGGTTCCCATACATTCAATGAACTGAAGCCTTGGTGATATTATCCTCATTCACAATTACATAAAAAATCATGATTGGTGATCAACCTTATATAAAAATTGAGAGCCCAAAATGTGAATTAATGAGTAAATAATTTATTTATGAGGATATTTTTTTTCCTAATCATGATATTTTTGATCTCATGATAATATATGTAATTTCACATAGTATAGAGAACATCCCTTTTTATACATCAACATTACATATATTTTGTGGAATACTTTAATCATTATATATATATAAATTCCCAAGTATTGTACAAGTATAGTTCATTTTTAATCGTGGAAAAATAAACCCTACTACATAAATTAGTTATATCATCTCCCACTGGGTTCTTATTGACTATCACCTTTCTTATAAACATCTAACATAATACACATGTTCATCACATGGGGGAAGGAATAATAAAAAGTGGTGATCTCAGAGACATAGAAAGGGTAAACAAGGGATATTCCTAATCATAATATTGAGAATAAGGGTATAAGAACATGATCATAAAAATAGAAGGTCATACCAACCATATCAAATACTATAAACAAGAATCACGTTATAAGTCTTGGTAGTTCATAAGATATGATCCATAAATAAATAAGGAACACAGTCCCTGAAATTATTACATAGGAATAAAACATGGAATTGTGGATTTAGTATAAGAATATATAATTATTTCTATTGTAGTTATGGAATTTCCTTTATGGAAATCATAGTGGAAAAAGTCATTTACTAAACCGAGTTCATACACAATTCGAACCCTATATAAATAAAATGAGTACACACCTCATTCCTTCCTAATAACATTGAACCAATATCATATCTTGGTCCATCCATGTATATACCATGATATATAAAAATTTATCCAATTTATTGTATAGATATATAGGTCACACCCATCTCATAATGAAATAATACATACATGTTCCACAATATCATTAATAATTATACCAAACACATGAAATGAAATGGGTATTATAAACATGTTATAATATCATAACCTATGTAAAATGAAAGGTTTCATAATCATTTTATCATAAACACTACATATTAATATAAGTAGGTATCAAAATCATATAACCCATGAATGTGAAATGGGTTCCATAATCCTCAAGAAATATAAATATAATCCATTCAGAGATAGAATAATAATTGAAACATTGAATAATTTACCCATAAAGTCATGATTAACACCAATAAAATTTATCTTAAATGGGAAATAGTTTATAATGATATTTGAAGGACACTTCATTGGGAAAATGTCTTTTTTGATTTGAAAATTAATGTTAAATACATAAAAAAAGTTCAAATAAGGTTTTCTTAAGAAATAGATTTGATGAATTTTAATAGATGTTTTTAATAGGATAAATCCTTTTTAAAAACATTTTCCTTGATAATTATTAAAAAAAATCAACTTATAACTTTTTATAAAACATTTTTCAAAACACGGGCTTTGAATAAAACAAATTTCTGACCGAAGAGAGAAGTATAGTCGTATTTTTATAAAACAAATTCTTAATTGTATTAATTAAAAAATAGTGTAATAATGAATTGATATATAGATACACCATCTATAAATAATGAACAAGGAAAATCAATATTTTTATTGAGATATGGATCATAATATTTCATCAAAGTAAAAACAATGAAAAATAATCTTGAAAAGCAAGGAGATTGTTTCAATAAACTGTTAAAACATAAAATATTATGAAAATAAGTATATTCCTTATATAACATGAAAGATAATATTATATTAATATTGAAGATGAATTTTGATTCATAATAAAACCAAAGTCTCAAATAAGGAAAATTCAGACAAATTATTTTTCCAATTTAGTAACTATTGAAACCTAAACCCCAGGAAATAAATATCATAAAATTGATACGAAAGTACCCATAAATATAAATATAATAATAATATAATTCAACCATGGTAAATATACTCACCACATAAAATGAATGGGATGGGAATAAAACAAGAATATCATAGAAATATAAACTAATATAACATTCCCTTACGTTGTGTATTGGCTCTCATCGTAATCAGAAAAACCTTCAATATAATAAATATAATTTTATTATAAATCTATCATATAAAAATTTTATTACATCTAAAAAATTATATGGTTTTGTTAATATTTTATATTACCCTCTTGATAAAAATTCATTGTTAAGGTGTCACTTCTGGTAATATCTGCTTTATTCCACACATGTGTATTAATTTTTTATATATTTGGTCCTTATACTTATATAATGATTTAATGAATTTAAAATATGACATACATATATATATCATTTTTATTAATTATATTGCTTATGAAATTTAATACATCATTTAGGTAGTTGGTAAGTCGTATGTATACATGAACGATGTTACCGTTTTTGTTGTTATATTGAAAGAATAAATGGAAATGACATATATGTATATATAAATAATAATTAAAGAATATTTATTATTTCATATATATAATATAATTTCACTAACGTCATACTTAATTCCATCCATGTATTTTATTAACAAATAAAATCACTTTGAGGGGGTGGTAGTCCTCACTTCCCCAGACGAAATTATTTTACTCACATGAAATGGAAAGTGTAAAGATATGTGGTGTAAAAGTATTATAAAAGATTTATGAAATAATAAATATATTATATAACATATAAAAATATAGTTTCAATCATAATTACCACCATGACAGGCAGTAAAGGAAAAATTAACAATCATTATTTCGTGAGGTGGTAGTATGTCGTATACATAAACAATACATTTATTACCCACTAGATGGAAGTGTGTGTAATTTTAGGTTGAAAACATATAATAACATCCCCAAAGAATATTTAGGATAATTTTTTTTATTAAATCAAGGAATAATATTTTTTTATGGGGTGAGAAATGGAAATAAAATAAAAGAATGTGGGGAAGAATGTTATCTTTTATTTAGGTAACCCGTTTTGTTTTGAATAAAAAGGCTCTCATAGACTGATTTAATCCCAAGGGGAGGAAACATAGATGATCGGAGGTATTTTTAGGAGCTATTTAGGAATATATTATTCAATTCAAAGTAGATTTAGTTGTGTGAAGAAGTGGGGGGAGAGGGGGACTTTTTATAGTAGAGGAGGAGTGGAACTCTTGAAAATATTTGAATAGGGAATTCCACCAACATTCTTCAAGTAGAAATTTGATCCAATAATGTATAAATTTCCATTTACTTTATCATATTTCCAAAATATTCTGGTCCAATTCTTCTTGTACAACTATCTTGGTCATTTCGGCCATTTAATATTAATGTTTACTCACTTATAAAGCATAAACATACCTTAATCATCGTAAATAAATTTAATTACATTCACTATTTTTTTCAGTCGAAAAAAATGTTGAAATTATTATTAATTTTTAATTTTTATTATTCAAAATATGGATTCCATTTTATCAAATTCTAATCATATAATTTGCATAAATTAATTCAAATTTAATCCCATAGTCGAGTTGACGATATATGTTTTAAAGGTAAAATTTATTTTAATGACCCAAATTGGATCGATTGATAAATATATTATCAAATTATTATTTTAAAAATAATTAAAATAAAATTTATGCTTATAAATAAATTAGATGAAAAGTAAATTCTGAATTAATATTCAATTTTTTTACTATTTGTCCAAAAATGATGTTTCTTAGAAAAATACCAAAAAATCACCATATGATAATCTATATATTTTAAATTTTAGTTTGAATTATATTTTATAAAAGTAAATGTATTAATATTTTTAAAATTAATTTTATTATTTTTCATTTAAGTACGTTAAAAAATTACACATGATAAAATTTGTTTTTAGACATATAAGTACATTAAAAAATTATATCTTTCATTTTCATAAATGACAAATTACATTAAAATACTATGAGAAATATTTGAAAATTAGTTATTACTATTCATTTAACTAGTTTTTAAGGCATGGTTATAATTATCTATTTTAAATAATTAAAACAATTAAAATTATGTTTCATAGAAAATCAGTATTGCGTGTAATGTATGCCATGTCTGTGTTGAGTGTAGCATAAAATAAGTCAATACTGCATGTAACTTTTCCCAATGTGATGTTCCATGTTAGGTACACTATGTCAAAGTCATGTGAAAGGAATTTGTGAATTATTTTACGGTATAACATAAATTAAAATTAATTTGATCCAAAAAAGGTACATGAAAACTATAGTTGTTACATTCATCCCAGCATTTAATGTTTTTATATCTAATGATTCATCACTCATGTAAGAAATGATGATACTTATAGTTCATCATATCCTAAAGTTTCCACAAATGTTTCTATATCTTTTGATTTCTCTAAAAATCAATGACCATGACAGTAGTCTTGTTTCGTAGAACATTCTCTATATGATCTATAATTTTAGTTGGTATTTCCTTATAAGAATGATCCTTCCAAAGTGGTATGACCTATGAGTTCAGTACATTTTATGAGTTAGGTATATAATTTTTTAGGAGGGATAAACAAAATACATCTTGTACATGGGAGTGATTTAGAGGAAGTTCCTAGTGATAGTCTCTTATCTCGATACGATCAAGAATTTGTAAATGATTGATGTGCCTAGGTATTATTTTCTATTAATTTCTAAATCTCATATCTTTCTTCCTGGGTGATATTTCTAGAAAAAAACTTTCTCCCAATTCAAATTCTATATCACACCTTTGGTGATCAGTATAACTTTTTCTACTAGCATTGAGCTATCTGGAAATATAGTTGAATGGTTCTAACATTATTAAAAATTTATTCAACGATATAAGGTCCATAAATAATTCGTTCCCCATCCTCATCCTGCACATTTGGGATCTAAATTTCTTCTCAAATAGGGATTTATATTATGTCATCATAATTCTTGAGTGAAAACAATAATTTTAAAAACATTCAACTAGAGGAAGGTGTTGATCCGGAACACATTTCAAATCAATATAAGAATATATCAACATTTCCTCTTGGGTATGATTTTTTTGACAGCCCATCTATATGTGGATGATAAGTAGTTCTAAAACTCAATTCTGTATCATGTTCTTATTAGATTCATTTTCAAAACATTTAGGTAAACCTCATATCTACATATAATACAATAGAATGTGTTACTCTATGCATCCTTACGATTCCCATAATGTATGTTTTGTAATTTTGATCTAGATATAATTCATCTCTGATTGAAATGAATTGTGCTAACATAGTATGGTGATCGAATACCACCCATATAGATTTGAACCATATAGTTGTTCTAGGTAGTCTAACGACTGAATCCATTCTGATTCTCTCCCATTTCAATTTTGGTATGGGGAATGGATAAAACACCCCCTTTGAAATTTGTCTTCCAACATCAACATGTCGGAATACTAATCACCAGGATATAATCATTATGATATCTTCCATTATTCCATCCCACCATAAGTTTTCATTCATGCCCTTATACATATTTATACATCCAGGATGAATAGATAATAAAGAACTATGAGTGTAAGAACCCAGTTTTTGACTAAAGTATAGATAATTTAATTTTAGTTCTAAATATGTTTTGTGGAATTTTTTTGGATTCCTAATGAGTTCACAAGTATCGTAGTGGTATATAGGGATTGTTCAGAGCCTAGAGCCCAACAATTTGGGAAAAAAGTTAATGTTTCTCGGTTAGTCTAAACTGTCTGGGTAGGGAACATGGTATGATTTAATAAAGATAACGATCTGTATTATTTGGTAGATCCATTCTATATGGTTTTTTCATAGTATACATAACCATTCAGACTAACCATCCATTATTCCCCCTCCTCCAGGTGCACGTGCATATTTGGCTCATGATTTGGAAAACCATGTGGCAATACTGTGCATCAGATAATTTTTTAATGATTTTACTATTTTACCCCTAATTATCTAATTAACATAACCCATATTCCATAATACAAATTACAGTAGTGTGGAAGAATATTTATCCAATTTTGTTTCTTTTTTAAGGCTAAATATATTCATTGAATGATATCCTTTATCAGTGATCTGATCAAGATTCTATTTGTTACATTGGATTCCAAATAGTATTTACTTGAGTCTTATTAAGCCGTTATTTTTTTCTCTTACACATGACCTAGTTATACAGGTTTATAATTTTTTTTCTATTTTTTAGATGAACTCTGATCTGATTTGAATTTGAAGGTGATACTGGATGAGGAGATTCGTATGAGTATAAGGTGGGGGGTATATAACTCGACCGACAAGTTCATTTTTTTAATAATTAATGTGTTGGGATCACTGATAGCATTGTGTACCATTTATTGAATTAATATTCATTTGTTAGATTCACTTGAACCATTTGGTTATTCTCTTTCCATAAATTTGAGAAGTTTTTTGTGGCTTCACCTACAACATCCAACAACTCATGTATGGTGACATGCCAAAATTGGGTTTTTAGGGTTTTGACACTTTTGAGCCATTGTTCGTGTGATCTCAAAATTGACCACTCTAATGGTATGACTCATAATATTAATTACATATTGGATCATGAAATTTTGAATAGATTGTCCCTTGTTACTTCCACGTGACATTCCTAGGGTATGTTACATTGACTCAAATGATGTTATCGAAAAATACATCAGTATATGACTTGGTATTTTTTAAACATAAATGAATGTTTGGTTTCACATATGTAGAAAAAACTACCATGTTAATGTAAGAATGTGGAGTGATTTGTATTAATCTTACTTGACTTACATGGTTTAATTAAAATGGTTCATGATACATGGAACTGTAACACTATTGAGAGGAAATTCTTGAGCCATGTGAAATTGTTAATGGCATAGTTATCATATGAAAAAATTAATTTTAATGAATTAAATTTAATTTTCTCATTTATAAACATATAAAATGAAATATTTATTGGATTTCCTGACTTTTGGTAGCTCACGGGTTCCTTAGGTAATTCTTTGGGAACACGAGTACATCATTCCGATATAAGGATATCAATTGCCTGGGCTGGGACCAACATAAGAACTAGATCCTTTTTAACCAATGGATTCGTGGTGTGACATCATAGTTTCAATTCATTATTATTACATGATTCCATGAAGACACTCTATTGATCCAGTGTGACATGATGTTCCTTCGTTACATCCTTGGTCCAAAACCACTTCTTATCTTCCATTTTACTTTGTATTTATTCCATGGAATCGATTAGAAACATATTTTCATAATGAGTTGGATGATGATCCATGGATTACACACATCCCCCCTTAGCTAGACTCTATTACTACATAGTTATTGTCTTCTGAGGTCTAGTTATCTTGGTGATTATAATGAAACCAGTTAATATTAATTATCAATTATAGTTTCCTAGTTAAATCATTTAACTTCACTATTTATAAAATCAAAACATGATTTCAATATTGGATATGCCTCATGTGACATGTTTCTATAAACTAGAACATAATAAATTGATGAATGGGTTACAAATTTGTACACCATTCAAGAGATGATGAATATATTTGGGTATTTGGTAACATTGTACTAATTTATATTATATATAAATCATTTCAAAAAATTTCTTTTTCATTATAGTGGATAGATGTTATAGACAATATTAGTGGTGTCCCAAAGAGATATATCTCACACCATTTCAAGAATAATTGTTACCTAGGTCAGATTACATATATGCATGTGTAGATAAAGGGAAAAATAACTATTCAGACTCTTGATTTCATGTTGTTCCAGGATAGAGTTGGTAGATGATGGGAAAAATCTATCTCAGGATTATTGGTATAGTTTATATATTTCACATTTTCTACATTGAGTTTTAATGTATCCATGATACCTTGTATCCATGTATTCAATATTACAAGTGACTTGACATAGTTTCATGACCCCCTCGTTCAAAATAATCCACTCCTGAGATAGAAATGAAGGGTGATAGATACTTACCCTTGAGTCCCACCTTCAGTAGGCCTTAGGGTGGTGACTGGATCCAAGAATATACAATATAACAAAATGGGAAGGATTTACCATTTTAGGAAAACATGATTTGGTGATATAATGGTACATCACAAATTAACTCCTTGTAATATATATATATATATATACTTATATGAGAATTCAAAAATCTATCCCACATGAGTGTTTAAAATAAAACTAGTATGATGCAATAATACTCAAAGGCATATACCAAAATAAATATAAATATAGACACGAAAACTATCCCATATTTTGAGATAGTAAGGTGTAGCATGGTCCAAAAAATCCTCCTGGGAAACTGAAAAAAGTTTTATACACATATGCTGAGAATACATGTATACATCATAAGAAGAACAATGTATCTCATACATAAGTGTGAAAAGCAAAATAATGCTCATATGAGAAAACATAAGAACCAACAACACCAAACAAAGTATACTAGCCATCCTAAACTCACGAAGTCATGATCACTAAATAATACAAGTCAAATAAATTAATATAATATGCACATAGATGATAGGGTACCCCACACCACTTTCCCATTGATTAGTTACTCTCACAATCAAACAAAAAATGTCTTGACACTCCCACCTCTTTTGAATGTACCACATCACAACCCACTCACACACACCAGGGACCCATAGCTAGACCAATCATCTGGGAAAATGAAGCAAATCAAATCCCTCCCAAAAACACCTCGGCCACACAACACATCTCATCTGGACAATAATCACTTGGGCCACAAAACACGTCACATCCCACCCACAGACACATCGACCACTACCACAACACATCTCATCACATAGACACTTGAAGAAAAATTCATCTCATCCTGATTAAACATGGGAAAACATAACAAAAAAACACACATGTAGGCTCCACTACCCACAAAAATCATAAAGAATATTGGGTTATCACCTCCTGGAAGAGGAGTAGTAATGTGCAGTTGTCTAGTCATCCATCCTCCCACTAGGATATGTATGAAAGAAACCACCCCCCATAACGACAGAGGTGATAGACACATTGTCATAAATTAGAGTGGGGAGTTTATATAAATCATTATTAAATACAATATTATATATATATAATACTAAACTCTCATTCACAACATATGAATTCAAAAAAAAACTTTTCACAATACCACTATTGCTTCTACCTCGAATGCCAACAACATAACCAGCCACTAATTCAATTCATACCACCAGCCAATTTGTTTAACCAATTCTCATTAATTATTAAAATGTTTTTTATTTATTACATTTATACTCGAGAAACAACTAGGCATATCACATAACAAGCCACACAAAAAAAGTCCCATAAATGTAGAAAAAGCATGGAAAAATAACTGACTTCAAATACCTCTACTCGTAATAGACTTTGATGACATAACATACTAATCCTGAGATACAAGAAAGATTTCAATAGGTTATTAATGGTGAATCACCCATGCCAACCAATTTCATAATCAATTTTCAATTTCATTCCACGAAATCCAACATCTTTCCAAAGAAAACCCCATACTCACAGCCACACCTAGTAAAGTATCTCACTACAACCATTATCATCACCTTTGCTACATTACTACACCACACCCATCACAACTAGAATCATAAACATAACACAACCATATTTTAGCGTCGCTTCACAACACAACCCAATCATTACATGATTAATCAATCTCTCAATCTAATATCCACTTAAACCTTCTAAACCACCCCACAACACACAGTTGATCTCACTACCATTTTACCACACAAAACAAAAAAATATTAATAAAATTTAAACATTAGTCAATCCTTAATTCCACTTGTGACCATCTAGTTTATCATAGATGGTATGATCTAGGGGCAGCCATTTTTTAGATGTGTGTTTGTGGTTAAATGTTTTCATAACATTTTTTCAATAGGAAACCAAACAACATGCATTCCAAAATCTATTCAGTGCACAATAAAATCCCCCCAATGTCGAAGATTTCTAGTAGGAAAATATACCATAAGATTTAGAATATAGATCAAAATGTCAAAAAAATATTACGATCATACATCACATTCCCCAAACCCTAATGATTAATCTTTTTGTGTTTAATTACCATTGTTAACCTAATTTTGATTATGTTTTCAAGAAGAATTGATACATACACCCCACATGAAGAATAGAAAAAAAGTTATATAAAGGAATAATACTTATAAGAATAAGTGATCAACACATCCTTGATGCACCAAAGTAGGGTGTGAGTATGTAGCTGTAAATACCATGGAAAACATGAACCAACTTGTGTAGCAGAAAGGCATGAAATATTTTGGGGAAGAATGTTTTTGTGGAGGTATAATATTAGTATGAAGGAGAAGGAATGAATTATCGAATGCCCATATCATTGAAGGATTACATTCTAGAATTAGGGAAACAGAAAATTTTTTAAATTCCATTAATGGTGGATCTTGACCAAGATCACACAGTTTGGACGTCAAATGAACTTTCCTGATTATAGAAGATGTATATGGTTCGAAATTTCTCAAAAACAATCAAATATGTTAATAAAAACAATTTTTGTCAAATAAAATGGTAATGGATTGAATCTAAAAAATGAGAAGAAAACTAAAATTTTCATAAATTGTTGAAAATGAGTTATCATTGTACAAGTGTCCAGTGTGAGTAACCAGTGAGAGTAACCATTCTTTGAAATACTAGTGCCATTCACTAGTGTGATCCATTGGTGACAGTCAACAGTGTGTCTCACCATTGTACAAATCATCATCACGACCTACCATTTCGACTCACCAATGAAAATCACTATTCTAACACATTGTCGTGACCAACTTGGGAGACTAAAAATCACGAGTCACCAATCTTGAACCGCCATAATGAACTACAGGTTTGAGTCATAGATTCGAGTTACTAGTGTGATTCGACCACATGACCTACCATCACCGAACGAACATTTGAAAACTGGAATTTTGGAAACATCTTGAACTCTGTCACTATGTCCTCCCAAAGAACATCAACTACAGAATTTTGACAATGTAATAGACCAAAGAGTTCTTGTCTATTACTCATATACCTCCAAAACTATTACCAACCTCAATAATACAAAAATAATACTACATGAAAGAGGTTTTTGACCAACAACCCCATGTAATATCTCTCAAGGATGCCGCTATATATGAATCACTGCTATCACCCATACACATCAACACTCAATGATAAGACACTATTAATTGATTGAAAGCTGGAGTGGAAACCACCACATCGAATAACATCTCATCTAACATCATCTAACCCAAAAAACATAAGGTACACCAAAAAACACAACAACCACACTGTTCAAACAATAGAACTAGGTAATTCCATCCTACATGTCCATGTAATATCTAATATGGGTGGCACTGACTTACCCACACGATATTAACAACCTTGAAATTAATGCATTTCAATTAATAATTGTGTCTTTTTATGTTCATGTGTCAGGAAAATATCAAGCATTATTTAACAAGGAAACAACACATCTTATAACAAATAGGGTTCAAACATCACATTGAAAAAGAAAAATATAACCACAAAAAAACTCAGAACTACTCATGGTATTGGGACACACATCTACATTTACCTCTCTAATGTACTCTTTTCAAGGCCCCCATGCCTTAAAACACATGAACCAAAGGATTGGTCCACCATGAAATCAAATTCTATTGATGATCTAAGATCCACATTGGCCCCTCCACGTACGACATGTCATCACTAATATTGAACTCTCCCTTGTCAATGACATGGGAGTCATTGTTGAGATACAAACAGATTTGGGAGACATGAATTATGACATGTATCCTCTCCAACAATAGAGGTAGCGCCAACTGGTATTCCACTTCTCCAAATCATCCCAACAACTCAAAGGGTCCAATGAACCTAGGAAAAATATTACTCCCTCCTCCGAAAAATTACATCCCATGATAAGGGAAAACATTAAAGAACATCTGGTCTCCAACATCAAACTCTGAGGGACTCATATTATGAACTTCGTACTACTTATTCTAGACATGTTCCACTTTCATCCTTTCATATTCACATTGAACCATTTCTACTATGCAATGAACTACCTCGGGGACATGAAACGTTTTCTCCCTGGATTCTACACAACACAAAGGTGAATGACGTGGTCTTATATAAAAACCATCAAATATATCCATGCCAATGGTTTTGTGATAGCTTTTATTATTAGAAAACTCTACCAAGGGAATGTGTAGTACCCAATATCTTCCATAGTACATGATGAATGCTCAAAACATTTATTCCAGTGTGTGGATAGTTTGTTCTATCTTCGCTTCTATCTGAGGGTGGAAGGAAGTGCTAAGGCATAAATAGGTTCCAAAACCATGATTCAATAATATCTGTACTCATGAGGTAAAATGTGTATCTAGATCAGAGATAATGGATCTTACAACACCATTGCCTCTTTGTCAAGAAATCCGTTTCTACCGACTCCATGATCACTAAGAAGTGAGCTGATTTAATCAGCCAATCCACTACTGCCCAGATATAATCATAACATCCATCATCCATGGGTAACCTTGTGATGAAATACATTTATATTTCATTCCACACCGACTCATGAACATCCAATGGTTGAAAAAAATCCCCAGGGAAATTGTGCTCGGCCTTCACCTATTGGCAGACCAAACATCCTTCCAAAAACTCTACTATTACCCTCATCATCCTAAACATCCAAACCTCCATCCTCAAGCCATGATAAATCATGGAAACTCCATGGTTTACCTCTAAGGGTTTACTTTGAATCTCATGGAGGAATCCCTTTATCATTTATAGTGGAATAAATAGTCTTTCGTGGACCATCATTTTATTCTTATCATTCTATGACCATCCCACTAGAGAAACACCATGATCAATGAAATGATGCATCAACTCTACCTCTAAGTCTCCCCAAGAAGACTCCTCCACCTTCTATATCAGAGAGGACTGCACTGTCATCTAGAACTAACATACACTACCACCAACCATTCCTACAACTATATACAGGGCTTCCAACTCCTCCATCGCCTTCTATGTGTCTGTAGATTCCCGAACTACCTTTTTTTTTATAAATTCATTATCATGGAATAGGCCACGACATTCTCCTTTCCCAGGGAGTATCAAGTATAAAAATTTTAGTCTTGAAGAATATCCATCGACCTTCCCTATCAAAAGTTCATATTTCTCTGAGAACTAATATAAATCAAATTCTTGTGATCTATGAAGACCATAATGCATTATCCAATGAGGTAACTCCACCAAAAATTTAGCACGAAAATGAATAATACCATTTACACGTCCTGGTGGAATAGTTTCATTTTTAGGGATATAACTATCATGACCCATAAGAGATCACTGAACATTTCTGAATTATGACATAACCCAAAACCAGACGGGTTGCATCATGAAACACATACAACATCACACCTTCCTCTAGAAATAAAAATAATGTAGCACTGACCAACATCACCTTCAAGTAGTTGATCATTTTCTAGAACTACTCGCCCTACATAAAAGCATGTCCTCTAATAGTCAAATATACTAATGGAGCTATATCTTGAGAGAAATTGGGAAAAACCACTGGTAATAGCCTATGAGAACAATAATATCATTAACCTATTCAACATTATTTAGTTATTCCAAAGAAACAATTTCTTCAGACTTCAATGGGTCCACTTCTACAAATAAAAAATACACCACATTCTCATAGAAATTTACCTATTGTGTCGAGAAGATACACATGAACATCCTTTCATAGAGCCGGTGGCATCAAAGGACCTATAAGATAGTCTAGAGATTCTATATATTCTTATTTTATGGCTTCATGTAGATAAATATTTCATATATGAATACGATGATGAACTGGCTGAAGAACTCACAAAATATGGAGTTTATAAGCCCCATGAGCATGGCTAGTGAGTACATAACACCAAACATCCTGAGTACGATCACAAAGTTACCATAACTGCGTCTAAAATCAATATTCGGGATATCACCCTCCAACACCATAAAATAGTTATATCTAGACAATAGAACAATATTAGAAAATAAGATCTCACCTTTTAGATCATCAGAAAGATAATCTATCATTAGGAGAGGGTAATGGTTCTTTATCATCCCATTATTTAACATATGTAGTGTATTCATGAAAATTAGACTACCATATTCATTCTCTGTGAACAATAAAGAGAACCCTAGGGAAACACACTCGGCTCGATAAAACCATTTTGAATAATTTAATCTATCTTAATCCTATAATTCAACATCTCAAAATGTTAATATGATATGGATCCATTTAAATCATAGAATCCTCAAGCTTCAATTCTATGCTGAACTCAAAATAACGTTGAGGGGGTTGAGTCACAACCCCCACAGAAAAAAAATCTAGGAACTACCCCCCAACTATATGAACCTATATATTCAAATAATTTTTCTATTTTCACTGACATATCTGCAAATAAGTAAAGAATATGATCTATAAAACAACTTCCCAACTGAAAAATTTCATAACAAATGAAATCCACATGTCATCGATCCATGTTTGAAAAAAAAATTCCCCGAACGAAGTCAATAACAACATGCCCAAATTACAACCAGTTGATTATAGGAATTACAACATATGGGTAATTATATAGAAAGAAAATAAACCCATGGAACTGATATGGTCCCATCACTAGTCTAAATCTCTGGATCACATCAAAATAGTTGGTTTAGCCTCTAACTGGCATACTCAAATCTAGGGGAACAGGAAGCCACTCTCTGACAAATCCCAGATCATGTGCTAGACTAGGTGTAACAATGGATTTTCATGCTCATGAATCAAAAAATATCAATCATGGGTATAAAACAAGAAGATTGTACCATTAATGATCTCTGGTAATACAAGACCCACTACCTTGGCTACGTGTAACTAACCACACAGATCTCATAGTCCCCTTTGCTAAAAACTACCTCCATGAACATGTGCCGGTTGAGGTCCCTGAGTGACACCCTACGTTCACCCCCTACATGATCTATCTACCTATGGTGGACCATGAACACCCTATCTCTACAGCTGAAACCACTTAGCTGGAACTACTATTGATGATGGCGTGGATCATATCCACCACCTCCACACTGATCTCGAATGGCCACTGGGAACTAGTTCCAAAGTTGTTTGGGAACCTCACAATAGAAACACATTATAATCATAACTATATGAAAGGTATAAGGACCATAAGTATAAAATGTAAACTATTATGGTCTACTCCTTATTGGTATAAACCTCGAAGGCCCTTTGGCGTGAGACCCACTGTTGTTAACCTTTCCCTTTAAAGAACTCTGCCGACTCCCCCCTCATAATAGAAATCCTCATGAGTGCATCCACTCAATCCCTTCTGCCTTCTTCTGGACTTCTATGTTTATTAGAAATGTAATATGGGTATCCATGTATTGGATTAAAGGAAGAAGTTCGGCCTTTATAAATATCGTATGAGGCTCCTTGTCCGAAAAGTGATCATGGAGAAAATAAAGGAGATCTTTGAACATAACCCCCAACTCCCATACGACCATACTCTTCAACTATAGGAAGTGTAACTCAATAATCCTCTAAGAATTAAGGGTGGATGAAAGGAGTTTTTCTCAGAACACATTCTTGAAATCGAACCACAAAACGAGAGTCTCCTTCCTCTCCCATAGGTACAACATCCACCAATAATGTCCAACTCCCCACATCTGAATCACTACCAATGGAACCCAGTACCTTATTAGAGGTAGGATTAAACTGAAGATGATCTCATCCTCCTTGAAATAACTCTCCACCTCCATGTTTTAAACACTTCTATCATAAATTCACAAGTCTTACCACAAGAATGAAATTAATGGTCTCTTACACTGGCTATTCTCTTCCACTGGATCAACCCACTGTCGATCAATCTAATCAGTATGATGAGGCTCAACTACCCTAGCCACAAGTGAGAAACAACTGATTTCTATAATTGAAAAGGTAAACAAGGAATCATTATTCCTAGGAAGTATTATATTTTTATTTAAGTATTATTGTAACTCATTTCAATATCAATTTCAAATTCCCCAAAATAACCCAAATTAGATAAGAGCACAACTCATTAAATGGCATGTACCTTTCCTTGGGTCTCTATATTACAAAGGGTGTTTCCTCAATTGGTCATTTCATAAGATCATAGTCATTTCACCGGATCATGGGGGGGGACCTAAAATCCCATTTCCTAGCCAATATTCCCTACACTATGTCAGGATCCAAGATCATATAACATGGATTCCCTACAATCCCATGCAATCCTCATTGTTCATCACTCAAAACTCTGTCCTTTATCTCAACCATCACCTTTGATACCATTCTATCATGACCCCCTACCTCTGATGATTCCCCTAATAAGATGGAAATATAGGAATATAGGAAAGGACATCTAAATCCTGCCTCTAATAGACCTGGGGTTGCCGACCAAGACTAAGGATATATAATATCACAATATTGGAAGCATTTCACTTTTTAAGAAGACAGGATAAGTAGTTAATATATTTTACCCCTAAACAGCTCCATGTATTATATATATATTTATATATATATATAAATCGAAAATTCATCCCACATGAATGTTAAAAATAAAAATATTACAATTTAATAAATTTCCAATGTAAATAGAAAAACAAATGTATGCAATGAAATGGAAAATCCACTGAATTCTGAGCTTGTAAGGTTCATCACGATCCACGTAATCCTACTGGAAACTGGAAAATATGTATATATATATAGGGAGATAATAATTCTATACTTATTAGAAAAATTAAATTATCTCATGAACAATTGACTAAAGCAAAATAATGAACCAGTGAGAAAATATAAGAAACAACAGCACCTAAAAAGGAGTACTAGTCATCCCTACCTCACTAAAGAACGCTCACCAAATAATTAATTCCAAGTAAAGTATTATAATATGAACATCAATGATAGGGTACCCACACAGTATTCACACTATTTATTCTCTCTCTCACCCAAAATGAAAATTTCATGGTGCCCCCACCTCTTCCGAAAGTACCCCTTCACAACCCACCCACCCACACCTAGGCCCCATAGCACGTCCTATCACATGGGTAAAAGAGGAACATCACATCCCACCCACACACACCGGGGTGTCACACAACATCAAATCCTACATTAAAACACCAAGTCCACGTACCACGTCACATCCAACTCATAGACACCAGGGGAACTTCTACAACACATCTCATCCCAAAGACATCTGGTAAAACAAAACACATCTCGTCCGAAAGACAGCTAGGAATACAAAACAAACCTGCACACACCTTCTACCCCTGAACCACAACCTTCACAAATAATCTTGGGCTATCACAACCTAGAAGATGGAGTTGGTAAGAGTGGGCGGCCATCCATTCATCCTCTAACAAGGATGTCTGGGAAAGACATCATCTATAATGATTATGGTGGACCTCAGCACATGGTGCTCAACTATTGTGGTGTGCATATATAAATCAAATGTAAAATACAAGTAATACATATATAAAATAACAAACACTGTTTCCCACATAATGGGTTCTCCAAAAAATGACCAACCCACAGTATCTCATTTTCAGGTACCTGTAAATGAACTACCAAACAGCCGTCCACAAACTAAATTCATACCCTCAGCCAATTCATTTAACATTCTCATTCACTATTAATCAATTCATTGATTTATTCCATATCTACATGGGAAACCATTAGGCACATCACAAAATTATACACAAAGATAAAGTCACACATATGAAGAAGAAGCCTGGTAAACTAACCCACTTCACATCCCACATTGATTAACACTTATTCGTGACATAGCATAATGATCCTGAGATATGGGAAATAATTCTATAGGTTATTAATGGTTAATCATCCATGACAACAACTACCATCATAAATCATCAAATTCATTCCTCTCAATCGATCCTATCACTAGAAGAAACCCTCAACATACCGCCACACCCATTAACACATCTCACCAAATCCATTATTGACATCCCTACTAAATAACAACACCACTCCCATCACAAAACGTAACATAAACATAGAACAACATGATCATAGTCCCTCTACAAAACACTACACCTCCATTCTAGTATCAATCAATATCAAAACCTCATATTATATTTCATCTTTGGAACCACCTCACAACATATATCTATGCTCATAACAATACAACAACAAAAACAAAAAAAAATAATATTTAACAAGTATCCATTATTAAATTCCAATTTTTAACATTATTGGTTATCAAAGAAGGTATGATCTTGGGTTATCCATTTAGTAGCAGACTATATGATTTTAAAGGATTTTATAACAATTTTTCTACAGAAAAATACATCTGGCATTCTATAATCTGTTCAGTGCACAAACAAATACCCCAGAGGAAATGATTTTAATTAATAAAATATCCTATACGACTGACAATATTGATCAAAATATAACATAAATATATGGATATTACATTTATTTCACTTGAAATTGTAGATTGTTCATTGTTTGTTTAATTATCTATTTTAACCTAAATTCAACTATGTTCTCATGAAACATTGATACACCCACCCCACATGATGCATAGATAAAAGATATAAGAACGATGAATACATGAAAAAATAAGTGACTAGCACATCCTTAATGTACAAAAGTAGGGGGTTCACATGCAATACGAAATTCCTAGGAAAAAAAGAACTAATAAGTGTAGCATTAGGTATAACTCTATAGTGGGGATTAAAGGATCCTAGGATTCCTAGTATCAAGAGAATGGAGAAGGAATTAATTAAGAGAAGGCCCATGTACTATAATTATTATATATGAGACTCATAGAAATGAAATAGTGTTAAAGAGCCATTAAAGATGGATCTTGATCATGACCAAGACGTTTGGATGTACAAGGAAGCATCAAGACATTATAAGATAGATATGATTCCAAATGTATCAATAAAAACAATTAAATATGGAAATAAACACACCATAAATCAAAGATAATGTTAAATATGAGATTTTGGAAAAACTGGAAGAAAATTAAAATTTTGGAAACCTATTGGAAATGAGTTATCACATGACGAGTGACTAGTGTGAGTCACTAGTGCGAGTCACCATTCATATAAAAACATATGTAAGTCACTATTCCAAGATTCTAGTTTGAGTCAAATGTGCTCCTCACCATTGGAAAAGTCACTATCACGTCCTACTGTTGTGACTAACTAGTGTGAATCACCGTTCCCACTCACCTTCGTGACCTACCCATACAACTCAGTATTATGACTCATCAATCCTAACCCACAATCAAGACCTACAAGTGTGAGTCACCAATGTTATATACTAATGTTATTTAATATTCAAACTCCCCGTCGTGACCTACTGTAACATAACTATGGTTTGAAAACATGAATTTTTGAAAACTCTTGAAATTGGTCATTGTGACCTCACAAAACACTTCAACCACTAGATTATCAAAAATTAATAGACCCAAGAAGTCTATTCCATTACACATATATCATTATCATCTATTGTATTTTTCCAATTATTTCAGTTATTATTTATTTTTCTCCTTCCTTTTTGAATCCAATTTACCTATATTGTAGCCCCTATTTATCTCATGTTTTAGCATATATGTTATACATTGTGTTTCACTCTGGTGATGAGGGAATAGTCTCCCCATGGAAACAATGTATTCTCTCACTTCTAGTCTCTAGCCTTCGGTATTAAGGGAGACTCACTTCTTGCAATGTGGCCCGTGGGCTGAGGGAACCTTCTATGTGGAATCTGTGTAAGACACATAAAAATATTATATTACAGGTGGTTATATTATTGATTTAATATTTGGATACTGTATATTGGAGATTAGGAATTCTAGTTACTTGGTCATATGTTTTTCTTGGGGGTTGTGAACCCATGTTTTGTTTAAAGGACATGTTGCCTAAATTATAATTGTTTTTCTAATTTTTCCTCTTACAGTTGAAATCGTAGTACAATTGGTTGACTCACAACTTATGTGGTGTTGTGTATTATTATTCTTCTTGAGATTCTATTTTATCCTTGTCTTGATGATATGAGGGCAAGTATAATTGTTACATTAATCATATAGGTGCCTATAATTCTCATGTTATTCATATTTCCATTCCATATAGGTGCATTTCACTAATTTGCATTGATTGATTAGCCAATGATTATTGAGTAATCCTTTATTCTATATGTTCTTGATATGGTTTTCGGTTGTGATCGAGTGATTTCCTCTTTGAATTCATGTTGTTTAATGTTCCCTCATGGGTTGTAATGATTAATTTACCAAATTAATCCTTTAAATAGAAATTCATATGGGTGTTAGTCTCAAAGATTAAAAGTATGGTACCCGATTCACTAGCAATAAAAAATCATTTTAAATATATTTGGCTATAATTTATATTAAAATAAAAACATAAATGTTAAATTGTTGTATGTACTTATCATGCCTAGTCATTATTGTAGAAGTTAATATAGTAAAACTATTAATTAAATATAAAATAAAATTAAATGGTTTCAAATAATTTATTAGGTAAGTATTATTGATCTTTTCATATATCATAACCCCTAAAAGATATAATTTAGAATATACCAATACCTAGCCTTTTAAGTGAGTAGTTAGGGTAGTATACCTTGTGTACTGAGTCCTTTTATACATTAAACTTTTTGTAGTGTTTCAAACATGTTTTCATAAATCTTGTTTTAAGGCATGTTCATGCAAAATTTTTAGTCCAATGTTCCCATGATATTTTCATGTTGTGCACTAGGAGTGTGGGGATCACCAAGCTCTAGATGTGGTGGGCCATGAGTTATATGTATTGCCTCAAATAGTTCTACAAGATGCGCCACATATTGTACCCTAATTGGGCATTGATTCTCAATTCCATGGATGTCTCTTACATCTGTTGCATTCAATGCATAGTGCTCCATGAGTTGAGCCTAGGATGGCAGATCTATTACATTTGTACTTGCATAATCACCCTCCTACTTTCTCAGGGGATGGAGGTCCACATGTTTTCGAGTCTTATCATTAATACACCTTTTTTATTTTTGAGTATCTAGAGATTCCTCTATAGCGGATGGTTAAACATGCTCTGTATAAGCTTCATGATTCGGCCTTGTGTTGGTGGGATGTGATTACTCAATAAGGTCACCAACATGAAATCGTATGGGATGAATTATAGACTGCTTTATATTAAGATTTCATTACATATATGTAGATAGATAAAAAAGATGGAGTGTCTATGCATATGGATTAGGGTCTATGTTATTGGTTGAGTATTCACTATATTTCCCTGAGATACCTCTCTTTGCACAAATTCTAGACGGTGATGAGATTTTCATTCTAAACACATTTAGGACAGGCTTCAGTATGGAATTTTTACAAAGGGGAATGTGTTTTTTTTGCCAAAATTCTCAAAGATCATAAATTAATATCTAATAACGGAGTGAAACCTGAGAGGTAATGATTGTTCTGGCCATAGAGAACTAGTGTCACATCTGGATACTAGTTCTTCGGGTGGTTGGATGTATTCCATCGGCATTACTCATCATGATAGTGGCATTTAGGGTACCGATGTTTGTAGCTCTGTAGTATTCCATTACTATATATGTACATGAAATCTAATACCTTATTGTGTGAGGGACACTCTAATGTGTCGTTCTTGCGGCCATATGGGAACTTGTAGGTAATGAGTTATTCCTTTACGTCACATTCTAATAGATGATGAATTGAAATAGCTTCACCTTTAGATTTATGTGCATTTATTCCATGTTATGTGAGGAGGAGTAGCACCGGTACGACTTGCTGAGGAGGAGGTCATGGTCGTGGTAACCAGACCCAGAATTACTTGTATTACCAGCAATGCTGTTTTGATCATGGTAGTATAGCTATTGCTCATGGTCATAGATCTGGAAAAATTCAAGATATATAGATGATTCCCAAGGATCTGGTTGCAGGACCATCTATAGCCTGATTTAATTTTCTAGTTAACTCTACTATAGTATCTAATTTATTTGATAAAAGTTCTTCAGACTCTTTAATCTCATTATCTATCATATAAATTATTTGTATCGAAATACATTTTTTCTGTGGTATTATGACCCTAGATGTAATGTGGAGAGTATGATTAGAGGGAATATTCTAATGTACGGACTGCCCGCTTGAGGTAGGCAGTTACCCTTTCTTCTGGGACCTCTTTTTCCTTGAGATAAAGATCTTCGATGTCATTCTATGTATGGAATTAATGGTTCTGTATCATTCCTTTGTATAAAATTATCACTAAATGGCATAATTTAAATCACTATAGGTCAGCATTTATCTACATAAGGTTGTGTGGGATGTCTAGAATAGAATGGGTGGATCAAAGCATCATGGGCTAGGATGGGTGACCACATAGAATTCCAATATCATCATGGTGGATCAACATTTAGGCCATGAAAAATTCCCTCCAATTATTGATCATTTTAGGGATGTTTTTTTCAATTACATTTATAGCTTACCACCTTAGAGGGATTTAGATTTTATGATTGAGCTTATTCTAAGTATAGCTATCATATCCATTCATCAATATAGGATTTCACCTACTGATCTCCCAAAGATCATCCAGCATTTAAGGGATCTAGTGGTGAATGTTTTCATATAGGCAATCACTTCCACTTCATATTTTCCAAATTTTTCTCTATATGGTGGATGAGGCACTTCATATATGTGTGGATTATTGATTATTGGAACATATTTTGATCAATAACTCTTATCCAGTACCTCAAATTGATGATCTCTTTGATCAGGTCCATGGATTTGGGACTTATCTGAGATCAACTTGTGATTGGGAAATCATTAGGGGAGAGTTCGGCCATCAAACATACCTTGTACTATTTTCTATAGAATATATGGTGTGTATGAGAACCTTTTCATGTAGTGAAATCTTACAAACATGCCTGGAATTTTCATGAATCTAATGAGTCGTCTTTTCCACCCTTATTTGGGTACTTTTTTCAAAGTATTTGTTGAAACAATCATAGTGCATTCCCACATGCATAGAAACCAAGGATATGAACCATGAGATTGTTATGAGTACACTAGAATGAAATCATATTTATGCCATGTTTTCTAATATCGGCTTCTATATCAAAAAAATATCACTTAGTGGGTTATATAATCTCATAATGTGGAGTCTTTGTTGATCCATAGAAGGTTAGTATGACGGTTCCTGGGAGTAACCCCAGAAGGTGCTTGATATTCAAATATTCATGGGGATGTTTCTATATTACATGAATTTAATATGTGTCTTATCACACCATTCATCATCTCATACTGGTCTCACAAAGAGGGTTTTTATGTTCATTTGGTATGAAGATTGCAAAAAATAATTTTTGGATAGAAAAAGGAGGCTAGTCTCAGCACCAATTCTGACTCAGCCAGAGCTTGGAAGAACTTATATTATATAATATCATGAATCAGGCATTTGCCTAAGAGTAGTGATGATGTACGAGAAGAGATCCATGTTATATATATTTTTAAAGTTTAGGCCTTATGAGAGAAATTACAACATGCACAGCCTTGAGCTACCAGTAGTTGAGCACGCCTTACTCTGCTAGAGATACTATATATTGGGTGTGAGAATTGTGGAATAAATAGACCATTAGAGCCTTATATTTAACTTTTCATAACATGAATTTAATCTTAGATGGAAAATATTGGTCGAATATCTCTATTCCATTGATTTCGTGATTTTTTATTCATTATGAAACTGAAATGTTGTCAATGATGCACTAAGTAGAAAAACTGAAGCAGAGGCCGTACAAAAAGAGAGTCTGAATGGATGGCAATGGCCCTCATTCATAAGCTTAATCTATTATTTAATTATATTCATGATATTCATTACCTTTCAAAATTATTTTCTACCTCTTCACTTCTTTAATAGGTCATGGGCATTCACATTTCAAATGTTGAGTGATTGGTTCCCCATTGGAGTATATCAGAAGAAAACCTGACTACAGATTTTTCTAGGGATTTGGATGACATCCTATTTGTTCATCGGTGTGAATGGGTTTCTATAGATATGAGATAGGATGTGATGATAGAGTCCAACAATTCTCAGTGGGTAGTTCAATAATGATTATCTAAAATGCATCATGATTTGTAGGTCCAGTATTGGATTCCATGGATGAAACGTTATATAGTATGATTTATCCGCAGTTGTTCTTCCTATTAGAAGGTGAAGGTGGAGCACTATAAAATTACATTCTTGTAACATCTACTTCCATTATCGAAATGGAAATGGGAAGATATTTTTTGGATTTCATAGTTGGGTAACATTGGTTTTTAAAGGGTACCAATGTCATATGGGTAGTTATTGATTGACTAACAAATGAAACTCACATCATTCCTATTCAAGAGACATTATTAGTTCATTAGTTTGGGAAGAACATTTATTCATGACATCATTCAACTTCATTGGTTCCCTTATATTATCATTTCTAATAAGGTTTTTTGTTTAACATTAGGGTTTTAACAGATGATGTATAATGCTATGGGTACAAAGGTGCTTCTAATAACATATTGTAATCCTAAAACTGATGGATAGTCAAAATGTATGATATATGTTCTAGAAGAAATTCACAAAGAACGTATCCTTCAATTCAGTTGTAATTGGTAGAATCATTTCCTTATCATATAGTTTTCCGATAAAAACAGATTGTGGGAAGCAATCAAGAATGATCATTTGGAAGACTTTTAGGTTTGTCATTCCATTAACCCATGTTTTGGTTACAGGTAAGTTAGGCAGCCCTAATAGGTCTTCATCATGTATAGGATACTATAGAGCTGATTCATATAATCAGTAAGCACATTTGTACATCTTAGTCTAGAAAATTTTTTTTATCTTGATCACCATCAAAAACCTCTATAGTTTGAAGTTGGAGATCATTTTTTTTCTGTAGGTATTTTCCAGGCTAGGTCAATGATTGTTACGAAATTAAGGGAAGATACATCCTCAATATATAGGGTCATTTGAGATATTGGAAATAGTCGAGATGCTCACTTTTTAGTTATTTTTATCTCATAGGCACCTTGATATAAAATATGTCTTCCACATTTAATAGACTTGTCATTATCATTCCGACATATCTCATACTTTTTATCTGGTGAAATTTGATCTTGATGTCAATGAATCTTTTATGGAGTATCCAATATGCATCATAAATTGGCACTCATAACATCTTGGAGGCTAGTATGTTCCTCTAGTATATGTGATATGGAATCATGGTTGTGTATAGGATGAGATTTGGTTATTAGAGGCCAATGCATGTACTATATAAAAGAGTAACCATGTGGTATTCCCCTAACCATTCTGAATAATTATGTAGTATTACCATTCCTCTGGATTCACGTGAATGGTTCACACATGGTTTAAAAAACCATACGGCTAAACCATTCAGAAGATGATTTTTGGGCAATTTTACTATTTTATATTAACTGAGATAATTATGTTAAACTTTCTTCCATAATACTAATTCCAATGGGATGAACCTCAATTTGTCAAATTTTGGAGCTTTTGAAGTCAAAATCAAGGGATTGAAATATCTCCTTAATATTAGATCTGATTGACCTTCTGTTTTTCACGTTGGATGTGAAATAGTAAGCACTCAAGTTGTCTTATGTGGTTCATCATTTCTCTTATTATCGACCTAGTTATTGATGTTTATACTATAATGACTTTTTTAGATCTACTATGATCCCATATTAATTAGTGACCGATACTGGATAAAGAGAGTCATATTAGTATAAGGTGGGTGCTATATATGTCATCCCTCAAGTTTATTGATGTTTTAATTTAGATGTGGGGCCAACCAATTTCATTGGGAACCATTTATTTAATTTATATTATTTTCATATAGTAATTAGAACTGCATTTTTATGAAATTTCTTGAAATGATATTTTTCGTTAGTGGTAGTATACAAAACTCCCAACTCATAATGTAGTGTGATATTCCATAATTTGGTTTTTAGTGTTTTGACACTTTTGATCCATTAATTAGGTGCACAAATCTTGACAACAGTAATGTTAAGCCTCGTTATATTAATTTCCTATTGAATAATGAAATCGTGAATAGATTTTTTCTTTTCACTTCCACTCGATCCTCCTAATATATGTGAGTAAATTTAATTAATTAATTCAAATGATATTAAAACATCATAATTATGTATATGACCCATCCTTATTAGAATGTAAATTAATGTTCCATTTCACATCCATAGCACACCTTTCCATGTTTAGGGAAAAAATATGGTTCAACCTTATAAATTCAACCTTAATTGAATCGGTTCATGATACACGACCTTGTCAATCTAATTAATGGAAAGGCATTAAGCCTGTGAAATTTTTAATGGAGTAGTCATCCTATGGAAATATTAATTATAATCAACTAAATTAATGGTCCATATTTATGCACATGGAGAATGACATCGTTGTAGTAAGGCTTGAATAATGTTAGCTCTTGGATTCCCAAGGGAATGCCTTGGGTACTCAATGACATCATTCTGATTCAAGGATGTTGGTTGCCTTAAGTGGGACCTACACGCTAACCTGATCCTTGTATACTTAGGGATTCCTATTATGAAACCATAGGATCCCTTCGTCATGATTACAATATTCTTCATATACACTCATTGGATCTAGTATGAAATCAGGAGAATTGGTTACATCCTTGGTATGGGTGACTTCTTATCTCTCGTTTTACCTTGGATTTATTTTTTATCCTTGGTCAGAAAAATATTGTTCAAATTCCTTGAAAGATAATCCCGGGATTACACTCATAACCCAGTTATCTAGAATCATTTACAACTATGTTAGTGGTCCCTAATTTCTAGGTTTACCTGGTGATTACCATAGAACCACATCATATTAATTATTAATTACGACATCCTTATTACATCATGGAAACTTCACTTTTTATACTATCCCAATGTGATGTTAGTGCAAGCTATGACACATGTGACATGAGTATATAAACTGGTACTAAATAAATTGATGAACATGATACACATTCAAACACTAACTAAGGGATGATCTAGGTACTTGGGTATTTAGTTACATTATACCTATTTACTATATATATATATGACAACACACTGTTAAATTTACATTACAAAGGTCAAATGTTATAAACATCACTGGTGGTGGCCTACTGAGATTTATCTCACACCCTCTCTGTGATCCATTGCTACATGGGGTATGTAAAATGTATGCAGGTGTCTGTAAAGGGAAGTGTAATTCTCCATACAGTTAGTTTCCAACTGTTCTAGGTTATAGCCGGTATAAGAAAATTGAATTTTAGCTTATGGTACTTCGAATATTTTCTGTATTTCCTTTTAATTATATTGTATTTTCATGTATTTCATAACCCTTTTATCCATGTTTTCTATACTTATAGTGTAATACCACATATCACCATCATCTATTCTTTTTTATTGTAGTCATTTCAGTTATTATTGATTTGTATCACTGTGATGTTCATTGTATTTTCTTATATTTATTCATCTATTTATCACTTGTCGTACCATATCTGTTGTTTGATTAGTTTCACTCTATATGTAATTGAATAGTCTCCCCAACAAAACATCTTGAGACCTCTCTATTAGTCAGCAGACTCTGGTGTTTTGGGAGGTTCACCTGATGCCTTATATACCATTAGACTTAAAGAACCTTATATATTGTTTCTAGCTCAAGGATTTCACAATGACCTTACCCTAACATCTCCTTTCTTAGTTATGGTATATAAAGAACCAATACATAGTTTCAGAACCTTATCATTCCATCATTATTAAGGTTATATATAAGGATATTTCAGACATTCATTTAAACTCTAAATCTTACTCCTATACCTTACTAATATTCACTTGTATAGTTGGTTGAACATTTATCTGTGAAAATTCATATTTTTCCCTTCAATCAGGATTTATAGATCTTTCCTTTTAAATTCCCAAAATATTGTATGTTTTTTATCCTCCTCATGGATCATCGTGAATAATCCTTCTAACTCAAATCATCAACCACATTATTCACATTCCAAGGGTTGAAATGTATTGAGTACTCATAATCTTTTATCAACTCTAACCATATTCTCTATAACATGTTCATATCCCTATGTGTGAAAAAATATTTTAGAATTTTATTATCAGTATATATATATATAACTTTTCTCTATAAATATAATGAATCTTTATCATTAATAAAAAAAATACCGATGCTCCCTCCAAATCATGAGTTGGTTAATTTTTCACATGAATATTAAAAAACCATGACAAGTAAGAGATAACTGTGTTATTATGAATAATAAAACTACCAAATTCATTCATGGATGTAGAACTATAGATTAAAAACCATTCTCTACTATATGGTAATGTAATCACAAGTACACTATCAATCCTTCTCTTCAATTCCTTGGAATATTACTCACATTTATCGGTCTGATGGAACATGAAACCCATTCAAGTTAACATGGTAATAGGATTAAATACTCATGATAAATTCTCCATAAATTGTTGAAAATATCATAATAAACCATGAAAGTTATTGATCTCAGTCAACGAGGTTGGTCTAGGCCAATATTCAATATACTCCTTCTTTGATAGATCTAATTATATTCCATATAGTTACAATATTTAACCAAAAAATGAAACGGTGTGCCTATATTTTAGTTTTTGTTACTTTTAAATATATTTTCTCTTTCCATTAGGTCATTTGTAAAATTCTCAAGTAATCATCATGTTTTCCATACTCATTGAAAAGATAATAATATCATCTATAAAGACTTCCACAAACTAATTGAGGTAATCTCTAAAAAATAAATTCATTAAATCCATGAATATCGCTGGGGTACTAGAAGGACCAAAATGAATCACTAAATTTTTATAGTCTCTATACATTGTATGGAATGGTTTAATTTTTATTTCATCCTTCCTGCCCCACAATTAGTGATATCTAGAATGAAGGCAAATCTTGGAAAAGTAATGCTCTTTGTATAGTTGATAAAACAAGTCATCAATACTAAAAAGAAAATATTTTTTCTTCATTATGATCTTTTCAATATATTGATAATCAATAGAGAGTCGAAATTTTTTATATTTAATTTTCACAAAAATAATGTGTGAACCCCAAGCTAAAATAGTAGGATGTATAAATATATTCTCATATTTTACATGGAGTTTCTTCTTCAATTTATGCAACTCAATTGGGATTATTCTGTAAGAATTATCGGAAATTAGATTGGAAGCACATATGAGTTTTATATAGAAATCTGCATCACATATTCCTAGAAGACTAGGAAAATCATCCAGAAAAACATCCATAAAAACATAATAAATAGGAATATAAACATTGTAGATTTTCTCCCATACCATTTAAGATAACCTACCCTTCTAAATTGGAATTAAGATTCAAACACAAGATGTAATATACACAAGAAGTTCATGCTTATCATCTCATTGATGTATTATCATAGGACGGTTTGAAATATAAATCATAACATCCATTCATATAATGTGGATGTGGGATACATTTTATGAAAGATCATCTATGTATAATATGAAATCAAATTCAACCAAAGGAACAATTAAATGATTTGTAAAAAACAAATTTCCAAAAACACCAACCCGAAATGAATCAAAGAGATGGGCTATAATGATAATACCATTAGAAGATTTCACTACTAATTATAAATATTATTATTTTTTGTGGAATCTTAACACAATTATAAAATTCTTTAGATATGAATGATTTGGTAGATCCAGATTCAAATATGGCATTATTAGTTCATGATTGAAGGTTAAGTGTACTTTTCCTCACGTCATTATTTTTTCCTTAATCCGAAATAGAGATTGCATTAGATTTACCCTTGTATCCATGATTTAGAGGTTTGTGACAACGATGATCATCACCAACCCTTGGGTTTGGGCACTAGTTAGCATTATTCCCAATCTTCTAAAACTTGTATTATTGAAGAGGGGGAGGTGTATTTGTTGGATCTTTCTCTCCACTATCATTTTGAGATAACGACTTCCCATTATTTTGAAAATTTATTTCACTATGACCGTCTTTTCCAGTATAAAAACATTTATTATACCCCTTAATACAAATTCATCTATTCTTCGTCCAACATTTAATTTCACAAAGTATAACATATAATATTTTTCCCTAGTTTTTAGTGTCTCCTTTGAACTCCATCAAGTTTTTATTGAAAAAACGATGAGACTAATACGTGACTCCAACCACTATTTCAACCTTGATTACACAACTCACAATCTTTTGGGAGCTACTAATATCTCTTATGGCCATTCCCTTTTAAGACATATCTTTCATAAAAAATTAACCTATCATATTCTATTTCAGGATGTATGATAATTCATAATGTGTGATTTATATGTATTTGGAAATATGAATCAGAGGTTCCAATATATTCATCATCCCTCTTTCTTGATATCAATGAACACTCTCTCCATATTTTTTTGAATAATATATGTGAAGTAATTATTGAAAAATATGTTCTTGAACTCATCCTAATTCATTGATTCAGTCTCATCTTGCAACCTCATATTCTTGATTTAATTCCATTACTAGTCCACTTCACCATTAAAATCATAAACAGCTGGAATAAATTTTTCATGATCGAAACACAATTGAATGGAGAATATATTATTAGTATTAATGATCCCTTGTTACATAATTAGTATATTATAAGAACCTTTGAAAAAAGTGGAAATTTCTTGAGGCATGCATCAAAAGAATATTGTTCTCCTCTTTTATCAATTTTAAGTCCACCGTGATTCATAGATTGGGAATGTTGTGTGATCATAGAGAGGTATTTTTTTCATTCCACCTCCCACTTAATTTTGTTTCTCAAGAGGATTATCAATTCAATGTTTATTGCAATAATAATTAATACAGTTCGTTCAGGTTCTATCCATTCACTAAAACCAAATGTAGTTATCATATATAGGAACTATATAATCAAGAAAAGTAACTTAGTGGATGTATAAATAATAAAAAATTCCTTAATCTATGACACCTTATTTTTATAATTTTTTGTTAATATAAAACATATATTTATATCCTTCATGACGGAAAATGATGAGTATGTGAATTCCTAAAACATATCACCCAGGAGTGTCAAACCAGGTTGGAAGCAAGGCGTGTTTTTCGGTACCAGATTACCTTGAGTCAGGCCCAAAACATTTTTTCTGAGATATTACCCCTAGTAACATATGTACTGGAGCCACATTCACTTGTAGTATCTAGACATGGATGTATTGTTATGAAACAACTCACTCTAACCATTTCCAAATTTTGGAATATTTTTCTATACTTTTCTTTATCCTTATACTAATACTTATACAAGTCCATCAGGTTCTCATGATTGTTAGAGCATCATAGATTCCAAAGGTTAACTGAAATTTTAATCGGATACCAACTATATTTGACCCTCTCTTTTCATACATTAATATTACGCAAATTTTGTGGAATAAATTTACCATTATTAAAATAAAATCCCAAATCATGTACTATTCTTGTCCATTTGGAAACATGGAATCCTAAACACCTATACATAAATTGTCTACATAATCTCAACCTAGGTTATTCTTTACTGTAACCCTTCTTTGACATATCCAGAATAATATATTTCTTTATATAATGTGGGAAGGGGAAATATAAACTAGTTATCGTAGTTGCTGAGTTAGGATAAACAAGGGACATATATAATCATAATTATGACAATACGTGAATGAGACCATGATCATGAAAATAAATTTTCACATGCTATATATCAAAGATCGTGAAGATGAATTATGGAATAAAAATTAGAACATCATAAGGTATGAATTGTAAGAAAATAAAAACATAAGACATGAAATAAAAACATAGAAATAAATCATTGAATTGTGGAAGACACATAAGAATATATAATTATTTCCATATTAGTAAAGGGATTATTTTTGAGCCCATGTTAATCAAAAACTTCTTTACTACAATGTCTTTACTCCCCATTCCAACCCTATATTACTAAACTGAGTTCACTCATCATTACATCCATGTAATACTGAACTGAGTTGATTTCTCTTTTCATCCATGCTTATCTCAAGAGATATAAATATTTACCCAGTGCGTTGGATGGAGATATAGATTTCACCTATCTCATAATAAAATCATACAGACATGTCCTAGAAGGACATAAATAATCACATCATACCACATGATGTTAAATTGGTATTAAAAACATGTAATCATATCATAATATATGAAAAAAGATAGCATTCATAATCATTTCTTTATAGACATAAATCATGAATATAAGTAGGTTTTAAAAGCATATATCTTGTGAAAGGGAAATGAATTTTATAAATATCATATCATCATAACATAATTCATTCAGGGAAATAATATAAATGGAAACATAGAATAATTTCCCCAAAATGGTTTGAGTAACACAAAAAGATGCTAACATAAATGAGAAACAATTTTCAAGGATATTTTAAAAACATTTCCTAATTAAAATATATTTTTTTACTTGAAAGATTATTTTTTAAACATTATATAATTTTAACATTATTTTTCACTAAAAAATTATTAGAAAACATATAAAGATCCATAAACTCAATTTTACATGTTACGTAAGATAATTCAGTGCTTCATATAATATACATAAATTAGGTGTTGCATGTATCATAAACCATGTTGATGTTCCTTATAATTTGTGCTGAGTTAGTTTCATGTTCAAGTAATTTTTGACTTAGTGTATTTCAAAAAATAAATGAAAATTAATTTATTCCAGTGAAAAAAGTTCCATAAAAACAAAGGGTGTTACACATTGACCATTATTTCATCATATAGATGTGGTATTTTTCATTCCATGGTTATACACATGGGTGTGTAATAATTTCATCCATATTATCTTATAATTATTTCAATAGATGGTCAAGTTAAAAAGACACTATCTATGCGGTCTATGATAATGGAAAAGCGATGGGCCTGAGAACAATTGAGATATCAATATCACAGTTAAGAAGAATACCATTAAATTATTTGGGAAATAGATAATCAAATTCCATTAATGTGGTCATTTAAGTTTCAATGATGTTTTCTTTAGTCTCATCCATTTGAGTTATATATTATTTTTTCAAAGGTATCCATTCTTGAGATGTTGTTACCAAAGAAGATTTATCCTCTACATTTTATTGTATAAAATTGAAGGGAAATTATTGATATTTAGGGTGATTTTCATCTCTAAAAAAATTATGTTTCTTTAATACAAGGAAATACAATATTTACCCCTAATTAAATAATATTACTCAAAATAATTATTTACATGTTTTTATAAGAAATTGATCCCACGTATATTTATAGGGGATGAGTTATATTCTTGGGATTCAATAATTTATCGAATTTCAGTTTTAATTGAAATTAGAGAACCATTTGTTGAGGTGGGTTTTGAAGGGGTGTACTAAATTAAAATTAAATGATAGAATTCATAGAACTGAATTCACATTGGAGAATTTATTTTCAGGAATGGATTATAAGACCACTATTCACAATTTCATTCGGGTTCAAATCATTTACATAATCCAAGATACACCTATCTTTCATATTTTTAAAAATATTGAACAAATAAATGGTAATCCAAAAAAATTAAATTGAGAACTCAAAAATGAAATGATTTCATTAACCTAGTAATTCTTAGGTTTTAATATAATTTGTCAAATATCAATTTCCTAAAAATATCATAATGGATTTTTTATTCCAATAATGATGGTTCATAGTGAGCATGTTGATTTACCTAGGAATATCTCTTGATATTTTCAAACAAAATTTACTGAAAGAAACATTTTTGTGCACTAGGTAGCGATCTTGTCTAGCATAATTCAAAATTTTAATGGTTATTACCTATGTGTACATATGTACCCAAGAGACATAAAATTTTAGTATCTAGAAAGGGATGTATTTTCTATGGAAACTCATTGCTCAAAATTTTTCCAAATTTAAGGGATTTTTACAATTGTTATTATTATCCAAACAGATTTTACTGGAGTTTTCAAATCCTAATCCAACAATTTACTACATTTTCCTATAATACCTACTATGAAAATCCATACTTTAATACAATTTAATTGAGATTTATTAAGTAATGGTACACATGATAAAATACAAAAATATAATGAATCCTATTTTATTTGGGATGTTAGTTATATATAAAACACCGTTGATATAAATATATTTAAAAACATTATAGAATATTTGTTTTATATTCTCTGAAAATTTCACTTCAGTTTTATAAGTACATGTGATAACCTGGGGACATGAATAAGAAAGCGGTGAGTAATAAAACCATATATGTGAATAAAAAATCATATCATCAGGTATATAAGTACATGTGATCTAATACGAATATCAAGGTATCATAATGTGAGAGATAATTATAATCATTTTCAATATGGAATGATATATCATGGAATCGTAATTGCAACATGGTTTTATGAAGACAACATTAAGAAAAAAATAATAAACCTTGGTTAAGGGTAACCTCTAATATATTATAAGAAGGTGGAAGAACATTTATATTGGATTGGGTTTAGTCCCTAATCCTAATAATGATGTCTCATGGGACTAAAGCATTACCTTATTCATTACAAAGTCATTTAGACACATCCACCATTTTCACATCATGTGAATTCATAAGTGTTCCACATTAATCATAGAATATGAAGATTCATTTCATAGATTTTAATCACTTGAAAATGGAGTTTGGGATATAAACATGAAAATATCTTATAAATTAAGGATAATTAAATCTGTGTGGTTACTCTTAAATGTAAATATGGATAGTTATTACTTAAAGAAATGTTTGGAAGGGAAAAATTGCAGGATAATTCCAACAAAAAATGTGGGTATTTAAAGGTTCATACGATGGAATAATGATGGAGATAGGGGTGTCTAATCAATTGGAAATGACTAATTATTTTTTGAAATCGTATACATACATGAACATTTTGGAAAAATGAACGGAATTATTTAAAGGAGGTGCTTTAATGAAATAGATATGGTGATGATTCGTTACCCAGATAGGGTGTTTACAAATGAGTTGGAGGAGAATAGAATGAGCATCGGGATGCCAAGGGATTGATTTAGTGAGGTAAGGGATGTGTATTGTTATTATCCAATGGATTTGAATTAATATAAACGGTATTATGGGAGGATTTATATATAAAAATGGAGGATAATTATTCATAAATTTCCAAACCGAGGATTCAAACTCTATTTAATAGAGTATTAAAACAAATAATAATCCCACATTTTTTCCCATGGATTCATCAAATGAGAATTTTTTTAAAATTCTTATACAATTTTATGCATCATTTTTATATAAATAAGAACACTTTTTATGTGAAAGGAAGTTATGTTTTCAAAGAATATATTTCAAAATGATAAAATATAATACTACATTTTAATGAATCATTAAGGGTTTGTGAAACTAAAGAAATAAAAAAATTATATTAAGGGAGAATAATATATTTGGTCATGGATAACTTTTATGGAATATAATACATCACATATGGGTTATAATGATGTCATTATACACACTGTATATTTATATTGAAAAATTTATTACCATAAAATTCAACAATCTCAAAAAATAATGAAAAATACAATTGGATAATTTTGATATGGTAATTTAAAAAATATTATTTATTTTATCCAAATATTTTTATTACAATGGAATTTATACATGACAATAATTATAGACTTTATTAAATGTATAGGTTTTTATAAAAATAACATTTATCGAACTATTATAAAAAATATTTTGGACTTTTTAAAATTATACTGTCATTTATATTTAATAAAAAATATTTTATCAAAATTTAATTTTTTTCATAATTACTTCAATTTATTAGAATAGTGTTTCTGTGATGAAACAATAAATTTCAAAAAAAATATTATATGGGTTTCATTATATCAAAATCTAATTTTTATCAAACTCATTATCTAATCATTTAAAATGTGAATTAAAATGCGATCAATATGATAATTTTTGATGAATAAAAAATATTAAAATTTCATTCAATTAGAATCTAGACACATCCCCTTAATTACACCAGTGAATGGCCTAATGGGTGAAGTGTGTATTGGTGTAATTTTATTAGTATGGTTTATTTTATATGGTTTTGTCTATACTCTCAATATTATTGAACTTATCCCATAGATGGTTTCATTCATTCTTTAGTTTTGGAATCTCAGCTTGGGATTTATCATGGGAAATACTGGTGATGTTTTTTATCATTGAATCTCCCATAAATTGGATGCATAGGGTAAGATCCCATGGGTGGAGGTAATCTCTTTATTCTTATATATCAATATAATTCTATCATAACACATAACTTCTATTATTAATTTCCAATTTATAACTATTATATTAAAAATAATTTGGATACATAATATTCTTTTAAATTTTATAGAAAATATAACTATTTAAAATATCCAATTCATTTCAAGTATAAATTCATTACATAATAATGTATTTATTTATTAAAAATTATGAAATATAATTTATAAAGGTTTGTTTCATTACATTGTATGTACATCAAAATAAAATATAGTTTTTATTAGAAATCCAAATTTTCAATATTCATTGATAAATAAATCATTTCAAAAGTAACTAAATATTTTTCCCCAAGAAAATTTGATATTATTATTCCATAAATCATATATATTTTTTCAAATAAATTTTTTAAAAATACAATAAAATGAATATATTATTCTCTTATAAAAATGAATAAATTCCCAGTTTAAGAGAAATCATATATTTAAAAAATAAAATTTTTATATATTAATTTGGATTCTTATTTCACAATAATTAATCAATAAATTTTTATTTAATTTTATAAATTATGTATATTTTATATATTAATTAATATTATTCATACCCACCAAGTTAACACCTATTTAATAATGATCATATTTAAATGATTTTATACAATGTTTTTAAACTCAGTGTTGCATGGCGTACACATTATTATACATAATTAATATCTTTTAAAATATCATCATATTAAATTCAACCCCACCCATTAATAAATTCTATCCATAAAATTTTAAAGTGATGATGGTAATCAATTTTTTAACATTTGAAAATACCATTTTTGAAATCCCACATTGTCGAAAGTGCTCATAAAAAATATTCTTCCAAGATGGGAAATGGAAAGTATAAGTGTCATCTAGAATAACACATACATGATTTACATATAAGAGAACATTAATATGATGTGTAAATATAGATATGTAAGTAAATAGAAATTTATAAATAATAATATATAGTTACATATATAATTTATCACATGAATGTTAACAACCACAAGAATGTCAATATTAAAAAACAATTAAAATATATCTGTGAACGGAAAATAAATTCATCAAAAAATGGTAATATAATAAAAAAAATTACTAGATACATTTCATCGATTTGAGTAATTTCTTACAATATAGAATTTGAAAATAATTAAAACATACTACCATGAAAATAACAACTTCATCCATAAGTCAATTTCAAACATAATATCATCATTTTATAAAACTAATGAGTAATAAAAATGAAATTTGTTGAATGTGGGTGCCCTCGACCCAACACGTATTGTAATTTTATTACCGTTACATGTATTCAGTTTTTTTTATGAATGTGTTTATTTGTCCATGATAGTGTAGATACTTCCGCATCCACTCTGTTTATGGCAATGCCATTAGATTACCTATCGTATCCAAGGGTTATAGCAGGTCCCAGGCTATAATGAGAACCCTGAGATGCCATGAATGTAATGTTAATGTAACATCCTATGGTCTAGATACATCATTGTGAAAGGATAGCTATGATGTGTGACCATCGGTTGCTGGGGGATCATAAGCATCAAGACTTCTTCTCATGAAGTTCTCACTTGATGATCCCTAGTAATTGAGATCATGAGGAGAGACCTGCTTAATAGGATCACCACATTTTCAGGTGTCATTGGTCATTCCTATCTATGGACGTGTGAAATGGTCTCCTGAAATGAGATCCATATCAATGAATTTCATTTAATTACATTCATTTGATGTAAGGCTAAAACCATGTCGACAAAGTCACGGTGAGGTAGTTTGTATTTTGTCCATCATTAAATGCATGGTACTGATTGAATGATCAAGAAAGGATTTTTCGCTTCTGAGTATTTGAAGATATATCTCAGGCCGGGTTATTAAGGATGGTTGCACCTTTAATAAATCCATGGCCATGGTAGTTGAAGGTTAGACCGTCCCAGAAAATCAGAAAATAAAACAAAGTATGATAAAGAAGGATGACACTAGTGTGCATTCTGCTTTATTGAGAAATCGATGATGAAGATATAATATTACACGGACCATGTTCGTAGGGAGGCAGTCGTTGCTATGACATTTCATTACCTCCATAGGGGCCTCAATGGGTTTCTAGACCCCACTATTAGTCAGTGTATATTATCCACTGGTATTGAGGTATGAGCCTAGTGGGTCACACACCATAGTGCCTTGAGAAGCTGTCATATTCTGGGAATAGGAATATAGAACATGGTGGGCCCTAAAAAAGGGTCTGAGAACAATCCATGTTCTATGGATCACCAAAGAATAAATAAATTCATTATATATTTGAGTTTAGAATAATTTTTTGGATTTATTTATAACTTTTATCAACAAGTAATATAATAAAAACAAGTATTCGAATGGATTTTAATATCCAAGTTTTGTTTGGTTTTAGTAGGATGTGTGAGTCTAGTTAAAGACTCAAATTTATCACGTAGTATATATTGATATATTAAAAGTATGTGATATATTATAAATATTATTTATGGCATAATTTTATTTGTCATAAATAATTATTTATATCACTTATATAGTATATGTCTATTACACGGGGGCTGAGAATCCATACCGCGTGTTTTTAAACACTCCCTATATAAGTGAGATAGAGGCTCTCCCATGTAGAATATTCATGTGTTAAGATTGAGATCTTCTCTATCCTATTGGAATCTAGAGAGAGAGAGTCTCTCAAGCGAAAGAAGATCTTTAAAGTTCATCCTTCTCATATTGAAGCTTCTTATTTTAAGGTGATCGTCACTAAGCTGAAGTGATCGTTGAATTTCGGAGCTAGCACCGGGATCTTGGCGAATGGTGCCCGAGGAGATTCGAGAGGCGTGTGTGGACGATCTAGAGGGCTTCAACATCAGAGTATTCGAGCAACGATCACCGATATCTAGCGGCGGACTTGCACATGCTAATTCCTCTCAAGATACATGTTTAATTTATTTTTTTTCTACGCTTAAATCTTTCATGGTCCTCAGACTGAACTGGGAAATGATCATCCGAGTTGACATGGTTATGTCACTACGGTGATGCAGAAAAATTTTAATTCCCAGCCAACCATCATGTACTGCATCATCCTGGTAACCAACAGTGGTATCAAATGGAGGCGCATGTTTTTTCTAAGTCAACAAAATTAAAATTCCATAAATTTATGTGCGGGGTGTTAAATGGCTCATTTGGATTCGACCGCACGTTGTTTCGTTTTTTAATGATCACGTTACGATCATTTAAAAAAAATTAAATGGATCGACATCGCATGTTTTCTTTTTTCGTTCATTTGAGGTTAATATCAATTTTATTGAGATAAAATAAATTTTATATTTATTATTATTATAAATTTAAATATTTTATTTTTTATAAAATATTATTTTCAAACTTGAAGTCAAGTATTATTTTAATTTATATAAATTTAAAAATAGGGAGTACCAAGACCCCCATTTAAGGGTCATCCTCTTTTATTAAAAAAAATTAAAAAAATAAAAGAGAATGTGGCCTCATTTTGTCTAATGACAAAAGAAATAATATCAAAAAAGAAAATGGGGAATACCCCTTTGGGGTCTCCTTTTTCACACGACGCACAGGGATGGAGAAACCCTAGACGGCCTCCCCTTCCGCTGGTCTGCTCCTCGCACCAGACCACCTCCAACGGGCCGCTCCGAGCTCACACTGGACCCCACACGCCGGACCGCTCCCAAACCAGACCACCTCCAGCCAGCCGCCTCGAGCCCGCACCGGAGGCCTCGCGCCTGACCATCTTCTGTTGGCCGCCAGGAGCTCGCCGGACGGGCCACGCCTCGCTATCATTGACTGAGCCCCTTCCGGACCACCGCTCCTCAGAACCCTAGTCGCGCCGCCCCTGGCCGGACCACCAACTCATGCCTGCCGAGAACCGCACCGGCCGTGCCGTTCCAGGCCATCCTGGACCGGGCTTCCGCCTCTCCATCTCACCAGAGCAGCGGTCTGCGGGCCATGCGGCTAGCCAGTTTGTTTCCCGATGTACTCCCACTCCCCTCGGACCACGCTATAAGATGAATCCACTACAGGAGTGGTTAGATGCCACGATCATGTCGTGGTCACCCTACAGTCTTGTCGCGGTCACGCTGCGGCCATGCCGCAACCACGCCACGGTCATGCCGCGGCCACGCCGTGTTTAAGCTATGGTACCCTATTCTATTATGACACCGTGTGACGGTATGCAGTCCTTCCGGACTCCTCTCTGGCTAGAGGTAACCCTGCCATAAATTTATTTTAAATAATAATTTTTTTTAAATTAAATTAACTATAATTAATTTAGGGGTTTAAATTTACTTTAATTTAAAATATTAATTTAATTTAATACTAAAATTAAATTAATGATTTGATTTAATTTTTAGAATTAAAATTAAATTAAATAAATGAACAGATAAAATAAATTATTTGAATTGAATAAAATTTATTTAATTTATTAGAACACCCTCACATTATTTAAATTAAATGAAATTTCATTTTTTGCGCTTTTACCCCAACTAGCCTTAAGAGAGTGACTAAACTGTGTATATTTGATATTTATTTATTTATTTATTTTTTTATTCAATGCGTTCCATGATTGTAATATTTAATTAGATAAATGAGCATCTGCAAATCATCTTTTAATTCAAATATGTATAAGGGTCTGATCGTTCATTGCACTAGTAGTATTTTGTAACCCAGACCGCCTCGCTTGAGTGAGAGTATATTTGTTATTATACGATGATGATTCTAGAGGCAGACCCTGCCATGTTGAGGTGGTAGTACATACATGAGTTGGCCTCTTTGCACTAGGGCTAGCAGTGACACCAGTCATGTATCGACTCTGGTATGGATGCCTCTAGGTGATGATTGATCATTTATCAATCGATCATTATAAAATGTTCAAGACCAATTAGAATGCATTATTTACATTATGCATAGTTTATTATTTTATGCATCTGCATGATTATTGTGTGGTCACATAGAATAGTAAACAAGATAAAATGCATAAATATATGACGAATAATATTCTATTGTATGTTCAATTGTGAGCATGACAACCTAATATGAACATAATAAATAAAAAAGGATTATATTCATTAATAAATATAAAAATACCTCTACGATATATAATGTCTAAAAAAACCATCCATTTCTCACATCTATACAAAACCGGCTATTTGGGTGCTCGTCAGCCTTAGTTGAGAGTGCATCATACTACCAGGGAGTTTTTTATGAGAGAAATGGGTCAACTTAACTAAGATGACTAGTTATGGATTATCATTAGCTAACATGCTATCACTTTATAGACAAGAGAACGAGGGAATAGTGTTCGGATTCCAAAATCTGCAACTTTACTCAAAAGCACAAGGAATCAGAAGCGAAGTGGTAGTCCATCTTAGCGCATAACTTGAAACCCTCAAGTAGTGGTGTAGCCCTAGCTTGTACATTACGAGGGAGGTTTTGAGGATACTTTCTAGTAGAATAATCAAGTAATAGAGTATTCCAATTCTATTAGTGAGGGCTATTAAGGATCATTAAAATAGTGGGAGACATTAAATGATATAATAATTTATTAATCATAAAATGTCAAAAGGTAATCAAGATAAAGTACAAATTGCTAAATTTTTATCTAATGTAGATTCAAAATTCCAATCCCCAACACCACATGCACTTTATCACTGCGATCAATCTTGGAGAAATAAAATATCATGACCGACAATGACATTCTGGAGTGGTACAGGCGCTTGTGCATAGTACTATGCCATAAAAAGAAGTTATATGTGCTGGAATCCCCAATTCCTGCTGAGCCTCCTCAGGGATAAAGAATGATGGAAAAAGATAAGTGGAGAAATCATGTAGATGATGCACTTGACATACAATGCACCATGTTGTCATCCATGTCCATCCAATTGAAAAAAATTCATGAGGAAGGGGACACCTACAAGATTCTTTCACATCTCCAAGAACGATACAAGGAGAGGGAAAGGCAAGAAAGGAATGAGATCTCAAGTGCACTTTATAAGTGCAGGCTAGTAGAAGTGAACCAAGCCGGTAATCACATACTCAAGATGATTTGGTATATTGAGAGTCTTGAAGCCCTTGGGTTCAAAATGATCCAAGAACTATAAGTGGATCACATTCTTGCCTCTTTACTGTCATGCTTCTCAACTTTCATTGTCAATTATATTATGAATGATATGAAAAAGTCGCTCTCGGGTCTATTCACTTTAGTTCACCAAGTTGATAAATAAATGAAAAACACCAATTCAACTATCCTTATAGTGAACTAGAAAAACAAGGGCATGGGAAAGGTGTCTAAGTCCAAGTCAAGGAAAAATACACCAATGCATCGTTCTGCAAAGAATCCAATGATTCAGTGGAAATTTAATGAGAAGGAAGCTGTTTTCTTTGGATGTGGAAAAAAGGCCACTGGAAGAAGAATTGTAGAGCAAGGAAGAAGAAGCAAGCTGATTCTTCTACTTCAGGTATTTTTTTCATTGAATGCAATCTATCTTTATCTACAAGTTGGGTATTGGATATGGTATGTGCCTACCACATTTGTATTCATATACCGGAACCATGTAGGTTCAAGATGATTGGAGAAGGTCAAGTGGATCTCCAAGCTGCAAATGGTGCATATCTAGAGGCCTTGGCAGTGGGAGACTATCACATGATTTTACCAACTGGTTTGGATCTTGTTTTAAACACTTTCTATTATGTACCGTCTATTACTAGGAATTTTATACCTATGTCATTTTTAGACACTACGGGTTTTTATTTCATGTTTGAAATTAAAAAATGTATGTTTTAAAAGGATAACATATGTTATGGTATGGAACATCTTAGCAATGGTTTATATATGCTGGAACTAGAAAACTGAGAAATGGAAATCAATGACAAAAACATCCAACATGACTCAAATAACACCCACATATGGAAATTCATGCTTAGTCATGTAAAAGTGAATTGATTATGAAGATTACATCAAGAAGGGTATCTAAACACGGTACAGTTTGAATTATTAGATGTATGTCAAGATTTATTACAAGGAAAGATGACCAAGGAACCTTTCATTGGAAAGAGATAATGAGACAACGTAGTATTGTAATTAATACATACCGATGTATGTAGTCCATTTCCAGTAGAGGCAAGAGGTGGTTTTCTATACCTCATTACTTTTACCGATGATTATAGTATGTATGGATATATCTACCTAATGTGGTATAAGTATGATTCCTTTCGCTTCTTTAAGGAATACCAAAATGAAGTAGAAAACTAACATAGTAAGAAGATAAAAGCACTTCGCTCAGACCGGGGTGGAGAATATCCTATCCAAGCATTCATTGATCCCATGAAAGAGTGTGAGATAGTAACCAAACTCACTCCTCCTTATAAACCAAAATGGAATGGTGTTAGTGAAAGGAGGAATATGACCTTTCTTGACATGGTCTGATCAATGATGAGCCATGCAACTCTTCCATTATACTTATGGGGATACACCTTGCAGACAGCATTATATACCCTTAACCAAGTACCAACTAAGGCTGCAGAAGGGATTCCATATTAGTTATGGTATGGAAAGAAACCCAATCTGACACACAAGCATGTGTGGGGGTGCGATGCATTTTTCAAGACTTCACCAAGTGATAAATTATCATCCAGAAGCATTAAGTGTATCTGTATAGGTTATCTAGAGGAAACTAGAGGATACTACCTATATAACCCATTAGATAGAAAAGACATTGTGGAATGATATGCCACATTTCTTGAAAGGGATCACATTTCTATTGGAAATAGTGGAGAATGAGTGATATAGATGAAGCTAATGCTCCAGATGAAGAAGAGTTGGTAGAGGAGAAATCTACACAAGAGAAAGTGGAAGAAGAAACTATTCCTAAGACATAGATACTAGATAGTTATACGAAAGAGGTTGGATAACTACTGTGTTATGGTTTTCTTGTCACTGAGTATGGTGACACAATAGTCCTAGAGGATGATAAACCTATAACCTACATGGAAGAATTATAAGTCAAAGAAGCTACTAAATGGAAAGAATCAATGAATTTTAAGATGGAGTCAATGTACCAAAATCATGTTTGGATTTTCTTAGACCCTCCAGCTGATGTAAATCCCATTTGATGAAAATGGGTATTCAAGAAGAATATGGACATGGATGGAAAGGTTAATACCATTAAAGAAATACTGGTTGAAAAGGGTTTCAGACAACGTCAAGGAATTGACTATGATGAAACCGTCTCCCTAGTGGCAATGCTTAAGTCCATCAGAATATTTCATGCAATAATAGCATTTCATTATTATGAGATTTGGAAAATGGATGTCAAAATTACTTTTCTAAATGGGAAGCTGGTTGAAGACTTCTATATGATGCAACATGAAGGGTTTGTTATGTCAAATAATTCCAATAGGGTTTGAAAGTTGTAGAGATCTATTGATGGATTGATTCAGGCATCCAGATCATGGAATGTTCACATTGATGAGGCCATAAGAGATTTTGGTTTTATCAAAAATGAAAGCGAGACATGTGTCTACAAAAATGTTGAATGGAATGCTATCGTTTTCCTCGTAATATATGTTGACGACATATTAATTATGGGAAATAAGGTGAAAGTATTATAGTAATTTAAAATTCGGCTAAATGAATACTTCTCCCAGAAAGACATAGGTGAAGCAGCCTACATTCTAGGTATCAAGATCTATTGAGATAGATCTTAAAGGATTATTTTACTAAGTAAAAGTAGATATATTGACAACATACTCAAAAGATACAATATGAAACAATCTAAGAGAAGATTGTTACCTATGACACATGGTGTAAATATCTCATAGAAAATGTGTCCACAAACATAGGAGGAGATTGATAGAATGAGTAGAGTCACTTATTTTTCAGAAGTGGGTTCTATCATGTATGCCATTCTATGTTCTAGGTTTGATGATGTGTTTTCTTTAATCATGGTGGGTAGATATCATCCCGATCTAAGAGAGCTGCAATGGAATGATGTTAATACTTTCTAAAAGTATTGAATGCATACTAAAAATATGTTCATGGTGTATGAAGGAGATGCGGAACTAGTTTTGAGGGGATACACTGATGCATGTTTCCAGACAGATCATGATGATATGAAATCGCAGTCAGGCTACATCTTTTGCTAGAATGGTTGTGCAGTGAGCTGGAGAAGCTAAAAACAAGCTCTGGTTGAGGATTCTACAGTAGAGTCTGAATATATTGCAGCTTCTGGTGCTGCAAAGGATGCACTCTAGAAACGCTGCATTATCTCAGACATTGGTGTTGTACCTAGCAGTGCAGACCTTGATCCATTATATTATGATAATATTGCAATAGTGTTGATTGCCAAGGAGTCCATGTCTCAATAGAATACAAAGCATATTCTTCGAAAGTTTCATCTCTTGAGGGACTTTACTCAAAGATTTGAAGTGAAAGTTAGCAGATTATCCACAAAGGAAAATGTGGAAGACCCCATGACTAAACCCATTTCTCAATAGAAGAATGATTCACATGTGATAACTTGGGGATTGAAACCTATTAGAAGTTGGCTCTAGTGCATGTGGGAGTGTTGAAAGTGGGTTCCCTAGACCCAACATTTTTTTTTACTTTGACTACCATTACCTGTATTCAGTTTGTTTTTATATATGTGTTTATCTTTCCATGATTGTGTAGATACTTCTACATCCAATTTGTTTATGGAAATGTCCTTAGATTAACTGTCACATCAAAGGGTTATAATAGGTCCCAGGCTATAATGAGAACCTTGATATTCCATGAGAGTAATCTTAATCTAACGTCTTATTGTCCAATTACATCATTCTGAAAGGACACAGATGATGTGTTACCATCAGGTGCTGGGGGCTCATAAGCATTGAGACTTATTCTCGTGAAGTTTGAACATGATTATCTCTAGTAATTTATATCATGAGGAAAAACCCACTTAATAGGAACACCACATGTTTCAGGTGTCATTGGACATTCCTCTCTATAGACATGTGTAATGGCCTCCTGACATGAGATCATTATCAATGAATTTCATTTAATTACGTACAATTAATGTATGGAATAAACCATGGCGATAAAGTCGTGGTGAGGTACTTTGTATCAGGTACGTCATTAATGGCACAGAATTGATTGAATTATTGAGAAATAAATTGTCACTTATGTGTTCAGGAAGAGATATCTTAGGCCTGGTAGATTAGGATGGTTTCACCTTCAATTAATTCATAGCCAGGGTAGTCGAAGGTAAGACTGTCCCGAAAAATCAACAAATGAAATAAAGTAAGATAAAGAATGATGACACTATTGTGGATTCTGCTTTATTGAGATATTATTGACGAAGAGATTATATTACATTTTCCATGATCATTTGGAGGCGGTCATTTCTATGATATTTTGATATCCTTATAGGGGCCTTGATGGGTTGCTAGACCCTGCTCTTGGTTGTTGGGTATTATCTGTTGCTGTTGAGGTAAGGGCCTAGAGGGTCACACAACATAGCTCCTTAAGAATCTACCCTATTCTGGGAATAGGAATATAGAACTTGGTGGTCCCCACCAAAGGGTCCGACCATTATCCAAGTTCTATGGATCAACAAATAATAAATATTTTCATTAAATATTAGAGTTTAGAATAATTCACTGGATTTATTTATTATATGTATTTACAAGTTATATTGTAAATACAAGTATTCGAATGGATTTTATTGTCCTAGGTACATTTGGTTTTAGCAGGATATGTCAGTTGAGTTAAAGACTCAAATTTATCACGTAATATATATTTATATATTACATGTAAGTGATAAATATAAATACTATTTATGGAACTAATTTATTTGTCATAAATAATTATTTATACTACTTATATAGAATATGTTTATTACACGGGGTCCGGGAATCCATACAGAGTGTTTTTAAACACTCCCTATATATGTGAGGCAGAGGCTCTCCCATGTAGACTATTCATGTGTCACGACTGAGAGATTCTCTCTCCTCCTGGAATCTAGAGACCGAGTCTCTCAAGAGAAGGATGATCGTAAAAGTTCATCCATCTCGGATTGAAGCTTCTTCTTTTGTGGTGATCATCATTGCGCTGAACTGAACATCGAAGATCCACGCTAGCACCTGGATCTTGATGAACAGTGCCTGAGTAGATTCAAGAGGAATGTGTGGCTGATCTAGAGGGATTTGGCGTCGGATTCTTTGAGCAACGATCGCTGACGTCCAGTGGAAGACTTGCACATGCTAATTTTGAACAAGGTACAAGTTTAATTTATTTTTGTGCTCTGCATAAATTTTGCGTGATCATCAGACCAAACTGGGACAAGATCATCAGAGTTTACATGGTTATATCAATCCGGTGATGCAGAAAAAATTTTAATTCCTAGCCCACCAGCTTCTCCTGCGTCATCCCTATACCCAACAAAATATTCATTAATAATGCACTAAAATTAACTTTAAATGAATCACAAAATATGTAATACAATAACAATATATTCACATATCCATATATAGTATCAAAATCCAAAAAAAAGTTATCACATGTAAATATAATTATCAAAATGTGTAAAACATTATATGAATAAATAATACATTATTAATTAACTTTTAAACATAATTATTGTTTAAATAACTATCATTAAAATTATATAATATATTCTTGACTAAGATTAAAACCCAAAAATTAAAATGATTTTTTCACATATTCTTCTTATATTGGTCTCTAAATCAAATTATTAACTCTTAAAGTAATATATAATTTTTTTTATTACATGGTTATATAATCTTACAGTTATGAAAATCATTTCCATAATGAGCTCAATCTCTAAAAAGGAATATATACTCCCAAAATATAATTCATCCTTTACTCCCCAAATAAATTCCCACAATTTTATTTTTACCATAATCATAGAAAGTTATCAAATTAGTGATAATCTATAAAATAAAATTAATCACCAAATTACATTTCAGTCCCATGGTAATCTACAATATATAAAATATAAAATTAGTCTACACTTTTTAATATCATATTAACTAGGAAATCACATATTTTAGTGGTAGGGAATGGGTTTTTGTCGCCCTTGGGTTATGGGATCAATTCTTATAGCCTTACCATATATGACAGGACGTCAACATACCAATGGGTTTCCCTTTTTATAATACATTATTTATAAAATCATGATATATTCCTATATTTAAGATGAACATCCTAAAAATTTTATGGATCCTTAATTCACATTTTAAATTATTGATATTTATATATAGCTCATTTTCTAATAAAAAAATACTATTAATTGTCAATCATTTTCTTAACATCAATCACATTTTGTAACAAATGATTATGTAACCCTTTATCATATAACCATAAATTACTCTCTCTAAAAATTATCACCGCTATTCAATGGTATGGATTTCATTTTACATTTGTTTATAAATTTGGAAATGAAAATTTACAATAGAATTATTTATATTTATCCTAATATATCAGAATATCATTTATAGACACATAATTCCCTCAATATCATTATTAAAATAATTATAATTTTTTTCATCATTTTATAAATGATTGGAAATAATTTTTTATAGTTTTAAAATATAAATACAATAATAATTCATTATAAAAAATTCATAATTTAAATCCTTACATTAATTTTTTCCATTATTTTATTGATATCCAATTTATCATCTAACATGAAGTCCATATATCCATAAAATAAATATTCAATCCCACGGTGGTAATTTTTATTCCAAATAAGATCGATGAATTGTTATGTAGAAATCAAATAATAAAGATTTAATGAACTATATAATTTCCGATGGAATGAAACGACATTAGGTTGATTGAATAGTTTATTTTTTGTGATTTTAATTCTCAAAAATCATATAATATCATTTGAAAAAACCTTTTTTCAAGAATGTAAAGATTAAATCATTTGGAAAATATAGGAACGTTGAGTCAGGTCATTTTAATGTCATATTGTTAAACTATCATTAATATATATGAAGAAAAATCATAAAATTATGAAATGAATCAACGAATGTTAAATTTAAAATTTTCCTTGTAAAAAAAATACCAATATAAATTCTATAAAACATTATAAAAACAATTTCTCAACATTTAATTTAAAAACATAAAAATTAAATAATTTGTTTACATAAAATACTATCTGAAACCCTTCTACATAATATCACAAAAATTTAAGATTATTCTTCTCAAATAACTTTTTTCTTTTAACGTAAAGGTAATATTTTCCCCAAATTAGAAAAAATTGGTGTATTTACCTTTGAACATTTAATCAACATAAAACATAAAAACCCATATTGGAATCCTTAACACATAGGATAATATTACAAGAAAATATTTTATTCAATAATGTTTTCTAATCCCTACTCTGATACCAAATATATTCATGGACGTAAACATTTCATATTCTTGTAGAATTTAAATATAATTCAAATTCTTATGTTTACCTAATAACTTTTAGGTTTTGATTTTAGGTAATTAATTCATTACTCGCACATTATAATACCATATATATACAGTGTGGGCACTTATTCTATGCATCCAGTTCTCCCATAAAATAAAAAAACTAAAATTATAAAAGTTATCTTTTAAATAAATGTTTTCCTTGCTTTCAACAGGACTACATATTTTCTATAACAAATTCATAAATCCAATTAAAAACATTTTAAAACATGGTATGAAAAAATAAATCTAAGATCTAGATATAAACATAATAGATGATAGAGTTAGTCTATTTTTCTTTGTCAAATTATATTTTTTATCATAATAAAGAATTTCTTACCCCACCTTCTATACCAATTTAGTTTACTAAATCATTTTAATTTGAATAATAAATTTAGAAAAAATCTCTTTAAATATTATTCAATATATTCAAAATATTATAATAATATTTTAAAAAATTCATATATCCCCACTGAAAATGTAGCATATTTATTCTAGTAAATAGAAGTTGATTATCATAACATAAAAATCATTAGATTCCCATAACATTCCATAAAAATAATAAATAAATCAAGTAGGTTACATGTGGAATAATTTTTATATCACTCATAAAAATTGGATAACCATAATTGTTAAACATATAATAACCACCATGGAGACATAAAAATTGGAAATCATATTTACCATTAGAATTTCCATCAGAGTATATTCTCATAATATCGTAGAAGAAACCAAATTATTTAACTTTGTCCCTTTAACCAATACATTGGAGAGCTGCATATGGCTCACCATACCTCGTATAATAACGATACCAGCGAGACTCACAAAAATTTATCCAGAATAATAATATAATATATATAATATTGCATCATAGAAATGGCCTTATTACCCATATAAAAATATTTTGGATTATTTATATATCCATTAAATTATAAAAACTTTTCAAAATATTCCAAACATAAGGAAAAAGGTATTTTAATAGAAAAACTAATGAACATTTTAAATTAATCCAAAAATAAAATAATCGATATAGTGTAGTCAAAGGTCATTGTCTCTATATAAAATAACATAGAACATTTCATTTTCCTTTTTGAAAATTATGATAAAAAATTCTATAAAACAGTTACATCTAAAATAATATAAAATAATGTTATTAAAAGCATAATGTGTAATTTATAAATTACTTATATACATAAATATAGATCCATAATATAATTTGTAAAATCGTTCTGTTGTATTGAAAAATGATTTTAAGCGAAGATTTATAATAACATTGATAAACAAATTATCACTTACATTGAGTCTGACTTCTCAAATGTGTTCCTTAAAATTTATAATAATAACCCTATCATAGTTTGTAAATTTCATTAGAAATATTTTTATTTTTTATTCATTTTATTTTACTCCCTACCATGATATATACAATTACATAGTTGGATAAGTTCATATCAGTCGTTTTCACAATATTTGGTTCATAGGTCACAAATGACTACATCGGTGAGTTGAATATGGTAAAGGAGGTCATTATTCCATAATATAATAATAATAATAAAATATATCATTTTATTACATCAATTATAATTTGAAAATCAATCATTAATTAATGAAATGAAAAATAAACTATTTTACAATCATGGAGACGGCTGGCCGCACATATGATTGACTACATATCCATTTTTCAATGATAATTATTGAAAGAAGGAAAGTATCATTTATATGAATATAATTATAATAATAATAAATATATCATATTACTTATTTAATCAAATTTATATTTATAATTCATGTGATGAGTTGATGAAAAATGAATCACATCACTTCATTGAGGTGTCAACCCACATAAACACACGAATGATGTTAGCATTTTTCAGTGAATTGAATGGTGTGAAATTAACTAATACCTAATGATTTTAGAATAATAAAAATTCCACTAATATCATATGAAAACTTTATTCCAATTTTTAATTATCAATGATATATGGTTGTGAAAAAACAATTACATCTGTCCGTGAGGCGGTAGTCTTCTGTACACACAAACCTTGAATTCCTCTCCGATTTGGATGTGTTTTGAGATGTATATAGGTTATACAATTAACAAAATAAAATATAAATATATGGGAGATAATTATGGTTTTATAGCATCATGTTTTGGAAGTATTGGATGGATGACTAATATGAAATAAAATTATAACATTTAGTTAAAACATAAACTCTTCTATGGAAAGTCTCATTTGCAGAACACCTTATCACCTATATGATTGGTATTTTTCATAAATTAATAAAAATAAAAAAGTGTTGTTGGTTTATAGTAAGATATTTATATAGATATATTTTTAGAATAGAATTTTTTATGTTTAATTTAATATGAAGAACTTGTCACTTTTAAAAGATATAAGAGGGGAACTCTTGAGATTTTATAAGATATTAAATTAATATAAATTATTTTCTCCATTAAAAATGAACCAAATCAAAAATATTTAATGAAAGTATTATGGTGATTATGAAAATTCTCATAAAATACATTTTGGACATGTATGGATTATATTTTTTCCCTTACATTCTTGTTTATTCAATTAGTAACCCTTTTGATAACTGTTGTAATATTGAACCTTTTTACAATATAAGTTATAATAATTTTATTATACAATTGATAACAACTGAGAAATGAACCATGGTTAATTTCAATAACAATATAATTTTTTTTTCAAATATACGTTTTTTATGAATTTCAATTCATTTAATGATATTTTAATTAATATAAAATATCCTTAATGTATGTTTTAAAACTATTCATTTACATTGGATTTAATGACATCTAGACAGTAATGTAATTATAAAAAAATATATTACAAACCACTAAAATATATTTTTAATCTATAAATTTCATGGTTAAAATTATACTACATTTAATATTACTGATATCATTTACATTAATTTTCAATTAATTGAATAATTTTTATTTTTTGTTTTGTAATCATTTAATGTAATAATTTCTTCACATAAAATTAAAAATAAATTAGGTTGATTAATATATTAAATTTTATTTTTATTTAAATATTCATATCAAATCATATACTCTATTTATCATCATTTAAAAAATATTATAGTTATAAAAATAGGTGTATGGCATTTTTTACAATAATTTATAATATATATTTTAAATTTCATAATCACATCCAAGTGACCAAAAAATTATATATAAAAAATATTGGGTTATTATGGGTGAAGTGGATTCATTAAATTAAATAATGGAAATATTTACATTAATTTTATTGTCCGTATAATTTTATTTTTATCTTCAATTTCTTTACATACCCTTAACAATGGTATCAAAGTTTACTATGGTTAATATTTATATTGAACAAATAAAAAGGAACTTATTTACCATTTGCTACAAAATAATTGAAAATAATAATATAATTTCTATAAATACAAATCATATAATTGATATAATATAATTTAAAACAATGATGGAAAAATGAGATGAAAAATAGTTTTTTTAATTCATATTTTAGTTATACGTTGTTTTTATTCTAAATTAAACTATAAATTTCATTTTAAATACTTTTATTTTATTATTTAAATTAAATTAACTAATAAAATTTTAGAAGTAATAAAAAATGAAATTTTAATTTCTTAGTAATTAAAAATTAAATGTAGTACTCAATATAAATAAGTATTTTCATAATTAATCAAAAAATCAATTTTTTCAAAAGAATTTCAATATTTGAAAATAAAATAATTTTTATATGATGATTCAAAAAAAAATATGTATTTTAATTTTTTTTTCTATTAATTAATTATATTATTCACACACAAAAATCAATTAAAACACATTTTTTGAAGAAAATATACCATTGATGAAAAAAAGGATTTTCATTAAATATAATTATTCATTAAAATAAATAATCAATTAATTTATATTTATTTTATATAAGACCATTATAATTTATGAGAAACATATTTTCAAAAGAGTATTTGAAACAAAACAACAGATTTTGGATGAACTACGACATACTAATAAAATATTATTATTTAATAATTTTCTCAATAAAATAACAATTAAATTAGAGATAATGAATAATATTCTTATCATTATGATATATATACATAAAAATAAAATTCAATATAAATTTATTAAAAAATTACTAAAAAAAATCTCACAACATTAAAATATATTTTATTTTATAAAAAAATAGACTTCTTAAAAAATAATTTTTATTGCATTCACTAGAAAATAATAAAATTAATTTTTTAAAAATCTAGATATTTAATATTATAAAAAAACAATTATTTTTTTAAATATACTTATCTTTACTAACTTGGGGTGAATCATATGAGTTTTTCTAAAAAAAATTATTTTCTAGTGAATAGTGAATAATACCGATCTTTGTTGAAATCTCATTTTTTAATAAATTAACAATATTAAAAGTACCGTTATTTTTTAAATAGTATAGTAAATTAATATATGAATTATTAATTAATATGAAATCGAATTAGTCATATTTAACACTTATTAACAAAATATTATAGTATAGGATAATTCTTTGGCAAACAAATGATTTTTTCTAAAAATTGTTTAAAAATGCATAATGTTTATCCATTTAAATTAATAAAAATAAATTATAATTATGAAATATTTAATTTAAATAATATATATATATTTTTATATTAATATAATGACTATTTAGATTCATACAGTTAAAATAAGATAATCTTTTCCGAGAAAAAATCTATTTTTTAAAAATAGATTTTTCTTCACAGTTGGAGGTTTTAATTTAAATTAAACAGTACCATTTAAGTGAATTTAATTTGATAAAATGGATTATGTATTTATAATCAAAAATATTTATATTATATAAAAACTGAAACTATATTTTTTTCCCATAATTAATAGTACGAATATTAAGAAAATAGTTGTCGTGGTAAAAAATCAAAATTGTAAAAGAGAGTAACCATAGATTTAGTGATGATACAAAGTTAAAAAACATTTTTTTAAATTGTATAGATTTATATAGTTCTTACATATCGTAAAATCCTTCATATTTAAATTTTTCAATCATTTAGTATGGGAGTGATAACCCATTATTTAAGAGTGTTGGATATTTATATAAATGTCACTCCTCCTCTCAAATAAAAGGATACCCACACTCTTATCATTTTTATACATCCAAAAACCATTTAATTTAAAAATATCTACCAAAATCATTTCTATATTTCCCTATATTATTCAATCAGTAATTATTTTTATCTTAATGAGAATCTTGTGAGGCTTTAGCCCTAATACTAAAGGGGTTGTCATAAGAATATGTAACGTTATTGACCGACCATATTTGATCTATATATTTTTAAAACTCCATATAATCATACTTAATTATGATCATATAATTAAATTATTATATCATATATACTAAGATATTATTATTTTAATTTCATAACCTAATTCTATATATACATTCTATTAAATGGAAAAGGGAGTCATCCTTCATGTGTATGAAGGACTGACACCTCAAAAACAAATGTAATTTGTTTTCTATAATAATCTCTAATGGATTTTCATAATGATGGATTTAATATAATTTCTATTTTTATATATTATACATTCTATAAATGTAAAATATGATATAATTTCTTACATTACAATCATTTTCTTAATGATAACGTCATTCATGTGTACTATAGACTACCGATATAAGAAGTGATATGATTTATTTTTATTTCATCATCGTGTGGATGATGTATATAAGTTTATATAATGAATTATAATTATATTTATTATATAATTATAATTGTATAAATAATAAATTAGTCTCACCATATTTCAGTCATGATCATTGAAAAAGGAAATGTTACTCATGCGTAACTAAAAAATACAATCTCCATGAATGTTACATAGTTGAATTTTTATAACCAAATTTCATGGTTTGTTTGGAATGTATAGTTTAGTTATAAAAATCTGAAATATTTCATGATTATTATTATAGATTTGATTTAATATTAAGATCACTAGCCTTGGTTGACACATACATACTATTTTGAAATTATGATCTAAGCATCCTAAAAAAACTCGACGTTGACCTAAAAGATTAAGAAACTAAATAAACAATAAAAATAAATGATTAAAATTATATTAGTGTAATATATTAAAATAATAAATTAATTTTTTTTAAAAATAAGTTATTTATATATTTTTATTATTAATGATATAGGAGACATACATGAAAAATCGTGTAATTAGAGTAAGGGTTTCATCTCAAAACATCATCATTGCATTCATATGTTCTTTTATGAACTTTATGACATTTAAATTATTTATAAGTATCTCCTTTTAAAATTATATTTCTATTTAATCATAAATAATTATATTTTATGTTATAATTCCTCTAATTTATTCTCTGAAAGTTATTAATCTATATTTAATAATGCTGTAAGCATTTATGTTTTAATAAAATTTTAATCAGGATTGTTTATTCTCGAATTCACATTGTTTGAAATTATTTCATAATTTTATAATAAAACTCTTTAAATTTATTTTCCTCTATTTATTCATTTAATTTTCATGTATCCGTACCATTTTCCATTCTTTGGAACATAAATTAATTATTAAAATGTGTTTAGGAAAAGATTACTACATTTATTTCTCCAGTCAAACATATATTTTCTTCCTCATACATTTGTTCTTGAAATATGATCATGAATATTTTAAAAATTTCCACAAAATATTTATTCAATGTGTTTTTAGCATTATTTATTTTTTTAAAGTCAGATTGAAATGAATATTCTGGATGTTTCTGTAACGATGCACACTTTATCCATTTTACAAGAAAGTGAAAGGAATGTTTTTTAACTATTTGAAATTTATGATCTAGCCACTAAAATTATAGCTCAATTAATTGAATTTTTATTTAGTCTCGAAATTTATTTGTATACAATGTTATTTAAACCACTTTTTTTAATTTTTAGGTTTTCAAATATGATTTTATATATGGAAATAAAACATTAATCAATATTTTTTTATTATTTTTAGATGTTCTATTATCAATATTAATAACCATAAACGTTATTTAATGATATGAAATTTTGTGTATATGTGTCTTAAATATATATCCATACCACTCTCAGATCCTTTGAGAAAAAAATTCCTCAATTGTTACCATTTCTCCAATACCTTCTTTAAGAAATCCATTTTGATTCTGATATGATACAAGATTATGAAACCCATTTTAATCCCATGTGTAATTTTTTTATAATGTATGATTGATTTCCTTAAATGGTTAAATATTTATATACCTATAATCAATGTGAAAATGTGTCCTAGAATTACTTATCACTCCAATAAATTAGGTAATTTTTTAGTTTCATGAGACAAAATGGATGGGATTAGGGAGTGATCGTAATCCATTATGGGACTTTCCCCCTTATGATGTTTTATTAGTGGTAAGTAATGAATTACATTTATATCATTATTTATATTGTTTCCAAATTATTCTATTTAGATGATCTCTTTATAGCATGCTCTATATATCATTCTCCCTTTTTATTACTCATGTTAATTTTTTTAATAATATAATTTTATACCTTTAGACTCTCATGTTATGTTTCATTATCAAATTTATTCTGTAAATAGGTTTTTAGCTCAATGATTTCATTCATGTATTCCCCATTTTATCACATATAGTTTTAAGATAAAAATGAGAATTTTGGATCTCACTATAAAGAATAAAATAATGATTCCATGTTTTTGTTTCAACTGATATATTATAATCCTTTTTTTAAAGACACTAAACCTTTTTATAATTTTTTACATGAGTGGATACTTATATTTAAAATAATTTAACAATATGTATACATGGAATGTGTCACAACATTATAAAAAATAAATATATATAAATATATAATCCGAAAATAATTCAATCATATTCAGAGCCCCCAATTTAATGGATATGTTCTAACAGTAATATTTAAATAATAATTTGTGATATGGTTATCCTTGGTATTGTGTGTCATGAACATTATCAAAAATTAGATCCTTCAATTAAAAATTATGATATTAAAAAATTAGTAGGAATTATGAATAGAAAAATTATTTTTGTTGTATTTCTTCAAATATCATTATCTACAACATCAGTGTTAGAATATTATAATTCTAAATTCATAAAATTTATATACTAACATTAATTAATTTAATGATATTTACTATTAGAATATACATCAAAATGATGATTTAATGACACTTTAGTAACTAATCCAATTTTAGTTCGAATCATAGTAATAAATTTTGAAGAGTTAATCTTTTAGAAAATTAAATGATCTATATCTCAAGTATTTTCGACAAAATATATAATTATATTGTTTCATTTTAATAATAAAATAATTTCAAAAATCATATATGGAATTCTAAAATGTATTACGTTGTTTTAAGATTATTCCCATATTCAAAGATGTTATGCACAATGAACTACTTCTTTGGAAAATTCAAGGTTAAATTGAATTGTTATTTACAATATGTAAAAATATTTTCATTAAACTATATATCAATATATAATTGTATCATCATTATTAATTGATTTTAATTAAGAAAAATTATATAACTTCTTTCACATTGTATAATTTTTCATTAATACAAGGAGAAATAACATAGAACATAGTAATGTTTCTTCCATATGAAATGAGTTACCAAATAAAATGGTTATAGAAATATTATAAAAATTTAATTTTTAAAATCTAATATATATTTGCCTAAAAACTCTATAATTACACTAAATGAGATGGAAAATGAATCATGTGGAATTTGAGAAACATTCTAGATAGTGTAAAATGAGATGATAGGAAAAAATAAATGATCAGGACCTATATTCAAGAAAAAATATTTATCACTAATATGGATCATAATATTGATTAAAAAAATATCCAATCATCTAGTTATTCATTGGAAAAAAATAATAGTTAACATACAACCCAAAATGAATGAATGTTGGTTTGTAATTCCAAAATTTATAACTAAGTGGAATCTAATAAGTGATGATAAATCAGTGAACTATAATAAAGTGTTAAAAAATGATGGAAGCTCATTGTGAATTCATAAACTCACAGATAAAAAAATAATGGAAACATATTACATCTATCACAAACTAACTTGTTGGGGTCCAACCCATGACTACCCTAAGCCCACCTCAAATCGGCTAGGGGTAGGAGACCAATACCGAGTCAGCATATCCCAAAAATGGGAGGCATTATCCTTATTTACATGTAAACATGAACACATATCCATTACCATGAAATGTTGAAATGTAAAAAACTTTAAGAATACACGAATAAAAAAATTATCCCACAATATTTTAGGAAAGTGAATGTACTATAATCAAAAAATGGGCCAAATACAAAAAAAAATTTATAAAGAGTCCAAGATGCTCCACAGTAAAGGGATATGTCAAAAGAATTCTCCTAGTAAACACATTAGTCTATAAAGATCCATCTAATCTCCACCCACTCCCTATAATCCCAAGACATCGTCAAAATGGTCATTGTCTATACAAGACACAATTCGTGTAGCTAAATCTTGCATATGGCTGAGTATAACAATTCAATGTAATATCCTCCTACCACACTAAACTAGAAGTACCATTTATATACAACATAATACTCGATATAAATATAATAGAATAAAGAGAAAAAAGTACCCAGATATACTCAAAATGGATACCACACCATCAGGACATCACAACCAACAATCATCCATAAGATTATGATTGATGCAACGCTCATTCCAAGAGATCTCACTCCAGGATCCTTTCTATTATCAGAGACAGTAGATGAATATGACTAGCACATTTGGTCCCCAACCAATGATATGCATCAGTCTATGCGGAATATGAAACATAGATAAAGGAAATTCCTAAAACGACAGAGGGATACCACAAATCCAATCTTGATCAGCCCTATATGTAGGGGATTATATGGTTGTTATTTCACAAACCCAATTGATGTGGACTGCTAGTTAAAGGGTCAAATGCTTTATTAGTTAGGTCACACTAATTATATAATCAATAACTAGGTATGATATATGATCACTCTTCAATTTCATGGAGGGACACCACAACTCAATCAGTGAATGGGTCTCTAGAGGGGCTCAAAGATCAGTGATGTGGGTGTATTGTAACATTGTACCCTAGAAGAATACACAAAGGTTACTCACATAAACTAAAAATGTCAAAAATATGAAAATGAAGGTCTAGAAACATAGGTGATTGTAGTACACAACATGTCACATCGTGTACATGGCGTGTCTAACCATCTTCTGTCTTTCTTATTTGGATGAACCTCACATGACATGAAGTGTCTATATGAGAAGTATGTATAATATTTTACATGGTGTGTAGAGAAACACATTTTCATGTCTGCATTTCCATGATGTGTCCCTACACCAATGTGGATTCCATGTACCAGTATGTGTATGCCATGTTGTCTCTATGTGGCGATACATGATGTGTCTGTGCCCATGTACTCCAACCCTTGTCTATGTACTTATGTAGCACATGCCAAGTCAACTGAGGAGAGTTACAAGCCATGGGATAGGGTTCACACCTCATGTGATCATCATCTTCATCCCAAAACCCAACCACTGAAGAGGCCCCACTTGTCTTGTAATCCCGGATTACACGCCGTGTGTATCCAAATTTTGTAGAATCCCAGATCCATGTTGTTATGACTCCAATGATACTTAATCCATCAGTTTCCAACCTCACAATGCTGGAAAACAAGATATTCTCGGTCTTCCAATACCTTCAATCACCAAACAATGTGTTTCATCATTATATCCTCTCCAAAATAAGATCAAAATGTCATTCATTATTTTACATGGAAGAAATAAATTTCAGGAATCATTCGTAATATTATTTAGTTCCACAACCATCACTACTCCTCTGTCATATCATGTTGATCATGGACATGCGATATCGGGTCACTATTCCATGAAATTGTTGTGCAATGATCGATTGATCAGGAATATTCTAAAACCAATCCAACAATTAATGCTCATGGTGAAACATGAAATTGTAGGAGAAAATAATTATCAATCAAGCGGAATGAAACTTTATTGATTTTCATGTCAATCATAACTTGTTACATCTAGAATGGTTAATGAAACCATCAACGAATTAAAAAAAATAACTTCCCTCTATAAAATACCCTCAAAATAAACCCCATCTTTCAATACACATGATTTTTTTATCAATCCATTCTTTGATTGATTAATGTTCATTGTATAAATTAATAACGTGGAAGATAAATCAAAATCACAATCCCTACATCGATTTGGATTGGTCACTGATAAAGAATAATGTCATGACCATCCCAAAAAGGACTATACCATGACTACCCCTATTGCGAATCTAATAGGCCAAAGTCTAGTAACTAGCACTGAGTAGTAATATCCCACAAATGGGAGGCATTTTCCTAAGTACTTGTACACACTCACATGTCTCCAATACCAAAATACTAAAAAGTAAAAACACATTGTAAAATAAGGCATGCATACCACTCTATCCCAACCAATAGTGTATGAAGGGAATTCAATGTGTGGTAAAGTACAATTGGTCCAGAATATTATCCATCCCAAAAATATTGATTCTATAAAAAAGGTCATGTAGCTCATCCACAGAAATCCCTACCTAAAGGGTAGCTATATGAATTGTTGTATGAAGCTGCAAGAGCACACCTAAGTTGTCTGGTCTCTCTCTATGAACCACTAAGTCCTAGTCCACCAATTACTCTTTCATAGTGTTGGTGATCTTCACAAGACATGACACATTCAAGAAAATACCATTCATGGGTGGGTAAAAAAATACTTATTAGAACCCCCAAAACACAATTTAAAATACCACAAAAGAAAACATAACTAAGAAGATTCCGTCATTTCTATACTGGTATACGTCAGTAACGCATATACACTGAAGTTCAAGGTATATTCCTAAGGGATTCGACAACTCAGGGTCACATCAACTGTAAGTTACATTGTAAAGGGGTACATCACAGAAAAATATCATCAACAAGATTCTTCTCGATGCAAGAACATTTTGGCCGAATTCACTCGTCGAGCCATGATTTCATGAAGGACCCTTGCAAAGAGATACTTCTAAATTGGGAACCAACCAATGATTACACACTAGTTAAAGATCATGATATACCAAGAGTGGATCATTCCTAGAGAATACTAACAACCCAATCTATATTATCACACAACGTAGGGGATTCTCCTCAGATAATACTGAACACCCTACAAATTCAGCGTGTAATGCAGGGGAAACATCATAGATAACACTAAAAACACTATCAATATTTCCAACTATATAGAGGACTAATTCCATGTGATCATAAGTCACATAAATTCCCACAAAACTACATAATGGGTGATAGAAGATAACTCCAGTCCCAAGGAGGGAAGCCACAACTCGATCTAGAACATGGCATGTAGAGAAGACTGTTATCTAGTGTTGTGGATGTAATGTCATACTAAACACTCAACTAAAGAATAAAGGGAAACTCACTGCCAATACTAGTCCATTATATAAACTCACCAAGACATCTCAAAAAGAAATTCCTTGTCGTAAGGGTACCCATACCATAGATGGATCATCAAACAAACATTATGATTGAATGTTCGGCCCATTTTAGTGGAAAGGTATGACATGTGTCCGACCCGGGTCCGACCCAGCTTGACCTATACACTAGACTAGGTCCGGTCTGGCTGACCCGACCCACCCTAGCCCACTATTCTTTGTCTGACCCGACCCATTGGTCTAGGATATCTAGACTATTAGAGAGGTGTGGTATGTCCCACCCGACCCACTATATGCAGGATAGTTCCTTCAGCATGTTTCATTGTCTTACACTCATGGTAAACATGGTTTTACTGTTCAACACAAACATCACTGAATCTTGGCCCCCTCTATATGATCAGGCCTCCACGTACACAACCACTGGTTGTCACATCCCTAATCGACACATGCATCCTCCACCGCGGAATGTTCCAACCCGGTCCTTTATGGATCACAACCTCACGCCATGCCGTTGGATATCATAACAGAAACTATCTTGCATTGTGCTCTGCCTATCCTAGACTCTCACTAGGCCTCATCATCAACCACTACCAATCACCCGATCGGTGGCCTACTGTCTGCCTCGCTCCCCGCCTTGTCCTACCGGCTTATTGAACTGCCTGGATTGGCATCGTTGCGCTACAGGAGTCACCGCTCCATCCACCACCTTAGGCAATTTACATAGTCAATTTCACCACAACATTACTATACCACCTCCATTATATCAAATCCTTGGTCTTGGATCATTTCATCACGGATTTAAGGTGAAAAGATCCCTCATCCATACTTAGCGAAGAATGAAGAAGAGAAGAAAATTAAAGGAAATAGATAAAATAAAATGAAAACAGAATGAACATATCATATCCATGTTCATGTTGACCTTGATCCATTCATTTTAGAGTATAAAAATGAAGAGGAAAAGAATTTAATTTCTAAATAAAAATGATCTCTGATATTCAACCCCCATAATTTCTCATCCCGCAAGAATGATTGAACCACCTATAAACCTCTTCGTGTTTTGTTCCGCATTCATCATTGAAAATTTAGAGTAGGGAAAAATCACAATTAATACCCTACCTATGGTTTATAACTATATTTGGTGATGGGAGAAGCTTTTTTTTCATCGTTTGTCGATTCGTCGATGATTGATACGAGTTCTGACCTCTTATCCATCATCACAAGTGAGAGAGCCCCATTCTCCTTGACTGAAGGAATCTCTAGGGTGGTGGTGATAACCATAGATTTCAGAAGATGATATTTAAAAAGGGAAACCACAATTACGTCATCGTATATAGTTAATTAAAATACTTTATTTAGATATTTTACTGATTTTCACATCCAAAAACTATCTTCTATAGTTGGCATGCATAGTTCAAGGCTATGCCTCTTCGATGGAAAACACCCACTTAGGAACTCCACATTGGCCTCATATTTCCAATCTGACTTACTGTTTAATATTTATTAGGATATTAAAGATAAAATAATTTTATTTAATTATTTTACTTATGGTTATTCCATTTTCCAGTGTTTCCATAGAAGACAAGTGTCGACTAATGTTTAGACGCGCCTATGGTAACGCCAGGGCTCTATGCTCAATGGTCCCCTTTAATTTGTTATCTAAGCACCCATTTTATCATTATAACAGTTTTTCATAAAATTCATGTGCACATTATATTAAAAATATAACATTTTCCAATGAATCATTTTGGGAAAAGTGGGCCTCAGAATCGCCGGCCATCTTAGTATTAGGTCTCTGAATTTTTGAGTTAATTTATAAAAATAAAACATGGGAAAATTTATGTTCATTACATTCTCCCCACCGTGGGGATTTACGTTATTGAAATCCAAAACCATGGATACTTAAAAAGATTAGGGTAATAAGCACGAATATCACCCTCTCACTCTCATGTTCCCTCTTAGATTTTCTCGTCCTAATAAAGAACATACACCTATGGAATCGACCTCCAATGAAGGATCCTATCTTTCAGATCCTCGATATCCACTGAGTACTCTGTAAAAGTCTCCTCAGTAAATGGAATGTGATTAATCATTCATGTATCTCATCAATTGAGACCTATAGAATATGTCCTGTATTTGGTCTAACTATAGGGATTTATCCAAGATGTATGCCACCTCACAACCTCTATAAAATATCTGGAAATGGTTTATCAAACTTAGATATATCATATCGTCCTGGAAAAATATATATATGTCACATCGAGGAGAGACCCAAAAGAACACATAGTCTCCATCACCATACTCCAAAGGCCCCTCTATCCTATCAGCATAATTTTTTTTCGGCTTTGTGCAGTCTTTATCCGCTCCAGGATAACCATCATCTTTTATTTAGTCACCTGCAACAACTCCAGGACAATGATTGATGACTCTCATGGGTTATTCCAACAATCTGGTGACCTACATTGTATCCCTTACAAAGGATCGAATGGTTCCATACCAACGGTGGATGGGTAATTTTTTTTTCACAAACACCTCTAGAGGTAGACGATCCTACAAACTGCATCCAAAATTTTAATATTAACTACCGTAGTATGCCATCCAAAACCCGAATGGTCCACTCAGTTTGGAAATCCGCATGTGAGTGAAACATTGTGCTCAAGTGTACCTGGGTCCAAAATTCCTGCTATAGTCCCTTATATGAACAGGATTTTAGGTGATCATCAATATCTAAAACTATAGTTAAAGAAACTATATGGAATTGAACTACCTCTTTCATATATAGGTGTCCCAGTCTCTACACGAATCTATACTCATGAAAGGCTCAGAAGTGGTCCACCATAGTGCGTTAGTCAACAATCACCCTAATAGCATCATGTCCCCTATATTTATCTAGTAAACCCATCTTTAATCCCATCAATATCTCATCCCACTTCCACAAAGCCACCTCATGGGAATGAGTTTAACCCGCTAGAACCTGATTCTCATCATTCACTTGACGACATAGAAGGCATCGAGACCCAAACTGTGCAACTTCATTCTTCTTCCCTAGATTCCAAACTAATGTTAGAGGTCTTAGTACATCATTTCCACACCTTTATGTATCATTAACAGTGATTCATGAACTCCCTCAGAATCTCCACTCACAATGCCACTTGTAACGTCGTGCGTCCTCTCAAAATAACAACATGGTCCCTACATTATAAATATCCATCATGGATATTCCCTATGGACATTTGATCTTGTAGCGCCTTAATGTTGAAATCCCTATGTTCTTCCTCCTTACCACAATATAATAGTGGAGGAGTGGAAACTATCAACTTTATGTAAATTACTCCACCTCAATAAACAAATAATATGTGTAATCTCTCCTACTTGTCTAACACATCATTCATCAGTTACAAGTTGGATCTCCTACAGACATTGTTTTTAACTATTTTCCCCTTTCCTAAATGTATTGAAAATCTCAAATTCTTATACTTGTAGGGTCTTTATCCATAGCCTTTGTCTCAACTCTTGAAGAAAGCACTGGAACATATATATCCCAAAAAATGGTTTCTACTTCCATGTCAAGTCCATCAAATGTACTGCTACAATGGAATAGTTTGGTATAAGCCTCTGATAGTACCCAACTAATCCTAGGAAACTCTACACTTCAGTAACTCCATTGGCTAGATCCCAATCATGCACCACCACATTCTTCTCCTGATCCACTATAACTCTAGCCTTTGAAATAATGTGTCCCAAAAGTAGACCCATTGACTCTAGAAATGACACTGCCAGAGCTTCCTATAAATCTCTTTCTCATGGAGTGTGTCAAAGACCATGGTCCAGTGTATCAAGTGTTCCTCCAGAGATTCCTAGTACACTACGATTTCATCGATTAAGGCCACCACACTGAAATCTAAGTCCAGCTGGAAGATTCATTCCATGAGTCCCATGAACACTGATGGGAAATTTTTCATACCAAAAAGAATCAAAATATACTCATAGTTTCCATACTAAAATTTGAATTCTATCTTCAGTAAAACCAAATCTCGTATATGGAGCTAGTGATAGATAAATCTATGGTCTCTCTTCCAGAACAACCTTATTCCTAACAAATGATCGAAGTGGACTTCAATCCTGGGTGGTGGATACTTATTCTTTGTGATCACTTGATTTGGGTACCTGAATTCCAAACATATCCTCAAAATTTTATAATCATTGTTTTAAAACAATTGTGGCCACATAGAGTAAAAAAATGGGTCTCATGAAGCCCTTCCTTTACATCACCTCCAACAGTACCCTCAACTCACAATGCTCTGTAGGGGACATCCTATATTTAGGTGTAGGTACCAATGTCATCCTATTAAATAGGTCAATAAAAATATTTACCTACCTATGTGGTGGAAATCCTAGAACATCCTCATCAAATATTTCCTCAAACTCATCCACAATTGTTGGAAACATTTGGCTCGTAATATCCACTACACTGAGGAATGATCTATAAAACTGAAAAGAAATCATCTGCACCCTCTTATGCACGATTCCATCATGAGATTCAATGATATCCCCTTTTCATATAATGATAAATCATGTTTAATGATCATGGATGAACTACACCCTTCACCTAAAATAAACAATCTGATCATGCTCGGTGGATACTAGTACATACTGAGAATGACATCGTAAGGCGTCGACACTACAACTATATGATCTCAATCGAAACTGTCAACATTATGATTCTGGTCACACTATTGTAACTATAGTTTGACTATCACATCACATATAGTATGTGTCTTTATGTGTAAGGGTCAATTCAATGGTTTAAATAGAGACTATTTCTATCAAAAAAAAGTGGAATGAAACGAATTCACTTTCTTATGTGTCTATCAATACTAAAAATAATTTTGAATGAAAATGATAGTACCTCGATCCATTCCTAGTGTCCTGGGGTCATAAGCCATGACAGCCAACATCTATCTCCTCCCTTTTCCTCTAGCTCCCAGAGTCTGGTACGGGCCCCTTGGGGGTGGTGGTAGTAACCCGTTAAAACATCAGCCACCACCAACTACATCCCCAACACCTACACCATGTTATCCACCTGAAAAATCGATCAGATCAAGTCACTGCCTCTTCCCTGGTAGTTCATCAACCACCACTTAAACGACATCATGAATTTTGGGACAATATTGATGAAGATAGCCCCTCTCATGGAAAGGATAAAAAATCATATCCATTAAGAAACTAACATGCCCCTATATCTTCTGATAGAAGCTCATGTTCTCTGTATTACATCACACACCTACAATAGGTAGGTCCCTTTAACCCCACATCCTAGGAAATAACAACCTCATAATCAAATGATATGCTCTCGAAACCTAGGTATTATCATCTAGTTACAAAAGATCCATCCATGAATCAATATGGAAATCTAAAATCACCTTCAATTCTAGAGGTGGGTCTATGAAATGATCGATATGAGAAAGTTCCACCTGCTGACAATATTTAAGAAAGAATACAATGTGACTGGCTCCCATTAGGGAGGCCTTTTCAGACTTCCGTTCACACCCCGCGACCATGCTGTGGAAAACCCACTGGTTGGATTTGTTAATATATCCTTTAAAAATAAGATATATCATGGTAAAAATGTATACATGATGACGATACTCAATATGGACACAGAAACACAAACCATTCCAATAGGATTCATGTACAATTGTTTTTCCTTGCAAATATTGTTTTCATGTACCGAGTAATAAATCTAGTGTCCAATGTTCTGGTGTATAGATACATTGGACTTCGCACCATCACTGGATACCCTAATCTAAAATATGAACTCAAAACACTTGACACATTTTCACCAAACCAGTCTCATAGACTCATCATCAGTTAGGTAAAACTAGCCACCTTTGACACCCTTATATCATGAATCTTTCTAAAGAGGCATGTGATGTGACTACCCCAAGCCTCATCCAATAGGCTAGGAGCTGGTAACTAGGACCATGTAGGAATATCACACAAATGGGAGGAATTTTACAAAGTACATGTACACATGAACATATCTCTAAGCCCCAAACAATGACAAGTAAAAACACTTAGTAATCAAATACAGCCAGAACACTATATACCATGCAACAATGAAAAACATTAATGTAAAGCATAACTGGGCCAGAATACAATCCCACATAAAATAAAGAGCATGCAACATATTGTTCTGTAGCTCATATATATAAAACACTACCTAAAATAATGGAACCTGACAATATGTATGAAGACAAATGATACCACCTCAACTATCTGGTCTTTCTCTAGGAACTATCTGGTTGTGGTCCACCTAGGACTTCATCAATGTATACATCATATTCACAAGATGTGACACATGTGGGAAAATACTGTGTAAATATGAGTAAAAAAAATACTCAATTGGACACCCTGAAACAAAATGTAAATGACAATAGAGGAAACATCACTATGAAGATACATTCGGCACTACATAGGTATTTTTGTAACACATATACCAAGAATGAATAGGTATTATTGTAAATGATTCCAAGATTAAATTTCTCATCAAATACGAGTGACACATAAAATAGTCAAGTCACAACTAAATATTAGCCACAAGATTTGGCTTGAGGTAGGATATCTTTAGGATAACTTACTCCTTGATCCATGATATCATTAGAGACTCTTTCAAAGAGGTCCAACAAATTTGGGCCCCACCCAAAAAAGAAAAACTTGATCAAATATCATGATATATTTGTAGAAGATCCTTCACTAAGAATATTAAAAACCCTATCTATATTAGCCTGCAACATTGGGGATCCTCCTCAGAGAATACCAAAAACCCTACCAATGAATATAGTATTTTATTTGATATTTCATAAAGATTTCAGACAAACCTTCCAATATGGCCCACTGGACAGAGGACTAACACCCTACACAAGAGGTCACATCAACTCCCTCAAAACTCAATCAAGTGTGACATATGATCACTCCACTCCCATGGGGGAATACCAAAAATCTATCCGGGACTCAACCTCTATAGGGGAATTCTATCTAATGATGTGGATGTTATGTCATACTAAACCCTTAAGGAAAGAACCAAGGAAAAATCTCTTCATATACAAGTGCATTCTAAAAACCCATCATTCCATCTCAAAAAGGACAACCTTGTCTTTATGTTCCCCATTCTATTGAAAAACAGTCAAACATTCATTTTGTTTGAAGGTTATGGTAATTTTAGTGAAAAAAGTTATCCTGGATCAAACTGAGCCTGACGTGAAGACACAACCCAATCTGTTGAAGCCTCCACGTCCCATCCCATCCCACTAGGTCCGTCTGGCAGAACCCCTTGGTCCTAGCCTGCTGGACGGCTGAGCAATAGTCTTCTAGACCAAGCTAGTTAGGTTGCTGGAGCAACCCAATCCATCCATCCCTTCCCACTACATGTGGGCTATCTCATTCTGAAAATAGGCAGGTTGCACACTCCTGGTCAATGGGGACCCTGAATTCATCACAGATGGTAGAACCTTACAGACCCCCTCCCCACTAGTTCTTCCATCATAGCATGGTCTCTACGTACACGTCCCCCAGTGGTCGGGTCCTTGAACACCACCTATAGACTTCTCTATAGTGGACTCCCACACAGTCCTGCCTAGACAGAGGCCTAATATCTGAGTGTTGGCTATCATGCTCTCTGCTCTACCTGGATAAGACTCTAGTCGGGCCACTATAGTCTGCATCACTGGAAGCCCATATAGTGGCCTTCCATCTATCCTGAACACCACCTAGGGTTGCCACCTCTTTGTGTCACCTAGACCAGACTCTCCACGCCACCTGATCTATTTGGATCCACCCTTCTGGCCACCATTTTTCACCATTTTAGGTCATTGTCTCCTCTAATTATTTTCTGTATTTTCCATTACACCTCCACTGGATCGAATCCTTGGCCAGGGATCATTGTGACATAGATTGAAGTCACAACAATCCATCGTTCTTTCTTTAGAAGATCAATGAACAAAATAATATTTGGGGAATGTGATAAATACACCAGAACACATAATAAAATATCTTGTCCCTATTCATGTTAGCCTGAATCCATTGATTATTAAATTTAATAAAATGATGAAATAAATCAAATATCCAAATGGAAATCATCCCAGATATTCATCAAACATAATTACCCATCTTGTAAAAATGATCAAATCATGGATCATCATTTTTGTCGGTTGTTGCATGTTTCACATAGAAAATTAAAATCTAAGAATGAATCATAATATAACAGCACTCTACCTAGGGTTTGGATCTATCCTTGAAGAAGTGTGAAGTCATGTTTTCATCATTCATTTATTCGTCGATAATAGACCCATGTTTCAACTTCTAACCGTTCACCACTAGTGAGAGAGTGTCCATCTACTTTCCTTAGAAAAACACAAGGGTTATAGAGATAACCCTCGATTTCTGAAAAATATTATTAAAAAGGGGATATTAAAATGCATCATCATGTAACATTAAGTAAAAAATTGTTATAAATTTTAATGACGTTCGCATCCTAAAAATATCTTTAACAGCTATCATGCGTTTTCCATGGTTTGGCCTCACCTACAAAAAAACCCCTTACAAACTAAACAGTGGTCTCATATTTCCAATTTGATTTATTGTTAATTTGATTTTGGGATTTTATAAATAATATAATTTACATTGTTATTTTATTTAAAATTAATCTATTCTCATGTTTTTTAATAGAAGACCCACGCAGACTAATGTTAAGTCACATAAAGGGTAATGCCACTTATATGGATCAACATATCAATGCGATTTCTTATCAGGGATCCAATTTAGAAGTTATTTTCATTTTAAATAAATTTCACATTAATATTTAATTAAAATCATAAAATTTTTCAGTGAGTCATTCTAGGCACACTGGCCATAGAATAGCCCTTCGCCTCATCACCTGGTCTATGAATTTTAGAAAATAATTTATAAAAACAAAACCAGGTGAAAACTAAGTCATTACAAATGAGGCTTTGGTGTGTTCACTGGTGAGATACTTCAAAATCAATGTGTGTTGATCATTGATCCTTGATCTATAGTTGTTCATCTAAAAGGATTCCAGGAGTTCCCTCCAATGATCCTCTAGAGGTTCATGGGTTATATGATTAACCCTAGAATTCTTAAATAAGGATACATTAAATAAATAGTTAAATCATCAACACAATGAATTAAAATAGTTTTTATTGTTATTATTTTTTTCATTTTAAATAGATGAAAGAAATTTCAAAAAATGCTGACTCTGACCAATGTTTGGTCATGGCTAGTGTATAACAGTCATTCTGACCTTAATGATGCCCCTATATTTCAAATCTGAGAAACAATTTTCATGAACCGTACTAGAGGGTCACGTTTTGTGACTACCGAAACCCCATATCCTATAGGCCTAGGTCTATTGACTAGCATTGAGTAGACATTTCCACCAAATGGGAGTCATTATCCTAGAGTAACTATACATAAGCACACATTTCCAACCCATACAGTTCTGAAATGTTATCTAAAATAATGCCTGCAAACCACTATGATACCACAACTAGAGTACAATAACAAGTAATGGAAACTTAAATTGGGCAGAATAAAATCCCACTACAAAGACATTGTAGCAGCAGTCTAACTGAAACTGTTGAAGTCCAACCTTCTCCATGGTTGGGGACTGAGTAAAGATGTGCTCCCAATAAACACCTCGATCTTCCCAACTCTAGATATGCTCCACCCAGTCCTGGTCTTCTTAGGACACTTTCATATGGTCTACCTTCTACATAACACACGATAAGTGTGTGAAAATCTCATGTAAGGGAGATTTTAACAATACACAATATGACAACCTGAAAACAATAAAAACGAAGAACCATGTATAGTTAGATCAATAAAAGTTATAAAAGTATATATATAAAAAACAAAAAAAGTATCCTAGATATACTCAGGAAATACACCACACATTGATGTAGTCATAACCAACTTCCAGCTACATGATTATTCTAGAAACACGCTCATTCATGGATAACTCACTCATCAAGTCCTAACAACATCAAAGACTCTCAATAAAGAGGTATATATAATTTGGTCCCAACACAATGAGAATGTATATGTAATGCCTCGACCCCAGTTACCCAGAGTCAGTGCATTATTACATAACATTGGCATGATCACAATGAAAACATGTCTCGAATGACCGATCATTTTTGTGTTATTGTAATCAAGATTCATACATATGTTCAAAGTGAAAACTTGAAAAGAAATACAACACAAATTTATTCCATTGGAAACATCCAAGCCTCATAAATAATTCCATCAAGTCACTCGTAACTAAATTATTCATATCCTACGAAAATGAAACATATGAAAGGGGTGGGCTCAAACGCTCAGTAAGGGTAAGCAATACAGTTGAAGATAACATAAATATTAATCATGATGAATAATTGAAACCTCATGCATTTACCATTAATAGACATTAATACTATTATGGTAGGAATATGAGCTAAGTAAATAATTCCATAATAAAACATAATCATCGTTATTATACTAGAAGAATGACCACATTACCCATCAATACTATTTTCATAATGAAGGAATGTATAATGCCGGACATTCTCAAACATTTTTTCAAGGCCTCGGCCAAGACGTCAAAAAATTATTAAGTTCTCGGACAAAAACATAAATCAAATTGGGAAACGCCTCATCCAATTCCATGTCTAGTTGTCTCATGATACCTATTGTTGCATCGATGGGCTATAGCGGGTTCCACCCGTCACTTACTAAGTCCAATACAATCCCATATGAAAAGGTTGAAATATAACATAAACATTCGTATTAAAACTAGCATTAGAAATGTCAATATTTTAACCATAAATCATGAATTGTATAAAAATATCCCATACATAGTAAAAAATATCACAAATACTTCAATACAATATGGATGTTTTGTATCCTAATAAATAAACTTCAAATAAAATTAAAATCCATCAACGGATGTTGACATAGATGAAATCAAAAACTATTTTTAGAGAAATATCTCTTTATATTTTGAAATTATTTAAGAGTCACATAATTATAAAGAAAACGTTTATTTTGAAAAATATTATTATAATCTTGTAAGGGAAGATTCGATGATGTTATCACGATGTAATATAGCCGCCCCCATTGTATAAGTTAAAAACATTATTACCTTAATTTTGTCAAAAATTTTAAAAAGGGCATTGATTTGAAAAAAACGAAAATATTCCATTCAAAACATTTTATAAAAAGTAAAAAAATGGTAAACATACATTAACTCGTAGTCTAGAAAATATTAAACATGTTTTGGAATACATTTTTAAGAAACATTGATGTGGATGGTAAAGAGGTCCCAGTAGATAATTACATATAAACATTCTCGGATAATGAATAGATTGTGAAATAAACCTTTACCTTGTAAATTTACTTTGTACTGGGTTGGTTAACCTCATATATAATGGTGAAGCAATTGAATTTAAATTATACAAGAATCATATATATTAATATGATATCATATATGTTCTTTTATCATTTTGTTGTTAATAATATTTTTGTATTATTGTCATTTCGGGTGTTAACATAATCGTTTTTTATGTGTTTTGTTACATAATCCATGTTTTTTATGGGTAGGATGTATATTATTCATATCCAAAATTATATGAAGTCCATAAAAATTATTTTTAATCATCTAATTAAAATTAATCTTGAATGGATACGATGGAGAATGAATCTCATCGCGTTCGTGGATACTGTAATCCGTACGTACGCATGAGCGACAATATCATTATTTTGATATAAAAATAATAAATAATTCGATGGTATATCATATATAAAGAATAATTATCATGGTTTATTTATTATTTACATAAATTACATATAATTATTATATCCATCCAAATAATAATGTATTGAATACTAATTACAGCATGATGTGGAGACGGTATGTCGTACGTACGCACGTATGGTGACATGTCATTCAAAGGATGGATAGAATAATGAATATGGATGTAAAAAATTTATAATAACGTAATTATATATATAATATACTTGATTTATTGTTTTAGAATTGAAATAACAAAGAAACAAGAAGTGGAAGAAGAAAAAAACTTGAAAGAGGGTGGTGAAATTATTACCTCTTCTTCGAGTTCTTTGTTTTGATTTGTTCACAAGGGATCCTTATGTTGGATTTCTGAATAACGGAAGGCCACTATGATGAAATGAAGAAAGTTTATAGGATATTTGGGCATGTTTTTGCCGAACCAAAAGTCTTTGAATGTGTGAATTTGAGAGAAGGGAAGTTCCCTTTTATAAGAGGGGTGAGGGGCACCTTTGGAAAAGCTAGAACATATTATTTTTTAATAAAATTATTTTATTTTTCTAATGGCTCCAAAATAAGTTATTTAAAGGATATGTTGGGTATGGGTTGACAAACACTCAACCTATAGGTTTTAGACATGTTTGGGTGACTATATTAACTTAATCTGTTAGATTTAACTCTGAGTTAAATAGTTTGACATTTACCATGTCTCTTTGTATGTTTAAATTATATGGTTAATTAAAAGACTATATACTTACCAGAGAACCCCAGGTGGTTAATTAATGGATCACCTATCATTATATAAGTCCTTTTTCTGAACCTTAGATTTTTAATAATATGATATCAATTAATAATATAATATTTTTTGAAAAACACCTTTATGTCAATTTTGACACTATTTAATAATTGAATTTTTTTAAAGACATATAAACGTTATTAAATCTAAATAATTTCATTTAATCAATACTAACAGGTGATATTAACCTATGAAAATCGTGGATGTTATCAAAACATTCAAATTATATTTATTTTAACAATTATAAAACCATCTATTAGATTTTTTCATTAATAAAGAAAATACTACATCATCATTGTGTATTAAATAAATTTAATTATTAAATGTCTAAAAATAATAAATAAAACACCATTATGTAGTAAATATTTTTAAACTTGTAATTAATATTTATAGTTGAATAGATAACTTGTATAACACTAGGTAAAAATTATTTTACTATAAGATATATGCTAGTATCATTTTTGTATTTACTTTAACATAATATATATAAAGTGTCATTATCACTTACAAGTGGCTCCATGGGTTCCCAAAATCGACCCAAAGATTAACATGGTCTATCATGTATCATAAAATAGGGTTATGGCACGTTTTAGGGTAATTTAATATTATTATAATATTATTTGATTACTCTTAATTATCGGATTTACCCTTTAACCATGGTAAATAAAATATTTACCGAAGAAATTATTCAAAATGTCTAAAAATAAAAGTTGCCTATTTACACAATTTGGACATACTAATTCTAAATATGTAATCCATTTCTCTATATTCAAAACATATAATAGGTAGATAATAATTTAAAATTAATTCTCTTTGTAAAAACAAAATGTGTGTTTTTAATAAATAATAACTATCAAAAGATTGATATTTACTTATGTCCAGTTTAAATTTGAAATTACATCCAATGACCAAAATTGTATTAAATGGTAAAAATATAATCTAATTATACTTTAAAACCACTCAATATTATAAATTATCACTATAAATTATTTTTATTAAAAAATTTATTTTTAATTAAAATTTAGTATTTTCACTATTCATCAAAATATGAAATATATTAGAAAAGTACCAAATATTCACCCTAAACTAATTTTGATATTCTGAATCCAAAAATGATGTCCATTTTGAATGATAAAAATTCTAATATTTCAAAAAATGAGTATTACTATTCATAACGGCTAGTTTGATTGGTTGTTGTGTGTTAGAACACGATGTTGTGTACAACACACGCTGCTAAATTATTCATTATATTATTCAAAGACAAGTTTACCATGGAATTTTGGGGTGTTACATTCTCCTATACTTCAAATAATTTTTTCCTCGACATTTTTAGTTTATTACTGCGTAGAAAGACTCAGGTGGTTCTTCATCATATGTTCCTTGGGTTCCCACGTTTCCTCTTCCATATTATTGTTTCTCCATATAAATTTTAGCAGATGAGTCGTTCGGTTTCTCAGCACTTGTTCTCTTGTATCAAGAATCTTGACATGCTCTTTGCAATAAAACAGATCAGGTTCAAGTTCTAATTCTTTATAGGTGAGTACATGTGTTGGTTCATGTATGTATTTTCTCAACAGGGTTACGTTGAACACGTCGTGAACTTTGGAGTGACATGGCGGCATTTCCAAATGGTAAGCTACAACCCCAATTCGTTCTAGAATTTTGAAAGGTCCAATGCACTTGGGACTCAATTTTCCCTTGTTACCGAAACGTATAACACCCTTCCATGGATATACCTTCATGAAAACATGATCTCCTACCTGAAATTCCTAATACATCCTTCGGTTATCGGCATATCTCTTCTGTCTACTTTGAGGTGCTTTGATGTGGGTTCGGAATACCTTAACCTTTTCCATCGTTTCGTCAACATGTTTTGGGCCTAAATGTTTTCCTTCACCAACATCATCCTAACAAGTTGGTGTGCGACATCTATTTCCATATAACGCTTTATATGGTGTCATGTGACTACATGAATGGAAGCTATTGTTATAGTAAAATTCTACAAGAGGTAAATATTGATCCCACATACCCTGAATGTCAAGTGATCTTGATCTCAACATGTATTCTATGGTTTGAATAGTCCGTTCTGACTATCCATCAGTTTAGGGGTGGCAGGAAGTGCTCAAACGAAGCTTAATAACAATGGATTTATGAAGACTTTTCAAGAATCATGATGTAAAATGGGGATCATGGTCAGAACAAATAGATATTGGTACTCCATGAAGACTTAACACAACATTAATATATAGTCTTGCTAATCGTTCAAGTGGAAAATCTTTTATTATAGAATAAAAATGTGATGACTTGGTAAGATGATCAACAATGACCCATATTGCATCGTTTCTTCTAGGAGTCTTTGGTAGTCCCATGACACATTCCATCATAATATAATCCCATTTCCACTCAGGTATGGGAAGAGGTTTCATGACTCCTCCAGGATGTTTCCTTCATGCTTTCACTTGTTGACAAACCATACATCTTGACACAAAATCAGCAATCTCCCTTTCATGTTGTTCCACCAAAAATGTTCCTTCAATTCTCTATACATTTCAGTGCTACCAGGGAGTACAGAGAAATTGGAACTATGAGCATCATCCAACAATTCCCTTTTTAGGTCTGGTATATCAGGAACTCAAAGCCACTTCCCAAATTTCAAAATTCCATCTTCATACACAAAGTCACTCAATCTCTCATCATTCACAACTTTGATCTACTTTTTAAACACTTCACCAATGTTCTAAGAACTCTTTATCCTTTCCAGTAAAGATGGTTTGGCAACCATTTGAAAAAGTAATGATGCATAACCATCCATGGTTATTCCCATATCCATATTTACTAGATCCATGTTTACAATATCCTTTTAAAGTCTCATCTTGGTCAAAACTCCATGATTCTCTCTACTCAAAGCATATGCCACCTTATTTTACTTCCCTGCGTGGTAGTGTATCATGAAATCATAATCCTTGAGTAATTCAAGGCATCACATTTGCCTCATGTTGAGTTATTTTTGTGAGAAAATATACTTCAAACTCTTGGGATCTGCATAAATCTCACATTTTTCACATTAGAGATAATGTCTCCATATCATCAATGAAAATATTACAGCTGCTAATTCAAGATCCTGAGTAGGATAGTTTTTCTCATGAGGTTTCAGTTTTTGTGATGTGTAGGAAATAACCCTATCATTCTCCATAAGGAAACAACCAAGTCCTTTCTTTGAAGAATCAATATAAATAAAAAACTCATCATTCCCCGATGGTAGATTCAAGATAGAAGCATTGACAAATCTTTTCTTCAGTTCCCCAAAAAGTATTCACACTATTTTTTTCAAACAAATTTAATCCCTTTTTTATGTGATCATCTTCAATGGGTTAGCCGATCGAGGAAAATTCTGGAAAAAACGTCGATAATAACCTGCTAAACCAATAAAACTACGTACCTCAGTTATGCTTGTCAGTGCAGGAAATTCTTGGATTGTTCTTGTCTTAGAAGGATCAACAGAGATTCCATCCTTAGAGATAATATATCCAAGAAAATAAATATCCTTAATCCAGAATTCACACCTACTAAACATCCAATATAATTCTGGTCTTCTAAGAGTCTTTAGAATAATGCGCAAGTGATTTTCATGATATTTTTATCTTTTAGAGTATTCTAAGAAATCAATAATAAATACTACTACAAAGTCATCAAGATAATCCTTGAATACATTGTTAATTAGATCCATGAAAATAGATGGGGCATTAGTGAGCCCAAAAGGCATTACTGTAAACTCGAAATGCCCGTACCTAGTTCAAAATGTTGTTTTCGGAATATCTCCCTTCTTCAAACACAACTGATGATATCCAGATCGAAGATCAATCTTTTAGAAGTATTGATCACCATGATGTTGGTCGAATAAATCATCAATGTGAGGTAGGGGATACATGTTCTTTAATTTTTAGCATTGATCTCCATGTAGTCAATGCACAAACTCAAAGTTCCATCTATCTTCTTAACAAAAAGGACAGGGGCTCCCCATAGGGAAACACTAGGGTGAATAAATCCCTTGTTATTCAATTCATCTAGTTGTTTCTTTAGTTACAATAATTCCACAGTGGTCATTCTATAAGGGGTCTTTGATATGGGACTTGAACCAGGAATTAAATCAATGGAAAACTCAATTTCTCATTTTTTATGTTGTCCAGATAAATCCTCTAGAGATACATCAACAAACCCTTGAACAATAGGTACATACACTATTTTAACATTATTTTCCTCACCCAAAGTTATTTCATTCACTCTCTCCTGAATAATTGTATTTGTTTGAGCTACTGGGGGTGGATCTAGATAAGAATTAGGTGGTAATGATTCTGCTCAAATGATAAGGTGTTCTTTATCATCATCATCATAAATCGTAACCTCCTTCCTCTTACAATAAATTTTTCCATCATGGTCCGAAAACCAATCCATACCGAGGATTATATCAAAATCAATCATGGGTATGATGATGAGATTAGAAGATAAAGAACATTTATATCCTCTAATGGGAACGGATTCACAAAATATTATTGCGATGATACTTCCCTTGGGAGTTTTAACTGACAAATCCCTTGTTATATAAAATTGGAAATATCAAATTTTCTTAGAAAACTAGGAAGATATGAAATAATGCGATGATCCATAATCAAATAAATCATTTTCTAAACATGAGGAAACCATTAAATTAGCTGCCAACATATCTCTCGAATCATTAACCTCAGAAGTAGTGGTAGAATAAGTTTTCCCTTGATACCTTGGCCTTTTCGGAGGTATTTTTCCTTGAAACTTAGGAAATCCATTTGCATAATGTCCCATCTCCCTGAAATTATAGAATTGAACATTGGTAGAATCTTTCTTTCCCTTAAAATCTCCACCATGATGGCATTTCTGTCCACAATTGTAGCCTACTACATTTTCTTTTAGATAGGCACCAGGGTGGTTCCTTCAACAATTATAACATGGTAGAAATTAAACTCATCCCTTTTTCCCTGTTTCCTTATATCCTTTCCCAGAGTGTTCAACATATCTCTTCTTCTCTTGATTTTCTTTAATATCGTTAGACTCATAGAATTCCTTTTCTATCTTGATATCACATTATACAATATCTTAGTACGTCAAGAAGGATTGTGATACTAAATCTTGATGCAGAAATGGTTTTAACCCATAAAAAATATCAATCTTACTTCTTCAGTTATATATATAATTTGAAGCATGCCTTTCTATCCTTGAAAAGATAGCCTCACACTTTGCAACATTCTCACCTCCTTTTTCCTCAGACTGAAAAATTGTCTTTCCATATCAGCTTAATTGTCATGAGAAAAGTATTTTTCAAAGAAAATCAATTTAAACTCCCACCATTCCATACTTGATACTTTTTCATCCTCATTTGTGTTTTGACTCAATGGCCACCATTGATCAACATCTCCAGTGAGGCGATAAACTGCCATGAAAACTTTTTCCCTTTCACTACTCCCCAAATCCTGAAATAGTTTCTCTAGGGAACTTATCCATTTCTAAGCTACTAATGGATTTGTATTCCAATTGAATGATGGTGGTTTTTTCCTCATGAAGCGGTCTAACAATGATCCTCCATGTTGCGGATCTGGGTGCTCCACACAAGTAATGTTATTATTCATATCATGAGTGAGTTGTCCCTGTATAGTGAGAAGCTGATCGGCACCGACTGTATCACCATCTCCACTATAATTATCTTGAGTAGGAGGGAACTCCCTACATGGAGTGCGTGCATTGATTCAGTTTCCATTCCATCCACTAGGCTCCATTTCTAAATAATGTCATAATTTAGATTAGTTTATGAATCGAAATACATAATTCCAAACGTATAAAAAACTTAACATAAATTGAAATGATTATGGATATAATCCATAATCATAAAAAATGTTTTCTTTGAGAAAGTATATACTCATAAAACATTCATAATGTTTTGATTATAAAATGACTATTATCCTATGCATATCCCCCAGGAGTTTCGTACCCAAGAGTGCAGCAAGGCCGGTTGTCATGCACCAGTTCCCGTTCGAGTCTAGCTCAAAGTGATTTTTTGAGGTTTACCTTTATGTACATTTGTGCCAGTGCCGCCTCTACCTGATCGTATCAATACATGGATGTATTGCTTGGAAATCTCACAATGTCTCTATAATACCAAAATTCGTGAATGTTCGTCTATACTAATCCTCAAAGTCTATCTTATGGCTATGTACTCTAATCAGAGAGTATATAAATCTAGTTTCCATGGTTTGTACTAAACATTCTAGGATACCAACTATAATGGCCGACCATATATAACCAGAGTTGATGCATTATTACATAACATTGGCATGATCCCAAAGAAATCCTTTCTTGAAAGACCGATCAATTTAGTATTATTGGAAACATGATTCATTCATAAGTTTAACATTACAACTTGAAAACAAATAAAACATGTATATATTTCTTTGGAAACATCCAAGACTTCTAGATAATTCCTACAAGTCACTCATAACGAACTTCTTCATATCATGGAAAAATGAAGCATATGAAAGGGGTGAGCTCAATAACTTAGTAAGGGTAATAAATACAGCGGAAGATAACATAAATATTAAGCATGATTAATAATTGAAACAGCATGTCATTACCAATAATAAAAATGAATACATTTATTGTAGGAATATGAGCTGAGTAAATAATTCCATAATAAAACATAATCATGGGTATTCGACTTGTAGAATTCCCACATGAACAATCAATACTATTTTCATAATGAGGAAATTTATAATTCCAGACATTCTGAAACATTTTGTCATGTCCATAGACAAGACGTCTAAAAATGATTAAGGCCTCGGCCAAAACCATATATCAAATTGTGAAAATCCTTGACCAATTCCATGTATAGTTGTCTCATGAGACCTACAGATGCATCGAGGAGCTATATCAGGCTCCACCAATCACTTACTAAGTTCAGTACATTCCTCATATTTAAAGGATGAAATATAACATAAACATTCATATTAAAACTAGCATACGAAATGTCAATACATTAACCATAAACCATGATTTGTATAAAAACGGCACATACAGAGTCCGACATATCACAAAACCTTCAATATAATATGGATGTTTTGTATCATAATTAATCAACATCAAATAAACATAAAATCCATCAAAAGATGTTGACATAGATGATATCAAAACCTTTTTTTAGAGAAATATCTCTTTATATTTTGAATTCATTTAAGAGAAAAATAATTATAAAGAAAATATTTATTTATAAAATATTCATATAAGATTGTAAGGGAAGCTTCGATGATGTTATAATTTCATAATATATCCACACCGTCCGTATAAGTTAAAACATTCTTACCTTAATTTTGTTGAAAATTTTAAAAAATACCTTTTTTGGAAAACGACAGAAAGATTCCTCTAAATTTTTTTATAATAAGTCAAAAAAGGGTAAAAATGACTTTAAACCATAGTATATAAAATAAGAAAAAAAAGTGGAATACATTTTTATGAAACATGGATGTGGATGATAAAGAGGTCCTAGTAGATAATTACGTATAAATAACCTTAGATAATGAAAAGACTGTGAAATAAACCCTTACCTTGTACATTTCCTTGGTCAAGGTTAGATTAAACTCCAATATAATGGTGAAATAATAGTTATTAAAATATAAAGGAATCATATACATTAATATTATATCATATATGATCTTTTATCATTTCATTGTTAATAATATTTTTGTATTATCGTCATTTCAGGTTTTAACTTACTTGTTTTCTTTTGTGTGTTTTGTTGCATAATCTGTGTTTGTTATGGGTAGGTTGTATATTATTCATATCCAAAATGATATAATGTCCTTAAACATTATTTATAGTCATCTAATTAAAATTACTCTTGAATGGATATGATGGGTAGTGAATCTCGTCGCGTTCGTGGAGACGGTAAGCCGTACGTATTAACGAGCGACAATATCATTATTTTGATATTAATATATTATATAATTGGATTTTATATCATATATAAAGAATAATTATCATGTTATATTTATTATTTACATCAATTATAAATAATTATTATACCCATCCAAATAATAATATATTGAATAACAGTTACACCATGACGTGGAGACAGTAAACCGTACATACGCATGTATGGTGGCATGTCCTTAAAAGGATGGATAGAATAATGAATATGGTTGTAAAATATTTTTAACAACATCACAGTATATATAATATACTATATTTATTATTTTATAATGGAAATAACAAGGATATAAGAAGTAGATGAAGAAAATAACTTGAACGAGGGTGGTGAAATTATTACCTCTTCTTCGAGTTCTTTCTTTTGATTTGTTCAATAAGACTCATTAAGATTAATTTATGCCTTATGTAAGGCCTCTAGGATGAAGCGATGGATATATAAAACATATATTTTTAGGTTTTGGCCGATCCAAAATCCTTTTAATGTGTGAATTAGAGAGAAGGGGAAGTTCCCTTTTATAAGAGGGGTGAGGGGAACCTTAGGAAAAGGTAAAAATATTATTTTAAAATAAAATCATTTTCGGTTATTTATCTATAAAAATGGATTATTTAAAGGATAAGAATGGGATGGATCCAAAACCACTCAGAAAATAGGTTTTTGATAGGTTTGGGACACTATTTTAACTTTATCATTTTGATTTAACTTTTAGTTAAATAGTTTGACATTTACCATGTCTCTTTGTATTTTTATATTATATGGTTAATAAACATACTATATACATCAAAAAGACCCCCAAGTGGTTCATTAATGGTAGACATATCATTTTATAAGTCCTTTGGCCGAACCATAGATTTTTAGGATTATTATATAAATTAAAAATATTATATTTGTTTTAAAAACTCCTTTATGACAATTTTTACACATTTTAATAATTGATTTTTATTACTGTCTTCAAAACATTAATAATTCGTAACAAATTCAATTAACCAATGCTAACAAGTCATACTAACCTATAATATTCATATATGGTATCGAAACATTAAAATTATATTTATTTTAACATTTATAAAACCATTTATTTGATTCTTTTATTAATAAAGAAAATATTGCAGCAACATTGTGTCATAAATACATTTATTTTTTCAATGTCTAGAAATTATAAATAAAATACCATTTTGTAGTAAATAATTTTATCTTTCTAATTATTATTTATAGTTGAAGATATAACATGTATAACTATATGTAAATTTTTTTACTATAAGATATATGCTTTTGTCATTTTTGTATTTACTTTAACTTAATTAATGTTAAATTCCATTATCGCTTACAAGTGGATCCATGGGGTCCCAATATCAACCCAAATATTCCCATGTTCGGAAATTTATAATATAATAGGGTTTGGACATGTGTTTGGGTAAACTAATATTATTTTAATATTATTTCTTTCCCCTTATTTACCAGATTTACCCTTTAAACATGGTAAATAAAATATTTAATGAAGTAATTATTCAAAATGTCTAAAAATAAATGATATCTATTTAAAAAAATTGTACCTCCTAATTTTAAATAGGGAATACATTTTTATATATTCAAAATATATAAGTGGCAGAAATTAATTTAAAATTAATTCTTGTTGTCAAAACAAAAAACGTGTATTTAAGAAATAATTACTATCAAAAGATTGACATCTGATTATGTACAGTTTAAATGTGAAGTTATCTCCAATTTCCAACATTGTATTAAATGGAAAAAATATAATCTAATTATACTTTAAAACCACTCAAAAGTATAATTTATCACTATAAATTTTTTTGATTAAAAAAGATGTTTATAATTAAAAATAATTATTTTTCACTCTTCATCAAAATATGAAATTTATCATAAAAGTACAATAAATTCTCCTTAATCTAATTTCGAAATTAAGAATCCAAAAATGAAGTCCATTTTGAATGGTAAAATTTATAAAATTTTAAAAAGTGGGAATTACTATTCGTAATGGCTAGTTTGATTGGTTGTGATGTGTTAGAACTCAGAGTGTCCTACAACACATGCTACTACATTATTCAATGTATTATTCAATGAGACGTGTACCGTGGAAGCTTAGGATGAAACATTATTGGTCTGAGAAGACTATGATACATATATAGGGTGTCACACCAAAAGTTGCTGGGGACACTATGAACCCATTCTGGATCAACCTTGAACCACAAATTGGGTGTCAGGCCTAGTACCCCTTGGGGACACCATGAACCCAATCTGGAACATCCCTCTACATAAGGGATATCATTTCAATGATTCTATGAACACTATTGATATGGGACTCTAAAATAAGGATCAATTCCCTTCCCATTGTGTTTACAAAAATTCCCAAATCTACACTAGGGGTGATATAGGATCACACTCCAATCACCTATTGGGATGCTACATCTCTATATCATATAAGGAATCTCGGGGGGGGGGGGGGGGGTAAATCTAGTGATGTTTATTTAATGCTACAGTATACCCTTAAATAATGGACCAGGAGAACACACTCAACCTATACTAGTGCAAACCAAAAACCCAAAAAAGGTCTCAAAATGATCATCTTAATTTTAGGGAAACGATGTCACATTCCACTCAATGATTGTATGCTCCAATTAGAAGTTATAACCATTTCAAATTGGAGTTTTCAGGGTGCCTTTGGACCCACTATCTCATTCGGTCACCCGACTATGTCGACCGAAAACTATGGTTCACTATTGTGGTCCAGCTGCGTGATCATTGTACCCAAGGTAGCTCAAGATATAGTGGCACACGGATGACCATTATGATTGAACATGTTTCTCTCTACCCTTGTTTCCACAAATCCAACCAATGTTTGACTCGAGCCCATCCCAAAAGAACCAGCCTGACCTGACCCGCTGTCCCCACCAAGCTTGTTGACCTAACATGAGCCATGTTCATGTACTTGTCTACCTGGCCTGGCCCGCTCTCCTCTCCACAATGACTCACATGATGACCCTGATACATCCACCCACCATTGTCCACCTCTACCATACACCTATGTCGGTCACCTCCATCAGCCCCACTATAGGTTTCCTGAAACTACGTCGCCCTGCTCGCCCAGACTGATGAAAATTTTAGCCCTAACACCTCCTTCTATAGTGTTAAATCCTCACCAAATTGTCATCCCAAAAAAATCACACTTCCACCATCATTTTCACACCTCCATCTCATAGTTATATTCCCATATCTACATATTTGGGTCATCACACCAATAATTGATGTTGCAATGATCAATTATTCATAAATGGTATCGAAGTGTGTTGGACAATGAAGAATACATGATGAATGTTGAATCCGGGGAAAAAAGAACCAAAATAAAATTAGATAAATGGAACTCAACCAATTTTCGTGTTTATCTCAATTAGTTTCAAGTGGATGAACAATTAAGTGGTTCTATATAAATTCTCCAAAATAAACCCCTAAAAAGAAATATCATTCAGTTAGGTGATCGATCTACAAACAAATGAGTTTATCAATTGATTTGTAATCATTATAGTATATATGAACATGTAATATTCAACATAAAAAAATCATACCTAGAGTTTATGTCGATCATTGGTGAATACTAGTTGTCGTATTGTCGTTGTTGGTGATATCTGTCAAGATCGGAATTCTTCAACAACTGATTAGATATTTTGTTGTCATGTGGTCATGGAAATTTTTCATATCTCTCTCTTTAGGGCCTCCTAAGGATTCCAATGTTTTGAGACAAACAATCGATCATTGAATTTTTTTATTAATGATAAAAAATCACTACATTTCTTCTACGATAAATAAAATAAAATAAATTTTTCTTAATTTACTTTATTCTTTTAAAAAATGCAAGACATTTTTCCAAAATCGACCAGAACCAACCAATGTTAAGTTGTACCAAGGATAATTATGTTATTCTGAACTCAATGGTGCCTTCGTATTTTTCATCTAGTAACTCTTTTAGGATTTATTACACTTTTTTAGGAAAAATATACATTCATTCTATTAATATTGTAGTATTTTTCAAGAATTTGTTCAGGGAACACTAATCCTAAGAATCAAAAATAGTCTCAACACATGGCCTTAAATAAATCCATATAATATCTAAAAATAATAAATGTAAATTGTGGTATGTTTCGCTAATTTAGAAAATATTCCACTATTTTAGGAAAATTTCACGTGTTCTCTATTTAATATATTTAATATATTTGAAAAAAAATTATGGGAACATTGGGCCTCTAAATCACGCACCGTCTCAGTACCTGGTCTGAAAAATAATATGTATAATAATTGAAAATAATACACAGATAATCTGAGATGTTTAATTCTCCACACTATGGGGATTTACGTCCTCAAAATGCCAAAAAAATGATACTCAAAGAGTTGTGAGTACTGAGAATGAATCTAATCCTCCAAATCCCATGTTATCTCCTAAAAAATATCATGCTACCATCTAACATAAACAAAAGGAATCGATCATTGACAACAGATCATGTCTTGCTGATCCTTGATCTCTATAGTGTACTTAATAAAGGTCGCTACATTGTATATATCCATCTCTCCCAATTTGATATCATCCAATGGGTAATCCATGTACCTCCTCAGCTACAACAAGTGGGTGAAATTCATTTACATTTTCTATCTATGGTGGTAGATATTAGTGGTATTCCACATCTCCAACTCTACATAATATCTAGAAAGGTCCACTGATCCCCATAGATAGCTAATTTTCTCGTACAAATCATTACAATCCATGTTTAGATAAAACATGTAGAAGTACATGATTTCCCTCATTGAGATCCAATGAAATCCATCACCTGTCATAATATGTCTTATTACTTCTCTGTGTATTCTTCATACACTCTTGAATGATCAGCAACTTCTCTATTGTATCTTGTATCAACTCAAGGCACATGACTTCTAACTCTCCTAGGTCAGTATACATATGTCTTTACCTATAGTGTTGACTTTAAAAGTCCTTTAATGGTTTTATATAGATGGTTGAATGGTAGTTATTGTTTGAGAAAAAATTCACCAAGGGTTGTTGATCCTCCCAACTACAAAAAGAGTCTAACATGCAATTTTGCAACATGTCCTCCATGACATGAATGGTCTTCATAATCTGTCTATTATAATGAGGGTGAAATGTTTTTTCACAAGTGTTACTCGGTCCCAATGCCTCATAAAATACCTTCCATGACTGGGATGTAATGTGAGCATCACTGTCAAAAAAAATTCCATCACATTTGACACACTACACGATTTTCCTAAAATAGTAAATCATAGCATGAACTATGGATAACTATTCCATACCAAGAATGACATCGTAATTCCTAGACATTGTTACCAATAGATCGCAATAGAAATTCTCACCTCTAAGAGTCATGTTATCTATCATCACCAGTGCATTATCATTGAGTCTCCTTCGGTAATAGTATCCTAGCATAAGGGTCGAATCAATGGTTCAAACAAAATCTTTTAGTCTCGAACAAGATTTGTGGAAAGAAAATAATGACTAGAACATGTGTATATAAATAATATATCTATGGTAGAAAAGATAATAATTTTACATTGTATCATCATTGGAGCCTCAGGGTCATAGGCCTCCTTTGCCTACTATTTTCCTCTCCCATTCCCACCACCTTCCATAGCCTAGCATGGACGACCAAGGGGTGGTGGGGGTAATAGGTCAAGTGTCTAACCTCCTCCACCTTCCCTTCCAGCCACTCTGCCAAGTCCACTACCAAGTGGACCACCCTGATCATGCGTCTATCTATTTCCTGGAAGTCTCTCGACTACATTAAAATAAGTTGTATGATGAGTCGAGAAATCTCACGCCCGATGTCCCCAACCATTGCAAGTAAAACGTTTTCTATCCATTCAGTGATTTGAGCCACCTTGAGAGCACTTCACCGCTGACCGTGATTCCAAGTATCTCTTCTTGAATCTTCTGGCCTGCATTGTTCCTTGTGAATATCATTAGCTACCTCTTGTTGAGGTCTCAGCTACTTTGTGACCACTACTAGGTCCCACTACTGGTGTCTGCAGTTAAAAAGACATTTTACCAACAGGGCTCACTCACATTTCCCCTAATTGGGGTAAATGCTATGAGATATGACCAAATCATGGTTTTACAAAATAAATCACTAGTCAAAGGTCTAATCCCTAATGAAACAGGACTATACCGTATCCAAGGACTAATGCGAAAGATAATTAAAGACTATTTCATACTCCAATATAGTCATACTACCTTACTGAAGATGAATAAGATCATACATATGTATCAATCGAAACATGGCAGAATAGAACTCCTCTATAAAGAGATGCTTCAAGTCTATCCCAGAGTGGGTTGTCTTATCATTTCACCTACTCAATATTCTCCACCATCACCCCCGAAGTATCTGAATAATTCCCATATAATGTTCTTCCATCTGATCAGCATGAGGATAATATTGGTGACTACCTTTAGCTAGTATTCGGCCTCGTGGGCATTTGGATCACCCCAAAACCTAGAAGGCCGCTACCTCAAAAACTCATGAAATTCACTCAAACAATGAGAATAATAAGTTAGTAGGGTTGGTACTAGAAGCTACTCAATGGGTTATGGCATAACTTGTAAACCACCCAGAGGTGGAATCTATGGTACAATTCCCAATACTGATGCTACATCACTAGGTGGATCAACCTCAATATCAAGTAGTGGAATCGTGGATGTATTTTATGTGGAGGCATCCTAAAATAAAATAATATATACCACTATCAAATGAGTATATATTGGGAGAAGACTAATGATGGACATAATAAACTCAACTATTCCAATATAATGTATGTACAATTTTTTCCCCTTAAATTATTGTTATTATTCAACAAGTTGAAAATTAGGTGATAAGACTCCTGATGTACGGATATGTTGGATTCTACCACTATACTAGAATACCGTGTTTGAAATCCAAACTTGAATCACTAAACAATATTTTTCCCAAACAATATATATGGATCAGGACATAAATTAGTTCCTAAATACTCTGATACAACACTTTCTCAACCTGACCCAGTTGGGTCAGATGCATGGCTACCCCATGCCCCCTCTAACAGGCCAGGGGCTGGAGACCAATGATGAGTAGTCATATGACAGAAATGGGAAGAATTAACGTAAAGTACATATACACAAGAACACATCACCACGAACACACCATTATGAGATGTAACCATTTAAAAGAATGCATGCATACCTCTTAGACACCATAACAGAATATGATAATGAATGTACGGTAAATAGAAAAGGGGACAAAAACATGCCCAATCAAAAAATGTAAATATTAAAACATTCTTCGAGGGAAGGAAATAAGTAAAATAGAATACTCCCAGTAAAAACCTATAGATTTTAGGCTCTAGCTACACTTCACTCTCTCCATTTACACTTAAGACATCATCAAAAGGGTCATTGTTTTCACAGGACATGAAACGTGCAGGCAAAGCCCGTGCTGGGGTAATTATAAAACTACTCAGTAGGACTCCCCAAAAATAGTAATCATGAAGTTCCAAGTATATTCATCTCAATACAATATGTAATAATAAATGTATAATAAATAAAATAAGAACCTAGATATACTCTGGTGAGAAACTGATCTATCGGGCAATCAAAACCAGCATCCAGCCACAATATTTTTCTCAAATAAACACAAAGTACAAGAGATCTCATTCCCCAAGCAATGATATTATTTGAGGAATTTAAAGGATTGGTAAATATCATTAGGTACACTCAGAAAGGGAACACATTGTTCTTTGAATTATATAAAACACAGAAAGTGAGTCTTGCACAGAACCATTGGGGGATATCACAAACCCAAATTTGATCAACCCACTACACATGGGATCATATGCCAATGATTCTACAAACCCTACAGATGTGGCCCAATATATGGGGGATTAATGCCTACTCTGAGAGGTAATGTTGATTCCACAAAAACCATATTGGAATGATACAATATCATACTCCAATCTCATAGAGGAACACCAAAAATCTATCTGATAATCGAGCTCTATAGTGGATCAAAATCATATGATATAGATGTATGTCAAATTGTACCATCATTTAGAGGAACAAGGGAATGAAATAAACCAATTCTAGTCCAAAAATGGAAAATAAATACAATCATGCACTCTTGATGGGAGTACATAACATGTCCAAGGTTATACATGACTTGTACATCTATCACATGCCTTGCTTGTGCGGAAGAACCTCACATTATTTATAGTCTTTATTTGCACAAAAATTAGAATTAGTACAAGGCATGTAGAGACACACAACATCCTACCTGTGTCTCCTAGCTCTGTTTTTGTACCAAATCTGTGTTGGTGTATTTGTTCGGGTAACCCAAGTGGTTTCAAGGTGGGAGTTCATGGCGTTTTTATTCCCATGTACCCCAAAATGTGTTTATGAACTTTAAATGTATATAACGAGTCATCCGGGGATGGTAACACACGTTTTGATAGGGGTCACATTTCATGTGACCTTTAGATTTCTCTTGAAACCATAACCAACATTGAAGGGACCCACACACCATGTAATCCCATATAATATGTCGTGTGTTACAGGATTTTCCACAATCCATGATCTATTGTCCCGGACCTCCTATGCCACTCCGGACTTCAGTTTCCACCCTCCCATAGCTCAAAAACAACAGATCCAATATCTTTGGATCCATTCCATCGTCAAACAATGTGTTTCATCAACACATCCTCTCCTATATCAGACCAAAATGTCATTCTTTTATGTGTGCGGAAGACCATGTTCTCAGGACACCTCTGTCATCTAATTTTTTTCCTCAACCATCGTCACTCCTCTATAATGTCATTCTGATCCCATATATGTTATATCGGATCATTGTTCCATGAAACAGGTGTGTAATGATAGATTGATAAAAATAGTCAAACCTCATGCCAATGAAGAATTATTCAGGTGAAACATGGAATTAAGGGATAAAAGTATCATCAATAAAGAGTAATGGACCTTGATAGATGTTCATATTAATCATGGTTCATATCCATTATAACTATAAACAAATCCATCAAAACAATTAAATCAATGAACTTATACCAATAAAATGTAAGAATAATAAATATCATCCTACAATACGCCATATCTGTGAATAAATCCATTCATTGATTGATTAAATTTCATCCTAGAAATTAATAATAGGGAAAGGAAAATAAAAATCACACATTATACCACAATTTAGATCAGTCTCTCATGAATACTGAAGCTACATTTCATTCATTGGTGAGATCGTTCAAAATTGATGTGTGTTAATGGAAGATCCTTGATCTTTCATCGTTCCTATGAATCGATTCACAGAACACTCAACAATTGTTATCCAGAATTTCCAGGGTTATGTGGATAAATAAATATTTTTTACATAAGGATTAATTTATATAAAAACAAGTCGATGTATCAACACAATGAATTAAAATATATTTAATGCAATTATTTTATTCATTTTATGCTTATTAAATTTTTCACAAATGACATGTACCGACCAATTTTAGGTCATTATTGGGTAAAACCATCATTCAAATCTCAATGGTCTCCTCTAATTTCTAATAAAAGAACCCATCAAGAAGTTACCCACTTTTTCAGGAAAATTATGTGTTTGTGATATTTATCATATTTAATATATTCTAAAAATTTATTCCTAAAACACCGGGCCTTGTAATCACACATTGTCCCTATGCCTAGTTTTGAAAATAATCCAATTCATTTATAAAAATATTACCTGGAAAATCTAAGATGTTAGATTTTCATAATACACTATATTTATTCCTCAATCTAGTTCTCTGTAGTTCCTCAAACATGCCTACATATATGCTAGAGGTTTCTGACTAATAGTGAGGGCCCAGTGTGTGAGTGTGGGTATATTATTCCCTCATATCAGAGTATAAAAAAATTTGAAATATATTGATAATTTATATATAAGAAAATTATTGAATGAGAAGGAAAGAAAAAAACAAAAATATGTGAATATTATAACAATAAATGGAATATAGTAAAGGCTCAAACGGTCATACCATAAATTCAACACTAATCAGACACTAGGTCAATCATACATATAAAGAAGTAAATAAAAGTAAAAACTTATACTACATAGACTATGCCATAACACAAACCTGATCAACACATACATATTCTCTAAATTCTATATAATCGATCCAAGGCCTCAACCAAACCCTATGTTTGTCAATATTTGAATGTCTAGTTAGGCACCCCAGATAAATACTGGCCCAAGTAGGGTGTGAGTTGGAAACATAGTTGGGAACCACCAACATTTCCACATACACAGCTACTAACTGGTCATGTATGTATATATGAGATAATCATTGGGAATATATTAATAAAAAATAGAATCAGTAATTAAAAACAATTTCCTAAATTAAATAAACCACATCTGATGCATGGGTCCATGATCTCGATTGAACATGGAGACATCAGCCTAAACCAAAATTTATCTTAATAATGTGTCATATATATATATATCCCAATAAATATATATAAACAAATATATATATGGGTATGGTATCAAAAATCATAAATAAAATCAAACCACAACCAATCATTGGGCCCATACTCTAGAGTGAAAAAAACCTTAATCCTCATGCAATTGAAGATTCCTTGAGCAGGCTATGTTACCAAGGGGGATACATGTCCAAAACATAGGATAACATATACTCTCATATAATCACTAAAATTAATTAATTTTACCCCCGACACAATCCTATAATGTTGGTACTCTATCAACTACGTCCTACATTAGATGTATCAAGTAATTAACATGCAAGGTCTAAGACCTAAGGCCATTAATGAAGGAATGTTCTTCGAGTCCATTGATAAAATCCATTGAAAATATTGTATAATGTATACTTGTGACATTCATGACCTAGGTCTATTGTCTAAGGATTCCTCTTTGAGTTCAGGGTGTACATAAATAGAAAACACAATATAATGTAGACTGGATAGTGACAATACCCAAGGCCACTAACCATGGAATCCTTCTGATTTCATTGATCTCATACCGATAAAAATCAATATAATGTTTACCTAATTGGACAAGGAGGTAGGGACATTATCCAAGGAAAATGATACAATTCAATGGAGAGAAGACATAAAAAACAAGGTAAACCACACCATATTGTGATATCCATATACATAAATGTGGTTCAGAATTGTTATCCGATGAAGTACCAATGGGAATCCCAATCATCTACCGTATAGAGTCAAGCTGATCATCTAAAATCTAGGAAGAACCTCTGTTGATCATACCTTCCTAAATAAAAACTATATGGAAGAATAAGAAAAGGGCGAGGGTGGTCGATTTTCCAGCAGACCACTACTATCTGAACATAAAAATCTAACATATCAGTATGGGTTCAAGGTGAAACCCGCTACCATATCAACCCAACCACCAACACACTCTCTTAAGTTCAATCCAACTTCATGGAACGCCCTGTGTTGATCATGTGATATAATAGAGAGGCATCCTTCTATGGATCCTCTAAGATAACATATATGTAAAGGTGTCACACTTTGGATCCTCACGATCAATAAGTAAAAATGATGCATCCTATATGGAATCCTCTTGGTTATATTCTAAATGGAGTCATCACATATATAATCCTTAGCCTCAATGATATGTCGGGATATGAAGCTAGTGCATAGTGGTTGTTAGTTTCCACAAGATTTCACCATTTAATTGCCAAATTAAATAATTTATATTAAATATAAATTGTGTTAAATTTTAAAAGGGGACATCATCCTTATGGAAAATCCCAAAAAAAATATGATATATAGATATGAATAATTACTCTATGGATGTTACATTATACTGCCTATTTTTATGATGATTTATATTTAATTTATAATGTATGGAAGCAACTATCAAGGATTTTTCATGCAAAGAAGAGTCATCCTAGGTCCTATCACACAACAAAATCCACTATAAAAATTAATTATAATGAGATTATAATTTATTAATTTAAACAAAATAATTATAATTTTTGGAACCATGTTATTTAAAATAGTCCTAATTACCAAAGTCTTACTGGTTGATTCTATTGCATGGAATCTAGGACATATCACTTTCTAACATGTCTCATTATAGTACAACCTTAATTTGGGCCAAAATATTGAACAATGGAATCAAAACACCATTCACGAAATTGAATTGAGGAACAAAGGCAATATAAATCTAAATCGGTGATGTAATAGGATGAAACATCTAATGAAGCAGTGTAGAATGCCTCTGGTATTATGATATTTATATAAAGAGTGAATGGCACAATGTTGGTATTTAATTTGACCGTGATTCGGTGGAATCAAGACCAGAATATGTAACTGAAAGAACCTATGTTATATGAATATGGAATATAAATAATCTAATCCAAATATAGTTGAAGTCCTTCCTCAGGGTTTCTAATGACCCTAATGAAATCCAATTTTTTCCAAGAATGGGGAAGAACGCCAATGGAGGAAGGGAAAAAGGGGGGTTCATGAATAGGGATGAAAGTGGGGAGAAATGGTTAAATACATATAATGATTAGAGGGGAAATTGGAAACATTATCTTCTTTAAAGAGCTTCACAATTTTCCAAACTGTGTCACAACTATATGGTAGGAACATGCGTGGAACCTCTACTCCACAAGGTAGAATCAAATAATTTAGTAGAATGTGTACAAAATGTGCACCTATACTATCCAAAAAACACTCTACCTCACATTGTTGTAGCACAAAATTAGTAAAACAAGGGACCAACCAAGTGCCATGATTTCTTAATATTACAAACCTCCTACATTGTTCCCTCTATAATAATGATTTTTTTTCTCAAACAATTATCCTATGCAGGATATAACAAATTTTTAATCATCACATGTTATAACTAACCATTCCCTAAATATCCACCATTGTGTTTACCTTTCCAGAATATTTATTCTAGGACCTAAACCTATAGAAAACTCATAGAATCTCCAAGATAAAATTAAAACCTCATTTTTTGTCTAAAACATTATTTATTGGTATCCTAAAATTCATATTCTCATTTTAAATAAATGATCAAGATTTGACCTGTCAAAAATTAAATATCCAAAATCATTGAGATATTTCCAACTCCTTAAAAATGTTTCTTACAACATCCCCATGGTAAAATGTATTTTTCCAACGAATCCTTAGTGTGCATCAAAATGAAAAACCTAACCAAACATGGGTTGTGAATTATGTTCAAATAGCCTTGTTATATTTCAAAATTTCCAACGCTCATCTAAAAACCACTTCAGGGATAAAGTTCTTGTTCCACCAGAAATAAATAAATCTCTCATTTCCATTATTGGGACGTCAAGATGGAACTTCCACTAGCCCTTCTATATCATACTATGATCAATCCATCACCCGAATTATAAAATAGATTATAGCACTCCACACCACTAGTTATTTCATTTCAACAACCAATTATTAAGAATGTTTCTACCATCATTAGGTTGTATTATATCATAAATGTTGTACTCACTTTTTTAATGATGAAAATAATTAAATAATATTTAAACTCCCATGAATAATTATTATATCTTATATATCTTATCTATTCATGATATTTATCCAACACACCATCAATGTAAAATATAAAATAAAAATGAATCACATTTTATTGTGGCGTTTATTTTCTATACCTATGCATGAGTGACATTATAATTTCCCCATGACTTGAAGGTAAAAAGGAAGATATGATATTATATTTTTGGAATAATAATTACATCATAAATATAATATATAAACTTCAATCCCATAATATTGAACATCCATTAAATATAGTGATGGAAAATAAAATGTACCACTACATGGAGAGGGTAATCTGTACGTACACACTAAGGATACATTAATAACCAATTTTATTAAACAAGTATTTATAATGGTGGATTCAAAATTATAATAAAATTTTATGACACATTCTAAATTTATTTTTTTATTTTATGTTAAATATAAAATATTTATAGAAATTTAAAAGAGAATAAAAATGAAAGTGATCGATTAAGATGATTACATCTCCCTTGAGATAACACCCTTAGATCTCATCTAAAGGTCTCTAGGGTTGGTCTTTTAATAATACCATCACCTCAAGAATGTTTCTAGGAATGTTATGATGAGAATATATTATGGTATAATTTATCTATAATTACTAATGTGGTGAAAATAAGTGACCGAGGATATTCACTTTTATAATTGAGGGGAGGGAAACATTTAGAATTTCTCCTAAGATTACTTTAATAAAATATCAATGGAAATAACTCCAAAAAAATATAAAAATTATCAGGGGTGGTATTTTAAGCTATATATAAGACCATTTTTTTAATTATTGGTATTTAATGATTATTATATAATTTATTAAAATATTATTTTCTTAAAATATCACTTTTTCAATTTGGACAGTATTAATTGCATTGATTTTAAACACATCATGACGAAAAAAAGAATTAAAAAAAAAATTTTAATACATCCTTGTCATGTTTGTATTATCTAAAAATTCATGTATGATAATAAGATTCCCAAATTATATTAATTCTATTAATTTAATACAATTTTTTTAATTTTCTATTAATTGAATTAATTTAGTTTTTCCATTGGGTAAGTATTTATTGTAACTGTTTAATTCACAAAATTTATATATAAATATAAAAAATTAATTTAATTTAATTATTCAGGAAATTACTGTTAATATTCATTCATAAATAACATTGGTACCAATGTGAAAACAGAAATGATATTTAAAACTAAGAGAGTTAAATTTTTCCACATGCTTTGGTTTAAATCATATATAAGTCAGTATAACAAACAATTGTCCACTAATCAACTCTATTTAATAAATAACGTTATAATGTTTGGATTTAAGTAATTAAACATTAAATATGATGAATAAATATGGCCATATCAATTAGTATTAACCAATATTTTCCCAAATTTCCTTATACTGAGGTGAATATTGTTACATAGTTTATATTCATTTCTGTAGAAAAATAATCTGGGACTATTTATCAAAATATATCCTGATGATTCTAAAAATTTAATCTACTTTTTCAATATTCATTTTATATTAGTGACAAAAAATTTTTGTAAAATAAATTCATAAAACACAATGAAAAACAATTTTTAGAAGAATTCGTCTTGAATCCCAAAAATGTACATATACAAAAATAATGTATAATGATAATGAAAAGTAATTATATTATATTATGTATATTTAAATTTTACTTATGTTTCATTGATATAAAATTAAAATAATAGTTATACATTATTTGAAAATTAAATGATAGTTTTATGAATATCAGTAATTTGAACTATTTACTGTAAAATCAATATTTTCTTAAAAATAAAAAAATTTAACCAAAAGATAATTATGCTATTCTAATTTAAAAAATGATGTTAATTTTATTAAATATGTTTCCTATTAATTAAAAAAATTCTTATATTTTTTTAATGTTTTTTGGAAAACATACTTTTGTGTAATAAAATGAAATTATTACAAATTTAGTAATTAATTACTAAGTATTTATATTGTGTTGGGAAATTATATATGATCATAAAGTCATTAGTTATATTCATACATAATAATTTAATAGTCCGGTGCTAACATAAAATAATAATATTTTAAAAAGTATATCATAGATCTGTTCAACTCACAATTGTTTATAACACAAGGTATCGATGAAAATAAATATATTTGAAAGATAAATTTAAAAAAAATATGTGTGTAATATTCTCACCCCACCACATTAATAAATTTAATCCTACAAAATTTTTCTTCGTAATAAAATTTTTTTCATTGGAATCTTTCTTCATGGAAACCCAAATTTTATAAGGGTTACTAAAAATTCATCATGGGAATATGGAAATATAAGTATGAAGGACATATGGGATTAATTATACAAGGATTCAAAATAGCAGGAAATTATTTTAAGGTGGTTGACATGGAAATAAAATTTATTTACGTATATTTTAGATTACATGAAAGTGAATGATCATGTTAATTTTATATATCATACTTCTGTAAACCAAAAATGTGTAAAAGACCATCAATTAATAAAAATTGACTATTATAGGAAAAAATATGTGTATGACGGTCCTTTTACTAGAGTTAAATAATTAATTTTCTATATATAATATAATTATTAAGAAATATACATACCTAACATGTATAATTTTATCCATTATTAATTTACACCTTAATCTCTAATTTTCCTCCAAATTTGGAGAATTTCATATGGATTTTTCATGGTCAATGTAGAAAAATAGAATTATAATAGATATCATAATCAACGAAATTATAAAATTATATTCCTATTATAATAAGTAATTAATAAAAACTAAAATGATTTGTTATTGTTATGATGATTCCAAATAAGTGTAATTCTTCATATGAGGGAAACCAATTTATTCTCCAAAATTAAACAATAAAACTCAATATTACCCATAGATTATTCATTGAATTTATATCTTTAAAGTTCCTCAAAATATAACAAACTGTGATTGAGACCAGAAAATTAAATATTTTTGGGAAACATTGTCCTCCATGTCAATCTTAGTGTTTATCTCTTAAAATAGACATTCCATAATAATAAAATTTCCACAATATGCTGACCATTTTCATAAATAACCAAAATCTCCATAAATACAAAATAAAATCATATATTCCTCCAAAATATAATTCAAATTTTATTCCTAAAATAAAATTTTATAATATTAAGTTTACCTTAATCATATATGGTTCATAAAATAGTGATCATCTTCAAAGATATTTTTTATCACTTAACACCAAATCAATTTCCAATCTCATCATTATCTATATGATAAAACTTATATTCCCAAAATTATGTTAACTTTCATCTTTATGTTAAATTAAATAATAAAATCCAATTTCACAATTACTAGGTCATCGCATGGTCCAGTGGTGGGCCATCCACAATTTTCAGCCCTCAATTACGGGTTCAAGCCATGTGGTCTTACTGGATGCAATATGTTATTACACAACCTCTGGTTTGTATTTTTTTTTTCTAAAACAATATTAATATTTACTATATATAATTACCAAAAATGATAAATAAAATTATCAAGAAATTGTTTTAGTCCATCAAATTTAACAGAATGTTTTAATCTCAAAGGTTATCATTAACCTTTCATTTTACATCCCAAAAATGTAATCACCCATACAAACCATAAAATAAAATATCATATTAACCTTTACGTTTATGAAGGAATTTAGAACTAATTTTCAAAAAATTTAAATGTGTTCATTATCAAATAATAATTCTTATAAATCATATTGGTTACATATTCCTTTCCGAAACAATAATTATCCCCTTTAATTTTACATCACATTAAACCTCAAAATATGTGTCAATGACTCAGACCATTTTCTCACTATCCAAATTATATACCCAAAATGTTATCCATAACTCTTAATATAAGTTTTCATGAAAGGTCCTAATCTCTAATGAAATTTAAACCATCGTCTAGTAAAAACATTAACAACCTAATACCTACACATATGCTACCGTTGTTAAATCCATTAAAATTAAATTCCTATCATCAATAAGATTTAATATGAAATCATTTATACCATAAAAACATAAAACATCAAAAAACGAAATATTTAATCACTTATATACCAATGAACACTTTAGATTTATAGTTTTATAAAATTAAGAATAACTCATAAGAACTTGGTTTCATAAAAAAACACATTCATAAAAATCAATATCATCTCCCACTATACCCAGCTTTTTAGATTCCATGATAATTCTTCATAACCAATATAAAAATCCATTCATATTAGACCATTATAAAAACAAATAATTTTCGTCATTCTTCATATCATAGTAAAATAAAACATAAGAAAGGCGATGAAAGATCCTCAGTAAAGGTAAGCATGGGAGATATCAATCTATAATCATATTAAATCATATGATAATTGTAAGGTAACAAGAACATGACCATGATGTTCAACCTCATATACAATATGAATAAGATCATAAACATCAGTAATTCTATAAAACTTCTTCATTTAAAAAAAATATTCTTAGTAATTAGATATCATTATAAGTCAGTTATTAAACATAATTATTTGTCATAAATGTGTTTTTGAAATGAAAATATGTATATCAACCATGTAATTTGTCAGTAGTAACTACTAATATCATTTTATTAGGCATCACCAACTATTTCCTATTGAATATCATGCACTTCAACATGGTTTTTATAATATATCAAGAACTTCATATTTTTTCCATAATGGATCAGGAACATTGACTTGTGTCTCATTATTTTCTCATAAGACATAATATGTTACTTAATTTATTCTAATGATATATATATCCAACCCATCACGTAATGATGAACATAATTTTCTGTGCCTCAAGATCATGACACATTACTCATATCTGAATCGATTAAAATAAATGGGTTTTATAAACATTTCATATTTTCATAATAAACATAAACCATATAGAAATAGAATAATTATGATATAATTGGATAATATTCCCATTAAATATTAAGTATCATTAAAAGATGTCACCTTATATGGAAAATGATTTTGATGTATCACTCAGAATAATTCTTGATAAAAATAACTTTTCCATTTAAAAATCATTTGTCTTTTTAAGAAGTTGTGTAATTATAAATAAAAACCATTTATTTAATGTTAACATTAAAACTTGTAAATAAATATGTTTCTCATTGTGGGGTCAATAATGTGGTAAATTACATTAATTTTTTATGTGTTAAATAAAATTCTTTCCAAAAATTTGAATGAATAAAAAATAACCTCTTTCGGAAAAAAGAAACAAAGTTTAAATTTTTTTTCTAAAAAGTCAATAATGGGTAAAAGTGATTTTTAAAAATTTAATGAGAATAATGAAAAATAGTTTTAATTTTTATTAATATATTTAAATGGACAAGAACTATTTTCATAAGTATACCTAAACATAAAAAATACTTAATAACGATGATATTGTCAAATCAACCCTTACCGCTTTGGTATCATTTGAATCATAATCCCCACGAAAGAAAGAAAAATATGGAAATATATATACCATATATTTTCAAGATAATAATAACAATATAAATTAATGGGTATTATATACAATAATCATTAGAAACATGTAGTTTAAAAGGCATGAGTCCCATAGAAATAAAAGTGAGTCAAAAGACTCTTAACTTATGTGAGACATCATTTGAATGTTTTTAAGCCCTTTTATAAAAAATTAAAATTTATTATAAATATATCCCAAAATAATTTATGTGATAATTATATAAAATATATTCCTCATATATATATATATATATATTATTTGGATAGTAATTATAGAGATAGAAAATAAATTACACTATTTATGGAGATGGTAGCATATATGTATTCATGCATGTTGTATTCAATTTTTGATGCATGGATTGAATGAAACGTAATAATATTTAACAAGTAATTTTTTTTAAAATCTTAAATATCATATATATATTCATAACATCCATCATCTATTCCATAAATGTAAATATAAAAGAAAGACATACCACATTGAATCATAGATATGGTAGTCCACATGTGCGCGTTAGCGACATTATCGTTTTACAACATATTAGTAGGTGAAAATTTAGATACGATATTGTGTTTTAAGAAGAAGAATAATTTGATATATATAATATAAAAACCTAAAACCAATTAATATTAACCATATGTGAAATATGGTGATTGAAAATGAAATGTACCTCTATGTGGAAACGATAAGTCGTACGTACAAACATGTATCGATACATTCACATCTGAATAATTGAAATGATGACATATAATGGCGATTTGATAATCATTATATTATTTAGTTTATATTTAGGATAATGAATATATTATTTTATTGCATAATATATAATATTTATTAGAAGAAAAAGGATAATAAATTCAGTTAAGGCGATTACATATTCTTTGAGATGACTCCCTTAGATCACCTCTTAAGGGCTCTAGGGTTGGACTTTTTGAGAAGGAAAAAACAAATATAATGTGTATAAGGATGTGTAGAACATAATTTGGTAGGGGATTGTTGATCTAGAAGGATCAGATTGGTGGAAGGATGTGAATGAGAAGTTTAATTTTTATAATTTGGGAAGGGGCACATTTGGAATATCTCAAATGATTAATTTATAATAAGTAATATATCTACCCAAATACATCCAAACGGCCTATAAATGTATACAGAGTGATATTTTAGACCATATATAATACCATTTTTTGAAATAATAATTTAATGACTTTTAGATGATTTCATAAAATATTAATTTCATAAAAAAACAGTTGTTTCAATTTTGATACTCTTCATTAAATTGACATTATTCACATCAATATAAATATTTAATTTAAAAAAAAATTAACACATCCCTACATGATATAAATTTCTAATAAACTATTTTATCACATTAATTCTTTCAAATTATATTATTTTTTATTTTTTTAGTATCATTGCTTTTATTTCTATATTAATTGAATATTTATTGTTCTTGTGTAATTTTGGTATTTAAGGTAATTATTTAATTTTTAAATTGATTAAAGAAATTACAATAGTTAATATAATATCATTAACAACAATAGTACTATTAATATTCATTCATAACTAAGTTCTTCTCTATGTGAACACATAAATGATATATAAAACTAGGAGTGTGACATTTTGTCACTTCTTTTTGTTTCAAAAATATTTATTCTTTTATTTCTGGAAAAAATTCCATTTAAAAAACGAATTCTAGAATAAGGTGATATTATTTGTATTTCATTAGTCTAATAATAACTGTGAACAATATTTATAGTCTTGTCACTAAGTATTAAATTATATTTTCATGATGTACCCATTATTGCGGTGATAAATGTTTCCATAGTTAGAAATCATTTTGACCAAAAATAATATTGGCAAATTTAAAAAACATTAAAAATATTTATTATAAATATGGATTAATTTTTTCATTATTCAATTTCATGAAGTGTCAAGATGTAAATTAAATATAAGTACATATAATACAGTGAAAAACTATTTTTCAAAAATTTAATTTTGGGCCCAATATTTTTTAGATACCAATATAATTTATAATGATTATTCAAACAAATTTTTTATATTATATTTAAATAATTAGTATTTATGGAACATTGAGTTTAATTTCAATCCATAATTATAATTTATATAAATATAAAATGATAGTTTGATAAATGTAGGTATATTTCATTATTCTCTAAAAAATCAATCTTTTTAGCAAAATAATAAAATTTCACTTAAATTTATTTCCTATATATTTACTTCAAAAGGGTTATTAATTTTATAAAATATATTTTATAAAATTTTAAAAAAAATATCTATAATATTTCCTAAAGAAGTCATTTTTTATGTAAACACCATTTTTAAGAATAAAATTAATTTAATAAATATTGTGTGATTAATTAATAGGTATTTATAGTGAGTATGGAAATTTTTTATAATTAATAAGGTATTTAATATTATTCATATCCTCAATTAAAAATCTTGGTGATAACATTAAGTAATATTATTGTATACAGTCTATCATGTTTTAATTTAACTCGTGGTTCCATGTAACACATGCTATCAATGAAGTTAAATATATTTAAAAAGAATAATTCATAAAATATAAATGCGTTACACTAAAATTATTGTGTATAATTCAAATCAGTATTACCATGCTAGTATCTCTTGTATAAATTATCTTCAAATATAGTCACCTCATATGTCCCATATTTATTTCAACAACCATGCATCACATAATGTCAATGTAGTTAGGAAATTCTACCCACACTCTATTCTAGTATACTACCATAGAATCATTGATCAACAAGTTCATGCACCCAAAAATGAAATCCTACTGAAGCTACTCCCAATACACAAGAACACTAAATTCCTTCTCAAAATCAAAAAGCAACATTATACCTATCTTTCAATAATCCGAGAAACTTCATGCATAGGTCTCAACATAAGAATACAATGAATCTCACTTCTTAAAAATGAATACATAAACCAAGGCCAACCATAATCATTGGTTTCTCATGGTCAAAATGAATTTTGACCAATTGAATTATGAATCAAAACTATGGTTCTATAGTTATCCCACATAACCCTACTAATCATGTCTCATATGGGGGTCACTTGGTCAAACCACCTATCAAAATGGTTAAAACATTCAACATTGTCACATAATACACGTTTTAATCCATGATCCCACCTCATTATAATTAATCAAAAGTGACTTTTGAATCTCACAAAAGGAGTAAAGTAAAATACCAACCTATATGTGTCAAATCATTAAAAAATTGGTCTAACAGGGGCTTGATCCTCATAGAAAATAATCACTGGGTAATTACCCCTTCATGTTTCATGATATTAATATAGTAAATAAAACTAATTGATAATCCCCAGGAATATTCCAACTATAATAACCTCTGGATGTTCTTGTTCACTATAACTGTATTGTATCAATCAACATCTTAAAAATAAACACAGATAAGTGATTTAAATGAAGCTGTCCAATGTTATGGTTGAATTTTTATATCCAAATATAATCAAAGATTATCCCCTTAATGATTTGGGTCTTATCATAAACACGTGGATTGGTTATGTATAATGTTGTTCCAAAGTATGGTGGAAATAACCTTATAGGTGGTTTCTATCACTTTAAATAAAAGAACATAATAAATAAATGTACAGGGCGTCCAACTCATAGGAATTATGTGACCTATAGACCTACTAGGGACATTGAACCTCATTTTCAATAGGAATGATTCCATAACCACACTATCATATATATCACCGTATATACCCATATACATTCATTGGAAGAAAATTTGTATAAATCTACTCAATTGACCATAATTATATCAAGAACCTATTCGAGAAAACTTCTATTTAAGATTTTTTTTACTCATTAATTAATTGTAATTTTCCATAGATAATAATCACACACTAAAATACTCGTGTTATGTTGAAAATATGTGTAAAATATGATGCATGATACACATGTAGACTTTGTCATCCAATAGTAAAAATCAATCATTTTCTTGTTTCTGATGGTCCAAGAGCATGAAATTTATAATATATCATAAAATCCAAACCGTATGTCGATTTTTCAAAGTAAAAAGTACATATAGTTATAACCTCATAGATCATAAAATCAATACAATATCACTAAATACTATGACATCCTAACCAAACATGTTTTCATAATGCACCATTCATATATCAATCACAGTTTCAAAAACATTCCTATGACTCTGGTATACCATATCACAAAAAGTAATATGATATGAAAATAATATCTTTGTTACCATTTTTTAGTTTCCTAGAATGTATTACACTAAAATAGTACCTCAAAAAAGTTCATTGTAAGGCCTCATGTGCAGTTTGATAAATATTAGAGGCTACTGATTAGCAGTGACAGCCTAGGGAGTGACATTGTGTACATTATTCCCTCATATTAGAAGAATAAAACAAAAGAAATTACCAGAAAACATCCTTTAAAGTAAATGATAAGTTTTAGAATAAATAAATAAACTAAGACAATAGTATTCTATTATAATAAATGGAATACAATAAAGTCCCAAACATTAATTTCATACATATGACATAGATTACCAACTAATCTAACCATACATATACATAAGTAAATAAAAAATACAAATCATAGTAATGTGATATACTATATTCATTGCGGAATACCACATTCCTGATATCCATTTACATATCAGATCCATCTTAATTAATCTATCATATGCCTCAGCACAACACTATACATAACGCAATGTGAACATCATCTCAGGTACCACAGTGAAATGGCGACATGAGTATAGTTTCATTAAAAATCCCAGAAGGGAACCACCAACATATTTCCATACATAGGGAGTAATATATAGTTTATGTATATGTGAGCTACTAATTATCATTACATTAATAAATTAATCAAATATAATAATGATAACTAAATACATAATTAATATAATCCACAATCGATCTTGGTCAGTGATCTTGATTGAACAAGCATGCACTGGCCTAAGACAAAATTTCAATGAACAATGTGGAATATCATATATTTGTTTGTGTTCTTGTATATATATCCCTATAAAAATATATACACAAATACATATATCAATATATTTATATTGAAAAATAAAAAATAAAAATATATTATAGTTGATCCATTGGTCTTTAATTCCAATCGATAAATGCCTACTTTATCTAGTAATTGAAAAGTATCTAATAATTTTATTTCACCAATGGGGATACATGTCCTATACTGAGGATCCCCCAAACATTTCTTTAATCACTAAATTAAATGACATCATATACTGGGAGACATTCTTGTAATGTTTTCATTGAATAAACTATGAGATACACTAGATTTATCAAGTACAAAACTTATGAGGATCAGGACCCAAGTATTCATACCATGGTCTCCTCTTCAAGTCGAAGTAGTGAAAAAAGGAAACACAGTATAATATAAACCTAAAATATCATATTCCTGGTCCATTGACAAAGTTAACCTCTTCATTTAAATATATTACATCCATAAAAATTCAGTATAATGTATTTCTATAAGGAAATTTGAAAAGTGTAATTGATAAATTATTTTTTCTCCTATTCCATGGAAAACATCCATTTAAAACATTTTATAATTTAGACATACATGTTCATGGACCCATGTCCATTGACCAAGGTTTCCTATTTGGGTCCATGGAGGGCATCCATAGAGATCACAGTAAATGGTTCCATACCGTGATATATGTATACATCAATATAGATCGAAATATACATCTGATGAATTACACATATGAATCAAATTCATGTATTGCATATCATCTATATCATTTTTCAAAATCCCATAATAACTTATGGCTTTCAATGATGCATCAATAATAATTAATTGAAATAATAAAAAATGAGCCAGGGTAGATGAGCACACAACCCACCACTACTTCCATAGACACACGAGATTACAATTTTTATATGAGTTTTAGGAAATGCCCACTACCATATCTAACCAACACACTCACTCAATATAGGTCTAATTTTACGGCACCGAAATGGTATCTCATGTGAAATATATGAGAGGCATCATTCTAGGGGTTCTCTATGGTAACATGTAAATAATGGAATAGATATTTGGGTTCTTAGAAAAATTATATAAAATTATGTATCTTCCATTTTATCCAATAGGTCATATCACATCTGAAGGAATCTCGCATGGGACCCTCATCCTCAGAGAATATTCTAGAAATGAAGCTCGTGCATAGGGGATGTTAGTGACCCCTTGGAATTCATCCTTCTAATTACCAAATTAAATATATATTTTTACAATCCATTGGAGATAATTCTAAATAAGTGGTGTCTACCTCATTAGAAATCCCACTAGAACTCAAACTAACTAAACATGAATAATTGATCTAGGTTATGAAAATCAAACACCTTCCTTTAAGTAGCATTCTATTTAATTTCCAATAATTGATAATAGTTTTGAAGGCCTTTCGATGTTCACCTGAGTCATGATTGTTCCTCTCTAATAGAAAAAGACCATAAATAGTAAATCATAACAACATATAATTAATTCATTATACCCAAAAAATTTAGTTTATATATATATTTTATCTAGAATAGGGTAATTCTTACAATCTTATTAGTCGATCCTGTCACACTAGAAGAATAAATTCGTACTCAATACCATGTCAAAATATTAAACTATCCTTAATCGATATATACGACATAATTAATGGAATAAAAACGTCCATTAAAAAATTATTCTCTCTTTAAGGATTTATAAATTCACCACACTAATGTACCTCAATGAAATGGCACATAGTGATGTGCAAATTGCCTCTTGGGTTTTTCATATCCTAGAAAGAGTGAAAACTGCAACGTTGGTTTCTCATTCAATTTTTTTTTACGAAACATTGAACAAAATCCATAAAAATGTATCCTATGATACATAAATAAGTAAATTAAAATTAGTAAGTCTAATAGAGGCGAATTCTTCCCTCAAGGATTCCAATTCACCCGAAAAAATAAAATTCTAACCATGAATTGGAAATAAATCCCATTGAGGAAGGGAGTAATATGTATACACAATTTTGGGAGAAAATAAAATGAAAAGTGGGTAAACCCATTTATAGGAATAAGGGTATAAATTTATAAATACCCCTAATTAAGGAACCTCATTAATTCCCAACCCAATTTTTAGAACAGTAATCCAACAATGTGGTTGGCACTATCTTTCCCCATTCACCATGCACAATTTCATCACATTTTTAACAGATCCTGAACCAACCATCATCCATTAATGTCGAAGGAAAACATCACCAAAAAAGGCTAATAAAACCATGTACCAACCATAAACCATGTTTACAAAAAATTTGAAACCCTTATCTATGTTTCAATAGAATTACACAATGTTTATCAAACTGTGATCATATGGATGATAGAATACACTAATAATACACATTTTTAGAACTAACCAGGTTCTATATGTGTTCCATTCATTACAAAATTATAAAACATTGATGTCAAACCCATAACTCCAATGATTTTCAAAATTACTTTGAGTTACAAACCAAATGTCAATCCCTTTCAAAAAAATTAGTAAGATAAATCCCAACAATTAAACCACCATTACAAATTACTGATTATGAATTAACATGTCCATATTTTTAGAAATTGAAAATCCTTTGGATGTTTCAAACTAATAAAATTATTGTATTATATAGAAATTATAATAAAATATATATAGAAAAATAAGTTGATGAATGGGGTGATTTCCTGGATGATACTTATATGGAAACATGAATGATCATTGGTAATTCCTACCACAAGATAGCGATATACAGATTTTGAGATAAGATGTATCTTTCATGGGAATTAAGGAAGCCTGGATTTAAGGGACCTACCATCCTATCTATATTCCTAATATAAAATTAAATCCATGGTCTACCTATCATCCAAGTATAACTCTTTATATATTTGGGAACGTATTCCTTATCTCTCTTCATTTTTCACCATAGTATCTTTTTTATTCTCTTTTTCAATGATTTCATTCAATTATACATATTAAAAATGATGATATTTTATATTTTTTACCTATTTTTTATATTTACGATTATACAATTTTTAGGATTTTATTGTATAATTATAATATCATTCTATAATAATTTGTGATGATCCAATTATAGGTTTATGTTCACCTTAAACTATTTTAAAAATATTACATTGTAGAATATTTTTCCCTTCTCCATTGAATTGTGTAAAAAAAATTCTTTTCATAAATAATTTTTAGAATTTAACAAACATCTAATTTCAATAACTTATGCATTTATTTGAGATACCGTTTTCAATAGTGATTCTTTTTTGAAGAAAATTCTATTAAAAATAATATTAAATGTCTTCCCCATGTGAAGCATGAATCCTTCACGATAAAAAAATATATTTTTTCATCAATGAATTTTATAAATTTCCTTTAAGTATATATTTGACTTGACTCGGGTTTCTATTACTTCATGTTCATTGAAATGAACCTATCATGAATATATAGTTCTTTCTTTTTCTTCTTACATGATATTTCTTCTTAATATATTGGAAATGAAACAACTTCTTCACATTATGTTTTTATAGAATGAAACAATAATCTATTTAATCTATCAAATCATATAGTAATTAAATTTGGGATATAAGATAACAAAGGAAATATATGTTTATCAATATACCTTTTTTATATGGATTCCATGAATTGTACATAATTCCATAGTGGTGTTCACATATACTATTCTCTACCTTATGTATTTCCCCATTAATCACTTCAATATTTATATTCATCTTATCAATGATCATTAAATGATAATTTCATATGAAATTAATGTTTTCATATGCTTTATTCTGAAAAAATTTGTTGACCATATTTGGAAACATCTTGGTTATATTAATTGGATTCTTTGATAGCTTTAATTTGATAAAATACACATCCATTATTTTAACATTATCATTGAATCATTTTAATGGATCAAATTAAAACTAAATATATTTATATATAAATATGGGTTTATAATTATGTATAATATTTCAAAATTTCTCAAATACATATTAATTAATGGAAACATTCTGAATATACCCAACAACAAATTCCTTATCATCACAAAATACATTAAAAATGTCTAATATAAATATATATATACTGTTATTTGTATATAATTTCATAGGACACCATTATATCTATTATATTTTCTCATAATTCCATAAAATTAATGGTAATATTTATATTAGTGAAAGAAAATTATTATATATCTTTTACATTTATATTAGATACTAGTTTATTTTCTATTAACTAGATAATTTTTTGTCCAGTTATGATATCCCAATGTCTCCATCGAAGAAAATTTGATTCTCGTAAACTTTACATATTGATCACTTATTAAAAGAAATCATTTTCATACATTTAATTTCATTATTATAAGAGTATATAAATATTTGATGATTTGTAAGGGTTCAATGATTGAGTTCTCAAACATCTCTTTTTCATTGACGAAACAAATGTTAGCTTTACATTTCTTTTAGACATCAATATGGAGGGAAAATACATATCTAGAGTTTCTTTAGATTCTTATTTGATAATACTTTTCTTTATAGATAGAGCCAAAATACATTAAAAAATTTTAATTGGAAATAAAATATAAAAATTTAATCATATATTTATGATACAACATTGAATTTACTCATATAATTTTTTACATTATAATTAAGAAGATATTAACTATCCTTAGTAAAATATCATAGAAGACTAAAAAATTATATGAAAATCCAAGATTTAAATGGTTCAAAAAGGGATATATAAAATGTAGCACATAATTATTAAATTAATTAATATCTCAATGATATAATTTTATTTAGATTCCTATTATGTGTTATGAGTACACAACAAATATAAAATACATCAAAATTACATATTTACTAGTATTCAATTAAATATAGAGGATATAACATATTTCATGTCCCGATTTAATAAAAAACTATTTTTTAAAACATTTTCACATATTATTATTATATGGAATTATTTAATTATTGTTGAATATTTTACATATTAATCATGTGTGAATCCAATAATTTTAGATTGTGTTGACAAATTACCTAGTATACATAGTGTTTCAAATGTTCACATTTTCATTATTGATGTATATATTCATAAAAATAGTAACAATTCCTTAAATTATGATGAATGTAATATAGAAATAATCAATTATTAAAAATTATTACATGCCTAGAATTCATGAACTGTTTTTATATGACATATAAACACATACAGCATGTAATGATTAATACCCTACTATAGTGGGTAAAACCTGCATGCCAAAACAATTACATAATAGGAACTCTAATGAATATTCATTAATGAAATTATATAAAAGATAAATTTTATTTTTAAAAATTTATCCAAATTAACTAATTTTATATTTACAACGTTTATATAATCATAATATGAATCTTTTTATTTTCTTCAAATAGTATATTTTTAGTTGAATCAGTAATATAAACTTATTATGAAAAAATTATATTTTATGACAATATTAAAATAAGAGAATGTTTGAAAAATATAAATAACTATTTAATATATAAAAAACAATTTTATGGAGTAAAAATTTTATATTTTAAAATACCGTTCTAGATTTAAAAACATATGTTTAATGTTTTATGAACATTATAAATATTTTCCAATATAAATAATTATTTTTGTTTATTTTTTAGTAACATATTGCTTTTTTCAAATTAAATTTTTGATTTCAATAAAAGCCTGATAATTTTATTTGTTATAAAATATTTCAATTTATATCATTATAGTTAATGGATAAGGAAATTTTATATAACCAAAAATTTAATTTTAAAAAAAATTCTTTAAAATGGTATTTCACCGGTTACATGAAAAAATGTAAAAATTGACAATTAATACACATGAGGATTTATTTGATAAACATATTAGGAATGTTTAGATACAAAATAATAAATATGTTCTATTTATTTTATAAACATTAAAAGTAAATAACCTAGAAAAAAATATTTATCGAGGTTAAACCAAAAATTCTAAAACTGATAATTCAATGCATAAATGACTTCAATAAAATAATAACATGTGTGAAAATAAATTATTTAGGGTTTATAAATAATATTTAATGAAATATTTAATTATTTTCCTTATTTTTATCAACATGACATTTGAAATATTTTTCTATTTAATATAAAATTGAAATAATTTCAAAACTTTCCTTCTCTCAACATATAAATGGGGCCTCTCACCACCCCTTAAATACTAAAAATAAATTATATTTCCTATTGAAAATTTTTCCTTCTATAAATAGAAAATATTTATATTTCTCCCCCTTAATATTCAACTAACAATATAATAACATAATCTATTCCTTTCCAAGGAGTCCTCAAAGGGATATCTCAAGTCCTCAACTTGAGTATAGTTTTTCATTTTTTAACATTCTATATTAAATATTAAATGTAAATGTTTTAAATTTAAATATAATTAAATTATTATATCATTTATACTTCATGTTTTTAAGGTAATAAAAATTAAAACCCATATTAATTTTTCAATTAAGGTAAATAAAAATGATATTCATGCATTTGTGTAGATTAACCCCTTTAAAAAAGAAAATTTATTTCTTACGCACCATTCATGGATGGAACTAATGTGGATTTTTATAAATAGTTATGATATTTATAAAAAAAATTATAAAATTATGTACAATATTATTCATTTCTCCTGTACAAGGAAAAATGAAATGTTCACCCATGTACATTTGTAGTACTGCCTCCATGGAACAATTGATTTAGATTTCATTATTTTTAGCACTGTTTTTTTTTGAGATTCATGAGAATTATTTAAATGGTTAAATATGATTAACATGGAATTATTAGTGTCATAGAGAAAAAAAATTTAAACCTATTAATAATATTAGCAATAAATATCATTGTTAATTCAACCGTCCTAAATATTATTCTATGAGAAAAAAAGGATTTCATTTTGTAATGTAATTAAATCACATGAGTTATATTATTATTATAAATATCTATATTTATGACAAAAAACACTAATAAAAACAATATATGTTAAATATTCATTATTTATAATGACATTACAACGAAATAACTTCATAATAGTCCATTAATTATGTTATGTTCTTGGTCAATTAAGTTCAACTTCCATCTTGAATAATTATATAGATTTATATCATAGAAGATTATAGAAATATAATTTCATGTAATATATGATATAAATAAGTTTAAAGAAATTATTTTTATAGTGGTATAATTGATATTAAAATTCATTTTTATGCTACTAATTTCTCTCTGTTAATCAACACTCAAACACACTGATATTCGATTTTATAATTACGTATTTTAACCAAAAATCTCAAGACATGAAATTATAACATTATAGAGATTTATAAGGATTTAATTAAATTTACTTATTTATTTTTATAACGAAATATGGTAATATAATATTGAATAAAAAATATAATATTATGAAATAAGTTCAAAATTAAAAAGATTACTCAAACATGGTATTGAAAATTGATAATAAAGAAATATAATAAACTGGGAAAATAATTATAAAAGGTAGGTGAAATAGGGGTACAATTATGAATAAATATATAAAATATGTTTTTTAGATAGTTACTTTTTTACACATATGTTTAGATCTTATTTAGAGATGTGAGATTCATGGTATAACTTAATTACCTCAGGTTTAAATTCACGGAGACACGATTATGTTATATAACTTGTTTTATATTGTATTGGGTACTTACTACACCATAAAAATTTTATATCATGCTTACCTCATTATTAATGGTATTTAATATTTTTTTTTTAATTTTATCCTTTGATATATTTTAATTGAAATGTAACAAAAAGCCTTCACAATTCCAAAAATACCACATTTTAGAAACTAACGTGTGTGTATGGTTTTATTCATAATTATACCCTTGACTAGTTATAGGAAATTTCATTTAGTTTTATAACATATAAACCTAGGGTAATAAAAATTAGTAAGGGAATTTTAGTATCAACAAAGTCTTTACTCAGTCTGCAATAATTGTTCTCAAAACATCACAACTTTCTAAATACTCCTATGGGATATTGTTTAAAAAATTCCCACGATCCTTATGAACCTTAATGATGTCTTTTTTATAACATTTACCTGGACTATTACCATTAAAACTAGAAAAATAAATTTATTTATTATATTTAAAACCGAAAACCATTAATTATCTCTCTCCACCACCGTATTGTTATTTTAGTTATAAGGGTAATTTCAATTACATTCATAAAATATCTTTGTTTCAATTTTTATTGTACTGTATTCTCATAGAAAATAACATTATTTTACTTATTGATTCATGAAATTATTCACATAACTATATTATATTACTTATAATCTAATATTTTTGGAATATAGACATTGAAGGATATTACAGTTATTGATTGAGGAAATGTTGATAAACCCAATACTACTTAATTCAGTAAATGTATATATTGATTTATAAGGCTTGTTGGTTCTGTTTTGTATAATTTATTCATACATTCGTTATTTCAATGAATTAGGATTAATTTGAAATGAGTGGGCTCGATATAGATAACCCCTCAATGCATTTTAATGTGTAATGAGACAATCTAGAGATGGTATTCATATATTTCTTACTCTTCCACAGTTGTTGTGTTTTAAAAATGATATGATGGTATGATCATTATGTTTATCATTATACATTACACTAGGAAGGGATTTTTAATTTTTATCCAGGCTTTTATTTTTATAATGGATACAATATTTCCTTAGTTTCATTGGAATATTTCATTATTTTAATCATTTAAGTATTATATAATATTAGTTCCATGATTATTTAACAATAACTTCTATTGTAGGATAATTTTTATTGATCATCTAAACACACCCTTATTTTGGTTTCCTTTAATTATCCCCAATAATCATAGAATATAACTATATGTAAATTTCATTGATCCTCAATAATGATCCTAAACCTCATATCCCATATTCTGTGGATAATTTAAAAAATTGATTTTATATAAAAGAAATCACATCCTAAAATATAGAATAGTTTAGTTGTCAAGGAAAACTAGATACATACCTAAATTAAAAATTATATTCTAAAAAATAAAATAAAAAATATAATTATATTTTATAACACCTTTATTGACTTTATAATATACAAAAATATTAATCATATTACACTAATTATAATAATAGGGAAAAAACCTAATAATGTGGAGAGATTAGATACTCAATCATGGTATGTATTCTGTGAAAGAAATCTTGAATAAATATGGAATAAAAAATATGGATACATAAAAAATAAAAATAAGTGAAATATAATCAATAAACTGGTTGTTAAGAATATTATTGAATGAATATACAATGATTAATTAATTCCAAAAAAAATTCATATGTGCTTAAACTTATCCTTCGATATTGTAAGTAATCAATTAATCTAATGGGCATTAATTTGCTTATCTCATAATGATGTAATGCATAATGCTGGACAAAAGAACCATTCCACAAATTCTTCATGCCACATAATACTACATAAATGGGTGTGGCCTCATCCAAAATCCCAATCTAGTTTATCTCATGAGAGTTACTAAGGCATTAAAAGACTATGGTGGGCCCCATCTATCACATACTAAGTCCAATGCAATCCTTATATGAATGTGTTGAAACATAATAATCATAAAAAACATTTTTGAAAAAATATAATATAAAATGTTAATTATTTTGTTATTAAATGAAGATAATAATAAACCATTTATAGTAATATAGATAATGTCGTCATAATAGTCTATCCCCAAAAAACTGATCATAAATCATCTAGAAAAATTATAATAGAGGTTTCATTACATCATATTCCCAGTGGATCATTAGATTAATAACAGGTTTTTCATTAATTAATATAAATACCATAAAATTATAGTAAGAACATTTTAGACACAAATTTCATTCTAACATTGAAAATAAATTTAACAAATATGAAATTTCTAGAATATTAAGGAATACATTTATTTAAAAATATCCTTGTAAACAGGAATAGAAATATTAAAATAAATGGATGATTATTATGGTGTGTAATTCTATAGATACAATATAATTTACAATTTTTCATTTCACACTATTGTAAAAAGGATAAAGAACCATGATTGGACAAAGAAAGGAAGATTCCTCTAAAAAATAGTCAAATGTTAAATATGGGTAAAAATTTCATTAATAAACAATTTGTATAATATTAGAACATATTATAAAATATTTTTATAAATCATATATTTGGAAGAAAATTTATTTTTGACTGAAGAGTGATACGATGTTGGATTTAATTTAAAATATTTTCTCAATCATTGTATGTACCAACAAGTAGAAAATACACATATTACATGAAAACATCAGTAATTAAATATAGTAAAAATGAAAGGTTTTTAATATAAAATGATAAAATAATATCCTTCAATCAAAATTTAATTATATTTAATCCAGATTAAAATTATATTGAATGATTAATCTGTTACCACTTATGTAACATTTGAATCCAAAACCCCATGAAAGGAATAAAATAAATTGTAACACTAAAAAATAAAAATAAAAATGGATTTATTATATAACATATTAGAGGGAGATTTTATACACCATAAAAATTATTTAACTTGTTAATATGTCATGTGTCTCATGGAGGTAAAATTGAGAAAAGAAATCCTTAAATTTACCATAACGTATAAGTATTAATTAATCAATGAATATATTAAGTGTAATAAATGTAAATCAAGAAAAAATGAAAATAAACCATAATATAATGAATTATCACATAAAATATTATAATATCATGGAAAATAAATATTTCATATAAACAAATGAAATGAAATTGATTTATGAAATTCCTTACCCCTTGAGTGATTTTCATGTCATAACCCCTTAGATGAAATAATTAAAACTAAAATTATAATACCATGAAGTTTGATTTATAAATTATATTACATATAAAATTGGAATTATATAAAACATATAAATTATTTTAGATGCATAACATTTCAATGTACTTGAAGGAAAGGAAATTGATAAAAAATATCGTACCTCATGTATATTCTCCTTAGTACATGTCTATACCTCCAATATAATAAATATAGATTTTAAAAAAATATTTTAAGGATTCATTAACATATATTTTAATACCATATATTATTTACATGTAGTATATTGTAATCCATTTATTAAATATTTTATTAAAATCACTATTTTAGGTGATAATTGCTCGTTTGTTCATGTACATTTGGGTTCAAAAAAAATTCCTTATACTTTTATTATGGTTACAGAATCTCTCGATTGTTAGAAAATATATCAATATCATATACAAAATAAAAAACATGTCCCCTTTATTGAACCATTTTTATATCAAATATAAAATTTCTATTATTTAAATAAATCCATATTTCCATCCATTTCATAATAAAATGAATAAAATTCACATTGCCATACAAAGGTAGTAGTACTCATATATGCATGAGAAATGTTATTTTTTCCAACAGATTAGATGTTAAGAATTTGTATGTGATATTATAATTAAAGAATAATATTAACATAATAGGTATCCTATAATTATTTTAAATCCATATTTATTTCCAAATGTAATAGGTGGTCATCAAAAATGAATTACATCAGTTTACAAGGTGGTAGTCTTCCGAACACACGATCAATGGATCCAGATCCAATTTAATTGATGTGGAGATGGATATAGGTTATTATATTTACATTTTATATTATAGGAGAATATTTTTATTATTATTTTACCATATTTTTATATGATTTTAGTGATTTATTTGATGAATTAAAATGAATCTTCATGGTTATGAGCATTACGACTTCTTTAGCCAACTTCTTTAGGTTTATTCCAAAAGCTATCAAAGATTTGATTTATTATATAACTGTAGAATATTGGTAATGTGGATGATTTTAAGGAGGTTATTTGGGTGATTAATCTATAAAATAAAATATTTTTAGATTGTGATGAATATAAGTGAGGGGTGTCTTTTAATTAAAGGGGGACACAACACACATTTATTTTTTTAAAAGAAAAGTGATATTGATGGTTATTACACACCACATGGAATTAATATGGGTCATTCCCACACCAGTGAATATATACAGTCATAATAATTCTATTAAATAATAATTTGAGACATTTCTCTAACATTTTAACACCTATCTTTTTAATTTAACACACTATAAACTTCTTTTAACCATAACCATAGTAACTAAATATTTTACATTTCTTATTATTCATTACGAAAAAAATAAATTTGAAAATATTGTATAATATAAATATTTCTGATTGTAAATATTGAATCATCTTATCAAAATTTAACTCATAGAAGTGGCATAATTTTATTTAAAATTACTCAGATATATGTGATAGAAAAAGCAGGTTACCACAATGATATTTTTCATATATATATAAGTTCTTAATAAAAATAATCAATATGAAATTTATTATACTGACAGAAATTCTATTTATAATAATATTTTTGATATAATATTAAATTTTAAAAATTTATAATCAAAACGGATCATTTTAATTCTTTAAACAGAAAAGAATTTTTTTTAATAAAAACCAGTATTTTTAACTACTCATCGAGAAAGTAATCTTTCCTGCATATAATAAAAAATATATCCAATGATAATTTTGAAATAAGGATTTCAAAAATAAAGCTCATTTTTTAAAAAATTTCTTATTTTAGGTAATGATTGCATTTTAATTTTGTGTGAATAGAACAAAAAAAACAAACATTTATAAAGTTATAATATTTCAAAAAAAACTTCCTTTCCAATATTTAATATTTTAAAGTATTTTTAGAATCTATGTTTTGTGTATATCTATGAGATTAAATTTGATTAAATTTATTTTTGGGTTAATTTATGATATATTATTAACATTACATACACTATTAAACTCCTTCATTTATTTTTAATCTTAGGTTGTTATAGTTACCTAACCATCAATAAATTATGCCCTCACGATTTTATGTTTCATTGAAAAATGAAGGCTCTTTAATCTAAAAATAACATTTTCAAAAATCATATCATAAATAGGTTTAAAAATTTACTTATTAAAATATTTTATGTAAATATTAATATCATCTTAAATGGAAAATAACTTTTCACATAGTTGGAAAAAATTAGGCGGACATAGAAGAAAATAATATAAACTAATGTAAAGTTATAGAGCTCATAGATAAAAATAATGTGAATTATCAAGATATAGTTATCAACCAAGAAGAAATTAATCTATTATATAAATAATTGTAAAATATTTAATTTTTTATTTAATAATAATGTTCTAAGGAAGAAGGATTCTTTTACTATCATTGTAGAGAATATCAAAAACTATACGTAATTTATATATTATTATTTTATACGTATCATTTCATCCTATGGTTATGAATCAATCAATTTATACATCATTTATTACCCCCTAAAATTAATATCTAAGATTTTTATTTATATTCTTAGTACACAAAAATTAACATTTAATGGATCATAATATCCCTAAAAGAGTGAAAAATCATTTAGTGGGTGTAAAACTATTTACAAAAACCCAAATGGTTTCCACATGTTATAATTTATAATACATTTACCTCTAAACCTCAACAGTAACACAAAATGATCAAATAAATCTATTCCATATGTATTTATCCAAAAAATCTTTTATTAAAGAAGAATCATATTAACTAGAACATCACGTAGGCCAATGGTAGGTGATGCACCCTTGGCATTCTTAATTTTTTGTTCTATTCCTCCTGGCCTTAACAAAAATCAATGGTTGTAACCCAGCATGTGGGTTTTCATTTTTATGAAACCATATTAGAACTATTCTTACAACTTTCCCAAAAATATGATGAATATTCTCAATATTTCAATTTTCATTAAATCATTTTTTAAACCAAAATGGTTTTCTATATGACCTATTATTTCCACATAATCAAATACTACTGAATGGTTATTATTAGTTAAAATATTGGACAAGATAAACTATAATGTTTAGAAATATCATTAGACGTACATCTGAATAATTTAAATGCATTCATCACAAAATAACTTTTTTAACTTAAACATATACTAAAACATTAGGTTATATTTATATAATGTATCTAAAAATATCATTAATCCTGATAAAAAAATCACATGAAGCCTCATTTATGAGTTAAATATGAAATAAAATTTATTGTAGACATTAAACTCTTAAACTTGTGATGATATCCATTACATTAAAGTTAATATTACATAAAGACATATATTAATTGAAAATTAAATCAATATATTGATTTCTCATGATTGTTATTAAAAATACCATTGGTAAGAAATACTTCTAAAATATTTTTCTAGAATCCAAATACATACGAATTATAATAATAACACATGGGATTTTTAATAGTATAATCTCGGTCATGATAACTTAGCTTATTCGGGGGTATATTCTCTTGAGAATAAGGGTATTTGTTTTTATAGATCTGTATCACTTATAGATGAATAATTGATCAATATTGGTTTCATTAATAGACATTCATTCATCTTTATAATGGAATTTCTCTTCAAACGTGAAGAAAACTCCCATTACCATAAATAAAGTACTAGTGTGTTTATTTCCACAATTATCACATGTAGAAAAATTTTCTTTTTCTTATTCCCCATAACAATTTTTTCTCTATTTTCCTCTTCTCTTATTTCTTTCCTTTGATTCCATAAGAAAATGTTATTTATTTCTATATAATGACATCACTTGATTCCTTTACCAATTATAAGGATAATGTTTAGGATCTTAAATCCCTTTGATGGATTAACTTATTGTCATCCAATAAGTTCTCAATATTGTAATTTGGATCATGAACATAGTTTGGAATATTAAATGATAATTTTATAATGTTATTATTATATAAATAAAAAAATAATTCTATCTTTTGTCTCACAATAAATAACATCAAATTTTTATATGCTCATTTCTCATGAGGAATTTCTTTCCCAAGAATAGTACCTTAAAATATTTACATTTCCTCGTTGAAATTTCTTCATCCACCTTAGTGTTTTCAATAGATATCCACCATTGATTAACATCTTCTAAGAGAGAATAAACTACCCTGAAAACATTCTACAATTCATTACTTCCCAGATAATTGAATATCTTCTCTAGAGAACATAGAAATTTTATAACTACAAATGTATTTGTAGTCCAATTGATTAATGGATTTTTATGACTCCTGATGTAGTTAAACAATTTTACACCAAATTGTGGATAATTAGGATGCTCCAGATTGTACATTTTTTATTCATAACATGAGTTAACTACGTCAATATAGTACTAATTGCTTTAGTTCTAGCCAAAAATCCAGCTTCATCATCTTCCCTTGGGGGATATCCCTATATGGAGTACAAGAATTGATATGGACCACATTAATTCAAAGGTGATCCATTTAAAAATTATTTAATACTCTTTATTAGATAAAAAATTTGTAAATATAATATATAATCCCAAAACTAATGTTACAGTTAATAAAATTGGAAAAAATTTCATTGATTATATCATGATCAGAAACATTGTTTCTTTGGGATATTCTACAAATCATAAAAACATTTTCAAATAATTTATTAAATTTGGAAATGAAAATGTGAATTAATCAACAAATATCCCCTGAGGGTGTCAATGTATGTGTGTAGTAAGGCTTCATATCAGACAATAAAAAATTGTTGATTCTAATCCCAATGTGCCATATTTAAATTTTTTTCTCCTGATTAAAATTATTCAAAAACCAAGTCCAGTTGTAGTATGTAGAAAGGGATTTATTATAACTGAAAACTACATTATATCCTCCTATAAGAATAATATGATATTCTTATATAATTATCTACAAATTAAATCCTAGAGATATGTTCAATAATATATTTTTTATAAAATATAATTCCAATGGTTTCAATAAAACATTATATAATACTGACTATAAATACCCTAACCCTAGTATCCCATAGTAAGTGGTTACAATCTATCACTAGTTCATGATAGTATTCACTACATCCAAAAGGACCATATAGTTTATTATTCCTCAAAAAGTAGATTCATACATGAATTTCAAAATAAATTTTAAAATATAAAATACAACAATGAATTTTTTAGTATACCATTATTCCCTTATTAAATTCCTAGTATATCAATCACAAAACACTTCTAAGCTTCCTAGGAAAGGCAATCTTAATAATGGGATGTGCTTAAATGGTCAATAAGGGTATGCATATAGTAGAATATATCATTCAGAAATTAGTAAATCAATACGGAATGGTGAAAAACTAATTCAAATGTCATTTATTTAATAACATGAAAATTAATAATAATATGAATGGAATAAATAATGATCAATTAATTCCATATAAATTATCACATCTACTTGAATCGAATCCAGGTATACTTTATATAGTTGAATAATTATATGGAAATCAATAATTTATATCATGATGAGGTAATTTATAATTCATGATTTCATTACTACATAATCACAGACTCAGGCTAAGACATATTAAATAATTGTGAAAGTCCCTGGCCAAATACTCATGCTATATTGCCTAATGAGACCTACTAATGCATTGAGTGGCTATACGGGGCATCACCCTTTAATATAATAAGTCCTATTAATACATCATGTTAAAGGAATGTAACATATTAAAAATAAACATTCATACTGATAATCTATCATGAGAAATTTTTATACATTCCATGATCAAAAAAGATGTTCATAAACCATCCGTGTATTATAGAGAAATGTATCAAAATAGTGTATCCTCTGTCAAATTTAACGTAAACCACCAAGATAAATAATAATAATTATATCATTACAACATAGTCTCAATGTATAATAAGTAAATTAATGGTTTCATTTATTTATTAATATAAATACTATAAAAATTCCAATATAAATAGTCTTCAGGGAACGCTCAATTTCACTTAAGAAATATAATTAAAAAATGAGAATATTAAGAAAAATATTTTCATTAAAAATGTTATAGTAAACATGAAGAGTAATATTCAAGGAAATGACTGGAAATGATGGTGATAAATTATATACACAACCTATAAGATAATAAATATTTCTTTCACATTGTTATAAATAAGATAAAAAATGAATAATTCAACAAAATGATAAGAATATTCCTCACATACCATTTTTAAAATTAAATCATGGGTAAAAATGAATTTCAAAAATAATTTGGATAATGTTCAAACATATTTGAATGTTTTTTTAAACACCAGTTTGGACGAAAAAATATATTTAATAGAATAGAGAAATGAAAGTGGATTCTTTTTCAATTAAATTTCCAAAAATATAAAATACCGAAGAGTAAAAAATGTGTAATTACATGGAAAAACAGGGAATAAATTGGAAAATATAAAATCAAAGTGTCTATTAATCATTATCTACTAATATCCTTAAATAGAAATTCTGGTATAAAAAATAATGATTAGAATGAGATTGAACCACAAATATCATACCATTTTGGTAACATTGGAATTGTAATCCCCATGAATATAATAATTTATAATGAAAAATAAAATAAAATAATCATTAATGGATTCATTATAAAACATATAATTGCGAAATTATATATACTACAATAAATAATTAAGTGGAGAATATGGAATACATCCCATGGATGTAAAAGTGAGATGAAAAACCCATATTATAAGGCCCCAGCCTTAAACCTTACTTAATCTTGAGTTATTACAAGATTACACATTGAGGATCTTTTTAGGTTTATAGTTTTATAGAATTAGATCATAATACATGCATGACATTCCACATTTAAACAAAGTGGTTACGTAAAAGATAGTATTCATTTTTCCCCTAAACGGAAACATATTTAAAATAAATCATGGATTCTTTCATGACACTTCTTTGACACTATCATCATATCATGTACCTTTCCCTTAACCTTTGAAAAACATTTCAAAAAAACTTGGGATGAGCATAAAAATCTCAGTAAGGGTTATAAAAAAAAGATGGAAAGGAAACATGAGTTCATATATACATGAGAATGAAATCATACTTTACCCATAAAACATAGGCACTTTAACATACCTCATAAATCATCAATAAATCATTGAAATAATAAGAAATAAAAGGTAACATGAGGCATTCATAAAATTCTTACGTAGGGAGTAACCCTCTTGGTTACGTTTGGAATACCCACCACAATATATTCCCTAAATCTCTTCGGAGAAACCTTAATGTTTCACTCCATCGCGTTACACAATGCATTGGAGAGCTATATCGGGCTCACCCACCCTTAGTTTATCACGGAACCACCCATTTTCATAACAATTACCAAGTACCATAACATAAACGTATCACATAAAACATGCATAAAGGAAACATAACATTTCCACATTTTAATCACAATATAACATTTTAGTATATTAAAATAATGAATCGATTAAAAAATAAACCATTTCCAAAACCATTTAAAACAATTAATAAAGAGATTTTTGAATCAATGTGTCCTATACCACCTTGATGATTTTAAAATTTTAAACCATTAATATACATATAAATAAATCCTTAAAACCATTTTGAAAATTTGGATATTAATAAGAACAAATATTTAAAACATTTAAAGCGATATTTTGGTTAAAGGGATTTTACCAAAATTAGAGACACTTGAATACAACAATTGAGGAATAACATTTACTCGGAACATTATAATATCATGATAATAAATGGATTCATGATATAATATTCCAAAGGACAGTATATACACCATATAAGAGTGAATTGGTGCATAACAACAATGAAGTCTCAATAGAAATGTCAAATGTGATGAAATCCATTATAAAGAAGGTATCATTAAATTAAGGATAAATCAATCTCAAAATTATGTATGAAAATATAAATACACCCAATATAAGTTGATATTATGTGTAAAACAATAAAAGGTCATTCACACATATTCAAAGGATGACATATTCAATAACAACATGTTGAACCCAATGAAATGGAAATTGGGTTAAAAAGTTCCCTGGGTAAAATTTGTCAGCCTAACGAAATCACTTCAAAATTTAGAAAATGAGTTGATGAGAGATAAAAAGGGAATATAATCACTTGGACATAAAATTTAAATCAATATGGATATAAAAGAACATATCCCAACATAAAAAGATGTAAATTAAAAGACATAACAAGAGATGTATTTTAAAAAGAGGAGGGTGAAAGGTTCCCTTGCCGATTTGGGAAACTTTCAAAACGTACACCCCATGAAAGAAGGGTCATACAATGAATATTTTAATACCCATAAATGAAATTATACTAAAAAAAGAGTATAATAATGGGCAGTAAATACACCAGTCAAAGGAAATTGTGGCAAATGTAGCATAAATCTCACGGGAATAAAAGTGAGATGAAAAATCCCTTACGAAAACTCGGCAGCCTAACGGCGCCACTTAAAACATACAAAATGGATTGATGAGAGGAAATAGGGTCACTCATCATATGAACATAAAAATTACATTAAGAGTAATATAAAATAACATCCCAATCACAAGAAATATGATCTTAAAAGGAATGACATAAAAGGGTGTAATTAAAAAGAAAGAGAGGAGTAGGATCCCTTACCTCGGGTCTGACTTGACTCGATCATTATTTAATCTCCTGAATAATAAACTTGAGTTAATTTATACTTCTTTAAGAACCTTTTTCAAGTTAATTATTCCTTTTATATCACTTATTACCAAGTCATTAACACTATGTAATTATTTTTGTTAATAACGGTCGTTTAATCGATCATTGGTACTTGAGTCAAAATATGCTCTTTATAATTACAAGTTTTTCATGTATCCATTATATCCAGAGTTATAATCATGATGTATATATCATATAAATCATATATATCCAGTACATATTCATTTTATAATATTCCATATCATTTGGAGAAAAAAACGAAAAGCATCATTCATGAAGACGGTAGGCCGTACGTACGCATGAACGCTACTTTCATTTTTTTCTTTTTCATATTAATGGAATTAAAAATTAATGATATATATATATATATTATAATTCCAGCATAATATATATCTTATATTGGACACATATGTTCATTAATTTCATTCTTTATACATTCCATGTATTGCATGTACGAGTCACATCACTTGAGGGGGCAGTAGTCCGCACTTCCTCATATGAAATTATCGCATTTACACAACATGAAAAGAATAAAGTTATGGATTAAATATAAAATACATAAGCATATAGTAAACATAAATACCATTTATATATCATATATAAAATACATTGACATCATAATGGCCACCTTTAAAGGTGTTAAAAGAATATTGAACAATCATCATTTTGTGAGGCAGCAAATCGCCAACCACAGAAACAGTATGTTCTTTAACCATTAGACAAAGGTTTGTGTAAGTGTAGCTCTAATAATTCTTATAAAAACATCCTATTATATTTAATATACTGTAGTTGTTACAAAAGAAATAAATAAAAAGGGTTTAGGGGGTTGGAGAAGCAAAATAAAACAAAATGACTCAAGTGAAGACATTGCCTTAAAATCGGGTAACTCCCTTTGGTTTGAGCGCAAAGGCTTCATTGGGAAGACTTCATCCCAATGTGAGGCTTCTAGGAGTTAGATAGGGATGTGGAGAGACCAAATTGGCAGGGGTTGGCCGAGCCAAAGGCTTTGGAAGTGTGGGTAAGGAGGTAGGGTTGGGGGCCTTTTATAAGAGGAGAGGAGGGGCACTCTTGGAAAGGTATAAAATGTAACATTATTTTCAAATGAGTTTCGGATTTAAATACTCCCACATTGATTTGTTTCGAGTATAAGGTGATAAGGGTTATAAATACACCCATCCAATAGGTTTTGGACATGTTTAGGTCTTAGATTTTACATAATCTTTCCATTCTATTTAAATCGTTAAATAATGAGGTCATCGCTGCATCATCATGATGTCATAAATAATTTAATTTATTTAATGTATAAAAATTATAAAAAAAATACTATGATGTAGGAAATCGTTTTAGCTTTCCAATTAATATTTATAGTCCAAACGATCATTTTTGTATACAAAATTTAAAATATATTACTTAGGTGATACAATCATTGTTACATTTAACATTCTTTAAAAATTAAAAGATAACAAGTCACTTTCTCACAAAAGGGATTCCATGGGGCCCCCAAGTTTGGCACAAGGTATTCCATGGTCGGAAATTAGACAAAAAGTATCCTTAGGACACATTTTGTGGTCGTTTTTTATTATTATGATATTATTTTATTATCTTTAACTACTCGATTACTCATTAATCAAGATAATTAATGATAATTACCATCGTTACTATTCATAATGTCCAAAAGAAAAAGAGTCATAATTAAATAATTTGGACCTTATGATTCCAAATATTTAATCCATTTTACAAAATTCCAGACACATAAATTGCAATAATTAATTTAAAAAAAACATCCTGTTGTCAAAACAAATAGCGGGTTTTTTAGAAACAATATTTATGAAAAGTTTGGCACTTGTTTATGCCTAATTCCAAATTGAAATTAATCCCAATGACCATAATTGAATTACATGGTAAATATATATTCTAATTACAATTTAAAACAAATTAAAAAGTTAATATAGCCATATAATTAGATTATATGAAAAAGCAGGTTTGATGCAAAATGCAGTATTTTTCACTATTCATTGAAAAATGAACATTGTCAGAAAAATACCAAAAATTAACCCAAGGTAAATTTCAATGTCCCTATAATAAATAATATGATTATTTTGAAAAATAGAGCTTATTAAATTTCCAAAAAGTGGATTTAAAAAAGGGTTCTCCATCAAAAGGCGGTTAATTGACATTTTAAGGAATATTAGAATGTTTACGCTAAAAAACAGGATTCATTTACATTTTTAATCCTCTAACATTTATTGAAAAAAAGTAAATTTTTTTGAAAAACATATATAATCATTTTTTAGTTAGTTATGTTCATTCCCACCATTACAACGGCTAGGCATTAACTACCATTTAAAATAATAATATTTTATTATTAGAGTGCAATGCAAGATTCCCTAGAAACTCCTTATTGCTTATTGGGTACGCCATCGTGCATAGAGTCCCCATTAAAGTAATATTAATATTTTATTCACAAATATGGATAAATATGAAGGTTTCATATTCTTTATTTACCCAGGGTGTTACATCCTTCCCCCCTTTTGGGAATTGCATCCTCGCAATCGTAAAATTGATCTTGGAAACATCCTTGAACGTCCCACATCGTAACAAGTGTCGGTAAAACAATCACTTTAAAATAAAGAAAGATGAGTACAAAGGTCACCGGAGTTAACCCATACTAGGATTCCAAGTATGATAACACGGACATGGAGTAAAAAACAAAGGGTCATGTTCTGATGGAGAGTGATAGAAAACATGTCTAGGAGAAAGTTAACCACAAGAAAATCACAAACATGTAATGGGTTAAACGGTATTCGATTCCTCCATAGGAAATGTTAATAGAACACATTTTTGTTTTAAGTTACTTTTTATTAAGGAATTTTTTCATAAGGAAACATAATCACTTATCTTGTTGACTTTCAAATTTTATTAGATTCCTTACACAAAATCATATTTTATCCAAAAGACGAGTATTTAGGAAGACTTGTTCACATTAAAAGTACTATAATCATCTTCTAGAGAATCACCTAATCCTCAAAAGTGAACTATATACTTCCCATGACTTTAGACTTTAACCAAAACAAAAACCAAAAAGGTTATTACAAGATCAAATAATCCAGAAAAGGATAACCCTTTATAAAAAGTAAATCTATTCATAATCTCCAAAATTTGTCCAACAAAACCCAAAGTTCAACGAGGACCATTCGATAAAAAATTTGTCCATAAAATTCTTCAAAGTAAACCAAACTAAGATTGAAACCCCAATATTTGAAGGATTTAGTCACATAGTCTTCCAAGTTAAATCATAACATTTATCTCCAAACAATATTTGTTGCTCTTAATGTCTCGTATTGAAAATTAATTAACCTAATCACATATCCTCCATGATAGGTTAATAATTTTCCATAGATAACCCAAAATCAACATACTCTTAATTCATAAAATCATCTAACTAAAAGGAATCAGTCAAACTAACCAGGGACTTTACGTAGTCCAGTGGTAGGCGATAAATACCAGTTGCACTTTGGTTGTGGGTTCGATTCCCACAGCTTTGTCTAACGCGACGGGTTGTCACACGGTCTGTGTGTTGTCCTTTTTCCAAAACTATATAATTCTCAAATCATCCCCCAAAAAGAGATAAAATCATAAAAAATAACCATAACATAATTTAACCTCAATTTTATCTCATGCCTCTCACTTCCATCATAACATATAGTAACCCATAATTACCTCAAAAGAAAGGATTATATAAACCCAAATGGTTCTTTATAACTATGTCAACAAAAGACCAGATAACTATTCCTTGAATAAAATATTCATATATTAAACGTCAGGGTTACACATAACATAAAAAGTCTTCTAATGTAACCCCATCATCAAAAGAGACATAATACTCTTAAGAATTTCAACATAACTCTTGAAGCCCTTATATGTTGACATATTACTCATTCAACATTCATCATGATCCATTAACCATTCCTTTGCAACTTATTCTGAAATACTTCTTTCCTATAAACAAAAACATGAATCATATCCTAAGATTCCAAAATAGGAAAACAATAGTCATGAAATAATCCATACCTTTGATTGGTTATTTTCAGTTTCTTTATCCTCAATCGGAATGGAATTAGGTATTGGTAAACGAACATTTGTACGATCTTGGTGATCCCATTCACGAAACTTCTTCATATGAAATGTGTTTTCATAATGATCATGCACACCACATTTAAAACATTCAATATATCCCTCAGAAATAACTTCTTTCCCTTTCCTCGAGTCAACTGGATGCTTTCTTTTTCCATGGAATGTTCTTGCTTTATGACCTTCATTTCCACATATATAGCATATTTTTTTCCCTTTGAAACATTTTCCTATGTGTTTCTTTCCAAATTTTTGACACATAAGTTTTTGAACACACTTACCTTTATGATCAATACATGTAGTTCTGTAGGGCTTTGTTTCTCGCATATATGATGCCTTATAGAAATCACCAAGGTTTAGGTGGTCAATCATGACTCCAGATAGTTGGTTGAAGATAATCACAAGAGTTCTCATTGAATATCCCATATCATTCAGTTTCTTGCTCAAAAGACCGTCACAGTTTCCTTCACATCCACTGTTACTTTAGTGCCTGCAAGATCCATCCATTTACTAAAACCAAAAAGGTAAGTGTGAGTATATCAACAAAACCACCATGTACTAATGAGGAAGATAAACACTAATATATACTTACTCATTCACTTTATCTAAAACTAGGACTCTTTCTGAAATCCTAACCATTATGGTAATGTCACTTATGCATAAAGAATACCCTAACCTCTAAAGTTATCTAAACCGACCTTTAATACCAACTATAAGGCCCCGGCCTTAAACCTTACTTAATCTTGAGTTATTACAAGATTACCAATTGAAGATATTTTTAGGTTTAGAGTTTTAGATAATTAGATCATAAAACTTGCATTACATTCCACATTTAAACAATGTGGTTACATAAAATATAGTATTCATTTTTCCCATCAATGGAAACATATTTAAAATAAAACATGGATTCTTTCTTGACCCAACCTTGACACTATCATCATATCATGTACCTTTCCCATGACCTGTGAAAAACATTTCAAAAAAACTTGGGATGAGCATAAAAAGCTCAGTAAGGGTTATAAAAAAAATCTGTAAAGGAAAAATGAGTACATATATACATAAAAATGAAATCATACTTTACCCATAAAACATAGGCACTTTAACATACCTCATCAAATCATGAATAAATCATAGAAATCATAAGACATAAAAAGTAACTTGAGGAATTCATAACATTATTATGCAGGGAGTAACCCTCTTGGTTATGTTTGGAATACCCACCACAATATATTCCCTAAATCTCTTCGGAGAAACCTTAATGTTTCACTCATTCGCGTTACGTAATGCATTGGAGAGCTATAGCGGGCTCACCCGCCCTTAGTTTATCACGGAACCACCCGTTTTCAAAACAATGCCCAAGAACCATAACATAAACGTATCACATAAAACATGCATAAAGGAAACATAACATTTCCGTATTTCAATCACAATATATCATTTTAGTATATTGAAATAATTAATACATTCAAAAAGAAAACATTTCCAAAACCATTTAAGGCATTTAATAAAGAAATGTTTGAATCAAAGTGTCCCATACCACCTTGAAGATTTTAAAATTTTAAACCATTAATATCCATATAAATAAATCCATAAAACCATTTTTAAAACATGGATATTGTTAAGAAAAAATAATTAACACATTTAAAGCCATATTTTGGTTAAAGGGGTTTTACAAAAATTAGAGACACTTGAATACAATAATTGAGGAATAACAGTTAGTCAGAACTTTATAATATCATGAGAATAAATGGATTCATGATATAATATTCCAAAGGACAGTATATACACAATATAATAGTTAATTGGTGCATAACAACAATGAAGTCTCAATAGAAATGTCAAATGTGATGAAATCCCTTATAAAGAAGGTATCCTTAAATTAAGGATAAATCAATCTCAAAATTATGTGTGACAAATATTAATACACCCAATATAACTGGATATTAAGTGTAAAATAATAAAAGGTCATTCACACATATTCAAAGGATGGCATATTCAATAACTACATGTTGAACCCAAAGAAATCGAAATTGGGTTAAAAAGTCCCCTTGGTAAAATTCGACAGCCTAACGACATCACTACATAATTCAGAAAATGAGTTGATGAGAGATAAAAAGGGAATATCATCACTTGAAAATAATATTTACATCAATAAGGATATAAAATAACATATCCCAACATAAAAAGATGTAAATTAAAATACATAACAAGATATGTCTTTTAAAAAGAGGAGGGTGAAAGGTTCCCTTACCGAATTGGGAAACATTCAAAATGTACACCCCATGAAAGAAGGGTCATACAATGAAGATGTGAATACCCATAAATGAAATTATTCCACACAAAGTGTATAAAAATGGGTAGTATATACAACACTCAAAGGAAATTGTGGCAAATGTAGCATAAATCTCACGGGAATAAAAGTGAGATGAAAAATCCCTTACAAAAACTCGGCAGCCTAACGGTGCCACTTATAACATCCAAAATGGATTGATGAGTGGAAATAGGGTCTCTCATCATATTAAAATAAAACTTATAGTAATATTAATATAAATTAACATCCCAATCAAAATAAATTTTAGCTTAAAAGGATTGACATAAAAGGGTGTACTTAAAAAGAAAGAGAGGAGTAGGATCCCATACCTCGGGTCCGACTTGACTCGATTGTTCTTTAATCCCCTGAATAATAAACATGAGTTAATTTCAACTTCCTGAAGAACCTTTTTCAAGTTCATTATTCCTTTTATATAACTTATTACAATGTCATGAAAACTATGTAATTATTTTAGTTAATAACGGTCGTTTAAATGATCATTGGTACTTGAGTCAAAATATGCTCTTTATAATTACAAGTTGATCATGTATCCATTATATATAGAGTTATAATCATGATGTATATATCATATATATCATATATATCATGTAAATATTCATTTTATACTATTCCATATCATTTGGAGTTAAAAATCTAAATAGCATCGTTCATGGAGACAGTAGGCCGTACGTACGCATGAACGCTACTTTCATTTTTTTCTTTTTCATGTTAATGGAATTAAAAAGAAATGATATATATATATTATAATTCCAGAATAATTTATATGTTATTTACGTCACATATGTTCATTAATTTCATTCTTTATACATTCCATGTATTGAATGTACGAGTCACATCACTTGAGGGGGCGGTAGTCCGCACTTCCTCATATGAAATTACCGCATTTACACAACGTGAAAAGAATAATGTTATGGATTAAATATAAAATACAGCAGAATATAGTAAACATAAATACCATATATATCATATATAAAATACAGTTACATCACAATGGCCACCTTTAAAGGTGTTAATAGAATATTGAACAATCATCGTTTCGTGAGGCAGAAAATCACCAATCACAGAAACAGTATGTTCTTTAACCATTAGACAAAGGTGTGTGTAAGTGTAGTTAGAATACTTCTTATAAAAACATCCTAGTATATGGAAGATACTGGAGTTTTTACAAAAGAAATGAATAAAAAGAGTTTAGGGGTTTGGAGAAGAAAAATAAAACAAAAGGAATCAAGTGAAGTCATTACCTTAAAATCGGGTAACTCCCTTTGGTTTGAGCTCAAAGGCTTCCTTGGGAAGACTTCTGCCCAATGTAAGGATTCAAGGAGTTAGATAGGGATGTGTAGAGACCAAATGGGCAGGGTTTGGCCAAGACAAAGGCTTTCGAAGTGTGGGTAAGGAGGTAGGGGTGGGGGCCTTTTATAAGAGAAGAGGAGGGGCACTCTTGGAAAGGTATAAAATGTAACATTATTTTCAAATGAGTTTCGGATTTAAATGTTTCCACATTGATGTTTTTGAAGATAAGGTGATAAGGGTTCGAAATCCACCCATCCAATAGGTTTTGGACATGTCTAGGTCTTAGATTTTACATTATCTTTGCATTTTATTTAAATCGTTTAATAATGAGGTCATCGCTGCATCATCATGATGTCATAAATAATTTAATTTATTTAATGTCTAAAAATTATTAAAAAATACGATGATGTTGGAAAACTTTTTATATTTCCAATTAATATTTATATCCCAAATGATCATTAATGTAGAAAAAATTAAATATATTTTACTTAGGTGATACATTCTTTGTTACATTTAACATTCATTAAAAATAAAAAGATAAATAGTGACTTTATCACAAAAGTGATTCCATAGGGCCCCCAAGTTTGGCACAAGGCATCCCATGGTCGGCCATGAGACAACCAGTATCCTTGGGACACATTTTGTGGTCTTTTTATTATTATTATGATATTATCATATTATCTTTAACTACCCGATTACTCATTAATCAAGATAATTAAAGATAATTATTGTCGTTACTATTCATAATGTCCAAAAACAAAAGAGTCTTAATTACATAATTTAGACCTTTTGATTCCAAATATGTAATCCATTTTACCAAATATGAAACACATAAATTGAAATAATTAATTTAAAAAAACTTCCCATTGTGAAAACAAATAGCGGGTTTTTTAGAAACAACATTTATGAAAAGTTTGGCACTTGTTTATGCCTAATTCCATAGTGAAATTAATCCCAATGACCGTCATTTAATTTAATGGTAAAAATATATTCTAATTAAAATTTAAAACAAATTAATAAGATTATATAACCATATAATTATATTATATGAAAAAAGCAGTTTTGATGTAAAATGCAGTATTTTTCACTATTCATTGAAAAATGAACATTTTCAGAAAAATACAAAAAAGTAACCCATGGTAAATTTCAATGTCCCAATCATAAATAATATGTTTATTTTGAAAAATAGAGCTTATAATATTGACAAAAAGTGGATTTAAAAAGGTTTTCGCCATCAAAAGGCAGTTAATCGACCTTTTAAGGAATATTAGAATGTTTACGCTTAAAAACTGGATTCATTTTCATTTTTAATCCTCTAACATTAATTGGAAAAAAAAGTAAGAATATTTGACAAAAATATATAATCATTTTTTAGTTAGTTCTGTTCATTCCCTCCATTACAACGGCTAGGTTTTAACTACCATTTGAAATAATATTATTTTATTATTAGAGTGCAAAGCAAGATTCCCAAGAAACTCATTGTTGCGTATTGGGTACACCATCGTGCATAGTGTCCCCTTTAAAGTAATATTAATATTTTATTCAAATATATGTTTAAATATGAATATTTCATATTCTTTATTTACCTGGGGTGTTACACGTATAATGATCCTAATGTTGATGTAAGAATTAATCATTAAATAGATTATGTGTATAAAATGTAAATTTAAAAAAACTATGCAATTACAGCATAATATAATCAAATTTTATTAAACACATAAACATAAAATGTAATTGATAATTATGAATTAATATAACTCAATGAAACCAAAATTGAGTTATGAAATTATTTACCACATGGCGATTTCAATGTCAAATACCCATTGATTAAATAATTAAAATTAAAACAAAAAATATTTATATTTATATTTTATTCATGATATTCCATCTCTATGTGGAATTATATACACTATATAAAATAAATTAGGTTCATGAAATTACAATATGCCTTAATGAATAGAAATTGAGAAAAAATCCTTTGTCCCAGTTCTGTTTTCTATCGTATGTCCTTGTACATACTTTATAATTAATATTTAATTGTTATAAATATTTTATTTACCCATATTCAAATATATTCTTCCATTTAATATTTTCATATAGTATTTAATAACCAATTTATTAAAAAATATTCGATAAAATCACTATTTATGTTGTCAATTATTTTTTTCATGAATGTTTTGGTTCTGAAAATTCAATAATTTTGATTTCATCATGGTTCCATCAACTATGTAATGTAAATCATGATATACAAACACTAGATATTCATTATATATGAAGTTAAAATAGTACATATGTAAGTCTGTAACCTTGAATATTACATAATATTGAATTATGTGAATACTTCACATTGAGGGTATTTTCATGATTAGTGTTTTAGAAAATTAGGGAATAACTATTACATTACATTACAAATATTATTCAGTAAACACTTATAAACATTTTACATTTATTTCATAAAATAAAAACTCATTAAAATAAAACAAGAATTGTTTTCTTGATAAAAATATTCTTTAATTCTTCATTTTACTTAGATTGCCTTACACTCGGTGAAAATCATTTCTAAAACATGGGATGAGCCTAAAAAACTAATTATGTGTTATAATGTAAAGAAATAATGCATTAGTCCCTAAATACATTCAAAACATAATCACACTAACATACCTTTTTAAATCATATGTTTTTTGAATAACACATAGAAATCATAAATCATAAAGGTAAATTGTGGCGTCCATATCAAACATATATTGTAGCTCTTGCAGCTACATAGGGAGTTAGGTTTGGAATACCCATCACAGTGGATTTCCTAAATATCTAAAGAAAAACATTAATTTTTACCTCCTTCATGTTACCCAATGCATTGGAGATCTATCTCGAGCTCTTTCTCCCTAGGTTTATCATGGGACCACATGTATACATAAACAATGATCATGAACCATAAAAAATTCATAACACATAAAACAAGCTTAAAATAAAGATAACATATTCCACATTGAAGAAAAATAGAAAATTTCAATATATTGACATTATCAATCCATTCCTATTTCCATTTTCAATACCAAAATACATTAAAATAGTTTATGGTATTTATTTTCAAATTAAAAACATTACGGATTGTTAAAAATTCCAAATATTAAATAATTCTCGCAATTGTGAAAAGGTCATTGTCACCACATACATTAAAAAAGAATCATTCATTTTGTCGTTTAATAAAATATATATAGATAAAAGATTCCCTTTTAATGAAATTAAAATTCAAATGGGATTATACACCATGTAAAGGAATGTTTTGTATAAATCATAGTATGTCTCAATGAAAGGAGATAGAGACGAATTCCCTTACATAGTGTCCAACATGATCTGTTCATTATATAATCTCTTAAATAATGAACTAAAGATAATTTCAACTTGTTTTATATCCATTTTCAAGTTTATAATTCCTTTTATATCACTTATTACCACGTTATTAACAATATATAATGATTTATGTTAGTAACGATAGTTTTGTTGATATTTGGTACTTGAGTCAAAAATGAACATCTTATAATTACAATATGACCATTTGGTCAAAAAAACTGTATATATAGAATAATAATAATCATTTATATATCATATAAATCATATATATCTGATGTGTATATATATATATATATATATTTATAATAGTACCTAACATTAGAAGATAATAAATGAAATACACCATTCATGGAGGCGGTAAGTCGTATGTATGCATGAACGCTACATTCATTTATATTTCGTAATTAAGGGCATGAAAACATAATGAAACATAGTTATCTTATAATTTCATTATTAAATTTTATATAATTTCATTTAATCAATCTTTCATGTGTTCCACGTATGGAATGAATGAGTGATATCACTTTGTTGGGGCGTTACTCTGCACTTCCTCAAATGAAAAAATCGAATTAACAATTTTGGAAACCATAAATGTATGATATAAGTGAAAAATAATAACCCTAGAAATAAAATAAATGTAATATTTATCACATTAAAATATAGTTCCATAAAAATGGCCACTATAATAGGTTGTATGATAATATTGAACATTCATCGTTTCATGAGGCAGTAGTTCACCATCCATAGAAACACTATGTTTTTTACCCATTAGACGTAGTTTTGTGTATGTGTAGTTTAAATATTTATCATAAAAACATAAAATTTTATTGAATATACTAGTGTTTTAATTAATTAATGGAATAATGATATTTTAGGGGGTTATAGATAGAAAATAATAGAAAAGAACATGTGAGAAGATGTTACCTTAAAATTGGGTAACATCCTTTGGTTTGAAATAGTGGCTTTAGAAAAATTCCTTATTACCAAAATATGGCTTCTAGGTGTAAGAGATGGATGTTGTGAGATTATTTGGGTAGATGATGGATGATATAAGGGTCTATAGAGGTGTGAGTAATGGGTTAGAGTTGATGGCCTTTTATAAGAGGGAGGACATGCTCTTTAGGAATGTTTGAAAAAATTATTTTATTATAAAAAAAATTAGGTTTCAAAATGTCCAAAACTCTTTAAATTATATTATAAAATTTATATATGTATACATAAATTCATAAAATAATAATATGACATGTTTTTCATTTTTTTATTATTTTTAATCTACTTAATTTAACCTTTTGTTAACTTATTTAACATATACCATATCTTCTTGTATATTCATACTATATGGTTAATATATTTACACTAAAATTCCAATAGAACATCAAGTGGTTCATTAATAACATTTTAAATCATATATATGTCATTTGACCGAATCTTATATTTTGAGGACTAATTTTTCATTTAATAAAATATTAATTGATTTGAAAACTCATTTTTGTCAATTTTTAAACTATTCATATCATGAATTTTTAAAAATATAAAAAACATGATCAATTCCAAAAAAAACATGATTAATTAAAATATAGCAAACCATATTCATCCTTAAAATTTTTGTAAGGAATAAATATTTCAAATTAAATTTATTTTAATATTTATAATCTCATTTATTTAAAACATTCATTAATTAGGTAATCATTACATCATCATTGTGTTATAAATAAATTTATTTATTTGATATCTAAAAATTATAAACTAAATATAATGATGTTAATAAATATTTTTTTACTTATCCTTAATAATTATATTCAATTATATCATTTATATACCCCACAATAAAATTATTTTAGCAAAATAATAAATTTTTATGAGTTTTTTATGTTGACATTAAATAAAAAGTTATTATTATAATTATCTTACCCAACTGGATTTTAATGGAAAAAATTTATACCCATTGATTGTATGGACCGGCCACGACTCATACAATATGGCTAGTAAAAGTGTTAAGGTAATTTATATTATTATAATATTATTTTTACCTTGAATTAACTTATTTACCATTAACCACGGTAAATAAAAATCAAATGTTACTATTTAACAAAAATAATGTTAATCCTACTGAAAAAAATTTTATATACTGATGAAAAAAATTTATATCAGGATTTTGAAGTTCAATTCGCAGAAGATGTAAAATTTCATTTAAATGAAAAAGTTTGTTTTTAACTACTATGTAGTGATTTTCACTATTTATCAAAATTGGACATTTTCAAAAAAATACCAAAAATTCCCTAAAGCTAATTTTGATATTCTGAATTAAAAATAGATATCTATCTTACCAAATTCAAAAAAAAATTATTTTCATTAATTAATTTCAAATTAATATCCATAGTCAAAACTAGAAAGCATGTTTTAAAAAAGTAAAAAACTACAAAAAGGTCGACTGGTGTTTATGTCCAATTTCAATGTGGAATTACATAATATGACCAAAATTTAAATAAATTTTAAGAATATAATCCAATTTCACTTTTATAACCATTTAAAAATTTACTCAAATAATTTAAATAAATCATATGAAATGTGGTTTTATCTTAAAATTTTATATTATTCACTACTTAATAAAAAATTAACATTATCAGAAAAATATCAAAATTACATCCAAAGTAAATTTTGATCTCCCTATTCTAAAGAAGATGTTTATTTTATTAAATGGTATATATTAAAGTGAGAATAACTCGATATAAATGGGGGTTTCCACAAAAGGTGGTAAAACTACATTTTAAAAATATTTGAGTATTTAAGATTTAAATTTGTTTCATTCTTATTTAAATCTTCTAAATTTTATTTCATAAATTATAATACATTTAACAAACATGTATAATTATATTCTAGTTTGTTCTATTAATTACCAAAAATAAAATGGCTAGGTATTGACTACCATTTAAATTAATATTATATTATTATCTTTTCTGTATGACTCAGCCGTGTGTGCAACATGAGATTTTGGTGAAACCCATTATTGTGTGTCAGTTACACAATCGAACATAGCATCCCATTTAAAGAAAAAATAATATTTTATTCAAAAATATTTATAAATAGGGAAATGACATATTCTTTATTTACCTAGCATGTTAGATCCTTCCCCCCTTTTGGAAATTTCTTCTCAAAATTTTATTCACCTAGAAAATAAATGGGTGGTTTTATCCCTTATAGAATTTTCAGAGTCCCACGTTACCTCTTCAACCATATGGTTTTTCCATAAATACATTACCTCATGAATTACCATATTCCCCAACCATTTCTCTCTTCGTTCAAGAATCTAGTCAAATTGTTCCTCATAAGAGATATTCTCTTCAAACAAAACTACCTCTAGACACAAAATATGAGATGGATCTGGCATATACATTCTCAACATTGAATCATTAAAAACATTGTTTTTCTAGGATAGAGATGGAGATAAAGACATTATGTATGCAACTGATCCAACTTTCACTTGGATTTCATTGGGTATAATGAACCTTGAACATAGCTTTCCTTTCTTACAAATACACATCACACTTTCCCAATGTGTTACTTGGTTAAATACCTGATCACCTACCTCGTAAGAAAGATCCTTCCTCCAGTTATTCGTAGATCATTTCATCATGCTCTAAGCTAGTCTCATGTGATTAAAAATCGACTGAACATTTTCTACAATAGTTTCTATAAATTATAGTCCCATCAACTTACTTTCACCTACTTCATCCCAAAAATTTGTAGTTCGACACCGCTTTCCGTATAATGAATTAAATGGTGCCATCTATATGCTGGAATGAAAACTATTATTATAAGAAAATTTACCCCAAAAAAAGATATTGGTCCCATCATCCTTTGTAATCCATTGAGAAATCACGTAGTATTTCATCAAGTGTTTGATTTGTTCGTTCTGACATGTTATCTTTTTGGGGATGAAAAGTTGTATTAAAATTTCATTCAGAAACCAATGACTTCAGAAATCCAATACAAAAGATAAAAGTAAAGTTGTGATCACGATCTGATACAATTGAGAGGAGAAATACTTTCAATCTTACTATCTATTTAACATAAAACCAATGAAGTTGATCTAGAGACACAGTATCTCGAATTGGAAGAAATTTATCAGATTTAGTCAATCTATCAATAATAACCAAGATTTTGTTGTTACCTAGAGATTTATTTGGTAATCCCACAACGAAATACATTGAAATATTTTCCCATTTCCATTATTACACTAATAATGGTTGATGAATCCCATTAGATAACTTCCACTATGATTTGACCTGTTGAAAATTCAAACACTTCAAGGTAAAGTCAGCAATATCTTCTTTCATTCCATCCCACATGTAATACTCTCGATGATCTATATACATCTTAGTTAAACAAGGATGAACTGAAAAAGGAGAAATATGATCTTTACAGAACAAATCTTTCTTTAACTAAGAATCAAAAGGCTCACAAAACCTCTTCCCAAATGTCAAAATATAGTCTCTATCAATATTAGACTCTAGTAACATACCCGTTATGGACCAATTCTGTAGCGACTCATGTTTTTGGCCCTGTCAGGCTTTGGACTATTTTTATATATAATTCCAGAGCTAGGCGCAAAGACGGTGTGTGATTCTGAGGCCCGATGTGCCCGAAATTAATTTTATAAAATATTATGTATTTTTATACTATGCACGTGGAGGCGGTGTGATATCTCCTAAACTGTAGCGCAGAACGGGAATCTAAGGGCATGGTTGCGTCCGGAACATGTCTTTTACCCTAGGAGAGGTGTAAACTTCGCGGGCGCGGGCCTATTGTGGAAAGCGTGACCAGGGGCGTTTTCGTAAATAAGTGGAAAAGTTGGTTTACAAGGGTCGGCTCAAATAACATATGAATGGAGTGTAGGATTGCAAATCCAAGTCCACCGTTGTGTTCAGAATGGCGCGTTTACCCTAGGGGTGACCTTAACTTTGTCTGTATCGGGCATGGAGTCGGGGGCGTGGTTTTAAATGAAGGTTTTTTAAATATATATATATATATATATATATATATATATATATATATATAAGAAAACATATCTCATTCCCTCTCCCCCATCTCCTCCTAATCATGGCGAACTACACCCCTGCCTCTTCCGGTTCTTCGCCAATTTGAACTTCGGGCGTCCGTTTTCTGCTCTGATCGTCAACAGATCGAGCTCCAGCGCATTGCAGGTGTCGTTCTCCATCCGAAGCTTCGGCAATCGGCCAACAGGTGGGCGGTTTGAGTTTTGAATCCCAGAGCACGTTTATTATTTTTTCTTCAAATCGTTATAAGGGTTGTATAGTTTTGGTCTCGAGGTTTCCGAAACATGTTTCGGATCTGATTTTGGAGCACCGGGGTGCTTTCGGGGGTCCGCGGAAGTTTTCCGACGGAAATCCCGGATTCCGGCGGCGGCGCGGCGGAATCCGGTGGCGACGCGGTAGTTTCCGGCGAGGCTGGCGGTGGTCCGGCTGGGATTTTCCGGGGGTTCTTTAAACCCCCGCAACATGCAAACCGAAACTCTGATTTGCGAGTCGTTTGCGGCGACACGTTCCTTGCATCGAGACGGACGTTTTGAAATTTCATTGTGAATTCTATGGTTCGGAATCTTGGACCGGGAGTTTGAAACGTCATATAAAATAATAATATTTTATTATTTTACGACTTCGGGCCATTGTAACTTCTACACGGAGTGTCCAAATGATGTGCTGTCAGTGGTGTTGTGACCCTGATAATACGTTGGACTTTTTGAGTTGGTTTCCTAGTGTTGGGACTGAGAACCGGGTGCGGGCCCCATGAGGCTGGGTTTTGGCGTTTGCGGAGAAACACAGCTTTTTCAACAGGAGTCCGATTTTGGCGGATGATTAGTCGATCCTGTGTGTTTTTCAGAGAGGATCACAAAGGTGAAATCTGCTCGATGTGTTTCGGGATCGAGGCATGGGCCCCACCCGGGCTGGCATTCGGTGAATGGTACCTTTTTCACCGGGTGTCCGTTTCGGACGAGCGAGTAGTCAATTACGCTTGTTTTTTCAAGCGGATCGCTGTGGTATGATCCGCTCAATGGGTTTTAGGATCATTGTGTTAGCCCCACACGGGCTAGCTTCGGTGAATAGTTCTTTTTCACTGGTAGTCTGTTTCGAGCGAGTAAGTAGCCTATCCTGCGTGTTTTTCTGCGTACATCGTGATGGTGGCCTATGTATTGCCATAGGAGGTGCGTAGTGTGGCGTTGTGGCGGGTTTCTCGGGTTAGCGACGTTTGAACCAGCAGTGGTTAAGGGTTCTCCCTTGGTTCGTTCCTACGAGGGTTCACGTGACATCACAACCTTCGTATAGGTTTTTGATCCTCTCGATGAGATGTTTAAACTGTTATAGTTGTGGTATCCCTCTGGTGGGCCCGGAGCGGGATCCTCTAGCATCTTTACCCTAGATCAGGTTCTTGGTATCGCTGTGACCGTTTATTCACGGGCGGCGATCCCTTACCTAAAATGTTAACCCTGTAGGGTTTGTGGCATCATCCGGAATATGATCCCCTATGCGGTGGGTCAGGCTCAATAGGGTTGTGGCATCGTTGGGTATACAATACCCTACTCAGCATAAGGTTTATAGTAGTGTTGTGGTATCGTTGGTTATACGTTCCGCTACTCAGCGCTTGGTGTCGTTTGGGTTGTGGTATCGCTGGTTATGTGATCCCCTACTCAGTGTGTGGTTTCAGTAGGGTTGCGGCATCATCGGTTCGATCCCCTACATTGCGAGTTATTCTAGATAGGGTTCCGGTATCGTCGTTACCATCTTTATATGGGCGATGATCCTCTATCTGAGTGATGTGCTTCTGTCGAGCACCTGATCGGGTTTTGGTATCCCCCAGAAGATCTTGGGTGCGATCCCCTATATATGAGAACTACGTATGCCAGATCAGGTCGTGGTATCCCCCAGCGGACCCTGGGAGTGATCCCCTATTTGTGAGCTTCGTATACCGGAGTGGGTTCTGTTATCCCCTAGCGGACCCTATGAGCGATCCCCTATCGAGGAGTTTTGTGGTTCTGTTGTTTCAGGGAGGTTTCCTCAGTGATTCTATCCGACGGGCATGATCTCTCGGGTGAGCGTCTGAGTGATTTGTGGGAAACCAGATGGAGTGTATCTCTCGGATTAGTTTCATATGGGATGACAATGATCTTGTGGTGTACTCTCCTGGTTGTGGACTGTTGCGGGTGACGAGGTCGATACCTCTTGTGGCTTTGAGCGTGAGCTGAGTATATCTAGATTGTTCAAGGTGTATGTCTGTGCATACACCTGAGCTGAGCTGACTAGTTGTGTTTTTCCGAGGATGGTCACGAGATGGAGTTTCTCTCTCGTCTGGTTTCCCTATGGCTGGGTTGAGTAGACTGTTGCCTTTATGTTGCTCCCTTTAGTTTTAGGTTTTTGGGGTGCCTACTGAGTATGATTATACTCACCCCTGCACGGGCTTTGCCCGCACATGTTTGTGTCTTGTGCAGGCCACTATCCTTTTGACGGAGTCCCAGGAGGACCTGAAGCAGGCAGAGCTTAGTGAGCGTGTTGACCGGGGTGTTTACCAGAGCTGTGCTGAGAGACCCTTCCAGCGGGTGTTTGTGGCAGTGTTCCTCTTCTTCAGAGCAGGTTGGACATGCTTTGTAGTTTTCTTTTGGTGGGCCCGGTTTTTCTCTTATTTACTTCTACTATACTCTGGTTGTGGGATAGTGTATGCATTAATTTACTTTTCAGTTTTCGATATCTCTGCACTGTTGCATGGAGGTGTTTGTGGGTGCGTGTGTACAGGTACCTTAGGCTAATGCCTCCCATGTGTGTGATAGACTACTCAGCTCTGGTCGCCAGCCCCTGGCCTATTGGAGGTGGGTATGGGGAGTCCCGGATCGAGCCCCATTGGGTCTGGTCATGACAGAGTGGTATCGGAGGAGGTTCCATCTTTGGGATCTCAGAGCGTAGCTGGTCTAGCTGTGATTTTGGTATGGGTTGCATAGTGGCAGTGTTAGGGTGTTTCGAGCTCGGCTTTTCTGCCAGAGACTCCAGTGTTGGTGCGGTGTCCGACGTATCCATACACCAGGACTCTGATAAACCGCCTTTCGACTCAGGACATTCGTACACTAGTCGCATGGACATAATGGTACATGCATCATATATGACTGGGTTTTGGTTTTTCCTTGTCCATCATGAGTCAGCTCTCCAGATATACTCTTTGATTGTGGTGCGTCTTGAATGTATTTCAGGATGCCTCCACGACGATAGCCAGCGAGGGTTCCACAACAAGATTGTGCTGATGACCCGCCCTGTGTAGAGGCTGTGGATCAGGGTGTAGGTTTTGAGGTTGCACCTCCATGTGGTCTGTCAGTTGAGCCACCACCTGTGGAGCAACTGGTTGTGCTGGAAGTGCAGGATGAGGTTGCACGTAGGCTGAGTGCACTGCACGAGTTCCAGAGGCAGTGACCTATGAGGTTTTGGGTGATCTAGATCCCCAGGCAGGTGATGACTAGCTTGAGGCAGTCACCTGAATTTTTCGCCTAGTGAGGACACCTCCAGATCAGACGGTAGTCCTAGCTGTGAGCCTTCTGCATGGTTCTGACGGGTGATGGTGGAGCCGGGTGATGCAGTCCCATGACGAGGAGACGCTCACGTGGGCAGAGTTTGAGTGGCTCTTCAGGGAGGAGTTCTATCTAGTGACACTAAGATTAGTGAAGATTCAGGAGCTTCTGCAGCTTCGGCGGGAGGGCCTGACCGTGTCGGAGTACTCGGCAAGGTTTACAGACCTGTCGTGCTACGCACTGGATATGGTTCGAGACCTGTTCTTTAGGGCTCTTACCTTCGAGCAAGGATTACGTAGAGACATCCGAGCAGGTGTGGTTTCCTTGTGCCTACCCACCTATGCTGGGGTGCTGGAGCGAGCGCTTGGGGTGGAGAGCTTTCTGGACGAGTAGATCCAGCCTATTATTGCTGATAACGCAAGAGCTGAGACTTTGTAAGTCGGATCTGCATCTGGTAGCAGACGACAGACTCAGGGGTCTGGACCTATCCGATGTTTCAAGAGGTGACCCCAGGATGTTGGATCTGAGTCTCAGGGCTCGCAGACCAGTTTTGGTCATCCGAAGGAGAGGCGGTGTTATGCTTGCGATGGTCGGGGACATCTTGCTAGATATTGTCCAACCCATTGTGCTGCTGAGTGGGAGATGGTCGATGGACCGCCTTTGCAGAGACAACATTTCGAACAAGGAGGTCTGTAGGGCGGCGGACGTGCCGGCGGAGCGGGTGCAGCAGGAGGAGGTGGTAGGCGGTATCAGTTTATACCGCCCCCACCCCCAGGAGGTCCATGCCAATCTCAGAGAGCTAGTGGCCGAGGGCGAGGACAGCTACATGCCCTGGAGCTGTTGACCCAAAGGCACCGTGAATGGATAGAGGTGTGCCTTTCTCTTTTCTACTTTCTGCAGTTGTTTGATTGACACTGTTTGGCGGTACTCTTTCCATTTGTTTCTTGCTCGTGTTTTGTTCAAGGCGTTGGTAAGACCCTATGTGGGTGTTGTTCAGCATTCTTTGAATGCACGAGGAAGAGGGATCTTTCACCCACTGAGACACGTTTTTGTGATGCGATTAAAACCGTGCGGGCGAGTTAGTACTGCCCAAAGTAGATAGTATCGAGGTGTGTTGGATGAGTCCCTCTGACTTATGTGTTCGGGCAGGGGTGTTTGTTGGTGAACTCGCTGTTGTGTGAGACCCAGTTGAGAGTCCATTCGCTTTCCTTATACTTATGGCTTTTCTGGGACGAAATGTTCTAAGGTGGGAAGGATGTAGAGACTCAAGTTTTTGGCCCTGTCATACTTTGTACTATTTCTATGAATAATTCTAGAGCTAGGCGCGAAGACGGCGTGCAATTCTGAGGCCCGGTGTGCCCGGAATTAATTTTATAAAAATATTAAGTATTTTTAAACTATGCACGTGGTGGCGGTGTGATATCTCCTAAACGGTAGCGCAGAACGGGAATCTGAGGGCACGGTTGCGTCCGGAACGTGCCTTTTACTCTAGGAGTGGTGTAAACATTGTGGGAGCGGGCCTGTTGTGGAAAGCGCCACAAGGGGCGTTTTCATAAATAAGTGGAATAGTTGGTTTATGAGCGTCGGCTCAAATAACATTTGAACGGAGTCTCGGAATGAAAATCTGAGTCTGTCGTTGCATTCAGAATGGTGCGTTTACCCTAGGGGTGACCTTAACTTTGTTCTCATCGGGCGTGGAGTCGGGGGCATGGTTTTAAATGAAGGTTTTTTAAATATATATATAAAAAAACCTATCTCATTCCCCCTCCCCCATCTCCTCCTACACACGGCGAACCACACCCCTCCCTCCTCCGGTTCTTTGCCGAATTGAACTCCGAACGTCTATTTTTAGCATCGATCGTCAGCAGATCGAGCTCCAGCGTGTCGTAGGCGTCATTCTGCACCCAAAACTTCGGCGATCCGCCAACAGGTAGGCGGTTTTAGTTTTGAAATCCCAGACCCCGTTTATTTGTTGTTTTTTTTTCAAATCTTTATAAGGGTTGTATAGTTTTGGTCCAGATGTTTCCGAAACATGTTTCAGATCTGATTTTGGAGCACCGGGGTGCTCCTAGGGGTCCACGGATTTTTTTCTGGCGGAAATCCCAGATTTCGGCGGTGGCCACAGCGGAATCAGGCGAGGCGGCGAGGCGGCAGGCGGTGGCGCGGCGGTTTTCGGCGACAGCGGTGGTGACGCGGCGGATTTTGGCGGCGGCGCAGTGGCTTCCGGCAAGGCTGGCAGTGGTCCGACCATGTTTTTCCGTGGGTTCTTTAAACCCCCATAACTCGCAAACCGAAACTCCGATTAGTGATCCGTTTGCGGCGACGCATTCCTTGCGTCGAGAAGGACATTTTGAAAAAAAATTTAAGAATTTTATGGTTCAGGATCGTGGCCCGAGAGTAAGAAATGTTGTATAAAATAATAATATTTCATTATTTTACGACTTCGGGCCGTTGTAACTTCTTCCCTGAGTGTCCGAATGATGTGCCTTTAGTGGCGTTGTGACCCTGATGATACGGGGGACTTTTTGAGTTGGTTTCCGGGTGTTGGGAATGAGAACTGGGTGCGGGCCCCATGAGGCTGGGTTTTGGCGTTTGCAGAGAAACACAGCTTTTGCACTAGGAGTCCAATTTTGGTAGATGATTAGTCGATACTGTGTGTTTTTCAGAGGGGATCGCAATGGTGCAATCCGCTCGATGAGTTTCGGGATTGAGGCATGGGCCCCACCCGGGCTGGCATTCGGTGAATAGTACCATTTTCACCGGTTGTTCGTTTCAGATGAGCGAGTAGTCGATTCCATTTGTTTTTTCGAGGGGATCGTCGTGGTATGGTCCGCTCGATGGGTTTCAGGATAATTGTGTGGGCCCCGCATGGGCTAGCTACGTTGAATAGTTCTTTTTCACCGGTAGTCCGTTTCGGGCAAGTAAGTAACCTATCATGTGTGTTTTTCCACGTAGATCGCGATGGTGGCCTCGGTATTTTCCTAGGAGGTGTGCAATGTGGTGTTGTGGCAGGTCGCTCGGGTTAGCGACGTTTGGACCAGCATTGGTTGAGGGTTCTCCCGTGGTTCGTTCCTACGAGTGTTCGTGCGGCATCACAACCTTCGTATAGGTTTGTGATCCCCTTGATGGGATGTTTAAACTGTTAGAGTTATGACATCCCTTTTGTGGGCCCAGAGCCGTATCCTCTAGCATCTTTACCCTAGATTGGGTTCATGGTATCGCTGTGACCGCTTATTCATGGGTGGCGATCCACAATCTAGCAGGTTAACCCCGTAGGGTTTGTGGCGTCATCGGGAATATGATCCCCTATGTGGTGGGTCGTGATCAGGAAGGTTGTGGCATCATTGGGTATATGATCCCCTACTCAGCATGAGGTTTATAGTAGGGTTGCGGTATCGTTGGTTATACGATCCCCTACTCAGCGCTTGGTGTCGGTAGGGTTGTGGTATCGCTGGTTATGCGATCCCCTACTCAGCGCGTGGTTTCGGTAGGGTTGTGGCATCTTCAGTTCGATCCCCTATATCGCGAGTTATACCAGATAGGGTTTCGGTATCGTTGTGACCACCTTTATATGGGCGATGATCCTCTATTTGACTGATGTGCATCTGTCGAGCGCCAGATCGGGTCGCGGTATCCCCTAGCGGATCCTGGGTGTGATCCCCTAGCTGTGAGAACAACGTATTCCAGATCGGGTCGTGGTATCCCCCAGCGGACCCTAGGAGTGATCCCCTATCTGTGAGCTTCGTATACTGGAGTGGGTTCTGGTATCCCCTAGCGAACCCTAGGTGCGATCCCCTATCCGAGTAGTATGGTGGTTCTCTTGTTTCAGGGAGGTTTCCTCAGTGATGCTATCTGATGAGCGTGATCTCTTAGGTGAGTGTCTGAGAGGTTTGTGAGAAACCCGATGTAGTGTATCTCTCGGATGAGTGTCATCTGGGATGAAAGTTAGCGTGTGGTGTACTCTCCTGATTTTGGACAGTTGCTGGTGACGAGGTCAGTACCTCTTGTGGCTTTGAGCGGGAGCTGAGTATGTCTGGATTGTTCAAGGTGTATATTTGGGCATACACCTGAGCTGAGTTTACTAGATGTGTTTATCTGAGGATGGTCACGAGATGGTGTTTCTCTCTCATCTGGGTTCCCTCTGGCTGGGCTGAGAGGACTGTTGCCTTTTAGTTTCTCCCTTTGGTTTTGGGTTTTTGGGGTCCCTACTGAGTTTGTTTATACTCACCCCTGCACGGGCTTTTCCCGCACATGTTTGTGTCTTGTGTAGACCACAGGCCTTTCGAAGGAGTCCTAGGAGGACCCGGAGCAGGCGGAGCTTAGTGAGCGTGTTGACCGGGGTGTTTACCGGAGCTGTGCTGAGGGGGCTTTTCTGTGGGTGTTTGTGGCATCATTCCCCTTTTTCAGATCAGGTTGGACGTGCTTTGTAATTTTCTTTTGGTGGGCCCTATTTTTCCCTTTTGTACTTATACTGTACTATGGTTGTGGGATAGTGTATGCATGCATTTACATTTCAGTTTTCTATATCTCTTCATTGTTGCATGGAGGTGTTTGTGGCTGCGTGTGTACATGTACCTTAGGCTAATGCCTCCCATGTGTGTGATAGCCTACTCGGCGCTGGCCGCCATCCCCTAGCCTATTGTAGGCGGGCTTGGGGAGTCGCGGCTCGAGCCCCGTTGGGTCGTTTCGTGATAGAGTGGTATCAGAGGAGGTTTCATCTTTGGGATCTCAGAGTGTAGCTGGTGTGGCTGTGAGTTTGGTTTGGTTGCATAGCAGCAGTGTTAGGGTGTTTCGAGCTCGGCATTCAGGCCAGAGACTCAATTATTGGTGCGGTGGCTGATTGATCCATACACCAGGACTCTGATAACCTGCCGTTCGACTCTTGACATTCGTACAGTAGTCGTAGGTACAAAATGGTACATGCATCATTTAGGATTGGGTTTTGGGTTTTCCTTTTCCTTCGTGAGTTAGCTCTCCAGATATACTCTTTGACTGTGGTGCGTCTTGAATGTATTTCAGGATTCCTCCACGACGACAGCCAGTGAGGGTTCCACAGTAGGATTGTGCTGATGACCTGCCCTGTGTAGAGGCTATGGAGCAGGGCGTAGGTTCTGAGGTTGCACCTCCAGGCGGTCTGTCAGTAGATCCACCACCCGTCGAGCAGCTGGTTGTGCCAGTATTGAAGGATGAGGTGGTGCGTAGGCTGAGTGCGCTGCACGAGTTCCAGAGGCGGCAACCTATGAGGTTTCGGGGTGATCTAGATCCCCAGCCAGCTGATGACTGGCTTGAGGCAGTCATCCGAGTTTTTCTCCTAGTGAGGACACCGCCAGATCAGATGGTGGTCCTAGCGGCGAGCCTTCGTCATGGTTCTACCAGGCGATTGTGGATCCTGGTGATGCAGTCCCATGACGAGGTGACACTCACATGGGCAGAGTATGAGCGGCTCTTCAGGGAGGAGTTCTATTCGGTCATACTGAGATCAGTGACGATTCAGGAGCTTCTGCAGCTTCGGTAGGAGGGAATGACCATGTCGGAGTACTCGGAAAGGTTTACAGACCTATCGTGCTACTCCCTGGATATGGTTTAAGACCCGTTCTTTTGGGCTCGGACCTTCGAGGAGGGATTACGTAGAGACATCCAAGCAGGTGTGGTTTCCTGGTGCCTGTCCACCTATGCTGGGGTGCTGGAGCGAGTGCTTGTGGTGGAGAGCTTTCTAGTCGAGCAGATCCCGCCTATTAGAGCTGGGCACGCGAGAGCTGAGACTTTGTCAGTCAGATAGGCATCTGGTATCCGAAGAAAGACTCAGGGGTCTAGACGTGGCTGAAGTTTCAGGATGTGACCCCAGGATGTTGGATCTTAGTCTCAGGGCTCGCAGACTAGTTTCGGTTAGCCGCATAAGAGGCGGTGTTATGCGTGTGATGGTCGGGGACTTCTTGCTAGAGATTGTCCAACCCGTCGTGCTGCTGAGAGGTAGCTGGTCGATGGACCGCCTTGGCAGAGACAGCGTTTCAAGCAAGGTGGTCCGCAGGGCGGTGGACGTGCCGGCCGAGCCGGTGCTGCAGTAGGAGGTGGTAGGCGGTATCAGTTTCCACCGCCCCACCCCCAAGAGGTCCACCCCAAGCTCAGGGAGATGGTGGCCGAGGGTGAGGACAGATAGATGCCCTGTAGGCTGTTGAACCAGAGGAACCATGAATGGATAGAGGTACACCATGTGTCTTTTCTACTTTCTGCAGTAGTTTGATAGACACTGTTTTGCGGTAATCTTTCCTTTTTTTTTCTTGCTCGAGTTTTGTTCAGGGCATTGGTAAGACCATGTGTGGGTGTTGTTCGGCATTTTTCGAATGCGTGAGGAAGACAGATCTTTCCCCCACCGAGACGCATTTTTGTGACGCGATTTAAACCATGATGGTAAGTCAGTGCTGCCCAAAGCAGATAGTATTGAGGTGTAGTGGATGAGTCCCTCTGACTTATGTGTTCGGGCATGGGTGTTTGTTGGTGAACTCACTGGTGTGTGAGACCAAGTTGAGAGTCCAGTCACATTCCTTGTAATTATGGCTTTTCAGGGGTGAAAAGTTCTAAGGGAGGAGGATGTAGCGACTCGGGTTTTTGTCCCTGTCAGACTTTGGACTATTTCTATGAATAATTACAGAGATAGGCGCGAAGACGACATGCGATTCCGAGGCCCGGTTTGCCCGGAATTTATTTTATAAAAATATTAAGTATTTTTATACCATGCACATGGAGGTGGTGTGATATCTCCTAAATGGTAGCGCAGAACGGGAATTTGTGGGCACAGTTGCGTCCTGAACGTGCCTTTTACCCTAGTAGAGGTGTAAACTTCGTGGGCGCGGGCCTGTTTTGGAAAGCGCCACCAGTGGAATTTTCGTAAATAAGTGGAAGAGTTGGTTTACGAGCGTCGTCACAAATAACATATGAATGAAGTCTCGGATTGCAAATCTGAGTCTGCCGTTGCGTTCAGAATGGTGCGTTTACCCTTGGGGTGACCTTAACATTGTCTGCATCGGGCGTGGAGTCGGGTGCGTGGTTTTAAATGAAGTTTTTTCAAATATATATTTATAATAAAAAAAAGAAAACCTATCTCATTCCCCCTCCCCCATATCTTCCGACGTACGGCGAACCAAACCCCTCCCTCCTGCGGTTCTTCGCCGATTTGAACTTCAGGCATCTGTTTTCAGCGTCGATCATCAGCAGATCGAGCTCCAGCGCGTTGCAGGCGTCGTTCTGCACCCGATGCATCGGCGATCCGCCAATAGGTAGGTGGTTTGAGTTTTGAAATCCCAGAACTCGTTTATTTGTTGTTTTTCTTCAAATTTTTATAAGGGTTGTATAGTTTGGTTAACGAGGTTTCCAAAACATTTTTCGGATCGGATTTTGGAGCACCGGGGGTGCTCTCTGGGGTCCCCGAATGTTTTCCGGCGGAAATCCCAGTTTCTGGTGGTAGCCATGGAGGAATCCGGCGAGGAAGCGCGGCGGCGCGGTGGCGGTGCGGCGGTTTCTGGCGACGACGGCGGTGGCGTGACGGAATCCGATGGTGGCGCAGTGGTTTCCGGCGTGGCCGGCGGTGGTCCGGCAAGGATTTTCCGGGTGTTCTTTAAACCCCTGTAACTCGCAAACCGAAACTCCGATTTGTGAGCCGTTTGCGGAGACACATTCATTGCGTCGAGGTGGACCTATTGAAATTTCTTTGAGAATGTTATGGTTTGGGATCGTGGCCCGGGAGACAGAAACGTCGTATAAAATAATAATATTTTATTATTTTACGACTTCGGGCCGTTGTAACTTCTACCCGGAGTGTCCGAATGACGTGACGTCAGTGGCTTTGTGACCCTGATGATACGGAGGACATTTTGAGTTGGTTTCCGGGTCTTGGGACTGAGAACTGGGTGTGGGACCGATGAGGCCGGGTATTGGCATTTGCAGAGAAACGCAGCTTTTACACCAGGAGTCCGATTTTGGTGGATGATTAGTCGATCATGTGTGTTTTTCTGAGAGGATCGCAATAGTGTGATCCGCTCGATGTGTTTCGTGATCGAGGCATGGGACCCACCCGGACTGGCCTTTGGTGAATAGTACCTTTTTCACTGGGTGTCTGTTTCGGACGAGCGAGTAGTCGATTCTGCTTGTTTATCCGAGGGGACCGTCGTGGTATGGTCCGCTCGATGGGTTTCGGGATCATTGTCTGGGCCCCGCACGAGCTAGCTATAGTGAATAATACTTTTTCATTGGTAGTACATTTTGGGCGAGTAAGCAGCCTATCCTATGTGTCTTTCCGCTTAGATCGCGATGGTGGCCTCAGTATTGTCCTAGGAGGTGCGCAGTGTGGCGTTGTGGCGGGTCGCTAGGGTTAGCGACGTTTGGACCAGTAGTGGTTGAAGTTTCTCCCTTGAATCGTTCCTACGAGGGTTCGCGCGACATCTCAACCTTCGTATAGGATTGTGATCCTCTCGATGGGATGTTTATATGGTTAGAGTTGTGGCATCCCTCCGGTGGGCCAGGAGTGGGATCCTCTGGCATCTTTACCCTAGATCGGGTTCTTGGTATCGCGGTGACCGCTTATACAAGGGCGGCGATCCCCTATCTAGCAGGTCAACCCAGTAGGGTTTGTGGCATCATCGGGAATATGATCCCCAACACGGTGGGTCGTGCTCAGTAGGGTTGTGGCATCGTTGGGTATACCATCCCCTAATCAGTATGAGGTTTATAGTAGGGTTGTAGTATCATTGGTTATATGATCCCCTACTCAGTGCTTGGTGTCGGTAGGGTTGCAGTATCGCTGGTTATGTGATCCCCTACTCAGCGCGTGGTTTCGGTAGGGTTGCGGCATCATCGGTTCGATTCCCTACATCATGAGTTGTACCAGATAGGGTTCCGGTATCATCGTGACCACCTTTATATGGGCGATGATCCTCTATCTGAGTGATGTGCTTCTGTTGAGTGACAAATCGGTTCGTGGTATCCCCCAGTGGATCCTGGGTGTGATCCACTATCTCTGAGAACTACATATGCCAGATTGGGTCGTGGTATCCCCCAGTGCACCATGGGAGTGATCCCCTATCTGTGAGCTTCGTATACCGGAGTAGGTTTTGGTATCCCCTAGAGGACCCTAGGAGCGATCCCTTATCCGAGGAGTTTGGTGGTTCTTTTGTTTAGGGAGGTTTCCTCAGTGATGCTATCCGACAAGCATAATCTCTCGGGTCAGCGTCTGAGAGGTTTGTGAGAAACCCGATGTAGTGTATCTCTTGGATGAGTGTCATCTGGGATGACAATGATCTTGTGATGTACTCTCCTGGTTGTGGACAGTTGCTGGTGACGAGGTCAATACCTGTTGTGGCATTGAGAGTGAGCTGAGTATATCTGGATTGTTCATGGTTTATGTATGGGCATACACCTGAGCTGAGCTGACTAGTTGTGTTATTCTTAGGATGGTCATGAGATAGAGTTTCTCTCTTGTCTGGGTTCCCTCTAGCTGGGTTGAGCGGACTGTTGACTTTCAGTTTCTCCATTTTGTTTTGTGTTTTTGGGGTGCCTTCTGAGTATGTTTATACTCACCACTACACGGTCTTTGCTCGCACATGTTTGTGTCTTGTGCAGACCACATGCCTTTCGACGGAGTCCCAGGAGGACTCGGAGCAGGCGGAGCTTAGTGAGCGTGTTGACCGGGGTGTTTACTAGAGCTGTGCCGAGGGTGCTATCCGGTGTGTGTTTGTCGCAGTGTTCCCCTTCTTCAGAGCAGGTTGGACATGCATTGTAGTTTTCTTTTGGTGGGACCTATTTTTCCCTTTTGTACTTCTACTGTACTCTGGTTGTGGGATAGTGTATGCATGCATTTACTTTTCAGTTTTCTATATCTCTGCACTGTTTCATGGAGGTGTTTGTGGGTGCGTGTGTACAGATACCATTGGCTAATGCCTCCCATGAGTGTGATAGCCTACTCTGCGCTGGTCGCCAACCCCTGGCCTATTGGAGGCAGGCTTGGGGAGTCGCGACGCGAGCCCCGTTGGGTTGGGTCGTGAAAAATTCTTTTTTTTCAACATACGGTCATCTTTCTATGCATGTATTATTCTGTCTTCAAGGGATGATTTTACTGAAACTCGAAACAAAATATAGGTATTTCTTACACCAAAAAATTCTATGCTAATGTTCATCAAATAAAAAAACAAAAGGATCACATTCTAAACGTAGAATAGTAAATGTAGCATTAATTTTTCGACTCAAATCATCATCCACATTATTTTCCTTTCCTATATGGTAATGAATCATGAAATCATAATCCATCATTAAATCTAACCATCTCCTCTTTCTCATGTTTAAATATATTTGATTGAATATATACATCAAACTTTTGTGGTCAGTATATATTAAACATTTTACTCTATTCAAATGATGTCTCCAAATTTTTAAATCAAAAAACATTAGTAGCTAATTCAAAATCACATTTAGGGAAATATAACTCATATGTTTTCAACTGACGATAAGAATAAGAAATTAACTGATCATTCCGCATTATAAAAAAACAATTCCCTTCAACAAAACATCACTGTAGATAACAAACTCATCATTTTTAGAAGTTAATTCCAATACAAGATCATTCCACAATCGTCTTTTCAATTCCTAAAAACAATAATCATATTATTTGGTTTAGAAAAACATAACAACTATTCAATTTAACCTAGTCAATTGGCTAGATAACTGTGCAAACGTTTCAACAATCCTTAGGTAAAAACATGATAATCCATGAATACTATGAATATCTATGATATTTTTAGGTCTTGGACATTCATTATCAACTTTTTTTTAGTTGGTTCAACAGTTATTCCATCCTTAGAAACAATCTGACCAATGAAAGAAATCTGTTGTAACCAAAACTCACATGATGAATTTACTATAAAATTTATTTTCATTGAAGGTTTTCTTTAAAACCCATAAATGACTTTCATGTTCCTCTTAATATTTGAAATAATCCAAAATTTCATCAATAAAAAGAACTATAAAAAAATCTAGGAACTCACAGAAAATTATAATCATAAAATCCATGTATATAGTAGCTGCATTTGTTAAACCAAAAGACATAACAACAAATTCAAAATGGTCATATCTATTATGAAATGCGGTTTTCAGAATGTATTCTTCCTTTATTTTCAATTTATGATACCCCAACCTCTTGCAATCGAAAAACAATGTGCTCTTTGGTGTTGATCAAACAGATCATATATAGGAGGAAAACGATACATGTTATTAACGGTGATATTCTTTGAGGATCTATAATCAATGCAATGTCTCATTGAACCATATTTATTTTTAACAAACAAGATAGAAGTATCCCATGGTGATGTTCTAGGTTGAATGAATCCTTTTTCAAACAAATCTTGTAATTGTTTCATTAAGTTGAAAATTTCAATTTGAGCTATTAGATAAGGGGGATTTGAAATTAGATTAGCATGAGGATCTAAGTCAATAATAAATTCGACTTCTTGATCAGAAATAATACATGAATCTTATGTGAAAAAACATCAAGGTACTCATTTACTACTATCACATCATTAATCTAAACAGTTCCTTTGTTTCCAACTATATTTGGATGGTAACATTCATTTCCATCTTTCTTTAGACTCTAAGCTTCCTGATATGTTATTAAAAATAAAGATTCATTATTGTAAAAAATAATAATTCTTTATAAAAAGAATCCTCTTTAGATTTCTAGTCAATCTTATCATAATATATGGAATCCAAATCAGTACCCAAGATAACTTAAATCACAAATAGAGGAAAAAAAATGTTTTGTCATAGATTCCATCTTCACCCAAGGACAAGATGGTTCTTATAATTTATTTTTGTCTCAAAATTTAATCATGGTGTTTTTACAATAATTTTATGATTCATTTATTGATATGGAATTCCCAATTTAATAGAAAATTACTCAAAGATGAAAGAATGTGTAGATCCCAAATCAAACAATGCAATGTAATGATCTGAATTAAAAAACAACGTACCCAATACTACATCATTTGACGGACCAACATCTGCTAATTTAGATGCAATGTATTTTCCACCCCTTTCTACTTCCATCTACTTACCATCAATTGAGTTCTTAATCAAACAGTCATTTTAATAACAACCCATTTTATTTCACTTAAAACAATTTACTTACTATAAATCCGATTTTGTCTTACCGTTACCCTGATCTTTTTTGCTGCAATTATGATCCTTATGTACCATTTTACCACATCAGTATCTCTTACCATAATTTAGATGGCATTCCCCTATGGACAATTTACCACAATTTTAATGAACTATAAACTTAATTTTCTTACCATCATAAATTTTTGAAGAGTTCTTCCATTTCATCGGACACCTCATCCTCTTATTCTATTGTTTTTCAAAGGACACATCATCATCTGAAAACTACATTTCAACCTTCTCCATATATGTATCATGTATTTTATAACTTTTGAACTCACAAGATGCTAAAAACCTTCGACACATTAGATTTAACACTGACTAAAAATTATTTCTTTAACTATCAATATCTCATATTAAATTTGGAGCATACCTTGGTAGTCGAGTGAATTTTTATTCATGAAAATCCCCTGAGTCATCCTCCTTCCCCAATTATAGGAATTGTTTTTCAATCCTAAGATGAACCACTATAACAAAATATTTCTCATGAAACATTCCTTTGAATTCATCCCATTCAAGAGAATAAATATCCTCAGCATTCCTAATATTTTTTCACCATTGACCACCACCGATAGAAATCACCTTCAAAACGGTAAACATCATGACTATAATTTTTATGTTATGAATACCCCATGACATATGAAATATTTTCTAGTGGTTTAGTTCAACCTTCATCTAGAATAAGTCCATATGATCCCCTAAATGATAATGGATGAACCCTCATGAAATTCTCCACTATTGACATGTTACTCTATGGTTGATCTCAATGATCTTGTGCATAGATACTAACATCATTTATAGCCTAAGTCAATTTTTCCATTAATACAACAAACTGTTCATTTCTAATTCCGACCATCTCAATTGGCTGGTTTGAAATGTTGTTTTCTTCATAATTTCATCCCATAATAGCTTCCATGTTTCCTCTACATAAAACCATTTTGAACACATAAATATCTTAGGTGAAGCATAATGGTTATCTGTAAATCCAATATTATTTCAATCATTCCATAAATTAATTTCTGGATATTAATATTATAATAACCTAACTCTTAAAGTTGTCTATGATGACGTTTGATAAAAACTATAACACCCCAATGATAAATATTACATAATCATAAATTAAGTTAATAATTCACAATAAGGATCTGTTTAGGTTTAGATTTTTAGAGAATTAGGCCATAACTATTACATTAAATTTCAAATATTACAATGTAGACACTTCTTATCAGTAACGATTTTTTAATAAAATAAAAACGCATTAAAATAAAATAGTAATTATTTTCTTGATATAAATCTTCTTGAATTTTTACTTTATCTTACCCTACCTTACACTATGGGAAAAACATTTCAAAAATATGGGATGGGAATAAGAAGCTCAGTAATGGTAATAAAGTAATGAACGAAAAAATTATTATGTAAATACATATAAAAACAAAAGCTATTTAACATACATCATGAAATCATAAGATTTAGGAATAACACATATACATTATAAATATTAAAGTTTACATGTGGCATCCATATCAAACATACATTGTAGAATTCACAGCTACATAGGGAGTTACATTTGGAATACTCATCGAGATGTATACCAAAATAGAATAGAAGAAATACTAATAATTACCTCTGTCACGTTACCCATGAAATGGAGAGCTATCTCGATCTCACCCACCCTAGGTTTATTATAGAACCACTAGTATACATAAAGAATTCCAAAAAAAACGTAACATTTTCATAATTTATAGAACAAGAACAATGGAAAGATAACATTTCCTCATTGAAAACACAATATTAAATTTCAATATATTGAAATAATCAATGTTTTCCCAAAAAAAATTTCATTGGAGAAATATATAAAAAGTGTACATGGTATTTAATTTTTTTAAAAAACACAACATCTTGTTATGGAATCCAAATATCAAATAATTCTCGCAGCGGAAAAAGGACCTTTGACACCATGTACACTGAAAAAAACATTCCTTTTGTAATTTAGTAAATCAGTTCATAGTGAAAATATTATATTGGAATGAATTTAAAATTCAAACGGTTTGATAAATTGTATAAAGGAAAGGCATGTATAAATCAAAGTAGGCCCTAATGAATGGAGATCGAGAGGAAGTCCCTTAACTCATATTCGACATTACTCTTTCATTCATTAATCTCCTGAATAATGAGCTAAAGTTAATTTATAATTTCATTAGAACATTTTTCAAGTTTATTATTCTATTTTAATAACTTATTGATAAGTTATAATCATTATATAATCATTTAAGTTAATAACAATATTTTTCTTGGTATTTGGTACTTTAGTCAAAAATGAACGTCTTATAATTACATGTTGTCTATGTGGTCAAAAGTAAAGTATCTCGAAAATTATATTCATGATTTAGATATTATATGTATCATATATATCTTGTATATATATATATTTCTGTGTGTGTGGGTGTTTTTATTTATAATATTACCTAACATTTGGATATACCAAATGAAATGCACCATTCATGGAGACGGTAAGTCGTAAGTACCCAAAAACGTGATATTCATTTATATTTCGTATTTAGGGGAATGAAAACATAATAATACTATAGTATATTATAATACCAATATAATTTCATATATAATTTCATTAACTCCATCCACTATACATTCGATGTATGAAATTAATGAGTCATATCACTTAGTGGGGGCGGTAGTCTTCACTTCATCAAATCAAATTATCTTACTTACCCATTTTGAAAACCATAAAGGTATTCAATGAATAAAATATAAATAAGTATAGAAACAATATAAATATAATATTTGTCACATATAAATATAGTTCCATCATAATGGCCACCATAAGATGATTTAGGAGAAGATAGAAGAACGTACGTTTCTTGAAGTAGTAGTTCGCATTCCACATAAAGAGTTTGTTATTTACCAATTAGACAGAGGTGTATGTAATTTTTGTTTGAATCCTTCCCATAGAAACATAATATTACACTAATGATACTCTTTGAATTATAAAATAATTGAATAAATAGATTTTAGGGGGTTGGAGAATGAAAATTTAATAAAAGAACTTGGGAGAATACATTGCCTTTAAATTGGTTAACTCCCTTTGGTTTGATCCAAAAGTTTTTATTGATATTTTTTATGCCCAAATTAAGGATTCTCTATGGATTAGAGAGATTTTTTGAGCTTATTTGGGCATATTATGGAATATCCAAGGGGCATTAGTGATTTGAGAAATGGGTATGATGTGATGGCCTTTTATAAGAGGGAGTACGAGCTCTTTAAAAAGTGTTTCAATGTATTATTTTATTATAAAATAATTTTCAGTTCCAAATGGTCCAAAACAGATTAAATTCAATTATATGATGAATATAAGTAGACAAAATTCGTCCAATAAGGATTGGATAGGCTTTAAATATTTTCTAATCCTTATGTTTTTAATATAAGCCTTCGATAACTTATTTATCTTTTTCCATGTCTTCTTGTGCATTAATACGATATTGTTAATATATTTACCATTAATTTCCAATAGAACCACAAGTGGTTCATTAATAATATTTTCAAACATATCTAAATTATTCTTTAGAATCATATATTTTTTGGACTAGTTTATCATTTAATAAAATATTAATTGTTTTAAAAACTCATTTATGTAAACATTTATACAACAAATTTATACATTTTTAAAACTCTATAACAATGTGATCAATTCAAAAAAACATAATTAATTCAAATATAACAATTCAATATCGTTAATAATATTACTTTATGGCATAAAAGCTTCAAAATAAAATTACATCATAATATATAATCTCATTTATTTAAAACATTCATTAATGAGATAATCATTACATTATCTCTGTGTAATAAATAAATAAATTTATATGATGCCTAAAAAAACTAAAATACCCTGATGTATAAAATCTTATTATCTATATAAGGACTAATTATAGTCCAATATATAAATATATAACCCCACATTAAAATTGTTTTAGCAAAACAATACATGTTTGTGATATTTATATTTTTCCTTTTAATATAAAATAAATAATTTAATTATCTTACCCAAGTAGGATCCCTAGGAAAACAATTCTATGCAAGGATTTTAATGGTCTACCATGACTCATCTAATATGGTTAGGACAAGTGTTAAGGTAGTTTATGTTATTATAATATTATTTTTACCTTGAAATACCCTATTTATCATTAATCTCGGTAAATAAAAATAAAAAATTACTATTCACCAATATTTATTTTTATCCTATTGAACCAAATTTTACTTATTAATGACAACAATTTATGTTTGATTCTTGATATTAAATTCATTGATGTGGAAAATTTTCATTTGGATGAAAAAGTCATTTTTAACTACTATGTAGTGTTTTTCACTATTCATCAAAATTGGTCATTTTCAGAAAAATACCAAAAAATCACCTAATGATATTTTGATATTGTGAAATCAAAAATTATTTCAATTTTACCAAACTCAAAACAAAAAGATTTCATTAATTAATTTAATAATAATTTACTTTGTAAAAACTAGAAATCATGTTCTTAAAAAGTAAAAACTAAAAAAAGATTAACATGTGTTTATGTCCAATTTCAAAGTGAAATTACATACAATTACAATCATTGGATTAAATTGAAAAAATATAATACAATTAAACTTTAAATCCATTTATAATTATAATTTAAACATTTAAATGAATCAGATTAAATGACCATTTTGACTTAAAATGTAGTATTTTCCCCTATTCATTCAAAAATGAACATTATCAGAAAAATACCAAAATTTCATCCAAAGTACATTTTAATGTCCTAAAACTAAAAATTAAGTTTATATTTTCAATTATATCATATAAATGTGAAAAAATATATTTAAAAGGGGTTTTCATCAAAAGGAAGTAAAACTACCTTTCAAAAATATTATATTATTTATGCTGAAAATTCATTTCATTCACATTTTATGCCAGTAAATTTTCTTAGATAAATGTAAAAACATTTAAAAAACATGACTAATAATATTTTATTTATTTCTGTTAATTTACTCTTGAACAACGTCTTGGTGTTAAATACCATTTAAAATAATATTATATTATTATTTTTCAGTATGTCTCAGCCTTGTGTGCAATATGTGATTTAGGAGAAACTCATTGATGTGTGTCAGGTACACCATCGAACATGAAATCCCCTTTAAATATAAATTAATATTTATTTATAAAATATTAATTACTATGAAAATATAATATTACTTATTTACCTGTGATGCTAAAACATAAATTTTATATTGTCATGAACCAACCTGGTTCGACCCCAAACTAATAACCCATGTAGGCCAGTGGAAAGGGACCATAAGTATTCATGATCCTAGAAAGATAAATAAAATAACCAAGGGAATAAAATGGTCACAAGGGAATTACTTTATAAAAAATAAATGAATGTAATGGCAAGAAAAAATAAACTGAGCAACCCAAACATAAATACAATTCTCAAAACTGTGGATTATTTATTCATAAACTGTGAATACAACAACACTGAACAATAAACCAAGATGAAACTAATGTACACTAAAACACCATATAACCCCTTGGGTCACTATATGATCTCAAAAACCATAATCTCTCTTGTATATAATAACAATTATGGAACCTTCACCATAATATAAAAGTATGAATAAATTCATTGCTTCAGAATTAAAAATCAGTAGGCGTGCCCAAAAAAATCAGTTCCTAAGTAATTTATTTTAAAAATTAATAATTAATCATATGTTTGGAATAAAATATAAAAAATAGTTTTTCACAAATTTAACTATTAAAAAACATGATCTATTTCCATTTTCTATTCACAAACATGATCCATTTCAAAGAAGAATACAATAGCATTTTCAAGGAAAAAGGATGATGTTTTTTTTCATAAATGGTAGATGAAAGTGTAAAAAAATCAAAACATTATTTATAAATGTTTCAAATATTTATCATTCACTTTTAAATTTAATATAAACTAAACAAAAAATCATTTACAACAAACATACAACAAGGAAAATGGAAAATATCACATGATAACAACTAACCAACGATGCATCTCAATCATCCATTGTAGATAAATATGTGCTAAAGTACATGGGAGAACATATGAGATAATTTGATAATCAAGAACATACTAAACATCTGACTCATTTCATAGGAATTTATCATTCAATGACATCAATGACCTCCACAATCATGGTTCTCACCATTCTTGGCCTAACTGAGGGGCATTATCCAAATGTTGAGAAAGTTTATACTAAGGGCCACTTTCTAGAGTAAAATCCTAAAATACTGTAGATAAAATTCTCAGAAAATTAATAACTATGACATTTTACCATCTAATTACTAAATAAGAGTGATCCATTCAACCAAATAAGAATCCAACCATATATTCATATGTCACAGACAGAGAAATCACCCCAACCCACCCCAATGAACAATATATTTTTAACCAATATATCCCACAAATGTGTCAACATCAAATAACTCATATCCATTAAACATGACCAAGGTAAAAGGATTATTCATGGAGTGTTTTCATGATGAAAAGTTTTATATAGGTTCTAAATGAGACATTCATAACCTTCACATGTCCTATAATTTCATAAAAACCCCAACACACACCACATTAAAAATAATAAATCCATATGAAAACCCATTTGTAATATCTGAACCCCCATTTTAAATAATAGGTAAACATTAATCACATAAATCCAAAATTTTATATAAACCTATTTAAAAAATAAAAAATATTTACCCAGCCCAAACTAATTTTAAAATTCATTAAATAAAATTAATCTATCATTTTACAAGATTAATTAATTTTTAAGGCCAAGTATATGTCTTTAAAATTAGGATTCACTTACCATATACAAACTATATTTTTATCAAACACATGTCCTGCATAGATTAAAAAAATTCATATAATTTTAAGAAGGAAGGAAACAACCACATTTCATATTAAAAAAGTTATTATAAAAATAATACATCACAAATTAACCCCAAAGGAAGTTATAAAAATCTAGTAATCAATGATTAATAAATTTAAAAGGATAATTAGAAAGGTAATCGTAACTCAAATCTCATGTGCATCAACAACTCCCTCCCAAAACTACAACACAAGGATATGTGAAGAAAAGATCGACCAAGAAGAGCCTTGACAAGGCAATACCCCTAATTTAATCATAAAGAAACAAGAATCCCAGATCCAAACAACCATGGGAGAAGTGGAAACCCTAATAAAAAAGAGAAAAAGGAAGAGGGAGAAGTGATAAATAACGTAACTTGAATATCTATCCCATATATGATAATAAACCACTTGATTCCACCCTTGGAAATAGATGAAAAATTTATAAGAGAAAGGAGGATCTCCCCAAGGTCCGTACAAACCATTAGAGGAAGTAATGGTGGGTATTTTGGGGTTAAAATACGAAGAGGGTATAAGGGAAATTTCTCAAATTAAATGATTTTTGTGTTATTCATAGTTTTTCCAAATGGTTTCCCAAAATTTGTGAAAACATGCAGACTTTGTGGTTTAAAATTTGAATTAGAAAAGTTTGGACACATGATTTGGTAAACCATATACCCATAGTGTGACAAGGTTCTATCCAAAATGATATAACCATGAGCATGCCTTCTCCACAGTTTTTCTAACTATGCTTCGGTCCTATTCCCTTGACCAAATAATTCTCATGGGTCTCATAGTGTCTCCCATGAACCACACTATTACCCCTTAACCAAGAACCAAAACCATGAAAGAGAATAAAACAACCAAAAAATAAAAAATTTAAATATGGAAGTCTTGAAACTCATGAGGGAAACCAAGAGAAAAATGATAATCTAAAATAAAAGAACAAAATAAATATTGTGGTGTGATAATTGTTCCCATAATCACACTCTCATACCATAGAAAGGCACGACATCTATGGTTAATTTATTAAATAAAACGGTTCCCATGCAAGAATTACTTGATTCCTCAAATCTAATAGAATATAACAACTACCAAGAATAAAACACACATTACTACCTGAAACAAACCAAAAAACCCTAAAACTGCTGGTTAAAAAAATACACACACACAAAATCCTCTTTCTCCACAATGAGAAACAACTGAAATAAGACACACAACCTGACACACCTCCACATAGCAAAGATAAAATCAGAATTTCCCAAAGACACAAATCCATTTAAACTAGAAATTGAAAAAATATACCCCATATACTTCCCTACTTCAAGAAAATGAAAACACTAAAAAACACTACCTCTATAATAATTTAATCCCCCAAATAGTGAGGGATATCAAACTGAACATATACCCACATCTTACTCATGAAAATATCCTAGGTTGTTTTATGAAGGGGTGGATCTGGATCCCCATAACCTCCAACAAACACTGTGAAAAAACATTTGCAAGAGACCTTGACATCCATATGTATTGCAGATCATTGGATTAGTTGGACATGATGGATTATTATGAACATGATTTTTTTATTTATGACACATTAGGATCTTATGCCCATAATAAGATGAAAAAAATATCTAAAGGTCTTTTGACTCAACAACACATATCAATAACATCAGACCAATTCATGATATCTGATTTGGAATTCACTTCACCATTCCAAATACTAAATGAGGATTGAACACCTTAAGTACTCTTACAAACAATGATTAAACCTGAAGATCTTACCTCACATCCTCAAAAAATGGGGTTCAACTAAACATTGACACCTTCAACTATAGAGAAGGACGAAGCCCAATTTTATAATTTCAATCTGTTATAAAATCTTCCCCATGCCACTCTAGAGTATATGGAACTAGAACAAAATACTGATATATGACGTCCATCAATAAATCATCATTTTTTTAAGACAACACATCTCTAATTCCATGTTCACCTTCACAACCTCAGAGAAATATTATCGAATGAATGAATCCTTGCAGAACTCCAAGGTAATATCTTCTTATGTCTTGGTCCTAATAACTAATATGCACAACATCAATATATACCTTCTATCCTAAAGGTAGAAAAATAAACCTTTAGAGACTCAGTTAACTCATGAAAATTGAAAATTCATTCAATTTTTCCCATATAATCTTTCAATTAAAGAGGATCATCTTTACCACAATATATAGAAAGATTTATCTTCCAACACTCAAGAAGGAAGTACATAGTTTGATTAAATAAAGGGTAAGATAATGATAAACAACACCTATTTTTTTCCTCCAATATCAAACTAATAATTGGTGGGGGCATACATTAAACAATAAGAAATCCAATAACTCATTCAAAACCAACTTACCAACAAAAAAAATCATAGTTCTTATTAATCAAAAATAATAAATTACAATGAAACACTACACACAAATACTAGTTATCAAAACATAACAATTTATTTCTCTTGAAAATTCAATTTAAGAGAAAAACAAACAATAATTGTTGTGCACACACTTATGGAATTCCTTCAAGACTCAAAAAATCATATTACCATTTGAATATAGACACCCATAAAATCTTTCCATCAACAAATCACTTTTATATACATATCCTGGCATATGAGAATTCCGAAAAATACCAAAGGACAATGAAAAAAATCAATTATTGAAAGAAAACACTCAACACTTGTTTCAAATTCCCATTATACTTATCATTTGAAATGTCAAAAACTTTTCATAAATTCTTCATATATGTTTCCCAAATCCACTCCATTAAAAAATTAACATCTGTTTCCAAATCAATAAATTTGGATAAATTAGTTCTCGTTTTTAAACAAATACACTCATTAAAAATTAATTTTACTTCATTAAAAAACAAAAACAAAAACCATAAAATATGTTTGTTAAAATTTCCAAACAAGGGTCTCCAAACATTTTCAAAATCATGAAGGACTGAATACAACTCACAAGGGGGAACCATTTTTGATGGGTTACTTGGCCACATACAAGGAGACAACATTCCAATCGCACCAACATAACATGGATTCTTGTAGGACCATGTCCACTACTACACATGGATTAATAGGCCCTCTGTAATTACATAGATCATTGGACCACCTCCCAATTGATATTTCCAAACACAAAATATCCCACAAAAAAAACCATTAAAACCCTCACATCCCATGGTACGTCAAAGTTCAATCTAGAATGTGTAGATGAGACAACACTTGATGCCTACACTCCAATGTCCATAAAATACTACTCCATCTATCTCAACATCCCAAATAACAATGGGTTCTCTTATTGCTCTTTACAACATGTAACCTAACCTCTTTTGATGACATTTTGTCAATGACCACCTCGGGTCAACCCCAAACTGGTCACCCAAGTCGGCCCATCATATGGATTTAGAGGAATTTATGATCCTCTCGAGCTGGATAAAAATTCCAAGGTAAAAAATGCGAACCATGATAATTACTTTCCCCAAATAAGTAAATAAATTGAGTATTTGAAATAAACAGACCAACCCAATCATAAATAAAATTCATAAACTGAACATCATTTATATATAAACATAAAAAAAACTAAATAACTGACTGATTTGAACTGTATTATCACTAAAACTCCTTGTGACTCCATAGGTCACTTTCTTATTTAAAAACCAAATATCTCGAACAGTGATCAATATCTCAGTGTAACCTTCACTAGAAGCTGAAAAGAAGAAGAATTTATTGGGGTTAGTGTAAAAAAATAGTAGGAATCCCCAAAAAAATGTTTTCCCAATGCATTTAAATTATATACATTTTATAATCTTTCTTGGGATATAAATACAATATAAAAACTATTTTTAAAACATTTTATTCCTTAATACAAAACACGATCTATTTCCCTCTTCCAATAAATATTTGTTCCATTTCATAAAAGAGGACATTAGCATTTTCAATGAATAATGACGATGTTTTTATCTAAAATGGAAGAATAATGTTTAAAATGATTTCATAACATTTTACACAAACATTTGAAACATAATACATCCACTTTTGGAAAAAATATGCTCTATACAAATAAGCTAGAAAAATTAACATACATCAAGGGGAATAGAAAATATCACATGAGAGTAACTAACCAAAGATGCAACTCAATCATCCACCATAAAAAATAAATTTTCCAATAAACTAAGAGAATCTTCTAACATAGTGGATACTATATAACAATCTAAACATATTACTCATCCAAAAACCATAACTCACTCAATGTAATCAATTCCGACCGCACTCTCATTTCTCACTCTACATGGTCTAATTGAGGGGCAATATGAAAAAGTAGAGAAAAGACCTACTAAGGGATATTATCTAATGAAAAATCATAAACATGTTCATTAATAATTCACTATAAAACTAATAGTTATTATAGGATCCCATGTCATGACTAAATAGGGGTGATTCATTCAAAAAAATGAAACTAACCACATATAACAATATCACACACACAAGCATCATGCACAAGAATCACCCCAAACCACACGAAGGAACAATCTCTTTCCTTTCAACCAATATATCCCATGAAGGAATCTAAACTATGAACTACACATCCATTCAACATAAACATGGTAAGGATATTTTTTGAGGAGAGTTTTCATGGAAATCGTTTTTATACAACATCCAAATTGGCCATTTATAATCTCCACATGTAAAATCGTTTCATAAAAAAACACAACACACACCACATTTGAAACTAGAAATTCACTAGAAACCCCATTCAAAAGTTACATAAAACCATTTTAATGTAGTGTTAAAAATTCCACGTATAAATCCACCCCCATTTAAAAATCCATTTAATAAACCAAACACTTTTACAAAGATGCAACCACATTAAATCAATTTTTGGACCGCCAACCCTAATTTTAGAGTCAAAATATATTTGCAAGGCATAATATATGACATAGAGATCATAAATCATGTAAAACATACAATTGGGAATTTTATCAAATACATGGCATGCATAGCATAACAAAACAATTCCATATACATTAAAACAAGTAAGAAACAACCTGATTTAACATCGACGAATTATTCTAAAAATCATATAGACATAATTAAATCCCAATGATGGTTAGAAATAAAATAAATAAATTTTTCAAAAATTTACAGGAAAAGTGAAAATTGAAAGCTACATCAATGAACATTAACATCAACAAATCCCATCTAAAACAACTCTAAAAGGGTCTAAGAAGTAAAGATCGACCAAAATGAACAATAACAACAAAAACAAATAATTTTTTCCCAAATACACATGAAACCTAGATAAAAAAACCGATGGACAATGTTAAAAACAAAGAATAACAAAGAAAAAGGAAGAGGAATAATATTAATGGATAATACATTGAATATATGGCCCCAAAATTTATGGAAATAACTGGATTCCAACCTAAGAAAGTGTGGAGAGTCATATAAGAGAGGGGAGGAGGTCCCCTAGGACCATATGAACTAGGATATGAAATAATGGGGTTCTTGGGGTATAAAATATGATGATGATATTAGAGGATTTTCACACATTAAATGACTATGTCACAATTCTTGGTTTGGCTATAGGGTTTTCAAAACCATGCACCCCATACTCTATAAACTAGGATCCCACACAGTTTGGTTGCATGGGTTGTCAAACTTGTAACCAACCATGAAATATCGTTCTATCCAAAATTTTATAACCATTGAAAAAAAAAATTATGTTTAGTAAAAACAATATTTGGCTATATACCCTCAACCAGATACATCTCAAGGATTGCACTATTTCTCCCATGAGCAACAAGATTACCCCATAACTGGACACATAAACTATGAAACATAAGAAAAATAGCCCAAACATTGAATTTAAATCATGAACACCCAAAAATCATGAGAGAAACCAACAGTATAAAAGATGAACTGATATAAATTATGAACATAAAAACTGGGGTGTGACATCTATATTGGAATATGTGTTTTACTATTCATAGAGATGGTTGGTCGTACGTACTCATGAACAATGATTCTATATTTCCAATAGTTGAAATAAATAGGTAAATAATATTTCATCTTTCCATGACAATTATTATATCAAATATATAATTTTTATTCATTAAATATATATTAGTAATTATATATGTAAAAATAAAATAAAAAACATTTCATGTCACTGTTTGGAGGTGGTAATATGCATGTACATAAGATTAATGTTAATTTTTTTCAACGGATTGGATGTTAATATGGTACATGTGATATTAAGACTATTTTAGTTTATTAACTTAAAAAATATCATAAAAATATGTTAAATAAATCATTATGTGTTTCCATAATATGTAGTGATAGAAAATGAAATATATTTGTTCATGAGTTGGTACTACACCATACACATGCTCAATGGTTTCATTTACCATTTGATTGAAGAGGATATGATTTTTTTCTATTATATTAGATTAATAAAATCTAATAATAAATGAGAAAAATATATATTATTTTTTCAAATTTTTATAGTTTTTAATGGATTTTAAAGATGAATTAATTCAAAAAACTTGGTTATGAACTTTAACTCATCTTCAAACAACACATTTAGGTTTATAACTAACGTTTTCCTTGATTAGTTTTATGAAAAATAAATAAATCATGTTGATGGATGGTTAATTAAGAATGTAATTTGGGAAGATATTTTAAAATCATAATGGCTTTTGGAGTTTGATGAGGATAGGAGAGGGATGGCCTTTTATATGTGGGGATATGACACTCATCGAATTTTTTAAAAGAAAAAAGTGATACCCATATTTTTCACATTCCACAATAATAAAAAATGGGTAATTATAGAACCATATAATAATTTAAATATAAATATTCAATAAAGTTATAATCTCAACATTTTATATATCATTCAAAAACTTATCATTTTAGTTTACCCCCAATAAATTTGGTTTATTCTTATCCATGATAATTAATTTTATTATTTTTATTATACCTTATAAAAAAAATAATTCTAAAATTTGTATATAATATGATTTTTTTCTGCTTAAAAATATGGAATCCATTTTTTCAAATTCAATTCACATATGCGGAGTAATTTAATTTAAAATCAATCCCCCATACATGATGGAAAATAAGGCTTTCCAAAGAAATTTTTTTCATATGTATAGAAAATTTTAAAATAAAATTATAATTGAAATATATTACAATGACCAAAATTTTATTTATTATAATATAATTAAGATAATATTATTTTTAATAATATTTTAAATTAAAATGGATCTTTTAAATATTTTAATAAAATTCTGTTTTAGATAAAACTAGAATTCTTAACAATTCATATTAAAATTATTCATTTCATAAAATTATCAAAAATTATTTCTAAAGTAAATTTGACATAATAATTTAATAGAAGATTTTCATTTTGAAAAAAAAAATTCAATATGTTGTGAAAATAAATTTTAATTAATTTTTTTAATTATAGAAAAAACCACCTTTTAGAAAAATACATTATTCAGAAAACATTTCTTATTATTTAAAATGATTTTTATTTTATTTATAATAAATATATAATAATTTATTTTATTTAATACATGTGTAATCCATATAGTTTTAACAAATTATTCAATCATATCCATACACAATAATTTTCCATACATGTTATAATGGTATGTTATTTTATAATTCTTTTAAACATGGGTTTGTTTGTATTGAAATCTATCAAATATTTTAAAATATTAAGAATTTTATGTCATGGTTCATTTTTTCACAGTTTTTCAGGTAATAGATGTTTTCAAAAATAATTTTATTATTTTAGAATATTGATGTGTCACTCTAACATCCCAATATCTTTTTCAATGTACGTTTTTAAATTTATCATCCATGATAGTTTATGCTTCCTGTAACACCGAGTTTAAAACCGTAGTAAACTATTAAATATGATAGTTGGAATAGGAATGCGACCATTGAAAATAGTAATTTGATATGTTGAATATTAAACTCACTCATTAAAGTATAAATATTTTTTATAAATCGTATAATTGTAAATATTATATATTTATATCATGGAATAAGTAATTAAATGTTAAAAAAAGATAAATTAAGAATTTGTATTTTTATAAGTTATAAATATTTAATTATAATATTATAATTAATATAATTATCTAATAAAAGTATTTATTTTAATAAAATATACTAAAAAATTAATATTTTTCTCTTATGGTTATAAAATAATTTTATGAGACCTTAGATCATATTTTGAAGTGCAATAAAATCAGTTATAATTTTAGAATGACTATTAATGAAATAAATAATTATTTTAAATGAAACAAAATTTCTCAAATATTGAAAATTATTTTCATAAAATATAGTGTATTTTTTATTTCTATATGTAGAAATATTTTGACGGTTAATTTTTTATATTTTTCTAAAATAGTGGAATTTTTATGAATACTGAAATACTGTAATTTATAGTATTTTACGTATACATGAATTATTGATTCATACATTATTTATGGATGTTGTAAACACATAATATGAAACTATAAATAATTTTTTTAATATATTTAGTGATAATTATTAAAATATTCATAGTCTTGTGGAAAAATAATAATTTAGTGAATATAATAATGAGAAAAAACCTCTCTCGTCCACTATAAATACGGCCTCTCACCACCTATTCTCTACACACATAAAAACACATTATGATTGATTATATTCTAACCATTTACAATCCCAAAAATATTCCCCACATTTTTTTTCATGGCCTCACAAAAAGGCCTTCTATATGTTCCTTAAGGATGATCTCAATGAGAAAATTTAAATAGTTAATCCTTTTTTGTTCTCCTTCAATTGCATTTAATTTATTTTATTCATATTCAATCCTTAAATATTCAATCCAAAAAATATGATTACTACATTATATTATATATAATATAATTGTTTTCTATTAATATTATATACACCATCAAATCCTTTCTCTTCCCCACTTTTATTCTAAAAATGAAAACACCATATGTGATGTGCTGATTTAATGCCATTGCAGATGATTCGACTAAATTTCCAACTATATCCTTAAGGTATAGAAATAAATACAAAATTATGGTTAAACCATAGTTTATTATACATATTTCACGTTATTTATTAGTATGTTACCATTTTATATACATGATATTAATTATTAATAAAAACTAGTATGTGACGATTTAAAAACATACAAAATGATCAAAACAGTTATAATTAATGTTATATCTACTGAATCAACCTCATATATAGAAAAATAATAATAAATAATCCATTAAATATTCTAGATGTTCATTAATAACATATAATTTCAATTCTGGATAATTATTTATATTTTACATGATCTTCCATATTCTTGCAAAAGTAAAATGGTCATGAAAACCAATGAATAGAACACTCCCGAACAATGAAATTGAATCCCATGACTCATAAAAAATTCAATAACTAAACATAATAAAATTATAATAAATAAATTAAATGTTTAATATTTTATGAATGAATTTATTATTTAATATAATTTCATCATCTAGGGAATTAGGTACAAGTTCAGAACACTGTCATAGATGAGGTGATTTTTTTCCCACACCAACATTTTCATTCAAGTTATGTTTTTTTCTACTTTACAACAATTAAATTATTCATTGTGTATATAACTCGTCTATATTATTTTTATTTGTTCCAAAATTGTGTATCTAGATCATTTCATTTTTATATAATGTGGAAATACATATTTTATATGTATTTCATTTCATTTCCCCCGATAAGAAAGTACGACTAAATGGTTCCCCTTAATTTCATAACCATTAACAATTACCACACATAATATGTATTAATTCAATAATATTTTTATGAGATATATAATATTTGAAAATCAAATCTTATTTTCTATATTATTCTTTTATAAAACTTATTTTTCTAAAATAAGTATTCATTGCAATGTAAAAAAGGGGTATTCCTCTCAAGAATTCATCAATGATTTAATTATCATATTTTCATCTATTTAAACACCTATATTGAATATTAGTCATTATTTATATTAATATCTTATAATTATCATCTACCATATATTATTAAATGGTTTATAATTAGTTTTATTGAGGATGTTATACATTGATACCGTGCACCATATTATATATAATGTGTAAAGACCCGTAAAAATCAAGGGAAATTTTTTCTTAATTTTCTTTTAAATTTTACAAGAGCGCGGTTTCTGACGGCACCTGATTCCGAGGCCCGGTGTGCTCCGAATCAATTTCCGAAGTTTGGCTCAGGTACATTCAGTGAACGAACGAGCGGGAATTTCTAACTTTTGATCCGGTGCACGGAATTGAAATCTGAGGACACCGATGAACTCGCAGCGCCGATATTCGCTTAAGGAGACCTTTTCCGAGGTTGCGTTTATTTCGGGTTGAGAGTTAGTTTTTGGGAGTTTAGAATAAGTTAAATAAAAATTGTGGATTACAAATTTTTATTTAAACTTGTTGGTTAACTTCTCTCAAAGGAAGTTAGGGGTGGGACCCACAACCACTTAACCTCCCTTGAGATGATTAAGTGTGGTGGGGCCCACATGAACCCTAAACTTTTCAACTCCTCTCAAAACTCCTTAAACCCCCCTTTAAGTGTTTTGACAACATAGCTTATTAATTAGGTTGAGTTGTTTAAACTTTATCAAACCTTTGAAATTCAAAAAGGTTTGTATGAGTTAATAAAATAAGCTCTTAGCTTATTTTATTTGGTTTGAATTGTTTAGCCATCTTGAGAGGATTTGAGAGCTTTTCTTTCTTCTTCAAACTTTGACGAAGAACGCTCAAGCTTTGACGAAGAACGCTCAAGCTCCGACAAAGAACGCCGCTCCTCTCTTCTTAGTCTTCCGTTTCAACGAAAGGGAACGTCGCTTCCTCCTCGAACTTCCTTCGTCGGCATACGAGGATTCTCCAACGACGTACCTCTTCGGACGTACCTCTTCGTCATCGGATATGACGAATGATTACCGCGACGCCCGACCTCTGCGACGTTATCCTCCGCGGGTCGTTGAAAATCTTCAAACTTGAACCCAAGGTAGGGGTTGTTGTTGATTATTTATTTATTTATTTATTCATGTTCGTGGTTCTAGCATGACTAACGTGAGGATATTTAAATATGGTTATCATTTAACGTGAGGGGGCCGGACCGTATGAACACGGCCGAACCCCCTCCTTTGTTCTTGTTGACTTATCTTGCGGATGAAACAAGATGGATTGGTGCCGTCGCACCACGCGGATAATCGCACGTTTATATTGCGTGGCACCGTCGCGCCGCGCCATGGAAGGATCATCAAGAACGTGACGTCGTCGCGCCGCGTCAAAGGGAATCGAAGGCGCGGCGGAGGGGCGCGGTGCCGTCGTACCGCGCCGGATGACGAACACCGCGGCCGGTTCCGGGCCGCGGAGAGACCGGAAGACCGGCGGCACGCCGGGCCGCCGGCATCAGAAACCGGAAGGGTACCGGCTTGCCGGTCTCGTTGGAGAAAAACCGGCCGGCCAGGTGGCCGGCCGGAAGGTCAAAGACCGGGGGAATAATTTCCCCCGGTCAACTCTCTAAAACCCCCCCATTTATGAGGGGGCAGGCGGCCCCCCCGGTTCTTTTCAAAGCAGGCCCCCCACGAGGGGGGGGCGGGGGGTTCCAAATGGCCTGGCTAAAAGCCGCGCCACCATGCTGGAAGTGGGGGCTTAGCCCCCCGCGCGTGACCCCAGCGGCGCCGGGCCGCGCCCCCACCGGCCGGGCCGCGCCGCCGCGCCGGACCGCGCCGCCGCGCCGGACCGCGCCGCCGCGCCGGTCCACCGCCGGCCGGGCCGGGTCGGAACCGGGCCGGGTCGACCCGGCCCGGGCCGACCCGGGGGGGGGGGGGGGGGGGTCGGCCCGGGTCGGCCCGGACCCGGACCCCCCGTTTTCAAGAAGTATTCGGTCTTTTGGCCATAACGTGAGCCACGGACCTCCGATTGACGAACCGTCTGCGGCAACGCGATCCTTGGATTGATACGGTCTTATCGGTATATCGCACTCAAAGTTTCGAAATACTTTGAGTTCGGCCGGGTTGGTTCATTCACGAAACCAACCGGGCCTTCGGAGCGGAAACGCTCATATCTTGAGCTACGGACGTCCAATTGACGTGCCGTCATCTTTGTTGTGTTCCTCTTACTGAGACGGATCTTTTGGAATATTCCGCCCGAGGTTTGGACGCAGGTGGAGTACAGTCGGGTTGGTTTTTCCTTAAAAACCAACTGGGCCCCGGGGACGAAAATGCCAATAACTCTCAGACCTGGCGTCCGATCGACGCGCCGTCTTTTGCGTTGAGTTCCTGTTGACGATACGGAACTTTCAGATACATCAACTCTGGACTTTCTGACAGTTGATGTATCAGCCTCTCGGCTCGTGGAGCGGATCCTCCTGTACGAGCTTGATGTGTGCGGGAACCCTAGTGCTGGCTGCGACTGTGACTACAACTACTACTGCTACTGCTACTGTTACTGTGACTGCGACGACGACAGTACATAGTTCCTGTGTGAATTCGACGACTACGACTACAGCACACAGTGATCCTACGTGGATCAGTGCTACAGGTCCTGTGTGGGCCCGATCCTCTGTGGGTCTGATCCTGTATGGGTCTTTGCGCTCAGCGGTCCTGTGTGAACCAGCGCCTACAGGTCCTATGTGGGCCCGATCCTGTGTGGGTCTTTTGCGGGGGTTAGTTACCTATCGATCCTTCGTGGGTCCGACGACTTAGATGGATCAGAGATCATCTTTATCGTCTTTCGAAGTATTATACCTGTGTGAGCTGAATCCTGTTGCTTTCCTGTGTGGATTGTGTTGTTCTATCCTGTGTGGATTTCGTTTTGTTTTCCTGTGTGGAATACGTTTACTTTCCGGTGTGGACTGAGTTGTACTTACGCTCGGAGGTTGGAGCGTATTTGAAATTGATGACTTAGGTATATGTATGGGCATATACCTAAGCAGTGTCGGTTGTTACTTCGTGATTGTACCTTTCTTCGTGGTTTATCCTTTGTGGATTTGAGAGACCTTCAAGGGTCTCGGGGTACCTACTGAGTAGCTTATACTCACCCCTGCATGGGCTTTGCCCGCACTTCGTTGTGTTGGTTGCAGACAACAGACAGCGTTGATCTTAACTGAGGCTTGCAGAGCAGGACGGTACCTAGAGGTGGACCACTGGGTGGGACGTGCTCGGAGCAGACGGCGGGACCCGTGGAGCAGTGGAGCTATCTGTACCCACCCTTCAGGTGGGATTTCCAGTGGACAGCTCGGTGTAGTGGCTTTTACTTTTCAGTTGTTGTTTTCCCTTTCGAGTTGTACTTTACTTTCAGTTTGGGTTTTTATACTGGCCCATTTACTTTTCCGCACTTTCAGTTGTACTCTGCTTTTGCTTAATGTTTACTTTCCGCATGCTTACTCTGTGGTGTTTGCTTACTTTACAAATGCAATGCCTTCCCTTTTTACCGGGATTTACGCCTTGGTGCTAGTCTCCAGCCCCTGGCCTATGGAAGGCGGGCTTGGGGTAGTCACGGCACAGACCCCGAGGGCGGGTCGTGACAAATTGGTATCAGAGGAGTTCGGTTCTACCGCGAACTCTGATCTTTTCTATGTGAAGCAATAATGTTTACCATATTGAGTGTGGTTATTAGTCCAGGGAGTCCAATGTCGGTGCGGCGGCCGACATATCCATACACCAGGACCCTGTCTTCTGATTTCCATCTTAATGCAAGAAAACATTGATTGAGTGTGTGTTTCAAAGTTTTCTTTGTGATTACTTATATCAGCTCACCAGGTATATTGTTCTGACCGTGGCGTACCTGTTTCCTTTTCAGGATGGCCCCACGACGGCAGCCAGTTAGGGTTCCGAGAGTCGAGTGTGACGACAGCCCACCGAGCGACGAGGCCTCGGTGCAGGGCCCTTTGTCAGCAGTGGCACCGGCGGTAGCTCTACCCGTCGAGCCACCGATACTTCCAGCACCAGCCGCTGACGATGCACTTCACCTCAGCGCACTGCATGAGTTTCAGTGCCAGCGACCACCCAGGTTTCGCAGGGAGACGGATCCCCAGGCAGCAGAGGACTGGCTGGAGGCAGTGGTACGTGTGTTTAGGCTACTGAGGACACCAGCAGACCTCATGGTGATCCTCGCTGCGATCCTACTACATGCAGCAGCAGGACGATGGTGGAGCTTGATTCTCTAGGTGCACGATGAGGCATCTCTAATATGGACGGACTTTGAGAGCCTCTTCCGCTCAGAGTTCGTCCCAGCCACCCTTCGTGCGGTGCGTATCCAGGAGCTTCTTCAGCTACAGCAAGGCATCATGACGGTCGCTCAGTACTCGGCGAGATTTACTGATCTCTCGCGCTACTCGACCGACATGGTACGTGACCCATTCTTCCGGGCCCGGACCATCGAGCAGGGATTGAGACACGAGATCAGGGCATCGCTGATCTCCCTCAGCATACTGACTCATACAGGAGTACTAGAGTGGGCCCTTTTGATCGAGAGCTTCCTTGCTAAGTCTACACCAGCGCCGAGACCCACCGCAGGGTGGCACGTGGCAGAGTCATCTGTAGCAGGCAGTCGACGGATGACTCAAGGGTCCAGACAGACCAGACCTTCAGGCAGACGACCTCAGGGCTCTGGATCAGCAGTGCAGGGCACACAGCACGGAGCTAGTCTTTCGACTGGAAGACAGTGCTATGCATGCGGCGGGCAAGGCCACATGGCTCGAGACTGCCCGACCCGCCATGCAGAGGAGCAACAGACGGTTGAGGAACCACCTAGGCAGAGGCAGAGGTTCGACCGTGGTGGTCCGCAGGGAGGAGGCGGACGAGGCAGAGGAGCTGGCCGAGCAGCAGGAGGTGGGCGACATTTTGAGGCTCTACCACCACCCCCACCAGGAGGTCCACCCCGACATCAGGGAAGAGCACAGCTTCAGGCAGCTGAAGCTTACGATCATGGAGCTCCGGAAGCGGGTGGACTAGTGCGGGACTAGATCTAGGCATAGAGGCCTTTGCCCATAATGCCTCTAGCTTCGTAGTTTGTGTTGCTTTGTGACCTTGTTCTTTAAGTTGAAGTAATAAAAGACACTTTCCTTGGTGACTTTTGTTTTCTTGTCTTTTGTTTGTTTTTACTAAGAGGTGCCGGTTAAAAACTGTTGACTTGACCCTCACCTGCGAGAATCGTACTGGAGAAAACCCAGTGACCACACACTGATGCCGATAGTGTGACTCAACCCTTGGAGGCGAGAGTAACAGTTGGATCTCTTGGTAGCAGCATCGAGGCCTTACGACTTCATCCATGCCATGAATTAACTAATCATGACGGGATTGAATGTTTTAGGCAAGGAACGTGGTTCATCCAGGGGATGAGACCGGATTTCAATTTTCGGAAAAGGAGAAATATTTGCAGCTCGTCTCTTTGCAGATATCCTTTGTGGATAGAGATGGAGAAGCCTTCCTTCAGTCTCTCACAGTAACTCCTCCACTACTGCAGCGAGTCAGGGAGGCACAGTGCGGGGATGCTGACTGTGAGACACGGCGTGAACAGATATCCTCGGGACAAGAACCTGATGGTTTCTCCAATGGGGAAGAGCACGACATCCTTTTTAGAGGATGTACCATTGTACTCGTCGCTTTGTGAGAGGAAGTGCTGAGATAGTTTCACATTTCTCCTTTGGAGGTACATCCTGGAGTGGTGAAGATGTACCAAGACCACAGACGACATCACTGGTGGCCGGGCATGAAGAAGGCAGTAGCAGAGTTTGTTTCTCGATGCCTCACCTGCCAGCAGGTGAAGGCAGAGCATCAGGTACCAGCGGGCTTGGTACATCCCTTGGAGGTTCCGGAGTGGATGTGGGACGGCATATCTATGGACTTCGTGACTGGACATCCACGCACTTCCAGAGGTTACGACTCCATCTGGGTGATTGTTGACTAACTCACAAAGTCGGCACACTTCTTACCCATCCGAGAGCAGGGCTCAGTGGAGATCATGGGACGTCTCTACGTTTCGGATATTGTGTGGCTCCACGGTGTTCCATCATCTATCGTCTCCGATCGAGATGATCGATTTACTTCCCGGCTTTGGAAGGGGTTACAGGAGGCGTTTGGGACGTAGCTATGTCTGAGCAGAGCCTTTCACCCTCAGACGGATGGTCAGACGGAGAGGACCATTCAGACTCTCGAGGACATGCTCCGCGCATGTGTCCTAGACTTTGGTCGTAGCTGGGAGGACCACCTACCCTTGGTGGAGTTTGCGTACAACAACAGCTACCACTCCACCATCGGGATGGCATCGTACGAGGCATTGTACGGCCGACCTTGTAGATCTCCTTTGTGCTAGACAGACCCTGGGGAGTCAGCACTGGTGGGCCCGGAGATCGTCCAGGCTACGACAGAGAAGGTTCAGGTCATCCAGAAGCGGATGAGGACAGCTCAGAGCCGGCAGAAGTCATACGCTGACAGGAGGCGGAGGCCACTGGAGTTCGAGGATGGCGACCACGTCTTCTTGCAGGTCTCACCTCGACGTGGTATTCGGAGATTTGGACGAGGCGGCAAGTTATCTCCGCGCTTCATCGGACCCTTCATATTCCTCAGCAGGGTTGGTGAGGTGGCTTATCGCCTGGCTCTGCCACCTCAGTTGCACCGGGTGCACGACGTCTTCCACGTATCCTTGCTGAGGAGATACGTGCACGGCCCGACGCACATCATTGACCATGGGGAGCTTGACGTTGACGATGGGGCGACTTTTACGGAGGTCCCGGTAGAGATAGAGGATCGACCGGAGCGGGTCCTACGTGGGCGATCGATTCCTCTTGTGCGCATCAGATGGCAGCACGGGAACCTCCAGGAGAGCACATGGGAGCGGGAGGCTCAGATGCGTGCTCAGTACCCTCATTTGTTTCCCTAGTTTTTGATGTATCTTTACGGGGACGTAAAGCCCTGAGGTGGGAGTAATATAAAGACCCGTAAAATTCAAGGGAAATTTTTTCTTAATTTTATTTGGAATTTTAAAAGAGCGCGGTTTCTGACGGCACCTGATTCTGAGGCCCGGTGTGCCCGGAATCAATTTCCGAAGTTTGGCTCGGGTACGTTCAGTGAACGAACGAGCGGGAATTTCTAACTTTTGATCCGGTGCTCGGAATTGAAATCTGAGGACACCGATGAACTCGCAGCGCCGATATTCTCTTAAGGAGACCTTTTCTGAGGTTGCGTTTATTTCGGGTTGAGAGTTAGTTTTTGGGAGTTTAGGATAAGTTAAATTAAAATTGTGGATTACAAATTTTTATTTAAACATGTTGGTTGACTTCTCTCAAAGGAAGTTAGGGGTGGGACCCACACCCACTTAACCTACCTTGAGAGGATTAAGTGTGGTGGGGCCCACACGAACCCTAAACTTTTCATCTCCTCTCAAAACTCCTTAAACCCCCCTTTAAATGTTTTGACAACTTAGCTTATTAATTAGGTTGAGTTGTTTAAACTTTTTCAAACCTTTGAAATTCAAAAAGGTTTGGTTGAGTTAATAAAATAAGCTCTTAGCTTATTTTATTTGGTTAGAATTGTTTAGCCATCTTGAGAGGATTTGAGAGCTTTTCTTTCTTCTTCAAACTTTGACGAAGAACACTCAAGCTTTGACGAAGAACGCTCAAGCTCCGACGAAAAACGCCGCTCCTCTCTTCTTCTTCTTCCGTGTCAATGAAAGGGAACTCCGCTTCCTCCTCGGACTTCCTTCGTTGGCATACGAAGATTCTCCAACGACGTACCTCTTCGGACGTACCTCTTCGTCATCAGATTTGACGAACGATTACCGCGACGCCCGACCTCCGCAATGTTGTCTTCCGCGGGTCGTTGACAATCTTCGAACTTGAACCCAATGTAGGGGTTGTTGTTGATTATTTATTTATTTATTTATTCTTGTTCGTGGTTCTAGCATGACTAATGTGAGGATATTTAAATATGGTTATCATTTAACGTTAGGGGGCCAGACCGTATGAACACGGCCGAACCCCCTCCTTTGTTCTTGTTGATTTATCATGCGGATGAAACAAGATGGCGTGGTGCCGTCGCACCATGTGGATAATCGCACGTTTATATTGCGCGGAGCCGTCGCGCCGCGCCGTGGAAGGATCATCAAGAACGCGACGCCGTCACGCCGCGTCAAAGGGAATCGAAGGCGCGGTGGAGGGGCGCGGTGCAGTCGCACCGCGCCGGGCGACGAACACCACGGCCGGTTCCGGGCCGCGGCGAGACGGGAAGACAGGCGGCACGCCGGGCCGCCGGCGTCGGAAACCGGAAGGGGACCGGCTTGCTGGTCCCGTTGGGGAAAAACCGGCCCGCCAGGTGGCCGGCCGGAAGGTAAATGACCGGGGGAATAATTTCCCCCGGTCAACTCTCTAAACCCTCCCATTTATGAGGGGGGCGGTTCCTTTGAGGGGGGTAGGCGGCCCCCCCGGTTCTTTTCAAAGCAGGCCCCCCACGAGGGGGGGGGGGGGTTTCCAAATGGCGCGGCTAAAAGCCGTGCCGCCATGCTGGAAGCGGGGGCTTAGCCCCCCGCGCGTGACCCCAGCGGCGCCAGGTCGCGCCGCCGCCGGCCGGGCCGCGCCGCCGCGCCGGACCGTGCCGCCGCGCCAGTCCGCGCCGGTCTGCCGCCGGCCGGGCCGGGTCGGACCTGGGCCAGGTCGACCCGGTTCGGGCCGACCCAGGGGGGGTCGGGCCTGGTCGGCCTGGACCCGGACCCCCCGTTTTCGAGACGGATTCGGTCTTTTGGCCATAACTTGAGCCATGGACCTCCGATTTAAGAACCGTCTACGGCAACGCGATCCTTGGATCGAGACGGTCGTTTCGGTATATTGCACTCATAGTTTCGGAATACTTTGAGTTTGGCTGGGTTGGTTCGTTCACGAAACCAACCGGGCCTTCGGAGCGGAAACACTCATATCTTGAGCTACGGACATCCGATTGACGTGCCGTCAGCTTTGTTGTGTTCCTCGTAGTGAGACAGATCTTTTGAAATACTCTGCCCAGGGTTTGGACGCATGTGGAGTACGATCGGGTTGGTTTTTCCTTAAAAACCAACCGGGCCCCGGGGACGAAAATGCCAATAACTCTCAGACCGGGCGTCCGATCGACGCACCGTCTGTTGCGTTGAGTTCCTGTTGACGATACGGAACTGTTGGATACATCAACTCTGGACTTTGTGACAGTTGATGTATCAGCCTCTCGGCTCGTGGAGCGGATCCTCCTGTACGAGCTTGCTGTGTGCGGGAACCCTAGTGCTGGCTGCGACTGTGACTACTACTGCTACTGCTACTGCTACTGTTACTGTGACTGCGACGACGACAGTACAGAGATCCTGTGTGGATTCGACGACGACGACTACTACACTCAGCGATCCTACGTGGATCAGTGCTACAGGTCCTGTGTGGGCCCGATCATGTGTGGGTCCGATCCTGTGTGGGTCTTTACACTCAGCGGTCCTGTGTGAACCAGCGCATACAGGTCCTATGTGGGACCGATCCTGTGTGGGTCTTTTGCGGGGGTTAGGTACCTATCGATCCCTCGTGGGTCTGACGACATAGATGGATCAGAGATCATCTTTATCTTATTTTGAATAAGTATACCTGTGTGAGCTGAATCCTATTACTTTCCTGTGTGGATTGTGTTGTGTTATCCTGTGTGGATTTCGTTTTGTTTTCTGTGTGGAATACGTTTACTTTCCTGTGTGGACTGAGTTGTACTTGGGCTCGGAGGTTGGAGCGTATTTGAAATTGATGACTTAGGTATATGTATGGGCATGTACCTAAGCAGTGTCAGTTGTTACTTTGTGATTGTACCTTTCTTCGTGGTTTATCCTTTGTGGATTTGAGAGACCTTCAGGGGTCTCGGGGTACCTACTAAGTAGCTTATACTCACCCCTGCACGGGCTTTGCCCGCACTTCGTTGTGTTGGTTGCAGACGACGGACAGCGTTGATCTTAACTGAGGCTTGCAGAGCTGAATGGTACCTGGAGGTGGACCACTGTGCGGGACGTGCTCGGAGCGGACGGCGGGACCCGTGGAGCAGTGGAGCTATCTGTACCCACCCTTCAGGTGGGATTTCCAGTGGACAGCTCGGTGTAGCGGCTTTTACTTTTCAGTTGTTGTTTTCCCTTTCGAGTTGTACTTTACTTTTAGTTTGGGTTTGTGTACTGGCCCATTTACTTTTCCGCACTTTCAGTTGTACTCTGCTTTTGCTTAGTGTTTACTTTCCGCTTGTTTACTCTGTGGTGTCTGTTTACTTTACAAAGGCAATGCCTTCCCTTTTTACCGGGATTTACGCCTTGGTGGTAGTCGTCAGCCCCTGGCCTATGGAAGGCGGGCTTGGGGTTGTCACGGCACGGACCCCGAGGGCGGGTCGTGACATAATGGTTAGTGATGATGTTTACAGATTATGGAATGTTATTTAAATTTAATCTGTATATGTAGTTTTGGTGTAACCCCATTCATACGAGGAGTTAATTTGACTTATTAAGTAATTTTTGGGGTATATTATATCCCCTTTATTGATTATTAGGTCACATGAGACAAAACAGAAATGGATTTCGATGATCCCTTAAACATTTATTTTGAGATATATTGGATGAAGCATAGATAGTATGTTTATGATGTCTGAAATAATGCATTACATCATTATGATATTAATATATGAAAGTACATGTGATTATTTTACTAATATAATATCCATTTTTATGTTTCATGTGATTAGTTATATGGAATTATTTATTCAGCTTATATTCCTACCATATTATGAGCATGATTATATATTAATGAAACATGTTTTAGTTAATCATCTTGCCTTCTTGTTTATGTTTATTTATGATAGATTATACTATATTTAAAACCCTTAATGTGCGTACAATCTCACCCATTTCATAGGATTTATTTTTCCTTGTGATACGAAGAAGTATACTATGAATGACTTGCAAGGATAATCATAGATTATTTTAAAATTCTAGTGGAGTTTTTATTTAATTTTTTAATTCATGTTGTAATTTAGAAATTATTTTTTGTATCTTCTTTTCGAAATAGAATAAACAATTCAATCCTTTTGGATTTATATTAATTTTTTACTTTACTAGAGGTATAATGAAAGGTTCCAGATCCGGACTACTGGGGTCGGTGTTTTTATAGTTGTTATAAGAGGATGTTTAGCCAAAAAATTGGAAACTAGATTTAGAAAAATCAATATTATGGAACATAACTGTAAAGACCCGTAAATTTCAAGGAATTTTTTTTTCAAATTCTTTGAGATTTTACGAGTACGCAGTTTCTGAAGGCACCTGATTCCAAGGCCCAAAGTACCTGGAATCAATTTCCGAAGTTTAGCACAGGTTCGTTCAGTGAAAAAATGAGCGGGTTTTTCTATCTTTTGAAATGATGATCGGAATTGAACTTTGAGGGCACCGATGGAACTGAAGCACCGGTAATTTCCTAATATGACCTTTCCCGAAGGTGTGTTTGCTCGGGAGGAGTTTTTAAAAATTGAGGATTAAATGTGAAGTAAAAAAATTGTTGTACAATTGTATTTTCTTTATCTTAGTGGTTATGTCCTAAGTGTGGTAGTTGGGGTGGGAACCACTAGTTCCTAACTAATCTTTTTAGGATATTTGTGAGGTGGGGCCCACACGAGCCCCACCCCTTCACATTCCATTAACTCATCTAACCCCCCTCTTTAAGCTGGTAACCTTAAATTGTATAACTCTCCCCTCTCTCCTCCTTAATCTTGCCAACAAACACATAATCAATTAAGCGAGTTTTGTGTATGAATTTTGTAATTTGAACCCTTGGCATGTTTTAATAAAATAAGAGGAGTTTATTATATATAGGAGTTAGTTTTGTTGTGTTTCGAATTGGGGAAGGGAGAGCTTTGGTTTCTTTTAAAGATCTTCATCATTGTGCGAAGAACATCTTCTCTTCAATGAAGAATGACTCAGTGACTCCGGTTTCTCCATCCCCTTCCTCCTCTGCGACAAGGGAAGATACACTGATGTTGGAGTTCCCCATCGATGCACCCTCATTCCATTTATCCATGAAAAAAAGTGAAGACATCCCATCCTCCATAGACACTCTTCGTCAACGTCTACGAAACCACACCACGTGACGCCGTCAACCGCGACGCTGATATCCTTCATCATTTGATTGAGGTAGGGGTTATTTATGTTCCTGGTTAATTTAAGGATATTATTCAATTAAATTGGCTGATTGTTATCAACGTAACGGGAGGAGATCAGACCGCACAAACACGGTCGATCCTCCTCCCCTTGTATTTGTTGATCCTCATTGAACTTTGCGGCGAAGGTGGCACGGTGCCATTGCACCACACGGAAACAAAAAGGGTCGTGACCGAAGAAGGTCATGGTGAGGACGCGCGGTGCCGTCGCGCCGTGCTGGTGAGGTCGATGGAGGCTGCGGCCAAGAGCGGGTCACGGCGGAGGGCAGCGGCGCCGTCGCGCCGTGCCGGTCGGACAGGAGCCGCGGCCTTTGGTTGCAGAATTTTTGCAAAAGGGTAGCCGGAAAAGCCGTCCACCAGTTCCACCTGAAGGCGGGACCCCACTCAGGTCTTGCTGTTATAAGAGGTCGGCCTTAATGTCTGGCCGTTTTGGAAACATGGGGGCGGCGCCCCCCCCCCCCCTCACACCCGGCTCGGCCACGAGCCGAGCCGCGGCCGGCCTCTGAGCCGGGACGCAGGCTGCATCCAGCCACGGGACGGGCCGCACCCAGGTGGGCCGGGCCGCACCCCTATGGGCTGGACCAGGACCCGGTTGAGGTCGACCCAGTTCGGGCCGACCCAGGGGGTATCGGGCCGGGTCGGACTGGGCCCGAACCCCCTATCATTCAGATAGATCCGTTGAAATGCACAAAACATGGGGTACGGTCCTCCGATCGACGCAATGTAAATTGGATTGGGATCCTTGGAACGTGGCAGTCATTTAGGTATATTACACTCAAGATTTCGGTAAAGTTTGGGTATGGCCGGGTTGGTTCGAACCCAAAACCAACTGGGCCCTTGGAGCGGAAACACATATAACATAATAATCGGACGTCCGAACGGCGTGTCTTCAGTTACGTTGATTTACTGATAGTGATATGGTTATTTTGTCTTAATCAACTTGAGGTTTTGATGTAGCTATAGAATGGTTGGGTTGGTTTTAGCTTAAAAAGCAATCGGGCCACTAGGACAAAAAACGCCAATAACTCTCAGACCGGGCGTCCGAATGACGCACCGTCTATCGCGTTGAGTTACTATTGACGAGACCGAACTTTGTGATACATAAACTCTGGCCTTCTTGATAGTTGATGTATCTCCCCCACTTGGCACGTTGAGTGGACTCTCCCAGAATCGAGCATGTTGTATGAGGTTACCCTAGAGCTGGCTGCGACTGCGACGACAATGACGACTGTACTTGGATCCTACATGGGTTCGGTATCGAGGAAGACTGTACTTGGATCCTATGTGGGTTCGGTAGTGAGGAAGACTGTACTTGGATCATATGTGGGTTCAACAGTAATGGTTACAGTACTTGGATCCTACGTGGGTCCGACAACGACGACTTCTTTACATGGATCCTACGTTGGTTCGGCAGAGGAGATGATTCAGAGGCTACATCTATCATATCCAAATTTCTTTGTGAGTAGTATACCTATGTGATATGAGTCTTGAATTTCAATCATTATCTTCTATATGATTGACTTACTATCCTGTGTAGATTGGGTTGTGTATTCTTGTGTGGATACGGTTGTACTTTCCTATGTGGACTGTGTTGAACTTGGGCTCGTGAGTTGGAGAAGAACTGGAATTGATGACTTAGGTATATGTATGGGCATATACCTAAGTAGAGTTGGTTGATACTTCATTATTGTATCTTTCCTTTGTTGTTTATCCTTCGTGGATTCTGGGAGACCTTCAGGAGTCTCGGGGTCCCTATTGAGTATCGTATACTCATCCCTGCACGGGATATGCCCGCACTATATTATGTTTGTTGCAGACGACAGACAACATTGATCGAGGTTGAGGCTTGTGGAGTTGGACGATACCCGGAGGTGGACTATCAGGCGGGACGTACATGGAGTGGACGACCATACTCGAGGAGCCGACGAGACTATCTCCACTCACCCTTCAGGTGGGAGTTACGGAGGACGTCTTGGTGGATGATGCTCCTCTTTTCGGCTATTGTAAACTCTTTTCTTAGTTGTATTGTACTTTCAATTGGGTTTGTATACTGGCCCATTTACTTTCCAGCACTTAATTTTGTACTCAGTTTACTTAGTGTTTATTTCATATTGCGTACTATGTGGTTTTTTTCTAATATAATGTAAATTCCTCCCATTTAATCGGGATTTATGCATTTAGTGCTTGTCTCCATCCCCTGGCCTATGGAAGGAGGGCTTGGGGTAGTCATGGCATGGGCCCTAAGGGCGGGTCGTGACAAATTAGTATCATAGGAGTCAGTTCTACCACCGAACTCAGGGCTCTGATAATTTATTCTGTGTGAAGCAATAATGTTAGGGTATTGAGTGTGGTTATTAGTCCAGGGAGTCCAGTGTTTGTGCGCCGGTCGACTTAACTATACACCAGGACCCTGACTTCTGATTTCTGACTCAGTGCGTGAAAATATTGATTGCATGTGTGTTCCAAAAGTTTTCTTTGTGATTACTTTGTTTCAGCTCACCAGGTATACTATATGAACCGTGACACACTTGTTTTTTTTAGGATGGCCCCACGACGGCAACCATCTAGGGTTTTGAGTTTTGTACGAGACGGTAGCCCACCGAGTGACGAGGCCTCAGTATAGGGTCCCATTATAGCGGAGGTACCAGTGGTACCTCTACCCGCCGAGCCACCGATGCCACAAGCCCCATCAGGTGAGAGTGCATGTTGCCTGAGTGTACTACTTGAGTTTCAGTGTCAGAGACCCCCCAGGTTTTGTGGGGAGACGAACCCTCAAGAAGTAGAGGATTGGCAGGAGGCTGATGTTCGAGTCTTCATATTGGTAGGGACACCAGGAGACCTCATGGTGATCCTTGTTGTGAGTCTCTTGCACGCGGCATCAGGTAGATGGTGGAGCCTGATCCTCCAGGTGCACGACGAGGCATCTCTTATTTGGACGGACTTCGAGAGCCTATTCCGATCGAGTTCGTTCTAGCCACCCTACGTGCGGTGCGAATTTAGGAGTTCCTACAGCTGCCGCAAGGCAGCATGAGAGTAGCCGAGTACATGGTGAGATTTAATGATCTCTCACACTACTCCATGGAAATGGTACAGGACCCATTCTTCTGGGCCTGGACCTTCAAGTATGGACTGAGGAATGAGACCCGGGTATCGATGATCTCCCTCAGTATTCCAACGTAGGCAGGAGTACTCGAGTGAGCCCTTCTCACGGAGTGCTTTCTTGCTAAGCCTACACTAGCAGTGAGACCTACCACAGGGCGGCACAGAGCGAAGTCTTCTACAGCTGGCAGTAGACATATGTCGCAGAGGTCCAAAAGGACCAGGCCATCAGGTGGATGAACTTAGGACACTGGTTCAGATGTGTGGGGAACACCCAGTAGATCTAGTCTTACGAGAGGCAGACTGTGCTCTGCATGAGGTGGATAGGGCCACATGGATCGTTACTGTCCGACCCACCATGCAGAGGAGCAGTAGACGGTTGAGGGACCACCTAGGCAGAGGAAGAGGTTCGACTGTGGCGGTCTGTAGGGACTAGGAGGACGAGATAGAGGAGCTGGGAGAGCATGGGGTGGAGGGAGAAACATTGAGTCCCTAACACCACCACCACTGTGAGGTCCACCCCGACCACAGGGAGCTGGCGGACAGAGGCATGCTCAGCTTCAGGCAGTGGAGGCCTATGACCACAACACACCTAAGATGATTCGAGGTACAATCTGTGTCTACTACACCCTTTCTGCAGTTTTTATATACACAAGAGAGAGTCATTATTTCATTACTGTTGCCCTTATTTGGAGCTCGGAGATTCCGACGAAGCCGTTGGCTCGATCCTTACGGCTAGAGACTCTTATGGGAGAAGAATCAACGATTACGCACAGGTGCCGGCAGTGCGAGCTTACACTAGGGGGAGAGAGATTCTTCTGGGATCTTCTTGTAGCGGCGTTGAGGCCTTACGATGTCATCTTGGGCATGGATTGGTTATCTACGGTCCATGCTCAGATCAACTGAATTAGGTGCAATGTGCGGTGTGTTCGCCCTGATGGGAGCAGGTTCACCTTCACCGGTGAGAAGGGAGACTTTGCAGCGCACAATGGACTCACTTAGAGGAGAGGACATCCAATCACCCATCATTTAGATAGACATATCCTAGGATCAGTTGATGGGAGAAGTCCGAGTTTTCCTGTTTTGATGGATTAATATGCATACGTTTTCCCTGACGACGTTTCAAGACTACCTCCTCGCAGAGAGGTAGACTTCTATATTGACCTGTACCCTGGGATAGACCCTATATCTACTCCAGCATATCGTATGTCTTCCATTGAGCTTTGAGAGCTACGGGTATAGCTGGAGGACTTGCAGGGAAAGCGATTCATCCGACCCAGTGTTTCACCGTAGGCTTCCCCGATTTTGTTCGCTATGAAGGAGGATGGGAGCTTGCGAATTAGTGTCGACTATCGTCTCCTGAACCAGGTGACTGTGAAGAACAAGTATCCACTAACGAGGATTGAATACCTCTTCAATCAGCTCAAGGGAGCACAATGTTTCTCGAACATATACCTGAAGTCAGGCTATCATCAGCTCAGAGTTCGAGACGAGCATGTGCAGAAAACGTCCTTCAGGTGTCGGTATGGCCACTATGAATTCTTCGTTATATCTTTCCGCGTTACCAACGATCCAGAAGTGTTCATGAGTCACATGAAAAGGATATTCCAGCCTTACCTTTATCGATTTGTCATAGTCTTCATTGAAGACATATCTATTTATTCGACTACTGAGGAGGAGTAGGCCTACCACTTGCGGGTTGTACTAGAAACACTCCGAGAGAACCAGCTTTATGGTAAGATCTCTAAGTGTTAGTTCTGGATTCGAGAGGTCCACTTCTAGGGAAACATCATCTCTAAGGCTGGGATTGCGATGGATCCGGTGAAGATCGATGCAGTGCCAGCTTGGGAGCCACCTAGGAGCGTGACAGATGTGCGGAGTTTCCTAGTTTTGGGTGGGTACTATCGTAGATTTGTTCCAAGCATCTCCAGAGTTGCAGAACCACTCTCAACATTGAAGAAGAATTGGAAACCCTTCGTATGGTCGGATAGATGTCAGCAGAGCTTCCAGGAGTTGAGACAGAGGTTGACCAGTGCACCCATCTTGAGGCTACCAGAGGAGGGTGTAGAATATGTAGTTTACTACGATGCATCAGAGACCAGACTCGAGTGTGTCCTGATGTAGAAGTGGGTTGTGATCGCCTATTTTTCACTACAGTTGAGGCATCATGAGCAGAACTATGCTACCCATGACCAGGAGTTAGCAGCAGTGGACTTCTCCTTGATGATGTGGCGGAACTATCTGACGGGTGAGCACTTTACAGTCTACTCTGATCACTAGAGTCTTAGGTACATATTCTCTCATAATGACCTAAACATGAGATAGAGTTGATGGCTCGAGTTCCTCCAGGCCTACGACTTTGAGATATTCTATACTCCTGGAAAGGGGAACATAGTAGTAGATGCTCTCAGTAGAAGGTCGGGTATCCAGGTACATGGAGAGGCGACAGAGCAGCTAGCTGCGTTGTAGATATCCTCCATGGATAGAGATGGGGAAGCCTTTCTACAGTTTCTCACAGTCACACCTCCACTATTTCAGCGGGTCCGAGAGGCACATCGTTGGGAAGCTGACTGTGAGATGAAAAGTTCACAGATATCTTCATGATAGGAATATTATGGATTCTCTGTGGGAGGAGAGCATGTCGTTCTTTATAGATGACATACCATGGTACCAATTGAATTATAAGAGGAGGTGCTAAGAGAGTTTCACACTTCACCATTAGCGGTACATCCAGGAGTGGTGAAGATGTATCAGGATCTCAGACGACATCACTGGTGGCCAGGTATGATGATGGTTGTGGAAGAGTTCGTGTCACGATTCCTCGCCTTCCAGCAGGTGAAGGCGGAGCACCAGGTACCATCATGCTTGGTATAGCTCTTGGAGGTCCCGGATTGGAAGTGAGACGGAATATCTATGGATTTTGTGATAGGGCTTCCACGTAGTTTCAGATTACAGGACTCCATCTGGGTGATTGTAGACTGACTCACCAAGTCGGCCCACTTCTTACCCATCAGAGAGAAGGGATCAGTAGAGATCTTGGGATGCCTCTAAGTTCAGGAGATCGTACGACTTCATGGTGTGCCATCGACTATCGTCTCAGATCGAGATGCTCAATTTACTTCCCGGCTTTAGAAGGGGTTTTATGAGGAATTTGGGACACCACTATTCCTGAGAACCGCCTTTCACCCACAGATAGATGGTCAGACGTAGAGGAACATTCATACTCTCGAGGACATTCTCTGTCCATGTGTCCTCAACATTGGTCGTAGCTGGGAGGATCATCATACTTTTTTGGAGTTTGTGTACAACAATATCTATCACTCCACCATCAAGATGAAACCATATGAGGCATTGTACGACCGACCGTGCAGATCAACTCTGTGCTAGACAAACCCTGGGGAGTCAGCACTTGTAGGACCATAGATAGTCTAGGCCATGACGGAAAAGGTACAGATTATTCAGGAGTAGATGAGGACTGCCTAGAGCCGACAGAAGTCCGATGCTGAAAGGAGGCGGAGACCAATAGAGTTACAGGATGGCGACTACGTTTTCTTACAGGTCTCACCTCGACATGGATTACAGAGATTTTTCCAGGGTGGAAAGTTATCTCTGGGCTTCATCGGACCATTCCAGGTTCTCAGCAGGATAGGCGAGGTGGATTATCTCCTGGCTCTTCCACCCCAGTTGCACCGGTTTCACAACATCTTCCAGGTCTCTCAACTGAGGAGATACGTGTACAAACCGACATATATCATTGATCACGGAGAGAAGGGCATCGATGACAGGGTGACTTATGTGGAGGTACCGATGGAGGTCGATGATCGAGAGGAGCAGGTCCTATCTGGATAGTCTATTCCTCTAGTGTTCATCAGGTGGCAGCACAAGAACCTCCAGGAGATCACATGGGAGCGGGAGGCTCAGATGCATGCACAATACCCTCATTTGTTTCCCTAGTTTATGATATAACTTTACGGGGACGTGAAGACCTGATGTGGAATTAATGTAAGTACCCGAAAATTTCAAGGGAATTTTTTCCTTAAATTCTTTGGGATTTTACGAGTACGCAGTTTTTGACGGCACCTGATTCTGAGGTCCAGAGTGCCCGGAATCAATTTTAGAAGTTTAGCTCGAGTATGTTCAGTGAACGAACGAGCATGTTTTTCTATCTTTTGAACTGGTCCTCAGAATTGAAATTCGAGGGCACCGATGGAACCACATCACTAGTAATTTATTAAGAGGAGCATTCCCAAAGGTGTGTTTGCTCGGGAGGAGTTTTTAAAAATTGAGGATTAAATGTGAAGTAAATGAAATTATAGTACAATTGTATTTGCTTTATCTAAGTTGTAATATCCTAAGCGTGGGAGTTGGTGTGGGACCCACTAGTTCCTAAATACTCTTGTGAGGATATTTGTGAGGTGCGGCCCACATGATCCCCACCCCTTCACATTCCATTAACTCCTCTAACCCCCCTCTTTATGTTGGTATCCTTAAATTGTGTAACTCTCCACTCTCTCCTCATTAATCATGCCAACACACACTTAATCAATTCATTGAGTTATGTGTTGGAATTTTGTAATTTGATCCCTTGTCATGTTTTAATAAAATAAGAGGAGCTTATTTGATTTTGGAGTTAGTTTTGTTGTCTTGGGAGTTGAGGAAGGGAGAGCTTTGGTTTCTTTTGAAGATATTCATCCTCCGGCGAAGAACATAATCTATTCAATGAAGAACGACTCAACGACTCCAATTTCTCCATCCCCATCCTCCTCTGTGACAAGGGAAGAGACACCGACGCGGGAGTTCTCCATTGACACACCCTCTTTCCTTTTATCCGTGAAAAAAAGAGAAGACGCCCCATCCTCCTTGGATGCTCTCCGTCAACGTCTACGAAACCACACCACGTGACGCCGTCAACCGTGGCATCATCTTCCATCATCGTTTGATTGGGGTAGGGGTTATTTACATTCATGATTAATTTAACGTTGTTATAAAACTAAATTGGCTGATTTTTATCAACATAATGGGAGGAGATCAGACCGCACAAACATGGCCGATCCTCCTCCACTTTTATTTGTCGATCCTTTTTGAACTTTGCGGCGAAGGAAGCATGGAGCCATTGAACCACGTGGAAATAAAAAGGGCTGCAGCCAAAGCGGACTGTGGAGAAGGTGCATGGCACCGTCGCACCGTGCCGTTAAGGCCGAAGGAGGCAGTGGCCAGAAGTGGGCCGCGACGGAGGGGCACGGCGCCGTCGCACTGCGCCGGTCGGACAAGAGCTATGGCCTTTGGCGACGGCAGTTCTGCAAAGGGGCGGCCGGGAGAGACGGCTGCCGGCACCACCAGGAGGCAGGACCCCCCTCAGGTCCCGCAGTTACAAGAGACATACATTAATGGCTGGCCATTTCGGAAACAGGGGCAGTGCTCCCCCTTCGCACCCCACTCGGCCACGAGCCGAACCGTGACCGACCTCCGATCCGGGCCGCAGGCCGTGCCCCGCCACGGGTCGGGCCATGCCCATGTGATCCGGACATGAACCCAGGTCAGGTAGACCCGGTTCGGGCCGACCCAGGTAGTATTGGGCTAGGTCGGACCGGGCCCGAACCCCAATCTTTCGGACAGATCTGTTCAAATGCCCATATCATGGGCTACACACCTTAGATCGATGCACCATTAGTTGAGTTGGGATCCTTGGATCGAGACGGTAATTTAGGTATATTACACTCAAGCCTTAGGTAAAGTTTGGGTACAACTGGTTTGGTTCAAACCCTATACCAACTGGGCCCTCGGAGCAGAATCACATATAACTAAACGACTGGACATCTGAATGATGTGTCGTCAGTTACATTGATTTCCTCTTAGTGAGATGGTTCTTTTAGATTACTCCACTAGATATTTGTATTTAGTTGGAGTACAATCAGGTTGGTTTTAGCTTAAAACCCAATCGGACCTCTCGGATGAAAAAACCAATAAATATCAGACCGGGCGTCCGAATGACACGATGTCTGTCGCCTTGACTTCCTATTGACGAGACGGAACATTGTGATACATCAAATCCGGAATTAGAGATAGTTGGTGTATTGACCCCCCATTTGGATCATGGTGCGGACCCTCCCGTAATCGAGCTTGCTGTGTGCGGGAACCCTAGAGCTGGCTGCGACTGCAACGACGATGACAACTGTACTTGGAACCTACGTGGGTTCGGTAGCAAGGAAGACATTACTTGGATCCTCCATAGGTTCGGCAGCAATGATGACTCTACATGGATCCTACATGGGTTCGACAGCGATGGTTACTGTACTTGGATCATACGTGGGTCCGGCAACGATGACTTATGTACTTGGATCCGACGTGGGTTTGGTAGAGGAGATGATTCAGAGGCTACATCTATCATCTCCATCCCTCATCATGATTAGTATACCTGTGTGAGCTGATTCTTGACTTTCAATCATTATCTTTGATATGATTGACTTACTATCCTATGTGGATTGGGTTGTGCTTTCATGTGTGGATTGGGTTGTACTTTCATGTGTGGAATGGGTTGAACATGGGCTTGTGAGTTGGAGCAGAACTGGAATTGATGACTTAGGTATATGTATGGGAATATACCTAAGTAGAGTTGGTTGATACTTTGTGATTGAATCTTTCCTTTGTGGGTTATCCTTCTAGGATTCTGGGATACCTTCAGGAGTCTTGGGGTCTTTACTGAGTATCGTATACACACACCTGCACGGGCTATGCCCGCACTACATTGTGTTGGTTGCAGACGATGGACAACGCTGATCAAGGTTGAGGCTTATGGTGTAGGACGGTACCTGAAGGTGGAGTATCAGGCCAGACGTGCACGGAGTGGATGGCCGGAATCGAGGAGCCGATGAGACAATCTGTACTCACCCTTCAGGTGGGAGTTCCAGAGGATGTCTTGGTGGTTGCTGATCTACTTTTCAGCCATCAGACTTTATTTTCTCAGTTGTACTGTACATTCAGTTGGGTTTGTATACTCGCCCATTTACTTTCAAGCACTAACATTTGTACTCAGTTTACATAGTGTTTTTTCATCTTGTGTACTCTGTGGTGTTTGTTTTCTTATATAAAGGCAATTCCTTCTCTTTAATCAGAATTTACACCTTTGGTGCTAGTCACCAGCTCCTGACCTACGGAAGGTGGGCTTGGGGTAGTCACGGAACGTGCCCTGAGGGCGGGTCATGAAAATAACCCTAAGATATACTTTGAGAATATAAAAATAATAACATCCTTGAATTTCTATATGGTATATATTATATTGGTATTCGTAGAAATACATCCATGTCTAGATAGTACACGTGGGTGTGGTTCTTGAACACATGTACCTTGTGGAAGCAGCACAACAACTGTGGGTTGGGCCTGATTCTACATAACCTGGTACACAAAATTGGGCCTTATTGTGCACCAGGACTGATACTTAGGAAGGATATGATTAGTATAATTTAAATTTTTATAACAAACCACTCCAAGGATTTGAAAGTAAATACTCCCCTAATGATACCATGTTATTGATTAAGATATTATCTCTACATAAATATAATATTTTTGTTAGGTATTTTTCTTGTTTGAAATTAAACATTATGATTCATATTCTTATTTCAAGTATGAAAATTTAAATAAATATATATCCTAGATGAAGGAATTAAAACCCTATTAAAGAACATTTCTCATGTTGGGATTTCCCTCCTATACAAGATAATGATGTTCAAACTAGATCTGTGATTAGCACTGAGAAAATTATATCTATACTAGGACAGATATCTTAGGGAAAAAAATAACCTTAATTTTATGAATCATCTTGAAACACAACATGGAGGTGAAATGTTAGACCAATTTATGTGACAATAGCCTCCATCATTCAATGGGACTACAAACCCATTTTTAGTAGAGAAATCTATAAGTACCTTCGATATGATATTTATCACATTAACATTTAATGAAAGTTAGAATATTGTCATGGTAGTTTATTATCTCTCAAGATATTATGATCAATTGTGGTTATTGATTCAAAACCCAGTGTATAATTAATAAAATGATAATAAAAAACTGAAAATTTTTAAGGAATTTTTTTAGAAAAATATTCCCCTCTTGAATAGCGAGAGGATATGGAGAGAAAATTAATGATTTAAAAAAAATTGATGAAAACCTTAAGTAGTATAAATTAAATATTACAATATTTTCATGGCAAGTCGTATACTACATACATAATTCAAGGACAAATATTGATCCATTACTTTATTATTTAAAACCAATCCTCCTAAGGGAATTGGTCTCCCCAAATTTCTCATCATGTGAATATATTGTCTCATGTGATATCAAGACAAATAATGAATTCTCCACGACTTCAGAATTTAAAGTAAAAAAGGGAAGAAGATGTTGGAGGAAGAAATAATGTATAATGGGAAGAATAAGAAAATGATTTTTCTTATATGTGATACTTGTGGAGGGAAACATAGTGGTGCCTACCTAAAAGGAAAATGATTATATTGAAAGTGAGGATAAAAAGGCTACCAAGACCATGATTACAAATAAAATAAATAATATAACGGTATTCAATTATAAAATAGTATGAAAATGGGGAACTTTGAAAAATTTTTCCTATGTGACATGAAATCATTCCCTTGAAAAGGGAAAGGGAGTATGGATAGGATTATGCAATCACAACTATGGAGGTTATTGTTCTTAATGAAATGGTGGAAGGTAATTTAATTTTTTCCTCAAACATAGTAAATTCTTTGATTGATTTTTGATCATTTAATTCATTTATATCATTCCAGTTTTCCAATGAAATTATACATTTCACTTTTGATTTAATAATGGGTTTGTTAGTTCAAACTCTTAAGGGAAGTATCATTAGAAAAATTATGTCATTCAGTCCCCTTTAAGACTCGTAAAAATTATTTAGTTACAAACCATATCATCATACATCTGGTTTATTTTTATTTAATCCTTGGTATGTATTGGATTTTAAAATAAGATGATAAAATATATTTGAGTATGAATTATGTTACAATTTGTGGGAAATATGTTGAATCCATTATCATTTGATAAAAAACATCATCATGTGGTTCTTAATCAGATCCACCTCCAGTTGCTATTCAAAATGAAATTCATGGGGAGAAAGGGAAAGAATATTCTATGTATGAGAAAATATATATTCAAATTTAATATGTATATATTTTTTTAAGAATACATTGATTTACTTCTAGAGGATTTACATGGCCATCTTCCAGAGCGTAATGTTTATTTCTCCACTGATTTAATTCCTGGAAAAAGAACTATATCAAAGATTCAGTATAGAATGTACACTATGGAATTAGTAGATCTAAAGAAACAACTATTTTAATTGAGTGATGTGGATTTCATTCACTCTTATGTTTCTAAAGGGGATCCATGTTCTCTTTTTTATGAAATAAATATGAATACATGAGGTTGTGCATTGATTATAGAGAAATCATTGATATTATAATAAATAAAATTTATATATTATCTCACATTGATTATTTATTTTATTAACTTCAGGGAGCTCATTATTTTCTAATGATTGACCTTATATAAGGATATCATCAATTTCATGTGAGGAAGGAATATATTATAAAATCAACATTTTGAACGTGGTATGAACATTACGAGTCTAATGTTATGTCATTTGGAAAGGAAAATGCACCCTCTATTTATGTAGATCTAAGGAATAGAGTGTTCAAGGAATTTATTGATGATTTTTTATGTAATTTATTAATAATATCTTGATATATTACAAAAGATATATGGTCTCTGTGAACCAATTGGGGGTTTTTATAGAGACTATTAAATGAAAAGTGTTATATGCAAAGGTAAGAAATAGTGAATTTTGTATTTAAATAGTTTCTTTTCAAGGTAATATTGTCTATATTGATGGAATAATAGTTGATATTATGAAAACATATGAATTCAAGGAATTTCCTATAACAAAAATAATAATTGAGGTATATAGTTTCATTAGATTATGATGTTTTTATTGGGATTTCATTCATAATTTTTCCCGACTATCTAACCCATAATTCAAGATTACTCTCAATGGGGATATGATTATATGAACAAAAGAATGTAGATAATGTTTTTGAAGAATTGAAGATGAGAATTGTGAAAGATCTGATTTTGACACTACTGTTAGGAAATGGTATATTTTTGAGTAATATTGACGCATTAGATAAAATACATGGTTGGTTACTTAGGAATAATGATAGAGTTATTTCGTATGCATTAAAAAAAATTAAAAACTCTTGAATATAATTATCAAATTAATGATATTGAGTTAGTATTTATAATCGTTGATCAGAAAATATGGAGAAAATATCTCTATTGTATATTATGTGATATATCACCTGATTTTGAAAAATATATATTCTCACATAAATAAATCAACATGAGGAAAATTTGATGGATTGATAAACTCATGGTTTATAATTTTTCAATACATTACCACCTAGGGATGGTGAAAAAGATAGCAGATCCATTCAATAGAATGTATAATGGAGTTCTGAACTAGATGATGATTAACAAGGACCCTGTGTATATGGATCTAGAAAAAATTGTTTTGGGAATTATAAAGTATGTTGAAACATCGTTACATTTTCAAATGATTTCCAAAACATCTTTATTGGATATAATTATAAGTAAATTATCAGATGATGAAAATTTACCAAAAAAAATTAATGCTCTAAATGATTGGAATATGGAAGACTTTGTATACGATGATGGAATATTGATATATGGGAAGAGGATTTGTTTTCCAAGTATATTTGATCTAAAGAGTGAATTGTTGGTTGATTATCATAGATCTTATTTCAATATACACCCACATCGAACAACGATGTATTGAGACTTCATTGAATTTTTATGGTGATGTAACATGAAGTATAAAATAGTTATTTATGTATCAAGATGTTTAGTTTGTCAACTAGTGATGGAAGAAAGAAAACAACCTAGAGGATTCTTGAAACATCTTCATATTCGAACATGAAAATGGTATGACATTACTATGGGTTTGGTGAATGGATAACCCAATATTTTAAGAAAAATTGATGTAATATGGGTAATTGTGGATTAACTTACCAGTTCTGCACATTTCCCCATTATAAGGGACGATCTTCTACTTTAGTGCCTTGCATGAATCAATATTAATGAAGTTGTAAGACTTCATGGAGAACTTATTTAAATTGTGGTTGATTTTTATTCATTATTTACATCAAAAATATAAAAAACTCTACTTGAAAACTAGGCTATCCCCACAGAACAATAGCCGCAATTTTCTAAAATAGTGGCTTTATGTTTTTATAACAAAGATATTGTCATGGTTTTATATTAATCTATGGCTATAGGGTTTAATTTCATAGGCTATAGCCATGGATTCACAAAAAAATGTCTATAATAATTTTTTTCAAAAACTATAGCTACAGTTTGGGTAAAATGTGGTTATAGGTTCCTTTTATCTAGTCTATAGCCATAGTTTAGGTAAAACCATGGCTATATGTCTTATTCCAAGGTCTATAGACACAGTCTCGGTAAAACATTGCTATATGACCTTTTCTACGGTCTATAGCCACAGTTTTGGTAGATGCATTACTATAGAGTATTGTTTTCATCATCTATATCCAATTTTTGAGTAAAACCATGGATATAGAGTGTTTCCATATTATATACCCTCAGTTCCACAAAATAGTGGCTATAGGTCACCCACCCTTATGTAGAAAAAAATTTAACCCATGAAAAAATCTCCGAAAGGGTTATAGCCACAATTTATATGCTATATCTAGAGTTTTTAATACTATATTTAACAATATATATTTATATATACCCAATGGTGTATGTAGTGTAGTATAAAAATTGATGGTGAACATAGTAGTGGTTCTGAGATCGAATCTGGGTGGGAACATGTTTTTTTCGGCTATAACCATGGTTTACATGATCTATTTCCACAGTTGAAAACTGTGGGTATAGCCCTATTAGCCCTATTTCCATAGTGGACAACTGTGTCTATAGACCAACTTCTATGGTAGTAAACCATGGTTGTAGCCCTATGAAACTGTGGCTATAGATTATATTCACTGTTTTGTCCCAAATTTCCATGGTTTTTTTTACTGTGGCCATAGACTGACATTATATTAGTGAATGCGTTAAGAAAGATTTAGACACTGAGATTCATTTTAGTACAACTTATCACCCTCAAACAAACATGAAATCTGATGCACTATTTATAAATTAAAAGACATGGTGATATAATGCTCACATGTCCTTCAGTGTATGTGGGAATAATATTTACCTTTTTTAGAGTTTACATATAATAATAGTTTCCATTAATGTATTCAGACGGCCTTATATGAAGCATTGAATGGAAAGAGATGTCTTACACTAAATTGATAGGATGTAGATGGTGAGAAGAAGATTTTATTCCCACAAATCGTCGAAGAAACAACCATAAAGGTAAATGCAATTCAATCCCAAATCAATGTGACTCAACGTTGACAAAAATTATATGGTTATAACCTATGAAAGGATACGAAGTATCTTATGGGAGAGAATGTTTATCTGATGTTATATCCATGGAATGGTGTTATACGTTGTGGAAGGAAAGGGGGACCAAGCCCCTGTAACATTGGACCTTTTTAAATCCTAGAGTTAATAGGTGCTGTAGCTTATCGTTATGAAATTGTGCATATCCATTATAATTTACACAATTGGTTACACATATCTTTGTTAAGGAACAACATTGAAGAACAAACGTTTTTCTCACTTTTTATGTAATATATTCGGAACCTAGTTTATCTTACTATGAAGAGCCTATCTAAATTATGGGAAATAGAGAGAATGTGATGAGGAATTTGATGACTCGATTGGTATAGATACTTTGGAAAATTCATAAACATGAAGTGGTGTCGGGGGAATGAGAGGAATTAATGATGAAGAACTACAAAAGACTTTTTCTTAGATGAAAATCATGACATTTTTAAGAAGATTTTTTTTATGATGGGATAATGAAACACACCAAGATGTTATGTTGTTACCAATTTAAAATTTTGCATACTTGATATTTTATGCCTTAGAAAACACAAAGATATAACATTAATATACTGTTAAATATAATCATCTGAATAGTAATGTGACCATTAGGGATAGGAATAGGACAAATAAAAAAACAAAATCACCATTAATGTCTAAATTAAATTTAGTTATCTTATAAATGAAAATATGGTGTTTTGAATCATGAAATATGTAAATAAATTTTTTATAAATGATAAATTAAATTTTTGGAATTTTGTAAGTAAAAAATATTAAATTAAGATTATATGATTGAAATAATGATTTCATAGAAAAAGTACTTCCATAAAATAGATTCAGAAATTATTATGTTGTTTACAGATGACTATAATATAAGTTTATGAGACCTTACATAATATTTTCAAGTGACATAAAATTATTTATAATTTTAACATTTGAATTTTTCTAATAAATGATGATTTATATTAATAATAAAATTTATAATATTAAGAAATTAATTTTTATAAAATGGAGTCGATTTTTGAAATCTATACATTAAAAAAATATATAGGGTGATTTTTTTAGATTTTTCTAAAATAGTTGATTTTTTTTTTGTGAATTCTGTAATACAATAATTTACTGTATTTAACAAATACCTAAATTATTGAGTCATAGATGATGTATAGATAGTTTAATCCCATAATAATAAATTTTCCATGATTTTTTAATATATTTACTGAAAATTATTAAACTATTCATAGTCTTGAGATTATCTAATAAACTAATAATTATAATAATGAGAAACACCCCCTTATCCACTATAAATACCACCTCTTATATTTACTCTTCTAAAACCATAAATAATGATTATATTATACCCATTTACACTCCCAAACCTCTAAAACATGTCTTAGTATTTATGGAACATCTAAAATACCCATTAAAAGTTCTTGAAATTTTTTTTGATGGAGAATAATTCATGATGTAAATCATTTTTCATTCGATTTAAATTTCTTTTAATTTATTGGATTCTTATTATATCCTTACATTTCTATATAAACATACAAAAAAACTTCAGTATATTATATATAAACTTATTTTATTTGATTAATTCAATATCCAGTATCAAACCCCTTCTCTCCACCCAATTTTTTCTAAAAATGAAAACATCGCTCGTGATGTTCCGATTTACCGTAATAATTGAGGTTGCAAATTAATTTCCCATTACCTCATTAAAGGATGGCTATAAAAAAGTAATTTTAGATAAAACATAGTTCATTATATATATTATAAGTAAATTTTTATTCTAAAACTAGTGTATATACATGATATTAAATAATAAGTCAAAAATAGTTCGTGAAGAAAAAAACCCTGCCAAAATGATCTAAACTATTATCATTAATGTACAATATAAAGAATTATCCTCATAATTCAATAAAATTAAAGTATCAGATCATTAAATGTTATGGATCTAAATTAATAAAATATAATTTCAATTATGTAGAATTATTTCCATTTTACATGATCTTCCATATACATGTAAATGTAAACTGATCCATAAAAAAGGGAAAAGAACACTCATGAATGATGTAATTCAATCACATTACTCATCAAATGGATGAAAATTAACATAATAGAATTATAATAAATCAAATAAATGTTTACGTGGTTATAAATTAATTTATTAATCAATATTACATCATTATCCATGAAATTATGTACAAGTATAGAACACTTTTAGACATAAGGTGAGGGGTTCTTCATTAAACTCAATTTTCATTATGGTTATGTTTTATACCTCTTGATTCCAATGTAATTCTTCATTATTTTTATATAATTATGAAAAATAATGTGTATATATTACAAAATTATTTTACCAAATCAATTTACCATTATTTTATGGTTAAAACATATTTTATAATATTTTCTTTTTTCAATTCCTCTCAAAATGTATGCTCGATTAAAGTGAACTTCTTGATTTATTACCATTTTTCAAGTATCATCCATAATATGTTTTTAGAAAAAATTATTTTTATAAACTAAATAATTTTTTATGAAAACATTTTTAATTTCATTTTAGGTATTATACAATCATTTATGACAAATACAAATGATTCTTTTTAAAGAACACTTCTTCACAAAGTAAAAAAGGGTATTTCTCACAAGAATTATTCGATGATTTTATTAGAGTATTTTTTTTCTATTTAAACACCTATATTGAATGTTATGGTTTATTGAGATTTATATCTTATTGTTTTCATCTAATATATTTTATTTAATATTTTATGATTAGTTTTACTGAGGTTGTGCTACTTTGATACCATTCAGTATAAAGTCATAATTGTTAGTGATTATATTTACTGATTAGGGGATGTTTTTTAAATTTAATATATATATGTGTGTTTTTTATGTTTAAAACCATTCATATGTGGAATTAATTAGACTTATTAAGTAATTTTTGGGCCCTCTATAACTCCCCGGTGAATCAATAGGTTTCATGAGGAAAAACAGAAATACATTTTGTCGGGGCCATAACTATTTATTTTCAAACGCCATATATGAGGCCTCAATGGTATGTCTGTTATGTCCTACATTATGTATTCTATAATTATGATATTATTAATTTAAAATAAATGTTATTATAAATCAATTTTCAGTGTCAAATCCCCATAAAAATTATTAAAAAAGTGGGACACAAGGTGTGAGGATGGGGTCAGATAGGACATAACTGCCCTCATCGATGAACATAAAGACCATGTATTTTCCTAAATTTTGCTCTTATAATTATCTCTTATTCTCTAACATTATTCCAATTAATACGTCGCACACAACACCAACCCTGACCTAAACCTCCATAATAGCTTTTTTCTAATCATTTTTCTTGTTTTAGAAAGCTTTCAATGTCAGTGTTATCAAATTCAAACTCATTCAATGGTTTCAGTTCTTCATTTTGAGTAGTCCAATCCACACATGCACGTCCCCGACCACGACTTCAAGGATGGAGACCTTGCTTCCATGTTTTAGTCTACTACCATGGTACTTATGATACTTCCTTTTCGGTTTCAGCAAAATCATTCACATAGAGAGTTTGAGTATTAGAATCATATAACTCATTGTCCCTCAATTCGTCAAATCCTTGATCTTGAGAAGCCACTATAGTAATCAGCTCACTTTTTTCAATGTGGTAGACTGAGAAAGAGCCACCAACATCCATAAGAACACCATGATCATGTGCAGTCATAGTAGCATCAGCATGAGGTGTGTTCGACACACCACTGTGAGCATTCTTCTATTTGAAATCGTGGGAGATTGAGGTAGAATCTCCACCATTGTAGCATTCCTCTGTTTTTCATCACTTAATTTTAACTTAGTTAGGAAAATGATAAATGAGGGCATATCATTGCAAGGTTCTTGGAAGGGATGATCCTTATTGGGTGCTTCCACTTCCCTGCTCTCAAGTTACATTGTGGAGGAACCACCAACAATCAAAAGTTCTCCTTGTAGACCCAAGGAGTACCTAGAACAATAACGATAGATTTCATTGATTTTTTTTTAAAAAACCATCTAAAAACCAAAATTTCCATCCATCTTGGTCTTACACTTTCTCTTACCAATGACTAAAAGCTCTTGCCTTATGTCATGATCCACAATTTCATGCACTTTGTCTTCTATGCCAGATTGCCTATTCTCCACCTCGAATGATGTAATAACTAATGCAGCTGGTTCTATTCGTTTGATTAGTTATGGATCCTACTATCTACAAAGTGTGGTGGCCACTTTATGCATGTATATACCATGTAATTCAAGGTGTCCATGAAGTTTGGTAACCACTCATTGCCCATTAATACCATGTGAATCAACAAGATGATTCCCAGTTTTGTGGGTGTGTATAATAGGGACAGTTGCTCTAGTACCTTGTTTGACAATATCTACAAAGGAAGGAGCTCTAGAATTCTGGGACATATTTGTAGTGGATTTTCACTGGTACACTTGATTTGTACCTCACCATCTCGTATGATTTGTATTAGCCAATCTACAAACATTAGGAATACGTCCATATTTTTTTGAAAATAGTGAACTTTAAATTCCTATGATAGTTTAGAAGGGAATGGCCAATAAAATTGTAGTAACAACAGAAATATGGAATCCATTCAAACTGTATTTCAAGCTCTAGTTTGAAATCTCCAGCAGAAAAAAAGTTTTTTAATGAGTTACTGTGAGATATCAATTTCGACTTGAGCTTTGGCGTGGTTACTATACCGCACCCTCTCATTTTCCTTGTCAATTATGATCAATTTACCCATTGTGGCAAACACATCTTTCAGGATTTCGGGATGCCAGAAGAACCAGTTCAAACCATGTATGTGTATCCATGCTTTAAAAAAAGTGTTATTAGATGAGTGAGGATCAGTGAAAGGATCCTATTCATGAAGGGTTGGGAAACAAGGACTCAAATTTATTAGACCTAAACCCCAAGACAAGTATTTCCTTTCCTCAGACAGGAAAACAACATGAAATAGCCCCTGACCAATTGAAATGTGGTGCCAATCATCAAAACCACAGTTTTGATGAAGCCGATTATTAAGGTCATCAATCATCCATTGATCCTTTTTTTCACTTCTTCGAGATTCTAAACAGTAGAGAGTGCCGACATAAATTCATTCTCTCTTTATGTAATTTGGGATTGGATTCCACAAAAGCTACAGAACTATTGTGGGTGATTCTTTAATAAAGATAATCTTATTCATCTATTGAATCAGATAATAATCAATTAAAGGAGGTCTGAGGTTTTTAAGGGGAACTCACCATAATTGATTCAATCACCACTTCATTTTTAGATGAAACACTAACCAGTGCATTGTTGAGAATATATCCCATCTTCTTCGCAAATATGATCTGTGATATCACGGATTTCAATGGCTTAGGGTTCGTCGAGTATTGCCTTCGCATTGCCCGATAGCGCGCTCCCCATCATCCTACCATTAAAACAAATGTGATTATATAACTATCAAAATATCAAAGAATATGTTTCATGTTATTATTTATATATAATTGCATATTCAACTTATATTCCTGCAATATTATGCTTGAGATTTTGTTTTAATGGAATGGGTTTTATTTATTCACCTTTCCATTATTTTTTTATGATAGATTATATTGTATTTATTACCCTAACTGAGAATCTGATCACACCCCATTATAATGTTTTATTTTTTCCCAGGATGAAAATATTTTATTATGAATGTCTGGAAGGTATAATCATGGAGTTTTGGATGTTTCCAAGGGAGTTTTTAACTTTTTTTTCTATTAAGTTGAAATGTAAAACTTATGTTTGCATCTATTTTTTCAATGATACTAAACTATTCATCCCTTTTTTGATGTTACTTCCTTTTTTATTATACCAATTTAATTATGTAAAGAATCGTCTATGGGATACTGTTTTTGGTTACATTATAGTTACAACTATTAGAATATTTAATATTTTAATCAAGGAGTTTTAATATAGTATTTTATATTATAATGTTTAATGTAAAAAAATAGTAATTATACATTCTTCTGAGATAACTATAATGTAGGATATTTCAAAAATTTATGTTTTTTTAAAATAATGTATTATTACTATAGGCTATGATATTTTGGGTACTAGGATTTGATTTTTGGAATCATTTTATGATAATTATAAATCATGGGGACTATATTTGAGTGGATCTTAGTATGAATGGAAACATATTTCAAAAAATATTTCAAGATATCAAATAATTTTTTAATAAAAACTGAATAGGTACTATATTCTACAATTCAACATTATAAAATAATTGTGTGTATGTAATTTTTTAAAAATATGTATGATTATAAGGAATGAAAACACAATTACCACATGTAATAAATATAGTATGTTGTTCTAAATAATTTTAATGATGTTAGAGTTAGAGCTGATCATATCATAACTAATTTAAGGTATTTGACATTGGATATGAAAAATAACCTCAAAAGAATAAAGAAATATAATAAAAAAATGATATAAGTATTTTGGGAAAATTTATGCAAGAACAACAAAAATCATTCAATTTAACTATTATTACATTGTTTTTCAACCAATATATCAAGTCGTTGGAAAATATATTACATTATTTGGGAAATAGTGAAATGGAAAAATTAAATATGGATGTATATATTTGAATAAAATATATTGATCAATGGTTTTCATTATTTCATAACACAAAATATGAATTTCAGATATATTACATTGAATATAAAACTTTTAAATAAATATTTTATTTATGATATTTTCTTGTGGGAAAAGTGACGAAATAAAATAAAAATTCATCAATATTAGAAGGATGTTGGGGGAAATTTTTGTTTTGTATATGTCAAACATTATGAGGTCAGCTAGACATGTTATAGAGTATGAATGTAAATGAAAGAGAAATAATGGCTACTACATTTACGAGATGAATTAAATACAAAGATGGGTGTTAATTTCTCATAAGTTTTCATATTATTTGGATATACTCACAAGAACAATTAACACCAAAATAGAGTACTCAATAAATTATTACTTCAAATGATGTAAGGAGAATACTATGTTGGCTAGTCATTGGAAAAATGTATCTCAATAGTGGAGAAAGTAATAGTGAAATATCCTAAATGTAATAACCGTATACTAAAATAGCAAGGGACATACTAGAATAGGAATTAATTTTTTTCATATGATAAGAAAACATTCATCAATCTCACATATTAAATGGAATGTTAAAAAATTTACTATTGATTTATGATTTAACAGTAAACTGAAGAGGTAATACGTGAACCAAACTACAAAATTTCAATTGTAATATTTAAAAAAAATATTGTGGTGTAAAGGAAGAACTTTTATGATTATCACAACTAAATATTATCACATAAATGACATTATAGTCATTACATTTATTAAAAACTCAATTTGAAATAAATTTTTATTTGATTCTAAATCAATGTAATCCGTCATATAATACATATATTTTATGAGCATGAAATAATTACCTAATATGCTGACAAAGAATTTTTCATTCCTGACACCTAATAGTATTGTCATTTAATAATGATTTAATTACCATTCTCAGTTAATATAAATAGATTTTTCTAAAAGAAAATCATGATTATTATACCTATAGTTTGATTTTAAAATAATATAATGTATGTATTGGATCTAAATTTATAAATAAATAATTTAACATAAATATAATAACATTACTATATGTGAATGGAGAATACAAACCCTTGTTATCAAGGACTTTATATAATAAGTCTTTTCAAGATACACCTCCAGTGTATCATCATAATTAACAGATACAGAAAGAGGAAGTAAAAATCGTGTATATATATAGGACAAATACATAATAATGATAGAGGATATACACGTTATATATAAATACAATGATGTATTTATAATGGGTTTACATGGTCATCCACCTAATAATAAAGTTCAGTTCTCCATTAAACCCATTTTTAATGTAAGAACGACATTCAAAAATTATAATAAAATTGAATGAGTTGATTTGGTCAGGTTGATAAAACAATGGATTTCAATTCCTTGCTATTTAAATCTAGGAATTATATATTTAATTCATGAATGATGATGGATGGTTCTATGTTATTAATCAATTATAGGGAGATCAATTTAAATATTATAATGAATAAGTGATGATTAAAATACACAAATTACTTATTTGATCAATTCATGGAGATCAATATTTTTCATAAACATTTTTTTAATCTAGTTTTAAAAAATAAATTTAGAATAATGGGGGTATATTGAGTATGGAATTTTGGATGAGATATGGTTATTCTGAGTTTATGGTAATGGCAATCATATTGACTTTCAAACAGTTGGTTTTTATTGATATGATAAATAGAGTGGTCATAGACTATCTTGATATCTTTTTTACTGGTGTACATTGATGATATCATGATAAAATAAAAATATATGGTGAGCATGAATACCATATGATAATTGTTTTTGAGACCCACATAGAAAAATAGTTGTCAAGGATATTTAATAAGTGTGAATTTTGGATATATGAAGATTCATTTCATTACCATATTGTATCTAGTAATGTAAAATCTTTTGAGACATCAAATATAAATTCATTAAAATAATTTATTCATTAATGTTTATAAAAGATATAAATATTTTAATTTTTCAAAAATGATAATATCATATTTTTACCCAAAAAAATTCTTCATTGGCGAAAACATTTTTCATGTTCTCACGTAAATGGGTAAAATACACATGGTCTAGAAAATGGGAAGAATGTTATAAAGTGATAAATATGGTATTTATTAATGAAAAATATTTTAAATAAAAAATAATGAATGGAAGAATATTTAATATATATTGTTGCATAAAATAAATTTTTTTGTTGTGTAATTATGTAGATAGATTGAATTGTTAGTAATGAATCAAGGAAACTTAATATCCATGAATAGAACTGTAAAACACATTTCCTTCCGTTGGAATCAATAATTATTTACATAATGATATGAAGGAACTACCAAAAAAGATATTAATACAACATTTATATATAGCCCATAAATTGGAATTACACTTTCTCCCAAAAATAGCTAAATATGAGGAAAATAATATATTTGGAGATGGTCATGGACAATGATTTCATGATATACTACAACACTGGTAAAGAAAAAAGATGATAAATGAATTCAGTGGGAGGGAATATGATGTTCTATTCATAATGAGGATTAAAAGGGTTCTTGTATCATGGATCTAGTGAAATGGATATATTAGTTTTTATGCAAGGGGACCCATCATTCATTTTCCCTGAAATTGTTAAACCATCAGTAATAGAAATGATTAAATAGTCATATGAGGATCGTAAAAATATAAAAATTAGCATTAAAGAAGATAATAGTGAGAAATTGATAGTCTTCATCTATAAAGTTGGGGTTTTGGTGTTTTTAAATATGTTATGTGATACATTCTAACCTGCACATAATAATGTGCTTCAAGATGAAGAACATAGATCAAATTTCTCTACAGACTATAAATTAAAATCTTTGAAGGGGTATTTCCAAAAATATTTATGCTTGGATGGTATAATGTGGTAAATTATTGATTTTAAATCTTGAAAAATAGTATTTTAGTATATTAAGGCAATAACAGAAACATATATAAGGGAACATAAAATCCATTCCAATACATATATGGATGTGGGAAAGTACTATAATCATTTATTTCATGGGACTTCCAAAAAATCCAATGAATAATGATTTTAAATAGATCATTATCAATTATCTTACCATGACTTCCCATTTAATAGTAATAAGGGAATACCTACCCTCTGAATTAATTTCCCAGCTCTATATCAATGAAATCATTATACTCAATATGTGAAGTCTCTCAATATTCTCTGGTTGTGAACCTTGTTAAAATTGAAATTACTGAAGATTATTCAAAAAGTTCTTAATGGTGAATTATATTTATCCATATCCAATCATACCAAAATGTATAGGAATTTGAACGGATTTATCCAAAATGTCAAGGAGTATCGAGATCATGTTCTCTTGAGTTCACATATGTTTGGGATAATTATCTACCACTAGTATAATTTATTAACAATAATGGTTTTCTTTCAAGAATAAAAATTGGATATTATGAGTAATTATACAAGATAAGATATCATATTCTCACTTTTTGGGAGAATTTAGGGAAAGTAATCTATATGTTCAATAAATTGTAGAGGAGAGAGCTATTAAATTCATTACTATCTACGAGAAAATATAAATTACAAAATGATGAAAAAATAGTTATAAAAATAATAAAAGGAAATAATTTTAATTTCAAATATTGGAACATCTATTCATAAATATATCTTCATGGAAATTAGTTGTACTATTTGGTAAAATTTATGATTTAATCATTTGGTATATATAAGAACCCAGATCTTTGTTTTAGGTATGCTTTTCTTTTTTTTTGGAGTTTTTATGAAAAATGGAGTTTCTGTAAAATTTCGAAGTACACGCCGTGTACTTTCTGAGTACACGCTGTGTACTCTTATCTGGATCGAAGCCGTGGGAAGGCCATGCACGGGCCACACACATGGTGTGTAAGGGTGATGTGGAGGCCGATTTTGGCGGAGTACGGAAAAACCCACTACACGCCGTGTACTTTAAAAATACATGTCGTGTACTTTGTTTTCACTAAATGGATCGGGGTCGTGCCTAATCACCATAATCAACTTCTTCTAGGTATGGTTCATCTGAGAGTGACCCATACCACCAGATCTTCCCCGAGATCCCGCCTCTCCGTCTGTTCTCCGATTCAAGCACCGTTGATTACGTTGGAAGCGCATCGGTGAGGTCTCCTTTCTACTTGAGCCTTGTTTTCCAATTCTATTTCCTTCTCATGTTATCTAAGGTTGATTGTTATGTGCATTTTATCAGATCTACGACATTCTACGGGGAATTAGACGTCGTGGTTCTAGTATATCGATCTCCTAGGATCGAGGTAGGTGGTTTGTGACTTACCGTTCAAAGTCTCTGAGTTTTATGTGAAAATTAATCCAATACCCATGATGGGTGTATTGCGTGTTTACCTTTATTCCCTCTTTGTTTTCCTGCCTTTCTTGTATGATTATGTAGAGGTAAATTGAACTTTTTAGAGGATAATTTATTGTTCATGGATATATTTTTCACTTGATTTTTCTGTTTTCGACCTTTGGGTCTCGTTTGCCTCTGGCTGTTACAACGGTTTCCATGAATTACGGTTATAGGTTGAAGTGAAACTCATGACATGATTGTTGCCTTGTACATTATTTAGCTAAGTGTCTCTTTAGGTGTACCTTGGTTGGACATGTAGCTCTATAATTGTACTTTAGACTTATATAATTATTATTCACCTACTTGCATGGAGATGAGAAAATTTGGTGCAATAGACTATAAGGGATAGATTGAGTGATCTTCCCAAAGAGTCTTAGATATTACAGACTATAGAGGGGATAGACCAAGTGAGCTCCCAGAGAGTCTTGTATTTTATAGACTATATGAGGGTAGACTGAGTGAGCTTCCTTAGAGAGTCTTACCTTGTTTTAATCTCTTTAAGAACATTCCCAGGCTAGAGGGGGAATTGACCGAGTGAGATTACTTAGAGAGTCTGTGGTATACCTGAGGATATAGGGGGAATTGACCGACATAACTTCCTTAGAGAGTCTCTAGACCTTGGGGCTAAGAGGGTTAGACCGCGTGATATTACTCAAGAGAGTCCCTGTCCAACCTAGACTATAAGGGTAATTAACCGAGTGAGCTTCCCCAGAGAGTCTCATACATTCTTTTGACTAAGACATAGGGGTTTGGCTGAGTGCACTACCCATAGGGTTGTGGTACTTCATGGATTGGACCAGAGGGGATGGCTGTGAGTACTTCCCATAGGGTTTATGGATTATTATCTGTTTGTTTCATTTATGTTGGGTTGTTGTGGATTTATTTCTTCTATGTATCAACCTGTTTTACTACTTACTATTCACTGTCTTCTGGTTGCTGTTTTGGTTTACTTCTTATTGTATCTTTACCTGCCATATACTCACTGACTGTTAGGAAAAGATCTTCAGGTGAATGCCTACTAGGATTTTATCACCCACCCTATTTGGTCCATGATTTTGGGCCCAAACAGACTATTTTTTTGCTGGTATAGACAAGGGAAAGTGCCCTTCGACTTTGGGAACATGATTACTTGGAGCAGGAGAGCATGGGACCAAGATTTGGATTGCGATGCTGGGGAGCTATTTACTTTACTTTTGTACTAGTTTTGGTACTGTGGTGTTTCTGCATTATGACTTGTTTGGATTCCATCCTAGAGTTGTATTTTTCACCATTCCAAATAAACATATTTTCTCCAGTTTTTTGATTTAGTCCTCCACTGTTATTATTGTTTGTTATTCACTGCTTTCGCTATTGTATGTTCATTCTTCTTCCGTTGTGTACTCTTCCAATGAGGGAAAAATTTCCCCACTATCACACCCAAGGCCATTGCTGCTAGTCGGCTGCCTTTGAAATTTGGGGAAATGCGCTTGAGGCCATGTGACCAACCTGGTACGGGGCACCTCTTGGTGGATTCCGGAACCGGGATGTTAAAAATTGGTATCAGAGGAATTATTTTCTATTGCTTTACTGTTTTAAGACTTTAGCCAGGGATAGGATGGATTCGGTAGTTAGTAATAAGTTGTGCCCGAGAGTAGCTAACCCGTGTACAGGGAAAAGCCATACTACCTTGTTATTGTAGTTGTCTGGTTTTGAGATTTTATGGTTGATACGATTTCACCTAGACTGGTCAACATGTTTTGTGCTATTATTGTTTTGATATTATAGTTCTATTTCTGTTGCAACCCGATGGGTATGCCTTCTCATGCATCATATAGGCACTTGTTAGAAATCACATGCCATGCTTTCTTGCCATTCTATCTGGGGTACAGTATCGATTTCATGCTGTTTTGATAGACATTTTGTAGATTATGCATGTTGTTGTGATAAATACTTGATAGAATCTCTACTGCTTATTAGAGAATAGTTTGTGTTGTACTTTGTTTAAATGAATGCAAATTTTTGATTTTTGAGGTGTTATGGTCCCCCTTGAATTAGAAATTGGTGGATCATGATTATGTTTTCTCTTGTACATGATTGTAGGAGATTCCATGATTTGATTAGTGGGGATTATGGGCCCTCATGGATCGGAATTGGGCACCTATATACCTTGTTTTCAGTGTTTCTAGATTTCTATGCAGTTTTTGAGCTACTACCAAGGAAAACCTATAATACATGGCGTGTACTTTCTGGTTACACACCGTGTAGTTTTTAGGCCGTGTTACTGACTGTGTGTGTAGGAACACTGTGTTGTGAAAATATCATCAGGAGCACGCCGTGTACAGTATGTTCACGCCGTGTAGTGTAGAGCCTTGTACCCAGCCGTGTCACTAACAACATGGGTCAAGGAAGCTCGAGTAGAACATGCCGTGTCGGTGAAGAACATGTTATGTAGTTCTGTCAAGGAACCCGGCCATGTCACGCACAACACGGGTAAGCGTGACCTTCTCTGAGACACGCTGTGTTGCTTATGGAACACGTCGTGTAGTCTTTCCCAGGTACCCGACCGTGTCACGAACAACACGGGATAGTGTCACCTTCTCTTATACACGTCGTGATTGTTCGGAACACAATGTGTAAGGGCCAACCATGTAGACGGCCATGTAACTAACAACACGGGCCGCCGAGTCAGTTTCTAGTACACAACGTGTCCCAAGGGAACACGCCATGTAGTCTGAGGTTAGTTTGAACCATGTGAGTTATCCGTGTAAAGAGAGTTGGATAGGGGAATAGTCTTCAAGTACACGTCGTGTGATTTGTCAACATGCAGTGTAGTTTGAGGTATTACAAGACCTATAGGGCAGGGGTACATTCCCATGTCAGTGGCTTATGTGGACACACCATGTAGTTTTTATACACGGTGTGTAGTCGGGTATTGTAAACTTATGTGTTTTTCTTCCCATGTTCCTATTTGTACTCTTGTGTTCTTTGTCTTTGTTTTTCTAATCTAAGTTATGATTTTGATCATTCAGATTTATGCCTCTGAGATGTCCTCTAGTGGTATGTTTTTTGTCATGCAGGGATCAGATGCTAGATATGGCTGATCAGGGACTTCCTGCCGATCCTCCAGTCGAGCCAGCCTTGGTATCGGCTGTCATACCCATTGAAAGCACTGATGCACAGTTCAGGAAGGAATTCCTGAGGATGATATAGACCATCCAGGGAGCGCCGCCTCCTGCCCCGTCGATGGCTGAGTTGATGTGGGTTTTCTAGCAGCAGCATCCTCTTAATTTTTCAGGGGATGGAGGACCTCAGACTGTAGAGTCGTGGATAGAGTCCACACTGACCATCTTTGAGCACATAGAGATCCCTCCGGAGAAAATGGTAAAGCTGGCTACATATATGCTCTGGGACACCTCCAAGAGGTGGTGGGAGGTGATATTATGGTCAGTGCATCACCAGGATATGTCTTGGGACGAGTTTCGACGAAACTTCTATAAATAATTCTATCCAGAGACCCTGAGGGCCGATGGAGCCTGGGAGTTTATGAGTCTGCAGCAGGGTACTCTCTCTGTTATGGAGTACTCATCTCACTTCACTAAGCTGCATTAGTTCACACCGATCCTAGCAGGTGATGAGTTGTTCCTTGCTAGGATGTTCGAGGATGGTCTCATGCAGAAGTTTTGTTCCCAGGTGAATATATTCCAGTTGACTTCGATATCCTCCATCGTCAACCAGGTACTGATCACTGAGCGCAATCTAAGGGATTCTGGAGCAGTGAGCCATAGCGGTTCGATATCCTGAGCTGGTGTTCCTCCTATGGGCAGTAGGAAGATTATAGAGAGTCTTCTTGAGGAGATTGAGGTTCGCGAGATGCGTCTTCAGGCAGCCAGGTTGTATGCTACCAGTGTGGTAGGAGTGGGAATACTATGCCTTAGTTCCAGAGGGGTCTGATGGAGTGCCGATCTTGTGGCATGATGGCCCATCTTCAGCGTTTCTGTCACATCTTCTCATTTTCAGCTGGTGGTAGGGGTTCCTCTATGACCCCACATTCTGGTGATGCTTCACCAGTTTCCCACCAGTCAGGGAACTGGAGTTCTTCTGGCCATTCAGGCCAAGGTGGAGGTCACGACAGTGGTGGTCAGTCACTAGGTAATCAGCGACAGCAGAGTGGATCAGCTCAGAGCAATTAGCCAGGGGTGCAGGGCCACAGTGCATGCCAGTTTTTTTCCGTGGAGTAGACTTATTAGGAGTAGTATCCCATCCCTTCTACAGTTCTAGGTACGATCTTAGTAGCCTTAGTTTTATATTCATTCCTTTTCTATACTGGTGATTCCCATAGCTTTATCTCTGTTGCGGTTGTGGAGAGCCTTGGGCTCTATATCTTTTCATCTGCCAACTTGTTGACTCTTGACACACCGTTGGGAATGAGGACATCTAGCATACGTCAGTGCAGAGAGTGACCTATCGAGGTTGCAGGTTGTCATTTCTTATGGGTCCTCTATGTATTAGAAATGATGGGCTATGACGTCATTCTCCGTATGGACTGGTTGGTTCCCTTACAGGAAGTCGTTGATTGCTATCGCCGCAGGGTGAGTTCTGTATCACCAGAGTGAGGATCATTCCTTCATAGAGGCGAGTGGGATGTCCAGATGGGTAGATCTTGGCCAGAGCATCATGGGATAGGGGAAGTTACAGCCTAGATTTCCAGTCATTATCTGTATGACCAGGGGACTTCACATTTAGACTTTTCTCCAATTGTGGATCATTTCAGGGATGTCTCTCCAGATGACTTTCTAGGTTTCCCTCCGTAGCGTGAGGTAGAATTATCTATTCATCTTGTTCTATGAGAGTCACCGATGTCTATTCCTTCTTATAGGATGGATACACTTGAGTTGCGGGAGCTCAAGAAGCAATTGGAGGAGTTTCAGGCAAAGGGTTTCATCAGACCCAATACTTCTTCTTTGGGTTCGCCAGTCCTGTTTGCAAAGAAGGAAAATGGTACCCTTCGGCTTTGTGTGGATTATCAGAAGCTAAACCAGTTGAAGGTCAAGAACCGATATCCATTTCCAAGGATTTATAATCTCGTTGATCAGATTCGTGCATCTCGGGTGTTCTTGAAGATCGACTTGAGGTCCGGTTATCATCAGTTGTATGTTAGACCATCAGATATACCTCTGATAGCTTTCAGGAGCAGGTATGGTCTTTTTGAGTATACAGTCAGGCTGTTCGGTCTTCCGAACGTGCCTGCAGTCTTCATGGAACTGATTAACCAAGTGTTCCATCGTTACTTTGACTCTTTTGTCGTGGTCTTCATGGACGATATCTTGGTGTACTATCACACTCGACACAACCGTTCCACACATCTTGAGATAGTTTTCAGTACATTGATAGAGCATCAAATTTATGCTAAACTCTCGATGTGCCACTTTTAGATGGATCAGATTCACTTCCTGGGTCACGTTATCTCAGAGACAGTGGTGTTACTGGACCCTGAGAAAGTGAGAGATGTAGTTTCTTGGGAGAAGTCGAAGAACGTCTTTGAGGTGCAGAGTTTCCTAGGGCAGGACAGATACTACAGATGCTGCATTCAGGACTTCTCATGCCTAGAAGCACTGTTGAAAGGTTTGACCAAGAAGTGGGTGAAGATTTTATGGTTAGATTCTTGTGAGTCATCCTTTCAGGAGATGAAAGGGAGGTTGACATCAGCACCGATAATAGTCTTCCCAGAGCCAGGAAAGGGCTACACTGTTTACAATGATGCTTCAGGTATTGGGCATGGTGGTGTGCTCATATTTGGAGATGGAGTCGTTGGGTATGGGTCTCAGCAGTTGAGTCCACGCGAGAGGAACTACCAGATGCACAATGTGTAGTTAGCAACTTTTGTTCATGTCTTACGTTGTTGGAGACACTATCTTCTGGGAGAGAACTTTGTGGTTTTCACCGACCACAAGAGTCTCAAGTATATCTTCACTCAGCGGGATCTGAATCTGAGACAGTGTAGTTGGGTTGAGTATCTTCAGTCCTTTGACTTCGAGATCGCCTATAAGATGGGAAAGAGCAATGCAGAAGTAGATGCGCTGAGCAGACGAACTCAGATTCATGCAGTTCAGGAGTCCAATAGTGAGTGGAAGCTTATGGATATTTTCTCTGAGATGCATTTGGAGGTGGACGACTAGCAGGGACAAAATGTCCTATTTTATGTATCTGTTACCTCTACACTTCTTGATCAGGTACGAATAAGGAAGCTATCAGACTCAGAAGCCTTGGTCCTCCAAGAGAGTGTGTCAGGAGGGGACCCTCTTCCTGGATGGACAGTAAGTGAGGATGAGATCTTGCATTTCCAGGGATGCATTTGGGTATCAGCAGACATACATGAGGAGCTGATGTGGGATTTCTATTCCTCAGTTTGTGTAGTTCATCCTAGCGTCACCAAGGTGTATCAAAATCTTCATCACCAGTAATGGTCACTAGGTATGAAGAGGGATGTTGCTGGTTTTTTCATGAGATGTTCAGTAGTTACCCATTTTGGAGTGGAATTGGAATGATGTTGCGATGAACTTCGTGGACGGGTTTCTGAGGTCGCCTCGAGGGAACGATGTTGTTTGGGTCGTCATCGAAAGGATTACGAAGGTATCACACTTCATTCCGATCAAGGAAACCATTATTGTTGATGACCTGGGATGACTGTACATCTGAGAAATTGTACATCTACATTGAGTTCTACACTCCATTGTTTCAAACAGGGATGCGCGGTTACTTCTCAGTTCTGGTAGGGACATCAGAAGGCTTTGGGTACACAGGTACTTTTGAGTACAACATACCATCCCTAGAGTGATGGCCAGTACGAGCGGACGATCTAGGTGCTTGAGGATATGCTCCGAGCATGCATTCAATACTTCAGTGGTCCATGGGAGAAGCATATACCTCTTGTGGAGTTCACCTACAACAACAGTTTTCAGGAGACAATTCAGATGGTACCATACGAGGATCTGTATGGTAGGCCATGCTAATCACCCTTATGCTGGATAGAGGCAGATGAGGCATCTTTTCTAGGACCTCATCTTGTTTAGGAGACATCATAGCAGATAGAGTTGATTCAGAAGAGGATGGGTACAACACAGTCTCGACAGAAGTCTTATGCTGATCAGCGGAGACGACCTCTGGAGTTCGAGGTTGGAGATCAGGTTTTCCTACTTGTCGCACCGAGGCCGGGACACAAGAGGATTCGTAGACAGGGTAAACTTTCACCACGGTACGTCAGGATGTTATAGGTTTTGGAGAGAGTTGGGACGTTTTCCTATCAGTTGCAGCTAACTCAGAGGTATCAGGCTATGCACGATGTCTTCCATGTCTCTCAACTCTGACGTTACTTTTCAGACCTATCTCATGTTTTTCAGCCCGAGGAGGTTAATCTCGAAGCGGATGTGTCGTTTAAAGAGCAACTTATCAAGATTTTCGATCACAGTACAATGGTTTTCCTAGGCCGGTCTGTTCCTCTGGTACGAGTGCTATGGTAGCACAGGTGAGTACATGACGAGACTTGGGAGAGTGAGGCCGAGGTTCGATCATAGTGGCTGGAGCTGTTTGAGGATCCTTCTTCTACGCCCACCTAGGGAAATTCGGGGGCAAATTTCTTTAAGGGGGAAAGTTTTTAAGAACCCAGATCTTCGTTTCTGGTACGCTTTTCCTGTTTCTGGTGTTTTTAAGAAAAATAGAGTTTCTGGAAAATTTCGAAGTACACATTGTATAATTTCTGAGTACACTCTGTGTGCTGGCTGTGCCCGGGCCACACACACGGTTTGTGAGGGTGATGTGGAGGCCGATTTTGGAGGAGTACGGAAAAACCCACTACATGTCGTGTACTTTAAAAATACACACAGTGTACTTTTCTTTTCTTTTCACTAAACAGACTGGGGTCACGCCTAATCACCATAATCACCTTCTTCTTGGTCTGGTTCGTCTGAGAGTGACCCATACTATCGAATCTTCCCTGATCTCCCTCATATCCTTCCATTATCCAATTTGAGAACGGTCGATTTTGTTGAAAGTGCATGGGTGAGTTATACTTTCTGCTTGATCCTTGTTTTCCAATTCTCCCTCCTCAAGTTTTCTATGGTTGAACCATTTGTGCGTTTTATCAGATCTACGATGTTCCATAGGGAATTAGATATTGTGGTTCATGTATATCGATCTCCTAGGATAGAGGTAGGTGGTTTTTTTTTTATCGTTAAATGTCTTTGAGTTTTATGTAAAAATTCCAAAAATCCCCGTGAACGGGGTATTGCGTGTTTACCTTTTTGCCCTCGTTTTTTTCCTGCCATTATTGTATTCTTGTGTAGAGTTAAATTGAACTTGTTAGAGGATAATTTATTTTTATAAGATGTATTTTTCCATTTATTTTTCTGTTTACGAACATTGGGTCTCATTATCATCTGGCTGTTACACCTGTTTCCATGCCTTGCGGTTATCGGTTGAAGAGAAACTCATGACATGCTTGTTCACTTGTAGACTATTTATCTAAGTAGCTCTATAGGATTACTTTGGTTAGAAAAGTACCTTTATAGGTTTAATTTAGCCTTATAGCGTTATTATGCACTAACTGGCACGAGGCTGAGAGAACCTGCTGCTATAGACTATAAGGGATAGACCGAGTGAGCTTCCTAGAGAGTCTTAGATATTACAGACTACAGAGGGGATGGACTGAGTGAGCTCGCAGAGAGTCTTGGATTTTATATATTACGGGATGGTAGACTGAGTGAGCTTCCTCAGAGAGTCTTACCTGGTTTGAATATCTTTAAAAACATTCCTAGGCTAGAGGGGGAATTGACCGAAGGAGCTTCCTTAGAGATTCTATGGTATACCTGAGGATATAGGAGGAATTGAATGAGATATCTTCCTCAGAGAGTCTCTAGACCTTGGGGCTAAGAGGGTTAGACCGTGTGATCTTCCTCAAGTGTTCCCTGACTACCCTAGAATATAAGTTAAATTGACTAAGTGATCTTCCCTAGAGAGTCTCATAAATTCATATGACCAATCTAGAGGGGTTAGGCTGAGTGCACAACCAAGAGGCTTGTGGTACTTCTTAGATAGGACCCGAGGGGATGGCTTCGAGTACTTCCCAGAGGGTTTCTAGCTTATTAGCTATTTGTTTCATTGCTGTTGGGTTGTTGTGGATTGATTACTGCTATGTATCATCCTATTTTAATGCTTACTGTTTACTGTCTTCTGCTTGCTGTTGCAGTTTACTGCTTATTGTATCTTTACCTACCATATACTCACTGACTGTTAGGAACAAATCTTCGGGTGAATTCCTATTGGGATTTTATCTCACGCCCTATTTGGGCCATGCTTTTGGGCCCAAGTAGACTATGTTGTTTCAGGTATAGAGAAGGGAAAGCACCCTTCGTCTTCTGGAACTTGGTTTATTGGAGCAGGAGAGAATGGGACCATGCTTTGGCTTGCGATGCTGAGGAGCTGTTTACTTTTCTTTTGTACTTATTTTGGTATTGTGTTGTTTCGGATTTGGGACTTGTTTGGATGCCTTCCTAGAGTTGTATTTTTTACCATTCCATATATGCATATTTTCTCCAGTTTGTTGATTTAGTCCTCTTCTGTTATTATGGTTGGTTATTCACTACATCCACTATTAAATGTTCATTCTTCTTCCGCTATATACTCTGCCAATGAGGGAATAGTTTCTGCACTATCACACCCAAGGCACTCGCTGCTAGTCGGCAGCCTCTGGCGTTTGGGGAAATGTGCTTGAGGCCATGTGACCAACCTGGTTTGGGGCGCCTCTGGGTGGCATCTAGAACTGCGATGTTACAGTATATGGGGATTTCTAGAATTTTAGAGTGAATTGGATTTATATATTATTGATTGGACGTGTCACCAAAATATTCTAATGTAAAATTAGTCTTCATTATATCAATATTAGAGAAATATATTTTGGATCCAATTAATATAATCTCATATTAACGAATAGATTTGGAATATGACTATTCTTTTTATGAAGAGACTACTTATATTCATGATAATAGGGTGAAGGTTGTGTACAATCTGAAAAATCACCTAATGAAATTACATTGAAGAAATAAACAACTAAAAGAGGTGACATGGGAGAATGAAGAATCTATTTGTATGTAATTCCATAGTTTTTAGTATAAAACATGTATCCAATTTGGAGGAATATATTACATAGTGAGGGAAAATTCTATATCTAATACCCAACTATAACAGGTAACCACTATATCCCATATCTTATTCATAATTCACACTCAGGAATACCTAAATTAATAACATTATTTAAAAGATAAATTTTGGTTCTAATTTAACAATTATAAATCTGTATTTGGATAATCGATGTCAATATTATATTACTATTAATTTTTTGTATTTATTTTTAATTTTATTGATGTTTTGGAAAATATGTAAAAATATTTTTTATTGAAATTATATCTAATAAAACATTATTATTATATTGTCGGACTAAAAAATTTTAAAATAATTAATTAATAAAATAGTTTTAATGTATTAAAATAACATTATTTGAATACTATAATTTGAGAAATGTATTTATCATTTTCTGATGAAAAATATATTTTCCCTCAAAAGACACTTTTTATTGTATCATTTTAATTTATTATAAATTTATTAATATATTGTTTTTGATGGTTGTAAAATCCACATATATTTTATTCCATTATTAATATTTTAATTCATAGCATTAAAATAAAAAGCGTTAGTATTTTTTATTACATATAAATTTATTTACTAAAAATTAATATTTTTTCTAAATACAGCTAATCAAACATTACATGAAATAATATTAAAAATCTATTTTTTAAAGATATAGATTTTATCATATAAAATGGATTTTATATATGTAATTAGTTCATAATTTTTGTTAACAAGCTTTATATTACATCCAACAATTAAAATAAAATTACATTATAAAAAAGTAGATACCATGGTAAAACCAAAAATTGTAAAAGTGAAAATTAAAAACTAAATTCCATAAATACATGTTTAGAACATGTGTGAAAATTGATATTTGATGTATTTTTTTACATTTTCTCTCTCCCAAAAAATTATTTTTGTTTTTGGAGCCATATGATATGTGAAACAAATTACCTAAATGTATTAAGTTGAAATATATATAGAAATTTCATTCTCACAACATATAAAATATCTCACTAACCACCCCTTAAACTGTACTAAAAATTATGCTCCAACTTGTAAATAATCTTTTTATTCCAATTGTAAAAATAATTTTTAACAATTAAACTTTTTTTGGAAAAAATATTAGCTACATACCAACATTTAAAAATCTATTTATATAATAAATATATTTATAACTACTTTACAATTATACGTATACTAAAGGTTATTTTGAATATTGAATAATTATTAAACAACATTTCCCTTTTCCCTCTTGGATAATAAAAACGACATTCACTATTGATTCCATACTACCACATCTATAATGTGTCTTGTTTTTTCCCTTAAGGACCTTATATATGTTGTAATAATGAGTATATTAATAAACAATTATCCAATTTTTAATATTCCTAGGATTCTAAAATTATAAAAAATATTATACATTTTTCTATTTCATGGGAAATCATAATCCTCAACCATGCGTATGTGTGTACTACAAAAAAAGGATGATTTATTTCTATTTTATTATTTTATCACATCGTTTAATTGATGATAATTTGAATGTGTTTAGTTGATAGATATTATTTTAATGTAATTTTTATTTACCTAATGGAAAATGGGACAACCTGTTAATAATATGAGCAACAAACAATATATGTAAATTCAACTATCCAAAAAAGCGTACTAAGAGAAAAAATGTTTTAATATTATATTTAACTAGGTTATATTATTCATTTAATTCTTATAAATTATGATATTATATAGTAATAAACACAAAATAATGTCTTACTCTTTCAGTATAATTATATTATAAATAATCCCTTCTTAGTAATCAATTTATTATGTTATGTTATTATTTTGGTTATATCAACCACTATCATGGAAAATTCTATAAATTAATTTAAAAAATGACTAAGAGAAATTAATTTCATATAATATATGATAAAAATAGATAAATAATGATTTTATTTTTTTGTAATGTTGACATTAATATTGAACTCATTCGTTAAGATACAAATTTCTTAGTGTTCATAATCACAGAAAGATTCTCATTATTGATTTCAACTTTAAAGAACATTCACAAAACAGAAAATGAATAAAATTATGAAATTATATATAATTATAAAAATTAATACATTTACCATGTATGATTTGATATTTAGAAATAGTTGGTAGTGAACATATAATAGTAATTCTGTTGTGAAACTATTTCAATATGAACAAAATTAATCACACTCGGAATTGAAAATGGATAATAAAAAAATTATATAAATATGGAGAATAAATATAAATTATATTGAAAAATATTTAATTGATTGAATAAGTTACTAAAATAGTTTATTAATATAGTTATTTTTGTATACATTGGACTAAATCAAATTTGGCTACTTGGGATTAATGGAAAAGTTTCTTTATCTCACCTTTTAAATCATTGAGACATGTTTATTTTAGAGTTAATGTTTTCTATATTTGGTCTAATTGACATCCCTTGAATACATTATATATTGATTCTTCCATTATTCAAGGTATATAATTATCAGATTAAAATTCTTCAATTTATGAAATTTTGATTGAAATGTTATCTAAAACAAATATTATACCAAAATCTACAAAACTAATCCAAATTTAGTTATTTGTCTTTTTTTCCAATAAATTAAATTAATATCTAAATACATTAAAGTTTATTAGTATGTGATATGAATATATATTAGTGTAATCACTATGTAAAAGGTTTGATCAATATAAACTAATCTTCACACAATGAATGATGTGTTGGCCTATGATTGCACACATATATAGACACTTAGATAAGATATGTTTTGGATAATTTACATTCTACTTATGAACATTAATGGTTTTTTTTTAAAATTCTTTTTGACATAAACCATTCCATATTACTAAAAAATATTACTATCATTAATTGGTAACCCAAAAATTAGAAAGTACCCTCAATTCCACATTATAATTATTTAATTAGTAAGGGTACAGAATTTTTCATTGTTAATACCCAATTTTTTACCATTGAATATTATATATTCTCAAAAAATACCTCATTATTCCATTTATTAATTTGAAAAAAATATTTACGTTAAATTTTACCATTACACTATGTTTTTTCAGTGTTATGGATTCTTATATTCAATTTTAATATTGAGGATTTATTTGAATATTTTTATCCTATTTTTTTAAAATATATTTTTATATATTTCTTATGTATATTTTTTATTTATTATTTAGTTTATTTTTTACATCACTTGATAAATCCAATGGAAATAATTAGTGATTTTTGTGGATTGGTATATGTACCCCCTTGATGAATTGGTAGGTCTCTTGAAATAAAATAGCAATCGTATTAGAATAGGTTTTACCCATTTATGTATGATATATTGGCATAAGGATGTGATGAAATTTTTATGAGGTCGGTCATTATTAATTCCATGAACATGTGATTTGGAATTATTATCATTTATATTTATAGTCATTCATATATTATAATCTCAATTTAATTTTACTATGGAATTATATTAATCAATCATTTTTTAAATTGTAATTATTATGTGATTATGATATGATAGATACCATTTTATTCTACTCCTTTATGAGAATATGATCTCAATATTATTTTGTTTAATTTTTTACTTTACAAAATAAAAGAAAAAAGTATATAATTTTCAAGGATTCTATAGAAGAGATAAAAATTTTCTCATGGAGTTCATACGTAATATTTTATGTTCTAATGTGTAATATAAAAAATTTGTAAGTATTTAGTCATTCATGGATACTAAACTGTTGAATGTTATAGGAACACTTAAATTATGTACAGCAAAAATAATATATATATATATATCTATATATATATATATATATTGGCTCCATGTTTTAGTTGATTGGGGTTTTAAACCCCATCCATCTAATTTCACTAAATTGGAAACTAAGACAATCAGCTTTCAATAATTTAAATATATTTAGGTGTATGACATATGATGTTATCTAAAATATTAATTATTAGGAAATAATTTTTTCATTATTCTCGAATGATGATAAAAACGTGTTAAAAATCAATGCTAAAATACATAAGATGTATTTTTTTAACTTTTCTATTTATAAACAAATCATCATCATGTATCCATCTCCCAAAAAAAAATTTATACTGTCAAACATTATTTCATATAGAGTATTTATAAATAAAATATCTAATTAAGATTCTTTGAAAATAAATTATACATTATTGTCTCGGTTATGGAAATTATCTTTGATATAATGTTGTATTAATTCATTATATATATCCTTCAAAGCTATAATTTTATCATCAAAAGAGAAATTATTGATTATTTATCATCTATAATAGTAATATTCTATTTGAAGATTCCAAATTCAATTAAATTATAACTAATCCAAAATTTTATATATTATATATTATAATTGAAACATATTCAATTTATAAAATAGTTAAATTGATGGTTTTTTATATTATTTCCATGAAACAAAAAAATATCAATGAAATAGAATTGGCCACATTAGTTTTTCAAATAAAAAAATTATGGTTGAGTCAAAGTAGCCAACAATTAAAAGTGATATTCTCTAAGGATAAAAAAATCAAATGGTTATTACAAATTTTAAATAAATTATGATCTTCTCTAGTTACATAAAATATAACTCCATTTGGTTTAGATTTATGTCTATAAAACATCAATATAGTGAATGTTATCTTAGTTATATATATAGTAATACATAAATGGTTACATACCATTCCGTAACAATTATTTTAATAAATTTACTTAATGATCCAAATATTATGTAATTAATATATATCTATATGATAAAAGTAATATAAAAATATCATAATGAGAAATTCTGAAGAAACCAAACATTTTAATTTTTGATTTCAGATTAGAGGAATATATGCCCTTTTATACGACGACTATTGGTGTATCTCCCTAAACGAAATAACCAGGTATGATTTGTACTACCACATGACAATATATGAACCTAAACATTCAAAAAAATGATATTTACTAGTGGTGAGGTCTAAGGATGTTATAATGAAGAGAATATTAACTCAGTATAATAAAAGCATCATATTAAACCAGGGAAACAATAACAAAAAACACCAATATATAAGGAATAAAAGAATGATCAATGTTTTTGAATACCTATTAAGTACCAACCCATGAAGTAGAAACATGTCATGTTATCCACACTAACCATAATAAATAAAATTATTCAAATATAAATGGATGAATATAAAACCTAAATTTTAACTTAAATGTGCATCAGTGGGCATCCAAGACCTAAGTATATCTCACAATGCACGCACTATCATTATAGCAAGGATCGACCACCAACTACATGGCCATTTCCATTAACTAGATCATAAGTCTTGAAATATACACATGCATTGAGATGACTACATATGATGTGAGTATTAATACAACTAGGATTTCACCAATGGTTCATTAATAAAAATTATAATGTATTTATTGGTTTATGAAATCAAAATTAATATTGAACAAATAAAAACTATTATATCACAAAGAAATCATACGCTACATCCTTAAAATCATTGTCTACCTTATCCAGTTCCATATAACAAGGAATTTTAACTAGACACCTTACATATATACCTTGATGGGATTGTCAAAAATACATCGGGTGCAACCACATTGAAGGGATATCCAATGAATATGGAGACCGAACATGTAAAAAATCTCCCATGGTGAGTTTTTCATATTGATAAACTAAAATTGTTAACATAAAAAGATAAAATAACAACACATGAAATAAAAGATACACAATTAAGTATTAAATATCCCTTTTTGTTAGGAAATTGTTATAATCAATGCAAATCCACAGGCAAAAAAATCAATCAGTGGTCTCTTATGTGTACACATGAACACCTCTTGTGATAAAAAAAATAATACATAGTTATCTCGATTTACACATCAACACATCATGATATAAAAAATCAATCCTATGTATCATAAGCAACAAACACACACCAAAAAATCATTCTAATAAAATATATAAACATGCATTAATAATAATGACCCCTAACACAATTGTGATAATGTCAATGTCAATTTTCACAAGGTATTAATCACACTTACAAAATTTACAAAGTCACAAGAAAAATATTTCATTCAAATAACACTTATATTTGATTACAAAAAATAGTCACATATTTTCTCAAATGAAATTAAAAAAAGATTCATGCTAAGGGGTCGATCTAAAACAAACCTGACATTCAACACTAACAATTTTTGATTCTGAGTGTTGTTGGGGATGTAGTAAAATATCTTTTATATGAATGGAGAAGAAATGAGATGTGGATTGAGGGTCTAATTAGTTTGAATAAATGAGATTTTGTTTGATAAGTACATGATTTTATCTCCCATTAAGGTTACATAAGTCCAATACAAAAATTTGACTGATGATTATATAAATTCATGAACAAATAATGGGAAAACAATGGGGAAAGAAAAATATATTAATAGTGACATTTAATTGACTATATATTCATTATGTAACTCACATAATGATATCTCATGTTTCCCCATTAAAACTGATGAAATTTGAAAAGGCATGAGTCAATTTTGGCAATTTCAGATCCCACGTGACTACTACCATGTGTTCCACTATAGCATGGAAATGGAAATTGTTTTCTTGAACTCAATAAAACTATTTTTTTCATGACATAATATGATATTTCCAACATAAAATCTTCTAAAATGGGTATAGTGAGGTTTCCCAACCTATTTCCTATGAATTCATTCCCCAAGAACCATTCAATGGCCAGGACCATTTAACAATTTTATTGATTTACAATGATGAACACCTAGAACAAAGAATATTTCATCACGGAACAATGTTATCTATTTAGAAAAAACTCTAAACACCATATTTATGCATCCAGAAACCTCTATGAAAATGTAGAACGAAGAATTAACCATTAAAATTCTCAAAAAATCACGTACTAAATTTCAAAATTAACATTTAAAAACACTATTAAAATAAGGGTGTAATACATTGTACCCTAAAACAACATCTCAAACTCACTATGTGTCTGAAATGTTCTACTAGATGATTATATCCCACTATCCCCCAATTTATGTCTCAAACTCACATATTTCCTACTAGATCCACCAATACTACTATCAGACCTGAAAAGTGGAAATATTTTACCTCATAACAAATTATTTATTCTATGAACAATCTAAATGACTCGATCTAAAAAATATGCACTGGTTCCATCTCAACATCCACATAGTTAATCCCATTTGAGAAATCAGTCATATACCATTAATGTAGATAAATTTAAATCACATAATGTATACATTGATATCATGTTTATATTTCCAACCTTTATATCATTGTCTTATGCATTTGACAATCTCGAATGGTCCAATACACATTTGTGAAAAAATCCCTTCCTTCCCCAATTGGATATTCCATTATCATAGGGGAACCAATAAAAAACCATATAAAATAGTGAACTACAAGGGTTTTATAATTTGTTTTAATTACAATCATTTTATACTCATATCTATAACATGTTTCTTCTTAATCAATTTTATCCACTTCAAAGTCTCCAACACCAAAATGTGTGTAATAACTAAATATTCACTATCATTATGCCTACATTATAATGAACTACATGGTCATTAGAATGTGACTTCAATATACGAATCTATTAATGGAATCTATTATTTTTGGGGAAATCTAGTATATCCATGTTATTTTCCTATGATCCCTCGAAATATATACCACATGCTCGAAGAATAACATACATGTATTGATAATTCCCTCCACCATCCCATCATTCTTAAGAGAATAAGTCATACTTTGTTTCAACATAGTACCCATTTTTTCTTATGTAATTTCCAAAACCATGATGGAAATTGATCATATGTGTTAAAAAACATTATTAATGGAACTTCATGTATCTACATGATATACTAAACCAATAGTTTTCTGATCTCATCTACCAAGTTTTTCGCCCATATTAGAAAGAAGTGTGACACCGTGTTCTGCTAATCCACTGCCACTCACATAGTATCTTAATGAATCAGGGTCCCCAAAATCCATATTAATAATTCTATCATTAGAATACCCTCATAAAAAATGGAACTATATGTGGATGGAGTAACCCACCATGTCCTTAATTCTCATATTCGATTCTATAACAAGTCAAACAATGTGATTAGAATCTTATAAAAAGTTCGCTCATGTCTATCCACTAGATTTTTCATATTATATTGTGATACATCATGGATGAACATATGTGAACTACCTATTATGACACATTGTATTCCTTCATAATATATTACCTCATAGTTGATTGTATTATCACTCTTTGATGAACCAGAAGAACTCCATAGATTTCTATTGACCATAATTATAGGGAACTATTTTCCACAAATCATTCACAGATCATGATCAAATTAGATTCATACACATGACTATTCTTCAATAATTCCCCCAATGAGGATTTGATCATTATGGGTTCTTAAAACACTACCCCATGATCAATACATGAACCCATATCCTAGTATTCTTTCTGATCCTTCATCTTTCAACATACTTCATTTTTTCTCAGTATAGCATCATACATATTCCTTCTAAGATAAGATGTTAAAACATTCTATTTCCAAATATTATAAACAATATAAATTTGGAATAAATCGAAGTATACTACCCAGTGCTTCTAATAGAGATTAAAGTCCTTCTGGGGGAAAAAATACCATCGACTCTTGTGGTCCATTTATTTGAAAAAAAATCTCACCAAAGTGGAATTGCATCCAATATGTCAATTACTAAAACACATCCATCATCTTTACAATACTAATATGGTAGTTATTCTTTTCGTGTCATAGATAAATATATCTATAAGAAAAAACTTAACCATTATATATCTATAAAACCCCATGACCAATAACATATGTGTCACAAAACACTCCATACCCAACTCCTATCTCAAGAAGTATCTGGATCTGATCTGATGTCAATATTCACTACAATTCCTTAAATTATTTTTCATAGTGGTCTATCTATTAAAAATGTACATAATTTTTTTTAATTGTGGTCATAGGTGAATATAGGTGATAATAATACAAAATAGACCTCCCATAGTACCAGACCAAACCAAGGATACTCTGAATATCAAAAAAAATCATTCGAATTTTACAAAACATGAATACATCTACCTTCTGTAAATAAAAAATATTACTTCTTGTGAAACAATGTACCTAATAAAATGTACCTCTTAAATAAAAAAGTGAAACAATGATATCTGGGTGTAAATCCAATGTTCTTGAATCATACTCAATACAATCTGAAGGCCTTTGTTATATGATTACATAGTATAAATGTTTGTTAAGATTTTATCATCAAACAAAATTAGGAATGAGTCAAAGAATGGGTGAATGATCTTATTAATGGGATCAATGAACCCTACAGGGGTGTTCATTATTCATATTGGATTAACGAGATACTCATACAAATGATACCTTCTCCAAAATTTTGTATGCAATATGTATTTATCTCAGTCTCATAGTTGGTGGTATATAGAATGTAGTTACATATATAAAAAGAAAAAAGCCCCCCCAAAATTGATAAAAAAATACTAAATACATGGGAAATGTACTTTATATATATATATATATATTAACATCATATAGTTCATAAGAATCGAAAGACATCCATCCACCTTATCTGTCAAAAACACTATAAAACCCCGAGGGAATGTCATCAGTGTCATAAAACCTCTATCATATTGATATTTTATTTTCACCAAGAAGTATTTAACCACCTATGGAGAAATAATTTATTGGTAAATTGATATATTTTTCACTCCTAGAATGAGTTTTATCTCAAAATAAACAACCTTGTTTGATGGTAACCCTAATAATTTCTCTAGAATGATATCTTGGAACTGGTCCACCATAAGTGAAATAGAAGTGGGGGACACTGAATATTTCTACTACAAGGATCATGATATCTACTTGTTCTTAAAATTATTCTATTTTAGAAGGATATGTTATCACCCGTTATGCTTTTACATCCCATTCACATGGTACACTAACTACTCCCCCATAGGTGATGTCAAATTCATTAATTCTTGATAATAATCAATGTGTCCAAGGTAGTTGATTAACCAGTCCATGCCCATGATCAAATAAAATCTTGAAATATCTAAAATGATGAAGCTCCATTATTTCTCCATAGTAATTTTCAGTCATATGAATTTTGGATAGATAAAAAATATGATAAACATTCCTTCCCAATGGTGTATTAATAGGTAACAACTCTTAAGAGACCTAAAATATTATGTATACCCAAAAACCACATGAACATCTATAAATTAATAATATACTCCTATATAAAAAAATAAATTTAGATAGTATATGTTATTGAGAAAATAATTAAAACTGTTGAAGGACCCTCTCTACCATCAACTAGTTCCTAATCTGACACATAAATTCTTCCATCATTAACAACATCACTCTACTAAGTCACATGAGCCACGTGATTCATTGGCCCTTGAAATGTTTTTTCCTACTAATATGGTCCATTACCCATACAAAAACATATATTTTATGTGTTCATTAATAATTACCTAGTATATAAATGTTTAAAATGGAAATTCCTAAAACACCATTGAAAAATATTAATTAGAACTAGAAAATCCTTTAAATAGTGTCCTCTGTGTCCATAGTTTTTGCACCCAGTATAGTCATCTACCTTAGAGGGCACTATAAAATATCTAATATTCATTAAAATTAAACCATTACCTAAGAATACATGTTATATCTTATTCTTCTTATTTCCAAAATATGAAATCGGGAATACCCTTTTGAGAAAACTATTAGATCCACTGGGTGCTGGACAAATATATGTAACTCTATCTTCATCGAGGCCTTCAGTAATATCATTGGATTACAATGAATTGTATTTTGATTTATGAAATTTTTTTTTTGTCCTATAATATTATTTATAGATATAGGATGATCTCAAAATACTTTTATTCCAATGCAGTGTCCCTACCCAAAAGATGTGTAATGTGATTCAACCTTATAAAATCGGTTGAATAGTAAGAAATATATATTGTCCCATATCAAGCTACATAAACCCTTGAGAACAATCTTAGTTTACCACATTAGGGAAAACTACTCAAATAATATGTCATGAAGATCACCCATGTTATCCCTTAACATTTACCATTCTAATGAATAATGTCCCGCCTGATGGAGTTGGTTTTTTGCGATCAAGTACTTCTAAATTTATTACATGTATATATCATGTAATAAATATTAATAATACATAGTATTTATATATTATTAATAATTCTAAAATTATCTATTGTAATAATTTCCTATAATATCAATCAAATTGATATGTTCAAGACATTCCCCTCTATTATGAGAACAATTAAGTTAAAAATAACTATTCATAAATATTGATCAACTGTTAGTTAATGTTCTATGATGGGAAACAAAGAATTTAAATATTTTTTATGATTAATTATAAGAAAATGAGGCTTCTTCTAAATATGTCTTCACCTTGAAATATCCTACATGGTGAATTATAATAAAAACAAATCCAGTGTGACTTTATCATGTTTTGTTTTGATCATATATTCTTATCTCTTAATGTCTTCAATGGTCCATAGGCTTTTAAAATATTATTAATACCTGTTACATATCACAAACATATATGTATTTCATAAACCATTACAATAAAAGATTATGACGAATTTGAATATGTTGGGTGCTTTATGAATGATTTGTTATTGATGATTTTTTCGAGGAAGTAGTTTTCCTTCCATTTCATTAAAAGTTGATATATCATACTATTGATTTAAATAGATCCATAACAATAAATTCGATGGACATGGTTCACCAATGTGTTCATATGACATAGTCCAACAAAAATAGACCAAAAAATTTTCTTGGTAACATAGATATGAACAATACATGATGGGTTATTGTGATGAAGGATTATATTACATAACGAGTGTTCATATGTGGTTGTTGACATTATGACCCTATGATCATTATCTTTGGTTATTTTCCCTATTTTATGATAATAATATTGGACTTAAAGAAAACATACTAAATGTCAATTAGAATGAATATTTTATGGTTATACACTGTGTATTTCATATAATGCTAATTAAATTATATTTTATCGTAATTATTAGAATAATTATTATTCTCAATAACACGAAAAAATAATATTCAATATTATCAAACTAAAATATGTTATATTTAAGAATAAAATTATTGATTAAATATTTTCTAGGTATTTAATAACTATACATGAGTTCAAATAGATGAAGACTATTTCTGGTGGTAAATATCAATTTACAACCCATAAAATAATATTAGTTTATTTTCACAAGATAGTATGTAACATTATATAATATTATTTTTATTAATCTATTGGAATTGGGTTTAATGAAATTTATTATATTTTTTACTGATATTTATGTCAATAAATTAAATTTTTAACCAAATCACTATCACTAAAAATTTATGGAATGTACTGGAACTGACCTCTATGGTTCATTAATTTTCTGAATTCTGGTGTAAGAGGTGTTAGAGGAGGACAACCTGTCTTTTTCTCAACACTTTGCCCAATTTCATGTCTATGAAAAGTGTTTCCCGAACAGTAGTCTATTTCCAATAACAACCCTCCAATAGAAGCATTCCAAAAGCATCTTTTTTTCCTTCACCAAATTTCTAGTTGATGAATAGTTTTTCAAGGACAATATGTTTTTTCCAACATCATCATCTTATAACAACCTTCCAATAGTTTCATTTTTTCAGTTTCCAAATTTCTAGTTCATGAACAGTTTTCCCAACTCTCTAGAGTTTCACCCCATTGAAATTTCCTTTGATGTATAATGAATATAGAGATTTTTTAAGGACTATAAGGCCGATTCAAAGGCCATAACTCTAATATTAATTTTCCTAAGACTCATGTTTATTTTACATGGTCAACCCGCTTCGTTTAATGCTATCCACTTTTAATGGAAAATCTAGCATATCTTAAACCAACTCTGTAAGTATTCTAAAGGGACAATATGCGTTCCTCCCTTGTTTTACCTTCATGTCCCCTTGTTTGAGTCGCTCATGCATTTCTTTCATCCCATATGAGCGGTGTTAGCGAACCATTGTCCCGAGATCATTTCCCCCATGATGTTTCTACCTATTTCATGCGCACACCTTTTTGGTTCATGTAGCAATTGTCGATTCTTTATCGATATAAGGTATGATATGCCGATATTCTTCTGTTTTCCTAAATCCTTCTCCTATTTTTTCTCCTTCCCATGATATGGAATGTGATCTATATGCTTCTAATAGAGTTTTCATAGTTGTCTGATGGTGTGGTCATGCCACAACATCCTTTGGTGGATAGAATAGTCATGGGGGGAGGAGATCAAAATCTATTGTGCGGCTCATTTTTCTATAATGAATATCACGAACTGTCTGAGATAGGGGATTTTTTTTCTTCTCTATTCTTTTACGTGAAAATGTAGAGTGACCATGTTTTAGCCCACTTGATTACAATGGAATTGAAATTTCAAATATTTGTACCAGATTAATAATTGAAATCGATTGTTAGTTATTGCCTCTTGTTTTTCTAGATACATATATATATATATGATTGATGTTGGTTAGAGTGGATACTCAAGTGGGGGGTGAATTTAGATCCAAATAAAATTTTTGTTTAAAATATTTCTATTAAAAATCCCCCAAATTAAAAAACCAAGATAAATTTTAGTGAATTTGTAATATAGTAAAGGGTCAGTTAGGTTCTCAAGAGACTGATTAGTTCTCAGTTAGTAATATATGAAGATTATATTATCTTTTGAAACTAACCTAAATATTTACAATAAATAAGAACACTTGCTAGTTTAACTATCAGAGTTACTTTAAAGCAGATTAAAAGTTTACGTACTTAGCAACAAAATATTTAAAATAAAAGAGATTTTAACAAGGATAAAGAGCAAAAAATTTTGTAGAACAAGTGGTTCAGTCTCAAGAAAAGACTAAGAACTCTCACATAGTTTATATAAACAATGATCGACACCCTGGATCGAGGTTTTACAATAGTACTCAGACTATTCATTTCCTCAGACTGCTACAACAGTTCTATGTGGAAAAAACCAAAACAAAACAATAGCAGACAAGACATCCAGGTCACACTTAACCTCTACCATTATCCAAAATGGGATATAAGTGTTTAATAGAAATATAGAGTGAGGATTTATAAATCATCCATTTAAGGCCAAGAGTCAATATGTGTAAAAATAACCATATGCACACACACTACTCAAAATGTTAAGCAAACTGATACTATAGAGGAAATAATGGAGTTTAGAATGGTCTTTGTAATTGGAGTTGAGCTCTAGACTATTTATGATGTTGCAGAAGTAATTTAAGTCCTTTCTAGTGAGGATGACACAAAACAGAGTATCATTGTTCTTCTCGTCTATAGTTATGAAGACGTGTGCATATGATCTTTAGCAAGGAATATCAACTTGTATTTTGTGTTTGTTCTAGGTTAATGATCAGGATGAATCTCTCTAACTTTTTATAGGTGTTCTTCATGTTCTTCCTCTTTTCCGTGAGTCTTCACACTTGTGCATTTTTCTTTTCTTGAGATTTTTTCCTTTGTCAATCTCTCCCTTTCTTCACTGCGGATACTCCATTTTATTATATGAGATCTGGAAAAAAGAATGATTGATTTTTGACAGGTACTAGGTACGGATCCATGACATCCAAAAACCGACATTAATTAATAGCAGGTGCATTAAAATAAGCTAATATGACCGTTGGAATTATATAAGAGTTAATAGAAATTCAAATAGTTTTTATGACTATCAGTGATTCATGAGATCGATAAGTCATTTGAATTTAAATCGGTATCGATAGGTCATGTGATCATCATCGGCTTCAGTAGTTCACCTGATCAACATCAGCTTTGGTAGGAAATTTGATCAACATTGGTATTAGTAGGTCATTTGATCAGCATTAGTGCGATCGTTCCTATTGGTGTTACTTTTGTCATTGGTGAGATTTTCCTCATCAGTGAGACTATTTTCATCAGTACGAACGTTCTCATTAGTGAGAATTTTGTCATCAGTGAAACCATTCTCCTCAGTGAAACTGTCCTCATCAGTGCGACCATCGTCATCGGTGCGACTATTGTCATTGGTGTGACCGTTCTCATCAGTGTTACCATTGTCATCGCTGCGACTATTGTCATTGGTGCGACCATTGTCATTGGTGAGACCATCTTCATCGGTGCGACTATTGTCATCGGTGCTACCATACTCATCGGAGCGACTGTTGTCATCGGTGCAACCGTTTTCATCTGTTTGACTATTGTCATCAGTGTGACTATTTTAATCAGCGCGAAAAACTTCGGTTTTGGTGTGATGATTTATTCTATCGGTGACTCGTCCATCAGTTTATTACATCAGTCTCTCATTCCTTTAAATATCGGTGACGCAAGAATAAGAAATTCTCACAAAGTGTCTCTATAATCAAGAATACTTCCAGGTCAATAGAAGACAACAAATAATCATAGAGAAACATATGTAGACATGATTAATCATATATAAACACATTTAGATCAAATTGAATAAATGAATAAACTGACATATATAAAAAACAATGATTTATGATTATTAAAATAACTATTGCACATAGAGTTCAACAATCTCCACCCTTTTTATAATCACAGATATATGGAATAATGGAAGATAGAACATGATATGACACTCATTATTCCCCCCATATATAAAATGAATATATAGTCGATATCATTACATTAGGGCTTAAAGCTTATTTTGAGCTTATATACTAGTTTCCCCTTTAGATATTTCTTAGACATATATATATATTGTTCTCTCCCATTGAAATATATTGATACTATTCTCCCCCTTTGGGATATGTGTATACAATTTCTCCCCCAATTTGGACCTATGTATACAATTTCTCCCCCTTTGGGATTATCAAAAAGATGAAAAAAATAGAGAAAAAGAGAAAAAAGAAGAAGGTTCCATTAAAACAATGACTAAAAAATGTACAATAAATTGAAACAAAAAATTCACCCTATCAAAAATGACAGGCAAAACTACTTCCTAGGGTAAAGAGGAGCTTTCCCTTTAGCAGATGGACGAATGGATGGGCCAGAAGGTGGTTTGGTTGAAGTTTGATCTAGCTGGATGGAGAGAAGACGTAGAACAGCTCGGGATGGTAGCATAGTGTGTGCTAAGGTCACATGCGGTTTAGTAGAAGATCATCCAGAAGGCAGCTGTAGAATAACTATCTGAATATTGTATTGATCTTGAAAACTGATAACAGACCCTGAGAAACACTGGATGGACTAAGAGGCTCAGTATTAAGAAATATAATTTCCTTAGCTTGAACATGAAGATGTGGTTTTAGTAGATTGATAAAATCTTGAAGGACTTGATGAAAATATTTCGAGGCCTTATCAAAGTCATCATTGTTCAGCATAAAACAATCTAGAGTGGGAGTAAAATCCTTAAACTATTGGACTTGATCCTTATTGGCTTGAGTGTCTGGAGGAAGCTTTAAATTTTCATCCATGACTTTAAACTGATGATTCAACTCATGCTTGGTATAAATTTTAGAAAAATTGTGATCCACCATTTCATTGATCTCTTTCTGAGCCTAAGTATAATCAGTTGAATAAATCATTACCATATTGTGAATATGATCACTATTTTCGTTCATCTTTTTCAAAGAGTCCATGTCCATAATCTATACAAGAGCTGCCAATTCTTTTTTTTATAAAATCTTTTATGGCATTGATCTCATGTATAGTAATATTGGTCACTTTGGAGGAGCTAGATTGATCAACAATCTGAGTTATATCAGCTTTCAATTTTCTAAAAAAATATTCTTCAGGTGTTTTATCATATTTATCTAAAAGTCCATCATACCAGTGATGGATGATCTAAATTCACCTAAAAGAGATAGTAATCGACTTCTCAAATCCATGAGTGCGTGATTCTGAGAGATAATATTCCTACCAATCATCTCACCAGTATTGCATATGTCCGGCTTTATAATATTTACCACTCTTTGAGTTAAATCATCCATTGCAGCCTCAGATAAATTCACAGGAGCAGGAGTAGGATCATTAGATAATTCCTCTTTTACTGTCTCTCTAACTACATGGAGAAAATCATCATTAAATCTGTCCAAATCAGATAGAGAAACTGAAGGACCGCATCTTTATGCTATCATTTTCACATCCTCCATAACTGGTGTAGCCATAACTGGATGTCTTACCCTTGCGATATGCACTTCTTCTTTTTCTAAATATTCCAAAATAAGAACTACAAAACCTGTGTGTTCCTCCCATGTAGCTTTATAATAGGTATTATAATGCTTTACAAAATCAGATTTTCCAGAATTTTCATGTGAGACTTCCTCACCTACATCACACTCTGTCTGTATTGTCCTTTCTGCCTTAGGAATAATTTCTCTCTCATCTAAATGAGGTTGTGGATAAGCATGGATTATATTGTGACCATCCACTGGTCGAGAACATGCATCATCATCACCACCACCATCATCACCATAATCACTATTACCATGTCCATTAATGTTTACGGAAGTTTCATCAGTACTATATTTTCTACTGGATTCATACTGCTCAGAATTTGGAACTTCAGTATCAGATTCTTCTTCATCACCTAGAAGGGGTTCTGACATAGGTAACATAAGAGGTGGACTAGATGGTCCAAATTCCATTATTCTTTTATTAATACTTACTGTATCAGGATGAATCCTGTCATTGGGAGGTGAATCAGGTTCATTTTCAGTATCCATATCATCATCATCATTAGATTCAACTATTCCCTTCTTACTGGACTCTCCAGTTTCCTTAGGAACATCTATTTCTTCTTCTTCATCAGAGTAGAAAACATCTCATCAGGTTTTAAACCGGGATTTGTCATCTCCTTTGGTCTATTAGAGTGGTCAGAAGGATTAAAGGAGTCATACAACTTATCTATATCAGCAACCCATGCCTTTTTGCATGGATTCGAATTGATTTTCATTCTTTTACAGATACCATTGTTGATAAAAAAGCTACTACTCGATTACATACACTCATCGCCATCTTCAACACAACCCAAAAACATTAGCATGACATAGATTTTCATATTATAGAACAAGGTAGTATCCTTCCTTGATGGCATTAACATATCAAAAATTTGAACAGTAATATATATACACAAATTTTATCTTCTAACCATTCAGCCATAAAAATAACAAGAAAACATCTCGATACATTACTGTAGTGAAATCACATTTTTTGGGACAGATTTAGTTCTAAATAAACTTAAAAAGAATTCTACTTTCTCTATCTAACTCAGTAGCTATTATTCATCAAGATTCAGACATTCCAGTTAACATCTCTAGAGTAAGCTCATAAGATAAATATTTTTTGGTAGGAGTAATGTTACCATTTTAATCCTCATATATACCATTATAAGGTACCCCCGAACATTCATCCCATTGCTTCGATGAAAAGGTTATCTTTTCCCTTTGATCACTGAAGATAATTTCACTACATCTGCTCCATCCATAACAAAATTTATATTTAGATAAAACCCATGAACTAGATTTGGGTAGTAGACTATGTTATTATCACAGAACAAGTGTTTCCATCCTTGAATTTTCAATACTTTTAAGAGTGCAGATTTACTAGATAACACCCATTGGAACTCACTTCCTTTTCTGTGGTGACCACCTGAGTTTCCAATTCCAGGTTTACTAACCGTTGAGTTGTGTAGCTTGATTATACTCGAGCACTTTTCACATGAGAGGAGTCTTTATATTCCATGCTTTGTCTCTTTTGTTTTTCCATTTGGAGATTTGAGAATTTTTAGAGGTTAGAAGGGTTCAAAGGGTTCGAGATTCTAAAAAAGTAGAGTTCTGCGGGAGATGGAAGGTCAACGGTTTTTAGTAAAAAAAATAGTCGCACGTCATAAATTTAATCATTTATGGTTAAAATAATAAACAATAAAAAAAGATTAGGTAAAACAACTTTTTTTGACAAACACTAACGGTTTCATATACTATATAATTCAAACAGCAGTAAAGATCGATTTCACAGATCAGTTTACTAGATCATATAAACAGATCGATCATACCTAACTCTTGTTTAATAAAATCTCACCTTTCGGAGCATAAGGGTTTGGTGAATATATCAGCTAATTGATGTTCATAATCAATGAATTATAGATAAATATCACCCTTTTGATAATGATCTCTCAAAAAGTGATGTATGACATCAATGTGCTTAGTCCTAGAGAGAGACACATGGTTTTTGGAAATGTTAATTGCACTAGTGTTATCTCAATTTATTGACACATGTCTAAATTGACAACCATAGTACATCAAAGTGTGTGTCATCCACAAAATCTATGCACAATAACTACCAGCAGCAATGTATTCTGCTTTAGCAGTAGACAATGCAACCGGGTTCTATTTCATACTACACTAAGAAACCAGGGACTTTCCCAAAAGATGACATGTTCTAGATGTGCTCATCCTATCTAACTTTAAACCAATAGAGTTAGCATCTGAATAACTCATTTATTCAAAGGATTGTCCTTTTGGATAAAACAAAAATAAATTGGTATTATGTTTAAGATATTTTAAAATCCTTTTAACATCCATTAAATGATATTCATTAGGATTAGCTTTATGTCTTACAAACATGCATACACTAAAAATGATATCTGGTCGACTAGAAGTATGATAAAGTAAGCTTCCCATCATACCTCTATAACTGGTTTGATCAATTGGTTTCCCTATTTCATCATCATCCAACTTATAGGTAGTACTCATAGGTTTTCCACTTCCATTATTACTCTCCAAACCCAAATGTTTTAAAAAATCATTTGTATATTTGCATTGATTTAAAATAATACCCTCTTTCTTTGGAAAAATTTGAAATCCATGAAAATAATTGTGTTCACCAATTAAACTCATTTCAAATTCATTTTTCATAATCATTGAAAAACCAGTACAGAAATAATTTTTAGAAGATCCAATGATAATATCATTAACATAGATTTGTACAATCAAAATAGCTTTAGAAATTCTTTTAATAAAAATAGTGGGATATGCAATTCCTTTAGTAAAACCATAAGAGATATGGAAATTTTATAGTCTATCATACCATGCTATTGGAGCCTGTTTTAAACCATATAATGCATTATAAAGTATAAAAACCTGATTTTGAAAATGGGGGTTTGATATTCCAGGTGGTTGTTCAACAAAAACATCATAAATTATAAAACCATTGAGAAATTCACCTTTGACAACTATTTGATATAACGTGAAATTCAGATGAGATGAATAAGAAGGTAAGATCCTAATGGATTCTAATCTAGCTACTGGTGAAAAGGTTTCTTCATAATCTATTCCTTCTTCTGGATTGTAACATTGTGGAACTAATCTAGCATTGTTTCTAATTATGTTTCCAGATTCATCAAATTTATTTCTGAATACCCATTTTGTGCCTATGGTTAAAGTTGCCTTAGGTATTTCTACTTATTCCCAGAATTTGTTTCATTCAAATTAATTTAATTCTTCTTGCATATCCATTACCCAAAATTCATCATTGATTGCATCATTGATATTTATAAGTTCTAGCTGTGAAAGAAAGGATTGATGTTCAACCTAATTTATTAGAGAAGCTCTAGTTTGTTAACCTCTATCAGGATTACCAACAACAACATATAAAGGATGATTATTTAGAATTGTGGTGGATCTAGTAATGGAAGGACTAGAAATTTCAGGATCTTCTCTAGGATCGGGTTCTCTAGAAGCCAATTCTGGAGTATTTCTAGAACACTTAGTATTGACAACATGGTCACTATTTTTGTCAATATGATTTGGAATTGACAAATCATCTTCAAGATTTTCAAGTGGAGTCTTGGATTCATGTTGATCAGTTTCATCAAATTTGATGTGAATAGATTCTTCCACACATTTTATTCTCTTATTAAAAACTCTATAGGCTTTGTTAGTAAGTGAAAATCCTAAAAAGATTCCTTCACCTCTCTTGGATGAATATTTATCAAGATTACCCTTAGTGTTGAGAATAAAGACTTTGGAACCTAAATCTCTGAAGTAATTAAATTAAGGCTTCCTATTATTCCACAGTTCATAAGGGGTATTTTTGAGAACATGTCTAATAAAGACTCTACTTATAATATAACAAGCTATATTGACATCTTCATCCCAAAAATAAATTGATAAATCATATTCATTTTTCATAGTTCTTGCAATTTATTTAAGGGTTTTATTCATTATTTCAACTACAATAATAGGTTGAGGTTTCCTAGGGGTAGATAAATTGTGATTATAGCCATTGTGTGAGTTGTACGATTCAAATTCATGATTTTCAAACTCATAACCATGATCACATCTCATGATCATAATCTTAAGACCACTATGGTTTTATATAGACATGAAATATCTAGTAAAATATGACCAAGCTTCACTTTTTTGAGCTAAAATGTATACCCAAGTATATCTATAGTAGTCATCTACTAGGATATATACACAGTGAATCTCATTTAAACTAGAAACTCTAGAAGGTCCAAACAAGTCCATGTGAACTAAATCGAGAGGTTGAGAAGTTGAAACTCATTTCTTTGATTTAAAAGAATCTTTATGTTGCTTTCCATTTTGATAAGGATAACAAACTTTATCAGCTGGAAATTTATGTTTAGGTAGGTCTCTAACTATGTTTTTCCTAGTCAGTTTTCTAAGTTAATGTACATTGCAGTGTCTTAATATTCTATGCTGAAGCCAAGAATCATTATGAAAATCATTTAAATAGGTAGAATTTTATTTGGGTAAATAATTTAAATCCACTACATAAACATTTTCATTTCTTAAGGAAGAAAAAACTAAGACATTTTTCGAATAAAAAACATTGCAGGAATCATTTTCTAATATTACATTGAAACCATCATCAGAGAAAATAGAAATACAAAACAAATTATTTTTAAGTCCATAAACAAAAAAACATTTGAAATTAAAATTGAATCAGTGTCACCAATATGGCCTAAGCCAATGATTTTTCCCTTTGAATTATCACCAAATGTGACATGTCCTCCATCAACATTGACTAAGTTCTTAAAACATGAAAAGTATCCTATCATATGTCTTGAACATCCACAGTACAATTACCATGTCTTTTTATAGGGACTATTCAAGAAAGTCTCATACAAAACAGGTTTATACAGAAAATGAATTTGGTACCCTGATTCTCTTGGGTCCAGACAGGTTATCAAGCAACGATTTAGGTAACCATATTTTTTATATAGGTCTTAAATAATTTACAGAATCAATAGATTTTTAAAGATAAACATTATTTGATCTATAAAAATGTTAATAACTAGTTGAAGAATATGAATTTCCAGAACTAGAACTAACAACATTCTATCCAGATTTAGGAATAAATCTATTTTTAGTAATCTCTCTCTGTCCAGGATGATAGCCAATTCCAGTGGTATATTTTGGTTCCACTTGTTATCCTAAAATTTATTTAAGTGTATCTTTTCCATTTTTTGAATTTTTCAATGTCCTTCCTTAATTTCTCATTAGAAAATTTCAGTTCAGTATTTTCCTTATGTAATTGAGAATTCATTTCCTTTTCTACAACTAGTGAAGATTTAACAGAACTGGTCAAAGCATGTTGTTTCATTAAGGTCTTATACTTATCCTTCAACTCATTGCAGGTTTCTTCTAGCATATTATAATATTCAAATAATTCTTCACTAGAAATATTTTCAGATTTAGAATCAGAATCAACTCCAGAATAATATGAGTTTAAATCAGTAGTATCCAATGTTAGCTTAGATTTGTTTGTCATAAAACACATATTAGATTTTTGATATTTTACATCCTGAGTGGAATCAGAATCACATGAATTGTCTTCTGAAGCACTCAAGGTTTCTTTCTTAGCTTTCATTTTTTTCTGTACTTCTAGTCATATTTCCTCTTGAACTTTAACTTCAGACAGTCTGCTATCACATGTCATTTCCTCTTGAATTCCTAGCATACTATATCATCACTTTTATCAGTTATTTTACAATATTTCTTCCAATAGACGTTGTTATCATATATTCCCTTGTAGGTTGATTTAATGAGGAATTTCTTCTCCCTGTAGAATTTCTTGAATCTCCTAACTATTTGAGCCATCTCTGCATCACTGTTAGATGCACTCTCATCACAGCTCTAGCTATCACTTGTAGATTTAATTTTTTCTTTTTCCTTACACTTTCAAGCAGATTCCTTGAAAGATACTAAATTTTTCATTGGATCATCATATGCTTCCTTATTCACAATAAGTTCTTATTCATACATCATTGACTTACCAATCAACTCTTTAATAGGCAGATCACCAATTTCACAAGATTCTCTAATTGAAACTGATGTGCCTCTGCTTCTATCTGTCAGACATCACAGTATCCTCATGTTTTTCTCTTTTTCTAGAACAACCGTTCCCAGTGAGCTCATTGTATTAACTATCTCATTGATGCTAAGATACATGTCAGAAATAGGTTCATCAGGCTTCATTTTAAAATTATCATACTTAATAGTATATGTATTCAATCTTATTTCATTAACGCTAGTCGTTTCCTCTTTGGAAATAGCCAAAGTATCCTAGATTTCATAAGAAGTTTTACATGTATATATTCGATTAAATTCTTCGTCTCCTAAATAACAATACAGGTAATTCATTACTTTACAATTATTATTACAAGCTGTTTTTGTAGGTTCATCCCAATTAGTTTTTTCAGTGTCTCGAATCTTATACTAAGTCTCTATAGCAGTCCAGATATCAAATCCCATTCTTTATAAATGAATTTTCATTCTTAGATTTCATTTGGCATAATTAACACCATTTAAGAAATGTGGCATGTTGGTAGAAGCACCTTCTAGTTTATTATCCATAATCAGATTTTGGAAAATATTATTATAAAGATAAAATTTAGAACTAATAGAAATTTAAGATCATTATGATACAACTAAAATCATAGTTAAAAAAAAGAGTGTTTTGAAATCCATTATTAACAACCTTCCTCTGAAACCAAATGTTGGTCGGAGTGGATACTCAAGAAGAATGTGAATTTAGTTCCAATTAAAATTTCTATTAAAAAGATTTCTATTCAAAATTCCCCACATTAAAACTCCACGCTATACTGTAGTGAATTTGGAATATAGTAAATGGTGATTTAGGTTATCAAGAGATTGATCGGTTCTCAGTTAATCTAATCTGAAGATTAGATTAGCTTTTGAAACTCACCTAATTTTTTACAAAAAATACAAACACCTTCTAGTTTAACTATCAGAGTTACTTTAAAGTATATTTATATTTAAAGTACTTAGCAGCAGAATATTCAAAATAGAATATATTTTAACAAGGATAAAGGGCACAACAATTTGTAGAACAAGAGGTTCAATCTCAAGTTGAGACTTAGTCCTCTCAAATAGTTTATATTAACTATTATCTACACCCTGGATCGAGGTTTTACAATGGTACTCAGACTATTCAGGTCCTCAAACCTCCACCACAGTTCAACGTAGGAATAACCAAAACAAAAAAATGGCACAAAAGCTATCGATGTCACACTTGACCTCTACCACTATCCACCGTGGGATATAAGAGTGTAAGAGAATGATCGAGTGAGGATTTAGAAATTTTCCAGTTTATCCCAGGAGTCAGTGTGTGTCAAAATAACTAGATGCACACACACTGATCAAAATTTTAAGCAAAGTGATATAATAGAGGAAATAAAGGAGTTTATAATGCTCTGTGTAATTACAGATGAGATATGGACTCATTTCTATGTTGCATATGTAATTCAAGTCATTTCTGGTGAGGATGACACAAAACAGAGTATCTCTTTTCTTCTCAGCTACGGTTATATAGACTTCTGCATATGATCTTCAGTAAGGAACATCAACTCGTATTTTGTGTTCATTCTAGGTTAATGATTAGTTTGAATATTTGACTTTTTGGAGGTGTTCTTCAAGTTCTTATTCTTTTATATGAGTCTTCACACTCGTGTACTTTTCTTTTCTTGCATTTTTTTCTTTTGTCGAGCTCTCACTTTATTCACTACATATCCTCTTTTTTATTCCTTGAGATCTGGAAAAATGAATTATTTATTTTTTGATAGGTACTAGGTACGGTACCCAGACCTCCATCAACTGACATTCATTAATATCAGGTGCATTAAACAAAGAAAATATGACTGTTGGAATTAAATAAGAGTTAATAGAAGTTCAAACAGTTTTCATGATAATTGGTGAGTCCTGATATCGATAAGTCATTTTAATTTTCATCTGTATCAGTAGGACATGTGATCAGCATCGGTGTCAGTAGTTCACATGATTAGAATATGCATTGGTATGACATTTGATCAGCATCAGTATCAGTATGTCATTTGATCGACATCAGTGCAACTGTTCTTATTATTGCGCCAATTTTCATCAGTGAGACCTTCCTCATCAGTGTGACTGTTGTCATCAGTACGACCATTCACATCAGTGTGACTATTGTCATTAGTGCGACTGTTCTCATCATTGCGACCATCCTCATCAGTGCGACTTTTGTCATCGGTGTGACTATTTTCATCGGTAAGACCGTTCTCATTGGTGCGACCGTTGTCATCGGTGAAACCATTATCATAATTGCGATCGTTTTCATAGGTGAGACCGTCATCATCGGTGAGACTTTTGTCATCAGTTCAACCGTTCTCATCGGTGTGACTGTTGTCATTAGTGCGACTGTTGTCATTGGTGGGACTGTTGTCATCGATCCGACCATTGTCATATGTGGGACCATTGTCATTCGTGCGACTATTTTCATCAATGCGACCATTCTCATTAGTGTGACCATTATCATCGGTGCGACCATTTTCATCGGTGCAAAAAACATCTGTTTCGGTGTGAGTATTTCCTCTATCGGTGAATCGTCCATCAGTTTATCACATTAGTTTCTCATGCCTTTAACTATCGGTGACTCAAGAACAAGAAATTCTCACGAAGTGTTTGTGTAATCCAGAACACATCCAGGTTAATAGTAGACCATAAATAATTATAGATAAACATATGTAGACATGATTAAACATATATAAACACATTGAGAACAAATTGAATAAATGACTAAACTGACATATATAAAAACAATGATTTCTGATTATTAAAACAATTATCGCACATAGATTTCAACACTTTCTCTGTTTAGATTTTTTTTCATGATGGAAAAAGGAAATGAACATAAAGCTATAATTAACTGATTGTTGTTTGGATAAAGATAAAGAGAGATGTATATGAATCTAGTTTTTGTTTAAGAAATTTTATGTTAATCAAATTGATGCAAAAATCATGTTTAATTAGATTGTGATAACTTACAATTTACGTTTCCCGTATTAGTAACCTGAAAATAATAAATATGTTATTTCTATATGGATTAAATGACTGGGTGTTTGATAATAGATAATTCCTTTTAGAGTTCGGAGTTACCCTCTTGATAGCGTAATTGCTAAGATCCTAGCTGATATGATGTTTTTCCCTGCAACTTGTGTTGTAATGTCATCCTCAAAGGTTTTTGTGATATGTGGGGGTAACGAGGCCCTATAGCTTGTGGCATCAGTTGATGCCTAGAGTGGCGAGATGCATCGGTTTATTCATGTGGGTGTTAGGGGGGACAACAGGTATGATGAAAAGGGATGGATGTGAATGTTTGGATGCTTGCCGATTATTATTGGTTGTTTATATTATTTACATTCCCCACAACACAAGTCAGTTGGTTTGCCTACCCACCTTCTAAAATGAGTGAATATGTGTGGGGTATGACACATGCATTTCATGTTTAGCTTCCCAAAAGCAAATTGTTCTATGTTATTATTATTGGTGGAAAATACTTAACAGGTTGTTCGCCTATTCAATTTTTTATCCCCTAGTGTTTAGTAGCATAGAATTTTTTCCCATAACGCATGGGAATTTGGGAATGATATGCTATTGATAAATGAATGAATAAATGATGTTAACCCACGAGGTTGGAGATTTCTGGGATGCAACACCGATGTTGCAATTTTTTTAAATGAATAGTGGACTTTGTCTGTGATGCTAATGAAAAATTATGTGGAAATTGTTAATGGTTAATTAATTTTTAAAGAATTAATTTATATAATGTTTAATAGATAAAAAAGGAAATGAAGTAATTTAATAATTCTCTTTAAATGTATTTTTTCTTATAGGATACCTAGTATTATAAGTGACACCCGAGAGTCAAAGAGACATTAGCTTGTGTTGAGTCTAATACTACTTCATTCCTATAGTGTGGTTGTGAGATATAGTATATTCTATACATTTTGTGTTTCTATACACTAACCCCCGTCAGTTAGGTCAACTAAGACCCCGGGGATTCTGAGCACTAGGGATGGTGTTTTCCCAAACATTCTGGTGGGATGATAGATGACTGACTACCCCCTTTGGCCCTGCTCTAATAGCATGGTAGTTACTTGTGCTGGAAGTCAAAATGGCTAGTTTTCCCCTTATATGGGTGTAATGCTCTATAATGGCTTGTGTTTATTCACACACATATATTTCTGGAAATTGTTTCCTATGGAATAGTATAGGTCTACCTTGTATATGTCGTAATGGCTTGAGGATCCTTACTCAGTGTATGGGCTGTATTTCTTTGTGGTAAAATTCTCAATGTATGATACATGTTATAAGAGCTATGGTGGCTCCTATAATGTACCAACTTACATTAAATGCATCGATGTGGTAGTTTTTTTGCACGAGGTGTATGTTGTGGTCCTCCGCCCAGGTGTCTGCAAGAAAGATATTTTGGAGAGAAATTTATAATTACATGCGACATTGGGGAAAAGCCGCAACCCAGAGGTGAAGTAGTAGTGGGTTACCCTTGAAATAAATAATAACATTATATACTATTGTATGCGATAATTGATGACTGTAGCCATGGTAAGGTTGGGAACATATTATACCTAATTATGTGACAAGTTAGTTTCACTTGTTGTTCACTGTGCTTTAGCATGCTCTCATTACATTTTCATGAGAGGGTCTAGGGAGGATCTTACTGAGTATACTATAATACTCACCATATATATAAAAAATATTTTTTATGTCAATTTTATTAAGTTGAAGGTCAATCTTGTTTCTACTAGCTTGGGGTTTCAGGAGATATTTGGGCTTGTGGTCGCTGTTCTTTTTACATTGATTCAGTACGTTCCCTTTTTCTGTTAAGTTGCAGTAGTTATGTATGAAATTACATATGTTTACATGGTATTTTTTTATATTGTTTTTTGAATTAGAGGTGATTTGGATCTATCTTATCTCTCTCTTTCTCATGTGTTCTCATAAAGGATAATTCCTTCCATTTAGGTGTTTATTATACCCATGGTACTACTCACCATCCCAGGGCCTACTAGAGGTAGGACTCGGAGGTCATTATCTATCCTCTAACATTGCCTCCCTAGTATGGGTACATCATGTGGGGAGGGAGTTGTGAAATAGTGGTGTCCTAGGGAGGTTGAGGGATAAGATGGAGTGTGGTGTTAGGCTTAGATGAGGTTCTATGGGTTGGTAGGGAAACAATGTCAGTCATATTTATCAAGTGATGTAAAAAGTGGATACTGGATGATACATAGGCGTTTAGGTTCCCCAATGATCTAATTAATGGTCCTTTATGTTTAAAATGGTTTCTTAAAAAGGTGATACAAGTTATAGGGTAGAGTCCTAGTAATGTATCATGCATCATTCTAAATCGTTCCACTGTTTGAATGGGTAAACCTTGAGATATGTTAACCTAGAATGAATAAAAGAAAACACCTTTTAATTATTAACTCTTAGTATTTTTTATTTAACATGTATGGCTCCAGGTCTACATCCTCTTCAGGTTCACATGAATATGTCTAGCAGGCTATACTAGCATATCACTACATGGTAGAGGTTGGCAATGTCGACACATGGAGGATGACACTCCGGGACATTCAACACTAGAGTTTTTTAGATGTATGAGGGCTCTGTTTCAGATTCAGTCATGGAAGACATTTTGGAGGAGATAGATATATTCTTCAGTTCGATCCGTGCACAAAAATAGAACTGGGTGTCTTTGGTTGTGACAATTCTGCTTGGATTAGAGAGATAGTGGTTGTTCTTGTTCTTCGAGGATCATGAGGATTCAGTGATCTCATGGGAGAAGTTGGGTGAATAGGGTGTCTTTTCCATATGACTGTGTAGTCACATCTGGATCAGTAGGTGGAAGTGTCCAAATTTGGGGATCTTTTGGTGGAGGTCTAGAGGGACTGGGTTGTTTGTTGTGAGGCCCTTGATGTTTGGTCTAATCATGAACAACACCGCGTGTTGTATTACGGGAGGAAATTTTTTCCTTTGGAAATGTGACTGTCAGAACATAGAGAGTTCCATAGTTCTCCTTTAGCCGTGCATCATGTCGTGAAAAAGATTTACCGAAAATTAAGGAGTTATTTTTGGTGGCCTGAGTTGAAGCATGTAGTTAGGGATTCTACGTCTTGATGTTTTTTCTGCAAGAAGGTGAATCCTGAGCACCTTGTCACTGTTGGTTTTCTCCTACATTAATATTTTTTTGAATGGAAGTGGGATGAAATATCAATGGATTTCTTCCATAGGGCTACCCTGGAATCCTGGAGGATACGTTGCTATATGGGTAGTGGTGGATTGACCGAGGAAATCAGGTAACATCTGGGAGATCAAGGAGACGAGGTTGGTGACTGCCTTAGAACATAGTTACATAGATGAGGTGGTTCAATTTTATGGAGTACCAAAGTCCATTGTATCATACCAGGATAAACGATTTACCTTAAAATTATGGAGGGGACTAAAGTGTGCTTTTTTCAACAAGTTACACCTTAGAACTGCCTTCCACCCCTAGATAGATCGATAGATAGAGCGAACTATCTAGACATTAGAGGACATTCTACAAGAATGTGTTCTGGATTATGGGGGATCATGGGTATGACACATACCTATGTTATATTTTTCACACAACAATAGCTACCAAAATACAGTTAGCATTGCATAATTTGAGGCTTTTGATGAAAGACTGTTTTTTCAACTTTGTGTTGGACAACAGATGGTGAAGTAGGTGTACATGGGTCGGAGGTGGTGCAAAGAAACACAGAGAATGTTCAATTTTTTCGTGAGGGGATAAAGACATATCATGACTGGAAAATACATATTATGATCATAAGAGGATGCCTTTAATGTTCTAGACTGAGGAATATGTGTTCTTAAAGGATTCCCCTCATAGTGGGTAGCGAAGACTCAGTCACGGGAGTTAGATTTCATCATAGTTTTTACATAGTTTCAAGGTTTTGGCTCATGTTGGAGCTATGGATTATCAAATAGACACTAACCCATAGATGATCCAGATACATGATGTTTTCCTTGTATCATAGCTCTGTTTTTATCTTCATCATGACTCACACGTCATCAATGCGAGCGAGGTCGATGTTGACGATGATGCGACCTTTGAGGAGAGGGTGGTATAGATCCAAGAGCCCATGGAGAAGGTGTTGTGTTGGAGTTATATTCCCTTGTTTCATGTTTTTTCGAGACACAATGAAGTTAAGCAGTGTAATTGGAAGTGGGAGTCCTAGATGCATGTCTAGTACCCAGAGATGTTAGAAGTTGTTGTGCAGAGTTTTTCAATGATGATTTTATTTCTTTAACTTTTATTTGATGTTATGAATGACATTTTTGGATATGGAATGTATGTTTTATTGTTATTTTGATGTGTTTGATGTGTCTTAATGTATGAGGAGGGGGGTACCTAACTCATAATATAGACACAATAATTTGGATGTGATTAAACCGGTTCGGGAGAGTCAGTACCACATAAAGCAGATAATATCCTAACATATTGGAAGGGACTGCCTGAACCATGTTTTAGGACAGTGTGATCATTGAAGTTGGTGTAGTTGGTTATATATGATAAATCTTTGGAGTAGTGTTCTCAGATGTCAAGGTTTTAATCCATCTTTCAAACAACTCAAGGTGATTTTTCCCTGTGTGGTATCTTACAGTGTGGTTATTCGGACCCCTCTTTCCATTGGAGTTTATTTTGAAATATTAGGGACAATAATGTCTACTTAGGTATCTAATGTAATGTCTCAGACCACTCTGGTCCATTACGTTGCTGAAATATTGTGTTAGAGGTGTTCTGGGAGGTCATGGTGACTTATTCACAACACTTTTCCAAATTTCTAGTTAGTGTACAGTGTTTCCATAATAGTAGTCTATTTTAAACAGTAGCCTTCAACAACCTCATTCCAAGAATTTCCTTTTTCTATTTCTATTTTTCTAGTTCATGAATAGTGTTTCCAGAGTAGTAGGCTATTTCTAAGATCACCCTTTTCCATTGAAAAATTTATAGATCATGAACATTGATTCCATCTCCTGATAATATTTCCCCTTTGACATCTCCTTTGATGTAAAACTATTTTAAAGGAACATTTTAAGGACTCTAAGACATATTCAATGCCCATAACTCCTATATTAATTTTCCTAAGGCTCAGGATGATTTTACATTGTCAAAAGTCATGTTTAATGTGATACTCTTTTATTGGAAAATCCAACGTATGCTAATCCTACTCGGTAAATCATCTAAAGAGACGATATATCTTCCTCCCTTTTTTTACTTTATATTCCCATGGTGTGATATGGTCAAACCATTATTTCATCCCATAGGAGCAATTTCATTGAACCATAATCTTTGGATCCTTTCCCCCTTGATGTTTCTTCATGCATCTTGCGCACCCCTTTTATCGGTGCAAGTAGCATGTGTTGATCTTACATTGATAGAAGGTATGATATACCTCTGTTCACTTGTTTTCATCAATGTTAATACCCCTATTTTTCTTTTCCATAATATGAATTGTGACCTCCAGGCTTCTAATAGAGTTTTCTTAGTAGTCTTATGGTTCTGTAATGTCGTGGAATCCTTATGTGGATACAGTTTAAAAGATGGAGGATTTAAAAATCCGTTGATTGGCTCGTTCTCATATAAAGCACATCAAGAACAGTTTGAGGTAGGGGAATCGTTTCTTTCTATTAATTGAAGTGCAAATTCAGATTTAGCATGCTTTACCCCATTGGATCAAAATGGAATTGATATATTAAATCATTGAAAATGACAAATAAATTTATATCAATTGTATGTTATTTCCTATTTTTTCTAGATAGTGTGATATCTATGTTTTCATTGTTTATATTTTTGTTTGTAATGGAAATTGTTAATGAATGTAAAGCTGGAATTAATTGATAATTGTTTGGATAAAGATAAAGAGGCATGTAAATAAATTTGGTTTTTGTTATTGTAATTTTAGGCTAATCAAATTGATGCATCAAGAATGCTTAATCTGTTTGTGATAGCATACTATTTAGGTTTCCTATAGATGAACCATGAAAATAATAAATCTATTATTTATAGATGGATTAAATGACTTGTTGTTGGATAATATATAATTCCTCATAGGGTTCTGAGTTACCATTATGCTAGGTAATAGACAAAGAGTCCAATTGATATGATGTTTATTTTCATACTGCTTTTGTTTTGAAGTGATCCTGGAAGGCGGTTGTGATATGGGGGGGGGATTCCAATTTTTTGTGTCAGTGTTTGATGACTTGAGTGGAGAGATGCATCGGTATATGCATGTGGGTGTCAGGGAGACATCAGGTATGATAAAGTCGGCTATATGTGAATGTTTTGATGCATTTTTTTCATGTTGGTTCTTTTTCTTCTTTACATTCTCCACTACTCAAGGAAGTTTGTTTCCATAATTTCTTTCCAAAAGTGGAGATGGTGTGTAGGTAATGTAATGTGAATTTTGTGTTTATCATCCCAAGGGAGGATGGGTCTAGTCTCTTTCTGTAGGTTGCAAATAGTTAACGGGTTGTTCACCAACTAGAATTTTTGATCCCCATGTGTTTAGTAGCATATAATGTTTTTCATGAAATCCTAGGAATATGGGAAATTAATGTTGTTAATAAATGACCAAACATATGATGTTAACCCAAGGGTTTGAAGCTAACTGGGAAGCAATGATGAGGTTCAAATTTTTTTAAAAGGATCTTTGGTCTTTGGGTGTGATTCCAATAAAATATTGTGTGGATACTGTTAATGGATAATTAATGTTTAAAGATTTAATTAATTTGAAATGTAACTAATAAAATATGGAATGATGTAATTTAATAAATCGCTTTAAATGGTTTTGTGATTATAGGATACATAATCTAAGATGTAGAAGCTAGGAGTCAGATTGATGTTAGCTGCAGTTGAGTCTAAGACAAGGTCTTTCCAATAGTATGGTGGTGACCTATAGTATATTCTATACTTTTTGTGTTTCTATTTGCTACTCCACCCCACCTATTAGGAAAACTAACACCCCAGAGATTCTTAGCCATTGGGAGGGTGTTTTCCACACCATTCTGGTGGGAGGACTGATGGCTGAATACCACCTTTAGCCCCACTCTCTTCTCTTGGTAGTTACATGTGATAGCAGGAACACCAGTTATTTTCCCCATATATGTGTTTAGTGGGTGGTAATGGAACGTGGTTATTCACACACATATATTATAGATATTGTTTTCTATGGACTACTATTGGTGTAACATGTATATGATGTAATGGCTTGAAGAGTCTTACTCGGTGTATGGATTGTAGTGGATTGAGGTATAATTCCAAACATTTGATACATGTTATGAGAGAAGTGGTGGATCCCGAAAAATACCTTGTCACATTTCTTTTTTGTATAGCTTGGGTTTGATGCATGATGTTAAAGTTATGGTGCCATGCCCTGGTGTCTGTGGTAAATCCTTTTTTGAGAGAGATGGCTTAGGATGTGTGACGTTGGGGAAAAGAAGAAAACTAGGGGGAAGGAGTAGCATAGTACCCTTTATATTCATTATTATAATATATACTCATGTATGAAATAAATGGTGAGATTCTCCATGGTGAGGCTAGATCATATTATACATGTTTAAGTGATGAGTTAGTTTCACTTGTTGTTCACTGTGCTGTAGCATGTTCTCAATTCTTTTGTATGAGAGGCTTCAGGGAGGATTCTAATGAGTATACAGTTATAACCACCTTATCTATATAATGTTTTTTTCGGGTCACTAGAAGGAAGTTGTAGATTAAAATGGTTTCTACTTGATTGGGGTAGCATGAGCTATTTGGGATTGGGGCTACTATTGTTTTAATATTGTTTTGGAACCTGTCGTGTTTTCGTTCTATTCTAGTAGTTTTTAATGACGTTACATAGTTGTAATTGGGATTTTGATTTATATTTTTGACTGAGTTGGAGTTGGTTGGTGTGTATCTTATCTCTATCATTCGCATGTGTTCACATAGAGGGTAATACCTCCCATTTTTGTGTTTATTATAACCTCAATGCTAGTCGCCAACCTAGGGCCTACTAGAGGTGGAACTCGAGGGCCATTATCACTCCTCCCACATTGATAGACCAAGAGGGGTACACCTTATGGAGAGGAGTCGTGACATGGTTGTTTCTATTATATAGGGAAAATTGAGAAGTAGATAATTTTAGTTACCAAAAAAAATCTCTCCAATTCCATTTTCTATATCCCTTTCAAGAACAAGAAATTCGTCCTTGATTACTTCAAGATACAAGGATGATTTATCAACAAAAATTTAAAAATACCATTGATTCACTATGAAAACTCACATAAATCAACTTGTGTGGCCTGGATTTTAATGGATCCCATTTAGATTGTCACTAGATGGATTCTGCATTAAGATCCTTAGTGAACGACAAATGTAATTTGCAAAAGTTTTTCTAAATATCAAAATCTACATCAATGAAAGAACCTAATACAATGTAACATATTCTTCCAAATCTAAATAAATTAATTGTTAAATTACCGTGATAGATCTTCTCTCAGGTTTTCATTTTTTTATACATTAATTTTTGAAAGATATTTTGTTTATAATTGCATGTACTTAAGTAAAATTGTTATGAATAATCCATCATATCAAAAAAAAAATTGATTCATCTCTCTAACTCAATACAACTATTCCTAGAAAATTTATGTTGTAACAAAAATATCAGATTTTAATTTTATAATCGTTTATTTTTTTATTGAATATTATGAATTTAAATGTTAAGATTTGTTTCATTTTAAATTCATTCTTGATGTATCATTTAAATATATTCGACCTTTTATCCTTTTCTAAAAAAAATGTCCAGTGTAGGTTAATGATTTATGAATTTTACATATGAAGTTCCCATCTTGCAGTTCTAAGGATCTTGTCTTGATAACACAAGAATAGACGACAAATATTCTCATATTACATGTTGTGTATAAACTTTCATTGTAGAGGGACTCATTCATGGATTCTAGTTTATCATGTAATAAGTACATTTCTAATGTAATAAATACTATATTTTTAGACCATCTAGTGTGGCACTTGAGTTATACAGTGTACACACTATGTAGTCCACAAATTTTCATGATGAAAAAACATAGAGTTAAATTATATCCTATAATTAATGCAATACATGTATATAATGCATGATGTGTAAATCTTGTAGCTATACATTCATTGTATTTTGTAATTTTTTAGGAGTACACACTGAGTCCCTATGCATGTAATGTAGATATTAGGTTAAGATATGTTCACACCATATAGTTATTTTCTACACAACATGTACATTACCTATTGATGAATATATGTTAAAAAAATTATTTAATCCTTAAACCATATCAACTTGAGATCCCTGGATCATTATGTGGATAGTACACACTGGTTATTAGGTTTCATGTTACATAAAATATTTATTAATATTTGTAAAATTCAACACTATGAATCATAGGTGTTTTAAATATTTTAAATATTCCATGCATTAAATTATACATAGTACATAATTTTATTGTGTTCCATGGATCATTATGATGAATGTAAAAACCATGTAATTATGACAAATTTCATGTACACAATATTTAATATGAGTCAATTATATATAATTAAACCATACTGAGTAGTTTGGATAGGTAATGGATGTGTTTCATACTAGTATAAATCTATGTGTTCTGTTATTGAGTATTAAATAAAATAATTTTTTTTATTTTAATTAAAATCATAATTGATGATTATTTAAAGGAAATTGGATGAAATAATATAAAATAAATTAGTAGATAAATAATATAATTAATTATATTAATTCATGAATGATTTATCTTATTAAAATAATGAATTGTAAGGAATTCAAGTAAATTATTTTAATTGCTTAATTATTGCATGTGTATGACCGATAATGAGCTCAATAAAAACATTATATGTCTTATAGTTGTTTAATTTATTTCATTTTATGGGTTTTTGATAATTTATTATTAAATTAAAATGATGGAATTTGTTTCTTTCATTCCTTCATTATTATGTTGGACATTCCTATCCAATGTTATTTATTTAGGTCCCAATTAATGAATGATTTATTGACACTTACGTTCTTGTGAGTCAAAGATAAATTTAATAAATGGAGTTTCCCAATATGCATGAGGACATTTTAACATGGTATGTTAATGATTCTAACCATACTAACAGATAGGTGTGCATGGGGAATACTAAAACACCTGAAAATACCAGAATTTGAAGCTATTCCCCTTGTTCATAAGATGAAGTATTGAACACTCAAAAAAATTAATCATTAGATAAGGTCATGATCTATTTATTTAAAAATATATTTATTTTTGTATATTAATTATTTATTTTATTGATTCCTGAAAATAATAAAATCAATAAATGAATTAATGCGCCACTATGAAATCTAAATAAATTGATTATGTGTAAACGTTGTATACAAAATTATTAATTATTTAAATAAAATATACTTAATAATAAAAATATATGTAAAATTATAAAACCTGTAAAAATTATTCATAATAAAATAAAATTCATCTTGTTAATATTAAATCATTAAGTCTTACACTATCTGAATTAAGATGAACCATAGTTTAGTGGGAAGATTAGCCTCCGTTCAAGGCACTCTTAATTATCAGGATCTCTTAATTAATATAGTTGGTAGACAGAACTATGTATGTATTGGTTTTGAGGGCCTTATATAGTCAAATAAAATTGTGGACTCTATGTTGAGGAAATACCATTCGGGATTTCTATATTGTGGAGTCTACTAAATGAAAAAAAGAGCTACAAACCCACAGTTGGGAAGAATACCTACCTAAATACTTTTTAGTAATATTCATAGAATCATTCAAGAATATTTGAAAATAAATATGGATCATTTCCACATTAATTTCTTTGAAACAAGACATTATGACATTAATGGCGAGTGATATTGGGACATGATAAAATATTGGGATATTCAATAAATGTAATTTTTTAATTTATTGCATATATTTTTTTCCAGAAAATTACTAATAGAATACTAATTTATAATTTTAGAGAAAATAGAAGGATTATCATCCATACAATATATATGATCCATATTAGAGGAATAACATCTCATCACTTATAGTAACTTCATGGAATGGTTCAAGCACCTTTTGGTTGTGTTGGACCTGGAATGGAATTCTTACCTGCTAGAATATTCAATATCTGGTATGCATACCAAGGATCCATGTGAAAAATATATAATTTTATAATTTAATATATGTAAATTATTTGGCTAAAGTTCAATTTCTAATTCATTCACCAATGTCTAGTGAACATGAGATGTATCATGAAAACAATGATTCATATACCTTTATTGAGAATCTATATGGAATATATTCATATAGATCATGATAAGGTTATTTTTATATCTCCATGAATATTTTTTATATTATTCATAGATATGTAGCTCAAGCTGGGTCACTTGTATTCATACATATTTGATACATTGAGTTCTAAGGAATTCTTAGTTTTAAAATCCCTAAATAACAAAGCACCGGTCTCAATCATATATCACTAAAATATAAATTTTCTATATTTTTTATGATTTAAATATGGAAAACAATAAGAATCCACTCCCATACCTAATTAAACATATTATCCAAGATGATAAGGTAGTAAAGAACTAAAATCCTTCCATACTTGTGGTGAATAAATATAATTTTAAAATAAAAGAACCCACAGGCCAAGGATTCATCAAAATGACCTTACAAGAAGAGTATGATCAACGGGGAACAAATGGAAGAGGACATTGTCTGTTTCACATGTGGAAGGATGGGAAATTTAAAGAAAAACTGAATCCATTTCAACATGTTATGTATTGAGTAAAAGGTATTTATTTTTATATATTAGAGTTTAGGTACAACATATATTAAACAAATAATTTTACATAAATGTGAACCAAATAGATTCATAAATATTGATTACGGGGAGGTTGATCTATAAGTGTCCAATAAAGATAAGATTGCCTTTGTATCTATCAGTTAATGCCACCTCACATTTTAAATGGGAATGATGACAGTTTTAAAAGGTTGTTATTATGATCTTTCTATTAGTAAAAAAAATTATTTCAATATCTAAACTAGATACTAATAGATTTATTTTCATGCTCAAGAATATTTTTTACTTATTCTATAATGATATAATTTTTTTTATGGTGAAATAGATTTAAATATCAATCATTATGTGTTGGATTATATAACCCAGGTAATGGAAATCGCTACAGAAATTACAAAATATTATTTATACAATACTTAACATTAGCATCTTCATCTTGGCCATGTAAATGAAAATAATTTTACTAAATTATATAAACATGGATATCTATATTCTTTTGAACATAATACACTTACTGTATTTCATTCATGTATACATAATAAATGACCAAATCCCCATTTAGAGGATAATGAGAAAGGTATAAAGAGAATATTTGATTAGTTTAAACTGATGTGCGTTGAGAATTTTTTTTTTGAGTTCATGGGTGGGTAATCATATTTCATAACTTTTATGGTTGTTTTTTGTTAAATATGATAATTTCTTCTCTATAAGGTATAATTTGGATTATTTTGAAAAATTAATTGAGTTCAGGAATGATTCTTAGAACCATAATGGTAAAAATATTAAGAAACAATATGTATACCATGGTGTAAAATATCATAATCAATACTTCATTGATTATTTATATGATTATAGGATTCTATATTAACTCCCTCTACCTTATAAAATTCATTGGATCAGTGTTTGTGAATATAGTATCGCCAACTTATTATACATATTGTGATCAGTAATGAATCATCCGAGTCTTTAATAGTCATTTTGGGGTTACAAATTATAAACAGAAACATGCATACTTAGTTGAGTGTCATCTAATACTATTTATGGAATTTCATACCAATTATGGAATAGAATGAAAGCCTCCTTATAATATATACATATTTAGAGATGTGAATAATTTTCTATGGTCATTTCATGCAATAAACTTACACCATGAAGCATAAGTTGTATCATTATTGGATGTCCCAAAGAAGAAATATTCTACTACCTATATGATCGGGCATACAAACTGGTTGTGGTTGATAGGTATCCATTATTCATTGAGAAATATTATTTATTTAAATGATATAGTGGGATGGAGATAAAATTAAATTAAGTCTATACTCAAGATACTTTCATAAAAAGGATGAAATTCTATAAATTCTTATTGATGATGTTTTTCATGCGATTGGCATATTGTATAGAACTACATTAGTGGTTAGAGACCCAGAATGGTATGTTTCCATAGTAATTTAGGATGGCGACACATTATTATTTGATGATTATTATCTTCAAACCTAAAAGTAATTATTTAATGGCACAGAAAATTAAATGTAATAAGAATCCATGAATTTAGAAATCTATTTGATATACCAAAACCAATATTGAATTTAGGTAGTTCCTCTATTGGATGTAAAGACTGTTTGTTTAAAATGGTATTCATGAAGAAATTGAACATTAAAAAACATGTTTTCTACCTAGAAATCATGCATGGTTACAATATTATTTAATCATAAACAATGTATTAACTATAATGAAACATTTTTACTAGTCTCAATGATAAAATACATCAGAATTAAAAATTCCATTGTATGTTACCATCACTAAAAAGATCAATTTTATGTAAAAATAACCCTCCATAATAGGAAATATCAAGAAGATGTATATATGAAACATCCTAAAGATTATTTAATCCTAATGAATTTAAAAAATGTATGCTGGTTACAAAAAAAAAACACTTTTTGGATTAAATCAATCATCCAAGTCATAGGAAATTTAATTTGATGAACTTATAATAGAATTTTATTTTGAAATGAAAAAATGTGGTCCTTGTGACTATATATTGGTTGGTGTAATTGTGATCATTTTATTAATAGAATATGTTGATGACATATTAATTATTGTAAATGAAATACATGTCTTACATATTATAAAGGAACGATTGAATAAATGATTCCCTATAAAGGACATATAAAAGGAATTATATTTTTTGGATAAATATCTATTGTGATGGATCCAGAGTTTTCAATTATTAATTAAAGGTGCATATATTGATCAGATACTAATTAGATTTTATATGGAACAATCCCATAGGGGGTTGTATCCAATGTCACATAACATTAATCATTTATTAGAAAATGTATCCACAGACACATGAGGGATGAAAAAAATAGAAATGATTCCATATAAATCATTTAATGGGTTATCCATATATGTTATTCTATGTATGAGTCCAGATTCGGCCTACTCATTTATTTTAATATGAATATATCAATTTTATATAGGTGAATATTATTGAATGGAAATAAATTCTCTAATTAACTATATGTGGTTCCCTAAGGATATATTCATGATCTATGTTGGAGATGAAGAACTATTGAACAAATTATATAAAATTAAATGTTTCTAAATAGATAAACACAACAAGATGTCTCATATGAGATAAAAATTTATTTTTAATAGAGGTGTTATGAGTTGTAAGAGTTAAAAGAACGACATGGTCAAATATTATAAAGAAGAGTCTATGTATTTAATTCCTCCTGAAACTACTAAAGAAGCAATATGTTTGTTCAACATCATTTTAGGGAATTACATGTTAACTAGGAATAGATATCTTATAATACTCTATTATTATAATTTTATACCTATTGATGTCATAAATGTTCCAATTTCAAATCACAATAAAATGAACATACTTCACAAGTATCTTATCAAGAGTGGTATTTTGTGGAGATGTGAGGTTGTTTTAAGTATGATTTCAATGGAACACATTATGGTGAACACCTTCACTAATCCATTACTAAACATAAACTTGATTATCATATGATCTCTATAAAACTAAAATATGTAGTTAGTTAGATCAAGTCCGTGTGGGGGTATGTTGAAGTTGGTATCCATGGAAAATAAAATTTTAATTTGATTACAATCATATTTTATGTATTTAATAATAATAAACAAAAATATTAAATATTTTTCATTTTTTGCATGTCTCTGATATAATAATTCCCTATAATTTATATTGAATTGATAAGGTTATAGAGTTTCCCTAGTATTATTTAAAACATGAAGTACATTGATGATATTATAAAATATGGTTCTTTGGTCGAATAACATTCTTTTATGGGAAATATAAAAACATATTTTCCTGAGTATGTAATCACAAGAGTAAGATGATTCATCTCTTGAAAATTTCACATGGTAATCTTTAGGAATGGAGATTATCATAACTATCCAGGGTACATAAGTTTTTTATGTTTTGGTGTCATCAGATATTACTATCTTTGATCGTGTTTGATGGACCATATTTTGTAATATTTTTATTAATACATGTTATAACCCACTCATTTATATGTATTTTATAAACCATGATAATAAAAAATTCATAGAGAAGTCATATACATTGGGTGGATCATGATTAATTCGTTATTGATGAATTAATTGAGTATGGATTTGTCTATTCCGTCTTTATGTAAGCCGATATATTGGCACATTGATAGGAATAGAAAGATAATATCAAATTAAATTGACATAGTGTAACAGTCTGTTTTACATTAAATAATATAATAAATTCATATCAAGCATATAGGTTGGTGACATAGATGTGTAACCATTATGAAGATATATTTTGAAATATGGATTATAATACATAGTGAGTGATCGTGTGTGGTTTTTAGGATTGAATCATTATGTTCTATCTATTTAGTTCCCTAACTTATTGATAAAAAGTATTTAACTTCTTCTGGTAAGAATGCGAAATGTTAATTAAACAATACTATAGGGTCACACATTAGTTTTTTTGACTGATCTCAATTATATTACATGTGAATTAAAATTATAGAATATATATTATCATTAATACTGAGTTATAATATTATTAATGTTTATCGATCAAAAAAATTTAATGAATAAAATATTTAATTGGGCATTCAATAAATAATTTTGAATTTCAACTAACCAAGATAGTTTCCTGTGATTAATATTAATTTACAATCCAGTAAAATAATATTTTTTTTATGAAAGTTATAGTATGCGCAACAAAATAATATTATTTTTATATTTAATTTTATTTTTATTTCTAATTCTATTTTATGGTGTTTAATAACGGTTGTTATTTTATTTATGGTCCAACATGAAATTAAATAAAATTTTAACCTAATCCCTATATATATAAATAGATGGTTATGTCTATTGTGTAGTTTTAATCAAGAAATAGACAATCATTGTGCATAATGTATTCCTCTCTGAAATATCTTATTTATTCCCCCTCATGAATAAAGTATTCTAGTGTGATTCCTTCAAGATCTGGAAGAATGTGATTAAAATGAATGACACAAAAAAAATTCACCATGCTAGTGCCCAAAAAATCAATTAGTTTCGCAAAAAGGTCAAAGGAGAACATGTGGATCACCACTTGAGAGATTCAACACCTGGATACTTATTGCACAAAACAGTAATCCAAAAGAGGGTTTTTATACAATCAACATCCACAAAAAAGAATGATCTTAATAAAAGGTAAAATATTCTTCCAAATATTTTTAAACTAATTATAAATATAATGTGAATGATCCCATCTATGGGATCTAGGTTTCCTTACATTAATTTTTTATGGATGTTTTTTTCATTGAGTTCACATCCTTGAAAATATTTTAAATGATCTATCATATAAAAAACAGAGGATTTATCATCTTTACTATAACTTCTACATTCCCTATAACCATCACCCCCACTATCCAACAGTTCCCATAAATATTAAGGATTAACAATATAATTTCTATCCCATAGGGTCCCCACAAGATCGAGTATCCTATTCAAGAATAATATCATTTTTTTCTATATCATGGGCCAACTACTACCCTAGATGGTCGAGTGGTGATAGAGTTGGAAGTCACAAGAACTTTCAACCAACATTTCCCCACTGCTCCAAGATAGTCCATAAAAAACACGTACATGTAAAAGGATACCTGATTGGATCAATTCTAATTATTGAGAAATAATATAATCCAAGGGATAATGATTAGCTGTATACTCTTTATAAATAAGGGGGGGAAATTAGGACGCCATATCGTGTCAAATTATTCTAGAAAATTTCCCCAACCAACATCATAATACTTATAAAAGGAGATACTTCATAACATACAGTAAATTATTTTGGGAAAACTATGTGCTAAACCAAGGTGAATGAAAACATATTATATGTATATTAAAGGGGAAAACAAGTTTCAATCCTATAGGATACACAAAAATCATAGAATAAACCCAAATCAATACACCTCACACATTTGAATCCACTGGTACCTATAATTTATTAACTTCCATATTTATTCTCTGGCATATAATACTAAATATAAAATAATCTAATGATAGAAATAATAGATCAAAACAACATAATAAAATTTCAACAAATATTTTATTTATATGGACTCTCTTTAATGAATGAAACTTGAATATTTCATGTGATGTAATTTGCCTAATTTTCTTGAGTAAATGAACATCAAATATCCAAAATCAGTATACCAACATAATGTGCATTACCAAATTTGTATTTGAATTAGGTGACATCAAAAAATAAACATAATCAATTATCATTTCATGAAAACTCATAGGTAATCCATGCAGTGATAGCTAAACACTAACATATTTCACTTACCTGAGTCACAACCATCATATGTACTATCTACTCAATCCAAAATCAAATAATGAAAAATAAAATAATTTATTATAGTTGACCTTATATTGAAATTTAATGAAACCTTGTCAAAAATCAATGGGTTTTACCAATAATTCCACATGACATCACGAATTCCTCCCCATATAAAAGTGGTATTTTTATATTATTGAATTCCAAGAGGTATGTCATGGAGAGACAATTACCTTGGTAAAATATAATCATTATATTAAATATTTTAAGATAAAAAATAATTACCAATATAAAAGGAGTTCCTTAATCATCATAGTTTCATTATATAAATAATGATCTAACCCGTGCAATGGATATAGGAATATTTTTCCACATAACCCAAAATAATTAAAAGTATCCAACTTGAAATGTGAAAATGTACGAGGTAAAGGTCACCAAAAAGGAACAACTGCATAAATACAAGCCTGAATTCCATCCAAAAGATCCCACACCATCCTTAATTTCCTACCCATTATCCCAACATAGGGGTTTTACCTTAACCGGATCCTTATTCAATAAATCATCACACGCACTAAGGTTCCATGTTGAGTGTGAGTAAGAAACCTATTAGGATTACACCAACAGGTCAATGAACATATCTTCATATGATAAACAGGTCAAATGTATTTAAAAAAGGCACATGTAAGAAATATGTGTACCATAGAAGTAATAGGTGTACATTAGGTCCTTATATATTGGCTCTACCTATTTTATCTTGATACTAGATAGAATTTCAACCATCAACCCAACACTTCCCAATCGGTGGGATAGACTAAAAACATGTCTAACGCATCCCCATTAAATTCATTTCCGATTTATATTTTAAAAAAACATCTGACACATTCCCCTTGGGGAAAGGTATATATTTATCAATATGCGTGATTAATTATAAAAGAATAAAGAACGGAACATATAATAATAGATACATAATGGAAGTAAAATAATAACTAATTTTCAAGAAATATACATAGAAAATACAAATCCATAGATATAAAAATAAAATCATTTCACTTTGTTGGATTCACAATAATACCTCAAGTGAAAATACATCAATTATAGGTTTCTTGAGGCCATAAACGAATACTTAATGTGATCAACCACAAATCATACATATCATGGGATAAAAAAATAAGAAAAATATTGGGCCAATATACTATATAAAAATTGTTTTGTGATAAGGACCACCAACATTATGTTTTTTTACATTTACATGAAGGGTTTTTAAATGGTGTTCTCACCTAAACCTTGTTCTCACATAAACTGAAACAGACATTCCATGAACTCCTTAAAACATTTCCTATAGAGATTCAGAATGGTTTGATGATAAAATTAAATATGGGGTTATAAAAATGAATATATCAATAATTTAACTAAATTTCAACACAAATAATTGATTCTTTAATGTTCGGCTAGGGAATGATGAAATTCGTCACACATGTAAAGAAAAACAATGTAAAAGAGGTGTGAGGATCTTCTGAGTCGGAATAAATGAGAGAAGGTCCCAAAATTGCATAATTTGATCTCCTATAAATGTCACATAAGGCTATAAGTTTTTCTCTTTTGGAGCATTTATTATTTTTTCTATAAATTAAGGGAAAAACAAGGGAGATGGAAAAATTGATCAATAGTGTAAGAGAATAAATTAAAATCTCAATAAATATATCATATGATTCAAATTTTAAATTGATGATATCTGATAAGGTAGGTGATCAGTTTCTCCATTATAATGTCCACATTACTACCATCATTCCATCCACCATGTCCTATACATGGCTGTGGTGTTCTTAAACACACCATCCCAAATTGGAAAGCCTTGTTGTTTTCCACCTCATCCCATGATTTTTCCCTCACTATCCCATCCAAAACAAGAAAGTTAATGTTTTCCAATCCATATAATAAGAACATTTATTGATAAACACTCCATAGAAAATTATGTTTTTCCCTTTTCTAATTTTATACTGAAGTACACCATGGACAAAATGGATAACATTACAATATAATGGTGTTCATTTGGAACTAAAAACATCTAAAACCAACATATAACATTCTAAAAAACTCAAAAACAAAACAGACACATCTCTTCACCATTAAAAGTCAGGGAAAATCGTGTTAGGCATTCCGAAACATTCATTTACATACCCACTAAAATATAGGGATTTAAAAAGGAGATTATTTAAGAATTTTTCTTTCCTTTGTAAGACTAAACACCTTATCAGTAATCCTCTATAGGTAAAAACCAATAAAATACATTTCAGATATGATATCCTAAATTAACACATTATGAAATACACTCTAGAATTCAATTTGATATAGAATGAATGTATTGAACATGGAATGATCCCTTGAAGAGTGTAATACCGAGGCACCACCACACCTTATGGTGTACATACAAGTTTAAATAGGCTAGTGTAAATTCTTGTGGTTTAATAATATAAATATTGGATTTTTTTTCACACTATAAAATATGTAATAAAACACCTTATATTTAAGGACACATTTAGTTTGACATTTACTCATGTTCATTACACAAAGTGCATAAGCTATTAATAAATAGTTATAGGAAGAATATAAAATATAACCAAAATAATAAAATAATAAGAATTTGTCATACCATAAATTCCAATTCAAAATAATCTTTTTTTTAAAGTGAATGAAACTAGAAAATTACTCCATGTACATACATAAGAAAATCCCAACGTACCCTAATAAACTAAAATTAAAATCCCCATATCTGAGAACTATTATAGATATATTCTAAGATAATAATAGTATTGAAGAATGAACCATCCCTAAATACCCTAAATATGAAATAAATTAATTCACATAAACTCCACAATCCAGGTGATACTAACTCCCATTATTCAATGCTTTAACATTACCTTAATCGTGTAAATTTTTTTTACATGTGTCACATAGGGACATATATAAGGTATTAGTATGTTATAAATTGTAAGAAATTCCACTCAACTATTATATGATTTTTATAAATTGAAAAATATTTAGTATTTATATATATGATGATGAAATATTAACAAAAAACAACATGTTTTATCCAGGATGTCGAACATGAATATAAACAATAATAATTAATCCCAAATATATGGAGAATCTATACCATTTACCAATTTCTTCCCATTATATGAATATTAGATGTATTAATATTCTAGAGTTATTGTAAACCTCAAATAATGAGGGGAATCATAATGGTGTATAACAGATTCATGTTGCGCCACCCATCCCTGGGAGAAATAAAATGGGGTATAATAATGTTAGGTAGCAACAAAATTCCTAATGGGGAAGGAAATAGTTTATACTAAAGTTAAGGGTTTACAATCCTATCCCAAAATTTCAAAATATATATAAATAATTGAAGTGCATCCCTAGAAATATTTGATAATCATAGGTATACCGTTCTTGTTCACAAGCTCTTGTAAATATATTTTAATAGTTATAGTTATGAAAATACTATACACAAATACTAACAAAAAAATTAATTTTCCATTATGAGTATAATATCACAATAAATATGGCACACTAATAAGTTATTAGGAAAGGGTAAATGAATTTGTACATTAAATAATTCATTAGAAAATTATAATTTTAAATTCGACCAACTAAAAACATTTCCCAAATTAATTAACAGATTTATAGGACCCATTATTTCATAAAAAATAATCTTAATTTGGTTCACTCATCTCCATAATAATACTAGACCAACAATTTTTGGGTATGGTCAAATGAACGGGTTTCCTAATCAAATAAATTAGGAACACCTAATAATGTCCTAAATGATAAAGGTATATCACTATGAGAATGATTGATCTGAACTAATTTTATAGATATTAGTAGTTTACTCACTATACAAAGGGAATAAGGAAACATGAAATAATATATACAATCACTCATTACTAATATAATGACAAAGCCCTAAAAATATTTATCTATAAGTAAACCCCAATTAAACATAATATTGAACACATCCTAAAAAATTAAAAAGTATAGTTTTGAGTTTTTTATAGAAAGAAAGAAAAATTAAAATGGGACTCAAGGGATCCATCCCTAAATCCTTGATAAAGGTGATATTTTTTGAAGACATGTAGATTCATGAATTTATAATTTAGTATTCCGATTATTAAATAACTAAATTGAACATTATTGGGTCAAATAAGGGATTTAATGGCATAAATATATTGATTTCTCATGAAATATGGGGTTGGTTAGTTAATATGGAATTTAAATGATTAAAATACCTTTAATTAAAATTATTATGACCTTGTGTATATCAAGTACTCATCCCATGGTCATTGGGTACCCAATGGAATCAATTAAAGATCCTACATCAACTAGTACATTATTGTGTAACCAGTCCAAGACCAACGGGTACTTGGTGCATCTACTAGACTCTTCTCATTCACATCTATCCTCAATCATCTCTTCAATTTTATTTAACTCTCCTCAGTATAAATAAAAAATAATTATGAAATTATATAGATTAATTTAATGAGGTACAAAGTAGAGAATATGTGGGACATCACATAATCATACCTATTTTCAAAATAACCCATAATAATAACACAATTCAATTCCTAAAAACCAAGAAATAAAGGTAAATTTAAAACATTAATAATGAGAGACATTGTGACCACTCCACCATTAGGCTTCATGTCCTTCAGAATAATCTCAAAACATTCAACATGGTATCAATTAATATTCAAATATAATATTATTATATAATAAAAATAATATGAATATTTAGAAAAAATCTGATACTAACTCATAGAAATTTAAAACTCTATGATATAGTATTGAAAATAACACCTATCCAATATTCAAAATAAGATGAAAATAATATATGATCTATGTAATAAATTTTATGATCACTAGAAATAATAATATCCCGATTCCATTATCACCAATATCAATCATGGATGAAAAAGAAGGAATATAAAGAATATTTATGATATAGACATATCCATAATATTGAACCATAATTTATCAAATGATTCAATTTTTAACAAATTATTAAATATTTTATAATGATATATAACTCATTCAGGATATATAGAAGAATAAATAATTATTTTCAAATAATAAAAAATTTAGATCAAACCACTCACCTCCATAATTTAAATTAACCATATTATAAATTTAAATTCCATTTAATAAAAACGCATATTATTCAGTAATAATGTATATTGATTATTCATTTTATTTTCCTCAAGTCTTTTTGATATGCTACAAACATATTATATTATTATTGACATGTTTGGGTGGGGTAGAGGTGGCTTCTTGAATCAAAATTTTATCAAATAGAAAGATATATAATAAATCATATGTAATACTGATAGATGGAATGATACAATACGTTTTCTTAAAGATCAATTCTATTGTATATTGCATGAGACTAGAAAATATTGGACTAAATCCATAAGAGAATAACGAATTAACCCAAACCTTCCTTAGTTACTCAAGGGTCAGCCAAAATTATACCCACTAAGAATATATATGTCTTACTTCCTCAGTCCCTAGAGTAATATCTCTTATATATATATTAAAATCCAATACCAAATTTACCTTAGTTCTATCTAAAATAATTTCACAATGATAGTGACTAGATCACCTTATGAGTTTTTACAATTTCTTCACAACACCACAGTCTAACATCCTGGTCCATAGAAGATAGTGAAATTATTGAAGTTTTAACGACATGAATGATTGATATGGATTTTACATTTAAAATATTTAAAATAATACTTTAAGAATAGTCTAACTTTTCTAATGACCTATCTATATCGTCACAACTCTAATAACATTAGAAGTTTATTAAGATCTATATATTGAAAATAAATCTATTTAAATTTGATTAAATTATATGAATATTAAATACCATAAAACAAATTTCCAAATAATCAATATAGTCTAAATGGTGAGTAGGAAAAAAAGTACCTTGATAATATATATAAGATAATACCAATACTCCATTAAAAATAAAAAAAATGAAATTTCTGATGTGTGGGAACTCTTGAAGAGAAATCATTGGGCATCCTTTATGATGAATCCAATACCATTAATCAAAATTCCAAAAACATATAATACACTCCAAAAAAACTCTTGACTCTAGGTGTGACTATCTTCCATGCAATGTAAATATAACATTTTTGATCTCATATTGAAAATATTTTATGCATTTACCATGGAGATATATGTTGGGTGGGAAAATATTATACCTAGTAAGTTGTCACCACCACACAAAAATATGATTACTGTAAACTAATGTGTATATATAAACAAAACAATCACAAAATAACATGATAACTGTAATCAATATGTTTTCAAAATATAAACATCATGAATAAACTAGACTATAAATAACACAGAATAACTAGTTGATACTTACTATTCTAACTTCTTCAAGACAAAAACGGTAATATGGGATAAATGTATATACTAGATTTGGGGTGAAACACCTATATCTAGGGGAAAAGGAATGGACTATAATATATTTTGGGTGTGTCACCCAATAAAATGGAATAGGGAATGGTTAAAACAAGGTTCATGGTATGTCACCCATCTTGGGGAATGGGAATTGTGTAAACTATATTCAATGTTCTGTAGGATGATACGAAACAATCACCCTTTTTATGTAAGGATTTTCAATTTGATCTCATAAAGTGATTATATATATTTATATAACTTTACTTTGATCATAAAAATATAATATTTTAGATATATAAATTTGAAATCGATAAATATTACTTATAGTCATTATTATATGCATCAATTAAGGGAACATGAATATTGACCAGGGATACTGATTAGTAATATAACATAGGGAAATCTAATCATATATCCATGAAATCAATTCAGTGTAATGTTTATTAATTAGATTAATCCAAATTTTCCAAAAATTATAAATGATTTACAAAATATGTTATAAATGAAAAACACTATATTTTGATTAGTTTCAATTAGTCAGATTTGAAATCTAATATAACACTTTTTTATATGAATGGATTGTAGGGGTAGTCTACTCAAATAAATAATGAACGCTTCCTCATGTTCCGATGGATCAATATATGAATCCACAAGATTGATTTCTCTAACATACGGTGAGTGATATTGGGGTTTTAAACACTATCATTATAAAAACCATAATCCAAAAATAATAATATGATTACGATAAGCCCACATAGACTCAATAATCACAAATAGATGGCATAAGAAAACCCCAAGTGAAAATTATATTTCTTATCACATGAAATTTATGATGAAAGGACTTGAGATTCAATAATAATGAAACAAAAAATGAAATGAAGGACTGATTTCGGCTTACCCAAAGGATATCTGGATGTGTGTAACATCCCATAATTTTATTACATACTTATTTCAATTGAAATTAATATTTTTTATTTTTTTACATGTGACACTCAATTTAGAATGTATTATTAAAAACCCCATGTTTAAACAAAACATGTCATATTGCTAAAATATTATTATATGGTAGTTATCAACTAGACATTGGAATAGTGGTTTTGAATATGATTAACTGAATTATGAAAATATATGGTTTACACATTTATATAAAATTTATTCTTTTGTAACCCATTTATTTTAAATGAATATAAGAAAAATATTTGAAAATAAAGGAATTATTTCTCTAAAAAACTATTTTTATGCACACAAATATGTTTTTAAAAACTAAAATAAAAAAAACTTCTGCAAAAATAATGTAATAAAATTTATAAATTATATATTCAATCATATATTTAATATTCATATTATCTATTTTTTATAAAATTATAATAATAAATCCTATTTTATGTATAAAAACTTTATTTTTCTTAAATTTTTTTCACCATTAATGACATTTTTTTAAAGACAATAAAATTTAGAAAAATTATTTTAAAATATAACGTTTATTTTTAAATAATAATAATAAAATTATATTCGGGAAAAATATATAATTTTTTGACCCAAATAAATTTTTTAATGAAAAGTAAAAATAATGAATTTTGATTGAAAAATGTATTTTTATTTAAATTATTTATAAATATAAATTATATTATTAATTGGTTATAAATTAAAATATTTTATAAAATATTTTTATTAATAAAATCAATTTTATTAAAATAATCTCTATATTTATGTTTTATTTAAAATCATTGGAAACCATTGAATTTAAATTTTCAACTTTTATTAATGGAATTTGAAAAAAAAAATTTCTAATAATACCAATTTATATTATATAATATGTTCATCTTAATTATTTATTAGAATTGGTAGTGAAAATAGTTAAAATTAATTTTCACAGTTAATGAAAAGATGGGATTACCAGTAGTCAAAATAGAAATTAACTATTAAAATGATTTAAAAATAATATAAAATCTATTTTATATCCATATTTATATCCAAGGACGTTTAACTCTATAAAATACATCAATTTAGATCACTTTATCCTCATTGAACATTTGGAGACCCCTTTTTCTTTTCAAATATTTTTATGTGTTCCACTCACCTCACTTATAAAATGACATCCCCATCCTCTCCATATTACACCATAAACCATTTTTAATTGGACAATTAATAATTAAATAACTTTCCAAAATAACTTTTTTCAACCTAGAAAAATTATGTTTGGATGAAATATATGATATAAAGTCATTCGATGCAATCCTACAGAGGGTACCCAATAATGATGTAACATTCTTCAAAGTGAATTTTTATTTTATTTCCCCCTATAATTCCATAAATTATTGTTAAACTGTGATGATATAATAACATAAATATCTTAAATAATCTAAGGTATTATTTAAGTTCATTTCCAATAACCATCTTCACTTTAATCAAATGGGTTATCAAAATATCATTCTTTTATGTTGCGGATAACAGCCTTGCGAATAGATTTTATCTGTTTTTCCATTACCAAATTCCACGGTCATGTATTATTAAATTTATAAAATATATATATGATATATTTATAATAATTATACATATATATTAATTATATCATATATAATTTTTTAACTTCCATTCTGTAGAGGATTTGATAACGTTGATCATGTGTACGGAGGAATACTACCTCATGAAGCGATATGATATGTTTTTCACTAATTCTTTAAATTAAATATAATAATGATATAGTTCGTGAATATAAGTAACATACATGTCATAATATTTATATTGAGGAAATATTTATAATTCCTAAAAAGTAATATATCATAATTTTAAATTTTTTTGAAACTCAACGACGGTAACACCATTCACATACCTCTGGACAACCTCCTTCACGAAGTGATTTGAATTTCTCTTCTAACCAAAGCATCATATGGATGATTAGTATATGTATTATTAAATTAATATTTTTTATTTATTTTATTATAATTATTACTTAGAGATAAAATATTACATACAATTGTTCTATAATGATCGTTGAAAAATTGAATTGTTACTCAATTGAATGTACAATGTACCATCTTCATGATCGAAACATACTTCATTTTAAAATACCAGCCACCTTGATTTTTTCTAAAATTACAAAGGATTAATAAATATTAAAATTATTTCTTGGTTATTATTTTTTATATTACATAGCAGTGATAAAATTAATGATAAAAAAATCATAAATCGAAACATATATAAAAAAAATGTGGTTATTAACTAAAACATGATTTTAATGAAGAATTGGTAATAAAAACATAATAAATTCTCATATGAAAATAATTTTTTTAATAATATATATAATAATAAGTCTATATTATATTTATAATAAACTTATATTTATTATATCATTGGATCAATTGTTTATGAATGAATTCAAGAGTTAATGTAAGGAATTGTAGTCTCTCTTTTATTTTTAGGAGACGTATTAAAATTCACCACCCATTTATTTTTTTGTGATGTATATACTGAAAAAATGACATATTATATCATTAATTTCATTATTTTATTGATATATAAGGTTCTATTTTAAAATATTCTTTATTTGGGCTTGAAATTTAATATATTACTAAAGTGGTATGGTATTTGGATGTCACTTTTTTACTTATATTAGATACAAGTAATATTAAACACTTATTTCTAATTTGAGATGTATATTCTATCCATAAATGTATTTTATATTATTTCTGATGAAAATTATTTTTATTTACATATCCATTTTATTATCTCTATTTTATGGGATTTACAGTTCAAAAGATACCCAAGACGTATGGGAGGTTGGCCGTATTTTTTCTTATTTGAGACAATTGTTATATAATACACCATTATTGTTTATGAGGTGTATATGCATACCCATTAACATCAAAAATATTTAATTTCATTATTATAATTATATTATATGTTTAAAATAATTGTATTCTTAAATGGGGCTTACTATTCACGTTACCAAAGTTCTATGGTTTTTATATTACAATATTCTCATTTATGGGGATTGATCATGATTATTATTAAAATGATTAAATATTGTGATATTCTTCTCAAAATATTATTTTATTTTCCTTTACATATTTCTATATAATACATGTTTCCCTTCATTTTTTAATCTTTATGTACTAAATCATTCAAAATAATTTTTTTTAGTAAAAATCGTTTTTATATCTCTCATTGGTCAGAAACATTTCTTTATTTGAAAACCTTGTATTTTTTAAATAAAATATTTTCTTAACATTAATAAAAATTATTCATAAAATGTATTTTTAACCATGTTATATTTTTTACAATATGTTTTTAAATGAATCTTCTCTGTATTTTCTAAACAATACTGATTTGATGTTTACCAAAAAATTAAAAGGAATATTTCTTCTAACGCTTATGAAATGAACCAAAATTTATTCCATTATGACTATTGTTTACTTTCCATATTACGTTATATGTTTTCCTGATTATTTTTTGATAAAATTATTTTAAAAAATATTTAAAAATATTTTTCAAATACTATTTTATGGTTTCTTTAAGATATGTTTTAAATGGTTTTCAAATATTCATTTATAATTCAACATGTTATTATCAAATAAAAATATTTTCAAAATGTTTTAAAAATATTTTTAAAAGGGTAAATGATATTTTCATTATGAAATATTTCAAATTAGTTTTAATATTTCATTATAATTTTCAATAAATACAATTAATGGAAATAATTTCCAAAATGATTTATGAGTAATTAGTTTCTAAAATAATGTTTCAAATAATAGTTACATTCCTCTAGAAATATTCCATGTTTTTATCTTTCAAAATAATTTCCCATTTATGATGAAATACATTGATGTATGTTTATATTTAATATAGATATGTTGCAAGGATACCATTATAAATTGTTTCCTGAATGGTTAATGTTTATTGTTAAGTGAGTATTATTAGATTCATTTATCTACCATGGGTTTTACCATGTTACGATTATTTTGAAACACATTTCATTCTTCATGGGTTATTCTATGATGAATTGATGAAATGACTACGAAACTTTTCAATTTTACACATATTATTTTATGATGTTATTTTTATAAAATACATTTCATTTCATGGGTTTGGAGAATAATAATTTTTCATTAACATTTGGAGTTTATATTCTTGGATTTATAATGTGATGGTTGTCACATTATAACCATGGATAGTGGTTATGTTATAAAAAATAAAAATGGTTACCTTATAACAAAATAATTGAGGGACCCATATATCAATCTAATTAATTGGGTAAATATTTATTTGTCAGTGTATAGAGAAGACTCAAAGGAGTAAACATGTTTCTATATGGTTCATTTTCTACAATGATGGTCTCAGGGTGAACCATGACTATTATGATAGTTTTTGGAGTGAACTCATTAAACTGAGTTATCATAGGTATGGATCCTTTACTACAATGTAAACGATTATATATGATTAAATTAATTAAATATTTCCCCATCTTAGGCCAATGTTATACCCCCATAGTTCATGCCCTTCATTTTTCTTCTGATTCATGTCTTCTGAAAAATAGATATTTAATATTTGACTCCAGGCACTGATCTATGATATGAAATTTATAGTTTTATTATGTTACACAAATGTTCACATACAATTACGTTTAGGTCATTCTTATTTGTTTCCCCTTTCTTACCTTTCTAAGAATCTGATCTCACCCTTTCCTAGGTTTCCTTTCCCCATGTCAAGATAGGATGTTATTAATAGGGTGTGTTTATGAGGAGTAATAAAAGAGAATATATTAATGGGATAAGAGAAATATATTTTAAAAAATTATAATATTTTATACCTTGTATCCAAATACACAAAAAATAAGGGTTCTCATTGGTGGGTTGTGTATTGTATTATATATTCGTCTAAAAAGATGTAATATCTATGTATCGAAGGACTAGATTTCCATTTTTGTTATCAGAATAAATGTTTTTATAACATTTAGAAACCAAAATAAAAAACCCTATGTGATATCACAAAAAATGTTTATAAGTATATTTCTATGGATGTCAGTAAGGGTGTGTCTTAGGATGAGTCATGGTTTCAGAAAATGTCCTAGAATATTGGTAATGGATAGTTCAATAAGACTACCAGAAATTGCATCCGTATATAGATTCTATAAGTTTATTTGGATAAATAATAAAGGTATATTGGGGTAATATCTCTTAAACAGTTACATCGATATGGAATTTATCATCACCTAGTGAACGAAAATGGTTCATTCGACGCACCATGTTTGACACTCCTGAGCAATATTCTTTGGAAATTAACTAACTCTTTACAATCTATCATAAATGACTTTGAAAAATGATGAATTTGAATGGAAAGAGATAAAAATTAGGTTTAATATATTAAAATATCATATCATCATTTAGACATCTTGTAAGTGATTTTTCTTATTTTTTTGGTTTTTAACTATGATTAGTTTTTTACGCACATTGATTTTTGTTTTTGGTAAATGGGAGGAACTAGATGAAACATGGTTAACATTGAATTTGATGGAATATTTTAATATGGGAATCAAAATGGTATGATTACTGGAGTGAAGGTCCTAATGATTATTCCAAATCAGCAATCATGATGCAATATTAATAACGTTCACCATAACAAAGTCTCAAATTCACAAAATAAGATATTTATTGAGTTCTTTGAGAGTTAAATTAGTGGAGACCATATAGGATGAAAGATTCAGATTCTAATATTTTGATAATGTGTGAAGAAGAACTCGAGGGAAGTCATAGAGATAAGAGAAGATGTTTTGGCATGAGAAAATAAGGACCCAAAATCAAGTAAATAAAATATAAAATATAAAATATTTTAATAATGTAATTTATGAGAATAATGTTCCCCATAATGTATCATAAGCAATAGAATTTTTCAAATGTACAAAGTAAGTGAGTTATAAAAATTGCTTTCTTAAGGCGTAAAATTGTTAAGAGAATCAGTATGTTTGTATGTTTAATAACTTTATTGTTCATGATAAATAGACTATGAATGCCATATGAGATGAAATAGGTATTAATCAATAAAATGATAAATCCTATTTAATTGTTTGTGATGTAATTTGGATGATTAAAATTTTAATGTATTTGAAGTCAAGGATTATGTTGTATGTGTCCTGAAATAAATAAGTATTTTTCAGTATATTTTTTCCATTAATGATTTTATAATTTTTGTTAAATGGTACATATGGAAAATAAAATTAATTTAATTTGAAGGTGATATTTTTATTAACACATGATAACCCATAAAATGTTCTTGGTGTTGAGATAATTATATTTAGATAATCAGATATTTGACATGAAATATTAAATTTTATAGTATTAATAACTTAGTAATAGATTAATGATTTTTCCAAATTGTGAATTACAGTATCATTGATGGAGTTTACATCATTTTTTTAATATATCTAATAATCTATGGTTTATGAAAATTATTAGTAATCATGCATCTTTTGAATATGTTTTTATTGAAATTCATCTTATTACCATTATAAGAGAGAATACATAATAGATGTAATCAAATTTTGTGTATGTGATAATTAATAAGAACATTATGAAATATGGGGGATTAATGTTATGTTTATTTTGATAAATTTGGTGAACTTATTTCAAAAAATTAATTTTGGAAGGGTTATAAGGTTATCAATTTAAGGAATGGATTATTTTTTTCATTGGATGAGGTTGTTGAGATTAATGTATTAGTCTATGATATGACGATTTATACATATTAAATAACTAAAAATGTATTTTTTATATAGATTTAAGGATTGGATTATCATTATATTATGGATCTTATTTATTGTTTTAGACATGAAAAAATAAAACTATTGTAGTAATATATGAATATAAATTTGATCAAGGCACATCTAAAGAACAAATATGTTCCTTGAAATAAAAAGATATAAAGTAATTATACTTTCATATTTTCTCAGTCTAAATGGAAACTTATATCCACTAAATTACGAAGAGGATCCAAAAATATTCCTTTTTTATTATCATCATTTTTATTGATATCAATTATTGTTTAGAGACCACTTTGGTTTATGGATTTGTGCTCATTAACTTTATCCAGAAAATATTCTCTATCACTCTCCATGAATATTTGGGTGTCTGTTTCAATTTATCAGTTCATGTAACACATATGTTCTCATACATTATATCCTAGTATTTTTCTTCATAACGTCATTCACTCATCTGTTTCACTTTTTTATGAGGATGTTTTAATAACCCTTTCTATAATTTGGGTTTCTCTGAAAGAATTCTCAAATGTTAAACCATTGATGGGGAAAAATAATTTAAATGGTGATATTAATTTTAAGGGATGTAGATTGTAACACATGTAGGTTTTTTGAAATATTTCTTTCAAATGAATTTAATACTTTTGAATATTTTTTGTTATATATAGGCTGGGGATCAGTTTGTGTTACATGCAAAACTCAGTTTAAATTAAATGTGCCATATTATTAAGATATTATCTAATGAATGTTTTCACATAGGTGTTTTGATAGAGGTTATGAATAGTATTAATTAAATTATGAAAAAATTATGTTTTAAAAAATTATGTAAAATTAATTCTTTACATGCCAATTAATAACATATGAAAATCAAAAACCTGAAAATAAAGTAAATCAATCTATGAAAAAAATATTATTATGAAAAATACATGTTTTACTATAAAAAATTAAACCAAAAAATTTATTGAATGATTATAATGAAATAAATGTAGAATATATTCAACCAACTATATAACGTTCATCTTATTTGATTTCTAATAAATACATTAGAATAAACCAATTTGTATTAATAAAAACAATATTTTTTTACAAAATTGTTTTGTCACTTTTCTACACACTTATTCTAAGACCAATTTCTAATAAAATTATTATATTCATTTGATAAAATATTTTTTTACAAAAATAATGATTTAAATATTATATTTGGGTGATTTTTTTAGATTTCTTGATAAAATTAATTTTTTGATATATAGAGAAATATACTTATATAAGATTGAAAAATACATTTTCATATAAATTATTTATAATATTAAATTATATTTTTAATTAGTGTAAAATAAAAACTATGTATATTAAATATCTATTGATATAAATTTTTCTTTTTAATCATTTTCATATTAAATTTTGTATAAAATTTTGGAATCATTTGAATTTTTATTTATTTGAATAACCTTCTTCCCCATCGCATCTGCCAGATTGATTTTAAATTAAATTCTAATTTATTATATCTTTTAATTTTAATTTTTTTTCAAATAAATTAATATTGAAAGAAATAAAAGTTAATTACTTTGGTTTACGGTGAAATGTTATTACCAATGGTTAAACTTAGATGATAATTGTTAAAATAACCTAAATGATTTTCTAAAAACAAACGGATGTTCATATCATGATTCTATAATGTATAAATATCAATCATACACCATATTTGAGCCTTTTTATGATAAAATTTTTGTTAATCCTACTAATTTAAAAATATTTACAAGTATCCTACTCACATCACTTATAAAATGTCACCTCTTATCTTATATTCTTCGTATTAAAAACCCTTTTTGATTGAAAAATACTTATGAAATTAACATCCCAAAATACTTCCTCCCATACTATAATCCTTATCAGGAGAATTAATCAAAAAATGTATGTATTTTTTTGAAAACCAAAGGAGGACACCAAAAGAATATGTCATGTACTTCCACGATCATTTTTATTGTATTTCATCCTCCACCTTTATAAATTATTATTAACCCATAATGATATTATTAAATCAATACCTTTAATATTGGGATTTATTTATGTCAAATTAATAACCAGACATATTTGATTTTTCTTAAAATTATTTATGAAATCATCAATCAAGTTTACGGTGGACTAACACCTCACAAACCAATGAAATTTGATTGTTAATTAACACCTCTCAAGGTTTGGTATGATTAAAAATTTAAAGATTATATATTATTTTTAGAACAAAATTATTCATATGGAATAATTATATCTTATATAAATTTTTATTTATCATTTTTTAGGGAATACTGTAACGTTGATCATACTTTTGGAAAACAACAACATCAGGAAGTGATGCAATTATTTTTCAACTAACATATTATGTGGAAGATAATAATGATAATGTAAATGAATATATGTGATAAATATGAAATAATTAGAGTATTCATAAAATATTTATATTTCTAAAACCATAATATAACATTTTCATTCTTAAATTTTCATGTACTAATAGAGGATAATGTTGTTCGTGTAATTATGGAATACCTCCTTCATGAATTTATGTGACTCTCTTTTAACATCACCACACCACATGTATGATTTCTATAAGTATTATTAAAGGAATAAATTTTAATATAATATATAATTATAATTTTTGAAATAAAAAATATTACCTAACTCCTTTTCATAATAATCCTTTTAAATTGAAAATGTTACTCATACATACGTACGACCAACGATCTACATGATCATAATGTACTTAATTTCAGAAAACAATATTTCATTATTGGTCATAAAATTTGAATTTATGTATAAATATTATAAATATTTAATGAATATGTTTTTGTATATTATGTCACCATGTTCAATTTATCAAGACTGAAAATAACAAAACCAAAAATATATGAAAATTATGCAGTAATTACCCAAAATGTGATTTCAACTTAGAATTGTTAATTAAAAGTGTAATTATTGGTCACAAATAGATCATATATTTTATCATGTATATAGGTATTGTTATATAATTTATGTATAATAAACATTTATTTATTATATAGGAGTTTCAAATGTGTATGAAAGAAGTCAAGACTAAAAGTAAGGGATTTCTAGTATCTGTTTTATTTCTGGGAGATATATGAAAGCCGACCTTTTGTTTCTTTTGTGTGGTGTATATACAAAATCATTGAAATGTTATATCATTCATATCATTATATTCATTATATTTAATATTTCATTTGATTTTATTATTTAATGGGGATTTTGATTCAAAATATTATTGTTGTAGTAAGGGATTTCAGTCTCAATTTTTTACTTATGTGAGATACATTCCATATTCAACACTTATTTCATAAATTTGGTGTATATAATATCCATGAACTTATTTTATATTTACCCTCAAAAAATTATTAGGATTTAAATATCCATTTTATAATCAATCTTTCATAGGTTCCATAATTTAAATGACACCCATGCGGTATGGGATCTTTTTTTTCACAATTTTCTATCTTTGAGATATTTATTATGAAATAAACATGTCTTATTTATGAGGTGTATAAGAATTCCCTTTGAAATTTAATTTATTTAATTTATATATACTAATGATATTATATGTTTCATTTTATATTACTCTTTCATGGGTCTTATGACTCTAAATTACAAAAGTGGTGTAGATTTTATGTAACAATGATATTGATTATCATAATTGCTCATGATTATGCATCCAATAACGAAATAATATGATCTAAATATCAATAATATCGTTTATTTTTTTCTCATATCTTTATTTTATGAAAATAATTTTACCTGCCATTTTCCACCCTCTATGTACTCGAGATTTTAATATAAAATTTTAAGTAGAATAATCATTATTTATATATTCTGTCAAAAAATAATTTTTCATTCCAAACCATGTTTCCTAAATATAATTTCAAAAATGTTCCTAAAATTAATAAAAAAATAAATTAATTTAACTAATATTTTCATTTTTATAAAAATATAAAATTATTCGTCTTTTTATTTTCTAAATAATGCTTGTTGGAATTTCACCACAAAATTAAATGGAATCAGTATTTTAATATGTATGGTATGAAAAGAAATCCCTTATAATATGAATCTTATTTTCTAAAATATTTCTATAATTTTTTTTATCAATGAAAAATATGTAAAAAAATATTTAAAACACTTTTTGAAATATGAGTGATATTTTCCGAAATAAATGTTTTAAAACAATTATTACTTTATATGTTTTCAGGGTTATTTTTAGTCAAATTTATTTTAAAATTTATTTTCAAAGAGTAAAGGAAATTTTGATCAAAATTTGTCTAATGTTTTTAAATATTTCATTATATGTTTCTATGCCTATTTTCAAAGAAAATCATTTCTAAATTTTTTATAAATTTATATTTTTATAAAATATTTTTCAAAGAAATGCTATTTTCTGGTTGGAATTTTCCAAGTGATTTGTCTATAAAAATCATTACCAAACTTAGGTGAAATTATTTTATATATTTCTTTTCTTACTTGGTATATTATCCATGGGTACCATTGTCATTCTTTCTCTGAATAGTTTAAATTTGTAATCAAATGATGTTTATGAATCATGTTTCTCTTCAATAGATTTTACAATGATAACATTTTTATGAAACATTATTAATTTTCAATGGATAATGATATGATGGAATGGGGAGATGATTTTGAATCTTATCCCTATTCTATAAGATATAAGTTTATGAAATGAATATAGAATGCCTTACATATCATGGATTTTTCTAAGATTTCTGTTTTCTGGTCTTCTAGAACACATATAGTTTGATTTTCATAATCTGATAGTGGTTATGTTATTTCCTTGTATATTGTTAATTTTTTTAAACAAGGATGGGTTTTACATTATAAAAAATAATCTGTAAGTCCTATATCTCTATATAATTAATTTGAAAAATTGTTACATATAAAGTGATATATAGGAATTTAATGGGGAGTAAACCAGGTTTAGTAAGGGAATTTGTTTAGTATGATGCTCTTGGAAATGAAAATTTTAGAGTATGATGGTTTAGGGAGTGAACTTATTACACTGTTACATCCATGGTAGTGACCCTAGACAATAATGGAAATGATTTTCTATTCGTACCTGCATTAATAATTATTTGTCTTATTCCAATGTGATAATCTCATGGATTATGTTCTTTTATTTTCTTATGATTCACGCCTTATAAACAGCCAATATTTATTCCATGTATTAATATTATTATATTTTATTCGAATGTTATGGTTTTCATATGTTATTATCATGTTCTCATACTGTTTTGTTTGAGTTATACTTACGTATGTTCATTTTTTACCCTTAATGAGCATCTAAGATCAAACTTTCTTATGTTTCACTTCCCCGGATTATGAAGAATGGTTTTTACTAGAATTGATTTTATAACAATACTAAAGGTGTAGAAAATTATGGTCGATGATGAATATATTTCACCAATTTATAACATTTGTTACCAAGTATTCAAATACAATAAACTATTATAGTTCTCATAGTTTTTGTTTGTGTAATTTAACATATATTCACATAAAAATAAGTAACATCCTTGAATTAAAATTATGAAAAAATATAAGGTGAGATACTAGGACCCATTTGAACTTATTAAAAAATTAATTTAATATAGGGATTCCTGAATTGAATATAATGACTAAGGTATATCTTTATAGAGTAAGGAATGACTAATGTGGGATGAAATCTCAATTTATAGGGGTTTAGGTCATCAAAATAAAGATTTTATATTTTTGAAAAAAACTTTTATAAATTTTATGTACATGGGTGTCTACTGGGTACCATGAATATAGATACTAGGTACCTATTAGGTTCAATAAAATACACTCTCTCCACCAAATCCCCAACTAGAACACAGACCAAGGCCATTAAAAACATTATAGATCAATTGTTCATCTCTCCATTCACATAAATCTTCAAAATCCCATGTATATTTCTCTATCATTCAATAAATTAAATTCACTCCAATAAATAATTTATTTATATTAATATCAATTACATAATTTAAAAAAAAATATGGTCATTTGAAATGATGAAAAGTATGTTAATATTAATTTCCAAAAAATTAGGATCATTGAATTAAAATATATGTGCTCTATTTAATCTTATTGAGTATTAATTTAAAAAAATCGAGATATATTATATTCAATTATCATCGTAATTAATTTCTTTTTATTTTTTATAAACAGTTTTAACTCTTCATTCATTATTTCTAAAAATCTTCCCAATCTTATATAGTGTGTGTTTAACCAAATTAGTATGATGTTATATTTTTTATAAATATATTTTCAGTTTATTTTAGGTGGTTGAGATTTCTATAATTGAGTGTTTATGTGTTATTAGTGGAATAGAGAACGATAAAATACAGTTTTGAATGTTTTTAGTTTCACGTCTTTAAAATAATGGCACGATATTTTATTTCTAAGAATAACATATTAATATGAAAGAATGATCATTTGAATGTTTGAGTTACATAATAATAAAAATGTTTTTCCAATGGATAAAAAATATTATATTACTGATACATTGGAATATCTTGGAGTTTTGAACAATTAAATAGGTGATGTATCAAAATAATATAACGCTATTGAATATTAAATCAAAAATAATATTGATGTGTAAAGTAAATAAAAAATTTATAAGTTTCAATAATGCTATATAATCTTATGTAAGAATAAAAATATTATATATATGATTCAATGAGTCAATTTAATATTAATTTAGATATTATAAATGTTAAGTAAAACATAATAGTTATCATCTAAGAATAAATCTGATTATATTTAAGTGTAGCGTGATATTTTCATTGTCTATGTAGTGAAATTACTTAGTTTCATGTATGATTAAAAAAATTCTTATGTGTATCATAATATCTAATATTGAATAATGTTTTTAATTATAAAGTTATTAATCATAATGATTCATATTTGATTAAGCAGTGATTTGAGATAGTATTGATTTTAAAATTTGAAAAAATAATTATCACTCTGAGATATAAGTTTCTCTTTTTAACATCATTATATCTTCACTCAAGAATTTAGTGACCCAAATATTGATCATACATTGATAGGAGATAATATTAGGTTTTTTGTTGTATTTTTAATTGTTTTGTAGGCCTATGGGGAAGATAATGGTTGGTGGATGTTTATAGAAAACTGTGTGGTTTGGTCCAAACAATTGTACACCGTCTTTAGAGGTTCTGGATCATAGTGTGTAGTTTTTCCAACCTATCTATGCACCAACCTACCCAATTGGTCACACCTAGTTATTGGTGGTTTACAAGTAATGTAGGTGGTTAGTTTAATTGTTTTTCTAAACGATGCACCTCAATTAGTATTCTTGTAGGGGTTCACGATAAGGGAATACTGTTACTACTAAATGTGTAGACATACCGAGAAATCTATTCATAATAGTATTAACATACTAGATATTTAATTAAAAATATTTCAACAATAGTTTCATATTTATAGTCACCAATACTTGACCTAAATCATTTTTTGGTGTCTCTTTTGAGGATTTATTTCAATTCAAAACACATTTCTAGGTGAATCAATGTGTCGATAAAAGATCTGATAAATTTATGATGAGTGGATATCCAATCATGTAGTTTCTTCTGATATCATATTATCTCATCCTAAGAGAGTGATAAATCACCATGTTATTTATTTATTTAATCTCTCTTTAAATGGATCCTGATTACAGGATTGATTTTTTGATATCATACACCTTTTTTATTCATTGGTGGATATCATTGCGGGTGTTGTGTTGATTTGATCTTGTGATTAAGGGAAGGTGGTTTCAGAAGGTTTACCATTAAATTGGACCCAAAAATCATGATATATTTAAAATTATTTTTATATTGATTTGTAATCATGTGTTTTATATGATATGATTTTCTATTTAAGAATAAAATCGAATTGTAGAAATCATCAATTTTTATGTAATTGAATTTTTTGTGCAGATTTTGAATAAAATGATGGATTGAATTGAAAGATAATTTTATGGATTCATTTGATGTTGATTATTGATAAATTTTTATTCAAATGGAACATATTTTTATAGGAAATAGTTTTTCGAAAACATTTTATATGTTTTCTAAAATAAAATGAATGTTCAAAATCTTATGTGGGAAAATAAACTTTGAATAATTAAATAATATGAAATTATTGTTTTTACAAAAAATTTATTGATTATTTCTTTGAGGAATATGTTATACGTGGTACTTATTGTGTGATTTGTTCACAAAATCTAGGAATTTAACTCCCTTGAAAAGGATTTATAATGAATACACTGGCTAATCCAAATTTATCATGACTTCATCTGATGGGTCCCCTAATGAGGTATAGAATTATTTCCCAAAATTGATATACTAATTTTTTTTAATTTGAGTGTGAACATATATCATGATCCATGATGATGTTTATGATGTGTTAGGATCTTATTTCTAATTACTAATGTAACACAAGAATCATGATCATGGTTCAATGTTTTTTTCACTCAGTTATATGTGATATTGATTATATAACTATTTTATTCATTAAATCTATTTTATATAAATTTTTTATATAAAATTTTAATTTATTATTATTTTGATATATTTTCTATCATATTGATTAGAAATTTTTTTATAAAAATATTTAAATGGAATGTTATACCTTGTTTAATTTTAATTGAAATAGTAAATGGATTATTTTTATGGAATTGATTATAGAATATTTAGTGGTATCCTAGTAAAATATTATTCACATTCCCTACCTTTTTCTTTGTGAATTTTTAAATTATCTTATTTAGTGTCTACGAAATGGTAACATTTCACTTGTTGGTGGCTGGTATACTTTATTACTATGTCTAGGTGTGATGGAGGTGATGGGTTGATATGACACCAACCTATAAAATTGGTTTCCTAAGTTTTCCTCATTATATTTTGTGCATTTTTATATTTTACTATTTTTATTTTTTTTCAATTATTTTATTTTGGAACCTTATTTTATGGAGAGTTGACATACAATATTGTATCTTTTATATTCCATTATTTTGTGGTAAAAATAATTCCCTCATTATTCTAATATTATTCCAAGTTATAGTTTCAAATTTGTGTTGATTGGTAATTTCTTTCAGGCTATGTCATGATTAGATTTGGAATCATAGTGATAGGTTATTCAGGATGGTTTATAACAAAGTGGTATCAATGGTTTGAGGTTTGAATGGTTCTATTATGCCACTATTATTTATGGGTTGTCCTTTTAGAAAAGAGGTACAATTATTGGAACTTAAGGAGAATTTATGAGAATGTTTTACCATTTTTCTTACTCAAAACCATATCTCACAATTAATTTATGGTAAAAGTGTATTTGAATAATTTTTTGATCTAATTTTGTTCATTTCCCATTTTATATAAGTGATTATGTATACATATAAAACTTGAATGACTTATTAATATGTGTATCATTAATGATGTTTTTAGTTTTGACTATTTATGTTATATTACATCTCGCCTCTATGAATACATTTGAATAGGCCATAGGGGAATGATTCTAAGGAACCACAATAGTATAATCTTCTAGGGGACATGAATCCGGTCAAGATTTTTGTGTCAATGGTTAAAGATCTATACCTGCACCTATTACTATTCATTCTCTAGTAGAGAAAGCATAAAGGGTTGAATCATAGAAATGTTCTCATGAGTTTGGTCATAATAATATACCCGTATTCTAAGTCTTTAACGACCTTAGCTCATTGAGGATTTGATGAAAAATATATATATTCTTTAATGGTAGTTAAAAATAAAGTATTTTATAAAGGTAAAGTGTGCTACTTTGATTCTAGAAGGGACTATAAGGGGACAATGGGTTTTGATGGTGACAAAAAATAATATTTAAGTGTTGGAGTGGGAGAAATTTGTATTTTTTCATGGATCAATTATTTTTTAAATGTATGGTACTGGTAAAATCCATGAAGTTTCTTAACCACCATTATTTTGATTTGAATATGACAGAGTATGTAAATTATTTCACTGATCATGTATGTTTTTACATTAGGTAGGGATGATTGTGTAATGAAGGGATATAATACATTATATGAGTCATCGGTAGGATATTCAATCCTAGGTTGGCATATTGAAGCTCACATCATATGGTGATGTATTGGATATATCAATGATGGATGTGCTTGAATTCTCTAGTATATTATTATTTATGGGAGTTCCATTTTCTCCAATATGATGTTTTTTGAGTTAGTTTAAGAGAATTTGGAAGTGTAATTAGTTTTATGGTGTATCTGGATAGAATTTTTCATCCAAACATTTTTCCGTTTCTGGAGAAGGCCCTAGGTCATTCATTCATGGTGGAAAGATAGGCATTCGAAACTTGTTTTCATTAAGGAACAATAAATCTAAAGTTTTTAATATTGATAAAGACCCCTATAAAGGTAATATCATGTATTTTCTACAATAAAATGTGGTACTTTCTCATCAATTCTGATATGTATAATCATTATATTAGATTCTACATGATGTATGGTGTTTTAGCTACTATAATCTTGAATGTTTCTTATTCACAATTTGGAAAAGTATCCACAAGAAGATGATACAAATCCTATGATAGTGATAGGTACCATCAATATATATTCATATTTATTCGGTGATTTATTTGAAATTGGTGTATATCACACATTAATATTAACAAATTTTATTGATTTTCCAAAACATCGTATGGAGATCATTTCTTATGGGATTGAAATTATTATGCCCTTAAAAACCAAGAGTTATTAGGGTCTCCATTTTATCTCTTGACTTTTCTCTCTATTAGAGGTTTATTTTACATAATGTATTCTTGTTCTTGAAAGTAAACCACATTACATCATTTTAATAATGGATTGTTTGATTGCATGTAAGGATTAGATACACTATTATCATTAGTTGGAATGTTATAAAATTCCAAATGATGTGTTATATGTTTTCGTTGGAAAATGAGACATGATTTTGAGTTGATCCAAACATTATTTAAAGAGTTTGGTAGTGTAATATCATTTTTTCCATTTTATGAGTAGTGAAATTATTTTACTTATGATCACACAACTATTGTCGTCGAGTTTCCAAAAATCCTTTCATGGTGTTTTTAATGTTTTTCATTAATAAAAGGGGACTAGTTCTATATTGATGTTATTCCTGGTACTCAGCCGATATCAATTCCATTTTACCATATAGAACTAAAGGAACTAGAAATGTTGGTGACTCGATTGAATGTTATTCTATTGAATGGAATTACATTCTTGAGTGTGTCATCTTATGTAGAACCTATACTCTTTCTAATAAAATATGATGGAGCACTTCCCCTTTGTGTTTATTACCAAAACCGAAATATAATAATAGTAAATAAATGTTATAAATTTCCCTGGATTTATGATATGATTTATTAGTTAATAGGATAAAAGTGGTTCTCAAATAATGATCTTCAATTCTAGATATTTCCAATTGATAATAAATTAATAAGACATTAATAATACCCACTTATAGAGTAGGTAACGAAATTAAATGTATGTTGTAATTCCTTTCTGTCTAAAAAATATTCCTATAGTATCTATTTAATTGATGAAAAATATATTCCATGAGTACCTTTTCTCAATAATTTTAGTCTTTGTAGATGACAATTTAGTTTACCCAAAAACTAATGATGACCATTTAAATCATTTGAGAGTAGTTCAATATGTTTTAAGAGACGAAAAATTTTATGAGATTCATTCAAATTAAAAATTATGGAATATTGTATTGATGTCCATATTACAGGTGATCATATAACATGTTATTTTCATTGATCTTTAGAAGGTGAACGTTTTCAATACATAGGATAATCCATGTTATGATTTTGAGATACATGGTTTCTTGTTCTTCATTGGATATTACAATATGTTCATTAAAAACATATAATACATGTCTTCACCAATGTACACTTCCACTTGAAGGGGAGTGAAGTTATTATGTGATGTGAAATGTTATAATCAATTGGATTATTTGAAACCCCTTTTTAATTTTTCTCTGGTGTTAAATCATCAAGATACTAGGAAGGGCTATGTGGTATTTTATAATGCATTATATTTGGGTTTGGCCCTTATTGTTATAAAAGGTCATCTTTTAGAATCGCATGGTTTTAGATAGAATAGTCCAAATTAGAAGAATTATCTAAAACATGATCTCAAACTCATAGTGGGGATGCATTCTCTTAAGAGTTTGTTTCATTACCTTTTTTGAGAATTGGTTTCTATATATTCAGACCACTAAAATATGACTAGTATACTTCTAAAAGAAAATTGAATCTCCATCCAAGGCGTTGGGTGGAGTAACTAAAGACTAAAGATTTTTACGTTCCATACACCCTTGTAAAGGGTATATCATTGCTAATTTTTTGATCTAGATGATTATAAAACAATCCATGAAATAATGATCAAAGGTATAGAATTAGATAAATCTTGTTATCACATTCCCTCCCCTAGGTCCTTTGTTGGGACATACCCCAATCCTACCTCCCAAAATCCGTTGTTTGGTGACTAGAACTAAAGGAATAAACCTAAAAGAGGGAGGAATTATTCTGATTACCTATACGTAGACCCACAAAACCACAAGCCAATGTTGGAGAATTAAACATCCATGACAAAAAACAACCACAGAGTAAATATATAAAATGTCGGTCAAATGGTCCAAAAAAAAATCCCAACAAATAACTAAATAAAAAACATCAAAGTACAAAGAAACCCTGGATAGCCATCCACTAAGAACCCCGCCTGATGGGTAACCCTGGAGTAGCTACTAGAAGATCTAGGAATGAATGCCTCCTGCTGGGTCTCATTGGGATTTATTAGTTCCTAGGCCACCAGGTCTTCCGTTAAGTCTTTAATCATCTACATAATACAAATCACGTGCAGGTGAATCCCGTGAAGTGTTGAGTACCAAAATACTCATAAGGCATCCCGAAACCCAATGTAAAGACCACAAAGCAATCCAAAAAATAAATTATGATTCTTGATCACAAAGAAAGATAGATCACATGAGGTATGTTCAAGAGTAGGAAAGTAAGACCATCAGTCATTTCATCGAACACCTTGGACTGCTAGAGAACCCATCCTCAATGAGTATTGTAGGATAACTAGGTCGCACAGAAGCTACTTCCCACTATCCTTTGACTGCACTTGTTGTCATCTTTGATGAGTATCAAGGGTAGTCGGCTCACATCATAGATTATCCTCCCTGTGGGCATATCGGGTCACACAAAAGCCACTTCCCAACGTGGCCATACTGAGATACTACTCTTGTCAAGTGCCAATGGTTTGTTGGGTCACATGGAGTAGCTCCCCACTATGGGCCTACAAGGACACATAGAAGCTACTTTTCACTAGGCCATAGTATTTGATCCTCATAGTGTCACTTGTTAGTAGTCTTTATGTCTCAGCCAACTGTAGGCTTCCAGCACATCATGCGCTTTATTCTGGGATAACCACTCCTCAAGTAATTCATTGAATTTAAACTTCTTTGAAAGCCTCCATAGAGTATTTCAAAATATCCACCTCATCCCTAGGGTTCTAATTCAACAAATGGATCATCAAATGGAAGCCCGATTTTAATGATATTGATGTTCTACCCAAAAGGGGATCAGATGGGTTCGGGCTCGGTACGTCCCATTTGTACCGACCTGACCCAAACCAAACTCGTTCCATCTTGGGTCCGACCTAGTCCAGCCAACTGGGGTGGCCTGCACCCTACCCAGTCTTCCATAGTCATACCAGTTCTTCCTTATCAGGATGTTTCTAGAAGTCACGTATTGATCCCCTTGACCCGCAGGTCATCCGTGGGGCTTGTGCCTATACCATCGTTAGTTGATCGTATCCTGTCATGTGCACTACGGCGCGGTGCCATTCTCACAGTTCACCAACGTAATTGGGAGGTCGTGTCCACCAGCTTCCAGATACTGGCATTGTGGCCTAAATCTTATTCTGCACCACCATGGCCCGAGGCACCCAATGTGCTCTTCTAGTGTACCATCATGGGAAGCTTCCACTCGCCCACGACCACCACCCCTAGTACTGGCGCGCCGTCATGTTCTTCTACAAACCATTGGGTATTCTTTCATGGTCTGTTCAACATGCCTCTTGCACCTATTCACTCCAGGGAAATCCCACTTCCCTAAAATGGCCTTTAATACCCCTTACCAACATTTTGAGAATGCATCCATGAATAATTCCCCAGCGGAGGGGCATAGGCCTTGTTCATGTCGTCCTGCTCCATCCACGTTAGAAGTTTAAAAATAGGGGAGGATTAGGATCATAGTTATATCGAATAATCATCAATCCCATTGCAAAACCCCAAGGAAAACACCCTCCTACAAGAACACTTTATCTGTGGATCAACATGTTCGTGGTTGATCCACATTCATTGTTTTAAAATATGAAATTTGAAAACATAAAGAAATTAAACCCCTACATCAGTGAATTTTAACATTTAAGTGGTCCACCCATGAAAATTCTAGAGGTTGAAGGTATTCGTCACGAACTAGTACCATTCTTTGAGATGTGTTGATGTTTTTAGTGATCTTATGGTGTTCTTAATTCTTCATTGGACAGTGATATCACCGTCAGTTTGTTAGATAAAAATCCACCCATTAATTCTCAACTCTCCAACACATTAACCCATTAAAATAATACACGTTGCATCATTTCTATTACGTTGCGACATCGGGTCATTATACTATAACATTTTTGAAATAGTGTATCTGTTACACCTTAATTGATTCATGGTTACACTAAAAAAACGATCCATTAATGGGATATATTTAATATTCATATTTTCCGCACCAAAATGTTGTTTTCTTCCGCACAACAGTGAGGAATGAAAATTAAATATCATTGTATGTTATTTTATAATTTTCTAAAATGTCAGAAAATAATATTTTTTTGTCGACCCTTGGCAGTTGAATTTATGTCATTTCTAGGTGAATCGTGACATTCCATGTCCCACAGTACCCTCAAATTTTTGATCCGAGCACCAGTTTGAATGTTAGAAAACCCCACTTATAGATTTACATCAACAAAAATAACAAAATGTTCAAAATTCCATTCCCAGATCACTAGGTCTCAGAATCACGTGATGTCAAAAAGACTTGTTGCTGAATAATTAAATACAATTTTTTAAAAAAATAATGAAAATATAGGAAATTTCATTCTCCCCTCTCTAGTTATTAACTTCCCCAAAATCCACAATAATGGAAAATCAAAAAAATTGGGGTATTGAGAATGAATATGAGCCTCTCGCTCCCATGTGTTTTCCAACAGATTCCCATGGTACCACCGAATGCACATCAAAGGATATAACCATCCACAAATTACCCACTCCTATTAGTCCTCTATATCCATTGGGAACTCAGAAACTGTCTCCCCATTTTCAATGACCACCTCTCCCTGGTCTATGGTGTGTGATAGATCAAGCACGTAGCTCCCCAGCTGCGACACATGGAAAACATCATACATCTAGTACATCTGTGGGGGAAGACCTAGGCGGTATGCCACCTCCCCAACTCTTCATAGAATCTGGAAAGGTCTTGTGAACCTTAGAGATAACATACCTCTCCCCAAAAATCATTACAAACCATGTCGGGGTGAGATGCATTGAACACTTGGTCTCCCTCCTCAGACTCCAAGGGTCTATGTCAACTATCAAGACTATTATTTCTATCTTCTTTGTTATGTCCTCATCTGCTCTTGGATGATCTTCACCTTTTCAGTGGTAGCCCGCTACATCTCTGGACACATGATTGTTGAATCCCATGGGTCTTTCCCGCATAGATGTGATCTTTATGGTTTCTCGTACAAGGCTTACAATTGTTCCATGCCAATGCAGGATAGATTTCTTTCGTTGTATGAAAACTCCACTAGTGGGAGGTTGTCATCCCAAATATGACCAAAATCATGGACAAACGATTGAATGTATTCCAAGTTCTTTATGGTCGGCTCCATCTGACCATTTTTTTAGAGTGAAAGGAATTTCATAAGAATATATTAGTTCCGAACTCCATCAATCCATTCCTCATATGGGGTGTAATGTGTGAATCATAGTATGAGACGACCATTGAAGTAACCCTGTGTTTCCACACATTCTCTTGGACATAGAGGTATCACAATTCCACTACTGATCTCTACTCCCAGATAAGTAGGAAGTGAGCCAACTTACTGAGTGAGTCAATGATCACAAAGATAAAAGTGAGGCACATGGATGTGTGTGATAATACTTCATGAAGACTATCGATATGACAACCCATTTCCACTCTGGTACCCATATGGATGGGAAAATCCTACTAGATCTTGATGCTCGACCTTCACTTGCTGACAAGGGAAGCATGGTGAAACAAACTCTACAACATATTTCTACATTCCTAGCCACCAGTACTAAGATCGAATGTCCTGGTACATATTCTATACATTAGGATGAACTGACAAAGGGGATGTATGGAACTCCATCAACACCACTTCCCATAACATCACATTTAATATGGCGAATCCTGTAATAAGGATGAAATTATACCAACATAAAGAAAATCTATTTAGATCCTATCCTGAGGATAATTGAGGAAGTCGGTCCTCGTAGTCAAAATCTACAAGATATTCCTCCTATGCTGGCTATAAGAGAGAGGGAGTGATGGTTATTGACTAAACAAAGGTTGATCCATCATCATCCATGAATGATATATTCATCATTACTAGCTACTCTGTTACCTCACTCAGTAGCTTTAAACCAGACCTCCTACGGAGTGCGTCTTCCACCATGGGTGTCCTCCCATGAGTATAGACTATCTCAAATTAATAGTCTTAGATAAACACCAGTCATAAAAACTATCTCAAGTTTAGGTCCTTCTGTGAGAATATATACTTGAGACTCTCGTGGTCATAGAAGACAATAAAACATTCACCCATCTAGTAGTGAAATCAAATCTTAAAGGAAAATACCACTACAGCTAACATTAGGTCATGGGTTGTGTAGTTTGTCTCATTCGTCCTCAACTACTATGAGCCATATGAAATAAATACACATTATTGAATCATCACACAACCATGTCTGGTCCCTAATGTGTCTAAGAAAACTACTTACCCATTTCCCTCATCAGGCAGTCTCAAGATGGTGGCACTCGTCAGCCTCTAATATAGCTCCTAGAAACTATACAGGACCATATATGTCCTCATAAAGGGGTATCCCATCTATGTCAAGGCCTATAAAGGTGATGCCACTCTAGAAAAGATAGGCACAAACACTGGTAGTATATAGCCAATCCCTAGAAACATTGCACCACAATCACACTCTTGGGTGGATCCCAAGAAATCATCTCCTCTGTCTCCACTAGATCTATTAGAACTCTATCCTTCAAGATGATGTGTCCAATACAGTTGACCTCCCAAATCCCAAATTTTATCTTTGAGTGCTTGCAGTCATTTTGGTGCTATCGAGGTGTATCCAGGATGATCATCATGTTTGTAGTGTGCTCCTCCTCTGACACTGAGTACACAAAGATTTAATCAATTATGACAACAAGGAAACGATCGAGGATAGGCTGTAAAATATTATTCATGAGTCCAATGAACACTAATGGGGTATTGGTTATGCTGAAGGGAATCACCAAAAACTTATACTGTCCATACCTGAATCAAAAATTTGTCTTCAATATGTCTTCTCCGCAAACCAAAAGATGATTATTGTATGATCTATTGTAAATCATTGAGAACAATCTCCCCCCTTCCATTGGTTGAAGAGGTCATCAATCCTCAACAGTGTATACTTATTCTCCACGATCACCTAGTTCTAGTGCAAGAATTTGACGCATAGCATCAGTCTATAGTCTTCCTTCATGGAAAACAACACTGGGGCTGCACGATGTGAAATGTTGGGCCTCACAAATCCCTTCCCTTGAAAGTCCTCCAACTGCACCTTCAATTCAAAAAGCTATATGGGAGACATCTGATATGCGAATGTGGATATTAGTGTCATCCTAGGGTATAGGTCGGTACCAATTTCAACATCCCTATGAGGAGGGAGTACTAGAACATCCTCAAGAAATACATACTCATACTCATCCACCATGATTGGAAGGCTTGGAATCCTCTAGGCCACTGCCCTGAGGGTGAGTCTAGCCAACTGGTGAGTGATCAGTTGTACCCTCCAATGAGAAATTCCATCATGTGCTGCAAAATTTCCCTTATCACTGGTGATGTAAATCGTGGTCCCATCCTTTCCAACACACTACACTTTTCACCTAAAACCTTTGATGTGAGCATAGACTGTAGTTAAATAGTCCATACACAAGATGATGTTGTAAGGCCTCGATGCCACTACTAATAGATCCTAGCCAATGCTATGACCTATTAAATTATGCTCAAACTTCTAGAACCATTTTGTAATCATTGAATCCCCTACCTTCAGAGTCTCTAATCTTATGGATCAAGCTAACAGATTCACCGAAATCTATGTGGCTCGAAAAAGGTCCATTGAAAGGAAAGAGTGGTTGGTACTTGTGTCTATAAGAACTAGAGATAAGGTGGAGAAGACATTTATCATACCTGTAATCATATCTGTAGAATCCTGGTCATATGCCACTATCACTTGAAGTTGGCCTCACCCCTATCGGTCGACTCCTAGAGCTCGTGTTGGACCACCTGGGAGTGGTGGTGGTAGCATCTCGAATCATCATCCACCACCTGCAGCTCATCCTACTACCCGTCCACATCCCACACACTTTGGAAATCCTTGATCAATCCTATGGCTCATCATTGGTAGTACCTCAACCATATTCATATCTTTTATTTGGTAGGACATGTAGTCATGAGGCATGTGTATCTGCCCGCCACATGAGAAGCACATCTATTTTCCCTACAGACTCCCTCTTCTCTATGAACCCCTCACTATGTACCTTGAGTCTTGGGGTAACCCACTGAAAGACTTTTCCCGCTTTGTAACTTTTTTCTGTGGTCTTCTACACACCACATATGTCTCTACCAACTGAGTTCTACTGGGGGATCCAGCTATCGGTGCATGCTCTGCCAGAACGCACACCATAAGAAGGGTTCTCTCAAAAACTCTTGCCTAAGTTGGGATATATAGAGAGACCATGGATGTTTTGATCTCTCATATGAGTCCCTTATCAAAGTTATGGGCCCTGAAGAATGGGTCTCTAATTATTTCATTGGTGTACCGAGAGATGTTTGTAATCCTGAAAGAGTACTTAGCCACAAACATGCTGCCCTGTGGTAGGTGAATAAGCTCATGTTTGTGCATTGTACACATGGTCACAGGGAAGAAATCCTCCTAATAAAGATGCTCCACGTCATAGAAATAATGGGTCACCTCATCATGAGTTTGAATCATCTGGTTCCACAATCTCCCTGTCGAGCCTTGATGAAGGCTTCCAACTAAGGTTGCCATATGGTTGAGTGGAATCCTCACTAAGAGGAAGACCCATGTCACCGATCTTGCCAGTCCACTACATCTTGAGGATCATCTTGTCCCATGAATCTAGGAGGGATATTTATTTGGAACTCATGCATGGCGATGAGATGGCATAATTCATATACTGATAATTCCAAAAGTAACTACCAGTAAGCATGCAGCTGTAATGATGGGGCACCACCCGACAGGTCCATCTATAGCACTTTTCCCTAAATAGACTCATCAATGCTAGGTTGTTTTTCCTCATGGTCATGCATTAGAATATGAGATGTTCATCTGCGTGGAGGCATGAAGGTATAGATTATGATGTACCATAGTTAATATATTATACTTGGTGATCTAAATCTTATCGAAGAAGAACATATAGAAACACTCAATTCCTATATGATTCATGAAACCAGTTTTTTTATGAATAGAGATGATACGAAGAATTCAAGGTCCTAGTACATGGATAAGTTAGTTGTTGATCCAACACGAGACTCTCCAAATCCTAATGTTGGACTCAAAAAATTTAGAACAATTTCCCAAACACACAATAATATATTCTCGGTCTTTAAGGTAAAACCGACCACCCTTGATACTACTTGGTCACAACCCATCCCCCTGGGCCCGTGACATGACATACCCCAAGCCCACCCTCTAAAGGCTATAGGATTGTTACTAGCGTTGGTGTCATCCTTCAAGTGGAAGGGATTTTCTTGATTACATGTATGCATGTAAACACAACCACATCCCAAAGCTAGAAAAGTAAACATGCATTCCCCTAAACAACCAATGAGTAAAAGTACAAACTGTAGGTCAAATGGGCCAGAATAAAAACCCAAAAAAATAACATGTTGAAAACTAGAATGTGAAAAAGAAACTATAGATAGCCATCTGCTAAAAACCACACTGGATGGGTAAGTGTACATTAGCTGCTGCAATGCTAAAGAAGTGAGTCCAACGTACCTGGTGTCACTGGGCACCACTGGCTCCAAGGCCACCAGGACCACCATCACAGCGTCAATCATCTATACTAGATACAACAAGTGTGGGTGAATCCCATGTAAGGGTGAGTACCAAAATATTTATAAGGGATCCTGAAACACAAAGGAAAGATCATAAAGAAATCCAAAAAAAATCACTAATCTTGATCACAATGTAAGAAAGATCACCCCAGGTATATTCTTGGAGTAGGAATGTAGGACCATTTGACATTTCATTGAACACCATGGGCTCCTAGATAAATCCTCATCAATGAGTATAGTTGGAATTCCAGGTCACCATAAGCCACTTCACACAATCGATGTGCTGTTGTGGGACTCATCTGTGGTGAGTACCGTTGGAATGCCAGGTCAAACATGGGTTTCTCCTTGCCGTGGCCATGTCGAGTCACACGAAAGTCGCTTTAGACCATGGTCATATTGAGGTTCTCCTCCAGTCAAGTATCATGGGTCTGACAGGTCACACAAAGTCGCTCCCCACCATGGGTCTTTCTAGTCAATAGATGCCACTTCCCACTAGGCAATAGTAGCTGATCCACACAGGGTCACTTGTTAGCTGTCATTAGGTATCAACCAACCCAAGGTTCCCACACATTGTTCACTTGATTCCTAAAGAACCCATCCTCAATACATTCATAAAATTTATAATTCTATTCAATCCTACATATATTATATTATATGATCCTCCTCGTCATGGAGGATCCAATGTCGCAAATGGCTTGTAAAAAAGATGATCAGTTTGAAAGATGATGATGTTTTTCCAAAAAGGGTCTGCTTGGGTTCGGGTCCTGTCGGACCAAACCAACCTCACCTAAGTCTATCACCCAAACCCGGGCCTCACGTATCGTAGGTCCGGCCCAACCCAATGGGCAGGTATGGCACATGACCAGCTTGGTTTTCCAAAGGCGGGCTGGTTCTATATGGCTGGGACGCGACTGGATGTCCCGTCTGGCTCCCCCTCACCCTGCAGGTCATCTAAGGGGCCATAACCTTATCAACAGTCAGTTTACCACTACCTGTTCTGAGAGACATGGCAGGGTTCCAGGTACATGATGTGGTGTCGCATCCGTGGTGCAAGGCCACGTCCATAGTGCACAGATGTTTCCGGGTGGCCACATTCTCCCACCGCCAGCCACTAAAATCAAGGCCAACAGATCATACCGCACCATCATAGCGAGACCTGGTTGTGGCGGTCTTCCAGCGCATCTTCAGGGAACAATATATAGTTTTGTCATCGTGGGGAATAGCCAACACCCCACTGTTGTCGCTATTGGTTCTGGTGCACTGGTGGGTTCATCCATGGACCACCAGGTACACTCTAGTCGACCGTTCATTGCACCGCTTGCACCTATGGCCTCTAGGGAATACCCCCTTCCCTACAATGGACTGAGATCCACCTTTCCACCATTTCTAAGATGCAGCCACAAAGAATGCACAAGAGGAGGGTCTCGGGCCTTGATTGTGTCAACTCATTCCCTCCACGTTATATGTTTAAAAATAGGGGATTCTTGGGATCAAATTTCTATCAGATAATCATTAATCTTATGGACAACCCCCATGGAAAACTCCCTTTATAAATAACACCTGATCCATAAATAAACTTGTTTATCGGTAGATCCACATTCGTTGTTTAAGAATAAGAATGGAGAATACATAAAACAATTAAACCCCTAGCTCGAAGTAGTTCGATGTTGAAGTGGTCTTCCCATGAAGATTCAAGAAGTCGATGGCATTCATCACTCATCAGGCCCGTTCGTAGAGATGCATTGAAATATTTAATGATCTTCTTGCATTCATTGTTCTTCATTAGACAGAGTTATCAACATTAGTTAGTCATAGAAAAATCCACCATGTTATTAGAAACTCTCTAACACATTAACATATTAAAATAAAAAATGTCGTAGTGTTTCTATTATGTTGTGACTTCGTGTCATTTCATTATTTCATTTATAAAAAAACGTATCTAATATGCTTCAATTAATTCATCCTTATGCTGCACAAAAATGTGTTATTAATGAGATTCATTTAATGTTCCTTATTTCCACATTGGAGCACCGCCATCCGCCACTCAATGGTGAGGGAAGAAAATAAATTAACTTTTTATATTATGTTATTATTTTCCAAATAGTCCCAAAACTATCATTTCTGGTCGACCATCACAAGTCGATATTATGTACTTTATTGGAGAATATAGCAGTTCTGAGTTCAATGGTGCCCTAAGATATTTTATCTGAGTACTCGTTTGGCATATAGAAAAATCTCCCTACATATTTCATTAAATGAAGCCAAAAAAGTTCAAAATTCCATTTTGAGCTCACTAGGCCATGGAATTGTTTTTCATCAAAGATACTTCTATTAGAATAATTCCAGATAATTTAAAAAATATATAAGGAAATTATAGGACATTACACTCATTTCAGTGTATCATTTGGGAGTTTGGGTTGTGTAAGATGAATTTTTTCATGATCATATTTAGTTGACCACCACTATTGTTTAGATTATTCCATAGGATAAGTATCAAGATGATTAGTTATATATTATTAGGGACTCTTTATATGTTGAGGAAACCATTAATTAGTGGAATTTATCTCTTAAGGGTTTCATATGTTTTAGGAACAATAGTGTCATGCCTTATCCTTTGAGAAGAGTAGTGATGGTTGGTTTTCATGGTTCCCAATGTAAATTTCATCATGGTACAATGAGTTGTTTTATGAAATAAATTGATTATTATGTGGTCTGGGTATGAAATGGGATATTGATGACTTTATTTCATGTATTGATTCCATCCAATAGGATAAGGCTGATCATCAGAAACCATCATGTTTAATTTTCCCACTTACAGTGATTAAATGGATGTGGGATGAGAGTTCTATGAATTTCTTGGTAGGTGTTATAGTTACCCATTGGATGAATAATTTTTTATGGGTTTTGATAGATACGATTTATGAAATTGGATCCCATTATACCCCTTCATGATACAACCAATGTTGGGTTTGGGAAGTATCTTAGTGAATAAGGTTACCATTTTTCACGGAGTTGCTTCTGTTATAGTATCAAATATGGATCCTCGTTTTATTTACAATTTTGGGTATGAATCATGGATTAAATGGGATCGTATGTATTTTTTCTCATGATATATCAACTGTAGATGGATCGACAAACAAAGAGGGCAATAAAGACACTTTCGTACATGATAAGATCTTATGTTCTGGACTTTGGTGGAGATAGGGATATCCATTACAGATTGGTTGAGTTGTCAAAAAAGACAACAACTAGTAATTCAATAGTATGACACATGCTGAGACTTTCTATGTCTAATCCGATGGATCCCCTATCTTTTATACATGGGTTAGAGAAGCTTCCATTAGGATGACTCTTGTATAAATACTATTCTGATTGTAAAAATATATTATATGAGTATTTTAAAAGTGTCTTGGTGTTCTTGAATGTTTAACCATAGTTGGTTCATCGACATCATTGGAAATATGGATAGATTACAATGATGTTTGTGTGTCCTTTTGAGATTGTAGAGTAGGTATGGATGGTGGCCTAACATTTGTAACATAAATTGCGCTTGAATATCATTCAAAATTTGTTTCATGTATCGTATATCAGGTAGTGTATTTTTTAACCTTCCTATTTACTAATATGGGAAGATTATGATGTTAAATATAATTTATCCATGACTAAGCATCCAGTCAGGATTTTTGATTTTGAGATAAAGGATATTCATGAAAAGACCAAACCATTGTTGTTTGTTCTTTGAAAGAATGGTTATGATATTTACGATACATGGGAGTATGATTCATTAATGATTTATATGTGACCTCCTATATTTAAATGGAATCTTCATGAAAGTATTTATAATGAAATAAATTGGTTATGGTGGTGAGTTTGTAACATCCAATTACCATCTTTAAGATATTCCTTAATGTTTACACTAATCATACCATTATAGGGTCTGGTACTGAGTTAATTATTTGTTATGTATCATAAATTTTGGATGCTCATGGGTATGATCCAAGTCGGTACATTGTTATTGAAAACTGTACAGTTTATCCAAGAAAACAATGAACTCTGTGGAATGGTTCTGGTAGGTGGAATATAGTTGGAAAACACTTTTTATAAATTATAATACTACCCATCTTGACTATGAACTCATGGAAATCCATGTTTCTTATTTTTAGGGCATGTTTAGTTTCAATATGAAACCAAACCATGAACACTATCTAGAATTCTAGTTGGGGATCATGGTTGGCATGCACATTTTCTAATAACATTGTGTCCCATTCTTTCAAAACGTGTGCAAGAGAGTTTATGCTCCATAAAAATTAATTAAAAGTAGTAATATCCCATTTCAGATTCCAAAACACCCCACTCAATCTAAATTTGTTTATTATGAATTTGTAGCCCCTATAAAGGATTAATTGACTATACAAGACTCATTGTTTAGAAATCAATGTGCAATTAGAGGCTATGATCCCATTATAGTTAGTGGATCTCCTATCATGTAGTTTATACTAATCTCATTTTATATCCTACTAAGCTATTTCCTGATCATATTTTTACTTAATGATCCAATATCTATTTTGAGGGATCATGATTCTAGGTTTAATTACATGATCTCATAATATTTCATTTGTTGTTGGTGGAACCTATTATCGGATATGTATTGATTTGATGTCAGGATTAAAGGTTGGTGGTTTGAAAAGGCATTAAACTAAAATTAAATCCCTTATGTATTGATTTATTTTAAATGAGTTTATAATTTATTTAAAAGATGGATTTGATATTATCTGATTTTGGATTTTAAAATGTATTGTAAATGTCGAAAACCATCAATTTTAATGGAAGTTATATTGTTGGGTGGATTTGGAGCAACATAATGGATTGAAATGAAATTGAATTTGGTGGTATGATTTAATGGTGATTCTTGAGAAAAATTGATTAAAATCAATAATGTTTTCAAATTCATGAATTTGATGAAAACTAATGACATGTTTTTGAAGTGAAATGTTATGTGGAATACAGAATATGAGAAATTACACTATGAATTATGAGATGGTTTTTATAGTATTATTTTCATATAAATGATTTATTGGTTCTATTATGAATGTGTGATCCTGGGAAATTATTGGGGGATTGGGGAAAGCATTCTAGGACTCTCAATCCCAAAAAATGGATTAACAATGGCATCACTAAAAATACATTAATGGGACCCTTAAGGGGAATAGATTGATTTTCAATAATGGTTCCCCTAATAGGTTGTTTATTTGAGTGTACTCACATAGCTTGTTCCTTAATGATTTGTGTTAAGTGTAAGCTTCCTATTTCAAAAAAATATTACAACTTCGGAGTAATGAACATGGTTCATTATTTTATTTTAATTTATTATAAAAGATATTTATTAAAGGAATATTTTATTCATGAAAACTATTTTATATTAATTTTATTATATAAAGTATTCATTTATTCCCGTTTTTTATATCATTCATAATATTTATTTTAAATCATGTATTGTTGAAAATATATTAATTTCATTCCATTTATTCTTTAATTTAAATTGATTGTAGATTAGCATGTTCCTTGTTCATGAAAAGGGAAACCATAAATTATAGGTCATGGGGGTACTTGATGCATGTGTCATGAAATGATGTAGGTGATTAGTGGAGATAGTTTCCGCCTGTTACACAGGTTTTCTAATCCCAGATTTAAAATATGTGATTTCTTTTTATGTATTAATATATATTTTAAAATTTTTAGTTCTAGTAATTTATCCATGAGGAGTGTTTATATATAAAATTTTATGGTCAATGTTCCACCTTTATTTGGAAAAAATTAAATATCTATTTATTTTCATACGATGATTGGTTCCAGTCATTGAACCATGTGGATTGGAAACACCCTTTAGGCTATATCAAGACAAGATCGAGAATTAGATTACCAGGGTATTTGTCTTGGTTTGTGACACAATATTACATTTCAATTTCATGCGATCATTCCTATATATAGACTAGGTTTTTGTTTTTGTAAGTGTTTTATGGAAATAAGATACTATGTTTTAATAGAGATTAAATGTGTGGACATGAAATATCATTCAATTTTTATGGTAAAGAATTAGATAAGAATATTTATTTCCACTCATTGAGAAAAGAGATTAGAAGATTTCTCAGGACAATTCATGATCATAAGAATGAGAAATATTGTATATGAAAATATCATTGGAGATTTCAATTACAATATCAATATTTTAATAATAAAATATTATAACTATCGATAATTTAATATTTTAATTGAAAATAAAAGCTGAGGTTCCAAATTGGAAAAAGTGATAGTGAATTTCTACATAATTCGTGGAATATAATAACTATAAGAATACATCACATAGGTTAATTTTTTAAGGATGTGAGGAATCAAATCATAAAAATTCACCTCATGGTGTCTTGTGATTTTATTTATTACTCCTCAAGATGGTTTCAATTATTATTGTGTTTGAAATGTTGATTCTTATTTAAAAATGGTTATTTCGATTATTATATAGAGTTCAATGATATAAACATTCTTTTAGATTGTTTCTGATAACAAAATTATGGTTATATTGGTTTTTATGATAATAATCACCATCCACAATATATATAGACAAATTCATTGGAGAAAAAACTCATTAAAAATAATTTTACATAAATTATTTTTCAAAACCAAGGTCAATTTGAGAGGTCAACGATGAAAAAGAAAAATGATGATTATCATATCAAAAATAATGTTATCATAATTGATTCACCCTCATATGTATAATGAAATAACCTGTTGATCTGAATAATTTTAATTGTAGCCAATATTATCTCTCAAAAAATTCCCTTGAAATATATATGCATTATAATTACACATTCACTTGAAATGTAATTATAACTAATTTGAAAAAGGGATCATGTATTTGTAATGAAATAACGTTACCCTCTCTTCTCCCCTTTATACATCTTATCCTTGTGTCTTCTAATTAATTTTATTAGTAACAAGTGAGGTAATTGTGTGGTCCACATATGATAAGAATAATCTTAGATGTTATGAGATGTTAAAATACTATTGAGATCTTGAATAACATTATATATTTATTTTAAGGAGATAGAAATGAAAAGGAAGAAATATTAAACCTTTATATATGTGAATTTGATGATTTTAAAATTTATGAATAGTAATTGTTTTCTAAATTCATTACATTTTTCAACACGATTCTCATTGGCATAGAGGATATAACAAAATTAATGATTACTATATAAATGTGAAGATATTAATGATAATTTTTCATGAAAATAATGACCCCAACATTTTATCTCATAAAGATAATTATTTTGAAAGCATGGAAACTGATTTGTTAAAAACCCCATTAATTTATTTTAAGATGAGATGAATATATATTGTAAATACGAATATATTTAAAGAGAATGAAATTTCATTTAATGATTTCAAGTATTTAAATATTTAGGATGAGGAGATTAGAATTCACGAAGAGGATAAAATGGATGGTTTTGATAATATCCACTCAACGATGTTCTATAATTTTAAATAACTAAAAGTAATTATTAAAGAAATTATGATTTAGAAATATGACATTTTTAACTCCTAAAAATAAATTAATCAAAAAAATAGTAAAATGATAATGAAATGAAAAAATGGATTTTATATTTTCACTTTAAAATAATAATATTTGGTTCACTCTGATGTATAAAAACTCCTAAGGAAAAATAGAATAAGTTGAGATAATTATTTCATCACATTATGTAATGATTTATCTATAATGACATGATTTATGTTTATATCCCACAAATATCTACTTTTCAACTTATTTAATGGTTTTATGAGACAACCTGATGATAAAATGAGTTTTTCTTCAAATATGAGCACATCATAAAATGTATTTTTTATTATTAACAACCTTGTGTCTAAATAACATGACAATATATCATGAAACATTATTTTATGAAACATTAAAATCTTCAAAAAAACGGAGTGGTAGAAAATAAAAACAATGCTTTTATTGATATGGCTAGATCCATGCTATATGTGGATGAAAATCCATGGTATTCATGATTATAATCAATTATCACTGATGGAATTATCTAAAACCTGTGTTTTTAATGATTATTTGCATATGAATATATTTAAAATGTGGTTATATAACAATAGAAATATAAAATATTTTAGAGTGTAAAAAAGTTAATTATTGGTCAATTATAAAGGAAGAAGATGTGTGGATTTGGATTCAAATGCTATGTATGGAATATTTCATAGATGTACAAAAAATAAAGGTTCATACGTATGTTACACACAATAAACTGAAAGGATAATTGATAGTGATGATGTGAAAAACATTGAAAATGCGAATGAAATCAGAAGATCAGTTGTGTATAGTGTTTAGGATTATATAATCATTGTTAAAATAGATACATTGTTTTATAAAAGAGAATATATTTACGGGTATGATGTATATTATAACAATCCATGTGATTATTCTATGGAATTATGAACCACATGGGAAAATAGAAAATTTTAAAATAATATTGATGCTCAATATATATTTGGAGATCATAATCAACGGATAAAAATAAGAATAAAAGTTCATGAGTTATTTGATAAAAAAATAATCAATTAAATTATTTAAGGTAGAAATAAATTAAATTAAATTGTATAATAAATGGGAGCTCTTCCCATGCCAAATAGTAGGTCATCAATCGAAAAATGGTGTTTTTAGAATCTAGATGTGTTAAAATGTTTAGGTTATGTGAAATTAATATATATTTCACTATAATGGGTATTCAAAAATTTATGGAATTGATTTGGATCAAACATTTTTTCATATATGTAGACATCACACCATCCAGATCATTCATTCCATTATAGAAAATATAAATTTTATTTTGTATCGAATACATATAATGTATACATTTCATAATAGTGAGATGAATAAAGATGTTTTTATGGAGAAACCAAAAGTATTTATGAATGATAAATATTGAAACAAGGTGTTAAAATTAATTAAATATTTATATGGGTTGAAAAATGTTGTGGGGTTCTTATTTTATTACATTTATTTACATCATTTACTTTATATAACAATGTTTTTATATCAATGTAACTGTAATAATCCTAACCCCTATATCCTAGAGATGGTTCATTACTTTATTAATTTTCCATAAGATACAAGGAAATGTATCTCAGAATACTAAATAGATTTCTAGTCATGGTAAACTAGATAAAAATATTATTCTCATATTTCATTTGAAAATAAAAATTACAACATAATTTTTTTAGAATAAAATTGTTATATCTTCCATATCTTTAAATATAAATCATACTATTTTTCAGGGATTCATGGGAAATGAAATAAAATAAGGGTAAGCTCAAATGATCAGTATGTTTTATGTACAATGTGAGTTATCCTAAATAAATAAATAATAACTAATATGGAACAATAAATTTCGTAAGACACATTTCATGTAATAAATATTATTTCTATCATAACTATATAATACATTATCAATATGGAATGGTAAATATCGAAATACACATGGAATTTAACTAAAATTAATATCAGGAAATGATAATGAATAATCCATATGGAAATCAAAATAACATAAAACAAAAGTCATATAATCAATAAGTGAGAATGAAATACATCGATAGAAAATATCATAGTGAAAATATCATGGATAAAAATAATAACTGAATTCTAAATTAAGAAAATGCTTAACTATTGAACTTCATGATCTCATACTATATGATACCCCTATCATCAAAACCAATCACACCATGGTTCAAAACTCTAGGTGTTACCCCAATTAATATTATCTTACCGATCCCCCACATGAGACTACCAATGCATTTGGGGTCTATATAATTTCGATCCCCATCCGTCATTTTCTTCCTGAGGTATTACCCATATATTTAATAGTAAATTAAATTCATAAATCAGTATCCCTTACAATAAAATATTTGTATTGAAGAAAGAATATGGTTTATCTATATTTCCTCAATCAACCTAAATAAATTCAATGTAAATCTCCTAATTTATAAATGATATACATTTTATAAAAAACAATTTCCATGATAAGTTGTTTATATATTATGAGAAATTAAAATTCCAATGATCAAAGGATTGTGAATGATTCTAGGGAATGTTAATAACAAAAAAAATGAATAAATGAAGGGAATGTCAACACTATCCTTTATCCAAATAACCGTAAGTAATCGATATGATGATTAAGGATGTTATCAATATAATATATCCCTAGTGTAATATATTTAAAATAAAGAGTTCTTGTCATTGATGACTAGAAATTCCATAATAATATCATTAAAAATACACATGAGGAAAATATCATTTTAATTTTGAAAATCATATTTTATAACTAAATGTTAAAAAAAATACTTTGGAAATAAGCTTTAAAAATGTAAAGCTTGCCTTAAAAAATTCTGGTGGTCATGAATAATGGAAATTCAAATTCATGTCATCAACGATAAAAAAAATATTCCTTTCATAGTTTTGATAAAAGAAAAGTGGTTATTATTTGGAAAATAATTTGAAGATTCCATTAAAGAAAATATAAAAGGTAAAACACGGCTAAAAATGTAGATAATAAATTATTTTAAAATAATTTTTAAAAAAAATTAAAACATTTGTATAAAACATGTTTTAAGAAGGAAAATCGGTTTCGACCAAAAAGTGTAATGAAGTTTGATTTTATTAAAAAACATTTTTCAAGGTTATTGAATACCAATGTGAGATCCTATCATAATCCTTGAACATACCTCATACATTATTGGTTGAACTTATATATTTGTTTTGGGTTTCCTTATTATTTAATCAATGGGGGTTGAGTGCTGTTTTGGGAGGGTAGATAGTAATTATTGGTTAATAATGAATAATTTTTGTGAATGTATAATTTTTTTAATTATTGATGTTTGGGTATAAAAGTTTCAATGGGAATATAAGGTTTATATAATTGTTTTGAATGGTTACTAGGTGGTTCAAGAATTATTACAGATTGTAGAAAAAGATATGTTGACTAGACTTTTTTATGATAAGAACTTGTTACACAAAAAGTAAATGATTACAAGAAAACATCATGAATCGATTCAGTGAATGAAATTGTTATATGACGTGAAAATTTTCACTACATAAACTGGTCAATGTGGGATATTTTAATCTGAGTTGATTTATATTTTCTCATATCTCATATATTAATATTTTCATGATGTGAATGGTTTAAACACAATAAATCTCATAAGACCAGTGGTTTTAAAACTACACCACGTATGATTTTATTCCGTAATGGTTCAAACTTCTCCATCATATCATAGGGTGTATCTATTAGATTTTAGAGTGAATTATTCCATTTAAAACATCTCTATAATTGGTCTAATCCATAATGAGTTATTTTACATTACTTTTCACCTCTTTTATATATCTTCACTATTATAGTGGTGTAATATCATAACTGTGTTTCTTGGGATTTAATAATGATGTTTCAGGACCGTGGTTTCTATTTTGAACCCCATCACCCTAGTCTTTTGTCAGTGATAATTTTTCTATGTGTTTCTACGATTTCTAGTTATCATAGGTGGCCAAGAACATATCCCTATGTTATATTTCAATTTTTTATGTATTTGAAATATAATGTGATTATGCCAACACAATGCGCACATTAATAAACATAATAATGTGGGATAATAATCATGTGGTTGGCTTACATCTGGGATCACATTCGATATATTTTTGTTGAGACCTAGCTTGCATCAATCTATAAAATAAGACTACCATGGATAATAATGAACTAACTGATGGATTAATTATATTTTAGCATGAAATATGACCATAGGTGATTTATTATAATAGATTCATCTAGAAAATTAAATTTCATGTTAGTTGTAATAATAGGTTACATTTTTTATGATATGGTTGTCTGGACTCACATGATAATGATTTAAGACCATCATAGAAAATAAAAGAGATTATAGAGAAATAATGTATAATTGGATAAATTTATCATCATGGATTATGATGTGTTATCTATTATTCATGATGTTATATCTTATGTTGTGAATCATGTTGAAATACTTATATAAAACTATCTTCCTAGTGATTGATACATTATTATATAAAAGGATTGTCTTGGTCTTATTGTAATAATTATTCGGCTAAGTATGGTCATGCAAAAATTATTATAAAAATGGATTGGATCGATAATTATGTAATTCTCATAGGGATTGGTCTAGTTATATTGAAATTATTATACATGGGTATTATCCTATTTATGTTATTATTTTATGGTTTTGTGGTTATGGTTGTCATTGTTATTCTACATGATTAGCTATATTCTGGAAAGAATTCCAAGCATGTTGTTTGATTTATTATATTAATTGGTTAATTAATACATCTATTTATCTCTTAATTTCATGCATGTATTATTAGACATATTTCATTTAGATATAGTGGTGTTTTACTAATTGGTTCTACTTAGACCCTATTCTGGTAGGAGTTTGGTACCCATGAAGATACAATTTATATAGGTTTTTATTAGGGAAAATGGCATTTCTGTTGATTTTTTCATGATAGATGGGCTGGATAATGGAAAATGAAATGACATAGGGATTGGGAAAAGGGTAATTTTTTTAATTATGTCCGCAGAATGTTTTAACTATATTAATTTAATTTTTAAAATTTAGATATATTATTTCCTGACATTAAAGGTTTTATTATTTACTATTTTTCTTACATAATTTATCATTGGGTTGTATGTAGTTTTATTTGTAAAATTTCCATTACTCTGATATTTATTTTTTTATTTATGTATATTGTTTTATAACTCCATACCATGGTTTATAGTCACCACAAAATGTTATCAAGACCCCGCTACTAGTCGGCAACATCTGGCATAACTGGAGGTGAACATGAAGTCCAGTTGCCTACCTGTATTGGTCACATGGGAGAGTTATGGATCAGGGGGAATTACAATGAGGTATTGGAAGAGAAAGTTTTACATTACAATTTTTTAACTATTTAGGATATGATTAAAGGATACTATGATGTGTTGGGACTTCATGCATGGGAGTAGCAAACCCATGTGTGGTGGAAACTCCATGTTCACTGGGATGGCATTTTTGTTTGTGTTGTTTTTCATTATGATTGACGTTATTTCACCATGGGAGATTCACATGTTGTGTGATAGTGTAGTTTCTAGTTATTTATACTTGTGTCCAGGTATGAAATGATATGATTATGCATGCATAACAGTTATGTAATTCTAATTCACTTGTTATTCAACATTTAGAGAGATTATGATTTAGTGTTTCTCTTTTCTTGTCACCTAAAGTGGGTTTCCTTTTTGTAATCTAGTTTTTGAATAATTAGTTTTTCTCATAGATATAATGACTCATCATCATCATTCAATATAATTTCTAGAGAGTGTAAATTAACACCCTTCTATTCATCTAAACCAATGATTTATATCTCTGAAGGATCAGATGAATTATAATCTTCTTGATATCTTACTTAGGGTCATGTGACCAATATAAGGGAGATAGATTGCACGAATCCTTTGATGTGTGATCTATTGAGATACTTTTATTTACAAAAATTTCCTACATTCACTCGGGTGAGAGGCCCCAAGGTACTAAATATTCAAATTGATTCAGTCCGGAAAAATATTCAAGAACCTTCATACACCCACTGATAGAAGGTTAAATCTTACTGAATAAATTATCTTTCGACATACAAATCAGTAGTAGTGTATTCTATAGAAGTATAGGATTTAAGAAGAGGTATCCTTGATGTAATTAAAGGAAATGTTTCTAATACAAATCTATCTTGAAATGTTGAGGGATTATAAGGATTTCAAGTTCATTATCATTAACTAGGATGGATTATCAATGATGGAAAACATTTCAGAATTCACTGACTTACAGTGCTTTGCGCCATAATTAGTAGCTAATGAAATCTACAGGGTAGGATGTTTTCAGGATGGGTGTCACTGTGAGAGAAGGTAATTGGTGATCATTTCTCACTTGATAGTCTTTTAATATGTGATGAATTTATATTTCTTCATAAGAGGGAATCTAACAGAATCACAAAGTAGTGGTTGTTATATTTCAACAGGTTGAAATGGGGAGCTCTTATTCTAGAGGAAAAAAGCACCACCTAGATATTATTCACTAAGTAAATATTAAGTAGATCTTTTAGCGAATTGGTAATACATATCAAGAATGTTTTCCGAAAGTGTGATATCTATGTGGAATGTTTTATAAGAATAACCATCAATTTTTGTAACCTTCAATCGATTTTCAGATGTGCGGTAGGCTGGTCCACCTACATTGGTTTTCATGGGTCATGCAGTAGTAGAGAATTGGTAGGGTACATAGATAGGTACTGTAGTTTGGTAGGGACAATCCTAGACCTCAGCATACTGGTAAATGGAGTTTATATGGTCATTCAGGATTATCCAAGGGACATGGTACCCCATTATAGGAGTGGTAGTATCATGTAGAAGAAATAGATCAAGGGAATCCGACAAAAGCGTTGGGTTAGAGGGGAAGGTCCTTTGTGTGCTATGATGTGTACTTCTGCAAGTTTGGATGTAGAACCTTTTACAATCAGAGGTGTGATTACCACATAATATTACCTTACTTTTATTTTGTTTTTTAAATGAGGATCACATTCCATTATAACATATATTTTTTAAAATATTTTGGTCCTAGTTATGGAAATCATGGCTGGTGTTTTGACCATTGATGCAAAATTTGGAGTTCAGTCTGAGAATATCAAACATTATAAATTGTGTTATATAGAAATTGGTGGTTTCTGTTTCTTTTGGGAATATTTTTGTACTGAAAATTATTTTTTTTTGATTTTATTCTTGGTATAGATCGGATTATTTTATACAAGGATCATATTAACTATTAGCTGATTAGGGTTTCCATTCACTCTATGTGGGCATCTATATTCACCAAGGATAGTGGGATCTTCAGGTTTGTCATGGGGGACCATTCAGAGAATATTGGATAGTATCTTGGATTAGATAACATGTATTTCTCAATATAACGGTGAAATTTAGTGGGAAAATTTTTCATTAGTGGTTTATCATTTTTATGATAATTTTTCTGATTATTTCCATTGCTTACTTCTCAAGCGGTAAGTCGGGTTAACGATCAAGTTGGTGCTGGGAGAAGAGCCATTTTCAATTCAACATTATAATATTTAACCATAAAATCATCAATATATTGATTTTCAACTTGATGATATAAAATATAAAGGATTAATATTTCCATTTTTGTCACCATAGTGTAATCCAATAGTTTTTTCCAAGAAATATGATGTGAATTTTTTCTTGTTTGTGGACTATTAGAGATTGATCAAGATTAACACAAAGAACATTTATCCTCGTCCATAGATTAATGATATCCCAGATCAATTTTGACGTGATTATATATTCTCCATGATGTATTTTAGATCAAGATATCACCAATTGAGGCTGATACCATATGAAATATCTTTTATTTCATATAGGAGAAAGTATGGATTGAATGAGTTCATAGTGAAGGATTTGGATTTTACTAACATATTGATGGTATTCATGTCCATAATGAATCATAAATTCCAAACTTTTATGCATAAATATTTTAAGTTTTTTTTTGATGATATCCCAATGTAATCCAACTCAAAAGATGATCATTCCCAACATGTAGGCATCTTCTTGACTATATTAAAGAATAATTGGCATTATGATAAGATAACCAAATGCAGTTTCAAGATTGATAATGTGAACTTCTAGAGTAATATTATCTCATAGGATAGAGATTTAATGGATCTATGGATGGTCTCACTGGTGGTATGTGTAGGATCGAAACTGTGATGTAGATCCTCAATATACAAGAGGGGGGGGGGTGAATTGTATACTTTTAAAAATTACATTGGAACCTTTAAAGTTAGTTACAAATAATTATGTTTACCTTAAGCAAAAGAAATAGCTCAGTTTAACAAAGTTAATCTAAGAAATTTCACAACACCTCTATCACCGAATGCAAACATGGAAAGAGATTCAGAAAGTAGGTTCCGAAAATATGGTTCCGGATATTGAACCTTAACAAAAGTTACAATATGAGATTCTACCTTAAAGCGTATAGAATCTAAATGAAACAGAGTACAAGTAAGGAAGTATAAGAAATTTATACTTTCCTTATAATACAAAATGCAGCGGAAATTAAACAAGTAGTTAAACTACAAGTAACAAGATAATAGTCTTTTAACCCAAAGAGAAGGGTATCCAACACCCTAGGATAAAGGTCCCTTGATTTATACTTTCAAGCAAGTCTGTCTTACCCACACCAGGGTAAGCCCTCGATACGAAGATCGGAGTCTCTGTCTTGCTATCCCTACAAGCCCTCAACTTCAAGGTAGTTGGCAACCTCTGTCTTCCTCAGCAAGGAAGCCCTCTAACTTCAAGGTAGTCGGCTCCTCTGTCTTCCTATCCCAGGATGTCCTCGAATGTAATCACCAACATTCGGAGTCGTACGAAGCTTTGAGTGTTGATAAGAGCCTCTATCTCTAGAAATCACTTCAACAACATGTATTCTCAATGGCAAAAATCGTTGTTGTGTGTTATGAGATCTTTCAAATGAGATCCTATTTATAGGTAAGGTCGGCTCCTTCTCCAACGATCATATTTTCCTTAAAGATCAGAGGGACCTATACACGTGTCACTTAGACAACGGTAAGTTTATAACAAAATAGACGACATCGTTTTATAACAAAAAAAGTGTAACAGAGTGTACGACATCGTTTTAATTCTAACTCAAAAGTTCAGAATGAAAGCTTCGGAGTGAAGATTCGGAGTGTAATGGAAATAATAAAGAGTAGACAGATTATAGAAATGTGAGCAGAATAAAAGTTCGGAGTCTAACCAAAATATTTTTCGAAGTCTGAATTAATTCAGAGTGTATAAAACAAAGATGATCAGATTCTGTTTAATAGATGAATTCAGAATGAGAATTCAGAATGATAATTCATCATCATAATTCGTAATGAAATTTCATCATCATAGTTCATAATGAAAATTAATTATCAGAATTCCTAATGAGAATTCGTCATTAGAATTTGTAATGAGAATTCATTGTCGAACTAAATAAGAATTCGTATCCTGAATTTGTAATATATCTTAGTCAGAGTTCATATCCGGAATTCGGAATGATACTTTATTACAGTTCTCATCCGGAATCCGGAGTGAAACTTCCTTATAGTTCTTATCCAGAATTCAGATCCTCAAACAGAATAGTTTATATCAAAGTTTTAAACATATCCGAGAAAACAGAAATGAATCTGAATTTTATACTTAGGAAAATAATATGGATGAAAATATGATAAAGATAAATTTCCTTATAAAAGAAATTTTCCTTATAAAATCAATTTTCCTTAAGAAAGCAATTTTCTTTAAGAAAAAATTTTTCCTTAAGAAAGCATTTTTGCTTAAGAAAGAATTTTTTCTTAAGAAAGGTGTTTGTGATTTTCAATACAAGAATGAATGAAAAAGTCATAAGGAAAACCTTATTGACTCAACAGTATGTCAGTAGAGACACATTAATGCCATCATGATTTGTTTTTTTCTAGGATTAGTTTTTTATTATCATTTTTCATCCAAAACATTCCCAGTCTGGAAGCACAAATGTCTAGGATGACCAAGAACAGAGTGAAGTTATTTTCTCCAATTCTTTAAATATATATTTTCAGAAGATGAATAGAAGGCTAATCTCTTCCCATTTCCTCACTTTACATGTTTGGGGTAAGTCAAATATTTCTTAATATGACTTGTACGAAGTTAGAAATAGATCAATTTTGATACAGGAGGATCAAGTGATTTCATATACATCTAGTAAAATGACACCACGTGATTTGATTTATCATAATCATGATATAGAGTTAGTTTTAATGGTTCAATCTTTGAGATATTGGGGACACTATTTTCTGATCAAGAGGCTTGTGGTGTAAACATACAATAATACTATTAGGTATAACTTCTCTTAGGAAGACATAAACCATCAGTAGAGAAGTGTGATGTATTATCCGTAGTGTTTTGACATCTTGTTTTCTTATACACCAAGAATGGGAAATAGAATTTTTGATGCATTGTTGTAGAAGACCAAGAAAGTGAACGTGCTGGAGTCTTGTGATGAGTAGAGGATGAGGGAACTTTTTATACGCATTCATACAGACGGTATGGATTCCCAAGGATGTGTAGATGTGACTTTGACATTGGGTTTTCCAGGGCTTCAAAACTAGATAAGTATATATAATTTATATAATATGGTGGTCTTCAATCTCAGAGATAGGTTATATTTGGGGGAGACTCCATTACGATGGTGTCTAGAATGCATCATTTCTCTTCATTTCCATGTCCAGTTAGGGGTTATTATGGGCTTACGATAGGATATAATGAGTGGATTTAATAAATCTAGATGGTCGGTACACCAATGTTTGAAAAATATGTATCATGATATCCATTGATTTTAATGTTCACTAGTAATGAAGAGGTGGTAGTGGGATTCATGGGGATATGTTAAACCTATCAGTAGGTGAAGGTCATGAATCAAAGGCTTATTGAGATGTTGCGGCCTCTCCCCATTTCTAAATGATAATGGGGTGATCTCACTATGGATTTTGTGACCAGATTAACCAGGAAACACCATAAGAATGATGCAATATGGGTGATCATATATCTACTCAAAAATGTATACCACTTCTTTTATATCTGGGTGATATAAGTTGTAAAAAATACGAGTTTTATATACCTAAATAAGATGGTTCCATTACAAAATGTACCAAAGAGTATTGATTATGATAAAAAATATTGTTTCATATATCAATTATGGAAGTGTATTATGAAGGCTCTGGGATGAAAAGTTATTCTCTTTATGGCATAAAGTCCTTAGACATCTATCCAATATAAATAGAAAATTTATATTATTAAGGATATATTTTGAACATGTGGTTTGTATTTCAGTGGTTTGTGGGAGTGGTGTTTATCACTCGTGGAGTTTATTTATAAAATAACTTCTTTGAATTAATCCGTATGGAAGTTTTTTAGTCTTTTTATGTCATCATATGTCGTTCACTTCATTGTTTGTAGAATGATGAAGATGCATTGATTATTGGATGTACTGTCATACATGAAACTTTGGAATGGGTTTATTTGATAAATAATCATTACTAGAAATAGTTTCTATACCAATAGTTTTCCCAAAAAAACTTGTATAGGTCACTAATAAGGACCTATACCAATGGTCTGTCTAGAACCATTAGAATAGGTCACTTATATGGCCGAATTCCAACAGTTTAGATAAAACCATTGGTATAGGTTACTAATTTGTACCAATACCAATGGTTTTGACAAACCTGTTGATATAGGTCAATTATAGGCCAAACTGTTGTTATATGTCACTTATATGGACTTATACCAATGATATTTGACAAAACCATCGACATATGTCCATTGTAGTGACCCTATAAGAATGGTTTCGGCACAAATCATGGTATATTTCCACTCTAATCCAATGGTTCACCGAAACTATTGGTATAACTCATAAAATTAATGATCCTTTACCAAAGGTTTTGAAAACCATTGGTATAGGCAAACAAATTTTTTATAGAATTTTTTTTATAATAAAATTAAATAAATCAAAAGATCAATTACTTATGAATATAAATATTTATTTTAGTGAAATAATTTTAACAAAAGTCATGTTAGGTTACAGGTTAGGTCATTGGATTATAAACGGTTGGAGCTTGGAACAAAACCAAGATACAGATTCTTTTAATTACCTATATTAATGGTTTTATGAAACTATTGATATGGGTTTTTCAAATAACCTATACCAAAAGTTTGAAAAAACCTTTGGTAATGTTATATACCATCATTTTTTCCAGAACCGTTGGTACATACCTCTCATAATTCTAAATCATCCAATTACAGTCCAAAACATTTTTATTGGCTTTTCCAACAGTTTAGAGAACTATACTAATAGTTTTGAACCATTAAAATATTATATTTTTCTATTAGTGAGTTAGTTGTTGACATTGAAATATAGGATGAAAAAATACACTGACCGTGGTAGAAAATTTATAATGTTTAATGTTAGTCATCGTGTTTTCCTTCCAGTGTTGCATTGGTTGGGGTTACACTATATTAAGAATAATAAAATGTTAGTGACTAGGTTTTTTTTCAATTCAATATAGTTGAATGTGGGGTAAATAGTAGCGTAATTATTTTCCATTCGGTACTGCTATACATCCAGGCATGATGTGTTTCTTGTGTCGCATCTTCATATATTTCATCCTCCATCTTATCATGTTGTACATGTTGATGATGTCATGTTTATCATAGATGAATCCATTCGGGACAAACCAATATGGATTTTGGACTATAGTGAGAAGTACCTCAATGGAAATACTATAACTATAATTCTATTAAAATGTAGGTATGGTTGTTTTCATGAGGATACCTCCTAGATGAATTATGATATGCAATCACAGTGCCTAGACTTGTTAATGTAAGCCCCATAATGATGATTATATTAGCTCGGAGATGAGCTGGTATATGGTCGAGAGGTTGTAATATCCCATGTTTTCTGATGACATCCCTCTTTGAGTTTTGGTTAAACACATTTTTCCTTCTTGTTATACCTTGGCGGGAGTGTCCTTTTTCAGGAAGTGGAGAGAAATTCCTTCATAAAATCATATAATGTTTGGTGCGTTAGTATTTTTTGAATTAATAGATTCTGTGAATTATTATTTCAAAAAGTATATGAGGTTTCTCCATATGTTTGGAAGGCTTTAAAGGTTGTCTCGACACATCTATATAATATGGACTGATAGTTTTCCACTAGAATTTTGCAATCCATTAACTTGTTTCAAGATGTTTAAATGTTTCCTACAAGACCCAATGAACTGATTTCAGGATTGAAATAGTTACGTGATGTGAAATAATTTCACACCTGTTAATGCTTGACCATATATATATAAATATCAGGTGATGTGTTTTTCAACATATTGCTTAATTATTGATTTTATGAGATAAAAGGGTTTTGTATTGTAAATTTCTCCCAACCAGTAGTCTTAAACTCACAACATGTATGATTTTTTTTATTTGTGGTGAAACCTTATCTCACATAACCAATGAAGACTCTAGGTGATTTTTAGTGATTTATTCCCTTATGTAAATCATTAATCAAGCATTTAATACCCTATGACTTGTTTTATTTTTGTTTTCCCTTGACATCCACTTGTTCTCAATTGTAGTGTAGGTATCTTTTTGTAACTCCCTGAGATTTTATGAAAAATCTTATTTTTAATTTCATTGATGTCTTCTGTTGTACGCTACACCAAAAAGATCTTGCACTACACACATCCCTGACTTGGATTTCATTACATGCAATCACGACCATCCACGATAGCGTGTGTTGTACGCAATACTGAGTTTCTCTAAACAACAATATGTTATATAAACTAGCCGTTATGAATAGTAATTCCCACTTTTTGAAATATTATAAATTTTATCATTCAAAATGGACTTCATTTTTGGATTTGGAATATTGAAATTAACCTTGGGTGAATTTTTGGTATTTTTTTGAAAACATTCAATTTTTGATGAATAGTTAAAACACTGAGTTACATTTTAAAAACTGACTTTTTATTTAAATAATTATTTATTTTATTTAAATTTATTTTAGGTCAAAATTGATTCATAATGCCTATATATGTTCAATGTAATTCATTGGAGTCATTTTAAAATAATTTTATATATATTAAAATTTTATTGAACTTTTCACCGTCTTTTACCAACCTCCTAGGAGAATATGAAATTTTACATAAAACATAATTTTACCACTTCTGTAAGTGGAATTTCAAAAATCCGAGAGACACAGTTAATATCATGGAGTTAAATGTTGTTCAATAAGATAAAAATAAGTTTTGGTGTATAGTAACTTTTTACTTTTATTTACCACGGATAAAAGTAAATATGGTAATTAAGGGTAAAAATGATATTAATATTACCCTAACACATGTCCTAATTCTATTGGATAAGATTAATTAGACCAAAAAAACCTTAGGAATAAAATATTACCCTTTAGGTTCACTTGGATTGGATTAGGACATTTATTATTATTTTATTTAAAGAAGAGTTAAAATGGTAGAAATCAATGTTTAATAATTAAAACATTTTTAATATAGGGTTATAGATACGATAAATTCGACTATAAATATTAATGATAAAACTAAATATATTTCATACTTAATGGTATTTTATTTATAACTTTTATACATTAAATAATTTAATTTATTTATGACACAATGGTGATGCAGTAATTTCCTAAATAATGAAATATTAAAATAATAGATATTATAAATACCCAAATAAATGTAATTTGAGATTTTTTATGAATTACACTAATTTTATAGATTAATATGACATGTTAATATTTATTTAAGTAACTTTTTTTGAACTAATAATTCTATTATAAGTTTCACAAAAATCAATTACCAAATAGTATAAAAATTAGTATAAAATAGTTTTTTAATGGTATATTATTAATTTTTATTATATTCCTAAAAATATAAGGATCAGGAAAATGACTTCGATAAGGTTATACATCTTATTAAGGAACCCCTAGGGGTTCGTTTGGCTTGTTATTGTAATTTTATTAACCATATAGTGTAAGAAAACAAGAAGACACGGTAAAAGTTAAATTATTTAACTTAGAGTATAATCTAAATGATAAGGTTAAAATATTAACCTATACTTGTCTAAAACCTATTGGTTGAGATTATTTCGACCCATACCCACTTTATATTCGAAATAAATCAATTTGGATCTATTATAAACTGAATATGACTTTATTATAAAATAATATTTTAAGTTTTTCCTAAAGTGACCCTCTCCTCCATTATAAAAAGGGCACCACTTCACTCTTCTCTTCAAACCCTTTTGAGCCTTGAAACTCGGCCAAACCCTACCCATTGACCATCTCATCATCCGTAGAAACATTATAGAGGTTCTAGTCTCCTAAAAAGAACAACCCCAGTGCCTTAAGAGGAGGTTAAGAAGAGGCGCGTCAAAGAAGAAGTAACATCCTTTACCGATTCTATTGAATTTATTTCTTCCTCTACTACTTCTTCTTTATTTGTTTCATCATTAATTAAAAACATCAGTATCACTAATATACTTATATGTTATTATAAATATTAAACAACCCAATTTTATCTTTTATCCATCCTACGGAAACGAAATTACCACGCCTGCGTACGTACGGAATACCGTCTCCATGCCGTGGTGTGATATGTTTTCCACCCCCACCTTAATTGGATGGGTATAATATTGTAAATAAATAACTATGTATGCTTATTTTAAATTGATACTCATTATTAAATATTATACATACACTTCAATACAATTTCATGATCATGGGAATGATATCATCGCTCGTGCGTACGTACAGACTACCATATCCACGAACGCGATGAGATTCATTTTCCATGATTAACCATTCAATTATGATTATAAAGTATATATAATAAATAATCATGAAAAATATTACATAATAATATTAATGTATTTATGTACATATATGTCTCATTTACTTAATTCCATTAAATTTAATAAGGAAACAAAAATAGCGTTCATGCATACGTACGGCCTACCGTCTCCATGAACGGTGTGCATCATTTCATTTAAATATCTATTATATATATATGTACTGAATATATATATGATATTTAAACCATGATTTAAATTCTATAAGTAATTAAATAAAGATATAATTAATAATAATATCAATAACAACAAGTCCAAACACGTACGATAAATAAAACGATTTTACCCAAAACGCTCCTTTAACATGGAACTTACAAAAGATAAGGTAATATAAAGTTGTAAGTGAACCATATATGTTATCATAAATATGAATATGATTCGTTAATATGTCAATGAAATTATTTAAATAATTATACAGGAGGTTCGGATACGTACGAAGCATATCAGACCTAAGGTAAGGGATAATTATTCCTATATCATTCTAATCTGAGATTGTTTATTCGTAAGTATTTACTGGGGTTATGTTTATCATCCATGTCCATATGTTCTCAAAATGGTTTCATAAAATGTTTAGTTTTCTTCCATGTATATATAAATTCATTTTTACCCTTTTTTACTTTTACCACATTGTATGGATGGAATATTTCATTTGAAAACTATAAAAGGTACTTTTTGACTTTTCCGACAAAAGTACGTGAAGAATGTGTTTTTAACTTATACGTCATGAATGGATTTTTACAGTTTTATAACAACTTATTTTCATTAATATTAATATACAAGAGTTTTTGACTATTTAAAAAAATCCTTTTATTTTAAAATTTCATGGTATTTTTTTTGAAAAGAAAATGATTTTGAAAAAGAAAGGACATTTTCTTCAAGAATTCATTTCATGTGTTTTATCAAAACCATTTTCCATATAAGAATACATTATTTAATATTTTTATTTTTCAAGTATAATTTCTTTATGATTTATATGGTTTCAATTTTCGAATGAAGAAATGATATCCATTTCTTTTATTTGGATTATGTGATGATGGGATGATGTTTATGAAACCATTTTATTCTTTAGGTAATGATGAATGTTTTATGTTTATTTCATGGAACAAGTAAGAATGAATTCATTATGAGATGGGTGGGACCTATATCTCCCTCTAATTAATTGGTTAAAGATTTATATCTCCTAATATAGACATGGCTGGAACGGTAAGTTAATCCGGTTCAGTGATACAGGACTGGAACGAGGAGTGAACACGATTTAAAAAGGGACTTTGTCCACTAAGATGGTCTTGGCAGCAATGCCTTGGCTACTATGCAAATCATAACATTTTCTTAATGGTTTCCAAAATTTCATGCTTTATTCCCATGCTATTTTATCATGATTTATGATCCATTATGATCTATGCCTTACGTACTTCCACTTTTTATGTCATTGCTCAAGATTTTGATGTTTAAATATTATTTTCATGTTTTGATGTTCAAATGTATATGGATCATTTTATTTTCTCCATGCTTACCCTTACCGAGAATTTGGGCTCACCCTTTATATGTTTTCTTTTCCCCAGTTTATAAAGAATGGTTTAGGTAAAAAAAGGAAGATATTTATGTGATATGTTGAAGATATTTCACCAAGATTAGAAGATTATATTACGAGTTTCCAAAGACACTAAACTATTACAGTCCTATAGTGTTTGTTTTTTTATGTATTAGATATTCCGCAAAAGTAATGCAATGTCTATGTACGTCAAGGTTTGGGTCTCTACAATTGGTATCATAGGAAGGGTTTTGTTAACCATTGGAAACTTGGATGAGAAAACTTTAGTGAGATCCCTAGAGATATTTCTAAGGTATGTATAGGGATTTCCCTAAGGTTAAGTGTAAGTATAGGTTATAGTCCTAATATTATGGTATCAATATTAGAACTAACCCTACGATGTTATATATTGAGGGTAGTCCCCGTTTATTATGTTGTTTTCTCTAACATGATTTTTGCCTCTCACTATATACTTTTTGGGTTTTAGATGATGGCTGGAACCCAAAGGAACCGTGTTGATCAATGTAATGGACAATGCAATGATTGTCCTCCTGAACAACCAAATGTGATGGGATACAGAGTGAAAAATCTTACTTCTATACTTACACAAGCTATGAATAATTCTAGATTTATAAATAATAAGAGAAGGAAACAATATTCTATTGATTTCTTCATGAGGCAACATCCTCCTTCTTTTAATGGGTCTTCTGATCCACCTGTTGTTGAAAAATGGATCTGTACCATTGAAATGATATTTTCCATTCTTCACTGCTCGAAACATGATATAGTCATTCTTGATGTTTACCATTTAGAAGGTGAAGCATACCAGTGGTGGACTCTAATTAAAAATACAAGGCCCCAAGATGAAATTGAATCCATGGAATTGGACGAGTTCATGAACTTTTTTTTCAGTAAGTACTTTCCTCGTATTCTTTAAACAAAGATGGAAAAGGAGTTCCTTGAGATTAACCAGAAGGATGATGAATTTGTTGGTATATACGAAGCAAATTTTACCAGAATTGAAAGGTATGCATCTAGTTTTATCATCTATACTGAATGTAATGTTAATCTATTTTTCAGTGGCTTAAAACGATGTCTTCGAAGGGCATTAGCTATAAGAGACTTCAGTAGCTATGAGGAAATTGTGCGTTGTTCTATAAAGGTTTAACTGGAAGTTGGTGTAACATATCCATCTCATGGTTTTGACAAGAAATGAAAGAGGGAGTTCAAGGGGAAATCTCATAATAATGGTGAAAATAAGTTGAATGTTTCGTTATGCTCAAAGTGTGAAAAGAATCATGGTTGAGATTGTCTTAAACGGAGTAGAAAATGTTTTAAGTGTGGAAAAGAAGGTCATCGAGCAACTGAGTGTCGAAGTAATGGAAAAGGGGTTCCTAATTAGGTGAATAAAGAAAATAACATAGAGAACGCACCACCAACACATAAATGCTTTAAGTGCATGGAAATGGGGCATTATGCTAATCAATGTCTTAATCCAAGGGTTAATGATGATAAACGTGAGAAACCACATAAGGCAAAGGATAATGGGAACTAACATGAGATCACTATTTGTGATGATAATATTGTGTAATGATTAAGTATTTATGTAATGGGATTTCAAAATAGTATCATGGAATCTCATTTATGGCATCATGGAATTTTGGAATATCTATGTATTGGTTTTCAATAATTATATGGTACCGGTAACCATGAAAAGTGATTGTAATATTTTCGGAAAGTAGTTGATATGTGCATAATGAATGGATAAGGATTTAATGAGATGTTTGATAGTATTATTGATCTCATGACTAATGTAAGGACAATGTGATATCATGGTTTGAGTATATAGAATTTTTGGGATTTTGGTATGTTGAAAGAGTTAACTTTTGATAGCATTCATGTTTTCACTAAGGTTATATGGTAATTTATAATTCAATAGAATACATGATTAAGGTATTCACATGTTTGGAATGTGACCAACAAGATATATCGTATGATATATGGGTGATAAATGATGGTATTAACCTGATCGGTAGATGACATTTATAGTAATTGTTTTCTTTATACTATGAGCTTGGACAAAAGTATTTTAGATAAGCCTAAATATTGGAATGAATTATGTTGGACATAAGTTTGTATAGTTTAAGGCTAGAACTTTTTTCGATATTATTGATGGAATGTTATAATAGTGTAGTTTAAGAAAAGGGACAAATGCAGAATGGGCAACAACTCGTCGCGTCGGACAAGGCTGTGGAAATTGAACCAACAACCGAAGTACGACATGCCTTTATCACCTACCACTGGCCTACAAAATGTCCCTGGTTAGTAGAATCTAGTATTATTATTTTAATGGGTATGATATATGAAGTATAAGTCTATTTTAAGAACCATATATGATTAATATCACTATAGCTGGACTTATGTATATTTAATAACTTTTACTATGATTTTGTTTGAGACAGATGGAATGACCTATCATTCTATTGCATGATCTGCTAACACTTCACGAAAGACAAATTCAAATTCATTTCTTTAAGATATGAAGTGAAAATTTTTCATGGTGCGAGCAATAGTAAGATTGTACCAAAATCAAGTAGGTATTACTTTTAATTCAACAATTCATCAACTTTAGGGAAATGATCTTGAAAACAAAAAATGTTGTCCTGGTGTCCTTATATCCGATGAATCAGATGGTATCTTGGATCATCATAAATTTATGACTTTGTGATTGTTGGCTATTTCATATACATGTTCTCTACCACTCTCCATCATAACTTGATGGTTATATTTATCTTCTATATTAATATTTTTACCTATATTCTCCTATGTGGAAACCCAATGATGAGTTACTTTGGGAGTCTGTTATGTTTCTGACATTCCTTTTTAAAATGATTTTTTTAGTTTTCCTTTTTACGATGTGGGTTTCTATTAAAGAAACATTCATGTAGAAAACCATTTATAACACCAATGAATTTCGAGGGAGAAATTCATTTTAAGTGGGGTAGAATGTAACACCCCGAGATTTTATGAAAAATATTCTTTTTAATTTCATTGATGACTTGTGTTGTATGCTACACAAAAATGAGCTTGAACTACACACATTCCGGACTTGGCATGCATTACATGCAATCACGACCTTCCACGATAGCATGTGTTGTAGACAATACCGAGTTCCTCTAAATAATGACATGTTATATAAAATAGCTATTATGAATAGTAAGACACACTTTTTGAAATTTTATAAATTTTATCCTTTAAAATGGAATTCATTTTTTGATTTGGAATATCGAAATTAGCCTAGGGTGAATTTTTGGAATTTTTTTGAAAAATTTCAATTTTTGATGAATAGTGAAAACACTGAGTTACTATTTAAAAACCAACTTTTTATTTAAATAATTATTTATTTTATTCAAATTTTTGTGAGGTCAAAAATTATGCATAAATCCCATATAAGTTCAATTTAATTCATTGGAGTCATTTTATAATAATTTTAGATGTATAAAAATTTTATTGAACTTTTCACCGTCTTTTACCCACCTCCTAAGAGAATTTGAAAATTTACATAAAACATAATTTTAGCAATTTTGTGGGTGGAATTTCGAAAATCGGAGAGAAATGGTCAATATAAAGGAGTCAAATGTGGTTCAAGAAGATAAAAATAATTTTTGGTGAATGGTAACTTTTTACTTTTATTTATCACGGTTAAAAGTAAATAGGGTAATTAAGGCTAAAAATGATATTACTATTACCAAAAAACATGTCCTAATTCTATTGGATAATTTTAATTCGAGCAAAAATAACCTTATGAATAAAATATTACCCTTCAGGTCCACTTGGATTGGATTAAGACATTTATTATTATTATATTTAAAGAAGAGTTAAAATGGTAAAAATCAAAGTTTAATAACTTAAACATTTATAATATAGGGTTATACATAAGATATATTTGACTATAAGTATTCATTAGAAAGATAAAAATATTTTCTACCTAATGGTTGTTTATTTATAATTTTTATACACTACATAATTTAATTTATTTATGACACAATGGTGATGTAGTAATTAACTAGATAATGGAATATTAAAACAATTGATATTATGAATACCCAAATAAATGTAATTTGAGACATTTTATGAATTCCACTAATTTTATAGGTTAATATGACATTTTATACTTTATTTAATTAAATTTTTCTGAACTAATCATTCTGTTATAATTTTCACAATAATCATTTACCAAATAGTGTCAAAACTGATGTAAAATAGTTTTTAAAACAAATATTATATTATTAATTGTTATTATATTCTTAAAATATAATTATCCGACAAATGACATAGATAAGGTTATATAAATTAATAATTAACTACTTCGGGTTCGTTTGGATTATTATAGTAATTTTATTAACCATATAGTGTAAGAAAAGACGAAGACACAGTAAAAGTTAAATTATTTAACATAGAGTTAAATCTAAACGATAAGGTTAAAATAGTAACCTAAACATGTCTAAAACCTACTGGTTGAGAGGATTTAGTCCCATCCCCACATTATCATATAAATAAATCAGTTTTGAGCTATTATAAACCGAAAATGACTTTATTATAAAATAATATTTTAGGGTTTTCCTAAAGTGCCCCTCTCCCCCCTTATAAAAAGTGCACCCCTTCCCTCTTCTCTTCAATCCCCTTTGAGCCTTGAAGCTCGTTCAAACCCTGCCCATTTCCCATCCTATCGTCCCTAGAAACATTATAGAGGTTCTGGACACCAAAAAAGAGCAACCCTGGTGCCTTAAGAGGCGGTTAAGAAGAGGCGTGTCAAAGAAGTGGTAATATCCTTTACCGATTCTTTCCAATTTATTTCTTCTTATACTTATTCTTATTTATTTGTTTCATCATAAATTAACAACATCAGTATCACTCATATACTTATATGTTATTGTATATATGAAACAACCCAATTTCATCTTCTATCCATCCTACGGAAATGAAATCATCGTGCGTGTGTACGTACGGAATATCGTCTCTACACCATGGTGTAATCTGTATTCCACCACCACCTTACTTGGATGGGTATAATGGTGTAAATGAATAACTATATATGATTAATTTAAAGTGATACTGATTTTAAAATATTAGACATACACTTCAATACAATTCCATGATCATGAGAATGATATCATTGCTCGTGCGTACGTATGGACTACCGTCTCCACAAACGCGATGAGATTCATTTTCCATGATTAACCATTAAATTATGATTATAAAGTAAATATAATAAAAAATAATGAAATATATTACACAATAATGATACTGTATTTATGTACATATATTTTTCATTTACTTAATTCCATTTAATCCAACAAGGAAATGAAAACAGCGTTCAATCATACGTACGACCTACCATCTCCATGAGCGGTGTATTTCAATTCATTTATATATATATATATATATATATTATATAAATCATGATTTAAATTCTGTAAGTATGTATATCAAGATATAAGTAAAAATAATATCATGAACTACAAGTCCAACCACGTACGGTAAATAAAACGATTTTACCCAAAACACAACTTTAACATGGACCTTACAAAATAATGAGTAATATAAAGTCATAAGTGAACCATATATGATATCATAACAATTAATATTATTCTTTAATAAGTCAATGACATTGTTTAATTCATAATATAGTAGGTTCAGATATGTATGAAGCATATCAGACCTAAGGTAAGGGATAATTATTCCAATCCGATTATTATCCGAGATTGTTTATTCATAAGTATTTACTAGGGTTATATTTATCATTGATGTACAAATGTTCTCAATTTTTTTTCATAAAATGTTTACTTTTCTTCCATGTATGTTTAAAGTCATTTTTACCCTTTTTTACTTTTACCACATCCTATGGAAGGAATCATTCTTTTGAAAACCGTACAAGGTACTTTTTGACTTTTTTCACAAAAGTACGAGAAGAATGTTTTTTTATCTTATACGGCATGAACAGATTTTTACGGTTTTATAGCACCTTATTTTCATGAAGCTTAATCTATAATATTTCATTAATATTTTCAAAAAAATATTTTTCTTTTAAAATTTCATGGCATTTTGTTTAAAATAAAATAATTTTGAAAGAGAAAGGATATTTTCCTCTAGATTTCATTTCAAGTGTTTTATCAAAACCATTTTCCATATAAGATGACATTTTTTAATATGTGTATGTCTCAAGTATAATGTCTCTATTGTTTACATTGTTTCACTTTTCATATAATGAAATGATATCCATTAATTTTATATTGATTATGTGATGATGGGATGATGTTTATGAAACCCATTTTATTCTTTAGGTTATGATGAATGTTCTATGTTTATTTTATGGCACAAGTAAGAATGATTTCATTATGATATGGGTGGGATATATATATACCTCCAATGAATTGGGTAAAGATTTATATCTCATGAGATAGTCATGGCTGGAACGGTAATTTAATCTGGTTCAGTGATACAGGACTAGAACGAGGAGCGAACTCGATTCAGAAAGGGACTTTGTCCACTAAGATGGTCTTGGCAGCAATTCCTTGGCTACTATGGAAGTCATAACATGTGCTTAATGGTTTCCAAAATTACATGCTTTAATACCATGATATTTTATCATGATTGATGATCCATTATGATCTATGCCTTACGTACTTCTATGTTTTATGTCATTTCTCAATATTTTGATGTTTAAATATTATGTTCATGTTTTGAAGTTCAAATGTATATGGTTTGTTTTATTATCTCCACTGTTACCCTTATTGAGAATTTGAGATCACCCTTTATATGTTTCCTTTTACCCAGGATATAAAGAAAGGATTTAGGTAAAAAAAGGAAGATCTTTATGGGAGATGTTGATGATCTTTCACAAAGATTAGAAGATTATATTCCGAGCTTCCAAAGACACTAAACTATTACAGTTCATTGGTGTTTGTTTTTGTTATGTGTTAGATATTCCTCAAATGTATTGTAATGTCTATGTACATCAAGATTTGGTTCACTACACTTTTTATGTTAGATGTTTTGGTTTTTAGTGTTGATGATGTGGGATCTAGTATTCCCCTGTGATAACAACCACTTTTTTCTTCTGTCAGTGTTACTTATTGGATTTATTTTTTTATTATCTTGTTAAGGAAGGGGGAATAGAAAAATTACCGATTTCCTGTTTATATTTATTTTTGAATTTAAAATATTATGTGATTTCACTGAAAAAATATACTAATTAACATATAGATTAATGTGCGATAATAATCATGTCTTCAGTTTTCTCCTTGGATCCCTTTGGAACCAATAATGTTGAGACCTGAATTATGGCAACAGATAGGGTAATCCCGCCATTAAACAATAATGAATTGATTAATAGAATACAATATTTTTTTCATGGTATGGGACCTCAAGTGATTTTTTTTGATAGGTTCAACGTGAAAATAGATTCATTGTTTGTTATAATGATAATCACCTTTTATTATTACAAGGTTTTGTACACTTGAAATATAATGGTTTATTCCCAACATGGTAAATAAATGGGGTGATTGAATGATAATGGATAATTTGATGAATTGTTCATTGTGGATTATGAAATTATATGTTTTACTATTGATGTTATATTTTGTTTTTTCATTCATGATAAAATGATTATATAAGGGTATTTCCCTGGAAATGATGAAATGTTTATATAAAGGGATCAACCTGGCCATCCTGTAATGCGTATAGGTCATAGCATAGCTATGTTGAAATGTTTATATAAATTTTTTGGATCGATTATTCTGTAATGATTATAGGGTTTGGCCAGGTTATGTTAAAACAATTATACATATTGATTTTTATATATATGTAATTATTTTATTGTTTTTTGTTTACATTTTAAATGGTTGTGCTATATTATAAGAGATATATCTTCATGTTGTCGAAGTAAGTTGTCAGATGTATTATATTAATTGATTAATTTATACACCTTTTATCACTATATTTAATGCAATTATTAACAAAAGGATTTTGTTTATACATGGTGGTGTTGACCAACTATTTTTTACTCACACCCTATTCTAACCATTGTTTCTTACCTTAGAATATTACATTGATGTGGGTTCAGACAAGGGAATAGGACCCTTTGGTTGCATATTTCTTACTTGATGGATGGAGTGTGGATATGAGACGAACTTGGGTTTTTTGACAATGGTATTTTCAGTTTTTTGGGTCATCATTGTCTATTATCTATATTACTTTTAGTTTTACATTTTGATACATTTCATCATAAAATTTCCATGTTTATTATTTTTTCTTCTTGGTACATCCTTAATTTACAATTTTATGCTGTCATTTTTCCTTTTTTTAGTTACATTAATATATATTTATTTATATATTTATTACCAATTTATTCAAACATTATACCAAGGCGTATAGTGTCCCCACTATGTTCTCTAGACCATTACAATTATCAGGTATCCTCTGGTGTACAGGTGGGTGCACTTGATGTCTCATAACCAACCTGGTTTGGCTATGAGAGAGAATGCCAAGTCAAGGGATGTTAAATCCAAAGAGTTGAAAATTCTTACTGTTACTTTAGAAAAATAATAAATAAAATAGGAGAATAATATGTTATTTTTTATCAAATAAATATCAAAAAATCTCTTTCAATGTAAATTCAAGTATAAACAATCCAGATAAAAAATAGATTCTGAAATAAACCAATAAAAATATCATAACGTCTTAGTGAAAATTTACTAATGAATAAATAGTGTGTTTAAAATATAAATACACTTAAAATAATAAGATATAAAATAAATTATATTCAAAATAAAATAATCACATAATCCTTGAATATAAATTATAATAGAGAATTAATATAACCTAATGAATGTAAATTTAGTTGTAGAATTCATTACCACATGGTAATTTTCAAGCCAAATACCATTATATTATATAATTCAAATTTAAACATAAAATACTATGAATTACGAATGAATCCTAAAATTTCATATATAACACGGTTTATATAAACAATATAAAAGAAATTATGTTTATAACATTAAAATATGATGAATAAGGTTAAATTGATATGAAGTCTCATGAATCATGTTTCTTTTTTCTTTTACATGATTTAACCAGTTGTATAGTGGTTTTAAATATGTTATTAACTTATAACAAAACCATATTAATATCTATAATATAATATATGATCTTTTTATGAAATATTATCATATTTTTATTATTAATCTTTCATTATTTTCATTGTTGCATGACATAATTTATTTGTATTCTCATTGGTGATTTGTCATTATAGTTTCTATTCTTATGCAAATTATACTCTTCCATCATCTCTAGAATATTAATCATGGTATAATTATCATGTTTATACATCTAATATTCTTTTAATACAAATCATGAAATATGGTTTTGAGAATTTAATTATATAACTATCATGGTGAATGTAGATTGTACGTACAAATGAGTAACATTTCCATTTTTCAATGATCCTTATAAAAATGAAGTAAGTAATATGATATATTTAAATAATGGTAATAAAAGAATAATTAAAATATTATTTAATTAAATAAACTTATTTATATCATCCATGCTGTAAGCTGATGAAAATAGAGCCACATCACTTCGTGAAGGATATAGTATACACATACAAGAATGATGTTATCAACATTAAGTGAGTGAAATGATAAAAAATATTATATATTATATTTCAAGAATTATAAATATGTAATTAATATAATAATTTCTTATGTATATTAAATATATTAAATAACTTTATTTGTATCATCTTCTGTGTAAATTGTTAGTGAAAAACGAATCAAATCGCTTCGCAAATCGGTAGTCCATTGTACACATGAGCGACGTTATCTTATCCCCTATGGAATGGAATGAAACAAGTTATATGTGATATAATTATTCGATAGGATTAATTTGTTTCGAATATCATATATATACATTATATCAATCATCATACCTAATCGTGAGGGGTGGAAATGGAAAAATGAATGACATCGGTTAATTGGGTGGTAGTTCTTCGTACACACGAATGAGGATTTCGTAACCCATTTACAGGAAGTGGGGATGGTTGTAGGTTATGAGCTTAAAATAACAAAATTTAGTTATATATAAGATATTTTGGTTATTATATCAGGAATTTTTATTTATAATTTAATGGGATTAAGGAATAAATAAGATAAAAAATCATTATTAGTAAAGTTACCACTTCCCAGGGAACCTCTTTTGGATTTCTCCAAAAGCCCAAAATGGATGAATTTCTGACCAAAATAAGGATTAGTGATTAGAATAGGGGTTTTGGAAATATATTTTTTAAGTTCATTTATAATAAAAAAATGGTTTTATGGTAGGAATATGATATGATAGTGGTTTCCTATTATAAGTGAGGGGAGTTGCGCACTACAAATTTTTAAATAGAAAAAGGTGTACACACATTATTAACCTGCCAAAAGAATTCAAAATTCATTATTATAGAGCCTTAGAAATTATAAGGTTGAAATATTCCCATAAAATATATTTTATAATTGTTTTGAGCTAAATATAACTATAATAGTTTTTCTTTAACCCCAAGTTAAACAATTTTCACCTTAAGCATGAAAAATAATGTGTATATTTTTTAATATTCAATATAGTAAAAAAATTCATTATTGGGAAAGATAAATTATTATAACTAAAAATAAATAAATCATTTTTTCAAATTACATTCACAAATTTTTTTAAATCTAATATAAAAATAATCCAACAAAAGAATTAATGACATAATGTGTTTTTAAAGAGAAAATATTCAAATTTTTAAAATGTTTTTATACAAAAAATGAACATTAAAATTATAAAAATGACCAAAATTGATTGATAAATATATAATTGAAATAATATTTCTATAAAACCAATGAAAAATATAATTTATCATTATAAATAAAATAAATCGTTTTCAATTAAATTTGATATTTTTCACTATTCATTGAAAGAAAACATTTCAAAAAAATTGATAAAATTAACCCTAAGATCATTATGATATGATGATTTTAAAAATGAATTTAAATTTAATATGTAAAATTCACAAATGTTTGGAAATTTATTTTTAAATTATGTTAGCAATGCATGAATTATATAACTTTTAGAAAAAAACAATTTTTCTGAAAAAGAAGTTTTTTTGTTTTCAATGATTATTATTTTACTTCTAATCCATAAATAAACATAAAATTAATAATTTACAAAATAATTATAATTCAATCAAATTTAATAACTATTTTATAATATTATCCTATAGTAATGTCTATTTATACTAGGGGATACGTGTTCTGTATGTTGTCGATGAAATTTAATGAAATATATTTCATGGGTTATTTAAACTATGTGTTTCATGCCTCTTATTCAATCAAATACAATGTAATTTTTTATAATTTTTTCGGAATACATTATCCCCAGGATAAATAAATTTCTTCATTGGAATTTGAAATTGATCATGGTAATCAAGGGTATGATATTTGAAAATCCCTTTATTGAAAACCAACATCAGAAATAATCTATATAAAAAATTACCCTAATAAGAGAGAAAGGGAGTTAAATAGTTCATATGGAACAAAAAATAAATTAGATTCTACGTGGGATAACATTGTTGGAATGTGAAGATAGAGAAAAGGAAGAAAATCATAAATAATTAAAGATATTGATTGAGGTTATTAATTAGATGGTGTGATTGATCAATGGAAACATAAGGAATTAAAACCCATAAATACTTATTAATTTAAAAGTCCATCTAATTAATTTGATATGAATGTAATAGGAGAAAAATTTTGTTTCTAAATAATTATCTAATAGTTGAAGAATTTTTTACAATCTATGAATATGAGGGAAAATACTTGACATGTTTTTATTTCATAATAATAATTTCATCATCTGGATCTACATTGATCAATTTACAAATCATTGATTACTACAATAAATGAATATCAAAAAATGAATTTTATTTTTACCTAAACACAAAATATTATTTTTAATTTATTGTGATTTATTTAAAAAGTGTGAAAATACTTTCATTCTATCTATAATTATTATCCAATACAAATATGGTTAGCACAAGTTATCAATATAAAAAAAATTCTATAAACCACTATAGTTACACCATTGGTTCATCATTAGTATTTATTCATTAAATCATTTAACTAGAAAATGAAATATTAATTAGGATATCTTATAGACTAGTGTTAGGTGATAAACCATTTTTATTATTCGGTCAGGGGTTGAAGGCCACAGCCTTCAAGGAATGCAATGGGATGCCCTTTTTCCAAAACAATACTAATATAATATGTACTATATTCCCAAATAATGATAATACATAATTACATGAACATAAAGATAAGGTAAACCATAATGGTTACCTAAACAATTAAACTTATTACCAAAAACATTATGTTAATTATTCTTTAAATTACTTTTTCACTAAAATGTGTACTAAAAAAATATGTTTTATTCACATAAATATTTTCCAAAAAAACACTTAATCATGTTATATTCTTACCCAAAAATTATAAAATGGGGTATCTAGTATTTTGAAATTATGATCACTTACTAAACTAATATCTCACGATCCTATCTATAACACATAAATTAATAAAGATGTATACGATTCTAAAATTTAAAAATCATTAACATATTTTTTTGACTCTTATAACAAAAAAATTAGGTAAAAATACATCTAAAATTAATTCTATATTACTAATACAAAAATATTTTTGACCATTTTATTTAAATATTGGTTCTTCATTAGCCTAGTGGTAATCTATTAGAAGAGTTCATTTACTCAGATAATGTCTAGATTTACCACATTTGTGAAAACAAACTATAAATGTAACCCAATAGTGATATTTTTTATATATCATGATCATCATGTCTACTCAGTAATTCATTGTTTTATTTCTATCCTTTCTACACATAAAGAATTCTTATATTCCTTTTAATCAACTTCTTCGGGGCATAATTCCACATTTCTAACATGAAATAAATTAAGCATTCCTTCCACAATGGTATCCACCATTTTAGATCACATAAAACACCTTCCTTCTCTAAATTGGTTAGTTTAAGAGTCTGTTAAGGTATATGTTATTAATCATATTATGGAAAAAATGATTATGAATAAGCACAATATATTTCACTCTAATCATAAACCCCTTTATTTCCTCCTAGTCAGTAATTTTTAATTCAAATTCAATGTTAACACAATTCATTTATGTTTCATCCACTCACTAGAACCAAAAATCATAGTGTGAGCAATAATAAGCATAGTAGTAAATACATAGAATCATTTATATGATGTATAAATCATAACACGTTATTTTAATTATAAGACACATTAGGTTAAACATAAGTCATTAATTATCATAATATATTCAAATCCTTCATAATTGTTTTTCAATAAAATGTTAATTATCCAAATACATCACCCGAAAATGTCAAAACAAGTTCACAATAAGGCTGATTTTCATGTACCTGGTGATGATCAAGTAAATACTAATGCAACCTAGTTAGAGTTATTACCCTTAAGTATATCTGTTAAGGAACCACATCTACATGTACTTTCCATAAAGGGATTTATTTAAAATAAAAATATAAATATATCTTTATTTCCAAAACATTATAATGTTCTTCTATAATTAATACAATGTGTTTCATGGGGTTACATTTCCTAATCTTTGTTTTCTTTAATCCAGTACCCTAGGGTTCTACTAAAATTCCTCTAATACTAAATATAATAATCCTAATCTCAGCATCCTGGACCATGTTTCTTACATTATTATATTAGAATAAGATACATGTAATTTCTTCCTAATGTACCAAAAAGTTTAGCAGTCTTAGTAAACAATATAAAAAAGCGGATTATCAGATTAAATTCAAATACACATGCCATATAATCAATGATTTATATTAAAATTCATCCATAGATAATATCATAGGGAACATATCAAGGATAATAATAGTACAAAAATTGTAAAGGAAGGAAATTCTTAATTCTTGTATTCTTTGATCTATTTTATTTTAATGACTTTCATCCTTTACACATATTATTACATTATTTAAATTGTAATACAAAATAATGATTGAAATGTTTAGTGTATTATTAAGACTATGTACAAAATTATAATAAATGAAACTATAATAAAAAATGATTTTTTAATCTCCATAATGATCTCATAACTGCCATAGATATCCTATAAATTCCTAGGATAACATGGGAAATCAATAAAAAAGGATGAGCTAAAAATCCCCACAATGGAAAAAAACATGCGATCACATTAGTTTAAAGAAAAACATGAAAACAGAAAAAGATTAAACCTAGAAAAAAATTGAATCTTAATTTACATAACATGGGAAAATATGATCATTGTAATATTTTAATGATGTAGAAACGTGCATCAAGATATAAAAATGAGTTAATGATAACTTCTAAGACTATATCACATAGTGGAAAAAGTCCCATAATGAATTATTTTTAATCCCTAATACCATAAATAACATATCATGATAATAAATAATTTTCCAAATAACAGGATTTCTATCTAGGTTCACCCATCAAAATATGTTTAGGAATATGTGTTCCAATATATGAAATCAAACATAAGGAAGAAACATAATATTTACCTATGGAATGAAATGGGTAAACTAACCATATCATAATGCATACCCAAAATTAAAATCATAATAGAATACCTAAAATATGGGATAAAATCATTCGTGTACATTGAAAAGTAAATTTATTAATATATAATTAATAATTAAGTTCAACAAGACTGAAATCAGGAAAAAGTGTGGCTAGACAACTTGAAAAATTTTCCAACTAAGCATATTTTTAATGAAAAGAAGGAATATGTTATAAAAGTGTTAATGAATAATTATTTTCATAATACAAGAAATGAAATAAATATATTTTAATTATAAAATAATATATTCAATAAAAATATTGGAGGCATAAAATAGTTTATGAATTGAACTTGAAGTTGGGTAAGAGATAAAGTAGTTCACTTTAATCAGGTTTTCATGTCGAGATGAATTGATTAAGAATAATATTTAAACATATACATCCCCATGAAAGAAATATTTAATGAACATGGTAAATATTTGAGAGTTATATAGAAGGAATATATAATAATTATATAATATTAATTAATAGATAAAATTTGGTGGATAATGAAAGAACATAACTTAAAGGAAATATGGAGGTTTAGAAATATCCCTTAACTTACTTCTGAATGAGTTATGTACATCCAATAAACATCTTGGATAACCAGATTATATTAATTAATTAGTAAACTAATAACTTATTTTATATGTATTTTATTTTTTATAATTTTTATGATCATTTATAACCATTTTATTGAGTAATAATGTTCTTTTTTGGTATCGGAAGTGTTAATTTCATTATTTCTTCGTCGGTTTACATATACATAATTATAGTAGTTATTATCAAATGAGAATAATTAACCAGAATAGAAATGAAATAGTATTAATTCAATTAAAAATGTATAAATTGTCCCATATATAATTTTTATGTTATGGAGATGATTCATTCAACAAAATGTTACTGATAAATGTTTTGTTGATTATGGATGTTTTTTTATTATCATGAACATATTCTATTTCATTTAATATTATGTATATATATCAGTATAATTACCAGAAAAAATCTATAATATATATTAAATTTTTTTCCAACCATAATAATGGTTTTATGACAATAATTTAATGAGATAACCGAAAAAAGAACATCATTATCCATGGTGATGATAAACCAAGATAATTTAGACAATAATTTCATTTCATTAAATAAGAAGAGATGATAAAATAGCTGGATATGAGATATTACATTAGAAATATAAAATTATACTATATACATGACACTATAGTTATTATTATTTTTTGGATGAGGGAGGTGAGGATAAGGTAGAGGAAAGAATGAAATTAAAAGCGATGGAATGAATATGATTCAACTTGAATATCACCTTCACGGAGAACCAATTAAAGAACATAGAAGTGGTAGTTTTTAGGCCATTATCTCTTGGTAATGGGTAAGAGTTTTTGGAAGATAATTAAATATAATATTGACAAGATCCAAGGCTTATAATGTGTGAGGAGAATGAGGGGTGAGGGTGGTATATATAGGGGATAAGTAATTTTTTATTGTTGTATTCATTAAATTATTATTTATGCACAATAATATAAATAGTATTAAATTATATGAATAAATACAGTGAATAGATTAGTATAGTACTAAACAATGGTCAATTACATCATATATGACTAAATATTTCATGTATTTGTTTGATAATATTAAATACTGTAAATTAACAAACTTCACTATTCACTAAAAATTATTATATTTTTGAAAAATCCAAAAAACCCCTGTTTAACCATCTTTAGACATATAGATTTAAAAAATAGAATCCATTTTATGAAAATATATTTCAGAATATATGAAATTTGATATTTAAATAAAATATTTATTTATTTAAAAAATACTGATTTTAATATTATAATTGATATTTTTAGCCATTTGAAAAATTATTTGAGGTCACGTAAAATTATCTTATAATTATAAAAAATAAAAATATTTTATGAATCTATTTTATAAAAAAAATTACTTTTAAATAATTATTGTAATTATAAATTTTAAAATAAACATTTATTTTTTACAAAAAAAACAACACATCTTTTCTCATTTTTAAAAAATTTATTTGATTATACCAGGGTATAAATATGTACGTTTTTATTTATAATTTACCTAAATTTTATTTAATACTTCCATATATGAGGTTACTATTATAATTTATAGATTACTATTCCTAACCGTTAGATTAAAATTCTAATGGACAGATATATAATAGTCATATACGTTCATTAATTTCAATAAATATTTAATATTTCGTTCATTCATCATTCACACCATCTTTATATCCCTTCTATATATATAATTTCATCATCAAAATTAATATTACATTATTAAAATTATGTTTTCTTTCTACAAATTTGGTCATGACTTTGGTCATTCTAGTGGATTGAGCATATCTCAATTTTCATTTTTTTACCTTTTTTCTATTTATTGTCCCACTATAATATTTGGAATTATCATCATTCAGTTTGCAGAATAATTTATCATTATTCATTAATGTGAAATAATTTTTTATTTGGTTATCTATGTTATGTATGTGTTTTATTACATAATTTTAAGAAGTAAATTACATTAATACACATTTGGCTCTTTACATACTTCCCCTTATGAAAATTCCCATTGGAAATTTTATTTTACATACTAAGGATAAAATAGGTGAGGGAATTTCTTTTCCTCAATTCTTCTAGTTTCCATGTAACCTATTTATACATAGGGTTTCTCTATAGTACCTTATTCGGGTGAGTGGTCCTTTTTACATAAAAACATGACTCTGTGGTCCAAAATTTTCATCGGCTACTCCTCAAAAGAGGTGTAATTTTCTAGTTGAACCACTTATGAGTTTAGTACATGTGAGGGGTTAGTATATATTTAATCATGTGGAGTACCTTTTCACCAAAAGAGGTGTAATTTTTCCTTATTTTGAAATCTCTTGACATTATTTCATAGATACATGCATGAGAGTACCTTTTCACCAACCTTAAACTCTATAAAAAATACTCTATTATCTAAATTGATCTTATTACATATTTTGGAATCCCATATATTTGTTTGGATAATGTTCAAATTTTTTCAATTTCCTTACCTATTTCAGGACCCAGTAGTTTATGTTCATCAAATTCTTCAATAAATGTTGGTTTTCTACATCATTTCCTATTACGGGATTAAAATGTATCAATTTATATTATTTATTGGAAAATATATTAGTAAATAACTCATCCAATGTATGATGTTGATCCCATACCCCTTTGAAATCCATTTAGCATGCTCTCAACATTTCTTCTAATGTCTTTATTGTCTTCTCATATTGGCCATCAATAAAAATTTATGTAGAAAAAAATTATGTTGTGGGATTTTCCCATTTCTATGGAGGTTTGTTTAATATTTTCATAATACACATATAATTTATCCTTTCATCATTCACATGGTAATATATAATGAACATTGAGGTATATTTAGTGATTTAATTCATTATATTGTCCCCCAAATAGTTCTCTCAGTGATCTCAATTATTATTTTTAATCCCCAAGTGAATGGAGAAGGATAAGTTATGTTTATTATTCAAGTTATCATTCTTTATCATTTAATATTTTGGAAAAAATAATCATGAACTGAATTTTTAAACTCATTCTTCATCAATTTTGATCTTCGAGGATTTCCACCTTCATATAGCTTCAACCTACTTATGAATTTCAACATCCTCTATTTGAGAATCTAATATCTTATCTAAAATGTATGGTTGATAAATAATTTATGAATGGAATAATGATATACATTCCATTATGATTCCCATGACCATAATTTGGAAGTATAAAAATATTGGATCCTTCACAATTCTCATCAATGATAATTTTATAGGATCATTTCTATTTAAGGAATATAGAAATTTATTTGCTTTACCAGAATTGTAGGGTATTGGGTAGTCATAATCCTTAATGATATCTATCCATCTTCATTGTCACATATAAATATCTTTCTCTGTGAATATACATTTTTGGATATCTTAATTAGTATATATCTCACACTTCTCTATATAGAGATATTTACTCCATATTATCAATACATTGATCATAGCCGCCAACTCCAGACCATGCATGGGATAGTTTTTCTCTCATAATTTTTACTACCTTGAGGTGTACATTTTGACTTCATCATTTTTAATTAGTAAAAAAACTAATACCATTTTTAAGCATTATATTACATCATAAAGTGGTACCCACTTGTCAGTAGTGTAAGTGTAGGTGTAGTGATAAGCCACTTTTTCTACTCTTTAAAGTGTCATTAACAGCCACTACTCGATACAAACATTACACCCATTTTAATATTCTTAGTTATCATGTTTGAAAATCATGGTAAGTTACTCAAAAATCATCTAAAATACCCCTATAGACCAGGAAAAATATGAATCTCTGTTTTATATGATAGTCAGGGCCACACTGCAATTTCCATAGTTTTAAGAGTGTTATGATATTTCATTATTTGTAATAAAATGCCCCAATCATTATTCTTCCTCCATCCAGAATAAAAAGTAGTTTTAAATTGCATATAGTTTCTCTCTTCCAATTTTTTTTAGAATAGTATTTAATTACTCCTCATGTTCCTCCTTGATCATAGAGTATATTAGTACATCATATATAAATATAGCCACAAATTTTTCGAAATAATATTTAATGTCTCTATTCATTATACCCATAAATATTTTTATAGAATTAGTGATCATAAAGGGTATCACTATGAATTCATGGTTTCCATAACTCATTCCAAAATAATTCATGGGAATAAATTCATTCTTAACCTGTAATTGTTGATATCATTTACAAAGGTCCACTTTAGGGAAATACATAGACCCGCATAGATCATCAAACAAGTCATCTATCTGTAGTAGATGATTATTTTTATTTATCATGATTTTTTGATCTCATGATTATGAATCTAGAGGTTCATAGATCCATGAATCTTCTTGAAAAATAAGAATGGTGTACCAACAGTGATACACCTCCATGTGAAAATTCCTTTTAAAGATAATTTTATTACTTCTTCTTCAATTATTCCTACTCAATGGTGGCCATTCTAAAATGAATCTTTCATATGGAAATATATATATATATATATATATATATATATATATATAATAAATTGAGAACCCAACCTCTCAGTTCAGAGGAAGTCGTTGAGATTTTTTATGCAACACATCTGTTTAGTCCCTCACACTGGGAATGTATTTAAGCACAATCCCCTCAATTGTATCAATAATTTTATCTAGTTAGGTCGGAAATAAAATAAAAAATTAAGATAATGATTCTAAAGGATATTCATCATACTTTTTATCATTGTACATAATTGGATGATTCCTTGGGATGTGAAGTGTAGTATCCCATTCTGGACAGTTGATGTTGTCTTTGTATAATCACAAGTAATACAAGCACAATATAATATCAGAATCCACCAAATGATGTAACATAGGATTTTCTAGGAGGTTTGGCAAACAATAAATTTCCAAGGAAGAGTTATATACGTTAGATTCCATAATTTCACAAAATATTGTTCTCATGAATATCTCAAACATCATATTTTAGGTGGTGTTTTAATAGTTCTATTAAAAATTCAATGAAACAAACCCACATGAATGCCCTCTCAAACTGGTACCTGACCCCACATGCCACAAACACGAAGGAATTTCTGGTCCCCACAGTGTAGAAATTATCACCCATGTAAAAAAATATAGGGAATGATTTCACCAAACATATATCAATCAAATGGAATATATATAAATAAGATATATATATAAAGAACATAAGAAGTATATATTCTATAAATGAGACAACCTTCAAAGACAAAATAACAAAAAGAATCTAAAAATCTAAGAGAAAGTACAACCATAAAGAAAAATGAGAACAGTAAAAAAATAGTTCCATGTGATAGTGGGGGAATACCTTCACTATCTCACAAAAATTTTACCCAATCCTAGTAGAATTAAAATTACACCTCCTCACTATGGAACCATTTCATTCATGGAATTAAAGAATTAAAAAGGTCTATGAATCACTATAGAAGTTTATATCGTGTGATATAACATGCTCAGTAGGATCCCACCCAATTGTTCCATAACAAGTCTAGGTATAATAATCCATGTATTCTCATTGAAAAAATACATGTCATGATTAGAAGTAAAGATGATCTATCAAAATAATGTTAAATATTTCCCTCTTTCATACAATTCCCATAAAAGGTAGGTATATCAATTTCAAAAATATATTCCATCATCAGTTATAAAACTTCAAATCATGAATATAAAATCCAAAATAGTATAAATCCAATCATAGGTAAATTGTGCCACAGAATTAAATAGGTTAGGCAATCATACAACTCTTACCACAATAAATGACTTGTAAACAACATGTACCTATAACCAAAGACTATGGAGTAGAGAAACTCTCATTTATTTATACATAATACAATAAAAAATCATTCCCCAAAACAATAGGCCTCGGTAGAAAATAAAATACCCATGATAAAAGACTTCAATGTTAATATTGAAGATGGACCTCAGATAAACATTCCTCCTTGTACCCAAGGGTTTCCATGGGATGAATTTCATAAAACAGTTCTGTGCATTGAAAATGACCATTTTTTCATTTAACAAAATACATGGAAAACCTACCTTTTAAACCAAATCCATTTTCAAAAATCATCATAATTTATTGATAAATAAATATATTTAAAGAACAAGAGAAATATACTTTATAAGCATATTCTAGATATGGAACCACCTACCTAAAACTCAGGGTCACACATTCCCATAACGGGTCAACCAATAAGATAATGAAAAACAACAATGGTGTACCAAGAATAAATCTACACATCTACTATAATTGATCCAATTTACATAAAACAGTTGGTGGAGAATCTTAAACAACAGTTACCTCTGTAATGAAAACCCGATGAACCACCACCAACAAAGGAAACGACCCACAGAACTACATCACACCATAGATCTAGAAGAATGTAGAATGAACCATCATCATGGGTCAGCAGAATTTAATATGTTATGCCATTGTACTACTGTGATAAATGAAAATGAATAATTCGAATGTATTACTTTTAGGGAGAGATGAAAAACCCACCATGATGATCAATCACTAAACAAAAATCTATTCAGATCAAACAGAGACTGAAAAATCTCAAAAAATGGTTTTAGGTTGTGATCCAAGAGAACTATGGGAAAATGAATAATGTTATTTCTCATACAACACCCTAAATGTAGACCTCCCCACAGTTACATGAGTTGTTACTTCATTACAAGTCAGGTAATCAAATATCATTATATATTTTAAAAACCCATAACATTTTTAATTAAAACTAATCTTTTATTTTTACACATTGTGTAATAATTATAGGTTATTCATTCATTTCTTGTTGTTGAAACATTTCAGGACATGCTTCTAGACACCAATTACCAACTGTGTAACCTCTTTTCAAGTTGCGTAATTACCCATCATATTGAAGAATGATCTTTATTCTTATAAAAAACTAAAAAACACCACGGGCATTCACAAAACACTGTAACAAACCCAAAAACTATAAAAAATTTACACATTGACTCCATTAATTCCAAAACACATCCACTCCCAATATTTATGTCACATTATCCACCAATTTCTCTCTATCATCTGGAGTCCCTTGTGCACCCATTTAAAGATGAAAAATAATTAATGTTAAGTGATTTACCTGAAATAGGGTAATTGGTTGTTACAAACTCAACAACATAAGACTTTCTATCCCCAATAATTAATTTTGAAGAATTTTATATAGAAAATAGAAAAGGAAAATTATCCATCATGAATGATTTAGGCTCCCATGTCTCTTTAGAATATGTTTCATGTCACCATTACACTCTGACCATTACAATATACTTCCCATAGAAGACATTAACCCGAGATTACAATATATATATATGGGATGCTCCACAATAGAAACATCATGAAATAACTCAATCACTTCCTAACAATGAATGTTAGAGAGTTCATGATGGTACTTCCTATGTTTTGATACGTGGAAAAGATCTTTAATTCCTACTAGCTATTCTAGAAATGTCAAATGATAAGAAACATTCACAATACGCTTACAAACCTCTTACAGACCCAAATATCTCAAAACTATCATGTTCTATTTCTTAAGAGGATGATAACACATTTTAGGACAAAAATTCAAGAAAAATTAGTCACCAATAAAAAAATCCAAAGGATTATGATGTTGATCTGTATAAGATTTATGGTGGCTTTGATATTTAACCACATACTCATGTTTATCCTAAATCATCAGAGAGATATCCTGAAACAAACTCAGTCCAACCAAAGATGTTTCTACCAACTCTTCCCCAAAAATAGGTCACATGCATAGAAGACCTTAGAAATCATCAATTGGAGGCATCCTGATTGATGGATGTTGATATTTTTATAAAAAAACACTAAAAATACCAAATGGGATTCCCAAGATACAACATAATCCGATACATAAGCATGAACAATATCCTTTAGAATCATAATAACATGTTCTATATGACCTCATGTCCATAGATGATATGTTGTAATCAGTCATACCAGAGTCTCCATCGCCTCATGAATACTTCTATAGAACCGTGATATAAACCTAGGATCCTTTTCTAAAACAAAGGATGAAGTTATTATATAACTACACTTCTCTTCATTACACATTAATTTATGAGATATTACATATAATAAAACTTAATACAACATTAAAGATAAATATGTCTATTTTATTTTGTAATTGGTTTAATAACCTACCTTTTTGAACATCAGATAAAACAACATTATTAAAAACTGTCATAACATGATTATAAAATTCCAAGGATTTATTAAACTACACAAGATAACCTGTTGAAAAAAATAACAAATGGGTGAACTATAAATATTGTTAATGGAACAAAAAATTTATTACGAGAAGAATATAATAAATTCCAAACAATAGGAAGATCAATGGGTAATATAAAACCATGAATAACAAAACATTATATACCATGATAATCATTACATGGGAAATGTGGAAACATCTTCAAACATTGCATCATAAACCAAGGTCAAGGATATGCTACCAATATATAATGGTGGAAAAAGTCCAATAAATGAATTATGTTCCCTCTCTATCCCAACATTATGTATCATGATAATAATACTTCCCAATTAATTAGATCTCTTTATAACTTTTGGCGCAACGATAACATTTATTTCCTTTCCATGATTCACTGTTCCACATAAATCATAAAAAATCGATTTATAATTCATCATATTTTTTAAATGATAAAGGAGTGTGTAATAAAAACATGTATTCCCTAAATAGAAAATTATATGTATATAAATTTAAACACCCTCTATAGGAAATGTGTATGGTATTCACTACAAAATTGGTTCGGCTTCGAAAATCGCAGTGATATTTTGGTAGCATAACGTTGTTACATAAAAATATATTAAATGGATTTTTGATAGCGAATGGGGTCTCTAATAATTTGGAAATAAAATTTTATGTAATAGAGGCATCTAAATACATGTTCTATCAATATGATTTTTAAACAGAATCTATATGATCATAAAGAAACAATAATAAAGAGAAGAACCCCTGCAAAATATCGGCATTGTAACGTATGGACATAAAGGATCATAGGAGGATTAATGGGAGTAAAAGTGGGGATATCATTATTTATAAATCTAATAAAAATAAATTATAATATGTAATAACATATCCCATTATAAAAACAATTTTAACTAAGTATCACATCATAAAGTAAGTGTTTGGTTGGAAATGAGATTAGCTAAATCCCTTATTGAATATCAGCATAGTGACGGCTTAGGTAATGATATTAATGATAGATAAGAAATTTTATCTCACTATAATTACATAATTTTGATATTGTTGTATGTTTATAAATAAATTTACTCATAAACAATCACATTTAAGAAGACAAATTCGAAAGGAGGTGCTTAAATTTAATGGAGGAGAGGAGAGTGAGGATCCCATACTTGATTGTGTGACTTAAAAACCATGGGAGGGAATTATTAATAACATTGGTAACATTGTAAAGACTCTAGATAGTATATTTTTTATTATAAAAATGATTAATGGTGTTAGAGTGAATATAATCTTGGGTATTGGTGGGTTTATATAGGAAATGAGGTGGATTTCGTTATTATTTATGTTTAAGAATCTACATAATAAAATATTCAAAACCAGAATGCATCCCATGGTTTTTTCTCATAGTTTATACAAAATAGTAGTACTTTTTGTTATTTTGTAATTTTATTGGGAGAACATATTAAAATAATTCTCTTCCTTATGTGGAGGTGAGTCACAGTCATAATGAAAAAATTTTAAAACCTTAAAATATATTATACGTTTTGGTGGATTGATACTGGATTTTAAAAACAAATAAATAAAACATTAAATAACAATATTTCATAGTTAAATCATTATTTGGTATTTTATACGATTTATAGTAATTATTACATCACTTTTGGGTCATTATGATGTCATAAAATACATATTATAGGTAAATGATATTTAATTTTTACCTAAAAATTCGACTTTCTAAGAGATATGAAAAATTCATATTTTTATAATTTTGATGTTATGATTCCAAAAATAATATTCATTTTAGATTAAAAATTACTATACATTTAAATTTTTACTTTTAAAATAAAATCGTCATTTATTATGAAATATTGGGGTTTTGATAATAATAGTCTTCAAATCCTGATAATAATTAAATTTGAATTTATAAAAATTATATGATCATTTTTTTTAATAAAAAGTAATTAATAATAATATTAAGATATTATTTATTTCAAAAATCCATTAATTCAAAAATTCATTGAATGATTTTTAATATTAGCCAAAAAAATTGTGCTTTATTATATCAAAATAAAAATCATTTTGAAAGTAAAAATAATATGACTAAAGTATATTAATTACTCTATTAAAAAAGTATATATTAATATTTATAGGGTATAGATAAATATATCATTAATACACCTTCAAATTCCCTAATTGTAATGTGTTACATGGTGGGGCTTTCATGTGGCGGTTCAGTGAAAATGGTTTGGCTAGTGATCTCAATGAGGTTGAACTTCTCCCATAAATGGTTTCAATCATACATATGTTGTTGTATCTCAACATGGTCTATTCAGAGCAATGTCCTATAAATGTTTTCCCCTATTTAAACTCTAACAAATGGGTTTCATATGGTACGATCCTACTAGTTGATCTTATCCCAACATTTTTTAGTGTCAATGGAATTTTTTAAAACCCTATAATTATACCAATAATGTGATAACATTATGATGGATATATTATCAATGGTAATGATACATAATTTTTTTTAAAATACAATTAAATATAATAATGTTCATAAAATTCATGTGTTTTCTATAACCATATTACATAATAAGTCATTTATTTACAACAAAAATCGGAATTTTATTTATAATAGTTCAAGTCATTTCAATATTCCCCGCATCAAAAAATATTCCTTAAAAATTTTCATTTATTACAATAAAACACATGAGGGGAACTTTGTTTGATCACTCCTTCTAGTTCACATATCTATTATTCAATCTTGTGGATTCTGCACAACAATTTAACAATGTTCACTATCTTATTTCAAATAATTTTATCGCTATAATTTAATATTTTCATAGGTCGATCCTCATGTGAGAGATCATTCTCAAATAGTACCACATATAGATTGAGTACATGAGAGGGATATGTAATTTACATTCTCAATAGAGATGAATTAAATACATCATTTACTTGAGATATTTCTAGTGGGAGGCTAGTTGTTAGTCCATCGCTTTAATGTGATCAAGACTCTCAAATGAACTAAAGAATCTTGGAATAAGCTTTAATTCCTTATCAAATATGATTAAATTATGCCATAGAGATATGTAGAGGAATACCCTGACTCCAAAATAAAATCATACGTCTTTCATATGATTGTCAGCATAGATCTTCTATCGACTCTATGCCTCCTCGATTTGTTGCTGAATGGCCATAACCTTTTCCACCATTTCCGCAACCATTTCAAGACTTAGAAGTTTTCATTACCCTATTTCATCTCAACACGCAAGTTTTCTACACCTCTTCCCATAAAGGTATTCATAGGGATCCATTTGGATGCTTGGGTGGAAACTATTTTGGAAACAATACACGACTAAAGGTGTAATGGCTCAGACCTCTCTGGACTATTCCATTGTGAAAATATGGTGTTTGTGGTGTTCTGGGAGGTCAATCTGACTTACTCCCAACACTTGGCCAATTTTCTAGTTCGGAGAATATTTCCAATAGTAGACAGTTGTGAACAGTTCAATGGTAACCTTCTATAAATAGTGTTATCTGTAACCTACTATGAACAGTTCAATTAGTGAACTGTTCTATCGGTAACCTATAAACGTAACCTCTCTTTCCTTTTCCAAATTTCCAATTCTGTGAACAGTACCATCAGTGAATAGTTATATCAGTAACTTCTAAAGGTAACCTTTATTTCCTTTTCCGTGTTTCCAATTCTATGAATAGTTTCATTGGTGAACAGTTCTATCGGTAACCTCTAATGGTAACTACTTTTTCCTTTACGAAATTTCCATTTCTTTGAACAGTTCCATCATTGAACAGTTCTATCAGTGAGGTCTAATTCAAACCTCTAACGGTAACCTCTATCGGTATCCTCTTATGATGAACTCTATTTCCTTTACCAAATTTTGAGTTCTCTGAACATTGTTTCTGTAACGGTGAACTACTAATGGTGACATTTTCTTTCCTTTGCCAAATTTTGAGTTCTGTGAATAGTGTTTCCATAACTGTTACCTTCAAACAGTGACCTTTTCTTTCCGTTGCCAAATTTTGAGTTTGTGAACAGTGTTTCCATAATGGTTTCTTTCTAATGGTTACCTTTTCTATCATTTTCCAAATTTTTATTTTGTGAATATTGCTTCCAGAACGGTGACCTTTTGATGGTGACCTTTTCTTTCATTTTCCAAATTTTGAGTTTCTGATTAGTGTTTCCAAAATGATGAAATTCTTATGGTGAGGTTCATGAATAGTGTCCAACAGTGAGGTTCATGAACAGTGCTAACGGTGAGGTTCATAAACAGTGCCTAACGGTGAGGTTTATGAATAGTGTCTAATAGTGAGGTTCATAAACATTACCTAATGGTGAGATTCATGAACAATGTCTAACTGTGAGTTTCATGAACAATGTCTAATGGTGAGGTTCATGAATAGTTTTTTCCATTTCCAAATTTTGAGGTCGTGAATAGTGTTTCTAACTTCCTACAGTTTTTCCCCTTTAGTATTTTCCTTTAACATAAAATGAATTTAAGGCCACTTTATAAGGAATCTAAGGCCGATTCAATGTCCATACGTCCTATGTTAATTACTCATAAGGCATGGGATGTTTTACATGGTTAAACCTTGTGGTTTAATGCGACTCTCATTTCATGAGAAGTCAAGTGTATCTTAAAAAGCTGCTTCGTTAAATCTTCTAAAGGGATGGAATATCATCCTCCTTAATTATTTCTCCATGTTCTCGGCTATAAGACGCTCGAAAAACTCATACCATCTCATATGAGTTGCATAATCAAACATTCCCCCTAGGATTGGTTCTTCTATGTTTTGATGCAGCCAAGCTATATCGATCAATCTTCTATATATGGTATGTTTTAACATCATTCTTATGGGATTCATCTTCTCCTGTTTCTCCTTTCCATATTATATTATGTAATCTCTATGTTTTTAATGGGGTTTTCTTGGGTTTTGGTTGGTGCGGTTGTACCATGGAAATCTTGGATGGATGTAGTTGACATGAGAGGAAAATCATTGCACGCTGGGTGGATAAAGAACATCAATAAATTCTCAAGGTAGGGGATTAGTTTATTCTCTTTTATTTTACGTGTAACTATATTTTTTTCATGTTTTATCCCACTTGACAATAATGTAATTGACATAATAAATATTTGAACCGGATAAACAAATTTATATCAGTCGGATGTTTCCCCTTATTTTCTATATAGTGTGATATCCATGCATGCTTCGTTTAGCTATTCATTCAAGATGAAAATTGGTAAAGAACATAAAATAGAATTAATTGATTACTTTTGGCTATTAATAAAGAGGAATGTAAATGAATCTGGTTCTTCTTGTTTTAATTTGATGTTAACCAAAATGGTGCAGTATGCATGTTTAATTATTTGTGATAGCTTACTGATTAGGTTTCCCAAATTTTGGATGCTATGAATAATAAATATGTTAATTCAACATGAATTAAATAAATGATTGTTTGATAATTACTTGAAGGGTTCTAAGTTACCCTATTGATTGTGAAAGGGTCAATAACCCAATTGATGTGATATTTTTTTTCCTACTTCTTGTGCTATGATATAATCCTGGATGGCTGTTGTGATATGAGGGGGCATGAAGAATTTTGGTTGTGGCAGTAGATGACACCTAGAGTGGAGAGATGCATCGGTTTATGCATGTGTGTGTTGGGGAGGACACCCGTGCCGATGGAATGGGATGGATGTGATTGTTGGATGTTTTCTGGTACTTATTGGTTTATTATCTTGTTTACTTATCCCCACTACTCAAGGAAACTAGTCTTTCTTACCCTTCTCCCAAAAGAAGTTAATATGCGGGTGGTATGCCACTTGATTTCCATGTTTAGCTTCTCATGGGAGGATGGGACTACGCTCTTGCTATAGGTAACAAAGACTCTACGGGAAGTAAATCTACTCACCATTTTGATACCCCGTGTGTTTAGTTGTATAGAATGTTTTTCTATAAGTACTGGGAATTTGAGAAAGAAATTCTATAATGAATAATTTAATAAATTGTGTTAACTATGGGGTTGGAGTTTTCTCGAACATAATGATGAGGTTGTAATTTTAAAGGGACAGTGGACACTGGGTGTGATGTTAATGAAATTTAATGTCGAATTTTTCATGGTTAAATAATGTTAAAATAATTTTTTAATGAAATGTAGAGCTAGTAAAAGGGTAATGAAATAATTTATTAAAGCTTTTTAAATGGTTGTGTGTTTATAGGATACCTAGTCTTAGATGTGGAAACCCGTAGTCCGATAGACGTTAGCTGCAATTGAGACTAAGACTACGTTATGCCTATAGTGTGGTTGTGAGTTTTAAAATATTCCGAACCTTGTGTGCTTCCACATGCAACTCCACCCTCCCAGTAAGGGAAACTTACGCCCCATAGATTCTTAGCACTAGAGGGGCGTTTTCCCCATCATTCTGGTGGGAGGATGAATGGAGGACTACCCCCATTGGCCATGTTCTCTTCTCTTGGTAGATACTTGTGCTGGTAGGAACAACAGTTAGTTTTCCCCATATATGTGTGTAGAGCGTTGTAATGGAATGTGGTTATTCACACACATATATTCTGGATATAGTATCCTATGGACTACTATAGGTGTAATGTGTATAGGTTGTGATGGATTGAGGATCCTTACTCAGTGTATGGGCTATAATGGATTGAGGTATAATACTCGACGTATGATACACATTATGCGTGATGGGGTGGCTCCCAGAAACTACCTGGTTACTTTCTTGCATGGACATGGTGGTTTTGTTGCATGAGGTGCATTTTTTTGTGCATCGCCCAGGTGTCTGTGTGAAGCCTCTTTGGGGAGAGATGCTTAGGATGTGTGACATTGGGTAAAAGCGGAAAACAGGTGTCGAAGTAGTAGTGGGGTACCCTTGATAGTCATTATTATATGATATAATCTTTTATGCATTACTTGGTGAGAGTAGACATGGTGAGGATGGGAACTTAGTATACCTATTTAGCTGACGAGTTTGTTTCCCTTATTGTTCATTGTTCTTTTGCATGATTTCTTTACTTTTGCACGAGAGGCTTCGGGATGAATCTAACTAAGTATACTATTTTACTCACCCTATGTATATATAAACTATTTTTATGTCACTTGGATTAGGTTGGAGATCAAGATAGCTTCTAAGAGCTAGGGGTTGCAGGAGCTGTTCAGGCTTGGGGTTCCTAATATTTTTACTTTCTTTTGGGTACCTATGGTTTCCCCCTTCCAATTGTAGTACCTTTTCATGAAATTAAATATGTGCACTTGGCATTTATTTTATATTTCTGTTTTGAGTTTGAGTTCGTTTGTGTCTATCTTATCTCTCTCTTCAGTATGTGTTCTCTTAGAGGGTAATACCTCCTACTTGTGTGATTACTATACCCTCAGTGCTAGTCGCCAACTCGGGGCCAACTGCAGGTAGGACTCGGGGGTCATTATCTCCTTTCTCATATTTCCAGCCTAGGAGGGGTATACATTGTGGGGAGTGGGTCGTGAATGAGTGGTTTCATATGTCTGGATGAGGGATATGATGGAGTTTGGAGTTAGGAACATCTGAGGTTGCATTGGTTTGTAGGGAAATAGTTTCATTCATTTTTAGAAAGTGAGGTAAAAACTATAGTCTGGCTGAGATATAGGAATTTAAGGCCCCCTATGATCTGATGTATAGACCATTATGTTTATCATGGCTACTAAACAAGGTGATACAAGGTGTAGGGAAGAAACCTAGGTAGGGATCATGCATCATTCTTCTTTATGTGTGTGTTTGAATGGGTATAACTTGGGATAGGTTAAACTAAAATGAATAAAAAAATTAATTAATTATTGTTGATTCTACCATATTACAGGTGTGGGAGCACTACCAGTTTTTTATTCTATAGGTATAGATCTAGGTCGAAGTCCTCATCAGGTTTATGCGGAAAATGTACAGCAGGCTGTTCTAGTAGATCGTCGCAGGGTAGAGGTTGACGACGATGACACTTGGAGGAAGACACTCCGAGAGTTTCAGCGCCAGAGTCTGCAAAAGTATGAGGGCTTCGTTTCAGATTCTGTCATGGAAGACTGGTTGGATGAGGTCGAGATAGGCTCATGTTTGATCCATGCTTGGAAGGATCATTGGGTTTCCTAGTTTGTGACAATTCTAAGTGGAGCAATGAGGAAGTGGTAATTCTTGTTCCTTGGTGATCATGAGTAGTCAACGATCCCATGGGAGGTGTTCCGAGACAGGTTTAGAGTCAAATTTCCTACTTTGACTGCGAATGCATCCAGTCACTAAGAGCTTCTTACCAATCGACAGGGGAGCACCAGTGTTCTAGAGTTTGGAATCTGTTTCAGGAAACTTTTAAGATATGCTTCGAACCTGTTACCATATGAGGAGTCCAGGTAAAGGCATTTCGAGGAGGCTTTACATCCATATATCCAGCACCAGGTCACCCCATTTATGCTGAAAAGATATCTTGAGGTGTTGGTGAGTTTCAAGGTTGTTGAGAGGACTTTGGCCAGGACTGCATCATCACGAGAGGGGAATCGTCATGATTCCTCACAAATCAGAGCTGTGGTCCGGGGTTCCCAGTTTTAAGGGCAGAAGAGTTTACGTTCAACCTATTGTAGGTCTCAGCCCTTCGCATATCGTTTCTACAAAGGTAGAAAATCACCAGCCTATTCCGAAGTATCAGGCACTCATTTTTCTTGTGGTAGTCGTGGTCATCAGTAGTGGTTGTGCCTGACAATTCTGAGTGGTCATCATGCACCAGGTGCCACCCTCTAGGTTCTTCTGTTGAGGTAGTACCAGCTGAGGTAGCAGCAACATGTTGCACGAGCTTCAGATCAACAAATGGTAGATGGGGAAGCAAGAGGACAACCCCATGACCCTCCCCATCCCTAGCTAGTAGAGAACGACTGTGGTGGTGGTCTTCATTAGATTCAGAGTGGTCGTGGAGGAGTTCGTGGTCAGCTTCATGCTCTAGTGTTGCTAGCACTAGGTGATCCAAACATCATTTGAGGAAGCCTTTTCTTGTTTTCTACATTGGTTTATGCCTTTTTGATTTAAGAGAGACACACTCGTTCATATCACCTACCCTTTTCCATGCTTTGGGACTTGAGGTGGAGAGGATTCTAGTGCCCTTGGAATTGACTACACCGGTTGGAGGTCGAGCTAACTTGTTTGAAGTATGTAGAGATTTTGAGCTAGTGTTTGGGCAGCACCACTCTTGGGGAGATATCATATGTTTACGAATACAACCATATGATGTCATCCTCGACATGGATTGGTTGTATTTGATGCAGACTATTGTAGATTTCTTTAGGAAGAATGTCGTTTTCATTGGTGGGGATGGAGATCCAGTGGTGTTTTTTAGTGAGTGAGATCCCACGATGGGTCATATGCACTTTCCGTCCTTATCATACATGATGGATAAGATGATATTGATTTCTTCAGAGGTTCAGTAGTTGGAGTTTCCTAGGTCTGTAAAAACGTACACGGATGTCGTTCTAGAACAGTTTGTAGCATTACCCCCCCCCCCCCCCCGACGACAGATCAAGTTTGGGATCGAGCTACAACCAAAAGCATCTCTTATCTCTATATCTCCATATAGGATATCCCCTTATAATTTATGAGAGTTATGTATATATCTTTATGGTATGTTATTGTGTGTTTTTTCTGTCGAATTATGTCATCATGGGTTGCAGCAGTTTTGTTCGTGATGAAGGTAGACTGCAGTTTGTGGTTGTGTGTCGATTATCATTACTTAAACGAAGTGACAATAATTAATCGCTACCATCTCCCATGGATTGATGATTTATTCGATCAACTGAAGGGTGCAAGACGGTTCTCAAATATCAAATTACGGTCAAGATATCAGCAGATGCATTTGAAGGATGAGGATATCGCGAAGATTGCTTTTCGTTATCGTCATGGGAATTATGAGTTCGTTGTAATGACGTTTGGTTTGACGAATGATGTAGCAGTATTATTGGTATTGATGAATGATGTGTTCCGTGAGTTCCTTGACAAGTTCATGGATTTTTTCATTGATGACATCATTGTTTACTTCACATCTAAGGAGGAGCATGCATAGCATCTACAAAATGTTTTTGGAGTTCATCATTAACATTAGTTGATTCGGAAGTTGTTGAATTGTGAGTTTTTAGGCTTGAGAAATCCATTTCATGGGACATGTTGTTTCCCAAAAAGAAGTAGTTGTGGATCCATCGATGTTACAAGCAGTTGTGTTTTGGGCATCCCTCAAGATAGTGTCAGAGGTGCAAATTTTCCTTGGTCTTGCAGGCTACTACTGGAGGTTCGTATCCAATTTCTCACGAGTTGTGACTCCTATGATAGCTTTGACCAAGAAGGATCTATCATTCATATCGACGGATCAGTGCCAGGTATCTTTTGAGTTTAAAAGGAGAAGATTGTATGTGCTCCAGTTCTTTATCTTCCAGCTGAGAGAGTTTAGTTTGATGTTTTCTACGATGCTTCGCATCTGGGGTTGGGTTGTTTTCTGATGAAGGAAAGTTTAGTTGTTTCTTAAGGGTCTTGGTAGTTACGTCCCATTGAACATAACTATGTGACCCACGATCTTTAGTTAGTATCTGTGGTGTTTTCTATGAATTTATGGAGACATTTCCTCATTGGTGAGCGCTTTTTTTCACCGATCATAAGTGTTTGAGGTATGTTTTCTCCCACTGTGACTTGAATTTATGAAAACATCGATGGAAGAATTTCTTATAGGAATATGACTTTGATATTCTCATATACACCTGGAAAGGGGATTCTTGTTGCTGATGTGATGAGTCTAAAGTCACGTAGTGATGTTGTTAATGAATTCGGTGATTCCGGGAGAGTAATGGAAGAGATGTAAGAATTGAATCTTCATATGGGAGAAGTTAGGGGTAGAGGTTGTCTTTTTCAGATGACTGTATAGTCATCCATGATGCTGAAGGTGGAAGAGTCCTAGTTGGGGGTTCATGGGGTGGAGGTCTAGAGAGACCGAGTTGTTGGTGGCGAGTCCCCTAATCGTTGGAATGAGGATGAACAAAACAAAGCGGTGTACCATGGAAGGATTTTTGTTCCTTTGATGACGCATGCGACTGTTCTCAAAGAGTTCCATAGTTCAGCTTTAGCGGTGAATCCTGGTGTGAAAAAGATTTACGAAGCCATGAGGAGCCATTTTTTGTGGTCTTGGATGAAGTGTGTGTCTGGAGTGTTTGTTTCTCGGTGTTTGGTCTTCCAAAAGGTTAAGGTCGAACACTGTTTTCCTAGTGGTCTTCTATATCCATTATAGCTTCCTCATTGGAAGTGGGAGGAAATCTCAATGAACTATTTTACTATTTTACCTCCATATTCAGGAGGATATGATGCTATTTGGGTGGGTGTGGATTTTTTATCAAAATAGGCCAACTTCATAGCGATCAAGGAGTCAAGCTCAGTGGATGTTTTTCGAGGCAGTATCTAAAGGAGGTGGTGAGACTTCATGGAGTCCCGAGGAAGATAATTTGTGATCGAGATCCTCATTTTAACTCCAGGGTGTGGAGTGGTATCCAACATGCTTTCGGTTCTAATATATGCCTTAGCACTACTTTTCATCCTCAAACTAACAGTTAGATAGAGAAAACCATCCAGATTCTTGAATACATTTTACGCTCTTGTGTTCTTGATTTTGGAGGTTCATGGATGAAGAACTTACCCTTGATTGAGTTCACTTATAATAATATTCACCACTCCATCATTGGTATGGCTCGATTTAAAGCCTTTAATGGCTGACCATGCAGTTATTTGTTGTGTTGGACTGGGATCGGAGAGCTAGAAATTTTCTGAGTGGAACTAGTACAAAATACAACAGAGATGGTTTATGTGATTTCTTGAGAGGATGAAGACATCCCAAGATGATCAGAAATCATATTTCGATCAATGGAGGAGGCCCTTAGAGTTTTATGTTTGGGATCATGTGTTTCTGAAGGTCACTCTCCGTCGTGGGTAGCGAAGGATTGGTGATGGGAGTAATCTTTATCCCTTCTTTGTTGGGCGTTTAGTGGTGTTATATCATGTTTTTGATGTGGCGTATCAAGTAGATCTTCCCCCGCAGATGAGTTAGATACATGATGTTTTCCATGTATCATAGATCTATCGTTATCTTCATGATGAATCTCATATCATCGATTGGGAAGAGATCGTTGTTTACGATGATGAAACCTTTGAGGAGTGACCTGTGAAGGTCTAATATTGTAAGGAGAAGGTGTTTCATGGGCATTCTATCCCCTTGGTTCATGTCTTCTAGCGACATAGTGGCATGAAGGATAGTACCTAGGAACGTGAGTCACAGATACTTGCTCAGTACCCAATGTTGTTTAATGTTTAACTCTTTTTATGTGTCGATGTAGCCCTTGTGGTTATAAAACATTCATGTTTATGATATGGATTCTTTTTTATGCTTTTTTGGCTTGCTATTTTTGGAGAGGAATCTCGATGGGTCATTGTTTGGACCCCATTTCGTTTTAACTTTAGGTGGGTTTTGAATTCGTGGGGATTAGAATGTTTTGAGAGGTATCTGATGTAATGGCTTGGACCCCTCTGATACATTCCTTTGTGAAAATATGGTGTTCGGGGTGTTCTGGTATATTAAGGTGACTTCTCTCCCACACGTTTCCAATTTTCTAGTTTGGAGAACTGTTCCAGGGGTAGACAGTTTTGAATAGGGAAACAGTAAGCTTCTTTGAACAGTTTCATTGGTAACCTTCTATGAATAGTTCAATCAGTGAACAGTTCTATCAGTAACCTATAATGGTAACCTCTCTTTCCTTTTCCAAATTTCCAATTCTATGAACAGTTCCACTGGTGAATAGTTTTATTAGTAACCTCTAATGGTAACCTCTCTTTACTTTTCCAAATTTCTAATTCTGTGAGCAGTTCTATCGGTGAACAGTCTATCAGTAACCTCTAACAGTAAACTCTCTTTCCATTTCCAAATATCCATTTCATTGAACAGTTCCATCGGTGAACATTTCTATCGGAGAGGAATAATAGTAACCTATAATGGTAACCTCTATCAGTAACCTCTAATGGTAACCACTGTTTCCTTTTCCAAATATTGAGTTCTGTGAATAGTGGTTCCATAATGGTGACCTTCTTATGGTGACCTTTTCGTTCCTTTTCAAAATTTTCTGTTCTGTGAATATTGTTTCCATAATGGTGTCCATATAATGGTGACCTTTTCTCTGCTTTGCCAAAATTTTGAGTTTGTGAATAGTGTTTCCAGAATGTTGACCTTCTAACGGTGAGGTTCATGAAGAGTGACTAATGGTGAGGTTTATGAACAATGTCTAATGGTGAGGTTCATGAACATTTTCTAATGGTGTGGTTGATAAACAGTACCTAATAGTGTGGTTCATGAACAATGTCTAACGGTGAGGTTCATGAACAGTGTCAAATGGTGAGGTTCATGAAAATTTTCTAATAGTGATGTTCGTGAACAATGTGTAATGGTGAGGGTCATGAAAAGTGTTTTTCCTTTTCAAAATTTTGAGTTTGTGAATAGTGTTTCCAACTTCATATAGTTTCTCCCCATTAACATTTTCCATTGATGTATAATGAATTTAATTCCTTGTTTTAAGGACTCTAAGGCCGATTCAGTGTCCATAACTCGTATATTAATTATTCCTAATTCGTGGGATGTTTTTACTTGGTTAAACCGCATGTTTAATATGATCTGCTATGAATGTGAAATCAAGAGTATCTTAAAACACTACTCTGTTAAATCTTTTAAAGGGACGGAATACCTTCCTCCCTAATTCTTTCTCCCTTGTCTCATCTTTAAGATGCTCCAACATCTAATACCACCCCGTACGATTTTCACAATCAGACATTCCTCCTAGGATTGGTTCTTCTCTATTTTGATGCAACCAAGTTGTGTCGATCAATCTTCTATATAAGGTATGTTTTAACATCGTTCTTTTGGGGTTCATCTTCTCCTGATTCTGCTTTCCATATTATAGCATGTAATCTCTATGTTTCTATTGGGGTTTTCCTGGGTTTCAGTTTGTGCGGTCATTCTATGGCATCCTCAGCTGGATGCAGTTGACGTGAGAGAGGATTTGTGACCCGTTGGGTGGATAAAGAATGTGAATTACTGTTTGAGGTATGTGATTCTTCAATGGTCATTTCATTTACGTGAAACTATATTCTTAGAATGTTTTATCCCATTAGACAATAATGTAATTGACAAAAATAATATTTGAACTGGAGAAATAAATTGATAACGGTCGTATTTTTTTCACTTATTTTCTAGATAGTGTGATATCCATTATTTCTTCGTTTATCTATTCCTTCTTGATGAAAATTGGAATAGAACATAAACTGGAATTAATTGATAATTATTTCATATGGATAAATATGAATTTAAATGAATCTAGTACTTGTTTTAATTTTATGTTAATCAAATTGTTGCATTAATCATGATTAATTATTTGTGACAGCTTATTGATTAGGTTTCCAGAATTTTGGAATATATTAATAATAAATCTGTTAATTCAATATGGATTAAAGAACTGATAGTTTGATAATTCTTTGAATGGTTTTGAGTTAACCTCTTGATTGTCAAAGGGCCAATAGCCCAATTGATGTGACATTTATTTCCCTGCTACTTGTGATGTGATGTGAGCCTGGATTGCTGTTGTGATATGTGGGGGCATGGAGACTTTTGGTTGTGGAAACAGATGATGCCTAGAGTGGTGAGATGCATCGGTTTATCCATGTGGGTGTCAGGGAGGACACTAGGGATGATGGAATGGGATGTATGTGATTGTTGGATTCTTGTTGATTATTATTGGTGGATTATCTACTTTACTTTTCCCTAGTGCTCTAGGTAGCTGGTATTTATTACCCTTCTTCCAAAAGAGGTGAAGACGCGCGGGGTATCCCACATGCTTTCTGTGATTAGATTCTCACGGGTGGAATGGTCTATACTCTTTCAATATGTGGAAAAGATTCAACGGGTAGTAAGTCTACTCACCGTGTTGAGCCCCTTTGTGTTTAGTAGTATAGAATGATTTTCTAGAATTCTTGGGAATGTGAGAAAGTAATTCTATAATGAATAATTGAATAAATGTTGTTGACCATGGTGTTGGAGTTTTTTGGAACATAATAATGAGGTCATAATTTTAATGGGACAGTGGAATTTGGGTGTAATGCTAATGAAATTTAATGTTGAATTGTTCATGGTTAATTAATGTTTAAAGAAATATTTAACGTAATGTCAAACTGCTAAAAAGGGAATGCAATAAATTATTAAATATCTTTAAATGGTTGTGTGTTTATAGGATAACTAGTCTTAGAAGTGGCAGCCCTGAGTCCAAGATACATTTGTTGTAGTTGTGTCTATGACTAGGTTATGCCCATAGTGTGGTTGTGAGATTTAATATATTCTGTCCTATTTGTGTTTCTACCAGCTAAACCACCCTGTCAATAAGGAAAACTGACACCCCGTGGATTCTGAGCCCTGGAGGGGTGTTTTTCTCAACTTTCTGGTGGGAGGATGAGTGGTTGACTACCCCCTTTGGCCCCACTCTCTTCTCTTGGTAGATACTTGTTTTGGCAGGAACATCAGCTAGTCTTCCCCATATATGTGTGTAGAGGGTTGTAATGGCTTGTGGTTATCCACACACATATATTCTAGATATAGTATCATATGGAATACTATAGGTGTAACATGTATTGGTTGTGATAACTTGAGGATCCTTACTCGGTGTATGGGTTGTAATGGCTTGAGTTATTATACCTGACACATGATACATGTTATGCGAGATTTGGAAACTCCCAGAAACAACCTGGTTACTTTCATGCATGGACAGGGTGGTTTTGTTTCATGAGGTTCATTTTTTGGTGCTTCAACCAGGTGTCTGCAGGGCATCATTTTTGGAGAGAGATGCTCAGGACGTGCGACATTGGGGCAATGTGGCAAACAAATGGCGAAGTAGTAGTGGGGTACCCTTGATATTATTTATTATATGATATATTCTTGTATTTTTTACTTGGTGAGAGTAGCCATGGTGGTGTTGGTAAATTTATATACCCATTTAGGTGACTAGTTAGTTTCACTTGTTGTTCACTATGCTTTAGTATTCTTTCTTTACTTTTTCCAGAGAGGCTTCAGGAAGGATCTTACTGAGTATACTGTTATACTCACCCTATATATATATAAACTGTTTTCAGGTCACTTGGAGCCAGTTGGAGATCAAGCTGGTTTCTACTATCTTGGGGTTGTTGGAGCTGTCCTAGCTTGTGGTTGCTGTTGTTTTTAATTTCTTTTGGTTACATGCAATTTTCCCCTTCCAGTTGTAGTACCTTTTCATGACATTACATATGTGCACTTGGGTTTTTTTTAATTTTAGTTCTGAGTTGGAGTTGGTTGGTGTCTATCTTATCTCTCTCTTCCACATATCTTCTCTTAGAGGGTAATGCATCCGATTTTTTTGATTAATATACCCTTGGTACTAGTCACCAACTCGGGGCCTACTGGACGTGGGACTCGGGGGTCATTATCTCTAGTCTCACATTTCCAGCCCAAGAGAGGAACAAATTGAGGGGAGGGGGTTGTGACAAAGGGTATATATTTTTACTATCCTCCTTTGAAGTTTATAGAACATGCTCAAAACATGACTCCCATTATCAAAACTGTCTTCTTAGATTGTCCATTAGTTTGAGGATAAGAGGTTGTACTTATGTTCATCTTAGTATTTAGAGCATGTCAGATACATTTCTAGAACATGGAGATGAATATTGAATCATGATCATATAAAATAGATAGTGGTACTCTGTGTAGATATAACACTTCCCTGATGTATGTCCGTGCATGTTTATCCAATTATAATTCATCATGAATAATGATAAAGTGATCTGTATTTGTAAGACAACTTACAACAACCTATATTTCATTGTTTCCACATGATGTATTTGGAAGTCTTGTGAAATGTTTATTGGTGATGTTATATCATTTCCTTGATGTTATGAGAAATGTTTGAATCATACCATTAGACTTCATCCTTTAAACATTCACTTACTATCATAACAGTAACTTTGATATATATTCAACGATGGTTGAGAAAGAATTTGAACTATGAGGATTTCCCAAATCTTATGTCATCATCCATCTTCTAAATTTCCACATCATTTATTTAAGAATTCATTATTTTCTCCATGATTTATGGTTGAGGAATAATTTGAGAAAGCATTAATTATTTTCATTCCTTAATGATTCCACTGTTAATCCTTTGTAGATCTCATACTATAGGATCCTTCTCAATTCTCATCATTGATAAAGATGTAGGATCATTTTTTACATTAAAGATCTACCACATTATTGGTTTTATGAGGACTATACTAGATTGGGAGGTAATAATACTTGGTGAGATCTAACCATATTAATAATCCCATATTAATATATTTCTACTTGAATATATATATTAGGTTTTTGTGGTCAATATATGTCTCAATATCTCCAGATAGAAATAATTACACTAATTTTTCAATGAAGCGATCATAGTGGCCAACTCCAAATCATGGATATGATATTTTTATCATTAATTTTCACCTACCTTGAGGTATAGTCTATCAAATTATTATTTTCATTAGTACACATCCTAATTCATTCATTGAAGCATCACTATATTGCATATATAGTTCCCTATCGATTGGTCATGTCAGCACTGGTGTAATGATAAGCTAATTCTATATCTTATTAAAAAGTTTCTCAAATTTTTTCTTCAACAAAACATCACTCCCTTTATATTAATCTTTGTATGAGGGTTTAAAAATCGTGAGAAATTTATCACAAATTAGTGATAATACATAGCTATTTCAAGGAAACTATAGATATCTATCACAAATGTTGGCCACATTCATCCTTCTATTGCATCTATATTTGAAATTTCAATAGAAATCCCAGTACATGTGATAATATTCCATGAGAAAGATACTTAATTCAACAAAAACTCACATTTTAGGTACTTGGCATAAATATTCTCCTCCCTTTGTATTTTTAGCATATTTATCTGATGCTCCTCATGGCCCTCCATATTTTTGGATTATAAGAGAATATCATCAATAAATACTACCAATAATTTGTTGATGTAATATCAAAATAATATATTCATCATGTCCATGACTATTTATAGAGCTTTAGTAAGCTTTAAAGGAATTACTAGGATCTCATGGTGCCCATACCTTGTATGATTTTCATTCTTGTAGAAATCCTCATTGTTCACTCTAACTTGGTAATATCCCAACCAAAGATCCACCTTAGAGAAGTATTGTGATTCATGTAGCTGAGGGAACAATTTATCAACCTGTTGTAGAGGAATATTTTTTATTGTGATCTTCTAAATCACATGATAATCAATGAAAAAGTTCATTGACCATTTCATTTTCTTGACAAAGATGAAGGGATAACTCCATGGTGAAGCACTTGGGTGAATTCCCCATTAATCAAGATTCTATTATAGTTTTTTCTTCAAATACTCAAGTTCTAAAATATCCATTATATATAGAGTGTTGGATAATTTTAAATCCCCATATTTAATTTCGATTTAAAATTCAACCGTTTTGCTAAGTGGAAGACCAAGAAAATCAAAAGGAAACACATTGGTTTATTCCCTCACAATAGTGAAGTCTTCAAGGATGTTTAATTACATGGAATCATTAATTTGATCAAGATAAACTTTTTCATAGGTAAATAATATCCATGATTGAGGTGTTGGTGTTAAAGAAGATTCATCCTCCTCCTTGTACATCTAAAAAAATTGGAGGATGATTCGAGATAAACATAGTAGATTCCTTCTCCCAAAAATTTATTTTGGCTCTGTACAGAAAAAGTCAATTCATGCCCATAATTGCATCAAATTCCCTTGAATGGAAATTAAAAAGTTGAAATATGTTGTTCATCAAATAAACATTTAAATGATTATTTATATACTAGGGGTGCAATAATTTCCCCATTTTTGACTTTCAATGAAATCTCAACTTTCATGCATTGTGGTGGTGTTGGGATAGTTATTCTAAACTTTTTTGATATGAAGGAATACATAAATCTAGAATCAAAAATTATGTTCAATATTATTTAATTAATAACTAGAGGATGTGACACTAAATATTTTATTGGATCCACCATTGTGGTTGTTTTGTTAAAATATCAACCATACTACCTTAGAGGTTGTTGGCTGTCTCTAAAAACCCCCAAGTTTGTTCATTGGTTTCCAAAGTTCTCTGGTTCCTTGTAGTTTAACAAATAAACATTGAGTTGATGGTTAACTAGATCATTCCTCTCCTGTATCACATTATTGGGTTTCTATTGTCTAAAATAGTTATCGAGGTTCCCTTCCTTCCCACACATAAATACTTTCTTCTCCCCCATTAGGTAATTTCTGTGGTGCTTTTTGCACCTCTAATAAGTGGGATGAAAAAATTTCTTTGCACTATTAGATTTCTCCATCATACTACCAAAACTAAAAACCAATTTACACATCATTTCCCAATGAATCACTTGGATTCACCAATCTCTATTTAGACATTGAATGCACAGTGGACAATTTCCTGCTTTCTATCAAATTCAGGGATCACCATAAATTTTCTTAAACAGTTTTCCCACTAAAAAGTAGTCCGCCTTAAATTTGTGGGTAAGATAAAATATAGGTTCATTTCATACATGTATTGTAAAATTTTATTCATACATCCTAATAGATTCATTGTATTTTTTTCTTGACTTCATGGAATTATCGTTCTATTTTATGTTAGTGAGTTAGAAAATATTTATAAAAAACCATTTTCTAGCATTCTTTCTACTCCATTACTTCAATATTTTTTTAGGATTAATATTCCTTATCAATATAAACCACTAATCATATTTTTTCTCTATATGATAAATATCCAGTAGAACATCTTCTTTCTAATAATATTGAAGGATAAAAAAGATAATTCTAATGAAGCTGATACATTTTTCTTTGATTAAGGGATCAGATGATCCACTGATGGTCAGAGGCCTTGGTCACATTAATCTCTCAATAAAATCTTGTTCTCTATTATGGAGATATACTTGATACTCCAAATATAGATTTCTATCCAGAATATGAGTAAGTTAAGAGATTATTGTGGTAAATTTTGTTATTCATTCCCCCATCAAGATTGTAATTTCATTATGGTAGTCATCACATTTCCTATCACATTGATCATTTACATGATTCCTCCTATTTCCGGTCATTGGCTATAATAATGTTAAAATAATGAATTATTGTTTTAAAATATTCAACACATAAAGGAAAATTCCATGACATTAAAGGGATAACATACATATTATATTTATTTACATAATTTTTTATATTATAGGCATTAATATATGTTATCTAGGATCTATTTCCATACATATATTCTTATGGGAATTATTTTTTCCCTTATTAATGGTTTTTAATGTGCTGATAAATTTACCAAATCAAATATCATGGGAGTGTCAATGATGGTAAAAATCTAGGCATGTTTTCGTGTATCAGGTAACCCTATGTTTTTTCAAAGAAACCTTGTTGGAGGTGTTACACCTAGTTATATATTTTACATAACCTTGTCTACTTATAAATACAATATTAGGATGTATTTTATGAATAAACCACTTGTTTTATAATTACCCTTATTTAGGGATGTCTTCTTATACTTATTATTACACCAAATTCCTTTTCTACAGTTTTCTCTCCTAATCCCAACAATAACTAAACATTTACTATGATTCCAACTATAAAAACTCTTCTCTTTAATATACATTAGTTCATGATTTATTACATAATATAACACATAATAAAAATCCAAAGGATCAATAATTCTAGTTATTTTTTAATTAAGTATGTAACTTAATATTTTGAACATAGGATACAATATAATTTTTTATAACATTCTTAATATGATTTTAAAACTCCATGGATTTTTAAAACTACATGGTATACCTGTGGAAACCATAATAATGTGGTGAGATATAAATCAAGGTAAGGAAATAAACAAAGATCAACATGAAGAAGATAATAAATTTTATACAATAGTCAAAAAATTAGGTATAAAATTAACATGATTAATAATGCATGATATAGCATGATAATAATAACATGTGAAATATCACAACAACTTAATACACTACATAAAAAATATTGGTCATGGCTAAACCACAAAGGCATATTAGTGGAAAAATTAAAATAAAAAAATCTCATTCATTTCCTATCCCAACATGATGAATCCTGATTCTAAAAATTTTCTAATGAATTGTATTTCTATATAATTATGTGTTCGCCCATCATATTTAATTCATTCTCATACTTTAGTGTTCCACATAGATCATAAAAATGGATTAATTAATTACGATAATTTGTTCCATGATAATGAAGTGTGTAATACATACATTTTATTCCTACATAAAAAATTATATTATCATGATGTTGAACACCCTTTATAGGAAATGGGTATATTATTCTTGACAAAATTGTTTTGTCATTGAAATTCATGGAGGTATTGCGGTAGTGTAAATATGTTACCTAAAAATTCATAAAATGTGTTGATGAGATAAAAGTTGTATCTAATCATTTCTAAATAAAATGGAATGTAATAGTTTCATGGAAATAAATTCTATATCATTAGAAATTGGAAATATAATGCATAATATCATAAATAAGCTTATATAAATAGTATAAACATTACCATATTTTTCTTGGTATTGGTTATAATACAAGATTATGGGAGGATTAATGATTTGAAAATGGAGGATATAAAAATTTATAAATATAATTAAAATTATTGGGAATATGGAAGAACATATCCAAATAAGAAAATATTGAAAATAAATAGTATATCATAAAGAACGTTCTAGAATAAAAATAAGATAAGAGAAATCCCTTACAAAATTTAGGCATTGTGACATCTTAGGTTAAGGAAAAAAATAAGATATAATAAATTCTCCCTCATTAAAATAACATAATTTTTATAGTAAATTGTGTCTTTAAAACAATTAGATAAAAAAAACTCATATTATGGAGACATATTAGAAAGGATGATCATGAATTGAAAGGAGGAGTGGAAGGTGTGGATCCCTTACATGAGTGTGTGACTCCGACAAATTGAGAGGGGATTATTGAAAACATTGGGTGTCTTGGTAGGATTTTATATAGTTTAGGGAATAGTATGGACATGATAAAATGATTTTTAGTGAATATAATTTGGATCTTAGGTGGGTTTATAAAAGAAATGGGGGGGATTTCGTTATTATATATAGATTGAACTCTAAATAATAAAATATCCAATACCCAAAACCATCTCATGGTTTTTAACCATTGTTTCATGAAAATGAGAGTCTGTTTTATTATATTATAATTCCAAGGTCCAAACATATAAATATAATTCCCTTTCTTGTGTGGAGGTGATTCACGCTCTTAATGAAATGATTTTAAAACCATAAAATATATTATATGATTGGGAGGATTTAAAGTTTCGTTACAAAAAAATAAACATAAAATAACCTTATTTAAAAAGTAAAACATTTATTTGTTCACGGATCCCATTTATAGTATTTGTTATGTCACTTTTGGGACATTAGAATGTCATGAAACATAATGTATATTTTTATGATATTTAATTTTTACATGAATATTCGATTGTCAAAAAAATTTATAAAAAACTAACCATTGAAAAATTTACATATTATTATTGAAAAAATAGTATTCATTTTATCTAAATAGTTTTATAAATATGTTAATTTTCATTTTAATATAAAATCTTCATTTAGTACGAAATGATGGATATTTTTACAATAAATATTTTTGAACCATTATAAAAATTATATTTCACATCCAAAAATTTATATGAAGATTTATATGTGATAGAACATATTTAATAATAATATTTTAAAAATATTTATTTAATAAAAAAATTAATTCATAAATACATCAGTATAATTTGAATAATAAAAAAATCTACATTTTTAGCTTTGTTGTAACAAATTAAAATTCATGTACAATGTAGAAACAATTTGATGAAAATATATTCATTATTCTAAAAAGAGTAATACAAATACTGCCATTATTATGGTCTTTATACATTTCCCTTTAATACACCTAAAATTTCCGTAAGATTAAGGATGGAAATGGTGGTACATTCATGGGGTGGTTTAGTGAACATAGTTTGGGTTATGACCTCAATGAGCATGAAATTAACTTATAAATATTTTCACTCATGCTTAAATTGATAGATCTAGACCTGGGATTAGTCATTGAAAAAGCCCAAAAATATCACCTCCCCAAAAAGGTAAGATAAATGAACTTCAAAGGGTATGACTCTTCTGTTTAATGCCATCACATCCATTTTTTGTCCCAAAATTCATTTTAAAAAACCATATATTTATACAAATCATGTTATCATTGTTCAACGACTATATTAACATTAGTATTGATACTTAGCAGTCTTTTATATCCAATTTGAAATAAGGAAACAAAATTAATGAATGTGTTTTATATAAGAATATTACTTTATAATCAATTTAATTAAAAAAAATTAATTTTAATTATAATCGTTTGGGACATTACAAATCGAATATAACCACACATATTCCTATATATACAACATACAAATATCTCAATCATTTGTAGTGTATTTGATATGAATAAAATGAGATGAATGTTTTCAAATGATCAGTCACCTCTCAGATAGAATTAAACCCTCATGGAGTCTGTGGTAATTTGATAATAAATTCCATGGATACCTCAACCAATTTCTAAACTAGAACTAAAAGTGGATGAAGAAAACTAGATGGTTATAGATGATCTGTCTATATCTATTAGTTGGTGTAAGGACGTGACACATAATCAACAATGTCACGATTCAGTTGTCGCCAAAATAATTATCATCACATGTCATAATAATTCTTTGTAGAGCCTAGATGAATGTCCCTCAATGAAAAATGATAGTCAATAAAAATAATATCCTCGAGAATGTTGTGGCAAAAAAATGTTTCCAATAACTAAGAATACCACTTGATGAGATAGAACAACTAAGAACGATCTCACCACCATCTATGGTGTCCAAAATTCCTTTTAATTATTCATCCTGATAGTGATTTTTTATAATTCAATGAAGGATAGATGATGATAACTAACCGTTGATGGGAACCATACTTGAAACATCGTCTTAATTATCTAGATGTAGCTGCGAAAAAAATACCTCATAAGGTTTTAATCTACCATCGATTCCAAAACAGATTTCGATGGTACTTTCCTATTAAGAGTTTTTAAATACAATTCTCCTTCTCAAGGGTGTTGGTGATATCAATGTCAAACATTTGAAGGTATCCCACCCAGTACCTCTATATAAGATTCATGAATTTTTTAGAAAAGTTATAACTCAAATTCATATGGTCATAAAAGATTTAGAACCCTCCCACCAAAATATAATGCCACCAAAAATTATGTGCATGTATAACTCGGGAAAGCATTAAATAATATATGGGGGTAATTCGTCTAATGTAGTTGAAGATTGCATGAATTGTATGAAACCACATGATTATATTACATGGTCATACAAATAAATTCAATTCTATATGCATCACATAAAACCAAATACCTTTTATGAGGATCTAGAATGATTAGAATATTATTTGGGGTCTAAAATTGTTTCAGCTCATTAAAATAATACATACATAGTGTATCCCATATTTCATTCAATCCCTTCCAAGTAATATTTTTCAAATTATATCCCAACATTTATATGTACATAATATCCAATAAATATTATCTAGAAAGACAATGGGAACTCTTAATTTTGAAGAGAGTATGCTAATATTCTCAAATAAAAACAACATTAACCATATCAATATCATCTGATAATCCATTCGAAAAAGTATTTTGTCCCAAGAAAATAGCATCCTGAATCCAGAATTTTCATTTTAATATATTTCCCTATAAATGGATACTTTTTAGGATTTCCCAAACCAAATTTATCTAGTGCTCATTCTTGTGTGAGGATCTTGAACAATCCAGAATATCATCTATGAAAACTACTAGGAAAGTGGTATGATATTAATGGAATATTTAATTCATAAAAACCATAAAAACTAAAGGAGAAATATTCAGAACAAATCGTATCAAAATATATTTTTAATGGACATAACATATCCTAAATTTCATTTTTATTATACTATAAAAACGAAATTTTGAGCTAATGATAAGCTGACTAATGTTGAATTTTCAAAAACGCCGTATTCCCTGCTTAACTGATCGGGAAAATAATACACATGAGGAAATGGATACTAGTTCATAACTATTACCTAGTTCTACTTTTAATATTTATTTCACAATAGGAGTGAAAAATCACCCTTCATGAAAAATAGCACCCTAACTGCGCATGGTGAAACACTAGGGTGGAAAAAATTCTTTTTGAAAAGGTAATCCAACAGAATCCTGAACTCTTTCATCTTTGTTGGTATTATAAAATAAGAACATGTTGATGGTGGATGTATAGCTAGAACTAGGACAATTATAAATTCTTCCACCATATGTAGAATGATATCAGATTCGTAGTCTTGTAAACATTAGGAAAAACATAAAAATGGATGGAAGAAGAAAAAAAATCGAAATAATATCACCAGGATCAACATAAATAGTAGAAACAAACTTCTTAGCTGTAAGTGATAAGTTCCTTAAAGACCATACATATGATCCCACTTTCTGTGATAAACCAATGATCTTCATTCAGCCTCATAAAATTTGATGCATCAATGATAAAATTCAACCTCACCTTTGAAAAAACAACACATTCAATCTTATTGATGTGTCAAATAGATCCAGATTAATAACAAGAAATTCCTAGACTAGCTCTGTATCAACTATCTATATAAAAAATTAATGACATAATAAACCCTACACTTTCTTCTTCCTATTAGGCATCAATCACTCTAAAAAAAGAAATTAGATATATTGGGGGGTTAAGAATATCATTGAAACAACTAGATAAAAATTTATGGGAAGCATCCATTTCAAATAAATAAATTTGTTGAGAGGATGTAACAAAGATGGTGCCTTTCACAATCACATTACCCACCTATACATCCACTGTAAATTCATTTTCTGCATAAAGGGAATTCACTCATAAGGCCTATGGATGGAGCCAGGTAGCCTTTGATGTACCAGACATCACTGAAGTAGAGATTGGATCAAAAAATCATTGATCATATCGAGGTGTAGACATATCCTAATAAAAATGATGGAAATGACCATAACACACATATATATTACACATAATTGATTGGGTAATAAAATAATGTCACATGTGTTTGACCTTTACATATTGATATCATTTTCTATGCACACGATAACAAATAATTGATGGTGTCGAAGAGACATGATTCAAAGAACCCCTCTAAAAATCCTATGATAATTCTTCCACTTATTTTACCCTATTGAACCACTGATGATTCCACTTAGTGGAAGGGAAGGTGTACAAGATCCATACATTCTTATTATTATTTTTATTTCCCATCAAAATCTTGCCCATTGTCTCCATATATGAAAAAATTTTCCACATTAATTCAAGTGATCTGATATTTGGTTGCAACCCCTATAGGTACATATGAGGTTTTATCTAGTCATTATTTATAGTTTTTGGTTCAAAACAAACTGGATCAGATAAACATATTGATGTCTGTTGGATCCTCATAATATTTCTACGACAATTTGAGTAACTCTAATTATTTCACCGTCATCAGAGAATATGAAAAAAGAAACCACTAAAGGAAGAGTGTATTTAAACCCTTCTCGTACAGACCCACATTCTTATCAGCTTTTACAATGGAATCCCACCAATTCCTTTTAGGAACCTCATTTATGAACATGGAAAAAATCACAAAGACAATCACTGGTGATTCCAGGAAGTCGATGATCTCATATATATTTTAATGATAGTCATCTGCATTTAAAGGTAAACCCATGATTTTAAATGGTGGTGGTTTCTCACAAAAAACATCTATGATTGATCCCAATCTCTTCCAACACATGCTGGTACCTCAAAAACTTCATTATGATCTAGTGGAGTATTTTGGTCAATATCCCAAACTACCCACAAGATATCCTTTATATTCTTATGGTATATTAATGTATTTTCTAGAGAAGTATTTTCTTTACGCTTCTGAGGAACTCATGGAACACATCTAAGAGAAATATTTTTTCACACCAAAACTAATGAAACTATCCAAGAATAAAAATAATCACATTTTAAACAAGAAAAAAAGAAGAAAAAACATATATTAACACTAATAAATCAAAACAAGAGACACACATTACAACATCCCATGGTAACTTGAGTCTCATCATGGAAATAGATGGTCTGGAACTCACCAAAACATATATATAAAGTCCCAAAAATCCTTCCTCCATTTTAAAAAATATCCCACGATAAGGTCTCTCAATGAAATACAACCTATGTTAACAAAATTTAATGAACTGACCTGAATACCGTCTCAAACTAGTACCCAAATAGACATTTCCCATAACCTAAGGTCATTTCTTATCTCTATGGACTATAGATCAACATGTGGGAATCAAAAAAAATATCGGGAAAATTTTATCCCATCCTGAATTAATGACACGATATTTATATAGAATTTTTGAAGAGAATAATTTGAAGATGTATAGATTCCATAATTGAAACAAGCAGTGGAAACAAAAGTACTGAAATTCGCTAAAAAGCCAAAGGGCATGTCTAACCACAAAAGGAAACAAAATATGAAAAAAAACTACTCCATGTGACATCTTGGGGAAAAATATCACATATCACCATTCATCTTCCTAAACCTAGCTGACAAAAAACCTCCACCTCCTTAGTACAACAAACATTCTTTTACAAACAATAAAAAACATACAATCTTTTATGGACCATCAATGAAGCGCAAAAGGTGTAATCTAATAGGATTAGTAGGATCCCACAAAGGTGTTCACTATAATTTCTATATATAAGAATCTATGTATTAACATTTAAAATAAAAATTGGAATGATAAGATTTTTTTTTCAAAATCATGTTATATATTTTCATTTATTAAAAAATTACAAAACAAAGGCATGTATCTCAATTTCCAGCAAATTTTAGATCATCTTTTATCAAAATCGAAATCTTGTAAATCAATGTAAAAATAGTATAAATCCAAAAATTGGGTAATTATGAAATAAAAATATACAGGCCATGCTAGACGACTATCATACCAAAAAATGTGTTGTGTATAAACATCCACTTGAACATAGTCCTAAGGAGCAGACAAACACCCCATGAGTGAACTAACCAACAATTTCAAAAAATGTCCCAAGAACAACAATCCTAAAGAGAAGATAAAATCCCCATTAGTAAATCCCATGTTGGTATCTAGGAATATAGACCTAAGTTAATCATTCCATCGATGTACCTAAGGATTACCATGTGCTGCATTTTATAAATCCTTTTTTATTCTTTGAAGACACACATTTTTTCATTCACCAAAAACCATGGAAAACCCACCTTTTATAAAAAATACATTTACAAAAGAAAAATAATCATACAAATCTTTTGATAAATACATTTATAAAAATGACATGAGAATCTAAATTTTTCAATAGAGTTTATAAACAAAATCGCATACCTCAAAACATGGTGCTACACACAACCAAAAATGATCTATCAATAATAGAATGAAACAATGAAAACAGAGGCCCTAGAATCAATTTAAACATTTTATTATTGATACTTTTTACCAAAAATGGATGTGGAGAAGAAGAAATAACACCTAACTAAAGAATGAACACCTGAAAAACCATAACCAATAAAGGAAATGGCTCCCATAATAATATCACACCCTAGATCTAGAAGAGAGTAAGAAGAACCATCATCATGGGTCAAGGGTATCTAATAACGTGATTCCATGATGCTAATGTGATCATGTAAATGAAGAATAAGTAATTATTATTTTCTAGGATATATGAAATCCAACCACAAAGATGATCAATCATTTAACTGATCAATCATGATTGAACAGAGAGTCCAAAAATCACTAGATAAGGGTTGCAGGTTGATATCTAAGAGATATGTGGAACAATGAATAATGATAATTCATGTATTGTGCCCTAAAATCCAACCTAATGATCTTTACATTATTTGTATCCCATTTACATTTCTTTTAATATTGGACGATAAAATATTCTGAAAATTCCCATCACCTTTTTAATTAAAACTGATCTTTTAGCATTACACGTCGTGTAATTATTACACAATGTGCAATCATTTAATTATGTGAAAAATTTCAAGACTTGTGTTTAGGGACAAATTAAACATCATGTAACTCCTCTACATGTTTTTTTATTTTCCAGTGTACAACGAAAAATCATATTCATAAATAAAAACTCAAAACACCTCATATGGTTTTTGAACTCTCTAGGAATACAAAAAATCCATTTAAAAGTATACCTATACTCAAATAATTGAAAAAACCATCCATTCATTAACTTTAAGGCATTTTCTCCAACAAATTCCCTCTATCCTCATGAGTCACATGATACAACCATCTAAATATGAAAAAAATTAAAGATAAGGTAATTATAGGAAATTGTGTAAAGGGGTGTTACATTCTAGATATGAAATAATTATATTAACAATAATAAAATAGTACGGTCATTACTATTGATTGAATAACAATAATACCTTTCATCACAACTTTTTGGGGATCCGACATAGTAGTAGTGATAGCATATTACCTTCCATTATTCGTTGGTGGGTGTTGTTGCTAATGGTCTCTAACCACCATTTTCTTGAGGAATTGTCTTGAATAATTCCCATGTTCCTTGTAGTTTATACACTTCACTACAGGCTGAGTGTTGATATTAACCTTTAACTGATCATTAATATTTGTGGTATTCTTCAAATCCCTTGGGAAATAATTCGATATATTCCCTTATCTTCCAAATTTTTATCATCTTATGGTTCCCTTTATATATTTCATGGGATACTTCTTCCCTCACATTTCACATATACGATATTGGGTTTTCTTCCCATTGTGGGATATATCGATAAACCCTGACATAATAAACTCTCTTTCCCCCCATTTATATATATGATCCAGTGAGACTATTGAGAGACTCTAATCTCCAATTAATCAAAAATAGAATAATGTATAATATTCTCATAGATGTAAAATCCTCAAATCATCAATGGTTTTTGTAGACATTTCATTAATCCACTAAATAAGTAATTCACATTTATTTACATGTTCCAAAAAAAATGGATGTGTATCAAGAAAGCATTGTATTATTTTACTTATATGCCCTTATAGATTCATATTCCATTTTCTCTAGTTTTGAAGAACTCCCTCTCTATAATAACTTGAATAGTTCAGATAAAATATTTATTTGAAATAAATTCTTAAATCGTTCTAAATAAATGGAATCAATTTTATCCTTATACATTTTGTTTTTAGTCATTTTCTATCACTGATCAACATCCCCCAAAAAATGATAGACACCCAATATGACTTTATCAATTTTTTATCATTTAAGGAAAAAATATCTTCTCAATGTAATTTATCCATTATCCCACGATGAGGGAATCAACACACACTCTAAATATAGTACTCAATTGTCACATAAACTATTAGACCCCAAAATTCTAAATAATGGTAAAAGGATGGAATTCAGCATGATTCACATTCATATTCATGCTTGATTTATTTGATATAATTTTTTCCTGATTTTATAGTCTCCCAATCCCACAAAGTATTGCATATCATTTTGTAAATCACCATGTTGCCCATCACATTGATTGTTGGTAGATGTTCTCCTATTTCCATCAATTAACTAAGAAAAATATATAAAATAAAATTAGGGGGATTGATTACTTGGACATTTTGACTATAAAATTGAATATATCAACATATAATAAATAATATATAAACGAAAATAATATCAAAACATAATATTCTAAATGTCTAAATCGATGTTATCGAGGGTTATAAAATTATCCCTTGAGATCATAATAAATATTTAATGTTCCAATCTATAAAAATAAATAGATCGTGCATCTAATTACACAAATAATAAACCTAGAATTATTAACATATTGTTACTTGATTTTAATCATAATAAAAACCAAGGATAAAAATTATAATGTTATTATAAGAATATGTACATAAATAGAAAAAATGAAACTAAAACAAAACTAAATTTTTTTAATATCAGTAATGAGATTCATGAAACCATTGGTATCTAATAACTTTATAAGATAACCTAGGAAATAAAAAAATAATATGATGATCCAAAATGAAATAAAAAGAAAAAACATTGGAATTAAGGGTATAAATTGAGTTAGATGGCATAACATCATAAAATAAATGGAAAGTATTATGAATAATCATGTGTAAGCATACCATATAAAACATGTAATCATATGATCGTGAATATATTGAAATGTGGTAGAAACATGTATCTTAAAATCAACAAGAATCAAGGATGGCTTACTAAACTATTTCAAAAGGTGGACAAAGTCCCATAACTGATTAGGTTTACTAAAAAATCTCATACATAACATACCAAGAGACTAAAACATTACACAATTAATTTGAGAAATATTTGGGAACACCCATCGTAATATTATCATGAATATTTGTTAGATAATAATAAATAAAACACAAGGAATAAACATAAGAGTTACCCATGGAATGAAATGGGTATCGTAATCATGTCATAAGGTATAACAAAAGGGAGTATCATAACTGTATCCATGAATAAATTGTTTAATAAATTTCTGGACGTTCATATATAATATTTAGGAATATATCAAAAATAATTAATTTCATATTGAGTGAAATCATGAAAAATTGTCGATAGATAACAATAGAAATGTACCACCAAAGTATAATTTTCAAAGAAAGAATGAATTATTTTTAAATATGGTAAAAGCATAATTACATAAATAAAATAAAAAAAGAACTATATTTTTTATTTTAAAATGATATATTTTATAAAAAAAGTTGAGTTTTGAAATTTTTTATGGATTTTATATGAAATTTGGTAAAATATAATGATTTTCCATTTAATCGGGTTTACATGTCCAGCTAAATTTAAAAGGGAACCTTTTAAAACATGTATTTTCCTATAAAATAATGATGAAAAAATGGTATATCTATGTGATAGAACTATGTAGAATATAGAATAATTATATAAGTATAATTAATTGATAAATTGAGGCAGGTAAATAGAGAACATAACATAAAGTAAATATAGACGTTCATAAGCATCCCTTACCTTATGCCTGAATACGTTTTTCACTCACACTTAATGTCCTAGGAAACAAAATAAGATTAATTAATTGCTGAATTAAGATAATATTATATATTTATTTTATTTATTATTGTTTTATCGAGTTCAGTTATGTTTATTTCAATGAGTTAAATTTTTTAATTGTTTCGTTTGATGAAAATTTGATTCATGGTTTCATGATCAGTTTACTTGTATACAATTATTGATGATCTTATAAAATGGAAATTATATTATAGAAGTGAAATTAAATAGTATTAATTAAAAAATATAATTATTAATAGTTCAATATATCTTTTTTTGTATTAAGATGATTTAATTGATAAAACATTAATGATAAATGTTTACATTATTTTTTCAGTTTCTTTATTATCAGAAACAAGTTTCATTTCATTTTATATTATGTATATATATATTAGTTTGAGAACATGTAACACGTTAATATATAAATATAAAAATATTTTTGAAACATAATAATGGTTTTATCATCATATGTGAAGATGGTAATGGAAAATGGAAAATCATTATCCATGTTGATGGTAAACCACCATAAAAATTGGACAACAGTTTCGTTTCATTAAATTAGAGAAGACATGAAAATATTTTAAAATAAGATATTAAATAATAAATATACAATTATTGTATATAAATTCTACTAATATTATTATTATTTTATTTATGAAGTATTTTTGAGGAAGTATGAAGATGAAATGAAATCAAAATATATGGTTTGAAAAAGATACATCTTGAATATCAACTTCTTGATGGACCCATTAATGAACATGGAATTGGACTTTTGATGAGGCCATAAGCCCTTGTATCTGTAAAATAAACATGGTAAGGGAATAGGTAATAATATTTTCAAGATAAAAGGATTATAAGGTGTAATGAGGCGGGTTGGCGAGGTTGTATTTATAGGGGAGGAGAGGGGTGTTTTGATTTTTATATTCCTTAGTTTCTGGTTTATCTAAAGACTATAAATAGTGTTTATTACTCACTATGTATAGTAAATGGTTCAAGAGAGTTAGAAGTAATGTGTTATTACATTATCCATGACCCACAAATTCATATATTTTTCTAATAACATTTAATGTTGTAAATTAATATATTTTACGACTCACAAAAAATAATACTATTTTAGAATAATCCAAATTAATCACCCTTACCATTTTTCAAAATGTATATTTATAAAAGTGAAATGAATTTATGGGAAGAAATTTCAAAATATATTAACTTTAATTTTTAATTAAAATCAACATTTATTCAAAAAATACTGATTTTAATATTATAATTGTTTTCGTGATTTTTTAAAAATTAACTAAGGTCCCATAAAACTATATTTAAATTATAATACAACATGAAATTAATTTATGAATCTATTCTATAAATATAAATATTATTTTAATTAATTATATTTATTATAAATTTTTTATTGAACATTTATGTTTTTTTAAAATACAAACACATAGTTTATCATTTTTAAAACAATTAATTTCTTATACCATGATATAAATATATACTTTTTTATTTATAATGTATATAAATCTTATTTTATACATTCATAGATGTGGTTACTATTCGAATAGCCAGATTATTATTCCTAACCGTCAAATTAATATTCCAATATTAATATTTATAATGGTTATATGGGTTACTTAATTTCTACCAATACAACTTATTTTATTCATTATTTTTTCACTTATACAATCTATATAGTGTATATATATACATTCATCATCAAATTGAATTTTCTTTTATTAACATTATGCTTTATTTCTATAGCTTTTTTTATGGGGTCGGTCATTCTAGTAGATCAAGCATATTCAAAATTTTCCTTTTTTTGTTATCTTATTTTCTATTTTTTATCCCACTATAATATTGGGAATTCACATCAGATTATTTCCAAACTAATGTGTCATTATTACATTTTGAAAATAATTTTTTATTAGGTACTCTCTATTATAAATGTGCTCTATGAAATAATTAGAATAAATAAATTGCATTGATAAAATAATGGGTTGTTACATTCATCCCCTAATGAAATTTCTCCCTCAAAATTTCATTTCACATACCATAGAGAAAATAAGATAATAAACATCTCATACATCCCTTCACATGGTCCCCATTTCACCTCAATATACTTATGGATTCATATATTACATAACATGGTGAGTGGTCTTATTACCTTGAACCTAGTTTCTATGGTCCAAAATCCTCACTGGCTACTCTTCAGGTTAGAGAAATTTTTCCACATGTACTACCTCTTAGATCAATACCTGGGAGGGATATAGTATGTACTTACCCAATAAGAATATTTGGAAAAAATAATTTACTTGATACATGGTTTTTGGAAATTTTAGTATATATTTCACAGCTCCATCACAATCAAAAATGTCTAAGGGGTCAATGTACCTGGTACTAAGCTTTCCCTTCTTCCCAAATAATGTGAGTTTCTTCCATGGAGATATGAGTAAGAAAAACTTATCACCTTCCTAAACTTCTATAGACCATTTATGAATATATTTATATCTATTATGTCCACTATGGGAAGCATGGATAAACTATTGGATGGTCATCACATTTTTTTTTATATTTCCTCAACCGTTTCCTATCCCAACAGATTACATTCTCCAACCTCATCCCACCATGCAGGTAATATAAATATTTTACCATTAAGGGATTAATAAAACAAAATCATATTGAATATTTTATTGACATCAAATGACTTAATTTCTTGACATTCTATTTATAAAATATTTGGGATTAGACCATTCCTTTGACAATTTGATGAAAATTTCTGTTTTTTATCTAATGTTAACTATAGTATTTAAGCCATAAATATATTTTTATTTATCATTTTAAATTAATTTTTTAAAAAAATTGTTCTTGAAATAGTCATTTATTACTTTAATTCATAAAATATTAGACTAATATTTCATTTGATTATAGTAAATGGGCCATGAATCTAAATGTGGACTACAGTCTCTAGAATGGACACCACTTCATTATTTAGGTGACAAATTCTTCATAAGTGCATGTATTGGGACCATATTTAGAGAGGTGATATAGTACAGAACATATCACATATAATAATCATGTATTGATTGTTGGTTCACGTTTTTAGGTATCCAACAAGGTGTTGTAATTTGACTTAAGATATTTGGCCGAATATTACAATTCACACTAGAAACATCAAAAAAACCTAGCCTACCCTCCCCAATATAAATTCTTTTTTATCGGATTAAAATGGTGCTTTAAATGTCTTATTGAATTTTAATGATAAGAGAATTAATGAATTTCAATTTAAATTCACCATTGGATGAGGGATGTTATCAAGATTATATCTCTTCTAAAATGATCTTCTTTTCCACTTCTTTGTAGTAATGTTTTTTTTGGTAAAAAATATATTTAGTCTACTATATCATATATTTTAATAAATTGTATTCCCTTATAAAAATCCTATTATGTCTGAAAATCTAGATTATAAATATTATAGGGTTGTACCCATTCCATTACCTTTGAAGATGCAAAATGTTTCTACGATGACTCACCACCCACAAAAGAGTTGTTTTTCTTAGTAATCAATATATCTCTTAAACTATTGATCTAAAATTTTCTATTCCATGAGGTAATTAAATTCAAATGATATTATCAATGAATTAATTTTAAAAAATTAAATTAAAATAAGAATTAAATTAAAAAATTAACAAAAAACATGTGGGGTTGATAGATGTGTGATTTGAGAGAGCACGATCTTAATCGATAAAACAAAACCACAGTAAATAAATATTTAGAGATAAAATATAATCAATAAAATAAATTAATACTATTTTTTAAAATATATATATCTGACATACTTTACCACTAACCATAAGTTAACCTTTGAATGAAAACCAATGTAGGTACTTATAATTTCATGTTGCTAAGATTGCATAGGTTTTAGTTTTTTCATAAACGTGGTAATGTTAATTATCATAGGGTTTAAGGGTTAAAAATTTTAGGATCATAATTAATTGGATATTAATTTAAATTTTAATGATTAATAAGTATGTTAATATTTAAATTAAGACCTGTTACACTTTCTATAACGATTTTTCTAAAATAATATCTTCTCACTATGTTTTCTCAATTTAATTTTAATAACAAAAAAATCTTCTTCAAAAAAATTTATTATTGTTTTATTAATGATAAAAAGACGCATTATTTTATTATAATGTGCTTATATTATATTATTTTATTTTCAAAATACCTTTAATATGTTGACTTTTCATATGGAATAAATTAATTTATTTAGATAATTATAGGTATTTTTTTAATTTCACCTTATTAATTTCTTCTCATATTTCATTACTATTTCTATTTTTTCAATTTTTCTTTTTCCATTTTTTCCGTTCTTGAACCATCAGCTCAAACTTATATTTTTTTATTATGTCCCACTTTTGTTCATTTCTTTTTTATTTGATTTATGATGATTCTATGAAAATCTAAAGTAAGAACCATGTATTCAATATCGTGTATGAAACGTGACACAAAGTGTATGAGGTAATATAATATCTGGATAATTCATAATATATATAAAATTTAAAATAGATTAAATATATTTTAATTCATGTAATACTGAGTAAGTGCAGTTACAAAAAATATCAACCTTCCTCAATGGCTTGTGATACATATCAGATCATGTTTTATCGAACAATAATCTACTATTAATGGGATATAAACTTGAAGTTAAATTAGTTTTTATGTATAGAAATAACTAATATACGAAAATTATGGTTTTTAATAATATATAGTTAATAATTTTGTTAGAAATTAATTATTATTTAATGTAAAAATAAATCGAATATAATGTGAATAGTTTTTTGGAAAACAATTTTTATTCTATAAAAGTTATTATACACTAATATATTAAATTAATTACAATTAACGATTGAAATTAATGTAATATATATATTATACATTCAGTCATCTATTTTTTATATTCATCCAATAGTTTGAATATATATATATATAAGATATGAACAAACACTATTTTACATGTAAAAATATAAATTTTTTGAAAAGTAATTTAAATTTCTTTTAAGGGAGAACCCTATTTTAAATTTTAATGTAGACATTTTTATTTATTTATTATATCTAAATAGAAAACCTTTTTTAAATTCCAAAATAATTATAAGGATATGGTGAATTTTTAATATTTTTATAAAACATTTCATTTTAATGAATAGTTAAAAATAATGAATTTTAGTTCAAAACTAATTTTTCATCTGAATTATTTATAAGGATAAATTATATTTTTAATTGGTTTAAATGTTCAATTATATAATTTTTTTGTCAATTAATATAATTTATTTCACTAGAATCAACTTATATTTAAAATTTATTATAAAAACATAGCAAACTTTCAGACATTTTTACTATAAAAGCCCGCATTGTCATACCGCCTACGAGATTAAATTTAAAATAATTTCTGCCACTTCTATAATTTAAAATTGGAAAATTGGATTCTATATTTTTAATAATAATAATTGTTAATTTATAATAATATAAACTTCGTTTTTTGACCAAAAATATTAGTGAAAGTGATTAAAATTAATTATAATGATTAAAGATATATTAAGCATATTAAGGGGGAAAATCGTAATCTTATGGCCCTAAAATAACCAATAAATTTATCAAAGACTTATTATATTTCCATATTTAAAACCAATACTGTATTATCATTAAATAATACCATTATTGGATCCACATGACACATGAAAAATGTGCAGGTAATTCCTTTGTAAAAATATTTCAAGAGTGGCACTCCTGTTCAACTAGAAATAGACCTCCTCTCATACAACTTTCACACATCTATCGTGAAATTTTGGCTCAAAAAATATCATCCCAAATATATATTCAACATACCTCCATTAATTCTAGAATCCTATCCTTGGGAATAAATAAATCGATGGCATATTTTATTTCAAACCAAAATAAGTTACCTAATTTAGAGGTAACATCATTCTCCAATATTTGTAGTTATATTTCCATTATCCAACCCCAAAAAATTATTTTTATATTCATGTAACCAAGAAATAGTATGATAAATATACTATAATTTTTTGAGATAATTTTTATACCAACACATATACACAATCACATGTATTTGGTAATGAATAAATTGTTTCTCTATACGGAGAAATACTACCTCACAAAATGATATTGTATGTTTTTTACTTTAAAACCTCTAATGGAATAAATTATGAAAGAAAATATTTTTATATTTGATATTTATGATATTTTTTTATAAATATTTAATCCAAATATTACACATAACATTAATAATTTCATGTTTATGATAATAGGATAAAATCGTTTTGAGGAAGTGTGGTCTACCACCCCCTCTAAGTGATGTGATGCATTCACGCTAGACCAGGAAGGTATAAAAGATGGTTTCAATTAAAAATAAGTGAAATAATAAAACTATATATGATATTCATTAAATTATTACCTTTATATAAATATACTATATATATATATATCATTTTCATTATTACCCTTTCACACACATAAATAGTGATAGAGATAACGACCTTCATGGACATGTGGAGTATCACCTACTTAACACTATGTGATTAATTTTACATCAAAATTATATTATATATAATTATAAATGATATTAAAATTATTATGGAATAATATTTTATTACTTAACAACTTTCCATAATGATCATGGGTAAATTGGGACTTTACTCATTTTTACGTACGACTTACCGTCTCCCTGATTGTAACATTGATTCATTTTTCATAACCACATTTAATTAATGATTTAAAGTGTATAATTTATATATAAATATAATAAATATTTGATTATTATTATTTTTTAGATGTTATATAATAACCCATTTTACCATAGTTTACCAACCAAAGCTGTTTTTTACTTATAAACTGAATTGGGTCAAAAAACCTGATTTAAACATAATTTTTATAGGGTTTTATAAAAAATAGTAAAATGTGAAAAAAAATTATAAACATGAAAAACTATATCAATAAAGTATATAATTAATAAAATTTTATTATTAATGTGTTTTATGGGTGTTTCCTTGAAAATAAACACATGTTTAGGGATTATCTTCTCACTTTTTACATTTCTGAGATAATTTTCATGTTAGCCACTTGTATATTTTATGTGGTATATTTATAAACCATTTATATATGTTATATCGTGAATTACATTATCTTAATCATATTTAATACTTTCACATTATATTATTTGATAATGAGGTTTTTGATTTAATATTTTTCAATGTGTTATGGGACACTTTGGAAGCTTTGATGATTATTTTCCTCAACAATAACTTTAATGATCATTCAATGGTACTTCCATTTGAGTAAATTAAATTAGATTTATTCAAAAAAGCCTCTTTTTTTCCTCTCCACTTGTAATTCATATCATTATTCATGTATTGGTACAATTTTTTTTCACTCTTTGGTACTCAAGGTGTTTTAGAAAATGTTTTTAAAAAAACCCAACATCATTTAACTCTTTAGTCAGGAAAAAATATTTCTTCTAAAATTTTTTTTCATTAATTTATTTTCAAAAATGATTTCAAATTTTTTATTAAAGACAATTTTAACTTTTTTTTGTATTTTTTTTATTTTTTTCAAAGGATTAATTTTGTCTCTTTCAGAACAAGGAATTTTTCTAACCCTTATTTCTTGAAAAATAGAATGTTTTTTTTTGCCTCATACAACATGTAAGTATTTTTCCTCCATAATTTCACAAAAGTATCTTGAATGATTAAAATTATAATTTTTAATGAAAATGTTTTTAAAATGGGTTTTAAAAATAAAAGTATTTTGAAATTATTAAAAAAATGTTATTTTCTATTGGAATATATTTTAACTTGTTATTTTGATTCATCATTGATTACCACCATATATTTTTTTCTCAGCTTTGGATATGATGCATTGATACGATCCTTATTATTACTCTATGAAATTTTGGATTCATTTTTCCAAGGATAGTATTCACATTCACATACATGATCCCTTTTAGTCTCCTAGAAATATTAAATATCCAATAATCATTTGAAATTGAATTTCCCCTGATTATCCATATCATTTTTTGAGGATATGATCACTGCATAAATGGTATACCATTTTTCATATGGTATTTAATTTAAAATATGTCTAATTATTTGGGGATGTATTGATAAATCAGTATATTCTATGTTATATGGATATTTCAGGAGGCACATTGTTAAATTAATTATTCGATATATGATGATTTATTTGAACATGTATACAAGTGTTATGAACTACTTATAGAAATCCTTTCAATGCATCGGTTTTCTCATTGGATGAGTTTGCATGCTAGCCACATTAGATGGGTTTTATCAAATAGCTAAACCATCTAACGAAAGGTCTTGATTGTATCTTTTCCATGTACCATAGAAACATGGTCCCTAATAATTTAAAATTTTTCTAATTTAGATTAAATTATTATTCATCCATGATATTCTACGACAATATATTTATGGATACATTTTTTTTAGTTATTTAGAGAGAATTTTCATAGCTTCTTATCATTCCAAATATTTTTTTATCTAGTTTTTTAATATAATGGGTTTCTTGTTATTACCTTGTAATATTGTTTACGCACTTAAATTCAATTTATTGATCACATGGATTGTGTTTTTAGTTATTTACCATAACATATTAATTATTCTCATTGGTTAATTATTTCATTCAAAATATTTTTCCCTTACTAGTCATTCAAGATCTCTCTAATTATGTATCTTTTCCCTTGTAATCCCAAAAGAGTACTATAAAATATTTAATATGATATATTATATGGAATAATTTTATACTCAATGTATTTTATATAAATAATAATTTTTTTTGTTTCAATTATTATATTATTGTGTAATAAAAGACTCTTGTATGTATCTTCTTTACCAAGACTACAAAACTCTCAGTCCCTTTCAATTTGATTCATAGTAATCATTTCTTTGTAATTGATTGAAGAAATCAGTTATAGGCCTTCAAGAGTCAGTTCACTACATTTATTTCCTGATATAATTTCAAGGATATCTAAGATAATGAACCCGAAATTAAATGCAACCATAAGGACCAATCAGATATTCTTAGTCTAAGGGATGTTCCAACATTCATCCAATTGGAGAATTCCTCCATTCTGGAATAGCTAAAATCGAAAACACATATTGAATAAAACCTAAAACAAAAATTAATGTATTCAAACAATAATAATGAACATAATAAAACCATTCTATAATTGGTTACACCACATATTAATTATCATCAAAATTGTATTGCATAGAAAAATCATGAATCGACATTTAACATAAATATGGTTCAATTGACATGCTTTATATATTTCATGTATTATCCCATGAGAATCATAACAAACATTTAAAATAATTTAATGTTTTTTTATCAACCCTAAAACTTATAAATGACTCTGATGATAAAATGAAACTATAATATTCTAATTATAACATGATGGAACTAAAAAATACATGATGTATTATTTATAACATGAAGATATGACTTGATTGAATGATTTTAAACCTGTATTTGAACAATGATTTTTTTATTATGAATGACCATTTACATTGAAAAATTTATCTAAATAATCAAGAAATGTACTATTCTGTATATTTTCATATATGAAACTTTTTTAATTTTCTATGTCAAGATTGGTTTTTTTGAATTTAATTCATGGATCGAATTAATTAAAACCATGAAAAATTAAACCCCTTAAAATGATTTTCAATGCATGAAGATATGTAACAAATGAATATTTTACCTTCTATTAATCTCATTCACCCCATTTCAATAATTAACAAAAGTGGATTACACCGCTAAGAAATTCATACACAACATGTAAACATGTCACAAAATAAGATTTCACCATTTTGAATTAGATTTACCCATATGTAATATTTCACTATGTGTAATTATATTTCACCATGTGTAATCTGTAATTAATGATTTAATGGGTTTTATATGATTTTAATGGTAAAAATAACAAAGGTTACCCAACAAGAAATGGGAATCACGTCATGTTATTCTGATGCGTATAAAATAAAAAATGTGTTTCTAGTGTCATGTGAACCCTTAAACCTAATTTTAATTATCATAGATTCTCTATGTATCCCTTTTCATCATCAAAAAACATAATGTGATCCTTTTCCTTGGATAAGAAAACCTCTCCACATTTCAATTTTCAACTTAATACCCTTTTTTCACCTCCCTCCTTATTGTGGGTCTTCTGCACTTAATTTACGGGAGACCTCTTCGATCCTGAATTGATCATGCCACAAATCTTTTTTATATCGAACTATATTTTTCTGTTAGTCCTTTCGGTTATTAATATGATTTTATATCCATTGATAATGGATTACCTGTTTCTTTTTGATAGGTATGAAGTAGTTGGATATTATCACATGTTTAGGGTTTTCGTCATTGATTCTGCCTCTTTTGTCGGAGTCGGATATTAACCCAATTCATCAATTCATTCTTGATTGATTATGAAAAATATGAGAATATTTATTTGTGAGTTTTCATAGTCACTAAACATGAAGTAGGTGGTCCAAATTCTACTCTTGTAGTATTTCATTTCATCATGTGTATGTAATTATAGAAATTTTGTGGTATGATTAAAAATTTTCTTTTCCTATATTCAATTTATTTATTGGGGAAATTAATAAATTTTGGGATAGGAAAAATTGGGAATGAAATTAGTGGGTTTAAACAATGAATTAATGAATTAATTTTGTGGCTTTTGTGAGGGTAGATTTTTATAATTAATTATGGAACTAATTAATGGTTGTGATGTCATTAATTAATTTGTGAATTAATTAATTGGATGTTTGAGATTATGAAATTGATGTAAATATTTAATAGTGAATTAATTATTTTTTGATCAAGGTTGGGAATTAGTTTAATTAATTAATGAAATAAATGTATTGATATTGAAATTGATTAGAATATATTAATTAATAATTGAATTAATTAATAATTTTTTTGAAAGAGAATTGTGATGGATGGTTATTGTAGGATGACCATGAATGATGTGATATATGTATTATATGTTCTTGATTGATATTGGGCCGTTTGACATGGACTGATGCACCAAATACCCACAGGGGTGATAGACCTGGCTTTCTAGTCCAAATGAAATTCATTCATATATTGTTGAATAGTGCAGGGATTGATGTTCCAAATACCCATGGGGGTGTGATATGGACAGATGCTCTAAATACTCACAAGGGTGCAATACATTACATTCTTTACAAATTTATTGACTTTAGTATATGGTTTTAATTTTATTTTTTTGTTATGAATATTGGGAAATAATGATAAAGTGTTGAGTATGGGAAATGGTTCAGACTCTAGAATGGGCCAATGCAGGTGTTATGGTATTGGAGTTCTCAAGAAGCCATTAGTTATGTGGTTATGTAATGGATAAATGAATAAATATAAATTATTTACCTTATGGTATTATTTTATAATTTTATACAAATCTATATACTATATTGACTGGATTTGTTTTAGAAATTTTTGGTGGTGGCATATTGAGTTGTACTCACACCCTATTCGGGTGGTTTGATCGGTACTTGAATAGACTATATTTTAGTAGGACAGGTTAAGGGGAAGATCCCTAGATTGGATCGCTAATTGGGGGTGAATCTGGGGTGAGGGAACTAGATGTGGTTCGGGAACCACATTAGAGTCATTAGTGTATTTACTTTTAGTTTCATTTTAAAAACATTGACACTTACATTATCATATCATGTTTCCTTTCAGTTAAATATTGAATTTCCAACTTGGATAATCCTATGATAATAATTTTGTTATGATTAGATATGCTTCATCTGTTGTATATTAATTTATGCTGGGGTTTTACTCAAAAAAATAGGGTATAGTCTCCACCGCAATGACTTACAAGAACCTCAATCCTATTTGGTAGACTCTATTATATACAGAGGCATGCCAGATGTCATCTGAATAACCAACATAGGGAACCAAAGCAAGGAACATGAGAAAGGAGAATATAATGTGGCATCAGAGGTCCGATTTTCTTTCTTGTTCTATTATATTACTATTTCTAAAAGTTATATAGGAGACTTAGATGAGTCCAGGATTGGTAATGAGCTCTTGAATGGGAGATACATACCCATGTATATGAAAAAACTTATTTACTTAGGGTTAGATTCGTTCTATTGTTCCTTGTTGTAATAGTTGAATATTATATCACCTTCAGTGAGACATTTTTTGTGTGTGGGTATAATAACTGTTGATATTTTATATGAATTGATGTACGACACAAAATTGAATTATTTTTGACTCTTCATGCCTCATTATAAGAACTCAATATTATTTATTGACATGCAGCATTCCATGCATGCACGGGAAATGGGTTATGGGTATGTTTTTGAACATAGTCTGTTTTTCCATGCTAGTGAATTTAAATTGAGAAAAGTGACCAACATGAAATTGAATGTTGTAAAATTATTAAAAAATGTGAATAATTGGGAGTCTAAAATATATAACTTTTAATTGAGAATATTTAAACCCTAGTTAACTAGGACAATTGTGTAGTATGGTTAATGGTAGTGATAACATCTCAATTTTGACTATATGGAAAGACATGTAAAAATGAAATGTTCATGCTTTTTGGGTCTCCCTCTTACATAAACGTGTTAACATTGTAAACTATGCCCTTGGTGTGTGTTTGGATTTTTAAAGATATGCCTCCACACAGATTCTTGATTAGTGGGTGACTGGAGAGATGTTCTGAGAGAACATTTTCCGCTTCATGAAATTGATGGAAAGGGACCCAAGGCTAGTTGTGAAGATCTTTTTTGAACCTAAATGAGAGATTTAGTTGCATTACCCACCTACATTTATTGGAGAGGGTGGACCTAAGGTGGTTGAGTTCTAGATTAATTCTATCCAAACTATACTTAACATATTGGATACCCCTATTGAGAGAAGGTTAAAGCTACTTTATTACATGATACACGGTAAAACAAAGCATTGTTGGGATTTTGAGACTCGGAATGAATAGCTAGATACATGGGAATTGATGGATTTCAATAGATGTTTTCCGGGTAATTTTACATATATTCACTTAGGTAGGAAAGAGAAGTCGAGTTCATGAGACTGAATCAGGGGAGATTGTCCATGATGGGTTATGGTGGATGATTCATATATATTTTTTGATTTTATCTAGTATTGGTAGGATATGAAGCTGTGTAGGTAAATAGGTTTCAAGATGAAATTAAGTGTGAAATTATGCACCTTCTGAATATCATCAGGAATATTATTTTTTTAGAGGTGGGGAATCAGGATCTCATCTCTTTGGGGATCCTAAAGGGGGATTATTTAGGGGGACCACTGTTTACTACTAGACAGAAATGTTGTATAAATTTCAGGATATAGAATCAACATTATGAGGATGCTATCCCGAGTTGCAGAATGTAATGAAATAAGAAAACGAGGTTTGTTACATTGGACCTTCTCAAGTGGTTTTTCACCTGTTTGATTTGACAAGACACCATCATAGACATTGTACCCAAACACTAGTTGAGTGCAGATCTTGCAAAAGGATGTGACATTTATAATGATTTTGTAGGAACCTGAGGCATTCTGTTAATGATTAAGGGGATAGAATGAACTAGAGCACAAGAAGGGGGTCGTCTTCACCATATCTGTCTAGCACATATAGTTATACAGGCTGTAGCAATGGTAGCAAGGGTCTTGGTGCTTCTAGGAATGATCATTGATCTCAATATAGTAGTGTAACTATTGAGAGTAAAATAGTGTCCCATGGATTAAGGGAATGGTATTTTCAAGCGGTGCAACCTATATTTCTAGATAGCGAGATTGATCTATCAATATTAAGTTGTACTATTCTTATAGAATCTAATTTAGAGAGTTATTTATTTTATATAGGTGAATCTCATTCATTTATATCTGGAAGAAATGTAAATGGTTTGAGCCTATATGTGGTGTTTCTGAGTGCAGTTATTGAAATAGTTACACCCTTGGGAGTACAACCTAGAAACATTGGTATGTTCAATGTATGTTCTCTTGAGATCAGAGTGTACCATTTTCTATTGGATTTCTATATTCATGTCATGTTAGGCATCGATCTAATTATTAATATGTACTAGACAGTTTCATATCAAGACTACATTGATTGTTACCACAGAAGGGTGACATTTACCTCTTCTCTGGGCGACCATTACATTTATCATGTACAGTGAGATATCCAAGAAGGATGAGAAAGGCTAATTACTCAGAAACTAGGAGAACACAAAGCCCATGTTTCTGTTATTTTATTGCATGAAGATGTTGTTAGTTAATATTTCCTTCCATAAGTTGTTGTAATATTTCAGGATGTCTTACTTAAATACATCAAAGAGTTTCTACATGAGAGGTATTTTGAATTCACTATTGAGATCATGTTTGGGGTTGAACCAGTATCTAATCCACCATAAGGTTTTCCACTAACCATTATTCAAGAGTGAAAATCCCAATTAGAGGAATTGTTGGATAAGGGTTATATCAAACATAGTATGTCTTCTTTGGGATCACCTATGTTGTTTGGAAAGAAGGATGGTGGACATTTACATTTGTGTGTCTATTATAAGGAGTTGAATAAGATGATTCTGGTGAATTGATATCCTCTTCCACATATCAATGGTCTTTTTTAGCAGTTATAGGGAGATTGTGTGTTATCAAATATCGACATGGAATGACAGTATTATCAGTTGAGATTTTGGACGTCCAATATAATGAAGAACAATTTCAAGAGAATTTATGTGATTTAGGAGTATTTCATAATGACATTTTGGTTGAAAAACTCAAGTGTATTTTTTACGGCTTTAATGAACATGAACATTAATCCTTTCTCAAGATCAGTTATAAGGGGTGTTTGTGGATGACATATTAGTATACTCCAAGACTCATAAAAATTATGACCATCATCTTAACATCATCTAGAGAACTTTGTGAGTGAATCGACTATATGCCATGCTATCTAAGTGTTATTTTGGGATTGACTAGGTAAACCTTTTAGGGCCCATCATCTTCATGGAAGGTGTGTTAGTGGACCAAAAAAATATTTCAAAAAGCTATTTCTTGGGAGCATCATAATATTGTTTTTGAAGATCAAGGAATTCTTGGATTATGTGGATAATATAGGAGATTAATCTATGAATTTTCCTATTTTGAAGCACTGGTTTTGGTATTGTCCAAAAAGGGAGTGATGTTTGAATGGATGGAGGATTACGAGAATGATTTTTAGGATTTGAATAATTGGTCAACTTTGAAACCAATTTAGGTCCTACCTATGTTTTCTGAGGAGTATATAGAGTATTGTGATGCTTTTCAGATTATTCACTAAGATTTGATTATGAAATGATGATACAGTTTTATTGTATGGATCTTAGTAGTTTAGACCATATAAGCATAATTACACTACACACAACCTATAGTTTTTAGTTGTGGTTTAAGATCTCAATTGTTGGCGACACTTCCTTAAGGGTGAAAATTTTATAGTTTCTACGTATCATAAATAATTGAGGTATATATTATCATAGTGTGATTTTAAATCTTTAGCTACATAGATGGGTTGAATATATGATGTAATTTGGTTTTGTTATTGCATATACACCAAGGAAAGGAAATAATGTGGCTATTGATTTGAGTAGGAAAACACAGACCCATGTGGTTCAGGAATCCAGTGATGAGTGTAAGATGATGACATTTACAATTGAGAGGCACATTGTGGTTTAAAAGATACATGAGTATATGCAACTCGTATCAGTTGCAGCAGAGTCTACACTTTTGAGGAGAATCTGGTAATTATTGTATGAAGACACAAATTTAATGGCTTTGAGGGAAATATATGAATGTGGAGAGAGACCTTAATACTATTATATAGATGTGGATGAGATTATCTATGTTTTGGATTGAGAATAATTTGAGTGGAGCTCATGTAGGCATTTCTTGCCTCGAAGTGTTTAGTGAATACATGTGTGACCAAAATGTTTTTTGACCTGTGATGACTATTTTTGTAGCTTGGTTTCAAAAAAGGAAATATCAGGATTCATGACATAATACTACACCTATTAGTAGGTTATAGAAGATAATCAGTGACCCAATCTTTTTCTACATCCATTTATTATTCCATAATGGAAGTGGGATCACGTGGCCATTGATTTTATAGTGGTTCTACCAAAGATACTTAGGAAGAGTGAATATATTTGGGTCAATGTGATTCAACTAAAAAATGTAGTGCATTTATTTCTTATAAAAGATATCTTCACATTAGAGTTCTTGGGATAAATTTATGTTCGGAATATAGTTCGTCTGCATAGGGTGCCACTGACTATAATTTTAGACCATGATTCAGTTTTACTTCATGCTTCAGGAAGGGGTTGTAAAAGTCACATGGTATGTAGGTTCTTTTGAGTATGAATTTCTACCCATAGAGAGACGGGCAGTCATAGTGTACTATACAGGTGGTTGAGGATATTCTATGGGCATGTGTTATCGACATTGATGGGTCATGGGAAAAGTGCATGGATTTAGTGGATATTACATATAAAAAAAATTATCATGAAACTGTATAGATATTACCATATGAGGTTCCTTGTGGAAGGTCATGTGGATCAAAACAATTTTGGATAGAAGAATGTGAGTCAGAGTTGTTGCGACCAAGTCTCTTCAAGGAGATGGTGGTGCAAGTTCTGTTGATTCCTAAACGTATGGTTGAAGCTTAGAGTAGGAATAATTCATATGTGGATAAATGGAGATAACCCCTAGTGTTTACAGAGGGTGATTAGATATTCTTTTTGGTGTCGCTTAGGTTGGGTCACCATATGATACAATGATATGAAATGTTGGTGCCCAGGATTATTGAATCATTCGAGATTGTGGAGAGAATCAGGCCTGTGGAATACTGATTGGCTCTTCCATTGGAATACAGTTTTATGCATGATGATTACATGTATCACAACTATGGTTGTATCACCTCGACCTTCTCATGTGATCGATGTGGATGATGTCTAGCTCGACATCGATGCGTCCTTTCAAAATCTTCTAATACATGTATTGGATCATAGTGATAATATGATGAGGGAGCAATTGTGTAGATAGTTCATATTTTATGGCATCATGGAATAGTTTATAAGGAGACATGGGAAAGGGAAGTATAATGTGGTCTTAGTGGGACAATCGTATTGACTATTATTCTTAGAGTGTCTTGGATATGTATCCCATGGATGAGTTATTATAAGGTTGGTAGATTGTAATATTCCACATTTTTTTAGGTATAACACGTTAAATTTTCTTAGTCATGATGGGTAGTTTTGAATTTTTTGCATGGCATGAAATAATTAAATCATTGAAAAAACTAGACCCCTTGAAATTGGTTTTCACTACATGAAGAAAGGTCATGAAATAAGTTTTCACACCCTACAACTATCATTCAACATGTTTCAAGAAGTCACAAACATATATTATACCTCCTCTAACTATCATTCACCACATGTCATCATGTCATAAAATAATATTTCACCACGCGAAATTATATTTCACCATGTGTAATATATTACTCTATGTAATTTTATTTCACCAAGAATGTGTACTCTGAAATTAATATTTTTTATGGATTTGACGGTATTTCGATGGAAAAACATAGTTAATGTTACATGATGGGAAATAGTAATTTATGTCATATAATTCTGACATGAATAAAAAGAAAAATGTGTTTACAACATCGCATGAACCTTGGAAACCCATTTTAAATGCTGAAGATGCTTTGATAACCCTTTTTATTCAACTAAAAATATTATTCATATATTTTCCTTGGACCAAAACACATATGTGCATTGAAATCATTGATTAATGGCCTTTTGCACACCTCCCTCTTTGTTGAGGGAATTCTGCCATTAATTTTTGGAAGATTACTTCCATCTAAAAGTGATCACGCATCAGATCTTGGATATTTGGACCTATATTTTTATGTCAAGACTTTCAGTTATTAATCAAATCCAAATTACATTTCTAAAGAATTACCACTTTCTAGTTGAGATGTATGTAGCAGCCAATTTTTATTTCAGATGTAGTGTCTTTTTCATCATTGCCTCTGTTTTCAATGAGTCGAACCTAAATCCAATTTATCAATGCATTCTTGATTGGTTTCACTCAATTTTCGAATATTCATTAACATGTTTTCTTTATCACGGATCTTGATATAGTTGGTTTAAATTACAATCCCACAGTCTCGATTTCATTTTTGCATGTGAAATTATACAAATTTTTTTGTATGATTAAAATTTTAGTTTTTTTATATTCAATTAATTAATTGAGTTACCTAGGTAATTTTGGGAACTGATAAATTTTGAATTTATTTGATTTGATTTTATAATTAATTGATGAAATAATTATGAGGGTTTTATGATGGTAGATATTTCTAATTAATTATAGAAATAATTATTGGGTGTGATGTGATTAATAAATTTGGGAATTAATTATTGGGATGGTTGAGATTATAAAAATAATGAAAATTATTAATTGTTGATTTAATTATTAGGTGATTGAGGTAGATAATTTGTTTATAAAATTATTTTAACAATTTTTATGATATTGAAATTGATAGGAATATATTAATTATTTATTTAATTAATTAATCCGTTTTTTTGAATGAGGGTTTTGATGGAAGGATAATGTCAGTCAACCTTGAATTATGTGATATATGTAATATATTTTCGTGATTAATAATGGTTTATGGGACACAGACATACACTCCCAATTCTCATAGGGGTGCTAAACATGGGGATCTTCATCCAATGACATGAATGCATATATTCTTTAATGGGACATATATGCATTCTCTAAATTCCCATGGGGTGTGAGACTAGGACTAATTCTCCAAATATTTACAATGGTGAAAGACATGATGTTATAAACCCATTCATTGACTTTTGAATATTATTCCATTTTGATGTTTATAAGTTGAATATTTTGAAATAATCATAATGTTTTGAATATGGGAACTAATTCATACTCCAACATGATCTGAATAGGTATTGTTGTTTTTGTGTCCTTAGTATCCTAGGAATTATGTGGTTAAGTAAAGGATAATTTATTAAATGTAAACTATTTACCCTATTGCCTTATTTTATCATTTTTTACAACTTCAAATTATGGTATTTAAGATATTTGTGTTAGACACCATTAGAGGTGGCCTACTATGTTATACTCACACACTATTTAGGCTCCTTGATCGTTACATGAATAGTTATTATTGTTGCTGGACAGGTTAATTGAAAGGGCCCTAGATTATATTTTTGAATGGGGATGGAGTTGGGATGAGGCAACCATACAAGGTTCAGGAACCTCTTAGGAGTTATTTCTGTCTTCACTTTCAGTTGGATATTACACACTTTAACACTCACTATGTCATGGAAATTTTACTTTCAATTGAATATTGTATTTCTTACTTTGATTATATTGAGATATTGATATTGTTATGATAATATATGATTAAACTATTGTGTATTTATTTCCACTAGTGGGTTTATCTGATAAAATATGGTATATTATTAGTATGAATGACTCACTAGACCCTCATTGCTAGTTAGCATCCCTTTGTGTACTAGGAGGTGCACATGAGGTCATGTGACTAACCAGCTCGGGGCACCATCGTGCGACACCTGGTATGTGATGTTTCAATCAATACAAAGGCGAATTAATGTATGAGTACTAATAAAAATTCAATATTTTTTGCGAAAGTCATTTGCATCACCAAATTAGTAATAAACTAGTCATACAATAATTCTTTAAAGGCCTCAAACCTATAGAGAGGAGTATGGTGGATGACGCGTCTTGTGCGAATTGGTCAAAAAAAAACAGCAGAAGAAACACATGCGTTGATCGACCAGACGACCCAAAACCCACAAAAATTAGGCATTTGAGGTACACCACATGTTTAAGTAGTTCATTAGGAAAGTACATATATTCTTGAAAATAATTTAATTCATAACAAGTTTGAACAAATGACCACTATAGTGGGGTATATTTCATTGTATCAAAATAAATATCAACACACTCATATGAGGCCTTGTGTAACATTAACTAAAATAGAACACCCAAAATAATGTCCACACGAACAAAATAAAATAGATTATTTTACAATAGTATTTCCTAGGAGACCATATTAACAGCAAAACCAACCACATCCCTAGAAGAATATGATTCATTTTCACAAAAATACAAAAAAATATTGAAGGATCAATCAAACATTAGGTATGGCTTTGGAAAATAAAAAAGGTCCCATTGTGAATTTTTTTTAATAGCCTCTTACTAACTAATAGGGCGTTCAAAAAATTCAAAATATATATGAAGATAATGCATCAGCATTCCAACAACAAGGTAATTATCAACCAAAATTAGACTCCAACACTTTTGATCCTTTTATAAAAATTATTCTTAATCAGTGGAATGATTTGAAGAGTCAATGTTCGGAGATGATGGAGTTGATGACACAAATATGCCAGATTACCACCACCCTCCATGAAATGGAATGTAAGAACTGTAAAAATATTCCTTCCAAACCTTCTCCAAATCCCAAGGGGAATTTCTATGTCATCACATTGAGAAGTGGGAATAAAATAGCATATTCATCTATACCCATCCATGAACTAGGATTCACCAAAACACTGGAGAAACCTCATTCAATCCCAATTAATGAAAATCCTAAAGATAACGAAAAAGAAAAGAAAAATATTTATGATGTTCCTCCTAAAACACTTCCCCTTACAAATATATTTTTTCAAACAAATAATATGGTTTAAAAGGAAATGAAAAAAGTGGTTTTGGATACATTCAAGCATGTTGAGATCAATATCCCTCTAGTAGAATCCATTAAACAAATTACAAGTTAAGAAAACATACTAAAATAACATTTTAGTATTAAAATATGGATCAAGGGAACTAATATGATCAATATTGGAAATAATGCATTATAACAAATTACACCAACTCGAGAAATGACAAAAATGTTCAAGGATCCCAGGACATTCACCATCCCATGCACTATATGGTGGTTACACTTTTCAGATGCATTATGTGATTTAAAAGATACTATAAATGTTTTTCCTCACTATGTATTCTCTTCGTTAACTATTGTTGAGTAGAAGATTATGGGAGTAGTGATGTTTTTGGAAAATGGAGCTACAACATATATAATGGGAGTCTGTGATGATGTACTTGTTCCGGTAAGAGAAATGATCTTTCCTCTATATGTATATGTTCTTAACATGGATGATGATAGGATAAATTATTTTTCACACAATATATTAGGTACTAACACCAATAAAACATTAACAACAATCATAAATATCATTGAGGGGACACATTTAATGGAGTTTGGAGTTTAAATTGTGATATTTAATATTATGGAATCCATGAAGTTCCCCTTAGAGATCCATTACACATTTTTTATCTCCGATTTTGATCAACCATGTAAAAACCCCATGCATTTTTTTATCCATTTTTTTGAATTATTATTAGAATTTGTTCTATTTTGATGTCCTAGAGCACATACACACATGTTTCTAATAAATAATCATATCATTTATTTGATTATAATGTGTATTCATTTTCTGATTTGATCATGCATACTCTGATTAAGACATGTAAATTGAGTATAAAAATGGTTTTGATGAATTACTTTTTAATTTTGATGATTTATATCATTATATTGATGTTCATTGATAACGTATTTCATTTACTTCAATGTATCCATCAATAAAACACCCCCTACATTGTAACATTAACCATTTCCTCCAAATCACAAATATTCATACTGGTTGAGTTATAAGAGATTAACATTTGTCATCTATAACAATATTCCTTTTTGATATCAAGAAAAACATTTGAAAATTTTTAGGGATAAAATTAGGGGAATTGGGTGGACCTTGGATGACATATCTTGTATTCCCCCTCCATTTTCATGAAAAGGATTAATTTAGGGGATAGTGTTTAACCGATTTGGTAGCCACAAATGAAATTGAATCCAATTATTCTGGAATCTATTAAAATGAAGATGAAAAATTGCTCACGGTTGGTATAATTTTTCCCATTTCAGATTCATAGTTTGTATGTCATATTTAGCTAATTACTAAAAAATTTATTAATATTATTTTAAATTAGATATATGAGTTAGTTCTAACGTGGGTTAAAAATAGTGGGATTTAGTGTATTGATTATAGGAAACTAAATCAGTCCACTCAGATGGACCATTTCTTCATCCCATTTATTGATCAAATGCTTGGGAGACTATCTTGGAAGACACCGTATTGTTTCATTGAAGAATTTTATAGATATTTTTAGGTACTAATTGCTCTATAAAATCAAGGTAATAAAACATTCAATTTTTCATTCAACACATTTTCATATCGAAGGGTTCCATTTGGAAATTTTAATTCCCTAGGTAACTTCAAGAGTTATATATTGAGTATTTGTTCTGATTTTCATGAGACCTTAATTGATGTATTTATGGATGATTTTACAATGAATTGATCTTTATTTGATTAATATATCTTTTGAAGGGAAAAGGTTTTGAATCTTTGTGTTGAAATGAATCTAGTTTTGATCATTGAAAAGTGTCATTTTATGGTATACAATAGAATTATTTTAAGGAATATAGTCTCAAAACATGGAGTAGTGTTTGATTGATATAAGGTAGATATAATTTCATCCTTTCAATATACTTCATGTGTGAAATAGTTAGATCATTATTAGGGAATGACAGATTTTATCGATGCATCCTCAAAGATTTCAGTATGATCACACTGAACTTATCTTTATTTCTTTAAAATGGTATTAACTTCATTTATAATGATTCATTCATGATATCATTTGATGACCATAGGAAGCATTTGAACACTCCACCGGTCACATATCCCCATAGTGGGAAATTAAATTTAAGCTTATGTGGGATACTTTAAACAATGTTGTTGGAGATATCTTACCATATAGGTTAGAGGAACGTTCACATGTAATTACCTATACTTCAAGGACATTGGACCCATCTCAGTTAAACTACAAAAACCATATAAAATGAGATTTCCTTCATCATATATTCATTAAATAAGTTTCTTTTTTATTTATTGTGCTCTAAAGTAGTTTTTTTTCTAACCACGCTACTCTGAACTACCTATTGAAGAATTCAGAGGAAAATCCAAGAATTATTAGACTAATGCTCCTTATTCAATAATTTTATATTGAGAAAGAAGAAAATAAGGGGTTATAATAAAATTGAGGCAAAACACAAGAGTATGATTACCAACACAGTAGTGGGTAACATTTTAAACCTTGTACCACTTTAGGAAAAATTTCACATTTAACATCTTTATGCACTCATAATTACACATCCTTTGATTGTAGATTTAGTAAAATACTGTATTGTCTCTATAATTATGGAAAATTTAACGAATGTTCAAGTCAAAAAATTAAAAAGTGAGTCTTGGTATTATGTGTGGGTTGATCCCAACACTAGTAGATAAAATGGAATTAACATCTATGCTATTGAATTAGTTTTTATAAACTGAGAAAAAATATATGTATGGGATATTTTGGCTAGAGTGTTAACAGATACTGACACCAATAGATTTTTATATTCTCTTTTTGGCATCTTTTTTTATCAAAAATGACGCCAATAACACCAACACAAGTATTTATGGTGTCTATTCTTGTCGAAAATTGACAACATAAATTTTAATAACATAATTTTTTCGATCAGTTTCCATAAAAATTGATGCCAAAAACTTTTTAAAAGAAACATGGGATTATGACCCCCTCATTTTTTGGATCTACAAAACATCTTTCTCGCCTCGCGATAACCCTCAAGGCGACCCGTGAATCCCTAACAACCATTTTTATTTATTTTAATTATTATTTATCCTCCTATAATGATCTATAGTCTCAATTATTCATGATCTATCATTGTTTCATCATCAAAAAAATGTATTTTTCCTCAGAAACCGTTTTCCAGATAAATATCAATCGCGACATGATTTAATTTACTTATTCTTGTTTATTGTTCATTTCTACAAACATTTTTTTGACATATTGTTGTGTTTATTCTTTAAACTAATTTGAGGAAGAATTTGTGAATTAAGGAACCATTTTCCTTTGGGTAATAAGATTTTTGAATGTTTTTTATTTCGATGTAAACTTTTTATCATTTAGTTGTATTATTTGTATTTATTTCAATTATTTGTATTTACATTATTTTTTATTTATAAAAATTATTGTTAAAGGTTTTTTATTTTTTTAAATGATTTATTTGATTAAATTATCAAATGGTCTTGATGATATTATTTAAGGAAAAATGATATTTGGTGTCATCATACATCAATATAATTTACATCACATGTAATGAATCCATATTTTTCACTCATTAAATTAATACAATATTCAATACTTTTGAAAAAACGCAACACTGAACTAATCTAACAACTTTTTAAAGTGAACAAATACATTTCAGATGATTTAAAATATTTAAATTACAATATCAATATAATACATGTATATAATATGAAAATAAAAAATTACTATTTATAAATTTAGAAAATTTAAAATTTTTTTTACCATAGGATTTTTTTTTCAAATAAAATATGTTATCATTTTTTGTAATTGGCCTTAATAAATTAAATCGATCACATTCAAATAAATAAATAAAATAATATATTTCTATATATGAAAGTATATATTATCATTAATTAATTTTCATATCGTCTTGAAATAATATTATAGAATAATAAATTTTCAAATGGTAATATTTCAATAAAAAATATTTTTCATAATATGTAATACATCATTTAAAATATATAATTGAATAAATTTAATTTGGTAAAATTAACATCAATTATTGATTTAGAATTTCAATATTATCATATAATTACTTTTTGGTATTTTTTCTTAAATAATGTATTTTTGTGTAAATAATGAATAATATTTTTTTACCAAAAAGTGGGTTTAGATAGTATTGGGGGTATAAGGACATACCATGGGGAGACTGTATCCCAAATATTAGAATGTTAAATACTAAAATAATTAACCATATATCATACAAATCCACAATCATTATGGTATGAAATTAAATAAACAACATAATATTATAATATGAGGTGTGGAAAACATTCCAATAGTGACAAAATCAGGATTTCATACTCTGAATATCACATATATATAATTAAATAGAAGGAAATAAATAAAAACCTAATTATAGATTTTTTTACAATAGTATGCATTTCTATAGGTAATTTCTATCGAGTTCATTACTTGTGATGTCAATTGTATCTACATGATACACATCATACAAAATAAAAACCATTAGTAGATTAGTTTTTATTTTATTCATAATAATCGTTGATGTTTCCAATTTGATTACCAATAATTTTTATTGAATGGGTATATGTTTACAATTTATATATTTATATAAATATATTTTTTAAATTTTTATTTTTCTTAAAATATTAACCAATTATATTGTGAGGTCAGGTTTTTAAAATATGACAATTAGATAAATTTACGAAGAACCACCAGTGAATATAAAAATGCGTTGAATGTTTCTTGGAATTTTCTAAATGAATTATTGAAAAAATAGACTTGATTTTATTCAAATGTTTTATGTGTTTGAATATTAGAATTTTAAAATCCAAATAAATCAAGGATCATCCCATTTTTTATGGTTTTATCCATAATTATAGAGGTTGGATATAACATAGTGAAAGAACTGGTATTTCAAAATCTATTGTTGACGACAATATTAATAATGAGGATATGGATCATCTTGAATAATAAATTCAAGATTTAGGTCTTGAAAACCCTCAAAAATAATTGTTGATTGATTTTATGGAGATTCTGAGAAACCATTATTCTCAGGTTATAGTAAATATATTTTTCATCACCAGTTTTGAGATTAGTTAACTCCAATAAAATAAATGGGCAGTGTGATATATGTTTCTCCAACAATCATGAAAATTTAAAAGGGTATATTTAAGAGGGTATCGTGTTTTCATATTCCAATTACGTGGTGGATAATATATTATTCCCAATAGGATTGAGTTATAAAAAGATACATGATATCCCCAATTATTTTGTGTTCTATAGGAAGTAACATAAATATTTATCAAACTTTCCTACATGTGGGACATCATGATATAAGATGGTTGAAAAAGTCAACTTAGATTCATTATTAGGTACTGGCATCTAACCTCATGTAAAATTAATATTATATAATTTCTAATGATTTCATCGAATATTTCATCCATTTAATTTTGATAATTCATCTTTGATTTATTCTCAGGTGTCATAATAAATTCTAAAACTAAATAAAGTAGGTACCTTCCCATAATTCATCATTTCGAGAATCTATTTTAAAATTCAATTGATACAAAAACGATATGATGGAATTCAGATGAGCACATCTCTGGTAGTAATTTATGTCACCCTACTGATTCACCATAGATGAAGAGATTCTATAAAAAATTTCATGAATTTGTAAGTGATGATAGAAATATCATAATTGGATAGCTTAGTGTTTAAATGAATATTTATCAGAGCCTATGTATCCATCATAAATCATGTCATGTTTTATTTATTGTTTACAAATTTCTCACACATATATTTATGAAGAAAAAATATTTTATTATGATCATCAAGATTTTTGGACCAAAATAGCTATGAAATGTTATTGATGTGTATATTTCACCATTGATTGATGATTTGAAATGATTATGGGTGACATGTGTTTATGTTTTTCAAGCGTACAATATTGATTTATTTCATCTTCATTCAATTATTGTGTTTACTAAAAATGAATATCCTATATATGGAAACTTATATGGATACAACGTTAAGGGACAAAAAGCGTGTCCAATTTTTAAATAAGAGACTTCATATTATAAATTGTATGATAGAAGAATGATATTTTACATGGAACCTTGAATATGTTTTCGAATTTATTATCCTTATAAATGATTGAAAAATTAATTTAATGATTTATAGGAATAAAATATTCCCCCATGACCATTGTATGTTTGAGAACATTATGATAGTTTGAAATATATTGATTTGAAATTTGGAAAGAAAATATGTTCTCTTTTATATAATATATCTTGATGAAATATTGTATCTATTGTTAAATACCTAACTGAATATGATTAGATATAAAAATTTACATTGTTTTTGTGAATATTCAAAAAATCATATGTAACAGTTTGATTGGGACTTTTTTGGACATAAAAGGAAAAAAATAAGGATTTCATACTAGATTGGTTATGATATCAATGGGAATATGTTTAGAGTTTCCTACCACTATGGAAGGAAATAGAAGATATTTACCTCTGTCTTATCACACCGTAAGAATGATTGAGAAGATGAATATTTTTTGGTCTCATCATATTTTTATAGTACCCAATGGTTATTCTACATATGTGGTGTTTTTTTATCATTTAAGGATATTAAATTAATTTTTATGAAATCTCATGATTTTCATGTAATGATGGAACATCTTCTACCAGTTTCACTATGTGGTATATTTTTTCTAGCTATACGAAATAATATCATTAGGTTATGTAATTTTTTCCAATCAATTTGTCGCAATGTCATTGATCCAAATTTGTTATATAGGTTGGAGAATGAAGTTTCACTTATTCATTGTCTAATAGAAATTCCTTTCCCACTGACGTTTTTTGATATAATAGTTCATCGAGTGATTCATTTTGTTCATGAGATAAGAATATGTGGGCCTGTTTATTTATTATGTATGTATCCTTTTGAAAGATATAAGATAATTTGGAATGAATATGTTAAAATTCCTTGACTACTAGAAGCCTCTATTGGTAAAAAATATGTAATGAATTAGGTTATTGATTTATGTAATGATTATTTATATAATGAGGAGCATATTGGAATCTCTACATCTCGACATATAATAGTTGGTAGTTAATGTTGATAGATTTTAGGCTTAATGGTAAATTCTATTCCACATGGTGGAGTTATGCGGGTAAATCCATAAATTTCTTACAACATAAATTATGTTCAATCATATATATCATCATATATTAATGAGTCAATGTTATGATATCTGAAAAGAAATAAAGGGAGTATAATGATTTTGTATAAAAATACATTTGTTTCATGCTTTAAAGGGATTGTCCTCAAAGATATATCTAAATCAGAAACATTGAAATTCTTGTTAGGTGTAACATCTCTTAATATGATAATGTTGTATAGTTTTGGTAGTAATGGGTACACATTTTAATCAAAATATATGGATGATAAGAGTACAATTCAAAATAGTGGTGTAATGGTCATCTAGGAAGAACTTAATTTTTCGAGTTCAAAAGATAAAAACAAAATTCTTTCATCGACACAATATATTGGAGTTCATGAATACATATTGGAAATTTATTATATTAAATTTAGAGTCACTTTGTTTATGTATAATTGGGTTTCATGTAATAGTGGTTTAAAACAAGATGAATATGGGTATAAATATGTTGATTTTAAAATAATTAGTTGTAATGAGAAACCATTCATCAAGATCACACATTAAAAGAAAATATTTTATGTCATTGATCAATCTAATGATAAGTGGTTTTTCAATTTTCAGGATAAAATATTTAATTTGTCTAATGATGGAGATGATTTTGTTATTGATTTATTTGAGACTTAATCTTCAATTACATTATATCCCGATAACTTTGACTATAACACAGACATAGTTCATGCATTACAAATTGATAATTATGAAGGGGTATGGGAAACAACAAATTACTCTCCAAATTGATCTCGTAATTATTTACAATATATTTCTTTTTTAAAATTTACATGTATAATAAATTTATAATTAAATTACTATTAGATATTTAATTATATACTTTTGACTATTTATATTATTTTTTGTGCTAAATTTTGATATTATATGGTTATGGTTATAATTTTTTTCATTGAAACACATAACATACTTTATTATATTTTGGTTATAGTTACACAAATGAGATCACTTTTTAGAACATTGATATTTAAATTTCTAAATTTTCCTATAATTTTAGATGTTATATTTATATTTCATTTTTTACCTTTTATATTTCTGGTTAAGGATCATAACGTCATTATTTTTAAACATATACATGTGTGGCACTTTTTTTAGTTACATAATTCTATTTTCCACTTTTCCAATTATTTACTTGCATAATAATTTGTCGGTACATAATAATTTCATTACATTTTATTAATTTAATGATGGATAAAGATATAGAGATATAGGAACATGAAATATGGTATTTTTCATTTTTTTTATTATTAAATATATAATAATATAAAACAAACATTTAATTTACAAAATATAATTGCAGGATGACTTATGAGAATTTAGCGGTGGAGTGGTCAACATTTACTATTAAAAAATTGAGTTCTCGAGTTTGTAAATGTGGAATTAAACATTTTCCAAAACTCTCACTTTATCATGGAGATGAGTGACTGAATATTATTTTTGATGATATAAATAATCCCAAAAGGATAAATGAAATGCAGTTTATCATCTATATTTATATGCAGTCATTATAGAATTTGTATTTTATTTCATGTTCGTTTTTTTGTCGAGAAGTTGTGGATTATTCATATTTGGGAGGCCGTAATTGTAAAATATTTCAATAGATTTATTTTATCTCATTTTTTAAATATGATATATATTAAATTACTAATATTTAGTTTATTCAGTCACATATGTCATTCAATTTTTGAAAAAACAAAAGCAATTAAGAAAAGATATATTTATTTAGTGGTGTTCATATGGAGATATTCAAAACAATGTTATGAAAAAATTGGGTTTTTGGAAAGAGAAAAAAATGAAAACTCATTCCACAAGTATGATTTTTTAAAAGAAGATACTTGGAAGAAATGTGTTTGTAGTCAACAAGATGAATCCTTTTTGGTATGATAATTATATTGTATTGTAAAATTTATTATATATGTACCTAATTACCTATTATTTTAGAATTTATATAACAGTCCAAAATAAAATCACATCACAACATCTTGTTATAGAATTTATACCCTCATACATTATCACATCGATGATATCATTTATTAGAGAGAAAATATTTGTGGAAATTTATAAATAATTAAGAGCTATGTCTACCAAAGGGTGTGATGAGTTCAAGTTCTATCATCTATCTCCCCCACACACCATTAAAAACATATAAGAGGGATAATAAAAATTTTGAGAAATATCTTTTAGAGAATGATATGGATGTAGATAAATCAATTATAAGTAAATATTTTTATGTATCATGAATTTTTATATTTATAAAATTAACAAAAATAATATACATTATTCATTATTCATTTCAGGATGAAAATCAGGAGAAATCATTAGAGGATGCTTTTATCACTAAGGGTTTGATGGACATCATCTCTATTGCTATAGGAAACCCATAACACCATTACCACATAAGATGATATGAGTTACATGGTAGTAATCAGAATTTGTTTTATAGTCAATGTATAAAATCAAGAGATTAATAAATCCAATTATTAAAAGTTGAGATGAAAGATATGAAATAGTCCACGACCGTTCAAATTTAATCATCAACGCAGGATATGTCAGAAAAATTGATCAGATATTCATAGTCTACACTGCCATCCTAGCCCATCCATCCTTTTTAGCCGGTTGCACTACATATAAATCCCTCCTAGCCTGACCTGTCTGCCTAGACTTCTTATTCAGATCCTCATCCTCTTTTCTCAGACCTAATATTATATTGTGATTTGTATTCTAGAGATCCTCATATATATATTATGTAACTCATATTCATGAAATTTTTGGTGGATTATATACATCACCATCCTATGTAGATAGGTCAGGTTAGAGTATCAGTACAAGATATTATTGATCCTACATATCTACGACCATTTTCTAATGAGGATGTTACCAGAGTTGGGGATTGTGATGTTCATTTTTTACTATTTCCATCTGTCATTGTTTGTTATCGTTTATATGAGGTATATGTTTTTTAATATTAATAACATCTAATTGATCGTAAATTATAATGTTTAATAAAATTTAACTTATATTTGAGAATTTAATATTAATCAAATGGAAGAATGGAAACAAAATCATTATGAACAAACCACTGTAGAAAGATCTGAAATTTGTGATGGGATATAAAGATTATCTCAGGATTCTTATTCAATAGATAATACCTATGAGTTTTGGATGATGAAAATTTTTATGTAAGAGACAATCAATTATAATATTCAAAAAATATATCATAGATCTAATTGATTTTAAAGAGCTCAGTGTGACTGTATTGTAGTTGTTATTATTGTATATAAATTGGCGTGTTTGTTTTTATTTATTAAATTAATGATGATTTAAATTAACTAACTATATTAATTTTATAATTATGTATCTAAGAATGCTTCTTATTCAAAATGATCCCATAGACGATTGTGGTTGTGTAGATCCATAATTCATTTCAATGACTCTTTAATATGTGAACACAACTGATATGGTTTATATATTTATGAGAGATTATCAGAGATTGAGATTTGGTGTTGGTTTTTTCCATTTCATGATGGGTAAGAACAAAAACATAACTATGAACAAATCTTCATTATAATGTCATAGAATGTGATCAATTAATTTTTTTAGCGGGGATTATAAATTAGGTGTATACTGCCCTTGTGAATTCACATTGTTTTGGTTTTTCTCATTATTTGGTGTTGTTTATATAAAATTTACCACTTTGAAAGATAAGTATGATTTTTTCTTTTTTATAAACTCATTAATTTTTATTCTTATTTTATATACATTTATTATTAGATGATATATATGAAAATTCAGGTTATGGAAAAAAATTAACAAAGAACAGTTTTTGATAAAAACCCAAATGTTATACTATATGTGAAAGTAACAGCAGTTATATTTTATATTATATATTATTCTATTATATATATATATATTATTTTAATATCAAGTAAATGTTTTATAACTATAATTGCATCATCAATAAGAATAAATTGAATGTGGTATTTAATTTTCTATGGTTAAGGTATGAGATAATCACAGCTTTCGTAACTATTGAATTCGGGAATTTTAGTTATATTAATTATTCAAAATTTTCAATCATAGTATTCCATTTTCTAATCTTATATAATTTAATGTTATATTAGAAATTCAATTATGTTGGGAATGATATGAAAAAATTACATACCCATCTTCGATCATTATTTTTTTCCATAATGTTCAAATTTTTTTAATGACATAAATGAGAATAAAAAAACGAAATACAAAATGTTAATGGAAAATAAATAATAGATAATAGAGGATTTAATTAGTGAAGTCCCATTGCATCATTAACAAAAAAAATGAAACCCAACATCCAGAAAGGACCAGAGATTAATGTAATATGAAATTATTTTATGCTTAGAGCCTTTATAATCTAGGTGATTAGCCACCACAATCCCCTCATGCTATGTGTTGGAAATCTCTATGTGATTGTCCATGAGCTCATTGAATTATCTAATCATATAAGTGAGATCCCAAAATACATTTACATTTCCAGGAATTGCTTTGAAAATAGTTAAAGAATCAGTTTCAACCCCCTAAATGGGAAAACGACTTTGTTTTCATAATCTCAAGCCCATGAGAAGGGAATGCACCATAGCGAGCAACAAATCACATGTTCCAAAAAGAGATAAGAATGAATCTATAACCATCCCCCACTGATCCCTTATCACACCTTCCCAACTCATTAAAAAAATGGTAAATGAACCATTTGTATTGTTTTTATAACTCTAGTGATGAGGGTTCCAGCGAACCCATCTTACCTACCTCTTCATGGTCGCTAAGATAGAGGAGGGGTTGCATGCAATCAAATGCATCACTGGCTGTACTAAATGACCATCATTGCACAACCTAACTAGTTCCAAAATGGTGTTTCTAGTTTTAAAAATGATACATGTCCATGTAAAATAATCATTTTTGTTTCATGTGTTGTTTCTTGCACTCAAAATTCACTAAAAACCAATAAACATGAGGATGGTTCTAGATTTCTTCTCATATTCTTGATCACTCTCACCCGAGAACCACCTATACACGAAAATATCGAAGACTCTAACGAAATGTGACAATCCTATAAATTCGCCGAAGGCTTAAGACAACCACATCATCCAATTACTATTAAAGAAGATATTACCCACTAATTATATATTTGGATCCTTGTAGTAGTGACACTTTGAATCCATCAAGATTCATATCTATTGAACATTCTCCTTAGATGGTATGTTCATCTTCCTAACAAGCCATAATTGAATGTTAAACGTGGAAGGGATCTCCTTTAACCAAAGTGTCTCCCACATGGATCACGATTATCCTCAACCCCACTAATTCTAGATAAATCCTTGATAAAAAAGATACTAGATGGTGAACTGGTAAAAATTCATCTATTAGGTTCATCATTAAAAACATGTTATAAAAAATTTAATGTTGATTATTATCCATGATATACTGAATAAACAAGGGATGTGAATAGGACATTTGGAAGACAATACTTATCCAAAAACATTCATGGTCCCACAACCTACCGTTCCCACAATCATGCTTCTAGAAGAAGATTCTCCCTTCTCGCAAAATCCTTCAAGAGTGGTACTTCATAATGATAATAAAAGCTGAAATAGTTATCAATCTGACCAAATGTTGAGAGCTCTACAAGACCTCATACTGTCTATAGTAACATTTTTTTGGGCCCATAATGACCTCCCTTATAAATCTTCCCACATATGTTTAGAATGAATTCCCTACATTGTCCCATCAACACACCTATGATTGATACCACCATATGATATAGGCATAGAATGATTCTTCAATGAGGCCTATTGGTGCCTCCCTTCCATCTACCCATCCCATATGAAAAAGACAATCAACCATTCCATATTAGACACCACAATATGTGGGAATTTATCTAAATAAAAGGCATTAATTGGTATTGATTCCAACACATGGTTAACCAGAGTTAAGCCCCAAACACCTCAAAGATTAAAACCTATTCTTATAATAAGAAATACTCTTAATGGTACTATTAATGATCCTATCAATGTGAAAAATATATAGAGAATGAGGAATAAATGGTACTCCCTGATATTATATGGGAAACAAGCCTCTTCTCATGCCTAGCCTACATTAATGGGAACTAATTATACTATTCATAATATTGTTTCTCATGAACAAATAATACTTCACCCGGTTCATCAATAATACATGTTGTTTGATGGATACATATTATTATCTCTATTATAGGGAATGTAATTTATTTACAGGAGTAATATTCAAAATGTTCTAAAAATTACGTTTTAACTTAATTTTTTATCAAAACTGATGTTAAAGCATTAAAAAAATTCATTGGGTTTTCAGCATCATTTTTTAGGAAACCAGCACGGAAAATGAACATTATTCACATTTTGGCCATCAGTTATCCAAAAAAACAATTCCAAAAACATTGCTTTAGATATCACCTTTATAGAAATTGGTTAATAACTGATGTTGTAATTGAATAAAATTTTGTTTTTTCACTAGTGATACCTCTAAAGCATGTAAAGTCTTCAGGTTAGTAGGATTTTTGTTCTTGATCATGATTTTGTGCCTATTTTGAATTAATACCATACAATTTTCTATAGAGTACACATTGCATCCCAATAGACAACATAGAATGTCATAGACTCTGGAATATATTTTAATTTCTTATTAAAATCTGCTGATGTCTTTTTTAACTCATACTTAGGTTTCTAACACAATAGAATCATTTTGGGGGGACACAAGATCCCCCAATAACCCATATTAATATATCGTATTTTTTATGACTGGGGAATCGATTTTATGGGTCTTTTTCTAATTTCATATGGGTTTTTATATTTTCATTATTTTTGATTATGATAGAAATTGGGTGGTGTCTAATTACATTAGGACATATGATTCTCATGTTCTGGTAGACTTTGTCAAGGCATAGATTTATTGATGGATTGGAGTACCAAATACCATCATCAGTGACCATGGGACACACTATTACAATCTGAATTTGGAACATATTATTTATAATTATGACATGATACAAAAAACATAAAAAATATATTAACCTCAAATTAATTTAGTGGCTAAGGATTCAAATCAGTAGTGGAAACAAATTTTGAAGAAAACCTTGCAGCTAAATAAGCAGGATAAGAGAAAGTGCTTAAATGATGTGCTTTAGGATTATATGATGTCATAAATAACACTAATTAGTATAGAAAAATTTAATTTTTATTCATAATCCTATAATATCACCATGTATATCGAGTGTGGGAATATTGGGAAATAACGAAATGCAACATGAATTTGGCTTAAACTGGAATTTAATGAAAACTGCAAATTCTAGAGCCTAAGGAGATTCTGTTATCGCCCAATGATAACTCAAGACTCAATAAGGAAATATGAAAGTATTTAATGATATAATTATATGAAAAAAGTAATTTAATGTTGGATAGAAATTCCCGGTCTACATTTGATGATAGTTGTTGATACCAGGTGTGTTACATTCCAAATGGTTTGGTCCTTATGTTGTATATAATTTTTATTATTATAATGAAATGGAGATCACAGCATTGGAAAGAGTAAGGGAAATTATAGTCAATGAGAAACATTTTATGTGATAAATTGACATACTTCTTTTGATGGAGTTGATTTCATCACACTACATGACCCCATCATAACATGATAGAATCACATTGTTCGTAACCCTTTCACTATTATAGTACTTGTTCTATTAAAAATTTAACATTTCATGTAGACAAAACATATCATAGGTTTAAATTGAGTAAAAAAATATTTTTTTTGTTGGATAGGGTAAAATATTTGGGTGTAGATTTTTTTAGGTTTTCATTATTAAGTTTTTTAGATATTTCATTTGTGTTTTTTTTATATATGTATATTCTCTTAATTTTCAAAAACTACAAAAAAACACTAACTAACATGGCCATTTAGATATCTAATATATATATAAATAATTTTCTCAAACATAATTATTGGTATGATAACAATGAGAATTTTTTAATCATTAAAGGGTTATTTTTATAAAAATGGAAGTCTTCAATGAAGTAATTGGTTGTGTCATTATAAAACGTTTTATATTTTTACACCATTCTTTTTTATATTTGTTTATGGTAAATAGATTCATTGATTTCTCCATTTAACTTTTCATGAAACCAATACAATTGAAATTTTCCTACTCAATTGACGGTATAGCCAAGTTAGGTAGAAAATCATCTTTTATCAAACATGGTTCCGTACGTTCATTTCTCTTTCGATCAGTTTCATTAGTATAATTTATTTAACTATGTGTGTACCTAATATCTAATAGTTGTACGCACAAAAAAATCATTCAATGAAATCAAGAGAAACAAAAAAACAAAAAAAATATACATTATCTTGATATATTGTAGATTCATGAAATGTACAACACATGGGGATATCATGGTAGTGAGATTTGGGTTTTACTTTCAAGAATGATTCAGTGAGTGGGTCTTGAAATTTGACTACAATGGAATGAAGAAAATTATTAATCAATTATACAAGTTATGAATAATTATTTTACATCACCTGAATATACATAATAGAGTGTTGATATATGATCTTGAAATGGTTGTCAAACACGCATGGGTAATTAATGATATGGTCAACCGATAATGTTTTTTCATATAATTATTGTCATTAATCTCACTAGATTTTATTTTGATAAAGTTAATGGGATGATGAATTTCAAATTAATGGATATTTAATAACTTTTTGATTCTTACATTAACTATATTTTCCTATTTGGATTGGGAAATATGACCATACATAACTTGTAACAATTTTTTAAAATACATTATACGAGTTTTTACCCATGAGTGATAAGGATAAGTGTAAGGGGGTTGATAAAAAAATTTACTTAAAATTTAATTGATAATAATTGACAAAATTTCACCACATTGTGTTAAATATTTTTTTTAAAATATGTGATTAGTTCATTCATTTGATAATTTGATGAAAATTCATGTTTTTAATTTTTATTACATTGTAGTATTCATGAACCAAAACATTATGGGTACTATTTGAACATATTTATTTATAACTATGTTAATTACATTATGGTATATAACATTCATTCATTATATCTTTTATAAACATGAATTTTATTAGATTAAATTGGTCGTGAACCCAAAAATGGACTGAAATCACCAGATTGGACACTAATTCAAAATATGGGACGTAACTTCTTCATCCATGCTTGGATTGGCCCAAAATTTTATAAATTATCTAGAACGGAATTACTCAAAAATAATTCTTTTATAATTACAATTGGTTAATGCTTTTGTTTTATAAAAGGTTGCTACATTTGGAATAAATATATTGGGATGAATTTCTACATTTACACATGAAACAACATGAAATCCCAGCCTCCCACCACTCTATAAATTGATGATTTTATAATCTAAAGGGTGTTTGAAGTGAATTAGAGGATTTTTGGAAAAGGATACGTTATTATTTTCCATTTCAATTCTCCAATTGATGAGGGAATCTATTAAGCTAGTATCTCTTAAAAAATTAATTTTTTTCCTTTTCTTTGTTGTACTATTTTTGTTCCTAAAATAAAAATATTATTTCCTCTTTTATTTATTCGGTTTTATTAAATTATCTTCCCATTTACTCATTCTATTTTGGATGGAAATAATGATTAGAGATTTTAGTGGGTTATAACCATTACATGACTATTGATAATGAAAATTGTTTTTATAATGACTATACCACCCATAGAAGAGAAGTTTTTAATAGTAATCAATTTATCTGTTTCCATATTGATTTAATTATTTTGAATCAATGATATAAAATAATTTATTTAATATGATACATTAATAGGATTTTTAAAATTAAATGAAACTAATAATGTAATTTAACAGTTACCACAAATCTCGTGAGGTAGGGTAATGTGTGAATTGTGACAGCTCAGTCTTAATCAGTGATACAAAACCACATGGAATACATTTTTAAATATCAAATAAAATCCCTAAACTCAATTAATATTCACTTAAAGAATGGGCAGGTATCGTAATTTACCACTTACAATAGGCCAGACTTTGGAAAAATAATCAAAGCAGGGTGCTACAATTTCTTGTTCTGATGCTTTCTTAAGGATTAATTCTTTTCATCATTGGGGTATAGATAATTATCATAGGGTTAAGCGGTTAACAAAATATGGGATCATTATTAAGGTTTCATTAATTGAAATGATAATTATTAATAAGTAAGTGAATAGTTGGACAAATATCGATTACACTTTCTAAAAATAGTTTTCTAAAAAAATATATTCTCATTTTATTTTCTCAATAAAATTTAAATAAATAGAAAATAATATAATATTATAATAGAATAATACTTTTAGTTTAATAAAGGATACCCCCAATCCTTTTTTGTCATGTTTTAATGTAGTTTTATTTTATTTTTAAAATATCATTAATATGTTGTTTTAGATGTCATCCTCAATTGAGAGACATCTTTGGTCAACCATTTTGATGCATGAAAATACCCCAAAATCGAACATCATTTGAGAGGTCCCATGATAGGACCATTCAGGGCTTCATATAGATCCATTTGGATGCATTATTCAAAACTATTGTTTTAAGAAAACTCAACTAATGGAAGATGTTTATCGCATCCTCCTTTAAAGATCAATGAATTTGCTCTCAATATTTCTTCCACTATTTAAATAGTATTCTCATATTGGCCATATGTTTGGGGTTTATAATCTATTTTTAAGTTCAAATAATTATTTAGAGAATGTTGGTAAAAAATCTTGAACATGGTGCTAAATATCAGGAAGCAATCATATATAATAAATAATGGAACTCCATGCATCCTCAACACTTATCTGATATATAATGATGTGATTTGGTCGAGTGAAGATTCCACTTGAATAACAATAAAGTAATACTTCATTGTAATACTATCCATAATTACCCACATTTATTTATTTCCTATAGATGTCTCCAAAATTCTAGTGAAAATTTCCATAGCGATGTTTCCCTATTTCCATGTTGGTATATGTAATGGTTTCATTATCCCCATAAAATGTTTTCATTCCTACATCACATACTGACATGATGAGAACATTTATGTATATTAATTGTTCTATTTATTCATATTGTCCAACCAATTGTGCTCTTATAGATATTAATACAACATTGTGCTCCCTGTGTGAAAATAAAAGGTTGAGCTATTTTAATCATTCATAAGTAGTTTCTTTATCTCTAAATAGGATGCAACAAAAATTCATGGCCAAATAATTATAATTTTTTATTCATCAAATTTAAACTATAAGGATTTCCACATTATTATAACTTCCACCTTCTTCTTATTTCCCACATCATCTCTTTGAACAAACTTTATCTTCTCAAAAAGGAATGGTTGATTAATAATTTGTTGAATAAATAATTATGTACCTTACATTATGATTATCATGTCCGTTCTTTTAATGTCTAAGAAGATTGTATCCTTCTTAATTATCACCATTGATAAGTTTACTAGATATTTTTTACAAATAGCATCATCCAATTTATTTTATGTACCAATATGGTTTTGAATTGAGTAGTCATAATATTAGTAAGCTATAACTATATTGATAGGGGAATATTTATCTCCTTCTATTTTAATATATATTTGAATATCTTTTGATTAGTATATATCTCACACTTCTCCCCATAGATATAATTTCTCCATATTTTCAACTGGAGGATCATAGATGCCAGTCCATATCGTGGATGGTATAGTAATTTTCAAGAATATTCTACTCCCTTGATGTGTAGCGTATCACTTTATCATATTATACCAATACACATCCCATGACCCTCTATGAAGTATCATTTTATACCACAATGAGTTCCTCACATGTTAGTATTGTATGTAATGGTGGAGTGATAAGCCCCTCTTTCAACTATTTGAAATAAAATTCACAATCACGATTCGAAAAAATATTTTCTTCCATCCTATTCATATTGGTCATTGGGTTTGAAAATCAAGGGACATTCATAAAAAATCATCAATATTACCTATTAGGACCAAGGAAAATATTGATCTCAGTTATACATGCTGATCTGGGCCAATCCTCAATTACCTTTTAGTAGAAGGGTGTACAGATATTCTTTTGTATGTGATAAAATTATCTAGGAATTATACGTCATCCATCCAGAACTCACATTATCATTACATTAAATATAGATACACTATTCAAAATGTTTTTTGCACAATATTTATGTACTCATTTTGTTCCCCCTTTCTCATATATTATATTAGAATATCATCTACAACGACTACCAAAAAGATTTCAAGGTAATCTATAAAGAATTTATTCATTATGTCCATGAAATTTCTGGGAATTAGTGGGTCCAAAGGTCACCAGTATAAACTCAAAGTGTCCATGCCTAGTTAAAAATGTAGACATGGGAATATATTCCTTCTTCACCTTTAATTAGTGATATCCCAACCGAAGGTCCACCTTAAAAAATACTTGTAACCATGTAACTGATCCAACAATTCATATATCCATCGTAGGGGATACTTGTTCTTTATAGTAATTTTGTAGATCTCACTATAGTAAACACAACGGGACATTGATCCATCCATGTTCTAGATGGTGTGGACTGGAACACCCCACAGTGAAGCACCCAAGCATATGAAACCCTTATCCAAATTCAATTTTAATTACTTCTTCAATTATTCTAACTCAATAGTGTCCATTATACATGTTTTATTTAATATAGGTAGAGATCCATGAATGATATCAATTTATAAATAATCCCATCATCAGGAGTAAGAACATGCAACTCTTCATGTAACACATTAGTATAGTCTCTCACAATGGTCTTGTCTTCAAGCATGATCCCCTCATTTGAATCAATAATATTAGATAATTATGTTATCTCATAATGAAGTTATATATAAAATATATATAATGATTCAGAATAACAGTTTCCCTCATCCTTGCACTTATAATGAATTTGAGGATTCCTCAAGATGTGAAGTGTGATGTCCTTTTCACGACAGTTGATGTTGGCCTTCTAAACTCCACAAAACTAAATTGGATGAAATTTGATTGGAGGTTCATTCCACAAACATTTATCATGGTGTTATATAATTTAGATGATATAATTTTCCTATTCACTATACTCATATATAACCTATAATTCATATTTTGAGTTCGTTTTCAAATAGTTTTACCAAAATTGGAAGATATAAACGAATTATTAGAACAAGAATCAAATATTAAAATCACTACTCTTGAATGAATACCCTGCTTACCCATCACCACATAGTTCTCAGGCTCAACCTTAGTACTTGTAATAGTTTATTCCCCTCCTTTATACATTATAGGTTGTAATTTTTAACATTCTCAAGTAACCCATTGTTAAGAGAATTGTCTTGCATAATTCCAATGTTCATTATTATAGAAAAACAGCACTATAGGATGACAGATAAATTAAAATATTATTTAATATTACATATTAGTGGGATTATCCAAAGAAATTTAGTATTAATTAACTTGATTCCCCTATCTTACACTTTTTACGGATCACATAGTCCCTTTTAAATAGTTATCATGAATCTTCTTCCAACATTATTAATAGATGGGATATTGTGTTACATTCCTTCGTGGGATATATATCTTGATCCTACCAAGTTAAAATTTATTTTTCTCTTTTTATATATGATCCCACAAGAAATCTAAGAATATTTGATCTCATCTTTAACCCCATAGTCCCAATTGAAAATATCCTTATAGTTTTAAAAATTTTCAATCACTAAAGGTTTTTTGTCTACCTAGTTCTAATTTACAAAATAATAGATCGACCTTAATTTTAGTGCTCATGATAAAATCAGAGGTTTATTTTTCCATCCTTGTGATGTTTTACTTTCACACTCTGATAGATTCGACATCCTTTTTCATTAGTCTGAGGAACTCCTTCTCAATCATATGATGGAATGTTTGGGGACAATATTTTCTTCAATAAATCTGAATATATAGAATCATTTTTCTATTTACACACTTCATTTTTTAGTAGTTTCCACCACTGATCCACTACCCCCATCAAAATGAAAAACATTAAGATAGACTTTCTCTTCTTCTATGAATTTAAGGATAGATAATATCTTTTTAATGGAGTTAATCCATTATTCTGTGAAGAGGGGATCAAAAGTCCCATTAAATAAAATATTCCTTTCTTGTATAAATTATTCAACAAAAAATTTCACTTTAATGGGATAAAGAGGGTGTTCCACATGATACATGTTATTATTAATAACTCGGTCCAGTAGACCTAGTGTTTCTTTTATATTCTATGATCCCATTTCCATTCGGTTTAGCATCTCATATGGGAAATCATAAAATATTTATCACATTGATTGTTTTTAATGGTTATCCTATTTTCACCAGTAAAAAAGTAAAATAAAGAAAATATAATAAAGATCCTTTATTACATATCTAGTGATAATATGAAAAAGGATAATATGAATTTACAAGGAATAACATATAAAAGAATATTTATATCCATACATATGATTGCTTATGTTTCATTCCTCATTTTCTAGGGTGATAGAATTGTCCATAGGGTTCCTAATAAATTACATTCTTCCTAAATAAAAAATAAATAAATTGATTGTGCCTCTAATTCCTACTATAACGACCATATCATGCTAAAAGTATTAGAACATGATTTTAGTCATAATACAAAGCAATGATTAAAAATTATAATATCTTTTGAATACTAGGTATGAAATTAGAGAACATAAAAGTAGAATAAAAAATCATTGTTTTAATATTCTTAATGAGATCTTAGCTCCATTTGATATCCTATAACTGTATAGGATATCTTAGGGAAATCATAAACAAAAAGGATGACCTAAAATACCCAGTAAAGAAATAAACATGGGAATAAAGAATTTCTCATGATTTATATGGCATATAATGATAACATAAAATGATTTAAAAAGAATAATCATATGGAAGAGCAACATATAGAACACAGAATCATATGATGATGTTAATATTGGAATATGGAAGCAACAAGTTTCATGATACAAACATGAGTCAATGCTAAATTCTAAGACTATATCACATGGTGGAAAATGACCAAAAATAGATTAGGTTTACTCCCTAATCCCATTCAAAATGACTAATTAGAATAAAATATTATCCCATGATTTAGAGAATTATATGGGTTCACAAATCATAATATGTACATGAATATGTGTTCCACCATAAGAAATAAATGATAAGGAATAAACATAAGGTTTACCCATGGAATGATATTTTGAAATCCCGACCCGGGTGCCACTAATTGGTTCACTGAGATGGTTGGCCCCATTCCCACATGCGCGCCTCCCCATTTTCTAGAGGGTGATGACTATAAATGAGGGTGTGGTAATATAGTCTTTCTAAGGCTATAACCTCATTTATCAGAATAAAACGCCAATGGATACAAACAACAATAACAAAGCCCATATGCGTATAAATATCCCAAACAATACCATGTCATATAATATTAAAAATAAGAAAATAAAACACTCATATAAATGTTAAAACATGATATGAAAATTCTAGTTTCAAGTGTCTATAATGATAATCAATTTAAAGACACAACAACTCCAACAGGGCCCCGAACTTCATATGGTTCCTCGCCCATGCTTCAAACCCAAATATAAAACTATCCCAGGTCCTTCTAGTTATCTTTTCCGGCAACAACAATGTCTACTAAGGTGCCAATCGGGTGGACTGAATCTGGTGTCAGTACGACTCAGTAGGCCACTACCAACAGTGTCGAAAACATGTCCAATCAAATGATAGTGTATGCAGTTTTATGAAGCAATAAATATAATGCATAATTAAACAGTTGTCACATTGTCATTTAATCATTAATCATCACATTAGGCACAGTTTCAATTCATGTTTTCCATTCAAATCATCGTTCATTATTGTCATTCATTTGCTGTTGAACTCCATATAAACCACCGCAAATCTAATTCATTGTAGGTCACCATATCAAACATGCCATATCTCGTTCAATGTAGGTTGTTATGCCAAGAACCCCACAATCTCCTGCTTGGATAATTATTTGGGAGGAACGACAAGTCCATGTCCCAACATCTAATTGGTTTATAATGATATGTATACCACCACAAAGAACACATCCATTTAATAATTAATTATGTCATAAGAATTTTCCATTTCATTCAATTGCTCATACAACAATTATTTAAACATTTCAAAGTCCCTTTTTGTCTCTACAATAAACGAAGCACAGAACCAATTATTTAGTTCATCGATTAATTAATCAATATATAAAATTATCCTTCCATAATTAATTCTAAAAAATTATTTATCTGTATAAAATATCATTTTATTATAATTAATTCTGACAATTATCTATCTTTGGTCAACATCATGAAACATAATTAAATCCCACAATTAAATATCTCTAATAGACAAACAACGTATCATAATTATTTTCCCAAAATTAATTAATATAACAAAATCAATTAAATATCTCATTTCAAATATCTCAGCCAATAACCAATCACCAAAACAAATATCTATTTGAGAAAACCTCTTTCTTTGTTCCGTGAATCAGTTATCAATTAATCACCATGGAAATCACGAGTCAATTCTACATTCGTAATTACTCCAATATTGTAAATCAATTATCAAGGGAAGATATAAAATACATAAACTAATATTCACATGTCAAATCCAAGACAATAGGAGTTTTATTTAGGCTTCCAATATCAGTTTATTTATTGATGTTAGCCCAACAGAAATCTCCAAAATTCGAGCAATACAACTTCATCGATCATGATCCGGATCTAAATCCCTAAACCGAAATTAAGATCAAAGTCATCATGATCATAAGGATCTATATCTATATCCACAATCCAAGATCTAGATATCATCTCATAGGTATAGATACTTGTAAATGGTAGAGATCATTCATGAAAATATCAACGAACAACAGTGGAAATGTTTGGATAAGTAACAGGATGTAGTGTACTTACCAGGAATAGAGTGGATCTTTAATCTGGGCTTGCGATCTCATTTAATGTTTTTAGAATCACCTTTTAATCCCTCAGGATGTCTCTAGGATAACCTATAATTTATTAATCTCATGAAAATGTTGAAATATGGGAGTCTAGGGTGGTTCGGGTGGTATTAAAAGGAGTTTTCGATAATTAAAATCACATGCACAGTTTCCTAGGTAGAGGTGCATGGTTAAAGAAAATAATGGACCAACCATGAAGAACTCTATATACATGTTTTCACAGTTGTAAGCATTTAGTCACAAGGATTTTCAAACCATGTGTATACCATGCATACCTCTCTATCCAGTTTTTCATGCTTAACATGATTTAGTTACACAGTTTGTCAAACTGTGTACAAACTATGCACAAGCCACAGTCTTTTATTATTTTATAAAATTTCACCCAAACTCACCCCATCTCACTACTCTAAAATATAGGTACATAAAATACTCAAAAATAAGCAGAAACCATTACCATGATGAGTCCAAAAAATGGTTGGTATCCAATAATATCCCCACTTTATAATAGATCATCCTCGAGCTGCACTCCAAAACTTCTCTAGTATTATGATCCAAAAAGATTCATCCATTGATCTGTCATGTATAATTCCAATTCCCAAGTTTCCTATTAAACACTTCCATGTTTCCAAAACACATGAACTAACAACGCAGTCCTTCCCCATTAAACATTCTCACTACGTCTGAACACACATATCAAATGCTCCTCAAAGATTCATCTTTCTCGAGGTCATCCTCTTCAACATCAATCACATTATATGGGTCGGGGTTATACCATCGTAGATGAGACAAATGGAAAACATCATGCATAGTACTAATTTTTGAGGAAGTTCTTATCTATATACCACCATCTTGATTCCCTCTAGAACATCAAACGGTTCTATGAACAGGGACACCAACTTGCACAGCCTTCATATACTGTGGTGGCCCAATCTAGGTGACACTCAAAAGAATACATGATAACCCTATGTAAAATCTAATGGTCATGTCCATCAATCATCATACTACTCTTGCTTACACTAAGCCATAGCCATAGGTTTTCAAATCAATTGCACTTGCTCTGATGGCTTCTGAACAAGACTCAGTCCCAACAGTTCCGGATCACCTTCCTATAACCAACATAGTAGTGATCTAGAGGTTCTATCAAGATGTTATTCATATTGTACAATATGTATTGTTTTCTCATAACTTTTTTATTGGATAACGAAACAACATCCAAGTGCTTCTCCCAAGAACCACAAAATTCAATCATGGATGCTCATAGCATATCCTTTAACACATGTATTGTTTTCTCTGACTACCCATCTTTCTATGGGTGTATGTTCATACATAAAAAACATATCTACCAGGTTACATCTTTAATCCTTTCCAGAAGAATGAAGTTAAGTGGGAATCATGATCTAAAATTATAGTCTATGGCACCCAATAAAAAAACTATCTCTTGTACATGGAGTTCCCCTAACTGTTCTACTATAATGGTTTTCCTGATATGAAAGGAATATGATGCCTTCATTATTCTATTCAAAATTTCCCAAATTGCATCATTCTTTTAAACTTTCTTCGGATTTCATACCAACAAATCCATAGTCATGTTATCCAACATTCATTTCAGAATATGAAATGGTTGCAATTGGCCTCCATGTCGTTACTTCTCTACCATCACATATTGACAGGTGAATCATCCTGTTACGAACCCCTCTATATCGTTTTTCATGCCTGGCCACCAAAACATCCATTGTACATCAAAATAAATTTTTTTCTCCAGGAGATGAACCAAAAACTTTGAGGCATGGAATTTTAAAATGATTTCCTCTGGAATACTCATTGGAACAACAACCTTCTTTTTCACATAGCTGATCTCATCATCATATATTAACTAGTATGAAGGTTTCCCCCTTACTTTAAGGATTTACCTAAATGATAATGACTCATGATCCTCATACAATATATCTTTGACCCATCTTAAGAGTGTTGACTCCACTAATAAATAAACCAGAGTCATCCAATTCTGACTCTCCTAAAATACCACATGAATTTCCACTAGCAATGTAATAATATTCCATTTTACACTCAACTCATATACCAACTGAGTCTAGGTTATCCTCCTCATATAATCATCCATATTATAACCCTTCGAGGGATAATATGCCAATTCAAAATCAAAGGACTGCATATACCTGACCTATCATCACTGCTGAAGATTTAAGTAACTCTGTGAAAATATATACTTCAAGATTTTATGATCCCTAAATATTGTAAACTTTTCACCCAAATGACATTGTTGCCAAAAATTGAGATCATAAACCACTATTTCTAACTCGAGGACATGCATTGGGTAATTCTATTCATGTGGCCTCAACTGATGTGACCTGTAAGAAATGAATCAATACCCTTGCATCAACATATCATTGAGCCTAATCCTAAAAGTGTCCTAGTACATAGTATACTCCTCACCCAACATAGTTCAGATCAATATTGGTGTTGGGGTCAAGAGATTCATCAAATCTTGGAAAGAATTCTAGCAAGCTTCGGTTCATTCAATCGTTATACCTTTCTTCATCAAAACTAAATGTTGTGCTTCAAATTGGGAAAAGTCCTGAATGAACCCCCAATAAAAACCATCAAATCCCAAAAATCATCGAATATCAAAAACATTATTGGGATACATGGAAGAAACCACTTCCTACACTTTTTCTTTGTCCACTTCAACACCATAAACCAAGATGATATGTTCCAAAAAGTGGGCCATATCAATGAAATGCTAAAATTTTGATAGATTGGCATATAGCAGATGCTTTCTCAGTATACCAAGGATTATTTTATAATGTTGGGCATAATTTATTACATTCTTAGGGTAAACTTATATTTCCACCAGAAACATAGACACAAACTGATCTTGGTATGGATGAAAGATAATGTTAATCATAGTCATAAATACAGATGTATCATTTGTCAGACCAAACAGCATTACATAAAATTCAAAAAATACATATCTACTTCTAAAATCAGTTCTTGGTATATTATAGGTTGAAACTCTCACCTAATGAAACCCAGATTTTAAATCGATCTTTGGGAACATAGAAGCCCCAATTTAGATGGTCAAATAGATCATCGATATGAAGTCGAGGATATCGTTTCATCATTTTCATTTTATTCAACATCTAGTAATCGATACGCAGTCATAAAATCCCATTGGAATTCTTTTCAAACAAGACATGTGATCCCCATGTTGATGTACATGAATAAATTATCTCTTTATCCTACAACTCCTTTAGCCACGTTTTGAGCTCTTAAAGTTCAGCCAGTTCCATTTCGTATGGTGGAATTGGTAACGACTCTACCCCTAGCATTATCTCAATAATGAATTAAAAATTTCACTTATGTTTAAGCCTTGAAAATTATTCAGGAAATACATCCTGAAATAGTTATACTACTGGTGGAAAGATATATTTCCTACTACTCCCATCATCTACTAAAACACTAGAATCATGGGTTGTGGGCTCTCCCAGTTGGAGGGTAATTGGACCATCACATGCTGAATGGATATCTAATTCTCCATATTGAACATATTAGTCACCCTTAAGAGATACAAATGTCACTCTCCTACAGTAACAATCCTTGGAGGCTCGATATACAACTAACCAGTTCATACCCATAATCAGGTTGAAGCTCATTATATCAAGGATTTAGATACCAAAAGAAAATGATACTCTCTGATCTCTAAAAAATATCCCTTTTATAAATAGATATCCACATATTGTGTTCCCAATAGTGTATCAATATTCATAACCCCACATACTAAATCCACCTCCATGCTCAAACCATTAATAATATTTACAGAGATAAAGAAATGGGAGGAGCCAATATCTAATAAGTATGTAGCTAATGTAGAAGCAACTAGCATAGTACCTATCACTGTCAATAGACTAGCCTCACCCTCCACAAGTGTATACTGCATTGCATGTAACATTCTTGTCCATATTTTCTATGGTTTCATCTAAATACCATGAGTAACACAACCTCGATGATATGAAATATCATACCCTAAAGCACCACATCCACTACCTCAACTGCCTCTTCTAGTAGAACACCATATTCCAGACATATATTGTGTAGAAGACCAGATTCACAGACTTTGACTCTGAGCTACTTCTCCCTTAGCACCAACCTTCCATTTTTTTTTAACGAACTTCTATTGGTGTTCCATGTTTCCACAAAATTAGAACTCCATTGGTGGTTGAGGAAATTCTGTTTGATAGTGTCCCTTCCTACCACACTGGGGGAAAATAAAATGAGCATGATCGAGTGAAAATGGTCCTTCTGACTATCCACCTTTCTTTATAATATCTTCACTCAGGTTTTTGTTACATCGCAACCTTCTCTCAAAAGGCACACTCCCTAATCATCCAGTGATAGCTACCTATACCGCACAAAATTCCTTTTTTATGTTCCACTCTAAAATGATAGCCTTGTTTACAACATCTATGTATTTCTTCAGAATAAATATATTTACCTATAACTTAGTTTCAAACCTAAGTCCATCCTAAAATTTATTTGCTGAAGAAGCCTCACCTACCAACAAATCTTGAGAAAAATACTATAAATTAGTGAAACGTTCAGCGTACATCATTATGTATATTCGTTATTAGGTCAGATGTATAAACTCTGAAGCCATCTCTTGTCTCACTGTGTCTTGATAGAAGTGCTCCAAGAACCTCTCTAGAAATTCCTTCCTTAACATATAATCAGTCATTCTATATCATGCTTGAATCAACCACTAGCGCTTTTTTGTTCCACCTTGATTATAAGAAGTCAACTTGACCCTCCTCCCAGTTAGAGTCACCAATTGGTCATGTATCATCACTATAGATTAAATCTAGATTTTATCTCCCTTAGGACCACCCTCTCTAGTAAATGATGGAGGGTGGTGTAGTTGAAACTCCCTTGTCAACTCATACATGAATTTCAGAACCCACCATGGGTCTTTCCACATGAATTGCATGAAATGAGAAAAATTCTCTTAGAATTGTTCCCCTTCATACATAGTGTAAACCAATGGTGCCACATGTTCCCTATCTAGATGTTCATTTCTGGGCATACCCTTCGGTCTCTCCCTCAAAAAGCATCATGGAGGAATTTCACTTCAAAAACAAACACAATTCTTAGGTCTCATGTGTCAACCTTATGACATGTATATAAGCGGATTAACTAACACACCATGTTTCAACATGTCCTTCACCCCTTTTTAACACCACACAGTCAATACTGAGGCCTTATTACTACCATAAACCATCATACTCCTTCGTCTTCATTAACAAGGTTACATACATTATCATTAATTAATTCATCCATTAATTAATCACATTATCCCTAATTAATTAATTCAACAATTAACTAATTAATTATAATCATTTCATCAATCAAGGTTCTCATTAGATACACAATTATTGTCATTTTGAATCATTATATCAATCTCATAACTTCGAAAAATATTTCATGTTACAAACATACACATAAAATATTTCCCCAAGAGTTTATAGGATGATGCAAGTAAGAAAAACGCTGAGTGCCTAGAATGATACATGTAGACTCAAATATCGTGCCTCTTCAGACCAGGAACAAACTTCCACAATTGAAAAAAAATTATTACAGTACACCACAAGTGCGTGACCTAAGGTGAAATAATATCGAACAGTAAAAAATTCAGCAATCACAAAAATTCCCTCTCTTAGTACTCAGATAATCCCCCATACATGTGATTGCAACTCCCAAGCATGAGATCATTTCCAATATTGGCCTCTTCCTAGTCACATATCTACCTTTCTAAAAATTGTAATACAATATAAGAAGAAAGAAAATAAGTCCACTCGAATACCAATTTGAGACCTCCCGACCTAGGTGACACTAAACGGTGCCACGATCTAGTTGACCACATTCCCTCAAGCACGCCTCACCATACGCTAGAGGGTGCCCACTAGTAGTGAGGGTCTGGTATGTCAGTCAAGGGGAGACTATAACATCTTTTATCAGAATAAAACAACAATTGTAAAAAACCTAAAATAACCTAGTGAGGAAGCCAATAAATAACCAAAACAATACCATGTGATGATATTCAAAAGAAAAGAATAAAATACAAAACTGAAAGGTATATCATTCTATGACAATGTAAGTTAAGTGTCTACACTTCAGCTCAAAGTAAAGACCCAAAAACTCCACGTGGGTCCCGGATTATGTCATGTTCCCTTACCCATGTTCCAATCCCAAATAGTAAATTATCCCATGGATTTTCTCTTTTCATGTCCTGTAACAACAAAGTATACTCTGGTTCCGATCAGGTGGCCTGAATGGGGTGTGAGTACGACTCTGTAGGGAACCACCAATGGTCTCTAAAACAAGTCATGTCAAATTACAACGTATGTATTTTAATAAAGAAATAAATACTCTTCACAATTAAACAGTAGTCACATTGTCATTTAATCTTCAATCACCACATTATACCTGATTTCAATTCATGTTTTCCATTTGAATAATCATTCATTATTAGAATTCATTTGGAATTGAACGCCATGTCATGCAACACAAATATCATTTAGTGTAATTCTAATTTCATAACACTGCATAACTCATTCGTTGTAGGTCATCATGCCTAGCACCCAATAATCCTAAGCTTGTATAATTATTAGTGACGAACACCATGCCCATGTTCCAAATTCTAATCGGTCTAGAAAGCCTTGTAAAGCACCAAAAAATATCATCAATTTAATCATTTTGTAGTTCATAATAATTATCCACATCATTCCATTATTAACCCAATTATTATATAAACATTTCAAAGTCGATTAGTTAAATCAATGATTAACAAAGCACCTAAACCATTAATTAATTAATTAATTAATTAATCAATTAAAAAAATTCTCATTAAAGGATTAATTCTACACAATTAATTATCCATATCAAATCAGAACTTATCCTAATGAACTCTCACAATTAATTATCGTTGATCATCATCATGGAATATAATTAATTCTCAGAATAAATTATCATTCATATCCAAAAATCATTTAATAATAAATATCCCTCAATTAATTACCTTAACACAATAAATTCAATATATCAATAAATATATATCACCCCATTATGAATATCCAAAACAAATATCTATTTGAGCAACCTCACCTATTTTTTTAGTGATTCAAATATTAATTAATCACCAAAGCAATCATTAGTCAATTACACATTCCTAATCTAATTTTTGAAATGAATTTTTAAGGGAAGTTATGAAATACGTAAAATCACATTCACATATCAATTACATGAATATGGTAGTTTGATTTAGACCAACTACATTGGTTTATAGACGGATGATAGCCCATTGAAAATCCCCAAAATCTGAGTGACATAATGTCCTCGATCATGCTCCATATCTAAATATCTAAACCAAAATTAAGATCAAAGGCATCAAGATAATTCAAATATAGATCTAGATTCACAATTATAGATACTGATAACATATTAGAGGTTTATATCCATTGAAATGGTGGAGATCATCCATGAAAAATTCATGGAATGATAGATGAAATAACGGTAGAAGCAACGTGATAAAATACACATTTCGAGAAGAGAAAGGATATTCAATTTGGACATTTGATCTCAAAGAATGATGTTTAATTTACCTTGTAATACCTCTTGAATTACATTGGATAACATATAATTTTTGAATCCCATTCCAATTTTGAAATATTGGATTCTTGGGGGGGGGTTGGTTGGTTTTAAAAACAATTTTTAGATAATTAATCTTGTGTGCACGATTTTTTTGGCAGAGAAACATGGTTAGGGAAAACCACGTTCCAATTGTACAGAGACCTTTATCTAGTTTTTCATGGTCTTCAATGTTCACTCACATGGGTTTCCAATCCATTCAGTAACCATGTGAACCTCTCTGTCATGTTTTTCATGCCTATCATAGTTTAGTCGGATGTTTTTTCCAACTGGGTGCAAACTGTACACAATCCACTTTCCATTAGTTTTTCTTAAAATTTAACCCAAACACACCCTAAGAAACAAATCCAAAACATATTTACTTGATAATCTCAATAAATAATTGTTAACTCGCCATATATGACTCTAGTAATGGTCAAGATCTTATAGAAACGGGCATCATAGTCATGCTATAAGGCATAACCAACGAGAATAAAAGTATCCATAATGTAAGAGATTAAATAATTCTTATAAATTAATTAATTATATGTAAAAATATATCTTGAATAATTATGTATAAATAGAATAAAATCAGTAAATATTTTGGCTAGATAAATTTAGAGATGTATCTCTTAATAATAATTTTAGAGAAAAATGATGAGTTTTTAGAGAGAGTAAAGCCATACATATTTCCATAAAATGAAAAATTAATTCTAGATATTTTTATGATAAAATGATACATTCTATAATATAATTGGACTCATAAAATATTTATATAGTTTACTTAAAAATGTTTATGAAATAAAGAATCTCTCTCTAAATGGGTTTGCTTGTCGGGATGAAATGAGAAGTGAAATTTTTAAAACTTCTATTTACACATCAAAAAAAATTAAAGAATCGTGGAATATATGTTTGATAAAGATATAAATAATACATAATAATTAAATATTAATGATGTGAAAACATTATGTGGATAAAGGGATAATTAAACTTGATGGAAATATGGTGTTTTTGAATAATCTCTTAGCTTTTATCTGAATGCATTATGCACATGCACTTAATGTCATGTGTAACAAAATTATATTCATTAACTACTAAATTAATAACTTATTATATTTATATAATATTTTTCTTAATTTTATTATGTTCATCTATGATCTTTTAAATGATTAAAAAGTTCAATTGTTTCATTTTGGGTGCGTTTTTTCATGGTATCATGGTTGGGATACTTGTACATAATTATGGTTGTTACATTGAAATGGGTATAATTATCCATAACTGAAATCACATCATATTAATAAACTTCTATAACTATAAATGGTCCCATATATCTTTTTTTCTGGTATTATGATGATTTATTTGATAAAATGATAATGATAAATGTTTAGTTTGTTTTGGTGGTTTAATTGATTATCACAGACTAGTTTCATTTTATTTAAATAATATTTATATATATTAGGTTCAGAATTTGAAATAAGATATAATAAAAATATTAAAATATTTTATAAAAATAATAATGGTTTTATGATGATACATGATGGTGTTAATGGGAAATGGAAAATTATCTTCCTTGGTGATGGTAAAACGCCATAATTTGTACAACGATTTTTTAATGAACATTAAGATATGAGAAAATATGTTGATAGAAGTTATTAATTTATAAATAGAAAATTATTCCATATAAATTGTTCTAGATTAACTATGATTTTATGGATGAAAGAGGTGATGATAAGGTTGAAGAAGATATAAAATTAAAAGAGATGGTTTGAAAATGTCACCTCTTGAATATCACTTCCATGAAGGACCCATAAAAGAAAATGGGATTTGTATTTTTTGAGACGAAATACACTTGGTCAGGTTAATGAACCATGGTATTGTAATTGGGTAGTATATTGACACATTTCAAGTATTAGAAGTTGTTAATAGAATGCTTTGTTATGGTTGGTAATTATTAGGGGAGGAGAGGGGTGTTTTTAATTATTATATTAATTTTTTTGTTATTTACGCACAATATTATCAATCAGTTTTATTAATAAGAATAAATATAGTAATTGGATTATAATATTTCAAAACAATTCATTATTACGTGATCCATTACTCAAAAATTCAGGTATTTGGCCAATAATGTTAAATACCGTAAACTATCATATTTCACTACTCACCAAAAATTCAATTATTTCAGGAAAACCCTAAAAAAACCATAACCATTTTTCAATGTATCTTTTCAAAAAATCAAATCCATTAGACTAAAATTAATTTCTAATTTATATAGATCAAATTTTTTTATTAAAATCACAATTTATTTGAAAAATACTAATTTTAATATTATAATTTATTTTTGGACCCAATGAAAAATGATTTAAAGTCACATGAATGTATATTATAATTATAATATGACATAAAAAATTTTATGAATATATTTTAATATAATATTTTTTAAATCATTATATTAATTATTAAATTATAAATAAACAATTACATTTTACCAAAAAACCAACACATAATTTTACATTTTTAAAACATTTATTTTCTTATATCATATATTAATGTCATTTTATATTTATAATATACCAAAATATTATTTTGTATATTTTTGGTGATGTTTATATTCAAATTTCAAGGTTACAATACATATATATAAAATTTATATTACAATATTCTGGTTTATAACTGTAACGACCCAAAGTTTCAATGATGGAAAATCCCTCTTGATCCAGTTAAATGTTTCTTTATGAAAAATGTTTTTTATAAGATGTCACCTTCTTTAGTTTTACGTTAAGATTTGTGACCGTTACTTTTATAGCCGTTGAATAGTGATCATCTGAGTAGTATAAATATAAGGCTTTAACGAAACCATTTCTACTCAGACAAAGGAAGCGATCGCCTCATCCAGTAGAATTGCCCCTTACAAACCCATTTTTCGGAGCTCGGAAAAGAGGTGGCGTCTTTGGGTTTGCCCTTGACCAAGCCCAAGCTGAGCTTCATCAAGTCAAGCTCGAACGTGATCGTCTACGGGAAAAATGGAAGTTGATAGAGAATACCACTCGAGCGATGTTATCCGAGCAGCCCCAAGAGTCTGTCACCATCGCGCACCTTACCCTTAGGTCTTATGCGGCTATTTTAAGGGGTTATGTAACAAATAAGTAGCACCATGTTCATGTACATTATTTTTTTTGTATATAATAATGAATATATATTTTTTTGATACATTGTAATTAGTTTTTAAAGTACAAATGGTGTTTTTAGTTATTATTTAATTAAGAATTATATTTTATTAAATTAAAGGATTTTTGAATTAAATAATATTTTAATAAAATATTATTATTAATATTAAATTAATTTTTATTAAATATAAATTATCTTATAATTTTATGAATGCAATTAAAATTTTAATTTAGGTTTGAAAGCCATTTCTGTCAAAACCCGTGAATTTTTTTATAAATGTCAGTTTTTATTTTAAAAGTGAAAATTCACATATTTAAAAAATTATTTAGATAAAATAAATATTATTTTTGGAATCAGGACGTCGAAATTATCCAACGGTGAATTTTTCATAATTTTCTGAGACAGTCAAATTTTTCGGTAAAAATTAAATACCATTTAAATATATAATGTGTTTTATGACATCATAATGACCCAATGGTGATGTAATAAAATACCATAATCCATATGTTCGGCCAATATATGTTTTATCATTAAAAGAATGAGGTTTTGGGTTTGTTTGACTCACTTTTCAAAGCATTAATGGAGCCCTCAAGACTTATTCAACACTTTGCCTTTTTAAATTAATTTCCATGGGAGTGTGACTCACCTCCACATAAGAAACCCTAATTTTTTTTATAAGTTCGGACCTTGGCCTTGTAAAATATTGTTTTCCTCTTTCCGTTTCCATAAACCATGGGAAAATACCATGGGATGGTTTTTGGTTTGGATTATTTTAATATAAGGGGTCCCAAACCTAAATAATAAAGAATTCTCTCACCTTTCCTATATAAACCCACCCAAGCTCCAACTTCCTCCTCACTCAAAGCCCTTGAAGCTCGTCCAACCTCTTCCCTACTCTCTCTAGAATCCTCTCAAGGTTCCCCAAGCTCCCAAGAATCCTCTCACAAGCCTCTCTCTAGCCTTTGGAAGCACACTTCCAAGTAAGGGGTTTTCTTCCTTTCTCATTTTTTGTCAATTTTCTTTAAGTTGTATTGCCTTTTTATTTCAATTATGAATGTTGGGGTATGGTTTCGCACCTCCCCCATACTTCCCTCTTACTGTTTGAATGATGGGAGAACCCTTTCTCTCTCATTAAATGCCTCCCATGTACACCTGTTACTATGCCGAAATTCCGAAAGGAACTTCTCTCTCTTCTTTTACATTCAAGCAATACTTTGGTATCATGAATCTAAATTCCATTTCGATTGTTGGGACATGTATATATATGACCTCATTACTTTCCATTACATTTAAATATGATGAGTAACCCCTTTCTCTCTCATAAACGTTTTTTATGAATTCTTATGTCACGCCGTTATGCTGCCGAAATCGCACCGATTTTCTAAGCCAATGTCTTTGTGTATTGAATACCATGCCCATTTCTCCATCAAGGGTATTCACCTTTATGAACATTTACATATTGATTGTAAAGATTAATGTATGAATTACACATTCCTTTATCGTGGAAGAAATGATTATGTTTTATGAATCCATGTTTTATGATCCATGTGGCACTCTTATGCATGAAATGAAATGTTTAAGAAGGGTGCGCCCTTTATAGCACTCCAATGCATTGGGTAAAGTATAGAATCATGATACATCATGTGAAATGAGTGTTTACTCATGCTAAATTCAAGTGCAATGAGGGTTTACTCGTGCTTCAAGTGCAATGAGGGCTTACTCATGCTCCATGTGCAATGAGCCTTGGCTCATGCTAATTCAATGTTAAGTGTTGTTGCCACATTTCCATGTTATGATTATCATGCTTTATCATGCCTTTATGTTCATGTTTCTAATATGCTCTATTGATATGCCTATTGCCTAACATGTATTTCACTACTCATGTTATTCATTTTTTACTCCCTTACTGGGCTTTATAGCTCACCCTTTTCTTATGCATGTCCTCAGGTTATCCCATGCAATGCTAAGTACGAAGGAATGTAGTGGTCATGTAAAGGAAGTTTTCAATAAAGATGTTGTATTTCAAGTTTAAAGTTTTTATGTAATGATCCTAATCCCAAAATACACTAAACCTCTCAATCTTCTTTGTTGGATCCAGTGATTTTTTATGTAATAAAGCATGTTTAAGTTGTAATAAAATCAGGGTTTTCATAGTTGGTATCAAAGGATAGGATTAGTTATTTTTGGGATTAGGAAACCCTAGTAAAGCATTAGATACAAGACTAAGCATAATAAAAACATCCCTAAGTTTTGGTAAATACTATGTAAGTGGTTTATCAAACAAATACATCCCTGTCTGGATACGAGCAGGTAGAGGCGGCTCTGGCACAGATGTATCCTAGGGGTAAAACCCGAAAACACAGCTTTGAGCTAGACTCGAACGGGGACTGGTGCACGACAACGGGCCTTGCGGCACTCTTGGTTATGACACTCCCGTGGGATATGTTTTGATAAATTCACAATCTTAGTATGAACCCTTATTAAGGGAAAAATGCCCCTAAGAATATATGTTAGAAGGAAGATCATGAAAATCCTGGATTGAATCCTATACACTCATGAGTTAAAGAGATTAAAGTTTATTTATATGTCATCAACTTTTGTCTTTGGATTACCCTTTATGTGTTACCCCTAACTTTCCTTTTATTCCAGCCAATGGCCGGTAATAGGAGAACTCGGGCTAACAACCGTTGTGAAGATCAGTGTGATGATTGTACTTATGAGATGTCCAATACAATGGGATCAGGAATCGCAAACTTTGTCACACTTCACTCTCAGCTAACTCAAGTTTTGAATAGAAACACTGGTCAAGAGGAACGTTCAACCCCGCCTAAGAAAGAAAAAGTCTCTATTGAAAGCTTCATGAGACAAAGGCCTCATACTTTTAGTGGATCATCTGATCCCACGATTGCTGAACAATGGATCAACTCCATTGAAAAGATATTATCCATCCTCCAATGCTCTGAAAAAGAGATGGTTCTCCTGGAAGCTTATCGTATGGAGGGTGAAGCTGATCAATGGTGGACATTGATCAAAAATACAAATCCTGAGGAGGAGATCGAGGCTTTGGAATGGAAGGTATTCCGGAAGATGTTTTTCGATAAATAATTTCCACGCACCCTCCGTCTTAAGATGGAAATGGACTTCCTTTCCCTCAAACAGAAAGATGAATAATCTGTGGGAGCGTACCAGGCAAACTTCACAAGGCTTGCACGATACGCTTCCGGCTTTGTCGTTACCCCCGAATGCAAGGTGGACCGCTTCTTTGGTGGGCTGAAGCCTAGTTTGCGGAAAGCATTAGCGATCAGTGACTTCGACAGCTATGAGGAAATTGTCCGATGTGCCCTCAAGGTTGAAATGGAGATCGGAGAATCACAGGGGTATCATGGGGACAAGAAGCATAAGGTGGACTTCAATGCTGGTGGTTCGATGGATAAATCCAACGGCACTATGAAATTCCAGCACCCCACTTGCCAAAAGTGTGGAAAGAAGCACCCTGGAAATTGCCTTAGGGGGACAAGAAAATGCTTCAAGTGTGGAAGAGAATGGCACCTAGCTATTAACTGTCACCAAGGAGGACCAGCGGTTACGACAAAAGAGAGGAACGCTCTGTTCGAACCTCAACGCGTTGTTCAATGCTTCAAATGCAAAGAACCGGGTCATTTTTCAAATCAGTGCCCTAATCCAAGGGTTATCGGAGGCAATCAACAACCTCCAAGACAACAAGGAAGAGCTTTTTCCATCACTTCTACCGAAGTGAACCCCGACAACGAAGTGGTGACAGGTACACTAGTTATTCATTCATGAATAGCGAACTTACTTTTTGATTCAGGTTCTACACATTCTTTTATATCTCAAAAGATTAGTAGAACAATCCCTTCACCACCACAAATCATGGAAGTAAAGATATCGGTTAGTACGGAAAATGGGGCAATCATTGCATCCAATGAGTATAAGTCCTCCCCTGTTATAATATGTGGATTGAATTTCCCAGAGAACCTCGTCATACTCCCTTTGGTGGAATTTGATGCAATTCTTGGCATGGATTGGATTTCCTTATATAGAGCCAACATAAATTGTCGGGAGAGGGAAATCACACTCCATATGGAGAATCGACCCCCGATTCTTTACAAGTGTCAGGAGGAAGATGAATCTCCTTTAGATCCATCATCTCACGCAAGGATATTACTGCCTTATGAGCACGCATATCTGGCTCAGATGATTAAGTCCAAAGAAGAAACCACCCTTGATGAAATGCCTATTGTGAGGGAATTCGCTGAAGTATTTCCCGAGGAACTTCTTGGTCTTCCTCCAAGAAGAGATGTTGAGTTATCAATTGAACTTATACCTGGGGCACTACCAATATCCAAGACTCCATATAGAATGTCTGTTGTTGAGCTTGAAGAGCTGAAGAAACAACTACAGGAGAATCTGGATAAAGGGTTTATACGCCCAAGTGCATCACCATGGGGTGCACCAGTCCTCTTCGTCAAGAAGAAGGATGGGTCAATGCGGCTTTGCATCGATTATCGTGAACTTAACAAAATAACGATAAAGAACAAGTATCATCTCCCAAGAATCGATGACTTGTTTGATCAGCTGCGTGGAGCTCAATACTTCTCCAAGGTCGACGTGCGGTCGGGATATTATCAAGTAAGGGTGAAGAAGGAAGATATCCCCAAGACTGCTTTTCGTACAAGGTACGGGCACTATGAATTCATAGTAATGCCTTTCGGACTCACCAATGCTCCAGCAATATTCATGGACTTGATGAATAGAGTCTTTAGAGATTACCTAGACAAATTTTTTGTAGTCTTTATAGATGATATTCTAATATACTACAAAACCAAGGAGGACCATGAGGAGCATTTAAGAACTGTACTGGAGACTTTGCGCAAGGAGAAGCTCTATGCCAAGTACAGCAAGTGTGAGTTCTGGTTGAAGGAGGTCTCATTCTTGGGCCATATCATCACAAGCAATGGGATATCTGTGGACCCCTCCAAAACAGATGCAATTGAGGGATGGCCGAGGCCAACATCGGTAACTGATATCCGTAGCTTCTTCGGGTTAGCTGGATATTATCGACGATTTGTGAGAAATTTCTCATGATTGTCCAACCCTCTTAACAAGCTAACTCAAAATGGTGTAAAGTTTTCTTGGAGTGATGAATGCGAAGAAAGCTTCAAGGAGTTGAAAAAGAGGCTTATCACTGCACGTGTGCTCACTTTACCCACAAGTGGGGAGCTTTTTGTGGTATTCAGTGATGCTTCGAAGAAGGGATTAGGATGTGTGCTGATGTAGAATGATAAAGTGATATCCTATGCCTCAAGGCAGTTGAAAATCCATGAGCGAAACTATCCAACGCATGATCTGGAGTTGGCGGCGGTGATCTTTGCCTTGAAAATATGGCGGCATTATCTCTATGGAGAGAAATGTGAGATATATACTGACCACAAGAGTCTTAAATATATATTCACACAGAAAGAGCTTAATATGTGCCAGAGAAGATGGATATAGCTCATCAAGGATTATGACTGTTCAATACATTACCACCATGGGAAGGCGAACAAGGTGGCGGATGCCCTAAGTAGAAAGGATCCAGCAATTCTATCAATGATGAGAATTGAGAAGGATCCAATCTTCTTAGACTTGATGAAGATGGACGTGGGAATCATAAAGAAGGGAACATCATCAATCCTTTCACAAATGATTGCTCAACCATCTCTTTTGGAAAGGATAAAGGATTCTCAAAAGGATGATGCGAGAATCCAAGAAAAAGTGGAAGCTATCAAAAAGGGAAAATCCTCAGAGTTTAATGTTAATGAAGAAGGAATTGTGTGGTTTGGGAAAAGACTATGTGTTCCATCAAGTTCGGAGCTGAAGAAGGAACTTTTGGATGATGCACATAGTTCAAATTTCTCTATTCACCCAGGGAGCACAAAGATGTATCGAGATCTCCGAGAAAACTTTTGGTGGGATAATATGAAGAAGGAGATTGCTGAATATACATCAAAGTGCCTGGTGTGTCAGAAAGTGAAGGCAGAGAGGAAGAAGTCTAAGGGGATGATGCAACCATTGCCCATACCTGAATGGAAATTGGAGAACATCACCATGGACTTCGTCACTGGACTTCCAAGGACATCCAAAGGCAACAATGCAATCTGGGTTGTTGTGGATCATCTTACAAAGACTGCACACTTCATTGCTATTCGAGAGGATTTCTCTTTGGATCAACTGGCACAGACATATATTAGGGAAGTGGTACGGTTGCATGGAGTACCACTATCTATTGTGTCTGACCGAGATCCAAGATTTACCTCTAAGTTTTGGAAGAGTCTTCAACATTCTCTGAATACTGAACTAAACTTCAGTACGACCTATCATCCTCAAACTGATGGCCAATCCGAGCGGACTATCCAAACACTTGAGGATATGTTGAGAGTGTGCTCAATGGACTTTAAAGGAGGATGGGATCAACATCTTCCTCTGGTTGAGTTCTCTTATAATAATAGTTTCCACTCGAGCATCCAAATGGCACCATATGAAGCCCTGCATGGGAAAAGGTGTAGAACACCGGCATGTTGGGATGAGGTCGGTGAACGTAAGCTGCTTGGACCAGAAATGGTCGAAGAAATGGTGGAGAAGGTGAAAACCATTCAGCAGCATATCAAGGCAGCCCTAAGTCGACAGAAGAGTTATGCAGATAATCGTCGACGAGACCTTGAGTTTAAAGTCGGAGACATGGTGTTTTTACGCATATCTCCGTGGAAGAAGGTCATGAGGTTTGGAAAGAAAGGGAAGTTAAGTCCAAGGTACATCGGCCCATTCGAGATTCTTGATCGTGTTGGGGCTGTGGCCTATCGACTACCACTTCCACCTAATATGGCCAAGGTGCATGATGTCTTCCATGTATCCCTCTTAAGGAAGTACATACCAGACCCTTCACATGTACCCTCTTCCGAGGTGGTACAATTAGAAGACGATCTTTCTTATGAGGAGCAACCAGTGAAGATCCTAGATCGTAGAGAAAAAGTTCTACGAAATAAGAAAATGCCCCTCGTCAAGGTGTTCTGGAGAAACCACAAGTTTGAAGAAGCAACATGGGAGTCGGAGGATACGATGAAGCTAAGTTACCCACATTTGTTTTAGTGTGGGAAAAGGAAAATTTCGAGGGCGAAATTTCTTAAGGGGGGAATGTTGTAACGACCCAAAGTTTCATTGAAGGAAAATCCCTCTTGATCCAGTTAAATGTTTCTTTATGAAAATATGTTTTTTTATAAGATGTAAACTTCTTTAGTTTTACGTTAAGATTTGGACCGTTACTTTTATAGCCGTTGAACAGTGATCATCTGAGTAGTATAAATATAAGGCTTTAACGAAACCATTTCTACTCAGACAAAGGAAGCGATGACCTCATCCAGTAGAATTGCCCCTTACGAAGCCCATTTGTCGGAGCTCGGAAAAGAGGTGGCGTCTTTGGGATTTTCCCTTGACCAAGCCCAAGCTGAGCTTCATCAAGTCAAGCTCAAACGTGATCCTCTACGGGAAAAATGGAAGTTGATAGAGATTACCACTCGAGCGATGTTATCCGAGCAGCCCCAAGAGTCTGTCACCATTGTGCACCTTACCCTTAGGTCTTATGCGGCTATTTTAAGGGGTTATGTAACAAATATGTAGAACCATGTTCATGTACATTATTTTTTTGTATATAATAATGAATATATTTTTTTTGATACATTGTAATTAGTTTTTAAAGTACAAATGGTGTTTTTAGTTATTATTTAATTAAGAATTATATTTTATTAAATTAAATTATTTTTGAATTAAATATTATTTTAATAAAATATTATTATTAATATTAAATTAATTTTTATTAAATATAAATGATCTTATAATTTTATGAATGCAAAAAAAAATTTTATTTAGGTTTGAAAGCCATTTCTGTCAAAACCCGTGATTTTTTTTATAAATGTCGGTTTTTATTTTAAAAGTGAAAATTCACATATTTAGAAAATTATTTAGATAAAATAAATATTATTTTTGGAATCAGGACGTCGAAATTATCCAACGGTGAATTTTTCATAATTTTCTGAGACAGTCAAATTTTTGGGTAAAAATTAAATACCATTTAAATATATAATGTGTTTTATGACATCATAATGACTCAATGGTGATGTAATAAAATACCATAATCCTTATTTTCGTCCAATATATGTTTTATCATTAAAATAATGAGGTTTTGGGTTTTTTTGACTCACTTTTCAAAGCATTAATGGAGCCCTCAAGACTTATTCAACACTTTGCCTTTTTAAATTAATTTACAGGGGAGTGTGACTCACCTCCACATAAGAAACCCTAATTTTATAATAAGTTCGGACCATGGCCTTGTAAAATATTGTTTTACTCTTTCCTTTTCCAAAAACCATGGGCAAATACCATGGGATGGTTTGTGGTTTGGATTATTTTAATATAAGGGGTCCCAAACCTAAATAATAAAGAATTCTCTCACCTTTCCTATATAAACCCACCCAAGCTCCAACTTCCTCCTCACTCAAAGCCCTTTAAGTTCGTCTAACCTCTGCCCTACTCTCTCTATAATCCTCTCAAGGTGCCCCAAGATCCCAAGAAGCCTCTCACAAGCCTCTCTCTAGCCTTTGGAAGCACACTTCCAAGTAAGGGGTTTTCTTCCTTTCTCATTTTTTGTCAATTTTCTTTAAGTTGTATTGCCTTTTTATTTCAATTATGAATGTTGGGGTATGGTTTCACACATCCCCCATACTGCCCTCTTATTGTTTGAATGAGGGGAGAACCATTTCTCTCTCATTAAATGACTCCCATGTACACCCATTACTATGCCGAAATTCCGAAAGGAACTTCTCTCTCTTCTTTTACATTCAAGAAATACTTTTGTATCATGAATCTAAATTCCATTTAGATTGTTGGGACATGTATATATATGACCTCCTTACTTTCCTTTACATGATAATATGACGAGGAACCCATTTCTCTCTCATCAACTTTTTTTATGAATTCTTATGTCACGCCGTTATGCTGCCGAAATCACACCGATTTTCTAAGCCAATGTCTTTGTGTAGTGAATACCATGCCCATTTCTCCATCAAGGGTATTAAACTTTATGAACATTTACATATTGATTGTAAAGTTTCATGTATGAATTCCACATTCCTTTATCGTGGAAGAAATGATAATGTTTTATGAATCCATGTTTTATGATCCATGTGGCACACTTATGCATGAAATGAAATGTTTAAGAAGGGTGCGCCCTTTATAGCGCTCCAATGCATTGGGTAAAGTATAGTATCATGATATGTCATGTGCAATGAGTGTTTACTCATGCTAAATTCAAGTGCAACGAGGGTTTACTCGTGCTTCAAGTGCAATGAGGGTTTACTCATGCTCCATGTGCAATGAGCCTTGGCTCATGCTAATTCAATGTTATGTGTTGTTGCCACATTTCCATGTTATGATTATCATTCTTTGTCATGCCTTTATGTTCATGTTTCTAATATGCTCTATTGATATGCCTATTTCCTATCATGTATTTCACTCCTCATGTTATTCATTGTTTACTCCCTTACTGGGCTTTATAGCTCACCCTTTTCTTATGCATGTCCTCAGGTTATCCCATGCAATGCTAAGTATGAAGGAATGTAGTGGTCATGTAAAGGAATTTTTCAATAAAGATGTTGTATTTCAAGTTTAAAGTTTTTATGTAATGATCCTAAGCCCCAAAGACACTAAACCTCTCAATCTTCTTTGTCGGATCAAGTGACGTTTTATGTAATAAAGCATGTTTAAGTTGTAATAAAAAGCAGGGTTGTCATAATAATGGTTATATAGATTCATTAATTTCTAAAAATACTACTTATTTCATTCAGTATTCATTCACTTGTACTTTATATCATGTTTATCTATATAATTTCATAATTAAAATGAATAATATATTATAACAATTTTGTTTTATTTCTATATATTTTTTAATGAGTGTCGTTATTTGAGTGGATGTAGTATATCCAAAAAAATATTTTTTAAATCATTGTCCCTATTTGTAATCTAGCTCTAATATTATGTATTATAGTCAATTTAATTTCGGAATAACTAATAATTATTCATTTTTGTAAATTATATTTTTATTGGGTTCTCTATGCGATTTATGTGTTTTATTACATAATTATAAGAAGTAAATTCCATTGATATAATTATAGTTCATTACATTATACCTCCTTTATAAAAATTCTCCAACAAAATTTCGGTTCACAAACTAATGTGAAAATATTTAATGATATTTATCCTTTATCAATTTTTATAGTTTCCATGTTTCCTCTTCATACTTATAGATTCTATTTTGTTCCATGACTAGGTGAGTGTTGTTGTTACATAGAACCATTTCTCCATGGTCTAAAATGTTCATAAGATGCTCCTCATAAGAGATATCATTTTACAGTTGTACCACCTCTGAGTTAAGCACATGTGAGGGGTTCAGTATGTACTATCTCAAGAGATATATGTGGAATACATTATGTAATTGAGACATGGTTGGTTGATGTTTTAGTCAATAGGCCTTGTCTCTAAAAAGACCAAGAATCTCAAAGGGGCTATTATACATGGGAAAAATCATTCCCTTCTTCCCATATCTCATGAATTTCTTCAATAGTGATATGCAGGGGAATATCTCATCACCATCCTCAAACTCTATGTCCCATTTTTTATAATCTTCATAAGACATTATTCAACTTTGGGAAACCCAAATATGTTGTTGGATGGTCAACAAATTTTCGACCACTTCCTTAGCCATTTCAAATCCCAATAGCTTATATCCACCAACATCATCCTATAATGATGGTGTTCTATATCTTTTAACATACTGGGATTCTTATAAAGCCATGTGGATGCTTGAGTGGAAAATATTACTGTGTGATAATTATACAAATGGAATATGTTGACCCTATCATACATTAAAATTAATTAATATTTCTCTAATCATTTATTCCAATGTCTAAATAGTCCACATGGATTGGCAGTTAGTTTGAGGGTGGGTCATGTGAGGAGTACTCGTGAACTGAAATAAAGTGAAAAATCATTGTTATATGGTACAGTATAACCTAAATAAATTTATTTTTTATAGATTCATTTAGAATTCTAGTGAGAAATTTATTATGACGGGTTTCTATTTCCATGTCGGTGTAGGTAATGGTTGCATAGTCCCCTTAGACTTTTGTTTTCATCCTTTACATGCTGAAATAGCTGGCATTTTAATGTATATTTAGTTATCTATTTCTACATAGTATCGCACCAATATTTCCCTTAGAGATCTAGAAATATCATTGTACTCCCAGGGTGAATGGAAAAGGTCGAGTAATGTGTATCATTCAAAAGATATTTATTTATCTCTAAATATTATGGTACACAATGTCATGACCCAAATTTTACAACATTTTATTCATGAATTTTTAACTATGAGGATTTAACATTTCATATAATTTCCACTTTCGTTTAAAATTCACATCATCACTTTGATAACTATTTATCATCTCTAAATGGGATATAAGAGAAATATTTTTTGTAAGGAATGATGATGTACCTCCATTTTTTATTTCCTGTTCATCCTTTGAACTTCTAAGAAGATTAGATCATTCTCAATTTTTGTCATTGATAATGTTAGAGAATCCTTTCCACATAGTTTATCATCTGTATTATTTTCTTTACAAGGGTATTAGTGAATTGATATGTCAGAATTATTAGTGATATCAAACCATCATCATTGGCCTATATTATGCTCATTTTGTTTGAATATATATTTGACGAAATTGTTATCATTTTATATCTAACAATTCATCCTAGAGAGATAATTCCACCATATTTAAAACTAAATTATGATATCCTCTAACTATATACCATGAATGGGATAGTAGTTTCTCATGAAATTTCATCTATCATGGGGCATCATCTATAAATTTATTATTTTTCATCATTACACATTTGAATACCATCATTTAAGAAACATTGTATAGCACAATGTGTTCCCCACATTTCTGTAGTGTATGTACATGTGTAGTGCTAGGACTCTTTGTTTAACTCTTTGATGCCTTCACATTAACCTGCTAAAAAAAATATAATCACGTCTGATTCATCTTGGTTAGTGTGATTTAAAATCATGATAATTTCTTCACAAATATTCATTAATACCCAGATAGACCATGCAATCTATGGATCTCCATTATGGATTTTGATCTATGTCACTATCCAATTACCTTTGTTTTATAAGGGTGTTTCCGAAGCTTTCGCCAGGGCGCACGCATCCGTCTGTGTAGGACGCGCAGCTGTGGCCCCACATTCCCGCTTTCCAAAGGCAGGCGACATTCGCTCCTTATTCAGGAACGTCTACTCCTTGATCGAAACGGGATGATGGGATGTCGGTTCTTCCTTCCGTGGATTCCTCCTCGGAACTTGTCACCAAGTCCGGGTCTCCCTCATAGATTTAATACGTTGTTCATGAATCTCATTCCCGGTGCCATATCATCATGGACGCCGGTTAATTACACTACTTCTGTCAAGACTTTCCATAGGGTCTTGACATGGTAGTGACCTTCAGTCGGAGTAGACGGCAACATCAGGAATGTCTGGGCATCTCTGGGTGCGTGGACACAGGGGAACCTGTATTCTTCCTCATGAGAGGGCATCTCAATGGTGGATAACCCGAGGCATGTATCTGAGGTTTTCCTCAGCTTCCTGTGTTTAACACAGGGTATTTTGCAAGATTAACGTCTAGCAAAGACGGTTACACCAAAGGCGTGTCATCCGAGGTTTTCCTCAGGCATCTGATGTTTATCACGAGGTAGGCCGCGAGTTTAACGTCTTGCGGAGACGTAATGATGCTGATCAGGACGTCCCGTAGAGACGTATCAGATTGGTACATCCCTATAAGGGGACACCTGGATGTTTTACCAAGGGCATGGATCAAAACGCCCAATGAGGACGGATCTGAGGTGGTGCGCCCCATGGAGGGGAGATGTCACACCGTAATGGTTGATCTGAACACCACTAAGGGCGGATCAGGGGAAGTGCACCACAGGATGGGATACACCATGGATTACCATTGGTGGGGATTGAACCTCTTGGAGGTTTCCTACGTACCATGTGTAGAGGACAGGGATCAAAACCCACGTAGTTCGAAGGGGTGATGAATCGGGGTGTACACAGAGGACAACGACCTGAAGATATGATGGGGCTTACGCGTAGAAAGCGGCCCATGCGCCGCTAGGAATAGTGAGGAGGTGGATGGAACGATCCCACCGGGATGTGGCGGCCCGGGTGAGAATCAAGATGGTTGATGGATGGTTGAATGAAGTGGATGGGGAGTGAAATGGGACCATCGAAACGGCGACAGTGAAGTTGGGCTTGAGCCTTGAAGAGGCTTCCTACGTATCCCTGTATCAGGGAATCAAAGTCCGTGTAGTTCACTATGGGTCACAACGGCTTACCGATGGACCAGAATGCAGTTTAACGTCGTGATGGACGGGGGTGAGACCCGACGTGAAATGACAGGTGGGCTTGAACCTCGTGGAGGCTTCCTACATACCATTCCTTGACATGGATCAAAGACCTCGTACTTCATATGGGTTCGTCGGTGAACCGACGTGAAAGTAGACTCGGGGGTCCATTATTGGTGGGCTTGAATCTCGTGATGGCTTCCTACGTACCATGCCTTGACATGGATCAATGTCCTCGTAGTTCTTTTGATGACGGGTTACCGCCGATTGGTTGGTTTCAACGGCTTACCGTTGGATTGAGTCACAACGGCTTAACGCTGGATAGGGTCGCAACAGCTTACCGTTGGATAAGGATGTGAAGGGAATACCGCTGAATGGGGTTGTCAACGGCTTACCACTGCACAGGGATGTCAACGACTTACCACTGAAAAGGAGTGACAATTGTGGATGGGGCTTAAGCTAGGAAGCTGCCCGGGTGCCGCTATGGAGAAGCACTGGGGAATGGGGCTTACGCAAGGAAGCTGCCTGGGTGCCGCTATGGAGCAGAAATGGTGAATGGGGCTTATGCAAGGAGCTGCCCAGGTGCCGCTATGGTGTAGCACTAGTGAATGGTGCTTATGCAAGGAAGCTGCCCGGGTGCCGCTATGGAGCGGCAATGGTGAATGGGGCTTACGCAAAGAGCTGCCCAGGTGCCGCTATGGAGCATCACTGGTGAATGGGGCTTACGCAAGGATGCTTCCCAGGTGCCGCTATGGAGTGGAAATGGTGAATGGGGATTACGCTAGGAAGCTGCCCGGGTGCCGCTATGGAGCGACACTGGTGAATGAGGATTATGCAAAGAGCTGCCCGGGTGCTGCTAAGGAGCGGAAATGGTGAATGGGGCTTACACTAGGAAGCTGCCCGGGTGCCGCTATGGAGCATCACTGGTGAATGGGGCTCACGCAAGGAAGATTCCCGAGTGCCGCTAAAGAGCGGCACTGGTGGATGGGGCTTATGCAAGGAGCTGCCCGGGTCCCACTATGGAGCGGCAATCGTGCATGGGGCTTACGCAAGGAAGCTGCCTCGAGTGCCGCTAAAGAGCGGCACTAGTGGATGGGGCTTACGCTAAGAAGCTGCCCGTAATGTCATCCTCATGTCTGGCCATGAGGGCATCCCTACTCACTGATGAATTGAGGCCTTCACCTATGCACTGGTGCACAACAGGGATAATGGCAAAGGTCATTGGAATCATGCCACTATAGTCATGGCATTGGGCATCTTACGCTTGGAGCATAAGGCATCTCATGTTTGGAACAAGAGGCATCCTACGTTAGGAACATAGGGAGAATACTACAGTTTATAGTCTTGTAGGTAGGACTGTTGGCATCTCATTCTAGGAGCATAAGACATCTCTTATTTGGAGCAAGAGGCATCCTATGTTTGGCACATAGGGATTACTACAGTTTAAAGTCATGTAGATAGGACTATTGGCAGAAGGTGCCTAGAAATGGTTGGTGTTGGGTCTTACGCAAGGGAGGCCCTTTCTGGTTCAACCTGGCATAGGAGCAAAGTGATAGGGTTTGGAGGAGTTTCTTGAGGAATGGTTCGACTCAAGATACTCGGGGAATAGATGATGAGAACTCCAACTCACGACATGGAATGAAACCCAGAGGAATATGTCAACTCAAGGTGTTTCATGGTGTGTGGAGGAGTATCTCTAATCATGGTATCTCATAGGTTGAAGGTGGGAGCGCATAAGTGCGCAATGGAAAATCCCGACATCCCGACCCGAAAAGCTTGCCGTGCGACTCTCCATTTTTCATGGGGGTTGTTGACGGTAGCGAACGGGCTAGCCTGGCAATGACCTCGAGCGGGGGCACGGGGGCGCAGCCCCCGCGGTATGGACCGGTGGGCGCAAAGGTTGGATCCTCGCGAAGGATAGGTCTTCGCGAAGCAGCTTCGCGAAGCATGGCCTCGCGGAGCAATAGTCTGTCGCGGAGCAATGGTCTCGCGAAGTAGCTTCGCAGAGCAAAGGTCTCTCACGGATCCTGGTCTCGCGGAGCAGCATCGCGGAGCATGGGCTCGTGGAGCAAAGGGCTCTCGCGGAGCTTGGTCTCGCGGAGCAGCAACGCGAAGGAAGGTGCTCGCGGAGCATGGCTTCGCAGAGCCGCAATACGGAGCTCCGCTCGGCCGCCCAAGGGGAGAAGTGGCCGTGGCCGTGGCCGTCCTCCGGAGAAGGGGGGTGAGCTAGGTATTTATAGGCGAGGGCCGCCGCGAAGCAGAACTTCCACGCCGCCTCAGGAGCTTCGCGGCACGCTCGCGAACATCAAATTCGCCCACGGAGAGGTACCGCCTCCGGAGCTTCGCGGTGGGCTCGCGAACATCAAATTCGTTCGCGGAGAGTTACCACCTCCAGAGCTTCGCGGGACCACGATGCTTGTGTGCATCGCATCGTGGCTTCGCATTTGGGCTTCGCATCTGCGCTTCGCATCTTCGCTTCGCATCTGCGCTTCACATCAGTGCTTCGCGAGGGGTCTTCGCGGCACATCGCAAACATCAAATGGGTTCGCGGAGCCTCTCTCCTCATTACTTCGCGGCGGCGCTCCACGATCACGGAGGGGGCTTCGCGAATGGGATTCGGGAACCAGATTTCCAGCCCAACTTCAGATGTCCATAACTCCTGTTCCGTAGCTCCGTTGGGGCCCTGCGACCTACCAAATCGATGTTTGCGAAATGGACTACGATCTTGGATCATGTATGGAAGCATTTGGAAAATTTTGGGGACGCATTTTCCGGGGTCTACAAAGGGTCCATAGATATTACTTTTTTTCATAGCATACCCTAATAATGATACTTCCTCCATAAATAAATATCATTTATAGTAATTTTAATATAGTTTTCCTCTTCTCAATGTTGTCAGCACACTATTCAGTTACTATTTGAGTTCCCCCTTTTTCTTGGAGTATATCAAAATATCATATATAAATATCACCATAAATATGATGAGGTAATCTGTAAAGACTATATTCATTATGTAAAAGAATATTATTTGAGCATTGTTCATTTTAAAGGGAATCATTATGAAATCCTAGATTTTATTCCTTGTTTAAAAAATAATATTGGGATGTCTTCTTTATTCACCATTAATTAGTTTTATCCTAACTAAAGGTCCACCATAGAGAAATACTTGGCCCTGCATAGTTGATGGAACTATTCATCAATACATGGTAGTGAATAATTGTTCTTTATCATGATTTTTTTTGATCTCACGATAATCAATGAAAAGGGGGCATTGATTCTTATTTGTTCGTGATGAAGAGGAATGTCACACCCCACTGTAAAGCACATAGGAATTAGAAACCCTTTTCAAAATAATCATTTAATTGATTATTTAATTCTTTAAACTCAATGGTGTTCATTATATAATGTGTCTTTAACATGGGTTGATATATAGGAATAAGATGAATGGATAACTCAACCGCTTAGTCAAGAGGAAGACTATGAATTTCATTATGGAATACATTAGTGTACCCCCTCCCAATGGGAATGTCTTTAAGAATGATACTTTTATTTTTCTCAAATATTTGATCTTGATATGATTACTCATAATGTAATAATATGAAAATATGAAATGATGATTCCAAATGTGATTTATCCTCCTCATTACACCTCTAAAAAATTAGGGATCCCTTTAGATGTGATGTGTGATTTCCCTTTTTTGGTAGTTTGTTTCGGATTTGTATTAAAAAAGTCAATCCATTCCCACTATAAAATGAAAATACAATAATTAAATTAAGACGAAATTTTCAAAGAGGATCAGTCCATAAAAAATAATCGAGAAGAAGTTATATAAATTATATGAAATAATCTCTCTATTATTTATTCTATTGGATGGATCAACCTTCATATTAGGAGGTGGTATATGAATAGTTCCTATAATCAGAAAAGATAATAAAGAATTCATAAAACAACATTCAAATAGTATGTTTCATACTCCTGAATAAATAACCACTATATCATTCACCACATCTTTGATGGGCTCCACCTTGATATTAGGGATAGAATATTCCCTTCCCTGATTCCTTGGAGGTTGTTATTGTTGATTGTCTATAAAAACCCATCTCTGAGGGTATTATATCACATAATGACTATGTTCCACAAATTTGAAACATTGCACTATTGGATGAGTTTTAATCTAAACCATCATTTATTTATTTTTAGTTAGTGAGCTTCATCAAATCCAGTCAATAATTATAAATATGATTCCTCTATCATCTACATTTTTACTATATCCTAGTTCCATTTAGGTAATTCCATAGATATTTCATCCAACACTTTTTGACAAGTGGTATGCTGCTTTTTCTTTCCTTCATTGTATATATATATTTTTCTTCTCATATTAAACTCTATTAAAATATTTTTATCTTCAATCCCACAAGACAATTGAGAGTCATTGATCTCAATTTCATCCTTACAGGTTCAATGAAATATATCCTCATAGTTTTTAGTGTCAATAATCTACAAAGATTATTTATACTTGGATTTAACTAATTAAAGAACAGATCCACATTGTTTTAATGGTTCATGGAGATGATGGTTGGGTATTGTGTAATACATAGAGAATTTTCCTTACATTCCTTAGGAGATTCATCATCCTTTTTCATTAGTATGAGGAACTCCATCCCGATATTAATATAAATATTTATTGAAAAATATTTACTAAAAAATATTTTCATGAAACCTTTATAATCCATGTAATCAATTTCCATCTTAGACATTGTGTTTTTTTATCATTTTTAACCATTGATCTGCTTCCCCATAAAAATTATATATCTCAAGCATTATACCATTACTTATAAGCATTGATGGACAAAGAATATCATATCAATGGAGTTAATATATTGTTCCACAATGTGGGGATCAAAATATCCACTAAATATGTGAGGTCGCTGTTACATAATGTATTTGACTAAACATTCTATTTCATGGGATAGGTGGGTATTCCCCATGATTTCAAATTATTATTCATAAAATAATCCATTTGATCTATTGTTTTCATGACGTTCTAGTCTACTATATCCATTAGGTTTGGAAACTCATTAGTGAAATAATCAAATTACCTTTCACATTGATTGTTGGAACGATTTCTCTAAATCGTCGCTATTAACTATGAAAATGAAAAAAAATTACATTAGGGGTATGAATACTTATATATATATAAAATAAAAAGGAAACTATGAACATATAGTGATTAAAATATAAATTAAAATTATTTTCAAAATTATTATTATGTAAGATTCATTTTGTTTAGCCATGGTGATAGAATTATCCCAAGGTTTATTACTAAATTTTTCAACTACAAATCCTCAAAAATAACAAGACCATTCCTCTGATAAATTCTATAATGACCCTAGACATATAAACATATTATTACATGGTTTTAATTGTAATATAAACCATCAATTGAAAATTATAGTTTATTTAGAAGATAAGGTACATAGTTAGAAAACATATAACTATAATAAAACATGAATTTTTAAGTCTTCAAAATGATATATAACTCTTGTTGAGATCTTATAACTATATTGTATATCCTTCAGAATACATAAAAATTGATGTGATATAAATACCATTAAGGGAATAAAGCATATAACATGTGTTATAAGGAATTATATGATAACATAAAAAATGATTACTCATGAATAAACATGTATAACCATATTATATATAACATTGAATTATATGATCTTGGAAAAACTATAAGGTTTTAAAAAAAATGTATCATGTCATAAAAATGATTTAATTATAATGATAAAATATATATCACATTTTTTACCAAGTCCAATAATGTATTTGTTTTACTCCCTAATCCAATTCATAACGTCTCGTGACACTAAAACATCACCCAATTCATTAGAGTATTTTCTGGGTAGACCCATCATAATAGGTCCATTAATATATGTTCCAAAATATGAAATCAAATATAATGAATAAACATAAGAGTTACCCATGGAATGAAATAAGTATTATAATCATGTCATAATGAATAACCAAAGGGCATATCATAATGGTACCCTTGAATTAAATGACAAAATCAGTCTTGGAGATTCAGAAAAGAAATCAAAGAAAATTAAATAAGAATTGTAAATATATGTGAGACATATATACAAAAAATATAGTAATCTTGTATTAATAATGATATTATAATTTCAGGAATATTAAGAGAGAATGTAACATAAATGAATTATGGTGGTTCAGAAAGAACCCATACCTTATGTCTAAATGCATTCTTCAATTGCACTTAATATCATGGTTAACCAAATTAAATTAATTAATTAATTAATTCATGACCTATTATATGTGTATTTTATTTGTTATAATTTTATTAAGCTCAATTATTACCATTTCAATGTGTTATAAAGTTCTAATGTGTCGATATTGGAGCGTTTGTTTCACAGTTTCAGGGTCAGTTACTTGTATATAATTATGGAATTTATTTTTATATGGGAATAATTTCACAAAATTCTAAATAATGTATTATTAATGCATATAAATAATTCTAAATGTAAAGAAATATTATTTTTATATCTAATATTATGATGATTCATTTGACAAAACATAAATGATAAATGTTTACTACTATTTGGAGGTTTTTTATTATTGAGAACTAGTTTAATATTTTATAATATTATGCATTTATATTAGATTCAGAACATTAAAAATGTTATAATAATAATATGAAAATATTTTTTAACCATAATAATTTATTTAGGACCATAATTAAATTTGGTAATGGAAAATATAAAATCATTATCCACGATGATGGAAAAACGCAATAATTTGGACCCTAATTTTGTTTCATTGATTAAGAGGTGATTGGAAAATAGGTGGAAGGAATATATTTCATGAAAAATATAAAATTCTATTATATAAATGATACCATATTTATTCTGTTTTTGTTGATGAATTAGGTGTGGAGAAGTTAGAAGAATAAATGAAATTAAATTAGATTTTTTGAAAAAGATAACTCTTGAATATCACCTCCTTGAATGACCCCTTAAGGAACATTGAATTTGACTTTTTTGAGACCATAAACACTTGTACGTGTAGAAGATTATTTGGAGGATAATTGGACAGAAAATTGACATGTTCAATTCATAGAATATGTGATGAGAAGGGGTGGTGAGATGTGTAATTTATAGGGGTGGGGAGAGGTGTTTTTTCTTATTATATTCATTAGTTTATAATTTTAGATTAAAATATAAATATTGTTGACTCATATTACCATGTATAGTAAATAGTTTATTATATTTCAAAGAAATGTATTCTTAAATCATAAATGACTAAAAAATTAATTTATTTTTCTATCAATGTTAAATACCATAAATATTTTTATTTCACTATTCACAAAAATTCAATTATTTTCAAAAAAATTCAAAACAAATCACCCACAACATTTTAATGGATGTACATTTAAAAAAAGGAATCCATTTTTTGAAAATAAATTTCTGAATATCATAAATTGAATTTTTAAATAATATATTAATTTATTCGATATATTCAAATTTTAATATTATAATCACTTCTGGATCCATTAAAAATTTAATCAAGGTTTCATAAAAGTATATATTTACTATAATACAAAATAACATTTATTTATGCACCTATATTATGAAAAAATAATTTCTTTTAAATTATTATATTAACTATAAAATTATAAATAATCATTTATGTTATACAAAAATAAAAACACATCATTTATCATTTTTAAAACATGTGTTTTCTTAAACCATGATATAAATATATCATTTTTATTTATTAGAAAACTATATTTTATTTAATAATTTTATATGTGAGGTTACTAATCTAATAGACATATTACTATTCCTAACTGTAATATTACATTTCTAACGACCATATAGGTTCCTTAATTTCTACAAGTATTACTTATTTAAATCATTATTCATTTTATTATAATTTCTCCCAGAGATATATATATATAATTTCATATCCTAAAATAATATTATATTATTAGCATTATATTTTATTCCTATATCTTTTTTCAGAAGTGTGTTCATTCTATTGGATAGAGAAAATCCAAATTTACCCTTTTTTGTTATTATATTTTCAACTAATCATACTATGGTAATATTTAGCATTCTAAAAAATTAATTTACTAAATATTATATCATTATTCATTTATGTGAGTAATGTTTTTATTGGGTTCTCTATGTTCTGTGTGGGTCTAATGATATAATAATAAGAAGGAAATTTCATTGATAAGATTTTGGTAGGATATAGGAATCATGATACCTCTATCATCATGACATTCTACAAGACAATTTAAAATTATAGGTTGGGACCATTTAATGTTATCTTACTGATTTTCCTTCTGAGAGTAAGGATTATTCTAGGGGATATATAATTACGGGCCCTACATTTGACAAATAGTTTGATGCATTCCTCATACATAAAATGACAAACATAATTAATGAATCAATATTCATTATCATTAAATATCCATTTTGAAGAATGCGTATAGATAACCAATATTTACCCAGTCAATTAGATGATTTTCTTAGTAAAAAAATTACGTATAAAAAACATAAATTTTATGAAATAAGCATAAACATGAAAAATAATATTGATATTCCGGGTAAATTTAATGTCTAATTATCATAAGAAAGTGAATAATTCTAGGAAAATTTCATGACTACAAAATTGAATCAAAGAAGTGAGTGTAAAAAATAACCTTGGTAAAATTAACTATAAAACATATATAGAATTAATAATTATGGAATAAATACATCATACCCCTAGTGGATTATAATTAAAATAAGGGTTTCTTGTCATTTATGAATAAAGACCATAAAAGATCTATAAAAACATTATCCAAGAAAATATTCTTTTTATTTTAAAAATCAAATTTTAAAACTAAATGTTCACATAACGTTTTTAATATAATTTTCATTTAAAATTACCATTAAAACATGTAAATTACACTTTAAAAAATTTGAGTGGTCATGATGTTTGGATATTAGGTTCATTTCAAACACCTTAAAACACATATTCCATTCATATTTTTGGTAAAGTGAAACATATATTTTATGAAAAATGAAATTATGATTCCACTAAAAAAATTCGAAATAAAAGTAAAACATTGGTAAAAAATAATTTAATAAATCATTTTAGATAATTTTTATAAACATAGTTCATTTAGAAACATGTTTTTATAAGACAAACTATTTTCGACCAAAAAGTAAAATGATGTCTGTTTTTATTAGAAACATTTTATCATTTATTTTAAGTTCTAAAGAGTGTAAAAATTATACTATTAAATTTAAAATTTTTGTGTAATCAGAGGGTATGAAATGGATTTTTTTTTATAAAATTATTAAATAATCCCCTTTAATTGAAATTAAAGTATAATGAATCGTGATTAAAAGGATACATTAAAATAATCCCTTACAACGATCATAACGATTAATTGAGAATAATCCAATGAATAAATTATTCTTTTAAAATATAAATCCAAATAAAATTATAGGATATACAAGATAATATATTACAAATTAAATACACACATAAACATAGAATATAAATTTCCACGAATTATTATAATCCAAAAAAATGAAATTGAGGTATAAAATTCATTACCACTAAATCATTTTCATTTGAAATTCTCTTTTAGCATATAATTAATCGTGAAAATTAAAATTTTATGATGCATGAATGATAAAAGATTTAATATGTCAATGTATTGGTATATAAACCGTATAAAATAAATTATTGTCATAACATCAAAATATTCTTCAATAAAGGGATGTTCAAATAAAGCCCCTTACCACACTCTTCTTTATGGTTGAACATAATTTATCCACCAATATAGTGGTTATTAAAATGTTATATAATTATAAATGAACCATATTAATCATTATAATATCATATAATATACTTTAATAACATCTTCCCACTTTTTCCTTAATAATCATTTTTTATTTTCATTATTTTGGGTGTTTATTCTCCTGTTTTTATCATTTCTTATTTATCAGAAACATTCTGATTATAATAATTATTATATATTTCCATCATATTAATAATAATAAGCATGAGATAATTATCATATTTATATATCAATTATAAATTCAGGAAAAATAATTTTTTTTTAAAATTGTGTACATTACGATCATTGAGATGTCGGGCCATGCGTGCACATGAGTAACGTCTCCATTTTCAGAAATCATTATAGAAAGAGTAATGTAATATTTTATCCTATAATAATGATACTAATATCATAAATAAAATTGTATTTCATAAAATATATTTATATATATCACCCATGAGTTTTGGTGAATAATAGAGAGTCTCATCAATTCATGAAGGCGGTAGTTCACATGTACACAAATGATGGTATCATAGTTAAGTATTTCCATAGATATGAAAGAAAATGAAATATTTTCTTTTAAAATTTATAAATATTTCAGTAATATAAAAATTATTTATTTCATATTATATATATATTTTAAATTTTTCCTTATTATCTTCATTTAAAATATTTAGTTAAAAACATATCACATCTCTTTGCGAGGAAGTAGTCTGTCGAACACACAAGTGACATTATTTTATGCTCTAGATAATGGAAATTAGTCGTTATTAGATGATATATTACTATAGTGGATTAATTATTTAATAAATATCTTATATTATTTATATTTATCTTCATACCAAACCATGATATGTGGGAATGGAAAGACAAATGACATCAATTTGTGAGGTGGTAGTCCGCCATATAATATAATATTGATTTCATAAACTGTCATTTGGAAGAGGGGATAGTTTTACATCATTACATTCACATAAAAACATTCAAGAATATGAAATTTAAAAATATTATTATATCATAATATTTTATTATGTATGGAATGAGGTGGAGGATACTATTAAAGAAAAACACTTGACGAAGAACGTTACCTCTTCTGTGGGCATAAACCTTATGTATGCATGAAAAGTTTTCAAAGGATGTTTTTATAAATAAAATAAGTTTTTCTAGGATAATATAAGGTATTTTTTGATGATATTTTCTTAGGTATTTTCCAATCCATGACGGTTAGGGTGTAAATGTTAGAAGAGAGTGGGTGGCCCTTTTTATAAAGGTGTGTGAGAACCTATAATTATTTAAAAGAAAATGGTGTGTCCTTGTTTTTCACTTGCTAAGTGGGTATAAAATGTAGTATTATAGATACTTATTCATAATAGGGAAAAAATATGGCCAGAAAGTATATTTTTTTATAGTTTATTGTTCAAATAACCCATTATCTTGTTAGTTGAACCCCTAGTACACACATTTTTACCTTATCCACATTATATAGTTTTTATTATTTAATCTACTCAATATAGAAAAAATTTCTGTTGATCCTAATAAATAATATAAATTATTATGAATCAAAATATCAACTCTATTTTTTAGTATCCATTCCCATATTTTGAAAAATAAAATATAAAATCAATCCTCCTAAAGCAACAAGAAGAAATATTTTCAAAGATAATTTGTTCAAATGTTTACAAAAAATTATGTATTGATTTTAAAATAAAATGATTCGAATAAAATAATTGGATAAATAAAAATATAATTTAACTAATTTTACATTAATTTTTCTTAAATATAATGTATCTTTATAAATAATTTGAACGAATTTTTTTTTTCAATTAAAATTCTAAATTTTTCATTATTCATCGAAAATTGATACATTTCAGAAATATGAAAAAATACACTCGAAAATAATATTGATATAATGATTCAAAAAATGAATTTAGATTATTAAATTATATTTTATCAAATTTTTAAAAATTAATTTTAAATTATGTGTACATAGTGTGACTAAATCATCTTTTAAAAACCCGATTTAAAAAAAACATTTCTTTTTCTTTTATTTGATTAATATTTTCTTCTAATCAAAAGTATACCATAATTTTAAAAATTTATTTAGTACTATTAATACCATCAATTTAACATCTTTGTTATTATTGTATACTATATTATAATTCATTTATAATCAGGGTTTCATGTTTTGCAAACCACTGGAGAGATTTTTGAAAATAAATTTTGTCGATTGTTTAATCTTGGTGTTGTGTGTTTCTTGACCTATCAAATGCAAAGATATTCTTTTATAATTTTTGGGTGTTATAATAAAGATTATATTTAATAAATTTCAATTGTTATTACTTTTTTGTTTAATTATATAAACACTAAATTTATTTCTAAAATAAAAAATTCATTGGTTATTTTAATTATTTGTTTTTAATAAAAATTAAATTTTTAATCACCATATTTTCTTCTCGTGGAATTATTTAAATAATATTTTCTAAATTATTTATTAATTTTAATTAATTTATTAATATTTTTATTTTATGTTTTTCATATACACTAATATTTAAATATTTAATTTCATTAAGCGATTTTAATATTTATTTATTCAATTTTTTAAAATATCAAATTTAATGTATTTTAATTAACTATATTTTTTGATCATTTATTATATCAGTTGTTTTTATAATTTATTAGTTTTATTTAGTTTTATTTTGTTCAAAATTGTGTCATGATCTCGTATTATTCTTTAATTTTTTTGGAGGTAAATAATTAATTTATATTTTTTATAATATTATTTATTTTATTTTTAGAAAATTTAATTTAGAACTATGTAGTTTATATTTTTTTTATTTATATGATTAACTAACTATTTTTTATGCTATGATTAGATATAGTAGGATAATGTTTTTATATGGGCTTTAAGAATTTTATTTTAAGAGAAATCAATATGGTTTGGGATTTTTTTAAAATAGTCTCGAGAGAAGATTGAAACTCATTTTCGATTCTCTATTCTGAAAGAAAACTATGAATTGGGTTCACAAATCTTCATTATTCTCAATGAAGCGTGAATCTCATTCACACATATTTAATATATATATATATATATATTATTAATGTGCTATAAAATTTATTTTTAATAACAATTTTTATTAATATTACAAATATTTTTTTTGATATTTTTATAGATATAAATTATTCCCTATTTGTTGATAAATTAAATATTTTTCAATAATTAATTGTATTATTTATATAGATTTTTTTTACTTTTTAATTGATATAACTATTATTAATATATTATTATATAATTTTTAAAATAATATCAATTGTATTATTTGGTATAAATTAATATAATAAAATTTTTATCATTATAGATAATATATTTTGTATAATAATATTAATATAAAATTTAAAACTTTTATCAAATTAATAATTATATTATTCTTAATAAATTATTTTTTATTTTTAAATAATTACTTATATGAGAAATAATATAATATTAATTATACCTATAGAAATGAAAATAATATGATTAATAATATTTAATAAATAATTATAGATGGTTTTTATTATAAAGATAATTAGTATTATAATACATATTATATATAACACATAATAATCATAATATAATTATATAGAATTAATTATATTTATGGAAATCAGAATAAAAGTATAATTAATATTTAATTTTAATTTTCAAGATATTATTTATTATACATAATATGAATAATAATACTATATATTAATTTAAATAACATGTAGTTAATATTATTATTACCAACATATATATTAATAATAATGTTTCTTATTTTTTTGAAAATTATTTGTATGAATTCCAATTATATCAATTAATTGATTTTTGAAACAATTAGTAATATATTAGTATGTTTATAAATAATATATAAATAATGATTTCAGAAACATTCAACGTGTATCATCAATCTAATATATGTATGTGGCCTAGTTGATCATCTGGGCCACAACCCATTGTATATATCATGCATAGATGTTGTGTATGTCTATGTATATGTTCTGTCATATGTTGCTCCTATATAACATCACTAACCCCGACCTCCACATCATCCTATGTGGAAGGCAGAGGATGTACAGTCTCGCCACATGCACACTATCCAACCTCTAAGAATAAATAATGTTGGATGGAACTCTCATCAAAATATGAACAAGATGGTTGTCAAACTGAGGATACCTCCAAATTATAGGTTAATAAAGTATGCAGTGGAATCTAGTAAATGTCTATCAATGAAAAAAAGTATAACATGCTAACGTCTGCTATCAATTTATGTGCCTCTACAGTGGTTTTGTCTTATATGTAGTAGGAGTTGGAGTAGTATCTGGTTGATCATGACGAACACTCTATCATTTTCCCACATTTGTATCCCTAATAGGACCACCACCCCTAGGAAATCAATATTAGGATATGCAACCTCAGCATTGCCTAGTATAACAAACAAAATAGTATGATAAATCTTTTCCATGGGAAGAACCCACTCTTTCACATGTATATGAAAATATGTTTAGTAAAATGAGGCTCCCTCTACTGGATCAAATATGTGAAGTATATGGGTGATACGAGCATCCTACGTAAAACTATTCTGTTGTTAAGAAATGTTAATAAAATTAAATTCAATATTGGGAGGAATAATTATTTCCATGCCATCATACAACCATCCGTATTACGTGAGGAATCTAATAGGGGAATGAAATAACAAGGATCATAATATAGTTGATCAAATAAATTCATATGTTTTGTGGATTCCCCTCATATTCGGGACTCATATCATTTATCCCATTGGTAAATTTTTCTATTATGATACCTCCTCCAATCAATGTCTCGCTTCCCTGACATGTTAAGAGAATAAGATGAATGTAAGTTATTGGAAGATATAGGAATGATATGATAGAATCAGAACAACCTCAAAACCCTATTAGTATGATGTCACTCGATAATATGAAAATTAATCCAAGGAATGATTTTGGAGACAACATCTTGTATCTCTATACAAAATGGTGGAGGACTCTAGATGATATCCTTAATAAATTTCATCAATGATATCTGAATGAAATTGAATAATCAATTAATAAAGGAAAGCATTTAAAACACAAAATGAATATTTAACTATATAAATAATCACTACATTGGTTATCTATCCAAAAATTGTCCAATATAATTTTGTAAGTGTGTACATAATGTATGGATGTATATGAATATCTATGGGCTTGACTCCACCTGTAGATAGAATTGTTATAGTTATATTTTATAATATTATGTTATACATTTTATTTAAACAATATAAGGGATGGGTAACATATCATTTCCCTAAAAAATAATTTGATACAGTGACATCATGTAATAGCACATGCGAATATGGATTTAAGAGAGGGATGTACTCTCATATTCACATCTGTATAAGAATAATTCATCATGTGATCTGTATCTTATCAATGTGACATACACTGCATAGATCCATATATGTATATGTGACAGAGAAAGACCCCCAATTAGGGTGTCATGTCTGGACCAAGTCCTCTAATAATGGTAAATACATTAAACGTAAAAATATTATATAATGATCAATGAATATTGTGCCGCTAATCATCCTCAAAATTAATGCACATGAAAATAGTAGCATGATGATCTCATCAACATCATATAGTATTTGATAGTAGTTCTAGTCTATCCATGTCCTGCATAATCTGTTATTGATGACTGATCATCCATCATCATGGACCATACATCCTAGTAATCTATTAATAATCTAACACCAATCTACTCTCACTCGCCATGTCGTAGTCGCATAGTTGCATCGTTGATAGGAAGGAACAACATAATGGACACAAATGGTTATGTAATATTCATATCTCCCTCTATAAAATTGAATGTATGTGTATCTAGCCTCCATCTGTTTACAACTTCATAAATTATTTGATGATCCAATAAAATTAAGTTGTATATCACTATTCCATAGAACCCAACACAATAAAGATGGAGGATGATAGTAGGAGGTGGTGCAACATGACGATGATATCTCTATACACTCAAAGAAAGCACTCTAAAATCCTATAAAATCAGTCCTGAAACATGACTGTCATAGAATGTGAGTAATGAGAGACGATACATCTATAAATTTTATATTATTGTTACTTTTTATAGTTAATTCAATAAAAAATTATCTTTTTAAAAAACTATAACAAGAAAAATGAGGTAGAAAATAAGCATGTATAATTCACAATTATGATTAAATAAGATGTAAACAAATATATGTGACAAATATTGTGGGTTTATTATATCAATTTCATGATTTATTGTTATCTTTGGAGTTTAATTTTTTACGAAAATTTTTATATAAATCAGCTATGATGAAAACTGTACATAGTTCATTTGGTAGGAAGATATATTCATTTTCGTTGCCTACATATTTTTTAATAGTTATTGTATCAAAAAATCATTTCTGATTAAATAAATGTATGAAATAAACAAGAGCTAAAATAGGTTACAAATGGATAAATTGAAAAATAAAAATTTTCTTTAATGAAACATCATCATATGAAATAAAATATAATCATTAAAGATAAAATACATAGACTCGATCAGGAATAATGGAATGTGGATATATATCATGAAACATAGGGACAACCCTTACATGTACTCCCTTTTATATGAAAAATGAAACATCGTAGTCCCTCTCCCTATTGATGATGTCAATCTATCTCATTTCTGATTCAGGTACACTTTTTTCTTCCAATGGGTCCAAACAGGTAATATCAAGCCAATAATTAAATAATGACTGAAATGAAAAAAATCATAATTGAAAAAAAAAACAAATTAAAATACCTAGAAAATTCATGGACAAAATTTGGATGATACTTTAGGCAATTTGACAGAAATAAAGTCACCAAAAATAATCCAAGATTCACTACCATAGTTAAATAGAGTGCACACATGATACATTGGGTCAACATAGGGCATCCATGATAGGTTCATCAATACCCATGATACGAAAACATGTGCACAAGTCTATATTAATGCCTAGAAGTTTTCACAATCACATTAACTATCATAAAACATGACTTCCAGTAGTTGACCACTATTTAATATAACTTATCCATAGCACTCTCTTACTAGATATGGCTCTGTACACAGTCAATGGTTAATCCTAGTGCGTCATGTTGTATTTGATCAATCACACATTAGAAATTTTGAGTAAACAAATTCCATTTTTCATCCTCTAATAAGAATATTGGGACTATGAAGCAAAGTAATTCACACATATATAAACTGTATCTTGAACTAACTATTTGATCGATAGTTTTCACACACCCTTAAGGAACCAATTTCTGTACTCCACTTTATTTGTGCTCATATAGCCATATATTCTTCAACCCTCTCATAATACTAACCATTTATCCTTGGAAATATAGATCATATAATAACATACATCTGCATTCGACCATCAAATTTCTTTAATAAATTGATCATATCTTTCTTTTTTGGGATCTTATACTGAAATCATAATTGAATAATGTATTTAAAGGGATATAAAATTTTCATTCAAAATAAGTAAATTTAAAAAACATTCCATACTTGATGATTGAATTCATTTTTGCTTAATATCTGAAATGCATATGAACATTAAATGAAATATATATCATGAAATGTTAATTAAAATAATTTGGTTCCCACCATTAAACCCAATCACTATTATTGGAAAATATAATTATGCAATGAAAATTAGATATAAGACACGCCTCCTTGTTTTGTGTGACATGAATGCATATACATGACAAAAACTAACTCTGTGATCTAGAATTCTCATTTTCGAAAATAGATAATGAAAATGGAAATGGATAACAATTACCATCCTATGTGGTATGAATAAGTATACAACCTTAAGATTTCCATAAAAGAATGTTCCATCGACCTGAATGAATTGTTTATAAAAGGGAAAAATAGTGATATGAAAGATATTGATATATTATTGTTGTAATTGATTTATTATCCCTTTTTTTAACGTAATAGGAATCTTCTTGAAAACATCATACAATGACACATCATCATGAATATTCTCCACTCTTGTAAGGGATAAGAAAAATCTATAAAATAGCTCAGTATAAATTATCACATTTTTGCAATATATTTTCAATGACATGATTACCTAGAAAAATTAATTAATAAAAAATTATACAATACATCATTTAATTGTTAAAAAAATTATCTTGGTTATGAGTAAATAATGGAATTTATATTGATAATTTATCTATTAATTGGTTTATCATTATTTGATAAACTATCCAAAACCTAAGGGTGATCCTTGGGATTTAATTAGCATAGATTTCAGCTACTATTTGGAACATCATAGTTGCGTTGTAAAAATATTTTTTCCAATAGAAATAGTTCTTATCGAACACCCTTTTATTACAATTATAGCCACATGAATGTGAGGGTTTTTAGTGGTTTCAGATACAAAACATTTTTTCAATAAACATATTAGTCCTTACATATCTAGAGAGATGGATGAAACATAGGTCATCAATGATGTAATAATAAAATTATTAAAAATTATATTACTGAGAAAAAACAAGACATGTAATTTCAATCATTCATTTGATGGTCATATCATGGTCCCTTAATTATTAAAGACTATGTAATAAGATAAAAAATACAACATACAATTTCAATCATACATTAGACGGTCATCTCAAAATCAGTAAACATTCTATATTGCTAACTTATTTATTGAAATATTTTTTATTTTCTAAATATTGTCACTTTACATAATATATATAATAAATAATACATATATATATATGTTCAGAAATTCCTGATGATTTTCAATGTTACAAGTGAAAAATTATAACTATAACCCTAATCGATATAAATAACCTCACTATTAAAGTATATTGATTGTTATATTATAAACAAATAAATTTTAATAAAATGTTATGTAATTTATTAAATCGTCACCAACTGTTTAATAAATTTTAATTACTTATGATTAAATAACAATGACTTGATCTGGAGACTTATTTTATGTTTTAGTTTATCATTATATGATAAAAAACAGAAAAATATGGTTGAAATCCTAGTCTATCTATTATCACATATTTCAATGACCACCAGTCTCCCTTCAAACCACAACACCTCTTGTGGAACTCCTCTTGTCATACAATTCATTTTGAACATATCATGTCAAATGCCTTTTTATTACAATGTTACTCAAATTCACGTGTAGAGGGTATAAGTGTATGAAATAACTAACATTTTTTAGGTGTACACACAAGTTCCTACATACATAGAGTAGAATGAATAGTAGGTTATAAACATGGAAATGATAAGGAAATTATTACAATATAACCACATACACAAAAAATACATGCAATTTCAATTATGTATTGGTCGATAATCTAAAGATCATTAATCACAAAATACTCTTAACATTTTATTATTTTTTTATTATGTTTTACATATTTTATAACATTACATATAACTATATGTAATATATTCTAAATATCTACTCTTGACTTCCAAAATTTTTACTTTTCAATGTTGTTATATATATATATATTTATCATCAACTATTCTAAAATTAAATTAAAAGCAATATAATATACATTTATGTAAAAACCATTAAAATACATTACACTTATGTTATTTTCAATTTCAAAAAATTGAATATATATATATATATATAATACTTTTTCATTATTCTACTTTACAAAATATAAGTGATTATATTTTATATTTTATTACTTCGAATAATAATTATTTATAGTTAATATATTTTAAATTTATTAAATAAAATATTTATATGTTGTAAATAAATGTAATATAATTTAGACATACTTAATAACCATTAAAATACTATAGACTAATGTTATTTTCAATTTTATAAAATTACATATGTGTATATAATTTTTTCATACTTCTATTTTCCTAAACTTATGAAATTATATTTTATACTTTATTAAATGGAATAATAATTATTTATACTTAAAATTTTCACTTACATAATAACAATTAATACATCATAAACTTATTTTATTTTCAATTACATAAAATAACATAGGTATATAAAAATTTTTCTTAATTTTTTTACTTTTCCAAATTTAAGTAACTATATTTTATACAGAATAAAACGAAATAATAATTATTTATACTTTATATAATTGAAAATTATTATTTATAGTAAACATTTTTTATCAAGTTAAAAAATATAATATAATATATATTTTTAATAAATTTTAATATGATACTTATTATAACTAATATATATTTAATAATATATTTTTAATAATATATTTCTAAAACCTTATTTAGAAAATTACTTTTGTTTATAGAATATTATGATTTAAATTTATTTGACTTTCGAGTCAAAAAAATTTATATACAAATAAATCTATTCAAATCTAATTACTTTCCATTTATATTACAAATATATAAACTTTTTAAAACAATTCTATTTTCTTAATTATTAATTACATTTTAAGCATAAAATTTCAATTATATAAACACCATAATTAAATTTCCGAAACTTTAAATATAAATTATATCATAAAGTAAACAATAACTCATTCATATATTAAATCTTATAAAAGAAACTAATTTATACATTAACACATACATACCTATTAAATAAACAAATCATACAAAAAAGTCAATTAAAACAATTAGATTATTTAAATTTTATATTGAAATTCCACTTTCATTAAAGACGCAAAGATATGTTGAGAAAGAATATCATCACTGCTTCACAACAAAATTCAAAGGAGAATAATAAAAAAAATTAGGGGGAGACAACTCCTTTTATAGAAATTGGGCCTTTAGAAGATGTGAACCTTGTTCACACATTATTCAATACTCTAAATAAGTCTTTTATAAGGTTGAAAAAAGGGAATTCACAACACCAAAAACACTGATAATTGATTTTCAATTAAAATGAGGTGTATTTTATCAACAATAAAAACAATTATAAAGGCCTCTTTTATCAGCACTAAAAAATCAATTATAAAATTAAAAAAATATATGATTTTTTCCCAGCAAATTCAGAGGGAGGATCAACCCCCCTTTTATCAGTGCCTAGCCCCCCCTTAATATAACATGTTTGCCTCCACCAACCCCTTTAACAACTCTTAGAACCCCACCCACTTTAACGGGGTTATACATTGTCTCACCCACCTATGCACGCCCCTTCCATTAATGAGTTATCAACATGAGACCCCTACTTTGTAATCTTAAATCATTCAAAATCACCTATACTCTTATTTTTCATTGTTTTATGATATATCTATATATTTATATATATTTCATTAAATATTTTATCTATATTTATATATATTCATATATATAATATGTTTTGTGTGGGAATGCGGGATTATAAACACATACATATATAATTTTGTGTGTGTGTGTGTGTGTGCATTTATAAATATAATTATGCATATTTATTTTTATTTTTATATATTATATATTAATATTTATATAAATAAATATATTATAATATATAGATAAGTATACATATGTTTGTCAACACACCCTCAAATATATATATATGTGTGTGTGTGTGTGTAAAGATTATATATACATTAATCATATATGTATATAAATATTCATACAAGTATTATAAATAAAATAGATAATGATTTTTTTAGAGAAGTTTTATATTTTGACAAAAATATTTTAGGGTTGCAGGGCCTCAGGCTCATCCCACTTTTCCTTAAAACCAGCCTGACCCACATTGCTAGGCATGGAGTTCGAGATGGCCATGTCCCGTGAGATGCTCATTAGGTCTACACTCCCCCTGAACAAACATGGCCCATTTGAGCTCACTAACCGGCAGTGCCTGGATTAATCCTCCCATCTAGATAACTAGTATGGTGGACCGGTCTAGGGCGGAAATTGCTGATATGCATTTGTCACCACTATGGATGGAGTTGAGACACTACTTCAGTAGTATCCCTTCAGCTACAACCGCCTCCCCCGTAGCACACCTCCTACCATCAATGCGGCCAAAAATTTCTAGCTGCTCATGTTTGTTGTAGTGCCTTCAGAAACCACCATCCCATTGTCACTATAGTTTTTTGACACTACCACGTTGGTCGTTTTGTGTCGGCGGTGCTTTTGTGTGCCACTGCTGATGTTCCTGTGGTCAGATTCAATTTCCATTTTTTTTATCGCCCTCTCAGGACGCCACCTTTGTTGTGTGTCCTTCAGTTTTGTGTTTCTGTCAAGATTAACATTCACCAAAAAAGAATGCATCATGAAAAAGCTCATCGAAGAGTCTGAGCCTTATTGGGTTCATCCCGTACCCTCCGGGATAATTTTGTAACATCTATGAGAAAAAATAATCATCATAATATTTAATAAAACCCCAAAATGTATCCCCATGAAATCCCCCTATAAGAATGAAACGGTCATGTATAAATCTTTAGTTGGATTATATGCATTCTTTATATTAATCAATAATGAAATGAGGAAAAAAATTCAATGCATAAACAATTTAAACCCCTAACATGGACACATTGGGTTCGCTTGTGTATGAAGAAGAAGTTGCACATGCATTGTCATTCATCATCTGTCGACCTCCGTATCGATCCCTGAACTGGAGTCGGCAAAACTCCATTAATCATTGGAGGATGATTTCTCCAACACTTCATTGACAAACTCTTTCAAAAAGAATAAAATAATAGCATTAATAAGTATAATAATTTTTTAGAATGTCTGAAAATTTATCATTTTTGTTTGGCATGTTCTAAAAAATGATAAGCTTCCCTTAAGAAAATCCTATCATTGCGAGTCTAATGGGGTCCTCAAGATTTTAATTTGACCACCGGTTCAGAATATATAAATTCACACCTGCTTTTTTACATAACGTACTTTAAAAAGGTTCAAAATTTTGTTCTGGTCCCTACAGGCCTTGAAATCATGCGCATTCAACTTTCATAGACTCGTAATAATAAAAGATAAATAAAATAAATTATACGGACTTCTAGGTATTTAAATTATCCCCACCATAGGTAATTACGTCGTAAAATGCTATAACAAAAGGTAAGTAAACAAATGATGGTACTGAGCCAGTATAAGAGCCCCCCCCACCCGATACCATGTTCACTCTTGTAGGTTCCCATGATGCCACCAAACTTGCACAAGAGGTATAGACCATCCACAAATATCCTGATAATTTCAGTCCTTTATCTTTACTAATAACACTGCAAAAGTCTCCCATCTTAAATTTCAATCTCACCCTAATCGATATTGTGTAATGGATCATGTACATACCTACTCAGTTGTGACACATGGAAAACATTATACACCCACTGCGTAAATGGGGGAAGAGCTAGGATGTATTCCACCTCACCAACTCTGCTGAGAATCTGGAAATGTATGATGAATCTCAAAGATACCATGTTGCCCCGGCCAAATCATTTTAATCCTTGTCGAGGTGTGACCCAATGGAAAATATGACAGCCCTCCTAAAACTCCAGAGGTCTCCATCTCTTTTCAACATAAGACTTATTCATTATTTTTTCAATATGTATCCACTCCTGGATGATCTGCACCTTCTCAATGGTAGCTCGTACCAACACTGGACCATTAAGTGCTTACTCCCCTAGCACTTTCCAACATATTGGTGATCTGAATCGTCGCCCATAAAACTCCTGAAACTGTTACATGTCGATGGTGGAGTTATATCTATTGTGGTATGTGAATTCCACTAGTAGTAGGTGGTCCTCCCAAATGCCGCCAAAATCAAGGATGCAAGCACAAAGCATGTCCTGAATTGTATGTATTGTTTGTTCCGTCTGACCATTTCTCTGAAGGTGAAAGGTAGTGCTCAATCGTATCTGAGTCTTGAATGCATCCTGAAATCGCTTCTACAACTAATATGTAAATGAGTTTCATGATCTGAATTTATTGTCGATGGAACCCTTTGAAGCCATACAATCTCTCGTACTTAAAGGCAACCCAATCCCTCTACTGATCCCCACTCTTGGATGGGTACAAAGTGGGCTGACAAGGTGAGTTGTTCAACAATCACCGAGATGAAATCATGGAGCCTGGACGTATGTGGTAGCCCTATCATGAATCCCATTTAGAGTCCATCCCACTTACTTTTCAGCAACTCAACTGATTGTTTTATTCCTTCTAAAATCCACTCTTCGAGATTCACTTGCTGATAAGTGAGGCATTGTGAAAAAAATTTGGCGACTTCTTTCTTCATTTCTGGCCACCAGTACTGACACCGAATGTCCCAATATATCATTTCCACCATAGGTTGTACTGCTAAAGGGTATGTGTGGAACTCCCTCAACACCACCTCTCATAACATCACTAGTACTATGGTGCAAATTCTGAATAAGATGAAGGCCTCCACACCTTTAGAAAATCCTTCAATAGCATGTCCTAAGGATATCTGAGCATGTCTGGTCTCGAAGTCAATGTCCCCATGTTGAGCCTCCCTGACACGCTGGAGGATTGGATGGTTGGCTATCATATAATGGAGGTAAGATATTCCATAACTATCCATGAAGGATAACCGCAATGCAGCTAGCTGCTCTGTCGCCTCAATTAGAAACTATATACCAGACGTACTGCTGAGTGCGCCTACGACCACGTTCCACTTCCCAGGAGTGTATAGTATATCAAAGGAAAAATCCTCGAGGAACTCTCGCCATCACCAATTTCTCAAGTTCATGTTCTTCTGTGAGAAGATATACCTGGGGATATTTTGAACAGAGTATATAATAAAAAATTCTTCCATCTAGTAGTGTCTCCATATATTAACCAGAAATACCACGGCTACTAACTTCAGGTCAAGGGTCATGTAGTTCCACTCCTGATGCCCCATCTATCGAGAGTGGAAGGCGATCACTGATCACTCCAGAATCAGGAAACATCCCAATCTGGCCACTCATGTGTCATAATATACTATATAACCAAGACCCTCTTCTGGTATACTCAAGATGGGGAACTCGTCAATCTATACCTCAACTAATGGAAACCTTGATGGAATCTCTCCATCCATACAAATGTTTTCCCCATTATTTGTCAAAGATGACAAGGGTGATTCAACTATGGAAAAGTAATTTTTGAATCTATGGTTGTACCCATCCAATAAAATGAAACTCCAAACCTCAGTCACACTCCTGGGTGGATCCCAAGAAAGCATTGGGTAATGATAGTTCCCAATTATTTCTCATTATAAATTGGTGAGACAGATATATCTTATATGAAGAGATATCCCCATTTTATCTCTCCAATGAATTGGGTAATACAAATATGAAAGTCGGCCATATGGTTATTCTGTTTTAAGGGTGAATTTATGAGTGATATAGTAATAATGTTCCAAGGCACATATATTATTATTCATTTCATTATATTGAGTTTTTAGAAAAAATTTCTCAATGTGATTTCATGTGTTTACTGGACCAGTGACTAACATTCTTTGTGTCCCTTACTGATCTTTTTGTCTCCTTCCATGTTTGAAATTTTTTTCACAAGACTTATAGATTTATAAATTAAATTTGTATTTCATGATGAAATTATTGAATATATGTCCTGAAAAGAAATAATGTTTTATTTTATAATGATTTCCATTGGCATAAAATAATGGATAATAATTATATGTGTACACATGTATTGCATGATTTTACATTGTAAGAGTTTGTCTTAATTATCTAATACTATAAACAAAAAATGTCCTTGAATTATTATTCTAGTTCAAAAACACAATCATATGTCATGTTGATGTTCTAGTATGTACAGTTGATATCAGTGGAGTGTTTTGAAAACATTAGAGATTAGTATGACTTTTTATGGGTTTTGGATATAATCAAGGGTATATAATTTTCCTGTTGATCATAAGATCAGAATAATAGAAACCCTATTTGATGATTTAAATGATTAAATATTTATGTTAATATTGATATTTTGGATATTTTATTCAAAAATTAAAACAATATAGGTGTATATTATTTGAAGGTTAATGTATTAAAGAGTTTGTATGGATATTATCTTTAAAAAGAGTATTTCCATTTTAAGATGTTATAAATCATTTCATCATTTAATTATATTATTTTATATATAATAGGGATCATTCATAAATATGGAAATAAAGTGATATTTACAAACATTATTATCCATTTGTTGTTATTTAATTATCACTACTATCTCAAAATCAAGATCGATTGATTTCGATAGAATTCTAAGTAATAGAATCACATTTCAGAAACTTATTGATTTATCTAAAATCCTTTCTTTTCTAAAGAAAATTTATGTGTCATGATTTAAATTTAATTTGATTTGAAAATTTCAGAATTACCATTATTATTGAAAAGAGAACATCTACAAAGGACATGATCATTTACATTCTTGATGTTTTTAATCTTGTTATAAGATAACAGGTATTTCAATGATATCCTTTTGTCTGGGTTGAAGGTATCAATTATTTTCATATATTCTATGTATGCAACTTTTATTGGTTGTTATAAGAAAATAATAAAGGTACAATTAATATATTCTATTATTGGCATAAAGTGTTCATGAATAAGACGATGAAGAAAGATTAATGGTTTAAGAATGAAGTTGAATGAATGATATGTTTATGTATCGAGTTTTTTCATTTATGATATAGTATTGTTTTATAAATGTTATGTGAATCATGGAACACCTGTGTATTAATATGTTATACTATATTTAAAAAATGCAGAAACAAATATTATATAGACTAAATACCCTCAAAATTTGGTCAAATGTTGGTATTTTTTTGGAGAAACATAGTGAATTTTGATAAATATTTGAGATACATATAACCCTGAATATTATGACATCAAAAAAAGTTAATTTGGTAAAACATTCTTTTGGTGGACATATGATTAAAAGTATTTTTAGCATTTATGGTTTATATGATTTATTATTTTTGGGTTAATTAGAGGTTTTTAATATTTAGGGATATATGTTTTATTGGAAAATTATTTTCTGATTAACTAATTAATGTTTTCCGAATGATGATCAATATTTTGTGAATAATATAAGATTAAGATAAATAAAATATATTAAGGAATAAATGTTGAAATATTTCTTGTCATAATATATTATTTTACAGTGGATGTGTAGAAATTTAGGTTATTTATGGAAATGGTTATCGTGTCTTGAAGGATATTAGGACAATTACTTTTTGTTATAAGACATCATGAGTAATTTATGCTATTTAGAGAAAATTCATAAAATTTAACAAGGAAGAATATGTGATATTATACTTATGGATTTTGGGTTTTAATCATATTTATTATATTTTTTGAATAATTTGAGTGATATTTATTTGTTGAATGGTCTTTTTTGAACTTTGGGTTTTACTATTGAAATTTATTGATTAATGTAGTTTTTCATCATATAATATTTTATAATTTTTAGGAAATTATCTTATCTTAACCTAACAATTTGTGTTTTGGTTAACTTCTAAAAACAATAGGAATATATAGATGTAAATTTATGGATTTTTTATATGTAGAAGATGATTATAATTCATCATTAATAAAAAATCATTCTCATTAATATTATAGAAAGATGATTTTGTGGGGAAAATTGAATAAAGTATGAAACTATAAATTTCATGTAAGTATGTTTATTTATTTTATTAATCTAATATGTAAATATATTCCTAATCATTAGGAAATGGATTTTGAAACAAATTTTTTATTAGTTTAATTTTTTCAATAACCTTTTAACCCATCATATCTTTATAGTTTTGTGATGGTTAAATTTACCCGAATATTGTTGTCTATCACTATCTATTAGTATATATGAGTTAGTTTTCACTTCCATGTCAATGTTTTCCTATATTTAAAAATAATTTTTATTATCTTATGTGACCATCATACTTCCCATTCATTCTTTCAAAAATGGAGTCTTATTAATCCTTTTTTGATGTGGGATTTCAATAAAGGTATTTTAAATTTTCAAACCCTAGTTACTAATCCTTGTTACAAAATATGATTTAAAATTTAATTAAAGTGGGTAGATAATGTGACATCCATATATATTAAAAATCAATACTATGTTCGATTGTATACATGTTACGACACATCAAGATTAAACAAACTGCTAAATATTATTATTTAAATGTTAGAGATATGTCCTAGATTTTTGAATGGTGGGTATGAACCACATAAACTAAATTATGAAAATATGGGTAAGAAATGTTCATTGAATAAATTAATTGGTTGGAAATTAATTATAAATGTGAATCAAACCCCTTTTAAAATAAAAAAATGTATTTCTGAAAAAATATTTAAATGTACCCAAGTCTACTTTATACCAATAAATTAACAAAATCACTCTTATTTGATAATATTAATGAAACATATATATACAATATATTCTATTGAATATTAATAACTAATGATAAATGTTTTTATGAATGATTTAAGATAAAACCCAATTTAATGAATTAAAGATGTATTTTTCTAAAAAGGCAGTTTCCCCCTTTTAAGGTGTTGTTATTTAGAATATAATTTTTACAAAATAACATTTATATTTGAAAAAAAAAATAAACTTATTATTTTGAATTTAATGGTAAAAAATTATTTTGTTGGAATATTTGGTATTTTTCTGAGAGGTTTCACATTTTGATAAATCGAGAAAAAATATTTCACTTTAATTGAAAAAAAACATTTCCAACTTAATACGTTATATTGATAAATTATATCATTAATTTGTAATAAAGTAAATTAGATTTTATTTCTACAATTTAATATAATTTAGTTTATTTTAATTAATTTTAATTTTAATTTTAATTTTAAACAATTTCAAACATTTGAACAATCTCACTTCAAAACCCCCATTTTCTCATTCCCTCAACCTGATTAATTTAAAATGAGTATAATCCATTGTTGTGTTTTTAGTTTTAAAAAATTTATTAAATATTTTTAATTTAAAGAACCAAATTTATTGAATAGTTTTATATTAATATTTGGACAATATGAACAATAACTATAGTATTTTATATTACCATAGTTAAAAGTTAATATGGTAAATATGGGTAGAAATAATATTATAAATATTATGAAAATTAACCTAAAATGTTTCTTAATTTTTTTGGATGATTTACTTTTGAAATCATTAATATATGGGACAATTTTTTTGAACTCTTGGAGCATTATTTACGAATTTATTCCATTTATAATATTTTTTTATCAATGAAAAGTCGACCTTGTTTTACTTTTTTTTAACAAGTGAAATACTTTTATTATGGTTTACAGAAGGGGTATTTTCTACTGTAAATAGTATTTTGAAATATAAATTATTTAAATTCATCAAGATAATTGGCTTCTAATTTTTATGGAATAAATAATTAAATTAAATTATTTCACAATAATGAAGCAATAATAAATTAATTAATGAAAAAATCAGATAACTGTTATTAAAGATATTAAAATAAATATGATTTTGTATAATTAATGTAATACATAAGTTTCTCAGATGAATCTTACATTTTATTTATTAATTAGATTAATTGGTTCTAATATATCGTTTTTATGATTTTTTAAATGTAAAATAATGAATAGTGTCAAAATTTATATTAATTGGAACATCCGAGGAAAATATAGAATATGACATTTAAATATTAATTAATATTTATGAATTAAATATTAATTATACCTTAAAGGGGATGGATTTCTAAATGGTTTACTATATACAGAATAATGAGTTTCTTTTAAATTTTATGTTGAACACAACATTGAGTTATACCAAAAAATAATATATTATTATTAATATTTAAAATGGTCATTAACGCATAGCCATTGTACTTGAAAGAATGAACAAAACTAACTAAAATATTATTATACATGTTTTGAAATGTTTTAAAAATTATTAAATAAAAGTAAAAACATTAAAATGTGAATGGATCAAATTTTAAGCACAAACACTCTAATATTCTTTAAAAAGGACGATTTACCATCTTTGGATGAAAAAACCATTTTAAATATTTTTTTTCTCTTTTATATGTTCTATATGAAAAAATAAAATTCTTTTTTATAATCCGTACATCAAAATATTCTTTGGATGATACTTTGGTATTTTTCTGATAATGTTAAATTTTTAATAAATAGTTAAAAATACTGCATTTTAATTCAAAACTGCATATTAATCTTCTTTATTTATATAGTTAGATTTTAATTACAATTTTTATTAAAGTGTAATTGTATTATATTTTTACAATTTAACCAAATTTTTTTCATCATATGTAATTTCACTATTAAATTGGAAAAAAACAAAGTTATATCTTTCGATAGTTATATCTTAAAAAATATTTTTGGTTTTGATGATGAAAATTAATTTTAAATTTATTTATGTCACTTCTGTGTTTTTAATAAAAAAATAAATTATATATTTTAAATCATGAGAACCAAATTATGTAAATATTTACCTTTTATTTATAGACATTATTAATAATTACATCATTAAATATTATATTTTAACTCGTTAAAGGGTAAATTTGGTAAATAAGGGTAAATTTTTTATAAAAATATTAAATTACCATAGCAATTATATTAACTATATTGGATTACATATTCTATACACATTTCATCTTGGGGTAGATTTTGGCACCCTATAGAGCCCCATGGTATTGATATCTCAGTTTATATTAATTAATTTAAAGTAAGAAAAAATAAATAAATATGAAACTTTTTAATAAACCAAATTTTATATGGAGTTATATAAGTGATCTATTAAACTATAAACAATTTTTGGAATTTTAACAAGACTTCATACATCATGGTATTTTATTTATTATTTTTACACTTTAAATAAATAATAATAATTATGATACAATACTGATGTAGTAATTGTTTCATTAATAAAGGATTCGAATAAATTATTTTATAAATTTTAAATTAAATATATTTTGAACCTTTTTAGGCCAACGAATAATTTTAAATATTAGGATTAATTTTTTTATAAATAATCAAGTTGGTTTGGATTTTTTAAAAAGTCACAATATGAATATTTTGAAAATTGTCGTAATAGAGTTTTTAAATCAATCAATGTTTTATTAGATGATAAAATTGTCCTAAAAATATAAAATTCAAAAAAATGACATATATGATGTTAAAAATACCATTAATAACCTATTTTTCATCACTTTTCATTTTATATTAAATATATTAACCATATGGTATGATTATATAAGAGGACATGGTAAAGGTTAATTAAGTTAACAAACGGTTAACTAAAAAATATAAGGATTAAAAAAATATCCTAAACATATATAATTCATATTGGATTATTTCAATTCGAATTATATGAAAATTATCCTCTAACTAAATATGCTCTAGACCATTTAAAATGGAATCTCATTTTATAATAAAATAATATTTTCAATCATTCTTAAAGAGCCCCTCATCTCCATTATAAAAGTACATTACCTATAACACATTAAAAACACCTCTCAAGCAACAAGGATTGTTAAAACCTCTGCCCAACTAATCTCTAAGGATCCCTATATTACTCCTATAAGCTTTACCTTACTCATATTTATCTTCAAGGAAGCCTTTTGGTTCAAACTAAAGGGATTTCTCTTTTTAAAGGTAACGGCATCCCTCAAGTTCTCTTATATTATTATACTTCTTCTCTCCCTTTTCTCTTATTATTATTTGTTTACATAAAAAACATTATCCTCAATATATTAGGGTATTTATGATAAATATTCAAACTAATCTTACAAACACCTCCATCTAATGGTTACAGACAAAATTTTTTATGTAAGGCGAACTGTTGTCTCACGAAACAAGGATTGTTCGATTATATCCAACCGCCTCTCAGGGTGGCTGTCATGATGGAAATATATTTATATCTGATATATATTATATTTATATTGTCTCCATAATTATGTATTTTTCATTTATAGGATACATTTATGGTTTCCATAATGGTTAAATGTGATAATTAAATTTGAGGAAGTGCAGAATACCTCCCCCAATTTGATATTACTTGTTAACACCATACATGGAAAATATAAATGATGGAGTTAACGAAATTATATATTGATATTATACTATAATTATAATATAATTGTGAATCATTAAGTATTCATTCCACTGAAATACGAAATATAAATGAATGTTGTGTTCATGTGTATGGACGGCTTACAGTCTCCATGAACGATAAATTTCATTTCTTATCTCCAAATTTTATGTTCTATTATAAATACATATATATACTAGACATTTATGATATCTTAATGATGAATATCACTATAGAGATAATATATTTTTGACCACATGGACAATGTCTAATTATAAGAATTTCATTTTTGACTCAGGTACCAAATAACGACAAAACAACCTTTATTAACATAAATGATTATACAATGTTTATAACATAGTAATAAATGATATAAAAGGAATAATAAAAATGAAAAAGGTTCTGAAGTAGGTAGAAATTAACTTTATATTATTATTTAGGATACTAAAGAACAGACGAGTCAATTCGGACATGACGTAAGAGACTTCGTTTCAATATCCATTCATTGAGGAATCCTTTGATTTTTTACAGGACATTATTTTATAAGGTGTATAAACCCTTTTGACTTTTAATTTCATTCAAGGGGAATCATTCATCTATGATGTGTTTTACTAAATAATAAAACATAATGTTTCTTTTTAATGTACATGGTGACAACGTCCTTTCTGCCGCTGCAATTATTATTTGATCATTGGTTTAATTAACAAGACATATAATTTTTAAAAGGAAAATAAATAGAATATACCATTTTTAGGTGTTTTGGTATTGAAAATGGATTTTAGAAATTATTGATTATGTCAGTATCTTTAAATTCTATATTTATTTTAATGTGGGAATTTTATCTCTCATTTATTCGTGTTTTATGTGTTATGATTCTGTTAGAGTAATTTGGAATTGTTACATATACTGGTGGTTTTGTGTTAAACCTAGGGTGGGTGAGCTCGAAATAGATCTCAAATGCATTGAGTAACATGATGGAGGTAAACATAAATGATTCTTCTAATATATTTAGGAAATATACTGTGATGGATAATCAAAATGTAACTCCCTACATAGCTATGAATTCTACAATGTAAGTATGTTTTGGATGTTACAAGTTACATATAGGATTTATGATTTCTATGTGTTATTCATAAATCTTATAATTTTATGAGTTAAGTTAAAGTTCTTATTCGTGGTATGTATTGACGGTCCAATGTTTCCTTTCTATGTTTTATAATCCATATTAATCTTTTTATGCTCATCCCATGTCTTTTAGAATTTTTTTTCACAATACTTAATGATGAATATGGTCAAGGATTGGATCATGGAAAAGTCATGTAATAAAAAACATGGAACTGTAAATTACTTTTTTTCAAAAGTTTTTATTTTATGAAAATAATAGATACTGAGTAGAAGTGTCTACATGTAATATTATAGATTTTATGTAAATGTTATGACCATATTATCAAATTCTCTAAAATTAATAACATACTCAATGAGAATTATTAAATTAATTCAAGATTATGTAATTTTTAAGGCTGGGACCTTCTAGTAGTTATTAGAGGACGGTTTAGATAACATAAGGTGTTAGGATATTGTAAATTTAATTTCCATAAATTAATTTATGTTAATATTGAAATGATATAGCATTTTCAGAATACCATGTTTCTTCGCTTATGATATTTTTGTGCACAAAATGGTTTTCTGTAGAGGAAACATGGCACTATGAGAGAACATCATCATGAGGAATACAAACTTCCAAATCATAAACTTGAGATGCTCGGAATCAGAACTAAACAGTTTGTTGATGTGATGGCACAGTTGACTCGGGTGATAAAGGGAGGATCTATCCATGCACGGGATCATCCAGATCAACCATAGATGCACATTTTAGTAGTGGATCATTTCATGATGAAGCATCTCTCATGATTCTAAGTATAATATTTCCACGTTCTATATGAAGGGTGAATTCATGCATTGGAAAATATTTTTGATGACATCAGGTGTTCAGAACATCAAAAGGTTACTCATGTTGTTTACCATTTTGAAGGTGAAGACAATTAGTGGTGGTCGATGGTGAAAATTATCAAGTAAATTGTGGATATTTGAGCTCTAGATTGGGATGAATTCAATGGTATGTTTCTTGAGAAGTATTTTCTTAAAGTGGTTCATCATAGGATGGAAAAATGATTTTTGTAATTTAGGAAGGAAGATTACTCAGTGGCTACTTATGAAGCAATATTTACTCGACTGGAAAAGTTTCCTACAAATTTCATACGAGATATTGATTGAAAAATCAACACTTTGTACTCATGATTAATGCCAATTTGTCCAAGGGATTTATCTTCTCTTGAGTTCAATTGGAATGAAAAACATGTCTAATGTGGGGTGAAGGTAGAAATGGAGTTTGAAGATAAATCTGGTGTTCTTTAAAAAAAAGTGAATAAGATGTTGAGGTGGAAGAAGAAATGGAAGAACTCTTCAAGAAAATCTGATGGTAAGATACATAAGTTTACAATTTGTGAAAATTGTGGTAAAAATCCTGATGGGAAACGTCTTTTGAATTTTTTTAGTGCTACCGATATGGTAAAATGAGACATAATACTCATAATTTTACTAAAAAACATCAGTATAATGGTAAAAAAATTGATTTACACTCAGTAAAATGTTTTAAGTGCAATGAAACTGGTCATTATGTAAATGAGTGTCAAATGAAGAACTCAACTAAGGGAAATAATCTGGATAATAAGCAGAAAGGGTGGGGGGGGTGAAAACTGTTGACACTACTTCAAAAGATGTTATGACATAGAATGAAATAGTATCTCGTACACGGTTTGATTATTCATATTATACCAATGTTTTGTTTGATTCATGTTCTAAATATTCAATCATTTCTAAGAAATTGTCTAGTAAATTTGGAATTACTTCTCAAGATATGAATATTGAACATATGGTAAAATCACTAAAAAGAAAATTAAGACAAAATGAAATTATAAGAACCATAATATCCTTGTGTGTGGAGAAAATATACCTACAAACCTTATTTTTTTCCACATGTAGAGTTTGGTGTCATTTTAGGTACAGATTGAATTTTTGTTTATCATGCCAATATTGAGTATAGAGTTAAAGAGGATTCTTTTCAAAAATAATTTCAGTTTTTGTATATGAATGAACACTTAATTTTGATAATAAATGTAACACCCTAGATAAATAAAGAATATGAAATTTTCACATTTATCCACATTTGTAAATAAAATATTAATATTAATTTAAAGGGGACGCTATGCTCGATGGCATAACCAATACGCAACAACGAGTTTCTTGCAAATCTTACATTGCACTATAATAATAAAATAATATTATTTTAAATGGTAGTTAACGCCTAACCGTTGTAATGACGAGAATGAATAGAACTAACTACAAAATGATTATATATGTTTTTGAAATATTTTTACTTTTTACAATAAATGTTATAGGATTAAAAATGGGAATAAATCCAATTTTAAGCGTAAACATTCAAATATTCATTATAAGGTCGATTAAAATCCGTTTGTTGACGAACCTCTTTTAAATCCACTTTTTTACAATTTTATGTGTCATATTTGACGAAATAAAATTATTCTTTAGAATCGGGACATCAAAATTTACTGTGTAAATTTTTTGTATTTTTCCGATAAAGTTCATTTTTAATGAATAGTGAAAAATGTTGTATTTAAATTCAAAACCTATTTTTAATCTAATTTATTTATATGAATAAATTATATTTTTAATTGTTTTTAAAGTGAAATTATAATATATTTTTACCTTTTAATCCAATAGTGGTCATTGGAATTAATTTCACTTTGAAATTGGACTTAAACTAGTGTCATTCTTCTAATAGATATTGTTTCTTAAAAACACGCTATTTGTTTTGAAAGCGGGAATTAATTATTAAATTAATTAATGATACTTATATGTTTTTAATTTTTTAAAATAGACTTAATTTTTAATTCAGAATATCAAATTTAGCTTAGGGTGAATTTTTGTATTTTTCTGAAAAACTTCAATTTTTGATGAATAGTGAATCCACTAAGTGGTAGTTTAAAAACTGTTTTTTCGTTTAAATGAAACTTTACAACATTAATGGTTTGAATTTCAAAAATCCAACATACATGGATGTAAAATTTGGTTCAACGGGATTAAATTAATTTTTTTTTGAATAGTAACTCTTATGTTTTTAATCGCGATTATAGGTAATTAGTGTAATTTAAGGTAAAGATAATGTTATAATAATATGAAATGACCTTGACACAAGTTCTACCCTTATTGGATGAGTCATGGATGACCAATAAAATCCATGGGTCATCATGGGGACTCCATGGAGCCACTTTGGATGGAAAATGACATTAATACCTTTTTATTTAAAGTTAAAATTAAAATGTCACAAACATGTGTTGTATTACTACAACAGTTTTTACATGGGGTTATATAAGTCATATCTTTTACTATAAATATTTATTAGAAAGATAAAATTATTTCCTACATAATTATAGTTTTTTTATAATTTTTAGACTTTAAATAAATTAATTTATTTATGACACTGTGATGATGCAATGATTACCTCATAAGTGAACGATTTAAATAAAATGAGACAATATGGTGAAATATAAGTCTTACACTTTTCAAAAACCTATTGTATGGGTGGATTAAGAAACTCTATAACCTTATACTCGAAATATATCCTTTTGGGACCTTTAGAATCCGAAAATCATTTTATAATAAAGAAATATTTTATAACATTCCAAGAGTGCCCCTCCTCTCCTCTTATAAAAGGCCCCCACCTCTACCATATTACACACAACTCTCCAGCTTTTGGCTCGGCCAAACCCTGCCCAATTCATCTCTACAAATACCTCTCTTCATCATTGAGTCATCACTTTTTTCTGAATCCTTTCCAAGGATACCTTTGAGCTAAAATCAAAGAGAGTTACCCGATTTAAAGGTAATGTCTTCCCTTGTGTTCTTTTGTATTATTTTGCTTCTCCAAACCCCTAAAATCATTTTATTAATTTTTTTTGTAACAAAACAGTATCGTAAATATACTAGAATGTTTTTATAAGATGTATTAGAGCTACACATTCACACACCTTCGTCTAATGGTTAACGGACATACTGTTTTTGTGGATGGCGAATTATTGCCTCACGAAACGATGATTGTTCAATATTATTTTAACACCTTCAAAGGTGGCTATTAAGATGTCACAATATTTATATATGATATATAATATGTTTATTTTTTCCTTAATCTTCTATATTTTTCATTTATGGCATCCCTTTATGGATTCCATTATGGGTAAGCGTGATATCTTCATTTTAGGGTGTGCGGACTACCGCACCCTCAAAGTGATTTGACTCGTTAATGCTATATGGGGGACGTATAAAGGATGGAATTAATGGTATTTCATATGATATCCTACTTTAATTATAATATAACTTTATACCATTATTATTTCATTCCATTTAATTCCAAAAAAACGAAATGAATGTAGCGTCCATGCGTACGTACGGCTTACCGTCTCCGTGAACGGTACATTTCATTTCTTATCTCCAAATGTTATGTACCAGTATAAGTACATATATATAATGGATATATATGTAATATATTACATCTAAATTATGGATATAATTATGGATTTATAATATATATATCTCTCATTTTGTTTTAATTCCATTAATATGACAAAAAATGAATGTAGCGTTCATGCGTACGTACGGCCTACCGTCTCCATGAACGGTGCTTTTAATTTTTTATCTCCAAATTCTATGGAAGAGTATGAAATTAATATATACTGGATATATATGTAATTTAATACGTCAATACTATTCTGGATATGATTTACCTATAACTACATGGAAGATACTTTTCCAACAAGTTCAATTTTTACTCATGTATCGAACATCGACAAAAACATCTGATATGAACTCACTTTATTAACCAATTATTATAAAATTATAAAATGTTATATGAACTGAATAATAATATTTAATGGAGTTCCTTAAGAAATTATAAATTGACCAAATTTTATTATTCAGGAGATTTAAGAACGATCGAGTGTTGTCGGACACGAGGTATGGGATCCTACCCCTCTCTTTCCTATTAAGAACACTCTTTTCTGTCATTCTTTTTAAGAACATCTTTCTTATGATGGGGATGTTATTTTATATTAATCTTACTGTACTTTTTTATGTTCATATTATGAGAGACCCTATTTTCTCTTATCAATCCATTTTGGAAGTTTTGAGTGGCGCCGTTAGGCTGCTGAATTTTCGTAAGAGATCCAACCTCTCTCTTTCTATTTAAGAACTCTCCTCTATGTCACTTATTTTAAGATCCTATTTTTTATGTTGGGGGATGTTATTTTATATTCCTCTTTCTGTAAATTTTATGTTAATATAATTAGAGACCCTATTTTATCTCATCAATCCATTTTTGGATGTTTTATGTGGTGCCGTTAGGCTGCTGAGTTTTCGTAAGGGATTATTCATCTCACTTTTATTCCTAAGAGATTTATGCTACAATTTCCACCATTTCTTTTTAGTGGTATATGTACTTCCCATTATTCTACTCTTTTTTTAATATAATTTCTTTAATGAGTATTTACATCAATTTTGTGTTGTTTTTCTTTCATGGGGTGTATGTTTCGAAAGATACCCAAGTCGGTAAGGGAACCTTTCACCCTCCTCTTTTTAAAAGAATTCTTTTGTTGGGTCTTTTAATTTAAATATTGTAATGTTGGGATATGTTATTCTGTATCATTATTGATGTAAATTTTATTTCCAAGTGGTGAGTTACACTTTTTATCTCTCATCAACTCATTTTCGGAATTTTGAAGTGATGCCGTTCGGCTGTCGAATTTTTGCAAGGGAACATCGTAACACAATTTTGATTCTTTGGTATAAACTTGCACTCCTTGAATATGTCATTATATTAATATTTGTGAAACCCCTACGATTCTTTTATACTTAATATCCACTTATATTTAGTGTATTCGTTTGTCACACATAATTATGGAATTGATTTCTCCTCAATCCAAGGATACCGACTTTTTGTGGGACTTCATCTCAATCTCCTTTCATTGAGGCATATTTGGGTTTATTCACAACATTCATTTATACGGTTTATAAACCCCTTTTACTTTTATGTTTATTCAAAAGGAATTTTTTTATATGAAGTGATTTACTAAATGACAAAAGGGAATTTTTTTATCGTACGTATGTGGAGACAAAAAATTCTCCACCACCATGACCATTATTTGAGTTTCAGATTCCTCTACAAGCCATAACTTTTTTTAAATGAAAAATAAATACCATGTTTTTCTTTTCTTTTATTTTGGTATTGAAATGATTTTTATAAATTTTTTATATCAATGTGTTATATTGATATCTTGTGGTTGAAAAGTGGAAATATTATGTTTCCTTTATGCATGTTTTATGTGATACGTTTATGTTATGGTTCTTGGGAATTATTATGAAGACGGGTGGTTTCGAGATAAATTAAGGGCAGGTGAGCCCGATATAGCTCTCCAATTCATTGGGTAACTTGAAGGAGTTAAACGTTAAGGTTTCTCCAAAGAGATTTAGGGAATATACTGTGATGGGTATCTCAAACGTAACCAAGAGGGTTACTCCCAACGTAAGAATTTTATGAATGCCTCATGTTACCTTTATGCCTTATGATTTATATGATTTATTCATGATTTGATGAGTATGTTAAAATTCTTATGTTTTATGAGTAAAGTATGATTTCATACATGGACTAATGCTTTCTTTTCGTACTTTTTTATCCCATACTGAGCTTTTTATGTTCATCCCATGTTTTTGAAATGTTTTTCACAGGTCAAGGGAAAGGTGTATGATATGATGATAGTGTCAAGGAAGTGTCATGAAAGAATCCATGATTTATTTTTAATATGTTTCTGTTGATGGGAAAAAAGAATACTATCTTTTATGTAACCACTTTGTTTAAATGTGGAATGTAATTCATGACTTATGATCTAATTCTCTAAAACTCTAAACCTGAAAAGATCCTCAATGTGAATTATTAATTTAATTCAATATTAAGTAAGGTTTAAGGCTGGGGCCTTTTTGTTGGTATCCGAGGTCGGTTTAGATAACTCTAGAGGTTAGATTATTCTCTAATAATAAGTGACATTACCATAATGGTTATGATTTCAGAAAGAGTCCTAGTTTTAGATAAAGTGAATGAGTATGTATATCATAGTGTGTATCTTCCTCATTAGTACATGATGGTTTTGTTGATATACTCACACTAACATTTCTATTTTTAATGAGTGGATGGACCTAGCAGGCACCAAAGTGATGATAGGTTTGAAGGAAACTATGGTGGTTCTCTGATTAAGAGACTGGATGAAATGGGGGATTCAATGAGGAAACTCATGGTTGTTCTGAACCAACTATCAAAGAGTCATGATCAACCACTTGAACCTTGGTATGTTCTGTAATGCATCATGTATGAGATGACCAATTGATGTGGAAGTTCAACTAAATATTATAAAGGTAACCATCAGGGTTTATATGATCCTCACTTTTGAGGTAATTATGGGTTATTATATGTCAGGATGGAAAAAGAATGGCATGAGATAAACATGAGGTTAAAGTATGTTATGATAATTTTTGAAGATTTTATCTCGTTTTTGGGAATGTTTTAAGAATTATATAGTTTTGGAAAAACGACAACACGCAGACCGTGTGACAACCCGTCGCGTCAGACAAAGCTGTGGGAATCAAATCCACACCCAAAGTGCGACTGGTATTTATCGCCTACCAGGAGACTACGTGAATTCCCTGGTTAGTTTGACTAATTCTTTTTAGTTATATGATTTTATGAATCAAGAGTAAGTTTATTTTGGGTTATCTATGGAAATGATTAACCTATCATGGAGGATATGTGATTAGGTTAATTACTTTTCAATAAGAAAATTTAAGAGCAACTGATATTATTTGGAGTTAAAAGTTAATTTGTACCTTGGATGACTATGTGATTAATTCTTCCAAATATTTGGGTTTCATTCTAAGTTTGGTTTACATTGAATAATTTTATGGACAATTGTTTATCGAATGGTCTTCGTTGAACTTTGGGTTTTTTTGGACAAATTTTGGAGATTAAGAATAGATTTTCTTTTTATAAAGGATTATACTTTTGTGGATTATCTGATCTCATAATAACAATTTTGGTTTTGGTTTTTGTCTAAAGACATGGGAAATATATAGTTCTATTTTGTGGATTAGGTGATTCTCAAGAAGTTGATTATTTTACTCTTAATGCGAACAAGTCTTCCTAAATACTCTTCTTTTGGAGAGAATATGAGTTTGATTAAGGAATCTAGTAAAATTTGAAAGTCTATGTGACAAGTAAGTATGTTTCATTATGATTTAATTACGCTCAAAAATAAATTCATCAATGAAGAGTAACTTAAAACAAAAATTTTGTCTGTTAAATTTTCCTACTGGGGAATCAAATACCATTTAACCAATCACATGTTTGTGATTTTCATATGGTTAACTTTAACCTAGACATGTTTACTATCACTCTCTCTCAGAACATGACCCTTTGTTTTTTCTTCCATATACATGTTTTCCTAAATGGAATCCTAGTATGGGTTAACTCAGGAGACCTTTTTACTTCTCTTTCTTTATTTTAAAGTGATTGTTTTACTGACACTTGTTCCGATGTGGGATTTTCATTGAAGTTTCCAAGCCCAATTTTAAAATTGCGAGGACGCAATTCCCATAAGGAGGGAAGGATGTAACACCCCAGGTAAATAAAGAATATGACATTTTCACATTTATCCATATTTGTGAATAAATTATTAATATTACTTTAAAGGGGACGTTATGATTGATGGCGTACCCAATATGCAACAACGAGTTTCTTGGGAATCTTACGTTGCACTCTAATAATAAAATAATATTATTTTATATTGTAGTTAACTCCTAGCAGTTGTAATGACGGGAATGAGCAGAACTAACTACAAAATTATTATATATGTTTTTCAAATATTTTTACTTTTTACAATAAATGTTAGAAGATTAAACATGCCAATGAATCCAATTTTAAGCTTAAACATTCTAATATTCCTTCAAAGGTCAATTAACCACCTTTTGATGAAGAATCACTTTTAAATCCACTTTTTAAAAATTTTATGTGTTATATTTGATAAAATTAAATTCTTCTTTAGAATTGGGACATCAAAATTTATCTTCTGTAAATTTTTGGTATTTTTCAGATAAAGTTCATTTTTTAATGGATAGTGAAAATGTTTTATTTAAATTCAAAACCTCATTCTAATCTAAATTATTTATATGATTAGTTTATCTTTTGAATTTTTTTTAATGTGAAATTAGAATATATTTTTACATTTTAATCCAATAGTGGTCATTGGAATTAATTTCACTTTGAAATTGGACTTAAACTAGTGTCAATCTTTTAATAGATATTGTTTCTTAAAAACATGCTATTTGTTTTGAGAGCGGGAATTAATTATTAGATTAATTAATGCAAATTATATGTTTTTTATTTTTTAAAATAGAAATAATTTTTAAATTTGGATTGTCAAATATAGCATAGGGTGAATTTTTGGTATTTTTCTGAAAAACATCAATTTTTTATGAATAGTGAAACCACTAAGTGGTAGTTTAAAAACTGTATTTTCCGTTTAAATGAAACATTACAACATATGTGATTTGAAATTCAAAAATCCGACATACAAGGATGTAAAATGTGGATCAATGGGATTAAAATAATTTTTTGGTGAATAGTAACTTTTCAGTTTTTAATCGTGATTAGAGGTAATTAGTGTAATTTAAGGTAAAAATAATTTTATAATAATATGAAATGACCTTGGCACATGTTCTACCCTTATTGAATGAGTCATGACCGACCAATAAAATCCATGGGTCAACTTGGAGACCCCATGGAGCCACTTTGATTGGAAAATTTCATTAATACCCTTTTATTTAAAGTTAAAATTTAAATGTCACAAACATGTCTTGTTTTACTAAAACAATTTTTACATAGGGTTATATAAGTAATATTTTTTAATATAAATATTCATTATAAATCTAAAAATATTTCTTACATCATGATATTTTTCTTATAATTTTTATACATTAAATAAATTAATTTATTTATGACACCGTGATGATGCAGTGAATACCTCATAAATGAACGGTTTAAATAAAATGAGAAGATAGGGTAAACTCTAAGTCTTAAACTTGACAAAAACCAATTGGATGTGTGGATTTTGAAACATTATAACCTTATCCTAGAAATATATCCTTTTTGGACCTTTAAAATCCGAGAATAATTTTATAATAAAGTAAGATTTTATAACTTTCCAAGAGTGCCCCTCCTCTCCTCTTATAAAAGGCCCCCACCTCTACCACCTTACACACACCTCTCAAGCCTTTGGCTCGGCCAAAAACTTCCCATTTCATTTCTCCAAATCCCTACCTTCATCATTGAAGCCTCACTTTGGGAATAATATGTTCCAAGGATGCCATTGAACTCAAATAAAAAAGAGTTGCCCGATTTAAAGGAAATGTCTTCCCTTATGTTCTTTGTTTTATTTTGCTTCTCCAAATCCCTAAACTCTTTTTATTAATTTTTTTTGTAACAAAACCAGTATATTAAATATACTATGATTTTTTGAAAAGAATTATTCGAGCTAAACTTTCACACACCTCCGTCTAATGGTTAAATAACATACTATTTCAACGGATGGCGAATTACTGCCTCACGAAACAATGATTGTTCAATATACTTTTAACACCTTCAAAGGGGGCAATTAAGATTTCACCATATTTATATATGATATATAATATTTTTATTTTTTCCTTAATCTTCTGTATTTTTCATTTTTGGCATACCTTTATGGTTTCCATTATGGGTAAACACGATATCATCATTTTAGGATGTGCGGACTACCGCCCCCACAAAGTGATTTGATTCGTTAATGCCATCTGTGGGACATATAAAGGATGGAATTAATGGTATTACATATGATATCCTACTGTAATTATAATATACCTTTATATCATTATTATTTCATTCAATTGAATACAAAAAAAAATAAATGAAAGTAGCGTTCATGCGTACGTACAGCTTATCGTCTCCATGAACGGTACATTTCATTTCTTATCTCCAACTGTTATGTACTATTATAAGTACATATATATAATGGATATATATGTAATATATTACATATAAACGATGGATATCATTCTGGAATTATAATATATATATCTCTCATTTTTTTAATTCCATTAATATGACAAAAAATGAAAGTAGCATTCGTGTGTACGTATGGCCTACCGTCTCCATGAATGGCGATTTTAATTTTTTTTATCTCCAACTGCTATGGAATAGTATAAAATGAATATATAATGGATATATATGATATTTAAAACATCAATAATCTTCTGGATATTATTTACTTATACCTACATGGATGATTCTTTTCCAACAAGTTCAATTTTTACTCATGTACTGAACATCGACAAAAACGTCTGATATGTACTCACTTTATTAAAAAATTATTATAACATTATAATATGTGATATTAAATGCATAATAATATTTAAAGGAGGTCCTTATGAAATTATAAATTGACCAAATTTTATTATTCCGGAGATTAAAGAACGACCGAGTCATGTCCGCCACGATGTAGGGTATCATACCCCTCTCTTTATTTTTAAGTACACTCTTTTCTGTCATTATTTTTATGCACAAATTTCATTTTATTGGGATGTTCTTTTATATTACTATTACTGTAAATTTTTATGTTCATATGATGAGAGACCCTATTTTCTCACATCAATCCATTTTGGATGTTTTGAGTGGCACCGTTAGGCTGCCGAATTTTCGTAAGAGATCCAACCTCTCTCTTTCTTTTTAAGAACTCTACTTTATGTCACTTATTGTAAGCTCCTATTTTTTATGTTGGGGGATGTTATTTTATATTCCTCTTTATGTAAATTTTATGTTAATATGATGCGAGACCCTATTTGATCTCATCAATCCATTTTTGGATGTTTTAAGTGGCGCTGTTAGGCTGCCGAGTTTTCGTAAGGGATTATTCATCTCACTTTTATGCCCAAGATATTTATTCTAAATTTTCCACCATTTAATTTGAGTGGTATATGTACTGACCATTATTATATTCTTTGTGTAATATACTTTCATTCATGAATATTTACATCAATTTTGTATTTTCCTTCTTTCATGGGGTGTATATTTCGAAAGATACCCAAGTCGGTAAGGGAACCTTTCACCCTCCTCTTTTTAAAAGAATCCTTTTGATGGGTATTTTAATTTACATATTTTAATGTTGGGATATTTTCTTATATATCCTTATTGATGTAAATTTGACGTCCAAGTGATGAGTTACCCTTTTTGTCTCTCATCAAATCATTTTCTGAATTTTGACGTGAAGCCGTTAGGCTGTCAAATTTTTGCAAGGGAACTTCTTAACCCAATTTTGATTCTTTGGGATAAACTTTCACTCCTTTAATATGTCGTTCTATGAATATGTGTGAATAACCTCTGATCGTTTTACACTTAATATCCACTTATATTTGGTTTATTCGTTAGTCACACATAATTATGTAATTTATTTATCCTTAATCCAAGGATACCATCTTTTTATGGGACTTTGTCTCAATCTCCTTTCATTGTGGCATATTTTGTTTTATACACAAAATTATTTTATACGGTGTATAAACCCCTTTTACTTTTACGTTTATTAAAAAGGAATATTTTTATACAAAGCATTTTACTAAATGACAAAAGGGAATGTTTTTGTCGTGCGTATGTGGCGACAACAACTTCTCCGCCGACGTGACCATTATTTGAGTTTCGACTTCCTCTAAAAGCCATAACATTTTTTAAATGAAAAATAAATACCATGTTTTACTTTTCTTTTATTTTGGTATTGAAAACGGTTTTCATAATGTTTTTATATCAATTTGTTATATTGATATCTTGTGATTGAAAAGTGGAAATGTTACGTTTACTTTATGCATTTTTTATGTGATAAGATTATGTTATGTTTCTTGGGAATTATTATGAAGACAGGTGGTTCTGTGATAAACTAAGGGCGAGTGAGCCCGATATAGATCTCCAATGCATTGGGTAACGCGAAGGAGTTAAACGTTAAGGTTTCTCTGAAGAAATTTAGGGAATATACTACGATGGGTATTCCAAACGTAACCAAGAGGGTTACTCCCTATGTAAGAATGTTATGAATTCCTCAAGTTACCTTTATTCCTTATGATTTCTATAATTTATTCAAGATTTGATGAGGTATGTTAAAATTCTTATGTTTTATGAGTAATATACGATTTCATACCTGGACTAATGTTTTCTTTTCGTACATTTATATCCCTTACTGAGTTTTTATGCTCATCCCATGTTTTTGAAATGTTTTTCGCAGTACAAGGGAAAAGTGCATGATATGATGATAGTGTCAAGGAAGTTTCAAGAAAGAATCCATGCTTTATTTTAAACATGTTTCCGTTGATGGGAAAAATTAATATTATATTTTATGTAACCACTTTGTTTAAATGTGGAATGTAATTCATGATTTATAATCTAATTCTCTAAAACTCTAAACCTGAAAATATCTTTAATGTGAATTATTCATTTAATTCAATATTATGTAATGCTTAAGGTCGTGGCCTTATAATAAATCAGGAAGCTATGTAACTAGTAAAAGATGGAAATCAGTGTTACCTTGCACGTATTGTTGAAAAAAGGAACTGTTCAGATTAATAATGTACTATCAGTTGAATGTAAAGGAAGAAGACATTCAGAATACTAAATTTGATACAAGATATGGCCATTATGAATTTGTAGTTATGCCTTTTGGGATAACCGATGAACCTGTTTTCTTCATGGATCTTATGAATAGAATATTTCTTGGGTTCTTGGATAATTTTTTTGTTTTGTTTACTGAGGATATTTGGGATTATTCTAAAATTAATTAGGAACATAAAAATAATTTAATGGTAGTCTGGCTAAACAAAAAAGAAAAAAACATTATGGGAAATTTTGAATGTGTGAGTTTTGGTTACAATATTTTTTCATGATCACATTGTTTCAAAAAATGTCATAAAATTTTATCATGATAAAACAAAAGATGTTGAAGAATTTCAATACCCACAAATATAAGAAAGATCTGTTTTCATGGATTAGAATGATATTTTAAGAGGTTTGTTGAAAAAATTTCACTTTTATCTAGGCCAATGACAATGATAACTTGTAAAGGTGTTTAGTTCATTTGGACAAACAAATTTGATTATACTTTTATGCAATAGAAAAGTAGATCGGTGAATGCTCTAGTTTTGGCACAACATTAAAGAGATGATGAGTTTGTTATCTGAAGTGATGCTTCATTGAAAGGACTTGGTTGTGTCCTAATGTAGAATGATCAGGTAATTTCTTATGTGTCATGTCAGTTGAAACCTCATGAGTTAAATTACCTTACACATGATTTGGAATTAGATGTTATTGTTGTTTCATTGAAAATTTGGATGCATCATATGTAAAGAGTAAAATGTGAAATATATACTAACCAAAATAGTTTAAAGTTTATATTTACTCAGAATGAATTGATCATAGGAGAGAAGATATGGATGGAATTAATCATGGATTATTATTTTACGATTCATTACCAACTAGGAAATCAAATAACGTGGAAGATTATTTGAGTCGGAAATGTAATGCTACATTAACCATGTTATGTTTGGAACAAGATCCTGTGATTAACAATTCGATGAACATTGGAAAACAAGTTTTTGCTGCAGTAAATTCCACTTTATTGTTTTACGTGTCATTGAAATCGACCTTATCCGAAATAATTAAGAAATATTAGAAGGAATATCGTGTGTTGTAGACAAAGGTAGAGTTGGTTTATAAGGGTAAGTTTTCTTAAATTTATATTTATAAAGATTATGTTTTGAGGATTGGTAAAATATTATTGGTTCTTCTTGATTTAGTGTTGAAGAATTTTTTGTTATTTTAATCTCATAGTTCTCTGTTTTCAATTCATCCTGTTAGTACTAAGACGTTCATAAATCAATGGGATTACTAATGGTGGTATGGAATGAAAATAGATATGGTTTGATTTATTTTTAAGTGTTTGACTTGTCAACAGGTTGATGAAAAATGATAGTGACTGAAAGGGATGCTCTAATTTATTCATGTGCTAGAGTGGTAAAGGGAAAAAATACCCATAGGCATTATTCTGGGATTCCCAAAGACATAACGATTTTATATTGCAATCTGTGTTATTGTTGATCGATTGACTAAATCATCTCATTTCCTCTCTATTTGAGATACTTTGTCACTAGATCAACATTCTCGGTTATATGTTAAAAAGATATTCTGGTTGCATGAAGTTCCCCTTTATATTGTATCTTATCCGGATCCCAGGATTACTTCTAACTTTTGGAAAGGCCTTCAGAATTTGTTGGTTATTGAATCGAAATTTAATACTGCTTTTCATCCTCAGTCTGATGGTAAATCAGAATGATCAATTCACACATTGGAATATATGCTACGATATTTCTCAATGTATTACTAGGGAAGTTGGGACTCACATATTTCAGTGGTTTAATTTTCTTATTATAATAGATTTCATTCCCGTATACAGATGGAAACATTCGAGGAATTATATGGAATGTAGTGTCAAAGTCTACTGTTTTGCGATGATGCAGGAGAAATAAAAACTGATGGGACCAGAATTGGTATAAGTGTTGGTAGAGAAAGTTCAGTAGATTCAAAATTACATGAGAAGAGCTCACAATATGAACAAATGTTTTTTGAGTAACCAGAGGTAGGATATTTTTATTGAGATAAGTTATCAGGTATTTTTATAGGTTCTCTATGGAAATGTGTGAAGCGTTTTGGCATGAATGGAATATTAAATTCGAGGTTCATTGGACCTTCCCAAATCCTAGGGAAAGATGGATCAATTTCATATAAAGTGGACTTACGTCCAAGTTTATCCCAGGTACAATTTTTTCATGTTTTAATGTTGAGAATATATATTGTAGATCCATCTCATGTTTTGAGTCTAGATGTAGTTTAGTTATAAGACAAACTTTCTTATAAGGAATAACAAGTCCAAATTCTTGACTTAAGGAAGAAAGTGTTGTAAAATAAGCTAATTTATTAGGTAATGGTTTTGTGTAACAACCCTACGATTGATGAGGTAACATGGAAATCAAGGAATGTAGTGAGAGATATATACCCACATTTATTTGATAAATGAATAAAATTACGAGAACACAAATGGTGCCATATGTATACTAGAATGAAAACTATTATTATAAGAAAACTCATCCAAAGAAATATGTTGGTCCCAACATCCCTGATAATCCATCGAACAAGAACGTAGCATATCCTCCAAAGTCTGAATCATTCTTCCTGACTGCCCATCTGATTGAGGATGAAAAGTTGTAATAAAATTTAATTCAGTACCCAACGACATCTGAAGGCCTTTCCAAAATTTAGAAGTGAACCTGGGATCACAGTCAGATACAATGGAGAGGAGAACTCCATGTAACCTGACTATCTCTTTAAGATACAAAATGAAAAGTTGATCTAGGGAAAAAGTATCTTGTATAGCAAGGAAATGAGCAGATTTTGTCAAGAAACCATCTATAACCCATATTGAATTATTACCGTGAGGTGTCTTCTGCAATCCCAGAATGAAGTACATGGATATATTCTCCCATTTTCAATATGGAACTGGTAAAGGTTGAAGCATCCCTTTCGGTAACTGTCACTCTGCTTTAACCTGTTGACAAGTCAAACATTTCACAGTAAAATTAGCAATATCCTTTTTCATTCCGTCCCACCAGTAATACTCCCGATGATCTCTATACATCATTTTACTGCCTGGATGAACTGAAAACAGAGAACTATGAGCTTCACATAACAACTCTCTCTTCAACTGTGAATTACACAGCACACACAATCTCTTCCCAAATCTCAAAACACAATCATTATCAATGTTGAATTCATGCAACTTACACTTCTGAACCAAATCTTCCTTTTTCTTCAACTCACTGTCTTGCTTCTGTGCTATATTAATTCTGTCTGATAGAGAAGATTTCACTGATACCTAAACCAAAATAGAAGAACATCTAAAACCAATAGATTCTATTCCAAATTTCATCAAATCTTTAACCAAATGATCATGTTCCAAACGTAACATTGTTAATGAATAATTACTTTTTCAACTCAAAGCATCAGCCACTTTATTTTCTTTTCCCAGATGGTAATGAATTATACAATCATAATCCTTGATTAATTATAGCCATCTCTAATGTCCCATGTTCAATTATTTCTGAGTGAATATATAATTTAAACTGTTGTGATCGGTATATATTTCACACATTACTCCATAAAAATGGTGCCTCCATATTTTTTAAGCGAAAATAATAGTAACTAATTCCAAATCATGTGTTGGGTAATTTACCTCATGAGTTTTCAACTGACGTGAAGCATAAGATATTACCTGATCATTATGCATGAGGACACAACCACGTCCTTTCAATGAAACATCACTATAGATAACAAACTCCCCATTCCTGAAAGGTAGTTCCAAAACTAGAGCATTCACCAATATTATTTTCAATTCTTGAAAACAATCATCACATTCTTTCGTCCAGATAAACTTAACACTCTTCCGAGTTAGCTTAGTCATTGGACTAGATAACAATGAAAAATTTCTAAAAAACCTTTTCTAATAGCCTGCCAAACCAAGAAAACTATGAATCTCAGTTACTTTTGTGGGTCTTGGCCATTCTTCAACAACCATTGTTTTTGTAGGATCAACAGTTATCCCATCTTTAGAAACAATGTGACCACAGAAAAAAAATTTTTGCAACCAAAACTCACTCTTTCTGAATTTCCCATACAATTTTTTTAAGGTTTTCAAAATAACAATTAAATGTCTTTCATGCTCCTCTTTACTTTTAGAAAACACCAAAATATCATCAATGAAAACAACCACAAACTTATCCATGAACTCATGGAAAATTCTATTCATAAGGTCCATGAATACAAAAGGTGTATTGGTTAGCCCAAAAGGTATTACTAAAAATTCATAATGGCCATATCTTGTACGAAACGACATCTTTGAAATATCATCTTCCTTTACCTTCAACTGATGGTACCCTGATCTTAAGTCAATATTTGAAAAATACGAGCTTTCTGGAGCTGATCAAACAAATCATTGATATGAGGCAAAGGATATTTGTTCTTAACAGTAATGTTATTCAAGGTTCTATAATCAATGCAAAGTCTAATTGAACCATCTTTCTTTTTAACAAATAAAACTGGGGTACCCCATGGTGATGTGCTAGGATGAATGAAACCTTTCTCTAATAAATCGTGCAATTACTCCTTCAACTCTAAAAGTTCAATTTGTGCCATTCGAAAAAAGGGTTTTGAAATTGGCTTAGCATCAGGAACTAGGTCAACAGTAAACTCATCTTGCAGATCTGGTATTATTCCAGGAAACTCATCAGGAAAAACATCTGGATACTCATTTAAAACCGGCACATCATAAATCTGAACAGTTCCCTTGTTTTCTACAATATTTGCAAGGTAACATTCATTTCCATCTTTTACAAGTTTCTCGGCCTCTTGATCTGTTATCAACAATAAGGGTTCATTCTTATACACAAACTGAAAGTCATTCTGAAAAAAACTTCTTTATCTCTATAGTCAATCTTATCATGGTAAATAGAGAGCCAATCCATACCAAAGATAACATCAAATTTGAATATAGGTAAAACAGTAAGGTTTTCAAGTAGGTTCTTTCCACGGATAAGGACTGTAAGACTCTTATAAATTCTTTTTTCCTCAACATTTCCCCCAGGTGTTTTTACCACAAGTTCATGAGTCATTTCTTGAGATGGTATTCCAATTTTACTAGAAAAGTTTTCAGAGATGAAAGAATGTGTAGAGCCTGAATCAAACAACACACTGGCATATTCTGAAAAAAGAAACAAAGTACCTGATACAACATCATTTGATTGCCCATCATCTGATGAAGTAGTTTCAAAGGATTTCACCACCCCTTTCTGCTTTTAGACTAACTGATTCACATCACTCGAGCTCTTTGTCGAAAAATCTTCGGCATAGTGACCCATATCATTGCACTTAAAAAATTTCACTAACTGTAAATAAAATTTGGTCTTACCATCACCCTGATCTTCTTTAGTGCAATCATGAGCCTTATGTCCAATCTTACCACATCGGTATCACTTTCCATAATTCATGAGACATTCCCCAGCAATCCTTTTACCACATTTATCACAAACTGGAATCCTATTTTTCTTACCAGCAGACCTTTTTAAAGAATTCTTCCCTATCTCCTACCACCTCGGTCTCTTCTTTTGGTGGTTGTTATAGAACACTTGATCATCAGTAAACTCCATTTCCACCTTCTCATCACATCAAACAAGATTTTCATAACTTTTGAACTCACTAGAATCTAATGACCTTCAATATATTAGCTTTAATCCTGAGTAAAAATGATTTATTTTACTATCAAGGTCTCGGATAAAATTTGGAGCATACCTTGCCAATCGATTGAACCTCTCTTCATAAGAAGCCACTGAGTCGTCCTCATGCCTCAATTCCAAGAATTCGAACAGCCTTAGGAAAATACTTCTCATGTAACATACCTTTGGATTCATCCCAGTCGAGAGTATCAATCTCATCAGCTTCCCTGATATTTTTAACCATCGACCACCACTAATATGTTTCACCCTACAAAAGATAAATTGCAAGACTAACCTTTTGATTTTCTGGACACCCCATGACATCGAAAATCTTCTCCAGTGCTTTAATCCACCATTCAACTAGCACATGGTCAGATGATCCTCTAAATGATGAGGATATTGCCTCATAAAATGTTCCACCACTGACATGTTCCTCTGTGGTTGATCTAGCTAATCTCGTGCATGAATACCACCATCATTTATCACATGAGTCAACTGTTCCATTACTATAACAACCAATTCAGTTCCAATTACGACCATCTCAGGATGCTGATTTGGAATGTCATTTCCTTCTGTATGCCTTCCTAGCACTGCTTCCCTGTTTCCTCTACTGAAAACCATTCTGAACAAACATGTCTTAGATAAAGCAACATGATAATCTTCAATTTCTATATCATTTAAATTTGACCATAATAAAAAAATTTGGATAATAATTCAATAGAATTATAACTCCTAAAGTTATCTAAACTGACCTCTAATACCAACTATAAGGCCCCAGCCTTAAACATTAATTAATCTTGAATTACATCAAGAATACAGATTGAGGATCTTTTCATGATTAGTGTTTTAGAGAATTAGATCATAAATCATGCATTACATTACACATTTAATCAAAGTGGTTACATAAAAGATAGTACTCATTTTTCCCATCAACAGAAAAATATTTAAAATAAAATATGGATTCTATAATGACACTTCCTTAACACTATGATCCCATCATGTACCCATCCCTTGACCTGTGAAAAAACATTTCAATAACATGGGATGAGCATAAAAAGCCCAGCAAGGGATATAAATGTACAAAATGAAAACATTAGTCCATGTATGTAATCATACTTTACTCATAAAACATAATCATTTTAACATACCTCATAAAATCATGAATAAATCATAGAAATAATAAGACATAAAGGTAAATTGAGGCATTCATAACATTCTTACGTAGGGATTAACCCTCATGGTTATGTTTGGAATACCCATCACAGTATATTCCCTAACTCCCTTTGGAGAAACCCTAACGTTTAACCCCTTCGCGTTACCCAATGCATTGGATAGATATATCAGACTCACCCACCCTTAGTTTACCAAAGAACCACCCATCTTCATAACAATGCCCAAGTACCATAACATAATCGTATCACATAAACCATGCATAAAGGAAACATAACATTTAAACTTTTCAATCACATGATATCAATACGAAAAACTGATATAAAAACATTATCAAAACCATTTTCAATACCAAAATAAATGAAAAGTAAAACATGGTATTTATTTTTCAATTTTTTAAAAAAGATATGGCTTGTAGGGGAATCCTAAGCTCAATTAATAGTCACGGTGGCGGAGAAGTCGTTGTTGTCGCATTCGTATGACAAAAAACATTCCCTTTTGTCGTTTAGTAAACGATTCATTTAAAAAGATTCATTTTGAATAAACCTAAAATTCAAAGGGTTTTATACACCTTATAAAATAAATTTTTGTATAAAACCAAATATTCCTCAATGAAAGGAGATTGAGACGAATTCCCATACCTCGGGTCTGACTTGAATCGATCGTTCTTTAATTTCCTCAATAATAATCTTGAGAAAATTTCTACTTATTAAGAACGTTTTTCAATTTCATTATTCATTTTATATCACTTATTACCATGTTTTGAACACTATGTAATTATTTATGTTAATAATGGTCGTTTTGACGATCATGGGTACTTGAGTCAAAAATAAACTCTTAATAATTATAAGTTGTTCATGTGGAAAAATATTAATTATATCCAGAATTATATTCATGATGTAGATAACATATATATCATATATATCTTGTATATACATGAATTTATAAAATTACATAACATTTAGAGGTAAGAAATTAAATGAACTGTTCATAGAGATGGTATGCCATACGTACGCATGAACGCTACTTTCATTTCTATTTCGTATTTAATGGAATTGAATCATAATGATATAAAGGTATATTATAATTCCAGTATAATATCATATATAATATCATTAAATCCATCCTTTATATGTCCCACATATGGCATTAATGAATCAATTCACGTTGAGAGGGCGGTTGTCCTCACTTCCTAAAATGAAGATATTGTGTTTACCCATAATGGAAGCCATAAAGGTATGCCATAAATGAACAATACATAAGCTTAAGGAAAATATAAACATATTATATATAATATATACATATAGTGTCATCTTAATGGCCACCTTTAAAGGTGTTATAAGAATATTGAACAATCATTGTTTCGTGAGGGAAAAATTCACCATCCACGGAAACAATATGTTCTTTAACCATTAGACGTAGGTGTGTGTAAGTGTATCACATATAATTCTTATAACAAAATAAATTTTATTTAACATAATGGTGTTGTTAAAAATGAAATGAAGAAAAAGAGTTTAGGGGATTGGAGAAGCAAAACAAAACAAAAGAACATTAGAGAAGACTTTACCTTTAAATTGGGTAACTCGTCTTGGATTGTACCAAAAGGGTTTCTTGAAGAGCTTTCTCCCTAAGGTAAGGCTTCTAGGAAGAAGTGAGGTATGGGGAGAGATAAAATGTGTAGATATTGTCTGATCCAATGTTTGGATAAGTGTGTGTAAAGAGGTAGAGATGGGGGCCTTTTATAAGAGGAGAGGAGGGTCACTCTTGGAATGTTATAAAATGTTACTTTATATTGAAAAGTGTTTCAGATATAAAAGGTCCCACATTGATATATTTCAAGGATAAAGTGATAAGGGTTCTAAATATACTCATACAATAGGCCTTTAACAAGTGTATGTATTATATTTTACATTATCTTTTAATTTTATTTAAATCTTTCATTAATGAGGTAATCCCTGCATCATCATGATGTCATAAATAATTTAATTTATTTAATGTCTAAAAATTATAAAAAAAATACTATGATGTATGAAATATTATTATATTTAAAATTACTATTTAAAGTCTAATATATAATTTATTTAGACTAAATTAAAAATGTTTTACTCAGGTGATTAATTCGTTGTTATATCTACCTTTCATTAAAAATAAAAAGATAAAAAATCATTATCACACAAAAGTGATTCCATGGGGTCCCCAAGTTTGGCACAAGGCATTCCATGGCCAGACATGACAAAAAAAGTAGCATTAGGACACATTTTGGGGTCATTTGTTGTTATTATGATATTATTTTATTATCCTTAACTACCTGATTACTAATTAATCAAGATAATTAAAGACAATTACCGTCGTTACTATTCATAATGTCAGAAAACAAAAGAGTATTGATTACCTAATTTGAACCTTCTGATTCCAAATATGTAATCCATTTTAAAAAATTCCAAACATATAAATTTCAATAATTAATTTAAAAATAATTCTCGTTGTCAAAAAAATAGCGGGTTTTTTAGAAACAATATCTATGAAAAGTTTAGTTTTTGGTTAGACCAATTCCAATGTGAAATTAATCACAATGACCACCATTGGATTAAATGGTAAAAATGTATTATATTTACACTTTAAAACCAATTAAAAAAATTCAAACCATATAACTAAATTATTTGAAAATGCAGTTTTGATGTAAAATGCAGTATTTTTCACTATTCATTAAAAAATGAACATTGTAAGATTAATAACAAATAATTTATCCAAAGTAAATTTCAATGTCCCAATAATAAATAATAAGTTCATTTTTATAGATAGAGCTTATAAAATTTTCAAATGTTTGATTTAAAAATGGTTTTCCATCAAAAGGAAGTAAAATAATCTTTTAAAAATATTTGTGTATTCCACGCTTAATATTGGATTTATTCCCATTTTATGCCTCTAAAACACTATATAATTCATAAATAGACATAGATAAGAATATCTATTATTCATTAATTATTTGGGATGTTATAGAATTCTAGGAAACTACCTTTCTGTTAACTTTAAACTATGAAATGTAAAAGTAAGAAATTAAGTGTTCCATTTTCATTGTCCTTGGTTTATTATCATAGTAGAAAAATACTGATGTTGTTCTTATATAAAATCATCATATCTTATCAAGAAATTTCAAAAAAATATATAAATCATGTAGTTTATTCAATGATTTATTTTTTATAATAAAAAATTGAAAACAAGGAATAATTAATATAAACATGGTTATGAAAAGTGAAAAAATATAATTTCAAATTCTAAACATAAGGAACCAAAGAAATGTGTTGTGATGTATATATTGAATATTGGTTAAAATTATTTTATGAGTAATGAATAATAAATTTATTATATGTTTTCTTTATGGGTTTGGGTATAAGGTTTTCTTGAAAAAAAAAGATACTTACAAAAAAAATGATGTTAATAATATAAAAAAACTACTCTTAATTAAAGTTTATTTTTCTAATAAAAATTTCGTAATTGTATAATGGATCCATGATTTAATCCATAAAATTGAGTGTAATACCTCATGATGGGAATACATTAATGTATACTCTTTATTTTATTATCTGACCTTAACATGATGGAATGTATCATTTTTATTTTATTATCACAATATATTTAAATTAAATCATTGATTCTATGTAATATTTTATGATCTAAAACAAATAATTATATTAATAATATTTCATTTTCTATATTAAAAGATTAATCATTCTATAAAAATTATATAATCAGGGACAATTTAATATATAATTCTTCTACAACTCACATTACCACAATTTTGGGAGAATATATTGCATAACCATTAAAATATATTTTTATAATTGATAATGCAGATAGAATTAGTGTATACACTTACCACATGATACAATATCCGTAATATAATAAGAATATAATATTTATTCTTCTTGGGAACATCTGCATGGTTTTAATTACTACCAAATGTATCTCTTTGAAGTCTTGTTGATACCTTCCAAATTTGATTAGAGAATACACATTATCAATCCTAATATACAGAATGGAATATTCCATGAATATAATTACTAATGTCTATGTGAATGTTATTTTATTTTTTATTTTTTTCATTCTTTAATTTCATATTCTTGTGAAAATATTTATACCATGTGACATTGGTTCCAATCATCTATAAATTTTTTCTTTTGTACATCATTGAGATAAGTGACATTACCATAATGGTTAGGATTTCAGAAAGAGTCCTAGTTTTAGATAAAGTGAATGAGTAAGTATATCATAGTGTGTATCTTCCTCATTAGTACATTATGGTTTTGTTGATATACTCACACTGACATTTCTGTTTTTAATGAATGGATGGATCTAGAATGCACCAAAGTGATGATAGGTTTGAAGGAACCTATGGTGGTTTTCTGATTAAGAGACTAGATGAAATGGGGGATTCAATGAGGAAAATCATGGTTGTTCTGAACCAACTATCAAGGAGTCATGATAAACCACTTGAACCTTGGTATGTTCTGTAATGCATAATGTATGATATGACCAATCAATGTGGAAGTTTAGGTAATAATTATAAAGGTAACCATTAGGGTTTATATGATCCTTACTTTTGAGGTAATTATGGGTTATTATATGTTATGATGGAAAAGTAAAGGCATGAGATAATGTTGAGGTTAAAGTATGTTAAGATTATTTTTGAAGATTTTATCCCATTTTGGGGAATGTTTTAAGAATTATATAGTTTTGGAAAAAGAACAATACACAGACCGTTTGACAACCCTTCGTTTCGGACAAAGCTGCAGGAATTGAACCCACAACCAAAGTGTGACTGGTATTTATCGCCTACCACTGGACTATGTGAAGTCCCTGGTTAGATTGATTAATTCTTTTTAGTTATATGACTTTAGAAATCAATAATAAGTTTATTTTGGGTTATCTATGGAAATGATTAACCTATCATGGAGGATATGTGATTAGGTTGATTACTTTTCAATATGAGAATTTTAGAGGAACTGATGTTATTTGAAGATAAAAGTTAATTTGTACCTTGGAATAGTATTTGATTAATTCCTTCAAATATTTGGGTTTCAATCTTAGTTTGGGTTACTTTGAAGAATTTTATGGACAATTGTTTATCGAATGGTCTTCATTGAACTTTGGTTTTTTTGGACAAATTTTGGAGATTAAGAATAGATTTTCTTTTTATAAAGGATTATACTATTCTGGATTATCTGATCTCATACTAACAATTTTGGTTTTGGATTTTCTCTAAAGACATGGGAAATATATAGTTCTATTTTTTGGATTAGGTGATTCTCAAGAAGTTGATTATAGTACTCTTAATGCGAACAAGTCTTTCCAAATACTCCTCTTTTGGAGAAAATATGAGTTTGATTAAGGAATCTAGTAAAAGTTGAAAGTCTTCTTGACATGTAAGCATGTTAAATTATGATTTAGTTAAGTTAAAAAATAAATTCCTCAATGAAGAGTATCTTAAAACAAAAATGATTTTTGTTATCTTTTCATACTGGGGAATCTAATACCATTTAACCCATCACAACTTTGTGATTTTCTTATGGTTGACATTCTCCTAGACATGTTTACTATCACTCTCCCTCAGAACATGACCCTTTGTTTTTTCCTCCATATCCATGTTTTCCTACATGGAATCCTATTATGGGTTAACTCGGGTGACCTTTGAACTTCCCTTTATTTATTTTAAAGTGATTGTTTTATTGACTCTTGTTCTGATATGGGATTTTCAATGTAGTTTCCAAACCCAATTTTAAAATTGCGAGGACGCAATTCCCAAAAGGGGGAATGATGTAACACCCCATGTAAATAAAGAATATTATATTTTCACATTTATCCATATTTGTGAATAAAATATTAATATTACTTTAAAGGGGACGTTATGATTGATGTCGTACCCAATACGCAACAACGAGTTTCTTGGGAATCTTACATTGCACTCTAATAATAAAATAATATTATATTAAATGGCAGATAACGCCTACCTGTTGTAATGACGGGAATGTGCAGAACTAACTACAAAATGATTATATATGTTTGTCAAGTATTTTTACTTTTTACAATAAATGTTAGAGGATTAAAAATGCAAATGAATCCAATTTTAAGCGTAAACATTCTAATATTCTTTAAACGGTCGATTAACCGCCTTTTGATGAAGAACCTATTTTAAATCCACTTTTTGACAATTTTATGTGTTATATTTGACAAAATAAAATTATTCTTTAAAATATGGACATCAAAATTTACTTTGTGTAAATGTTTGTTATTTTTCTGATAATGTTCATTTTTTAATGAATAATGAAAAATGTTGTATTATAATTCAAAACCACTTTTTTAATCTAATTTATTTATATGATTATATTATCTATTGAATTGTTTTTAAATTTAAATGAGAATATATTTTTACCTTTTAATCCAATAGTGGTCATTGGAATTAATTTCACTTTGAAATTGGACTTAAACTAGTGTCAATCTTTTAATAGATATTATTTCTTAAAAACACGCTATTTGTTTTGACAGTGGGAATTAATTATTAAATTAATTAATGCAACCTATATGTTTTGAATTATGTAAAATAGAAATCATTTTTGAATTTGTAATATCAAATATAGCTTAGGGAGAATTTTCGGTATTTTTCTGAAAAAATTCAGTTTTTGATGAATAGTGAAACCACTAAGTGGTAGTTTAAAAACTGTTATTTTCGTTTCAATGAAAATTTAACACATCTGTGGTTTGAATTTCAAAAATCTAACAAACATGGATGTAAAATGTGGTTCAATGGTATTAAAATAATTTTTTGGTGAATAGTAAGTCTTAAATTTTTAATCGTGATTAGCGGTAATTAGTGTAATTTAAGGTAAAGATAATGTTATAATAAAATGAAATGACCATGAAACATGTTCTAACCTTATTGGATGAGTCATTGACGACCAATAAAATACATGGTTCAACTTGGGGTCCCCATGGAGCCACTTTGATTGGAAAATGACATTAATACCTTTTTATTTAAAGTTAAAATTAAAATGTCACAATCATGTGTTGTTTTACTAAAACAACTTTTACATGGGGTTATATAAGTCATATATTTCACTATAAATATTAATTAGAAAGATAAAAATATTTCACCCATCATGATATTTATTATAATTTTTATACATTAAATAAATTAATTTATTTATGACACTGTGATGATGTAGTGATTACCTCATAAATGAACGATTTAAATAAAATGAGAAGATAGGGTGAAATATAAGTCTTACACCTGTCGAAAACATATTTTATGGGTTTATTTAGAAACCTTATCACCATATACTCAATATATTTCCTTTTGGGACCTTTAAAATCCTAAAATCATTTTATAATAAAGTAATATTTTATAACTTTCCAAGAGTGCCCCTCCACTCCTCTTATAAAAGGCCCCCACCTCTACCACATTACACATCTCTCAAGCCTTTAACTCGGCCAACCCCTACCCATTTAATCTCTCCAAATCCCTCTATTCATCATTGAAGCCTCACTTTGGGCAGAATCCTTTCCAAGGAAGCCTTTGAGCTCAAATCAAAAAGAGTTACCCGATTTAATGGTAATGTCTTCCCTTGTGTTCTTTTGTATTATTTTGCTTCTCAAAACCCATAAAATCATTTTATTAATTTTTTTTGTAACAACACTAGTATCTTAAATATTCTAGGATGTTTTTATAATAAGTATTCAAGCTACACTTTCACACACCTCCGTTTGATGGTTAAATAACATACTGTTTATGTGGATGGCGAATTACTGCCTCACAAAATGATGATTGTTCAATATTATTTTAACACTTTCATAGGTGGACAATAATATTTCTATATATTTCAATATTATTTATAATATTTTTATGTTTTCCTTACTCTTATTTATTTTTCATTTATGGAATACCTTTATTGTTTCCATTATGGGTAACACGATATCTTCATTTTAGGATATGCGGACTACCACCCCCTCAGAGTGATTTGATTCGTTAATACCATATGTGGGACTTATAAAGGATGGAATTAATGGTATTACATATCATATCCTATTGCAATTATAATATACCTTTATATCATTATTATTTCATTCCATTGAATACAAAAAAAAGGAATGAAAGTAGCGTTCATGCGTACGTACGGCTTACCGTCTCCATGAACGGTACATTTCATTTCTTATCTCCAAATGTTATGTACTATTATAAGTACATATATATAATGGATATATATGTAATATATTACATCTAAATTATGGATATCATTCTTGATTTATAATATATATCTCTCTCATTTTGTTTTAATTCCACTAATATGACAAAAAATGAAAGTAGCATTCATGCGTATGCACGGCCTACCGTCTCCATGAACGGTGCTTTTAATTTTTTATCTCAAAATGCTATGGAATAGTATGAAATGAATATATACTGGATATGAACTCACCTTATTTACCAATTATTATAACATTATAATATGTGATATGAACTGAATAATAATCTTTAATAGATTTCCTTAAGAAATTATAAATTGACCAAATTTTATTATTCAAGAGAATAAAGAATGATCGAGTCATGTCGGACATGAGGTAAGGGATCCTACCCCTCTCTTTCTTTTTAAGTACACTATTTTCTGTCATTCTTTTTAAGAACATATTTTTTATGATTGGGATGTTCTTTTATATTACTCTTGATGTACATTTTAATGTTCATATTATGAGAAAAGCTATTTTCTCTCATCAATCCATTTTGAATGTTTTGAGTGGCATTGTTAGGCTGCCGAATTTTCGTAAGAGATCCAACCTCCCTCTATCATTTTAAGAAATCTCCTTTATGTCACTTCTTTTAAGCTCATCTTTGTTATTTTCGGGGATGTTCTTTTATATTCAACTTTCTGTAAATTTTATGTTAATATTATGAGATACCCTATTTGATCTCATCAATCCATTTTTGGATGTTTTATGTGGCTCCGTTAGGCTGCCGAGTTTTCGTAAGGGATTATTCATCTCACTTTTATTCCCAGGAGATTTATTCTACATTTTCCACCATTTCCTTTGAGTGGTATATGTAATTCCCATTATTCTACTCTTTGTGTAATATACTTTCGTTTATGAGTATTTACATCAATTAGGTATTTTCCTTCTTTCATGGGTTGTATGTTTCGAATGATACCCAAGTCAGTAAGGGAACCTTTCACCCTCCTATTTTTAAAAGACTCCTTTGGTTGGGTCTTTTAATTTTTATATTTTAATGTTGGGATATGTTATTCTATATCTTTATTGATTTACATTTTATGTTCAAGTGATGAGTTACCCTTTTTATCTCTCATCAACTCATTTTCTGAATTTTGAAGTGATGCCATTAGGGTGTCGTATTTTTGAAAGGGAACATCTTAACCCAATTATGATTCTCTGGGATAAACTTTCACTCCTTGAATATTTCGTTCTATGAATTTTTTTGAATAACCTCTAATTGTTTACACTTAATATCCACTTATATTTTGTGTATTCGTTTGTCACACATAATTTTTTAATTGATTTATCCTTAATCTAAGGATACTGACTTTGTATGGGACTTCGTCTCAATCTACTTTCATTGAGGCATATTTTTTTTATACACAACATTCATTTATACAGTGTATAAACCTCTTTTACGTTTATTCAAAATGATTCTTTTTATACGAAGCATTTTACTAAACAACAAAAGGGAATGTTTTTTTCGTACGTTTGCAGCGACAAAAACTTCTCCGCCGCCGTGACCATTATTTGAGTTTCAGCTTCCTATATAAGACATACCTTTTTTTAAATGACCAATAAATACCATTTTTTACTTTTTTCTTATTTTAGTATTGAAAATGGATTTCATAGTGTATTTATATCAATGTTTTATATTGATATCTTGTGATTGAAAAGTGAAAATGTTATGTTTCCTTTATGAAAGTTTTATGTGATACGATTATGTTACGGTTCTTGGGAATTATTATGAAGATAGGTGGTTCCGTGATAAAATAAGGTCGGGTGAGCCCGCTAGACCTCTCCAATGCATTGGTTAACATGAAGGAGTTAAACGTTAAGGTTTCTCCGAAGATATTTATGGAATATACTGTGATGGTTATTCCAAACGTAACTAAGAGGGTTACTTCCTACGCAAGAATGTTATGAATGCCTCAAGTTACCTTTATGCCTTATCATTTCTGTGATTTATTCATGATTTGATGAGGTACGATAAAATGATTATTTTTTATGAATAAATTACAATTTCATATATGGACTAATGTTTTCTTTTCGTACTTTTATATCCCTTACTGAGCTTTTTATGCTCATCCCATGTTTTTGAAATGTTTTTCACAGGTCAAGGGAAAGGTGCATGATATTATGATAGAGTCAAGGAAGTGTCAAGAAAGAATCCATGTTTTATTTTAAATATGTTTCTGTTCATGGGAAAAGTGAATATTATCTTTTATGTAACCACTTTGTTTAAATGTGGAATGTAATTCATGATTTATGATCTAATTCTCTAAACACTAAACCTGAAAACATCCTCAATGTAAATTATTCATGTAATTCAATATTATGTAAGGTTTATGGTCGGGGCCTTATAATAAATCATGAAGCTATGTAACTAGTAAAATATGGAAATGAGTGTTACCTTTCACGTATTGTTGAAAAAAGGAACTGTTCAGATTAATAAGGTAGTATTAGTTTAATGTAAAGGAAGAAGACATTCAGAATACTACAATTCATAATAGATATAGCCATTATGAATTTGTAGTTATGCCTTTTGGGATAACCAATGAACCTATTGTCTTTTTGGATCTTATGAATAGAATATTCCATGAGTTCTTGGATAATTTTTTGGTTGTGTTTATTGATGATATTTGGATTATTCTAAAATTAATTAGGAACATGAAAATCATTTAATGGTTGTCTTGCTAACCAAAAAATAAAAATACTTTATGGGAAATTCAGAATGTGTGAGTTATGGTAACAATTTTTTTTCAAGGTCACAATGTTTCAAAAAATGTCATAAAATTTGATCATGATAAAACAAAAGATGTTTAAGAATTTCCCATACCCACGAATATAAGCAAGATCTGTTTTCAGGGATTAGAAGGATATTTTTAGGAGGATTGTTGAAAAAATTTCACTTTTATCTAGGCCAATTACTATGATAACTAGAAAAGGTGTTATGTTCATTTGGAAGAAAGAATTTTATGATACATTTCTGCAATAGAACAGAGGATCGGTGAATGCTCTAGTTTTGGCACGACATTCGAGAGATAATGAGTTTGTTATCTATAGTGATGCTTCATTGAAAGGACTTGGTTGTGTCTTAATATAGAATGATCAGGTAATTTCATATGTGTCATGTCAGTTGAAACCTCATGAGTTAAATTATAATACACATGATTTGGAATTATATGTTATTGTTGTTTCTTTGAAAATTTGGATGCATCATCTTTAAAGAGTAAAATGTGAAATATATACTGACCACAAAAGATTGAAGTTTATATTTACTCAGAATGAATTGATCATGGGATATAAGAGATGGATGGAATTAATCACGAATTATTATTTCACAATTCATTACCATCCAGGAAATCAAATAACGTGGAAGATGATTTGAGTCAGAAATGTAATGAAACATTTACCATGTTATGTTTGGAACAAGATCCTTTGATTAAAAATTTGATGAACATAGGAAACATGTTTTTGGTGCAGTAAATTCCACTTTATTGTTTTACGTGTCAGTGAAATCAACCCTATCAGAAAGAATTAAGAATGCTTAGAAGGAATATTGTGTTTTGTAGACAAAGGTATATTTGGTTTATAAGGTTAAGTTTACTGAATTTTATATTTATAAAGATTATGTTTTGAGGATTGAGAAAATATTATTGGTGCTTCTTGATTTAGAGTTGAAAACTTTTTTGTTATTTTAATCTCATAGTTCTCTGTTTTCAATTCATCCTGTTAGTTCTAAGACGTTCATAGATCAATCAGATTATTAATGGTGATATGGAATGAAAAGAGATATGGTTTGATTTATTATGAAGTGTTTGACTTGTCAACAGGTTGATAAAAAATGATAGTGACTAAAAGGGATGCTTCAAGCTATTCATGTGCTAGAGTGGTAAAGGGAAAAAATACCCATAGAGATTATTCTGGGATTCCCAAAGACATATCGAGTTTATATTGCAATCTAGGTTATTGTTGATCGATTGACTAAATCATCTAATTTCCTCTAAATTTGAGATACTTTGTCACTAGATCAACATTCTCGGTTGTATGTTAAAGAGATATTCTGGTTGCATGAAGTTCCCCTCTATATTTTATCTTATCTGGATCCCAGGTTTACTTCTAACTTTTGCAAAGGCCTTCAGAATTTGTTGCTTACAGAATCAAAATTTAATACTGATTTTCATCCTCAATCAGAATGAGAAATTTACACATTGGAATATATGCTACGATATTAATCAATGTATTACTAGGGATGTTGGGACCGACATATTTCATTGGTTTAATTTTCATATTATAATAGTTTTCATTCCAGTATACAGATGGAAACATTCAAGAAATTATATGGAATGTGGTGTCAAAGTCTAATGTTTTTGGATGATGTAGGTGAAATAAAAACTGATGGGACCAGAATTGGTATAAGTGTTGGTAGAGAAAGTTCAGAAGATTCAGAATGACCTGAGAAGATATCACAATATAAAGAAATGTTTTTTGAGTAACCAGAGGTACGATATTTTTATTGAGATAAGTTATCAGGTATTTTTATAGGTTCTCTATGGAAATGTGTGATGCGTTTTGTCATGAATGGAATATGAAATTCAAGGTTCATTGGACCTTCTCAAATCCTAGGGAAAGATGGATCAATTTCATATAAAGTGGATTTACCTCCTTGTTTATCCTGGGTACAATTTTTTTTCATGTTTCAATGTTGAGAATATATATTGCGGATCCATCTCATGTTTTGAGTCTAGAGGTAGTTTAGTTGGAAGATAATCTTTCTTATAAGGAACAACAAGTCCAAAATTTTGACCGAAGGAAGAAAGTGTTGTGGAATAATGTAATTTATCAGGTAATGGTTTTGTGTAACAACCCTACTGTTGATGAGGCAACCTAGGAATCTGGGAATGCAGTGAGAGATAAATACCCACATTTGTTTGATAAGTGAATAAAATTACGAGAACACAATTTCCAAAAGGGGCGAAGGATGTAAAATCCCAAGTAAATATAAAATATGAAATTTAAATATTTCTGAATATTTCTGAACTAATTAATAATTTTATTTTATAGTTGATTGTATTTTTGATGGATCTCTAGACACACAACAATAAGTTTCTATTAAATCTTACGTTTCACACAACGTTGAGTTATATCTAAAAATAATATAAATATTAATATTATTTTAAATGGTATTTAACATATATCCATTGTATTGGTGGGAATGAACAACACTAACTAAAATATGATTATAAATGTGTGTTAAATGATTATTCATTTATCCAAAAAAATTCCGAAGATTAAAATGAGAAAGAATCCCATTTTAAGCACAAACACTCTAATATTCTTTAAAAGAACATTTTACCTCCATGTAATGGAGAACCCATTTTAATTCTCGTTTTTTCACGTTTTATTTTCTATTTGACAAAATATTATTATTATTTATGACCGGGACATCAAAATATACATTGGATGATATATTGGTATTTTTTTAATAATGATCATTTTTAATGAATAGTGAAAACTACTGCATTTTAATTCATAACTACTTTTTAATATAATTTATTTATATATGTTATTATAATTTCAATTTGTTTGAAATATTAATTTGATTATGTTTTTACCATTTAATCTTTTGTTGGTATTTGGATGTAATTTCACACTTAAATTGGATATAAACAATGGAAAATATTTTGAAAGTTATTTCTGAAAAACCCTCTTTTTGGTTTGGACAATGAGAATTAGTTTTAATTAAATTTCATCCATATCATTGTTTTTAAGTTGGAAAAATGGATTCCAAATTTTGAATCATGTGATCCATATTGTTTAAATAGGTAACTTTTATTTTTTGACATTATTAATATTTACTTCAGTAAATATTTTATTCTCAACAGTTAAAGGGTATATCTTGTAAATAAGGGTAACAAATAATATTATAATAATATTAAATTACCCTTACACATTTCCAAACAATATTGGATGTGATATTTTAGACCAATGGAATCATTGGGTTGATTTTGGGGCCCCATAGAGACACATGGGAGTGATAATTATATTTTATATTAAATAATTTAAAGTTTGGAAAAAAAATTACATAAGTATGAATATTTTTAGTAAAACAATTTTATATGGGGTTATATGAGGTATATATTCAAATATTAATATTTTTTGGAAATATAAAAATATTTTTTGCATCATGTTATTTTATTTAAAAATTTTAGAAATTATATAAATAAATTTAATTATGACCCAATGGTGATGCAATAATATCTTCAATAATAAAGGATTCAAATAAATGAGATTATAAAAATTAAAATAAATTTATTTCTTACCTTTTTTCCATCCTTGAATTTTATTGATTAGGATGACCTGTTATATTACAATTAATGATAGTTTTTAGAATGTATAAATTTGGTTTAGATTTTTTAAAAAGTCGTGATATGAATAGTAATAAATTTGACATAAAAGAGTTTTCAAATGAATCAATATTTTTTAAAATGATAAAATTTTCTAAAAAAACAAAAAATCTGCCAAATGACATATATGATGTTAAAATTTTAATTAATAATTTATTTTGGGACTCTTGGAAATTTATCTTAAATATATTAACTATATATTATGAATATATAGGAGGGCAGAGTAAATGTTAAATAAGTTAAAAAAGGGTTAAATAAAAAATATATGGATTTAAAAATATACAAATCCTTTGTAATTAATATTGGATGATTTTATTTTGAAATATATTTACCTTATATTCAAACTAAATATGTTTTTAACAATTGTAATATGAATATAATTTAATAATAAAATAATATTTATAAAATTTCTTAAAGAGCCTCTCCTCTCACTTATAGAAGTTCATCACCTCTATCCCATTAAACACACATCCCAAGCCCCTTGGATGATCCAAACTCTACCAAAATAATCTATTTATATACCTATATTTCTCTTATTATCATTAACATAGGCATACAACACTTTAAGGAAGCCTTTTGGCTCAAACCAAAAGGGAGTTACCTTATTTAAGGGTAACATCATCCCTCAAGTTCTCATCTTTTATTTTACATCTTCACTCCGTATTATTTTTTTATTTTTTATATACATAAAATCTCTAGTATCCTCATTATACTATTTTTTTTATGATAATTATTTAAACTACACTTACTCACACCTCCTTATAATTGATATGAACACACTTTTTCTGTGTATAGTGAATTGCTACCTCACGAAACGACGATGGTTTGATTATATCTTACCGCCTCACATGGTGGCATTTATATAGGAATTATATTTCTATGTGATATATATTATATTTATATTGTCTATATTATACTTTATTTTTCATTTATAGCATACATTTATGGTATCTATAATGAGAAAATGTGGTAACGTTATTTGAGAATGTGCGGACAACCGCCCCCTCAATGTGAAATGAATCGTTCATACCATCTGTGGAATGTATAAAAAATGGATTTAATGAAATTATTTATTATATTATACTAAATTATAGTATTCCTATGTATCAATATGTTTTCAGTCCATTAAAATTTAAAATAGAAATGAAAGTAGTGTTCATGCATACGTACGGCTTACCGTCTCCATGAACTGTGCATTTCATTTATTATCTAAAAATGTTATTACTATTATAAATACTTATGTATATATATGATATATATTATATATATGATATCTAAATCAGGAATATCATTTTTGATATAATGAAAATTTGACCCCAATGGACAACATTTAATTATAAGATGTTCATTTTGGACTCAAATACCAAATTTTGATGAAATAACCATTGATAATATAATTGAATATATGATGTTTATAATGTTGTAATAAGTGATATTATTGAAATAATAAACCTGAAAAAAGTTATGATGCAAGTATAAATTAATATCAGTTTATTAATGGTGAGATTAAGGAATGAACGGGTCAATTCAGACACATGGAAATTGACATCATCTAAATCTCCTTTCATTATGGAATATTTTGATTTATACATGACATTATTTTACACTGTTTATAAAACCCTTTTCATTTTAATATCATTCAAAGGGAATCATTTTACTGCATTTCGTTTTACTAAATGACAAAATGGAATGTTTTTTAATGTATGCGGTGACAATAAAATTTCTATCTCTGTGAGTATTATTTGATCTTTAGGTCACATAACAAGAAATATTATTTATTTTAAAAGAAAATAAATAAAATATACCATTTTTACTTTTTTGGGTATTGAAAATGGTTTTGAGAATGTATGGATAATTCCAAAGTCTTAAAATGTTAGATTACGTATAGAATATGGAAATGTTATCTTTGTTTTATATTTTTTTGTGTTGTGATTTTTTATGGTTCTTTGGCATTGTTTACATGTATGGGTGGTTCCGTTATAAACATAGTGTGGGTGATCCCGAGATAGCACTCTATTGCATTGGGTAACGTGATAGAGGTAATCTTTAAGGATTCTCCTAAGAGATTTAGGGAATAAACTGTGATGGGTATTCCAAATGTAACTCCATACGTAGCTGTGAAAGCTACAATGTAAGTATGTTATGGATTCCACAAACACCATTTATGATTTACAGAATCTATGTGTTATTCATAATTATTAGGATTTCATGAGGTATTAGAAAGAAATTATGCATGGTATGCACTGATGGACTAATGTTTTCTTCGATTATTTTATATTCATTATTAAGATTTTTATGGTCATCCCATATTTTTTTGACATGTTTTTAATAGGACATAATTATGAATTGGGTCATGGATGGGATCATGGAAAATCCATTCTGTTAAAAACATGGAAGTAGACATGACACTTTATTCATGAGTTTTTATATTATGAAAAAATGGATACGGAGTAGAAGTGTGTACATGTAATATTCAAGTTATTAGGTGTGTGTTATGACATAATTCTCTAATGCTCTATAAATAAAAATATCCTCGATGAGAATTACTAACTTAATTCATGTTTATGAAAATTTGATTCTATGTAATTATATTAATAATATTTTAAAATAACTAATATTTTATAAAATAATATTAATTAATAAAAATATAAAATTCAGTAAAAGTATAGTGATAACGATTAAAATTTCCTAAATTTTCCATTTATTGTTTTTTGGCATTTTATTATAAATATTCTGACTATTAGAATGAAGAAAACATTTTGTCATTGTATGAGTTATATAGGATTAATGAGGGTTAAATCTAAAAGATTGGAATTTTAAAATTGTAAGATCATATATAATTTTCATTGTACGATGTTATTTAGTCATATAATCATCGAATATATTTTATATAAATCAACATTGTGTAGTATTGAATATAAAATTAATTTATATTAATTTAATATTTTGAGAAAATTCAAGAGTGCCCCTCCCCTATCTTATTATAGGGAACATATTATTCTTTATTAATAAAAAAAAGGAAAAATATATACCAAAATGCATTCATATAATATCTACAAACATTATAGATCTCTCATTTTAGGTATAAAACCATACCTATTGGTTTTAATGTGTTTCAAAAATGGGTGTAGTCTAAGGAAGGGGTATCATTTTTAATCTAGTATTTTTATTGTATTTCTTCTTAAATTTCTATAAAATATTGTCAAACCATGAACAAATAATTACTAAAGTATTATAAACATAATTTTATATTTTTATGTTAATATCACTACCCAAATCTATCTCAAAATCAATCATATGGGAAAACAATTAACCATTCATGTGTCTGGTGGCCTACTACCCCACTGACTGACATAGTTCATTTTCCTTCATCGTATCTCAGGACTGGTTATTATTGTTTAATAAAATGTTTATATATGATATTCAAGAAATATTTATTATTTTTATGTAATATCATATCATTTATTGTCTTACATTATATTGAATATAAAAATGATAACAGCATTCCTGTGTACGTGTAAACTATCACCTCCACGAAGCGATATGATTCATTTTTCATGACCACAACACATGGATTAAATATATATATAAGTATATTTAAATTATTAAGATTATATTAATTATATTATTATAATTCTATAAATATAGAACAATTTATTCCTTCTTTCTATAATGATAATTGAAAAATGGGAATGTTTGTCATGTATACATATGAATTACGGTCTCCATGATAGGAACAAAATCCATTTTTTATATCCATATGTAATTGATGGATTTAAAATATTTTATTATGTATAAAATTGATTATTATATGATTTATATTTTTCTAGGGATTATATACTAACGAATACCTTGACTATTAACATCTTACAAAATTTAAATTGGACTCAAGTAATAAATTACATCTAAACATCCTACATTGACATAAATAATTATATTATTTTTATAAAATCATAATAATTAATATTATATGAATAATAAACATGAAAATTACTCACAAAAAATATTTTATTTATCTTGTTTTTATTATTTTGGAATAGGAATATTGTACAGGATGAGTCAGACTCTAGGTAGGAGTCTATTTTAACTTAATTACCCTTTTATGAAATGTTTTAATGATTTATTTTATAAATACTTTACATTCATGTCCATGTTTTGAAAATAAATTTTATGAAATTATTCATATAGATATAAAAGTTTTAAAATGGTTATATTAAAAAACCCATCAATTTTTTCTGAAAATAAAATTTTAATGGGTTTATGTAAATGAATTCATTTTAAGAATTATATTTGATGAAAAGAAATTATTTTTAACATATAAAGAATGACTGGAATTTCAACATTCATGATCCATAAATTATTTAATTCTTCCATTATATTTTTTCATAAATATTTACAAAGGATATAGTTTCATTATTATGTGTGTGGTTTTTAGATTTTAAATTATTCTTACAATAAAAGGTTATTTTGATATCAAAAACTATTTTACGCTTGGATTTGAATGAATTTTCAAGGTTTATATTCATGATTTAGATATTTTAAATTATATATGATGGTTTTAGACCCATTAATGCTCATAGGTGTGCCTGATAATGCCTATAATAATGGTTGATTTCCCTTATAGATCGTGAAAAATTAGTGAGAATGATATAGCTCATGTGAAGGGTGGGACCCATTATAACTCTCCAAATAATTGGGAACACCTAAGATGGTAGTCGATCATATGGTAATTCAATTTGTAAGGGTTAATTTAATAGTGATATGGAATTTATGTCTGAAGGTACCTCTGTTATTATTCATTTTTTGATAATTATTGTTTAATAAATTGTTATTAATGGGTTTTTATGTTTTCACATGACTAAGGATTTACATTCTTTATGTCCCTTCATGATATTTTTGTGCTCATTCAATTTTTTTTTAAAATCAAAGGGCTGAAATATTCTTAAGGAAAAAAGTAGATGACATTATGAAAGTATTTAAGATGTTTCATGAGAAAAATAATTTATTATTTTAAAATGGTCACCTTTGTTGAAAAAATGGATATTGATTATAAGTATCAAATTATAATTTATAAGTTTTCACTGTACGATTTTGTCCTAAAAATCAAAACATTAAAGAACCTTTAATGTGAATTGCAGTTAAAAACACTATAACATGAAATGCTTAATAGATAGCACTGAATGTATCCTAATCCACTATGGGATTTTTAAAATAATTTTAAATACATGTCCATTGATATAATATTGTGTTCATTAATTAGGACTCTATCCAAGTCTATTTGTATCTATTTTCATTACTATAAAAATATAGTGGCCTACACGGTATCCATCCATCTTTTAGGATATGCCAAAATTAAAATAAAATATATTTTCCTCAATATTAATATTTTCTATGTTAGTGTTTTTATAATAATATTATCAAATATATTTAGATTAAATAATGATTTTTTATAGATATATTCACAATTACATTCTAGAGAAAGGTTAATTAAATTTTATAAAAATATAAAAATATAATGAAAAAATGGATAAAGAACAGTATTATGTAATAGTTGTTCAAAATAAAATGTTCTCATCCAATATTTACAACCTCATTACTCTTTCAGGGTTGTGGATCCTACTAAGATATAATAAGATTTGAAGTGGAGTTAAAACACTTTTATAGAATTATTTTTATAGTAGAGAAACTACTAGAATATAATTTTTAAATGTTGAAAAACAAATTATAAAATTAATCTTTTACCATGGTATATCCTATTAAGGAAAAATGATTATATGAGGTAAAAGAAAAAACTAGTATTGTAAATTAAGGGAAACAAATTAATTAAGAATGAATTAAAATAGAAAAATGAACAAACATAATTAGAATAACCAATATTTAAGGTTTTCTCAAATTCTTGTTTGAAAAATCATATCTTGGGATCAATCAATATCACTATGAATGTAACTATATTTCCAATGGTGGTAATTTGTTCTCTTTCATCTTTCTTTTATAAATATATCACTATAAATTGTTATTTTCTGTGATTTAAAAATTAAATGTTCTACAAGCGATCTAAAATAATATAAATCTCATGATTTACATTGTTTTTAATTTATTTTTGATGTGTTATCATATGATCACTTCTAATGTTAGTGGTTAATAAATAAATAATTACCATATTTTCTTTTAAATTAATGAAAAATAAATCATTATATCATCTCCCTAAACATAAATCATTCTTCATTTACTATGACTTCCTACATGGAATGATGGTAATGATTTCATATTACTTTACTATTTTTAGTGTATGAAATAGGAAATATAAACATTCAATAATTTTATCATTGTTAATGGAAATATAGTGTTTGGATTATTATATTTTCATGGATTTTTTTGTAAAGAATTAGCACTCTACCATAGAATATGATTTAGCACCAATTAGCCTTCATGAATGAATTATAATATTTTTTCTACATCCTAATACAATGATTTCATTTTAAATATCTATATATGATCATAATCCCTAAAAAATTTCTAAGGCCCCAGCCTTGAACATTACTTAATATTGAGTTACTTAAATAATAAACGTTGAGGATCTTTTCAGGTTTAGAGTTTTAGAGAATTAGATCATAAATCATGCATTACATTCTAAATTTAAACAATGTGGTTACATAAAATACAGTACTCATTTTTTCCATCAACGGAAACATATTTAAAATAAAACATGGATTCTTTCTTGACACATCCTTTACACTATCATCACATCATGTACCCTTCCCTTGAACTATGAAAAAACATTTCAAAAACATGGGATGAGCATAAAAAGCTCAGTAAAGGATATAAAATTACGAAATGAAAACATTAGTCCATTTATGAAATCATACTTTAATCATAAAACATAATCATTTTAACATACCTCATCAAATCATGAATAAATCATAGAAATCATAAGACATAAAGGTAACTTGAGGCATTCATAACATTATTACGTAGGGAGTAACCCTCATGGTTACGTTTGGAATACCCATCACAGTATATTCCCTAAATATCTTCGGAGAAACCATAAATTTTAACCCCTTCACGTTACCCAATGCATTGGAGAGCTATATAGGGCCCACCCACCCTTAGTTTATCACGGAACCGCACGTCTTCATAACAATGGTGAAGAACCATAACATAATCGTATCACATAAAACCTGCATAAAAGAAACATAACATTTCAACTTTTCAATCACAAGATATCAATACAACACATTGATATAAAAAAAATTATGAAAACCATTTTCAATACCAAAATAAAATAAAAGTATAACATGGTATTTATTTTTCATTTTAAAAAAAATGTTATGGCTTGTAGAGGAATCCGAAGCTCAAATAATGGTCACGGCAGTGGAGAAGTCGTTGCCGCCACATACGTTGGACAAAAAAACATTCCCTTTTGTATTTTATGAAAATCTTCATATAAAGAAGATTCCATTTGAATAAACGTAAAATTCAAATGGGTTTATACACCGTATAAAATAAAGTTGTGTATAAAACAAAATACTGCTCAATGAAACGAGATTGAGATGAAGTCCCATACCTCGGGTCCGACATGACTCGATCGTTCTTTAATGTCATGAATAATAAACATGAGTTAATTTCAACTTTGTTAAGAACCTTTTTCAAGTTCATTATTCCTTTTATATCACTTATTACAATGTTATGAATACTATGTAATTATTTATGTTAATAATGTTCATTTTGTCGATCATTGGTACTTGAGTAAAAAATAAACTCTTTATAGTTACAAGTTGTCCATTTGGTAAAATATATATTATATCCAGAATTATATTCAAGATGTAGATATCATATATATCAAATATATCCAGTATATACATGATTTATAATATTACAGAACATTTGGAGGTACGAAATGAAATGCACTATTCATGGAGATGCTAAGTCATACGTACGCATGAAGTGTACATTCATTTATATTTCCTATTTAATATAATTGAATCGTAATGATATAAAGTTATATTATAATTCAATTATAATATCATATATAATATCATTAACTCCATCCTTTATATGTCCCACATATGGCATTAACGAATCAAATCACTTTGAGGGGGTGGTAGTCCGTACTTCATAAAATGAAGATATCGTGTTTCCCATAATGGAAGCCATAAAGGATCCATAAATAAAAAATACAGAAGATTATGGAAAACATAAACATATTATATATCATATATAAATATTGTGGCATCTTAATGGCCACCTTTGAAGGTGTTACAAGAATATTGAACAATCATCATTTCGTGAGGCAGAAATTCACCATCCACGGAAACAGTATGATCTTTAACCATTAGATATAGGTGTGTGTAAGTGTAGCTCGAATAATTATTATAAAAACATCCTAGTATATGGAAAATACTGGTGTTGTTACAAAAGAAATGAATAAAAAGTGTTTTATGGGGTTGGAGAAGCAAAATAAAATAAAAGAACCTTAGAAAAGACTTTACCTTTAAATCGGGTAACTCCTCTTGGTTTGTACCAAAAGGTTTTCTTGAAGAGATTTCTACGTAAGGTAACAATTCTAGGATGAATAGAGAGATGTGGAGAGATAAAATTAGCAGAGCTTGGCTGAGCCAATGGCTTGAGAAGTGTATGTAAAAAGGTAGAGGTGGGGGCCTTTTATAAGAGGAGGGGAGGGTCACTCTTGGAATGTTATAAAATGTTACTTTATATTGAAATGTGTTTCAGATTTAAAACGTCAAAATTGATACATTTCAAGGATAAGGTGATAAGGGTTCGAAATATACTCATCCAATAAGTCTTTGACAAGTGTACTTCTTATATTTTACATTATCTCTTCATTTTATTTAAATTGTTCATTAATGAAGTAATCACTCCATCATCATGATGTCATACATAATTTAATTTATTTAATGTATAAAAATTATAAAAAAATACTATGATGTAGGAAATCGTTTTATCGTTCCAATGAATATGTATAGTTTAATAGATCATTTATGTAGACAATATTAAAAATGTTTTACTCGGGTGACACATTCTTTGTTATATTTATCTTTCTTTAAAAATAAAAAGTTAAAAAGTAATTATCACATAAATGTGATTTCATGGGGTCCCCAAGTTTTTCACAAGGCATCCCATGGTCGAACATGACACAAAAAGTATCATTAGGACACATGTTGGGGTCATTTGTTATTATTATGATTTTATTTTATTATCCATAACTACCCGATTACTAATTAATCAAGATAATTAAAGACAATTACCGTTGTTACTATTCATAATGTCCAAAAACAAAAGAGTCTTGATTACATAATTTGGAGCTTATGATTAAAAATATGTAATCCATTTTACCAAATTCCAATCATAGAAATTGCAATAATTAATTTAAAAATAAGTCATTTTGTCAAAACAAATAGCTGGTTTTTAGAAACAATATCTATGAAAAGTATTGCACTTGTTTATGACCAATTTCAAAGTGAAATTAATTCCAATGACCACCATTGGATTACATGGTAAAAATATATTATATTTACACTTTAAAATCTACTAAAAAGATAATCTAACCATATAACTAAATTAGATGAAAATGCAGTTTTGATGTAAAATGCATTATTTTTAACTATTCATTAAAAATGAACATTGCCAGAAAAATACAAAAAAATTATCCAAAGTAAATTTAAATGTCCCAATTATAAAGAATAAGTCTATTTTGACAAATAGATATTATTAAATTGTCAAATGTTTTAATTAAAAATGGTTTTCCATCAAAAGGCAGTGAAACAATCATTTAAAAATGTTAGTGTATTTCATGCATAAGATTGGATTTATTCTCATTTTATGCCTCTAAAACACAATCTAAATCATAAATAGACATTGATAAGAATATCTATTATTCATTATTAACTTGGGATGTTACATCCTTCCCCCCTTTATAAAATTATTTCCCCGCATTTTCTTTACTTATCGAATAAGGGGGGTATTTAGCCCTCATTTCATTTCCAGATTCCCATGTTGCCTCTTCACTCATGTGGTTTTTACACAAAACCTTTATTTGATGAATAACATTATTCTACAAAACTTGCTCCTTGTGGTTAAGAATCTGGACCGGTTATTCCTCATAATATAGATTCTCTTCCAGCTGAACTAATTCGGGACTCAAAACAGGAGACGGATCAGGAATGTACATCCTTAACATTGAAACCTGAAAAACATTGTGTACCTGAGATACACTCGGAGGTAAAGACACTTGGTATGAAATTGATACAACTCTCTCCAGAATTTCATATTGTCCAATGAAACCTAGACATAGATTTACTTTCCTACCAAATCATATCACACATTTCCAGGGTGAAACTTCGAGAAAAACATGATCACTAACCTCGAAAGAGAGATACTTCTTCTTATTGTCCGCATAACTCTTCTGCCTGCTCTGAGGTGTTCTCATGTGTTTCTGTATCAGCTGAACATTTTCTTCCAACTCTTCTACTAATTCTGGTCCCATCAACTTCCATTCACCCACTTCATCCTAGAAAGATGGAGTTCGACACCTCTTCTCATATAATGCCTCAAATGGTTCCATATGTATATAGGAATGAAAACTGTTATTATAAGAAAACTCATCCAAATAAATATGTTGGTCCCAACTTCCTTGATAATCCATCGAACAAGGACGTAGCATATCCTCTAATGTCTGAATTGTTCGTTCTGACTGCCCATCCGATTGAGGATGAAAAGCAATACTAAAATTTAATTGAGTATCCAACGACTTCTAAAGGCCTTTCCAAAAGTTAAAAGTGATCCTGGGATCACAGTCAGATACAATGGAGAGTGTAACTCCATGTAACCTGACTATCTCTTTGTGATATAAAAGGGAAAGTTGATCTTGGAAAAAATTATCCCGTATATCAAGGAAATGAGCAGATTTAGTCAAGCGATCAACTATAAACTAGATTGAATTACTACCTTGAGGGGTCTTCGGAAATCCCACAACGAAGTCCATGGATATGTTATCCCATTTCTACTCTGGCACTGGTAGAGGTTGAAGAATCCCTTTCGGTAACTTCCACTCTCCTTTACCCTGTTGACAAGTCAAACACTTCACAATAAAATCAACAATATCCATTTTCATTCCGTCCCACTAGTAATACTCCCGATGATCTCTATACATCTTTGTACTGCCTGCATGAACTGAAAACGGAGAACTATGAGCTTCACATAACAACTCTATCTTCAACTGTGAATCACACGGAATACACAATCTCTTCCCAAATCTCAAAACACAATCATTATCAATGTTGAATTCAGGAAACTTAAACTTCTGAACCAGCTCTACATTTTTCTGTAACTCACTGCCTTGTTCTATGCTTCCTTAATTCTGTCTGATAGAGAAGATTTCACTGATACGTGAAACAAAATAGAAGAACATCTGACACCAAAAACTTCTATTCCAAAGTTCATCAAATCATTAACCAAATGATCATGTTCCAAACGTAACATTTTTAATGACGCATTACTTTTTCGACTCAAAACATCAACCACTTTATTTTCTTTTCCCGGATGGTAATGAATTGTACAATAATAATCCATGATTAATTCTAGACATATCCTCTGTCTCATGTTCAATTCATTCAGAGTGAATATATACATTATCCTTTGGTGATTGGTATATATTTCACACTTTACTCCATACAAATGATGCCTCCGAATTTTTAAAGTGAAAACAACATCAGCTAATTCCAAATCATGTTTATGGTAATTTACCTCCTGAGTTTTCAACTGACGTGAAGCATAAGCAATTACCGAATCATTATGCATTAGGATGCAACCAAGTCCTTTCAATGAAGCATCAATATAGATAAAAAACTCTCCATTCCTGAAAGGTGGTTCCAAAACTAAAGCATTCACCAATCATCTTTTCAATTACTGAAAACAATCATCACATTCTTTGGTCCAGATAAACATAACACCCTTCCGAGTTGGCTTAGTAATTAGACTATATAACCGTGAAACATTTCTAACAAACCTTCGGTAATAGCCTTTCAAACCATGAAAACTATGAATCTCGGTTACTTTTGTGGATCTTGGCCATTCTTCGACAACATTTGTTTTTTCAGGATCAACAGTTATCCCATCTTTAGAAACAATGTGACCATGGAAATAAATTTTTTTCCACCAAAACTCACACTTTCTGAATTTCCCAACAATTTATTTTCTATTAAGGTTTGCAAAATAACCCTTAAATGTCTTTCATGCTCCTCTTTAATTTTAGAAAACACCAAAATATCATCAATGAAAACAACCACAAACTTATCCATGAACTGATGGAAAATTCTATTTATAAGGTCCATGAATACTGAAGGAGCATTGATTAGCCCAAAAGGCATTACTACAAGTTCATAATGGCCATATCTTGTACGAAACATAGTCTTCGAAATATATTCTTCCTTTACCTTCAACTGATGGTACCCCGATCTCAGGTCAATCTTTTGAAAAATATGAGCTCCCTAGAGCTGATCAAACAAATCATCGATATGAGGCAAAGGATATTTGTTCTTAACATTGATGTTATTCATGGTTCTATAATCAATGCAATGTTTCATTGAACCATATTTCCTTTTAACAAATAAAACAGGAGCACCCCATGGTGATGTGCTAGGTCGAATGAAACCTTTCTCTAATAAATATTTCAATTGCTCCATCAACTCTAAAAGATCAATTTGTGCCATTCGATAAGGGGGTTTTGAAATATGCTTAGCATCATGAACTAGGTCAATAGTAAAATCAACTTCCTGATATGGTATTATTCCAGGCAACTCGTCAGAAAAAACACCAGGATACACATTTACCACTGGCACATCATTAATCTGAACAGTTACCTTGTTTTCTACAATATGTGCAAGGTAACATTCATTTCCATCATTTACAAGTTTTTAGGCCTCTTGATATGTTATAAATAGTAAGGTTTCATTCATGTACACAAAATGAAAGTCTCTCTGAAAGGAAAATTCATTATCACTACAGTCAATCTTAGCATGGTAAATAGAGAGCCAATCCATTCCCAGGATAACATCAAACTCTACTAGAGGTAAAACAGTAAGGTTTGAAAGTAGGTTCATTCCACAGGTAAGGATAGTAATATTCTTATAAATTATTTTTTCCTCAGAATTTCACCCAGGTGTTTTTACCACAATTTCAGGAGTCATTTCTTGAGATGGTATTCCAATTTTACTAGAAAATTTTTCAGACATGAATGAATGTGTAGACCCTGAATCAAACAACACACAAGCATAATCTGAAAAAACAAACAAAGTACCTGATACAACTTCAGTTGATGGCCCATCATCGGCTGAAGTAGTTGCAAAAGATTTCACCACCCCTTTCTTCTTGTCGTCTAACTACTTCCCATCACTCGCTCTCTTTGTCAAACTATCGTTTGCATAGTGACCCATATCATTGAACTTAAAGCATTTCACTAACTATAAATAAAATTTGGTCTTACCATCACCCTGATCTTCTTCAGTGCAATCAAGAGCCTTATATCCCATCTTACCACATTGGTAGCACTTTCGAGAATTCATAATACATTCCCCAGCATTCCTTTTACCACATTTATCAGAAACTGGAAATTTAGTTTTCTTACCATCAGAAATTTCTGAAAAATTCTTTCATTTCTCCAGCCACCTTGGTCTCTTCTTCTGCTGGTTGTTATAGAACACTCGATCATCGGTAAACTCCATTTCCAACTTATTAGCACATCAAACAAGATTTTCATAACTTTTGAACTCACGAGGAGCCAATGACATTAAATATTTTGGCTTTAATCCTGTGTAAAAATGATTGATTTTACTATCAAGGTCTCGGATAAAATTTGGACCATACCATTCCAATTGAGTGAACCTCTCTTCATACGCAACCACTGAGTCGTCCTCATGCATCAATTCCAAGAATTTGTTTCCATCCTAAGTCGAACAACCTTAGGAATATACTTCTAATGAAACCTACCTTTGAATTCATCCCAGTCGAGAGAATAAATCTCATTAGCGTCCCAAATATTTTTAACCACCAACCACCACTGATCTGCTTCACCCACCAAAAGGTAAATTGAAAGATTAATCTTTTGAGTGTCTGAACACCCCATGACATCAAAAATATTATCCCGTGCTTTAATAAACCCTTCAGCTAGCAGAGGGTCAGATGATCCTCTGAATGATGTGGATGTTGCCTCATGAAATGTTCCACCACTTACATGTTCTTCTATGGTTGATCTAGCTGATCTCATGCATGGATACCACCCCCATTTATCGCTTGAGTCAACTGGGCCATTAATTTATCAAAAAATTCAGTTCCAATTACAATAATCTTAGGATGCTAATTCGGAAGGTTATTTCCTTCTGTATTCCTTCATAGCACTGACCTATGATAAAAAAAATAGTTTTGGATAATAATTTAAAAGAATTTTAACTCCTAATGTTATATAAACTGACCTATGATACCAACTATAAGGCCCCAGCCTTAAACATTACTTAATCATGAGTTACATCATGAATACACGTTGAGGATCTTTTCATGTTTATAGTTTTAGAGAATTAGATCATAAATCATGCATTACATTCCACATTTAATCAAAGTGGTTACATAAAAGTTAGTACTCATTTTTCCCATCAACGGAAACATATTTAAAATAAAATAGGGATTCTTTCATGAAACTTACTTGACACTATGATCACATGATGTACCCTTCCCTTGACCTGTGAAAAAACATTTCAGAAACATGGATGAGCATAAAAAGCTCAGTAAGGGATATAAAAGTACAAAATGAAAACATTAGTCCATGTATGTAATCATACTATACTCATAAAACATAATAATTTTAACATACCTCATCAAATCATCAATAAAACATAGAAATAATAAGACATAATGGTAACTTGATGCATTCATAACATTCTTATGTAGGGAGTAACCCTCATGGTTATGTTTGGAATACCCATCACAGTATATTCCCTAACTCTCTTCGGAGAAACCTTAATGTTTAACCCCTTCGCGTTACCCTATGAATTGGAGAGATATATCGGTCTCACCCGCCCATAGTTTATCACGAAACCACTCGTCTTCATAACCATTCCCAAGAACCATAACATAATCGTATCACATAATACATGCATAAAGGAAACATAACATTTACACTTTTCAATAACAAGATATCAATACAACACATTGATATAAAAAAATTATGAAAACAATTTTCAATACCAAAATAAAAGAAAACTAAAACATGGTATTTATTTTTCAATTTTAAAAAAATGTTATGGCTTGTAGAGGAATCCTAAGCTCAATTAATGGTCACAGCGGCGGAGAAGTCATTGTCGTCGCATACGTACGACAAAAAAAACATTCCCTTTCGTCGTTTAGTAAACAATTAATTTAAAAAAGATTCATTTTGAATAAACATAAATTTCAAAGGGGTTTATACACCCTATAAAATAAAGTTGTGTATAAAACCAAATATTCCTCAATGAAAGGAGATTGAGATGAAGTACCTACCTGGGGTCATACTTGACACGATCGTTTTTTGACATCCTGAATGATAAACTTGAGTTAATTTATACTTTCTTAAGAACCTTTTTTCAATTTCATTATTCCATTTATATAACTTATTACCATTATATGTACACTATGTAATTATTTATGTTAATAATGGTCATTTTGTCGATCATTTGTACTTGAGTCAAATATAAACTATTTATAATTACAAGTTGTCCATGTGGAAAAATTTCCATTATATACAGAATTATATTCATGATGTAGATAACATATATATCATATATATCCAGTATATACATCCATTTATAATATTACATAACATTTAGAGGTAAGAAATGAAATGCACTGTTCATGGAGACGGTAAGCCGTACGTACGCATAAACACTACTTTCATTTCTATTTCGTATTTAATGGAATTGAATCATAATGATATAAAGGAATATTATAATTCCAATATAACATCATATATAATATCATTAACTCCATCCTTTATATGTCCCACATATGTAATTAATGAATCAAATCACGTTGAGGGGGCGGTAGTCCGCACTTCCTAAAATGAAGATATCGCGTTAACCCATAATAGAAGCCATAAAGGTATTAAATAAATGAAAAATACAGAAGATTAAGGAAACAATAAACATATTATATATCATATATACATATAGTGACATCTTAATGGCCTCCTTTGAAGGTGTTATAAGAATATTGAACAATTATCATTCCGTGATGAAAAAATTCACCATCCACGGAAACAGTATATTCTTTAACCATTAGATGTTGGTGTGTGTAAGTGTATCTCAAATAATTCTTATAACAACATAAAGTATATTTTACATACTGGTGTTTTTACAAAATAAATTAATAAAAAGATTTTATGGGGTTGGAGAAGCAAAATTAAACAAAAGAACATTAGAGAAGACTTTACCTTTATATCGGGTAACTCTTCTTGGTTTGTACCAAAAGGGTATCATGAGGAGATTTCTGCCTAAGGTAAGGATTCTGGGATGAATAGAGGGATGTGGAGAGATAAAATGAGTAGATATTGTCTGATCCATTGTCTTGATATGTGTGTGTAAAGAGGTAGAGGTGGGGGCCTTTTATAAGAGGAGAGGGGGGGGGGCACTCTTGGATTGTTATAAAATGTTACATTATATTGAAATGTGTTTCGGATTAAAAACATCCCACATTGATATATTTCAAGTATAAAGTGATAAGGGTTATAAATATACTCATCCAATAGGACTATGACAAGTGTAAGTATTATATTTTACATTATCTTTTCAAGTTATTTAAATAGTTCATTAATGGGGCAATCGCTGCATCATCATGATGTCATAAATAATTTAATTTATTTAATGTCTAGAAATTATAAAAAAAAATACTATGATGTCAGTAATATTTTTAGCTTTACAATTACTATTTATAGTCCAATATATCATTTATTTAGACAAAATTAAAAATGTTTTACTCAGGTGATGCATTCTTTGTTATATTTAACTTTCTTTAAAAATAAAAAGATAAAAAGTCATTATCACACAAAAGTGATTCCATTGGGTCCCCAAGTTGGGCACAAGGCATCCCATGGTCGGGCATGACACAACCAGTAGAATTAGGACACATTTTGGGGTCATTTTTTATTATTATGATATTATTTTATTGTCCATAACTACCTGATTACTAATTAATCAAGATAATTAAAGATAATTACCGTCGTTACTATTCATAATGTCCAAAAACAAAAGGGTATTGATTAAATAATTTGAACCATCTGATTCCAAATATGTAATCCATTTTACCAAATTCCAAACAGAGAAATTGAAATAATTAATTTAAAAATAATTCTCGTTGCCAAATAAAAAAGCGGGTTTTTTAGAAGCAATATATATGAAATGTTTGGTTTTTGTTTATCCCAATTGCAAAGTGAGATTAATCACAATGAACACCATTGGATTAGATGGTAAAAATATATTATATTTACACTTTAAAACCAATTTAAAAGATAATCACGCCATATAATTAAAATAGATGAATATGTAGTTTTGATGTAAAATGCAGCATTTTTCAATGTTCATTAAAAATGAACATTGTCTGAAAAATACAAAAAATTTATCCAAAGTAATTTTCAATGTCCCATTCATAAAGAATATGTTTATTTTGAAAAATGGAGCTTATAAAATTGTAAAAAATTTTATTTAACAATAGTTTTCCATCAAAAGGCATTAAAAGAATCTTTTAAAAATATTTGTGTATTCCATGCTTATGATTGGATTTATTCCCATTTTATGCCTCTAAAACACTATATAATACATAAATAGTCCTAGATAAGAATATCTATTATTAATTATTTATTTGGGATGTTACAAAATTCCATGAAACTATCTTTCTGTTAACTTTAAACTAGGAAATGTAAAAGTAAGAAATTAAGTGTTCAATTTTCATTGTCCTTGGTTTATTCTCAAAGTAGAAACATCCAGACATTTTTCTTATATAAAATAATAATATATTATCTAGAAATTTTAAAAATAATTATAAATCATGTATTTTCATCAATGATTTATTTTTTATAATAAAAAAATTGAAAACAAGGAATAATTAATTTAAATATGGTTATGAAAAGTGAAAAAAATAATTTCAAATTCTAAACATAAGGAACCAAAGAAATGTTTTGTGATGTATATATTGAATATAGGTTACATTTATTTGATGAGTAATGAATCATCAATTTATTATATGTTTTCTTCATGGGTTTGTGTATAAATTTTACTTCAATCAAAAAAAGATACTTACAAAAAAAATAATGTTAATAATATTTAAAAAACTATGCTTAATTAAAGTTTATTTTTATAATAAAAATTTGGTTATTGTATAATGGATCCACGATTTAATTAATCACATTGGGTGTAATCACTCATGATGGGAATACATTAATGTATACTCTTTATTTTGTTATATGACCTTTACACTATGGAATGTATCATTTTTATAGTATTATCACTATATATTTAAATTAAATTATTGATTCTATGTAATATTTTATGATCTAAAATAAATCAATATATTAATAATATTTCATTTTCTATATTAAAAGATTAAACATTCTAAAAAAATTTATATAATCAGTGACAATTTAATATATAATGCTTATCCAACTCACATTACCACAATTTTGGGAGAATATATTGCATAACCATTACAATATATTTTCATAATCGATAATGAATATATTATTAGTGTATACCCTTAACACATGATACAATATCCATATTATAATAAGAATATAAAATTTATACTTCTCTGGATCTTCTGGATGGTTGTAATTACTACCAAATGTAGCTCTTTGAAGTCTTGTTGATACCTTCCCAATATGCATAGACAATACACATTATCAATCCTAATATACAGAATGGAATATGCGATGAATATAATTACTAATGTTTATGTGAATTTAATAATATTTTTTATTTCTTTCATTCTTTAATTTCATATTCTATTGAAGATATTTATATCATGTGACATTGGTTCCAATCCTCTCTAAAATGATTCTATCTTACACCATTGAGATAATTTTTCAATATTTGTTACATTGATTCTTTACTACAAGACATTTAATTATATCATAATATCTATTGAACCCAAGAATATAAACATGTTAACTTATATCCATCATGTATAATAACTCATTTTACTATTTCTAAATGTAATATAATAGATGAATATCATTTACTATTATTAATATTTCACCAATATATTACACTAGGAAGACTATAAAAATCTACTAACCATTTATCACACATGGATAAATTTCATTTTTAATGAAGCTAAATTTTACTATAGATCCAAAAAATGTAACATTATATAATGTTATGTATCTTTAAATATATGTATTGATCATAAAAACATAAACTCCTTATATCCTGTGGTATCACTTACCCATTTAATTATTTCTTGTGGAAATCTTCAAATAGAGTGCCATTATATAATATTGTTATGATATTAATATTTTACACAATGGAATGATTTTATGATAATATGAATTCTAATGAATATTAGTAACACAATATATTAAAATTTATCATAGTAAACACCTAATATTTATATAATATCTCTAGAAATAAATATTTATTTGTTGATATTTACATCAACTAATACTGATTTCCACACAATAGATTTTATATATTTTAGAGTTTCTAGGAAAGTAAAAAAATTATTTTACAAAAGGAACTCTTCCTTAAAATTATTTTATTTTACATTTTGTAACATTATTTCCATCTAATTCTCCCTTGTAAAAATAGAGTTCATTAACATAATGTAAAAAAAATCAACTAGACTGAGTGCCTATAAAACATTATCAATTTTGTTATATACCCTCCCCAATTAACCAATATATTACTCATGTCTTTATAATCTCAACAACTAGTTCTTTTGGAGTTTTTTATCATAAAAAATATTATAAATTTTGAGATTTAACATTAAAAAATATTATATTTCTCTCAATATATACATTGGTAACCTTATTCCTCCTTATAAAAACTAAATGTATTTCTATAATGAATTGATTATCATAAAATTTATAGCTGCAATAATTATTGTTTTCCTATGGATATTTTTAAAAAATTACATTTTCCTCATTTTATGAGTTATCATGATGGATATTAATACAAATTTTTTTAGTACATTTGCACATATATATGATACTAAAAGTATTCTTATAGAAAGACAAATATATAATCCAATATGCCAATTGTTTTGCACATAATGAAGTGATAATGATTCTATTTACAAGGATAATCCAAAAAAAGACATTAGAAATCACATGAAACTTATTATCAATATCATTATTTAAAATTAGGTTTAACAATTCTTTCTATAACACCCATCCATTGAGGTGTATATAGATGTGTGAGTTATGAGACAATCCCAAAATTCTTCAACTAGTATTTTCTGTTATGGTATTCCCATAATTATAAAATTATGGTTAATTTATATTTAAATAGTATTGATTATCTAAATAATTTCTATATTATTTAATTATTTTTAATGGAATAAAACTTATTTCATATTATGTAGAAAATATAATAATTTGTTAGAGTTATTACATGTAATGTATCAAGAGCCTGGAAAATTGAGTATCAATAATTACTCATTGGAAATTTTAAAATCACTCATCATTTTAATATGTAATATTATCCTTTTAAATTTTTTGAAAAATTTAAATAAGAATAATAAATGGAAGTAAATGTAGCATTTTTTCAGAGGATTAGGGTCACTAAGAAAATCCCTTAATCCACACCATCGACAACTAAAATAATTTTTCTGATTTTTTATGTCATTTTCTAGTTTGTAAATTCACAGATGAATTCATGTATCTAATACAAATTGTCAACTAATGTAATATATTTGAACAATGATCTTTTACAACAAGTCCTCCTTTAACATTCACCCAAAACATAATATATAAAGTGGGATGATAGTGAAGAATATAGAAATATAGAAATTATAGATATATTTATATTTAATTATGTTTTTCCATAACTGAAAAAATATTAATCTAATCATATATTAATCTTAACTAATATAAAAAATTGTCCTAAAAGATTATCCTTATATTATTATAGTATTTATTTGATATCAGTACAAATGGATTACATAAAAATTGGTTTATTTATCAATAGATTTATTTTTCATACAAACAATTATGGAATATAATTTTATTCAATTATAAATTCTTGTTTCCACAAAAAATAATTATCCATTTTATATATTTTTTTAAAAATATTTTCCATGTATTATGTATAAATTGTTTTCAGAAAAAATATGAAATATCTTCAATGATATTCTAAAAATTAGTCTCACCATTTCATAAAATAGAATAAATAGTATATAGATAATAACATTTTCAATAATGTATTAGAATTTATAAAAATATAATAAAAATATGTAATTAAACATCTATGATAAAAAAATATGATAAAAAGTCTTCAAGAAAGAATATTATTCATACAAATTAAGTCTCATAATATTAAATTTAATTTTTATTTTCTCCTAACAATGAATGATGAACATAATATCTTATGTAATAAATAATATTCAATTATTTAAATAATGTAGTTTTGAATAGACATAACTGGATTATGTAAAAAAATTATGTATCACTGTAAATTCAAGTCACGTAAAGCCAACAATTTATTTTTTACATAAAAATTATGTTGGATGATATCACATATAGAAGATCAAGTGTTAGATGTCCTTAAATGAAATGATAAATAAGTATTACAATAATATATTTTTATTTCCATAAAAAATAAATTATGCTTCAGTACTTCTATCCATACATCTGACCATACTAAATACTACAATTTATTTTCTGGGAAAATGGGAAACACATGAAAACAGTAGCTCAGATTCTCTATAAGGGACAATGTAATGTTGATGCTATAAAATAATAATAAATAAAAATACCATTGTAGAAATAAATTAATAAAAAATATCATTTAAATGATTACATGACCATAGAATCGTCGATTGATTTTATTAAATTTATAATAAATAAATCACTAGGATAATAATAATTTTTCAGGTAATTATGGATTTCATTATCTGGGAAATCATAACAATGTCATCAAGTCCATGTTCCAATATATCATACATATTATGGAATCCATACACCATATACCCAATTTATTTTGCCTAATGAGGTCCATTGATACATCAAGGATCTATATAATTATTGTCACCACACATCATATAATATTTACAGTGCATTTATTATATGGAGATAGTGGATAATGAATATAATATGTATTATTTCCAACAGATAATCTCACTTATATACGAATATGTAATCAACAACTAACCATAATGAAATATTTGATATATATATTTTCACAGCTTCCCTAGTCAATAAATAAATATTTATATTTATGTGAGAACCATTGTATCTTTTTGAAAATATGTAGAAATTCTAAAAATTAAAATATTTACCATTATTTATAGATAAAAATATATTTATAGTGGTTTGATGCATATAAAGAATCAAATGCTCGAGGTTTTTGGACAATTGAGTACATTATTTACTATAAAGAGACTAAAATAATGAATAAAATTTTCCCATAAAAATATATGTTTATCCGGCACACATATTTGATATGAGAAAGAGATATAAAGTTTTATTATATAGAAAGTTCTAACATGGTAATATTTGATACCAAAAATGATATTATTTCAAAATCAAGTTTAATACATGATGTACATGATACAGTCTCTACCAGGATTATCACCATAATCCAAACATTGAAAAAATTCCCCCTAATAGAGATAATACATCAATAAAACCATAAAAATAATGGATTAGTATAGAATTACTGTCATGGGATAATTGTATGTTTCATTCCATATAAAAAAAATCAAATATTATAAAATATTGTGAATATATTATAATGAAATTTATATTGTGTGTCACATATCTCAACATAAGCTGTACACACTTTTTATTTCATGAATTTAAATATAAAATTCCATAAAAACAACCATGAAATATATATAATTGGTGTCTTTGGGATATTAGATACAAGTTACATCAACATAAATTTAATATTTTTTTCATCATTATAATGTGATACTAAATCAAATTTATTATATACTACTTCATGGGACACAGTAGAAATTATATAATACGATAGGGTGAGATATAATGCTTGATAAGGGGATAATATGAGTAAATCATGATGGTGATTTAATTCATAAGAGTAAAAAGACATATCATGATAATGTTAGTACCCAACCAACAATTTTTAATATTATTATCTGAGGAGAATTTACCAACCACATATTTTTATCATGATAGGGATTTTATATCTAATAAATTACACACATTACACATTTTCCAAATTTTAGGATGTTTTCCAATATATACACATATCCATAAGGATTTTACTGATTGTTTCTCACCATAATTCCAAAAAATAATTAGAACTTTCTTTAATAAAAACTAAAAATACCTGAGCTTCATGAATATATTATTTAGGGAATTTTACCTTAAAATTATTTAGAATAAATCTAAAAAATCGAGAGGCATAGCTTCTTTGGTAAAATATATTTATATATTAAATAAATGTAAAAACTAGCAGCATAAATTTTTTTATCACTGTAATGTTAAACTAAATCCCATTATTATAATATTCCATCATATGATAGACAATGGAAATTAATAATAGAGAGGGGTGAGAAATATAAACTAGTATGTGAATAATCATAATAAATCATGGTGGTGGTGTAATAGATAGGTGTTAAAGAGATGTCCTGATATCATAAATATAAAGAATATAAGTATGGAATCCCCGAATAATGAATATAATATGAAAAAATATCATTGCCTCATAAATCTATGGAAACAATATAAAACATGTTCTACATAATTCCAGATCACTACCAATAGATCCTAACATAGTATGTTAGGATAATTTTTCATGAACTATACATGGTATCTTAGGAGGGAAAACATTGACCAATACATTTGATAATGTGTAATTTCTAGTCCACCAGTCACATTCCTAACATGTAAATGTATATATGAGTGATATCAGAAAATCATTCATAAGTCATTAGCATGGTAAAAACCCATAAAAAGTATACGGGTCACAAAATAATGTTATAATGTAAAAACATATTTCATGTCATAAATATTACTATGAGAATAAGGGGTTAAATATTTTTACTCATTATTAAATTACCATGGAATCACATGATATAAAATTTATGTTGGTGATGAGATAAATCTTGAAAAACTATTGTATAAGAAAAAATATGAAAAGAATAACTTAGGGGATGTTCTAGTAATTCAGTAAAGAATATTATAATGAAGTATATATATTACAATTTTTCATAAAAAAAGAAATAATCTATATGGGTTTTCTATAAATTAATGTGTGTTAATAAAATATTAAAATAAATTTATAGATTGGTACATGAAATGATCTATAAAATAGATAATTTCCATTAAAGTAAGTTTTCATAAATGTGGGAATTGGAAAAGGGAAAATTAGAAATGCTTATATCAAAAAAAGAAAGATATGTTAAAATAGAAAAACACCAAGGAGAATATATTTAATATATAAAATAAATAGTTGATTCAAATAGTAGGAATGTGTTGTTTATAGGGAAAATGAATAACCTAAAATAGAAGAGGATAATTCAAAAGTTCCTTTAATTTTGTTCCAAAATCACTTGGTATGAGAATCTATAGTCCAAAATAATCAATTTATGTTTATTAAATTCATCCATAATACCCACATTATTATATTTTTTATTTATATATTACACGTAATATAAAATATTGTTAATTTATTACATATTTTTTCACATTGGACACGTATTGTTGATTGCTAAATTTATTTAAATCTATTTTGGTGTTTTGATCATTTTCAAAGGTTTGTAAAAATAGTATTATAACTTATTGAAATCAAGCCTCATTAATCACTTATTATTGAATTAACCAAAAATATATATAGTTTAATGGGATTTTCAAATTTTTCAATATAATAATGCTATGTAGATATGCTTCCTACAGGTTATTAAAATTATCATGGCCATTATTTATTATTATGATTAATATTAAACCAAATTTCTATTATAGATTTTTCAACATGTTAAAATATCATATTTATTATTTTTCTAAATGTATAATACAATGTATGTAAGGTGGTAATGTAAAAAATAAACACATCATCCATAGTGACGATAAATAGAATATAATACAAGGTGACGTTTTCATTTTCGAATAATAGAAGATAGGTGGTTATATAATTGATATTTAATAAATATAATAAAATTTCAGATCATTTATAATATTTTTATAATTGTTTTATCTTGGATAGAATAGAGTTTGAGGTATAAAAATAAACATATATAAAAGATATTGGTTAACAATCTTATAAATTCATCTTGATTTTCTATCTTAATCAACTGCATAAGTCTCCTAAAATTTGTCTTTATATGAGAATAAAAGCCAAAGGATTTGGGATAGCCGGTTGGAGAAATATTTGAGTATAATGTTTGTGAAATAAGGGGATTGTAATGTGTACAGGAGTGGATACATGGAGGTTAGTTTCTATTAGGGGATGAAATGTTTGTTATAAAATAAAGTATTATATCTTCAAATAGTGACAAAACATGAGATTTAATAGAAATGGGAATTGAATTTATAGGTCATGGTCCAATTATATATTAATATAACATCATAAAACATAAAAACTCATTAATATACAATGTTATAATGTAATATTTTTTATAGTACATATGTGGAATTTCACTATTCACCAATTTATATTATTTATATCAAAAATTAAAAAAAATCACCCTATGAATATTTATGCATGATGATTATAAAAATGATATTCATTTTATCAAAATAATTTTCTATATATTGTAAATGATATTTTTAAATAAAACACTTATCTATGAATAAATACTAATTTTTATGACTTTGTAAATTTTGTGACCCTTTAAAAATTAGTCATGGTTTCATAAAATTTTGTAGTAATATATAATAAAATATATTTTTTGTTTAAAAAATTTTATAAAAATCCTAAATTTTATATATATTAAAATAAAAAATTATTATTTCTTGGAATACATGTATTGTTTTTTTTAGAAAATTATTTATTTTATAATATTTCATTAATTTCTTAATATCTAATTATATAAATATGTTATATTTTTATTTCACTAGATACCCAACTATTTTTTAACTATTTAATTGGTCATATTGTGAACATATTTATTTTATATATGTAATTTTCTTAAAATAATAACACGTTTGTTATTTTTTACAATATTTTGTTTGAGTTTTATACTATTCTCTTTAACTATATACGACTCACACAAAAATAGAGATATATATATATATATATTAAGATAAATTATATATATAAATTTTAGTTATCATAATATAATCTAAATATATCATTATTGTAACATATCTAACATTATACACTCCTATTGGATTGAGCTAGTATGAATTGGTGACCTTAGGTGTGCCTCCATGTATTATAAAGGCTGCTGTCTAGCATCAAGGCTGTAAGGAATGTATTAAGACGACTATTATCTATGATATATAGTAATAATAATAGTGGAATTCACATTCAGAGTAGTATTAGAAATAGTTAAAATGATAAAGATATTACAATATAAGAATAATGATATGAACCCAACAATCCAAATAATAAAAAATTGTGTAATGTTAGTATGTAACAAAATGTATTTATAATAGTCCTTAAAATGAAAAACTAGTATAATACAAAACAAAGACCATTTTACCTGGTTCTGAACCACATTCTAGTACCATTTCAAGGATATACCCCTTTATGAATGAACAATCAACATGTGGGTCCCTTGTCCTCATACAAACCTAAATCCATGAAATCTACCCCTCTACAAAACAACAGACCATCCACGGTGTTAGTATGACATACTATGTTGTCACCACCATGTATAAAAAAATCAATTTTTATTATATATAGTGAATGTAATAATAATAAAAATGAAAGTAATTAAAAAATTAATTCCACACATGAAATATACCCTCTAACCCTCAACCGCTAGGATGAAACACAATGCTGGAAAAAATCTGTTTTAGCTCCATGTTAGAATCTCTGTCAACAAGTGGATCCTCCAACATTATATAGATCACCTATGATGGGGGTTGTTTATATTTATGATGATGAACCACACATCATCATCATCATTATTAATTTATTCAATGAGAAATATCAGAGGAACAGAACAACAGGCTGACCTAAGGTGGTCTAATGTAATGAAGATCAAGTGAATCCCCTCAGACTATGATATCCCTACCAAACCCAACTAGTTAGTGCTTGTTAAATTGGGAGCGTGGGATTACTTTACCGCAATGGATGAATTAAAATCCACTGCCTTGTTTCCCTCATGCCAGGTATTGGACACTTGAGTGCTGCTATTAAAAAGACATCTACCCCTCATAATGATATAGGATAAAGAGCAACAGATATTACTTGTTATATTAATGGAATTGTAATGGATTTGTGAATCCATTTAATTTTATGTCATAGATCTGTTCTTTTGGTTGCATTGGTTTAAACCATTGACCATCACATTACATTCTACTCTGAGAAAATTCAAACTACTATAGTGGGACTTAATAGCCAAGATAACTGAGCCACATCAGTAATATACCACCCCCAACATTCATGATTACTAAAAAATTTGATCCATCAGTATTACATTTAAATCCTGTGAGGGGGAGGGGGAAACCATCGGACCCATCAGCCGTGTGAGCCACTACATGGGGGTTGATCCAGGTAGTTTGTCACATGTAGCTTCCTAAGAGGTGGGGAATCATGCAAGTTGCTGAGAAGGTGGATTCAATCACTGATAACATTCCTTATTCTGATGATTAGGGCTTCCACTATAGAAAAATTGTTCTCATGCCATGATTTATTCTACTCATACCATATCGACCAACACCCAATATTGAGGAAAAGTGCACGAGCCTTCCTTAATGGAACCATATCACTCACCACATCAAACCAGCGGTCATTGAAGGGGATATCCAAATGCCCTCAAGAAGTGAAGGTTGTGAAATCTACAAATAAGGACCTGATAGAACACACACACTCTCATTGGATGAAGAGGATGTTCACAGACTTTTCATTGTGGCAATTACATCAGTGACACCAAGAAGAAAGGTAAATACCACACCATTGGATATTATCATCAATCATTACACCCTCTTTCTCAACAGTCTATGTGAAGAAATTTTATTTTGAGGGGATTTTATGGAACCAAAGGATATCATTATGACTATCAAGAGTCCCACTTGAGGAAGTGACCCTATATATGTTTTTGGAGGAGATTCCCCTATGGATGAGGTGGTGAGAATCCTCTTATTAGGGCCATAGATCGTTTCAATATGGTTGAAGTTAGCTTGTTGATCAGTATCCAAGACAACCTCGATGAAATATCGGTATTTTCTAGCCTCATTAAAGGAAATTCTATAAGTAGGAAATCCCAGAAATTCAATGATTGAGCCATCCCAATTGAGATGCCAAAAAGAAATATAACGATCACCTAAAATCTAATAAGTTAATGGTTGCATAGTTGAGATAAGGGTCATGATAAGGGACCGAAAGGTGGAGTTATAGTGGTGAAATCCATGCATTTCATTATGCCTCTTGGACATATAACTTCCCCATAGAGTACACCCTTCAATAACTTCTCACACTAGCTTAACATTCAAGCTGTGCAATGCATCCTGGAGGCTTCACAAATTAATACTCCCTTTGTGAATTTGGTTTTATATTCTAGAAAAAGAGTCTCATTTTTGGTTCCCTTCATACATTGAATACCATATGAACCCTATCATTACCTTTTCAATTGTGTTGATAACACGTTTATGAACATTGATAGGTGGAAAGGCATGGACTAGAACATAAATAAAAACATGGTTTAGCAGTGTGATCTATCCCCCAAAGGAAATGAATAGGGTTTTATAACTGACTATCCTTTTTGTGATCTTTCTTATAATATGATCATAATAAAAAATGTTAAGAGTCATTGGTGAGTTTTGAGAACCCAGGTACTCACTTAGAATGATACCTCTTCGTAAGTCAAAACTGTGGCATAAAGAAGAGTCCCTAATTGCTGCACATTTTCTGGAAATTAAATGGTTTATCTTAGATTTCTATAATATCATTACCACTCCAATGGATATAGTGGTTAATAATCCTATTAACGGAATGAACTGACCACCATTTAAATTCAAAAAAATAATGGTATTGTCTGCAAACATGATATGGGTGACAAAGAGGGAGTGAATTATATTCTTGTAGGTAAGGATATCTTTATTCAGAACATTCCTATTGATGAGGTGACTAATGATGTCCTGGTATGGGATGAAGAGAGTGGGTATATCGGGTCTCCAAAAATTAGACTACATGTAACATTAATGAAGTTATAAGTTATCCCCATGAAGGAGACAAAAAACCATGAGGATCTAAAACACCTAAAAATAAGATCAAACACCCATGATGAGAAGCCACTACCCATGAGTACATTGTTGGTGAAACTCCATTCAATCCTATCATATGTTTTACACATATCTAACTTGATATCCATATCTGAAACAAGGGTCTTTATGTTGGTGTCCCAAATCTATTTTTGAGGAAATGAAATTTCACCCTAAATGTATTGTACCTTAACAAAACCATGCAACTCAAAAGATATACAATAAGGTAATTGTAGGGGGAGTTTTTTGTTGATGATACACAGTATAATTTTATGAGGAAATTTGAACATACTCTCTAGACTATAATTGGAGATAAATATTATGGGACCTTCATCTTGGGTATAAGGAAAAGTGTTTTTGAACAAGACACACATGGGAGGGACACCCCCCCCCTCAAAAAGGATTCATGAATGGATACACTAACAACATTTTCAAACACCAACTGAGAACATCTATATAATGAACCAGAGAAGCTATCTGGATCATTATTTCTCTCAGGATGAAGACCTAGAATGGCCTAAAAAATATCCTTCTCATCAGGGATAGACTCCATATGTCTATTTTCCTGACAGGTAACATAGTTCTGGAGAACATCCAAAAACCCAGCATGGCCACATGGATAATCTTTATGAATATGTGGACTGGGACCAATAAGTATATCAATAAATAAAGTGATATGCATTCTACTAATATCATCCCTATTATTACTAATGGAACAATTTCCAATTTCCAATTTAAATTTATCTTTATCTCATATCCATTGGTGTGAAAACTATATTTTTATTCAAATATCATCCTGTTTTCCCATAATGACAAATACATTCCAATTAACTAATCATAGTCATTGTGACTCTATTTCAAGAAACCACCATGAATACCATGTAATTTGTATTCATAATATTAACCCAAAAAACAACTCACATTATTAAGCTCAAATTTTCATTATCAAAACGACCATATCATTATAATTTCATGCTTAGAATCACCTCACGGGTGGCCACAAGACTAGTCTAAATAGTAATGAATCTAACATGTTCTATGAGAGGTATAACAAAGGAATTTATCACCATTTTTTATTTACTCATTAATATGGACTACATTCTAGGATTTTCAATGAGATTATAATTATTTCATATACTAGAAGAACCAAAATTAAGACATTAGGGATTTGTTCTTGACCAACTACTTTAAGAGTATTGTAGATACCAAACATACTCAATAACTGAGGAAAAGAAGGAATATTTTTTCCCTTCATCAAATAGTTAGGATATATACAACACAATCATTATATAGGGTTCTCTATATGGAAAATAAAAAAAGTCCAGGTGGGAATGAGGTGGAAAAAGATGCTTACCTTTAACCTGAAAATCCATAACATGATGATCCAATGGGGTCGAGCCTTTGGATCAAATACTATTTGATTTCATATCCACAAAAGGTGTCTACAAATATGTGGTAAGGGTGAAAATTATTATAATGAATATTTATATAGGTTATATAATTTAAATGATATATTTATGGTTTGTGTATGTGATGTAAAATAGAAATCCCTCTATTTAAATATACCCTGATAAATCCTTTGTCTTGTCATATAAAATATAGACGGTAATATTAATACATTTAACTACTATTTTAATAATAAATACATTTTTTATGACCTACCTTGATTGGTTTATAGCTTAAAATAATGTTTAGAATGGGTTTTTATTCCTGATGAATTTATGTATAGACTTCAATTTGCACACTAAAAATACCCATCTCCATTTAAGAACATCCCAGAACCCAACTCCATTAAAGAGATGACACCCAATGTTCTAACAAAATGGAAACCACGCACCAAAAGGTTTAAAAAACATAATGATAAATGAAGTATGTGAATTACGAGATAATATAAACACCCCCACTATATAAAAACGTATCTTTGAGTTTCTCCACATATCACTATGGTGTATTAGAGAACATGTTTGTACACTATGTTTATATATATGAATCTATCTACATGGTATCCCCTTTTACACACTCTTGTTACCACTTCACTCACACATTCGGTATGGTCTCTCCTCAGATATTTTTCTCAATATGGTCCACAATATGAATTTGACGCACCTCAATGGACAAATCAACATCCAGTTTGATGACATCAAATCCTATTACATCAGAAGTGATGGGATTATATCCTTGAAGGTCAAAATTTTGATTCACAACAAGAATGGAACTATATCACTCTAGAAGGGACAAATTGTATGCTAATTTAAGGACCATTTCAACAATCACAAACATCTTCATAGTCTTATATATTGGATTTCTATTTTTTTGATATGGAATTATACAAAATTTAATGACAGTTAAAGAAAAACAAAATGAAAAACTGTATAATCTGGATTCCATCTCAAATGGATGGGATATGATTTTTTCAGTCTCTATGTGGTTAAGAAAAACATCAATATCAAATCATCTTTCTCAGATGACTTCTGAACGAGACTATGTCAATTGATCTTTGAATCCCCTACCTATAGTCAACCAAGAGGTAAAAGAAATATAATTCAATTCAATGCATTGATGTGATCAATTTGGATTGATGATTGATTTTTTTAAATATAGGATAAATCCATCAGTGATAAATTATTCTGTTAAGAACCCCAAAAATAAAAAACCCAATCTCACAACATATCCTCCAAAATATGAATAATCTATCCATATTTTATGTCATTTTGAGGATGATATGTTATATTCTAAAAACCTATAATTCCAATTCTATATAAAGTTCCTAAAAATTTTATATATAATGGTATGATCTCGATGAGAATTGATAATATTTAGAACAAAATGAAGTATAAATATCTCTTTCACATATATACTATATAGATCCTCAATGGGGAACATCTCTCTATAAGGAAAGATGTATTCAACATTCATCTGTTGATACACGATCAACCAAACTACATAATTAATTCAAATATTTCATGGAAGATCATTCAAAATAATCAATGTCACATCAATGAACATATATTCTAGAATTGGTAGAGGATACAACTACCTAGAAGTTATCTGATTACAGTACTATGCTTTATTGTATGTGAAACATCTTATTATGAAGATATCTAGATCCTTTTTCATCACTTTCCATAAGTATTTTCAATAAATAGAACAATACATATTTTTTAAACATGGATGTACCACACATTTTGAATAATGAATCTCTATTAGTAGATCCTCAAGAAAACAATATGGGAACCCACAAAAATAGAAAATAATAACAACACTTCTTACATTAGACGATTCTTGATGGTGGCTCCCCAGTCCCTTAGAACTTTGCCTCCTCGATCAGATAAGATCATGGTATTGGTATGGTAAAAATTCATGGGTATACATGTTATTGTAATTATATATACTATCACTGGGGACTCTTGAACATCTACATGTATGTATATATTGAGTTTCATCATTATCCACTCATCTCAAGACTCCTACACTACCTATATTTTCATCTTCCATCTCAAACCATTTGCAACAAAATTTCACTTGACTAATATTGTCGAAAAATAAATGATGAATGAATAAATATACCCAGCCCAATTCCTCTATTGAATGTTTATGTATCTATAGTAAAATGTGTAGTTCAATCCATTATGTTCCATGCAAACCAAAAACCTCTCACCCAAAAGTATGTGTCTCCAAAATCTCAAGTTATGTACCATAAAATTTATTTATATACTTTGAGTAGGGTAAATAATATGATGATATCTTAGTTTTCAGGATCCATAAAAAATATATTTATCCTCTTTCATAAAAACTACTCTGAGTCGTTCTTTGTATGGGTCATAGAAAACAATATATGTGAAGTTCCTTGTTTGGATCCAAATATCACTTAGAGGGGGAGGGGTGAATCAGTGATATCATTTTATTTTTATGTTTCCTTATTTGTGAAACAAACTTCACCACATATTAAAGTAATCATTACCTGCAAAACAAACACAACCACATGAACATGAGATTTACAAGGTTCACTACTCAACAATAGTAGCTATGTCTTAGTTATGGTAGAAAAACAATCCAGTACCACACAATCCACTAGAAAAACATCCTTTTCTGTGGAATTCAAGGAGAAGGATATTCCAAAACACATGTGTATCAATTTTCAAACAATCCTACATTGTGTGTGCTCCCTCTTATTAAAAAGATATTAATATAATGTTTTTGTGATTCTTGAAGAACTTTCAGAAATCATATTTCTCAAAACAATTGTTTGCATGCCTAACGAGAAGATGATAAGAACCTACTAGTGTGAATATCTTGTGTGTCACTCCATACATGTGCACTCACCTATTAACTCTTACCTTCTTGTGTGATAAAATACTTTTTCCCCTGTCAAAATGTGTGTCACCCTGCTTGTGTGCCTCCAAACATGCCCCCCACTTTTCTTGTGTGCATCCCTACATGCACACCTCTAACTACTTGAGGTCCACAGTTTTTCACAACTCACAATTTTTTCACCATATCTGGATTATACCAAACAAATTTCATTCACACAACTCCCTACTTGTTCAAAACTTACAACGTGTGTGGTACTTTAACTTGCGCACCACTTTTTTGCATAACACACAACTTGCACGACACTTCATCTTATGTGTTGCCTTCTACTACTTTCATGATCAGAGCTCAAATTTATTACTATTTGCTCAGCATATATAAATGAGTAGGGTATCAATATATTTATAGGAATTTTTATGACCCTGTGTGTGAGGAATTAAACACACCTTGCACACCACTCCATGAATTTCACACCATATACACATTCTCACCATTCCTACTTTCATACAACTTATACATGCACTTCACATCCTATTTCTGCACCACTATTTAACTTCTGCACAAATTTTTCCCTTTTTCATATATTTATATGGTGATCTTGAATTATGTCTTGCTCATAACATACATAGGAGATCAATTTATACATGTGCATGACAATTACGTGCCACTTATAAATGCATGCCACATTCATCCATTTTACAAAAACACTTGTTTTCTCCCCCTATACTATATATGACATGCATAAGAAGTTCTCAAAACTAAAGATATTTTTTAAATACAAATCATAAAAACAACATCATATTTTTCTAAGGCTTGAGAAATGTGAATTTATTTACCCTCCTTGACAATAAAATACAAGACTCTGCCAAAGAAAACTCTTCAAACTTCCTTCTCCATCCAAATTGGTCCCCAAACTATCCCCCTTTAAATGTTGTAATAAAAAAATATTCATAAATAACTAAATGGAGTAACCTCAAGAAATGGTTTACTTGTCAAAAAATCTAATCCTACACTATATAATTCATTGTTGAAAACAAGAAGTATTGACTGCCAGAACCATGTTCTCCAAAAGCAGGGACTATAAAATGACATTATCATATCTCTTCCACCTTCTTCAAAACATATTCCAATAGTACACCTCATCATTCTTCACTTCTTCAACATTCAAAGAATATATGAATTTTTTTCCTACAACCACTCCAACAAACAGTTAAAACAGTTCACACACATACATGGGGGATTCATACCTTACTCACAACTCACCCATTATGCATTATTTCATAAGAATAGATTTGTGAAACAATTATCTCCTTTGAAAACAGTATCCAAAGGTAAAATGATGGTGGGTATAGGCACACATACATCAAACATGATTATAAGGAGGTTGTACACCCATGTTCAACCTCATTTTAGCAAATGGTTACTTCAATAAAGGTTTTGTGAATATTAAAGAAATTTTTTTGATGTAAGAATGTAATATGGCATCAATTAATTTTTCTCCACCTACATATTGATGAATTGGTACTTTTTGTAAATGTGATTTGAATGATATTGTTGTAACAGATTCATTGTTATATTGATTTCAATTTGACTATCACATCCCAAGAGTAAGGGTAGATTCACATTAACAATTAGATCATCCAACTGAGTCTTCTCCATATATGTTAAGAAGCAGCATGAGTGGAAGCAACATTCTCAAAATCAAAAGTTCTAAGAGTCACAAAGTTCAATTTCATTAAATGCTAACTAACACAACTTTTCACTAGAAATAAAACTCTACTAGATGTGGATCTTCTATCATCAACATTTCCCGCCCAATATGCATCTGAATATCAAAGCAGGTCAATATTTTCAGACCCATCATAAATAATTCCAAAATATGTTGTGCCATTGATATATTTGAGGATTAATTTTAATGCAATTAAATGTTATTATTTTGGAGCTCTCGCAAATCTATCACATATGTTAACATCATAGATGATGTTTGGTATTGATTCAGTCAAATATAACATAATTGAAATTAGCTTTTGAAAACTTTTTCATAAGTGTCCTTGCCCTATCCATCATTATACAAATTGTATCCCATAGAATATAGTGTGGAAATCGGATTTGAATATTCCAAGACAATCATAATCATAAGTTCCTTAACATACTATTCTTGAGGTTGAAAATTTTGTTTCTTATTCTATAATATTTGTATCCCAAAAATATATTTGATTTCTCCTAGCATGAACATCTCATATTAATTCTTCATCTCCTCATCAAATCATTCACATAGTCATTCTTCATTTAATGCAATGATACGTTCATCGACCTAAACTATTACAATGAGAGAAAACCCCTTACATTCCCTGATGTAGAGGTTGATGTACACTCCACCCTTCTTGAAATTTATCTTCCTTGATAAAGTATATAATTTTGAATAACATGCCCTAAGAGCCTATTTTATCACATAAATATCCTTCTTCATCCTACACACGTAACATTCCTCCATCACAATGACCAATACACAGGGTATATCAATATAAACATCCTCATCAATATAAAAATTCAAGAATTCATATTTTACATCCATTTGAATGATTTTGTGACCACATTGTGAAATATACTGTTTTTTTCTAACCTTTACACAAGAGAAAAGATTTCATAAAAATCAATTCATTCAATTTGTGAGTACACATTACAAACAAATCATGATTTTTTTCTTATCACATCACCTTCATCATTCATCTTGTTCTAAAAAACTCACATTGTACCAATAATGTTCTTGTTGTCCAGATTGGGTGAAATTTCCCAAGTATCAATTTTTTATCTATTCATGCATTTCATTCAAAGAATGAACAAATTATAGATGCTGAAATGCATTATTCACATCATTCTTCTTGACATTGGAATTAATATAAGTCTGTGTCACAACATTTGAAATTCTTCTTGTTTAAAACTTTTGAAGATGATCAACAAAAATTCTCTAATATTATATATACTTCCTCAACATAGGATGAGATATTGGAACTTCTTACTCATCACATTAAATTTCTATGTCTATTTCTTCTTCTTATGTAGGATGGACACTATTTATATCATTATCAGAATTGTCAAGAAAACTATTTATATTTATCCTATATTTTACATAATCATATTCCTATATTTCATTCTCAATATTTTCCAAAACATTCACATTATTAGAATAAATAATTATCCATGTTTATTTGTTGAAAAATCAATAACCTATTTCTTATGGATCATAACCATGACAATTCCATCCTCTCTTATTTTCTCAATGTTAACAATGTATCTACCATTCCTCTATATAATGAACAGAATTCCCAATACTCGTAAGGGTTTTAGAATTGGAGTTTTCCAATGAAACTTTTTATAGATTCATATCTTCAAGTGGCCTATATAAACATCAGTTATGAATATTCATAGAAGTGCTCATGTATTTCCTCCAATTATAATGAAAAATACGATGATCAAGTAACACATTTCTCCCCTTTCCACTAGACTCTATTATTTGTTTCTGTAACTCCATTTTATTGAGGTGTGTATGGTGAACTGAACTCATTCCAAATTCCATGCTTCTGAAGATAACAACAAATATCATCATTCTTATGCTCTCTACTATTATCAGTTCTCATAATCTTCACTAAATACTCACATTTCTTCTTTTCCTTCCTCCTGAATGTCTTAAACATTTTCATAGCATCTGACTTATGTCTCATATACATTAGAGAGGTAATGTGAGTAAATTCATAAAGGAATGAAATGAAGTACTTATCCCCATTTTTGGTTCTTTTTCATTGGTCCACAGATACCTAAAAGTTTAATTTCTATGGTTGTTTTCGAACAAATGTCAACTCACTTGTGAATTTAGTTGGTAATCTTCCATTTTTCACAAATAGTGCGGCATCAGTCTCTTCTTCTTGATAGATCAAGAATATCATCGACAATATCTCACATTGATAACATGTGCATGTTTCTATGTCACATATATCCTAGCCTTTTATACTATAACTGATTTTCATCCACCATACACATGTACCACAAGTTCTGTACTTGACTAACCTAGAACAAGTTCTTTTTTGTACGTTGGCCTCTTGTAACTACCTTTCCATAATATTGAATTTTCAAAACAAACCCATATTTCGTTAAGGTAAAATTGTTTCCCTCATCATAGAGTTTTGAAACACTCATAAGGTTTTGTTTTATCCCTTTAACATAAATTGTTTACATTGATTTCATTTTTTCTATCCTGGAGATTGTTGATCCAACACCTTTGATCCTCAAAGATTCATAATTGCCAAATGTCATTGTTAATTCATCGACATAATTTATATTCTTCATCAAGTTGAAGTCTCCTTTTATATGAGAAGAACACAAACTATCATGAATCCATGTATGGCATCCTTTTGTATCATTCAAAGTAGTTTCGATAACAAGAGATTTTTGTTCTTCATTTTCATTCATCACCACCAACTTCTGAGATTTGATAATAACTTTTACTCGTGCTGGGAACAAATCAAGACATCCCTTAGTAAGATTTCTAGACTATTCACATCCTTCACAAATAGTTCCAATGATTTGAACCCATTATCATCTTTCAAACTATCCTTCTCAGATTTATTTTGAACATCCTTCTCAAAAATTAATCTTTTGAGATGATTGGATCTCCCTAAAACCATATCACCATCGAATTGGGTAATAGTAGTAATGTTGTTGGTTGAACCAACCCATTTTCCCATGTTTCTGAATCCCTTATAATGCCAGCTGTAGCCATACAATGAATACTTGCCTTTGAAACTTCCATACTAACCCGAGTTATGAATATGCTTCTCAACTCTCTTCTTAATAAAACTATACCAACCATCCTACTTCATGTTTTCTATCATAAATTTCTTCTTCAGCCTTTATTTTTTGTTAGACTTATCCAAACCATATGTAGTAGAAATTTTTCTGGACTCATGATTTTTACATACTTTTTATTTTTCAGCATTTCTAACATTATCCAAAAACATATATTTTTCAGTATTTTTATTATTAGAACCAGTTCCATCATTATTATCAACCATTGAAGGTAACATTTTATAATCCTTATTTGTTTTATTCTTAATATAACTTTCACAATATTTAATGATAGATTTATTTAATCTAATATTCCTTTCATCAGCTTTAGAATGTTTATGTTGGACAAGTTCCAAGTCTTCTTTTTTTCCTTCTTCATCACCACAAAGTGATCATTACGAATCATTTCATTCTTAATAGATTACTTTATATCATTAATATCCTTTTCCATATTGAAATTATAATGAGTAAACCCTTCTTGATTATTTAATTTGGAATTTTCATTTATCATCTTCTTGTTTCACTTCAAAGGCTTTCTGATATTCCTCAAACATTATTTCAAATCTTCATTCATATGATATTCATGTTCAGTTTGATCTTCTTCCGAACTAATTCACCCATAATAATCATTATTCACTAATTCGATAAAATTATTCAGTTTATATTTCTCATAAAAAAATCTCATAATCAGCTTCTATATCGTTTTCATCATATATAGATTAATGGATTTTTTTATTTGATGAAATTTTAATCTTTCCCATTTGTAAAATACTTACTTTGTTGACTTGTTTCTTCCATGACCTTATTGGCCTTCTCTCATTATCATAACTGTCTTCATAATTCATTATTTAAGGAATATTATCCAAAAAGTGATCGATGGATCCACATTCATGACATTTCAAGTGATGTTTCTACTTGTACATCCCTTTACCTCTTTTCACATTCTTAGAAAACAATGATAAAAATTCATCAAGAATTTTTACATACCTGATCTTCTGAATTGAATTCACCATATTTATCTTCAATAAGAGTCTTCCATTACTTCTCTCCATTTTTATCCTTTAATGAAATTTCACTATCAACTTTTGTTTTTCTCTTCATACTCTTCTCCCATATCATTTCACAATAAATGAGTGTGCTTTGAAAATAATCTAGAGATAATGATTCTAGGTCTCTGTCTTATAATAAAGAATCATTAGAATCAAACAAGTTGAAAAACATTCTCATGCTATTTTCAATAAATAAATAATCATACAACATTTCACCAATACATTTGATTGTAGAGACAATGTCATTTTTTCATGTAAAGAAGTCCCCAACATATTCGGATTCACCCATTTTCGCATCTTCATACTTTACCCTCTAGATTTGTGGTTTCTCATTATTTACCCTTTTATGTCCTTCATATATTCTCTTCAACTTATCTCATATACCATTAGATGGAGTGAAACCTTTCACTATTAAAAACTCACTCTTAGAATAAGATTAGTGTAATTCCTTTTTCACTCTTCCATTATTTTCAAGATTCTTCTTATGGGTAAGAGTAAAAGGAACCTAGTCCTCAATAAGAGGAAATCCATTAGTTGTAGTTTCAAGGTATTCATACCCAATATAAATCAGATAAGGAGCCGTTATATCATTCCATATATGATCGTTCTTTCCATAAAATATCTGAATCCCCTTACTATTCAAAAAATTCAGATTCACCGTCACAAAATCAGCAAAAAAATGAAGGGAACATGTGGCTCTAATACCAATTGATGCTCCCAATCAGGATCCAAGTTTCCGTGATAGGGGAAGGGGTGAATTATGTATATCTTTTTCTTTTTATATTTCCTTATTTTTTAAATATCCTTCAACTCCTTTTTAAGAGTTTTTTCCCTGCTGAACACACACATCCATTGGAACAATATATTTACATGGTTCACTACTCAAAAAGAGTAGTTATATCCATGGTATAGTTCAGAAATAATCCAGTATCCCCAAAATCCACAAGAAAGCCATCTATTGTTGTGTAATGTAATGATTATGATATTCCCTTACACATGGGTAGTAGTTGGAAAAAAATCCAATTGTGTGTGTCATCCTTCTTAGAAAAATAGGGATATGTAATGTTTCATTGCTTCATAATGAATTTTCTCAAATCAGATTTGTCAAAATAATTAATAACATTCCAACCCAGATGCTAGTATGAAACTCATTGTGAGAACAGCTTGGACATCACTCCCAACTTTCATGCTTCTCTACGTGCATACCTCCCTTCTTGTGTGCCACTTTTCTTATGTGTCACCCTACCTACACGCCTTCCAAATTACTTTCCACTCTGCTTGTGTGCTACCTTTCATGCATGCCAATAACTACTTGTAGGAAAAAATATTGCACAACTGACAATTTTCATGCCACTTCGGGCATTTTCATAACACACATCATGTAAATAACTCCCTTCATACGTGCAGTATACCACTTGCACTCCACTTCTATTTGAACTCCACTTTTGTGTATAACAAACAACATGCACGATGCTTTATCTATTCCCCACATTCTACTGCTTGCATGATAAGAGATAAGATTTTCACTTAAGTATTGTGAATATATAAATGAGGACGTTAGCTATCTATTTATAAGAATTTTGTTTACCCTATGCTTGAGGCATGCAACTCACCTTCCACGCCACTCGATGACTTCCTCGCCACATACAATGGCACGTCATTCCTATTATTGAACCACTTATACTTTCACACCACTTCATACTTTCATTCCACTCTTTAACTTGCATGAAAAATTATTTTCTTTTTTCATTTCTTTTTGTGGTGATATTAAAATATATCTTGCGATCAATATACACTTGTGCACACCACTTCGAAGCCACATATACATGCGTTCCACTTTCTTTAATTTTCCAAAAATACTACATTACTCCCCCTATCCTTCATAAGTATTACATTAAATTTTCTCAGAAATTATGAATTTATGAAATTAAATCATCTATGCAACATCATAGTTTTCCAAGGATTTTACAAAGTGAATTTATTTATCCTCTTTGACAACAAAAGAAAAGACTATGCAAAAGAAAAATATTCAAAATTCCATCTCCATAAAACATGGTCCCAACAATATGAAATACATGAAACAAGAAAGGTGATCATTAGTGCTAAGGTCATCCCTCTCTTTAGATGTTTAATGTCACTCTCAAAAGAATATATCTAAACCAATTTGTCCCCTTTCTTGGTGAGCCCATACACTGGAATTACTAGACAAGTGAATTCAATGTTGAAATGATAATAATTACTATTTATATCATGAAAATATAGAATACCAAATAAATTTTTAGATATCTCTACAGATATTACTGATACAAGCATCTCTTGGTCTACTGACACTTTATCACTTGGGATAACATGACCCTTTAAGTGCACTATATAAACCAAGAGACTACATATTGATAGATTTTTATAATTTTTAAGCACTAACAATGTACTCAATATGATGTCATGGTACTGGGAATAATATTTTGTATAATGTTAGTACCCTTAATGTTTCATAAAAAACAAAAACTAATTGATCTAGAAAAAGATGGGGGTTCTGATTCATCAAGAAGATGAATATTGTTGGTCTATTCAATATACCAAATTATATAACTAGAATCTTTTACATGCCATACCTACCCCTAAATGATGTCTAGGGTATATACGATGAACTTACCTTTAATTGTTGGCACCCTAAAATCATGTTGATTTTAGAGAAGATCCTAAAACCCCTCTTATAAATGAATAGATCGTTTATGCATGAAAGGGGTACTGTTTCTTATCCATCATCTGGTATTGTTTTTTATAATCCACATATATGTGAAACTCCCAGAATCCATCTTGGTGAAAATAATTGTAGAACCACATGGACACCTACATGTCCATAGGACTTGTTTATCTTCTTGATAATATATCTTTACTATCATCTCACAATGTGTTATCAGTGAAATTATTTACATTGGGACAAAAATTGGATTCACCCATGGCACTAACTCGATCATGATTTCGATCTCCCACTCAGGTGGTAAGATTCATATATATTGAAGAATGATATCATAATAATGTTGTTCCACTAGTGTAAAGGTAACCTTATACACTCACCATCGTCACAGATAAGTCCATATATGTGAGTTATGAGAAAATACAATTGGACCATATTTGTTACTACATGACTAGCCTAACAATCCCTCTCACCATGTTGAGAGAAGATACTCCCTAATAAAGATCCAAATGGAAATATACTTTGATAATAATCTATAACAACCTGATATTTTATGGGATATATTATTTTTAATTTCATTGATGTGGTCTATTATACACTACACAAAGATTAGCTTGTACTATACGCAACACCGTATTATCTTGCAGTATACACAACACTATTATTGGCTCGTGTTACACACAATTTCAAAATTGATTTGTGGAAATTATTCTACGCAACATTAAGTATAGATTTTGTTTAATGTATAAATGAAATAAGCTTTGATTATGTTATACGCAACACCAAACGGATATTTCACTACACAGAGCACTGACATGGCATGAATTACACACAATCAAGACCTTCCTCAATAGCGTGTGTAGTACACCATCACGATTTTCACTAAACGAGATATTATTAGAATATTATTATAAACTAACCATTATGAATAGTAATACCCGCTTTTTGAAATTTTATAAATTTTATATTTTAAAATGGACTTCATTTTTGGATTCGGCATATCGAAATTAGCGTAGGGTAAAATTTTGGTATTTTTATGAAAACATTCAATTTTTGTTGAATAGTGAAAATACTGGGTTACTATTTAAAAACCGAATTTTTATTTAAATAATTATTTATTTTATTTAAATTTATTTTAGGTGAAAATTGATACATAATACCTATATATGTTCAATTTAATTCATTTGAGTCATTTTATAATAATTTTAGATATATGAAATTTTTAGTGAACTTTTCACCGTCTTTTACCCACCTCCTAAGAGAAATTGAAATTTTACATAAAATATAATTTTACCACTTCTGTGAGTTGAATTTCTAAAATCCGAGAGACATGGTTAATATCAAGGAGTAAAATGTGGTTCAATAAGATAAAAATAATTTTTGGTGAATAGTAACTTTTTACTATTATTTATCATGGTAAAAAGTAAACAGGGTAATTAAGGGTAAACATGATATTATTATTACCCTAAAACCTGTCCTAATTCTATTGGATTAGTTTAATTCGACCAAAAAAACCTTATTAATAAAATATTACCCTTTTGGCCCACTGGGATTAGATTAGGACACTTATTATTATTTTATTTAAAAGAGAGTTAAAATAGCTAAAATCAATGTTTAATAACTAAAACATGTTTAATATACTGTTATACATAAGATATATTCGACTATTAATATTCATTATAAAGATAAAAATATTTCCTACATAATTGTATTATATTTATACTTTTTAGTAATTAAATAATTTAATTTATTTATGAACCAACGATGATGCAGTAGTGACCTTGTTGATGAGATATTAACATAATTGATGTTAGAAATACCCAAATAAATCTAATTTCAGGCTTTTTATGAATTACAATAATTTTATAGGTTAATATGACATGTTAGTATTGATTTAATTATTTTTTTTCGAACTAATCATGCTATTATGATTTTCAAAAAAAAAACAAGTTCCAAATTGTGCCAAAATTGACATAATATAGTTTTTAAAAACAATATTTTATTATTAATTGTTATTTTATTCATAAAAATATGAGGATCAGACAAATGACGTAGATAAAGATATATATATTAATTATTTACCACTTGCGGTTCTTTTGTCTTGTTATTGTAAGTTTATTAACCATATAGTGTAAGAAAACAAACAGACACGGTAAAAGTAAATTTATTTAACTTAGAGTTAAATATAAATTATAGGGATACAATAGTAACATAAACTTGTATAAAACCCATTGGTTGAGAGGCTTTCAACCCATTCCCACCTTATCTTCGAAATAAATCCATTTGGAGCTATTAAAAACCGAATATGTTTTGATGATAAAATAATATTTTGAGTTTTCCTAAGGTGCCCCTCTATTCCCTTATAAAAAGGGCACCCCTTAACTCTTCTCTTAACTCCCTTTTGAGTCTTGAAACTCGGAAAAACCCTGACCATTTCTCTTATACACATCCCTAGAAACATTCTGGAGGTTCTTGTATTCTCAAAAGACCAACTCTACTTCCTTAAGAGAAAGCTTAAAGGAGGTGTGTCGAAGAAGAGGTATTCTCTTTTTCCAATTCTCTCAAGTTTCTTTCTTCTTCTACTTATTCTTATTTAGTTGTATCATTATAAATTAATAAAATAAGTATTACTTATATACTTATATGTTATTAAAAATATTAAACAACCCTATTTAACGTTCTATCCATCCTACGGAAAACGAAATCACTGCGCGTGCGTACGTACGAAATACTATCTCCACGCCGTGGTGTAATCTATTTTAAACCACCACCTAAATTGGATTGGTATAATGGAGTAAATAAATAAATATATATGATTATTATAAATTTATATTTATTCATAAATATTATACATACACTTCAATACAATTCCACGATCATGGGAATGATATAATCACTCGTGCGTACGTACGGACTACCGTCTCCACGATGAGATGAGATTCATTCTCCATGTTAACCATTCATAAATGATTATAAAGTATATATAATGAATAATAATGAAATATATGACATAATAATGATACTGGATTTATGTATATATATCTTTATGTCAACTATGTAATTCCATTCAATTAAATAAGGAAACGAAAAACAACGTTCATGCGTACGTATGGCCTACCGTCTCCAAGAACGGTGTATTTCATTCCATTTATCGATCTATTATATATATGTATATTATAAATATATATTATATATAAATCATGTTTTATATTATGGAATTATGTAATCATGATCTAAGTAATCATATTAATAATTAAAAGTCAAAACACGGATGATAAATGAAACGATTTTTCCCAAAACGCTGCTTTAAAATGGAATTGAAAAATTAACAGATAATATAAAGTCGTAAGTGAATCATATATGATATCATAAATATTATTATGGTTCTATTACAAGTTAATAATATGTTCAAGCCTACTATACCGGAGTCTCGGACACATATGGAAGAAATTTTACATAAGTTAAGTGATAATTATTCCAATCTCATTCTTATTTGAGATTGTTTATTCGTACGTATTTACGGGTGTTGTTGTTATTATCCATGTCCATGTTTTATAAAATTGTTTTCATGTATGTTTAATTAATGTTTTACACATTTTTTTTCTTTTACCACATTGTTTGGATGGAATATTGTTTTTGTTTACCATACGAGGTACTTTATAATTTTTCGACAAAAGTAAGATAAGAATGTTATTTCTAACTTATACGATGTGAATAGATTTTTATGGTTTCATAATGCCTCATTTTCATGAATCTTACACTACATGATTTTATGAATATTTTCAAAAAAATACTTTTCTTTTAAAATTGCATGGCACTTTGTAAATAGAAAATGATTTTGATGACGAAAGGATACTTTTCTCAAGAATTCATTTCATGTGTTTTATCAAAACCATTTTCCATCTAAGAGGACATTATTTCATATGTGTATGTTTCATGTATAATGTATCTATTATTTAAATGGTTTCAATTATGTTATGATGAAATATCCATTTGTTTTATATGGATTATGTGATGATGGGATGATGTTTATGAAACCCATTTCATTCTTTGGGTTATGATGAATGTTTATATTTTATTTTGTGGCACAAGTAAGAATGATTTCATTATGAGATGGATGGGACCTATATCTCCGTCCAATGCATTGGGTAAATATTTATATATCATGAGATAAACATGGCTGGAATGGTAAGTTAATCTTGGTCAGTGTTAAATGACTGAAATGAGGAGTGGACTCGATTCAGAAAGGGACTTTGTCCACTAAGAAGGTCTTGGCAGCAATGCCTTGGCTACTATGGAAATCATAACATGTTATTTATGGTTTCCACAATTACATGTTTTATTCCCATGTTATTTTATCATGATTGAAGATCCATTATGATTTATCCCTTACGTACTGTTATGTTTTATGTCATTTCTCAAGATTTTGATGTTTAAATATTATGTTCATGTTTTGAAGTTCAAATGTATATGGTTTGTTTTATTTTATCCATGCCTACCCTTACTGAGAATTTGTGCTCACCCTTTATATGTTTTATTTTCCCCAAGATATAATGATTGGTTTTAGGTAAGAAAACCAAATGGGATGATATTTATGGGAGATGTTGAAGATCTTTCACCGCGATTAGAAGATTATGTTCTGTGTTTCCAAAGACACTAAACAATTAAGGTCCTTGTGTGTTTGTTTTTGTTATGTATTAAGTATTCTGAAAAAGAAATGTATTGTCCACGTATGTCAAGATTTCGGTCTCTATAGTTGGTATCAAAGGATAGATTTAGTTAACCTTTGGAAACTATGGTGAGAGAACTTTAGTGAGATCCCTAGAGATATCTCTAAGGTACGTCTAGGGATGCCCCTAAGGTTTAGTATACATATAGGTTATAGTCCTAGAATTACGATAAAAATATTATAAATAACCCTAAGATGTTAGATATTGATTTTACTCTCCATTTATTATGTTTTTTTTCCATAGCATGATTTTTTCCTCTAACACTATTCTTTTTGGGTTTTAGATGATGGCTGGAACCCGAAGGAACCATGTTGATCAATGTAATGGCCAATGCAATGACTGTCCTCCTGAACAAGCCAATGTTATAGGAGATGGAGTGAAAAATATTATTGCTATACTTACACAAGCTATGATTCATTCTGGACTTCCAAATGAGAATAGAAGGGAACAATATTCTATTGAGTCCTTCATGAGGCAACGCCTACCTTCTTTCAGTGGGTCTTCTGATCCCCTTGTTGCTGAACAATGGATCATTACCATTGAAAAAATATTTTCCATACATCATTGTTCGGAACATGAAAAAGTAATTTTGGATATTTACCATTTAGAAGGTGAAGCAGGTCAATGGTGGACTCTAATTAAGAATTCAAGGCCCCAAGATGAAATTGAATCGATGGAATGGGACAAGTTCAAGAACTTGTTTTTCAATAAGTACTTCCCTAGTATTCTTCGAACAATGATGGAAAATGAGTTCCTTGAGCTTAAGAAGAAGGATGATGAACCTGTTGGTATATATGAAGAGAATTTTACAAGACTTTCAGGGTATGCATTTGGCTTTATTATCCAACCTGAAAGTAAAGTTGATCGATTCATCAGTGTCTTAAAACCTGGTCTTCGAAGGGCATTAGCTATAAGAGACATCAGTAGCTATGAATAAATTGTGAAGTGTGCTATCAATTTAGAACTAGAAAATGGTTTAACATATCCATATCATGGTTTTGACAAGAAACAAAAGATGGAGTTCAAGGAGAAATCTCAGAATAATGATGAAAAGAAGATTAATGATTCTTCATGCTCAAAGTGTGGAGAGAAGCATGGTGGAGATTCTATTAAAGGGACTAGAAAATGTATTAACTGTGGAGAAGAAGGTCATCGAGCAGCTGAGTGTCGAAGTAATGGAAAAAGGATTACTAATGATGTGAATGAAGAAAAGACTGCATAGAACGCACCACCCACACTTCAATTCTTCAAGTGCAACGAAATGGGGCATTATGCTAATCAATTCCCTAATTAAAGGGTTTATGATAATCGACATGAGAAACCACTTAAGGAAAAGGATAATGGGAAGTCACATGCGGTCACTATTAGCAATGTTGAGTATGACAACGATGTGGTGGAATGATTATGTGTTTATGTAAAGGGATTCCAAAATAATGGTGTGGAATCTCATTTATAGTACTATGGAACATTGGAATATCTATGTAATGGTTTATTTTGGTTTTCGATAATTATATGGTACCGTTAACCATGAAAATTGATTCAAATATTTTGGAAAGCATATGATATGCACATAACTAAGGGATACAAAGAAAATTAAATGTTTGATAGTATTCATGAGCTCATGACTGATATAAGGAAAAAGATATATCATGGTTTGAGTATATAGAAAATTTGGGATTTTGGTATGTGGAAAGTGTTAAATTTTGAAAACATTATTGTTTTCAGTAAGGGTCAATGAGTATTCATTTTTCAAGAGAATACATGATTAAGGTATTAATATGTTGGTAATTTGATTGACAAGATATACCATATGATATGTGGGGTATAAATGATGGTATTCACGTGCTCGACAGATGACATTTCTAGTAATTATTTTCTTTATACTATGAGCTTGGACAGATGTATTTTTGATATGCCTAAATATTGGAATGGATTATGTTGGGCATAAGTTAGTACTGTTTAAGGCTAGAAATTTTTTCGATATTATTGATGGAATGTTATAACAATGCAGTTTTAGAAAAACGACAACCTACAAGATGGGCAACAATAGGTCGCGTCGGACAAGTCTGTGGGAATTGAACCCACAACCGAAGTGTGATAGGCCTTTATCGCCTAACATTAGCCTACAGGACGTCCCTGGTTAGTAGAAACTAGTTTTATTATATTAAATGGTATGATATATGAAGAATAAGTCCATTTATGGAATCATATACGATTAACCTCATTAAAGATGGATTTATGTATATTTAAAAATTTATGCTAACCTTTTTGTGATAGAAATAGATGGGATGAATTATCATTCTATCGCATGATCTGCTAACTGTTCATGAATGAAAATTTCAGATTTATTTCTTTAAATAGAGATGAAGTGGAAATTGTTCATGGAATCATCAATGATGATATTACACTAAAATCATGTAAGAATTTCTCATTATGTAGAAGTTCATCAATGTTAGGGAAATGATCTTGGAAAGCAAAAAATGTTGTCCTAGTACTCTCATATATGATGAATCAAATGGTACCTTAGATCATCACAAATTTACGGCTTTCCGATTGTTACCTTTTTCATAACCATGTTCTCTACCACTCTCTATCGGAACTTGATGGTTAAATTTCTCTTCCATATCAATATTTTCAGCTATATACTCCAAGGTAGGAACCCAAGTGATGAGTTACATTGGGTATCCATTTTGTTTCTAACTTTCCTTTTTAAAATGATGATTCAGTATTTCTTTTTACAATGTGGGTTTCAATGAATGAAACTTTCATGTAGTAAACCATTTATAACCCCGACGAATTTCGATGGCGAAATTCATTTTAAGGTTTGTAGAATGTAACAACCCGATATTTTATGAGATATATTATTTTTAATTTCATTGATGTTTACTATTATACATTACACCAAGATTATCTTGAACTATATGCAACATTGTATTAGTTTGCAGTATACACAACACTATTCTTGGCTCGTGTTACACACAATTTCATGTTCATTTTTTGGAAATTATTCTATGCAACATTATGTATAGATTTTGTTAAATGTATAAGTGAAATAAGTTTTAATTATGTTATACGCAACACAAAATGGAGCATTCACTACACAGAGCCCTGACATGGCTTGCATTACATGCAATCAAGACCTTCCTCAATAGCGTGTGTAGTACGCAATCCCGAGATTCACTAAACGAGAAATTATTATAATATTATTATAAACTTGCCCTTATGAATAGTAATACCCACTTTTTGAAATTTTATAAATTTTATCATTCAAAATGTACGTCATTTTTGGATTCGGGATATCAAAATTAGCCTAGGGTAAAATTTTGGTATTTTTCTGAAAACATTGAATTTTTATGAATAGTTAATACACTAGGTTACAATTTAAAAACTGACTTTTTATTTAAATATTTATCTATTTTATTTAAATTTATTTTCGGTCAAAATTGATACATAATACCTATATAATTTCACTGTAATTCATTTGAGTCATTTTATAATAATTTTAGATATATAAAAATTTTATTGATCTTTTCACCGTCTTTTACCCACCTCCTAGGAGAATTTAAAAATTTACATAAAACATAATTTTTCCGCTTCTGTGGGTGGAATTTTGAAAATCCGAGAGATATGGATAATATAAAGGAGTAAAATTTTGTTCAATAAGATAAAAATAATTTATGGTGAATAGTAACATTTTACTATTTTTTACCACGGTAAAAAGTAAATAGCGTAATTAAGGGTGAAAATGATATTATTATTTCCCCAAAACATGTCCTAATTCTATTGGATAATTTTAATTTGACCAAAAAAATTGTAGGAATAAAATATTACCCTTTAGGTCCACTTGGATTAGATTAGGACACTTATTATTATTTTATTTAAAGGTGAGTTAAAATAGTTAAAATCAATGTTTAATAACTAAAACATCTTTAATATAAGGTTATACATAAGATAAATTAGACTATAAATATTCATTAGAAATATAATAATATTTCCTACATAATGGTTTTTTATTTATAATTTTTAGACAATAAATAATATAATTTATTTATGACACAATGATGTTGCAGTAATTACCTTATGAATGAAATATTAAGAAAATTGATGTTATATATACCCAAATAAATCTAAATTTAGACTTTTTATGAATTATTCTAATCTTATTGGTTAATATGACATGTTAACATTGATTTAATTATATGTTTTATAACTAATCATATAGTTATGATTTTCACAAAAATCAAGTACCAAATAGTGTCAAAATTGACATAAAATAGTTTTTAAAAAAAATATTATATTATTAATTGTTATTTTATTCCTAAAAATATAAGGATCAGCTAAATGACATAGATAAGGATATATATATTAATAATTAACCACTTGGGATTCATTTTTCTTGTCATATAATTTTATTAACCATATAGTGTAAGAAAACAAAAAGACACAGTAAAAGTTAAATTATATAAATTAGAGTTAAATCTAAATGATAAGGATGAAATAGTAACCTAAACTTGTCTAAAACCAACTGGATGAGTGCATTTAGACCCATACCCACCTTCTATTCGAAATAAATCAATTTGGAGCTATTAAATACCGAATATTACTTTATTATAAAATAATATTTTATGTTTTCTTAAGGTGCCCCTCTCCTCTCTTATAAAAAGGGAACCACTTCCCACTTCTCTTCACACCATTATGAGCCTTGAAGATCGGCCAACCCCTGCCCATTTCTCTTCTCCAATTCCCTAGAAACTTTTTGGTGGTTCTGGTCTTCTCAAAAGACCAACTCTACTTCCGTAAGAGGAAGCTTAAAGGAGGTGCGTCGAAGAAGATGTAATCTCTTCTTCCGATTCTCTCATGTTTCTTTCTTCTTCTACTTATTTTTCGTTAGTTGTATCATTATAAAGTAATAACATTATTATTACTTATATACTGATATGTTATTATAAAAATGAAACAATCATATTTCAACTTCCATCAATCCTATGGAAAACTAAATCACCGTGCGTGCGTACGTACGCAATACCGTCTCCACGCCATGGTGTAATCTATTTTCGACCACAACCATACATGGATGGGTATAATGGTGTAAATAAATAACTATATATGATTATTGTAAAGTGATATTGATTCTGAAATATTATACATACACTTCAATACAATTACACGATCAAGGGAATGATATCATCGCTCGTTCGAACGTACAGACTACCGTCTCCACGATGTGATGGGATTTATTCTCCATGTTAACCATCCATGAATGATTATACATTATATATAATGAATAATAATGAAATATATGATATAATAATGATTCTGGATTTATTTATATATATATTTATGTCATCTACATAATTCCATTCAATTCAATAAGGAAACGAAAAACAGAGTTCATGCGTACATACAACCTACCTTCTCCATGAACAGTGTATTTCTTTCCATTTAGAGATCTATTATATATATGTATATTCTGAATATAAATTATATATAAATAATGATTTATATTCTGGAATTAAGTAATCATTATCTAGGTGATCATATTAATAATTACAAGTCAAAACATTAATGATAAATGAAACGATTTTACACAAAACGCTGCTTTAACATTGAATTGACAAATGAACGGATAATATAAAGTCGTAAGTGAATCATATATGATATCATAAATATTATTATGGTTATGTTACAAGTTAATAATATTTTTAAACCTACAATACATGAGTCTTAGACACATATGGAAGAAATTGGACATAAGGTAATGGATAATTATTCCAATCTCGTTCTTATCTAAGATTGTTTATTCGTAAGTATTTACTAGGGTTGTTGTTATTATCCATTACTATGTTTTATAAAAATGTTTTCATGTATGTTTAATGTCCTTTTTACCCAATTGTTTTACTTTTACCACATCTTATGGATGGAATCTTTCTTTTGTTTACCATACGAGGTACTTTTTGAATTTTCTATTAAAAGTAAGAGAAGAATGTTATTTTTAACTTATACGATGTGAATGGATTTTTATGGTTTCATAACACCTCATTTTCATGAAGCTTACTCTACAAGATTTTATGACTATTTTCAACCAAATAATTTTCTTTTAAAATTGCATGTCATTTTTTGAGTAGAAAATTATTTTGAAGAAGAAAGGATATTTTCCTCAATAATTCATTTCAAGTGTTTTATCAAAAAAAAAATTACATCTAAGATGAAATTATTTCATATGTGTATGCTTCATGTATAATGTCCCTATGATTTACATGGTCTCACATTTCTTATGATGAAATATCCATTTTTTTATATTGATTATGTGATTATGGGATGATGTTTGTGAAACCCATTTTATTTTTTGGGTTATGATAAATGCTTATATTTTATTTTGTGGCACAATTAAGAATGATTTAATTAAGAGATGGGTGGGACATATATCTCCCTCCAATTCATTGGGTAAAGATTTATATCTCATGATATAAACATGGCTGGAATGATAAGTTAATCCAATTCAGTGTTACCGGACTGAAACGAGGAGTGAACTCGATTCAGAAAGGGACTTTGTCCACTAAGGTGGTCTTGGACGCAATGCCTTGGTTACTATGGAATTCCTAACATGTGATTAATGGTTGACACAATTACATGTTTTAATCCCAAGTTATTTTATCATGATTGTTGATCCATTATGATATATTCCTTCTGTACAGACATGTTTTATGTCATTGTTCAATTTTTTGATGTTTAAATATTATGTTCATGTTTTTAAGTTCAAATGTATATGGTTTGTTTTATTTTCTCTATGCTTACCCTTAATGAGCATTTGAGCTCACCCTTTATATGTTTTCTTTTCCCCAAGATATAATGAAAGGTTTTAGGTAAGAAAAACAAAGGGGAATAACATTATGGGATATGTTGAAGATCTTTCACCACGATTAGAAGATTATGTTCCGAGTTTCCAATGATACTAAACTATTATGGTCCTTGTGGTTTTGTTTTTGAAATGTATTAAGTATTCCGCAAAAGTAAAGTAATTTCCATATAAATTAATCTTTGGGACTCTACATAGTCGATATGATATTTATAAAAATATAACTAAACGATACCAATGAGAAAATTAAAAAATGAATATCATATTATTTAAATCTCCCTAATGAAATGGTAGCCAATAGTTTCAGTAGAAAATTCCCAAAAACAATTAATATCTTCTAAACTCTATCCAAACAATATGTTAATGGTCATTAATCCTTCCATGGTTTCTAGAACAAAAAAAATAATTTGAAAAAGGTTATATAAAAAGGTATTTTGTTCAACTATATTAAAAGAAAATGCTATCAGTGGTGGATGATACAACAACAATGTATCTGATGGTAGAATTTCCAACATTCAAACTAGTTAGAGTAGATTACATAGTAGGCGTATTGTAACGACCCAATGTTTTTGAATGGAAATTCCCTTCTTATATTTATGTCATAAAATAACATTAAAAAACACAATAATGAACTAATAAGTGAGAAGTGACCTTTTAAACGTATGTTTGTCACTTCTATGTAGGAAATTTTGAAAATTAGACACGCACGGTTGTGTTAAAGGTGTTTTTTGGAGTCTAATAAAACAAAAATAATTTTGGGTGAATAATAACACACCATTTTTAATAGTAACCTACCATTATGAATAGTAATATTACCCTTATGAATAGTAAATCATCCAACATAAGAGTAACCTTAACCATGATTAATTAAATAAAATGTAGACATCTTATAAAGTAATAATTTTACCTTAGTAAACGTTTTGTTATTTTATAAATAATAAATAATTAATTAAAATTAATTGATTAATTTAAAAGAAAATTTATTTTCATAAATTGTATTCATTAATTATCAAATAAATTTATTATAATTTTTAGATAATTTTATACGACTCTACGTAATTTTTGAAGACACTATAAAATAAGTTTTAATTTTAAGAACTATTTTTTATGTAAATTTTGAGTTAAATTAAATATAAAACTATTCATATTTAGAAAATATTTGTGGAAAAATGGACATCAATTTTGAATTCTACACGTCGAATAATTATTGGGGTAAATTTTTGGGATTTTTCTGATATACTTGAATTATTCATGAATAGTGAAATATAGTAATTTACAAAAATAAGCTAATTAAGCTATTTATAGAGTCATGTGTGATGTTCTCTTGATGTAATCCCCCTTGGTTCGGGATCACATGAAAAAAATTACTATTATTGGTCATTCAAGACTCACTATTGCTTGTCTTAGAGAAAATTAATAAACTAATGAATTTTATATTAAAGAAATGCCTCTCCCCTCCACAATAAAAACCACCATTCACACCCTCATTCCCTAACAACTCTCAAGCTCCAAGCCTTCTATAAAAACATCCCAAAAATCCTTCATATACCCTATCCCACATAAAAGAGCTTTTGGTCTCATCAAAAGAACAAACATAGCCTCCTAAAAGAGAATCTCAAGAGGAGGATTTAAGAGGTAATTTCTCTCCCTCTTCTCCTTTAATTTCATTTCAAGTTCAAGTTCATTTCTTCCTCTCTCTCCACCTATCTTCATCCAAATGGTATTGTAACTCCTTTATTATACAGGTACTATAATTTTATGATGCTACTGGTATATTGTATCATCCAACCCCATTTCCCTCTTCGTTTTATTTTATTAAAGAGAATGTGGTTCGTGAGGTGTTAATTTATCACCTTCAAGAACGACATGCTTCCTTCTTCCATTTATACCTTAATATATGGTCATGAAACCATATTTATGGTTGAAGAAAAATTATATGTATTTTGTCATATTTAAAGTTCTTGAAATAACCTATGGCCATATTACTAAGTGATAAGTTAAAACAACTTCGCTATGATTGAAAACCCGCCCAAATTAACCGAAATAATCATCATTTAATTCTTCTCTAATGATTCATCCACCAGGATATAATTTGAATCATTATATTATCATTAAATATCCTATAATATAATTAATAACATGTAATATCTATTCTGGATTTTTACCCATGTTCTCCCCAAAATTCAATTTAAAAATACAAGTGAACCACTCAAGAAAACCATAAAAACAAACATTCTAGAATAATGTTTTTAAACTCTATAACTCATCCATAGGAACATAAAATCAATTAATGAAACCATAATGAACCATATTAAGGTAAAAAATTTATGGATTTTTAATTAATGAATATAATGTCATTATACCAGAAATTAGAGAGAGGTAAGCATTCAGATACAGTGTAAGGGGAAATTCTCGAACCTAACTTTCATCCTTTGGGTTCTCCCTCTTTCACTCTATTTTTGATATGGTTACTCCTTAAAGATCATTTTTTAATCATTTTCTTTCCTTTTCTGGAATATAAATGTTTACCACTACTGTTTATGTCATAAAAAATATTTTCCAAATGAACTCTTCGTTTAAGAGATCACCTTTTACTTCTCATTAAAGGTTGATGGTTCTTGTATAAAGTATATTATTCCATCTATGTTTTGGGAACCCAATGATTATGAATGTGTTCTTATGATATGTATCCCACTCCATTCCATGGGTTAGTTATGTTCACTTATGATATATTTTCCTTGTGCAAAGCACGATGATGATAATGTTATGACGTGACGGGTGCGCCTAAAATAATATAGCGCAATATGAATGTTTGAATATGTCTAGTGAGATAGGAATTATACAAGGCTCCAATGAGATATATAAAGTTATTAATCTCATGAGTATATGTGAAATGAAGTGTGAAAAAGATTCTATCTTGGTTCACAATTATGTGGGTGTATTTAACCACTAATACAAGATGTTTCATTTTCTATGCATTGCCACATTTCAAGTATTATATTTATGATTCCTCTCATGTTCATGATCTTTTTCCCATGTTATGATTATGCTCACCCCATGCTATAATGTTCTTATCATTCCTCTTAGTAGGCTTCTATCTCACCCATTTTGACATATATCCTCATGTGTCTACATGTACAAAGGAGAGGACAAGTTCCAATAAGAAGCTAGAGAAGATGAAATTAAATAAATGTTTACGCTCGATGTTGTAATTGTTATGTATGGTCCTAGTTTTCCCAATATAACAAACCTTTGGATCTTCTATGTGTAATACTATTATGTTTTTTATATTTAACATTATGTAATAGTAATGTATGAAAAGGCATGGTCTATAATGTGTGTATCAAAGGAATGGTTTAGTTAATTTGGGAAATAGGATTAGTAAACCCTAGAGAAAACCTCTAGCATGAGACGAAGTAAAAATATACATACAAGAATATCTATAGAGGGATCCCATATGTGATGATTTTAGTATTAATTGTTTTTAATAAATATGTTCTGTTTTCATGACTTGTTTACTTCTTTTTTTCTATCCTTTTCGATTATAGAAAATGGTGGGAACCAGGAGAAATCGGGCCAACAACTCGTGCGAGGGACAATGCAACAATTTCCTGAATGAAATCCCCAAAAACTTTGGATGTGGAGTTCAGAACATCATGGTGACTCTTAACCAATTATATCATGATATGAACAATAACCATAATAACGGGGAACGTCCTCCTTCACCAAAGAGGGAGCAACTAGCTATTGAATGTTTTATTCGGCAATGACCACCGACGTTTAGTGGATCTTCTAATCCACTACTTGTGGATTAGTGGGTCAAATCCATAGAGAATATCTTTTATGTGCTTCACTGTTCTGAAGAGGAGAAGGTGACTCTAGCCGTTTATCATCTAGATGGAGAAGCTGATCATCATTGGGATTTGATTAAGAACACTCTACCAAGGGGAGAAATTGAGGAGATGGAATGGGAAGACTTTTAGATAATGTTTCTTAAGATGTATTTCCCAATAACTCTTCGCACAAAGATGGAGAGAGAATTCATAGAACACAAGAAAAAATAAGGAGACTCTATCACAACCTATGAAGAAAAATTCACAAGGCGTTCAAGGCATGCTTCAGGTTTTGTTATCAACAATGATAGAAAAATTGATTGATTCTTTAGTAGATTAAAACCACTCCTTCAAAAGGCTCTTGAAATTCGAGACATTGGGAGTTATGAAGAATTTGTTCTATGTGCCCTCAATGTGGAGATGGAGGTTGGAGATTGGTCCCATGGATATGGGGATAAGAAACGAAATATGGAGTTTCAAACTGGAGGATCTAATGATAAAATTGGGAAGACAACTCAGCGACCCACATGCCAAAAATGTGGGAAGTTGCACCATGGGAACTGCAATAAAGGGATGGGGAAGTGCTTCATGTGTGGGAAAGAATGACACCATGCTCAATAGTGTTGAAAAGACATGAAAAGGAAGGATAATGTGGTGGAAGAAAAGAGAGAAACACCCAAGGTTCAATGCTACACCTGTAGGGAGCTAGGGCACAATTCAAGCCAGTGAACTAAACCTCAAGTTCTAAATGGTAATCAATGTCAGCAACCACTGATGCCAAAGGAACAAGAGAAGGCATATTCCATCACTACTGCGGAGGTGGAGCATGATAATGAATTCGTACAAGGTACATTTACTATTCACTCAAGAGTGGAAAAGGTCTTATTTGATTCTGGTTCTACGCATTCCTTTATATCTTGCATGTTTTCTAGAACTATAGAATCGAAGCCTTGAAACCTTAAAGTAGAGATATCTATGAAAACCCCAAATGGTGCAATCATTTCAACCCATTTGTTTGACTCCACTCCTATTAGAGTATGTGGGAAATTTCTTCCGGTGAATCTTGTAATACTTCCTTTGGTGGAATTCAACGCTATAATGGGAATGGATTGGCACTCGTTATATAGAGCACATATAAACTGTCAAGAAAAGGAAATATCATTTCATATTTCAAACCATCCCATGATACTCTACAAATGCAAGGAAGATCATGAGTCTCCTTTGAAAAATCCTACAATGTTGTCGGTGTTGATTCCCTATGAAGAAGCATATCTCACCCAAATGGTTCAGTTGAAGGAATGTTCCAACCATTTGGAAATGCCCATCGTGAGGGAATACAACGATGTATTTACCGAAGAGTTACCTAGAATTCCCCCAGATTGTGAGGTAGATTACTCAATTGAACTCAAACATGGAGCTTCTTCTATTTCTAAGTGTCCCTATATGATGGCTCCTATCGAACCGGTGGAGTTAAAGAAGCAGCTGCAAGAGAATATGGACAAAGGGTTCATACGCCCTAGTTCATCACCTTAGGGTTCACCAGTTCACATTGTGAAGAAGAAGGATGGAACAATGTGGATGTGTATCGATTATCGGGAACTCAAAAAGATCACCATAATGAAAAAGTATCCTCCCCCATGGATTGATGACTTGTTCAACCAGTTAAAGGGGGGGGGAATACTTATCAAAGGTGGATCTTCTTTCTTGATATCATCCAGTAATGTAGAAGAATGATGATATTCAAAAGATTGCCTTCCGAACAAGGTATGTGAACTATGAGTTTTTGTTGATTTTCTTTGGACATACTAATGCTACTGAAATCTTCAAGGATTTAATTAATAGAGTCTTTAGAAATTTCCTCGACAAATTTGTGGTAGTGTTTATTGATGATATTCTCATCTAATCCAAGACAAAGGAGGAATATGATGAACATATAAGAATTTGTTTTGTCGACATTAAGAAATGAGAAGTTGTAAACCACATTCATAAAGTGTGATTTTTTGATGAATCATGTCACATTCATGGGACATGTGATCACAAGTGAGGGAATTTCTGTGGATCCTTCAAAAATAAAGGCGATTAAGGAATGGCCCAGGGACTTTAGTGTCACATAAATCCAAAGTTTTCTTGGATTAGCTGGGTACTATCGAAGTTTTGTGAGGAATATCTCATGAATGTAAAGACCACTAACTAAGTAAACAAGGAAAGGGGTAAAGTATGTTTGGATGCAAAAATGTGAGGGAAGCTTCAAGGAGATAAAGAGAATGCTGATCACTGCACCTGTACTCACACTACCATTATGTGGAAAATGTTTTGTGTTATAAAATGATTCTTAAAAGAAAGTCCTGTGTTGAATACTCATGAAAAATGATAATGTGATAGACTACACCTAACGACAGTCGAATATCCATGAGCAGAACTACCTAACACATGATCTAGAGACAGAAGCCATGATTTTTTCCTTGAAAATATGGAGGAACAACCTTTATGGTGAAAAGTGTGACATATACCCCGACCAGAAGACCCTAAAGTATATATTCACACAAATGGATCTCAACATGCGTCAAAGGAGATGGTTAGAGCTAATCATGGATTATGATTTCTCTATTCACTATCATCCTCAAAAGGAGAACAAGGTATCTGATGCTCCGAATAGAAAAGAACATGATACTCTTCCCATGATGTGGATTGAGAAAGGCCTTATCTTCTTGGATATGCAAAGAATGGATTTGGCAATCATAAGGGTAGGGTATACATCTTGCCTTTCCCAAATTATTGAACAACCATCCATCCAGAAGAGGATTAAAGAAGCACAAAGGGATGATGTGGAGATACTAAAGAGGGTGATTTCAGAAAAGGAAGGGAAGATTCTAGAGGACTATATTGATGATGATGGTGAGATTCGGGTTGGAACGTGACATTGTATTCCTTCATCACCTGGGATAATGAAGGAGCTATTGGATAATGCACATAGTTCAATATTCTCTATCCATCCTGGGAGTAAAAAAATGTACTATGATCTCCGAGAACACTTCTGGTGGGATAACATGAAGAAAGAGATTGTGGAATATATATCAATGTACTTGGTGTGTCAGAAAGTTAAAGATATGTGACAAAAGACCAAAGGTATAACGCATCCATTTCCTATACCCATGTGGAAATGGGAAAATGTTACTATGGACATTGTCATGGGTCTCCAGAAGACGTCGAAGGGAAACAATGTGATATGGGTTATAGTTGATTGACTCAGAATTACTTCCTATTTTATCACTATTTGTGAAGCTCTCTCGCTTTAACCACTTGAAAGGATATATGTGAAGGAAGAGTTGAGAATGCACGATGTTCCACTCTCAATTGTCTCTAACAGTGATACAAGGTTCACATCTAAATTCCAAAGGAGCCTTCAAAATGCTTTAAGTACTGAATTAAATTTTAGAAAAACCCATCACCCCCAAACTGAGGGCCAATCTGAGAGGACTATTAAGATGATTGAAGTTATGATAATTTCCTACACTCTAGAATTCAAAGTTGGATGGGATCTTCTTCTTCTACTGGTTGAGTCCATATAAAACAATAGCATCCACTGAATTATTCAGATAGCTCCATATGAAGCTTTGTATGGAAAGCGATGTAGAACTCCAACCTATTGGGAAGATGTTGGAGAAGGAAAGATACTTGGACCCCATCTTGTGAAAGAGATGATAGATAAGGTTCAAGTCATCCATAAACAAATTAAAGATGCTCAAAGTCGACAAAAGAGCTATGCTGATAACCGTTGAAGGTACATGGAGTTCAACATTGGAGATAAAGACTTTCTTCAAATATCTCCATAGAAGACAGTCATGCGATTCGGGAAGAAGGGGAAGCTAAGCCCAAGTTATATTGGCCCTTTTGAAATCCTTGACCGCATAGTAGTTGTGGACTATTTTCTTCCACTTCCACTGAATATATCTCAAGTTCAGGATTTCTTTCATATATGAATACTGTGGAAGTACATACCAGATCTCTCAGATGTACTAAACTCAGAGGTGGTGTAGATGGAAGATGATCTCTCTTATGAGGAGAAGCCATTAATGATTCTAGATCTGAGAGATAAGGTTCTATGCAATAGGAAACCCCATCTTGTCAATGTGTTATGGAGTAACCATAAGTTTGAGGAAGCAACATGGGAACCAGAAGAGGAAATGAAGGAGAAACACCCTCACCTGTTTCTGTAAAGTGAAATTTTGGGGGGAAAATTTAATGACCCAATGTTTTTCAATGGAAATTCCATTCTTATAATTATGTCATAAAATAACATGAAAAGACAACATAATGCACTACAATGTGAAAAGTGACCTTTAAAAAGAAGGTTGTCTCTTCTGTGTTGGGAATTTTGAAAATCTGATATACATAGTTGTGTTCATGATGTTTTCTGGAGCCTAATTAAACAAAAAAAATTTGGTGAATAATAATGTACCCTTGTGAATAGTAACCTACCCATATGAATAGTAATATGACAATTAAGAATATAAAATCATCCAACATAAGAGTAACCATAGCCATGATTAATTAAATAAAATTTAGACATCTTAGAATGTGACAATTTGACCTTAGTAAATGTTTTGGTATTTTATTAGTCATAAATAAATATATATAATTAATTAATTGATTTAAAAAATTGTATTTTATTAATAAAATTCATCAATTATCAAATCATTTTCTTATAGTTTATAGATAAATTTAAAATACCCTGTGTCATTTTTTGAAAACACTATAAAATGAGTTTTAGTTTTAAAAACAATTTTTTAAGTAAATTATGAATATAATTAAATATTAAATTAATCATATTTAGAACATTATTTTTGAAAAATGGAATTAATCTTTACATTCTACACGTCAAAAAATGGTTGGGGTGAAATTTTGGGAATTTTCTGAAATACGTGAATTTTTTATGAATAGTGAAATACCATAATTTACAAAAATAAGCTAAATAAGCTAATTATAGTGTCATGTTTGATGTTCTGATTATGTAAGCCCACATGGTTCGGGATAACATGAAAAATTAATATTCTTGGTAATTCAAGACTCATGATTCCATTTCTTAGAGGAAATTAATAAACTATTGAATTTTATATTAAGGAAACCCCTCTCCCCTCCACTATAAAAACCACCCTTCACACCGTCATTCCCTCACACCTCTCAAGATCCAAGCCTTACCTAAACTCTGTTCAAACATCTTCCATAGATCCTATCCCACGTCCAAGAGCTACTAGTCTCAACAAAAGTCCAATCCTAGCTTCTATATGATGAATCTCAAAAGGAGGATTTAAGAGGTAATTTCACTCTCTCTTCTCCTTTAATTTCCTTTCAAGTTCATGTTAATTTCTAGATCTCTCCCCACCTGTCTTCATCCAAATGGAATTTTAAATCCTGTATTATACATGTAATGGAATTTTATGAGTCTAATGGTATATTCTATCATCCAACCCCCTTTTCCCTCTTCCTTTTATTTTATTAAAGAGAACGTTGTTCGTGAGGTGTTAATTTATCACCTTGAGGATTAACATGCTTCCTTATTCAATTTCGACCATTAGATGTAGTCATGAAACCATTTTTATTGTTGAACCATAATTTTTTATATGTATTACTTCCTATTTAATGTTCTGGAAATAACCTATGGTTATATTACTAAGTAATAAGTTAAAACATGTTCGTTGTGATCGAAAAACCGCCCAAATAAACCCACATAATCATCATTTAATTCTTATCAAATAATTCATCCACATGGATATAATATGATTCATTATAAGATCGTTCAATATCCTGTAATATCATTAAAAACATGTAATATCAGTTATATATTTTTACCCATGTTCTACCCAAACATTAATTTAAAAAAACAAGTGAACCACTCAAGAAAACAATAAAAACAAACATTCCAGAATAATGTTTTAAACTCTATAACTCATCCATAGGTACATAAAACCACTTAATGAAAACATAATGAACTATATTAATGTACAAAAGGTTATGTATTTATAATTATTTAATATAATTTCATTATATAGGACATTAAATAGAGGGAAGCATTCAGATACAAGGTAAGGGGAAACTGTCAAACCTAACTTTCATCCATCTGGTTATCCCTCGTTCACTCCATTTTTTGATATGGTTAATCCCTAAAGATTCTTTGTTCATCACTTTCCTTCCATTATTGTATTATACATGTTTACCACTACAATATATTCAAAAAAAAATTTCCAAAAGAATACTTCTTTTATGAACTCGGAATTTACTTCTCATTCGAGGTTGATGGTTCTTGTATAATGTATGTTATTCCCTCATTGTTTTGGAAAAAAATATTTGATGAATGTGTTCTTTTGATATGTAACCCATTCCTTTTCATTGGTTAGTTATGTTCAACTTATATATATGTTCCACGTGGCAAGAATGATGTTGATAATGTTATGATGTGACGGGTGCGCCCGAAATTATATAGCGCTCCAATGCATTGAGAAAAGTGATGAATCACATGAGTAAATGTGAAATGATGTGTCATCAAGATTCTTGCTGTGTTCAAAAGTATGTATTGTATTTAACCACTAAGACATGATGATTCATTTATTATGCATTCCCACATTTCATTCCTTATATTTATGCTTCCTCTCATGTTCATGATATTTTCCCGTGTTATGATTATGCTAAACCCATGCTATAATATACTTATCTATCCTCTTATTGGGCTTCTAGCTCTCCCATTTTGATGTATATCATCAAATGGATACATGTACTAAGGAGAGGAACGGTTCCAATAATAAGCTAGAGAAGATGAAATTAAATAAATGATTATAATCGATATTGTAATTGTTATATATCATCCTAGTTTTCCCAAGACACTAAACCTTTGGATCCTCTATGTGTAATACTATTATGTTGTTTATATATAAAATGATGTAATAGTAATGTAAGAAAAGGTAGGGTCTCTAAATATATGACTCACCCATCTACCTTAGGATTTAGTATGACTCCCCTTTGATGTTTCCTCCACCTGGTACTACCACTCTTTAACTATGGAACCACAACCCTTAACTATGATGACATACCCTATGGATTTCCATCCATCTGTCTAATGAAGGGTAGCTATGTATCGACCCTGATCTGGAGCGTTTGATTGTCCTCTACCATTACACCTTTTCTAAATTTTCCTATAATACTTCTAATGGTGACCTAACATGCCATAAACATTGATCTCCACAATGTGGAAAGGAAACTAAGGATGTGTCTAGGCCATATTTCCACACTAAAATCAATACAATAGACCATGGATATAAGAAATTTTCCCACAACCCTCTCCTTAGGCCCACTACATCCCTCATAACAACAATTGTAATGTCATTTCTAGATACTAGATGAATAATACCTTGATAAACCCACTATGACAACATAGACACTACTCATCGCCTCTCTTTTATTCATTTCTATAAATAGATCCTAATATTTCATGTTTTTTAATCTACTCAAAATTATGATGTTCACCTATGAATTTATATCATACTGAATCCCATCTTAAAACTTTCATTCCCAGGTGACCTCATTATCAAATGAAGACAGGGAAAAATAATGTTGGCCAATGAATTGTCTAGAATAGCCCATCACTAACATTCAATCCTGTTTTAGATTCTTGAACTTGTAAACCTTTTCATCCTATAATGTCTTTGGATAGAAATAGATAAAAAATATTTGTCTCAAATTCGTTTAAAGAATACTAATATTTATCTTCCGGACTCTCCAAAATATCCCACCAACAATTGGTATATCCTCATAGAATGTTTATTATTTGACACAATCAAATTTTTAGGTGTCTCAAAGTACTTATTGATCTTATAGATAGAGTCAATCAATAACTCAATTGACTAGGGGACTCACTCCGCAACAAATATTGGTGGATTATACATCCATTACTCTCTAATCAACTCCATCATAAATTGTATATTTCTGAAGTCTCATACTCCATGAATCATATGACATTCAGAAAGATGTTTTGATGCAAATGGTCCATCTAATTCTCTAGAGATGAATAAGGTTCTACCTTAACTACATTGCGAACATTTTGATTTCCACCCTCTGATTGGGAAATATGAATATGATAGGGATTAATTTTATCTACAAAGGCTTAACACACACATTTTTGTATATTTTACACAATAATTCCAACCATTAAAACTATAAAATACAATAACACTAACACTAGGATCATCTATAATTGATTAGAAAGTGAATTTAAAAAACACAATTGTTTATTTAATTCATTTATCTAATATATCAGGGGATTTCATTTCATAGATTAAATGGGAAAATATATCACATGTAATAATTCCATCCCTAGAATAAACAACCCATGTCAAAAATATATCCACGTGTTTCTATCATGAATTATGTATAGTCACCTCATACTATGCCGGTCCATGAGTCAAAATCTCAATAAACACTATCAAAATACAGCAATTGTATCTCCTAAGGAGAAATACCATAAATTGTCAAAATAAAATAATCTTGAACAATCATCCCACCCAAGGGTATTCAGATTTCCACTCATGCATGTATTAACTACTCCCATGAATGCGGTCACTACCATGCCCTAAATCAATCCTTATATCTATTATAAATTTTCAAACGGTAAATCAATATAAAAGGAACATGATCCTATGATACCACTTTTTAATGTCACCAACATGATACTTAATATAGTGATTGATCTGGTTTAACTCCATGAACATAGGACTACCTACCCATACACCCATGGCTATCAACTAAGAGTGAGGGTTTATGAAATATAGTGGGGAGACTATATCCTCTAGTATAAAGTAATATAAATAGTTGAAATAATATTTAGAGTTACCTTAAAATAGAAAAAACAATATAAATGATTGAAATTTAATATTATTAGAATGTGGGGATGAATCGAATAATACAAATAATAAAAAACCATTTAATTTTTTGATTCAATGTTACTAAACATTGTATGAAAATTCATACAACTAAAATACAAGAAGACTCCGTAAATGTAACCAAATACTCTAGTACTAAGCTCTACATTGGTCTCATATCCATGATCCAACCCAAAAAGAATGAATAATAGTTAACAAGGTCTATTTCTCATGTCCGAAACATCATCCATCAAATATTTACAATTACCAAAAGATTACTCACTAGGGTTGTGAGTATAACTGAGTATGTTATCACAACCATGTATAAAAAAATTTAGTCCCTATGTATATAGTAAATTCAATAAATTTATAAAATGGTATTAGATAATAAATTTGTATAGAAAATGAAATAAACTCACAGTATATTGTGCTCTGGGATAGCACATAGATTCTTCCAAACCTAATTCTATTCCATGACATAATATCCTTTAAAAGGTGGATCCTCCTATGTAAGGAATATAACCCAAGTCATAGGAATATTATTATATTGATGATAAATCACACATTACATGCCATAAAATTTGGTCACATCCCACATGCTAATAAAAATCTCACCCACACAAATCTATGAAATCACACCCTCAAAAATATGTTGATTGAATAACTTTACCTCAGGTATTTTTTATCCAAATCACTTTACCCTCAATCAGAAACATTACCATGTACCTTACCCACATGTTTCTTATATATTCTCTCAATAAATAGACACATTCATTGGTCATGTAAAAATAATAATTGAAAAAGTCATGAATCATACATCCATTAAGAATATTTAATTGAAGGATCATATAAAACAACGGTATATGTAAAAAATACCCCAGATTGAGTACCCTTTATAGAAAAAATTCCATCAAGCTAAAATGGTTAACTCAACCTACTATAAATCATATATCCATTTATTTTTTATAACTACAAACAAATAGTATTCATAACTAGTAAAAATATTACGGATTCATTTCTAAATGTTCCCTATAGTCAATGGAATTCTAATATATATATATTTATATCTCATTATGATTACCAACCAATCCATAAAAATTCAATTTAACTGATTTTAGTCTATTTGGTTATATTTTAACTAATAACTATGAATCACATGTTTTTACAATTGATAATATTAAGACAAAAAACAATTCACATTATTTTTCCAAAATATATATTATCAAATTAAGGGGTTAATTATAAATTAAAGTATATGCTCACCTCACTAGTGGCTGAAAGACTGGTCTCAACACCAATTAATTATATAGGATCAATTGGAGGTCCCAAAAAAAGAATTTATAATATTCAATGATTTTATCAATTATATAGGTCATTCACAAGGAGTGTTACCATGTTAAATCATATTTTATAAACCATAAAAATGAATACCATGATATTAGGGAGTTTTTTAGGCCACCTACATCTGGAATAGATATGACACTAATAATCATCAACATTTGAGGTTAAAAATGACTCCATTATTCCCTTCATAAAATATTATGGATACTTTCAATAAAGGCATCAACTAGGGATCACCATAGAGAAAATAAAAGAGATTATATTGGATGGGTGAGAATGAATGAGGTTTAACATCATACTCACAATCCCAAACATGGTGATCCCAAGATATTTTACTTCTAGATCAAAGAGTATTCTACTTTATTACCCCTTAGAGGGTCTAGAAATGACATAAAAGGCTTCATGATATCATAACACATGGTACTATAGGGTTTATAATTGATCAAAAAATATTAATAGCATTACTAGGGGATTTAAGTCTTAAATTCCACATTTTACTTATATAATGAATACTCAATATCAATTTTATAAAAACTACATAAACCATATCATAGGACTTGAAAATAATTTTATGGTGTCAATCCATTTTTTATAGCCTACCCTAAAAAGTTTATGACATACAAGAAATTTTTTAAGGGGTCATATTTCTTGATGAATTTACAAATAGAAATTAATATTTATTACATAAAGTTGTTATGTAGTACGAAAATTTTCTTCTTTTATATATCACATCTTATAAACGAATTTCATTACAAACTATCCACCCAATGATCAAATAAAATGGCTACCAGACTCCAAAATGTTTAAAATATCATAAATATATACGTACCATAAAAAATTATGGGATCATATATTTATTTTACATCATTTCCATATGTAAAACATTACATATTAGAAATAGTCACACAATCCCATGAATTGACGGATTAGCGTCCATAAGGAAAAGCTACATAAGAAACTTATTCTACAGAACTTGTCAAAATTCCATTATAATTGAGCCACACATAGATCCTTTCTACATTGATCATATGTAATAATTATATTTATAAAATAGGGATTATAAATATAATAAATGGGAGAGATTATATTCATTATTAAGGGACACATATGTAAATGCAACAAATGATAATAAATAAGAAAAATATGGGTGAATGGGTATAATCAAGAAATGAAAAATTATAAAACAAAAATAATAATACATCCTATGTCACAAGACATTGAATTTTCCATAGAATTATGTAATTAATGAATGAAAATAATTTGGAAAAATTAGTCAAAAGGAAAGATCAATGAGAGTGAAATATATAAATATTATATGGAAATGTTACAATAAATTGAATCATATAATAACATTTAACTTTTCAAAAAAATCACATATAAATTATAAATCTATGAAAAAAATATATTTATTCTTCAGGTTGTAAAAAAGAAACTTCTATAATATTTATGCAGTGAAGGAAAAAAATTCCACTCTTAAGTATGGGAAATAACTAAATCTACATTCTTGTGAACAAACAAAGTTTACATGACTCATGTTTTGAAAAAATAAAATTTCTATGATTGAAATCATAATGAAATTAGATATATGGACTAATGCCTTTTTTATGTGATTATATTGGGTGTTTTATGAAATTTTATATTTTAATGCATATTAATGTATATTATTTTATAATTCAAATGTATCATGTATTGGTATGAAAACTGATCCTCCTTCAAAATATGAAATGATTTATTCTTAAACTATTTACTATATTGAAACATATAGGTTGTTATAAATTCATAAGATGAATATATATATATATATTATCTCTTACATTTATTAATAAATTATTAAGTATTAATAAATGGGATATAAATCAAGGATAATCCTCTCTTGCCTATATAATCAACTTTTATGTGATGGTAGTGTGTGTGATAGCTCTATGATTCAATGGAACTACCATGTTACCAATTTCACTTCTTATATATCTTCATTAGCATATTGATGGGATGGAACACTATGGTATAACGATAATCCCTATCATATGATGATATATTTAGTTTCGCCTATGGATGCAATTCAAGGGAAAGGTGATTTATCATATTTTTTATCTACATTAAATATATCAAAAAATGGTCTCAAGGAGAGGAGAAGTCATCAGTGAATCGTATGTTTTAAAATATTTCTTTTATTTATATTCATATGTAGTTTCATTGAAGTGTGAAGGTATGTTAGGTTTGAAAATTCATTCATAAAGGTATATTGAAAGTTAATCTTATATAAAGATTTCTTGTGAATGAAAACAATTTATTACCATTCCATAAGATTTTTTATTTGATGGTAAGATCAGGAATACCATTATGTAGCATGCACTGCATAACATTCACATAATTCTAATTTAAAGACCATTAATAAAACAATATAGAGCTGTTAACTTCTTAATTAAATTTGTAAAAGATTGATGTGATTAAATTGAAATATGCAGAATAGTTTAGTAGTGTTGTTAATGTAGATATGTACTTGATTCTCACATTACATTGGGAAACAAATAATAAATAACAAAGAAAAGGTAAGTATTATGTTTCATTATATTCATTAAAATTTTTATTCTTAATACCCTAAAGAAAATAAACAAAGTAATGGTGATATTAGATAATCATTAAGGGTTACAAAAAATAATAACTATCAGGATTAAATAAGGAATACAAAATATGATATGGTAAATAAAAAAATAAATTTTATTTAGTCAATAACTATATGTAAGAATAATAATATGGAATGAGAAAATGAAGATTACATTTTTCTATATAAATACTCACATTCAATTAAATTTTTTATAGATATCACAAAAAATTGAATAATCACATGGACATCATTAAATTGTTTTACAAGGACATAATTTATAATTCCATAAATTTGAATTTTTTTCCTAAGGAATTAAGCGAAGACAATTTAAACTATGGGTAGTCAATAACAGAAGCCACATTTTATTTTGGAAACCAATTTATGTCATAACACCTACTGTTTCATCAAGGTTCTATGTAATTCCAAGCACCACCAATGACACAATAATAATAATGAATTTCACATATATCTGATGATCAATTTAATTCATAAACAATATGACTTATTAAAATATATCTATATTAAGTATTTAATATGGACATTCAATATTATCCCAAGGAATCAAAAACATTTAGGGTAAAAAACCATATGTTAATATGATATATAGTTTAGGATATATTCATTTCCATGATATAAGAAATAAGGATATTTAAAATAAATATAATGTCCCATGATCTAAATAAAGGGATGGTTTAATGAAACTGTTAAGGACCACAAAATTAATCGATAAAGCAAATTTCAAAATTTACTATATAAAAAATGGTGTTAATACATTCAAAGAATGATTAAATATATTAAAATTACTAAATATACCTAGTAGAGAAAAACTAAAACAATGTTTTTTTTATTTTTCTGTATATAAAAACAATATAATATCATTAAAAATATTGTTCTTGAAAATTATTTTTTTCCCATTTGAGATTCACTATTTAAAATTAAAAATTTATATAATATTATGAAAACTATTTCATTGGAAATAATAATGTGATGTTTTAAATGAAACTTAAAATTAAATGGAAATCCCGATGGTGGAAATATTTTATTAATAATGTTTATATCAAAAAAAATAACACCATTCAAATTTTTTGTAAATTTTTTTTACATTACTCAAAACATGAAAGGAGATTCCTTTTATTTTTTTAATGTAAAGCCTGGATAAAAATCTAATTGATAAATCATTTTAAAATATTTAAAAGTAATTTAAAATTTTTATTTAAAATAGTGATATGGTATTGAAATAACATTTGTCCAAATAAAAAATAATGATTCTTTTAATAAAAATCATTTTATCAATAATTGTAATTACTAAAGAGTGGAAGATGGTAATATTACATAGAAATTTTATGAAAAAAGAGAGGAAAATAAAATGAAATGGTTTTATTTTATAATTATAAAATATTTCAGTTCAATTTAAATTCATGCATAAAAAATCCAGATTAAAATCAGATTGAAGAATAAACCTTATCGCTTTGGTATCTTTTGAATAATAACCCCCATGAAAGAAATAAATTAAAATGAAGCATTTTATTCCATCAATATAAAAATATATTAATGATATAAAATATTAAATTTTCAGTATATACACCTCATAAATTTATATAGGCATATAATAGAAAATATGTCTCGATCGAGTAGAAATTGAGAAGATATCTCTTATAAAGATCATGACATTCAACTGAGTATTAATCATTGAATTTATTATTTTTATAAAATTAAAATCCATATAAAAAAGTGGAAATATAAAATAAAATATATAAAATCCCATCATACCTATAATATTATAATATCAAATGTAATTAATAAGTAATACAACCTAAAAAATTCAGTTAAAACACCCTTTTCAATTGGTAACATTAAAATTAAAATTATCATTTATAGATTAAAATGAAATATAACTTAAAATACAATTAAATATTATTTATTCGTGTATTATAATAAAATTTGATTTATATACAACATATTAAAAAATTTAGCGCATAAATTTAATATATACATCAATTAAATGAAATTGAGATGAAATACTTTACCTTTATTTTGACATGTCGTGTACATTATTTATCTAAAATTAATAATAATTATATGTTAATTATTTAAAAACATAATAATTTTTTTATTTAATTTTATTTTTTTATTTAATACAATATTATATTTAATAACATTATCATTTATGTTCACCTCGGATGTTTTGACATTATTCCATTAATATATCCAAAATGACATTAGTAGCTTTACAATGGTAGAATATCTCATTATTCTATTATCCCCAAAATATTAATCATGTTTAATTATTATTATTTATTAATTATACTTTTATATCCTTCCATGAAATATGGTTATGAAAAATCATCTATGTTACAATTATGGAGACGGTAAGTTATATATACGCTTGAGAAATGATTCCAGTTTTCAGTGATTAAAATGAAAAAGAGGTAAGTGATAAGTAATATTTATAGAATACTAGATTTATGTTAAAAATAATAATTTTTCATTTAATATATACATATTCTATTGATGTGATCTGCAATAAAAAAATGAATCACATCGCTTCGGGGAGGTGGTAATCCTATCGCACACACCATCCAATGGCCCGAAAGCCTTCAAATGTGTTTATTTTAAACATATCCCCCTTTTAAGGGATGAAGGGAGAAACCCAAACAGACTTCGAGGACATAGGACAATCACGACCCGAAGGTCAGGAGATACAACTCAACTTGATAACATGAAGTTACCTCTCCCTAGAATTTGACCATGAAAATCCCTCCACTATCACATCGCTGAATAGCAAGGCATTGTCCTGTATCAATGCACATGCCCGATCTGATGGCTGACACCATACCCTCTCAACATCCAAATCCATAAAGAACTGTAAAGATGAAAGAAAAGCTCTGAAACATCCTCAAGGACTTGAACCATGAGGTTGGAATTGAGTGCATCTCCATTCAAACAGACCACATAATAACCATTGTAGACAAACCATCTTCAGAAGTGAAACGAGAACACAATGAAAAATTAAAGCCTACCACAGGAACACCATCACCAACAAAAATTAAACTAGCAGAATAAACACCACAACCTCAATCTGAAAAACCCCATAGTCAAACCTGGACCGAATCCTCCCCCATCCAAGCCATGATGAAGATGAAGCCAAACCACCCTTATGAAATAGCGGACGAGCCGAGGCACACCAGCTCCATCGCGGACCCCGCCAATGCCAAACCTCTACCAGTGCTGACGCCTGAACTCATAATCACACCAGATATAACGCAATGTGGATGACTCTGACGCCAAGCCATCACACCATAACTTCTCTGAATAGAAATCTCGCCATATCTGAAGAAAAACTAAGCACTGGACAACCAACACTGGATCTAGGATGGCACCGGGATTGAGAGGCCAAGCCCGAAGCAGTAACGGGTGATCGACACCAAAATGCGCCGGAGATAGCCTGAGCCACACCGGGACATGCTGAAGTCGATGCTGAGCACCGCTAAGACTGATATTAGATCCAAGACTCCACCTATCATACCGCAGATCAACAATACGCCAACACCGAACACTAAGTCACGCCGGAGGGGAAAGAGGAAACATGCTCATGCACATAGAAAAAAACTATTATTTCTTAAATGAATGGAATAATGATAAATCAAATGATATGTTATATTCATATAATTAAAAATATTTCATGAATATAAAATATTTTTTATAAATATATACAAAATTCATCATTAAAATCATCTATGAGGAGTATAGATGGAAAATATATTACATTTGTTCATGTAGTGATAGTCTGCCATAAACATGAGCAATGATTTTTCTTCCAATTTTATGAAATATTAGATGGATATATAATTTTCAATTAATATAAAATCATAAAATTTTATGGTAAATACATCATTTCATAAATAATCAATATTTAATTATATTTTATAATGGTGTAATAATAAATGATACAAAAAAGATAGGTTAATAATGATACCTATTCTAAAGAAAACTTCTTTAGAATTACAAAAGAAGTCTTTGAATAATGATTTTATAAAAAAAAAGGAATCTATAATGTGGGGATTGAATTAATTTATTGACTTGGGTTGGATTTAGCTAATAAAAAGGTTTTTAGTAGTTTATAGAAGAGACTATAGGGGTTCCCTTTTATAATTGAGGGGAGCGACAATTTTAGAGTTTCTTAAAGTATTGAATTAAAATCAATTTATATTCAATTAAAATACTTCAAAATATTCATCGAATAAAACATTGGAGATTATATTGAATAAATATTTCCATAGAATATTATTTAGGAATGTTTAGTTATCAAATCACACCTTATATCTTTGTTTAACTCCCCAATAAACTCATTTTAAACTTAATCAAGATAAAATGTTTTTCAAAATGGATGGGTTTTAATTTTAATTATAAAGTCACATTTGGATAATTAATGGTAAAGGGATTAATATTTAGAAAATTTATCATCCTAATTTAATATTTTAATTTTTTGTATTTTTAAATAATATATCAAAATATTATTTAGCATTAAATATGAGAAATTGTTTTTGTTGACACCATGAATTAAATTTGGATTCAATGTCACAAAGATAATAATGAATTAAAACTATAATATATTTAACAATGAATAATAAATCATTATTAAGAATAATTTTTAATGAACCTGAACTCATCCAAAATACATTTAATTTAATTTTTTAAAAATTATTAACCTTAATATTTCCACTATTTCAAAAGTGTTGTCTCCAAATTTTATAAGTATATAAGGTAAATATATAAAAGATAAAAATTAAATATAAATTAATGAAAATATAAAAATTATTTATAATAAATATTTCCTTTAATATTCATTCACCACTTCTTTTTAAACCTATGTGCACATATAAAATATATTTAAATAATGAGAGCGACAGTTTTTCATTTTAATTACCTATATTATTATATTGGTCACATTCATGGAAATGTGACCCAAAAATAATTGAATCTCTATCCTAATGTTATAATGATCAAAACAAATTCATTCAGTAATAATTTATATTTAAAATGGGGGCCCCATAATTTAATTTTAACTTAGGATAATTTGATTCACCCTTTTTCTATAGTAATAATTTTTTTTTGCAATTTTTAGTTTTCATTATCATGAATATTAAATTGATATTATTATGTAATATTAGTTTTTAGTATTGAAATTGTTGAATACATAGTATCAAATTCATTACAAATAAGTGGAAAATTTTAATTTAAAAATAAATCAACAAAACGTGTCAAAAAATTAGTTTTTCATGAAATTTTATTTTCCAGTATTAGATGATCTCACATCAAGTGTATGACTAGTTATAATAATTTTATTAAGTGAAATTTATATGTATAGATATATAATATTTTAATTTCATCTAAAAAAATCCATCATTATGGGTACATTTTGTTAATTAAAATGGGGATGAATTATGAACAAAAAAAGTGTTTTTAGAAAATAAATATTTACCTAAAAATAATCATATACTCAAATATTATAGAAAAATGATTCAAATGTAATTGATTATATTAAATAAAACATAAAAAAAATTTGGATAATTTTTAGTAAAATTAATATCATAATGGCATTTTTAAATATTTTATATTTTAAAGAATAAATGATAGTTTTACAAAAACGGGATTTTTTAACTTCTAACTGAAAAATAACTCTTTTCAAAAAAAAAACTCAAAAAATTCATGCTAATATAATTTTTAAATTAATATTTAAAAATTTCATTTCATTTTTTAGAATATAGTTTATAAAATTGGATGAAAATGATGATATTATTTTCTCAATAAAAGTAATAAAAACATTTGACGATGAAATTTATTTCATAAATATGTAATGAATTTACTAAAACATTGAGACCATATTTACCATAAAATTCTATTCATTTTAAATATATTTATTAATTTTAATAAACAAGTTACTTCTATTCATTCCCCTAATATTAATATATTGGTTATGATGATCACATTTAAAAACTTTATTAATGTCCATTTAGGCTAGGTGGTGAATGTCATATATGCTATCGAACATATTGTTATTATTTTAAAATATTAGGTTGTTAAAATATAGACATCTAAAATAAATTATCTCCTAAATATATGAACATGTCTATATAAAACTCAATTTTTACATTAAAAAAACCACTTTCAATAACCAACATCATATAAGGTTTAATTAAACGTTGTCTCAAATATATAGAATTGTAAATATTAAGGTCACATAGAATATTATAAAACTATAATTACAAATATTAGTAAAATAATTGGAAGTGAAAATATAAACACATTTGGAAAAATTAACTCCCAATGACTAATAGATAATGATATTGAACATAGCCATGAGAATGTTTACAATCACAAAAACATAAATCAGTGACGGGTGAAAAGACAGTCAATTCAATGGAATGATTATTATAAGATATGATTTGAATTTCAAGATCATTTTCTTATTGTTTATGAAATACTTTAACATATTCATCAATATTATATGTAATTATATTTACTAAATATATATCTATTTAATAATCGTTATTCATTTATTTGGATGTGTTTATATCAATTCCCACTTCATATCATACTCCTATAATTAATTATCCCATATAAATATTGTATGCCTAAATAAATAAAATAAACATTTAAGGATAAAACAATTCGTAAAATAATAATATTATATTTCTACTATTTTTAAGTATTATAAAATTAATTAACAATAATGAATGATAATAGTAAAAATATATTGGTTCCATATGATGAAATCATAAATTTCACATCAAAATTTACTCTGAATGATTATGATATTTTTGTCAAAACACCAACCTCACAATTTACCTCAATATTATCATATATAAATTATTTTTTTACCTAAATGATGATATACGAAAGTTTAGATTACATCCTAAAATATTTATTTCATTCATCCCAAAAAATTATTTTTTAAAAAATTAATAGTTTTATGTACCCTAGTTAAATTAAACCTCACAATAAATATCATTAATATTCATAAAATTGAAACTATTTGATCATATAATATGTTTCAAAAAATAAAATAATTATTAATATATCAAACATTAATATAAGAACAAATTCATACTATCTAGTAAATCACATAGGGAAATGGTAGGAGTTGATCCTTTGTCTCCCTTTGGTTGTGTGTTGAAGTATCAAGGCCTTTCAAGATGTGTAAAGTTATTTTCCAATATGTGCGATGTACACTTTCTAAAACCATGTTAATATAATTCCTACAATTTTTAGAGAATATTATGAACAAACTCCAAAATATAATAAACCATTAAATAAATTTTCTACCATGACAGGTTTGTCTATGGTTTATTTTATTCACCAAAATAAAATAATTTCAACTAATTATTATTAAAATATCCTTAATGATCATATTGACTCTAATGTTTATCTATAAAATTTAACTTATATCCACAAAATATAAAATAATTATCCCTAAAATCAAATTCCGACTAAAATTAATATTATAAATTTGTATCACATATACCTAAAATATTTTTTAAAATTGAAAATTTGTCACTAGGTTACTTCTATAAAATAAAAACATAAATGGTTTATATATTCCAGTAATTTTATAATAATACATAGAATAATTTTCCCTTAATGGTAACTAGAAATATTAATCAATCCATATCTAAATAAAAAACATAGTTTAATTGGAGGATTTAATCATTGTCAATCAAAGAGTTATCTTCCCTAAATATAGAATCCTAGATCTGTTGGAAACATTATTAAATTATTACTAAATATTAGTTACAACATAATTAAAAATAAAATAGTTTATAAGTCTTGGTAAACCAGATATATACATGAATATCAAATTACATTTTAAAACATAGAATACAAAACAGAGTGAAAGTAATTATTATAAATTATATAATTCATTTAATTAATCTTTATTCAAATCCTCGGGGTAGGAAATTATAATTGTCAGTTTGTATATATTGCATTGGTTATGTAAATTAGAATATTTCACGAATAATTTTAGAAAAAAAATATGAAAAGGTAAATAACTGAAACTCAAACCATTCAATCAATTACTTTGAGCATAATGAATAATATGGAGGGCATAAATGAAGATAAAATTATTCCATATAAATAATCAAATGTGATAGAAATGTATCAAGGGATATCATAACCAATCAAATAATAACATAAACATCAATAAATGATTTTATTATAAAAAAATGCATAACACCATGCATTTAAAACCTACCATGGATGCATTGTTACAAGAAAGTTTGAAATATGTGTATACATACACAAAAACATTTAATTTCGCCAACATATTTCTCTCATGATACCTAATGATGCATCAAGAGGGTTTGTAATTACATTCCCCACGGGAATCTTAATATTTCCAATGAATTCCTCATATTTTTTTGATAAAATCAAATTTATAAACAATATTTCGTATCCAAACATATTCATATTGAGTAAGTAAAACCGAATAACAATATTTCCCCTGTCAGTAATAACAAATTCATGATAAAAACTATATATAGAAATGATATATTAGTAAAAAAATATTCATATCCTTGATATAATTAATATTTATATTTAAGATATTTATAATGTCTAATGATCACAAGACATTGACTATTTAAGAAGAATGTTAAGGACCACTTAATTCCTCAATAATGTGAATGCATATATTATCCATGGTCAAACTTATTATAATCCACCTAAATAATGATTAGGTTTTTTATTATTACTAAATAAAAATATTGGATAATAACTAAAATAGAAGGTTTTATTTAATTTCTGAATTGAAAAAAAATAAAAATATCATTAAAACCATTCATGAGGAAAAGTATTTTTTCACATTGAAATTTAATTTTAGAAACAAAAAATATAAATAATATTAGGAAAAAAAGTCATTAAAACAAAATTTTAAAATTTTTATGGATGTTTCAAAACAATAAGTACTCATTATGGTCATAATATTACAATCATACTATGTTTGTTAGAAAAATATTCCTTTTTGATTTTTGGTAAAAAATCAAAAAATACCATGTTCATAAAAAATATAATTATTTGAAGTCATTTTTAAAAAAATAAATCAATGGTAAATTTTCTTTACAAATCATTGGATAATATTAAAATTATTATTTAAAACTTTTTATGGAAAATATTGATATGGAAGAAAAAATTTCAATTAAAAGGATAGATTCTTGTAGCATTTGTTAAAAGCATTATTCTTATAATTCTAATAACCAAAGAGTGGAAAATTTTAATATTTGTTGAAAATTTTATACATAATTAATATAGAAGGTAATTAAATGTGATTATTTAGAAAAAAAAATTTTCCTACAATGTTAATTCATGCATAAACACCCGATTTCAATGAGATTTAAGAATACACCCTTACCAAATTAGAAACATTTAAATAATAAAAGTAGTGAAACAAATAACATTAAATTAAATATAAATACCATAAATTTAATAACATTAATTAAATAAAATAACAATGGGGTTGTATATACATCTCATAAAACTGTATATGTGTATAAAACTAAATATATCCCAATGGAGTGGAAGTTGATATGAATTATTTTTGCAAGACCAAACCATTGAAGTGGGACATAATAAATGAATTTATCATGTGTATAAAAGAAAATACATAAAAATCAGATGAAATAGAACATTAAATAACAAAAATAATTTACACACATAACATTAAAATATCAACATAATGAAGAAATAAAAATTGCCAATGAAATAAAAAAGAGTTATAAAACCTCTTAGCGTTTTATCACATTATAATTATATCCACATAAAAAATATAAAATAAATGATAACATAAAATATCATGAAATATAGAGGATTAATTTGAAACCATTAAAAGGGGTAGTATATTCTTTATATATATAAAATTTGATCATAAAATGCCAAAATATAATGAAATGTAGAAAGCACCCCTAACTTCATGCATTATTCATCATATATGATCTTTATATTCATAAATAATTATAATATATTAATTATCATAATTTTTAAGAAATTTTTTGATATTAATTATTAATTTAATTTATTTTAATACCATTTTATATTAAATTACATAATAAATTAAATTCACATCAGATAATTTGATGAAATTCAGTTCATATGTCAAAAATGATTTCGGTAGTTAGACTATGGTAAAATTGGTCATTTTTCCCATAATATATAATAGAAAAAATGGTATAATTTTCATTTTTATATATTCATTAATATTTTATTTAAAACCATGAAATATGGTTAAAAATGAATTATGTATAAATAATGGGGACGACAAGCGTTATACAATCATGAATAATGTTTCCATTTTTCAAAGATCATGATGAAATTAATTTATGTGTTATTTTTCCTATATATAATTTTCATTAAATAATGAATATTATTTTATTTTATTTTAATATAATTATATGAACAATCATTGAGATGTAGTTATGAAAAACAAAAAACATCAATTCATGGATGTGACAATCGACAAATACACATGAGTTATGTTGTCATTTTTAAATGAAAATGTTGTTAAAAATGATATGGTATTTTAACATAAAATATGGATAATATAATCATGAATAATATATATATATATGGAATCATCCATTAAAACAAGTAATGATTGGTGGTGATGGAAAAAAAATTACATCAGTTCGTGAGACGGTAGTCTGCCATACAAAGAAAAATTGGTTTTGATTCTCATTTTATGTATGAATATATAGATATTTGGTTTGATATTAAAATAATAAATATCATTATAATTTAGAATAATATTTAAAAGTGGTGGAGGATAAAATAAAATAAAATAACTTGGTTTAGAACATAACCAATTATTTGGAAAGCCTCTTTAGGTTTACACCAAAATCCTTTCTATGTGAGATTTTTATTCAAAAAAATACTATAAGATGTGCTTAGGGGATTAGGGGTGGATTTTTTTGTTGTTATTTTCTAATTCAAACGGTTCTTTATGTGTGTGTAGGAGAAGAGAGGTGGTTCCCATTGACAAGTGAGGCGAGGGGATCTCTTATAATTTCTTAAAGTATTAATTTATACTAATGCCACATTCAATTAAAATACTTTAAAATGGAAATTTATTTAAAATTTGGATAGGGTAATTCTTAAATATATCAATTAAATATTATTTAAACAATTAAAATTGGTAAACTAACCTGTATCTATTGGTTTAACCCCATATAAACCTGTTTTGACCTTAACTATAGTAAAATGTTTTTCAAAATGAATGTGTTATAATTTTATATGTAAGAAAAACATTGAATCCTATGTGGAAAGAATATGAAATTTTAGATAATTTATAATAATATTTTTTACATATTATTCTTTTTAATATTATTAAATAATATAATAATAAATTAATAAGCAAAAATTATCATTAATATCATTTTTGAGACTATTAATGTATATTGAAATTAATGACATTAAGATAATTATCATATTTATATATAATCAATTTAAGCATTTAAATTGTATAATAATATACTATAAAATAATTTTTTATTCATAAATCATACAAAATTCATTTCATTCTATTGTTTTAAAATTATATACATTCAGTATTCCTCCATTTTCACAATTGTCATAGAGCAATAAATATGTTTTTAAAGTAAACATATAAACCCAAAATAAATTAAAATAAAATTAAAAGAATTAAAATAAATACATTATACTATAAATATATATTAATATTCATTAATAACATACTTTTATCCATATGAGAAAATGTATGATATATTTAAAAGAACGAGAGTGACCGTTTTTTTATTTAAATTAATTATTTTATAGCTCCCTTTAAGGGAATTGTGTCCCATAAATAATATAATATATAACCTAGGTTGATAATAGAAGAAATATGTTCATTAAGTAAGAATTATTATGAAATATGGTGGTCTTATCATGAATTTTAAACCCGTATTACCCAAATTTACCCTTTTACTATAGTAACAAATAATGTACTACTTTTACAACACATTATGACCAAAAATTAAATTTGAACTATTATATATTATTAATTTTTATGTTTCCAATGATGGATAAAATTTTACTAAATTCATCCACACAAGTGGTAGAATTAAATCTAAAAATTAACCCATAAAACATGTTAAAAAATGGGTTTTTAATGAAATTTATTTTTCAATCATTAGAATATCTTCCATTAACTATTTGGTTAGTAATAAAATTTATAAGAATTTATTTTAATATAGATACATATATAATATATATTTAATTTAAATAATTTCTCATTATTATTTAATTTCATTAATTAAAATGGAGACAAATTATGCACATAAAAATGGTATTAGGAAAAAAATGTTTTTTAAGAATAAAAATAAACATATAAAAAATATGATATAATGATGATTCAAATGTAATTTATTATATTTTGTAGAACATAATAATTATTTTATATTTAACCAAAATTATAATAATAATTGGTCATTTGAAATAATTAATTTATCAAAAATAAATACCAGTTTAACAAAATGTATTATTTGGAATTATTCGTTAAAAAATAATATTTTCAGAAAAACACTTTATTTCACTCTAAGATGATTTTTAAATGATGATATTTTTTTAAAATAACGTTTCCTATATTTATAGAAATTAGTTATATTATTTTATCAAAAAAATAAAAGTAATAATTTTAAAGAAAAATATATTTTTGAATCATATGAAGGATTTACAATAAATTGAGTTCTTATTTTTGAATACAATTAATTCATATAAAAAATTTAAATATATTTTAAATAAAATTCTTTTTCCAATTCATATCTCCAATTTTAATATCTAGGTTATAATTATCATTCTTAAATACTTAATTGTAGATTTATTCTGCTCCATTTTGTATACTGTATATGAAACTCAACATAGTGTTATTATTTTAATATATTAAGGTGTTACTCGTTAAATTATGTAGATCATTTACTTCAGGGTAGTGGGTGGATTCCCTTAAATTGAATGAGGTTATAATGTAATGGTTAATATAATTAAAAAATATTTTTATGACATTGACTTTTTTGTAAATAATTTTAAAAGGTATTTTGAAATATTTTAATTTATTAGGAATCTTAAATTTATTTATCAATAAAATGTTTTTAATTAAATAATCAAATTTAGATAAATATTTTTTTATTCCCAAATATCAAAAGATATTATTTTAAATAATTTTTAATAATATTATATGGTAAGTGATATGTCACGAAATAAAAAATATTATAAAAAAGCATATGTTATAAATAATAAATGGTTATAAATAAAAAATGGTTATAATTTTGAAATACGTTCAAAATATTAAGTTTTTATATTTAAATTTCGAATTACTCATAATTAATTTATCAAATTGAATTGTTAAAATTAAAGGGTCCATTATGCATGTTTCATTAATACAAAACAAAACGTGTTTTTAGGAATTATGTGATCATAATTTTTAAATTAATTAATTATAATATATTTTTATTTTGTAAAAAATTTACAAAAAATATTGAATTATAAAATTGTTTATAATTCAAAAACGCTTATGTTACTAAAAAATCATTATTATTAAAGATATAAAATGGTTATTGTTGAAATGATTATAAAATTTTTGTGTTTATATTAATATAATGTAGATAATATATGGACATAACTATTAAATTATTTCAATTATAATTTTTTTGAATTCTTTCCTAATTCTTATCTATTGTTTAACTATTACAATTTTTTATTTATTTAAAATTTATTCATGTAAGAACCGAACCATAAAAATTACATATTCTTGAATTTCAAACAAGAATACAAATTCAAAAATGTAAAAGGATATTTTTGGTTTATAGTGTTATCGAATTAATAAAACCTCATTAAATTTAAAACTATACATTACTATTGGATACTTCTACATAATATCTATTTTTAAAATTAAATTAAAGGTCTTTACAAAAATAGTTGACTAACAATCATGATAAATACTAAAAAATTATACTTCACCTCATCTTTGCCCCTACACTCCCTTAAACCGTTTGAAAATCATTTTAAAATTTAGGATTAGCACAAAAACCCTAGTAAGGGACCTAAAAATAATGAAAGAAAGCATAATTTTATGATATATATGTATATATATATATTTCCCTTCTTAAATGAACATTGGGATAAAAATTAGAATGTTATTAAAGAAAAAATCTCCTTTAATATTAAAAATTTTCCATAAAACATTTAAAAATAAATATTATTGGAAGATTAAACATTATAAAGGTTTAATTGATAATATGATAAACCCATGAAATAATTTTCACAATGTAGTACTTTTCTCCCTTAAAAGTAACATATAATTTACTTTTATTATAATGTAAATAACATACATTGTGAAAACATGAGAATATTTGAAATACATTGAATGAATAAATATTTCATATAGATAACTTGGGGATTAATTTTCTGATCATAATTATGATGTATCTCTCTCAGCTACCATGAAATAACCCTCAAAATTATACTTGGAATAACCCTCATTGTTATACATGTATGTAACCATCATAGTTACACATAGAATAACAATTACAACAAATTTACATCATACCCAATGAATTATAATCCTATAAAAAATCCAGTCATATTTGGTTTAGAATGAAACCTCCAATCATCATTAACAATACCCAAGATCCATAAAAAATCATGAAACATGACTGATGTCATCATAAAAACAAACCTTGAGGAAAATAACATATTTTAAAATAAATAATCACTACAAAAAGGGAAAAAATTCATTAAATATAACAATGTATGATTGGATAGTTTTACTAATTGAAAATATTAGTCATTAATCTCAGAAAATATTCTAATGTAATAAAAGTTAAAATATCCCTTCTTATGTACTTTTTGATGTAAAATTCTCAATGTACCTACTTTTATAAAATTATAAAATGACTATTTTGTAAAAATATATATAAAAAGTAATAATGGCTAAAATGTATTTAAAAAATAATATATGTATCATAGAAACACTCTTCGAAACTTTTTTATAAAAATGTAGATAGGAAAGAAAATGGGGGTTTAATAGAAACTTTTAAAAAATAATTTCAATAATAAATACTTGTATCATCATTCCGAATCCCCATGTGAAACATTCTTTTGCATGACTTATATATATAGGTACATATAATCTTTCTTAAAGAACCATCTTAATTTTTATTATTAATTTTCATACCATTTATTACTATTATATATATATTATTATTTATGTTCATGTTAGTTGATATTTTGTTCAAAAGTCCAAAATGACTCTGGTATGTTGAATGTTGAATAAAATATACTTATTAAATAATTTAAAGAATATTAATATTAATATAATTATAATTTTTATACATAAATTAAAATTTTAAATCAATACATTAAATATTTTTATGAACAATTAATTACTTTATAATCATAGAGACTGTAGGTCTTACGTACGCATGAGTAACATGTCTATTTTCCCAAAGTCATTATAGAAATAAGGTAAGTATAATTTTTACATTCCACTATTATCATAATATTATAAATATAATATTAATTATTAAAATGATCTTTTATATATCATTCCTTTGATGTGTTGAGTAAAATCTAATCACATAACATCATGAAGGTGGTAGTCCAGACATACTCATGATTGAAGTTATCATTTTTCTATGTATAGAAATGTAATAACGTAGTAAATATATTACATTTTAATAATTTTAATATTTCAGGATTATTATAAATAAATACTAAATCTATCATTATAATCCATAAATGATTGATGGTGATGGAATATGAATTATATATATTCAAAAAGTGGTAGTCCTCTGTACACATGAACGATGAATTATTTTCTCATTTGATGGAAATGGAGTTTAATATAGAACATGAAACTAAAAAAACTATAAATTATTATTTGTAGGGTAATTTAGATATTTTTTATAATTTTATAGGTTTTATGTATGTGAAAAATTAATCAAAACAAAAATGCTCGATTAAAAACTTTACCTATTCTTCAGATATTCGCTTTCTTTACCACCATAATACAATTAAAGATGGTGTTATGACTAAAATCAGAATTTTAGTATTTTGATAGGAATTTAATGAAGGTATTATATATATATATTTTCTAAAAAAACTATTTTTGATGGTTAGAGAAGAAGGGGTACCATTTTATAAGAGAGATTAGGGGCCCTCTTGGAATATTTCTAAATATTGAATTAATATAAATTACATTTCAATTCATAATGGGTCAAAAGATAGTTATTTAGTATATACGATGATTATGTGTCCCCATAACAATTTATAACAAATATTATAATTTTTTCACTATATTTATAGACTTATCCTTTTTTAACCCTAATTTAACCCATTTTACTCTTACAATGACGACATGAGTTTTTACAACTTACGGGTTAATTTAGATTTTATGAAATGAAATAATATAAATAAATGGAAAATGATTGAAATTATAAACCTTATACTAATAAATTTTCTGAATTTTATATTTCTTATAATTTTTTATAGTTAAGGAATTAAATATTTATTATAAAATAACAAAAATGACAATTTTAAATATTATTCATTACATTGACTATAAAATATAACATGATAATTAAATTTAGAAAAAAAAAATTATAATAGATACTGGATATGTATTATTCATAAAAAATTATTTTATCATTAATAATCTCAAATTTTATTTATTTTATTAGTTTTAATATAGTTTATTTTAATTTTTCATTAATTTAATAATTATTGTATAAATGTTGTGTAAACATTTAATGTAATAATATTTTTAATAAAAATTTATGAAAAAATTCCATGATGAATATAAATCCTTTATATTTAAAAATATTACTTATATGATATTATATATATTGTATATCACCATATCATAAATATTACACATATTAAAAACAATAATGTGACATGTTTGACATTTCTTTAAATAAAATACTATAAAGGTCATTATCTTATACATGTGGCCCCAAAAGGTCATAAAGTTGACTCTAGGACTATTATGGTCAGGATATAATCATATAATAATATTTAGTCAAGTGTTAATATAATTTTATAGACCTTATCATTTAATTTGTAAGCATTAATTACCTGATTTACCCATTACCGTGTAAATAAAAATAACAATGTTTTCTATTCATGTTGTCGAAAATTAAAAGGGTCATATTTAGCTAATTTTGACCCAATAATTAAAAACATGGAATCAATTTAACATAATTAAAAAAACCTATGTTGTAGAATGTAATTGAAAACTAATTAAGAAAAACACAATGAGAAGAAATTATTTTATAAAAATGACCTTCTTAAATAGAAAAAATATATACTAAATCCAAGAATGAAATTAATTTAAAAATTATAAATGGATTATTTTAAATCAAAAATAACTAATAAAAAATTAAAACTAACACAAAACATAATTTTACTATGTAAACAATATACAATACAATACAATTTTCAATAAAAATCTATATATTCACTATTCCTTAAAAAGAAATATTCTAGAAAATTATAAAAAATTAATTTTAAGATATGATGTTCATGATGAATTAAAAAAATTAAATTAATTTTATAAAATAATTTGTCTAAAATTTCTATAAATTAACTATAAAAATAAATAATTAGAATATATAAAAATATATTTCAATGGAAAATTATTTTTTTAACGAATAAAAATAAATTACTAAATATTTTTGAGATTATTTTATATGAAATTACGAATAATTTCATATTGAGTTGGAACTATCTAAATATTTCATAAATAATTTATTCTAATTCATTCAAACCAATATAATGAATTAGTTACATCCTTCTGATTTAAATAATTATATTTAGTTGTTTGATTAAGATTGAAATGGATTATTTTGTACATGATAAATTATTGTATTTTTTTTATCCAGCGATATTTATTTTTACCCCCCTTTATGAAATTTCATACTTGAAATTTTGTACTCATGTTCGGTAACAAGGGATTGAATTTTCCAAATATGATTTTTGAAATCCCAAATTGTAAAAATATTCAATAAATCATTATTTTTAAATGAGATAAAAGGGGAGTATAAAGGTTATTTTGGGTAACACCTACAAGGTTTTCAAATTGAGAACATATATGGGAGTTGAAAATGTGTACATGGATTATAGAAATAAATCCCAATGACTAATGTATAGTTATATAAAAAATTATCATTAGAATATTAACCATCACAATTCTGTGTATTTGTGATGGATTGAAAGGCCATTGATTTCTTGGTAATAAAATTAAATGACTAACTTTTTTATTTCAAGACAATATTCCTAGATTGAAGTAATTTCATTATTACCAATATTAATAACATAATTAAATATACATTCATTAAATGTAGAGCTTCATCGTTTAATAAATTTCTACAATTATCTTATGTTTTTATCTAAACAATTAGAATTAAAGATTATTTATATTTCATGAATCATCAGAATAAACTTTTATAGAGCATTAAATCCTCAAAAGAAAAAATATACAGTCTTTTATTCTTTAAACAGTAACCTAAATCAGCATTTTTATTATAAGATAATATTATTCTTATAAATAAAAAAACCATTATATGATGATAAAATCATTTAATCTCATTAACTAAGTAATAATACCCAATGTTAAACATATATCATTCAACATAATACTAACCTTAAAATTTATAAATAATATTATATACTAATAATGAAACCTAAAATTCCATATTATTTGATAACATAGTCTTCCATGATAATTTCAATATTTTTCTTTAATTCCCATCACTTACTCTTAAATTATCATTCAAAATTATAATTTCCCTAATAATATAATCATAACGATATTCCAATAATTTCCATAAATACCCTAAATTACCATAAATCCATAATAAAATCACACATTCACCAATAATATAATTCTAGATATATTCCTTAAATAAAATATCATATTATCATGTTTAACCCAATCATATAAGATTCCCAATATTTTGAATGTCTCCAGATATAAAATTATTCAAATAAACATGGAATAATTTTATTTATAGAAACATATGTTCTAAAAATCAACATATCCTTTATCCTTCATATAGTATAAATAATGAAAAACAGTTTCTTACTAACCTGGACATTATGTAGGCTCGTGGTAGGTGAAGCAACATTTTCTCACTTCTGTTATGTATTAAATCCCCATTCCCTTTCCAGAAGCTATGGGTTTTCCTCATCCTACATGCCTTAGTATTTATAAAACTATATTAATATAACCATTATAAATTCATATACAAATTAAAAACATCCTAAAAAATAAGTTGTTGTATTTAATTTTAATGATATGTTATAACCTTAATGGTTATCTCATACCTTTCATTTTGTATACCAAAAATGTAATAAATAATAATTAACTTGTAAATAAAGGTCTCTAAAAATATCATTATCCACCTTAAAATTTCAAAACATAATACCTAGAGAAGGGTGGTTAAGACATTTAACCTATATTCATCCCTAAAATTAAAAACCATGGTCTTATCCAAAAATTTCAAGCAAAATTATTGTGATACAAACTAATATCAAATGTTATAAAAACCCTCATATGATAACAACTATAAGGCACATCACTTATACATTAAATACTATAGGTTTTTGATATATATTTCACTTTTTTAAATACCAATTATTAATTTTTTTGGTTTAGAGTTTTAGAGAATTTGAAAAAATATCTTGAAATACAAACTCATACAATATATGTGAACACTTCTATACAATATCCATTTCCCCCAAAAGAAATTTTATTTAAAATAAAACATGATTTCTTTTCATGATGAATATTCATAATTTTCTTCTTGAAATCATCCATGTACATAGTCACCCTTAAAACCTATGTAAAAAATGTTAAAAAATGGTATCAGTAGAGAAATCCCAATAAGGGATTAAAAAATATGTATATAACCCTTTAGTCCATGATCTTATAAATTTTTTCATTTTTGAAAATATACTTTTGGATCAAAATAAAAATGTGCTTACCCAACAATATCCATTTCATCCCTAATATTTCAGTAAATAGTTAACAAGAAATAATGAAGTAATAAATAATAATCAAAATAGTTTCATTTAAAGCATGATAAAATAATGAAGGTATTTTAAATAGGATATAATTTTCACCTTTAAATGTAATATATACATTACTTTGATTATAAACTCAATAACATACATTGTGAAAACATGAAATTGATATAAAAACACTCCACGAATAAATAAATCATATAGGAACTCAAGGAATCACATTATTATTATACATACTTACAATTTAAACCACATGGATACCATGATATAACCCTTAGGGTTAAATATAGATGTTACCATCACAATTAGACATGGATCATCCATCTTGACCAACTTGAAACATACAAAATTAATTGGACGAATATCATTTATACAACCATATTTTTTTACATATAACCCACCCATGGTCATGAAAAATACCAAATAACTATAATGTAATCATAAAAAATGAATTATTGCATTATTAAAACATACCATGAAGACAATAACTTATTTTAAAAGAAAACTATGCACTTATAAAGTGAAAAATTTTATTCGAAAATAAACATTTAAACTTGTTAAAGAATATTAAAAAATATTATTCATGAAGATGGTAAAAAATAATCATGCTGTAAATGTTAGAAAAACATTTATTCAGTACTTTTTTCCAAAAAAATTATTTCATTGTGCCTCATTTAGGAACAAAAAATTGAAATATTATTTTGGGCAGATTTTTAAAAAATTAAAAAATAGAAAAATGAATTTTAAAAATCATAAGATAATTATTACAACATTTTTATAACATTATTATGAAATATATATATACAAGAAATGAAAAATTCAAATGAAAACTTTAAAAAATAATTTTTAAAATGATGTCCCTTACTTTGAGTTTTACTCATCACGTAATATATTTTTCTTTGTGATTAATTTACATACGTTAATTTATAAATTATTAAGAGAATTTTATAGATTTAATATTTATTTTTTTATCACTTATTACCATGTTATGTTCAATTAATTTTGTTTTCATTAGACATATTTATAATAATCATTTCATAAGTCTAAAATGACATTAGTAGGTCGAATATGTTAAAAGAGGACATTATTCAATCATTTATATAATAATAAAAATGAAATAATTATCATTGTGATCCATAAATTATATTTTTTAATGAAAACATAAAATATTGTTAGGGGAAATGAATTTTTATACATTCATAGAGTTGATAGGTCATACCTAAACATGAGTAACATTTCTATTTTTCAATGATTAATATATAAGGACGGTAAAAATAATTTTACAATTATTCAATGATAATAATATCATAATTATCATATTAATTGTTTAGAAATAATTATATATAACATTCATTTGATGTGATGATGAAAAACATTTACACCACTTAGTGGAGGTGGTAGTCCACACATATACACAAAATATGTTATCAGTTTTCTATGTATGGAAATGTAATAAAATAGTAGATATATTTATTTTTCATAATGATAATAATTTCATGAATATAATATATAAAAATTAATTCCATCTTTATAATCCATCCAAGTGAGATGGTGAAGGAAAATGAATTACATCGATTTACAAGGCAGTAGTCTGTCATACAAAAGAAAGATGAATTCTTTTTTCATTTGATAGAAGAATAAAAGAATATTGAAAATAAAAATAAAAATATTAACATAAAATTATAATTAGGATAATTTATTTAATATTTAATCATGGTTAAAAACAGTTTGAGGTATATATAAGAATAAACATAAATGAAATGATCGATTAAAAACAATACCTCTTCTTTAGACAATTCATTTTATTAACTACTTAAGACCAATAAGGTTGCTGCTAATCCTAAAAAAGGCATTTAAAATGAGGGTAGGTATTCTAGGATGATAATTTGGTAGTTTATGTTACAAAAAATGGTTTCTATGTTCAATTAAAAGGGAATAAGTCAAGACCTTTTATAAGAGAGTATATGTCTACTATTGACATTTCTTAAAATATTAAATTAATAAAAAAAATTCCTTTAAAATGTATTTAATTTGTGTTATTCATAACAATACATGATTAGGGGTCTAAATCACCCCATAAAAATAGATATTGTTTACATGATTTATAACTTTATCATTTAGTTTTATCTATTATTTAACCCAATTAACTCTTACCATGACAACATAGATTTGTACATAATGAGGGTGTATATAGTTACTATAAAATGAAAAAAAATTCCAATAAATGGACAATGGTTGATGTTATTAAAATTATCCTAATTCTATGGGAAAATGTAATATTTTCTGTAATCTAATACCAATAAATAACAATATATTTATTATAATATATTATGAATGTCAATTTTTTGAACTATTCAGTACTTTTACATTATCAATATAAATATCACAAGATAACATCAAATTTCAATTAACAAATTAGTATTATATAATATACATCTAAAAAATTCAATTATCACATTAATTATCCAAATTATATGTATTCATAAAGTTTTAATACTATTTATTTAATTTCTTCATTAATTAAATATTTATTGTATCCACATTTTGTAAAAATTAAAAAAAAACATTTTAATAAAAAATAAAAATAAATTACCATGATTCAATGATTTCTTATATATTTAAAAATACTTCATATATTTCAACATATTATTTTTATAACACCATATTGGAATTATTACACATATTAAAAACAACAATGTGACATGTTTGACATTTATTAAATAAAATACTATAATAGTCATAATATTATCGAAGTGTCCCGAAAAGGTAATAATTTTGACCCTTGAATTATTCTGAATTATATATACTCATCTAATAAGATTTTATCAAGTGTCATATAATTTTATAGTCCTTATCATTTTATTTCAAAAATTAATTACTTGATTTTCCAAGTATAGTTGCAAAAAACAATAATATATTTTCTATTCCTATTTTCCAAAAAATATAATTGGCCTATTTTCAAATATTTAAACCACTGATTCAAAATATGGAATTATTATTTCAAAATTAAAATTTCATACTTTTCATAAATTTTTTCAAAATATATCCAAAAAAACTATATGAAATTTTTTTTAAGTCTTTTTTATATATAAATTTTTTTTTAATATTTTAAAGTATATAATTCATTTAAAAAGTAATAATTGGATAATTTTTAATCAAAATTTAACAATAAAAATTTAAAAATAATCCATAAAAAATTTACCATTTAAATTCATTAAATTAAAATACAGTCATCAATATAAAATAGGATTATTCTCTATTCATTGAATAATGAATACTCTCAAAAATTCTCAAAACATTATTTTATGATATTTTACATATTCTAAATTGAAAAATAAAATTATGTTTTTAAAATTTTTTTCCCAATATTTTCTAAAAATAGTTATAATAAATACTCATAAAATTAAATAAGAATCATTTTTTACAAAAATTTATTTTAAGAATAAAAGAGAATTACTAAAAATTTTGTCATAATTTTTAACGAACATACCAATAAATTAATATTTATTTCAACATTTATATTTATTTTAAAAATATTTTATTCCAATTTATATCTACAAATTTAACTAGTATGTCAAAATGATCACATTTAAATAATAATATTTAGTTTTTCATTTTTTGTCAATGTGGTGTATCTTGTATGCTATTGAACATTGCTTCCATTTGAAACATTTTGATGTTAAATTTCACTATTTTATTTGTTTTATAAAATTTGAATATGATGGATAGTTTGTACTTTACATTAGAATAATATATTAATCTTGATAGATCAAAGAATTATATGAAACATATGATAATGGATTTAGTTTTTCGTATAACTTGACATCGATTGTCATTGAATTTGGGAACATGAATTTATTTGTTCAGTATAGTTTATCTATATTCAGTTTTAGTGTTATGATAAATTTAAATATCTCATGATTAAACTATTCCTGGGTAGAGGGACAATGGGTTGGACAACCAACTTAAATAGAGTCATATGCCTTGTCAAGGTTTGTGAATGAGGTTAGATATTTATCGCTCCATGATTAATCATGAAAAGATTAATGATCTAATATTACTATAATACTTTTCATGAAGTGTTCATATAACTTATTCATATAATTTATTTAGATATTTATGAATATGTTTGACATCTATCTTTGGGTGAAAAACAGATAATTGTGGGTTGTATATTGAGTTACAAAACAATATGTCTTGAATATATTAGCTTGGTGGTGGGAATTGGAAGTATAAAAATATTCATGCAAAGAAAAATTGAAAAAAATAGGCAAGATAGTTTGAAAACAATCCCTATTAAAGAAAAATATTGATGAACCTTCCAAATAGGCACATCTGCACAACTCAATCATTTAAATTAGAATTTTTGAGTTTAATATGAATAAATATAGTGTATAATTTATAAGGAATGAAATGATATGTGACACTATAACATCCTAGGCTAGGTCATACTATATATGGGTTCCCCTATATTTCCCATTTTATTCATTTGTGTTTGTGTTTCCTGTGGGTTATTCTACTTCAGAGACACAAATAGGATTTGTCGTCCTACGGAATTGAATTGATTTTATTCATATGATGGGTTGGGTAGAAATTTTTACACTTGACATTATAAGAGTTATATACAATATGATTGGGATGATACCAAACATAAATACAAATGATAGGATAGAAAAATATAAGTATAAATATTTCTTAGTAAATCATGGTTGTCCAATTAATCATTATGATGTTTTCTATAATGGGTCATCATTATAGTGGTAGATAGTTTAATAAATGTTCCTATTGAATGGTTAAAAGATATGTTACTGATCTGATAAAATGACTTATTTTAGAGAAATATAATCATCCTAAACCTTAACATAAGAATTAGTCCTAGAGAAAATTGAAACATAATAGTAGTAACTTCAATGATTGTTATAGGAACATCAGAATTGTTCTCAAACATGAAATTAAAATATATTTATTATAATAACATTTATTAATAAACCATATAGTGTAGTGTTAACAAAAGAATTTTGATTACTATAATAAACATCAAATTGATGTATATGATTACTCAACACTTATGATACGTACAATGAAAACAAAATTACGAAAGAAACATGAAGCCACACATTCATTTCTTTAGATAGATACCCAAAAATGGATCAATAATGAACAAAATGGAATGGATGTTGTGAACGGTTTAAGACTATTTTTCATTACATGACAAAATAATGAATTTTTGTTGTCACATACATACTCAATATGATGGTATACACAATGACATGGGAGGCTCGATTCACCTCTAAAGATTGAGTTGGATATAGATTTAATTATACAGTCACTCTAAAAAAGGATTGAATTAATTTATTTGAATTAAATTATTAATGAACTCTATAAAACATTACTATATATCTTCAATATGTTAACTATTATAGAATACGATAGGGGTAGTCTATGATAAAGTAATACACAAATGGTATAGGAGGAGATGGGTAAATGATCCTTAAAAAATGGGAGGAAAATAGGTAATGGAATTTACATAATTAATGTGAAACTGAGAAACAAAAGGGTTAGTCTAACACATTGGGATTTTAAAACAACTCTATGTTCGATATAACATACAACAAACCCCAAAAAGATTAAGTAAACCTAAAAATATTATTATTTAAATATGAATATTTTAACCTAGATATTATGTTTATAGGTATGAATAATATTATATTATTTCTGAAATATATCTAAATGACCTTTTTAATATAAATTTATAGGTATGAATAATATTATATCATTTAATAAAAATGTTTCTTCTTTGAACAACATCTTTACTATTATAACCAAACCCTCTAAAATTGGATTTCAGAAAAAAAAAGACCTCATAAAATTAGGGGGTAATTATGGAAGTGAAAGTACATATTATTAAAATATTTCCATTTTATTCATTAATTAATGTAATTGAATATTACCAAATTATTTTTTCTTTTTAAAAATTGTGTAATATTAACTATTTTATTTTTACGAGAAAATAAATGGAAATATATGAAGGTTTTTTTTCATTTCCTTAAATAACTCTATACTTCGTAGATGTCATTTGTTTTTCAAAAATACAATTTTGGAAGCTTTAGGTATAGTACTAAAGTAGATGTTTGAATAATAGATATTTTTCTTATACAGGAATCTTTGTTTTATATATTATTTACCTCAGAAAAATATAATTCATTGATGATGATACATTAATTAAATTATTTAATATATACTTAAATGATATACTATAAATTTAATATCTAAAATCTATCTCCTCTTCTATCAAATGGGATGCCAAAACAATGATTTGTGTGTATGGTGGAATAGGACCTCGCGAACCTATATGGCCACAACATTAAACATTATAAAATCTTTAGTTAATTCTATTATTTGAATTTATCTCACATTGATGATATTTTATGGTTTTTATTTTTAGATAATTATGCCATAACTATTACATAACTACTCAAAACATACCATGTAGACAACATTACTCACTATCATTTTTTTTTTAAAACAAAAGTCATTGAAAAATAGAAATGGTTTCATTTCATGTTTAAAAATTGTAAATAATTTTTTATTCCATCATTGACTCTATTATACTTTAAATAATGTGAAAAAAATAGAATAAAAATTGGATAAGAGTAAAAAGTTCAATAAGGGATGCAAAAAATGGAAAACTATTAGCCATGAAAAAACATTTTAAACATGACTACTTTATCATAAAGTAACACTTTTCACCATTATGAAAATGTAAATGATCATCACTGAATATAAGCTCACTGATTAATATTTTTACAATCAAAATATTACTATAAAATAGATATAAATCAAATAAATAATATAAATGTATATTGAGACATTTTCATTCTTAAAATGGAATTACCATATGACCTACTTCAAAATATATCACTAAATACAATATCCATATAGTGAATTTCCATAACTAATGTGTTAGATGTTATAATGTAACAACTCACCATTAGTTTTTCATAGAACAAACCATATTTGGTTTATCACGTAACCACCTATCTTTGGTTTATCATGTAACCACCCATCAAATTTCAACGTACAATTATATAATCATAACACATAAAAAGATTTCAATTACCAAAACATAAATCGTTAAAATTCCTTTGCAATCATAAGAAATCATCCATGGTATCGATAAATTAAATAGTATTTATGAACCATTTAATTCCAAAACACAGAAAAAGGGAATATGTTTTTTCATTTTAGAAACATTTAGGCTTATATAGGATGCCAAATATCAGATAACGGTTATGGTGGAAAAGAATTCATTGTCACTGTATGCATAAAAAACATTTCATTTTTTTGTACGAAATTAAAACAGTACATATAATAGTATTCCTCTTGGAATCCTTTGACTAAATTTTCATTTAAAGGGGTTGATTATACACCATATAAAATAACGTGGGTTATAATATCAAAATTTTACTCAATGAAATGAGATTAAGATGAATTCCATAACATGGATCCATTTATGAAAAAAATAGAGAGAAATTAAAAAATTTCCATTTTTCAACATTCATGTCCATATAAATAAATCCATAAAAACAGTTTTGAAAAAATTGAATTAATTTAGAAATATTTATAAGAATAAATCATCAAAATATTAAAATGGGGTTTTCAATTGAAAATCCCATTACCACATGGGAAAAACATCAATATAAATAATTAAAGAATTAAATTTATAAAAACATAGAATATCATGATAATAATGAGTTTCATCATATTATATGTCAAAGTTTAGTATATACACCATATAAAAGTGAATTGGTGCATAAAAACAAATAGGCCTCATGGAAATTTAAATTGAAATATAATCCCTTACATTGAGTTTGATTTGTCACTTAAGTAACCTATTCATCCTAAATAACAAACATATGAAAATTTAAAATTATTTCATAACCTTTTAATGTTTATCATCACATTTATATTAATATTTACCATATTAAAGTAATTATTTAATTATTTGTGTGTTAATGTTCGGCGTTTTTTTGATAATTCGTACTTGAGTCGAAAATGAACATGTTACGATGTCAATAGTCCATGTGGTCATAAGTCCATAATATCTCTAATAATATTCATGAAATAATAATCACCTTTATATATCAAATATACATTTAAATCAATCCATTTATTTATGGAATCAAAAAAATGAACAATGTTATAATCATGGAGACTGTAGATTGTACCTATGCGTGAGTAACGATTCTATTTTTGTAGATGATTATGGAAATAAGTTAATTTTTATTTTATTTTAACAGAATTATAATAATAAAATTAAAGTAATAATAATCATTTAAATATACTTATATTGATCATATCGTGGATGTTTTCAATAAAGGATTCATATCACTTCGTGGAGGTGATAATTCACACATACGAACAAATGATGTTATCATTTGAATGTTCATGGAATGTAAGATAGTATTTGATATAGTATTGTATTATAATGATAAATATGTCATTAATATTAAATTGAAACATTATTTCCATCATTATGACATGTCTTGAGAGATGGTAACGAAAAATGAACTCTATCATTTTACGGGGTGGTAAACTTCCATACACACGAATGAAATTTTAATTTATTATTTGATGAAATTGAAGATCGAGTAGGGGGTGATAATAGCATAATAATATATCATTATATTGAGTATATGGGAGTTATTATTTCCTAAAGGATGATAGATATTCAAAGGACGTGAATGATGAAATAATATAGAAACACATAAATAAAAACATTACATTTCCTTTGAATGATCACACTTATTAACACCTTAAAAACCTTGAGGCCTCCAAAATGTGAGAGGGATTATAGGAAGGGTTTTTTCCAGATTTCAGCTGAAGAATTTTTTTGGAAGGTTCAGTAATAAAGATTATTGTGATCCTTTTTATAGGAGATGGGAGAGGCACCATTGGAATTATTTAAAGTATTAAATTAATATAATTTCAATTTAAATTCCTTATGGTCAAAAAATTATTTATATTGAATATAAGATTATTTTGGGAAGATTCCTCATCATCCAATTACAAATATACATGTTACGAGTATTTTTTAATCCTTATCATTTTATTTTAACAACTTTTAACTCTGATCATTTTGTTAACTAATTTACACTTTGAGAGTTAAAATAATAACAAAATCCTGCCAAACGGCTAATTATTAAGTCATTAATGATATTTTCAGTCATATCGAAACTTTTTGGATGAATATTATATTTTTTATAAATTTTATATTATATTATTTAAATATTATATGTTTTAATTTATGAATTATGTCAATTTTGTCATTATTCATCCCATGAATTTTTTAAAACATCATACCAACATTATTCCTTCAAAAAACTACATTAAGTCAATAATAAAATTATATATACATACATAAAATTCTTGTATAGAATCAAATATTTCGAATTATATTTATTTCAATATTATTAATTTAATTTATTTGATTCTTTTTTTAATAAATCTATTACAGAATCAAATTTGTATCAAAATAAAATTTATATATTTAATTAAGAAAACTATAAATAAATTTCCATGTTGTATGTAATAATTTTATCATTATAAATAGTATTTATAGTCTAGGATATCCCTTATATATCTCTATATTAAAATAAGTTACATTTTTTGAAACAATAAGGTAAAAAAATACTATTCATTGAATATAATATTAAAAATGAATTAAAGTCATCCTAGTTGATCCAAGTGGTCCTAAAATCAATAAAAAGATGATAATAGTAAGATTAATCTCTAAATTTTAAATTAGTATATGTTTTATGGTAGTTTTGTATTATTATAATATTATTATTACTTTTAACAGTATACTTTTCTGTTTACCATGGTAATAAAATTTATTACTAAAGTTACTATTCATACTATCCAAAAAAATAAGGGAACTGTTAAGATAATTTGTACCTTATGATTCAAAATGTTGAATTCTTTTTTCCAAATTCAAAATATATAATTTTTATAAATTAATTACATATTTATCTCATTGAATTAATGAGAAATGCATTTTTTAAGTAAAACGTTCTGATGTTGACATCTTTTATTTCCAATTATAATTTGAAATTAATTCAAATGACCAAAATTGGATTAAAGGATAAAAATAGTGTAAATATACATTAAAACCAATAAAATGTTTTATATAAAAATGTAAATAATTTACATAAAATAATAGTTTTCAGTGAAAACATAATATTTTTTATAATTAATTAAAATAAGAATTTTTTCAACCAAATACCAAACATTCTGCCAAAGTAAATTTATATGTACTTAGTCGAAATTATAAGTTTATTTTTTCAAATATAATGTATAAAATAGTCAAAAACTATTTCTCACAAGGGTTCGACATTAATAGGTGTTAAGAATACCATTTTGAAAAATTCTAATTTTATTCATAATTTCGGTGTTGTTCGTAAATTATTACTAGAAAATACATATGAAAAATTAAATTAAATAATTTTCATTAATATATTTCATTAATATAATAAAATGGTTATTTTTTTATTGAAAAACATAATTAATCCCTCTTAAATATTTCTTCATAAAAAAAATTCATTTATATTTGATTGATTTTTATTTTAGTTTATAGTTAATTTTATAACCAATGAATCATTTTATAAACATGTTAAAACCTATATTTATTATTTAGTTTAATTTCATTATTCTTTCTCTTCTAATTGATATTAAAAAACAACACATTAAAATAATAATATTAATAATATATTATTTCTTATTATTAATCAGTCATGCGTGTAATGTACGATTTCAGTGGAACATATTGTTGCATGTAGGGAATGCGATCAGACATAGAATCCACATTAAATTAAAATTACAATATAATTAAAAATTATAAAAAAATATAAAATATTATTATTCTATAATTACATGGGATATTAAAACCATCCCCCTTTTGGAAATTTCATCTACGGAATTTTAAATTTGGACTCAGTAACTAAGGCTTCACATTACAAAACTACATAATTTAAATCCCATATAAGATAAAAGTCAACAAATATTACACATTAAAATAAATAATGTGAAGTAAAAAGGCCACCTAAAATAAAAAAAATGAATCCATTTAGGAAAACTTGGATACGGGAGAAAAAATGATCATCTTATTTTGATGGTGAGTGATAGAAAACATCATCAACAAAAAGTTAAAAATCACAAAGCTATAAATTTTTGATGGGTTAAACATTATTTGAGTTTATAGTAAGCAATTTATATATAAAAATATTCTGTTTTAATATCCTTTTCATAAATTGGAGGAATTCTTTTAGTTCCCAGAATAAAAACAGAAGGAAACATACTTACTTAACAAGTAGAGTTTAATCCTTTTATCTATTTCCACAACAAAATCATTTTTTTCTCAAAACAATGTGTATTCAAGATAAATCAACTTCTATATAATCACATAATCCAGAAATATTTACTCTTTATTTATCATGTCTTCCAACATTAACAAAAACCAAAAAGTTAGGGTAAAATAATATAATTCCACAAATATAATAAACATTAAATGAATAATTAATACTTTTAATATACTAAATTACACTATAAAACCAAACGTTAAATATCTACCATTCAACGACGAACTATCCTTAAAATCCAATAAAATAATCCAAAATAATATTGAAACACAAAATTAAAAGGGATTTGATAACATAATCTTCCATGTTAAATTTTAACATTTTTCTCCAAATCACTTCAACCACTCCTAAAGTATCAAACAAAAAACTGGATAATCTAATCACATATTTTAGATGAGGGGTTAATTATTTCCATAGAAAAACCAAATTCCTAATAATTAAACAAATTAAATAATATGTTATTTCAAAAAATAAATCATCCAATACAACATAAATAAAATTGCATAGTATTCTCTTTTCCATAATCATATAAATTTCCAAAAATAATGAATGTCTTCATGAATAACATTTATCACTAAATTACCAAAAAAATTTAAAATACTATGGATATATATTTGGAAAATCATTGGTTCCAAAAATTAAATTATTCTTATATCATCATCTCTTTTAACAAAAAATATATATATTAACCATGAAATTCTCATAGGCCATTGGAAAGTGATAAAGACTTATCGAACATCAGATGTAGGTTAGATTTACATATCCTTGTCCAACATGATGGGTTGTCACCCTTCGTACTGGTTGTCCTTTTCCAAAAACAACAAAATTTTATAACATTCCCAAAATGATATAAAATCATAAAAATAACCACAACATGGTTTATCCTAAATGATTATCTCATACCTTTCATTTTGAAACCCAAAATATAATAACCCAAATTTACCTCAATCATTAATGTCTTGAAAAATACTGTTAGACCCCTTAAAATTTCAAAACAAAAAGCCTCCAAAGATATTTTAAGAAATTAAACCTATAATCAACCCTAAAATTATAAGCCATCGATGATATCTCAAACTCCAAAAAAATCATCATAATCTCTAAAGTTGTATAAACCATAATAATGTACCAACTTCGAGAGCACAACCTTAAAAAATATATAATCATGAGTTATGATAATAATTTTCATTCATTTCACAATGATAATATATTTAGGTATAATGTTTTAGATAATTATGCCATAACTATTACATAATATCACAAATATTACATTTTAGACACTTCTATTAACATTCCATTTTTTCATAAAACCAAAAACTTATATAAGATACATCTGGTTGTTTCAAGTTTAAACGTCATAACTTTTACTTGATCCTATCATTCACTCTATTTTCATTTAAATCCTATGAAAAAAATTCCATAATCATGTGATGATCACAAAAAATCTCAGTAAGGGATATAAGAAGAAGGAAAATGTTAACTTTGTCAAAGCATGTAAACCATGAATAAGTTATCATAAAGTAATACATTCCACCGGTAATAAGCATTAATACTCTTCAATTAATTTAAGATCATTATATACCATTTTGTAATCATTATATCACCATTAAACCCATATAAAATACAAAAAACATATTAGGGGAATGTGGGACATAATCATACATAAATAGAATAACCATACAATCGACTTCCACGAATATCACTAAATAGAATATACATACGGCCGACTTCCATACCAAATTAATTGTAGGATAACATAACCACCATTCCTAGGATTATCACGGAACCACCCATCTTGGATAATCATGTAACAACTCATCTTTGGTTTCTAATGTAACTTCTCTTCAAATTTCAATGTACCATTATACAATTGTAACACATAAAAGATTACTATTATCAATATTTCATTCATAAAATTTCATTTCCAATCACAAGAAATCATTGATGATATTGAAATATTCAACCCACTAACAAAACCATTTTCAATACCAAAATATGAAAAAATCGAATTAGGGAATATATATCCTTCTAATAACATTATGTTTTATAGAGGAATCCAATTATCAAATTACGGTTACAACGACTAAAAAGTCATTGTCACCGCATACGTTAAAAACACCCCTTTTTTCAATTTTTTGAAATAGAAATGCTTCATATATAAATATTCCATTTGAAAACAGTTGATTGAATTACATGTTAATGGGATTTACTACAGACCATTTAAATGAAGGTGGTGAATAATATGAAAATAAGCTTCAGTGAAAGGATATTGATACGAAGCCCTTTATAAGGATCTATTTATGAAAAAATTATACATAAATTAAAAAAGTACCATTTTAAAACATTCATTTCTATATAAATACATTTCTATAAAACATATTGAAAACATGGACATAAAATTGAAATATTTATAAGAATAAGTCATCAAACCATTAAAATTAAGTTTTGAGTTAAAAAGACTCTTTCTACTTGAGAATAAATTCAATCAAAATAATTAAATAAACAAATTAAGAAAAACCTAGAATATAATGAGAATAAGTAGATTCAGGATATTATATGTCAAAGGTCGGTATATACACCATATAAAAGTGAATTACTACATAACAACAAATATGTCTCAATGGAAGGTAAATTGACATGAAGTCACATACCTTATGTTTGATTCATCATGTATGTTCCTTGTTCTTCCTAAATAACAAACATTGGTTAATATTTATTTAATTAATAAAATTTTAATTTTATTATTTATTATATATTATTATCTACCATGTTATAATAATTATTTAATTATTTGAGTTTATGTTTGACGTTTTGTCGATATTTGGTACTTGAGTCGAAAATGAACATGTTACGATGTTAATAGTGCATGTGGTCATTTGAACATTATCTCAAAAATAATATCCATGACATAATAAAAACTTTTATATATTAATTACACTTTTAAATCAAAACATTTTTTATGGTATGGAAAAATTAACTACATTTTAATCATGAGTTGGTAGGTCGTACGTACGAATGAGTAATGTTTTCATTCTTCAATGATCGTTATCAAAATATGGTAATTATTAATTTATATTTCTAGAATGATCGTAATATAATTAAAAAATTAAATTATATTAAATATACTAATATATTTATATATATATGTAATACATGTGATGTGGTGAGTAAAAATGATTCACATCACTTTGTGGAGGTGACAGTTCAAACGTACGCATAGACGACATTATCATTTCTATGTTAATGGAATGTAAGAATATATTTGATATATTATTCCATTAAAACAATAAATATTTCATTAAAATAATATAAAATTATAATTTCCATCATTGTGACCAGTCATCAGATACAGTAACAAAAAAACATACTATATCAGTTCGCGAGGTGGTAATCCAACGTTCACACGGATGAAATATTCATTTCACATTTGAGAAAATTGGAGATGGATTTGGGAGATGATATAAACATAATAAAATTTATTTATATTTAAGATACTTTTTTCTTAGTTCCTCATGGATGAATTAAATTTAATGGATGTGGGAGAAGATATAAAATTGAAACACTTAAAAAGAAATATTACTTTTCTTTCTAATGATCAAAATTTATAACATCTTATCACCTACAAGGAGGGTGGAATGAATTAAATAAGGACTCAATAATGTGAGAAGGGATTATAATAATGGTTTTTGGTATAGTTTCATATCCAAAAGTGTTTGGAAGTGTGAGTAATCGAGAAGAATTAATGCATTATTATAGGAAAGGGGAGGGAGTCCCTTGGAATTATTAAATGTATTAAATTGATATTAATAAAATTTAGATTACCAATGGTCCAAAACTAATTTAATTATAATATATGATTATTTTGGTCGAATAAAAATCATAATGTTTCGATTATAATTGTTTTTAATATTTTTTAATCCTTATATTTTTGTTTTAACCCCTTTTAACTATTATAGTTTTATTACGTAATTTACACATTGAGGGTTAAAATAATTTCCAAATAATATTAGTAGAAAATTTAATGAGTAATTATTGATATTTTTAGACATATCTCGACTTTTTTGGAATATTATATTAAATAATTTTTTATATCATTTAACTAAATATTTTATCTTTTTAGTTATAAATTTTTTCAATTTTAACACTATCTGTTTCATGATTATTTTTTAAAATCATAGAATCTTTATTTTGTAAAAAACTACATTACCTATATAATTACATGTTATAGTCAGACAAAAAAAATTTAATGGAATAAAAGATATCAAATTTCATTTATTTTAATGTTAATAATATCATTTATTTGATTCATTTTTATTATATACACTACCAAATTATCTTTGTCTTATAATTTAATTTAATTATTTAATTCAGAAAATTATAAATAAATATAATCATATATGTAAAAATTTAATATTTATGAATAATAATTATAGTTGAAGAGATCCCCTATATGAAACAATATTAAAACACTTTATTGTTTAAAAAAAGTGTATCAAAAATAACTTTTCATTGAATATAATATTATAAATACATTAATGACATCAAAGTGGCTCCATGTGGTCCTAAAATCTTCCCAATGATTATCATTGACATTATACCCTCATAAAGTTAAATTATTAAAAGTTTTATTATAGTTTAATATTATTATAATATTAATTTTACATTTAATTATTTGATTAACATTTAACAATGTTAATAATGTTTTTACTAATGTAACTTTTTATAAGGTACAAAAATAAAATGGACCACATTAATAAATTTGGAAACTCTAATTCCAGATATGTAATCCATTTTTTCAAATTCAAAACATTTAATTATAAGAGATTATGAAAATATTAATCCCATTAAAAGAATAAGAAAACTGGTTTTTAAGTAAAACGTTCAAATGTTCACATAGTTTTTAAATTGAATTTCATTGTGAAATTTATTACCATGACCCAAATTGGATTAAATATTAAAATATAATTTATATATAAAATAACAATAATTAGACGGATGATAAATCAATATTAATTATTTAGAAGGAAAAAATAATTTTGGGCTCCAACACAGTATTTTTCATTATTCATTAAAATACGAATTTTATCAAAAAATACCAAATATTCATCCAATGTAAATTCTGATGTCCCTAATTAAAAATAAGACTATTTTTTTAATTGGACAAATAAAATTTTTAACAACAATATTTTTAAAGGGTTCCCCATAAAAATTCGGTAAAACTACCTTTTCTGAATAATACATATTTTAATCATAAAAAATAATTTTTTTATACTAGGAATTAGAAAGAAATAATTAAAATTAAATTAAAAATATTTCATATATATTTCATTAATATAATCAAACAATGCTGATTTATTTATTTTATATACACAAATAGTCTCCCATAAATTGTTATTCCTAGAACACATCGTTTATATTCAATTAGATTTTATTTCAATTTATAAATATTTTTTCATACCAATGAATCATTATATATACATTTTTATACAATATTTTCATAATTTAGTTAATATCATTCATTCCAGCCATTCTAACAGTAATGTGGTAACTACAACTTAAAATAATAACAAAAATATTAATTTTATTGGTATAACTCATTCTTCTGTGGAACATAAGATTTCATAGAAACCCATTGTTTCATGTTAAGTACAAATATTAGTCATAACCTCCCAATTAATGTAAAATTAATATATAATTAAAAAATATTAATATATATAAAAATGTATTATTCTATGGGATGTTACATGACAGATGTAATTTAATTTTAATTGTCACCTATATAGTCTATTCATAATGTTGGATTTAATGGTCATTTATTAAAATAATTAAATAATAATAATTATCAAAATGTAACAAATCATATAAATTCTTACCTTACCATCCATTGAAAATTGATAGCAATGTTTTTGTGTATGGTGAACAATATTCTCACGTAGCTATGAGATTCATTTTTTATTACCAAATCATATGGACGGTATTTATATGTTTATTTATAGAAAAATATTATATTAATAGTTTAATTATTATTCTATAGTGATCATCTAACACCTACTTTCTTTATATCAGGATATTTGAAAAATGGAAATGTTTCTCATACGTACATACAACCCATCATCTGCATAATTATAATGTAGATCATTTTCTAAAACCATATTTCATAAATTTTTATAATATTATAATTTTTTGTAAAAAATAATAATTATTTAATAATTATTTTTTCTATTAATTATTGAATACATAACCCTTTGACCATTTTCAATGCAATAATGCTATTTCGAAATTATAAATTATACATCCACAAAACATTCGACGTGGACATAACCAAATAAGTAATTAAATATTTAATTAATATAAATTATATAAATAGTTATGCATAATTTATTAATCATTTATTGTTCTATTAAGGATAAAAATAATTAAAATATGTTCTTTTACAAGATATAAATTACATATAGGAAAATTATTGACTCAAGATATAGGATTTGTAATCTCATTTTAACTTATACAGTACAAATGCAATACTGACCACTTTTTTAATATATTATTGTTTATACAATACCTATTTGAATATTATATCTTGAATAAAAATATGTTCATGTTATGTAATGTTTTATTTTATGTTATATTTTTTATGGGGGTTACGATTCAAAAGATACCAAAGAGGTAAGTGTTTATTTCAGAATATCATCATTATTCTTGTTTTTTTCTTTAATCCTACCATTTCAGAATTTTTGAAATTTTTTATATTAAAAAAATACTCTATATTCATGTAGATATTATTAATGTTTCAATTAATATTAACTTTTACCTCATTGTGGAATTTAAAATAAATGTGATATTTCTATAATATACAACATTATTTATCTCTTCATTTGAAAATATTATTTTATCAATGTTTTCTGAAAATATTATCTTCAATATTTTTAACATTTTCCAAATTGTGTATTTAATACAATTTCACCCATGGGTCAGTTTTAAAAAAAATGGTTTGAATTTAATTTTATTTTCATTTACAAAATTTTGTACGTTTTAATATTTTTACAACAGTTTGAAAGGACTTTTGTTTTTACTTGTATTGTAGGGATGGATTTAACCTCCATCATGAACTCTAAATAATTTGATGAATCATTTATAAGTTTCCAACATTCCTTATAAATAATTTTTTTATATTTTGAAGAATTGATTTAAAAAATTAAAAGTGTATTTTTCCTAAGAAATATTCCATGTAATCTTTTAAATATATTTTCATCGATGATGATAATCATTGATGTTATGTAGTTCCTCTATGATTTTGTATTTTGGTATCTAATATATATTCAATTATTATTTTTCCGTACATTGATCGGGTAGTACATTCCTTATATTCATCTACGTAATACCTTAATCTTGAAATATCCTTTTTTTATGATAGGAGATAAGGTTGTGCATCCCATTTTTTCTCATATCATGCTTATTAATTTTATAAATTAAAATTTATTTCCTTTGTAAGGAACACATTATCATGAAAATGATATTATAGATACCCAAAGATAAATACCCAATGTATTGGGTAATGCTTTAGTCAAATGAAGCATCATGTATGGGAATAGATAGTAAACCTAATCCATAATGGCAATTTTTCCACCATGAGATATTTTCTAGGTAGTTATCCATGACTCTAGTTAATGTCAGGATATTGGTTTCTATCAAATATCCTATAATTCCATAATCTGATGATACTATGTTCATTATGTTTTTCCCTTATGGGATTACACATGAGCCTTCAATTTTATGATATATTTTTATACCTTTGACATAGAAGTTTTGCATCCTTATAGTATTTATTCCTATACTGCGATTTTAAGACATCACAATTTGTAATTGTATTCCCCAATTTATCCCATGTAGTTTTAGGATATCGAAAGAATTTTGGGGAACATTATATACAATAAAAAAAAATTTATTTTAGCCTCACATTGACATATTATGAATATACTCATTCAATGATTCTAGGTCTAATGACCATTTATTTATAATTATTAAATGAGTATCTTAAAAACAATGGAATAATATATTTAAAATGCATGGTTCACTATAAAAATATAATGTTTTAATTATGGCAAAATTTTCGATTTGGAAAAAAATTGTCTAGATTACCTAAAAAGATACAAGGATCTACATGGGGAATCAAATTCATGATTGAATATTCTATAATTCATAAGTTTTTTCATATTTCTATGTGATTCTAATTTGCTGTTTCAAATGTGTTGTAATTACATAGAAAATTAGAAGATGAATTGTAATAATGGAATGAATGATCAGACTTTAAATTTATTCCCACGTGATTAGGAAAATGAGATGTTATAATGAAGAATTAGAAAAAACAATATTAGATGAATAATTCATATATGTGCATTTAAAAAAAATTATAATATTTTGTTGTTAATGAAATTTTGAATCAGATATTATTGATTTTTATATACATATTATTGATCTATTTAATTCTATAACATTTTTTAAAGAGACTTATAATTGATTTATAAAAAAAAGAAATTCATCTAATATTAATTTAGGTTATATTGTTAAACGATGAATGAATTAAAGTAAATTTTTCATGATATTATTATTGAGTTTAGAAATTTTCAACATGGAATATAATGCATATGTCTTATTGTACTATATAGACTATACTAGTTGAAAATTGATCAAATTAGAAGAAGAATATTTTGTATAATGTTCAAAAATCCTTCAGTAAATGGGAAATTTTTTGTTATATAAATATAGGTTTATCTGTAATGAGAAGTAATAATTATATATGATGGAATTATTATAGATAAAATAATGAGTAAGTGAAACTACATTGAATGTCAATGTAATAATTGGGTGTCAAAGAGATTAATTATTGTTTTTTAAGAGTATTTGATACCAACTGTCTTTTTTTACAAATTATTTAAAATTTTTATAATAAAAATCAATGGAAGAATTTTTTATCTCGGAGTTTACATTAATGAATCATAGTGTTTATTTATCAAATATTTCCATGAATTTAAATTGGGATTTCATGGATAATTTTTAAAAAAAATGACATAGATATTCACCTTATTTATACAAAAGTATAAGATTTTTTTTCAAAATAAATAGTTTTCTTGAAAAAGTATGATAATATTAAAATTATACACTTGTTTTATTATTCATTATTTTGAAAATCATATATTGATAACAAGATACAATTAAAAATGTTTTATCCTGAATAAATTGTTTTTCTAGATATTTTTAAAAAATATTATTGAATTTTTTCCTATCACCCATTGGTGATATATTTTAATATACTCATATTTTTAAAACAATATGTTCCAATGATAGATAATACCATATAATATATGGGAATAATAGTTTATTTTTTTAATTCTATTAATAAAAATAAAGAAGTGTAATTTCATAAACTCATGGAAGTTTTTTTTGAATCATAGAAAGATATTTTCAAGAGAATAAAGTTTCCAAACGGATTGTGGTAGTATATTTTTACAAAGAAATGTTTAATTTTAATAAATAGAATATAATAAAATACTTTATTTAATTTTAATTTAACACAATATAATGAAAGTGATTATGATTTATTAGTTAGTAAGAAAAAATGTAGTTACGTAATTCAATGTACTATTTTTTCTGAATTGTGTTGCTGGGATGATGATGATGAATATAAAATGATTTATGTAGGGAACCAAAGATGACATACTATAATTTTATTTTACGAAGTAATGATGATTTAATATGTTGAATTAGTTGACAAATTAAGAATATAATTCCCATTTATCAGTATTATTAAAACTAACATACATCAAATATGTTTTATATAAATAGTCAGTGGGAGGGTTTTATCTGATTTCCATATATAAATTTGAAAGAAATTACATATTATGTATGTATTTTTTAAATCCTAGAATGTAAAATGAATATGATATTTATGTGGTAGTTTTCATATATGATTTCAAAAAAAATTGACCTTTTTTCTTTGTCAAATATTCATAATAGATTCTAAGATTATTAAATGTAAAATACTATAAATAAATATCTAAATTATTATAATTACACATTGGTTTTAGTAATGTATATATATATATATATATACCATTCATGAAGTGAAATGATAATTGAACCCTTAATGTGTATATTTGAGTGTATCTATAATCTATTTATTTCATAGAGTTTTATTGGTAATGAAGATATTTTTGGATCATCGTGATTTGGATTATCATATAAAGATACATAACAAGGTAATGAGATGAAAAATAATGAATAATATTAATTGTGTTCACTTGATTACCTGCTAATTATACAACATTGGATGTCACGTAGCTGTATTTTTTATACCTGGGATGAATTGGTCATATTTGAATCCACATTATCTAATGTTACTAATATCTCTTATTTAAAAAACTCTGTAATTTGATACATTACATATGAATGTCTATATAATGAAATAGATTACGTAAGGGTGGTTGGGTATAAAGTTGATCCTGTCGTCGTTTAGAACTAAACCAATATGCTATTTTTCTATCATATGATGATTATGAAATTTGGTCCCTCTATTGAGATAGATATTGGGATTGTTAATTAAATACAAGATAAAATATGGTTAACTTTATTGGGGTCATGTGAGATGGTTAATAATAAGGATTTATGACTTGTGATGTATTCATCAATCAAAGCAATCTATACATTTGAGAATAAATAAAAAATTAGTTGGCTATATGGGATTCACATGCTCTTTGTCTAAAAGTCACTCAATGTATTGGAAATATTTAACTAATGAGAATTAATGTTTTTTAATGAATTGTATTGGTGGAAATATTTATAGAGATTCATATATTGGGTATTGATAATGTTATATTAGTTTACAAATATTTTCGAATTGAGTCTATAATAATGTCTTCTCATTATATACATATATTAATCTATATATTAATATTTATTGTTGATAATATAATGTCATGCGGGTTAAAAAATTTGGGTTAACAAAATGGGGAGTGAGTTTGACATAGAGAAATACTCTAAATGTGATTTAATGTTAATCAAATAGTTTTGGGTTCGTATTCAGAATGTATTTCATATTTTGTGATATGGTGAGAAGTTAATGATAGCTTTCTAAAATTGAATTGGTAGGTGTCAAAAATATTTCACGGATATGGTATAACAAGTATTTTTATATCAGATTATATAATGTGAAATGGTATAATGTATATTAGGATTTAGATCATGTGTAAATTGAAGGAGATATATGTTGTACCTCTCGTACCCCTCGTGGTTTAATTTTCATGATCACAATCACTCTCTTATTTATCTAATCTTGTTTTAAGTGTTTTTGGATGATAGGACAGATTTCAGGTTGCCAAGGAATTGGGCCAAGAAAGCCAGAAGGAAAAAGTGGACTGATTTCAGTCCACCGGCCAACCGATGGATGACCACCGGCCAGCCAGTGGAATCTTGACAGAAGGCATCCCCTCTGTCCAGACCACCGGCCAACCGGTGTCCCATCACCGGCCAGCCGGTGGGACCCAGACAGAAGGGACACCTACTGTCTCACCACCGGTCAACCGGTGGCCTCCTAACCGGCCAGCCGGTGGTGCCTGGGCAGAAGGCCTCTCCATTTTCCAAAGCACCGGCCAACCGGTGGACAAGCACCGGTCAGCCGGTGGAGCCAGTCAAACTAGCCGTTGGGCTTTGACCATACTTGTCCACTTGACTCCCAACGGCTCCGAAGGCCTCTTCAATGGCTCTGAAGACCCCCAAAGGCCATTTGAGGGTTCCCCGTCTATAAATAAAGGACTAGGAAGCCCCGGAAACGTATGGTAGCCCACGGGAACATTTTTCGATCACTTGGAGAACCACCGGCGCATTCCTCCAAGGAACCTCAATTGCTCCAACCCATTTCCACATCCAAGGAGCATCACCATAGAAGCTTGGGAGCACTCTTCATCAACTCCAATCAATCCATTGGCACCCAAGGCTTCTCCCATTATGGTTTTTCTTGTTTTATTATTTTGAGCATCAATTTGGGTTTGTGCCTACAAACCCCTCTTTCTCTCATCTTCCCTTTGCTTGGGTTTTCACACCACCTTCAAGGAGTGAAGAGGTTAGTCAAGCCTTCCCTTTAAAAGGCTTGAGTCATAGGTGAGCTAGCCATCACCTGTAAGAAGGCTAGTGGGTTCTTGCTCAACCATTAAAAGCAAGCTGTAATAGGTTCTAGACTACCTTAAAGTCTAGTGGGTTTCTTGCTAAAACCATTAAAAAGCAAGCGGCAGTAAATCTCTCAACGGTTGAGTTGGGAGCGGAGACGTAGGCTTTGGTTTAATTCGAACTCCATTATCAAGTTTTGTGTCTTGCCTCTTTTATTTCGGCTGCACTTTTTACTTTGATTTTAAATTGTTAATAATTTTTTAAAAAGGCAATTCACCCCCCCCCCTCTTGCCATCACTCTCTGACCCATCATTTGGTATCAGAGGCAAAATTTGAGTAATACCCTAACCGGTTTCAAATTCAAGATCCTTTGTGATGGCTTCAACTTCTTTCGCCCCCGAAGGCTATTCTTTGGGTCGTGCTCCATTCTTTGATGGAACTGACTATACTTATTGGAAAACCCACATGACCACTTTTCTTAGAAGTATAGGTTATCCTATTTATAAAATTGTCATGCATGGTTATTCGCTTTCTTCTCCTGATGAATCCAAATGGACTCAAACCGATATTAAAAATTTCGAGCTTGATGGCAAAGCCATGAATGCTCTTCATTGCGGCCTTGATCGTAATGAATTCAATCGAGTTTCCACATGCACTTCATCTCATGAAATCTGGACAGTATTGGAGATTACCCATGAGGGGACCAACAAAGTTAAGGATACTCGATTGGATATGTACCGTCAATATTTTGAGTCTTTTACCATGCATCCATCTGAAAATATTACTGATATGTTTACTCGTTTTACTGATGTTTGCAATGGGAGAAAGTCCCTTGGTGATGATGTGTCTGCAGAAACGATGGTCAAGAAGATCCTTTGGATCTTACCAAGCTCATGGGCACCGAAAGTCACGGTAATCCAAGAAGCAAAAGACATCAAGAACATGATGGTCGAAGATCTCATCAGATCCCTCATGACCTACGAGATCACCATGAGGAGGCAAGCTAAAAAGGAAGGCAATCTCATCAAAACTCCAAAGAACATCGCCTTCAAAGTTCAAAAAGAAGAAATCTCCTCCTCCTCATCTTCTTCCTCTTCAAGCGGTGATTCAGAAATGGAGAATCTTGCCCGCAAAATGCAAAAATTCATGAAGAAGCACAAGAAGAAGAAATCCCGCAAGGCTCAACCCAACGAAAAATCCGAGCCCGAGGTAACATGTTACGGGTGTGGCATGAAAGGCCATTACAAGCCCGATTATCCACTCAACAAGAAAAAGGCCAAGCAAAAGGAAAAGAAGAAGGAATTCAAGGCCACATGGAGTGATAGCTCCTCATCCTCCTCCTCAAGTGACAACGGTAAAAAATGCCTAATGGCATTTCATGAGGTATCCTCTTCCGACTCCTCATCCTCTAGTTCACCAAATTCATTCAATCATTTATCTTATGAGGATATACAACATGCTAGAGATCAATTGGAGGAAGGCTTTCACAAACTTTCTTCCAAATTTATTGCTTTAAAAAAGAATTTCAAAAAACTTTCTTCTGAAAAGGAACAACTTCTCAAAGAAAAGGAGGAGTTGTCCCTCAAGATCCAAAACCTTCCCGATGTTGATTCTATGGAATTAACAATCAAGGATTTAAGGAAATCCCTAGCTAAGTTCACCGAAGGTGAACATAACCTTTCGAAGCTCCTTGGTTTCCAATGCGTTTCTAGAACCACCCAAGGGCTTGGCTATTCCAAGCAAGCTTCCTCTTCCCATGCTCCTACTATTTTTGTAAGGGGGAGCTCCCAATATAAATTTTGCAACTATTGTAAAAAACCCGGGCACTTAACTTATGAGTGCGATTGCAAAAATGCCCGGTATGGAAGGCCCAAAACCATTTACTTTAATGATGAATTTCAAAGGAGAAGACCCTCCACTAGACAAGTTTGGATTGAAAAATCCCTTTTAGCGAGTCTCACCGGACCAAAATTTGTCTCGGTTCTAAAATCCTCTCCCCGGTGATTTGTTGTTTTTATTTAGGGGGAGTTAGGATCGTTTAAGCCTTTTTGCTTTAAATTAAAAACTTTAAATTAAAAACATTCATTTAAATACTTTCAATTCAAATCTCAAAAATTTCAATTGGTTTAAAAACTCTATCTTCTTTTTCAACCTTTCCCTCAATCAAGTTTTATGCCCCGTGCTATTTTGATAATCACAAAGGGGGAGAAATTCTTGGTTGATTGGGGGACAAATCTTTCTCTCATGCTTTGCTTTATCCTTTAAATCATGCCGTTCATTTCAGTCTTTTACATTGCTTGTTTTGGTGATTGTGATCATCAAAATAGGGGGAGATTGTTGTACCTCTCGTACCCCTCGTGGTTTAATTTTCATGATCACAATCACTATCTTATTTATCTAATCTTGTTTTAAGTGTTTTTGGATGATAGGCATGATTTCAGGTTGCCAAGGAATTGGGCCAAGAAATCTAGAAGGCAAAAGTGGACTGATTTCAGTCCACCGGCCAACCGGTGGATGACCACTGGCCAGCCGGTGGAATCTTGACAGAAGGCATCCCCTCTGTCCAGACCACCGGCCAACCGGTGTCCCATCACCGGCCAGCCAGTGGAACCCAGACAGAAGGGACACCTACTGTCTCACCACCGGCCAACCGGTGTCCTCCTCACTGGCCAGCCGGTGGTGCCTGGGCAGAAGGCCTCTCCATTTTCCAAAGCACCGGCCAACCGGTGGCCAAGCACCGGTCAGCCGGTGGAGCCAGTCAAACTAGCCATTGGGCTTTGACCAGACTTGTCCACTTGATTCCTAACGGCTCCGAAGGCCTCTCCAACGGCTCCGAAGACCCCAAAAGTCCATTTGAGGGTTCCCCCTCTATAAATAAAGGACTAGGATGCCCCAGAAACGTATGGTAGCCCACTGGAACATTTTTCGATCACTTGGCGAACCACCAGCGCATTCCTCCAAGGAACCTCAATTGCTCCAACCCATTTCCACATCCAAGTAGCATCACCATAGAAGCATGGGAGCACTCTTCATCAACTCCAATCAATCCATTGTTTCCCAAGGCTTCTCCCATTACGGTTTTTCTTGTTTTATTATTTTGAGCATCAATTTGGGTTTGTGCCTACAAACCCCTCTTTCTCTCATCTTCCCTTTGCTTGGGTTTTCACACCACCTTCAAGGTGTGAAGAGGATAGTCAAGCCTTCCCTTTAAAAGGCTTGAGTCATAGGTGAGCTAGCCTTCACCTGTAAGAAGGCTAGTGGGTTCTTGCTCAACCATTAAAAGAAAGCTGTAATAGGTTCTAGACAACCTTAAAGTCTAGTGGGTTTCTTGCTAAAACCATTAAAAAGCAAGCAGTAGTAAATCTCTCAACGGTTGAGTCGGGAGCGGAGACGTAGGCTTTGGTTTAAGCCGAACTCCGTTATCAAGTTTTGTGTCTTGCCTATTTTATTTCCGCTGCACTTTTTACATTGATTTTAAATTGTTAATAATTTTTTAAAAAGGCAATCCCCCCCCCTCTTGCCATCACTCTCCTCCCCAACAATATATTCCCAAAACCCTTAAAAATTTAATGGGGCTTGTATGGAAATTGTGATTTAAATTAATATTGATGTATATTATTCTATATAAGATATATTTCAAGTACATTCAGGATAACAAATCCTTCTTCGACCTAAGATATTATATATTTAAGAAATGTTTCATTAGATGAAATTTATAGGATGATATGCATTGATATGATGTATCAATTAATTGTCCATAATGAATTTTCATTTTTGTAACAACTAACTTAATAAGAAAACAATTAATATCCATAATTGATTTATCAGATAATAGTTTGTTGTGTGATGTAATTATTTGGGAATACTTAAATCATATGCAAAACCCACAACTACCCAGTTTTATATTATTATTTTTCCATATCACATTATGGTTCAAGAACATTGTCAGTGAAAGAGAATCAATATTGTATGATGAGAGAAACAATTTGGGCCAAGGATGCACTATAGAGGTAGGATGTTTTTATTTTACACTTTAATGATCAATGCCAAATATATAAATACCATATTATGGGTAGAATAGGAAACACCATTGAATGGTATGTTTTAGAGTATATCTTCTTTTTTTTAAACACATTTTTCTTTATTTTTTATGGTGGTCCTCAAATAAATGTTTTAATCGCTTCTATGTATTCTAATAATCATTTTTAGACTCATTAAAAACTGTACAACTATCTCATATGATATTTAACATTAACCAATTCATTATAGGTAAATATATATCTCCACATTTAAATCATCCATAAATATTTTTTCAATAAGACACATTATTCATTATATTAAAGAGAATATTTGGAATGAAAAATGGGTTTCACAACATTTCTTGATGGTATTGAAAAAAATTACCTTAGGAATGTAAATGATTCATACCAAAAATTTATCCACCCCAAAATAGTAAATCATATAAATATTTATAGTTTTTTTAATTTCCTTATAACTAAAAAAGAATTTGTTGATAATGATAGATATTAGATAAAAATTTTAAAATAACGTTTTCAAAAGATTCTTTTTACATTGGTGTTAGTGAAGATGTTGTGAGTCACTTTGAAAAGTATATTTTGGAATGTTTAATATTTTTGGATTTAAAATAATTAATTATTTCTATAAATATTTTTGGGAAAAAAATATTTTAAAAATACATAATAGTCACAAAAAGTTTATGTTTGTTTTTTGAATATCTACTTTTAAAAAAGAATATTAAAAAATGATCCCACAAAAAAAAATCAAAATAATGAGGATAAAAAATTATATTAGAATTTACACTTTAGAATAATTATTAATAATAGATCTATTAAATTACATATAGTTTATTAAATGAAATTTGATGTGGATGAATAACAATATGATTTTGAAAGGATAAGTAATTGTTTTATTTAAATTTTTTCAATACCATAATTAAAACTCCCATTATAATATGTGTAATAAAAATTTATTTTTAAAAATTAGATAACATGATTATAATGATCACATGACATAAAAACATTATATTTCAAATTATAATGGTCAAAATTAGAGGGAATTAATAATATGGATAGAGAGTGGAAATGGAATAAAGAAGTGTGGGAAATATTATGAAACTTACATACTTTGGAGGTAGAAAATAACAAGGTAAAATATGTTAATTAAAAATTATTTATAACCGTATAGTGAGTTGGTGTTACATAAAATAATATCATAGAGTTTAGGATACAAAACATGGAAGAAATATATTCCATAATATCCATTCAAACACAATAGAGGGACTGGAGTTTACAAATATCCTTATAACCATGGTATCCTTTGAATCAAAAACCATTTAAGGGGAGAACATGATATAGATGTTCAAAACCCATGAATTAAATAACTTGTGATCATCTTTTAATTATTTTAAATGAATGGATGTTAGTTTCTCAATTAATGAGGTTAATACAAATTTTAATATTAGTGAATAAAATTAAAATAATTTTTTCAAAATTTATATCATATGTAAGAATTAATTATATTCACATAGTCATCCGTTATATTATATTTTTTCAATTTTTAAATTAGTTTTTAGAACAATGAAAACATGTTAGTACCATAAAAATGGATGATTGTGGTTATAAAAATGGTCTCTTGTGGAATGATATCTCTTTTAAAATATAATAATTATACAATTTAGATATTTTATAGGGTTTGAATCATATTTTAAGATTTATTTAATAAATAAAAAGAAATATAATGGAATAATTTGATATGATACTTCAAGGAGGATGTATTCTATAGAAATACGCATATGTATTTTTATTAAATAAACAAGGGAATGAATTTTAAGTGTTCTATCCAAAAAAAGAAATTTTAAATAGAAAATATATTAGTAATTAATTAATGGGAAAATAATTATTTATATTAAATATATGAAGGTATCAATGATAAGTAAAAGTTAGTACTTATGTTATGGTCATTGATTTTCCTATAGAGGGTTCCGTCGATAGAATGGTTTTAGTCTATATTTTTGTTTACTAAATCAAGTTGAAGTGAAATTGGATTATACAGAAATTAAAGATCGTATAGTTTCAATATAGATATGAAATTTATTGTGGCATCTAAGTGGATGTAATAGGTTCTTTTTTTATGTGGTGAGAATCGTATTTTTTAAATATTACATCCTAATTGAAGGATAACACATTATCCTCCAGTCTAGAATACTCCATATTGACAATATTTGAGAGGATGTACATTATTCCCAGAAAACAAAAATCTCTCAATGTGAAATGTTTTTATCACATTTTAATCCTTTAACCCCTTTGATTAACAATTTTTTTTCCTAATACTTTTACCATATTACTATTTCTTACTTAAGTAATTCATTTTCCGAAAAATAAAATAAATCTCATATTATAAATTAATACTAATTTTCCGAGTATGAAATAAATTTTTTCAGATAATGTTTTTTGTTTTAAGAAAATGTAATATTTATAGTAGATCATTTAATTTCTAAAACATTCTTTTAATAAAAAAATTTATTGTTAGGATTAATATTTAAGTAAAGGATAAAATTATTTAACTCCTTGATTTTAATGATATATTTTGGATTATTATAAAACATATGATCTTTATGTTTCTTTTAGAAATATAAAAATTAGAATTTTACAGAAATTGTATTTAATTAAAATAATTACAAAAAGGGCATATTTTACTTTATGTTATCAGTTATATTAATAAAATGTTAAACCAAGATTTTATAAATTTAAAATTATATTAAAAACGTTTATTTTTACTCCATATAAATATATTTGTTCATGAATAATTTTTTTAAGTTATTAATTTATGAAAACATATAGATAGAGTAAAAATATATATGGTTTTAGCAAAAAAATGATTTTAATTGTTATCTAAAAAATATGTTATTTCAGGAAAGATCCATAAGGTCATATTACGATAATTTATATATGTGGAATTCCATAAGAATTTTTCATTTTTAGAATATAAATTATATAAATTATTATTTTTTTGTATTAAAGTAAAAATTATAAATTATTATTTTATTAATAAATTAATTTTTAAACATTATGTGTGTGTAGTAATATTTCATTTTAATTCCTTACTTAAATAATATTAACATGTTAGTTCATATAATTAATTATTATATATTATAAAAAAAATAAGATTTTTTAAATTATAATTTAGTATCGTGTATGTGACACATTTAGTAAAATAGTTACTTTAGAAAGATAAATCACATTTATTATGAATTCATATTAATTATTAAACCACTAAATTAAATAAATTTTATTTTTGTGAAATCAATTTATTTACTATATGTTTTAATATTCCAATATTTTCATATAATTATAAATTTAATGTCTTGGGAGTTGTTTTAGTTTGGTGTTTTGTGAAAAATTAAATATCGACACAAAGTTTATTTTAATGAAAGTTACATAGACAAATCATAGGAAATTAAAATATCCCCCATTAAATAAATTACAACCCCAGAATTTTAAATACTACTCACTAATTAAATATTTTTTTCTTTCTATAAGATAAACCTCACATGGGATTTTAATTTCATAAAGATATAAATTTTACAACATAAGTAACATATCTTGTACCATAATAATAGTTCAATAATGATATTTTTTTTCAAAAACCATTTGAACCAAGAATCATTATTTTTTATAATTATACCACATTATATTATTTAATTCTATGCATAATTATAATCATATATTCTATAATATAATGCCATATGTTGATATGAAATGCGATCTCCTAATTAGAATTATTTATTTCATTCAAAGAGAAGAGAATAAATCCATTTCTAATATCAAATTAAATTCATCTAAAAGAAGAAAAATATGAAATTGGAAATGAATTTGATCATAAGATTGAACTACCATTGAATAAAATATGATTTTCTATTTGATAATCAAAACATGTGGAAGAGGAATCAATTCCCCCATGAAATGTCATTAATATTTTAGACTAAAATATAATAATTCATCCACCAACATATATTAAATGATATGTGTTACATAATTATGAAATCCCATATTATTGGTGGACACTAGATGGTTCTTCCCATAACCCTTGTTTTACAAGTTTATTAGTACAAATAATCATTATTAGACCATAAATTGCTTCATCTATTTTTATAATGACCAATTTTTTTCTATATAATGAATTAATGTCTCAATGGTGTTATAGTTGGGACATTAATACATTTCATTATATAAACTAAAAATCATGATTGTGGTTATTAATACTTACACAAATGAATAATTTTATTGTTTATTTCAGACATTCTCCAATGAGTTTCATCATATATTTTTAAAATTAAGGAAATTTAATATTATTTCCATCACAATAGTTATTACCCAAATTTCTATAATTAATTATTCCTCTTAACATTCAAATTTCTGTGATGTTAACTATGCTATAATTGTTAATCACAACTAATAAAAGTGGGTTTGGGGAAAAAATAATATTTATCAATATATCTCTTATCCAACTAGGTTTATCATTTATAAAATCTTCAATTTATCCACAGAACACTTAATTAATTTTATTTCATCAGGATTAATTAATTAGAAAATCCCAAATTTATCAAAATTTGTGATTCACTCCAGGATAAAAATATATTCACATTACTACATGAAAAATTAAACCTTACATTTCTCACTATTCAAATTTTTTACATTATCTCTCAACTAAACATGAATAAATCTCAATTATATATCAGTTTCAATAGTTTAGGTTTTATTATATTCAATAAAATAATTCATTAATATAATAAATCTATCGGAATGGATTGTAAATAAAATTTTATTTAACAATGAATATTCATAAGTAGTTTCACACTAGTTTTGTATTCATATTCCCACTTATCACGCCCCATAAAAAATATTGATTTGACACTCTACCAGGAATTTTAGTTTTATTAAATTTATGTTCTTCTGTTACAAAGCTTCATAATCATTTCAAAATACTTACTGGTGTGCAATTATAAGTATAACCATAAAAACACTACTATAATAAAAAATTATGATATTATCATTTACTTACTCATATTCATTTGACTAATCCCCATGTTTATCAAATAAATTCTATAATCCTCATCCCTAAATGTAACTAGTGCAGTCCCTAAAAATAATTAAACCCAAATCTAGTATTAATTATAACAAACCAAACTAAACATACCTCTATTTTACATCATTTACAGTTGTTAATAAGTTCAACTATAAAATAATCACAAAATCACATATTTGGATTGATTAGTGTCTTACAAGACTATATATATAACAAAATAATTCTAAAGAACTTGGGAAAACACATTCATGGTTGATCCACCCTAATCATCCTTCAAGGATTCCCATAAGTTATTATCATATTGATAACCATGTGAATGGAAACATATTAAATGGGTGATATTATTTTATCACTAAGAGAAATTGAATTTTATAATAATAAAATATTGTAATGGAATATACTATGACTATTTGAGTGTAATTGTGAAACATAATAAAATAATACCTGATAAAGAACATATTATGAACTAGGAGGTAGCAATGAGGCATGTCATAACATATAAAATGTTTCAAAATTGTGTTCCATTATTCAATAAAAAATATCCATGAGCGAATCAAATAGTAATATGGTATGGAAATATTGAATTTCCATGAAATATATCATAACAAAAAACATAGACTGAAACCTGGCTGATTAGAAATTATATCATTATGAACAAAAAAATGTGCATTTATCATGTTCTGATGCAAACAACTGTTTTTATCTATTGCTGTGAGAAAAAATATACTCATTATATTTTGAATATAATGATTGTACACACATGGGTATACATAATATTCTCAATAATTTTATTGTAAAAAAAATAAATTTCAAATCTCCATTCTAGGAACAAAAAAATGTCCACACCTTCTATCATTATCTTATGAGATATAAATACATAACTAATGATTTAAAATGTGTTATGTGACCCGAACCTTCAATCATCCATACATATTTTTGGATCTTAAAATCAATCATTAATTATATCACAAAAACCAATTGAATCCAAAATTGGTGGAAAAATATTTCCACATGGTATTAAAACATTGATGAAATTAATATATATAGTTGTTATCAAAAATTTAATAAACCAAAAAGAGTAATTAATAATAAAATTTATAGTATAGATCATGAAAAATAACTTCAATGTAAAAAAGGCCTCTTGATATGTAGTGGAATATGATATGAAAATCATAACCGTGTTTCAAGATAACACATTTAACATTGGTTTAACTGATGAAGTAACAAAACACATTGACATTTCATTTTTAGAATGGTATATTTTTTGAAATTAAAAATAATCCATTTTCACAATCAATATATATAAAACTACATTAAAAACACATTGTTTTTAAAAATATTATTTCATATTTATCTTGAGAAAAATTAATTTGTAAAAATAAAATTCATGTTAGATCCATGAAAAATTTTGGAAGGTTACAAAATGGTTAAGAAAAAATTTGTCAAAATATTTTCTTATCAAAATAAATATCAATAATAGATCCTTGAAAGGACATAATGGTTATCAAAAATTGTGTGATATAAGATAAAATAATTTAATTTGAATCGACAGAAACCTGATTATATTGTTTGGAAATTATTCTATCCAAAGAAATATATTTTAATAAAAAAATTTAAAATAATTTTTATAATATGTTATGAACAATTATAGAACACTTTTTTTTGAAATAGAAACTTGTGTAAGAAAAATAATTATTAATATATAATGATATTTTTTATTTAACCTCTACATGAATGATGTTTTTTTAGATTAATTTACTTTTAAATATTTGAAGATTTATTATTCCATAATTTTCATCAAATATTTATCTAATATACAGAACCATGATTTAGTTTAGTGTTTCCTATGAAACAATCTCTTAGAAAAATTCCTATATAAAGAAAACCTATATAATAAAACATTTCGGTGTTACATCCTGGTGGTTATATCAAATATATAGTATATCATAGTGAAATTGTATACAATGATATTTCAATTAATGAAGTTTGACATGGTCGTCGTCTACAAAAAATCCAAGGGATGCAATATCATTTCCATGCTCTGATAAATTCAATTCATATGGATGTTCTTACATTTCAAATACATCATGTCTCTATTATTTACTGATTATCTTTTTTAAATACTCATATAAATATACATTAATCAAAACGTTATATTTATTATGGATATCTTAATAATGATCATAATTAATAGTGGTTATATAATGTATTTATACACTATTACCTTCTATTAATTTATTGATTGATACCCACCAAACAAAATCTCCAATTTTTTATTATTTAAAAATTTCAATTTTTGGATTTCATTAAATTTAATTTTTATCATAAATTGTATAGCTATGTGGTTTAGTAGACAATATGACATAAGATATCTATAAATTATAAAACTATATTTTTTTGTAATTTTCATTAATTTCTACATTAATATTAGAAAATTTGTGTAATTAATTTGTATTATATAATATTATAGTTATAAATTATTTCTATTTGGTAATAGAGTTTCTATGGATTTTTATTTTCTCTAATTGTAGTAATTTCTTTCTTGAAATTATATATCATATTTTGATCATATTTTTATAATCCATTATCATATTAACCTTATGTTCTAATTTTACCTCTTTATGCTAGCAATTCATTAAAAGATGAATCCCCAATCGATTTTCCTAATTTTATATTATTTTATAACTCATATTAATAATTATAGTTTCTTATTATTATGTGATTGGTATGTATCAAAATAAACATGTCCATACTCAAGAATTATGGAGGGGTTTGGTTTAAACATCCTTTAAACAATTATATAAATTATTTTAAAAATATTGCATTGGTTTTGTGACATGTGTAAATGGAATTCCACAACACCTATCCAATACAATTTTTATAATGATTCAATGTACCTCAGTCATATATTTTCCTTCATTTTTAATATCATAATCCCCATCAATAGAGATAATTTATAAATACATGGATCTCTACATTCAATTCAAGATCATCATTGTAGTTGTCATCCTAATATTTTATCTACCATATGCCACTGTGCTATTGTTCATAGTAGAAATTTCCTTATATAATTTTCATTAATAATTTTCTAGATGATAACAACCCATATAATTATGTATTACTGATTTCATGTGGGATTTAAATATTGAGTCATGCTGTAGGGGAATGTTTTTAGAATTCATAATGCTCTGAGATAATTGGTATTAATAAACTATTATGATGAATTTTTTCATGTTTTGGGGGGTTTAAATGTATTCTTGGAGAATTGGCAGAATTTTTTTGGAGTAAATTTTAAATTATGATGATATATTTTGTTTTGGTATGAACATTATGGTTCATTAAGAGGTATTATTGCATGAAACTAGGTAAGCTGATAGTAAATGATCTAGAATCCTGGGTTTGGTAACATTGTATAAGTGCAGGTTGTGAGGAAGGAAATATCATGTAGGGGTTTCACTATTAATCCGCTAGACACACCGTAACAGTTCGGTTCATGTTCCATGGTGGTATTATAGAAATTGACATTGTGTTCTGGGCTACTTGGTGAGGTCATAATACATTACTAATGTTTGGTCAATAAATCATTATCCTTTTTTCAAGCTATAACCTAACATGGAATTGTAGAATTATGATGTGAAACCTATGGTCACACCACATTATTCCCCCATTGGTTTTTTTATCAGTGGAAATCATATATTTTCTAGGATATACCCTTTTTAGATGAATTTCTATGTGGGGCATGCTATTTGGCCAAACCACTCCCCCATGTTTATCCCTTTTGATCCCTTTTCCATTCCTAATATATAGTTACTAATTATATGTTGTTTCAAGTTAATATAAAAAATCAGTCCCTCACTTTAATCTGTATTCCGTCCTCTTCCCATCCAACTAATTTTGGATGTGGCAATTTAGGTATTCCAGAAATATTTAACAATATATTTTTAGAATCGTCTATATATGATTGGTATTCCATGTGAAATATTTTTAGGAAACTTAGATATGATGAACCTAACCAATTTAACATAATTTCTCTTGTTGTATGTAGAAAACTGACTTAGTTTTTTGAATTTGTTGAATTCATGTTAATTGAATAGAATAATAAAATAAAAAGGTTGGGATATTTCCCGTGGAATGGTTTATGATAGACTATAATTCATATGTCACCTGTTTGATATGGGTTTCGGCATTTGAAGTTTCTTTATGTTTATTGGATTATTTAGGAAAATGGTCCATATAAATTTTACCTTTATACTAGCTTATATATTATTTTTCCTACAATCATATTTGAACTGGGTAATTTATATAGGGATTTTTAGTTTATTATGAGTAAAATTAGGTGGTATGAAGCTACCTAAACTTATACTAGGTGCTCTAAATTTTATCGTGTGATATATAATTTCCTAATTACTATTTATAATAGGGTATGGAATTTTTATGAATATATAGGGTGTGAGAATTGGTTTTCATGATCAACATGAAGTCTTGATGACCTAGGTTCGTTTTCTAAAGGCTAGTGTGGTGGGTGTGATGGGATTATTCCTATTGGTGAAGGGTAGGGTAGTCATTATTTGTTTAAATGTTTATGGGAACCCAATTGAGGGTGAGTTAGAGAGTTTTCTAACATGCAAGAATTTCATGTCCTATTGGGCCTAGTTTTTATAGTGAGGGGGTTCCTCATAATGTTTTTTCAAAGACATATACTTAAAGGTGAACTATGTAATCCTAGTGATGAATTATTTGTGGCCATTTTAAATGGGTTGTCGATGAGTTTCCTAGAAATTTGGGTGAGCTTATATTTAGATGGTCTTGGGTTGTTGAGACAAGGATGATAATTTTGAAATTAGAAGAGTAATAAGACAAAAAAAAATTGTCTAGCATCTGGTAGAGCCTATATGTTTTCGGATCACAAGGGTTTGTTTTTGAAATTATAGTTATTTTATTAAATTATAGCCTAACTTAGATGGTATATGTTTTTTTGGGGCTGACATTGTGTTTTCCTCTCGAATAGTTCTAGTTATAGACAAGATCTATTTCAGGGATAGTTTTTGGGTGTTTTCGGTCATGTGTCTATCTATGGTGTTATATACAAGGTTAAGGATGATGATATTGAGGCTGATTAATTATTCTTAGGGTTGTGGTAAAGAGTAACTTCACAAAGGTGATATTTTCCCCATGTATTTGAATTTCATGTTGGGTTTGTTCCATGAGAGAAATATGATTTAGAAATGTGGTCTACATAGTGTGTTTGTATAACTCATGTGGGATGATGGATCTGTCACGACCCGTCCTCGGGGCCCGTGCCGTGACTACCCCAAGCCCGCCTTCCATAGGCCAGGGGCTGGCGACTAGCACCAAAGGCGTAAAATCCCGATAACTGGGAAGGCATTGCCTTTATAAAAGAAAACAAGCACCACAGAGTACAAGCGGAAGTAAACAATAAGTACAAAAAGAAGAGCTGAAAAGTAAAAAGGGGCCGGAAATACAAGCCCAACTGTAAAGTACAACTCGAAAGGGAAAACAGCGACTGAAAAGTAAAGCTGCTACGCTGAGATGTCCACTGGAAATCCCACCTGAAGGGTGGGTACAGATAGCTCCTCTGCTCCTCGGGTCCCGCCGTCTGCTCCGAGTATGTCCCGCCCCGTGGTCTGCCTCTGGGTACTGCCTCGTCGTATAGTCCACCTCCAGGTACCGTCCAGTCCTCGAACACTCGGCCTCTGCCAGTACTGGCCGTCGTCTGCAACCAACACAACGAGGTGCGGGCATAGCCCGTGCAGGGGTGAGTATAACGATACTCAGTAGGGACCCCGAGACCCTCAAGGTCTCACTAAAACCAACAAGGATAACCACAAGAAGATCACAACAGATAAACTCTACTTAGGTATATGCCCATACATATACCTAAGTTATCAAGTAACTCATCTCAATCATGAGGAAACACAAGAATCATGAGATCAACGGATAACCACTACCCAGGTATATGCCCATACATATACCTAAGTTATCAAGTAACCCATCTCAATCATGAGGAAACACAAAGGTCAAAAGTCTCAGCTCAAACCAGTATTTTCATTATCGAAACCGTAACTGCTGAAGAGCTCCGTCTCTAGAGTGTACAGTGGTCCTGTCACGACTCTGAGGCTGCCGCTCACTAACCTAGGACTGCTGAAGTACTCCTCCTGTCGAGTACTGCGGGTTTGCGGCCAACTACCTGGCGCTCCGTCCGCTGAGGGTCTGTCGCCAAATACCGGGCGCTACCCAGATAGCCAACTGAGGTACTCCTCCTGTCGTGTACCGCGGGTCTACTGCCAACTACCAGGCGCTCCGTCCGCCGTGGGTCTGCCGCCAAGTACCGGGCGCTCCGTCCACTGGGCTAGTCGACTCACTCCAAGTCGAGTCGGTCAAGCAGTCGTCAGGTCTCAGCCGGCTACACGATCTCCGTACTCTGCACGCTCGTCTCCGGGAGGGTCCGCTCCACGAGCTACTGGTCGATACTCCAAGTATCACAAAGTCCCGCAAAGAAGTATCTCAAAAGTCCGTCTCGTCACAGGGGTCTCAACGCAACAGACGGCGCGTCGATCGGACGCCCGGTCTGTGAGTTATTAGCCTTTTCGTCCCAGGGGCCCGGTTGGTTTCGAGAGCGAAACCAATCCCGGCCGTATCTCAACTGCACCCCGAACTCCCATAGGGTAAACTCAAAGGGACCGATACTCAACGTAACCACCAACGCCGCTGACGGTCCGTCAAGCGGACGTCCTGTCTGAAAGATAATAGCTTTCCCGTTCCAAGGGCCCGGTTGGATTTCGAGTACAATCCAACCCAGCCATACTCCGACTGTATCCAAAACTCGGGCGGAGTATGCCAAAAGTTCCGTCTCATCAAGAGGGAGTCAACGAAACAGACGGCGCGTCAATCGGACGCCCGGTCTGTGAGTTATTGGCATTTTCGTCTCCGGGGCCCGGTTGGTTTTTAAGGAAAAACCAACCCTACCGTACTCCACCTGCGTCCAAACCTCGGGCGGAGTATGCCAAAAGATCCGTCTCATTAAGAGGAACGCAACGCGACTGACGGCGCGTCAATCGGACGTTCGTGGCTCAAGATATGAGTGTTTCCGCTCCGAAGGCCCGGTTGGTTTCGTGAAAGAACCAACCCGGCCGAACTCAAAGTTAACCGAAACCTTGAGTGCGATATACCGAAACGACCGTCTCGATCCAAGGATCGCGTTGCCGCAGACGGTTCGTCGTTCGGAGGTCCGAGGCTCAAGTTATGGGCCAAAAACCAAATCTGGTTCGAAACGGGGGGGTCCGGGTCCGGGCCGACCCGGCCCGACCCCCCCCCCCCCGGGGGCGGCGCGGCGGCGGCGGCGTGGCGGCGGCGGCGTGGCGGCGGCGGCGGGCTGCGGTGGCGGCGGCGGGCCGCGGTGGCGGCGGCGGCGGGCCGCGGCGGCGGCGGCGGCGGGCCGCGGTGGCGGCGGCGGCGGGCCGCGGTGGCGGCGGGCCGCGGTGGCGGCGGGCCGCGGTCGGCTTGCGGGGAGCAAAGCTCCCGCTTTGCTGGAGGGCGGCGCGGCAATTAGCCGTGCCGTTTTTTTGACAAGCGCCCCCCCACGTGGGGGGCCTACTGGAGCGGAACCGAGGGGGCAGCCGGCCCCCTCCCTTTAAAAAAACCGCCCCCCTCTTTAAGAGGGGGGTTTTTACAAGCTGACCGGGGAATTTATTCCCCGGTTTAACGGCATCCGGCCGGCCAGCTGGCCGGCCGGTTTTCTCCAACGGGACCGGAAATTTCCGGTCCCCTCTTTGGCTTCCGACGCCGGCGGCCCGGCCGCCGGTCTTCTCTTCCGCCGCGGCCCGGAACCGGCCGCGGTCTCCTCGTCCCGCCGCGGCCCGGAACCGGCCGCGGCGTTCGTCATCCGGTGCGGTGCGACGGCACCGTGCCCCTTCGCCGTGCTTTGATATTCAATCAACGCGGCGCGACGGCGTCGCGTTTCTGTTGTTTCTACCATGGTGCGTGCGACGGCATCGCGAAGATATTTGCACGTTCATCCGCGTGGTGCGACGGCACCACGCCACTTGCTTCCTCCCGCAAGATAAATCAACATAAACGTTGGAGGGGGGATTCGGCCGTGTTCATGCGGTCCGGCCCCCTCACGTTAAATAAAAACTCAACATGAACATTCAAAGCCTCATGTTAGACATGTCAGATCCACGTTCAAGAAATGGAATAATTAAAGAATGAAACAACAATCCCCTACCTCGGGTTTAAGATTCGAAGATTCGTCTACGTTCCGCGGAAGACGGCGTCGCGGAAGTCGGGCGTCGCGGTCGTCGTTCGTCAAATCCGTTGACGAAGAGATATGCCAGAAGAGATACGTCGTTGGCGAAACCTTGTACGCCGACGAAGGTTGTCCGAGGAAGGTGCGGTGTTCTTCGTCGGAAAAAGAGCGTTCCTCATCAAGTCTTGAGGAAAGTCAAATAATAAAGTAAACAACGAACTCAAGAACCCCTACCTCGATAATCACACGTTGACGTAGTCGTGGAATATCGGTGTCGATTCCTTTGACGTCGGAGGAAGAGTCGTTGTCGAAGGCGTTCGTCGCGGAAAACCGTCGCGGAAGAGATGACACAGAAGAAGTACGTCGCATCGCGGATACGGCGTCGCGGATGAACCGTGTTCTTCGGCGGAGAAGTTCTTCGTTAAAGAACGACGTTCTTCGCGTTCTTCGTTGAGTTTGAAGAAGAAGAAGAAGAGGAGCTCTCCACCTCTCAAGAAGACAAACGATCAACCCAAAATAAAATAAGCTACACCTTATTTTATTTTCATTTTGCCAACCTTTCAAAAATTCAAAAGTTGAAATCAATTCATTAATTAAATCTAGAGTTGACAAAATTAAATGAAGAGATAGGTTGGCAAGAAATAAAGTAGGGAAGAGTTACGCAATTAAGAGGGGGTTTAGAGGGGTTAGGGAATTTGAAAAGAAAAAGGGGTTTGTGTGGGCCCCACCACACTTAATCCTCCCAAGGGAGGTTAAGTGGGTGTGGGTCCCACTTCCAACCTCCTTTGGTAGGTTTTTAATAAGTTAAAATAAAATTTGTCTTAAACAAATTTTATTTAACTCAACTGAAAAACCCCAAAACTAACTTTCAACTCGCAACAAACGCAACTCCCGAAAAGGTCTCTTTAAGCGAATATCGGCGCTGCGAGTTCATCGGTGCCCTCGGATTTCAATTCCGAGCACCGGATCAAAAGTTAGAAATTCCCGCTCGTTCGTTCACTGAACGTACCCGAGCCAAACTTCGGAAATTAATTCCGGGCACTCCGGGCCTCGGAATCAGGTGCCGTCTGAAACCGCGCTCTTGTAAAATTCTAAAGAAAATTAAGAAAAAATTTCCCTTGAATTTTACGGGTCTTTACATTACTCCCACCTCAGGACTTTACGTCCCCGTAAAGCTACAACAAAAACTAGGGAAAGAAAAGAGGGTACTGAGCACGCATCTGAGCCTCCCGCTCCCATGTGCTCTCCTGGAGATTCCCGTGCCGCTATCTGTTGCGCACAAGAGGAATCGATCGCCCATATAGGACCCGCTCCTGTCGGTCCTCTATCTCCACCGGGACCTCTGTAAAAGTCACCCCATCGTCAACGTCAAGCTTCCCATGGTCAAAGATGTGCGTCGGGTCGTGCACGTATCTCCTCAGTTGAGACACGTGGAAGACGTCGTGCACCCGGTGCAACTGAGGTGGTAGAGCCAGGCGATAAGCCACCTCTCCTATCCTACTGAGGACAAGGAAAGGCCCGATGAAGCGTGGAGACAACTTGCCGCCTTGGCCAAATCTCCGAATACCACGTCGAGGTGAGACCCGCAAGAAGATGTGGTCACCATCCTCGAACTCTAGTGGCCTCCGCCTCCTGTCAGCGTATGACTTCTGCCGGCTCTGTGTTGTCCTCATCCGCTCCTGGATGACATGGACCTCTTCTGACGTGGCTCGGACCATCTCTGGTCCCATAAGAGCTGCGAGATTTCTTCTTTGCCGATAAGAGAAACCTGGTCTCATCCCCTGGATGAACCACATTCTTTGCCTAAAACAGTCAATCCTAACATGGATGATACTAATCCATACCAAGGATGACGTCGTAAGGCCTCGACGCTACTACTAAGAGATCAAACCGTTACTCTCGCCTCCAAGGGTTGAGTCACACTGTCGGCATCAGTGTGTGGTAACTGGTCTCCTCCAGTAGATGTCTCACAAGTGAGGGTCAAGTCAACAGTCAACTGGAACCTCTTAGTAATATCACAAAAGAGGACATGAAAGAAAACATCACAACGGTATGCGTCATTTATTATTGCAGCTCATAATACAAGACGCTACACAAAAGCAACATCAACATGGAACTAGAAGTACAAAAGACGTATTCACTAGTTCCTCCCCTGTCCACCTGCTCCCAGAGCTCCAGCATTTGTTGCTGCCTCAACCTCGGTGGCTCCCTCCAAGCCTGCGGATCGAGGAGTCGGACAGTCACGTGCCAGGTGACCCTTTCCGCGGCATGAGTAACACAACCTGCTCCTTGCACGGCTAGCTCTGTTCCCACTCCGGGTGCCCTACACCACTGGTCCTAAAACCCGAGATCGCCCAACTGCTGGTCTGGTCCTCCTGGACCTCTGCATCATCTGTCTACTGCCCACAGATGACTCGGCTTCTGATCGAAAAACACGCGGCAAAGGCAGAATCTCTTGTACACGCTCGGGGTGTAGAGATACTGGCACAAACTCCACCCTGAAGAAGGTCTCGAAGTCTTCCCATGCGAAGTTCATCTCATCGCAAAACTGAAACAAGTGGCTCCACCACCTACCTGCTGCTGCGTGTAGTAGGCTCGCAGCGAGGATCACCATGAGGTCCGCTGGTGTCCTCACTAGCATAAACACTCGTACTACTGCCTCCAGCCAGTCCTCTGCAGCCTGGGGATCCGTCTCCCCGCGAAACCTGGGCGGTCGCTGGCGCTGAAACTCATGCAGTGCGCTGAGGCGACGTGCATCGTCAGCGGCTGCTGCTGGAAGCATCGGGGGCTCGGCGGGTAGAGCTACCGCCGGTGCCACTGCTGACAAAGGGCCCTGCACCGAGGCCTCGTCGCTCGGTGGGCTGTCGTCACGTTCGATTCTCGGAACCCTAGCTGGCTGCCGTCGTGGGGCCATCCTGAAAGAAACAACGTAACACGATCAAACGATTATACCTGGTGAGCTGACCTGGTTTGAGCTGTTTTAAGGGGAAAAACCTTTGAAAACACACACGCAATCAGTGTTTTCGTGCACAAAGTCGGAAATCAGTTGTCAGGGTCCTGGTGTATGGATACGTCGGCCGCCCGCACCAACACTGGACTCCCTGAACTGAAAACCACACTCGGTACCCTTAACACTATTGCTTCACAGAAAGAAAGATCAGAGTTATAAGTTCTGCGGTAGAACCGAACTCCTTTGATACCAATTTGTCACGACCCGTCCTCGGGGCCCGTGCCGTGACTACCCCAAGCCCGCCTTCCATAGGCCAGGGGCTGGCGACTAGCACCAAAGGCGTAAAATCCCGATAACTGGGAAGGCATTGCCTTTATAAAAGAAAACAAGCACCACAGAGTACAAGCGGAAGTAAACAATAAGTACAAAAAGAAGAGCTGAAAAGTAAAAAGGGGCCGGAAATACAAGCCCAACTGTAAAGTACAACTCGAAAGGGAAAACAGCGACTGAAAAGTAAAGCTGCTACGCTGAGATGTCCACTGGAAATCCCACCTGAAGGGTGGGTACAGATAGCTCCTCTGCTCCTCGGGTCCCGCCGTCTGCTCCGAGTATGTCCCGCCCCGTGGTCTGCCTCTGGGTACTGCCTCGTCGTATAGTCCACCTCCAGGTACCGTCCAGTCCTCGAACACTCGGCCTCTGCCAGTACTGGCCGTCGTCTGCAACCAACACAACGAGGTGCGGGCATAGCCCGTGCAGGGGTGAGTATAACGATACTCAGTAGGGACCCCGAGACCCTCAAGGTCTCACTAAAACCAACAAGGATAACCACAAGAAGATCACAACAGATAAACTCTACTTAGGTATATGCCCATACATATACCTAAGTTATCAAGTAACTCATCTCAGTCATGAGGAAACACAAGAATCATGAGATCAACGGATAACCACTACCCAGGTATATGCCCATACATATACCTAAGTTATCAAGTAACCCATCTCAATCATGAGGAAACACAAAGGTCAAAAGTCTCAGCTCAAACCAGGATTTTCATTATCGAAACCGTAACTGCTGAAGAGCTCCGTCTCTAGAGTGTACAGTGGTCCTGTCACGACTCTGAGGCTGCCGCTCACTAACCTAGGACTGCTGAAGTACTCCTCCTGTCGAGTACTGCGGGTTTGCGGCCAACTACCTGGCGCTCCGTCCGCTGAGGGTCTGTCGCCAAATACCGGGCGCTACCCAGATAGCCAACTGAGGTACTCCTCCTGTCGTGTACCGCGGGTCTACTGCCAACTACCAGGCGCTCCGTCCGCCGTGGGTCTGCCGCCAAGTACCGGGCGCTCCGTCCACTGGGCTAGTCGACTCACTCCAAGTCGAGTCGGTCAAGCAGTCGTCAGGTCTCAGCCGGCTACACGATCTCCGTACTCTGCACGCTCGTCTCCGGGAGGGTCCGCTCCACGAGCTACTGGTCGATACTCCAAGTATCACAAAGTCCCGCAAATAAGTATCTCAAAAGTCCGTCTCGTCACAGGGGTCTCAACGCAACAGACGGCGCGTCGATCGGACGCCCGGTCTGTGAGTTATTAGCCTTTTCGTCCCAGGGGCCCGGTTGGTTTCGAGAGCGAAACCAATCCCGGCCGTATCTCAACTGCACCCCGAACTCCCATAGGGTAAACTCAAAGGGACCGATACTCAACGTAACCACCAACGCCGCTGACGGTCCGTCAAGCGGACGTCCTGTCTGAAAGATAATAGCTTTCCCGTTCCAAGGGCCCGGTTGGATTTCGAGTACAATCCAACCCAGCCATACTCCGACTGTATCCAAAACTCGGGCGGAGTATGCCAAAAGTTCCGTCTCATCAAGAGGGAGTCAACGAAACAGACGGCGCGTCAATCGGACGCCCGGTCTGTGAGTTATTGGCATTTTCGTCTCCGGGGCCCGGTTGGTTTTTAAGGAAAAACCAACCCTACCGTACTCCACCTGCGTCCAAACCTCGGGCGGAGTATGCCAAAAGATCCGTCTCATTAAGAGGAACGCAACGTGACTGACGGCGCGTCAATCGGACGTTCGTGGCTCAAGATATGAGCGTTTCCGCTCCGAAGGCCCGGTTGGTTTCGTGAACGAACCAACCCGGCCGAACTCAAAGTTAACCAAAACCTTGAGTGCGATATACCGAAACGACCGTCTCGATCCAAGGATCGCGTTGCCGCAGACGGTTCGTCGTTCGGAGATACGAGGCTCAAGTTATGGGCCAAAAACCAAATCTGGTTCGAAACGGGGGGGTCCGGGTCCGGGCCGACCCGGCCCGACCCCCCCCCCCCCCCCCCCCCGGGGGCGGCGCGGCGGTGGCGGCGTGGCGGCGGCGGCGTGGCGGCGGCGGCGGGCCGCGGTGGCGGCGGCGGGCCGCGGGGGCGGCGGCGGCGGGCCGCGGCGGCGGCGGCGGCGGGCCGCGGTGGCGGCGGCGGCGGGCCGCGGTGGCGGCGGGCCGCGGTGGCGGCGGGCCGCGGTCGGCTTGCGGGGAGCAAAGCTCCCGCTTTGCTGGAGGGCGGCGCGGCAATTAGCCGCGCCGTTTTTTTGACAAGCGCCCCCCCACGTGGGGGGCCTACTGGAGCGGAACCGAGGGGGCAGCCGGCCCCCTCCCTTTAAAAAAACCGCCCCCCTCTTTAAGAGGGGGGTTTTTACAAGCTGACCGGGGAATTTATTCCCCGGTTTAACGGCATCCGGCCGGCCAGCTGGCCGGCCGGTTTTCTCCAACGGGACCGGAAATTTCCGGTCCCCTCTTTGGCTTCCGACGCCGGCGGCCCGGCCGCCGGTCTTCTCTTCCGCCGCGGCCCGGAACCGGCCGCGGTCTCCTCGTCCCGCCGCGGCCCGGAACCGGCCGCGGCGTTCGTCATCCGGTGCGGTGCGACGGCACCGTGCCCCTTCGCCGTGCTTTGATATTCAATCAACGCGGCGCGACGGCGTCGCGTTTCTGTTGTTTCTACCATGGTGCGTGCGACGGCATCGCGAAGATATTTGCACGTTCATCCGCGTGGTGCGACGGCACCACGCCACTTGCTTCCTCCCGCAAGATAAATCAACATAAACGTTGGAGGGGGGATTCGGCCGTGTTCATGCGGTCCGGCCCCCTCACGTTAAATAAAAACTCAACATGAACATTCAAAGCCTCATGTTAGACATGTCAGATCCACGTTCAAGAAATGGAATAATTAAAGAATGAAACAACAATCCCCTACCTCGGGTTTAAGATTCGAAGATTCGTCTACGTTCCGCGGAAGACGGCGTCGCGGAAGTCGGGCGTCGCGGTCGTCGTTCGTCAAATCCGTTGACGAAGAGATATGCCAGAAGAGATACGTCGTTGGCGAAACCTTGTACGCCGACGAAGGTTGTCCGAGGAAGGTGCGGTGTTCTTCGTCGGAAAAAGAGCGTTCCTCGTCAAGTCTTGAGGAAAGTCAAATAATAAAGTAAACAACGAACTCAAGAACCCCTACCTCGATAATCACACGTTGACGTAGTCGTGGAATATCGGTGTCGATTCCTTTGACGTCGGAGGAAGAGTCGTTGTCGAAGGCGTTCGTCGCGGAAAACCGTCGCGGAAGAGATGACACAGAAGAAGTACGTCGCATCGCGGATACGGCGTCGCGGATGAACCGTGTTCTTCGGCGGAGAAGTTCTTCGTTAAAGAACGACGTTCTTCGCGTTCTTCGTTGAGTTTGAAGAAGAAGAAGAAGAGGAGCTCTCCACCTCTCAAGAAGACAAACGATCAACCCAAAATAAAATAAGCTACACCTTATTTTATTTTCATTTTGCCAACCTTTCAAAAATTCAAAAGTTGAAATCAATTCATTAATTAAATCTAGAGTTGACAAAATTAAATGAAGAGATAGGTTGGCAAGAAATAAAGTAGGGAAGAGTTACGCAATTAAGAGGGGGTTTAGAGGGGTTAGGGAATTTGAAAAGAAAAAGGGGTTTGTGTGGGCCCCACCACACTTAATCCTCCCAAGGGAGGTTAAGTGGGTGTGGGTCCCACTTCCAACATCCTTTGGTAGGTTTTTAATAAGTTAAAATAAAATTTGTCTTAAACAAATTTTATTTAACTCAACTGAAAAACCCCAAAACTAACTTTCAACTCGCAACAAACGCAACTCCCGAAAAGGTCTCTTTAAGCGAATATCGGCGTTGCGAGTTCATCGGTGCCCTCGGATTTCAATTCCGAGCACCGGATCAAAAGTTAGAAATTCCCGCTCGTTCGTTCACTGAACGTACCCGAGCCAAACTTCGGAAATTAATTCCGGGCACTCCGGGCCTCGGAATCAGGTGCCGTCTGAAACCGCGCTCTTGTAAAATTCTAAAGAAAATTAAGAAAAAATTTCCCTTGAATTTTACGGGTCTTTACAGGATCATTTATCTACCTCCTTGAGAAAACTCCCGATATATAATAAATTTATCTAAGGTACCTACCTAGTATATTGGTTAATATAATACAAAATTCTGATTATAATATGTTCCTCTTTAAAATATGCTTCATTAATTTCTAATATTAGAAATGGGACCTACCTCATATTAGGGATTAATCTTGTTTAAGAAGTTAATATATACTATGAACCCTTATGATTCCCATTCTGTTTATATGAGATTTTCAATGGGACCTACCACACATTTCTGAGTATGAAACATGAAGGAGCCGGGCTCTGTATTTACCTTAGGGTATCCTTCCTTTACAATGCACAATTTATAGTGTATAATCTACTTGATTGCTTTGGTTTAATAAAGAGACAATCCCCAATATATCTATATGAAAAGGTCTCAATTTTCACCATTTTTCCTTCATCTATTTTGGAAAATACATTGTGAAATACATGGCTTTCTAGTGATGATTAAATCAGTTACGGTTGGGTGTTATGTTGACCTAGATAAAAAATAATGACCCTCCATGTATTCTGGTATATATATAATGTTAATGTTTACCTACTTTTCTAATAGACACCCATGTACATGGTTTCATATAATAGTGACACAGTAGTTACTACCTAATATTATTTTCTACTCACACCATACATATAAAACCTAGTGCATGTTCCAAACTTCATTATGGCTTCTAGGAAACTGATTTCAATGCATACATTGTTATAAAAACTCAATAGGAATTAGAGATGAGATTGAGGTGAGAAATGGTTTTGTTAGTGGGAAATCTTTTATGTGTTACTATATTTTATTTAGTTATATATGATTGGAACAACTGTTACTTTATTATGTGGTACGACTATATAGAAAACATTAAATATTTCATATACCATGGATGTTTGTTATATATAATAGTATACTTTTTTCTCCCATTATTTTTATGTATACTCCTTATAATACATTATTTTTCATGTTTTTATGTTTATTTTTTATGTTTTGTATGGATATAGAGACTATAGTACCCCCAAAATTAACTACAGACACATTAATGGTCAACAAGTCTTGGAAAATGGGGAGTCATTCCTAAATCCATGTTAGAATTTTCCTCAACATTCAATTCGTAAATTTTATTTGGGATAATAAAAAATAATTTAGAAAATTTCCCTACCAAATATAGGTTAAAAAATCCTTACTGGAAGATCCATGAGATTCGCATATTATTCCAATAGCACACATGATTCCCTTTATAAATACTTATTTGTGTTCACCTTTATTACCTAAGAAGGATAGTTCTAATTCACCTAGTATAATTTAAAACCATTATAGGAATAATTACCCATTGTAGACATTGAAATATATAATACAATGATATATAAAATGATAACATACTTAAACAAGGAGTTGATATTGGTGACCAATGTGAGGAACTTTAACTTGATTAACCTAAATAAAGGATGAAGGGGTCAATTTCATTTAGAATTGTGGTCTTCACATTAAGCACACCACAACCACACTATTTCTTATTTGAAATGTATCGCGCCTTGATGATTTGAAAGAATTGAATCAAGGAATAGGTTCAGGGAAATAATTCATCCATCAACTCTTGGAATTCCCTCAATAATTTTCTAGATAAGGGTCCCCCAATCACTTCCATCAATCTAAAAATTCCCATATTTAAAATTTCCATTGTAAAAACACCTTCATTTATTGTCATGATGGATGACGTTGTTTTGAACCTTAGTGTTTATGGGGAGGGATTTGATTCTGAGGTGCCAAATAGAAAATTAATTTTTGATTGTATAGTCTTGATCCACAGCATACGATCGTAAACATCATGTTAATGGTAATCATGAATGTGTTTTAAAAAAAATTGACCTACTAATGTGGAATGTTGTGGAGGGAACAAAAAATAAAAAATTACAGTTCATCATTGTGGTAAATGATATTTTATAAATTTTTGATGGTATTATCAAGGACCACCTATAAGAATAATGGAATGTTAAAATCATATTTATGGAGAATATTTTGGGTAGCGCACAATGGGATGAATAATGGGGACCCATATTCTATGTAACATTACACCTAGTAATTACACACAGTTCTCCATAACCAAGCATCTAACTACTATTGTCAATAAAATAATAAAAATATTTAAATATTTTATTACAGAATTTAAATAAGAACTATAATCTAAATATGTGGTGATTTAAAAATGTTTATAATTTTCTCAAATATCTCTATCAAATCCACATGAACATCCATGATCACATGGAATCCATCCCAAACTATGTTAATGATGTAAAAAATTAATTTAGTAAAACTAGATATATACTATTGAATGATAATGATACCACCATAAGGGTCCATCATTTACTATACTCACACTATATTCTATATCCATTAGAGTAGATCTAACTCACAACCTATGTGTCCTTGGGAATCGAATCATTTATAGTGCACATATCTTCTAGATAATTTCATCCAACATAGAAAAAACATCCCATTAATATATTTATTGAGGTTATTCCCATAGCTTTTTCCAAAATGATACCTCTAAATCCAATTCCAAAATCAACACCTCATCTCTAAAAAAATATATTATAGTATGATTTATAACTATAATGATATCCACAATACCTTACCTCTAAATTCCATACATAAAATATATGTTGCATCATCCTTTTATCATTATGAAAACCATATATCCACTAAATAATATCTTAATATGATAAAAAAGGAAGGATATGTTAGGAAACCTAACAAAAATACTACATAATTCATAAGGAAAGATTTGAATTCAGAGAAACTGGTGCATATGGGTTTCATGTAAATCAATATACTAACAGAGTTCTTGTAAATAAATATAGTGTCCACCAACCTAAAACTGTGTTCCCTAGTATAAATAAAAAACCATTGAATCATTCTCCCCTTTACACGATAACCAAAACAAATCCCAACATGACTACGAATTTCAAAATCAATCCCTAGGATTGAACTACATTAATTCTACTATATCAAGACCCAATCAATAAATATGCCACCATGGTTTATCATAAGACGAGTGCTCAACCACAACCAATAAAACATGGGATGAAAATGAGAACGAATAAGGCATATCAAACATGGGAATCAATGACCTATGTTAAACCTAAAAAAATTAATATCTATAATATACACAATAACCATTATCATTGATGGAAATATGGATAAATACATAATAACAAATCCATGAAGAATAAAATTTGTTTTTTTAATGATACCATACAGGAAGGCCCAAATAATGGGCGAAAATATAAGATCCCTCCATTGTAGAATATAAAACACCCATGACAAGGGAAAATACATATCTTCCACAATGAAACTAGGCATAATCACTTAAAAATAACTTTATCTAATGGGTTACAAAAAATCTCTTATGAATTGGACACCTATGAACATAATAAACCATTGGAACTAGAAGGAATATCTATTTAATATTTATACACAATACATTTTAGCTCCATGTCTAGAATGTTAAACCCTATACTAAGTATCATATACATAGAAATAGCCTTTTTTATTAATCTCAAGTTGGTTTGAGTATTAGAATACCCAGTATGATTCCACAAATGGGAAAATTATGGGAAAAAGTAAATGTAAGCTCAAATTCAAATGTAATATATGATTGAGAATTATTAAATTAAAAACAAATATATGAATTATAGATATTAAACCTAGGTACAAAGAGAATTCGTCATCATTTTTTCTCACCTCCACAAAGGATCAAAACATTTGTGTAAATATCATCTCTATATAAAAGAATATTCATATTATATGTATCTAATAACAAATCCATATATCATATCATGATAGAAAATATATATTCCTAAATATCCTAGGAAATATAGTACCCATATCACATGAAATTTAAATACTTCAGGATACTATTTCAATACATATGTATGAGATTGTTCTTGTTTATGGTAAAGTTCATTGAATGGGGATCGAAACCCAAATAACCATAATCTCATTAAAACACCCATTGAAAAATTTTATAGATATTGATCACTATTAAAGGGGAATATATATACCAAAGGTGTATTAAAACCCCATTAATTGAAGGAAAAAATAAAAGAATAATAAACTTTTAGAGCTCTTTATATATAGTCCAAATCAACTCACCATAATCATATCGGGGAAGTAATTCCTCACTATGAATTTGTATGCCATCTGAGGGATAAAATACCCTAATGGATAATGTTTTCACACTATATCACATCAAAAAAATCAAGATATCTCTATATGTGTGACACATGCCTCGCTACATTAGAGAGTGGGTCCATAGAAAAGATATTAGATGGTTACCTATGTTTAAGAAATATGATTCCCATCACCTATAATGATCTATTTATTCTGTTATTAAAAGATTTATGATAATGTTCACCATTTTTCCCTTAAAAGATATATGGTCTTTTTTGATTGATTATGGGGGGGGGTTCATGTATGGTTTCATAATCATTCAATCATTTTTACAATTTTCATCACTCATAGAAACTCCCAATGGTTCAAATATCCACAATAAGGTAAAAAAACATTCCAAAGGTAGGTATCAATTTGTGGATCCAAACCCAATGACACGTATTATCTCACATTGGTTGAGTGGATGGGAGGTCAGTCGCATCACACCCTTTTGGGGGAAGTTATAGCCTATCACATCACTCTCTAGTTAATTTATTGTACGTTCATGAATATCTTTCAAAATCTAATACCTGACTCGTTACCCTATCAAAATGATCAGGTGTTGAATTCTTTTATATGTAGAGTGGAGAGACCATAATTATTTATATTAGGTTCAATGTACTTTCAAATTACTTCTTAAAAAGGGGAATATTCTTATGTTTTTTTCCACATAACAAAAACCTCTGATGTTTATTGGAATCCATGGATGTGATAGGTGATTTGAATTGGATTAATCGTTCATTATAAATCCTATGTATCATGTTTATAATAGAAATAATAAACCATATTATATTTTATGTCCATGATGTGTTGTTTAACATCACATGAAATGGAAATAAATGAGGTCACATAGGCACATAGTTTGGATATCAAGCTTTAGAAAAGAATCCTATGTATCCATATTATAATAGGAATCAGAGTCATCATTGTTTGATCATCCATAAAATATCTAATGGGTGGTGACAGATAATTAATGATAGTGAGGGTTTTCCCAAATATTACCAATATTGGAATTCCTTCAGTAATTACATTGAGTTTGTTTCCCATGTGTAAAGTAAATTGTATCATGTCCGAAGGATTACCAATATAGCTCAAGCATTAGGATTTTATCCTATATATCATACCTATAACAGAAATACATGCCTTGATATTTTAAACATATCCTCTATTTTTTATGGATGAGGACTAATAACAATCCCTTAGAAGATTTTGGGTATATGGGTTAGACTATCTAATACATGGAGGGACTTATACGAAGTTGGATTCCTATTAGAGTTCAGACTGTAGGAAGGCATCCTACAAATCTTGTTTGGACTAAAATCGAATTTCTCAAAGTTTAGTTATTCACATCCAGCTGTTGGGTTTGGATAAGTGATTACACTTGAAGGGATTATTATTGTTAATATGATAAAAGAATTTTAGAATATTATACCATGAATAATTCCCATTGGAAGTTATCTGACCATTACCATCCGATGGATAAATAGTAGAAACCATCATTGAAAAAATAAGTGTGTTTGGATAAAATGTGGATCCCATAATACTTATAGGATTTTATGAAAATCCATTCATAACCTATTTTGGAACCTCTTATATGAATTGGGGATTCTTAAACCATTAATCAAAGTTTGGGGTCGACTTGGTTTGAGGTCACATTCCCAAGTACTTTTGTTAAGAACGGATTACATTTCATGTGGTTTCATCCAGTCATGTCCAAAGTGTCTATTAGTCATGTCGTAATTGTATACATGAAATGTCATTATTTTATTCATAACATGAATTGGTTTTCCTCCTAAAATTTATTATTATGACTCAGGGTTCTTCTCATGATCGATGATGACATGTGAACAAGTTATCACATGAAGATATTGAAATGTCTAAGGTGCTTCACATGATCAAAGAAGACATGTCCAAGGAATTTAACATGATCAAGGATGGAATGTTTGGGGTGATATATGATCTAGCTAAAAAATCTTTTGGATTATGAATTATACGGATAAATAATACAATATTCTTTTTCTGGTTGACACATACTTGTCAAAGGTATCTGTAAGATTCATCTGAATTATTTGAGGAGTCTTCACATGATATTTGTAGGAATATCCATGGGTGTCATATGGTCAAGTATAATTTGTCCAAATGAATACACATGATCATGTATGATATATCTAGAAGACTTTACATGATCCTGTCTAAAAATTTTGTAGGAAATCAAGTGATTATGGATGATATATTTGTAGGATGTCATGTAGTCAAGTATGATGTTTGTAGTTAAATTTTCATGACTTATCTTAATTTAATGAAGGTATTAATTTTATTTAGATGAAATATTCATTTGTTATATCATTACTTTTTCTTTGGTATTGAAAACAAAATGATTATGCCATATGAAAATTACAATATTAGTCTTCATGTAAGTCTTCTGTCTATTTCAGAAAATATCACATAAATTCCTCAATGTTCTTTGGGAATTATCATTTAGAAACAATTCATGAAAAATTAAATACGTGGAATCTACATTTTATAATCATTATTGTTCACTATAATTCTAGCACATGATAAATATTGTGATAAGGTGAACCATATACATGTAACACATAATCTCTTAAGGAATTTCTCATGTTTACTAGTTGGAATACCTTTTTGATTGTGTGGGATTCCACTCCAAGAAATATGCTCCTGCCATAGTGCTCCTGGATGTGTATTTTTTTCCAAGTTGGAGGAATTTATAGGACTCACCTCCCTAGATCAATGATTCTTCACATGAAACATATAAACCCAATATGGGATTATGTCAGATTAACGTCACACATTTCGCATGAATCTACCGTAGCTCATTCATGGTGTTATATTTATGTTGCATGATAAACATTGACATAGAGATCAATCCATCATCACTATATTTATTGGACCCATGTTTTATAATGTTCATTATCATAAACTAATTGACATTTCAATGGGACTTCGTATGATCATGATGAAATTTTATGGAGACTTCATTTTACCATGATACATGTCGAATGGGATTTCACATGATCAAGGGAGACTTATTTGAGACCATTCACAAGACCAATTTGGATATTTAGTGGGGCTTCCCAAGGAATGTAGTGTAACCCTCTTTCATATAAGGGTACTAACATTAATATCTTTTTATATAAATCTAATTGTTATCTCACATGAAATTCATATCTGGGCATCGCACAATCAAATGGACATGTTTGAGATCCTTCACATGACAAATGAGACATGAATAGTGGAAATTGTGTGATGAGGCCAATATGTTTGTGGAGATTTTGTTCGATAATGGGATAGAACATGCATATTGTATCCAACCATCACATTAAAAACAATATACCATCCTTTGATATGTGGTTTCCATGTTTTCCATCATTTTATTTTCCATTTTCGAACACCATTTAATTTTTCCAATTGGGCATCTGTCAGGGAATCACATGATCAATAATTGATATCTCAACAACATAAGGGAATTTACCTAGATGTTTTTCTAATTATATTTGGATTTTATGTGGAATAACATCTTCCAATGGATGAGTATGAGGGACTTCGCATTATAAAATTGACATACCCAAAGGATTTCGTATAACTTAGCCAGAATGTTGTGAGGGATATCTTTTGATAATTAAGCAAAAACCATGAACCATATAATCCTTTTATGATGAAACCAAAATTACATAAATTTCATTATGATTTTAAATATTCATGTTTTGTTTTATAAAGGGATTTAGGTTGTTGTCATACTTTTTTTGGTTGGATTGTTTCTTGATGGGAGGAACTTGTCTAGTATCCTTTACATGATCATTAGGAAATTTTAGAAAGGATTCACATTAGGAAGTGGGATGTTAGATGGGTATTTGTATGATATTAAGGGTCTTATAATGGGGATATACTGATCATTATCATATCATTTTGAATGAATAATTATGCCACGTGACATTCTTTGGGTCATCTGACATCATGTCTATTTGTGGGTTACTCGATTCGCCTGATCCAACCTCCTATTCTCCATGTAGACACGTTTTTTCATAATATATATTTCTGAGAATATAATACCTATTACGTAGGTATTTATTTTTTCTTAAAATTTTAGATTATCATTTTTCAAGAACCAAACAATTCCCAAAGATGTGAGCTCCAAAGGGGTGAGGGCTCGGTTTTGTGGAAAGTGAATGTCAACCTGACTCATTTCAGCTTATTCTAGTTTGTGTTTTGAGTTGATATTAGTAATTTTGTTACAATTTATATTTAAAGAGGTGACATAAAATAGGTTAGTGTTGGTCTATTCAATTAATCAGTGACTCATACCTTTATAGTTCTTGTGATCTCCTCTACTGCATGACTGTTTTACAATATATCTTCACAAAAACCTATCTTGATATCCATTCATGAGATCCAATAACTTGATATCATTTTGGGATTGAGTTTTATTGAAACTTTTTAAATAAATATATGAACTGATTAATGGTATATTAGTTTAAACACAACACATGTTCTCTACTACATTATTGTCCCACTATCAATTGTTGATCATCCAGTTTGGTTGCATGATCATTCAATCAATACATAGTTTACATAATGATATAACAGTAACACAATTAAATTTCTTATAATAGGTTATTAAATAATGAGATACTTCATATTATATGGGATTCATGTGACCTATTATTGTTTACATGATAAAAAACACATATATGGGACATGTGATTCATGTGTTGATGTGACAGTTATTTACTAATTTTCATCCTTATTACAATGATAATAGACTTTATATTCACCTGGATATTGTGAAAATAACTTCAAGAAATTAGGCCTCCCTAAAATTAGAAAATAATAATTCTATGCTTCTAAACATGAATGTCAAAAAATACATGGTCATCCATTAATCATATGTTCAGCTATCAAAACTGGTGGGGAAGAACATCCTGGATTACCCTTATTCAGACTCAATGCCTCTATTTGAGTTTGGAATAAAAAAAAATTCCTAATAATGGAAGCCTAGTCATTAATTTTTCCTTCTTCTATTATTTAAAACACTCATAACACCTTCATATAATATATATCTTATTCGGTATACTTCAATGAGTAAAAAAAAATTGATGGTTACATATTAAAGATCATGTCAATAGACATTGAAGAGTTCCATCGTGAATCTAATCAAGATATTCATATGAAGCGATCAATAATTTGACAATATGCTAAAAATAAGATGTCTGGATGGTCTCTCAACTATGACAATATGTCAAGAGGAGGCATAAAAATGGATTTTGGGTATAAAATTTAGGTGTATCATAAAACATAAATAGTTACGGGTGAGTTGAGCTAAATTTTCATGTATGAGGCCACTTCTATTTCTCAAACCATTTCCTATTGTAATAAGAGATTTATGATAGAATTAGTTATATGATAGAGCCTAGATATAACGAAATATTATCTAATTCATGTTGAGGCATGAGTAAATATCCAGGATGTCGATAAAATCTATGATGTACCAATTTTCGGAGATATGTATGAGGATTTTCTACTTCTATCAGCTACTTCAGATGATGTATAGAAGGCCCCACCAATTTACAGGTGGTTCACCAATCTAGTTTAGAAGGCCCTTATTAAGGCCCGAATAACTAAGGTAGGTATCCCATTTAATCCATGGGTATGATACTTTATCAAGAAGTCTTGTTTGAATCCCAAATACAATAAGCATAAGGACTTACCATTGCAAGTGTATCATGGGTCCGAATGTTCTTATTATACTAGAGGTAAATTAGGTATGTTCAACAATTGTCGGTGGGTGCTTATTATAGATATTAACCCACCCATTCAACTGTTTAGATTTCTAAAAATGTTATTTAGTGGGTACCTTCTCCCGAACATGGAAAAAGGTTGAATTCTGGGTCTATATTTTTTTTGTTGGTGGAATCTATGGAATTATATTGGTTATTTGGTTTATTCATTATTGTGTTGATGATAATATATCACATACTATTCCATAATTATTGTGGGAGATCCATACACAATTCATATGGCCCTTTCCATGTGTGGTGGGGCTGGATGGCAGCTCACCTGAGATATTATGATGATATGAGTTCCTAGAATATCCTCATTGTCTATTTTAATACCTTTATTAGTGTCTCAGTACGAGGAAACCAACCACTTTGAAGGTATGGGAGATCATATATCCCATTAATATTCAGGATAACATATCATTCATTCATTACAAGGAACCTGGTACAAATATAATTAAATATTTTGATAGTAGATGGGAAGCACATTCATAAATTATTTAAAATCAGGTGGGATACCTCTCTGCTAGAATCGGTGGAAATCTTCTCTATTAATGGTATGCGCCCTCCTGGTTTGTGGATAAATTTCAATGCATTCAAATTATGTTTATTATTTCTCTTCATGTTTGATATGGAAATAAATAGATGGAATCAATCCATTTTTGTTTGATATTCAATTGGGAGTAAACTCGACCTCATTTAGTCTTCCCTCTTATCATTGATTATATTCGATTGTCTGAGTGCTATGCTAAGACCTAGATCTACTCATATCTGAATGGTAACCAACCTTAATTGTTTTCATAATGCTATATGTATTCCATTAATTATCTAATCTATGGTGAGAACATTCTAGATGCAAGCTACCAGTATTCTATCCACTTCACAGATTCCTCACAAATAAGTGAGTAGTCTGGAATCATTATTTCTACTAGGAACAGTGCCATATTTCATAGATCAAATGATATAAATGAAAATAATTGAATACCTAAACATATAGGAATTTCAAAAAAAAATATCATCAACGGATAATCTAGATGGAGGATATCTCATCCACAAAAATAAGTGTCTCTTTATGTCAAGTGAAAATAGACCTTACAGGATATAAAAAATCAATGATCCCATTGTAATCACCATTAAATACTATCCTATGGTGGTAAATTACTTCATTAGAGATATTTATTATGTGTTACAATGTTTGAAAGATTCATTTCACTGTTCACCTTGATTGTTATGGATAATTTTCCTTGGAATGGTTATAGGTTCCACGTATGGGAGAAAGAAACATAACACCAATGAATCAATAATTATGAATTCAATACCCTCATCCAATGAATATATGGATATCAAAAAAAATTATTCGAATATCTTTCATCCTTTTGGGTAAAATAACGGTATGAATGAGACCTATAACACCTTCCTTTTCTGTTATATTCTCATGGAGGAAAAGATGTTGGAGCTAACATGGAAGATGACATTTGGACTAATGATGAGGGGTCCATTTGTAAAATGAAGCTAATATATGTGGTGGTTTCTATTCCCAGGGTATCACAATCAACAACCCCATGACACCATCTTCAGTTCCTTCAACATCAAATCCTTATTTGGTCCCTTACGTTGATAGGAATATAAAAATAATCCCTCCACATTATCTGAGGTTTCTCAACTAGAGACATTGAGTAAGGATCGTTCCTTATTTATATTTATATTTAAGACCATTTAAAACCTTATTTTATCTTTTCAAAAAAAAATCCCCTATAATTCCTATGCATATGAACATACATTTGTTACTTATAATGTCGCTAGGATTCTATAATTATAATATAATAATCAATAATAGACCTGGTTCATCAAATAGTAGAAATATGTGAGGTTTTCTAGAAACTAGAACCAGAACCTCAAGAAGTGGATATAATCTAGGTTCTGACATAATTTAACTTAGTTCACACTATGGAAACTGAAATGGTAGTACAATTTGACATGGAAGTAGAAAATAAACATATGGAGGAGGATAATTCTTGTAGCTATTTAACTAATGACATATCCTTTATGGATGTGTATCTAGGTGAAGATGAGAAATACTTTAGAGACCAAAAAAATAGTCCACATTTTATTATTTAACATAATATTTATTCATTATACATATCATAAAGGTGGTGAGAAAATAATTTAATAGAGAAAACATTAGTGGTTCCACTAAATCTATCATCATAAGAGGGTGTCAACACTTACCTAGAAGATGTGATAGGGGAAATAGACTTCACCGGTGATGCAATTGAGAGAGTGTATTTACTTCATTTTAAATTCACATTGATGTAAATCAAGTACATATTATTCACCTATTGGCTAATAATCCTTTGTGTCTCTTTATATAGTACAATCAATACATTGTTATGGATATCTAATCCCAACTTCATATGGATTTCCCCTTAGTAATTCGACTAATGCAGAGGTCTTATCTATACCCATGTATTAACAATACATGGTACAAGTCCATGTCTTTGTTATATAGTCCTAAAATACATTCATGTTTATATATTATGATTTAGTCTTGGATTAGAATCTATGAAACCCCATAAAATAATACAGATGAATGTTTTGATGTGTAATTAGAACATAATCGTGGATGGACATTTAGAGGGGATGAAGGACCAATAATACCATCTGAGGTATTTATTTACCACCATAAAAATTGAGTGATTTTAAAATTTGGTTCTCCATTCCAAATTGAATTAATTGATTTCCTTATGAGATAATATGAGGGTACTTGAATTGAATGGAGTATTATTGTTGGATTTATTTTTGGTCAATCGAAGTTGGTGTGAGGCCCTGAATGAGGCATCCTATTTCATTTTTGATGCAACGGATCACCGAAATGTTTTCATCACTAAGAAGGATTTGATTATAAGATTGTAGTCTAAAATTTTTCATTTTCAAGAGGATATATATTGGTTGAATCATTCACTAAAAACCTCATAGAGAACCTTTCTAGAGTAGCATGGGATCATTGACTTGGTTGAGAGTGCAAAACATGATGCCATAATAAGGTATGTATAATTACAATAGACTATAGAGGAGGAAACTGATTAATTACCATAGTCCTAGGACACCCTAGAGAATAATTTGGTGGTGTTAATGGAATCCAATGAGAAAATACTATAATGGAACTGTATTTTGGGGAGCCTTAGTTAATTTATGTGTTTATTTGAGAGACTCTATCATATATATTTTCCCCCTTCCATTAAACACTATAAATGAAATAATTACCAATAATTTACATTTCATTTCTAGGATTTCTATTTTTTATGATGTTCCAAGAATTTCATTACCATGATATCATAAAATTAATCAAATTTACCCTTCCTTTTGATAATTCCAAGTAAGACAAATCTCAGGGATTTGATCACTTGAATCACAATAGATTTATCTTGATAATTTTTCATGAATGAAAATTGACATGATATTCTTCATTGATCTATCTACTTGTGTTATTCCAGGATCACCAAGTTCATAATGGAAACATAGATAGACATATTCCCTGGAGGGAAAGTTCTCTAAAAAATTACTATGTTAGTTGACAAAGTGAGAATAAATTGATTTTTTAAAGTGGTAAATAAATATCCATATTGAAAATGTATATTTTCTTATTAAAATAAATTTTTCCTTTACACTAGAGATGAATAGTTTAAGAAGCATATACATTATTTTTTCTGAGACAATAATTTGTGGGTTATCATCATAACAGTGCTTTTTCTCTTTAACTGGCAGTTTACTGTATTGTGATTTGAAATTTGAAAGGATAATGTTTAAGGATTAATATATTTTCCCAAAGTGTATAAACATTAAGGTCATTATGCACGTGGACCATGTATGAGGGTAGTGTTGGATAGTAACTTGATTAAGATTCCCAATATTATAAGTACCCCAATCACAACCCAAGAGTATAATGTATGAGATTCTAATTGTGAAAACATGTTTTTAATTATTATTTAATGTATGGGAAAATAATTATGAAGATTATTCTAAATAAATATATAGTGATGAGATATTCTATTATGATATTAGTTATCAAAAGGATTAGAAACCCCTTTATAATACATTGAAAATTTTGGATAACATCTGGGAGATATGATGTAGGAACTAGGTGTAGAAATTCTTATTAAAACAAAGGGTCCCTTGAAGCTGAGTTTAATTTTCCAAGGTCGACTAAAGGATCCTAGAAATTCACGATACTTATGACACAATGTGCATTTTATTAATTTAGGTACATTAAAGTGAATTAAAATAATTTAAAAAATTGGTTGAATAAGGTTAGTGTCTTATAGAACTCTGATAATTAGTGATAATGGTAGATAGTCTTCATAATTTATTATAACTCAATATGGAATCTCTTTTAGTGCATTTTAACATCATTTGACGGGGATTTTCTCCTTGTAGTTAAGAATCCTTCAGTATGAATGTAGGAATTGACATGAAATTTCTCTATATATCATTGAAAAAATAGTTCACTAGTTGGGAGAATACTGATGTAGGAAATGACATGTATCCATTAATTGGCTTATTTATTAGTAGCCATATGTTTTCACTATTCTTGCGCATATTTATTTGGCGAAAATTTTAATTATATGTAAATCGGACTCATACATTTGAAAAGTTAGTCTATATGACTCAACAATATTTATGCATATCCATGTGTAGGGGCTTGGGTCATTTTTTCTTCCCATGGAGATTTTCAACATCACAATCTACTAACAAGTTCTCTATATAGCTCATGATATTATACAAGGATAGATAAATTATATATTTTATTTATTTTTGGTGGGGATAAATTCATTCTTATAACAAAATTCATCAATATAATGGTCCTATCTAGGCCATTTTAGGTCCTTCGATATAGACTATTTTCAAGTAGTTTAATGAAACGTGACTTAGCTATTTTCATGTGGTTTAACATCTGGAACCTACGAATTATTTGTGAGAGGAGTAACTAACTCAGTGCAATTGGGTCATTAAAGAATATGTGTACTCTAAAATCAATGTGTGTAAGGATATGATGTCATGATATTACGTAGAAAATGGAAATTATGAATAGATTTTTCATGTCAAGTGTATCTGAAATTTCGTAACTAGTTGGGTTCTAGATAGTGTAAACCATAACCTAAGAATATTTGTGTCCACAAGAGGTGAAAACTAATTGCTATGTCAACCATTAATAATGGTGAAAGACTATATTCCATATAGTTTGGTTGATAAATTAGGGAAATTATGGGGAACTATCTTCCTGGAATAAATATTCTCTAGAAAAACATTCTTTGGTATTGCATCGTTCACCAGAAAATCATAGTAGGGTACCATTTCATTAGCTAGTCCCTGTTACTAGCTATCTAAAAGAGGGACTATGAGATATAACCCTAGGATACAGGGTTCCATGAGAAGAGTATCAAGTTAATGAATTGATTGTATCAACATAGATGTCAAATATATGATGTTGGGTCAAGGATAACATAATATTCAATAGTGGTTAGATTAACCTAAAGGATAAGCCAATGTGTATTGAATTTTATTTTTTAGAAGGGATAAAACATGAGATTCTTGAGTACATAATCACTATAATAGATTATCTGTTAAACGTGAATACTTCTTATCATAAATTTTAAAATCATTTTATAACGGTGTTTCCTAGAAGGGGTATAAATTTAGCATATATTAATCCGAATGAATCCCATAAAATTATAATAAATCCATATGTAGTTATCACTTTTTATAATCTATTGCAAATATTTTTCCCATATTCTTGGCGTTGATAATTTTTATTCTTTTTATCATGTTCAAACCCATGATTTTTGTTCAATGTGTCACAATGTATCCTATGGTCACAAGGATCTGGCTAAACAAAGTTATGATATAAATTTTGTGTAGTTTAGTTTTTTTCTAGTAGGATTTGGAAAATGAAATCACAAACCTTTGAGTAATTATTGATCTATCTTGTATATGGTGAAAATGGATGATATTTATCAAGGGAATGATGCATGAAAAGGGGATAATAATGGGATTTAAAATCTTAACTATGTTTGGAATTTATAAGGTATTCATGCCTTGAAATTAATGGTTATATGATTACAACATCATTATCTCTCTTTGAAATGTGGTATGATGCATAGATTCCCAACATTGAGGATATCTAAATTAAAACAACAAATTAGGTCATAGGGAACATAAATCATAAGTAAAGAATATCTTATTTAACAAGTGGTTGAAACTTGTGTATACATGACAATAATTGATATTGGTGGGAGACCATTTTCCAAGAAGTTAGTAAAATAACTCTTAGGATTAAGGTGGTCCTCTCCTAGGGAACCAAATATTCTCAAGGAACTAGCTATTAAGAATTGTTTCATTCACCAGTGAATCCTAGAGGAGTACCTTTGGATTAAAATGACCATGATGCCAGTTTTCTGTTGGGTTGAACTAAACTAAAGGGAGCCCAAGATCCATTGGTTACCAATAAAAGGATGTCAACTAGAGGAATTGGTTATTATCAACTAAAAAAATTAAATATTTGAATTTGGTTCATGGAGAATGAAATATTCAAGAAGGGTTAAATCACCCTAATGGCTATTATAGAATGTATTGAACACATTTTCACTGAAAAAGGATGTGATTTGTATTCATGAATACACAGTTATCATAGGGGATGGTATGATTGGAATAAAGATTTATTGTCATGTAGTTTAATTTCATGTGGATAGAATGTTTCCTTATTGTTTAACGTCCCGTAAAAAATATGTTGTCATTCAATTTAACATCATTTGACTGGTAAAATATTCTATATCTAAGACACGTCTTTATATCTTCATATGAAGTGGATTTTGTGGTTCCCTAAGATCACATGATCAATGATCATCATGAAAAATAAGGAATAATTTAACAGTCAATTACACCATGATGTATTTCATGACAAGGAGCATGTTGGGTTGTTTAGAATTTATTTTTGCATCTATTTTCTACATGAACTAAACACCCATGGAAGAACATGATTGGGGTGATGGAAACCTATGGTTGGGCATAAAATGAAGGATTTATCTATCACTATGTATCCCATGATGGTAGGAATCATGCCATAATTAGTTTCTAGATTGTTCCCAACATTATTATATCCCACATGTAGTGGTGACATTTAATCATTCTAATTGTTATTGATGGACCTATAATTGGAGTTTCGATCTTCCCTATATATCCAATTGTAATTGGAATCAAGACACACATTGTTATTGAATGAGTAAATATCTATACGGGTTTGACACATACACAGAGGGGGAAATTTTATATGATATCATGGTTGGACAAAATAATTGGGCTTTGGGTGTCCTTCTGTATCCTTTGATAGCATGAATCAATCCATACATAATGATTGATTGAAAAAATATACATAAAGGTATAACCTATATGCATGGGGGGATTGTTTTCATTTATATTTTTTTGGACCCATGATTCAAGATCAAGGCGTCACTATGAATGATTTGATAGTATAAATAAATCCACACATTGTTCTTAAATGGAAAAATTTTTGTGCAGGACTGAACCATATATTTAGAGGGAATTTTTCCAATTCATATTATGGCAAGAACTTGTATTTGAGATCTAGGTGACACTATATATCATTAGAGGAAATGAATTGAAACATCGTTAATGAAAGGGAAATTCTCTAGTCATGTCTAAACCATACTTAGTGGTGGAATTTTTTCAATTGATATTTTGGTTGGAAAAAGAATTTTGGACCTATATGTCAATATAAATCTTTTGACCGTATGAATGAATCTGTACATAGTTCTTGAATAGAGAACTCTCCACGTAGGTCTGAAGATTATGCAGATGGGGATTTTTTTTTCCATTTATACTGTAGAAAGTCATATGATTATGGATCTAGGTGTCACTAAATATCCTCTAATATAAACAATTAATAAACACATAGTTCATGAAAATAAAAATATATACAGAAGTTTGATCCATAGACAGAGGGGGAATTTTTCAATTGATATTACAGATAGACCTAGGATTTGGGGTTTGAGTGTCACTACATATCACATGATAGTATGAATCAATCCATATAATGTTATTGACTATAAAAATCTCTAAATATTTCGAACTGATATACATAGGGAGAATTTTTTCGTTCATATAATGGCTAGACAATATATTTGGGATACTGGAATCACTTTTTATTATGTTATAGAAAAAATCAATCAATCATTAGTTCTTGAAAGGAAAAATATCCACCCTTGTTTTGACTCATATATAGTGGGGGTCTATTGACATTACAGATGGAATAACGATTTTGGATTGGTGTTCCACTATGTATCATGTGATAGTAGGAATCCTTCCACACATAGGTGTTGATATAAAACCTCTCAACAACTGTTTGATCCATATCCATAGTGGTGTTTTTCTTTCAACTAATATTGTGAATAGACCCATGATTTTTTATTTGGGTGCTACATTGTATCTTGTGATGATAGGAATCAATCAACACATAGTTCATCAATAGTGATATTCCCTCACACATAAGGACTATAGTGCTTCATTTTTCATGTTCACCAATCTACATCATGTGATGTGAATATTCTATGAAATAATGTTCTAAATAAAATTTAATATAACCAAATAAGGACATCATCTATGAAGTTTTGAATAATTATGTTATAATGTCTTTTGTGCAATTTAACAACATGGAATATGGTTAAAAGATGATATGATGTTCAATGTCTTGTACCAATACATGGGATGCTATTCATATTATAATTTTTAAACAAGGACATAGAATGTTTTGTTGTTTTGAGTCATACTATGTTGAATTGGTATGAATTATGGATTCTAATTAATCAAATTTTTAGAAACCTTACATTTGTAGTGGTAAAGTGCTTCCCAACAATTGTGTCCAATGAGTGTGGTCCATTAGAATAGACCATATTTATTTGGTATGTCCATTCCAGCGTTGGTTTTAGATTTGAAGGTTTATTTCCTATAATAATTGTGGTTCTGATAACCAATACCAATTATCAATGAATGAACAAGAAAAGGTGAACCTTTTTATTGAAGGCTCATGTGATCCAATTTTGATGAACTTCAATCTTGTGCAGGGTATGAATCCATGTTTCATCAATCTATTCAAACCCATCCATTACCTTTTGGAATTCTCATCATTATAGTGATTTCAAAATATATCTATTTATGGAGATGGTTTATAGAATTCTATGGGAAACAATTATTTGGTTCAGTAAACCACTGAATATAAAGTCTCGTATCTAGTAGTGTGCATGGTTGTACAATACTCCTACAAAGCATGGAGAACTTGTTTGGATAAGACTTGTTTTCCTTTTCCACCATTTCATGTAGTATATTTAACTAATTCATATTGAATGAATCTATTTTTATATTTTTATTTACATGATAGTATGATAAATGTTAGGATTAGAATTTGAACAATGGTGATGATTTTGTACATTAATAAGTTAATGATATTATATTTCCCAACATCAATGAGTGTTATTTCATTATTGATCCAATAATAAGGAGAAAAACATTGTAAATATGTTTCCTCCCTTATGAACTGAATAACACGGTAATTAGTAGTAGTAAGGGTCAATCCCACTGTGAAAATGGATATGAAATTAAGAGTTTAAATAATCAGGTATTAGTTGAATATCTAAACAAAAAAATGAAGGTAATGCAAATGAATTTGTGAAACAATTTATGAAAAAAATTAAAAAATTAGGTAAAAAAACGAAAATAAAAAACGTGTTTCAGGGTTGATATTAAATTCAGGTATATTGTAATAGGCATTCCTTAGTATTAAAATAATAAATCAATTTTTTTAACATGAGGATTTAGATAAATTAATTTTTCATTATCCGAAAGAAAACAATTATTTATTTACTGCATTTTTTCTTCATATGTTGGTTAACTACTCAAAATACATTTATATTAAAAACACCTAAATTATTGAAAATGGGCACTTCCAATGTTCATGGATTCACCCATTGTAACTCATTCATTATTTATATTCATTTTGTTATTGCTCTGATACATCATCAATAGTAAATATGGAATTTATTCACTAAAGGTTTTATAAATAGAATTCATTCTAAAATTAACACTCCAAATTTCAATTACAAATCACACATAAATTTACTATAACCCCAAACGAAATGAACTAGACTCTTATAAATATGATCACTATGTGTGGGATCAGAAAAAACTGAACCAATATAATAGATATGAGAGGAAGAATGGGCAAAGAAGAATTAGTCTAAAACAGAAAATGAAAATAGGAAATGCAAACACAAAATGGATTTGGGGGGAACCCAAATCTAAGGGTGATAGTACCTCTCCCAAAATGTATAATATGAACATAGAGGGATACTCTTATATTTATAGTTAACTATATTACATGGTGTATACCCAAAATTACATGCCTTGTACTCAGGTCCACGAGTTCTTCTTTAGTATCTCCACCTTTAGCTGACCAACTGAGCCATCAATTTGAAAATTAATGCGTCAAAAATCAGTTGGTGAGGTAAAAAACATGTAATGACACCCATACTATCATGTATATTTGATTTCTTCCCAAATATACATATATAATTTATTACATGATGTCTAGAGTGTGAATACATGACATGTTCTATTTGTTTGGCTACATAGGTGTGTACTCGGCTGGCCAAACCATATATGTGAAAGGTTAAACAACTTTTTTTAAAAATGTACATTCCATGTATATGTCAAATTTAGTGCTGGCCTATCCTAATTTTTTTATTTGACTGAAATATCTTGAAATATCAACACGAGAACTGAAATAAATAATTTTATCCACAAAACAACTTGTATATAGTGTAAAAAATATCATTATAATATATAATTGGAAAGAAAATGTATACACAAATCAGCCACATAAATCCTGCCCCCCACACTTAGTTATTTTTTTCATACATCAAAATATCAACATCTAATTAATAGGATCTAAAATCTAAAAAGGGAAGAATTCAACTAATATTAATTATAAATAATATACCCATGACAGAGGATTTTAATAGGCCCAAAACATATATCAATTTCAACTATATTATAATCATTCATCATATTTTATTCAAACAAATAAATTCAGCCTATTTTATTCACATTGTTTAAATTCCCATAAAAAACATACCAATTCATGAATTAACTCACCAGAGAATAACACACACATCACTCAAGATAATTGAGTCAAATTTAGGCCTAATATTAATCATATGCACTCTATCCATATGCCTTTAATAATTCTCATTATCAACATAGAAATTAAATCAATAAAATCATGAGGTCTTATAATATGGTGGCAATGATTATGAGCCATTGGGTAGGTACGTAATAATGTGAAAAATAATTCCAGTGGCATGAAAATGGATGTTGGATTCTTAAATAATGAAACATGATATTCATAAGAAAGGGTTAATGAAAATGAACCCCTAATCAATAACTATCAATGGTCCTCATCACCATGATATTTCCTTTCTAATATGGGTTTGTAAACCACTAATAAATGAAATGAATGAATTTGGACACCTCTTTTTTTATGATTTTTTAAATAATGGGAATTCTATAAATATAATGAATAATGGTTTTGGAATCTATTATTCCAAATTGAAGAATAGGAAAAATCCTCCCATAAATAATTTCATGGTTGTATACCAATATTCCCCCCGAATAGACTAATTTCCTCTTATAATCTCAAATGATAAATCTTGAAAAATTATAAAAGAATTAGGGTTGGAAGGTTAAATAAGATTTTAATGCGGCTTCCTATCATGGTAGTTCATGGTTTCTATGGGTTTTATGGAAATCAAATGTATTGTAGGTCTACATGTCAAAGGGGTTGAAAATATAAATCAAATTCGTTTATCATTTTAATGTGCTTCAAAAATAATTTTATTTTAAATAGAATGGTTGGAATGTTTTCTTAGTTATTCATATCCAAAAAAATATCATGAAAGAGGGTATAAAAAGACTCTATCAAATGGATTAGAATACCCCAAAAAATGAGGATAAAATGGATTAATCAAGTAATGATATGGATAAAAATGAGTAGTTTAAAGAAAATACATGGATAAAATTTCTAATCAAGAATTAAAATATATCAATAATCATTTTAAAATTATTTAAAATTAAAATAATCAGGGTAATTGTAAAATTCATATTTAATTATTTATCAATTTTAATTATAATTAATAACTTTTTTCACATTTTATAACATTTCGACTATTAATTATGTCATCTAAATTAGATTAAGGAAAACCTATTACCTAGAACCAAGAAGTCTGGAGTCAATTCATTACTTTATTACATTAATATGTTTAAAAGGAATCAAATTCCAACGGACAATTTATTTTTGAACTATTTGAAAGCCATATTAAAATTCTAATAACAATAATACATTGACAAAAAAATGTTATATACAAAAACACAGAAAAAAACTACATACTATAAATAATAATCAAAGTTCACTTCTTTATAACCGAGGAAAAATAATAATAATTGTGAGATAAAATAATATGCAAGGGAAAATACATCAAAGGAAATAAGTAATAAATATGTATGGAATGGTAAATAAATGGGATCACATTCAATTTAAAAAACTATAAAAGGAATAATTACAATGGAATAGTAATAAAATGAAATGCATTCCATAAATCAATAAAAAGAGAATTAAATACATCAATAGATATGTCAACACAAAATATTATGAATAAATAATAAATAAAAATAAATTGAGTAAATTATTTTTTAATGGACGTTATGTCTAAGGTACATTAAAAAATATACCATCCTATCCAATCACAACACAATTTAAACCCATGGATAGAAACCAGTGTAATTGGGCCAACTAATTATTCTCATGAGAATGTGTTGACGCATCGAGGTGTTATATAAAGATTGGGCTGAAACCGACATTACCAGTCTAAAAAATTAATCATATAAAATAATAAAAATATGTAATAAGACTTATCAAATACCCATATTGAAGAAATAATGTGGAATCATCAATATTTTCCCAAAAAATCAATTAATTGTCAGATTTGACCATGTATGTTAAATCGTATACTGTTTAGGAAATACTAATATCTATTATTTGAGAATATAGATATTCAAGTAAATATCCAATGAAAAATGAATATAATATTGTGATTTTTTCATGATAATGTTAACAATAAAAAAATTAAGTGATATTGAAAATATAAACAATATTAACAATCATGGGGAGAATAATATTCAAACATTCCAAAGTGGCCCATACCACTTTGAAATATTTGTACCATAATCTAAAAAAATGTATGACATTAAATAAAACATAAAATATCATGAGAATAAGGTAATTCATGATATCACATAAAAAAGTATTTATATAAAATGAATAAAATTGAATTGGTTCATGATAAAAAATAAGTCTCAATAAAATGTAGATTGAGATGATATTCCCTTTCCTTAATCTTTACTTTTTGTTGGGAGTACATTACCATATTGTATAATGGTGTTTAAATATGGTATTAACTTGTACCAGAAAAATAATCATGTTTTTAATGTCATATAAAATATTCTTATTTTTTTCTTACCTGTGTGATAATAATAATTCGTTATTTTCACTATTTCGGGTGTTAATTGCCTAGTTTTCTCAAGAATTTTAAACATTTTACTTGTTGTTCTCACTAATTATATCAAGGTTTAATGATTGAAAGAACATAAAACATTAATTATTTATAATATAAAATTAGTATATATATATCTATTATAGTCCATAGATTTATATATTAGAAATGAATCGCACCGTTCATGGAGACGGTAGTCAATACGTAAGTAGGAATGCTACATTAATTACATTGTTGTATTAAAAGGATGAAAAATAAATGAAAAATATTTGTTTTATTATTTCAAAATCATATCTATTTTATATATGTTACATAGTTTGATTAAAACATTCATGTATATATTTCATATATGGAATGAATGAGTCATATTGCTTTGAAGGGAAGGTAGTCCACACTTCATGAAACAAATTACCATAATTATTCAAGATTGAAAAAAAGAATATATTTTATATAAAATTATATTAGTATAAAGTTATTTTAAATATCATATATTACATATATAAGCATATTTTCAATCATAATGGCCACCGTGATAGGGGTAAAAGGAATATAAACAATCATCAATTTGTGAGATGTAGTTCACTGTACATAGAAACAATATGTTTGATACCCATTTGATAGAGGTGTGAGTAAGTGTATGTCAAACTGTTAACATAATAATATAGTAGCATATAGTGGGATTTTTTTTGTAATTATATAATAATAATCTTTTAGGTAGGGGATAATGTAAACTCTTAATCAGAAAACATCGTTTTGTTTATACCAAAAGGATTTATTGGAATGATTTATGCCTAAAGGGAAGATTCACAGATGGGTGATGGATTTTGGGTTGCTATTTTGGTAAATAATAGATTAACATATGATGTTTTATAAGTTCTATGAATGAGGAGAATTGGTGACCTTTATAGGGATGGAAAATAACTCAAATGGATTTTTTTAAAACAAGTTAGATGTACACATTTTCTTACATAAATAGTCATAATAAACCGAAAAAACTCAACAAAGGAAGGTTTATGGTCTATATGTGGCCATAAAATGGGTGTTAGACATGTTTCATGGTCATTTTTCACTTAAGTGAATGTTTTACTCCTTTATTAATCTTAAGTTTAACTTAATAATTGCAATTAAATTTAATTACCATAACTAAAAATTTTCAGAAAAAACAACGTTAACATTATTAGACATTATAAATTAGTATAGTTCCAATTATGGAACCCATTTTTTCAAATTTCAATCAATTATGTTGGAGTTTTTAATTAATATTTCATCTAGTAAGTGGGATGATCACACATGTCTTTGATGTAAAAACGTCCAAAACATTAATATGTTTTTATAGTAATTTTCAATGTGAAATTAATTATAATGAACTAAATTGGGTTAATAAATTAAAATATTATAAAATTATAATTTAAATAAATATATAACATAATTTGGCCTTATAAATAAATCGGAGAAAAAACAGTTTTGAACTAAAATGCAGAATTTTTAACTATTCATTAAAAATTGATAGGTTTCCAGAAAATATCAAAAACTCATAATAACATAATTATTATGTTTAGATATTATATATTAATTTAATTTTTACATCTTAATTCAATTCTAGTGTCGAAATTTATATTTAAAATGGAAACACCATTAAAAGGTGGTTGAATAGACTTTATAAAAATAATGGTTATTAGGTGTAAAATAGGGTTTGTTCTTATCTTAATCATAAAAAATATAAAATATGAATCTAAATAATATTTTACATAATATATTACATACATATATCCTTAAATTTATTCGATAATTTTAATTACCTATAATTCTTAAGAGAAAACAATTTTTGAAGTATATAAATATTAATATCGCTTTTTTATCCAATTCTTTCTAATTCTCGTTTATCATTAGTCGAAAACCGATGAATTAATTTTATATTTATATAAAGAATAAATTTTCATAATTAAGTTAATAATATTCATTACGTATAACATAATAGCTCAGATATATCATATTATATTAAATAATAATGTTTTAATAATATATTATAATTTGGTGAAACTCAGTTTAGCATGTCACACAAGTTATCGAGGATGGTCGCTCTTCTGTGAAATGAATGCTAACATAGTTTTATGTTCACTAAGAGATATATCATATATTGAATATATATTAAAATAATAAATATATAATATATGCTCATGATATTATATTCTCTTATGTGCTCGGTTATGCATGTCACACCGCTATCAAATATCATGTTATACATTAGAATTTTGTGTTGTTACATTATTCCCACATCTATTAAATTTCATCCTTGCAATTTAGACATGACTTCGGTAATATAGGGATTTAAAATAAAATATTATTGAAAGACCGACATCGTTAAATGATTTAATATCACATATTCTAAAAAAGAGTATAAATAATGTATGACAATCACGTAACCAAATTCCCCAATAAGAGAACATATGTGTGAAATGGAAACATTGATATGAAGGAATTTTTCAACAATAAAATTTTTATAGAGAGTTCTATTGAAAATTTTTAAATGAATGTTTCTGACAACAAATAAATCCATATGTGTGAACGATGGTCATTGATATCCTAAAAATGATGATAATGGGACAACATTTTATTCAGAACTATTTTATTTAAATAGTGAAGAAAATATTTCCCTAGATAAGAATATAATTAAATATACATTTCTATAAACATAATATTTTCTTTTAGTATGACTTGAAATATTTCTACTTCATCTCATTGACCATGATGCGACATATGGTGAATTAATACATTAACCTCTATAATCTCATCCCGTGATCGTCATAAACCATTTTATAAAGGTGAAAAATTTACAAAAGATTTTGATCTAATCACTTCTGAAGAATAGTTAATAAATTTCAAAATGAACTTGTCATTTTTATTTAATCAATATGAAGTAACTATAAATTTTCACATTCCAAACCTATGAATAAATTCAACACGAATCGTCTTAAAATACGATAACAAATCAAATCACCATATAAATATTTTGGAAACATGAATTCATAATTCCATCCAACATTTTTTTCAAACAATATTAAGGGAGAATTGAGAACCCACACACATTACCGGTTCACAAATGATACGATAGATTTGATAAAAAATAGTTTGAATTGGTTGGGACCAATCTCCCAAAACAATATCAAGGGCATAGAATGTAATTTTGTTTCTGGGGTGTCCTTTATGGTGACATCATATAGATGTTCCATGTTGTACCATAATTGATGGAATTCCTCCTTGTTGATCATCCACATGTTGATTTCTTTATGAAAAATATGGACCTGCTTATCTATCTACTCGCTTTTCTCTTTGGTAGTGGTCACCTGATGTGGCCTCATCATTTTCGAGGCCTTAATATTCAAATAATCCACTACCATTTCATCTGAATGCATGAGATGATCCATGTGTTCTAGAATTGATGACACATATCACTGAGGGTCTTCATTGGAGCATGCCTCATGCTACTTCCCAAGATCAAGAAGCCCCTTGCCACCTATCGGAATGACTGGATCAATAGCGTTGTATGTCGCTTCCACCAGGTATTTGGGGATGTCGACCACCTCATTCTTGTAAGAAAATTTGTGTTCGTTTGAGGGAATGATCCCTACAACTGTAGGAGGATTTTGTGGCAACATACCCTTGTATGCAGATCTAGTAACTGGAGGATACTATTTATTGGAGTTGTCCTTCCTAGGTCTCTCTCTCTTTTTGTTCATAAAGAAGTCGTCTAAATCCATAATTTTGTTATTTAACATTCACGAGGAGGATAGAATGTAGACCTCCTCTATGAAACATTCCATGGAATTAGTGGAATCTGATGCCACTTCTATTTCCTTTCGAGTTGATTCCACATCCACCAGGGGGTCCTTTTCGTTATCCATCCCTCCTAATTCTCCATTAACCTGGAAATCCTCTTCCCTTTAAACTACAAACTAGTTTTTATAAGACAATGTCGATCCCATAGATTTCTGCATCTCTGCATAAGAAATTGTAGCCCATGTGACCTGCATTGACTTTTTTGAAGCTCCTATCTGTTCATATCCTCGAACCATTTATTGGAATTCTACTGAGATTATTTCAAGTGCCGGAAACTGGGAATAATCATAGGTGTCTTGATCCGTGTAGATAGCCTCAGCCAACCCAACTCTATTTGTTGTGCTTGAAGGGGCCATTTTCAATGCCAATGAAGCATCCATGTGGACTTCACACTCTTCCGGACTTGGCCTTTCCAGATCACAGACCCCACTATCACTGAGATGTACAACACAAGTGTCCAAAGGATATGAAACACCAATATCAAATCTCAAACACTAAATGTTTTTGGATGACAGTTGGGTTAGCTAGAGGAACTAAAGACTACTCCCAAGGAATTGAAGAGGTTGTATGGACATCCTTATTCTAATAGAGATCTTCATCATTTTGATGCAACCTAACTTCAATCTATAGGGTTTCAGCTCTTTTTTTTACTATTTTACCTCAAAGACCATTTTTTATTAGAACTAAATGAATGATTAGTGATTTTCTTCTTTTAGTTTTCCAAAATTACAACATGTTAGGAAATAATCTAACCAATTTTCAAAAACCACAAATTGAATATTAAACACTTCATTAATTACCTCTACCAAGAAAACATCTACCAGAGGCTTCGATTTGTCCCCCTCGACCCATATTTTGCAATTAATGGGATGACATAAGGATCTAAAACATTTTTCAAAACCTATAATTTGTCCACTAACATTACCTAAGATCCATATTATAGAAGGGTTTTGGAATGGAAGTGGAATACCCATTAATCAAAGAAAATTCACCACAAAGGGTATATACCATCTCTAGTGAAACATGGATATCTATCTAAGTAGGATGAAGAAGAAACTATCACAATAACATCAATCATTAGACCATTATATTGAATGATTACCATCCGAGGAGAAACACTAGAGATAATGACCTGGATCATGTAGGTTGACTATCATTTGTCATAGTAGGGGCCAAATCTCAATGAAAACCCTATCAAGCCTATCGAACAATGGCCTACTACAAAAGAAGAAAGCCACCAGGGACTGTCCATGAAGCACTGATGCCTTTTTAAACTCTTGTAAGGAATGAGGAAGGTAAGAAGACCCATGGTGGTGATTGTTGACTTTCGGGAAAAGGTGAATAGGGGGGAAATTCAGGAGGGAGGCATGGTCTGTGAATGTAAAGAAGGCTGGTTTCAAGGAGGGGTGGGGTAGATTGTCCATCGCTGCCACCCAAGGTAGACATTGTCTCTCATAGGCTTCCATGGATGTTGAGAGTATGGGATAGCCATGTATTCCATCAATAATAAGAACTCACAATCATACATCTTACTTCTATAGGACACATGTTATTGGCTATACACTTTAAATCCAACTATGTTTTAAACCCCATTTGTGATGGAATTAACCACTTTTAGACAAGTAATTAATCAATTTATATGTAGTTAGCACATGTCCAAATCAATAATTTCATCACAATTATCTCCACATTAGGAATATATTAATGGTTATAATTCTTGTAATCGTGTCTTTTCTGAAAATTTAAACACCACACTCAGTAACTTTTCTTGGTACCATTTATCATATGATCTCAAATATTTATTAAAAAAGTATTGTTGTAAAGTCCTTACATATTTCATAAATCATATGATTAGAACACTCTAAACAAAATACTTTTAAAACATATATATGATATCAAAATACATAATTACATCATTCCTTCCACTTCAGTTGTGTCAATACAATATGCATGACCTTGACCCATCATCTTCTTAAAGGTATATTACTAGGACATTTGGGATATTCGTTTGCATCACGTCCCATATAATTAAAATTGTAACTTTTAATAATAGAATTTTTTTCTTCTATTTTAATTCATTTTCCTAGTGACCCTTTTCTATGCACTTATCACAAACACCCAATACATTCAAGAAATCACCAAGGCGATTCATTCAAAAGTTATCACATGTTTTCTTCTTTCCCTTCATATTATATATGTTCATCACTTCTTCATGGTGTTTAGAATCTTATTCTCTTATTGGCTTCACATGAAGCCATATGACCTGAAGAATTATTTTTCGAATCTTAATAGAACATAAAACATTTTCACTGTATGGAGAAACATTATCAAAAAAAGTTCCTTTTATTTATTTTTATTATTTAATTTAATGACATTACCAATATTTAAATATATATTGACAGTATAATATATAGAACACCTTTATAACCTAGAAAAGGTTGATTCATTCTCTACAAAACATTATTCCTCTATTCAATTTTAACGAAATAAATTCCACTTCATCTAAATTTTTTGATCATGAGGGATGTATTTATCAAATAACTTCCCCTTAAATGTTCTCCATTCCATCAGTTTTTTCATTTTCTTCCTCCCTTGTATTTTGGATCAGATACAACTACTAATAAGAATCAAATAGGGGACAATAGAATTAAAGTGCAACTTTCCTTTTCATTTCATTTCATGAACGTAAATATCTCCTCAAGAAATTTAATCTATTTATCAACAAAAATTGGATTTTTAGTCCCACAAATAAATGGGATCTTCTACCGTATAAAGCAATCAAAATTGGATATTAACATTAGGGAATAGGTTTATCCATTCATTCTAGTTTATTTTTCATAACCTAAAAATACATCCCTAATACATCTATATCATTCTCAGTTCTAATTCTAGATTCATTATCTTTCTGATAAGCAAAACTTATACATTGGCTAAGAGTATTGATATCATTCATTCTTTCAGGATAAATTTTTTAATCGTAACATATACTCGATTATCTCTTAAAATTATGAATGTTGTATAAATCTAAATAAGGTATAGCATATAATATAAATTTATTCATCATGAATCCTAGATTCATAATCTTTTTCTAATTTGGGGTTTTCATTACATTTAAATCCTTCATAATGGTATGTAAATATAATGTGAATTAACGTATGCGTATCCCTTGAGATTGTCATACCAGTTGAACAGTAGGACCCATTTTCATATACCTGTTTACCGTAATTATAGTCTATAACACATTATTTGATTTATCACTCTGAGGTGAATCTATGACAGAACTATGTCCACATGTAGTATCAAGACACAAATGTATTTAAAAAAATACCCATATAATACCTAACCTATAAAACTCAACGATGTTCTTCTATACTCATACCCAATGACTATCTTAGGGTTATGTTCCCTAATATTATTATACTAAATCTACATTCTTATGTTATTACTAAAATTTCTCATATAAAAAATATAATACCCCAACTGAGAAGCTCGGTGCCGATGCATTATGTTATTATATTGGCAAGTTTACAAGGAATCAAATATCGAAGGACCGTTTAGTTTAGAATTATTTGAAATATATATTACATACATGATACCCATAATACACTGGAATATCGAAATTAATCATGTTAAAAAAATGGAAATATACAGCACCCTTGAAAGCTTAATCAATGTTCTACTCTTCATAATTTGGGGAAAAAACAAAATAATGGTGAGATAAAATGGTCATTAAGGAAAAATACAATGAAATAAATAGTGAATCAATCTATATGTAAAAGTAAATATCTAGCACACATTCCATTTTAACAACTAGATGAGGTGTAATTAATATGGTAAGGTATGAATCTGAAATGAATTCCATAAATCAATAAACTAAAAATTAAATACATCCATAGATATGTTGATTAAACATATTATAGATAAATAATTAGAAAATTGAATGAAGGAAATTATTTCTTAATTTAATTCATTCATAAAGAACATAAATACCAATACTATAGATATCTTCCAAACGGAAGTTGAAAACCATGGACAAAAACCCATTTAATTTGGCCAACTTATTGGTCTTAGGAGAACCTGCCGATGCATAGAGGAGATATATAAAGTACGTCCCCCACCGGTCACTTCCAGTATAAAAACATTCCTTATATAAAATAAAATAAATATATAATATGAAATATAAAATATCCATATTGATTAAAGAATACATAATTCTCAATATTTATCTAAAACAAACAAATAATTCTCAAAGTAGACACCGTATGTAAAATGGTGTTGTGTTTAGGAAATACTATTATCATTTGTATGCGAATTGGAATATTTAAGTAAATTTAAAATGATAAATAATTAAATTATAATGAATATTTAAATATAAGGTTACAAATAACAAACATAATTGAGATTTCGAATATAATCCATAGTAATTTTCTTTAGGCGAATAATCTTTAAACATTTCAATGTGTCCCATACCAATTAGAAATTTTTTTATCGAAATATCACGAAAGGTACAACATTAAATTAATCATAAATTTATATTATAATAATTTAATTCATGATATAACATGAATATATATGTATATACACTGAATAAAATTGAATCGGTGTATAATAACAAATATGTATCAATGAAATCTAAAATGAGAATATTTTACATTACCTTAAACTTCCATTATTGTTGTGTGGAAATTATCATCCTATATAGTGGTGTTGAAATTTGTTATTAACATCTACACAAACAATAATAATTTTTATAAATCCATATAAAATATTATTGTAACATTTTATTACTTTTTGACAATAATATTTCATTATTTTAACTATTTCGGGTATTAATTGTTTAGTTTTCTCAAGCATGTTTTAACATATTTCTTATCGTTATCAGTAATTAGATCATGGTATAAAAATATCCGTAATTTTAACCGTGACATAATTGTCATATATAATCATTATATTTTTTATAGTAGTCCATTAAATTTAGATATTATAAATTAAGGGCACCGTTTATGGAGACAGTAGGTTGTACGAAGGCTTGAACACAACTTTCATTTTTCTGTGGTACTAAATTAATGAAAATTAAATTATACATATTTATATTATAATTATATAATCATATCTATGTTATATAATTTACATATTAACTTTCAAAAAATCTTTTATACGTTTCATGTGTGGCATGAATGAGTCATATTTCTTTGAGGTGGCGATTGCCAACACATTCTCAAATCTAATTATCGTATTTAATGATGCTGGAAAGTAAAAAGGTGTATCCAAAATAAAAATTAACAAAATATAAAGAAATAATAAATATAAAATATAACATATATAGATATAGATCCCATCATAATGGTCATCGTGATAGGTGGTAATGGAAAATAAACAATCATTATTTTGTGAGGTAGTAGTTCACCATACATAGAAACAATATGTTCGTTATACATTAGATAAGGGTTTGTGTAAGTGATGGTAAAAATATTAACATAAAAACAACCTAGTATATTTAGGATAATATTTTTGTTATGTAATAATGTAATAATAATAGCATTGTGAGTGGATAATGGAAATAAAACTAAAAATCTATGACGTTACCTCTCAATTTGGTAAATTATTTTGGTTTATACCAATGGATTACTTGGAAGGATTTCTACCCAAATTATGGATTAAAGGTAAAATGTAGGTATGTTGGGAAGCTATTTGGATAGTTATTTTCTCAAACTAAGTGGTATTTGCGGTGTGAGGAATGGGGAGAGGTGGTGGCCTTTTATATTGAAGGAAAATGACTCATATTAAATTTTTGGAAACATTTTAGGTGTACACATTTTCATACGAAAAAAGAAATAAAAAACAAACCAAAACTAAATAATTTAAGGTTTATGGATGAGATATTTCCATCCAATGGTTTTTTGAAAAGTGGATAGGTCATTTGGTCAATAAAGTTAATGGTTTAGTTCATAATAAAGCATACTTTTTCCTTAACAATTATAATTAACTTTAACTACCTTCACAAATTTATTATTTAAATACTATGTTGAACTTATTAAAAAGTATGAATTATTATTATACAAAATATAAAATAAATATTTCCAAATTACATGAACAGAAGTGTATGAAATTAATTTCAAATTCATCTCATTTGTGTGGCGACAATGCATGTTCTTAAAGTAAAAACATTAAAACGTTTTATATGTTTTTATAGTCAATTTAAAAGTTAAATTGATAATAATGACCTATATGTTTTAATTGATAATAATATTATATATATAATATTTAAATGAAATATAAAAACTGATTTAACCCTATAAATAAATCAAATGGAAATGTTGTTTTGAACTAAAATGCAGTATTTTAAATATTTCATTAAATAATTATATGTTTATAAAAATTATCAAATATTCATAATAACATAATTATTATGTTTAAATTCAAAATATTATCTTTATTTTGACATATTAAATAAATTAATTTTCTAAAATTCATATTTAAAATGGGGACCCAATTAAAAGGCAGTAGAATTTGCATTATAAAAATAAAAATTTTCATGGGTAAAATAGTGTTTTTAATTACTCTTATTCCTAAAAAAACATAATCGACAAATATTGAAAATATTTTATTTAACATATAGTATATATATATATCATTACTTCCATTTAATAATTGTAATTAATTATATGTATTGAAATAAAACTCCTTTGGATGCACATAAATAATAGTATTTCTTTTTATATCCAATTGGTTGTAATTTTCATTTATCAATAGTTGTTACCAAATGAATTCGTTTTTCATTATTATAAACCAAAAAAACTTCATAAGTCAGTTTATAGTAATCATAACCGCTAACATAATGACTGTTATATATCATATCATATTAAAAAATAATGTTTTAATAATAGATTGTTATTTGATGAAACTTGGTCATGTGTGTTCCACAAGCGATCAAGGAAGGACTTTCTTGCACACAATGCAGGCTAACTCATTGTTTCATTCATTATAATCAATATAATTTCTTTAATATGTTTCAAAAATTATATATATAGTATTATCTTGGGATATTATTTTCTCTTATGTCCTTGGTGATGCATGTCATGAGCACTATCGAAAATAAATATGTACATTATAATTTTTGGGAGTTACAAAAGAATACTAGTGTAGTCAGACACTCTTCCCACATGAGATATTTCACATTTTCCCCAATGTCCACCACATTGTAATAGAAGAGGATATGTGGAAACACATGTAGTACATGGTGAGGGGGAGAATTGAATGATGTAATACTAAGGAGAAGTAATGTAAATAAACAATAATATAATTATCCCGTCATTTTTAGTGCAAAAATGAGGGTAAAAGTTGAATTGAGTGTCCCATAATGCTCCAATGTACTTGTGACTATTGTTGAAATGGGAAAAATAATTCTACAATCATACAAACAACCACATCCTGAGAATAGCCCAAAATAAAAATAAATAATTACTAAATATTGTATAAACTGACATTGTGTCACCAAGGAAGGGTAATCATAAAAAATTAGACATTCTAGAAGATTATGGTCCATTATAGTGTGATCTGGAGGGATCGGGGCACTTTCGTAGTTGTAGGCTTGATTGGTTCATTACAATATAAAATGGTGTAATTAAAATCGGGTACAGTTATATAGAGGAGCAAATACTCTGTGGATAGAGCAGTGAATGGTGCTTGTGCAATTGATGATTGATGAACAACTGGATTAGTAGGTTCTTGTGTAAACTGAATGCCCATGTTCGAAAAAATAATTCCCATCATCTACTTGATTTTTTCCAACTACTGATCCATAAGATCATGGCCATTTTCCATGTGACGACCCGATCATTTATCAATGAAGAATCATATTAAAATAATTAAATATCTTATTATGTAAAATGGTTATATAACATATATACTTATTTGGTTTTATGATTTTTTATTTCAAAATAAAATTACGAGTTGATACCTTCTCAAATATAGCCAATGAACAGTGAACACATGAAAAGTATAAATATAGTTCTTATTAAATCCAATTTTCGTTGACAAATAATGAAATTACCTCATCTAGTAGAATTACTCTATATGAAGCCCATTTATCAGAGCTCAGAAAGGAGGTATCGTCACTGGGCTTCTCTCATGACCATGCCCAAGCATCGATTCAATACATTAATCTTGAATGGAACTGCTTGTGGGAGAAGTGGAAGTTGATTGTAATTACCAACCGAGATATGTTATTTGATCCACCCATAGAGTGTTTAAATATCGCACACCTTACCATTAAGTCATAAGAGGGTGTTATAAGGGTTTATGAAACCATATCCTAGCACTCTGATTATTGCATTATTTTTGTTTAGAATAAATAATATACATTCATTTTATTATTGTTACATTTTAAATAGTTTTTAAAACAAAAATAGTATTTTTGGTTAATATTCAATTAAAAAAACTATTCTTATTCATTGATGGATTTTTGAATGAAATAATATTTTATAAAAAACATTATTAATAAATTAATATTTACTATATATAAATAATATTATAATTTTTATGAATATAATTGTAGTATTTATTAATGATTGAAAGATGTTTTTGAGAAAACCATTGAATTTTTTATAAAAGTCATTTTATATTTTAAATGTTAAAAATCACTTGTTTAGAAAATTATTTATATAAAATAAATATTATTTTTGGAATCAGGATGTTAAAATTATCCAACTGTGAATTTTTCATAACATTCCAAGACAATTGAATTTTTGGGTAAAAATTAAATATTGTTTTAATGTATAATGAGTTTTATGAAATAATAAGGACCAACTAGTGTTGTATAAAAAAATATAAATGGTATTTTCATCGAATATATGTTATTAAATTAAATAAAATGTTATTTTAGATTGTTTGGGATATTTTTATGGTGCCATAGTTTCCCATCCAAAACGTATAAATTTTTTTAAATTTTAAATTTATTTCCATGAGAGTGTGACTCACCTCCACATAATCAAGCCACATATATTCATATGTTTGGAAATTGGACGAATGAAATAATTTTTTCCACAACCCGTTGAAAAAACATCTAAAAAACTCTTGGATGCTATGTTTTTTTTATTAGTTTAATGTGTGGTATCTAAAACCTAAATAATAAACAATTCCCTCTATTTTCCTATATAATCCCACCCATGGTCCCAATTTCTCATCACTAATAGACTTTGGAGATCTAAAAACCTCTTGCCTTCTCTATCTATAATCGTAAAAAGGCACCCCATGCTCCCTTGAAGCCTCTCTCAAGACTCTCACGGGCCATTGGGATCACACTTCTATGTAAGGGATTTTTTCATTTCTCTATTTTGTCCAAATTTCATTATATCGGTAAACCATTTTTTTAAATTACATGTTTTTGGGTATTATTTATCACCCCCTCCCCGTACATACCTCTATTAGTTTTGAGGATGAGATACTCATTTCTCTCTCATTAATTACTCCCTTGTACACTTGTTTCTATGCTAAAATTTTGTACCAGATTTCTCTCCCCTCATTTACATTCAAGAACTTCATTTATATTATGAATCTAAATTCCATAGGATATGTTGGTACATGTATCAATATGACCCCTTAGTTTCAATTAAATGTAAATATGATGAGACACCCCTTTCTCACTCATCAATCATTCTTATGAACTCTTATGTCATGCGGTTATGTTGCAGAAATTGTACCGCTATTTTCTCTGCCAATGTCATTGTGTAGTTAATACCATTCCCATATCTATATCAACGGTATTATATATTATTTACATTTACTTATTGATTATACAGTTTCATGTATTTATTCCACATTCCATTATCTTGGAATAAATGATGATGTTGAATGATCCCATGTTGTATGATCAATGTGGAAAACCTATGCATGCAATGAAATGATTAAGAAGGGTGTGCCCTGATAGTGCTCTAATGAATTGGGTGGTGATTAGTATCATGATACATCAAGTGAAATGAGGTCTTACTCGTGATAATTAATTTTAAATGAGGATTTACTCATATTCCTTGTGCAAAGAGACTTGGCTCATCCTAATATCATGTTAAATGTTGTTTCCATATTTCGTTGTTAGGATAATCATGCTATAACAGGACTTTATGATCATATTTCTCTTGTCCTATAATGATATAAGTAATTACTAACATGTACTATATTATTCTTATTATTCCTTGTATACTCCCTTACAAATATTTATAGCTCACACTTTTCTTCTACATGTCCTAAGGATACCCCATGAAATTCTATGTACGATGGAATTCTTTGGTCATGTAAAAGTACGTTTCAATATAGATGATGTGTTATATGTTTGATGTTGTTTTGTAATTTTCTTAAACACCAAACACATAGGACCTCTAAATATTATATCTACTATCAAGTGAATATTTTATGTAATAAATCATGATTATGTGTTATTTAAAGAGTAGGGTTGTTATAGTTGGAATCGGAGGTTAGGATTAGTTTTTTTTGGAATTTTGATTAGAAAACACTATTTAAAGTCTTATGGATAAGACATATTATAATAAAAACTTCCTTAAATTTTGGTGAGTGTTGAGTAAATGATATATCAACCAAATACATCCCTGTCTCGATATGAGCGGGTAGAGGCTGCTCTGGAATAGATGTATCTAGGGGTAAAACCCGAAAACACCACAATAAGCTAGACTAGAATGGAAACTGGTGCACAAAAAAGGGACTTGCATCACTCTTGGTTATGACACTCCCGAGGGATATGATTTGGTAAATTCATAATCATAGTATGAACCATTATTAAGGGAATAAAAAATGCCCTTAAAAATATTTGATGGGATGTAGATCATGGAAAACATAGATTGAAGCCTATAAATTAATATGTTAAGGAAATGAAAGTAATATTTGATTCATCCATTTTTTTCTTTGGATTACTCTTTATATTTTACACCTATCATTCCATTTATTCAAACCACTAACTGGTAATAAGAGGACTCAAGAATACAACTAATGTGAAGATCAATGTGATGATTGTTCTAATGAGATGCCCAATTAGAGTGGAGTGGGAATCACAATCTTTTTCATGATACTCACCAAAATAACTCATGTTTTGAAAAGAATCATGGGTTAAGTGGAACATTCAACACCCCCCCAATGAATGAACAAGTCACAATTTACATCTTCATGATACAAAGGACTCCAACTTTTAATGGATCATCCAATCCCTTAATTTCCAAACAATGAATCGACCCCATTGTTATGATCTTATACATCTTTCAATGATTTGAACAATAAAAGGTACTTCTAGCTGATTATTATTGGGAGAGTGAAGCCGATGAATTGTGGACATTGATCAAAAATATTATGGCTGAGGAAGAGATAGAGGCTTTGGAATGGAAGGATTAATTGAAAATGTTTTTTGACAAATACTTTCCCCCCACCCTCTAATATAAAATAGAAAGTGACTATTTCCCTCAAGAAAAAATACAATGAACCCCTCAGAGAGTACAATAGAAACAACACAATACTTGAATAATAAGATTCAAACATTTTTTTCACCCCCTAATGCATGGATGAGTGCTTCATTGGTGGGCTAAAACTTAGACTACAAAAATCCCTAGTGATTCGTGACATCAAAATCTATATATAAATTTTTTGGTGTGCCCATAAAGTCCAAAAGAAGATCATAGAATATTAGGGATATCATTTCGATAAGAAGCATAAGGTAGACTTTAATTCTGGGGGTTTGATTGATAAATCAAATAGTTCTATGAAAATCTAACACCCCACTTTCAAAAGGTGCGGAAAGAAGCACAATCGAAAGTTCTTGAAGGGGATGAGGAAATGAATTAGGTGTGGAAGAGAAGGGAACCTAGATAGTAACTTATGACAGGAAAAACCCATGGCTATGAAAGAGTAGAGAAATTCCCCATTCACTACTCAATGAGTTGTTTATTTTTTAAAATAATGATTACCTGGGAACGTTGCATACCAGATACCTAAGCCAAGGGATTTTGGAGGCAACCAAAAACAACCAAGGAAGTACGGGAATGATTTTTTCCATCGCTACCTCCTAATTATACCCTTAAAATGAATTAGTGATAGTTACTCTAGATATTCATTCAATAATAGAGGATATACTTTTTTATTTTAGTTTTGTTCATTCTTTTATATCCTAAATATTTTGTAGAACAATCCCAACACCACCAAAAGGCATGGAAGTAAATATTTTCGTGAGAACGAAAAAAGGGACAATCATTTCATCCCATGAATATAACTCCTCCCCTATCATAATTTGTTAATTGAACTTTCCAGCAAACCTCATCATACCACCATTTCTGGAATTTTATTCAATTATTGGAATGGATTGAATTTCCTTAAATAGAGCCAACATAAATTTCTATTGGAGGGATATCACTATCTATATGGAGAATCGACCCCAGATTCTATACTAGTTAAAGGAGGAGAATTAAAATTCTTTAGCACCATTATCTCAAGTGTGGATATTACATCCTTATTAGCACACATATCTATCTCATATGATTTAATATAAGGATGAAATCATCCGTGAATACATGCCTATTGTGCCTCCTATTAGAGATGAGAAATTCCCAATTGATCTTATACCTAGGGAATTTCCAATATCCAAGACTCCATCTAGAATTGATTTTGGGGATCTTGAAGAGCTTACGAAACAACTACATGAGAATTTATATGAAGGGTTTATATGCCCATATTCTATACCATGGGGTGTACTAGTCCTATTCGTTACGAAGAAGGATGTTTCAATGCACCTTTGAATTGATTATTGTGATCTCAACAAAATATTGATAAAGAAAAAGAATACAATTCCATGAATTGATGGATTTTTAAAATAGATATGTGGAGAATTATACTTCTCCTAGGTGGATTTGGGGTTGGGATATTACCATCAATGGGTGATGAAGGAGGATATCCCCAAGACTGCATTTCGTACAAGATATGGGCACTATAAATTCATAGTAATTCCTTTTGGACTCACTAATTCTCTATCAATCATTATGGATATAATGAATTCAGTATTTAGATATTACCTCAACATATTATTGGTTGTGTAACACCCGAGAATTTTATGAGAAATATTTTGTTTTTAAATCATCAAAGGAATCTTAACTACACACAAAAAATAGCTTGACTTGCTTTAAATGCAACTGCGGCCTTCCTCGATAGCTTGCGTCGTATGCAATAACGAGTTTCACTAAACAATGATATGCTATATAAATATTATTAAAACTAGCTGTTATGAATAGTAATAACCACTTTTTGAAATTTTATAAATTTTAGTCTTCAAAATGGACTTCATTTTTGGATTCTGAATATTGAAATTAGCCTAGGGTGAAATTTTGGTATTTTTCTGAAAACATTCAATTTTTGATGAATAGTGAAACCACTAAGTGGTAGTTAAAAAACTGAATTCTTCATAAAACTTAATTTTACCGCTTCTGTGAGTGGAATTTCGTAAATCCGAGAGACACGGTTAATATCAAAGACTAAAATGTGGTTCAATGAGATGAAAATATTTTTTGGTTAATAGTAACTTTTTACTTTTTTTTACCACGGTTAAAAGTAAATAGGGTAATTAAGGGTAAAAATGATATTATTATTACCTTAACACATGTCCTAATTCTATTATATAAGTGTAATTAAACCATAAACAACCTTATGAATAAAATATGACCATTTAGGCCCACTTGGATTAGATTAGGACATTTATTATTAATTTATTTAAAGAAGGGTTAAAATAGTTAAAATCAAATATTAATAAGTAAATCATTTTTAATATGGGGTTATACATAAGATAAATTAGACTATAAATATTCATTAGAAAATATAAAAAGATTTCCTACATAATGGTATTTTATTTGTAATTTTTAGACATTAAATAATTCAATTTATTTATGACACAACGATGATGCAGTAATTATCTTATTAAAGAAATATTGACATAATTGATGTTATAAATACCCAAATAAATTAAATTTGAGACTTTTTATGAATTAAACTAATTTTATAGGTTAATATGACATGTTATTATTGATTTAATTAACATGGATCGAACTAATCCTCCTGATATGATTTTCACAAAAATCAATTACTAAATGGTGTCAAAATTGACATAAAATAGTTTTTAAAACAAATATTATATTATTAATTGTTATTTTATTTCTAAAAATCTAATTTTCGGCCTAATGACTTATATAAGGTTATATATATTAATAATAAACAACTTGGGGTTCTTTTGGCTTGATATAGTATGTTTATTAACCCTATAGTGTAAGAAAACAAGAAGACACGGTAAAAGTTAAATTATCTAACTTAAAGTTAAATCTAAATGATAAGGTTAAAATTGATACCTAAACTTGTCTAAATTATATTGTATGAGATGCTTTCGACACCTACCCACCTTATCCTCGAAATATATCAATTTTGAGCTATTAAAAACCGAATTTTACTTTATAATAAAATAATATATTTCATTATTCCAAAGGTGCCCCTCTCCTCCCTTATAAAAGGGCACCTCCTCCCCCTCTTCCTCACACCACTTTCAGCCTTCAAGCTCGGAAAACACCTGAAAATTTCTCCTCTAAACTTCCCTAGAAATATTCTAGAGGTTTTGGTCTTCTTCAAAGACCTATTTTAGTGCCCTAAAAGGAGGTCTCAAAGAAGCACTTCAAAGAAGAGGTAATGTACGTTACCGATTCTTTCATCTTTATTTCTTCTTCCACTTCTTCTTATTTAGTTGTTTCATTATGAAGTAATAACATCAGTATCACTCATATACTGATATGTTATTATAAGTATGAAACAACCCTATTTCACCATCTATCCATCCTACGGAAACATAAATCACCGCGCGTGCGTACGTACGGAATACCGTCTCTACGCCGTGGTGTAATCTATTTACCACCACCACCTTATTTGGATGGGTATAATGGTGTAATTAATGACTATATATGACTATTATAAAGTTATGTTGATTATGAAATAGTATAAATACACTCCAATACAATTCCATGATCATAGGAACGATATCATCACTCATGCGCACGTACGGAATACCGTCTCGACGATGTGATGCGACTCGTTCTACTTGATCTTCATTTCATAATGATTATATAAATTAATTGAATGAATGAATCTGATATATATTACATTAATACCATTCTGGAAATGAGGTATCTATAACCTAAAGAGAAGAATAACAATTTATTCGACAAAACACGCATAAGAACAAAAAGTAATAAACACCCGAATAACAAGTAGTAATGAAATATTACTAATAAGAAGCTAAGAATATGACCATATATAATATAATAAAAATAATATTGAATCTAGAATAAGTCAATAACATTATTTAAATCATTATACAGGAGGTTCGCACACTTACGAAGCAAATTGGACCTAAGGTAAGGGAAATATCACAATCTCATTTTTATCTGAGATTGTTTATACTTTGAAAATTTACTGGGTTTTATTTTATCATCCACATCCATGTTTCCTCAATATGTAATATTATTTCCATCCACCTATAATTTTTTAAATCTAATTTTACCCTTTGGTGAGTTTTTTGTAAAAGATATGAAAGGAATCTTTTGTCGTTTTTCGTACGAGTTACTTTTTGACTTTTCTAACAAAAGTACGAGAAGAATGTTTTTTTAACTTATATGGCATGAATGGATTTTTTAAAACATTATTTCCAAACATCTTCCTTTACATGTTTTCAAGTTTATTTGTAATCAACTTATTTTAGTTTAAAATTGTATGACATGTTCATGGGGTTGTTCCATAAATAAATCCTCAACAATATAACCATTTTGAAATTCACTTTTGAAATCCATTTAGTAAAGTTTTAAATTCATATGAGCTGCATGGGCATGTTGAATCCCAATATCTTCTAGTCAAGATACCAGTGCGAAGGTTTCCTCATAGTATATCCCTTGATCTAGACCATATACATGTGAAACTAGTCTAGCTTTGTTATTATCTATGTTTCATGATTCATCAACTATATTTCTAAACATCCATTTAGTGTATGAGGTCAAAGTGACTTACGTATTTCATCTAATTCAAAAAATATGATTCTTTAAAATTGATTTAATTATTTTCGCAAAGCTATCACCCAAAATTCATCATTTATTTCATCATCAATATTTTTAGGTTCATGTTGTGTAATATAATCATGACGTTCAACCACGTTTATCGGAGAACCTCAAGATTGTGTTCCTATATTTAGATCACCTACTTCATCATCTAAAGTATGATTCTTGTGAGTTATAACTCCTATAGAAAGAATTTAACTAGAAACTTCATGGTTTTCTATGGGTTCATATTCACCATGTAGAGATTGTAGAAAATTTCCATAACTAGTTGTTTTTACTAAGGGTTTATTGCCATTATAATTGAGATCTAGAATTCACATATCATCCTCGATATGTTCAACAAAGTTTTTGAGTTCATGTGGATCATTATCATTGAATTTTACATGAACTAATTCTTCCACACATTTGGTTCTCTTATTTAATACTCTATAAGATTTACTATATATTTAGTAACCTAAGATTATTCCGTCATCGCTCTTAGAAGAAATTTTTTTAGATATCTTTAGCGTTAAAGATAAAGACATTGTAACCAAAATTTCTAAATTAATTAACCTAAGACATCCTATTATTCTGAAGATCATAAGGGGTCTTCTTAAGAACATGTCTAATTAATACTCTATAGATAATATGGCAAGGTGTCTTAACTACTTTAGGATAGAAATAGATAGGTAGATTCTACTCATTTAGCATAGTTCGAGAAATTTCATCAAGTGACCTATTTATTATTTCTATAAATCCATTTTTTTGAGGTGTTCTACAAGTAGAGAAATTTTGATTATAGCTACTTTTTAATCAAAGATATTCAAATTCCTGATTTTCAAACTCATGTCCATGATTACTTCTCATGGTCTCAATTCTTTTTCCTCTATGATTTTCTAATGACATGGAATATTTAATGAAGTTAGAACATGTTTCACATTTGTGAGCTAGAAAGTATATCCATGTATACCTAGAAAAATCTTCTACATGAACATAAACATAGTGCTTCCCTTTTAATATTGAAACTCTATATGTCCCAACAAAATCCATGTGATGAAACTCAAGCGGTTGAGAAGTAAAAACATCTTTATTTGGTTTTAAATATTATTTGTGATGTTTTCCCTTTTAAAATTGATTAAAAACCTTGTTTTGTGGGAATTCCAATTTAGGTAATCCGTTAACTAAACCATTCCTAGGTAGTTTCTTAAGTGAGTGAACATTGCAGTGTCTTAATATTCTATGCCATAACTAGTATTCCTTATGAAAGTCTTCTAAACAATTAATGTTTTTATTAATTTCATAATTTAAATCAATAGTATATACCTTTCCATTCCTAAGGGCAGTGAATATTAAATCATTTTTAGAATAAAAAACATTACATGAATAGTTTCTAAACATAACATTAAAACCATCATCACATAACTGAGGGATACATAGTAAATTGTATTTTATTCAATCAACAAAATGTAGTTTTGAAATTAATAGACTATTAGGGTTAGCAATTTGGCATATGCTGATGATCTTCCCATTAGCATTATCACCAAATGTGACATGTCCACAATCCACATTAATTGGGCTCTTGAAGCATTAATAGTCTCCTATCATATGTATTGATGTTCCACTATCCATGTAATATAGTGTTTTATAGGAGCTCTTTAAACAATTTTACTGCAAAATATATTACGTATAGGATAACATTGTACCCGGATTTTCTGGGGTTCAAAGAGGTTAGATAGTAAAACATTGGGAACTCTTACTTGTCACATAGGTTTCCTATAAAAAATAGATATGTTTTGAGACACTACTACATTGTTATGTATTTTGGAGATTTTTTTTAAAGATGGTCTAGAGATTGAACTAGTAGAGAACTGTCCAGATTTTGGGAAAAATATATTTTTAATAGTACACCTCTTTCCTGGTTGATGTCCTATACTCGTTGTATATTTTGGATGACTTTTTTTCCAAAGAATCTAAGTCAAGGTATCACTACATTCATTAAATTTCACAAGATATCATTTTAATTTCTCATTTGATAATTTATGTTCAGTATTTTCTTTTATTTGTTGACGACATTTTACATTTTCAATTTCCAGATCACACTCATAATTAGTATTTAAAGCATGTAGTCTTATCAATAATTTATATTTATCATTATGTTCATTAATTGTGTCCTCAAGTATTCCACAACATTCAAATAGTTTATCCATATTCATGTTCTCATTATTATTTGATTCACTTTCATTCATTGAATAAAAAACATTAGGTATAAAGGAATTGAGTTTTACCTTAGATGTTCCTGTCATGAAAAACACGTTTTCATGCTTGTCCTTTTCAATATCAGAAGTGTCCTTTCACTTTTCTTCATATTTCATCTTAAATTTCAGCTTAGGGAAATCACCCATCACATGGACTTTTTGTTTACACTCATAGTACACTATCTCATCTGTGTTTCCATTCTATTTTCTAACCTTTTTCAACAGTCCTTCACTATAATACTTTAAATTATTGTTTGACTTTATAAATAAATTCTTCTTATAGTATATTTTTTCGAATCATTTGGAAATATCAGGCATTTCATCATCATTATCAGAATCTGAGTATTCACTAGTGGAAGTGTCTATAGGAGCTATCACATTTTTGTTGTATTTTCCATTTGAGGTTGTATTCTCGAATGCTATTGATTTCTTTCACTGTTCTTCATTTTCATATTGATTTACCTTAATATCTTCTTCATACATAATAAGTTTTCCAATTAGTTTCTTCATTGGATGCTTGCCTATGTCACGGGATTTTGGATAGAAATAGATGTTCATGTCCATATGTAAGGTAAGCATCAAAAAAATCTCCTAATAAGATCTGTGATGTCCATTGGTTTCCCCAGAAGACTCATGGTATTCACTATTTCACTGAACATGATATACACTTCATATATAAGTTCATCATGACTCATTTTAATATTATGATATTTAATAATATAATTATTTAATCTCATTTCTTTAACATTGGTTGTACCCTTATGAGAAACAACCAAAATATCCCATGTTTCATAAGAATTTTTACAGGCAGATATTCTATTCAATTCTTCATCACATATGGTACAGTAGAATGCATTCATTTCTTCAAAATTATTGTTATATGGTGCTTTAGTCTTCGGAGACCATGTGTCCCTAGCAGTAACAGGTAGTACATGTTTTTATTCAATTGTGTCCCATATATCTGGACCCATGCTCTCTAGATAAATTTTCATTTTTAATTTCCATTGAAGATAGTTATTTCCATCAATTAATAGTGTCATGATATTAGCATCACCCTCAACTTTGTTATCCATAGTTATTTAGAATTTTGATGAACTGAAAATTTAGATATGACATTATTTTTAAGATCATTAAGTTACATACAAAATCTAATTTGACAAGAATTTGTCAAAATGCACAATAGTTCATATTGTTGCAATAAAAATAGGTCATCTTATACAAAATGTTGGTCAGATACAAATCTCAAGAGGGGGGTGAAATGAGTTCATTCTTAAAAAATCTGTTAAAGTCATTCTTATGAAGATCCCCCAAATATGAAATGTTCATGTTAATTAAGGTAGTAGATATATAAATTATTATTTGTGGAATGGTTTCTCAAAGGTTGATTAGTCCTCAGTTGAATTAGTTTAAAACAGTTATTAAACTTTTAATAAAGTTTACTATATTAAACATATACACATACTAACCAATACTAACTATCAATGTCAATGAAAAACAATTATCAGTTTTTGAAATTAATGAGCAGTGGAAAATAGAAACAACAGAGTATCACAAAATATAATACATAGTAGTGTTAGAAAAGATGATCAATATCAAGAAGAACATAATCCTTTTCACTGGGTGACCACGTACCACTAAGCAGTCTATATTAATGATAGACTTGATACAAATACTCTATCTGGCATTACAAGAGTTTTCACAAATTGTCCACAGTTCACACCCTCTAACACAATTCTTCATGTTAAAAACAAGAAATCAGTCCACACACGGTCTTTTCCACATTTATACGTAGGAAATAAAAGATAGATGACGTTTTATGTGATGATTTTCAATATCCTCTAGTTCAAGCACAAGTGATATAGTGTGTAAAATACATACACACACATCATATAAATAAAAAATGAAGGAAAAAATAATGTTAATATTATGAGACTGAGTTTAGAAAGCTCTATGTGTTTGGAGTTCAAATATTTACTCTTTTGGATGATGAATTTTCAGTTTGAATATGTATGTGGATGATTTCCTCAATACAGAGTGTCGAAACTCCAGGTTATAGCTTTTAGGAATTGATTATTTTGCTTCTTGTGTTGATCAAGAGTTTATGAAGCATTGAAGGTAGCCTTATAATTGTTATCCTGAAATGATCATTTTCAGACTCTTGGGTACATAGTGTGAGTGGTGGATGGTTCTACCTTATTCTCATTTATCTAGAGAGTATGTTCATTATCATGCATTCCTCTATTTTTTCTCACATATTCTGTAATCTCTATACATCATGTTTCTTCCATGGTCTTCTATTTTTTATATTTTTGATTCGAAAATGGGAATAATTAAACCACATGTGATCGTACTCGTACCTCGTACTGTCCCCAGATATGGTTTCTTTATATGTCTACAGTCATCATTAATTAAGGTTCGATTCATTAGATTTATCAAATATTACCGTTAGAGTAATCTTATTAATTTGAAATAGTATGGAAGGGTAAGTATTGGTAGACTTGTAATGGTAGCCTTCACAATAGTAGGCTTCATCAGTAGAGTGTATCGGTAGCCTTCATCAGTGGCCTTCAGTGGTAGCATAGCATCAGTGACCTTAATCGGTGACCTTCATCGGTGAGCTTCTCAATGGTACCATTCAGTGGTAACCATGTATCAACGACCTTGGCATCAGTAACCTTTATCAGTGACCTTCTCAACGGTAGCATTCTGCGGTAACCTTGAATTGGTGACCTTTGCATTGATAACCTTTATCAGAGACCATCACAACGGTAGCTTTCCGAGGTAACCTTACATCGGTAACCTTTAAATTAGGAACCATTGAATCAGTTATCCTTGCATCGGTGACCATTGCATCAGTAACATTTTCATAATTAACCTTCACATCAGTAACCTTTTCATCAAGAACCTTTGCATCAGTAACCTTTCCATCTGTAACCTTTAAATCAGTAACCTTTGCATCAGTAACCTTTTTACTGTAAGATTAAACAATAGAATAGTGATATTAAAGATACATATGTATCACTAGATAGAGATTATAAATATTAATGAAACATGATTATTCTGTTGTAGGAACATGATTATCACATAAATGAATCATGATTTGGGTTAATCAAAATATATGAATCCAACATTTTCATTTGGGGTAGATCAAATGGGGAAATAAAAAAAGTAATTAACAGTAAAAATATACGGGTATCTATTGATTATTAAGACAAAATAGTGAAGGGAACATAAATGACTGAGTGATAGAATTTGTGAAAAGTTATTTAAACAAAAGAATGTACAAAACAAATAAAAAACATACATGTTGGGGATGGAATTCAATTTAGGTTCACTATAATAGCCATTTCTTATTATTAAAATTATCAATGAATTTTTTTACCATGGGGATTCAAAATTATAGATTTTCATGATCTAAAAAAAGAAATTATGTATTTAAATTTTATGTCCTTGGTTTGTGGTTAACTACCAAAAATTCATTAATGTCCATTTACCCGTAAATAAGTGGAATTAGGCATATCAAATATTTATGGATTTCCCTAATGTAAATCCTTTATTAACACTTCTAGTGTTGTTCTTGTTCTGATAGACCACCAATACTAAAAATGGAATTTATTCATCAAAGGATTTATTATTATAATTCAAAATAAAATAATCACTTTGAATTTGAATTGAAAATCAAACATAAATTTATTACTACCCCTACACAATAGAACAATCCCTTTTCTCCATGGTCATGTTGTGTGGGTTGAGCAGAAACTCAACCTCTACAATGGATATAAGAGGAAGAATGGTGAAAGATGAATTAAAATATATCATAAATTGAAAATAGTAAATGACAATAGAAATTGGATTTGGGGGAAATTCGAACAGAAGAGATTAAACACCGCCACATGAAGGTCCAACATGAACTTATATGGATTAACTAATATTTATATAAAACTATATTACATGATGTGTACCCAAAAGGACACATAGTGTACTCGGTCCAACTAGTTATTCTATGGTATATCTAACCGTAGGTGATCCACTGATCCCCCCTTTTTAATTTCAACACATCGACGGTTGATTGATGAGGTACATGACATGTAGTGCCACCTCACAAGAAATTTAAATTTGATTTTATCCACAAAAGACATATGTAAGGGAATACATGGTTTTTAGAGTGTTAATACATGTTGTATTCTCTCTAGTCGGCTACACGAGAATGTATTCAGTTGGACGAACCATGTCTATTCAACAACATAGTGTGTGTGTTAATAAAGTACACATTTTTTATATGTGAACGTTTGTTGTAGTCTCTTCTGATTTTTGAATTTCACTATAATCTCATGAAATATCAACAAAAAAACCAAAATAAAGAATTGTAATGCATGAAATAACATGTATCCTTTAAAATAATATTTTTATACTCAGTAATATGTATGAAATGGTATAAAAAATCGGGTATATAGTTTCCTCATCCAAATTGTAAAATAATTTTGTAGTAAAATGGATTTACTTAAACTACTTATCTATGGATGTGGGATATTTATCTATAATTTCTTGGCCCCAAACAAAAAACATTGAGGAATATTTTGCAATAATTAGAAAATATAGGGGTTGATGGATGAAGTATACATGAATCTGGAATAGGTGAAATTTCATGGTGACATCCACATTGCACTATATAATTTTTTATTAGTAGTAACCACGCCCCCTAATTTAGTTGGATAGGCAAATTGTGGACTGAAGAGAACCATAGGAACATACATAGACTACATTTGTGATGGCGGAAATCCATCCTTCATATTTGAATCCGAGGATTATTCTGTCAAATCCTCATTTATTGACATAATTTTTAATTTTTTATCATCTTATAGGGTAATGAACACTAATCGGAATCGATTCAATTATTTTTGGATCGATCTTATAGGAGGGTCCAATTTTGTAAGAAATATACTATGTGACAATCCATCTAGGTGTGGATACTGATTCATCATGCTCCAGGGTAGTTTAGCTCTGATATATTTTTTCCTTGTCCTATATGATGACCGATGGTAACATAATTGAAAATGAAATGAAGAAAACAATATCTTCTTGATTGGGGATATCTAGGAATGTGTCTATATTAGCTAGTGCATCATCATAATATATTTTTGATCAAGGTACATGTTGTGATGTGGTAATAATATGGAATTTATTCATCAATCATATGATTTAATTAATGATAGGGGATAATTATTCCTCCATTATGGAATAGTCACTATTGATTTATGGTATCAATATCCTTAAATCCCCATTGATTCATAGCCTTGATATTTGAAGATTTAGGGATAGTTCCATGTAAATAATGATGTCTTAATTTTCTAAAACATTATTTGTGTAGCCTTCGAATAGTGAAAAGGCATAACGAAAAATTTATTTGTTCTATAAAAAAATACAATCTCGATATCGACCTAACTAAGCTAAGTGTTTTCCATACTCCTTACAATATGTTTTTTGAGGCACCATAAAATTATATCTCTGATGTTATGAGAGTTTATTGGGCATAGAAAACCTCTTAATGATGAATTTTAGAATCCATTAATGTGCTTTTTTGGGTGGGTTGTTCCCCAAGTATATGATAAAGGACCTACCCATTAATTGAATTCTTTGACATGAACTGTAATTCATATTATTATTGAATAAACACCTATCAACCCAAAAACCTAGAAAAATTATGACAGCTAATGATTTACATTAGTGAGTAAATAGGAATAACCAAGAGTAATTTGTGATCCTAGATATAATGGCCCAAATTTTACACTATAAAGATGATTGATAGGTAGTTCTTTTCAAAATTATAATACCAGGTCTCAGTAACTACAATCATTCGACTAATTGAGTAAATGATTTTTTTTCATAACCCATATCTTTTTTCTAGTCATAGGAGGGTCCCAGGTGATCATTCCTTGGAACCCACAAATATGTTAAGTGGATGTCCTTATACCAGTGGTGTCAAGACCTGTGGGTTTTGTATTTATTTCTTGAGATTCGCAATGTATTCTTTTAAGTCCTCATCCCAATGGTAGGTGACGTTATTCTTCTCTATCATGGTGAAGGGGATATATTTAATATCCAATTTAGCTATGAGAAGTTGAATTTATGAAATTTTCCCTTTAATCCCCTTTACTTATTAATATATTGAATGTGTGACCTTGATAAAATTGTGCTAGTAATTTCTTGACCAACCTCAATTCCATATTGAAATACCATAAATCCAAGTAATTTCTTTTATTTTAATCAGAAAGAACACATTAGAGAATTAATATTCCAACTCTTCTATAAAAAAAATTATAAATATTGGTTTAATATCTCCAAGGTGGTCACATCACAATCAAGGTTTGACTATCAGGTCATCAAAATAAAATTATTCAATTCATTCAAATAAGGGAATCAAGATATGACTCATGGTGCAATTGTAGGTTTCACTGAAATTTATTAACAAAAATGGAATGAATAGATAGTAAAATATCCCCTCAGGTGATCTAAAGGTGATGGGTTCTTCATTTTTAGGGGACATAGCTATTTAATATATATTGAATAACAATCCATGATAGAAATGAATTAGATTCCTGAAATTTCATCGACAAAAAATTTTGTGATACGAATTGGGAATCCATTTTTATAATATTGTTTATTAATCTGTCTAAATTCGATGCAAACCTAGATCAACCCATTATATTTATTAATGGGGATGATGTTGGAAATCCATTTGGGTTCATCCACTTCCCCAAAAAATTAGGATTTTTATATCATTTAGTTCTAAATTATTAGTATGAGAGGTGTTCATTCTTCTTGATTCCTTATTGAAACCAGAATGTCATCATGTGTGCCTAGATGGTGTGTATCCTCATCATGGTTTAGACCATGAATTTTGGTATAATTCCATGAGAAAACATATTTTCACTACTTTATAAATGAAATATTAATACCATTCCCCCTTAAGATTAATGTAAGAACTAATCAATGTATACCACATGTATTTTTATGTTTTCAGATTCACCATTCTATGCTCCTACACAGTGGTGGAGACACCTTCCTCAAATACAAGCAGGGAGTTCCAATAGTCATCCACTTCTCCTTACATCTCTGATTCTTCAGGGGAATTTTTAGACATTGTGGTTAATCATAATGAATATTTATCCCTATGGATTTATGATACATGATGGGATGAAATATATTGATTATAGACATCTAGAGTCATCATATAGAGATTCTATAGATTTTTTTCATTTATACTTCCATGGGGGTAGGAGGGAAAGAAAAATATTAAGTTAAAATTAATTTCTTGGTGGAATAATCAATTTTGGTAAATGGACTGATTGAATTATCATTTCTGGATAGATAATTATGTAGATTCCATCATGATGAATCCTCTTCTGGTGACATAACTGCTATCAAATAAACATGAGCCCATGCATTTTACAATTCCTTGAAGCTTTTTAGGAATAAATGTGCTACCTCAATCATGTTTATTGTTATCTTATAATCATTATTTATCATTCCTCAGAGATTAGAGGGGCATATACCTAAGACATTGGTGGTGGAAACCTCCATATCATCATCCACAATTGGTTCTTTCCTTCATTGTTGTAGAATCATTCTTCCAAATATATGGATGTGTATAACTCAAAGGGTATTTTCACTATATATTAAGATGATCATTCCATCAATGGGGTATTTTTTAAATTGATGAAATGTTATAAGGCAACACTAAAGGTAAATTATTCCATGCTCATTATAGAGTAACATTTCATACTATATACTGCTCGATAACTGTGAAATCAATTTTTTATGTGTGATCCCCAAACCGATCCATGTGCTTGATCATCCCAAGAGGATTTTTTGCTCTAATTAATCCATTAATGTTTATATTTGTAAGAGATAAGTCCCCTTAGCTATATCCCAAATGTATCATGGTCTTAATATTTATGAGGTTGATCCTAGAACCATTTAAATTACGATCCCATTGTATTTTTATATTTTTGAGTATTTCAGAATCAAATAAGAGTCTGATATGTCCATTCATAACATTTTCTTGATCATATTCTTTGAATTAGATAGTGGTAAAAAAATGATAAGGCCCAGTCTTCACTAGATAAACAACAAATGTAGATACTTATATCTGAATCTCCTAGGGTATCTATAAATCCGTTATTAGTTCATATTTATGTTATTTTGAAAGGTGTAGATCATCTATGATTGATATTCGGGTTGGAAGAACCACCAATTATTTCATAATGATGTATTATTGTGCCAAATGATTGTGATAAAAAAACATGGATTTCTACCTATTATGGGGCAAAGGAGGTGAGATGATTGAGGTGTATGGTTTTAGTTATTAAGAAGAGGTTGAGGAATAATCTAAATCCAATGGTGTTAGTTATGTCGGCCATCCCCTTTGCATAGGAAGCTCAAAAAAATTCACCCATTCTAGTTGGTAGTGTAATATTAAATGGATTAAATGACTACTAGGGGGATCTGAGGAATCTCATTGAAATTAGTTTTTCATTATTGGGTTCTTTCCCACATATCATGAGTGAATATATGAATTTCATGGGGATGTGACTAAAATATTTGGTTCGACCATCCCTACACCATCCCCTATCCATCCAATGTTACCATTTTTATTCAAAAAGGAAATACAACAGAGAGAGAGAACCAGTTTCTAGAGGGTCTATATTAATGGAGACAAAGGGCATCACCCTGTATCAAATTCAACCCCTATGGTTTAAAATGGGACACATGAGTATGAAAATTGACCATGCTGTATGGGGTTTCCATAGAGGCCAAGTGATCTGCCACCTTGTTTCCCTCCCTCCATGTGTGAGTGACTCTAGTGCTGCTTTCTAGGAGATCTTTGCATTTCCGAATAGTTTATGAAATGGAACAGGGGCATATACCTTTCCCATGCAGAGCATCATGAATAACCATAGAGTCAGTCTCAACTTGGGAAATGGCAAGCGCCCGCTTCCTGCACATTGTGATACCTGTGAGCACTACTTTTGCCTCTGCCTGCATAGAATTCCCATAACCATTGTGCGCCGAGAGAGACAAGGACACACTGACCCTAGGGTTTTGAACCACGCCACAGCAATGAATCTCTCCTAGCATGCAAGAGCCAATGGTATTTAGTTTGAATCTAGCTTTAGGAGGGTTCCACCGGACCCAGTGGCCTTGCTGTCTAGTTGCTGACCGCTGGGCCACGCCGTGAGGCACAAGAAGCTTGTGGAGGTAGGGAGACTAATTCCACACAACATTGGTGTAACACAATTCAACCAAAATAAAATGTACTCTTGCTGTAACGGTTCTCCCCGTAGATTTGAGCCCCTCGAACCTGGCATGGTTCCTCACTTGCCACACACACCAATATACAATGTTGAAACTGATGGATCTGGACCTCCCTTCATTGCCGGAGTCATCTGTCCCCTAGAACCATTCCTATACGAAGGAGTCGAAGTTCAGCGCATAGTGGGGGTAACCTAAGAATCTGTCGTAGACTCCCCATACCTAGCATGCCTAGTCTCCCTCAAAGAAAATGTGAGATAAACTCTCCTCACATTTTTTAACACAACACTTGCAGCAAGAGGCCATACTGATGTCGAGCTTCTTGATGATATCATAAGACGGTAAAGCTCAGTTCTGAATCCTCCATGTCAAAAAGTTAAATTTTGTAGGGATACTCTTGCACCACACCCGGCCGTACCCACCTGCCTGTTGGCCCTGCGACATACTGGTCCTGAAAAAATCCTTTGGGTTGACCCTACCCGAAGTGGAGGGTGTGTAAATGCACCGGTCCATATCGAACTCAAAATAACAGATTCAAAAACCTCATGCTGGTCCGCATCCAGAATGGATCTGAAGAAATTTGGGTACTGACTCTCCTCCTTGTATGAGATCAATGGATCCGAGCACCGAAGATATCTGAGAGTCCTTCCAGACCAGTAGTAGTACCAGAACAATATATTACCCTCCCCAATAATCCACTGCGAGATCTAGAGGATGGACGGAATAAAACTGCAAACAGAGGATCAGAGCAGAGACCCACTACCTGCAGATGCATCAGTGGAGTCCCAATTTCTACAGGACATCAGCTTACACCACAAAGATCTCTCCTAAAATACCTCCCACACCGACATCGCATGCAGGTAATGAATATTTTTTTATAGACATTTAACGTTTATCCCTCCCTCTGAGATTGGTCAAGCCATATTCCCCCAAGAGATCCAATGCATCTTCCCCTCCAATGATATATCCCATATGAACAGAGCCAAAAGTCTGTCAATGTCCATGACAACCCCATTTAGAACATTTGTGGCTGAGAGAGCGTGAATTGGGATGGCTGAGAGGACATTGTTCACAAGAGAAATACGGCCTCGAAAAGTTAAAAAGCATTTCTTCCAATTATGAATGTGCCCCATAATCCTGCTTACCACAGGGTAAAATTCCCTAATACACATTCTTCCTAGGGACACGAGGGTGCCATGATATTCCATTGGAAACACACCGGGCCTCATTCCCAATCATCGACCCATATCAGTCACCCTACTTGAATTGCATTCCTGGTCCACGTAGAAGAAACTCTTCTCCTTATTAATTTGTTGACCATTCTAGTGGAAATACTCCTCAAGGATCGCAATACTCCCCAACACCGATCACCTCCCCTCATTAACGAAGATGAGGGTATCGTCCAAAAACATCAGATGAGAAACATGAGGCATACTCAACCTCCATCAATAAGGAAGAACATCCCCTTTATAGAGGCCTATGTTAATTAGACTGCATAGGCTATTCGGCATAAGAATAATAATACTCAGGGATAGTGGATCGCCTTGACGAAGGCCTCGAACTGTCTTGAAAAAACTGTGAGTACGCCGCATAAAAGGCACATCCATCCCGGCCGAACTGAAGCACCTGAACATAATATCACAACACCATATCATGAACCCCATCTTTCTCAAGTCCTTGTTAATAAATCCCCACTCGATCCTATCATATTCTTTTTTCATATCAACCTGGATAGCCATATTGGTTCCACGAACCTTGTTATTGAGATCTCTCAGTATCTCCTGGGCCAATGCTATAGCTCACTAAATAGAGTGGTCTTTCACAAAACCATGTTGCTCCTTGGTGATCCAACGGGATGATTGCTTGATAACCTCCTATTGATGATATTCTCCAGTATTTCATATGTAATGTTTCACATACTCACTAGCCGATAATGGAGGAGGGAGGTGGGATATTTGATTTTTGGTAATAAGACAAGAGTCGTGGCAGACAAAACCCGAGGTAAGCTTCCCCCTATGAAGAAATCCTAGATAGCATTGATGATATCCCCCTTCACCACCTCCCAGGAGCTCCTATAGAAACCACCTGGGAATCCATCAGGGCCCGCGACACTCTCATGATTGAGACTCACCAATGTTTTAAAGATCTCCTCCTCATCCGGGATCCCTTCCATCAACTCATTCTATTGAGGGGACACAATGTGTGGAATTCCCTCCCAGACCTCATCCCCCCCGTAGGGTATCCGTGTAGCATGATTGGATTGGGACCTAGAAGAAGATCCTTGAAGAAAGAAAACACCAATTCCCCAACCAATTCCCAATCATTAGTGAAGGATCCATATTCTAGATCCCGGTTCGGTTGTATCGCATGCCGCCTCTCTCTTACACAATCATGGAAGAATGTAGTATTCTTATCACCCTCCTTAATCCATTTGATTCTTGAATACTCCTTCACCCTTATTTCATTCCCAATAATCATAACCTCAAAGGACCCCTTTTTCTCAGTGAGCTCCCCTAACACAATGTCATCCCAATCCACCTCAAGACCAGCCTCAAGCCATTCAATATCCTGTCCGACCACCTCCAGCTGTTGATCCAAGGGAATGATGCTTCTATCACATGAAAGGAGGGCCTACTTGAGTTGCCTCAACTTGTCATGCAATGCAGTCCTGGAGTGACCCTGGATCGCTTCCCCCAATCTTCTTCTCACTGTCTGGTGATAACCCAGAATACCCGACTAGTGGCTCAGGTAGCTGAAGCACGATTGCGGAGCCTCCCTCCTTATTAGGGAAAGAAGGAGCATAGAAGGGTTAGAGATACTGCGAGTTTGATGCTTATCCTTCGCCTCTAGAAACATAGAGATCGATTGTACATTGGCTAAGTACTGGTCGAGGTCTCTAGTAAGGTATGTGGAACTCATTCCTAGAGGATTATTCATTATTGAAGAATGGACATGTTATGTAAAATAATTTAATTGAAACAAAATTGATATCTTCATCTGATGAGATTTATTTTTGGTTTGGTAGTTCCCATTATCCATATGTTGAATGAAATAACTCTGTAAGAGTTAAAGCATATACTAGAGTTTGATGCAACTCACAATCTTATGCCTGTTCTAATTTCTGAGGACTACATCTTCCTTCAGGAATTTTATTCAATTATTCCATTTAGGTTCCATGTGTATTACTATTTTTTGAAGCTAGTATTTTGGGGTGTGATTTTCTCTGTCAACTAATTCTCGATTCGTCCCATTATAAATCCTCTATCTATGCATGGTTGGAACTTCTTTCTAGTCACCCTCCTCTTTTGGAATATTGATTGTTAAATATACCATCAGTGTTTTGGACTTCTACAGTATAACCTATAATGAATCAACCATGCTCTAGAGGAATTACCTTAGGATAATGAAATTTGATATTGTGTAACCCAACCTCTGATGAAATGGTTAGTGGTTAGGACGATTAGATATGTAGACATAATTGGGTTTCATGGGATCTGAAAACATGATTATGTTATTTTCCATGGTTGAAAGGAGATGAATAGGGATATAGCCATTTCTAATGTAATTCACTTTATTCTCCCATTCCTCAAATCATAGACAACCATAACCACTTTTATCTTAATGGAAATGGTAATTCTGTTGCTAATGACTCTCGATGGAATGATCTAGGAGATTAGGGGCCTTCTTGGGTGCTTGATTGGGAATTACTAATAGTATTAGGGTAATAATAGTGGTCTATATTTTACCAATACATTACCCCTATGTCCAGGGTGTGGGATGAGATTTTTCTCAGGTTCTATAAATTAAATAACCAAGGAATTTTTCTTTCTCAACAAACTCTTGAAATATTCTTTGATACTTCATAGTAACATATTTTTCTTCATCTCAACCTAAAAAAATTCATCATAATGTTACTTTAATTTATCTTCCAAGAGTCAGATAATTAGTGAATAGGTTAAACCTTCTTATCTGGTAATGAACTCCCTATCCCTATAGTTTTCATGTTTTTTTCAATTTGTACAGTAAAAAACATTCATTTTACATAATATGTATATTAATTGATAAACAAATATATCAATACAGTCTTTCCATCTAGCGGCATACCCTGTTATAAGATTGTTGTACCAATCAAGGGCCAACCATATAAATTTTTTTACAAAATAACACAGTGTCCCCAACTTCTTCTGATCTCTATTGTCGATTATCTTTTTTTATCAGGGCCAATACTGTTTGAGGTACTATTATAGATCTCCTATTTTATCAATTTTTGAGAAGATATGATTTCTCAAATTGGGAGGGGGAATAATTTTCACCCACCAATTTAGGATATGGATATATATCAAGCTTCATTCGTGAATTCAACCCTTAGATGGTTTCCATTAGAGTAGCTAGAAATTTAATGAAATTTTGATGCTATTAAGGTATTGATTTATAGAAAACCTCTCATATATAAGGAGTAGGTGAGGCATGATGAGATGGCCTGCTTTTTTATATCATTTTCATTCTTAATTCGTGCTATGACTTAATGATCACTCTATAGGTGGAGAGGTTGTCATTATAATTAAGCAAAGTTATGATCATATCATAATTTATATAGAACTGTTTACTATATCAAGAGCCATCCGAACACTGAATTATTCACATTCAAGTAGATTAGATCTCGAATGATACATGATATGAGGGATATCCATCTCTATCTAATAATCATAACCACTAACAATGTTTTCCCTAAGTAGTGAATCATTTAGTAATCAATGATTTTGTATCTCATTATCATATTTTTTCATCTCTCCTTCTACAGAGAGAATTTCAACACATCTGTGCAATGAGTTGGATATGGCTATACAATTCCCTTTTTCATTGGATGTCTTCCACTATTGAGGTGGAAATTCATTATTTTAACATTTCAATCTTGGGTTCATTCTCTAATTAAATCTATGAGTACCTTAATATGTTCAACCAAATCACTTAACTATTTAGGTAGAATTTAATTACTAAATCATTATAAATTTACTTCTTGGTCCACATCATTTATTATGTTTATGGGGAAAAGTCATTTTTTTTGTATCAATAAATTGTAGTTACCCAATTACACACCACACAATATGTTGATTCAGGACCTCTTACTCCAATTTTGATGGTTTCATCATGTTCATTTCTTAGAACCCTAGATATATTGGACCATTTTGAATTATGACCCTTACAAGATCTTATTTTTCTTACCATACGTTCCTCATATCATGGTATTTTAATAGTTACGTTAAGGTTGTTTTGGGTTGTGTTTATCGATTGTGCCGCACATTGAAAAGGTATTTTTCACATGGGGAGAAATGGATGGTGAATCTACCCTTGATATTTACATCCCAAATCAGAGAATCCCGATTCCTTTTTTAGTGATGATAATGATACAAAAGCCCCAAACTCCGTGGTTTGTTGATGATTCATGGATTCTATTAGAACATTCTAACCCTTTTTTGAGGATTCAATGATTCATGATAATGATCTGATATATCTTCATAGGGAAATTGAGATATATATACCAACATCCTTATGTGATGGGGTTGATTGGGAATAACTAGTGATTTCTCTAGGAGACTGTTGGGGTATGATGAACTTGGTGATGAAGATAGAGCTAAAAATACCCCAATACCTTTAGAATAGGGTTTGGTTATAGATTCCAGAAATACTTTCTAGCTCCTCTAATGGAATTATGACTTGGGAGATAGAGGTGGTGGTAAAAATTCCTCTGTCCCTATGGGATGTAGTCTCTCCTCTATAGCCTATATAGCCTTTTATATTTCAATTTATTTGATTTTGAACATTCAATTTCAGGTATGAGTTAGGGGAAAAGGTTTTCTATTATGGGGTTCATATTCTCTATGAAGGTTTCGAATAGTCTAACAATTTAACTTCATTGTCTAAAATGTGTTCCCATTTTTCTTTTAGGGGCCAGGATTAGGTGTCTTTTGACATCCCAATACCTTCATTCATGATGTATTTTCAACTTCAAATTGGGTTAATCTTATTTTATTTATTAACTAGACCACATGTTACTCGATCTAGAAATTTATCCCATTGATATAACATTACTATATGTATTATTTGGGGGGATTTATCTTCTGGGGAAATAGTGAATTGAAATGCTCTATATTTTCCCAATCCTTAGATAAAAACAATTTATAGGGTTCTAAAAATTAGGTGATAAATAGTTATTATGCTACTGAAACAGACACTTTGTAGGAATATGTCTTTCTCTTCTATCACTGGGTTTTATGCTATGGGGAATGAAACCATGTTCGGTTTATAATAGAGATTATTTACGATCTAGATATTACCATCTTAGTAATGATATGGTTGTTATTTATCATTCTACCACTAATAGTTCCCCCACATGTTCAAACATGTGTCAGGTATACAAACCATCTATATATAATTTGATAACTCATATTCAATAGTGAAAATGTGTTAGAACGTGATTGGGAGGGTGTTTCTAGCTAACTCTCTTCATATATCAATGTTTGTCTCTTATACATTGCTATTATATGTCTCCATCTCGTCACACCACATATGTTACTTCATGTGGATGCCTATTAACCATGGTTATGTTTTTTTGATAGTTAAAGGGGGAATATATGAAACTAACCCCAGTGTTTTGAAAACCTATCTATATTATGGTATTTATGTTTTGAGAACTTCTCTATATGATGGATTCAGTGTAAGAGGATGATTTCCATGCCTAAAAGCGATATCACTGTGGGGAACTTGACTACGTATGATTTCATGTTTAGAGACCATGTGATCCCCCTTCAAGCTTCTGGGAGGAGGTATATTGTGGTATAGATCACCATCTAAACTATTTAAAGAGTCGATATACACTTTAGTTGTAGTTGATATTCATTATAAGGCATCAAGAACTCTATAATTTATCATATTATTGATTTGATTATTATTCTACGTCATGGTCTGGATATATTGACCTTCCTTTTGGGGTAAATTAAAGATACAATCCTTCTTCGTAGTGGTTTCATGGATATATTGACAAATTTATGGTATTTTAGTGACATGATCCTGTTGATGAGAAGCCATTGGAGTATGTTGGTGAGCTTATGTATTTTTTTTATGAATATGGGTCTCCCTAAGTGAAGATTCTAGAATATTCTAGACAATCCTAGTTGAATTAGCGATATGGTCCTGGTTCAAATAGGAATTCACTATTTAAATGTACAAACCTAACCATATAATGGGATAAGGTATATGAGTCACTTCTTATATATCCACTAAATGATACTCATTCAATCGTTTATATATAGATATACGTGTATGATGTGGTCTTCTATACGATGCTGGAATATTCGTGCTACCTTCATCAATAAAAATATTAGCCTACTCTAAGGTAATTTTTATATTTTACACTTGATCCTTGGTTGGAGAGGAGGTCATATGCCATTGGAGTTTTCCTAGATATTTTTCATTCTAAACTCGTGCCTTTACCAAGGCATGTTCCAAACTGAGCTACTATGCCCCAATCAGAATTGGGATATAAGCATGATCCCATGCCTCATCCATTATTAAAATATTCTTATAATCTTACATGATTGGAGTATGAATGATATATTTCTCCAGAGTAACCACCTATTTATAATTATCATTATGATATGCAGATTTGGCTTTGGGGATGGGATTATTTTCATTTCCATTTATCTATACTAGTGTTGGAATATGATGAGGAAGATCATCTGATGTTTCAAGATTTTAGTCAAACTTTTGAAACATGTGTCCAAGAATTTAGGCCTACAAATTATCGGTCTCAAATATATAATTACCTATGTACTCAATTGAGGAGGGGATATAAGACAATAATTTTCATTTTTTATTCCATAAGAATATGATGATGTATTCATGTCTGGGGGAATTGATATATTCCTCCTCCATTTTTTCTATTGGAATAATCATGAAGACTGGATCTGAGTAGGTAGAGATATATTACTTCCTGCCAGTTACCTACTGAATATCCTTATGGGATTCAACATTTGATGCAAGGATATGACCACAATACCATTTATCCATAGACAATCATGTCTAGTGAAGCCTCTTTGATAACAGTGAATTGTTATCGAGGGTGATGTTTTTTCAGGTGGTTATCTTAGAAAGCTAGTAAGGGGAATTAGAAGAATGTTGTTGGTTATGAATTTTGATAGGATACCTCCTTGGAAACTAAAAAATCATGAAGGATATTTTCTTAAATATTGGACCAAAAATTTTAACATATAGAAAGTACTGATTTCCAACCATTAAGGATAATACAATGAAGTAATTTTTGATATTGATAGGTGCTAATTTCTTCATGGAATCATTCATTGAACATAATGGACATGTCATATTAAATTTCATGAAATCTATATATGCATCCAAAAGGGGTGACATCATACCATATCAATGGTTTTCAAAAACCATCATTTTCTACACAGAATAATGACGACATCGAGGGGGTGAAGTTGTTTTGTGACCCATGGAGGATACTACAATAGATGATGTTATAAAACATTTACTTGACGAAGACATGATATCAAGTCAAGATTTTTGTGAGTGAATTTTATATAGTCATAAAAAATAGGAAACAAGTTAACCGATTAGTGCATCATTTCAAGTGAAAACATGCTCAATTAGCAACGTAATGGTAACAAAATTTTTCTTTATTGTTCTTAGTTTATGAATTTTTTTCCTATAGAATTTTAAAGGTTGGAATGGGCTTAGTTAATGGGAACCTTGATTACATTTTTTTTGAAATATTCCACATTAGGAATAATATTTTTTTATGGTATTCACAAAATAAAATAACCTAAAAAATGGTTAACTAGTCACTATTATTATTTTAGAGATTTACATTAGGTACATAATTTTTGTTTTGTATGAAAGGATGTTTGATTGTTCCCCATGTTTAGTATACATGATTCCTGATGCCTATAATGATTCATTTATTATATCATTACATGCTTTCATGACAAGTTCACCATTTTTGTTTCCTTCAAAATATGTATGATTTCTAATGATTGATTATGTGGTGTCCAGTGATGGTTTCTACTTAATTCAAATAAATTTTACCATTTTCAACTATCATAAATATTCCCAATAATTTCCTCTTACATAAAAAGGTATATACTTAAATTCCAAAGGTTGGTGTCCATTTTGGATTCCAAGCCCAATGAAACTTAGGAACTCACAATGTTCAATAGGTTGGGTGTTCGGGATCATCATGCACTTTTGTAAGAGGGGGTTATTTTTTATCCTTTTACTCTCATATAAATATATTATATGATTGTGAATCACATCCGAAACATGATATAGGTATGGTTACAATAATAGAAATATTGGTTGTTTAATCCTTATATATATGGAGGGGTTATATTAATGAGACCATATATATGTATGTGATGTTCTATATCTATTTCCCATTATTGCTTATAAATGGGAAATTTCCAATATTTTGATGTCTTATAACAATGAAATATGATGTTTACTTCCATCTGAATAGGATATTCGTGTTTAAATGATGGGATTGTACATTCACGATGTATCCTATGTATTCTATTTATAATAGAAATCAAAACCCACCTAGTTCATTTATTCTTAAGAGATGAATTTTAATATTATAAGAAAATGACATATATGAGGGAAAATAAACAATGAGTATACAGATCGACCCTATGGATAGATTTGTACATATCCTTCTTATAATTGAAATCAGGGTCATCATAGTTTGATTTTCCCTCATCCCTCTAAAGGATATTGACATATAATTAATTATCACAAGTTCTATTTCCATGGATTTTACCAATATGGGAATTTAGTTGAGACATTTATTTAGGTTTATTCCATTATGTAGGGGAAATCATATAATTTCACTAAAATTGGATATTGTGTTGTGGTTTTCCTAATAGGGGAATTTTATGACGGGAGTGATATAATCATTAAAAAGCTATAATCCCACATGAGACATGCTTGGTGTGAAAAGAAATTTATAACTAGTGATCAAACTCCACACATATATAGACAATAGTAATTCTTTGTGACTCCTCTAATTGGTTGTTTAAAATAGAATTAGGGTCTTAAGAAGGAATCCTATATATCCTATATATAGTAGGAATAAGAGTCACTACAGTTCAAAAAACATTTCAATCCGCTGATGGGTGAGGGAAAACATTAATCCCATAGGAGGGGATGATTCCCTTGGGTTATTGTCTATGAGACATGGAGGGTCATATTCCATAGTGGATTTCAATTACCATCGTACCATAGGCCATAATCCTAGATATCTAGATTGGATAAGAATTAGATTTCTCAATGTTTGATTATTCCAAACAAAATGATGGGTTAGGATGTGACATTACACTTGAAGAATTAATTATTATAACTTTATTCATTGAAATTTCTGGTCATATAATAGCATGTATTTTAATTCAAAGATATGGTACCCTCACCCCCTGATGCATACATAGTAGAAACAATGAGTGGATAGCTGAGCATGTCTATATGAAATGACGATCCTAGAATAATAGTAGGGCTATATGAGAATCCATTCCTTACATATTATGGTATGTGACTATATGAAAGGTGATTACCCACCCCAAGACTCTTAGTTTGAGGTCTACATGATTCGATTGAACATTCCCATGTTCTTCTTCTATGAATGTATGAAATTATTTGGGGTGCTTTCATAACAAATATAGAGTGTCTTCCTGACAAGTATAGATCATATATGTAACATGTCTTGATTGTCTATTTTAATTGTCTCGGTTGTCAGCCTAACTTGTGTTAAGAAGTCTCAGGGTTATTCTCATGATTAATGATGGCATGTAATTGAGTTTTCATATGAAAATTATGTCATGTATAAGGTTCTTCATACGATCAAAGATGGAATTTCTAGGCCCCTCCATGTGATCAAGGTAAACATGTCAGATGGATGGTTCCAAATCTGGATAAATCATCTAAGGGCCGCTACATAAAAAGGTTTACATGTCCAAGGTTGTTGACATGAACGAAATAGACATGTTAGAGTTTTTATGAATAAATTAGCTAATAATAAATGGGTAGTATTTGTGTGATCATTTTAGGTATGTACAAGGGTGCCACATGATCATGAAAACTATGTTTGGAGGAATTCAAATGATCGGGGATGAAATTTCAGGATGAATTTTTATGATGAAGGATAATATGTCTTGGGAAATTTATATGATAAATGATGATAGGTCTAGAGGACTTCTTATGATCATGTCTACTATGTCTATAGGACTTCATGCCACTTGGATAACATGGATGCAGGGATTTAAATGACTTGTATGGCCTTCCCAAGTGTTGTCTCATGACTAATGAATATTCCACTCATAGTAATGATCCCATCTCATGAAAATAATTATATCCATCATCATGAAAGGATTCCATATTTTTTCTTTATAACATAAATTTCTCAATAGTCATCTAGAAATAACTTGTTGAGACATAGGATGATGAAGTAGATACATGGATTCTCAGTTACCTAATCTATATAGTGCACCAAAATTCCTTTTCATGATCAATTTGATGATCATACGAGACATATACACATGTTTCATAATATATTATGTCGTTCCTCAGGTTTACTGGGTGGTGACCCTTGTGATTGGGTGGATTGTAAATCTAATAAGTCCTCTCCCACCTATTTGTTAACATATTTTCGTTTTTTGGGTTGATGTGGATAAATTAATAGGCCTATCGACCTCAAATATACTCCAATTATCATGGAACATATATCACATATATAGCCTTGAGTCGGTGAAGAATAATGTGTTTCACATGAACATACCAAGGGCCATCCATGGGGTAATCATTATGCCCCATGATAATCTATGACTACAAGATAACTCCATCATTATGATATTTATTAGACCCTTATATATTTGAAATTATTTCATATTATAAAATCAACATGTAAATGTTTCCTCTTATGATCAAATAGACATTTCAGGGAATATTTGTGAGAATAGGATTCTTGTCAAAGAGGCTTTCATGTGATTAATGGAGACATGACTGGGGTCCTTCATAGGACCACGTTGTATCTTCAGAGGGCCTTCTCATGAAAATAAAAATAATAATCCTTCTCATAAGGGAACATCCATTTTTAGAATTTATTTTTAAAATCAAATAGTGATCTCCCTTGATTGTTTATTAAGAAATTTCATGATATAATGTTCATGTATAGTATCATTCACAAGTCATATTTGACATGTCCATTGGCCTTCATGTGAAAAGGTTGTCTTATCATTGGGGATTTTTTACGATCCATAGAATGATCATGAAAACCACATTAACCCTTCACATGGAAAATAGTGTAACCTCATTTTTCATGACTTGTTTTCCTTTTTAAACATTTAATTTTTTATATTCTTTTACCATCAACTTTTTAGAAATTCTTATCCATTATATAATTTCAAGATCAATAATGGGTCTCTTGTTGATGTGTGCTAATTAGAATGGATGGTCAATCTTCATGACTATGTATTTTAAGGTGCATCAAATGATTAAATGGACTAATTTATGGGTCATCACATGATGAAGACAACATACCCAAAATCTACCATGTAGTATTGACAATATGACTCTAGAAATTTCATGAGACAATTTTTCTAAGAATGTGACCGATATATACTCTTAAAATGAATATAAATGATACATTGACCACCTCAAGATTCCTTCATTCGTACATTTTATTTTATAAGGTTCATTATGTGATTTAAATTCGTATATTTATTGGGATATTGCCTCATCAGAGGAACTCATATATAAACCTTCATACGATCATAATGGATTTCCAAAAGGGATTCACATGATGAAGTGGTATTTATTATCACAGATTATATAATCATAAGATGTTATTTAATGTGATTCTCGTGATTATTATAAGAAAAAAAATAATGAATAATTCATACCTATGATGTTCTTAGGGTAATGTAACTAGGTGTCCTTTTGGGGTTCACATGATTCACAGGATACAGCCACCCGATCATCATTAAGACACGCTTCATTATCATTTATTTTTGGGAGAAATTAATACCCATTCATCAGGTATTTTATCGATCCTAAAATTATTGATGATCATTTGGTTGGCATCAACATTGTGTACCAAACACAAATATAGTATGGGGACCCACGCCATGATGGGACTGAGGGCCTACTAGCGTCATGTATAAAATTCTTGTAAAAAAATAAGAGATGATTCACAACTATAATAAAAAATGGATAACCCGATATATAACATGTTTTTGGAATCCATAACCTAATGTCAAAAAATATTATTGGGGGTAACCAACATCATGATGTCTTTATAATGCCTCACTCAAACAATCATCACAACATATCTAAGATCATAAAAATATACTAATCATATCTCAAATGGTATATAATGAAAAATAAGATAAAAAATCCTAATATAAAATGGAAAAAATAATTCTAATTGACTAATAAATGAAAAATTATTACACTCAATTGAAAAGTTAATGAAAACACTTATGGACCCATGTTACATGACATGTACTCCACTATTCATGGAATAGAGGCCTCTTTCATTGTCAAACATTTTTTCGTTCATTTTCTAGGCATATGAAGTCATTATTTAAGGAGTTATTCATAGGTGTATGTAGTGTGTGGAGATCACTAGTACATTTTATCATGTATCTATAGTTTTCCATGAGTTTTATTATTTTCATGTACATTTCATGTTAACCATAAATAAATAAGTAAATGTAATGTTTTCGATTAGTGAGTACCTCCAGAACCATAATACAAATTATACGAAATCATGTGGAATATCATGATAGATATATAGTATATGGTTCATGAGGGATTATATTAGTTTATACTATGTCCTATTTGATGTGGTCTAGACAAACATGGCATATTCTCTCAACTACTAGCCATGTATATCGAATGAAGTATAAGTGTGTGTACTCAGCCACACCCTATATTATGTACCCAATGAACACATATGGTTTGTGTTCCAAATCAATGCAGCATGTTAATCTTCTAGTATTCCTAGAAACCCCAGTTTTTTATTTGACTACATGGAAATTGTTAAATTGATCTCACACCATACGATAAGGAATTCCATTTGTTGAGTCCTTATTATCCAACATGATTAATACATTCCACCATATATCATGATAACATAGATTAGTAATATACTATCAAAATATAAAATACAGTTGTATCAATAATAAAAAGTGAAAAAAGAATAAAATATATTACCAAAAATAAGAAATCTCTACATCATAGAAATTTAACAATGATTTTGGGTTCACACATCAATGTTCTTTGATCTATCATTATATTCTCCCGATGTATGGATTTGTTATCCTATATATAATATAACTCCCAATTTTTTCGTTATCCACACAATATATATCCCTCCCACTATAAAATTTTAATATATATATATATATTTCTATCATTTTATTATTCAAAAAAACAATTTCTTATAATGTATTTTCTATTCCCTTGAACCCAATCATCGAGTATACATTCATTAGATAATGACCACCATTCCAAAAAACTATAATTGTGTTAAAATTTCAATAAGAGGTTGAAATTAGATAATATTTATTTTATTACAATCCAGAATATCTATTTTATAAATATATATTAACCTTTTCACTTAAAAACTGATCAACTGAAAATCTATCAAAACTCTGCCTAAAGTAAACACTACACACTGCGTTCAATTGAACAATTAGAAAAGGATTTAATTGTTATTAAATTGAATAAATTTAACATTTTTATAACTTTATGTGTTTCAAGATACTTAACAATATGTTTTTTAATAACTATTGAAAAATGTAGTTCCCTATAACTTATCCAATTCCATTTAAATCATGAGATTAGTGAATGTTTTTTCAATAATTAATGAATACAAAAAAACCATTTATGATTTTATTGACCATTTTATTTCAACATTTATTATATATAGGTATATACACTATTCAAATCCGTCCATTTTAAAAGGTTATTACTATAATGTGAACATCCATACAATTTTTTTATAGTTTTCCCTTTTTAAATTAATAGTTTTTTGAGACATCATATTTTTCATCATAACATTTTTTTCTATATCTTTATAAGTTAAAAATGTTAATGAAAATAATGATCAATCAAGTGTAGGATTCATAACAATTTATATGTTATCAATATTTATTTTGGGGATTATAAAAAATATTCAACTATGATAACTATCATTAAATAATTATCCTCACATTGAGCCTTATTATCTTCTTCCACATTATATAAATTTTAGAATTTAAATTCCATTTCATTAGATTTCATACATGGAATATAATATTTTTTTAAAATCACAATATATTCATTCAAATAAATATTTTATATCTCTTTCGACTTGATGGTATTTTGAAATAGTTACCACCACTGGTTTATATATCTTTTTTAAAATATGAATAACCATGATGATGTTTTCTCCATAATTACACTCTAATAAAATAAATATAATCTCTTAAGAATTTATCCATTATTATGTCATCATTGGAATAACGTACCAACTAAATGAAGGTGCTATTATCCCCATTAAGAATACTAAAGTGGTTATTCCTTGTTTATGGGTAACCATTTTTTACATACATTAAATGATATTTTTCACATTTGTTAAAATCTGTAAAATAGAAATAATTTTTTAAAAAAAACAAGAAATTCATTATCATCATTATTTAAACAATCACCACCCTTTTCATGAATTTTGGATCGGATTTCATTATTATTTAGAATATATTATTTGAAAGGGAATATATAATTATTAACAACAAGCTACTAATATATGATTTTTTTATATATCATGTTTTTCAAAAATATAGTCCTACAAATTTTATATTGGATGGAAATTTAACCAATTATTGAATAATATCACGAGTTTTATATAGGTAAAAGAAATGATCTCAACATATGTTTATATAAATGAAATTCCCATGTTTTTTGATAAATCATGATCTCCTAACAAAAGTAAAACATAAAAATAAGTTTATGCATAATATGATGTTAATTTATTAAATGATTTCCATTTTATAAGATACCACCTATGAAAGATATATTTTTAGTAGTAATTATGATATTAGGTACCTAAACATTAAATTATTGTAGAAAATTAAAAATTAAATTATTAAATAAAAAAATATTATTTATTAAGAGAATGCACATGATTCTTATTGTAAATAATTAGGGATTTGAAAAGTTAAAATCAGAACCTTTATCAAGTGATTAATATGAAATTGTAATGGCTGGGTACATATAATGAATAAAATTTTCGATGTGTTGAGACTACTAAATAAATAAATTTTGCAAGGGTTGGAGTCCAAATCAATGATTTAATAATCCCTTATAAAAAATGAATTATGTGAAACACATATCTAATATGTATTTAGGACATAAATTTTTTTCAAAGAGAACTTTCTAGGTTTGTATACATTGTTTCCAATGGTAAACTTGTTCTAAAATAATGCTTAATTTTTCATGGAATATATAGAGGATCTACATGTTATATGGACATCATATGTAATTAGAAAAATTCCCCATATTAGAAATAATATATTCATAATACAATAAATACATGTAATATGTATGTATTTATTTAACAATTGACAAAAATAAGTTTCATGCCTTTTTGGTAAATTTCAATATGATAACAACTAATGGATATAGTATAATGTCAATTAAATGAGGTCTCACGTGCCTAGAATATCATATTGAATTTACCTATAATGATGTTAAACAATATTAAATTATAATATTTGATATTTAAAATGGTATGATAATGGAATACAAATAAGAATGATGAAGATAGATAAATAATACCTCTATTTAGTGTTTATAATAGTTTATAAAAAGTGTAATATGAGATAGTTTCTGTAACATTCCTTGGTTAAAATATCAATGGTATAAAAATAAAAAATAACTATAACCATTGTATTATATATAGTAGATGTTTAAAATATAGTTTTGTTATAACACACACAAGGAAACAAAACTACCTGGGGACTCGACCAAATGATGCACAACCCTATTCCAACCCCCCCCCCCCTCCCCATGCCACTACATCCACCTACGAGGGGAATAATTTATTTGTTTAATTAAATATAAATTATTTATCTAAATTAGTAAAACAAATGATAATGACAAAGAATACTTAAATCACTGCGGCTTATTTCCCTTTAGTAAAACATTGGATAAAAACTCTTCCTGAAAAAAGAGTGATAAATGTGAGACACACCTAGGGAGAGATTTGAATAGTGAACATAAACTTGGTTTGAGGGGGAATGAGAAGATATTTTGTGTATTTATTAGTGTCATGAGTGGAACCCAAATGATACATAGTCATCTAAAACTTTGACATACTCAAATACACAAAAACCCTGTGAATATACTCTAGTATTTCAATTATACTCATTGAATAACCATCCATTTTAGGATGAAATTTTATACTTTGCCTAAATTGGGACCCCATGGGTTTATGGAGGCCTTAAAATATCCGTATATGATGAGTTAATTAAGATATGATTCTATTCTTGTAGGTACCCAATGAAAATGAAATATAACATATATAGTAAAATAGTTGATCCTCATGAATAATCAATAAATTTGAATCGTTTATATGATGTTTCAGTGCAACATATTCTATGATATGACCCCTTAGGGTATAGGGTAACCATATGATGATGTCTTAGGACAACTATTATAACTTCCGTACATAAACTAGAATAGTTTCATGTTTTCCATGTAGTCATTGGTGCATAGCCATTATCCAATAAATGTTATGGTAGCAAGTGGAAAACCCAAAAATATCATTTCTCATCCCAAACTATTTAAAATGATGTATAATGTTAATATATATATTGGTAAACCCTATATTAACCTCCTAATACGTGGTATGGGAGTATATCATGAACATAACTCCTAGGGAAGTAGGGACCATCACTCTTTCATGATGGTAAATCTTAACTTCCACATTATGAGACCATACCAAGACTAGTTCATCACCCACGATCCATTCATAAATCACATGTCATTCAAAATATTACTCTAGGAAAACTTTTTCCTAGTCTAGTAGTGATGTAGTAATAATAATCTTTTCATAGATTACAACCTCTTAGACAAATGACACCTATACCTACCATTAAATTAGTTTGTTTATCACCATACACAACCCATTAGACTTGTGAACTCCATTCACTTGAGTCATTAAAATAAGATATTATTGGATAAAATTATATACCACAAGACATATACCATATTAAAACTGATCATTTTGGGATCATTACCCAATGGATCTATCACAAGATCACGGTAAACATAGAGAATATGTACCATAATATTTGGTGGTTGATATATATAATAATTGTATTTAATAAAAGATAATGAAAACAAAAATTTTAGGCACGATCCAAATTCTTTGTATTACAATCATGGGCATGGAAATTTTCTTTATTGGGTTATGGATAATGAGGGTCATAGGAGACTACCAAATCTCACTGCATTAGAATATCTCCTTAACTGACCCATGAGGCATTTGAAAATACATTATAACATTTATTTGGATTTGAATGAAATTTAAGTAGATGACATGAGAACCATTAAGCTTTTAGAAGGACTATTCACATTGATCCTTACCCTAAAACATCACTCCCTACTTAGTTATCCCTATAGTGGTAAATGAAAGGAATGATAAATTCAAAATAAAACACATATAATACCCATATAGGATAAAAAACAATAGATGTCTTATAGATTTCGGAGTCATTCCCATACCATTATTTTTGTAAAATATGGATCCCTAAACCAAACATGGGTTTTACTATTCAGTTACCCTATCTTGTATAAAGAGAGTTATAAAATATTTTTTCATTCCATAATAATGTTATTAGTTATAAATACACTATTTATTTGAAAATTTAATTAGTTATTTATCATATAAAAGGTTATAACTGTTTCTAGATATAATGTGAACCTTGGGATTTTATTATAGTAATATTAATCAAATATCATATAGTACATACACACCATATTGATTTTTTGTAAAATTTTATGACTATCTATTGATGTTCGTTCAGAATCATTATAAGTTATTCTCATGATATGCACACTCAGTTATCTCTAGTAGAGGAAATCATGGGGACTATCTAGATAATAAGAACACCACATGCTTTACATTTCATTTGATTTTCTTATATTGGAGCATCTAAATTATTCTCTCTACTCGATATCATTATCAATTTGTATCATTTTATATCATATATTTATTCATGATGATAACCCTGTATCATATGATCATTAAAACATAATATAAATTAGGTGAATAATTGATTATATGAAATTGATTAAATGATCAATCCTAAAATTTTTCACTTTAAAAAGATAGAAGATATCTTTTTTCACATGATTGGAATAACAGTCCCTTCATTAAATGAATATCCTTGTTATATGAGAAAACATGAATCAAATAATATCAAAATAATTATTAATAAATCATTAAAATATAATGATAAAATGTATTAATCACTATGAGAAATCACAACAAAAAAGATTATATTACAAAGAACATGTTCTTAAGTGGTTATTGGGGAAATCACTTATACCTATCTCTATAGTTTCCATGATGTGTGTCCAAATTATAACTATTAGATAATTAATATGACTCACTATTATCCTGGTAATGAACTTATAACAACAGGAAAAATCTGTTTAAAACATTAAATCTTTTGATAGCAATATTAATAAAAAATTGTGTGTTTCATTTTATTTTAGAGAAATTATTAAAATAATATAAATTATTTGTAACCATTGTAATCTAGTCATTGAATTGGGTATGCATGAATATTAGTAACCATGTAATGAAATATATTTACAATTTTCATACTCTTTACAAATGTAATGATTAATTTATAGGAAAATATCACCCTTTTTGTTGAAGAAAATTATAATTAATTTATTCTATATTTTGAAATTTTATTTTATAAAATTAACAACATTTCTGAAATCATCAAATAATAAATAATATATTGTAAAATTTAGTAATTTTCTGAAATGATTCTTTTTCCATAAATATTATGAAAAACCAATTTTTCAAATAGAATCATATATTTTCATTAAATCATATAAAATATATTTCCCACTCTATTTTTTATTATTGTTAATTAAAATTAATTTTATCTAGTATAATATAATTTAATCCATTTTAAAAAGTAATATTCATGATATTTATATATGTTAATTATCTTGATTAAAATAATTTTTTTGAAAACTAATTTTCATCACGTTTTAATTTTGTATTAATTTTTTTACACATATAAATATTTAATATTAAAAAAATAAAACTATATTTTGAATCAATAGTTCCGAATTTATTATATAGGACCCTTTTTAGTTTCAGTCATTATTAGTAGAATACTTGATAAATATTTTTCTCGTCGATAAGGTTAAAAAAGTCGTAACATTGTTAAATATTTGGGAAAAATCATAAAAATTTCCCTAAAATACTTATTTATCATATTGAAAAAGTTAATTTCATCCATTTTCATCTTTCAACTTAAATAATGTAACTTAGAGCCATTTATGTTCTATTTTTTCCTTTATAGCATATAAGTGAAAGATAATGTAAAAATTCAATTTTTACACTTTAAATATGTTTATTATTGTTTGATAGGAGTAAAAAATTTATATTTGTTTCTTAATTATTACATTTAGTATTAATAATAGTTTTATCATAGTATTTTTTTTTTGTTTTTTAGTGATTTAATATTTACATTATATGCTTACGCAATGCTGACACAGTGTTTGTACAAGCACTCACAAGTTATGCATATTATTTAAAAAAAATAAAATAAATTTTTTTTTAAAGTGATAAAGAGTCCCATGAATTTGATATATAAATATTACATATTATAATGATTTTAAAAAATCAAATTTGTATACTAATATTATCATATTTTATTAAATATAAAATTATGTAAATAGTGCCAAGAATGACATAAATGATATTTTATGGTAAATATAATTTAGAAAATTATATAAAAAATTATAAAAATATATAAAGAGATGAATTGGGATTATAAATTGTATAAAATAAAATCATTTCTTCATTTATAAGCTAGTATTCAACTTAAAAGAAAAATTAGAACCATTCATTATTGAAAAAGTCATTTCTAACGTTAACATTAATGTGGCTTAACAAAGGGGTTAAACAAAAAGATAACTCTTAAATTGTTATCTAAAAAACTATAAATTATATTTTTTGGCTTTATAAAAAAAATTAAACACTTATAATTGAATATATTTCATTTTTATCCATTTGATATTATTTATAATCATATTATAATAAATTATTTTATGTATTTAAAAAATGACATTACTGAAATTTTATAATAAATAATAATATATTTAATTATTTAAAATAACCAAAAATTATTTCATCGACCATGTTAATTTAATATTATTTAAAATATAAATCATGTTCTATTTATATTTCAATTATCTTGTAATAGTAATTTTTCCCCCTAAATAGTAAAAAATTATGTTATCATGGTAATTATCAAAAGGGTTAAAGGGGGATTCAATCAAAATGATTATGGTGAAAACATCACACAAACAAGTCAAAATATTTATTTATGAAAATATTTCAAAAAAATTTATCTTACCATCAAATGTTATATTTCATTTCCATTTCAAAAGGAAAATTATTTTTAATTAATTTTATCATCTAAGAAATTCCAAGAACTCCCTTTCCTCAATTATAAAAAGAATCCCCCTCTAATATTATCCCAACACATGAGGAGTCATTTAGTTTAGAAAATACCTACCAAAATACCTGACCGGTTTAATACATGATATTATATACTTCTTTTCCATCCAAAATACAATCCCTTAACTTAATGTGTAATGAAATATATGTTTCTCAATGAATATGATGTTAAATATCAATCTATGGAATTTGAACTGATGGTGAGGGGTTATTATCTAAAATTAACTTGTCTGATACTAATGTCTTGTTATAAACCTATTGTATTTTATGAGATATAACTATTTTCATTTTATATTTTATTTCCTGAATTTATTAATGTCCATGATATTTAAAGTATTATTTGAATTTATTCTTTAATGGGGCTTATGATTCAAAAGATAACAATGATGTAAGAGATTTTTAATTCAATATAATTTCAATTAGGTTTGTTTAGGAATTAATTACCATTATAGTAAATTATATGATCATTTATTAATAAATACCGTTCATTTTTAATTCTATATTTGTTTCATGAAAATTCATTTTTTCCTAATATTTAACTCAATCTATATACCCAAGAGAATAAATAAGTTATTTTAAATAACTATGACTTCAGATTGTTTTTTAGTCTATAATCTAATTTTATTCCAAGATCTTTATTTCTAAAACGTTTTAAAGAATGTTTTTATTATTCTACTATTAATTATTTATTTCATTTATACCCTTGTTTTACATTATACAATACTATTAAAAAGCAATCCTATTTTATTTTTCTAAATGAGGAACATTTGAATTTTTACCAAAAATGTGAAAATAATATTTATTTAACATTCTCGGTATAAATTAAAAGTTTACGTCTTACAAGAAAATCAATGATTTAGATCTTATTTTTTATTTTTACAAGTTTCATTCCAAAAAAATATTACTATAAAATGTTGAAAATTTCTATATATAAAATTAGTGCTTCCAATGTGAAAAGTGTATTTTCTATAAGAAATATTCCAAGTGAATTTTTTTTAATTTTCATCTAATATAACATCCATAAAAGTTATTAACGCAATACTGAGGATATTTTCCAATGAAACCATCAGTAATATTTCCCTCTATGTTTCTTTATTCTGATGAAAATAGGTTTATGAAACTAGTTTCATTTCCCTGGATAATGCATTGATGAAATGATGAAATGTTTATAAATTGCATTTCTTACTCATAGTTTTACATATAATGAATGTTTTATTATATTATTGAAGAACATTTATGGTTTTCAATATGTAATGTGTTGGACTGGAAATATATTTCCCAAAAATTAATTGGGTGAAGATGGATATCTCATGAGATAATAAGTATGTGAATTTGGAATGAACCTAGTATGGTAAGTGAATTTTTTTACAATGAAAATATTTTGAGTATTAATTTTCTAGTGATATGATATAATATAGAGTTAACCCAATCCACTGTGATATACAAGGTGGTAATCGTTGACTTATTTAATTATTTTCCACATGTATGTGTATGCATCAAACATTTATCTTAATTCATATTTTCACTTAATAAGATCATGTTCAAGGATTAATTTATGATTCATAATCTAAAAACTACCATGACCTATTACTTGACTTGATATAATGATCAATAATTTGTTGGGTATTGTTTTAAAATTTTTATCTCATTATCACAAACACATATCTTCTTGTTATGTTTGAGTAATCATAAATATCTATGTCGTTTACCATTACTGAATATTCGGTCTCATCCTTCATTATTTTTTTTCTTTCCATCGGATATTATGTAATGTTTTAAGAGTGATATGTCTAAAAAGAGTTCTAGTTATGATGAAAATACTAGGAAATCATTTAAATCTCTTGAAAACATGTTTAATATGTATCAACGATTCCAAATACATTAAAATATTTTGATAATCAAATGGATCATAATTTAATGCAGTGAATATTATTCCATTATGACATTATTTCCATGTATGAAAATTATATATCAATATAGTTCATATCAGAGTTGGGTTTAGTCAATATTCTGATATTATGATTGGGGAAAATCCGCAAAAAACCTACTGATTGACCTACATATGGGATAAAATACTAATGTTTATGTAAGATAATATTTATTGTTTTTAATAGTAATGTTTCCACGTCTTGATACAATATGTAGAAATTTTTTTATCATTGATGAATCGAGGTGTAATATCCCTGAAAATAGTTGGATAACTGTATCATATCTATATTTTTGGAGTATAGTGAGTGTTCCCTCACTATGCACCTAGTCATATTCTTTTGGGGATCTACATGGGTTAATTTACATTTTCATTATTATTAATTCTGATGGATTTGAAAATATAATGATAATATATGGCCTATCTTAAACCTAATGTGTCAAATATTTAAATGATTTTTTAATGATTTTAACATCCTATAAATGACTTCTCATGATTATTTTTTTCCCACTATAATAAAAAATTCTTAGAAATTCTTTTTTGGTTTTATTTAATCGCTGCAACCAAAAGGAGCCATGTAAATGGGGAATGTGATGGATAATTATGTGATTATCCACATAATAAACTAATTAAAATATGATTTGGATGGAAAAAACTTGTTATTATTTCTAATAAGATATCATGATAGGTGATTAACAATTAAAACATCAATGAGTCTTTAAAAAAACTAATAGGAAGTCGAACATTTATTAAAGTTTATTTGGTAGTGACCGTTGATTAACGAACATTCAATTTTATTCAAATCAAAAAAATTGAAGGAACATGAAATATAATTTCTTAAAATAAGGGGAAAACGATTTTTTTGTTGAAATGAAGGTCATAGAGTATGGATTTATTAATGAATTCAATTTATTATGGGTGGGGATCATGATAATTAAACAAGTAATTTCTAAAATCAAAGGTTTAACTCTTAGAAAAATGTAGGATGATTGTAATTCCATTCATTGAAGTGAATGTATTTAAGTTTGAATGTATTGGGACTCAATAATCATATAATAGAACTACTATATAATTTGTATTTTGTGTTTTATAGGAAAATATTTATACATAAAATAAAATTAATATTTCAATATAAATAAAATGATTTATTACATATTGTTCTTTGTTTGGAAGGTATTTTATGTAATTATTCCCTAGGATTATTTCCACATTAATGTGGGTATTACAGCTCCATGTAAACATGAGAACCATGAAAAGATTTTATGATACTCCAAAATATTTTTCTATGGTTGGATAACATTCTAAGACTTAACACATAGTATATTTAATGTCAACTGTGAGTACTCATCAGTCGACGAGACTATATCTCAAGATGTTTTCTCTTTGTAATCTTCAGCCGAGGAGGTCATGATAACATAACCTGTATAAGCAATTTCACATATTAACATGTCATTGGATATTCCTATTTGTGAGAATTTTGAATGGTCATTAGACTTTATTAATTTTCGTTAATTTATTTCATGACTCATTATCTATTTTTTATCATTATTAAATTCTATTTTCATATAGTTACTAGAATATATATTATTCTCAAGAATAGGGGATATTTTAATTCACCTATTTTTGATTGTATAATGATAATAAATATTTATTCACAAAATTTTGAATAAAGTATATTTATTTTCATTAATGAATATTTAATATAAATTTACTCATTATAATGTGAATTGAATAATTATTTTTTAATTAATATTTATCAAATAATAATTTCAGTTATTGATAAATTAACGGAGGAAATCTAGTAATAAAATGAAACAACTATTGAAAAATATTAATATGGTAAAATAATATTTATCATTGCCTCAATATGTAAAATCTATAAAAATTAATATCTTTAATAATGTATATTGAATGAGTTAATATTAATTTTATAAAAAAATTTGAGGGCCATTATAAATTTAAAAAAATTCTACTCCTTATCATTATAATAGGTTTTTATTTATATTCTATAAGTTTAATTGAAAAATGTGAATTGAGAATTGTTGAACACAACAAAATTCTCCCTAAAATTCCTCCTTCTCTCCTCCTCTCATGAACGAGTAGAACGAGATAGAATAATTTAAAATGGAAGGAATTATAAGGGGACTAGATGAATGACACATGATTGTATAGACACTATAATAAGAATCATCATTCCTTCCGTGTCACTCAAAAATAAAAGGAGAACATGTGGATCACTTCTAGAGGGACTCAAAACATGGATATTACAATCAAAAGAATGGTAATCCGAATAAAGGGATTTTTCATATTTTCCTCATAATCATCAATGAATGTTCGTAATAAAAGTTGAAATATCATTTGATATAATATAAATTCAATATGAAATTAAGGTGGAATAATCCACTCTTGGTTTCAATATGGTATGATCACATCCATTTGATGAAGTATATTTCAATTAAAATTTTTAGTAACAACTTATTTAAATTGATAATAAAAACATGACTATTATTAGGGAGGGTCGTGGAAGTATCCCAATGGATTTGACATGAAAATTGGGAATGATGATCCACACTATGCATGACACATGTTTAGCACAAAGTTAGTAATAACTACGCCCCATTACTATTTTCCCTAGATTAGGGTGTTGAATTTATTGTAAACCATTAATGGGGGCATAGAAACCATGAAATCATGGATAAAGAAAACTATAAAGGCTTGAAATAGTCTGCAAAACTAGGCCAGTACCCAATAAAGATATGGGAAACATGCATATCTTAGAAAGAAGAGTTTTTATAGTCGGTGAATGGTTTGGAAAATCATGCTTCAAAACCATGTTCCAATTAAAAGTGAGAAATTAGTAGTTTTTCCCCCTTACCATTTTATAATTTCAGAAGATTTTAATTATAATATAATCCCAATATTCCTTATGTGCAAACCAAAGGTTCCCCACTCTTCCAAGGATCAATCTCCTTTTTTCAATAGGAAATTGAGGTATTGTTTAGAGTGAATCAAATCCCAAGGAAATTATATAAATACTAATTCTTCTATTTTCAATATTGAGCCATATGTGGATGTTATACTTCCTCAAAATCTCTTAAATCCAATTTCTTGGTAGCTCATATACTTGATGATTGTTTTCATTTTAGTTTGAATTAAATGTCGTAGTTGGACAATTGGTTTCCTACGAGTTTGTGGTAGTAGGTCTTCAAGAATTCTCCCATAATTATGATGTTATTCACGTGTATGTGGTTCATCCCTTGCACTATAAGGATATGTTTTTCATTTATTGAATAATAAAAGTAAATTATTCCCCAAATTGATGTGTGAGACCCTTCACAGACCCCATTGGGTCAGTTGGGGATTTCAAGACTGGGCTTATGGTCACCCATGGTGTGTGCTAGCCCCTTGAAAATTGTGAAATGAGTTCATAAATAATGAATTAGTGGGTTTATGTGATTTAATGACATTTATTTCTTATTTCCATGTTAGCATGATATTAAGTGTGGATTTCTTAATTTTTGAAAATTTAAATATGTTATGATATGATTAAGGATAAAAGTGATTAGAGGAATAGAGACATTTCTATACAGTTAAATCATTTACCTAAATTTTTAATACTAATTATTATTGATAAATGTAAAATCTTACTGTTCAATAAAGTGAGTTGATGTTTTGAGTATAATGATAATTGTGACAATGAAAAATAAATATAATTGTGATCACATGTTTCTTTAGTTTAAAAAATGTCACTATTGTTAAACCTTGGGAAATGTGATTAATGGTATTGATGATATGTTGTACCAAGTATCCTAATCATTTGGTTTTTGTAGACTATTTCTCTAGGAACCATGGATACATTGTATGGTTTTGATGCATGAAATATTTTATATCCTCGGATGTTGGGGACATGATATATGAGCATGGATTATTTGTCTATGTTCTAATGGTGGGTACATGGTTTAGGTACTAGGACTGATTCTCTAAGTTAGTTAATTTATCATGGATTAATATAATGAATGAAAAATTAAATTAATGGGTTAATCCCCAATGTTATACTGTCTATAGACAATAATATGTTTATGAATGATTTATTTTAAGTGTATCATGGTGGATCTGTTGGTTCATATGGCTATTTTGTGACCTTTATTATATAATATGTATATTTAATTTCTCACATTACCTATTTCATTTATATATTAGAAAAATTAGTTAACAGATTGAATATTTGATTAGGCATTATTGGAGGTGTCCAACTATTTTTTACTCACACACTATTTTCTCTGCCTATAATACCAAAGAAGATGTCGTTGTTATAGGTTTGGATATTTAAAAAGGTAACATGTTTTATGGTTTACATGTTACGGAGCATGGATGAGGACTTCAAATCGTATTAGGACTTGAACTGGAATATTTTTAGTTTGGATCAATTCTGATTTTTCTTTTGAAACTATGGACTATAATGAAAATCATTTTCCAAATATATTTTTAAGTTGATAGTTTCGAAGTTTGAGAATATGGTATGTGTTTCAAGGTTACTATTCATTATTTTATTGTATTCCATATTTTGATTTTTTTTTGTACATATAATCTAGTAAATAGGGTATATTCACTCCATATGACTCTTTAGTCCCTCACTACTTGTTACTAGCCTATGGAATACAAGGTGAACACTTGAGATCGTGTGATGAACTGGCTCGGGGAACCGGTTTATTGGTAATGTAGATGATATGTTATAAATTGGTATCATATAATTTTTCAATTTTTTAAATTAATATTTGGGAAGGCTATATGAGAGATTATAATGATTTCTTCATTGGTTATTAGCATGTAAGTATGATTAAATAACCATTTTAAGTGAAAACCCCAATTTTCTTAGGATGGTATTGTTTTTATTGATGTTTTTTATATGTCCTGATGTTATATAACATTGGATGAATCACATGATGTGTGAAAATGCTTATTTTGATGTTTTACTCAACATCCAACATGGAATGGGGTTGTGTATTAATAAATCGTTTTAGGAACACAATGATTTATGTTTCATGAATCATGTTTGGAACACGTGGATCAGCTTGTGGGTTATGAAAAATAAAACACATTTCTTTTTATTTTGTAATTTAAAAATAAACAACCTAACCAAGATGTTGAAATTGTTTAAATTGAAAATATTTTTAAATGAAATAGTGAAAATACCTCAAAACTAATTTGTTTAAATTATTATAAACATAATAATTTTGAAATATTATATAATCTGATGTTTGATGTTTGTAATGTTATATTACCTTGCATTATCCATAACCCCTAATAGAGATGGTTGGGGGTAGTAATTGTGATATGATTTTGATCATTTGGATTATGTCTGTGGAATAGTTTTTTTATGGATAGTTGTGACCCCACACAAATATACAACTCTGAAAATAACTTTCTTATGCTATGAAATTTTTGTTTGGAATTATAGAGAGATTACACCACATTAGCGTTTACATGTAGAGAGACATCATTCTTAAGGGGTCTTCTCAATGGCTTGTTTGATGAAGTGAGATTAATTTATGGAGTGAAATATAGACTCAGCGGATGCTGTTTTTTTTTTCATTGTGTCCAAGACCAGACATGTCGGTTAGGGAGGCCAGCCACTACCCAATGTTGATGAAGCTATTCTGAGCCCGGACTAGATGAATCTTTTCAAAGAAGTTGTATTTTTTTGAGGAGGAGGACAAATGTTGTATCACAAAGTCAAACTCAAGGTATTTTTTGGGGCCCAACTATCAGGGCCTGATACGGAAGGGAGGGGAGAAGGATGAATGGTGGGAACGTTTATGGTGCAAGGAGGTCCCCATGAATATGTGCATTCTCGTGTGGAGGGATCGTCGCCAATCAATTCTCGTAGAGGATAACATACAGAGGAAGTGAATTCAGTTAGCATCCTACGATTGCACAAATATGCAGGTGTAGATAGTGGTACATATATTTATTAGGTGTGAATGGGATGCATGTATATGGTCGAGCATCAATAGATGTGGAGAAATGATGGAGAGCTCTCATCCATGTAGGGGTTTCTTGCGGACGGGTTTTGGGTAGTGGAGCAGCAGGGCATGGAAAAAAATAGCAGAATCATCATGGTTACTACAGTCTTCTGGACACTGTGGGAAGCCCGAAATAAGTCCAGGACAGAGGTGTGCTCGATGGACTCGCTTCTCCAGGTGTGTATGAAGTTTTTTCTACATGGATTGGGATCACTGTTGAAGGGGGTCCAACAATGTATTCAGTTCGGTAATACCACGAACAACCAAGTTACTCGACCGGCACATCAGGGCTATTGGGTACGACAGAACCCACCATTGAATGACTTTAAACATAATGTAGACAACACTTTGGTGGGGGAAATTGTGTGGAGGAGGTCTAGTCTAAGACAAGTATGGTTCAGTTTTATTTTCATTATGAAACTTTAATGTGTCGGGGATTTTAGTGGGTGCAGAAGTAAGATCCATGCAAACTGTTCTAATGTTATGAAAAAGATTATCAGTGGGGTTATCAAAGGTGGAATATGACTCCGAGGTGTTGATTAGGGCCTTTTAGCGTAATTTTGATCCACCATGGATTGTGACATACCTTATACATAGCTATGCCTCGGATATTTCTAGAGGATGTTCAGTTTGGCATATTCATAGAGAGGGAAACTTCATGGCAGATGCATTGTCTATATGAGGTCATCCTGAGGACCCCCTTTTTGTTTTTTCTAATTTGGGGTTTCTTCTATACAAATGTAACATTTTTTTTCTTGGGGACACACTTGGGCATCATCACATTCGGCCTCCTTGAGTTCTTGTATTAGGGGAAGGGTGTTCTTCCATCATCCATATAATAAAATAAAAAAGCAATTATCATCATGAAGACATCAGGTAATTTTTTTGGAATGTATCCCTAGTAGGGTAAGAAGAACCCAAGTTGGTTATAGGTACTATTGGATAATTGATTCAAGATAACATCACATGTTTTATGATTTTTATGTAGAGAGTACAAGGGAGGATAGTTTTGAGATTATTTTATCTCATGATATAGTTCCAACTACAACATCCTCTTTTGTTTATCAAACAGGTAGGAACATAGGCATCATAGTTTTTTATTGATTCTACCCAAATGGTACTAGATAACATGGCAACTCGTATAGATAAATTATTCATGTTTGAAGCATATATATTACAGAGACTATGGAATCTTTTGGTGGGATAAACCAGTGTATGGTGAAAATTAGGGGTGCACATTCTGGAATGACTTTCATAAAAAGTTCCAGGAGTATTTCTACACATAGACTTTGAGGAAAGAGAGATTCATATAGTTTGTAAACATAAAATAGGGGACTTTGTTAGTGATGGATTATATTTTCTCATTCAATGAGTTAATTCATTTTGTTTCAGAATTATTAAATGATGAGTTACCTGTAGTGACAAAATTTTAGGATGGGCGTAGATGTGTGATCAAATCTAAGGTGAATATTTTTTATTTATAGTTATTTATTGAGATGGTGAATTTAGATAACACTTATTAGTGGAACATGAATGAGAATTTTAGTAGTGGATAGGTAGGACAAGATTGATGACATTGTTGTATGCATTCTAATAGTAGGAGGAGTCATTATAATACATTTTTGTAGAAATGTCATGGGTATATTAGCTAGTGATGTCGATCAATGTCCACCTTAAGTGATTGATTATTATGATATCAGTGTTCCAAACCAGGTCGGAAACATGGTCAATGTCCATGACCACTAGTGTAGTTCGGTTCATGTAGTATGATGGGTCCTGTAAAGAGGTTATTTTGGAACCCTCATTATATGTGTGGTTATGGAGGGGCTAGGCCAATATAGATCACTGATAAGTGATTTACTAGACCAAATTAGTCTGGTAGTTGGAGTTATATTGGAGATATTTACTGGGGATGTGAAATTTATCTTTAGAAAAATAACATCAATATCATAAGGGTAGTAAAACACATTGTAATCAGACTAAATCATAAGTAAGAGGGATATGGAAACTCCATGTTGTTTAGCATTCACCTGTTAGTGGTGAGGCTATATCATCAACTGTTAGAGGTGAGATTATTATATAATCTATTCTAGGTATTGATTTATATTATATTGTGTCTCCATATTCAGTTTTACCTTCCTGTATTGTAAATGGTTCAGGCCTTAAGGAATAGTTTATATATTGTGTTACCTTAATTTACATGTTGTTATGGGTGAAATAAGAGGTTATATAATATTGTAAGGAGTGTGTCATTGAGGATGGTGGGTACCATCTCCTTTGGGACCTATTTGTGCTTGATATGTCAAGGTTTTACTTGATAGTAAGAGTATATTGGTTAGTTGTGTACCAAAATCACATCAATTGATACTATAGGAGGGAAACCTTCAAAAATACTAAGGGTTACATTTATGTTCACCATTGTGAGTTGGATATTTTGATAGGGAATTAATTTCTAGTATTCTAGTGGAAGGATAATCTCATATATCATATTGTGAGTCTTATGATTTATTTTGGGGGAGTGTAGAATAATATTTTCTCTCATATATTGGATCAATTTGGGGATGTGTTTCATAAGTATTTTTCTTAATTTCCACTCGAGAGTGAAATTGATTTTAAGATTGAATTGATGCCAATAATTGAGATAAACACTATTCTACCTAATAGAATATGAACATAAGATCTTTAGGAGATTAAGAATTACAATCTTGTGATAAGGGATAATGGTTTTATCGATCCAAATATGTAATTGTGGAGATATATGGTATTATTTTGTATAAAATCCTATAAAACATTGTGTTTGGGTAATGATTATTGGAAATTTTACAACATGATGATAGATAACTTATATATTCTTCCATATATTATTTATATTTTCACCATCCAAGGGGTACTTGTGTGTTCTCTATGATATATTTGATATTCGGGTATCGTTAGTCAAGGGTGAATCCCTGTAATATACACATTCATCTTTTAAATGTTGGTATGGCATATTTTATTTCTTGGTGATGTAATCTTGGCTAATAATTTAACCTTTAATGTTTGTGGATTTGATGAACAAATTTTTGCACACATATCTAGATCAGTATGTTTTCATTTTTTTACATCTTGGTGTACTCTAATACTCAGGATGATAATTCCAAATGTTTGAAATCATTCTGAGTACACTTATATTGCATCATATATAAACCAAGATATTTAATATTCATATATTGATTGACTAGGTATATTTATTGTGTCACATCATCTCATAGGATAGTGTGTTTGTGGACCCAGAGAATGTTTGAACTATTGTTTATTGGGAGCATCCAATTTTTTTTGATATTTAGATATTTTTATTCCTAGAATGATACTTCTAAAAGTTCAACAGAGATTTTATTGATGTAGTAGAACCACAATCAGTCTTTAATGATAATAGAATAAAGTTTGAGTGGTCTGAGGTATGTGAGAATTTTTTATATGAGGTAAAGAGGCATATAACCATAAAACTGATTCAAATTTTACTAGAGCCGTCTGTGGAGTATACCATGTATTGTGATGTATCTGTTGTCTGGATTTTAGAATAATTGATAATGGTAGATCAATTTATGTTGTATTGATCTTGAAAATTAAGGTAGCATTAAAAAAATACCCTACACATGATTTGAAGCTATCCATCATGGTTTATACCTTTTATTTTTGATGACATTATATTCTATAGGATATGTCTGTTGATAATAGTGATCATAAGAGCCTCAAATACATATTTTCTCTGCATAATTTAAATATTAGTTAGTGGATATTGGTTGATTATATGAAATCATTTTATGTTGAGCTTGATTATATACCAGGAAAGGAGAATAGTGTTCATAATGCTTTTATATGGAGGAAATAGAATTAGTCTATCCAAAATTATAGTTTTTAGTGGATGATATAGGCCTTATTCATTGGGGAACATGTAGGTGTTTATGAGGATATGATGTAGTTAAACAAGACATATTTATCTACTAATCCCTTTATTTCGAGAAAGATCAAGACTATATAGTATAAGTATTATAATTCATGACATTGTGGGAAAAAATTGTTGGTGGGAAGTTACCTCTTGACTGAAACAGAGATGATGATTAGATCATCCATGTTCAAGGTTGTGTTATTATACCTACAGGTATGCATGAGGATATGATCTGATAGTTTCATACCTTGAAGTTGGTGGTGCACCCAAACCGTTCCAAAATATACCATGACCTTATTATATAATATAGGTTGTTGAGAATAAAGAAGGGAATTTTAGGTTTTGTGAAGGGATGTTTCACACTTCAAAAGGTGAAGAATGGGTATCAAAGATCTTCTAGTATACTACTACCATTTCCTACTGTAGAATAGAAGTGGGGTGAAGTAATTATATATTTTTTGTTTGGATAAAAAAAGACTCATTTGAAGAATTATATGATACATATGATTTGGATTAGTTTTAAAATATATAAAATTTGTTTTGGATCATGGAGATGATCATTGTGGATCTGTTGGTTGACTTGTATGTATGAGATATAGTGCCTTTTCAAAAGGGTTCCGTAGAGTATGATCTAAGATATAGTGTCATGGTTTACATTTAACTTCAACAAATGTTTAATGAAGTGATATTGTATAAAAGAGTTCTCAATTAAAAAATTTCACCAATAGGAGGATGAGAAATAATAATGTACTATTAATGTTTTATAAGACATGATAAGATCTTGTGTCCGCGATTTTGGATAAATATTAGAAATTCACTTGGTTTTTATTTTGTTTTCCTAAAATAATACTTATCAGGAATCTATTTATATGGAACCATAAGATGTGGTTCATGATAGGCCTTGTAGATAACTTTTGTATTGGGTACAAGATGGAGAATCAGAGTGGTTTTGGAAGCGTCTCATTTTGTGGATGTCGGAGAAGGTTCAATTGATTTGGAAGTGTATATAAATGTCTAAGAGAAGAAAGAAGTCATAAAATGATATGTACTTTCAAACTCTTGATTTTATAACGAGTGTCAATTTTTTTTTCACTTGGTGTCTCCATAATTGGGTCGCAATTATATGGGGAAGAAGGGAAGGTTGGTATCCATTTATGTGTGGCTGTTTGAAATAGTTTATATGATCACTCTTGTAGAATATAAGTTGTCCCTTCTAATTAGTATAGTGCCATGCATGATGTTTTCCATGTGTCCCAATTTTTTATGTATGACCCCAACCCATCCCTTGTTATTGTCAATGATGATGATGTTGGAATAGAAAATGATGCATCCTTTGAAGAGAATCTATTTCTTAGTGTATATCATAGTGACAATAATATTCACGGTAACACTATTTTATTATACTGAGTTTTATAAGAACATGGTAATGTTATAGAGAAAAAAATGGGAGAGTGTCGAGGATACGAGGTACTAGTGTCTCGATATTTTTAAATTTTCGGCCCCATGATGATTGGTAGAGGAGCTTGAGGATGAGCTATTTAATGTTGGGTTGGATGTAATATCCTAAACCTTTTATGTGGAATGTTATTGTTTAAATTTATGTTAAAATATATTAAATTTGAAAATTTAATGATCCATTAGTTTAGGGAAGGTCTCAAGGGTTTCATGAGGGTTCAATAAATGAAAATATAGAATGAGGGGTTATACACTACATGGATCTTGCTTTGTGAATAATTAGTACTAACCATGCTCCATGACTGCGATACCTAGAGGAGGGGGTTTCATGGTTTATAATCCATTCACGGTGGGGAGGATAAAAACATTTGGGATGGTGTAACGTCCCGGACCCGGGTGCCACAAAACGGGTGCCCCGAATCCGGTTCACCACGTGACCTCAAGTGAATTTACCAAAACGCCAGAGGCTGCCGACTAGCAGCGAGGGCCCATGTCTAATAGTGGGGAAACTATGCCCTCATTTTTGAAAGTGTAGCACAACAGAATACACAATAAAACATACAACAAAAAACAGAAGCAGTAAACCATACAAAACTGAAATAAACAACTACAGATGATATAACCAAAAGTATACAAAAGATGTAACATGTCACTTGTTCTAAGAAAATATCCATAACATGTTATACATTGATACAGTACAACAAAAAACACAGAGTACAGAAAAACAAATCAAACAGCTGGCAGTGGCATCCCGAGCCTAGGCTCGGTCCCATTCCCTCCAACTCCTCTGCAACAGTCAAGTACCTGTATAGGGACTCTTTCCCCTATCTAGACCTGCAGCAATGTAATCTGTTTGGGTCAAAAAGCGTGACCCAAAAATGGTGTGAGAAATATATCTCAGTAGGCACCCACCAAAGGCATGTGCCCAACTGTGTGTAAGCATGCAACATCAATGTGCTATAGTAAAATGCAACAGAGTAATAAGTACTGAAAAGTAACTAACATAAAAATTATATTTCCTTTTTAGTATTCATTTAATCTATTAAATTTAGTATCATTCTGTTCTCAACAACACCACGCCCTCATGCGTACCAGTATATTACCCTTATGCTAATATAGTGAACCACGCCCTCAGGCTATACATAATCTCATCCTCAGGCCTTGTAACAGAATTATCGCCCTCTGGAAGACGAAGTGTCACCCTCAGGCACAGAAGTCAAGACCTCAGGCATGAAAGGTTTCCCTCAGGAGGAATAACGACAGCCCTCAGGCTAAAACAGTCACGCCCTCAAGCAAATATAGTACAGTGCCCAAATGCTAATCACAACAACGCCCTCAGGATAAACAGGTAATCGGGCCATTCCCAACAGGTAAACATGCAGTAAACAAGCAATTCCTCTCAAGGAAATTCTACTATTACTACATTAAAGACATACCCTCGGGTATCCTGACCAAACAGCTAAACAGTGGAACACACCCACGGGGTGGTTCCGGATCCAAGCAGCGATCCCAACCAGCATTTTTGTATCATAATTAAATACATAATAAATTATAGGTGTTTAATATAGCAACTGACTCAGCCACATGACACCCCAACATGGGTTCGTGGAACAAAATATCTGATGAAGAACAAAACTCATTCAAACGTAAATAACCCCTGTTATGAGATGAATTGGAATGAACCAGCCATGGAGGTGGAAGCCCGTACCCATGCGGTTACAACAGGATCGTCCGAGGCAGAAACAGATTCCAGATGAACACCCGATGGATCTTCAAAGGTCTGGCCTCCTCCATTGGCTCTAAATCGGCTCAAGTGTCTCCTCTGCTAAATGAGGAGGCTACTTCCCGTTTTAAGCTAAAAAAAGTACACGGTGTGTACTTATGAGTACACGACATGTACTTCTTTCATTTAACTGTTCATTTGGCGGCACCACCACACTATTCATCTGTCAACATGAGTACACGACATGTACTCCCAAGTACACGGCGTGTACTATCTCCCTGCTAGCGGTGACTCCACCGCCTTAATGTTTAAGCCTATTGACTAACTACATGGAGTGTAAGATTCCACTACACAGTGTATAGTCAGTTCCTACACCCCTTGTCGCCGACAAGGCTACATGCCTCATTACTTATCACCACATGGAAAGAAGTACATGACGTTTGGAAAAATTACATGGCGTGTGGTTCCAAAATCTAGGATTTTTTCCCATTTTCCATATTTTCTCAAAAACATTTAAGGAAAAGGAAAAAGAAGAAGCATGTTCCTCAAAACTAAGAACTGGGTTCTTACAAACATCACCCCTTATAGCAATTTGTCCCCGATTTTCCCTTCCTTGGGAGGAGAAGATATAGATCAGAACAGCTCTGGCCACTGAGCAAGTACGTCGTCTTCCCGCTCCCAGGTCTCGTCCTACACTCAGCCATGCTGTCATAGCACCCGTATGAGAGGAACTGACCGACCTCATAGAACCTTCGTGCTCTTTTCAACGATATGGATTAGATGCTCCTCAAATGACGCATCATGTTGAAGCTCAACCTCATCTGACTAAAAGGTGTGAGACGGGTCTGAATGGTAGCAATGCAATTGAGACACGTGGAAGACGTCGTGCATGGCTTGGTACCGTTGCGGTAACTGCAACCGATAGGCAACCAGCCTAACTCTCTCCAGAATCTCAAATGGCCACACATACCTCAGTGAAAGCTTACCATGTCTCCTGATCCGTTTGTGTCCCAGCCTCGGTAAAACGCGTTGAAAAACCTGATCCCCGACCACGAATTCCAAGGGTCGTCTGTGGCGATCAGCATAAGATTTCGGACAAGACTGCGTGTTAGCCATCCACTTATGAATCAACTGGACCTACTCAGAAGTCTCTTGCATGAGACATGGCCCCAGTAAAGCTGCCTCACCTGCTTCTAACCAGCACAATGGTGAACGGAAAGGCTTACCATATAAAGCCTCGTATGCTGCCATCTCAATAGTCTCCTGAAAACTATTGTTATAGGAAAACTATACTAAGGGTATATGCTCCTCCCAAGAGCCCCCAAAGTCTAGGATGCATGCACGCAGCATGTTCTCAAGCACTTGTATCGTACGCTCTGACTGGCCATCTTTCTGATGGTGGTATGTTGTGCTCAGAAGAACCTGTGTACCCAGAACCCTCTGAATGCTCTGCCAGAAACGAGACGTAAAGGGGGTGTCCCTATCTAAAATGATAGAATGTGGAACCCCATGAAGATGGAAGATATCTCGGATATAAAGTGGTCTGATCTAATCAACACCGAATGTCTCCTTGATCGACATGAAGTGATCTACCTTCGTGAGGCTGTCCACAACAACCCACACGGTGTCATTTCCTCGAGGTGACCTCAGCAATACAGTCACAAAATCCATCGCGACATCATCCCATTTCAACTACGGAATGGGTAACTGCTGTAACAGCCTAGCTGGTTTCTGATGCTCTGCCTTCACCTACTGATAGGTGGAACATCTCGTAACAAATCCTGCTACATCTCTCTTCATACTCGGCCACCAGTACTGACGTCTCATGTCATGGTACATCTTGGTAACCCCAGGGTGAACTGCCCAAACCAAAGCATGAAAATATTGCATTAGATCCTTCTGTATATCACCTGGAACCCATACTTGTCCAAGGAAATGAAAACCCTCATCATTTCCTATCGTCCAACTGGGAGGAGGGGCTTCACTTGCCACCGACTCCCAAAGAACTAGGCCTTTCTGAAACCTATAGATGTCTCATTCTCACTCTGTCCAGGAGGGTAGATGTTATAGATAACGAGGAAAGATAAGTCTTCTCCTGACTGTTGTGCACCTCCAGATGCATTTCTGAGAACAAAGCCATGAGCTTCCACTCACCACTGGCCTCCTGCACTGCCTGTATCTGAGTCTTCCTACTCAGTGCATCAGTTACTGCATTACCTTTACCAGGTGTATAGGCAAGCTCAAAATCAAAGGACTATAGGTATTTGAACCGCCTCCTCTGCCTCAGATTCGAGTCATGTTGAGTAAATATATACTTGAGAATTTTGTGGTTGGTGAAAAACCACAAAATGCTTCCCCAATAGATAATGTCTCCAACAGCGCAATGCATGAACTACTTCATCCAACTCAAGATCATGCATAGGGAAATTCCTCTCCTGTGGCCTCAACTGCTGAGACCCGTATGCAACAACTCGGTCACCCTGCATCAAAACAGCTCTCAGCCCAATCCCTAATGCATCACAATAAACTGTATAGCTCTCCCACTTCTCTAGTAGTATCAGGCTCGGTGCTGATGTTGTTCTTCATTTTAGGTCCTGAAAAGATGCCTCGCAAGCTTCTGACCAAACAAAATTCACACCCTTCTTAGTCAAGCCCATCAATGGTGTTTCCAAGCGAGAGAAGTCCTGTATAAAATTCCTGTAGTAACCATCCATCCCTAAAAAACTCTGTATCTCAAACACATTCTTATGCAGCTCCCAGGAAACTACTACTCTCACCTTCTCCAAGTCTACTACAACTCCTGCCTCTGAGATGATATTACCCAGGAAATGTATATGGTCCATCCAAAAGTGGCACTTTGAGAGCATAACATATACCCGATGCTATCTCAGTGTACTCAATATGATCTCAAAATGGGTGGCATGGTAATGTCGAGTGTGAGAGTAATCCAAGATGTCGTCCATGAATAATACCACAAAACAATCAAGATACTGATGGAACACACTATTCATCAGAGCCATGAAAACTGTTGGTGCGTTCATCAGCTCGAACGGCATAACCAAGTACATGTATAAACCATACCTACTCCTGAAGGCTATGAGAGGTATATCAGATGGTCTAACACGCAACTGATGATATCCTGATCTCAGTTCAATCATCGAGAACACTCATTCTCCAAGAAGCTGATAAAAAATATCATCAATCCTCGGTAAGGGATATCGGTTCTTAACCGTCAACTGGTTCAGCTACCGATAATCCATGCAAAGTCTGAGGGTACCATCTTCCTTCATCGCAAAAAGGACCGGTGAACCCCATGGAGATGTATTGGGTCGGATAAAACCCTTCTTATGTAACTCCGATAACTGCCTCTTGAGCTTCTGCAACACAGGCGTTGCTATCCTATAAGGAGGAATGGACACCAGTGCTACTCCTGGGTCAAGCTCAATAGATAAATCCACCTCATGCACCAGAGGTAGACCTGAAAATTCATCCAAAAAGACATCCCTAGAACGATAAACCACTGAAGGAAAATCTGCCTAACATGTCCCCTGGTAATCCAAATATAAGCTCGCAATCTGGTCTGTGACTCCACCTCGCCCATGATGCTCTGGTCCAGCTCGACTCCCCTTAACATCCCATTCTCCCTTGTATAGAAACTCTCTGCCCTGTAGTGATGTGAAACACACCCTACAACGATACCAGTCTACAAAGGCACGAAAGGGAACCAACCAGTCCATCCTGATAATGACGTCATAGCTCATCATCTCTAAGACATAGAGGATCCAAAGGAAGTGACACCCACCAACCTCAAGGGGGCCCTCCTTGCACTGACGCACACCATCTGTCCTAGTCCCCAACGGAGTGTCTAGCGTCAAGATATCGGATGAAGTAGAAACAAAGATCCCAATGCTCTTTACAACGGGTACAGATATGAAACTATGTGTAGCACCCGTATCGAAAAGTACTTAAGATAAGACAGAAGCTACTAGAATAGTACCTCTGACTGTAGAAGGTCCGGGATCCTGCTCCGGCTGGGTCTGTTGTACTGCATATGCCTGCCCAGTGCCGCGACCCTGCGACACAGCCTGACTACCCTGAGTTGTCCCGCCCTGCTGCCTTTGAGATCTTTGTTTCTGGCTACCACGGCCACAACCACCATCTCTACCTGCACGTCGTGACATATTCCAGTTCCCTGACTGGTAAGAAACCACTGGTCCTGCTCTCTCTCACAGAGTCTACCGAGAACCACTCTCAATAGCCATCGGTGGATACGCCCTACAAAAGCGCTACAGATGACACATCTTGCTGCAGGCTCGAAACTCCACTGGATCACGTGGACACTGCAGTCTCTTGTGCCCCTCTTGGCCACACTGGTAGCACCTGATCAGGCCACCTTAAGAGACTGCATGGCTGGTACTGCCACCCTGAGAGAAGTCCATCTATCTCTTCCTCTTGCCAGCAGAAATAGTACCAGTAACTGGTGCTAAACCTCCCTGGCCCACACTGCTAGCTTCCCACAGGTTCCTCTCTGAAATCAGCACCTGATTTACAATAGGGTGTACAGTAGGCAACCTGATGACATTCACCAGTGCTCGGATGTCATACTGAAGACCATCCTCAAAACGTCTGGCTCTCAACGTCTCATTACCCACAAACACAGGTGCAAAGTACTGAAGCTCCGTAAAACGAGCAGAATATTCCATCACTGACATAGCGCCCTCCTGCAGATTCATGAACTCTCGAGCTCTATCTGCCCTCAACATCTTGGGAATGAAAAAGTCATATAAAACTGCCTGAAAGTCTTCCCACGCCATGTCCCTATGATGCTATGACTAGGTGGTAACATCCCACCACCTCTTGGAGGAATCACGCTGCATGTATGTTGCGATCTTGACCCTCCACCCTAGAGGCATCTCAAGATGCTCAAAAATAGTCTGCATCGACCCCAGCCAAGACATCGCAGCCTGTGGTCCTCCATCCCCTGAGAATGTAGGAAGATGCTGCTGCTGAAAGTTATGTGTAAGCTCGGCCATAGATGTGGCAACCTACGGTTCTCCCGGAAGGGTCTTCATGAACCACAATAAGCCTTCACGGAACTGTGCCTTCATGCATGTTTCCGGAATAACAGCTGGTGTTGCATCTGGCTCTGCTAAAGGATCAACTAGTAGCCCATGGACCACCATATTTGGAGTATAGTTGTTGCTGCTCTCCTAGAGTACAACGTGAGGTCGTCTAGGCAGCATGACACTATTGGGTCAAAAGCACGCCTCAGATTCAATGTTATTAAGGCTGAAACTAAGAAACCATGAAGGGAACAAGAGGAAGAAGGCATCTCAAATTTTGCAAAACAAGACTACACGGCGTGTACACTGACTACACGATGTGTACTTGACTTACCTTCCCCTACCCGGGTACTTCTACATGGCTAAGCCACACAGCTACTGTTTAAACAAAACTACACGGAATGCATATTATCTACATGGTGTGTATGGTGTTATTTTCCAACTGCCTGTGTCGTCTGCGACACGGCCGACTACTCATCTTGACACTAAATGACGTGTTACACCCGCACATAGTGTGTCCACAACCTCGTTTCCACATCATACGACTAATTCCACATGGTCTGTCCTAAGACAAGACTACACGTCATGTCCTACAGGTACACGGCGTGTTCAGGGAGCGGTGACATCGAACAGTGTTGTTAGTTACACGGACAAGTCACCATCTCACACAACAAGACGCGTTCATCATTGACACGACATGTTCTATAAAAGTGTTCACTGACCTGTGTTGTTAGTTACACGGCCGGACTCCGGGTCACATTACACGGCGTGTACAAAAGTGACACGTCATGTTTTACCCAAGCCATTCCCTACCTCGTGTCGCTGCCCACATGGTTTGTGACACGGGAAGATACTACACGGCGTGTAATCAGGGTACACGACATGTACTCAAAATGTTCATTTTTCTTCCCGAAAAGAAGATCATACATGGTGTGTATAAAAATAATACATGGTGTGTATACTGGGTTTCCGGACAGTATGCCTCAAAAACTTCCCCAGAACCCAAAAATACTGAAAAACAACACCGAAGAATCAAATTCTGACCCGTGGGGGCCCATACTCCCCACAAATCAAAGTTTGACATCTTATAAGTGTTAAAACCAATAAACAGTCAATGATCCACCAAATTCCGGTCAATGGGGTCCCATACTCCCCAAAAACCAATGTTTGGCGTCCATTCTATAGACAAGCTCAAACAAAAATACCTTATCACAAGGAAGGTATTTATCAAGAAGCTTTCACAAAAAAATGATTTTATTAGCACAACAACTATCACAACAACATGAAAATTCTAATGCACCTACATGGCATGGAATCTATGCATGGCATGTGATATCTTGCATGTGCATATATGATGCATGAGACGGTATACCCTCATCTAATCGGGTTGCAACTAAAGAGAGCCCATAGATAAATTTTAAACAGCACAATCCCAACGTGTGTCACCCAACGGTGAAAACATATCAACCGTAAAATTGAAAAATCATCAAAATGCCAAAATACAAGGTAGACTGGATTTTCCCTGTATAGGGGTTAGCTACGCCCATGCACAACTTATTGCCAACTACCATTCATCATATCCCTGACTACGGGTCCAAATAGTATGTCAAAGAAAGGAAACTCCATTGATACCACTTTGTATCGTACCGGACCCGGGTGCCACGCAACGGGTGCCCCGAATCAGGTTCGCCACGTGACCTCAAGAGCATTTCCCCAAATGTCAGAGGTTGTCGACTAACAGTGAGGGCCCAGGTCTGATAGTGGGGAAACTATGCCCTCATTTGTCAAAGTGTAGCACAGCAGAATACAAAATAAAACATACAACAAATAGCAGACGCAGTAAACCACACAAAACTGAAATAAACGACTGCAGATGATATAACCAACAGTATAAAAAGGATGAAAAATGTCACAAGTTCTAAGAAAACAGCCAGAACATGTTATACATCGATACAGTACAAAAAAACAGAGTACATCAAAACAAAGCAAAAAGCTGACAGCAGCATCGCGAGCCTAGGCTCGGTCCCATGCCCTCATACTCCTTAGCAACAGTCAAGTACGTGTATAAGTACTCTTGCCCCTATCTACACCTGCATCAACGTAATCTCTTTGGGAAAAAAGCATGACCCAAACAGGGTATGAGAAATATATCTCAGTAGGCACCCACCAAAGGAACGTGCCCAACTGCGTGTAAGAATGGATCAATATGGATCAATAGTAAAATGAAACTAAGTAAGCATTACTGAAAAGTAAATAACTTAACTATTAAATTTCCTTTTTATTATTCATTTAATCCATTAAATTTAGTATCGTTCTGTGCTCAACAACACGAAGTCCTTAGGCCTACCTGTATCTTTCCCCAGGCTAGTGTAGTGGACCACACCCTCAGGCTATACAAATTATCGCCCCTCAGCCATTGTAACAGAATTCTTGCCCTCAGGCATACGAAGTGTCTCCCTCAGGCATAGAGGTCAAGCCCTCTGGCACGAAAGGTTTCCCTCAGGTGGAATAACAACAGCCCTCGGGCTAAAATAGTCACGCCCTCAGGCTAATACAGTACAGTGCCCACAGGCTAATCACAACAACGCCCTCAGGATAAACAGGTAACCGGGTCATGGCCAATACGTAAACAAGAAGTAAACAAGAAATTCCTCTCATGGAAATTATACTATTACTACTTTAAAGGAATACCCTCCGGTATCATGGCCAAACAACTAAACAGTGGAACACACCCCCAGGTTGGTTCCGAATCCAAGCTGTGATCCCAACCAGAATTTTAATATCATTATTAAATACCTAATCAATTCTAGGTTTTTAATATAGCAATGGCCAAAACCACACGACACCCCAACATTGATTTGTGGCACGAAAACGCACAAAACACACAACAGTTGGAAAACTAAACACCACGACACCTGCCTTATACGCCAAAGAACGTTATATCCAAACGCCGACTCTAGAAATGCCCAAGAACGGAGTAGATCTGACGATGAAAAAACACATTCAAATGTAAATAACCCCTGTTAGGAGAAGAATTGGCATGAACCTGCAATGGAGGTGGAGGCCCTTACCCATGCGGTTCCAACGGGATCGTCCGAGGAGGAAACCGATTCCAGACGAACACCCAGTGGATATTCAATGGTATGGCCTCCTCCTTTGGCTCCAAATCAGCACAAGTGTCTCCTTAGCCAAATTAGGAGGCTACTTCCTGTTTTAAGTTGAAAAACAAAGAACACGGCGTGTACTTATTTCATTTAACTGTTCATTTGACATCACCTCTACAAGTTCATCTGTCGACATGAGTACACGACATGTACTCCCAAGTACACAGTGTGTACTGTCACCCAGCTTGTAGAAACTCCACCACCTTACTGTTTAATCCTTCCGACTGACTACACGGCGTGTAAGATACCACTACACGGCGTGTAGTCGGTTCCTACACCCCTCGTCGTCAACAAGTCTACACGCCCCATGTACTTATCCCCACACGGCAAGATGTACACAGCGTGTGGAAAAAGTACATGACGTGTAGTTCCAAAAATTAGGATTTTTCCCCATTTTCTATATTTTCTCAAAAACTGTTAAGGAAAAAGAAGAAGACCGTACCTCAAAACTAAGAACCGGGTTCTTACAGATGGGACCTATCCAATCACATGGACACCATAGGGTTTTCAAAATGGTGTTTCCACCACAGAAAACTATGTGACTCTTTCCTCTCTGGAAAATAGGACCTCGTACAGTTAGTATATGGTTTAGATAAACATTCGCCAAAATAAATGAGGGACATATAACTTTTTTTTCCTAACCATTATTTTATTTCACGTAATTTTTTCCATCATATCTTCCCCTATTGCATTGTGAGTGAACAATAAGCTCCCCTAAATTTTAAAGATCAATTATCTTCTCTATATAGGTATTTTAGGTACTGCTAAGTTCAAACCAATGTTGAGGGTATGTCTATGAATCATCAATTTTTGATTTTCTCAAGGAATACTTTTTGGTTTTTCATATTCTTTCAAAGGTCATAAACCCTATTCGTTTTTATTTATTCACCTTGACATTTTAGGTTTTCTTTGTTTGAATCAATGATCTGTAGTGGATGTGATTTTTCCTAGGAGTTTATAGTAGGTGGTCAACAAGGTTTCCAACGTAGTCATGATGTTATTCATGTATATGTGGTAGTGAAATTGCAACATCCTGTGGGGTTTTCATGTTCATGATTATGTAATGTAAATTGGGATTTAATTAGATGTGAGAGACCCTACGTAGACCTCATTGATTATGTTGATGATTTTGAGACTGGGCCTATGGCCACCCATGGGGTGTGACAATATGTTAAATATGGAGAAGTGATTTTTTATGTTATAAATTTGGTAAAAAACATTTATTTAAAATTTTTATGTTATCATGGTACAATGGGTTGTTTGGATTAATTTTTTAAAAGATAAATGGTTTATGAGATGATTATGGAAAAAAGTGATAAATGGTTAATAGGGAATGGAAATGCTTTTAAATGGGTTGAATGTGTTTTTATTGGTTATAATATTGGATAAATGGTAAAATAAATTGTTCATAAAAATTAGTTAACGAGTGGAATGTAATGAAAAATATGAATATGGATAAATGTAATAGTGAACCATTTATGCCTTGGTTTGAAAAAATGGTCACTTATTCCTAACCTTGGTAAATTTGATTATTGTATGGTTTAGATGTTCGAATGAGTCTCCTCATCCCTACGTTGGGTTAGAGTAATTATATGGACACCACTGATGCATTTTATGTTTTGGATTGTGTACTGATACTCTATGTTTTTATTTTTTGAACATGGTATAGGTACCTGGACTGGTGATACTAGATATTATGGTATGGGTATTGAAATAGTGGGCTCCCTAGACCCAACTATGATGTACTTTTTTATTACCATATCATGTGTATAGTTAACCATGCATGATTTTATATTACCAATATATTGAATACTTTTCTACGTCCACTATTATAATAGAAATGTCAAATGGTTAATTGTGATGATAAGTGGTTATAGTAGATCCCATGCTATAATGTGAACCTTGAGATACAATGACAATGACATTAATTATATGTTATATTGTCTAGATACATCATACTTACTGGACATAGTAGATATCTGACTATCAGGTGATTGGGGATCATAAGCATTGAGACATATTCTTATGAAGTTCGCACATGGGTATCTCTAGTAGTGAGATTATGAGGACAGAATTGACAATAGGAACACCATAGGTTTTGGGTTTCATTGGACATTCCTATCTACAAAAATGTGTATTGGTCTCCACAGATTAGACCATTACCAATGTATATCATTTTATTACGTACTTTTATGCATGAAACAAATCATGCACGTGATGTCATGGTGAGGTAGTTCATGTTGGGTGAGATGTTGGTGGTATAACATTAGATGAATGGCTAAGAAATAATTTTTCACTTCCATGTTCAGGAAGATTTATATCTTAGGCCTGGTTGATCTGGATAGTTCCGCCTTCATATGTCTTTTACCAATGTAGTAGAATGTTTAATCCATCCGGATAGATCAACAATAAATAATGAAAGATAAGGATGGTGACAGAAGAGTGTGTCCTGCTTTATGAGATATTTAATGACAAATAGATTATAGTGCACAGTCAGAGTTCGTATGATTGTAGTCGTTTCTATGACTATCCTAATCTATATAGGGGCCATGATGGGTTTCTAGACTCTGATCTTGGTCAGTGGATTTTATTCACTGCATTCGAGGTAAGGTCCTAGAGGGTCACAAAATATAGTGTATTCAAGAATCTTTTCTCTTCAGTTGAATTAGAATATGGATATAGTGGGCCCCGACATGGGGTCTGATCATTGTCTAAGTTATCGATCACCGATTAAAAAAATAAATTCATTAATATTATAGTTATTAATAATTGGGATTGAATTTATTTAATGTATTTACAAGTTTAGTAAATTTGAGAAAAATATTAACCGAACGAATATTATTGTAATATTCAAGCATCGTTTAATATTAAGCAGGATAGTGAGTCGAGTTAGATGAATCGGTTTAATGGCATAATATATTTTATATATATTAAATTTATGTGATAAAATAATTAATAATATTGGCACAACTATGTTCGTCAAAATTATTTATTTACTGGACATTGAAATAATCAGGGGTTGGGGAACACAAGAGCGTATTTCTCAAGTCCACTATAAATGTAAGAGGAGGCTCTCTCTTATGTTGTGAATTTACTATTAATACATTTTTATGTATTTAATATTGAAATCATATCTCTCCTCCAACTTCTTAGAGAGATAATCTGATGATCCAAGAGTTCGGATCAAGTTCTTCATCAAGCACCAATGAGATCTCGATGTGGTGATCGCCAGGATATCGAAAGCGTCATTGGATCACCATGCTTGCATCCAAAATTCAACGATCGACGTTACAGTGGATTTTTGGAGAGTGTGTGGATGATCTAGAGGTATCAAGATTTGGATCCTTCAAGCGATGATCGCCATAGACTATTTGCAGTCATCTCATATTTAGATTTGAAATGGGTACGTTTTAATATATGTTTTGTGCTCATTACAAATTACACGAGATCCTCAGACCTATCTGGGGCTTGGATCTTCTGTGATGACGAGTTCTATCATCCCACCGATGAAAAATTTAAAACCCCGTCCCATCGGGTTCTGCTGCGAGCCCCAGAACCTAACCGTGGTATCAGTGGGCTCAAATATATTTTATGAGAAAAATAAAATTATTCTTCATAAATTTATGTATAGGGTTCCAAAACAGTCCTAGCAGTTCAATCCGTGCTTCTATCCGATCTCGAATGACAATGATACGACCAATATAATTTTTCTGATTGGGTCGAAATTTTCATTTTGAGCTCGGGTATTTTTATTTCATCATGATGAACTGATTATGTTTCTTTTGGTTCATTAGAAATAATATTAATTTTGTAAATTTTAAATCTATAATTTAATAATTTTCATAATAATTTTATTATTATTATAATATTTATATTTATATTATTACTATTTTTATATAATTACAATAATAATTTAATAATAATAATGTATTATTTTATTATAATAAATTTATTATCATTTAATTCAAAGGTAATTATTTTGCCTTTAAAGAGATGGGGAGAGATGAATTCCAAAGAAGACTAAAAAAAGGGGTGGAAGAAATACTTAAAAGAAGTCATTAATTTATAAAAAAAATTAAAGAGGGGATGGATTTTGTGGGTCAAGGAATGGAAAACAAAAAAAGACCTTGCATGGGGTTCCGAGCAGACCCCCTCTCTCTTCATGCACATCACACCCACGCTGCACAGGTGTGCAGGCAGCCGCCTGGCTCGACCCAGACCCCTTTGCAGCAGGCCACCAGAAACCCTACTGTAGTGCCTGCACTACAAGGACCCGACTACCTCCCCTCTCTGGCACACCACACCTGGACCCCACAATCAGCATGTCAAATCACACCCTGGCTCGGCCCAACCTCCTTCCTGGTTTTCTCCAGTGAGTGGTGCCACAACCCGTCGTCCCGCCCTGCCTGCACTGAACCCGCTTCTGCCTCCCACCCTGCACTCTATGCAGCAGCAGCTTGCTAACCCTCCCAGAACCCAACTCTTAGTCCACGACGTCCTCCTCCTTTCAGGTTTCAAGCAGTAGGCTCACGACTCGACTAGCACAGGACCTGGGCCACCGCGACCTGGCACCCTAGATGTCGAGCCTGCCTGCAATGCTCTCCTCTTTCCACACCGAGACCCAAGATCACCGGTTGCACAGCCCACCAGGCCTCCCCTGTCATGCCGAAGTAGCCAGGTGCATGCATCATGGAAGATCTTGGATGCCACCTTCGATTTCCCACTATTTTCCCCCACAAAAACAGGATTCTGTGCCACTTCCTAGCCCACACGGCTCTCTCCCTAGTCGCTTCTCTACATCGAAGCGACAAGCTAGAACATACAAGGAGATGACCTCCTCCAACATGTGAGCCCACCTCCCAGACGCCGGTGCACCCTGCATCGTCTGGACCTCCCCGACCGGCATGTTCTCTCTAATGGAGCCACGACCCACAGCGTTGGTGCACCTAACTGGCACCGCAGATCCTCCCAAGCCACAACATGGCACCGCACCGGCAGGCGACTCTTGTTCTACACTGCCTGCCAACTTCGGGGCTCCCTACTCGGAAATTTGGGTGCATGAGTGTCGTCATTCCATTGATCGAGGTCCTAGAGGTATTTTTTTCAAGCCTTTTTGCAGTACAAATATTTAGCTCGGAAGTGGTCCGGGCAGACCTTCGCAATCCGGAACGATTTTGGGCGGATCACGCCCACCCAATTCAGCCATGGAATAGCCCTGCATGGGTTTGGACTATCCTGCACATGCCATGTGACAGTGCTTTCAGGGATCAACCAATTTAAATTAATCAAGATTAATTAAATTAAATGATGTAATTTCAGTTTATAAATTAATATAATTAAAATTAATTTTGGTTAATTATTTTAATACACGAGCATATAAATTAATTGAATTTTTCAATTAAATTAATTAATTAATTAATTTAATTTTGGCATAAAAAATAAATTAATTAGAGGACCGATAATTAATTAATTTAATTGAAATTATTAATTAATTTAATTTAATTAAATAATTCCTTTTACTTAATTAATGCATCTAAATTTTATCGCTCTTTATATTACGCATTGTCTAGTCTTGAGCATCGACCATTGTTTGTCTGCTTTTAATAATTTACTTCATTAATTATTTAAATTCCTGTGATGATTATAATTAATTAAATAGATGGTTTTTAAATCATTTTTCATATTCGGTTAGAATTTATAAGGTCCTGCATGCCCAATTTATATGTTGTACATTTATACCTGAGTCTCGCTCTCCTGCGCTTCAGTATTATTGTACTTCGGACGAAGAAGGCACATTATTTGTACCCCACCAAGATGAGGTGATACTTCACATAAGCGAACACACAAGGCATGGGCTAGCAGCATTTTGAGTCAAGATTCAACTCAGGTATGATGTCCCTTAGATCATTTAGATACTCAAGACTAGTCGGGTAGTAGCTTATATTTTATGAATTTATATATTATTTTATGCATTTTAGAATACAGTGAAAATACATAAAATAATAGATAATACAATGAATACAGATGTAGTGTATTTTTTATTAAAGTTCAGTTTTGAGAAAGACTACATATATGAACAATTTTAATATAAATGGATTACATTCTTTGAGAGAGAAAAACCAATAAAACCCTCAAAGAAAATATTAAGTCACAAATAGCCTTCCATCGTTCATGTTTGAACAAAATTAGGTGTTTAAGGTACCTGTCATGCCTTAGCTGAGTGTGCCTCTTACTACCAGGGAGTTGTTATTTGTTTGGTGGGTAAAATTAACTAAAATTGCAGCAATGAAATATCCATAGATAGCTTGTTGTAATTTTAGAGGCAAGCGTTGAGTAAATCAGTAAATGATTTCGAAGCTGGGTCTTCACTCAACAGATCACGATACCACAAGTTAATGCGGCTGGCCATCAAGAAGCCTACCTTGGACCCTCCGAGTAGTGGTGTAGACATAGCATGTAGATTTTGACTAAGGATCAGGGATCTTTTCCACTACAATACTCATCAGTATTCCAATTCTAGTACAAATGATTCTTAGAATTCGAGAAATTATTCTGAGACATCTAATGATTAAATAATCAGTAATGTCATATTTGGTAATCACATAAAATTATAATCTTCTAAATTTTATTTGTATAGAGTGGAACGTAATACCAAAATACAACTGTGATAAATATTGGACATATTTAATGTCAAAACAAGAACAAAATTCCATGTATAGTATAGGATATTTCACACATTACTACCATAATTGAAATTCAAGTTGCATGTGTACCAATCAGTTAAGCCACCTCAGGAAACAAGGGTGTAAAAATGATTATAGGAGACTCATCAATCAAGAATATGATGGTCCTTTCATATTTATATCATCAATGATAGATGTTTTTTGTGGTATCAACATCATGACATGGATGATGTTACATATAGTTTCATCTCCAAGAAGTTTTCAAGGAGAAAGTGAAGCAAGATTTGAATGTGATGGTCGTACATGGTTTGTCTAAAGTGAAAGACAATTACCAATATTTCATGTCATCCCAATATTATACATTTTACACCCAATTACTCTATTTTCGTTTAAGGGTTCACACGAACAAAATAGAGTAAGTGCTTCATTACCTTTAAGGTACCATTCTCCATGTAATAAGAAGATTGTTGATAATGTAATATTTTATTCTCATGGAGAATTAATTTAATGACACGAAAAAAGGCCTATGGAAATTTATGTTAATATCATCTTCATCATGTCCTTCAATGAAAAGTTGTCGGTTAATTAAAAGGAGGATATTTTCATCACATATTGAAAAAAAAATTCAAAGTTTAAAAAATAAAATGAAATGAAATTACAGGATCAAGTACCTACTTCTTGTTTAGTTTACATTCATTAATATAATGTATTGTTTCTCATATACTTATTGGTTATTAAAATAAAATATATTTTTTACATATAAAATAGAAATACATTAACCAAGTAATGAAAGATTACTATAAATATGGTGTCTTCTCCAAGCTGCTGAGAAAGAGTGATTCCTATGCCAGCAATGAAAAACTCATAACATCAAATTGATAAGTAATTGACTCAAACTAAACAAGTTGTTGAGTATAACAAAAAAAAAATTTATATCATGTGCCAATTTGGACATAATGAGACATTATTCAGTGTTTTGGAATGAATTTTTTTTGTGGTAACATACTCTAAAAATAGGTCAAACATACTTGAATCAAAGGAAATAGATGATGAATATAAAATGTAAGACCTATCTCATTGTGGCAAGATGATTTTCTGACAAGTAAAACCAAAATTGGATATTAAGAATATGCCCATCATGCTATTTAGGATTATCATAGGTGAACAAATTTGGAATTATTGACATCCTATGTTTAGACAAATAAACCTTTAGAAATAAATGTATCCCACAAAGCATTCCCGATTAGTTCAACAATAGAGTTTTAACTATTCCAAAGTAAAAAAGAGGTAAAGATACATCATATATTTTCTTTAAGTAATTAAGGATTGTACCATTGAAGTATAAGTTTGGTAAGATGATATGAGTTTCTTCAGATCAGCATGATGAAGAATATCATGACCAAACTATCATTGATCAAGATAATGTAGCGTGGAGTAATTTCTAAACGCATGTTAACTTATCTACATCACTCTATTGATGATTATTGGGAGGATCGATTATGATTTTTACATATTAACATTGATCAAAAAAATGTTGCATGGAGAAACTCCTAAACGCCCATTTTATACATTAGTGTTCTGATGTAAGTTGTATCAATGTTACAACATGTAGAAACTTCCATTATATTTCATGACATGGTTTGAAAATAATGGAATAATCCCATAACAAATATGAAAATTAAAATGAAAAATGGATATCATATGAGTCATAGTATGATTAAAATCCATTATGTCGTAGATCATGTGTTAGGATGTAATAAGTTTGTTAAGATATAATCAAACATGCATCAATCTGAACACATGGTGCTTCTATGTAATTATCCTAACAGTTGCATAGGATATTACATAAATCCCTAACATAGAAAAAATGTAGTCAAGCATTAGAATACATTTCTATACAGGGGTGCACATCTCTATTTGAGATAGTTGGAGCTAAATTTACTCAGACTTCATCAATGCTCGAGATGCACAAATTGTTGGCATATAGAACAAGTTCAACAAGTACATATAGAATAGGTATGTTCATGTGAAAAATAATATTTAGGAAGAATGAAACCATGGTGATAGTTTTATATTCACTGCGGTTTGTAATATATTATTCATTAAGATTAATAAATCCTATAAGTATGTAGTATAAGGCAACAAGCTAAGATTGGAAGGATCAACTAAAATTCAATAATGGATTCCATGTACCAAATTTCAAAGGGGCTTATAAATTGAATACTGAAGTGGGTAATCAAATTAAATGATATTTGGATGGAACAAGTACGGTACCAATAAGGCTCGATTGGTTATACCATGTCGGTACGCCTAAAATTCAAGGAATTGTAGATGTCATAGATAAATTCTAAGATCATTCTATTGGTCATTGGATATCAAGATTATCTGTCATGGAAGGTGTCTATATGACACAACCAAAAAAAAGATGATGACATCATATTATTCCAATGAAGGTTTCAGGTTAAAAAAATTCAGTTCTGGATTAATGTATGCAACAAGATCATAGAGCATTAGTTATAAATCAATATTTTCCTTGTGTATGCCAATGGTTAGTGGGAGCGCCATGTTTTCCAAGTGAAATATGTTCGGAAAAATATGGAAAATAGAACTTTATCTTACAGATAGATAAGATTATAATAAATGAAATTCTCTAATGATTTACTTAATGTTGCAACCTGAGTTCTAGGGAACAAGATCTACTGAAGTAGATCCATAAGATTCTTGGTCTTAGTCAATCTTGTACATATAGTGACATTGTATTCAATAGATGAATTGTTTCCTATGTCACATGGCTTAATCTCTTCAAACAAACATTTTCAGTACATAGAAAGAAATTACAGTTGTGTGTTGAGTACCATATGCTCCATCGATGGATCAATCCCATATGCCATATTATGTACAATAATCGATATTACCATGATATAATATATTGTAGGGAGATAAAAAAATTTCCAGGAGCACTGTAAGTGATGTAGTCAGAACAATCATCTTGTAATTTGGAAAGTACAAATGATATCTACATAGAATATGGAGAAGAAGGTATACTAGATATTGTGGGACACAAAATTGTAATCCTTAGATCAGTTTGATCTAGTATTGCAGTTAAGAAAAAGTGATGAGTGATTCAAGCTCATAAAGGCTAGTGGTAGAGATACATACACATTCCGAGTACAGTGAATCTTTTAAGGCAGCTAAGAACCAGTTATCAATTGTGATGATTTCTTCTTGTTGTTGAATTATCACCTAGTGAGAAAAGTATTATCAAAATGAGAATTATGATATTCTTACTATCCATGTTGTCATGTTATGAAAATGGGAAAAAGTAATATACTTGGGGATAATTTATCTTGATAAGTTTAACTCAAGGATCTAAGGTCACATACAGGAGATATGACATGTGGTGAAAACATGGCAGGCCCAGCATTTAAAGCCATTACTTATCCAAAGAATGCAATTTATCATGTGAGTAGATAACAAGTTTAGTTAGAAAGTTGGATCTAGTGCAAGTGGGGGTGTTGAAATAGTGGGTTCCCTAGAACCAACTATGAAGTACTTTTTGATTACCATATCATGTGTACAATCATCTATGCATGATTTTATCTTAACATTATAGTACAAACTTTTTTGAATCTACTATAATAATGTTAAGGTCCAAATGTTAATTGTCGGGTCGAGAGGTTATTAAAGATCCCAGGCTATAATGAGAACCTCGAGATACAATGACATTGATCTTAAAAATATGTTTTATAGTATAGAAACCTTTTACTGACTGGACATAGTAGATGTTTGACTATAAGGTGTTGGGGGCTCAAAACCATTGAGACTTATTCTCCCGATGTTCATAATTGGTGATCTCTAGTAGTGAGATCATGAGGACGAACCTACCAATAGGAACACCACATGTTTTGGGTGTCATTGGATGTTCTTATCTATGGACATGTCTATTGGTCCCCTAAATTGAGTCCAATACAAATGTATATCATTTTATTACATACTTTGATGAAGGAAAAAAAGAATGGAAGTGATGTCGTGGTGAGGTAGTTTGTGTTGGGTGTGTCCTTGGTGGTATGACATTGGCTGAATGATAAAGAAAGGATTTGTCGCTTCCATGTTTATAAAGTTGTATATATTAGGCCTTGATGATCAGGATGGTGCTACCATCATATGTCTTTGTCCATATAAGTATAATGGAAAATCCATCTGGATAGATAAACAAATAATAAATCAAGATAAGGACGATGACACAAGAGTGCGTCCATCTTTATGAGATATTTAATGACAATGTGATTATGGTACACATTTAGTGTTAGTAAGATGGTAGTCGTTTCGATGACTATACTTATCTTTTTAGGGGCCATGATGGGTTGCTAGACTCTGCTCTTGGTCTGTGAATTTTATTCGCTGCTTTCGAGGTAAGGTCCTAGAGGGTCACACACAATATCTTATTCAAGAATCCACCTGATTCAGTTGAATAAGTATATATACATAGTGGGCTATTCCATGGGGTCCGAGCATTTTCCATTTTATCGATCACCGATGAATTAAATAAATTCATTATTATTCAAATTATAATTAATTGGGATTGAATTTATTTAATGTATTTACAAGTTTAGTAAATACAAGAATAATATTATGTAAATGAATATCTTTTTAATATTCAAGGTTTTTTTAATATTAAGTGGGATAATGAGTCGAGTTAGATGACTTGGTTTTATCATATAATATATTATATGTATATTTCAAGTAGGTTATATAATAATAAATAATATTTCCGTAGTTAAGTTGGTCAAAAAAAATTATTTAGTGGACATTGAAATAAATGGGGGTCGGGGAACCCAACCGGGTATTTCTCATTTCCACTATAAATATAAGAGGAGGCACTCTCTTATGTTGTGCATTCATTATTAATTCATTTGTATGGAATGAAAATTGAGGTACTCTCTATCCTACATCTTAGTATAGAGAGAACCTGATGATCCAAGAGTTTGGATCAAGTTCTTCCCTGAGCATCCAAGAGATCTCGACGTAGTGATCATCAGGACATCGAAAGCATCGACAGATCGCTGTGATAGTACCTAGAATTTGACAGTCGACATTCAAGCGGATTTTTAGGGCATGTCTGGATGATCTAGAGGGATCCTTCTTTGGATCCTTCAAGAGATGATCACCATCGACTAGTTTCAGTCATCGTGGCTTCAGATTTGAAATGGGTATGTTTTCATTTTAGTTTTTTTTCTACTTAAAATTTACCCAACATCGTCGGACCTCTCTGGTTCTCAGATCGTCGACAATGATATGTTCCATTATCCCACCGATGAAAATTTTAAAATCTCCATCCCACGGCTTCCGCTATGGGCCCTAGAACCTAATAATTGCATGGAATAGGTACATTGATGGATTCTCTATAGTAGATAATTAAAACTTGAAGTGAATAATGAATTAATATATCAATTAAATTTTTTTACCCCTACAGTGTATTATTCAGAAATCAGAATGAGCCGAAGAATGTTTCATTTGTTGGGTGTCATAGTGGAGCCACATGTCCTTATGGCTAGTTGGTAACAATTATTATGAAATCTATTTCCTTAATTACCCAATTTACATGGTTCTTTTATATGTTAGCATACACTATTATTAGACTACATATTTCATTTGAAACAGTTGGTGGTATACTACATAGTTAACTGACACCCATCTAATGCCACATATGGTACCCGAGATGATCATATGGTTGGAGGTGTAGATAAGGGAATAGTATATATGTTGGATGGTTGACCTGGGATGGATCATGGATGAAAGGTACTAGACTTGATGTTGAGGTTTGACATAGGATATTTTTACCATGAATCTATTTTACTTTTACTTTTACACTATAGTCTATCAGGACACGACTAATCATTATTGTATTAGTTTCTTAGTACATCCCTAATTTGGGAAATTATTTTGTGATGGAGGGTTATTAATCGTTTTTTAATTTTCTATACTATATATATTTTTTATTTGCTAAAATCCTGTAAATATGGTACAATATACACATGTATCTCTTTAACAACTCACTGCTAGTCAGTAACCTCTAGTGTATGTTGAGGAGGATATGAGGTCATGTAATTAACCAGGATAGGGGATCTATTTAGGGGTACCTGACTGAGGATGTTACCTGATTTTTCAATTTCAATATTAGAGGAAAAATATTAATTTTCCATAATGTTTATATATTCTTTTTTTTGAATAATCCATCAGATTCGATAAATCCTCTTATTTCATCATACCCACTAAGCTGCATCTACTCTAACTAGAAGACTCTAGTGGAATTAGAGCGATCACATTAAAAAATTAAATTAGTTTTTTAATTATCTATCTATATTGGTAGTAGTGATAATATATTTCTTTTTTAGAATATTCATTCATTAATATTATTTTAATTAACATGATTTCAATTTATAAATTATAATCATTAAGATTTTCATTTTCTTAATAGACTAATTAATGATAAATAAAGGTCATATATTACATTTGAAAGTTCCAAGGATCCATTTCGGTGAGACTGGTTACGTAATGGTTTGGTTTAGTAAAACCTATGTACACAAGTACACTAAACATTTACATGTCTCAAGATACATTGAATACCAATAAGTAATTACATGATGTGCACTAATTGTAAACCATTTATAGACCGAGTCAGTCTGAAAGATACCTTGTAAGATTATATAGTGTGTTTTTGATGTACACAATATGATGTCTACATTGTTTAGTTATGAAACACATGATAACCATATTGTAAAATACATGGCTTGAAACTGCATGAGCCTGATAGCATGGAATATTAATGAAACACACTACACGTACCCATTATACATGGACTGTAGATCATTATTTCCCATTACTAAAATACAAACCGAGATCATTGGAAGTTTTTGTGGAATCATATAATTTTTTCTATACGACATGTTGATAGTTTGTACATATTTTATAGACACATGTCAAAGTACAATTATATTTTCTTCTATTGGTTACACAATCACATGAAAACTGTGATACATGATATGTCAATTGAAAGTAAAATCCTATAAATAATTCTAAGGTTCATGCTGAATAACTATTAATTTATCCCTAAAACACAAATTTCAAGGTACATGGAATGTACCTCGTATGTACACACCATGTTGTCTCTTAATGAAGGAAATAAACAAAATTAAAGAATATAATTAATTACAACCATTAAATATTATTTCAATTATTGGAACTATATTAGTTATACACTGATATAAAATTTTTAAAGAATTCAAAATGAAAAATTTATTTATTAAAATAATTTATAACTATTAACTATATGTTTATTTTCGATTAATTACTCAAAAAAGGGAATATCTAAAATTATTCATATTTTTATTAAGATAAATCTGAAATAATTTAATAATTAAATAATTGAATTTTGTTTTACTTATTATAATGAATTAATAAAAATTATTGATTTATAGTATACACTTTCATATATGTTGCATGTGTATGATTGTTCATGGGCTTCTCCTAGTCTTATATATGCACTAGTTTTATGAAGCATAATATATTAATGGCATTAATATTATTTAATGTAAAATTAAATATGATGGCTCATGATTCATCCCAACCACCTTTATTAAGTAGAACCTTCTTATAGAATTTCTTTATATAATTCCACTTAACCAATCCATTAGTTTCCCTCACCTACATATGTGTCATAAATACCTAGAGTAAAAGAAGTACCCAAAGGAATCTATAATATGTTGGAAAAATATGAAGACACATAAGAGGGTGTATAAATTTTTCCCATTTAGAAACAGTTTTAAAAATTGAAATTAGACCCTATTCATGATTTGTATGAAGTGAAATATTCTTTTCATTATTCATATTATACAGAAGAAAACAAAGAAGAGAACATGTAAATCTTTATAGTGGTTCAAGGAACAAATTACCATATTTTAGACCATAAACACTCTATCAGTGATCTTGATGATTTTTACGAAAATAGTTTTTCTTATCTGGAGACTTCTAAAACTGAGCATAGGTAGTTGAAACCTAACCATAAGTCACATTATTTTAAATTAACTGGGACAAACATAACTCATTATGATAAGATAAAATTATAGGTACCCATTCTTAATCATTACATATTGTATTTAATTTCAAAAGGAATTAACATTCTTAAAATATTGACTATAATTTAATTTTAGAGTTTTTGAAAAAATTCACAAACCCTTACATAGTAAACCCATATAGTAAAAGTTGAAACATATACTCAATTTAAATTTTCGCCATCAATTAATAATTCTTTTTAAAAAAATTATTTATTTTTTTGAAATATCATCTAAAATTTGATTATTAATTTTATCTTTTTCCATATTAATTATTAATTACCTACTAAAAATATGTTAATGTGTTGGATGGTCAAAATAATATTTTTAAGGGGCACATATAATGATAATTTTTAATCCAATGAAAAATATGAAAACTCATATAATGTTTACCTATATATTCAATGTTTTTTGAGTTTATGAAATAAAAAATTTCACCCCAAAAACTAAATAGATAGTTTTTCCCCAAAAAATCATCAAGACCCATAATATGGAAAAATATATATTTTTGGAAATATAAAGCATCATATAAAAAAACCATTTAAAACCCCTTAAAATTTGAATAATGATACGGTCGACATCAATTAATATTCAATAGAGTATATAAATCATTACCAATTGAAATGAAGACATATAATGGGTATCACCCTTAATATATGATAAATTGGGATCACTTATTTTTCATGACCTCTAATGGGGATAAACCATTCAGAAAAGTTATATCAGGCTCCCCCATGATCTATATGGGGCTCAACTCATCATGATTGTTTTATTGAGAATACATGCCTCTCCTAAAATTACCATGTACCATATCAATAACAATTTCTTTAGATTCAACCTTTCCAAATAAAAAAACTTTTGAAAACTATTTTAAACCCAAATAAAAACTCATTTTTATATCGAAATACGATTTTCTTTTAAAAAATGAAATTTCTAAATCTAAAACCTGAAAAAAAAATCATAACAAAACATTTTATTTAAATATATAAATTTAAAAATAAAAAATATACATCGAATAATTAATGCATCGTAACATAGTGAAAATCATCTCATTACATATATGTTGAAAAATTACTTGTTGGGTTTTGTAAAAAAATTGAAGAGGAACTATAAAAGATGATTGTATTTTAAGAATGTATCTTAAAATGATACTCAATCATCACATACATTTTTTATCAATCGAATTAAAAAAACATAGGTCAGTTATTTCGATTATTAGGATACTTTATCGATTTTATTATTTATTATATATAACATACATAAATGTTTTATACAATTACTAAATCAATTATGTTCACATTAGATGTTTAAGAAGATATTCGACACTAAAATGTAAAATGAATTCAGTTAGTTGACAATGGTCAATGTGTTAATTACTCTAAATACTCCAAAACAATAGTAATGAAATAATTACAATTTCTAAACATATATAATACTTATAAAATTATTTATGATATATGGTAATGAAAAATGAACTATGTTACCATCATGTATGTGGTATGTCGTACGAACTCCTGAGAAACATTTTCATTTATCAATATTAATTTTGGAATGATGATAAGTATTGTATTATATTTAATAAATAGTAATATTATCATATAAATAATATTAATATTTTAACTATAATTATATAATTCATTCATGTGATATCATGATGAAAAAAATCACATCACTTCTTGGACGTTCTCGTCCACACATATGCACAAATTATGTTTTCATCTTTCAGTGAATTGATTATTAATAAGATAAATGATACATTTTATACCTTAAATGAAAAATATGTCATGAAAATCATATATAACAGTTAATTCCACAATTATTACTAGTATATAAAGATGGTTATCGAAAAGTAATTACATCGGTTGACAGGATAGTATTGTACCATACACTCGATTGAATAATTTGTCTCTCATTTGATGAAAGTGGAAATCGATATAAAACATTAAAATAAAATTATTAGAAAAAAATTAGAATAATGGATTTATTATATTATCTTGGTTTAATAATTTTTTGGAGGTTGAGAAAGAAACAAATATAAAACATGAAGATAAAAATGTTACACCTTCTTTGGAATACTTCATTTTATTAACAATAGAAGACATAAAAGATTGGTATTATGCCTAATAATAGTGATATAATGTGAGTAGGGATTATAAGAAGTTATTGGTTCTCATAATTTAAAAAGGGTTCTGAACTGTGAAGAATTGAGATGAAGAGGTTTCCTTTTAACAGAGACTGTAGAGACAGACATTGAATTTTAAAAAATATTTAATTTAGATAAATTAATTTTCAATTCCAAATGTCGAAAAATTGAATATTTTATAATATATAAATATAATGGGTATACATTACCTCATGTAATAAATATTAGAACTATATTTACTATATTTATACCTATATCTATTTGTTTTAACCATTATTTAACCTCGTTAACTCATACGATAACAACATTGATTTTTAGAATTTATTGGTATGTATAGTAAATATAAAATGGAAAAAGGGATGATATTTTAAACATTATATTTTTTTTATAAATTTATGGTTTTTATGAATTTAATATCATTTAATAAACTATTATTTAATTTAAAATATCAATAGTGTCAATTTTAAGAACTGTTTAATACTTCGAATTCAATATTATAATTAAAAAATTTAAAATTAATAATACTTTTTAACATATAAATAACATATAAAGGTCATATATAAATTTTTAATACCATTAATTAATATAAATTATATTTATTTTAATACATTAATTATCTTTAATTATCTTTTTTTAATAATAGATTAATTACTACATCAGTGTTGGGAAAACATTAACGATAATTATTTATTTTCTAAAAATTTCAAATGAAATACCATGATGGAGATAATCCATTTATCTTTAAAAATATAATTTATAGTTTATCATATTTATAGTATAATAACATATTATAAAAGTGATAGTTATTAAAAACTAGAGTGTTACATGTTTTCCATTTCATTAAATAAAATAATTCAAAGGTAATCTTCTTATCCAGGTGGCCTAAAAAGGTGTTAAATTAAAATTTTGGATGATTATGATCGATATATACTCATCCAATATATTTAATGTAAGATTTTGGATCATTTCATTATTCTTGTATTTTTATTTTCAACATAAATTTCCAAATTTACACTTTACCAGGATAAAAAATATCTATAATTATTAGTCATATGGTCCAAAATTATAAGAGAGATATTTTATAAATTTTTACTCAACCATTAAAAATATGGAATAATTTGTTTCAATATTCAAAAAAAATACAATTTTTTGAATATAATTTATAATTAAATTGGTAAAACACAATAAAAATTAGTTATTAATAATATGACTATTTTAAATAAAAATTGTTTTTATATAATATTTAAGTATGTAAACCATTTAAAAAATAAAAAAAAGGATTATATAAAATAAAAATGAACCAATTATCATTTGAAATTATTTCTAATATTAATTCTACCGTGTAGAAAATAATTATTTTGATAAAAATCAATATCTTTCACTATATATTGAAAAATAAAGATTCTCATAAATATATCCAAAATTCATCCTCATTTATTTTTTACAAGATATATTTAAAATTGAAATTATTTTTGTGAAATTAAAATTCTCTGATTTACTAATTATATATTTATATGGAATCTTATAAGAAATTATTTTAATAAAACCATTTACTTTTTAAATTTTAAATGATACATTATATATTTATAATGATTAAAACTATGTGATTAATGAATAGTAATAAGTAATAAAATATTATATTATATCATTACCTAGTTTTCAATATTTTCTCCTCCATTTTGAATGTTTCATTCACATAAATTTGTTCTTTGGATTTGTAACTAGTTTTTTCCTTTTTGAAAACATTTTTATAACTACAATAATAAAAATGATTATAAAATTACACTTTATAAGTGGGTGAAAAGAAGTATTAAGGTGATTTGGACTTTCACATACACGGTTTATAATTATGATATCATGTAGTATGTGAAACCATGGATATTAATGAGAAAACTAAATACCTATGACTTATATACAGTAAAACAGAACATGATCATGGTAATATTAACCACCCCAAGACATCAAAATTTCTATATATTAAACGACCATATATTTCATGGTATGAAAACCAAAGTGATTTTTTTAGAAATCCTTGAACTAAATTAAATAATTATTTTACATCATAATCTCATAACATTGTGAAATATACATACTAGAAATGAATAATTCAATTCATTAATCATTTTCAAAAAAAATATTATCCTTTGATCCAAATGATGAGTTTTCAACATGAATTTTTTTAATGTGTAAATAAATAGAATAAAATTATAAGTATAAAAATATTTACAAATATAATAACAATACTTTTCTTTTATATTTAGGAATTAAATAGAACAGACATTGTTAGTACAAGATACGACAGTACCCAAAAAATGAATCAACCTTCAAAAAATGATGTACTAATTTGATCTTAAAAATTTAATAGTAATAACCAATATTCAGATTAGATAATAAGATAAATAAAAAACAACATAGTTTCCCAAAATATTCCAGATTACTGTTGAAACAAAAAATTTATTACATATGCTTTAATGTTAAAATTTAGCATTTATCTCCAAATCATATCAATAAATCATATAGTCTCACTACAAAATGTGTATCCCCAAATAATATAATCTCTAAGATATTCTAGTCATTTATTTAAATAACATGAATCAAAATAAATCCAAAATAAAATAAAATAATCTTTCATAATATAATTCATCATTTTATTCAATAAATAATTTCATTTAATATCTTATGAGGCACTAAATATTATATTTATATTATACTAAAATATTATTAGTCACTTTTCATCAAATAAATTTCCAATACTATGGTTATATATATGATAATAATGTGTTTCCTAAATTCAAATTATTATTAATCAATTAAATAATTTATCTAAAATTAAAATTTAATAGTAAATGATACTTTATGTAGGATAGTGGTAGGTGATGCACTATTATCACCCTTAAGTTATAGGTTCAAAACTCATGACTATTTCCGATGTGATGGGTTTTTTTTCCAACCTCTAAATTTTATTTTTTCCTAAACTATAATTATTATAAATTTCCTATAATTTCAGGAAACATCATCCAAAAAATAACTTTATAATATTCTCCATTAATGAATTTTTATTTAATTTTAAATGTTATCTCATACCATCAATTTTTCAACCCAAAATATAATTACCCATACATAAATAAAAAATAAGTGTCTCAAAAAATATCATTAGTCACCTTAATATTTCACAACGTAAATACTAAAAATTTTTTATAAAAACTTATCTTATGTTGAACCTCAAAAATACCAACCTATGAAGATATCTAGAACACTTATGAAAAATCTTCATGAAGTCATCCAAATATGAAAATTTTCCTAAACCCTAATAAAATACCAATTATAAAGTACCAACATAAGCATTATGTATTATATTGTATTTGAGCTAGATTTTAATTTATGAAAAAGCTAAGGATAATTTTTTTTATATATTTTAACAGAATTAGTAAAAACTCTCACATAGTGAATATATAAATTAAAAGTGAACAATTATAATCTTTATTCATTATCCACGTAAATAATTTTTTCAATATAAAATATGATTTAATTTTGGACATATTTCTCAAATATGACTCTTAAACAAATAATTACCCTTAATTAAACTTAAATCCATACAAAAATTATTTTAAATTGTAGTATGATCCCCAAAATATTATTAAGATACATAAAGAAGGAAAATTATTAATCTAGTTAAAAACATGAAAACCAAGGTAATTTTTACCATTATATTCAATGTTTATTTCACATTAGAAATAAAAAATTTCTTCATGATGAACATACAAACCCAATTTTTTATAAAATAGATATTTAAATAAACATATAATTAAAAAACATTTGTTTACTGAGAGAACCATATTCATCATAAACATTTAGAATCATTATAATTTGAATAACCATACGACTGAATTCTAGAATAATTCTCATGAGAACACAAATCATTACCCAGTATATTGGAGACCTATAATTGGGATAACCTTCCTTATAATATAAATCAGTCTCACCTTTATTTCATGAGCTATAAAACGTATAATCATTTCATATATGCTATATCAAGCTCAAATGTGAGCTATAATGGTGGTAAACATATCATATAAGCTATATTATGCTCACTAATTTTAACTGTAATGAAAAACAAACATATCATAAATAAATTTTTGTATATGATTTCTTATTTTAATCATAAAAACCATTTTAATAATCTTTTAAATCATACAGAAATACATTTAGATATCAAAATACCATGTTATTTGAAAAATTAATCCTTAATATCTAAAACATGTTCATGTCATAAAGAATAAATTTTCATTGAAAATAGAAAGGGTAAATTAGAAATGAAACATAAAATAATTAATGAATCATAATTTTCATAAAATAATCTCATGAATTATATGTTATAATTAATTAATTTTTTTATTCTAAAAAAATTGAAAAAGGAACATTAAATGGGGATTAAAAAAATAATGTCTCATTCCAAGAGTCTGATTAGTCGTTTGTGTTATTTATAAAGATTGATTAATTATTTATTTTATTAAGAAACATTTTTATGTTTATTATTCCATATACATCACTTATTTCCATTATATATTGAATAATTTAGTCAATTAGGTCTATATTGGACGATTTGAAAATATTTGGTAATAAAATAGAAAATGACTTTTGGTTAGTTGACATTGGTCAATGTAGCCATTACTCAACCGTCCCCAAAATAATATTTATGAAATAATTATAATTTTTTAAAATTAAATTATTCATTTAAAACATATTATGAAATATGGTTATGAATAACAAATAACTTTATAATCATGGAGATCATAGGTCGCACGTACACCTGAATAATGTATCAATTTTTCTACGATCGTTATTGAAATAACATAACAATTATATTATATTTAAATAATGATCATAATCTCACATATATCATATTAAATATTTAAATATAATTATATATATCATCCATGTGATGTGGAAATGAAAAATGAATCACATGTCATTATAGAAGAATTTTATATCATTAAATAAAATATTATTTATTAAAAAATATAAAAAATGCTAATTTTTAGAACTATTCATTACATTGAATTTAAAAATATCCAAAAGACACTTATAATTTGAAACAAACTATTATAATACATCCCTAACATATCAATTTAACTAAAAAAATTCTTGGATCACATTAGGTATCCCAAATTATATTTATTTTAATATTATTAATATCATTAATTCTACTTCTATATAATTGAATAATTTTTACGTAAACATTGTATAAGAATATAAGGTCAATATTTTTTTCTATAAATTAAAAATAAATTTTCATGATAGATTTAGATATATTTTTCTTTTTAAATACTATTTATTTTCAAACATATCCTCTATATAACAACATTTTAAAAATATTTCACTTATTAAAAACAAAGGTGTGTCATGTTTGATATTTTTTGAAATAATATAAAAAATATGACACATTATTATCTATGTATCCCCTACTATTCCTAAATTTTAAATATTGTTTATTATGAGTGATAAATACTCTTACAATAATATTTAGGTAAGTGTTTTGTTCATTTAATCATTCTAATAATTTTATTTTTAACCTAAATTACGTGATTTACCCTTTACTATAGTATTAGTAATTACTAAGGTTACTATTTATATTGTCCTTAAATAAAATTAATAATTTAATGAATTTTGACCCATATATTCTAATGATTTAATTTATTTTCCAAAAATCAGAAAAAGTTATCAATTTTATTTTGAAATTAAACAGAAAAAACATGATAAAAATTTGTTTTTTTAAACATGAGTATTTAAGTATAAAATATTTTTATAGTAAAATAATATAAAATACCTATATTAAAATCTAGTATTTGATTATTTTAAATCAAAATTCACTATTGAGAATTTAAAAATATTCAAAAACCAATCATTACATTGTACAAATAATAATTATTATTTAATGAAAATATATATTTTTTTTATTCGTTGAAAAATAAATATTTTCAAAAAATTATAGAAAATTGATCTTATTTTTATTCTAAAAAGATGATTTTCAATGTTACATAAAAATTTTTCAAATTAAATTTTATTATTTGAAAATTAAATTTTATGTAAAATTTTATAATAAATTAGTTATATAAAACCATTTGATTTTTGATTTGAAGATTTACATAATCTATTTATAATTAATATAACAATATAATTTTGGCATAATATTATATATTAATAAGATATATTATATCATCACATAGGTTTTATCAAACCCTTGATCATAACTAAGAACAAGTTTCCTATACATCACGAAAACTAGATTGGTTTATTTGTTGAGAAACAATTTAGGTTCACTGTTTCAACAATAACTAACCGATAATGAGTCAATATCTTGGTAGATGAAATCATTAAGGAATTAGAACCACTGAAGAGATCCTAGATACATATTATTTTAAAGGAAATATAGAAGCATAATTAATAACCTTTTAAGAATAAAATAGTGAACCCTCAGAATATATTGAACATAAATGCCTCTATAGGGTAATAGTGATAGACACTTTGTTTAACTGTATAAAAATATTCACCAAAATATACATAATTAGTAGTTGTGTGTTGATAAAAATGAAAAATATTAGTATATCTAGGACATCATTGATTATCTCTTCAAAAAACTATATATGACGTGACACTGTTATTTTTATATATGAATGTGTTTGAAATGATGTAATTTTCAGTATTAAACAATAATCATGATTTTCCACATTATAAATAAATCAATAAAATTTCCTTGATAAGTTGAGATCATTTGAATTCAAACAATCAGAGTAAATTATAACATCCTTTATAAAGAGTGGTGATTTAAATAATTAAATAATATTCCCTTAATTGATCTTTAAAAGTTTCTAAAAAAAGAACCCCAAAAAATGTCATTAAAAAATCAGACAAATAATCGAAAATTCAAATATCATAGACAATGGGGTTGAACGTAGGGTTTAACTCTGTATAAGTAATCCTCAAAATATTTTTTCAAAATTTATGGATGATTCAATATGTACGGTTGAGGAACCATATGTTAGGAAAACAAACATAGGGTATCAGGAAAAAGTATGGTACTCAAACCAAACATTCAATTGAAATGTAGGTTTCCAATAGTAGTAATCATTAAAAAGGTTTTGTTCTCGATTCTTATTATCAATAAAAATATATGGTTATGAATTGTGATTCTAGACAACATTAAAAAACTACAATCCTTAATGGAAGTAAAATTTAGTTATAATTAGAAATATAATGTTCTTCCAGAATAAAATAATTATTCCACTAAATATTATCCTAAAATAATCAAAATGAAAATTCACTAGTTACACTATTTTTTTTTGTTTGGGAGAATAGAAATCAATGAACAATTAATGAAATTGTTACATCCACACATGATAAACAATAAAACCCTTTTTTAAGATCACTGAACCGATATAAAAAAATTATTTTATCATTTCAAAACACAAAAATTAGTATATAATTAATTGATCAAACAATAGAGACTCAATAATAAATAATATTATACTGATAAATCCAACATTATCCTACCACACAATTAATTTGGTTCATATTTAAATATAAATATAAATTTTATGATTATCCAAATATCTCCCAATTATTTTTATATAAAAATTAATGTAAATAGATAGACTAATGAATATTTAATATATCATGAAAATAGATTTATTGTTGTGTTACCACAACCATTAATGGTTTCCTATAAAATTAAATGTGATCATATATAAAGAAATCAATAATATAAAACCTAAAAATTTATGTTAATAATAATTTTTTATTTGCATAAGGTCATTAGCTCAAGGGTGAAAATTTTTTGTTACATAATGGGAGGAGGGTGAAGGGTCTTATTAAAAAGATGATTACATGGATATGGAGTTAATAATAGTATAACAAATGGATTTTATCTCTTCCATAAAAATCTAAAAATTATGATTCAACGAACCTTTCATGTGGTTCATAATAAAAATTTAATGTTGGTGCATTTTGAAAACATAAACCAACTTATCATTTAGTATCACATTAATAAATAAAACAATCTGATCATATTTATTTCAAAAATTCTATCTGATCGTTTAGAATATTTCAAAAACCAGGTTGTATAGATGGTAGTCTTACAAAATGTTACATCTTATTTTCTAAAAGAGTGATATTTGGGATATTATCACACTTTATAGATTGATTTATATCATTTATGATTGAAATATCATATATTAAATAAAAATATTTTTATTAAATATATAGATATTATTGTGCTTGGATTATAAGCTCTTTCTTTTATTTAAATTTCTATAATATGTTCAAAATAAAATCTAAATTACTTTCTCATATCTCCAAAACCAGTCATTAAATTTTTTTCACCTATAAATTTCTTAATATGATCTTAAATATCTCTTTTAAAATAATCAAATTCTCTTAGAAAAACTGAATTTCCATTCACACATTGAAATATATCTTGAAATTATTTAAACACTATTCTTGGAAAACAATAACTCTTTAAATCTTCTTAATACATCGTAAAATTTTCTATCTCCCCTAGTAATTTATAATTTTCAGCAATCCTATTATTTTATTTAAAATCATATCTTCAATTTATGAATTTAGAGAGTCAAGTTAGTCTTATAAAAGATTTTTATAGGGTTCTCAATATTCCAAAAAGAAAACTATTTTTATTCTAACTCCTCACTAGATGGATATGAAAAGTCTCTAATAACCTTAGTGTTCTGGCCATCCTCAATAATAATTATTTCTGAATAACCCTATGAAATTGTCAGATATCATATTGTCTTTGATTATTCAGCTAATGGTGTTTTATCTTGTTCATCATCTTCAACCTCTTCTTTATCATTCATTGGTCCTGGTACTAATACAACTTAAAAATGATCAAATTTTATATCCACACAATCTTCTTATTCAAATACATGAGCTTCATCTACTCATTCATAAAAAAAATGAATACTAGATTCTTATCTTTATTCTTCAAAGGTATTTTTGAGGTCTTCTTCAAATTCTGTGGATTTATCCTTCTCTATAGGCTCTAAAACTCTTCATTGAAAAATTAAATCAGGTTGATCAAAATAATCATTATTTTATTGGAAAACATGTTTATAGGTTCTTTCCCTTATTTTCGGATTAAGAGCAACATCTTCATCATTTTACTCATTATAATATTCTTCAATATTTCTTGGAACTTGAGGAACAACAATGATGATTAATGGTTTTCTTACATTAACTGTAAGCCTTCATCCTAAAATATTAGGTACATCAAATGGTGGTTCTTTTTGATTTTTAGCGGATTATATATCCGCTTATATTATATTTTCTCCATCAAAATCATTAAAAAACTCACAGAAAAATCTCATTTTTGAATTTTGTACTCCCCCTGAGAACCATCTTCAAGTGGTTCATCCTTATCTTTTCCAACTAGATGTAACATTCATTTAATTATTCTCCAAAACTATAATCTTTCGTAGTATCCCTTCAAATATAATGTTGTTTTGGTGACATTTTTCTCACTTTTAAATTTCACTCATTTTAGTTCTCTTATAAATAAAAATTAAAAATATCACCACTTATAGAAACAATTAAATCCTCGTGTCCTTATCACAATAATAATAAATATATATCTATATAAATCAACTAAAATAACATTTGATATCACATTACAAAAAAAAATTATGAAATTTTCGATAAATAGATTCATCTCCTATACTACAATTCTTGGCAACATTATCGTCTGGATTAATATAACTAAAATATCTTGATTTACCTCTTTATATTTCAAAAAAAAACTTTTATACATTGTAGGAACCAAAAGAAAATACATTATGTCCTCTAGATTTTGTACAATTTCTATAATAAACTATGTACTGATGTGAAAATCTCATCCATGGGGGCACTTTAATATATGATAAATAGAAAGAGAATAAACTAATATATCATTAATATTTACATTTTAATAGATATCATGCCCAGAATATACATTTTAAAATTGGTAATTTTCATAGAAATCCTACAGTTATATCTCAAAAATATAGTTTTTATTTCCACTATTGACCAAAAACTCTTAAACATGATAGCTTAGGGATAGATTTTTTACAAGATACATCTCGAACAACCTTTCAAAATCTATAACTATTCATTGAGGAATTGTCTCTCTCAACTCAAATATCCGTACATCATATATTTTCTTGGACCTACTTAATCAGTTCAACTGGTTTTATCCATTTCTATGTTTAGAGACCCTTATATTTCTAAAATTAATATTACATAATTTTAATGATAAACAACATTAAATAATTACATGACCAAGATCCAAATTTTTAGTGTCTTGGAAAAATTAGGAACATCCATAACATTTAAAAAAAACATAATCATTTATTTAATTCCTTCTTACCTAGTGTATTATTGGCCCTTAAATTCCACTTATATTAGTAGTCACCTAATGGTATACATGAAGGAATGGGGAGATACAAAATACTATAAATAGGATTGATAATATAATTAAACAATATAATGTGGGGTGATTATAATCATAAAACCATCATCATAATCATGAAAGGATGCATTAGTTAATGGCATAGAATAAGTCAGTGAATAAAAATGAAACATCATTTCTTTATGATAAAATAACACACATTGTTGTGAACAAACATTTCATAATGTTCACATATATTTCAGTTTTATAATGAGATACATAATAATATCCTATGAATTGGAGAACTATATAATTATAGGCTTTCCCATCACATGACAACATTTACATTATGCTATATAATTCACATCACACCCATCAAATCAAAACATTTATATTATCCTAAAATCCATGTATATGAATCTTGGACATCAAATAACCCATGAAAATGAATGGGTTCATTTCATAAATCATAAAATCATAATAATTTTGATACCAATTTAAAGGGGGAATAACATACAAGATATAAGAATAAGAATCCTTGAGTGAATAAGATAAAATCTCGATAATTAAAAGGTTTATTTTTTTAGAAAGTAGAGTTATTTTGTAAAAAAATCTGTTTGTCATAAAATTAAGTAAAAAACATTTATATATCATTCAAGGTAATATAATTATGAATAAATGATATTTATAGAAAATACCCAATGGAGATGGGGTGAAAGAGTGAAAACCCAAAGAATGAGAGTTGGGTTCATGAATTATGCTTACATTATGCCTGAATGCTTTCTTCAATTTTATATCATGTATCCCCATGTTAGATTAATTAATTAAAAAAAATAAAAACTATTATATATTAATTTGATTCGTTAAGGTATTATTAATTTCATTTATAGTCTTTTTGATGTGTTATAGAGTTTAATTTCATTGTTTGAGGGCATTCATCTTCATGGATTTCATGATTAGTTTTCTAGTATATATGAATGGAAGTTTCAGTAAAATGAGGATAAAAATAAATAATTTTTATTATCTATTATTAATGATATTATATAACATTATATTATCATATAAATTATTTGGTTATATTTTATAATGATGAATCATTATATAAATGTTACTGGTGATCAGTTTATGTTTATATTGGGTCTTTTTCAATCACAACAAAAAAGGATTGGTTTATCATTTAGTATTTTGTATAAATGTTAGTTATATAATATAAAGTGATTTTTAAAACAATATTTACATTATTAATTAATCATTAAATGGTTTTATTAACATCATTTAAGTCATTAATGGAATATGAATGTGCATTATCTATGATGTAGGTAGATTGGCACATCACAGGAAATGATTTATTTTTAGTAAAATTGATAGATGTAGGGTGGATTTTAATGATTTATATTCCATTATCAATATCTAATTATAGTATATCAAATATAATTGATTTATCAGGCCTTTTGGACAAGTGATGGTGACGATAATAGAAGAAATAAAATGAAATTGAAAAGTAATTGAAAGGAAAAAATGAATAGGACTTTACCGCTTAAATCTCTCCTCCTAGAGAATATCATTAGGAAATAGGTATTAGTATTTTAAATATACAATGAGCTATTGGACGTGGGTTTTGGGATTCGGGATATTTTTTAGCAGAATTTGTACAATTCTCAATGCTTGAGAGGTGAAAGGAAAAGAGGATGTGAGGGGGTGTAATTATAGTAGAGGACAAGGGTCTTTTATCATTATTATATTCAATAGTCTATTATTTTGGATCTAGACTATGAATATTTTGAGAATTACAACTAAATATAAAAAAATAGTGATGTGGATTTTGATATTTTCATCTCACACCAGTCATATATCATCTATTACTACAAAATTCATGTATTTACCTTTTGTTGTAAATTATCTTATTTTACTATTCATAAAAATTCATATATTATAGAAAAATCCCAAAAATTTATCCTAACATATTTTCAACATTATAATTATAAAATAAAATCCATTTTTTGAAAATTATTTTATAAATATGAGTAATTTAATTTTTAATTAAAATCATCATTTACATTGAAAATATATATTTTTAAATTATAACTGATTTTATAATACTTTGAAAAATTAAGTAAGGTTTTATAAAACTATATTAAAATAATAACACAAAAAATATTAATTTATGAATATATTTTTAGAAAATAAATTTATTTTAATTTATTATATAAATAATAAAATAACAATTACGTATTTATGTATTATAGGAATACCAACACTTAATTAATAATTCTAAAAAATATTTTTTACTTATACTATGATATAATTATACCATACATTCATTTATAAGATGTATACATTTTATTTATACCTTATTGGGTTAGGTTAATATTTATTTGGCTAGTTTACTATTTATAAGGGTAAAATTACAGTTCCCAAGGTCATGTTACTATTTCAATAGTATTGGTTCATTAACATCTTGAAATGCTAATTTTATCATTTATTTTTCATTTATAATTCTATTATTATGGTCTCTAATTGATTTTATGAGATTTATACAATATGAAATTATTAAAAAATGAATAAATTTCTTTGATAAATATTTTGATCATTAAATTCTTTCCCTCTTTTGAAATTTCTCCCTCAAAATTTAGTATTACATAAACAGGATATGGTAACACTCTTTAATCACCTCCTATATTTCCCAAGTTGCTTATTCACACTTATGGTTCCTCTAAAAGCATTGGCAAGGTTGGTTTTCTTGTTGCGATGAACCTTATCTCTCTAGTCTATAGTCTTTACTAGTTGCTCCTCATAATATAGATTATCTTATAGCTATACCACCTTTGAGTTAGGTGCATTTTATAGATCTGTAATGTACAACTTCAATAGTGATACATAGAAGACATATTGAACTAGATCCATTATTAGTGGAAGTGAAAGATGATAAGCCAAAACTTTTATGTGATCAAGGATCTCAAGGCGTCCAATGTACCTTGGGGTTACCTTCCCTTTCTTCTAAACTAAAACACTTTTATCAAAGGTGATATTCGAAGGAATAATTTCTCTCTAATTTTGAACTCCAAGTCCCTTCAACAATTGTCATCATAACTCTTTTTATGACTCATAGTAGCATTGACATTATTCCTGATGAGTTGAACCTTATTTTTCATCTCTTTCATTATATTATGTCCAAGTATGTTTCTTTCACCAACCTCTACACAATAGGTTAGTGTTTTTCATTTCTTTACATATAGAGCATCATATAGAGCCAACTGAATAATTGATTGGAAGCTACTATTGTAGGATAACTCAATTAATGGGAGATACTGATCCCATTAACCAATGAATTCAAAAGGGATGAATCTGAGGATATCTTCAAGCAACTGAATTGTCCTTTCAGATTGGCTATCATATTTGGGGTGATAAGCCCTAGAACAATTTAATTTAGTACTCCATGAATGATAAAGAATCCTCCAAAATTTAGATACGAACCTATGATCTGGATAAATTTCAATTGAGACTAAAAATCCATGCAGTCTCACCATTTCATTCGCATATACCAAGGAATGCTTTTTTAGTGAGAGATCTTCCTCAATTGAGATAAAGTGGGTAGAATTGGTGAGTCAGACCACCACAACCCATATATCATTTAATTATTTAGTTTTATTTGGGAGACTTGTGACAATGTCCATAGTTACATTATCCCATTTCTACATGGTTATAGGAAATGGTTGAATCATACTTTTGGACTGTTGTTTCTCTTCTTTAGCAATTTGACATGTCATGCAACTTGAGATATACTCTGCAATCTCTTTCTTCAATTTATCCTACCAAAAGTGTTTTCAGGTATCTTGTTACATCATGGTGCAACCTGGATGGATAGAGAAAGTTGATTTGTGTACACATTCCAATAGCTCCTTCTTTATCACATGTGATAAAAGAACACAAATACATATTCCACACTAAATCAAACCATCATCATTAATATAGAACCATTGTAGCTTCACTTGAATTACTCTAGTTGACTTCATTGGATTCCTTGATTATCCTATAGTGCCTCCTTGATATTATCTTGTATATTTGGTTGGGAAATCATTTTGTAAAGGTAGGACATATTCCATGCCATTTTGATTTTCAAATAAATTATTTTCATATCCATGAAGATAATATCATTCTATGTCCACAACATGGATAGAATAGTTGGTTCATTTCAACTAAGAGCATCAGGAAACTTTTTTTCTTGGCAAAATGATAGTGAATAGAAAAATTATAGTCTTTGAATAGGTCATACCATATCATTTGAGAGATGTTGTGATACTTTTATGTGAATATATAAATTTGGACCTTTTTATTGGTATTTATGTCACACTTCTCACCAAATAGGTTGTTCCACCATATTTACAAGGAAAATTTACAGTTTCAATCTATGGATCATGATTCAATGAGTTCTTCTTATGAATATTTAACTTTTTGAGGTGTAGGATATCACATTATAATCATTCAATTATACACAACCCTACTTTTTTTTGAAGCATCTCTGTATATCACAAATCCATCTCATGTTTTTTGTAATGTTGTTATAGTTGTTGTAGTTAGCCTTATTTTTATCTATATTAATATTTTATCTAATTCATTCAATGAGACATACATTACCCATTTCCTTGATAACATAGTTAACAAGCTCGACATTTATGTGACGTTTCTCAAAAAATGTAGGTAGTACCCAGCTAACCCATGAAGGTTGCATATTTCTGTGACACTAGATGTTCTGGGCCATTCCTCAATTTCCATTATTTTTATGGGTCCATAGAAACACCCTCACTTGTGATCACATTTCCCATGAATATGACTTTCTCCATAAAAAAGACACACTTTCTGATCATGGCATACAAAATATCCTTCTATAATGTCTGTAATACGAGCCTTAAATGTTCTTTATGATCCTAATTGTTTTCGGAGTAGATGAGATTATCATCAATAAACACTACCAAAATTTTGTTGAGGTAATGCCTAAAGACTCTATAAATCTTATCCATGAATATTATAGAGGCATTAGAAATTCCAATGGGAATCACTATATACTCACAGTTCACAATGCTTGTATGGAAATAAACATTGAAATATCATCATTACTCACCATTAGAAGATGATATCAAGAATAGAGATCCGCCTTTGATAAGTACATATCATCATGTAGATGAACAAAAAAGTAATAAATCCTTAAAAAATGATAATTTTTCTTTATGGTGATCAAGTTGATTTCTTGATAGTTGATACATAGCCACATTGATCCATCATTCTTCTTGAAAAAAAGCACTGGAGTACCCCTAAGGTGATTCACTTGGGAATATGAACCATTTTTTCAAATATTCTCCAATTATATTATGTAACCCTTTTAATTTGATAGGAACTATCCTATATGAGCACATTGAGATAAGAGTAACTCTGGGTATGAGTTATGTTAAGAACTCTACCTCATACCCAAGAGAATTTTGGGTAACTATTCAAGAATTAAATCTTTGTATTACCTTGGAATGAGAATTTCCCCATGTTTTATACCTTCATTTCAGTCCAAAATTTGAGCGAGATATACATTTTCTCAGGGAATGAACACCCACACAATTAATGGATTTTACAGTGGAGATTAATGACATTTCTTCCATTTTTAGTGTTTTATGAAATTGTTCAGAAATTGGAGATATGTTTTATTTCCTTGACACATGATGTGTTTTCTATATAATGAGATCCCATCCATTCCTAATACAGTGCCAAATTCCACCCAGGGAAGTATCATGATATTTTATAGAAGAATCATCCCACATATTCTAATAGGGGATGAATCCAAAACATGGGTTAGAATTATTTCACAGCTTGATATTTTTACAGATATATCTACTTCAAGGTTTCGTGGATATGGTTCAATAGTTCTGGAAAACATGCAAGAGATAAATTAATGAAATTAACATAAGAAAATAATACTTTTTTCTATTATTTAGTGAATAAGAAGTGTACCTTGTATGAATTCATTTTCATTCTCTATATCAGTATAAGTGATGGCATAAGCCTTTCATTCCTCCTATAGCCTTTGTGGTAGTTGGAACTGATTACCCTTGAGGACTTGTGATTTAGTGCACTAGATTGAACAGTTCACTTTCTACCTACAATTGTAGCATTGAACCATGGGTGGTGATCTCATTTTCTCTAACACATTATCTTCCTTCCTCATGTCTTTTTGAAATCCATGTGAATAGTTTGACTCTCTCCCACAGTTGAATCATTTCCCATCCCTTCGAGGTAGTTACCATGATGCTTCATCCCAAATTTCATACATGTGTGAGGTTGATTTTTCTTTCCACCTTTCTCATCATATCCTCCACCATGAAACTCCATCTTTAATTTCTTATATCCGTTGACAAGGGACCATTATACGGAATCTATTTACACATTGATATCACAATGGAAAACATCTTCATAAAACCCAAAATCTCATATTTATATATCCATTTGAAGGAGTGGTTTTCATCCATTGAGGAATCGGTCAATTTTTCTATCATTTCTTATAAAAAAAACCTGAAGCATACCTTCAAACCCTTGTGAAATATTCATTATAGGCTGTTAAAGAATCTCAATTCTCTTTCATCAGTGCTATGAATTCCTTCTCGATGTTTTTTTGAATAGTTCAAGGGAAATTCATAGTAAAAACATTATCTTAATTTATTCGCACTCCATCTCTTCAATTTCATCATTTGGCATGGTGTTATTAATAAACCTCCACCATTGGTCATCCTCTCCTTCTAGATGATATACTACTAGAGTCACCTTCTACAACTCAAAATATTGATGAATAGGAAAAATATTCTTCATTGAGTTGACCCATTGGTCAATGATTATTGGATCAGAGGATCCACTAATCATTATTGGTTTTTTCCTTCTAAAACACTCTATAACCAGTTCCACCCTCCATGGTAAGGGGGTACATTCCAAATTATTTAGACTACTGCTAATAATCAGATATATCTAGGTAGGAATCTCTATAAAATTTTGAACTTCACCTCTAAAAGCATCGGGGATTTCATTCTTTCTATTACTATATTGTCACTTGCATGGGTAATTAGTTTAGTGTCTCCTAGTTCCCATTATTTCCTAAAATAGAAAAGGTTAGAAGAATTCATAAGTCATCATGTTGTGAATAAATAAATTATTCCTTTTTGAAATTAAGTATAAATTAATATCTTATGGGATCCCAAGGCTTATCATTTTCTATGAAAATTATTCATTGGTTCTTACATATATATTGTATCATACTAAGGGTCTTCACTAAGGTTCTCTAATCATTATTCCCAAATTAACTAATCCATGCTCTAATACAAACTATATATACCCTTATTTTTCTTACATTTCTATTAAATCATTTTTATGATAAACAAAACTAAATCATTACATGACCAGGATCCAAATTTTTAGAGTCTTTTGAAAATTAAGACTATACATACAATTTGAAATATCAAACATGAACATTTATTTAGTTCCTTCTTCTGTAGATTCTTATTGTCCCTTGAATTAACCTTAGTAAAAGTTGTCACCATAGGATATACATTAATGAAAGGGGTGAGAAAAAATTGCCTATTAATAGGATAGATAAAAAATTCAACAATAAAACATGGGGTAAGAATAATAATAAAATTATCATCAAAATCATGAGAGGAAGCATTAGGTGAAGGAAGGAAATGTGGAAATGAATAAAAATGAATTATCATGTCTTATTGGTTAAATACCACACATAGTTGTGAACAAACCTAACACCGTGTTCAGGGATATTTCATGTTTCTAATGAGATATATCATATTACCAAATTCATTAGAGAGCTATATAATTTCAGGTGCACCCATAATATCATAAAATTTACATTTCATTATATAATTCTTGGTAAACCTATCAAATCATAACAATTACATTATCATTTATGCTACATATATCAATCATAGAAATTGAACCACCCATGGAAAGCAAGGGATTTATTTTAATAAAGTATATATTAATAAAAATTGGGTTCCAAAATTAAATACAGAGTAAAAACATTATTTAAGAATCATCATCATCATGTGATGAAAAAAAAATCTAATGAAATAAATGGTGTGTTTTTTAAAGAAGAGTTCTTCTCGAAATCATCATATTTTTCATAAACTCAAGTAAATAACAAGTATATAATATTGAATGTATGATAATAATGAATGAAGGTTATTAAGGGAACATCCATAATGAAAATGGGGTGAAATAGGGGGAACCAAAAAAAGATAGTTAGGTTCGAGAATTCCCCGTCTATAGGCCTATGTGATGTCTTCAATTTAATATCCAATATAATAACATTATATTAATTACTTAAAAAATAATGTACCTTTTATACAGGAATTTTATTCATTAATGTTTTATTATGTTAATTTATGGTCTTTTGATGAGTTATAGATTATAATTTCATCATTCGAGATCATTCCTTTTCATGGTTTTCATGATTAGATTTGTTGTATACATTAATAGAAATTCGTGTAAAATATGTATAAATATCCAAAATTATTATAATATTTTATTAATGATATTAAATACATTTAAATTAATTATAACATATTTGGTTATATGTTATGTGGATGAATCATCATACAAATGTTAATGTTTATTGTTTTAGTTTAATTTTGTCTGGTTTTCAATCACAACAAAACTAATTTGTTTTATCATTTAGTATTATGTATATATGATAGTTATAGAACATACAAAGGGATGTAAAAAAATTAAAAAAACGTTTTAGACTATTTATTATAATTATTAGTATCCTTGAAGCTGTTAAAGGAAAATTAATGAGTGTTATCCATGATGTTTTTAGATTGACAAATCACGAGTGATGATTATATTTTAAAAATAAAAGTGGGAGAGGGAAAAGTTTTATGTTGGATCATCCATTAAAATGATTGAATTGTAGTATATCAACCATAATATGGTTTTGATGCATTTTTTATTAGATAATGTGGGGATAATAGAAGAAAAGAAATGAAATTAAAAATAAATTAGATGAAAAAATGAAGAGAATTTTACCTCTTAAATATCTCACCCTTGAAAACCTCATTATGGAAAACGTTATGATTATTTTTTAAGACCATGATATCATGGACAAGGTATAGGGTCTTGGTGATGTGTTTGATCATCGTTTTTAAAGGACTTATAATTTGAGAGGTGTGAGTAGAATAGCGTGTGAGGGGACATATTTATATTATAGGAGAGGGGTGTTTTCTCGTTATTATATTCATTAGTTTATGATTCTTATTGAAGTCTATGAATATTTTGAAGATTATATCTAAATATATTAAAATAATGAAGGATAGTTTTATATTTTTGGCTTTCATTATCCTTAAATATTCTATGACTCAATAATTCGTGTATTTTTCATTTTTGTAAATTATTGTATTTTACAATTCATCAGAAATAAAAGTATTTTGAAAAACCCAAAAAATCACCCAAATAATTTTCTAGCTTATATAATATGAAAATGAACTCTATTTTATGAAAATAATTGTCAAAATTATATTAATTTAATTTTTCATTAAAATCATCAGTTACATGGAAATACAGATTTTAAAATTATAATTGATTTCAAAACACTATGAAAAAATTACTTATGTCCTCATTAAATTATATTATAATCATAAGACATCAAAATACTAATTTGTGAATTTATTATATTAAAATAAGTTATCATTTAATTTATTAAATTAATTATACAATTGGCATTAAATATTTCTGGATTACAATAATACCAACAGTTAATAAATAATTTATAAACATTTATTTACCTAGACAATGATATAATTATACCATACATTCATTTATATGATTCAGAAATTTTATTTATAATTTATTGGGTGATGTTTCTATTAATTTGGCTAGTTTTATATTCATAAGGGACCTATTAGATTTCTTTTTTCCATGTTATAATTTGTTTGTAATCAGTTTTTTAACACCTAGTAATAATTCATTTTTCATTAATTGTTCATTTATGAAGATTTTATTATGGTGCCTAAGCGAATTTATGATATTTATATTATTATTAAATTAATTTAATAAGAAAAAAATTCCTTTGATAAAATATTGGTTTGTTACATTCTTTCCCCATTTTGAAATTTCACCCTCAAAATTTTGTTTCACTGAAATAAGTGAGGGCAATTTTTGTTCATCCCCCCTATACTTCCAATTAATCTTTTTAATACATATGATTCCACTAAAAACCATAACAAGGTTGGTTGTCTTATTTCATTGAACCTTATCACTCTAGTCTTTAATAATTATTGGATTCTCCTCATAAGAGGGATCATCTTCCTGTTATACCACCTATTAGTTTAGTACATGTGACGAATCGAGTATATACTTCCTTAGGGGTGATTTGTGGAATACATCATAAACTTGAGCCATACCTAGTGAAAGTAAATGTTGATAAGACACAACTCTTATGTGATTAATAATATAAAAGGGTACAATATACAGTGGGATTAGCTTCCCTTTCATTAAAAAGAGTAGGGAATTCTTCTAGGGAGATATTCGAAAGAAGTATTTATCTCAAATATCTAAATCCATGTCCCTTCGAAGAATTGTTATCATTGTTCCTTTACTGACTCTAAGAAGATTTAATATGTTTTTGGAGGGTCTGAACCTTCTTTACCATATCTTGCACAAGATCAGGTCCCAATAGATTTCTTTCATCATATTTTTACCAACTAGTTAGAGTTTTACATCACTTTCCATATAGAGCAACAAATATAGTTATCTAAATAATAATCTGGATACTATTGTTGGGTGAAAACTCAACTAATGGGATAAGATGATCCAATCAACCCTTGAATTCTAAAGGGAATGATCTTAAAATATATATAATCATCTAAAATATTTTTAGAGTGGACATTAGTTTTGGGGTGATAGGCTTGGAATAAATTTTATTATGTACTCAAAGAATGTTGAAGAACCCTATAGAATTTATATGTGAACCTGGGTTCATGATCAGACACCATAGAGTGTGTATCTCCATGAAATCTCTCCACATCCATTACATATATCTTATCAATTTATACAACTGATAAATCTTATCGAATTGTGACAATGCAGGATGTCTTGGTGAGTCATTCCACTACAACCCATATCACATTATTTCCTTTAGATGACTTTGGGAGGCCCGTGAACAAATCCATTGTGACTTTCAAATATTTCCACATGGGTATAAAAAGTGGTTTTATCATCCCTTAATAAATTTTCCACTCTTCTTCAATGTGATGAAATATCAATAACCTTGAGATATACATTGCAACCACATTCCTCATGTTGTCACACCAAAAGTATTCTCGGAGAACACGGTACAACATAGTGCTACCATGATGGATAAAAAATGATCTGCAATGTGTATTTTCCAATATCTTATTCTTTATCTGAGGTAACAAAGTAACACAAATTCTTCATCAAAATTGAATCACACCATCATTATTTATATGGAACGCTTGAAACTTTCCCTCCATTACAACATTCACCATCTTTTGAAGCTCCATATCATCCCTCTGTACCTTCTTTATATTCAAATGGATATATGGTGGGGAAATAATTTGTTAAAGGTAGGATATATACCCATATATTATGATTTCAAAATCCATCCTTTTAATATCCATGAATATATTTTCTTTCTCAATATGCAACATGGATAGAGTATTGGAATTGTTTCTTCTAAGGGATCCAGCTACCTTGTTTTCCATGTCAGGATGACATTGAATAGTATAATCGTAGTCATTGATTAGCTCTAATAGTATCCTTTGATGAATTCTATGATCATTTCTGTTAATATATAATTTAGTATCTCATGATTGACATATATGTCACAATTCTCAACATAGAGGTAATTCCACAAGATTTTCCAGGAAAAATCATAGATGATATCCCCAGATCAAGAGTCGGGTAGGGTTGTTCAAGGATCTTCAACTATCCTGAGGAAAAGGATATCACATTATTAAATTTCATGAGTTAAAAAGAATTCTTTTAATGATAATCACTATATATCACAAAAAATTCTCCACATTTTGGTAATATGAGTACATGTTCAGTGATCTGCCTTCTCTTTAGCTCATTGATGTTTTCCTAAAATTTATCTATCCAGACATACTATGCCTTATTCCTTCTTAACATAGTTATCATGATAGAAAATTGTGTGTAAATTCTCAAAATAAATTATTAGTACCTAGATAAAAAAGGATAAATTTTGATTTTTGTGACACTAGATGGTTTGGGTCATTCCTCAATTACCATTTTTTTTGGTCAAAAAAATTATCTCACTTCTGATAACATTCCCCTAGAATATGACTCATTTCATCCAATGTAACACATCCAGAACTAGGCTTACAACTTATCCTTCCTTTATGTCACAAAAAATATCCCTTGATATTCTTTTTGTTCCTCCTTGCTCAAGGATTAATGAGAATATCATTGATAAATAGTAAAAAAATATTTATAGGTAATGTCTAAAGAATTTATTTGAAAAATCCATAAATATTGTAGTGGACTTAGTAACTCCAATGGGAGTCAGAAAAACTCATAGTGCCCATAAATTTTATGGAAGGAATTATTTTGAATAACTTCTTTCATTACCTTCATCTGATGATATCTAGAATGGAGATTCATCTTGGAGAAGTATTGAGCTCCTTATAGGTGATCGAAAAAGCCATCAATCCATGGAAGAGGATACTAGTTCATTATGGTTATCTTATTGGGTTACTAGAAATTGATATAGGTCTGCATTGATCCATCTCCCTTCTTGACAAAGAGAACTAGTCCAATCCATGGTGATGCACATTGTAATATGAACCCTTTGTCCAAATTCTCTTGCATCTACTTCTTTAACTCCCCCAATTTGATAGGATCCATCCCATAGGGAAAATTTGAGATAAGAGTATCATTGGGTATAAGTTCTATTGCGAAATCAACCTCATGATCTGGGGGATGTCTGGGTAACTCTTTATAAAATACAACACTATATTACATCACAATTGTAATTTCCTCGAGTTTCATACCTTCCTTTGACTAATCCATTTCAGTGATGTATGTTTTTTCACATGGAACAAACCCCCACACTAATGAAGGATTTTCAAAAGAGATTCATGATATTTCATACCTTTTTAGAGGTGTATTGGATGGTTCAGAATATGGAATGATATTTCATTATCACGATAGTTGACGTGTACCTTATATAATGAGATACAATATATACCCTATATAGTATCAAATTCCACAAATTCAAGTATCATGAGATTTGATGGAATAATATTCATACATAATCTTACAAGAGATGAATCCACAAATTGTTATTCTATTATTAATCCACTTGATGTTTTTTTAGTATCTCTAATTCATGGTTTATTGGCTTTGATTAAATAGTTCTTCAAAACATACGTGATATAAATAAATTCTTAAAACTAAAATAAATTAATACTTTTTTCCTTTCCAGATTGATTGGGAAGTGTACCTTTTATGAATTCATTTTCTTTCTCAATGTTATTATTAGTGATTGAATATGATTTTCCTTTCTCCAATAGATTTTGTGGATACTGACATTGATTACCCATGAGGACTTGGAGTTTAGTGCGCTAGATTTCATAGTTTCCTTACATATAGTAGTTATAGCATTAGACCATTGGTGGTTCTCTCTTTCACTCCACCACATTATCCTTCATCCTCACATATTTTCAAAAATCCATGTTCTTTATAGCCTTATATCCCACACTTGAAGCATTTCCCAGTCCCATTAAGGAGGTTTCTATTATGTTTCTTCCCACCATTTTGACATGTGGGTGGTTGAGTTTTCTATCCACCATTCTCATTAGATCCTCTATTTGGAAAATCTATCTTTTTTTCATATCACCATAACCATGTGAACATTCTCTAAACTCTATATCTACATTGTGAGAACATCGAAAATCTTCATAATAACTCGCAATGTCTATACATTATACAACCTTTCTATGGTGTGATTCTAATCCTCTAAATAATCTATTGATTTTTCTTATTATTGTTGATAAAAAAACTGCTGAGTAATTTGGAAGCCTTTTGAATTTTTCTTTATAGGCCATGTTAGATTTTCATTAATTCTGATTCAGTACTATTAATTAAATATCCAAATTTTTCATTGAGTTTGAGGGAAATACTTGTTATGAAATATTATATTAACATCTTCCCACTCCATATCATCAATTTCATCCTTTAGCTTGGTGTTCTTAATCAACACCCACTGTTGGTCTGCCTCTCTATCTTAGAATAGTGAATCACAAAGAATATCTTCTCCATTGAGTGGACCTACTTTTCCATGACTTTTGGATTAGAATATCCACTAAACATTAGTGGTTGTGGATTTATAAAAACACATGATTTCATGTTTCTCCCTCTTAGGTGAAGGAGGAAATTCCACATTTGTCGGGTTCTTTTTAACAACCTGATACACATGGTTAATAATTTCTAGGAAATTTTCCAACAATCGCTACATTGTCACTTTCATGGGTTGTTGGTCTTGTTTCTTTTGATCACCACCTTTTTATAAAATAGAAAATGATAGAAAAAATTACAAGTCTATAAGTCATGAAAAAATAATTTATACCTTTGTTCAATTTAGTCTAATGTCATATATTGTGGGATCCATAGGTTTAAAATTTTCTTAAAAAAATTAATTGGTGCTTACTTATACATAGTCTCATACGATGGACTTTCAAAATGGTTCTCTAATCCAAATTTGAAAATTAACTAAACCATGCTCTGATGCAAACTAAAGCGACCATTCTTGTTCATATATTACTATTACATAATTTTAGTGGTAAAAAACAAAAAAAAATTACACGATCAAAATCCAAATTTTTTGTGTCTTTTAAAAATGTGGACCTTAGCTAACATTTACAAAATAATATAGAAACGTTTATTTAATTCCTTATTATCTTTCTTCTTATAGACCATTAAATTGGCATTAGTGGAAGTAGTCACCTGAGTTTTTTCATCAATGAAAGGGGTGAGATAAATTTTTTTCCCAGAGGATACTCAAGATGGGGGTGAATTGAGTTCCTATTAAAAATTTATGATTAAATTTTTTTCCATTAAAACCCCCAATTTAACAAAAAAAGTTAAACTATAGTGAATTTAAAATGATTTTAAGTGTTCAATTAGTTTCTCAATGATTTTTTATTTCTCAATTAACTTAATTTGAATATTATGTCAGCTTTTGAAACTAACTTACTGTCTAGAAATATTTAAAAACACATACTAATTTAACTATCAGTGTTAGTTCAAAACATATTATAATTTCAATGTAATTTGTAGCGGAAAAGTGAAAATTGTTTAAACTAAAATAAGATGCACAACATTTTTAAACAAGAGGTTTAGTATCAAGATCATACATAGTCCTCTCAAACAGTTTATTTAAATATTTGATCCACACCATGGAATAGGGTAAACAAATTTACTGAGACTGTCCAGGTACTAAGACATCTACCAATGTTCTACGAGGGAAAAACTATAAAAATATCACACATGATATCTAGGTCACACATGACCTATACCACAATTTATAGTGGCATATAATAAGGTTTAGAATGTTTTAGTGAGGAATTTATATATCCTCCAGTTATGTTAAGGAGACAGTGTGTGTTTAAGATAAACAGAAGCAAAAACACTGCTCGAAATGTAAAGAAAAATATCATAATAGAGCTAATAAGATTGAGATGAGTTTGGAAAGCTCTATGTGATGGGATTGAATATCAGAAATCCTTTTGGATTGAGAAGATGTTGTTTTGAGTCATTCTCTGGAATTATTTCTAGAAAACAGAGTATCATGGTTCTATTTCTTGACTTCCAGGTATGGGTGTTTTGCTTAAGATTGCAGTAGTCTTTGTAGCACAATAATGTTCATCTACTCCCAGTAAAGTTCTTCTTTGAGGGTCCCGTGTATCTATTCACTTTTCTTAAACATACGTCTCTTTGTGCATCCTATCTTATTTTATTCACAACTTTGATCCTCCCTTTATAGCTCTTGTGGTGGTTCGACATAAGGCATGATTACTTCTACAGGTACGAGGTACGGTTCCCTTACATCTAGCAAACATTGTTAACTAATATTCGACATATGGTGTGATTACTTTCACAGGTACAAGGTACGGTTCCCTGACATCCAACAAACATCATTAATTAATATCAGTTTCATTATAAGCACCAAATATGGTCATTTATAAATAAACAAATAGAAATAGAGTTTAGAGAAATAGTGATTGGTTTCCATCCGTAGTTCTTTGTATCAATGAACTTGTAGCAGTGGACTTGTAACGGTAGGTATTTAAAAGGTATTTTTTACTCTCTGTAATGGTAGCTTTATGTATCAGTGACTCTGTGTTGCGGTAGCTCCTTTTATCAGTAGTTTCTTTACTGGTGACTTTTTATCAGAATACTATGTATCAGTTACTATTTAAATAAAATAAGGCTTGGTCTATTAGTGAAATTTGTTTATCAGTAGCTCTATTTGAATCAGTGACTCAAAAACATTAACTCTTATAAAGTATCTATTTTATGCATATCATTTCCAGATTGAGTAAGTATCGAGATTAATCATTGTTAAACATTTATAATCATAAATGAACATTGACTAAAATTTTCTAATGATATGATATGACCATTTTGATATTCATATCAAATCATTATCCAGATTTCATAATTTGAAATAATAATTAATATATAGATAGATATTATTTGGGATTATCAAAGTGTATATAAATATAATTGTGAATATCAAAACAGGTGACTCCAACAATCTCCCCCTTTTTGATAATAAAAAATTATTGCATTATAATCCAGAATAATCATTAATGTATCAGTATAATATACATTTGTTCTCAATTATCAATGTGTTCAATGAAATTTTTAAATTATTTCAAAATATCATTACATGTAACCATAAATGAAATATTTCAAATGAAATAGAGAATATATTATAAAAGGTAAATGTATCAGAGGTAGAATTATATATATATATAGACTCTGAGACTCATTATCCCTATCATTAGTCGTATTATTCTCCCCCACACTTCTCCATATCATGATTTCTCCCCCTTTGTGATTAGAAAAAATACAAAAAGAATAAAATATGTATTAGAGAAACAATCGAAAGTCAAAAAGAATGGGACCATGTAGGTATTACTTCTTTCAAAAATATATAGAAATACATAACTGACACAAAAAGAATAAAAGTGATCCCTATCAATTGTCCTATCCACAAATCAATAAACCATCCCAATATGTAATTTTGATTTTCCTTTTGTATCAAATGTGGATTCAGGCTTGGTAGGCGTAGGGGAAGGATTGGGAACAACAATGATGATCAAAGGTAGATTGAGCTACTAGAACACTTTTGGGCCTATAATGGGTACTCCTTTGTGTGATAATAGTAATAAGAATTATAATATCTTAAACTGGAGTCAGTTGAGGTGTGGAATCAGAATGACTAGAGGCAGGCAGGGCTGGAGGTACAATAATATGGGTATTGTCCACATACAGTAAGGGCAGTAACAGTTCCTAAAATTCAGGATGATTCCTCCTCCTCTCTCTAAAGAAGAGATAAAATAATCCTTGTTCTCCATAATCTTTTCTAAAGAACGAGTCAACTCCCTGAGCTTACTGACTTGATCTATGAAAGCATCAGTGACTGGGGGTAGTTTGATGCTTTCTAACAGAATCTTGAAATGTTTATTTAGCGGATGCATGATATACCCCTTCTAAAAATAAAGATTAATCTTGTCATTGATTTACATTTGGGAAGTAGTAGCATCTCTCATATAGTCTTGAACGATCTGTCCGATATCCATTGTGGTAGATATCACATGAGAATCACATGAGCTACTCGGACAAACTTGACCATGTTCTCTTTTTCAGCACAGATCTGAAATGTTCAACATCAACAAAAATAATGGAGGTACCAAGAGGTTTTATAGTAAAGGCTACAGTATCTTTGAATGATTGGGAAAAATTACTTATCAGTTTCATTACAACCAAATCTTGAGTTCTTCCATGCTCTTTTAGGGTCTGTTTAAAACTCACAAAAACATCCACAAACTGATTCACTACACTTTTAATGTAATTTATGTCATCATCAACATGAGCTTGGGCACTAAAAAAGGTTCAAATGAAGAAACATGTTGCTTCAAGGAATCAACAGCCACTGTCAAACTCCAAATCTGATTTTGACACACATTCACTTCATTCATAATCTCTATCACAACACATGATAAAACTCTATCAAGAGATAATTACAGAGATTTTTTCATTTTTCATTTCTCATCAACAAAGCATCATTTCTATTCTAAAATAGATTCATTCAAAGAATTTTTTAACTCAGCAATTAAAGAATCAAGATAAACCATATTTAGAGGATTTTCAGGATAAAAATCAACTGATGTTACAAAATTTATATTGGCTTGGTTTTCATCAGATCCTAAGTAATCATTTCCAAGCGCCACAAATCCTAGATCCTCTATCCAATCTTCCACCTCTTGTAAAATTGAGACACAACAATATTTAATAGATTTCTCCTCCTCAAGTTGAGCTTCCTCCTCTTCAGCACAAGCTGCAACCATCTCCTCTTTAGAGGAGTCATCTACATCCATATTTATTTCCAAACCAGTTGGAACATGCTGGGTATATTATCAATATGTACTTGTCTGTTTACTTCGAGAATCTCTTCAACATGCATAATTGAGCTCTCAATCAGAGGACTGAGACTCAAATAGGTATATCCATTTTCAGATACTTTTTCTTCTTTATCATCACAACTTCTAGAATATGTAGTAGTCTTCTTATGATCTGTTCTAGATATTAATTCCTCATCCATAGAGGTTTCATCAACAATTCCCTCTCCCAGAACTGCTTCTTTTCTAGTTATCTTCAGAGGCAGACTTGCCTTTCTATATGATACCTTTTCCGAATCTGGGCTTTGAGGAAAATTAGGATCCCCTGAATCTTCTATAGAGGTATCCTCCTCAGCATCATCATCACTATATTGAGGTTCCTTCTCATCAGGTCCTAGACCTGGATCTCTCATATCTCTTGGCTGATTTGGATGTTCAACATGGTTAAATTTATCATAAACATTCTCATCATCATTTACTCATTCCCTTTTCCGTGGGTTTTAGCCAATCTTCATGTAATTAAAAATAGTTTTTGTAATAAAAAAGTTTTCTCTCACATCCAATATCTCATCATGAGACATAGTCACACCTTTTACCTTGATCATAAAATAAATACTATTTTCAATGAATAGAGCATTTGTTTTTTACTATGTCCTGGTCTTATTTTCAATTTTAATCATCTAAATCCTACACAGATTTACTTTGACACTATGACATTGCATATACAACATGAATATATCTTGGAATATGATGTTGGAAAAATCCCCTCTTCTTGGACTTAACAAATGATGGGTTAATTTGAATAGAAACTGGTTTTCTCCATCCATATCTATAGAAACTACTTTTCATGGTCTGTCATCTCCAATGAGATCTTATAAAGAAGATTCATACTCAAAAATTCCACTAGTATAAGGTACTAACATTGAGGAATATCCAAACTCACCCTCTTGTGGAACATTCAAGCACTCAGCCCATTCAAGAGAAGAAAAAGATATTATCTTTTCATTCTCTACTGATATCATTCTGTTATAAACATTAGATTTCTCAAAACGAACAAACTCATAGAATTCCTTTACCAGTGTCAGGTAATAAGGACCACTGTTATTTGAAAAAAAAAATCACTCCACCATTTTTCCTCTAATATCCTTAGAATCAATTATTTTCTATGTTGGAGCCATTCTGCATAGAGTTGTTTCTCAATTACTATATTTCTATTCACAAAGTGTGGGATCATTGCACTCTTCTAACAACTTGTTCCACTGCCACTGCCTCCAGATCCTTATTTTTTCCTCTTTTCACTCGGAAAATCACCTTCATCTCTCACTACTGGACTTTTTTACTCTTTCCATTTTCGAATAAAATAACATAGGTTTCACAAGAAATGCTGGGGTTCAAGAATTGAGTATTGAAGTGATGAGAGTTCGAGGTGGATTGAAATGTGACCTAGACTTCATTTTTATCAGTTAGGAATCGATATGTAATAAAAATAAATTTATTAAAATCAATAATGGTTTCTACTAAAAACATGAAATCTAGATAGCGTAAAACATAATAGTGACCACTACCATTGAAAATCCTAACGATGAGGTATCTCTAATGGTGAGGTTTATCTAATGCTAAGGTCTCTCTAATAGTGAGGTCTCTCTAACGGTGAGGTATCTATAAGGGTGAGGTCTCTCTGATGGTGAGGTCTCTCTAACGGTGAGGATTCACTATCGTTGAGGTCTATTTAATAGTGAGGTTTCACTAACGATGTGGTTTATGGAATGATTATCCTTCCTAACTCACGTATAATGTAATTTAACAATTATGAACATAAAGTCTTGGTGAATATGTCTACTAAATGGGGTTTAGTGCCTATAAATTCAAGAGTAATTTCACCCTTTTGATAATGATCCCTCAAAAAGTGATTCCTTACTTCAATATGTTTATTCATAGAGTGAGATATAGGATTCTTAGAGATATTTATCACACTAGTGTTATAATAGTTTATAGATTAATGCCTAAATTGAAATCCATAGTCCAATAATGTATGTTTCATCCATAGAATTTGTGCACAACAACTACCAGCAACAATATATTCTGCTTCAGTAGAATAAAATTCAATAATATTATGCTTTTTACAACACCAAGATAATAAGAACATACCTAGAATAGGACATGTTCCAGAAGTTCTCTTCTTATCTAACTTACAACCAGAAAATTCATCTTCTGAATAACATATTAAATCAAATGATAGTCTTTTTGGATAAAATAATCCTAAATTAGTAGTATGTTTAAGATATTTTAAAATCATTTTAACATCATGCAAGTGTGACTCTTTTGGAGTAGCCTGATATATATCACACATACACACACTCTATATAATATCTGGTCGACTAGCAGTAATATAATGTAAACTACCAATCATACCTCTATAATTATCTTGATCCACTGGTTTCCCTATTTCATCTTCATCCAATTTACAAGTGGTAGTTATAGGTATATCACTTTCCTTATTACTATCCGAACCAAAACATTTAAAAAGATCCTATGTATATTTTTTTATTTTAAATAATACCATTTTCATTTTGAAAACATGAAATCAAAGAAAATATTTCTGTTTTCCCATTAAAAACATTTCAAATACACACTGAATAGTCTTTGAAAAACCAATACATAAATCATTCATAGAAGATCCAAAAATAATATCATAAACATAGATTTGTACTATCAAAACAACTTTGGAAATCCTTTTGATAAAAAGAGATGGATCAACCATCCCTTTAATAGAGCCTTTGGAATAAGAAAATTACTACGTCTATCATAACAAGCTCGTGGAGCTTTTTTCAAACCATACAATGATTTAAAAAGTTTAAAAACTAGATATGGAAAATAAGGATTAGTAAATCCATTTGGGTTTTCAGAAAAAACATCGTCAATTATAAAACTATTTAGAAAATAACATTTAATAACCATTGGAAATAACTTGAAATTCAAATGAGCAGCATAAGCATGTAGAATCATAATAGCTACTAACCTAGCTATAGGTGAAAAGGTTTATTTATAGTCTATTATTTATTCTTGACTATATACTTGTGCAACTAACCAAGATTTGTTTCTAACTCTATTTCTAGACTCATCAACTTTGTGTATAAAAACCCATTTACATCCTATTGTCAAAGTGTCCTTAGGACTTTTAACTAATTCCTATACCTTTTTTCATTCAAATTGATTTAATTATTTTTGCATTTCCATTAACCAAAAGTCATCAATGATATCATCATTGATTCATTTAGGTTCTAACTATGAAAGAAATGATTGATGTTTAACCAGATTTCTTATAAAAGCTACAGTTTGTGTTCTTTTATCTACATCTCCTACAATAGCATCTAATGGATTTTTCTTTAGAATCCTAGTTGGTCTGGTCATGGTCGGACTAGAGAATTCAGGTTATTCTATAGGTTCAGTTCCAATATAATTGGGTTCTGGAAAGTTTCCATAATTACTTGTATTTATAGAAGGTTCACTGCTTTTATCATTAAGGTCTAGAATAGACAGGTCTTCTTCATGATTTTCAGGAGAAGACATAGGTTCATGTAGATCAGTTTCATCAAATGTGACATGTACTGATTCTTCCACACATTTTGTTATTTTGTTAAAGATTATATAATATTTACAGGTTATAGAGTAACATAGAAAGATTCCCTCACCACTTTAGAAGAAAAGTTTTCCATATTATCATTAGTATTGAGAATAATGTCTTTTCAACCAAAAACACTAAAGTAACTAACTTTAGGCATCCTATTATTCCACAGTTCATAAGGGTTATTTTTAAGAACATGTAAAATCAAGAATCTATTTATAATACAACAAGCAGTTTTTATAGCTTCATCCCAGAGGTAAACAGGTAAGTCATACACATTAATCATAGTTCTTACAATTTCATGAAGGGTTCTATTCCTTCTTTCCACTACACTATTATATTGAGGTGTACAAGGGGAAGAAAAGTTGTGACTATGGCCATTGTGTGAGAAATAGGTTTCAAAATCGCAATTTTCAAACTCATGGCCAAGATCACTTCTCAGGTCTTAATCATAAGTCCACTAATGTTCTCTATAGACGTTTAGTATTTAATGAAATAGGAATAAGATTCACTTTTGAGAGAAATAATGTATACCCAAGTGTATCTAGAAAAGTAATCTACTAGAACCTAGATATAGGCATCCCATTTAAACAAGAAATTATAGGTGGTCCAAAAAAATCCATGTGAACCAACTAGATAGTTTGAGAAGTTGAAATATCTTTCTTTAATTTGAATGAAACATTATGTCATTTTCCCCTTGGACAGGGATTACAAACTTTGTCTATTAGGAATTTTATTTTTGGTAGGTCTCTAACTACATTTTTCTTAGTAAGTTTCCTAAGTGAATGGACATTTCAGTGTCCTAATCTTCTATGCCATATCCATGATTCTTTATGAATAGCTTTCAAACATGTAACCTTTTGTTTGGATAAAAAATTTAAATCTACAGCATATACATTTTATTTTCTCAAAGCACTAAATACCATAATATTTTTAGAATAAAATACATTGCAAGCATAATTTTCGAATTTAACATTGAATCCATCATCACATAACTGAGAAATGATTAACAGGTTTTATTTTAGTCCATCGATATATAACAATTTAGAAATTAAAATTGAACCACTATTACCAATATGTCGAAAGCCAGTGATTGATCCTTTTTATTTTTCACCAAAGGTGGCATGCCCTCCATCAACCTTTATTAAACTCTTAAAAAATGAGTACTCTCCAGTCATATGTCATGAACATCCACTGTTCAAGTACCATATCTTCTTAAATGAACTCTTCATGTAGGTCTCCTACAAAACAGGTATAAACTGAAAATGATTTTGGTACCCATATTTTCTTGGGTCCATACATGTTAGAATATAAAACTTTAGGCACCCATATTTTCCTAACATGTTTCCCATAGTTAATAGGTTCAAAAGATTTCTAATAATGTTTTCTGTTTGGTCTAGTAGAATATGAATATCTAGATGATGCTATAGAATTTCGAGAATTGGAACTAGCAGCAAACTGTCTAGTTTTTGGAATAAATTTATTTTTAACAAACTATCTATGTCCAGGTGCGTATCCTAAACCAGTATTAAACTTTGGTGAATCTTTTTTTTCCAATTATTTTATATAGAGTATTCTATCCATTTGTGATCTCCTCTAAGTATTTTTAAGATTCTCATTGCACATTTTTAGTTCAGCATTCTCCTTTAACAGGTAAGAAATATTTTCCATTTCTATACTAAGATCACATTTAACCGTACTAGTCAAGGAATACTATTTCTTTAATGACTTTTACTTATCTTTCAGCTCATTACAAGTATATTATATCATATTACAGTATTCTAATATTTCACCTTTAGAAATATTATCATCATTCTTCGAATCACTTTCATTCCACGAATAGTAATCATTCAGAATAGGGGTAACAGTTAAATCAGATTTTTCTGTAATGAAAAACATGTTGGTATGATTCTTTTTAGAATCACAAGTCTCAGACTCACTTGTGTTTTCTTCCAAAGAACTCCATGATGCCTTCATAGCGTTTTTATATTTTTTGTCCTTATAATCATATTTCTTATTAAAAATAAAATTTAGACTGTCATACTTAACATGTCTTTTCCTTCTAAATTCATAATAGACTATCTCATCATCTTTATCATATTTCTACCAATCTCTCTTATAATTACCTCATTGGTCATACATACCCTTATAATTTGATTTTCTTAAAAGTTTCTTCTTCCTATAGAATATCATGAATCTACAGGCTATACAAGCTATCTCTTCATCACTATCTGAATTTTATCCTTCGCTTGATGAGATTTCGATAGGTATGTGAACCTGTCCCTTGTCCTTGGTCTTTGGGATAGTAGTCTTAAATTCCTATAACATCTTCTTAGGTTCATCATCTTCCACTTTGTTGACCTTCATATCTTCTTCATACATAATCAACATACCAATTAGCTCTTTAATAGGTAGTGAACTTATATTGCATGATTCTATTATTGAAACTGATGTGCCTCTCCATATTTTTGGAAGTCATCTGAATATTCTCATGATTTTCTCCTTTGCTCGAACAACTTTTCCATGCGAGCTCATAGTATTAACAATTTCATTGAACCTAAGATAATTTCAGAGACAGTTTCATCAGGACTCATTTTAAAATTATCATATTTAATAGTGTAAGTGTTTAATCTCATCTCTTTCACATTGGTTGTTCGTTCATGAGAAACAACCAAAGTATCCTAGAGTTTGTGTGTGATTTTACAACCAGAAATTCTGTTAAACTCTTCATCTCCAAGAGATATGTTAAGAGCCATCATCGAATTACAATTATTTTTGTAATCATATTTTGTTGAATCATTCCATGTAGTTCTAATAGTATTTGGAATCTCATACTCAAACTCTATAGTAGTCCAAATGTAAAATTCCATAATTTTTAAATGAATTTTTATTTTGATTTTCCATTGTGCATAATTAACACTATTAAAGAAAGGGGGCATGTTGGTAGCTACACCTTCTAATATATTAAACATAATAAAATTTTAGAAAATGTATTTAAATTGATAAAAATTTAGAAATAGAAGATATTTAAGATCATTAAGATACAACTAGAATCACTGTTGAAAAACATAGTGTTTTGAAAACATATATCAACGATGCTCTGAAACCAAATGTTGTCCCAAAGGATACTAAATATGGGGGTGAATTCAGTTCCTATTAAAGATTTCTGATTAAAATATTTCTATAAAAACCCCCCAATTTAAGAAAAAATGTTTATTTGTAGTGAATTTATAATGATTGTAAGAGTTCAATTAGTTTCTCAAATATTTATTATTTATCAGTTAAAACAATCTGAATATTATGTTAGCTTTTGATACTAACTTACTGGATAGAAATAATTAAAAACACTTGCTAGTTGAACTATCAGAGTTACTTTAAAACAGATTTGAATATCCATGTAATTAGCAGTGGAAAATTGAATATAGCTTAAACTGAAATAAGATGCAGAATAGATTTATATAAGAGGTTCAGTTTCAAGCTGAGTCTCAGTCCTCTCAAAAATTTTATATAACACGTTGATCCAAACCCTAGTTCTGGGAAAACAACAGTACTGATATTGTCCAGGTACAAAGTCATCTACCACAGTTCTACGTGGGAAAAACTATAACAATAACACACAGGCTATCCAGGTCACAGTGGACCTCTATCACAATTAACAGTGGGATACAAGAATGTTTAGAAAGTTTGAGTGCGGATTTTAGATATCCTTTAGTTATTCTTAGTAGATAGTGTGTTTTTAAAATAAACATAAACACAAAAACTGCTCAAAATGTAAATAAACAATTTACAATAGAGCTCATAAGATTATGATGAGTTTGGAAAGCTCTTTGTGATGGCAATGTAACTCTGGACTCCTTTTGGATTGAGCAGATGTTGTTTTGAGTCCTTCTCTGTAAATTTTCTGGAAAACAAAGAATTGTGGTTCTGTTTCATGAAATCCAAGTATAGGTGTTTTGATTAAGATTGCAGTAGTCTTTATAGCACAACAATTTCCTTCAACTCCATAATGCTCTTCTGTATCTATTCCATTTTCTACAACATACGTTTCTTTGTGCATCCTCTCTTCTTTTATGTGCAGTGTTAATCTTCCTTTTATAGCTCATGCGGTGGTTTAACATAAGGCATGATTACTTCTTCAGGTAAGAGGTACAGTTATCTAACTTACAACACACATCAATAATTAGTATCCAACATAAGGCGTCATTACATTTGCAGGTACGAGGTACGATTACCTAACATCCAAAAAACATCATTAATTAATATCGGTTGCATTAAAAGCACCAAATGTGACAGTTTCTAAATAAATAAATAGAAATAGATTTTATAGAAATGGTGACTGGTTTCCATCAGTAGCACATTTTATCAATGAACTTGTAGCAGTGAACTTGTAACGTTAGGTCTTGCATCAGTATATGTTACTCTCTATAATGATACCTTTATGTATAACTGACTCTGTGTAGTGGTAGCTCCTTCTATAGGTAGCTGTTGTACTTTTGACTTTGTATTAGTAGACTATGTATCAGTGAATTTTTATATAATAGAAGGCATGTTCTATCAGTGACCTATGTTTATCGGTAGCTCTGTTTCTATCAGTAACTCAAAAACATGAATGCTTATAATGTATATGTTCTATGCATATCATATCCGGATTGAGTTAGTATCAAGATTAATCGTTGTTAAACATTTATAATCATAAATAAACTTTAAGTAACATATTCAAATGATATGATATGACTATTTTGAAATTCATATCAACTCATTAGCATGATTTCATAACATGAATGTATAATTAATAGACATATAGACATTATTTGGGATTATCAAAGCGTATCTAAACATAATTGAGATTATAAAAACATGTCAGTCCAACAAAAAGGCTAGTAAGATAATAGGTATGGACATGAAACTATATAAAATGGGTTGAGATTGATCATTGCATCATCATAATCATGAGATGAAGCAATTGTTATGTTAGATAATGTGATAATTTATAAAAATCAAAACTCATATCTTAGTGGTTAACAACCACAAATAGTTGTGAAAAAATCATGGATAATTTTCACACATACATCAATTGTATCATGAGATACATAAAATCACACAATTCATTAGATCACTAAATAATTATGGGTACACCCATCACAACATAACATTTACAACGCACTATATATTTCTTGTCACACTCCTCACGTAATATTATTTACAGTATCATGCATGCCACATATATCAATAGTTGACATACTATAACCCATAGAAATTGATGGGTTTAATTTAATAAATTATACAATTATTAATATTGGGTTCCTAAAATAAACAGGTAATAACATACTAGAGATAAGAATCATCATCCTTGACTGAAGAAGAAACAATATCGAGAAGAAACAATATCATGAAGAAAAAGTGGTCTTTTTTGAAAGAGGGGTTATTTTGGAACACATTTTGTTTACCAAAAAACTAAAGTAGAAAACATGTATATAATATTAAACATAAGATAATGATGAATACATTATACATTTGCAATATCCATACAGAATATTGTGTGAATGATGGAAAATCCACATTATGAGAGTTGGGTTTTCAATTCTTCTTACTTTATTACCAAATTCATTCACCACTTTAACATCCCATATAATCACATTAGATTCATTAATTAATAAAATAACATTTTATACATTAATGTTATTCATTAAGGTATAATTATTTTCATTTAAGGTATTTTCAATGTGTTATAGTGTTTAGTTTCATCGTTTGAGGGCTTTCATTTTCATGGTTTTCATGATGGTTTTTATTGAATATATGAAGGGATGTTCCTGTAATATGTTGAAAAGTATACATAATTGTTATAAAGTGTTATTAATGATATTATATAAGATTAAATTATATAATAAATAACTTTTTTATATTTTATTAGGATGAATCATTAAATAAATGTAAATGGTGATTGTTTTAGGTTAATTTTGGCGATTTTCAATCACAACGAACATGGTTTGTTTTATCATTTAGTGTTATTTATATATGTTATTTATATAAAAAAATAGGGTTTTAAAATTAAAATTAAAATATTTATTTAATTATTCAATTGTTTTTAAACATCATTGAGTATGTTATTGGAAAATTAAAGTGCATTATCCACGATGTCGGTAGATTAACACATCACGGATGTTGATTTCATTTTTAAAATAAAAGAGATAGAGAGAGAGGGAGGTGTTTAATGATGGATCATCCACTTAAATTATATAATTGTAGTATATCTACAATAATGTAGGTATAATTTTTTTGTATAAGATATGGAAAGGAGAATAGAATAAATGAATGGAAATTGAAATGAAATTAAAATGAAAAAAAGAGGGTTTTACTTCTTAAATAAATCCTCCTTGAGAACATCCTTATGAAAAACGTTTTTTCCATTTTATGAGAAAAAAATACAATATAATTTTAAGAGGGTCTTTTATATAGGTTTGATGGGAATTTTTACATGGCTCAATGCTTCAGTGGTGTGAGTAGAAGTGGGTGTGAGGGCTTGTTTTTATAGTGGTGGAGATTCATGATTCATCATTATTAAATCCATTATATTATTATTTAGGCTCAAGACAATGAATAGTTTGATAATTATATCTAAATATGTTAAAATAATTAATATGTGTTTGATATTTGGGGATTACATCAGTCTTATATCATCTATGACCCCATAATTCATGTAATTAACTTTTATTGTAAATTACATTAATAAAAAAATTCAAGTATTTTAGAAAAATACCAAAAGTTATCCCTAACATATTTTCCATATGTATAATTAAAAAAATGTACTTCAATATATAAAAATGTTTTTTCAAATATGATTAATTTAATTTTTAATTTAAATCATCATTTACATGGAAAATATAGATTTTAAAATTATAATTGATTTCATAACACACGGAAAAAATAGATATGGTCGCATAAAATTATATTAAATTTATATGAATAAAATATTAATATGTGATTATATATATTAGGGAATATATTTTCTTTTAACTTTTTAAATTAATCATAAAATTGAAATTAAATATTTATGGATTACAAAAATAGCAACACAAAATTATTATTTTTAAAATATTTATTTACTTAGACAATGATATAATTATACCATACTTTCTTTTATAATATGAATAATTTTTTTTATTTTCCTTGGTGATGTTACTATTCATTTCGTAAATTTACTATTCATAATGTTCATACTACTATTCTTAAGGATATGTTACTATTTCATCAGTAGTTGTTCCTTTAATTCTATAAATATTTATTTTTCCCTTAATTCATCATTTATAATGCTTATATTATGGTCTATAAGTGATTTTATGAGATATATACTATATGAAATTACTATAAGGAAGAGGAAATTCCATTGATAAAATTTTGGGTTGTTACAACGAGAGTATAAATATTGAGGGTTTGATGATTATTGTTGGAAGAGAGATTTAATGTTTAGAATCATGAATGGGTTCATGTTTTAGGGTAAGACTAAGATATTATCTTTGATAGTATTAGGGAATCATTTTGGTATCTCATTCCAAAATACAATGTAATAACTTGTGTTTTTAATTTTGAAAATAATCTTTGAGAAAATTAAATAATGTAATTAATATTTAAAATATTTTTTAGAAAAATAATTGATAAGATTTTTTAAAATGGAAAATAATAAATAAAACAAAAACCATGATATTTCAACAAGATATAATAAATAACTAAATAAAGGTAATAATAAAATAAAAGTACAAGTTATATTAATGAAATTTCTTAAAATAAAAAAATCATAACCTCCCCTAATGAATAAAAACTATTCATAATAAAAGGATTAGTGAAAATTTATGCATGTTGATATTCATTATTTACAAATTCAAAAGATATATCACATTTTAGAAAATAATATTTTAAAAAATGATGCTTGATATCTCTTTTAATACTCCTTATGTGGATCATAAGAATATTTGAATAATTTTTTTGTTCTATTTTTATAATATAAAATATGAAAATGATTAAAATTATGTCAAAACTCCCAAATAGGATTTTTCATTAATAACACTTGTGTACAAAAATAGCCAGTGGAAATTTATTTTCCCTCATCTTTTGAAAATGTAACTGAATGTTTCTACTTATCTAGAATATGAGACTAGGGAATTTCCAAAAAAGTGATCGATTCATAATGTTACTATTAAATATACAATACACCCACATAAATACGATTTTGAATAAAAAATTATATTAAAATCAAATGTTTTTGGATAGATTAATAATTGAAAAATAGTTTCATTTAAATATATAAAAATTCAGTAAATTATAGTAATATGGTATTCATTAAGATTTTATTTAAATAATTAATAATTAAATACTGAAAACATTATTTATGGAAAACTAACTGAATGATATAGAATACTTCCAATCATAAATCTATGTAACTTTTTTTCAAAACAATCTTCTACGAGGAAATCATGGTTTATATTTGTACCCAAAAATTTTTTATAAGTCTTACTATTTTCAAGGTCAAAGCTTTTCAATAAACCATTAATATATTTACCTTGATTAAAAAACTTCAAAAACCAAATTTATAAATTTGAAATCCATGAATGATATTTAATTCTCCCATTATATTAATTTTCAAATCATTTTTCATAATTTTGGTGAAATTATTAACAAAAACATATTATTTGAACCAAAAATAACATTATCTTCATTGGTTATTAATAATAAATTATCAGAACACGAGTTTTAATAAAATTGTGTTGGGTCTTCTAATCCTACTAAAAAAATGTTTTTCAAAAGAAATTTGCATATCCCCTCATTCCAAGACCTTGTGTATTTTGTAAGCCCATATTGTTATTTTGTAACTTTTTAAATAAAATTTTATAGATATGGATTTCGAAAACCTATCGGCTTCTCCACATTGTTTTACTCAAATAAGTACCAATTTAAATAATATCATTAAATATCCAACTAATGTAGTTTAATATTAAAATAATATGCATTGGCTAATATAATCCTAATGGCTTCATGTATAGTGAATGGGGATATGGTTTACTAATAATTTATTTTATCTTGTTGTTTATATCCCTTAGAAATAATTATAGATTTTTATATAAATTTTACATTGGACAACATGATTATTTGTGAATCCCCAGTTTGTACATATAATGGGATATTTTTGGACATACTATGAAATTCCCAAACATTAATTATCTTAAAATGTTGTAGTACTTCCTGCATGGGTAAACATCTACCTTCATGTTCAATGGATTATTCTATAGTCTTAGGTTTTCACTATGAATGTTTGGTAAAGTATTTATCATGGTTTCATAAATATCATCTGGTCTTAACACATTACTCTAGGTGTACTATAAATAACATTAAAAGAGGATACATTAAGTTTATAGGCTGTATAAGTGAGAAAACATTATCTTCTCATGTTTCATGTTCTTTAAAATAGATTGATTTTATTCATATTCTAATTAGTTTTTAGAAACATATTTAGAAATATACAGTCTCATCTTATAATGGGAATAAAATATTTCATATGTTGGATTTTTATAATGATCAAAAGGATAACTTCTACTAACCTTCACATGAATTTATTCCACAACTATCCTTGATTTGTTTAGAAACAATCTATATGATTTTGATATAGAAAAGTATCATAGAAAGACTCCATCATAATTTGTATCAAATATAATTATGTTTTTCTTATTATTCATGATATACACCTATTACACAAAAGTATTATAGTATTTGACTTTAGGTTTTCATTTTTACCATAATTCTTATTATATATTTTTTATAATGGGACATATTAAAAACTAATAATTATATAGAAAGTTGGGAAAATAATTCTTCCTTGAAATATATAGAAAGGATATATTAATTTTACATAATTAATTACATTTATTGTATAGTTATATTTCTTCTATCTATAATTGAATTTTTTTTTCTGTTTATGGTGAAGAAATGGTGTACTTAATATTAGATACTAAAAAATAAATAAATCATTAATTCTCAAAATAAACTTAATTTCCACTTCTTAATAAAATTTTTTCAAATTTTTTTCATTTTTTTAAAACATAAAAAATGGTTAAATTATCAAAAATAATTCAAATTTGTGTTTTAGGAAATAATACTACTTAAATATGAAAAAATCATCAACTGGAAAAAATGAACTTCCATCCAAATTTTCTACTCTTGATGGTTCAAAAATATATGTATATGAGATTTAATTTATTAAATTTATAATACTTTTAACAGATATAAAATATTACTGATGATGATTTCCTCTTCAAAATACATAACAAAATATATTATGATTACGTTTACGAATGGGAAAAGCTGAAACTCATTGTTTAACAGATAACATATATAAAGAAACTAAATTTCAATTTCCATTCCTTCTATGAAAAATATATTTTTCATATATTTCAACATTTAAAAAATAAAATTTTCCTCTAGCAATAATATAATGTCCAAATTATATACATTTATAGTTTTTAGTGCTATAATCATATGCAGTTCATCTTTCAATACAAAGGATGAATTTTTTGAAAAATAAATATAAAAAACATTACAAAATTTTGATAGATACTTATCATTTCATTAATATGAGACCATATATATCTTTTTTGATTAATATCGACAATGTATATCCAACTGATCCAACTCCAATTATCTTACCTTTAGAATTTTGAATAATAATTTCAATTCATCCATTAAATATTTATAGTGTGTAGAATTGTGAAAAGTATCCCCTCATATTCTTTGATCATAAAATATACATATGACTTATTATATTTATATCATTATGGAATTTTACCTACAAACACAATCATGAAATTAATTATTTTAGTACCCAATCATTTTTTTCTAGATGTGTCAGAAAATATTTATATGGGGAACTAGATATGATTTAGTTTAAGTAAATTGAAAACTAACATCTAAAATATCTTTTAGAAATAAATGAATTGTTTAAAATATTAATATAATAGTTTCTTATGAAATAATTATTATGATAATGATCATTAATACCACAATAAATATATTTTAATCTAGAATTTTTTAGTTTCTTGGTACTTGAAATGAAATTATTTTGGTATAGTTTTTTCGATACATCATTACTTCAAATTCCATATTTACATTTTCTACGAATGTATTTCTACAAAAACATATTTGTGATATTCATATAAATTTAAAAGTGTAATATAATAACATTTTAATGATTCCACATCGACTTCTAACTCTTTAATATTATTTTATAATATATTAGATTTTGATGTAGATTTTATAAATTTATCTGTTAATTAATTGTTTTCCCTTAACATCACATCTTTCAAACATATAAATAAATTTTTATTAATATTTAAATATTTATTTTTTTATCATGAATTCATACTTCTCCTCAATAATAGAGTATTAATCCATTAAATTACTATTTGAGTATCTTTTAGAATCAAATGTAGAAGAGTAAATGTTTTGTACCACTTTGTTTAGCCAAAAAAACACATTTTCATTAAGATTTTGTTGATTATTATCTAAATTATATTTAAAATATATAATTGTGTGTTTATAATATATCCAAGTCTCATTCATAATTCTTTTTCTGTGCTAATAATCCTATTTAATCTGATTTTATTCATTCTCTTCCATTTTTATTTTCTAATTTTTCATCTTTTGGAAATCACATTTGATGTTCCCATTCTATTTTTATTCATATAAGATTATTTTCATGTGTTTGGGATTTTTTTTGAAATCATTAAAATTGTTTTTCCTGAAGTAGTTGAAGGTATTTTTGAATCCCTAACTTCTTCTTATAAAACACATAGAATCTTATATTCAAATAAACAACTTCTATTAAAGAATAAGATCATTTTGGATCATTTTAGGATATAATATCATTTTTAGATTTCATTTCATTTTTTTAAATAGTTACTTTGAGGGTAGTATTCCTTATATTTATTATTTTAGGATATTCTACTTCTGAACTCATTTCAGATTCAAATATCATTAGAGTCCCATTCAATTATGTCATTGATCGGTATTTTATAAGAGTGTATTTTTAAATTGTAATATATATTCCATTCCATTTGGATGGTATGACTCTTAGAACATTTAAATACTACTATATTTTAGTAATTTGATCTCCAATGGAAGAATCATTAGTTACTATTTCAATCAATCTTTCATTAATTTGTGTAATGCATTCTCCATTGTATATTTTGAAGGTGTCAAACATAAACATATTACTGTTATATATCAATTTTAAAATGATATCAATAATTTGGATTGAAATTTTAATTATTTCTTACTCAACATAAGAAATATTGAATTGTGATATAAGATTGAATTCATTCAAAAAAATCCATATATAATTTCATTCATCGGTTTTGAATCAACTTCGTATTCATCCTTCATTGTAGAATCCCACTTCTCGTGTTATTAAATAATTTTATATGTATTTAAAATAATAATATAGAGTTTAAAATCATGATTATTTTAGTAGATAATCGTTATTGATTCTCAAAATCCATAATTTTCACCATGGAAATATGGTTCTTATAACATTGACCTACCTTCTTAGTGATAAAACACGTATTAGATTTTTTGTTTAGACTTTAGGATCAAGATAAGATGTGATTTAAAAAATTATGAAATTATCATACCTTTAATACCAATTGTTAGGTGATAATAACAAGAATACACAAAATAGGGTATTGGATTGTTTCCATTTAGAAAATCAATAAAAAATCAAACATAATAACACTTATTCATTTGTAAATAATTACAATGTTCTTTTATTTATACAGATTATGAAGTGTAAAAAAGTGAATTTAGCAAAATAATTATTTTATTGGTCCATCACACAAATAACACTTATTACACTCCACCAACACTCTCTTAGTGATCATTATGATTTTCAGGAAGATATATTCTCTTATCCGAATACCTAAACAACAAGGTGTATGTGGATGAAACCATACATCATGTCATGTAATTTTACAAGGAACATTGATAGACATATCTTATTACTATATGATAATACTCCACATCCATTGAGAACAATAATAAAAAAAGAGTGGTTGATTTTTTGAGAAACAAAATTAGCTCACTGTTGTAGGAGAATCTAAAAGATAATTGATCTTATTCTTTAGGGGTAATTGTTTTCATTAAAGAATAACTATGAAGAATTCATTTCATTAGATTATATTTAAATTAAAAATATAATATAAAAAATACATTTTTTTAAAAAGGTCCAAAAATCATTATATAAGGATAATTAATTCCACTATAATATTGTTTATATAGACACATTTATGAACTATAGTAAAAATTTGAAAAAATGAGGTAACAGTAGTAGTATCAGGCTGATCAAGTAGAAAGGGAAAAATTATATCTCCAAAATGTTGAACTACATAAACAGGAGATGATGTCACATTATTATATTTTATATATTAATGGGTTTTAGAATAATAGTCTATTTATATTTAATAAGAAACATAATTTTATTCATGTTAAAAAAATCTATTAAGCTAGACTTGAAAATTAATATCACATTAATTAAATCACCTAGAGTAACGAATAACATTTCCTTAGAAATAAGAATAATGTATTCCATTGAATAAAATCTTTTGAATCTTTTTTTAAACATGTTTAAATGAAACTAATAAATCCATTGACACCGTTATGGAAATCCCATAAATATTCGAATATTAAAATATCCTAAATTTCTAGGTTAAACATAAGGTTTCACTAAAAATAGGTAATATTCAACAAGTACCATTGGGAATAAATGAATAATTTTTAATTTAGGGTTGATGAATGGAAATTCAAGAACACAAATTCAGTGTACTACAAAAATATATGGTTCCTAAAAATTACTTTCATTTCTAACGTATTGTTCCAAAAGTGGTGATGCTTAGAATATTTGTGTTTTAGATCCTTATATTCACTTCAAAAGTAATTTAATGAGTAGTGATTCAAGAGTACTTTGGAGAAAAAGAATACTTTAAGAAAATATACATAATGTGTATTAAAAAAATAAATTTATTCTTGAATAAAATAATTATTTCGATAAATATTTTCATGAAATTATCTTAAAGAAAATTCTTTAGTAAAACATTGTTCATTATTTTTCAGCATCAAAATAATTGAAAAATTAATGGAATTGTTGGATTAACACAGTCCAAAATATTGGGTGGTAGATGAATATGGAATCGAAATGATACAAACATAGGTGGTAAATATGTGGAATGACAGAATTATCTAACTCGTTTCAAGACCAACATAATGAGTTTTCCCCTAGGTCATATGTTGATATATTGTCTAATTAATTAATAAACAATTATATAAAACAATATAACATTTATCTATTCCAAATAAATGGTTTATGTGTGAATATTTTATCAAAATATGGATAATCACATATCTAAAATCCACTTAATATTAACAATACATGTCAATGATAAAACAATATAAAATTTATCTATTCCAAATAAAATCCATCAACTCAATCTTAAGCCTATATAAGCTTTAGTTTTCATGAAAATGATTAAAATAAAACAATGTAGGTTTTTTTCCATCCCATGTTTCCACACATACATTTTTATTATAGTTATTATGAATGTTTTGGGGTGGATTTCAAGATATTTCACCCAGAGAATTAGCCCATGGTACACATTATATATATTGGAGGAAAGTGTAGAGGAAATCATAAATACGATTTCAGGATTATGGAATCTACTCAGAGGTTGATGGAGTTATAAGACTATAGTTAGGAAAGAATTATATACCTAAATAGCATTATGTATATTTTGAAACCAACATTGGGGATATGGAATGAGGAATATGGATCACTTCAACTAGAATGTAATACTAACTAGGCATTCCAATTTTAATGGTAAGGGAAGTTGATAATTAATAAAATTTTGGGTTACATAAATTAATTAAAATTATTGTTTTAATCTTATAATTTTTAATAAAGAATAGTACTAATAACATGATCTTTTAATTGCATAACAATGGAATGTTTTACATTCACATAGTCGTTGAGAATATTTTTGTATAAAGACCATTTCCTTTTTTTAAATGATTTATAGGATTAATTCAGATGCATCTGGACTGTTTTGTGAAATGAATATAAATATTTATGATGTAATACTCTTAAAGACCCTCAAATTCCATGTAATTTTTGGAAAATTATTTGGGAGTATTACGAGTCTGTTAAATTTAATAGCACATGGTTTTGAGTCCAGGTGTTCTTGAAATGGATTTTTCAACTTTTATTAAGCTACATTCAGTAAATGTATGGGTGGTAATTTCTAACATTTGAATAAGTGCTCCAAATTTTATTTTGATAGCACCGTTGAATAAGTATTGCCGATATTTTCTTAAGGGAATCTTCTCTTCAACCACAATATGTCGGAAAAAAATAAATAAATTTGAACATTTAAAAAGAATAATAAAATAACATGTAATTGTTATTTTATTTTTCTCCAACGGTTGAGTAGCGGTGGACGGACATTAGTGTTGTCTTTCCATTTAATGGCAACAATCTCCTTTATTTTGAACCGCACAGTTGGAAACTGTGAAGTTCATTAATCAATAAACCATATTAATTCCTTGGGGAATTACTCATCCTTTTATGAATATATTAAAAATGTGCTCAGGTTACTATTTTAGACAGGGGTTCTTCAAAAAAGGAACCTCTGATGAATCGATGTGATGTCTTCGACCGAAGGGGAACAAAAACATGGACACCATTAGAGGGATCGAACCGGGAACGACAAACGTCAGTGGCCTCACCTAAGAGAGGATTACCCTTCCACCACCACAACGAATCCAACTATTCTTGAGGTAGGGGTTTATATTTGGAATGATTTTCATCATTATTTTAAGGTGATATTAATATAGAGGGAACATGTCAAACGAACAATGTTTAGATCCTCTGTCATTTTGTTTTGGTTGATTTATTTGGAGGATGAACCTCCACTTCTTCAGAATATGGAATCCAGAAGAACCGCACTAACATCGTCATCTCGAGAGGCCAGAAGGCATGAGTGGAAAAGAAAATGGACTACGAGAGCTCACCCAGTGGACTGAGGAATATTTTTTGTTAGTGAACTAGTAACGGTTGGCTAGGACAATTGCCAACACTTTCCGGCTATAGAGGAGGGTGGAATCTGTTAGCACTGTGGTGGTCGGACCGGTAGCCGACAACACCCATACATAGAGATGGGGGTGGCCCACCGTCACGTGTCACATTGAGATAGGCAGTACCAAAAAGTCGTAGAAGAGTCATAAGGGGAACCACTCTAAGAAAGTCCCACATACAGGCAGGTGGCACCACATGGAGCCTCCAATCAAGGATTTTAATGACTCCTATGAGTCATTCAGAAGACAAACAGAATTCCCCCCATCCGCATCATTCCAGCCGGTGGGATGAGTCGTTGTGGCCTAGGACGGGTCGGACATGAACTAGGTCGGGCGACCCGAACCCCTCTCGGTCCAAAAAAACACTTAAAATGATATATCATGTGAACAGGGTGTCATTTTAACAAACTGTTAGTGGAAGTGGGATGAATATAGTGATATGATCCTTTTGAGATGCTTCACGAGCATTTTGGATAATGTTGGAGTAAGGCCAAGTTGGATCGACCCTCAATCTAATAGGGCCCTCAGCACTAAAATTCCAATAACTTACAGACATGATGTCTGGTTGATGTGCCTTCTATTGTGATGAAACACTTATGAAATGGTGGTTCATCGAGTTACTTTCTCGTGGGACTTCGTGCCAGTTGATATATGAATGATGGCTTGTGGATCGTTTTCTCCCAGAATCAAGTGTAATATGTGCTGGAATCTTGTGGTTGGATATGAGGTTGAGGGTGGAGATAGAACACATGGAGGTTAGTACCGATCGATCTTGTTTGTCTCAACACCTAGAGATACTATATGTGTCAGCACCCATTGATCACGTGTAGATCAACACCTAGCGATCCTACTTGGCTCAGAAACTAGATATCTTGTGTGGATTAGCACATAGAGATCCTGTGGTGATTACCACCTAGCGATCCTATGTGGATCAGCACCTAACGACCCTATGTGGATCAGCACCCATCTACCTTGTCTGGATCAGTATTTAACTATACTTTGTGGATCATTAGTGCTCAATCAGATGAGGACCATCCTTAGAGCGGTCTGTCATGGATCAATGACATACTGATCATGTGTGGGTCAGATCTTTTGTGGGTCTTGTGGGGGTTAGTACCTATCTATACTTGGTGGTTCAGATCCAATGTGGGTCAGCTGGGATAGTAACTATCGATCCAGTGAGGGCCAGTCTTCATATGGTGAACAGTAGTGCTCTTGAAAAAATAAGATGACCAAGCTTTATGACTAATCATTTTTACTTTTTTATATTATTTATACCTAGTTTTTTGTAGTGCCTAATGCGTTGTGCATTATGAATGAGATCAGTCATGTGGTTTTACAATTTTAATTATGAGAGTCCTTCGAGGGTATCAGGGTCCCTACTAAGTATTGTTATACTCACCTCTGCACGGGCTTCACCTGCACCTTGTTTTTAATTATGTGGATGACAGAACACCTTGATTGAGACTTAGGGATCTAGGACCTGATTGTGGACAGGGAAGACCATTGATGTTGAGATCTATGGAGATGATCTTTATCCACCTTTCAGGTAGGATCCATGGTGGATGGTCTGAGGAGCAATTTTTTGCTTTCAGTTGTAGATTTATCTTTTCATTTAGGCTTGTACTACGACCCCCTTACATTCAGTACACACTTTTACTACAATAGTTTTACTTATGGTTTCATCCTATTGTTTTCTAGGCTGTGGGATTGTATAGTTTTAAAGGTAATTCCTTCCCGTTTTAGGGATACACCATTCTGGTGCTAGTCTTCTACCCCTGGCCTATGGAAGGTGGTCTTGAGATATTTAGGACATGCACCCCAAGGGATGGTTCAAGACCAAGTGGTATTATATGAGTTAGTTCTACCAGAGAATGATAAGTATTATTATTCTAATGGGGTGATATCATTGAGTGTTTTGAGTGTGTTTTTCAGTTGGGGGAGACCAATGATGGTGCGACGATAGATATAACCATACACCAGGACCCTGAATTTTGATTTCTGACCCGGTGGACGAAAACAATGATTGCGTGTGTTTTGTAAATGTTTTGACTTTGATCACTCATTAGTCAGCTCACCAAGTATAAAATATTGACCATTGAACACCTTTTTCTTTTATGGATGTTGCCTCATAGAAAACCATCTAGTATTCCTGAGTGCGTACATGATGATAGTCTATCCAGTGGAGAGGCTTTGGTTTAGGGACCTCAAAAAATGTTAGAAGCATCGGGTGGTGCCCATGTAGAACCACCACCCATTGGGCAGTATTTGTAACCAGCCCCAATGGAAGACAATGCAAACTGACTGAGCATGATGCATGAGTTTTAGTGGAAAATGTATCCCTGGATTCGAGGAAAGACAAATCTGTTGGTAGCTGAGGACATTCTGAAGGCTATGACTAGATTTTTCCACCTAGTTGTGACACCAGTGGAGTAGATGGTGATTCTACCTGCATGTTTTTTCTGGGCTACACAGGAAGATGGTGGAGCCTAACGCACCAATTAAATGACATGGGGACTCTCACCGGGAAGGACGTAGAGTGCTTCTTTAGGGTGGAGATCATTCCAACGACACTATGAACTGTGCCTATCTAGGAGCTACTTCACATATAGCAAGGAAGCTTATTAGTGGCTCAGTACTCAGTGAGATTCACTGACATCTCACGCAACTCCACCGACATTGTACAGAACCCATTATTTAGGTCTTAAACCTTTGATAAGGGTCTCTAACAAGAGATCAGAGCGTCGATGATATCGATGAATATCCCAATGTAGGTTGTAGTTCTCGAGTGAGAAATTATGATAGAGAGATTCTTATATGAGCTGGCACCAATGGTGAGAGCCACCACAAGATGACAGGTATCCTAATCCTATATAAGAAGAAATATGATGATGAGACAGTGGTCCAAGGGGACCAGATCCTTGGGTGTACAACCCCGAGATGCAGGGTTAGAGGTGTGGAGTCTGTGAGGTATAGGGGTTCAGCAGGGAAGATGATTGTGCTTCACGTGCGGCGAGCAGGGCCAAATGGAACATGACTGTCTGACCGTCCAAACATGTGACCAATAGTTAGTCATGGAACCACTGAGGATTGAGCATTGAGTTCAGTTGGGAAGAAAACATAGTAGAGGAGCAGGTCACGCAACATGTGGTGGATGATGGTTTTATGTTCTACCACCAACACACCCACGTGGTCCACCCCGGCAATAGAGAGCATGTGGATAGAGGCGAGCACTGCTACATGTGGTAGAGGCCTAATACCATGAATATCTATAGATGATTTAAAGTATGATTTGTGTATATTCCTATTTAGATATTGTACTTATATATACATAGCTTCCGGTCACACTTTCATTTCCACGACACATATTCGAAGCTCAAGGATTCTGATGGAGCCATTGGCTCGATTCATACGCTTAGATAATCCAACAGGAGATGATATGATGATTACACACTAGTGAAGGCTATGTGAGCTCACTCTAGGAGGTGATAGCTTCAGCTGGGATCTCTTAGTAGTTGCGTCAAGGCCTTACGGTGTCATCTTGGGTATGGACTGGCTATCCAAAGACCATTTTCAGATCGACTATTTTAGGTGAAAAGTATGGTGTTTCCATGGGGATGGGATCCTCATTACCTTCATAGGTGTGGAGAAAACTGTTTCAGCATAGGATGAACTATTTCAAAAGAGGGTGTAGCTGATTACTCATCAGTTGGCTATTCTCACCCTTAGAGAAGTTGACATTAGGAGTATGAGATATCCTATAGTGGTGGACCTGTATGATGATGTCTTCCTTGATTATGTTTCGGTACTACCACCTCATAGAGAGGTATACTTTCACATTCACCTATACCTCGGGATGAAACTGATATCAACACCAGAAAATCAGATGTCTCTGGTGGAACTTCATGAGCTGAGGGTACATTTGGAGGGCCTATAATGACATGGGTTCATAAGGCCCAGTGTTTCTCCATGGGAAACCTCGATCTTGTTCTCCAAGAATCCATATGGGACTCTAAGGCTTTTTGTGGACTATAGATCCCTAAACCAGGTGACCATGAAGAAAAAGTATCATTAACCAGGGATCAATGATCTTTTCAACCAGATGAATGGAGATCATATGTTTTCTAAGAAAGACCTCAGATCAGGCTATCACAATCATAGGGTACGAGACGAGAATGTAATGATGACTACCTTTAGATGTCGGTATGTCCATTACATGTTCATGGTGATTCCTTTCTGTGTGACCAATCCTCCACAAGTGTTCATGAGAATAGTGAAATGGATCATCCAACCATTCCACAATCGCTTCCTGGTGGTCTTCATTGATAAAATCACAATATACTCAGAATCAGAAGAGGATCATGCCACACACCTACATATTTTGATGGATACACTCTGAGGGCTCCAAAATTATTGAAATATCTTGAATTTCTTGATCTTGAAATGGGAAATACACATCTTGGGGTAAATTATCTAAGAGGATGGAATTGATTTTGATCAGGTGAAGATAGAGCTATTATTTTTTTGGAGCCACCCCGGGAGTGTGACTGAGGAGTGGACTTTTGTAGGATTTTTTGTGTGCTACCAGAGATTTGTACCTGGATTCTCAAGGTTTATGACACTCTTTTTAGCTTTGATGAAAATGGGCATCCTTTTTGGTGGATGGATATGTTCCAGTAGAGTTTCCATGAACTTATGTAGATAATGATGAGTTCTCCCACCTTGAGGCTACCAGAAGAGGGTGTTGTGTAAGTAGTCCAGAATGACGCATTAGGGACCTGACTAGGTTGTGTCATTAGGTAGGAGCGTGTTGTGATCACCTACGGATCACAGTAGTTGAGAAAGAACTTTTAAAACTATGCTACACATGACCTATAGTTAATAGTAGTGGACTTTGAACTGATGATTTGGCCGCACAACTTGATGGGTGAACGATTTATTTTTTACACTGACCACACAAGTGTCAGGTACAATTTCTCGCAAAAGAACCTGAACTAGATACAATGATAATGGATAGAGTTCCTCTATGACATTGACTTTGAGTTAGTCTACACTACTAGGAAGGGGAATGTGGCTGTAGACGCACTCTGTCGATGGTGTGCTCTAAAGCTGCTGAGTGAGGCAGCAGAGAAGCTAGCCGTGTTGAAAATATCCTTTGTGGATAGAGATGGAGTAGGTTACCTCCAATCTGTGACTATCACTCCCACACATCATCAATGTGTTCGAGAGGCACATCTTTGTGACATAGACTGCGAGGCCTGACGTGGTCATATATCCCAAGTACATGCTATTGAAGGGTTTTATGGAGGTGGGGAGAATATCATCCTCTTCAGAGGATGCAACTCGGTGCTGGAGATGCTATGAGTGGAGGTGTTGAGGGTGTTCCACAAAACCCCTTTAGTGATACATCCTAGAGTGTAAAAGATGATCCAAGACCTTCATCGTCTGTACTGGTGGTCAGAGATGATGAAATAAGTGGAAGATTTTGTATCCCGATGCCTCAAATGTCAGCAAGTGAAGGTCGAGCATCAGGTACCAGTGGGCTTAGCACAACCACTTGAAATACTATAGTGGAAGGGGTATGGTTTATCCATGTACTTTGTGACAGGGATACCACACACATCAAGGGGCCATGATTCCATATGGGTGATCATTAAATGTCTCACCTTGTCGGCACACATCCTACCTATCTGTGAGCAGGGATCAGTAGAGAGCATGGGAAGTCTCTATGTACATGAAATTTTACGAATTCATGGGGTGCTTTCGATGACCGTATTAGATCACGATCTTCATTTTACATTCTGATTTTTTAAGGGATTTCATGAATCATTTGGGACGCATGTAAGCTTGATTACCTCCATCACTCATCCGATAGATGGTCAGATGAGGCAAACCATATATAAAATTAAGGACATGCTTCTTCCTTGTGTCCATGATTTTGGCAACTATTGGGAGGACCACAATCCCCTAGTGGATTTCACTTAAAAAACCAGTTATCACTCTACCATCAGTAAGGCTACATTTGAGGCCTTGTACAGACGACCATGTAGATCACATATTTGCTAGATAGACACATGGGAGTCAGCAGTTATGGGCCCAGAGATGGTTCAGGCTACCACATAGAAGGTGAATATCATCAAGGATATTATGAAGAGTGCACAAAGCCAACATAAGTCTTATGCCGACAAGAGACAGAGACACTTGGAGTTTGAGGAAGGGGACCATGTCTTCCAACGGGTTTCACCCCGATGAGGATAAAAGAGGATTTTCTGAGGAGGAAAGCTACCTCCAAGATTAATCGGACCCTTTTAGATCCTCAACAGAGGAAGAGAGGTGGCGTACCATCTTTCTCTTTCCTCACAGGTGCACCTGGTGCATAATGTTTTCCACTTTCTGTAGGTGAGGAGATATGTGAATGATTCATCTCACATTATCGATTAGGGGGAGCCGAAAATTGTCTATGGGGTGATGTTTATAGAGTTCCCATTGCAGATAGAGGTTGGAAAGTAGAAGATCATTTGTGATTGGTTGATTCCCCTTATGCATGATAGTTGGAATAACAAGAAACTCTATGAGAACACACGGGATCATGAGTCTTAGATACATTCTCAATACCACTATTTTTTCACATGTTAATTTATAGATTTTAGGGATGAAATTTTCTAAGGTGGGGATAGTTTAAAGACATAGAAATTAGATGTAATTTTTTTAGAAATTATTTGGGATTACTACGAATCAAAAAAAATTGGTGGCACATGATTCCGAGGATCAATGTTCCCAGAATGGATTTTTCAATTTTTTATGATATGTTTAGTAAATGTATGGGGAACATTTTCTATGTTTTGAACCAGTGCTCATAATTGTAATCTGAGAGCACCGTTGAATATGGAACACCGAGATTCTCTTAAGGGACGCTTCACTTCGACTACAGTAGGTCGGTAGAAAAAGATACGTTTTTGGTCTTTTAAACGGATTAAAAAAAACATGTAATTATTATTTTCTTTTTCTCCAGTGGTTCAGCAGTGGTGGAGGGACCGATGTCTTGTCAATCCATTTAATGGCCTGACACTCAATTATTTTTACTGTACCATTATAAATTGATTGTGTAATTAATTAATGAACCTCAATAATTTCTCGATGCGTTACTCAGAATTTTCAACCACTTTTTAATGTATCTCGGGTAGGAGATTTGGACATGTCGTCTTCATGTGAGGAACCTCTGACAAAATGACACGACGTCTTCCATTGATGGGGAATGAAATATTAGACATCATCGGATGAATTGAACCAAGAAAGAAGAACACCGACGACTTCATCAAAGAGTGGATTCTCCTTTCACCACCGAGATGACTCCAACGTTTCTCAAGGTAGGGGTTTATGTTGGGAATGATGATTATAATTATTTTAATGTGACCTATAAATTACATCCACCTACTATGATATTAACGCAGAGGGTGAGGGACAAACAAAAACAACACTAGGACCCTCCGCCATTTCATTTTTCTTGTGTTCTTTGGAGGAAAAACATCCAACTAATCAGAATCTGAAATTTGGAAGTTGTGAAGTGACGACAGTATCTTGGGAGATCCGAAAGCCTGGGCGGAATGAAAAATAGACAACAAAAGATCACCCTATGGACTATAGGAGATTCGTTGGAGTGGCACTGATTCTGGAAAGCTAAGGTGATGGCCAATGTAGGCCTGCTGTGGTGGAGGTCGGTTCCACTCGAAGCCAGGATGGTAGAGAAGGTGGTCGGATATGGCCGGCTGCAGAGACGTGAGGAGGCATGCTATCTCGCGCCGTGTTGCGCCCCGAGGAGACATTCCATGACGGAGGTGGAAGAGGACACACTACTAGTGGGTTCAACTGACAAGAAGGTGACGCCACCCGACACATCAAATCAAGGATCTGAAAGGATCATTTTACCCATTCGAAAGACATACATTGTAACCCCCACATGGGTCTCCCTAGTCGGAGAAACAAGATTCCGCGGCCATGGCCCGGCTGGGGCGGGCCGTCCTCAACTGCAGTCTAGCGGGCTGAGCCCTCTGTGGCCCAACCCTGGATGGGTAAGGTCGATCAATACCATGTCTGGTCAGCTGAGGCTGGGTCGGTCTGACCATGGGGGACTGGTCCCAGACCCCTTTGGGCCCAAAAACACTATAAAGGTAGTATCTTTTGAACCGAGTGTTCATTTCATAAAATGTCTATGTTGTTGGGATCCTCAGAGTGAGACAGACATTTTGCAATTATCCACAACTGTTTTGGAGAAAGTTTATGTATGGCCTAGTGGGATTATGACTGAATCCAAAAGGATCATCAGCACTAAAATGCCAATAAAATATGGACCGGACGTCTGATTGATGTATTTTATATTTTCTTAGAATCCTTATGATGTGGTGGTTCATCAAGATAATTATTCCTGAGAATTAATACCAGTTGAAATATGACTGATGGCTTTAGGATCTATTTCTCCAAGAATAAAGAGTAATATGAGTGAGAATCCAGTGGTTGGCAATGAGGTGGAGGTATGAGTAAGATCATACGGAGGATAATACCAAGAAATCTACTGTGGGTAATCACCTAGAGATCCTGTATGGCTCATAACCTAGTGATCCTATGTAAAATAGAATATAGAAATCCTCTATGGATCATCACCTAGTGATCATGTGTCGATCGACACCTAGAAAACCTATATGGAACAACACATAACAATCATGTGTGGATCTGCACCTAACTATCCTATGTGGTTCAATACCTAGCGATCCTATGTGGGTTAATACCTAGGGACCCTGTGTGGATCAACATTCTAGTGGCCTTCTATGGATCATCAATGTGTGACCCAATGAGGACCATCCATAGAGAGGCCCATCATTGATCAGTGACAAACCTATGTTGTGTGCGTCAGATCCATTGTGGGTGTTGCAAGGATTAGTACCAATCGATCCTTGGTTCGTCGGATCCTGTGCGGGTCAACAGGGGTTAGTACCTATCGATCCTCTATCGGTCAGACTCCGTATGATCAGCATCACTTCCTCTTTATAGAATTAGATGATAATTATTTAAGACTAATAATTTGTACTTATGTACTTTAGTTATACATATTTTTGAGCAATGTCAATAGGTTTTTACATTTTGATTGAGATCATGATTTTGGTTTTCTTTTCTGGAATTCTTAGAGACCATCTGGGGTCTTAGGGTCCATACTAGATATTGTTATACTCAACCATACATGGGATTAGACCGCACCTTGTTGCGTATTGTGGAGATGATGGGCATCCTTGACTAAGACTCGGAACGATTGGACCTAACAGTGGATTGCGGTGATGATTAACATGGAGATATATGGACATGATCCATCCCTACACTTTAGGTAGGATCTCCGATGGATAATCACAGTAGTTGTTTTATTTTTCTAGTTGTAGTTTTATCATTTCATTTGGGCTTATATTCATACCCCCTTACATGCAGTACACTCTTTTACAACAACAATTTTACGTGTGGCTTCATCTTGTTACATTCTATTCTGTGTGTTTGTACATGATTAAAGGAAATGCTTTACCATTTTAGGGTTACATATTTCTGGTGCTAGTCGCCAACCCCTGACCTATGGAAGGTAGGTTTGGGGTAGTCACGACATGGGCCCTAGGGGACAGGTCATGAAAACACACTACTTTATCTTCCTACAAAAATGTGACTGATAAATAATTCAATTTCTATGATAAACACATGAGTGGCATCATATATGTTCAGTGGTTAATGATTTCATATATATCTAGTGAACTCATGTAGTCTAATAAAAGACATGGATTCTTATAGCATACTCCAGAATCTGAGTGGTCCACATATGGAGGGATATAGACAAGAACAATTTGATATTTCAATTTTTATCATTCAATATAATCCTAGAGAGGCTATTATATCTGGGATTACCATATTAAAAATAATTTGATTTATTGAGTTCCAAGATGTTATGGCGGTTAAACCACCTGATTAACTGAACACCAATTTCATTTTAACATAACTCTTTCAGAGAAGCTAATGATATTTTGTAAAATTTAACATAAACAATACTAACATATCTCTATGAATTCTAATAACCTTACTTACCTATGATGATAAATACATGATGAACAAAAATGTTGTCGTACTAATGTTGAATAAAAACAAGATCTAGGTGAAGAGAATTGTACCCATATTTTTATTTCAACAAAATACCCTGATGATAAATATAAAGGGGAAACAGAGGGAATTGGATATGGTTTTTTCTATGAAAATAAGAGAAACTGTAAGAAAAACAACACCTATGAAAAGAATAAATAGGAAAATTTAGGAGTGTTTTTTACCATGTGAAATTTATTTGTTTCTATAAAATGGGTATTAGATTTATCTTGTGGTTATCACAATTGTTTTCAAATGAATGATCCATTAATATTTAAAAGAATTAAACATGGGGTGGTTAATCTATGAGAACCCAATGGGGCCAGGCTTGCATCCATGAATATCATGGATAGTGACCTTACATTATTTAAATGGATGATCTTGTTTCTTAAATTATTTTTTTACTATCCATATATTAATGAAAACATAATTTATTTGTCCAGAAATGATAGTAATGTTTCCATTTTCATGTTTTCGAATAAAGGGTTCTTATTATATAATGAAATTTTATGTTATGGTAAGGAATATTTAATTAATAGTGTTTATGTGTTATATTACTTGATCAAGGTAATGGTAATAGATTAAGGAACTACATCAGATGATTCATGCCACATCCAACTATGAAATCACTAGCATGGTCTTGCAAATGAAATTTATCTGAAAATTTACACCAAGATGGATATATATGTTCTTTTGAACTTAAATCACTTGGTGTATGTCACATATTTATTAATAAAATTAACCAAATCCCCATTTAATGAATATGGGGATATTTTTGTATAGATTCCAGAAATATATCATATATATGTGAGTATTCCTTTTTTAGGTGATTCATATGGTGGGTAATCATATATAAAAACTATTAATTAGGATTTAATAGAAATATATATATATATATATGTATAAATAAGGAGGTATAAGTCATATTAATTTGAAAAATTCAAGGAAAAAAATAATCAATTTGGGAACCATTTTATAAAAAGATTGAAAAACTCCACTCAGACCATTATGGATAATTTCTAAATTAGTACATCATTGATTATTTATAGTAGTTTGGGATTTTATGTATACTAACTCAGGTTTATATACCTCGTTATAATAGTTTATGAAAATTTATGAACTACACCTTATTATAAATTTTGATATCAATGATGACTCGTGAGAGTCATCCATTATCTTTTAGGGATATGAATTATTAACAACCTTGTACATAATAAATTGAGTGTCAACAAAAGTGGTAGATAGTATTCTATACTAGTATTAGAGTATAAAAAAACTAATATGTTGATACATATATGGGTGGTATTGTGAAAATATTTTTTGGTGTCTTAGGGCTATAAATTTACAACCTAAGGCTCAATGTCTTCTTTTATAGGATACCCCAAGGAAATTGGTGTTATTTTCTATATAAACCCCAAGTCAAAACGTTATAGTTTCAAACTGAGATATATTTATTGATAAAAAGACTTCTCTAAAAGATATTATGAGAGTGGGATATAATTTGATGAATTCCATGCTTAGGTTATATAGGAGTGGGTGTTTGAAAATATTACATAGACTCCATGGAAGAAGATATTCACCTGGAAAAAGTATATTATATAAGTATATGTGATGCTAGATTACCAAAATGGAATGGTTTTCTAGTCACAAAGAATGGTGAACCATTACTTGTTAAAAATCTTGATCGTTTAACATACAACATAGATTTAAGTTTCACTAATAATTCCAAATTACAATAAGCTATGAATTCTGAAATGGATTTCACATACTATAACCCGGTATGGATTTTTGTAGATTATCTAGTAGATATAAATCATATAGGTTTTAAATTGGTATTCTATAAGAAACTGGGCATGTATTGATAATTCTTTATTTATAAGGATGTACTAGTTATAAAAAATCCAAACATCATCAAGGAATAGACTATGATGAATCATTTTCACCAATTTTTAATCTAAAAGAGATTAGAATTATATTTTCCATTATGTATTTCCATTACTATGAAATTTTTAAAACATATATGAAAAAACCATACCTAATGGGAATATTTTGGAACATGTATATATGATGAAACTAAAAGTATTTATTAATCCAAATGATGAAAAAATGTATAAATAATTCAAAGATCCATTAAGGGATTATAGAATGAAATCCTAGTCCTGGAACAATATGTTTGATTAATCGATAATATTATTGTTTTTATATAATATGAATTTTATCATAGTGTTTATAAGTTATTTAGTTGAAGTGTGGTTGTTATCATAATATTATAAATTAATAACATTCTAATTTTAGGATATGAAATATAAGCTTCATATAATTTTAAATCATAGTTGAATAAATTATTCAATTTATAGTAAATTCAAAGAGAAACATATATTATTGAGATAATGATATATCATAATAGATCCAAGAGTTTTCTTGGTCTAGGTCCATGTACATATTTTTACAATATAATGATAATATTCAATATATAACAATCTAATAGGGTATTATTTATTATGTCACATGTAATTCATCTTTATATGAAAATGATTCCTTATATAGATGAGGAAATATAAAGAATAGTAAGGATTCCATAAACACAAATGATTGTGTTAGTTATATATTCCATGGTATGTACTATGCTAGATGAAACTTGTGATTTTATTGCAATAAGAAGATATCAAGCCAATACAAGTCCCCACATTGGATGGAAGTCAATCTATCTTTAAATATCATAGGTGTACGAAGGATATGTCTCTTATCTAAAGAGGAGGTGAGGAACTAGTCATTAGCGTATATTCATATTCTAGTTTCCAAAAAAAGTATAATGATATAAAATTATAGATTTGATACATATTTATGGTGAATGAAGGTCTTTTGAGATGGAATATCTAAATGAAGGGTATGATCATATATTCTATAGTAGAGTACAATCATACTAATGCTTCTGAGTTTTTTGGAATAAGAACCATGGATATGCATATTCATCCAAGAGAATGATGTGGTACATAGAATTAAAGATCATATAACTCTCTATAATGATAATACTAATGTATCATATATCACTAAGGATATATGTTTACATTAGTTGATGATGTATATACTTTAATAGTATCATATCTTGAGGATTTTTTCTCAATATTGTGATGTTTTAGTGATCCAAATATACATGGAAGAGAATTTGGTACACCCCTTCACTAAATCCCTGACTCACCAAAAATGTGATCATGATATGAGGTCTATCATAATAAAATTCGTAGGAAATAATCTCTTGTCCAATAGTCGTATTTTGGAATTTTTGTTCAAGAAAAAACTATCCGGTTTTTGGATTACATTTACATTCATTTATTTGAATATTTAAAAATATGTTATTATATATTTTTCATTGCAAATTATGAGTTTTATGTGATAATATCCTAGAGTATATTTGTATTTATATGGTTGTAAGATATCCCTGCTCTATTGATAACCATGATATGGAATGATGGTATTTTATGATACAATTTCATGGTTTGATAACATTTTATGATGGGTGCATTGTATGTTCACATTAAGATGTGAGTTCATGTATAAATATTATACTTTTCTAGGGAATATTTCACTTGGTAATCTCTAGAGAAAGAAACTATGAGAATAGAACCACCGGTATTTATTATGTGTGTTTATGTGTCATTATATACTATGATTTTCAAGAATATATAATAGTTTTTTGAAATTGATATCATCATTATTGTAAGTCATGACTCACATACATATATTTACTAACTAAAACATTGATTCCATATATTCATGTGAGTTAGGGTACATTGGATTAATCAGAAATGTAATTTTATTGGTTGATAAGTCAATGATGGATTTTTATCGTCCATCATTATGGATGTTGATATATTGGACATTTGATGACAATGGAATTGTAATGATAAATTTGATGTATCTGGTGTAAATACATGTTTATTATAGATTGTCAAGGAATTTTGTATCAAGAATATTGGTTGACAACCTAAATTTGAAACCTGTATGATGAGATATTGAGGGAAAGGGATTGAAATACAAAGTCATTTTTCAAATGTGGTTGTTGAAATTATCAAATTATCTATGTTCTTTTGGGTGTCTTGAAAAATTTTTAGACAATAATTATCAACTTTATGCGTAAATTCTTAATAATAAACAAAAATAATCCAAGAGGGTAACACAATAAGTTTTCTTATTGTGGATTAAATTATATACAAATTTGATTAATGGGATAAATATTATTCTTAAGACAGAGGAGTAATTTAATTCATGTTTTATTTATCATAATATTTAAATAAACATTTATTTTCATAATTATGATAATATTTATTTATAATATTTATTTAATATTTAATAAATAATTATTTTCCTTAATATGAATAGAGTAATTTTCTAGAATTAATATTTAGTAGACATTAATTTTTGAATTAGATAAATTGGGTGAATTTAATAGAGTAGACCATTATTGCGTTTGGGGATAAATAATAATTTTCATGCTAATAAAATAATATTTTTTTTCCTATTTAACACACACCATAAAAATTAATAATAATAACATTTTATATGGAATCTTGTATGATTTTGTTTATTATATTATTTATGGGCCTTTTAATAAATTAATATTTTAACTGAAGCCGTGACTCTCTAAGTAGGCTATTATAACAATTTAGTGAGGTTAATTGAAAAAAGATAATTGATAAATTTTTTCACTATATAACTAATTTTTGAATTCCTCCTTCTCTCATCCACTCAAGAAGAATTAGAACAAGAAAACATATTTTCAAACTAATCTTAAATGAATTGATCATGAAAAAAAACACACAATGATCGATATATTTCACTTGCACGCATAATTCCATCAACATCTCTAAGAGATCAAAGGGTCATATGTGGATCTCCACTGGAGGTATTCCACACATGGATTCAATAATAACTATGAAAGTAATACAAAAATATTTCTTTCAAATGATAAACATTATCATTGAATAAATTCCCATTGACAAGGTAACCATTCTACATATCAACTATAAATATGTCAAAAAATTAATTGGAATATCCTCTCTCGGATCAGGTATTTTCTTTGTAAATATTTTCACGATCTTATTTGGTCATGTATTTTACATACTGAATAATTTCTGAATAATCTATCAGATAAAAAAACATTTATGGTTACACACAAAACAAGGATCTTTCACTGCACATGATACATTCAATATCAATGATATTTTGGTGTTAATAATAATTAAAATCCAATAATATTTTTGAAATTTTTTTTTCTGAAATTATTTTCATGAATATGTTGAATGGAGATGATGATGTATAAATTTTTTATGGGAAAGGAAACAATTTTGAGTAAAAATTTATTGATGGAATTATAGACCATAATTCATTTCCAATGTTGAGATAATAATGTTTACGTTAGTTAAAATAGGATTACCATTGAGAAATTAAATGTTATAGTATTGGTGGAATTAAAATTGAATTTTAATTTAATGATAAAGTGATTTATTCCTTCATTTATAAATATTATTATGTTTTAGGATTTATTGAATATACATAGTTGTCTAGGATATTATTTATGTAATAGGAGTTGTGTTAATTTTTTGATGTATATATGATTTCATTTAGGTTTTATATTGATTTAGGTTATTAGTAAATTCTAAGAGAATAGATGAAATATGTATTTATGTGTTTGCTTCGTGAAATTATGAAATATGTTGTGTTGCGTAGAGATAAATGTTAAATATGATCTTAATAAGATATTGTAAAATAATTTCAATTTTTTATTTTTGAATACAGATAGAGATATTTTAAAGGATTATTATGGTAAAAAATTATGTAATGAATTATAATATATTTTGGTTATTATTGATGTGTTTTTAGAGATTGTTTTATTATATTTATATATATTCGAATCAATTTTTATAACCATATTGGTTTTGTTAAATATTTATAGAAATAAGGAATGGATTTTTACTATTTCATTGATAATAGGACCAATTAACATTTAATTATAGTCCTTTAAGCCTGATGGATTCAAATTGACTATACATTTCTCTCAGTAATAGATAAATTGGAAATTGATCAAAGCACAACAATATAATTAAATTTTGTTCATGATGTTAAAATATTGTGCAGTAATTGCACGTTTCTGTGCTCTCTATATTTATTGAAAATGATTCCCTAAACATTAAGAAATTTTCTCGAAATAAAAAATTTACCCTCATACCTTTATCTCCTATTATTGAATTTCATTTTCACCTCTCTCTAATTTATGGTATTTTGTTTATCTTATTTCACATGACCATGTTCTCTATAACTCTTTATAAGGGCTTGGATGCCAGTTATTTCAACTATGTATATAATTTAACTGGCCCCAATTTTCTTCTCATATATAAACAATATTATTTTCTATTTTTAGTTCCCATTATGTTTCCCACTTTCCCCTTCTAAAGTTGTTTTATTATCGCTTTGTAAGATATAATATTTATAAAAATGTATTTTCAAAAATTGAATATTTTACGAGCAATATAAAATATGAATGGAAATTTTTTAAAGGTTTTTAAATGTAACACACTAATTTTTTTTAAAAAATATACTTGATATATTGATTAATATAAAACAAATAGTTTTAAGAGAATATAGATATGTTGTCAAAATATTATTATTTAAATGTGACTGTTATAACATTTCCATTGTATTACAGGTTATTAGTATGAGTAAATACATTCTGAAATATATTTATAACAGTCCTAACCATTCAAAATTTATTAATTAATTATTAATAACTATTTACACAATTAATATTAAAATGTTTTATATTCTAAAAGGTATTTTTTCAAAAAAAAAATTAACTACATTTTGTGTGGGACAATAAAAATTAATTTATTACACTATTCTAATAAATAAATTTTTAAAGCATCATCATTTTACAGAACATCGTATAATAATTAAAATGATGAATAATTTTAGTGTTTTTTTAAATTGATTCATTTTAGTGAATAGTGAAAATATCAATTTTCATATAATATAATGACATTCCATTAAATAAAGTAATTTAAAATTCCCATTATATTTTTTAATTTCCTATTAAATATAATTTTTATTCCCTTTTTTGAAATACAATAATTTATTCATGTTTAATAAAAAAATAGTCTTTATTTTGAAAATAATAATTATATATATATATATATATAATTTCATAAAAAATCATTAAATTATAAGCATGTATTTTAAAATATATTTCATCCAATTATTAATATATAAACTTGAAAATTTTATTAAATATTTACAATAATTATATAATTTTTTTTAAATAAGGACCTATAATTTTTTCCATTACAAATATTGACCATGGTAAATATTTGTCACATTAGTAAGGGTTTAATAGTTGAAAAGTTAATACATTGGTATAAGGATTCATAATTTCTACAAAAATTAAATTTATCCTATTTTATTAGTGTGTTTATCTTATATCCATCCATAATTCTATAAAATAAAATCTTGGTGCCATTTCTCGTTAATTTAGACCATTGTAATATTTAAGTAAATTATGAAGTCAAAAATGTCACTTTCATTCTTTTAATATAAGTAATATTTTGTGATAAATATAAAAAATTGTGCTTAGTAATAAGTTGTTACATGAAATAATAATTAAATTTATCTCTCATTGTATTTTATTTTTAAATTTTAAGGGTTAAATAATTACATTAAATTCTTATTCAACGCTAACATAGTGCTTGTGTAAGAAGGTGAAAAAATTGTATTTTAAAAAGAAAATAAAAAATATGTGTTTGGTTATTTATATTGATAGACCAATTATATAGATTATTAAAACATATTTTAGATGTGTTAAAATAATTAATTCCAATTCCATTATTTTCATGTTTTTTCAATGTGAAAAAAAGATAATGGTGTAAAAATGATAAAATGATATTTTATGACAAATATTTGTTATGAATTTATTTAAAAGTTATACAAATCGTGAAATAGTAATATTACGATTAAAACAGTAAAAAAAGTCATCCATTTTCCATTTATAAACCAATCATCACATTTAATAAAAATCAGAAACATTTAATGTTTAAAAAGTAATTACCAATATTAAATGTGAAATTGTTTATACATGGGGTTAAGCATAAATATAAGGATTTAAATGTTATCTAAATATATCCAAATTTGATTTGGTTATTATATAAAGACCAATTAATCTTTTTATTATAATTAATGTCATTTTGGATCCACTTGAAATTATTTATATAGCTATTATATTATAATATTTTATATATCACCATAAATGACATAATGTTATCTTATAATAAATAAAATTTCATTAAATGATTTAAAATTCATCAAAATAATATATTCAGAAAACAGAATGGTATATGGTTGATAATACCAATGATGTTCTATTTATTAGCCACACATCATTTTATTATATCATTATTTTATCTTAATGAGTAAAGAATTATGTTATCGTGCTAACTATAAAAAGAGTTAATGAGGGTCAAAACAAAACAATATATTGGTGAAAAAATCTCTTAAACATGTTCAAATTTTTTTAGATGATATAATTTAAAATCATAATAAAATTATAATTTATTTTTATTAAATTTTATTCTCTTGAACAAGTAAATTAATTTACATACATTTAATAATTTAGGTAATTATTTGAATTCCCTTAACTCAATTATAAGTGGGAATCACAGCTTTGCATATCAACATACTGAAAGATCCAATTGTTTAGCACCATACATACAATAATACGTTCTTATCTTCCTTCCCTAAATCCTATAATTTTCTTCCATAATAAAAATCATTCATGGATTAATATACTTTCAAAAAATGGTTTCTTCCCAAAATAGTGGTTCATGTGCATTTAATGGAAGTTGAAATCAAGTTTAGAGTTTATCATCACAAGTTCACTTATCTAAGAGACATGTAATGCTATAAACCTATATTATTTTATTAATTGTAATGGTTTACCTTTGAAATTTTATATCATGAATATATTTATGTACATGATGTTTAATTTTTTATTTGAATCTATTCATTCATTGGTCTTATGAATATAAATTTTCTAATTTGATAAGGGATTTATATGTTAATATTATTTTAATAGAGATTATTTAAACTAGAATTTACATTGGTGTAAATAATATGATAATTTTAATCTAATTCAATTTTACTTAAATATCCTCTAATTATCTCTTAATAATTTATTTTCTCCTTTAATTTTACCTACATTAGGTACTCCAGTGATTAAAATAATGTTTTTTATTGAAAATATCATTACATATCTATTTGGTAAAAAATCATTTTTTCTTTATATATACATGAATTTTAAAAAAAATCAATAACAGTTCTATGACTATCTAATGATTGATTTATGTCATATTTACCAATGATTGACTATTATTAAAATCTCCTAAAAATTAATCATTTTTTTTTGTTTTCTGAACAAGGTACTTTTAAATTTTTTTTGAAAACTTTTAATTGTACATTTGTTTTAACTTCTTCTGCATGAGTTTGTTTTTGTAATGTCAATACCAATCAATTCATTGAACCTTATTTTATATTTTCTCATGGTTCTTTACAAGTAATAACTTTTCATAATAATTTGGGAATTTTTTAGATTTTTAATAATTTATTTCAAAGTTAAAATGGAATTTTCTTCCAAAAATATTCCAAGGAATCTTTTAATGTAATTTTTAAACAATGATGAAATAATTTCTGTTACTTATTATTTACTGGCGATATGATCCAATTTTTCCATACATATTATTTCTATATATGGTTTAAGATTATAATGAAAATATATTTACTAAACCAATTTATCGTGAATAGGTATTACTTTGATGAAACAATGATGCCGTTATGAAATTCATTTCATTTATAGTGGGTATGATATTATTAATGTCGCAGGATATTATGGTTCACATATATATTATTTTCATAGGATACATGTTTTACTTTAATTATATACCCCTCCAAATTCATAAGGTAATGATGGATATTTCATGAGATAATAAGGAATCAAATTTGGAGTTAACCCAGTTTTGGATGAAACTCTATCCACCATGATAGTCTAGGAAGTGAACCATGACTGAGGATATGAAATAATGATTAGTAAACAATAAAAATCTAATAGTTTAGGAAGTGAACCTTCACTATATAAATTATTTTTCCATGCTTATATTTAGGACCCAATCCTATGATTTATTTCCAATTTAATGTTTTTATAGATCATGTTATTTTTTTCATTATGATTCATGTCTTATTAACTGGCATGCTTTATTACATTATTCAGGATTATGATATAAGATATTATATGTATTATTTTCAAAAAAATATCATAATATCATACGCTTATTCTAATGATATTTTCAGGTGATCATTATTATCTCCATTTATTAACATTAAAAATCTTCTGATCTCACACATTATTATGTTTCATTTTCCCTATGATATGATAATTTTTTATTTATGATATTTCCACAGTGAGTGTAATATACTATGATCATTGTAGGAGAAGATTTATATTTCTTATAAAAAAGTAAATTTGTATCTATTATGTCAAGGACACTGAAGCTATATGATTATGATGTGTATCCTTAATTTTTATAATGAATATTAATATATTGAGATGTAATGTCTATATAAGAAAACTATGGGATTCTATATAACATGAGGTTCAATGAAAAAATATACCAATCATTTTAACCAATTCATAAGAATCAAACTATATGGAATAATGGGCCCCAGGTAAAGGAGTCAGTAAATATTTGAGTTTGGATGATCATAATAAAAATAATTCAATTTTAATATTTTTTTATAATGATAACAATTCACATTATTTCATAATTTATTGAAAAAAAATTTCATTATAAATACTAATATTGGAAAATAATATTTTTTAAATGAACGTTTTTCTTTCAAGAATCCTTAAATAATTATAGGAGGAAAAGAATTATGTAGTGGTATATATTTCAGGACAAAAAATTATATAATAAAAAAATTAATTTTAAAATCTATGTATTATTTATGACTCGTTTACTAAATTATTGAATTAATTTAGGACTAGTTTAATAGTCTTAACATGTCTAAGGGAGTATATGTAATTTTAGAGCTTTCCACTAAATTATTATGTTTATTTATGATCCATGAATATGTCCCAAATCCATTATAATGAATTTAATTTTTTCTATAATTCTCTATATAATGTTATAAATAAGGGGGAAGAGGTAAGGGAAATATTAGATTAACATTTTATCACAAATATATTACTCATAATTTTCATGATAGGGGAGATTTCATGAAGGACATCGATCATCCAAGCTAGCAGCCATAAATCAAAGAAAAACATTTTAGGTACTATGATGTCACGACCCGCCCTCGGGGTCCGTGCCGTGACTACCCCAAGCCCGCCTTCCATAGGCCAGGGGCTGGCGACTAGCACCAAGGCGTAAATCCCGGTAAAAAGGGAAGGCATTGCCTTTGATAAGTATACACACGCCACAGAGTAAACAAGCGGAAAGTAAACACTAAGCAAGCAGAGTACGACTGAAAGTGCGGAAAGGCAAATGGGCCAGAATACAAACCCAAACTGAAAGTAAAGTACAACTCGAAAAGGGAAAAACAGCAACTGTAAAGTAAAAGCCGCTACTCTGAGCTGTCCACCGGAAATCCCACCTGAAGGGTGGGTACAGATAGCTCCTCTGCTCCACGGGTCCCGCCGTCCGCTCCGTGCACGTCCCGCCCAGTGGTCCACCTCCGGGTACCATCCCGCTCTACAAGCCTCAGCTAAGTCAACGCTGTCCGTCGTCTGCAACCAACACAACGTAGTGCGGGCGAAGCCCGTGCAGGGGTGAGTATAAGCTACTCAGTAGGGACCCCGAGACCCCTGAAGGTCTCTTAAAATCCACAAAGGATAAACCACGAAGAAAATAACAATCACGAAGTAACAACCGACACTGCTTAGGTATATGCCCATACATATACCTAAGTCATCAATTCAAATACGCTCCAACCTCCGAGCCCAAGTACAACTCAGTCCACACAGGATAGTAAACGTATTCCACACAGGAAAGCAAAACGTAATCCACACAGGATTGCACAACACAATCCACACAGGAAAGCAATAGGATTCAGCTCACACAGGTATACTTCTTCAAAGGACGATAAAGATGATCACTGATCCATCTAAGTCGTCGGATCCACGAAGGATCGATAGGTAACTAACCCCCGCAGAAGACCCACACAGGATCGGGCTCACACAGAACCTGTAGGCGCTGGCTCACACAGAACCGCTGAGCGCAAGGACCCACACAGGATCGGGCCCACACAGGACCTGTAGCACTGATCCACGTAGGATCGCTGAGTGCTGTAGTCGTCGTCATCGAATCCACACAGGATCTCTGTACTGTCGTCGTCGCAGTCACAGTAGCAGTCGTAGCAGTAGTAGTAGCAGTAACAGTCGCAGCCAGCACTAGGGTTCCCGCACACAGCAAGCTCGTTCGGAGGGTCCGCTCCACGAGCCGAGAGGCTGATACATCAACTTTCACAAAGACCAGAGTTGATGTATCCAAAAGTTCCGTATCGTCAACAGGAACTCAACGCAACAGACGGCGCGTCGATCGGACGCCCGGTCTGAGAGTTATTGGCATTTTCGTCTCCGGGGCCCGGTTGGTTTTTAAGGCTAAACCAACCCGACCGTACTCCACCTGCGTCCAAACCTCGGGCGGAGTATGCCAAAAGATCCGTCTCACTAAGAGGAACACAACGCGACTGACGGCGCGTCAATCGGACGTTCGTAGCTCAAGATATGAGCATTTCCGCTCCGAAGGCCCGGTTGGTTTCGTGAACGAACCAACCCGGCCGAACTCAAAGTAAACCGAAACCTTGAGTGGGATATACCGAAACGACCGTCTCGATCCAAGGATCGCGTTGCCGCAGACGGTTCGTCATTCGGAGGTCCGAGGCTCAAGTTATGGGCCAGAAACCAATTCTGGTTCGAAACGGGGGGGTCCGGGTCCGGGCCGACCCGGCCCGACCCCCCCCCCCCCCCCCGGGGCGGCGCGGCGGCTGGCGGCGGCGCGGCAGCGGGGTGGCGCGGCGGGCCGCGGCGGCCTGGCGCCGCGAGGAGGCTGCGCACGCGGGGGCAATCAAGCCCCCGTTTCTTGGATGGCGGCGCGGCTTTGCCGCGCCGTTTTTGTAAAACAACGGCCCCCCTCCTGGGGGCCCGCTTTGAAGGGGATCCGGGGGAGCCGCCTGCCCCCCCCCCCCCCCCCCCCCCCCGTGGAAAACGCTCCCCCCCTCATAAAGAGGGGGGTTTTAATTGAAGGCCGGGGGATTAATTCCCCCGGTTTTTAAGACATCCGGCCGGCCAGCTGGGCGGCCGGTTTTTCTCAAACGGGACCGGAATTTCCGGTCCCCTCATTCGGCTTCTGACGCCGGCGGCCCGGCCGCCGGTCTTCTCTTCCGCCGCGTCCCGGAACCGGCCGCGGTCTCCTCGTCCCGCCGCGACCCGGAACCGGCCGCGGCGTTCGTCATCCGGCGCGGTGCGACGGCACCGCGCCCCTTTGCCGTGCTTTGATATTCATTCAACGCGGCGCGACGGCGTCGCGTTCTTGTTGTTTATTCCATGGTGTGCACGACGGCATCGCGTAAGATATTTGCACGTTCATCCGCGTGGTGCGACGGCACCACGCCACTTGCTTTCCTCCGCAAAATAATTAAACAAGAACGATGGAGGGGGGTTCGGCCGTGTTCGTGCGGTCCGGCCCCCCTCACGTTAAAAAATAATAACGCAACTTAAAACATTTAAAAGTCTCATGTTTGACATGCGAAATCCAGGATCAAGAAAAGGAATAAATAAATATTGAATCAACAACCCCTACCTCGGGTATAAGTTCGAGGATTTGACTATTTCCGCGGAAGTCGACGTCGCGGAGATCGGGCGTCGTGGTAGTCGTTCGTCAATTCCGTTGACGAAGAGATACGTCCGATGTGATACGTCGTTGGAGAAACCTCTTATGTCGACGAAGGGAATCCGAGGAGGAAGCGGTGTTCCCTCACGTTGACACCGAGGACGAAGAAGAGAGGCGTCGTTCTTCGTCGGAGTTTGGGCGTTCTTCGTTCTTCGTCAGAGCTTGAAGATGAAGAAGAAGCTCTCCAAAAGCTCTCCAAAAGCTCTCCAGGAGACAAACAAACAACCCCTAATAAAATTAGATAACATCTTATTTTATTATTACAAAACACACAAGAATTTCAAAAGTTGAAATTCAAAAAGGTTTAACTCCCAAAAATTAATGAAGTAACTTAAGTCAATTAATTAGGGGTTAAGTATGTTGAGTGAATTTGAAAAGATTAGGGGTTCGTGTGGGCCCCACCACACTTAATCCTCCCAAGGGAGGTTAAGTGGGTGTGGTTCCCACTTCCAACCTCCTTTGATAGGTTTTAACTAGTTATAATAAAATTGTTCTTCACAATTTTATTTAACTCAAACTAAAAACCCCAAAACTTAACTTTCAACCTGCAACAAATGCAACTCCTGAAAAGGTCTCTTTAAGCGAAAATCGGCGCTGCGAGTTCATCGGTGCCCTCAGATTTCAATTCCGAGCACCGGATCAAAAGTTAGGAATTCCCGCTCGTTCGTTCACTGAACGTACCCGAGCTAAACTTCGGAAATTAATTTCGGGCACTCCGGGCCTCGGAATCAGGTGCCGTCTGAAACCGCACTCTTGTAAAATTCTAAAGAAAATTAAGAAAAAATTTCCCTTTAATTTTACGGGTCTTTACATTACTCCCACCTCAGGGCTTTACGTCCCCGTAAAGATACATCAAAAACTAGGGAAACAAATGAGGGTACTGAGCACGCATCTGAGCCTCCCGCTCCCATGTGCTCTCCTGGAGATTCCCGTGCTGCCATCTGATGCGCACAAGAGGAATCGATCGCCCACGCAGGACCCGCTCCTATCGATCCTCTATCTCCACCGGGACCTCCGTAAAAGTCGCCCCAACGTCAACGTCAAGCTCCCCATGATCAATGATGTGCGTCGGGTCGTGCACGTATCTCCTCAGCTGGGATACGTGGAAGACGTCGTGCACCCGGTGCAACTGAGGTGGTAGAGCCAGGCGATAAGCCACCTCGCCAATCCTGCCGAGAATCTGGAAAGGTCCGATGAAGCGCGGAGATAACTTGCCGCCTCGGCCAAATCTCTGAATACAACGTCGAGGTGAGACCCGCAAGAAGACGTGGTCGCCATCCTCGAACTCCAGTGGCCTCCGCCTCCTGTCAGCGTATGACTTCTGCCGGCTCTGAGCTGTCCTCATCCACTCCTGGATGACCTGGACCTTCTCTGTCGTGGCCTGGACCATCTCCGGTCCCACCAGTGCTGACTCCCCAGGGTCTGTCCAGCACAAAGGAGATCTACATGGTCGGCCGTACAATGCCTCGTACGGTGCCATCCCAATGGTGGAGTGGTAGCTGTTGTTGTACGCGAACTCCACCAAGGGTAGGTGGTCTTCCCAGCTACGACCAAAGTCGAGGACACATGCGCGAAGCATGTCCTCGAGAGTCTGAATGGTCCTCTCCGTCTGACCATCCGTCTGAGGGTGAAAGGCTGTGCTAAGACGTAGCTGCGTTCCGAACGCCTCCTGTAACCCCTTCCAAAGTCGGGAAGTAAAGCGGGCATCTCGATCGGAAACGATAGATGATGGCACGCCGTGGAGCCGCACAATCTCCTGAACGTAGAGACGTCCCAAGCTCTCCACTGAGCCCTGCTCTCTGATGGGTAAGAAGTGTGCCGACTTGGTGAGTCGGTCAACAATCACCCAGATGGAGTCGTGACCTCTGGAAGTGCGTGGAAGTCCAGTCATGAAGTCCATAGACATGCCGTCCCACTTCCACTCCGGAACCTCCAAGGGCTGTACCAAGCCTGCTGGTACCTGATGCTCTGCCTTCACCTGCTGGCAGGTAAGGCATCGAGAAACAAACTCTTCTACTGCCTTCTTCATGCCCGGCCACCAGTGCTGTCGTCTGAGGTCTTGGTACATCTTCGCCACTCCAGGATGTACCGCAAAAGGAGAAGTGTGAAACTCTCTCAGCACTTCCTCTCGCAAAGCTACTGGTACCATGGTACGTCCTCTGAAAAGGATTTTGTGCTCTGCTCTAAGGGAGAAACCATCAGGTGCCTGTCCCGAGGATATCTGTGCACGCCGTGTCTCACAGTCAGCGTCCCCTCACTGTGCCTCCCTGACTCGCTGCAGTAGTGGAGGAGTGACTGTGAGAGACTGAAGAAAGGCTGCTCCATCTCTATCCACGAAGGATATCTGCAAAGAGGCTAGCTGCTCTGTCGCCTCCTCAAGTAGTTGAATGCCCGTCCTCTTGCTGAGGGCATCGGCTACTACATTCCCCTTCCCAGGAGTATAGACTATCTCAAAGTCATAGTCCTGGAGGAACTCGAGCCAACGTCGCTGTCTCAGGTTTAGGTCCTTCTGCGAGAAGATATACCTGAGACTCTGATGATCGGAAAAGACTGTAAAGTGCTCGCCCATCAGATAGTGTCGCCATGTCTTCAGAGCGAAGACCACTGCTGCTAACTCCAGGTCATGGGTAGCGTAGTTCTTCTCATGCGGCCTCAACTGACGTGATCCATAGGCGATCACGGCCCGTTCCTGCATCAGAACACATCCGAGTCCGGTCCCTGATGCATCGCAGTAGACTACGTACCCTACTCCCTCCTCAGGCAACCTCAAGATAGGTGCGCTAGTCAATCTCTGTCTCAGCTCCTGGAAGATCTGCTGACATCTGTCTGACCACACGAAGGGTTTTCCCTTCTTCGTCAAATCCGTGAGTGATGCCGCAACTCTAGAGAAGTCTGGAACGAATCTCCGATAGTATCCAGCTAGTCCCAAGAAACTCCGAACCTCAGTCACGCTCCTGGGTGGCTCCCATGCTAATACAGCCTCAATCTTCGCGGGATCCACTGCAACTCCCGCCTCAGAGATAACGTGTCCCAAAAAGTGGACTTCACGTATCCAGAACTAGCACTTCGAGAGCTTACCATAAAGCTGGTGCTCTCGAAGTGTGTCAAGAACAACTCGCAAGTGATAGGCGTGCTCCTCCTCTGTCGTAGAGTAAATCAGAATGTCGTCGATGAAGACCAGGACAAACCGATCGAGGTATGGCTGAAAGATCCTGTTCATGAGAGCCATGAACACTGCTGGAGCATTGGTTACACCGAAAGGCATAACCAAGAACTCATAGTGGCCATACCGACATCTGAAGGCCGTCTTCTGCACATCCTCGTCTCTGACTCTGAGCTGATGATAGCCTGGCCTGAGGTCTATCTTCGAGAACCACCGTGCTCCCTTGAGCTGATCAAAGAGGTCATCAATCCTCGGTAGCGGATACTTGTTCCTCACTGTCACCTGGTTCAGGCGACGATAGTCAACACAAAGTCGCAAGCTCCCGTCTGCCTTCTTGGCGAACAATATCGGAGAAGCCCAGGGTGAAACACTGGGTCGGATGAACCCCTTGCCCTGCAAGTCCTCCAACTGTACTCGTAGCTCTCGAAGCTCGGCAGGGGCCATCCGATATGCTGGAGTGGATATCGAGGCTATCCCGGGGTACAAGTCAATATAAAAGTCTACCTCTCTGCGAGGAGGTAGCCCTGGAACGTTGTCGGGAAAAACGTCTGCAAACTGATCCACCACTGCAGGAAAACCAGGACTCCGCACGTCAACTGCTCCAAGGATAAGGCTAGCCAACTGATGAGTGATGGGCTGTCCTCTCTTCCTCGGAAGTCCATCCTGTGCTGCTAAGGCTCCCTTCTCGCCGGTGAAGGTGAACCTGCTCCCGTCGGTGCGTACACATCGCACCTTGCGCCTAAAACAGTCAATCTGTTCATGGACCGTAGATAGCCAATCCATGCCCAAGATGACGTCGTAAGGCCTCGACGCTGCTACAAGAAGATCCCAGCCGAAGCTCTCGCCTTCTAGAGTAAGCTCACACTGCCGGAACCAGTGCGTAATCATCGAGTCTGCTCCCATAGGAGTCTCTAGCCGTAAGGATCAAGCCAACGGCTCTGTCGGAATCTCCGAGCTCCGAACAAGGGCAGCGGCTATGAAAGAATGAATCGCTCCTGTGTCTATAAGAACTGCAGCAAGGGTGGAGTAGACACAGATAGTACCTCGAATCATCTCAGGTGCGCCGTGGTCGTAGGCCTCTGCTGCCTGGAGCTGTGCCTGTCGCTGCCTGCCAGCTCCCTGTGGTCGAGGTGGACCTCCTGGTGGTGGTGGTGGTAGAGCCTCAAAGCGTCGGCCACCACCAGCTGCTCGTCCAGCTCCTCTGCCTCGTCCGCCTCCTCCCTGCGGACCACCACGGTCGATCCTCTGCCTCTACCTCGGTGGTCCATCAACTGACTGCTGCTCCTCAGCACGGCGGGTCAGGCATTCGCGATCCATGTGGCCCTGCCCGCCGCACGAGTAGCACTGTCTGCCTCTCGTAAGACTGGCTCCGCGCTGTGTGCCCCGCACTGCTGAGCCAGTGCCCTGAGATCGTCTGCCCGAAGGTCTGGTCTGTCTGGACCCCTGAGTCATCCGTCGACTGCCTCCTGCAGATGACTCTGCCGCGTGCCGCCCTGCGGTGGGTCTCTGTGCTGGTGTAGACTCAGCAAGGAAGCTCTCGATCAGAAGAGCCCGCTCCAGTACTCCTGTCTGAGTCGGTATGCTGAGGGAGATCAGCGATGCCCTGATCTCGTGTCTCAAACCATGCTCGAAGGTCCGGGCCCGGAAGAATGGGTCCCGTACCATGTCGGTCGAGTAGCGCGAGAGATCGGTAAATCTCGCCGAGTACTGAGCGACCGTCATGCTGCCCTTCCGCAGCTGTAGAAGCTCCTGGATACGCACCGCACGAAGGGTGGCTGGGACGAACTCCGAGCGGAAGAGGCTCTCAAAGTCCGTCCAAAGTAGAGATGCCTCATCGTGCACCTGGAGCATCAAGCTCCACCATCGTCCTGCTGCTGCGTGTAGTAGGCTCGCAGCGAGGATCACCATGAGGTCTGCTGGTGTCCTCACTAGCCTAAACACTCGAACCACTGCCTCCATCCAGTCCTCTGCTGCCTGGGGATCCGTCTCCCCGCGAAACATGGGCGGTCGCTGGCGCTGAAACTCATGCAGTGCGCTGAGGCGACGTGCATCGTCAGCGGCTGCTTCTGGAAGCATCTGGGAATCGGCGGGTAAAGCTACCGCTTGTGCCACTACTGGAAAAGGGCCCTGCACCGAGGCCTCGTCGCTCGGTGGGCTGTCGTCTCGCTCGACTCTCGGAACCCTAGCTGGCTGCCGTCGTGGGGCCATCCTTAAAAGGAAACAGGTGCGCCACGGTTAGAACAGTATACCTGGTGAGCTGATATAAGTAATCACAAAGAAAACTTTGAAACACACACGCAATCAATGTTTTCGTGCATTAAGTCGGAAATCAGAAGTCAGGGTCCTGGTGTATGGATACGTCGGCCGCCGCACCAACACTGGACTCCCTGGACTGATATCCACACTCAATACGCTAAACATTATTGCTTCACATAGAAAAGATCAGAGTTCGTGGTAGAACCGAACTCCTCTGATACCAATTTGTCACGACCCGCCCTCGGGGTCCGTGCCGTGACTACCCCAAGCCCGCCTTCCATAGGCCAGGGGCTGGCGACTAGCACCAAGGCGTAAATCCCGGTAAAAAGGGAAGGCATTGCCTTTGATAAGTATACACACACCACAGAGTAAACAAGCGGAAAGTAAACACTAAGCAAGCAGAGTACGACTAAAAGTGCGGAAAGGTAAATGGGCCAGAATACAAACCCAAACTGAATGTAAAGTACAACTCGAAAAGGGAAAAACAGCAACTGTAAAGTAAAAGCCGCTACTCCGAGCTGTCCACCGGAAATCTCACCTGAAGGGTGGGTACAGATAGCTCCACTGCTCCACGGGTCCCGTCGTCTGCTCCGTGCACGTCCCGCCCAGTGGTCCACCTCCGGGTACCGTCCCGCTCTACAAGCCTCAGCTAAGTCAACGCTGTCCGTCGTCTGCAACCAACACAACGTAGTGCGGGCGAAGCCCGTGCAGGGGTGAGTATAAGCTACTCAGTAGGGACCCCGAGACCCCTGAAGGTCTCTCAAAATCCACAAAGGATAAACCACGAAGAAAATAACAATCACGAAGTAAAAACCGACACTGCTTAGGTATATGCCCATACATATACCTAAGTCATCAATTCAAATACGCTGCAACCTCCGAGCCCAAGTACAACTCAGTCCACACAGGATAGTAAACGTATTCCACACAGGAAAGCAAAACGTAATCCACACAGGATTGCACAACACAATCCACACAGGAAAGCAATAGGATTCAGCTCACACAGGTATACTTCTTCAAAGGAAGATAAAGATGATCACTGATCCATCTAAGTCGTCGGATCCACGAAGGATCGATAGGTAACTAACCCCCGCAGAAGACCCACACAGGATCGGGCTCACACAGAACCTGTAGGCGCTGGCTCACACAGAACCGCTGAGCGCAAGGACCCACACAGGATCGGGCCCACACAGGACCTATAGCACTGATCCACGTAGGATCGCTGAGTGCTGTAGTCGTCGTCGTCGAATCCACACAGGATCTCTGTACTGTCGTTGTCGCAGTCAGAGTAGCAGTCGTAGCAGTAGTAGTAGCAGTAACAGTCACAGCCAGCACTAGGGTTCCCGCACACAGCAAGCTCGTTCGGAGGGTCCGCTCCACGAGCCGAGAGGCTGATACATCAACTGTCACAAAGACCAGAGTTGATGTATCCAAAAGTTCCGTATCGTCAACAGAAACTCAACGCAACAGACGGCGCGTCGATCGGACGCCCGGTCTGAGAGTTATTGGCATTTTCGTCTCCGGGGCCCGGTTGGTTTTTAAGGCTAAACCCACCCGACCGTACTCCACCTGCGTCCAAACCTCGGGCGGAGTATGCCAAAAGATCCGTCTCACTAAGAGGAACACAACGCGACTGACGGCGCGTCAATCGGACGTTCGTAGCTCAAGATATGAGCGTTTCCGCTCCGAAGGCCCGGTTGGTTTCGTGAACGAACCAACCCGGCCGAACTCAAAGTAAACCGAAACCTTGAGTGCGATATACAGAAACGACCGTCTCGATCCTAGGATCGCGTTTCCGCAGACAGTTCGTCATTCGGAGGTCCGAGGCTCATGTTATGGGCCAGAGAACAATTCTAGATCGAAACGGGGGGGGGGGGGGGGGTCCGGGTCCGGGCCGACCCGGCCCAACCCCCCCCCCCCCCCCCCCCCCCCCCCCGGGGCGGCGCGGCGGGCCGCGGCGGCCTGGCGCCACGAGGAGGCTGCGCACGCGGGGGCAATCAAGCCCCCGTTTCTTGGATGGCGGCGCGGCTTTGCCGCGCCGTTTTTGTAAAACAACGGCCCCCCTCCTGGGGGCCCGCTTTGAAGGGGATCCGGGGGAGCCGCCTGCCCCCCCCCCCCATGGAAAACGCTCCCCCCCTCATAAAGAGGGGGGTTTTAATTGAAGGCCGGGGGATTAATTCCCCCGGTTTTTAAGACATCTGGCCGGCCAGCTGGCCGGCCGGTTTTTCTCAAACGGGACCGGAATTTCCGGTCCCCTCCTTCGGCTTCCGACGCCGGCGGCCCGGCCGCCGGTCTTCTCTTCCGCCATGGCCCGGAACCGGCCGCGGTCTCCTCGTCCCGCCGCGGCATCATCCGGCACGGTGCGACGGCACCGCGCCCCTTTGCCGTGCTTTGATATTCATTCAACGCGGCGCGACGGCGTCGCGTTCTTGTTGTTTCTTCCATGGTGCGCACGACGGCATCGCGTAAGATATTTGCACGTTCATCCACGTGGTGCGACGGCACCACGCCACTTGCTTTCCTCTGCAAAATAATTAAACAAGAACGATGGAGGGGGGTTCGGCCGTGTTCGTGCGGTCCGGCCCCCCTCACGTTAAAAAATAATAACGCAACTTAAAACATTTAAAAGCCTCATGTTTGACATGCGAAATCCAGGATCAAGAAAAGGAATAAATAAATATTGAATCAACAACCCCTACCTCGGGTATATGTTCGAGGATTTGACTATGTCCGCGGAAGTCGACGTCGCGGAGATCGGGCGTCGCGGTAGTCGTTCGTCAATTCCGTTGACAAAGAGATACGTCCGATGTGATACGTCGTTGGAGAAACCTCTTATGTCGACGAAGGGAATCCGAGGAGGAAGCGGTGTTCCCTCACGTTGACACCGAGGACGAAGAAGAGAGGCGTCGTTCTTCGTCGGAGTTTGGGCGTTCTTCGTTCTTCGTCAGAGCTTGAAGATGAAGAAGAAGCTCTCCAAAAGCTCTCCAAAAGCTCTCCAGGAGACAAACAAACAACCCCTAATAAAATAAGATAACATCTTATTTTATTATTAAAAAACTCACAAGAATTTCAAAAGTTGAAATTCAATAAGGTTTAACTCCCAAAAATTAATGAAGTAACTTAAGTCAATTAATTAGGGGTTAAGTATGTTGAGAGAATTTGAAAAGATTAGGGGTTCGTGTGGGCCCCACCACACTTAATCCTCCCAAGGGAGGTTAAGTGGGTGTGGGTCCCACTTCCAACCTCCTTTGATAGGTTTTAACTAGTTATAATAAAATTGTACTTCACAATTTTATTTAACTCAAACTAAAAACCCCAAAACTTAACTTTCAACCCGCAACAAACGCAACTCCCGAAAAGGTCTCTTTAAGCGAAAATCGGCGCTGCGAGTTCATCGGTGCCCTCAGATTTCAATTCCGAGCACCGGATCAAAAGTTAGGAATTCCCGCTCGTTCGTTCACTGAACGTACCCGAGCCAAACTTCGGAAATTAATTCCGGGCACTCCGGGCCTCGGAATCAGGTGCCGTCTGAAACCACGCTCTTGTAAAATTCTATAGAAAATTAAGAAAAAATTTCCCTTGAATTTTACGGGTCTTTACATATGATATATTGTTTGATGATAATAATGGATACATTATTGGATCCTTTGAAATATGAAACATTATTGAAAAGTGGTTCACATTAGCATTTGAATAACAAATGAGTTGATGTTTATTTGGTGTTCTTAAAAGAAAAATGTATGGCACATGATCCATGGGTGAACCACAGCCTTTTATGATGGAACTAATTTTAAAATTTCATTTTATTCAAAAATAACTACAGATACTAATCATGAATTCTTCCACAACCCTTGGGTTTCATCAATTGGTATCACAGTGGTCAAGTATTTTCATAAGTAAAAATTAAAATTATGTTTTCTTGAATTCAGATAATGGGTGCTAAGATGACACCAATGACACTGAAAGTGTGACAATATAATGTCTAATTTTTGATATATGTCCATTCCCATATTGGGTTTTCATTGAAATAAAAAAAAAATATATATATATATATGTGTGTGTGTGTGTGTACAATTATATACATATATTTATTTTTATACATATTTATCTAGGTTAGTGGGGAACTAGTTGGGAATTAAACATACCAGTTGTGCTTATAAACTAAATCTATTAATGTGGGAGGGGGTTGTTCTTACAAATCAACTCCCATGTAGAAACTAAAAAAATATTCATATTGGTAGTAAACTCAACCCACCTTTTTTTCATAGGACCCACTGCAACTAAATGAAAAATAGTCTAATAAAAGAAAAAAAATTAATAGGAGTTCCCCTATGACTCGAGATTCCCACCCCATGTTACCCACATACATTATTATCACATACTAACCCACCAATCTAGTTTGTTCATTCTAATCGTCACTATACCTACAATCCATACAAGGTCCTGAGAACCCATTCAGGTGGGGTATAAGGCCTGTGATGCCAAAAAAATATGAAAGAATAAAAAAATAAAAAAAGAAACATAATCAAATATTTTTTGAGGTCATATTAATTTAAAAGTAATAATTAAAATTAGTTAAGTAATATTAAGTTCAAAATTAATTACCATTAAAATAAATCATTTCTATTATTTATTACGTGTGTTTAATATATTATGACTAGTTGTAATGGGATTCCAAACCCATGTATGTATGGTTTTTTATTTTATATTTCTTTTATAATTGAGATTATAAATATATATCTTAATAATTTATTAAATATCATTAACATATGAGAAGCGTATGATCCCCCTATTTTTAAAATGTATAAGGGTATATGTGTCCAAATTTGGGTGATAAAAATTAATTCATACTTTCTGAGTTCCTTATACTACTGTGTGTGGAAACATTGTAAATAGAATATGATTCTTCAACTATAGTGTTCATGTAAAAGAACCAATGTGGAATAAAAAGTAACGTCTGAAACCTAGGTGCTACTCAATATTTCCACAAACCTAGTTGGCCACATGACCTCAAGTGCATCTCCCCAAATTCTAGAGGTTTTTGACTAGCAGCGAGGTCCTAGGGTTATCATTAGAGAGACATATCCCTCATTACTTGAGTATATCACATCGAAAGTCAGTCTAATTTAATATTGAAGTGGATAAATGATATGTCAACAAGAAATTAATAAAGACAGGAATGTATAACAAATAATGAAATTTCACATATATAATGGAACATATGATACATGAATCTAGAAAAAAAGAAAAAAATTGTATATAAAAAAAGTACGATACCATGGTATAAAAAGAAAAAAAGAAAAAAAATCCCTAGTAGGATCACAATGCTTATCGTGGTCCAATGATCTCCTCCTATAAATTCAAAAACAACAAGATATGTTAGGGTAAATTATTCTATCTACACCTACAAACATATAATCTTTTTGGGTCCTGAAGTAGTTCTATATTTTGTGTAAGATAACATCCATGTAGTTATTCACCAAGAAGTCTATACCGTTCTATGAAACATAATTCAATATACTAATCAATTTTATGTAACGTCTAACATATTATTGAGTGTAAAAGGAAAACAACTACAAAAATTAGTAATAAGAAAAATCATCTCAAGGATCCTTGAGACATGTGTCATCTCTTAATAATGAAACTATAAATACTATAAACATGTAAGATGGCCCTCCTTATATGCATCCTTATCTTGTCGTCTCGGCCTAACCATTTAAGGAAACTATATCAAAATCCCATGGTCGTGCCATATAACCCTAGAAACATATATCCCAAGGACATGATATATTATAAAATGTAGACCACAAAGGGCCAGATCCATGGTGTCAAAGACTCTGTAATCATAGTCGAGTCCTTGGAGACTATTGAAAGAAACATGGTATAGGCACTGGTTGGAGTCCTTGGACATGTGACAACCTATCCTACATGAGTCCCATAAATATGTATCTAAGGGGTATATATTCCTGAGGAATCCAATATAATTAATACCCGAGAAGCATCACCACAAAAGGCAACCACTGCCGCATTCTAGATCCATGAATAGCCGTTCATGGAATCTATAAAACAAGACATACATTTCATACCATTTAATACTTTTATTCAATATGTCTCTACCCACTAATATAATAAATTATATTCAATTACATTCAATTAAATTTAATTATACTAACCACTCTTATAATACATTTCAAATGAATCACTTCTCATGAGTATACTAACTCATATATTTCATTCCCTTTTAATCATGTCACAAGGGTATACCCACCCATTTATTGCATTTCACCATTGAACATGTGTCATGGGTATACCCACCCATTTATCATCAATTTCAACATAATATTTTACTATATAATTACCACCCATTTAATACCATTCACAATTAAGTATTTCCCATGGGTATTCTAACCCAATCAATTAATTACATTCAAGACATTGATCAACTAATACATGGAATAGCATATTAGCAAAAAGAAAAGAATAATTACATCATCAAAAAATTAATTCAATTCCATTTAATTATAATAGAGCTTCCATAAAAAACGAAAACTCATGGAATGACCCAAGGGAGGTTCAACAAGGTCATAAACAAATAAAGGCATGAACCACCCCTTGGGGGCCTCAGGTTCGAGACACAATGACCAAAACATCACAAGGAACCAATAATAATCCCCAAAAGGTAATAATTCATTTATTTAAACATAAAACATCTGTTCTAGGGTGACATAAAAAATTTTGGTGAGATGAATAATGGTCGATTTATCTATAGGGAATTTGAAGATGAAATAAAAGTATTGACCACCTACTTTATCTCGGTTGTGGATTGTTCATACACCATAAAGTTGTACTTTTACTTGGTATAGGAAACATATGAAGATTGGGAGAAGAAAAAAATAGGGTATATGAGTCTAAATCCAAATAGCACAATCAATAGCCAAAAAAATTTGATAATGGTTAAAAATGAATGTATATCATACCATTGATGATCCAAGGAGACGAATCATGACTGAATTAGAGTCTTATATAAAATATTATTTTTAGGATCAAGAGGGATATAAATATCATGAGCCACTGATATCCGTAGGGTGAAATGAAATAACGGTATAAAAAATTTTAAATTAAAAACTATATAATTCCAAGAAATATAGGGGTCACAGAGTTTAGGGGAATGGTTTGGAAAACCATAAACTAACCATGCATGAATCTTTCTGTCGACAGGGAACCCACAAAATATCTTCACATAGTTTCACTAAAAATGAAAAAACTATGTGCTAATACGTGGACAAAATATGAAAAATTAAAGACATGGCCTCATGACTATGAATCCCATTCTATACGGTTTGGCATAACTGTGTGACCTGTACAACCTCACTTTCCAAACGTGAACGATATACTGAAACTGTGAACCAGGACAAAATTACACCAGACTAATGCTATAGCTCCGAACAATCCATGGACACGTTCGAAACAACTGTGATCGAGTTGGGTACAAAAAAAAGTCTATAATTTAAGAATTCAAATTGAAAAATAAGGGATCCTTACATCATATCAAAATATAGGTTCTGACAATCTTCCAGCACCCTATAGAAATTATTCCATTAATTGATCTATAAAGGGTTTTCAAGGCCCGTGTGAGAACATTTCTGGCCACTGGTTTTGTACGTCGGCCTCCCACTCCTATGTCTTGCCCACTAAACAGTCATGATTCCATAGCACCCGTACTATAGGAACAAATTGATCTAATAGAACCTATGTGCTATTGTCAAGGATTTTAATTTGATGCTACTAAAAGCATGAATCATCCTGTAACTGATTCTCCTCCAAATAAAAATCCTGATATGGGTTTGAATGATTGTGGTGCAACTATGATACGTGTAATACTTCATGCATGGATTGGTACATCTGATTTAACAATAAATAATAGGCTACCAAACAGGCACTCTCCAAAATATAAAATGACCCAACATATCATGGTTAAATTTTACCATGTCACATGATTCTCATTTTTCCATGTCTCATTGAAACACATAGAAACACCTAATCCCCATCTACGATATATAAAGACTTTTATAATAATCAGTGTATGATTTATGTTGATAATATGTTGTATCCATCTGATTTTTAATCAACTAGACCTACTAAGACGTCTCTTTCCTGATACATAGTCCCAGTAAGGCTGCATCACCTACCTCTATATAGTATAGGGACTATCGACATAGGATACCCTATGAATCCACATAATGTGCCATCTATATCATCACTTGATAATAGTTATTTTAGTTGAACACAAATAGGGGAATGTTCCACTCCCAAGAGCCTCCAAAATCTCAGACACATGATCACAACATGACCTCTTTCTCAATTATTATAATCTCTAAATGGACATTAGTTTTATGGTGGTATGTTGTCCTTAGAAGCACCTATATACCCAACACCCTCGTAAACTCTTCCAGAAATGATACATAAAGGATGAATCACTATCTGAAACAATAGTTCTGTGGACCCCGTGAAGTCGTACTATCGCAGGGATTGAAAAGATTTCTAGATAATCAACCCTTAATCTCTCTTTGATAGGGATGAAATGAGAAACGTTCATGATATTATCAATAACAACCCATGTGACATCATTAGCTCAAGGAAAACGTGGTAAACCAGTCAAAAAATCCACCGTGACACCGTTCCATTTCAATTTAGGAATAGGAAACTCTTATAAAAGACAAACTGGTCATTGGTGTTTCTTTTCCACCGACTGATAGGTGGAATACATCGTAAAAAATGGCTACCTCACATTTCAAACGCATCCACCAGTACTGACCACACAAGTAAGGGTACATCTTGTTGACTCGGGTATGTACTACCCAAGATGAAGCATGAAATTCCCACATTAAATCATCATGTATGTCCACTAGAACCAAGATACATCCATGAATATATATGATCTCGTCCAAACCTACGATCTATGTAGGAGGTGGGTCCTCACCTTCCACACTCTTCTATAGGAATAGACCCTCAATATCTAATAGCCATCTCATCCTAACACTATCTAGAAGGGTTTTATTCATAGATAAAGATGACAGATAAGTATACCCTCGGCTGTTCTGCACATACAAATTTATCTCAGATAACAATTCCATAAGATTCCACTCACTATTGGCCTGTTACACTACCTGTATATGAGTCATCCAGCTCACCGCATTTGAAACTTCTTTGCCTTTACCAAGTGTGTGGAAATTCTTGAAGACATAATACTAAAAGTAATCCATCCAACATCACCCATTAATGTTTAAATAACAATTTATAATTAAATATTTGAGTCTTTTGTTGTCTGTGTACACTAAAAAATGCACACCTAGTAAAAAATGTATCTAATAGTGCAATGTGTGAACAACTACACCGAGCATAAAATCATTAATCGGGTAGTTCCTATCTTATGGCCTCATCTTGTAAGACCTATACACTATGACTCTTTCCCCATGAGTTATTACTTCTGCTAGGATAAATACTAATGTGTCACAATATGTAGTGTAGCTCTTGTCCTATTATGGTATTATCAGTACTGATTTAGATGTCAACCTTCCATTCAGCCAATGAAAGGCTATAGAAAAAGAATTTTTGAATTCAAACATCACACCCATCTTATTCATGACTGTTAAAAGTGTTACTATTCATGAGAAGTCCAATATGAATATCCATTATTAACAATCTAGTGCCATGAAACATCGTATTTCAAAAAATCAGGATTATTTCCTAGGAAACTAAAACTCTTACCTTTTTTGGGTCCATTGGCTCTTCTGTCTCTAAGATGATGTAACCCAGCATGGGAATCAGATCCATCCAAAAGTATAAATTTGTTAGAGTATCATATCACTAATATTAGTTTAGTAAATTTAGATTGATCTCAAGATAGTTGGAATATTAATGAAGATTGTGAGAATACCCCAAAATATCATCTACAAAAACAACCACAAAATAATATAGTTAAGGATGGAATACTGAGTCCATCAAATACGTGGACACTAATAGCATGTTCATGGGACTAAAATAAATAATCATATACTTTTGTAGACCATACCTATTATGAAAGGCTATATAATGTATGTTTGTAGGTGGAAAACACACATAATGACATCCTGGCCTCAGGTCAATTTTCAAGAAAACATGGGCTCCTCGAAGCTGATCAAATATGTCATTTATCCATTGAAATGGATATCTATTCTTAAATATAACCAGGTTTTGTTTCATATAATCCATGCACAGACAATGAGTTCCATCTAAAGTTTTCGTAAAATATTGGAAAACCTCATGGAGAAGTACTAGGTCAAATAAACCGGTTTTCTTACCAATTATCTAACTACCTCTTGAGATCCTGAAACATCTTCGTACCAATCCATTAATGTGGAATGGATATCATTGCATCTCTTTTCTCCTTCTCATTAGAGACCACCACCTATGTCTTAGGATGAAAAAAACAAAATCATCTGGGAACACTTCAATGAAGTGATCAAAAACTAGATGAATGTACACCTAACTCATTCCTAGATAATCATAATACAAACTATAAATCTAGGAATTCATTCCACACACACCACAATGCTCGAGTCGATATTGATCTCCTAGATATCCAATTCGCAATGGTGATTATACACTACAATATATGGTTATCTAAAAGTAAAACTTCTCTGATATTTGTCAACATAAGCACAAAATCCATCCCAATAATGACATCAAACCATATAATATCGAGCCAAAATAAACCCCAAACAAACTGAAACCCACTGACCTCAAGAGGAAACTCTCTAAAACAACACACATCATCTGTTGTGATTTCCAACAACATGTCTAGAAAAATAAAATCACTATAAAAAAAAATAGCACGCCCAAGGATTTTTACCAATGGTTCATTTATAAAACTATTCAATGCACCTGTATCAAAATGAGAAGATTCAATAGTAGTTGTTATTAAGATAGAAAATCACATCGTAGATGGTCTGGAACCTCGATCCACTGGAGTAGGTTGTACAAAATTGATCATGAATGTACCACGACCATGTGACATAATGCCAATGCTCGTAGTATGTCCACTCTAATATCTCAATGTAACTGGTGTCTAGCTTCATCTACCCTAGACACCACTACCTATACCTAATAGATCAACATTCCTCTATATCCCTACGTAATGTGGAGAAGATGAACCTTCTCGTAAACACGGTGTCAGATCTATCCCCTAACCACTCACTACTAGTGGGAAGGCCCAGCAAAATTGATGCACATGTACCACCCTCTCCAATTTCGGCTTTCGATTGGGTCACAATTGAAATTACTCTTCATGTGGCCTCACCTTCTACACTGGTGAAAAAATAATGATATTCCAGTAATAACATTCTGACTAGCACTATATCATTTGAAGCTTCAAAATTCGGATTTATGCCTGTTGATGTAGAACAATTGGGTCAAGAAACCACACCACCCACCTCTCTGTCCCATGAATCTCTCAATTTTCAAAATATAATCAGTGCCTGAATCATTATATCAGTTATAAAGGTCACCTTGAACATTTTCAAATGAGATTTAATTACATTTCCAGACCTTCCTCGAAGAATATCCTTTTCAATATCTCATTAGTAAGGTAAATCAGTTCAAAACACTATAGCTCTATAAATTGTTCTATGTACCCCATAACTCTCATCGTGCCTTGGTCTAGGGGAATTTACATACTGCCCCGCATTGCTCATAGAGTCACAAGATTGAAATATTTGTTTAAGTGGGTTTGGAAATTAGCTCATCCCAAATCTCATATCATGCGAACCTGGTTTAGAAAATCCCACCATAACTTTTCTACTCCACATAGAACATATATGGCAGTCTCCAACCTCCTATCAGGATGCATCTCAAGATGATTGATAATCTATAACATGGTCCCAAACCACAAATCTCCACCCTTTGATCCATTATCCCATGAAAATATGGTAGTATGCTGCAGTTGTAAAACTCGTATTTTCATATCCTTAGTCACAATGGGATATTGTGCTCCCTGAAAAGTTTGTATATAATGAATGAAACCCTCATAGAACTATTCCTTAGAACCTATGTTTGTAATAACCTCTAGTTCCCTATATGGAACAAGAAGATGATCAACCAGATGTCCATGGGCCACTAAATCTGGTGTGTATTCACCACCTCTCTCGTGGTGTACTTCATGAGTTCAACATTGTGGAATGTCTATAAAATTCCAAACACACACCTCAAAATATAAACTATACAAGGTTTATAGCTCAAAATCATATGACAATTCAAAAACCTCCTAAACTAATCTTACCCCAATGCGTACACATAAATCATGGACTATAAAAGAATAGTCACATCACCCAAATAATCACTACCTCTTGGCCACTCAAAATACTGGTCTAGGTTGATTTTATATTCATCATTTCACATTTCCTATTTAGTTTCACTTAAATTCAAATTCATTTTATTTTCGACTTCCATAATTCAATTTTCCATGGGTTTTAATTATTTTTTCACAAAATCCTAATTCACGATAGACCATAACACCCCATAAACCCAAAACATGGATCCCGTTGATTCTATACATATCAATATCAATTTAACAATTTTATTTTACTTTTTCACCATTTCCCAGTCCATAAGTGTCTATACACATTAAGAAATAAAATATGGCATCACCCCTTTATCGACAACATAAAATTTATCAAAACAATAGATATAGCTATGACAACACATATCACAAAAACTTTCAATGAGTAATGCATCTTAAAAGGAATGGAATAATGCATGGGATGTGATTTTAACCAAGTTCCAATATGATGCATAAGATGCAATACCCTCATCTAATCTGGTTGCAATAGAAATAGAGCCCAAAATTATATTAATAGTAACAACATAAATCAACTGCCTCATCCAATGGTGGAATTAAATAAAATATTATAATAAATTTCATGAAAATAAAAATTCTATTTGAGGTAATTTGGGTTTTCCCTATACTTGGTATTGCTACTCCGAGACACATCTTTTTACCATATTCTATTTCCTTCCAATTCGTTTATATTATCGCTAAATACTATGTCAATATTGAAAAGTACCCTCTGATAAAAATTTGTAACAACATGGACCTAGATTCCACTCAACAGTCCCCTAGCCTAGTTGGCCACAGGGTCTAATGTGAATCTCCCGACATTCCAAAGGCTGCTGACTAGAATTAAGGGCCTAGGTGAGTCATTGGGGAGACTATGACCTCATTATCAGATTATATCCATTTGAAACTCAATCACATTCAATAGTGGATGTAGATAAACAAGAATACAATTCGAAGGTAAATTATATAGTAATATATAATAGATCCACAATTTTCTCATATGAAATGAAGAAGATGATACATGTTTTAGGAAATCACCAAAAACAGGTACATGTAAAAAGAATAGTACCAATCTATAAAAAGGAAAATGGACAAAAAGTGTCCCAGTAGCATCACAATCCTATTATTAGTCCCATGCAATCATTATTTAAAGACACAATAAACAAAATGTGTTAGGGAACTTTCCCTTGTCAACACCTATAATAATATAATCTCTTTGGGTCCCCAAGGATTCCCAAACAGGGTGTGAGATAACATCCCAGTAGGTAACCACCCACACGTTTGTACAGTTAAAATAATCCCAATGTAATATGATAAACATAGTAAGGGATATGTAATGTAAGTGTGAATTCCCAAGGAATATAACCCCAAAAATAAGAAATAAAAAACAATCTCTCAAGGACCCCTGCAACAAGTGTTGGCTCCAAATAATGCAGCTATAAGAAGTATAAACAAGCAACAAAATGTCCCTGTACATCCATCCATATCCTGTCCAAACAGACTTACCGTATAATGAAATCATTTCATAATCTCAATACCATTATATATAATACATGCAACATATATATAATAACCCTGATGTTTTCTTCAGGTATGTGACCCGTTGGTTTATGTTTTTCTTGGTTTTAATGTTAATGGTGATGCTTGGGAGAGTCAGGGAAACATGAAATGATTTTTTTGAGACAAAATGGGGAGCTGAACGGACGTCGCATAGTTTTTCAAACCGTGCGGCCAAATCATACATGGATGGTCTTGGAAGCAGTGGCTAATGCAATGTTAGCGCATGGTCTGTCTAACCATGCGACCTAACCATGTGAGGAGTGTTTGACGTGGCAGACGCTAATGCACGATTTGCAAACGGTTTGTTAAACCGTGCAGATTTACCGTGTGGTCACTTAAATATAGATCCTAAATTTGTTGACCTAACTCATTTGTATCATTAATAACCTCTTTTAAGGTCAAGAGTGGCCATTACCTGATATTACTCTCCCTTGAAGGTTGGAGAACTTCTCCCAAGCATTCTGGATGCAATCTGAAGGCTTCTATTTGCGAATCAAAGCTGGATTCTTGAGGTATGTGATCGTTCTCCTTAATTTTTTATCTTTTTCTTATATATTCTTAGATATACCTCTCCTTTTCCATCAATTTCATGGATCTACACCCGTTATGGGTAGATCTAATTGTTTGGATGACAAATTTGATGAGTTTTTGTCTTGGTTGTTTTAGGATAAGAGATCTAAGGAGAAATCTTGGAGAATCAACCTGAGTTTCTTCTGGGTTATTCATTGTTGGGATTTTCATCAAACCCATCAAGGTAGGTGGTTTGTTGCCTTACGTTGAATGTCTTTGAGTTGTTGTACAAAAGTGTCAGACACCCATGTATCAGGTATCTTGGGTTTGGATTTTGATCATGTATTATTATCTACCCTAGATTTCGCGTGCGCTTGAGGCTGTTAGATGAATAATGATTCTTTTTTCCATGTTTGAGGATCACCCCATGGGTGATTCCCTTGTTTTGGTCTGTTTATCACAGTTTGGATTAGGTTTCTTGTGAGTAAATCCTTGTTGCATTGATTTCTTGCCTTGATATGAATGATTTCATGTGTTGCATGTTGTTTAAATGATTTTAATGCATGGTATCTCATTGCCAACTAGTTGTTGAAATTACTTAGAGCTACTAAAAATCATTTATTTATGACTGCATTTACTCTGGGCAATGGGAACCTGGTGTAGTTAGACCATAGGGGGAATTGACGTTGAGTGCTTCCCTAGAGGTCCGGTTTAATTATTACCACTATGAGACCATACAGGAGATTGACTTTGGGCTCTCTCAGAGGGTCTGATAATTATTGAATAGATACTAAAGTGGTAATTAGATGTATTTTCTTCCTCAAATAGTCTATAGAAATGATTCAAGACCATAGGGGAAATTGACGATGACTGCTTCTTCAAAGTGTCCTTGCCTTTGTTTAATACGTGACCATAGTGGTCTTCCCGCGTGATCCACCCAGAGGGTCAGAGTGATAAATTAATGTTGGTTGGTTGTGATGAGTCCACCAAGCCAAAGAACAAGACTGGGTTTTATACGGCTCATTGTTAGGTGGTCTGTTTAAATACCTATTGTGTTACCTGCTACGCCTTTGGATTATAAAGATATTTTCTAGATTCCTTGGTTGGTGATTAAATGATTGAATTAAATTAATAAAAAATTGTGAATGGAGAATTGTCGGATTGTTTACATTAGTGTACTCCTGTTTCTCTGCTACATTTATTTTCCATCACTTTTTCTATATCACTCACTGGCAGTACGGCACGGATCTTTTGGTGGTTGCCTACTGGGATTAGTCTCACAACCTGTTTGGGTCCTGCTTTTTGGCCCAAATAGGTTATATGGTTGTAGATGTTGATAGGGATTGTGTCCCTTCTACCTCTGGTGCTTGATTTCTATTTAGAGTTGTAGATAATTTGACCGAGATTAGGCTTGCGATGCTGCTATAGTTTACTATTTACTTTTAGTAATTGGATTTCAGTTGTATTTTATCATGTTTCTTTGTTTTCTGCTTTCCCCAGATACATGTACCACTTTGCATCTTTTTTAAATTACACATTTCTCATACTGTTAGTTTTAGTTGTTGTATGTTGTTAACTGCATCCGCTATTGATTATTACTTTCCGTCGGCTGCATAATTTACAAAATGATGTCCTAGTTTCCCCACTGAATCACCAAGGCCCTCACTGCAAGTCGGTAGCCTCTAGATTTTTTTTAAATGCGCTTCAGGTCTTGTGGCGAACCGAATACGGGGAACTAGTTGAGTGGCTCCAGATTTGGGTCATTACACAATGGTATCAAAGGTGATTTCATTCTTTTATATTTCCATACTGTTTGGAGACAATAGATAGGGATAGGAAGGAATAGGTAGTTTTTACATAACTATGCCTAAGAGTAATTAACTTGTGTACAGGGGAAATCTATATTACCTTGGAGTTGCAATTTTTAGTTTTTTCAAGTGTTACAGTTGATTATATTTCACTATGGGGTGATGCACTTTTTGTTGTTGTTATAGTTTATATGATTACGGTCCTATTTTGTTGAAACCCGATGAGATGAGGGTATTCCATCTCATTCATCATATAGTACTATTTTAAAATCACATGTTAGGCATTTTACAATGCCATCTAGGGTGGATTACAAATTGAATGCTATTGTGATAGATGTCATGATAGATTATGTATGATGTTGTAATAGTTTTTGTGATAGAGTTTCATGCTATGTTGATGGGGTATTGTTTATTTTACATCTTATTAAGCATTGAAACTAAGATTTGGTCTTAGAGGTGTTATGGGCCCTCGAGAAACTAAATTTCGTGGATCATGGGATTAACATACTATTTACTTGTTATATGCATTGTTATGATGACATGGTTTGATTAGCGGCAAGTATGGGCCCCCACGAACTGGAATTTGACACATAGGTGTTGGTCTTCAGTGATTTTCAGTGGTTTTGGGGTGTTTTGTAAGCCTACTACCAAGAAACCTAGACAACACGGCGTGTGGCCATATAAATACACGCCATGTGTTTTTCTGTTCGGGAAGAACTACTTTTTGCGGTTACACTCCATGTACATTGAATAAAATGCAGTGTACTTTCCTTCCAGGTGATCCATCAGATTAATTGAATGCAAGGGTTGGAAAATCTTAGGGACAACACGCCGTGTACATTGTTGACATGCCTTGTATTTGTGGCTCGTGTACCAGCCCATGTGAATAACGACGCAGATGGGAAAAATCATTCTGGAACACGCTGTGTACAGAGACTACACGCCATGTAACCAGGTTTTTCCATTCTTAAGAGTTTTCCTATTCTTTTCCGTTTTCACTCTTGTATGTTTGCAACTGTGCTTATTATTAATAAAGTTGTGCTTTTTTACCTTGTAGGGTCATGCCGCCAAGACATCCTCCCATCGCACGTCAGGGGTCTAACAATGATCGTACACCAGATATGGAACTAGAAGTTATCCTGTATACTGGTGCAGACACACAGTTCTATGAGGGATTCATGAAGTTCATACCGACATTTCAGGGAGCTCAGCAACATGCCTAGTCTATGGTAGAGCTTAAGTGAATCGTCCAGCAGCAGCATCCTCCCACGTTCTTGGTGGATGGCGGACCTAAGGGTGCTAAATCTTGGTTCGATGAAATGATTTCAATCTTCAAAAATCATGAGACACCCCTAGATAGAATGTTTAAGCTCACAACTTACATGTTGCGAGACTCTTCCAATACATAGTGGAATGTAGTTTCTCAAGCAGTGTGTCAGCATATAGTTTCTTGGGACGAGTTTCAGCATACGTTCTATGACTACTTATACCCGGAAATGCTGAGGGATGCCAAAGACAGAGTTTTCATGAACTTGAAGTAGGGATCTCTTCCAGTTATGGAGTATTCCTCCCGCTTCACTAAACTACAGCATTTCACTCCCGTTATGGGGAATGACGGTCTGTTCTTAGCAAGAAAGTTTGAGGAGGGACTTAGACCGGACCTCATATCGCAGGTGAACATCCTTCCGTTGACTTCTATTTCATTTATAGTCAACCTGGTGTTGACCATGGAGCGGAATCTGAGGGATACTAGAGTAGTGTGCCAGGGCGGTTCCGCATCTAGAGTCAACACTCTTTCTACTGACAGCAGGAAGCGCCGCTGAGATTCTACATGCGGTGACTCGAGTAAGTGAGATGTTCCTTCTGGTAGAAAGGTTATGTGCTACTAGACTGGGAAGGATAGGAATAATAAGCCATAGTGCTCGAAGGACCCAGTGGAGTGCCGATCTTACAGCATGATGGGTCACCTGCAGCAGTTTTCAAAGATCTTCTTCCAAGAGCTAGTGAAGGTGGTTCTATTTTGACTCTCCATACAGGCGCATGATTACCAGTTCAGTAGCATACTAGGGGCTAGAGTTCTTCAGGTAATTCAGGCAAGGGTAGAGGTCATGGACGCGGTGGTAAGGATCAAGAAGGATCAGATTAGGGATCTCAAGCTGCTACATAGGGCCGCGATACTGGTCATACATTTACGGTGGAGCAGATTCATCGTGAGCAGGATCCTCTCCCTTCCACAGTTCAAGGTACGATCTTGGTTTCCTCAGTTTTATCTTCTTCACTTTTCGATACAATAGCATCACATAGCTTTATTTCTGTGCACACTTTGGATATCCTTAGACTTGCTATCCATACTTTAGAGAGTATGATGACAGTAGACACTCCCTTGGGACTTATAAATGCTAGTGTGCATCAGTGCAAGGAGTTCCCCCTTGAGATTGTTGGGTGTCACTTATTATGGAATATTTATGGCATAGATATGATAGGTTATGAATTCATTCTTGGAATGGATTGGCTAGTTCCTTCCCAGGCCTTTTTTGATTTCTATCGCCGTAGGGTGATTTTCACATCACAAGAGTGCAAATCTTTTCTTCACAATGGAGAATGGGTTGTCCAGGTGAGTACAGCTGGACCAGAGCATCATGGGTTGGGCGGTGTTATAACCCATATTTCTAGTTTATATCTAGACGATCAGGGGACTTCTCAGATATACTTTCCTCCGGTAGTAGATCATTTCAGAGACGTATTTCCAGAGGACTTTTCATGTTTTCCTCAACAGCATGAGGTGTACTTCTCTATTGAGATCGGGCCAAGAGTAGCACCGGTATCTATAAATCCATATAGTATGGATATGCCTGAGCTACCTGAGCTCAAGAAGTAGTTGGTGGAGTTGTAGTAAAAATGTTTTATCCCACCCAGTACTTCCACTTGGGGTTCTCCTGTTTCGTTTGCGAAGAAGGAGGATGGTACTTTACGACTTTGTGTTGATTATAGGAAGTTTAACTAGTTGACGGTCAAGAACCAATATCCCTTTCCAAGGATTGATGATATTTTTGATTAGCTTCAAGGAGACAGGGTGTTCTCGAAGATCAACTTGAGATCCGGCTATCATCAGTTGCGTGTCAGACTATCAGATATTCCTCTTACAGCCGTCTGGAGCTGCTATAGTGTGTACGTGTATTTGGTGATGCCGTTCGGTGTCACGAACACGCCATGGGTTTTCATGGAACTGATGAATAGATTTTTCCATCCTTACTTGGATTCCTTCCTAGTGGTTTTTGTGGACGATATATTGGTCTATTCTCACAATCGACACAATAATGCTTCCCATCCTGAGATCATATTAAGTACACTGTGAGAACATTAGTTATATGATAATCTCTCAAATTGCCAATTCTTGATGGAAGAGATTCACTTCCTGAGTCATGTCATCTCAGAGACAGGAGTATCTATAGAAGTTGAGAAGGTGAGTGCAGTAGTTACCTAGGAGCATCCGAAGAATGACTTCGAGGTACAAAGTTTATTTAGACTGGCTAGTTAATACAACCAGTTTATAAAGTACTTTTCATGTTTAGAAATGCTATTGATGGGCTTGACTAAGAAGGGATTGAAGTACATTTTTTCAGAACCCCATGATTAAGCCTTTCAGGAGCTGAAGGGGAGATTGACTTCAGCATCGATCCTAGTTTTTCCAGAGCTGGGAAAGAATTATACAGTTTTCTATGATGCATCTAGTATCGTTCATATATCTATGCTTATGAAGGAGGATCGTGTTGTTGTATATGGATCTCTCCATTTGAGGCTGCTTGAGAAGAACTACCCTACACACGAACTGGAGTTGGGTGAAGTTGATCATGCTTTGCGTTGTGGAGACATTATCTTCTGGGAGAGCATTTTTTGGAATATACTGACCACAAGAGCCTCAATTATATCTTCACGCAGCGTGACGTAAATCTTAGAGAGTAGTGATGGGTCAAGTACCTAGAGTCTTTCGACTTCAAGCATGCTTATACGCCTAGGATAGGCAATAATGTAGCAGATGAACTAGGCAAGAGGACTCAGTTACAGATAGCTCAGATGGCTAGCAACGAGTGGCATCTTTTGGATTGGTTCTCTGAGATGCATTTGTAGGTCCACGAGAAATAGGGACAGAAGGTTCATCCTTCTATAGATGTTACATTTACTCTTTTGGATCGATTTCAAATGAAAAATATATTAGACTCAGAAGGCCTTCTCTAACGAGAGGGTGAGTCAGGTGGGAAACCTACACCAGGGTGGTCAGTGGGTGATGATGAGGTGTTACATTTTCATGGCCACATATGGGTTTCAGCAGACATACATGAGGAGCTGATGTGGGAGTATCGTCCTTCAGCTTGGGAAGTTCATCCTGGTGTCACAAATATGTATCGAGACTTACGACGTCAATATTGGTTGTCAGGTATGAAGAAGGATGTGGCTAGGTTTGTTATGCGATGTTCCACCTGTCAGCAGGTGAAGGAAGAGCATCAGCGACCAGCAGGGCTTTTGTAGCTGTTACTCATTCCTTAATGGAAATGGAACGATGTCATGATAGACTTCGGGATAGGGTTACCGAGGTCGCCTCAAGGGAATTACACGGTTTGGATTGTTGTTGACCTGCTCATGAAGGATTCTCATTTCTTTCCGATCAAGGAGACCTTTGACCTGGACGAGATTTGGAGTTTGTACATTCATGAGGTGGTATGACTTCATGGGGTTCCGAACACTATCATTTCAGATAGGGACAACCGCTTTAATTCACATTTCTAGCAGGGGCTACAGAGGGCATTGGGTACACATTCACTTCTGAGTACCGCTTACCATCCCCAGACAGATGGCCTATCATAGCGCACGATTCAGGTGCCGGAGGACATATTTCGTGCATGCGTCCTTGATTTTGGAGGTTATTGAGAGAAACATATAACTATAGAGGAGTTTTCCTATAATATTAGTTTTCAAACAATGATTTAGATGGCACCGTACGAGGCTTTGTATGGTAGGCCGTGCCGATAACCCTTATGTTGGCTAGAGGTAGGAGAGGTAGCTGTGCTGGGACCACATCTTATTCAGGAGACCAGAGAGTGGGTGGAGTTGATTTGGAAGAGGATGGCTACAACATAGTCTTGTAAAAAATCTTATGTTGATCAGCGGAGATGACCTTTGGAGTTCATGGTCGGAGATCCGATTTTCCTGCGTGTTACCCCGAGGTTGGGACATAAGAGGATTAAGAGACCGGGAAAGCTTTCATAGAGATATGTTGGGCCATCTGAGGTTATGGAGAGAGTCATTCTGGTTGCTTACAGGTTACAGTTACCTCAGAGGGACCATTCTATGCATGAATCCTTCCATGTTTCTCAGATTCGATGGTATTTCTCAGACCCGTCTCATGTTTTTTAACCCGAGGCGGTTGAGTTGGAGTAGGATGCATCTTTGGAGGAGCATCCAATTAGGATTGTTGATCGTAGTGCCAAGGTTCTTCGTGGACAGTCTGTTCCTCTAGTACAGTTGCTATAGAAGAATGGGAGAGTACAGGATGAGACTTGGGATAGAGTGGTCGATGTACGATCATATTGGCTAGATTTGTTCTATGTTTCTTCTTCTACACCCCGTTAGGAAATTCGGGGACAAATTTCTTTAAGGGGGGAAATTTGTAAGAAATCGAAACGTATTTTCAGGTATTTGGCCCCTTGGTTAATGACTTTCTTGGTTTTAATGTTATGGGTGATGCTTGGGAGAGTTGAGGAAACATGAAATGAAATTTTGAGAAAAAACATGGAGCTGTAGGGGTGGCGCACTGTTTGTCAAACTCTACGGCCAAACCATGCAAGGATGGTCTTGGAGGCAGTGGCTAACGCACAGTTAGTGCACTGTTTGTCTAATCACGTGGCCTAACAGTTCGAAATTTATTTTGACGAGGCAGAAGCTAAGACACGGTTAGTGCACGGTTTTTTAAACCGTGCAGAATAACTATGCATGCACTTAAATCTAGATCCTAAATTTGTGGATCTAACTCTTTTTCCATTAATTGCCTTTTTTATCCTCTTGAAATGTCATAAACTAGGATTACTCTCACTTGAAGGTTGGATAACTTCTCCCAAACGATTCGTAGGTGATCTTAAGTCTTCTTAGATCTATGCCTATTATGGGTAGATCTAAATATTTGGATTCCAAATTTGAAGTGTTTTGGTCTTGGTTGTGTTTGGAGAAGATATATAAGGAGGGTTATTGGAGAATTAAGCCACGTTTCTTGTGTGTTAATATTTGTTGGGGTTTTGTCAAAACCATCGAGGTAGGTGGTTAGTTGGCATACATTGAATGTCTTTGAGTTGTAGTGCAAAAGTGTCGGACACCCAAGTATCGAGTATCTTAGGTTAAGATTTTGATCCTGTATTATTATCTGCCTTAGATTGCTCGTGTTCTTGAGTCTGTTAGATGAATAATTATTGCTTTTTGCATGATTAAGGATCACCCCATGGGTGTTTCCCTTGTTTTGGGTTGTTCATCACCGTTTTTCTTAGGTTGGATTTGAGGCAAACCATGTTACGTTGATTTCATGCATTGATATGAATGATGACATGTGTTGTCGGCTATTTAAATCATTTTAATTCATGGTAGCTTTTAGCCAAGGAGTTCTTGAACTTACTTATGGGTGCTCCAAATAGTTTACATAAGATTGCTTTTACTCAGGGATGTGGGAACCTGGTGTAGTTAGACCATAGGAGGAATTAACATTGAGTGCTTCCCTAGAGGGCCTGTTTAATTATTTCCACTACGAGACCATAAGGGAGATTGACTTTGTGCTCTCTCAGAGGGTCTAATAATTATCGAATCTAGACTAAAGGGGGAATTAAAAGTAAGTGCATCCTCATAGATTCTGTAGTGATGCTGCAAGACCATAGGGGAATTGACAATAAGTGCTTCCTCATAATGTCTTGCCTTTGCTGAATACGTTACTATAGGGGTCTACCTGAGTGAGCCTCCCAGTGGGTCGGCGGGATAAATTAATATTGGTTGGTTGTGATGGTTTCCTAATGGGATTAGTCTCACACCCTGTTTGGGGCCTGCATTTCTGCCCAAACGGGTTATATAGTTGCAAGTGTGGACAGGGATTGTGACCCTTCTACCTCAGGTGCTTGATTTCTGATTAGAGATGGGGAGCATGGGACTGAGTTTAGGCTTGAGATGCTACTAGATTTTACCGTTTACATTTTGTACTTTGAATTTAGTTTTATTTTAGAATTTTTCTTTGTTTACTGCTTTCCCCATATACATGTACCATGCTGCATCATTTTAAAATTACACATTTATTATACTATTAGTTTTAGTTTTTTTATGTTGTTAACTGCTTTCGCTATTGTTTATTACTTAGCTTCTGCTGCATACATTACCAAATGAGGGCTAATTTTCCCCACTGAATCACCAAGGCCCTCACTGCTAGTCGACATCCTCTGGAATTTGGGGAAACACACTTGAGGTCATGTGGAGAACCGGGTATGGGGCACCAGTTCAGTGGCTCCGGATTCGGGTTGTTACAATATATCCCATAGATTTTCTTTATAATGAAGTATAGACCATGAAATCCCATATCCATAGTGTAAATTACCAAGGAATACTCGTCGATTCCAATGATATTATTCATGGAAACTTAGTATACGCACTAGTTGGGGACCTAGAAGGATGTGTACCAACATGTCCTATACATTTATAATCAAGCTTGATCCAAGGGGTAGCAAGGCCTGAGGAATCTAATGGAATCAAGACCCAAGAATCATCACTACTCAAGGCATGCAATACTATGTTCCCAGTCCATGGAGAGTCCATGTATTCTATACAACCAAGATTCCTTCTCATACTTGTGAACAATTTTATACCATATTTGTATATCCACTCAAATAATCAATTCTATTCAGTTTCATTCAATTACATTGAATGATTTTATACACTCAACTAGTACATTTGAAACCATTCAAATCTCATGAGTATTCCATCTCATGAATTTAATTTTCATATAATTGTGTCACGTGGGTATATCAGCCAATTTATCAAATTTCACCATTGAACAATACACATGGGTATACCCGCCCATTTTTCATAAATTTCAATTTAACATATCACATGAATATACCTACCAATTTAATACCATTAAAAATATAGAATATCACATTGTAATAACCACCCATTCAATTAATTCTATTTAATAAATTTCTTAACTCAATCATGGAATTATATATTAGAACTAGTCTAGGAGGTAGTACATCTCCTAAAATTCAATTTATCCCCATTTAATTATAATCACGATTTCATAAACTATAAAACCAAAGGACTCAACACTTTAGAGGATCATCAAGGTCTAAACAATAGTGAGGCATGGCGCACCAAATGGATATCCTCTGGATAGGGAATAAACCTCCAATGTATAAAAATATCCTATGATAATAACTAATAGGTCCTAATTCATTTATATATAATATCATTTTAGTTTGAGGGATGTGTCAAAAAATTTGAAGTCTATTATAATGGTTGATATCTCTATAAACCAACCAAATATGAAAGAAAAGTATTTAACACCTATCTTAGCATAGTAGGGAATTTCTTGTCTAGTATCTAGTTCTGATTCAAATCAGTTTAGGAGAAATATGAAAAATTATTGAAGAATAATAAAATAGTTTATATCATTATAAATCAAAATAGTGCATTTGATCTCCAAAATAATCAATAAACATTAAAAATTAATATAGATCATACCATTGTAATTCTATGGAGACAAACCACAACTGAAAAGAGGTCCAGAGAGAGAACTATGATAATTCTTTTTTAGGGTCAAAAGGGAGCTCAAAATCAGGATCCAATGATATGTGTAGTATGACATGAAATTATGTATAAAAAGATTTTTAAATTCAATTTAAAATTATTATATTTTAAAAATATAGTTTTCCGATGGTTTAGGAGCACAGTTTTGAAAACTGTGCGCTAAACATATTCAGTTACTGTAGGCCAAGGTGCATCCACATAGTTTTATCCCATAGTTTCACTACCCATGTGAAAACTATGCACTAAGATTTTGTCAAAGTCTGCAAAAATAGCAGATATGGCAACATGACCATGCAACCAATTATGCATGGTTTGGAATAATGTGAGGCTTATACCACCCCTCTATCCAACATCCCATGGTTTAGTCAAATAATGTAATAGTCCAAAATTACACCAATATTGAGCTCTAAGCTCCGAACAAGCCCAATACACCACCAAAACACCTATGATCATGTTGGGTACTCACAAAAGGCTATATTAAAGCATTAAAATAGAAAAATATGGTTTATTTCCAAATATGAAAACCTTATTTCATATATTGAACAAGAATAATGAATAGATCTATATGGGGTTTTTAAAATCTACATAAAAATAACTCAATGAATTCTGTAGGGTCTCAATTGAACCATTGTCTTTCTTAATAGACCAACTGTTTGAATACATCTCTTGACCACACCATACTTTTATTATTTTTTTCTTTCATGTTTTTTATATTATTTATTTAATGTTTTGTTGTTGATATATGGTCTAATATCATATTTAATAAGAATGGAATGGTAAATAAGTATTAATATGTAATGAATGTAGTATATTTTTTAATGGTTATGTTGTGTGAGTGAAAATATTGTATCACACATGATAAATAGAAATAGGTTTTATTAAAAAATAGTAATATAAAAAACTATAAAAACCCTCAATGAAATATATTTTGTAATAAACACTTTTCCTTATTAGTGTTAGAATAAAACCACTATTCATGATGAATATACAACATATAAGAGGGCGTCTGGTTCTATCGAGGATTTCTATTGATAATGGTAATTTTAATTAACTATAATTTCCATCAACTAAATAGATATAGATATCTGAGTGAAATTATAGAGAAATTTTTTGATTGAAGACATGATAAGGATTCATAAGAGATGGGAATCCACTCAACATAATTATGAAATATGAGTTAATTTTCTTGGATTGCTAGAGGCATTCCTTGGATTCTAGGGGCTATAGTGATTCCATTGCATGGTATATGGACATAGGTTTAATGATCTCATATTAATAAGATACTTAACCGACTATGTATTCTGAATTTAGTAGGCAAGGATACTAGAATTCATATAAAATAGTTGGAAACTTTCCCTATTAATACAATTATATTTTCAAAATCAGTAATCAAAATAAAAGTAATAATTATCCCACATTCCTTTTAAAAATAAAGGGAATAAAATTTCAAAAAACATTATGATGAATATCAAATAAGGAATATGTGAATACTATAAAAAATATACAAGAGTGGATAAGGTTATTTGATATAGTACTATGAAATGGACGTAAATTCTATATATTAGAGTACACACTACCCGATAATCCACCTAAAGAAGCAAGTTAGGGTGAAAATAATTGTTATAGAAGACTCATCGGTGGCCCATTATATGTTTAATTCACAATGTAATCATTAATTTTTATTGAGTTATGACATAAATTTTTTGGCATGGATTGTTACACCCTTTTGTATTATATATATGAAATATTAAAGGAGAAAGGTTATAAACAAATTGATGGAGATATCATTAGACTAAACCTGTCTAAATAATAATATAGAATTCATGTTGGTAAAAATGTACTCAATATGATAGAGTACATATTTATATTAGAGAAATATGATTAATCTTGAATCATATTCTTTCAATACATCTCATTTTCTCTTGATTAAAACCCATTCAGTAATGTTTAATTTAGAATTATAAAATTTAAAATAGTTAGATTCCATTTCATTCTATTTTGAAATTGGAATTAAATATTGATAATAACATGAAGAAATATTAATCTTATATTCCCCAATTGAAGAAAACAAAATACATTGTGAACAGTCTAAAAGAAAGTGTAAGGAAGAATTAAAATTCATATTGTCTTTCTAATAAACCATTGATTAATAGGGTGATCATCAAACATGGGGAAACATTCTTCACATGTGGAAAAAAAGGATACTATAATTAAAATTTCAATTAATTTAATAATGAAGAATGTAAAAGATTATTCTACTATAATATTTTTCATTGAATCTAATATTTATATATTTTCTGTATTATAAACCATATGATACTTATATATTCTCATCCAAATATGGGAACTAGGGATATTTATAAGGATTATGATATGGAAGATGATCCTCATGTAAATTTTAGAGCATTATTGAAATGTCTATTAGTGAATATCATAACATTATATATCTATGTGGAAAGATTATTGTATTTAAAAAATCATTTCTATGTACTGTGTTGTACCAATAGCACTATCTCAATGTCTTTTTTAGAAAAATAAATTATATTATTTTTTTAATAAATATATTTTTATATAAAATACATAATTAGTGTTTTTACTATTACTAAATAGTAGAAGATATATTTTAGAAATTAATGATGAATACAAAATATAAGAATAAAATAATAACTAGTTATGTATTGATAATTCTCGGTCATGAAATAATATTAGAAAATGTCAATAACATACAACATAGTGTTTTTAGAATCATTTTAGCTAAAAATCCATTTCATTTTACCTGATTTGTTATCTAGTATAAAAACTATGAATCATTCGGATTTAAAATTGATATAAAATAAATTTCTAATAATTATTTCTAATAACAAATTTAGAACCATTAAAAGTACTATATTAAGGTATATTTTAAGAATTCATGATATTGTATGGCTAAATTTATGAAATATTATGTGATTTATTGAATATAATTGGTAGGATGATTAATGTTTCTTCTAGATAAAAATCCAAATTATATCATAAATAATAAACCATTTTCATTAAAATTTAATTCTCATATCATATATGACTTGTATATATATATATATATCATATTAGTTATAATATAAACTAAATACATTTTTTCACAAATCCCCATGTTCATATTCAATGAGTTTACTAAGGCTTTGTTGTGAAATAAACATGCATCATGGAAAAATAATATCTTAGTTTATTATTATAATTTTTTCTATGGGTATTACCTATATAATGAGGATAAAAATGTAATTGAAATGTAAAATAAAATATTTCTATAAAAGGGTGGACATTTTAATTTGAGATAGTGAGAGAAAAATAGAATTTGATAATGTAAATCCTAGAGATTTAAAAATAGTTAGAATAAGATCAAATCTCATAATATCCCATAAAAAGGAATATTCCATAGAAATGTAATGCTTATAAATAATAAAACCAATGTTATATGGATTCAAATAAACCAATTAGGTGACATATTAGTCATAAATAATAATGAATCAATATCCAACAGGAAACTCATAATTCGAAAATAAAATAAAATTAAATGTAGTTATGAATTTAATAATAGTTTTTATGAACCAAAATCATGTATTTATTTTGGTAATTTCTCTAGTAGATGAATATCCCATTATGTGGGAAAGGGTATTCAAGAAGAAACGAGACATGGATTCTAATGTTATTACCTATAATGAAATATTGGTTGTTGAAGGACTTGTATTATTAAAAGTGTTGATTTTTCTGAATCCTTTTAACTATTAGAGATACTGAAATCTATTAGAATTCATATTTCTATTATAAAATATCATTATTAATATATTTTTAATTTTATTTTCCTAACAAAAAAATTGTATAAATATATTTTAGATATAATTAGTATATTTTTTACAATCAAATATTTCCCACATAATATTCATGAATAAATATCTATTTATATATCAAAATAAATCAATTAATCTTGGAGTGATTATACATAGATTTTTCAATAAGTGTTTTGCGGGAGTATCATATATTTCAATAGGATAATTGTAATAAAATTTTGAAAAAAATAATTATTTTTACACATGGTTAAGAATAAATTGAATATATTTTTCCAATGATATACTTATATAGAAACTAGTGTACTAGGGAATATTAACCTATTGACATTAATCTATGGATTGTTTGGGAAAAATCAACGTGCATACATTGTCATTGTATAGAATAAAATAGTCTGAATAATTCAAGAGGGAATCATTTCCTAAGACACATTGAATACACTTCTCCAAGAAGACCTATATAATAAAAAGTAGGATGTTAATATGGTCAATATATTTACATATTCATCAATTATATATCTATCCCATATTCCAATCTATTTAATAGATTTTATATTTTCTATACATTAATTAATATAGTTAAATACAAAATAAATTTTGGATAAATACATGGGAAATTAGTTCGAAAAAATTAATGGTACAGGAGAACATAAAATGGATGCAATTATAGTATTCGGAGAAAAAATAATTCTACTTATCAAGGTTTCACAAACTAGAATTCTTACACATCATGTAATCTAGTATAATAGTAAAACTAAGGAAAAAACCAATATTTTATCATTGAATATAGTTGTTGGCATATAATCAAATATAAATTATGTTATATATTCTAAAATAAATGAAAATTTAGTCATGATACAAAAATATTTGTTCCAATTCATTTAATTTTAACGAATAGTAATGTATTATAACAATATATATAGTGATAATATAAAAATGATTGTACTAGCCATGAATTCACAGTTATAAAATAATATAAATAGAAATAATAAGTAATATAATCTTTTCAGGTTGTTTTAATCAAGGATGTGAATTGATAGATAGTACATAATAACTGTATGAAAAAATGGTATCCTAGTGAATAAATCTATAATTTGGAGAGCACATGATTTAATCATGAGTTAGAAAATAGGTTAATTGATTTTAAGTAATTTCTACTGAGGGTGTGAGTGTGGTAAAAGTGGGTATCATAAATCCATCTTGAGCAGTACTTTTCAATTACCATATATTATTTATAAAAGGAGTTATGAATGATTTATTCTTACCATAATAATACTATTAATTCTTCATACACTATTTACATAGAAATGTCTGTGATTTATTTACCCTGTAAAAATCTTATAAAAATTATTATATATAATGATAACCTTGAGATACTATATCAACAATATTAAACATGTATATTTTTGTCATGGTACATAATATTGAATGAATATATATAATTTTTAACTTTCAGGTGATGGGGCCTCAAAACTATTGACTCAGCTTCTCATGAAAGTTATTATTGGTGATATCATGTTATGGAGATCATGGTGATTTACCCATAGGTTGGAAAACAATATGTTTTGGGAGTTATTGGATGTTCGTATCTAGGAGAATGTATATAATTATTTTGACATGAAATCATTATTAATGTACACTACATAATAACACACAATGATTAAATAAATAAACCATAAAATTTATATTTGGGGTGAGGTAGATTGAATTGGGTGTTACGTTAGTTGTGTGACATAAATTGAGTGATCAATATAAAATTTGTCACTTTTAAATTGAAGAAGAAATCACTGGACACTTGAATGGAATTATAGTTTTTTTAATAAAAACATATTCATAGAAGATTTAGTAAATTAATATTAATTATGACAAAAAATGATACCTGAATTGCTTAAAGACGATGATAAAAAGTATTAATCCTACTTTATGATACATCATCATCCTAGTATATTATATTTCAAGAAAAATAATCATAAAAGTTTATAAATGATATGAATTATTGTTATCCCTTTAGGGCACATTATTTGTTTCTAGATACCACTCTTGGTCAATGATATGATTCACTATCACATAGACAATGACCAAGAGGGTCACCCACAAATTTTATCCACTGGTTGCACAGATTCAAATGGATTAGAATTTAGGACAATGTTAGACCCATATGGGGAGATTATTGATCATATTCATGTGAAGAAATGAATGTTGATTAATTCAACTGTATTATTCATTTTTATGATGATAATAATATGGTTTACTTCCCAAGGTATTCACATTTATTTATTTATAAATGTGATTACAAGAAAATATTATTTTTTAAATGATATTTACATGTGAAAGGTTTGATAAATAATTAATTGTGGAATAAATATACTTAGGGGATCATTTTTAATATTGCGGAATTTAACTAAATAATATGGTATTAGTGGAATATTAATTTCATTTATGAAACATTAACATAGTTGTTCATTTTATTTTTGGTGGGTTTAACTTGATTAATATTTTTAGGCATTCAAGTGATATTTTTTATTGTTAAACCTAACTATTTAAACATGTTTTGTGCAATAATATGGAAAATAAAAAATTTGGACGAAATTTATCTCCCTTTAAGTTTCTCTAGAAATAATTCATATATCCCCTTATTGAAATAATTCATATATCCCCAACCCTGGTATATAACTAATGGTAGCCTAATAGTAGGACAACCATGGAGAACCATTGGGACCCCATCAAATAATCAGAGAAATAATATATCATGATCGTTGAATACATGTTATTTATTCTATCTTGGTTCATTTTCTAATAATAAATTCAAAAATTGAATCTACCTAACATATTCATGGTTATTATTATAGTATATACCAATGGGTAGGTAATCAAAACAATAAATCTATTAGCATCAAGGTTCTTAAGAAGAAACTTCTACACTATCATCACTACAATTTCCACATGATGGAAAGGTGTCAATATGGGATCAACACCTAGTTTAAGATATATCATGATCTCTATATCCCTGATATGATATAATCATGGGAGATATTATAGAAATATATCCTATAAATAGTATATTACAAAAGGAAATACAATTGGAACTACCAAGTGATCCACTACAAGAACCATACACACATGTTGTTCTATAATGGACGATATCTAATTGAGGTCATGTCTTTATCTATATATATCCACATCAAAACTCCCATAATATCAAATTCCATTCCATTTATGTAGGTAATATACACATACCTATAGTAGGAATTTTAATGATCATATAGTGATTTATTAGAATCCACCGTCAATATGAATTTAAATATTATGATCTCTAGAACAAAGAACAACCACAAGTGGTTGTAACCCCCAGTAACTATGAAATATGCTAGGAACCTCTGAATGTGATGTATCCTCTTCTTATGTTGATTATAAAGAGAAAACAATTATGGGGGGACACATATAAAACCTCAATAAAGACACAACTTATGTAAATATGAATTAATTAGATAAAAATGTATTGAATAAAAAAACAAAATGTTTTTAAGCTACCAGATCCATAGCTCTAGTGGTAGACAGAGAATCTAATATATCCTCCACAACCTTGGAAAATGTGTAGTCCCTACCCATGCGAAATTTTTGTCCCAGACTTATAACCTCTAGATCACTAGAATAACTTACCCTTATAGAATATATGGATCCTACTATATCTGATACCCTCAAATATCATGGTTTTCTGATCTCTTAAATGACTCCATGTTGTCTGCATGAGATCAACCTAACCATTAAAGAGATGTTTTTTTCTTCCCAAATCCATTAAATAAACAAAACTATGACATGTTTTAATACAATTACTATATGTGACCCATATTTTGATTTGAAGGGCACTCATTTGGAAGACTCATATATATACATAGGAATTGATTAGTGTGTGTACATAGATAGAACATGATAGTAAATAGATATATACAATGGAAAAAACCCAAGTATTACAAAGGCTATGTCACATCACCATAGTATATCTCATCCAACCACTTCTTCCATCCAAAATAATAGGTAATAATAGCTCCAAAAGAAATTACACCACCCGACCCACTGAAAATGAGAAAATATAAAGCTATATTTTCCTCTACTAGTCCCTTCACAACAGAGAGATACCTGTGAACCACATCTAATTACTGAATATGTTTGAACATATGGGAATAGATACTCACATTTGTTTAAACGACAATATGAATTCTCAAAGAATTGCACTATTCATTCCCTAATATAATGGGAGAAAAAACATAAAAATAGATCTATTAAAACCTATTTGTAGTCTAGAATCAGTTATTCAAGGAAGAAATCCTAAAACTAGTGATATTTAGAGGCCATCCATTACAATAAAAAATTTATACATTCATATACCATAACTCCCAACAATATCTTATCAGGTCACCAAATCTTATAGGCTTCCATATTCACCCATTGATCATCGAGTGTCTCCCCCACCATTAAGACACCCTCAATCACCACAATCTAGTATACATAATCTTTTAGACCACCAGTACCCTTGAATAATTATTGAATTATGCATCTACATGTCCATTAAAAAAATATATCACGGTAGTTAAACCTTGATGTATACATATCCCCCCCAACACTATATGAATCATCCTAATCAAATGTGTCCCTACTAACTGAACTGATGGAATAACCCCTAGAACAATCTCCTTAGAACCCAAATAAACATAAAATCCTATAAAAAATAATTTATAACTGAGGAACATCCATAATCAATCCCTTGGTATATACGATAAGACATTGGTGGTTTTTTAGTTTTTTAAATTCCAAATCAAATATATAAAAAAATAATTTAACAATATTAATCATAATGAAATAAATAATTTATTTGGTTAAAAAGAACATAGACTCCATAAGAAACACTCCGTAAGGTTCTAGCCGTAACCACTATGCTTAACCAAAAATTGCCTACACAAGCCCCAATCAAGATGAACTTGTTCATCCATGTTAGTCAAAGACGCATATATAAAAAATAATATGTGATCATGTCAAATTATTTATATTTTATTAATAAAGAATTTGATAAAGCATTTAATATATTATTATATATATTTAAATAATTTAAAACAATATTAATCATTTTCAATCACCTATATGAAATGTGAATCAATGTGCATACTCTCGATGCATGAACTCACCCACTATCACCACCCTAGAAAATATGGAATTATGATCAACCACTAATTCAGAATATAAATTTAAGAACAAAATCAAACCATAACTGTAGAGAAAAAATATATTTATCACTACCCTAAAACTATTAATATAAAATATAATAGTGTTGATGATAGATAATCATAGCTTCCCACTGGAGTCCAAACCATAATATCTCCATTCTAAAATTCCCTAGTTAGTAGATCAATATAAAATGGGATCTCATGAAATTTAGTAACACCCCAAAGTTATTAACTAGGTCTGAGATGATGTGCAACAAATATTCATGAATAAATTCCTAAACACAATTGGTTTTTGACTAGTATTATGGTTCCAAGTAATACAATGAAGCGATCAATCCCTATGCGCCAGTTGCACATCAAAAATAATAATAAATAAATAAGAGTAGATAAATAATCATTTATATATAAGAATTGAAAAAAACAAAAAATTGTATAAAATGACATGTTATATCAATATGAGGTAAAACCATTCAAACATTACTGTCAAAATAATTCTCACATATGAAAGGAAAATACAAGTAAAATAGGAATAAAATAATATCATATGCACAATATAAATTGATATGAAAATATTTCATTGAATATCTATAGTTTTCTAACAGGTTCCACTTTCATGGAAGACCAACTCAGGATCCATCCTATTTACATAACCCTAGACAATAAGGTTTACATTTGCTATAGGGTACCCATATAGTGTATGACTAATAAGACTAGTTTGAAAACAATAACCTGTCATTTATATAACTATAACTTATATATGATATTGTATGAAAATAATTATTCATTTAAGAATATCCCCTTGTTAAGTCATTTATAACTAACATAGAATTAATGATCCCCAACTATACATTTTTCATATCAATTTTATATGTACAATTCATCTAAATACATGAGAATAACCTAGTTAATTTATTGTATCTTATCCCTCCATGTCCATTCCAATACCATGTCCCAATTCATATCCCATGTTAATCCATATGTTTTCCCATCCCCCTCATGGGGTTTACACATAATTTATAACAAGGATATCCTAACCCGACCATCTCAATCAAGTTTGGTCAACTATCATGTCTTTATAAATGACCCCTCACTCATTGGAGGATTTATATTAAATCCTATACTATCCCCTCTAACTCTGTAGAGGTTTCCCATTTTCATCTGGGGCCCAACATACTCATTCCGGGAGATTCCAATATGTATGATCGCGGGGAAGAAATTCACTACCCACTGCAATCTCATTATAGATTTTTTCACAACCATTAGTCATAATATAAAAAAAAGTGTCTAGTGAATAAATGATTAAATTAATATCGAAGGTCTGCCATTTTTCCATCTAAACATCCTAAGAAGGACACCTCCAAGATAACCCATAAAAATTTCCTTTATCAAAGCCTAGTTTTCTTATATTTCTCTATATCATTCAACTGACACACTCACATGCGAAGGGCTATAAAATCTACACCCAAATACCAACCTACTAGGTCACTAATTCTTTAAATGAGTACAAATATCTCACTTTATCACCAATCCAGCCAAGCCTAAAACACTACCTCAGGCCACAAAAATAAGGTGTTTCATCCATTTTAACAATAAATACAATCTAATTGCTACATCCTATTCATATAAATCTATATGATAACTATGATACCAAAATAAGAACATTAATAATATGGTTAACGTGCATCCATGAATGTAAATCTACAACTCTATTTATAAATGTAATTATTTTATACATTTATTTTAAGGGATCATACCAATTGATTTTTTCAAATTGTTTCCATAATGATCTAAAAAATTACTAATTTCATCCATAAAAACTTGCAATTATAGATTTTTTTAGGAAAAAATGAATTATTGGATGAAGGAGTAGTCTATGTAATGCATGGAATTTTACATGTAGGGGGATGACTCAGACAATGAATGGCACATCATGAAGACATAGGATAATATATGTGGATCCTTGGAACTCTTGAGATGATAAAAAATTATTAGATATCAATGTGGGGGTGAGATAGGAAGATATTAAGAAATTAAAAGGGTTCTAAGTTAAATTATGTTGATACCCCTTAATACCCAAAATTGGTCCACAAAATACCCACCCTACCATGAATATGTATCTGCTGGCCATCTCAAGTACCCACTAATACCCTACTAGGTGGCTATTAGGGCATAAACCCAGTAAGGGATACTAACCAATCTAATAGGAACCAAACCACTCTAATTGTTTATTCAATACTCCATTTGTATATAACATGTTATCGAGTTCATTACACCTCTACATCAATCATTCTAAAACCTACATCGCAGAAACACATATTAAAACATTCAAATTTAATTTCATTAAGTCTTTAAATGAACCTTGAACTCATTGTTTAATTTTTGGATTCATTATATACTCCACCTATAATGGGTTCTAGTACTCAAGAAATAATTCTAGGTGTTCTCACGAAAAATATCTAACCACTATGGCCACACATCTAACTCCCACTCACAAATAAAATTCTAGAAAACCATCCCAAAACCTATATAATTGGAAATATCTTCCCTCATAGAACTTTTTTCACTATTGTCTATGATATATAACAACATCTCCTCAAACATTGCTCAAAATTGAACATCACATAGTCTATATCAGTCATGGGTGTGTGTTGTGTCTTTTATTTCTAGAGATATGACACATTAAATAAAATAATCATTCCTTGTGAGCGATGAATATCTAGTTGTAAATCAACAAATATAATCCACTGATGAATCTATAAAATATTGGAAAACTACAATAAATGAATATATTCTTCAATTAAAAACTTATAAACATACTAAGGTGATACATACAATAATTTTGAGTCACCAATGGATAACTCAAAGGGCTATCAACCACTATTGGCATATTAGTACTCTGTATACTGAGTGGGAACCAACCAATTTTCGATCAATTTCACCCACACAGTAAGCACCTACTCTAAGATATATTCTATCATTATTTACTCACCTCCATTTATTTATCACTACATTTAGAATAATGACTGAATCTAATGATTTTTTAGGTGGATAATCTTCATAGAAGCCACAAATCTGTTATTTTATTCACGTTCCACGTTGTTTAGATGGTAATTCCATGTACCACATGTTTTCAAGAACCAAAACACCAAGAATATCATCAAGAATCTATTTTATCCTCTTAGACATCCCATCTATCTATGGGTTGTATTTTTATAGAAAATAAAATAAGTCCCTATAGTATCTTATATACACTACAAAAAGCATGACTTTAAACAAACATCATGATATACTCTTGTCTTTGTAATTACCCATTTAAATAACATCATCTCTTTAACATAAAATTCACCATACTATCCACTGGATGGGTCTCTTGAATAGTGAAAATTGTGAAACCTTTATCATGAATTACTCTACAGACCATACTATATCAAAAAAATATCAATGTTGTATTTATCCCCATAATGATTTCCACATTCACCTATTTCCCTTTCAATATTGGCACATGAAGTGGTTGGCATAACCATCCAGGTTACTGGTTCTCTTCCAATATCATATAAAATATAAGACAATATGTATAAAAATTAGGAACATTATTCCTCATCACCAACCTCGAGAAACAATTCTTAATGTCATAATACATCATTTTCCTCTCCAAATGCATGAACCAACATGAATAATTGGAGTCCCTTATCAACTCCTCTCTAATAGTTGTAAGGGAATCCACACTAGCATGGATGTAAAATATATCATCCTCAATCTGATACCATCCAGATATTATGTCATCTCCTATTAGATTTTCTCACATTATAAGACATCTAGAATCAAGATCCTAGTTACCGTTTACCCAAAAATACATTGAATTGATAATGGTAATAGGGTAATAGTTTATATCCTCTTTACCATATGAAATAATGACCTAATAGTCAGTAATCATAATTATCCACTTCTTTTCTTCATTGAATATCCAATATTACATCTATGAAATAATTCATGTGAGATAACAAATGATGAAACTGTATTTCTTGGTTAATCACCCATATAAAAATTGATGTTTTTTGAGATGTGTCCCAACCAATATATAGATTGTTCAAGTACCACTGAAACAATATATACTCTAAAATAATAGGATATATCAATATAAATAATCTCTCTCAAATTAGATAATTCCACTGACACATTAAGGTGTGATGAAAAACACATATCTCCAAGAAAAGTATATATTAGTTCCACATTTGGGGGAACAACAAACAAGACCCATAAGGGATTAGTTAAACTTATTACTATAAAAAATCAACTTTTCTAACCCATAGTGTATCCCAATATATGGTATAATAATTATATGCATATATATAAATATAATATTTTACATATTTCAATATCTTTATTAACTCATAAAAGGTATCATCACATTTATTGGTCCACACAATCTTCACTCCCTTCTTAGTAAACCCTTTCATAGTCACTTCAATGTGATAAAAATACATGATATACCACCTATTATAACAAGCGATAAAAATAATTTTTTTGATAAATATAAAAATCATGAGCCATTCCAAATACATGATGAATTTAACATTCTATAGCTCAAAAGAGATCTCTACTTTTGAAAACATATTCCTATGTAAGTGAAACTTTAGAATCCAAAAGTGATACATCGATTACAAGGAATAACAATTGTATCCTCAAAGCATACTCAATAGAGTCTTAATGTTCTCTGTATGAATTTCCTAGGTCTGTGAGTATACCCATACATCATCAAAAAACATAAACATTGAGTCTATGGGGGATGGAAAATAGGGTTCATGAGATCAATGAATTCCAAGTATATTTGTTAGAATAAATTGTATCAAAATGTATAAGTATGATAAATAACAAATTTGAATCATTGATGTAATAATCCTTTATCATTTCCAAATATTCATTTTATATTGTTTCGGTTCCCCTTGTTGTTTGGGTTTATTGAGTGCTTTCCATTGATGGAGATAATTTATGTGGAAAATGACAAAATGTATGGAGATGTGTTTTTTTGGTTTTGTCTAGTTATAAATATGAAAATTTCCGTAGAGGGTCGGGGTCAAGAATATAAATACACAACCTTCTCATACACAAATAATATAATTTAATAGATTAAAATCATTATATAACATAATGATCCATTCTATAATTGCTTATGCCTAGTGATTTTGGTAACATAAAAACATAAAAAACAGCTCAATAAGTGAGATATTTCATCTCCCACTCTATTCATCAAAATATTATCCCTTATTAAACATATCATTCATTATAACATTTAAAAATAGTGAAAATAGAAATATATTCACTCGTTCTATAATGAAATGAAATTAGGACCTCACGTAAACTTATGGACATGCTATTAGGTCCACCCATAACCATATATACATGAAAATCAGGTCCAATCTTAATATTAGGATCATGTAATCATGTATTCACATAATATTGTGATCATGTAATCAGGATCATAGGTAAAATATTTACTCAACAGTTGTTCATATATACACAATGAGTTAGTGGTAGGTAGAGGTACCAACCATCACATAATCTAAACATTTGTCTTCCACAATATCATAAAATAGTAATCATATCAAAACCCATTAAATGAATTTTTTTTTCATATAATTTTCATCATAACATAACCAATGGAAATAAAAAGAGTTTAATAATAATTACATTATATCATGAAAGAATATATTGTGAATAAATACACAGGTTTCATATGTATTTTATCATGGTACATATGATGGAAGTGAGATATATTTTATAAAAATATTATCATCAAACACAAAATCCATTTAGAGAAATAAAAATAATTTTTTCCTTAGATGATATACCAAGTAAATAATATGGTACATAAAAGAATGTAATTATAGATGGAAATTTAGTTTGAAAATTTATTTTGAATATTTCATTAAGAATAAATCCTCCCTACATTGAAAAAACTTTTAAAAACATCCAAAAATTTCCAAATTATTTAATTTGTAAATAACATTGTAAATATGTAAATTATGAATTATAGAACCTTTAAAACATTTATTGATAAAAACAACATTCCCACATCGAAAAAATAATTCTAATATTTTTTTAAAAAATTATTATCTTTGATAATAACAATTTAAAATTAGATGGGAAGCTTCAAATAAAATAATGGCCCTGACAGTGAATTTTATTAGTTAAAATAAATTAAAAAAAGTTACCTTTCACATTTGTAATAAAAACCAAAAAGAGAATTATTTCTAAAATTAAATGTATATTCCATTCAAAAATATTATTAAATTTTCAAAAATGCATAAAAAATTATTTTTTAAGTCATTTGAATAGTATTAATAACATTTTTGAAAACAATTATACAAACAACATTTAGAAAAAATAGTTTCTGACTAAAAAGGGTTTTCGCCCTAATAGGTAAATAAAAATGATTTTTCCTAAAAATAATATTTTTACCTATTGAGTACATTAAGAGAGGAAAATGAAGGGAAGAAATATAATCTTCGGATAAAAGAATATGTGAAAACATTTTTGAGCTTATTGAGCGATTAATCATAATATTTCATCATCAGATTCATATTCATTAATGATCCCAACAAATGATGATATTCTATCCTAGAACTGTTACCAATTCAGTAAAATTGAATCAAAAGACCCATGAATAAGAAAAATTAAATAAAAATTAATATATATTATGAGTAAATAAATTGATGATACTATATTTCAAAGGGGTTTTATATAAAAAAATAGAAGAATATAGGTTTATAACATAACAAATATCTCGATGATGGAAAATTGAGAAAACAATATCTTACAAATTTAGTAATATTTTGAATCATAATACCTAGTAAAGAATTAAAAAAATATAATATTAAATACAATGAAAATAATGGGATTACTGATACAACATTTTATAGGGTCAGTATATTCACGTCACAAAAAAAAACTTGTTGTGAATTCTCATATGTCTCCTATATATAAAAGTAATATTTTGAGTACCTTATCATGTCTTGAATTGCTTCATACTTTTTAGATTATTTTTAATAATTATAAGATTATTATATATATATGAAAAACCCTTACCATCATATAAATAATAAGATATATCATTCCATTATGAAATTTTATTACTTTTTTATAAACAATTCCACTTTAATGTATTGTTTTGGGTAGTAACTTTTTTATTCATCATGCATATTTGGATTTTTTATTTTATTTTCCTTATTAAATTGATATTTGTTAAATAATTTCTATAATTATAACTATAATATATATACCAATTATATTAACATTATATATATTTATAGTAACAAATAAAAGTCAAATATTCATAATGAAATACACCATTCATAGAGACGGTAGGGAGTAGGTACACATATACATTGTTTTCATTTTATAGATGGATGATATCAAAGAAAAGTAATAAAGATATTAAATTTATATAATTAATACTATTTTATATATTTTAAATTTTTTAATTAAACCATCCTTATTACCTTTCATGTATTGAATATGTGAAGAATGAATCAAATTTCTTTGTGAGGTGGTAGTCCATCATACTCTAGAACTAAGTTTTTTTCTCGCAAAATTGAAATTAAGAAGTAATTTGTGATTTCATGATTCTATAAGAATTATAATATAATATATATATATATTAGTTAAATAATAATTAAATAATTATAAACTTCTTTGAAATATGGTTATTGAAAAGATATAACGTCACCTCACAAGGCGGTAGTTCTTCGTACACATGAATGATAACTTTGTAATCCATTTTATTGAATAGGAGAAGGATTTATGGTATTACATTAAAATATTAAAATATAATTACATCTAATGTACTAATATTATTTTATGATAGTGTTTCAATATTTATTTAAGTAGGTGTAAGAATAAATAAAATATGCTCGATAATGAAGGTAACTTCTTTTTCAAACTACATCTTTTGGATTGCACCAAAAGCCTTTTTAGGATATCATTATGAACAAAATAATTATTATATAATTATATTATTAATTTAAAGATGTTATTTTGGTAGGTATTGGAAAGAACAATGGATATTGGAAGTGTAAATAGGGGAGTGTATGGGGTGTCAATTTATAAGTGAGGTGTAGAGAAAATGATTACCGAAGTTTTCCAATTTCCAAAAGGGCCCAAAATATGAAATTATACATTTTATAGTTTATAAGTTCTAAATGATTTTATAAATGGGTTTTTTGAAAAAACAATTATGCCATTTTACCCCTTATTCTTTTAGATTAACCCTAATATAAACCAATTTTCATCTTAACTATGATAAATATTTTTTTTGGAATTTACTATTCATAACGATAAAAAATTAATTTGAAAAAATTAAAAAATATAAATCATTAGGATTCAAAATATGGAATCCATTTTTTATATTCCCTTAATAAAAGTAGAGTTTTTTAATTAAAAATTATTCCCACAAAATTGACGAAAAGAACGTATCCAAAGAGAACAACTTTATAAGATTAATATGATTTTCTGTCTAAATTCAATATAATATTTATTCTAGTAAAATAAATTATATAAATATATAAAAATGAAACATTTTTTCTTTTGAATCCATCTAAAATTCTTTGTATGGTTATAAATTATTTAAAATAAATGCCATTTTTTTATAAAACCAGTAGATTTTACTGTTCATCGAAAAATTAATCTTTTCATAAAATTATCAAAACATCACTCCAATATAATTTTTTCAGGATGATTCCAAATATTAATTATATTTCATCAAATAATTTATATGAAATTTGAAAAAAAATTAAAATAAGTTCACAAAATGTGAGAAAATTGTTTTTTAGAAACATACAGTTTTAAGCATAAAATTGGATTTATTCTTATCTCTTGTATATAAAATATATAAGACGAATGTTGAATAATTTATATAATTTATAATATTTTAATTTATAGAAAATATCTCAAAAAAGGTATTTTATTAATTTATTTTGTTAAATCTTGTTTGTGTGCATAAAAATAGTTTCTTAGAAAAAGAATTACTTTATATTCAAAAAGTTGTTTTTTTTATAACAATAAATTGGTCAGTAAAGATTTCTTTTTATATACATATAAAAAAAATATTTTGGTAATTTAGTAATTCATATATATACATACCATTTTAAAAACAAGGAAATAAGTATAATATTTAATATTAGTATTTTAATTATATGTCGTATTTTGTTTAAACATGTGGATGTATGCAACAAAATCTAAACACATTGTTGTGTGTAGTAAAAGTTAAAAAATATTTCTCATGTAATGAAAAATATTTGAAATATTAAATTTATTTGGAATATATAATTTTAAAAATATTGGTGTTTTACATAATACCCCCCATAAAATTAATTTCTCTCTCAAAATTCATTACTTGTGTACCACCAAATAAATATACTTCTACCAAGTTACCATGTACAGTTACTATGTTGGTTCCTTATATTGGTATGTTTTTTATAAAAAAAATTACCAAGTGAGTGTTCTTGTTTCCTATTACTATCTGTTTACAATCATAATTATCAACCGATTATTCTTTATCAGAAAGGTCAAAATCATGTGGTATGACTATTGAATTTAATACATGTGATTGGTCATGATTGTTATTATTGATGAGAGGTATGGGGAATACATCATGAAATTGAGAGATGTTTATTGGATGTGAAAAGATATAATATATATTGATGATGTGGTCAAGATATTCAAGGGTACAAATATACCTAGGTGTTAGTTTCACTTCTTTCTTCCAAGGAGAAATTCATAGAAACACCTTCTCAAGAACATAAAATTTAGGTTATCATCAATGATTAACAATATAAAATATATATGGAAATTTATATTTCATTATATTTTTCATAATGGTTCAAACCTTATATTAAATTTCATCAGCAAGCATAGGTCCCAATAGTTTTAATTATAAAACTTCAATCTACTACATTAAGGGTATATGCTTCTTTTAGTAGATTTATTGGTAAGGATCCAAAATAATTATAGATTGAAATCTATTGATATATAAAAATTAAATTAGAGGAATGTGTCTATCCAAAAAAACATTAAAACTGTATAAAAAGATTATAGAATATCATATAGTGTATTAATTATTCTCTCATTCTGAACATCGTTTTGATGGTGTTAAATAGTGATAAAACTCAACTATGTATAAAGAGATTACTGAATAATTTTCAAAAACATCCTGGTAATTATATGATCAAGATCAGTTAAAACTGAATGTTGTATTCTATGAAACCATAGAATGTATTTTATTTTATATTCTGGTAGGAGTATCATGACCGCAATATTCTCTGATAATAATTAATTCCAATACCTTCGTACGGTCATTGTTTAAAACCTGTAATTTCATCAACATTAATGATAATATAAACCCTAAAGGATACCATTACCTTTAATCTTATATAGAAATATTGATAATACATTCATGCTCAAATTAATATGTACTAAAAAATAAAAAAAAAGTTATATTTTGATAAAATTCTATATGAATATCCTCAATCTTGATAAAATCCCATAACATAAAACCTCAAAATGGTTGCCAATGAATTTTAACATATTATTAAAATATAACACACAAAGAAATGATGGTATCCATTAATCATTAGTTATTCCTACATGGAAACATATACAGTTTATAAATTAAATTTACACTTTATTCATTTTATAATATCTTACCTTAACCAAAAACATTTTCATTTGAAGATTGGGATCATCCTATTACCATAGAAATGTAAAATGTGAGTTATTTATTCTATAATCCATGTATTGGGATATAATCATGTGAAATATCCCTAAATGATGAATAATTAGATTTTAATAGGGCTCACAAAAAATTATGACACACGAAATTTTTTTCTAAGTAGGGGAGGATAAGTGAGACTTAATTATCATGATTGACATCATCCATTGTGTTTGATAATATAACCATTTTTTCCTTTTTAATAGGTGGTTTTTGTGGAATATCATCCAAATTATTCCTTGGATCACGAAATTGATTCCCATGATCTTAAAAATCCTTGCACGTGAAACATGAGAGTATGGGTGGTGTATTATATTGTGTTATCTTTTTATTGATAACATTTTTGGGACTCTTCACATCACTTATACATTATATTTATTAATGGGAAATATTACCACACTTATGAAAACATCTCGTTCATTTATAAAAACAATTTTATTGCTTCTTCCATCATTTCTTTCTTATAGGAGACAAAAATTTATTTCTTCCATGTAATTTATTCAGGTTCCCATGATCCCAAATATTCTTTTTATAATAAAAACCATAGGAAATTTTTTATTTTAAAATTTATATATCTACAATAAGATCACATTTAATGAATACTTCAAAGCTAATAATGTCTCTTATATTCAATTACATTCAATTACATGGCCTTAAGATACTAAATAATTGATCAATATTTCCTTCTAAACTAATTATTAATCTATAAGGGTATCATGTATATATTTTTTAACATTAGGTTCATATATACTACTAGATTCACCATCCATATATTTGATCATTGTAAATTATTTCTCCATCCTTTATCATAAAATTTGAGGAGTTTATTTACAAAAAATTATCTTCTTAAAATAATCCCATTCTATGGAGTCAATATCTTTGTATGTATTCGTATTATTAGTATTTTTCCGCTATTTATTTCATTTTTCTTTAAATTAATATACGTCCAACATTTATTATTTATTTTATAAATGTTGGAGTTTTGAAATTATCTTTTTTGTAGTACTGATCCTTTTAATAGTGACCAGTGGATCAGTATTCCCACCAAAATTGTGTGGAAAATTCCTCATGAAGAACTCAAAAAAATTATCTCCCTCTTTTAATCATTTTATCTTAATTATTATTCATATTGAGAGAATTTATTTTGGGAATGGAAATAGATATTTTCATTAAAAATCCCATAAAATTATGTAGATCAGAATGACAATCATTACATTTTTTATTGCATTCAACATTAACATGGTTCTTTTTGGTTTCATCCATTGAATAAAACCAAAAATTCTTGGGATATAAATGCTAATTATAGAGTTAAACCACATATCTATGAACATAATTTATAGGATATCTAAATAATGAAACATTATTTTCAATCTTTGACACCTCAGGCTTAGCCTAGGATATTCATGGTATTATAAAAATCCTTAATGATGGTTCATAAAGTGTTTTTGATTTTCCTCAATATATCTATAAGGTCTTCTAAACTAGGTATGCAGAAAGGACCGGTGTCATTTACTAAGTGATTATTGAGTCCCCCTCAATATACATGTCTCGGTGTAATTTCTACTACATAACTATGTTCTATATCCACATCAACTTTTAGTATCTACATAGGGATACCATTTTATATACACCACACACTATATCATTTAAATAATTCATCGACATTTTTCCAATAATTTTACTCATCCTTAGAAATATCCTTAGAAATATACCTTGAAATATCCATAGAAATATACAAAGGGAAATCACTGATATTTTCTCATCATACCTTTTAATTTGTAAGTAAATATTTATCTAATACCAATGGTAGAGACCCAAACATATCATATATAAATATTATAACTTAGAAAAAACAAATACATTTACAAAACATAACTATACCTACCCAAATCATTTATGTATCATTCTATCGGAGACATAAATACTCAAACAACTAGTCCATAAGTGAGACACGTTTTCTCCCTATATGTTCTGAAAAACTAGAAACCTTCCTATACATATCATAAAAAATTTCATATTCATTTATATGAGGAAAGACAATAAAATAATGGTCCAGGTAAGAATATTTGTAACGGTAAACATGGGATATATCAAAAAATCATGAGAATAATGGCATGAGAACATGGGAATAACCTTAATGAAAATTACAATTCATATCATATATCATAAACATGATTCAAGGAATAAATCGTGGAGGTTCATAAGATATGAATCATAATAGAATCAAGGAACATAAATCACGAGACCATAAAATTTGAATAGGAATTGATTATTGGGGACAAAATTAATCTTATATCATTTTTAACATGTATATATCGAAAAAATATCACTCATTTCATTATGTAAATTAAATAAATCCCTCGCATAAACTAACATACATACATATAAGATCATGCATAAAATTATATAAATTAATATGGGGTCCATGATTTAAATTTTTAACTTGTTATTAGGTTCATTCATAACATTATGAACATTAAATTGCACTTAAACACAAAATATTTACTCATGATTTATTCATATTTACCCAATACAATGGAAAGTAATATAAGTCCCCGTGACGATCCCTTTATTTAACACTGATTAATTCATAATTTTTTTACATATAATACTTCCCAAAAGTTCGAAAATTATATTATATTTGGGTAATTATGTAAATATAATAACCAAATAAATAAGGGTCACATATATATTATTGAAAAATTCTATTACATTCTCCTAAAATTTCTTCTTTTGTGAAACAAAATGGCTTAACTGGGGGACATACATAAGAAGAAGGTGGTTTGTAAAGACCTGTAAGGGTAAAAAAGACTAATATTAAGAATGTATTACATTTTAGAAAATAGGAATTTCAATGGGACATAAAATGGTTGAGAATCATAAATATGAACAATGAGGAAAGATATAACAATATAACATAAAGGAAACATGAGAATCTGGAAACAAAGGTTCATGGATAACTATAATGAAATAATAACCTAATCTGATTTGGATAAAATCCCCATGCACTATAAATGGAATCTCATGATACTAATACATTACCCAATGAATTGGGAACTATATAATTTTTTATCCACCGGTTTCTTTCATATCATGTACCTGCATGAGTATGAAAAATTGATAATACAATATAAGGATTTATCTCATCAATTTTATACCCACGGTCAAATAGTGATGGAAAAGTAAATATATTTTCATAATCAATGATGTATATAGACATCTAGGTGAATATATTTTAATGGAAATAGGGGGTTAATATTTACAACCCTATTGTTTGACATGAAAATCCCACTAAAAAACATTCCAATATAAAAAAACCACATAAAGATTCATAAAATTGTACAATATGAGTGAAAGGGGTCACTCATAATTTTGACATAAAAATTAATGTATGATATATGTGAAAAAAATATATAAACAAATAGGAATTATAAATAAAAATATAGGAAATAGTCAAGATGATTTAATACAGAGGAGAAAGAGAGTATCATTTACTATGTTTTGGCATCGTAATGGATTAGGTAAATGATTTTATAGGGGGGATAAATGATCTTTAAATATTATTAAATAAATTGTAATGTATATTAAAATTTATAAATTCATTAAAACATTAGCAATTGATATTCAAAAGGCTAAATACAGATAAGGTTCATGAATTGAAAAGATGATATATATGTTCCTTACCTTGAAAGAGTTATTCCCAAAGTTAGGGAAGTGATTCTAAAGAGCTTGGGTGAATCTTATTAGGAATCTATATCGGGGATGGTATATTAGGTATTTTATCATAGGGTTTTATGTAAAGATGAATGTGATATAATTTTTTTTATATAGAAAAATATAGGGATGCACTTTATTATTTCCCAAATATATGTTTTGGAATATGTATAATAAAGTAACAAAAACCGAAAACCATACCATATTTTTTTCCAATGGATTCTATCAATTAAATTTTTTTATTTAGAAAATAAGGAAAATTTCATAAATTTATAAACTATTACTCTTTATGAAGTTTGAGTGACTCATATTTAAAAATAATTGATTACAAAAACAAGGAATGAGGATTCATAAATTCTTTATAAAGTTACAAAAATAACCTCAAAACCATAATATATTAAATGAGAAACCTATATTTCATCTTTTATACCTTTTATAGCATTAATTACATCACTTTTGGGTCATTATGTTGTCATAATACACAACATATATTTATACCATATTTCATTTTTAATCGAAAAAGTGTCGACCTCAAGAAATAATGAAAATTTAACATTTGGATATTTTTAAAATTCTAATTCACTAAATAATACTAATTTTATAAAAAAAATCTAAATATTTTTATTTTTACTTATTAAATAATAATGGATATTTATTGAGGTATGATGGGGTGTTTTGTAACTAAAATTTTTTGAACCATAAAAAAATTACATTATAATTCATAAAAAATGTATTTCCATTTATAATTAATGAACAATATTTAATTGTATTATATAATTAATTTATAATTTGATTTTAAAATAATTGAATTTATCAAAAAGGAATATCTTAATTGAAATTTCATATTATAGAAAAATACAATTTTTGTTATATCATATTGAAAAAAAATCATTTATAAATTAACAACACTAAGAAATAAATATAATCATTTTTATAATGAAAATAAAAAATGCATATTTATTTTTTTAGTGTCTTGACACAAATTTATTAATTACTCCATCAAACATCTTGAATATAAGGTTTTCAATGGTGATATTTTCTTAGGTTGGTTCAATGTATATAATATGGGAAGTTATCTCAAAAGGATTAAAATTTCCTATAAATGGGTTGTCTCATTAAATAGAAGTGGGATTTTTTGCATTGGATCCAGCAAGGGAAAATTACATTTATTTCATTTCCCTTGTATGATCAAATTAATGGGCTTCGTAGGGTACAATCTTGTTGGTTGAGGCCTTTGACCCTTTTTTCTGTGAATATTGGATTTAGAATAATCTTATATCTATACTAATTATATGTTCCCATTTATATGATTGTATTATCTATGGTTAGTACGAGTAATGGTATTTTAAATATTATAGAATATAATAAAACCGTATAATTTCATGTGTTTCTTATAACCATAATAGTTAATTTAATTCCATCAGAATGTGAATCTTATTTTATAAAATTTGGTTCAATAAAATCTTCACCTGTTAGAAATTATATCATAAAAACATTCATTTCACATAATAAAATTGGTTATGGTAAATTTTTCATCACCTCATCCAGTTCCCCCGTCACTTCTTCAAAATTTTTGTTTCTCCATAGCACTTTGACTAGGTGGACTGTCTTTTTTCATAGAACATTATCTGTACGATCTAAGATGTTCACCAGTTCTTCCTCATCTAAAATAGTATTAATCAATTCTTCCACTTATTGATTAAACAAATGTGATGGGTATAATTTTTACTTCTTCAATAGGGATACGTGTAACACATCGTGAACATAAGATATGTTTGGTGGGATTTTTAGTTGATAGGCTACCAATATGATTTTATTAATGGTCCCAATGAGATTGATTCATTTGGGAATATGATTTCTATTATTCCAAAAACTCATGAATTTATTCCATGGATATATGTGTAATAATAACTTATCTCAAACCTTAAACTCAATGTATCGTCGAAGATTTTCATCAAAGATATTATATCGACCCAATGCATCCCACATGTTCTTTTGAATGGTTTTTACTTGTTCCACTATTTCATCAACCATTTTTTTACTAGAAGTTTGAATTCACCACATCATCATAACATGTAGGTTTTATATATTTCATACCACAATGGGATTCATATGGAGAAACATTGATTATTGATGGTAAAATTTTATGTTTTTAGAAATCAACCAAAGTAATATGTTGATCTCGTCCTCCTTTGAACACAATTATAGATTCCCTCAACATGTCTTCAAGTATCTAAATAGACCTCTGAGATTTTAGATCATTTTGAGGGTGATGATCCATGATGATGTTTAAAAAGGTACTTCGATAATATTAGATAAGACTCTATAACAAGGAGTTAAATATTTAGTCACAATTAGATACAATCTATAATGGGGTTCCATAAATCCCCACCACTTTCCTAATGTATATCCTTACATGTTGATCAAGTGAGAAGTCCTCTTGAATTTCATTAATGTGAGTAGTATTAGTCAGATTATCCACCACAATTTATATAACATTATTTCATCTTCATTCATTCGTATTATTAGTAACAATGTCCATGGTTATGTCAATCTATTTCCATTTAGGTATGGGAAATGGTTACATCATCCACTTGGATTTTTTTCATTCATCATACACTTGATGAGATAAAACACACCTTGATTTATATTCTGTGATCTCATTCTTCATATCTCCCCACCAATAGTGGTCATGGATATCTCAATACATATTTGTACACCCTATATGGATAGAGATGTTCGAGCTATGAATGTCATACTAAAGAACTTTCATTAATAAATTATTTGATGGTACGCAATATCGGGACCAAAATTTTACAACTCATTATTTATTTAATTATAACTCAGATAATTTCTATTATCTCATTGCATCTGCATTATTCTAAATTCCCACATCATCACTTTGATAATCCATTATCATATCATGGATGGATGGTTGAATAGTCGTTTTTTGAATGGATTAATGATTTTCGTTCCATTAGGATGCTCATATCCATACTATTCAGGTCCATGAAGATCATCTCCATCTCAATTATCATTAATGATAGAATTTACATATCCTTACTACATAGAGTTTCTTACATGATATATGATTTTCCATGATTGGAGTGGATTGAGTAGTCATTTTCCCTAACTAGCTCAAACCATCTTCCTTGGTGCAGATTCAACTATTTTGTAGTGAAAATATAATTGACAATCTTATTATTTATATATATTTTAGGCTTCTCCCAAAAGAGATAATTACTCTATATTTTCAATGATAATTTTAATATAGTGCACCCTAAATCATTAGTTGTGAATTTCTATTCATGAACATTCAATTTCCTAGAGCTATAGGTGATCACTTTGTTATTCTAGATTAGTACACACCCTAATCCCTTCTTCAAAGAATCATTGAATACCTTTAATTATTTCCCACCTGTGGGAAGTGTATGTATAGGTGTAGCGGTAAGCCTCTTATTGAACTATATGAAACTATATTCAAATTAATTATACCAAAAAAATGTAACTCCTTGTCGAGTTATCAAGGATAGAATATTTAAAAATTATTAGAAATTTCTCACAAATCGCCAATAAAACATAATTAGTCCATATATATAAAATTAATTGTGATAATATTCCACAATAAAGAGACATACTTCAATTAGAATTCATAATTTTTTACATTTCATAAATCATATCCTATCATAAGGTCTCTAGCACATTTCTTATATAGTCTTCAAGATCCATCATTCTATTAGAGTATATTTGAATAAATTTAATAAATAATTCAATACATTCATAGAGTTAATATATAAAGACACTATTCATGATTTCCATGAAAATTTAAATAGAATTATTCAGTCCTATTTAAATAACTATGAACTTATAGTTCTCGTACCCTATAAAGAATGTTGTTTTATAGATATCCTCCTTGACCATTACTTGATAATTCCCTTACTGAAGATCCACCTAGAATAATTATTAATATCCATTTAACTGATCAAACAAGTCATAAAACAATGGTATATGATTCCTTTTATTTTATATTGATCTTGTTGAGGTCACAATAATCAATTAAAAGTTTCATTGAACAATCCTACTTCCTGATGAAGAGGACCAATACACCCCATGGTAGACCACTAATCCACATGCTCCCTTTATGTAGATTCTATTGTAGTTTCTTTATTTTCTCCTCATATTTTACAATAGAAATTTTAATAGATTATTAGATTTTGTAAAACCACATATTATTAGCTCGATTGAGAATTCAACCTCTGTGGATGAAGGATGACCAAAAATTTAATCAAGAAAAAGTAAGTGTATTCCATCCTAAGTAGAATTTATAAAAGGATTATTTTTTCATTAGACTAAATCATTTGAGCAATATACACTTGTTAATTGGTATATAATATATATTAATTCACTAATTGTACTGAAGAAGATTCGTCCTCTTCATTTCACATGTATAGAATAAAAGGACAATTCAAAATACATAGAGTTATTTACATCTCAAAGTTGGTTATGTTAGATATATATAAGTAAAACCAATACATACCTATAATAGTATCTAATTTCACTAAATGGAATATCACATTTTTCTATCGGAAGTTTATCCAACTAATTTTGACATGGGGGGGGGAGTTACAAACTTGGGATGAACAAATATCACCATTTTCCACTGTCACCAACATATATTTTTCCATTAATTTTAGTGGTGTTTTAATTATCCTAAAAACATGTTTCATATGAAATAATTAATAAATAAATAATTAAAATGTATGTCTAGAATTCAGGAATTAATAATTACCATACCTTTCTGAATTTGATTATCAGGATCCTCCTCAATGGCTGTGATGAAATAAACGTTCGTTTTCTTACATGGAGTCTATTGGTGTTGATTGTCTTTAAAAATCATTGTCTTAATGTATTGGTTCTCATAATTTTCTTGTTCCTTTCATTTGATACATTTTAAAAGAGGCTTATTATCAACCTAAGCATTCCTATAATTTATTACAATAGTTATTTTCTCCCATTAGTGATCACTATCACTGTTCACAATCTTCCCACAACTAAATCATTTCCTCGTCCCCTTAGTAAATTTCTCGAGTTCTTCATTAATCAATTTTTTAGGGGGGATATCGAAATATCGTACCCAATTTGACTTCACCATCATACAATAAGAATTAAACTCCAATTTCCACTTCATATACCTATTAAACAATTAATATTCACCAATATCCATTTCAACATTGGGAGAACATCATAAAATTTTATCAGAGTTGTAAAAGAACCAAATCTCCAATTCTTTTTGTACACATGGTTTTATTCCACTTAAGAAGTGGTCAACATTGAATTTGTTGTTAATGGAAAATTTTGAGGTGTAGCAAAACTGAGAGATTCATAATTTTTTTCAAATTTGGAAGGAAAGACATTTCCATTTTAAGTTGGAGAGTTAAGGGAAAATATTTATAGATAACTATTTTATGAAATTCTTTCCACCCCATTTCTTTGGTCTCTTAATCATTCTTCATTTACTTGATCAATGTATACATGTGAATATATACTCCATTTATACAATTAACTATTAGTATAACCTTATATGGCTCAAAACATTAAAGGATAAATAATAACATATAAATGGTTTTTATCTATTGTTCTATGATCATGGGTTCAAATTATCTAATAAAATTTAGAGACCATTATCAAATATAGGTATCAATTACAACATTTTGTTTCCTACATGGATTTTTTAGTTTCAATATATTTTATTTTATATTAAGAACCTATATTTACTGATATAGTATCATCACAAATTTTTTGATTCTTACTCCCATCATGTTGGTAAAATAATTTTTGATGTCATCACACTACCCTTCACATTGTTTGTTTACTCGGTTATAACTATTTTCATCCATTGTGCAATAAAATTTCAAAATTAGGGATAATAATATTTATATTATTACACACATAAATGATACTCGAATAATATTAATGAGTTAAATTATAAATTACATTTATTCCTTAACATATGAATTTCTAGGCTTCAATATATGTTATACATGATTTATTTACAAACATAGACTCATACAAGTATTTTTGTTCTCATATTAATCAATTGTAATGATCATGAAAATTTATTAAATCATATCACTTATTAGTGTCAATGTATATGTAAAAAAATTCCCATTATTATACAGCATTTCCAGATCTAATCAATATCAATACGGTGTTTATAGGTGTTACCCCATTGTACATCTATGTCAAAGCCACATCCATATTGTGTATCCAGAAGGTGATGAATTATCATGGAAAAAAATTATTCTATAAATTAAAAAAATAGGGATGTATTATTACGTTTAATTTTATTCATGATACATTTTCATGTGTTTCTGTATCCTAATAAGAAAAATAATTAAAATTTCATATAATTACAACTATAAAAACCCATTCCATCATTAAAAATTAATTCATGAATTTTTAAAAATAACACAACGAAGAATATTGAAATGTATATTGTGTTTGGGAAATTAATTATATTAAATATCCACTAAAATAGGGGTTATATCATCATTATTGAAATAATCCTTAATATTCTCATAATATTCCTCCATTCTTAAAACTATATGGGAAAACATGGTGACATACATAAGATACAAATTAGATATAAAGCCCAAAAGGGAATGAAAAATTAATAAAATAAATAAATTTTTACAGGTTATAAAATAGGTATTTAAATGAGATATAAAATGGGTGAGAATCGTAAATATAAACAATGGAGAAAGATATGAAAAGATAAAATATACCCAAAATGGGAATTTGGGAACAACATTAAACATGTGATCATAAACATTGATCGAGGATAAGTTCTATGATATCATAACATAATTTATTTTGGATAAAATATCACACACTATACATGGGTTATCAAGAGAATAAAATATTACCCATTGCATTTGAGAACTATATAATTACGGGAACACCCGATGATTTCATATCATTTACATGAAATAGTGTCCCACATAGATCATACAATATAAGGATATTTTTCATATATTCTAACCCCGTGATTAAGTAGTTCAAGTTATATAAATCGAATAACCTAACAGATGGAATATATATATATATATAGTTTAATACCTTCAGTCTAAATAGGGTGGATATTAACAACATAATATTTTGGTATGTAAAATCATAGTAAAATTTAAGTTGCATAGAAATAGTACTTAAATATTCATAAACTAATCTAATGTGCCTAAAAGGATTATTCAATCATTTAGATATAAAAAATAAATTAATATATCTGCATAAAAACATATCGGAAAATTATAAAATGCACATGAAAATACATTAAATCGAGAAGATTCTTGAATATATTGGAGAAGTTAAGGCCCCCTTGCTAAATTTTGGCATATTAATGACTTTGGTAAATTCTATAATGAGGGGGGAAAGATGAAATATAATGTTGAGGAGATAAATAAAAAATAATATGTATCTTTTGAAATTAATCATGACATAAAAATTGATATTCCAAATACTAAAAAAAGTAGGTCCTTGAATTGAAAATTAGAGAAAGAGGTCCCCTTCATTGACAGAGTATTTCCAAAATATTCTGAGGTGCTTCTTGTGAGCTTGGGGGATCCTTTGGAATACTATTGAGAAGGTGAAGAAGTGTAAAAAATTTATCCATGGTTTTTTTAATTATTTGGAATAGGATCTTGGGTGGGTTTGTAGAGTAAAAGAAATGGGAGTTCATTATTATTTCCCAAACATCTTTTTTAGAGCAGATATAATAATGTAACAAAAAATTATAACATTACTATGGATTATTCCAATGGTTTATACCAAATAATAGTTTGTTTATTTATTTTATAAATACTAGGTTCAAAATTAATAAAATATTTCACTACCCCCTCCCCACAAAGGGTACCTCTCCTGGGACAGAAATGTGAGAAGAGTGATAATGACCCCCGAGTCCCACCTCCAATAGGCCCCATGATGGCAACTAGCACCGAGGGAATAGTAAAAACACAAATGTGAGGCATTACCCTCTAGGATAACACATTCATAAGAGAGAGAGATAAGATATATACCCACCAACTCCATGTTAAACATTAATATAAAAGAAATTAATAGTACACTTATGTAATGTCATGCAAACTACTACAACTAGAATGGGAAAATTTCAAGTGCCCAAAAAAATAAATACAATAGTGACCACGAAGCCCGAATAACTCCTACAACCCCAAGCTAGTGGAAACCAGATTGATCTCCAACCTACTCAATGTCAGCAAATAAATAGTTTATATAGACTCAGGGTGAGTATAAGAGTATACTCAGTAGGATCCTCAATCCATTAAACCCTATACACCTTACAGCAATAGTATTCCATAGAACACTATATGTAGAATATATGTGTTTGAATAACCAAATACCATTACATAACTCAACACATATATATATGGAAAACTAACCATTGTTCCTACCAGCACAAGTAACTAAGAATCGAAGAGAGATGGGCTAATGGGAGTAGTCAGCCATCCATCCTCCAATAGAATGTTGTGGAAAAAACCCGTAGGGCTCATAATCCTTGGGGTGTTAGTTTCCCTTTCTGGAAAGGTGGAGTAGCGTATAGAAACACAAAAGGTACATAATATACTATATCTCAAAACCACACCATGGGTATAACCTAGTCTTAAACTCAAATAAATATAACATCTCTCAGACTCCTGGCTGAATCTTCTAAGACTAGGTATCCAATAAGAACACAACCATTTAAAGAGCTTTATTACATTACTTCGTTCCCTTATTATTAGTTCCAATTTACACTAATTAATTCTTTATACATTAATTCTCCATTAATAATTTCCACATTATATTACATCAGCATCAATCCCAAAGTCTATTGTCCTGTGAAATTGTATCCTTATTATTGCATCCTTGCAAGCTCCAACCCGTTGGGTTAACATCATTTATTCAATCATTTCTTAAAAACATTATTACATACCCATATTCCCAAGAATTGTTGTAAAACATGCTAAGATAATAAACATAAGGGGGCTCATCATGATGAATAGATGATAAACCTATTGATACATTGCCACCTATGGTAAGAGAATAGACACATCCCTCCTAGAGAAGATAAACACAGAAATCACTTGGCATACCACATGTGTCTTTGACACTTTAGGAAGGAGGGTAAGCAAGACTAGCTACCAAGTGAAGTGTGGAAGGTAATCAGATAAACAACCCATAAGAATCAGAAAAAATTCAAACATTCACATCCAACCCATTTCATCATCCCCGGTGTCCTCCACGAAACCCACATGAATAAACAGATAAATCTCGCCACTCTAGGCATTAACTTCTACCAAAATAAGTCGGCCTCCCAACCCCCACATATCACAACATCCATCCAGGCTCACATCAGAACACAAGCAGAAGGAAATCAATCATCATACAAATTGGGATATAGGCCCTTAAACATGCAAGAGGGTAACTCAGAACCATATAAGGAATTAACTTTTACAAAAAAACATGTTCTTTAATGCAACTTGTATTAATTGATTTTTATTTCGTAGGTTCCAAATTTTGGAAACCTAATTAGTAAGTTAACAGAAATAATTAAACATGCTTACTGCACCAATTTTATTAACATCATATTACAACAAGAATAACCAGACTCATTTACATGCCTCTTTATCTTTAGAAAAAAAATTATTGATTAATTTAGGCTTTACGTTCCTTACCAATTTCCATCAAGAACGATAAGCTAAACAAAGCTAGAATATATATATCACATTGTCTAGAAAAATAAGAGGAAATACTATACGATCGATATCAAATTATTTATCATGTTCAAATATTTGTTATTTCAATTACATTGTGATCCATTAGGGTGAAACATGCTAACAATATTGTTGCACGTAAAAGGGAAAATAAGAAACGAATTCCTGAACTCCATAAATTTTTGACATTCAGTATATGAGAATGAGAAACATAACGAGTTACGATCTCCTACCTTGTGACAACTGTGTCAACCAGAGAATGAAAATTCACCACCACATCGGCCAACACCAATGAAAATACCATTAGGAACATGGATAAAAAATTACATAGAAGGGAAAGGAGAAAAATAACGAGATGAATTCCAACGAATGATGATAGAGCATTCCTTATATCGACGATTGATCGATACCGCTTGGTGGCATCAAACCTGGGTGGAACCCATATAAGGAGGAAAGTTTGATTGTGCAACTCCTACATGATGGAATGAATGGTTCAAGCATCTCACATCCGAGAACAAGGAGGAAGAACTAGGGAGGATGGTATATTTTCCCTTAGAAGATTTCACGGAGTAGTGGTTTAAGATACATTGGATTTTCCATTAAAATAGGATCGCATTAAACCATGTGGTTTGACCAATTAAAAGCTTCTTGAGACTTAAGGAAATTAATATAGGAGTTATAAACATTGAATCAGCCTTAGAGTCCATAAAACCAGGATTTAAAGGCATTTTATGTCAAAGGAAATGTGAAAGGGGTGAATGTGTAGGAAGCTGGAATCATTTTTCATTAACATGAAATTTTGTAATGGAAATAGAGGCTACCTTTAGACCTCACCATTTTGAAAACATTGTTCATGAACTCAAAATTTAGAAAAGGAAATATAGGCTACCGTACGAACCTCACCGTTCTGGAAACATTGTTCATGAACTCAAAATATGGAAAATGAAATATAGGCACCCGTTGGAACCTCACCATTTTGGAATCACTGTTCATAAACACCAAATTTGGAAAACTAAATATTGGCTACCAATGGAACCTCATTATTTTGAATAAACTATTCAAAAACTCAAATTTTGGCAAAGGAAATATAGGCTACCTTCAGAAACTCGCCATTCTAAAAACACTATTCAGGAAGTCATAATTTAGAAAAGTAAATATAGGCTCCCATTAGAACATCACCATTCTAGAAACCCAATTCGTGAGATAAAAATTTAGAAAAGGTAATATAATCTACCATTGGAACCTCACCGATGGCTACCTATGACACTATTCTTCTAATGCTACCGATGACACTATTCACCTAACGTTATTGATGACATTTTTCACCAAAGGCTACCAATGCACTGTTCACCTATGTCTACAGAGGTAGTGTTCAACATAGGCAATCGATGAAACTATTCACCAAAGGCTACTATTGACACTGTTCACCTAAGTCTACTGATGAAACTGTTCACATAAGGTCACCATTCCAGTACTCACCAAAGGTTCTCGTTACACTATTCACAGAACTGGAAATTTAGAAATGTGTTGGGAATAAGTATCATTGACCTCCTTGAACACCTTTGAAACTGGATTTTCTCAAAGGAATGTACTAGAGAGGTCTAATTCATTACATCAGATACCCCTCAAAACAATCATGTCCTCGAGAATTTAAAACCAACCTAAAAGGGAACAAAAAAGAAGTCTGAACAACCACCCATCGAGATACCTCTCAAATTAGAGCAAGTCAAATGAAGCAACAATAGAAATCCATATCATAAACATGAATGTTTTATAGCCACAAGGGGGATTTCATTACTCGAAAAGCAATAAACATCAAGCAAATCTAGGTACTGAGCACATATATATGACTCATGTTCCCTGGAACACTCCCCTATTCCACTGTGTCGCCACAAGACATGAACCAAGGGGATAGAACAACAGCACAATACCTTCTTTTTGAGGTCTTTGATCTCCACATGTCTCTCCCCAAGGGTCACATCATCACCAATATCAAAATCTCCCCAATCGATGACATGAGAGTCATCATGAAGATAATGATGGAGCTGTGATACATGAAAAACATCTTGTACTTGGCTCTTCTACTGGGGAAGTGCTACTCGATATGCCACTTCTCCAACACTAGTGTAACATCCTAGTTATAGAAGATGCCCAAAGGTTCCTCGTCCCAAATTCGTCAAATGGCCTCAAGCTCATTTCCCTGAATTCCAGAGGCTTCTGACTAGTAGCGAGGGCCTTGGGTGTGATACCGGGGAAACTCTGCCCTCATTGGAAGAGCAATACAGTGGATGTAAAATATATATATAGTAGTAGAAGATATAAAATCATGAAATAAGTAAAAAACTAAAGGGTGAGGAGAAAAACTAGAGCACATATATATAATTTATGCATGATAAAAATTTCTAGGAAATATCCAAACAAGTCATAATGCTGGAATACAAAAATATCCAATGAACAAAAGAAAACAGAGAAACTCCAACAGCATCACAATCCTCTGTAGGGTCCCACGCTCCCCAGCTCTGCAATAATCAAGTAACTGATGTAGAAGGGTGCATACCCTTATCAATATCGACAAGAATATAATCTATTTGGGCACAAAAGCATGACTCCAACATAGTGTAAGAATAATACATGTAGGAACCCACAAAAAAATGTTCCTAATAATCAGTGAATATATATGGAAGGCTATAATCAAAATGAAGTAGTGAACAAGAATGTTCACATAGTAACGATACTAAAAAATCAAATTCATTAATTTCTATATATCATGTAAGAAGTTAATAAAAATAAGGTATCCCTATGGGAAGTACTCATAGCCTAGCCCCTCTGGTTCAACAACAAAAAATAGAAGAAACCCTCTGGTAAGTACACACAGTCTACTCCATTTGGTTCTTCTTTTTCGCTGACTCACTGAAGAAGAACTCACAGTCAATTCCCCCTATAGTCTCATATCTGTAACTAAAAGACACTTTAGGGAATCAATCAATGTGAAATTCCCCCTGTGGCCCACATCGAGGAACTACAGACACTCTAAGAAAGCAATTTTGTCCATTCCCCCTATGGTCTCGCATCATAATAGTAAAACAGATACACTAGGGAAGCCCTCAACGTCCATTTTCCCAATGGTCTACTACAGCAGGTTCCCAAAATCCTTTGTAAGTCAATCAAGAACAGTTATATATAACAGCCAATATATACCTTATGAACTACTTGGAAAAATAGTCTATAGTATAACAACATGTCAGATAAAAAATATCACTTCATCCAACCAGCACTAGGAATGGAAAGCGTAGCAGCCTAATAGGCTATGCGAGACTCAATGGCCATAAACAAAACATTCATGGGAAAAAACTTACAAATCATAGAAATTAACCCTATTAACATTCAATTAACCTCTACTTAGGCATACATGCATAGCATGAAATTGAATGGGCTAAAATAGTAAATAAGAAATATCCCGAACAAGGGTATTGGGAACTATTACACATATAACTTAAAGACAATTTACGGAAAGGCACAAACCACCTACCTTGGCATTTCATGGTCGATATATTTTGGAGACGGCCCTTGGATAAACCTAGAACACAGTAGATATAATGACCCATACTTTACATACATTGTTAATACTTCAAAATTGAAGCATACGAATTACAACATATAACAAAACCACGAAAGGACCATATAGGTATATTGTCTTTAGAAAGTGGGAAACATAAACAACTGGTTCATAAAGCGTCTACATTGTCTCCCATTTATATCACCATATCTACAGTCCCTTTTGGAATATCTTACTTAATAACCTTCTTCCTGACCTGGGGAAAGAAAATATACAAAAGTGTGAGCTCAAATGCTCAGTTAGGGTAAACAAAAGAAATATCAATAACATCATATTCATAAGAACATAACTTTTAGAAATCTTAACCTGCAAAAGAGTGCATAATTTCATAACATGGGATAAATCATAGTAGTGAAAAGAAATCACAATAATCATAACTTAAAACATGAAACTTTGTGGCATACACACATAATCATAGAGAATCATTTCTTATTAGTAAAGACTCATTGACAAGACTATCTTAGTGGACAAAGTCCATTTCTGGACCGAGTTCACTCATCGTTTCAGTCATGTTTCACTGAACTGGTATAACCTACCATTCCAGCCATGTCTATCACATGAGATATAAAATCTTTACCCAATCCATTGGAGGTAGAAATAGGTACCACCCATCTCATAATGATACCATTCTTATGTGTGCCACAAAATCAAAAATCATACATCATTGCATAACCCATGTAATAAAAATGGGAATCTTAAACATCGTGACATCATCAAACAATTCATATAAGATAAAGGAATTCATAAAAATATTTCCATCACAACATAATAATGTCAATGTAATAATAGGGATAAAAACATAACCCTTTATTATCCTAGATGGAAAATAATTTTGATAAAACACTTGAACTCCATTCTTGAGGAAAATATCCTTTCTACTTCAAAAACATTTTTTCCTTTCTGAACAATTCATACAATTTTAAACTAAAAGAAGTTGATTAAAAATAAACTTGAAAACATGTAAAGGAATATTCTTGGAAATAATGTTTTAAAAATCCATTCAAGTCGTATAAGTTAAAAAACATTCTTCTCGTACTTGTGTCGGAAAAGTCAAAACGTACCTCGTACGAAAAACGACAAAAGATTCATTTCATATCTTTTACTAAAAACTCACTGAAGGGTAAAATTGTATTTAAACAATTGTTGGTGGATGGAAATAATATTATATATTGAGGAAACATGGATGTTGATGATAAAATCCACCCCCGTAAATTTTCAAAGTATAAACAATCTCAGATAAAAATGAGATTGTGATATTTCCCTTCCCTTAGGTCTGATTTGCTTTGTAAGTGTCCGAACGTCCTGTATAATGATTTAAATAATTTTATTGACTTATTCTATAATCATACATATTGTTATGTTATCATATATGTTCATATTCTTAGCTTCTTATTAGTAATATTTCATTACTACTTGTTATTCGGGTGTTTATTACTTTTTGTTCTTATGCATGTTTTGTCGAATAAATTCTTATTCTTCTATTTAGGTTATAGATACCTCATTTCCAGAATTGTATTAGTGTAATATATATCATATTCATTCATTAAATTCATTTATATAATCATTATTAAATGAAGATCATGTAGAACGAGTCGCATCACATCATGGAGACGGTATTCCGTATGTACGCACGAGTGATGATATCGTTCCTATGATCGTGGAATTGTATTGGAGTGTATGTATACTATTTAAGAATAAATATAACTTTATAATAGTAATATATAGTTATTATTTACACCATTATACCCATCCATGTAAGGTGGTGGGAGAAAATAGATTACACCACTGCGTGGAGAAGCTATTCTGTACGTACGCACACGCGGTGATTTATTTTTCCGTAGGATGGATAGATGGTGAAATAGGGTTGTTTCATACTTATAATAACATATTAGTATATGAGTGATACTGATGTTATTACTTCATAATGAAACAACTAAAGAATAATAAGTGGAAGAAGAAATAAAGATGAAAGAATCGGTAACAGACATTACCTCTTCTTTGAAGTGATTCTTTGAGACCTCCTTTTAGGGCACTAAAATAGGTCTTTGAAGAAGACCAGAACCTAAAGGATGTTTCTAGGGAAGTGGAGCGGTGAAATTTTCAGGGGTTGGCCGAGCTTGAAGGCTCAAAGTGGTGTGAGGAAGAGGGGGAGGAGTTGCCATTTTATAAGGGAGGAGAGGGGCATCTTTGGAATAACAAAAAATATTATTTTATTATAATGTCAAATTCGGTTTTTAATAACTCTAAATTGATATATTTCGAAGATAAGGTGGGTAGGGGTCGAAATACTCTCATCCAATAGAATTTGGACATGTTTAGGTATCAATTTTAACCGTATCATTTAGATTTAAATTTAAGTTAGATAATTTAACTTTTACCGTGTCTTCTTGTTTTCTTATACTATAAGGTTAATAAACTTACTATATCAATCAAAACGAACCCCAAGTTGTTTATTATTAATATATATAACCTTATCTAAGTCATTTGGCCGAACCGTAGATTTTTAGGAATAAAATAACAATTAATAATATAATATTTGTTTTAAAAAGTATTTTATGTCAATTTTGACACTATTTAGTAATTGAATTTTGTGAAAATCATAACAGAAGAATTAGTTAGAACCAAGTTAATTAAATCAATACTAACATGTCATATTAACATATAAAATTAGTGTAATTCATAAAAAGTCTCACATTACATTTATTTGGGTATTTATAACATCAATTATGTCAATATTTCATTAATAAGATAATTACTGCATCATCGTTGTGTCATAAATAAATTAAATTATTTAATGTCTAAAAATTAAAAATAAAATATCATTAGGTAGGAAATATTTTTAGCTTTTCTAATGAATATTTATAGTCTAATTTTTCTTATTTATAACCCCATTTTAAAAATGATTTACTTATTAAACTTTGATTTTAACTATTTTAACCCTTCTTTAAATAAATTAATAATAAATGTCCTAATCTAATCCAAGTGTGCCTAAATGGTCATATTTTATTCCTAAGGTTGTTTTTGGTCGAATTACACTTATCCAATAGAATTAGGACATGTGTTAAGGTAATAATAATATCATTTGTACCCTTAATTACCCTATTGACTTTTAGCTGTGGTAAAAAAAAGTAAAAAGTTACTATTCACCAAAAATTATTTTCATCTCATTGAACCACATTTTAGTCCTTGATATTAACTGTGTCCCTCGGATTTTAGAAATTCCACTCACAGAAGCGGTAAAATTATGTTTTATGAAGAATTCAGTTTTTTTAACTACCACTTAGTGGTTTCACTATTCATCAAAAATTGAATGTTTTCAGAAAAATACCAAAATTTCACCCTAGGCTATTTTCGATATTCCGAATCATAAAATGGAGTCCATTTTGAAAAATAAAATTTATAAAATTTCAAAAAAAATTTATTACTTTTCATAACGTCTATTTTTAATAATATTTTAATAGCATATCATTGTTTAGTGAAAGTCGGTATTGCGTACGACGCAAGCTATCGAGGAAGGCCATGGTTGCGTGTAAAGAAAGCCGAGCTAGTGTTGTGTGTAGTGAAAGATTCCTTTGATGATTTAAAAACAAAATATTTCTCATAAAGGTCTCGGGTGTTACATTCTACCCCCCTTAAAATGAATTTCGCCCTTGAAATTCGTCACTTTGTAACATACAAATGAGGATACCTCTCCCTTATCATATCCTCAATCTCTCATGTAGCTTCTTCTAATTGGTTGTTCCTCCATAAAACATTCACCAATCGAGTGGTCTTGCTTCGTAGGACTTTATCACTACGATCCAGAATCTCTATCGGCTGTTCTTTATAAGAAAGATCTTGCTCCAGCGATACAACTTCTGAGCTAAGTACATGTGAAGGATCAGGTGTGTACTTTCTCAGGAGTGATACATGGAACACATCGTGAACTTGAGAGTGATTCGGTGGAAGCGCCAATCGGTAAGCTACCTTCCCAACACGATCCAGTATTTCGAAAGGACTGATATATCTAGGGCTCAACTTCCCCTTCTTTCCAAATCTCATTACTCTTTTCCAGGGAGATATTTGTAAGAACACTTTGTCACCAACTTCAAACTCTAGGTCTTTTCTTCGGTTTTCGGCATAACTTTTCTGTCGACTCTGAGCTGCTCTTATGTGTTGTTGAATAGATCTGACCTTTTCTGCCATTTCATCAACGAGATCAGGTCCTAATAGCTTTCTTTCCCCTACTTCATCCCAGTAAGTTGGAGTCCTGCATTTCTTTCTATAGAGAGCTTCATAAGGATCCATCTAAATACTGGAGTGAAAGCTATTATTATAAGAATATTCCACAAAATGTAGGTGTTGATCCCAACCACCTTTGAAATCTATAGATCAAGATCTCAACATATCATCTAGAGTTTGAATTGTTCTCCTAGACTGACTGTTTGTCTGAGGATGATAAGAAATGTTGAAACTCAACTCTGTATCCCGAGTATGCTGAAGACTTTGCCAGAAATTTGAGGTAAATCTCGGATCCCGATCAGATATAATAGAAAGTGGTACTCCATGCAATCTTACCACTTCCTTTACATATATCCTGGAAAGCTGATCTAGAGAGAAATCCTCTCTAATAGCAATAAAGTGTGCAGACTTGGTAAGACGATCAACTATGACCTAGATAGCATTATTGCCTTTGGATGTTTTAGGAAGTCCTGTGACAAAGTCCATAGTGATGTTTTCCCCTTTCCATTCGGGTATGGGTAATGGTTGTAACATCCCCTTAGACTTCTGTCTCTCAGCTTTAACTTACTGACAAACCAAGCATCGAGAGACATATTCAACAACATCTCTTTTCATGCCATCCCACTAGATGTACTCTTTCAGGTCCCTATACATCTTCGTGCTTCCAGGATGAATAGAGAATGAAGAACTATGAGCCTCATCCAGCAGCTCCTTCTTTATTTCCGGGAAGGGAGGAACACAAACCCGATTCCTGAACATTATTGTCCCATCACAATAAAGGTTGAATTCAGGAACATTCCTCACCTTCTTTTGTAACTCGGCATCTTCTTTCTGTGCCTCTTTAATCTTCACATGTATAGATGGTTGAACATTCATTTGAGAAAGATAAGATTTTTCCCCTTCCATTATAATTCCAAGATCCATCCTTTGTAAATCCATAAATATTGGATCTTTTGTGATCCTCATCATGGATAAACTGGCATGGTCTTGTCGACTTAATGCATCTGCCACGTTGTTTTCATTCCCAGGGTGGTAATGGATTGAGCAGTCATAGTCCTTAATCAGCTCCCACCATCCTGTTTGGCGCATATTCAGCTCCTATTGTATGAAAATATACTTTAAACTTTTATGATCAGTATAAATGTCACACCTTTCTCCATAAAGATAATTCCTCCAAATCTTTAATGCAATGATTACCGTAGCTAACTCCAAATCATGTGTTGGGTAATTTTTCTCATGGATTTTCAACTATCGTGAGGCATAAGCTATCACCATATCAATTTTCATAAGAACACACCCCAATCCCTTTTTGGATGCATCACTATAGATCACAAACCTTTCTCCACTACAATGCAGCGTGAGCACAGGTGCACTGGATGACCTTCTTTTCAACTCCTTGAAATTCTCTTCACATTATTCCATCCAAACAAACATAACTCCTTTCCGGGTCAACATGGTGAGTGGATTAGATAATCGTGAAAAATCATTCACAAAACGTTTATAATATCCATCCAAACCAAGGAAAATTCAGATATCAGTTACTGTTGTTGTTCTCGACCATCTTTCGATAACCTCTATTTTTTCTTGATCCACAGATATCCCTTCTTTTGAGATTATGTGACCCAAAAATGCAACTTTTTGAAGCCAAAATTCACACATGGTAAATTTGGCATAAAGTTTCTCCTTTCTCATGGTCGTCAATATAATTCTCAAGTGCTCTTCATGTTTTTACTTGCTCTTTGAATAAAAAATAATATCGTCTATAAAGACTACCACCAACTGATCAAGTTAGTCTCTAAAGACTCTATTCATCAGATCCATGAAGATAGCAGGGGAATTAGTAAGACCAAATGGAATCACTATAAATTCATTGTGTCCATACCTTGTACGGAAAGTTGTCTTTGGTATATCCTCCCTTTTGACCCTTAATTGATGATACCCTGAACGAAGATCAATCTTGGAAAAGTATTGAGCTCCGCGTAGTTGGTCAAATAAGTCATCAATGCGTGGGAGAGGATATTTGTTCTTGATAGTGATCTTGTTAAGTTCTCGATAATCAATGCAGAGTCTCATTGATCCATCTTTATTATTAACAAATAGAACAGGTGCTCCCCAAGGAGATGCACTAGGGCATATGAATCCCTTATCAAGATTCTCTTGTAGTTTCTTCTTCAATTCCTGCAACTCTATTGGGGCCATTCTATAAGGTGACTTTGAAATAGGCAAAGCAACCGTTACGAGTTCTATTGAAAACTCAACTTCAAGATTTGGTGGAAAACCCGGTAATTCCTCCATAAAGACATCATCAAACTCCCGTACAATGGGCATATTCTTAATCGTGAGTTTCTCACCAACCATTTGAGATAAATAACCTTCATTTAGTGGAATCAAGACCCATAAGGTAGAACGAATTTCCACTGGAAGGTTATGTTCATCCTTGCATTGATAGAAGATCATAGAATGATCTGGAATATGAAATGTGACTTCCCTTCTTTGGAAATTGATATGAGATCCATATAAAGAAAGCCAATCCATGCCAAGAATCACATAAAATTCCACTATATAAAGGATAACATGATTTGCAGGAAGCACATTCCCACAAACATCGATCGGAGAAGAATTATAAAATTTTGATGCGACTGTTGTGCGATTAGGTGTTGTCACAGCTAACTCAACATCTAATTGTTGAGGTAATACGGTGATACCATTAGAAAATTCTTCAGAAATAAAAGAGTGGGTGGATCCATAATCAAATAAAACATTTGCTAATTTAGAGTGGATTGTAAGTGTACCTTTCACCACATCGTTATCGTACTCCACATCGCTGATTGAAATTCCATGTGACGTTACTTTGTCTTTAGCCTTAAGATTTTGTTGACATCGACCATCATCATCAACCCGTGGATTAGGGCATTTATTGGCATAATGTCCCATCTCCTTGCACTTGAAACATTGAAGTGTAGTGGGTTCATTATGTTTATCCCTTCCTTTGTTTGCATCATTAGACATCTTCTTCCCATCATCGCGGCATTCAAATGCCCGATGACCTTCCTTTCCACATTTGAAACATTTACTAGTCCATTTAAGACAACTCCCTCCATGTTTCTTTCAACACTTTGAGCATAAGGGAAATCTCATCTTCTTTTCAGTGTGCTCTTTAGATTTTCCTTTGAATTCCATTTTCATCTTCTTATCAAACCCATAAGACTGATGGGTTACTCCAATCTCCATCTCAACATTGAGATCACATCGAACGATTTCCTCGTAGCTATTGAAGTCCCTTATGGATAAGGCCCTGATGTCTTGGTTTTAAGCAACTATTGAATCGATCGATCTTACGCTCAGGTTGGATAATAATACCAGAAGCATACCTTGCAAGTCTTGTAATATTTTCTTCATAGGTACCAACAGATTCATCATCCTTTTTCTTCAGTTCAAGAAACTCTTTCTCTATCTTTGTTCATAGAATACGAGGTAAGTACTTATTGAAAAATAAGTTCTTGAACTTGTCCCATTCCATGGACTCAATTTCACCCCTTTGCCTCGTATTCTTAAAAACATTCCACCATTGATCAGCATCACCTTCCAAACGATACACTTCTAAGATGACTTTATCATGCTCAGAATATTGCAGAACTGAAAATATCATTTCAGTAGTAATAATCCATTGTTCAGCAACTAATGGATCAGTAGACCCGCTGAATGAAGGTGGACCCTGTCTCATGAAGGATTCAACAGAATGTTGCTCCTTCCTTTGCTCGTATGGAAGTCCTGCATGATTCATAGCTTGAGAATGTTGTGTGAGCATGGTTACTAGATTTTTCATTCTAGCTCCCATAACATTTGGTTGCTCAGGGGGACAATTATTGCATTGCCCGTCGCATTCCGCATTAACACGGTTCCTTCGGTATCCAACCATTGACTAAAACCAAGAATAATAGTGTGAGCAACATTAATTATAATAGGAAAACCACAAAATCATGAATAAATTTTCAAACTTAAGGTCTTATCATAGGTTATTCATGGCCATTTCTAAAACACTAAGATTGTGGTATATGCTTAGACTTATCCTTAGGGTTCTTACTAAGGCCTTCACATCCTAGTTTCCAATGGTTGACTATACCTTTCCTCTGATACCAACTATAACGACCCATACTTTACATACATTGTTAATAATTAAAAATTGAAGCATACTTATTACAACATATAACAAAACCAGGAAAGGACTGTATATGTATAGTGTCTTTAGAAACTGGGAAACATAAACAACTGGTTCATAAAGCATCTACACTGTCTCCTATTTATTTCATCATATCTATAGTCCCTTTTGGAATATCTTACTTAATAACCTTCTTCCTGGCCTGGGGAAAGAAAACATACAAAAGGGTGATCTAAAATGCTCAGTAAGGGTAAACAAAAGAAATATCAATCACATCATATTCATAAGAACGTAACTTCTGGAAATCTTAACCTGCAAAAGAGAGCATAATTTCATAACATGGGATAAATCCTAGTAGTGAAATGAAATCCCAATAATAATAACTTAAAACATGAAACTTTGTGGCATACACACATAATCATAGAGAATCATTTCTTATTAGTCAAGATTCATTGCCAGTACAATCTTAGTGGACAATGTCCATTTCTGAACCGAGTTCACTCCTTGTTTCAGTCCTGTTTCACTGAACCGGTATAACCTACCATTATAGCCATGTCTATCTCGTGAGGTAAAAAATCTTTACCCAATGCATTGGAGGGAGATATAGGTCCCACCCATCTCATAATGATACCATTATTATTTGTACCACAAAATCATAAATCAAACATCATTTCATAACCCATGTAATAAAAATGGGAATCTTAAACATCATGACACCATCAAACAATTCATATAAGATAAAGGAATTAATAAAAATATTTCCATCACAACATAATCATATCAATGTAATAATAGGGATAAAAACAGAACCCTATATTATCTTAGAAGGAAAATAATTTTGATAAAACACTTGAACTCCATTCTTGAGGAAAATATCCTTTCTACTTCAAAAACATTTTTTCCTTTATGAACATGTCATACAATTTTAAACTAAAAGAAGATGATTAAAAATAAACCTGAAAACCTATAAAGGAAAATTATTTGAAATATGGTTTTAAAAATCCATTCATGCCGTATAAGTTAAAAAAACATTCTTCTCGTACTTTTTTCAGAAAATTCAAAAAGTACATCGTATGAAAAACGACAAAAGATTTCATTCATATATTTTACAAAAATCTCACAGAAGTGTAAAATTGGATTTAAAAAATTTTAGGTGGATGGAAATAATATTACTTATTGAGAAAACATGGATGTGGATGATAAAATAAACCCCAGAAAATTTTCAAAGTATAAACAATCTCAGATAAAAATGAGATTGTGATATTTCCCTTACCTTAGGTCCAATTTTCTTCGTAAGTGTCCGAACCTCCTATATAATGATTTAAATAATGTTATTTAATTATTCCACAATCATACATATTGTTATGATATCATATATGGTCATATTATTAGCTTCTTATTAGTAATATTTCATTACTACTTGTTATTCAGGTGTTTATTACTTTTTGTTCTTATGCGTGTTTTGTCGAATAAATTCTTATTCTTCTCTTTAGGTTATAGATACCTCATTTCCAGAATGGTATTAGTGTAATATATATCATATTCATTCATTCAATTAATTTATATAATCATTATGAAATGAAGATCATGTAGAACGAGTCGCATCACATCGTGGAGACGGTATTCCGTACGTACGCACAAGTGATGATATCGTTCCTATGATCGTGGAATTGTATTGGATTGTATGTATACTATTTCAGAATCAATATCACTTTATAATAGTCATATATAGTCATTATTTACACCATTATAACCATCCAAGTAAGGTGGTGGTGGAAAATAGATTACACCACGGCGTGGAGATGGTATTCTGTACGTACGCACGCGCGGTGATTTCTTTTTCCGTAAGATGGATAAATGGTGAAATAGGGTTGTTACATACATATAATAACATATCAGTATATCAGTGATACTTATGTTATTACTTCATAATGAAACAACTAAAGAAGAATAAGTGGAAGAAGAAATAAAGATGAAAGAATCGGTAACGGACATTACCTCTTCTTTGAAGTGCTTCTTTGGGACCTACTTTTAGGGCACTAAAATAGGTATTTGAAGAATACCAGAACCTCTAGGATGTTTATATTGAAGTGGAGAGGAGAAATTGGCAGGTTTGGCCGAGCTTGAAGGCTCAAAGTGGTGTGAGGAAGAGGGGGAGGAGGTGCCCTTTTATAAGGGGGGATAGGGGCACCTTTGGAATAACTAAAAAAATTATTTTATTATAAACTCAAATTCGGTTTTTAATAGCTCTAAATTGATATATTTCGAAGATAAGGTGGTTAGGGGTAGAAATAATCTCATCCAATATAATTTAGACAAGTTTAGGTATCAAATTTAACCTTATCATTTAGATTTAACTTTAAGTTAGATAATTTAACTTTTACCGTGTCTTCTTTTTTTCTTACACTATAAGGTTAATAAACTTACTATATCAAGCCAAAAGAAACCAAAGTTGTTTATTAATAATATATATTACCTTATCTAAGTCATTTGGCCGAACCATTGATTTTTTGGAATAAAATAACAATTAATAATATAATATTTGTTTTAAAAACTATTTTATGTCAATTTTGACACTATTTAGTAATGGATTTTTGTGAAACTCATAACAGGAGGATTAGTTTGAACCAAGTTAATTAAATCAATAATAACATGTAATATTAACCTATATAATCAGTGTAATTCATAAAAAGTCTCAAATTACATTTACTTGGGTATTCCTAACATCAATTATGTAAATATTTCATTAATAAGATAATTAGTGCATCATCATTGTCTCATAAATAAATTAAATTATTTATTTTCTAAAAATTACAAATAAAATACCATTATGTAGGAAATATTTTTAGATTTTCTAATGAATATTTATAGTCCAATTTATCTTATTTATAACCCCATATTAAAAATTATTTACTTATTAAACTTTGATTTTAACTATTTTAACCCTTCTTTAAAAAAATTAATAATAAATGTCATAATCTAATCCAAGTGGGCCTAAATGGTCATATTTTATTCCTAAGGTTGTTTTTGGTCGAATTAAACTTATCCAATAGAATTAGGACATGTGTTAAAGTAATAATAATATCATTTTTACCCTTAATTACCCTATTTACTTTTAATCGTGCTAAAAAAAGTAAAAAGTTACTATTCACCAAAAATTATTTTCGTCTCATTGAACCACATTTTAGTCCTTGATATTAACAGTGTCTCTTGTATTTTTTAAATTCCACTCACAGAAGCGGTAAAATTATGTTTTATGAAGAATTCAGTTTTTTTTACTACCACTTAGTGGTTTCACTATTCATCAAAAATTGAAAGTTTTCAGAAAAAGACCAAAATATCACCCTAGGCTAATTTCGATATTCTGAATCCAAAAAATGAAGTCCATTTTGAAAAATAAAATTTATAAAATTTCAAAAATTGGTTATTACTATTCATAATGGCTAGTTTTAATAATATTTTAATAGCATATCATTGTTTAGTGAAACTTGGTATTGCGTACGATGCAAGCTATCGAGGAAGGCTGCAGTTGCGTGTAAAGCAAGCCAAGCTAGTGTTGTGTGTAGTGAAAGATTATTTTGATGATTTAAAAACAAAATACTTCTCATAAAATTCTTAGGTGTTACAGTAGATCTACAAAAACATCTAAAACATTCAAAATAGAATAACTCACAAGGGAAGAGAAATCTGAAAACGAGGTTCAAGAAGAAGAGAGAACTAAGTGATGAAATTCCAACACAACCGAAAGAGTTCAATTCTGATAATGGATGCTCTATCGGGGGATCACGGAAGGATTAGCTCTATAAATATGCCCTCTTTTGAAGAAGGTGAAGAAGAAGACACTTCTGCCAATTAGATGTGACCCTAGTCCATTTAATGAAAAAAATAATGTACATGACGTGTCATGTTTGAACTTTCCATTATTGACCCCTGCATTAGGCAGTCTCTAGTTAACCACACATGGATCTTTTCTAGGCCGTTAAATGGCCAGGACACGACTACATGTGGCAAAGGAGTACATGGCATGTAAATAAAAGTACACGGCGTGTACTTTAAAAATTTTGAAAAATTATTCTTTTTCAAAAAAACTAGAAAAGAGAAAAACATTATAGAAAAGAAGATCTAGTTTGTTACTAACATCCACCTTAATGAAATGATTCCCTGAATTTCCATAGCAAGGCAGCGTAGAAGAAAAATCCTTGAAAAGATCCCGCCACTATGATCGTGCATCGTTATCCCTCTCGCAGGTTTCTTCAAGTACTTTCCTGTGCTTCCATAGCACTCATACTAGAAGAATTAAAATCCCAAGAATAACATTTTTACATTATTTAACTATACAGATAGGATACTCCTCAAATGGGGAATCTACATCTATCTCATCCTACTGGGGTTATAAAACATGATACAAGTCTGAGAAGTAACGTCGAAGCTGAGAGACGTGGAAGACATCAAGAATAGCCTAGTACCTCTGAGGTAACTGCAACAAATAGGAAATGGGCCCGACACTATCAAACACCTAAAATGGTCCAACATACCTCGATGATTGCTTAACCTACCTCTTCGTCCTCCTGTGTCCCAACCTCAGTGTGACATTTAGGAAAAACTGATCTCTAACCTCGAAATCCAGAGGTCATCTCCATCAATCAGCATAAGACTTCTGTTGTGACTATGCAGCAACCATCCTCTTCTGAATCGACTCTATCTTCTCTATGATCTCTTGGAGAAGTTGATGTCCCATCATAGCTGCCTCTCCATCCTCAAACAAACATAACAGTGATCAGCATGGACTACAATTCAAAGGCTCATAATGTGCCATCTGAATATTTGTTTGAAAGATATTATTGTATTAAAACACTATAATAGGTATGTGCTTCTCCCACGAACCGCCGAAATCGATAAAGCATTCTCGAATCATGTCCCCACAGAACTGAATTATATGCTCAGACTGGAAATCATTCTAGGGATGGAAAGCTGTACTCAAAAGTACTTGTGTACACAAAGCCTTCTAATGTCCCTACCAGACCCGAGAAGTAAAACGTGTTTCCTTGTCTGAAACAATAGAGTGTGGAACCCTGTGTAAATGTACACTATATCAGATGTAAAACCTCCCAATCTCATCAGTAATGAAATTCAACTTGATTGGAAATATGTGATAAACTATCATGAGTTTTTCAATGACAACCCATACTATATCATTTTTTCGAGGCGACCTCTGTAAACTCATCACGAAATCCATCACGACATCGTTCCATTCCACTCGAGAAGGGGTAACTGCTACAAAATATCTAATGGTCATTATTTCTATATCATCACCGGCTGACAGGTGGAGCATCTCTTGAAAAAACCTAGCAAAATATCTCTTCATATCGGGCTAATAATATTGATAGTGTAGATCACGATACATCTTTGTGACACCAGGATGAACTGCCCAAAATGAGGAATGAATATCCCGCATTATCTCCTCATGTATGTCTGCTAGCACCCACATGTATCCATGAAAATTAAAGATCTCATATTAGACTAATATAAATCTAGGAATATGGTCATCTCTGGAAATACTCTCTCATAGGACAAGCCATTTCAAATCTGATAGCTTCCTCGTTCGTACTTGATCATGTAGAGTTGATATAACTACTACATATGAAAGAAATGTTTGCAACTTCTAGTCTGGCACCTCCCGATGCTTCTCAGATAATAGATTAATAATCTTACACTCACTGATGGCCTCTTGAAATTCCTGTATTTGAGTCAACCTACACAACGCATCATCCAATGGATTGCCCTTCCAAGCCGTGTAGGCATGATCAATGTCAAAAGACTGAAGGAACTCAACCCACCTTTGTTGTCTCAAATTCAGGTCATGCTGAGTAAATATATACTTGAGACTGTTCTTCTTTGTGAAAACCACAAAGTGATCTCCCGGAATATAATTTCTCCAACAGCGTAATGTATGAACAACTTCATCTACCTCGAGATCGTGTGTCGGGTAGTTCCGCTCATGTGGCCCCAATTATCGTTAATCGTACACAATAACACCTTCCCCCTATATAAGAAATGACCAGGCCTGATACCTGATGCATCACAACAATGATTATAAATCTTTCTCACCTCAGAAAATACTAGTATCAGTGCTGAAGTTAACCTCCCTTTTAGCTTGTGAAATGTTGACTTACAAGAATCTAACCAAAATTACTTCACAGCCTTCTTATTCAGGCCCGTCAGTGGTGCTGCTAAGCATGAGAAGTCCTATATAAAATGTCTATAGTAACCAACCATCCCGTTTAATCTTCATACCTCAATGAAATTCTTCAGATACTACCATGAAAATACTTCTCTCATGTTCTCTGGGTATACAGATACACCTTCCTCAGAGATAACATGGCCCAAGAGGTGAATTTGAACCATCCAAAAGTTGCATTTTGAGAGATTAGCATATAATTTATTTTCTTTCAGTATACTCAAAATGATCTCAAGATGTGTTACTTGGACGTGTTGAGTGTGAGAGTACACCAATATATCGACCACGATGACTACCACGAAAGAATAAAAGTATGGACAGAACAATCGGTTCATCGGTTCCATGAAAACTACACGCGCATTCGTGAGACCGAATGACATAACCACATACTCGTGTAGACCATACCTGCTCTGAATGGTTGTAAGAGATAAATATTATGGTTTAACATGCAACTAATGATAATCGGGTCTCAATTCAATCTTTGAGAACACCCGGGCACCACGAAGTTGATCAAAGAGATCGCCAATACATGGAATGGGATACTAGTTCTTGACCATCAACAGGTTCAACATCCAATAATTCACACAAAGTCTGAGGGTAATGTTCTCCTTCATCGCAAACAGGACAGGAGAAACCCAATTAGAAGTACTGCGTCAGATGAAACCCTTTACTCATCAAAAAGCTTCTTGAGATCCTATAACTATGGTTTAGCCATTCTATAATGCGGATTGGACACTGGTTCTACACTTTCCACAAGCTCAATATAAAAATTCCACCTGTCGCATCAGAGGAATACTAAAAAAGTCATCTGGAATGACATCCCTTAAATGATCCACCACTGGAGGAAAGTCCATCTTTGAAGTCCCTAGTCATCTAGATAAAGACTATAAATCTAGTATGTAACTCCTCCCAACCCATATTTCTTGTGTCCTGCTCTGCTCACCTAGACATCCCATTCCCCCTTATGAAGAAACAATCCGCCTGTCGATGATGTGAAACTTCCCCTACGACGATAGAAATCAGAAACTTCCTGGAAGGGACCTAACTAGTCCATTCTGAGAATGAAATCATAGCATGTCATCTATAGGGTATAAAGGTCCTATAAGAAGTGACACTCACCTACCTCTAGAGGAAAATCCTTTCATTATCGTACACTAGTCGTTCATGTTCCCAATATCATGTCTAGAATTAGTATATCTGTAGAAGAGATTATATAGACCCCAAGGCTCTCCATAATAGCTATAGATATAATGTTATGGGAAACCCCCATTTCGAAAAGGGAAGAAGAAACAACTGAGGCATCAAGGATTGTACCTCGAACTATAGAGGGTCGAGGATCCTGCTCCTACTGGGTCATTTCCCAGTAAATGCCTGACCTACACCGTGGCCCTGCCTGACCACACTGATAAAATCCACCATATTGTCATATGAAGCCTGGTGACTGACTACAATGGCCACAACCTCCACCTCAGCCTGAACGGCATGAAGAACCCCCATACCCAAACTGGTGACAAACTGTTGGTGATGATCCTCAATGAGGAGTCATAGAAGAACCCTGGTCGCTAGCTTCTAGTGATAAAAACTGATAAACACACTAAATATGGCACATATTTCAGCATTATCAGCACTCCACTGGGTCTCCAGGGAAATGTGGTCGCATATTCCCACTCTTCCTGCACTGGTAGCACACCACCAAGCTACCTGAAGAAGTGTCACACCTCCTTGGATATCTGCGCATAGACTCCCAAAGGCGCTTCCTGTTGTCAATAGGAGTGACACCAACAGAAGATGTCAAACCGCCAAGGATCAAATCTTTAAAATCCATCAAATTTCACTCTATGATCAGTTTCTGGTTAGCTATTGACGTGATAGAAGTAAAATTGATGATGTTCACCTATGATCGGATGTCGTGCTTGATACCATCCTCAAAAATCCTTTCTAAGACTAACTCATCACCTCTAGGAATTGGTGTGAACTGTTGCAACTCAGTGAAATGAGAAGAGTTCTCTATGACTGAGAGAGTACCCTACTCTAGAATATTGAACTATCAATATTAATCGTCCCTTGAAGTCTCTGGGTAGAAGTATTCATTGAAGCAACATTGGAACTCACCCCATGCCATAACATGCTGGCGTCTAGCCTCTGAGATCGCATCCCACCATCTCTTAGAGGAATATCGAAGAATGTACATAGAGAGATTCACCCTCCTCTCTAGAGGAGTCTCTAGATGCTCCGTGATATAATGAAGGACTTTTAACCTTTACTCTACAGCTTAGGGTCCTCCATTCCCTGAGAATGTGGGAGGATGTTGCTGCTGAATGACCCGTGTCAGTTATGCCGTAGAGGGGGTATAATGCAGTACATATGGGAAGGTATTCATAAACCTCATAAAGCTCTATCAGAACTGTGTGTTAGTACCATTATCCAGAATGATGGATGGTGCCAGGACTGTCACAAGAAGAGGATCTACTGGTGGTCCCGCATCAGCCATATCTGGTGTCTGATCCCTTCCCTGTAACTGGTGGAAAACTAGAGGACGCCTCGGGGGCACAAATCTGCAAGTTCAAGAACAGACCTTGGATAAATATTAACAAGGGATAAAATATATAAGTGTGACAAGGGAATAATCGAATGAAAGTATTCAGGTCTTCAAAAAAATGGATACATGGCGTTTATAATAACTACATGGTGTGTTCCCTTAAGCCTTCACCTGGGCGTGTACATTTTCCAACCTTTGTCATATAACACCCCATACACATGGAGTTTTGTCATAACACATGGCTTGTACATGAAAAATCTTTCCCTACACGAGTTCTTCTACATAGCTATGCCAAATGGTTCTCCTAGAACAAGACGAAACAGCGTGTTAGTGTCAGACATAGCGTGTACAAGAAGGCTTCGACCAACCCATGTTGTTTGTTAAATGGTCAGATACATATGTTACCCTACACAACATGTTAAATCTTGACTCAACATATATAACATTTGTTTTTATCTATCTGTGTCCTTAGTCACATGGGTGGACACTTGGTCATTGCAACAAGGCATGTATATCCGGTATATGGTGTGTCGCCCTAAAGATTTCCCAAAATAGAGTATCTACCCACATAGTATGTGATGCGGTTAGAGGATACATGTCGTGTACATATAGTACATGATGTGTACTTAATAAAAATAGTTCCTTCCCGAACAGAAGTACACATTGCGTGAATTCATCATTACATGCAGTGTATTCTAGGTTGTTCCAGACAATAAGCCTAAAAAACAGCTCTGAAATCAAGAAAAAAGTGAAATGAAAAATAATGTTCCAAATTCTAATTTTTAATGTGACCATACTCCCCGCGAATCAAAGCTCATCATCTTATATATATCATATATAAACATAGCAGAGTAATGATCCTCCAAATTCTGGTCCATGAGGGCCCATAACAACACATGAACCAAAGTTTGGTGTTCATTCAAATGAATCCATACACAATTCAATACCATATCAATAACAAGTATTCAATCAAGGAAACTATCACAATATCTTGCATATCTAGAACAACATCTATCACAACAATATACATTAACTAATTCATCCAAAATTGCATGGTAAGAATTCATGAAATGTGATCTATAGAAAATGCATATATGATGCATGGGAAGGCATGCCATCATTTCATCATGTTGTAACAAGTGTAGAACCTTAATAATATCAACAATAACAACAGAAAACGTATGAATAACCCAACGGTGAAATAAAATTAATTGTAAAATTGAAAAACCAGAATAATTATTATAAGGATGTAGATTGTGCTTTCCATGTACATGAGTTAGCTACTTCCGTGTATATCTTATTAAAAATTACCTATTTTCATCTTATCACTAGCTATAGAATCTAAACAGTAGGTTAAAATAAAATAATAACTCTGATACCACTTTGTAACGTCCTAGTTATGGAAGCTTCCTAGAGGTACCCCGTAGCTGGTTGGCTACATGGCCAGAAGTTCGTTTCCCCGAATGCCATATGCTACCGACTAGCTGCGAGGGCCTCGGGTGTGATAGTGAGGAAACAAAGCCCTCATTGGAAGAGTAACACAATAGATGTAAAACAGATATACAATAGTCAATTCAGTAACAACATGAAATAAGTAAACAATATAAGACTAAGGTAATAAAAAACTAGAGGACATATATATAATTGGTTCATGATATAAATGTCTAGGAAAATAGCCAAACACGTCACAATTCAAGAATACATAAATATCCAAATTAAAAAAGAAGTGTAATAAAAATCAACCGAATCGCAAGCCTCATCTTGGTCCCATGCTCCCCATATCCACATTAATCATGTACCTGAGGTAGAAGGGTGATTTCCCTTATCTATACCTACAACAATATAATCATTCTGGGCCCAAAATCATGACCCAAATAGGGTTTCAGACAATTAACAATAGGCAACCACCCAAAGATCTATGCCTAAAAGTCAGTGAATATATATGGCACACTATAATCAAAATGAAGCAGTAAAATAGGAAGTTCATATAGTAACAATTCTATAAATTAAAATGCATTCTTTTACATATATCATGTCAGCAGCTAATCAAAAGTAGGTAACCCTCTGGGAAGTACTCACAGCCTAGCCCCTGTAGTTTAACCACAGAAAACACAAGAAAACCTCTGGAAAATACACATAGTCTAACCCATATGGTTCAGCTTTTTCACAGACTCTATGAGGAAGAACTCACTGTTAATTCCCCCTATATTCTTGTATTGGTAACTAAAATGCATTATAGGGAAGAACTAAATGTCCACTTCTATCTTGTGTCCTGCATCAATGATCTTTATACACTCTGAGGAAGCACTTATGTCCATTCCCTCTATGGTCTCACATCCTAACTGTAAAACAGAGATTCTGGGGAAGCCCTCTGTGTCCACTCCCTCTATGGTCTACTACAACAGTTTCCCATAACCATGTGTAAGTCAATCGAAAACAGTAATATATAACAGGAAAATTATACCTTAATAACTACATGGCTAAATAATCTACAGCATAACAGCATGTTAGATAAAAAAATTCACTCCATCCTACAAGCACTAGGAATGGAAATCACATCATCCTAACAGGCTTAACGTGACCAAACGGTCATAAACAAAACATGCATGTGCAAACACTTCCAATGAATATAAATTAACCCTATTAACATTCAATTAACCACTACTCAAGTATAATGGACTAACATGCAACTAACAGGGCTAATTCTGTAAACACGCAATACCATAAACAATGTTATTAGGAACTTTCTCATATATAACTCAAAGACTATCTACAGAACGGCACAAACAACCTACCATGGCCATGTATGATTGATATACACCAGATTTGGCTCTTGGATTTTCATAGAAGGTGGTATATCTAAAATAACATCTAAAACAATCAATTGAGGATAACTCGAAATATAAGATAAATCAGAAAATGTGGTTCAAGAACAAGAGAGAAATCACCGATGTGATTCCAACATGACTGACTATGTTTGACTTGGAAAAGGGATTCTTTATTGTGGGCTTTGGGATGGATCAACACGATATGGATGCTCTTTGTTGAAAAAGGTGAAGAAGAAGATACTTCTGCCAATTTGACGCGACCCAGGTCTATTTAATAAAAAAGAAAGTACACAGTGTGTACATGCCCTTACCAGCCCCCACATTAGGATGTATCTATGTCACCACACATGGATGTGTGCTCAGATGATACACATACAACACACGTCTATGTGCAGAAAGAGAAGACACGATGTGTACATATAAGTACATGGCGTGTACTTCAAAAATATCTACAAAGTCCTCTTTTTCTAAAAAACACCCGAAAAGATAAAAACAAACATGAAAAGAAGATCTCGGTTATTAAAAAAAGATAACACCTATATTGTAGAGAACCAAGCTTGAAATAATTGGAAATTACATTACTTTTTCGTAAAACGTATTTCATGAAACAACCAGACACCCAATGACGGTATTAGTTTAGTTTCTTTGGAAACTCAGAACATAATATTCTAATAAAGGTGAATGATCTTCAACATCTCCCATAAATATCTTCATATTTTTTTTCTAACCTAAAACAATTCTTCATATCCTGGGGAAAACTATTACATAAAATGGGTGAGCTCAAATACTCAGCAAGGGTATGCATGGATAAAATAAAACAAACCATATAAATTTGATCTAAAAAACATGAACATAATGTTTAAACATCAATATCCTGAGTTATGAAATAAATATTGCCAGTATGTAAGGTATAGATCGTAATGGAACATTAATAATAATAAAATAGCATGGTAATAAAACATATAATTGTGGGAAACCACTAATAACATGATATGATTTCCATGGTATGCAATGAATTGCTCCCATGACCATCATAGTGGACAAAGTCCATTACTGAATTGGGTTTACCTGTCGTTCCAGCCATGTATTACTGAACCGTATTTACATGTCATTCCAACCTTGTCTATATCATGAGATATAAATCATTACCCAATGTATTTGAGGGAGATATTTGTCCCTCCCATCCCATAATGAAACCATTTTTTCGTGTGCCACAAAATAAACATAAATCATTCCTCATAACCCAACGAATAAAATGGGTTTCATAAACATCATCCCTTCATAACAAAATCTATATAAAACAATGGATAAAATTTCATCATAAAAAAATCAGACCATGTATATAATAGATATTTTATTATTGAAACATTATTATATTCAAGAATGTCATCATAGATGGAAAATAGTTTCGATAAAACACATGAAATGAATTCTTGAGGAAAATATCATTTTTCTTTCAAATAATTGTTTTTCTCAAAATGATGCGAAATTTAAAATAATAGAATTTTGTAGAAAATAATAATGAAATATTGTATATGAGGATTTATTTAAATACTTTTTTATGAAATCTTAAAAATATGATCACTCCGTATATGTTAAAAAACAATATCCTCGTACTTTTACGGAAAAGTAAAAAAGTGCTTCATATGGAAATTAAAACAATGATTTCTTCCATAACACAAAGTAAAAGTAAAAAATAGGTAAACACATATTTAAAAATACGTGTAATAATAGTAAAAACAATATGAAAACATTTTTAATAAAACCTAGGCATGGATGATAAACATAACCCCAGTAAATACTTTCAAATAATCAATCTCAGAGAAGACTGAGATTGGAATAATTATCCCTTATCTTAGGTCAAATTTATTATGTACATGTCTGAATTTCATGTATAATGATATAAATAATTCCATTTACTTATTCATGAATCAATTTAATTTTTATAAGATCTTATATGATTCACTTACGACTGTATATTACCCGTTCATTTGTCAATTCCATGTTTAAGCAACGTTTTGGGTAATAATCGTTTCTTTTATCGTACGTGATTGGACTTGTTGTTCTTGATATTATCTTGATATAACAACTTTTGGAATGTAAAACATGATTTATATATCATATATGCATTCATTATATATATATAATAGATAGATAGATAAATGAAATACATCATTCATGAATACAGTAGGTCGTACGTACGCATGGACTTTGTTTTTCCATTCCTTGTTGACTTGAATGGAAGTATATAGATGAAAAATACATATATAAAAATTAATCTAGTAGAATTATTTTGTATTATATCTCATTATTATTCATCATATATACTTTATAATCATTCTTTAATGGTTAACATGGAGAATTAATTTCATAGCATCGTGGAGACGATAATCGGTACGTACGTACGAGCAATGATATCATTCCCATAACTATTGAATGGAATTAGAGTGGATGATATAATATCTAATAATTAGTATCATTATATAATAATCATATATAGTAATTATTTACACCATTATACACATCCAAGTATGGTGGTGGTGGAAAAACCAATTACACCATGGCATGGAGACGGTATGTCGTACATACACAAGTGAGGTAATTTCATTTTTTATTGGATGGATAGAAGCTGAAATATTGTTGTTTCATATTCATAATATCTTATCATAATAAAAGTAATAATTTAGATATTACTTAATAATGAAACAAATCATATAGAGATGGTAGATGAAATATAAGTTTGAAAGAATCAGTAAAGGTATTACCTCTTCTTCAACCCGCCTCTTCTGAACCTCCACTTAGGGCACTAAAGAAGGCATTTGAAGAATACCACGACCGATAGTATGTTTATAGACACGTTTATAAGAGAAATGGGAATGTTTTAGAAAAGTTATAAATCTCAAAATGGATTTATGAGAAGTGGTAGGTGGTAACCTTTTATAAGAGAGTAGAGGGGAACTTTTGGAATCCTCCAGAATATTAATTTATAATAAACCCAAACCCCACATAAAAACTACCAAAGTGACTCAATTTGTAATATGAGATAATATTGGGTTGTAAACTCATAAAAAATCGAATTTATACATGTTTTGATTTTATTTTAAGCCTTATCATTTTGATTTATCCTTATTTAAATTATATAATTTTATTTCTGGTAATAATATTCTAAAAATTAAATGGTTATAAATACATACTTATGTGTTTTGAATTGTCCATAATTGGAAACAATTTTAAATTTTGGAATATATAATTTTCAATTTTTATTTGTTTAAATTTTTTGTGATTTTTAAACAATTTAATAATATGTTATTTGTATAAAATATCAAGAGTGTCAATTTTGACACTATTCATTTATTTGAATTTAAATAAAATCCGAACATATGATAGACTTGAACCAAAATATTTAATAGATTTATAACATGTCAAATACATCTACAAAATTCGTGTATCACATTAATTTGTTCATATAATATAATTTTTCATAGATTTAAAACCATTTATTTGATATTTCTCTTAATAAAATAATTAATGCAACATTTTTTTATAATTATTTAATATACTTATTTTTGGTATAAAAAATAAAAATAAAATAACATGATAAATATAATTATACTATATTTAATAGTAATAATTTTTGTCTAATTTATCTTCTAAAACACCCATATTTTAAAATTTTATCTTTATTAAATTATGAAGGTGACATCTTTGACATCATTTTAAATTAAATAATATAAATGTCATAATATCTTTTATAAGGCTCTAAATGGTCTGAAAGTCTACACGTGGATGATTATGGGTTATATATACTCTACCAATAAGTTTTGGTCTAGTGTTTTCTGTTATTGATGGGTATTATGATTTTAATTAAAACTATATTACTAATTTTTCACTAAATAAATAATTTCTTCATCATTAATGAATAAGGTTTTAATGTAATTTTATATTAATAAAAACATAAAAATAAATTACCATGATAAATAAAAACAAATTATATTTCAAATGAGTATTTATAAAAAAATTTATATTACCTATATACTAATATTAAAAATTCTTTATTATTTAATGTTTGAGTAAGATATATTTCACTTTCCTTTAAATAATATAAATTAAAGGTCTTAATCTCATCCAAGTGGGTTCCAATAGATACCATTTCGACCCAAGTGTATTTAATGACGAAATATAATCATTGAATTATATTATCTCAAGTTTTATTGTAATTTTATAATATTAATTTTACACTTAATTACCTGATTTAACATTAACTGTAGTTAATTAAATTTACCATTTTTACTTTTCATAATGTATAAAAATAAAATTATCCTATTAACATAAATTGGACCTACTAATTTCAAATATTGATTCCATTTTTAAAAATTCAATGAACAAAAGTTGTGGTAATTAATTAAAAAAATATTCCTATTGTTGAAAAAAGGGATTTTATTTAAAACATTTCAAAATATTGAAATGTTTTTACATATTAATTTTATGAAAAATTAATGATAATGACATAAAATATATAAAATGGAAAAATATATTCTGTTTATACTTCAAAAAAATTCAATATTATAATTTAACCATATAAATTATCCCAATGAAGATAGTTTTTTTAAATTAAAATTTAGCACATTTTTACTATTCATCTAAATATGATGTTTATCAGAATAATGTCGAAAATTTATCCAACATAAATTTTTAAATCCTAATTAATAATAAGATGTTTAATTTTTCAAATTTGACTCATAATATTTTCGAAAATTACATTTAATATGGGTGCTCCATTAATAGGCGACAAAAGTGCCTTTTTTTAAAAATACTTCTTTGATCCGAAAAATTAATATTGTTCTCATACCATGTTCTAGAAAATATGTAACATGAATGATAATGTTATAAAATAAAAAATTTTCTTAATACTATTCATAATGGGTAGTTCAGATTAATATTATAATAATATATCGTTGTTTATTATAACTTTGTATTGCGTATAATGCAAGCCATTGAAAAAGGTCTCTTTTTCCTGTAATGCACGACAAGTCAGTGTTGCGTGAAAGATTCCATTGGTGTTTCATATAACATAATATAATATTATTTTGTTGAACAATAACTATATTCAATGTTGGATTCTATCAAAAGAACTTGAAATTGTGCGTAAAATAAGCCAATAATAGTGTTGTGTATACTGCAAACTAATATGGTGTTTCCTATAGAGAAAACTAATCTTGGTGTAGAATAAAACACAAGACATCATCAAAATTAAAAATTATATTTCTCAAAAAAAATCAGGGTATTACTTTCTACCCCCCTTAAAATGAATTTCTCCATCGAAATTCGTTGGGGTTATAAATGGTTCAATACATGAAAGTTTCATTCATATAAACCCACATCATAAAATGGAATACTAAAACATATTTTTAAAAATTTATATATGAAATATAATGGTTACCCCAATTAACGAATCATCGGGTTTCCACATAGAATAACATGGGTGAAAACATGGATATAGAAGGGAAATATAACAATTATGTTCTGATAGAGAGTGGTAGAAAACATGGCTATAAAAAACCAACAATCCCAATACCATAAATTCTGGATTATCTAAGGTGACATCTCATTCATCAGATAATAAGGTACTAGGATAACATTTTTGTTTTCATGATCTGTACCCTATATTTGAAGAATTTTTGATGAGAATAAATACTTACTTGATTTTTGTACAATTTCACAGTTGTTTTTACCTTGACCATTTTCCACTCCATTTCATATAAAAATAAATAAGGTTGAATTTTTCAATCATGAAGTGTTATAAGATCATGTGATAGAATGATATGTCATTCCATCTGTCTCAACAAAAAGTTAGTATAGGTAATCAAAGATTCACATGTCCATCAATGGTGAGATTAATCATATATGGTTCCAAAAATGGACTTATACATCATCTATCATACTGCTTAATAAAATAAAAATAATTTTAACTAACCAGGGACTTACTGTAGGCTAGTGGTAGAAGATAAATTCCTGCCGTACTTCGGTTGTGGGTTCGATTCCATCAACATTTTCTGATGTGATGGGTTGTCGCACATCCTGCATATTTTTTTTCTAAAACTACACTATTATAACATTCTAGATATAATATTTAAAAAAATTTATAGACTTAAACAATAATATCTGATTTCCAACATAATCCATTCCAATCTTTAAGCGTATCCATAATACTTTTGTCCAATCTCATAGTATAAATAAAACAATTACTATAAAGGTCATCCGCCAAGCATTGAAAACCATCATTTATCCCCTATATATCATAAGATATATCTTCTTGGTCACATTCCAAATATTTGAGTTCCTTAATCATGTATTATCATTAAACTTGAATTAACATATAATCATAGGGAAAACATTAATGTTGTAAAAAGATAAGTCTTTACACATTCCAAAATCTCTAAACTTCTATATACTAAAACAATGATATCACTTTGACCTTATATCATTCATGAGATCATTAATACTATCAAACATTTCATTATCTCTTTATCCCTTCATTATGAACATATTAGGTGATTTCCAAAAATATCTGTATAACCTTTCATGTTTACCAGTACCATTCAAAAAAATATTTTTAAAAACATAAGGAAAAACAATATATTAACAGTCCTTTGATGTTTCTTTATTCCATTGTACCATTAAATTACCTATACAACATTAATCTTAATAAACATACAATCATTCCACTACCTACTTTAACCATAGACTAAGCTTCATCATTTTATTCATCAATACTTCTTTCATCTCATATATCATTTGTTGTCTCTTCATCATCAGCAACAAAAATAATACCCATACGACCATTATTATTCTCCTCATGATATGTTACCTTAGGTCATCGATTTGCATAATTCCCATACATTCCACATTTAAAACATTTAACCATTGTTGATGTCTTAAAAATACCATTATCCTTGTCCATTGTGTTAACTGATCCTTTTCCTTTGTAATTACTGGATTTGTGTCTTTCTTTTCCAAAACCAAAGCATATTTTAGTTCCTTTGAATCATTCTTCATAATGCCACATCCCACAAAATTTACTTTAGGGAAATTGAACATTCATTCCTCTATGATTATCATTAAACTCCATATTTCTCTTATTAGCTGAGTTAGGGAACATACCAATGTTTAGATTATTGATCAACTAAGAAGATTGTTGATTAGGGATAACAACGATGCTTCACCTTCCAAGTCCCGTTTCATTTGTTTTCCCATGAGTAATATCATTTCATTGTCTATCATATTCTCCATTAACATGAATCATCCAATTTCCAGCCATTTTATAAAAACCTAAAAGAATTGTGTGAGAGGAAAAAAATATACTAGAAAAACAACATAATAAAGGGGGATTACATTCAATCTCTAACATCTTAGGATTAATCTTAGGTTATTCATGATTGTAATCATAATTCTAGGATTCTAACCTACACATATACTTAACCTTAAGGACATCCCTAGACACACATTAGATATATCACTAGGGATCTAACTAAAGTTTTCGTATCATATTTTCCAAAGGATAAATAACCCTTAGCTATGATAACAACTGTAGTGTAACATCCAAGTAAGTAATGAATAATAGATATTTTTATCTATGCCTAATAATGAATTAAATAGTGTTTTAGAGGCTTAAAATGAGAATAAATCCAATCTTAAGCATGGAATACACTAATATTTTTAAAAGATTGCTTTACTGCCTTTTGATGGAAAACCATTTTTAAATAAAACTTCTGACAATTTTATAAGATCTATTATTCAAAATACACTTAATATTTATGATTGGGACATTGAAAATTACATTGGATAATTTTTTGTTATTTTTCAGACAATGTTCATTTTTTTAATGAACAGTGAAAAATACTACATTTTACATCAAAACTGCTTTTTCATCTAACTTAATTATATGGTTAGATTATCTTTTGATTTTGTTTTAATGTTAAATAAGAATATATTTTTACTGTTTAATCCAATAGTGGTCATTGTAATTAATTTCACTTTGAAATTTGACTTAAACTAGTGTCAATCTTTTGATACTTATTGTTTCATAAAAACACGCTATTTTCTATGACAGTGGGAATTAATTATTAAATTAATTAATGTAACTTATATTTATTGAATTTTTTAAAATAGATATCATTTTTGAATTCATAATATCAAATATAGCTTAGGGTGATGTTTTAGTATTTTTCTGAAAAACATCAATTTTTGATGAATAGTGAAACCACTAAGTGGTACTTATAAAAACTGATTTTTCGTTTAAATGAAATTTTACAACCTCTGTGTTTTGAATTTCAAAAATCCTACATACATGGTTTTAATTAATAAGTAAATTTTTGTTCAATGGGCTTAAAATAAGTTTTTGTGAATAGTAGATTTTAAGTTTTTAATCGCGATTAGAGGTAATTAGTGTAATTTAAGGTAATTTTTTTTAATAATATGAAATGACATATAAACATGTCCTACCCTTATTGGATGTGTCATGGACGACCAAGAAAACCCATGGGTTGATTTTTGGTACCCCATGGAGCAACTTGGGTAAGATAAAGACATTAATGCCTTTTATTTAAAGTAAAAGTAAAAATGACACAAACATGAGTTGTTTTAATAAAAAAAATTAAATGGGGTTATACAAGTCATATTTTTTACTATAAATAGTCATTGGAAAGACAAAAATATTTAGGACATCATAATATTTTGTTATAATTTTTAGACATTAAATAAATAAAAAAATTTATGACACCATGATGATGCAGCGATTACCTCATTATTTTACGATTTAAATAAAATGAAAAGAAAATGTCAAATCTAAGACCTAAACATGTCAAAAACCTATTTAATTTGTGTATTTTGAACTATTATCACCTTATCCTAGAAATATAAAATTTTGGGACCTTTTAAATCCGAAAAGATTTTTATAATAAAGTTTCATTTTATACCATTCCAAGAGTACCCCTCCTCTCCTCTTATAAAAGGCCCCCACCTCAACCACCTTACCCACACTTCCAAAGCCTTTGGCTCGGCCAAACCCTGCCCATTTTGTCTCTCTACATCCCTATATAACTCTTAGAAGCCTCACATTGGGAAGAAGTCTTCCCAAGGAAGCCTTTGAGCTCAAATAAAAAAGAGTTACCCGATTTAAAGGTAGTGTCTTCTTCTGTGTTCTTATGTATTATTTTTCTTCTCCAAACCCCTAAACTATTTTTATTCAATTATTTTGTAACAACACCAGTATCTTCCATATACTAAGATGTTGTTATAAGAAGGATTATAGCTACAATTACACACACCTACATCTAATGGTAAAAGAACATCCTATTTCTGTGGATAGAGATTTTCTACCTCACGAAATGACGATTGTTCAATATTCTTCTAACTCCTTCAAAGGTGGCCATTAATATTTCACTATATTTATATATGACATATAATATGTTTATGTTTTCCTTAATCTTCTGTATTTTTCATTTATGGAATACCTTTATAACTTCCATTATGGGTATACGTGATATCTTCAATTTAGGAAGTGCGGACTACTGCCCCCTCAATGTGATTTGATTAGTTAATTACATATGTGGGAAATATAAAGGATGTAATTAATGATATTATATATGATATTATACTCGAATTATAATATACCTTCACATCATTATGATTATATTCCATAAAATACGAAATAGAAATGAAAGCAGCGTTCATGCGTATGTACGGCTTACCATCTCCATGAATGGTGCATTTCATTTCCTACCTCTAAACGTTGTGTAATAATATAACTGAATGTATATACAGGATATATATGATATATATGATATATATGATATATACATCATGAGTATAACTCTGGATATAATGGATACATGAACAACATGTAATTATAAAGAGCATATTCTGACTCAAGTACCAATGATCGTTAAAATGACCGTTATTAACTTAAATAATTGCATAGTGTTCATGACATGGTAATAAGTGATATAAAAGGAATACTGAACTGGAAAAAGGTTCTTAAGCAAGTAAAAGGTAACCCAAGTTTAGTATTCAGGAGGTTAAAGAACGATCAAGTCAAGTCAGACCTGAGGTATGGGACTTCATCTCAATCTCCTTTCATTGAGGCATATTTTGTTTTATACACAACCTTCTTTTTTATGGTGTGTAAAACCCTTTGACTTTTACATTTATTCAAAAGGAATATTTTTTATATGAAGAGTTTACTAAATGAAAAAAGGGAATGTTTTTGTCATACGTATGTGGAGATAACGACTTTTCTGCCGTCGTGACCATTATTTGAGTATCGGCTTCCTCTACAAGCCATACCGTTTTTTGAAAGAAAAATAAATATCATGTTTTACTTTTCTTTTATTTTGGTATTGAAATTTTTTTTCATAATGTTTTTTTATATCAATGTGTTGTATTGACATCTTGTGATTGAAATGTGGAAATGTTATGTTTCCTTTATGCATGTATTATATGGTATGACTATGTTATGGTTCTTGGGAATTGTTATGAAGACGGGTGGTTCCGTGATAAAATAACAGCGGGTGAGCCCGATATATCTCTCCAATTCATTGGGTAATGCGAATGAGTTAAACGTTAAGGTTTCTCTGAAGAGATTTAGGGAATATACGGTGATGGGTATTCCAAACGTTACAAAGAGGGTTACTCCCTACGTAAGAATGTTATGAATGCCTCAAGTTACCCTTATGTCTTATGATTTCTATGATTTATTCATGATTTGATGAGGTATGTTAAAGTGCTTCTGTTTTATGGGTAAAGTATGATTTCATTCTTATGTATATATGTACTCATGTTTCCTTTCCAAATTTTTATATCCTTTACTGAGCTTTTTATGCTCATCCCACGTTTTTGAAATGTTTTTCACAGGTTAAGGGAAGGGTACATGATATGATGATAGTGTCATGGAAGTGTGAAGAAAGAATCCATGTTTTATTTTAAATATGTTTCATTGATGGTAAAAATGAATACTATCTTTTATGTAACCACTTTGTTTAAATGTGGAATGTAATGAATGTTTTATGATCTAATTCTCTAAAACTCTAAACCTAAAAATATCATCAATGTGTAATCTTGTAATAACTCAAGATTAAGTGTGTTTTATGGCTGGGGCCATATAGTTTGTATCAGAGGTCGGTTTGGATAACTTTCGGAGTTATAATTTTATTAAATGATTTTCCAAAAATAATTTTTTATGCTAAAATTGAAATGATATAGAATTTGAAGATTACCATGTTGCTTCATCTAAGACTTGTTTGTTTAGAATGGTTTTCCATAGAGGAAATAGGGAAGCAGTGCTAGGAAGGCATACATAAGGAAATAACCTTCCGAATCAGCATCCTGAGATGGTCAGAATTGGAAATGAACAGTTTGTTGCAGTAATGGAACAGTTGACTCATGTGATAAATGGTGGTGGTATCCATGCATGAGATCAGCCAGATCAACCGCAGAGGAACATGTCAGTGGTGGAACATTTCATGAGGTAACATCCCCCATCATTCAGAGGATCATCTGACCCTGTGCTAGCTGAAGGGTTGATTAAAGCACTGGAGAATATTTTCAATGTGTTTAGACAATCAAAAGGTCAGTCTTTCTATTTACAGTTTAGAGGGTGAAGCAGATCAGTGGTGGTCCATGGTTAAAAATATCATGGACGCTGATGAGATTGATGCTCTCGACTGGGATGAATTAAAATGTATGTTTCTTGAGAATTATTTTCCTCAGGCTGTTCAACTTAGGATGGAAAAGTAATTCTTTTAATTGAGGAAATAGGAAGACTCAGTGGCTGCCTATGAAGAAAGGTTCACTCAATTGGCAAGGTATGCTCCAAATTTTATCTGAGACCTTGATAGTAAAAATCAATCATTTTTACTCATGAATAAAGCCAAAATATCAAAGGGCATTAGCTTCTCCTGAGTTCAAAAGTTATGAAAAGCTTGCTCGATGTGCTGAGAAGGTGTGAATGGAGTTTTCCGATGATCAAGTGTTCTATAACAAACAATGGAAGAAGAGAACGAGGTGGCAGGAGAAAGGAAAGAATTATTCAAAAAAGTCTGATGGTAAGAAAACTAAGTTTCCAGTTTGTGAAAAATGTGGGAAAAGGCATCCTGGGGAATGTCTTCTGAATTCTGGAAAGTGCTACCGATGTGGTAAGATGGGACATAAGGCTCTTGATTGCACTTAAAAAGATCAAGGTGATGGTAAGTCCAAATTTGATTTATAGTTAGTAAAATGTTTTAAGTGCAATCAGATGGGTCACTTTTCAAACAAGTGTCCGACAAAGAGCTTGAGTGATGGGAAGAAGTTAGACTACAAGCTGAATGGGGTGGTGAAATCCTTTTCAACTACTTCAACAGATGTCGGGCCATAAAATGAAGTTATATTAGCTACTTTGATTGTTTTTTCAGATTATGCCAGTGTGTTGTTTGATTCGGGGTCTACACATTCTTTCATCTCTGAAACCTTTTCTAGTAAAATGGGAATACCATCTCAAGAAATGACTCCTGAACCTGTGGTTAAAACACCATGGGGAAATGTTGAGGCAAAAATAATTTATATGAATCTTCATGTCCTTATCCGTGGAAAGAACCTACTTGAAAACCTAATTATTTTACCTCTAGTAGAGTTTGATGTTATCCTGGGTATGGATTGGCTCTCTATTTACCATGCTAAGATTGACTGTAGAGATAAATAAGTTTCTTTTCAGAATGTCTTTCAGTTTGTGTACAAGAATGAACCCTTAATTTTGATAACATATCAAGAGGCTGAGAAACTTGTAAAAGATGGAAATGAATGTTACCTTGCACATTTCGTTGAAAATAAAGGAACTGTTCATATTAATGATGTGCCAGTGGTAAATGAGTATCTTGATGTTTTTCCTGATGAGTTTCCTTGAATAATACCAGATCGGGAAGTTGAATTTACTGTTGGCTTAGTTCCTGATGCTAATCCAATTTCAAAACCACCTTATCGAATGGCTCAAAGTAACCTTTTAGAGTTGATGGAGCAATTGCATGATTTATTAGAGAAAGGTTTCATTCGACCTAGAAAATCACCATGGGGTGCTCCTATTTTATTTGTTAAAAAGAAATATGGTTCGATGAGACTTTTCATTGATTATAGAGCCTTGAATAACATTACTGTTAAGAACAAGTATCCTTTTCCTCATATCGATGATTTTTTTGATCAGCTCCAGGGAGCACAGTTTTTTTCAAAGATTGGCCTGAGATCGGGGTACCATCAGTTGAAGGTAAAGGAAGCAGATGTTCTGAAGACTTCGTTTCGTACAAGATATGGCCAGTATGAATTTGTAGTAATGCCTTTTGGGCTAACCAATGAACCTGTTGTATTCATGGACTTAATGAATATAATTTTCCATGAGTTCTTGGATAAGTTTGTGGTGGTTTTCATTGATGATATTTTGGTGTTTTCTAAAAGTAAAGAGGGGCATGAAAGTCATTTAAGGGTTATCATGAAAACCTTCAAAGAAAAGAAACTGTATGGAATGTTCAGAAATTGTGAGTTTTTGGTTGCAACAATTTTCTTTCCTTGGTCACATTGTTTCTAAAGATGGGATAACTGTTGATCCTGAAAAAAGAATGATTGTTGAAGAATGGCAAGGACCCACAAATGAAACTGAGATTCGTAGCTTCCGTGGTTTGGAAGGCTATTACAGATGGTTTGTTAGAAATTTTTCTCCGTTATCTAGTCCAATTACTAAGAAAACGCGGATGGTTGTCAAGTTTACCTGGACAAAAGAATGCGATGATTGTTTTCAGGAACTGAAAAGAAGATTGTTGAATTCTCCAGTTTTAGCACTACCTTCCTGGAATGGTGAGTTGGTTATCTACAGTGATGATTCATTGAAAGTACTTGGTTGCGTCCAAATGAAGAATGATCAGGTAATTTCTTATGCTTCACGACAGTTGAAAACTCATGAGGTAAATTACCCTACACATGATTTGAAATTAGCTACTCTAGTTTTCGCATTAAAAATTTGGGGGCATCATTTGTATGGAGTAAAGTGTGAAATATATTCTGATCACAAAAGTTTAAAGTATATATTCACTCATAATGAATTGAACATGAGATAGAGGAGATGACTAGAATTAATCAAGGATTATGATTGTACAATTCATTACCATACAGGAAAAGAAAATAAAGTAGCGGATGCTTTGAGTCGAAAAAGTAATGCTTCATTAACAATGTTGTGTTTGGAATGTGATCCATTGGTTAAGGATTTGATGAACATTGGCATAGAAGTTGTTGGTGTAGGATGCCCTTCTGTTTTGTTTCACGTATCATGGAAATCTTCTCTATCAGATAGAATCAAGTAATCACAGAAGCAAGACAGTGAGTTGTAGAAAAAGGTAGAGCTGGTTCAGAAAGGTAAGTTGCCTGAATTCAACATTGATTATGATAGTGTTTTGAGATTTGGGAAGAGATTGTGTGTGCCTTGTGATTCACAGTTGAAGAGGGAGTTGTTATGTGAATCTCATAGTTCTCCATTTTCAGTTCATCCTGGTAGTACTAATATGTACAGAGATCATTGAGAGTATTACTGGTGGGATGGAATGAAAAGAGATATTGCTGATATTACAATGAAGTGTTTGACTTGTCAAAAGGTTAAAGCAGAGCGGCAGATACCGAATGGGATGCTCCAGCCTTTAACAGTACTAGAGTGGAAATGGGAAAATATATATATGAACTTCATTGTGGGATTGCCGAAGACATATCAAGGTAATAATGCAATCTGGGTTATTGTTGATCGCTTGACTAAATCTGCTCATTTTCGTGCTATACGATATAATTTTTCCCTAGATCAACTTTCCCGTTTGTATCTTAAAGAGATAGTCAGGTTACATAGAGTTCCTCTCTCCATTGTATCTGACCGTGATCCCAGGTTCACTTCTATCTTTTTTGGAAATTCCTTGAGAAGTTGTTGGGTACGAAATTAAATTTTAGTACAACTTTTCATCCTCAGTCAGATGGGTAGTCAGAACGAACAATTCAGACATTGGAGGATATGATACGTTCTTGTTTGATGAATTATCAGGGAAGTTGGGTCCAACATCTTTCTTTGGATGAATTTTCATATAATAACAGTTTTCATTCCAGTATACAGATGGCACCATTTGAGGCATTATATGGGAAGCGATGTCAAACTCGAGCTTTCTGGGATAAAGTGGGTGAAAGGAAGCTGATGGGACCAGAATTGGTAGAAGAGATGGCAGAAAAAGTTCATTTGATACAGAAACACATGAGAACATCTCAGAGTAGGCATAAAAGTTATGCGGATAACCGGAAGAAGGATCTATCTTTTGAGGTAGGTGATCATGTTTTTCTCAAAGAATCACCATGGAAAAGTGTGATGCAATTTGGTAAGAAATTAAAGATGAGTAAATGGTTCATAGGACCATATGAAATTCTGGAGAGAGTTGGATCTGTTGCATACCGAGTGGCTTTAGCTCCGAGTTTATCTCAGTTACACAATGTTTTTCATGTTTCAATGTTAAGGAAGTACATGCCAGATCCATCACATGTTTTGAGTCCAGAGGTAGTTCAGTTGGAATAGAATCTATCTTATGAGGAACTACCGGTCCAGATTCTTGACCATAGGGAGCAGTTGTTACGGAATAAGGTGATTCATCAGGTAAAGGTTTTGTGAAAAAACCATATAGTTGAAGAGGCAACATGTGATTCTGAAAATGCAATGAGGTCTAAATACCCCCACTTATTCGATAAGTAAATAAATTGCCGGGACACAATTTTATAAAGGGGGGAAGGATGTAACATCCCAAGTATGTAATGAATAATTGATATTTTTATCTATGTCTACTAGTGAATTATATAGTGTTTTAGAGGCATAAAATTAGAATAAATCCAATCTTAAGCATGGAATACACTAATATTTTTAAATTATTGTTTTACTGACTTTTGATGGAAAACCAATTTAAAATAAAAAATTTGACAATTTTATTATCTCTATTAGTCAAAATACACTTATTATTTATGATTGGGACATTGAAATTTACATTGGATCATTTTTTTGGTATTTTTCTGACAATGTTCATTTTTTAATGAATAGTGAAAAATACTGCATTTTACATCAAAACTGTTTTTTCATATAATTTAATTATATGGTTGTATTATCTTTTAAATTAGTTTTAAAGTTAAAATAGAATATATTTTTACCATTTAATACAATAGTGGTTATTGGAATTAATTTCACTTTGAAATTGGACTTAAACTAGTGTAAATCTTTTGATACTTATTGTTTCATAAAAACACGCTATTTGCTCTGACAACAGGAATTAATTATTAAATTAATTAATGTAAGTTATATGTTTTGAATTTTGTAAAGTATATTTCATTTTTTAATTCAGAATATCAAATATATCTTAGGGTGATGTTTTGGTATTTTTCTGAAAAACTTCAATTTTTTATGAATAGTGAAACCACTAAGTGGTACTTATAAAAACTAATTTTTCATTTAAATGAAATTTTACATCCTCTGTGTTTTGAATTTCAAAAATCTGACATACATGGTTTTCATTAAGAGGTAAAATTTTGTTCAATGGGATTAAAATAATTTTTGGGTGAATAGTAACTTTTATGTTTTTAATCGCGATTAGAAATAATTAGTGTAATTTAAGGTAAAACTAATGTTTTAATAATATGAAATGACCTAAAAACATGTCCTACCATTATTGGATGTATCGTGTCCGACCAAGACAACCCATGGGTCGATTTTTGGGACCCCATGGAGCCACATGGATATGATAAAGACATTAATGCCTTTTATTTAAAGTAAAAGTAAAAATTACACATACATGAGTTGTTTTACTAAAACAATTTTGAAATGGGGTTATAAAAGTCATAGTTTTGACTATAAATATTCATTTAAATATACAAAGATTTCATACATCATGATATTTTTTTTATAATTTTTAGACATTAAATAAATTAAATTATTTTTGACACCATGATGATGCAGTGATTACCTCATTATTTAATGATTAAAATAAAATGTAAAGATAGTGTAAAATATAAGACCTACAAATGTCAAAAACTAGGTGGATGGGTGGATTTAGAACTATTATCACCTTATCCTAGAAATATAAAATTTTGGGACCTTTTAAATCTGAAAATAATTTTATAATAATGTATCCTTTTATACCTTTCCAAGAGTTCCGCTCCTCTCCTCTTATAAAAGGCCCCCACCTCTACCACCTTACCCACAATTCCAAAGCCTTTGGCTCGGCCAACCCCTGCACATTTTGTCTCTCCACATCCCTATTTAACTCTTAGAAGCCTCACATTGGGCATAAGTCTTCCCAAGGAATCCTTTGAGCTCAAATCAAAAAGAGTTACCCGATTTAAAGGTTGTGTCTTCTCTTGTGTTCTTATGTTTTATTTTTCTTCTCCAACCCCCTAAACTATTTTTTTCAATTTTTTTGTAAAAAAATCAGTATCTCCCATATACTAGGATGTTGTTATAAGAAGTATTTGAGCTACACTTACACACACCTACATCTAATGGTTAAAGAACATACTGTTTCCGTGGATGGCGTATTTCTGCCTCACGAAACGATGATTGTTCAATATTATTATAACACCTTCAAAGGTGGCCATTAAGATGTCACTATATTTATATATGATATATAATATGTTTATGTTTTCCTTAATATTCGGTATTTTTCATTTATGACATATCATTATGGCTTCCATTATGGGTATACGTGATATCTTCATTTTAGGAAGTGCAGACTACCGCCCCCTCAAAGTGATTTGATTCGTTAATGCCATATATGGGACATATAAAGGATGTAACTAATGATATTATATATGATATTATACTGGAATTATAATATAACTTTACATAATTTTGATTCCTTTTCATAAAATACGAAATAGAAATGAAAGTAGCATTTATGAGTACGTACGGCTTACCGTCTCCATGAACGGTGTATTTCATTTCTTACCTATAAACATTGTGTAATATTATAAATGCATGTATATAATGGATATATATTATATATATGATATATAAATCATGAGTATAACTCTTTATATAATGGATACATGAACAACATTTAATTATAAAGAGAATATTTTGACTCGAGTGACAATGATCGTTAAAACGACCGTTATTAACTTAAATAATTTCATAGTGTTCCTGACATGGTAATAAGTTATATAAAAGGAATAATGAACTTGAAAAAGGTTCTTAAGAAAGTATAAATTAACTCATGTTTATTATTCAGGAGGTTAAAGAACGATCGAGTCAAGTCGGACCCGAGGTATGGGACTTCGTCTCAATCTCCTTTCATTGAGGCATATTTTGTTTTATACACAACCTTCTTTTAAACGGTTTATAAACCCCTTTGACTTTTACCTTTACTCAAAAGGAATCATTTTTATATAAAGAGTTTATTAAACGACAAAAGGGAATGTTTTTTTCGTACGTATGCGGCGACAATGAATTCTCCGCCGCTGTGACCATTATTTGAGTTTCGGTTTCCTCTGCAAGCCATACCATTTTTTTAAAAGAAAAATAAATATCTTATTTTACTTTTATTTTATTTTGGTATTGAAAATGACTTCATGATATTTTTTTATATCAGTGTGTTTTATTGATATCTTGTGATGGAAATGCAGAAATGTTTTGTTTCCTTTATGCATGTATTAGGTTGTACAATTATGTTATGGTTCTTGGGCATTGTTATGAAGACGGGTGGTTCCGTGATAAAATATGGGCATGTGAGCCCGATATAGCTCTCCAATGCATTGGGTAACGTTAAGGAGTTAAACATTAAGGTTTCTCCGCTGATATTTAGGGAATATACTGTGATGGGTATTCCAAACGTAACGAAGAGGGTTACTCCCTACGTAAGAATGTTTTGAATGCCTCAAGTTACATTTATGTCTTATGATTTCTATGATTTATTCATGATTTGATGAGGTATGTTAAAGTGATTATGTTTTTGGGTAAATTATGATTTCATTCTTATGTATATATGTACTCATGTTTCCTTTCCAAATTTTTATATCCCTTTCTGTGATTTTTATGCACATCCCATGTTTTTGAAATGTTTTTCACAGGTCGAGGGAAGGGTTCATTATATGATGATATTGTCAAAGAAGTGTCAAGAAAGAATCCATGTTTTATTTTAAATATGATTCCGTTGATGGGAAAAATGAATACTTTCTTTTATGTAACCAATTTGTTTAAATGTGGAATGTAATGAAAGTTTTATGATCTAATTATCTAAAACTCTATACCTGAAAAGATCCTCAATGTGTAATCTTGTAATAACTCAAGATTAAGTAAGGTTTATGGTTGGTGCCTTATATGTAGAGACCCAATCTTGACATACATGGAAATTACATTACTTTTCTAGAAAACTAAATACATGAAACAAACATATGCACAATTACTATATTATTTCAGTGTCTTTGTAAAATTGGAACATAATTTCTAATAATGGTGAAAGTTCTTCAAAAACTCCCATAAATATCTTCCCCTTTAGTTTTCATACCTAAAATGTTTCATTATAACCTATGGAAAATAAAATATAAAAAGGGTGAGCTCAAATTCCCAGTCAGGGTATGCATGGATGAAATAAAACAAACCATATACATTTGATCTTAAAAACATGAACATAAGGTTTAAATATTAATATCATAAGTTATGAAATATATATTGGAAGTACGTAACAAATAGATCATAAAGGAACATTAATCAAGATAAAATATCATGGGAATAAAACATGTATTTTTGAAAACCATTAAGCACATGATATGATTTCCATAGTAGCCATGGCATTGCTTCCAAGACCATCATAGTGGAAAAAGTCCATTACTGAACTAGGCTTACATTCCATTCAAGCCATGTATTACTGAACCATTTTTACATTACATTCCAGCCATGTATATCTCAACCGATATAAATAATTACAAAATTCATTGGAGGGAGATATCGGTCCCACCGATCTCAAAATGTAATAATTTTTTCGTGTGCCTCAAAATAAACACAAATCATTCATCATAACCCAACGAATAAAATGGGTTTCATAAACATCATCCCATCATTACCTAATCAATATAAAACAGTGGATATAATTTCATCATAAATGAAATAAAATCATGTAAATAATAGAGATATTATTCTTGAAACATAAGCATATTTTAGAGTGTCATCATAGATGGAAAATAGTTTTGACAAAACACTTGTACTGAATTCTTCAGGGAAATATCCTTTCCTCTTTCAGATCATTTTCTTTTCTGAAAATGATGTGAAATTTAAAAGATAAGATTTTTTTAAAAATAATCATGAAATCTTAAAGAGGAAGCTTTATGTAAATAAGGATTTATGAAATTGTTAAAATCCAATCATGATGTATAAGTTATGAAACATTCTCCCCATACATTTTTCGAAAAAGTCAAAAAGTACCTCATATGGTCAACAAAAGAAAGATTCCTTCCATACCACATTGTAAAAGTAAAAAAAGGTAAACACGACTTTAAACATACATGGATGAATAGTAAAAACTTAATGAAAACATTTTTTATAAAACATGAACATGGATGATAAATATAACCCCAGTAAATACTTACAAATAAACAATCTTAAATACGAACGAGTTTAGAATAATTATCCATTACCTTATGTCCAATTTCTTTTGTACAAGTTCGAAACTCTTGTATAATGATATAAGTAATGTAATTGACTTATTCAAAAATCATTTTCAATTTTATGATATCATATATGATTCACTTACGCCTTTATATATATGTTCATTTTTCAATTCCATGTAGAAGCAACGTTTTGGGTGATAATCGTTACATTTATCATATGTGTTTGGACTTCTTGTTATGGATATTATCATGATTTAATTACTTCCAGAATGTAAACATGATTCATATATAATATATACATTCATTACATATATATATAGAATGATAGATAGATAAATGAAATTAAATACACTGTTCATGGAGACAGTAGGCATTACGTATGCATGAATGGTGTTTTCCATTGTTTATTGACTTGAATTGAAGTAAGTAGATGAGATATATATATATATATATATATATCTAGTAGCATTATTATGTCATATATCTCATTATTATTCACTATATATACTTTATAATCATTCTTGAATGGTTAAAATAGATAATAATTCGCATCACGTCATGGAGATGGTATTCCATACGTACGCACAAGCGTTGATATCATTCCCGTAATTATTGAATGGAATTTGAGTGGATGATATAATATCTCATAATTAGTATCATTCTATTATAATAATATATTGTTATTATTTCCACCATTATACCTATCCAAGTAAGGTGGTGGTGGAAAAACAGATTGCACCACGGCGTGGAGACTGTAAGATGTACGTTTGCACGCACGATGATTTTATTTTTTATAGGACGGATAAAAGGTGACTATGGTTGTTTCATATTCATAATAACATATCAGTATAGAAGTGATACTGGAGTTATTACTTAATAATCAAACAAATCATATTGTGGAAGTAGAAGAAGAAATAAGTTTTAAATAATCGGTAAAAGATATTACCACTTCTTTGAAGGGACTCTTCTAAACCTCCTCTAAGGGCACTACATTTGGTCTTTTATGAAGACCATGACCTATAGTATGTTTCTAGATAAGTATATAAGGTAACTTTTCATGTTTTGGCCGATTTTTAAAGCTCATAATGGATTAAAGAGAAGAGGGGGGAGGTTCCCTTTTATAAGAGAGTAGAGGGGCACTTTCTGAAACCTCCAAAATATTAATTTATAAAAAACTCAAAACCCACTTAAAAAACATCGAAAGATACTAAAATTAGAATATGTGATAATATATGGTTTTAATCTCATCAAAAAAACAAATTTAGACATGTTTTGAATTTATTTTAAACCTAATAATTTTGATTTATCCTTATTTAATCCATTTAATTTTATTTGTGGTAATAATATTCTAAATTTTAAATGGTTATAAATGCTTACTTATGTGTTGTGAATTTTACAGTATTGGATAATTTATAAAATTTAACATCATATAAATTTCAATTTTTAATTTTTACATATTTTTTGGGATTTGAAAATAATTTAATAGAATGTTATTTTTATAAAATATCAATATTGTCAATTTAGACACTATTCATTTATTTGAATTTAAATAAAATCCAAACAAGTGATTGTGTCTAACCAAAATATTTAATAGTTTCCAAACATTTAATATGCATTTATAAAATTTGTGGATCACATTAACTAGTGTATATAATATTTATTTTAATATTTTTAAAACCATTTATTAGACATTTCTCTTAATAAAATAATTACTACAACATTTTTGTATAATTACTTAAAATACTTATTTGTTGTATAAAAATTAAAAATAAAATATTATAATGAATTGAAATCTAATTTTGTAATAAGAATACTTTTAGTAAAATTTATTTTCTAAAAAACCCAACTTTTATAATGTTATCTTTATTAAATTATGAATGTGACAACTTTGACATTATTTAAAATAATATTTTATAAATGTTATAATCTCTTTTATAAGGATCTAAATGGTCCGAAAGTATGCACATGGATTATTATGGGTTATATATATTCGACCAATAAGGTTTGTTAATGTTTTTGGTCGTTTTGATGCGTATTATTATTTTAATAAAAACAATATTATTGATTTTTTAGTAAATAAATAATTTAATCATCATTAATGTATAAGATATTAACCTAATTATATATTTATTAAAAATTAAGAATAAATTAACATGATAAATAAAAACATTTTATATTTCAAATGAGTATATATAATCGAATTTATATTCTGTATAACCTTATATTAAAAAAAATTAATTATTTAATGTTTGAGTGAGACATATTTCACTTTCTTTTAAATAAATTAAATTAAATGTCTTAATCTCATGAAAGTGGGTTCTAATAGATACAATTTCGACACCATTATATTTTAGGACGAAATATAATCATCTAATTATAATATAGCTTGTGTTAGGGTAATTTTATAATATTATTTTTACCCTTAATTACCTGATTTACCTTCAACTATGGAAAATAAAATTTATCGTAGTTTCTATTCATAATTTCTAAAAAGAAAAGTTTCCTATTCACATAATTTGCACCTAATGATTCCAAATATGGAATAAATTTTTCCAAATTCAACACACAGAAGTTGTAGAAATTATGTTAGAATTAATCAAGTTGTTCAAAAAAATGTGTTTTTATTTAAAACATTGCAAAATATTGAAATGTTTTTACCTATGAATTTAATGTAAAATTAATGCTAATGGAATGATTTATATTAAATGGTAAAATATATTCTATATATACTTTAAAAAACATTCAATAATATCATTTAACCATATAAATTATCTCATATAAAAAAGTTGTTTTTAATTAAAATTTATCTTATTTTCACTATTAATCAAAATACGATGGGTATCTGAATAATGTAAAAAAATTATCCAATGTAAATTCTTTTATCCTGATTCAAAAGAACATCTTTAATTTGTCAAATTGAACCTATAATCTTGTCTGAAATTTGATTTATAATCTGTTTTCCTTCAAAATGAGTTTAACTGCATTTTTTTAAAAATATTTATTTTATCTAAAAAATTTATTTTGTTATGATGCCATGTTCTAGAAAATATGTAAGATGAATGATAATGTTATAAAATTAAATATGTGGTTAATACTGTTCATTACTACTAGTTCATAATAATATTCTAAAAATATGTTGTCATTTAGTGTAACTTGGTATTGCGTTCAACGCAAGCCATCGAGGAAGATCACTTTTGTGTATAACGCAATCCAAATCAGTATTGCACGAAAGATTCCTTTGTTGTTGTGTATTACATAATCTAATATTATTTAATAAAATAAATTTATTCAGTTTTTAATTCTATCAAGAGAACTTGAAATTGTGTGTAAAATATTCCAATAATAGTGTTGTGTATACTGCAAGCTCATATTGTGTTGTGTATAGTGAAACCTCATCTTGGAGTAGCATACAATAGAAGACATCAATAAAATTAAAAGGAAACCTTCTCATAAAATATTATGGTGTTACATTCTACCCCTCGTAAAATGAATTTCTCCCTCAAAATTCGTCGGGGTTGTGAATGGTTTAATACCAGAAAGTTTCTTTCATAGAAACCCACATCGTACAAAGGAATACTAAAACCTAATTTTAAAAATTCAAGTATGAAATACAATGGTTACCCAATTTAACTCATAACTGGGTTTCCACATATGAAAACATAGTTGAAATCATGGATATGGAAGAGAAATCTAACCATCATGTTATAATGGAGAGTGGTAGAGAACATGGTTATGAAAATCCAACAATCACAAAGACATAAATTTTGGATAATATAAGGTACCATCTGATTAATCAGGTAATAAGGTACTAGGATAACATTTTGGTTTTCAGGATCTATTCCCTATAGTTGTAGAATTATTCATGAGAATAAATACATACTTGATTTTTGTACAATATCATTGTTCTTTGTACCTTGAACAATTTTCATTACATCTCTTAGTTAAATAATTGAAGTTGAATTTTTCAATCATGAAGGGTTTGAAGATCATGCGATAGAATGATATGTCATTCCATCTGTCTCAACAAAAAGTTAGCACATGTAAAAAAATGAATAAGTCCATCCATGGTGAGAATAATAGAATATGGTTTCAAAAATTGACTTATACTTTCTCTATCATGTTGCATATAAAATAGGAATAATTTTTACTGACCAAGGTCTTTAGGTAGTCTTGTGGTAGGCGATAAAGGCATGTCACACTTCGGTTGTGGGTTTGATTCCCGCAACCTTGTCCAGCACGATGGGATGTCTTCAATCATGTATGTTTTATTTTCTATAAAAATACACGATTATTACATTTCGTAAATAATATAAAAAAATTGTATCCTTAAATAGTACTATTTGATTACCAACTTAATCCATTCCAATATTTCTACTTATCCAAAATACTTCTATACAATCTCATAGTATAAAGAAAATAATTACTAAAAAGGTCATCTACCACGAATTGAATACCATTATTTATCCACCAAATATCGAAAGATATATCTTGTTGGTCACATTCCAAAAATGTTATTTCCTTAATCAAGTATTCTATTGGAACATGAATTACTGTAGAATCTTAGTGAAAACATGAAAGTTGTCAAATGTTAACTCTTTCTGCATACCAAAATCCCAAAATTTCTACGCACTCTAACCATGATATCACTTTTTCCTTATGTTAATCATGAGATCATTAGTACTATCAAACATTTCATTATCTCTTTATCCCTTCATTAAATGCATATTAGCTGCTTTCCAAAAAAAATTTAAATAACCTTTCATGGTTACCAGTACCATTCAACATATAATTTCAAAAACCTAAGGAAAAACAATAGTTTAACAATCCTAAAATTTTTCTTCATTCCATAGTACCATTAATTTGACTATCCAACATTATTTTATGTAAACATACAATCAATCCAATACCTTCTTAAACCACTGACTATGATTCATCATCTTATTCCTCAACACTTCTTTCATCTCATATATCATTTGTTTTCTCTTAATAATCTTCAACATAAATACTACCCATATGACCATGATGACTCTCCTCATGATATTTCCCCTTACGGAATCGATTTTCATAATTCCCATACATTCCACATTTAAAAAATTTACCAATTGTTGATGTCATTGCAATATGATTATCCTTTTCCATTTTGATAACTGAACCTTTTCCTTTGAAATTACTGGAATTTTGTATTTATTTTCCACACCAAAACCATCTTTCAGTTCCATTGAATCATTCCCCACGATGCCTCTTCCCACTTGAATTACATTGGGGAAATTGAACATTCATTCTTCTATGATCATCATGAAACTCAATCTTTATATTATTAGTTGATCTAGAAAACATACCAAATTTTATATTATTGATCATATAATGAGATTGATAATTTGGAATAATAAAGATGTTTTGCCTTCCAAATCCCATGTCATTTAGTTTCTCATGAAGAATATCATTCCATTTTCCATCATATTCTCCATTTACCTGAATCTTCCTATTTCCAGACATTTTCTAAAACTCATAATGGTTATTATGAGAGGCACAACTCATACATGGAAAACAACATAATGAAGGGGGATTACATTCAATATCTATCATATTAGGTTTAATAATAGGATATTCAAAATTGTTATCATAATTCTTGGATTTTAACCTCTACTTATACATAAACTTATGACATCCTGAAACATACCTTAAATAAATTTCTAGGGATCTCACTAATGTTTCCTCATCCTATATTCCAACGGATAACTAAACATTTTCTCTGATACTAACTGTAGAGACCCAAGCTTGACATATATGGGAATTACATTACATTTTTTAAAACATAATACATGACACAATTAGATGCAAAATGATTGTATTAGTTTAGAATCATTGGAAACATGGAAGATAATCTTCTAATCATGGTGAAAGATCTTCAGAATCTCCCATAAATTTCATCCCCTTTTGTTTTCATTCCTAAAACCTTTCTTTATATCATAGGGAAAGAAAACATAAAAAGGGTGAGCTAAAATGCTTATTAAGGGAAATCATGGAGAAAATAAAACAAACCTTTTACATTTAAACTTAAAAACATGAACATAATGTCAAACATCAAAATCTTGAGTTGTGAAATAAATCGTGGAAGTACGTAAGGCATAGATCAAAAAGGAACATTGGTATTGACAAAAAATAATGGGAATAAAACATGTAATTGTGGAAAACTATTAAGAACATGATATTATTTCCATAGTAGACAAGGATTTGATGCAAAGAACATCATAGTGGACAAAGTCCCTTATGATACTGTGTTTACCTATTGTTCCCTACATATATTACTGAACCATATTTACTTGTCGTTCCCACAATGTCTATCTCCTGAGATATAAATCATTACTGAATTCATTGGAGGGAGATATATTTCCCACCCATTTCATAATGAAATCATTCATTCATGTGACACAAAATAAACATAAATCATTCATCATAACCCAGCGAATAAAATGGGTTTATTAAAGATCATCCCATCAAAACATAATCCATATAATACAGTGGATATAATTTCATCATATAAAAATCAAACCATGTAAATAATAGAGATACTATTGTTGATACATTACCATATTGAATAATGATATTTTAGATGGAAAATAGTTTTGATAAAACACTTGAAATGAATTCTTGAGGAAAATTTCCTTTCTTCTTTCAAATGATTTTCTTTTGTCAAAATGACCTGCAATTTAAATGAAAATAATTTTGTTTAAAATAATCATGTAATATTTTAGAGGAATATTTATGTAAATAAGGTGCTATAAAATCGTAAAAATCTGTTCGTGTCATATAAGATTAAAAAACATTCCCATCATACTTTTCCCAGAATAGCCAAAAAGTACCTCGTATGGTTATCAAAAGAATGATTTCATCCATACCACATAGAAAAAGTCAAAAGGAGTTAAACAATACATTCAAAATGCATGGAAGAATAGTAAAATCTTTATGAATACATTTTTCATAAAACATGGAAATGGATGATAAATATAACTCCAATAAATACTTACAAATAAAAAATATCGTATAAGAACAAGATTGGAATACTTATCCCTTAACTTATGTCCAATTTCTTCTGTATATGTCTGATACTCCTAAATAATGATTTAAATAATTCCATTTACTTATTCAAGAATCATAGTCATTTTTAGGATATCATATCTGATTTACATACGACTGTATATTACCCATTCATTTGTCAATTCAATGTTGAAGAAACCTTTTGGGTAATAATCATTTCATTCATCGTAAGTGTTTGGACATGTTGTTCTTGATATTATCGTGATTTACATACTTTCAAGTTGTAAAACATGATTTATATATAACATATACATTAATTATATATAAGTACATGACCTGAAAACATTACTTAATCTTTAATTAAATGAATAATTCACATTAAGTGTATTTTTAGGCTTAGAGTTTTAGAGAATTTTTCCATAACTATTACATCTCAAAAGTTACAAAGTAGATACTTCTACTCAGTTTCCATTTTTTCATAAAATAAAAACTCTTGAAAAAATTTTCATGTCCAGTTCCTTGTTTTAGACAGCATGACATTCCTTGATCCCATCCATAACCCTATTCCATATTATGTTCTGTGAATAAAATTTCAATAACATTGGATGAGCATAAAAATCTCATTAAAGAATACCCAAAGAACGATACTATTAGTATTTCTAAAAAAAAGTAAACCAGGAAACTTTAACATAAGTAATACTTTTCACCATTATGAAGTATTAAATTCTCTTCACTGAATAAAAGATCACTACTTACCCTTTTGTAACCAAAATATTACCCATATAATGGACACAAATCATATAATGATAAATTGGAAAATAAAAATACTTAAATTGAATAACCATACGATCGACTTTCACACATGTCACTTAATGGAAAATTTATACGGCCAACTTCCATACCCAATGCATTGGTGATTATAATGTAACCACCCATCCTGGTAATCACGACAGCACCCGTCATTTGGTTTATAATGTAACCACCCATCAAATTTCCAACTACCATTATAAAATCAGAAGACAAAAAAAATATAAAGGAATGAAATAATTTCCATGTTTCAATCACAATATTTCACTTAAATATATTTCTATATCAAATCCTTTATCAAAACAATTTTCAATACCAAAATACATAATAGAGTATATGGTTTTTATTTTCATTTAAAAACATTACGACTTGTTGAGGATGCCAAAGATCAAATAATACTCATGGCAGTGGAACGGTTGTTGTCACCGCGTAAGTTAAAAAAACATTCTTTTTTTTGTTTAGTAAAACACTTCATATAAAAATATTCCCTTCGAATGAAATAAAAAGTAAAAGGTGTTTATGAAGCATATAAAATAAAGTCTTTTATTAAAACAAAATATACCTCAATGAAAAGAGATTGGGATGAAGTGCCTTACAAAGATGGTATCCTTAGATTAACGATAAATCAATTACATAATTATGTGTGAAAAATATAAATACACCCAATATAAGTGCATATTAAGTTTAAAAGATTTAGTGTTAATCCACACATATTCATTGCCTCACATAATCAAGGAGTAGAGGTTTAACCCAAATAATTGAAATTGGGTTATGATGTCCCCTTACAGAAATTTGACATCCTTACATTGTAACATTAAAATTCAGAAAATGAGTTGATGAGGGATGAAAAGGGTATATCATCACATGGACACACAATTTTCAGAAATAGGGATATATAAGAACATATCCCAATATAAGAAGATGTAAATTCAAAGACCTAACAATGAGAAGCCTTTTAAAAAGAGGCAGGTGAAAGGTTCCCTTTTCTAATTTGGTATCTTTTGAAACATACACCCCATGAAAGAAGGATCATAAAATTAAGATGAAAATACCCATAAATTAATGCATATTACACAAAGAGTACATTCATGGGCATTATATACACCACATGAATGGAAATACAGGAAAATTTAGCATGAATCTCATGGGAATACAAAGTGATAAAACCCTCTTACCTTGTTGTAATCAATCGAGTCATATGACCAAAAGACGATAAAAACCAAATTAATAACATAATACCATGAATATAAATAGAATAAGGATAATATATCTGAAATTTACATACACAATACACCACATGTAACAAATATGTGGTGAACAATGGAAATCTATTGTAATTAAAAGTGAGATAAGAAATCCCCTTACCTCGTGTCCGACATGACTCGATCATTTTTTAATCTCAAGAATAATAAACTAAAGTTAATTTATACATTATTAATAACATTTTTAGATTTTATTATTCCTTTTATATCACTTATTTCCATGTTATAAACATTATGTAATCATTTAAGGTAATAATGTTCATTTTGTTGATATTTGGTACTTAAGTCAAAAATGAACTTATTATAATTTCATGTTGTTCATGTGGTCAAAAGTTCATTATATACAGAATTATATTCATGTTATTGATAACTTATATATCATATGTATCCATAATAAACATGTATTTATAATAATACATAACATTTAGAGGTAAGAAATGAAATGCACCGTTCATGGAGACGGTAAGTCGTACGTACGCATGAATGCTACATCCATTTCTTTTTCAAATTTAATGGATTTAAAACATAATTATGTATAGTAGTTTTATAATTCCAGTATTTTATCATATATAATATCATTAAACCTATCCTTATATATAACACATAAGGTATCAATGTGTCATATCACTTTGAGGGGGCGGTAGTCCGCAGTTCCTCAAATGAAATTATCGTGTTTACACATAATGGAAACCATAAAGGTATGCTTTATATAAAAAATACAGAAGCATAAAGAAAAAATAAAAATAATATATCTCCTATATAAATACAGTTCCATCATAATGGACACCATTAGAGTTGTTAAAATAAGATTTAACAATCATCGTTTCGTGAGGCAGTAATTCACTACCCACAAAAACAGTATGTTCATTAACCATTAGACGGAGGTGTGTGTAAGTGTAGTTAGAATAATTTTCATAAAAACATCCCAGTATATTAGGGATATGGATTTTAATTAGGTATCAAATAATAAGAATATATTTGTGAGTGAAGAATTAAAATAAAATAAAGAAACTTGAGAGAAGACATTACCTATAAATCGGGTAACTCTTTTTGATTTGAGACAAAGGACTCCTTAGGAAGACTCATCCAAAAGTGAGGCTTATAGGAGTAAGAGAGGGATGTGGAGAGATAATATGAGTAGAGGATGGATGAGCCAAGGACTTTATTGGTGTGGGTAAGGGGGTAGAGGTGGGGGCATTTTATAAGAGGGAGTAGGGTCACTTTTTGAAAGTATTGAAATGTTACTTTATTATAAAATGGTTTTTGGATTTTAAAGTCTACAGAATAATATATTTCAAGGATAAGGTGATAAGGGTTATAAATCCACCCATACAATAGGTTTCAGACAAGTTTATGTCGTTGATTTTACATTATCTTTTCAATTTATTTAAATCGTTAATTAATAAGGTAATCACTACATCATCATGTTGTCATAAATAAATTTATTTATTTAATGTCTAAAAATTATAAAAAAATACCATGATTTATGGAATCTTTTTATCTTTCCAATGAATATTTATAGACTAATATATCATTTATATAAACAATATGAATTTTTTTACATAGGTGTGACATAGTTTTGTTGTATTTTCCTTTATTTAAATATAATATGATAAAATGATACCATCACAATAAAGTGATTCCATGGGATCCCAAAGCTGGAAAAAGGAATCCTATGGTCTAAAATGACTCAAAAAATAGAATTAAGACCCATGTATGGGTAATTTTATATTATTATAACATTATTTTTTTACCCTTTTTACCCGATTTACTAATTAATCACGGTAATTAAAAATAATTACCGTAATTACAATTCATCAAGTCAAAAACAAAAGAGTCTTAATTACATAATTTTTACCTTCTAATTCAAAATATGGAATCCATTTTACCAAATTCCAATCAGAGAAATTTCAGAAATTAATTTAAAAATAATTCCTGTTGTCAAAACCAAAGACAGGTTTTTAAGTGGTAAAATTTATCAAAATATTGATTTGTTTTTATATCCAACTGAAATGTGAAATTACATAAAATGACCAAAATTGTATTAAATGATAAAAAAATTCAATTAAACTATAAAAAAAATTAAAATTACAATCTAACTATATAAATAATTTGGATGAAAAGACAGTTTTGAATTAAAATGATGTAATTTTCACTCGTCATTAAAAAATGAACATTATCAGAAAAATACCAAAAATTCACCCTAATGTATATTTGATATTCAAAATTCAAAAATGATTTCCATTTTATTCAATTAAAAACATATAATTTTCATTAATAAATTATATAGTTAATTCTCGTTGCCAAAACAAATAGTGTGTTTTTAAGAAACAATATCTATCAAATGATTGACACTTGTTTATGGCTATTTTCAAAGTGAAATTAATTATAATAAGAACCATTATATTAAATGGTATAAATATATTATAATTACACTTTAAAACCAATAATAAATATAATCTATCCTTATAAATAAATTAGATTAAAAATCACTTTTGAAATAAAATACAGTATGTTTCACTATTCATTAATAAATGAATTTTATTAAAAAATACTAAAAATTTACCCAAAGTAAATTTTGATGATACTAATCTAAATAAGAATTTTATTTTTTCAAAATGAACATATTAATGTAACCAAAGCTATATTTAAATAGGGTTCTCCATCAAAAGGTGATAAATCGTCCTTTTAATGTAAATTATGCTTAAAATTAGATTCATTCACATTTTAAGCCTCTAACTTTTATTGGATAAAAGTAAATACATTTAACGAACTTCTATAATAATGTTTTAGTTAGTTCTAATTATTACCTCCAATACAATGTGTATGTGTTAACTACCATTTAAAATAATAACATTATATTATTAGTGTGCAACGTAAGATTTCAATGAAACCTGTTGTTCCGTATCGGGTAAGCCATCGAACATAGAAAACAATTTAATTTAAAATTCATATTTAATATAGAAATATTAATAAATATGAAAATATTATATTTCATTATTTATTTGGGATGTAACATCCTTCCCCACTTTTTGGAATTGCATCCTTGCAATTTTAAAATTGGGCTTGGAAACATCATTTAACATCCCACATCGGAAAACTAGTCAATAAAACTATCACATTAAAATAAAGAATAAGAAATACAATGGTCACCCGAGACAAAAAATACTAAGATTACATGAAAACATAGATATGGAGGAGAAAACAAACCATCATGTTCTGATGAAGAGTGATACAAAACATGTCTATGATAATGTTAACCACCAAAAAATCACAAAATTATGATGGGTGAAATGGAATATGATTCTCCAGTAGGAAAATTTAACAGAAAACATTTTTGTTTTCAGTTTCTTTTCATTAATGAATTTATATATGGGCTTAACTAAAACATAAGGAAACATACTTATTGTCTTGTAGACTTCATCTTTTACTATATTTCTAACAAAAACTCATATTTTCTCCAAATGATAAGAATTCAGGATGACATGTTCACATTAAGAGCACTATAATAATCTTCAAGAGAATCAAATAATCCTCAAAATATTAACTATATATTTCCCATATCTTAGGACCTTAACCAAAACCAAAATGGTTAGTACAAGATAAGATAATCCCAAAAAAGTATAATCTTTTACAAAAAGAAAAAGTACTCTTAATCCCCAAAATTTGTCCAACAAACCCCAAAGTTCCTAAAATACCATTAAATAAATAGTAATCCATAAAATTCATCAAAGTAATCAAAACAATTATTGAGACCCAAATCACGGAAGGATTTGATCACATAGTCTTCCAAGATAAATCTTTGCATTTATCTCTAATAAACTTCAGTTACTCCCAAGGTCTCATATTTAAAAGTAATTAACCTGATCACATATTCTCCATGATAGGTTAATCATTTTCATAAATAAACCAAATCATCATATGTCCACAAAAAAATCATAGATTCTTCCAAACTAAAATTTTAACCATTATTCCACAATTGAAATCCCACAGTATTCTATCTACCTTAGGGATATAGTGTTTCCTAAAAAGAGAGAATGTCTCTCACAACCACCTTTATCACTTAATCACCAAATCATTTTCCTATACACAGTATATCCATTTGATAAAACATAAATTCCCAAAATAAACTTATTATTGTTCCATAAAATCATTTTATTAAAATAATAAGTCATACTAACCGGGGACTTCAAGTAGGCTATTTGTAGGTGATGCGCCCTTTTCGCCCTTCGGTTGTGGGTTCGATTCCTGCGTCCTTACCAGATGCGACGGGTTGTCACCAATCCTACGAGTTTTCCTTTTTATAAAACTCAAAAATAACCCTAACTTGTTTTAACCTCAATGGTTTACTTATACCTCTCAATTTCATCAAAATTCATTATGATTTCAAAATTTTAATTCATGATGTCTTATTTCACCACCATAAGATGAAATAAAATGATCCCCAAAAATAAGAACATCATACCTTAATCACGGTGTCCATTTGGTTTCATTTTAATTTTGTTCATGTAGGTAGAAGGTCCATGCATTGCAACAATGATTTAGATATCCTTGAAAATCATTTTCTTCCTCCATCCAAATACACCTTGTAAAACATGGGTCATACGTGTGTTCATAGAAAAATAGTTTTGGAAAATAATCATGTATGAAAAATAATTTCAAAACATATAATAAAACATGATTTCTATAAAATAGTAGTACATAATTTGAGTTGAAAATTTAAATTAATGGTCCTTTTAAAATACTATAGTTATGTGTTGAGAGACTATATTGTAAAATAAAATATAAATAGGTTGTGCAAGGATCTCCATCTTCAGCACCTTTTTTAAAATCATAATATTCATCAAAATCTTTTGATAAGGTAAAATATTTGAAAATGCCTTTATAATATATACCTTTCATGAAAATATGATAATATTGTGAAAATAAGATTTTTCTATATACAACCAATGACCCAAGATGGAAATGAGGTATAATGGAGGTGTTTTATATCTCAAACAACTACCTGCAAGTGAGTTGTATGCTAGAAAATGTTTCAAAATCATCCGAACATGACTTTTCAATAATTACTGCAGGCATGTGCTCATAAAAAGATTGGCATGTCGTTTGACATCCTCGTCCTTCCATTTTTAACAGACATTACTTGATCTAAAAAAGTTATAAAACTAGGATTTAACTGAAATAATAGACCTAGGGACTAAGTATGCTTTTAACGAAAACTCTTAATCCCTAAAGTTGTCTAAACCGACCTTTGATACCAACTATAAGGACCCAACCTTAAAACATTACTTAATATTGAATTATATGAATAATTCAAATTGAGTATATTTTCAAGATTAGAATTTTAGATAATTTTTCCATAACTATTACATCTCAAAAGTAACAAAGTATACACTTCTACTTAGTTTCCATTTTTCATAAAATAAAAACTTTTTAAAACAAATAGTCATGTCTAGTTCCATGTTTTAGACATCATGAATTTCCTTGATCCTATCCTTGCCCCTATTCCACTTTATGTCCTGTAAAAAAATTTCAAAAACATGGGATGAGCATAAAACGTTCATTAAGGAATACCCAAATAAGGAAACTATTTTTTTCAAATCAACAAGTAAACCATGAATACTTTAACATAAGTAATAATTTTCATCTATATGATGTAGTAAATACTCTTCACTGAATAAAATATCTCTACATACCCTTTTGTAACCAAAAATATTACCCATATAAAGAACACATATCATATAAAGGTAACTTGGAACATAAACATACTTAAATAAAATAACCATAAAGTCGACTTCCACACAAATCACTAAATGGAATAGCTATACAACCAACTTTCATACCCAATGCATGAAGGTTAAAATGTAACCATCCATCCTGTTATTCACATAACCACCCATCATTTGGTTTATCACATAACCACCCATCAAATGTCCAAGAACCATTATAAAATAATAAGACATAAAACAAATATAAAGGAAAGAAAACACTTCCACGTTTCAATCACAATATATCACATTAATATATTTCTATAAAAAATCTATTATCAAAAACATTTTCAATACCAAAATACATAATAGAGTATCTGGTATTTATTTTCTTTTAAAAACATTACGTCTTTTTGAGGATGCTAAAGATCAAATAATACTCATGTCGGCGGAAAGGTCGTTGTCACCATGTACGTTAAAAGAAACATTCCTTTTTATCGTTTGGTAAAATGATTCGTAGAAAATGTTTCCCTTTAAATGAAATGAAAATTAAAAGGTGTTTATACAACGTATAAAATAAAGTCTTGTATTAAAACAAAATTTCCCTCAATGAAAGGAGATTGAGACGAAGTCCGTTACAAAGACGGTATCCTTAGATTAAGGATAATTAAATTACATAATTATGTGTGAAAAATATAAATACACCAAATATAAGTGGAAATTAAGATTAAAAAAATCATAGGACATCCACACATATTCATAGCACTACATAATCAAGGAGTAGAGGTTTAACACAAAGAATTGAAATTGGGATAAGAAGCCCCTTTAAAGAATTTGACAGCCTAACAACGTTACTTTAACATTAAAAAAATGAGTTGATGAGAGATGAACAAGGTATCACATCACATGAATATAAAATTTAATTCAATAAGGATATATAAGAACATATCCTAACATAAGAAGATGTAAATTGAAAGACCAAACAAAGACAAACCTTTTAAAAAGAGGATGGTGAAAGGTTCCCTTACCGATTTCGGTAACTTTCGAAAAGTACACCCCATGAAAGAAGGATCATACAATGAAGATGTAAATACCCATAAATTAAATTATATTAGACAAATAATACATTCACGGGCAGTACATACACCACAAAAAAGGAAATAATGGAAAATGTATCATGAATATCAGAGTAATAAAAAGTGAGATAAGAACACCTTACCTTGTTGTAATCAATCGAGTCATATGACCAAAAGATAATAAACATCAAATGAATCACATAATACCATGAATATAAATAGAATCATGATAATATATATTAAATGTAATTTCACAATGCACCACATGCAACAAATAAGTGGCAAATAATGGAAATCTGACGGAATTAAAAGTGAGATAAGAAATCCCCTTACCTCGTGTTTGACTTGACTCAGTCATTCTTTAATCTCCTGAATAATAAACAAGTGATAATTTCTACTTTATTAAGAACCTTTTTAAATTTATTTATTCCTCTTATATAACTTATTTCCATGTTATAGACATTATGTAATCATTTAAGTTAATAATGTTTGTTTTGTCGATATTTGGTACTTAGGTGAAAAATGGACTTCCTATCATTACATGTTTTTCATGTGGTCAAAGGTTCATTATATAAAAAAAGATATTCATAATTTTTATATCATATATATCATGTATATCCATCATACACATTTATTTATAATTGTACATAACATTTATAGGTAATAAATGAAATGCACCATTCATGGAGACGATAAGCAGTACGTATGCATGAACGCTACTACCATTTCTATTTCATATTTAATGGAATTAAAACAGAATGATACATAGTGGTTTTATAATTCTATTATTTTATCATATATAATATCATTAAATCTATCATTTATACATACCAGATATGGTATGAATGAGCCATATCACTTTGAGGGGGCGGTAGTCCGCACTTCCTTAAATGAAATTATCATGTTTACTAATAATGGAAACCATAAAGGTTTTCAATATATATAAAATACAGAAGCATAATGAAAACAGAAAAATAATATATCTCATATATAAATACAGTTCCATCATAATGGCCGCCATGAGAGGAGTTAAAAGAAGATTGATCAATCATCGTTTCGTGAGGTAGTAATTTTCCACCCATAGAAACAGTATGTTCTTTAACCATTAGACGAAGGTGTGTGTAAGTATAGGTACAATACTCTTCATAAAAACATAATAGTATATTTAGGATACTTCTTTTATTATGGGATAAAATAATAAGAAGATAGTGTTGAGTTAAGAAGGAAAATAAAACAATGAAACTAGAGAGAAGACATTACCTCTAAATCGGGTAACTCTTTTTGATTTGAGCCAAAGGCTTCCTTGGGAATACTTCTACCCAAAGTGAGTATTCTAGGTGTAAGAGAGAGATTTGGAAAGATAATATGAGAAGAGGTAGGATGATCCATGGTGTTGAGAGAAGTGGGGTCCTTTTAGAAGAGGGATGAGGGTCACTTTTGGAAAGTCTTGAAATGTTACTTTATTATAAAATGGTTTCTGGATTTTAAAGTTCCTAAAATGATATATATTGAGGATAAGGTGATAAGGGTTATAAATCCACCAATAAAATATTTTTTCGACAATTTTATGTCTTAGATTTTACATTATATTTTCATTTTATTTAAATCATTCATTAATGAGGTAATCACTACATCATCATGGTGTAATAAATAAATTTATATATCTAATGTCTAAAAAATATAAAAAAATTACAACGATGTAGGAAATATTTTTTTGCTTTCCAATAACTATTTATTGTCTATGATATCATATATTTAAACAAAATTAAAATTGGATTACATAGGTGTTTCATAGTTTGGTTATGTTTTCCTTTCTTTAAAAATAATATGATAAAAGGTCACTATCACACTAAAGTGATTCCATGGGGTCCCAAAGTTGTCACATGACATCCCATGGTAGGCCATAACATAAAAAATATAATTAAGACACATGGATGGGTAATTTTATATTATTATAACATTATTTTAATTACCCTTTTTACCTGATTTACTAATTAATCACGGTAATTAAAAATAATTACCGTAATTACTATTCATCATGTCAAAATAAAAAGAGAATTAATTAAATAGTTTTGGCCTTCTAATTCCAAATATGGAATCTATTATACGAAATTATAAATAGATAAATTTCAGTAATTAATTTAAAAATAATTCTCGTTGTCAAAACCAAAGACGGGTTTTTAAGAAGTAAAATTTATCAAAAGATTGACTTGTTTTTACATCCAATTGAAAAGTGAAATTTCATAAAATGACAAAAAATGTATTAATTGATAAAAAAATAATTCTATTAAACTTTAAAAACAATAAAAATGAAAATATAACTATATAAATAAATTGGATGAAACGGTCTTTTTGAATTAAAATGTTGTATTTTTCACTATTCATTAAAAAATGTACATTATCAGGAAAATACCAAAAATTCACCCTAATCAATATATGATATTCCAAATTAAAAAATGATGTCCATTTTATCAAATTGAAGAAATATATGTTTCATTAATGAATTATATAGTTATTTCCCGCTGTCAAAATAAATAGCATGTCTTTAAGAAACAATATTTATCAAAAGATTGAAACTTGTTTATGTCCATATTAAAAGTGCAATAAATTATAATAACCACCATTAGATTAATGGTAAAAATATTTTCTAATTAAAATTTAAAACCAATTAAAAATTTAATCTAAACATATAAATAAATTAGATTAAAAATCACTTTTTCAATAAAATACATTATTTTTTACTATTCATTAATAAATGAAATTTATCAGAAAAATACCCATAATTTAACAAAAGTAAATTTTGATGATACGAATCAAAAGAATAATTTTCTTCTATCAAAATGAATATATTAAACTGACCAAATCTTGATTTAAATAGGGTTTTTCATCAATAGGGGATAAATCGGGCTTTTAATGTATATTATGCTTAAAATTAGATTCATTCACATTTTAAGCTTCTAAATTTTATCGGATAAAAGTAAATACTTTTAAAAAACATATATAATCATATTTTAGTTAGTTCTATTCATTCCCTCAAATAAAATAAATATGTGTTAACTACCATTTAAAATAAAAATATTATATTATTAGTGTGCAATGTAGGATATCCAAGAAACCTATCATTGCGTATCAGGTAAGCCATCGAACATAGCATCCCATTTAATGTAAAATTAATATTTAATTCACAAATATTAATAAAAATGAAAATATCATATTTATTTATTTACCTGTGTTTTTACATTTTATATATATATATATAATAGATAGATAAATGAAATGAAGTACACCGTTCATGGAGACGGTAGGCCATATGTACGCATGAACGCTATTTACCTTTCTTTATTGACTAGAATGGAAGTAATTAGATGATATATATATATATATATATATACATATATCCAGCAGTATTTTTATGTCTTATATCACATTATTATTCTTTATATATACTTTATAATCATTTTTGAATGGTTAACATGGAGAATGAATCTCATCGTGTCGTGGAGACGGTAATCCGTACGTATGCACGAGAGATGATATCATTCCCATAAGTATTGAATGGGATTGGAGTGGATGATATTATATCTCATAATTAGTATCAGGTTATAATAATTATATATAGTTATTATTTCCACCATTATATTAATCCAAGTAAGGTGGTTGTGGAAGAACAGATTACACCAAGGTGTGGAGACAGTAAGTTGTACGTACACACACGTGGTGATTTTGTTTTGCGCAGGATGGATAGAATCTGAGATATGGTTGTTTAATATTCATAATAAAATATCACTATACACGTGATACTGGATTTATTACTTAATAATGAAACAAATCATATAGTCGAAGTAGAAGAAGAAATAAGTTTGAAAGAATCGGTAAAGGATGTTACCTCTTCTTCGACACGCCTATTCAAAACCTCCTCTTAGGGAACTAAAGTTGGTATTTTAAGAATACAAGGACGTATAGAATGTTTCTAGATACATTTAGATTTAAAATGGGAAGGTTTTGGCCAAGATTTAATTCTAAAAATGGAGTGAAGTGAAAAGGGAGGAGGTGCCCTATTATAAAAGAGTAGAGGGGTACTTTTGGAAACCTCCAAAATATTAATTTATAATAAAATAAATATCAACATAAAAACATCCAATGTTACTAAAATTAGAATATAACATAAAATAGGGTTGTAAACCCATCAAAAAATTATATTTAGACATGTTTTTATTTTATTTTAAACTTTATCATTTGGATTTGTCCTTATTTAATATATTTAATTTTATTTGAGGAAATAAAATTACAAATTTTAAATAGTTATAAATAATTACTTATGTGTAGTGAATAGTCCATAATTGGTTTTTTAATGTCATTTTAGACCATATAAATTTCAATTTTTAATTTTTAAATATTCTTTGTGATTTTAAACAATTTAATAATATGTTATTTCTATAAAATGTGAATAGTGTCAATTTTGTTATTTTTCACTTATTTGAATTTAAATAAAACCCAAACAGATGATAGAGTTAAAAAAATATTGACTGAATTCCTAACATATCATATGAATTTATAAAATTATTAGAGAATAATCATTATTTCATATATTACTTATTTTAATATTTTTAAAACCATTTATTTGACGTTTATCTTAATAAAATAATTCCAACAACATTTTTGTATAATTATTTAATATACTAATTTGTTGTATAAAAATTAAAACTAAAATCTTATCATGAATATAAATCTAATATAATTCATATTAATACTTTTAGTCAAATTTATTTTCTAAATCACGCATATTAAAAAACGTTTTCTTTATTTAATTTTGAAGGTGAAAACTTTTACATCATTTAAAATAAAATAATATAAATGTCATAATATCTTATATAAGGCTCCTAATGGTCCAAAAGTCTAAAAATGGATGATTCTGGGTTATATAGACTGGACCAATATGGTTTGGTCAACTGTTTGGTGTTTTTTATGGGAATTATTATTTTAATAAAAACAATTTTATAGTTTTTTAACAAAATAAATAATTTTTTCATTATTAATGTACATGCTATTAATGTAATTATATATTTATTAAAAATTTTCAAATAAATTACCACGATAAATAATAAAACATTTATCATTAAAATGAGTATTTATAACCGAATTTATATTTTGTTTAAACTTATATTAAAAATACATTAATTATAAAAAGATTTTGAAAGACATATTTCACTTTCCTTTAAATAAAATAAATTAAAGGTTTAATCTCATCTACATGGGTTCAAATAGATACAGTTTCATCGAAATTATATTTTAGGACGAAATATAATCATCCAATTATATTATGAAAAGTGTTAGGGTAATTTTATTATATTATTTTACCTTTAATTACATGATTTAGCTTTATCTTTGGTAAATAAAATTTACCGTAGTAACTGTTCATGATTTCTTAAAATAAAAGTAGCCTATTAACAGAATTTGGATGTACTGAATCCAAATATGGAATCCATTTTTTCAAATTCAACACACAGAAGTTGCAGTAATTAATTTAAATTTAATCTCATTGAAGAAAAAATGGGTTTTAATTTATAACATTGCAAAACATTGATATCTTTTTACCCATGAATTTAATGTAATATTAATGATAATGACATACATTATATTAAATTTTAAAAATATTTATATTTATACATTAAATCCATTAAATATAATAATCTAACCATTTAAAATATCTAGAAGAAAATAGTTGTTTTAAATTAAAATTTAGCTTATTTTTACTATTCATCAAAAAATGATAGTTATCAGAATAATGTAAAAAATTAATCCAACGTAAATTTTTATATCATGATTCAAAATAAGTAGCTTACATTGTAAAATTGAACTTATAAACTTTTAAAATATTAGATTTAAAATGGGTGCGCCATCAAAAGGCAATAAATCTACATTTTTTTAAAAAAATACTTTTTTTTATCTGAAAAATTAATCTTGTACTCATACCATGTTCTAGAAAATCTGTGAGATGAATGATAATATTATAAAATTCAAATGGTGGTTAATACTATTCATAATGGCTAGTTTATAACAATATTATAATAATATATTATTGTTTAGTAAAACTTGGTTTTGCGTACAACACAAGCCATCGAGGAAGTTCTCTTTTACGTGTAACACAAGCCATGTCTGTGTTGCGTGAAAAATTCCATTGGTGTCGCATATAACATAATATAATCACATTTCATCCAAAAAAATTTATATTCAGTGTTGAATTCTATCAAAAGAACATGAAATTGGGCGTAAAATAAGCCAACAATAGAGTTGTGTATACTGCAAGCTAATACAGTGTTTCGTATAGCGCAAGCTAATCATGATGTAGCATAAAACACAAGACATCAATAAAATTAAAATGATTCTATCTCATAAAATATTGGGGCGTTACATTAAAAGGCCCAACAAAACATGGATAAAACATTCTCCCACGACCAATCCTTCGCCGCCCATGGCAGGGATTCACCTTTAGAAACATGTGATCCCCTATATCAAACTCAAAGGGTCACCTTATTTGATAGACATATGACTTCTAATGATCATGGGATGTCTTTATCCTCTCATGAATCACCTAAACCATCTCTGTTGTATTCTGCACTAGTTCATGTTTGATAATTGCTGACTCTCCAACCCCAGTCCAACACAATGGAGATTTGCAAGGAAGACCATTCAAGGATTCCAATGGCGTCTTGCTGATGGTGGAGTGAAAACTATTGTTGTAAGAAATCTCCACCTAGGGTATGTTCCTCATCCACAAACGTCCAATGTCCAAGACACACGATCATATCATGTCTTCAAGAGTCCGAATTTTCCACTATGTATGATCATCCATATGAAGATGAAAAGAAGTGATAAGGCATAGTTGACAACCTAAATCATGTTGGAGATATCTCCGCAACATGGTGGTAAAATGAGGATCTCGATTAGAAATGAATGTCCTTGGGACTCCATGAAGTCTCACCACCTCCTCTAAATACTTCCTTGAAAAACAACCCATGAGCTCGACTCTGTGATCATTATGAAGTGGGCCGATTTTTTTAAATGATCCAATAACACCCAAATAGCATCATGTCCTCCCAGAGCTCGAGGTAATCTAATTACAAAGTCCATTGAAATGTCCACCCACATCCGTAGTGGAACATATAATGTTGGAGCAGACCAATCAGAACACGGTGTTCAACCTTCACCTTCTGGAAAACCAAACATTGAGACACAAACTCTCCAACTGCAAACATTATCCCAAGACACCAGAACTTACTCCTCAAGGCCCTGTACATCTTTTTAATGCCAGGATGAAATTCTAGAGGTGAAATATGGAACTCTCTATGATCTCTGTTGTGCATCATCAAAGGAATAAAACACTTTCCATGATAATACTCTCTATGTTGTTCATCATCAGTCTAACCAACTTCAGCATCCCCACAAACAACTCATTCTCTCCAGACCTCCACCTCATGATCCCCCAACTGGGACTCTACCACCTATTTCACGAGATATGACTGTCCTGTCATCTGAAAAAGACAACCTTTATCCCCAACTACACCCATATTAAGATGTAATAATGATAGTTCTTACATTACTCTATAGAATACACTAAATTCATGCACTACATCACTACGTGACATCTGAATCAGTGCATCAGCTAAAACATTCCCCTTTTTAGGTGTATACAAAATTTCTATTCCATATTCCTATAAGAACTACATTTATAGACACTGTCGTATGTTCAAGTCACACTGGGAGAAAATATACCTTAGGCCCTTATGATTGGCGAAAACCGCAAAGCCCTCACAAATGTGGTAATATCTCCACATCTTTAGAGAAAACTCCACCACTACCAATTCAAGATTGTGGGTGGTGTAGTTATGATCATGGGGACATAACTACCTAGACACATAAGAAACAACTTATCATTGCTGCATCTGAAAACAACCAAACCTCATATGCGAAGCATCATTAAAAAAATCAAACTGAATTCCCTCAGCTGGAAGACAGATAAGTGGAGTAGTTACTAACTTATTTTTTAGATACTCGAAATCTTCCGGAAAATAATAATTCCATATGAACTCATGATCCATATTGGTCAATGTTGTTATAGGATTTGAAACTCGATAGAAATCGGTTACGAACCACTTTTAGTAGCCGGCGAGGCCACGGAAACAAGTAACCTGTAACACTATCTTGGGGGCTTCTTAAGACACAATTGATTAAATATTCTTTTGAACAATGCTACTCTCAACTAGGACACAACATGCCCCATGAAATAGACTTCTTGAGCCCAAAACTCACACTTCGATAACTTCACAAACAACAAATGTTGATGAAGAACTCCCAAAATGGCGTGTAGATGCTCTACATGATCCTCCTCTGATGGGGAGAACAAAAGGATTTCTTCAATGAAAACCACCATGAACATGTCCAAAAAACTCATGGAACATTGTTTTCCTAAATCCGATGAACACACCTAGAGAATTTGACATGCTGAAAGACATTACAATGAATTCATAATGCCCATGACGACAATAGAAATAGTCTTTGGGATAACCCCATCCTTCACACATATCTGATGATATACTAACCAAATGTCGATCATTGAGAACATAATTTCACCCTACATTAGATTGAATTAATTATCATTCTTCTAAAGATTATAGTTGTTCATCACTGTCACTTTGTTTAAGGGACAATAATCGACACACAATTGCAAACTACCTTCAGCATTCTTCACAAACAAAACAGGTGCTCCCCATAGTGACACACTCAGCTGAACAAAACCGCACTATAACAGACCATGAAGCTGTATAGATAGATCTCATAACTCAGAAGGGCACATCCAATATGAAGATATTGAGATTGGAGACGCTCCTGGTTGTAGATCGATCCCACACTCGATCTCTTGTCAAGGGGGTAAGGCTAAAATCTCTCTGGAAGGACATTAGGGTAATCTTCTACAACCCAAGGAAATGCCAATAGTAGAACCTCTGAGGAACTCAGCATTAGCATAGCTATCATGGATGATGTGGACAAAACACCCCTCTGACCAATTCGAGCATCTTTCTTACCAATGAACACCAGTGGATCTATCTCCGGATCAAAGAACACGACCTACCATTAGAAGTAATACACAATATCCAACATAGAATACAAACAATACATGCATAGAATAATTCCATAATGTTTTATTAGATAGAATAGAAAATCTCCCCAAGAGTGGGGCTACCCCTACTCTAGATCACAGTCTTTACATACTTCAAACATGTCAACTTGGAGTCCAACTAGCGTAGTCAATGCCAATTGAACTCGAACTCTCTTCACCTCATATCCCTAATCATGGACAAGGGTAGGTGATGTGATGAAGTGTGTCACTCCTGAATAAAACAAGGCATTCACCAATTTTGAATACAAGAAAAGGGTTCCTCAAACGACGTATGGCTCTCCTAGAGCTCGCAATGATAATGCATGAAGCTCACCACGACCTCTTCCATGGCCTCTCTAACCCTGATCAAGACCACCACCATGGTCATGCTCTCCTATTTGGGCACTCTCACTTCTGATTACCTCGACCAACAAAAAACAAATGAGTGCATGATCTCTTGACATAGGATTGAGAGCCGCATCCCCCGACGACACGAGATCCTGAGGGCTAGGACCTACCCCCGGTGAAACGAAAACACTTCTTCCCTAAAAACCGAGAACCCCAGACCACATCGCTACATCATGAGGAATCATGACGAATCCCCTCTCATGATGATCTGGTTCTGGCCAATGTCCTCTCGATGACCTCTTCTCTCACTAGAACATCAAGATATGTCTTTAGTATAAATGGGGTGACCTGGAACTGGATCTCTGTATGCAAAGCCTCCTCTAAATGCCTTGACCTTGCCACCTCATCTGGTAACGGGTCCGAAACATATTGTAAAATGGTCCTGAAATAGATTCCAAACACTCGCAAACTGGAGCTCCCTGGTTGAATGGTGAGATGCTCCTAGTGACTTGACTCCTTCGTGGCCTATGAAAGAAACTCGACTCTAAACTTGTCTCTAAACTACTTCCATGATATCTATGACTCCTTATGATCCCCAAGGAATAAATACAACCACTACCTCGCTTCTCCACGCATCATCATCACAACTAAGTACACCGAGTTCTCTTTCTGGGCACGGATCGAACTGAAGCCTATCTCAACCATGTCCAACGAGTCTTCTATGACTGCATCGAAAATGGATACCTCATACATATGTAGACTCTGGCGTTGAAACTCTCAGAGTGTCATACTCCATGTGTCGTCATCGTCAACCTCTACCTTGTGGCATCTGCGAGCACAACCTGCAGGACATCTTCTATGTGATCGAGAAGAGGAAATCGACCTGGGGACATACACGTAAAATAATAAATAGTTAGAGATCATAAACCTATAATAATTAAGAATCACCATTAATTAATTAATTGTTTTCTTTTATTCAATTAAGGTTACCCTATCACACGATCTACCCATTAAAACATGGGTACAAGGATGATTGATGCAAGATCCTTTCCTAGGTCTCTACCCTATAATTAGTATCACCTCATTTAGTAGCCCTTTTAAACTTAATGGTATGCACATCAGATCATTGGGGGCCCTAAACGCCTATGTCTCAACCAATCTTCAGTTTTTACATAAATTGATAAACATGGATGACACTATTTCCATACCAACCCATGGAACATCCCCTGTGCTTAACTCCAAACTCCATCTTATCTCTCAAACATCCTCTAATACCACTCTATCATAACCCCCTTCTCACAATGTGTACCCCTCTTGGGCCTAAAATGCATGAAGGTAGATAATGACCCCTGAGTCCCACCTCTAATAGGCCCTGTGATGGGGACTAGCAACGAGGGAATAGTAAACACACAAATGGGAGGCATTATCATCTAAGATAACACATGCAGAAGAGAGAGATAAGATAGACACCAACCAAATCCAAGTCAAAAATCAATATAAAAAAATCCCAGGTACACAAAAGTAATTTCATGCAATCTACTAAAACTATAATTGGAAAACTACATGTACCCAAAAAAATTAAAACAACAACAACCACGAAGCCCGAACATCACCTACAACCCCAAGCTTGTAGATACATGTTTGATCTCCAACATGATCCAAGTGTCCTAAAAAACATTTTATATAGACATAGGGTTAGTATAAATGTATACACCGAAGGATCCTTAATCCATCATAGCCTATACTCATTACACCTATAGTATTCCATAATAAACATTATCCAGAATATATGTTTCTGAATAACCATAAGCCATCATACCCCTCTATAAACATATATAGGGAAAAATAACCATTATGTCTACCTGCACCAGTAACTACCTAGAAATGAGATAGGGGAAAGGGGTATCATACATCCATTCTACCACCAGAATATTGTGGAAAACACCCCCCCCCCAATGACGACTTAGAATCCCTGGGGTGTCAGTTTCCCTTACTGACGGGGTGGAGTAGCGTATAGAAACACAAAAAGTACAAAATATACTATATCATTAAACCACACAATGGGAATAACCTAGTATTAGACTCAACTACAGCTAACGAATATCGGACTCCCGGCTACCACATCAAAGACTAGTTATCCTATAAGCACAAAACCATTTAAATGGATTTATTATATTAATTAATTCCCTTTTTATCAGTTTCAATGTACGTCATTTAATTCTTTAACCATTAATTAACTATTAAAAAATTCCACATTATATTTTATTAGAATCACATCCAATGTCCAATGTCCCTTTATATTGTAGAATTAGTATTGCATACAAGCAGGATCTAACCCCCTGGGTTAACATTATTTATTCAATCATTTATTATAAACATTGTTACTTTCCCATATTCCCAGTCATTCTAGAAAAACATTCTAATCCACTAAACAGATGGGGGATAAACATGGTGAGTAGATGAACATCATTTATAGTATTTTCCACCTCGAGTAAGAGGATATACCCATCCTCCCTCGAGAAGCTAAACACAGCAATCACGTGGCATACCTCGTGTGTCTTCACCCCTTTTGGAAGGAGGGTAAGAAAGACCAAATGCATAGAGTAGTTTGGAATATTAGAGATAAAAAACCAATAAGAATCCTAAAAAATTCAAACATTCACATCCAACCCATTTAATCATACCTGATGTCCACCCTGACACCCTAATTAATAAACCAATGCATCTCACCACTCTAGGAGTTAACTGCTATGACTACCAGTATGCCTCCCTTCCCTCACATATCCCAACATCCACCCAAGCTCACATCAGAACACATGCAATAGGAAAACAACCATCATATCAATTGGGATCTTAGCCCTTAATCAAGAAATAGTGTAACTCATAACCATGAAAATAATTATCTTTTATCAAACAACAAGTTTTTAATACATCTTGTATTACCCGATATATATTTTTTAGGTTCCAAATTCAAGATGTCTAACCAGTAAGTTATCAGAATTAATTGAACATGGTTACAACACCAATTTTATTAACATCAAACTACCACAAGAAAAACCAGATTTATTTATAGGCCACATTATCTTTAGACAAAAAATTATTGATTAATTACATCTTTATGTTCATTAAAATTTCCATCAAGAATGAAAACCTAAACAATCCAAGCATTTATATCACTCTATCTTGAAAAACAAGAGGCAATTGCATATGATCGATATCAAATTTTTTATCTGGTTCAAATAATTATTATCTCAATTTCATTATTATACAGTGGGGTAAAACATGATAACTATTCGGTTGCACGTAAAAAAATGGGAACAATGAATCCCCTACCTCAAATAGTTCTCGAAGTTCTTTATATGAGACTGATCCCCATAATGGGTTACGATCTCCCCCCCTATTACAACTGTGTCCACATGAGGATGCGAAGACACCACCACATCGGCTAACACCTAAGAAAAGTCTATTAGGAACATCGATAGAGAATTACATAGAAGGGAAAGGAGAAATAGAAGGAGATGAATTAAATAGAATGAAGATAGATCATACAATATATTGATGATTGTTCTATACTACTTGGATTAATCCAAACTGAGTGGAGCCAATCCAAAGAAAAAAGATTGATTGTGAAAGTACTATGAGATGGATGAATGGTTCTATTGTCCCATAGCCGGGAACATGGAGGAAGATCTAGAAAGGATGATATATCATCCCTTTAGAATATTTAACGGACCAGTGGTTTAAGATATGATTGATTTTCTATTTAAATCGGATTGTATTAAACCACATTGATTGACCAAGTAAAAGCATCCTGTGCCTTATGGAAATTAATATAGGAGTTATGACCTTTGAAACGACAATAGAGTCCTTAAAAAAGGATTTAAATTCATTAAACGTCAAAGTAAATGTAAAAAGGTGAGAAACTGTAGGAAGTTGGAAGCACTGTTCATGAATAAGAAATTTGGGAATGAAAATTGAGGCCACCGTTGGACCTCACAATTCTGGGAAAATTGTTCATTAAATAAAAATTTGGAAAAGGAAATATAGGATACCATGGGAACCACACCGTTCAAGAAACAATGTTCGTGAACTCAAAATTTGGCAAAGGAAATATAGGCTACTATTGGAACCTCACTATTCTAGAAACACTATTCATGAACTCAAAATATAGAAAAGAATATATATAATACCATTGGAACCTCACCATTATGGAGATAAAATTCATGAAAACAATATTTTGAAAAGGAAATATAGGCAAACCATGGATCCTCACCGTTCTAGAAACATTGTTCATGAACTAAAAATTTGGAAAAGGAAATATATGATACCGTTGGAACCTATATGTTCTTGAAACAATGTTCATGAACTCAAAATTTGGAAAAGTAAATATAGGCTCATGTTGGCACCTCACGTAAGGCTACAATTTACACTGTTCACATAAGGCTACCATTGACATTGTTCACCTATGGCTACCGATGCACTGTTCACCTAATGATACCGATTCGCTGTTCACCTAAGGCTACAGATGCACTGTTCACATAAGGCTGCCAATGGCATTGATAAACTAATACTACCGAAGAATTGTTCATCTAAGGCTAATGATGACACTGTTCAGTTAAGGCTATCAATGACACTTTTCACATAAGGTCATTGTTTCACTGTTCACCTATGGTTACTGTTGCACTGTTCAAAGAACTAGAAATTTGGGAAATTGTAAGGAATAAGTCACTTTAACCTCCCAGAACACCGCTGACAAAATATTTTCACTATAGAATAGACTATATAGGTCCAGGCCATTACAAAATATTACCTTTGGTGGTGAGTATGTTAGTCGTGTTCATAATGAATTTATTTGAAACACTTAAAATATAATATATGATTTGTAGTATTCATAAAGAATATAAAATCACTAAAAACAGAAAAAAACGAATTATTTTAAAGGTTAAAAATATATTTGGTTTTGTATAAATTTTATATCATTTATTACATAACTTTTGGATAATTACAATGTTATAATAATCATTGTATATTTGTAACAAATTATTTTATTTTGAAAATTCAACTTTCTCAAACATTTTTAAAAAAATTAAATTTATGATTTTTTATGAATTATCACTACATGAAATGGATGTTTTCCAAATGTTTTTATCCCAATGGTTTACAAAAACCATTGGGAAAGGGAGGCTATATTAACTGTTTAACAATACCATTGGTATAAGACTTTTTTAGGATCCTTTACCAAAAGTTCTAGAGAACCTATGAGAAAATCTTGCTTGTAAGAGACTTTACCAATGGTTATGTAGAACTGTTGGGAAAAGCTTATTTTTTAGGGGATTATACCAATTGTTTTATATAAACTATTGGGATAGGAACTCTTTTCAAAATCTTTTTATAAATGGTTGGAAAAAGTATTCATAAATTAGCAGCCCCTCCACATTCGTGTACTGAACAGAATGCGCAAATGTATTCCATCCTCGCTCGACTTCCACCACACGAACTGCTAAATCTCCATCAGATCCATCTCAAATCAGTTATTTTCTTCGTTATACACATAAAATATTTATGTGTTACCTTACTATTATTGGTATTCATCTAATATTTTAGTTTTTTATTTTGATTTTGATGTGTATCTCTTTTTTTCTGTGTTGATTTAACCTATATTTTCTCTATCCAATTGGATCCATTTAATTAATTAAATCTTTAAACCTCCATCAAAGGTGAAACATCTTATATTTGTTGCGGTTGGATTCCATATTTTCTAAGTACATGTTTTATGCCTTTTCATCATTTGTAAATAATTGTAACTTGTGAGTTCATTTATATGTGTTTATCAATTTTTAACAAAGATTCTATGAATGTTTTCCTTTAAATTCCTTGTGAAATCTTATTTAATCCTATTCTCATTGAATTGAACATATAATTAATTTGATGACTATAATTTCTACATATTTCAACTTATTATGAATTATTCAATACCATGACTATTTAGATTTATTTTCAAAGAATATATAAAGAATGAATTGGTGAAATTGAGACATTGTCTCAGTTTTTTATTCAAAGAATGTAATAAATTGATTTTATTGAAATGAGTTGAACTATTTAATGTATTTTATGTAGTTTAAAATGATTGAATTTGTGAATTTCTAATGAACCCTTTTAGAATGAGGAGGGTAAGGGGGCTATATGGGGGGTGAGGGGGCTATCTGGCAGGTGGGGGGTTGTTTGGGAGGGGTACTGTCCGGGGTGAGGGGGGGGGGGGGGGGCTATCCGGGGTGAGGGGGGTTGTTCGAGGGGTTGGGGGATATCCAGGGGGAGGGGGAGGGGGCTGTCTGGGGGGTGGGGGCTATCCAGGTGGTGTAGGGGGCTGTACGGGGGTGGGGCACTGTCTAGGGGTGGGGGATACCTGAGGGTTGGGGGGATGTCTGGGGTGGGGGGAGGGATGTCTGGGGGGTGGGCGATGTCTGGGGGTATGAGTGCTCTCCGCCCGGTGTGTGTGTGTGTGGGGGGGGGGGGTTGGGGTGTTTGAGGGATGTCGGGTGGGGGTTTGTCTGGGGGTGGGGAAGCTGTCCAACCAGGGTGGGGGCTTGTCCAAGGTGTTGGGGCACAATACAGGGGGTCAGGGTCTATTTGGGGGGTGGGGGAAGTCCAGGTTGGGGGGGGGGGGGGGCTGTCCGGGGGTGGTTGGGATGATCCGGGTGGTGTGGGGGGCTGTCTGGGTGGTGCGGGGGGATTTCTGAGGGTGGGGATATTTCCCGTTAGGGGGGGGGGATTTCCAGGGTGCGGGGGGGGGGGGGGGGGGTTGTCTGTGAGGGATGTCTGGGGGTTGGGGGGGCTGTCCGAGGTGGGGGGATGTCCGGGGTGAGGGGGATGTTCGGGAGGTGGGGTGTTGTCTGGGGTGAGTGGGGGATGTCAGGGGTGAGGGGGGGATGTCATGGGTGAGGGGGTGGGGGTGCTATCAGAGGCACGGTGTGTCCGGTACCACTCAACGTGTCTCACTTTCATTTGAAATGGACTGGATTTTAAGTGAAAACCACAACTGACAAATAGAAAAAAAATCAAACGCATTATGATTGTGTTGATACTTTAGGAAAAATGATAAATTTGTCATTTGTGATGGGTAAAAGTCAACTATTCTTCAATCTGAGACACGGTGGGGTTGGTATCACTCAATGTGACTCAATTTGGTTTGAAATGGACAACATTTCAAATGAAAACAACAACTGACATATGAAAAATAGACCAAATGTATTTGGATTATGTTGATACTTTATGGAAATGATCCAATGGTCATTTGAGACGTCTACAAGAAAACCCTGTTTCAATCCAAGGAAGGGTTTGGCCGGTATCACTCTTAATGTATCTCTTTCGTTTAAAATAGACACCATTTTATGTAAAAAAAATTGCATATAGAAAACCGACCAAATTTTTTCTGATTGTCTTGATACTTTTACACAACGATCCATGGGTCATTTGTGAGGTGTACAAGGAGACGACACATCATATGGATGTTCGGTTTGCATGTAATAGGTAAATATGTGTTTTATAGGTGTTTTCTGTGCTTCAAAAGCGTGCGTGGTGTGGTCAAAACTAGTCGAACGACCTAGGAATTCCATGAAATCTGACGATAACAAATGTTGTGTGAATTTTGAAATGGTCGGCTAGATGTCATGTCAATCAGAGGATTCATGTGACCGTAGTGGCCGAAAATGCACTTCGCGTGTCGTAAATGGCCAAAACATACATTTAATGGTCCAATGCATGCTGAACGACATCAGAATGACTTGAAATCACATGAAAACAGCCTAATAATTATTCGTGAGGTGTATTAGGAGACGACATGTCATTCGGACATGAGGTTTACGTGTCACAGCTGAATATGTGGTTTTTAGGTGATTGGATTTCTTGAAACGTGTTTTTTGGGTGGTCAAAACCAGACGAATGACCTCGTAATTCCATGAAATAGGATAAAACCAATGCTTGGGTGAATTGTGAAATGGTCGGCTAGACGACATGTCAATTGGAGGTTTTATGTGACCATTGTGGCTGAAAACGCACTCTTCGTGTCGTAAATGGAAAAAACAGATGTTTTACAGACAAATACATACCAAAGGACATCAGAATGACTTGAAATTGCACAAAAACATCATAATTTTTATTTTTGAGGTGTAAGAAAATCTGACATTTCATTAGGATGCGTTGTTTGCATGACACTACTGAATATGTGATTTTTATGTGTTTGGTGCACTTGAAAAGCATGCATGGGGTGGTCAAAACAAGCCAAACGACCTCAGGAATTCCATTAAATCACAAAAAAACAAAGGGTGGGTAATCTATGAAATGGTCAGCCAGACAACACATCAATCAGAGTTGTCATGTGACCGCGATGGCCGAAAACACACTCCACATCTCGTAAATGGCCAAAACATGCGTCTAACGGTCAAATGCATACCAAACGACATTGTAATGACATGAAATAAAACAAAAACACACTAATTATTATTCATGAGGTGTACGAGGAGACAAAACATCATTCAGATGCGTGTATTTCATGGGACGACTGAATATGTGTTTTTAGGTGTTTGGCGCGCTTGAAAAGTGTGCGTGGAGTGGTCAAAACCAGCCGAATGACCTCGGAATGACATGAAATCAGACGAAAATAAAGGGTGGGTGAATTGTGAAATGTTTGGCTAGATGACATGTCAATTGGTGGTGTCTTGTGACCGCAGTGGCTGAAAACACACTCCGCGTGTTGTAAATGGCCAAAACCTACATTTAACGGTCAAATTCATACCAAACGATATCGTAATGACTTGAAATCAGCCGAAAAAATCATAATTATTACTCGTGAGGTGTATGAGGAGACAACACATCATTCAGACGTGTGGTTTGTGCGACACGGATGAATTTGTGTTTTTAGATGCTTGGCGGGCTTGAAAAGCATGCGTGGGGTGGTCAAAACCAACTGAACGTCCTCGGAATGCCATGAAGTCAGACAAAAACAAAGGGTGGGGGAACTGTGAAATGGTCATCTAGACTACACTTCAATTAGAGGTGTCGTGTGACTGCAATGGCCAAAAACACACTCTGTGTGTCGTAAATGGCCAGAACATGCATTTAACGGTCAAATGCATATCAAACCACATCGGAATGACGTGAAATCACACAGAACGCCTTAATTTTTATTCATGAGATGTACTAGGAGATTACACATCATTCAGAAGCGCGGTTTTCGCAGCACGACTGAATATGTGTTTTTTAGGTATTTCGCGCGTATGAAAAGCATCTGTGGGGTAGTGAAAACCGGCAGAACGTCTTCGGAATTCCATGAAATCATATCAAAATAAGGGGTGGGTGAATTTTGAAATGTTCGGCCATAATACACGTCAATCGGAGGTGTTGTGTGACCGTGGTTGCCGAAAATACACTTTGCATGTCGTAAATGGCCAAAACATGCGATTAAAGGTCAAATGCATACCGAACGACATCAAAATGATTTGAAATATCATGAAAACACCGTAATTATTATTTGTGATGTGTATGAGGTGAAAATATTCCATTCAGACATGTGGTCTGCACAACATGGCTGAATATGTGTTTTTAGGTGTTTGGTGCACATGAAAAGCAAGTGTGGGGTGGTCACAACCGGCAGAACGATCTCAGAATTCTATGAAATCAGACGACAACAAAGGTTGGGTGAATTGTAAAATGTCTGGGCAGACATCACATCAATCAGAGGTTTCATGTGACTGTGGTGGCTGAAAACACACTCTGTGTGTCGTAAATGACCAAAACATGCTTTTTATGGTCAAATACATACCGAACGATATCTGAATGACTTGAAATCACACGAAAACACTCTAATTATTATTTGTGAGTTGTAAGAAAAGATGACACATCATTTTAATGTGAGGTTTGCACGACATTGTAGAATATGTCATTTTTAGGTGTTTGGCGCACTTGAAAAGCATGTGCGGGGTGGTCAAAATAGCCAGAATGACCTCATAATACCATGAAATCTAATGAAAACAAAGAGTGTTATAATTGTGAAATGGTCGGTCAGAGGACATGTCAATCGGAGGTGTCATGTGACATAGTGACCGAAAAGGCCCTCCAGATAGCCCCCCCAGATATCCCCCATCATCCCCGGATATCCCCCCACACCCCCGGACAACCCCCACCCGGGACGGCCCCCCACCGACCAGACAGACCCCCGCCCACCGGACAGCACCCCACATCTCCCCAGATTCCCCCACCCCCTAACAGCCTGCAACCCCCACAAACAACCCCCTATACAGTTTCATAATTTTAATGGAAAATATTTTTCTTAATTCTTTGGAATTCTACGAGTCTGTGGTTTCTGACGACACTTGATTCCGAGGCCCGGTGTGCCCAGAATCAATTTTTGAAGTTTTGTTCGTGTATGTTCAGAAAACATACTTACGGGTTTTTCTATCTTTTGAACCGATGCTCGGAATTGAAATATGAGGGCACCGATGAACCCATAGCGCCGGTAATTTCTTAAGGGGGCCTTTACCACAGTTTCATTTTATGCGGGTTGAAAGTTTAAAATTGGGGTTTAATTAAAAAGTTAAATAAAATTGTTTATAATAATTTTATTTATCTGTGGTGGTTATTTCCCCACAAAAATGTATGAAGTTTTTATGAATGAACCACTCTATCTTAATTGGATATTTCTTCATGTTCATGTTTTCCTTTAAGGTAATATTTATCATTTATTATACTAAAATCCAATTATATTTCAATTTATATGATCTTTATACATTAATTTTCTACATTTCAATGATAATTTTGTTTTTCTCAATTTTCAATATACATTTTCCTCGATAGAATTTCAAAATATCCTAAATGTTATAATTTGAAAAATAATTTACATTAATTTTGGAATATATTTTCCACATTTTTATGGGAATAATTTCTATGAATAATTCTTTGTGAACAACCTTATATAATGTCTTATAAACATCACCATTTTGGATAATGAATTTTGTATCGATTTATATGATCTGTGTGGTATTTTATGTGATAACATCTAAAATGTATTGTGAAACCCATTCTTATTCCTAGGTTCTAATTATATTATGATTATATATTATCTTATTCAATACATGTATGATTAATATATATAGGTGATCATTAATTCCTATATATCCCTCCAATAAAATAGTTAATCTTTACATCTCCTGAGATAATGCTGATATGAGTAGTTATGTGATATAAAAAAATGGGAAACATTTTTGGATGACTGATCAGTTATGGTAAACATGTTATAATCCTAAAATCACAATGGGAGATATGTTGTCATTTTTGATCAACTATATGAAACTACTAGAGATTCCTAATAAAAAAATTTGAGTTTCTATTCTTATATTAGTTCAAAAATATTTTTATATATAGAAATTTTATCATGATGGATCATGATTTTTGACTCATGTTTTCGTAGTCATTACTCCATGATATATTTTTGAACATATGTGATTACATGCTCTCCTTTTGTGCGATATGAATATTTTTTATGATTTCATGTTCTATTAAGGAATTTTTTTCCCATGATTATTGTTTCTCATATTATTATGATCTCACCATTAGGAAGATGTTGATATGTTTATTATTCACTTCCTACAAATTTTAGGTCACCCTATTGATTTGTTTCTAATTCATAGGTCATGAAGATGTGATTAACTTGAAATAAATATAGGAAATGATATAGAAAGATGAAATTTTTTGGAAATATAAAAAAGAATTATAAAACAATTCACACATGTTTTAGGTCTCCAAATATTGAAAACATCATTCATTCTCTTTGTGTTGAAACTATTATAAAATGTGACGTTTTATTTATGTAAATGATGAAAAATAAATTCATGAAGAGAATTGGTCATAGCTATTTTTATTAAATGAATAGATTTTTTTATTATTTTTATTATTGAATTTACCTATTGTTTTCTAGTTTTATAACCTTTTTTAATACACTAATTATTTTCATATGTATAATATAATTTCATGAAATACTTATAAAGTATTGGGAAGTTGTTCTTCCTAGGTGAAAATCTCTATGGATAATATCAAGTGGATGTGGATTTGGAAAATATTATCCTAGGGGTAATCACCACAAAAAGTGTTTATTGATAACTAAATCCATCATCACTCTAATATATAATTTATCAGACTATGAATTAATAACTAAGGATATACTCCTAGGAGATATGATTTTGTTGATCATAATAACTCAAAGAAATAATATGAAGGATTAATTTATATGTTACTTTGATTGATTAAATTGAGAATTATATGATAAAAAATACTAATGTAACTAAATGACTTTCATGGTAATGTGATGATGTAAAAGGGTAAAAGTTTTTAATACAGAATAAATTTTATGTAATTTACTATGATAATCCATTTTATATTAAATTTTCTTTACTCTGGATAACCTCGTTTGGTTTTAGAGATGGATGGGACTAGATGAAATCTATTTAAAATTGGATGTGGGGGATAATTTATTGACTATCTCAAATAAAAACCCATTATATTAGGCTATGGAGTCCAAAATATAGATATTATTCCATTCTAAATATAATGAAATTTGATTAAAAATTTAAACACCATTGGAATGATATTTTTCCATTGATGATAAATATGGAGACTGAAGAGAATTTAGAAAATGAAGATAATGTAATATGGAATATTCAATCACATATTTGTTAATAATTGAGAAAGAAGAACCAAGGGAATTTTTGAAGTGTTTTGTAAGATTATTTACTTATTGAATATTTGGTCATTGAACATAAAAAATTCCTAGGAAAATGAAGTGGTTAGTTTTCACCATTAGAGGTAAAAACATGCATCCAAAACACCACTAATGGACCATTTGCATTCATTTAGAAGACACAGACATTATATAAGTAATTTTTATAATTAATGCAATGATAAAGACGTTGATAGTGAAAAACACCATGAAAAATGAAAAAATGAATAACCAATTGAATTAATATTGATATTATGGATTATGAAAAATAAATCCTACAACTTAGAATTAATAATATGGGATCTCTATTTTAGCCACACTATATTGTCTATATTTATTTATAAGTACAACACCATATGATTTTTTTTAAAAAAATCTACTAGTATGAATATATTTGTCATATTTTAAAATAATTGGAATAGAAATTATAATATATGTCCTTTAGATGGATTTAATGTTATTCTAGTAATGGATAAACTATTTCATCATAGACCACAAATTCAATAAGCCTAGTGAGATTAAAAAACATATTCATTCATGAAAAATTGATGTCGTCAGAGAAAAAAACCAACCAATTCCACATAGTAATATTAACATAACTATAGTCGGAGTTGATAGAAATAGATTATCATCATCATCACCCATCAATTAATCATTATTATTTGTAGTGTATGATGTTTTTAGATAATTTGGAACAACTATTCCATTGACGGATGTATAATAATACACCATTCCACAATAACTAGTGTAGTTAAACATAGTAGTTGGGAGAAAAAGTGGGAGGATTCCTAGTTACCATGGGTTTAGAAGATGATCTAGAATCAGGTTCGACATTTTAAAGCATGAAACCCCATATAGAATATACGCAAAATAGTTTGGATTTTCAAATTCCATATTTAGGAACATGTAGAGCCACATGGATCAAACATGGTGGGGTGTCTATACCTCACAATAATAGGTCAAGAGGCATTCAAAGAGTGGGAAGTGTATAAACTTTTGTAATATGTGGGTGGGGAGACATGTGTTTATCTATTAAGGCTATTGACGCATGTGATGGCTATGGTTAAGTGGGTTAAGGCTAGTGTGTTGGATTAGGAAACTCTATAATGCATTTGGTGTGGTCCAAACATGGATCTAAAGATTATTTATATGGATTATGATAATTATTCATCAAAATCATTATTCAAACTCAACACTCTACTAACAAATAATGATGGGGTGAGAGATTGGTCTAATTGTTGCATCTATATGGAAAAATATGGAATCCAATTTCATACCTCAAATAATTTAAACTAATCATTCATTGTTCGTCTAACTATGTTTACATGGAAAAATAAAATAGGTTTCAAATCCCAACTAAGTGTGGTATTTCATTCAAATGGATTGTAAATAACACAAAATTTTGTTTATTCTTATTATAATTTGAATAAATATTAATGATACTTCATTATACAAAGTTAAATCTTGAGTCATCCTATATATTAACTTAGAAAACATCATTATTATGTAAAATAAAAAATTATAAATATTCACTTTTATTATGGGGGGGGAATGTAATGAACCATGATTTAACTATTTATTGTACTTAAATAGAAAATATATTAAATATTTACTTCAGATACTATCTCAAAAGTTAATTAAAATCCACATTATTTCTTGAATATTAATTATGACCTTCTAGACATACCTATCCATTTAGATGGTAAAAAACTTGGATAAGTTTTTAAAAATTTAATAAAGAAAGTATGAAGAAATGATAATAAGAAGTTAATGTCTTCTTTTTTAAGCTTATTTGTCTAAGATCAGAAGGGAGGTATATTTTCTAGGGGTTTCCATTTACCAATCCCAATTCAAACTCTAGAAACTATAGTTTGAGTGAAACATTATACAGGAGATGGTCATGATCATAGAACATACCATGAATAATGGATAATTATGAGTTGATTTAGTTGAAATGTCATTATATGAGCAGAACATTGGGATTATTTAGTGTTTTTTTGAGATATTTTATAATTAATAAAATGTGATGAATAATTTATTCCCTCTTAGTTAACTTTTATAGGGGGCATAAGAGAGGTATAATCATCCAGGATTTAATTACGAAGACATAATTAATTTTGTAATATGATATAAATATTTATATAAATAGTTTTTTATTCATAATATATTATATCGATATATAATTAATTAACTGAAAACCACCCCTTGTTGGAAAAAATCACAAAAATATGATTGTTATTAATTTCATGATTTAGTATAATACTTAATGAATGCATATAATAAAATTATTTATTAATGAACTATTATAAATTATCCTTTAAAGTAATACTAATTATTTGGAAGAGATAAAAATTGTAATAAGAAAAAATATTATCAAATTCTTGATGAAACTATTATAAAACATAAACATTCATTATCAAAAAATACATAAAAATTAACTAATATGTATGTAAGGGATAATTATACATGGTAATTATAAGTGGTTATAATTATGAAAAAGGTTTTTTTGTATATTTTTGATAATATTAATTTAATTATTCATGAGGATTGGTGAAAGTAAATTTTAAATTAGTGCCATGATTTGGGTTTCCATCTCAAATTCCTCACATGGATACATGTTTGGTATTATGAAAATAATTTCCTTTATATTGGGCATACAAAAAACTATTTAGATATCATATCTAAAAATATTTTGATCATTTTAATTTAATATTAATTTAATACTTTTCTTTGAAGAGTATTTAATATAAATTATCCTCAAGTTGCTATGTTTTTATTATATAAATTCACATTAATTATATTATAATTTTTATTATTAAACATTTAATTTGGGTAAATTATGACATATGATTTTCTTACATTCTATCCTATCTTTAAATTATGGGGATTTACACTTTTACAACAAAAAATCCCTTTGAAAATGATTCTTACATTATGAGCATTATTGTCCCTAATGTTAAAATGGTAATGAAAATCTATTTATTTCAGATATACTGTTTCTTTTTAACTTATACCTATATTATTTTAAATAATAATTGATTCATTATTTTATATAAGGTTCCCTTTTATGTTTTTTTTCATAAAATTCATCTTTTGATTAAAAGTTTCCTACTTGATTGTTGTCTCACCTAATAGTACAACAATATCAAGAACAAACTCCATCTCATAATATCCTACTTGTTTCTATTCCATGTTTCCTCATGCGGCTAATGTTATTCTTTATTGTATATAAATCAGTGTATATATCAAATTATTATATATTTATGCTGTTTTATTCCTGATTTTAAATTATTTTTTATTATCACATTTTTCATTGTAGTTTTTTATTGAACGCGTTTTAGACTTTAAAAAATTATTCTCCTAAAAATATTAACAATGCATTTCACATTGATCCTGAAATAAATGGATCTATTTTTAATGAAGATATAATTTCTAAACCACACACCAAAATATTTTATGATGTTCCACTTTCTAGTCATTGAATTTGGTATCAATAGATCCTCTTTATATTGTTAATTATGTGATATGTTTTAAAATAGTATTTTATACCCATTCTTAATAAAGGGTTTTAATAATGAAATAATTTGGGTTCTTCTTATGGAACACATGTATATATAATATTTAATAGATTTGTGGGCCTTATATATCCTTAAAATGAATTCGGTAAGCTTTACATCTCATGAGATAACAGATATATGAGTAGTGATGATTTATCTAAAATTGAAAACATGTTGTGATGCCTAATTATTTATGGGAAATCGGTTGTGATGCTTGATGCACTATGGAAAACAATTTGTGATATCCGATCCACTATGTGAAAAAAGAGGTGAATATAGATCCACAATGTTTAGTTTCTATGCAGATATTAGTGCCACATTATCTTGTTTTACGAATACATTCTTCCCATGAATCATTATTTGGGTCTCATCTATTCATATTTATTACACCATGTAATATTATTGATCATATGGGATATCTTATACACTCATTATTCAATATATACAATTTTTATGATACATGTTTAATTAATCATACATTTCTATCCTTATTTGTTCTTTTATTATTATGATCCTACCCTGGTTAACATGTTGATATGGTTATTATTTATTGACTATGAATTTGATGTCAACCATTTTTGAGGTTTCCATTTCCACAATATTGAAGATGTGTTTAACTTGTGACATGTATTGGATTGGACACTGTATAATAAAATTATGTATAATGAAATGCTCGGACCCTAGTTACCTAGAGTTGGCGTATTATTACTTAACATTGACATGATCACAAGGGATCAAATCCCAAAAGACTAATCTATTTTGCATCCTTGGATGTACTAGAAACAAACATAAGATTTACATTACATTATAAAATGAAATACAACAACGTTGGGCCTCCTTTTAACACCTCCATCTCCCTTAGTCTATCCCTATAGGTCAGTCATAATATACTTCTTCGCATCCTCTAAAAAATAAAACATAGAAATGAGTGAGCACATCTACTTAATAAGGATAACAATATAGCGTAGACTTTCATAAATAATCATAAAAATTTAATGTAATGTATAATAATATAAGAAAATAACTTTAAAGTTATACATTAGCATAATATAGAAAAGATAAATCAAATAATTCCATTTACTTATTCACATTGATATTCTACTATTCGAATAATCAAATATAATATCAATAGCCTATTTCATTATGATGGAATGCATAATACCAGAAATCATAACCACATATTCAAGGCCTCATCCAATACTAAATATAAGATTTTGTAATGGCCTTGTTCCACGAAACTATTTTGTCTCAAGAGACATGCCGATGTGTCAATGGGGTTATAGTGATCTCCACCCATAACAAACTAAGTTCAATGCCTTCCCCATATGAAAAGGAAAAAACATTACATAAACATTCATATTAAATCTACCATAATAAAGGTCAATAATTTGACTAAAAACTATGACTGGTATACAAATAACAAATCCAAAGACAATGATATCACAGAACCTTCAATACAATATGGATGATGGAATCATAATAAATCAACTTCAAAAAAGTGTAAAATCAATCAAATGATGTTGATATAGATGAAATCCAAACAATTTGAGATAAATATCACTCTATATTGGAATAATTTTAATGTTACATAATTATAAAATAAAAAACTTATTTTTAAAATATTCTTATAATCTTTTTTAGGTAGGTTCGAAGGTTTAATAATGATGGAAAATATCCCCACCCACAGTATAAGATAAAAAACATTATTTTTTTTAATTTTGTCGAAAGAGTCATAAAGGATCTGGTTTGGAAAATGATGTATAGATTCCTTTATACATGTTTTATAAAAAATTAAAACAAAGGTATACATGACTTTGACCCATATTCTATTAAGTAGTAAAAATGTTTTGAAATACATTTTTATAAAACACATATGTGTATGATAAATAGGTCCCAGTACATACTCATGTATAAACAACCTCAAATAATGAAGAGATTGTAGAATTAACCCTTACCTTGAACTTTTCCTTGATTGAGTGTATGTTAACATCATGTATAATAGTTAAAAAATTGGTATAAAAATATAAATGTACCACATACCTAAATATTATATCACATATGATCTTCTAATATTGATTTGTTAATAATATTTTAGAAGTATTATTGTTTCGTGTGTTAACTGATTCGTTTTCCATTATATGATTGCTTACGTAATCCATGTTCGTTTTGGATTGGATTTATTTTATTCATATATGTAGTTATATGATGTTCATAAAAATTATTTTTAATCATAAAATTAAAATTATTCTTGAATGGTTATGATGGGAAATGAATTTCATCACATTCATGGAGACGATAATCCGTACATACAAATGAGAGACAATATCATTCTATTGATGCTGAAATAATATATAATTTGACAGTATGACAAATATATATAATAATTAACTTTTTATTTTTATTATTTACATTAGTTATACTCATTATTATACCCATCCAAATAATGAAGTGTTTGAATAACAAACTACACCACAATGTGGAGACGGTAAGTCGTACGTATGCACGTATCGTGACATTTCATTCTTAGAATGGATTGAATAATGAAAATGGTTGTACCATATTTATAATAACATGACATTATTTATATGTTAATGGAGTTATTATTTTGTTTTGGAATCAACAAGGAAATAGAATGTGGAATGAGAAAAGAACTTTGAAAGTGGTGGTGAAATTATTACCTCTTCTTCGGGTGATTCCTTTTGAATTGATCAAAAGGTACATTATGATAGATTTATGATCAATGTAAGCCCTATAGGACAAATATATAGTATATGGTAGTATATTGGAGTAGGTTTTGGCCGGGACATTTGGAATTGGAGGTGTGAAATTAAGATAATGGTAAGATAACTTTTATAAAAGATGTGAGGGTCACTTTATGAAAAGCTTGAAATATTATTTTATTATACAATCATATTCAGTTTATAATGGCTCCAAAAATGATTTTTTTCCAAGATGAGGCTGGGATGGGTTGAAAATATCTTAATAAATAGGTTTTATAATGTTTTAGGTCACCATAATAACCTTATCTTTTAGAATTTACTCTAAGTTAAATAGTTTATGTTTTACCATGTATTCTAATATTATTATAATAAACGGTTATTAAACAAACTATAAAAATCCCAGAGAAACACATGTCATTCATTATTGATATATCTATCCATATATATGTCCTTTTGCTGAACATTAGATTTTTGAAATATTATATCAATAAATAATATAGTATTCATTTTAAAAAATCATTTCTATTAATTTTGATACTATTTGGTATTAAGTTTTTGTAAAAGTCATAAATACATTATCACATAGAAATAAATTTATTTAAACAACAATAACATGTCATATTAATCTATAATATTAGTGTAATTCATCAGATTTCTCAATTGTAACTTAGTTGGACATTTATAATATAAATTATTTTAATCTTTCATTAATAAGGTAATTACTACATCATTATTTTTCCCTAAATAAATTTAATTATTTAATTACTAAAAATTATAAATAAAATACCATTATGTAGGAAAATATTTGGTAATTTAGATGAATACTTATAGTTGAATTTATATTATGTATAGCCTTATATTAAAAATGGTTTTGTTATTAAACAATGAATTTAACACTTTTGAATCTTCATTAAATAAAATAATAATAAATTTTTTAATCTAATAAATGTCGTCCAAAAAGATCATATTCTATTCCGAAGGATGATTTTGGATGAAATAAAATTATCTAATAGGAATAGTACATTCGTTCGGGTAATTATAATATCATTTTTTCCTTTAAATACCCTATTTAATATTAGTCATGGTAAATAAAATTCAATGTTTACTATTCACTAAAAATTATTTTCATTCCATTGAACCATATTTTACATACTAATGTGAACTGTTTCTTTCAATGTTTTGAAATTCAATTCACCAAATATGTAAAATTGTGTTTTATGAAAATTTTCAAATGTGCCTCGAAGATGGGTAAAAGACAGTAATATGTTCACTAAAATATTATATATCTAATATTATTATAAAAAGTAATCAATGGTTTAAATGGAACTTATATATAAATTGTGTATCTATTTTGACCAAAAATAAATTTAAATATAATACATAATTATTTTAATAAATAAACAGTTTTAAACAATTACGTTGTGTTTTTACTATTCATCAAAAAAATTGTATGCTTTTTAAAAAATACAAAATATTTATCCTAATCTAATTTGAATTATCCTAATCAAAAAATGAATTCCATTTTGAAAAATAAAATTTCTAAAATTTAAAAAAATAATTATTATTATTCATAACAGATAGTTTGATTGGTGGTGGTGTGCAAGAACTCAATGTTGCATACAATACAATCTATTTTACTTTTTAATGGAAAACGTATCGTGGAAGATTGAGGTTTTACATTCATCCCTCCTTCAAATAATTTGGTCCTTGAAAATTCTATAATATCACTGCATAAAAAGATTCTGTCGGTTTTTTATCATATGTTTCTCAGGTTCCCATGTTGCCTCTTCCATCTAATGGTTTCTCCATAAAACATTTACCAAATGAGCCATCCGGTTTCTCCACACTTGTTCTATAGTATCATGAATATTTGTAGGATCTTCACAATAAGATTGATTGGGTTCTAGTTCTATTTCTTTATAGGTGACTACAAGCATTGTGTTAGACCTGTATTTTCTCAACAGTGATACGTGGAACACATCATGATATTTGGAGAGACTTGGAGGTATTTCCAAATGGTAAGATATAACTCTAATTATTTCTAGAATTTCAAATGGTCTGATGTAACTAGGACTTAATGTACTCTTCTTACAGAATCATACAACACCCTTCCCAGAATATACCTTCAAAAAACATGAAATCCTACTTAAAATTACAAATACACAATTTGGTTATTAGCGTAGCTCTTCTTATTACTTTGAGCTTCTTTGTTATTGGTGTGGATAACCTTCAACCTTTCCATAGTTTCCTCAACAAGTTCTAGGCCTATGCGTTTTCTTTCACTAACAGCATCCCAACAAGTTGGTTTGCAACATCCCATTCCATATAACAATTCATATGGTGCCATCTGAATACTTGAATAGAAGCTATTGTTATAGGAAAGTTATACAATAGGTAAATATTGATCCCACATACCTTGAGAGTCATCTGAGAAAGATATCAACATGTCTTTTAGGTTTAAAATTCAGCTATGACTGTCCATCAATTTGAAGGTGGTAGGCAGTGCCCAAACAAAGATCAGTATCTAGGGCCTTATGAAGACTTTTCTATAATCATGATGTAAAACTAGGATCACGATCTGAAACAATTTAAAGGAATACTCCATGATGTGTTATAACTTCATTAATATATAGTCATTCTAAGTGTTAAAGTGGTAAATCTTCTATTATAGCATTAAAATGTGATGACATGGTAAGACGATCAACAATGACCCATATTGCATCTTTCCTTCTATGAGTCTTTGGTAGCCCCTTGTCAATGTCCATTGTAATATCACCACATTTGATATCAGTAATGGGATGAGGTTTCATGACTCTTTAAGGATGTTTACTTTCAACAATCACCTATTGACAAACCCTGCATCTGGACACATAATCTACAATATCCCTCTTCAGGTTGTCGAACCAGAATTGTTCCCTCAAATCTCTATGCTTCTTAAAGATACCAGGGTGTATAGAGAAATTGGAGCAATGAGAATCATCCAAAAAATACATTTTTATATCTGGTATTTTAAAAACACAAAGTCTCTTCCAAAATCATAGAATTCCATCATAATATACGAAGTCAATCAGTCTCCCATCATTTACAACATTATTTTACTTTCTAAATGCCTAATCATCAGTATGAGAAATTTTTACCCTTTTAGTAATGAAGTATTGGCAAAAATTTGAAAACGTAATGAGGCTTTAACTTCCATGATTATTCCTATATCCATATTTACTAGATCCATGAACATAGGATCCCTTTCAACTCTAATCTTTTTCAAAACTCCACTATCCTTTCTACTCAAATAATCTTCCACCATATTTTCCATCCCTAGGTGGTAGTGTATAGGGAAAATATAACCTTTCTGTAGTTCAAGACATCATCTTTTCCAAATTTGAGTTCTTTTGGTGAGAAAATATACTTCAATATTTTGTGATCAGTATATAACTAACATTTTTCGACAATGAGATAGCGTTTCCATATCTTAAATGCAATGATTACTAATGCTAACTCAATATCATGCGTTGGATAGTTTTGTTATTGAATTTTTTTCTTTTATGATGCATAATAAATAACTCTATCATTCTTCAGAAGGACCCATCCAATTCATTACATTAAATCATCATTATAAATAACAATCCCCTCATTCCCCGATGATAGAGTGAAGATAAGATTGTTGACTAATATTACATTTTTTTCTTCAAAAAATACTTCACACTAATTTGTCCAATCAAATTTAACCCCGTTACGTGTGATCTTTGTTAATGGGTTAGCTAATCAGGCAAAATTATGCATGAAACACTGATAATGACCAGCTAAACGAATATGAACTTTTTACCTCAATTTTACATGTCAGTGCTGGAAATTATTGGATTGTCTTGGTCATTGAAGGTCCAACATAGATTCCATCATTGTAGACAATGTGGAAAAGAAATAAAATTTCATGAAGCGAAAATTCACAGTTTCTAAATATCCCATATAATTCATTTCTTTTGAGGGTTTTCAGAATTGGTCACACGTCATTTTCATGATCTTGGTATCTTTTTGACAATACCATGATATCATAAATAAATATAACCAAACTGAAATCAAGATAATCCTTGAAAACAATATTCATTAGATCCAGGATAATAAAGGCTTCATTAGTCAGTCCAAGAGGCATTACTATAAACATTTAATGCTCGTACTGGGTTGAAAATGTTGTTTTTGGAATGTCTTCCTTCATCACACACAACCGATGACATCCAGATCAGAGGTTAATCTATCAAAAATATTGTGCTCCATGAATTTGATCGAATAAATAATCAATGTGAGGTAGGGGATGCTTGTTATTTATTATTATAGCATTGATCTCCCTATCATCAATGCACAACATCATATATTCATCATTCTTCTTAACAAAAATATAAGGGGATCCCCATGGAGAAACACTAGTGTGAATAAATCCCTTACTACTCAATTACTGTATTTGTTTCATTAGTTTTAACAATTCCACAGTGGCAATTCAACAAGTGGTCTTTGATATGGGCCTTGAACTAGGAATTAAATCAATGGATAACTCAATTTCTCGTTCTGGAGGATGTCCTGGAAAATACTATGGAAACACATCAACAAATTATTTCACAAAAGGTAAACCCTCTATATGAACATTATTCTTCCCACCGATAGTTATTTCACTCTATTACTCCACAATAATTGAATTTGGTAGAGATACATGGGGTTGAAATATATAAGAATCAGATGGAGACAATTCTACACTAATAATAAGGTACTCCTTATCATCATCGAAAACTGTAACCCCCTTATTCTTACAATAAATTTTCACATCATTGTCAAAAATCCAATCCATACTCAAGATTATATCAAATTCAATCATCGGTATGATGATGAGATTATCACATAAATAATGTTTATATTCCCTAATGGTAATTGATTAAAAAATTTATTGCAATGATACTTCCCTTGGGAGTTTGGTCTGAAAAATCCATTATCAAATCCAATGGAAAATATCTAATTTTTATATCAACCTGGGATGATATGAAACAATATAATGATATAGAATCAAATAAATAATTGAATAGACTTGAGGAAACCATAAAATTTCATGCCACCACATCATTCAGAGCTTCAACATCAACAGTAGTGATCCCATAAGCTTGTCCTTTCTACCTTGGCCTTTTCGGAGTTACTTTTTCTTTGGAGCATAAGTCATTCATTTTCATAATTCCCCATTTCTCTACAATTTTACCACTCAACATTAACATCCCCTTTCCTTCCCTTGCAATAATGAGTTTGGTGGCCTTTTCACCACACTTATAGCAGACTCTCATTCCCTTCAGCCAAGTACATGGGTGTTTCTTTCCACATTTACTGCATGATGGAAATTAAAAATTTTCTACAACCCATTATTTCCATTTATAGTGTCTTCAACATATCTCTTCATGTATTGTTTAGTTCAAAGGCGCAAGTCATAGAGAATTCCTTTTCTATCTTGATAGCTCATGAAAAAATATCATCGTACGATGAGAAGGATTGTGAGATAAACGATCAATGGATAAATTGTTTAAATCATAAAAGAATCAATAAATATTACTCCTTGGATTATGTATATAATCTATATCATGCCTTGTTTACCCTCTAATGGTATCCTCATACATTGTGATATTCTAATCCTCCATTTCCCTCAGACTCAGAAATTGTGTTTCCATATCCTCTCTATGGTCTTGAGGAATGTATTTTTGTATGAAATGATCATTATACTCCCACCATTACATATTTGGTACTTATTCATCTTCTTTTGTGTTGTTAATTATTGACCACCATTGATTGGCATCTCCCGTAAGGAGATAAACTACCATGATTTTTTTTCCCTTTCACTACTCCCTAAAGAAAGAAAAACTTTCACTAAGAACTTATCCATTACTAAGCTAAAAATGGATTTGTAGTCCCATTGAATGTTTTTTGTTGTTGAATGATGAATCAGTATGACATTTAATCTCCACATTGTGGATCAAGGTGCTCCATACGGGGAAGGTTATTATTCATAACGTTAGTGAGTTTCCCAGTATGATGATAAGCTAATCAAAACCATTTCCATCACCAAGTCGACTACAATTATCATGAGTGGTATGGAAATAATTAAATGGATTATGTGAATTGATATTGTTTACATTCCTTTTATTAGGTTCCATTTCTAAACAATGGTATACACTAGATTGGTTTATGAATCACAATACATAATTCCAAACCTGTAAACCACATAACAAAAATTGAACAACTTATAAAAATAAAGTATAATCATAAAAATGTTTTCTTTAGGGAGGTATATACTTATAAATCCATCATAATGGTTTGTAAATATAATATTAATTATCCAAAGCATATCCCCTGGGATTTTCGTAACCAAGAGTGAAGCAAGGACCATTTTCATGTACAGGATACCTCGAGTAAATCTTGAAACACCTCGTCCGAGTTTTCACTCCTAGGTACATTGGTACATGAGCCACCTCTACATTATTTTATCCAGATAGGGATGTACTACTAAGAAAACACACAAAATATATACATTTCCAAAATTCTGTTATGTTCTTCTATACTAGTTCTCACATTCTATCATAGGTTAAGGTTCTCAAATAAAAGATTTTCTAAATCTATCCTCTAAAGTTTGTAATAATCTTCCCCTAATACCAATTGTAATTCCCTGAATCTAGTTACCTTGATTCAACTCATTATTACAAAACATTGGCATGATCACATGAGATCCAATCCAGAAATACCGACCAGTTTAGTAGCCTTTGATGTAGTATATTAAAACATAATTTTTACATTACATTATGAAATGAAAAAAAAACCAATATTGTGTCTCATTTTAACAAATTCATCTCCCTTAGAATATCCCTATAGGTCAGTAATAATATAATTTTTCACATCCTAGGATAAATAAAACATATAAAGGGGTGAGCTTAGGTGCTCAGTAAGGATATCATTATAGAGGAGACTTTCATAAAAAAGCTTTAAAAATTTAGTCATTGTATAAGACAAATACAGAAGAATTTTAAACATAAACATCGGCATAATATGGAAAAGATAAATCAAATAATTCCATTTACTTATTTACATAGATATTTTACTAGAAAAGTAATCACATGTTATATCAATAGACAATTTCATTATGATGGAATGCATAATACTGGAAATCATATCCACATAGTTAAGGAATCATTCCAATAATAAAAATAAGATTTTTTCTTGGACTTGTGCGAAGACGCTAGTTTGTCTCATTAGACCTACCGATGCATCGAGGAGCTATTGTGGGCTCCACTCGTCACATACAATGTCTAATTCATTCCTCTTATGAAAAGGATTAAACATAAAAAAAATTCATATTAAATCTAGAATAATAAATGCTAACACTTTAACCATAAAACATGAATGGTATAAAAATTACACATCTACATTCAAACATATCCCTAAAACTATAATACAATATGGATGATTTTCTAATAATAAATTAACTTCAGACAACTATAAAATCCATCAAAGGATGTTGACATAGATCAATTAAAAACTATTTGAGAGAAAAATAACTTAATTTTGAAATTATTTAAAAAATATATAATTATAAAAGAACATAATTATTTTGAAAATATATTTATAATACTTTAAGGGAATCTTCAAAGGTGTTATAATGCCAAAAAATAGCCGCACCCACTGTATTAGTTAAAAAAATTCCTATATTTTGCAGAAAAGGTCGTAAAATGATTTTTTGGAAAATGACGGAAAGATTCCATTATAAAAATTTTATAAAAAAGTAAAACAAGGGTATAAATGAATTTAACACATTTTCTATGAAATACTAAAAAGGTTTTGAAATACATTTTTATGAAACATGGATGTGGATGATAAAGAAGTCTTAGTAGATATTCACTTATAAACAACCTTAGATAATGAATAGATTGTAGAATTAACCCTTACCTTGTACATTTCCTTGATCGAGGGAATGTTAACCTACTCTATATTAATTAAATCATTGTTATTATATTATATAAGAACCTCATACATAAATATGTTATCATATATGATCATCTAATATTGTTGGTTTATAATATTTGAGTAGTATCATTGTCTTGGGTGTCAACTGATTTGTTTTCCATTATATTCATGGTTAAAAAATCCATGTATGTTATAGATAGAATGTATTTTATTTATATCTAGAATGATATTATGTTCTTAAACATTTTTTTAATCATAACATGCAAATAATTGTTGAATGGATTTGATGGGGAATGAATTTCACCGTTTTCGTTTAGACGATAATTCGTACGTACGCATGAGCGACAATATCATTCTTTTGATGGTGAAATAATATGTAATTGGTTGGTATATCATATATAAATAATCAGTATCTTGTATTATTTTTTATTTATATTAGTTATAATCATTATTATACCCATCCAAATAATGCAGTGTTTGAATAAAAAACTACACCATGATCTAGAGACAGTAAGTCATACGTACACATGTATAATGAATTGTAATTTATAGGATAGATAGAATAATGAATACAGTTTTACCTTATTTATAATGATATAAAATTTTTATAAGGCACTGTATTTATTTTTTTGGTATTCAAACAAAAAGGAAAGCGGATGTGGAAGAAGAAATGTACTTTTAAAGAGGATGAAAAATTATTACCTCTTCTTCGTGTGTTTTCTTTTGAGTTGATCAAAAGGTCTCCATTGGTTGGATTTATGATCAATGTATGGAATATATGTTGATATGAGGGTATTTGGGACAATTTATGAGCAGGTTTTGGATGAGACAAATAGATTTGGTGGTGTGAAATTAAGAGAAGGTGAAATACCCTTTTATATGACAGGTCAGGGTCATTTTAGGAAAAGTTTAAAATATTATTTTATTATGCAATCATATTCATTTTATTACAGATCTAAAAGGACATATTTAGAGGATATGGTGGGGATGGGTAGAAAAACTCTCAATTAATAGGTTCTAGACAAGTTTAGGTCACCATATAACCTTATCTTTTGAATTTAACTCTCAGTTAAATAGTTTTACTTTTACCATGTATTCTTTGTATTATTATAATAAATGGTTATTAATCATTCTATAAAAAGACAAGAGAACCCCAAGTGTTTCATTATTGATATATATAACCTTATATATTTATTTTTGGATTATCCATTAGTTTTTTTGAAAATGATATCAATTAATAATATAGTATTTGTTTTAAAAACTCATTTTTGTGAATTTGACACTATTTGGTATTTTGTTTTTTTGAAAGTCATAATAACATTATAACTATGAAAAAAATATAGTTAATCAACCCTAACATGTCATAGTAACTTATAAAATTATTTCAATTCATCAAAAGTATCAATTTACATTTTTTTGGATCTTTATAATAGCAATTATTTTAATCATTTATCAAAAAGGTTATTAGTGCATCATTATTGTGTCATAATTAAATTTTATTATTTATTGTCTATAAATTTTATATAAAATACCATTATGTAGGAAATATATTAAAATTTAGAATGAGTATTTATTGTCGAATGTATCTTATGTTTAACCGTTTATTAAAAATGGTTTAGATATTAATCATATAATTTAACAATTAGAACTCTTAATTAAATAAAGTAATAATAAAAATCTTAATCGAATTCAAGTGCACCAAAATGATAATATTTTATTCCTAAGGTTTATTTTGGTCTAAATACATTTATCCAATTGAATTAGTAAATGTGCTAGGGTAATTATAATATCATTTTTAACTTTAAATACCCTATTTACTTTCATCCATGGTAAATAAAATCCAAAAGATACTATTTACCGAAAATTATTTTCATTCTATTGAACCAAAATTTACATAATGATGTCAACCTTGCCTCTCTTATTTTTGAAATTAAATTCACAGAAGTAGTAAAATTTTGTTTTATTCAAATTTCTAAATGTGCCAAGCTGGGTAAAAGACTATAAAAAGTTCAATAAAATTTTATATATTGAATCACATTATATAATGACTTCAATGAATTGAATTGAACTTATATAATTATTATGTATCAATTTTGAACTAAAATAAATTTAAATAAAAGAAATAATTATTTAAATAAAAAGTCAGTTTGAAACTATAAAACATGTTTTCTTTACTATTCATCAAAAATATAATGTTTTTAGAAAAATACCAATAATTAACCAAAAGAAAATTTTGATATTATAAATCCAAAAAAGAAGTCCATTTTGAAAATAAAAATTTATAAAATTTCAAAAAATGTTATTACCATTCAGAACGACTAGTTTTATTGGTCGTGATGTGCTAAAACTCAAAGATGCATACAACACAATCTATTCTAATAATTAATGACAAACATACTGTGGAATCTTGGGGTGTTACAAGGAAATGTTCACAATCATTAAAAAATAAGTATCTTATGTAAATATTCTACAAAGGTACTAAACATCTAGATTCATGATGTGTTGATATTATAATGTAAGGTAATGTTTTCATTATATAAATGATACAAAATAAAGGCATGAGTAGCTTGGGTATCCTCACTAGATGTTGAAACAATTATAAAAAACATGGAATATTCATTTTCATGAAGCTATAACACAATTATATTCTATAAGGGAAAAATGTTATCCATGTGACATCATGTGTTTTAGTGTAAGTTTATTCATTTTAATACTATTATATTATTATAGAATATTACTTATAGGAAATTTAATATGAATATTATAATATATTAAGATGCAACTAAAATAATTCTACTCTAGGAAAGAAATAGGTTAGTAATCTTAAATATAGAAAATAAGATCATTAGAGATAGAAATAAGAAGTTGTTTGGACATTATTTTTGAATATAAATTTACATGATGCTGAATAGATTGAGTATGGAATAATCCATAGGGAATTGTTTTCTAGTATCATAACCCATAAATCTCTCCAATAAAATCTTTCCTCATGTACAATATCAATAAGGTAGAGAGAGGGGGAGTATGATAATGATTTAATATTCATTAATGATATAATCTATAATGCATGTCTCGCTATTTACCAAGATTAATTGTTTCTACACCATGGGAAGGGATAGAATATATCATGAAAACCCAAGAGAAAACAACTAGACTATAGAGAAGACTATCCTAATGTATCCAAGACACAGTAAGTTTATGATTCTAATTTATAGAGGAGATGAGGAACTAGTTATAAGGGATATAAAGATAATTGATTAAAAAATTACCAAAATGATTTCAAATAATAGTTGGGATTTTATTAATTATTTAATGGTGTAGTTTTGAACTTGAATACCACAATGAAAACTTTGGTCAATGACTCTATAGAATTTTCAAATAAAATAACGGATTATTATTTAGTTAATGAAGTAGTGTCAATAAAAAAATTCATTCAGGATATGGATTTGGTTCTTAACAAGAAATATGTTATCACACTATATTTCGATAATACTTATAACAACCAATACATTACATGAATTGTTATTACTTCAGAATAAAAGCATATTTATTATAACATATAACGGAACCATGATAGGACCGTATAGGTGTAGTGTCTTTAGAAACTAGGGAAAATAAACAACTTGTTCTTAAATCATCCACATTGTATCCCATTTATTTCATCTTATATAGAGTTACTTTTGGCATATCACACTTAATACCATTCTTCCTGACCTGGGGAAAAGAAAACATAAAATGATGATCTCAAATTCTCAGCAAGGGAAAACAATGTAAATATCAATCATATTATATTCATAAAAACCTAACATTTTGGAAATCATATCCTGCAAAAAAGATCATAATATCATGACATGGGATACATCATAGTAGTGAAATGTAATCCTAATAATGAAAATATAATACATGATACATTGTGTAATACACACATAATCATAGAAAATAATTTCATTTTAGTTATGACTCATTGCAAAGACCATCATTGCGGACAAATTCCATTACTGAATCGAGTTCACTTCACGTTCCAGTCCTATATCACTGAACCAGATTAACTTTTCATTCGATCCATGTCTATCTAATGAGATATAAATCATTAACCAATTCATTTGAGGTAGATATAGGTTCCACCCATCTCATAATTGAACCATTCTTATTTATGCCACAAAATAATAAATCATACATCGTTGCATAAACCAAGTAATAAAAATTGGATTCTTAAACATAATGCCATCATAACATAATACATATAATATAAAGGACATCATAAAAATAATTCCATCATAAAATAATGAAATATATGTAATAATTGGAATAAAAACATAATCCTATATAATCTAATATGGAAAATAATTTTGATAAAACACTTGAACTCAGTTTTTGAGGAAAATATCTTTTCTTCTTCAAAATAATTTTCTTTTCTCAATATGACATAAAATTTTAAATGAAATGAATTTTTGATAATCATGATATCCTTCATATTATTATTTACAAAAATATGTTGTTATGAAAACGTTAAAATATATTCTTTCCGTATATGTAAAAAAACATTCTCCTCGTACTTTTGCCGAAAAAGTCAAAAAGTTACTCATATGGTAAAAAAATAACGATTCCTTACATGAAATGTAGTATAAGTAAAAAAATTTTAAAAATGACTTTAAATATACGTGAAAACATTTTTAGAAATCATGGACATGGATGATAAATATAACCCCAGTAAATACTTACGAATAAAAAATCATGGATAAGAATGAGATTGGAATAATTATCCCTTACTTTAGTAGGATATACTTCATGTGTATCTGAACCTCCTTTATAATGATTTAAATAATGTTAAGGATTTATTAAAAAATCATGATTATTTTTATGATAACATTTGTGAAATTATTTTCTCCCTTTGTTATTAACATTTTATTGTTACTCGTTGTTTGGGTATTAAATGCTATATTTTCATACGTATGTTTTGTCGGATAAGTTCGTATTACCCTCTTTATGTATTAGTTATATCATTTACCGAATGGTATAAGTATAATATATATCAAATTTATTCATTAAATTCATTTATATAATCCTGGTTTAATGAAGATCATGTAGAATGAATCTCATCGCACCGTCGAGATGGTAAGCGGTACGTACACAAGAGCGAGGATATCATTACCATAATCATTGAATGGTATTGGAGTGGATGATATAATATCTATTAATTATTATCATGTTATAATAACCCTATATAGTTTTTCTTTACTCCATTGGACCCATCCAAGTAAGGCAGTGGTGGAAAACTGATTACACCACGGCGTGGAGACGGTATTCTGTACGTACGCACGCGCAATGATTTCATTTTCCATAGGATGGATAGAAGATGAAATGGGGTTGTTTCATATTTATAATAACATATCAGTATATTATTGATACTGATGTTATTACTTTATAATGAAACAAATAAAGAATAGTATGTAGAAGAAAAAATAAATTTGAAAGAATCGGTAAAGGATATTACCTCTTCATTGACGCGCCTATTTTAAACCTCCTCTTAGGGCTATAAAGCATGTCTTTTTAGAATAACAGGATATATAGTATGTTTCTATAGAAGTGGATAAGAGAAATGGGTAGGTTTTGGTCGATCTTGAAGGATCAAAATGTTATGAAAGGGAGAGGGAAGAGGTGCCCTTTTATAGAAGAGGAGAGAGGTGCTTTTGGAAACCTCTAAAATATTAATTTATAATAAACCCAAACCCCACATATAAACACCCAAAATGACAAAAATTAAAATATTATATGAGATATGGTTGTAATATCATCAGAAAATAAAATTTTTATATTTTAGGAATTTATTTTAAACCTTATCAACTTGATTTATCCTTATTTTATCTATTTAATTTTATTTGTGGTAATAATTATCTAAATTTTAAATTGTTATAAATAATAACTTATGTGTTGTGAATTTCCCATTATTGGTCAATTATTAAAATTTAGAGCATATAAATTTCAATTTATAATTTTTAAATATTTTTGTGATTTTTAATCAATTTTATAATATGTTATATTTATAAAATAATAATAGTGTCAATTTTGATACTATTAATTTCATTGAATTTAAATAAAATACACAAATAGTATATAATCAAAAAAAATATTTAATATATTTATAACATGTCATATTTATCTATAAAATTCTTGGATCACATTAAATAGTTTATATAATATTTATTCAAATTATTTTAAAACCATTTATTTGATTTTTCAATCATGAAAATAATTTCTATATCACTATTGTGTCATCATTAATGTTAATTATTTAATCCCTAAAAGTACTAAATAAATTTACATGATGTAGAGAAATTTATTGGATTTGTGGCGAATATTTATGTTCGATATGTTATGATGTTTATCACCAAATAAAAAATAATACACTTATAAAATATAAGAGAGTGACATCTTCTCACTTTCATTGGTTTTAATAATAATTACATCATTTTCATAGTCCAAAGTCCATGAAATGCATCTATTCAGTCCCTTAGGTTATATGGGTAGACTTCCATTCATCCAATAGAATTTTTAAAAGTTTTAGAAAAATTTTATAATATTATTTTTACCCTTAATTTCTTGATTTACCTTTAACTTTGGTAAATAAATTTTTCCGTAGTTACTATTTATAATGCCCAAAAATAAAAAGTATCCTATTAACATAATTTTGATTTACTGATTAAAAATATAGAATCCATTTTTACAACTTAAATACACAAAATTTGCAGAAAATAATTTAAAAAATAATCTTGTTTTTTAGAAAACGAGTTTTAAAATTTAAAATATTGCAAAATATTGAAATGTTTATACCCATGAATTCAATGTAAAAATAATTCTGATGACATAAATTATATAAAATGGTAAAAATATATTCTTTTTATACTTTAAAACAATTAAATATTATAATTTAACCATATAAATTATCTTGATGAAAAAGTTGTTTTTAAGAAAAATCTAGCGTATTTTTACTATTCATCAAAATATGAACGTTATCAGAAAAGTATCAAAATTTTATCCAATGTAAATTTTTATATCCTAATTCAAAATAAGAACTTTATTTAGTCAAATTGAACATATAAACTTTCAAAAAAATAGATTTAAAATGGGCGTGCCATCAAAAGGGTGAAAAATTGCATTTAAAAAAAATTAATTCTTTTAACTGAAAAATTTATTTCTTCACATATCAAATGTAAGATGAATTATAATGTTATATAAAAATGAAAATGTGATTAATACTATTTATAATTGCAAGTTTACATAATTTTTTATAACATATCGTTGTTTAGCAAAACTTGGTATTGCGTACAACACAAGCTATCAAGGAAGGTTTCTCTTGCCTGTAATGCAAGCCAAACCAGTGTTGTGTGTAGTGAAAGAATCCTTTTGTGTTGTGTAGAACGTAAGACATAAAAATATATTTTTCATAAAATCTTAGGGTGTTACATTCTACCCCCTTAAAAAAAATTCCCTCAAAATTCGTCACATCATAACAAACAGATGAGGATCCCTCTCCCTCATCATATCCTCAAGTTACCATGTAGCTTCTTCTAATTGGTGGTTCCTCCATTAAACTTTATCCAAGAAAGTGGTATTGTTTTTTAGAATATTTCTCTACGATCCAGAATCTATATCAACTGTTCTTCATAAGAAAGTTCTTTCTCCAGCAGTACAACTTCAAAGCATAGTAAATGTGAAGGATCAGGTATGTACTTTCTCAGGAGAGAAACATGAAGCACATCTTGAACTTGGGAGAGATTTGGTGGAAGTTCCAATAGGTAAGCTACCTCTCCAACACAATACAATATTTCAAAGGGACCGATATAAATGTGGCTCAGCTTGCCGTTCTTTCCAAATCTCATTACTCTCTTCCAGTGAGATATTAATAATAACTCTTTATCACCGACTTCAAACTCTAGGTCTTCTTTCGGTTTTCGTCATAACATCATTGTCAACTATGAGCTACTCTTATGCGTTGTTGAATAGATATGACCTTTTCTGCCATCTTATCAACAAGATCGGATCCTAATAGCATTCTTTCCCCCACATCATCCCAGCAAAGTTGGAGTTTTGCATTTCTTTCCATAGAGAGATTCAAAAGGAGCCATCGATATACTGGAGTGAAAGATATTATTATAAGAAAACTCCACCAAAGGTAGGTGTTGATCCCAAACTCCTTTTAAATACATATTTAAAGCTCTTAACATGTCTTCCGATGATAGTATTGTCCTCTCAGACTAATAGTCTGCCTGAGGATGATAAGCAGTGCTGAAACATAACTCTGTATCCAGGGCATGCTGAAGACTTCACCAAAACACCGAGGTAAATCTTGGATCCTGATCAGATATAATGGAAAGTTGTAATTCTTGCAATCTTACCAGTTCCTTTACATATATCCTGGAAATATGATCAAGAGATAAATATTCACTAATAGCAATGAAGTGTGTCATCCTCAAAATATGACCAATTATAAAGAAGATAGCATTATTGCCATTGGATGTTTTGGGGAGTCCGATGAAAAAGTACATAGTGATGTTTTCCCATTTCCAGTCAGGTATTAGTAATGGCCATCACATCCCATTTGACTTATGTCTCTCAGCATTAAATTGATAACAAACCAACCATCGAGAGACATATTCAGCGATATCTCTTTTCATACGGTCTCACAATAAGTACTCTTTTATGTCCCTTTACATCTTTGTACGTCCAAGATGAATAGAGAATGACGAACTATGAGGATCATCCAACATCTCCATCTTTAATTCTTGTTTGGGAGGAATACATACACAGTTCTTGATCCTTATTATCACATCAAAATCAACTTTGAATCCTAGATCATTTCTCACCTTGTTTTGAAGCCCACCATCCTTCTTTTGTGCCTCTTTAATCATCACTTGTATAGATGGTTGAACATTCATTTTAGAAAGATATGATATCTCCACTTCCATTAAAATTGAAAGATACATCATTTGTAAATCCATAAATATTGGATACTTTGTGATCCTCATCATTGTGAAGCTAGCATGGTATTTTCAACATAATGTGTCTGGCACCTTGTTTGCTTTCCCAGGGTGGTAATAAATTGATCTGTCTTAATCCTTAATCATCTCCAACCATCTTCTTTGGTGAATATTCATCTCATTTTGTGTGAAAATATACTTTAAACATTTACGATCAGTATAAATATAACACCTTTCACCATAAAGATAATACATCCAAATCATTAATGCAAATATTACCGCATCTAAATTAAAATCATGAGTTGGGTAATTTTGATCATGGATTTTTAACTGTCATGATGCATAAGATATCACCATATCATTTTTCATGAGAACACACCCCATCCCCTTCGAGGAACCATCATTGTAGATCATAAGCCTTTCTCCACTACAAGACAGTGTGAGCATAGGTTCCCAAGCTAACTTTCTTTTTAGCTCTTGGAAATTCTCTTCACATTCCTCCGTCCAAACATACTTAACTACTTTCCAAATCAATTTGGTGAGTGGTATAGATAATCGTAAAAAATATTTTACAAAACGTCGATAATACCCAATTAAACTATGAAAAATTCGGATTTCAATTACTATTGTTAGTCTCAACAATCTTTTAATAACCTCTATTTTTTCTGGATCCATGTACAACCCCTCTTTTGAGATTATGTGACCCAGAAATGAAATTTTTTGAAGATAAATTTCACACTTGGTAAATTCGGAATTATGCTTCTCAATTATCCGGGTTTTAATATAATTCTCAAGTGATCTTCATGTTCTTCCTTTCTCTTTGAATAGACAAGAATATTATCTATACATACTATCACAAACTAATCATGATAGTCTCTAAAGACTCTATTCATTAGATCCATGAAGATAGCAGGGGAATTAGTAAGACCAAAAGGCATCACTATAAATTCATAGTTTCTATACCTTGTACGAAATGTTGTCTTTGGTAATATCATTCTTTTGTCCCAGTTTTGATGGTTTCCTGAATGAAGATCAATCTTGGAAAATTATTGAGCTCCGCGTAGTTGGTCAAATAAGTCATGAATGCGGCGGAGAGGATATTTTTTCTTGATAATGATCTTGTTAAGTTCTCGATAATCAATGCAAAGTGTCATTGATCCATATTTCTTGTTAAAAATTCGAACAAGTTCCCCCCAAGTTGATGCACTAGGGCATATGAATACCTTATCATGATTCTCATGGAGTTGCTTCTTTAATTCATGCAACTCATTTGGGGACCTTCTATAAGGTGTTTTTGAAATGGACATATCACCCGGTATGAGTTCTATTGAAAACTCAACTTCACGATTTGGTGGAAGACCAAGAAATTACACTGAAATGACCTCATCAGACTCACGTACAATGTGAATATTCTATATTGTGAGTTTCTCTCCAACCATTTGTGATAAATAACCTTCATTTATTTGAATCAAGACCCATAAGATGGAAGAAATTTCATCAGGAAGGTTGTATTCATCCTTGCATCATGAAATGATCATAAACTGATCGGGAATATGAAATGTGACTTCCAATCTTTAGAAATTGACAAGATATCCATATAAAGAATGACAATCCGTGTTGTGAATCACATCAAATTCCAGTATAGGAAGGATCACAAGACTTGAAAGAAGCACATTACCACAAACTTCAATAGGAGAAGAATTGTAACCTTTTTATGTGACTGTTGTGCCATTAGGAGTTGTCACAGGTAACTCGATATCTAATTGTTGATTTAATATGGTGATACCCTGAGATAATTTATTAGAAATAAAATATTGGGGGGATCCAGAATCAAATAAAACATTTTCTACTTTAGAGTATATGGTAAGTTTACCTTTCACCACATCATTATCATAATCTAAATCACCGATAGTAATTGCATGTGACTTTCCATTATCATTGGCTTTAAGAGTTTGTTGACATCGATAATCATCCATAAAACTTGGATTCAGGAAATGATTATCATAATGCACCATTTTCTTTCACTTGTAAAATTGAAGTGTGGGAGATGCATTCTGTATATACCTTTCTTTGTTTGCATCGTTAGACATATGCTACCCACAACTTCGACATTCAATTGCCCGATGACCTTTTTTTCCACACTTTAAACATTTACATGTCAATTTAAGACGATTCCCTCCATGTTTATTTCCACACATCGAGCATAAAGGGAAAATCATCTTCTTTTTAGTGTGGTCTTTAGATTTTCCTTTGAATTCTATTTTCCTCTTCTTATCCTCCAATGGCCCGAAGGCCTTCATTTTTTTATATATTTTTGATAATCCACCTTTCAAGGGGTGATGTGGAACCCTTACAGGGCCCATAGGCGTAATTATTACATGGCCTATATGCCTTAGATGAATTCAGTGCATGTAGGCTTCAAACATTACATACAACCCATGCTAACTACTTGGAACTTCTCATACCCAGCATCTTCATTGTGAAATATGCTCTCCACCTTTTCATGTCTATTCGTCTAGGAATTCCCGTTCATGCACATGCTTGTCCCGATGGCAGATGAAATACCCTCTCATTCTTGCAATTCTTCTAGCTTCTGCTATGGTGAAAGCTCTTTGCTCATCCTCCTTGTAGATCTTGTTCATTGTAGGTTGTTTGGGTTTCATATTCACATAATGGTGGACCGAAGGCCTTGAGGTGCCCATAAGGCCTTTCTGACCCGACGTCCTGGGTGGCCCAAAGGCCTTAAAGGACCCAGGGACCAAATCGGTGGCCTAAAGGCCCAAACAGGGGCATATTCCTGGCTACTACAGTGCCAAACATTGACTGCTACAGTACCTACTACAGTACTGCACAGTTCATGCTATAGTACCTGGTACATCACTCTTACAATACTTAGTTCAGTACTTCTACAGTACCCCATAAATACTACCTTTTCATGGATTTGATCCCCAGTTGCTTGGATGCATTTATAGAGTCCTTACCAACTGGGCTAAGGCTCATGTGAACTCTTCTTATCAAACCCATATAACTGAAGGGTTACTCCAATCTCCATCTCAACCTTGAGAGAACATCGAACAATTTACTTGTAGCTATTAATGTCTCTTATGGCTAATGCCCTTCTAAGACTATGTTTTATCCCAATATAGAATTTATCGATCTTACTCTCAGTATGTATAATAAGCCCAGAAGAGTACCTTTCATGTATTGTAAAATTTTCTTCATAGGTACCAACAGATTCATCATCCTTTTGCTTCAGTTCTATAAAATCCTTCTCCATCATTGTTAAATGAATACTAGGGACGTACTTATTGAAAAATAAGTTCTTGAACTCCATTCAATGGACTCAATTTCATCCATTTTCCTTGTATTCATAACAAGATTACACCATTCACTATCTTAACCATCCCAACGATATACTGTTAAGATGAATTTACCATGTTCAGAACTTTTCCAGACTAAAAATATCATTTCCGGGGTACTGATCCATTGTTCAACCATTAATGGAATAGAAGAACCACTGAATGAAGGTGGATGATGCCTCAAGAAGGATTCAATAGAATGTTTCTCTTTCCTTTGCTCGTTTGGAAGGCCATCCTGATTCATATATTGAGAAAGTTGTGTGAGCATGGATAAAATATATTTCAGTCCATATCCCCTATGTTTTGGTAGCTCAGGGAAAAAATCATTCCATTTCATGCCGCATTTGAAATTAACACGATTTCTTCGAGTTCCAGCCATTGATTAAAACGAAGAAGCATAGTGTGAGAAACACTAATCATAACAGGAAAACCACATAATCAAGAATAAAATATAACCCTTTATTTATTATCATAGGTTATTCATGGCCATTTCTAAAACACTAATATTGTGTCCTATGGTTAGACATATCCTTAGGGTTATTACTAAGGTTTTCACATCCTAGTTTCCAATGTTTGACTATACATTTCCTATGATACCAAATAAAATGACACATACCTTACATAAATTATTATTACTTCCGAATTCAAGAATATTTATTACAATATATAACAGAACCATGATAGGACTGTATAGGTATAGTGTCTTTAGAAACTGGGAAACATAAACAATTGGTTCATAAGTCATCTACATTGTCTCCCGTCTAATTCATCATATCTAGAGTCCCTTTGGTCATATACCACTTAATACACTTCTTCCTAACTAGGGGAAAAGAAAACATATAAATGGTGATCTCAAATGCTCAGTAAGGGAAAATAAAGGAAATATCAATCATACAATATTCATAATAACATAACATTTTTAAAATATTATCCTGTAAAAGAGATCATAATATCATGACATGCAATAAGTCATAGTAGTGAAATGTAATCCCAATAATAATAACATAAGACATGATAGATTGTGGAATACACACATAATCATAGAAAATCATTTCATATAAGTCAAGAGTCATTGCTAAGACCATCATAGCGGAAAAAATCCATTACTGAACCGAGTTTACTTTTCATTCGAGTCATGTATCACTGAACCCGATTAACTTTCCATTACAGCCATGTCTATCAAATGAGATATAAATATTTACCCAATGAATTTTATAGAGATATAGGTTCCACCATCTCATAATGAAACCATTTTTATGAGTTCTAAAACATCATAAATCATACATCGTAGCATAACCCATGTAATTAAAACGGGATTCTTAAACATCATGCCATCATAACATAATCAATATAAGATAAAGGACTTTATAAAAATAATTCCATCATAACATAATCAAATCAATGTAATAATAGGGATATAAACCTAACCCTATATAATCATAGAAGGAAAATAATTTTGATAAATACTTAAACTCAGTTCTTGAGGAAATTATCCTTTCTTCTTCAAAATAATTTTCTTTTCTCAAAATGACATAAAATTTTAAAGGAAATGAATTTTTGTTAATAAAAAAATCTTTCATAGTATGCTTCATCAAAATAAGGAGTTATGAAACCATAAAAATCCATTCAGGCCTTATAAGATACAAAAACATTATCCTCGTACTTTGGAAGAAAAAGTCCAATAGTACCTCGTATGGTAAACAAAAGAAAGATAACTTACATTCAATGTAGTAAAAGTCAAAAATTGAAAAAAAGGACATTAAACATACATGAAAACATTTTTAGAAAACATGGACATAGATTATAAATATAACCTTAGTAAATACTTACAAATAACAAATCTCAGTTAAGAACGAGATTGATATAATTATCTATTACCTTAGGTCTGATATGCTTAGTGTGTATATGGACCTCCTGTATAATTATTTAAATAATGCTACAGATATATTAATGAATCATAATTATTTTTATGATAAAATTTATGATCATATTTGTATCTATTTGTTTGTAACATTTCATTGTTACTTGTTGTTTGGGTATAAACTACTTTATTTTCATACGTATGTTTTGTCGAATAAGTTCATATTCCCCTTTTTAGGTTTTAGTTATATCATTTACAGAATGGTATTAGTATAATATATATCACATTTACTCATTTAATTCATTTATATAATCATGATTTAATTGAGATCATGTAGATTGAATATCATCACACCATGGAGATGGTAAGTCGTAGGTACGCACGAGCGACAATATCGTTCTGATAATTATTGAATGGTATTGGAGTGGATGATATAATATTAAAGAATTAGTATCATGTTATAATAACTATATATAGTTATTCTTTACACCGTTATACCCATCCATGTATGGTGGTGGTGGAAAACAGATAACACCACGACATGTAGACAATATTCCATACATACGCACGCGCGGTGATTTCGTTTTTCGTAGGATGGATAGATGGTGAAACAAGGTTTTTTCACATTTATAATAACATATCAGTATATGAGTTGTACTGATGTTATTACTTTATAATGAATAAAATAAATAATAGGAAGTATAAGAAGAAATAAATTTGAATGAATCGGTAAAGGATATTACCTCTTCTTTGATGTGCCTCTTCTAAACCTTTTTTACGGCACTAATGTTGGTCTTTTAAGAAGACCAAGACCTCTAGTATGTTTCTAGGTAAGTTTACAAGTGAAATGGATAGGGTTTGGAAGTGCTTGGAGGCTCAAAAATTTGTGAAGTGGAGAGGGAGGAGGTTCCCTTTTATAAGAGAATAGAGGGGCACTTTTGGAAGCCTCTAAAATATTAATTTATAATAAACCCAAATCCAACTTAAAAACATCCCATATGACTCCAATTAGAGTGTGAGATGAGATAGGGTTTTAATCTCATAATCCAATCAAATTTAGACATGTAGGGAATTTATTTTAAACCTTATCAACTTGATTTATCCTTATTTAATCAATTTATTTTTTTGTGGTAATAATATTCTAAAATTTAAATTGTTATAAATAATAACATATATGTTATGAATTTTCTATAATTGGATACATTATGACATTTTAGACCATATAAATTTAAATTTATTATTTTTAAATATTTTTTTGATTTTTACACAATTTAATAATATGTTATTTTAATAAAATAACAATAGTGTCAATTTTGACACTATTCATTTATTTGAATTTAAATAAAATCCACAACAGGTTATATTCGAACAAAAATATTTAATAGATTTATAACATGTCATATTTATCTATAAAATTCATGGATCACATTAAATATTTTATATAATATTTATTTTAATATTTTTAAAAGCATTTATTTGATATTTCAATCACTAAAGTAATTTTATATCACTATTGTGTCATCATTAATGAAAATTATTTAACCCATAAAGATAATAAATAAATTCACATGAAGTATATAGTTTTATTTTATTTCTTTATACTATTTATTTTCGATGTGTTATTATGTTTATCTCCAATCTAAAATTATTATACTAAGATATGAGAGAGTGAATTGTTGTCACATTCCATGAATTTAATAATAAATACATAATTTTCATGGTCCAAAGTCCATGAAATTAATCTATTAAGACCCTTTGGTGTTATGGGTCGACTTATATTCATCCATTAGAATTTTGGCAGGGCTTAGGATATTTTTATAACATTATTTTTACCCTAAATTTCCTGATTTACCTTTAACTCTGGTAAATAAAATTTACCGTAGTAACTATTTTTAATGCCCAAAAATTAAAAGAAGCCTATTAAAGTAATTTATTCCTACTGATTCTAAATATGGAATCAATTTTTCTAAATTCAATACTCAAAAGTTTCATAAAGTACATTAAAAATCAATCCTGTTGTTCAGAAAACGAGTTTTAAATTTAAAATATTACGAATGATTGAAATGTTTATACCTATGAATTCAATGTAGAATTAATGATAATGAAATAAATTATATTAAATGTTAAAAATGTTTTCTATTTATACATTGAAACCAATGAATTTTATTATTTAACAATATAAATTATCTTGATGAAAGAATTTATTTTTATGAAAAGTTTAGCGTATTTTTACCATTCATCAAAATATAAAAGTTATCATAAATGTATCAAATATTTATCCAATGTAAATTTTTATATAAAAATTCAAAATAAGAAGTCTATTTTGTAAAATTTTACTCATAAACTATTGAAAAATTTATTTTAAATTGGTGCGCCATCAAAAGGCTGAAAAACTGCATTTAAAAAAACAATTCTTTTATTTGAGAAATTGAATTCCTTCTCATATAATATATAAGATTAATTATAATGAATATAAAATAAAAAAATGTGGTTAATACAATTTATAACGTCTAGTTTATATAATATTTTTATAACATATCATTGTTTAGTGAAACTCGGTATTGCATTAAACGCAAGCTATCGAGGAAGGTTGCTCTTGCGTGCAACGCATGCCTAGCCAGTGTTGCGTGTAGTGAAAGCATCCTTGGGTGTTGCATATAAAATAATACATAAAACAAATTTCTCATAAAATCTCAGTGTGTTACCATACTAATAGGGTGGTACTAGTCAATGGTCTATGGTCACGTTAGTACAAGGAGAATATACTACGGAATTACAAATTCTTGATGGATTTTTGTTATTGGCATGAGGTTTCAGTAAGAATATTTTTCTAATAAGATACTTTTCTAGACCCTTTTACAAATATTTATAAATGTATATGTATGAATATATTGTGGGTGATATTAGAGAAAATATTGATAGTATCTAGACTTAGTTCAAGTGGGAGTTTGTAGAAGTTGGTTCCTTATAACTAACTAACATTTTATATTTAATTACAACTATATTAAATGAAATTAATATTAATTTAAATTTTATCACATAAAAACTATTCTTATAAATAACATTAATGTTATAGTTAAATTATAATGTCTATCATATTGATAGATTATTATAATTCTCCACTATAATGATAATTTTAAATTGGTGTTAAAATATTATTAAAAATATTTTTAAGATCATTATGACATCCATAATATTGGGAATAGATTTTGTTTTAATTAATATGTGTAAGATTCATATTTCTAAAATTTGGTTCTTCTCATGTAGTTTTGTACTTTTTAATCTCTAGAATGGAATGTTATGAACACAGACACACTAATACGAATTCTATGCATTTTACATTTTATTCGACATTCATCCCTTTGGATGTGTGTATTTTAGCTGGACATGAGATTATTATTAAAATATATCATGAATCAATTGTATTAATATATTGTTGAAATCTATGACAACAGAAGCTCATGAAGAAATAGGATATGTTTGAAGTTCATAAGTGATATGACATTAAGTAAACAAGACAAAAATGGATTTGTCTCTTCAAATATAATAACAAGTATCACAAACACATTGATCAAAATGGAATTATGTAATTAGGTCTTTGACCATGGATGTTTATCGATGATTTTAATTTATATATTTAATGAATGACAAGAAAATATATTGGTTGTTAGCAAACACTTGAATCAATCATGATGATATATTTAGGAAAAGGGATTACCTTTAATAATGAGAATTCATATGAAATTGTTTACAATATTTCATAAAAAATCTCCAATATGTGTTTCATTACTTGTTGATAGATAATAGTCTTTGTCATTAGTAAGGACCGTATAACTCTAATAATAATTTTTCCTCTAGTGTCCCACACATGGTGTAATCAAAATATCAGTTAAATTATATTTCAATTTTATATATGACTAAATTTTATTCTCAAGAGAGAGGAATAATGATTTTTATGGTTATTTTAATTATTTAAATATGATCACCAATTATTAAAATTTAAAAATTTTAGTTGGGGTTTGGCTTAATGGTAAGAACCTCATAATCCTACATGAAACATGGGGGTTCAAAACACTTTGGGTGCGTGTACTGTAGATCGGCGGGTATTGTATTGGCGGTAGGGCACTGTACCAGCAGCAGTACTATGCGGGTACCGTAGCAAGTGGGTTACTATTAACAAAATGGACATTGGGCCAATAAATTGGCCAACGGGCTATGTAATTGGATAGAATCCCAATATTCCTTCGTGATATACAATCGGTCTATCTCTACCTTGTTAAAAAGTGGTCGTTTCTTTGGTTAAACAATACAATGAGGCTTCAGACCCAACCTTTACAAAAATTTAAATTTAGAATATATTTGAGTGGAATATTAATAAATGATTATTACTGAGCTAGATAATATAATATTAATTTATTAACATGGTGAAAAATATAGTAAATTGATATTTATATTAACTAAGTATTTATTATATTGGGTTTGATTAATGTCAAGGAGGACTTACCGGAATAATTGATATCCCAAAAATTGATATATTTTATTTAATATCATTTTATTATATATTTATAATTTTTTAATAAATTCAATTTAAATTTACTTGACTTATCACATGTTAATTAATATAATATTAGTATTCTTGTTACTATTATATATGAAATTTATATAGAGTAGTGAAATTATTTTAGAACCACTGTACAATTAATATATTTATATCTCTATATATATTTTCCAACATATATAAATTTAAATTCCATTTGAATATTTGTGCACAATATTTATTCTAATAATAATTATCCCAAAACAAATGATAATACACTCAACAATTATATTTATAATTGGAGTCAATCCTCATCATCAATCTGACGATCGGGTGAATAAAATAATTAGTTTTTGTTGTCAATAGTAATTATTATTTTTATCAATAGAAAAAAATAAAATAAATTTGGATCCTCTACAATAGAACCTAATGTTTTAATAATGAAATTGAATTAATTATGGAGTAAATATGGATTTCACTTGAGAGATTATTCATTGGAATCATCACTAAAATAATGAAATGATAAGAACATCACCTGAATTAATTATCAATTAGGAATGAATTTTTAAACATAGTTAGTTACAATTTAAAATTTATCATAAATTATATATAAAAATATACACTCTAATAATATTTAGAGTTTATGTTCATCCATTTATTGATATATATCAATAGAAATCAGTGAAAAACATTGTTGGGAATAGTCTGACCACTTCCATTGAACCATTAAACCATAAAATGTTAAGATATTTATTTTTTATGTATGTTTTTTGATATTAAGTGTATAGTATCCCCAAACATTATCATATTATATATCCACAAGTAAATAACCTATGGGATATGAGAACATGTTCCAATGGATATGGGGTTCTCATGATCAGGTTTTTTATTGGGAATTTTGAGCTATGGATTTAAATTAATCTAATAACTTACTTTTTATAGCATCATCCCAACATGTTAAAGTATAAAATCTATTTCTATAAAATACATTTTATAGTGTTATCTATATATTATAGTGGTAAATATTGTTATATGAAAACTCTAGTAGATATTAATACTAATCTTGATATCTGTATAAGTTGTGTGAATGTGTCTTTATTTTGTCATTTAATTTTTGGATAGTCTCTTCAGGATTCCCCTTAGTGTTACAATGATGTATTTTTGTTATATTAACATCAATATTTTAAAAATTAAAAATTATAATATATGAATTTTATGTGAAACAAATATCACAACAAAATAATATTTAAAAGGGTATACCATGGACTCAAACGACATAATTTTTGTGAAACCTATATAGTCAACACAAACATATATCTTATTGAAAATCTACGAAGTATTTTATCTTTATCATATCTTCCACACTAAAAAAAATACTAAATTATGTCTATTCGAATGTACAGAAATCTTAATGATTAATTGATTATTATTTTTTCACACATATCCTATAGTATAGGAAAATATTAAATAAATCCCTTCTGGAGATCAATTTTAGAATTCACATATTTGAATACAAATCATCCTACAATTTAATATGTAAGTTATTGCATCATATTTTATCAATTTATATTATCTTGGATTCCCTTATACATTTTTTTTGATTTTATGAAGTTTTTTTAATTATGAGCGAGGAGCATCATTCAATAACTTATCCATTACCTCTAGTATTGATGGAAGACATAATCTATTACCAAACCATAAAAATCCAACTTCATAAATATTAGTCTCTTGAAATGATTGAATTTTCACACATAAAATTTCCATTTATTTTAACACTTCATATAATTAATATTTCACAATCATAACTTATAATTAAGGTTGGATAAATACATGGAATTCATATGACGTTTATCCTTCCATGATAATACCAATGTCCATTCATACAAAATCCATGAGAATTTAATCATTCTCTAACCCAGTCATGGATAATATACCAGGGCCTTTTATACTCAATGGATATCAATCCTTGTTTTTTAAATATGATGATAATTTATTCTAAATCATAATCCATGGTGTAACTCCCTAACCTAAATTTCCCAAGCATCTCTTGAGTGGATATGCTACAAGACCTCAACCATACCTCCCTATATCCAAGAGGTTGATGAAAAATGGTGATTCTTAAATGTTACAATGGGGTTAATATATCAATAGTAACCATAGACATACACCATTCACATAAAGAAAATATCAAAATCAATAATATTAAAGAACAATATAAATTAAACATATTATAGTAACCAATGTCATCCTTGACATACATGTGAAATAAAGAATGCTCCCAATATGGAAATAAAAAGAAAAAAAATAAATATTTTAATAGATAAATAAATTAAACACTATTGAAAACCACTATATTGTATCTTGGTACATCAACAAACTAATTAATATAAAACATTGATATTTATCATAGGAAACGTCACTATACATAGATCTATAATTTGGAAGACCGCACATGCCTTGAGATTCCCATCTATGGTGTGAGTAATAAAACCCAGAAGGACACCAATAATAAAATATTAACATGAGTGAATAAGTAAATAATGTGTATTATAAGATAAATGAAAGAATTTAAGTAAGAGTAAACATGTATATGTCTATCACTGGGTTTCCATCCAATCCACTATGGGTCCTCATCATACATGCTTCGGCTCAATACCAGAAGGATAATAACAATGGATATTGGGAGTGATCAAGTTCAACACATGGTTAGTGATCATTTATTTCCATATTCATTAGGAATCTATTCAAATCATTCTGTGAGGATTTCACATATATTCTCTATCGTAGGTCATACAATAATATCATCAAGCCTCATCTTAGTCAATGGTGGTGCCTCAAGGATGGTGTATCATATCTATACCTTTAGTGATGCCACTACATACATGTACCCATACTATTACTATCTTGGGTCTTGCCTCATGGATATCATTTACATACCCTATTAATAGGTCCATCATCACCATCGTCACATGTATTGTACACTCCCCCTCAAAGTTATAACAAAAACACAACGATCCACAATTTCCAAAAACCAGTAGTAATAACCCAAAACATATGATAATAAAACAATATATGGTAGAGAATACATAGGAATAAAATTGACTGTCACCATGATATTAATTATTAAAATAAAATAACATTCAATCATGATTAATCATTTTATAACATGCTATATTGGAAATCTCATGGAATCAATCATCATATAAGGGTTTCATAGGTTATAAATTTACAAACATGTGGTCACTATCCGGAATGGTCAATAAAGATACATAAACACAAGTACCAATTCAAGGATACAATAGTTTATGAGAGGAAATTTTGATATGGAACATACTAAATTAAGCTTGTTGAAGTCTTCTTTTGACATTCTCCAATGATTTATAAAACATGCTACATTTTACACCAATTGTATCAAGAGCATAGTCCAAGGGCCCCTATAAATTATTCAAACTGAATAAAGTTTATTTTATAAAATATGATTTAATTATAATCTATTTCAAAGGGATATTATCTAAATTAAATTACCTCCAAGAATCTATAAAAATTTTCAGATCTGATATAGATCAAACTAGGTTTCATCTATAAACTATGTCTTCCATCATTCTTGCAAAGATCCTACAATTCATCATTATTGGAATACATATATATTGAAATTAAATGTTTAATATATTAATATATTCTAGATGATTAGGGTAAATCATGTTGAAAACATAATAACGGTTGTTCATGGATCAGATGCCTTAATTCTTGGTCAAAAACTTTCTTAGATCAATTATAATCGATTTTAGAATGGAATTAACTTACTGTGGAGATATTGTATGATATATATAATTAAAATGGGTGAATTTAAAAATAATGATGGGTAAAATTATGTTTCTAATTTATGTTAAATATATTTTCTGGATTACTAAACTATAAATCATGGTTTATTTCCATGTTTATAAAAAATGTGCCAATAGTGTGACACTAATTTCTATCATGGTTACCTATAGGGTTTGGTAAGATGGTTTTATTAATCATGTAATCTCCATGATATTATACTCTACCCCCACCACATGTTCTCTGGGAAATGTATCACAATTATATGTTATTGTATTCCAAATGTGAACAACAAATGTTTTTGTCCAATCATGTGTCAGGTTTTCCAAGGGAAATTGATTTTGTGGAAAAATATTTCTCCAATAATTCACTCATAACAATGCATATATAAATATCTAAAATCAATAATAAATTTCCTAGAACTCCACCCAAGTAGTTCATAGTTCAAAAAAACCATAATAAAGGATAAAATAATCACATAACACAACTAAAAAATATGATTCCATTATAATTTCCCTCTCCAATGAATACTCATCCTCAAGAAACATGTCTATGATCATTTATTAGAAAATGTATTATAATAATAATTAATATCATACTCAAGCCCCCATTATTAGTCTCAAATCTTTCTATGGTGCCATATAATCTCTATAAGTTCAACTAACTTCCCCAAAAAATACCTTCTCCCTCTAGTCATTATTATTCATCTTTCATTACATATAATATTAAAAATTCTATAAATCAATATCTATCTAGTAAGTAATAGAAAAAGGATCATGAATGTTCCACTGGAGAAGAGACACTTGAAACACATTGTGTATACCTTAATAATTGAGAGAAATATCTGTATGGTAGTACACTATCCCACCGTGGTCAATAATATCAAATGATCCAACCATCCTACTCATTATATTTTCTTAAATCCACAAAATTGAGGCCCAAACTAAGAATTCAAATGAAAAAAAAAACATATTATCTAACAGTGATCATTAATTTTAAACTCATTTTTTTGGTATAGGATCACAAGAATCTCAAAGTGGTGGCCAACTGCTTCATGGTACAAAAAACTCTCTTGGAGGTCTCCAACACCACAATCATCTCAATAAATGTTTTCCCACATGACTCATTCCAATATAGAAATTAACAACATAATTGGCCATAGATATCCTCTGAAGGATTCATTTGAATAGAATACGAGAGGGAATTTTTGTCTGTGAATTAAAAAATATAGGCCAACATCTTAAGATACACTGAATGTTAGGAAACATGCCAATAATATATACTACAATTTATTGATCATTATCTCTATTTAACAATTGTTTTGTGGATGATACATTGTAATAAATTTCAAACGATTACCAAAATTTCATATTCAATTCCTTACAATATTATTGAATGAAATGAATGTGCATATTGGATACAATTCTCTGGGAAATAAATGAATGTATATAATATAACATACAACAAATATTCCCAAATCATACAAAGATAGGGATTGTTGATTCAGTGAGAAATGTGCCACTTTTATCTTATGACTGTCTGTCCCCCAAAAGATATCAAGACTCCTCATGGTCCTGGGTAACCCCATCATGAATAAAAAGGTCACATTTTCACACTACCTTATACACACTGGCAGTGGGTTCTGAAAATCACCTGGATTCCGATGTTTGACCATTACCATCTAACATGTATGACATGATGAAAAAAAAGTCATGTACCTCTTCATAAAAAGCTACCGGAACTAATTTCAAATTTCAAGGTACATCATTCATAACATTTTATACTCATATCACATCAATTCTTGATAGTCTCTTGTCAGCTCCACTCTCATATAGTGTAAGATCCAAGACTCTATAATAGAAGGAGATCACCATATCTTGAAATTTCATGAAATGAACACATTAAAGAGACATTATTAAATAAATTACATACAAGATAAATTTTATAATTTTAAATTATCTAAACTAATTCTACTATCAAATTGATCATAAATAGAATATGATAGTATTATTTTTTAATCATTTTCTAAAAGGATACTTCTTAGTGGACGATTATTGTTTTCACAAAACCATTATTACTATCCAATTATATAAGAATAATTTATGAAATATAAAAAATATATATAATAGAATTTTAAATTATTTACTAACATTATATATTTTAATATTTAATTTGACCTTCAAAAACGTACTGAAAACATTGTGGAACTAATTAAAATTATACTCTAATCTTTGAAAAATTAAGTCCTTTTGTTAAATAATATATTCTCATGGAATATTTGTTTTTGGATATCCTTAAATGAATCATACAATTTACTTTTTTTATCAAAAATAAATTTAGGTCGTTGAAATATATATCCAAAATATATTTATTGTATATATAAATTTTAGGTTTAAAAACAACATGTCTCTAAAAAAATAATTTACTTGATTAAGTTTATTTATTATAAAATTATCATTTCACACCATTATAAATTTAATTAGAATAAAAATTTTCAAAATTTAAATTCTAATTATTAATTTATGTTATATTTTATGGTTTAATCATTTTCATTAAAGGTAATTGAAAATGGATAAAATATATATACCACTTTAACAGTGAAATGTGTAAATTGAGTTTATCCTAGTGTAATTATCTGGAACCGTTTGAAAACATTCCATTAATTGATTGTTTTATCGTTTTATCATCTGGAAAATGTTTCCCATAAATAAATTTCCCTTTTTTAGACTCTAAACCAGGAATAGTGGGATCACATAATTGAAAATGTTTTGGTTTATCCCAAAACTACTCTTCTATACACTTATAAAAAGAAGACTTCATCTGCATAAAAGTCATCTATCATGAAATTACTCCACGAAAATATTTCATTTTAATCTCTATATAACCCTATCTTTCTAGCATAACCCCATGCCCACTCAATGATATCTGAATTCATTTAAATGCCTAAAGACTTCCAAGAAAAATTCAAGTCTCATATGTAAGTATGATCAATTATTTAGTTTAATTCTTCATTATATTCATTAATTTGTTTTTATATAAAAACAAATATAATGATATTATTATAATTTATTACATTAGTTTTACTATATAATGGTAATTATTATTATTATATTCATATATGAAATCCATTATGATAAACAAAATTGTTGTTAACGCATTTTGTGGACTAATCCTCTGTGAAGTAATGTGTTTTGTTTTATTTAATTTCCTAAAATAGATTGATTTTAGTATGGGTTTAAATGATACATTTTTTATGATAAAATTATGGTTTTGGTATAAAAAAATTAACAAAACCATTAATGATATGACCAATAAATGATAATTGTTAATTAAATTGTGTAAAATGAGATAACAAAGTGGAAAATTGACTCTTTTATCCATTTAATATCTTTATATAAATTATATTTTCCTTATTATTTTTTATTTTTAAGATTTATCACTCTATAAAGTTCTAGATAATCTCATTATACATCATAGATTCATCCACTAGTCATGGTAGGTTTAGGTTTGGGTTGTTTTAACCACTTGAATGAACAATAGTATACATTTATTTCATGGATGATTATGATATCATATTTAGTAGTGTAATATTCAATAAATGACTATATATTTTTGTGGGTTATGGGGATATTATATTAATATAGAATTTAAATTAAGAAAACACCTCTCATTCATCAAAAATCAACAAAGCATGCTAATTATCTATCTCATCTTCAAGGGTAATGACTAAAAAATTCATGAACAGGAATTAAAACATCATTAAATAATTTAATTTATCCCATAATTTAGCTTTATTTTTTAGATAATGATGTAATTTTTAATAATAATGAATAAATAAATCATTATTATGAATCTAGTACTATTGATCACAATTATGAACACCAGATATAAAAAAGAATGAATAAAAATAAAGAATGTATATTTATGAATAATAAAAATGAAAATGTATATAAATAAGGTTCCGAATTTAGTAAATAAGAAATATATTTTTTGATACATGAGGTTACATTATGGTCACATAATTCATGAAAATATCTAAGGGTTCTGATACCAATTTTCATTCATGGAAATATTTTTATTTTATACACCATGTTCTATTTTATATAGTAAAATTACCACCTCAATTTAAATAGTTATATCAATATTCACATATATTTTCTGATATTTAATGTCAAATTTTATGTTAACATTCTAATGGGATTTTGGTAACAATGTTACAATGGTTCTAATGGTTTCTGATCCCAATGTTACTAGAGCAATAAGGTTTTTAGCCTTAATTTCCCTTAATTGAGACAAGTATTTTACATATGAAACTATTATCATTTTTTAGTTACGTATACATAAAATTTTATATATTGTATCTTAAATACCTTTTAATTGATGGTATATAAATATACATTTCATGTTTTAACTCTCATGTGTTTTTATCTAACATTTTCGATAGTTTTAAAGGTTCTCTGGATATGAAATCAAATGATTTGAGTCAGAAAACAAATTTTGCACCATGTTTCTATTGTAGAGTGTATTCATTACCCATGTATGTAATTTTATAAAAATACTTGTATTTATTTGTATTTTCTAGAAAAATTGTGTATCCTTATTTATTTTTCTATTGATTCATCTATTTCACCCATATTGAGGATTTTTTATAAATTGAATTTAATTTAATTAGATATGATCATTCCTTGAACTCATTACATATAATTATGGTGTATTCTCCGATTTAAGTTTATTTATTATTATTCGGTCCTTATTTTCAAGGGATATAAATTAATACCACATAAATCATTATATAAAATCTCCTCTCTTCTTAGTAAATGTTATTTTTAAACAATACACATTAATTTATTAGATGGATTATGACCATGTTATCACGATATTGACTTATCCATAAAACCACTAAACTATATAGAACGAACATCAAATTTTATGAAATTTATATGGAATTCTGTTCAACTAGAAATATAATTATTTTATTTACATGGTGGAATATATTGGATTCCATGATGATTATATAGCCCCTTGATACATAGATTGTTCTCAAGAGTAAAAATAGATTGGGTTTTAGTGTATTTCACTTACAATAATGGGATTGTATCTTGGAACAATTCCACATAAATAACATGTTATGGATTTTTTCTTAACGATAGGTAAAGTATATGGACACAAAAAATTTATAGTATGTTTTTGATTTCTGATATTATAAATTCTGTCAATATTAGTTTAGTATTATTGCTATCTTGGTTTTTATTTATTTTCAATGATATATCCTCCTCCTAATTTCTCATTTATTATATCATCAAATTCATTACCTATTTCGAACGTAAAAATCATTCCTATTTATTCCTTGACTTATTTAGTTATATTTTTTCCTTATTGTGTGATTTAACTCACCCCTTATTATATTCCATTCACTATATTGTTAATAAAAGTTGTTCACATGACATGTTTTGAAGGATTTCAGGTATAAATGATTTTTTTGGAGATATTAGTGTCTAATTATTGATTAATTATATCTGTATACAACGAATAAAATGTTTGGCGTAGTGGAAATAAAATTATATTTTTTAGTTTATGGGTTTTGCAAATTATATAAATATATAACCCTAAAAATATTATTCAAATATAAGTGATGAAGAAATAATTTTTTATTTTGTAATTATGGAAGACAATATCTAGTCATTTAAAACTTGTATCAAAGTGAGTATATTAATTATGTGTTAATGGAACTATACCAGAGAGTGAGTGTGTGTGGTTAAATTGTTTGTATCTTAATTAAATTTTTTATATTTTCATAATATATTTTTGTTTTTATTTAAAACATGTTTTTTAGAATACTTCAATTAGTAGTAGAGAATGTGTTCCAGTGGTTAAGAATGCTATCATATGATATTACAAGAGTATGACAGGATGTTTCAAAAAAAAGTAATAAGAATCATAATTACCAATAAATATTATTCTAACATATTCTCAAAGATCCAAAAATCAGGAAAAATGAAATGATCCAAACATTTCATACAATGTGAGTGAGGTACAACTTGGATACCATGCAAAGACTATTTTACATAAAGCACTAGATACAAACTAATCAATGAAGTTTGGGGAATGAAATGTGGTTATATGAAGAAATTTTTAAAGGGGATAAAAGTTAATATTTTTTACCAGAAACACATTACATTATTGAGATGATTAAATTAAAATTTTTAAGAACTGACCAGTAAAAGTGAAACATCTTGCAGATGTAAGGGAGAAAAAATTTTGTTGTATGAAGTCATAATGTATGATTTCAAAGATACTATGTGGAACGTAGTTGGTCTTTATAGATTATTTTCTATATAATGTTTTAATAAAAATATGATGTATGGAGTTTAAAATGGATAAATTATTATGGAACAAGAGATTTTCTAAAATGAAATAATAAAGTAGATCATATTTAATAGCTCAAGAATCAAGATAGATAGTTAATATGAAGTTTTTATAGAAATATTTGGTTATGTGGAATATAATGTTCGATGTATTGAATTAATGATTAATGAACTAAATTGTTCTTTTCCATCAAATGATATCCCATCTGATAATAAAATTTATTAAACTAAGAATATTCAAATACAGTAAAAGAAGATTAATTTATGGAGAAGAATCAATCATGACAACTTCCATCGAACAAAAAAAAACATTATCATTATTATAAGATGGATGATTAAGAGAATTTTCACTATATTGAGTTTTTTAAATGAATCAATGTATTAATCTACAATATATAAGGATGATCGAACAAATGTTTTTCATATTTATTTATACATATATATATATATAATGTTTCTTAACACAATAATGATGTTCCTTGACAATTAAGATAAAGATGTTCGAAGAAGTTTGGAATGGATGGAGTCATCATGAAATGTATTGAAGATTCATGAATATTATATAACACTCTATAATTCAGGATAATAGTTTATTGATTTTTATATTATTTTGAAATTGAAATTTCCTTCCCACATTTTTTCTTTTGGTCACACTCTATAATGGGGTTCAAAAGTTCATCCTTTCTAACATAATTAATATGGTGAAAAAGATGGAAGTTGATGATTTTATGTTATAGTGAGTTTCTAAATGATATAATTTATTTGTTTTAGAAAGGGTAAGAAATAATTTTTATGGAAAAAATTTTTGATAGAGGTTTTGATTACTGTGAGAAAAAAAAAATTTATATTTAATGAAGTAGGTATATATACCAATTAGATGTATTGAGTAGATTCTTACAAAAAAGTGGTGTTAGATAGAGGGCCATATAAAGTAATAATACATATATTTCCATCAAATTATATGAATTTTATTTTTATGAATCATACCATTCTAATATCACAGGCATTGTATTTATGGAATTAATTTAATATTGAATACCATATGACGGTAGGAACACCGAATGATCACTTACTAGAAAAAAATCATTAATAAAAGAAATCTAGATAAAATTTTGTGGTGTATTTTTTAAATATTTGTTCTCCTGTATTGGGTCATGATTTATAATAATATATAATTAATCAATGGGATTTATTATAATCATTCATATTCAAAGATAGAATTTGTCTATCAAGGGTTGGATGAAGTTTTATTCATTTCTTACTAATAATGAATTTACATGGACCAACATGAGTCTCTATATTAAGGATATAGGTTATCACACCTATGCCAAACCATGTATATCTTATAGTAATTTTTAAATTTATTATCATTAAATGATTTTTAGATTCATATAAATATTAATAAAAATAATAATATTAACAAGTTTTAGGTTTCAATTTCATAGAATTACAATTGTAAAAATATCATCATTGATTCATCCTCCACCCTTGTAAATAGTTATCAGGATCAAAAGTAACATTAATTGGTATCAAATACAATGTTATGATATTTGATAATTATCATGGAATATCTAATATTTGTGAATAAAAGATGTATTCCTACCAATAATGATAAAAATATCATGGTGAAAAAGTACAATTATACCCTATCTTTTGTTGATTGGCATATAAATAATATAAGATGCTATAATTTGGATTCCTCACATTGAGATAAATTCATTTAATCATGTTTTATAAAAATAAATATTGATGATTATGTAAAATCTAGAAATTATATTTTTTTTGTCTCTGTTAGAATATATTTTCCAGAAGATTATGTGTCTTAAAAGAGATAATAAATATTTGGAAGAACATGAAAGTAATTTCTAAACATTACATATGTAAAGGAGTTAATGATAAAAATCTGTGTAGTAATTCTGAAGATATCATAATTTATGATGATGAAAATATTGGTGTGTAATTAAATATATTCAATAATGTTGTTCTCTTTGTTATTGGTTTCAAATATTCCTTGGACTCATTTTCTATTGTTAAAAAAATCATTAGAGTATTTCTATAGAGGTTTTATTCTAAAATATTTACTGTAGAAAATTTATAATATTTAATAATTGAAGAATTTAATAGCATTACTGTATCATATTAGATGAGGAAAACAATATCATTTTAGAATATGGCTAATGATGAAATTACATTCGAAGTTATCATAGTTATGGAAATAAATGATGTTTAGATTTTTGACATAGATGATCTATAATATGTGGAACATGATTTGTTGAATGAAAAAAACATGTCCTATATCTCTAAAATTTCAAAAAGTTTTAGAAGAAATCATGTAGTAAATCCACCACTTAAATGTTATTATTATGAAGGAATTGATCATTTTTTAAATTTTTAAATGATTAAATTTAGGGAGAGTGTAGATAATTGTATTGTAAAACTTATGTGGATGATTTGGAGGAATACATACAATGAACATGAGAAATCCACACTATGTAAGAACAAATTCCACCTAGAGAATATGATAATTATATTTAGTAATAATGTTAAGTATTAATTTGATTATAATAGTTTATTAGAAGATGAATATATACATATTCCTATAAATTTCCTTAATAAATTTGAAATAAAGAAACAAAAATCCAAAAATAAAGAAGAAAAATTTGAAGAAACTAATTGGGAGTGTCATTAGATATCCAAACTCATTTCATGTCTTGATCTAAACACAAATTAAAATATATAAATTAGAATGTTGAATACAAAATGTGAATATAATAATGAAAGAAAGATTTCATTAAATAGTATTATAAGTATATTCAGGTGATAAAAATATTCAAACTAAAAACATATGAATAAGGAATGATTTTGGAAGATATAAGTAGGAAAATTTATTCTAAAGATGATGAGGATTGAAAAAATACAAATAGATTTATTGAGGTTGAATGAACTCAAATAGGATGACTAAAAACATCAACAAGGTTTCAATAAAAATAGTTTAATCACCTCATTTTACTAAATAACCTAATTAAAAGAATCAATTTAAATCTTTAAAGACCATATAAAAATTATTATTTTATAATCCTAACCATTAATGAGTTAGAAATAATTTTAGTAAATCTTTGGTGGAGAAATGATGTGGGAAATCAACCATATCAACAAAATTTGAATATAACCATCATATGAAAGGTTTACTAGAAAGGATGATACATATATAGAATGATACATTTATCCTTAATAAACTGATTATTGGGAAAAAATATTTTTATATAGAATATTGATATTCAGTGGACATTTTTTGTTTCATGGTATATATGGGAAAATATATTATAAATATTGGCACAAAATCACCCTCCCTAGAAGTAGGTATGAATCGTGGGTTATAATGAACAGAAGAAAAGAGTCCAACATCCACATGTTTTTAGAGGAATAAAATGAAAAGTCAAAAATAGATAAAAATTTCCATGTATAAAAAATTGTTAGGCTTGAGGATGTTTGTGAAAATGGGACCAACTAGTTCACTATGAAAAAAAATGTATGACAAAATTACATTATTTTTTTTTGAAAATTAGAGGAATACTAAAAGAATAATTTTGAGGAAATTGATTTGATTGTTGATATATATTTTGAAGAAATAAAAAGAAACAAATAATTTATTCATGATAGTGTTCACTCCACAAATATGATAGGTGAAAATAATATCTTTAATAATATTGAAAATCTTGAAAGAGTAGTTGTTATACTTGGAAACACAGGTTCTATTAAAATTAATGGTATAAAAACAACTGAGATTGATGACCATAAAGTAAAATAAAAATATTTTTTATCATTAACTATTCACAAAAACAACTTAATAAGTGTTAGATAAATTTTTGATGATTGTAATGGATTATTCTTCTCCAAATAATCTTCTATCATAAGTAGCATGAAAAAAAACAATACCATGGAAGAAAAAACCTCTATATATATCTTTTTGATTTTGGAAATTTTTATCACTTGATATATAATTGATAAAGATGAGAATATTTTGTGGCATCAAAGAGTGGGAATCTTGTCTATAAAATTATGAAAAAAATCAATATAAATGTTGTAATAATATTATCAACACTAAATAGAAATTAATATAATATTTTTATAAAATATAAAAATAGGAATACGGTTAGTGGAAGGAATAATAAATTTGAAATCCAATCCACAAAACCTCTTGATCTCATATGCATGGATATTTGTTGGAATATGTGACATCAATCAAAAAATGATATTTTTTACTTTATTAAATTAATATATGATTTAACTATGATGACCATAATAATATTTATAAATCATAAATAAAGGGGGTAAATTTTTTTCATCAAATTTTTAAAAAGGGATGTTTAAAGAGTGATAGTTGTTTATATAATGATGTAATGATATGAAAAATGAGTACATAGGAAATGAAATTGAACTCTATATAATGAAACGAGGAATCAAATTATAACAAAGTGCATCAAACACCCCACACAAAATGAATGTTGGAAATAAAAATAGAAGTTTAGTGGAAATGAGATGAAATATATTGGATGAATATAAACATTAAATGTTTAATTAGAGAGAAGGTATTATTAAAACTATTCATATAATGCAATTTTTTTGTGTCGATAAAAAAATTGAATTACTTTTATATATGGTATTAGAATAAATATTCATTTTAGTTTTTCATAGTTTTTGGGACTCCTTTATTAATAAATATAAAAAATATAGCTCTTGTAATGTATGATGAAATGGATAAGGATGTAACTTTCACGGGATATTCATCCAATAAGATGTGTTATAAATATTTGAATAAAATTTTACAAATTTCTATGGATTTATTTAATGTGAATGTTATGGATAATACAATTGATTGAATGAATGATTTTGATGATTCTAAAAAAGATATATTGTATAATTCCAATAAAAATAATAAAAGTGAATATGTGATCCAAAACATGTACAAAATGAGTAGGATGCGTTGTGTGATGAGGAATGTGCCACATGAATAAAATATTCGAAATTTAATACATAAATAATATGTTGAATATGAAAAACATATTTTACAAAATTTCAATTTATAATATAAGATAAATGATATTAGACAATTGGAAATCATATATTTCAAAAGTTTATCTGGAAATAATTTTATAGTATAATGAAAATAAATATTGGTTAAACATATGAATTAAAAGTTACATAAAATTGAGAAAAATGAAATTTAAGAGTATTTCTAGTGGCCATGTGTAAAGAATATTATTGGATATTAGTGTGTTATTATAAAAAAGATGAATGTAAAAAAAAATATTTTGAGAAACAATGATCTACGACATTTCAAAGTAAACACAGTGGTGGATGTTTTAGATTTTAAATATAGTGGTCCACCAATTTTTATATTTGAAACTATAACAATATTATTGGATGTTAAGGCACATAATTATTACAGTGTTAATCAGATGTATATTAATGAATCTTTCTTAAATAGAGATATCCAAGAATAAGATTAGATTGAGAAACCAAGTGGGTTATTACTTTGTAATAAGGTAAAATTTGTTTTCAAGATAAATAATGCTCAATATGGGTTGCAATACGATATCCATGTGTGATAATATAAATTTGACAGTTTCACAATAATGATGAAATTTTAAAATATAATTTTTTATATTAGCCAGTATGTTATGGGAGTGATCACATGTAGTATTATTATCATTGTTTGCGTTGATAATATAAATTTTATAGTTTACAAAGTATAAGTTTTTAGAAATTTTTCTGAAAAAATAATGGAATAAATTTAAATTTCAATGCTCCGATAGTTAAATTGTTTTATAGGATTACAAGTTAAATTGTGGGTATGATATATATTTCTATCTCAAGAAAATTATATTAAGGGTTTGTTACAAAATATTGGAAAGGGGGATTCAAAAGATGTCAATACTCCTATTTTTTAGGGTTTAATATGATTAAAGATAAATCTAGGAATTATATGAATATTAAATACTTCTGGATGTTTATAGAAAGCATTCTCTATATTAAAACATCAATTCCCTATGTTGTTTATTATGTTGATTTATGTGAATGATGTCCAAGCGGTCCTAAATAATCACATGTTTTTATAGCTAAATTAATTCTCATATTTTTTAAAAGAGCATCTACTAGTAGTTTGTTTTATAAAATATGTTGTAACATGATGGTTCATGTATAAACTAATATTTATTTTGCTGAATATTCCAAAGATTGAAATTTAACATCCTGAGGAATTTTTTATTTGGATATTTCATTTGTGAAACAATGTATTAATAAAAATTGTTTAGGTACATTGAGTATAGAATAAGTAGAACATGGTACCACTAACCATGATTATAGATATATGTTTTGGATGAATGTTCAGTCGGAATATTTGAGAATTAATGTTTGAAAACTATTTATGGTTTTTATAAGAATAAAAGTTCACTAATATTTCAGAAACCATTCACCACATTCAATATAAATGTAAATTGAAAAAAGTATCACTTCATAAAAGATAAATTTATAAATGGACATGTTATTTTGGAGTATATTTCAATACATGGTCACATTAATGATGTTTTTACAATATTTATTCTAAGGGAATAATTTTTACACATGATGATGAAAATATATGTTCATCCTCTACTAATTAATTCCTAATGTCATTAAAGAGGTCCCCCCTTGCTTTGGATTTTATTTTCAAATGGGAAAATTAGGTAAAACTTTTTAAAAATAACTAAAACTCTTAATTATATTAATATAAAGCTTTCTTTATCATAAAATGTGGGTTTAGTGTAAAAATATCATTGGAGAGTACATACAACTCTTTATTATTTGAGATAGAGATAAAATTTTGGGGGAGTATATATTAATATGTACACAACATTTTTATTCAATTATGAATGGAATTACATAAACAATTAAACTATAAAATAGTATGTACTAAGGATACTATTTGCTGAAAACATATTTTTTATGATTTTTATTAGGTCATATAGAGTTACAAGATTTTAGGAATGTTTTTTTATGTTGTTGTTAGACTAGGTAAGGATATTTCTAACACATTGTGAAGAAACATCCTTAAAAAAGTTCACAATCATAATCCATTCTCCAAGAATAAATCATATTTTAATATCCCATGATACATGATTTAAAAACAAAGAGGGAAACGTATAACTTGGATACCAAACAATGACTACCAATTGTAGACTATTAGATTTATTTAATCGGATGTAATCTAAATGGTCGAAGAAATTTCTAATGATGACAGAAGTGTTTCATTTTTACAAGATAGAAATTACTAGAATTATATGATCAAACCAATATTTATATATATTAACCACAAAATTTTAAACATAATACATATGTTATATGATGAACATATATCAGAATAATGTCAGAGATAGCGGTGGCAGGGATACTAGATGAAAAATATTTGAAGTTTTTGTATGATGTTTTATAACAATATGAAAAACCAGATTAGACATAATGTCATGCATATATTTGGAAAGCCTTTTATAATTTTTTCCAGAAATATAAATAAATTATTCAAACATCTTCAATGAATCATTTTTTCTAACAAACACATTGGATGAAGTTTAAATAGGATATTTTAGTTTATATTTTTGAATGATGGAAGTCATGAAAGACTGAATGGTGAAGGAAAGTATTCTATTTCGATAGATGATGAACTATTAGATAGATAAATAGATAAGAATGAAATGATATAAATAAGTGTATGAAAATAAAATATATGAATATGACTCAATTAGATAAACATCTTTTCGAAAAACAAGCATCAAAAAAACATTATCGATGTTATCAGGATGAAAATTGAGAGATGTTTCACCAGACTATATTTTTTGAATAGAGAAAATTTATGAAGTCTATGATGAATGATAATGAATATAAAATATTTATTAAATGACATAACGTGAATAAGTGATGATTTTATTCATGATATAAAGAAGTAACTTTACACAAAAGTTAATTAAATTTTTAGAAGTTTTGAATGGAAATATTCTTCATGAAGTTTCTAGAATATTTTAGAACACTCAATAATTCATTAGAAGGTTAAATTGAGTTTCAGTTGATTGGGAAAATAAAAGTCATCTCTCCCTATTTCCATTTTTTCACACCTATATATATGACAAAAAATGTAAAAACATATTATCACTGTCCATATTGAAAAGAACCAAAAAAACTAATTTTTTTTGCGAGAGTTATTATATAATTGAGATTATATTTTCATTGAAAATGTATTTAAGAATAAGTTTCTAGTCATAATATTGAATTGATGATTCATTAAGTTTGATGAAAAAAATTATTCCTATATGATTTAATGTAAAGAGATACTAGTTAAAGGTACATAGTATAAGATTACAGAGAAGTGGAATCATAGAGAGAACTAAATAGAGGAGTTTGATTGGTATTACAAATATATTAGAGGCATTTGATTTGTTTTAATTAGAAATAACTCATTATTGATGTTTGGTATTATAGTGGGTCACTAGAGGTTGAACACAGAAAAAATGTATTTTCACAGGACTAACATTTACCAAATATAAGAAATCAGACATAAGAATCATAGAAGAACTTTTGGGGAGTTATTTACAATATTGCATATTATTTTTCCTATTATTTAATAATAATTTTTTTTCATCGATGGGATTTAGTTTGATCATCCCTATCATGAGATACGAGTCTATCATGAGTTGGATCTTGTTTTATTCACTTCATCATTATAGTGAATTTTTGTGGATTGAATATAGTCCTCATAGAATGGATTTACTTTCTCACACTAAGACCAGAGATTGTAAATATTACAAGACTTCTTTGATTTCTTATCAATATATTCTTATTATTTTTTTATAATATATTTGAAATGATAATTACTCTAATATGCTTCCAAGGTTAATTTCATAAAATTGATATTGAAAAAAGATCATCGTGGATTTAAAACGTTTTTCTCAATGGTTCTCAAGATCCTAAGGAACATGATTATCAAATAAATTATAGTAGAAAAAATTGGGATTATATTTAGAGGAATCAATTAATATATCATATGTTCTTAAAAAATTGTTATTTATATCGAATAATTTACAAAACATAATGAGGATTGTATTTTATTATTCAATATCATGAGATAAATATGGGAATTACATTATTGAGATTATGATAATAACATGAGGGTTGAGAAATGTAATAACCCTGGTTTATTTAGAACATTTTAAATTCTTCCGACCCTGTTTGAATTTTCATATTTTCATTAAAATTTTGGATGATTTTTGAGAAGTCTGGAAAATCTGGAAAATTTCTGAAAATTTTCAGACTACACGCCATGTTTTCCAAAGTACATGGCGTGTATCAACTAGGCAGGTGAAAAAACATTTGACGCCATGTACAGGTCGTGTGGTACCCCATGTGTAAATTTCCATCTATACGGTGTGTTGTCTTCCTTGACATGTCTTGTAACCTCTTTCGACGTAAATGGATGAGTCCCTGGCTGTGTGTTGACCATGTACACGATGTAAGCCATGTAATAGACTGCACTGATGTTTGGGTACGGAAAATCCATCTACACGGAATGTAGTCTTGATATACACACCATGTAATTTTATTTTTATTTGAGGAACCGAGACACCATCACGTCTTATTTCTGAAACCTTCTTCTTCATCCTTGTTCGACGAACTATTCGTCCGAAAACCTCCAACGAACACAATTACTCCTAGAATCGTCATACGTTGCCCATTCTTCGATCTGTCGATGGTTGTGGGACCACATTAGAAAGGATAACCCCGCACACCCTTCTTTATCCCTGATTCCTTAACTATTTCTCCTCATTTTCCATCCGAGTAGAATTTCCATAATTTGACAGAAACAATGATCTACCACGATTTAGACTGATTCAAAGGCTGATATCAGAGGAGTATCATTGTATGAGTATGAGGTGGGTGGTGCATAACTTCTTTTGTGTTTTCGTAGAATTTTGGGGGTTTCTATCTTCGAGTGCGATGATGCGTATTGAGAGAAACCCTGTTTAATTTTTTATTTATTAATTATCTGCATTGTGGGATGCCTTTGGGTATTCCTTGACCCTGTTGTGATTGACTAAGGCTGGGTTACGGGCCATTGCAAATTTGTGGAAATTTTCCTGGGGGTGCCGAAATGTGTATGAATTGGACCATTGATTAAACTGTTGTGTTTAGACTGCTTACTGAATATTCTTGAGATACACTATTGAGTTAATTGTTAAATTATGACTGAGTTAGGTGCTGGAATGGGACAACAAAAGTTAGTGCAATTTGACTGTTTAGCAATTTCCTAATTAAATTGGTGCCTTCGAGTATGTGTATATATGAAATGTATTATTTCCCAATGTTTAACTGCTTAGTTGTGTTGGGTGTGGCCCGGAAATATTGTGTGTGATGTGGATAAAATTTTGGGGCTTTTCCCAGGTTACTTTGGTGGTTTCTACCATGGGATTGGGTGTCATGGATGCCGGTTGAGGCAATTGGAATGTTAGTTTGGGCTTGTCTTGGGTTACTTTGATGGAGAGACCATCAGACATGAGCGACAGGTTCGCAGGTACACGAGGTGTCAGTGGTGTTATGGCTTGGGAACTTCTTGAGGTGATTACCACTCACCAGGAACTTTTTAGTAGTGTACACACAGATAGCCTCCATGATGAGGTGGTACGGCCACTCGCTGGGTAGAGGCCCCCGATAGAAACTGTTAGGTGTTATTGGATTGGGGTTGCTTTCCATAGGGTTCCATGAGGGAGGTGAAGAGTTTTTGGGGGATATCATTGAGGCTGTCAGGTTGGGGTTAGAGGCTCATTGTGACTTGTGGGCAGATATTGCTGTTCCTTAAGGTATTATTTGAGGGCAGACATTGCTGTCTCTCCAAGTATGAATTTAGTAATGGTATCATTGTTCCTCTGTATGTTGTGCCATTTGCAGTTTGAGATTTCGAGACCGGTTACGATTATGGGGTGTGCCTTCCGGACATCGGTACTAGAGATACATGGTGTCAGGTGGCACGTGGTGCTGGGATATAGACCGGAGATTCCGGCGTTGGCCGAAGCAGGTGACTCTTCCTGGTTGTTGTGGAGCACCAGTGAATTTTGTGTTTATTTTTAGGCATTGAAATGTTTGCTGTTTTTCTTATATAATCATGTCTGACAGAACAGTTATATTAGGTACTCACCCTTGTGTGGTATCCTACTAAGACTTTTCTCACACCCTGCACAGGCCCTTTGGGACGCGTGTAGATTTTAAGAAATTACGTGCATGTAGAGGATCAGTCACAAGAGCTGGACCTTAGTGCTGTTGGCATAGAGACTAGCATGGACCTTGAGGTCTTTCCTTTCTGGAGTTACTTTATTTAGTTTCATTTTGTACCAACATGCTTACCCTAATATGTAGTACTGTTGGATAGCCATTACCTCTGTTATATATAGATGTGTATGACTTGCTCTGTATGCATGTTTGTTGGTACCGTAGTAGTTGCTTGTGATATTCATCAAGTTGTTCTGTTTAAATTCCGCTGCTACCATTTTTATATTGATTCCACTGTTTATTTGATATTTGATATGTTTCTGCTCTATTGGTCTCATTCGAGTCTGCTGATTCATTGATTTTCCGCTTCTTATAGACATTATACATGGACCAATACCCTTCTTATGATCCTCCGAGAGGGTATAGCCTCCCCAATATACCTAACAGCCCCTCCCTGCTAGTCGACAGCCTTTGTTGTTCATGGGAGGTGCGCCTAAGGTAGTAACACCACACCCGTTTGGCACTGTTCAAGTGGCCGGCCAGATCCTGGTCGTTACAAAGTGGCATCAGAGGATTTTTTGATAGTGATATAGTAGCAATGCCTCGCTGACTAATAATGAGTTTGAGACATCAATTTTTTTTCTGCTGGTTTTTCTATTTGGGATATGGTAGACTGGAGATAGTTTGTTCTTAGAACTATATTTTTAACTCGTTCTTAGGTGCCTGTAGTCCCATGTGTGAGGGAAAAATAGAGTTTCCATGGGTGAGAATTGTTGTTTTCTTTTTTTTTTCTCAGATTATAGTTTCTAGGATCTCCACCTCGGTGGATCACTTGATGTGTGATGTTTTTGAATGCGATATGTGATTCTTGACCTAGTGTGGTAAGGGATAATTGGACCGTGGCCCAGTATGGAAACACTTGTTTGTTTGGATTTTGATAAACACATTTTAGGGTATTTTAATTTCATAATTTCATGTATGCTTTGTGATGTGATAATACCATGTGAAGAAAAATAATCAATTTTCATGCTTTATATGCACTGAAATGTGAATATGAGAAATTCAAGATAAAATTGCTTTTTGTTGCAATTTGATGTTCCATGCATTATATATTTGTATAATTTCATGTCGTAGGATATGTGCGTCTGTCTCTTATAAGAGAAGGCATATACTATGGCTGAGGTAGTGTAACTGTCAGGATTGGGAGACTCAATCGTCGGTTTGAGGAAATGTGAGTTGTTAGGATGGGCATGGCCCGAGGTACTATTGATAGTTGGCTATGTTGAGGGTAGGTAAGGAGGCCGTGAGGTTGGGATGCCAAGGGAATCAGTTGCTATATGGGAGATTTAGGGTAGTTGTTATACACTGCATCTTTAATGACTCCCTTATCTGCGCAGAATATATATTGTTATATATATATTGGTTGTCTGACCATTTATAGTATTAAATGGGTTACTCCTTCACGACACGATAGAGAATCGGGAGGGAGATGATATGGTTCCACATGATCAGGTTTAGAACCCGATGCAGGCAGAGCATGAGCCGTAGGTACAGGCTTAGAGGCAGGATCAGGTTCAAGATCTAGTGCAGGTAGGGCTGCAGCTCCCGATGAAGGTTCAGACAGCAAGAAGTGAAAGAGAGATAAGTTCCAGCAGGGCGGGAAGGCCATGGATTTAGCTAGACCACCTCGTGGAAGTTCAATGGTTGTTTTCTTTCATTGTGGACAGGTGGGACATGTTCAGGCCCAGTGCGATTGGCCTCTGAAGGAATGCCAGGCATGTGGACAGGTCGGGCATCTGTAAGGGTTTTGTAGGCGGCCTTCTCACACATCTGGAATGCAGGGATCATGACAGATTGTGATGTCAGGTGTTGGTTTAGGTTTGGTACCAGGAGAGGGTAGTCAAGGTTCATTTGTGCGCGGAGGACGTGACAGAGACGGTGGGACCCAATTGAGGGGTCACTGACCAGTGACTGGAGCATCACCACAGGGGGGGGGTCAGGCATCAGGTAGTCGTAACTCATGCCAGGTAAATGCTGTGGAGCTGCCAGGGACTGAGCATGCTAGTGAGCCGACGACGGTGGAAGGTACACCACAGGTGTGGCCATGATTTTTCCTTTCTTTCTTTTGGCCTGGTCTCTTGAGGCATGTCCAATTGAGTGCACGAGTTGCACATGAAACTTGTGGACTGACTAGATGCTAGTTAGTGGGATTGGCATCATATCAGATGCATTATATATTTTATCTATATATATTTGAGATGTGTAGCATCAGGGGCATTAAGGATACAATTTACATGAGGTTCCATGGTCATCAAGGAATCGTGGATGCAGGTTACTTGACGCGCAAGGCACCAGGTTTTGACTGAAGCATCTATGAGATGTTGGACCTCTTAGAGGCAGACACTGATGTGGTGAGGGTTATGTTGGGTGTCATAAGAGACATGTGAGCACCGAGGAGGTTCAGGGGTGATGATGAATCACGGGAGGACCATGGGTCTAGGGAAATAGGTCATTGGGACTTGCTTGTTTATTTTGGTTGCATTGAGCTTTGTTTCGGGCTCATACGGAGTATGAAATTCATACAGTGGGGAGCCCCATTAGGAGTTTAGCTAGGATCATGAGACCGGGGAAGTCCAGGTTACTTTGAGTAGGGTGGTATGATGGGTTCCATCTCCTGGATTCATTTGGTAGCTCGGGGACGAGCTATGTTAATATGGGGAGTTTGTAAGAACCAGGGTATATTTCGAACGAGTTAAATTTTTCTGACCCTACTTGAATTTTCTGCTTTTATGTAAACTTTTGACTAACTTTTGAGAAGTCTAGAAAATCTGGGAAAATTATAGAAATTTCCATACTACACACCATGTACTCCCATGTACATGCCGTGTATCATCTAGGAAGGTGAAAACCCATCTGAGGCCAAGTAAATTCCATGTGGTACCTCGTGTGTCAATTACCAATTACACGGCGTGTAGTCGTCCTTGACACGCCATGTAACCTCTTTCCATGTAAATGGTCGATTCCCTAGACATGTGTTGACCATGTACATGGTTTAAGTCGTGTACTAGACTCCTCTTAAGTCAGTGTATGGATAATCCATCTTCACAACGTGTTGTCTTGAAATACACGCAGTGTAGTTTTATTTTTATTTGATCATCTGAGATGCCGTCATGTCTTATTTCTGAAACAATTTTCTTCTTTCTCGATGGAAAAACAATTCTTCTGAAAACCTCCGACGAACACAATACCTCCTAGAATCATCATACGTTTAATGTTCTTCGATCCGTCGATGGCTGTGGGACTGCATCAGAAAGGCTAACCCCATGCACCCTTCTTCTTCCTTGAATCCTTTCCTATTTCTTCACAGTTTCTATCCAAGCGGAATTGCCCATATTTGACGGAAATGCAGAACTACCATGAATTAGACCGATTAAGAGGATGATATTATAGGAGTATCATCAAACGAGTACGATGTGGGTGGTTCAAACCTTCTTTTGTGTTTTCGTAGACTTTTGGGGGTTGTGACCTTCAGGCGCAACGTTGGGTATTGAGTGAAACCCTGTTTAATTGTTTTTAATTAATTTTCATTATTGTGGGACGCCTTTGGGAATTCCATGACCCTATTGTGATTGACAAAGTCTAGGTTACATGCTGTTTCTCATTTGGGGAAATTTGGCTGGGGGTGCTGAAATGCATATGAATTGGACCATTGTTTAAACGGTTGTCTTTAGACTGCCTACTAAATTTTCTTGAGATAAAATGTTGGGTTAATTGTTAAATATGATTGAGTTAGGTGCTCGTACGGGACAACACAATTTAGTGAAATTTGACTATTTAGTAATTTCATGTTTAATGTGGTTCCTTCGAGTATGTATATATATGCAATGAATGATTTTCTTGTGTTTAACGGCTTAGTTGTGTTGGGATGGCCCATATATATTGTGGGTGATGTGGATCATAGATTGGGGCTTTTCTCGGGTTACTTAGGTGGTTTCTACAACGTGATTGGGAATCATGGATGTCAGTTGAGGTAGTTGGATTGTCAGGTTGGGATTGACCTGGGTTACATGGATGGTGAGACTATCAGACTTGAGTGACAGGTTCGCAGGTACACAAGGTGTCCGAGGTGTTGTGGCTTGGGATGTTCTTGAGGTGATTTCCACTCACCTGGTACTTTTGAGTAGTGTCTCACAAATAGACTCTGTGATGAGGGGGTACGACCACTCGCTGGGAAGAGGCCCCCGAGAGAAGCAGTTATGGGTTATTGGATTTGGAGTGCTTTCCATAGGAATCCATGTGGGGGTGAGGATCCTTCGGGAGATATAATTGAGGCTATCAAGTTGGGGAGAGAGACTTGTCATGATTTGAGGGCAGATATCGTTGTTCCTCCATGTATTATTTGAGTATAGACATTTCTGACCCTCCAGGTATCATTTGAGGACAGATATCTCTGTTCCTCAGGATGTTGTGCCATGGGAAGTTTGATCATTTGAGCTAGGTTATGATTATTGTGCGTTCCTTCGGGACGTCGGTACATGAGACACATGGTGTGAGGTGGCACGTGTTGCTGAGATATAGACCGGAGATTCTGGCGTTGGTCGAAACAGGTGACTCTTCCTGGTGGCTGCTAAGCACCAGTGAAGTTTGTGTTTACTTTTCAGCATTGAACTATTTAATTTTTTTCTTATATAAGAACGTATTCTGAAACACATATATTAGGTACGCACCCTTGGGTGGTATACTATGTAGACTCTTCTCACACCCTACACGGGCCCTTCGGGACGCATGTAGATTTTGTGAAATTGCGTGCAGTTAGATGATCAGCCTTAGGAGCTGGACCTTAGTGCTATTGTCATTGAGACTGGAATGGTCCTTTAGGTCGAGCCTTACTACAGTTAATTGTTTTTGTTTCATTTTGTACCAACATACATACCCTAATATGTATTACTATTGGTTAGCCATTGGAGTCGTTATATAAAGATGTGTATGACTTTCTATGTATGCATGTTTGTTGTTTTAGCAGTAGTTTCTTGTGACATTCACCACGTTGTTCTGTGTACTTTCCGCTGTTACCGTTTCTATACTGCTTCCGCTATTTTTTTTGATATTTGATATGATTCGGTTCTGCGGGTCTGGTTCGAGCCTGCTGAGTCATTTATTTTCCACAGCTTATAGACATTATACATGGACCAGTACCCTTATTATGACCCTCAAAGAGGGTATATCCTCCCCACTATACCTAACAGACCCTCGCTGCTAGTAGGCAGCCTTTGGCGTACAGGGGAGGTGCGCCTAATGTAGTAACACCCGACATGTTTGGCATTGTTTGGGTGGCAGGCCGTGTCTGGGTCGTTACAAGAAATGTATCAATCCCCGTATTTTATGGGGAAATATTCACCCCAATCTATTTAATTAAACATGAGTAGATTCTAATTAGTTCCTAACTATATTAGATAAATTAACCTGGGTTGTAATAAATATCTCACCAACAAAGGTAACCCTCATGATCCAAAACACAGTGTAAGAATATTTGATCACTTTAAAATATATTGAACTCTGGTCTTTAGTAAAACTACATTTACTATGGCAGATAATAATTTGATTATGTCAATAGAAATATATTTCTCACAATGGGATATAATAAAAATGAAAAGTTCTTTTGTGACGTATATTAGTTAATGAGAGGGAATTCTTCTCCTAGGTATTTCCTAGATCCACATATAGTAGATCCCAATAATGAAATTATAGGTCGATAATATTGTCATATTACTTTTATGGATATGTAATATATAATAAAAAAAATGGAACCATTGGTCTAAAATTTCAATGATATTTTTCTAGTAGATTTATTTTTTCATCCACCAGAGCATGAATGTGAGTTCTCCAATGAACTCATTCTTGATAAATTTTTTATATGTAAAACTCTACAATATAATGGAACTAGTAGTGTTAGTGGAGTACATGAAATATCTAAAGGATTTGAGTGATGAGGTATTTATACACCCTTAGGGATCCCCTTTGTGATCCCATATTGTATTCATCAAAATTAGAATGGGTCTAAGAGATTGTGCATCAATTATTATAATATAATTTACATTAATATTATGAAAAAATATAATTCATCAATAATTAATGAACCATTTGATAAAATACATGGATCAAATTACTTTCCAATGATTTATATAAACACTGTTATCATCATATAATGGTAAATAATGATTATATACTGAAAAAGACATTTCAAACATGGTATATAAATTATTAATTTAAGGTATTTAATTTTATATTGACTAATGGACCTTATATATTTAATGATATTAGTATTAAATGAGTATCCGGATAAATATTTGGATTTATTCATTAGTGATATCATGTAATACTCGATGTACTGTGATGAAAATCATATTTATCTATTTATAATTATAAAGACCCTTATAAAAATTGAATAATATGGAAAGTATGATAGGTATTAATTTTATGTTAATGATGTTTCATTTCATGTTTATATTTTTCATAAATATGGAATATATTATGACTCCATGATGATAATTATATTAATAAAATGTATTACCCCAATGAACATAATTGAGATATCAAATTTCTAGGGCATAAAAATTTACTATAGGCCATCTTCTCATGATTTTTCTAGGTTGGAGAACCCATTGACCATGTTAACACACTATATGGTTAAATAAAAAAGGTTAATGGAATATGTCTAATGATTTTAATAGAGGAACTAAAGACTATTTAATGACTTATTATTACCATTACCTTCAAGTAAATAAGGATTTGTTTTTTGTAGTAATTCATTGAAGAAAAGATATGTTTCTTTCCATATACAGAAGAATAATTGATTTACTATGAATCAAGAATATTAAAATTGATGAACATAACTATCCAAATTATAATATTGAGTAGGAATATGTAATATTTTCATTTAAAATAAAGTTTCAAAATGTCAATGGTGAATGATATGACATATATATATATAAACCAAAACTGATTAACTTTTATCTTCTATCAAAAGGATCTCTACATGGGAAAATAAAATGGTTATAACTACTCATGGGATATTATTTCATAATATAATAACTCCCAATGAATGGAAAAAGTTGGTTGATTTATTGATTGAGATAGACCATGGTGATCTGATAATAACAAGGATTAACTATGATCCCATATATAGAAATCTTGTAAATTTTGATACGGTGATTTCTTAGAAAGGGTATTGATCGTTCTTTTTCTAAGAAATTGGTAAACTATCATTACTAAAAAGGAAAAATCTTCATTGAATAATGTAGAGAACTTATAAAGGAATTTTGATGAAAAAAAGTATTGGAAGTTGAATGAACTCATCTATAGTGATTGAGTGTTAGAGTTTGGGAAGATTTTATGTGTTTCATTTCAATAAGAGTTGAGAAGGTAAATTTTAGATGAACCACCTAGATCAGATTTTTATACACACTCTTTTAGAAAAATGAAATATGTGGATTTAAGAAAAAAGTTTTACAGGGATGGAAAAAGTAGGAAATTAATGACAATGTGTCTATTTCTTTAGTTTTCTAGTATGTAACGACTGAAGGAAAACATCCTAAGGGAGTCATGAAACCTCTACTTATAACTATATGGTAGTGGGATACTGCTAAAATTTATTTTTTGAATGGAGTCACAATTAATCCAAATAAAGAAAATGATATATGTGTGTCATCATTGATCATTTTACTAAGACTAATCATTTCATAGTGGCGAGAGACGATTAACTACTTGAGTTCTTTTCCAAGATCTATTTAAATGAAACTACGAGGAATCATGGGGAAACTCTATATATATTATTTTATCATAAACTGTGATTCATATAAAAATTCTAGAAGAATCTTCATGTGTCTCTTGATATTGAAATGCATTTAAGAAACACAAAACATCCCTAAACGTATGGGTAGTTCTAATGACTATCCAAAATTTTGATGACATTGTTAAAAAATTTCACTTGACATCCAAGGTATGTGGGATTAAAATCTTCCATTAAGGGAACTTTTAAAAAATAATTGCTTTCATTAGAAATTATATATGGAACCATTTGATGAATTGTATGGGAATAAATTTTGTACTCCAACCTATTTCGATGATGATTGAGAACAACATTAATTTATTAAAGAAATTCTAGAGGAGAAAACTGTTAATTTATGTACAATTTAGGACAACATTATTGAACCCCAGGTAGATAATAGATCAATACAGATAATTGATGTAAAAACAAAGAATTTTTGGTTAGGTATAAATTATTATTGAATTTTTCACTATATAAGGTGTAATTAATATTTAGTTATAAGGGGATGTTAAGACCCAGTTACTTTGGCCATTTAGAATTATTATAATTAATTAGGGTTGTATCATATTGACTGGATATGCCCTATAACATTTATAATTTACATGATGAATTATATTATAAATTACAGAAGAAATAAATATCATATCCAATACATGTACTCGCATATGAGGGAATATATTTAGTATCATAGTTGTCTTAAAAGGAGGATTATATCAAAATTCCTAACACTAGAGTGAAAATATTGCAGAATCAGAGAAATCATTTAGTTAATGTCATTTTGATAAATCACAAATTAGAGGATGAATCATGTGATTTTATATATGATATAATGTTCTACAACACAAATTATTTTATTATGTTTTTATATACTTTTTTTAAAGGAAGTTTAAGTCCAAAAATATAATTTTCGTAATTCTAGTAATTTTTAAGACTTTACTATTTTATAATAATGAAATATGAATTTATAAGAAACGTTATCCAATTAAATCTAGATTTAATGAATAACATTATAAATTTTAAAATGTTCTCTGAATTTATAAAACATATGGAAAACATTTTTAGAACTAATTAATATGTTACTTCAATATAAAAATATTTTTAGTTTTTTAAATTAAATATATTTAATAGATTTTTGATGTTGACTTTTCGTGAATTAGTATTATAGTTTATTTGTTTTATAATAAATCAAATTATTAATTTAAGATAATTATTTATTTTATTTTATCCTATATTAAAATTACAAACATAAAAAATTATTTCTCTAGAATATAATTTTTTATGATTCGGTGTTTTTATTAAAAAACTCATTTTTCATTACTCAATTACATTAATTTACTATTTTTTTAAAAAAATTAAAATTATCAAAATGTGTATAATGGTAAATAATAATATTTATCATCCATATTTACTAATATGGTTAAAAATTATTTTTCATAGTGAAAGTTAAAAGGGGTAAATTGAATTTAAAATGGTGTAAAAGCCCCAAAACATTTAAAAAATATGCCATGAATTTATTTTTTTAGCAATAGACCGGCCAATAAATGTGTCTCATACATTTTTTTATTCATTAACCATTGAAAATATAATATTAACATCACATTATATTATATATTAAGGGTTCTCCCAAAAATACCATTCCCTTTATTTATAAGAGGGTACACATCCTCCTATTTGATACTCTCCTATTCATAAATAAACTCCATGGAACACAAAAATCTTAATTTACTTGGAACCATATCTTATAAACATAATTCCCTAGTAACTCATAATGTAAGGAAATAACATTAAACATTTCATAAACATGAGATTTTTAGTTAATGTTTTATTTTTGTACATTATGTATGATCATTCGAGTTTAGAGATTTATAGTATTAGGACATGACTATTTTATAACAAACCCATAAAATACATGTTGGAAACTAAAATTAGTATCCATTTTCCCATAATATAAAACATTTTTGATAAAACTTTATTTATTTTCATCGAAAATAATTCATATTTTAATATTGAATTATTAGTATCCTTGCACATCCTTATAAAATGTGAAAAAATTTTAAAATCTTGGGATGAGAATAGAATACTCAATCTAGGGAATATAAAAAAATTAAGGAAGTTGTAAGTTGATGGATACTTATAAAAAAAATTGTTTTCAAAATAAATATTTTATTACACAATAAATTTACATTTATTCCTAAATATTTTCATAAAAAAATTCTTAAGAATGTAAAAAATTTTAAAAAAATTATAATAAATGTTTCTCTGTAATCAAATAAATATTATAAATAATTATTCACATATTCACACTTTTTCCCCATTATATGATTCATATACATTACAGTAATCATGATAACATTATCATACATTATTAAATCATAATATTTCAATAGAAACCAATAGAAATATTAGATAAAACCTTTAGGTAAGTTTGGGACATAACATTCTATGTCACTCTTATAAATATTTTAACTATATGGTCGACTTACATGAAAAATCTATTAGAGGGATATCTTGGATCAACCCATTATTATTTCACATAGATCAACCCATCATTGGTTCATAATTTCATTATCCATCCCTGGTTTATAAAGAACCACCAAATTTTTATTGGTAATAGAACCGCCCATCATCATAATAAATTCCAAGGATCCCTAAAATAATCATAAAAACTTAATATTTCCTCTTAATCATTACACTAATTAAAATATTATTTTCGAAATTACGATGAAATTTCTTGATATTGATATATCCAAGCAATTTAAAAAATCATTTTTCAAATTATTAAAACCAAGGTAAAGAGGGTTATTATTTGAATAAAAAATGTAATATAGAAACTTAATCCAAATATAAAATAATTGTTACAGTGGTGGGTAATTCCATTTCACAACATATGTCAAAATAGTAAATTCACTTTGTTTGTCAAAATGGTCCATATAAAATATAAAAAAAAACTCATATAAAAATATTTGATTGGAAGTCATAATAAAAAAACCATTTTAATTAATTATTATCATTATATATACATATAAATATGATTTTTTAGAACATCTACATGGATGAAAATTATTTAGACTATAAATAATTATAAAATTTTATAAGATCATTTTTATGTAATGATTCCCTTATCTTATGTATAATTATTCATGTATATTATTTATATTACTAAATAATACAATTATCTTACTTATAAAATTTAGTAATATCCCTTTTCAAAATCATTATTCTTTTTTACCATTATATAATAAGTCACACAATTTATTTAAGTTCAAGTTAGATATTTTAATGATATTTATATCATATATCCAACATTGCTTTGGTCGGATGACTATTATCAAATATGTCATTATTAGAAAATCTCTAAAAAATGAGTACATAGGAAATGAAATTGAACTCTGTATAATGAAACGAGGAATCAAATTATAACAAAGTGCATCAAACACCCCACACAAAATGAATGTTGGAAATAAAAATAGACGTTTAGTGGAAATGAAATGAAATATATTGGATGAATATAAACATTCAGTGTTTAATTGGAGAGAAGGTATTATTACAACTATTCATATAAAGCAATTTTTTTTTCAAAAAATAATTGAATTACTTTTATATATTGTATTAGAATAATTATTCATTGTAGTTTTTCATAGTGTTTGGGACTCCTTTCTTAATAAATATAAAAAATATAGCTCTTGGAATGTATGATGAAATGGATAAAGATGTAATTTTCATGGGATATTCATCCAATAGGATGTGTTATAAATATTAGAATAAAATTTTAAAAATTTCTATGGATTTATTTAATGTGAATGTTATTGATAATACAATTGATTTAAAGAATGATTTTGATGATTCAAAAAAATATATATTGGATAATTCCAATAAAAATAATAAAAGTGAATATGTAAGCCAAAACATGTACAAAATGAGTAGGATGTGTTGTGTGATGAGGAATGTGCCACATGAATAAAATATTCCAAATTTAATACATAAAAAATATGTTGAATATGAAAAACATATTTTACAAAATTTCAATTTATAATGTAAGATATATGATATTAGATAATTGGAAATCATATATTTCAAAAGTTTATCTGGAAATAATTTTATTGTATAATGAAAATAAATATGGGTTAAACATATGAATTAAAAGTTACATAAAATTGAGAAAAATGAAATTTAAGAGTTTTTCTAGTGGCCATGTGTAAAGAATATTATTGGATATTAGTGTGTTATTATAAAAAAGATGAATTTAAATAAAAATATTTTGAGAAACAATGATCTATGACATTTCAAAGTAAACACAGTGGTGGATGTTTTAGATTTTATATATAATGGTCCACCAATTTTTATATTTGAAACTATAACAATATTATTGGATGTTAAGGCACATAATTATTACAGTGTTAATACGATGTATATTAAGGAAGCTTTCTTAAATAGAGATATCCAAGAATATTATTAGATTGAGAAACCTAGCGGGTTATTACTTGGTAATAGGGTAAAAATTGTTTGCAAGATAAATAATGCTCAATATGGGTTGTAATACGATATCCATGTGTGATAATATAAATTTGACAGTTTCATAATAATGATGAAATTTTATAATATAATTGTTTATATTATCCAGTATGTTATGGGAGTGATCACATGTAGTATTATTATCATTGTTTACATTGATAATATGAATTTTATAGTTTACAAAGTATAAGTTTTTAGAAATTTTTCTGAAACAATAATGGAATGAATTTAAATTTCAATGCTCAGATAGTTAAATTGTTTTATAGGATTACAAGTTAAATTGTGGGTATGATATATATTTCTCTCTCAAGAAAATTATAGTAAGGGTTTGTTACAAAATATTGTGAAGGGGGATTCCAAAGGTGTCAATACACCTTTTTTTAGGGTTTAATATGATTAAAGATAAATCTAGGAATTGTGTGAATATTAAATACTTCTGGATGTTTATATAAATAATTCTCTATATTAAAACATCAATTCCTGATGTTTTTTATTATGTTGATTTATGTGAAATATGTCTAAGCGGTCCTAAAGAATCAAATGTTTTTATAGCTAAATTAATTTTCATTTTTGTTAAAAGAGAATATACTAGTAGTTTGTTTTATAAAATAAGTTGTAACATGATTGTTCATGTATAAATTAATATTTATTTTGCCGAATATTCCAAGGATTGAAATTTAACATCCTGAGGAATTTGTTATTTGGATATTTCATTTGTGAAATAGTGTATTAATAAAAATTGTTTAGGTACATTGAGTATAGAATAAGTAGAACATGGTACCACTAACCACGATTATAGATATATGTTTTGGATGAATGTTCAGTCGGAATATTTGAGAATTAATGTTTGAAAACTATTTATGGTTTTTATAAGAATAAAAGTTCCACTAATATTTCAAAAACCAATCACCACATTCAATATAAATGTAAATTGAGAAAAGTATCACTTCATAAAAGATAAATTTATAATTGGACATGTTATTTTGGAGTATATTTCAAAACATGGTCACATTAATGATGTTTTTACAATATCTATTCTAAGGGAATAATTTTTACACATGATGATGAAAATATATGTTCATCCTCCACTAATTAATTCCAAATGTCATTAAAGAGGTCCCCCCTTGCTTTGGATTTTATTTTCAAATGGGAAAAGTAGGTAAAACTTTTTAAAAATAACTAATAGTCTTCATTATATTAATATAAATCTTTCTTTATAATAAAATGCTGGTGTAGTGTAAAAATATCATTGGAGAGTACATACAACTCTTTATTATTTGAGATAGAGATAAAATTTTGGGGGAGTATATCATAATATGTACATGGATTTTTTATTCACTTATGCATGAAATTACATAAACAAATAAACTATAAAATAGTATGTACTAAGGATACTATCCTTCAGAAAGGTTTTAATTTTATTAATGTTGATAGAGAAATAGTTCTTAGAAAATTATGGTTGAAAAAAAATTGAGTTCTTAAAAGTTTTTTCAATGTTTTACAAAAAATTTATATCAGTAGATTTTATATCATTTCATATGTTTTTAGAAAGATGAATAATATTTTTTGAAAACATATTTTTTATGATTTTTTATTAGGTCATATAGAGTTACTAGATTTTAGGAATGTTTTCTTATGTTGTTGTTAGATGAGGTAAAGATATTTCTAACACATTGGGAAGAAACATCCTTAAAAAAGTACACAATCATAATCCATTCTCCAAGAATAAATCCTATTTTAATATCCCATGATACATGATTTAAAAACAAATATAGAAACATATAACTTGGATACCAGAAAAAGACTACCTATTGTAGACTATTAGATTTATTTAATCGGATGTAATTTAAATGGGAAAAGAAATTTCTAATGATGACAGAAGTGTTTCATTTTTACAAGACATAAATTACTCGAATTATATGATCAAACAAATATTTATATATATAAACCACCAAATTTTAAACATAAAAAATATGATATATGATGAACATATATCAGAATAATGTCAGAGGTAGCGGTGGAAGGGACACTAAATGAAAAATATTTGATGTTTTTGTATGATGTTTTATAAGAATATGAAAAACCAGATTAGACATAATGTCATGCATATATTTGGAAAGCCTTTTATAATTTTTTCTAGAAATATAAATAAATTATTCAACCATCTTAAATGAATCATTTTTTCTAACAAACACATTGTATGATGTTTAAATTGGATATTTTAGTTTATATTTTTTAATGATGGAAGTTAAGAAATACTGAATGGTGAAGGAAAGTATTCTATTTTGATGGATGATGAACTGTTAGATAGAGATATAGATAAGAATGAAATGATATAAATAAGGGTATGAAAATGAAATATATGTATTTGACTAAATTAGATAAACGTCTTTTGGAAAAACAAGCATAAAAAAACATTATCGATGTTATCAGGATGAAAATGGAGAGATGTTTCACCAGACTATATTTTTTGAGTAGAGAAAATTTATGAAGTCTAAGATGAATGATAATGAATATAAAATATTTATTAAATGACATAATTTGAATAAGTGATGATTTTATTCATGAGATAAATAAGTAACTTTACACAAAAGTTAAATAAGTTTTTAGAAGTTTTGAATGGAAATATTCTTCACGAAGCTTCTAGAATATTTTAGAACACTCCATAATTCATTAGAAGGTTAAATTGAGATTTAGTTGATTTGGAAAATAAAATTCATCTCTCCCTATTTCCATTTTTTCACACCTATATATATGAGATAAAATGTAAAATCATATTTTCATTGTCCATTTTGAAAAAAACAAAAAAACAATTTTTTTTTCATTAGTTATTTTCTAATTGAGATTATATTTTCATTGAAAAAGTATTTAAGAATGAGTCTCTAGTCATAATATTGAATAGATGATTCATTCAGTATGATGAAAAAAATTATTCCTATATGATTTAATGGAAAGAGATACTAGTTAAAGGTCATAGTATAGGATTACAGAGAAGTGGAATCATAGAGAGAACTAAATAGAGGAGTTTGATTGGTATTACAAATATATTAGAGGCATCTGATTTTTTTAATTAGAAAGAACTCATTATTGATATTTCGTATTATAGTGGGTCACTAGAGGTTGAACAAAAAAAAGGTATTTTCACAGGACTAACATTTACTGAATATAAGAAAGCATACATAAGAATCATAGAAGAACTTTTGGGGAGTTATTTACAATATTGCATACTATTTTTCCTATTATTTAATAATTATTATTTTTCATCGAATGGATTTAGTTTGATAATCCCAATCATGAGATACGAGTATATCATGAGTTGGATCATGTTTTATTCACTTCATCATTATAGTGAATTTTTGTGGATTGAATATAATCCTCATGGAATGGATTTACTTTATCACACTAAGACCAGACTTTGTAAATATTACAAGACTTGTTTTATTTATTATCAATATATTCTTATTAGTTTTTTATAATATATTTTTAATGATAATTACTCTAACATGTTTCCAAGGTTAATTTCATAAAATTGATATTGAAAAAAATATGATCATGGATTTAAAACATTTTTCTCAATGGTTCTCATGATCCTAAGGAACATGATTATCAAATAAATTATAGTAGATAAAATTTGGATTATATTTAGAGGAATCAATTAATATGTCATAAGTTCTTAAAATATTGTTATTTATATCGAATAATTTACAAAACATAATGAGGATTGTATTTTATAATTCAATATCATGACATAAATATGGGAATTACATTATTGAGATTATGATACTAACATGAGGGTTGAGAAATTTAATAACCCGGGTTTATTTAGAACATGTTAAATTTTTCCGACCCTATTTGAATTTTCTTCTTTTCTTTAAAATTTTGGATGATTTTTGAGAAGTCTGGAAAATCTGGGAAATTTCAGAAAATTTTCAGACTACACGCCATGTTCTCCAATGTACACATCGTGTATCAACTAGGTATGTGAAAAACCATTTGAGGCCAAGTACATATTGTGTGGTACCCCATGTGTAAATTTCCATCTACCCGGTGTGTTGTCTTCCTTGACAGACTGTGTAACCTCTTTCGACATAAATGGATGATTCCCTGGCCGTGTGTTGACCGTGTACACAATGTAAGCCATGTAATAGACTCCATTGATGTTGGGGTATGGAAAAGACATCTACACGGAATGTAGTCTTGATATACACACCATGTAATTTTATTTTTATTTGAGAAACCGAGACACCATCACGTCTTAATTCTGAAACCATCTTCTTCTTCCTCGTTCGACGAACAGTTCATCCAAAAACCTCCAACGAACACAATTCCTCCTAGAATCGTTATACGTTTTCCATTCTTCGATATGTCGATGGTTGTGGGACCACATTAGAAAGGATAACCCTGCACACCCTTCTTCATCCCTGATTCCATAACTATTTCTCCGCATTTTCCCTCCGAACAGAATTGCCATAATTTGACGGAAACAATGATCTACCGTGATTTAGACTGATTCAAAGGTTGATATCAGAAGGGTATCATTGTATGAGTATAAGGTGGGTGGTGAAAAACCTTTTTTTGTGTTTTCGTAGTCTTTTTGGGGTTTTGAACTTCGGGTGTGATGTTGCTTATTGAAGGAAACCCCGTTTAATTGTTTTTAATTAATTATCTACATTGTGGGATGCTTTTGGGTATTCCCTGACCCTGTTTCGATTGACTAAGGCTGGGTTATGGGCCATTGCTCATTTGTGGCAATTTTCCTAGGGGTGCTGAAATGTGTATGAATTTGACCATTGTTTAAACTGTTGTGTTTAGACTGCTTACTGCATTTTATTGAGATAAACTATTGAGTTAATTGTTAAATTATGATTGAGTTAGGTGCTGGAGTGGGACAACACAATTTAGTGCAATTTGACTGTTTAGTAATTTCCTGTTTAAAGTGGTGAATTCGAGTATGTGTATATAAGAAATGTATTATTTCCCTGTTTTTGACTTCTTAGTTGTGTTGGGCGTGGCCCTGAAATATTGTGGGTGATGTGGATCATGGATTAGGGCTTTTCCCGGGTTACATGGGTGGTTTCTACCATGGGATTGGGTGTCATGGATGTCGGTTGAGGCAATTGGAATGAAAGTTTGGGCTTGTCTTGGGTTACTTTGATGGAGAGACCATCAGACATGAGAGATAGGTTCGCAGGTACACGAGGTGTCAGAGGTGTTATGGCTTGGGAACTTCTTGAGGTGATTACCGCTCACCGTGAACTTTTTATTAGTGTACACACAAATAGACTCTGTGATGAGGTGGTACGACCACTGGCTGGGTAGAGTCCCCCGATAGAAGCCATTAGGTGTTATTGGATTGGGGTTGCTTTCCATTAGATGCCCTGAGGGAGGTGAAGAGTTTTTGGGGGATAGCATTGAGGATGTCAGGTTGGGGGTAGAGGCTCACTGTGATTTGAGGGCAGATATCGCTATTCCTTCGGGTATTATTTGAGGGAAGACATCGATGTCTCTCCAGGTATGAATTTATGATAGGTATCATTGTTCCTCCGGATGTTGTGCCATTTCCAGGTTGAGCTTTCGAGATGGGTTACGATTATTGGGTGTGCCTTCAGGACATCAGTACTAGAGATACATGGTGTCAGGTGGCACGTGGTGCTGGGATATAGACCGGAGATTCCGGCGTTGGCCGAAGCAGGTGACTCTTCCTGGTTGCTGTGGAGCACCAGTGAAGTTTTTGTTTATTTTTAGGCATTGAAATGTTTGCTTTTTTTCTTATATAATCATGTCTGACGGAACACTTATATTAGGTACACACCCTTGTGTGGTATCCTACTGAGACTTTTCTCACACCCTATACAGGCCCTTTGGGACGCGTGTAGATTTTATGAAATTGCGTGCAGGTAGAGGATCATCTACAGGAGATGGAATTTAGTGCTGTTGGCATGGAGACTGGCATGGACCTTGAGGTATTTCCTTTCTGGAGTTACATTATTTAGTTTCATTTTGTACTAACATTCTTACCCTAATATGTAGTACTGTTGGATAGCCATTACCTCTGTTATATATAGATGTGTATGACTTTCTCTGTATGCATGTTTTTTGGTTCAATAGAAGTTGCTTGTGATATTCAACAAGTTGTTCTGTTTAAATTCCGCTGCTACCATTTTGATATTGATTCTGCTGTTTATTTGATATTTGATATGTTTCTTCTCTGCGGGTCTCGTTCGAGTCTGCTGAGTCATTGATTTTCCTCTGCTTATAGACATTATACATGGACCAGTACCCTTCTTATGATCCTCCGAGAGGGTATAGCCTCCCCACTATAACTAACAGCCCCTCACTGCTAGTCGACAGCCTTTGGTGTTCAGGGGAGGTGCACCTAAGGTAGTAACACCCCACCCGTTTGGAACTGTTCGAGTGGCCGGCCGGATCCGGGTCGTTACAAAGTGGTATCATAGGAGTTCTTGACAGGGATATAGTTGCAATGCCTCACTGACCAATAATGAGTTTGAGACTTCTATTTTTTTCTACTCGGGTTTCTATTTAGGATATGGTAGACTGGAGATATGTTGTTGTTAGAACTGTATTTTTAACTCATGCTTGGGTTCCTGCAGTCCCATGTGTGAGGGACAAATTGAGTTTCCACGGGTGAGAATTGTTGTTTGCTTTTTGCTCAGATTATAGTTTCTAGGATCTCCACCTCGGTGGATCACATGATGTGTGATGCTGTTGAATGCGATATGTGATTCTTGACCTAGTGTGGTATGGGATAATTGGACCTTGGCATGGTATGGCAACCCTTGTTTGTTTGGGTTTTGATAAACAAGTTTTAGGGTATTTTAATTTCATTATTTCATGTTTGCTTTGTGATATGATAATAACATGTGAAGAAAAATAATCAATTTTCATGCTTTATATGCACTGAAATGTGAATATGAGAAATTCAAGATAAAATTGCTTTTTGTTGCAATTTGATGTTCCATGCATCATATATTTGTAAAATTTGATGTTTTAGGATATTTGCATCTGGCTCTTATAAGAGAAGGAATGTACTATGGCTGAGGCAGTGTAACTGTCAGGATTGGGAGACTCAATCGTCGGTTTGAGGAAATGTGAGTTGTCAGGACGAGCATGGCCCAAGGTACTATTGATAGTTGGCTATGTTGAGGGAAGGTAAGGTGGCCGTGAGGTTGGGATGCCAAGGGCATCAGTTGCGATAGGGGAGATTTAGGGTAGTTGTTATACACTGCCTCTTTAATGACTCCCTTATCTGCTTAGAATATATATTTGTATATATATATATATATATTGGTTGTATGACCATTTATAGTATTCAACGGGTTACTTCTTCACGACTCTATAGAGCATCAGGCGGGAGAAGATATGGTGTCGCATGATCAGGTTTAGAACCCGATGTAGGCAGAGCATGAGCCGTAGGTACAGGCATAGAGGCATGATCAGGTTCAGGATCTATTGTAGGTAGGGCTGCAGCTCCAGGTGATGGTTCAGACAGCAGGAAGTGAAAGAGAGATGAGTTCCAGCAGGGCGGGAAGGCCAAGGATTTAGCTAGACCACCTCGTGGCAGTTCAATGGTTGTTTTCATTCATTGTGGACAGGTGGGACATGTTCAGGCCCAGTGCGATTGGCCTCCGAAGGAATGCCATTCATTTGGAGAGGTTGGGCATCTGGAAGGGTTTTGTAGGCGGCCTTCTCACATAACTGGCATGCAGGGATCAGGAATGATTGTGACATCAGGTGTTGGTTCAGGTTCGGTACCAGGAGAGGGTAGTCAAGGTTCAGTTGTGCGCGGAGGACGTGAAAGAGACGGTGGGACCCAATTGAGGGGTCAGTGACCAGTGACTGGAGCAGCACCACAGGGGGGGTGAGGCATCAGGCAGCGGTAACTCATGCTAGGTACACGCTGTGGAGCTGCCAGGGACTGAGCAGGCTAGTGAGCCAACGACGGTGGTAGGTACACCGTAGGTGTGGCCATGATTTTTCCTATCTTTCTTTTGGCATGGTCTCTTGAGGCATGTCCAATTGAGTGCACGAGTTGCACATGATACTTGTGGACTGACTCGATGCTAGTTAGTGGGATTGGCATCATATAAGTTGCATTATATATTTTATCAATATATATTTCAGATGTGTAGCATCAGGGGAATTAAGGATACAGGTTACATGAGGTGTCGTGGTCATCAAGGCATCGTGGATGCTTGTTACTTGAGGTGCAAGGCACTGGGTTTTGACTGAAGAATCTATGAGATGTTGGACCTCTAAGAGGCAGACACCAATGTGGTGAGGGTTATGTTGTTTGTCAGAAGAGACATGTGAGCACCGAGAAGGTTCAGGGGAGATGATCTATCACGAGAGGACCATGGGTCTAGGGAAATAGGTCATTGGACCTTGGTTGTTTATTTTGGTTGAATTGAGCTTTGTTTCGGGCTTATACGGAGTAGGAAATTCATACAGTGGGGAGCCCTTCAGGAGTTTAGCTATGATCTTGAGACCAGGGATGTCCAGGTTACTTTGAGTAGGGTGGTATGTTAGGTTCCATCTCCGGGATTCGTTCGGTATCTCCGGGACGAGCTATGTTAATATGTGGAGTTTTTAAGAACCAGGGTTTATTTCGAACGGGTTAAAATTTTCTGACCCTACTTGAATTTTCTGCTTTTATGTAAACTTTTGGCTGATTTTTGAGAAGTCCGGAAAATCTGGGAAATTTCTAGAAATTTTTAGACTACACACCCTGTACTCCCATGTACATGCCGTGTATCATCTAGGCAGATGAAAACCCATCTAAGGCCAAGTAAATTCTATGTGGTACCTCGTGTGTCAATTTCCATTTACACGGCGTGTAGTCTTCCTTGACACACCATGTAACCTCTTTCCATGTAAATGGTCGATTCCCTAGACATGTCTTGACCATGTACACGTTTTAAGTCATGTACTAGAGTCCTCTTAATTGTTTTTAATTAATTTTCATTATTGTGGGTCTCCTTTGGGAATTCTATGACCCAATTGTGATTGACAAAGGCTGGGTTATGGGTCGTTTCTCATTTGGGGAAATTTGGCTGGGGGTGCTGAAATGCGTATTAATTGGATCATTGTTTAAATGGTTGTGTTTAGAATTCTTACTGAATTTTCTTGAGTTAAAATGTTAGGTTAATTGTAAAATATGATTGAGTTAGGTTCTCGTATGGGAAAACACAATTTAGTGAATTTGACTGTTTAGTAATTGCATGTTTAAAGTGGTGCCTTCGAGTATGTATATATATGCAATGAATGATTTTCTTGTGTTGAACGACATTGTTGTGTTGGGCATGGCCCGTATATATTGTGGGTGATGTGGATCACAAATTGGGGCTTTTCGCGGGTTACTTGGGTGGTTTCTACAACGTGATTGGGCGTCATGGATGTCAGTTGAGGCTGTTCGATTATCAGGTTAGCCTTGGCCTGGGTTACATGGATGGTGAGACCATCAGACTTGAGTGACAGGTTCGCAGGGACACAAGGTGTCCGAGGTGTTGTGGCTTGGGAAATTCTTGAGGTGATTACCACTCACCGGGTACTTTTGTGTAGTGTGCTCACAGATAGACTCTGTGATGAGGGGGTACGACCACTAACTGGGAATATGCCCCCGAGAGAAGCGGTTATAGGTTATTGGATTGGGAGTGATTTCCATAGGAATCCATGTGGGGGTGAGGAGCCTTCAGGAGATAGAATTGAGGTTGTAAAGTTGGGGGAAGAGACTTGTCATGATTTGAGGGCAGATATCGCTGTTCCTCTGGGTATTATTTGAGGATAGACATTGCTGACCCTCTAGGTATCATTTGAGGAGAAATATCTCTGTTCCTCAGGATGTTGTTCCATGGGTAGTTTGAGCTTTCGAGCTGGGTTATGATTATTGTGTGTTCCTTCGGGACGTCGGAACATGGGACACATAGTGTTAGGTGGCACGTGTTTCTGAGATATAGACTGGAGATTTTGGCATTGGCCGAAGCAGGTGACTCTTCCTGGTGGCTGCTGAGCACCAGTGAAGTTTGTGTTTACTTTTCGGCATTGAACTATTTAATGTTTTTCTTATATAAGAATGTATTTCGAAACACATATATTAGGTATGCACCCTTGGGTGGTATACTACGTAGACTCTTCTCACACCCTACACGGTCCCTTTGGGATGCGTGTAGATTTTGTGAAATTACGTGCAGTTAGAGGATGAGCCTCAGGAGATGGACCTTAGTGTTGTTGGCATTGAGACTGGCATGGACCTTGAGGTCGAGCCTTATTGTAGTTAATTTTTTTAGTTTCTTTTTGTACCAACATGTATACCCTAATATGTATTACTATTGCTTAGCCATTGGAGCTGTTATATATAGATGTGTATGACCTGCTCTGTATGCATGTTTGTTGTTTTAGCAGTAGTTGCATGTGACATTCACCACGTTGTTCTGTTTACTTTCCATTGTTATCGTTTCTATACTGCTTCCGCTGTTTTTTTATTTGATATGATTCTGTTCTGCGGGTCTGGTTCGAGTCTGCTGAGTCATATATTTTCCACCTCTTATAGATATTATACATGGACCAGTACCCTTATTATGACCCTCAAAGAGGGTATAGCCTCCCCACTATACCTAACAGGCCCTCATAGCTAGTAGGCATCCTTTGGCGTACATGGGAGGCGTGCCTAAGGTAGTAACACCCGACATGTTTGGCATTCATTGGGTGGCAGGCCGTGTCTGGGTCGTTATAAGAAATGTATCAAACCCAGTAATTTTATGGGGAATTATTCACCCCAAACTGTTTAATTAAACATGATTTGATGCTAATTAGTTCCTAACTATATTAGATAAATTAACCTGGTTTGTGATAAATATGTCACCAACATAGGTAACCCTCATGATCCAAAACACAGTGTACAAATATTTGATCACTTTAAAATATATTGACCTCTAGTATTTAGTAAAACTACATTTACTATGGTAGATAATAATTTGATTATGTCAATATAAATATATTTCTCACAATGGGATATACTAAAAATGAAAAGTTCATTTGTAAAGTATATTAGTTAAAGGGAGGGAATTCTTCTCCTAGGTATTTCCTAGATCCACATATAGTAGACCCCAATAATGAAATTATAGGTGGATAATATTATTATATTCCCTTTACGGATATGTAATATATAATATAAAAATAAATTGAACCAACGGTCTAAAATTTCAATGATATTTTTCTAGTAGATTTATTTTTTCATCCACCAGAGCATGAATGTGAGTTCTCCACTGAACTCATTCTTAATAAATTTTTATATGTAAAACACTACAATATAATGGAACTAGTAGTGTTAGTGGAGTACATGAAATATCTAAAGTATTTGAGTGATGAGGTATTTATACATCCTTAGGGATCCCCATTGTGATCCCATATTTTATTCATCAAAATTAGAATGGGTCTAAGAGATTGTGCATCAATTATTATAAAATAATTTACATTAATATTATGAAAAAATATAATTCATCACTAATTAATGAATCATTTGATAAAATACAGTGGATCAAATTAATTTCCAATGATTTATATAAACACTGTTATCATCATATAATGGTAAATACTGATTATATACTGAAAAAGACATTTCAAACATGGTATAGAAATTATTAATTTAAGGTATTTAATTTTATATTGATTAATATACCTTATATATTTAATGATATTAGTATTAAATGAGTATCCGGATAAATATTTATATTTATTAATTAGTGATATCATGTAATAATCTATGTACTATGATGAAAATCAGATTTATCTATTTATAATTATAAATACCCTTATAAAAATTGAATAATATGGAAAGTATGATAGGTATTAATTTTATGTTAATGATGTTTCATTTCATGTTTATATTGTACATAAATATGGAATATATTTGGACTCCATGATGATAATTATAGTCATAAAATTTATTACCCCAATGAACATAATTGAGATATCAAATTTCTAGGGAATAAAAAATTACTATAGGCCATCTTATCATGATTTTTCTAGGTTGGAGAAACTATTGACCATGTTAACACACTATATGGTTAAATAAAAAAGGTTAATGGAATATGTCTAATGATTTTAATAGAGGAATTAAAGACTAGTTAATGACTTATTATTAACATTACCTTCATGTAAAGAAGGATTTCTATTTTGTAGTAATGCATCGAAGAAAGGATATGTTTCATTCCATATACAGAAGAATAATTGATTTACTATGAATCAAGAATAGTAAAATTGATGAACATAACTATCCAAATTATAATATTGAGTAGGAATATATAATATTTTCATTGAAAATAAAGTTACAAAATGTCAATGGTGAAAGAAATGACATATATATATATAAAACACAACTGATTAACTATTATATTCTATCAAAAGGATCTCTACATGGGAAAATTAAAAGTTTATAACTACTCATGGGCTATTATTTCTCAATATAATAACTCCCAATGAATGGAAAAAGTTGGTTGATGTATTGATTGAGATAGACCACGGTGATTTGATAATAACAAGGATTAACTGTGATCCTATATATAGAAATCTTGTAAATTTTGATACGGTGATTTCTTAGAAAGAGTATTGATCATTATTTTTCTAAGAAATTGGTAAACTATCATTACTAAAAAGGAAAAAATTTCATTTATGATTGAAGAGAACGTATAAAGGAATTTTGATGAAAAAAATTATTGGAAGTTGAATGAACTCATCTATAGTGATTGAGTGTTAGAGATTGGGAAGATTTTATGTGTTTCATTTCAATAAGAGTTGAAAAGGTAAATTTTAGATGAACCACCTAGATCATATTTTTGTACACACTCTATTAGAAAAATGAAATATGTGGATTTAAGAAAAAAGTTTTGCAGGGATAGAAAAAGTAGGAAATTAATGACAATGTGTCTATTTCATCAGTTTTCTAGTATATAACGACTGAAGGAAATCATCCTAACAGAGTCATGAAACCTCTACATATAACTATATGGTAGTGGGATACTGCTAAAATTTATTTTTTGAATGGAGTCACAATTAATCCAAATAATGAAAATGATATATGTGTGTCATCATTGATCATTTTACTAAGACTACTCATTTCGTAGTAGCGAGAGACGATTAACTGCTTGAGTGCTTTTCCAAGATCTATTTAAATGAAACTACGAGGAATCATGGGGAAACTCTATAGATATTATTTTATCATAAACCTTGATTCATATAAAAATTCTAGAAGATTCTTCATGTGTATCTTGATATTGAAATACATTTAATAAACACAAAAGCTCCCTAAATGTATGGGTAGTTCTAATTACTATCCAAAATTTTGAAGACATTGTTAAAAAATTTCTCTTGACATCCAAGGTATGTGGGATTAGAATCATCCATTAGGGGAACTTTTAAAAAATAATTTCTTTCATTAGAAAATATATATGGAACCATTTGATGAATTGTATGGGAATAAATTTTTTTACTCCAACCTATTTCGATGATGTTTTAGAACAACATTAATTTATTAATGACATTATAGAGGAGAAAACTGTTAATTTATGTACTATTTAGGACAACATTATTGAACCCCATGGATGATAATATATCAATAATGATAATTGATGTAAAAAACATAGAATTTATGGTTAGGGATAGATTATTATAAAATGTTTCACTATATAAGGGACAGTTAATATATAGTTATAAGGGGATGTTAAGCCCCAGTTACTTTGGCCATTTGGAATTATTATTTTTAATTAGGGTTGTATCGTATTGATTGGATATTCCCTATAACATTTATAAATTACATGATGAATTATATTATAAATTACAGATGAAAAAAATATCATATCCAATACATGTACTCGCATTTGAGTGAATATATTTAGTTCCATAGTTGTCTTAAAACGAGGATTATATCAAAATTCCTAACACTAGAGTGAAAATATTGCAGAATCAGACAAATCATTTAGTTGATGTCATTTTGAGAAATCACAAATTAGAGGATGAATCATGTGATTTTATATATGATATAATGTTCTACAACACAAATTCTTTTATTTTGTTTTTATATGCTTTTTAAGGTAGTTTTAGTCTAAAAATATAATTTTCGTAATACTAATAATTTTTATGACTTTACTATTTTATAATAATGAAATATGAATTTATAAGAAACGTTATCCAATTAAATCTAGATTTAACGAATAAAATTATAAATTTTAAAATGTTCTCTGAATTTATAAAACATATGGGAAATATTTTTAGAACTAATTAATATGTTACTTCAATATAAAAATATTTTTAGTTTATTAAATTAAATATATTTAATAGATTTTTGATGTTGACTTTCCTTGAATTAGTATTATAGTTTATTTGTTTTATCATAAATCAAATTATTAATTTAAGATAATTATTTAATGTTATTTTATCATATATTAAAATAATAAACGTAAAAAATTATTTCTCTAGAATATAATTTTTTATGATTCGGTGTTTTTATTTAAAAACTCATCTTTCATAACTCAATTACTTTCATTTAGTATTTTTTAAAAAATTTAAAATTAAATTTATCAAAATGTGTATAATGGTAAATAATAATATTTATCATCCATATTTACTAATATGGTTAAAAATTATTTTTCATAGTGAATGTTAAAAGGGGTAAATTGAATTTAAAATAGTGTAAATACCCTAAAACATTTAAAAAATATCCCATGAATTTATTGTTTTAGCAATAGACCGGCCAATAAATGTGTCTCATACATGTTTTTTATTCATTACCCATTGAAAATATAATATTAACATCACATTATATAATATATTAATAGTTTTCCCAAAAATACCATTCCCTTTGTTCATAAGAGGGTACACATCCTCCAATTCGATACTCTCCTATTCATAAATATACTCCATGGAACACAAAAATTTTAATTTACCTAGAACCATATCCTATAAACATAATTCCCTAGTAACTCATAGTGTACGGACATAACATTAAACATTGCATAAACATGATATTTTTTGTTAATGTTTTTTTTGTACATTATGTATGATCATTCGGGTTTAGAGATTTATAGTACTATGACATGACTGTTTTATAACAAACCCATACAATACATGTTGGAAACTACTATTAGTATCCATTTTCCCATAATATAAAACATTTTTGATAAAACATTATTTATTTTCATCGAAAATAATTCATATTTTAATATTGAATTATTAGTATCCTTGCACATCCTTATAAAATGTGAAAAAATTTTAAATTCTTGGGATGAGAATAGAATACTCAATCTAGGGAATATAAAAAGTTATGTATGTTTTATGTTGATGAATACTTATAAATTTTTTTTTTCAAAATAAAAATTTTATTACACAATAAATTTACATTTATTCATAAATATTTTCATAAAAAATTTCTTACGAATGTAAAATGTTTTTAAAAAATTATAATAAATTTTTCTCTGTAATCAAAAACATATTATAAACAATTCTTCACAAATTCATACTTTTTCCCCATTATATGATTCATATACATTACAGTAATCATGATAACATTATCTGACATTATAAAATCATAATATTTCAATAGAAACCAATAGAAATATTAGATAAAACCTTTAGGTAAGTTTGGGACATCACATTATATGTCACTCTTATAAATGGCTTAACTATATGGTCGACTTACAAGAAAAATCTATTAGAGGGATATCTTGGATCAACCCATTATTATTTCACATAGATCAACCCATCATTGGTTCATAATTTAATTATCCATCCATGGTTTATAAAGAACCACCAAATTTTTATTCGTAATAGAACCACACATCATCATAATAAATTACAAGGATCCCTAAAATAATCATAAAACACATAATATTTCCTCTTAATCATTACACTAATTAAAATATTATTTTCGAAATTAAGAAGAAATTTCTTGATATTGATATATCCATGCAATTTAAAAAATCTTATTTCAAATTATCAAAACCAAGGTAAAGAGGGTTGTTATTTGAATAAAAAATTTAATATAGTAACATAATCCAAATATAAAATAATTGTTACAGTGGTGGGTAATTCCATTTCACAACATATGTCAAAATAGTAAATTCACTTTGTTTGTCAAAATGGTTGATATAAAATATAAAAAAAACTCCTATAAAAAATATTTTATTGGAAGTCATAATAAAAAAAACCATTTTATTTAATTATTATCATTATATATACATAAAAATATGAATTTTTAGAAAATCTACATGGATGAAAATTATTTAGAGTATAAATATTTAGAAAATTTTATAAGATGATTTTGATGTAATGATTCCCTTATCTTATGTATAATTATTCATGTATATTATTTATACTACTAAATAATACAATTATCTTACTAATAAAATTTAGTAATACCCCTTTTCAAATTCATTATTCTTTTTTTCCATTATATAATAAATTACTCAATTTATTTAAGTTCAAGTTAGATATTATAATGATATTTGTCTCATATATCCAACATTGCTTTGGTCAGATGACTATTATCAAATATGTCATTATTAAAAAATCTCTACAATAATAATAATTACCCAATTATAATTTTTAAATAACAACTATATTTTTAAAATGAGTAATAAAAAATTTTTTATCAAAAATGAACTACCATACAATTAGGGATATAATAGGTCATATGTACGCATGATTTACATTCCTGTTTTTAATCAATAATTATAGAATGAATGTTAGAATTTTTTTTTCAATAACTAAAATTATATAATTAAAACCATATTATTAATAAAAATATTTTTATTTATTTAATATGTTTGTTGTTGTGAAGAAAAACAAATAACATTACTTCATGGAGGTGGTAGTCAACATATATGGATGAATTACATAATCATTTTTTTTGTGATTAGATATGTTTTAATTTAATTAAATGATTGATTATACTTTTAAAATGTTAAACATGTCATGAATTTCATATATATATATATATATATATATAAATATATACATTAAATCCCTCATTATAACCATATTTAATAGGATTTAATGGAAGATGAATTACATGGGTTCGCAAGGCGTTAGTCTGCCTAGCACATAAATGATGGTTTTGTTTCCCATTTTGATGGAATGGAAGATCGATTTGGTTTTTAAAATTACATAGTAACATATTCATATATTTTAGATACTTGTGTCATTATTTTGGCATGGTTGATGAATATTTTAATGATGTGGAGAATAAATAATATAAGAACACACAATTAATAACTATGAATCTTCTTCAGACAATCACTAATGGTTTACAAAAAATTCCTTCATAAGATGGATTTATGATCCATAAATGGCTTCTATAATGTCATAAGGGATGAAATAAATGGATTCGGGTATGAATATAATGACAAAAATTGTTTCTAATGTGTGAAGAAATGATAAAAATATGTGCCCTTTTATAAGAGAGGGGAGGGCCACACATCGAATTTCCTAAAATGTAAAACAAATATAAATAAATTTTGATGCTCAATTAGATACAAATTGAAAAAATTCAAAGAAAATACGATTATTAGATGAAATAATATCATTAAATAATAATTTTACATGTTTGGATCACGTATATGGCTATATGATGTTTTTTATATCCATACATTTACCCTTTTGACAATTATTGTGATAGCAATTATTTTTACTCTTTAAGGGAAAATATATTTGTTGATAATTTAAATAAGTCACGTATTGGTAAAATCAAAAACTAAATTCCATTATATTTTAGATATATAAGAAATTTTGGAATAAAAACCCATTTAATATACTGTTAGTGTTCTAGAATATCAATACCATAAATTTTGGGGTCATTCGATTAATTTGACATCTAAAAATTCAATAAAATAATGGAAATTTAGTATAATCCACATAGAAAAACAACTAGGTTATATTTTTCTAAAAAATTATTGGGTCACTATGAATAAGTCACATAATATTATTTTTTATTTCATAAAATCATTTTATTGATTAATTTATTTCCTTCACAGGCAATCTGTTAAGGCTGCATAAAAATTTAATGTAATTATTTCATCATTAAAAAGTACAAATAAATTTCCATAATTTAAAAAATTATTTATCATTAAAATTTTAATTTTAAAAAATTTCGTCTATTTATACATGTGTCATAAATTTAGATACAAGAAAACAATGAGGACGAAATTGTTTCCTTTGCTTTTTGTAGAATAATATAAAGGTCAATATCTTGGAAAAAGGGAAAATGAATTATTTTATAATAATAGATTTTTATGGACGAGATATTAGAAAAAAATATAATTAAATCATGTTTTTTTGTCATTTATGAATCCTTATCATATTATTTCATAACCTATGGTACCTTATCTACCCATACAGAGTAGACAACAATTTGCTAAGATTACTATCCATCGTATCCAAAAATAAAAAATTCCTATTTATAAACTTTGAAACTTATAATAAAAAATATATAATATTTTTTCAAGATTAAAATCACATAGGTGAATGATTTTAATTAGTTATTAAATTGAAAAAAGGTGACGAAAGAGGATTTTCGTTATAAAAGTTTTGTTATGTACAAGAAAAATTCCGATACCAAATTCAACAATAAAATTAAATCAAAATACTATAAGTTAAATATTTATAATAAAAAATAATACTAAAATTTCAATACTGATCTAAAATATAATTTCACTTTGTTAAAATTTTCAATGAAAATATAGTTTTCAATAAAAATTATTATTTCACACTATTCACAGAAAACTAAAAGTTATCAAAAATAACACAAAATTTCACATAGAGATAATTTTGATATTCTAATTCAAATAATTGAGTTCATTTTATAAATAAAAATATATATAAGGAAAAAAAATAAATTATACTATATTCTCTAAATAATAAATAAAATCATTTTCTGAAGAAAAGTATTTTTTAGAAGCATAAAACTACATAAATAAAAATGGAGTACCTATATCAAATGAATCGATGAATATATTTATATATGATGTTAGACCATTATATGTATTTCATAAATTATTTAATTATATTTACACCTGCTAATTTATAATTTTATTTCCAGTGGATATATTGAAATAATAATAACTTCTAATTTGTTAAGCCTCAGTTTTATGTAACTTGTACACTATCCAACTCATTATATATTAAAAAAACATAATATATTACATCCTTCCCCATATATTTAAAAATATTATTAGTGAAATATTAACTTGTTATTAGTAATCAAGTAATTTATATTTTAAAATACTTTTTTGGAAATCCCACATCATAAAAATGGTTAATAAATCATCCTCTTGAAAAAAGGGAAAAATAAATTACAGATTTTATCTGGAATAACACCCAAAATAGTTTTTGTGTAAGAAAACATTTTTAGAAAGTGAATATATAGACATAAAAATGAAAAATACATTCCAAATAATTATAGAGAGTGATATAGATCATTAATAATATGAAAGTGAATGATTTTGAGAAAGTTGGCGACTATAAAAACATAAACAAAATATGTTATAACGAGACCGCAAACTCTATGGAATTTAATTTAAAATGATAAAATATTTAATTTATGATTATTATCTGAAAGATTAGGTCTTCTTATATTATCAAGTCTTATAAAATAGATAAATATATTTATTTGATATATATAATTTCATCCATTAATAAATTTCCACCACAATAAAATAATTTTCTAAAAATAATGGGTATTAAAAATGATTTTTATTCATGACTATATAAATAAAATAAAAATACAACAAGTCATTTACATCCAAAAATAGATAAAAATATAAAATAACTAACTTTAGAAATTGAACAAAACCATAATGCTTAGAAGAAGGTGCGATAATTCAAAAAATGAGTAATTATTTATATTAATTAATAGTACCTTAATATTCCACATTTAACTATAAAACCAAAAATTAAAAATAAATCCTTCTATAAAAAACTACATTGAAAATTCATAAAAATATTTCTCTCCATGGTTGAAACCCAATGATTATAAAATTTTGATTACATATTCATCAAATTTGAAATTAAAATTTATATTAAAATAACATCAATAAATATTAATCTCTTATTAAAAATTGTATATTAAATTTTCATATAATATTCAAGATATGAAAATGGTTTCCATAAATAATATGAATCAACATAAATCCACATAAACATATATAATATATCTGTAAATTAATCCTCCAATGAAATCCCATATTATTTAGTTTACTATAACCATATAATATTCCCAAAAAATATAGTTACCTTTTTCCAAAATAAAATTAATCACATAAAAAATGAATCACATTTAAGTATCATAGATATATATATGACAATACCTATTCTCCTAACACCATAATAATCATTATTTATTATCGTATCCCATCCACTAGGGTCCATGTTGTGACTACATCGAACCCGACTTCTATAAGCCAGGAGCTGTCAACTAGCACCGAGTATACATATCCCAAAAAAGATATAAATTTTCCTTTAAACTAGTACAAAAACATAGAAGCTCAAACTGTGGAATGTAAACAAAAATTATACCGCAACTATTAGCAAGAAAACTACTTAATGTACAGTACAACTGAAAAGTTAAAAGGGGCCAGAATACAAGCCGAAAACTATAAAGGAATCTATATCTAGATATATTTGTCTGTTCAAAACCTACATGAATGGTAGGTGGTGGGAATCTTCATGTAGTCATAGATGTACATCATGTCTATTCAGTATCAATGAGAACCACCTAGAAATAAACAACCACCACCGAATCGTCGATCACTTACACGAGACATGACATAAGAAAGTGATACCCACGTAGGGATGAGTAACACAATACTCAGTGGGGACCCCAAACCACAATGGAAGGACCATGAAGAAAGACCAAACAACAAGAAAAAAAATAAGGCCACAAATAAATGATATTTTACACCAGGTATGACTCAATGTATATAATTTATGATTATTCAACGTATCACAGATTTATCTATTACTACTTAGAGACTCATCCCTGATTAGCCACTAAGGTCTGCTCGGCTAATGGACCACTGAGGTCCGCTCGTGGGCAGAAACATTGAGGTACGCTCATCTTCTAAACCACTGAGGTACTCTCTTCTTTTGAACCAGTGAGGTATGCTCATCGGTAGATCCACTCGCATAAGCTCATCATGTGAACCACTCAGATACTCTCATTGGATGAACCACTATGATATGTTTGTCTGCAGAACCACTATGGTACACTCGTCGGTTAAACCACTTAGGTAAACTCGTCTTATGAACAAATGAGGCATGGTAAACTACTGAACCACTAAGGTACTCTCTTCTATTTAAAAACTTATGTATGGTCTTCTACTGGTCCACTATTGTTCGGTCGTCATATCCATCATGCCAAAAACAGTCGTAGGACTTCTGCTCTCCAGTGATCTTGATTTCGGGAGAATCTACTCCTCAGGACATCAGTCACACCTTGACTTCCACAAATTATAACCTAGAGTAAACCCAAAGGACCACCTCGTTGTAAGTGTCTCATCACCATAGGTAGCACATCAATCAGATTCCCGGTCTAAAAGATATTTCCATTTTATTAAATAGAGGCTGGTTCTGTCCATGCCTGGTCCGACCTGGTCAGACTGACTTGACCAACCTGGGTCTGCGGCCCTGCATGGCCCGACCCGGTTTGGCCGACCCAACCCTGTTGGATTTGTGATGACCCGGTCTGACCTAGAAACGATGCCAATCACATAGGGCCTTACTAGACCATGACCGGTTTGGCTGTGGTTCAAGCCCACCAGTTTTTTTGGGTGACCTGGTTTCATCCGACCCAACAAGCAATTATGGGAAGGTTCTATCGGTAACCAAGGATTCCCAGTGGCATGGTGCACCCCGTCAACCCATCCGGCAAAGGAATGTCGGATTCCGTCCAGCCCAGATTCCCAAAGCATTTGGGGTGCGCCGCCATGGGGATAGAAAATGTCGGTCACCTCTTACCAGCAAGTTATCCAGATCTACATTCCGTTGTAGGACTGCACCGGCCAATGTAAGGCCTTTTATAGGTGAATCCTATCACACTGAGTTCAATTCTGCCCTCATATTTTTTATGCAATAATCAAATTTAAAGTATGAAAAATAATTTTCACCTTTATTTAATGATCATTTAAAATTGCTTAAAAATATATTCTATCCACTCCAGTTCACATAATTACATGCTGTCACAATGTCTGGAGTTGAAATAATTGCATTTAATTTTAAAAAAAATTAAATGAATTCCATATATTACAGTACTCCCCCTTTAGGTCTTTACATCATTCTGTCAAAAAATAAGGGAAAATCAAACAAATGGGGCTACTGAGTATGAATATGTGCCTCCCACTCAAATGTACTCACTTATGGACTCTCGTGCTGCCAAAAAACATGCATTAAAGTAATCAACCATCCTTTAAGAATCATCTCTTGTTGATCCACTATCTCCATCGCTTACTCTGTGAATGTCATCCTGTCATCAATCTCCAGCTCTCCGTGGTCGATGATAAGATAAGGGTCATCCATTTATCTTCTTAGTTAGGATACGTGGAAGGAATCTTTCTCCCTAAATAACTACAGTGGTAGAGTCCGGCGGTACGCCACCTCAACCACTCTACACATAATCAAGAATGGTCTGATGAACCGATAATATGGCATTTGATCCATGAAAAATCTTGGTATCCCTCTTCATGTATAGACCCATAAGAATACGTGGTCCCCCTTTTAGAACTCCAAGGGTCTCAGTCGCCTATCAGCATGGGACTTATAACAAATATGTGGAGTTTTATTTTACTCTCATATGGCTTGGACCTTCTCTATGTTATCATATACCATCTCTAGACCCACGAGTGCTGACACACCTCTGTCTGTCCAGCATAATAGTTACTTGAATGGTCATCTGTATAGTGCCTTGTATTGTGCCATACCGATGGTGGAGTGGTATTTTTTGTTTTACGCAAACTCCACCAGTGGTAGGTGGTCATCTTAATTTAGAAGAATCTCAAGAACACAAGAATGAAACATGTCCTCCAAGGTCTGTATTGTCCACTCCATCTGACCATCTGTGTTTGGGTGAAAGGTTGTGCTCAAGTGCAGTTGAGTCATAGACGCCTCTTGTAAACCCTTCCACAACTACGATGTAATGCATGCATCATGACCTGAGACTACCATAGGTGGGAATTGATGGAGTTGGACTATATCCTACACGTAAGGGCATCCCAAGCTCTCTTCATAACCCAACAATTGAATGGGTTGGATGTGGGCCAACTAAGTTAGTCGATTGATGATTGCCCAGATGGTATCGTTCCCCCTGAACGTATATGGTAATATTTTCACGAGTTTTATCTATATACCATCCCACATAAACTCTCATACCTCATGGGGATTGGGTAAAACCTACTGGAACATGGTGGTCAAGCTTCACTTGCTGATAAGTGAGGAAACTAGAGACAAACTCTGCCACATCCATCTTTATCCACATCCACCAGTACTAATGTCATAGGTCCTTTTTCTTCTTCAAAACACCTGAATGTTCCACAAAATGGAATGTATTGAACTCCCTCAACACATCCTGTTGTAACTCCACTAGTATATCTATATTTCTATTGAAAATAATGATGTGTTTCTCACCTTCCAAATATCCATCTGAGGCCAGCCCTGTGGACATTTGGGCATGTGTAGTCTTGTAGAAAAAATCTATCAGTTTCACCTCCCTAACCCATTGTATGTGTAGATGGGTAACTACCATAGACTGGAGATTTTATGCTGCATCTCTATCTAAAAATGATATCTAAAGGGAGGCAAACTAATCTGTGGCCACTTTTAGTAGTTGTAAACTCAATATCTTGCTAAGACCATCTGCCACTAAACTCACATTCCAAGGAGTACAGACTATCATGAAGTTATAGTCCAGAAGGAACTAGCCAAAACTGTTATCTCTTATTTAGATCCATCTAAGAAATGTTATACTTGAGTCACTTTGGGTCAGATTAGATGATGAATCATTCACTGATAAGGTAGTATCACCACATCTTCAGTGTGAACACTACGACTTCTAACTGATGTTAATGAGTCGCATAGTGCTTCTCATGTGGTCTCAATTATCATGAGCCATAAGAAATAAAAAATTTCCCTTAAATTGGGACACAAACAAGCCCAATTCATGATTTGTCATGGTACACCATGTATTCGGTGCCCTCCTCTGGAAACCTCAAGATATGAGCACTCGTTAAGATTTTCCTCAACTATAGAAAGATATCATATATTCTTTCGCTCCAAATTTTTTTTCCCTACTTATTCAGTAATGTTATGGGTGCTTCCATTATAGAGAGGTTGTGTTGAAACCTCTGATAGTACCTAGCCAACATAAGGAAACATTGCACCTCGGCAAAACTCTTGGTTAGCTCTCAAGAATGAACAGACTCGATCTATAATGAATGTACTATAGCTCCAACCTCTGAGATGACATGTCCTAGGAAGTGGACATTTCTTTCCAGAACTGAAACTTCATGAGATTTCTGTAAGGATAGTTCTCTCAAAGTTTTTCCAGAACCATCATCAGGTGTATCATGTTCTCCTCCTCAGGTGTTGAATATGCTAAGATATCATCAATGAAGACCACTACAAACTTGTTTATGTATAGATGGATGATCTTGTTCATGAATCCCATAAACACTTCTAGATAATTCATAATGCCAAACAGTATCACTAAGTACTCATAATGGTCGTAGTGACATATAATAGCTTTCTTTGAGATATCCCCTTCTTTTACTCAAAGTTGGTGATAGCTTGATCGAAGGTCTATTTTATAGAACCATATATCCCAATTTAGTGGATCGAATAGTCCATCAATCTTGGGTACCTATACATGTTCTTCACGGTAACCTAATTAAGGTGATGGAAGTCCACACATAACCTCAATATTATATTTTCCTTATGGGAAAATAACACCTTGGTTTCCCATGGTTAAACGTTGGGCCTTACGAAAAAATTCGTCTACATGTCCTCCTACTATGCCCTCATCTCCCAAATATCTTTGGGAGACATCTGATAAGCAGGTGCATATATCACTGTCATCCCAGGGATCAAATCAATGCAGAAGTCTACCTCTCTGCGAGGTGGTAGTCCCAAAAAATATTCTAGAAAGACATAATCATACTCATCCACCACTAATGGAATCTATGGAATCATCTCATACACCTCACTGAGGGTCATTCTATCAAACTGATGAGTGATCACCTGCATCCTCTTATGTGTGAGTCCACCATGCATTACTCTAGTTTCTTTTTCACAGATAAATTAAAACTTGGTCCCATACTCATGGATACAGAATACCATGGTCCAAAAATTGTCGTCCTAGGCATGGACTACTTAAATAAAATCCATACTCAAAATGAATTCGTAAGAACACATCACCGCTACCATGAAATCCCATCCAATTCTCTCGCCTCCAAGAGTATGTTCGCACTATTGGCACCCGTTTTTGATCGTAGAATAACTTCTTAAATGTGTTTCTATTGGTAAGGATTGATCAAAGGGATTGAACTAAATCTATAAACACCAAAAAAGGTATTTAGAAATCAATGTGTGACTGGAACATGTGTCTATAAAAACTACACCTAATGTGGAGAATTCACAAATCATACCTTCTATCAACTTTGGGATGTCAGGTCTATAGACCTCGATGTACTGAAGTTGTGCCCTCCTCTATTCACCAACTTTTGGAGCCCGTGGGAAAGAACCTTGGTGTGTTGGTGGTGATACCCCATACCTACGCCCACCTCCCGCCCCTTGTCTCAATCCTCTTCCACATACACTGCATGGTGGACCACCCTTTTGATGTCTATACCACTACCATAGTATTCCCTTGACCATATGTAGATTCTTTATGAAGATAGTCAAGAAATCCCATGTCATGTTCCCGTATTCACCACATGCATGGTATACTATGTTCCTCTAACAATGTCTTATGCCCTAAGAACCTCACACGGTCGACCCTAAGTCCTGGGGTCATTATCCGAATGGTCTAGCCCATGTGGGCCTCTAGGTCATCTATTTCCTACCTACCATGGTTGAATCAACCACCTATTACCCGACAGAAGCTCCCTCCATCATTGTCTACTAATAGAGGAAGATCTCTACTAGTAGAGTTCACTCCATCACCCCAGCCTGTATATGTATGATGATGGAAATAATGGATTCCCAGATCTCCCATCGTAGTTCAATATCAACAGTTTAGGCCCTAAATTAAGGGTCTCGTACCATATTCGTAGTGTAACAGGAGAGGTCATTGAACCACACAGAGTACTCATCCATATTTAGGCTAACCATCTGTAAGTGAATCAGCTCTTGTATTTAAACTGACGATAATGTCATGCGGAATACTTCCTCCCTAAAAATTCCCTCAAAGTCATGCCAGGTGAGGTTCGCCTCTTTATGATTCTGGATGGTAAAACTACAACATCCCCCCTTCAATACCTACATAAATCTTTATACAAGAACAACCATCTGGTCATGTGGTTCCCTCACTACATGGGAGACTCATGTCACAACCTCTAGTCATTCCCCAGCAACATGTGGATCTGTCTCTCCCATGAACCTAGGAGGTCTCTGTCACCGGAACTCATGTAAGGAATTGTGTCTGCCTACGTCCTCTACCGATAGCACTGGTAGTAACATCTAACAAACTGGTGGTTGTATTTCGAGGACACTTTAGAAATGTGCTATCTCGGGAAACAATCCCCATACCAAAGCTTCATCACTCTGTGGACCATCCTCATGGTCATGCATTGGAATCCTGGTCTGGTGTATACTGAAAGATATGAAGATGAACCACAACCAATTTATTATACCATTTTAGATGAACCTGACTCAATAATATCATTACAAAATACTCAAGGACACATGAAACTAGATTTCCATGTACAAAGTCGGAAAGAATAATTCAATGTCCTAGTGTATGTATATGCCACCCACTACACCAAAACTAGACTCCCTGTCCTAAAAGAAAAATTCAAAACACATTACACTCTTCACCAACAAAATTTATAGACTCTTAGTTCTTCTTGTTGAACATACCTCTTCTGAAACCACTTTTTCATGACTTTTCCCCCAAGGCCCATGGCATGAATACCCCAAATCCACCTTCTATAGGCCTGTGGATGGAGACTAGCATCGTGTAGGTATATCCCAAAAGGCAACGACATTTTCCTTTAATCCTGTACACACGCATGAAGCTCAAACATTGGAATATAAACAAAAAGTAAACAACAACTACCCCTGAGACAAATACTGAAAGTACAATACAACTGAAAAGTAAAAAGGGGCAATAATAGAAGCCCAAAACCAAAAAAGACTGTACAAATACCAAGGTATGTCAGCTCAAACCCTACCAGATGGGTAGGATGAGGGTAGCTTCCAATATCCATAGAAGTATGTCACATATGTCCCATCTCACTGGGCACCACCTGGTCTTAGACCATGAATGTATCTACCGAATAATCCACCTGCATGAGATAGGACACGTGCATGAGATGCCCCTACCGGTGTGAGTAACACAATACTCATTAGTTGTGCCAAACCATAATGTAAAGACCAAAATTCATGACCACACATCCAAATCTCACTTCAAGACTAAAATTCAATGATATTTTACATTATGTATAACTCAAAGTAGAGAAAGTAAGATTTTCAATGACATATCTAATTCATATTGTACTACTGAGGGACTTATCCTTGATGAGCCACTAAGATCTTCATATCTATTAGACCACTAAGGTCCACTCTATTGCTGAACCACTGAGGTACGCTAATCTACTGAACCAATGAGATATGCCCATATGCTGAACCGCTGAGGTACGTCTATCTACTGAACCACTATTTTAAACTCGGTGACTGAAACAATTGGATTTTCTCATCTACTATAACACTGAGGTAGACTCATATAATGAACCACTAAGGTATTCTCATTAGCTAAAACACTCTGGTGTGATCGTTTCTTGAACCACTGAGGTATGCCCATCTTCTGAACCATTGAGGTATGACCATCTATTAAACCGCTGAGGTATGCTCTCCTAATGGACCACTAAAGTCCGAACATCATATCCATCATGTCAAAGCAATAAACATGACATCTTCACTCTACTGACTTGATACTGGGAGAATCTACTCCTCCTGAAATCATTCTTATATCCACTACCATAAATTCTAACTTAGAGTATACCCAATGGACCACCACGTCGGAAGGGTACCAATGCCATAGGTGGCATGTCAATCGGACACTCGGTCTGAAAAATATTGGCATTTTATTTAATAGAGCACAGTTCCAATCGGGCCCAGTTAGAGTCGTTCGGATAGAACCTACCAACCGGGCTTAGTGGAAACGCATTACCCAACCTAGTTCTTCCGACCCAACCTGGCCCTATACATCCATTCCACTGTTCCAGGACCATGGGTCATTAATAGACATGGCCTAGTTCGGCCACAGGTCTAGACCACTAGGTCGCCTAGTTACTCAGTTTCATTTGGACTAGATCACGCTGAGGAGATGGTTCTATCCACTGCCCAGGCCGCCAAGTGTCCCGGTCAACCACATCGGGCTGAACCAAAAAAGGAAGGATAGGTTGCTTCCATCCCAGATGATCGAGTCATCTCAGGTGCACCGACACACAGTTGGTTGAGACCATCCAATTCCTATCCACACGTGGTCTAGTAGGTTGCCTATCAGTGGGCTTTCCACCATCATGGCACTACCATATGGCCACGCAGAATCTAGCCACGTACATTCACACATGTTCCTATGCTGATCACGTGACACACATCATTCATCCCGCGTCCGCTGGATGCTCCTCCAACACGACGCCTATGTGTGGTCACCATGAGGCACCATCATGGCTAGGGATCATTGACTATACTTCCTTAGCACATTACATGCTGCCTACAACCGTTGTCGGTAGGCGACGCTGCCACCAGCAGTGCATTTCTCGAGCAACTGGGTTTGCTCCGGTGGTCTGATTATCGAACCGTCTACGACCTCCACTTCTCAGTTCACTGGAATCCCTAAAAATTCCTTGAAGATGCATTGAAATAAATTCAAGGATTAAATCACAAAGAACACATGAATTCCCAAATATAGAGAAATGAGTGCTTTATTGGTTTCCGCACGATTCAAATAAGTTAGAGTTTTTAAACAAGGGATGAGGAGATCAACTTTCTATCATTGATTATCCTGATCGAAAACACTGTTGTCAAACCCTCCAACATAGGTGATAGATCAGTGGGTCACCTGTTTATGGGTTGAACCATGTTTGTCACACAAAATCAAGAACATGTAACAAAATATATTCACATATAATTAAACCTTTACTAGGGATAGAATTGTAGGTCATTGATGAACGAGATCGCTCGCCTCCATTTTTCTTTCTTGATCTGTATCCCTCTATCACTAATGTATCTTTGAAGGGTGGAAGAAAGAGTGTTCGGAGTTCGTCTTCACCAACCTCCAAAGCCTCAATGAAATCACAAGATTGTTCCAGCAATCATGCATTGCTGGTTTGGCTATTAATTGACATAAAGTGAAAAAAAATTTCTTTTATGTTGTGTTGTATCATCGTTACCCTAACTCATTAATGATATTCATTAATGTGATTCATCATCACCATGTTCCTGCACTGTAACACAGATGTTCCACTACTCAATGATGAATAAAACAATTAAAATATCTTTTTATGCTATTTTATTTCTCTTTAAAGAAATCCAAAAATTATCATTTACCCTTGACAAACGTCGTTCTATGTTAGGATCTGCCTAAGGGAGACATGACCTCATGAGCTCAATGATACTCTCATATTTTCAATCCAAGTTACTGTTTTTAAGTTATGAGGATTTGAAAATGAGAAAATTATTAGTTAAATATTTTATTTACATTCAAAAACTATGTTCCACTTTTGTCTTCTTTTGGAAAATATTTAGCCTTTTCAAGGTGAATCTTCATTCTCGGAGTTCAACGACACCCTCATATTTTTGATATGGCCAGCAGTTTAAATGTTAGGAAAACCCACTACACGCTTATTTATTTACCCTTAAAAATAGTTCAAAAATAAATTTCAGCCACTCCCGGCCTCAAAATTACGCATTTTCTCATTTCCAGGACTCAAAATTATCCCATTTAATTTTCAAAAATAATTTCATGAAATTCTTGGGTATTACATTAACAATGTCCTTATAAGATGAACATCATTATTTAGTGGTTCTTCAAAAAATATAATTATTTTATAATTACAAAAATTTATTATTATTATTATCCTGAATATTAATATCATATTAACTTTAGTAATATCATTTTATTTAATGTATACTTTATCTTGATCACATCATTTTATTCTTTGTTTAATGTATCGTTATATTTAATGTTTTTATTTTTCATAACATTTTCTACATGTAATTTTGAGTTTCCTGGATAAATAATTTAGTTTGGATCTTAAAAGATCATTTATTATTTTGTAATATTCAAATACAATAAATATACATTTTTCACATATTAATTCATTATCAATATAGCTGATTTGAAAATCATCTAGTTGAGTTGTGAACTACATATCCAATTTTCCGGATTTTGTTACCCTCTATATTTCGACCATAACATTAATTACAGAACTAAAAATTCAGTGAATATTTGTTTGTTAGATATATATTAATATAATAATGATTTCATTAGAATATATAATATTATAAATAGAAATCTATAATTTCTGCAATTGGGATGGAAGTCAATATATGTTTGTATTCTAATATATGTAGTTTTTCAGAACTATTTTACTACTATGTTAGTATAATAACATGGTCTATATAAATATGATGATGGTTATTCATGATTATTTATAGATAAAATAAAAGAAAATAAATATAATTCATAAGTATCAAATTCAGATTCAACATTTATCAGTTTCTTCTCTTAGCATTTCATTTTTAGAAGTCAACATGTTTACTAATATCATAATTTGGGATATGTGAGAAGTTTGGATAAATGAAAAATTGTCTATGTGAGGAATTTTATTACGTGAATCTCCTATGTATATTTTAATTTTTGATAGGTTCCCTTTCATGAATATTTCTACATTGATTCTTTTATGTGAATTTATCTATGTCAAAACTACATAGGTTAATTAACTATTATGGATTTGTGTTTTTCAAATGCTTATTCTAAAATTTTATTAAATGGTTTTTTTATAAAATTTTTCATATTATGGTTTAATGAATGTTTATATAAAAAATATAAAATTTTCAACTAATTTTATAAATCTATATAAATGATTTATAACACAAGTGATGTGTTTTAAACAAATTTAAATATTTTTTAAAGATCAATGGTTGTTCTATTTTTTTGAATGAAACTTACCACATGAAACTCAAGAATTATTTTTAATATTTTATGTTTTTTTATATTAAATTATTATATATATATATATAATTTATATCAAAATAAATAAATTTTTTTATTTTGAATGTTGTTTAATTATTTTTTGATATACTCTATATGTTTAGTGATCATTTTAAAAATATTTTTTTATTTTATATTTCAATTTAAATCAGACTATTTTTTAGGAACATTCATAGACTTATTATTTTGGATTCAATTTTAATTATTTAATTAATGATATTACAATGATTTGAATAAATATTTAATGACTAAAATTTTATTTATTAGTTAAGATATTATTATGAAATCACAATATTATTATCCCTTTTTCTCTCTCTCTGTTTAATAAACAAATATTACTATGATTATATTTTAAATTTTATAATGACTTCTCATATGTGTTGTGTTTTTTTATTTTAAATTGTAATCGATAATTTCTATAGTAAAAAAGGAGAAAGAGATATTATTTTAATATTATTATTTTTTTGAGATCATTATTATGTTAAAGTGATATCATGAAATGAGTGTGGAGGTGTTGATACATTAATGTTATATACATTCAACCTATGAGGATCACATCTCATTACTAATGGATGATCTATCAAGGGAATAAAAAAAATTTATGAGTAATTCCACTACCATGATGAGATAATAAATCTTATAAAACAAACATGAATCAATACATATGTTTTATTGTTTTATTGTTTTACTATCTATTTAGTTTTTTTTCTTGATCATGTGACACTATTTAACCTATATAATGTTCTGTCACATTATATTTATTATTTTACAAATAAAAAATTCATTATCATTATGTTGTGACATCCAAATTCAAGATTCATGACTGTTTGGGTTATGGCTCCTGATATATAAAATTCGGGTTGTAATTGGGTTTTGGCTCCCCATAGAAAACTAAGGTGTTTCATTATTATTTAACATGAAAAAGTAACTTGTAATTGGGTTATGATTTCCCTTAAAAAAATAAATTTAGTGAAAAATGTATCCCTCACTGAGTATATATTTATAAGAGTGTACAAGGTCCACATTATAATGAAATATGATAAAAAAATCATTATGTTTGTTATTTTAACTATTTTTTCATTATTTAAGCTAATTAGCTTAGATAATTAATCCACATCTTTAAATTTAAATCTGATTAACCCCAATAGAACATATCTCATCATTCTACCTAACCTAAAAATTAATTTAAAATTCTATTAATATTGGAAAATAGAAAATAATTATATAGATTCTATTGTGTAAATTTTTAATTTTCCAAAATTTACATATTCATCAAATTCATAGGAAAAGAACAAAAAAATAGAAAGAGTGAATGAAAATGATGAAAGGATTCTTCATAAACCACCAAACATTGATTAAAATGAATTTGTTTACTAGTTATCTGAAATAGAGTTTGACATCCAACATCAATGAAAAAAACACTGGACCATAATAGAAAATCATACCAACTATTATAAGATGACCAAAATACTCACATAATAAATTATTCTACTAAATATGTTCCAAATTAAAAAGTTTTAAATATTTTTATTATTCTATTAAAATAAGCGTGGTTAGTAATATTTATTCTTGTTATACAAGTCATGCTATTTCAAAAATCCCTCATGTTACTCATCTTGTCTCCATAAAATTAATTAGAATAAAATTCATAATGCTTCCAACTGAGAACCAATATTTCAATATGGGTGATGTGATAGTGTATAGAAAACTTTAAACAAATTAAAACGAATTGGTAATGGAATTATGAACAATGAAGAAGCTTTAAAGAACATTGTACTGGCTAAAATATTCTTTAGAAATATAATTATGAAATTTCAATCATATAATGTTATGATTAATGAATGTAAGATTTTCAAGGAATACACATTGGATAAACTCCTCATATCACTCCACAAATATGAACTTATTTTGGAGAATATGATGTAATAAGAGATAATAAAGAACAATGGTATTTCATTCAAATAATAAATATATATTATTATAAGACTTTTTAATCCATGGAACTTGGATGTTACAAACGAGAAATATTGATTATAAGAAATGGTATATATAATTTGATGAGCAGGAAGAAAAAATGAAAGATGTTATTAGGTGAAGAGTATAAGGACGATAAAAATGAAAATATGGTTACCATGTATTATCTAAATTTAAGGTACTATATATATATAACGAATAAAAATATCGAAGCCAACTATAAAAATATTCACAAAGAAAAAGAGATGAAAAATATAAAAATTCATTTAATAATTATTATCATGTTGGGTGGAGTTTTGCAGAAGAATTTGACTGAAGTGATGAATCTAGAAGTGAGAAATTCATCCAAATTATGGTTTATGGGAAAATGATGTTATTAATGATTCTGATTATATTTATTGATCTGACATGATGGTTATTAATTTGAAAATTTTTATAAAAAATTGTAATAGTTCAGAGATATGTATTAAGAGTTACGAAATATTATAAATTGTTTAAGAAGGAAATAATAGACTTATCAAGGAATATAAGAAATTTATTAAGAGGAATTATTTTCTTGAGGAAAAAATAAGAGTAAATGATCAAATGAAAAAATCTACGGGGATTCAATGTCAATAAAAAAGGAAATTTATAATCTTAGAAAGAAATATGTAATCTTAAAAGATAAATTAATTACTTTTGTTCAAGAAATAAAAAAATTTGAACAGATGGAAACAATGATGAAACTAAAAAAGGTTACACATTTTGTGATTATAATATGAAAATTATTAATCTATACAAAAATACATTTATTAAAAGTTTTATTGGAATTCTTTTCTCTATTATGTGATTTAAATGAATAAGGAAACAATTTTATCATAATGAATGTTCTATTAGATAACCACAATCATTTTGTTATATATAATTTTTTATTTCATAAAATTTATTTTCTAAGATTACCCTATGATAAATGTTATAAATCTATTTGGGTACTATGGAATTCAATTGCCAACCCAGTTAGACCCCAAATAGCTTGGGTACTAGAAATTTCACGTAAAATTATTTTTTTAAAAAAATTACATGGACGTTAGAATAACTAAACATGGTACATGGTGAGTTTATACTATTGAAACCGAACTAGTTATCTCTCAAATTAATTATCTTTTACCAAATGATATTGAGGCTTTGAAACTTTTGGATATCACTCTAAAATCAGGGATAATGGATCCAGTGAATTACGAATATATAATATTATTTTAATTCCTCATGTTTTATAGATTTAATTCTTATAACATAACATAATTTTTATATCACAATTATTTGAGAATTATATGATTATTAATTATAATGTTAATAATTATTTAGTTTCTAAAAATGAAAATGATTTATTTAACAATATTAAAAATGATAATATTTATTCTATTATATTATCTGATCTATCTAATATTTGGAGTGTGTTTCTTAACTATATAGAAAAATATGATTTTCTCTTGAACCGAAGGCTTTAAAATGTTCATTTTAGAATTATACATAAATTTTCCAATCCTGTATATGTTGGATATTTATCTAAGATGAAGGTATCTAATGATTTGTTTGATTATTTACTTTTAAAATGTAAAAAAAAGAAGGAATATTTCAAATATATCAATCATGTTTCTACTTATATACATATTAATTTATTAGGTCATGATTTATTTCATCAAATGAGAATCTCGAGTTTAAGTGGAAAATTTGTTTTCCCTATTATTATTGATGTTTTTTTGTAAATTTACGTTGGTTTTTTTATATCTCATAATTATAAAACCCTAGATATATTTATTTCATATTGAAAATTATATTCAAAATTAATTTTTTTTTATAATTGTGTATATAAGATATGATAATGAAAGTGAATATTTTTTTTATAAAAAATGGAGTTTTTCAAAATTCTTATACTCCAAGAAAACTACAAGAAAACGATGTTATCGAATGTAGAAAAACATATATATTTAATATAATGATCAATAAATTCATAATGAATAAATTTTAGAATCATTATTTTGGGTTCAATCTATAAAATATTTTTGATGTGTTTTAATTATATTTTATATTAGATAATTGGTTAATAAAATAGCTTATGAATTTCTTAATGGTATAAAATAAATATTTGTAAATTATAATGTTTTTTGTGGCCAGGTTTTTATCATTTATAAAAATATAATTTAGATAAGTTTGACACTAAAAGTGTATGATGTATATATCAAGGATATTATTTTAACAGTATATCTTACTGAGTTATAATAAGAATACCATGACTATTGAAGAGTCTATACATATAAATCTTTATGAATCTTGTGCTTTCTTAAAATCTTTTCAGGAAAATATTGATGTTTATATCAAGGATCTGAATTTTTTTGAATAAAAAACTCTTGAAATTCTATCTATTGAGGGGGATAAAAATTCACTCAATATGATCCTAAATCATAGAGGATTCATAAATATTATCACATTGATAGTGTTATTTGAAATATAAGTTATCATTTAATAATTAGAAGCTATAAATTAAAATTAATTTTTTATGTTTCTTTTTCTTGGAACAAGTTCATTATATTGTTATTGAATCATTAAATTTTACAAACTAGATTATTTATTTTCAAGATTAACTTAATAATTTTTTTTAGAAATTACGTTAGTTATTATGTTGAATTGATCGAAGATATACTAGTAATAGAAACTAAAATTATCTTTATAAACAAGGTAGATAAATTTAGAAAGGCTCTGAAAAATAAATCCAAACTTTTTTCTGAATTATAAATTTAAGATGTAGGTATAGTATTTAAATATTCATTTCTACCTTTTTAAATTAGAATCACATTTTATTTTTCTTATTTTTAATGTTTATTGTTATATAAAAGTGATATACATTTTTTTCATGAATGAATTTATATTTGAATAAATTTAGTTTTATCGACACTTAGTTTGGAAAATGAAAAATTTATTAATGGTTCTATTAAATTATATAATTTTTATATGGTATCATACAATCACTACATGAATGGAATGATAGGAATTTTTTTGTTTGAATTAAATAATGGTTTCATGAAATGTTAATTTTGATCAAAAAAAATTATTAAATAATTTATAATGATATTTTAATGGTACAAATTTATGTTTATGATAAATTTTTTGTTTCTTCTTGTTTATTTTTTGTAATAATTATTTTCTCTTATGTCATCTACGTTTTAAAAGATCATAATAGTGAAATTATGGATTATTCATAGACATTAATATTATAAAAGGATTGATGTGATATTTCATAATAAATATCAGTATACTAAATAGTTGGTATAAATGTTGGGTATTAGTTCTTGTAAATATGTGAGAACTCCTACCAGTACTAGTTGTAAAATTATATGTTGATGCATTGAATAAATTTTTTAATTTTAATGTGTATAGTGGTATGATATGTATCATTATTTATTTAATTGTATCTAGAACTAATATCATTTTTAATATTTTTATATATTACATATTTCAATATTATCCAAAGGAGGATCATGTTAAATTGTTAAAATGATTCATTAGATTTGTTAAATAAACTATTAACTCATGTTTGTTCATAAGTATAATTACATTAAATTAATTTCTTATTTAATGTGTGATTATTGAAGTTTTAGAATTTATAAAAAATAAAAATATGTTTGATTCATTAAATAAAAAAGTTGAATATCTTGGCCTCCAAATAATAAATTATCTATTTCACTATGTAATGAAGAAACTCTTTATATTTATACTACATGATATTGTCTTCAATGTATTTTTATTTAGTAAACTTAATGTGATTTTTTATTTATATTAATAAATTTATTATTTATTTTGATAATTAATCTACAATTTATAGTTCTCAAAATCAATTACAAAATTATTGAAATAGTAATAGCAATGTTCGATTTCATTTTATTAGAGATCTAGTGAATACGGATGATTTTTAATTTAAATTTATCCCTACTGAAAATCAACATGATGATATCATTACTAAGACTTTATACTTATTACAATTGGAAAATTTTAAATATGATATAATAATGATTGAATCTTAGTAATTTTATCTTATCTTTTAGGGGTTTTTTTCCTGTATTTATATACATAAATTTTAATATTTACATGAAAATTTTAAAATTTGGATTTGGTTTTTCAGATTACCAATGTTAAATACTGTATATATTTGTTGGTTATTAAAATATTTTAAAACCTCACATTTATACTATATGATTTTCACATACTATTTAGATAGTATATTTTAGTATAATAATATTTTTTTAAAGATTATTTATAATTTACCTCAACCAATTTTTGAAATATTCTTCTCATTGTATTGAAATCCATGTATTAGAACTGAATATCATAACATCATATCCATGATATGTGTTTTGAAAATATCTTTTTTTGGAAAAATATTAAAAAAATACTATAGTGTTCTTAATATCATTGATTATAAATTACTATCCCATTTTTGAAATTCAATCGTTATATTTCTTATAATTTCAAAAAAAGAGTGAAGTTTTTAAAATTATACATGGTTTTGTAATTATCAATTAGGGTGAGAATGTTGACAAAATCCTTGAAAAGAATCATGTATTGATAATTAAAAAGATTTATTAATCTTAATATCATGAATATTAATTTCTAATTACCATGAAGAATATTTTCTTATTTAAACAATTCTTAATGAGGATATAATCATTTTTTCTTCGGTAAATTTATATTTACATTTCTTTTTTTCATTACATTTTCTAAAATTTATATTTTAAGTTAATAGAATAAATAAATAATTTTGGACCATCAAATCTCATTTATAATTGTTTTTTTACAAATAACATATAGATAATATATTTTCACCATGTATGAAACTCATAATCTATGTTACTAATTTAAAATTCATATAGTAGATTTGGAAAGTATGTAGCTAATTTTTTCATATTTGGTCACCCTATTCTTTTTGACAATAACATGAGCTAAAGTACATAAAATTGGGTGAATATTTATATTTTTCAAATATAATAACATTATATACATTTAATTATAAAAAACATATAAATTGATCTCTATCATGTATGAAATTAGGTTACAAGTTTCAGTATGTTTTTCAGTCTAATTTCTATTATATTTAATAAAAATTATAAAAATTTGTTTGATGATAACATGATCCATATAAATAAAATTATGAAGATTCATAATTCTTGAGAAGTAAATTAAAATTTTATAAATACAATTCCAAAGGGCCAAAAATTGATTGAAACATTATCAAGGTTTTTCATATCTTTAAAATATGAGAATATAATCTATTTATAGATATCAAAATTTTTGATACATGAGAAAAATAAATATGTGGGAAAATCACCTAGATGATAAATTTTAATATATGAATCACCAAATTATAATTAATTTTGTGACAGATTCCTTTACATGAATTTAGCTACATCAATTTCTTCTTTTCAATATTTCCACATCAAAACACATTTCATAAATTTTTTTTATGTCGTATTGTGATTTTTTACTAGTTAAACTAAAATATGGAAAATTTATATTTTTATGTAATAATTCATATTTTATTTTTATGTATATATATTTTAAATATTTAAATTTTTCTGTTGAATTTATAAATCCATACATATAATGTAGAACCTGTTCAATGGTTTTCTCGCTATATTTAAATTTTTTTATGAAGATAAAAGGATGCTTTATTTTCACACATGAAACATAAAACTTGAAACTCCAAATTTTTTTATATTAATTTTATGTTTTTTCATATATTATTTTGTATAAAAAATTAATATTAATTGATATTAAATTAATTAAAACTTATTTTAATATTTTTAATGTGGATGTATTAATTATCGATATTCTCTAATTGTTAAATTCTCATTTGAAATGAAACATTTATAAATATTTTATTTGAAATTCAAACACTATATTTTCATAGGATATTTCATTGACCTATTGTTATAGGGAAAATTTTATAAATTTAATAGATAATTTAAAATTCATTTTAATAAGTCTTTATTTTCATAAATTTCAATAGTGAGTTGAGCATCTATTTTGTAATGATAATATTCTTTTTCATTCGCTTTATCTATAATCATTTAGATATATCTATATTTATTTAAAATTTTCTAATGACTACTCAATTGTGTTATGTTTATTTTTAAAATGGATTCCAATTTCAATATTGAATATAATATTCAGTTGAATGATTTCTGATTTGATATTTTTTAAGATAGCATTCTATATATTAAAGTGATATTTCATGATGAGTGTGGAAGTGTTGATACACTTAATTATTTTATATTCTGCTTGTGTGGAACATTTCTCACTACTTAGAGATGACATCTCAATGTATTAAGAAAATATTCAATAACTTATTCTACTAGATTGATGAGACAATCAATCTGAACAGACATTCAATAACATGTATTAGTGTTTTATTCATCTTCTATCTACTTCATTCTAGTTTCATGAGTGTATTACAATTCTTCGCATCTCTAATATCATTTCAAATTCTCTTTATGAATTTCCATAAAAAATATTTTCTCTCATTGGGTTGTGACTCGTAGATTTTTTTTATAATTACTATTCCAGTTATGACTCACAATACTTAATTTAGGGGATGTAATTGTGTTATATCTAATTGTAAAAAATAAATTTTTATGATTATTCTTCCATTAGAAAAATTAATTTGTAATTGGTATATGATTTTATATGGAAGATATTTTTACTAAAGAATTATTCTCTCATTGGGAATAAAGGTGTGATATTAGAATATATATATATATATATATAATGGATCGCATAGCTATAAAAATAATCATTTTGTTATTTATTTTATTTCCACAAGTAATCATTTCTCCTAATTAACTATTATAATTAATTCTTATCAAAAAACATTAATCTGATATATTCACCCAAAACCTTTCATTATCATCATATTCAACCTAGTATTCATATAGGCTAGTGATAAATGATACACCCTTTCTACTCATTGGTATTGGGTTCAACCTCATGACTTTTCTAGATGCGATGATTATTCCTTTTTATGAAAACTATATAAAATTTATTCTTGTAAACTTTTCACCTATATAAGGTAAATCCCCAAACATATCATTAATCATCAAACCTATTTTTAACCTAAATGGTTGTATATAGTACTCATTATTTTCAAAAAATCCAATAATATTAATTCAATACCATCAATCAAATGTTAACATAGAGGTTTATTTATCCCTTTATCACATGTCCTTAAATATGTTTCTCCAAAATGTATCACATTTTCACTACTTCACTATTAAAAGGTATTTCTTTCATCTCAAATATGTTTTTAAATTTATAAAAAAAATCAACTATTTTATTGTTTATAATTCTCATAATTATTATAATATGTTAAAATACAATTGATACACATATCCATTATTCAACATATTTCTTAATCCATTAACCATGTATTTTAAAATTATTCAAGGATATGTCCTTATGATTCATTAATATAGACACAATCAGTATTCATAATTTGATCATATGAAAATAATTTATACCATAAATCAAAACATCTTGGTCTCTATTTATGATTTTTATATGACCTTTTTCTTCTAGCATGATATCCATATCTCTAGGAAATAAATATTCAATTCTATTGTGGTATTTACCTAACCAAATTAAATGGATGGATTTAGATTTAAAATAAAATAGAATAGATTCAGTGATCCATTTAAATTTTTGAGATATGAAATTTTCTTGGATATATCAAATAGTTTACCATGGGTGATTTGGATGTTCCAAAAACATTCAAAACCATTTTGGTATGATTTATCCTTTATAGTGATCATTAAAATAATCTCGAATGGATAATAAGTTCGTGTGAATCATTTTCCATTAATGCAGACAATAAATCCTTAAATTGAATATAATAACATAATTAGATCATGTAATGAATTATTTCATGTCAAAATGAAAATATTCATTGTAAATACATGTAACATCTCATTACCACTTTCAGGTATTACTAATATTTCTTTTCATTTCCCTCAATATTTGGGTTTGTTTTCGATCTCCAGAGGATAGAGATAATTTTTTTGGGAAATATGAATTAATTTTATATAATTTATTATATTTTTAATTACAGGTTTATAGTTATAAATGTGTTTGATGATTTGTAGGTTTCTCCATATGTTTAAAGAATACATGTGGTGGTTTTTTCTTCAGGGATGAATATAGAGTTTACGTTTCCTATTTGGTTATTACACCATATGTAATTATTCCACATACTAAAAGTATTATATACCATGTAAAATTTTCTTGAAATGTATTTTTTGTCATGAAGATGTCATGAAATGATAGAATATGTGATAATATTACAGATAGTGAATATTTCGTAGACCGTGAACTGGTAAAACCAGGATTTTTTACCTGAAGCGATGTGTTTTCCAAATTGTTTTTTGATTTGTGGATTTCATGGTATAGAATAGGTATTGAAAAAATTTAATAATTGAGGATTTAGTTTCTAGGGCTTTTTTGGATGATTTCAATTACTTTCTGCTATATTTTTATTCTCTATCGACCTAGGATCTCTCTTATGTGATTTTGGGGACCTACATACCATAAAGTTTTCAATGTTCAGTGGATGATCTCCATTATAGTTGTAATTAATTTCCCTAGGTGGTTAATATTCATTATTCTTTTTATCATTTGATTGTGGTAGAACAATTGGGTACCTTTTTTGGATATATTTCATTATGATGTTAATCATATTGATACTTTCAAGATCTGTTGAATGGTCTTTCTCTAAAAGTTGACTATTGTGTTGGATATGGTGTTGTGTGCAATTTCCCTTGAGTTATTTTGCAATATAACCTCTCAAATGACAATTATTATTATTAAATTGATGTTATTATGTAATGCTGCTTGATTCTATATCCTCTTTAATTTCCTTTCCATTCTTCTAAATTAGTGGATCCCATTGTAGGCATATCTAACATAAATTGAATGTACGTTATTATGAATTTCTGCTACAATGGTTGAATTATAATACACTGCATAAAAAAATTATTTTATAAATTAATTTGATTTATTTTTTTGTTTTTGTTTATAAAGGAGTTTTAAAAAAAATATGTTTTCTCCATTGTTATGATAAAACAAAAGTTATTTTCAGAGAAATGAAAAATGGATTTTTGAAATAGTTTTCTAATCACTGCATTAAATAAATGTTTTAAAAAATATAGAAAATGGGATTCCATGGGTACTTGGGTGGAAATTTTATCTTAGGACTATCCTCTATGTATTTGGTGGGTTGTCCTCTGTTCCCAAGGAACATTTTTCAAGGTAATTGATTGATATTGTGTGGGGGATTCACTCAGGGGTCTTTCAGTACTCCTAGGCCTGTGTTCTAAGAAATTAAGGGCAAAAAAGTCATGTATTATGGTATTAGCATTCTTTTATCGTGACAAATACTGATCTTTGGCATGGAGATTCCTATTATTTTGTCTTATATAATTTTATTATTTACTTCAATGAATTTATATGATATATTATAGATGATTCATTTTTATTTGATTTATTTTACATCGGTGAAGTACCATGAAATAATTTAACAAGATTCTTTTTTTTTAAATATTGTAGAAGTGTATATAAACTTTTTCTATGATTTTGATAGAGAAAATATTTTACTACTTATCAGGCATTATTATATTTAATGTTGAACTTTTTTATAATATTATAAAGAGACTTGTTATTGAAAACAAGGGTGGGATTCTATTAAGAAAAATTATCTCACACCCTACAAACCCATTTCGTAGTTAATAAACCTTACAACATATTTTAATTTAGGGAAACCTAAGTTTTCATAATGAGGAATTGAGTTTTCTCACATCAAATTTTGGGTAGCTAGTGGTGATATGGTGGTAGGATTCCGACTCAATCACATGTAGTTGTCCATTTTCTATTCATTAATCCATTGATGTTGGAAATTTACATTAGGATGTTCCAAATGCTATTAATTTGTACCATTTTCGTTATCTTCTTATTGTTATGACATATGTCTCTCTCTTTAACTATTTATCTTTTTTATGTTTAACTATATATATATATTACATTTTTTTATTTAGGTCGGGTTAAATTTTTCCATATGGTTGTGGTTTGATTCCTAGGTGCTAGTCACTAATCATTGGGGATCAGTAATACCCTTCTGGTATGTCACAATATAGAAAATATACTAGTTTGAGAGACTATATGGGTTGGGTTCATCGTAGTTTGATATTAGAGGTTGTTTTTCTTAATTATTCCTTGACATGGGATGCTTGGTAATCTGGAGATAGAACTTTTGAGACTTCAAAGGTTGGATGTTTGGAGTTCTTATCTATCTATTGCAGTGAAAAGAATCAATTTACTATGTTTTTTGGGATTTGTGTGTCTAGTTGTGATTTTGTAATATTAATTTGTGTTTTTTCTTATGGTTTTGTGGTTTTAACAGAGATTATTATATTTTATGATCATTGCCTCTATTTTGGAAAGAAAATGTAACACTCTATGATGTTTTCCATCGGTAACTATGGAGCATGAAACATATGATCCTCAAAAGAATCCACCAATATATTAGAACCATACCAAGGATATCATGTGAGAAGTTTATACTTTCAATCAAAATAGAAAACAAGTCCAGGATATGGGTATTGAGGTACAACCAAGATCTGGATGACAAAGGGATCGATCACAAGAGTTCTTACTGGGCAATCCACCATCCATTAAGGGTATGAATGAACCTCAAGGGATGGAGGAATATCTTCATAAAATATATATGATCTTTATCTTCTTGGATAATCCTGATTTTATCATGGATAAGTGTTTAGAGTTCAGATTTAAGTTTCATGGTATGCAATGGTGGGATTCCATGGTACAAGAGGATTATAATGTGTGATGTGATTAGAAGGGTTTTTGGACTCTATTCAACCAATATATTATTATAGATTTATTGATGATGGTGAATTCTTTTGATTTAATATCTGTTGAGTAGGAATAGGTTTTGGTGTCGGTGTACCCAAATTGGATTGAATAGACCTTTTTTCTTTTTCTCATTAGTATAAAATTACCAACCGAAGGCGTATAAGTACTTAGAAGTTTTTCAACTAGATATTACATCATAGGTATTTATTATGATGTTTTCAACATATTCACATATAATATATTGTTCTATGAAGGATGTGATTTCTATGGATCAAAATATTATTTACTATAACCCTTGACTGCCAAATAGTTGTAGCTTTAGTGGTATAAAAGGGAAGAATATAATGAGTCAAGATCAGTATAGGAGTAGTGGAGGTGGTTCCATGTAGCATTACTCCTCTTTACCTTCAGATAAAACTAGTACTCTGCCAAAAACTTTTGATCAATGTTTCAAGTTTATACACACTTGGCATTCTTGTTCCACCCCAACATGGATGTTAATTAGTTTTGGGTGTTATGTATTTCTGAAATGTTTCTATCAAGATATGTACACACCACATTATAGTTAGTGATTGTTAGATAAAAGTATCAATACACATATATATAATCATTTAGGAAAATAGGGCTCTATCCACCATCCTCAAGGGTAAAGAAAATTCATGCATTATATGAGTTTCTAACGATGGTAGATGTCGGTCAAGTGATAGTGAGAGGTACTATGAATATTATATCTTCAATAGTGATCTCTTTATTTGATATCGGTACTTCCCACTCCATTGAATCATGCCATTTTGGTGATAGTCATAAACATTAAATGGGTCTCATTTACTTTGTTATAGTGGTAGATACACCACATGGATAGAGGAAAGAAAAGGGTTTCAATTTCATTCTTTATAATTATAAATCCTTGATGTTGAGTTAGTATAGGATTTTCACATTCGTAATCAAAATATTTGTGTCATAATCATTAGGATATATTCTATTCATTATCATTAAGTTGTGGTTGATGTTTATCATTAGAGGGTCATATTTCTTATAGCTGATGGGAGATCATTGGTGTTTCTAGGAGAGTGGGATCTGTTGTCGGGTTGTAAAGGACATTCTTCCCTAGGGAATAGGAGTTGATTGTTATTTTAGTTGTTGAGTCTAATGAAATTCCAACTAATATTTATATTCTCCATATTTTTTTAGAAATTTCTTATAATTTTCCCAGATAATTTCTCTAGTAATCTTCAAGATAGAGACGTAGAGTTTATGATTGTCCCCTTTTAAAGTACATGATCGATTTTAGTACCCAATTATCTTATGTAACTATTGAAGATGAAAGAGATCGTGATTTAGTTTTATGACCTGATGGAGAATGGTATTATTCTCCCTAGGTTTACACCTTAGGAATTCCCTATGCTCTTTTCTAAGAAGGTTTATGGTTCCTTCTGAGTTTGTGAGTACTATCATATATTGAATTTGGAAATCGTTTACAATATGTATCATTTTCCACATGTGGGTTATTTTTTTGATCAATTAAAGGGAATATATGGTTTTTTTAAGATGGAATATTGGACCTTTTATCATCATATAAGTGTTCAAGATTTTAACATACTAAATTTGGATTTCAGGTGAAGTTAAGTCCATTATAAATGTATTTTTATATATTTATCCAGACAGAAAATCCTATGATTTTTATTTCTTTTATGAAAAATATATTTCGTCAATATCTCAACACATTTGTGGAAGTCTTCATATATGGTTTTATTGTTTAAAAAATATCCAAGCATGAGAATGAGATCCATTTGAGATTGGGTCTAGAGATCCAAATGAGTCACTGTTTTTATGGAAATGTTTTGAAATTTAATTTCTGGGTTGAATAAGTCAATGTAATGGGCAATTTGAGTTTTTAGAATGGCTTTTGAGTTGATCCGGATAAGGTGAATGTTTTTTTCTTCTTGGGAAGATCAAAATTAAATTTTAATGATTCAGAGCGTCTGTGGTAATGCGAGATATTATAATTGTTTCATAAAATATTTCTCAAATTTGGAATAAAATTTGACTTCTCATACAATAAAAATTTCACAGTCAAATGGGATGAAATGTGTCCGTCATAATTTAACAAGATGAAAGGACCTCTAACACCATCTCATATTTTATAATAACCTAAAACCTATAAGTGTTTTCTAGTTTTATTTGATACTTATAGCGCTCTTTTTGGTTGTATTATTATGCACGATTATCATGAGGTGTCTTACTGTTCATGTCATCTTTGACTGCAGTAGAAGAATTTCACTACTCATGATTTAGAGCTTTCTATGGTAATCCTTGAACTAAATTTTTGGTGTCACTATCTTTGTTTTAAGAGGTTCATGGTATTTTATGACTATAAAATTTTGAGCTATATCGTTTATCATAAATACAAGAATCTTAGTCAAAGGAAGTGGTTAGAATACCTTTATACATTTTACTTCGACATTTACAACACCCTTGGGAAGGGGAATATCCTGGAATAAGCTCACATACGAAATATACCATCATAGGATATACTAGAATCTAAATAGAAGTGGAACCATATAGAGATCTTCACTTAGTTTCATCTAGATGCTAATGAGTATATTTCCGCTATGGTTTTTTCAACTTTTTTGTTATCTTCATCTTACCTATACTATATTCTATAGAGTCTATAGTATGGTGATGAGGTCATATGATTTTGAGAAACCCAATATGGTGGGGGTATTATTTTTTATTATTCTCTATATTAATATGGTATTCTATATTTTGGGGATTTGTTTTTCATCCCAGAATCTATGGGGATCATTTTTTATTATCATTGTATTCTATGATACATTCATTTATGCACTATGATGATGTATTGTGACATGATAAGGAAATTATATTGGCTTAATATGAAGTGTGACATTTCCAATTATGTGTCTAATTTTTACACCTACCAATAGACAAAGGAAGAGAATCTATAACCTTCTTGGTTTCTCAAGACTCTTCCAGTTCTAATTTTCAATATATGACATGGTATCAGTGGGCTTCGTCGTTGGATTACCACAGACTCCGTAACAGAAGACTGTTATATTGGTGGTGCATTATCTTTTGAAAAAGTCAGATAATTTTAGTTAAATTAGGGACACCACTAAATATTAAGACCTATGTAAACTATATAATAAGGATATCATGAGGTAACATGGGGATCATTCTACCATAGTTTCAAATAGTGATCATTGGTTTACATTAAGGTTCTAGAGAAGTCTCTGTGAGGTTATGGAGACTCAAGTTAGGATGAGTACAACTAACCATCCATAGCCATATGTATAGATGTAGTATTCTATTTATATCATGGAGGATATGATCTATGCATGGGTCAATGATTTTAGGGGACCATATGTTAACCTTCAGGGGTTTGCTTATTATTCTTATAACAATGTTATGACTCCATGATCAGAATGGATATCTTTAAGGATTAGCAAGGTAACCCAAGTGTATCACTAATTTTTTGGGTATTTGTGGGTGAGGCATATTTAGTTGGGAAAATTATTTTCCAAATATTTTAGTGAGGATTCACGATATTCATCGACATCTGGTTACAACTCAGAGTTGAAACAATTTTAAGTTTATTGGAAGCATAATTCTATAGATTTTTCTATTGGTGACTAGGTTTTATTGAATGTTTCTCCATGGTTAGGTCACCATCATCCTCAAAAATGGGAATGTAGGATTTGTGATATTTTGAACCATTTAAGGTCCCTAGGTGGCTTGATATGGTTTCATGTCATTTGGAATTACCAGTTCAATTGATGGGAATACATGATTTTGTAAAAATATTTTAGCTCAAAAAATACTATCCTTATGCCTCCCATGTTTTTAGTTGATAAATGATTATGTTGGAGCTAGAGATTATTTGTAGAGCATCCAGTGATGATCATTGAATCATAGGTGAACGTATTGCATATGAAGTTGATTATATTAGTTAGAATGTTATGGAGAGACATATCAAATTCTCATGATACATGGGAGAATGATTCATTGATAAGTGATAATTAGACTCACCTATTTTCAAGACATAATTCATCTACAAGACAACCCATGTATCTAATGTTTTATAGTGGGTATTTTGTAACATCATGTTACACTTGTAGTAATATTTTTCATCTCTTTTAACTTCACATAATATTTGGGTTTATTTTAGGCCTCTTGAGGATGGAAAGAATTTTCTAGGGGAAAACCTTAATTTTGGGGATATAAGTATTTTTGAATTAATGTATTATTGGTTTAATGTGTTCAAAGCCTAATAGGGTTCTCCTAATGTTTTATGAATTCTAATTTTGGTTTGTGAATTTAAGAGGGAATTGTTTTAACTATTTACCAGGATATTACACATTATGAATGTTTTACATGTCTTGTAACATGTTCATGTTGTGTATTAGGTCTCAGGATGATGTTTTGAACCTATACAAGGCATAAAATGATTATTAGTCGTCAATAATTTACATGTCAAGATATGGAAATATATGTTTTTAAACCTAATGTGATGTATTTTTCAACATTTTTGGTTTCATAGATCAAATAAAATCAAATGAGGTTTCACACTACATAATACAATTGGTTTTTTAGGACGCTACAATGGTTATTATTTCATTTGGTTTCTTGTCTATTATATCGCTACCCTAGAGCTCTCCCGGTTGATTTTCGGGTCCTCCACTCATTCCAAATCAATATTTTAAGCAATTAACCTCCATTGGCATTGATTTTCATTTCTCAGTGTGAGTCATCATTCAGCTATATTGTTGATTTTGATTATGGTATTATCATTGGTTTGTGTTTTTTGATATTTTGCTACGTGATGATAATATTGTTGATACTTTTTAGATATATTGTGTGATCATCATCTATAGGATTACCATTTTGTTGGTTAATATATGGAGGGTGAGTTTCCCTATGTTATGTTGTGATCTATCCTCTACACCAATATTTCTTCGTGTTGAAATGATTTTGATAAGTAATTTTTTGCAATAACGCCTCCATTATTGTCTTTTAATCCATCATTGTTAGAGGATCCCATTGTGGTCAAGTGAAACTTGAATTTGAGTTTTTTTGATTCATATCTAGAAAATATTAAAATGAACTATATTTCCCATGTTTCATAAAAAAATTTATAAATTAATTTTCATGATTGATTTGTGTGTGTGTGAAAGGTTTTATTGAAATATATAGTTTCCCTTGTTCTGTAAAATGAAAATGAATTTTCAATAAATTGTGAAATGGGTTTCTATAATGGCTTACAAATCATAGGTTTAATGAAATTATTTGGAAAATATGAAACTCGGATATCCATTGGTACTTAGGTAGAAGGTGTAGCTTAGGTCCATTATCGATGTACTTCTGGGGTTATTAACTCGTGGGGTGTTATTCTATTCCATAGCCTCATAATTATAGGGACTCTATAGAAATATTTTGGAGAATTCCTTTATGGGGTGTTTCTCTACTCCATTATCCTAAGTTATAAGTACATTAGTGCACACTGGTCCTTGATTATGGAACTAGTAGTCTGATGGGATAAATTATAGTGATCCTTAGCATGATGTAACCTGTGATTTTTTATTTTACTATTATAGACTGTAATACAATGGATTTCATATGACATGAGATTTATATGTTTTTTTTATTTGACTACTTCGATATATTTGAATTTTTTTTAGCTAATTTACATAGATTATTTTTTATATGTGGGAAAATATAAAATTAACTATTTTCCATGATTTTGATAAAAAAATGTTCAAGTGATTATCATTGATTTTTTCCTTAAATATGAGCTTGTTAATATTATTATATTGAGATGTGTTATGGAAAAATTTGGTGGGATCCTACAAATCCCATTTATCTCACTCCATATTCACCCCTTTGGATGTGCACAATACATTCCATATTTTTTACTGTAAGGAATGGCAAGGCAATCTTGTGGGGTGGTAAGGTTTCTATTAGATGGGTATGGGATTCTAGTCAAGACATGTTAGGTGGATTCCCACACAATCACATAGACATGTATGTTTTATTTTTATTATACCATTTATTTTGTACTTGTGCATTCAGATGTTTTGACTGCTTTAGAGTCATATTGTTCATGATACATTCTTTAGTTAGGGCATATGTCTATATCTCCAACTCATTCACTTTAATATATATATATATATATTTATATATGTATATATTCCACGTTGTTGTTTCAAGTTGGGAAAAATATTTCCCTACATAATCCCATAGGGATTGGAAACTCTCTTCAAGTATGTGACAGTTTGGATCAACCACTAGTTTGAGAGGGTATAAATGATGGGTTTGTCACAAGATGATACCAATTTAAATTATATAATACTTTAACATTAAAAAAATATCTATAATAACATCAATGTTAAGAAATTATTTAGTATCATATGTTATATATTACATTTCTTCTCACATCCCCAAAAATGTAATTTCATTTTTATGAAGCAATCCTTCATGTTCAACTTAAGGGTTACATATACCTAATCCTAATAAAATTCCTTCCAAAATAACATTAATCACATAAAAATACACCACATAAAACCTAGATTGGGGTTTCTAAAATAAGGATTTTTTGGGAAACCATAATTGAATTTACCCATTATGGTATTCATATCTCTTCAGTAATCGTCACACGAAAACAACCAAATATCCAATGATGTCCAAAATCATCTATGATTGGAACTATAATGATATAACCATAAATATTACAAGGAAATTATTTTTTTAGTCATGAACAGATTTCATTTATTTTCTAATGATCTTATAGGTTTAATGTCTTAGAGAATTAATCCTTAAATAATACATAATAGGAATAGACAATACATATTGGAAAATCCTCTTTGTATCTAATTCTCCAATAATACAAAACATTTATCATTCAATAAAACATTGTTTCCATTAAAATGATTTTTATTTTCAAATGACTTATTTTTATTCCAAATCATCATTAATAACATAAAAGGAATTTTAAAAATTATTAATGAGAACAAAAATCAAAATAAATAAAATATAAAAATAATAATTAAATAGTTAGTAAATAAATATATAGAAAATTATTCCTTTTTCCAATTAATCATTGGGCTACAAAATAAATCAATTTCTTAAGTAAGAAATAAAATTCAATGCACAAATATTTTCATGAAACATATAATAATAATTAGAAAGGCAAAAAATCATAAATTTTTCATTTCAATCAAGAAAATATTATGAAATTTGTTTAAAAAAGTTATAATTTTCACCTTTATGATGTACCATATACATTACTTTAAACATTCAGCCATTAGATTACTTTTCCATGTCATAATTTTTACATAAAAATACATATAAATTGTAGATACATATTATAGGTTACTTTGGGATAATGATATCTACATCACCCATTCTAATGGACTAAAAATACATTCGAATTCAATACCCAATTCACTGGAGGGATAACATGGACAAACCCATCATTGGTTTATAATAGACCCAACCATCATTGGTAAATAATATATCAACCAATATTTGGTTTATACTAGAACCATCAATATTTGGATTATAATAGAACCACCTACCATCATAAATGATTTCCATGAAAGGGCTCATAATCATAAAACATGGAAGACTTCATTTTAATCATGACAGTAAAAAATATTTTATTTACACCCATTAGAAAACATTAATGGATATTGAAATTTCCATTTCATTTCAAAATACCTTTTTGAAAATACTCAAAATTTGATTGGAGAATTTTCATTTGAGTTATTAATGATATATTTTAATAGAATCCTAATATAAATTAATGGTTATATTTCTCGTAAATATCATTGTCAACGTATAGGTTAATACTGGATATTCCATTTCATCATTTTATCAAAACATTCCATATAAAATCCTTAAACAAATTCCTTTTGAGAAACCATTAATGAATCTTAGAAGTGAAATTAAATATAATTTTTTGTTCAATAACATCCATGTAAATAAATATATAATTAGTTTAATGAATATTGAAATTGAATAAAAACATTTAGGGAATAAGTATATAAAACATTTAAAAATAATGTTTCAAAGTAAATTTCCCCTTACATTGAGTATATCTCTTCGCATATGTTTTTTATATTTTATAATAATAAAATTATGTTAATTATTAACATGATTAAAACCCATTCTCTATGTTTTATATGACTTTTTACCTGAAAGTAATCAAATGCTAAATCAATTTATGTTCCAGTTTGAGTTTTCGATGATATTCGGCTCATATATCCCAAATTTCTTTTGTAGGTTGACTATTTTCAAAGTGTTAATTATTTAATAATCTATTGAATATAAATAATGAAATAATTTTAATTTTTAAATTTCAATTATACTTTTTATTCAAACCATAATATATATTTATTAAAAATTAATTTTCATATAGTCATAGAGAAGGTTCACCAAACGTAAGAATGAGTAACATTTCCATTATCATTTATCATAATTGAAATAAGGTAATTAATATTTTATTTTAAAAAATTATAATTATATAATTAAAACCATATTATATCATTAAATTTATATATTTATATCATCTATGTGATGTGGTGATGAAAAATGTGTCACATCACTTCATGGTGGTGGTGGTCTAGACGTATAAACGAACACTGTTATCATTTTTCATTGAACGAAAATGTAAAAAATATAAATTATATATTGTCATTTAAAATTTATAATTATTTAATTATTATAATATATATACTTATTAATTAGATACATCATTTTCAAAATTCATAATATGAGGTAATGGAAAATGAATTACATTCATTCGTGGGGAAGTAGTCTACCTTATACACGAATGCCGAATTCATTTCCCATTTTGATGGAAAAAGATAAGAATGTGGGTTATTAAATTAAAAAAATGAAATATTATAATATATAATATATTATTGTTATTATTTCATCATTTTTAATGTTTATTATAAGGATGTGGAATAATAAATAACTTAATACTATTGGTAAAGAAATAAACCCCCACTTTGACAAATATCTTTAGGTTTTGGACAATATCTTTAAAATAATGGATTTCAAAAAAATAGAATATAGTATGTGATTATGTATGTAAGGGAGGTATTTTATATACAAATTGGATCTTTATGTTTGATTAAATGAGAAGAATATGTCCATTTTATAATAGAGAAGAGTGGATCTTTAAGAATTACTTAAAATATTAAGTTATTATAAATTAATTGTGATATACAAATGGATCTAAATTGAGAATATTATAATATAAGTTGATGAAAGTTTATATAGTCTCAGAAAATAAAATTTGGAAGTGCTTAGATCGAATTTTAACCCTTATTTTCTATTTTATACCCTTTGTCAACCTTTTAAACAATTATAGGAATAAAATTATTCTTTACACTTTATGGGTCAATATAGTTACAAAAAAATGAAAAATTTTCTATAAATAGGCCAGGGTTGATATGAAAAATTATATCCCATTTGATTTTAGGCATATATTATTTTTTCATAATTTTAAATCATTAATTAAATATTAATTGCTATAAAATATCATTAATGTTAATTTTAGAAATATTAATTTAATTTATCTTTGAAAACTAAAATAAAATAATGTTATTAAAATATAATAATATAATAAAACTCTAATTTGTTAAAATTATCTAAATATAACTCATGGAACACTATAACTAACCAATATAATATAATTTTTTGAGTTTTTAAAACATTTTATTTTCTGAACTGTTGAAAGAAGCACAACTGCAGTGTTGCATAACAATTTCAGAAAATTATTTCATCATAAAAAATTCGAAATAAAATTCTGTGATTAAGAAAATAAATTTTATCATTAAAAATTTTATTTTAACCAGAAATATCCTCTTTTTATTTTTAAGTAATAAATTGGAGGTATTAAAACAAAAAGAATGTAATTTTTTTACATTTACTTATATAAAATAAAATAGTGGTTAAAATATTTTCAAATTGTAAAAAAATCTATCTATTATAATTTTATAAGTTTCACAATGATTTATACATGTCCTGTAAAATTATTATAAGTGTAATTATTTTTTATGAGATATTATCAATTTTTGACCCAAATTTCATATTTTAACCACACTTAGGTGTCCTAAATTTATAAAGGTGGCTATTAAAAATGGAAAAAAATGAAAGGGACCTAGTTATGAAATATGGGAATGAAGATTAAAAATATGTTAAATATTTTTTAAGATTACATTTAGAGATGTGGTCGAAATTATTTTAATATTAAACTCAAAATCATTCAATAGAAAATATATTTTCATAAAAAATATTTTTTATGTATAAAATTTCTTTCATACAAAATTCAAGTGTAATTAAAATAATTCAGAAAAATATTATATTATTTATTATCAAAATATACTAAATAAATTTGAAATATATTCTAAAAAATAATTTTACTTTAAAAAATATTTCAATGAATATATAGTTTTCAATTAAAATCGTTATTATTGAATATTTACTGAAATATTAAACATTAAAATAATTTCTGAAAATATCACTTGAAGATAAATTTGATATTATATTTTTTAAAATTATGTTAATTTTATCATAAAAAAATTATAATCAATCAAAAAAGTTATTATAATATTATCATTCAAAAATCCATAATTTTTTTTGAGAGCAAAATTCTTAAGCATATAATGAATGTAATAAAAAGTACTTATTTTCTAATAATTAATCAATAAATTTACATTAGTTTGTACCATTATATGAATTTCAAAATTTTGTTAATCATACATATGCATTCCAATTTAATGACTGGGTTATAATATTTATATTTAAATAATAAAATTGTTTGATTCATTAAGTCTCGATGTTTCATATCTTGTATTCTATCTAACATAGTCATTTAAAAAAAATTGGGATATTACACATATTTTTCATAAGATATTCAAATCAAAGGAGTCATCTAAGATAAATTCTTGTCCCTAACATTAGTATTATCAAAATCATATTTATCTTCCGAATTATAATATATCAAATATATTATAGCCTCGAAAATAATATGATTTTATTATAATTTTTTATATTATAATGATACAATAATTTTTTTGTCATTATTTATTAAATACCTCATAAATTATTAAAATACTATTTTTTGTGTGTTGTGTTGACTACCACATCCACGACATGTCATGTTTGTTTCTTTCATTTCCTTAAAAGGAATAATATATGTATGGTATTAAATGAAAAATATGAATTTTATAACACCATTGAGGTTATTTTGTGTCAAATTTGAGAACATATTAATGATATCATTTGGAAAAAATTATCATTAATTTTATCATTTAAAATAGTATAAGAGATAAATTAAACCTACAATTTAATTATCCACATTATATAAATATTAATTATTTATATTTTTTTTAAAATAAAATATTTTACATTAATTAATAGTTAGAGATCATCATGCTTATGATCTAATGATATTATTAGTAAAACATTTCAAAACATTCTATTGATCATGGTAGGATCATGTTTGTGTTAGTTTAACCACCTACATGAACATAACTATTCATTTATGTCATGGATGGTTATGATAACATATTAAATGGGTAAATGTGATATAAATGAGTGTATAATTTTTTTCATGGACATGTTATGTAACACCCCAAGAATTTATGAAAAATATTCTTTTAATTTCATTAATGTCTTTTGTTGTATGCTACACCAATATTACCTTGCGCTATACGCATCACCGTATTCGCTTGTAGTATACGGAACACTATTCTTGGATCGTGTTACACACAATTTTGATAATAGTTATTCTACGCAACATTGAGAATCTATATATATATATTCAATGTATAAATGAAATATGGTTGGATTATGTTATATGAAACAACGAAGGATTCTTGCACAACACGCAACCCTGACTTCTCTTGCATTACACGCAATCGCGACCTTCCTCGATAGTGTGTGTTGTACGCAATACCAGGTTTTACTAAACAACGATAAATTATTATTATTATTATGAAATAGCCGTTATGAATATTATTAACTAAATTTTGAATTTTATAACATTATTATGCATCTTACACATTTTCTAGAACATGGTATAAGAACAAAATAAATATTTCGGGTAAAATAAGTATTTTTAAAAAAATGTAGTTTGGCTGCCTTTTGATGGTGCACCCACTTTAAATCTAGTTTTTGACATGTTTATAAGTTTAATATGAAAAAATAAAAATCTTCTTTGGAATCATGATATGTAAATTTACTTTGGATAAGTTTTTCATATTATTCTAGTAACTTTCATATTTTGATGAATAGTAAAAACACGCTATATTTTAATTAAAAACAATTTTTTTCATCGCAATAATTTATATGGTTAAATTATAATATTGAATGGTTTTAAAGTATAAATAGAATATATTTTTACCATTTAATATAATGTATGTCATTATCATTGATTCTACCTTGAATTCATAGGATAAATCAATTCAATCTTTTTCAATGTTTTAAACAAAAAGCCGTTTTCTTTCGACAAAGGGATTAATTTTAATTTAATTTCTAAAACATTCATGTATTGAATTTGGAAAAAATGGATTCCATATTTGGAATCAGTGGGTCCAAATTATGTTAATAATATTTTTTTTATTTTTTTGGGAATTATGAATAGTTAATACGGTAAATTTTATTTACCCTAGTTAAAGGTAAATTGGGTGATTAAGGGTAAATATATGATTATAAAATTAACCTAACACCTGCCAAAATCCTATTGGATGACTAAAGGTCGACCCATATCACCTAAGGGTTGGATTAGATTCATTTAATGGACTTTTTTCCATGAAAATAATTTAATTATTATTAAAACAAAAGAATGTGACAACATGTCACTTTCTTAAATATTATAAGTATAATAATTTTAATTTAGTGATATACTTCATGAAACATAGAAAATGAATAGTATCCAGAAAGATAATACAATTATCTACATAATTTGAATTTATTTAGGATTTTTAGGGATTATATTATTATCATTTATTGTGACACAAAGATGATGCAGTAATTATCTTATTAATGAAATATTGACATAATTGATGGTATAAATACCCAAATAAATGTAATTTAAGACATTTTATGTATTAAACTAATTTTATAGGTTAATATGACATGTTAGTATTGATTTAATTAACTTTGTTAGACCTAATCATTCTGTTTTGATATTCACAAAAATCAATTACTAAATAGTGTCAAAATTGACATAAAATAGTTTTTAAAACAAAATTATATTATTAATTGTTATTTTTTTCCTAAAAATCTAAGGTTCAACCAAATTACATAGATAAGGTTATATATATTAATAATAAACAACTTGGGGTTCGTTTGGATTCTTATAGTATGTTTATTAACCTTATAGTATAAGAACACAAGAAGACACGGTAAAAGTAAAATTATTTAGCATAATGTTATATCTAAATGATAAGGTTAAAATAGGAGCCTAAACTTGTCTAAATTCTATTGGATGATGGGATTTCGAACCATACCCAACATAGACTTTAAATAAATCGATTTAGAGCTATTTAAAACTGAACTTGACTTTAAAATAAAATAATATTTTTTGTTTTTCAAAAGGAGCCCCTCTCCTCCCTTATAAAAGGGCACCTCCTCCCTCTCCTCCTCACACCAATTTGAGCCTTCATGCTCGGCCAAACCCTGCCAATATATCCTCTACACTTTCCTAGAGACATCCTAGAGGTCCTGGTCTTCTTAAATGACAAATTTTAGTTCCCTAAAAGAATGTCTCAAAGAAGCACTTCAAAGAAGAGGTAATGTCTGTTACCAATTTTTTCATCTTTATTTATTCTTCCACTTATTCTTTTTTAGATGTTTCATTATGAAGTAATAACATCAGTATCACTCATATACTGATATGTTATTATAAGTATGAAACAAACCTATTTAACCATCTAACCATCCTACGGAATATGAAATCACCGCGCGGCCGTACGTACGGAATACCGTCTCCACAACGGGATGAGATTCATTCTCCACGTTAACCATTCATGAATGATTATAAATTATATATAATAAGTAATCATGAAATATATGACATAATAATGATAATGGATATATTTGTATATATATGTGTGTCATCTACTTAATTCCATTCAACTCAATAAGGAAACGAAAATAGCGTTCATGCGTACGTACGGCCTGCCGTCTCCATGAACGGTGTATTTCATTCCATTTATAGATCTATTATATATATGTATATTATGAATATATATTATATATAAATCATGTTTTATATTCTGGAATTATATAATCGTGATCAATGTAATCATATGAATAATTACAAGTCAAAACACGGACGACAAATGAAACGATTTTACCCAAAGCACTCTTTAACATGGAATTTACAAAAGAACGGGTAATATAAAGTCATAAGTGAACCATATATTATATCATAACAATGAATATGATTCTGTAATAAGTCAATGACATTATTTAAATCATTATACATTAGGTTCGGATACATACGAAGTATATCGGACATAAGGTAAGGGATAATTGTGCAAATCTCATTTTTTATTCGATATTGCTTATACGTAAGTATTTACTGGGGTTATTGTTATCATCCATGTACATGTTTTCTAAAAGTGTTTTTATGTATTTTTAAAGTCCTTTTTACCCATTTTTTACTTTTACTACATGGTATGTATGGAATATTTCTTTTTTTTACATTACGAGTTACTTTTTTGACTTTTCCGGCAAAAGTACGAGAAGAATGTTTTTTTAACTTATACGGAACGAATGGATTTTTACGGTTTTATAAAGCATTATTTTCCGGAAGCTTACTCCAAAATATTTCATTACTATTTTCAAAAAAATCCTTTTCTTTTAAAATTTCATGACATTTTGTAAAAACTGAATAATTTTGAAGAAGAAAGGATATTTTCCTCAAGAATTCATTTCAAGTGTTTTATCAAAACCATTTTCCATCTAAGATGACATTATTTCGTATGTGTATGTTTCAAGTATAATGTCCCTATGATTTACATGGTTTCACTTTTCTTATTATGAAATCCATTTCTTTTATATGGATTATGTGATGATGGGATGATGTTTATGAAACCCATTTTATTTATTGGGTTATTATGAATGATGTATGTTTATTTTGGGGCACAAGTATGAATGATTTCATTATGATATGGGTGGGACCTATATCTCCCTCCAATTAATTAGGTAAAGATTTTATATCTCATGAGATAGACATGGCTGGAACGGCATGTTATACTGGTTCAGTAAAACAGGACTGAAACGAGGAATGAACTCGGTTCAAAAATGGACATTGTCCACTAAGATAGTCTTGTCAATAAGTCTTGACTAATAATAAATTATTCTCTATGATTATGTGTGTAATCCACAATGTTTCATGTTTTAAGTTATGATTATTGGGATTTCATTTCACTACTATGATTTGTCCCATGTTATGAAATTATGCGCTCTTTTGCAGGTTAAGATTTCCAAAATGTTATGTTCTTATATGATGTGATTTATATTTCTTCTGTTTACCCTTACTGAGCATTTGAGCTCACCCTTTTATGTTTTCTTTTCCCCAGGATACAAAGAAAGGTTTTAGGTAAAAAAAAGATCTTTATGGGAGATGTTGAAGATATTTCACCACGATTAGAAGATTATATTCCGAGTTTCCAAAGACACTAAACTATTACGATCCTTGTGTGTGTATTTTTGTTATGTACTAAGTATTCCACAAAAGTAATGTAACGTCCATCTATATCAAGCTTCGGTTCTCTACAGTCGGTATCAGAGGAAAGGTTTAGTTAACCATTGGAAACTAGGATGCGAAAACGTTAGTGAGATCCCTAGAGATATATCTAAGGGATGTCCCTAAGGATAAATATACATATAGGATACAGTCCTAGAACTACAGTAACGATCATAGAATTTAACCAAAGACGATAGATATTGAGTATACTCCCCCTTTACTAAGTTGTTTTCCCTAGCATGATTGTTTCCTCTTACACTATTCTTTTTGGGTTATAGAAAATGGCTGGAAATAGGAAGATTCACGATAATGGAGGATATGATAGACAATGGAATGATTTTCTTCATGAGAAGCCAAATGAAACGGGATCTGGAGGTCCAAACATCGTTATTATACATAATCAGTAATCTCATAATATGATCAATAATCTCAACTTTCGCAAGTTTCCCTACTTAGATAATAAGAGAAAGATGGAGTTTTATGACGATCATAGAGGAAAGAATGTTCAATTTCCCTCATGTAAATCATGTGGGAAGAGGCATCAGGGAGATTGTTTCAAAGGAACTGGAAGATGCTTTGGGTGTGGAAAAGAACGACACAAATCCAGCAAGTGAAAAGGAAAATGATCAGTTAACACCATGGACAAGGATAATGGTATTGCTAGGACATCAACAATGATTAGATGTTTTAAATGAGGAATGTACTGCAATTATGCAAACCAATTCCCTAATGGAAAATCTCATAAAGAGAATCAGCATGGTCATATGGGTAGTATTTATGTGGATGATGATGAGGAGACTACAAATGATATATGAGCTGAAACAAGTGTTGAAGCTCAGTCGGTTGTTTTAGAAGTTAGTGGAATGATTGTATGTTTATCGAGAGTTATGTTGTATAGCTAATGGTACTATGGAATAAAGAATCATCTAAGGATTGTTACACTATTGTTATTCCTAATATTATTTGAAAGTACATGTTGAATTGTACCAGTAACCATGGAAGGTTATTCAGATATATTTGTAAAGTAGATGATATGAGCATAATGAAGGAATAAGAAGATAATGAGATGTTTGATTGTATTCATGATCTCATGATTGATTTAAGGACTATGTGATATCATCGTTTGAGTATATAGAATTTTTAGGATTTTGGTATGTGGAAAGTGTTAACTTTTAACTGCATTCATGTTTTCACTATGGTTAAACGAGTATTCATTTTCAAGAGAATACATGATTAAGGTATTCACATGATTGGAATGTGACCAATAAGATATCTGGGGGATAAATGATGATATTCGCGTTCTTGGTTGATGACATTTCTAGTAATCGTTTTCTTTATTCTATGAGATTGGACCGATGTATTTTAGATAAGCCTAAAGATTGGAATGAATTATGTTGTACATAAGTTAGTATTGTTTAAGGATAGGACTTTTTTTTGATATTATTGATGGGATGTTATAGTAATGTAGTTTTAGAAAAAGGACAGTAGGACGGGCGACAACCCATCACGTCGGACAAGGCTGTGGGAATCGAACCCACAACCGAAATGTGATTGGCCTTTATCGCCTACCACTGGCCTACAGAAAGTCCCTGTTTAGTAGAAACTAGTTTTATTATATTAAGCAGTATAATATAAGAAGTATAAGACCATTTTAGGAACCATATATGATTAATCTCACTATAGATGTACTTACGTATTTTTTTGATAACTTTTCTAACCTTTTGTTTGAGACAGATTGAATGACCCCTCATTCTATCACATGATCTGCTAACACATCACGAATGACAAATTCAACTTCATTTCTTTAAGAGATGAAGTGGAAATTGTCCAAAGAACGACTAACTGTGAGACTATACCAAAATCACGAAAGTATTTCTTCTAATTCCAATTTCATCAACTTTAGGGAAATGATCTTGAAAACAAAAAATGTTGTCCTAGTGATCTTATATCTAATGAATCAGATAGTACCTTAGATCATTACAAATTTATGGCTTTGTGATTGTTGGCTTTTCCAAAGCCATGTTCTCTACCACTCTCCATCAGAACATGATGGTTATATTTTTCTTCCATATCCATATTTTCATCTATGTTCTCCTACGTGGAAACCCAGTGATGAGTTAATTTGGGTAACCGTTACATTTCATACTTTATTTTTTAAATCCATGTTTTGGTATTCCTTTTTACGATGTGGGTTTCTATTAAACAAACTTTCGAGTAGTAAACCATTTATAACCCCGATGAATTTCGAGGGAGAAATTCATTTTAAGGGGGTAGAATGTAACACCCCGATATTTTATGAAAAATATTTTTTAATTTCATTAATGTCTTGTGTTGTATGCTACACCAATATTACCTTGCGCTATACGCAACACCATATTAGCTTGTAGTATACGCAACACTATTCATGGATCGTGTTACACACAATTTTGATAATAGTTATTCTATGCAACATTGAGTATCTATAAATATATTCAATGTATAAATGAAATATGGTTGGATTCTATTATACGAAACAATGAAGGATTATTTCACAACACACAACCCTGACTTCGCTTGCATTACACACAATCACGACCTTCCTTGATAGCGTGTGTTGTACGCTATACCGGGTTTTACTAAACAATGATATATTATTGTTATTATTATTATGAACTAGCCGTTATGAATAGTATTAACTAAATTTTGAATTTTATAACATTATTATTCATCTTACACATTTTCTAGAACATGGTATAAGAACAAAATCAATTTTTCGGGTAAAATAAGTATTTTTAAAAAATGCAGTTTTTCCGCCTTTTGATGGCGCACCCACATTAAATCCAGTTTTTGACATGTTAATAAGTTCAATTTGACAAAATAAAATTCTTCTTTGGAATCATAAAATGAAAATTTACTTTGGATGAATTTTTCATATTATTCTGGAACATTCATATTTTGATGAATAGTAAAAACACGGTATATTTTAATTAAAAACAACTTTTTTCATCGCAATAATTTATATGGTTTAATTATAATATTGAATGGTTTTAAAGTATAAATAGAATATATTTTTACCATTTAATATAATTTATGTCATTATCATTGATTCAACCTTGAATTCGTAGGATAAATCAATTCAATCTTTTTCAATGTTTTAAACAAAAACCCATTTTCTTTCGACAACGGGATTAATTTTAATTTAATTTCTGAAACATTCGTGTATTGAATTTGGAAAAATGGATTCCATATTTGGAATAATTGGGTCCAAATTATGTTAATAAGCTAATTTTATTTTTTGGGGAATTATGAATAGTAACTATGGTAAATTGTTTTTACCATAGTTAAAGGTAAATCGGGTGATTAAGGGTAAATATAAGATTATAAAATTAACCTGACACCTACCAAAATCTTATTAGATTACTACAAGTTGACCCATATCACATAAGGGTCGTATTAGATTCATTTAATGGACTTTTTTCCAGGAAAATAATTTAATTATTATTAAAACCAAAGAATGTGACAACATGTCACTTTCATAAATCTTATAAGTATAATAATTTTAATTTAGTGATAAACTACATGACACTTTAAACATGAATAGTATCAAGAAATATAATACAATTATATACATCATAGGAATTTATTTAGAATTTTTTGGGATTATATAATTATTATTTATTGTGACATAAAGATGATGCAGTAATTATCTTATTAATTAAATATTGACATAATTGATGTTATAAATACCCAAATAAATGTAATTTAAGACTTTTTATGAATGAAAAAAAAATTTATAGGTTAATATGACATGTTATTATTTATTTAATTAACTTTTTTCGAACTAATCATTCTGTTATGAATTTCACAAAAATCAATTACTAAATAGTGTCAAAATTGACATAAAATAGTTTTTAAAACAAATATTATATTATTAATTGTTATTTTTATCCTAAAAATATATGGTTAGGACAAATAACATATATAAGGTTATATATATTAATAATAAACAACTTGGGGTTCGTTTGGCTTCTTATAGTATGTTTATTAACCTTATAGTATAAGAACACAAGAAGACACGGTAAAAGTAAAATTATTTAACTCAATGTTAAATATAAATGAGAAGTTTAAAATAGGAACCTAAACTTGTCTAAATTCTATTGTATAAGAGGATTTAGACCCATCCCAAACTTAGCTTCTAAATAAATCAATTTGGATCTATTTAAAACCGAACGTTACTTCATAATAAAATAATACTTTTAGTTTTTTCAAAGGAGCCCCTCTCCTCCCTTATAAAAGGGCACCTCCTCCCTCTCCTCCTCACAACACTTTGAGCCTTCTTGTTCGGCCAAACCCTTCCAATTTATCCTCTCCACTTCCATAGAGACATCCTAGAGGTCCTGGTTATCTTAAAAGAACAATTTTAGTGCCATAAAAGGAAGTCTCAATGAAGAACTTCAAAGAAGAGGTAATGTCCGTTACTGATTCTTTCATCTTTATTTCTTTTTCCACTTATTCTTCCTTAGATGCTTCATTATGAACTAATAACATCACTATCACTCATATACTGATATGTTATTATAATTATGAAACAACCCTATTTCACCATCTAACCATCCTACGGAAAATGAAATCACGGCGCATGCGTACGTACGAAATACCGTCTCCACGACGCGATGAAATTCATTCTCCATGTTAACCATTCATGAATGATTATAAAGTATATATAATATGTAATCATGAAATATATGACATAATAATTATACTGTATTTATGTGTATATATATGTGTGTCATCTACTTAATTCCATTCAACTCAATAAGGAAATGAAAATAGCGTTCATGCGTACGTACGGCCTACCGTCTCCATGAACGGTGTATTTCTTTCCATTTATCGATCTATTATATATATGTATATTAAGAATATATATTATATATAAATATTTTTTTATATTCTGGAATTATATAATCATGATCTATGTAATCATATGAATAATTACAAGTCCAAACACGGACGACAAATGAAACGATTTTACCCGAAGCACTCATTAACATGGAATTTACAAAAGAACGGGTAATATAAAGTCATAAGTGAACCATATATGATATCATAACAATGAATATGATTTTTTAATAAGTCAACGACATTATTTAAATTATTATACAGGAGTTTTGGATACATACGAAGCATATCAGACATAAGGTAAGGGATAATTGTGCAAATCTCATTTTTATCCGAGATTGCTTATACGTAAGTATTTATTGGGGTTATTGTTATCATCCATGTACATGTTTTTTAAAAGTGTTTTTAAGTATGTTTAAAGTCCTTTTTACCCATTTTTTACTTTTACTACATGTTATGTAAGGAATCATTCTTTTGTTTACGTTATGAGGTACTTTTTTAACTTTTCCGGCAAAAGTATGAGAAGAATGTTTTTTTAAATTATATGGCAAGAATGGATTTGTACGGTTTTATAAAGCCTTATTTTCATGAAGCTTCCTCCAAAATATTTCATGAATATTTTTTAAAAAATCCGTTTCTTTTAAAATTTCATGACATTTTGTAAAAAGAGAATGATTTTGATAAAGAAAGGATATTTTCTTCAAGAATTCATTTCAATAGTTTTATCAAAACCATTTTCCATCTAAGATGACATTATTTCATATGTGTATGTTTCAAGTATAATGTCTCTATTATTTACATGGTTTCACTTTTCTTATTATGAAATCCATTTCTTTTATATGGATTATGTGATGATGGGATGATGTTTATGAAACCCATTTTATTTATTGGGTTATTATGAATGATGTATGTTTATTTTGTGGCACAAGTAAGAATGATTTAATTATGAGATGGGTGGGACATATATCTCCCTCCAATGCATTGGGTAAAGATTTTATATCTCATGAGATAGACATGGTTGGAATGGTAGGTCATACCGGTTCAGTAAAACAGGACTAAAACGAGGAATGAACTCGGTTCAGAAATGGACTTTGTCCACTAAGATAGTATTGGAAATGAGTCTTGACTAATGAGAAATGATTCTATATGATTATATGTGTATTCCACAATGTTTCATGTTTTTAGTTATGATTATTGGGATTTCATTCCACTACTATGATTTGTCCCATGTTATGAAATTAAGCTCTCTTTTGCAGGTTAAGATTTCCAAAATGTTATGTTCTTATATGATGTGATTAATATTTCTTTTGTTTGCCCTTACTGAGCATTTGAGCTCACCCTTTTATGTTTTCTTTTCCCTAGGATACAAAGAAAGTTTTTAGGTTTAAAAAAAGGAAGATCTTTATGGGAGATGTTGAAGATCTTTCACCACAATTAGAAGATTATATTCCGAGTTTCCAAAGACACTAAACTATTACGATCCTTGTGTGTGTATTTTTGTTATGTACAAAGTATTCCACCAAAGTAATTTAATGTACATGTACGTTAATTTTAGGGTCTCTACAAGTAACATTAATATATAATTCATTAATTTAGATAACACCCTCCATTTATCAAAACTCACAAAAACATGCATATTATCGATTTCATATTCAATGATAAATATTAAAACACTCATACAGGATTTTGAAACATAATAAATTTATATAATTCAACATTAATAGTAACATTAAAAGACTACTCATAAATAAATATAACTGAATAATGATAATGAACATCATTATTATGAAACTAGTTAGAAAAAACAAAACTATTGACACCTAATGTGAAATGTCAGATGAATTCAATAAAATAATTACTATTTATGTAATTTATGAATAAAAATATATATGATAATGGTCATAAATGTTTATATTAATATAGATATGTTTTTGATATATGATATTCAATTAATTAAATTTAATTCAAGATAAGAGGTAACTATTTCAATATCAATTTCCAATCATTGAAACATTTATATTTTATACACTATGTTCAATTTTACATGGTGTACTCACCACCTCATTTTAATATTTATATCATGGTACTCATATATATCATGATATTTAATATCACATTTCACATTAAATTTCTCATGTGATTTTTTCTCATTGTTCCAAAGGTAGTAAGTGTTTCTAATATTAATGTTACCAATGCAGTAAGATATATCTTCCAAATTTGTCTCCATTGAGACAAGTATTTTATTTATGAACCTATATTCGTTTTTTCATGTATACGTACTTTTTGAGATATTGAATCATGAATCCATTTTTTCATCTTATATTTTTATATAAATCCTTTTTTATCACTCTAGGGTATCATATCCAAAATTTTCTAAATCCAAATGGGTTTTCATTATTTCAATTTTAGTTATTTTAGACATAACATATTATGTGCACCATGTTTCTAGTGTATTATGTATTCATCTCCCATGAATGTAATTTTATAATTATCCTTGTTTTTCATGGGATTTATTTTTCAAATAATGTTTAATTATTTTTCTGTCTATAATTAAGTTGACTCCCCATTTTTATTGTGTTTTGGTAATTCCAATTAAATTCATTGTGTTATAATCATTATTTTATAAAATTTTAAATAATTTAGTTAAATTGTTCCATGTTTTATATTATGTCATATTCTATCATTGTTTTTTGGGATAAATATTCATAAAATAATTTTTTGGATGATTATTATTCACTTTTTAGGGTATTGTTTTTGAAACCATTCACTTTTCTTCTCTAGATAGATTGATATCATTTTATTAATGTATTAACTTATTATTATAAGAATTTCTATGTACGATATGATGATCCTATTTTACATAATTCAAATTGTATGAAGATAACCAGTAAATAAACTTATATTCATAACATTGTGAGTCATATTGGAATTCATCATGATTATTGACTTCCAATAACAAGTTTATCATGAGTTTATATACCATATTCTTAATTATATGGATAGACATATTTTTTTCACTAAAAGTTTCCTTATGTAATGGAATGAATTTTTTTTACTCTTATATTGAATTCACAGTATTTAAAGAAGTGAAGGGTGGGGGATTAAATTATATAGACTCAATATGAATAAATAGGTCTTCTGAGATAAAATATTTTTTGTTTCGGGGTAACAATATTCCCATATTAAGATATAATTTTGGCATAAGGCATTGACTGTTTGATGCCTTTCCAATGGTCTTGATGTAACATAATGTGTTTTAGTACAAGGGCTTCAAATTGTGTTTTTTATTAATAAAATTATCTATTCCATCATTTTGATATAAGTATTATTTATATACATGTTTTCATCAATTATAATTCTCATAACATGCTCCTAGATTAAAGAAGATTGTATATTCATGTTTTTTACCTATTCCAGATATAATATTAATTCCTTAATTATACATTTTTTTCAATAATTTTACATTATCGTTAATAAGTTCTTTATCTCACCCGCTACTAATATCTTCACTCTCTAGAATAGAAATTATGTCATTACACATGACATGTTTAGAACTATCGAAAGTGTGGTGGTATTTGTGAGATATGATGATGACTACATATAGATTATTCAATTTCATATATAATGAAAAAAATTCTCATTGATACAAATAACATTGGATTTATTAGTTTATTGTGTGTAATAATTATCTAAATATTCAAACATAAAAATATCCTTGATATGTAATTGATTCATAACAAATCATCTTTTTTGTAACTATAGATGCTAAATTCCAGGATTTTACATCTGGTATCAAAGATAGTATATAAATTATCAATTTATTTGACTATATCATTGAGTGAATTTCATAGAAAGCACATGGAGACTATATTTATTATATACTCAATGAGGTATATAATTTCTTCAACATCTATGTACTACCAGGGAATTGAATTATCTCCCTTAAAGTGTTCATGTATCACTACACACATAGAGTCCAACTCATGGATTACTTTTAGATGGTCAATTAAAGAGGATGTGTTAACTAAACACAAACATTTCAGGACTCCAAGATCCTAAGATTCATATATATAACACACTCGGTCTTTCATACAAAAATATCACACATTTTTAGATAAATATTCCAAACATTCCACAAATACTCACTTGATGACCATAAAGGTTTAGTGACTTTTGATATTGGATTTACAAATTCATATTTGATGAAATAACTAAAATATCTCTCTTAAAATTATCTTCACATTTTGTAATATTCTTTAACATATACTCTTTTATACTTTTATTTATAACCATGGAAAGTAAACATTGGAATAGGGGAGCTCAAATGTACAATACGAGTAAAAATTGGAGATATCAATTGATTATCATATGAAAGAATTTAAAAATCATAAGTGAAATAGATCTTGATTATAATGTTCAATGATCCTAACCAACATATCATTGACTGTAAACATGATTAATAGAATAAATCATCATCACATAAAAATATAGGATTCATATGAGTGATTAATCATCATAAATTAATCATCGACCATGATTTCATGTCATATAAGTGTGGAACCATCATAAGTATAGAAAACAGTTTATATGTTACAGGTAACTACAGTGACCATAAAATCACAATGGATTCATATTCAACACATATTTTCCATCATTAGTTCATGAAAATGGACTTGATTATCATAGTGGATCAAACACATTGAATTATTTCACATAAAAGATCAAGCACATTGACTTCCTTCCCATAAAGGATCAAGAACATCAACTAGTTTCCCATAATTATCTCATGAAATATAATATTTTACCCAATGAATTGGATGGATATATAATATTACTCCCACCTATCCCTTAATAAAAATCATATATATTTTTATTCTAAAATCATTAAAAATTCATCACATCTTCATATAAAAAACAAATGTAAATGGGTAACACCCCGACCCCAGAAGCTTAGAACCAGTGTATTATTTTATTACAATGGTATTATTAGAAGGAATCAAATCCAAAAGGACTGATAATTTTAGCAGTCATGGAAATCCATATTACATACACAATACACATAATACATTGTAAAATATTAATTACAAACATGAAACATAATAAAATGAAATAAAATACATTATTGAATTCTTGTTGAATGATTTATTCTTTATAATGAAAGTATATAAAACAAAACAAGGTGAGAAAAAATGCCCAGTAAGAGAAAGTCAAATGTAATAAATAATTAATCAATGAGAATAAATCAACATATAAAGGTAAGGGACTGATAAATCATGTCATTAAAATAACATGATTTGGAAAAATCAATTATGAAATTTAAGAAACTGAATGAAGTTCCATTCAATCATAAAACTAATAAATATAATGCATCTATATATATTTCAACACAAAATCTCATCTATAAGTAATAACTAATTAAAAATTAAATAAATTCATAATTATTTGATGTCATGTATAAGACACATGAAATCATATACTGTCAATACATTTTACCAGATGGCTTATAAACTATGGATAGAAACATATTTAATTTTACCATCATATTTTTCTCCTGAGAACATATTTATTTTGTAAGGATTCACACTTAAACATTACTTAATCTTGAGATAAGTTATTAATTTTACTTTAATTCACATAGAGGATCTGTTATAGTTTAGATATTTATAGTATTAGGCCATAAATCAGACAGAACAACTAAAATATTACAATGTGTACACTACTACAAACTATCCATTTTTTTATAAAAAGAGAAAATTTTAAAAGAATCATGGTTTCATTTCATGTTTAAACATCATATATTTTCTGTGATCCCATCCTTTACTATATACTTCTTTAAAACCTATGAAAAACATTTCAATCATGGGATGAGAAAGAAAATACCATTAATGGGTACACAAAGAAGGTAAACTATTATCCTTGTGAAAACATATAAACCATGAATACATTTTCATAATGTAATAATTTTCACCTTTTTGAAGTAGTAAATACTCTATATTGTATATATGGTCATTTTGACCCTTTTACACTGAAAAGATTACATAAAACCCATAGAAGGAGATATTTAACATATTAAGGTATGTTAGGACATAAACATAATTAAATATAATAACCAAACCATTGACCTCCAAACATATAAATAAATCAAATAACCAAACATCTGACTTCCATACCCGATGTATTGATGGTTATAACATAACCACCCATCCATGGTTTATCACGGAACCACCCATCTGCGGTTTATCTTGTAATAACCCCTCTTTGGATTATCACATATCGAACCATAAAATTTCCACTTATAACTATATAATCATATCACATAAAATATTTTAATTATCAACATTTTATTAATAAAATTTTATATCAGAATAAATCTTTCCAAGATATTAAAATTTTCTATGTATTTTCAAAACCATTTAAAACATTTACTAAAGATACTTTTTAATCAATGTATCACATACCAAATTGAACAATTTGAATTACATAGACATTTTAATACATTAATTTGAATATAATTAAATACATAAAAACTATTTTGAAGACATGGAGTTGAAATAGATGTTTTTTGAAGAATAAATGTTTGCAAAATTTAAAACAATGTTTTAGTTAATGATTACCTTGCCACTAGAGAAACAGATGAATAAAAATCATGATTCAATAACACAAATAAACCGTTAAATATAATGAGAATATTCCAATTCATGTTATAAAATGTCAAAAAAGTTGTATATTCTCCTTATAGGAAAATGATGGTCCAAAACATCAAGATGTGCCTCCATGAAAGGATATTGAGATGAAATCCCATACCAAGATCATATAATTAGATTAAAGATAATTCAATGAAATAATTATGTGTAAAAAATATAAACACACCCAATATAAGTGGATATTTAGTTTAAATCAATATGGGGAAACTCAAACATAATTTTGATAAAACAAAACAAATGGCATGGATATTTAACTCCATAAATTGAAATCGAGTAATGATTTCCCTTAACTTGAGTCTGAATCATCATGTATAATCATTATGATCCTGAATAAATAACACAGACTCATTTAAACCTTCATTAGAACCAAATTATTGAGTTTATTATTCCTTTAATATTACTTATTACATCTTTATAAAAATTACATATGTATTTATGTTCATATCAGAAGTTTTGTCAATATCGGGTACTTGATTCAAAAAATGAACATGTATGATGTAAATAGTCTATAAAATATTAATTCCATCATATCTAGAATAGTATTCATGATATATTAATAACATTTATAAATTAATCATAGTTTTTAAATAAAACTGTTAATTATTGTAATGAAAAATGAACAATGTTATAATCATGGAGAATGTAGGTCGTACGTACGCATGAGTAAGGCATACATTTTCGTAGCTCGTTTTGGAAATAAGATAATTATCATTTTATATATTCATAATGATCATGATGTTGTTATAATCATTATAATAATATAACTATACTTATATATATCATAAAATTTATATAATTAATCAAAATGAGTAACACTGATTCGTCGAGCTGATATTATATAGGTACACATGATTGACTTTATCATTTTTAAACACATTGAAGTAAGATAATAATTGGCCCATTTTTATTTTATAATGATTAATATTTTATTGACATAACATATGAACATTAATTATATTTATATAACCATTCATGAGAGGTAGTTATGGAAAATAAATTAGACCGGTTCATGGAGATGATAGTTCACACGCACGCACGAACGATTAATTCATTTCCCATTTAATGGAAGTGGACATGGAATTAGGTAGCGATAATAACATAATAAAATCTATGTATATTAATTATACTACACTAATTATATCATCATGGTTGTATGTGATTTTAATGTTGTGGATGAAGAGATGATATAGAAACAATTAATGAAAATGATACCCCTTCATTAGTTGATCACGATTGAATGACACCTTACCACCTCTAAGAAGGGTGTTCAGAATAAACTAAGGATTCCAGAATGTGGGAAATTTTTGTAAGAAGAGTTTTGGATATATAGTGGTATAAAAATGGGTTATTTAATTGTGAATATTAGAGAAGATATGATACCTTTTTATCATAGAGGAAAGGGGCATCATTGGAAAGTCTTAAATTATTAAAATAATATAAATTAATTTTTTAATTCAAAATGCTCCAATTTGAGAAATCTCAAATATAAGATTTAGATAGGTCTAAATCCATTCATCCAGTGCTTTTTTGACTCGTATTTATTTTATTTTAATCCTTATCTTCTAGTTTTACCTTAATTATTCTTTTTTAATTTTAATTGTTGTACTAACATTTTAATTATTATGATTATTTTAATTTTACATATATGGTGTAAATTTTAGATAATTGGATAATTAATTATCATTTATACCTTCTCCTAGTCACATTTTTATTTTAAAATATATTTATTATTTTTTAATAATATAATAAATTACTATTCTTTAAAACATCAATAATGTCATGTATTACACTATTCATTTTATTGAATTTAAATAAAATACAAATAGAGAGATTAAATTGATGAAGAGCATTGAATAGTATTTAAAAATGGATTATTAACTTATAAAAATCATTTATGACTTAAATTATTTAAATTAATATTTAATTTAATATTTTCAATATTTTTTTTTATTCCTTCATTAATAAATCAATCTATGCATCATCAATGTGTCATAATTAAATTTAATTATTTAATGTAAAAAAATTATAAATAAAAACCATGATGTAGGAAATCGTTTTATATTTATTATTAATATATATAGTAAAATATATCACATATACAAACCCATATTAATTTTTTTTATTAAGAATATTTATGTCTGTAACATATTTTCCTTTACTTAAAATTAAATGGTGTAAGTGTCATAATCACACCCAGGAGGAATAAAAATTCCAAATTTTCATCCCAAGGGTTGTCTTTTTGGCCATATGTTCTCCAATAGTATTATGGCTTGTGTAAGGGGATTTTTATATTATTATAATACACTTTTTTCTCTTGTTTACCTGATTTACCCTTTAACTATGCTAAATAACTACAACTACTAGTGTAACAAAAAATATTGTCCAAAAATAAATGGACCTATTTACAATATTTGGAACATCTGATTCCAAATTTTCACTCTATTTATAAATATTCAGAACACATAAATTATAGTAATTTATATAAAAACAATTCTCATTGTCAAAATGAAAAACATGTTTTTTAAAGTAAGAGCTATTAAAATATTGAGAACTGTTTATATCACATTAAAATTGTAAATTACATCCAATGACCCAAATTTGATTAAATGATAAAAACATAACCCAAATAAAATTTAAAACCTATAAAAAATATAATCTATCAATACCAATAGATTATAGAAAAATGATTTTTTGAATTAAAATGCACTATTTTTCACAATTCATTAAAATATGAATTTTAACAAAAAATACCAAAATTTCGACCAATGTCAATCTGGATGTCCTAATTCTAAATAAGAAGACTATTTTTTAAAATATAACTTATAAAATTGTCCAAAACAATATTTTAAATGGGTTCTCCATCAATAGGCGGTAAGACTGCATTTTTTGGTAAAATAGTACATTTATTTGATAAATAGAATTTTTTCTTATATCATTTCTAGAAAACATATAATATGAATTTTAAATATTACATTGAATATATAAAATATATGTTTCAATAATAAAATACATTAATAGTTGAGTTATTATTTTACAAACTCACATATTTTCACTCAAATAGTATTTCATATAAATGTTTCTACTAAAAATGGGATATATTTTCATTTATAAATTATTTTTCAAAAAATAATTAATTATATAAAAGGGTAAACGATTTTTTCCTAAATAAATTAATTATATTTATTATCTCAATTCAAATGGATAGGTTATAATGATAACATTTATAAAATACAATTTAGTTGTTTGTTTAAGCTCGATGTAGCATATCAAGTATGCTATTTAATGTAATGATTCATTTTTAAAACTCTAAATGTTAAATACTCACCTTTAATTAATTTAGTCCTTAAATTTTGATTGTGGGATAAGTAACTAAGGTATGTCTTTTAAAAGTAACTTTATTTCAAAACAACAATAAAAAAGGGTTAGTAAAAATACAACTTTAGAAGAAGGAAAGAGAAGTGAAAAGGTGGCTCAAGATAACACATTCTAGGATTACATGTATGAAAACATGGATTTTTAAGAAAAAATAACCATATTTTTATGATGAGGAGTGATAGAAAACATGATCAAGAATAATGTTAACCCTAAAAAACAACAATCTTGTGATGGGTTAAATTTTCATTGATTTCATAGAAGGAAAAGTAAACATAAAACTTTTTTGTTTTAAGATCTTTTTAATATAGTTGAGGAAATATTTTAATATTTATAATAAGAATATAATTAAATATATTTATTGATATGTAGAGTTTTATTCATTAATCTAATTCCACCACAAACTAATATTTTTTCTATTTTTATGTCACACTGTCTACATGTTTTCCTTCTTGAGAATTATTATAATTATTATAACATTACCAAAAATGAGATAAATTCTCAAAAATAACCATTAAATATTTTAACCTCGTATTTTATTTCATACATTGCATTTTTAATTCTAAAAACTAATAACCCACAATTTCTTCACAAGTGAATGTCTCCAAAAATACAATTAGTCACCTAAATATTTCAGATCATAGAGCCTAAAAAGTGGCTGTGAAGACATTGATCTTATGACCAAACATAAAATTATAGACCCATAATGATATCCTTAACTATTAAGAAAACATCCCAATCTCCAATGTTTTCAAAAAAATACTCCAATACCAACTATAAGGGCGCAATGTTAAACATTGCGTAATCTTGAGATAAGTCAATAATTTGAATTCAATCCATATCAAGGATATTTTTAGGATTATATATTAAGTGAATTGTGCCATAACTTGTACATAAAAACTCAAATATTACAATGTGGATGCTTATACTCACTATCCAGTTTTTCATAAAACAAGAACATTTAAAAAGAAACATGGTTTCTTTTAATGTTTAAACATCATAGTTTTTTCTTGATTCTGTCCATTACTCAATACATCATTAATCCTTGGGAAAAAATTTCAATTTAATGATGAGTATAATGATCTCGGTAAGGGATATTGAAAAATTGAAAAATGGTAGCCCTGCAAAAACATGTAGACAATGAGTACTATTTCATAAAATAATTATTTTGACATATATAAAGTAGTAAATACTCTTCACTAATTATAATCTCATTGTGTACCCTTTGTAACCAAATCATAACTATAAAACCCATATAAACAATATAACATATAATGATATCTTGTGACCTAAACATATATAAATTATGTGACCATTGTCATGAACCAGCCCGGGTCGACCCTGAACCGGTCACCCGAGCCGGTCCGCGGCAAGTCCCGAGGGGCGTTCCCGATCCCCCCGGGATGGCAACAAGTGCCGGGCATTAAAATTTTGATCGTTGGGAACGATTTCAGCCCAAACAAAAAAAAAACAGGATCGAAAGAAAGAATATAAACTAAACAAACTGACAAACACTAAAGACATAAACAACTATACCACGACATACCTCCATGTGACCTCGCGGGTCACCACCCAACTACAACCAACATCGCTCCCACACTGAGCGACTCAAGCAGGAGAACCTGAACACAAGGAACCTGCAACTGAAAGGGTAAAAGATAGGCGTGAGCACAAAAGTACTCAGTAGGTGAGCCCCACAACAAATCCCAATGCATCGCCAGTAAATAAAGAATCTACATAATCCAGGTTTGAACTTTAATGTATAAAAGTAAGTTTTCATAATGCTTTACTTGAAAATCAAACACGAGACATTTCCCTTATTCCTTTTTGAAAGTTAATTCCCTTTCATCAGTTTTAAACTAATTCTAAAAAGCAATGTGTTACATTTTCAAATATTACCCAAAGAGAGTAAAGCATTTTCATTTGAGAACCATTTTTCCAAAGTCTAACAGTATAGGCTGTGAAGGATGACTGAAAGTAAACAAGTAGGGAAAACAAGTGCAAGAAAAGGGTAAACAAGCAAGGAAAACCATGTGCAAGAAGAAATAAACCAGAAGTTATCAGCAATAACCATGGGCGATCCTGGACATCCCTAGAAAACCCCTGGACGTACTCGGGTTCAGACTACCTGCCGACGTGGTACTCCATAGTCAATAACCACCTGGCCGCCCTAACAAACAACCAGTGGCACATCCCTCCTGGCCTGTCCACAACTCCAGGGGGTACTAACCCGTCTAATCAGGGTTAGCAAGCAACCGTCACTCGATAATCTACAAGACGCCTAGGAACCCATGGTGGTTTTAGTAACACTGTGTAAGTGGGAGTCCCACGCACGCGTGACTCATCTCACCACACTTGCCAACCCCTTACATGGACATCGCTACACGACAACCCTCGAAGGGAAGTCCCCCTGTAGAGATGCCCTCACAAGTACGTATATATATATATATATATGTATAATCACTTCACATTTATTAAAGTGCCAACTGGGCCGTCATATCACTTACATTTTGATCATTTAATACTAAAGCATTTTTAAAGAGATATGACACACGCCATTTCATTGAAAACCAGAAACGCACTTAGAACTTTATTTAAGAAAACCCAAATCAGCGTATTAAACCTGGAACACATTGGTTTCACAGGTAGAATTATTTTCCAATATCAAAACACACCCCACTTTTATCAAGAGCCAAACGGGCCTTTAACCACCTTTCTTAGGAATACTATTTCTCAAATGAAATCCAAACCTTTAATCACGCGTCAAAAAGAAACATTTTTCAACAACAAAGAACCACACATAATGTTTCCAAAAAACAAGTTTAAAGGTCATAAGACATTTCCTCTAATCAAGGTTCCATGAAAAACACAATTTTCCCTAAACAATACACCTACTAATTTTACACATCAAAAACATTTCATAAAGAACCATTTAGCAATATTACCATGGAAGCCCACAATTGAAACTAAGAAAACACTTTCAACGAAATGCTAGAATTTAAATGGCCTTTATCAGCAGATCAGCACACTATAAATAACTACTTAATAATACTTTTAAATTTACTGAAATTCAATATAAAAGACAAGGAATAAATAAATTCTTAATTTAAAGGCGAGTGCAAATGAAGACCTACCTCGAATCGGAATGACGAATGACACGGCGCAAGACTCCCGTTGCGAAAAGGGCTCATCGAATTGCGCCGTCAAACAGGTCCTAAAACAGTAGACCGCAAAACGGGTTTAACGATCAATAATAATAATAATTGTAGTAACCAATATATAATGTTAATATCAGTAATGATATAATAACAATAATAACATAGTCATAATAATGACAATAACAATAATAATATAATTAGCATAATAATAATATATCAATAATAACAATAATGATAATAATAATAATATCATTATATTAACATAATAATAATAATAATAATAATGTAGTAATAATGATACAACATCATAATAATAGTAATAATAATATTAATAATATATTATTAATATTAATAATAATAATATAAAAACATAATAATAATATAATAATAATAATAATAATAATATTAATATTAACAAAATAATATAATAATAATAATAACAATGGTAATATAATAATAATAATAATAATAATAATAATATTTGAATAACAATAATAATAATAATAATAATAATAATAATAATAATATGCTAATAATAATAATAATTATTATAACAACAATGATAATAAAAATAATAATATTATTATTATAATAATTATAATAATTATAATATAATAATTAAAATAATAATCATAATTATTATAACAATAATGATAATAACAATAATAATAATATGAAAATTATAATAATAATAATAATATGATAATTAAAATAACAATAATAATAATAATAGTAATAATAATAATAATAATAATATGATAATTAAAATAATAATAATAATAGTAATAATAAAAATAACACAATAATAATCAAAATAATGATATAATCTTAATAATATTATCAAAAATAATAATATTTATAATAGAATGAAACATAAATTAATAAATAAAATAAATAAAAACTTACCTACAGGGGGGGTCTGCGGGGGTGCGGCGAGGCGAGCAACACCGGGAGGGTGCGCCGGCGACGGGGAGGGTGGTGCGCCGGATGCTGGGCGCGGCGATGTCGGATGGGGAAAGTGGACGGAGGTGGGGAGCGGGGCAAAGCGCCGGAGGGCCGGAAGCGGCTGAGGGGAGGACGGCGCGGGGCCGCGGGCGCCGGAGGTCGGGGGTACTGGGGTGAGCGGGAGCTGGCGAGCTGGGGTGAGCAGAGGCCGGCGAGGCAGAGGGTGGCCGGTGAGATGCCAGGAGAGGCCGGAGGGGGTTCGGTCGCCGAACGGAGTAAGAGCTGGGGGCCGGGGCCGGTTCGCCGGAAGGAGGGGACGGCGCGGGGCCGTGGACGCCGGATGGAGACGAGCGGAGGGGCGGAGCTGGGAGGTTGGCAGGCAGGAGGCGGGCAGAGCTGGTACGGGCAGAAGTGAGCGCGCAGGAGCTGGGTGAGCGGCGAGGCGGAGCCGGGTGCAGCGTGGAACCGAGCCGAGAGGAGGCCGGTGCGGTCGGCTGGGTCGGCACAGCGGCGGAAAGCCGGGACGAGGGGGAGGTCGGAACGGAGAGCTGCGGCGGTGGAGGGCGTAGGAGGAGCCAGGGGCCGCGCCTGGGCTGAGCGAGAGAGAATCGGGGGGACGGGGTGGCAGCTGGGTAGGGGGTAGGATTAGGGTTATATTAATATATATATATATATATATATATAATAATAATAATAATAATAATAATAATAATAATAATAATAATATGATTAATTAAATAAATAAAATCAAATCTTAATAGAAATAGTACAACTATATAAGAATTGTAAAACTTTATAATAATAATAATAATAATAATAAAATAATAAGTTAGTTAATTATATTAATAATTATTATAACCAAAGTATTTAGAATAATAAAACCACTAAAAAAAATAAAACACACATATATAAACATAAATATATATATATAGACATATGTATATATATACCTTTATAAAAACATATAAACATAAATACAACAAACATATATGTATATATACATATATATACATAACATATACTCATATATAAACACATATAAATTTAAAAATAAATACAATAATAATAACACAATTTAAATAGTGAGAGTAATAAAATGTCAACGCAAAAACATTAGTATTTAAAACACCGGGTGAGCACATAGTCACCCGGGCTGAATGCACGGTAACTGCTAGCGATGCGGTGACCGCGTACCGGCGCAAAACCACCAATCGCAATAATCTTCGAAAAACATAAACCGGGACCATGAAAGGAGAAAAAATTACGGACGTCCGCGGTCAGGGTGTGACAATTCTCCCCACCACAGAAACTTTCTGCCCCCAGAAAGTCACCAGGCCACAAGTCAGCCAAAATCCAAGTCTATTCCCAAACAGAACTAAAGGAACTGAAGAAAACTGAGATTATCGGGGATGACCTTACTCTTCACAGGTCACACCCGACCGATTCAAGAGAAAACTGAGGTCCGAGGTTGAGGGGAGAACACGAAGGGGTTCTCCCCACCACAAGAGCTCAACTAGTGCAGGAAAGTTGACCATCTAAATAGAAAACCAAAGGAAAATGGAGGGGGGTCGACGCGGGAACTCCCAACCAATTCAAACCAACTCTTATAGCATGCTAAGATTTACACCTCCTTCGAAACCTTAAACCCACGACTAGAGCCAACAACCTTCAACCCCAGGGAAAACCCATAGAAAAAAATTTAACCAACATCAAATTGGAGACATGATCCACCGAGGTCCACAAAACATAACCATATCTACAACACAACTGAAACGAGGTCAACCCACACGAGGGTCAAACACACTTCTAAGAAGGACACACGATTAAGAATATTACATTCACACGACAAGTCCACTTAGATTTACCATAGAACAAGTCCATTGTCACTTTATAGAGAAACAACGCATTTACAACGCTGTTGAAACTTTTGTAGCAGGAAAACAAGTATGAAAGAGGTTTCTAATTTCTTCACAACTCTAGGAACTCCTGACTGCGCGCGAGCTTCACCCCAAGACCTGTGGTTGGGGATCTGATGGCTGAAGCATCTTCTGCCTCACAGTTAGGTACTGACATTCTCCAATCACAGCTTCTTCTTTGAGCGACACTTCTTGCAAAACTTCTCCAGATGACCCAGACAGCCGCATCGATGACACGTCTTCGGAGGGTTGCGACAAGATGGCTTTAAATGCCCAAAACGACCACACTGAAAGCATACCATCGAACGATCTGATGGACTGGAAGCTGGGACCAAAGGGGATAACTCATTAGGAACAGGTATCTCTGGCATATTTTCCACACCAGAGGAGGAACTCTTACGAACAACTGGGGATGCTGAAGTACTAACCACCCACACACCGGAAACCAACTCAGCCAAGAAAGCTTCCTCTACCAGCTTCTCGAAGCAAAGGTCTTTATCAGGGAGGACTCGCTCCTTGATCTCTGGACGAAGACCCCCAGTGAAAAGAGAGACCTTCATGAGCTCATGTGACGCTACCTCTGGAGAAAAGTGAATCAGTTCCTTGAAATGGTCAACATATACCTTCACCGTCCGTTGACCTTGTTGAATATGCACAAGCTCTCCCTTTTTCTACAGCTTCATTTCTTCAGGTAAAAACCAGTGGATGAAAGTAGTTTTAAAGACATACCACGTCATTTCACCTTGCGTTGATGATGGGGTAACCCTCTTCCACTGGTCCAGGGATGGACCCTCAAACAACTCCATAATTTCACGAACCTTAACACTATCGGGAGTTCCCAATGTTCTAATGACACGCTCCACTTCCTCGAGCCATTCCACTGCCTCTAACGGACCCTGATCACCATGGAGAATAGGCAGAGTCTGAGGAGGACTAAAAACTAGGCATGACATATCCGAATCCTTAGAGACCTTTCTGGGCGGCATTTCCTGAGCGATATATAAAACACAAAGCCAAAACCAATATCAAACCGAAGCAACTTCAATAAAAGCGCCCTCATCAAAACAGTCAGCTCAAAGACCAAACAAACACAAACACAACCCAAAATAAGATCTCCTTTTAAAAATTCCCCTTCTTATTTTAGATTATAAAACCACCCCTTTTTTTTCAAGACTACTTTCCAAAACCAATCCACTTTCAAACCAAAAACTTTCCAAAACTGTTTCCCCTTTAAAACCAATTTAGAAAACAAAGTCAAGCGTTAAATTTCAAACACACCCAGGTGCTCCCGTGACCTGTTGCACATGTCTTTATCCAAATTCCATTCATACGTGCATCAACACAAGCTTTCCATGCATTCTCACACATGTGCAAACGTTCTTAGAGAGGAACCGAGGTTTCAACCCAAACCATTCTGATCCAACTCCAAGCAAACAACAGATTTTCAAATCAAGAGATTTTAATTTTAAAAACCCATTTTATACATTTAAAGTCCTTTAAAAGAAACCAGTCCAATTTTCAAAATGCCTTTTTCATTTCCAACTACGCACTCACACAGACCAAAATGAAAACAACATCCAAAATTGCATTAACCACTAGAGTGATGGACTAGTAGTCACGCTCAACCTAGCGACATGGTAGTGGGCCATGTCCCAAGTCAGTGTCGACCACTAGGAGGAATTGAAACCGTGTACTCAGACTCCACATGGGTCACTACTCCAGGTGAAATCAAGAAGTAACGTCGGCTTGCCTCCATTATCATCTCTCAATCCAAGACAAACCAGAAAAGACAAGGACGTAATTCCCGAACTATCCCTGGCGACTCGAGGTGCGGATCGGGCGAGGGTTCATGACATCCTTCCTGTACCTACCTCTTGAGTCCCGACAGTCCTAATATCCACCTACCATACAACCCAAAATAACAAGAACCTCGCTCTGATACCATTTTGTCACGAACCAGCCCGGGTCGACCCTGAACCGGTCACCCGAGCCAGTCCGCGGCAAGTCCCGAGGGGCGTTCCCGATCCCCCCGGGATGGCAACAAGTGCCGGGCATTAAAATTTTGATCGTTGGGAACGATTTCATCCCAATAAAAAAAACAGGATCGAAAGAAAGAATATAAACTAAAAAAACTGACAAACACTAAAGACATAAAAAACTATACCACGACATACCTCCATGTGACCTCGCGGGTCACCACCCAACTACAACCAACGTCGCTCCCACACTGAGCGACTCAAGCAGGAGAACCTGGACACAAGGAACCTGCAACTGAAAAGGTAAAAGATAGGCGTGAGCACAAAAGTACTCAGTAGGTGAGCCCCACAAAAAATCCCAATGCACCACCAGTAAATAAAGATTCTACATAATCCAGGTTTGAAATTTAATGTATAAAAGTAAGTTTTCATAATGCTTTACTTGAAAATCAAACACGAGACATTTCCCTTATTCCTTTTTGAAAGTTAATTCCCTTTAATCAGTTTTAAACTCATTCTAAAAAGCAAAGTGTTACATTTTCAAATCTTACCCAAAAAGAGTAAAGCATTTTCATTTGAGAACCATTTTTCCAAAGTCTAACAGTATAGGCTGTGAAGGATGACTGAAAGTAAACAAGTAGGTAAAACAAGTGCAAGAAAAGGGTAAACAAGCAAGTAAAACCAAGTGCAAGCAGAAATAAACCAGAAGTTATCAACAATAACCATGGGCGATCCTGAACATCCCTAGAAAACCCCTGGACGTACTCGGGTTCAGACTACCTGCCGGCGTGGTACTCCATAGTCAATAACCACCTGGCCGCCGTAATAGCCAACCAGTGGCACATCCCTCCTGGCCTGTCCACAACTCCAGGGGGTACTAACCCGTCTAATCAGGGTTAGCAAGCAACCGTCACTCGATAATCTATAAGACGCCTAGGAACCCATGGTGGTTTTAGTAACACTGTGTAAGTGGGAGGCCCACGCACGCGTGACTCATCTCACCGCACTTGCCAACCCCTTACACATACATCTCTACACGACAACCCTCGAAGGGAAGTCCCCCTATAGAGATTCCCTCAGAAGTATGTATATATATATATATATATATGTATAATCACTTCACATTTATTAAAGTGCCAACCGGGCCGTCATATCACTTACATTTTGATCATTTAAAACTAAAGCATTTTTAAAGAGATATGACACACGCCATTTCATTGAAAACCAGAAACGCACTTAGAACTTTATTTAAGAAAACCCAAATCAGCGTATTAAACCTGGAACACATTGGTTTCACAGGTAGAATTATTTTCCAATATCAAAACACACACCACTTTTATCAAGAGCCAAACGGGCCTTTAACCACCTTTCTAAGGAATACTATTTCTCAAATGAATTCTAAACCTTTAATCACGCGTCAAATAGAAACATTTTTCAACAACAAAGAACCACACATAAAGTTTCCAAAAACAAGTTTAAAGGTCATAAGACATTTCCTCTAATCAATGTTCCATGAAAAACACAATTTTCCCTAAACAATACACCTACTAATTTTACACATCAAAAACATTTCAAAACACAGTTTCACATTTCATAAAGAACCATTTAGCAATATTACCATGGAAGCCCACAATTGAAACTAAGAAAACACTTTCAACGAAACGCTAGAATTTAAATAGCCTTTATCAGCAGATCACAACACTATAAATATCTACTTAATAATACTTTTAAATTTACTGAAATTCAATAAAAAAGACAAGGAATAAATAAATTCTTAATTTAAAGGCGAGTGCAAAGGGAGACCTACCTCGAATCGGAATGACGAATGACACGGCGCAAGACTCCCATTGCGAAAAGGGCGCATCGAATTGCGCCGTCAAACAGGTCCTAAAACAGTAGACCGCAAAACGGGTTTAACGATCAATAATAATAATAATAATAGTAACCAATATATAATGTTAATATCAGTAATGATATAATAACAATAATAACATAGTCATAATAATGACAATAACAATAATAATATAATTAGCATAATAATAATATATCAATAATAACAATAATGATAATAATAATATCATTATATTAACATAATAATAATAATAATAATAATAATGTAGTAATAATGATACAACATCATAATAATAGTAATAATAATATTAATAATATATTATTAATATTAATAATAATAATATAAAAAGATAATATAATAATAATAATAAGAATAACATAACATAATATAATAATAATATTAATAATATTAACAAAATAATATAATAATAATAATAACAATGGTAATATAATAATAATAATAATAATAATATTTGAATAAAAATAATAATAATAATAATAATAATAATAATAATAATCATGATATACTAATAATAATAATAATTATTATAACAACAATGATAATAATAATAATAATAATAATATTTTAATAATTATAATAATGATAATATAATAATTAAAATAATAATCGTAATTATTATAACAATAATGATAATAACAATAATAATAATAATATGAAAATTATAATAATAATAATAATATGATAATTAAAATAATAATAATAATAATAATAAATATAATATGATAATTAAAATAATAATAATAATAATAGTAATAATAAAAATAACATAATAATAATCAAAATAATGATATAATCATAATAATATTAACAAAAATAATAATATTTATAATAGAATGAAACATAAATTAATAAATAAAATAAATAAAAACTTACCTGCAGGGGGGTTCTGCGGCGGTGCGGCGAGGCGAGCAACACCGGGAGGGTGCGCCGGTGACGGGGAGGGTGGTGCGCCAGATGCTGGGCGCGGCGAAGTCGGATGGGGAAAGCAGACGGAGGTGGGGAGCGGGGCAAAGTGCCGGAGGGCCGGGAGCGGCTGAGGGGAGGACGGCGCGGGGCCGCGGGCACCGGTGGTCGGGGGTACTGGGGTGAGCGGGAGCTGGCGAGCTGGGGTGAGAGGAGGCCGACGAGGCAGAGGGAGGCCGGTGAGATGCCAGGAGAGGCCGGAGGGGGTTCGGTCGCCGAACGGAGTCGGAGCTGGGGGGTCGGGGCCGGATCGCCGGAAGGAGGGGACGGAGCAGGGCCGTGGACACCGGATGGAGGCGAGCGGAGGGGCGTAGCTGGGAGGTTGGGAGGCAGGAGGCGGGCAGAGCTGGTAAGGGCAGAGGTGAGCGCGCAGGAGCTGGGTGAGCGGCGAGGCGGAGCCGGGTGCAGCGTGGAACTGATCCGAGAGGAGGCCGGTGCGGTCGGCTGGGTCGGCACAGCGGCAGAAAGCCGGGACGAGGGGGAGGTCAGAACGGAGAGCTGCGGCGGTGGAGGGCGTAGGAGGAGCCAGGGGCCGCCCCTGGGCTGAGCGGGAGAGAAATGGGGGGACGGGGTGGCGGCTGGGTAGGGGTGTAGGATTAGGGTTATGTTAATATATATATATATATAATAATAGTAATAATAATAATAATAATAATATGATTAATTAAATAAATAAAATCAAATCTTAATAGAAATAGTAAAACTATATAAGAATTGTAAAACTTTATAATAATAATAATAATAATAATAATAATAAAATAATAAGTTAGCTAATTATAATAATAATTATTATAACCAAAGTATTTAGAATAATAAAACCATTAAAAAAATAAAACACACATATATAAACATAAATATATATATATATAGACATATGTTTATATATATACCTTTATAAAAACATATAAACATAAATACAACAAACATATGTGTATATATACATATATATATATAACATATTCTCATATATAAACACATATAAAATTAAAAATAAATACAATAATAATAACACAATTTAAATAGTGAGAGTAATAAAATGTCAACGCAAAAACATTAGTATTTAAAACGCCGGGTGAGCACATAGTCACCCGGGCTGAATGCACGGTAACTGCTAGCGATGCGGTGACCGCGCACCGGCGCAAAACCACCAATCACAATAATCTTCGAAAAACATAAACTGGGACAAAGAAAGGAGAAAAAATTACGGACATCCGCGGTCAGGGTGTGACAACCATATAGTCGACTTCCACACAAATAACTAAATGGAAGCGACATACAACCAACATCCAAACCCAATGTATTAGACGTTATAACATAACCACACATCCTTGTTTTATCACACAACCACTCGTATTTGTTTTATCACATAACCACCAATATTTGTTTTTTCATATAACCACATATCAGAATATAAATGTACCATTATATAATAATAACATATAAAATATTTCAATTCATAATATTTTAATAATAAAATTTTAAATCTAAAAAAATTATCTCATGATATTGAAATATTTTATCCATTTCCAAAACAATTTATAAAATTTAACAATGAGACATTTGAATCAATGTTTTCTATAAAAAATTGAAACATTTGAAAGAAATCAACATTTTAAAACATTCATGTCCATATTATTAAATTCATAAAATCAATTTTGAAAACATTGACATGAAATAGAAGGATTTAGAAGCATAAATGTAATTTCCCAAATTTACTATATAATTTTTTTTATATAATATGGAATTATTTCGAGTCAATGAAATATGATGGTGCATAATTCCGATGCTCGAAGTGCCCAGAATGATCCGTCGAAGGTTGGTATGTTTAAAATAGCGTTTGTGAGTGGTTTTCCATAAAAAGTTGAATAACTCTTAAAAGGGTCCCTAGATCAGAAAATTGGGCGCATCGTTGCGGTCTAGACGGTGGGGTTACCCTAGGCACGACTTATGTTTACTTGGTGTAGGCCCCCAGTGTGAAAACTCAAAAATGGCATATCATTAAATAAAATAAATAAATAACTTTTTTTCAAATGCTTATAACTCATGAACATTGACTTAGATTAAATATCTAAGAGAACCAATAAACTCATGAGGGTATGCATTTATTGGGTATATCCTAACATTGGACGATATGGTCAAATTGTGGAAGTTATTATCTGGACATAAATAAAATAATTATATAAATATTATTTTATTGTTAGATTCTATAACATCTAATACGTAACATGGATTAGAAATCTGAGGGTACTGTTGGAATTGTGGAAAAAAATTTCCTTTAGGATGATCCTATGGAAAACATCCACGGGTCGAGGGTGTCTGTTAATAATTTTTTTAACATTTTCATGGTTCATTCAATAAAGTTGCGGGTGAGATTTTCTATCTTTTGAACTAGTGGCCGGAATAAAAATCTAAGGGTACTGTTGAATTAGGACGATTGGATTCACATAGCAAAGACTTAACTTCAGCTTGCGGGGGCTGAGCAAAAAAGTTAATTTTTTGGAATTTTTGAACAAAATAATAAATTAATTTAATGGAAATATTTAACTCTTTTCTCTCTATTGCATGGCAGACCGCGACGTTGTAGTGCAGCGACGATGCAATGATGGGGAACTTTAAAAAAACAAATGTATGGCATGTATTCTACAATGTAACAGTTTATTTAACAATGAAAAATTGTGATGTTGTTTCCTAAATTAATGAGAGTAACGACGCGGCGTCACATAATTTTGGAAACACTACATGTGGAAATTTAAATTGTTCTACGTGTCGGGAAAAATTAGACGGACGTCTTTGGGGGATTCTCGGGTGAATCACTGACACACATCCTCCACAATGAAGAATGATGAATGACAAAGAATGCCTTTTGATGGTTGGTACCTAATATCATCATTGATGCTATAAACCCACGATGAAGAACGTGCAACAACAAACTTCATAAAATGTACGAGGTTTATGTGCTTTTATGTTCCCACTCTTCCCGTTTTTGAAAAATATAACGAATGCGGACCAACCGATTAATGGGTTGATCCGCATCTCACCCCATCATGAGGGTGGTTGTTTCAAGATCATAATCTCGAGGATAATTCTTCATTTTTTTATTATTAATTTTTCCTCATATTTAAAATGAATACACAGAGGGAGCAGGCCGAAACTGTGACATCCCGCCCTATTAATAAATAACTTTTTAGTACATTTTACATACAATGGATCTTTATGTTCTAGTGCCTTGAATATCAGGAACATAATACATGAAAACAACATAAAAATTATTATAAACCATTTTTAATTCTTCATTATAAATTCATCCTATTTAAAATTACTGCATCTCATAACATGGAGACATACATTCAAAGGAATGGGTGAGCAGAAGGCCCGTTAAGGGTAAACATGAGAATCCATGTACTTGTGATATCAATAAGAACTTGAATAAAAACATAAATTCATGAGAAATGAAATAATTGGAATATCATAATGAAAATAACCAGGAAAATTACTTGAATATGTGGATACAACATTTCATTTAGACTTTCATGAACATATCACCAAGGTTCATCCCCAAGGTTTCATAGAAATTACCAAGGTTATTCAACAAGGTATCGTGAAACTTGTCATCTCTAGAGATTAAATCATTACACAATGAATTAAAGAGATATCAGGGATCCCGCTTAATATATATTTAATTACATGTGATCCACATAGATCATAATCAAACATTTCAAAAATAAACCATATAGAATAAAACGAATGGGTTTTATTTCAAAATCGTGACGTTTTAAAAGCACGTAAAAATAAGATCATTATATCATTTATAACCCATGGAAAGGGAGTGTAGGATATATTTAGGTCAATTACAGAATAAAATATATCATATTTATATATTTTTGAACACCCATAGAAAAGAAATAGATCTTGGTATTCATATAAATAAACGAGGGGATTTCTTGAGAAAAAGAGATAGAAATTTTGAGATGAAATTTCTGCAGCATAACAGCTATATAGCATGGTTTTAGAAAACATTTAAATGAGATGGGACAAGGTTAAAACACTCAAAAATAATTCATAATACAATATTTTTACTGTATAAGATCATGTTATGGATATTTGAATGACATACCACTTACAAAGGAAACATGAAAAAAAAAAGAGAAGATGTAATTTCTTTTATGAGAAATTCAGCAGCCTAACGACGTCACATAAAAATTCAAAAAACAAATTAATGAGATAAGAAAGGGTCTCTCTCAATTAGGAAAATAAATGGGCAGTACTAATAATATATAATAACATACAATCAACATAATGAGATGGAAAATATAATACACAACAAAGAGGAAGTGATGACTTAAAAGTGGAGGGTGAATGAATCCCTTACCTTGAAGAGTATCTTCAAAAGCATGAAGGTAGGAACATTGGGACGCTTGAGGGAACCTTGGGAAGACTCCTTGGGATATAAAGAGACCTGAACATCATTAGGGAGGATTTATAAATGAAATGAAGTAGGTAATTGCTTTGTATTTATAGGAGAAGTGAGGGGACAAAGCATTAATTGCCAAGGGACACCTCATCTGTGGTATTGAAAAAACCATGGGCTTGCCCATGGTATTTTCCCATGGTATTGGCCACATGGGAAAACTCATACCTTATATTATTATTCATAAGTCGACCAGAATTATTGCATAATTATTACATTCGTAATGATGTCATTAAACACCTGAAAGTCAAAAACTGTATTTTCACTATTCAACGAAAATTCAACATTCTCAGAAAAAAAAAACCCAAAATTTCACCTTAACCAAATAACGATGCTTTGATTTCAAAAATGAAGTACATTTTATGCCAATAATTTTCTAAATATTTTTATTTCATTTTTTAAATAAAAACACTATTCACTGAAAATTCAGTTGTTTCAGAAAAATCCCAATAATCCTCTTTAACCAACTATCGATGCTCTGATTTCAAAAATGAACTCCATTTTAAGAAAATAATTTTCTAAATATTTTTAATTTAATTTTTAAACAAAAAACATTATTCACTTGAACAAACTAATACTTAACCTATAATTTCTGAAGCAGTTATTTACCTATTTTATTGAATCACATAACTTAATCATGGTGCCTAAATTATATTAATACATTCTTAAGTGAAGTTACTTATTCCATTTGGTCACATGACTAATCATAAGCATAAAATCATTATTCATAATTTAATATTTACCAAAAATTATGTTGATCTTATTAGACTCTAAATTTCATACTGATCACAAATGTAGAAGAACTTTTTATGAAAATCATTACACATTATAAATTATTTAAGGTTTTCATAAATATTTTAAAATGTAATTTTTCTAGAATTCATCATTAATATTCATAATATATTTATTCGGACATTTGAAATTTCACAAACTTCACCATCCTAATAAATAAAAAATCTAATTTAAATCAATGGATTACACAAGGCAGCTACTGTCTCATTACATAACCCCTTATAACACTAGCTAGGACCTACGAGTAAGGTGTGCTAGGGTGATAGAATCTTGGGGCAGCTTGGCCAACATTTCCCTAGTAGTGATTTCTATCAGATTTAACTTCTCAGGAAGGTGATTCCATTCCACCTTTACACGATGAATTTCAGATTGGGTTTTGTCTAGGGGAAAGCCCAAAGGTGCTACCTCCTTCCTAAGTTTCGTCAGATAGGCTTCGATCGGCCTGAGACTACTCGATGGGTCCATCGAATCTTCTTTATATATTAATTAATCATGATCCATTGTATTTATAGACATTAATCAAAAAATTTAGTTTCCAACGGTCATATTGGCCAACGGTCATATTGACCAATAGTCATATTGACCAACATTCATATAACAGTTGAAACGCAACAGTCTTATTTTAATTATACTCATTTTATTAAATGAAATAGTTTTGTGGAGTATAAAATAAAACAACACAAAATGTTAGGGAACAATATTTATTCAAAATTTTCGGGGGTTTTAGAAGCCAACAAGGCTTGGACCCTCCACTAAACTATTGCTTTGTCCATTCATCATGGTTGAAGAATGAACACGACGAAAAGGCATTTGAGGGCCACGAAACAACGATGAAATTTAGGTGTCTTGTGGAAACAATTTTCATCCTATCATGCCAGTGGTGGACAGCAGTGGCAGGAGGAGACCCACGACAACCAGCTGTGGATGGTAAAATTTGACGAGTCATCACATGTCGTGGTGGGTCGAGGCAGCCAACCAATGTTGGCCACACAGAAGATGGGCACCACACACATGAACCGCCAGTGGAAACAACCGTGACTAGAGGGCCATAGAAGGAGTGGGCAGTGAAGACCCCACGCTGTGACATGGTGCACCTAATGAAATGAAACTGCATTAGTGGGGCCATCTGGGAGAATGTTTCTGCCTTCAGGTAGACATGGGCTAGATAAGGGGTCTTCCAAATGGATTGGGACAGACTTGTGGCCCAGAGGACCAGACCAGCCAGTGGGCTTGACCGGGCCTACCGGCCAGGTGAATTGAGCCGAGCCCCACCCTACTGGCTAGGGAAAACCATGGCCCGTACTCGCGAACAAACTAGGCCGAACTCGATAGGCCATACCCAGTAAACTGTGCCAACCCTTAACAAACTGAACTTGGGAAGGGTCATGTAGACCCCAGGACCCGTTGCTTCGGGGAAATCTAACCGAGTCGGACCAGGCCCAGACCCAAAAGACCACCAAATAATTAAATGTTTGTAACTAACAAACCGAGTGTCCATTTCACACATCCTTAATGGTGTTGGGACGGATTTTGGGAAGCAGTCCCTTTGACATATTCAGGCGAGCCCGATGGAATGGGGCCAGACCAAGATGTGATCACCCATGTTTCACAGATATGGGTTTAACATACAGAACGGGTATCTAATTGACGTTTTGTCCCTAGAATTAGGAAACTAGTTACCAAGAATTCATTTGGAGATACTTTATGTGAATTTTGATAGAGATTGGCTTGCGACTTGTGCTGGACCAGACTTGAATCCAACCAGTCCCTTCTTACAAAAGTGATCATATCTAATAGATTGAGCGTCCAATCGACACATCGCCTGAAAAATTGGGACCCCTATAATGGAGCGGACAATTGTGTATGTTTTATTTGTGGGACATCATACTAGTTAAAAATTTCTGATGGCTTGAGAATCAGATTCTTCCAAATATCAGATGTGCTTCATGTGGTAATAAAGTGGTTCGCTGTGACATGGGGAAGAAGTGAGTCCAATGCGGGCCATCATCAGAAACAACAGATTTGGATGAACTAGTTGTAAGACTAATCATTCATACATCTAAAACTACGACCATGATGGGTCAGCACCGGCAACCAATTTGAGTCATCAACAGTGATCAATATGGGTGAGTTGTAGTGACCAATACAGGTCAGCATCTAGCGACCAGTACTGGTTTTCACCAGTAACCTATATGATTCAGAATATACTGACCAATATGGGTCAGCATATAGTGACCTATACAGGTCATTAGGAGAGTTTCTATGGATAGTATTATTTGATATTAAGACTTGTCATCCTTATCATCGTAACCTTGATGGTATACCATTATAGTGAGTTGTCTCTTTTTCATTGTGCTTCATGATTTAGATCGTGATTGTGATATTACCTATTGTGTTTTTTAATGTGACGTTTCCATAGTGTATTATTGAGAAAACATCAGGGGTCTCAGAGTCCCTACTAGGTATTGTTATACTCACCCCTACATGGGCTCTGCCCACACGTGTGTGTCCAGTGTAGACTACTGATGCTCCATGGTTGACATATATGTTTGGGACATGGTGGAACTTGGTACGACGTGAGCATTTGAGATCCTCTTCTTTGAAATCAGACATATAACTACTACCCTCAAGGTATAGCTCCAAGGCATATGTGACAACTGTTTAATTTTATTTTAGTTTCTATAGCTTGAATTCTGGCACATCTTTTTATGTTTATAGTCCTACTTGTGATTGTACATTACTCTCATGGTTATACCATAATTTTTATGGTTTTTTTACTTCAGTTGCCCTTTTTCAATGTGTACATATCTCAATGTAAATTCCTTCCCTATTCATGAAATGCCTTCATGTGCTAGTCACAAACCCCTTGCCTATAAAACACGGGCTTGGGGTGGTCACATACAAGCCCCATTAGACGGGTCGTCAAAAAGAGGTATTATAGGGTGGTTAGTTCTACTAGAAGAACTATCTGTCTACTTTTCAATGGATAAATAGTGTTATGTGTATTGAGTTTAGATTTCAGTTCATGGAGTCTTGTGTTGGTTTGGCAGCTGATATATCCATACACCGTGACCCTGAATTCAGTTTTCCGACTCAATACAGAAAAACACTAGTTCCTTTGGGTTTGAATAGTTTTCATGATACTTCTTGAGTTATCTAACCAGGTATAACCTAATGTCAATGGAGCATCTGTTTCTTATAGGATGCCACCATGAAGATCACCATCCAGGATTCCAGTTAGAGATCATGATAGTGGCCCACCGAGTGACGAGGTGTCAGTGTAGGGACCACTCACAATGATGGAACCTTTAGGTGGTGTACCAATAGAACCACCACCCGTTGAGTAGCAGATACTACCAGTGGATCATGAACACTGGATGAGCGCATTGCATGAGATCTAGAGGAAGAGTCCTATAAGGTTTTTAGGTGAGATGGACCCCTAGGAAGCAGGGGACTGGTTTGAGGTGGTTTCGCAAGACATTCTCTTAGTAGAGACACCCACTGATCAGATGGGGGTCTTGGTCGCTAGCCTTCTTTAAGGATTAGTGGGATGGTGGTGGAGCTCAATGCCCCAGGTTCATGAAGAGACAACCCTCAACTAGCTACACATTGAGAGCCCTTTCATGGTAGATTTCGTACTATTGGCACTATACACTCTTCATATTAAAGAGCTGCTACACCTATAGTAGGGCAGTCAGACTATGGCTCTGTACTCGGCGAGATTGAGTAACCTCTCTCAATAAACCACTGACAAGATACGAGACCCATACATCATGGCCTAGACCTTTGAGAAGGGGCTCTGATGAGAGATTAGATCTATGATAGTTCCTCTCAGCATCCTGACAAAGGTTGTGGTGCTAGAGAAAGATTTGATGATGGATAGTTTCATTGGCGAGCAGACACTGACAGTGAGATACCATACCAGACGGTAGGTAGTAGAGACATATGCATATCTCTATAGACAGACGATGTAGTATCCCAAGGGGGAAAGAACATCTATAGAGTGAACTTGGGATGCATGGTTAGAGGTGTGAGGATAAAGAGGCCAAGGGAGTCATCAATGATACATGATAGGGTTTTCCTATGTGGGATAGGGTCATAGGGATCGTGACTATCCGTCCCCCTGCGTGGATGATCGGAATAGGGTGGAGGGGCCACCAAAGAAGAGGCAGTGGTACGATCATTAGTGTCATCCAGGTGGTGGATGAGGTAGGGGAGAAGGACGTGCAATAGGATGTGGTCGAGGTCACTATGCACTACCACGACCACCCCTAGGCGGTCCACCACGATCTTAGGGATTAAGTGGACGTGTACAGGCCCATCTATAGGCAGTAATGGCTCACGATCCTAAAGTCCCTGAGATGATATGAGGTGAAATCTGCATCTTCTATACTCTTGTGTAAGTGGATATCAACCTAGGGGATATCAATTCATTCCTTGTTGCGGACTTAGTTCAGGACTCTGATATTCCAACCAAGCTTTTAGATTGACCTTTTTGTTTGTATACTCTTATGGGAGGAGATTCCATGGTCACACAATGGTTTTGATAGTGTGATCATAATCTTGGAGGAGAGAGTGTCATATGGGATCGTCAATTATTATCATTTAGTAACAATGAAATCATTCTAGGTATGGAATGACTATCAGTTGTTCATGCTTAGATTGACAGCTTGAGACATACAGTGTGATGTACACGAAGATATGGAGACCAGTTTTCCTATGATGGGGAGAAGGATAACATGTTAGCATGAGATGGACTTGTGCTCATGAGGGTGAATCCGATTATTTATTAGTTGGCTTGCATGACCTCCGACACGGTGGATGAGGTGAGTCCACAGTTTCCAGTAGTGGTTGATGAGTATCTGGCATCTTTAAAGAAGTTGTCTTAGGCCTACCTACTCGTAGAGAGGTAGATTTCCACATTGAATTTTACCCATGAACAACACCGATATCTACACCAGAATATAGGATGGCCCTTAATGTTCTCTGGGAGCTGATGGTACAACTGGAGGACTTGTAGAGGAAGGGATTTGTAAGGCCCATTGTTTCTCCATGGGCATCCCTGGTGTTGTTTTCCAAGAAGGTAGACTAATGTTTGAGGATATGTGTGGACTTCTGGAATCTAAACTAGGTTAACATGATGAACATGTATCCTCTGGCCATGATTGATGATTTGTTTGATTAGTTGAAAGGAGAAAAGTGGTTCTTGAATATAGACCCCAAATCAGTCTGTCGCCTGCTTCATGTGCGGTATGAGGACATCCCAAAGAGGGCCTTCAGATGTCCGTATAGACATTAAAAATACCTTTTGATTCCATTCTTCATGACAAAAATACCATTTAGTGTACTTGGGTCTCATTAATAGGATCTTCCAGACATTCTTAGACCATTTTTTAGTGGTCTTCATCGACAACATCTTAGTCTACTCAATGTATGAGGAAGAGCACATTGTATAGTTTAGGATAGTTCTGGACACACTCCAGAATCACCAGTTATATGGGAATCTCTCGAAGTGTGATTTTTTCATATAAAAGGTCCACTTATTGGGACATGTCATCTCATGGGTTGGAGTTGTAGTGGATCTAGTGAAGATCAAGGTAGTACATTCTTTGGATCCAAACAAGAGTGTTATTAATGGGCAGAGCTTCCTTGGATTAACAGGCTAGTGTCAGAGGTTTTTACCCAATTTATCTATAGTAGAAGCACCTATGAATGCCATGAATAAGTGGAGGAAACCCTTCCCATCGTTAGAGACATGTTAATAGAGATTTCGACAACTGAGGAAGAGCTTGACCATTGCTCCCATCCTATGGTTGCTGGGGGGAATGTGCTGACTACATGGTTTATTTTGTTGCATCAAGGACTTGACTTGGCTGGGTTTGGATGTAGGATGATGTAGTGATTACTTATGTCTCATGACAGTTGATGCCTCATGAGAAGAATTATGAAACTCACAACATGGAGTTGGCAGCAGTAGTATTCCCATTAACGATGTGGTGACACTACTTGATGGGTGAGTGGTTCATTGTTTACTCAGACCATAAGAGTCTTAGATAAATCATCACAACAAAAAACTTGAATATGAGACAACGGTGTTGGATAGAGTTCATCCATGTCTATTTCATTGAGATAGTCTGTATTTCTAATAATGGGAACGTATTGTCAGATGCAAATATCCATAGATCGAGTTCGCATCTACTTTACGAGGCATAAGAGCTGTTATCCTCGCTTTAGATATCCTACGTGGATAGAGATGAGATAGTATACCCCTAGTCATTGGTAGTTCCCTCTCCATTCCATCAGAAATTCAAGGACACGCAACCCAAATACAACATTTGTGAGACTACAATTGCTCAGATATCCTCAGGCCATGCACCTGATAGATATTCTAATTGTGGGGAGGAAAGTATCTTCTTCATAGTACATACAATTGTACTAGTTTTGAAACAAGAGGAATTGTTGAGAGAGTTCCATACATCCCCCTAAGTAGTAAATACTGGTGTGGTGAAGATGTACAAATACATTTGACATCAGTACTAGTGGACATGGATGAATACATTACAGAGACGGAAGGAGTCTTATGCCAACAGGAGAAGGAGACCCTTAGAGTTTGAAGAGAGAGAAAATGTCTTCCTATGGGTCACACCGTGATGGGGAATTCCGAGATTTTCCTGGGGCATCATGGAATCTCTAAGGATAATCAAACCTCTCATGTTTCTCAGTATAGTGGGTGAGGAGGAATACCATCTAGCACTTCCCCCACAGATGCAGTAGGTGCATAACGTTTTCTATGTGTCATAGCTAAGAAGATATATGCATTATCCATAGAACATTATCGACAAGGGAGAGTTGGACATTGATAATGGGGTGAATTTTATGGACTTCCCTCTGGTGATAGAGGATCGACATGAGCATGTTCTTCATGGATGGTGGATACCTCTAGTGTGAGTTTTGTGGTAGCATGAGAAAATCTATGAGAGAACATGTTAGGAGGAGGCTCAAATTCTTGCTCAGTACTCTCATTTGGTTGGTTTTCCGTGTTTTGGATTATGTGGACATAAAGCCCTAATGTGAGGAGAATTTAATGTCCAGGATTTTCTATATAACATTTTTATTATATAAAATTATTTTCAGACATTGAAATCTGAAAGCTCGTAATTTCAAGGCCTTGAGTGCCCTGAATGATATGTTGAAGGTGGTTAAGTTTAAAATAATGTGCATGAGTGGTTTTCCTAAAAAAGTGGAATAACTCATAAAAGGGTTCTCGGATCAGATATCTGAGGGAACTGTTATGGTCTAGATGGTGGGTATACATTAGGTTCGACATAAGTTATGTTAGTGCATGCCTCTAGGGTGAAAACCCAGAAATGTCATAACCATAAATAAAATGATTTATTATAATTATTTTATTTTCCAAATGTGTATTAGTCACGAACAATGAATCTGATTAAAAATAAGATAACACTGTTAAACTCATGAGGGTATTGTTTATTTTAGAAGATCCTAACATTGCCCGACATGATCCAACAGTGGAAGTTCGTTTTTTTCGTAAATAAAATAATTAAGTATCAATTATTTTATTGTTAAATTCTCTAAAATATAAATCAGAACTCAGATTGAAAATATTAGGTTGTCTTTGGATTCATGGTGACATTTTTCCTTTAGGTGGATCATATCCTTGGCCAACACATGTCAAGGGTGATTGTTAATAATTTTTTAACATTTGTAAGGTAAATTTAGTAAACGCGCGAGTGACATTTTCTATCTTTTGAACAAGTGCTCGAACTAAAAATCTAAGTACATCGTTGAATCTAAAATGTTGGGATTCACCTATAAATGACTTAACATCTGTTGGATAGGGTCGTGAAAAAAATTAAATTTTTGGACTTATCATGAAAAATAATAAAATAATTTAGAAGAATTATTTTATTCTTATATCATTGTTGCGTGGTGGACAGTAATGCTATGGGGCAGCGATGATTTAGCGACATGGACATTAAGGAAACACATTGATGTCCCATATTCTGCAACGTAATAGTGAATTTAATGGTGCAAAATAGTAAAGCTTTTTCGTAAATGAAACATTGTAATGATGCGACGTCACATCATTGTAGAAACGCCACAACATAGTTCTATGAATAGTTTGACATGTTGGAAAAAATAAAGAGGAAGGATTTTGGGGATTCTTAGGTGAAGTTGAGATGCACTTCTACCCCCAAAAACAATGATGAATGACAAATAATTCCTTTTGATGGTCGGAACTGAAATGTGTCGTCGATGTCATAAACCCTCGTGGACGAACATGAGACAATAAACATCATAAAAGGTATGGTGTTCATGAACATTGTTGTTCCCTCTCTTCCCCTTCTTTAAAAATATACCAAAAGCGGTCCAACAGACTAATGGGTTGATCTGCATCTCACCATATCATGAGGGTGGTTGTTAGGGGATCTTAAACTCAGGGACTATTTTTCCTCTTGTCATTGTTAATTTTTCATCATAATTAAAACTCTAATGCGGAGCGCACGAGCCAAAACCAATAAGGTCAAGACCCTTCACTAAACTATTCCTTGGTACGTTCTTTGTAGAGTAACAATAAAAATGGTGGTAAGGTGTCTGAGGGCTGTGAAAAGGTGGCGCCATTCCAGTGGTCGTGGAAACAACCACCGGAGCTCCATGAAGATGGTATACATTGGTCGTCGGAGGAGTCCCACAGTAACTAACCATGGGAGGTGGAAGGTGGCACACCGTCACACGCCGTGGTGACCAGAGGCGGTCGGCCCGAGTCGACGATGCGGGAGATGGGCAGCGCCCACAGGCGCTGCCAGAAGTAGAAACCAAGGCCAGTGGGCCACAATTAAAGGGGGCAGTACAGACCCTATGCTACGTCAAGCCAGATAAAATGGCCCCATAGCTGCATGGCTAGCTGGGAGAAGCGGTCTGCCATTAGGCGGACTTGGCCAGACCCACAGGCCATGCGGGTGGGACGAGCACCACTCAGCTGGCCCGACCCACCGTAGCTCAGCACCGTGAACCATTCAGGCCACCCTGAATTGCCAGACCCTGTGAACTTTTCTGATCATTAATGGGTCGGATCCCGGCAGGGTTTGGTAGACCCCGAGACACCTGGCGTCTGGCTGGTTGGACTGAGTCGGACCAGGGCCAGACCCAACCGGCCCCCAAATAAAAAACACATTTAACTGAAAAATGGTGTGTCTGTTTGACACGCCATTAGTGGAATTGGGACCCCTTTTGGGAAGTGTCCCTTTTGTACTATAGGAGTAGGCCCGACTGAGTCGGTCCATACCAAGATGTGATCACCCTAGTTTCACGAAAAGTTGTGTAACTAATAGATCGTTATTTCAATAGATGCATAGTCAATGGAATAAGGACCCTTGTGACAAGGAGGTCCATTAGAGAGAATCTAAGTGTGTTTTGATGGAGTTTGACGTGTGACCTGGGCTGGATTAGATTTGAATCTAACCAGGACTTTTTTTACAGAAGCTCCCATATCTCACAGATCGGGCGTCCGATTGATGAGTCTCCTATCATGTTTTGACCCCTATAATGGGCTAGTCCCATAGTTATTATTTTTTCAAGACTTCGTACCAGTTGAAAGAAGACTTATGGATTGAGGAGATGTGTCTTCCAAAGATCAGGTGTGCATCGTGCGGGAATCCAGTGGTTGGCTGTGACATGGGGAAGAAGAGTGACCAATGCGGGTCAGCATCAGAAACACCAAACTAGGATGATATAGCTCTATGACATATCCTCTCTACCTCTACATTAGTGACCAAGATTGGTCAGCGCCAGGGACCAATAATGGTCAGCACCAGTGTCCAATACGGGTTAGCAGTATTGACCAATACAGGTCAGCATCTAGAGACCATTAAGGTCATCACCAACGACCAATACAGATCAAAATCTAGTGACCTAAACATCTCAGCATACAGTTACCTATACAAGTTAGCAGTGGAGTTACTACCAATAAGTTGATTCGGATTTAAGACAACTCATCCCTACCCTAGTAACCATGGATTCATACTGTTTGTGTGAGCTGTCTCTTTTTCTTTGTGCTTCATGATTTTGATCATGCAAGTGATATTACCATTTTGGTATTTCTTCAGATGTTTTCCCTAGTGTATTAATGAGATTCCTTTAGGGGTATTAGGGACTCTACTAGGTATTGTTACACTCTCCCCCCCCCCCTGCATGGGCTCTTCCCACACGTGTGTGTCTGGGGTAGACTACTGATGCTCTGTGGAAGACATGAAGGTTCAGGACATGGTGTAATTTGGTGCAACAGATGTAGTTGAGATCCTCTTCTTTGACTTATTATGTAAATCTACTACCCTCAATGTTGAGATTCTAGGCATAAGTGATAGGTTTTTACATTCTTATTAGTTTCTATGTCTTGTATTTCGGTCCAATATTTTTTTTACGGTTGTACTTGTGGTTATACTTTACTCTTGTGGTTATACCTTACTTTTGATGGGTTTTAATTTATTTTCCCTTTTTGAGTGTTTACAGATCTATTTTTCAATGCCTTCCCTATTTGGTAAAATCCTTTAGGTTCTATTCATAAACCCCTTGCCTATGGAAGGCGGGCTTGGGGTAGTCACATTCGGGCACCGTGAGATGGTCATGAAAAAGTGGTATCAAATTGTGTTCGGTTCTACAAGAAGAACTAAGAGTCTACTTTCCAAGGAAGAAATAGTGTTAAGCATCTTGAGTTCACATTTCAGTTAACAGAGTCTATTTTTGGTGTGGATCCTGATATATCCATACAACAAGACCCTAGATTCCGTTTTCAGACTCAGTACAAAAAAACACTAGTTGCGTTTTTTTGAAATGTTTTCTTGATCTTTCTTGACTCAACTCACCAAGTATAACTTATTGACTATGGTGCATTAATTTCTAATAGTATTCCTACACAATGAGAGCCAGCCAGGATTCCAGTAAGATATCAAGAAAGTGGCCCACCGAGTGACGAGGTGTTACTGTATGGGACCCGTCATGGTGATGGAACCTTCTAGTGGGCTACTAGAAAAACCACCACCCATTGAGCAGTATAGGATATGAGTGTATAATTCCCATCGGTTAAGCACATTTAATGAGTTATAAAGATAAAGGCCACCAAGGGTTTGGGGAAAGACAAACCCCTAGGCAGCATAGGACTAGATTTAGGTGGTTTCGTATGTCTTTTGCTCAGTAGAGACATCTGCCATGAAGATGGCGGTCTTGGATGCTAGCCTTCTACAGGGCTCGGTAGGTCGATGGTGGATCTTGATGCTCCTAGTGGATATAGAGATGACCCTCACCTGGTAAAACATTGATAACCTTTTCGGGGAGGATTTCGTGCCAGATACACTACACAATGTGCATATTCAAGAGTTGCAACACCTGCAACAGGGCAGCCAAACATGGGCTCATTACTCATCAAGATTTACTGAACTCTCCTGATACTCCACCGACATGGTACGAGACCCTTAATCCAGGTCTTGGACCATTGAGCAGCGGGTCTGATGAGAGATCATAGCTCCGATAGTTTCTCTAAGCATCCCGACATAGGTTGGGGTATTAAAGCATGATTTGCGGATGGTGAGCTTCCTTGCAAAGCAGACACTGACAATGACAGCCCCATCCAGTTGATAAGTAATAGAGTCATTTGCAGTTGGTTGTAGACAGACGACACATAACCCCAAGAGATCTATACATTTGGAGGGAGACCCTAGGATGCATGGTCAAAAGTGAAAGGCTTGAATGGTCGAGGGGGCAACTAGCGAGACATGATCTATTTTTACTACAGGGGATAGGGTAATAGAGAACGTGACTATCCGACATACCGTAAGGATGATCGGAAGATGGTGGAGGGGTCACTGAGGTAGTGGCGACAATAGGAACATGATCTCCAACCAGTAGGAGGATGAGGCAGGGGAGGAGGACGTGTATCGGGAGCTGTTTGGGGACACTAGGCACTACCACCACCACCACCAAGTTGTCCACCACGAGCTCTGGGAGCAGGGTGATGGAGACATTACCAACTACATTTAGTAGAGGCTCATGATCCAGACATACCTGAGATGACACGAGGTATTTTCTATATCTTATCTATATTAGTTGTAGTTCTTATCAAAACATGTTCTTGAAATTATTTCCTTTCCATAAACTGAGTTTAGGACATTGAGATTCTGGCTGATCTTTTAGCTCGACCATTGCATTTTGATACTCTTATGGGAGTAGATTCATCGGTCACGCATAGGTGCCGACAATGTGATCTTACTCATGGAGGAGATACTTTAATATGAGATCCTCTAGTATCAGCGTTGAATCCCAATGACATCATTCTAGTCATGGAATATCTATCAGTAGTTCACACTATGATTGACTACTTGAGACGTACAGTGTGATGTATGTGCAATGATGGAGGCCAGTTTTTCATTGATGGTGAGATGTAAAACTGGGCAACGTGAGATGGGAATGTCCTTAGGAGGGTAAAACCAATTACTTATCGACTTGATTGCATGACCTTCAAGACAATGGATGAGGAAAGTACACAGTTCCTAGTCGTGGTGTGCGAGTATGATGATGTATTTCTAGATGATTCCTTATGACTACCTCCCCATTGAGAGGTAGAATTATGCACTGACTTGTACCCAGGAACAACACTGACATCTAATCCAAATATTATATGGCCTCTACATAGCATTGGGAGCTGAGGGTACAGTTGAAGGACATAAATAAGAAATGATTTGTAAGGACCATTGTTTTTACATGGGCATCCCCAGTGTTGTTTTCCAAGAAGGAAGACGGATTTTTGAGGCCATTCATGGGCTTCTGGTGCCTAAACCAGGTGACCGTGAAGAACAAGTATCCTCTTCTAAGGATTTATGATCTTTTTGATTAGTTGAAAGGAGAGAAGTGGTTCATGAATATAGAATCACGATCAAGATATCACCAGTTTCGTGTGTTGGATTAGGACATCCCAACGGCAACATTCAGATGTCAATACATATATTATGAATACCTATTCTGTGTACATGGGTCTCATGAAAAGGATGTTCAAGACCTTCTTAGACAAGTTTGTAGTGGTCTTCATCAACAACATCATGGTGTACTTAGTGTCTGAGGAATAACATGCCGTACACATAAAAATAGTTTTAGACACACATCAAGAGCACCAGATATATGGGATACACTCAAAGGGTGAGTTTTGGATACTGATGGTCCACATGTTGAGACATGTTATCTTATTTCATGGAGTTGTAGTGGACCCATCGAAGATTGTGGCAGTACTCTCGTGGGATCCACCAAGAAGTTTAACAGAGGTGTGGAGTTTCCTTGGATTAACTGGATACTAATGGAGGTTCATAGCAAATTTTTCCAAAGTACAAGAACCTATGAATACCATGAATTAGAATGGGAAACCCTTATTATTGTAATAGATAGGACAGTAGAGCTTTCGACAGCTAGGGCAGAGCTTGACCAGCGCTCCCATCACAACGTTTCTAGAGGATGGAACTGACTACGTGGTTTATTGTGATGCTTTAGGGAGTATACTTAGTTGTGTCCTAATGAAGGGTGATGTAGTGATTACTTATTACAAACAATAGCTGAGGTCTCATGAGAATAATTATACAGCTCATGACATGGAGTTGGTAGCAGTAGTCTTCGCACTAAAGATGTGGTGGCACTACTTGATCGGAGAGCGGTTAATTTTTTACTTAATCTACAAGAGTCTTAGATATATCTTCACACAGAAAGATCTATGTCTGAGATAGTTAATTTTTCTAGAGTTCCTCCATGACTATGACATTGAGATACTCTATACTCTTTGGATGGGGAACACAGTGGATGATATAGTTAACTGAAGATCAAGTTCGCAACAACTTAACAAGGCTTCAGAGAAGTTAGCCTCGCTTTAGATATCCTATTTGGATATGGATGAGACGGTCTACCTCCGGTCAATGGTAGTTGCATCTCTTCTCCTTCAGTGAGTTAGGGAGTGCAACTCGGAGACTGCATTAGCGGCACTACACATTCTCAGATACACTCAGGCCATGCACCTGAAGGATATTCTGAAGGTGTGGAGCACACAATCATTTTTAGAGGACATTACATTGTACTAGTGGCACTACGAGATGAGGTGATGAGGGATTTCCATACATCCCTCGTGGTTGTACATCCTAGTATGGAGAAGAAGATAATGGATCTTCATTTAATTATATGTGGCCAGGGATGTAGTCTAAATGGATCTGAAAAAAGTCTTATGCCGATAGGAGACAGAGACCCTTGGAGTCTGAGGAGGGATATCATGTCTTCTACACTTCACACCCCGACATGGATTATAGAGATTTGGTCGGGGTGGCAAGATATCTATGTGGTTCAACAGCCCTCTCCAGTTTCACATCATAGTGGGAGAAGTGGTGTTCCTTCTTGCTCTTCCCCTGGAGATGCACCAGGTTCAAAATGTTTATTATGTTTCGCAGATAAGGAAATAAATGCATGATCCTTCCCACATTATTGAATTGGGGGAGTTAGACTTTCATGATGGGGCGAATTATATGGAGTTCATCATTTAGATAGAGTATTGACATGAGCGAGTCCTTCATGGATGGCGGATCCCTCTAGTCTGAGTTTGGCGGTAACACGAGAACCTCCATGAGATCATATAATAGCAGGATGCTCAGATTCATGCTCAGTAACTTCATTTTTTTCATTCCTTGTTTTGGTTATCCGGGATTTAATTACCTAAGGTGGGGAGACTGTAATGTCCCGGATTTTCCATATAATTTATTCAATTATATAGAATTATTTAAAAACCACAAAATCTGATAGTGTTTAATTCTAAGGAAAAGAGTGCCCGGAATTATCCATCGAAGGTTGTTATGTTTAAAATAGAACATGTGAGCAGTTTTTAAGAAAAAGAGAAGTATCTCTTCAACGATTGCCTCGATTAGAAATCCAAATTCAATGTTGCAGTCAAAATAGCTGGTTTACCCTTGGTGCGACTTATGTTTAGTCGATGCATGACTCCAGTGAGAAGTCCGAAAATGGAATAACTATAAATAAAATAATTAAATAAAATTATTTACGTTTTTAAATCCCTATATCTCAGGAACGGTGAATTAGATTAAAAATATGAGACCAACGTTGAACTCATCAGGGTTTGCTTTACTAATGAAGATCCAAATATTGTCCAGCACGAGAAAATAATCGACGTTATATTTTGGCTGTAAATAAAATAATTAAGTAATACTTATTTTATTGATAAATTTTCAAACATCTAAATTGTATCTCATATTGAAAATCATAGGGTACCATTTGATTTTTGGGGATGTTTTCCCCTTAGACCGAGTATAACCTCGACTAGCGAGGGTCGAGGGTTGCTGTTGATAATTTTTTTATCTATTTTAAGGTACGATCAATAAACCTACAGGCTGCATTTATATGATTGGAATCGGTGCATGGATTAAAAATTATAGGGAACTATTTAATGTAGAATGCTAGGATTTTCCTAGAAACGACTCAACTATATATGGATATGGATGACTAGAAATGTTAGTTTTTGGAATTTTCGAAAAAAATAATAAATGAATATGAATGAATTATTTTATTCTTTTCCCTCCATTTCCGTACGGATGGTGATGCTATGGGGCAGCGATGATGCGGCGATGAGTCACTTTAATGAAAAACATGGATGACCTCTATTCGGAAATTTTACAGTGAATTTAATTATGAAAAATAGCGACACTGTTTCATAAATGAAACATTGTTACGTTAAGACGTCACATAATTTTGGAAACATTATAGAGTGGTTCTATAAATAGTTCAACTTGGAGGAAAAAAAATAAGGAGGAAGGATTTTGGGGATTCTCAGGCGATGCTCTGATTCACTTCTAACCCAGTGAAAAAGGATGAACAACGAAGAATGACTTTCGAAGGTTGGAACCATGAAGCATCATCGACGCCATAATCCCTCGAGTGTGAACGTGTGGCAACGAACCACGTAAATGGTAGGGGGATTATGTTCATTGATGTTTCCTCTCTTCCCATTTTTGAAAAATATAATGAACTCGAGCCAACTAACTAATGAGTTTATCTGCATCTTTACACATCATGCGGCTGGTTGTTACGGGATTATAAACTCAGGGATTATTCTACCTTTTGTTATTATTAAGTATTCCTCCTACATAGATGGATAATGCGGAGGGAGTGTGATGAAACCAACAAGTCCCAAAACCTCTAATAAAATTATCCTTGGTGCGTTTTCAGAAGAGGAACAATGGATGTGGTGGAAACGTGTTTGATGGCTGAAAAATGATGATGACATTCTGGTGGCTCATCGAAAGAACCATCAGTGCGCCATTCCATCGGTGGCTAGTGGTGGATGGAGGAGACCCATGGAAACCAGCCATGGGTGGTGGAAGGAGGCATGCCATTCCGTGCCTCAGTTGTCAGAGGCGGCTGACCCGAGCTAGCCATGTGGTAGATGGCCGACAACATCTGCGATCTATGGGCCACGACAAGAGGGGGCAACATGGACCCCAAACCATGTTGCATTGGAAGAAATTTCCCCGAATCCATGGGTTCATCTAGGAAAAGTTGTCTTCCTAAAGGTAGACCAAGCTGGACAAGGGCTGGACGAATGGGCCAGACCCACAGGCCAACACGGGTGGGCCGAGCCCCACCCAGCGAGCTGGGCCAACTAAGGCCTGGGCCCACGAAATAGTCTGGCTAACCTTGATGAGCCGGACCCAATGAACCTGGCAGACCCCTAACATGCCTGACCCCAGGACCCACCATGTTGGGCCGGCCTGACCGAGTTGGATAGGGCCCAGACCCAACCAACCCCCAAATAAACATATACCCGTAACAGAGAAAACGGGTGGCCATTTGGCACACCGTCAGTAGCATTGGGACCCCTTATTGGAAGCGGTCCAATTGGAATATTCCAACCAGCCTGACTAAGTTGGTTCGGACTAAGGTCTGATCACCACCGTTTCATAGAACGTGGAGTAAGTAACACACCAGTTGTCTGATTGAAAAGTCGTCTGTGGAATAATGAACCATATAATAGGGAAGTCAAATAGAGAAAGTCTACATGATTTTTGATGGAGATTGACATGGGACCTAGGCTGGATTAAATTTGAATACAACCAAGCCATTTTTTAAAAAGAGTTCATATCTCACAGACTCGGTGTTCGATCCAAGCATTGTCTGTTATTGTGATACCCCTATGATAGGGCGGTCCCTTGGGAATGATTTTTGTGGGACTTAGTAATGGTTGAAAAAGGACTGATGTCTTGATAGTAGAGTCTTCCGGAGATCATGCGCGCTTCGTGCGGGAATCCATTAACTAGCTTTGTCATGAGGATGAAGAGCGAAAAATGATTGTTAGCATCATAAACTCCAGAGTGAAATGGTCTACCTGTATGTCTAATCATCCCTACCTATGATTCAATGACCAAGATGAGTCAACACCAGTGACCAATATAGTTCAACACCAGTTACCCATATGGTTCAACACTAGTGGCCAATACTTGTTAGTATCTACCGACCAATACAGGTCAGCACCTCCGACCAATGTGGGTTGGCATCTGGAGACCAATACACGTCACCATACAGGTACCTTAAATAGACAGAAGTGAAGTTACAACATATAAAATGATTCATTTTTATAACTATTCATCCTTATCCCAATATCCTTGATGTAATTTCATTAGAGTGAGTTGTCTCTTTTTCATTTTTCACCATGATTTGGATAATGTTTGTGATATTACATTTATGGTATTTCTAGTGATGTTTCATTTATGGATTACTGAGAGACCTTTGGGGGTCTCAGTTTCCCTATTGGGTTATGTTAAACACACCCCTACATGGGCTCTTCCTGCACCTGTGTGTCTGGTGAAAACTATTGATGCTCTATGGGGGACGTGGATGTTTGGGACATGGTGGAGCTTGGTGTGAAGGGAGAATTTGAGATCCTCTTATTCAACTTCAGACTTATAGCTAATACACACTAGGTAGAGCGCTATGGAAGATACAAAATCCGTGTACATTCTATTCAGTTTCATGGGCTTGTATATTATCCCACAATTTTATGTTTTTCATTTGTACTTGTTGTTGTACTTTACTCTCACGGTTATACCTTACTTTTTTGGGTTTTTTACTTGAGTTTCCCTTTTTGGGTGTTTATAGATCATTAATGAAATGCCTTCCATGTTTGGGAAAATCCTTAAGGTGAAATTCACTAACCCAAAGCGTATATAAGGCTAGCTTGGGGTTGTCACATCCAGGCCCCGTGGGACAGGTCATGACAATAAATCATTAAAATATTTAAAATGATGTTTTATATTAAGAGTCCCTTACCACTAGATAAATACATAAATTAAAATCATTATTTAATAACCCAAAATAAAACATTAAATATCAGGATAATATAATAATTAATGAAATAAAATGTCAAAAGGTTTGAATATACACATTATAGGATAATAAATGTGAAAAATATCTAGATATGTTGTAATGAAAGGAGATTGAGACAAAGTCCATTACCAAGATTGTATCATTAGATTAAGGATAAATCAATGAGATAATTATGTATGAAAAATATAGACAATCCCAATATATGTGGATTTTCAACATAAAATAATCATAGGTAACCCCCACATTTTCTTGGACAAACAAAACCAATTACATTGATATTTAACTCAATGAATGGAAATTGAGTTAATATTTCCCATTACCTTGAGTCCAAATGGTCATGTACAATCATTATGCTCCTGAATAATGAATATAGGATAATTTATAATTGATTAATAACCCCTTTTTTATGTTTATTACACCATTTATTTCACTTATACCCATGTTAAAAAAAATTATATAATTATTTATTTTTATATCGGTCGTTTTGACAATATTTGTTACTGGAGTCAAAAATGACCTTGTATGATGTAAATTGACCATGTTTTCATAAGTACATCATCTACAGAATAGTATTCAAGACATAGTAATCACATTTAAACATTAATCTTACTTTTAAAATCAAACCATTAATTATGGTTATGAAATATTAACAACATTGGAATCATAGAGATGGTAAATCGTAGATATGCTTGACTAACATTTCCATTTTCATTGATCATTATAGAAAAAAGGAAATTATCATTTTATCTTTTCATAATGATAATGATATTATTAACATGATTATAATCATTAAAATATACTTATATATATCATACATGTTATATAGTGAATCAAAATGTGTGATGCCACTGCGTAGAGATAATAGTTCACCCATACACATGAATGATGTTATCATTTTTATGCACATGGAAATAAGAATGTAATTGATATATTATCATTTTATAATTTTTTAATTTATTATTAATGTAAAAAATTAACTTTAGTTCTACTATTATAACCATTCATGGGAGATGGTTATGGAAAAAGAATTAGATCAATTCACAGAGGTGATAGTTCACACTTACGCACGAACGATTAATTACATTCCAATTTAATGGAAGGGAAGATATATTTTAGTAGTGAAATTAACATAATAAAATGTAATTATATTAAGGATACAATATTTTTTGTCTCATAATGGCTGGAAGAGATTTTAATGATGTTTATGAAGAAATAAAATAGAAACATATAATGAAAATGATACCTCTTATTCGATTGATTTCCTTTGTAGAACACCTTTACACCTCTAAAAAGTGTCTTATGCCTAAAAACGTATTTAATAATGTTTAGAGGAATTATAGAAAGATTTTTGGATAGATAATAGCTGAGACAAATGGTTCTTGATGTATGAATAATTGAGATGATATGGTACCTTTTTATAGGAGAGGAATGAGACACCATTGGAAACTCTTAAATTATTAAAATAACATAAATTAATTTTTTGATTCAAAAGGCTAAAATAGGATATATGTAGAAGATAATATAAATATATATATAAATCCTCTATTCTATTAATTTTTAAACTTTTATTGACTATATTTTAATACTTATCATTTTGGGTTCTCTTAATAATTATCTTTTAAATTTTATTGTGGTAATAAAATTTTATTAATTAAGTGACGATTATTTCTACTTATATGTGGCAACATTACCATAATTGGATAATATAATATATTTTAGACTTTATCCAAGTAAATTTATTATTTTAAGGTATTTTTAGTATTTTTAAATAATTTAATAAATTATTATTTTTTTTAAACGTCAATTATTTCATGTTTTACCCTATTCATTTTATTGAATTTAAATAAAATCCAAAAATATAGATAACTTCAACCCAATGAATTAAATAGTCTTATAAAATGTCATATACACTTATAAAAATATTTTATTACATAAATTATTTAAAATATCATTTATTATAAAAAATTTAATATAATTTATTTGATTCACTCATTAATAAAGAATCATTGTATTATCATTGTGTCATTATTAAATTTAATTATTTAATTTTAAAAAAATATAAACCAAAATACCATGATGTAGAAAATATTTATATATTTATTATTATTATTTATAGTTTAATATATTACATATATAAATCAATGTTAAAATTGTTTTATTATGAAGATTTATATTTATAACACATTTTTTGTTACATTAAATTAAATCATAAAAGTGTCATAATCATGCCCAAGTGGATTAAAAATGAAAAATATTTATGCAAATTGTTGTATTGGTCAAAAATATGGCATCCAACAGGTTTATGGCCGGATTTATGGATGTTTTATGTTATTATATTATATTTTTTACCCTTATTTAACATATTTTTCCCTTAACCGTGGTAAATAAAAATAATTACTAAAGTTACTATTCATAATTTCCAAAAATAAGAGCGATATACTTACAAAATAGAGACCATATGATTATAAATATGGAATCATATTTAACTAATTAATAACACATATCTTCTAGAAATTAATATAAAATTAATTTCCGTTGTCCAAATGAAAATTCAATATTTTTTAAAGTAAAAACAATCAAAAGATTGACATGTGTTTAGATAGAATTTCAATGTAAAATTACTTCAAATGACCAAAATTTGATTAAATGATAAAAATTTAATCCTATTACACTTTATAACCAATTAAAAATATAATATATTTATACCAATAAATTATACAAAAAGATAGTTATAAATTAAAATACTGTATATTTCACTAGTAAATAAAATATGAATTTTAACAGAAAAAACCAAAATTTTAACCAATAAATTTTGAGGTCTCGCATTAAAATAATAAGTTTAGTTTTTCATATTGAACATATAATTGTTTCAAAAAATATATTTAAAATTGGCTTTCTATTAATAGTTGTCAAAAGTGAAATTTTTAGGAAAATTTTATTATTTTTAAAAAAATTGAATTTGTTGTTATTTCATTTTTAGAAAACATATAATATGAGATTTAAATATTAAATTTACTAAATTAAATATATATTTTATTATTAAAATCCAACAAGAGTGGTTTTATTATTTTATAAACTCACTTATTTTCTTTCAAATAGTTTTTCATAAAAATAGATCCTTTTAAAAAAGGGTTTTATTTCCATTAGTACATGTCATATGAGTTAAAAATAACATTCCTTTTTCACGAAAAAATGGATAGAAAAATACCTTATTCAAAAAGGTTGATGAAGATTCCATTGAAAACATTGAGAAAAGAAGGAAAGGGTAAAATTTCCTTAAATAAATCACATAATTTTATTTGAAAACCTATTTGGAAAACATAGTTTTTAGTAGAAAATATGTTCTCTTACTATAGTGAGAATTGAACTTAGTTATTGTTAAAAACATTTTCTGATACATGTTGGGCACTATGGATCATTAAAACGTATAAATTACATAAAAATGATCATGGATTACTAGAGTATGAAAAGTGAATGGTTTTATTAAAAAAATGGTAATATTATTTCCTCTAATGGAAATACAATCCAATGATTATTAAAATTACTCTAGAGGAAAATAATATTTATACATTCAGAAGAGTCCAATACCACATTGAAACATTTGAATCATAAAACACATAAAGTAATAACATTTGTTGAAAATTTTACTTCCCATTATAGTTAAATGATAAATTATAAAACACATCAATAGGGGTAATAGGTAAACCACAAAAAATATGTAAGTGGTAAATAAGGCATATATCTCACAGATTTGAAATATTGAGATGATAATCACATACCTTGAAATTAATTTTGTTGTATAGTGTTTATCCTAATTTATACTATATTAAAATTTGTTAATAACTAATTCTGGAACAATTATCATGTTTATAATATCATATATTCTATTCTATTAAAATATAATTACTTGTTTTTTAATAATACTTCACTATTTTAACTATATAGAGTGTTAATAGACTTTTTTATCAAGTATGTTTTTACTTGTAATTTATTTTTCTTATTACATAGAGAATTATTTCATAATTGTCAGAATGTAAAACAAGACTTAATTATTGTATATGTTTATTATATATGTAATTGTAAGGATCCATAATATTATGAGATATGAAATGATATGTACAATTCATGGAAACATTAGGTCGTATGTATGCATGAACACTACTTACATTTCATTGTTATATTAACTAATGAAATGTAAATGATTCATATTAATTTTATAATTTAAGTATTGTAACTATTTTATATATGTTAAATAGTTTTATTATAACCATTAATTATATATTATTTTTATATAGTGAATGAGTCGCATCATTTTGAGGGGGTGGTAGTCCACACTTCCACAAACTATGTTATTTTATACAAAAAAATGGAATCAATAGAAATATGTGTAATAAAAGAATTAAAAATAATAATTAAACAATTAATAACATATATATAATATATAAATATAGTTTCCATCATAATTACCACCATTAGAGGTGGTAAAGGAAGAACAAACAATCATCAGTTTTGGAGGTAATAATTTGATGTTAACATAAACAGTACGTTCATTTCCCATTAGATGAAAATGTGAGTATGTTTTGGTAGAAAAAATAACATATAAAATACGTCAATAATTAGGATATTGGACTTTTTATTTAATAATGCACTAATAATAGTTTAGTGTGTGGATAATGGAAATAAAAATAACGACCATAAGGAAATATATTACTTCTTAGTCCAGTAACTCATATTGGTCTATACCAAATGGATTCCATAGGTGGATTTTAATATAAAAGGTATATGTATAGGATTAAGGGGTAGGATTATAGGATACTCTTTTGGAGGATTTTTCATGAGTCAATGTTCTATGACTGATGTCAGGATGGGGTTGAGTACATTCCTTTTTACAATGGAGGGGGACTGACACTCTAGTAAATACCAAAAGGTATTCATTAATGAGACGTCTGCATTTCCTAATGTTTCTAAAAAATGGAAATATAGTGGATTAAATGATAATAAAGGTCTATAAAAACCTCCACCTCATTAATAATATGTTCTTTTTAATAATTTGGATTCTTAACTTATTATATTCCCTAATTTTATCATTTTTGTTCTTATTAAATAATCTAGTTCTCTAACCTATGTAATTTGGCTGTTAAGACTAAAATAATTTTATATTTATTAAAACATATATGTCAAAGGAATAATTACTATGATATAAAATTTATAAAATAAAAACCTCACGTTTCATGAAAATTAACTTTAAAACAAGCTCATGTGACGTGATAAACACTACTTAAACTTAGACAATGTTAATAAAAATTTTATAGTATATGCGATAATATGTTAATTATAAAAGATAAATTGATACATTAATAGCAAATATTTAATATTTATTAACAATTAAAATCAATTTTTGGAATATTTGATTTTAATTAATTTTAAATTATTTAATTAAATATCATTTATATTAAAATAACAATAATTTCAATTTTGAAAATATTTATTTATTTTTAATTTTAAAATTTCAAAAAAATGTTGTGAATATAATCTATTAAGTTTACAGATATCAAACATGATATATTAATCAAAAAATAATAAATAACTTAATTAATTAAATCAATATACTTCAATTTTAAAACTTTTAGTATCATTTTTTTTGTTAATTATTGACTAAATAGTATCTGTGTTAGCATTTCCTAAGCTTTTTAAGTTACTAAATCATTGATAAAAATTAATTAAAAATTATTATAATAAAATTAAACAAATTATATTGAAAAATTATATGTATATCCTTAGATGTGTTGTATTTTACATAATTCATTGTTTTATACATGGTAAATGTAAAGAAGGTTCCTGTTTTGTCTCTTTCCTTACATAACATTCTATATTGGGAACATCCATTTAAAACTATCGCAATAACCAATAAAATTTAAATCAAGATGTTATTTGGTCTAAATATAGAAATCTAATGGTTTTTGGACATGTTTTTCGGTAATATTTTCCATTAATTTTACAGTTTGGACCCTTGTTAATCATTATTTTATCTTAATCACTGTAATTAATTTTAATCACTTTCACAAATATTTTTGGTCAAATATTATGTCAAAATTATTATACCACAAATATCATACTGATTAATAATAAGTATATACATTTTTCAAAATTCAAATCATTGAAGTGGGAAAATTATGAATACCACCAGTCTCACAGACTTTGTGAGAATGCTAGTTTTTAATGTAAAAATGTTCAAAAGATAAATAAGTCTTTATGTTTTATTTTAATGTAAAAATTGACTAAAATATCCTAAAATGGGTTAATATTTTTTAAAATGATCTATTTTTACTTTACAATTTAATTTAAAATATAATTTAACAATTATAATTCTTTTAGTGAAAAAGTTGTTTTAACTAAAATGCAGTATTTTCACTAGTAATAAAAAAATCAAACTTCTCAGAAAAATACCAAAAATTCACCCTTATCTACTTTTGATATTCCAAATACAAAAATTAATGTTATTTTGACAAATTAAATTAATAAAAGTTTATAAATTTTGATTTAATAAAGTTGCACGATTAAAAGGTGGAAAAAACCAGTCTTGCATTTGAGCTAATCTCGTGTTTTGTATACCATAAGACAATAATTTTAGTACATATAAATAAATATAGGAAAAAATTAATTTTATTATAAAATTAAAAAAAAAATTTCTAAGGGTGTTATATTTTCCCGATCTTTTTTAATTTTCATTTTCATAAATTAATCATTACCTTAAAAATTAATATATTGATATTTAACGATAAGCTACCATTGAATAACCCATATAAAAAATAGTGTTATTACACATATTCATAATAATATAAAAGGAAAGTATCGTGGTCATGTAACTATATTACATAGAAGGATAACATTGGAGGTAAATGGAATCATTTATACATAAGATAAATCTATCAATCATGTTTTAATGGAGAATTATAGAGAAAATGGTTTAGAGAATGTTAACCATCACAAGGAAATAAATCTAGGATGATTTAAGGGTACATTTGATTTATCAGAAAAGAAGGTACTAGAATTTTTTGTTGGTTTCTATATCATTTTTTCTGGAGTTGATGAATTAATTCAATCTCAAATAATATAATTCCATATATTTACATGGTATATTTCTATAAGCAGAATAATATTCATTGTTTGTGACTTGAACTATTTATACTTTATCTTTTAGATCAATATTCATTGTGTAGTTTACATGGAACATTTCTATATGCCTAATCTTATTCTTTGGTTGTTACTTGAATTATATCTACTTCGTCTCTTAGAACAAGATTCATCGTATTGTGATTTAATATATCTAACTCTAAAACCACATCCAATGACCAACATAAAAGATTTTAGAAATTATTAAAATTTCCAAAAGTTTATTATATGAAATTTTTGAATGAAGGTTGTCGTGTTTCCAAAAATGCTCTTATTAGTAGCCTTATGTCCACATGATTTATCTCTTTAATCTTCACATACCAAATATGTGAACTCTTCATCATGTATACTCTTTTAATATAGTAATAACATGTATTAATATAAATCCTTATTAGAGACATAAAATTTTCCTTAGTCTTTAAGTCATACACATGTTATTAGATATATTCCTCAAATCAAATTGTTTTGTAAACTATATCAATGATACCATAGACCACGAATTTAAAAGTCATTAATCATTTCAATGGTAGTTATCAATTTTCCAAATTAATAATTTCATCGTCATGGTCTCAAATTCATTAAAATATTAAGGTATGTATTTCAATCAATCATGTGTTTTATAGAAATATTTACACTCTACTAAATAAATTTTATATGTATCATTAATAATATCATCTCAAATACTTAAATAAAAAGTACTGAAGTGAAATCCTTATATATTTTACAATTATTAAAACCAATACATCACTGATAAAATATTAATAATCCTTGAATCCATATATATAAATGCATTGATTATTCTACTTTATCCTTAATCCATTAACAAGGCTACCTCATCCTATTAATTAATTCCTCATTCCTTTCACATTCCACCAGTATTTTCATCATTATAAAAAATTATAACCATAACTCAAACCACAATTCTGATTCTATTTATGAAATTTCAACTTGGAACATCGATTTTCAAAATGACCATTAATCTCACACTTAATTCATTAATCCCTCTATGATATCTTAGGGAGGAAAATAATCCCATCCATTGAACCAAAAAAACTCTTCATTTTTTCTAATATATATAATCAATTTTTGTTCTTGTTTTCCATAGTGAAAACATATTATTATCCCTCTAAGACATTATCTTGGGTTATTCTTTCAACATTATACAAATAGAGAGAACTGTATTTTCATTCCTCTATGGTCTCTATTACCCAAACTCTCAGTGAAAACCTTCTTTATAATTCATTATTATTATAATAGTTTGTTAAGGCACTCTTTGTTAACAATGATTCATGAAAACTATTTAGGTGTAATCACCAAATCCATCAGTCTAGTGATCATTACATTTAACTTCGCATCATAAAATTAGCAGTCACATTCATCATTAACCTAGTTCCTTTTGATTCCATCCATTCACTAAAACGACAAATCTTAGTGTGAGAAACATTTATCAAAATAGAAAAACACATAATCATGAAATTTTTATAATGGGATGCCTAATTCAGGTCTCCATTTTATTTAATCACTAAAAACATGTGTTTATATGAGGTTATTCACAGTCATATTATACTTAAATTCATCATGATAGTTTGTAACGAAAAATGTGAATCATCCTCTGTGTATCCACTATGAGTGTCAAACATGGTGTGTAGTAAGCCCCAATTTCATTTACTAGGTTACACTACATTAATCTCATCACACCTTATCAGAGTTATTAATCCTAGTAGTATTTGTACCAGAACTACATCCAATTGTAGTATCAAGACATGGATGTTTTTTCTATGAATTCCCACATAATTTATATCTTTCGAAATTCTAGTATGTTCTTCTATACATATCCTTAACGTTTTTCATAGGGTAGTGTTTTTTAATATATTCTTTATAAATATATTTTAAAAGGATATTTGTAACCTACATTTAATAACATATGTAATGCCCAGACCCTTAAATCATGGTGTTAGTGTATTATTTTATTACATTTGTATAAATACATGGAATAAAATCCCGAAGGGCCGATCAGTTTTGTAGTTTCTGAAATCCAGATTACATACATGTTACCAATAATACATTGAGAAATAGAAATTAAAAATATGATTCATAAGAAAATTAAATAAACAGAATCCATGAATTCTTATTCAAAAGAAGTATGCCTCATAACCTTGGAAAAGAAAATCTAATGAGGGTGAGATCCAATTCTCAGTAACGTTAAATAATGTGGAAGAAATAATGAATCAATGATAATAAATCACCATGGAGATGTAAATAACTAATAAAACATGCCATTAATAAAACTAGATATAGAAAAATCATTATGGAAAGGTACGAAACTAAAAAACACTACATTTAATAAATAACCCAATAATTATAATGCATTTATAGATATATCGAATAAAAATATCATGGGTAAGTAAAAACAGAATCATGAATAAGGAAATTATTAATTATTGGAATTCATTTCTAATGCACATAAAATAATATATCATCATTACCTTTCACTAAATGGTTTAAAACTACAGTTAGAAAAATATTTAATTTTTCCAACTAATTCAACTAATGGGAACCTATCGATGCATTAGAGAGTTATATAATGAATGGTCTACACCTGTTATTTCAAGTCCAAATAATTACTCATATCTATTAAGAGAAATAAATAATATTTCATATAAAATATATATATTAAATAAAAAATATGTAATTATAAATATTTATCAAAATAATAAAATAACTATCTACATAGACACCATATGTAAATAGTTATACAACTTAGGAAATAGTAATATTCATGATAACTGAAATGGATATTTTAAGAGAAATTAAACATTCAATGATCATTAGAGATTAGATATTTCAAGGGGACTAATAAATAAATCAATAATGTGAATGTGAATTCTATCCTTGTTCAAATCAATCCCAAACCATCCAACGGAATAATACGGATGGTACCAATACAACATATCCCATGTAGAGTAAAATAATGTATTTTTTCATTGATGAATATAAATACAAAAGTTATTTTAAAAATAGTCTTTAGGAAAATATCCATTGATTTTTAAAAAAATCCTTGAAAATGACTTTTTACAAAAAATTTATTTTAAAATTAACCTTTTAAAAATTAGAGTGAAACATCCAATAAATAAGTATGAGTAAATCCTTACTTGACAAATGAGGAAAATAGAACATTCATTTTGCACAGTAAAAATGTTATAATGATCACTTGTTCAGAAAGTGACAACAATATTCCTTTTAAACCATTTTTAAAGTAAAAAAGGTTAAAAATTTATTTACTAAATCATATTAAAAACATTAGAGATTTGTTTTAGAAAATTGGAATTTTATAAGAAAACAGGTTCTCTGAAATAATATAGAAATGAAGTTGGGTTTTCTTAAAAACATTTTCTAAAACACATTGAGCAACAATGAATGGAAATAATGGTACTATTAAATAATAGTCATCATGAATAATCAGATTATTTAAAATATTACTAGTTTTATTAAAATATGGTCATATAATTTTCTTTAATGAAAATACCATCAAAATATCATTAAATTTTCTCTTGAGGAAAATATTCTGCAAACATTCCAAAGTGTTCTATATGACCTTAAAACAATTTAATCATATGAATAATGAAAGAATAAATATAAATGAATGTTTTAAATAACATATTTTTAATATGATGAATTGTATAACATATCAAAAGGGATAGTAGGTACACTATACAAAATAAGTAAGTCGTGAATATGATATTTGTCTCACAAATTTTAAAAAAGTGAGATAAGAATCCTTTTCTGTAACCATACTTTTATTATTTGGTATTTAACCTCCTATATATTTATTGAAATAGTGTTAATAATATATACCAAAAAACCAATTCATGTTTATAATATCACATATTAAATTATTATACTATCTTATTATGAGTTTGTGAACAATATTTCCCTTTTTTAACTACCATATGTGTTAATTTCCTATTGCATATATCTTGATTTCATCACACCAAAAATGTAACCCATGACTTAATTATGATATATATTCATTATATATTAATTTATAAGGAACCATAATATTCGTAGATAAGTAATGATGAGAAACTTTCACAGATATTGTAGGTCGTACTTATGCATGAAATCCACTTCAATTTCATTGTTGTATTAAAATAATGATAAAAAATTAATACACATGTATATAATTTTTATTGTATCTAATATATGTCTTATATTTTAATATTTACAATTAAAACCATATTTATATATTCCATTTATAACGTGAATTATTTATATCAATTTGATGGGGTGGTAGTCCAAACATTCAAAAATGATGTTATTGTATTTACAAAAAACAGAATATATAGAGGTATATGAAATAAAAAAAATTAAAAAAGAATAAAAAATCATAAATATCAAAAATATCATATATAAAAATATTTTTTATCATTATGACCACCATGATAGATGGTGAAGAAAGAATGAACATCTGTTTTTTATTAGGCAGTAGTTCGTCGTTCACATAAACAATATGTTAGTTACACATTATATTGGAGTGTGGGTAATTGTAGGCCTAAAAAATAAGATAAAAACAACATATTATAATTTAGATAATTTTTTTATATAACAATTAAATAATAACATTTTATGATCCATGGCATCTTGATAGTTTTGAGGAATGGGTATATTGTTTGCCTTTATATATTGGTGTGATAGTGACACTCTTGTAAATACAAAATTGTCTTCATTAATGGGAGGTCAAAATTACCTAATTTGTTACAAAAATGAAAATTTAATGTATTAAAGTGGGATCACGGTGGATAAAAAAATCCACCATACAAATATTTGTGTATTTTAATAATTCAGTCCCTTAACATCTAAGATTTCCCAATTTTATCATTTTGGATTTTATTAATGCATATTGTTTTCTAAACATTGTAATTTAAAAAATAAGACTAATATAATGTGAAATTTACTCTAAAATGATAATCCAAATTATTAATCATAATATAACTAATTTATAAAAATAAAAAACTCATGTGTTTTAGAAATTAATTCTAAAACAAGTGCATGTGACATGCTAAAACGCCGCTTAATCCTGTACCATATTTACAATGTTTTTATAGTATATGGGTCAATACGTTAATTATAAAAGATCAATTGGTATATTAATAAGACATATTTAATATTTATTAATACATAACAATCACTTGGTAGAATACAGTATTTTAATTAATTTTAAATCAATTAATAAAATATCATTTATTTTAAAATACTAATAATGTCAATTTTGAAATTATTTGTTTAATATAAATATTAAAATATAAATCATTACTTTTAGAAAAATATTTGGTATTTATGTCTATGTAAGATGATATGTTAATAGATAAATATTTATTAAAGGCAATAATTCTAAAAATATACTTCACCTTGAATATTTATATTATCATTTATTATAGTTAATGATTTACTAAATAATCCCAATGTTGGCATTTGATAAACATTTTATGAAACAATGTAATATTTAAAATTATTGATAAATTATTATGATAATATAAATCCATTTGTATTGAAATTTTTATCTAGAATCTAAAATATTAAGTATTTAAAATATAAGGCCCCAGCCTTAAAACTTACTTAATCTTGAGTTATTACAAGATTACACATTGAGGATCTTTTCAGGTTTAGAGTTTTATAGAATTAGATCATAAAACATGCATTACATTCCACATTTAAACAAAGTGGTTATATAAAAGATAATATTCATTTTTTCCATAAACGGAACATATTTAAAAATAAAGCATGGATTCTTTCTTGACACTTCCTTGACAATATCATCATATAATGTACTTTTCCCTTGACCTGTGAAAAAAATTTCAAAACAAAACATGGGATGAGCATAAAAAGCTCTGTAAGGTTTATAAAAAATATTCAAAGAAAACATGAGTTCATATATACATAAGAATGAAATCATACTTTACCCATAAAACATAGGCACTTTAACATACCTCATCAAATAATGAATAAATCATAGAAATCATAAGACATAAAAGATAACTTGAGGCATTCATAACATTCTTACGTAGGGAGTAACCCTCTTGGTTATGTTTGGAATACCCACCATAGTATATTCCCTAAATCTCTTCGGAGAAACCTTAAAGTTCCACTCCTTCGCGTTACCCAATGCATTGAAGAGCTATATCGGGCTAACCCACACTTAGTTTATCACGGAACCACCCATCTTCATAACAATGCCCAAGAACCATAACATAATCGTACCACATAATACATGCATAAAGGAAACATAACATTTCCACATTTCAATCACAATATATCAATAAAACAAATTGATATAAAAAAACTTATGAAAACCATTTTTATTACCAAAATAAAAGAAAAGTAAAACATGTTATTTTTTTTCTTTTAAAAAAAGGTATGGCTTGTAGAGGAAGCTGAAACTCAAATAATGGTCACGACGGCGGAGAAGTCATCTCGCCGCATACGTATGACAATAACATTCCCTTTTGATGTTTAGTAAACGCTTAGTATAAAAATTATTCCTTTTGAATAAGCGTAAAAGTCAAAGGGTTTTATACACCATATAAAAGAGAGTTGTGTATAAAACTAAATATGTCTCAATGAATGGAGATTGAGACGAAGTCCCATACAAAGAGGGTATCCTTAGAATAAGGATAAATCAATTACGTAATTATGTGTGACAAATGAATACACGAAATATAAGTGGATATTAAGTGTAACACAATCAGAGGTTATTCACACATATTCATAGAACAACGTATTCAAGGAGTACAAGTTTATCCTAAAGAATCAAATTTGGGTTAAGAAGTTCCTTTGCAAAAAATTGACATCCTAACAGCGTCACTACAAAATTAATAAAATGAGTTCATGAGAGATAAAAAGGGTATCTCATCACATGGACATAAAATTTAAATCAATAAGGATATAGAAGAACATATCCCAATATAATAGTATGTGAATTAATAGACATAACAAAAGAATTCTTATAAAAAGAGGAGGGTGAAAGGTTAGCTTACCGACATGGGTATCTTTCGAGACATGCACCCCATGAAAGAAGGACAATACAACATTGATTTAAATACTCCTAAATGAAATTATATAACACAATGAGTAAACTAAAGGGAAGTAAATACACCACTCGAAGGAAATTGTGGCAAATTTAGCATAATTCTCATGGGAATAAAAGTGAGATGAAAAATCTCTTACGAAAACTTGGCAGCCTAACGACACCACTTAAAACTTCCAAAATGGATTGATGAGAGAAAATAGGGTCTCTAATCATATTAAAATAAAGTTTACAGAAATAGGAATATAAAATAACATCCCCCAACATAACAAAGAGGAGCATAAAAGAAGTGACATAAAGGGGAGTACTTAAAAAGAAAGAGATAGGTCAGATCTCTTACAAAAATTCGGTAGCCTAACGACGCCACTCAAAACGTCCAAAATGGATTGATGTGAGAGAATAGGGTCTATAATAATATTAAAATAAAAATTAAAGTAAGAGTAATATAAAATATCATCTCAATAACAATAAAGAGGAGCTTTAAAAGGAATGACATAAAAGAGTGTACTTAAAAAGAAAGAGGGGAGTAGGATCCCTTACCTCAAGTCCGACATGTCTTGTTCATTTCATTATATTCCTTAATAATAAAATTTGGTCAATTTATAATTATCCTAAGGACCTCCTTTAGATATTATTATTCAGATAATATCACATATTATAATTTTATAATAATTTTTTAATAATGTTAGTTCATATCAGACGTTTTTGCCGATGTTTGGTACATGAGTAAAAAATGAACATGTTTGAAAAATGATTTTCCATGTAGTTATAAGTAAATAATTTCCAGAATATTATTAATGATTAAAATATAATATATATCCAGTAAATATTCATTTTATACTTTTCTATGTCATTTGGAGATAAAAATTGAAAAGCACCGTTCATGGAGACGGTAGGCTGTACGTATGAATGAAGGCTACTTTCATTTTTTCTTTGTCATATGAATGGAAATAAAAATAAATGATATATATATATATATATTATAATTCCAGTATAATATATATGTTATATAGGTCACATTTGTTCATTTATTTCATTCTTTATACATTCCATGTATTGCATGTACGAGTCACATCACTTGAGGGAGCGGTAGTCCACACTTCCTCATATGAAATTATCGCATTTACACAACATGAAAACAATAAAGGTATGGTTTTAATATAAAATAAAGAGTAATATAGTAAACATAAATACTATATATATCATATATAAAATACAGTGTCATCATAATGGCCACCTTTAAAGGTATTAAAAGAATATTGAACAATCATTGTTTCGTGAGGCAGAAAATCGCCATCCATAGAAACAGTATGTTCTTTAACCATTAGATGATGGTGTGTGTAAGTTTAGCTCGAATCCTTCTTATAAAAAAATTATATTATATTGAATATACTGTAGTTGTTACAAAAGAAATGAATAAAAAGAGTTTAGGGGGTTGGAGAAGCAAAATAAAACAAAAGGACTCAAGTGAAGACATTACCTTAAAATCAGGTAAATCCCTTTGGTTTGAGCTCAAAGCCTTTCTTGAGAAGACTTATGCCCAAAGTGAGGCATCAAGGAGTTATAGAGGGATGTGTAGAGACAAAATGGTCAGGGGTTGTCTGAGTCAAAGGCTTTGGAAGTGTGGTTAAGGAGGTAGAGGTGGGGGCCTTTTATAAGAGGAGAGGAGGGGAACTCTTGGAAGGTAAGGAAATGTTACTTTATTTTAGAATGCGTTTCGAATTTTAATGGTCCCACATTGATGTGTTTCGAGGATAAGGTGATAAGTGATCTAAATCCACCCATCCAATAGGTTTTGGACATGTTTAGGTCTTAGATTATATATTATATTTCTATTTTATTTAAATCGTTAAATAATGAGGTCATCGCTGCATCATCATGATGTCATAAATAATTTAATTTATTTAATGTCCAAAAATTATAAAAAAAAATACAATGATGTAGAAAATATTTTTATCTTTCCAAATAATATGCATAGTCAAATATCTGACTTGTATAACCCCATGTAAAAATTGTTTTAGTTAAACAACTCATGCTTGTGTCATTTTAATTTTAACATTAAATAAAAAGGTATTTATGTCATTTTCCAAATAATGTGGCTCCATGGGGTCCCCATGTTGACACATTGATTTTATTGGTCGTCCATGACTCATCCAATAAGGGTAGGACATGTTTCTAGGTCATTTCATTTTATTAAAACAATATTCTTACCTTAAACTACACTAATTACCTCTAATCGCGATTAAAAACTTAATAAGTTCCTATTCATCAAAAAATTATTTTAATCCCATTGAACCAAATTTTTCTTCTTAATGAAAAACATGTATGTAGGATTTTTGAAATTCAAAACACAAAAGTGTCAAAATTTCATTTAAACATCAAAATCAGTTTTTTAAGTACCACTTAGTGGTTTCACTATTCATCAAAAATTGAAGTTTTTCAGAAAATTACCCAAAATTCACCCTAAGCTATATTTGATATTCCGAATTCAAAAATGATGTATATTTTAAAAAATTAAAAACCTATAAGTTTCATTAATTAATTTAATAATTAATTCCCGCTGTCAAAACAAATAGTGTGTTTTTATGAAATAAAATGTATCAAAAGATTGACAGTAGTTTAAGTCCGATTTTAAAGTGAAATTAAATCCAACAACCACTATTGGGTGAAATGGTAAAAATATATAATCTAATTTCAATTTAAAACAAATTCAAAATATAATCTAATAATATAAATAAATTATATTAAAAAGAGGTTTTGAATTAAAATACAACATTTTTCACTATTCATTAAAAACTGAACATTTTCGGAAAAATACTAAAAATTTACACAAAATATATTTTGATGTCCCGATTCTAAAGAAGAATTTTATTTAGTCAAATATAACACATAAAATTGTCAAAAAGTGGTTTTAATAGAGGTTCTCCATCAAAAGGTGGTTAATCAACCCTTTTAAAGAATATTAGAATATTTACACTTAAAATTGGATTCATTCGCATTTTTAATCCTCCAACATTTATTGTAAAATGTAAAAATATTTGAAAAATATATATAATAATAATGTAGTTAGTTCTTTTCATGCATGCCATTACAACGTCTAGTCGTTAACTACCATTTAAAATAATATTATTTTATTATTACAGTGCAGCATAAGATTCCCAAGAAACTCGTTGTTGTGTATTGGGTACACCATCGAGCATAACATCCCCTTTAAAGTAATATTAATATTTTATTCACAAATAAGGATAAATGTGAAAATATCATACTCTTTATTTAACTGGTGTGTTACATCCTTCCCCCCTTTTGGAAATTGTGTCCTCACAATTTTAAAATTGGGTTTGGAAATTTCATTGAAAATCCCACATCGGAACAAGAGTCAGTAAAACAATCACTTTAAAATAAATAAATAGAAGTACAAAGATCACCCGAGTTAACCCATACTAGGATTCAAGTATGAAAATATGGACATGGAGGAAAAAACAAAGTTTCATGTTCTGAGGGAGAGTGATAATAAACATGTCTAGGAGAAATTTAACCATTAGAAAACCACAAACTTGTGATGGGTTAACCGGTATTTGATTCCCCAGTAGGAAAAGATAATATACAAAATTTTTGATTATGTTACTTTTTATTGAGGAATTTATTCATAAGGAAACATAATCACTTATCATGTTGACTATAAACTTTTATTAGATTCCTTACACAAACTGATATTTTCTCCATAAGACGAGTATTTAGGAAGACTTATCCACATTAAGAGTACAATAATCAACTTCTAGAGAATCACCTAATCCACAAAAGAGAAATATATACTTCCCATGTCTTTAGAAATTAACCAAAACCAAAACCAAAATGGTTAGTATGAGGTCAGATAATCCACAAAAGTATAATGCTTTATAAAAAGAAGATCTATTCATAATCTCTAAATCTGTTCCAAAAAAACCAAAGTTCAAAGAAGACCATTCGATAAACAATTGTCCATAAAATTCTTCAAAGTGAACCAAACTGAGATTGAAACCCAAGTATTTGATGGATTTAATCACATAGTCTTCCAAGGTGCAAATTAACTTTTATCTCCAAATAACATCAGTTGCTCTTAAATTCTCATATTGAAAAGTAATTAACCTAATCACAAATCCTCCATGATAGGTTAATAATTTCCATAGATAACCCAAAATAAACTATATCTTGATTCCTAAAATAATCTAACTAAAAATAATTAGTCAAAATAACCATGTACTTCACGTAGTCCAGTGGTAGGTGATATATACCAGTCGCACTTTGGTTGTGGGTTCGATTCCCTCACCTTTGTCCGACGTGACGGGTTGTCACACGGTCTGCGTGTTGTCCTTTTTCCAAAACTATATAATTCTTAAAAAATTCCCCAAAACGAGATGAAATCTTCAAAAATAATCATAACATATTTTAAACTCAGTTTTATCTCATGCCTTTCATTTTCCATCATAACATATAATAACCCATAATTACCTCAAAGGTAAGGATCATATCAACCCTAATGGTTACCTTTATAATTATTACCTGGAATTCCACATTGATTGGTCATATCGTACATGATGCATTAAAGAACATACCATGGTTCAAGTGGTTGATCATGACTCCTTGATAGTTAGTTTAGAACAACCACGAGTTTCCTCATTGAATCCCCCATTTCATCTAGTCTCTTAATCAGAGAACCACCCTAGTTTCCTTCAAACCTATTGTCAATTTGGTTCCTGCTAGATCCATCAATTCACTAAACACAGAAATGTCAGTGTGAGTATATCAACAAAACCATCATGTACAAATGAGGATGATAAACACTAAGATATACTTACTCATTCACTTTATCTAAAACTAGGACTTTTTTCTGAAATCCTAACCATTATGGTTATGTCACTTATGTTTAAAGAGTACCCTAACCTCTAAAGATATCTAAACCGACCTATGATACCAACTATAAGGCCCCAGCCTTAAACCATACTTAATCTTGAGTTATTACAAGATTACACATTGAGGATCTTTTCAGGTTTAGAGTTTTATAGAATTAGATCATAAAACTTGCATTACATTCCACATTTAAACAAAGTGGATACATAAAAGACAATATTCATTTTTTTCTATCAACGGAACATATTTAATAATAAAGCATGGATTCTTTCTTGACACTTCCTTGACACTATCATCATATCATGTACCTTTCCCTTGACCTATGAAAAACATTTCAAAAAAACATGGGATGAGAATAAAAAGCTCAGTAAGGGTTATAAAAAATATGGAAAGGAAACATGAGTTCATATATACATAAGAATGAAATCATACTTTACCCATAAAACATAGGCACTTTAACATACCTCATCAAATCATGAATAAATCATATAAATAATAATACATAAAAGGTAACTTGAGGCATTCATAAAATTCTTACATAGGGAGTAACCCTCTTGGTTACATTTGGAATACCCACCATAGTATATTCCCTAAATCTTTTCGGAGAAACATTAATGTTTCACTCTTTCGCTTTACCCAATGCATTGGAGAGCTATATCGGGCTCACCCGCCCTTAGTTTATCACATAACCACCCGTCTTCATAACAATTCCCACGAACCATAACATAATCGTACCACCTAATACATGCATAAAGGGAACAATAATTTCCACATTTCAATCACACGATATTAATAAAACACGTTGATATAAAAAAACTTATGAAAATCATTTTCAATACCAAAATAATAGAAAATAAAAACATGGTATTTATTTTTCTTTTAAAAAGAAGGTATGTCTTGTAGAGGAAGCCAAAACTCAAATAATGGTCATGGAGGCGGAGAAGTCATTGTCACCACATACGTGTGACAAAAACAATCTCTTTTGTCATTTAGTAAAGGCTTCATATAAAAAATATTCCTTTTATATAAACGTAATAGTCAAAGGGGTTTATACACCGTATAAAATAGATCTGTGTATAAAAAAAATATTCCTCAATGAATGGAGGTTGAGACGAAGTCCCATACAAAGACTGTATCCCTGGATTAAGGATAAATCAATTACAAAATTATGTGTGACGAATGAATACATGAAATATAAGTGGATATTAAGTTTAAAACAATCAGATGTTATTCACACATATTCATAGAAGGACATATTCATGGAGTACATGTTTATCCCAATGAATCAAATTTGGGTTAAGAAGTTCCCTTGCAAAAATTTGACAGCCTAGCGGCGTCACTACAAAATTCAGAAAATGAGTTGATGAGAGATAAAAGGTTATCTCATCACATGGACATAAAATTTAAATCAATAAGGATATAGAAGAACATATCCCAACATAATAGTATGTGAATTAAAATACATAACAAAATAAGTCTTTTAAAAAGGGGATGGTGAAATGTTCCCTTACCGACATGGGTATCTTTCGAGACATGCACCCCGTGAAATAAGGACAATACAATATTGATGTAAATACTCATAAATGAAATTATATTACACAATGAGTAAAATAATGGGCAGTACATACACCACTCAAAGGAAATTGTGGAAAATGTAGCATAATTCTCACGGGAATAAAACTGAGATGAAAAATCCCTTACGAAAACTCGGCAGCCTAACGACGCCACTTAAAACTTCCAAAATGGATTGATGAGAGAAAATAGGGTCTCACATTATATTAACATAAAGTGTACAGAATGAGTAATATAAAATAACATCCCCCAACATAAGAAAGAGGAGCTTAAAAGAAGTGACCTAAAGGAGAGTACTTAAAAATAAAGAGAGAGGTTAGATCTCTTACGAAAATTCGGCAGCCAAACGGCGCCACTCAAAACATCCAAAATGGATTGATGAGAGAGAATAGGTTATCTCATCATATTAACATAAAAATTAAAATATGAGTAATTTAAAATATCATCCCAATAACAAGAATGATGAGCTTTAAAAGGAATGACATAAAATAGTGTACTTAAAAAGAAAGAGTGGAGTAGGATCCCTTACCTCAAGTCCGACATGTCTTGTTCATTTCTTTATATTCCTGAATAATAAACTTTGGTCAATTTATAATTTCCTAAGGACCTACTTTAGAGATTATTATTCAGTTAATATCACATATTATAATATTATAATAATTGTTTAATAATGTTAGTTCATATCAGACGTTTTTGCCGATGTTTGGTACATGAGTCCAAAATGAACTTGTTTGAAAAATGATTGTCCATGTAGTTATAAGTAAATAATTTCTAGAATAGTATTAATGATTAAAATATCATATATATCCATTACATATTCATTTTATACTATTCCATATCATTTGGAGATAAAAAACGAAAAGCACCGTTCATGGAGACGGTTGGTCATACGTACGCATGAACGCTACTTTCATTTTTTCATTGTCATATAAATGGAATTAAAAATAAATGATATATATCTATATTATAATTCCAGTATAAAATATATGTTATATAGGTAACACATGTTCATTAATTTCAATCTTTTTACATTCCATATATTGCATGTACGAGTCAAATCACTTGAGGGGGCGTTAGTCCACACTTCCTCATATGAAATTATCGCATTTACACAACATGAAAAGAATAAAGGTATGGTTTAAATGTAAAATACATAAGCTTATAGTAATCATAAATACCATATATATCATATAAAAAATACAGTGTCATCATAATGGCCACCTTTAAAGGTGTTCAATGAATATTGAACAATCATCGTTTCGTGAGACAGAAAATCGCCAACCACAGAAACAGTATGTTCTTTAACCATTAGACGAAGGTGTGTGTAAGTGTAGCTTGAATACTTCTTATAACAACATCCTAGTATATTTACGATACTATAGGTTTTACAAAATAAATGAATAAAAAGAGTTTAGGGGGTTGGAGAAGAAAAATATAACAAAAGGGCTCAAGTGAAGACATTACATTAAAATCGGGTAACTCCCTTTGGTTTGAGCCCAAATGCTTCCTTGAGAAGACTTTGGCCCAAAGTGAGGCTTCAAGGAGTTATAGAGTGATGTGGAGAGAACAAATGGGCCGGGTTTGGCCGAGCCAAAGGCTTTGGAAGTGTGGGTAAGGAGGTAGAGGTGGGGGCCTTTTATAAGAGGAGAGGAGGGGCACTCTTGGAAAGTAAGGAAATGTTACTTTATTTTAGAATGAGTTTCGGATTTTAATGGTCCCACATTGATGTGTTTCTAGGATAAGGTGATAAGGTTTCTAAATCCACCCATCCAATAGGTTTTTGACATGTGTAGGTCCTATATTTTACATTATCTATCCCTTTAATTTAAATCGTTAAATAATGAGGTCATCGCATCATCATCATGATGTCATAAATAATTTAATTTATTTAATGTCTAAAAATTATTAAAAAAAATAAAATGAAGTAGGAAATCTTTTTATCTTCACAAATAATTTTTATAGTAAAAAATATGACTTTTATAACCTCATGTAAAAAAATTTTTAGTTAAAAAACTCATGTTTGTGTCATTTTAATATTAACATTAAATAAAAAGGTATTTATGTCATTTTCAAACCAAAGTGGCTCCATGGGGTCCCCAAGTTGACCCATGGATTTTCTTGGTCGGCCATGACTCATCCAATGAGGGTAGGACATGTTTCTAGGTCATTTAATTTTATTAAAACATTATTCTTACCTTAAACTACACCAATTACCTCTAATCGCAATTAAAAACTTAATAAGTTACTATTCACCAAAAAATTATTTTAATCCCATTGAACCACATTTTAATTTTTAATGAAAACCATGTATGTAGGATTTTTGAAATTCAAAACACAAAGGTGGAAAAATTTAATTTAAACGGAAAAATCAGTTTTTATAAGTACCACTTAGTGGTTTCATTATTAATCAAAAATTTAAGTTTTTCAGAAAATTACCAAAAATTCACCCTAAGCTATATTTAATATTACGAATTCAAAAATGATGTCTATTTTGAACAATTAAAAACATATAAGTTTTATTAATTAATTTAATAATTAATTTCCGCTGTCAAAACAAATAGCGTGTTTTTATGAAACAAAATGTATCAAAAGATTGACACTAGTTTAAGTCCGATTTCAAAGTGAAATTAATTCCAATGACCACTATATGCTTAAATGGTAAAAATATATTATAATTTCACTTTAAAACCAATTCAAAAGATAATATAATCATATAAATAAATTTTATTATAAAGAGGTTTTGAATTAAAATACAACATTTTTCACAATTCATTAAAAATTGAACTTTTTCAGAAAAATTACAAAAATTTACACAAAGTAAATTTTGATGTCCCAATTCTAAAGAAGAATTTTATTTCGTCAAATATAACACATAAAATTGTCAAAAAGTGGATTTAAAAGAGGTTCGCCATCAAAAGGCGGTTAATCGGCCCTTTTAAAGAATATTAGAATGTTTATGCTTAAATTTGGATTCATTCGCATTTTTAATCCTCCAACATTTATTGTAAAGAGTAAAAATAATTGAAAAACATATATAATCATTTTGTAGTTAGTTCTGTTCATTCCTGCCATTACAATGGCTAGGCGTTAACTACCATTTAAAATAATATTATTTTATTATTAGAGTGCAACATAAGATTTCCAAGAAACTCATTGTTGTGAATTGGGTACACCATCGAGCATAGCATCCCCTTTAAAATAATATTAATATTTTATTCACAAATATAGATAAATGTGAAAATTTCATACTCTTTATTTACCTGGGGTGTTACATTAAATGTGTCAATTTTTTTATTAATGTTAATGTTAAGGAATGTTCTCTTTTTGTCTCTTTCCGTTCTGAACTTTTTATATGGGAAAATTCTATTTAATAATATCCCAATAATAAATAAAATTAAAAACAAGATGATATTTTGTCAAAATATTTTAATTTAATTGGTTTTGAAGTGTCCTTGTCATTTTTTCCCATAATATTATCATTTAGTCCCATGTTGAGCTAACTTGTATCAAAATCATCGTAATTAAATTTAATCACGTTGAATAATACTTTTGGTCATAAATTAAGAATATATTTATAGACTACCAATATTATAATTATTAAAACCATTTAAGTAAATTCTAAATGTTCAAACAAATGAATTAACATAATTAAGATTAACGCCAATCTCATAGACATGGTGAGAAAGCGGGTTTATAATATAAAAATGTTGAAAAGACAAATAACTTTTTATATCAAGTTTTAAAATAAAAATGATTCCAATGTAAAAAATTAGGTTAATATATTTATAATTGATTTATTTTAAATTCAAAACCAAATTTAAAATATAATTTATAATTTATATTTATTTAAATAAAAACCATTTGTAAATAAATTTTTTTATTTTTACTATTCATCAAAAAATGAAACTTCTCAGAAAAATATCAAAAAATTCACCCAAAGATAATTTTGATATTACAAGTCCGAAAAAATAAGAATATGTTGACATATTAAATATATAAAAGTTTAAAACTTTATTTTTTAAAAAATTACACCCTAAAAATGTGGTAAAAAATGGTCTTGTATTCATAGTAATCCCATGGATTATATACCAAAAGCATAATATGGGGGTTTGTATTAATAAACATATAAAAAAATTAATTTGATAAAAAATTTATACATTGAAATGGATTGTGGTGTTACAAAGGGAATCATGTTTCTTATACATTTAAAATTTTTCCATCATATCAAAACCCATGAAAAATGAGTGGGTTTAAAAAAACATAGCATCATCATAATCATAAATGAATCAGAGAATGAATAAGAGCGGTACCATTGGACTATATCCTTAGTAACAATTTATAAATACTAGTTTCTTTTTCATTGATTAATAGTAATTTCTTAAAAATATCATTAATAAATTATTGAAGAAGAAAATACATTCTACATTGAATATATAATTTTGAGGAAAAAATATTTAGGATAAATATTATTGAAATACTTTTTATTGGAAAATAACCATTTAAAAATATAATTATGGTTGGTAAAATTAATTTTTCAAGAATTTTGGGAAATTTCATTCATAATATTCAATATTAATGAAAACATTCAATTCATATTATTGTAATAAATGTAAAAAAGTACTTTATTTTGGAAATGATATGAAGATTCCTTCTAAACCATTTTTTAAAAGCCATAAAATGGTTAATATTTCCTTAATAAATAAAATTAAAGAAGAATATAAATTAGTGAAAAAATTATAAATCATGGACGGGGAAAATTAATTTTGTTGAAAAAAAATATAACTAATTATATTTTACTTAAAAATTTAATTTTGATCTCTTAAGTTCATAAATAGAAGAAAATTGAAGGAAAAACATGTATTGTCAATAAGAATCCAGGTGAGGTAAAATTAAATGAGTTTCATGAGGATTATATCATATTATTTCACAATCATAACCATATGAATGGGAAATTTTGATAAACAATATGATTATAACATAAAAACCATACAACTTTGAAAACATTTGAATCAAAACCCATGGGAAATAAGTAACCTTAGATTGATATGAAAAATCACAAAACATTCATATATATCCTAATAAATAAAATATATTGGAATAGAAATAAAAAAATAATTAATTAATTGGTGAATATTTCATGTGTCTCATATAAATAATAGTGATACAAAAATCCATTACCAAATGTCTCAACTTTCTTAATAAATATTAAAACCTCCTCTTGCTTGGAAAACATATTTAGGATTTCATAATAATCCTTCATTTGAGGGGTTAATTATCAAAAAAGGAATCCAGGTTGTATTAATGGATGGTAAGAAGGTATTTTAATACCTATTTTCTAAACCCAATTGGTTATTAAGGGAGAATAATAGATGAGAGGGGGTTCTCTTTTAATAGTGGCGGAGAAGTATCACTTGCAATCTAATGAGATATTTCCAAAAATAATTTGAAATAAGAAAGTAAACCCCATGGTAATTTTTGAAAAATGACTATAAATTATATATCTTGATATTATAAGGATTAAATAGGTGCACAAAATATTATTAAATAAATTTTAATTGGAAATAATACGTTAATATATCTTTTTAACCAACTCCTCCCAAATAAACCCATTTTACCATTAATTACAGAAATTAATTTTTACCATTTTTATAAATAATTATGAAATCAATTATGTTGAACTAATTAACTAAAATTATTTATTATTTTTCCAAATATAAAATAAAATTTTGCAAAATTATATTCACAGGTGTGGAAAATTTTAATTTAAAATCAAACCCAGAAGCACAATGAAAATCATGTTTACCAAAGAAAACGTTTTCTTATGTTTAATTTTTTTATATAAATTATTAAAATAAAATTTAATAAAATTATATACTTTGGATTATAAATAATATAATTTAACTAATATTACTTTAAAGCCATTTTAAAAAAAATATTTTTATGTAAAGTCTTTTATTAGAAAAAATTAATAATATTTTGTATTTTTTTGTATTAGAAATAAAAAATAATCATTTGAATAAAAAAATTTATCTCTAAGAGACTTTTTAAATTTTAAAATTTATAATTATTTCACTTTTTTATAATTCATTTTTAAATCTGTCAAAAATTAATTTTAAAATAATAGAAGAAAACATGATGAAACCACTTTTTATAAAAATTCGGTTTGTTTGTGTAAAGCTAAATTGATTCATTTTCCTTGCATAGAAAATATATTATATGAAAGAAAATTTATTTTATTTAAAAATATTTAATTATTTCATTAAAACTATTCATCAATATTTATTAATTTAATATATTGTGATGAAAACATTGCTCATTTATAATTTTTTAGAAATGAATATCTTTTAGTTTTAAATGATTTTAAATTTCAGTTCTAATCAAAGATAAACAATGAATTTATTTTACACATGAATAAACAAAATAATTTACATAATTTACAAAATTTAAATTATAACCTTCAATTTATTTCCTATTTTATAACTATCACTTTCAATAATAATATTTTAATAATATAACAAGGTTTGTTTTAACACGGTGTTGTGTGTAAGAAAATATATTGAAAATTTAATTTCATTGTTAGAGAACTATTTCATAAAATCATATGGTGTTAGATTATAGACACCATGAAATTAAATTATACATTTATTTTTTTACATTGAAGAAAAAAATGGAGGATACGTCTACCTCATCATGTCCTCAGGAACCCTTACAGCTACTTCAAATTTTTCATTTCACCAAAAAGCATTGATCAGGTTTGTTATCTTATTCCATAGAAAATTATCTCTATGATAAAAAATATCCAATAATATTTCATTATAAAAAAATATATATTTCTCTAGTGGTATTATATACAAATTTAGTACATGTGATGTTTTAGGTACTTATATTATCAAGAGAGATACGTGGAACAGATCATTAACCTGAGAGAGGTTATAAAAAAAAGAAATGATAAGCTACCATCCATACTCGATAATGTATTTAGAAAGGACCAATGTACCTAGGGTTCATCTATCATTTCATTCTGAATCTCATAACATTTTCCATGAGTGAATTCTTAGAAAAACTTTTTCACCAACATTAAATTTGACATTATGCTAATTATTATCGACATTAATTTTTTATTGATAAGGAAATTCCTTTATAGGATGTTAAATGGACCTAATTTTATCTACCACTTGCTCATCTAGGATAGATCCTAAGGGTTATATTTATCAAAATTCATCATATAACATGTTATTTCTACAATTCTTTCTATATATGGTTTTATAAGGAGAAATATTAATGCAAATGTGAAATAAATTGTTGTATGAGGATTTAACTAATAGAATGTGTGGATCCTAACCACCATGGAAATCTATAGAATAATATCCAATAATATCTACTAGGGTTTTAATTGTTCTCTATAATTAACCAACTATTTATTGATGGTATACAATGAGGAAACTCAAGTCAATATTATGTTCATGCTAAAGACTTCACCATAACATTGAAAAAACATGAAATCCTAAATAGTAAAAATGGAGAGTGGTAGACCGTGAATTGTTACAAATTCATTAATATATAGACTATAAATATGATCAATTGATATTTTTTCTATTATAGTAATGGATTGTGATGAATTTATATTGAAATCAAATATAACCCAAAAAAGAATTATGGGATTTTGATGTTTTGGGATATCAGATGATAAAATGCACGGTGATTTTTTCATTTCCCTTATTTTATGGGTAGTGTTAGTAGCACCCACTAATAAATTTTCTCTCAAACATATCTTTCTAAAATACCAACACTGATATACAAACTCTACAATATCTCTCTTCATGTCATCCAACAATAAATAAACTTTTAGATATGTATACATCTTTGTACTTATTGGATTTATAGATATTTAATAACTATAAAAATCCTCTAAAAACATAGTCTAAAAATATGGTATACAAGGAATGAAAACACTGTTTCTAATCCTTATCATTCCATCATAATAATGGATACACTATAGAGCACTTATAGAATTATTCCAAACATATATATCTTAATTTTATACCTCGTTAATATTAACTATTCCTGATGGTTGAATAATAATTTGAAAAATATAATATATCTTACCATCCTTCAAGATTTCAAGATTTATCCCTTTAAAACCCAAAAATATTAGAACTTTTGGGATTTACATCATAGATAATATATCAGGATCCATTTGACTCAAAGCATCATCCACCTAGTATCTTTTCCATGGGTAATACTTAATTGAAAATATATAATCATTACTCATTTCCAAACATATTTTATGGAACAAATTATACTCCTTATATGTGAATATATTCACTAATTTTTTATAATCAGTATATATATCAATATAATCAGAAAATATAATTCCTCTACAAAATTAATTCAAAAACAACCACTGTTAAGTTCAGGTCATGTGTTTGGTAATTTTAGTCTTAGAACATCAATTTAATGAGGTATAAGATATAACCATATCATTCTACATGAGAAGGCAATCAAATATCATCTTCAATTAATCATGATGGATTATAAAGCTTTCTCTCTTACTGTGTAATATAAACATTGGTGTGTGGGCTAAAAATCACTTGAATTCATTAAAATTTTCATCACAATTAATTTTTTGTTGGATCATGGTTCCCTTCTATGTTAACATTATGAGTGGATTATATTTTCATGAAAAATTATCAAATAAAAATCGATAATATCCATCCAAACCATTAAAACATCAGATCAACATCACAATGGATATTTGGAGCCAATGTTAAATTACTTCATTCATTGATGGCTCCACATATATACCCTCTATTAAAATTATATGACTAAAAATGAAACTACTTTTAGCCAAAATTCACAGATGATAAATATTTATATAACTTCTGTTAAGTCCTGATTGTTATAAATAAAATTCCCCTTTTAATTTAATTACATTTATTATTATGTAATATTTTTATACAAAACAACTGAAATTATTTTTTTATAAATAATTGTATTTAAAATACTATTATATATCATTACTATTGATAATATAGTCATTGAACACTGATCACATGGTTAGTTTAAATATTGGATTTTAATAAATCCAACTAATATAGATAAAAGTAGTTATTTCCTAATTTAGTAGGATCATACCCTTTTAATCCAATTCATCAGAGCCTTTGAGGGAGATAAAATCATTTTTATTTTCCCTTGTACAAAACTAATATGATTTCAAAAAACATAAACATTAGAAAACTGATTTATGGGAGAAGTTCCAGCTCATTGAGATCATGGCCCAAATAATGTTCGTGGAACCGCCCCATGAACGTCCGTACATGGAACACCTTACTCTTTGAGAATATTCTAGTGTAATAAAGGGATATGTGTCAAGACCCTAGAATTATTTGTATGTACATTATTTTTTATATAATTATGAATATATTTTCTTCTTATTTTGGTTAGATTATAAATGATTTTTTTTCAATATAATGAAAAATAATAATATGATAGGTTTATATTGAAATTAAATTAAATAATTTATATTGACTTGTTAGTATATTATTAAAATAAATAATATTCTAATATAATATTATTAATATATAATTTTTATAAAATATAAATTATCATATAATTTTTATGTAGTCAAATGTAATTTTTATTCAGGTTAGAAAACTGTTATTATACAAAAAATATCATTTCATTATTAACATATTCTTTTTGGAGTTAATATACAAGTATTTAGAGAATTATTTAGGTAAATTGAATATTATTTTGGGAAATATAATGTCCAAGTTATCGAATGATTATTTTTTCATAATTTTCTTTTACAGTCAAATTTTTGGGTAAAAGTTGAAAACTATATAAGTGTGTATTGGGTATTTTGACATCCAAATGAACCAAAAGTGATTTAATAAATACTATAATAGGTATCTAAGACAAAATATATTTTATACCTTTAATATAATTTTATTTTGTATATATATGGTTAATTTTATAAAACCTTTTTCAATCCTAAAAACCCATTAATATATTTCCATGTCTTAAAATCATTTATTTTAGAGTATGAATCACACCCAAATAATAAAGGGAAATGTATTATTAATCTATTCTCAAGACCTTATAAAATAATTTAATACATTTTCATTTGGATGTAACAAATGGAAAAATCCATAGAATGATTTGTGGTTTTTGTTAATTTATTATGTCAGGTACAAACCATAAATAATTAATAAATCCACCTCTTTTATTATGTTATCCCACACAACCACCATTTTTCTATAGAAAAACACATTAGATAACGTCCAAACACTTCTATACACTATCTATATTCCTCCAAAGGTTCATTAATGCTCTCAAAAATCCACTTATAATCATTTTGATTCACAGAATCATATAAGGGATCTTTCCTCTCATCACTTTATAATTCAAGAACCTCCATTGAAGTAAGTCTTTCTAATTTCAATTTATTATATTTCCTTTTATTTATAAAAATTTTCTTACTAAAAATGTTTTGTGTCATTAGTGAGATATTATTTATCATCTATCATTTTTATGCTACCTAATACGTTACAATACTGTAATTCCATAAGGGATTTCTATCTTCTCATTTAAGTTCAAGAAGTTCATTTATGTAATGTCTCATGAATTCCATTTTATTATGTTGGGATAGGTTATTCCAGTTCACCCTGTCCATCCATTAAGTGTAAAAATTATGAAATTTCCATTCACTATCATTAATCATCCAAGTATCCTTTATATACACTCATTACTATATAGCTATAATTCTTTTCCTTATTCATGTTTCTTCATTAACATATAACTCCTATTTAAAATTTAAAATATTTGGATATTTTTTCCATATCCCTATTACTTCCAATTTTATTTTTAAACATTGATAGAACATATTATCTCTCAGTAAAATATTGTTTTGAATCCCTATGTGACATTGTTTGATACAAAAATTTCACCATGAGTTTCCATGACAAAGTAATTGTGTAGTGAATAAGATACCAATTTCCTATAAATTTATTTTAAATTTATGAAATTATAATTTTTTATTGGGTACTTACATATATTTATTTCGCAATCTCTCCTTATAGAATAATTTTTAATGACTAATGAATCCATGACTTATGATCTATGTGTCAAACTTAAGCATGAGAGTAAAATTAATATGACATGTCCGCACATATTATTATATTCTTCTCCAATGTATTAGGTAATGTTTAGTGTCGTGATACATCATGTTGGGGTAGTCAGTGAACCTATTTCATTTTTGGGTCTTTTTATACCCTGCTTTATTTGCGATTTAGCCTTGATATATGTTTATGATGTTGTGTTTTATGTTGTGGAAACATTTCCCATGTTATGATGAACATGATATATCACATCTCATTGTACAGGTTTATGATTAATGCTCTTTTTATGCCCCATTGATATGCCTACTGTTTATCATATATTTATTTCTTCATTATATGTTAGGTTTACTCCCATACCAGGCATTATAGCTCACCCATTTCTTATGTCTATCCCCAGGTGATCTCATATAGTTTTAAGTACTAGCATGATAACGAAGTTTCCAATAATAATGATGAATTCCATGTTTTATGTTGTTATATATTGTACCTAATTCCAAAGTACACTATAACTATTCATCTTTAGGGTTGTATTATGTCAAATTTAATGTAATTAATCATAAATTAATGTGATATAAAGGTAAGGGTTGTTATAGATTGTATCAGTGTAAATTTTATGTTATTTTTTGGAATATGATTAGAAAAAATTAGTAGAATCCACATGGATAATACATAGTATATGAAAACATCCCTAAATTTTGGTATGTAGAGAATAAGTGGTTTATGAAGAATATATATCCATGTATAGATAATACTAGATGACATTGTCATGATACATATGTACATAGGGGTAATAACTATGACAAGGTGTGCCTAGCCTGACTCAGTATAACCTGGTATATGAGAATAGAACTTATTGATCGATTGGATTCACACTCCCAGGGGATATGCTTTGGTAAATATATACGATCTCTATGACCCATTTTTAATGGAACATAAAAATTACTATAAGAATATATGTTAGGAAATAGAAGATGTTCAACATAGATTTATGCATATAAATTCATATGTTAATAAATTATTATATTTCCAATGTTATATATTTATTTTTATTGGATTACCGTTTATGTGTTTAATTGCCTAAAATAATAATCCCTGATTTTCATTTGATTCGAGCTAATTTTATGAAATTTTAAATGTTTGGCAAAGAATCATTGTGATGGACAATGTAATGACTACCCCAATAAGAGATCAAACCTGAAAGGAGCAGTAATCCAGAACACTTTGATGATTCTCCATTAGAAGACTCAATTTCTACATCGAAACTTGTATCACAAAGAGATTCCAAATTCCCATAAGAGATAACAAGATGAAATAGATTCATTTATGTGAGAAAATCCATTTAATTTAAATGAATCATGTGTCCCCTTAATCATGGTACAATGAATCAACTCCATTTAAAAGTTCTTATCCATCCTTCAATGCTCCAAGTAAGGGAATTTTATAATAGATATTTATCATATGGATGGAGAATAAGATCGATGGAGGACATTGACTTGAGTAAACAATATAATGAATAAAATAATGTGATAGAGTGGATGGAATTCCAGAATTATTTTTATTAAATATTTTCCATGAACTCTCCATATTAAAATGTAATGGTATTTTCTTTTCCTAGAGAAAAAAAATGAAAAATATAATGGGGAGTTTGATTTATACATAAAAATACTTACACGATACACCTTAAACTATTTTATTGGCCTTGAATTCATGGTTAATAGCTTATTTGGTGGGATAAAACCAGTTCATGAAAAACCCTTGATATTTGTGACTTCGATACCTTTGAGTAAATTTTCTTATATGACCTCAAATCTGAAAATGAGATAAAAATCACAAGGGTATCCAAGAGATAAGAATTATAAAGTAGAGTCAAATTATTGCGGTCTGATGGAGACAAATAATGGTGATAGAAAATATCCAAATCTCACTAGTCAATGTTGTTGAACGAAAAACCAAAAAAATTTCATAAGCGGGTGATAAAATTATTTTTGTGTAGAATGAAAGGGCTCCAAGCTAGCGATTTCGGACTGGAGAAACCCGTAATTGTGATAGTGTAAAAAAACCCTCCAGTCAACCCTCAGTGAATTGTTCATTGAAAGAACTATAACAAAACATGCCACAATTCAAATAAATGCATTAATAAAAGCGTTTTCATAGACAACCTACCACCTCCAAGGCATCAAGGCAATGATTTTTTCATAACAACCATTGAAGTGGATCCCTAAAATGCAGTGGTGACTAATATGATAGTTATTAATTCATGGATAGTGAAATCAAATTTATATTTTATTTCTACACACTCCTTCATATAAATATGTTTTTTAGAACTATTAGAACACCATCATAATTCTTGGAAGTTGATTTTTTAGTAAAAATAGAAAATAGAGAAAGTATTGTATCATGAGTATATAACTCCCCACTATCATAATTTGTGGACCAATATTTTTTTCAACCATGTCATAATTTCTATGATGGAATTTGATGAAATTATGGGAATTGATTGGGTTTCAATATTTATACACAACATAAATTTCATTGAGAAGGATATCACTCTTCATTTTCTGAATCAACCCATGATTTAGTATAGGTGTTAGGAGGTTGTGGAATCTTCTATGGCACCGACATCTCTAGAATGTATATTATTATCCTATGAGAATGTGTATATAGCTCAAATTAATATGTCTAAGGAATGAGTCATCCACTAATACATGATTATATCTATAGAATATGTTGATATGTCCCCTGATGATTTTTTTGTTCTTCCTCCTAAATGATTGGTTGAATTTATAATCGATATTGCAACTGGGGAATTAATATTAAAAATGAATTGGTATCGAATAAATGTTGGGGAAAATGAGGAGATAAAAATCATCTACATGGGAATCTAGATAAATGGGTCATACACCTATGTTCTTCACCAAGGGGTGCATATGTCCTCTTTTTTAAGAAGAATGATATGTAATTATTTCATTACAATGATTATCATGTGCTCAACAAGATCACGATAAGGAAAATTTTTCCTATTCCATGGATTATGACTTTTTATATCAGAATGGTGGAGCACAATACTTCTATAAGGTGGATATATAGCTAGGATTTAACAAGTTAGTGTAAAAAAAGAAGATATCCACAACACTACATTTGATACAAGATACATGTAACAACCTGAGATTTTATGAGAATTATTCATTTTAATTTCATTGATGTATTGTGTTGTACACTACGCCAATATTACCTTACGCTATACGTAACACAATATTATCTTGCATTATGCACAACACTATTCTTGGATCATGTTACACAAAATTTTGATAGTATTTATTCTACGCAACATTGAGTGTGTATATACATATATATATATATATTCAATGTATAAATTAAATATGGTTGTATTCTGTTATACGAAACAACGAAACAGTCTTGCATCACACACAACCCTGACTTGGCTTGCATTACATGCAATCACGTCCTTCCTTGATAGCGTGTGTAGTACCTAATACCGAGTTTCACTAAACAACAAAATATGGTTATAATATTTTTATGGACTAGACATTATAAATATTATTAACAACATTTGGAATTTTATAAAATTATTATTCATCTTACATATTTTTTAGAACATGGTATGAGAATAAAATAAAGTTTTCGGGTAAAATAAGTATTTTTAAAAAAATGCAGTTTTCCGCCTTTTGATGGAACACCCAATTTAAATATACTTTTTGACATACTTATATGTTCAATTTGACAAAATAATATTATTCCTTTAAATCAATATATAAAAATTTAATTTGGATAAATTTTTCATATTATTCTGAAAACTTTCATATGTTGATGAATAGTTAAAACACTGTATATTTTAATTAAAAATATCTTTCTTCAACGCAAAAATTTATATGGAAAGATTATCTTTTTAATTTGTTTTAAAGTGTAATTAGAATATATTATTACTATTTAATCCAGTGTTGGTCATTGGAATTAATTTCACTTTGAAATTGGACATAAACAAGTATCAATCTTTTGATAGTTATCGTTTCTTAAAAACAAGCTATTTGTTTTGAGAATGGGAATTGATTTTAAAATTAATTAATGCCACTTATATGTTTTGAATTTGGAAAAACGGACATCATTTTTGAATTCAGAATATCAAATATTTCTTAGGATGATTTTTTAGTATTTTTCTGAAAAACATCAATTTTTGATGAATAGTGAAAACACTAAGTTTTTGGTTTAAACCGACTATTTATTTAAATAATAATTTATTTGATTTAAGTTTATTTTAGGTAAAAATTGATACATAATACTTATATTAGTTCAATGAAATTAATTGGAATCATTTAATAATAATTTTAGATTTATAAAAATTGTATTGATCTTTTCACCGTCTTTTACCCACCTTCTAAGAGCTTTTGAAATTGTTCATAAAACCTAATTTTACCACTTCTATGAGTTGAATTTCGGAAATCCGAGAGAAATGGTTTATATCAAGGAGTAAAATGTGTTTTAGTTATATAAAAATAATTTTTGGTGAATAGTAACTTTTTACATTTATTTACCACGGTTAAAAGTAAATAGGGTAATTCAAGGTTAAAATAATATTATAATAATTCAAAATTATCTTAACACATGTGAAAACCTTATTGAATGAGAAAATTTATGACCATGGGTATCCTTGGGTCGATTTTGGGAGCCCATGGAGCCACTTAGATGGACAATGACACATTAGAATAATTAATTTAATGTAAAGACAAAATTTGCATTAACAAAAATCCTTTAATAAATAATTTTTATAAGGGGATATATAAATTATCTTTTCAACTATAAATATTCATTTGAAAGATAAAAATATTTTCTACATGTTGGAATTTTTTTTTTAATTTTTAGACATCAAATAAATTAAATTATTTATGACACAATAATGATGCAGTATTTACCTCATTAATAAATGAATTAAATAAATAAGATTATAAGGATTAAAATATATTACAAAACCTGTCCAATTCCTATTGGATGATTTTATTTCGAATATGAGTCATCTTATCTTCAACATTAATGTGTTTTGGACCTCTTGAAACCGAATATAATTTTATAATAAAATAATGTTTTCACAATTTCCTAAAGAGCCCCTCCACTCCCTTATAAAAGTAGACCACTTTTAGGAAATTCCTCACACCTCTAAAGACTTTTGGCACGTCCAAACACTAACAAAATAATATCTCTACATCCCTATCCCCCCCTTGAATCCTTATATTAGGTAGAAGACACTCCAAGAAGCCCTTTTGGTTCAATCCAAAGGACGTTACCCAAATTAAAGGTAATAGTTTCTCTTATGTTGGTTTCTTTTATTCTACTTCTTCAACCCCTAAACTATTTTTAATCCTTTTTATTGTGAAAACACCAGTATCTTCAAAATAATAGGATGTTTTTATGATAAGGATTATAACTACACTTACAAACACCTCCATCTAATGGATGAAGAACACAATGTTTCTGTGATGGAAAACTAACGCCTCATGAAACGATGATTTTTTGATTTTCTCTTACCACCTCTCATGGTGGACATTATGATGGCACTGTATTTATATATGATATATATTATTTTTATTATTTCATTATGATTCTTTTATTCCCAATTATATCAATCCTTTATGGTTTCCATAGTTGGTAAATATGATAATCTCATTTGAGGAAGTGCGGACTACCTCCCCCCTCAAAGTGATATGATTTGTTAATTCCTTATGTGGAATTTATAAAGGATGGATTTAATGATATTATATATGATATTATACTGGAATTATGATATAACTATTCCATTAAAATAATAAATATAAATGAAATTAGTATTCATCTGTACGTACGGTTTACCATCTCCATGATCGGTGCATTGCATTTCTTACCTCCATATGTTATGTACTATTATAAATACATGTATATGATGGATATATAATGAATATAAATGATATATAAATCTTTATTTACATTATGTAAATAAGTAAATCATTATATAAGTAATAATAAGTTCAAGAATAACAAGTCCAAACATGTATGATAAATATGATGATTTTACCCAAAACGTTGCTTTAACATGGGATTTACAAAAGAACGGGTAATATAAAGTCATAAGTGACCCATATATAATATCATAACTATGAATATGATTCTGTAATAAGTCAATGAGATTATTTAAATCATTATACAGGAGGATTGGATACGTACAAATCATATCGGACCTGAGGTAAGGGATAACATTTCCAATCTCGTTCTTATCCGAGATTGTTTATTCGTATGTATTTACTGGGGTTATTGTTATCATCCAAGTACATGTTTTATAAAATTGTTTTTATGAATGATTAATGTCCTTTTTACCCATTTTTTCTGTTACTACATGATATGTATGTAATCTTTCTTTTGTTTACGTTATGAGGTACTTTTTGTCTTTTCTGACAGAAGTACGAGGAGAATGTTTTTTTTAACTTATACGGAATGAAATGATTTTTACGATTTTATAAAGCCTTATTTTCATGAAGCATCCTCCAAAATATTTCATAACCATTTTCAAAAAAATCTCTTTCTTTTAAAATTTCATGACGTTTTGTGAAAAGAAATTGATTTTGAAAAAGAAAGGATATTTTTCTCAAGAATTCATTTCATGTGTTTTATCAAAACCATTTTTCCATCTAAGATGACATTATTTCATATGTGTATGTTTCAAGTATAATATCTCTATGATTTATATGGTTTCAGTTTTCTTATGATGAAATTATATCCATTTGTTTTATATGGATAATGTTATGATAGAATGATGTTTATGAAACCCAAATTATTCGTTTGGTTATAATGAATGATTTATGATTGTTTTGTGGAACACGTAAGAATGATTTCAATATGAGATGGGTGGGACCTATATCTTCATCCAATGCATTGGGTAAATATTTATATCTCATGAGATAGACATGGATGGACCGACATGTAAATCTGGTTCAGTAATGCAGGGCTGGAACGACAAGTAAACCCGGTTCAGTAAGGGACTTTTTTCACTAAGATGGTCTTGGCAGCAATTCCTTGGCTACTATGGATATCATTACATGTGCTTAATGGATATCACAATTACATGTTTTATTCCAATTCTAGTTTATCTTTATTAATGTTCCTTTATAATCTATGCCTTATGTACTTCCATGATTTATGTCATTGCTCCTAATTTTGATCTTTAGATTTTATGTTCATGTTTTTGCATTCAAATGTTTATGGATTGTTTTTTGTACTCTATGTTTACCCTTAATGAGCATTTGAGATCACCCTTTATATGTTTTCTTTTCCCCCGGAATTAAAGAAAGGTTTTAGGTAAGAAAACAAAAAAGGTAATATCTTTATAGGATATATTGAAGATCATTCACCACTATTAGATGATTATTTTTCCGAGTTTCCAAAGACACTAAATTATTACCGTCCTTGTGTGTTTGTATTAGTTATGTATTAAGAATTCTGCAAAAGTAATGTAATGTCCATATACTTCATGCTTCGGGCCTCTATAGTTGGTATCAGAGGAAAGGATTAGTTAACCTTTGGAAACTAGGATGCTAAATCTTTAGTGAGATCCCTAGAAATATTTCTAAGGTATGTCTAGGGATGTCCCTAAGGTTAAGTATAATTATAGGTTATAGTCCTAGAATTATGGTAACGATCAAAGAATTAAACCTATGATGTTAGATATTGATGTTACTCCCCCATTATTATTTTGTTTTACCTATCATGATTTTTTCCTCTCACACTATTCTTTTTGGGTTTTAGAAAATGGCTGGAAACAGGAAGATTCACCATAATGGAGAATATGATGGACAATGGAATGATATTCTTCATGATCAAGAAAATGAAATGGGATTTGGAGGTGGGAAAATTGTTATTATGCCTTACCAGAAATCTCATAATATGATCAATAATCTCATATTTGGTAAGTTTCCTGACTCAGCTAATAAGAGAAAGATGGAGTTTCGTGATGACCATAGAGGAATGAATGTTCAATTTCCCTCATGTAAATCATGTGGGAAGAGGAATCAAGGAGAATGTTTCAAAAGAACTTGAAGATTCTTTGGGTGTGGAAATGAAGGACACAATGGTAGTAATTATAAAAGAAAAGGTTCAGTTAACACCATGGACATGTATAATGGTATTGCTATGACATCAACAACAGTTATGTTTTTTAAATGTGGAATGTACGGGCATTATGAAAACCAATTCCCTAAGGGAAAATCTCATAAAGAGAATCAGCATGGTCATATGGGTAGTATTTATTTGGATGATGATGAAGTGACTAGAAATGATATGTGATATGAAAGAATTGTTTAATCATGGTCAGTAGTTTAAGAAGGTAGTTGAATGATTACATGTTTATCAAGAGTAATGTTGTATAAGTAATATCATGGTACTATGGAATAAAGATACATATGAGGATTGTTACACTATTTCCTTTCCATATGTTTTGAAAGTGTATGATGAATGGTACCGGTAACCATAAAAGGTTATTCAGATATTTTTGGGAAGCACCTAATATGCGCATAAAGAAGTGATAAGGAGATAATGAAATGTTTGATAGTATTAATGAGCTCATAAATTATATAAGGAAAAAGTGATATCATGGTTTGAGTATAATGATTTTTTGGGATTTTGTTATGTGGAAAGTGTTAAATTTTGGCAGCATTCATGTTTTCACTAGGGTTCAATGGGTATTCATTTTTCAAGAGAATACATGATTAAGGTATTCACATGATTGGAATGTGATCAACAATATATATCATGGATAAATGATGGTATTCACATTCTCGGTAGATGACATTTCTAGTAATTGTTTTCTTTATACTATAAGCTTGGACAGAAGTATTTTGGATAAGCCTAAATATTTGAAATGGAATATGTTGGACATAAGTTAGTATTGTTTAAGGAAAGAATTGTTTTCTATATTATCGATGGAATGTCATAATGATGTAATTTTAGAAAAAGGAAAACCTACAGGATGGGCGACAACCCATCATGTCGGACATGGCTATGGGAATCAAACCCACAACAGAAGTGCGATAGGCCTTTATCGCCTACCACTAGCCTATAGGAAGTCCCTTATTATTAGAAATTAGTTTTATTTTATTAAGAAGTATGATAGTTAAAGTATAATTCCATTTTTGGAACCATATACGAATAATATCATCATAGATGGAATAATGTATATATCCTTTGCTAACCATTAGTTTGAGATACATGGAATGACCTATTATTCTATCGCATGATCCACTAACATTTCATGGAAATCAAATTCAACTTCATTTCTTTAAGAGATGAAGTGGAAATTGTTCAAGACATGAACAACAATGAGATTGTACCAAAATCAAGTAAGAATTTCCTTTATTTCAAAAATTTTTCAACATTGGGGAAATTATACTGAATTCCAAAAAATGTTGTCCTAGTACTCTTATATCTGATGAATCAGATGGTAACTTAGATGATCACAAACTATGGCTTTGTGATTGTTGGCTTATTCATATCCATGTTCTCTACCACTCTCCATCATAACATGATGGTTAGATTTTTCTTCCATATCCATATTTTTACTTATGTTCTCATATGTGGAAACCCAGTGATTAGTTAATTTGGGTAACCATAATGATTCCTAATTTATTTTTTAAAGATATGTTTTGGAATTCTTTATTATGATGTGGGATTCTATGAATGAAACTCTCATGTAATAAACTATTTATCACTCTGATTAATTTTGAGGGTGAACTTCATTTTAAGGGGGTAGAATGTAACAACCAGAGATTTTATGAAAATTATTTATTTTAATTTCATTGATGTCTTGTGTTGTATGCTACACCAAGATTTCCTTGCTCTATATGCAACACCGTATTAGGTTGCAGTATACAGAACACTATTCTTGGATCATGTTACACACAATTTTGATAGTAGTTATTCTATGAAACATTGAGTGTGTATATATATATATATATATTTAATGTATAAATGAAATATGGTTGGATTCTATTATATGAAACAATGAAAGTGTCATTCATTACACGCAACCTTGACTTGGCTTTCATTACACACAATCGCGACCTTCCTCGATAGCGTGTGTAGTACGCAATACCGAATTTCACTAAACAACGATATACGGTTATAATATTATTATGGACTATCTATTATAAATAGTATTAAACACATTATTAATTTTATAACATTATTATTCATCTTACATATTTTCCAGAACATTGTGTGCGAACAAAATAAATTTTTTGGGTAAAATAAGTATTTTTCAAAAAATGTAGTTTTGCCGCCTTTTGATGGAACACCCACATGAAATCTAGTTTTTGACATATTTATAAGTTGAATTTGAAAAAATAAAATTATTCCTTGTAATTAGGATATAAAAATTTAATTTGGATACATTTTTCATATTAATCTCATAACTTTCATATTTTGATGAATAGTAAAAACATGCTATATTTTAATTAAAAACAACTATTTTCATCGCAATAATTTATATGGATAGGTTATCTTTGTAATTTGTTTTAAAGTGTAATTAGAATATATTTTTTCCATTTAATCCAATGTTGGTCATCGGAATTAATTTCAATTTGAAATTAGACATAAACTAGTATCAATCTTTTGATAGTTATTGTTTCTCAAAAACATGCTATTTGTTTTGATAACGGGAATAGATTTTAAAATCAATTAATTCCACTTCTATGTTATGAATTTGGAAAAATGGACATCATTTTGGAATTCGTAATATCAAATATATCTAAGGCTGAATTTTTTGTATTTCTCTGAGAAACTTCAATTTTTGATGAATAGTGAAAACACTGAGTTTTTGGTTAAAACCAACGTTTTATTTAAATAATAATTTATTTGTTTTATATTTATTTGAGGTCAAAATAGATACATAATACTTATATTAGTTCAATGATATTCATTGGAATCACTTTATAATAATTTTAGATTTATAAAAATTGTATTGAACTTTTCACCGTCTTTTACAAACCTCATAAGAGCTTTTGCAATTGTTCATAAAACTTAATTTTACCGCTTCTGTGAGTTGAGTTTAGAAAATACGAGAGACACGGATTATATCAAAGAGTAAAATGTGGTTCAATTAGATAAAAATATTTTATGGTGAATAGTAACATTTTACTTTTATTTACCACGGTTAAAAGTAAATAGGGTAATTCAAGGTTAAAAGAATATTATAACAATTCAAAATTATCTTAACACATGTCCAAACCTTATTTAATGAGTAATTAACGACCATGGTAACCCTTGGGTCGATTGGGGGACCCCATGGAGCCACTTAGGAAAGACAATGACACATTAGATTAATTAATTTAATGTAAAGACAAAATTGGCATTAACAAAAATCCTTTAAGAATTACTCTTTATAAGGGGATATATAGATTATATTTTCAACTATATATATTCATTGGAAAGCTAAAAATATTTTCTACATTTTTTTATTTTTTTTATAATTTTTAGACATCAAATAAATTAAATTATTTATGACACAATAATGATGCAGTATTTACCTAATTAATAAATGATTTAAATAAATATGGTTATAATGATTAAAATATCATCCAAAATATGTCCAATTCCTATTGGATGGTTTTATTTCTAATATGACTCATCTTATATTTGAGATTAATGTGTTTTGGAACTCTTGAAACCGAATATAAGTTAATAATAAAATAATGTTTTCATAATTTCCTAAAGAGCCCCTCCACTACCATATAAAAGTAGACCACTTCTATGCAATTCCTCACACCTCTAAAGCCTTTTGCCTCGTCCAAACTCTGCCCAACTAAGCTTCCAACATCCCTCTCCTCTACCTAGAAGCCATACATTAGAAATAAGACACTCCAAGAAGTCCTTTTGGTTCAATCCAAAGGAAGTTACCCAAATTAAAGGTAATATTTCTCTTAAGTTGGTTTCTTTTATTCTACTTATCTAACCCCGAAACACTTTTTAATCCTTTCTTTTATGAAAACACCAGTATCCACAAAATTCTAGGATTTCGTTATGATAAGGATTATAAATACACTTACAAACCCCTCCATCTAATGGATAAAGAACATAATGTTTCTGTGATGGAAAACTAACACCTCACGAAACGATGATTGTTTGATTTTCTCCTACCGCCTCTCACGGTGGCCATTATGATGGAACTATATTTATATATGATATATATTTTGTATATGATTTCCTTATCCTTCTTTACTTCCAAATTATATCAATCCTTTAAGGTTTCCATAGTTGGTAAATACGATAATCTCATTTGAGGAAGTGCGGACTACCGCCTCCTTAAAGTGATGTGATTCTTTAATTCCTTATGTGGATATATAAAGGAAGTAGTTAATGATATTATATATGAAATTATACTAGAATTATAATATACCTATTTCATTAAAATAATAAATAGAAATGAATGTAGCGTTCATGTGTACGTACGGTTTACCGTCTCCGTGAACGGTGCATTTCATATTTTACCTCCATATGTTATGTACTATTATAAATAAATGTATACGCTGGATATATAATGAATATTTATGCTATATAAATCATGATTTACATTCTGGAAGTATTTAAATCATGATATACGTAATAATAACATCAAGAATAACAAGTCCAAACACGTGCGATAAATAAGTTGATTTTACCCAAAACGTTGCTTTAACATGGGATTTAAAAAAACTGGTAATATAAAGTCATACGTGACCCATATACTATATCATAACAATGATTATGATTATGTAATAAGTCAATGACATTATTTAAATCATTATACAGGATGTTCAGATACGTACAAAGCATATCGGACCTAAGGTAAGGGATAACCTTTCCAATCTCATTCTTATCTGAGATTGTTTATTCGCAAGTATTTGCTGGGGTTATTGTTAACAACCAAGTACATGTTTTCTAAAAGTGTTTTTATGTATGTTTAATTTCCTTTTTACCCATTTTTTCTTTTACTACATGGTATGTAAGGAATCATTCTTTTGTTTATGTTACAAGGTACTTTTTGTCTTTTCTGACAAAAGTACGAGGAGAATGTTTTTTTAACTTATATGGAATGAAAGGATTTTTACGGTTTTATAAAGCCTTATTTTGATGAAGATTCCTCAAAAAGATTTCAGTAATATTTTCAAAAATATATCTTTCTTTTATAATTGCATGACATTTTGTGAAAATAAATTTATTTTGAAGAAAAAGGATATTTTCCTCAAGAATTCATTTCAATTGTTTTATCAAAACCATTTTTCCATCTAAGATGAATTTATTTCATATGTATACGTTTCGAGTATAATATCTCTATGATTTATATGGATTCACATTACTTATAATGAAATGATATCCATTTGGTTTATTTAGATTATGTTATGATAGAATGATGTTTATGAAACCCAATTTATTCTTTGGGTTATGATGAATGATTTATGATTGTTTTGTGGCACACGTAAGAATGATTTCAATATGGGATGGGTGGGATCTATATCTACATTCAATGCATTGGGTAAATATTTATATCTCATGAGATAGACATGGCTGGAAGGGAACATAAATATGGTTCAGTAATATAGGGATGGAATGGTATGTATACCCGGTTTAGTATGAGACTTTTTCCACTAAGATGGTCTTGGCAGCAATGCCTTGGCTACTATGGAAATCATTACATGTGATTAATGGATTTCAAAATTACATGTTTTATTCCCATTCTAGTTTATCAAGATTAATGTTCCTTTATTGATCTATGACTTATATACTTACAAGATTAATATCATTGCTCATGATTGTGATGTTTAGATTTTATGTTCATGTTTTTGCATTCTAATGTTTACGGATTGTTTTATGTTCTCTATGTTTACCCTTTCTGAGCATTTGAGCTCACCCTTTATATTTTTTTCTTTTGTCGGGGTTTAATGAAAGGTTTTAGGTATGAAAAAAAGGGAAGATCTTTATAAGAGATGTTGAAGATCTTTCACCACGATTAGAATATTATTTTTCCGAGTTTCCAAAGACACTAAACTATTACAGTCCTTGACTGTCTGTTTTTGTTATGTATTAAGTTTTCCGCAAAAGTAATGTAATTTCCATGTACGTCAAGCTTCGGTCCTCTACAATACAGGCACTATGAGTTCATAATAATTCAATCAGGACACACTAATGCTTCAAAATATTCATAGACTTTATGAATAGAGTCTTTAAAGACTATGTTGAAATATTTTTGGTAGTCTCTATAAAAGAGATTATAATATACCCAAAAACCATGGACAATATTTAGGATCATATGAGCAATGACCAAAATACCTTTTGAAAGGAGAATATTTATGCCAAGTACAAAAAATTGGAGTTCTGGTTAAAGGATGTCTCATTCATTGGGAATATCATCACATGATATGGGATAACTATAGAACCTCCAAGGAAAATAGTAATTTAATAATGGAAAATGAAAATATATTTGATATATATCCATAGTTTTCATGGATTATAAGGTTACTATCACTTATTTTTGAAAAATTTATCAGCATTGTTAAACCCTTTAACCAATATATCTAAGGCGTGAGTTATGTTTTCATGGAATGATGATTGTGAGTACATATTCAAAGAGTTGAAAAGGATGATTATCAATGACCATGTGCCCAAACTACCCATATGGGGTTAATGTTATGTGGTATTCATCGATTCATTAAAGATGATATTGGGATGTTTGTTGATGAAAAATGACAATGTTATAACTTAAGCTTTAGGTCAGTTAAAATTTCAAGAATAGAACTACCCAACACATGATCCGTAGTTGGCTAAAATGATCCTTTCATTGATAATCTGGTGGAATTATCTATTTAGGGAGAAGTGTGAAATATATACAGATGAAAAAAAATCTAAAGTATATATTCACATATAAAGAGTTGAATATATGCCAATGAATATGGTCAGAATAGATCAAGGACTATGACTTCTTAATCCAGACCCATATTGGAAATGAGAATAAAGTATTGGATTCCCTATGTTGAAAAGATCATCAAATTTTATCATTATTGATAATTTTGAGGGATTCGATCTTCTTTGATTTTAAAAGGATGGATATTATAATCATTAACGAGGTAACATCATCCTTCCTTTCACAAATGATTATTCAACTGACTCTTTTGGAAATGTTAAAGGATACTTAAGGAAATGATGTGAGAATTCAGAAGATAGTTGTAAAAAAACTATACTTTTATAAATGTAATTAACTTATTATACTAATTTCATATAATATTATAAAAGAAAATTAAATTTAGAACATAATAAGAACATTATAAATGAGTAATTAATGAAATAAAAGGCATTTATAGAAGTTAAGATATACATAAAAATGGAATAGTAACATGACCTTTGGAATTGAAACATGAACCATATAAACAGTAAATCTAACAATTGAATAGTAACATCACCAATTAAATTTTATATAAAATTTATCCATCTTATAATTGAAAATATGAAATAATTAACTCAGAGTATAAGTAAATAAATAAATAAAAAATTATTAATTAATTGTTGGTATTTTTGTGAGTCATAAATATTTAATAATAATATTATGAATAGTTTAATAATTTAATATCAAAATTATTTTCAAAATTTGTATTCTTAAATTATTATTGTGATATCATATGATTATAAGATAATTTTGTGATAATTTATTTAATTTTCAAGTGTGATATAAAATCAGTTATAATTTTAAAATTTATATTATTTAAGAAAATTATGATTTTAATTTAAATTTATCATTTTAATATTTATAAACTTATTTTATTTAAATTCCGTTCATTTGTGAAAATTACAGGTCAAAAAATGTTTATGGATAATTTTTGGTATTTTTTTGAAATACCTGAATTTTTGGTGAATAGTAAAATTATGTAATTTACAGTATAAGTAAATTAATGATTTTTTTATTCATGATTATGTCATGGATTATGTAACTGAAAATTATTTAGAAGATACATGCAATTATTACTATATATAACCTTAAAATCACCAATATTTCTTTTCTTGAGATAAATAATATAATATTGAGTAAAATAAAAAGAAAACACACCTCTCATCCACTATAAATACCACCCCTCACCCCCTCTTCTCCTCACACATTTAAATCCATGAACCTTGTCCCAATTCTTATGAAGTTCCTTCCAAATATACTTCCCAAATTACATGAAATATTTTTATTAATAAATGGCCAAAACCAATCCCTTAAGTATGTTCTCAAAAAGAATAAAACAATATGTAAATCCCATATCCTCTTATTTTAATTTCATTTCATGATCCTTCATTTCCTTTTTCTACCATCATATACCTCATACAAATGATTTGATAACTATTTTACATTACATATACTGGAAATGTTTCTTTCTAATGGATTAATTCATCATCATCCATATTTCCACAACTATTTTATACTAAAACTTTAATCATTGTTCGTGATGTGTTAATTTCTCACATTCAAGGGAAACAATGTTTTCAATTTCAATTACTATATTCATTGATGTACGTGGTGCCATTTTTTTGTTGAGACATGTTATAATATATTTTTTATATCTTATATAAGGGTTTTGAATCAATTTATACACATAATTTTAATTTATAAAACAAAATGTGTACATTGTGGTCGAAACTCGCCAAAATAAACCTAAACGGTTATCATTAAATTTTAATTTAATGATTATTCATCATTATATAACAATAATGACATCTAAACACAATTTATCATATAAATGATCATTATTAACATATAAGTTCAATTTTGGGTAATTTCAAACACTATATACAACCTTTTGTGTAAGTATATAAGTAAACCTATCATGAAAATCAAGGAAACCAAAGAACCTAAATAATGAAATTGAAACTCTTAACACATAAAAATTCAATAAAAATTAATAAAGTAATAATAAATAAAATACGTGTATAAATTTTAATTTAAATATTAATTAATGAATCTACTTTGATTATCCTGGACATTCAGACCAATTGAAGAACAACTTCAGACATAAGGTTGTAAATTATACATAAACATACATTTTTCCTTTAATTTACTCATTCTATCTTTTTACCAAAATTATGTTATGTATTAAATTTATTTATATATAATAAATTGTTTGTATATGTTTTCAAAATATGAATCACGATCCATTCCTTCTTATTTTTTGGGATATACCTATTTATAAAGGGTTATTTTTTCAATTCTCACTGATAAACAAGCCCACTTTAAGAGAAATTTTGAAAATTCCTACCAAAAATCAAGTGCACTATATAATATTTTTTAATCCAACATTATATTTCTAAAATATATCATTTTGTTATAAAAATATTCATTGTTAACTTCAGGTTTTATATAAAATAATATTTCATTTTCTACTTTAAATTCAAATTAATATTTTCCTTAAAACACCATAAATTGTTTTAATTATAATGTCCCTTAAATACTACTATTACATGTTTACACATAAGTTTGACATCAGTAATAATTATCTATGACTATTTTCCTTTATTATTGTCTATGTATTATTTAATTCCTTTCTTTCATAGACACTATTATGGTATTCCCATTGATTATTCTTTATGACGTGATTATGATACCAAATTCATTCCTTGGGTAACCCTTATTCTTGTGTTTTATTTATTATGAATTATTATTTATTTGTAAAAAATATTCATGAAAATTTAATGATGGGTGTTCCCATATATTACTCCAATTCATTGTTTAAAGTTTATTCCCATGAGTTGTAATGTAAAATGGTCTTAGTGGTTAGCCTTGACTCATGATCCATGTGCAAAGGTATTGGGTTTTATCCTTGATGAGTGATCCTATATGTTCAATGTGCCCTGAAAAGTTGAAAGTCATGTTTTATGTTTCTTCCACATTACACTAAATCCTGATTTTATGATCCCATGTTGGGATTCCATATATTTAATCATGTTCCATTCCTTTTTATGTCATTATGTTATTCCCTCCAACACCTGTGTTGCAATTTATAATTATATTTTTTCGAATACTATTTCTTTAACTCGTACCTTTGTTTAGGTTATCCCCATGAGATCCTATGTCGATGAAAGGGGTCAAAGGATGTTAGGAGCTCTTGCTGAATATTATATAAAATATTTTTTTTATTTTGGAATCATGATTTTTAATTACATATATATTCTATAAGTCAGTAGACATTATGATCCTTGTCTTGACATATTATGTTTAATTATTCTTACAATCATATAATGATATGGGTAAAGGATGGGGTCACAATAGTTGGTATGAGATGGAATATTTAGTTCCTTTTATTGATTAGGAATAGTTAACTTTTGTATTAACCTTATGGATAAGACTATGTCTAAGAAAACATCCCTATATTTTGGTACGTATAGATTAAGTGGTCTACCAGGAAAATACATCCCAATTTTGGATACAACAAGTGGAGGTGGTTCTAGTACAGATAATCCTTGGAGTAACAAATATAAAATTTGATCATGAGATGACATAGGATAACCATGGACATGACAAAGAGCCATAATGGGCACCTGTTTTAACTGTCCTTGTGAGTATGAATTATTGAATTCATAATATCATTACAATCCATTATTAAGGGATAATGAAAATGACCAAAAGAATATTTGTTAGGATGTATATCATGGATAAACTAGATTAAAACCAAGGGAATCACAGTTTAGTATATACTATCCATTTAAGTGTATATAAATTTATGTTTAAATTTTAATTCTTTTTCTTATTAGATAAGTAATAATGACTCACAATTGTGCCTTCTTGTTCGTAGTTAATGGTGGTAAATAGAATGCACAAGCAATCAATCAATGTGATATTCAATGTGATGATTTCCTTAATGATAAGCCATATATGATGAGAAATATTTCTCAAAACATTATGTACATATGTTATTAGCTATCTCAATTTATAAATAATAACTTGATTCATGTGGAACACCCTCCTTCTCTAAAGAATGAGAAGTTTTTAGTCGAATCCTTCATACATAAAATACCTCCCTAGTTTAGTGGGCGTTCTGATCCCCTCCTCTTAGAAAACGTGAATTAACAATATTTAAAATATATTTTCTTTACTCTAGTTCTCAAAATAATTTTATGTTCTACTACTTCTCTATTTTTGATAGGGAAGTTGACCTATGGTTGAAACCGATAAAAAATGTGAAGTCCATGGAGGAAATTGATTACATTGATTGATATGAATTCATGAAAATGTTTAACAATAGATATTTTAACCAAACCCTCCTTCCCAAGATAGAATGATAGTTTCATTGAATTTTGATAAAGGAAGAAAAGTCTATTAGAAAATATTAAGAATACCTTACAAGGCTTAAATGACACATCTTATTCTTTTTCATGAACACTTAATGAAAGGTAAATCACTTACTTAGCAGTTTAAACATTAGTCTAAGAAAAGAGTTGGAAATTTTGGACTTATACATTTATTAGAATATTGTCTAATGTGCCCTCAAGATTGAAATGATAATCTGATAATCCCAATGGTCTCATAATCCCTATGAAAAAAAGAGGAAAATGGAGTCCAATATAGGTTGAACGTAAAATAAAAACCATGATTGAAAGAAGATAAAATTTTCCTCATGTTAAAATTGAGGGAAGAAGAATCCTAGGAAAAATCTAAAGGGAATTAGGAAATTATTCATATATGGAATTATGGGGAATTTGGTGAAGAATTTCTAAATGGATGTGAAAAACTAAAATAATGTTGAAGAAGAAAGGAAGGTTTAGATCAACACTTGTCTGGTAGTGTAGTGTTTCAACAGCAAGTAATATGGGAATTTTAAAAACCAATGACCTAAGCCCTAGGATTCCAAAGGAAATCAACAATAACCTCCAAGGAAATAATATAGGATGTATGCTATCACTACTACTGAGGTGGATCCAGAAAATTACTTAGTGATAGGTATGCATGTTATTCGTTAAAGAATACAAAACATACTATTTGATTATATTTCTTCGAATTATTACATATTTTCATTTTTAGTAGAACTATTCAAACAAAACCAAAATTTATGAATATTGATGTATATTTTAGAATATATAATGTGTAATTTATTTCATCCAATGTACATAACTCCTCCATGATTAATGATTGTTGACTAAAACTCCAAAAAATTCATAACTTACTTCCTTTGGTGGTGTTGATGCCATTTTGGGAATGGATTGGATAACTTTATAAGAACCCAACATCAGATGTTGGGAAATGGAGATCACTATTCACATGCTAAATCATCCTCTAATCCATTACAAGACTAAGGAGGTTGATGAATCGCAATCAGAATCACAGTATCAAGTCTGGATATTATTGATTTATGAGCATGCATATCTCACTCAAATTATTGTGATAATGGAGATGATCAAGATTGAATGAATTCCCATCTCGAGGGATTAACCTGATGTTTTCTTTGAATAATTTCTTGTTCTTCCACTTAATCGATAGGATGGGTTTCCAAATGAACATATTCATAGATATCTTCCTAAACCAAATAAAACAAATATAATGACCACTATTGAGTTGTAATAACTGAATAAGTAGTTATAGGAGAATGTGGAAAAGGTCATCATATTCTTAAGTTCTTCACGATGGGGTGATCCAATCCTCTTTTTCAATGTTAATAATGGGCCAATGTGAAACTATATTTATTATCATGATCTCAATAAAATCACGATAAAGAACAATTTTCCCCGTACAATAAATAGATGATTTGTTTGATTAGCTATGTGGGTCCAGTTATTTCCCTGTTGTGGAACTTTGGTCTGGATATCACCAATTAATGGACAAGAAGATTGATATTCACAGGTCTATCATTTGAGTGAGCTATGGAAACTATCAGTTCATCATGATTTATTTAAGACTCAGTAGAGCTCCAAAAATATTCATTTCATTAATGAATAAATTCTTTAGATATTACAAAAACAAATTGTTGGAAGACTAAATTGATAACATTTTTATGTACTTCAAGGCAATGAGGAATACAAGGAGAATTTGAATAATATAAAAAAGTGTTTGTGAAGGGAAAAACTATATTAAGTATATAGTAAATGTGAGTTTAGGATGGAGTATGTATCAATCATGGGGAATGTTATCACTAGTATAGGAATATCTTTGGACCATTCCATGACAAAGAAAATTGAATAATTGCTCACGCCAACATCTTTAATAGAAAATAATAGGTTACAGGGACTAGATGGGTATCACCAATGATTGTTGAGTATCATGACATGGTTTTCAACACCAATAACATAGATAACATTAAAGGGTGTTATGTATTTCTAGACTCAATAATTTGAGAAATGATTTACGGATCTCCAAAAGAGGCTTATCACTATGGAAATACTCACACTCTCAATAAGTGGAGAACTCTTTGTAGTGTATAAAAAAAATTCAATGAATGGATTAAATTTTTACTGATTCAAAATGTTAAATTGATATCCTATTTCTTAAGTCAGATGAAAACTCATGAAACAAACAATCCTACGCCTGCCATGGAGTTGGAATTTCATATCTTCACATTAATAATATTGTGACATTATCACTATGGAGAAGAGTGTGAGACATATAAAGATCACATGAGTATAAAATATATATTCAGATAGAAGGAGCTCAGTATGACCTATCAAAAATGTTTAAAGATCATTAACTATTAAGAATGCTCAATCCACTACTATCTTGATAAGTAATATAAAGTGGTTGGTTCCCTATATAGAAAGGATCCCACATCTTTATTAATGACCAGAATTGAGAAAAATCTATTATTCTTAAACATGAAAATTATATACATGGGAATCATTAAGGTAGGAACATAATTAATTATTTCTCAAATTATTACTCAACTCTCTCTTATCAACAAAATAAAGGATTATCAATGAAATTATGTGAAAATTACAAAAATGGTGAAAGATATCAAGAATGGGGAATCCTGCATGTAAAAGATCATTGACGATGGATTCTTATGATTTTGGTCATGAAAATGTATGCCATATAATCAAGATATAAATAAATATATTCTAAATGACTCACATAGCTAAACATTCTCTATTCACATAGAGAGCACCAAGATGTATCATGATCTATATGAGAAATTATGGTGGGACAATATGAAAAAAGAGATAACTGAATATACATAAATGTGCATAGTATGTCACCAAATGAAGGTTGAATGAAAAAAAAGATTAAATGGATGATGATTCCATTGCATATACCAACATGGAAATGGTAAAACATCATCATATATTTTTTTCACCGGACATCCGAAGACATCCACAGGAAATAATGCTATATGGGTTATTTTGGGCCGTCTTATAAAGACAAATTGGTTTATCATAATTAAAGAGTATATCTCATTGGATCAACATTAATGAATATATTTCAATTAATTGTAAATGTTTCATGGAGTACAAATATCGATTTTAAAAGACTGGTATATGAGATTCTCCTCGTTGTTCTAGAAAAAGTCTCTAATATACTTTATGAATCGAGATGAACATCAGAATGGCCAATCAACCTCAAACTTATGGCCAATCTGAGTTAACATTTATGAAAATATAATACATGTTAAGATCATTTTCAATGGACTTCAAAAGAGGATGGTACCAACAACAACCTCTCTTAGATTTATCTTACAACAATAGTTTCTAATCGAGGATCTGGTGTTTATGGATGGAAAAATGGTATTCCTCCACATATCTCTATAGAAGAGGGTCATAATATTTGGTATGAATGGTATGCTAAGTCCTAGTTACATTGGTAGCTTCAAGATCCTTAATCTTGTTGATACTTTGTCCTATCGATGAGCAAATCCAAAGAATGGGTATCAATTTCGGGATTTATTCCACTAATCCTTCATGAAGAAGTACATATTGGATACCTCACATGTACTAAATTTCGTTGTTGTATATCTGCAGAATGATTTTATTATGAAGAGCAGCTAATGAAGATCTTAGATCATTGTGATAATTTTGTACAAAACAAGACTACTCACCTAGTCTATATCATAAGTCCCTAGCCTTAAAACATTTCTTAATATTGAAATTATCCAATAATTTGATTTTAATTCATATCAAGAATCTTTTCATGTTAATATTTTTAATTAATTATGCCACTATTAATACATATCATCCCATAATGATACAAAAGGATACTATAAAAACAATATCCATTTTTTCACCAATGAAAAACCCCTAAAAGAACATGATTTCTTTTCATGGTAATAATCATATTGAACTCTTCTTTTATCATACTCATACTTATACACTATGAAAACAATTCAAAAAAATGTGGGATTAGTATTATAAAATCAGTATGGGATAAAATAAGGAAAGAAAAGATTAGTCCATGAATATTTATTAACCCATGAATTGATAATAAGCATGAAACTTCATATCAATCATAAATCATAATGGTAACTTGTGGAATAAATATTATACTTATGTTGTTACATTAACAGTAACATATGAATAACCTTCTTGGTTACATTTTTAAATTCCCATCCTACTATATTCCCTAAATATCTTAAGGAAAAACTTACTGATTACCTCTGTCACATTACCCAATACAATGGAGAGCTGTCACAGGCTCACCTGCCCCTAGTTTATCACAGAACCACCCATATACATAAAAAATTCATATGAACCAAATCATAATAATAACCAATGATCCAAGGTAATGAAAAGATAACATTTACTAATTCGAATCATAAGATATAATTTTGAGAAATTACTATAATCAATCCATTCCTAAAACCATTTCTATACCGAAATTCCTAAACAAGTAATATTGTATTAACTTTTCATTCTGAAAACATTACACCTTGTAGAGGAAGCCAGATATCAAATAATAATTATAGTGCCAAAAAGGTCAATTGCACCACATACTTTAAAAAACACTCATTTCATCATTTAGTAAAACTATTAATAAAAAAACATTCATTTTGAAATACATTCAATGAAATAAAATGTCAAAGGGGATGAATTTAAACTATATAAAGTAAATTCATATATAAATAAAAATATTCCTCAATGAAAGTAGATTGAGACGATGTCCCTTACCTTGAGCCCAACATTTCTTATTTCTTCAATGAATCCCTAAATAATAACCTTATATTAATTTATACATACTTGAGAACCATTTTATTTTCTATTATTCCCTTTAAATCACTTATGAAAATGTGTTAATAATTAGTTAATTATTTTATTTCATGTTGATCATTTTGTCAATAATCGGTTCTTGAGTCAAAAATGAACGTGGTATAATGCCACTAGTCCTTCTGGTCATAAGTCCACCATCTCTAGAATTGTATTCATGAAATATTGTTCAATATTACATATGAATGATATTTTTTAATTTAAACCATTAAATATATTTATGAAAAATTAACAATGATATAATTATGGAGACGGTGTGATGTTTTTATGCATGAGTAACTTTTACATTTTTCATTAATCATTATGGAAATCAGGTAATTATCATTTTATCTTTCTAGAATGATAAACATGTTATTAACTTCGTAATTATCATTTAAATACACTTGTATATATCATAAAAGGGATATAATGAATTAAAATGAGTCACATAGCTTCATGGGGGTTATAATTCACATGTACACACTAACAATTTATTCCTTTTCCCATTTTATAGAAGTAGAAATGGATTTAGGGGATAATTTTTACAAAATAACATATCATTATATTTATGATACTTGAGTAATTATCTCGTCATCATTGGATGATATTTGACGATGTGGAAGATGAGGCAAAATAGAAACAATTAAAGAAAATGACAGATGTTCTTTGGTTGATCTTCTTTGAATAACACCTTGACCCCTCTAAGAAGAATGTTATGAATAAAATAATTCTTCATGAATGTGGTGTGGGCTTCTTGGAAGAGTCTTGGACATATATTGGAGGAAATAATAGGCTTTGGATGTTTTAGTAATTGGGTGGAATCAGTGACTTTTTATATGATAGGGTAGGTGCACCCATAGAAAGTATTAAAATATTAAATGAATTTTTTTTGTAAATACAAGTGTCTCCAACATGAGATGGAGAGAATATAATATTATGATAGATATAAATATTATCGTTACATAGTTTTAAGACATGTATTGATTTTATTTTAAACCCAATAATTTCCAATTACCATTAATTATTATCTTTTAAAATTTAGTTGTAACACAATTTTAATCATAAAGAATATATTAATTTTAATTATATGAGGTCAGTATCACATATTTTTACACTAAATAAAATTTTAGAGCATATAATAAATACATTTTTATTTTTAAATATTTTTAGTATTTTTAAATAATTTAAAAAATTATTATTTTTTTAAAAGATCAATTATGTTAATTTTTTCACTATTCAATTAATTGAATTTAAAAAAATTCCAACCAATGAGATAACCTCAAAAAAAATAATTTAATAGTCTTCTAACATGTCACATGATTCTCTAAAAATTGTGTATGAAAAAAATTATTTCAAATATTCATTATATTAAAATTTATATATCATTTATTTGAATCTATTATTAGTGAAGCAATCACTGCATCATCATTGAGTCATAATTAAATGTATTTATTTAATGCCTAAAAATTGTAAATAAAATAACCTGACGTAGGAAATGTTATTATATTTCTAATTAATATTTTCATTATATGTAATCGCATAGGATGACCAATATTAAAAGTGTAATACTTAATACAAACATGAGTGTGGGAGAAGCTTTTAACTAGCTTTTATGGGAAGCATTGTACATTTAATTAATGAAGTTTCGATGAGAATAATTAAACCAACTTTTATGGGATGATTTCTAAATTTATTTAAATAACCTTATATGTTAATCATTAAAATGGATTCTTTGGGAAGCATTGTTCTCTTAATTTAATAATCTTATTGGAAAAGCATTATAATAGCTTCAATGGAAATCTTTATACTTTTAAGTAAACATGATTGTATGAAAAGACTTATACCAGCTTCGATAGGATGCTTTGTCCACTTAGTTAAACAATACGATAAGAGATTCTTTATACTAGATCATCCAATTAATTTATGACATGTGTTTTTGTAATTTTATAATTTTATTTTTACCCTTAATTACCTGATTAACCATTATCCACGACAATTAAAAATAAATACTAAAGTTTCTATTCATAATGTCAAAAAATATATAACTATTTTCAAATTTTGGAGCATCTAATTCCTAATATATTACCAATTTTTCCAAATTCGAAACACAAGATTGGAATAAATTAATTTAAAATCAATTCTCGTTTTCAAAACAAGATAGCAGATTTTCATGAAATAAATACTATCAAGATATTGACATATGTTTATGTCCAATATAAATGTGAAGTTACTTACAATGAAACTAATTTTATTACATGGTAAAAATGTAATACAACTACAATTTTAACCATTTAAAAAGACAACATAACTATATAAGTAAAATATATGAAAAGGTAGTTTTTGAATTAAAATGCAGTATTTTCGACTATTCATTAAAATATGAATTTTATCAAAAAAATAAATAAATTTAAACCAAGGAAATTTGTGATGTATATAATGCAAATAAAAATTGTATTTCATCCAATGGAACATATTAAATTGATAAAAACTAGTTTTTAAAAGGGTTCACCATCAAAAGGCAGTAAAATTGCCATGTAAAAATATGAGAGTATATTTTTCATAAAATTGGATTCATTATCATTTTAAGCTGCTAAAAATCATTACATAAATGTAAAAACATTTAACAAATATGTAAAATCATAATATAGTTAATTATGTTTATTCCCTCAAATATAATGTCTAAGGATTAACTGCTAATTGAAATAATAATATTATTATAGTATTATTTTTTGGTATAACTCAGTGTTGTGTGCATAATAAGATTTCAGGGCATCTCATTATTGCATGTCAGGTATGCTATCATACCTAGTTTCCCATTTAAATTAAAACTAATATTAAATAAACATATTTCATTATATTTGGAAATTTTATTTTCTATAAATAAATAAGATGTTACATCTTTCCCCCTTTTGGAAAGTGTGTCTTCCACATTTTATTCAACTACCAAATAACTGGGTGTATTTATCCCTCATATAATTTTCAAATTTATACATTTCCTATTCAACCTTATGGATTTCCCAAAAAACAATTACCTGATGAGTCACCTTTTTCCACAATAATTTCTCTCTTCGTTACGTATTTTGTATTGGTAATTACACATAAGACCGATTATCTATCAACTGAACTTCCTATAGACACGAAACGATATATGGATCTGATAAAAACTTCTTCAACATTGATACATGAAAACACCGTGTACCTGGGATAAAACTGAAGGTAAATCCACTTTATAGAAAACTGATCCAACACTATACAAGATTTCATAGTTTCCAAAGAAACATGGAATCAACTTTTCCTTCAAACCAAAATGCAACACACTTTTCCATTGAGAAACATTGAGAATGACATGATCACCTACCTCGAAAGAAAGATACTTTGTTCAGTTATTTGCATAATATTTCTACCTAATCTGAGCAGTCCTCATGTGCTTTTGAATCAACTGATCCTTTTAAACAATCTCTTCTACCAATTATAGTACCATAAACTACATTTCAACTACTTCATCCAAAAAAGATAGAGTTTGACACTTCTTTCTATATAATGCTTAAAATATTTCCATCTGTAAATTAGTTTGAAATATATAATTATAATTAAACTCAACCATATAATGATTTTGATCCCAAATATCGTAGATATTCATTGAACAATGACGTATCATATCCTCTAAAGAATGAATTTTTCGTTCTTATTAACCGTCTAATTAGGGATGAAAATCTGTACTGAAATGTAATTCATAATCCAATAAATTATGAAGTCCTTTCCAAAAGTTAGAAATATACCTATGATCAATTTCAGATAAATTAGAGAGGGTAACTCCACATACCTGAATATCACTTGAATATACAATTGAGAATGTTAATCTAGAGACAGTGTATCTTGAATAGGAATAAAATGGGCATATTAAGTAAATCGATCAATAATATACCATATTGTATTATTGCCACAAGAAGTCATTTGTAATCCCAATATGAAAGCCATTGACACATTTTTTTTTAATTTCATCTATAGAACATTAAAAGGATGAAGTAACAAGTTTAGAAATTTTTGTTCTACTTCCACCTATTGAAAAGTAAAACACATCACAGTAAAGGCAGAAATACTACTTTTCATTAAATCCCTCCAGTAATACTCCTAAACATCATTGTAAATCTTAGTACATCCATGATGAACTAAAAATTGAGAATTATTAGATTCACACAACAACAGTTTTTTAAACTATGAATCACAAGGCAGACATTAAATTTTCCGAAATCTCAAAACACAATCAATATCTATGTTAAATTTTTGAAACTTACACTACAAACCAATTATACCTTTTTCTAGAAGTTGCAATCTTTTTTCTGTGCTTGATTAATTCTATCCACTAGTGACAATTTCACTAAAACCTAAAACAGAATAGAGTAATTTTCTTCTCTAACAACTTCTATACCAAAGTTCTTCATATCATTAATCAAAGGGTCATGTTCCAAATGTAACATGGTTAATGTAGCATTATTATTCTTACATGAAGCATCTACAACATTATTCTTGTTTCTAGGATGGTAATAAATTGTGAAATCACAATATTGTTTAATTACAGCCATGTTATCTATATCATGTTTAATTCATTTTGAGAGAATATATACTCAAACCTTTTATGGTCAGTTTATATATTTAATTTTACTCCATACAGATGAGGCCTCCACATTTTTAATGAAAAAAAACAGTAGTTAATTCCAAATCATGTGTAGGGTAATTTAACTCATGTGTTTTCAACTGACGTGAATCATAAGTAATTACTTAATCATTCTGCAGTAAGAAACATCAATTTCCTTTCAACGAAACATCACTATTGAAAATAAAATCACCAATTATGGAAGGTAATGTCAAAACTAGAGAATTCACCAATACTCCTTTTAATTCTTAAAAACATTCATCACCTTCTTTTGACCAGATGAATTTAACACATTTTTGAGTTTACTTATTCAATGGGCTAGATAATTGTGAAACGTTTTCCACAAACATCTGCTTATAACCTACTAAACCCAAAAATCATTGAATCGTGATTATATTTTTTGGTCTTTTCCATTCATTAAAAACTTTTTTTAGAAGGATGATTAGTTTTGACATCATTGTAAACAATGTGACCATGTAATGAAATTTATTGTACTAGAAACACACACTCGATAAATTTCCCATACATTTTATTTTCATTTACGACTTGCAAGACAACCCTTAAAAATCTTGTATTCTCTTATTTAAATTTAGAATATACCAAAATATTGCCAATAATTACAACCACGAACTTATCTAATAACTCACATTAAGCTAATTCCCTTTAAAACTTTGATTACTCATGATTAACAATGTTTGATTTTACTATCAAGAACTCAGATCAAATTTGGATCATACCTTTCTAGTCAATTTAAATTTTCTTCATATGAAGATATTGAGTCATCCGCATACCTCAATTACATGAATTGTTTTCCCATATAAAGTCGAACCTCCTTAAAAATATATTTCACATGAAACAAACCTTTGAATTCATCATAATCAAGAGAATCAATATCATCACTTTCCCATATATTTTTAACTATCGACCAACACCGATTGGATTCATCTTCAAAATGGTAAACATCAAGAATAATCTTTTGATGTTCTAAACACCCGATAACATAAAAAATATTTTATAGGGCTCTAATCCACTTTTTAGAAATCACGTGATTAGATAATCTTTAGAATGATAGAGCAAGTTGCCTCATGAAATGATCTGCTATCGACATGTACCTATGTTGAGGATCTTTTTAATATCACACATTGATACCACATCCATATATAACCTCAGTCACTGATTCCATCACTGCATAAAATTGTTCTGTTTCAATTCAAACAATGTTAGTTTGATGATATGGAAAATTGATTCCCCTTTGATGTTGTCCTAGCATTGCATCTCAATTTCCACTATAGGGAAACATTGTGAATACACATATATTAGATGAAGCAACATGGTAATCCTAAAATGTTATTTCAATATGACAATATAGTAAAAATAATATATGGAAATTCTATCGACAATATTTTATCCCTTAATATTATATAAACCAACATATAAAACTATTTATAAGGCCCCAACATTAAAACATTAACTAATTTTTAGATAAGTCCATAATTTTACTTTAATTCACATTGAGTATCTTTTTAGGTTTATTGTTTTAATAAATTATTTCATTATTAGTACAGATCGTGCAATAATCATACAAAATGATACTATCAAAATAATATCCTTTTTTTCACCAAAGAAAAACCCTAAAAAAATTATTTTTTCCATGATAATAATCTTACAGACATCTTCCATTAACTTTATCATCCTTATAACATGTGAAAACATTTGAACTAAACATGGGATGTTCATAGAAACTCTTTAATGGAAAATGAAAATAAAGAAAACATTAGTCCTTGAATATTTATAATCCCATGAATTCATAAGAGTATTAAAAACATCAAAGAAATAATTAATCATAAAGTTATCTTGTGGAATCCATATCATGCTTACTTTGTAGCTTTCACAACCACAAAGTGAGTAACCTTCATTCTTACATTTGGAATACCCATCATAGTATATTCCATAAATCTCTTAGGAGAATTCATAATGTTTACCTCTGTCATGTTACCCAATGCATTGGAGACCTATCACGGGCTTAACCATCCACAGTTTATTATGGAACCACCTGTATACATAATCAATTCCCATAAACTATAACATAGTCAAAACACATGAACAAGAATATTGAAAAAAATAAAATTTCCACATTGCAATTATAAGTCATGATTTAAATATATTTATATTTTCCAGAAAAAAAATTTTCAATACCAAAATACCTAAAAAAGAAATATGATATTTACTTTTCTTTTTAAATATATTACATCTTCTATAGTAAGGCTGATATCAAATAATTCATATTTAGATGAAAAGGTCATTTTCACCACTAACATTAAAAAGAAACATCTATTTTGACTTTTTGTAAAATTCTTAGTAAAATAAGATTCATTTTCAATATAAGGGAATGAAATTAAAAATAGAAGGGGGCAATTATACACCATATAAGATAAGGTTGTATATAAATAAAAATATACATCAATGAATGGAGATTGAGATGAAATCTTTTACCTTGATTTTGACATGTCTCATTCATTATTTAACTTCTTGAATAAAATCCTTAGGTTAATTTCTACTTACATCCGATCATTTTTTCAGTTTATTATTACATTTACAGCACTTATGACAATGTTTTAAAATTTATTTAATTATTTGATTCCATGTAAGATGTTTTTTCGATAATTGGTTCTTGAGTAAAAAATGAACATGCTATGATGTCACTAGACTATGTAGTTATAAGTACATAATATCCATAATAGTATTCATGAAGTAGTCATCAATTTTATACATGAATCATTTTTTTAATTAAAAACATAATATATGTTTATGAAAGATGAACAATATTATAATCATGGAGATGGTAAGATGTACGTACGCATGACTAATGTTTAAAATTTTCATTGATCATTTTGGAAATAAGGTAATTGTAATTTTATATTTCTAAAATGATCATGATATTATTAACATCATAATAATCATTTACATATACAGAAATATATCATACAAGTGATATAATGAATAAAAATGATCCACACAGCTTCCTGGAGGTGATAATTCACACATACCAACAAAAAATTAGTCCCTTTCCCATTCGATAGTGGTAGAGATATATTTAGAGGATGATATTAAAATAATATATATATATATACTAATGAAACTTAATTTATTATTTATTCATGTTGTGATTATATTTTAGGAATTGGTATATGAAACAAAATAGAAACACTTAAAAAATTGATAGATCTTATTTAGTAAATCACCTCTGTAAAACACCTTAACACCTATAAGATGGGAGTTATTACTTATCTAAGTCTTCACAAATGTGGGGGGGGGATTTACGTAGATTCTTGGATAGTTATTTTCCAAAAAAGTCCCTTGTATGTATGAAGAAATTGAGTGTAATGGGAGCCCATTTATAGGATAGGGGATGGACACCCTTGGATTGTATTAAAATATTAAATTAATATAAATTATTTTTTAATTAAAGTTTCTCCAACATGAGTTTTGGTGAAGATAAGATGTGGATAGATCGAAATAATCTCATATAATTGTTTTTAGACATGTATTTATTTTATTTTAATCCTTATCATTTCGGTTTACCCTATATTATTCTCTTTTAATTTTAAAAGTGGTAACAACATTTTATTTCTTAAAAAGCTATTAATTTAATAATATAGAGTAAATTTATGGTAATTGAAGACTTAATAAAATTCTAGTCCATATCATAATTACCTTTTTATTTTAAAATATTTTTAGGATTTATTAATAATTTAATAAATTATTTTTATAAAAAATCAATTATGTCAATTATTCAATATTCACTTTATGGAAATTAAATAAAATCATAATAGAGATATAAATATGAAACAAACAATTGAATAGTATTCTAAAATTTTATTTTAATCTATAAATTTATTGGATGACATTAATTATGTGAAATAATTTTTTTTGAATATATATAATATCGTTTAATTGAATAATTTATTAATGAAACAATCACTACATCATCATTATGTCATAATTAAATTTTTTTATTTAATGTATAATATATATATATATATATCTATAATTCCACGATGTATGAAATATTTTTATATTTCTAATGTTTATATATAGATAAAGATATCACTAATATAGAACGATATTAAGAATTACTATAATTATTAAAAACAAGAGTATGAGAGAAGCATTAAACTAGCAAAGATGGGAAGCTTTGGTCTTTTAATTAAAGAAGATTCTATGAGTAGAATAAAAAAATATTCAATGGGAATATGTGTGCATCTAATTAAATAAGATATTATTATATGATTAATATTGGCCTCAATGGGAATCTTTTGCCTCTTAATTTAACAAGCTTATGTGTTATGATTTATAATACCTTGCATGGGATGATTTATATTTTTAATTAATAAAAATTCTATGAGAAGCATTATACCACTTTCCATAAGACTCTTAATCCATTTAATTAAAAACAATTCTATGAGAAACATTAAAATATCTCATCTAATAAAATTATGACTTGTGTTAGGTTAATTTTATAATTTTATTTTTACCCTTAATTACCAAATTTACCATTAATTGTGGTTTTTAAAAATAATTAATATAGTTACTATTTATAATGTCCAAAAAATAAAAGATATCTATTAAAAAAAAATTGGCCTTATGATTCCAAATGTGTAGTCAATTGTTTCATATTCCAAACACAAAATTAGAATCAATGAATTTAAAATTAATTTTTTTCATGACAAGAATGTGTGTTTTTAAGAAATAATAACTATCAAAAGATTGATGTATGTTTATGTTCAATTTAAATGTGAAATATCATCCTACAAAAAATAGTGGATTAAATGATAAAAAACATAATTCATTTACACTTTACAACCAATTAAAAATATAACATTTCTATATAAATAAATTTTATGAAATGGCAGTTTTGAATTAAAATGCAGTATTTTCCAATATTGATTAAATTTTGAATTTAATCAAAAAAAAATTCATTCAAGGTAAATTTTGATGTTTTACTTCCAAAGAAGAATATTATTTTATCTAATGAAGAATATAAAAGTGAAAAAACTATTTATAAATATGATTCTCTATCAAAAGGTGTTAAAACAACCATTTAAAAGTTTTTGGGCATTTTATGCTTAAAATTGGATTCATTCTAATTTTAGTCCACTAAATTTCATTAGATGAATGGAAAATAATTTAATAAATTTTAAAAAAAATAATGTAGTTAATTGTTTTTATTCCTACCAATACAACGGATAGGATATAACTACCATTTTAAATATAAATATTTTTCTTGTATTATTTGTGATATAACTCAGTGTTGTGTGCAACCTAAGATTTTGGAGAAACCTATTATTGTGTTTCGGGTACGCTATCATACATGGTGTCCCCATTAGACTAAAAATAAATATTAAATACAAAATTTTAAGGGATATAAAAAATTATAATTCTATAAATACCGAGGATGATACAAAAGTATAATGGTGGAACAAAAATAATGAAGCAGAAACTTGAGAACCATGCGAAGCGACGAAAGAAGTGTACCCACACCTGTTTTGATAGTAGAATGTAAAAATAAAATTTTAAGGGTGTAATTTCATAAGGGGAAAAGAATTTAACAACTCATAACTTTTATCAATGAAATTAATTTCTTATAATTATTTTATATAGTATAATCACATAAAATAAAATAAATAATACAATAAAAAATTTACAAATTAAGAATTGATGTAATAAAAATAATTTCTAGAAGTTAAGGAACATATACCAAGGGAATATTTACATGACCATAGGAATACTAACATAGAAATTATTAATAGTAAATTGGAAAATTAAATAGTAACCTCATTGTTGAAATTATAAATAAAATTTATCCATCATATAAGTGACAATATGATATAATTATATAATATTATAAGTAAATAGATATTTTATAAATTGTTAATATAGTGTTGGTATTTATATAAGTCATAAATATTTAATTATAATTTTTCAGAAAATATAATAATTTTAAAAAAATTATTTTCATAAAATGGATTCAGAAGTCATTATTTTGATCTCGTATGTTAATATTATAATTTTATGAGACCATAATTAATATTTCAAAGTGGAATATAATCAATAATACTTTTAAAATGTGTATTTTTTCGAGTAAATTATGATTTTAATTAAAATTTTAATTTCAACTATTTAGAAAGTAATTTTCATAAAATGTAATTATTTTTTTTAATTCAACATTTGGATAAATGGTTTTGTTTAATTTTTTGGGTTTTTCTAGAATACTGGAATTTTTTGTCAGTAATGAAATAGGGTAAATGAAAATATAAATAAATAAATCAATTTTTCAGTCATCCATGAGACATTTATGATATAAGATACCATAAGTTATAATTCACATGCACTAATTAGTGTATGTTTTCTCAATAATCATAACTTTTTATTTTAATGAGAAAAATAATAAAATAATGAATAAAATAATGAGAAAACACACCTCTTTGTGACTATAAATATCACCCCTCACAGCTTATTCTCCCCACACAGCTCAAGCCCCTAATCTGGTAAAAATTATACTTAAATATCCTCCTTATATCCTTCCCCACATCTAGAAGATTTTAGACATAATAAAATACCAAAACCAAACCCCAAAGTGATTCTTAAGAAAAATAAATCAAAAGGTAAAACCCTCTTCCTTTCCTTTTAATTTCTTTTCAAGTTTGTTTATTTTATTTTTCTCTCTTCGCCACCCCTCATAAAAATGATATGATAAATACATTACATTATATATAATTAAATTTTTTCATGCTAATGGAATAATTCAGCATCATGTCTTTTCCCCCACCTTTTATACTAAAATTGAAAACATCGTATGTGATGTGTTAATTTATCACATTCAAGGATGACAATGTTTTAAATTTTTATTCCCATAATAAATTATTTTCATGATAAAATTTTTAAGGTTGACTCAGAATATAATATGTTGATTGTAGGTTAACAAATTTTCTATAATCACTTTATACACATGTTATTTATTTTTAAAACAAAATGGGTTTTTGTGATCGAATCCTGCCAAAATATACCCAAACAATTATCAATAATTATGTATCAAATGAATCATACTCATTATATAATACCAAATGATATATAAGACAAATATAGACTATTCATGATCATTATTAACATATAAGTTCAATTCTGGATAATTACCCCTACTTTATATTACCTTTGGTACATGTGTATAAGTAAACTGATTATGAAAAACATAGAACCCAATGCTCCCAAATGATCAAATTGAACCTATTAACCCATTATTAAGGTCATAAACGAAATTAACAAAGATATAATAAATTAAATACTTTTAAAAATGTTTCATTACTAATTATTTAATGAATATAATTTCATTATATAGTACATTAAGATCAATTAAATAACACCATATGAGTTATGTTTAGTGATTATACCTAAACCTCCATTATTCATTCATGTTACTCTTTATATCATATTACCCGAATAAAAATAAAGTTTATTTTTATTTAAAAAATTTAAATTCTATTTATATATTCCAAAATCTTGTATTAATATCCATTCGTCCTTCTTTTTCGTGGATATATATGTTTTTAAAAAGGTTCCTTACACAATTCTACTAAACAAGCAAGCCTGATTTAAGGGAACTTAATAAATTCCTAAAAATGTAAACTACACTCAATAATATGTATTAAGACACCATTATTTTTATAAAATTATTAATTTTATTAATAAAACATTCATGGTTCAATTCTAGTTTTATATAAAATATTGTTCTCTTTTTTTCATTAAATACTCTCTAATATTTTCCTTAAACCGCAGTAAAATTATTTAATTATAATGATTCTTAAATACTATTTTTACATGTTATCACATAATTTTAACATCACTAATTATATTCTATATCTATTTTTCTGATTAATGTATATTTATTATTTATTATTTTTCTTTCATGGACACTTTTATGATACATCCATTTATATTTCTTTATGACACAGTTATGCTACACAATTCCTTCAATGGGTTACCCTTATTATTATATTTGATTTATTATATATGATTTTTTATGTTCCAAACATATTAATGAACATACTATGTTGGATTTCTCTAGATATTTTTCATATAAATTTGTTAGGTTATAGTCTCATGAGATGTTATGTTCAATACGCTCTAGGTTATCCTTGACTCATGCCCCATGTTAAACTATATTGGTGGTTAGTATTGACATCTGCTATGGTATGTGCAATGAGCTTTGGATCATTCTAAATTCATGTTTTATGTTTATTTCTCATTAAAATGAATCCACGATTATATAATCCAATTTTATTCTAACTTATATTTAATCATGTTCCATGCATTTTTATATCATTATGTTATGTATTGTTACACATGTGATAAGATTTATTCTTATGTTTATTCCATTACTGGTAATTTTATCTCAAACCTTTGTTCATGGTATCCCCATTTTATCCTTTTTCCAAGTAAGTGATTAATAAAAATTAGGATCTCATTATAGTGATTAAATAAAATATATTTTATTTTGGAATCTTGATGATTAATTATCTACCTAATCTCTATGACACCAAACATTAAGATCCTTGGCTTAAAATTTGATGTCTAACATTATTTAAAATAATGGAATGATATGGATGATGTATAGAATGACTATAAAAGTGGAAACTATAAGGAAATTGAAATAATCAAATATCAATGTGGATGAAGGAGGAATTGTGAGATTTGGGTCAGGATTATGTGTTCTATACAATATTATGTTAAAGAAGGAAAACATGGATGATGCACATAGTTTGGCATTCTCCATTAACCCATAAAGCATAATGTTGTTTCAAGATCTCCATGAGATAAATTTGTGGTACAATACGAAGGATGAGATCATTGTATATACATCAATGTTCTTGGTATGTCTTCAAGTTAATACTGAAATCCAGAACTCTCAGAGGATGGTGTAACCATTACGCATACCAACACATAAATGGGAAAATCACCATGGAATTTTTCATTAATTTTTTGTATTCAACCATGGGAAAATTGTATTTGGGTTGTTATGGATATTCTCATAATGACGTCTCACATTATCACAATTTGGGAGGACTTCCCAGTAGATCAACTTGCATTGATTTAAATCAGATAATTGGAAATAATACATTGAGTACCACAAACAACTGTATGTCATCGATATTTGATATTCACCTCCATGATTTGGTGAAGTCTCTGACAGGATCTAAACACTGATCTGTCCATTATTACGGCCTATAATCCTGAAACTGATGGATAATCTAAGTGAACTATTCATATACTAGAAGACAAGTTATATCCATGTTATATTTACTTCAAATGAGTATGGGATCAACATATTCAACTGGTTTAGTTCTCATACAATAATAATTTCCACTCAAGCATTATAATGGATCCCTTCGAACCCCTATATAGTAAGAGGTACTGAACACCTGATTGTTGGGATAATGTTGGGGAATTAAAACTGAAAGGTCTTTAAATGATCAAGGAAACTGTAGAAAATGTTAATACCATCCAATAGTACATCAAGGTTTCTTAGAGTCAAAAAAAGACATTAGTTGAAAATAATTGATGAGACAAATAGTTTTATGTTGGAGACATGTTACATGACTATATATCTCTATGAATTAATGTGATTATATTTGGGAAAAGGGGATGATAAGTCCAAGATATAGGGGCCCCTTCGAGATCATTGATCACAGTTTAGCGGTTGACTACTTACTAGCACTCCAACCTAACCTATCTGAAGTACATGTTGTATTTAATGTATCCCTATTGGGGACGTACATAACATTTCCCTCATATGTACTCAGTCAATATCCAGTTACATTAGAGATTTATCATTCCTTTGAATATTAGCCAGTGAAGATTTCATATCATAGAGACAAATTATTTGAAAAAGTAATTTTACCGTGTCAATGTTTTTTAGAGAAACCACATGCTTGAAAAATCAATGTGGGAACTAGTGAATGTGAAAAAACATAGTTCCACTCATCTATATTAATGTGGAAATTGAAAATTTATTAGAAAAAATTTCTTAATTGGGGATGATTGTAACAACATAAACTTCTATAAACAAAATTCACATTTTGATTGAATTAAATGTCTTATTTTTTAATATGTTTATAGGAAAAAAATTAATTTTTTTATATTTTCCAATTATATTTAGAAGACTATTAAATAGAATTACCAATGATAATATAGATGCTGAACAAAGATCACAAAGTTAGTATAAATATAATGTTTTAACAAATCCAATTCACACAGACAATAGAAGTGATCACCTCAATAAGTAGTATCATACCATATGAATCTAATTTATTAGATATTTTGAGGTAGATAATATCTTTTGAATTTTCAATTGTATTTCTCAATATGAGATCCAACAACATAATCATGAGAGAAATAGTTTATAGGAGATGTTCAAAATCATCCACATCTTGTCCCAAACTATGTTTCCCAAAATTCCCAACAAAAGTCCCACCATCGTGGACCTTAATCTTAGGGTTTTTACTAGGTTGTTAAAGGTATATGTATCCAGACACTTTCATTACATGTAAATTATTTTTTATTGGTTTATTGATATATTTTCATACTATTAGGGTGACTTTATAAATGATTTGTATTTTGATGTAGTAAAACACAGATAGTATTATTTATTAATATTAAAATTCAATTAAGGAATTTATTTTGAAAAATTATTGGTTTACTTGAATATTTTTAATATTTATAAAATAATAATATTAGATAATTTTTATTAAATATAAACGATCTTATAATTTTTTTGAAGTCAAATATAATTTATATATTGGTTCAAAAACTATTATTATAAAAAATTACATAATTTATTAATAAATATGGTTTTATTTTACAAGTGATAATAAAAAAATTTAGAAAATTATTTAGATAATATTTATCATATTTTTGGAATTATAAAATCAAAATTTTCTAATAGTGAATATTTCATTTTTTTAAGACAATCAAATTTCCCAGTAAAAAATTAAAAACATATGAATATTACTTAGGTATTTTAAAATCATAATGATCTAAAATTAGTGAAATAAACACTGTAAAAATTATGAATGACCATATATATTTTTCCTTATAAAATAATGTCCTTTTAGGTTTATTTGTATAATTTTTTAAATCCTTTATGAATCCTATAAAATTATTAATATATTATATGGTTTTAGAATCCTTTATTTAAGAGTATGCATCACTTCCACATATTAATGGAAATTATATTATTAGGATAGTTAAATGGAAATAAAAATAATGGAAATCACTCCCATTTGGTAGAATTCACTGGGAAAAATCATTGGATGGTTTGAGGTTTTGGAAATTTTATTATGTGAAGTCTAGAACCTAATTAATTAATCATTTCATATATATAAACCCACCCAAGACCACATTTATTTAAACTCTATACATCTTAGGTAAGCTCCAGAATATTTATTAAACACATTATAGTCATCGCTATGTGCCTTCAAGCTCTTATGAAGCCCCTCCAAATTATTTGGAGTCACACTCTCTTGTAAGGGACCATTCCTCTCCTCCCCGTGTAATAAAATCACCTCTTTTGAAATTTTTCCTTTTAATATAAATAGATTATATATCCATTAATTTATAATCAATATATCACTATATAATAGTTTTTTCTTGAATGATATATCAATTACCCAATATTATTTTGACCTCTACCAATGTCATATCTTTGCAAAAATGCCTTATGTGATACCTCTCTTCATATTTCCATACTTATATAATGACATGTCGCTTGAATTCTATTTTATAATGTTGGGATGTGTTATTATATATTCCCATTAATATCCACATAATTTATAAATTATGATATCCACTTTCACTCTCATTAATCCCTCCATGATCCTTTTTGTGAACCCATTAATATAAAGTTAATATTCGTTTCATTATTCATGTTTTCATTAACTTATTCGTCATATGTCAAAATTAATATATTATGATATGATTTTACATGTCCCTCTAATCTCCCATATGATTTATATATAATGAGAGACCCTATTATCTCTCATAATCCTGTTTTTCTAAATCTTTTAGTTGCAACGTTATGCTATGGAAATTTCAATGCGATTTTCCATGTGAAATCAATTTTATACTAAATACCATACCAATTTCCTATCACTGGTGTTTAAATTTATGGATGTTTTTCATTTTTATTGGGGACATACATATATTTATTCCAAACTACTTTATTATGGAATATATTATGAAGATTAATGAATCCATGTTGTGTGATCTATGGGTCACAATTATGCATGAGAATGAAATGAGTGTGATGAGTGAACCGAAATTTATAATGCACTACAATTAATAGTGTAATGGTTATTATAATGATATGACGTGTTTTCATAGGGATTGATCCTAATTAAATTATGGTATTTTTCCCCATGATATCTTGGTGGTAAATCTTTTTCCTATATTTATATTGAATTTTTAAATGTTGTTTCCCTATTTACTATGTTATGATTATCATTCTATATTACCCATCATTGTTAATGTTTAGGATTCCTACTCTTCTTATACTCCATTGATTTGACTATTGTCTAAAATTTATTAATTTCTTCATGTTATTTTATGTTAATTAACATAATGGGATTTATATCTCACCATTATCTTATCTATGTCCTTAGGTTATCCCAGGCATTTTTATGTATGAGCATGTTATGGATTTTGTAATGAAAGATGATGTATATCATGTAATGTGTTTTTATGTATTATACCTATTTCCAAAATACGCTATACTTCTTTATTCTACAGGGTTTATTGTATGCTCTTTCATATAATGAATCATCTCTTAATTTGGAATAAATAGAAGGGTAGTTCTAACTTATTAATCATTATGATATACAATACAATTCTCAAGTGACCTTCATGATCTTCCTCAATCTTTGAATTCATAAAAATATGGACAATAAGGAATACCAAAATCTAGTCAATGTAATCTGTAGAGACTATATTCCATAAATTCATAAATACAGTACAGTAATTACCAATACTAAATGGTACAACTATATATTTAAATTTTCTATATTAGGTATAGAATGACATCATGGGTATACCGTCCTTATTGATCCTTATTTGATTATATATTGAAAGAATTTCAATATTGGAAATGTATTGAGATCTAAATAATTGATCAAATTATTCATAAAAACATGTTAGATAAAAAAAATTTATTATGATTTTGATCAATTCAAAATATTCAATTTATATTCACTTCAATACATATTTATTCTTAACAAAAGGAACATGTTCACCCTAACATGACAAACATTGCTGAATAAATCCCTTCTAAATATTCTTCTATATTCTCTTATTAAATTCATGAAAATCAATAATGTCAGATCTATAAGTATCATTTGAAATAGGTCTAGCACCATGTATGTTTTATATTAAAAATTTCATAACACAATTTGGTGGATGACAAATAATTTATTCTAGATATAAATAAAAAACTCACGTAAAATAGGCTTACTGTTGATGTTGTGTAAAGACCCGAAGCTTGACGTACATAGATACTACATTACTTTTGCGGAATACTTAATACATAACAAATACATACACACAAGGACCGTAATAGTTTAGTGTCTTTGGAAACTCAGAACGTAATCTTCTAATCGTGGTGAAAGATCTTCAATATCTCCCATAAAGATCTTCCACTTTTTGTTTCCTTACCTAAAACATTTCGTTTAATCCTGGGGGAAAATAAAACATAAAAAGGGTGAGCTCAAATGCCCAGTAAGGGTAAGCATGGATAAAATAAAACATATCATATTCATTTGAACTTAAAAACATGAACATAATGTTTAAACATCAAAATCTTGAGCAACGACTTAAAATATGGAAGTACATAAGGCATAGATCATAATAGAAAATAAATCATGATAAAATAGCATGGGAATAAAACATGTAATTGTGGAATCCATTAAGCACATGTAATGATTTCCATATTATCCAAGGCATTACTTCCAAGACCATCTTAGTGGACAAAGTCCCTTTCTGAATCGAGTTCACTCCTCGTTCCAGTCCTGTAATACTGAATTGGTTTAACTTACCGATCCAGCCATGTCTATCTCAGGAGAAATAAATCTTTACCCAATTAATTGGATGGAGATATAGGTCCCACCCATCTCATATTGAAATCATTCTTTCGTGTACCACAATATAAACATAAATCATTCATCAAAACCCAAGAATAAAATGGTTTTCATAAACATCATTCCATCATAATGTAATCCATACAAAACAATTGGATACCATTTCATCATTAGAAAAGTGAAACCATGTAAATAATAGAGACATGATAATTGAAACATACACATGTAAAATAATGTCATCTTAGATGAAAATGGTTTTGATAAAACACTTTAAATGAATTCTGGAGGAAAATATCATTTTCTTTTCAAAATCATTTCCTTTTCACAAAATGTCTTTCAATTTTAAAAGAAAATGATTTTATTGAAAATAGTCATGAAATCTTTTGGAGGAAACTTCGTAAAAATAAGGCTTTATGAAACCGTAAAAATCCTTCCATGTTTTATACGTTAAAATAAACATTCTTCTCGTACTTTTGTCGGAAAAGTCAAAAAGTACCTTATAGGGAAAATAAAAGAAAGATTCCTTCCATACCGTGGGGTAAAAGTCAAATGGGTAAAAAGGAATTTAAACATACATGAATAAACGTTTATAAAACATGGACATGGATGATATCAATAACCCCAGTAAACACTTACGAATAAGCAATCTCAGATAAAAATCAGATTTGCACAATTATCCATTACCTTATGTCTGATATGCTTCGTATGTATCCGACCCTCCTGTATAATAATTTAAATAATTTCATTGAATTATTATAGAATCATATTATTTTTATGATATCGTATATGGTTCACTTATGACTTTATATTACCAATTCTTTTGTAAATTCAATGTTAAAGAGTGTTTTGGGTAAAATCGTTTCATTTGTTGTCTGTGTTTTGAATTGTAATTATTCATATGATTACTTAGATCATGATTACTTTATTCCAGAATATAAAACATGATTTATATATAATATATATTCATAATATACATATATATAATAGATTGATAAATGGAATGAAATACACCGTTCATGGAGATGGTAGGCCGTACGTTCGCATGAACGCTGTTTTCGTTTCCTTATTGAGTTGAATGGAATTAAGTAGATGACATACATATATATAAATACCATATCTTTATAATGTCATATATGTAGAGGCCCAAGGATTAAAGTACATGTACATTACATAACTTTAACGGAATACTTAGTACATTACAAAAACACACACACACAAGGACCGTAATAGTTTAGTGTCTTTGGAAACTCGGAATATAGTCTTCTAATAGTGGTGAAAGATCTTCAACATCTCCCATAAATATATTCCCTTTTTTACCTAAAACTTTTATTTATATCCTGGGGAAAATACAACATAAAAGGGAGATCTAAAATTCTCATTAATGGTAAACAAAAGAAATATCAATCACATCATATACATAAGAACATAAATTTTGTAAATCTTAACCTGCAAAAGAAATCATAATTTCATAACATGGGATAAATCATAGTACTGAAATGTAATCCCAATAATCATAACATAAAACATGAAACTTTTTGGAATACACACATAATCATAGAGAATCATTTCTTATTAGTCAAGACTCATTGCCAAGACTATCTTAGTGGACAAAGTCCATTTCTGAACCAAGTTCATTCCTATTTTCAGTCCTGATTCATGGAACCGGTTAAACATATTGTTCCATCCATGTCTATCTCATGAGATATAAAATCTTTACCCAATTCATTGGAGGCAGATATAGGTCCCACCCATCTCATAATGATACCATTCTTATGTGTGCCACAAAATCATAAATCATACATCATTGTATAACCCATGTAATAAAAATGGGATTCTTAAACATCATGACATCATAAAAAAATTCATATAAGATAAGGGAATTCATAAAAATATTTCCATCACAACATAATCAAATCCATGTAATAATAGGGATAGAAACATAACCCTATATTATCTTAGATGGAAAATAATTTTGATAAAACTCTTGAACTCCATTCTTGAGGAAAATATCCTTTCTACATCAAATTTTTTTTTTCCTTTCATAACATGTTATACAATTATAAACTAAATGAAGTTGATTAAAAATAAACTTGAAAACTTGTAATGGAAGATTCTTGGATATATTTTTTAAAAAATCCATTAATGTCGTTTAAGTTAAAAAACATTCTTCTTGTCCTTTTGTCGTAAAAGTCAAAAAGTACCTCGTATGAAAAATGACAATAGATTCTTTTCATATCTTTTACTAAAAACTCACCGAAGGGTAAAATTGGATATAAAATATTGTAGAAGGATATAAATATTACATATTGAGGAAACATGGATGTGGACAATAAAATACCCCCAGTAAATACCAAAGTATAAACAATCTCAGATAAAAATGAGATTGTGATATTTTCCAATACCTTAGGTCCGATTTGCATCGTAAGTGTCTGAACCACCTGTATAATGATTTAAATAAGGTCATTGACTTATTGCAGAATCATATTCATTGTTATGATATCATATATGTTTCACTTATGACTTTATATTACCTGTTATTTTGTAATTTCATTTTAAAACAGTGTTTTGGGTAAATTCATTTCATTTATCGTATGTGTTTCGACTTGTCGTTCTTGATATTATTACATATATCATGATTTACATAATTTCAGAATGTAAAACATGATTTATATATAATATATATTCATAATATACATGTATATATTGTAGGTCGATAAAAGGAATGAAATACACCGTTCATGGAGACGGTAGGACATACGTACGCATGAACGTTGTTTTCGTTTTCTTATTGAATTGAATGAAAATAAATAGATGAAATAAATAAATATATATATACATAAATCCAGTAGCATTATTATTTCATATATTTCATTATTATTCATTAAATAAACTTTATGATCATTCATGTATGGTTAACATGGAGAATGAATCTCATCGCGTCGTGGACAGGGTAGTCCGTATGTACTCATGAGCGATGATATCGTTTCCATAATTATTGAATTGAATTGGGGTGGATGATACAATATATCAGAATCAGTATTATGTTATAATAACTATGTATAGTTATTATTTACACCATTATACCCATCCAAGTAAGGTGGTGTTGGAAAAAAAGATTACACCATAGCGTGGAGACGGTATTCCGTACGTATGCATGGGCGGTGATCTTGTTTTCCGTAAGATGGTTAGTTGGTGAAATAGGGTTGTTTAATACTTATAATGACATATAAGTATATTAGTGATACTTATGTTATTACTTCATAATGAAACAACATAAGAAGAAGAAGTGGGAGAAGAAATAAAGTTGAATGAATTGGTAACGGTCATCACCTCTTCTTTGAAGCGCCTCTTTGAGTCCTCCTCGTAGGGCACTAAAATTGGTCTTTGAAGAAGACCAGGACCTCCAGGATGTTTTTAGGGAAGTGGAGAAGAGAATTTGGCAGGGGTTGTCCGAGATTGAAGGCTCAATGTGGTGTGAGGATGAGAGGGAGGAGGTGGCCTTTTATAAGGGAGGAGAGGGGCACCTTTGGAATAACTAAAAATATTATTTTATTATAAAGGCAAATTCGGTTTTAAATAGCTCCAAATTGATTTATTTAGAAGATAAGGTGGGATGTGAAGATTTCCTCTCATCCAATAGAATTTGGACAAGTTTATTTTACTATTTTAACCTTATCATTTAGTTTTAACATTAAGTTAGATAATTTTACATTTACCGTGTCTTTTTGTGTTCTTACACTATAAGGTTAATAAACATACTATAACAAGACAAACGAACCCCAAGTTGTTTATTATTAATATATATAACCTTATCTAAGTCATTTGGACAAACCTTAGATTTTTAGGAATAAAATAAAAATTAATAATATAATATTTGTTTTAAAAACTATTTTATGTCAATTTTGACACTATTTAAGAAATTGATTTTTGTGATAATCATAACAGAATTATAAGTTAGAAAAAGTTAATTAAATCAATACTAACATGTCATATTAACCTAGAAAATTATTTTAATTCATAAAAAGTCTAAAATTACATTTATTTGGGTATTTATAACATCAATTATGTCAATATTTCATTAATAAGATAATTATTGTATCATCTTTGCATCATATATAAATTAACTTATTTAAAGTCTAAAAATTAAAAATAAAATATCATTATGTAGGAAATATTTTTAGATTTCTAATGAATATTTATAGTAGAATTTATCTTATGTATAACCCTATATGAAAAAATGATATACTTATTAAACATTGATTTCAACTATTTTAACCATTCTTTTAATAAATTAATAATAAATGTTCTAATCTAATCCAAGTGGGCCTAAATGGTCATATTTTATACCTAAGGTTGTTTTTGGTGTAATTAAACTTATCTAATAGAATTATGACATGTGTTAGGGTAATAATAATATCATTTTTACCCTTAATTACCCTATTTACTTTAAACCATGGTAAAAAAAAGTAAAAAGTTACTATTCAACAAAAATTATTTTCGTCTCATTGAACCACATTTTACTTACTGACATAAACCTTTTCTTTTGTATTTTTGAAATTTCACTCACAGAAGCGGAAAAATTTTGTTTTATGAAAAATAAATTTTTTTTAAACTACAACTTAGGGGTTTCACTATTTATCAAAAAATGAAAGTTTCCAGAAAAATACCAAAAATTAAGCCTAAGCTATATTTGATATTATGTCCTCAAAAATGATGTTTATTTTACCAAATTCAAAACATATCAGTTGCATTAATTAATTTAAAAATTAATTTTCATCGTCAAAACAAATAGCGTGTTCTTAAGAGATAATAATTATCCAAAGATTGACACTTGTTTATATCTGGTTTAAATGTGAAATTACATCCAATGACCAAAATTGTATTAAATTTTAAAAATATATTCTAAATATACTTTAAAACCACTCAAATTAATAATTTATCACTATTAATTATTTCTATTAAAAAGGTTGTTTTTAATTAAAAATTAGTAATTTTCACTATTCATCATAAAATGAAAGTTAGCCGAAAAGTACCAAAATTTCACCCTAAGCTAATTTAGATATTTCGAATCCAAAAATGAAGACCATTTTGAAAAATAAAATTTAAAAAATGTCAAAATGTGGTTATTACTATTCATAATGGCTAGTTTTAATAATATGTTAATAGCATATCTTTGTTTAGTGAAACTCGGTATTGCGTACTACACACGCTATCGAGGAAGGTCACGATTGCATGTACTGAAAGGAAAGTCAAGGATGCGTGTTGTGGAAGCTCATTTTGGTGTAGCGTACAACAAAAGACATTAATGAAATTAAATAGAATATTTTTTCATAAAATCTCGGGGTGTTACATTCTACCCCCCTTAAAATGAATTTCGCCGTCAAAATTCGTCGGGGTTATAAATGGTTTACTACTCAAAAGTTTATTTAATAGAAACCCATATCGTAAAAAGGAATACCAAAACCAATCTTTAAAAACAAAAGTATGAAATGTAACGGTTACCCAAATAAACTAATCATTGGGTTTCCACATAGGTGAAAATATGGATATGGAAGGGAAATCTAACCATCATGTTCTGATGGAGAGTAGTAGAGAACATGGCTACGGAAAATCCAGCAATCACAAAGCCATAAATTTTTTACAATCTATGGTACTATCTGATTCATCCGATATAAGAGTGCTAGGACAACATTTTTGGTTTTCAAAATCATTTCCCTAATGTTGATGAAATTGGAAATTAGAAGAAATACTTCTGTGATTTTGGTATAGTCTCACCGTTGGTCGTTATTTGGACAATTTCCACTTCATCTCTTAAAGAAATGAAGTTGAATTTGTCATTCGTGATGTATTAGCAGATCATGTGATAGAATGATGGGTCATTCCATCTGTCTCAAACAAAAGGTTATAAAATTTATCAAAACTTACATAAGTCCATATATAGTGAGATTAATCATATATGGTTCCTAAAATGGACTTATACTTCATATATCATACTGATTAATATAATAAAACTAGTTTCTAATAAACAGGGACTTCTTGTAGGCCAATGGTAGGTGATAAAGGCCAGTCGCACTTCGATTGTGGGTTCGATTCCCACAGCCTTGTCCGACGTGATGGGCTGTTGCCAGTCCTGCAGGTTGTCCTTTTCCTAAAACTACATTACTATAACATCCCATAAATAATATCGAAAAAAGTTCTATCCTTATACAATACTAACTTATGTCCAACATAATCCATTCCAATCTTTAGGCTTATATAAAATACTTTGGTCCAAGCTCCTAGTATAAAGAAAATGATTACTTGAAATGTCACATAACAATCACGTGAATGACATCATTTATGGCCCATATATATCATAAGATATATCTTGTTGGTCAAATTACAAACATGTGAATACCTTAATCATGTATTATCTTGAATAATGAATACCCATTAATTGGACCATAGTGAAAACATGAATGCAGTTAAAAGTTAACACTTTCCACATACCAAAATCCTCAAAATTCTATATACTCAAACCATGATATCACTTAGTACTTATATCAATCATGAGCTCATGAATAATTTCAAACATTTCATTTTCTCCTTATCCCTTCATTATGCGCATATCATCTGCTTTCCAAAATATTGGAATCACTTTTCATGGTTACCGGTACCATAAAATTATTGAAAACCACAATATAATAACACAAAAATATTCTAATACACAATAAAAGTACCTCAACAACATTATTCTTAAATACCAATACATAAACCCTTCAATCCATCCTCTTCAATTAGTGTCGTGGAATAAGACCTTCCTTGATTTAGAAGTAACTTTTTAGGTCAGGGCATTGAGTTGGGTAATGCCCATGTTCTCCACAAATAATACATTGGACTCCATAATAGTCTATCACTCCATGACCCTTTTCTCTACACAGATAACAGAGGTCCCCCCATTTGATTTATTCCTCATGGTTCTTCTTCCCTTCTTTAGAAATCTCAATCTTCCTTTCTTTATGGTCCTCAACATACGAACATGCATAATAGTCTATCTTCCTCTTCTTTGATGAATTATGCATACCACTAAATTTCACCTTGTTAATCATATATCGCGATGACTGATTCAGCATAATCACAATATCTTTCTCTCTAGGCATTACACAAATTTTTTGCTCATAGTAACCAATTTTTCCATTAGATTCAATGTTAACCGAATTCCTTCTGGTTCCCTTCATTAACTAAAAAACAGAAAGAATTCTGTGAGAGGAAAAAATCATGCTAGAGAAAACAACGTAGTAAAGGGGGAGTACCCTCAATATTTATCATCTTAGGTTAAATTCTAAGATCATTAGAGCAATTCTAGGACTATAACCTATACGTATACTTAAACATAGAGACATCCCTAGACATACCTTATAAATATCTCTAGGGATCTCATTAACGTTTTCACATCCTTATTTCCAAAGGTTGACTAAACCTTTCCTCTGATACCAACTGTAGAGACCCAAATCTTGACATACATGGACATTACATAACTTTAGAGGAATACTTAGTACATAAAAAAAAACACACACACAAGGACCGTAATAGTTTAGTGTCTTTTGAAACTCGGAATATAATATTCTAAACGTGGTGAAAGATCTTCCACATCTCCCATAAAGATCTTCCCTTTTTTTTACCAAAAACATTTTTTTTATATCCTGGGGAAAAGAAAAAATAAAAGGGTGATCTCAAATGCTCAGTGAGGGTAAACAAAAGAAATATCAATCACATCATATACATAAGAACATAACTTTTGGAAATCTTAACCTGCAAAAAAATCATAATTTCATAACATGGGATAAATCATTGTAGTGAAATGTAATCCCAATAATCATAACTTAAAACATGAAACTTTGTGGCATAAACACATAATCATAGAGAATAATTTCTTATTAGTCAAGACTCATTGCCAAGACTATCTTAGTGGACAAAGTCCATTTCTAAACCAAGTTCATTCCTCGTTTTAGTCCTGTTTCACTGAACTGCTTTAACCTGCCGTTGAAGCCATGTCTATCTGATGAGATATAAAATCATTACCCAATTCATTGGAGGGAGATATAGTTCCCACCAATCTCATAATTATACCATTCTTATGTGTGCCAAAAAATCATAAATCATACATCATTGCTAAACCCATGTAATAAAAATGGGATTCTTAAACATCATGACATCATAAAACAATTCATATATGATAAAGGAATTCATAAAAATATTTCCATCACAACATAATCAAATCCATGTAATAATAGGTATAGAAACAGAACCCTATATTATCTTAGATGGAAAATAATTTTGAATAAACTCTTGAACTCCATTCTTGAGGAAAATATACTTTCTACATCAAGAACCTTTTTCCTTTCTTAACATGTCATACAATTTTAAACTAAAAGAAGTTGATTAAAAATAAACTTCAAAACTTGTAAGGGATGATTTTTGTAAATATTGTTTTAAAAATCCATTCATTCCGTATAAGTTAAAAAAACATTCTTCTCGTCCTTTTGTCGGAAAAGTCAAAAAGTACCTCGTACGAAAAACGACAATAGATTCCTTTCATATCATTTACTAAAAACTCACCGAAGGGTAAAATTGGATATAAACTATTTTATAAGGATATAAATATTACATATTGAGGAAACATGGATGTGGATGATAAAATACACCCCAGTAAATATCAAAGTATAAACAATCTCGGATAAAAATGAGATTGTGATATTTTCTCTTACCTTAGGTCCGATTTGCTTCTTAAGTGTCTTAAACTCCTGTATAATGATTTAAATATTGTCATTGACTTATTACATAATCATATTCATTGTTATGATATCATATATATTTCACTTATGACTATATATTACCCGTTTTTTTGTAAATTCCATGTTAAAGCAGCGTTTTGGGTAAATTCATTTCATTTATCGTATGTGTTTCGACTTATCGTTCTTGATATTATTACTTATATCCTGATTTAAATACTTTCATAATGTAAAACATGATCTATATATAATATATATTCATCATATACATATATATATTATAGGTCGATTAAAGGAATGAAATACACCGTTCATGGAGACGGTAGGCCGTACGTACGCGTGAACGCTATTTTCGATTCCTTAGTGAATTGAATGAAACTAAATAGATGACATACATATATATATACATAAATCCAGTAGAATTATTATTTCATATGTTTCATTTATATTCATTAAATAATCTTTATGATCATTCATGAATGGTTAACATGGAGTATGAATCTCATCGCGTCGTGGAGACTGTAGTCCGTACGTACGCACGAGCGATGATATCGTTTCCATAATTATTGAATTGAAATTTCGTTGATGATACAATATATAAGAATCAGAATTATTTTATAATAACTATTTATAGTTTTTATTTACACCATTATACCCATCCAATTAAGGTTGTGTAGTAAAAACAGATTACACCACGGTGTGGAGACGGTATTCCGTACGTACGCATGCACGGTGATTTTGTTTTCCGTGGGATGGTTAGATGGTGAAATAGGGTTGTTTCATACATATAATAACATATCAGTACATTAGTGATACTGATGTTATTACTTCATAATGAAACAACCTAAGAAGAAGAAGTGTAAGAAGAAATAAAGAAAAAGAATTGGTAAAGGTCATTACCTCTTCTTTGAAGCGCCTCTTTGAGTCCTTTTAGGGCACTAAAATTGGTCTTTGATGAAGACCAGGACCTCTAGGATGTTTTTAGGGAAGTGGAAAAAGAATTTGGCAGGGGTTGGCCGAGATTGACGGCTCAATGGGGTGTGAGGAAGAGAGGGAGAAGGTGCCCTTTTATAAGGGAGGAGAGGCGCACCTTTTTGAATAACTAAAAATATTATTTTATTATAAAGCCAAATTCGGTTTTAAATAGATCCAAATTGATTTATTTAGAAGCTAAGGTGGGGATGGGTCTAAATCCTCTCATTAAATAGAATTTGGACAAGTTTAGTTTACTATTTTACCCTTATCATTTAGTTTTAACTTTAAGTTAGATAATTTTACTTTTACCATGTCTTTTTGTGTTCTTACACTATAAGGTTAATAAACTTACTATAAAAAGCCAAAAGAACCACAATTTGTTCATTATTAATATATATAACCTTATCTAAGTCATTTGGTCGAACCTTAGATTTTTAGGAATAAAATAACAATTAATAATATAATATTTGTTTTAAAAACTATTTTATGTCAATTTTGACAGTATTTAGTAATTGATTTTTTTGAAAATAATAATAGAATGATTAGTTCAAAAAACGTTAATTAAAGCAATACTAACATGTCTTATTAACCTAGAAAATTAGTGTAATTCATAAAAAATCTCAAATTTCATTTATTTGGGTATTTATAACATCAATTATGTTAATATTTCATTAATAAGATAATTACTGCATCATCTTTGTGTCATAAATAAATTAATTATTTTAAAGTCTAAAAATTACAAATAAAATATAATTATGTGGGAAATATTTTTATATTTCTAATGAATATTTATAGTCGAATTTATTTTATGAATTACCCTATATTAAAAATTATATACTTATTAAACATTGATTTTAACTATTTTAACCCTTCTTTAAATAAATTAATAATAAATGTCCTAATCTAATCCACGTGGGACAAAATGGTCATATTTTATTCCTATGGTTGTTTTTGGTCGAATTAAATTTATCCAATAGAATTAGGACATGTTTTAGGGTAATAATAATATCATTTGTACTCTTAATTACCCTATTTACTTTTAACCGTGGTAAAAAAAGTAAAAAGTTGCTATTCACCAAAAATTATTTTCATCTCATTGAACCAAATTTTACTTACTGACATCAATCGTGTCTCTCGGATTTTTGAAATTCCACTCACAGATGTGGTAAAATTATGTTTTATGAAAAAAATCATTTTTTAAACTACCACTTAGTGGTTTCAGTATTCATCAAAAAATGAAAGGTTCCAGAAAAATACCAAAAATTACGCCTAAGCTATTTTTGGTATTATGAACTCAAAAATGATGTCTATTTTACCAAATTCAAAACATATAAGTTGCATTAATTAATTTAAAAATTAATTGCCGTCGTCAAAACAAATAGCATGTTCTTAAGAGATAATAACTATCAAAAGATTGACACTTGTTTATGTCTGGTTTAAATGTGAAATTACATCCAATGACCAACATTGTATTAAATTGTAAAAATATATTCTAAATATACTTTAAAACCACTAAAATTAATAATTTATCACTATTAATTATTTTTGATTAAAAGGATGTTTTTAATTAAAAATTAGTAATTTTCACTATTCATCAGAAAATAAAAGTTAGCAGAAAATTACCAAAATTTCACCCTAAGCTAATTTCGATATTTCGAATCCAAAAATGATGTCCATTTTGAAAAATAAAATTTAAAAAATTTCAAAAAGTGGTTATTACTATTAATAATAGCTAGTTTTAATAATATTTTAATAGCATATCGTTGTTTAGTGAAACTCGGTATTGCGTACTACACACACTATTGAGGATGGTCGTGATTGCATGTAATGAAAGGAAAGTCAAGGATTCGTGTGGTGAAAGCTCCTTTTGGTGTAGCGTACACCACAAGACATTAAGGAAATTAAAAAGAATATTTTTCATAAAATCTCTGGGTGTTACAATATATTTAATTATTATTGCTTTTATATAATTTTTAATCATTCTTCAATGGTTAACATGGAGAATGAATCTCATCGCGTCGTGGAGAGGGTAGTCTGTACGTACGCATGAGCGATGATATCGCTTCAATAATTATTGAATTGAATTGTAGTGGATGATACAATATATCAGAATAATAATTATTTTATAATAACTATTTATAGTTACTCTTTACACCATTATACCCATCCAAGTAAGGTGGTGTTGGAAGAACAGATTACACCACGGCGTGGAGACAGTATTCTGTACGTACGCACGCATGGTGATTTCGTTTTCCGTAGGATGGATATATAGTTAAATAGGGTTGTTTCATACTTATAATAACATATCAGTATATTAGTGATACTGATGTTATTACTTCATAATGAAACAACTGAAGAAGAAGAAGTGGAAGAAGAAATAAAGTTGAAAGAATCGGTAACGGACATTACCTCTTCTTTGAAGAGCCTCTTTGAGACCTTCTCTTAGGGCACCAAAATTTTTCTTTGAAGAAGACCAGGACCTCTAGGATGTTTCTAGGAAAGTGGAGAAGAGAATTTGGTAGGGGTTGGCCGAGCGAGAAGTTGCAATGTGGTGTGAGGAAGAGAGGGACGAGATGCCCTTTTATAAGGGAGGAGAGGGGCACCTTTGGAAAAACTAAAAATATTATTTTATTATAAAGTAATATTCGTTTTTTAAGAGATCCAAATTGATTTATTTCTAAGATAATGTGGGTATGGGTAGAAATCCTCTCATCCAATATAATTTATATAAGTTTAGGTTTCTATTTTAACCATATCATTTAGATTTAACCTTATGTAAAATAATTTTACTTTTACCGTGTCTTCTTGTTTTCTTACACTATAAGGTTAATAAACTTAAAATAACAAGCCAAGAGAACCCCAAGTTGTTTATTATTAATATATATAACATTATATAAGTCAATTGGCCAAACTTTAGATTTTTAGGAATAAAATAACAATTAATAATATAATATTTTTAAAAAAACAATTTTAGGTCATTTTTGACACTATTTGGTAATTTATTTTTGTAAAAATCATAACAGAATTATTAGTTAGAACAAATTTAACTAAAGCAATACTAACATGACATATTAACCTAGAAAATTAGTGTAATTCCTAAATAGTCTCAAATTTCATTTATTTGGGTATTTATAACATCAATTTTGTCAATATTTTATTAATATGATAATTACTACATCATCTTTGTGTCATAAATAAATTAAATTATTTATGGTCTAAAAATTATAAATAAAATACCATTATGTAGGAAATAGTTTTAGCTTTCTAATGAAAATTTATAGTCGAATATATCTTATGTATATCCCTGTATTAAAAATAATTTACTTATTGAACTTTGATTCTAATTATTTATGCATTCTTTAAATAAATTAATATTAAATGTCCTAATCTAATCCAAGTGGGCCTAAATGGCCATATTTTATTCCTAAGGTTGTTTTTGGTCGAATTACATTTATACAATAGAATTAGTACGTGTGATAGGGTAATAATAATATCATTTTTATCCTTAATTATCCTATTTACTTTTAACCGTGGTAAATAAAAGTAAAAAGTTACTATTCACCAAAAAATATTTTCATCTCATTGATCCTCATTTTAGTCCTTGATATTAACCGTGTCTCTCAGATTTTCAAAATTCCACTCACAGAAGAGAAAAAATTATGTTTTATGAAAAATTCAGTTTTTTAACTACCACTCAGTGGTTTCACTATTCATCAAAAAATGAAAAGTTTCCAGAAAAATACCAAAAATTAAGCCTAAGCTATATTTGATATTATGAATTCAAAAATGATGTCTATTTTACCAAATTCAAAACATATCAGTTGCATTAGTTAATTTAAAAATTAATTCTCGTCGTCAAAATAAATAGCATGTTTTTAAGAGATAATAATTGTCAAAAGATTGGCACTTGTTTATGTCTGGTTTAAATGTGAAATTACATCCAATGACCACCATTGAATTAAATAGTAAAAATATATACTAAATATACTTTAAAACCACTCTAATTAATAATTTTTCACTATTAATTATTTCGATTAAAAAAGTTGTTCTTATTTAAAATTTAGTAATTTTCACTATTCATCAGAATATGAAAGTTATCCAAAAAGTAACAAAATTTCATCGTAAGCTAATTTTGATATTCCAAATCCAAAAATGAAGTCGATTTTGAATGATAAAATTTATACGGTTTCAAAAAGTGGATATTACTATTCATAATGTCTAGTTCATAATAATATTATAATAATATCTCGTTTAGTGAAACTCGGTATTGCATACTACACACGCTATCAAGGAAGGTCTTTACTTCATGTAATTCAAGCCATGTCTGGGCTGCGTGTAGTGAAAGATCTGTTTGGTTTTGTGTATAACATAATCAAAACTTATTTCATTTGTACATTAAAAATAATCTATACATAATGTTCCTTAGAATAGTTTCTAGAAAACAAACTTGAAATTGTGTGTAACGCGAGCCAAGAATAGAGTTGTGTGTACTGCAAGAAAATACGGTGTTGCATATATCACAATCTAATTTTGGTGTAGCATACAACACAAGACATTGAAAAGAATATTTTTCATAAAATCTAGGGTTGTTACATTCTACCCCCCTTAAAATGAATTTTTTCCTCGAAATTCATCCGGGTTATAAATGGTTTATTACACGAGAGTTTCTTTCATAGAAACCCACATCGTAAAAAGGAATACTAAATCTACATTTAAAAAAGGAACGTTAGAAACATAACGGATACACAAATAACTCATCACTAGGTTTCCACATAAGAGAAGATAAGTGAAAATATGGATATGGAAGAGCAGTCTAACCGTCATGTTATGATGGAAAGTGGTAGAGAACTTGGATATAAAAAATCCATCAATCAAAAAGCCATAAATTTTTGAATATCTAGGGTACCATCTGATTCCTCGGATGTAAGGGAACTCAGACAACATTTTTGGTTTTCATGATCATTTCCCTAAAGTTGATGAAATTGGAATTAGAATAAATACTTTCGTGATTTTGGAATAGTCTCACTGTTGGTCATTCTTTTGACAATTTACACTTCATCACTTAAAGAAATTAAGTTGAATTTTTCATTTGTGATGTTTTAGCAGATCACTTGATAGAATGATGGGTCATTCCATCTATCTCAAACAGAAGGTTAGAAAAGTTATCCAAAATATATAAATCCATCTATAGTGAGATTAATCATATATGGCTCCTAAAATGGACTTATACTTCATATATCATACTGCTTAATATAATAAAACTAGTTTCTACTAAACAGGGACTTCCTGTAGGCTAGTGGTAGGCGATAAATGCATGTCTCACTTCAGTTGTGTGTTTGATTCCCACAACCTTGTCCGACGCGATGGGATGTCGCTCGTCCTGCGGGTTGTACTTTTTCAAAAACTACATTACTATAACATCCCATCAATAATATCGAAAAAAAGTTCTATACATAAACAATACTAACTTATGTACAACATAATCCATTCCAATATTTAGTCTTATCTAAAATACTTCGGTCCGTGCTCATAGTATAAGGAAAATTATTATTTGAAATGACATATAACAATCACGTGAAAGCCACCATTTATACTCCATATATCATAAGATATATCTTTTTGGTCAAATTACAAACATTTGAATACCTTAATCATGTATTCTCTTGAAGAATGAATACCCATTGAACCTTAGTGAAAACATGAATGTTGTTAAATTTTAACACTTTCCATATACCAAAATCCAAAAAATTCTATATACTCAAACCATAATATCACTTAATCCACATATCAGTCATGATTTCATTAATACTATCAAACATTTAATTTTCTCCATATCCCTTCATTATGCGCATATCATATACTTTCCAAAAATACTAGTACCATTCATCACACACATTCAAAACGTAAGGAAAGACAACAGTTTAAAAATCCTTAGATTTCTCTTTATTCCATAGTACCATGAGATTACTTATACAACATTACACTTGATAAACATGTAATCATTCCACTACCTTCCTAAACCATTTACCGAGCTTCAACATTTCATTCATCTCACATATCATTTGTAGTCTCTTCATCTTCATCAACATAAATATTACCCATACGATCATACTGATTCTATTTACGAGACTTTCCCTTAGGGCATTGGTTTGCATAATTCTCGTACATTCCACATTTAAAACATTTAACCATTGTTGATGTCGTAGCAATACCATTATCCTCACCCATGGCGTTAACTAAACCTTTTCCTTTGCACTTACTGGCTTTATGTCCTTCTTTTCCATTCCCAAAGCATCTTCCAGTTCCTTTGAAACATTCTCCTTGATTCCTCTTCCCACATGATTTACATATGGGAAATTGAACATTCTTTCCTCTATGATCATAATGAAACTCCATCTTTCTCTTATTATCTGAGTCGGGAAACTTACCAAATTTGAGTTTATTGATCATATTATGAGATTGCTGATTCGGAATAATAATGATTTTTGGACTTCCAAATCCCATTTCTTTTGGTTTCTCATGAATAATATCATTCCATTCTCTATCATATCCTCCATTATCTTGAATCATCTTGTTTCCAGCCATTTTCTAAAACCAAAAAATAATAGTGTGAGAGGAAAAAATCATAATAAAGGGGGAGTAACTTCAACATCTAACATCTTAGGATTAATATAATATCTTTACTATAATTCTAGGACTTTAACCTATACTTATACTTAACCTTAGGGACATCCCTAGAAATACCTTATAAATATCTATAGGGATCTCACTAAAGTTCTCGCGTCCTAGTTTCCAATGGTTGACTAAACCTTTTCTCTAATACCGACTATAACGGTCTGGAATTACTTCCAGTGGACTATAATTGATACCTATCAGGGCACTCCATGGGCGGCTACACCCCCTGGGTGGGACACACCACCATCCCCAATGGCAGCCATTTCTTCATGAAGCCCTTGGGCGGAGAGCCATGCATCGTCCAACGCTCAAATGTGAGAGTTCCCAAGGATTAGATACATTCCAACCTCCTTTGCCTCTGATACCAACTGTAGAGACCCGAAGCATGACGTACATAGATATTTCATTACTTTTGCGGAATACTTAATACATAACAAAAACAGACACACAAGGACCGTAATATTTTAGTGTCTTTGGAAACTTGGAACATAATCTTCTAATCGTGGTGAAAGATCTTCAACATCTCCCGTAAAGATCTTCCACTTTTTGTTTCCTTACGTAAAACCTTTATTTTAATCCTAGAGGAAAATAAAACATAAAAAGGGTGAGATCAAATGCTCATTAAGGGTATGTATGGATAAAATAAAACATACCATATCCATTTGAACTTAAAAACATGAACATAATGTTTAAACATCAAAATCGTGAGCAACGACTTAAAATATATAAGTACATAAGGCATAGATCATAATCGAACATAAATCATGATAAAATAGCATGGGAATAAAACATGTAATTGTGGAATCCACTAAACACATGTGATGATTTCCATAGTAGCCAAGGCATTGCTGCCAAGACCATCTTAGTGGACAAAGTCCCTTTTTGAATCGGGTTCACTCCTCGTTCCAGTCCTATAATACTGAACCAGATTAACTTACCGTTCCAGCCTTGTCTATCTCATGAGATATCAATCTTTACCGAATGCATTGTAGGGAGATATAGGTCCTACCCATATCATGTTGAAATCATTCTTTTGTGTGCCACAATATAAACATAAATCATTCATCATAACCCAAGAATAAAATGGGTTTCATAAACATCATTCCATCATAACGTTATCCACACAAAAACATTTGATATCATTTCATCATTAGAAAAGTGAAACCATGTAAATAATATAGACATGATACTTGAAACATACACATGTAAAATAATGTCATCATATATGAAAATGGTTTTGATAAAACACTTGAAATGAATTCTGGAGGAAAATATCATTTTTTCTTCAAAATCATTTTCTTTTCACAAAATGTCATGCAATTTTAAAAGAAAAGGATTTTGTTGAAAATAGTCATGAAATATTTTGGAGTAATCTTCATGAAAATAATTCATTATAAAACCGTAAAAATCCTTTCATGATATATACGTTAAAATAAACATTCTTCTCGTACTTTTGTCGGAAAAGTCAAAAAGTACATTGTAGGTTAAATAAAATAAAGATTCCTTACATACCATGGGGTTAAAGTCAAATGGGTAAAAAGGAATTTAAAAATACTTGAATAAACATTTATAAAACATGGATGTGGATGATATAAATAACCCCAGTAAACACAAACGTATAAGAAATCTTGGATAAAAATCATATTTGCACAATTATCCCATACTTTATGTCTGATATGCTTCGTATGTATCCGAACCTCCTGTATAATGATTTAAATAATGTCATTTACTTATTAAAAAATATTATTCACTGTTATGATATCATATATGGTTCACTTATAACTTTATAATACCCGTTATTTTGTAAATTCCATGTTAAATAGTGTTTTGGGTAAAATCGTTTCATTTGTCGTCCGTGTTTTGACTTGTAATTATTCATATGATTACTTAGATCATGATTAATTAATTATAGAATATAAAACATTATTTATATATAATATATATTCAGAATATAAATATATATAATATATCGATAAATGGAATGAAATACACCGTTCATGGAGACAGTAGGCCGTACGTACGCATGAACACTGTTTTCGTTTCCTTATTGAGTTGAATGGAATTAAGTAGATGACATACATATACATAAATACAGTAGCTTTATAATGTCATATATTTAATTATTATTTCTTATATATACTTTATAATAATTCTTAAATGGTTAACATGGAGAATGAATATCATCGCGTCCTGGAGACGGTAGTCCGTACGTACGCACAAGCGATAATATCATTTCCATAATTATTGAATTGAATTGGAGTGGATGATACAATATATCATAATCTGAATGATTTTATAATAACTATGTATAGTTATTCATTAAACCATTATACCCATCCAAGTAAGGTGGTGTTGGAAAAACAGATTACACCACAGCGTGGACACGGTATTCCGTACGTACGCACGCGCGGTGATTTCGTTTTCCGTAGGATAGATATATGGTTAAATAGGGTTGTTTCATACATATAATAACATATCATTATATTAGTGATACTGATGTTATTACTTCATAATGAAATAACTAATGAAGAAGAAGTGGAAGAAGAAATAAAGTTGAAAGAATCAGTAAGGAACATTACCCCTTCTTTGAAGCGCCTCTTTGAGAGGGGCACCTTTCCAAAAACTAAAAATATTATTTTATTATAAAGCCAAATTAGGTTTTAAATAGCTTAAAATTGATTTATTTCGATGCTAAGGTGGGGATGGGTTTAAATACTCTCATCCAGTAGAATTTGGAAATGTTTAGTTTACTATTTTAACCTTTTTATATAGTTTTAACTTTAAGTTAGATAATTTTACTTTTACCGTGTCTTTTTGTGTTCTTACACTATAAGGTTAATAAACTTACTATAACAAGCCAAAAGAACCCCAAGTTGTTTATTATTAATATATATAACCTTATCTAAGTTATTTGGACGAGCCTTAGATTTTTAGGAATAAAATATAAATTAATAATATAATAATTTTTTTAAAAACTATTTTATGTCAATTTTGACACTATTTAGTAATTGATTTTTGTGAAAATCATAATAGAATGATTAGTTCAAATAACGTTAATTAAATCAATACAAACATGTCATATTAACCTATAAAATTAGTGTAATTAATAAAAATTCTCAAAATACATTTATTTGGATATTTATAACATCAATTATGTCAATATTTCATTAATAAGATAATTACTTCATCATCTTTGTGTCATAAATAAATTAATTTATATAAAGTCTAAAAATTACAAATATAACATCATTATGTAGGATATCGTTTCAGTTTTCTAATGAATATTTATAGTCGAATTTATCTTATGTATAACCCTATATTAAAAATGATATACTTATTAAACTTTGATTTTAACTATTTTAACCCTTATTTAAATAAATTAATAATAAATGTCCTAATCTAATCCAAGTGGGCCAAAATGGTCATAATTTATTCCTATGGTTGTTTTTGGTCGAATTACCATTATCCAATAGAATTAGGACATCTTTTATGGTAATAATAATATCATTTTTACCCTTATTTACCCTATTTACTTTTAACCTTGGTATAAAAAGTAAAAAGTCACTATTCACCAAAAATTATTTTCATCTCATTGAAAGAAATTTTACTTATTGACATCAACCGTGTCTCTCGGAGTTTTGAAATTCCACTCACAGAAGTGGTAAAATTAAGTTTTATGAAAAATTCAGTTTTTTAACTACCACTTAGTGGTTTCACTATTCATCAAAAAATGAAAGTTTCCTCACAAATAACAAAAATTAGTCCTAAGGTATATTTGATATTTTGAATTAAAAATGATGTCTATTTTACCAAATTCAAAACATATCAGTTGCATTAATTAATTTAAAAAATTAATTCTCATCGTCAAAACAAATAGCATGTTTTTAAATGATAAAAACGGTCAAAATATTGACACTTGTTTATGTCTGGTTTAAATGTAAAATTACATCCAATGACCAACAATGTATTACATTGTAAAAATATATTCTAAATATACTTTAAAACCACAGAAAATTAATAATATTTCACTATTAATTATTTCGATTAAAAAAGTTGTCTTTAATTAAAATTTAGTAATTTTAACTATTCATCAGAATATGAAAGTTATCCAAAAAGTAAAAAAATTCCACCCTAAGCTAATTTCGATATTCCGAATCAAAAAATGAAGTCCATTCTGAAAGATAAAATCTATAAGGTTTCAAAAAGTGGGTATTACTATTCATAATGGCTAGTTCATAATAATATTATAATAATATCTCGTTTAGGGAAACTTGGTATTGCATACTACACACGCTATCGAGGAAAGTCTTTATTGCATGTAATGCAAGCCATTTCTGGGCTGAGTGTAGTGAAATCTTTGCTTGGTGTTGCGTATAACATAATAATAACTTATTTCTTTTGTACATTAAACAATATCTATACATAATGTTGCGTAGATTAGCTTCTACAAAATGAACTTGAAATTGTGCGTAACGCGAGCCAAGAATAGTGTTGCGTATACTACAAGAAAATATGGTGTTGCGTATATCACAAGCTAATTTTGGTGTAGAGTACAACACAAGACATTAAAAAGAATATTTTTCATAAAATCTCAGGGTGTTACATATTGAGTTTCTCCCTAACCATCTGAGCTAAACACAACTTTTTAATAGTAATAAAAACCCATATAATGGATGCATTTTACATTGGAGGATTTTATTCACCATCTCACTAATAAATGATAAATGTTTATTTTGTAATGTGAAATGTGACTTCCCATTATTAGAAATTGATAAAGGATCCATATAAATAATGATTATCCATGACTAGAATGATATCACATTCAGATAAAGGGATAACAATAATATTTTATGTAATTACATTCCCAAAGACATCAATTGGATATGAACTCTATACTTGAGATGAAACCATTATACCATAAGGATTATGAAATTAGCTCAATTTTAATCATTGATAAGTTTATGAAATACCCTTTGAAAAATTCTTTAGAGATAAATGTGTGGGTAAAGATAGAATAAAATAAAATAGTTGACACTCTTGATTGGATTATAAGAGTACCTTTATCCACCTCATTTATGTAACCCACTTTTTCCGCAATTAAAACATGATATTTCTCTTTTTCATTGATATTTAGTGGATTCTGACAAGGGTCATAATTATAAACATTCTCTTTAATGCCTCAGATAGCATATATACCATTTTAGTTTCATTTAAATATTTATAACATGGGTGTCATGTTAATGAAATTATTTTTCCCTTCAGTTATGTTAACTATCTCATTCAATACCATTTGAAATTCATGGGATTCATGGACTTCCCTTCCAAAATTATATCACCACCTAATATAATTAATGTATTTCTATTGATGTTTCCACCCTATTGTTTTCATGTATATGGATATAATTCCATTCCACTATGTTTTTTATTTGAATTTACAAGAGGAACTATCTTTCTATTTCTTTCAAAACCCATATAAATAGTGGGAACCTCTAATTTCAATTTGAGTCTTGAGTTCACATCGAACAATTTCTTCATACTTACTAAGGTATCTTACATGTAATTCATTTTAGGGATATGGTTTTTGGCCACATAATAATTGATCTATCTTATTTTTCTATTAGACTATAATACTAGATGTAAACTCACAAGTCATTTAAATATTGTCTCATATGTTCAAATAGATTTATCATCCTTCTTTTTTATCCCAAGGAATGCCATCTATATTTTCATAAAATAAATATGTGTAATGAACTTATAGAAAATAATTTATTAAACTCATCCCACTCTTAGGATTCAATACCACCATTTTAACTATTATTCTTAATAAGAGTACAATATTGATCTACTTCACCATTTAACTGATTGATTACCAAAATTTATTTTTTATGATTTGAAAATAATATAATGGAAAAACATTTTAATAGTATATATCCACTATTCCAGAACATATGTATCAGTAGAATAAATAAATGATAGTGTATTTTTCCTCGTGAAGGACTCAATAGAAACTTGTTCCCTAATTTTATTATTTGGACGTTTAGTAGGATTCATAGATTTATATTGATGTGTAATCACATAAAAACTTTTAATCATTATAGATCACATTTCATTTGGATGTTCAGGTTCATAATCATTTCATTGTCTGTCAGATTCACTATTATCATTATTTATTATAGTTCTATACATTTACTGAGACTAGAATAGAGGCATTAAAATCAATTCCCATAGTATATAAACCAAAAAGAATGATACAATATTAGTTGTTTAAACATTGAAACAAACTATTCACCATATGACACCTTAGGTATCACCTATGTCAATCATGTTAATAATCATTCAAACTCCTTCATGATGGTATGTAATGTTTTTTAATTTCCAAAACATATCATATGGATGTGTAAACATATATGTCAGATTAGTATGGTTTCATAAACAAAGGGGTGATCAATTCAAATCCAAATAAAACCATTTTATTATTACTACCCCCTAGGTAAAAATATTCAAGGTTCACATCCACTTGTAGTATCTATGAATTGATTTATTTATAGTAAAACCACATAATAAATTTATTTCAAAAAATTGTATGTTACCCTATAATTAAACTTATCCCTAGGGGATTGACCAATGTTTTCTAACACTAATATATAATAATTGTGTAAACCATCCTTTGATACTAAATATAGTGACCCATTATTTTAACACACACACACTCACACCCCCCCCCCCCACACATATATATATTTAATATTTTTAGATGAATATTTAATACGTATAAAAAATACTCACATAAGGACAGTAAATGTTCAATGTCTTTATAGGATAGATACATAATATTATTATTTCATTATATACCTTCAAAATATTCCACAAATACCTTAGTATATTTAATATATATAGAAAAACCCTATAGAAAACCATATTTATAAACTAGGGGAAAGTAAAAATAAGAAATGATGGAATCAAATAATCAGTAAGTGTAATCTTGGTAGATACCAATTGATGATCATATGAATGAATAAGATGAGAATAAAGTTATGAGAACATAAAACTAACTTATATTGTTCATAAAAATTCTATCATATACTATAAACATGAGTCATATAAATAAAAAAATTTCATTTTAAAATCCATGAGACATAACAGTGACAAATAATCATAAATAATAAGGAATAGTACAATCATGTTATTTATGTTTGGCACCATTAAATTTATAGAAACCATTTATTATGTCAATGTTATATACTGAGATAGTAAATTCCAAATGAATTAGGAATCAACATCTATTTCAAATAGTGTATCATGAATATTTACTTGTTTCACATAGTGGATCATGAACAACAACTTTTTTTACCATATATGATCAATAAAATTAACTTTTTCCCATAATAGATCAAGGTAATCGACTTTGTCCCATAAAAAACTCCGGAGATAATATACATTACCCAATGAATTGGAGTGATATATTTTTTTTCTCACACCCATCACATAATTAAATCAATAAATTTTTGTTCCATAAAATAAATAGACATTCATCATATCATCATAGAATATCATATGCAAAGAAATTAGTTCATGTACACATTTAACTAATTCATCATGGTATAACCCATAAAAAAGAATGGGATTCATAAAAATCATTTCATCATAATCATAAACCAACCAGACAAAGAATAAGGGTTGTAGCCTTGGATATATCCTTAATAATTCATATGTAATAGAATTTTCATTGAATAATATAAATTCAATCAAAATATAATTATATCATTATTGAAAAAATACCCCTTCCACATTGAAAATTACATTTTTCAAAATAAAAATTTAAAGATATAATTTAAAAAAGGATTATAATTGAAAATAACTGTGGAAAATTATTAATTAATAATCAATTTAATTATTGTTCATGATGATGGGAAATTATATTAATTTATACCAGTTAAATGAAAACATTCCTTCCACGTTATTCAAAAAATTTCAAAAAATACATTGTTTGTAAAACGAAAAGACGATCTCATTTAGACAATTTTTAAAATATATAAAAATGGTTAAATATTATATTAATCAATATTTATAAATTTGTGAAAACAGTACTGAAAACAATTTTATAATACATTGAAATGGGAGAGATTTTTTTTATAAAAGGTATAAATGAAGGGAATTTCATTAAAACATTTTTTGGGCTTCTTTAGATCATAAAGAGAAGAAAATGGGAAGAAAAAACCCCTTATAAATAAATAACCATAGGAAAAATATTGATTATTTTCATTAAAGATAAATCATATTATTTTATCATTATTAAACATAACCTTGAACAATCCCATGAAAAAAATGAGATTATAAAATAAAACACCAAATAAATTGGAACATTTTTGATTCATAAGCCCCATTAAAGAAATATCATTATATGGATTTGAAAAATCCCATAACATTCATAACATGTAATATAAAATACATTCATGGTTGTTATATATCTAACATAAAAAATATGGTGAATAAGGCATGTTTCTCACATAATAAAAAGTGATACAAAAATCCCTTACATCAGGTCCCGAATTTCTTCCTACATGTTCAAAATTCATCTTCTTTTGAAAACTAATTTAGTTTTCCCCAAAAACATTCATATGGGGTTTTCTCAGTAAACAAAGGAATCAATGAAATGGGAATGGATGTAGGTAAGGTTTTGGTTGAACCAAAATGGTCATCATGTGTTAATAGGAGAGTAGATTTGGAGTCTTTTTATATGTGGGGTAGAGGAACAACATGGTAAACCATAAGATTTTTTTTTAAAATAACACGAGATGATAGTCATCCCAAAGAAACATTCATTTAAAATGTATATGGATTCAAACTAGGGATAGTATATGGTAAAATTATTGAAATCCTGTAGGATTTATGAAAAACTAATTTATAAAAACTTCTTATCACCCCCCCACCCAATCTCTAGTAATCTTGCTTAATCCTTAACTAGGATAATTAATGTTTACTATGTTTACTATTCATTTTGACGAAAAATATAGTGGAACATAATAAATAATATTAATTATTCCAATTTAAAATATGAGTTCCATTTTAAATAATTCAGATAACATAACAGGATGTATTTAATTTAAAATCAAACACACAAATGTGACAAAAATGTGGTTTACCAAGGAAAACTATTTCATAACTGTAAGATGTTTTTTGTTAAATTTTACCATAAATTTTATTACAATGTCATAAATTGTATTAATAAAAATATAATGGAAATAAATTTATATTTAAAATCATTTTCAAACGAAATGAAATTGTTTAAATTCCTCAATAAGTGAATATTTTTAATTAAAATAAATATTTTCACAATTCATCCAAATGTCAATAAAATAATTATTCTAAAAGAAATATGATTGAAAGAAAATTTTTAAATACATATTTAAATATTTATGTTAATTTTTTTCAAAATTTAAAAGTATAAAAAATTAATTTTAATATAACGGTTAAAAATGTCATAAAAGCAAATTGTTTTGAGAAACAGAGTTTTCAAGAATAAAATTAGATTTATTCTTATCACATGTTTAGAAAAAATTTTAAAATAAAGATAATAAATATAAAATATATACTATATAAATTTTTAAAAAGTAATTCAACGATAGTTATTTTTTTATTTTATTAATATAATAGACATTTCATGTATATATGTAGTTTTTATAAACAAACATATCGTTTTCATTCGAATAAATTTTATATCATTTTAAGTCAATTTATATCCAATGAATTTATTTTATACATGTATACACCATATAATTTCCATAATTTAAAAAATTATATTCAAATCCAAAAAATTAATTACTATATTAAGACTATCATAAAAAATAAATATATTTTAAATGTATAACATGGTATGATTAAGCATAGTGTTTCGTGTAACATAATCAATCAAAAAAATTAGATTATTTGTGAAAAAATATTACTAAAAATATGTGGTGTTATATTCCACAATAAAACCCCACATTAAACTTATAAAATGGCATTCCTCTTGTGAATGATTCTCTCCCAGCTACTGCATCCTTGGAATATTCTAACTAATATATTATACTACTATATTCCCCTTCAATATACCTTAGGTCATATATAATTTAAATTTGTTGAGATACTTTAAAAATTGACTCTGTCTGAAGATTATGTCACCTTGATAGAAGATATATTAGAGGTTGTTTTAGTTTTTGTTGAATATAAACCCCTTTATAGAGAGATAATGTCACCAACACTTCTAGACATAGACCATAGATGAAAATATTATGTCATGTGTCATATAGTTCCACTTGTGAGTTCACAACAAACATGACTCATAAGTTACTACATGATTCCTCTGCATCAGTAAGCTCTTAAACCAATACCTAGTACACCATACTATGCTTATTCTTCATTACCATGATTTAGAATATTCAAAATTTGAGATGGTGAAAATTTCTTCTTAATCATAAAAAAAGATTTTTCATATTGATCAGTTTATTAAAACATCAACCATTTCTTTATAAGACCCATCATTATTGAAATTACCAAGGAAAATACTAAATTAATCATATATAGTATCAAACCAACCGTATAAGACTCTGGATCCTCAAATAATTCTTGTGAGAAAGAGAAGGATAACACTACGTGTACCATCTCCACTCCATTGAAATTTTTGTTTAGAAATCAAATAATTAAGAAAATTATCCTCTCATATTCATAAAATAATCATTGAAAATATGTCATAAAGATGATGTTATATGAGTGCACTCAACATTATGTCAAGTTATCAAGAATGTAATTTTAAATTATATGGATATATAAGGATATAATCAACATAGAACCAGAAGAAATATTCTATATATCGATGAAATGTATTGTTCATGAGAGCCATAAAAACTTATGGGTAATTTTTTAAACCAAAATAAATAATGCAGTACAGAATAAATTCATAAATACACTTAAATGTATTATTAGGAATATAATTCTATCTAACCTAAAATATATGGTATCCTACACAAATTTTCCATCACGGAGAACCACCAGGATCCCCATAACTGATCAAAAGAATCATCAATATTGGGTAATAGATACATGTTCTTTAACATTTTATGTTTTTACTTATTTTAGTCCACACATAACCATATAATACCCTACTCTTTCTTTTAAAACAATAAAATATGACCTAAGTTTATGTACTCAGTATGGTAAATCCCTTCACCACTAAATCATATATACGAAAAACCAAGTATCTTAACTCTTTTGACGATATATGATAATGAGGGATATATATAAATTTCACTATATGAAAAAGAGAAATATAAAACTCAATTACACTATCTAGGTGAATACGAGAGAAATAATTTATAAACACATCCTAATAATGATCTATATCTTGAGGAAAAGTATAGGTGTTTACTCCTAATTATTCTACAAGATCCCAAATTATTACTCACATGGTGATGACACCAATATAAATTAATCTAGTACCACATTTCTAGATTTGAGTCCCACTCACTGATAATCAAAAAAATTTATCCCTTAACAAATCTAAAGGATAACCATCACTCGTAACGGTCAATGTGGCCTTGAAATAATTCCAACCATCCCATTATAATGATCCTATCAATGATATTTATCACATGGATAACAAAATCTTATTGTTTTTCAAAGAATGTGGAAGTTACATGACACAATCAACATCTTCAAAAAACATCACTTTAATTTACCATGTGTGTTTCTAAGGAAATAAACTCAGAAGATAACATTATAACTAAAATAAGACCTCCAAATACTTGAGAAAATGTAAAGAAATAGTGATAATTAGTATAAATAGAATAGTTGACCAATTCTTCATGTGAAATGCTTTATTCTACCTATATATAGTCTACTAGAACATAGACCATTAAATTCAGTCGACCATCCTCTACTCTACAGCCCAAACCATTAGGTACATAAATCACCTTAGTCAATGTCATCTGGGGATTTGAAACTAACAACTGAGGACCCAGATTAGGTCTATAGTTCATGGATCATAGTTATCATAAAACCCTATAGAAAGATAACCTCATGATATGGAGTATTATTGATGAATAATAGCTATCATTCCACACTTTTGACTCTACATCATGTGTTATGGGAAGAACAAATACCAATTTACAACCTCACCATTGATGAATCCCTATTTAAATCCACCTATGGGAGATGAAGAATAAAATCTATTCTAAATCATCCAACCACAAACCCAATACACATCTTTGATCATAGTCTTCATACTACAATAGTTGAAACTCACCAGATTTTTGTATGGTCTACCAACAAGATTAACAAAGGATAGAAGAATTATATTTGATTTATCCTCCAACATACCCTTTAAAATAGTCAATCACTAGCACAGAACCTCTTGGTACATAGTTAGGTGTAGTCTTTTATCCTATGTTCTAATATCATGGTGAAGATAAATATCAAACATATAGGCCCTATGTGTCTTATTTCCATCAATGAAGGGATCAAAATGAACTAGTTCAGTGAAATGAGTGGAGTATGAAAATACAATAACTATTAACTATTAAATATCAATGAATTCTTGGAAATTCTATAGATTCATCATGTCTGGAAAATACTCACTTATGTACATGATCTTAAAGTGCTACTTATAAACTACCTAAAATCTATCTTCTTATCCCATGACACACCGCTATCACATGGAATACACCTAAATCATATATAAATCTAGTTGGACCTATCAGTCCACCAGGGTATCAACCACCTAAAATATTCCATCAATGATTTCTGTCCATCCCTCGGTATCTTTTGGTCCCCCATCTCTCTTCAAGTATAGAAGATCGTTGAGATAGATGTTTCAGGCATAGTCGAACATGACCATCATTCCCCTTTACCATAGGATGGTACAATTGGAAAGAGAAAGGGTTAGATTTTCTCTCATTCTTGAACAACCAGAGATGGTGTGGGATTATTCTTAGGTTCATCCTCTTCCAAAAATATTAGTGGAACTACTGTATTCATCCTAATTGGATAATTCTAGACTGTATATCCAAATTTTCAAGTCAAGCATCTCTATGGATGAATAATCTAAAATCCCAAGAGAATGTTTATAATATGTATAATACCTTTCTAACGTTAATAAATTATGAATTTATAAGTTAAAAATGATGAATTTATATCTAAATACCATTATTATAAGTTACCAACAACCATTATATAACATTATAATCTCTACTAAATGCTCAATCCAATTAATCCATACATTCACATTAGTCACAATCACATATATTTAAAATATATAAACACGATCAAGTGGAAGTAAATAATTTCAATAGATAAATCACTAGATTAAAAAGAGACATAAATCAAACAAAAATAATGCATATAAATTAATTTAGTTAAATAAATTATATATAGAATACAAACAATATATATATGGCATGTTCTTCTATATGCATACTCATGAGTCTTGAATGCACCCAAATCCCATAAAACTGTAACTGAAATCCCATCACTAGTATATCTTAGGACCATTAAACATGATTTTTCTAGGAACAAGGAAACTCCAAAACCTATGTTCTATATAGAATATAACTTTTCTACTATATACTAAAATTTAAAAGAATAAAATATAGAATACTCCAGTTTTGATAACATTTTTTTAACTCACCAACCTGGTTTTCCCTAAAAACACATTAGTAGAGATGATACAAGACCTCATATATGCCTCCCTAGAACCAAGTTGTTTTATACAAGTAAAGGTCTGAAGATACACTATGGATACTATAACCTATTTATACATATCCATACATAACCATAAATTATAATTACATATCCCACAATTTCTGAGTAAATGATAATGTAAAAAAATAATGAAAAAAATGTCACTCATGTCATAGAAGTATAATGAAAAAAAATCTAGACGTTCCATGTCAATCATGGGAACATACATTACAATTATATGGATAAAGTAGACATTATGGAAATCCTCTAGTGTCTGTTATATTGCTACCACAAAAACCAAACACCATATCTCAACCATCATCGAAATTCCCTTTTTCCTTATCTTGATCCCTAATCAAGACGTTTACATATGCATCAAGATTCTTATTTAATTTTTGGGAGATAAAACCAATAAGGATACCAACATTGCATCCTTATCCTTAGTTTAAATTTATAAGAGGTTTATTCCATGATAAATGTAAATTTTCAATGATGCATAAACAATTATATGTCAATCACTCTTATGTTAACAAGTCCACCATTGGTCCCCATTATAACTATTTGACATCTATGTAGGAATCATAGTCAGAAATGATGTCGTAAATAACCATGATATATCCATAAAAATGTTTGAACATGTCTCTCAATTATCATAAGGTAGCAAGTTAGATCGTTCCACATGGCCATCACATAGAGCCTGTTGCACAAGTCAAAAAACATGATCATCACAACCCAAATCATTCAAATGTCATAACTAAAGGTCATTTTTTCCTGTCACGGCATTTGATCAGGAAACATGACCATCATGCAACAAACAAGGATTCATTGGTTCTAAACATAGGGTATACAAACTGCTACCATGTTTCCAGATCATTCATCATTAACATTGAATACCTTGGGTAATCGTCTTCCATATAATATCCATGAGACATCAATCCACCGATTCAAAATACTAGAATAAATACCTAAAAGGTATTATAATACCACATAATATGGTATAGTATATATTGGAAGAATATGGTGTGTCATCAGTGGAATTAGTAGAAATTTGAAAGTACATTTGATCTACAACAAACATGATCTATGATGAAACCTAGGAATACTCATGGAATCTAGCTTTATATATGTGTATCATAGGATACACACCATAATATAAATTTGATCAATATCAATCATTGTCATTATTGATACACCAATTCATGTATTGTATCATTGAAATAATAGTATAGTAGTAACGTTGATTTTATTACACTTCCTACTATAATCATTATGATGAAAAATTCTAATATTTTCCATGGAATTATACCCTTCATGGCACTAAAAACTAATAAGATTATTATCGAAGGAAAAGGACCCCTAGAACCAATTATAACTCAACAAAGTCAAGTTTATAGAGTATTATTTTATATTGTTATTGTTCCAAAAAAAATTCATCAATGAAATACCTCTTAGAATCTAACATAATTTCAATGTATAAGATTGATCGAAGGAGGTTCCCCTGGTGGACATGATCTGCCACTATTCCAGAAACTACAAAAGAATCCATAATTAGAGGGCATTAAAATGTATAGAGCTGACAAAAATATTAGATCATTGATTTATCTTAATTGAGGATGGATATATATAGTAGTAACCCAAAAAAAGGTACTCAAATCACTTACCATGATACCCTTATCACTAACATGGTTGGATACACCGTAATTGAGCATGGAAGGGAATGGAAATTCTGAAGAGTGACTTTAGTGTATCTAGGTATAAAATAGATGAATTTATGAAGCATAATTAGACATATCAGGAATTTAAAGTCCATTAATAAATATTTTTGGATTTCAAAATATCACACACATGGTTTTGTCACATGGATAGAAAAAATATGTGCCAGTTGGGTTAGGCTACTACCTATCCTAGGAACACACATGTTTTGGATGCACAGTTTGACTAACTTTGCACAAAACACGATTTTCTCTTCAATACCTATATATGCATATTTGGGTAAAGATTTATGATCACATCTAATCCTGAATCTATAATTTAAAACTAATATCATTATCCATTAAATATTAATTATTTCCTGGATAAAAAATACGTTTAATAACACCTTGATCCAACCATCTTCCCTTAAAAAGACATAAAAAAGCCCCAAAACAATCTAGAAGCCCATGATTCTGTACCCAATAAATTAATAGTTAAAAATAAATGAACAATGATTTTTATTTACACATAACATACCTAATAAACCTAAGGTAATTACAGTATCCCATTATAAAGACTTATTTTCCTCCTAAAGCACCACTAGGAATCAATACAAAAAACACTAACTTATGAGTCTGAATATCAAACGAAATCTTCGTTATTTCCTCCTAAAAACATCCATTCCTTCATGGGATCTGCAAAATTTGGAATATCCACCCCATAAATAAATTATCCCATAGGTATATAATCTTCACTATGTGTTCCACGTATGACTCATTAATGTCAAGCTCAACAAATTTATTATTTACATTTAACATATAGAAGGTATGTAAGAGTAAAAAAACCAGTGATATATCTCTTTATACCTAGCCACTAGTACTAGAATTAGATGTGATGGGATATCAACATTGATCTTGGATACACTTATCACTATAAAGAAATAGAGCCTCTCATTACATCATATTCCACAGATCTTGTAACTACAATCTTCCCCTAGACACATATCAAATCAACACCATCATCATATAAGAAACACCGTATAATTAAATATTCTCCCAAAAAGTATTCCAATACCACCACAAACTTGAGATTTTACTCATTTATCAATTTGATAAGCATCATCAAAATAGATGAGATAACCAAAAACATAGATGTCATGCACCTATCATCACTATATATATCCACAAACCATTTGGTTGTCAAACTGTTAGAAACCATTCCTGTTGTGAAGGTCAATCTCTAATATTCTATGTTTTTATAATTTTTCTATTAATAGAATCTACCAATATGTTCCCCTTATATCGAGTTTATTCCATATCAAAGATAAATTTAATTAAAAAATAAACCCAAATACATTCTATTATGTTCATATTCCACTGCTAAAATAAATTTTGGTGCTCTTTAGTCATGTAGATGATAAACATGTCAACTAAGATATAATGTTTTCTCCGAAAATAGAGAATACAATTATTAGTTAGAAATTTTATAGTTATTCCCATTGGGTCATAGATGAAGTGGTACATAAGAAACTACATGATCCTTAAACACTATTAAATATTCTAACCCGACCCCAATGGAATCACAATACTCTACAAGTTTGATCTAAGGAACTAAAATAATTAAAACTAGGGTGGTCATCAATCTTCTATCTGACATAAGATAAGATTCCCCAAATTGACCAGTCCATTAAAACATCAACACAATAATGATAATATATTTCATCAGTGTTAATAATTTATAAGGTTCATAACTGAATAATTTATAATATTCATCTAATGAAAAGAGGCCCCAAATATAAAAGGTGTTCTATGTGATATCCCAATACACCACCTCTTCCACCTTCTATGGGTAAATATAAATTACTCTATTAGAGATAACATTTCCAAAAAAAACACAACTCTTAGATCATGAAACAGTACTATAAATTATATTTATACTTATAATACACTAAGAGTGTACTAAACATGGTCTCAAGGTGTTTAGAATTTAACTCATAAGTATATGAATATATAAGGATATCACCAATGAATATCACTCTGAAAGGATGCTATATATGATTGGGTGATCTCATTCATGATATTAATCAAATATATATACATATATGGGAATTAATCAATCCAAATAGCATTATGATGTACCCATTAAATCTATATCAACTCTTAATGATCTTATTAGGAATATCATACTTTCAAACCTACACATAATTATAGTCTGGAAAATGGTTGATCATGGAAAACATTTAGGATCCCAATTAATAATAAATCATATTTTCAATCCATATTAGATAATAAATGTTATTTTTATTCACTTAATTTATATTTCAACAGTATACAAATTCATAGACTACAGTATTCAATCATAGAAAAAAAATCAGAGCACCCCATAATGATGTGCTCAAATTAGGAAATCACTTCATTGCAAAATTATCTATCTTCAACATAAATATATAGTAAAAGTTGGTTTCATATGATAAATATGTATTCATATTAGAATAAATCCTCTAATAATATCAATATCTAACTTAATCACTCTATATGTAAAAATATCAGATAAGTCTTCTAGAAAAAAATCCTTATAAAAATTCACCGCAGGAGGAGAGGTATTTGGGGGCGGGTTGTACTGATTCTTCAATATGATCCAATCCTAGTAATTTATCCATTATAGAACTAATCATTCTTAAATTTAGTTATACTCTAGTAGCCTCAACATCCCTATCATCATCAATCATTTAAATCCACCCCTTTAGTTGAAATAACAGATATCTGTCTCTGATAATAGTAGATGTGATCATGAAATCCTGATAACATGTTCATTTTAAGGATAAAATAAAATCAATTCATCTCTTTTTTATTGCCTAAAAGCCTTCATTTATATTGATTTTTGATAACCCTCCTTTCTAGGGATGAGGGGGGCCCTTATGAGGCCTGTAGGCTCAGAGATTACATGGCCCGTAGGCATAGGGGATTACATAACCCAATGGTTTTATGGAATTCAACTATACTATCTACAAGGAACTACCCCTCCCAAGAATCTTCATCATGATAGTATCTCTCCACCATCGCATGGAAGTCTGGCTTGGCTTCCCGTGCAAGCACAAGCTGGTCCCGATGGCATAGCCATACCCTCTCATTCTGAAAAATCCATTTGGCTATGCTATGGTGATTGAAACTGCTCTGAATCCTCTTCTGGGATTGCTCTTTTTTTATAGTCTATCTGGTGAAACTGCAAATGGCCCGAAGGCCATGAGGTTGCCCGAAGGCCTTAAGGGTGGCATCAAATCTTGATTGATCCAAATTCATGGGTGGCCCGATAGCCTTATGGACTCCAAGACCAAACCGATTGCCCAAGGTGAATAGTTCCAGATGCTATAGTACCAAATTGTACCTGATATAGTACCTGCTACAGTGGCCGCACCGTGTACAGTTCTGTTATAGTACCTATACGATGTACAGTTCTGCTATAGTACCACACAGTGTATAGTACTACTACAGTACTTCTATAGTACCCGGAAATATGCCTCTACCTAGTTTTGAACTTTGGTCTTGTGGATGCACTTAAGGATACCTCACCAACTGGGCTGAGGCTCATGTGCTAAAATCAATTCATCTCAAGTATTATAAAATCCAAAAAAATACATTACCAATGAAAATGATAGGACACTGTAGACATCGTTGGAGATGATCAAATTTATTTATTTAGGGGGTGTTGATAGAGAGAAACACAAAAAACAACTATAGAATGTCAAGACTAGAAAAAATATGATTATCAAAAATGTAATGGGAAAACGAGTATAAAAATGAATAATATATAGATATTAGTTGATCAAGTCTATAACTCCAAAAGTATATAGTCTATATCTGCAGCATGTAGGAACCTGGTCCATCATATAGACGTGGTTTGGATCAACTCCCTGGCACATACCATGATGTATACGACCCTTGGGAGTCAATGTAATCTGATGAATTTGATCATGATACTATGGAATCTATCCAAATCCTTCCTTTTGGTATTTCACTTTGGTTTTCCCAAACACATATACGTAAAATTAATGATCTAGAATAGTATTGTTGATGATTACCCATCATTTCTCACTATCAACACTTTCTATGATGGAATGGGTAGATATTTTGACAATTTCCATCCTTATAATTAAAAATTATGTATGGAACTCCGCCTAACAAGGATAAAGCTGAAAAAATATACCAAACATGTTTTCCCTGCATTTTATCACATCCTTGGTATTTTTATTCTTACTAATGAATGTGACACTCATTGCAAATTTTGGTAGTCTAACCTCATTAGTAATAACGGATTGAATATGTATTTCTACATGTTCCTCTACCATAACCATCCCAATAGTCAATTACATTTTTAGAACCTTAGGGTGCATTTTCCTGTGAAATATCATAACAAGGATTCTAAAATCAGGTAAAATACTAATCTAACACATCATAACCATATCTTCCTTATTTCTATACAATAAGGGAGAAAAGAGAAGTGGTTTGGTGAATCTAGTAGAGTATATTGATAGAATCATGGGTCTTAGTTAATGCTATATGAATCTCCATTAATAATACAATATCAATATTATGAAAATGAATATTATAATGAAAGATTCTCCTAAAAGAATCTAAATAATTACACTCATGTTTGTCTTCTTGTCCCATGACTTCCTACCATCTTCATTATGGTCCTTGAAGCATCAATATTGCGATATTAACCCATCATTCTTATAGTGTCTTGACTATGTTTTATATTACATCAATGATTTGAATCATGTCCTCTGTAACATTGGGTACTACAATTAGCTATAAATTTGATTGATGATGGATTTTGAAGTCATGGGTGTACTCAACCATAGAAATTTGTATGCCTCTACCATGGGTATTCACAATCTAAAATTCACTAGGGTTGAGTGTCTCAAATGAATGGAACAAACTATCTATCATGTGAGTCTTCTCAGGTGCATACTCTTATACAGTTTTTGGTGGAACTTACATGTATACCCTAGATGGAGAATATGGCCAACATCGCAAAATGGTCCTGTCAAGAGACATTTAAGTGATATTTTTTGAAATGGAAATGAAACATTTAGAACACATACAACATCATTTTAGCCCAAATAATGGATAAATTAAAACTCATTATGGGAGTGAAATGAGTGTCTAAAATTTTCTTTATTGTAAACCACACTTTTCTAGGAATGGGAGGTCAAATGTTTTTCATGAATGATAAAATGTATAAAAAATATAAAATAATAATATAAATGGATAGAACATAGAATATTTATAGTAGTTCAAGGAATATAAATCTCACGGTCCCCTCCATCAACTATCTACTCATGAATTTTGAGATTTTCGAAAAGAAAAAGCTTTTTCAAAGGGATCCCAAAATAGTAAAAGAAGTTTTTACTTATTACTAAGGTATAAGATATTTAAAATAGGATCTCCCTTTATAAGTCCTTTCTGTTTCATTAACACAATCTCTTACAATGATTGTAAATAGAGAAATATTTATAAAATTTTCATGAACAATTACAAAACATAACTTAAATATTTTATATAAAGTAGTGAAGAAGAATCCTATAAGATGATAGTCTTCAAGTTATAGATCTTGATGACCTTGATTTCAACAAGTAGAATTTAATGAATAACAAACATGGGATTGTATTAGAAATATTCATTTTAATTGTGATCATAGTTATTATGACTATAGTATTCTTCAGTGTGTGCACATCATTGTATGTTTCTATTTCATCTTTTTTCTTGTAGTGGGAAACTCTCCCTTTTATATCATCTATTTGATTTGGAACATAATAATACAACATAATCAATATAGTAAAGTTGATAATCCTTTCTTGAGATTGGCCTATAATGGAATGTTTCCATTCTTTACACATAAATAAAATAACTATAAAGCAGGTAGGCCAAAAATGATATCCTTAATTAAATATTTTATTCTTGTAAAAATGAAATTTTATATATGTAAACATTTCATTTAAATGTAAAATACAATATATGTTATTAAATAAAATTAAAAAATAACTTATTAAGGGATTTTGAAATTAATCATAAAATTCAAAATAACAGCTAGAGGTTCATAAGATATTCAGATGACAAAATTGTTCTGGTATGATTAAATAAATTATTAAATTATAATATGTATATGATAAATTGAATTCAACATTATATAGGAAAATTCATCAATATATGATTTATATGTCACTGAAGGATGATAATTAACTTCCATCACATAATCTTACTCTCATACCATAATATTTTATGAATAACGTTTCATAAAATAAATTCTTCTAATGACAAATTTTTTTGATGAAATAATTGTTTTTTTACATGATGTAGTTATTCCATTGTTTACATAAAATAATATATTAATTAGTAATATAAACATGAAAACTGAAGGTTTATGACTCTTAATAGATAGTGTATCTTCTTAAATTAATGTTAGATAAAATAATTTTCCATATTTTGAATATTTTACATGGTTCAAGATAATTAATTATAGTTGGAATTAGATAAATTCCATCAATAAAATAATAATAAAAAACACTTAATATAAACTCACTAGTATTAAAAAAAATAATTTTTTAATATTAAAAATATATTGCTGAAACAAATATTTATCTAATAATCTCCATATTTTTTATGATTACAAAACCCTTTAATAAAAAACAAATTTTTTTGAGAAACAATATTTTTTTATGTTTTGTATTATTCTACACGAAAAATAAAAAGTCATGTAAATATTTTTCTTACATTATAATCTCATTTTTAGAATACATTTTGATATTAAACTATTATATTTATATTTTTTCATGTCCCCAAAATAAATTTTAAAATCTTTAGATAGTTTTATTCTCATATTTTCTAACTATATTTTTACATTAAAATTACATAATCAATAAAAAATAAATAAAATCCATATTGGAGAAGAAATAGTGTAAATGTTAAATATTACTGCGTTTGAACAAAATTTGGAATAAATTTTTCATGAAAGAAGAGATACAAAACAATAAAATTTGATGAGCACTAATAAAGTAGTTAAAATTATTATATATAATATGTAATAATATATAATAAAAGAAATCCTAAGATCTTAATGGAGAATAGATTCTGAAAATATGATAGATGTATATTGAAAAAATATTCTACAACATATTAATATAAAAAAGAAAAATGCATTAAAATATAAAAATAAGAATGAAAGCACTCAAATGTTTGAAAAATACCATTCAAATGTAATATAAATATAATTCAAATGTTTTAGAAAAACCATTCATCCAATCCCATAATCATTGAAGGTGTATCAATTATGATATGTAAAATGAAATTTCTGTGGTTGTTTTTTAAAATAATGAGGCTAGACATATGGGAGGGAAGATTATAATAGAGGAACATCTTCCATTTATCCAACAAAACCACCCAATGTCATCAACAATTCTCCAGGACCTTCTATATCACATAAAGTGAGACTTGTTGATGTGGATTGGATGTTGAGAGTTTCATTATGAGATTTCTCAATATTAAAAGTTTCTATACGTATAAAATTATGACATAGAATATTTTTCTTGTAATATTAATGTTACATCATTATAAAATATGATATTTTTTACTTTTATTGACATCTAATGGGTCAATTAATTCTATTATCCTTTGATATGTATTAGAATAGCGATTAACAATAGGTGGTCCTTGTTGACATCCACCTCAAATATGAAATAAATCGTTAATGCGAGGGTCTATTTTTCTCACAATTTCATTATTATTGTTTTATAAAAGTGTTCTTATTCAATTCTAGAACAAATCATAAAGTTTTTAAAATAATCCTTGTACATCCCCCATCATATCACAACTAACTACCATCATATTCAACACTTCAAACTGATTGTCTTACATACAAAATAGATGAGGAACATAAAAATTTTATTTTATTTTTTTAAACACTTGATGTTCCTGAGGAATAAAAAATTCATCATCATCCTCATCATTGACTAAATTAAAACATTATTATTTTAAATAGCATATAAATAACTTATGTAACTCTTCAAACATCTTTTCTAAAACTCTAATGTTGTTTTCTAAATATTCTCCCACCATTTCCAAATCATTAATAATAAAATTGAATATTTTTCACTTGAGATATATGATGTTGAATTTAGGGATCATTTTATATTCTTATAGATGTGATATACTATTTAGACTAATAAAATAACACAAGGGTTTCTTTTGAAAAAACATTCATCCTTTTAACTTCATTTTTTTTAAGATAATAAATTATTTCCATAAATATAAACTAACATTGTAATGAAAAAACAAGTATGCAAAGTGTCCATGACTTGAGACACTTCTACTAACATTAAATAAATATCAAATAGATTCATGGATTATGCAATGGGTTTATATGAAAAAATTTCAAACACATAATGAACCAATATATTTACTTCATTGATATCATCATTGGATACACTATGATAAAAAAGAGTCTTAATTTCATTTTTGGACTCAATCAACTAAACATTTATTGATTGTAAATAAAACATAAATATTGTTTACCTCTCTTGAGACCTCTTAGAAACAACCTCCTCATCTGTAGGAGTCTCCAAACATCTATTCTATTCATGAATTATAGTATATCTATCCTATTTCACTTTTACACTTTGATCATCATCAACTTGATGGTTTTATCAAACATATTATAATTATCCATATTTTAAACTATGTCTTATTAATGTAGCCAACTTATTCAACTCCCCATATTGAGAAGTTTCTATATGAGGTTTCACACCTGGAATTATGGTGATTTTTTCCTTGAACAACAATAATCAATCATGAAACTATTGGGTTTAATCATTCTTTATAAATATAAAATAAAATAGAATCAAGATTAATCAGAGTATGAGGTGAAGTAGATATTGTAGTAGATTTCTCTATGGTATGAACAATGACTCTAACTCATTTTTTCATATTGTAACGAGTCTCATCTTCATGAAACCCAAAATCATAAAAACATTGACATATAATTTAAAGCGAAACATTTATATGATTTGAGGTCTGAAAACAACACCACTAGTAAATGTCTTGTGGGATGAAATCCCTTGATTTTTAGCAGGAGTAAATTCAACTTCTGCATGATTGTTAACCAATATTAACATACTTAATGATGAATTACAATGGAAACTACTTCCCTTAAGACGTTTTCACTCCAAATTGTCTATCCTCGACAACAAATAGATGTATTTTAATCCATAAAAATACCATTGTTACAATGTAATAGGGATAATATTCATCTAAATGAATAATAATTAAAAAACATATTCATAAAATTACATATATATCTAATAATATATTGTTCCATATTGATAATAATATCTATCATAAAAAATAAAATTCATATGACATCTTCAATGATAAAATTCTCAATGTTACCATTAGGTTGTGTGATGACACACTCAATAAAATTTATACGAACTTCTATTTTATGTTCCAAATTCATCATGTGTTTATTCTCCAAATACACTGTGTTGATCAGATACTTAATCATTACCTACAAAATTATTTAATATAAAGACACTAAAGAGGTGGTGAAGTATTTAAATCCATGATACGGGTAATCAAAAAATTCATCCATTATCGAAGTGGTTATTGATAATATATTCTGGTTCACTGTCTTAGTGACCAGATCTTCATTATCATGTAAATAAAATATTATTGTTTAATAAATCTATGAACATATTTTTTAAATAAAATATCTGTTAAACTTTAATTAAAGACAGAATCCAATCCCTGATGGGTGATGAAATTTTTAAAATGTTTATTCCATATATATAGATAAAATATATTTCTAATCCAATTAAATAATTCGTTGTTGTTCATGGTAAATTAATTTTTCTAAATAAAACAAAAATAAAGTTCTCTTGGTATTATCTATTATAAATATGGGTTTCATGACTTACAGATTATAAAAAAAATTCATATATGACAGAGATGAAATTTTGAATTATTGTAATTGTTTTAGGTGGAAAACGAACACACCTTTTATGGAAATTTATGGGTCACGTATTGATGTAAAGATAAATCAATACACAAACTAGGTCACATTTCCTATTTGATATAACTATAATTTATACGGTGACACAAAATATAGAATAGTTAAATTATTTACATAATTGAAAAAATTCTATTATAACCCTTGAAAAATATAAATCCTCAAAAATTAAGTAAAACTAATTAAAATTTTATGAAATTAAATGTTTTAGTGGGAAATGGTTTAGAATATATTTCTTCTAAATGATTTTTTTTTCAAAATCAATTTTAAGGAGTTATCATCTTTTGTGTATGAACTTTTATGAAATGATTTATCAAATCATTGTGGTTTATCTAGAATGTATATTGATTTTTTTGAAATGTGGATATCATTTGAGTTTGAAAATATGATATGTACATAATTAAAATTAAATGAAAACCCCATTATAATATTTTTCATCCAAAACACTTTTAAAAAAAACATTTCATGTAATTTATTTAGTTTTATCAGTTTATAATTCTAAAAAAATGTTTTTTCTGTACTAGACCATGATATAATAGATTTTACAATAGAATGATAGTTTCCTAATGTGATTTTTTATCTAATTCACATCTCTATATATCAACATCCAAAATTGAAGTTAATTTAAAATAAAAGGATTTTGTAAAAAGAAGTGAAAGAGATATAATTCAATTTAAATAGATTAATATTTTTTTAGAATAATTTAATAGCTATTATTTGGGATTATATTGAATTATTTCATAATGACATACTAAAAACATAATCTATAGTCTACATGGAGTATGATAATGTAATATTCCAATTATTCCCATATAAAATTTTTTGTCAAATTGTTTTCTAGTCACATTTTTATCATGTTCAATATTGGAGCTCATATGAGTGGAATGAGTGTTATTATTTTCATGTCCAATCTTCTTATGTAAATGATGAATATATTATAACTGGTTTGAAAATTTCCAAAATCATTTTTTTAAATTTGAAATCCTATAAAATATTTTAACTCCCCCATCATACTCATTTCAAATTCATGTTTCATAAGTTTAGAATAATGATTACATAATTATTTATTAGACGATTCAGAAATAAGATCTTTAATATATTTTAACACTACTAAGTTATTCGAGGATAATTTTTTGGTCATTATTTTGGATCATCCATTCATAATGTAAATACATTTGATAAAATAAAGGAACTTAATCTCTCATAACATACTATTTGTTCTTTTTGAAGTCCATATATATTTTTGGTAAATTTAAAAAAAATTGAATGTCAGGTTATAAAAAACAAATATGTTGTCCAACAAGAACATCCTCTTTTAAAATCCATTTAAAAAAATATAATTTTCCATCCATATGATATAATTTAAAATTCATATAATATTCATAATCTATAATAATTCTTATTTTACTAATCTAGCTACATGGGATAAGGTATCTTCACAATATATTCTTTTTCTCCATTATAACCTATTACAACCAATATAGATTTATTTATAGTATTTACAGTCATATCATATTTCTGGTTGTGAAATCCCTATTTTGTTTTAATAATTTGATATTATGAAAGAATGATCACTAATTATCATACGTTGTTTCATTTGAACTAATTTAATTCATCATGCACATCTAGAAAAGAAATTTTATTACCTATGATTTCCTCTACAGATTTTGGTTTTATCTATGATAGAAAGGTAGTGAATTGTAATAGGGTCTACATATTTATTCTATTCATAAATCCATCATCTCTGATTCCAATAAGTATTTCTAAAGGATGGTCATTAATAGTTTGTGAAAATATTAGTAGCAATATTTCGGAATCACTATAATCAACACATTCTACATTTGATTCAAAAAAATCATGTTCCAAATCATCATGAATTTGGTTATTAAATATAGTGTTATGTCTCATGTACTTAATATAATCATTAAAAACATCATTTTGAGTCATTTTACAGTTAAAATTAACAAATTAATTATATTTCTTATGAGTTTATTATTCAAAAATCCTGGAATTTTCATCAAAAACTATATATGCTTTTGAAGTATTAGAATAACATAAGAAGATAAATTCATTGTATTATAGATCCAATTTCAGAAGATTATCCTTGTTGTTTAAGATGTAAACCTAATATTGAAACAATTTAATATATCCTAAACTGGGTTTCTATTATTTCACAAATCATATGGTGTTTTTTTACAATAGGATATAGTAGAACTCTATCAATGAAATAACATGTTTTCGTCATAGCTTTAGCCCCAAAGTGAGTGGGTATGTTACATTCACATAATATGATTCTAAAATTTTCATACAAAGAACTATTCCTCCATTTAAAATCACCATTCAGTTGAGGATTCCTTTGGGAATAAAAGGTCTTTTTAATACCAATGTGTGAGAAATATTTATTAAATTCTTGATTCTAAAATTCTCTTCCATTATCACTTCTCAAAAGTCAGAAATTTAACATCTTTTTAATTTAGAACAAGTATAGGGAAATAAAAAAAACAAAACAACATTCAATTTTAGTACTTAAAAATTAAATTCATGTAAATCTTGAAAAATTATGAAACAATGCATCGAAAAACAATTTACCTGAATAAATTGTAGTCATAGTAGGTCTATACTGATCAATATGGATAAACTCTAAAGGTCATGTTGTAATAACATATTTTTTTTAATATGAATTTGTTTTCATCACGATTTGACATGTAACATGTAATTTCTTTTTTGTCTAATTTATGTTCATGAAATTAAACAATGAATTTTTTCTTAGAAAACATTTTCATGTAGTGAAGATTACAGTTTACATTATTTCTATTCCAAATCGATGATTTATCAATTTCAATATTAAAACAATTAACATTTTGGGTACAAAATTAATTAAGATCTAATGTATAGATGTTATTTATTCTGCATTCATTGAACATGTGAAATTTATCATGGAAAACTAAAAATTAATTTTTATAAAAATAAATAGAACTACCATTAGAGATACTAATCATGTTTGGTTTAAATTATTCAATATAAAGATCATTGTTAATGAGTATTGATTGAGGATTTCCAATTGATTTAACACCATATTTTTTTCTTTAAAATTTTCACCAAATGTGACATAACCTTTATCAATCATGGATAGTGGGTTAATGTCTGATAAATATCAAAAAAAATATTTTTTTAATGACCTCAATCCTTAAAGCATTCTTAATTTTCTCTATATCATTTTTTCCCTGCAAATGACCTATCAAAAAACCTAATTCTTTGGTAAACAAAATATTTTGGCTCCATAAATTTTTTCTATAATATATTTGTATATATAAATCAATTAGATGTTTTCTATAAATAATCAAAATAAAATCCAGAAAATAATTGTGTACAAAGTAAATTTTTATTTCATTAAAATGTAGAATTTATTAGTTTATGGATTTGTGAATAATTTTCTATTTCCCTATTGTGAAAAGGTATATTCGAAATAATTTTCCTAAACTAAATATAAATAGTTTTTTTATTATTTAGTCATTTGACCCTAACTTCTTATTCAAAATTTACACTTCTTAAGAAAGTTTTGACCTTGATTTTTGTATAAAAAATATTCCTTTTAGTAAATACTCTTATGACATATTTTCTGTTTTGATCATCCTTCTGTTGTTTTTCTATTATCTTAACTTGTTCAATATATTATCTATTAGACTTTTAAATTTATTTTGTGAAATCTAAAATTTGTTTGATTAGATCATTATTTTCATTATAAAATTTATTATAGTATTTACTAAAAAAAAATTTTCATTTTTTAAATTTCATAATTTGTTTTGAAAATGTTACACCATTCATTTAATTTTTCATATGGTCCATGTTCATTTTCTTATTCATGCTCATAAGAATAGTAAGAATGTAAATCATCAGAATATTCCATATAGAATATGAAGGCATTTTGATTAAAAAATTCATCTTATGATTATGATGAATTGATATTAATATTGTATCAAAAATAACATCTCTTGGCCTATATATATTTCTTATATTTGTTCTTATACAAAAAATTATTGAAGTTTTTAATTTTTTAATATTTCTCATCTTTATATTTGGAAAATTAGGCTTGATATGTCTAGTATTAACAAACTCATAACATCTTACTTTAGTATAATTTCCACCATGTTTCATGTACTTATTGAAGAGTCTTATAAAACCACTTTTCTTGTTTTCTAATTTTTAAACTTTTGAGAAATTTCTGCAAGTTAATTATTCAATCCCAAATTGCATTGCATATATAATTCCTCAGATATTTTTGATCTCTATATTTTTTTTTTTCTACTTTTTATTATCCACAGAATTTGAAAATATCAACAAAACATTTTCCTTCTTGACCATTTTATATTCTATATCTCTAGCTTCAATATCAGCTTCATGAATCACTAGAGTTCTAGTGATATATTTTATTTTTAAATTCTTGATCTATGTTGATTTTATAATAAAATATGATATTCTACTCCACGTAGTGAGTAATACTCATAAAAATTTCAATTATTTCTCATGCTCAGGGATTGGTGTTCCAAAAGAATGAACATTATTAATAATTTTAGTATGTATTTCCTAAAACTGAGTAATTATTTCTCCTTTATCCATTTTGAATGTGTCTAAATTGAGATTGTTAGTATCATTTAAATGAAAAATAACATTATATGTACCTTCATAAAAAAGGACTATAGTAGTCCAAATTTCATTATCTTTTGAAGAATGAGAAACAATATCGAACTCGTTTTGTCCTAATCAACAAATTAAATCTTTTATAGATATGGAATTTATATAATATCCTTTTCGGTTGTTGAATCCAATTTTCAAGGTTATGTATTTGGTATTTCATTTGGATTTACTAATTTATGATAAAATCTCTATCCAGTGATCTTCAAATACATGCTCATGTGGGCCTTCCAGAAAACATAATTTTCAAAATTATTTAATTATATCTAACCATTGAAATAACGTCTCTAATAACATCAAATTATAATAACATCTTCATAATTCAACCTTCAATAACTATGATATGAATATACATGAGCTCAGATACAAATTTTAATTCTATATAATGGATAAATGGGATAATAGAGGGGGGGATGGAGTTTCTATAATATTCTTTTATATTAACCAAACTCCTTAAGGAAGGTAAGTTCAAATAGTTTTCCTGATTGAAAGTAGGAAAAAAATATAAAATCATAACTAAATGATATTTGACACATGATATTAAATTAGTTTGGTTGATTAATATCCCCTAGTCCACTCCACTAACAGTCTACTACTTGAGTTTGTGGATTTTCACTATGACATACCATTTTGTAGGTGCTCCAAGTAGAGTATAATTTGAATTTAAATATTACATAGGTACATGATATTTCAACTATGATTTCCCTTTATAATAATTATACATTACATTAACACACTTAGTTATAATGAGTGTAAATAAAATAATAAGATTAATATTTTGAATAACTATTTCATTAATCATTTTTAAGAGGAAGCTAAAAGTAATTTAATATATGTTCTGTGAAGATGACAGTATTCAAGGTACAACTCTAGATGATATTGAGTGAAATTGATAAAATTGGAATAAAAACACAAAAATGGTTGTATTTAATCTTTTATATGTGCAAGTGTTCATTATTACTATTATTAGAGAATCAATCAGTGTGTTCATATCATTTTAAGTCTCTTTATCATCTTTGTTATGCAGTAGATAATTTTTTTTATAAATCCCCTTTGATTTTGAACTAATGAATAATAGATAATTATAAAGGTGAAATTTATATTATATTGATAAGAAATGCTATTAAGGGCATGTGTCCATTCTTTTCAAACATATAAAATACTTCTAAAGTATCCATGTTAGAAATATTCTCCTTCAACATATACATCCATTCATGAAAAATTGTAAATTAAAAAAACATTCCCTAAATATAAAATCTCATATATGATATGATCAAAAAGCATGAAATTACTTTTAAAGATATAATGAATGTAATAACTTCATTCTTCATTATGATCATAATATAATCATTTATGAATAACATTTTTGTATGATAATTACTTATAAAGACTATATTCTATATGAAACTATTTATTTTTTACATGGGTTTTGTAATCAATTTTTACAAAAGAAAATATCATAATTTGTAAGAAAAACAAAAAGTATGATGTTTTGAATTTCTAAATATGTGGGATATATTCACTGATTCCCATAATATACACTAATTTTTCATAAATTTAATATTTAACATGTTGTAAGATAATAAATTATTATTATCTTAAGATAAATTTATTTGATCAAATAATAATCTGAGAGACATAAGATAAACTCGTTAGTATGAAAGTATGGATTCTTTAATTCTAAAAACTAACCGAAAAACTGATATATGATGGATTAAAATAATTATATAAAATAAATCTTTCTAACATGAACAACATATGTTTTTATTAGATACTAGTAAGGAATTTAATGAGATGACTGATTCATGGAGATACACAAACATGGATTATAACCTTCCTAGTTCTACAATAGGCTCAAGACTAGTCCTTCATACCTACACAAATATCATGATCAAATATATATGAAACACAATAACTTTCTCATGTTGAAATAAATATTGAAATTAAATTTATTACTATACTAAACACATACACAACTCACAAAAATTATGACATTTCAAGGAATTTAATAAAATATCTTAAATGAAAGACACAACTGATATATATATATATATCTGTGTGTGTGTGTGGAATTCCTTCCAAGGTGCCTACTCATTATTCTTGAACTCACCCACACCCAATAAAAATGTACCACGAACATATTTTCTAATAACTCTTAGGTTTTTTACACAATAGTTGACTAGGAATCTTATACCCTTACTAACCATAGATATATAAGGAAAAAAATAAAACAAAAAAAATAAAATTAAAAAATGTGATAAAAGAAAACATAATATAGTAACAATTGTGACCCATTTCATGCATTTAAAATGAAATAGGATCTAGACGAGGAAAGGAAAGCTAAAGAAACTAAAATATAAATAGATAAATAAAACCCCATTATGTAAATACTCTAGTGTCTTTGCTGGTACCACCAAAAAATCCATAATCCTCATATCACAAGATATATGTTTCCCAAATCCCAATCCATGATTCCTAATCATGAATTCGGACCATGAATGAAGATTCACATGTAGGGTGAGAGTAATAAAAACTAATAGGTTTCCACCAATGCATCCTTAAATGGAGTACATAAGTATAGTTGGTGTCTACCAATATAAATTCAAATGCACAAGAAAGTATAAACAATCAAATGTTGGGAAATAATTTTATAACTCCATAAAAATAGGCCCTGGTCATAGTTACATCAGCTTCATTCAATAAAAATTATCCTAATTTATTTTTGGAGGGATCTAGTGCTATAAATAATGTTGGTGAACATGTCTCCCAAAAATCATAAGGAATCATGTCGGATCGGGCCACAATGTTTTCACATCCCAACCCCATCAAGGGCCAGACCACAAGATCATCAGACCTTGTCTCAGTTATATGTCAGAACACATGCCTTTTATAACCTGATTTTACCGTGGGTTGTGCTATAAGGGCTTCATACACCAAATTCATCCAACTCAGGTCTATCTACCATGTCATCATGCACCTGACCATTTCCTAGGTCAATCATTTCGTTTCTTGCACACTTCCTTATAAGGTATAACCATATCACAATATTACCCTGATTCTAAATAATAGTTTAAATACATCCAAAAGACTCAATATCACCAATATTATGGTAGAATTCATATTGTAAGAGGATAATATTATCATGAGACTCATTATCAAAATACAAGTATATTTGATCAATATAAAACGGGGTATGAAATTTTTCATAATCCTACATAAGTAATCAAGCATTATATATGGGTTCCTCGGTTACCAATACATACATACTATTACTCTCAATCATAGGAAATCATAGTATTCGATTTAATATATAATATTAAAAAAAACTTGTTTATTTTAGTGCATAATATTCAATAAAATGTACTATGTTAACCTTGATGACAGAAAGTTCTCAAATTCACCATGGAATCAAAACATGAACTTGGTTTCACACCCATTATATAAATTTAAAAATCCAAGTAACCCTAGAACATATTCCAACTCAATAATATCATGTTTATAGAATGATATTCAAGATGATTCGATGTCCAAGGGATTATACCCAAACAACCATTACTCTATGAATCTTCCAACATTGTTATATATGAGAATAATCGAAGTAGGTGACATAATTTCACTTGATCTTACACTATTCTAGAAAGGATGTGTAAATACATTATTATATTGAATCACTGTAACAACCTAGGATATTTGAAGAAGAAAACTATATTTGATAGTGTATATGACATGCAACCCCAAGATTAAAATAACCACAAAATATTTAAATATGGTTATTACAACATAGTTTTTAAAGTACTGATAATGAATATGATTATTTAACATATAAAAAATATATAATGTTACTACTCAATATTAATGTATTTAGAAAAGTTTTGTAAATAATAAGCTGATTTTTTGTTATTTACTTTTATTCATAAAAATATATTTATATAAAAATGGGTTTTATTTCATTTTTGGGAGAAAATAATATAATTAAATTATTGAAAATTTAGGAAATTTTATTTAATAATAATAATATAAGTGTTGAATCTATAATATCAGAATTATTTTATACTATTGTTTTTTAATTTTTTTAGAAATTTTATATTTTTTAATGAATATTGAATAAATATTCATTTTTATTGAAAATTATATTTTGTATTGAAGTGTTCTAAAAGTCATGATATATATTGGATTATTTTTAAAATTTATTTAGTTTATTTCAATTAAATATAATCCAAGTATAGTCCTTGTAGTTTATTTTAAAATTAAATTAAAAAAAACATTTTTATACATTAAATGACATTTTTGGAAAATTATTTTATGTCACATTTTATAATTTCAATTTCAATTTTTATTATTCCATTTTTTGAATTTAGTAATAAAATTTTATTTTCGTATTTTTAATTAGGTGGCCCAAATTTGGTAAATAGGTAACTTTTATGTTTTTTCACTATGAATAGTAACTATAAAAAATTATTATCACTTTGGTAAGGGTATATTAGTTAATTAAGTATAATAATATTGTGACGAGGACTAAAAATTGCCCAAAAAAATACCTTTATCATATTAAATGATTTTATTTATTCTATTTCATTCCAATTCATGAATATATGACCACATGGAGAAATATATTTTTGACATTTACCTCTATAATATTTAATCTAATGGTAATGAAAAAAAATCACTTTCTTATTTTTAGTAACTGTAATATTTTTTAAGGAGATAAAAAAATTATTCTTTACTATTAATGATAATCTGAAATAGAAATGAGTTTTTTGATCATGATAAATTATTTACAAATATTTCTAATGATGAAATTACTTTAATTGGTTCTATAATGTTGAAACAAGATTTATTCAATTATTAAAAAAATAAACCATTTTGAAAGTATTAACAGTAATATATATTGAAAGAATTAATAGGTTACATGAATTTTTTAGATATTTATAATATTTTTCTAATCTATGATATGATTTTATTATAATTTCAATATTGTAATGTTGTTTTCAAGTCAAATAAAATGAATTGTTCAAAAAATTAATTCAGCACTACAACAATGAGTTTTAAACGCTCTAGTATTGGGAATTTAACAAGACATATAATGTATTATCATAAGAAGCATTGTTAATGGGCAGTATATAACAGAAATTGAAAAATGTTCTATTAAATCCCTCTTAAACATTACCTTTTTGGCACTTATAAATTCATACTTTATCGGAGAAATAAAAACACTCTTAAAGGGGGGTAACATTATTTTTTTTCAGTCCACCATGAGACAATCCCTTTAAGACACTTCCATGACTTCATTAAAAATCCCCCCTAATAATGTTTTCACCCCACCAAATCATTAATATAACTTCATTAATTTTTATTCCAAAAGGCAGTCTTGGATTTGAACCCTACACCTCTACTTTGAATATGGAACACCTTTACCATTTTACCATGTTGTTTTATTGTATATTTAATGACATTCTTATTTATTTATATATATATACACATATATTTTATATTTATATATATATATATATTAATTTCGAAATAAATTTATAAAATATGTTTGTATGTGTGATATATATATATATATAGTTAAATATATTACATATTATACTAGGTTACTTAAAATACAGTAGAATATAAATATATTTATATTTCTTAATACACACATATATGTTTATATAATCATTATATATATATATTTATATATTTTTATAATGCTAAAAATGGTTAGACATTTTTTAATACATTTATAGAGTACATATTTATTTACATATATTAGAATATACATATACATGTGTATTGGGAAATTACAGACACACACTTGCTTATATATAATCATTAGTTATATAGGTATATATATACATATTAATTCATTTTTATAATGTAAATAAAAGGAATAATTTTTTATATTAAATGAAATGAGTCTTAAAAATTTATTTTATTAATATAATAATACATTTTTATGTAAATATTTTTAAATATGTATTTATACAAGTTCTTTATTGTAATTTGATATAAGAAAATATGAATTAATTTAACAATAAATAAATAAATTTTTTTCAAAATTAAAATATTTCAAAAAAATTTATTAATATGATTGTAATCACTAGAAATTCATTCCCCACATGAAATGGGAAGAAGGCGTCCTTAAATGAGGCTAAAAAATCCATCAAATGTTAAACAATTAGGTTACCCAAACTAAAAACTCAGTTTTGGAGGCCTTATTGGCGTTTTCTAGCCTAAAAATGATATTATAGGTTCCACTAGGTCACTACTGTGTAGATATAATCACTAAAAATGCTTTTAAATGTTGTAGCTCCCAAATGGACACCATGATAAAAGTTGTGACTGATTGAATATCAATTATTACCTTTAAATTATCATAGACAATTGATTAAATCATTTAATTTTTATATTGTTCAACAATTAATAAAATACTATTACTTGATAATAATTATTACATTATTAGTTAATAATATTTTTTGTTATTTTATATGCCATTTCACTAAATATATTATATATTAACTGTAAATTCATATTTATAAGTATCTAAAACATATTTAAATTTACATTTATTTTAAGATAATTTTTAAAATATTTTTTTTAAATATATGCGTTATTGGAGAAAGAATAAAAATTAATAAAGGGTGGGTCTTTATGATCGATTTAAAAAAACCATTGATAAGGGGAATCCTTTATAAGCATTTTTTTTCTAGACATAATAACGTACTACACTATATCAATTATTTTTATTGAAGAACTAATATAGGGGGTCCTATTTTAAAATAATTACAAGCACTGATAACGATCCCCCTTCAATAATAATTTTTTAGTGCTGTTAAGGACCCCCTTTGACAGTACTAAAAAATTGTAGTTAAAACACCCATTTAACCATAAAAAAATTATATGTAAAATTCCCCACATTAACATAACTTTTTTTAGTTCTAATAAATTGGTTCATTAACAACACTTATAGATAGTACATTTTAATCCATAACATTGGATAAAACATGTTTTTTAGTAGTTATTAATGTTTTTATTGATAAATGTTTCTTTATTAAATGGTTTAAAATTACTAGAAACACTCTTTTACAACATGATCTAGTTATATAGTTGATAATACCAACCATGATCTATGTACTAGGAAATTTTTGTTTTATATTAACTATTATGGCATTTAAAAAGAAAAAATATTTTAATCTAGTAATTTTTAAAAAGGCTTAACGTGTCTCAAAATAAATAGATATGTGTAATGCCCAATCTAATCATTTATAATTTTTAATTGATGAACATATTTTTAACCAAAGTCATCGTCTATTATAATTATGTTAGTTTGGGGGCATTTATTCCAGGAAAAATAACTATTATTAGATTAATATTTGTTGGCATTCCTAATGTACCCCTCCACACACTTATAAAAGAGAACTTCCTTTACATGTTTCATCACACATAAAAATAAATTTGGATCATCTAATACCAACCCTAATACCATTCTTAATTACCTTCCCAAACTTTAGAATACTATTTTTTATTTCAAACAACTCATTGTTTTTATTTTTTTGTAATCCTAAATAAGTTCTCTGAAGATGAGGAGTTGTTATTAACCATTATTTTTGTTTTATTTATTCTTCCATCCCCCAAAAATATTATTTATCCATAAGGATTTACAAAAATATATTATATATCATATTCTGATATATTATTTTTTTATCATTACCTACATCCATATTCACTTCTGTAAAATGGGAACCAAAACCCTTATTTGTGTCTACAACAAACTAACGACACACGAACTACTGTAATTTGTTTTCCAATTCCACCTATCAAGGGTGGTTATAATAATATATTTAATATATATATATATATATGATATTAATTACATATTTATCAATCTATAAAGGAAATATGTGACCTATATTTTGATCATTTCATTCACTAAAAAAGATAGCGTGTTTCGTGCGTATATTTGGACTACCACCTCCAAGAAGCAATACGATTTTTTTTCAACACCCCATCACATGGATAATATAGATAAATTTATTTTATGAAATAATAATTAATTTTTTATATAATTATACTTATATAAAGGAAAAATGAAACATACCTTCATTTCATCATGATCATTAAAATATGGAAATGATACTCATGCGTGTGTATGGCCGACCATTTCCATGATTGTCAAATAATTAATTTTTTATAAGCATAATTAAGGGTTGGTTTCAAAATTATAATTGAGTTATAAAAACAATAAATATATAATAATTATTACTCCATAGATTATGTATCAATAATATCTTGGGAATTAGTGAATTTAAGAAATTAATATTAGACATATCATCCAAATATCATTAAAAGTCAAATGTAAACTCATTTGATTATGTAATTTTATATAACATGGTATTAAATAAAAAATTAATAATGAACATGAAAATGGTTCATAGTAATTTAAACAATGAACATATTTTTATTATTCTGGAGTTATGGAACGTACATAATGATTCATAATCGAGTTAATGCTTCTTCATCTATAATTGTATTCTTCATTACTTATGTTATGTTATACACCTATCTAATTTTATGAGTTGTATATACTAACCACTTGAATTTATATATATGAATATATTTATATGAATTTTATTTAATGTTTAATTTGATGTTATTTCATTCATGATGATTTTTTTACAATGATACAAAAGTGGTGAGGGGTTTATGGTTCAATATTATTTCAATCAGAATTATTAATGTTTGAATTTCCATTTAAGAAAATTATATTACAATTAAAAATATAATTATTTGATTTTTTTATCTACTATTTATACATGAAATTTTCATGTAAATTTATTGTTCTCCTCTCTTTGGTACTTAAATGTTTTAATAAAATGTTTTTTTTATTAAAATATTACTTTATTTTTATTTTCAATAGAAAATCGTTTTTCTTTCATATAAATGTTTTCTAAAAGTTATTTCAAGAATGTTTTTAATATTATCATATGATTTTGGTATTCAATTTTTTCCATGTTTTTATTTTTATAATGTTTTTTAAATGAAATATTTTTATTATCTTCTAAAGAAGGTATGGTTGAAATTTTTAATGTGGAAGGAATGTATTCTTTTAACTTTTACAAAAACAACATACTATTCTACCAGTATGACCACTCAATTCATTTAATATTCTTTTATGAGTTTTCATAGATCGTTTGAAGGAAAATTATTTCTATAATATTTTTGAAATTTAAATATTTTAATGTAGTTAATTTAAATTGAAATAGGTAATTTTCTCAACAAATATTCAATGTAATATTTTAAAGCCCCTCACATAAATTAATTCACCATTTCATGTTACAGATTTCATCTAAATTATTATTATATTTATCTTTTGTATATAACTATATCATTATCCATTTGGTTTATGGGGATAATACATGGTTTATTTTCGTTTACCAAGTTCATTTATTATTATTTTTTTCAAGATATTATGATACTTGATTTTTTACATTTTTGTTTCCACATTTATTTATTATTATTATGTCTTATAATTGATTCATGTTTTGGAACACAAAATAAGGAATATTTTATCCTGGGTGCACCCAGATATCACTCCAATTAATTATTTTGTGTCAATTGATATATTATGTATGGGAATATAGAGTAATCTAAATTTGTTAGGGGAAACTATCCACCATGTGATGTTATCTTAGAAGTTATCTTGGAGTTACGGTTATTTCATGTTATATATTTATTCAACATTCCAATTTTTCTGATATATTATGATAAATTTTTAATTTTATTATTATCCCATGTGACTACTAACAATCCTTTTATTTTATGATATTATTTTGTCACTATATATCATATTTACTCCCTTGTTTGTATTTATATCTCACCCATTTCATGTGTGTGTTCACTCGGTTATCATATACAATATTAGAATAAGAATAAGACTTAAGAACATTTTATGGTTAATAAAAAATCTTATAACTTATTTTCTTATTATTATTTAATGTAGCTTTTATCTCCATGAAAATAGGCCTCATGAGTTGTGGGGTCTAATAATTAAAATTTTAAATTGAACAAAAATTAGTACTATGTGTAATGTCTTGTGTATCTTGACATGAAATCAGAGAAAGGTACAAATATTTTTTAAAATTATTTTTAATATGTAACATTAGTAAAAACCCATGGGATAAGCTATATATATGAAGACACCCTAAAGTTTTTGTGTGGAATATATTTTGCATATTTCTATGAAATAAACCCACATATGAATACTATAGTTGGACATGGTTTTGAAGCATATGCATGTAAATATAATTAAACCACAAAAGAATTATTTGATTGTATAACAAGCATTATTCTAATACATTGTGAGTGTACCCCTACAACACACTTTGTTTGACACTCATGAGGGATATGTCTGGGTTAATTCACATTTTATCTATGAAGTATTATAATAGAATAATGAATGTTAAAAAATATGATATACCATAATTATATGTGATTAAAAAAATGTGTTTGGGGTTTATAATTATGTGATTTATAATAAAATTATGTCCATAGATACTGATTATTAGGTTTTACGTTATTGATTTATTAGATGATTTTGTATTTTTTGGTTAATTTTATTGTATAGAGACCATTAGTTTTATTAGGTTTTTTGTTAGATTCATTTTTTTAGGAATAATTCCATTAAATTTTTCGAAATATGTTTGAAATATTTGGTACAAAACAATTTATCTTAACATTGATGTCATGGTTAATTATGATTATTTTATTCTGTAATAAAAATATCTATGTTAAGGCATAGTGGTTAAAATGGAATTTGATTATTAATGTAATTTTTGAGAATGGTCATTATATATTTGGAATCATTATTGGAATCTTAATAATATATTTTTTGAAATTTAGAAATCTGAAGGCAACAATACAACCCTGTTGCATCCAGTAAGGCAATGGGGACTGAACCCACAAATGAAGGCTAATAATGACGAATTATTTACCACCGGGATATAAGATTTCTTATATAGTATTAAAATTTTACATAAAATATTTGATCGATAAATATTAAAATTATATTGGTAAAAATATTATAGGATAAAATAATTTTCAATTCAGTATATTTAAATGAATAGTGAAACATTAAAAGCTGTTCTGTTGGGATGATTTATATATAACCTTTAATATTATCATAGATTATTATTTTGTGGAAATGAAATGAAAATTTTGTGGTATTAAGTTGATCATTATTATATTACATTTTATGATAAAGCAATTATTTCATATTAGGTTTATTGATGTAATTTAGGATTTTTATTTATGGAAGGATATACGTTGAACCTATTAAACTATTTTCTAAATTTTGAAGTTAAATATATTATTCATTTTGGATATTATCTTTGTAGGGGAAAATATTTTAATTAATGATTAAATATCATGGGAATATCTAGTTATCCTTTTTTCAATTATTTGATTCATTACAAGTTTATTTTACTGATTTAGCCCGAAATATTCATCTTGAACACTTTTTGTAATGAGTAAAAGACGAGATTGTGGTGAAAATAGGTTAAAGAATAAAATACACATTTCATATATTTTCCCTAATGTTATTATTATATATGTTATTGTTATTTATAAACTCTTGTAAAATAATCATAAAAAATATTGTCATATTAAATTTATTTATTATGAATCAATGGTATTATTACCCACCACACATTTATTGTTTAGTGATCCTTAACCTTCTCTTAACTTTATTCTCTATAACTCTCTATTAATACGTTGGTATATTTTTCTTCTCCATTCCTATATTTTCTCTTCCCATTAATTTTATCCTATTAGGAAACCTAGTTTTTTTAATAAGATTCAAAATTCCCTTTTTTCCTTTTTAAGAGAGTGTTTTGTTAACCCTTTTTACAATTTGATATTTCAACAAAGGTATTTGAAGATGTCAAAACCATAATTATTTTGATCAAAATAAAATTGAATGGATACATTTTAATAATGGGGGTACAATGAAACAATCTAATATTTTAAAAATGAAAATTGGGTAAAATATTTTATATCAGACAGAAGATTGATCCTAAATGAACTATAAAATTTTTAAAAATGAAAATTATAACAAATTCGATAAATTGGAAAGTGTGAATAAGATTAAATGCTATAGAATATATCTCTAACTAAATATAAAAATAAAAATAAATTTATTGTTAAATTTATAGTAAATATTCACTAAATTTTTGGTAAATTAATTTTATTCTTAAAAAATATGTTTATTTCAAATATGGGTTTTATTAATTCGTAGGAGAAAATACAATAATACTTTATATAAAATTTTTAAATTTATTTTTATAAAACATATTAAATTTTTGAAATCATCATATCAAAATTATCTTTTGGGGTAATTTTGAAATTTTTCTATAATGTTTAATTTTTCAATGGATAGTGAAAAATAGTGATATTAATTAGAAACTACATTTTATTTACATATTTCTATAAATTAATATTCTATCTTGTATTAGTTTAAAAGTTCAATTAGTTTATTTTTATTTAATGTAATTTTATTTTAGTTCTTTTAATTAATTTAATATTTTAATTGTTAAGATAAATACATTTTTATACATAAAATCTAATCTATCTGAAAAATCTATTGTCTTCATGTTTTGTGGGAATAATTTTAAATTTTATTTTTTCACTTTTGTTTTTGAAAATAATAATTATGTGCTATACACATTTCCAATGAGTATTTTAGAAATATGGATACTATGAATAAATATTTATATACAGTGCATGATGGACTTGGAGGTTTTATTAATGAAGGATAGTGTATAGGAATTGATATTTTAATAAATAAATGGGTTTAATTTTATCATATCCACTAATATTTTTTCTAAGTACACATGGGATCCCTTCCCAAAAGATAGGCCAGCCAAGCCATCCATATATCCATCTCAACCGAGAAACATGATAGAGTAGGACTCAACCATGACCTAGGAGTTAACCAAGTAGACTACCTAATAGAGATAGTGGGAAATTATAGCTCATGTTGTGCATTAATAGGTGTGTATGGGTGTTCTTATGTAGGCCCTATAACTGGAGGGCATAATAGGTGAGGGTGTGGGAGCATTTATTATAAGTAAGAATCCCATTTTTGTCTGGAGGTGATACTAATACAGAATAATTAATTAAGTATCTCAATTTCATAGGAAAAATAATTTTGGGAATGGAAGATAGTGGGAACTGTTCCACCACCTAAAAAGAATATCAAAATAACTAGATCCGTCTAATCAAGATAGTCCAATCCATCCATTTTGTTCGTGTGTTGTCATTACATCCACACACCTACAGTTCTCACGGACACCCTTGGTTGACATTGGGAGTCGCACCCATCATCGCCCACATGATCGCTCGACAACAACCATGTAAGCATTCTATGAGAATAAATTTGAGGCAACCAATAAAAAATTAATGTGTCTAAGGAACGCAAGCAATGGAATATGCATGCATGATTTATTTGGACGAACTGAGAAGTGAGATAATATTTTGTGAATCCACTCTTATAAACCGCAAGAGTCCATCATAAGAGCGATCTCATGATCAAATGATGATGATTATGTGATGAAATGAGGATTCAATTGAATCATATCATAGAAATCATTGATGCAAGTGGATCCCATAATTTTCTTTCATTATATCCACACATGAAACTTTTAGTAGTGGTACATTCATATACAAGAAACCAACTCTTGTGAAAAATAAAAGAATACATGTGAATCCCTCTATGACTGTCTAGATTGTTACTCCATAAACAACCTACAATCTTGCGATTCCCTAGATCCGACCATGATAATCCATCAAAAAATGACCTAGAAAAAATCTCATGAATAAAAAATGAAAATTTGACACCCTTGGAACTATTTCATGTAGCTTCGACAACCATCATGTGTTACGTCACATGATGATATATTGTGTTCTTGTGTTATTGATCCTGTGAACCCTCCACTGCGTCAAGCCATTGCATGCAGCATCAACCTCATACAAAGTGATGATATACTTGGACACCACATCCTATATCAACGAGTACCACCCCCATAAAAAACACATGTGATTATGGGATAGGAAGGAGAGTTGGCGTAGTGAAAGGAGGTGAAGATCATAGGATAGAAAACATTAACTACATCTATAAAAGGAAACTTCTAGGTAATTGATAGTTTTTTTCACATGAGCCCTGTAAGGGATGACACCACAAAAATCCATCAAATGATCACATTAATATAACTGGATCACATGATGAATATGAAATAATTTAAACATTCTATAATGTGAATAATTCTTGTGAACCCCCATTCATGTGGGATTCCACCTTTCGATTTAGCTTACTAAGAATATAGATACTGATACATTCTTTTGCACTTGTGATTACCCCTTGTACACCTACATCCATTCATGTGGATCCATTTTGCACCCCCAGTTCATTTTTGAAAACACACTATTAGTTCAGATGTTGACATAAGTAATTGAACCTATATATATGTTATAGTGCCTGACCTTGGATATTGGCAGAACATATACAACTGCCTATGAAACCAAACAAATGGTAGATACAATTCATCCATGTTGTCCTGAAGAGGGAACCACCATAGGCCTCAGTCTCAAGATTCTTTCATACAGCCCTAGACATGGATACATTGACCTATATCACACATACATGATCTTTTATGGTTTATAGAACCCTTACCAATACCCCATCAAGGTCATTGAATTGTAAAAATGATTAATCATCACGTTATTCCATCTTGTGGGTACCCCATTTTCATGTATATAAACTAAAGGGTAATCCCACATTTTGTAACACAATCCCTCATAGGTGTGGCAGTGAAGTGAACCCAGTATCCATGCACTCTCCTTCTATGAAAAAAATATCCATATTTTCTTGAGTCATAAACCATTAGAAAATGAAACATCAAAACATAGACATCCATGAGATAATAAATAGGTTTGTGAGGCCCCACCTCATGATTAAATGAAGGTCATACAAATGAAAGAATCATTACTATTATTGAAATTCCCTTAGTTGTACATGGATGTATCACATTTATCATAAGAAAGACCATGTACATGTTTCTTTAAATACAAGAGCAACCTTGAAAATTATGGTTTCTCAGGAAACAATTGATTAGCATGTCATCATTATCACATGACTGCCTTTTGAAATTCTAGGTTGATCGTTTGATAGTTTATTGAAATGTCATAAATTCCTTGTGATAGTCACATGACATGTTATCATTTTCATGAAACAGGCAGATGATATGTTGTTTTATCATGTAAATGATCATAAACTTTTCTTCTTGAATCCTGGAATGAAATTCAAGAAAAGTCAGTTGACCATGTGAAGCATCTTAGGAATTTGAACATTGATTTTTTAAGAATCTAGTACATGTAATGTAGACCCCCTCAGATTGTACTTCTTTGTCTGACTGACACCCTAGACATGAACAATAAAAAATAATGGATTATTTTTCATAAAATCAAGGGATTTATAGTAGAAAACCAGGACATATTGGGAAGAACCCATATTACATGTCGACTCAATCTAGTAGACACACTCAAAATGTTCTAGTAGACCCCTAGCCATGTACTATTAATAGTTTTCTCTAATTTTAAGGGTACATTCCTTATTTGGTTATGGTAATGTACTCATGCAACCATATTTGGGTCATTACCTTGGACCAGACCTCTCTCCCATACTATGTATAAAAAATAGACCTTTTAGGGTTGCTATATCTCTTTATATGTCACATGATAGGGAATGAATATTCCAATGGGAATCGGTCATGGTATATTCCCATAGAATTCCTGAAACCATGGGGAGAACAATAAGGCCCTCATGTATGATCACCCATAAAAACCTTCAGTAGTTTAGTGGGTTAAAAGAACAATTAAAACTTATATTCATTTTATAAACATGTTATGTTGGATTCCTTCTTAAGGTCTGCGATCCAATGGGAATCAACCTTGTTGTAAGCTTCTCCATGTCCCAAATATTATTAACTAATGGGACTGAATTCTCCCATGATACTATAATATTTTATTAGAAAATATCATGTCATGGATGAGTCAATATATGAAGACAATGATTCTTGTTATAAATATGATACATGGGATTCCTTCCTAGGGAAGGAAATCTATATCATATCTCTCATTAGACAAATAATCATTCCTCTCAAAGGGAAACATAAATGTGTAAGCCCCATGTAAATATTCTCTAATACAGTGTGTCTGATCATCCAATCTCTCTTGTTTTTCACACCAAGCATGACTCCTGTGTGATTATAGATTGGTGATTATTCTTCTAATAGCATGATTGGTGTGTCCTCGGTCCAGTCCCCTCATGATGATGTAAGTTTTTTAAAACATCTCATTTACTTAAAGGGACATATTCCCAATGATGTAATTCATCTACAACTTATATATGTAATTACCTCTCAAATAATTTGTTGTTGTATATTTCCGGACACATAAATGGACTATTTAGAATCTTATTCATATAGTAACAAGATACATAGGATGCCTTATCAAGGGTGATCGTTATATTTAATTCTTTATTGCATGATGTTAAACTGCATGGATTTTTCTAGTCACGTGACCTTAAATTATTTCAAATGAACTATTTGGGTTTTGATTCTAATTTTCATATGATATTAAGGATTTCACATTGAGGTTTACACCCATCTCTAGAACAAAAACCGCCTTATGGGATAATAATAAACGTTAGAGTTCCCAACCATGTCTATAAAATAAATCATCATAAATAAATGAGTTATTGATATAGAAACCATGATATTCACACTGTTGTTCATTTCTATACATTGTATCAATCATGTTATTTATGTAAGGGTAAATACAACCTTATTAGTTCCTCAAAATGATTTCACAACCATATCTTAAATCAATAATAGAGTCATGGAGTAGGAAAAATTTTATACCAAAAGGTTGTGATTAGCTCGACCTTCCATTATTTCGGATAATGTGTGTTCATATGTTTCGATGGGAATGATACCCCAAAGTACAATATACCTTTTTAAATAATTCATGTTCTCAGGAACGAATGTGGGAAATATTTTGAGTTCTTATTCGAGTCGAAAAATGGTGAACTCGATGTAAATTATTATAAAATCATTGGAACTAACAAAAATAATCCATCAAATCAAAAAAAGGCCATATATTCTTAAAAAGAAATTGGTTAAATATATATGAATTTATTTAACTATTTAATCCCTTTAAAGGGTCATAATGGATAGATCGTCTAGTTCGGGTCATGCCATTATTTTTGGTATTTTACATCAAAATTGGTAAAACATACATGTATTATTTTTTAACTACATTTTACATGACATAAAAAGGATGTAAAATCTATTTATCCTTTAAATTTGAATGTAATTGACTGAAGATGTACTCTTATATATGCTTCTTCACTAATATTTTGTCTTGTTTCTGCATTGGGTCATTCAAAATTCCTAACAATCAAAATGACATCCTCGAATGTTCCAAGGGATTTTGTGACATCGTAAATAACTACTTAGGCCCTGAGGATGCATCATACATCATCACCAATAAAAACCCTCCAATTAATTTTTGTGAAGGACTTCATACAATATTACCACATCAACAACACTATCATGAATTTTTAAATGACTAATTAAATCATCAAAAGAAAAATTTCCACCAATCCCCTTTCCCATAATAGGTCATAGAATATAGAGTGTCCCTTTTAACAACATTCAATTATTTTTGAAACATATCCCAAGAGATTAGAAACACATAAATTCACTACCTATGGGAGGTGGATGAGGACATTAACCATATCAACTCAATCACTTGAGAGATACCTTTTAGGGATTAAATTTGTTCTACTCATTATCACCAACATATGACCATGATTCCATGAAGAGCTAAGGAGGAACTTCTGCCAAAAAAACCCGTCCAATTTGGAGAATTTAGTATGAGAAACTTATAGGTGTTTCCAATAAATATAGATCTAGAGTAGGCATATAACACAATTAATTGAAATAGGTCTATGGCCCACCTGTGCCTACTAAAAAAAGAACAAAAGAAACCCCAAATCATAACTATCCATGAGTCTCAGACTTTATCATAGCTTGGCTTGATGATTTTAGAATCTTAGGGATCACTATAGCATGTAAATATGGGGGAATTATTATCATATTATACCATGAGATCATATTCACAGTGGGAACTAACCCACCAAATGGTACTATAGACACTAACTCAAAAAATGTTATTAAGGGCACCAAATCCTCTAATTGAAAAATGGAAACCAACCACCAAATGACACTTTTGGAACCCCCCCCCCCCCCATTGACATATTGAGATTCGACCCACCAATTGGTACAACATGAACCATCCCAATAATTGGAATATCGGGAAGTGACCCATCGAACAAGATACTCTATTGAGGATGAGAAACATCCCAATTATTTATCCGTAAATATAATATATTACAAATCTAAGTAAAAATCATTATATTCAAATGTGCACACTCATAGAAATCATAATGATATCAACCTATACCCTTTTCATTCATAGATGTGTGGGGTACCTTATGCCCTTAGAAAAAGAGAAGAAGGTCTTGACGGTATCCTTCATGCATCTAAATAAGATGTTACCAATCAGTTATGTATTTTAGAGGGTAAATATAATAGATCATGTGTCTAGTGGAAGTAGTGGATTCATTATTAGGGGTCCCTTTCAGGACTCACATAATCATCTTCTCAAGTAACCATTGATATAAGAGATAGGGTTATAAAGGATCCTAACATTCAACTACTTGGGGATGAAAAAGAAATTTATTCAAAGGGAAAGGTCACTAAACTCCATTAAGAGAACATGGATCTCCATGAAATAATTGTGGTAATGCTTCTAGAATTTCAACCCTGAAAAAATATACACATATATTCCTATAGATTCCAACCATATAGTTATGTTCCCCAATCCATAGTTACGGTGGAATTCCCATATTTTCCATCCCCTCATTTGGGAAAATCCATACACAATTCCACCTATCTACATCCCATAAGGAAGTGGGAATTTCCATATTCTCAAGACCCCCCATCCAAACGGCTAGGGAAATATCCATATTTTCCCATTCCTCATCAAGGGTATTTTAGATACCATCCTACCGTTGTCACTTCCATGAATAATCTAGGAGTATTGTAATTAATCAATCCATGGGGAGAACATGAATCATCAAAGACCCCCATGGACACCATAACTAATCCTAACCTAATTAATATTGAGCCTCTATAACATAGACTCCAAACATAGTCATGCGCACATTCCATCTATGGTATAGATATCACGTAGGAGAATTACTATGGTCTCCCCTCAATTAAAGATACACATTCAAGGGTTTATTTATTCAAATCAAAACATTTCTCTGGGTACATTGATTATTCCATGCATAATGGTTTGATAGATATCCCAATAAGAATAAATTTGAGTGATGTATGAGTGACAGGCCATGAAAACAACATACCCTACCCGCGACATGCCACACACACAATCAAAGGATTATTTTATGTTAAATATTGGCTTTAATTTCAGATGGAAGATAGGGTTCTTTAACCACATACACCTAAATCCCCACCCAATTCATCTTAGTACTTTGAATAGAACACAAAAGTTATGTAAAAGATCATGGGATTCAGACCACCAAAGGATTTGTGTCCCTATGTCAAAAAATCATTGAAGAAATCATATTCCATCCAAAAAACGTCCCCATTTATATTGATTACAAAATGGAGTATGAGTTTGTATATATCCATGAAATAAGAATACAAGTGAGGAAATATTGATTGGATATGAAAATTACATACCTTACCATCTATATCTCAAGAAAATAGTAGTGAGCTACTTTGTTTTTAAATATTGGATTGATAAATTGATTAATGAAGGCTTAATAGACTTAAAGGATCACAAAAATCATGTAACATGCATAAGAGTCATGAATGATCCATTAGAAAAGTCCCTTCCTTGATAGGATAGTCACCTTAATCCTTACCTCATTATGTTACACTACATGGCTATCACTCTATAATGTTTATGATAAACTACATTACCACAACCATTCTACAAGATGTTAATATGTAGAGTTAATGTCTTAGACACAATATGTTAAATTTGTAAGACTATCATCATAGTCACATGATTCTAAACTACAGAACCACATCCTAGTTGTATGATGATTAAACTACATGATATGTACTAATTGAATGAATTTAAAATGAACATCTGATGATCAAGTCACATAATGATGAACCGCATGGCCACATCCTTACAACATGATATTAAACTACACGGATGACATCCCATCCACAAGACATTAAACAAAACAACTGATGTACTATTCACACGATTCTATATTACATGACCACATAAAAACTTCATGATGATTAATTTTCAAGATACATTCTAGTCATATGATGTTAAACAACATGATATATCACTCTCTCCTGATTCCTAACTAGACAACCACGTCCTAATCATATTACGTTAAACTATATCATATCATTCATACTATATGATGTGAAACTTCTTGAAACACATCCCGATCATAAGATGGTAAATTTTTATGACATATAAATCTATGGGGGATATCATCAGAATCAAGTCAAATTGATTGTAACTACATGTACAACAGATGTAGAAAAATCTCGATCCTAGCTATATCACAAAATCCCCAATACCACTAATTCAATTATTGAGTGATTTATTTATAGGAAAACTCCATGAACACATGAATCTAGATATAAAGGTGACCATATTAATGTGAAATGTGGTAGACCAAAGGGAGAAGGCTCATTTCCCAATCCGTTCAAATAGACACTGCTAAAATATCCAACATCAATGATTGGGAATCATAGATCCATTCACATGGGAAAAAATGACATCAACATATTGAAAAAGGTGGATAAGGGTGGGAGTACTTTTCCAATTCAATCAAAAATATAATCCAATGTGTCTATGAAGCTGAGATCATGGGGGCACATATTTTTGTACCTAACCTGTTGATGTGCCAGTTCTTTATGACATCAATAGAGGAGCTTCTCCAGTATATTCTAGTGAACTTGTAGAGACATTAATATATTCCTATATTGATATCAAGAGAATTGAAACACACAAATTACTATGAACATGTGGATGTTATAGAAAAAAGAACATATCCTTGCTCCAATTAAGGGAGACTATCAATATATTTTAGTAATGGAGGTGACATATTACAAGGGTCTTATCGCTGTTTCGACTGAGGATCACCTGATGAGAGAAGAAAAAGCCTTTGGATAGGATCATATTCTTATCTAAATAGACTGTTGATGTACACAAATGGCATAGTATTTATCTCATTTACCATTTTGAGCAGGGATCACTGGGTTAGAGTGGAACATGGCTTGGAAAAAACTAATATTCTTGTCAAAAAACAATAGTTTCTTACTCCCAAGGTTCCAAACCGGGCTTATATCCCCATTACAATTGGGGATCACTAAGAGATAGAGGACATGCCCCAATATAGGCTCATATTCCCTTCATTTTATCTATTTAAAATATCCTAGTATCATATAGCGGAAGTCTCATTCTTATACCCCCATTTGGAGGTCCCTTGTTATATAAAGATGTGGAATGCATATACAAACCATGTTGAGATCTCCAATTCAATCATGATTGTCAAAAATACTCTAACAACAACCTATATGTTTTCTCATATCCCATCCAACAATATAATAGAATGTTTGAATACTACTGCAGCATCTAATTATCAGGATCTTATTGTTTTAGAACCATAAGTTTATCATTATTGTTTATTTTCATTTATAGATTAGTCTCATTTCCCTTGTAAACCCCACTAGGTTAGTTATCATATTATGACCATGATGAAAAATGAAGCTCATATCCCATACATGCACAATACCAATGTTCTCAATACCTTTAGTCACATTTATGCAACATATAAAGTGTTCATCAAATCATCGTCTAGATAATAAGGTAATAATTACATTGAATTTCCTCCACACAATACAGTTATGTTAAATTTCAAGAACTATAGGCTTGATATTAACCATGTTCAACCTCCCTAGGGTGATATATCCCACTAAATCAATATAATTTCCTTTCCCTGACTCCTCTTTATGAAGAGGTTCTTAAAACATAGGCACCATTATATAGAATGGTTCATGAAATACCAGGGAAAACCATATATTATGCAATATCAACCATCAATATCACTTCACCGTGGTTAGTTGGTGAACCAGAGAGGCAATCACTATTGTTTTAATAGGTAATTAAATTTTGACATGATGAAGAAGAGGTTGACAAAGATATTTGGAGAGATTTAGTTGGAAAAAACATCCAAATCATTTCCACAAAAACATCCAATTATAGTTATGATATCTCAAATGAAAAAAGGGATTCCCTTCTTAATATTCATCGAAAGTTTGGGGAAATATGTCAGATATTGGTAGTTGGAAACCTCCCTTATCTGGGATAATTGGGTAACCTCCAAATCATTAATGCACACCATTGTCTGTGGGATAAGGCCACATACACTATGGTCTGATGTCCATGATTGAAATATCATAAAAATTCCTAAAAAAATGTTTTTTATACATCATGATAACACTTTGATTGATTGAAAAAGTTATATTAGGAAATTTTATCTAGAGATGGGGAATGTATGAATTTAAGACTAGATTTCCAAGATTACCATCTCACTAATGACCCAATTTCCATCAAGGTTTATAGATAACCATTTGTATAATACTACCTTATCATGATAGAAAGTCCAAAAATAATGAAATTAAACTCCATAATGTATGGATGTCATGTTTCATAATGTTAAATTTCATGAATCATCCTAACCGCATGACATTAAATAATTTTTAAACAGTTCTAGACGAAAGATGTTAAACTGCACAACATCTCACATCATGAACTCATGATGCTAAACTGTAAAAAAACCTCACCATATAGAATAATAATGTATAGGATTCTTCACCTCTGCATGATGTTAAACTACATGGGTTCCATCTAATCAATGATGATTCATCTACCAAGATATTCATCTATGCAGATGAAGAATAATGCGTCCCCATTACTTTATGTTATTTATCTCTACTTAAGGGATTCCCAAATAAAAATATATGCATTTCTTGATTTTTATTATCACTGGATACATAGTGATAACCAGATCTAAAATCCTAGTTCTATATACAGTATATTCATCATGGTAACAAAACATCATACTATGAAAAAATGTTGAAGACCTTTTTCAAATAGTGTATCCTTTTTCTATACTGGAAAAATAGTAAACTACGAGGATTTTCAATATTCATCTTATTTCATGTTGATTCACATTAATATATTCTACATGATTTTAAACAACATGGTTGATGTTCTCAATATATGAATCAATACTATATAGTTTTCTAGAACTATGTAAAACATGATTCTCATCTCAATGAGATACATTGGAATGCAGAGATCCAGTGTCTTGGCCTATCAACCACATGATATTGAATTACCCTATCCATATATTCTATTAGTTGTTTTTGGTGAAGGAAACATTTTACATTCCATTTTTCTTAGACCCGGCATAGCTCAAGTGGACATGGCCCATAGTGCCCTAGATGTAAGACCGTTAAAGGCACACCATTAGTCCTTTTAGCATAACATTAAATTTAATGATTTATTTCTCAACCCATAAAATAAAATTGTGCATTATATTGGACATATCCATAGAGGTCCACTATCCATAGTGTTAGTATTCTACAAATCCTTCATTCAAGAACTACATGTGGATTGAATCCTTCCATTTCATGATACATAGTGACACCTAGATCTCTATTTTTGGTCCAGTATCAATACTTCTTTCTCATGCTAGTGAATAAATGTCATTTTTAATGACATAAAACTCATGGGTTCTCAACAACTATTTGTGTCTTGATTCCTTTCATCATATGATACATAGAATTATCAGATCTCCAATAAAGGGTCCAACTACAATAATCATTGGGAACAATGCTCCACTCTGTGCACTGGTCAGACCTGAATAGATAGATTCTCAACCAATAACTACATGTGTCTTTATTACCATCATCACATGATATGTATTGATTCTATAATATTCAATCTTCGATCCAGCTATAACAATCAACAAGAATAATTCCCCACTCATCGTATGGGTTAGACAATTGTTGAGATATTACCATTCATGAATTTTATATAAATTGATTCCTACCGTCACATGATATATAGGGACACTAAAATATAAAATATTCGTTTTATCCACAAAAAATTAAATTCTAATTTAATGTACCCCTAATAGTATATAGTATGGTCCTTTGTATTTAGCCATCTAAGACCCACTGTCACATAGATTAACTAAATGCCTAGTTTCCCTAGTTTCTCAAATTGAGCCTGACTCATGTGGTATTATGGAACAAAGAAATTGGATCTAGCTGTTGAGATCGAGACATATCTATGATTAGGTACCATTTACTTTAGAAAATACATTAAACTACATCACATATATATTACCTTACCTCAGGCTTCAAACATTAGGGAAAACATCCCTACCCCATGAAGTTAAAATACATAAAAAATGTCTTTACCACATGACATTACAACTGTAAGGAGAACAACCACATCACATAAAAAAAACTAAATTATAGATAAATTTACAATACGTGATTTTATACTTTGTATTTAATCACCCATCGTCATTTCTTATCAACTAAATTCAAGATCTTAGTCGTGATCGAACATATAATGAGTTTCATCTGACATCTTTTAAGCTCAACATTCAATAAATCACACTTCATATCTGGACCACATTGAGTGACCACACAAAATTCATGTACCTTATAAATGAAAATATATCAACTTTTTGACCCTGATATCAATTCATAATGTTCTTATATCTTCCAAACTGATACATTTGGCCCTATAAGAATGGATTTCTTATCCATTTGTAACTAATGTCACCATGGAAGAACTCATCACCTGAGAGTTTTCTTGGACAAACCTTGTATTATTGTCCTATATAATTACACATGATTTGAGAACCTCATCCATGATTTACTAAATTTTCATCTAATGATCATAATTAGTTTGGAGTACTATCAGCCATGACAACACTAATTAGTTTATTTTGTAACATTCCCCTCATTCCAGGTCCACGTGCATCATGACCATAAACTAATTGAACTCTAGTCAAATTTGTATGACCTTAATCTCTAGCCTTTGATGGTCATAATTTCAAGATCATAATCTATTAGTAAAAGAGACAATAAAATTGAATGGTTGAAAACCTATAATGGTGGCCCTAAAAAAATCCAAGTCTCCACTTTCTAAACTATTCATTCAATATATTGCCTATGGATACATTGGTCTAGTAAAAATTAATATTAATGATTTCTCACATCTCATTGCCAAAATAACGTGTTCACTAGTAAATGAAACAATTTTTAGGGTGGTTGAACCCTTCTTGAATATTACATGTTCCATAAATCAAACATCATGTTTTTATCACCTCGGGTTGTCACAAACCTTCTGTGGACCTTCTAAAAAGATAACTGGCTTCAAGAGACCCTTTGTATGGATATGAATGTAAAAGTATGGTGCATATTTATGAGTATACTCATCTTAATATAATGTTTCATGACATGAAAAATGGTTGTTTGATTGTTATGTTCCATACATCACCAAGGAAGAACTCAACATCTAAGGGTTTTTTGTGCCATCCTAGGCATGATTTTCCCATACCATCATTATGAACCGAATACATTGGACTATGATTTACAATCACCATTACAAAAATATTCAATAAAATTAGATATCCTTGATGTTATGTACCCATGTATTATACCCCATCTCAAATTAGTAATGTGATATTCCATTCTCGAAGATTTTTTATGGCACACACCACACGACTCTAAACCACATGGTGTAGGGCCTGAGCCTTCTACCAGAAGATAAATTTCTCTAATGTTCCAGAACCTTTCCTAGATAGTCATTTTCCCCATATTTTACTTCATATTCCCAACATTTTAGTCTTCAAAAATCCTATATGGCCCTTTTAAAAGAGTGGGTGTACTCTCTACTTGACCATGCATGTAATCCCTATAGGCTCATGCATGAGGTATTTTGACCCACCAACAAGGGAAATATCCTATTTATAAGAATGGAACTCCAATCCTCATGATCCCCACTGATACCATAGGGGAATCAAACACCTTAGGGTGTTTTGGGTAATACCTTGTTTGTATTCACCATTCCATTAATCAAAGATTCTAGATCATTGAGACATTATTTAAAAAATCCATAATCCAACTATCTTTGGGGAATCAGATTCCTTAATATTTTTACCAAATGAAAATATGTAACATACCACCACTCCTAATTAGATTGAAATCGTATAAGACATTACATGGCCTTAAGAGAAATCCCCAAGACACCAATGAATGGAAATAAATTCTAAGGGCTTCATTAACTATTGGGGGATGACTTTACCTTTGGAAATAAAATAAAACAACTATTCAAACCATTATAAAATTATACTACATGATGAAGGATAAAAATGCAAATAAACTAAAGTAATATCATTGATATCATTAATCAAACTACAACAATGTACTATAGTGGGACAAAACAGAAAATAAAATTAAATAGGATAAGTGATAACCAAAAATATCTAAATAATCTAAAAGGAAAATCTAAGCTCTAACCATGATATATTATCTACCACTATAGAACAACACATGTATCACAATGTACCACTCGATAATTGTGATAAATTACCATTAATTGTGTCCATTATAAATGATATCTTCAAAAGAAACAATGTCGTAAAGATGGAGAGAGTAATGAAACTCATTAAGAATTCCCCAAATGAAATCCCTGTCATGAAAATAGGATAGATAATGCTACACATTTATATAAAAAATCATATAAAAAACATTAAAATAGTTTATAATAGAATGAAAAACAATTTCCATAATAAAAAAATTTCCACAAAAATCCATTTTTCCATGTAATGAAACCAACCGACACATTAAAACCATTTCAAAGGTTCTATTTTTTCATAACCATTAAATTCCAAACATCAACACATCTAACCATGAATGAACACCACAACCTCCCTATACTCAAAAGTTGTGATTCTTCCTTTCACTATGTCATAACATAATGAACCGATTTGGTAGGGAAAGTCCGGACACTTATCCATCCCACTAATGATGGGGGATACATCATACCCTTATCCATCAAGAATTCATATGAACACGCAAAACCATTACGCTAAGAAATAATGTAAAATACCATTTCGTTTGTTTCAATAAAACCCTAATTTTATTGAAATCCTTTTAAAACAAAAATTTCTTAAAGACCAAAAATTTATTGAAAACTGATTCAGATGCATCAAAATGAAACAAACATTCTAAAATCATCATTTTAAAATCATGCTAACAATTTCAATTTAAACTAAAACACTAAATTTCCACAATACAATAAAAATTTAGAAAAAAAGGTTTCCAACAAGCAATAAATGAGAATTTCACAACCCAATTTAAATCAAAACAATCAATTTGTAACTAAAACATTAGGTTCTAATTATAGGAGTTGATAGTGAGGCCACCTACCTCGTGATTTATTTAGAAAATGAATAATGTCATTAAAATACCAATTAAACTGGGTTGAATCTCCAAAAACATTTTTATGTCTCTTCACCTAGCATCAATAATGAAAATTCTGACAATGATTGGAATAAACCACCGTAGATCTATCCATAGTAGACCAAATATAAGAAATATAAAGAGTGTGATAAGTAGATCTATGAAAACCCACAAAAAATACCATAAATGACGACTTACCCAGAGAATATCGCTTCAATGCCACAAGTGAAGCCTTTGGATCGCCTCTGGATCAATGGGATAATCCTTTACTACAAACGGGAGGAGAAAATCTTAACCTGGGATGTCATGGAGTAAAAATTTGTTGTTAATACTTAATTTGTAACTAGATCCAAAATTTTTTTATCTTGTTTATAATCCATGTTTAATTAGTTGCACGGTTAGGCAAACCATGTTCCATCCACTCCCTCAATGAGTAAATCGAATTTTAATCCTGCATAGTTACAAAATCGAGCACGAATAGTGAAAAATACCACTATCCATCCTTACACATTTTATCTTAAGACACTGCATAGTTTTGAAAAATTGTGTACCTATCCATGTATCATCCCATTTTCACATATCTCATTGTGTGATGTCTCATGAAGTTAATACACGGTTTCCAAAAAAACATTCTCAAACAATGACCTATATAAAATTACCAAAAAAACTTAAATGTTCACAAACCTACCCAAACATTACCCAAGACATTATGTAATTAAAAAAATAAATAAACTGCTAATTTTTTTAAACCGTAGGTGTTATATTCTCCCTAACATTTTCCATTCCATCCTCGTAAATTTGAAAACCACTGGTGTCCCAAAAGTGTTCAGTGACATTTCTTGACCATCTCTTTCTATAGTTCCCATGTGTCTTCTTGAATCTTACAATGTTTCCAAAAACTCATAGTAGACTAATTATTTTTCAATTAAGCACATTTTGTTTCATATCCACAATCCAAACTAGCACATGCATCAACAAAGCAACCGGCTATAGTTCAATGTGATTCCATTGAATCACATGGTCAATATCAAGATGATAATTTTTAATCTAAAATATGGGGAACACAATATGCATTTCACCAATCTTTGGTGGTAATTCCAATTGATATTCCACCACCCCAACCCATTCTGGAATCATTAAAGGGAAATGTATCTAGCTGATAACTCTCCGTTCATCCTAAAATAATGATTTCAAATCTTCGTATATATCCCCAAGAATACATGATCACCAATATTAAAAAAAATTACAATTGATGATGACTCACATACGAGTTCAGATTATTAGTTGTTGTCTCCATCCATATCATGATCAAGAGAATCCTCTCTATTGTTTCTTGGACAAGGATCGACCCATAGAGTGAGGGCTCAAATATTTTCACCCAAAAAAAGTGGATAATAATATGGTCACCCATACAATTCTTCAAATGGTACCACATATATCAAGGCCAAATAGCTATTGTTCTATGAGAAATCCAATAATGTTATATTATCTTCCCATGTGCCATTAAAATTAATTATACAAGCCTGAAACATTCTTTATAATGTTTGTATCATCCATTGGGATTTCCCATCCATATGAGGATGATATAATGTACTCATAGTCAATTGAGTCCCATGGGATTTCTATAAGGATTTCCTGAAAATAGACATAAACCTCATATCTCTGTTTGACATTATCAATAATGGTATGTTGTTCCACTTTACCACTTATTGGATATAGATTTTTGAATGTTACTCCACCATATGATATTCATTAATAAGGATGAAATGGGCCATCATTATGAGCTGATGGAATATCTCCCATACAGATTCCTATTTCTAAATATTCTTGGGAGAGTAGTTACAAAATAAATCGGTAACTATCCCCTTTTCGAAAAAGTGATAGGTAAATAATGGAACATACTTTTTGGTCAATTTTTCTCTGATTTAACCTATTGACCAGTTAAGCATCATGGAATGAACAAGTCCACATTTATTTTCATTATGTCTAACCAAAACTATGATTTCAATGACTTATACATCTTCTATAATCTCAAACTGAGAACCCATATCGAATGGAAATAAACATGAAGAAGTTTTTCTTCACAATCCATAGGTATGACTATCCATTTTATGAACCACATCACTGAACTTTCATCCATATTACATCCCTCAATGTTGTACCCACCATTGAGTTTTGACCTCATTATAATGAATTATGAATCTTGTTTTTGTGCATCCTTTACCATCTTCACCGAATGAAAAACCACCTAAACTAGAATGAAAACCATTGTACTCCCTCATTATTTGCAATACAATTACATGTAATTTGGTCTGACATCAACTACCACTCATCTGAAGCTTATTTTTGTAACTGAGTATACAAACTTCATTATAATGAATTTTCCACTGAATTAATCTTACTCAATGTAAAAATGAAGTCAATGATAGACATTTGGAGATACTAAATTCATCTTCTTTATCCATGATAAAAATTCATATATGAGAAAATGTATTTCCAGATCTTATAATCCAAAAAAACTATAAATTTCTCAACAAAGAAGTAATGACGCTAGGTCATCAATGCAAGGAAAATGAAAGGTAAATCCACATAGTGCGTTGGTTTGTTATTTTCATGAAACTATCACTATCTTCATCCATAAGAAACAGCAATATCTATTCAAATGAGAACACATCCAAACCCTGATACCAAAGCATCACAATACACTATGTACCCTGGCCCTAATTCCAGATAGATCAAGATTGGAACTTATGTAAGGTGAACTTTTATATCATGGAATAACTTTTCAAATTACATATTGAATTGGAATGTTACATTATTCCTTTTTAAATATGAAAAACGTGAGACATGTTATGAAAAATCAACAACAAAGTTCTAGTAATAACCAGCTAGACCAAGGAAACTACATATCTCGAAGACATGCTTTTGTATTTTCTAAGATATAACAACCTCTATTTTTAAGGATCCACATAAACACCTCATTCAATGATTATGTAGAAATTTAAATGTTCTTATTATTTCCAAAAATCACACATTTATAATTAAGAATATAGGCTATTATCCATAAAGATTCCGAACACTTTTTTCTAGTGTTTCTCATGAACATCCATTATCCTTGAATAAACCAATATTTCGTCAAAAAACAAAAAAATAAAAGAATATATATTCCACTGAAATATCAAATCCATCAATTCCATAAATATAAATACATCATTCGTATGAAAAAATGGGTTTACTATATACTCATAATGGTCATATCTACACTTAAAAGCTATTTTTAGAATATCCTCTTTGAGAACATGTGATTGATGATATCCTCATCAGAATCCAATCATTAAAATCCATTAAATCTATTCTAAATTAATTGAATTGATGATTATTTCATGAAAGTTAATATTCATTTTTTATCATAAATTGTTATGATCTTACAATAATACACACACATCCTCATATTTTCATCCCATTTATTAAAAATCAAGATTGGTGCTCATATAGAGTTGTGCTAGGTCAAATGAACACATTACATTATAGCTCTTTATACTGCACATTCAATTCCCTTAATACAATTAGTGAAATATGATGAGATGGATGAGAAATAGGACAGGTCACTAAAATGATATCAATCGTAAAGTCCACTTCTCTTATGAGTGGAAGCGCTAATAAATTTAAAGGAAAAAACACGAAAATGATCAATATCTACTGAAAAAATTATATCCTCTATTACATTAATTTATTCCATAGTCATAACTACTAATTGGTATGAGATCATTCCCACTACTTCTTCCAATAATCTCATCATACCTTCATTAATATTTTGTTCTCCTCTAAAAAGTTGCTTGACAGTAAACATTGATATAAAACTGGCCCTTTGAGTATAATAGTCTATGTGTGCCCAAAACATAATTTACCAATCCATACCCAATATTATGTAATATACATAAATTTCAACCATAGAAAATTCCCATATCAACTCATCTCCATCAATAGTTATATAAAATTTTCTACATATAAAGGATTGACATTCTCTTTGACGAAGATGAGTTTTCAGTTTTAACACAGAAGGCATCATCTCAAATTTTAAACCAATAAAATCCATAGTTTGAGAATGAATAACGGAATGGAATGCACCCATACCAAATAATGAAATCACAAGAGTAGAATTGACAAGAATCTAACCTCTCCCCATATATGAACTATACTGATAATTCACAATATCCTACTCAACCTTATATAATTGTTGGCTCAAGATACTTTGTTCCTTTTTTCATGATTGATATTTTCCTTATTGAGGAGTCATGGTGTTCCTTGAATCAACATGACCAGCTTTGTTATATGAACTAAATGTACTCTATTTCCATATTATCATTGAATCATACGATGTTTACAATATACGAGAAGTGTCCTCATCACCGGAAATTGGATAATTGCAACAATTGTGCGTAAGATAAACCATATTTTAGAAATAATGGAATTCCCTAGGCAGTGTCATACAATGTTTCTTCATGCGCTCAAGGAAAACACTTTGTATACAACTAGGTAGGCTCTTTGGTTTTTGACTAAGCTTCTCCAATCCAACTATTTTATTCTAATCCATACTACAACCATTGAAATAGGTGTCCCACATTCACTTTCTCCCAGCATTAGAGTACCCACCATATCCCATAGGTTTGAACATGCTTCCTCCGACCATAGCTCCATAGATGTATCTCTCTATTAAAATAACTCTATTAACAATATCTATGTAAACTATTATACATGGAACAAAATTATTTATTCAAATCCTCTACCTTATACACTATTCAAAGGTTCATTCCATCAAGTATACAGAAGCTACAACTTCTGCTCAAAAGCAAACTAAATACATAAAGTTCACCTCATAATTTGGCACTACGAGGATATCCTATTTCAAGATGAAGAAATAAATTTTCATTATGATAGATATCATATCATGTAAAGTTATGTTGTCGTTTATGTTTATCATTGAATCCATTTTTTTTGGTTAACTATGTGCTTACCCATGTCCTTAAGGTGGCTCTGGGGTGTTCTGAGGGTTCGGGAAACAAAAAATGGGGAAAAGGGTGTTTTCTTTGTAGGTTTCACGACATGCATATGGTTAGTGCTAACAGTGTGGAAAGCCCAGGAAACCTTACGGAGGTATGATTTTGGATAGTGTCCTCTTCACAATTTGCGAATGGTTTGGCAAACCATGCAGGTAAACCGTGCGACACATAATTTTTTAAAAAATTACAAATTATCAACTCTTGGATTTTTTACCCCAACTAAAGATTTCTATCCCATTCAATCCTCTTTTACCTAATAATGAACCCAATCTCCCACAATCTACATGATTTCAATATCTTTTGTTTCTAAGGAATTTTTGGTGTTGTTGGATGCGGATTGAAGTAATGGGTAAGGCTAATCTCATATTGGCTTCTCTTTTGTGTTTTGGGTTTATATGTTATTCTCTCATCCATCCAAATCAATGAAACCCAACACATTGGGTGAGATCTAGGTTGAAGATTGAATTGTAGGATGGTCTGGAATCTAAGGGATCTATTAAGAATTCATTCATCCTAGGAATTGAGGTAGGTGGTCTACTACTCATATCGCATGGTTTATTAGGGCCACCCATGTAGTGGCCAACAGATACAAACCAAGGGATATGTGAAGAAAATGTGAGATTTTTGTGTAATCATGTAGAGCCCTTGATAAACATGTTGATGTGATTAATCATGTTGGGATAGAATCTAGTTAATGCACCTAGGGTTAATAATAACATATTGGATATTGGGTTAATTTGTGGAAATAATTATAGAACATAATGGAATGGATTGTGAGAATGTTAATGAAGCTTAGTGAGTTAGACATAATAACCAAGCCTAGTGATATATGCACAATAAATGAATGCATAGTAACATTATCATAAAAAAGGGAAATCAGGATATACGGCTAAATGATGTTAAATGTGGTAAATGTATAAGTGGGTTAAGGGAAGATATTAACTCTTATGTTATCGTTGTGATTTATTTCATCCTTTGGAATGGATCTAATGTTTTGTTGATGGATTAATTGATACATATAAGTATAGCATGTGTACATGGCTTGTAAGTGTTAGGTATTAGATGAGGTTATAAACCCATATGTTGAGTTGGACTGAGGCACTAAAATCTACCCCTAATGAATAGGTCAGAGAAGAGTACTAATGCTCTATTTCCATATTGGTTGTATCCTCCCAAACAGAGGCTTCGATATGAGGATATGATTGACATGAGGAATCTAGTCTTATGGATTTATAAAAAAAATTCTTTTACCTCATGTATATGTTTCTGTACATAATGATATGTATCATGTTGTGTGTGATGAACCCATTGTGAATGGTTTGGAAATGGTAAGTAATTGGAAATCATATTAAATGGTGAGATAATGAATTGAAAATTAATATTTTTAATGGACCTAAACTGGTTATGGGCACTTAATCTTTTCTTGTAAATTATTATTCATTTCACTTTTTCATGCTAAATTGTTTATATTAGATATTTTTTAGATACCATTGGTGGTGCCTACTAAGTTGTACTCACACCCTACTATGTTCGTCGTTTGGTACCCGGAAAGACATCATGTTTTTAGGCCAGGAGAAGGGAAAAGGAACTTTCTAGGTAGTTGGGTTGGCATGGGTTTTCATGGAGGAGGACCCGGACTTGGTGTCAAAACCATTTGGGGATTTTTCAATATTTCATCATTTTGGGTTTCGTTCACTTTTTCACTTGTTGCATGGCATTGTATATTTACGATTAGGTCAGTTTGTACCCAATTTGGGGAATGGTTTTTTATGCATACCCAAGTATTATTGGTTGTTATTCCTCTATATTTTATCTTTTGTTGTGGATAACTCTGATAAAAGTGGTATAATCTCCCCAACTGACTATTTTGAACCCAACTACTAGTCAAAAACTATTTGCGTATGGAGAGGTTCACTTAAGGTTATGTTACCACATGGATCAGAGCACCAATTTAGTGGAATCATGGTCAGGTATGTTAATAGTGTCATCATAGGAGGGGTTTCTTCTCCTTCTTTTGAATCAAATTATTTGGGATGGTAGATGGGAGTTAGGATGTGTTGGGACTTAGTAATTATCTCTAGATTAAGAGAAGCTAACCCATGTAAGAGGAAAAACCCATGTCACTCAGGGAAGGAATAGTTTTTCAAGAATGTGAAATGTTACAGTTGATGATACTTCACCATTGGGTGATGCACATTTTTGGAGATGTGATGGTTTATGATATTTTTTTATTGTCCTCAATGTCATAAGGATTTTGATTCATTAAAACTCCCCGACTCCTCTAGACTAGATCCAGGGCATTACTAGTTACATTGGAATGGTTAGATAGAATGAAATCCAGATGAAACGATCCGTTTTGTAATAATGAATAAACAATATACATTTTTGTAACTCAAATTACATTGGGATAGGTAACAAGATACAATACATAACAAAAATTAATAACATCATCAACATAAACTAAATAAATCTTCTACTCCTCATAACCTTTTGAATGTAAAAAATGAAACGGGTGAGCTAAAATGCTCATTAAGGGTTAAAAATAGAGGAATCATGTATTAAATATTAAGTGAATAATAAAAAATTTGACATAATCAAAACCGCATAGTGAATAAATGAAAAAATCATGCCATTAACAACCTGAGAATGAAGCTTCAGCCATATATTTTTTCATATTAAATGCCTCAGGGATAGTAATAACTGATAATGAATAAATTTAAGGGTAATTAATTGGACCTCGTGTATTTGTAAACTGATATGATAATACCGTTAAAACAGTTTAGTTCTTTGGGTAGAAACCCATCCGATTTTTGGTAAAAAAACTAAAAGGGTTTTTCGCTAATTGACTTTTCTCGTGAGACCTATCGATGCATCGAGGGGCTATAGCATGCCCCACCTTCCATTGAAATTCCACAGAATTCTATATAAATAGATCAAATACATGTACAATATGCCTTATCAATATTCATATATTGTAGAGGATACAAATTCCATAATATATCCAAAGTAAAATCTAAAATGGGTTGTAGATACACTACATATGAATGATTAGGTGTACAATTCCAAGAGGGTCTCATTGAAATGGAATTTGAGACAAAGTCCCTTACCATATGGTGATCAATTGAATCATATGATCAAAAGTCAATAATCACTAAATTTATCACATAATAGTATGACTATAAATTGAATCATGTTATTATATATCAAATTTACGTACACATATACCACATAAAAGAAAAATGTGGCGAACAATGAAAATCTCACAGAAATGAAAGTGAGATTAGAAACACCTTACCTTTTGCTCGAGTGTGTTCTTCATTTGTTTTATTGACTTAAATAATAAAATTTATCACAATTAATTTATTATTGAAGATCATCTTATAAATTTAAATTATTTTGTATTACCTTTTTATGTTCATTCATGGCCCCGTTTTGGGTTTAACAGGTTCAATGTTTTTTGTTTTGGAAGAATTTTCTTCCTTGATTTTCATGATCTTTTTTATTTTATTCATGAGTTATGTCCATTTGAAATGTTGTTAAACATCCTGAATTCATAATATCACTTTTTAATGAAATTATAGAGATATAAATGATCTTATACAGTTTTGTGTTATATACCAGGATGATCAATCATTAGTTAAAAGTTAATAATAAATGTTTTGATTCACTTGGAAGTTTTGTTCATAATGAACTTGTTTTGTATTATTATTTTATATTGTTAGTGTGTAAATATTTCCAAACATTAAATAAGTTAAAATAAATATATAATGATCTATTAAAATCATTAACAAATTTCACAACCAATATTGATGATATTAATAGAAATTGAGAACCAGTCATCCCGGAATGTGATAATTTAGCACATCATAGACAATATTTTTAGAATAAGAGGAGGGGGAAAGAGATATGATGATGAAATATTACATGAGAAGAATATAATTATAGATCATTTAAGGTAATATAATTATCATTGCATTTTTATGAAGTTATATGAGAGATAAAATAAAACAGAGGAACTCAAAATAAAATAAAAATTGAGAAATCCCTCTTGGAAATTTAGCAGCCTAACAACGTCACTTAAAATTTCATTAAAATGATTGTTGAGAGGAATGGGTTTTCGCATCATGGATACATAATATTGACAGAAAGGGGAATATGTACTGACATTTCCCATAATAATCCAATTGAAAAAAAAGAGAAAACATAAAATGAATGCTTTATGGAAAAAGAAGGTTGGTAGATTCCCTTAAATTGAAGAGTAATTCCAAAAACATGATGGTTGGGGCCTTGGGGGCTTGAACACCCATTGAGATGATTCATAGGGAGGAAAAACTCCAAGATTTTTGAGGATTACGAGTTTGGAATGAAATAAAATGAAGGGGTGTGTGTGTATTTATATTAAATGAGTGGGTGTTTTTAATTTATTAAAAGGGACACATCATTAGTGGTTTTTGCAAAACTAGGGACCTTCCCATAGTATTTGCCCATGGTTTTAGCCACTTGGGACACCTCATGTCATATGTTACTGTAAACAAGTCGACCAGTGTGTTATATTAATTATTATATTATTATGATGTCATTAAACTACCAAAAACTCAAAACTATAATTTTACTATTCACAAAAAATCAATTATTTTACAAAAATACAAAAAATAAACCGAAAAAGTTTTTCAACATGTAGAATTCCAAAATGAACTCCATTTTTTGAGAATAATTTTCTATGTTTTTTTATTTTTACATAAAATCATAGTTAATTAAAAAAATAACAATTTTAAAGGTATAATTTGTTTTATATTACATTGAAAAATTTATTAAGATCTCATTATCTTATTATATTACGAAAATAAAATATTATCAGTATTTACTATTCATAATGGTCATATTACTATTCATGTTACTATAAATAAGGGCTTGTAAATATTCATAAAAAAATCAAGTTGGTTCTATTAGACTAAAAATGAATTACTAGTCCCAACTTTAGATGAACGTTTTTAATAATTTAAAACAAAGAAGTGAAAAATATATGTTTAATGGATATGTTATGACTATCTCCTAAATAACCAAGTGTTTTTTTAAATTATCATAGTGATTTATGAAATATAGGGTAGGAATAGGATATATTTAAGAGAAGCATACTATAAAATATCAGAGGTGTTTTATTGATCCCACATTCGGAAATTTCTTCCATGAAATTTTATGTATAAGGCCAACAAAAAAGATGTGGATGGTTCTTCTTCATAACATCCTTAGGTTCCCATGTTTCTTTGTCCATATTCGGGTTTCTCCAAATAATCTATACTATACGAGTTGTCCATATTCGGGTTCCAGTTCTATTCCATCATTGGTGAGTACATGTAAAGGTTATGGAATTTACTTCATCAAGAATGACACATGGAACACATCATGAAAATTTGAGAGACTTGGAGGCATTTCTATATGGTAATCTACTGCTCATATTCTTTCTATATTTTCAAATGGTCTGATGTACCTAGGGCTTAGTTTCCCTTTCTTACTGATCCTTAAGACACCCTTCCATGGAGAAACATAGAGAAAGACATTATCTCCAAATTTAAATTACATATCCTTTCTCTGGTTGTCAGCAATACTCTTCTTCCTACATTGTGATGCTTTAATGTGGGCTTGGATTGTCTTCACTTTTTTCATTGTCTCTTCAATATGTTTTGTGCCAATAAGTTTCCTCTCACAAACTTCTTCCCATAAATTTGGTGTTCTGCATATCTTTCCATATAATGCTTCATATGGAGCCACTTGAATAGTATAATGGAAATTATTGTTGTATGAAAATTTCAACAAAGGCATGTATTGATCCAATATTCCTTGAAATTCAAGAGATCCTGATCTCATCCTGTCTTCCAAAGTTTGAATAGTCCATCCAAACTATCTGTCAGTTTGGGGGTGTTAATAAGTACTCATACAAAGTTCAGTATTCGAATCCTTCTAGAGACATTTCAAGAATTTTTATGTAAAATGGGGATCATGATCAGAAATAATTGAAAAGGTTACACCCTGAATTCTAACAACTTCATTAATGTATATTCTTTCTAAATGTTCAAGTAGTAAATCTTCTCTTATGGAAAGAAAATGTGTTGATTTTTTAAGACGATTAACAATGACCCATATAACACCTATACTTATGGAGTATTTGGTAACCCCATTAAAAAGTCCATATTAATATCATCTCTTTTCCACATTGATATATGAATGGGTTTCATGACTCCTACAAGATGTTTTCTTATAGTCTTCACCTGTTAATATAGCAAACATATGGACACATAATCAAAAATATTCTTTTTCATGTTGTCCCACTAATGATATTCCTTCAGTTCACTATACAACTTTGTGATACCAGGGTGTATAATGAAATTAGAGATTTTAACATCATCTAATAGTTCCCTCTTTTACTCAAGAATAGCGAGAACACAAAGTATCTTTCCAAATTTCAAAATGCCTCCTTCATATACGATGTTAATCAAGTTCCAATCATTTATAGCTTTAATTTAGTTTTGATAATCTTCATCATAAATCTGAGTTCATTTTATCCGTTCTAGTAAACATGGTTTGGAAACCATATGAAATTGTTGTGATGTGTTACATTCCATTATAATTCAACAATCCATATTTACTAGATCCATGAACATAAGATTCATTTCAACTCTCATCTTGTTCATAATTATGGGGTCTTTTCTCCTCAAAGCATGTGCCACCTTATTTTTCTTTATGAGGTGGTAGTGTATTGAACAATCATAACTTTTGAGTAACTTGATCCATCTACTTTGCCTCATGTTGAGATATTTTGGTGTAAAAATATATTTCAAACTCTTCACATCTGTGTATATCTCACATTATTCACATTAAATATAATTTCTTTATATTTTCAGTGCAAAAATATTTGGGCTGCTAACTCATATCATGAGTTGGGTAATTATGATCATGATTCTTCAACTGCCTTGATGCATAAGAAATAGATTTATCATTTTTCAGAAGGATGCAACCTAGTCCATTATATGATGCATCACTATACATCATTAATCCTTCATTTCCTGATGCAGGAGTCAAAATTGGATCATTGAACAAAATTATTTTCAATTCATCAAATCATTATATGCATTATTTTTCCCATACAAACGTAACCCTTTACCTGTGAGATTGGTTAGCGGGTTACCCAGTCGGGTGAAATTCTGAACCAAACGTTGATAGCAACCTACTAAGTCCATAAAACTGTGAACCTTAGTTATATTTGTTAGTATGGTCCAATCATGTATTGCCTTTTTCATAGCTGGATCAACCTTGATTCCATCCATAGAGACAATATGTCCACGAAAAAAACCGATTGAATCCATAAATCACAATGTCTAAACATCCCATATAATTTATTACATTTACGAGTTCATTATCGTGATCTTGATGGATTTTAGAGTATACTAGGATATCATCGATAAATACCACAAAAAAGTTATCAATATATTACTAGAAAACTCTATTCATTAAATCCATGAAAAAAGGGTTCGTTAGTCATCCCAAAAAGAATCACTATAAATTCATAATGCTCATACCTGGTTCAAAATTATATCTTAGGAATATCATCCTTCCTCACATGCAACTGATGATATCTGGATCAATGTTCAATCTTCGAAAAATACTGGGATCCCTAATGTTTATCAAATAAATCATCAAATTTTTCATGATGATATATATTATTTATTGTAATATTTTTGACTTCCTTATAATCAATGAATAGCCGTATGGATCCATATTTCATCTTAACAAAGAGGACTGGGGCTCCACATGGAGAAACACTGGGTTTAATAATTCAATTTTCACTCAATTATTCTAGTTTTTTCTTTAGATTCACTAATTCCACGGTGTCTATTTTATAGGGATACTTTGATATAGAAATTCCACCATGAATTAAATATACAGAGAACTCAAATTCCCACTCTAGATGATGTTGAGGTAAATCCTCTAGAAATATGTCAATGTATTCATGAACAGTATGCATATCTTCAATTTGATAATTTTTTTCGTCACCAATGATATTGGCTTCTCTTCCTCTCCAAGAAATTCATTTAGTAGAGCTACTGGGTGTTGATCTATATAATAATTATCTGGAGATGTTTATTATTTAATGATAAGGGATTCTACACGATTTTCAAAAAAAATAACTAGATTTTTCATGATATAAATATTCTCATCATTTTTTGATAGCCAATTAATATTTATAATTTTTTCAAAGTCAGTCATTTATATGATAATATGTTTTGAAAATGAAGCACATTTATGTCTCATGTGGGAGACTAATCGAAATTCTTTTGTTGCAATGATACATACCTTAGGGGTATTGACTAGAAACTCCTTTATTATATCAAATGGGACATGTATAATTTTCATGGTAAACTAGGAAGATATAATTGAATCGGAATACCAAAATTAGATAAAGCATTTGATGAGTTTGAGGAATCAATTAAAGTACTTTCCACCACATAATTAGGAACTTCAACCTCAATGGTGGTAATCGCAAAAGCTTTCCCTTTCTCTTATGGAATTTTTTGAGGCTTGTATCCTTGGCTCGTAGGACACTCATTTTCATAGTGTCCAATCTATCTACAATTTTAGCATTGAACATCATCAAATTGTATTTATCCCCTTTCGTTCATTACATCGTTGACCCTTTTCTCCAAACTTATAAGAGACTCCCATGCCTTCCAATCATTTCCTGAGATTGTTCATTCAACATTTCTCACATAATTGGAATTTAATTGTTACCTTGTTCTTCATTGTCACTTCACCTTTTCCTTGGTTATCATAGTACCTCTTGTTATTGTAAGAACCCGGTTCTTGTTATAGATTTAGAGGCTTCTTATTTTCCTTTTCCTTAAGTGTTTTTGAGAAAATATTGAAAATGGGGAAAAATCATGAATTTTGGAACTACACGCTGTGTACTTTATCCGCACGCCGTGTACTTTTGGCCGTGTTGGGATGAGTGCACGGGGCGTGTCTCCATGCCAGCGGCGAAGGGTGTAGGAACCAACTACACGCCGTTTAGGGGTACCTTACACGCCGTGTAGTCAGTAGGAAGGTTTAAACAGTATGGCGGTGGCGTCGCCACCAGCTGGGCAACAGTACACGCTGTGTACTCAAAAGTACATGTCGTGTACTCATGTCGACGGATGAACAGTGTGGTGGTGCCGCCAAATGAATAGTTAAATGAAGGGAGTACATATCGTGTACTTGGAAGTACACGCAGTGTACTTTATTTTCGGCTTAAAACAGGCAGTAGCCTCCTCATTTGGTAGAGGAGGAACATGAGCAATTTTGAAGCCAAAGGATGAGGCCAGATCTTTGAAGATCCTCCGGGTGTTCGTCTGGATTACGAATCAGCTTCGGACAATCTCGTTGGAACCGCATGGGTATGCCCTCTCCCCTCCTAGTACCGTTCTTGCCAATTCTTCTCCTAACTTATGTTATTTACCTTTGAATGAGTTTTGTTCTTCGTCAGATATATGCCATTCTTGGGAGTTTCGGGAGTCGGTATTCGGGTATATCATTCATTGACATAAATGTAAGGTGGCTTTGTGTTCATTTTCCAACTGTCTTGCGTTTTTGTCCATTTTTGTGCCACGAACCCATGTTGGGGTGTCGTGTGGATGAGTCCGTTGCTATATTTAATACCTAGAATTTCATAGGTGATTAAATAGTGATAATAAAATGCTGGTTGGGATTGTTTATTGGATTCGAAACCACCCCCAGGGTGTGTTTCATTGTTTTTCTGTATGGCCAGGATACCCGAGGGTCTGCCTTTAAATTAGTAATTGTAGAATTTCCTTGAGAGGAATTGATTGTTACTGCTTGTTTACCTATTGGGATGGCACGATTACCTGTTTAGCCTGAGGGCGATGTTGTATTTGGACTGAGGGCATTGATGTGATTAGCCTGAGGAACTGCACTATTTAGCCCAAGGGCTATAGTTATTTCACCTGAGTGCATCCTTTCGTGCCTGAGGGCTTGACATCTATGCCTGAGGACGACACTTCATAAGCCTGAGGGAAATTTCTATTACGCTTGAGGGTAGTACCTGCGGGTTGGATTCTGCTTACCTGAGGGTAAGGATTTGTTTGTCTCAGAATGTGGACTGTTTACCTAGAAATGCACTGTGGTGGTTTCTAATATTTAAAATGATTAAATGGATAAATAAATGGAAATATAATAGGTAATTAGTTACTTTTGAGTACTTCTTACTTTATTACATATTACTACTGCACACTGTTGTTGCTTGCTTACACGCAGCTGGGCACGGGCCTTTAGTGGGTGCCTACTGAGATATATTTCTCACACCCTGTTTGGGTCACGCTTTTCGGCCCAGACAGGTTACATTACTGCAGGTGTAGATAGGGGAAAGAGTCTTTATACAGGCACATGACTGTTGCTGAGGAGTAGGAGGGCATGGGACCGAGCCTAGGCTCATGATGCCGCTGCCAACTGTTTTTGCTTATTTTGCTGTACTCCGTTTTTTTTGTACTATATTGATGTATAACATGTTCTGGCTATTTTCTTCGAACATGAAACATGTAGCATCATCACTTATATATTGTTGGTTATATCCACTGTTGTAGTTTATTTCAGCTGTGTATGGTTTACCGCTTCTGCTGTCGTTGTAGGTTTATTTTGGTATTCCGCTGTGCTACACTTTGACAAATGAGGGCATAGTTTACCCACTATCAGACCTGGGCCTTCTCTGCTAGTCGGAAGCCTCTGGCATTTGGGGAAATGCCCTTGAGGTCACGTGGCGAACCGGGCTCGGGGAACCCGTTGCGTGGCACCCGGGTCTGGGACGTTACAATGTGGTATCAGATGGGTTTCTTTTAATTGAATTATTATGTGGAGTCTTAGTCAGGGATAGAACAGAACGGTAGTTGGTAATAAGCTGTTCCCAGGCATAGCAAACCCGTGTATAGGGAAAATCTATTCTACCTCTTATTTTCCATTATTTTGATTTTTCAATTTTACGGTTGATATGTTTTCACCGTTGGGTGACGCACTTGGATTGTGATGTTTATATAATATCTGTGGGTTTTATTTAGTTTCAACCCGATGATATGAGGGTATGCCGTCTCATGCATCATATAGGCACATGATAGATATCACATTCCATGGATAGTTTCCATGTCATGTAGGTGCATTAGAAATTCGCATGTTGTTGTGATAGTTGTTGTGCTAATAAAGCATTCTCTTGTGATAGCTGCTTGATAAATACATGCCTTGTGATATGGCATGTTTGTTTGAGATTGTTTATAGAATGGACACCAAACATTGGTTTTTGGGGATAATGGGCCCCCATTGAACGGAATTTGGTGGATCATTGACTGTTTATTTGTTATAACACAGATAAGATGTCAAACTTTTATTCTTGGGGAGTATGGGCCCTCATGGATTGGAATTTGACACTTAGGTGTTGGTTTTTATTATATTATGGGTTCCAGGAATGTTTTTGAGGAATACTGTCCGGAAAACCCAGAATACACGCCGTGTATGACCTCATATATGCTGTGTGTGTTCTTCTGTTCGGGAAGAAAAATAAAATTTTTGAGTACACACCGTGTACTCGGTGTACATACAGTGTAGTCTCTTCCCGTGTCACAAACCGTGTGGGCAGCGACACAGGGTAGGAAAGGGCTTGGGTAAAACATGTCGCGTAGTATTTATACACACTGTATAGGGTTGACCCGGAGTATGGCCATGTAACTAACAACACGGGTTGGTGAACACCTTGACAGAACACACCGTGTCAATTATGGACATGCCATGTAGTGTGACCTGGGGACTCGGCCGTGTAACTAACAACACGGGCAGGTGTCAAATCTCCCTGAACATGCCGTGTACCTATGGGACATGCCGTGTAGTCCGGTCTGAGGACAGACTGTGTGGAGTTAGCATTGTGGCTGGAAAACAGGGCGATGTACACACCGTGTGCGGGTGTAACACACCATTTTGTGTCAAGCCGAGTAGTCAGCCGTGTCACAGACGACACGGGCAGTTGGAAAATAACATCGTACATGCCGTGTAGATATTATACATGCCATTTAGTTTTGTTTGATAGAAGCTGTGTGGCTTAGCCGTGTAAAAGGACCCAGGCAGGGGATGGAAAGTCAAGTACACTCCGTGTAGTCATTGTACACGCCATGTAGTCTTGTTTTTCAAATTTTCACAAGATTTCATCCTCTTGTTCCTTTGTGGTTCCATCACTTTAATTCTTAATAATCTTGAATCTGAGGCGTGCTTTTGACCTTGTAGTGTCATGTCGCCGAGACGACCGCGAGTTGTTCCCTAGGAAAGTGGTGGCGATTATAATCCGGATATGGTGGTCCATGGGCTACCAGTTGATCCTCCAGCAAATCCAGATGCGGAACCAGCCACTATAACAGATACATGCGCCGAGGTGTAGTTCCGTGAAGTCTTTATGCGGTTCATGCAAACCATTCAGGGAGCGCTGCTGGCTGCTACATCTATGGCCGAGCTGACACGTATCTTTCAGTAGCAGCATCCACCTACGTTTTCAGGGGATGGCGGACCACAGGCTGCAGCTTCTTCACTAGGTTCGATGCAGACTTTTTTTGAGCATCTTGAGACGCCTCCAGGGTGGAGGGTCAAGCTCGCGACATACATGTTGCATGATTCTGCCAAGTGGTGGTGGGATGTTACCACCCAGACAGAGCATCACAGGGACATGGAGTGGAAATATTTTCAGGTAGTATTCTATGAATTATTCTTTCCCAAGACGCTGAGGGCAGATAGAGCTCGAGAGTTCATGAATCTGAAGCGGGGCGCTATGTCAGTGATGGACTATTCGGCTCGTTTTATGGAGCTTCAGCGTTTTGCACCTGTTCTGGTGGGTGATGAGACGTTGAGAGCCAGATGTTTTGAGGATGGTTTTTGGTATGACATCTGAGCTTTAGTGAATGTTTTATGGTTTCCAACTGTACACGCAATAGTGAATCAGGCGCTGATTTTAGAGAGAAACTTGTGGGAATCAAGTGCTGTGGGCCAGGGAGGTTCAACACCAGTTACTGGTACTATTTATACTGGAATGAGGAAGAGACAAATGGACTTCTCTTAGGGCATCTTCTTCAGGTGGACCGGTCAGGTGCTACCTGTGTGGCAGAGAGGGGCACAAGAGGCCGCATTGTCCATGAGACCCAGTGGAGTGTCTAGCATACGACAAGATGGGTAATCTACAGTGCTTTTACAGGGAGTTTCTACCAGTGGCTAGTGAGAGGGGTTCTGTGCAGACTCTGCATGCGAAAGCAGGACCAGTGGCTTCTTACCATTTAGGGAACTAGAATACATCAGGGCGTGCAGGCCGGGATTGTGGTCGTGGCCGTGGTAGCCAGACACCAGGATCGCAGAGGCAGCATGGTGGGACAGCTCAGGGTAGCCAGGTTGTGTCATAGGGCCACGACACTAGGCCGGAATATGCAGTGCAACAGACCCAGCAGGAGCAGGATCCCGGACCTTCGACAGTCAGAGGTACTATTCTAGTAGCTTCTGTCTTGTCTTCAGTACTTTTTTATACAAGTGCTACACATTGTTTCATATTTGTACCCATTTTGGAGAGACTTGGGCTCAGTGTTTCTACTTCTTCTGATATCATGATGCTAGACACTCCGTTAGGGACTAGGACGGTTGGTGTGCGTTAGTGCAAAGAGTGCCCCCTTGAGGTTGGTGGGTGTCACTTCCTTGGGTACCTCTATGTCCTGGAGATGACGTGATATGACGTCATTTTCAGGATGAACTGGTTGGTTACCTTTCGTTCCATTGTAGACTACTATCTTCGCAGGGTGAGTTTCACGTCACCAGAGGGCGGAGAGTTTCTATACAAGGGCGAATATTATGTTCAGGTGAGTCAAGCTGGACCAGAGCATCATGGGCGAGGTGGATTCACAACCTAGATTGCGAGCTTATATCTGGATGATCAGGGGAATTTTCAGACAGATTTCCCTCTAGTTGTCGATCGTTTCAGGGATGTCTTCCCGGACGACTTTTCAGTTCTACCTCCAGTGCGTGAGGTGGATTTTTCTATTGAGCTTGTGCCAGGAGTAGCACCAGTGTCCATTCCTCCTTATAGGATGGCCACGCCTGAGTTTCAGGAGCTCAAGTGGCAGTTAGAGGAGCTACAAGCAAAGGGAATTATCCGACCCAATACTTCTCCTTGGGGTTCTCCAGTCCTTTGTGCGAAGAAGGCGGATGGTACCCTCAGACATTGCGTGGATTATCGGATGCTGAACTAGTTGACGGTTAAGAACCGATATCCCTTGCCGAGGATTGATTATCTATTTGATCATCTTCGTGGAGCACGAATGTTCTCGAAGATTGACATGAGATCCGGATATCATTAGCTGCGCGTGAGACCATTTGATATACCTCTCACATATTTTTGGAGTAGGTATGGTCTATATGAGTATATGGTTATGCTTTTCGGACTCACGAATGCGCCAACAGTTTTTATGGCTCTGATGAATCGTGTGATCCATCCATACCTTGATTCTTTTGTGGTAGTATTCATGACAGACATCTTGGTGTACTCTCACACTTGACATGACCATGCCACCCATCTTGAGGTCGTATTGAGTTCACTGAGAGAGCATCGACTATATGCTAAGCTCTCGAAGTTCCACTTTTGGATGGACCAGATTCACTTCCTGGGTCATATCACCTCAGAGGAAGGAGTTGCAGTAGACCCAGATAAGGTAAGAGCAGTACTTTCCTGGGAGCATCCTCAGGACGTGTTTGAGATATGGAGTTTCTTAGGGATGGCTGGTCACTACAGGCGATTCATACAGGACTTCTACCACTTAGCAGCACCTTTGACTGGTCCGACTAAGATGGGTGTGAAGTTCGTTTGGTCAGAAGCTTGAAAGATAGCATTTCAGGACCTGAAGGGTAGGCTGACATTAGCACTGATCGTGAGATTACCAGAGCAGGGGAAGAGCTATACAGTTTATTGTGATGCATCAGGGATTGGGCTAGGAGCTTTTTTGATGCAGGGCGAACGAGTTGTGTCGTACGGGTCTTGGCAGTTGAGGCCACATGAGAGAAATTACCCTACGCATGATCTCGAGTTGGCTACAGTTGTGCATGCGTTGCGCTGTTTGAGACATTATCTGTTAGGAGAAAATTTTGTGGTTTTTACCGACCACAAAAGCCTCAAGTATATCTTTACTCAGCATGACCTGAATCTGAGGCAGAGAAGGAGAGTCGAGTACCTACAGTCCTTCGATTTTGAGCTTGCCTATACACCTGGTAAAGGTAATGCAGTAGCTGATGCACTGAGCATGAAGACTCAGTTACAGGCAGTGCAAGAGGATAGGGGTGAGTGGCAGGTTATGTCTTTGTTCTCTGAGATTCATCTCGAGGTTCATGACAGTCATGGGAAGACTTATCTTTCCTCGTTAGTTGTGACTTCTACCCTCCTCGATAGAGTGAGGATGAGGAAGCTATCAGATTCATAAGGCTTTGTTCTATGGGAGTGGATGGCAAGGGAGGACCCTCCTCCCAGTTGGATGATAGGCGATGATGAGGTTTTGCGTTTCCATGGAAGTGTATGGGTTTGAGGGGATATACGTGAGGAGATGATGCGTGAGTTTTATGCTTCATCAGGGGAAATTCATCCTGGGGTTACCAAGATGTACCGCGACATGAGACGTCAGTACTGGTGGCCGGGTATGAAGAGAGAGATAGCTGGTTTTGTTACAAGGTGTTCCACCTATCAGTAGGTGAAGGCAGAGCATCATAGACCAGCTGGGCTGTTACAGCAGTTTCTCATTCCAGAGTGGAAATGTGATGATGTCGCGATGGATTTCGTGATGGGATTTCCGAGGTCACCTTGAGGCAATGACACTGTGTGGGTTGTTGTAGACAGACTCACGATGGTATCTCACTTCTTGACGATCAAGTAGACCTTCGTTGTGGACGAGCATTGGAGGCTGTATCTCGGAGAGATCGTAAATCTTCATGGGGTCCCTCATTCTATAGTTTCATATAGGGTTTCCGGATTTACGTCTCGTTTCTGGCAGAGTTTTCAGAGGGCGCTGGGTACACAGGTGCTTCTGAGCACAACATACCACCCTCAGACAGATGGCCAGTCAGAGCAGATGATACAGGTGCTAGAGGACATGCTGGGTGCATGAGTCCTAGACTTTGGGGGCTCTTGGGAGAAGCATATACCCTTAGTCGAGTTTTCCTATAAAAGTAGTTTTCAGGAGACTATTGAGATGGCACCATAAAAGGCTTTCTATGGTAGGCCATGCCGATCACCTTTGTGCTGGTTAGAGGCAGGTGAGGCAGCTTTACTGTTTCCACAACTCGTGCAGGATACATCTGAGAAGGTCCTGTTGATTCGTAAGTGGATGGTTACCGCGCAGTCTCGTTAGAAATCTTATGCTGATCACCGCAGACGACCATTGGAGTTTGTGGTCGGGGATCTGGTTTTTCGATGTGTTTCGCCGAGGCTGGGACACAAACAGATCAGGAGACAGGGTAAGCTTTCACGGAGGTATGTGGGGCAATTCGAAATACTAGAGAGACTCGGGCTGGTTGCCTATCAGTTGCAGTTACCGCAGCGGTACCGAGCCATGCACGACATCTTCCACGTGTCTTAGTTATGTCGCTACCATTCAGACCCATCTCACACCTTTTAGCCAGAGGAGGTTGAGCTTCTGCATGATGCGTCCTTTGTGGAGAATCTAATCCGAATTGTTGATAGAAGCACAAAGGTTCTCCGAGGCCGGTCAGTTCTTCTCATACGGGTGCTATGGCAGCATGGCCGAGTGTTTGACAAGACCTGGGAGCAGGAGGCCGACGTACGTGCTCAGTGGCCAGAGTAGTTCTGAGCTTTCTCTTTGCCACCCTTGGAAGGGAAATTCCGGGACAAATTGCTATTAGGGGGATGTTTTTAAGAACACGGTTCTTGTTAAAGAGGTACATGCTTCTTCTTTTCCTTTTCCTTAAGTGTTTTTGAGAAAATATGGAAAATGGTGGAAAATCATGAATTTTGGAACTACACACCATGTACTTTATCCACACACTGTGTACTTTTGGCCGTGTTGGGATGATTACATGGGGCATGTAGCCATGCCGGTGATGAAGGGTGTAGGAACCTACCAAATTCCGTATAGTGGTACCTTACATGGCGTGTATTCGGTCGGTAGTTTTAAACAGTAAGGTGGTGGCATCGCCGCCAGCTGGGCGACAGTACACACCGTGTTCTCGAGAGTACATGTCGTGTACTCTTGTCGACAGATGAACATTGTGGCAGTGATGCCAAATAAATAGTTAAATGAAGGGAGTACGTGTTGTGTACTTGGAATTACACACCCTGTACATTGTTTTTTCGGCTTAAAACAGGCAGTAGCATCCTCATTTGGCAGAGGAGGAACTTGAGCCATTTTGAAGCCAAAGTAGGAGGCTTGATCTTTGAAGATCCATCGGGCGTTCGTCTGAAATCCGATTCGGCTTCGGAGGATCTCGTTGGAACCGAATGGGTAAGCCCTCTCCCCTCCTAGTACCATTCTTTCCAATTCTTCTCCTAATGTATGTTATTAACATTTGAATGAGTTTTGTTCTTCATCAGATCTACGCTGTTCTTGGGCATTTCTTGAGTTGGCGTTCGGGTATAGCATTCGTTGGCATATAAGTTAGGTGGCTTTGTGTTCATTTTCCAACTGTCATGTGTTTTTGTGCGTTTTTGTGCCACGGACCCATGTTGGGGTGTCGTGTGGCTGAGTTTGTTGCTATATTTAATACCTAGAATTGAATATGTGATTCAGTCATGATAATAAAATGCTGGTTGGGATCATTGCATGGGTCGGGAACCACCCCCGGGGTGTGTTTCACTGTTTAGCCGTTTGGCCAGGATACCCGAGGGTATGCCTTTAATGTAGTAGTTTTAGAATTTCCTTGAACAGAATTGCTTGTTACTGCTTGTTTACCTATTGGGCATGGCCCGGTTACCTGTTTTTCCTGAGGGTGCTGTTGTATTTGTCCTGAGGGCGTTGTTGTGATTAGCCTGATGGCACTACACTATTTAGCCTGAGGGTTGTAGTTATTTCACCTGGGGGAAACCATTCGTGCCTGAGGGCTTGACTTATGTGCCTAAGGGCGACACATCCTATGCCTAAGAGAAATTTATGTTACGCCTGAGGGCTATACCTGCGGGTTGGATTCCTCTTACCAGAGGGTAAGGTTTTGTTTGTCTGAGGACGTGGATTGTTTACCTAGAAATACATTGTGGTGGTTTCTAATATTTAAATGGATTAAATGGAAAATGAAATGGAAATATACCAGGTAATTAGTTACTTTTGGGTACTTCTTTCTTTATTGCATATTACTACTGCACACTGTGGTTGCTTGCTTACACATAGTTGGGGATGGGCCTTTGGTGGGTGCCTACTGAGATATATTTCTCACAACCTGTTTGGGTCACGCTTTTCGGCCCAAACAGATTACATTGCTATAGGTGTAGATAGGGGAAAGAGTCCCAATACAGGTACTTGACTGTTGCTGAGGAGTAGGAGGGAATGGGACCGAGCCTAGGCTCGCGATGCCGCTGCAAGCTGTTTTTTCTTATTTTCCTGTACTCCATATTTTGTTGTACTGTAATGATGTATAACATGTTCTGGCTATTTTCTTTGAACATGAAACATGTAGCATCATCACTTATATACTATTGGTTATATCCTCTACTGTAGTTTGTTTCAGTTGTGTATGGTTTACTGCTTCCGCAGTCATTGTATGTTTATTTTGGTATTCCGCTGCGCTACACTTTGACAAATGAGGGCATAGTTTCCCCACTATCATACCTGGGACCTCTATGCTAGTTGGTAACATTTGGCGTTTGGGGAAATGCGCTTGAGGTCATGTGGTGAACCGGGCTCGGGGCACACGTTGCGTGGCACCCGGGTCCGGGACGTTACAGTTATCATGGTTTCCCTTGAACAAACATGTTCTAGAAAATTTCTTCACTATTTTGATGGAACATGATACAATTTCATCATATGTTCTAAATATTTGAGAATCTAGTTCCATTTGAAGACATGGCTTTAGACCATCAACAAAATTATCAATCATGTAATCCAAGTCTTGTACGTAAATCCATGTTATACCCGGATAGTCTTGTGAGGATGGTCTCATACTTTGCAATATTTCCTCCCCCCATTACTTTAAGACAAATAATTTTCCTTCATTTTAGTTCGTTTCTCACGAGATAAATATTTTTCAATGAATATTACATTAAAATTCCTCTATTCCATATCTTCTATTTATTATTCCTCTGTCGTATTCATAATCAAGAACCAATATTGATTAGTGTCACCCTTGAGACAATATACTGTCAATATTACCTTTTCATTTTCATTGCATCTTAATGCCATGGATATCTTTTCAAGGGACTTGATCAATAGCTATGTGACCACTGGATTAGTAGTCCCACTAAAATATAGGGGATTTAGTAGTAGTAAATGTTCCAAAATAGGTGTGGAATGGTTATTCGTTACCACCTAAGTATGTTTTTACAATATGGTCATGATCTGATATTCTCCAACATTGACTATGTTGACATGATCAGTGGGTAAATCCCTACATTTCCCATGATTATTGATTCCCCTTCTTCCATTAGTCTCAATTTTTGTAAACTACATTAGGTTATGAATCTCAAATAGAAAATCAAATTACATATTTTGAAATCTTATGCATAGCAAATCTCAAAAACATGGCTTCTCAAAGGAACAATTGACATTAAAATCCTTCCATAATGGCTTGTATGGAAAATGTGAATTATATTAAGAATATCCTCTAAGTGTGTTAAAAACTAGAGTGCATAAAGGCACAATGTCGTGTACCAGGATACCCTTGGTTAATCCCAAAACTCCTTTTTAGAGTTTCCACTCCAAGGTACATATATGCCAGAGACACCTCTACATGTTTGTTTCCAAACTTGGATTTATTTTCATGAAAGATGCAAATAACATATTTCTTACCAAAATTCCAGGATGTTCTTGTATTTTTGTTTTCAAATACTACCTTAGGGTTGTGTTCCCTAATCTGTAGTTTCTAATCTAATTTCCATGGTTCCTACTAAACTTCCTCTAATACTAACTTTAACACCCCGACTCCACTAGACCGGAGCCGGTGCATTACTTGTTAAATTGGCATGGACTGAATGAATGAAATCCTGAAGGAACAATCAATTTTCTAATCTTAAAGATACTTGATATAGATATGTAACTCAAATTAGCTTGGTAAATGTAACATGATACAATATATAACAAAAACTAAAAACCAAAACCATAGAAACTCAATAAATGAACTCCTATTCATAACTTGTTGAAGGTAAAAAATGAAAGGGGGAGCTCAATGGATCATTAAGGGTTAGAAATAGTGAAATCTTAAATTTAATAATAATTGAATCATAAACAATTTTACCTAATCAATATGTCCTAGTGAATAAATGGAAAACAGACACCATTAGCAACCAGTGAATGAAACAACTTCCATAGATTTTGTCATATGGGAAACATCATGGATTGTAACAAATGATAATGAATAAATTGAATGATTATTAATTGGAAATATTGTATCTAGAACATGATACCATAATATTGTTAAAACGGTTCAGTTTTTTTTTATAGAAACCTGTCTGATTTTTTGAAATAAAAGTCGAAGTGTTTGTCACCAACTGATTTGTCTTGTGAGACCTATCGATGCATCAAGGGGATATAGCAGAACCCACATACCACATCAAGTCCAAATAATTTTTTGTACATATATTTAATACAATTTCAATCTGCCTTCTCAATATTTTTATAGACAAGTGGATACATATTCTTTAATATTTCTATTGTTAAATCAACATTCCACAAATACATCGTATGTAAAATGGTATACGAATTAAAACAATACACTTATCCATGAAACCATTATATGTATTTATAATATATTTAAAATTTAAAATTAAAAATGATTTAAAATGGAATGTAGATACACCACATTAGAATTATTTGATGTACAATACCAAGAAGGTCACAATGAAATGGAAACTGAGACAATGTCCCTTCCCATATTTTTATCAATTAAATCATATGACCAATAGTCAATAATCACGAAATTAAAAGAATAATACCGTGATTGTAAAAATAATCATGTTATTATATATCAAATGACAATACACATACACCACATACTACAAATAGGAGGTGAATAATGAAAATCTTACATAAATGAATGTGTGATGAGAAACCCCTTACCTTATGCTCGAGTGTGTTCTTTTTTTTATTAATGACCTGAATAATAAAATTTAGATTAATTAATTAATAATTATAGAACTTATTATACATTTAATTGATTTATTATAACCTTATTAGGTTCAATCATGGTCTTTATATTGTTTAAATAGGTTCAATATTGTTGTTTTTGAAGAATTTTCTTCTTTGGATTTCATGATCCGTTTAGTTGTATTCATGAATGGAAGTTTTTTTGAAATGTGGTTAAACAGCCAAATTTGTTAATATATATTTTTATTCCAATTACTTTGTTAGAAATGATCTCATAAGTATTTTGGGTTATATTCCATGATGATGAATTTTTAGTAAAAAGTTAATTACAAATGTTTGGATTAACTTGGATGTATTTTTTATAATGAACTTGTTTTTTATTATAATTTTTTATTATGAATGTGTAAGGATTAAAAAACTTTGTATAAGGAAAAATAATTATATTATTATCTGGTTCAAACATAAAAAACGATTCAATACCAGTATTGAAGATATTAATAGTAATTGAGATCCTTTCATCCCCAAATATAATAATTTAACACATCTCGGATCGTGTTTTTAGTATAAGAGGATTGGGAAATCGAGATGATGATGAAATATTCCATTAGAATAATATAATTACAATTTATGTAAGATACTGGAATTATCATTGAATTTGGAAAAGGGGATATGAGGATAAAATGATGAAAATAAAAGAACAGAAAATAAAATTAAAAATGAGAAATCCATTAAAAAAATTCAGCAGCCTAAAAGCGTCACTTAAAATTTCATAAAATTGTTTTATTAGAAAATGGGGTTCTATCATCACTATTATATTATGCTGAAATAAAGGGTAATATTTAATGGAATATCACAACATAATCCAACTGATAATACAAGAGAAAACATAAAATGAAGGCATTTTGAAAAGAGAAAGGAGGTAGATTCCCTTAACTTGAAGAGTAATTCCCAAAACATAAAGGTTGGTACCTTGGGAAATTGAGGACACCATGGGAGGATTCATAAAGGCGTAAAAATACTATAAATTTGAGTATTATGTGTTTTTAATGAAATAAAGGAACGACTGAGTGTGTATTTATAGAAAATGAGAGGGATTTGTTTTATTAATTAAATGTGACACCTCATTAGTGGTTTTTGAAAAACCAAGGGCTTGAGCATGGTATTTTCCCATTATTTTATCCACCCCTGACACCTCATGTCATAAGTTACTATAAATAAGTCTACCATCCTTTTATATTAATTATTATATCATTATGGTGTCATTACACTTCCGATACCTGAAAATTGTATTTTTAATATTCATGAAAAAATCATATATTTTAGAAAAATAAAAAAAATTCACCCTAGCCATTTTAGGATATGTAGAATTAAAAAATAAACTCCATTATTTAAAATTAATTTTATAAGTATTTTTAATTTAATTTTTTAATAAAATCATAGTTAATTCGATAAATAACAATTTTAACGATATACATTGTTTTATATCGTATTGAAATATTATTTAAGATCTAATTATCTTATTTCCTTATGAAATTATAATATTATAATTACTTAGTATTCATAAGGTTCATATTACTATTCATAAGAATATTTTACTATTCATCAAACAAATTAAGATGGCTCTATCAGACACCAAATAACTTACTGGTCATAACTCTCGATGACCGTTTTTCAAAATTCAATACATAGATGTGTAAAATTTATGTTTAATGGCTATGTTATGACTATCTCATAAATAACCAAGTGTTGTTTCAAAAGAGCATAGTTCTTTATGAAATATAGGCTATGAATAAAATACATTTGAGAGAAGCATACCATGAAATTTTGGGGGTATTATATTCATGAAGTATTATAGGCATCAAGAGAGATTTGTGGAATGAATCATAGTAGGCACACATATATTGGATGTGTGAGATATAAAAGATAGAATGTACCTTGAATCTTGATAATTGAAAAGGAGAAAATGGCGTAAATGAAACAATAAAAGTGGGAAAAGATAAAATAATGAAAAATAATAATTAATGAAATATGTGTAATTAAGTGGATTAAGGAATTGAAAATGTTGTTTGCAACATATTTTGGGAGCATTGTGGTGGTCTATGGTTGTTTACCCCTTGTGGACCATGGCCCATAGTAAGAATGGTCAATGTAATTTTTTATGAATATTAAGGTTTGTTGGGATGGTACATTTATATTGAGTGGTTGTGGCTGGTGAGGAGCCTTCTTGTTATGGATTTTTTGAAGTTTCATAGTATGTATTCTAAACCTTGTGTTTGGAAATGTAGGTAAATTCCACCACAACGTCGAGCACTGATTGGGAAATATGAGGATGTTTTAGAGAACACTCCTCCAATAGAGGAGAAAAAGAATGTGGGGATCCTAGAAAGTGGGGAAGAACGATTCCAAGAGAACAAGGCTTATTTTATGTAGATGATGGATCATGACCCAAGGTGGGTCACACCGAGTATGGTTGAGCTGACTGTAAAGTCTCAGTAGCAGGACCCTATGACCATTATTGGAAAGGGTGGGCCACAAGAAGTATAGTTTTGGATAGATTCTGTCTAGACAATACATGAGCATCTGGAGATTCATGTGGGGAAGCGGGTCATGATGGCATCTTATATATTGCAGGGCCTGGAAAAACATTAGTTCGATATCCTTGTTCAGAAAAAGATGGGTGAGGGGATGCTATGGAATGATTTCAATGAAAATTTTCAATATAATATTTATCCTGAGCCTTTATGGATAGAGTGGGATGAAGTGTTCATGTTCCCGACTCATAGAGAAATTTCATTAATGGAGTATGTTTGATGCTTCACTGACCTGTGATTCTTTGTTCTAGTGTTTTTAGGGGATGAGGTTGAAATTACAGGGAGTTTCCTCAATTTTCTTAGACACGATATTAGATCTCAGGTGAATATCATTCACTTGAAGAGGTTTATAGTGGTAGTGGACCAAGAGATGTTCTCATAAGGGATCCAGAAGGGAACATTAGGTAGTGGGCTTTTCGTTCTAGGTGGGAAAATAAGTGGTGATACTTTTGAGTGTCAGTAGCATCATTTTGAATGTTTTCAGTAGGGAAAAGTGTGCAAGGTGGATATAAGAGAGTTTCATCATCTCTGGGTGGTGATCAGGTGTTCTATTATCAATGTGCTAGGTATGGGCACATGCGTGGCCAATGTCCTCGACCTCCAGTTGAGTTTCGGTCATGCCAAAGATTGGAACACATGCAGAGGTTCTGGTGGAACACTCAACAAGAGAGTATGAATTTGGGTGACAAGAAAATTCAAAGCAAGGGAAAGTGATCAGTTACTCCATATCAGAAAAGCAATTTGTGCTCTACCAGCCATAGAGGTAGGGGTGGTGGACGTGGAACTTCGGGGATGGGTCACCCATATCAGTAGGGTAGTGTAGTGCAGGGCACACAGGTTAGGGCCCAGGGTAGAGGTAGAGGATTGCTTCAAGCGGTTCAGTATAAAAATGGTGGTGGAAAGGCCAGACCATCAACTGTTTAAGGTACGATCCTTGTAAATTCTTTTCTTTCTAGTGCATTGTTTGACACTTTTTCCAAAAACTCATTTATTTTTACTCTACTTGTGGTAGTGGTGGGTCTTTCTAAGAGAGTATGTGCGGATTTATATTGATTGACACTTTGTTTGGAGAGTGAAATGAAGACATAAGGTAGTGTAAGGGATGTACTCCGGGGGTTCAAGGTTATCGTTTCATGTGGAACTTATTCATTCAAGAGATGTTGGGATTTTTCCTGATCATTGGGATGGCTAGGTTAGTGATGTATCAGGTGCACATAGACTATTATCATCGCAATGTATCATTTATGTCACTTGAGGGTGACACTTATTCCAATCATGGAGAGTGGGATGTTCGAGCAGGTCATGTAGGGACATTTTGTCCACAGTTGAGTATTCTCACAGCTCAAGTAGCTTTCCATGTGTATGATGATGAAAGAGGGGAATAATCTGTCATCCCTCTAGTAGTGGTACAATTTCAGTATGAGTTTCTTTAGAATTTCTTGAGTTTTCCTCCCATGAGGGATGTTGAGTTCACAATTGAGTTGCTGATGGGAGTGCTTCCAGTTTCTATTCCTCCATACTAAATAGAAATGGTATAACTCTACGAGTTGAAGGTTTAGCTTGAGGATTTGGAGCGTAAGTGATTTATATGTCCAAGTACGTCTCCTTGGGTATCTCTTGTACTTTTTTCAAGGAAGGGTGACAAGTCATTAAGGTTGTGTGTTGTTTACCAGATGTTATATCATATGTAGTTGAAAAATAGGCACCTTATTCCTTGAATTGATGACATGTTTGTCCAACTGATGGATGAGTTATTGTTCTCTAAGATTTATCTGAGATGGGGTTATCACTAGCTAATGGTCATGCCTTCAGACGTACCACTGACCGCTTTCAAGAGTCAGTACGGGTTGATTGAGTCTTTAGTGATGCCTTTCAGCTTGACCAATGCACTGGCATTGTTCATGGAATTGATGAAACTAATTCATTCATCCTTATTTGGATTAGTTTTTGGTTTTATTTGTTGATGACATCTTGGATTACTCGAAAACACGTTTCGATCATGCCCAGCAACTTGACATCATTCTAAGTACACTATGAGAGCATCAATTATATGACAAGATGTGAATGTTCCAGTTATGGATTTGAGCTGTGAATTTTCTCGGTCATATCATCCTTGAGGCAGGTGTGTTAGTAGATCCATAGAAAATGAAGGTTATCGTATCGTGGGAGAAACCCAATAGTGTTTCGAAAGTATGGAGTTTCTTGGGTTTGTTGGGTATTAACAGTGTTTCATCCCTGATTTCTCCCATTTGGTAGCACTATTTTTGGGCTTCCCCAAGAAGGGAATCAGGTTTGAGTGGTCTGAGGCTTTTGAGAATGCCATTCAAGATTTGGAAAAGTGATTGACGACTGTACCAATCTTAATCATACCCAAGCCACATATGAAGTATGTATTATATTGTGATGAATCTGGTGTCAGGCTTGGGGCTTTGTTGATGCATGATGAGTGGGTTCTGGCTTATAGGTCATGAAAATTGAGATCTCATGATCATAATTACCCCACTCATGATATTGTTTTGGTTATAGTAGTGCATTCCTTAATATATTTAAGGTACTACATACTAGGGGGATGGTTCACAGTGTTTACCAATCACAGGAGTCAAAAGTTTATCTTTTCGTAGTGGGATTTTAATAGTTGGAAGTGAACATGGGTTGATTATCTCCAGTGTTTTGACATTGACATGGTATATACACTAGGGAAAGCGAATAATGTTGCTAATACATTGAGATGGAATGCTCATAACTAGATGGTTCAGGATTCATGCACCAAGTGGAAGGGTATGGCTTTGTTTGTGGAGATTCGGGTGGAGGTGCGGGAGGAAAACGGTAATATGACTCATTCTTCCATAGATGTTGAGTTGACACTACTCAAAGGTGGGGAGTCACCTTTTGGTTCAGCCATCTATATTGATGGCGTTTTTTGTGTTAATGATCGTTTGGGTGGGCATATATACGTGCTGGGAGAGTTGATGCATGAGTTCCATGAATCAAAATGGATAGTGCATCCTAGTTTAACAAAGATTTATCTTGATCTCAAAAGGATTTATTGGTAGCCAGTAATAAAAAGGGAAGTTGCAGACATTGTGGCAAAGTGACATACCTGTCAATAAGTGTTGGTTGAGCATCAACACCCAGGTGGTTTGTTACATCCATTTTCCATTCCGTAATGGATGTTGGATATGTGACAATGGATTTTGTGGTGGGTATTCTGATGACATCTCAAAAGAATGATGTAATCTAGGTGGTTGTGGATCAACTAACGAAAGTGGATCATTTATTACCGATTCAGAATACTTACACAGTTTTTCGGTTACGTGAGTTGTATGTTCGGGAAATAGTACAGTTTCTTGGTGTGCAAGAAACTCTAGTTTCAGATCATGATCATCATTTCACATATCACATCTGGTAGGGGTAACAAAAACTGCTTTGTGCAAAAGTTCTTTTTAGTACGGATTTCATCCCACAGACGGATAGGAAGCCGAAGAATACAATCCAAGTGTGGGAGGACATGTTAATGGATTTTTTCTTGGAAATTGGTGGTTCCTAGGAGAAGCCACATCCTATTGAAGAATTTTCCACTAACAAACGTTTCTTGGATTCGGTTCAAATGACACCATTTGAGGAACTCTATGAGAGACTATGTAGATCTCGCTATATTTTTTGGAGGTCAGTGAATCGAAGATGTTGGGGTCGAGTCTCATGCAGAAGACATCAGAGAATGTCATGTGGATTCAAAGACCGATAGAAATGGATCAGAATAGGCATAAGTCATATAAAGATCGGAGGTGGAGACCTCTTGAGTTCGAGTTGGGAAATAGGGGTTCCTTCGGTTTTCTCTAGGGATGGGTTAATGAAGGGTTCTAAAGCAATAAAAGTTGGTGCCCATGTATGGAGGGCCATTTGAGATTGGGGATAGGATCAGGCTGGTGGCATACCTATTGTCTCTACCACAATGGTATAACAGGATGCATGGTGTTTTTTCATGTGTCCCAACTTTGGTGGTATCACCCTGACCCAACTCACATGGTGGATGTTGAGGATGTTGAGCTTGAGGCAGATGTGTCCTTTGAGGAGCATCTAGTTTATGTCGTGGATCATAGTATGAATGTCTTCTAGGGAAAGGTTGTTCCATCAGTGTGAGTATTGTGGTAGCATGGTAATGTTCAGAATGTAACATTGAAGTGGGAATCAGATATGCGGGCATAGTGGCATGATCTCTTTCCCTTGGAAGTGCAATACATCATGGGAGCTATACTCTAGGACGACTTGTAATATGGTGGGGCGGTTGTATGATCTCAGATCTTGGAATGGTATGTTCTTGTTTATGTTTTTATTTGAATGTATTTTTATGTCAATTATATACATACCAATGTCCTAATGGAGGCTCGAGGGTGTTCCAAGGTATTGAGACATGAAGATGGAGAAAATGGGTTTTTGGGGTAGGATGAACATCATGCACATGGTGAGTTCTAACCATACAGACATTCTAAGAAACCATACGAGAGGTGAGATTTTAGACTATGTCCTCCGCATGGTTTGCGCACAGTTTGGCAAATCATGTGTGTAAACCATGCGACCAATAATCTTTTAAAAAATTTACAATTTTCCCACTCTTGGTTTTTTAACCCCAACATAGAATTTCATTCACATTTACTCTGCTTCACCCTAACAGCGAACCCAATCTTCAAAGAGCTCCAAGAAATCAATATCCTTTGTTTCTATGTAATTATTTGTGTTGTTGGTTTCAGATCGATGATTCAGGTAAGGTGAATCTTATCCTTACATCACTTTTGTTTTTAGGGTTTGTATGTTCTTATCCCCCTCCTTTTGATGCTCTAAAACCCTAATCATTAGGTGAGATCTAGGTTAATGATTCATGGGTTGTTTGAAATGGAATCTAAGGGATCAATTAAAAGTGAATTCATCCGCGGAATAGCAGTATGTGGTCTACAAGTTATATCCCATGGTTTATTTGTGGATTTGTGAATTTGTGGTTTTGTTCTTGGGTGTCTTTTTTCTTGTTTTGATCACCCTTGGAATGTTTATGTATAATGGTTATTATGAAGGTAAATATTAACCCTCACGATCCCCATGGGATGCATCGAGGGTAATGACACTAATATAGGGCCACCCATGTGGTGTGATGACTCTCCTGGACATGGGGATTTGTAAAGAACCAATGAGTTTTTTTGTTAATCATTAAGAGGCCTTGATAAACATGTTGATGTTATTAATCATTTTGGGATAGAATCTAGGTGATTCACTTAGTCTTTATAATTACCTATGGGATATTGGGTTAATATGTGGTAATGATTAGATACCATATAAGAATGGATTGTGAGCATGGTAATGAAGGCTATTGAGTTAGGCATAATGAACAAAACCTAGTGAGATAGAAACAATGAATGAATTCATAGTAAGATAAAAATAATAAAACGTAAATTGGGAAATTTGGATAAATGATGTGAAATTTGGTAAATGTGTTAATGGGTTAAGGATTGTTAATAAATATTATGATATGGTTATGATTTTGGTTTCCCTTGGGAAATGGTTTAGAGTTTATGTGAATGGATTAATGGATATATATATATATATTTGTATCGCATGTGAAAATAGCTTGGCAGTGTGTGGTATTGAATGATGTTCTACAGCCAGAGGTTGAGTTGGAATGAGCCTATAAACTCCACCACTAATGCCAAGGTTTAAAAAGAGGCCTAATTCCCTATTTACCTATCAGTTTCATCCACCTGAACTGAATCTTCGAGGTGAGGATATAGTTTACATGAGGATGTTGGCCCAACTGAGATAGGGAAAAATTTTGTTTTTCCTCATCTATATGATTATGTGATTTAAGACATGTATCCTTTTGTGTGCGATGGACCCTTTGTAAGTTCTTTGAAATTGGTATGTAATGGGAAATGTGATGAAATTCTTAGATAATGATATATTAATAAATTTGTAAAATGGACCTAAACTGATTCAGGGCCCTTAATATTTTCTTTTCATTTATTATTCATTTCTCCTTTTCATGCACAATTGTATACACTGGATATTTGGTAGACATTGTTGGTGGTGGACTACTATGTTTTACTCACACCCTACTCCGGCCATTTTTGGGTACCCGATAAGACTTCATGTTTGTAGTTCATGATAATGGAAAAGGCCCTTGCTAGGATGTTGGGTTGGAACGAGTGTCTTTGGAGGAGGACTCAGACTCAGTGTCGTGTCCATTTTGTGGATTTTGCAGTTTGTCTTCATATTGGGTTTCATTCACTTTTTCACTTGTAGAATGGAATGGAATATTTACTATTGGGCATGGTTGTACCACATTTGGGGAAGGGTTGTTTTAGAATACTCTGGTATTATTGGTTTTTATTCCACTATTGTTTGTGGTTTACACTGATATGAGGGGGAATAGTCATCCCAATTGACTATTTGGACCCCGCTGCTTGTTGGAAACCTTTGGAATATGGGGATGCATGCTTAAGGTCATGTAACCACCTGACTCAGAGCATTGGTTTAGTAGCTTCTGAGTCAGGGACATTACATCTTGCAATTCTGGAAAAATGAGGATATAATTGTTTGATGAAAAATTCTTCAATGTAGTCCCAAGCTATGCCCTGGTCTAATTTATCAGGAATGGATATATCCCACCATTTTGTTACAAGATCATCGAGCATATACATCCATATCTTGACCTTCAGTTTTGTATTTGTGATAAGATAAAGGAAGAATCGATTCATCCAATTAAGCCATACCCCTACCTTATATGTTTCCTAATCACCCTAAAATATGGGAAGATTCAACTTTTGGGACTGCATGGAGTGACTCACATTCCTTGGATAATATCATCAGTTCTCTCAACCCCCATCCCATAAGTCTTGGATGATAATATGAACCTACTGTTGGATCATGTGTGACTTAGGGGAAACCACATTCTCAGCAGTTTCTTCCATTTGGCTCCTACAATGACTAGCATGTACCATTTTTTCATTAGATAACAAAATCCAAATGTCTCGCCCTCTAGAATCTAATAACATAAAATTTCAAAATCTACCACATCACACATTATCAATATTTCATTCCAAAATTTTTCCATTCCATATTCATTCATTTTTGAAAAATTTCACCAAGATTATGAAAATCACACCCTTTTCAAAATAGGTACACTATACAATTTTAAAAATATTACATTTGAAAACAATTTCAATAATTTTTAAAAATAAAAAAATTTCACTAAATCATATATCATTACTCAATATGAAATATTCACTCCTAGTGGGAAGTCATTATAAAATTATTTTCATTCTCATCTCAATGGATAAACTCATGATAATGAAATTTAAAATTTTATAGGTGCCACAAAAACACTTATTTACCCAACTACCTGGTAACTTTATGTTCATCATAAAAATGTAATCTATACCCTTTTATGATTTAAATTTATAATCCCTAAAATCATACTCCTTTCTACAATCCCAATATAATGAACCAAATTGAATGAATTATAAATTCCCATAATAACAAAACTAATGACCAGTTGTTCCACAAAGATATTTGGAAGGACACAGACTGATACCACATGTAACATTCCACCCCTCCTCGTTGGTTGGAGAAGGATGAAGTCAATTAGAAGGCCATAAGTTACATCACCAAAATACTAAAGGTAGAAAATAAATATCAATTTAATCATTAATAGATCAAAGAATATTTTCCCTTTGAAATTAAAACAACCCAACTAAGCATGCCACAACAAAATAACACAGCATGATTCATGAAAATAGTGTAAAACAACTCAAGTAATACCATTGATATTAAAACTACAATAAATTACCACAACAGAAGACTACAAATAATAAAAGTATATTATGGAGGACACAACACGCAAAACCCAAAGACTCTAAAACACATTTCAATGCTCCAACCATGCTCCATGCTCCAACTTTACAAAAGAGCATAGGTATCACTATGCACCACTAGTTATGTGTAATACATTACCTTTTCCTATGTCATGACAACTGATACCTTCAAAATCACCACACTTCCAAAGCAATGGTGAGTAATGAAATTCGATAGGCTTTCCACAAATTTCTACACTAATCATGCCAATAGGATTGAACATGTTAATAAATTTATATCAAATAGACTATATAAAATACATTAATTTAGTTTATAAACGAATATAAAATAATTTCCAAAAAATAGTTTTCCAACAATAGCGATTTTTTCAAAAAACTAACCAACCAATAATTTAATTCGATTTCACGGGTTCCATTTTGTAATAACCATTCCATTCCTCAAATCTAGATATCCATACATGCATGAAAACCTGGAACACCCAATACATGTGAGTGGTGAGTTATCCTTTCACTAAGACATCACACAATGAATCATTTGTATAGGTAAATGTCTGGACCCTGGTCCATCCCATTAATTAGGTGGGGGGGGGGGAGTCTTCATACCCATACCTTTCCCAAATTCCCTTCAACACACACAACCGTTATTCCAAAAACCAATTCCAAAACACCCCTTTCAAAAATTCCGATAAAACCATAATTTTATTAAAATCATTTTAATCATAAAATTTAAAAAAATTATTTATAGAAATCACATTTTGATTAATCAAAACAAAATAAGAATTTTAAAATCATCAATTTAAAATAAATTTACTAATTTCAATATCCACATGACACCCAAAATCCATAATTCCATAATCTATCACCAAATAGGATTTCCAATAAGATATTCACAAAAATTACACAACCAATGTCAATAAAAGAAATAAATTCGAAACAAAACCTTTGTCTTATTATAATAGGAGCCAAGATTGATTCCATGTATGATTTTAATTATGGAGAAATCGAATAACATCATCTAAACGTTGATAAAACAGTGTTTAATCTCAAAAAACTCATCTTAAATACCATACCCTGGAATCAAAAAAGAATAATCTAACCATGCCTGGAATGACCCACCATATATCTATCTAAAATGTACTAGTTCTAAGAAAATGTGACAGAGGGTGAAGTATAAGTATTCAAACCCACATGAAACAACCACAAATGAATACTTTCTTGGATTATTTGTATTCAACGCACCAAGAGATGTATTAATATCAACTCTAGATTGATGGGAGAAGCCTCTATTTCCAGTATGAGCATAATATAAGGAGTTAGGTCCATTTTGAAGAAAATATGATTGGTTAATTCAAAATATCATCCTATATCCACGTATTGTGGATCATGTTTTTAAACATTGTATGGTTAGTCGCATAGTAAGGAATAATATGTGCAAAGAGTGAACTAGAAAATAACTCAAGAGAACCTCAAATGTTTTCCTACATGGTTATACAAACAAATCACCAATAATTAAAAATTACATCGTCCCAGTTTTCATAGTTTCAGATAGGTATCCACACAGTTTAGAAAAACTGATTGCCTACCCGTGAACCTTACCATCATCCCCTATATCATTTTCCACAGTTCCTACATGAATAGAATCGTTTCCAAAAACCATGCTCGAACCTTTCGACTCTATAAAATCCCCATAAATAACAAAAAAAAATTCCAAAACCTCACAAACATCTCCATAAAACATTATATTCTTAAAAGAAATAAATGTTCTGTTACTTAATAAATATTGGGCATGCTACACAATACCACCTCCAAAATTATTCATGGCCATTGGAAATGAGTGGGGACACCACTGTTTGACGATTCTAGCAATTCATAAGGAGTTTTACCTAACAAATTGTGTTTTATACTCTTTATAGTAGTGTAAATACATTCCTCATGATCCCAAAATACATCATGGAAGAACCCAACATTGTTGGGTTTTTTGGGTCATCCCTAGTATGTCTTCTCCATTTTATGTTCATCAATCAAGTCTTATTAGCAATCCATTAAACTATCTATCATTTCAAAGTTTTATATTGAAGGATCTAAACTAACAAGAATATAAATTTTGATATTGAAGTCCCTAAACTACCATTCATTTAAGGTATGAGCTAACAGACATTAAAATATTACAACATAAGGTCAAAGTCAAAATACCATAAACTACGACAGTATTAATTCAGAGCAAGAACAGTGAAAATTAGAGCAATAAAAATTCCAAGATATAATTAATTAAAATGCACAAAATAGAAAGTTTAAACTAGAATAGTATAAATAGCAGAACAAAATATATATAGTTTGTTAGACCTTAAAATTGATTGATAGTGACACAATTCTCACTAGGTTGAAAGCCTGAAAGGGTTACCCTTAGAAAATGTCGAGTCTCTACTCCTTATAAATTCATATTGTATGATCCATGAATTATTAACCACTAATAAAATAGAAATGGATCCAAAAATACTTGGTCAAAAACCCATAATAGTGCTTCTTTAGAATAACCCATGTCCATGCACACTAGTCCTTCCACTCTGAGAATCATAAGAAAAAATAAAGGCAGTATAAATAATAGAGACACAAATATTTTATGGAGTATTAAATGTCCCCAGTAAAAATTATGATATACTCATTAAGACCTCTGACATAGGATAAAGTTAGTGAATTTACCTTCTACGATGGTTTTCATACAAAACATTTCATTATGAAACATGAATTATCACGAAAACAATAGTAGTTACATCAATGAAGAATCTCATGCTATTTTGAACTCATGAATCTCTCAATAAAAATTTATTTCAATTTAAGCACAAAAGTCTATGAATTTGGTCCAATATGGTATTATACAAGTGATTAGTATCCTTGATGATCCATGAAAAATCTCCACCAAAACACAATTTTATACCTTTTCTTTGATCACAAAGCATTGACACACCCCTTCATATTAAAAAATAGATCAACGTATGTGAATTCATCATAGAATTCTTCATTTGTCCACCTATTCCCCATGTTCATGAGTTTTATATACAAATAAGTATTTTTCTAAACTACGTAAGGCTTAATTCCCATTCTCGTGAGATAAGTATCAACATAAATGTACCTTGCATCTGATCCACAAACATTTTCTGTTTCACCCAATCCCTTATTCATCCTTGAATTTATATACATTTTGGTTTCTATGTATCCATGAACGAAGCTAAATTTAATTCATATCATGGATTCAGCTAGGAACTCATGTAAATGATCCTTATCTTGATGAAACCTAGAATACCTCGATCAAAACATTCTAGAAATATCCTCTCATGTGGTTTGACATCAAATATTTTTAAAACATCACATATACAGAAAATTTGCATACATTTACCCTAGAATTGGATTCCATTTATTTAAAAATTCGTATTCTATGGCGGGATAATATTCATGACACCAATAATTCTATTCTATGAAATTTCCATTAATTATTTCAGAAATATATGGAACATGAAAAAATATTGTTATACATTTCATGAAGTAATTTGATGTGTTATTATTGAAGTTTAGTAGATGGGAATGGGTATATTTTAATAATGGTGCAACCTTTATTTTACCCATTGAATAAAAATTATTTATTCTTTGTACTAATGGGTTCCCATAGCCAAAATATTTCATAGTTAATCCTACTGTCCATCTTCCCCAACAGAGGCACATGTGGGAGTTGAAATCAACCATTCTCTAGGTGTCATCTAGCCAAACCAATACTGAGAGTGGGTGAGGTTTTCACAAATAGTTTGAACATGGATGTGTGTGGGTGTTCATATTTAGGCCATGAAAAGGGTGGTAATAACCAGTGAGGGCATGGATTCATGTATTATGGCTGGCAACACAATAATTGGCTCGACGTGATGCCACTATAAAATTGTTTATTAAGGGAATCAATTTTTAGGTCAACTTAATGCTGGATGGGAATAACATTTGAACTATTTCTTCATCTAAGAAATATACAAAAATAACTTTCATCATCTGATCTCAGTGATCCAAGATCTACATTCCTTTCTCATGTCATATTCATCCTCCACCCACCTACTATTGACACAGACTTCCTTGATTTTACACTAAGAGTCACACCCGACATCTATAGAATGATCAATCTGGGAACCATCCTCAACAATCAAACAGAGGAAGCGAAGAGTCACTCGACATCCCCAATTCATGCATGTAACTTCATCTGCATGCATACAGTGCTTTGAAAACCCGATCCATGAGATACCTTAATCATTAACCATCCACTGGACTATTAGAGGTTATAAGAATAGGATTTTTTGTGATCTAATTATGATTACCACTAAAATAAATGTTGATTTCATTGAATATTCAAATGAATAATGTGGTGAAAGAGGCCTCATCATTTGGAATATTCACTATTTCCATTCATGATGACATTGAGGGTGTTTTGTCCATGTAAAAGAAACAATGACATTAAATGACTCTATGATTTCATGTGATGGCCTCAGATATTTTCTAGAGAGTCACCACATGAACTTCCCAAGATCATGCGATGGCTTGGAGCCAATCATGATAATACCTCTGATGCTTCCCATGATATAATCATTTGAATAAATAATGAATATTCATTTCACATTGAACTATTACATGAAGATTTGATATCCATAAACTATGTTATCATGTGAATCCATATTATAGAAACTTGATGTTGTTATTATGAAGTCTTGATCACCTAAAACTTGTGCTTTTGGCATTAACCCTGTAGAAAGAATTGATATACTTAGGAAACTCAATCAATATAAACAACTACATCCCCATAAAATCATGCATGATAAGTGGATAAAAGGGATATATGACAGACAGAAATGTAGAGAAGAATATTGGCTAGGGAGAATTAGTCACTACCATTAGAGGACACGTCCATGATATCAAAGGTTCTCGTAGAGTGAGTCATCCATGGGACACCACTGCATGAATCTATCGTGTGATTAAATTAACATCACACAATCTCATGAAGATTATGAAATCCTACAAACTCTATAATGAAAAAAAATTTCTTGAACCCTAGATAATATATGATTCTTTCCATAGTTTTAGAATCCTAGATTAATATCCCCCAATGAATGCCCTCTAATCATGTGATTCTTATATAATGACCACCTTTCATGCATATGGCCTTTTTGTGCACCCCTTGTGCATGTTCGGAACACCTATAATGAGACCACACTATAGGTAATGAAATTGTATGAGTAATATAAACTCATAAGACATGACAGTGTCAACCCATGGATATTCAGGGCTCCTATAATATCTGCTCACATAAACATGTAGCCAATAAAACACCTCTTTGTAGTCCTGATGAGGGATCCACAGGAGTCTTCATTCTCATAAGGCCTACATGCATCCATTTATGTGGCTTCCTTGACATGCATCACCCCTTTATATCATTGTAATGTTTATGAAACCCTTTACATGAACCAATTGAGTTCATGTGATATCATTAATGATCAAACAATATGTGATTACATCTTGGGGGAGACCACTTTTATATGTATTCAAACGATGATAAAATCCATTCTTTTAACACACCAGACCTATGTGTCACCAAAATGGACTTAGCCTACTAGCCAAAAATTATACCCCCTGAAAATTATATTTTGTTTTTTTATGCATGACCCCTTATGTAATTTGACTTCAACAGTTTGATATGCATGAGACCATAAACATGTTAATGAGAACCCACAATGTGATTCATACATGGTCACATAATCACAAGACTCTTCACTAGTCTCAATATTCCTAAGAGTGACCATGGACATGTCATTTTCATTAAAATGTAAATCTTGGATAAGGCTCTTCGATAATGTGATAGGACTTGAAAAATTAATGTTCCTCATAGAGAAACCAATTGAAATGTTAACATTGTAATTATATTGTGTGTGGACAAGCATAGATTATTATGAGACAACTTATCAACATATCAACATTGTCATGTGATAGTCCTTAGAAATTAAATCATTTTCATGTGATAGCCCAAGGAAAATATTTTGTATAATAAAAATGATCCCAAACATTTCTGATTTGATATTGATAAGACATTAAATACAAGTCATTTGATCATGTGAATCAAACTTGACATGTCACCATCTATTATAAAAATAATCTATGAAATGTTAGGAATACACCCTTGGATGTATCTTCCATATTATAATGATCCCTATACATTTCCAATAGTCAATTTGGAAATGTTAAAAAAACAATCAAGGCATGTCTATTAGACAACAAAGACAAATTTGGAAGATCAACTAGGACATGTCAAATCCTTCGGACTGACACAATTGGACTTGTACAGTGTGAACCCCTCCCAGAAACCTTCAGTATTATACCATCTTTATAATGGTAGTGTCATTAATGGGTTTGGGTTACCAAATCACTCGACCCTACATTATGTCATACTCTTGTAAGGTTCCACCATGTCATTACAAGCGTATGTGACAAACATTTCATTTCCACCATCTATCTTTATCTTTAATAAGTTAAATATTGAATATTAAAATGGGAATCAATCATTGTATATGTCCCTATGATTCTTAAAACCTCAGGGGTTCGCACAATGCCTCTATATATGATCTCCCACCCAATCCAATTAGGAGGTTAGGTGGTTAGATAGACTATGAGAACTATGACTGCTGTTAAACATATAAAACTTAGGTTTTAATCCTAATGACCAATATCCAATGGGAATCCACCCTACTATAACTCCTACAAATTCCCAAAATTTTTGACTCATGGGATTGAATTCTCTCAGGCCTCTATAATTATTCCACATACATAATCATTTTTGGGATGAGTCAAACTTTGATGAATCTAATTCGTTTTATAAAAGATTATATATAGGATGAATTTTTAAGGCACAGTTTGTATTCCATATCACCTATGATACTGATAATCATAACATCCAATGGAATAAATTATTGTGTATGACCCATAAAAATATTCTCTCATGATATGAGTCTGATATTCAATTATTTTTCATTTATCCAACCATGAATTAATCTAGTGGGACTGAGGACTGGTGATGATTGTGCTGGTAGAATGATATGAACTCTCATAGTGAGAGCTTATCACTAGGATATGGGTTTGATTACATCTCATCCTCTCTCAAAGGTCCATATTCTCAATGATGTAATTTCGGGAAGCCTTCAATGAATAAGTCCCACTCAAATCCTCTGTTTTAGCATGTTTTACAGCATAGAAATATACTAGATAGATTCAAATTTAAATCATTATTGGATTCGTAATATGCCACATTGAGTCTCAAGCCATATATTTACATAATTAATTTATGATGTTAAACAGCATGGATCATTCCAATCTAATGAACATAAACTATGTACAATGAAAAATGTGGTTTTAATTCCTATTTTAAAAGGATATTTTAGAAGCCTCTTAGATGTTCCATCCCATCCCCAAGACACCAACAACCTCTCGTAATGACTATAAACTATATAGTTCTGCAACATGGATATAAACTTAATCATTATAAATATATTTATATTGATAGAGAATCTGTGATATGCAAAAAATTATTCTTATCAATACATGATCCTAATTAAGTTATTATAATATGCATAACTAGTCCCATATCGAGAATCTGGAATGATTTTTGAGAAAAAAATATCTACGATATAATAGATTTATATAGTGTTTAATAATTCCCCCTAAATGTGTGTAACAGGCTTGACCTCCCTTCCAAAAACCAATGTGACATCCTAAGCGTGGTTGGGTCTGGAACCCCAAAGGACCACCTTCTTTTAAAACCCAGGTCTGTACTCAGTAGTGGATATAGGAACCATTGATATTTTATATTAGAGATTAAAATAGTTAACCCAACTTAAATGATTTTATAATTTATTGAACCATCAAAAATTATCTATGGGGTCTAACCACATGTAATATCTTCACAAGAATCTTATGTTAATAGAATATTTAAAAATAAAATATATATTTGTAGTCAAGGGTCTCAAATTTGGTAACTAGGATGCATTTATTTATTTTTCCAGGGGAATTATGACTATAGTAAATAATTATCACCACAATAACGGGAAATTAGGTTATTATGGTTACAAATTGTAGGAAAAGGACTTAAAATTAGCTCAAAACCATTCCATTATACTTTTTAATTAGGGTAGTTTGAATATGACTATAAATTTCTCGAATATATGTATAAATATTTCCAATTTTTTTTAATTATTAATATTAAATTTAAATATCCTGATAAAAATGTCACTTTCAAGATTTTAATAAATATGTTTTTGGTGAGAGGGATAAATTAAAGTTATGTTCAATTACAGGTACTTATATAAAAAATAAGAGACGATTTTGTTGGTTATTTATTAATTATTTTTAGTAATGAAATAATTATCTTAAATTCTTAAATAACACAAACAAAATATTTATTCATTTAGAAAAATAAGATAAATTAATTTTAAAAAATTAAAAGTAATATATATTGAATGATTTAATGTGAAAAATATAATATGTAGATAAATAAAATAATTTATTTATTTTCTAAAGGATTATATTCAAATACAATTGATCTCATTTTTTAGTCAAATTAAATGAATTGTTCCAAAAATTACATCAATGAAGTCTTTATAAAAAATATTTTTAAATTAAATGATGCAAGTTATAAAAAATTCTATATTATACCATGTTATTAAGATATGGTGTAAAATATAAAACATGGCCCATTTCATTTCCATTTTTTCTTTTTAATGTCCCCATCTTCACCCCAAATGATTATAGACTATGTTATCATGAAAATTCAAAAAATGGTTAATAATGGTTAAAAAAGAGATAATGGTAAAATAAAAATATAAACCTATTATAATTTTATTTAATTATATAATTATATCCTATACTAAACCTATACTCTAAATTTATCATTTTGGTGCCTTTTTAAAATGATAATTATTTTATAATAATTAAATATTATAAAAAATTCCAAAAGTTCCCCTCCCTTAAATTATAAAAGGGATATTCATATCCACTTTTCATCACAAATAAAAATACATTTGGATTAGAAAATAACTACCCATATTCCATACATAATTCAATTACCACATCCTAGAGTAGCTTTTTTAATTATAAAACCCTTCTATGAATTATATTGTTTTAAACATAATGTGGTCATCGAATGAAGATTTATGGTTCTTAACTGTGTATTTTTTCATTTCTTCTTCTGCCTCTCTCAATTATTTATCAACCATAATTATATAATAAAATATCTATATCCCACATAATTATATGTTATTATAATAATTACATAACCTACATCTATCTACTATTCCAACAAATGGGAAATGAAACTATCGTTCCTATGTTGGGAGAACTACTGCCTCATGTACCAATGTAATTATTTTTCTATAACATCCTCTCACGACTGGTAAAAATTATGCAATTAATTTTTGTATATGATATTAATGAAATATTCATAATTATTTATATATAATATATATACTACAACCTTATATATCCATTCAATGAAAAAACAATAATGTCTTTTGTGTGTACTTGTGGACTACCACCTCCCCGAAGTGATGTGAATTATATTCCATCATTGAATCATGTAGATTATATAAATAGGATAATATGAATGAATAATAATTTATTTTTGAAATTATTTTCATCTTTTAAAGATAAAATAACACTTACCATCTTTCCATCATATTTTTTGGAAAAAAAAGACATGTTAATCATGCGTATGTATGGCCTACCGTCTCCCTACTTGTACGGTTGTTGAATTTTCATAACCTTATTTAAAAAATGGCTTTAAAATTATAATTTATTTATAAAAAATATAAGTATGTTTGTATTAATATTTTATATATTCCGAATCAATAACTACTTTCAATGTTGTCAACATACCAAATACATTTTAGAGTCATGAGCCAAATATTAGCAAAAGTCCGACATGAACATAATTGATTAAGTAATTATAAATAACAAGTTATTAAATAAAATAAATAAAAATATTTATCATGAAATTTTTTATTAATCGATTAAATTATTAATATAATTTTTTGTATCAGTTAATGAATGTATGTGATTATTCTTACTTGTTTTAAGGGTTCTTGCTCACAAATTGTCTTCTTTGAGATATGTGGTATGTTACACACCTATATTATTATTTTTTTATGAAACCACATTTATATTTTATATAGAAAACGTAATTATATTTTTATTGTTTTTACTGTTTCGTTTTAATATATTACTATAGTGAGATTTTGATAAAAAATTTAGCAAATTGGTGTGAGATTTATGTTTCTGTCTCATTTTAATTGATATTTTATGATCCTAAATTTCCATTGATTGAAATTACATGTTCATTATCTAATAAAAAACATTAATTTTCATAACATCCATCTATTGATGAAATATTCATTTAATAGAACTATTTTCTTATCTTAGGTACTTAAAATGAATGATGTATTTTTTCTGAAAACCCGGTATTATTTTTCCTTTCAGAAAAAAATGTTTCCCTTCCATATCCATATTTTCTAAAAAAAATCAGTATTTTTTTTCATAGTATTATATGATTTATAATGAGATTTTTCTCCATATTTGAATTTTTAAAAAATTTGTTAAAATTAATATTTGTTTCATCTTGAAAACATGGTAGGATTTAAATTTTATACAAAATTTTGTGAGGTATATTTTTTTAACATATAAAACATGAATGGATATTTCAACCATATTTATAAGAAAATTATTTTAAACATACTTTCAATGATTCCATGGATATTTTCAAAGAATATTAATTCATTATTTTGAAATTAATTATGTTTTAAATTAGTGATTTCAAATTAAATAATTTATTTTCACTAAGAAATATTTGAAGGGATATTTTAAAGTTCATTTAACCACTAACAACAACTATTGATATTTTTTATTTACTTTAAATTAATTACATGTGTATCATATATATATATATATATCATTATCCCTTTCATTGATATGGGACAATACATTCTTTATGTTCATTTCTCAAATGTGTTCATTATGAAATTTCCTTTCCTTATGATATGAGTGAATATTATGCAACAAATTTCCTACAATGGGTGTTTCTTATGATTATTAATTACAATTGATTCCATTTTTTTTAAAACATAATCTTAAACATATTATAATGTCTATTCCTAAATACCACTCAAATTCATTGGGTAATGTTTTTGTCTATTAATCCATTATGTATGGGATTATCGAGTAAACCTAATCTGTTATGGTACTCTATCCACCAGGTGATGGTTTATTGGAAACTGGCCTAGACTTATGCTTGCATCATGTTATATATTACTACCATATTCCATTTTTATCATGATATTATGATACCATTTTATTATATTATACATCACTATGATTTTTCAATAGCCTTTTTCTTTTATGGTATCATGTTATGCCCCATTATCATGTTTACTCCATTATTGTTCATTATAGCTCATACTATTATTGTATATATTCCCTAGGATATTCTATATTATTTTACATTTTCAAAAGGATTTTTAAAATCACAACATATAATGATAAATATGTTTTGCTTTATTTTCTTTCTAATTATTTATGTTCTTAATCTTCCTAACAGACTAGGAATCACGATCATTGGGTTTTAATTATTGAATGTTAATGTTAAAAACCATGTAATAATATGTGTAAAAGGATTGATTATCCAAAATAAATATATATAGAATTTATATGTTGGATATATGATTATTCTAAATAGATTAAGAGAATATGTAGACTAGAATTAAGGAATAATGAATGCTAAATCACATATCTTAATTCCCTAATCACCTGATTCCTTGGATCCATCATAATCATTCTCATAAGGGAAGGAAATTAGTGAGCAGATGTTGAGTAGTCTATAGGTTCGATATATATTAATTTAAGTTATATGATGTAATATTTATGGTGGTCAACATCTATTAAAATTATATTTTTATATCATTAAATTATACACATATTATTTATCCAAACAGTTAGACAACTTGTGCTCCTACCATGTGAGGAATCTGCCTCTCTTATACTCTCACAGGATTTGGTTCCTTTGTTTTGTAAAATGATCACCAGATTTTCCTTCTTAATATATAAAATGATACAAATGTTTTGGTAATTAACTCATAAATATGTCAAATATTGCACTAATCATACACCTATATTTTCCTTCACTGTTCACATCATACTATTTATTGGAGAAACTTTGTGGCATGGAAAAAACTTGACCCTATTGTGTACCATTAAATGGAAAAAAACACTACAAAACCAACCAGAAACTCTTATAACTCAACCTATGAAATTTATAGATAAAAAATGTGGATAATTGAATAAATTAACTCATAATGGGCCTAAAAAATCAATTTCCATTACACATGAATAGTTCCATTCATATTCGTTTTCACATATTAAGATCAATTAGAGTTATTATATATTTATAAATAATGTTTCCAATATATATCAAAATTATCTCAATATATCTCATATAAAATATATCGTTATTAATATTACCACACCCACCAACACTAAATACTATGTTCATAAATTTATTTAATGGGGTTTCAGCTGTCTTGATACATATGTCACAATTCTATCATTTATCATTAGATAGCTGAAAAAAACAATCCATGATAAATATTTTCAAATATAAAACCATAAGTATTTAGATAAAGGAGTCAATATATGGTAATTTAATATCCACTTCTTTAATTCCTCGAGGCTATATTATTTTTCTTGTGTCCATGTGAATTTTTCTCCCCTTAATGTTAACGAATTTGTAAAGAATATAGGGTAAAATAAAAATAATTATCACACCACACATATATCATGGAGTCTGGGGATTGATCAATATTCACGGTCGAATTGGGCCTCAATTTGGGGAAGTGTATTTCCCACTAGAAGTGTGTACATGTGTGTTTTCTAGTGGGAGTAACGTATAGAGACATGGAGACCCAAAGGAACAGGGTGTGGGATATGGTGATTGGAGGTTTCATGAAACTAGGATTCAGGTAACGGTCAGATAGGGTGGGTAATGTAGGGAGAAACACACAAAGTCATTAGGAAAGGAAAATAAAGAGAGATGGAATATAATTTTTGATATATACACTAGTAATTTGGATCATTTATTTTGTCACATTGGGATACCATCAAGGTAGGAATTTACTATCCATTTGAGTTTCATGGTTGTTTTGGGTAATTTTCAATCCTATTTTAAATTTATGTAAATATTCCAACTTTTATAACTTAGGTGTATGTTTGTGAGATTGTAGTTTATAATCACTTTAACGTAAAAAAATATTACTTAAAAAATTATAAAATTCAATATATTTTTCATCAAATGACTGAATGTATACAACCCTGCTAAGAAATCTACATATTTCAAATATTTTTTTTTCATATTGTGTAATCCTTAATAATTTATTGAATTTTTTTTACATATTTACGATATTTTCCCAGAATATTAACAAGTAATGTAATCTATTAAATCTGAAATTTAAGATTAAGAATTTAACTATATAATTTATTTATCTATAAATTCTAAAATAATTTTCACAAAAAAACACTAATTATCCTCATTACTCTTATATTATATAACAATATCATATATAAATAATATCCATAAAATAATATGATAATCCATGAAATATGTATTAATCACTTCTATAAATTATTATAATGTATTTAATAATAAAAAAATCATTACTATGATCCCATAATGAATATACCCCATATGAAAATATTTCCATTGGTATATTATCCTTTATAGATTTTTACTACTGATAACTACAATGAAGATCAATATTCAAGAAGTATTGATCCATTTTAATTTGATCCAAAAGGCTAACAAAACATGAAAAATGGATTCATTTTCTCTATAATATTAGTAGTTATTTTCATATAATCATTGCATAGACTTATTGTACATTAATAATTATTAAAAATTAATATTTTTTCAACCCACTATGAAATAATTTTTCGAATTAATACCATGTCAAATAAATAATTCAATATATTTATTAACTCAATTAATTACAATGGAGTTATTTAATGTGGAGGATTAAAAATAGTTATTTCATCAATGATAAGATCTACAGGGAATTAATATTTACTTTCATAGTGAAATATATGGAATTTTTTATTAAATATGTAAATATATTCTTTCACAATGGGTATTCCTTCTATTATTATAACATCCAACTCCTTCATGGATTTCTTTCCATCCATTTTCATTAAGGATATTTATTAGGATGAATTTTTTAGGGTGTTTCTAGAATTTATTCAAAAAGCATATATTCTCTTAAAAAATTAATTTCACATTCAATTCAACAGTAATAACATCATTCCCTCTATAGTAATTTTATTTTTTATAATTTATGTGAAAATGTATTCCTATATTAAAATAAGACCAACACAATTTTTACAAATATATGTGAAATAAGGAAAACAAGTTATTTCAAACTACATATTCCTCATATATAATGGTTTTAATATAAGTAAAACATCATATTCTAAATAATAAATAATTCATTATTGTAGTAGTGTTGATTAAAGATTCTATAAATATATACACAATATAAAAAATTTCATAAATCAATAATTAAATTATGTATTTTCAAACAATGAATGTATCTTTTTCATGATTGTTATCACATCATTTAGCTATTCAAAATTATGCATTATAATTACAAAGGATTGGTCATGATCCCAAGGTTTCAACATAGTACAATTCCCTTGGAACTAGGGTAATTGCTTAGTGTAATGCTTCATCCTATAGTAGTTCAAACATTTCACATTTGGAAATTTTGACATGACCCAACCCTTAGAAACCCCAAGAGGATGATGATATGTCAACATGGACAACAATTTACCAACATTAGAAGAATAGTGGTTAGTTACTAACCTAATTATGTAATATCACACATGATAGTCCTTGTCGTTTATGAAACCTAAAAAACATATACATCATTACACAATAAAATAACCAACAAATAAAATTAATATATAGATTAATGTACTGTAAATAATTGATGAATAAGAAAATGATTTTCCCGAATGATATAATAACATATATATTTTACAAGAATGTAAAATAAGTTCTACCAATATCTTGATGTACATCCAATCCTTCACTTATACATACACATATATGCTACAATGAAAATAGTTATGATTACTCACATAAACTACCATCAAACTTATAAAATATCTAAGAGGATGAACACATCAGTTATAATCATCATCACCTAGAACAAATAAAAACCTCTAAGTAGAATATTTTCTCAAGACACCCCAAATACATGTAAACCAAGGCCATTACAAAACTGTGGATAATTTTATATATACAAAATGTATGGTCATGAATCTCAGGCATCGGTGAGTTTAGAAATACATAGTTTGTTACCCTGAAAATTAAAAGTGCAAAAATAAAACCATAGAGTAATCATAAAAACAATGATCCTAGAAGATATAGAATCTAATAAATAATTTGAGAGATATATTTAATATATAGGAAAACTATGGAACTTATTTATTTCATTTTATCACTTCCCAACTCTATTAATAATCATAAATCCTATATAATGAGTGACTACATTTAATAGAATACCAAAATGGTCTAAATTCAATATTCTAGATATATGTTTCATATATCTAAGTCTTATATGCATGTTTTATTTTCCAAGAGGCATGTAGTACCAATACCACATAGCCTTTTTAACTCTTAACCAACACATTGGAAATTTCAATGGTGGAACACACCTTGTTGATGGATATGTAAATCAAATTGGGACCACATCTCCAACATTAAAAACCTTTACCGCAAATCATTTAAAATATATTATGGAAATAATTCCTTTTAAAATTTTAGTATATCAGCTCAGTGAGTAAAAATACCCTATTTATGGAGTAATAAACCATGAGACATGTATAAATACTAAAACACCATCTATACATTCCTTTTTTACATTCATAGAATGAATTAGTGGATCCAAAACATTAGTGACACAATGTAAACTTTTCAAGGGAGTCATGCCCCAATATATAATATATTTTCTAACAATCTTATTGTAAAAACAATGATTTATAAAGATAGAATATATTTATGCACTCACATGAGGGAGTATGATCCATAAATTCAATATATAGTAGTCATGCGTTATTACAATAGAGGAAGTTCCATACCAATCCTGATTATACCTAAAATTAACACATTGAATATAATAGAGGACCAACACAATTAATATTTTAGTGGTTATAGAATTCATCACCTGAAATAAGAACATGGACCTTAATATCAGAAATACTTTTTGGAGGTAGAGTGGATTCTCCCTCTCGACTCTCTGGAGCTAGGGTTTCCTCTATTTTGATTCGGAGTGATATTCCTACATGTTTCAACATCATCTCCCCCCTTCCATCTCTTATGTATTTTCACTCCCCATCCTATATTTGTTGTTTTATATTTTTTCTTCTTTCCCCTCTTAGTTTCTCTCTTTCAAATCCTTAGGGTGTTTCTTCTTCTTGGTGGTAGTGTCTATGGTCATTATCGGTGGTCCAAGTGTGGATGCGTATATCTATTGGTTCTGTTAGATACTTCAAACAAAGATCTGGATACATATTATTCTATGAATCTACCATTCAGTCTATTGTGGTGGTTTTATGGTCTCTTTGGAATTTGTTTTCTAGTTGTTCTATTGTGTTATAAGAGGTTATTCCTTTATTGGGATTGACCTGGGCGTCGATGGTTCTGGTATGATGATGCACATAGATGCTGTGGTGTTTTGGATGTGTTAGTCGAAGTATATTTGGGGGATGTGGATGGTATCTATTCTGATGGTTATGTGGTTTATGTTCCACTGGTGATGGTATGAAGATGATGAATTTTTGAGGGTTTAATGGTCCTAGAATAGGTCCAACATGATGTTGCGGGCTTTTTTCTCAGAATCTCTGATCTGGATTCCTGTTCAATCTCTTATCCTAGGTTGGCCCTATTGGATGGTTCTCTAGGAGGTTTTTGGACTTGCTGGTTGAGTGGCTGATAAGGATCTTAGAGGTGAGTCTTATGTTTCCAATTCCTTTTATTCATTAAGGTTTTCATAGCTGTTTCATTTGGTTATCAGTGATTTTTGAATCATTTTTATGTTTGTAGATAAATAATCATTCATAGAAATGTTTGCATTGGTTTCAATTCAGGTGGAGCATTTTTATTATTTCTCTCTACTATGAATGGTTTTTTCATTATTTAGGAATTATCTATCTATATGGGTTCATTGATGTATTTGGTATTGTTGGACTATTGTATCATTGAAGAATTGTACATTGGATTTGAAACAATTTTTCCTTCTGTTTTTTATCATTGATCGGGGGAAGAGGGATGTTATGTTTCATCCTCGCCAAATATTACCTTGTGACGGTTAAGACATTGGTGTTGTGATTCAAAATATATCAATGGGTTGTAGTGATGGTGTGATAGGAGGATATTTTTTTTCTATAATCGAATGGGTCAAGGCATCGATTTTAGTGGTGGAAATCTACTCAATGCATCCCATGCTTGTGATAGTCTTAGATTTTGGATTTGAATTTTGAATGTTTGAATTTCCCATTGGGTGAATGAGGTCTTTTGATGTGCCCAATTTTTTGAATTTTTTTCTGTATTCCCACTTACCACCTTAAAAGTGTTTTTAAAATAAAAATTTACTTTTTATATAGAAATAATTTTTGTGGTTACCAACTACATGATGGAATAATAACACTACACTCAATCAATAATCCATGTATAGCTAAGATAAATTAACTATCCTAACCATCTTAAAAAATGTTTTTCGTGGAAAATAGGATAACACCAACTAGATATATATAGAAAATCAGCTAAAATAGGATATTCACTTTTCTAATTCTGCTTCAAAGGATAAATTTTATGGAAACCCCCTAAATACCCAAAATACATGGAATTTAATCCACCAATCATGGCATGTGGGCCACCTTCATCAGATCGAAATGTTAGTTCCACTTTCCTATTATATACATTAAACCTGCATGAAATTTTAAATAATATTACATTATGTGTGGGAATTTATGGTATATCTATATGTGTATAATAAGTACAACATGAGTTATATTAGTTTATAGTAAATTAACAATACATACACAACATGTAATGAATAATTGAACCGTCGACATAAACCATTAGAACCTCATGTTTTGTAATTTTAAACTGTATTTAATACTATCTTATTTGAGATTCATATAGTTCCCACGGTATACACATGGAATTTACTGTATCCCATGTAGTGTGACAAAAATGAAAGTGGTGTGTGATCCTAAAATCACTCCATGTATTTTGATTGGGGTGGCAGGGCATATAATCAACCAAAATTTGGGTCATGTACGGTATAACTACACATGGTGTTTTTTATCCATGCATAGTGTAGTTATTATTAAATTTCTGGAAATCCAAAATAAATCAGTAAACAACCCATCTTGTCTTTTAGACATCACATGCGATGTGATTGGAAATTCCCAACACATAATCCATGAGAACCTAAAAGATATTTATAATCTATCATGCATCAAGCCACCATAGAATGATAATCAACAATATACTACTATAAAAACAAATAAATAATATAAATAGTGGATAAAAATATATAATTGATCAATCATTATAACAATCCCCAACCTTGTATAGATTCTCCAATGCTTTAGGGTTCACACAACCAGGGTTGTTTATCTACCACTATTTTATTCAGATCAAGAAATTCAATTTCACATATGGATGAGACATCCTTATAAAAAATCTCTACATGACCTCAAGAGACCTCCCCACATAAAAATGAAATATTTTGGAGATTATCCTTTAATTAGGCTAAAATAAAAAAAGTCTTTGGAGCACCCGGTCCCTAACTAAAACACACCATTATAGACACATTCACAATGATCTAATACATATAAATATCCCCAAAAAATATATTTATATTTCAACATGAAATAATATTTATTTAATTAATAAATATACAATGTTTTTTTAGATGTCAACCAGATCATATTTTTTTAAATACTTTCACCAATTGTTAAAACCCAAACATGGTTTCATAAGAAAGATCAAAAAATATTTTCATGGTTTATTACTAAGGAAATATATTCATTTTACCCTAAGTATGTATTTGACTCTTCTAACCTAAAAATGAGTTTAGTCAAATCAGTTGAAAAATTAAGGACACTACATTCCACCAACATTTAAAATTATCTTAATCAATAAAATAAACTATTTGGGCTGCCATACCATGATCATTAAAAAACCCAAAAGAGAGAATAACGTACATATTATAATTTCCCAAGTATCTTATTTATCATAATACATGATAATTCTTAATTGATAGCAATAGTATCATCCTCATTCTAATACTTTTGGATTATTTCAATACTCCATAATTTTATATCATTGAATGAATGACTCAATGAAATTATATGATTTATATAGAAGATATAATCATTAATATTAGGAATATGGATTAAATCATAAAAACATTCCATCGAAATCCATCCCTCAAAATGGATCGAACCAACATGACGTTTCATTAATCCCAGTACAAAATGGTTTATTAAAAAATATACATTTAGTGTGAAAATTAAGTTCCCTAAATTGTTTAAGGAGAAACCCATAATACATCCATATTGAGAGAATATCCTTTTAAAAAACACTACTATAGAGCATCATAACTATAATGCCATACCACATATTAGGAGTTTATAAAAATTTATATACTGGAAACTTATCAGGAATTCTCCTTTATAGCTAACCAAGTTCACATATTAAAAATACCATCTTAATGAACAAGGATAACACTAATCTAATCATTTCTAACCTCTATAAAAAACACATCTTTATAACTGACATTATCTTAGTTCCAATCCCTACAAATGACCTAGTAGGGATTTTATTCCTCCCAAAAATGCTATAAAAATGTAACAACCAATTATGGATCCTTTTATAAATAATATATATATATGCATTGATCAGGTACCCATTCGTCCATAACATAGAGAAACCATTCCTGTATTATAGAGATTCTCCCAAACTGTAACTCTAGCCCATATAGTATCATCCTCCCAAGAACATGTAACTAAAACTACAACCCATGAATTATAAACATCATTTAACTTCCTAGATTTCCAAAAATCATCTCAGTAAAATTCTTACTATGTTTCTAGGTTCATCATTTGAATTTGAAAAAATTTGGGATGGCTCCACACTCTTTTGGGTATCCTCTTATCTTGGCCCCCACAACCCTCATGGTGCATTCTAGGCTATCCATTCAAAATTCTTCGTCATATTTTTTTTGAATCCCATATCAAGATGATTTATTATTTTTAACTATTATTATCTCTCATATCTTATTCTTTTAGTTTGGTGTCTCCATTTTTTATTTTTTGTTCTCTATATTCTATAATTCCCTTTTTCATCTTCATTATACATTTTTTTGGAAATTTTTTCACCAATAGGGGAATATGTTCTTTATAATTTGATTTTATTAGTGAATGTATATATTCTAACCTCTCATATTTCAACAATATATCTTGAAATTTTCCTTGAATTGCAAGTTCGTGTACATAGAGGTTTGGTAGTTTATGATTGATGAACTATTTTATTGAATTCACATTTGTGGATATCTTTACCACTTTTTGTTTTTATTTGTTTCGTATTCATGGGTTATAGATTATTTTCCTTTTTTTTCTTCCTTTCTATCATACCCTTTGAACCTCATCTTGCTCTTATGTATTGTGTTTTAGGTTCAGGGTGGTGTAATAGGGCTTGGTCAGCCACTTATTGTGGTTGTGAAATATATGATTTCAGTGTTTTTTATCACACTTAGTAGTCCTCTAAATATTGTATAGTTTATTCATTTATCATTTCACCATTAATTATCATGATCCTTCTATCATTATTAAATTTTTGTATATATTTTTGGGATGGGGTTTCCATGATGTGTTTTTCTCGAGTGTTGGTACAAAATATTATGTAGAATCCTTTAGAGGAAGAAAATGGATTATTGTGGGAATTTACTACAATATTGAATCCTCCAGGGTCAATGTGATGTATTATGTAGTCTTGATTTATTCTGTTTATGTCTTAGAAATATGGTTTTCTTCTCTGTTTCTATTTTTATAGGTGGTATTTTTATAGGCTCATTTCGTCTATTTTTTGGCATACTCAATCAGGTGATGGTAGATCATTTGAGTTCCCATTTAATGTTTTTATGTTCTATGGATTTTGTGGATTATAGTTTCTCTATATTAGTTTGTTACAATGATGACGATTTTCAGGATTTTTAGTGTGTTATTCACACCGATTCTTTGTGTGAAAATAAATGTGTGATTGTGAATTACGAAGTTTGTATTGAAGTATCTTTTTGATTGGTATCTCATTGACTTATGAGGATTTGGGGGTTCTAGGCCAACAGTTTAAGTCATATCATCACATTTTATAGATTTGTTTGAATTTTTTACTTTTGATATTTTCAATGAATTGTAAAATGTTTAATTTGTAATCCTATTTTATATTATGGTGTTATATATTAGAAATTATATAATTTATAAGATTCCAACTCAACAAAAAAAGTGGGTTTCCTCAAAAATATAAAAAGAGTATTTTTTTAATTGAGTATCATTAGGATTAAAAAATGTAATGTGACTAAATACCTAGTCAGTTAGATGCTAGGAATATCTAAACTAAAACTTCCAAGAAAACTAAGAATGAAATATTATACCAAGGTAATTGAACACCACAAATCCCTTTTCACTATCCGAGTTTTTTTCAATTATAGGAATATTATCCATCAAATTAGCATCAAATTGATGTCACACTAGAAGGGAATATACTAGATACATTGTATAAATTTATACAAACAATAACTCCATGAAAAGTTATTGTTCATATGCTCTTAATGTAAAGACCAACTTTGTGAGACACAATCCATTTATTTTGTAGATATACGTAAGAAATCGTAAATGTATAGGTGTAGAATAATTCCATTCCAACATATACCTCCACACACATATATATCAACAATAGATACAATGAAGAAATGTACACAATTAGAACCTTTATAAAACATAAATAAGATATGAGCACTGTTCAACCACTACTTAAACTTCACAAAATATTTTACATGATATTCGAGACAAACAAAAAACTACCTTTTTTCATGTAATTTCAGTCATCACATTTGAAATTTATGTATATTCACCAAAAATATATACATATTTATATATATTTCCTAATAAAAAATTGAGGTTGGGTTTCTTGATCACTCATAGGTTCCTTCCAAGATATCACATTCTAAAATCAAACAAAAACAATTTCTAAAACACCCTTAGAGGCATAATTACTAAAGAAATAATATTCCTGCATTCAAAATAAACCCTTGGAGTGTTCACCATAAATTGGTTCCCCACAATTTATGTATGATAAAATTATATGATGATCAATATGACTGTACTTTATCATAAATAATGATATCCCTAAAAATATATCAATATGGAAAACAATAGGATCATGTTTATGAATCTAATAAGAACAAAAAATAATTAATCACTCCAAAAAACATCACTAGTAACTCATAAATTATATACTAACACCAAAAAACATATATGGATTGTTATCCCCTTATACCCAATGATAAAGCCATAAATATCTAAGATCACTCTTATATAAAAAAATAAAATAAACATATTTGAATTTTTATTGAATAAAATTTTAGAAACCGAAGGGAAAAATAGAATATATAAACAAATATCCAAAAAAACACTAATGTCACACTCAACTCCCTATGATCTATTGTGACATCAGATAGGTTGAAATATATATTGGCATGATCTAAGAATAAAAATATACATATGGTAAGAACCACGTTGGTGGGAAACCATGGAACATTTTTCATTGGAAATTCATATTCACGTGTACACTACAATATGTCTGATCTATTTAAAGAAAATAGAGTTTAAATCAATGAACACCAACTTAGGGAAGACGAAACTACATATTCTTACGCGTTGGCCATTCTTATCGATCCTAAATCCCACTTACTAATGAAAATGAACCCCAAACCATCTTATAATGTACATATCATCCTGTTAAAATAATAATTCATCTACATTATGTTTATATATAGCTATTCTAGGCCAATGATAAAACCAAAGGGTCTCATATCTAAAATGATTATATCCGAAAAAAACCATCTTCCTTGTTTTTTATTCGTTAAACAAAATATGTGTATGAGTGGATGATCATCTCCAATATGAATTTCTATATTAAAAGGATTAAACACCGCCTATTATGATCCTTAACACCAGGAATAATCATGTATCAACACTAACTCAATCTACCTCATTCATGTAAGTGTGAAAATGTGAAAATGGGAATAGATCACACATTTAGCCACATACAGAACTGATCAATATAAATGTTCATAGCATGAATTTTTTTATAGTCCATGATACTAGATTCCATAGTCCAATATGGACCTTCTTTAGGCAGTGGTGGTGGATGTGGACAATCACATATTCTACCTAAACATAAATATTTTATAACACTATCTCCACAACAAAATATCTTGCATTGGTGTTGTAATATAATGGATCAAATAATTATCCATCATATATGAGTAGGCATGTCACAATACAATGTTGTGTTGATGGTCACAAAAATGATATAAAATGTTCTAGGGTTATCTTATAGGACACATTGGAATGATTTTCACTATATTTCATTAAATGAATATGTAAATCTATTATAAATAAAATAAATCAAACAACATCCACAAATGTGACATAAAATTAAAAACAAGCATATCAATACTATAGAAATTTCTATATATAGGAAACAAATTTTATTTAAAAATGAATTAAATAATCATATATCTCTATGTGGTATGTGAAAATTCATATTATATCTCCCCCATCTTCACTCTATCTGAGTAAATGGTCGAATCCTAAGAATAAAATAAAATATAGTTCTTGGGAAACAAATCAATTGTATAAAATTCCATATACACACCATGTTTTTAAATATTATGTGACACAATATACAATAGGGTACCACAACATATCTATTAATATCCATTTATAAAAATAATTCTTCATTAAAATTTGAACTTCTATTTATAAATATATATTAATGAATTTTATCAAGCTAAACCGAAAAACATATTTTGTTACATTACAAACACCTAACTCATTTACATTGAAAATCTAAATGTTTACCAAGAAAATAATCAAGAGTAATAAATAAATTAATAAAAAATAGAAAGTCACAAGTATACTTACTGAAAAATTACAAGATAATAAGTGAACATAAATCATATGTGAAACACAAAAATTAATAATTCACTAGATAATGGACAAAAGGGGGGTAACAACCAAAAGTATGTTTGGGACGACTTAAGACATAACAAGTGAATCACAACTAGCTGAATATAATCATAATAGACTGTAATCGTAACTTAAAATCATGGCCTCATCCAATGAAACACAAATCATGAGTCAAATGATATTTAGAGAAACCTAGACAAAGTAATATAATAGATATAGTAGAAACCATTATTGATCACCAACATTGTGAAAGTGCCCCCCCCAAGAAAGTACAGTTAATCATGGTCCAATTAATCAATCTCATATCATGACAAATATTATCATAATTTTATAAATTTATAAAAATAACTCTGAATTTAATGGTAATAAAATACCCCATAACTAATAATGACAAAAAACATGTCAAACATAAAGTTAAAAACAATGTAATAATTATCCATCCAAATAAAAAAAATTATGAACCCCAAAAATTAGAAACATCATTCCAAATTTCATTTGATCTATAATTATTCCTATGAGGATATCATCAAACACATTATAATAATAAAATATTTCATTTGAAAAAAAAATATTATCCTTTGAAATTCCATTATATAAAAATATAAATTCATTAAAAAAATTATTTTTAAAAGTAATTTTTATTTAAAAATTCCCTTTATGTATTTTTAAAAAACACCTTATGTTTATAATAAGTAATTTTAGAATTGGAAAATATGGAGACCATTCAAAAATCCACTAATTAAAATTCTAAAAACCATAGGAACTCTTGAAAATAATTATAAACTCATCAAGGTTATATTATATAGGTTCTAACTAGATGAAAATTTATTTTATAAAATGTAATCAAGATGAAATTATCAAATTGTAGTTGTTATATATATACAACAACTTCATTGTCGATGAATCATTTATGCCTTCAAGAATAAAAGATGCGCATGGTCTAAAAATGAGACTTTCATTCCTTTATTTCCAAAAGGCCCATGAAATATTTTTATTTTTCCACGACATGGAAACCCATAACATTTCATTCATAAAAAATTAATATGGCTAGAGAATATGAGAGAATAAAAAGGAAGAGAAGAAAATTAATATAAAATGAGATAGAAAAGTAACTTTATAATTCCATGGAATTCATCATAATATTTGAGAATTGTAGAATATTGGAGGAATACTCCCTAAAATTCTCCAAATATTTCCTCTAAAAATAGTGTGGGATATAATATCCCTCCATCATTTTCTGGAAAAGAACAACATTAATGACTTTAAAAAAATATAGTAATTGAAACCATAATAAATTAATTTTTTATAATAAACATTTTATTTACTCAAATATAAATTATCCATATACATAATGATATAAAAAATATAATTCTATTTAACTTTGAAAAAATAATATTACAAATACATAAAATATGAAATTGAAATGTATATTTTGTAAAATAAAATATTTAAATAATTTAATATAACACATCATAAATAACAAGATAATATTTAAGTTCGAAATAAATTTCATAGTTTAATAACAATGGGACATATTATGTTGGTATATTAGAAATTATGTTTCAAGTAGAATTATATTGAAGGAATGGTTATAAAGAACAATTAAGAAAACAATGTTCCTTTCCATTTGTAGTTAATTCCTCCAGAGAACACTTTAGATTGTTATTGTACTCAATCCCTAAGACCATGAGATTAACCATTCTCTTTAGTAAAAAAAATAAAAAAAATCATAATATTATATTAGTGAATTAATAAATTTATTATAAAATTTGGGAAAGTGTGTTTGACTTGGGTGGGGACATAAAATGGTATAAATGAAACTAAAATATTTCTAGATAATATTATTGAACTTCCATAATCGTAGATAATAAATCCTGAAACACATCGAAGGAGTTCCACATAAATTTTTTAAACATAAAAAATACTCAATTACTGCTAAGTTACCCAACTAAGGATCTAAGAGAACATGTTCGAACATTATTTTCAAGGACTTTGGATAGATCTTATTATTGGACAAGAACATAAAACCAGAACAAGGGGAGACATAATAATGTGTCAATGTCTACCAAATTTCAAAATACAATACATTATTCCCATAATATGGAATTTTAGTATGAAACATTGTCACATTAGTAAGATTTTATTCAAATGGCGATATATGTCACTACCTCTGCATAATATTTTATCAATTGATTATAAATATATCATTATAACCTATGAGTCCTCAGGAACTAAATCTCATACAACACACTGCCTATAAGTATTCTCATCATACATCGAGAACTATACCTTCTTATTAATGAATGGGTATTCCTCCCCAAAATATTGGAGAAATGATACATCCAATTCAATTCCCTTAATTAATTCCTCACAAAAAATAAATCATCAACTATATGAATTTTCCATAGAAATCTCTCGACATGGACCTACCCTTGAATCACACCAAGCTATTTCTGTGGTAGAATCCCAATGTCAAAAAGATTATTCCAAATCTATAAATGGATATCTAGGAAATAAGACATAAGAAATGCATGAAATTAAAATCAACTAATATTATACATAGCGCATTCAGGACCTTTATTATTCAATGAAATCAATTATTTTGAGTTTCTTGTAAATAAAGAGATTAATAGAGCCTGAGTGAATGGATAAGATTGTAGATACACCCAAACCCAGTTTCATGTTTGAAAAAAAAACATTGGACTCTGTCCCTCTATTACCCTTCATCAAAAACAAATCCTCAGAAGAATAATAATACTAAATTACCTAACTGTGTCCCATGTAATATGAATCCACTATACCATGACCCAAACCACCATGATACCACCTCGGTCGATAATAAGCTATGTGTGAAAACCCAAACCCACCTCAATAGGATAGGGGTTAGAAAATATTACTAATAATGAATATATAAATTTGGAGGAATTAACCTATGTCAAACGTACAACAAAAATAAATATATAAAATACACAATAACATAAAATAGTTGTATTAATAATGATAAACATTTATAATAATTTAATAAAATAATAAAATAGATATTCATAATGATATAGTAAAGGTAATCTCCAAAAATAAAGGAAAATATAAAATCCCAATATGATATAGTATTTTTAACCCATGAAAAGGTAAAATAATTATTTTCCACAATCAAACTAAGTATTATCACAAATAGAAAACATCACTAACTTTCCACTAAACCTTCCTATTAATAAGAAACATATGGAAATAATCATCACATAGAAGTGGTAGGTTCTTCAAAGTATTTTCTGTTTAAAATCTATGTTATCTCTATGTCCACCAAGTACATCCCTAAATAGTGTATCTTCTACATAGACATGATATTTTTTGATATAAATCAAACTCATGATTGAGAATAAAAATACATAGTACGATTCAATGAAAATGAATACTACTGAAAATTTTTTAATTATTCATCTCAAAACACAAGATCATTCTTGGTAGGGAACCATTAAAATAAAAATCCATATATTATTTAATGATATGAAAAAAAGGTGCAATGGGATTCCCCAACCATTTAGCTCAACTCTACAAAGGATCATAACTCATGTGTTACAAGTTTTATACAATAAAAAATTCAAATACGATAAAAATATAATAGCCTATCTATATATCATCTCTTGAAGGGAATGATACATGGATAATATGTCACAGGGAACAAAAAATCCATACTGAATATATTTTATTACTCCCAAGATACTCCTTCATTAAATTAAGAATGCAATACATCTCATTGAATGATATGTTCATAAAATAAGGATTTGAAACCCAAGTCCTATAAAAATTCTTGCTAACTCTCAATGATGTTATATATAGGGATCATGCCTTTTGGAAGTGAAGTGTATCATCCAAGTCACAAATACAACCCTATTGATAATGGAATACACATAGATTCAAAAATAAAAATAATAAAATCATATAAGTAATCCTCAAAATCTCTCAATAGTCATATTGTGGTACTAAATCCCCATAATAAATGTTCACACAATCTAAGGAAGAACATACCCTTATAGATAATGTATTTACACCCTATAGCCTAAGAAGAACATTGTTCTATCTGGATAGGGGACCCAGACCACTTTATATCATTTTTCTCAAAACCAATTATAATATGGTTACCCACATCACATTGAGATCAAGGGGTATTTAATCTATGTCTAAAATTCCTAAAATGTCCATAATGGAGGACCCCTACCTAAGATCATAAGGGGGATACAAACAGAATAACATGTGTACATTGAGTGATCCAAGAAAATTATATATTTATGGTACATTATCTAAAGAGGTTAAATATGAAATATCTCAAAAATCACACAATACTTGTCAAATATAGGTTATTTTTCAAGGACTTCCTAAAAAAGAAACTCATTTAATAATAATTGTAAATATTTCTTCATAATTTATCCCCACTAGATTCTATTATACACTTCTGAAAATTTATAATCGTCTTCTTAATAAAAGAAATAGAAACATAAGAATTGGGTAATCTAAAATGCTTGGTAATTGAGAAATAATCATTATATTTTCATGTTTATGATCATAAGAAAGAGAGAATATATTAGAATAATTAAAATAACTTATTAAAAATAAAATGGAACAATAAGTGTTTTCTATAATCCCTGAATGTCATAAATTTAATCTAAAAATATAAAAACTATACCATTTAATAAGATTGTGGAAAAATGAGACATTAAATATGATTAATGAATGATAATAATTTGAATAAATATATTTAATTTCATTGAAATTAATCATAACAGTATCATATGTTACTTATATAGTCTTATAAATCCTAAAATTATAGAGAAATAATCACTAATATTTTCACATTACATGGTAGAGAATGGATCAATACATACATCCCACGAACATAGTGGATTATAAATAAATACATAATTACAATAAACATTTTGATTATGAATCAGGTAATTATTTCGACATAATTGTGGGAGAAAGAATCACTTTTTAATTTGGAACAAGGAGCAATTATCAATACTCTATTCCAATAAATGTATCATGAAATAAAAACACTCATCCAATTAATTATTTGTTTATGTAAGACCCCACTCATAAATATCGACACTTATGTTTTCCATTAGAACATAAAATCATTTATGCTTTACACATCAAATAATTAATCCATGGAAAGAAGACATGTTTTATGAACATCCCTGATATAAAATTCTATAATCCATAAAAATGAAAAAGTTGGATAGTGGAATATGAAAAAAACCATTATGTAACCAATGGATAACCAAATGATGATGAAATAGATAAAAACACACTTTTAATATAGAGACAAAGTAATTCATTCTAATATTTCGACAATTAATCTTAAAAAAAGTATTTAGATAACATAGATACAAAGTAATTCATTCCAAAAAACACATACCATTAAAATCCATTTTAAATTCAATAATTACATAAAAAAATAAAAAATTTACTTTTGAAATAAAAAAAATTATTTATTTTTATTTCAAAAATAATTAAGATATATTTCATTTTTAAAACCATTTTAAAACATGGAATAGATGTTTTTAATAAGGAAATCTCATATGGAGAGGGAAATTATAAAAGGAATTTTAGTAATCATTATAGCCATACTTAGAAAAGATATTTTTATGTGTAACATTAAAAATTCAATTTTAGAAAGGAGAGGTGAAAAACTGTGGAAATTTTTACAAATAAAAAATTATAATTAAATATTTAATATTCTTGAGAATATAATTTTTTCTAGAATAAATTTTCAATTTAATATATTACATTTGTTCATTAAAGGAAAAAAATTTATACATTAAGATAACTTTTTTTAACCCCATATCATTAAAAGGTTTTATAAAATAATGTTTTGAATAGAGAAAAAGTCAAATTTAAAGGTTATATGAGGTAAAAAATAATTTAATTTATAAATATAAAACATTATATTTTTGGTAATGGAATATATATACATTGAAGGAAACCCATCATTATAGAGGTTTAAAATTTTTATCCACTTTGATATAATTTTTCTAGAACAAATTTATCAATATAAAACCATTTATATAAAAATTATATTTAAAAATAATGTAAGATAAATTACCATAAACTAAAATATTATGTTGGAACCCACTATTTATTGAATAAATAAGATTATGAAAAATCATTATAACTCAATCAACGGAGATGAGTTTAAAAAGACCCTTAAAAGGTCAAAAAAAATTAATTGAAATTCCTTGAAAAATTTTAATATCAATGGATTTTTAAATTCCATAAAATTAACTAAAAGTAGGAAAGAATTCTTTCCCCAAATATAAATCAAAAAAAGAAAACATCGGTGAGTAAGAATTATATCTCAATAAAATCTAATTGAGATACTAAAAACCCTTACAATCAATCCTCCATATTTGAACATTTTATAAACCCCTATATAATAGATATAAAATTCATAATAAATTAATTCATAAAAGAATTTATATATTTTTATTTTATATACATCATTTCTAATCATATACTCTAAAAAGATTCAAAAAAAATTAGTTTATTTTTCCTCATATAGTGTTGAAAATCTCTACTAATAGTCCTTGTACAAGTTCTATAAAGGAGATGATGATTCATATTAATTGATATAAAGTATATCATTCCCTGATAAATCAATAAACATGAATCCTTTTTTATCAGTTATTCGTGATATCTCATTTTCATTTTCCAAATGATAAATGTATAGATTATGAAAATGGAAATCAGAAAAAACATGTAGTGATTAGTTTAATGAATGAAATATGATATATTGATAAATATATTAAATATTAAGAAAGAACCATTAAAAAAATAAACCATTATTATATGATATTATCAATTCATAATATTTCATAATAATTTATGATATAAATATTAAAACCCTATTAGGGTACGTGGTAAAAGGACCCCAAATAGGGGGTTTTATAATAATTTAATGAGTAATAAATTTTTTAATATAATTATAATGTTACTTTTAATGTAGATAAAAATCAATAAATATAAAATATTTTTAATAATTTTGTTGTTACAACCATATAAGAGGGTGGTGATGATTAATGAGTTTCATCATCCGTGAAGGGAGTATGCCTCACATATGCATGATTAATGATTCTATATCTCAAAAAATAGAATGGAATGAAGTTATATGATAAATTGTAAATTTTTAATAATAATATAAACATAATAGAAATATTAATTCATCAAAGTCATAATTTTTATTATCCTTGGCAGGATATGATGAATGAACACATCACCATATAGAGGTGGAATTCTGTACACATGCTCTATCGATGATGTTTTATTTTTATTTTTTCATGGTATGTGTTGAATAATTGGTTGTGTGTAAATATAATGAAATTAAATTATATTCATAATGTTTATTTCATTATATTAGGGTGTATAGAAAAATATTTTGTATGGATGATTAGTATGTAAATCATGAAGACTAAAAAATATTCGCAATGAGAGCATTATATTTTTCGTCGAAATCAACATGGAAATGAAGGAATAAGGAATAATAATTTGAATATGTGGATTTAAAATTTTTTATAGGATGTAATGGTTATAAAAATGGAAATATTTCCGGATTGTAATAGATATAATAGGTGTATCCTGATGTGGGGAAAGTGACCCACTTTTATAAGTGAATAGAAGGAATATTTTGAAATAACCATTATATTCTAATAATGACATGACACTATTCAATGGTAAATGGAAATAAAAGTTTGAAATAATAAATTTTTTGTGATTTAAATTATATAAATCACATAACATGAATTTTATGACATGGTTTGATTCATTTTTAATTATATATTTACATATTACCATTTTGGTTTTTATTGTGGAATATTGTTTTTAACAATGAAATATAGATTTCACCAAAACTATAATATAACTCATTATAACAAATTTTGTATTGAAGAAACATATTTTAAGCACCATATAATAGAATTATATTTCTAAATATTTTTAAATTAACATTTATGTTAAAATATTAAATATATATAACATATTTTGTAGAAAAATGTTGTTTTCACCATTTACGGTTCTTAATCATATATGTCATTAATTCCCAACTAAATGCATGATAGTGTACATATATATATATTGAAGAAAAAAATTATTTATATAAAATAGAAATTTTTAATTAAATAGTTTTATATTACATAAAATTAATAAAATATTTCATTCAAGATAATCTTTTTACCATTATCATGGTCATTAACATTGATCTTAGATATCATAATTTTATGACTAAAATAATATTGAAATTATTATATCATATGTCATTGTTGATATATAATATTAAATTAAATCTTATATATTGAATATAAATATGTAAGGAATACATATTTTAAATATAAGAGAATAAAAATTATTTTTTACTAAATATTAAATATCATTCCAATAACATTAATCATGGGGTTAATAAATTCAAAATATTGTTTTAAAATGATTTTTATGGTATTACCTATATAATTTTATATATTAAAAGGTTAAATAAAATATTAATTCTTTCAAATAATATGATAATTTGATAAAAGTCACTATATTCACAATAAATTATATTCTTTCAATATTCACCGAAGATAAATTATTTTAAAAAAATATATAAAAAACATATTATGTTAATTTCTGTGTTATAAACTCATAAATTAAATTATCTTTTCAAAAAATTATAAATTTATAAATATATATTTAAATATAAAATAAAATAAATAATTAAAAGAAAGTTTTATTGAAAAATTACCTTTTTAACTATCATGTGTTCTTAAATCTATTTTTTTCATTTCCATATAATTATAATATTTTAGTTTACTAGAGTTTTTATAGTTCATAAATATTCTTTGTAATTTTAATCTAATGTGTTATACATCATTTTATTTATGTGTTCTGTGTAATAAAATTTATCAAATATAGTATTAATATAAGTAATAAAATCTATTACAAGATATTAGGGTGTTATGTTATCCCCCCTAAATAATATTTTTCGCTGTATTTTTATTTATATCCAAATAATGAAAATAAATAAGGGAATATAAAATATACACATGTCTCTTGATATAATTTATATATATATATATATATATGTAACCCTTATAATCTTATAGAATATATCTTTTTTATTCTTAGAAAAGACTTATCCTTAAATTTTAATTTTTCATTTCACCAATCATTTGATCATAAAGTATATCATTATGTTATATCAACTTCCACATTAAATAATTTACATATAAATATTTTTTATAACAATAATTTCATTTATATCCTACAATTGTTTGATATAAAATTAATTCTAAATATTCTAAAAAACCATTCCACTATGTGTATATTACCAATATAATTCCATAATCACATAAAATTCATTAAAACGGAGGCTAATATAATTTTAACAAGTTTAACTCCCAAAAATAAAACATAGAATAAAATAGTAATAAAAATATTGGTTTTATTCCCTAAAAAATTATCAGGATAGTTATTTAATGCTCTTGGATGAAATTATATACAGGCTAGGGTGCTTAAAATAAAAATCCAACAAGATATCCAGAACTATTTAGTGGTGTATTATAGATCCTTAAGGATAAAAATTTATACAATGATTATATATGACATCATATTTTCTATATTCATATTTTTTAGAGGATACACATATATATATTATCCATGTTAATAATTATATTAGTATATTGATTTTTATAATTCCAAATTTTCTTTAATTTGAATAAGTGATGTTTGGGTGGGGAATTAGATGGGTCATTTATAATATCCATTTTAATTGAATATCTCTTAATAAATATTTAATAATAATGATCTCAATGGTAAATCCATCCATATTTTATATATTTTCTTATTTCATTGAAACATTACCTCTAGTTCTTCTTCCTACATTTTTGACACATTGGAGACTAAATATTCTTTTATCTATAGACTTTATATTATGAACCTCGATAAAAATGAAAAATTCAAATATTTAGAGTCTGTAGATGTTTATAATGAATTATTTTTTAACCAAAAGTCAAGATATAAATTTTAATATAAATAAAATATTTTTAAAACCATCATCAATCCAATTTCATTACCTATTAGGATAGTCAATAATTTTTCCATCACACCCATTTATGTGTGGTTTCTCCGTAATCTAAAAATTAATAAACAAGGGTTTTTCCTAAGTAATGAACAATGAATATCATAAAAAATTAACCAAAATAATCACTTGGAATATATTTTTTCAAAAATATATCACACTTAAAAAAATTTGTGTATGTTTTAGATCGAACTATATCGCTCTTAGTTCAATATTTTGTTCAATATAAGTTATCCACATTCATTCCCATGTATTTTATCCATAATAACTAATTATTTATTTAAATAGTTTACAATGGTTTATAAATTAAATTTCAATTAAAAAATGAATATTACTTGGGAGATCTCATCAAGGTGTATTATATTAGTCCCACTCATCATGTTTCGAGTGAAGATTGAATTAATAGTCAAACAACCTTTTTCATGGTGAATAACCATAGGTGAATATATTCTATATTAATATACTCGTTCCATTTTTGAGATATATATGTAATTTCTAGGAAAAACACATTCAAAAATATCTCTGCTAAATTTTATGATGTTATCATACACTATGGCATATATCGTCGACTAATCTTTAAAGTTTTCCATATTTTTTCCAAACCCTAATCCGAACAAAAACTACAGAAATCATCATGTATAACTAAATGAAAATATTATTCTATGTAATGTAAAATAATACAAACATATATTTATTTTACATCATTTCAATAAGTTAATCATTATATCTCACAAGTATTCACATAATCATATAAATGTAATAGTTTAATATCATTGTGGTTTGGACTCATTAAAAATTAATTTTTTTTGACTCCTTTGAATATTTACCCATAATATATTCATAATATAATAACTTTTAGACACCCATTATGTTATACTCAACATCAAAACCTGTGAAATGGAAAAATAATAAAATGGGGAGCTAAAATGAACATTGAGGGAAACCCCATTAAAATTTCATCAAGGGAAATATCATAATCATGGGAGAGAAAATGATAGTGGGAGAATAATATTATTTAAAATAACTCGTAATACCAAGTTTGATATGTAATAAATTATATCAAGGCATGTAATCTAAAAATAGAAAACATAAATCGTGGAATAAAAGAATAGAAAAATGATATAATAAACATGAGTCAGGGATCATAATCACAGGAATAATTGTGTGGAATATCAGGGAAATTTATGATAAGTGTAAACTATGGAACTAATATATCTGTATAAATAATAAAATAGTATAGTTCTAATCACTTACCATTTCCCATAACATAGTGGAGTAGACATCCCTACGAGATTCCCACAGTGCATCAATATAACTACTTGATTCCCATGAACATATTGGAGAAATAAATTGTATGTACTTCCAAAAAAAATTGTACTGCATTCATAACATCTTGATTAACATAAATATAATTGATTAGGCTTCACTTCCTAGTTCATAGAGTGGATTGATCACCAATACTATTTTTTCATAATCATTTCACGATATATAAAATCTTAACTAATTAATTATTAGGAGATAATGGACTCCATATATTGACATTAAAATATATTTATTCCACTACAAAATGAAAACAATCATCCCTAAAACATCACATAATTATCAAATGGAAAAGTGACAAGTCTCATGAAAAAAATTCCGAGAATGTTATATAATACATCTATAGAAAATAGATATATAATTAAAAAAATTTCTACCGATAATTTAATAAAAGGATAGTTATCGGATTTTAGAATAGTTGAAAACCACTATATAAAATTATCCGATAAAGAACATTGAAAAATAAGAAGAAATACCTATTTTGTAAATTCATTATAAATCTGTCTAATTTTATCATTAAAAAGAAATACACAGATCATGATAAAATACAGTATAAATTACACTTTAATAATAATAAATGGTTTTATAAACAATTATACAATAAATATACTTTTAAAAAAATATATGAAAGGAAAAAAATTAAGAAATAATTATTTCCTAAAAACACAACCCATTAAAATAACATTTATGATAAAAAATAATATCAAATATTAAATTTTTTCATTTTAAAAAAGGAATATATTCGTACATTTTCAAAATACACAATAGTTAAAATAATTTTCACTCCCATTTAAAAACATGTAAAATTATCAGTGTAATGAATAATTCTCTTATAATTAAAGAAGTAATAAATGGTTTTTATAACATATTTATACCATATTAATAAAATATGTTTTTTTGTCACCTTTAGAGAAATTTTAATTTTTGTGTACTGATTATTTTTTGAAATAATTACTTATAAAAAAATATGGAATAATGGACACTAAAAAGTATATTATGGTTTTTGGAATATATTTTCAGTGGAATTTGAATTATTTAATCATTAAATGAATATCGTTTTTAATACATTACAATACATTTAAAAAAAGACATCTTAAAATGGGATAACAGAGAATAATTTCGAAAATAAGGAAATAGAAAAATAAAGTTCACAGGAGATATTTCAAAATTTGGTTTCAAAATATATGGATAACATTTTTGGGAATTTAAAATATGGAAAATGAGAAGAAATTATAATTAATTATTATAGGAATTATTCTCAATAATGTTATATTTTTTGGAGAAGAAATTTATGAAGGTAAAATATTTAATTTACATATTTATTCTCATCACTGAGGAATAAAATGTTTAATGATATAAAATAATGTCATGGGAGAAACCATTATGGGAATAAATAAGTAAAAAAATCATTATAACTCAAAAAAGGGAGTTGGGATAATAAATTCCCTTATAATAGTTTTAATATTTGAATCAAAATCCCATGAAAGGTATAATGTGTGTTGGATTTTAAAATACATTACGATGGATTGATATTATGAAAAACCTACATCTATATCATATATTTACATCTATAATAGAAATCAAGTTGTGATTATAAATCATATCTCAATAAATAAACATTGAGATTCTAAAACTGTTTCCTTTAATATAAATTAGCCAAACATGCTCTAAACTCTAGTATAATAAACATAAGAATATAAATATATTAATTTATATCCATATTAATATTTATTTTATTTTATATAATTTATTCATAATCATCTACTATATATATATTTTCCACTTTTAATTTATTTTTCATCTTCTTTTATAAATTTTGACTTCTTATTTTCATACATGTTTTATAACTCTGATGATGATTTTAATTTGTTGACAAAAAGATCATCATTACCCTATTACTCAAGATAAATGAATAATTTTGTTTAAATGTTTCATGATATATTAATTTAATTTTTCTAATGATAATTTTATGGTTTCTAAATATGGAAATCTTTTCGAACTTATTTTGGGATGTTTAATGAAAAAATGTGATATATTAATAAATATATATTAAATATTAATAAAAAATTATAAAATCTTTATAAAATCTTTAATAAAACGTTTTAGCTAGATATTATTATTATATATTTTTTCTTAACAATTCATGATAGAAATATTATGAAATCATTCACAAAAGTTGTAAAATCCACAAAAATAGGAGTGTGTTATAATGGTTTAATGGGTATGAAATTTATTTTATTAATTATAATATATATTTTTTATAATAAAAAAATATCATATATCATTATAAAATTATTTCTTTGTACCATTAATTAAGGGTGGTGATCATAAATGAAATTCCTCATTTGTGGAGGTGGTAGTCCGCATATACGAATGCTTATCTTTTACATCTATCAAAGAATGTTATTAAAGAATGTGTATGATAAATTATCCTTAATTAATTATAATTTTTACATACTAAAAAACAGTATTATAAAACTAACCCTTTTTACTATCCTATATAGGTTGTGTTGATAAAGAACCACATCGCTTCGCTGAGGCGGTAATCCGCATATATGCACTATTGATGATGATTTGTTTTTAATCGTATGTTGAATGAATTAAATAATAGTTTATAAAATAATATAATAACATAACATTATTATATTATTAAACATTTAGTTATATTATAGTGTCTTGAGAAAAAAAATCAAATTTTACTATTAAGAATAACAGAGTAAGGAGTTAGAAATATTTGCATTGAGAACATGTGATTACTCATGGAAATCACCTTAGAAATAGAGGCAATAGGAAAACTAATTGAAACTGGAAGATTTTTACTGTGTGAGGAGAAACATTTTGGATAAATAAATCATAGTTTTAAAAGTATATTTTAAGGAATTAATGTACCATGAATTGGTGGAATTGATCTCCTTTAAAAAGTGTAGAGAATGGAAATTTTGGAAGTAGAAATTCTTTTTCAGTAATAGAATGAATCTATTCAATGTTAAATTTTTTATTAAATTTTAAAAATAATGATTTTTAGGGTAAGAAAATGTAGATAAATAATCTAATATTAATTTTCACATAGTTTTTATCAAAAATTGAGTCAGTTTTCATTATATATTTACACTTTACAATTTTTTTATCAGATGGAATATTTCTTTTTTTACTTTGAAATTTATATTTTACTAAAAAATACAATATAACCTCTCAAAACCAATTAGGATATGTGAAACCAAAATTTAATAAACATACAATATAATTCAATTTATAAATAATAAAATAATAAATAGCAAATTAAATTATTTAATATATAGAAACACTCTTTTTATGAAAAATTGGGCTTTAACAATTAAGTGTCCTTAATATTATATCATCTTAATTACCAATTAAATTAGTTAAAATATTATTTTATACACATTTAAAAACCATATCTATATTATTATATTTAATATTACAAATTCATTTATTATATAAAAATTACACAACATTAATAAAACAATTCAATGAAAAAAAAACGTTTAGAATTATCATGGTCATTAACTTTTATCATTGTAATAACAATTTTATGCCAAAAATGTAATTGATCTTATTAAATAATATTTAAATATTGATCTAAAATATTAAATCCTTTTCGTTTAATTTAATTTTTATAATTGATGGAAACATATTTTTAATGTAAGAATAAAATTCAGTTTTATGAGTATCATATTAAATAAGATTGAAAAACATTAAACATGGGTTTCATAAATAAAACATAGGGGTGTTAGTTGATTTAATTTTATTTATAAATATATATTTGGTATGTAAATTTTTCAATTAATTCTTTGTTATTATGAATTATGATAATGTTATAAAAGTGATCATTTTAGAAAAATTGGAAATTTTCACTATTTATCTGTAAAATCAATTATTTATGAAAAATATCTAAAAAATTCATAGGCCATATTTGATATGATGAATTAAAAAATGGAACTCATTTAAAAAAATTAAAATTATAATATTTATAAAATTAAATTTTAAAGGAAAATAAAATATTTAAAGAAAATATATTTTATTGAAATATCCCTTTCAAAAAATTACGTTTTCTTAATCCAATTTTTTATGAATTTATAATTGTTTAAAATATTTTAATTTACCAAATGTTTCATTTTTCATAATTTTTATTAACAATATTCATATATTGTTTCACGACACATTTTATTCTTCTGTTGATTATATAGTAGTAATGCATACATATTTTTAATTTAGAGAAAAAATATATTCAAAAATATATTGGTGTTAGTATGGGGGACCCACACCAAAATGTAAAAAACATCATTGGGGGGTTACTACATCGATCAAATATCTATAATAATTCACTGAAACCATCATCTCTATAGATCTATGATCCTTATAATTCCCTGACCATATCTCAAATGGTAAATGATTCTACAAGGGATTGATCTATCAAGATATACCGAAAAAATGTTTATTATATACTACTCATATGCCCAATTCTGACACTGGTGAGATGATTTGAAAAACATATAAATACCCATGTTAGACGACAAGTACTCCACAATAAATGGTATATCGGCCTCTAGCATGGACCAAGGACATAAATACCATTGTCATATAATATAATATCAACATTTATGGAATTATTATTATATATACATAGAGTGAGGGAATATCTAGACCTTATAGGTGTGTACTGCTGGTAAAACTTAAGTAGTATTTATTACCTATACATGGAACGTAAACCTTAGAAACACAATATGTGAATCATAGTAAATTGATTAGTGTATACCACTAGAACCAAAATCCAAGTGATTACAAACTATATGTAATATTTAGTTAGATATATGGTATATAGGGAATTAGGGAAGCCCTAGAAATATACTATAGGCCATGTCATGTTGTGAAAACAAACATAGTGTATACACCCAACTAAACAACATGTATATTGAATGGGGGTGATGGGATGTGTATGCAACCACACCTCAGGTCATGTATCATATGAAAGAGCATGGTGTGTGTTCAAAATCCACACACAAGGTTCTTATTTTAGAATTTATGGAAAACCTATATGCATTGTAGAACTACATGGTGTGCTCTTCCAAGATTTCACAATATGTGACATGGTATTTCACATTAAAATAATCTTGAACCAACAGGATTCATTCATTTCACCAGATATTTTTTTAATTTAGAAAGTGATACATGTTGTTGGTGATCACCCATGCAGTGACAAAAATGGCGTTACAATAATTGGGCAGTCAATCATTTATATCTTATGAAGGAGACGCTATAGTAAGTTGATTTCATGTTGGGCTGACCATTTTTTTCTCATCATAAAACACACAGTTGGGCTTTAGTTTTGTCATTATGATTGATTCTAGGGTGTGTTTTTTCCAATATCATTCATGTCGGTTTTACCATTTATTGTTAACATTCATAGAAAATCACAAGGGTTTATACATCCATTAATGGGTATATAATTTCATTACAATGTTAGTAAATCAATTTTTGTTTCATAACTAATGGAATATAGTGACTCAGATTATTCTAAAGATTGGGATATTAGGCTCATCACACCCTTTTTATGGGATTTTTTCCTAATTCAAGACTATCTTATGGATTTATGATATGTTCGTGAATCACTTCATAATCCAGATATGGAATTTTTTACCCTAACTAGATGATCGTAGTTGAAATCCTTTTAGAAGTTAAGGTTAATCATTCAATGAGAACATTCTACATATATCTTAGCATGTTCATGCATTTCCCCTTAGTTGGTAGTATATTATATGTTGAAACCATAAAACTGGTCGATCCAAAGTGTATTTTCATCGAAGGGGGCGATAAAACTATCGGGGATGAGATTGAGACATTATGGGGCATCCTACGTATCATGTGTTTTACTGGAATAAAACCCACATAGTTTATTAATCTCATATATTTTTATAGCATGTGAAAAGGACATATGGGAGGGAACATAGGTACAAGGTACTTGAGAATGAGATTCGATGATGAATCCTATGTGACGTAGTTCTAATAGGAATAAGAGTCATCATAGTTCAATCACATGATTGGGAATTATGAAAATGTCGATTCCTTTATATGGGAGCAGTTATGACATTCCACTGATTAGATATTACACTCTGAGGTTCCCTAGCTGGTGGAGATTCATGATGAGAATGTTATAACCAGTGAAACTCCCTAAAAAATCTAAATGTTTGAAACAAGGGATAAGAAGTATTTATTTTCACTGTATTTGAATATGGGACTTATGTTCTGGTACAACCCTTTGTGTGATTAATATGGATCTCTGGAAATAGGAAGGCATCCTACGTGTCATTATTATTGCAGGAATTTGATTTCTTATAGTTCAATTGACTTCTCTGTCCCATGATGGAATAGTATGAATGATCATTCTAGGGTATCAATTGGGTATTGATGTTTATAATATCAATTACATGGAGGAATACAACAATTTGGATTCCCATTTCATTATGTATCGTTGTTATTATAAGAATCAGATTTCTCCTAGTTTACTTGATCAAGGATTACACACTAAGGATTCCCTATTATATGGGACATATCATATTATGCCTTTTATCGTGGCTTCACCATAGAGTTTTCTCTTGTATATAGGTAATCATATTGTGCCCCTGATTCAGGTTTACACACAAAAGTTTCTCTAATATAGAGGATGGATGAATTTATCATGGTTGGAAAATACTACATGACTTGGCCTATTTTTTTTCATGGCCTACTTTATATTCTTCTTAACATACCTTGATTGTTCACCTAACATGTTAGAGGATATATGGACACATATTATTGTATTTTGGACTAGTCCAAAGATAACCACATAATTCATTTGACATTGTTATGAGATGCTAAATAATATATATGGAATATATAAAGGCCATATCATGACATAGGATAACTTATCAGGTGGACATCACAAGAAATTAATGACATTTATGTATGACATTTCATTATTAGCTGACATGTGTGAGGGACATCGTATGATCTAAATGACATGTTAGTGGGACATCACAAAATCTGTATGATTTCTATGGGTGTAATCATGAAACCTTCCGAACATGCATGGAGGGTGGTACATGATCTGGATGGTATGTCCGAAGGACTTATTTATCCCTAGATAATATAAACTAGTGTCATTATATAATTTGGGTGACCAATCTGAGGACATTAAAATATCTAAATGGCTAGCTTGGAGGGCTTCATAAGACATTGGTGGAATTCAAATAAGGTGTCAGAAAACATTATGGACATTTCTAAAGGACATAAAATTATTCAAATGACATGTAGAGAGGATATATCATGACTTAGGAGACATAGCCTATTGTTGTTTCATGGTCTGGATGAGTCAAGTGAATTGGTTAAGGATCAATGTATGTGTTCTTCACACAAGTCTACTAACATTCAGTAATTATTCTAGATTTTATTGAATATATACCTAATATTGTTTCAGTTCTATATTTTTTAGGTTTTATGTGATGAAACGGTTCAATGGTAACTCCTTTTCAAAACCTTGATGCCATGATATAATTCCTTCTCATGATCCCAAGTGATCATGTGGAGTGTATATTCATGATTAGTGATCCTCATGTTCTTTCGTGGATTTTACCAGGTGGGAAACCATTACAATCATTATATTTTCCAATCTAATAAATCCATTACAATTCATATATGTATTGGGGAAAAGTGTCTCAGTATTTTTTTTGTTGAGGGTGTTGGGGTATAGGCATCACACCTCCAGTTATATTCCTCCTTATGTTGAAGTTATCTTGACTATTCAGGCTATATTTTGTGGGGGTATTTGGTTTTATGACCTTCACATGATCATAACATGGGTTATCTAGGGGGAATCACATGATTTATTATGACATCAAGATCATCCCATTGGTGATCCATTTTATAGATTCTATCTAATAAAATGGTTATTTCTTAACCATTTTTGACCCATTATAAGGCATGTACACGGTCATGGTGACTTTTTGGATACTTTAATGAGATCAGGGAACCTATTTAAAGGATTTAATCTGATATGAGATTATGTTTCCAATACCTTTCATGAGATAATGGTGGATTTCTAAGGGGCCTTCATGATATCAATATTTCATTTAATGAAGTATTTCAGGACCATGATATTTTTTGATTATGTTTTTTCATGATCAATGGTGACATCATAGGTCATATAACTTGGTTCATATAAATTCAACATATCTTCCACTCAAATGATGATTACATCATTTCCCATTATTATTTATTTTTTTGTATAAGGTATGTGGATATTGAATGTTTACACAATTACTTTTCAAGATCATAACTCTCCCCATTAGTGATGTATCACATGACCAATAAAGGATCATGTGGTGATTTTGTCACATTGTCATATACAAACCATCTATTATTCATTAAATCTAGAGTGGGAGTGAAAGACTGTCTAGATATGTCTGATGCCCTTTGTTTAACAAGGGTGACATTCTAGAGAGATCTTTTGTGATAATGATAACATGTTTCCAGGGATTCCATTGTGTCTTGTGAACTAAAAAGGTACATCACAGTATAATTTATAGTCATTAAAATCTTCAACCTTTTTTATATTCTTCTCATTATTTTACAAGGATTTTTGGATGGTTATTAGGTTCTTATCTCCAGACACATCATGTTACATGGGGGAGATCATCTGGAATCGTCTGCATGAACATTGAATGACTTGGGAACCTTTTTGATAACATAAGGTCTTTTAGAAGTTATTCCACATAACCACTCGTAAGTCATGAACTACCCATGACCTGCATGTTCCTTAGAGTTCAAAATGATCCATATGTTTTACCACATTTTATTCCCATTCTTTATGGGAAAATTGAAACATTTGGTTTGGAAATTTCATCAATAGTGGGTTTTTTATGCTCATTTGTACGATGAAAATAAATTCTCCCTTACAAGAGAAATCCTTGGGGACATGGTCTCAACTATAAAGAAAGTAAATTCCTTCTTGATTATTTTGGAATGTTTCAATTCAGTTTCTTGAGAAACATTTATTCTTTTGGGATACATTTTTTATTTCATGGAAGTCCATTTATATAGGGGGAAGGAGTGTGGACTTTTCCCTAGAAACAAAAATCAGATAGATCTTATGATCTTCTAATGTCATGTGACACTTCCATAAGACCTCATATAAGAGAATATTGTTATATATGTTTAAAATACCATTACATGAGAATAGATGCTATGATTTTTTAAAGAAGGGTTCTCAAAATCAATTTAAAGAGATATGTTTTCCCCATAACTTTCTTGAATCAATCACAAATAAAATTTCCTTAATTAAATGAATTTTGGCCATATAGATGAATGTTTGTATTTTAAAATTATATTGGATCTACGAGATTGTTAGCATGATCACTCAACTATTATGTGTATTGGGTGCCCTTATCAAGGTAATAAAATCATTATTTTTTGGAAGGATTCAGTTGTTACTGGATGTTTTGATTTTTTATGTTGTATATGAGATCTTCATGATCCATTCAATTCATAAAACGTATATGTATTGATGAATCTACTATTAATTCATGTGATGCGTATGACTCTTATAGAATAATGAATTCTTTTAGGGGGATATTTCACTTCACTAAATTGTGCTTCTTTCTTCAATGTAGAAATATTTCATCTATCTCTATAGTACCTCCATGATATATAATCAGTGGAAAATTATTTTTTGGAATTATAATTTTGACCCTCAATATCTTGTAAACTCTTACAATGAGGTTCTAAAAATGCTTGTCCAGTTTGAACTCCAAAACTATCATTTATCGCGCTAGATTATATTGTATTGGTTTGGAATACTGGATGATGTTACTATTCCTTCTCCTAATTAAAACCTTCCATCATCCTGAGTGTAAAATTATATTGAATTATTTCAGAAGATAGTTTTGAGGATGGGAATATTCATGCAGCCTGATCTCATAGGTTTCCTTATATGCTGGTGAACTCCCCTATGGGTTAAAGAGGCTATGATTTTTCACACTAGAAAATTGTTAAAATATATCAAAGAATATTTTTCTAATATTTGAAAAACATGGGTAGGGGGTATAATTTGGAATAGGAGTTTCCATGGAGGAAACTTTTTGGATGAATGAGATGCTTAATCATTCCGACTAGTTACAAATTTTCCATCATTATGAAATAGTATGGGTTTTCCAATTCATTATTTATTTGAAGTCAGATATTCTTAGAGAAATGGTCAGATTTTGGTGCCTGGGAACCAAATCATTACATCTGTCCCATGGTGAAGTATGAATCAACCTCTAGTTTATGTATCAACTAGGTGGGATATCCACTAACATGAACCATACCTAGTGGACATAAAAACTAACACCTAGTCTGGACCATGGAAAGGCCTGACGATCCTTCCCAATCCCCACAGGCTGGCACAAGTGATTAGGTATCATAAACCAAAAAATCATAATGATTTACCCTTGTTTATAAACATTAAATAACAATCAAATTCCATATGAAAAATCAGGATTTTTTAAAACAAACCATCATTTACAAAAAAAACTAGAATTGAATTACATAGCTTAAAACAAATATAAAAGACTAAAACAACTATAGAAACTCAAAATGGACAATCGAAGAACCATCCTTATGGAAAGAGGCACTTCCCTCAAGCCATCCCTACAATATAGTACCATTAAGGACTTTCTAGAATTCCGAACCACTTGCACATAAAAATGTACCCATTCCAATGACAGAAATAACCAAGTCTACTTACACCCAATGATGTAATTAGGGTGAGAACCAAATCCCAATAGGATACCAACACTAAGAGATTCCCTGTGATATACATTTCAAGATTAAAATGCTGAGTGGTTTTGAAAACATGAAATGCTAGCTACAATTTCTAGAAGTTGCACCATTAAATAAAAGAAGTTTTCAAGTGGGTTATCGTAATGAATTAAAACATTTGAATGAAATGGAAAATATACTGAATTTTTCCATCCAATAATATTGTATATCGATGTTATGCACACATCATTTTATGATCCCAAGAAATAGGAAATAGCCCTTAAGAACTAGCTCATTGTGGGTCCCAGTTACCTCATATCGTAATGAATGTAACCATGAAAATATTTTTTCTCATGCACAATCAACTATTAGGGAACATAACCATGACCTAGTGGTCCCCCATCATCATCATCATCATCATAGTTTTGTAAGTCTATTAAGCATCAATCTTTCTACGTGAAATTGAGGACATACCCCACGGGATCAATATCAAACTAGTACATGTCCACCCACCTAGATACCTGGGTATCCCTCTTGTGCTCAAACATGTCCAACAAGCCAAGAAAAACAGTTTTCACATAAAATTATTACATCCACATCAAACAGTAACAAATAATCCCCCACTTATATAACACAAGTCATATCATCCCTCTTTTTATTCAAATTAGTTTTAAAATCCACCTCACACAAAAATAGCTCACAACTAATTTTTCATATCATTCACAATTCATAAAATACTATAAAATTTTTATAAAATCTATCCCAAGATTATAAACATCTTATAATATCACAATATCATGTTACATGACAACATTTTCATAAAAAATACCATTTTTCACGTCACACTCACACAAAATAGCTCGAAAGCTTGTTTCACACCCTTATCAATATTTTCTAAATCACCTCAAAAATTACAAAACATTACCAAAAAAAATTGACAAAAACTGACATCATTTTATTTCAAGAACCCAATTTAAGAACATACTACCACAAAAATAGTACTAAGTCATCATTTTCACACATTGTGTTACTCATTAAATCATTTAATATTTTCATAAAACCAATCGAAGGGGTATAACTACGTTTTTCCCACAAAAACCATTTCCAAATCCTCCTTCAAAGACAAAATCACACCAATAACAATCCAAAATAGAATTTTCATCCCAATATAAATTTATTTAGCCACTCCTATGTATTATAAAATCACTTTACATAATACCACAAAATATGAAAAGGCAAAACATACATTTTCATAAAACGCTTTCAAACAGCATTACCTGGTTTCACTCATAAAACCCATTTAAACCCCCACATTAAAACCCAGAAGCACACCAAGATCCTATAAAAGTACAATTGGTATCCCAATCAACATTTACTAAACCACTTTCATATGTTAGATAATAACCCAAATAATACCACATGAGTTCACATAGGAATTCACCCAATTTAAATTAAAATGAAACTATAGAATTAAATCTTTAACCAAATCGAGTCAAAAAAGTTATCACACCAAGAATAACATATAAAGAATAGGAAAAATCATTAAAACAATCAATTCAAATTATCATTATATGGTTATAATTTGAATCACCTAACTTTTGAGTCAAAACCCTTGAATCATGGTGTGACACCTCAACTGCTCCTCTATCACACCATAAGAGAGATTAATCTTGCCCAAAATTACAAAATGTGACCCAAAAGACAAAAAATCATGCCCTAGGATAGAACCTTAACATCTGGAAATTTTAGAACATCATAAAAGAGGGCAGAAACCCTAAAGAAAATTGATGAAACCAAGAAGAAATCACTTACCTTGAATAATCTTGATTAAATCACCCCATATCCACCAAATGTTTAATTTCCATGAAACCAAAACTGATATGTAGGATCTATAAGGATGATTAGGTTATTTGGGGACTAAAATGGGGTATAAATAGGGAAAATTAAAAGTTTTATGAATGAATCAATTTACCTTCTCAAATATGGATGATTTTAGAAACCCTGATAAGATTATCCCCAATCCCTGATCCAAATGACCTTCAATTGGGCGAAAGAGATAATGTGGGCGAGTCTCTGGATTATTTATTTGGGGTGGGAGGTGGAATCACCAGGAAAAATTAAAAAGTTAATGAGATATTAAAGAATTAATAAAATAATTTAAATTAATGAGTGGTATTACGGGTTAGCCCAAAACCATAATGAAAAACTGTAATCCATCATTATTATTGATTTTTATTGGGTCAAAATTGATATAGTGGTTTTAATATACCAGGGAATGCCAATTGGGAAGTGGAATGAGAGTAAAAAACTAAAAAATGATTACGTTATAAATGAAACAAAATATATTTTTTAATCTAGAAATGGGCTCACTGTTTGGCCTAAATTTTTAAAACCCACCATTTTCCACCAAAATGCATGGGAAACCCCAAAATCAAAGTAATAATGGAAATAGAATGAAAAAAATCTCTATAATATTTCATTAATGTTAAAATTATCTCCAACATAAATCTTTTATCCCTTAGAAATCCAAAACAAGGCCTAAAGAAAAAAACCAAACCCAATAGAAAGGACAAAATAGATTCCTTTTCCATGTTTTTTCACCATCGAAAAGGATAAGATTTCTCCAGTTGATCAATTTAGGAAGGAATAATCTCCCAATAAAAAACAAACACCAAATTATAGTAACATTAAGGAACCTTATAAATTCATCCCAATCAAGACACCTGAAATACCATCTGAATAAGACTTAAGCAGTTTACCAAAACAAATAACAACATCGAATAAGGTTACACTGACCATACATTAAGTAATGCTTTGGGTGATATCCAATCCTAATGATTAACTAATGAGTATGTGGGTAGTTAGATAGATCCAAACAAGGACACATAATTTCAATCCATTACCATGGACAAAACTGAGTTACTAATATGGGGAGACACAAATGGGCTCCCCACCGTAAGAGACAAGTTAATGTTTCCCGAGATGGAATATGACATTAACAAGGGGAGGCCTGAATGGACTCCCCGGAATAAGGGGTAGAATATCATTATATTTTTTCAAATAACTTATGTGGGACACATAGTGGGTCTCCCCCAATAATAACCAACTGTCCACACCATGTAGAACGGTCCGAAATAAGAAATCACCAAAACATAATGAGTTGGTACGACCACACGTTTAGTATGCATGGTTTGGGAAACCATGTGCTAACTGCGCGGATCATTCTTTCCAAACTGGAAACATCACATGGTTTCATGAGATATTTTACCATGGTTGTGTGGAAGCTATTGTATCTTATCTCATAGTTCCCTATGTTGGCGCATGGTTACTACTAATCCTGCACCAAATGTTCCCTTTAATATTCCTAGCCCAAATTTCCATATTTTCTCAAAGAACATAATATAAACTAATGGGGAAAAGTATTAACTCATGGTACAACATGGAAATGAGGTCCTCTCACCTCTAACACCAAATGGGAACAATTGGAACAAGATGATAACACCAAAGGTTTAAACTATTCCAATCTTACATACTGAGGTTAAGAATTTGTACAATGGATTAAACAGCCCCGAGATTTCTCCAGACTACACACCAGCTTCACTCAAAGACCTATGGTCAGAGCTAAAATGATTAAAGCATAGTTGGAATTGTAGTTAGGCTTTTCAAACCCCCTGAATGGATCTTATTCATCTGGTTCTACAAAAAAATTACATCGCAACCCTGAATGGGTGTACCAAGACATATCACATTCCAAAACCCACTTTACCAAAACCTGACATTTCACTGAAGAAAGTTATTCGAATACCCACACACATCACCCCCTATTTCTTCAAATGAGAAATGGAATGAGAAAGGATATATAAAAACTCCTTCCTCAAAATAAAGGATTTTGGGATCTCCCAAAAGGAGACACACTTATGAAAAAAAAATAATCCTAAATGAATGCACAACTTCACTTTTACAATCAAACGAGCATGCGATGTCAAAACACATTGCCAAACATGACCATTGGAACTAATAGAATGAATACATATAGGGGGACCTTATAAAATGTCCCCAAAAAGAACATAATTCTAGAAAGTGGACATAAATGTCTCTCATGACCAGAATTCCCAGACTAGTGGTTGAACATGAACTTTTACTTCGAAGAGACTACGAAGGACCCAAAGCCCCTCTTATACACCATCCAGGCACTTATCCACACTAAACACCCCAAAAAACATCCACCTTCGATGAATAAGGTATCTTAAGATACTAAGGTTTATTTTAACCTTCCACGAGCACTCTCACGCTATAATAGGATCCACAAAAACCAAGAAATGATAAGGGTGTAGACTCAATCTACAAAGCGTGAGAAAAAGATTCCATATTTTTATCAACTGGGGGATTTTCAAATTCGGTAACAATCTGGGTTGCACATCAATTGTGCAATAATCCTTAATGGGGGCGTACCTTATCCTATGAGAGAAACCAAGGACCCAACCAAGATGGTCCATTGGCAAAACATGCAAAAAATCCATAACCAGTCAAATGAGGGGAACCATCTCAAAGGCTTCCAAAAAAATCTCTCAGAAAAGATCACTAACCTGCCAATCCACCAATCTTACCAACCCAACACAAATCCAAAACACCGTTCAAAAAGAAAGGTTTCCAGGACTCAATAAAATCCCACAAAAAAATATTTCTAAAACACATAGAACAAACCTGCCAAAATCAGTCATCAAGACATCATGTTTTCTATCAAAACATTTGTTTGAAAACAAACTTTTCAGTGGTTACTGTATCCACCAATGGTCCCCCATGTTCTTCACATGTTCTTGTTTCTGTGACACACCAGGAACCCTCCTCATATCCATCCTGAACAACTTCCATCTATTCCATTAACCATACATCATCCCATATAACCCCATGCATGTTGTCGCTGACAGAGATTCCAAGGGTTAAATCAAAAATTCTTTTCCACTTTTCAAAACCGAAACAATCGACCAATACATCTTTTTTCTAAAGACCTATAAACACAAGATCAAGATCCATGTTTACATAATACAAAAAATTTCAGAAAAAACTCAAACATTCAAATAAGAACACAATTTCATGTTTTTCACATCAATTTCAAAACATCTCATCCCATTAAATCACCTTTCAACAGTTTAGAAAACTCTAATTGAAATAATTTTTTAAAACTATCTTTGTTATAGTTCATACATTCAAAATATGGGTAAGCACACCATTTTCCATTTCATGCATATTCTGAAAATTGAGTTCCACCATTTCATAAATAAAACCATTCCTTCTTTATTAGAAAACCATTTCCTAAAACATTATGCTTCATAAAACCACAAAATTCATCCTTTAAAACCCAACTTCCATGATTTCAAAACTAGTGGTCATAAGATAATATGAGGAGAAACTATCTTCTATGGGTGAACAAGACATATAAATGGAGTCCATACTCCAATAAGTTCACCATAATAGAGAGTATTCTAGGGAAATATCCCCAGCCCCTCAGGGTTTCCAGGCCCCGCGAGATCATTGATACCATTAACCCAACTCTCTTTTTATTTCCCCTAATCATCATCAAAATATGAAAACCAAAGGACTCAGATAAGTCCTGACTCCCATGGTAACTTGAATCCAGTCATGAGGTGTGGTGATCAAGCACACTACCCATAAATGAAATTCTATGTCTTGACAATCCTAACTCCAGACAATCCCGACTGTTCCCCAAATAACATGACCCAAGGGGTAATCCTAAACTTTCTTTGATATCATTTTTTCATGAACTATATCTGGTCTCCATCAAAACTAGAAACCGACCTAGCCCATGACATATATCAAAGTGAATTACAAATCCCCACAAGTTGACACAGGTTCCCAGGTATCATAAAATAAAAATTAAGAATTATATACCTAAGTTTATAAACATTAAACAAAAATCAAATTCAATACGAAAAATCTGGATTTTTTGAAACAAACCATCACTTACAAAAAAATCCATAATTGAATTGAATAGTTTATATCAATTATAAAAGAATAAAAAAACTATAAAAACCCAAATTGGATATCCCAAGAACCATACTCATGAAAAATGTCACTTCCATAAATCCATCTCCACTGGACAACACCACAAAAGACATACTAGGATCTCGAACCACTCCCACTAACAACTGTACCCAAAAATGTGTCAGAAATAACCAGGTCTACTTACACCCTAAGGTGTTATTACGGTGTGATACAAATCCAAATTGGATAAAACCACTAAGGAATTCTATGTGATAAACATTTCAAGAAAAAAAATCATGCATGTTTTTCAAAACACGAAATGCTAGCGAGAATTTCTAAAATATGCACCTTTAAATAAATTTAGTTTTAATGTGAGATATTTTAAAGAATAAACACTTATGAAATATATGTAAACAATAATATATTATTTCATAAAATCATTCCATATTCCAATGATAAGAAAAAATCATCTAACAAGAACAAGTAATATGAAATAACCCCTATGAACTAGCTCATTATGGGTCCTAGGTACCTCATATCTCGGTGAATGTAACAATCACAATATCTGTTATCGTGCATGATCCAATAGTAGGGAACACACCCATATCCTAGTGGTCCCCAATAATCATCATCATCATAGTTTATTTAGTGTTTCAAGTGTCAAAACATCTACGTGAAACTGAGGCCAAACCTCATGGGATCACTAGCATACTAGTACACATCCACCCACCTAGATACTTGGGTTTCTCTATGGTGATCAAACAAATTTACCAGGACAGGAAAAATAGTTTTTACATGAAAATACCAATTCCACAACACACATTAACCTAACAGAAAACATGTATATCAGACAAGTCACATCATCCCCCTTTTATTCAAATTGTTTCTGAAATCAAACTCACAGATAAATAGCCCCAAAATATTCTGCATATCATTCACAATTAAAAAAAATAGATTCTATATTTTATAAAATATTTCCCAAGATGATAAAAATAACATAATATCCCACTCTAATAATACATAATACCCCTTTCTCTAAAAAAATTCCATTTTACACATCACACACACACAAAATAGCCTGAAAACATGTTCCACACCCACATCACAATTTTATAAATCACCTAAAAAATTTAAAATGAATTACCAAAACATTTGACATAAAAACATACCACATTGTCTTTCAAAAACTCATTTTAAGAACATACTTCCTCCAAAACAGTACATAATCCACTTTTGTACACATTGTGTAACTCGTTAAATCATTTACAATTTTTATAAAACCAACCCAAGGGGTATACCTATGTTTTTTTCACAAAACCCATTTCCAAATACACTTTCATAGACATAATCACACAAATACCAATCCAAAATATAATTTACATCCCTATAGATATTTATTTAGCCACTATCAGGAATTATAAAATCACCTCAAATAATACCACAAAAGATGCACATGAAAAACCCACATTTTCATAAAACACCTTCAAGAGGCATTACATGGTTTCCCACATAAAACCCATTCAAAAACCATCTTTAAAACATTAAATCACACTAGGATCCTAACAAAGTAGAATTGGTACTCCAAAAAACATTTACAAAACCACCTGCATATGTAAGAGAATTACCCAAATAATACCAAAAGAGTTTCACACGGAAATACACAATATTTAAATCAGAATGAAACTGTAGAATAAAATGATAAACTGAATATAGAAAAAAAAAGTTTTCACACAACACATAACATATGAGGAACACGAACAATGGCAAAAACACGCAAACTATCTCATCAAGAAATGGTCACACAAGGAATCACCTCGCTTTTACGTCAAAACCCTTGATTCCTGATGTGAATCCTCAACCGCACCTCCACCACACCACCCAATAGAAAAATGCGTCCCTATAACACAAAATTTGACCAAAAAGGAAACAAATCAAACCCTAGGTTCTAACCCTATCATATGGAAATTTTAGAACTTCATGAACGAGAGAGGAAACCCTATGTAAATTGGAACACACCAAGAAGGAATCACATACCTTGATTAATATTGAAGAAATCTCTCCATATCCACAAAATTTTGGAGCTACAAAAAAAATCAAAACTAATATGTAGGCTATAATGAGGCATATTAGGTTATGTGAGGACTAAAATTGGTTGAGAAATAGTGAAAATTGATTGTTTTATGAATGAATCAATTTAACTTCTCAAATATGGATGATTTGAAAAACCCTGAAGAAGTTTCACCCTAATCTGTGATTAAAATGAGCTCCAAAGCAGCAAAATAGATAATGAGTGTGGGTCTCGGGTTTTTTTTGGTGGCAGGTTGAATCACAAAAAAAGTAATAAAAGAATCAGATATTAAAAAACTAAAAAAATATTCTTATGCAGAAAATGGGATTACGTGCTGTCCCAAAACCATAATAAAACCCCAAAGCCATAATTATTATATATTCATATGGGGTCAAAATTGATATGGTGGTTTTAATATAATTATGGATTCCAATTGGGAAGTTTAATGGGTGTAAAATGTTGAAAATGATGCAGTTATAAAAGGAGAAAAATTAATTTTTAAATATGGAAATGGGATCACTGTTTGGCCAAAATTTTAAAAACCCACCATTTTACCAAAATGCATAGGAAACCACCAAATCAAAGTAAGAATGGAAACTATAAGAAAAAATACATATAAAATAATTCTTGGATGTGACATCCACCACTGGGGAAATTTATAAATAATTCCCAGATAAAATTTATGTTTCAGATGACCCCACACATACTCCATTGTGGGTGGGGAAAATTATCAAAATTATGATGGATAAATTAAGAAAGGATCTAAACATGTGCTCACTAACATATTTTAATGATTTAATCAACAATTTCATTTATCATAGAGAATGTCAACCATACTTATTTTCCTAAAAAGGTGAATATACTGGTTGGTTCATGATAGAATCAATTCTTAATAGGTTTTCTTTGAAGTAAGTGATCATAAGAGATGTGGATACCAGGTGAGGGATGAGTTATCCATGAGATATAGGCTCACGATTTTCATGTCGATTTTCTTGAACATGTGGACTTTCCCTACTGGGATGGTGTTCTCTGGAATCCAAGTTAGTACACCGGTGTTATAAACATGGTTAGAAGAGGGATGAACTCTAAATTTGGTAGTTCTGACACATACACACCTTTACTAGTTCATGGGCCACACCAACAAGGAGATATCCCTTATAAGATTGGTGGGCCCTACTAGTTTTTAGGTTTTTTGATAGGGATCACTTCCACGAATATATATACCGCAATACTTTTAGGATCTCTAGTTCCTTATTTCATCCAATTTATTAGATACATAGAGAGTTGAGGTCATCTTGTTAGGTCCGTATGAGGTTGCTAATATTCTTAGCTAATCGGTTCATTTGGATAACATCCCTTATACTACTGTGATTAGAGTACTTATTGATAATGGTGGTTATACTATTTGTGAATGGTTATATAAATTCTTACATAAGGATGTGGTTATTACTTCAAATATGGATGAGATGATAATTTTTTTATCCATATACCCCAAATCAATTTTATCCCTAGTTTTTATGCATCAAATGGATTTCTATTCTCCCCTTAGTTAGTGTATGGGGAGTGCGACAGACTGGGATAAGCCACCTATTTTGGATGGAATTGGAATGTGCATATATTAATTTTGAGATCATTCTTATGTCATTTGGGTCCCATATACTTCTTTCACATGACTATTCCTAGAATTTGGGGGGGGGGGCATCCTGGGTGGCATGATGAATAGACATGTCCGTCATGAGGATAAACCATTTTCCTCATCGAACCCCTATTTTTATAAATAGAGTTGATTAAATACTGAGGTGAGTCTTTGACGAAGGAATCTATTTCTAGTGAATATTTTCTCATATATAGGTCATAGTATTTCGAGGAAGCTAGACTATTCACACAAGGAATTGATAATACCATTATTGAGGGAAGAATATATGGGCCTTCCTCTCTTTCTTCATCATCAGCACAACTAGTTTTTCCCACTTTTGATGTACCCACACTAGATGTCACAAATTCTCAAACACATGATCAGTTGATCTAGAATTATATTAACACCATAATTGGTAATACACCTCTAGGAATGTTTCATGACCAAGGGGAACGTCTTAATCATCTACTTCATGATTTGTAGGTGAAGATATTATACCACAAAACACTATGTGTAATCATGTGAAAAATAAACCAAGAATAGTAGTAATTGGCCTCTAGTGACAAGGGATTACGTTTCCTTGATTACGGGACTCCCTCGGAAAAATTAATGAAGGGAGATTTGAAAGAATTGGAACACGTATGTTAGTTTATATCTGATTTTCACAACCAAATGGATGTCTAGACCACATAGATTTAGGTATATGAGGACCTAGTAGATTTATCAAATTCTAGTCATATAGTGTTATTATCCTCACTAGAAATAACTAAAAAAAAATTTAGGAGTTTTTTACTTTGATTGTGATTTTTATCCATAAGGACGAAGAAGAAGAAGCATAGCGAGTGGAAATTCACTATTCAATTGACACTTCTATCCAGTCTTTTGTTTACAAGGCTAGTTAACATGATCTAATCCATTTATTGTTTGATCATTTATGTATATTTTTATTAATTATTTGGAGAGGGTGTGAAATTTTTTTGACCGTATCATAGGTATGATAAATAATAATATATTTTTTAATGTTATATGTAATTTGTTTGTTTTATCTCATTCATGATATGAATGATATTTTATTGATCTTATATTTCATAAATCATTATCAATACCCGTCATTATCAAAAACAAATTAAACTTCAATTCCTTGATTTGAATATTTAAATCCCAATAGAATCTTCTAAAGAACTGTTCATGAATTCCCCCTACCATGGAAATCCATACTGATGTATCTATTTCAATTATCATGATGTTGAATTCATAAAATATGGATTATTTGGGTAAAATATATGTATTGGTGGGAGGGTGACTAATCTTTTACCAATGTATATGGACTTAGTTAACATAGAATAATTATTTCTAAGGCTATATGGCGTGATTCATAAGATTCGTATCTATTTATTTATAATTCATATATTCATTTTTATGATTAATTTTTAGGAAGACATAGTGGGCATGTACTTGGATTTTTCTTAGGCTACCCTCTTACGGGGTTTCAACCTAATAATTTGTTCAGCTTTTTCTATTCAAGAAAACATAATAACTATAGTGTGGTAGATTATTTTATTTTATTATAGAACATCTATCAGTGGTATATTAGGTATTTTTTGCAAAAAATTATATTCTATTGTTTTGGAATTTTTTAGCTCAAACCATATAATTTTTTTTGGGTTTTTTAGATCAAAACATGTATCACTAATAATGTTTTTATATTATTTATTATTCTATATATAGTTTAATTTCTTGTGGTAAGGATGTGTGTCGTGAATTTTAAATTCAAGAGGTATGGACATAGTGATGTAGTGCGGGTTACTGTCTTGAAACCATGAATTGATTGATGAATATTTAATGTGAGGATGATATTCTAGAGATGACCCAATACACTCTATGATGTCGACTTCCACCATGGTGTTATTGGGGATCATGATGATAAGAGATTATTTCTAATATAGTGGATATACCTCAGGATGATAGACCAAAAACCTTATACCGTAGTAGAATGTTCAAATATAGGTTTTAACATTATTTTCCTAGGCCCATGGATGATCGGTCGGGTAAATATCAATTGAGGGTGAAATACATGGGATGAAAATTCAATATGGAATAATTACATGTGGTTAATTAAGGTCATAACCCTAACATTTGATTTAATGAACATGGGATGTGGAAGATGTTCTAGGAATGACCTATAACACCCCGAGGTGTTGGGTCCTACCAAAATATTACCAGGGCTCACAACATATAGGGGTCACATTCCTACTATAGGGGACACCTCGTGTTAGTAATTTAAAGATCGTATTCATTGATATCATGGTAAAATAAATGTTTTCATTCCCATTTCCAACAACCATGAATGATTCATGAAGACTCAAGTGAAAGGACATTAATGTTTTATTTGGAGGAAAATCTATCCAAGAAAAATTATGGGATCCTATTTTAATATTACTCTTAAAATGTGAATCTTGGGATCTACAACCTATGGTTTTGAGTCCTGAGGTGTAGGCCATCAAAAGGATCAATACTTCAGTGTCTCCTTCCTTCTTCGAGAAACGGTAAAAAACCAGGTGATGTAACATCAGGGATATAGATTATGATTGAATATATTTTTTATGGATATTAATAATCATGGGCCAAAATGCTCGGTTCCTAAGTACGGTATAGGATAATCATAATGTGAATGTCCTAAAAGACCATTATGTAATATTTTCTTCCACAATGTTGTCATTCTCAGTAGAATGTTAAATCCCTTTAAAAAGGGCTAATATGTATCGGGTTAGTAGGTTGATTCCCTTATACATGGAATTCAGGGTTAAACAGATTGTACCCTTTTCCATTATAGGGTTTTTTAATTGTTTTCAATGAACATATATCCTCAAATCCGGAAATGTGATTTTTAGAAAATTTTAATATTCAATATGGGTTGAAGAATCCTACAAGTTGTTTCTCCACATAATGAACACATTATCATGCAGAGAATATGTAAAAAATCATTACTCTAACATTTTCCTAGATTATGGGGTCTAGAGAGAAAACAATTTTATTTTAATATGACTATATAGTAGTCCCTCTGAAATTTCTTCCTCATTTGTTTACACGTTAATTTCTCCGAAAAATTGGAGACAAAAAAATTTGCGAGGAGAGACTTAACCTTTGTTCAGGCCTCCCTTTTTGTTTTTTCATCCTAACATGTTCTTTGCCTCTTTCAGTAGAAATTTATGGTCTAGTTATTTGTAACATAAAGGCTATTGTTTAAGATTGTATAAAATGGACCAATGTGTATGTAGCCTAATGTTAGGATGCACATAGACCTTATAAGAGGGGAATGTTACACTAGATCCTAATTAGCATACCCATGGTAAAATTTACTCCAATATAATTTGGAGTATGAGTTTAGAATACTGTAAATCATGGTATAAATTGATCAAGTCCTGAATAATTATATTGTACCATCATGATATGAATGTCCCATAACACCCATGGGTTCTAAGTTCTCCACCATGATGTCAGGTCTCACAAGGATTATAATTTCTTAATTACTTGTATAATATGTCTATTATAGGTACGTCTAATCCCTTATGCTTTGATATCATGGTCAAATAGGGATACCACAGTTCCTTTCCAAGGGAAATGAATGGTTTGTGGCAACTCGAGGTGCTCAACACATGAAGTGTGATTCTTGGGATGCTGGTCTTAAAACATGACATAAGCACTCTATACTCTTGTATACTAGGGATAGGTTCTTAAGATCATATGATAAGGAATGAAAATGGACAACTATCTCTGAATTTTAATTTCATTTAGTGGGAAAATATTTTTCAAACCGTTTTTATGTCATGTGACCATGAAATTTTCCATGTTGTTTAACATCATGTGGTAAGTATGTTTGCTGCATTGGTCAAGTCCATATGTAGTCAGGTGAATTTTTATAATTTTATATACTATAGTTTAACCTAATATTGGATATTTGGAGAAAATTAATAACTTCTGATGTTATAAATCAGGCCATATATAGTTCATGAATTTATTTTCACTACATACGAATGACCCCATACAAATATATGGGAACAATTGATTTTATGACAACTATGTCCATGAATTTGATATCCAGCGTCGAAATTTATCATGATATGGTAGGAATCATGACATATGTAGTTCATGAACATGAAATGTTCTACATAGTCCTGATCAATAGATAGAGTTGGGAATTTTTCCCATTTATTATTTTAAATGGACCAAGGATTGGTGGTGCAGGTATCACTACACATCACATGATGGAAGGAATCATGCCACACATAATTCTTAAATGGGAAACACACTACATAGGTATGAACCATATGCATAAGAAAAAATTGTTCCTATTGGTTTTTGTAACTCATCCTAGGATTGGAGGATTAAGAGTTGCTATGTATATTTTAATGATAGCTATCAAAACACAAATAGATCATGAGATTCCATGTAGTTTAATATCATGTGGAAAGGGATTTGTAACCCTAATGTGATATGGGAATATTGTAGGTGGAAATATAACCTAAGATCTATGCATCACTATTTATACTATTGTGTCATAAAATAGGCAACACGTATTTATTTAATGGAGGTGTGGTGGGAGACCAATACTAATAGCATTGGTTCTCTTGGTTGAGGTCCATTGTAATGCATAGTTTTTGTCATTCAAGAGACATCAACTGTGCAGTTTAATAACATTCGTAGAAGAGTCATCGTGTTCTTATTATGGTCTTCCATTCAAGACCATAATAACCCTAATCTGAGATAATTTGTATCAGTAATATGGGTAATATCTTACTGATATTCTTAATAACATGCGATACATTCTCTATGTTATAAATAATGATTTTTATGGGTTCTCTCACTATATAAAAATATCTGTTGAAATGACATGTGATTAATGTATCATGTGGTTGTTGGTATAAGATGTAGGATCTAGGAATCCCTACATATCACAATAGAATGATAATAAAATCATGAATAATTCTATAAACCATTTCTGTTTAGTTTCATATGTCAAATACATCCTCAATGTTGTTTAACATCATGTGGTAAGGGTGTGGGAGGAACAATGTGAAGGAAGTGTACTTTTACAGATGGGTCTAAGAATAGGGGTTTGGGTGTCACTAAGTATCATGTAATGCCAAGAATCAAACCACATAGATTTATTAAAATGTGATATTCCATCTTCAATGATGTGTCATATGTTTGGTGAATCGTTAGTGATATGATGCTTCCGATGCAATTTAACATCATAAAGTGATGAAATCTTCAATGAAGTTTAACACCATGTGATCCAGATGATTTCCATATAGTTTAACATCATGTGGTAATCTTGTGTTTCATACTGTTTATTTCCATGTGGTTAGGACCTATTCATTACAATTTAATTTCATGAGGTTATGAATAGGTATGCTTTTTATTTTAACATCAATTTGAAAGGATGTTTTAAAATTCTCGATGACAGCAATAAAAATAATTTCTTAAGAATACATAATTTTTGGAGTGTGTGGAATGTTCCCCATCCATTCTTCTAGTGAGTAAGCTCCACTCGGATAGACCTTATATATGATATAAATCCATTCCCATTTCGGTTCATGCATTACTGTTTACTTTCCTTGTATCACATGGGTTGTGATAACTAATACTCTTTCTACATGAATAAATGAGATTAGGTGAACATTTTTATTAATGTATCAAGTGATCCAATTATGATATACATCTAGGCTGTGCAATCAATGCAACCTATTCTCCTCGAGTAGCTTCAACTCATCCAGCTACTTTTGTGATTCCTCATCATCTAAGAGGGTTTTGAACATTTCTACTCGAAGTATGGGAAACTAGACATCTTGGGGAAAACATCCTTGGTTTCCTAAAATGATAAATATAGTTTTTATTTAGTATAATGACATTTTTTCTTATAGTAGGACCTTAAATCCTGGATGAACTTATCCATCCATAAAATTATTTAATCATTCTACATATTCTAGTGTGTATATTAATGATTATTATTTAAGGGCTCTATTAACCCATTTTTCTAACTAATAGCAAGTTGAGTGATTGTAATCGACGTTTTACTCATGGAACAATTTCTTCAACTCTTTTGTATTGAATTTTGTGATGTTTTTCTTTTGTATCATGTGAGGAACTCATAATATATTATTTATATGGGTCATTAAAAATATAATGATTGTATTCATCATTACTTCACTGAGGGTTATTACCTCTCCTATTTGAAAAGATGTTTGTAATAGTATGTATGTACTTGAAATGTATAGTTGTGGTTGTGGGGTATATCCCCACAACATCCATTCCCCATAATGAAAAAACTAGTAATATTTTTCTACATGTATCAATTTAGGGAGTTTATGGATGATGTTTTCCTGAACACGGAATGAATTATTTTTCCTGGTGAATTCCACAAAGTCTTGTATCATGTTTTTTTAGTAGTAACAAAGCCTATTGATTTGGTGGGAGAGAATTGTCCCAGAGTGATGTGTGTCTTAGGATCCTACATGGACTTCATCCATGATGGTTTGAATCAATATTTCATCAATTCATCTAAGGATAATTCTAACAATCCTCACTTATAGAGGTATTTTTACACATTTGAAGCATCTTGTAGGGTAATTTTCACTGATTAGCATAGAATATGTTTCCTCCCTTCTTGATCACTATGGAGAGTCCCATATTGGATATAATCATTTATGGGATCCATCCATATCGGGGATGAAATTAGTTCATTATCCCCTAAGGTTTAATTATCTAATTTATTTCCTCTAGGTCAAAGATGATGATTAATGATACCATTCTCTATCACATGGTTCTGAATATTTCTTCCTCCGGATGGGGTTCGTACAAGATGATGATTTTATAATATAATTCTTCTTCTAGACCATTTTTTGATCAGGAAATATGATGCAACATGGGTTAGAAATTGAATTATTCCATTATTCGAATTATGTATCCAATTATTGGATCTAATTATTTCTTTCTAATGCCATAATATCCATTTATCTTCTTTATCACTAGAATGGAATACACAATGATGTGCATGTAGGCTATTTGCAGCTATAATGCAACTTCCAAGCTAGTGAACGAATTTTTATCAGACCTCATTATTTTTGTAGACTTCAGATAGTTATAAATATTATGGATAAATTTATTTATCTGACGAAATAAATACATTCCCTATGTGAGAAAGATTGATCTTTTTATTTTTTCATTCATTTTTTTATAATATTAAGAGAGGCACTATTTAATTATGTCTCCAATGTCTAGAGAGTGTCATGGGCATAGAAAATCTCTTCATATAGAAGCTCATTTTCCACTGGTGTAATTTCTTGTGTAGGATGTGTTGTTATTATATCATCTAGGTAATTCCATTTCATGAACTTTTATCATACAGAAAGAATTACACACTATAGAATAATGACTATCCCTTATGCTAAAATACCATTCAATATGGTATGTACATGGATTTACAAGAGAATATCTATATGATAGGCTAAGTGGAATTCAGGGTGCTATAAGCAATACCTCAGATTATGCACTGATAAGATTATTGTGAGGTAGTAATTCTAAATATCTGAGTATCAAGTCTTGGAACCTTACATTGTCCAAAAGAGGTAGTAAATTATTTTCTCATCTCACGCATCATTCTTCTATGTGAAGAGAGTTCTAAGTGATCATTCTATGTTTTCCACATATAAGATGAATGAAATTCCTTCTTCCACTAACTTCAGGACCAGTGGGTGTTGAAGGTAATACGTGAGACTCTCAATAGATTTTTGGTAGTCATCATCCCATTGATATGTGATTCCCTTCATTATTATCATTGTAATGGGGATATATTTTCTTGCCATAATGTCTATGAAATGATGAATTTATGTGATTTTCCCTTGGAATCCCGCCCCCAACTCTTTGAGAATCTTGAGGGTGACATTACTAGAATACAAATAGTATTTTCTTTTTCTACATTAAGGCCACAATGGAATTCCAAAAATCCAAGGAACATCCCTAATGTGACGTTGGGAGCAAATTTCAATGGATTCATATTCAAAATATGTCTCTACTATTTTTTGGAGACTGTTTTTAGAATAGTGAAGTGATAATATCATTGTTGTGATTTGGCCACCAATTCATCGACATAACATTCATTTGTTAATCCCATGAAGGGATTAATGATATGATGCATGGATTATTGGTGTGTAGCATCAACATTCATCAATCTAGATGTGATAACTTGATATAATAAGATCCCATGTGGTGCTCCAATGGAAGTGGTTTCCTCATCATTAGGGTCCATCATTATTTGATTGTATTGTGAATAACCATCAACAATGGAAATGACTTGGAAGCTAGACGTTTCATTGATCATGTGTTTTTAGATCGGAAATGGGAAATTAGGCAATTTCAGTTAAGGTCATTGAAAATAACACGTAACTTAATATGCACTTTATTTATCTTGAAAGGGTTGATTTTTGTGAGATATTTTGGGTACTTCACTTCTCAAACAAAATTTCTTTGATTAGATTAGCTAATTCAACATATAAATTGGTAGCATGATAAGGGTAATTCTTCTTGATCCATGATTCAAGCCTTGATGATCATCCGGTAAGATGATATGGTGCATGGGTACATGTATATATGGTCTAGGATTTCAATATAGTTATATGAAAATAGATATCGGTGTTTCCATAGAAATGAAATATTATTATATTTCTCATAGAGAGGAATGGAGGCACTAATTCTTGTAGGTGGAGGGTATTGTTATATCCTCTTATTCACCATCGTGATATCATAAATTTTGTTGGAATTTCCTTACTCAAATAATGGGGTTTCACTTCTAAGGTCATCATCATCTTCTACATCCTCTAAGTCGTTGTGTGAAATTTCAGATGAATTCACTAATCTGAGGGCCTCTCTATCACAACTAAGATGGGAGAGGGTGTGGGAAAGAAAATTTTCATCCAATACGATTAGCATGATTTTAGATATATTTAAAAGTTTATCATATTTTGAACATTAATTGGATACATAAGGTGCTTGGGAATTTGGGATCATGTCTATTGGAACAACTACATTTATGGGTTGTACATTATAACAACTGAGCATACTCGATGGCTTTTCAGGGGAGATCCCAAATCCATTGGGATATGAAACTTATATATATTCATTTACCATTGTTTTCTTTCATTTAATATTGAAGATACCTTCTCCAGCATATGACTATTCACAAGAATATAAGGGAGAACTATCTCCATATAGTATTCTGACATTTCAATTGATGGAGTATTTAATACACTCATGGTCAGTTGAAGTTATCATTGTGTAGAAGTTAAGATATGGCCTTCTGAGAGGGAAATTCTATGTGGTGTCATGTTGGATATCCATGAACTCAGTGTTATATGTGATATCCCCAAAATTATTATTGATCATGATCCTTCCATGATATATTTGTTCATGCTTATCATACCCTTGATTGATTAGCTATGTGGGAGATAAATCTCCATCACTATATGCCAAATGTTGAAGGGTTTGAATTGGGATGAGGTTGATCAAAGAACCATTTTCAATAAAATGTCATTCAATGTCAACATTATTGAGTCTTCATATGACATATATGGTTTAGATGTGTCCCTGTATGACCTCTTCCCAATTGTGCTCTATGAATTGGATGGGTACATGGAATTCTGATGGCAAGGTATCCACTTGATAAAATATAACTACAATGAATATTATTTTAGAATTATGCGGGATCTAGAATGCTTAAACAAGTGTCTCCCTGTGTTATTTTTAATGTTTGAGTGTGTCTATGATTTATATCGTGGTTGGGGGAACCATCATATATTTTAAAATGTCATAATATTGTGCCAATGATTATCACTTCCTAAATTGGGGTGTCTCGGTATTGAATGGATCATTAGATGGAAATTTTTAAGAATATTAGATTGGTGCTTATAAATAGGTCTATGGATATTATTCTAATGGTGGAAATGGGATTTCTATCCTTTCTTTTTCTATGGGGTGATCAGATAATCTCACCCCTACTAGGAAATCATTTAAGAAAAATGGGAGCATACTACCACTAGAGGGATCTAGGAAACCTCCATGTATCTATTAATAATTTAGTAGTGAAATACCATGAGTATCAACTACATATATGTCCTATGAGGATATGTGGCTGAAAAATTTTGTTCAACCATGCCCTCCTTGTCCCATGTATCCTCAGTTCCTATGCGCGTGGCTTTATATTCCATGGAAAATTACGGAAATCTAAAATATTATGGAATATTCATAACCAATGAAGGGATCTTCTAAGTGTATAAAAATGGTAGATCTAAATAATATCTATTCCTCCAATAAGGGTTCTATTTGGTGTAGCAATTCTTGTGCTTCAAATATTTAAGTGAATAAATATGGAAGAGTAAAATCATGCATCAGAGCTGATTATAAATCTTCCTCTTAAATACATTCCTATAACTAATGATCATTCCCACATTTGGGAAGTGTGTTTGACTTCTCTTCCGTAGGAAATGAGAGCATTATTGTTTTCTGTAGCTATTATCTCAAGGAGGAATGAGCTCGATCAACTTTATTTTGAGTCATCCAGTTATTGAACTTCTAACCAAGCATGTTTTGAACCATCTTCTAATCTCTCTATTATTATTATTGGACAATGGTTATGCAAGTCACCTGCACTGAGGTGTTACCCAACATCACCCATTTGGAGTCAAGAATTTTTTGTAGGAATTATTTGAATACAAAGAAATCCCGGATGATGGTACACATAACTCAATGAAAAGGGTAATAGTCATGACTATTATAGAGGTAGACCTCATTGGGATTCCGGGGTTATTGAATCTTAAAATGGTTATTGTCCATTTCCAAAAATTAATAACTAGATACATTCTCATTTTAGAAAGAGTTTGATTATTTCATCCATTCCTCAAGTATACTATTTTTGTGATCTCCTTTTTCTTCCATTTGAGGATGATTTTGTGGATTTTTTAACATTATAGGATATGTTGTGTTATTCAGGACATACTTAGGATCTTGAATAGGAAAAACTACTCGTTTGAGTCTAACATTGATAGTTATTTCATTGGGGGCCTTTTCCTTATGTTGATGGCTTGATTCAAGACTTACCTTGGGTCCAATGAATAGAATGTTCTATATGTTGGTCCATTTCTAAAAACTCATGAAATTTGAATGGGTATTTTATTAGGATCATAGGGATATAAAACTTGACCAAGAAGATTTCGTCACAATTCTTCATAAATTAATCTTATGATAATGGGACTTTGAGTGAATAGTTCAAACCTTTCCATCTTGATATGAAGTTAGAAACCCACCCATTTTTTCTATTCATGATTTTTTCCATGTCAATGATTGGAATTTTCCATACCATAGAATAATATTGATAGATGAATTGATTATACTGTTCTTCCCGTCATGAAACTGATCCTATTGGAAGACTACTGTACCAAATAAGGGATGGCCCTATAAGAGTTTATATAAAGCTCCTTAAGATAATAACCTCTTGCTGATCTAGAGGGCCCATAATCTAACCAGATTAGGATATAGTGTTTGTGAGATGATTCACTTGGTCTCCTGCACCATAAAAGGTTGAAAAGTCATGATTTCTAAAATTTATATGATTTAAAGTTTCATCTAACCATTCAAGGTTTTTTCATACCCTTAGGGTGCACAATTGCGAGTCATCTTTCCATGGATAAAATTTGAGTATCTTGGAACATTGTAATGCTGATCAATTCCATTAGTACCATTGATTGAGATGCCTCCTATATATAGGATATTTGCAGGGTTTGATGATGTGGTGTAATTTTTTTATGCCACCGATTCTCGGTACATCATAGGACTGAATGATCTCACGATTGTGGGAGAGGGAATTCTCAAAATAGAGGGAATTCACGGTCTTTTTCTAATTCCTCAGTTATGTTGACTTACTTACGGGATGAAAATCCATTTTGATTATTTGATTTTTCTCTTTTAGGTAGATCATCTCTTTATAGAAGTATGAGAGGAGGAATATTGTTTTCAACATGAAAACAATACTGAGTGGGAATATTTCCTCTGAGTACCTTCTCAAAGGGATTTCTGATATTTTTATCTCATCCCATATAATGATACCTATTCCTATATGGAAGGATTTTTTGTTATCATGGGTGGTGAATTGGATGTAACAACAACTAAAACATTATCTTTTATAGTGTTCATTTATAGAGGTTGAAACATGATATTCAGAGGTGTCAGGTTTTGGAGCCTTATATTGTTCTGGGTATGTGATGCCTCATTGGGTGAATCCAGGTCCTCTTCTCTGGGTATGTTTTTCATATTGGGTTCCCCTATAAATTTTCATTTATCCACATTATCAGTTGTTTTGATGGTGAATAAATTCATAGAGTTGTATTTGGAAATCATTGTTGTCCCATTATTATCAATGAAATAGGATTCTTCTACGTTACCATTGTTCGTTTTGTTTCTAGAACCATTTTCTTTATTGTTCCTTGTTGGCTTGCGGCCCCAGTGGGATTTTATTACATATGTCGTATCTTCCTCACATCTTGATATGTGAACAGTGAACCTGAGGTAGTTTCCAGCCATGATTTTCAAACAATCCTCAAATAGTAGATATTTATCTAATAGATAGGGGAATAGATGGATTTTCAATTATCGATATTGACCTCTTAATCGGGAGAAGGAAGATTCCCCCTATGATGATGATAAAAATTCCCCCATCCCTCTGGGCTCGGGGCTATCAGTGGCCACCTTTAGTGTTGGATGATCCTATTTTGGTGGATTCAATGATTCCATATGAGGATTTCATGACTCATGGGTTGGAAGATGATATATAAATCGCCCAGTCTTATTGGATAGGGTTAATCTGGTACCCCCAATGATTTTCATATGAACCTCATAGTGGATGTTGACCCTTGTGATGGATATTGAGATATAAATTCCCCTAGCCTAGTGGGTTGGGTTTTTCTTGTATCTACAACTAACATTTCATAGATCTTTTCATGGATTGAGGATTCTAGGGGTTGAGGTGGTGGTACATATTCTCCTAGCCAGGGGGAGGGGCTATGTTCACTTGTTGAAAAATTATATAGAAGCAACCATTGTGACCTCTTTTATGTGGTTCAATAGTTCTCATGTAGAAGATAGGTGCAATGGAATACCATGATGGAAGTTAGTTTCTATATTATGTTATTTGGTGTATTGTAAATTTGTATTATATATCTGAAATGCATCCCTATTGTTCCAAGGGGACTTGTTCAAATATATGGATTCTGTCCTATCACACCATTAATTATGTCTTTACAATATTATTGTAGCATAATAATGTTTTAGTGACCAAATGGACCACACATTACTTTGTCCCTAAATTTCACGAGAGTATATAAAATTATAGGATGTCATATATGGAGGGTTCTAATGTTCTGTGCACATAGTATAGTGACATGTTCTAAATTTATCTCATTCATAGATTCGGTGGTCTAAGGATTCTCTAGAAATGAGTTGGTAGAGAGATTTCACAATATATAAAAAATCACTAGTTTAGTGTCTATTATGCTCCTATATTCTTGGGTTCCAAGCTACAGAAAAGGTTACCATATCTAGTTTATAAGAGAGGGTATTGATGATCTGAAGGTGATACACATATCCTGGATTAGAAATATTTCTATAGTTGAGTCACTAATGAGTTTCCCATATATTATTTCATTATTGAGGAATGTAATCATTCTCCAGGTCCTCTTGGATCACATATTAACAAGGTTAAATGGTCCTAAACATATTGGGGAGGTTGTTTCTAGATAACCCTCTCCATATATCAATGTTAATTTCCTCCTCATTAAACTTACACATCTCCATATGGTAAAACTATAGAATGTGCTTCTTGGGGTCACCTACTAACTAGAGTGGAGTGTCTCTTGTAGTTGATGGGTGACTAGATATGGTTGAATATGATGTTTTAAGAATCTCTATATATAATGGTGTTGGGGTTTTGAGCAACTCAAAATATAGTGGTGTCTATGAAAGTGATATATCTTCATGTCTGTTGGAGATATCTCCTTGGGGAGTTTGACACTAGAGGATATCGGTAATATAGTCTTTTTGATCAATCTCCACAATACCAAGAGGGGGAATATCAAGGTATTGGTCACCTTATTCTTTGTTTTAAGAGTTAAAAACCCATAGGGTATTGAAAATGCGTGTTAGGAAAATTCATGTAAAACGAAATTGAGAAAATTAGGGTCATGAGCCTCCCACTGTGTCGTGGATGGAATATTTCATCATGCCTTTTGGGATTGTGTAGGTATATGAGCTTGTTGTATTATGGATTCTGAATTATATTGATAAATGTTTGGTGTTGTGGGTATATGGCCCTAATTCTATGATGTTTCTAGAATATGTCAATGAAATTCTTCGTCATAGGTATGAGTATTATCCTGCACCGAGGAATGTGCCACTCTAACATGGTGAGACTTTTTCAGAATGTGGATATTAGCTCGATCATGAGCCTTTGGAGAATGTGACTGGTATTTTATTGATAGGAATATTATCTTATCCAAGGTTATGTTTCACTTTCACTAAGTGATCCCAGATTAGAATGGGATTATGTTCCCAGTCCGAATATGCATTCAACATCAGAATATTCCAATGAACCTTTAGAATGAGAGATGTTATATGATCCTCGTTATATTTTACCTCATAATGATGGTGATGTAATATTATATTGGTGAATGTGTGGATATGAGATTGGATTTTTTGAGCTAATGGAATACTCCAAGAGGCATCACAGACTGGAATATCAGCATGTCACAAGGAATGTTTCACTCTTACATGGAGAGCCCCATCCAGTACAGGGGTATTAGAAAAATAATTGGCCTTTAGACTATGTCATTGGTATTTTTTTGAATATGTGCTTATCTGAAGGCATAAGTCACTATCACTTGGTGTAACCCATACCTAAAGGGGATATGAGCCTGATCATCCACCTTTGGAATATTGTGTTACACAATTGTGATAGGGATATGTGTAGGCCTTGATGTATGTTCCACTTTAAACAAGTGAACCATGATTAGAAAAAGAATATGAACCTGATCTGGTGCCCCTACACATAAAAAAAATATAAATAATCTTCCTAAATGGGAGAAAGAATGTGAAATTTCTCTATTCAAAATACTTATTTGTACAGAATATACTGTTTTGATATCTTGGCAGTACGGATTAGAATATGTTCTTGTCACTATATTTGTACAATTTCTAGAAAATATCGATAGAGATATTCAATAGTTTGTAGAATGTAAAGGAACTTTAGAAAAGTGTTTTAAGGGATGTAATCCTACATAATTTATATCTCAAATACATACCATAAGATGTCATCAATTGATGTGGGAATATTAGCCCACGTTCAATCTCTTTGATCCATCTGGATGTGCTAGTGGAATTCATGAATGGGGGTAGGGATATGCCCCTCCCCCATTCATGATGTAGGAATATGCCTACAAACCTGTTCTAGGTGAGAAGGGATATGAGCATTCTCACTGATTACTATTAGAATATAATGGAATAAATCATCAGTGGGAGTGGGAATACTATCCCCCTCATGATTTTCTAGAGCCTTCCACCCCTGATGTGTATGCTTTATTGTACGTTCATCAGTGTTATAAGTGTATGTGTGTTGGGTGGTACACTTAGTAGGAAATTAAAGGGAACATGAATTATAGTTTGGGTGATGATGGTTGATTGGATCCCTATTCAATGGATCCTAAAATAGAAGGAGTTGTATTTGATTCCTTGATCCAACTTCAACATATACAAATAGTGGTTATTGTCGTGCTCTGGGGATATAATTTTGAAGATGTTGGATATGGAATCAAGTGCCAATCTCTTTATTGAATCATTCACTGGATGATGAAAACTCATTAGTTTTATAATTTAGTGACCCTCATGGGTAGACTCAAGGGTTTGGATTATACCATGTTGATGATATTTCTATACCATTGAATTTTCCACCTGATGTTGATGGTGTTGAGTGTGTGGGGACATTTTGGAACACACAAGGGTTGCAGTTGCATCTGATTTTCTAGAATGGTTACAAGATGAATACATTATCTCATATGAGGGAGCAGTTTTCAAAATAAGTATCTATAGTCACATATATAAATGGGATCAAGGTCTCCAATTTGTGCGTCATCATAGTCATTTTATATTCTCAATTATATATTCATTGGATACACAAGTGTCCATTCTTATTCTAAGTCTGGAAATTCTACTTAGGTGGACTTATCAATGTAACAGTGGGATTATTTTTTGATAACCAATTATATAGAGGATAATTCAATCATTTGAATGATTCATGTTAGTGTTTCCTATATTGTTTGTGTACATAATTTAATCAAATGTTCTGATGCATTGTAAAGTGGTCATTCTATTGTTTAAAATATTCACATTGATTGCACCATTTTTGTTTTATCAGAAATAGATACAAATTGATGGTGATCATCCCACTGGAAAGAAAAAAAAGTCTTCCAAAATCTTAAATGTCCATTGTTTTTATCTTATGAATGATATTTCATAGTTAGATTATTTTATATTGGATTCAACAATTTTGTCTCATAGTGATAGACAAAACAAGACATCCAGTTTACCCAATGATTGATTATGGGGGGTTCATTATTTTTCATAATCATTCATGTCAGGTTTAATATTAATTTCAACCTTTCATAGAAACTCCAAAGGGATCCCAAATCCATTACTAAGTAAAAAAAATTCTTTCCAAATGTAGGTGTTCAAATGGGGCTTCAGACCTAATAACACATAGCAACTCACACTGGTGAGAGGATGGGAGGTTGAGATTACCACACCCTTTTCGAGGGAATTGTTTCCTACTCTAGGACACTGTATATATTTTGGATATGTTCATGAATCTATTCAGAATACCAATTAATATCTGGATACCCTAAGAAAATGATCATAGTTTAAATTTTATGGTATGGAATGGACCTTAATTTAGTGATCCCATCTATATGTATCTGATATTTTTCATTTATTTAACCTTAATGGGAAGCTGTCTATATGTTGAAACCCTACCATCAGTCACTACATAGTTTTTTTCATCCATGGATTCAATTAATTACTACAGGATATGATTTTTATATTATAATGAATCTTATTTATCATGTTTATGGTTGGAATAAAAATCCATGTATTTCATTAAACTCATACTATTTATAATCTTGAAGAAAGGAAACATGTGAGGGAACATAATAACCTAGAATTTGTGCTCAATACACTATAAGGCATACAACATATCCTTGATATAGTAGTAATAAAAGTAATTATAGTTCAATATTTCCCATAATACATGTCTTGATGTGGATCCCTTTATATTGGAGTAGATATGATGTGGTATTGATCGGGTATTACACATTGAGGTTTCCATGGGTGTGGAGATTCATGGTGAAAATGATATGACAACTACAACTTCCTATGACCACATGCACTATGTTCAGTCTGAGAATAAAGGGATAGAAACTAATAAGTATAACTATATAGGGAAATGAATATTATGTGATTGTAAATACCTTTGTATGATTAACATGCAGCTTAATCCATTAGAAAGAATCCTATATATCCTGATTATTATAAAAATCAGAGTTCCCATAGTTCAATTGACTTCTAAGTCAACCGATGGATGAGTAAGACTGATCATTAGATGGGAGATATTAGGTTCTGATGGTAGTAATGTATGATACATGGATGGAAATACATAAAAGTGGATTCCAATATGAGGATGGTCTCTATAAACTCATCATACATATCCTGGTTATTACATCAATCATAGTTACCATAGTTCAGTTGATTAGTTCTTAAATACTATGGTTTCCTGATTATGTGGGAAAAATAATATTATTATACTAATTGGGGATTACATATTGATGTTTAAATTATATGGAGTCAATCATATTGGGTCACTGATTAGGGAATACACACTATGTTTTCCATAATATAGAGGCAAGAAACTATTATCATGTCTCAGGGCTCTTTCTTGACAAGGCATGGCTGTCTTCTTGAACTACTTAATTGCCTACTTAACGTGTCCTGATTATTATTCTGACATGTCAGAGGGTGTATGGACAATTATAGTTATATCACGAACATGTCCATAGAAAATCTTATACTCTAGTTGTCTTTTCTGTGGGATGTCACATAGTCTTTATGGCATGTATGATGACCATCGCATAATCAAAGTTGACTTATCAATTAGACATCACAAGACCTCGATGATATGTATAGAGGGTGTCACATTTTTGGGTGACATGTATTATGGATTTCAAGTGATATGTATGAAATTTTTGGGGGACATAGAATGATCTAGATATCATTTACTGGTGTAATAGAAAAATCATCCTAACATGCTTGGATGGTGTCACATGAACATGATAATCGGACTAGAGGAATTTTGTGAGACCTCACTGACACACACTTGCATCATAAAATATGTTGGGAGACCTATATGAGGACATTGAAAGATCTGGATGGTTAGCACAGATGGATTCATGACACTTAGGTGACATGGCCAGATGAAATCAGAAAACATTCATGTCATTTTTGGAGGACATATCAGGATTCGAATGACATGTCGAGGGGACATCACATGACATGGGTGACATGTCCTAGCGAAGTCGAATGATCTTTATGAGTCTTGAAAAGCATATTAGGTTTAAAGTATATGTTTTCCTCATATGTATTTCATATTTCAGTCTTTATTTCAGCTTTTATTTCATATGTTTTTTATATTTCTCCAGTTTTTCCTTTTTAGTTTTCAAATGATGCAACAAATTTGCAGGACCTCCTTTGAATAACCCGGCTGACTTTCCAAAAGTATATTGCGTGATATAAAGTGGTTAATTGAAGTGAACATTCATTCTTCATTATTCTAATGATATTAACCATATTCTATCATGTGTCAAATTTGTACGTTCGTGAGATTGGTCAGTCTGATAAGTTCTCTCCAATGCCTAGATATGTCATTTGGTAGTGGATCAAGAATTATTTTGTACTAGGGGGGGTTAAAGGACCATTAACCTAGTTATGCACATACCATTGAAGTTCATATTACATATATTCAGACTATATTTTGTGTGGATATTTTTTGTCATGAGCTTCCCATGTTCTGGTTGAGGGTTATACATGGGGCTTCCACTGATTTTCGTTTAACGTAAGACCATCCCTTTAGTGCCCCATCTATTATATTATATAAAATTAAATGGATCTTTCCAAACCAAATGAAGATGAAATTGTGATTGAAAAGGGTCAGTACAACATTTTTAGGGACATTCACAAGATCAGGATTCCTATTGAAATGCTTTCGCGTGATTTGAGATTCTTTTTCCAAGACCTTTTTTGAGACAAAGGTGTATTTCCAAGGGGCCTTTATGAGATCATGTGGTCATGTCAAGGGGTCTTTAGAGGCCATTACAGCTTTATGATCGGTGTTTCACATGATTAGTAGTGATCTAATGGGGTTTATAACCGTGTTCACCTAAAATCAGTGAATCTTCCACCCATAAGAAGATCCAATCATTTCCATTTTTATTTCCTTGTTTATTTTAAAAGGGATAGAGATCTTGTTTGTTTATATCTGTGTAGTTTTTGAATATAAATATCCCCTTTATATGTACTTTACATAACCAATGAAGGATCTTGTTGTGATTTTTAAGCTCTATCATGGATGGACCTTCTATTTTTCATTGGAGAAGGAGGGGGAGCAGAGGACCTCCTAGATATGTCCAATACCCTTCACATGATAAGGGTGACATGTTAGTGGGAACTTAATCGACAAGGAAAATATTTCATCAGGTATTTTGAGATGTCTTGTGAACTTCATGGAAATTTCACATGATGATTTATGACCACAACAGTCTTCTTCTAATTTTTAATATTCTTCCTCATATTTGACAAGGATTTGCTGTTGGTTTTTAGGATCTATCCGCCGAAAAAGTTGTGTGAATTGGGGGAGCTCATCTGGAAACCACAGTTTGATTAGTAAATATCCCAATCTCCTTCGTGAGATTAGAAGATTATTTCAAAGGGACTCTATGTAATTTCTCATAGGTAAAGCACTTCACATGACCCACGTGTTCTTTGGAGGCTCACACAATCTTCAGGTTGTGGACATGTTTAATTATTTTTTTTTATAAATATAATAATACATATGATTCAGGTATTTAATCCATTGATAATTTTCTATATCTTGTTTTCCATGTATCAAAATTATCATGATAAAACATTTCTGTAATTAACCATCATACACAAAAACCCTAGGAATGTTACACCGTTATATTTAAGTATATATTTTAGTTTAAGTTGTTATTATGTTAAATATGGCGTATCACATGAAACAATGAACTAAAATTAATCAATCCTATTTTATTTCAATAAAGGATAATCATTATTACATTATGAGAATGCAATGGGAAACATCATTAACAAATTTACAAGAGTAAATCATCAGGTAACTCAAAAAGTAATAATTAATAATAAATTGAAAAATAAAAAAGACATTATAATTCTTTAAATAATAATAATATTATATTAAAATAATGAGTTAATTTTTTTCAAATACCAATGAATTCATGAAATTTGATGTTTATAATATAAATAATTAATGAGATGTGATTTAAATCGTTAAATGTAAAAATTGGATGTTTTCAAAGAACTATTTTTATGTCTTATATATTCTTATTTCAAATTAAAATGATATATTTTAAAGTTTAATTATAATTAATTTATTTAAAATGAAAAATATATATTATCTATAATTTAATTAGTAAGTGATCTTTAATATGATTAAAAACCCCTGTTTAAAATTTAATTTTTTTTTTAAAAAATAATTTTATTTTATCTTTATATTAAAATTTTGAATTATTATTTTATAAAATTTTAAAATGATAATATTAATTTCATTTTTTAGACCCATCATGTTATGTTTAACTTGTTTTTATTTTTTTATTTAAAAAAAAACTTTTTTTTGGTGAAGAGTAAAAATCACATTTTTTAAAAATATTGTGGCATTTTTGAAAAAATCATGATAAAACATGAATTAAAAATTTATAAACCACTTTTCATGTCCAAATATGATTTGTTTGTGTAAAATAATGTATTTAAAAATAATTTCAAGAAATTAGAAACCTAGATTCCGAATTTTAGAACCAAGGTAATATTATAATTTTTAAAAATATTTTTTGTAGTTTCACTTTAAATAAGTATACACATGATGGAATTCGTTTTTTCTTTAATTTAAAGTATAATGACAAACATGTTTTTTTCACAAACCAATAATTTTCATGGACATCAATACTATTAATAATATTTTTCCAAAATATATATAAATTCATTTTTATGTATAAAAAACATTTATTCTATTAAAATTAATTGTGTTATGCGTAATTAATTAAAATTATATTTTATAAATTTTATTAATTCAAAAATATTTAAATAACTTCATTTATAGAATATCAATATCCAAATTAGAAAATATTTGGAATATAATTTTTAGTTATAAAAAATAATTTACTATATTAAAATACAATAATTATGGTAATGGGAGAAAACGGGGTGATATGTTAAATTAAATTATAAAGTAACAAAATATCACATAAACATATAAATAATTAAGAGTATGAGATTATGATAAAACATACCTTATGTTATACTTATTAAATATTAGGGTTTTATCTACTTCTGTTAAAAATTATATATGTTTTATATTATGAAATTAGTATTTAAAAAAATTAACCTCCCTCACATATAAAAGAACCCATCGCCCACTCTTTCAAATAAACGTATAAATTTTCCATTAATCCATATACCCTACCATATTTCTTTACTCATAATCCTTTCAATTTTTTTATATTATATTCTCAATTGAATTCGTAATTATATAAAATCTACGAAGTCTTCAAATATAATATACGAGTTCGTCTTTGTAATAAGTAACATCAAATGAATATTTTTCATTTATATTTTCATAAAGCTTATATAAATTATTATCTATCAATTAATAAAATCTAAATAATATCAATATTGTGTTGGAATAATTATATTATTAAAAAATATATAATCATATTGATATATTAATTATTGTATGTTTTTGTTTGGGTTAGTTTAACAATTTCGATGATAATTTCTAATAACTATTATCATGTATGGTTATAGAGATATAATTACTAGAATGATAAGAAAATAATATTTTAGTAATTTATTTAATTTTTTAATGGTAATATTAAAAAAAATTCATTATTAATATGAATTCTTTTATTCATTAAAATTTAGTGGGACAAAGACGTTATGGATTTCATCTTCAAAAACAATCCATTAAAAACACGTGGAATTAAAAATTTAACTCCAAACTCATTATGGAAATTAAATAAACAAGGTATGGATAAAATTACTAATGACTAATGAATAATATTAACATAAAATAAGTTTAATAAATATAATATATTAATGTAAAAGACTAATATAAAAGTTAATAAATAGGAATAATGTTCTTAAATTAGTTATTAATGATTACTATTTTATTTTAAATTATTTAAGAGTGATCCATTATAAACATGTGTATATGTAAGGGTTTTATATCTTAAAATTTCATTCGTTGAGACATTATTTGTATTATGAATCTATTTTATTTTTATGGTCCATATTTTTTCATTATGAAATATTATATCTTGATTAAATAATTATTTTTTTGTATATAAATTTAAATTTCATGTTTTATCTTTCTATGATATTTAATTCAATAATTACAAAACATGAATAGGTTTTATATTCAATATCACCTTGAGTTCAAAATTGTTTTTTCCTCAATTATTTTGTGAGGAAAATATATATAAATTACCCATTAAACCAAAAATAATTTCTTAAATGACGATTATTGTTATACATTTATTCTTATCATATGATTTACCTTTATTTCATAATTTAATCAAATGGATTCCATAATGTGTGATTAGTCATATCTTTTCTTTTCATACAGGAATTGTTTTCCTTATTATCCATGTTAATTATATTATTTAAAAAATGTTTTCTGTAAATAATAATGTTTACTAATGGAAATTTTTTAATTTATTTAAGATTCTTTGAAAATATTTTGAATGGAATAGTTTTGAAATTCTCCAAAAGGGTTAATTTTTACTTTCATTAATTGGGTTTAATAGAATCTCTTTTTAAATGTTTCCCCCATGAGTGTATCCTACCATTTTATTCATTAACTAGTCAGTATATTATATTAAATTTATAAATGAATTTGAAAAATTGATTATATTCTCTATTTTTGAATTTTTCATTTTAAAAAATTATTCAAATAATATGATGTTTCATAATGTTCTCAATTAAATTTCACATTGTTCATATAAATGTGCTTTCCATCTATGTCGATATAATTTAGTATTTTAAATTATTAAATAGAGATATTGTTTGATGATATAATCTAACTAATTTATTTTTATGGAAGGTTAACTTTTATATATTTGTTTTAATGAAACATATCTCATTCACATGGGTTATGTTATGATGGAATAAGTAAAATTTTTATGTTCTAGTGGAACACTTATGCATGGTTTCCACTATGAGATTGGTGGATCCTTAATTACATATCCATACAATGAAATATGAATACATTTATATATCATGGGGTGGAAGAATATATGGTACCATAGATAAATCCATATTCACTATATTACCCTGTACATTATGATTATAGGATATTGGATTGAACCCTATCCAGTAATGGATTCTGTTGATAATGTGAATGGTTTAGTGGTATTGATTATCATCCTATAATTATGATTCATTAATAGTTATCATAATCCTACACTTATGATACCTTATTAGTGATCCCAATATTATGTTTATTATTCCTTAGTAATGAACCAAGTCTTACAATTATGATGTTTTAGGGATGATCATTATCCTAGGATTATGATGTTTTGGAATTGAGCCTTGAACTATATTTATAATTACATATATTAAATTTTTTCCACAATATTATATTTATTAGGTTTATAATTACCATATAACATCCTATCTCTTATACCATATTATAATACTGATGTTATGTTAATTTGTCTTGTTATTTATTACTGATTTTCTCAGACACCTTTAAAATATAATTTTTGTTATTACAAAGCATTATTCTTAGAATCATGGATTATGATAAATATTCAATTTGATATAATTCCATTTTGTTATTTCCACTATCTTTGATTGTATTCTAATATCCATATCAATACTATACGACCACTTGTTATCATTGATTCATATAACATTTTATTACCATTACTAAATATTAGATATAACTCTTTCTTATGTTTCCAATTCCATGGTAATGAATAAAGGTATTATGTATAATGTGTCTTAATGGATTATATGTGATAAGGTTGCATGTGGGATATTTTGATGGAAAATATCAATATGAAATCTTTTTAGATAATCAAAAATGGCATTAAACATTTGTTTTTTGGGATCAAGTTTTTACCAATGAGGTGAAATCAATAAATTTTGGAAATGATGTAAATTATATGTATGTAATGCTCAGTTGCTTTGATATTGTATCAAGGATTGTGTTTAAAAAGTATATTTTTAGTATCGGATCTGAGATTGTGGTTTTGGTGAATATATTTCGTTATCATAGTAGGGGGGTTTTCCCCTAGGGATTAGGTTAGGAGAAATTTGAGGATATAACATAAAATAAACAATATGAAACCAAGAGTTATATATGTTGAACCTAAAAGTACATAAATTTAAATCAGTGTTTCATTGGATATGAAACCTATTATTGATTTTTCATATTAAAATGTTAATAAACTATTATCATTACCAGTTTGGTTTGGGTATTTCTTCAAGAATAGTTTGATGAAAATGAATTTATGAATTTTATGTCTAAAAAATATATTAATAACCAATTATGTCTATTTGGTTGAAATAGTTGAGTTAGATGAGAAAGTCAACATAATAATGTTATAAGAGAAAAAAGTGATTCTATGTTTTACCCAAGATTGTAGGTTGGATAACACCTTTGAAATTATATATTAGATCATGACTTTATTAGGATTTCCATTATCTATTTTTATTAGTGGGAGAAATTAAAATTTCAAGGATGTAATTTCTTTAATGGTTAGACTATAACACCCAAATATTTCACCATATATTTTCCCTTAAGTAAATACAATGTTGAATTGATTTATTGAATACATCATAGAACTAAAATGAATTATGATACATTTTATAACAATAATTGATAAATACAATTTTATTTTAGGAATACATTGTGAAACATAATTATGAAAAAAAATTGTGTACATCAACATATAAGAAAAAATATAAAAATTAATAAAAATTATAAATAAATATTTATTTTAATTGCATAAATATTATTGTATGTTTTTAAGAGTGATATTATGTTCTAAAATACCAATGATTTGATGGAATTTAATGGTTATAAGATAAAAACTTAATGGGATGTCATTAAAATAATATAATGATAAAATGGAATGTTGTCTAAGAAATCTAATAACATGTTTTTTTATTATATAAAATGAAATTGAAAAATTTTAAAAAAAATTCGAAAAAATTAATAAATATAAAAAATATATATTAACACACGATTAATTTTTAATATATTTGAAATTATATTAAGAACCCATACTGTTTCCAAACCCAATTTTTCATTAAAAATTTTTATATTTTATAATTTCATATAGATTAGATATTTTTGAAATTTTAAATTTTGATTTGATAAAATTAATTCAAGTATGGGATTAATCAATGTAAAAATTATCTTTTTGAATTTTTTTTGAATTATTCAAAAAAATTTGTTTTTCAACATATATGTCATAGTTGTTTACAAATATAACAAGTCTTATGGCATTATCATGATATAATAAAGAATTAAAAATATATAAAACCATTTACTCAACCAATGAATTATTTGTGGAGAAAAATAAATAATTTAAAAATAATACATTGACTCCAAAATCTCTTTTGTAACACATTTGGAACCTGACGTATGTTTTATTATAATAAATAACTATTTTTTGTCATTTCTATTAATATAATATTCAAATGATATCATTATTTTTTGGTTTGAAATGTAAATAAAAAACATTTTTTTATTAAACTAATAAATTCCTTGGGATACAATAATATTGGAATCATTTTTCCAAAATAATTTTAATTAATTTCTATTTATAAAAATACATTTATTCTAAAAATTATTTTTATTTCATTATGTGTAATTATATAAAAATAAATTTACATAAAATTTATATATTTATTGTAATAAAATTTATTTCATATATGTTATTTCAAAATTACAATTATGTAACAACATCAATTTCATTTTTTACATAAAAATCAGTTTCCTAGGTAAATGTTATTCACTCTGGAAAATGAAAAAAAAGGAAAAGTGTAAAATCCTTGGATAAAGTAAAAATTATCACAAAACCTTATCTATAAGTTGTTTTTAATGTTATTATCCACATTTCCATAACTTCTTATCATTAAATGTTAAAATATTATCAACTTTCCTTTAAAATGGCATTTGTTTTATATTAATATATTAGAATTTAAAAAATAACACCCTCTCACTTTCAAAATGACCATACGTTTCACATTCCAAGACACACATAAAATTATAATTCCTCTCTATAAGTTATCTTATTTCCTTGTTTAATAACTGTATCGATCATTCTTGTGATTTTTAATCAATAGAAGTCTACAATTTATTCAAAACCAAGATGGTTTCCAAGAGAATATCTGACTTAATCATTTTAAGCTTTACATTATTATAATTTATTATAATTTTTCATATTCATTGACATCTTGTAAATTCATATTTATCTATTTAAACAAATCTATATAATAAGATTAATACTTATAGACTGAGAATATTTAAAAAAATCACTTCATGCTCTTACTTAACCACTCATTAAACTATGATATTTTTTGGGTCAGTTTAACCACTAAACTAAATGTTTTTTTGAATTTTTATCATGAATTATCATGATATAGTCCACTACGGCCCCACATAGACCTACAGTATTCTATTATTTGCACCCTGATCAAACATCAAATAGTTAGGTCTTAAAAACTAACACTAAGTGGGGATATCACCATGATGGGAGGCCTTACCAAATGTACATATATGTGCGCACACACACACAAAAACACGTCTAACGACCTCAAAACCCTGAAAAATAAATAATCCAGACTAACCATGGGGAAATAATGCATGTAATGACGTCCAATATAAAATATGAGTTATAATAAATATATCCTGAACAAAATGTGGAAATATATTCCCAACAAAAAGGGTTCCCCAATCTAACACGAGATGAGGAGGGAGTTTCATGTTCATGAACTCGAAGAATGATTGTCATCAATGATCACCATCCCAATGTACTACTATGATCCTCCAATTATAAGCCAACATAGGTATCCATATAAAAACATGTATCCATTAAAAGAAATGGAACATGTGGGAAATATACATATAAGGGCGAGTATATACAAATCTCATAGGATGCCCTGAAAATGATTAAGTCAACCCACAAGAACAGAATGGTGAAAATATCCCAACAACAAATATTCTCATAGAATGACTAGGTAAATAGAGTGAGAGATCAAACTATTAATCTTTATTGCAATATAAGTATGATGATCCTATTTTTATTTCGAATAGTGATTTTTTTCCATGTGGTAGTTGCCCAAAGTGATCTGCACTAGATCCGTTATGGGAGACCCACACACTGTTTATTGAATATCATGACTGATATGGTATTAAACCCATCATGGTACAATACCCTTTCCTCTTATACACTTGATAATCGTGTGTCTTCACTCCAATTATGATGAATTCTATGGTGTTTCACATACTACCTGAATAGGAAATGGAGCACCCACATCATGGAATTCATGTTTATCATCATGATTTCCAAAACCATGGTTTCCATATTGATCACACTCAAATATCAATACCAAATGACCATGATGAAAAGAAAAATCTTGTCATGGAACCTCCCACTATATCTATGGTGATGAAATAATGGCCATCATCATTTCTTATGACAAAGAATACTCAGAATAGACCACAGATCGGTAAAAATGTTAGTCATGATGAAGAAGATATGATTGGTAGGTCATTCATAGAAATTTACATGGTATGTCCCATTGCGTATATTGTGGGTAATTAATAATCTAAAAATGGTAATGCTTAAATTTTGTACTCATCTCATGGATGATCATATACAGAGCGTGTTTATAAGTGAACATGGCATGTTGGACCACTTGAGGTCCTAAATGTGTTCTCTTATAAATGGTTTATCCATCTGAGTATATACACATGACATGCGAACAAACCACAATAAAATGTGATATTTAACTCATCCTAAATATCCACTATTGAATGTGGTCAACATGGTTTTTGTTCATCTAGAATACATAATGTGTAATTGAATTGTTTTAATGATAGTAATGTTGTCTTCCCGAATCATTCTTTGTCTAGTGATTTTATATCCAACATTTGGTGGTAACCTCTTTCATTGTTCCAAAATTGAAAGATACTCTTTTGTTTCTGGATTTCAGACCTGTGGTGTACAAAAATAAGAATCTTTGTTGACCACTGTGATGTTCCCTATTTATTTTGATACATTTTAAGTGTTAGAAACTTTATATTCATTCCAAAATCTACCAATATTCCTTTTTATCATAAAAAATAATCATCTCTATCATAAATTACATAATAAATCATGGGAATGAAATTTTATCATGTATCAACATCAAACCAAGAGTCTGATGTTTAATCTATCGTAGGAAAATAGTGAAATCATAATGGTCATAGGAAGAAAGGCATTATCAATATGGAAATTTAACTGATAGAAATTGAAAACTCATCCATTAATCATAATCATGGAAGTATATATAATTTGCGAATACTATTGTAAAATGGAAAAAATAACAGGTTAATAAACTATAAAATTGATTGATCATTTCCATAACATGGTAGAAAAATAATTCTAAAATAGATAAATAACCTTTTCCTGAAAGCATAGATAACAGCGATACAATTGAATATTAAAAAATCCCTAACACGTTCTAGGATTAAAAAATGATGAAATATTGTTCTAACATGATGTTGATGATGATTATAATTTATTATAATCATCTATCCATGATTTTCCCATATGTATTCATCCAAGACCCCCTTAATGGTGGCATTCTAAATCTCAAGGATAAAGCAGCGTACCCTTGAGAATTTCTACATAAAAAACTATAAATGTTATTTCTAGTTATTAATGTTGATTTTGAATATTAATATATATATATATATATTAATTAAATTCCACTTTCATCCTGTAATTATGTTGAACAATTACAAATCCCAATGAAAATTGAATTTATTTCATTCTGAGGGCACAACTGATGTTTTAAATCCAATGGAAGTCTTCTATTAGAATTCAATACATTATTCAAAGGGATTTACATTATTTATATAATTATGCATGCTCATGATTTAATATAAATAATATTTCTTATATATCAATTTATTGGCCCTAATAAAGCCATAATATCATGAAAAATTTTAATATAGACCCATAATAACATATTAAAATATTCATTGGATCTAAAAAATATTGTCAGGGTTGTTACATTCACTATAACTTCTAGTATTCTTGCCCCAAAAGGAAAAATCTTCTCAAAATGGTGAGTGTACTGAGCATGCATTTGGATGTCACACTACCAAGATATCACTTAGAGGTATGTATTTAATAGAGAACTCACACCAATGAAAAGGTTCACATATAATTTTCTTTCTCCTCTAAATCACCATTTTGAACTCTGAAATCTAAAATTTCTACACCTCCCATGGAATCCAACTCAAAAAAAATGGCATGTCATATAGGTATCTCCCAACCTATGTCACATATAAAGCATCATGCACTCATTTTATTTTTAAGGTTAATTTCATATGGTAAAAGTCCATCCCAACACACTATAGGACCTAGAATGGACCTGTGAATGTTGAGAATTGCCCGCTACTCTGACCAAACTCTATAATCCATTTCGAGGGGAGAATTTTTGGAACACATGATCTCTTTATTCATACATATGTAGATTAAACATAGGTCCACATAAAATTTATTTCCAATATGAGTGGTTTTCATCCTCTACCAGATCACTTAATAGTTCTTTATCATTTTTTTCACCACTTGTAGTACCATATATGATGACTCACCTAAATCCATCTAGCACATGGGTTACCTATAGGATCTCTCATGTAGATCCTCTAATGATAGAATTATTTAAGAGGAGTGACAATTGTTATTATAAATCAACTTTAAAAATAATAATTGATCATATATAGATTGAATAATGACCAAAATACATGCTCAATAAATATCCTTCAAAATCTGAATGGTTCCTTCATTTTATCAGTATTTATGGGGATTTAATTCATGATAATTGATATCTGGGTTTTAAAGGGATCTTAAAAACCTCTCCCTAATAGTGACATAAACCGAGCATCAATATTAGTGACAATAACTATAGGTAACCCCTGAATCCTGATGATCCATTACATATAAATGTTCCTAAAACACTCTACCTAACTCCACTCAACGATTGATTTTTTACTGTCCTTTCTTAATATCCATTAAATGGTTCCCCAAGATGGTGGGCCAGAGGACCTTAAGCAATTCGTCCCAAATGCTATAGGATACCAACTAGTTCAGAGGGAATTGAGTGTATCAATGAATAGAAAATTCCCTAATAGATTAGATTGTGGATATTGGTAAACAACATAAAATAAATAGACGAATAATAAAAATGAAATAGATAGTAGAGAAATATAATTTAAACAACCATAAAATATAAATAAATATATCGAAAAAGATCAGTAAAAATAATAGATAGAAAATGATGATCTAGATGTCATGTCTCTTTACAAAATTTTAGTATGGGGTGTTATGTAAAAAATCATATACTAAATGCTAGAAAAATATACAAAACAGAAGAAACTACAACTATAAAACCATTGAGCATATGATTGGTCCTCTACCCCATGATCTATCCTAGGATCTAGATAAATCAAGAATCATAAGCATATTTCTTAACATTATCCACATCAACTTTCATGAAATCTATCCAGGTATAAAAGGAACATGAGTAGGGTGTGAGAAAGAAATATCATTATATCATCACCCATGGGGTCTAGGATAATACATTTCATGAACTAAATAAATAGAATTGTAACATAATAATTAAATGAAGACAAATACTAATTAAAATAAAAATTACACCTCAGATCGGGTTCCGAAATAGAAACTTGACCGACACCACCTGCTTTGGCCTAAGCCATATTTTAAAAAAGGTACCTAAAAAATCTATAGGCTATATATATACATAAAAGAGCCAAAGAAACAGTAAACATAAATTTGTCAACCCTAGTATTCTTTTTTATCTTGGAGGTCACATTCCATGCCATCATACAAGTACGATCTAAAAGGAATGATAAGCAACGAATACATCATAATAAAAACATCAAATCCCATGGTGGAGTCACAATCCCTTCCAAGGTGATATATATAACATCCAAATAGTTTCTATGTGAAACTCCAATATAACCAAAGCCATCAACTCTATCCAAAGAAACCCATATAACATCCCTTGTATCACTCTAGATATGAGGAAATCTGATTTGGTTCCCAGTTTCTCACATAGGGGACTAGATATCACCTTGGGAATGGTGTAACCATATTTCCCAAGAATCTATCTTCTGTTTCTCCCCTATGGAAAGAATGTCACTCATGAGTATAATTAAACAACCCAGAGACCCCTCACCTGGAAAGCCAATTTATATATCCATAAGTTTTTCGTAGTTCCAAGAGATCATGGAGAGTCTATCTAATGAATCCTTAATTTGAGACACATGTTCTCTCCCATCCCATAGCAAGTAGGCCATATCAAAAAAAGGCATGTCACAAGGAATATCATATATATTCCCATGTCATTAAATGCATAGAAATAAATCATGAAAACTAGCAAACCAAATGATACAATTAAACCATAAATCATGGAACAAGTGATTATGCACAAAATAATGCTGAAGACCCCATGAATTTTCACTAGGAAACACGATATATGCCCAATAAATGGAATGAAAGAATAATCACAAGGCATTTTCATATCATATATGTAAATAAAGTCATATAGCATAAACATATGCATCCAATAAAATACATTATCATTTAAATGTATGAAATATGCATTTTAATATTGAGTATTAAACCATATAATTTAAATTTAATTTGTGAGGCATGGAGCTTGATGTCCAGTTTCATGGCCAACAAGTTATCTCTTTTCCAACATAAAATTTATGTTATTTAATAAATATGCACACAAACTTGGGAATTAACCATATATGTAATGGTAAAATGTCTAGTAAGTAGGGAAACCTAAATGGGTGTCCAATGACCAATATTAAAACCATGGATGGGTTTATCTCTATGGAGAGGTCACATAGTACATGAGAACCCAATTAAATTAATTTATTATAAACTTCTGTGGTTTCTTCCGAAAGTTTTGTCCTGCTTCAAAAGGGTTCGATATTTAAAAAGTGACAAAAAAAGATGAAATTACATATACCACCTAACATTATTGAGTATCACTTGACTCATCTGGTTTCAATATATGATTTGACCTAGAATGAATGAAATCAGTTGATTTGTAAAATACCACCACAATAGGGAAAAAGTGGTCACACGAAAATATTCTATTAGATGGAAGAGGAAACATAAAATGTAAGACTATGGAATGAATATATTTTTGATCATTTTTTTCTTACAATGGTGAAGGATTTGGATAATATATGAGGTAGATAGAACAAAAAATGATTTATGGGGAGGGAGAGTTCCACGCACCAATGCAGAGAAGAAAATCCTACTGGAATGTGGGAGGCTGGAATGATGCAGGGTTAAAAAAGTAGAAAACATGATTATTTTTGATATTTCACCTAGAAAATACTTCTCAGGGTTATTCCACATGGGTGACAAACCATGCACCAACCATTCACCATTCACTACAACTAACGGGGCACATAGTATGGTTAGGAACATAGTTTGAAAAACTATGCGCAAACCGTGAGAAACCTCACTATCTTAAACATCAATGTGGTTGCACAACCATGCAACCAGAGTCACGTGGTTTTAGAAATACCATGCAGCCATGTTCACCCCATCATCTAAAGCTTCATGGTTTTAGGAATCCATGTAGTTTGGGATGTACTGATTTCTATAAAAATTAATACCAATCTGCTTCTTCACTTTTTAAAACATCAGGATTCGAACGATCCCCAAATTTATTTGAGAACTACCATAACCATTTATGAATCATTAATTGGACATGATAAATAAATCAGAACAAAATAATAATGTTTCATACCTTTTTAGAAATATGGGATGTAACATATAGGAAGTGATGTTACATCGTACGTCAATCTATAGCCATCCAGATTATGTGATTCAATCTCACAATCCTTGGGATCCCGATTAAAAAAAATAAATGAAATGAAATACCATTTCAACTTCCATATCTCAAGGGGTTGATTTAGAAATGTTTGAACCCATTGTTATAAATTGACTTGATGATAGATGATTCATAAAAAAAGCTATGCAATTACCCTACACATCCATTCCCACCAAAAATATTAGTGATGGTTCTGTTACAACTTACTCACTCTTATATATACCACTATGGTGGAGCTATGAAACTCCCTCAATAAATCCTCACACAATGTGGAAAAAATTTATCCTTTTTTTAAAATTACTATATTTTCCTTAGTTGTATATTTTTTGGTGTATCACTTCAGATATATAGTCAACTGAAAAAACACAATATATTTCATCATACATTACCTATATCATATGATAGAGATATGGAAGAGTCACTTCCACTGACAAGAGATAATATTCCCCTATCTCCTTGAATAATTTTAATTTGAATGAGGCATAATTCTCTAACACCTATTCCACCAAAAAAGATACATATTTCTTTTTTAGGGGTTCTAGTAGAATGATTCACTTCCCTTGAGTATATACTCCATCAAAGTGTTTTTCATATAGAAAATACAACCAAATAATTTTTATATGATAGATATATCTCTATAAAATAATGTATCTGAGGCTCTGGTGGTCTGAATAGACTAAAAAATTCCCATTTATATGATAATGACTCAGCATCCTAACATTGATCACGTCTACATCTAATCCAAGTGATGGGGTATATATTTCTACTCATTGGGTCGTAGCATCATACACTCGAAATAAATAACCTCATAAATCTATATCAATACTCATTTAATCCCATATCCTAAGGGATCACAAAACAATATTCACTCGACAACCTCTTTGGAAAATCACAACAATGGGGAACTGTTCAACCTTTTCAAAAGCGTTTTGAGGTCTTTTTGACATTCTTTAGTCAAAATAGATTGATAAATTTCTTATGTCAATGTAGTCATGTGAATTTTGATCTGATAAATGTATTCCAAAAATTTATAATGGTTGACTTCCAAAATAAGAAAACATTGAATCTTTATCACTATCAAGGGTGGTTCTAAATCTAGTGACATGCTAAGATTTGTGGATCCCATGGATTCACCTTGTACAGAGTTAAAAATCCATGGAAAGGGATCTTGTTTAATTAAGAATTAATAATTAATGTTAATAACATATAACTGTGGATCCATATGTATTTCCTACTTCATCCGCAAATGTTCTACATGCTCCTCATCAAACACTGAATGATTGAGAATATAATTAATAAAGACAAACATGAGATGGTCCAATAAAGGATGAAACATCTAGTTTATATGTCCAATAATTATGGATGAGGAATTCCACATAAAAAATGGAATCATTAAGAAAAAATTGTTCCCATGGAAACATTAAAATGTTTAATTCTAAATATTCTCCTCATGAACAGTTTTTGGTGGTAGTTGTTCCTAAGATATATTTTTTTCCACCATTGTCCCACAATTATATAGAAAAATATGTCATTAATCCTTCAAAAATAGTAATTTTTTATGATTGTATCTTAGTTCAGTTGATGATTATCAATACTAGTAATCAGGATTCCATATTTCATCTTATTGAAAACACCATATCTTCTAGGGGATACATTATATTTGATGAAACCATTCTTCTGAAGTTCCCAAAAATAAACCATCCTCTCTAAAAAAAAATTAGAGAATACCCAATAATGTGTAGATAATATTAAATAGGACTTTGAGTGCATTCCAATGTAGATGTTAATATTACATCATGGATGTAGTCCGGATAAATTTTTAATGAAGACATCCATGTATTCTTCCTCTGCTTCAAGATTCTAGTTATCAAAAGATCCCACTACACCTAGGGAAAAAATTATAATCGATGAGAGATAGGTTTTTACTTTATTCTCATGAGACCAACTAATTTTTAACGCATTTCCTTTCTCATAAATAAATTATAATCTCATCCCACCCATTCATGGGTACCTAACACTCCTTTGGTGATAATTTATTTAGTCATGTACTATGGATAACCATTTCCTGGCCATAATGAGGTCACATAGTTTCATTTCAACTACCTATTGATTTCACGAAAATATCTCTCCACTAATAACTAGCTCACATTGATGGATGATGTGAGATATAATTATCTCATTCTATGTAGGAACCTAAAACCATAACATGAAGGATAATGTCTCTACAAAACAACACAATATCTTAAAAAGGGGGTTAGGAGATGACTAAAGGACTCATGATAGAATCAAAAAGTGAATTTGATAATGAAGAGAAGTTAAATACAATACCTCAAAAAAATTTAGGATCATCTTAATCATATGAAACAATTTTTTTCCTCCATCTATAGGTCCAAATATCCTATTTAATTTCTAGAATAAAATAATATATGCATGTGGTTTCTAGGCATTTTAATGGGACTTTGTGTTATAAATACTCAATTGTAATTATGAGCATGGAAATTCTTCCTATGACTGGAGAATATTGATCGATGCCCACCATTAGTAAATTATTATATTTCCCAGAAATTTCTATAGTATACTCATCCTATCTTGGGAAAACATCTTATGAATATCTCTATCACCTTATATTTTTTTCGAACCTCATAAATATCTATTATGTTTCTGGTATAAATAAAAATATCTTTATGGAAGAAGAAATAAAACTCCTCCAAAAAGAGTGTCACCTCATCTAGTATAAGTGTGACGATAAACCCATAATTAGTATTCCACCCCAAGAAAGTATCTAGATAATGCGGTTCCTCCCTGAGTCATAAAAAATTGACTTTAGTCTCCATCCAATATTCTTCTTTATACGGGTGTGTCTTTTCCTAGAGTACATGTGGTCTCTGATCTTGACACATTAATATATTTTCTGTCAATGTGAATTGACATCTGGAACTTTTGAAACTGTCAAATGTTAAACCTACCAGAAAACATCCTCATAATCCATCATTGTTGTGTCCTCCCACTACCTAGTTAGATGAAATGTTATATGATTTCTATATAGTGAAGACACCTTATATAAAAGAACAACAATCAGAGCCTTATTAATAGCATGGTTGTCATTAAGACCCTATGGGGTGATTCTTTTGGGTTATAATTAGATTGAAATCCTGAAATTTTAATATATTTTTGGGGGATAGATGAAAATATCTAGGGATCTAACATAATAGAATCATGGAATTCCAAAACACTTTCCTATATGATTCATGTGTCATTGGTTTCCTAAAATATATATATTACAATTTCAAGTAAAATTAAATGTGTTTATAGTACTGGGGTATGGATACATTGGCCTCCACAATAGCAAATAATTCCCTTTCACAAAATCTAAAATTGAGAAACTATAAAAACTTGACCCATCATTGCCCCACCTAAATTGATAGTAAGCAAAGAGTTACACCCCAAGCCACCTCCAGTATGATCTGGGATGAATACTAGCACCATATTTTCATATCACACATATGGGTGACCTTACCCTTGTGAATATTCATATGCACACACATCCATGTACATTAAAATAATGTAGGATAAATTAAATAGACTAACCCAGGGGATAATCTTGTTTTTAATATACTATATTTAGAAAAAGTACATCAATAAATACGTGCAGTATTAATGTGAAAAATATTTAACCAACTAAAAATAAATTTATTCTCTAACTAATAGAAAATGAGGTGGGGAATTCCATCTCATCAACAGTAGTAAAGACCACTAATAGTGATCATTTTCACCATGCACTACTAAGTTCCAACAATACCAGACCATCAAAGGTTCACATCTAATTTCTTATCATTTTCCTAAGACATGACACATGTGGGAAAATACCATATAAAGATGAGTATATAAATACCTAATAGGAATATATGAAAACAAATAGGTAATAAATATAATAATATAGACATCCCAACTCATAAGACAAGTACAATGAATGAAATACAATAATAGATGTTTTTTATAGAACCAGGTCAAAAAGAGAGAGAACTATTTTTTTTCAAAGCCAGATAAATAAGATATTTCTACCCATACCACAAATATTTATTTCCATCCTAATTATTGTATCCTAACATAATCCTCACTATATTAGTTGTGTAGGAATGCAAGCCTTGTTTATGGCATAACATGGATGAGGGAATGTTGATCATAGGATATTGGAGGATCAACACATCATTTTCACTAAATGATGAATGGGTCCCACATAATATATATATATAAGACCCATCCCTTAATGTGAGTATGTGTGGGTTTCCAATTCAATCTATATTGTAAATTGGTGACCCGAAAAGTGACCTACATGTTTAATCTAGGATGATTCCAACCTCGAGCTATCTCTGAAAATCACACTCAAATTTCAACATCATCCATTCATGATAGAAGGAGGGATTTTATTATTCCTCATAATGTTGAATATATTATTACATAAAAGGAAACCATTGTATCATACATGAAATTATAATCATAATATAATACTCCATGAACAGATATGCATTTCATAATGCATGAGAAATGGGAGGTCGATCATTTGAAGAAAAGTGTATGGCTTTCCCCTTAAGGTACATATGGCTCCCTCACTAGTCCAATAACAATTATTTCCTAGTGAACCACTTACCATGTAGGGGATCATATACATGTCATGTCAATCAGGGAACATAACGTGTGAGGCCGGTTTTAGTGATGTGCATGAACACCATGTACATTGTTCAGCTGGTCTAGATGTTCTTAATAATGTGTGGGCCTACCAAATAGATTTGTGATATATAACTCATCATAAAACCTACGATAATGTAGAAATAAGACTATAATGAAGGAGTTATTATAGATTAAATGGATTATATATGGTGTTTTTGATGTTAATAAATCGTTTTTCATGATTAGTTTATGTTATCATAGATTTTACTATAAGTCCCATCGTTACATTGTCCACACATTTAAAATTTATGGAAACTCGCATGTCAACAATTTTGAAACAATGGTGGTCATAAACCATGATACTTCTTAACCACATATAAGAACATCTAATATCAATTTCTATATGATGGTTTGATCCTTCCTTCACAATATTTTATATTCCCTCATTCCTCATCAGCTAAATAATTCATCCTCTGTAAAAAAAATTCACAGAACAAAACTATTCTAAATATTGGTCTCACTTTATACCAGACCATCCATCTTATAATCAGTCTTCCATAGTCCAAAAAAATGGATGATTAGATCAGGGCACAATCAACAATGTAATTTTAAGGATTCATTTTGTGAACCACGCCATCTATTAATATCATAAAAATATACATCAAATTAGAAAATCAGATTTGTAATTTATTATATAGAGAGACAATGAAATATTAAATTGATATGTTCATGCTTTATCAAGGTAGAAGAAGATATCGAAATTCAATAAATAATACATTCTCAAGACCTTATATAATAGGGAAACAATCCACAAATAAAAAATCTATTCAATATCATTGGATCAATCCTTGATGAAAAAATACTCTATTTCAATGTCTATAATGAGTTCCATTTAATTTGATCATTGATCCATGATCCTCTCATCTTCCTTATTTTAATATTAACTCAATCTCCATGGTTGGGCATATAACCCAAGTGAATTTCAATAGGATATATTATATTTGATGTTTCTAGTTTGGAATTGTTGGTCGGAGTGGTTTACTCAAGAGGGGGGGTGAATTGACTACCAATTAAAATTTCTGTATTTAAACACACTGTCTTAAAGACCCCCAAATAAAATAATAAATTAAACTGTAGTAAATTTATATTAAAGTAGAGGTTCTGTTAGATTCTCAAGGGATTGATTAATTCCCAGTTAATCAATACAGGAGTGTGTGATTATCTTTTGAAACTAACTTACTAATCTACACTTAACACAAACACTTGCTAATTTAATTATCAAAGTGACTTTAAAAACAGTATTGGTTTTAAAGTGATTAGCAGCGGAATAAAACTTTGAAAGAGATGGCACAACAAATGTAACCAAGAGGTTCAGTCTCAAGCTGAGACTTAGTCCTCTCAAAAGATTATATAAAAATGATCCACACCATGGATCGGGGTTCAACAGTTTACAACTGTCCAGGTCCAAGACCTCTACCACTGTTATTCGTGGGAAATAGTACAACAGCAACCAGCTGTCCTGGTCACACACGACCTCTACCACTGTTATTCGTGGGAAAGAAAGAATGCAAGAATTTGGTAAGGATTTTATAATCCTCCAGTTTAATTACAGGAGACAGTGTATGTGTTAGATACAGCAGATAACACACACTGCTCGAAAAGTATAATAATAAATCACAGAACAAGAGATGTAGAGTTTAGAAATTGTTCTGGTGATTTCAGTGTAGCTCTGGACTCCTTTGGATTCGATCAGAAGTGAGTCTATGTCCTCTTCTCGTTTCTGTTTGAGAAACAGAGTGTCGTATGCTCCAGGTTCATAGACAGTGAAAATGTAGTGGTTGAAGTTCTTCAGTGTTCTTCTTATATGCACAGAACACTTCTCGAGTATGCTTGATTGTCTATGAGCTTCTCTGTGTTCTTGATGGAACTGGTTTTTCTCTTCTTGATTCTTCTCGTTCTTGTGTTTCTGGTATATACCACACTCTACTGGTTGGGCAGCGTAGTCTTCTCGTATTTAACTCACAGGCAACAGGAGACAGAAATGGTTTCCTTTCTGCAGGTACGAGGTACGGGTTCCTGACATCCGACAACCTTTATCAGATATTTGAAAAATCATTAAAATGTTCATGATATGACTGTTGGATAGATTAAATAAATATAGGAAATAAAGAAATTCAAACAGTGAGTCGAGTGATCGGTAGGTAATCAGCATCGGTAGCTTGGACATCGATAGCTCAATTTCATTAGTTGCTTTGACTCTATCGGTGGCTCTATGTGTCGGTTGGTATATGCTTGTATCAGTGACTTTGTTTATCGGTAGCTCCATGTTTGTATCGGTAGCTGTCTGTAAGTTAGTAGATTACATTTATAATCACATCGGTAGCTCTATGTTAAGTATATCGGTGACTCTGTCTGTCGGTAGACTAAATCTATCGGTAGACTGGGTACCGGTAGCTCTTTATCAGTAGCTATAGGCAGATTACTTATCTGTTGTATGGAGAACACATCCAATTGTGTTAGAATCAATTTATAACTTGTATGAACATGGATAAATGAGGATTAACATATTCCAAAGACTATTTTAAAATTATTATTGGTTTGATCACAGATTTGAAATAATTAAAGTATAGATCAATGATACTTAAAAATATCATAGAGAATGAAAACATAATTGGGATTTTCAACACATATGAATACATGATTGAGATTATCAAAACAGGTGAGGTCAACAATCTCCCCCTTTTTGATAATCACAATTTATGATATGTGCATTTAACATAGTGAATATATAATAGTAAAGAGTATAATATTGAATTCAATTTTCTCAGAGAAAACAGCATCAGAGATAATAGAAATTGTATGATATAGACATAAGTTATCAGAGGTAACAAGCATAAGGTACCGAAGGTAAAAAGAAACACAATAATATCAGAGATAAAATTGAAAAGAAGGTAATGTGTCTCCCCTTATTCCTTATTTTTCTCCATTGAAAATATTTCTCATTCTCTCATTTTCCGCTTATTGTTGTCCCCCTTTGTGATAATCAAAAAGTGGGAAAGCTTATATAGGAGACAAATAAAACATGAGAAGTAAAATGAGTTCTTCTGTATTAGAGCAGTCAGAAAGTACAGAAATAGAATACAAATGAATTCCTATCAAAAATCTTGGCCACTGGATCAATCCACATCTTCAACGTGAGATTTTACTTTGGAATCAGAAGAAGGTTCAGGTGGTGAGGATGCTGGTGAAGGTTTTGGAATGCCAAAAATGATCAAAGGAGGCTGAGCCACTGACACAGAGTTAGGCCTATAGGTTGAAGATCTTTGGGTGATCACTGGTGTGAGGCTTCGAATAGCTTGAGCAGGAGTCAGCTGGACTGTGGAAACAGCTGAGGCAGAAGCAGGCAAAGCAGGAGGTACGATGACTGGTCTGGCATCAACATGCAAGAAGGGCAGCAACAGATTTCTAAAATCCATAATAATTCCTCCTCCTATTTCCATAGCAGAGATGAAATCATCTTTGTTCTCCATGAATTTCTCCAAGGAAGGAGTCAATTGTCTTAGTTGGCTCACTTGTTCTCTAAAATCTTGAGTTACTGGAGGTAGCTTCATGTTTTCCAACATCAGCTTGAAGTGGTGATCGAGTTGATGCTTGGTGAAAATTCTGGTGAAGTAGTAGTCCACTTTGCTCTTTATGGCTTCCTGAGAGGCAGAGGCTTCTCTCATATTATCTTGAACAATCTTCATTATTTCTCTAGCAGAATCTCTTGTAGAAAGCACCACTCGGATCAACTCTGATGATTCCATAGAGCCACTGGTTGAAATAGAACCAATCTCCTCCTTCATCATTGCTCGAACTAGATTCAGGTCAACTAATAGTTTGGATGTGAGAGGGCCAAGAGAGAAGGAAATAGTTTCTTTGAAACTCTTAGACAAACCACTGATTAGGCTTTGAACTTGAGAGTCCTATAATTGAACGTGATCCTTCATTGAGGTTTTGAAACTTTCAAACACCGAGACAAACTGGCTTACTACACTCTTCACATAAGCTAGGTCCTTGTCAGCTTGAGACATGGAGCTCATATAATAATCCAAAGCAGCATCTGATGTCTTGAGAGCTTCAAGATCTACTTCGATTCTAGAAGACCGAGTCTGTCACTCTTTCACTTCTTCCATAAGCTCAGACACAAAAGAAGATAAATTACAAGCTAGAGAGAGCTCGAAGGATTTCTCTAACATTTTCATTTCTTCATCAAATCTTTGCTTCATCTCAGCAACTGATACACTAAATGATTCTTTCAGCTCATTCTTCATGGATTCAAGATTAGATTTAGAGACAAAATAATTAGGGACAACTGCAGCAGATCCCTTTACTGAGGCCAAACTAACTACAGAATCAGTCATTACTGATTGAATTGAGGATGAAAGGGAGGTTTCCATTAACTTCACTTATTCAACAAAACTGGATTTGAGGTCCTCTTTCAGCTTATTCAGATCATGAAATCTGACCACATTATCGGGCAACAACTCAGAAGCAAGATCATAATTGGTCTTCGGTCTATTCACAGACATCTCATTATCTGAATCCGGATAATCCAATCCACAGACTATAAACCCTGGGTCTTCTACCCAGTCTCCAAACTCAACAGCTACTGTAACATTTCCAATAACAGATTGATGCTCCCCCTCAATGGGTGCATTCTCATGTATCACAACAGCATTCAGGGCTGGATTCTCTTCATCAGAATCTTCTACTACAAGTTCCAGCGGTGCAGCATCTAGAAGATCTTCTGATACAGGTACATCTTCTTCTGTATCTCTTTCTACTTCAGCAGTCGGCATAGCTGAGCTTCCAATCAAAGGACTCATACTTAAACTACCAAAAACAGACGATTCAGATACATTCTCCTTTTCCTCTTCTTCTTGGTGAGGCACAGACTGGTCTTCCTCATAAGTAGACAAAATTTCCTCTACCTTTCCTTTCCTAGAATAAACCAATTCTGCAACAGGACTTGGGGGAAAGTCTGGATCTCCTCCAACATCCATGGGAGTTTCTTATTCTTCTTCTGTTTCATTACTATAAACAGGTTCCTCTTCATCAGGTCTCAGACTCGGATCTATCTTATCATTTGGTCTTGAGGGATGATCCACAGGATTAAACCTATCATATATCTTCTGATCATCACTGACCCATTATCCCTTCCGTGGGTTCTAGTTAATTTTCATGTACTTACAAACAGTCGAGGTGATGTAGAAATTATTCCTAACTACAACTGTCTCATCCTGAGACTCAGCTATTCCTTTCACTTTTATCATTACTGAAATCAGCTTGGCAAAGAATAAAGCATTAGTCTTTGACTTTGGTCTAATCATGTCTTCCATTTGAAACATTAACAATCTGCACAGATTGATTTTCACACCATGTCTTAGCAGATGAAGAAGATAGATATCTTGATATCTCAGATTTTCAAAATCTCCTCGCCTCGGTATCAACACATGCTGAACAAACTTGAAGAGCAGTCGATTCTCTCCATCCATTTTAGCAGCAACCACTTGCCTTTGATTCCCATTACCGGTCAGCTCTTTTAAGGCAGTTTCATAATCAAAGATGTCACTGCTAGGTGGAATTGCTCTTGATACGTACCCAGAGACACCTTCATGTGGTACTTTTAAACACTCATCCCACTCTACTGAAGAAAAAGACATCTCTTTTCCATTTAAAAAGGATCTTACCCGATTCTCATTTTCAGACTTCTCGAAGCTTACAAACTCACAGAACTGTTTTACCAACATCGGGTAGTATGGGCCATTGTTATTCGAGAAACAATCCACCCATTTCTGGTCCTCCAGAATCTCGAGTACTAACGATTTTCTAGGCAGTAGCCATTCCACGCACAGTTCCTTCTCGATTACTATGTCTCTATTCTGCAAGTGAGGATTCACTGATCGCTTTCCCGATCTAGTTCTGACTTCACTAACACTGGCTTTATGCTGTGTCTTCTGCTTCTTAGATTTTGGTTCTACACATTCATCTCTGAGGGTAGGAATCTTAGTTTTTGCCATCGCGGGTTTAGGGTTCTTAGCCGATTTGGGAGCCAAGGTTCGAAGGTGAGAGATTTTGAGCTCGGTGAGGTAGGAAGTGGCTTAGGCTTAGTTTTATCATTTAGGAATTCCAAATAAACGACTAAAATAGAGTAAGATAAAATAAAATAAAGCGATTCGTATTCTTGGAGGCAGACAGATGTTTTTTTAAAAAAAAATTGCATCGGTGTGAGTTAATCATCGGTGAGAAAAAAAATCGGTGAGAATTGTACATCGGTGAGAAATTCACATCGGTGAGGATTTTCACATCGGTGAGAATTTCACATCGGTGAGGATTTCACATCGGTGAGGATTTTCACATCGGTGAGGATTTCACATCGGTGAGGATTTTCACATCGGTGAGAATTTCACATCGGTGAGGATTTCACATCGGTGAGGATTTTCACATCGGTTGTGATTAAACATTCTCAATTCGTGTCTTATGTAACTTAGCCTATCCAAACTTAAAGTTTTAGTGAAAATATCAGCCAATTGATGTTCAGTGCCAATAAATTCAAGAGAAATATCACCTTTTTGATAGTGATCTCTTAGGAAATGGTGTCTTACATCTATGTGTTTGGTTCTAGAGTGAGATACAGGATTCTTAGAGATGTTTATTGCACTGGTGTTATCACAATTTATTGAAACATGTTTAAAAACATATCCATAGTCCAAAAGAGTGTGTTTCATCCACAGAATTTGTGCACAGCAACTACCAGCAGCTATATATTCTGCTTCGGCAGTAGATAATGCAACTGAGTTCTGTTTCTTACTACACCAAGAAACTAATGATTTTACAAGCAAATGACATGTTCCTGATGTGCTTTTTCTATCTAACTTACAACCAGCAAAGTCAGCATCTGAATAACTCATTAACTCAAAGGATTGTCCTTTTGGGTAAAACAAACCTAAGTTAACCGTGTGTTTGAGATATTTAAAAATTCTTTTAACAGCAAGCAAATGAGATTCTTTTGGATTAGCTTGAAATCTAGCACACATACACACACTAAACATAATATCAGGTCGACTAGCAGTAAGATAAAGTAAACTACCAATCATACCTCTGTAATTTGTTTGATCAACCGGTTTCCCAGTTTCATCTGCGTCCAATTTACAGGTAGTACTCATAGGAGTTTCACTTTCCTTGATACTATCCAGACCAAAACATTTTAAAAGATCCTTTGTATATTTACGTTGATTCAAAATAATACCATTTTCATTTTGAAATACTTGAAATCCAAGAAAGTACTTAAGTTCTCTCATTAAGCTCATTTCAAATTCATTTTGCATACTTTTTGAAAAATCAGTACATAAAGAGTGATTAGAATATCCAAAAATAATATCATCAACATATATTTGTACAACTAAAACATCTTTAGAAATTCTTTTAATGAAAAGAGTTGGATCAGCAATCACTTTAGTAAAACCATTTTAGATAAGGAAATTGCTAAGTCTATCATACCAAGCTCTTGGAGCTCGTTTTAAAACATATAAAGCTTTAGAAAGTTTAAAAACTTGATTTGGAAAATGGGGGTTAGTAAATCCAGGTGGTTGTTCTACAAAAACATCTTCAATTATAAAACCATTTAGAAATGCACTTTTCACATCCATTTGATATAACATGAAATCCAGATGTGCAGCATATACAAGTAATATCCTAATGGCTTCTAGTCTAGCTACAGGTGCAAAAGTTTCCTCATAGTCTATACCTTCTTCTTGACTATATCCTTGTGCAACTAGTCTATCTTTGTTTCTAACTATATTTCCTGATTCATCAACTTTATTTCTAAAAACCCATTTTGTGCCTATTGTCAAAGTGTCCTTAGGTCTGTCAACTAATTCCCAGACATTGTTTCTTTCAAATTGATTCAACTCTTCTTGCATGGCTATTACCCAGAATTCATCATTGATAGCATCATTGATATTTTTGGGTTCTAGCTGTGACTGAAAAGCTTGATGTTCAACCTGGTTCCTTAGAGAAGATCTAGTTTGTGTTCCTGTATCAAGATTACCAACAACAGCTTCTAAAGGATGATTCTTTAGAATCCTCGTTGATCTGGTAAAGGTTGGACTAGAAATTTCAGGATCATCTATAGGTTCGGGTTCAACAGAAGCAGATTCTGGAGAAAGTCCAGAACTGGATGTTTTTATAACAGGTTCTTTAGATTTATCATTACGGTCCAGAATAGACAAATCTTCTTCAATATTCTCAATAGAGGTTTTAGGCTCATGTGGATCAGTTTCATAGAATTTGATGTGAACGGATTCTTCCACACATTTGGTTCTCTTATTGAAAACTCTATAAGCTTTACTTGAAATAGAATAGCCTAGAAAAATTCCTTCATCGCTTTTGGGAGCAAACTTATACAAATTATCTTTAGTATTAAGTACAAAGACTTTGCAACCAAAAACTCTGAAATAATTAACCTTAGGCTTTCTATTGTTACATAATTCATATGGGGTTTTCTTAAGAACAGGTCTGATCAAGACTCTATTGATAACATAGCAAGCTGTATTAACAGCTTCAACCCAAAAGTAAATAGGCAGTTCATATTCATTGAGCATAGTTCTAGCTATTTCTTGAAGGGTTCGGTTTCTCCTTTCTACTACACCATTCTGTTGGGGTGTTCTAGGGGCAGAAAAGTTATGAGTATAGCCATTGTGTGAGCAATAAGATTAAAAATCTTGATTTTCAAACTCATGACCATGATCACATCTCAAAGTTTTAATCTTAAGTCCACTAAAGTTCTCTACAGATTTAGAGTATTTAACAAAAGAAGAACAGGCTTCACTTTTGTGAGCTAGAAAATATACCCAGGTATATCTAGAAAAATCATCTACAAGAACATAAACATAGTGCTTCCCATTTAAACTAGAAACTCTTGGTGGTCCAATCAAATCCATGTGAACCAATTCAAGTGGTTGAGAAGTCAAAACTTCTTTCTTTGATTTAAAATAACGTTTTTGTTGTTTTCCCTTTTGACAGGTATTACACACTTTGTCATTCGGGAATTCTAACTTTGGTAAGTCTCTAAATAAGTTCTTCCTAGAAAGTTTTCTAAGTGAGTGAATGTTTCAGTGTCCTAATCTTTTGTGCCATAGCCAAGAATCTTTATGAAAAGCATTTAAACAAGTAATATTCTACATAGCTAAAGAATTCAGATTAACAGCATAAACATTTTCATTTCTTAAGGCAGAAAATACCAAAACATTCTTTGAATTAAAAACTTTTCAGGAATCATTTTCAAATTTAACATGAAAACCATCATCACATAACTGAGAAATACTTAATAAATTGTATTTAAGGCCATCAACAAATAAAACATTAGAAATCAGAATTGAATCAGTGTTACCAATCTGGCCTAGGCCAATGATTCTTCCTCTTGAATTATCACCAAAGGTGAAAAAGCCTCCATCAACTTTTATTAAACTCTTGAAACAAGAGAAGTCTCCTGACATATGTCTTGAACATCCACTGTCCAAATACAAGGTCTCTTTACAGGAGCTCTTTAAGCAAGTTCCATACAAAACATATTCAGATGGGAAATGATTTTGGTACCCAGATTTTCTTGGGTCCAGACAGGTTAGCCAATAACACTTTAGGTACCCATATTTGTCTAATGGGTCTCATATAATTTGTAGAATTGACATGCTTTGAAAGATAAACTTTATTAGATCCATAGCTATGTATATAACTGGTTGAAGCATATGAAGTTCCATAATTACCTTCATTCTGTCCAGATTTAGAAATGAATCTAGTTTTGGCAATTTTCCTTTGTCCAGGTTGGTATCCTATACCAGTAGTATATTTAGGTGCTATTTGCTTTCCTAGCATCTGTGTTAGTGTATTTTTGCCATTGGTGAACTTCTATAAGTCTTTCTTGAGTTGCTCATTAGATAGTTTCAGTTCAGTGTTTTCTTTTAACAGTTGAGCATTTTTCTCTTTTTCAATAGTGAGTTCGGTTTTAACTGTAGTGGTGAGAGCATGTTGTTTCATTAATGATTTGTATTTATCCTTAAGTTCATTACATGTCTCTTCCAGCATATCACAGTACTCAAACAATTCATTTTTAGACATTGTTCCAGAATCAGAGTCAGATTCTGCATTATCTCCAGAGTAATAATAATTTAAAGCAGGAGTTTCAGCAGTTACCTGAGAAGTGTTTGTCATAAAGCACATGTTTGCATTATTTTTGTGTTCAGTTTCAGAGATTTCAGATTCAGTAGAGCTATCCTCAGAAGCACTCCATGTATCCTTCATGGCTTTCTTAAACTTATTGTCCTTATATTCATATTTCTTTTTATACATCAGCTTTGGACAGTCTGCTTTAATGTGTCCTTTTCTCTTGCACTCATAGCAGACAACATCATCAGATTTGTCATTCTTCTTCCAATCCTTTTTCCATTTACCTTGGTGATCATACTTACCCTTATAATTTTTTTTCTGAAGAACTTCTTTTTCCTATAAAATTTCTTAAATCATCTAGCAATGTGAGCCATCTCATCATCACTGTCAGAATCACTTTCACTGTCTTCACAGCTTGAACTTTCAACTACAGCTTGAAGCTTTTCTTTGTCCTTATTCTTTGAAGTTGAATATTTGAAAGCGATAGACTTTCTTGGAGGTTCATTTTCTTCCTCTTTATTCACTTTAAGCTCTTCTTCATACATCATCAGCTTGCCAATTAGTTCCTTGACAGGTAGAGCAGCAATGTCACATGATTCTCTGATTGAGATAGATGTGCCTCTCCATCTATCAGGTAGACATCTCAAAATTCTCATAATTTGTTCCTTCGATGAGACATCCTTTCCCAGCGAGATCATTGTATTGACAATTTCATTGAACCAGAGATACATGTCAGAAATGGGTTCTTCAGGCTTCATTTTAAAATTATCATACTTGATAGTATAAGTGTTCAATCTCATTTCTTTAACATTCGTTGTTCCTTCATGAGAAACAGCTAAGGTATCCCAAATTTCATATGCAGTTTTACAAGAAGAAATTTTATTAAACTCTTCATCTCCTAGAGCACAGTACAAGGCATTCATAGCTTTACAGTTGTTATTGTAAGCAGTCCTTATAGGTTCATCCCATGTAGATCTAGCAGTAGTGGGAATTTTGTATTCTGATTCAATAGCAGTCCAAATATCAAAACCTATGCTTTCTAGATGAATTTTCATTTTTAGTTTCCACTGAGCATAATTAGTTTCATTGAAGAAAGGTGGCCGATTAGTAGTAGCACCCTCAATTCTATTGTCCATGATGAGAAAATTTTAAAGAGATAAAACTTTAGATATAACAGAAATTTTAAGAACTTTAAAATACAACTAAAATCACAGTTCAAAAGCAGAGTACTTTTAGAGAGTATTTTCGATCCTCTGATACCAAGTGTTGGTCGGAGTGGTTTACTCAAGAGGGGGGTGAATTGAGTACTAATTAAAATTTCTGTATTTAAACACACTGTCTTAAAGACCCCCAAATAAAATAATAAATTAAACTGTAGTGAATTTATATTAAAGTAGAGGTTCTGTTAGATTCTCAAGGGATTGATTAATTCCCAGTTAATCAATACAGGAGTGTGTGATTATCTTTTGAAACTAACTTACAAATCTACAATTAACATAAACACTTGCTAATTTAATTATCAAAGTGACTTTAAAAACAGTATTGGTTTTAAAGTGATTAGCAGCGGAATAAAACTTTGAAAGAGATGGCACAACAAATGTAACCAAGAGGTTCAGTCTCAAGCTGAGACTTAGTCCTCTCAAAATTTTATATAAAAATGATCCACACCCTGGATCGGGGTTCAACAGTTTACAACTGTCCAGGTCCAAGACCTCTACCACTGTTATTCGTGGGATACAGTACAATAGAAACCAGCTGTCCAGGTCACACACGACCTCTACCACTGTTATTCGTGGGAAAGAAAGAATGCAAGAATTTGGTAAGGATTTACAAATCCTCCAGTTTAAGTACAGGAGACAGTGTATGTGTTAGATACAAAAGATAACACACACTGCTCGAAAAGTATAATAATAAATCACAGAATAGGAGATGTAGAGTTTAGAAATGGTTCTGCTGATTTCAGTGTAGCTCTGGACTCCTTTGGATTCGATCAGAAGTGAGTCTGAGTCATCTTCTCGTTTCTGTTTGAGAAACAGAGTGTCGTATGCTCTAGGTTCATAGACAGTGAAAATGTAGTGGTTTAAGTTCTTCAGTGTTCTTCTTATATGCACAGAACACTTCTCAAGTATTCTTGATTGTCTATGAGCTTCTCTGTGTTCTTGATGGAACTGGTTTTTCTCTTCTTGATTATTCTCGTTCTTGTGTTTCTGGTAGATACCACACTCTACTGGTTGGGCAGCATAGTCTTCTCGTATTTATCTCACAGGCAACATGAGACAGAAAAGATTTCCTTTCTGCAGGTACGAGGTACGTGTTCCTGACATCCGACAACCTTTATCAGATATTTGACAAATCATTAAAATGTACATGATATGACCCTTGGATAGATTAAATAAAGATAGGAAATAAAGAAATTCAAACAGTGAGTCGAGTGATCGGTAGGTAATCAGCATCGGTAGCTTGGACATCGGTAGCTCAATTTCATTAGTTGCTTTGACTCTATCGGTGGCTCTATGCGTCGGTTGGTATATGCTTGTATCGGTGACTTTGTTTATCAGTAGCTCCATGTTTGTATCGGTAGCTATCTGTAAGTCAGTAGCTTACATTTATAAGCACATCGGTAGCTCTGTGTTAAGTATATCGGTGACTCTGTCTGTCGGTAGACTAAGTCTATCGATAGACTGGGTACCGGAAGCTCTTTATCAGTAGCTATAGGCAGATTACTTATCTGTTTTATGCAGAACACATCCGATTGTGTTAGAATGAATTTATAACTTGTATGAACATGGATAAATGAGGATTAACATATTCCAAAGACTATTTTAAAATTATTATTGGTTTGATCACAGATTTGAAAGAATTAAAGTATAGATCAATGATACTTAAAAATATCATAGAGAATGAAAAAATAATTGGGATTTTCAACACATATGAATACATGATTGAGATTATCAAAACAGGTGAGGTCAACAGGAATGTATTTTTAGAATTTATGCTAATTAAATCAATTTATTTCATCTAATATTCACCCCTGACAAATAACTATTGTGGTACCCAATGAGAACAGAATTTACATTAATAATAAGGTGGATCCAATATATATAAAATCCAATGGAACTCTCAATTTTCCCATCTAAGCCTCTATTCATGGGAATTATATTATCTTTATAATTATGTTTTTCATGTAACAATATACTTAATATTTTATGTATATCAATTATAGGGCCCTACAACACCAGTATTGTCACAAAAACTCTAAATAAAAATAAAAATTACTGTATAGAAATATAAAAAAGGATAACAATGATTAAATCAATATTTTTAGATAGAATGTTATAAACTCATAATTACATTAAAATATATGATATTTTTATGTATTTTTTTGGAATGGTAATATTAATATTTAAATCATTATTAATGTATCACCTTTTATTCCTTTAATTTTACCAGTAAAAACATGTTGTGCATTTCATGTTGGAAATAATTAGTGAAATTACCATGGAATGAACATGTAACTACATAATACATTATCGAGATTATATCCCAGTACATTGAATATTTATGGTAAGGTAAACACTAAAACAAAGTAAGTTAAATGAAACTAATATACTGCTATAAACATGTGAAGGATGAAACTTCTTACAACCAATGAATTTTATTAAAATAAAAAAAGTAATAACTATGTAATAAATCAATGGAAAAAAATAATAATGTTGATGAAAAATAATAAGTATCATGGCCCCACCCATTAATGTTATAGTTGTGATGGGAGAGAGACAATGACCCTCGAGTCCCACCTATATTAGGCCATTAGTTGTCCACAAGAACTGAGGGTATATTAATCTCAAGAAATGGGAGGCATTTCCCGCAATAATAATATATCACCAGGAGATAACATGGACCCTCCACAAATAAATCCACGATGTAATATAAAAAAGAAACCAATACGATACAACATGAAAGTATAAATAAAATTGATATAGAAAAAAGTCTCCAAAGTAAATATCCAAAAGAAACACTAATGACATGGCACAATTGTATCCAAATGTCTGATCACATTAATTCATGCATAGTATACATATCCCTCTTGTAAACCTGTAAATTTTATTTACATACATAGAGTGAGCATACAAGTATACTCAGTAGGAAAACCAAATTTAGTCATTCACATTAGAATGAGTCATACTAATACAGTAGTGAGAAAATAATAGAAACAAACATCACCAATATTGGTATACTAACCATGACTAACCTCACTATTGTGTGCTCACCAAATAACTCAATTGAATAATAGTAATATAATAAGAAGCATATTGATCATGTTTACAACCACCCATCACTTAGCCATTGATTTTCCAATCCCAGACCCCAATGATGTACGTCCTAGAACTCCCATCTATTTCGAATATCAAATACCACATCCCCATACCACTGACACATAACATCTCACCCAAAAACACATGGTCCCCCACCCCACAACATAGTCACATCTAATCTCCATATTCAACCCCTTGGGAATCAAATAACAATCATAACTATATTATTACCGTAACTTGAAAAAGAAGCAAATCAACCTTATTCCCTCCTCCTACAATGCATGACCAAAAATATAAACCACCACATAGAAAATATATAGCACATCTTTCCTAAAAAAACATGGTCCACCACCCCAAAACACAGTCATCACATCTCATCCAGATACACTTGGGCCATCTCGTATTTCCTAAAGACACCTAGGACATTATATAGTACACCTAAAAACTCCAGCCAAAATATCTTGTGGGTATCTGTTAACATAAAAGATATAATGGGAAAGATTTATAGACCATTTATACATCCTGATCACTAGGATATTCGGAAAAACATCCCAAAATGACTCAGTAGGTGTTGGTACATAGTTCTCAACATAGGTGGTGATTACGTGGAAATAAGAAAGAATTATATATATACGTGTGTGTGTGTGTGTGTGTTGTTATCCACACACAAGAACAACCTATGAGTTTATAGACATACACTATCCCACTCACAAAATCACAAATTTTGTTTCCACCTCCAAATGAATAACCACACACAAGCCACAATCCACAACTCAGACCATCAACCAATCCCATTAAGTTGTCCATTAGTTTCCTTAATCTACGTCAACAACATTTAACCACCCTTGTTATAATTTATTTTTTTAATATTAATTTACATCCCATTATCCAATCAAAACCCAAAAAATTTTAATCATTATTAAAAATATATTTATTGAATCACTAACCATGAATCTATAAAAAAACCACACATCACAAGAATCCCATCATCCTCATCATACCATCACCTCTCCACCCCAAAACCATTCCAAAAACAACCATCCTCCTACCCCCCCAAAATCATAGCCAAATAACTACCACCTCACCTCCAAAAATGACAACACAAAAACCACTATCACGCTCCCCCAAAATGCAGGCCAAACAACCACAACCTTTCAACCATAATAGTGTGAAAAAAATCACCATATAACCACCCCAAAATCATGACCACAGAACTATTTTCATGCCACCCTAAAATCAAAACAAAACAACTACCACCACACCACACCAAAAGAACGGACAAACAACCACCATCATTCCATCACAAAAGAATGATCACATCTCACCCATTAGTACCACATCACATCACAACCCCACAAGAATGACGGAACATCACAACTTATAAAATATCATTTTATAGATTTAACAAGGGGTATATTATCACATTTAACTTTATTTTTGGGGTTTTATCCCACAAGACATAACCTATGAAAAAATATTTTATTAACCAGATATAATTGGATAGTAATTTCCCATTTGGGGTGATGTAACAACAATAAAAATAGATAAAACATCTATAAAACAAATCATCTAATACTAAAAAATCCACTAATTACCAAATTTTTTGGTGGGGAATTAAGAACATGCAATTAGGATATTAGAAACAAATCAAACTTGTAAATGAATGTGAATCATTCCCCATTTTCCCATTCATTTTATATTAGATAAATTACTAGATTAGATTAATCTATAATAAAAATTTCTATATGTGACCAATAATAAACCCCTCCCACACGATACACAATAAATATAAATGAGGGACTCCATTCACCAGATATGTCTTTCCAACTCACTGTGCATCGTAGGGTGAAGAGGAAAATACTACAAATAACAATTATACAACGAGATCACATATCAACTTACAATACACCCAAATATCAACAAAAAACAACCCCCCCCCCAAAAAAACATTAAAAACCACTATAGTGGATCCCCTGAAGAAAAATGGGAAAAATATGGGGATAAAAGGGAGATATCCTTCTGGATCACCAAAAAACCACTAAAACCAATAGATTGAATAATGGAGATGAGACATTAATGGTCTCGTTGGGCATCCTAGGGTTCCTATAGAATTATAGAGAAGGAAATAGTGTCTAAATGAGAAAAATCAGGCTAGAAAAGAACATAAAATATCATTACCTACTAGTTTCCCATCATATAATGCAGTACGCTGTGTGTAATTCATTGGTTTCCCGAAATATCATCTTTCACTGAAAACATTTGGCATATGCCTTCATTAAATACACATCATGAATTATACATACAAGATTTGTAATCCAAATCAACACCCAGCCAAGTTCAATCCATGAACTAGCCTACTACATAAGTTGTGAACCTCCATTACACAACATTATTTCAATTATTCATGATGTGAACTTCCTGCTTCAGCTCTGTTATTACTCTAGCCTCCAACAAAAACTCATAGAACCTCCCTCAATAACCTATAACCACTAAAACCGAAAAATTAATAGTATGAGAGGGCATGGTAAATTACATTAGATTCCTCAAAAAATGTTTTCTCACTGAAGAATATATAACTAATCCCAGAAGTAATGGGGTATGAACTACCACCTCGTATGCTACCTCTCAAGGATCTCATCATACCACAAACACTACCATCAGCCAAACATGCCCAATAGATTGGAAAAAAAACATCTCACACATCCTTATCACCACACATCCATATAAAAAAAACATCCAAACTCTATATGGACCAAACCAAGAAAAAAAGACACTAATTAACAACACCATCCAAATCACATGAATCCAGGAATTGCATCCTCTATTTTAAAATAATATCCGCATTAGTTGGTACTGACTCACCCAAACATGTTTAATAACATTTTAGTATATTTTATCTCGATTATGAATTATTTCCTCCAATTTTCATATGTTATAAATTCATCATACATCATACATAAAAGAAAAAATCACTTTTCATAACATATAAAAATAAAAAAAATAGAATCACAATGAAAAACATATGAAAAATACCAAAACAATTTTCGGTACTAGGAACACATATACATATACCACTACAAAGTAGTCTATTCCATGCATATCATTATTCCACAACACAAAAACCGATGAAATGATCCATCCATGAAACACCTTCTTTATGAAATCCTAGATATCTAATGGAAACTCCATGAACCCCATGCCATCCTCAATATACAACTCTCCATGGTCAATTGCACGAGACTCATCATGAAGATTCAGACAAAGATGATACAAGTGGAAGAATTCAAGGATCCTATATAGCCATAATGGCCACGATATTCAATATTCCACCTTTTTAACAATCCTCAACCCCTCAATGTGCCCAATATACCTAGGATAAATCTTACTCCCTCTGTTAAACCTCTACCGCCTACTTTGAGGGGAAACATTCAAGAACTCATGGTACCCAACCTTAACCTTCAAGGGACTCCAACCATGATCATAATAAGACATATTTTAGTCCTTCAATACTTTAATACTCTCAAGAGAAAAACTATCACTTATCTATTTTCCTGTACAAAACATTGGTTCCATGATCTTCTACCATTACGACCTCCATCCAACAAAAAATATAATGACATAGCCTCTAATACAATGATTCAGAAAGGGCCATGATAATGGATTATTGGTAGATAATTTTGTATATAAACTCAACCAAAGGTAGGTTTCATACCAAACATTCGCCATAGTCAGAGATTCATTATCATAATATATCATCTAGTGTGTGGATGGTCTGCTCCATCTTCCCTTCAATATGAGGTTGGAAATCAGTGCTCAGGTGAAAATGGGTTCCAAAATCATTTTATAATTCCCTTTAGACTCAAAAAATTATATATGAATCTTAGTATAATATAATGGAACTTTTAAATCCATGAAACTGCCCCACCTGATCTATGAACCTCATATAGAAAGCATCCAATATTCCTAATTCCTTGATCACTAAGAAGTGGGTCAATTTCGTCAATATATCCATGATATCCCAAATATTTTCTCAAAATACATAATCGTGGGTTAATCCTGTGATGGAATCCACTAATATTTCATTTCATTTACACTCAGAAACTCCTAATTTCTACAAAAATACTCTTGGAACAAGATTCATAACATTTACCTTAAGAAAAACTAAACACCTTGCCAGTAACTCTACCAGTACCTACTTTATCTGAATCCCCAAAAATAGAATCCTTAAGAAATATACCATCATTCAATACCCTGGTTTTACTTCCAATGTTTATCTAAAAAACTAAATAAATACTCTCTTTTTCATCACTACCAGAATAAAAAATCTCCAACTAAACAACATCTAGTTCATACCATCACCCTAACATCCCTCTAGAGAATCACTATGACCAATATGATTATATGTCACCTCTGATTCCATGTCTCCCAAAAAAATACCCCCACACATACATAATTAGATAATGCAACATCAACATATTAAAAAAAAGATAATCTACCAACATTCACTCTCATATCCGTCTGCATGGCCACCAACTCCTCCATTACATTCCAAACATACCCTTGCCCCTAAAAAATATCATTCAATGATTTTCTATTAAAATAGTAATCCATAAAATTCATTTTTTTCATAGCTATATTTGATATAAAAATCATAATCCAAATAAAATTTCATCAAACTCAACCAATTCAAATTCAAAACTCACTGACAAAAGATAATCCTTAGGCTCTTGTGTTCTATGAAGGCCACAATGTGATCCCCTTTGAGGTAAAGTGCATGAACCAAGATTTTCATATGAGGTATGAATACTTTTATTTTTGGTGTAAATGACTTCTTATGGCCTTATGTGAATTCTTAAATTGATCATGGGAGTTTTCGAGGTGCGTGGGGCTCGTTCAGAGTTCGAAACAATGTTTTGGGATGAAAATGACATGCGGAACGATTTGTGAATTGTTTGCACACTATTAAACATATGCATGTGAGATGTCTATAAATTTATTGGGTCTTAATAGATAGTTTCTCATGGCTATCTCGTGGTTAGTCAGACCGTGTGGGGGTTACTATGCAAAGGACCCCTTGCAAGGCAGGGAGGTGCACAGGGTTTCTGAATGGTTTGGGAAACCACACAGGTAAACCATTATCCCCTACTATGTATTTTATAAAATTTTAAACTGGTAACATAATTTCATTTTAAAACTATTTGGGTTTCTCTTATACTATGCATAATAGCTCCTGAAGCTATCCCTTGGGGAGCCTAACCTAGTTTTTGAGCCTGAGACTCCATCTGACCTCTTTTTCAATCCCCATCCCTCTCATTGGATCACCATCGGTAATTACTGGATTTTTTTCGTTCATGATTCTTTACAGTAACAACTTTTCTATTTGGATTTAAGATCAAATGCCCTAATATTTCATTTGATGCATGTTCTATATATTTCTTCCAAACCAAGATGAATCAGGACATGACATAATATGATCTATCAACTACCGAGGTGATGTATGTGTTATATACTTTATTTCATCTATTTGGGTTCTTTTCAGGGGTTCATTCATTCCGCCGCCCGTTGTACTTTTTGACGACCACTTGTTTTGAGTGAGTTCCTTGATGTTTTCTTAGTCGAACCTGGTGAGAATGACCATAGATTATGTTTATATTTTTTGGCACCCATTACATGATTCAAGGTCACCCAAGGGGTGAGCCCTGTGTAAAAATACTTGTTTATTCCTGTTTAAACCACCCTTGGGGTGCGTTCGTGTGCTTTCCTAATTAGAGAAAGCTCATAGATTCCTCGATAGCTTGAATTGCATGTTTATGATATATAATTCCTTCTTTCTTGATGAACATCATGTTTTGTACTATCTATTCTGATAGTTTAGTAAGTAAAATGGATGAAATGGGTAGGTATACCTATATAAAATAATTAATGTCATCTTAAATAGATAATATGGAAGGGTGGGCTCATGTTCATGGTAAATTATTAATGGATATCATGAGTGGTTATACACATGTCGTGTGATTCTTATTATTAGTGGGATTACTCATATGTTTTGAATGTTGAATTTAGAATTATTGAATGAATGGTTTGATATATACCTTGGACTGCTCTCCATGGATTTGGAACATGGTAGTGGATGCCTTAGGTTGACTCTTCTCATTGGGTATTAATTCTGTTGGATGCCTTTCACCATACTACCCCTTGGATCCTGCTTGCTTGGGCTCACGCATTACATGATATTACCATGACCCTAGGACCTAAACGAGTTCATAACCGAGTTTCCACAAGGGATTCCCATGGGAATTGATACGATTCCTTAGAAAAGCTACATTAACCTATCCCTTTGTTTTATATATCTATTATATGGATGCCTTAGTATAATACACCTTATATCTGACTCTTGAGGTCTAGTCTTCAATATACGGCGTGGGCGTGGGACACATGACTTCTAAATACAACGTGGCGATGGGTTACAAGATATAGCTAGATGTATGGTGAGACTGTGTGAATTTCTAGGCTATATGGTTATAACATCATTGTTATGAGATGACTTTCTTTTGCTGGTATCCTTGAGGGTTGTTTGGTTTTACTTCATAATGTGGACGTATAACATGGGTATACACACATAATTAATAGTTTTTTACACATGATAACACTTTTGTAGAATTTTTATTAGAACTATATAGACCATGGTGGTTTCTTACTGGGATGTATATCTATCACCCTGTTTGGGCCTCCTTGGGGACCCAAACCGATTGAACGGTTGTAGGTGATGATGTGGAAAGCGCCCTAGTACAGGTTTTTGAATTTGTCTTGGATGCAGGGGAGCATAGAACCATGTTGAGGCTTGTGATGCTGGGATACCTTTTCGGCCTTGTCTTATTTTGGGATACGTGTATTGTATTGTATTTTGAAGTACCTTTTTTGATACTTTCTAGATACTTGTAATATATGTAATAGTTCATATACGAGACACTTCTTGTTATTGATATGAACAAATGTCTTGCCTTATCTTCAATTGACCACTTATTTATTCACGTACTCTATTGTATGTATTTGACTTCCTCTGTGATACTACTATAATGAGGTCATTATCAAACCACTGACTCACATAGGCACTCCCTACTAGTTGGAAGGCTCGGGAATTTGGGGATATGTTCTTGAGGGCATGTGGAAAACCGGGCTTGGGGCATCATAGATAGGAATTTAGGTATGTGACATTACAATGTGGTATCAAAGGGGGTTTATTTTCAGATTTCACTTACTATTTGGTGACATTATATTAGGATAAGAAGGAAATGGATTTTGGTAAAAAAAACTATTCTTGGGAGTAGCTCCCAGAGTACATGGAAAAGCCATATATCCTCGAATTGAGTCCAGATTTTGGGGTTTTGACTATTACCATTGATTTTATTTCCCTATTATGTTACACATGTTATTTTTGCTATTAAAATTGATGAAATTTCGGGTTCTATTAAATTATCAACCAGATGAGATGAGGGTTTCCATGTCAAGCTTTATATAGACATATGATAGAATCACATGCCATGCATTATGCCATGCCATATCAGATTCATTATATATTTCATGATATTATGATATTTTAAGTGATAGATTTTTCTTTCAATGGTGTTAGTTGGGTGCAACATAGAATTGTGTGATTTCATCATTCAGTCCATAAGAAGAATGGGCCCTTATGAATTGGGAAATGATGCACCCGGGAAATGTAAAGGTTGAATTAACATGGTACATGTATGGTCTGAATGGGAGATGTGTTGTGGGTTCATGTGGTGTTATGGGACCTCATGGATTTAGAAATTGTTAAACCCTTGGTGTAATTTTCTGAATAACTAAATTTTAAATGGAATAGGAAACTTGAATGTTTAATAGTGACTTGACCAAGACACGGATTCTAAGTGGGCAAGAGGCATAGTTTATAGTGGTTAGATGGATGTTCTTATATATTCTTGGTTTTAGGAGTAGGCTATGGGTTTGACATGGTTTCTATGAGGGTTTGGACCTATCCTATTCTTTTGAGCATTGTTATTTGATGTTGTTATTTCTTTAGGCATGCATTTGGCATTATAGAGACATTCCACAACAACATCCTCTTGTGGTATGCCATGATGGAAGTAATGACCATACTCCAATGACAGTGGCCCATGAGCATCTAGTTGATCCTCATATAGTGTCAGTTGTGGCACCTATGTTTGTTCTAGACATTGGTGATGGCACACAATTGCACGAGGGTATATTTCACTATATACAGATGATACATGGAGTGCCATATCTAGCCATGATTATGGATGTAATGACATGAGTGTTCTAGAAACAGAATCCTCCTATTTTTTTAGGGAATAATGGACCACAGGCAGTAGAGTTGTGGCTAGAGACCACGATAGAGATTTTAGAGAATCTGGAGGATCCTCTAGAGCGGAGGGTCAAACTCATGACATATATGTTGTGTGGAGCAGTAATGAATTGATGAAATGTTTTGAATTAGGCTAATGAATAGCATGATATGGATTGGGCTGATTTCCAACCCCCCTTCTATGAATAATTTAACCTCGTGACTCATCGAGAAGAGCGGTCTAGTGAGTTTTTTCATATAGATAAGGGTGTGATGATAGTTTTGGAATACTTGGAAAACATTATAGATTTGTAGTGTTTTGTGTTGAAGTATCTTATTGACGAGCTACCCAAGGTGAGGAACTTTGAGTAAGGCTGTAGAGATGCAATCAGATCATAGGTAAACTTATTTTGGTTGCCTTCTATCGTTGATATTGTGAATCTAGTGCTTACTACATAGTGTATCCTGATGGAATCTAGGGTTACAGAACATGAGAGTGTTGTTTCTCAACCCGATGGATATACATGTTCTGTTAGGAAGCGTCGTTTTTTAGGTTTCTAGAGATTTCAGTGCTAGTAAGACTACAGTTGCAGACAACTATATATTTTTCCATCAGTGTGGTAGGTGGGGCCACATGAAAAACCTATGTGACAAAAACCCAGTCGAGTGAGGAGGTTACAAAAGGATGGGTCATATGAAATAGGATTGCATGAACATCACTCTATGAGAGAGTGGTTGGGGGTCGGATTTGATCTTAGGTTCTGTATTAAGGTCTTTATCTCCGCCTCAAACTGGGAACTAAAGAACGTCAGGAAGGTCATTCTAGGGTAGTGGTGGTCGTGGATAAGGCTTCTAAACACCATGTTCTTAAAGGCATCAGGGAAGATCAACTCAGGGTATCCAGGCAGGGTTATTGGGCTGTGGGGTAGTCCGGACTTATGCAGTGCAATATGCCCAATAAGATTATGATCCTAGATCTTCTACGATGAGACGTATGGCCTTAATTGATTCTACTATTGCATCCACTCTTTTAGATATAGGTTCCTCTCATTGGTTTATACTAGGATGAGTTGTAAAAATCTTGTGCCTCATGTTTTTTCTTTCTGAGGTTGTTTTGACATGATACACACCATTTGGAGTTATAACGGGTGATGGGAACCATTGTATTGTCTGTCCCCTTGTGGTCAGAGGGTGTCACAGCATTGGGAAACATTACTTCCTCAAGATGAATGGGTTTCATTTCATTCATAGAATGGACTAACTCATATAATAGTGATAATACAATGACTGCTATCACAGAGGGTGACATTTGCATCCCCAGAGGGTTTAGTGTTTATTCATGTGGGTGAATGGTATGTCCAGGCATGTAGATCTAGACCCGACTATCACGGATTGGGCAGGATGACATATAATACTTATGGTTTGTTCAAGAATATCATGTAGTGGGTTAAGAAGACATTACTCTAGTGTTTGAGAACTTTAGGGACATATTTCCGAACATCATTTATCGTTAACCTTCTGAGAGAGAGGTGGAATTCTCAATCGAGATAGTTCTAGGAGCAATGCCTATATCCATTCCTCTGTACAAGATGTCTAATATAGTGTTTCTAGAGGTCAAGAGGAAACTAGAGGATTTTGAGGAGAATGGGTTTATGAGACGTAGTACTTCTCTAGGGGGTTTGTTGGTCCATTTTTTGAATACGGTTGACAAAACACTTAGGTTCTGGGTGGATTACCAAAAACTAAACCAGCTTATGGTTAAAAATTGATATCCTTTTCCACAGATAGATGACCTGTCTGGTTAGCTTTGAGTAGATTGAGTGTTCTCAAAGATTGACATGAGGTTAGGATTTAACCTAGTTCATGTTCGACATATAGTCATACCTCGGTCATCATTTCATAGTGGTGTGGGTTATACGAGTTTCTGGTTATGCCATTCGGTCTAAAAAATATGCCAACATTTTTCATGGCGCAGATAAACCGAGTGTTCCATCCTAACTTCGATTCTTTTGTGGTGGTTTTCATGGACAATATCTGGTTTTATTATCATAATAGACATGACCATGTCTACCATCATGATATTTTTTTAATACACTGATAGAGCATCAATTATATGATAATCTCACAAAGTTTCTTTTTTTATGTATTAGATTCACTTACTAGGTCACATTATCTCAATGATTGGAGTGTCAGTGGACCAAGAGAAGTCGAGTCCTGTAGTTTCGTAGAAACATGCCAAAAACTTTTTTGACATACAGAGTTTATTGGGGCTATCTAGCTACTATAGGATTTTTATAGAAGAATTCTCACATAGTGAAGCATCATTGAGGTGATTGACTAAGAATGGTGTGATATTTGTGTGGTCCGAATCAAGAGAGATAGCCTTTCAGGAGATGAATGGGAGGTTTTCCTCAACACCAGTCTTGATACCACCAGAGCAGGGAAAGAGATTTATGGTGTACAATTATGCTTCAGGTATTGGGTTGGGGGTAGTGCTGATGTAGGGATATCGAGTCATGGCGTATGGGTCTCGATTGCTAAGACCCTATTGAAAGAACTACCCTATGCATGATCGTGAGTTAGATGTAGTTGTTCATGCATTGTACTACTAGAGACACTATTTACCTAGAGATCATTTTGTGATGTACACATACCACAAAATCCTCTAGTATATCTTTTAAACAAGTGATATGAATTTGACGTAGTGAAGTTCGGTGTATTAAATAAATTCCTTTTACTTTTTTCTTGCCTACACTCCTGGTAAGGGAAAATCAGTAACTGCAGCCCTAAGTAGGAGGAATCAAATAAATTTTGTACAAAATTCCAGTAGCGAGTGGCATCTTATAGAATTGTTTCTAGAGATGCATATGGAGGTGTAAGAGAGATAGGAGTAGAATTTTTTTCCATCCATAGTTATTACCTCTACCTTACTAGATTGAGATAGGATGAGACAACTATCAGATTCATATGTACTAGTTCTATAAGAAGGTGTCCCTGGTGAGGACCCTCCTCTTAGTTGAAAAATAGGTGATGATGCGATCCTAAAAATCCATGGGCATTTCTAGGATTCAGTTGTTACATATAAAGCATTGATGCAAGAGTTTCATGCTTTATCTTTTTAAGTTAATCATGTGGACAACATGATGTTCTGTTACATACGCCATTAGTACTAGATGTCATTAATGAAGAGAGAGATGTATGGTTGTGTTACTAGGTGTTCCACATGTCAACAGGGGAAGAAAAAACTCTAGTGTCCAGCGAGGATTTAATAGTAGTTACCTATCCTAGATTGCAAATGGAATGATGTCAAGATGAAATTCATGATAGGTTTTCGAAGTTCATGTTGAGGTAACAACACAGTTTGGGCAGTCATTGAAAGGCTTAAAAAGGACTTACCTTTCTTGTAGATCAAAGAAACCTTCAATTTTTATGAACATGGAATTTTATACATATGAGAGGTTGTAAGACATAATGGAGTCCCACACACTATCATTTCGGATAAGGATGTCATCTTTACTTTTCCATTCTAGAAAAAATTTCATAGGGCGCTAGGTACACATGTTCTTTTGAGCACAGAATACCACCCTCAGATTGATGGCCAGTTAGAACCTAAGATACATGTTCTAGAAGAAATTCTACGAGCATGTGTCCTAAATATTCGGGGGTAATGGGAGTGGAAAATTCCCCTAGTTTAGTTTTCATACAATATTAGTTATAAATAGATGATATAGATGGATCCTTAAGAGGATTTATACAATAGGCCATGCCATTATCCCATGTTCTAGTTAAAGGCATGAGAGGCAACTTGACACGGAATGCGTCACGTGCAGGAGACTTATGATTATGTCAAGTTGATTCAGAATAGGATGTATACTGCATAGTCTCAACGAAAATAATATGAAAATCACCACAGATGAAATATACTGTTTGAGGTTGGGGATCAGTTTTCTTACGTGCTTCAGTAAGGTTGGGAAATAGGAGAATCTAGAGACCGGGTAAACTTTCACTGAGAAATGTCAGGTTGTTTGTGGTTTTTTAGAGAGTTGGGTCAGTTTCATACCAGTTGCAGTTACCTAAGAGGTATAAATCCATGGACAACACCTTCCTCATATCTCAGCTAGTTCGTTATCACTCAGAACTGACTCATGTTTTTTAGTATGAGGAGGATGAGTTCAAGTTGATGCATCCTTTGAGAAGATTCTGATTCATATAGTTGAAAAGAGCTTGATGGTTTTTCGAGGTAGGTAATTTTCTCTAGTATCAGTATTATGGAAGCAAGACCATATATATGAATAGGCTTGATAGAGAGAGACTGATATACATGGTCGGTGGCTGGAGTTGTTTTCAAATGAATATTGTCCACCATTCAGAGAGCAATTCGATGATGAATTTACATAAGGGGGTGATTATAAGATCCCATGTTTTTGTACGAGTTATAGATCCTTATCTTTTAGTTTTAATTGCCTTGTTATTGCCTTTTCTGAATTATTATCTTGATCATGAGTGTTTTGGTGGTGTCTAGTGCCTTTTTGGAGCCTAGAACCATGTTTTGGGATGAAAATGACATGTTGTACAGTTTTCACAAAATTAGTCTATTCTTTGAGAGATGTATGTAATGTTGTAGGTTCTTAAGAGATGGATTTTCACAACTAAAACATGGTTTGTTAGACCGTGCAGGGATTCCATGAGAAGGGACCCTTTATTAGGCAGTGTGGTGTGCAAGGTATCTGCATAGATTGGGAAACCGTGAGGGTAGACCGTGCGACCCTGCTGTGTTTTTTTAAATTTTCAATTAAAAGCATAATTTATTTTTAAACCAATTTGGGTTTCTCTCCACCTACGCACAGTAGATCTCGGTGCTCTCGCTTGAGGTTCTTAACCTAGTATTTGAGACCATGAATCCATCCAACCTCCATTTCGATCACTAACCATCTCATTTGATCTCCATCAGTAAGTACTTGATTCTTTTGCAGTCATTGGATTCACTCTGGATCTGGTACCAATGAAGTGAATTTTTTGATAAAGAATCTGACTCTTTATGAATACAATTAATTAAATGCGAAAATGGTTTTTTGATTCATATTTTATAAATCATAATTCAGTTGGAGAACATATGATTCAATCTTTGTGAAATGAAGAATTAGTGAAAATGCTTCAGGATGTTTTTTTTATAATAAAATTTTTCATGGAATCATACTCAGATGATCATAACTAGGATAATCATATCTAGTCTATTTATAACCAAAATAATTAGGATTGTCATATCCAAGATAATTTTACCTGAAATGATCAATATGAAAATATCCAGACCAATCATACTCAAAAATAACTTACTCACGTCAACCATATTCAGGATAAAAAAATAAATAGGTTGTTGGAGGATTTGAATGCTTCAATAAATTCAATTGAATGTATGGCACTGTAGAAACTGATCCACAAATGCATTCATATGGAATTAGAATGAAGTTTATGGGAAAAGATAAATATGTTTAAAGTGTTATATTATTTAGAAGTGTAATAATCTACAGATCAGGCTTAAAAATACATTGTATTCAATGAAAGAATTTCATGAGACTGACAAATGAAAAGGAAATGAAAATATGTTGATAAAAAATATAGTTAAAATATTAAAAGTTGTTCAATTTCATTTTTTTATAAATCAAGTGAGTCAAGATAATGATATAAATGATATTATGAGTCTTTCCTATGGTTTTAGAGAACTGGTGAAGAAGAAGAACTAGTTTGAAGTGTAGAGATGAATGATTTTACTGAATGTGCTATCATGGGGGAGCTTTTAATTCAATAGAATTATTGTATTAAGAATTTAGTGTTATATCTAGTTATTCATACATTTATATATTAAATTTATATAGATAATTGTTTTGAAGAAATTTGATTCAGAAAACAAAATCATAAATTGAAATGAGATAAGAAAATGCAAATAATAGTCTAAGATAAATTTTGAAGAAGAATTGAGAAGCTCTATGAAGTGTTGATGAAGTAAAAATACGCGTGAGATTTTAGAAAAAACTCATATTATGGAGAATTTGACTAATTAAGAAATTTTTGGGATTCCTTCCAATACCACTATATGGTTACCTATAATACGAGAAAAGTACTTTGTACTTTTATAGTGAACAATATATTTTTCACCATAGATTATTGACAAGATTCGATTTTTAGAGATAATAACATGTTTTCCATATTGTGGTATTTGTTGATGAAATTTAGATTAGAGAAGTGAAAGATAAGAGAGAAGATCACAACATTTTATTTAGGTGATCATCAAACTCAGTGATTATCATACTCATCTGATCACCATTTTTTGATTTTCAAACGTATTTGGATGATCATCGTATTGGGATAGATAATCATATTTGGGATTCTTGAACTGAGATTTCTAGATTCAGGAAGAATCATAGAAGGGGAATAATACTATATTTTTTAAAACCATAATTGAAGTGGGGTCAATTCATCTCTATTGTATTCTTTCAAAGTCATATATTTGTTTTGGGTATAGTCGTACTAAGAAGAATTGTATCAGGAAGAATCCTATTAGGGAGAATTATACTCAAGGAATCAGACTAGAAACAAAGTACTGGGAAAATATTTGTGGGTTATTCCTTTACAAAGTCTATGAATTTCGTACCATCTTATGGGAAGAAATTGAAGTGGTTTAAATTGAAATATTTTCTTTAAATTTTACAAAATCACAGGTAACATGAGTTGTTACACAAACTCAGTATTTCCCTATATGTGCTAAGAGGTTGAACACATACATTTGTATTGTCTTCAAAGTAATACATTTGAGAAAGGGTTTATCGAACATGATGTAATAAAAGGATATTTTTCTAGTGGATTGTGTGGTATTGGATTTTCTCCAAACCATATAATTAATGAAACTATTCATATTGAATAATGAACCTTGTAATTACTTGTGTTCATTCGGATGTGTGTTTGAATTGTTTTTAGAAGGGAAAAAAATCTTTAAAGGGAGGTGATGGTATTTTAAATTTACATGAAACATAAAAGAAAATTATCACTGATTCGCCCCTCCCCCTTCAAATGATACTGTTATCCTTTCTAGTCACATACATGGAGGAGTATAAGGATATTTTCAACAGATCATGTCCAATGTGAGTCCAATAAAAATGAATCCAAGGGGTAGTAAGGCCCATGGAATCCTATGGAATTAGGACTCAAAGAGTAAAATGGATTGAGGAATCTAATTCCATAATAAAGATCCACGGTGTTGAACTCTCCCTTGAATCTAATGGAATCAGGATCCAAGGAACTCATCTAAACATTCCACTACCATTTCAATTTACCAATCAAATCAATAATAATTATCCTTTATATCCAATTATTTCTTCTATCTCATTCAATAATTATATAAAACCCATTTGACCATTTAAAACATAGTTTATAACATGAAAAAAAGGCAACAACCTTCCCCAATAAATTAAATTAAATTCATTATTTTCATTAACTAATTAATAAGGTAAAACATGGTGTTAGAAGCCATAAACAATTCATTAAATTATTATTAAGGACCCCTCTAAAACTCTAGAGCTCAAATGCACCCAAAACATTGGTACCATGATTAGAATATATAAAGAGACACCCCATGGGTAGCTTATGATGGGGATAATAACCTAAAACAACCAAAAATTTATAAGTGGGAAACCTAAATGGGTCCCACACAACTTAATTAACGATTCCAATTAATTTTAGTTTTAAAATAGGTAATTATAGCATGTGGTACAACAACGATGAGCTGTAAAACTACCATGATGTTAGGGAATTGGTATAGAACACCTACCATATACACGTAGTAGAACATACATCTATTATCGAACATTGATTCAGTCTAAATTTAAGTAAAAAAACATTAAATGGATGGAAATCATAGAAATAGGGAATATTATATTACACCAAAATAGCTCAATCAACAAAAATTAAAATGAGGAATGGAACACGATGAATGAATAACTTACTGGTTCAGATTAAACGAGACAAAATGTGTTTGTATCCAAGTCCATTTTGAGATACAGCAGCTAAGCCTATGATTTGGGCATCAATGGGAGCTTCCAATGCCAATGTTTTATAGTGAAATGAAAGGAGGAAAGAAATAGGTTTTTATGAAATATTAGTGTAAAAAGGAAATTTATCCATTTTTAATAGGGTTTTATGGTTTGACCACTGGGTTGGCCAAATTGTGTGCCAGCCATCCAACCTTCTATGCCTCAAGGGGGACCTCGGATTGTTCATGTGTGTGGTTTTAGAAAACTTGTAAAAATTGTGTTCTTACCCTCTGTTAAATAATTCAGAGACCCTAAAAAAGTAATAAACCAAGGTTTTATGGTTTTTGAAAACCATTCACCTTGGGTATCCCTCATTCTAGAATTTCATAATTATTCCAAACCTTCTTGATTGAGGGACATGGTTTTTACTTACCATCCAGCCCAATCTTCTTTTCAAAAAACCAACACCCTGTACTCTAAAAAGCCACCAAAAACCACCTAAAACTCTCATTATTTTATTATGAACCCACATTAATCAAAAATTTGAATTTAAACTAAAAAATGTTTTTAACCCATATAAAAACAATAGATCCTAGAATAAAAAAGAGTTATCATTTACATCCCATTCAACTAAATATATGGTGGATATAGTGGCACCAAAATCACAATATGAATTCTGTATACTCATTATACTGAATAAATTATTTTATGATTAATATCATATATTTATATGTGGTATAATGAGAAATAATTTACTAGTGGTTGAGTAATATGATTACCACTTCTTCAGTAGGCCTCTATTTGATCCTTTCATAATAACATTTTTATGCTCTTTCAGAAACACCAAAACATTAAAATAAGGTATTTTAATGTATATAAGTGAATTATGTATCTTTTCTATTAAATATATGTCATATATGGTGTGAATAAATTATGATAACTGGTTCCCTTTTATAAGGGAGGAGAGGGGCTCACTAAAAAATACTTAAACTATTAAATTCATATAAATTAATTTTTAGGTTCAAGTCACTATAAATTGATATATTTCAAATATATGTTTATTTGGATTATAAATCGTCTCATAAAATAAATTTTTTTAGGTGATTTTTTAAAAATTATATCTGTCTTTTAACAACCTATTTTTCATTTTGACAATTACCACAATATCAATGTGTGTCAGTCTTTAAGGGTAAAGAATGTTTCTATAAAAAGAAAATTCACCCTCAAATGGGATATAGTTTGTATATTAATCCATATATAATTAACATGGATAAATATAGGATTATTTAGATTTTCAAATCACTTACGAAAATATTATTTATTATAAATTTTTTTTATTTTAAAATTGAATTAATGTCAGTTTTAGAACAATTCATTTAATTTGACATTAAAAACAACATGAATGAAAAGGAAATATAATATAAACCTTTAAAAAATATATAATATACTATATTTATCTTTGAAATTGATGGAACACTATTACACACTCAAATAAAATTAATTTTAGTGTTTTTAATATCAATTACATTATTTTCAACTTATTTCACAAGAAATACATTGGAATTTTGTAAGAATTTAAGCCCATTATTTTCTAACTAAAAAATTAAAAAAATTACTACAATTAAAAATTATTCTTAAAAATAAAATTTTATAAAAAAAAATTATCCTGTATTTATCATTATAAAAAAAATATTGATAATAATGGCAAGATAGTGATATTTTGGATTTTTGAATGCCAAAAAATTTTTAAATTACATTTTTATGAACACATGAAAAAACAATTATTTATATTTGATAAATGTATTGAAATTTTCAAAATCCACCAATACAATTGGATAAAGGAAATTGGTACATAAATTCTAAATCTATATCTAAAAGATGTATCATTTTTTTAAACAATGTATCCATTCTAAGGATACAAAAACTTACCAAAGTTTCTATTTATAATGTAAAAATATAAAAGATAATAATTCACCAAATATTATTCTCCTAATTTAATATAATTAATCCATTTTTATGTATTCAATTTTTATATGTGGTGTAATTTTTTTAAAATAAGTACATATAATGGAATAAAAATTATTTTTTTAGAAAAAATGTTTTTTGAGCTTAAAAAGATCATTATTTGTATCCTATGAAAAGAAAAAAATTATATGAATGTTAAAAAAATTATTCACTAAAAAATTGTTACATATTATGAAATTATTCATCCAATAGTGACTGATTTATTTTATTAAGATAAAAACACATTGCATCCATAATAGAATATTTTTAAAAAGATACCTCACTTTTAATATTAAATTATTCTCAGTTTCATTTATAATAAATTGATAACCCAAAATATCAATTTATACATCTATAAACTGAAAATGATTAATAATTTAGTTATTTCTATTCATACCCTCAAATCTAGTTGCAATAAGATAACTATCACTCTAAATAATAATATTTCAATAGTAAGTAATTGTTCATTTAAACATAGTGTTTCATGTAATGAATGTTATCAAATTAATCAAATTTATTCATAGATAACTATAACATAACATCACATGGTGTTACTACATGTGATAATCAACATCATAATTGAGGCTCTAAATCTATGGAACCCAAACTATATCAAATTATTCCATTATGGGAGTGTTATATCTATGGAATAAACCCTATGATCATAATATTTAACCTCCTCTATGTGAGTTTCTTCACATGGTTAATATTCCCTATAAAAATTTTAACTGACATCTCCTCTATGAGTTTTCATCCAATCATTAAAATTTTATATTGTTTAAAACATTTTAATAATAAATATAGATATATAAATGTGGTGGGACATATGCCCAACCTACCTTGAAATCTATGCTCGGACTGACCCAGATTATAACCCAGATTATCACTGCCTTAACAGGCCCAATCGTCAATCTCAGTTTTGGTGGAAAACAAATTTTCATCCCAAGAAATTTTTATATCCACCATCTGACTAGGACCATAAGTCACAAGGAACCTGCTAGTTTCCTTGAAACTATAGTATAGAAAAGGCACCCTTACATGGGTTCTCAGTGTTGGTCACGATCCCTGGTCATCACCTAAAACATTGGGTAATCATGTCACTTGATGTCATCAATAAGGCATTATATACTTGTTGTCCTAGCAGGGTCCCTCCATTTTGTTATTTTCTAATATACATCCCACAACCCATCTCATTCATTAAGTATATCTAGTTCAATCTTCTCTACCAACACCAACTCATTCAAACTATATTTTGTCCACTTGGGCACATACATTGAATGAAAAAACAAAATTATGTTTACCTCAACTATCTAAATGTATGGGGTCACATTATATCTCATTGGAATCACTATACCCTCATGGTCTAAGCATCTAAATTAAAAATTTCCATTCATAATGTGGTGATCAAGGATCCTATACTAATGCCACTAAGACTCAGTGGGTTTGGCCTCACATTTTAAAAGTCCTAAAGGAAACATGTTGTCTTAAAATACATGGACTCATCCATTGATAGTCCTGTTGTTATGCTAGCACACAAGGGTTTTTATGTTAACCTTGGAACTCATTCATTTCAATTAGATGATTTAATTTATTAAAAAACTCAATTTCATTTAATTAAAAAATATATAAGACTTAGAATTTGTTATCCACATATACAAAATAAAAATCATACATTTCATAGGTCATGTATGTGAGACCACCTAACATCTTACAAACAAACATTAATTTGTCTCGAAGGTCTAGAAACACCCACAAAACCCAGTCTATGCCCTCCCAGTCTAATCTATTTCATTATACACCATATATTAGAAATATCCACAAAAATAAATGAATTATAATTTAATTTTCATCAAATATTTATTTCAAATAATTTATAAAAAAATAAATTATTTAATCCAAATAGAAATAAGACTCAAATTCACACCATCTGATCTCCTTGTGGCAGTACCACAACATACCACTCTCTAATAACCCATTGCATACCCCCAGCCTCAAACTCGGAAATGTCCCTAATAAAAAAAGTTAAAAATAGTTTATGTTATTCTAAAAAGCATTAAAATATTCACCATAGCGATATACCCAAATGAAATAGCAAAAGATGATGTTTTCATGGAATCTCAGGCCCCCCATTCCTATAAGAGAGTGAAAACTACATCATCGGTGTCTGGTTTCACCATGCTCTATGATAAAAGAAACCATAATCCCTTACTAGTGAAAAATAATTTAGAGTGGGATATCGGAGAGACAAACAGGAAGAATCTATAAGGGAAAACATACCTCAAACTTGAATAAAACCCCTTAAATGGCACCCCAAATTGAGGGAAAGGATGAGTGGGTGTGGGGAATAAGACTCCTTATCGTCTATGAAAAATTAGGGGTGAAGAGGGAACCATGTAACATGCTAAAACTTTTTAAAATATTTTTCTCAAATAAATTTAATCTTTTAAATATTTTTAATTACATGATAAATTAATTTTAGCTTGCGTTACATGAAACACTGTGATTTTCTTATATTAAACTCATTATAAAGATTAAATGAAACATGAAATATATTTAAAATTTTTATTATATAATGTGATTATTATTACATAGAAATGGGAATAAAAAGTATGAATTGGATTAAAAAATTTAATATATATATTCTAAAAATGAATATAAAATGAATTCTTTGGAGACAAATTTATTAGAAATAAAAATAAAACTATTTATGATAAATAAATATTATTTCAAAAAACTATTTTTACGAGAAAAAACATGTTTTAAAAAAATTATTTAAAAAAAACATTTTTTTTAATTACATTAATTACATTTTTATATTATATACCCAATAAAATGTTTAATATTCATCCTATGTGTTTTCTATATAAGAGATAACAATCTATCCAATTTTTTGGATAAAATAGAATTTTTATAAAAAGAACACTTTTCACCATCATCACACATATTTGAAAATGAATTTTTGATAATTTTAGAAAATTTATTTAGAAACATAAATTATAATTTATAAATCAATATGTCAAAAATATATTATGATACATTTTTGAGACATTTTTGGGAACATACCTATTTCGATCAATTGTAAAAAATTGTTTTTATTTAAAAATGATTATTTATTTTCAAGAATTTAAAAACATAAAAAAATTATTAATTTGGTTTATATGTAAAATTAGTAAAATTATACATATATAAATCCAATTTATGTCATTAGAATAAATTTTTTATTGAATTTTTATATAAAAATATTTTATCATTTTGAAATTGTTTTTATTTGGAAGACCACATTCTTATCACGTCTGTGGTATTAGGTTTCAATTATCATTTCCCACTTATATGAATAGAATTAATTAAAATAGATTCCCTATTTAGAATTTTAATAATTTGTATTATCTACTATGTTCAATTTAATTTTTTAACATAATTAATAGTAAAAATAGCAAAAACTATTTACAACGGTTATAGTAAAATTGGGTTTACCAAAATGTTAAAGTAAAAAATATAAGGTTTAAAAATTATAGATATCATTTTCATTGCCCATTTTATGGCCATATTTAAACTTTATCTATTAATGTTTTGGAAATTTTCCATTTTCTAACATTTTCTCATTTGAAAATCCAAAGCACACCTTTTTTATTTCAAAAATTACAGTAGTGTCACACACCTCACATTTAAAATGTTATACACTCTCCTATTCTATTTATACAGTCAATACCCATTATTTTGGAAAATAACTAAACTAATAAATTCTTTCATTATATAATATCATCCTGGAATCATTATCTTTTAAATAAAACCATTCTATGAATATTTTTTATGAAAACCAAAAAAATAATTCCTTATATAAGTTAACATCCATAACCAAGCGTTTTATTTTATTTCTTCCTCCACATCCATAAAATATTATTAAACCATGTTGATATAATAAAACTAGTATTCTAAATATACTTATATGTTTTTATTTTAATTAAATATCCAAAATACTTCTCATATTCCAACAAATGGATCAAAAGATCATTATTCCTGTGTGTGGCAGACTACCGCCTCACGGACTGATGTTTTCCATCACCACCTCTCTTATGTGGATATAATGATGTATTTATTTTTAAAATATTATATTTATAGTATAAGTAATCTAAAATAGTCATTATATCACATATACTATCATATTTTATATTTATTACAAATATGAAAATGTCGTTCAGTGTATGAGGACTACCACAATGCGAAGTAAAATGATTCGTTCACGCTTTTCATGTATGGTAATATGGATAGTTTTAATGAAAATAAATGAAATATATGATATAAAAATTATTTATTAATGGAAATATATTATGTATTTTTTTATTTTAACCTATTATGAAAATGGAAATGTTGTTAATGTGTACTTACAGTCAACCGCCTCCTGAACCTTGTATTTCATTTTCTATTTCTATAATTTTTTTATTTATAATAATATATATATACTTAATATATATGAAATTTATGTCAATTTTATTATTATATGGATTATAAAACCATGCTAAAAGTAATAGAACAAATAATTTTAAATAAAAAATACATGAAAAACAAAGAAATTATTATGAGAAACGTGATTTTAATAAGTAATTGTTTATAAACTGGTAATAAAAGTTTATAAGAAAATCTTATATTATAGTATAAATTTTAGTGTGTGTTTTTATAGATTTATAATCAATATATATTTATTATTTAGAGTTTTATAATTTTTATGAAGGAATTAATGACTTAAGGTAAGACATTTCTCTCACACTTTTATTGTGAGGCACATGCCCAATTTACCCCGTGTTTCATTTATTTGGTGTATATAAAAAATTAATTTATTTTAGAATTATTATAATGAAAATTATGGGTATTTATGTACTAATTTGAGTGTCTTTTTTTAAGGTTTACAGTTCAAATTTTACTATAGTTGTAAGGATTTTATCATATAATCTTATTTTTTATCAGGATTGTTTATGTTTATGATTACAATGATGAAATATTATGACATATATATCAAGAGAGTAATGTAATTTCTTATGATATGGTAATTTCATGATAATACATTGATTCTCTTCATTTTCATCTCTTTATGAACACAACATTTCAAAATAATGTTTTAGAAAAATCTTATATATTTCACTATCCATAATAATTTTTTTTTCCAAAGCTATGTTTTATAAAAAGGGTTACAAAAATGTTTTCACATTGATCAAATGACATATAAAAGAAATTTTTACCCATGTATTCCCATAGATGATATTTTTAATGAAATATTTATATCATTTTCAACACAATTTTAATTTGAATTTTTTTAGAAATGTAAAAATAATAATTGTTTTGACATGTATTAAATGAATATAATCTTCCACCATAATGAAAATTATTATTTTTTAAAAAAAAATTATATGTCTTTGAGGATATTTTAGAAGAATAATCTATTTTAAAAATATTATGTTATTAAATGTGTTTATCAGTGTGTAAATTATATTTTCCTTAATATGTGTTTTAAATGATTTATTAATGTTCATTTTTATGTTTTGAAATTTATTTTCAACCAAAAGTACTTTGAAAATTTTTTAAATGATATTTATTTTAAAAATGTGATTTTCAATGAAAATTTTTTTCATCTAGAAATGTTCCTAGTGTATTTTAAAAATCATTTTCAATATATTATTTCATATTTTGATTTTTGTTTTTCATTATTGTGGATATTATCTAAGGATAACTACTTTATTTTATTATCTAGATTGATTATTTTAATTATAAAAAGATTATTATGGTTCCCATTTCTCTTATAATGGTAATACAATGATAATATTATTTAGAAACCTGCTTCTTTTATTCATGGGTTATGCTTTGATGAAATTGTAAAATGATTATGAAAACTGATCATTACCACCGGTTGTGTTAGGGTTAAATGTTTATGAAACCCATTTCATTTTAGGGGTAATGATATGATGATTTTTTTAGGATATTGTGGCACAAATACTTATTATCTTCATTATGTGATGGGTGGGACTTGTATCTAGCTAAAATTTCGTAGGTAAAAATATATATGTTATGAAATAACAATGGGAACCAAGTTTATGAGATTGATATTCTATGGGAAATGGGTGAGCCCTTATCCACTTTTGTAAATAATTCCATCATGATCAACTATGAGAAAGTGGTGCATCCTGATCCATCATGTGAACGAGATGATGAGACTTGATCCACTATATTGTTGGTATTTTTAGTTAACCATGAAATATGATTTTTTTTAAAAATTTATGATGGTGAATCACATTTATGACATGATATTATGATTTATGACTAATTTTTAATGATTTATCTCTCTTATGGGCCATGTTATTGAAAATGATAAACTTTTATATGATGAATCGTGATTACTATATATAAAAATTTGGGTATAACCATTTTAGGTAATGTTCATGATCACATTCACTAATGCTTGTCATATTATTTCATATAATCATGTATTGGAATTTATTATATTTACCCTTTCTTGGCATATGATTTGATAATTTCTTATGTTTATTTTCCTAGTATATGAAGAAATGTTTGGGTGGGGTATGGTTATGAGGAGTACTATGTGAGACGATATTTATGGGTGATGTTGACGATCATTCAAGAGAAAAAAATATTGTCTTCTTGTAATGACCCTGAATTTCAATGTAAATGTTTTTTACTTAAATGGGAATTTTTTGAGTCCACGAAAATTGACGGTGCATGATTAAGAGGCCCGAAGTTCCCAGAATGATTTTTTGATCTTTTTTTCCGGTATGATGAGTAAACGTTCGAGCGGGTTTTTCTATCATTTGAACTAGTGCTCAGAATTGAAATATGAGGTCAACGTTGAACTTTTAGCATCAATGTTCACATAAGTGGACCTTCACCTCGACCGTAGAAGGTCGAGGGTGAAAGATAGAATTTGTGTTTTTCGTGAAATAATAAAATAAAATAAAATTGTGTAACATTTTATTTTATTTGGAACTCACTTGTGGATGTAGAGAGGTGGGGACCGACAAAACTATACCCTCCCTTGTGCGGTTATAGAGGTGGCGACCAGCATAATTAACCACTTATGTGGGTTATGGTGGTGGGGACCACCCGAGACTAAAACCCCTTCGAACTCCCTCTTAAATGTGGGGAAGCCTCTTAAAGACCCCCCACTTTAATGTTGCCACCCCCATTTAATTAATTATACCAACTCTATTAATTAATTAAACCAATTTGGAATTATTACAACATATTAAATAATTATGGATAATTCATTTGAGGGTGGTTTGGGGGGATGTTTTTTGGAAAAGGAGAAGGAGGGAGCTTTTGGGAGAATTACACTTCTCCAACGAAGAATGCTCCTCCAACAAAGAACCCTCCTCCAACAAAGAACATCGACACACGACATCGAATTCATCCTCAAGACATCCTCTTATGTGGGATGCCTTCAATCGATGATCCTCCTTCCCTCCTCATTGAAGTAGAAAAACAAATTGAGGTAGGGTGGATGTTTTATTTTTTCCTCTAATCGTTCTAGAAAAATCTACATGAATCATGAAAGAAATTATAGGCGCTTACTACTTCCCTAATGCAGAGAGTGTGGGCCAAAAAACATGGCACATTTTATCTTCCAAATTCTTGGTCCTCTTTTGTATTCTTCATGATGGTGATGGAGACTGGTGTCGGTGGTTGGAACTAGTGGAAATAGAGAATCGCGACGAAGGAAACAAATGAAGGGCGGTCGGTCAAGCTAGCCTCCGACGAAGGCACGACGCTCCACCGCCCTGTGGCGCTCCATTTCCCCCCTGCCTCCACCATCTGTGGCCCCACCGACCGTGGCCTCCATTCCCCATGATGCTCCGTCCTCCAGTGGCCTCACGGCCTCTATGCCCTGCGGCACTCTGCTGCCAATGGCCTCTTCATGCCGCCTCGCGATCTCGCCACGCCTCCCAGTAGTCTCTCCGCACCGCCACATGTCCTACCACACCGCCTTTGCGGCCTCATGACCCTCCATGGCCTCACATTGACCTGCAGCCTCCGTAGCCTCTCACGACCCCCCACGCCCTCCCCCACGGCCTCTACGGCCCTCCCCGGCACCTCGCTGCCCTCACGTCCTACTGGACTGCCCAACGCGGGCCAACCCAAACCCAGTGGACCAGGCTGGACCCAGCGCTATCTGATTCGATCCAAACCGGGTCGGGTCGGCCCGTGCCGAGTCCGGCAGGATCAGAACGGACACGGATGAGCTACGAGATTTTCACTCTAACGACCATAACTATGGCACCAAACGTTCGTTTGACAAACCATCATCGTCACTCTAAACATTGGAGCTAGACGGTTCCTTAGGTATATCCTACTAGAGTTTCAGATAAAGTTGGGAAATGGTTGGGTAGGATCGAGCACGAATCCAACAAGGTCATCGGAACTAAATCGCTAATAACATACAGATGAGGCATCTGATTAAGGCATTGTCTATTGCGTTGACACCCCTTTCATGTGGTGGTCCTTTGTGATACTACCTAATGGGACTTTTTTGGATGTTGAAGTTTCGACCAGTGGCTTGGGTAGTGGACCCTCCCAGAGACAAGCGAGCATCGTGTGGTAACCCAGTAGATGGTTGTGACATGAATAATGAAGAGAGATCCTATGTGGGTTAACACCTCGAGATCCTGTGTGGGTCAGCACTGAGCGATCCTACGTGGGTCAGCACCTAGCGATCCTGTGTGGGTCAGCAGTGAGATATCATGTGGGTGTTAGCACCAAGAGTTCATGTGTGGGTCAGCACCAAGCGATTCTGTGTGGGTCAGCACCAAGCGATCCGGTGTGGGTCATCACCAATCGATTTTGTGTGGGTCAGCACTGATTGATCTTGTGTGGGTTAGTAGTTGAACCTCTTAAAAGAGTAAGGTGATTTAGTTGTTACATCTAATCATCCCTACAATTGTACTTATGTTATACATAGTGTGAGCTGAGTCTATAACTGTGTGGTACTTTCCTTTGTGGAAATACCTTTGTGATATTGTTTTGTATGGCGTACCTATGTGGTACTTGCCTTTATGGTAATTTTACTTTTGTGGAACAGTTGATCTTGGGGATTTGGAGAAGAACTCTATGTTTTCCTCATGACTGAGATGGGTTTACTTGGTAACATATGTATATATATGGGTATATACCTATATAGGTTATCAATTGATTTCATTCATTTTTGGTTATCCTTTGTAGATTTTGTGAGACCTTGAGGGTCTGGGGGTCCCTACTGAGTACCGTTTCACTTACCCTTGCATGGGCTATGCCCGTAGCTCGTTGTGTCTCGATCAGACGACGAACAACGCTGACTGAGAATGAGAGTACCAGGACTAGAGGTAACTCGGAGGTGGACCATAGACAACACGTATCGCCGGGATGACCGTTCGAGAGCTGTACCTACCCATCAGGTAAGATCCTTGGAAGGTGATCATTGGAGTTGTTCCATTTTACTTGTACTTTCAGTTTCTTGTACTTTACTCTTGGGCTTGTATTCTGGACCCTTTTTACATTCAGCACTCTTTTTCCTATATAGTTTACTTGTGTTATTATCTTTTTGTGTGCTTGGTAGCGTGTGTTTATAGGTTATACAGGCAACGCCTTCCCAGTTTTAGGGAATACGCCTTTGGTGCTAGTCTCCAGCCCCTGGACTATGTAAAGTGGGCTTGGGGTAGTAACGACACGGGCCTCGAGGGATGATTCATGACAAATTGGTTTGAGTTGAGTCAGTTATTCAGTAAAACATAGTACTCTTATCATTATTTTTAATGGAAATAGTTTTTAGTGTAGTGAGGGTGGTTATCATTTTAGGAAATCTATTGTTTGTGTGGCGGACGACGTATCAATACACCAGGACCCAAACTTCTGATTTCTAACGCAGTGCATGAAAACACTGATTGCGTGTGTGTTTTAAAGATTTTTCATTGTGATATCTTTAGTCATCTCACCAGGTATAGATTATTGACCATAGTACATTTGTTTCTTTTCAGGATGCCTCCACGCAGATAGCCAGCTAGGGTTCTGGATGTAGTATGCACCGATATCCCACTGAGTGATGATGCCTTGGTGCAGAGCCCTCTTTCAGTAGAGGCACCAGCGATACCATTACCCATTGGGACACCGATGCCACTAGATCTAGCCCCAGAGGGTGCATTCCACTTGAGGAAGTTTCACGAGTTCCAGTGCCAGAGGTCACCCAGGTTCAGGGGAGAGATGGACCCAAAGGCTGCTGAGGATTGGCTGGAGACTGTGGTGAGTGTCTTTCAACTATTAGGGACACCAGCCGATCTCATGTTAAACCTTTCCTTCAGTCATCTATAGGAAGTAGAAGACAGATGGTTGAGCATTATTCTCCAAGATCACGACGAGGTGACACTTATCTGGGAAGAAATATAGACCATGTTTCTAGAAGAGTTTGTCACATCGACTCTCTGTGCATTGTGATTTCAAGAGCAACTTCATCTATAGCAGGGGAAACATGAATGTGGCTTAGTACTCAGTGAGGTTCACTGGCCTCTCACACTACTCCACAGATATGGTTTGGGACCCATTCTTTAGGGCCTAGACATTTGATTAGCGACTCAGACAGGAGATCAGGGCTTTGATGATCTCACTCAGCATCCCGACGCAGGTCGGGGTGTTAGAGTGAGCCCTTTTAGTGGAGATTTTCCTTGCAGAGAAGTCACCAGCTGTGATACCCACCACCAGTCATCACATAGCAGAGTCTTCTACAATTGGTAGCAGACATATTTCGAAGAGGTCCCAGAGAACCAGACTTATAGGTGGACGGCCGCATGATTCAGAGTTGGTTGTGCAGGGCACCCGAGGTGGAGCCAGTCATGCCAGGAGTGGGTAGTGGTACGCATGAGGCGGGTAGGGTGACAAGGCTCGTGACTGTCCAAAATGATGTACATATGATCAGTATACTTTCAAAGAACCGCCTAGGAAGAGACAAAGATTCGAACGAGGAGGTCTGCAGGGAGCACGTAGGCGTAGCAGAGGAGATGGTCGTGCAGCTGGAGTTGGGTGATGATTCGATATGTTACTACCACCACCACTAGGTAGTCCTCCCCAACCATGGAGAGTATGTGGATAGGGGCCAGCTCAGCTCCAGGCGGTTGAGGCCTACGATCCAGGTACTCCAGAGATGAGATGAGGTATGACCTATGTCTAATACACATAAGCTGTAGTACATATAGACACAAGTGCCAATCATTCTATTATTGACACTACCCTCATTCGGAGCTTGGAGATTTTGATGGAGCCGTTGGATTGATCCTTACGGCTAGAGACTCCTATGGGAGAGGTTTCGATGACCAGTTACAGGTTCCCGAAGTGTGATCTTACTCTAGGAGGTGAGATCTTCGACTGAGATCTCCTAGTATTAGCGTCGAGGCCTTATGACGTCGTCTTGGGTATGGAATGATTATCTACAATCCATGCGCAGATTGACTGTATTAGGCCCAAGGTGTGGTGTGTCTGCTCGAATTGGACCTGGTTTACCTTAATCGCCTAGAAGGGAGCCTATGCAGCATAGGATGGACATACCCGGAGGACTGTGTAGACGATCACTCATCATGTGTCTATACATACCCTCGGAGCACATGATGTGGAGAGTTCGAGCTATCCAGTTGTGGTAGAGTAGTACATGGATGTTTTCCCAAATGATGTTATCGGTCTACCTCCGCGCAAATAGGTGGAATTTTACATTGACTTGTACCCCGGGATGGCACTAATATCTACACCATCATATCGAATGGCACTCGTGGAGATTCATGAGCTGTGGGTATAGCTTGAGGACTTGCAGGAGAAGGGATTCATTCAGCCAAGTGTTTCTCCTTGGGAAACACCAATTTTGTTCTCCAATAAGGAAGATGGGTGCTTGAGGATTTGTATTGTCTATCGGTGCCTGATCTAGGTGACAGTGAAGGACAAGTACCCACTTTCTAAGATTGACGACTTCTTTGATCAGCTTAAGGGAGCACCATGGATTTTGAAAATAGACCATAGATCAAGCTATCACCAGCTCAGATTACGATATGAGGATGTGAAGAAGAAGGTTTTCAGATGTCGGTATGTCCATTACGAGTTCTTGGTTATGTCATTCGGGAAACAAACACTCCAGCAGTGTTCATGGTACTCATGAATAGGATCTTTCAGCCATACCTTGATCCCATTGTATTAGTCTTCATTGATGACATTCTGATATACTCGGATACTGAGCAGGAGCATTCCTATAATTTACAGGTAGTATTTGACACACTCTGAGAGCACCAGCTTTATGGTAAGCTCTCTAAGTGAATGTTCTAGATCAAAGAGGTTCACTATGTGGGACATGCCATATCAGAGACTGGAGTTGGAGTGGATCCAGAGAAGATTGTGTTGGTACATTCTTCGGATCCACCCAAGAGTGTGGAGAATGTATGGAGTTTCCTGGGATTGGCCGGATACTATCAGAGATTTGTGCCAGATTTCTCCAGAGTCACTGCACCACAATCAGCATTGAAAAAGAAGGGGCAACCCTTCGTGGGGTAAAAAGGATGCCAATGGATTTTTTAGGAGCTGAGGAAGAGGCTGACTAGTGCCCCCATCTTGAGGCTTCCAAAGGAGGTAATCAGGTATGTAGTCTACTGCGACACATCAGGGACATGACTGAGATGTGTCCTGATGTAAGCGCGAGTAGTTATTGCATATGGTTCTCGACATCTGAGATTACATGAGCTGAACTACGCTACCGGTGATCCAGATTAAATAGTTGTGGTATTCACCTTGAATATGTGGCGAAAATAATTAATGGGTGAATGTATTACAGTGCACTCTGATCACAAGATTCCCAGGTATATCTTCTCTCATAAGTACCTGAACCTGAGATAATGACATTAGCTTGAGTTCCTCTCAGACTATGACATTGAGATAGTCTATACTCCTGGGAAGGGGAACATTGTAGCACATGCACTCAGCCAAATATCTGGTACAAAGCTGCTATGTGAGGTGACAGAGTAGATGGCCTCTTTTCAGATTCCCTTCGTGGAACATTATAGAGCTGCTTTCCTTTAGTCTCTTACAGTCACTCCCCCACTTCTTTAGTGAGTTAGGGAGTCGCGACGTGAGGACACTGACTGCGAGGCTCGACATGCTCAAATATCCACAGGGTAGGAACCTGATAGATTATCTGAAGGTGGAGAGCACATAATCCTCTTCAAAGGATGTACCATGTTACCAGTATCACTTTAGGAGAAAGTGATGGGGTATTTTCCCACTTCCCCTATATCAGTACATTTAGGAGTGGAAAAGATGTACCAGGACCTCCGACGATAGCATTGGTGGTCAGGAATGAAGGAAGTACTTGCAGAGTTTTTCTATTTGTGCCTCACTTGTCAGCAAGTGAAGGCATATCATCATGTACCAGTAGGCTTGGTTCAACCTTTAGAGGTTCTAGAGTTAATGTGGGATGAGATATCCATGGACTTCATGATAGGACTCCCACATACATCCAGGGGTGATGACTCAATTTGGGTGATCGTCGACCGACTCACCTAGTTGGCCCACTTCCTACCAATCATGGTGCATGGCTCAGTAGAGAGCATGATATGCCTCAATGTGCAGAATATTGTGCGGCTACATGGGGTACCCTCAACGATTGTCTCTGTTCATGATACAAATTTTACTTCCCGACTATAGAAGGGGTTGCATGAGGCTTTTGGGATGCAGCCTTTTTTGAGCACCACCTTCCATCCTTAGATGGATGGCCGGACTGAGTGGGCCATTTAGACCCTTGAGGACATGTTGTGTTCTTGTGCCCTTGACTACGGTTGTAGCTAGGAGAATCACTTTACTTTGGGGGAGTTATTATACAACAACAACTATCACTCCACTATTGGGATGGAACCTTTTGAGGTGTTGTACATGCGACATTGCAGATTACCTTTGTACTAGACTAACCCATGGGAGTCAGCACTAGTGGGGCCAGTGATGGTATAGGATACCAAAAAGAATTTTCAGATCATCCTGGAGTAGATGATTACTGCACAGATAAGGCATAAGTTGTATGTCGAAAGGAGATGGAGACCTCTGGAGTTCGAGGATGGAAACCACATCTTTCTATGTGTCTCACCTAGACGAGGTTTGCGGAGATTTGGTCAAGGAGGAAAATTATCTACAAGGTTAATCAGACCATTTCAGGTCCTCTGTTGAGTTGGCGAGGTGGATTTACACATAGCTCTTCCACCTCAGTTGCATTGGGTGCTTGAAGTCTTCCACTTATACCCGTTGAGAAGATACGTGCATGACCCTTCTCACATCATCGACCATGGTGAGCATGACTTCGACGAAGGGGTGAATTTTACAGAGGTTACAGTAGAGATTGAGGATCGACAGGAGTGGGTCCTTCATGGACAGTCGATACCTCTAGTGCGCATTCGTTGGTAGCAAGGGAACCTCTAGGAGAGAACATGGGAGAAAGAGGCTCAGATGCGTGCTCAGTACCCCCACATGTTCCTTTAGTTTGAGTTGTGGCTTACGGGGACGCAAAGCCCTGAGATGTGGAGAATGAAAAGACCCGGAATTTCCATGTAATTTTTTTCTTAATTAAATTGTAATTTTACGAGTCATTGAAAATTAACAGCGTGTGATTCTGAGGCCCGGAGTTCCCAAGAAGAAATTTCTGAACATTTTTCGGGTATGTTCAATAATCGTGCGAGTGGGTTTTTATAACATTTGAATCAGTGCTTGGAATTGAAATATAACGGCATCTTTGAACTCGTAGCGCTGGTTTTCACTTATGGGGACCTTCACCTCGACCACAGTAGTTCGAGGGTGAAAATTAAAAATTTGGTTTTTGGTGAAATAATTAAATAAAATAAAATTGCGTAATGTTTTATTTTATTTGGAACACCCATATGGATGTTGAGAGGTGGGGACCACCAGAACTAAACCTACCATGTGAGGTTATGGAAGTTGGGACCACCATAATTAACCTTCCCTGTCGGTTATGTTAGTGGGGACCACCCGAGTAAAAACCCACTTGAACTCCCTCTTAATGTGGGAAAGCCTCTTAAACTCCCCCCAGTTTAATGGTGCCACCCCCTTTAATTAATTATACCAATAGAATTAATTTATATAAACAATTTGAAATTATGCCAACATAGTCTATAATGTTGGCTAATTAGATTTTTGGTGGTTTGGGGGGGAGGGTTTTGGCAAAGGAGATGGAGGGAGCATTTGGGATAATTACACTTCTATAAAGAAGAATGCTCCTCCAACAAAGAATGCCCCTCCAACAAAGAACTCTGACACATAAATTCAACTTCTTACTCAGGAAATCGACTAACATGAGAAGTCTTTAATCTATGACTGTCGTTTAATCCTCATCAACGTCAACAAAAATATCAAGATTGGGTGGATGTTTGATTTTGTCTCCTTCCCATTCTAGACAATTCTTCATGAATCAAGGAAGAAATTATAGTCGCTTGCTACCTCCCAAATGCAAAGAGTATGGTCCAAACAAAAATGGTCCATCCTATCCGCAAAATTTTGGTTCCCTTGTGTATTCTTCACGACGGTTATGGCGATCAGTGCTAGCGGTTGGCACCAGTGGAACTCGAGAACCGCGAAGAAGGCGACGAAGGATGGGTAGCCAGTCTAGCTGGCCACCGATGAAGACACGACACACCTCCAACTCATGGCGCTCTGCCACACCGTGGACTCTATCGTATGTGGCCATGCCGCCCGCGACCCCTCCCATATGCGGCCTCCGATATCCGTGGTCACCACCTTTAGCAGCCTCCGCGCCCTGTGCTGCTCCTCCCTCCAGCGGCCTCGCAGCCTCTGCACCCTGCGGTGCCCTGCCTCCCACAGCCTCTACGCCCCGCAGTGCTGCACCGCCCACAAACTCACCTCCCCTCGGCCTTGCCGCCCCATGGCCTCACCATGTTGTCATGTGGCCTCAGGGCCCTCTACGTCATCACAGCCACACGCGTCCTCTACGGCCTCTCGTGGCCTCCCTAGGCCGTTCGCGGACCCTCGTGGCCTACTGGACCACCAAGAAGGTCGGTCTGGGCCTGGCCCAACATTTTAGGCCAGACCCAGAGGGCCAGATCGACCCAAACCTGCTCGGGTCGGCCCAGGCCATGTTGTGCTGGGTCGGACTGGATCCAGACCAACAATGAGTTTTTTGTTCTAACGACCATAAATTTGGCACCGGACGCATGTTTGACAAACCATCAGCAGCACTGTAAACCTTAGAACAAGACTGTATATTTGGTATATCATAATAGAGTTTCGGATAATGTTGGTAAATGGTAGGGTTGTATCGAGAACGAATCCAACCGGGACCCCGGGAATAAAATGCTAATAACTTACAGACCGAGTGTCTGATTGACGCATTGTATGTTGCGTTGAGACCCCTATTATGTGGCATTCCTTTTTGGTAATACATCGTGGTACTTCATGGTAGTTGGAGTATCAACCAGTGGATTGTGGAGAGGAACCTGTCAAAGACATGAAAAAATAGTGCGGGAACCAATTAGCTGGATGTGATGTGAAGAATGAAGAGTGATCCTCTATGGGTCAGCACAATGTGATCCTGTGTGGGTGATCACTGAGCGATCCTGTGTGGGTCACACCTAGTGAACTTGTGTGGGTCAACACCGAGTGATCCTTTTTGGGTCAGCACCGAGCGATCTTATGGGGTTCAATGCTAAGTGGTCATATGTGGGTCAGCAACAAATCTTCTTAACATAGTAAGATGATTCAGTAGTTACATCTATTCATCTCTATTACTTTACTTAAGTTATACATGGTGTGAGATAATTCTTCACCTGTGTGGTAATTTCTTTCGTGGTAATACCTTGGTGGTATTCTTCTGTGTGGTGTACATGTGTGGTACTTTCCTTTGTGGCAATTCTTCCTTTGTGGAACAGCTGAGCTTGGTGATTTGGAATTTGAATCTGTGTTTTCATCATGATTGTGAGGGGTTTACATGATAACCTAGGTATATGTATGGATATACCTATGTAGGGTTGTCAGTTGATTTCATACCTTTTGGTTTATCCTTGGTAAATTTTGTGAGACCTTTAGGGTCTCAAGGTCCCTACTGAGTATAATTATACTCACCCATGCACAAGCTATGACTGCACATTGTTGTGTCTCATGAAAATGATGGATAACACTGACTAAGGAAGAGAGTACCAGGACTGGAGGTAGCTCAGACGTGGACCTTATATTAGGCATATCACATAGATGACTGTTTGAGAGATGTACCTACTCTTCAGGTAGGATCTATGGCAGGTGAAAACATTAGTTTTTCCGGTTTACTAGTACTTTCAGTTTTTTGTACTTTATTGTTGGGAGTGTATTCCGACCCCTTTTTTACATTCAGCAGTATTTTTGATATACAATTCAATTGTGTTAATATCTTTATCTGTTCTTGGACGTGTGTGTTTATAGCTTATAAAGATAAATCCTTCCTAGTTTTAGGGAATTTTCCTTTGGTTCTAGTCTCCAGCCCCTGGCTTATGGAAGGCGGGCTTAGGGTAGTCATGGCACGGGTCCCGGGGGATGGGTTGTGACACTTCTAGACTTTAAAGGCACTATTCCTTTATGATACATGGTTGTGTGTTCCTATTAGGTGATTAATATTAATATAAAAAGATATAATATCTATATATGAGATGTTTGGGTTGATACCTTTGGTATCAAAAGAATGGTTTAGTTAATCATTAGAAACTCTAAGGTGAAATAATTAATGAGATCCATGGGGATATTTCTATGTATATGTATAGGTATATGTGTATGGATAAGTCCATGTATATGTAATGTTATTTAGAAATGTCAGATAATTTTAGTAATGGATAGAGAAACTAATTACCTATAAATTACATCCTTGTTTGGATACAACATGTGGATGTGGCTCTGGAAATAGCTACTTTGGGGTACCAATTCTAAATATGGTTCTTTGAGTTGGAATTGATCATCAACTTTTGTATAAAAATAGGAGTTTATATTGACCTAGTTTGATTATCCTTTAAGATATACATTTCAAATTCCAAAAATATTTTCAAACGATCAAAAAGGATTTAAAATTATAATGACCATCAATGACATTTGTTAAGCCTGTGGTTTCATAAATTTAAAAGAATTATTCAATATTTAGACATCATTTAAATAATTTTTCATAATTATGTTATTCTTCATAATGATTATTTTTCATCAGAATTTTTTTTTAGTTTTTTGTCAATGGTGAGAACTATGAGGAACTACATTAATGATAAATTTGGTAGAAAATATATTTCTTTGCAGCCAAATTGAATTATGAATGGAGTGAATGGTATTTTTATAATGAATAATAAATTATCCATATATATGATTATCAAATTTCAACTTAACATACTCTTGGAAACACCAAAAAGTAATGGATACAATTCATTGAGAGCTCAGGTGGTGGAGAAAATATATTAAATAGGATTAGGTTTCATATAATTAAAGGATATGGGAAGAATAAATCCTACTACTGTCTCAATGGAATGATAAAATGTGTTTGCTATTGAGAAGAATGGTGTAGAGTAATCCATATAAAAGGAAAAAGTGATATGATAGTTTAGTTCAATGGATTATAATAATGGTTTCCGAAAGTCATCCTTAATTGTTTAGTGTTATAAATGTGGATATTATATGAATTATACAAATCGATTTCTTATAGGGGTGGCTCATGAAGCGGGTCAGGAATGTGGTACAAGTGATGAGTTTTTATTGATCATGAAGAGACCACAAATAAATTATGAAAAAGAAGTGATATTAAGTAATAATGAGATGAATCATAATTAATGGTTTAATAATAAATTATAATTGTTTAACAGTTTATTTATTGGTATTCAATAACAAAGAAATATATAAGTATTATTTATTTTAATTTATTCATTAAGGATTTGAAAGAATATTTTGAATGGTGTTGATGAAATATACATTTGATTTAATGTAAATGTGATATTTCATAAAAACGTATAATAACTGAAAATATAATCATTAATATGTTCTTGATTTTCCAATAATGATGTTGGGATAACGTTGGGATTGATAGGGATAAATAAAATGAGATAAAAGTGATTATATTTTTAATTATTTATAATTTTTTTAAAATGTTGATTATTTTATCATTTATGGAGTATATAACATCTTTGTTTTTTAGGAATATTACCAATAATATATATTTTATTTAAGGAATAAGGAAATACATGTATTTTCAATTATATATTAGAGTTATTAACACAATTACTATGTTTTAAGAGAATACACGGTGAAGGTATTCACATGTTTGGAATTTTATAATTAATATATAATTTATGATATTTGGGGGAATAATTATTTTACTATGATATATTGGGAATTTTTTGAGAAGATAAATTTTATGTTCAATAGTGAAAAATAACGGTCTTTAATATGAATGATATTTTATTTAAAAGAATTTAATGAATTTAAATTGCATTAATATGATTTTAATGGTAATACTAATACAGTTTTATATCTATTAACAAAATTTAGGTCATTGGAATCCATGTAATAATTATTTTTTTTTGAAAAACTTCTTAAACATTTGGATATTTTATCTTTGGAAGACTACATTCTCATCATGTATGAAAGATAAATTTTAAATTAAATTTTAACGCATATGTGAATGGATTTTTGAAACAATAATTACATATTTGGAATAATAAAAATTTATCTAATACAATAATTTAAATATAATTTTTTACCATAATGAATATTAAAAACAATAAAAACATATTTATTGTGGTGAAGGAAAAAATAGGTATACCTAGGGGTTAAAATAAAAATGTAATGTTTAAAATGAAAAAAAAATATTATAAAAAACAATTTTCTTTCCATATTTATATGTTATATCTTATGGGCTCTATAATGGCCCATTAAAGGTTCTTTTATCGTGTTAAATGTTTGTGCATCCCTTTTTATTTAAAAAAATTACATGTGTGCCACTCCCATCACTTATATAAGGTCACCAACTCTCCATTCCTAATAACACATTCAAAACAAAAAAAATTAGGCAATACCATCCCAAACAACATAATTACATCCTTACCCTCATTCTAGAATCCATATATTATTCACAAATATAACCAAAGAATTATTTTTATGAAAACCAAAATATGTTTTCCGAAGAAGTGGTATCATCACTAATCAAGTATTTAATTTTAATTACTTAGCCACCTAATTATATTATTATTAATGAAAAATTGTGATATAATATAATTATATTAAATATATTGAGATGTTTTAATGTTATTGTGATAACCTAAATCCTTCTACTATTCTATAAAATGTGTCAGTAAATCATCATTCTTATGTACAGATGTCTACCGCCTCATGAATAAATGTTATATGTTTATAATAACCAACTCTAAGAGATTGATATAAGGATTGATTTATATTTTATATATGAAATATTTGATATTATTCACATTCATTAATCTATATATCACATATTGCTTCTTACTTTATATTCCATGACAATATGATGACATCATTCTTGTGTATAGAGGACTACAACCTCTCAATGTGATGTAATTCATTCACACTTTTCATTTATGGTAATAATGATGGTTTTAAGGAATATATGTGATGAATATGAAACAAAATGGATTCTATAATTTTAAAATATTATTGATCTTTCTCTTTTTCAACTCATTGATAAAATAGAAACAACATTCATCCATATGTGCGACCTATAGTCTCCATGAACAATGTATTTCATTATTTTTCACTAAAATTTATTGATTTATCTAAATACATATATACTAAATATATAGGATATTTATATCTTTTTTAAATTAATGTGTATTATAGAACCATGAAAAAATTAAGAGAACTGAAAATAAAAAATCAAAATATACATGAAGAACAAAGCAGTAATTACTCAAAACATGATTTTATCAAGGAATTGTTAATAAACATATAATAAAATGTCCTATGTAAATCATATATGGTATAATAAATATTAATATAGTTACTTAATAAATTTATAAAAAATTTATATTTTTGGTACATGAGGTTTGAATGATTTCAATAGAAGTCGATACACAATGTAAGGGATTAACATTTTACTTTTATTTTCTGTGACACCCATGACATTTCTACTATGTGTTTATATTATGTGGTTCATATGTTGAAAATTAATTAAATTCATGATTATTATACTAAAAATTAATATTATTTACATACCCATTTTAATATATTTTTTTATTGGGTGTACTGTAAATAAATTTCATATTTGGTAAGGGTTTTATGATACAATCTCTTGGTTTATCGGGATTATTTATGTTTATGCTTCAAATGATGAAATATTATAATCCATCTCTATAAACTATTGGAATTTAATTTAGTAATATTATTCCATGATAAATCTTGGTTTCACATAATTTCCTCAAATTATGTACTAAGGAGTTCAAAATGACGTTTTTAAGAAATGTAGCCTTTATTTTTATCTTCAGTCGAAAACATTTTTTTGTTCTAAATCCATGTTTTCTAAAAATGTTTCAAAAAATGTTTTTAAAAGTATTAAAATGATTTATTAATGAATCAATTAACCATGTTTTTGTTTTTTGGAAAAAAAAATTAATGGATTCTTCATGTAATTTTTAAAATAGTGTATGTTAATATTTTATATAGAATATGAAAGGAATTACTTTTTTAACATGTATGGAATGAATAGAATTTCCCAAAATCATGAATATTTCTATATCTAAATTTTTATTTTTATGTTTTCATAGATATTTTCAAATAATGTTTTTTTTAAAATGTGTTATGTTTTAAAAAATTTGAAATTTGAAAGGATATTTTCCTTAAAAGATGTTTTAAATGATATTTAACGATTCCTTAAAAAATCAATGTTTATTTTCAAAGAAAATAAATTATAAATTTTTTATGGATTTTTAGTTTCAAAATGATATTTTCATTTAAAAAATATTTTCCTTAAGAGATTTCTTAGGTGTATTTTCAAAAACAAATTACATATATGATTCCATCCTTTTATGTAACTATTTCATTTGGGGATATGATCAAAGAATAAAATTAATAATTTTTTTCAAAATGGTTTATATTTGATATGAAAATATATTTATGAATCATTTTTCTCTTCCATGAGTTATACCATGATAAAATACATATGAATCCCTCTTATTTTTTACATGGGTCATGAATTTATTTAAGGATTAAATGATTATGAAACCAATTTTATCCACCCTTTATGTTCTGAAGAAATTTTTATAAAAATAATATCATTTAATAGGATCTGTTATGATTAATATTTTATGGTCTTTTGGAGAAAATATGTTTCATTTTTTATATATGATTGGAAGGACCTATATATATCTAAAATTCAAAAGATTAAGCATTATATCTCATGATTTAACATTGGGATACAAGTAGATGGGATTAATCCACAATAAGAAATAGGAGAGTACTGGTCCACTCAAAGAAATAGGTGTATCCTAATCTAATATGGAAAATAGTTGTGTCTTGATCAAAAATGTGAAATAGGTGATGAGTCCTGATGTAAAATGTTGATTTTATTGGAAGTAAACATTGACATATGAAATTGTTTTAAATATTTATGTTGGTGACACACTTTTATGACATTATATTATGGAACATTATTTATTTATGGTCCATGTTTGTAGAAATGATATTGTTTAATTCCATGACTCATATTTATGATCTATTAACTATTGGGTATGAAATTCATAAGTTATTTTCATAATCATGTACACGTATTATTATCTTATTTTTTATATAAATATATATTGATATCTTTTAGGATTACCCATATTATGTATCTAAGTTCACGCTTTCATATGTTTCCTACAAAAAGTTATGAAGAAATGTTTATGTATGGTATACCAAAGAGGAGTACTATGTGAGAACATATTTTTAAGATATGTTGATGATAATTCATGAAATAAAATTATTTCATTACTTGCCTTCAAATTCAATATACCTTTATGGTGCTCATGTGTATGTTTAATTAATTTAATGAATACTCATCTAAAATGATATAACATCTATGTATGAGATGTGTGGGTCATTACAAAAACCATTATAAAAGAGTGAGGGGAATAGAAATTATGCTCATTGGGATCCCCACCATCTATTCCATAGTGACAGAAGCAGAGGTAGTATTTATCTACAACCCTCAGCTACGTGTTGGATACCACCAATAGGCGAGTGGTGTGATTCATCCCCAGCTGTAATAGCCACAACGTCTTCTCATGGGTCACTCATAAGCCCCCTAGATGACCCTCGTTCCTCTATACATGACTTTGATATCTCTCTGGAGGTGTTATAAGTCTTGGAACCGGGTTCCAAATCACATTTCATAATTTTTCACAACTACTATATGAAAATTTAAAATCCTCTAGAATTTTAAAATTTTTATATGGAAATGTTTTTTGACAACCTCCCAACCTTAATAATTAAACCACTATGTTTTCTTGGTGTCCATCTATCTCTACATCCTGATCAAACATAGTGGTGAATTTCTTCTGAACGACCAAGTTCCATCCATGGATCCCAAACTATATCTAAATATTGATTTTCTAATTCAGTCTCTTATGTCATTGAACATTCTGCTAATACCTATAACCACCCTCAAAACAGAAAAGAAATTATTACATCATCTTGTCTATCCTGAACTACGATCATGTCACCATCCTAAACACCACCTAGCCTATGGTACCCCATACCATAGGACATAGGACATAACCGCTGATTCATATTTTTTTGCAATTCATCCAACATAATTATTCACATAAAAATTCCCTGATATTCCCCATGATTCTGTGGATATAGTTCTCAAAATCCTCATATGATTACACATTAGAACACTACACTTAGTTCATGATTTATATCTCTATCGGTCCTAATGCAATTGATCAATATTAAATTGATATTGAACTATCATTTTATTGAATAAAAATGGATGATCCATGAATCACTCATACTATTTACCGTATGATTTTGTCCTTCTGGTTCCCAGATACTGCCCCAATTTCTCTTGGGAAAGGAAATCACACCTCCTCTGGCTATCCCACCCCAAAATGATTAACCACTCTCACCAACATTCTTCCAATCCCATGAACATGGTGGTCTAACTCCAATAGACACCCCATGGTCTTATAAATATGCTCCAAATATTCCACACCAGACTCCCTTGGTATAACCACTGTTTTATCCTCAATTGGACTATTAATTGATCGATAACTAATGTTTAAACCAACATATTCCTCATCCAATAACAATGTATTTTCACAAGCCATTCTATGCTTGAAATATATGCTCAAACTCCACCTATAATTCTAAATGAAGTACATCTATCATTATACAGGGAATATAGTAGAACTCATGTCCTTTTATCCTTTTTAAAAAAAATTCTAAAACAACCTTGAAATGGAATTTCTAACTCACATGACCCTTCTCTCTAAAGGGTCGCATGATCAGGTTCGACATAACACTTCCTTCGTTAAGATAATTCTACTTCTTTAAATACCAAAATAAGAATTCTATCACTATGAACCACACACCATCCATTCTCAAATATAACCTCCTTTGTGGTATATGAATTCTATTCACAAGAACCAAACTAAAACAAGTTTCAAATTCCAAAACATTTACTACTCACCCCAAGCAACACTATCCTACTACCAACCCCTAACACCATGTCTCCATTGAAATGTGAGTTATGGTACACCCTTGGATAAACCATTCCCTGGAACCCTATCCATTTTAATGAGATCATTCTTCATGAGGACACTTCATTTATTTTCTTTGGAGATCCATGTCACCATTCCCACTTGCATCACATCTAATTTCATTGATCCTTGCAACTCTCTTGGAAATCACTTATCATAATACTGGACTAATTATCCTATGAATATCAATATACAAATTCTAACATTATCTTGATATATGATATATTATACATGATATGAAAGGATCTCCCTTGGGTATACTCATCAAAATCAGGAACCTCACCCCTGCCATGATATAACAAATTACCACACACCACATATAATAATTCTAAATGCACAGGTTCTCATACAAAATCCAAAGCCTATCAAAATAATCCACATGCTTCACTTCTAGAAAGAAATATTCAATCATAAGATTTTAGCCATGCTCTGACCACACTAGAAAAGTGCACACACTAGTCAACAAGGATAAGAACCCAGATAGTCTTCCATGTAAAATCTATTCTTGATAACAATGAACCTTAGTTTATTCCTTTAAAATGAAGGGGACAATAATTGAATGTGCCATACACAAAAACACCTCACATTTAATGATATCATAATGACTATACAACCACACTTAATTCCTCTAAAAGTAACAATAAATTAATGGTGAACCCTATATGGGTTTCCCTCGATCGCACTAAACATCAAACCACTATAGTCCATGTCAAAATTATGGCCTTTTAAGTCTACCGCATTACCCTAGGACTTCAGTCTCTCACCAAGTTCACAACCCATATGATTTATTACAATCTCCCATGTAAAAAATCTGATAATACCATCATTCTATGAACCCACTCATGAGTCTTTAAATACAATAACCTCACATGATAGACAAAACACGCATATAGGGCACCAGTCCTCATGAGAATTCACCTATGAGACTTTTCCCTTAATGATCATGTATAACAATTCCATAGATACATGAGTAATGAAATTATCATAAGAAAACCATGCCAAATGATACATGTCACACTGTTTGCTTGGGTAGAGTTTCATTCCATGATATGTAAGAAAACACTATAAATTTTGTTACAAGTCATTATAAATAACCGAAAATAAAAAATGGAAGCCCAAAGGGGTTCAATGCTTAGGCACTATGGTCCTATTTGAACCCATTATGTTGATTTAACCTCCATTACATGAGGACCACATCATCCTCATCATCGAACATCTCACCATTTATCCCCATTAATTTTCATTAGTGTGAAATCCACATAAAAGTCATATAAATGAAATATAATTCCATGAAATACATATATGGGAAACTTTCAAATGATTAGTTTTTGACAATTTAAAAAATTATTTTTTTGAAACTTTATATTGTTCATCCTCACCCACCATTAATAAAAATCACACTATGAGGCTAATATCATTATAATTCTAAATTCATTATATGATGCATGTGATGACACCTTCTTCCATATGATAAGAGGAAAATAAAATCCATGACCTCATTAAAATAGTAAAAGATCCATAAATCCATCATTAAACATTTAATATAAATCAAATTTCTGTCTCACATGGTAAAAGTATTATAATATATTATCATATTAAACCAAAAGATAAACTGAAGATCCCTAGTAACATAGAATTCTTATAGGATAATGTTTTCTCAATTCACCAGTCTGATATCCATCACAGGCTCTGACACATTCCTCAAAATCCATTCTATTGTATCTCAAAATATTAATACAATTTAAAATGAATGAACTAATACCACTTTTTAATTCCCCTCAACCCCATAATACTAACTGAATCCTAAACTGATGATCACCACAATACATCATGCATGCCTCCCCATGTGCTAGAGGGTAATGACTAATGGTGGGAGTTTAAGGTGGTACTTTTGGGGAGACTAAACCAAAATATATGAGTTTTCTACAATTAAAAATAATGAATCAAAATCCACAACAATAAATAATCCAAATCAAGAAGGAATAACTATAAAGGAAAATTGAATAAACAAAAAGAAAAAATGATGACCATTTTGAATGAAAACTCATTCCATGATCCTGCTACTCACTTGAACCATCATGCATGATCATCCTTAGTCCATAGCCAGAACTATTTCTAAAAACTAGTAGAACATCTGGCCAGGTACCCATGTGTAGTGGTAGACAAAGCAGGGTGTGAGTATAAATCTCAGTAGGAAACTTCCAACCCATTCTCATACTCACCAGTATATTTCAGGTCATTTTCATGGGAAAAAAATAAAAAACTATTATATAAATAACCAATAGCTTACCTTATTTAGTGCATGGACATAGTTCCACTCAGCACATCATGAAATCATGCCACATTAAATCAACCATATTCTCAATTTTCATGGAATCCACAACTATATAATAATTCCACACCCATATTGTAGTATTCTCGTCTTGGGATAAGCCCGTGAATATCAAATACCTCCCCAATGAATGTTTTCTTTATGAGTCATCAAATGCATCCAATATGGTAGTATATATATTCATAACATTCCTTTATTATGGGAGTATAAACATTCAAAAAAAAATCCACCATGTGACTATACATATTCATTGAAATCCTAGAGCTAAGAACACCATATTACACAAGACCATAGATACCATGACAAATTGTAGGGGCCCAATAGATCACATTCCACTATCCCCCACATAATGACCCCCCACCAAGATATTATGTGGTGGTCAACCAATTTATCTATGATCAAAATCCATGGTAGCCTGATTAGTACCAAATTACTCCCCAATAAGGGTGTTCCATGTCTTTGTTATGGCCTATAAGCATCACATATAACCTCCAGAAAAGATGTTTCAATATCTATTGTATATTCCCTATATGTATTTCAGATAACCTCCCTAATGAATGTTTCTATTAAATCATCAAAAAAACCCATGGTGTATATCATATCAGGAAACAGTATAAAATTATAAATGTGGACTTCCATATTCCCACCCATCTACGAAACCCATGGTAAGACTCCCCAGAGTGTGACCTAGCTTTTCATGGTTTAGCCAGTCTAAATAGTGGTATAGAGTTATAAGGGGGAACCCAAAGTAACCTATACCCATTTATATTTTTGCGATCTCACTATGGTCATATGTTGCATAGAACCTACTATGGTACCATTGATATTAGTATATTAAATGCAATTTCATATGAATCATTATTATTGGTCATGATTATGGGTCATCACTAGATCACATTGGGTGGCACATCACTCAATGTCATTAATATGGTTTCATGGCCTTTTTGGCTATATGCCCCCTATAAGGTTAACAAACCATATATGGCCCATGAACTGTCTTAGTCATTTAGTCTCACTAGTTTAATCCACTAGAAAAACCTTAACTCGATATACCTAAGTTCCATCAACATAGTCCTATACATGGGTTGAAAATCCATAATAGGTCTGACCAGACCTCTCTGGTGGTATGAAGGTCACATGGTATCTCCATGGTCCCACTAGACGTTCATGGTCCCATCATTTCAATTCATAGAGACCCTTCCTCAAGGGGAGATACAAGATCATATATTAGGGCTACTACATCATAGTGGATTCATTCTCACCTCAAAAGTGGCTTTAAGAAACCTATAATCTCAAATTTTCTAGCCTCAACCATCAGTGGTTGATGTTTCAATCCAACATGGTTGGGTGCCATGGGAACCTTGGGGATCATTTATTTTAATTATATTATAAAATTTAATTAAAATAATCCTTTGAACTTAATTAATATAGGAATAATTCTCAATGGAATTCCCATGATTCTTCATAAAAATAATCAAAACATAAATTCCATATCATAGGTATGAATGCCCACCTACATTTTCTTAAAACATTATCAATTTATCACCTGGTGTCACTAGAAGAATCATAGGCCAGTCCATAAATATTTTTCATCATCCAAATAATTTTAATCCATGTCTTTCAAACTAACACTAGAATTAATTATGTACAATCACATTAAAATTATCTAATTAATTCCAAAAAAATTATAAAGCGTTAATTTATTTAATCCAAACTGGTATGATTAAAAAATTCTCACCAGCTAATATAGTCATGTTTGATCTATGACCATCCTCTTGAAATCATCCCATGGATTAGCCCTGACCATGAACTAATAAAACTACCTAACCAACATCGTTAAGACAAATATTATCTTAATTTAAATTAACCTATAAATTATTAAAAATAAATATCCTTTATTACATAACTTAATGAAAGTACACATGAAGAAGTTTGGACAAAATTTAAGGACACACTCTTCTAAATAATAATGGAGGCCCCATCATTTGTGTCTAATTTAATATTATTGTAGTGTAATCAAAACCAAAAATAACATAACTGGGGATAATATGTTTAGAGTAGAAGGAAGGAGTGAGATAATGGATGGTGTTATAGTTAGAATAATACATTAAATCCACTAAAAATTGTGGTGAAGGTACCCCAAATTGAGTGGAATGGGGAGAGGCAGTGGGTATCTAGCCACTGGCCATGTAGAAAAAATAGCAGCATAAGGGTGTTCCCCACTACTAAATAATCAATATAGGAAAATGTAAATTTTTTTTACTGAAAATACCCAAAGGCTTATGGGTTGAGGAACTACATAGATAGTGTTTATAGATGTAGAGGGTCTTTCTATCAATATCCACCAATGATTCAGTGGATACCACTATCTATTCGGTGATGTGTATCATTACCAGCTACATTAGACACCATGTATCCTCTTAACCCCTCTCAATCCCCCTAGATGAATCATGATCCTATATCTATGTATTTAACACCTCCATTATGGTTTCAAAGTCTCAAAACCTAGTTTGAAATAAGTCATCTCAATTTTATTAGACGACTAAATGAAAATTCAAACTTCTACTGAATTTCAAAATGCCCTTATAGACATCGTGTTATAAAAATCTTCTACTAATAGTATATTCATTTCTGGAAATAATATTTTTGTTTTATATATTGCGTATTAGATAAAATATTTTACTTATGTATTTGTATCCAAACATAGTAATAAAATAAGTTCATATTGATTACAAGAGTGAAATAGATCTTCATGTTACATATAGAGAATGACTCATACTTCAGTTATCAATGATCCTAACTTCAATTTTTCATATGGAATGACTATTTATTTACATAACACATGTTACTATAATCATTTTCTCAGTGTTTTTTTACATATAATGATTTTTTATTTTGTATTTGGAATAAATTTATTATGGGATACCATCATTAATTAATAGTTTTACTATATTTGAATCACATATTTTATTTATTGGAAATTAATGATGAATGAAAATTATATGACTAAAATAACACAAATCAGTTGAAATATAATACATATTCATCAAATACTAGAATAAAATGTCTAGGATATACCATGCAAGCAATTTATACTCAATTGAGCTAAAACTATTTGGTATTTGACTAGATTTATTATCAAATATAAAATAAAGAATCATTTTTATTAATGTTTATAAATCTATAAATCCACTATAATATGTCCTACAAAATTAATGTTAACTATTTCATGTTGATGTTAGAGTTAGTTTTTCAAAATTATTTATATTTACTTAATATATTTAAGGAATACAATTTTATATAATGAATATACCTTGTCAGAATAAAAAATATTTTTCTTGAAGATTCTTTAAATAATATTGTAACCAAGAATTAATCATTCATTACAATGTGAAGTGGATTTTTTGTTGAACTAAAATTATTTATACACATTTCGATCAATAGGTTAGTAAATGGAGGTTCAATAATGAGTCTTATAAGTTTTCAAGAAAATAAAAATATTTCTAAGTCATGACTAAAAAATTAAAAAAATTAACCCTTAACCATATGATAATTATAATGACAAATGGATATCATATAAATTATAATATGAATAAAATCCATTATGTTATAAATACATGTGGTTAGATGTAATAATTTTCTTATGTTTAATTAAAGAAAAAACATGATTTGAGAAAAATATAAAGTGTGTCTTAGTTAATTATCCTATATGATTCTAAGGATATTATATAAATCCTTAAAATATAAATGTAATAGTCATGTAAATGGATATATTACTATAAAATAGTGAACATATTTATTTGAGATAGTGGGATCAAGACAGACATGGATAGTTTTATGACTTATGTGGTATAAGTTGTTAGAATAAGATCAATTTATGTGTTCTTAAAAATGATTTTTCTATAGACACGTACTAATAAGGAATGAAAAAACTAATGTATGATTATTTCATAATCACCAGTTTGGTGATATATTATTCATTGATAATAATAAATCACTATTACATTAATAAGGAATATGTTTAAAATAATAATAAAATGGATAATGGTTTATAATTAAATAATGGATTCCATTTACCAAAGTCATGTATGTATTCTTGTAAATTTTCTATTTGATGTAATGTCTATAGGGTCAGCCTGGGTGTTCAAGAGGTAACAAAAGATATTTGGTAAATGTTTTACCTAAATTAAAAATATTACTTCATAAAGGCATAATATTAGATAATGTTTGACTATGTTAAATGCTTTTTAGTAATTGTAATACTAAAATCCATTTGAAATAAGATCCCAATTATAATTTTCCATGATTTATATATTGGGATGTTTAAAATCAGAACTGAGAAATTATGAAAGATATATTCATGATGTAATCAGTTGTGTTAGAAACATAAAAATTAAATAATATAATATAGATACATTAAATATCTATTTATATATCAAAACGAAGATTAAATCAGGGAATGATTAAGTTTACATTTGCTTATAAGAGGTTAGTATGAGAGATATTGTCTTACATGTGATATATGTTGATAACATTTGGATAATTGTTATTAGATTTAATGTCAATTAAAATCCAATGTTGAAAATATTTCTCTAAAGATTTACTTATTTTAAAAAATAAATATTTAGGGATCATTGATCCATTGAGATTGTTGCATGGTATGTTCTTTCAATTTTTATGTACACAAATTTAAAGGGAGTTTTAAATACCGGTTAAAATAATTCAATAGTGAATTTTTTTCTTATGTCACGTGCAATACATCTATACGATAATAAATTTAAAAAACATGAGTTGAGATTAATATAGATAAAATTATTTTTTTCATCAATGATAGATCTATCACATATTTGATGATACATAATAGATTTTATATTTTCAATAAATAGGTTATGGTAAGATAATAAAAAAAATAATTACAGTATTAATGTATGGTAAATAAGTAAGAAAAATACAATAGTACATGATTGTAATTTTACAATACATAATGAATATAAAACACATGTTATTAGGGATTTACAAACTAGTCTTCCTATAGATCACTTGATTTAGTATCATAGTTTGTATATGGTAACAAGAAAGAGAAACTCAGTAATGATTGTGGTTATCATACCTAAAAATTCCATATATTTTTTGTCTTCTAATGTAGCTAAATAAGTTTTTTAAAATACACAATTATTACTTATGGTTCTTGGAATTGTACCAAATAGAATTGTATTATCACAATATAATATAATGAAAATATTAAAACGACAGTACTGGATGAGTTGAAAGGTATATAAAAGAGTATGAATGGAATATACAAAATCATTTTATATCATGAGGGGGTTTTACTCAAGGATTTGAAGTCATAAATAAAAAATTATCTATATAAAAAAATTGGTAAGCTTAATTAATAAATCCATAACATATAAGAATCATTATTTTATATTCTGAGAGCTAAGAAGTAAATAGTTAGAAATTTATATCTGGATAATGTTGGAGTGTTTTAAAATTGGGGTCTCAATAACCAACATGATAAGTACTTTTCAATTACCATTTCTTTTATACAAAGAGTAATGCATGATAGTAAACATAAACATATGTCTTCTGCTCAAGATATACTATACTAGTGGGGCATAGAAGATGTTTGACTGCTATGTGGTGGGGAAACATAAGCATTGGGGATTCTTCTCATGATTATTTCAGATTCTTGTTTTCAGTAAATGATATCTTGATGAATGATCAGTTAGTAAGAATACTACATATTTTATGTTTTATAAGATGTTATTATCTATGAGAATGTGTATTGATATCTCAAAAAGAGATCATTACCACACTGTGTCATTTTATTGAATACACAGATTCATGATATAAACCATGAAATTGATGTTTTCTTAATGTATGTAACTTTTTGTATGTCATTGGTTGTACATAATTGATTTATTAAACAAGACATTATTTTCCACCCCAAAATGAAAAGAGATTTATTTTTTTAGTTTTTTGTGATGGTAGTGCATTGAAAAAATCTATATTTGTTGTAGAAAAACTAAAATATATACAATAAATTCAATAAAGGATATATATATATAATTAATGTATGATAAAAAATATATTCATCCAGATTTATTATATAACAAGAGTTAAAGAGATTATATTACACATAATATGTCCGAATGAGGATTTAATATATATGAATTATCCTTATCTCTTTTGGTTGCATAACGTGTTAGTAGATACAAAATTTTTTTTAAATATGATTCACTACTATTTTGATAAGGGCCTTATGGGTCACATAAAAAATATATTGACAACTTCTACCAATTTGGATAAATTGATGTTTATGTTGAAGTGGGCCCCATGTGTGGGGGTTGTTAAACATTCAATTGTGAGAGATTATAAGTACTTCAATTCAATTATATTAATATTGTTGATAATGACGATAATTGAATTTACTTCTCTTGTAATTGAAAATTTATTTCTTTAAAATATTTAATATGAGAATATATTAATTTCTAAGGATCATAACATGTTAAATGGTCGTTAAATAATTTCATCAGTAAATTGAGGAGTGAGTGGATTGTACTTCATCACATGATATTTAATAATGTCACTACAAATTGGAAAAATATTTTTGCTATTTTTGAATCATTTATATAGTTATTTGTTTTGTTTTAGGTCATTTTATCAGTTTTGACTTGTATTAGGTATTAATTGAAATTTTAGAGAGTTAAAATTAATGATTTATCCTTATCTTTATGAATGAAGATGAACTTAAACCATTTGCAATATTTTTCACTCTTTCAAGTTATCCGTCATTTTTTAGAGGAAAAAATGATAGAATACCAATCATGGATTGATTAAATTTAAAAAAATGATCAATCCTTCTTAACTCCATTGAAGGAGTTTTATGATGAAAATTTTTTCATTTATTGTTACACATGGAAATTGTAGAGTGATGATAAATTTGTTTTGGTGGATATGTGCATGAAATAGATGGATTATATATTGAATCTATTAAACTGTATGACAAACACGATGAGTTGATTACATCATCTTTAGATTAATGAATCTGGTATATTTTAAATGGTGTTCTTCGTACGTATAATTTATTCACATGATCCAGGGGTAAACCTATACATGATATTTTAGAATTATAATTATGATTTTATGGATTAAAATATTTGAATATAATAGTCATGAATCATTATTTTTTCTAAGGATCCCTAAATACCTTCCTCCACATCACTGGTTTTTCAGATATCCATATGTATTAAATCCCTTTTATAATAAATCATAACTCCAAAATCCAAAATATACACAAATATTACATATTATGAAGTCAATATACTAAAATCACAATCAGTAGACTATCTATGTTATCTTCATATAACTATTGGTTTTTAGATTACAAAAATATTTTCTCAATAATGACCATAACAAAAGAGTTTAAGTATGGATGAAAAATATAGTTCATAAGAGCTATAATTAACATTAGTTCATTTTTCATATTGAATAGAATAAAAAGGGACTCATATAGCTAATATTTTCTCTAGAATGGAAGCTTAATTATATATTCTACCATGACATATAACCAATGGTTTCCAAATCATATGTAAATATTGGAGAACTATCAGGAACCCCATAACTAATACATAAATTCATCTACCTTCAGTAATTGATACATGATATTCATCATATCATGGTTCACATTAAATAAATAAATGGATTAATTTAGGAAACTATGATCCTTACTCGTGAATAAAATTGGATCTATCAAATGAGAGGAACCTACTGAATAATCCCTTGTCCTCTAGGTCCTCAAAAAAACTAAACTCAACTATCTCAATAAGGGTAGTTCTATTTGATAATGTTGTATTTATATAAGTTCTATATACAACATATTATCTCACAGTAAAATAATTTCTATAAAATGATAAAACTGTAAATTATCATATAAAAAATTATCCTTCAAATAGTATATTATTAGAATAAATGTAGCAAGAACTGCCACAAGATCCACTATACAAACCATCCCCTCCATATGGGTTATAATTGTTCCCATGTTACTGAGTTCATGTCCCTTTGTAGATGAATCCATATCTAATTATCCCAAGATAATTTACTCCTTTCCCTTGGGGGGGGGGTTGGGTAAAATAAACCTCCCATTGATAGAAATTGATGTGATCTTAGAACTATGTTGACCAATAAAACATGGAGATGACTTTAAATATTATCAATTAAAGAATAATGAATTTAAATAAGTTTCTATATCCCTTAATAACTAAGAAACATGTTGATAACCTCTAAATTCAATGTAACCTAATTTGAATAGGTGTATCACGATCCAAAATTCTAAGGGATAACTCCATGGAAAAATAAACCAGAAGTATCCCTTTAATGATTGATGGGCCATATGATCCATTTCATAAAACATGGTCATAATAATAAAAAATACTTATATTGATACAGTGAAACTAGCCTCAAGATCCATATATTGACTGATGAACTCTCTTGTATGTTATTTGTTACTATAGATACCACTGAAATCCTCATCCTTCTTTGGGGTGTGATCTCTTAGTTAAATAAATTTATTTATCTAAGTTCCCCTTTACCATGAACATGTCTTATATTTATAACAAGAACCTATACCTAAACCCAACCGATATATCCCCAAATAGAAGTGTGTGACCCATCCCACCACATACCTAGAACTTGTCTGATTGAATCTTTGAAATAATTCAAAAATTTCAATCATTTGTTTACTAAAAAAATTGGTAAAATAATCATGTATATTGAAGAAACAAACCCTATAGCTTCCTAGAATATCCAAAATTTCCTTACATAATATTATCCAACAAACTTTTCTGATTATTCGAGGAGAAACCAACAGTTTCACTAAAAATTTCATATCCATCCCCTAGAAAATGAAAACATATTTTTAGAAAAAGGCCTCTGTTAAACCCTTCTCGATAGTGAGAGTCTTTAAAAACACATTTGAATAATACATATTTTTCAATTTACTATAATAATTTTTATTCTTCATTTCTCGGTATATCTCAAGTATGCATGCAATATGGGACTCATTTCTAGACACCAATTGATAAAAACACAAAAACACGATAAAGCGGGTATCATAGTCCATCATATACTTTATACACTATTTTATCTCAATAATAACTTCTATATAGTCTGTATTCAATGGAACAAGTAACAAATCCTTAATGAATATGTATTTTATTGACACTCATTACACAAACTCATGCCTCTTGGACTATACCCCAACATCTAGCCATCTCTCATTAGCTTATTGAATAATATAGACTGATAGCTTCACCTTCCAATCATCAGGAATCTTTGACAACTCAAATATACCATCAATCCCCTCAATCATGTCCATGGAATCATGTGGACCACATATTTTTTTATGAAATAAAATATAATTAATCTATATTTATATATAAAAATCTATTATCTTTTGTTTAGCTTGATGTGAAACTCTTCCACTACATGGAATTATATGAAACATTCATGGATTAAGATGGTCTACAGCATGAAGAACCAAAATATCTATATAATCATTCTCGAAACCACCCATGTAACCATTCCTAAGTATAAAATGAAAATTCTTATACCTAAAAAATATCATTAATCTAATCTAAGAGTTACACCACAAGATTTAATCATGAGGTAATTTTCTAGAATTCAAAAATATAAAATTTTAATCTATCGTAACATATTAAATATTAATAAAATTTAAGTAATTATATGGAAGACACATTCAAAACAGCCCCAAGAGACACTCACAAAGGGTATACATATTACCATTAATTAAAAAACCCCTCTTGTTGTAAAAGTGGGTTCTATAGACCTAACATGAATATTTATTTTGATTACCTTTACATGTATAATGATTGACATATATATGTATTTATTTAATTATTTCCATAATAGTGTTTATAGTATTACATCTCCTATTTACATGGTAGTGTCCTTATATTATGTGTAATATCAAAAGGTTATTGTAGTGTCCAACTATAGTGATAACCTCAAGATACAATGATAGAAATCATAAATATATACTTCATATGGTCTAGAAAGTCTATACTAGCATGACATATATGATGTCAGATTATCAGTTCATGGGGGCTCATAATCATTGATACTTATTCTCATGATGTTCAAGCTTGGTGATCTCTAGTAGTGAGATAATTAGGATAGGTCAAAAAATTGGAATACCACATATTTCTAGTGTCATTGATCATTCTTATCTATGAACAAGTATATCGGTTTCCAAACTGGTGGTCATTATCAGTGTATAAAATTTGATAGCATACTTTGATGAAAGGTGAAAACCTTGATAATGATATTGTGGTGAGGTAGTTTGTGTTGCGTTATTTATTAGTAGTATGGCGTTGGTTGAACGATAAAGATATATTTTTTTCATCTAAAATGAGGAAGAGATATCTCAGGGTCCAAATTACACTATGATAGTTGATCCTTCATAAATACATGGCATTAGAACAAAAAGGTAAATCCGATAAGTGAGGTGTCAAAATATTTAATTTAGTAAAAGGATGATGACACATGTGCATGTCCTTCTTTATCAGATATCACTACATAAAGAGATTATATTACATAGTAAGTGTTCGTAGGAGGAATTCATAGCTATGAAATTACATATCTTTTTAGGGTACACTATGGGTTGCTTGACTCCACTCTTGGTCTATGGGTTGGACTCGCAACTATTTAGATAAAGACCTAGAGGGTCACACACATAACGTATCCATAAGTTCCACACAATCTAATGAATTGGAGTTTAGTACATAATGGGCCCCATGTGTGGGGGTGGTTGAACATCTGAGTATAAAAAATTGCAATTAAATTTAATTCAATTATATTATTCATGTTTATAATAATTATGATTGAATTAATTTGACAAGGTATTCACAAATTGTCTAGTCATAAAAGTGAATATGAGAAAAATATAATTTTTTGAATGAATATGGGATGTTCAAGGATCGTTATATTGTTTAGAGAGCATATAGGTCGATTTAATGGTTTTTATTTAATCATGTAACATTTTTTAATGATACATGTGTGTGATAAAATTTTTATCACATTTATTAAAAGTTTATTAATTCACACATGTTTTCAAAGGTATAAAATGAAGGTTATTACCTTACAGAGACTAATGTGAATGTTCAGAATGTATAACCTATGTATAAAATCTCATTTTAGCCTCTTAAATTATATGATCCACAACTTTATCAAATTTAGAGAGATAAAATATCATCTCCTATCCACTCATGTTCATAGAGAGAGATTCTGGAAGAAAAAAAGGCTCCGATCGATACCACTTTCTTGATCGAGTCTGCATTCTTTAGGCTATCGAAGGGACATCGTGATGATCATAGATTTTCTACTATAGAAAATATTAATCATTGATAGATGATCTTGTAATTTTGGAGCACATGTGGTTGATCAAGAGGAAATCTTGTTTGGCATCTTACAGCCACAAGACATCGACGACCAGCGAATCAAACTGACAACATCAAAAAAATGAATTATGATTTATGATTCAGTTTAGTTGTATTTTCCATGATTAAATTGAATTATACGTGATCCTTTTAGAAATAAATGAATGATGTTAAGTGTATTCTATGTTTTTAACATGAATTAAACCCCAAAATTTTTAAATTTTGAATGCATTAATGATTGCACAATGCCTGAGGTTCCTTCAATGTTAATAGAGAAAAAAATGTAATTATTTAAGTAGAAATACTAAACGTTCTATTAAATTTTAGATGATTAAGAAAATGGAATTTGATACTATCACAAAAAAACTAACGGCTAGTCAATCTGAGTTCGGATCGTGAGTATTTTTCTGATTTCAGAATAACATGTTTTTCATAAAGGTTGCAATGAAAATTATTTTTTTGATATTTTTTCATTATATTAGTGGTCATCATTGTGATGGATCATTAACCAGAGAACAACGTAAGAACATTTCATGGTAAACTAATAATCTAGAATCTAGTTGGGTAGTTCATTTCCAAGAATATCATTCAAAAGAATCTTTTCTAATTAAATAGATAATGCTTCCCTTAGAACCTAGTTTGAAGATTCTCATAGAAGCCTGTTTAAATAAATGGATAGAAATTCTCATGGAAGCTAGTAAAAATCTTCTCAAAGAATCTAGTTTTAAGATTATCATGGAATATTCATTAATTAAAGGGAAAACACTTCCTACAGAATATTATTTAATGCTTCTCATTGAAGATTCTTTAATTAAATGTTGAATGCTTCCCTTAAAATCTTATTCGGAGTTTTTTTATGGAATATTAAATAAAATAATTATATAAAATGGGAAATAATCTATTGTAATATTGTTATATATATATATCCATTAAATGAATACCCTATCTAGGGTCAGAGCATTCTGGTTTAGGTCTAATCAGCCTGACCCTTTTGACCAGAAACTAGTCCTATATTAATTTTTGGGGATGTGATTTTGGCCCAAATAGACCCAAAAATTTATAAATAAAATTTCAAATGATAAATTTACTGTTCTAGGATTTAAAAAAATTATTATGGTTATTGTGTTACATATTGATAATTAATTAAATTATTTTAATTCAAGTTAGAACATTAAAAATTCACTCAAGTTTAATTTTATCAAATTTAATTTTTCCATATGCAATATGATTACATGTTTATTGATCGTGAGTTGAGACTGACCCATTCATGTTTAGTTTATTATTTATTCAATTTAATTAGTGAATTAATGTTTTATAAAATTTAGAAATTATTTTATTTTGATGATATGTGCATCATCCCTCCATGTTTAATTAGTATAAAAGAATGTGTGTCAGAATTTATGTTCTAAAAATGTAATTTCTCATCTCAGGTTCCCCTCACCTGCGTTTGAGTATACATTGTAAAAATTTGAGTTGTTCATGATGACACTGTTGAATTTGAGAGCCAGCATAGTCATAACTAGTGGAATGAATGGGAGTTGTAGGTGCTGCATTTGTAGGTATTGCCTTAAGGAATTCCCCTTAGGTATTAGTTAATCCAATATATTCTCGATGGACTAAGCAATAGTTAATTTCTCATTATCATGTCATTATTTATTTATTTCATCATGTGCATGGTTTCATATTTTTATATTTTTTTTTTATTATTCATGATGGCATGGTATTGTAATAAACAATCATGGAATGATAAAATGAAAATGTATGATGAATGTTTACTATTTAAGAACATGGTTAAGATGTGAGTGTGATCATATAGAACAAGTGTTTTAAATAGAAATGGATTAAATTCCTCAATATTAAATTAAAAAATCCCTCAAACAAAATATTAAGTTCTTAAATTCATACCATCTATCAAATTTGAGAAAAACCGGGTGTATGGGGTGATCGGTCAGCAAATGATGAGGGTTGAATCTACAACTAGGGATGTATAGTGCGAGTGGTGGGTTGAATTAACTAATTTTTCAATCAATGGAATAGCCAAAGATATATTTTTGAAACATTATAGGCGAAGAGTTGAGAAAAGAAAAAAAAATCATTGCATGAGATGGGACTAAACTAAACAGAATATGGAGCCATGAGTTAATGTTGTTGGCCAGATTAGTTCCTACATTAGACTACCCATGTAGTAGTGTAACAAATACTTTAAGACTATTGGGAGAGGATCAAGGGTCCTTTCCTCTATAATTTTCAAGAGATCGAGAATTCATATTCTAGTACAGAGAGTTATCATACTTTGAAAAAATAGTGGGAGACATTTAATATAAATAATTTGAATGTGTCTACAATTAATCTAGATAAAATTACATTCTGCAGGATTTTATTTTGTCAAAAAATGGAAAAAAATACCACAAGTACACTGTGAAAAATAATGAAAAAATAAAATGTCTTATCCAGTAGTAATTTCAATGTTAAGTAAATTTTCTTGATCAAAGTACTACAGAATATTCAATTCAATGTGTTGGTGTCCCCAATACCTGTTAAATTACCTCGGGATGAAAGGGTATAAAAATTAATTCATCTGAATCATGTGTCATTTATATGGTGGTTATTTCATAATTCTACCATCAACGTTTGATATGAACTATGGATACAACATCAAGTCATGGATGATATTACATGTTTCCTCATCTGAGAGAAGTTTTCATGGAAAAAAATAAGCACATATATGAATAGGTCATGATTAAACTGTATCAGTTTAAATTTAAGGGTGGAGTATGATGTTTCAATACATCATATTCTAATATAAAGTTTTCCCATTTTCTGTAGTTTCATTTATGATTAAAATAATATTATGGATAAAATGATTTACTAACTCCTTGGAAAGGTTATCCAAGAATTAATAACATAAAAAGTGTTTAATAATTAGTTCTTATATTATAAAAGTTTAAATAAAATGGGAAATGAAAAATTGAATTTTTCAACCTAACGGAATCTTCATAATTCCCTTATAAGAAAGAGGTATTAAACATGTCATTGTTTTCATCACATATCATGAAAAATATACATACAAATTTAAATGAAATATACTAAAGTGAATAACAATGTAGTCAATTCATGAGAAATTTTAATAAAAATTAAGTATTGTTCTAGTTTTTCTTCTTTGGTATTAAATGAAATGTTATTGTCACATTGTTGTTTTTTGATATAGTAACCATGTCTGTAATGAAATGTTACTATAAGTAATGTCTTCTCTCCAAGAAGCTGAGAAAAGAGTGATTCATAAATTAGTGGTGAGAAGTACAGAACATATATATTTATAAGATTGTTGATTCTAGTTGAACATTTGGAGTATAACCAAAATCATTAATCTCATGTTTCTATTAGACAAAAGGTGAAATTGTTCTAGTTTTGGAATGAATGTTGTTTGTGGTCATGAATAATCTAGTCATAGTTCAGGGATACATGAATAATTGGAAATACATGATTATTATACAATATAAGACTAATATTCCCAATTGTGGAAATAAAAATACGTAGTGAAGTGAAGCTAAATAGTTTTAAAGGAAATACTTAGTATGGTTTAAGAATAATTGGAGTTACAGACCTTATGCACTATCGACAAACTAATGAAATTAGTTTTTGAAAATGAAAACTTTGGAAATAGTGATAATCCACAAAGATTTCAGAACTTGTGTAGGTGGAGGGCGTGAACTATTACACAGTTAAGATAGTGGTAAGTATACATTATCATATTCTATTATGCACTTGAGGAATGTAAAAGTGAAGTGTTCCATATGCTTGGACATAAGATAATAGAGGTTTTATATTGTATACCAATGAATATCTAGATCATGAATTTACCAATCAATATAATATAGCATTGATAAAATTCTAAATGCACATTAACTTATACACATCAAATCATTGATGACAATAAATAGGATTAATGATGATTCTTTCATATTAACTTTTTTCAATAAAATGTAGCATGTATCAATTTCAAAATTCATATTTAGTTATAGACAATTGATTCATTATGTATGTAATAAGAGAATCAATGTTTATACTTATACCTTGTAGAATCTTGAAATTTTAAAGACGTGATTTGAAAATATAAATTTTGTCCCATAACCATATGTAAACTGTTAGGAAAAATTGATATCATCTGTGTTTTAGTATGATTTATATCCATTATTTCATAAGAACATGATTTTAGACGCAAAGAGTCTATTAAGATGTAAATGAACTAATATTAAATAAAAACAAAAAGTGCATCTATGGTAATCATCCTAATGGTTTCTATGAATATTAAAAAATCTCAAAATTTGAAAAGATATAGTTATGTTATAGACTATATTTCTATAAAAGGGATTACATTTCTATTAGATATAGTGGGAGAAATATTGACTTGGTATTACTAAATGCGAGACTTGCACAAATGGTCGACATAGGAACTAGTTCCATAAGAGAATGTGGAAGTGGAATGTCGTAGAGACACAAACAATGTAGTAAGGATAGAACCATTGTGATGATTTAATATTCACCGAGATCAGTGATAAATTATTCACTGAGAATAATGATTTATATAATTAAAAAAGAATATGAAATTTATCTATGATTAAAAATACTAATTAAAATTCAATAATGTATTCCATGTATCGCAGTACAAGAGGCTTACTAATTTGTATACTTTGGTAGGTATTCAAATGATATTATTCATGGATGGTACGTGTGGGGTTCTAATAATGATAAATTGGTTATATTAAGTCACTATGCATTAATCCATTAGTATTTTACATGAAATCACTAATTTCTATGATCATTTTACTGAGTATTTGATGTGAAGACCACCAATCATGGAAGAAGACTATACAATGATACCAGAATGGGATGGTGACATCATATAATTCCAATAAGAGTGAAAGTTATTAAATTCCATTCAGGATTAATGTAAGAAATAATATTATTTAATATTAATTTAGAACGGAAATTTTTTATATGTCTACAAGAGGATAGTGGGAGCACTTTTTTCCATGTTAAAATATGTTTTTTTTCATATTGAAAATAGTTTTTGGTCCTATAGTTTGTTAACTCCAAACTAAAATAAACTCTCTAGAGATTGGATTAATGTAATAACAATAATTCTAGGGAATGAGATGTACTAAGGGAGATATAATAGTTTCATAGACGTAGTCAATCATACATATATTGAAATGGTATTAAAAATACAAGTTGGAACATTTCAATAGAGAATTGTTACTAGTGTCACATGGAATTTGTGTTTCTAAGTATTCATTGCTAGGATATTAGATGAAATTCATATTATGTTTTGAATTACATATTCTTTAGTAATTTATTAATCACAGATTCCATGATGTTTACAAGAATTGATATTATAATGATATACATTGTAGTAGAAAAATATCAGTTGTATCCAGGAGAACTACAAGGGAAGTAGTCAGAACTATTAGACTTTACTTTAGAATGTACAAAATATATGTACCTAGTAAGTGGAGAGGAAAGGATACTAGTTTTGAGGGAACAAAAAAGTATTCCTTGGATCAGTTTGATCTAATATCGCAGTAAGGAAAATTTAATGAGTAGGAAAACATCATTCATGTTTGAGGTTTCCATATCTCTAAGTACCGAGTTTGGTGCGTCTTATGAGGGAACTATGAAATAGTGAAATTTATGAAACATTGTGGTTCATGTTTTAGGAATAACACATACAATGTAGATAGTAACATTATATAAATTATGAAACTCTAACTATCCATGATTTCATCTTTATGTAGCGGAAAAAAGGAATTTACCTAGGGATTACATCTACTGATAAGTTATACTCATGGGGATGAGGTCACACTTGGCATAATAGCTAGGTAATGTAAATGAGGAAGACCCTATACTGAAACCATATCTCAAAAGAAACATGATCATGACCATGTGAGAGCTAACAAGGATGATTAGAAAGTTGGATTTAGTGAAAGCGAGAGTGTTGTAAAAGTGAGTTCCCTATACCCAACTTAAACAATACTTTTGATTACCAATTAAAGTATAAAGATTGATTTATATATTTGTTTATTTAATTCATACCAAAATAGTTGGGATATTTTTTTATCCCTTATTTAAATAGTAATGTCTGTAGATAATCTATTGTATTAATAGTCTATAGTAGTTCCCAGCTTCATTGAGAACCTCTAGAATCTATTATAGTAATCTTAAATAGATATTTATTATGGTCTAGATCCATCAAACTAACAAGACACATATGATGTTAGACTATTCGGTCATGGGGTACCATAATCACTGAGGCATTGTCTCATGTTGTTTGTATGTTTTCATCTTTTGTAGTGAGATCATCAGTACAGAACTGCCAATAGGAACACCACATGTTTCAGGTTTCATTGGTTATATTTATCAACGAATATATGTATTGGTTTCCAGACATGAGATAATTATTTATGTGTTTTATTTGATCGTGTACTTTAATAAAAGTTTAAAACCATGATAATGTTATCTTGGCGAGGTAGTTTTTGTTGGGTGCATCATTGGTGGAATGAAATTGTATGAATGATCAAGATGTGTTTTTTATCTTCCAAGATGCGGAATAGAAATCTTATGGGCTCAGGTAGACTAGGATGGTAGTAACTTCAAAAATCAATTGACAAGGTACAAGAAGGTAAATTTGTCTAGTAGGGTCATGAAATATATAAAGTAATAAAATGATAATGACACAAGTGTGTATCAAACGTCAAGAGAAATCACCAGACAAAGATATTATATTACAAAGTATGTGTTACTTGGAGGAAGTCGTAGCTTTGACATTCATAGTCTCATTAGGGGAAATGATTGGTGGATAGACTCTTCACTTGGAATATGGGTTGGACTCACTACTATTAAGATAAGGACCAGGAGGGTAACACACTTAGTGTATCCACCAGTTCCACCTATTCTAATGAATATGACTTTAGGAGAAAGTGGGACCCATTTTTGGTGGATGGTGAATATCATAGTTTAACTGACCTCAATTAAAACAAAATAAATTGTATTAATCAAGTTTGGAATAATTATGATTGAATTTATTACTCATGTTGATCAAAAATTGTTTTTTCATACAAGTAAAAATGAGAAAAATATAATTTCTCGAATGAACATTGGATGTTGAAGGTTTTTTAAATTATTTGGAGAACTTACATGATGATTTAATGGTTTGTATATTATCAAAATAACATTTTATAGTCATACTAGTGAGTGATGAAATATTAGTTACATTTAGGACTACTTTATTAGGTGATACAAGTTTTCAAATTTCTAAAATTAAATTTATCTCCTTTTAGGGAAAAAGTGAAATTTTTATATGTAAAACCTATGTATAAAAGCTCATTTTACACACTTCAATTAAATGCACCAGCATTTTCACGCTTTTAGGGAGATAAAATCTTATACGGTATCCTCTCAAGTTCCTTGAGAGAGATTATGGGAGAATAAAAAGGTCAGATTGATCCTGCATTCTCGATTTATTCCATGTTATTCAGGTGAATGAAGGGATGTTGCAAGGCTCTTTGATATCACATTCTAGAACATGAGAAATTTATATTGACGGTCCGGGAATTTTGGACCATGTGTGGACGATCTGGAGGATGTATTTTTTGGCATCTTACAGCCACGACACATAGATAAAGGGTGAATCAATCCAACATCTTCAAACAAATGAGTTATGGTTTATTCTTTTGTTTAATTGTATTTTTCGTGCTTAAATATAATTATACTTGAACCTTTTCGAAATTTGGGAAATGGTTTAAGTGGATTATATGTTTTTAACATTAATCTGAACCAAAAAATTTTATGTTGTGTGTTATTTAACATTTCTAATGTGCACTTGGTTATTTCAACTATCAACCCAATCCATAATCTTGGACTTCTTTTTCATGAATGTTAGTCATAGTCATATATATCAAAATTACTACTATCTCATATTAAACAAATTATATGTCATCAATAATGTATTTAAGAAAACACCAAATATATTATTTTTTATATTTAATTAATTTAAATCTATATTGATCACATGTAATAAATCTTATGAAATTTGAACCGAAATGCACATTCGTTATGCATGAACTCACCTACTATCACCACCCCAGTTAAAAGTAAAATCCCAAAAACTATGAATTTTGAATACTAATTTAAGAAATGAATGAAACCATAATAGAATAGCCAGAAAATCATTCCGTCCACTCTATTAACCTAAATTTTCACTATACAGGTTCCATAAAAATACAATATTAGATTCTTATAAGAATATCAATCATGCTATCTCCATATTACCAACACCTATTTAGTTGATAAATACAAAAAGGGTGACTATTCCATTTTATAACACCCCATTCTAAATCAATAGGTCTAATATTGGGTGGAAAAAATCATTAACCACATATCCTGGCACGCAAGGGGATATCTAATAGAAAATATGATAATATTCATCTAGTGGGGGAACCATTCCTTCAATATTACATAACAATCATAAATATTAAGTTAAAAGAAAATATGTAACAAAATTATCTTATAAACAATATGGTATGAATGGGGGGTTTAATATCAAAAGGTATATCAATAGTAGGTACAAGAAATTATTTATCCATGTCAAAAGGATTTCGATATGTGATGAGTCAACACTTATGATAAAAAAAGAAGTAAACATTATCTTAGGAATAAAAAAATATATCCCAGAATATGTTATAGGGTCACCTCTGTTATTCATCTAGCTCCACGTACTTATTAAACCAACATGGGGCCCATTCCCTTGGAATGATCTATGATAATAATTCATACAATAACATAGTTTTCCATGTATAGTGTGAGTAATTAACTCATTAGGAAACCACTAATTCATCAATATAATAAGTGAAACATATATATTAGAGTGTATACATTGATGACAAATGTATATAAACCAACATATATCCCATCCAAGTCATCATGTGTGAATGAGGTCTCTATAAAGCCCATCCATAAAAAAATTAGTAAACTTTTGCAAGTAAATGTCATCTAAAAAATAAATTTCATCCAAAAGAACAATAAGTACCCTCTCAATCAAGGTATGTTCCCACATTAATTTCCAATTCATATCCCATATCAGGTCTTAAAATATCAGATCTCTCTTAGGGGAGGTCAGACATCATGCCTCGTGCCAATATCTAGACCTCACCATCTCACTTGGGAATTTTCAAACACAATTTATTAAGAAAAACCCTCTTAGTTAGGTGGAGGTCATACATCAATTCACAAACCATCCCATTTTACTATAAATAGGCCATCCATCATCTTATTGATAACAAAAATTCACTCATGATGGCCCCAATATCCATCATCCGGTTGAATCAAATCAAAACCTAAAATCCTCTATCATGGGATATTGTCAGAACCATCAGTCATAATATACAAATAAATATGATGTAGTATCATCAAAAATTAAATAATTATTGTATGTCACCCACCAGTCCAAAAAAAACATCCCAATCCCAAGGATACCATAAAGATATCTCATCAACTTATTCCTTACTAACCCCTATGGGATTAACATACTATAATTGTCAGATCACGTAGAACCATATCATGTAAAGGGGTTCACTAATCATCCCCAAATACTATCCTGCTAGGTTACTCATGCATCAAACAAGCCTAAACATAACAATTTAGTTCTAATTCACTTGATAAAATGAACAAATCTCAAGAAATAGAATGAGGTGAGATTCACCCATATTTCTTATAAGTACAGTATAGGGGTTCCGTCATATCAATTAAAACCATCCATTACAACTTGATACAAAAAATGGAAATTACATAGTTGAATAACATACATGGATGAATGTATGTTCATACAATTATATATAAATACATTCACAAGGTAAGTATTTCATCCCTTGAGAATATGGTAACACACTCATCAAAGGATTCCTCGTGATTCGATCATTTTAATTATATCTATAATTTAAATAATAGACCTAATAATGAGGAATTTGTGGTGGAAAATATGGAATCGATGTGTAAAATACCTACCAGTTTCAACCAATTTTGTCATTCAAATTGGACCTCCATAAGGAACGAACAATGTTTTTCATCATCGTGGGATGGAAATAAGAAAAAGGGTAACATAAGAACGAAATATGGGGATTATTTCACCCTCAAGAGAAATATTATAAGTTATAAAAAACATATTATCAAATAATGTATTGAAATAATATAGTATATCAAAACAACCAAACCAAAAAGGTAACTACCAACAATATGGAAATAAGGTCTAGATGAATAACTAAAATTCCACAAACATAAAACCAGAATCAACCCATTTCTAAATTTATATTTTAAAAGGTTCTATGTTCATTCCTACCCTACATATTGGGAAGATATTTTAGGAAATTCTTCCTATACATGACAAAATTACCTCTACATCAATCATGGAAATCGAAGGCAAAAAACACACAATGGATAATGTAAGGTGTGAGAAATAATGCTCAAAAGTATTCCATAAATAATATATAAATTTTCTATCTACATGAATCAGTTGGTTATCGTAAATGATACATTCAAAAAATTTAAATAAATCCTTTCATTTTCATAAAAAACCATCCTTTCAATTTCTTTTCAAAATAGTTCCATATAAAAAATTATTGAAGCAATATGAAATAACATTTATCAATAATGAATAATCATGTGAATAAATGTTTTTGAAAAATAAATAATTGTATCAATTTGGAATTAATTATATTAAATGGACATATATGTAATTAATCCATAAAGTACCAGAGTGGAAATTACAACATAAGGGTGTACACAACTCAGATTAAAGAGAAATAGTAGTTAGCATAAGTTAACTCTAATATATTGAAACCACTAACCCATAAAGGGATACCCACTAACAACCTTTAGAATCATGGGGAACTCCCCAAGTAGTATCTAATTCCACTTGGGATCACCTATTTCTACTTTATTTTCAACCCCACGGTTCTCTAGATGTTTTAATACCATTCCATTCAATTAAGCTAAAAAAATTTGGGTTTCCCAAAATATTATTCAAGGTTATTACATTTTATTTTAAGTTCTTGTTTTCATAAAAAAATTATAGTGATACCACATCACATATATTTTTCCGAAAAAATATTCTGAACCATATTTGAGGCATTCCATCATTTAACATTAAGAAACACATGTTTAAATAAAATCTCTTTTGAAAAAAATTAAGATGAAAACAATTCTCAATTTCGCCTCCCATGGATATTAAATCATCAATTACATTAACCAAAAATAGTGGTAAATTAGAAAATCATAGTACATTCCAAAGGATAGGCCAGACGATAGAGACACATACCACAAGAATGACAATAAAAATTCTTCCTTCCAGAATGGTGATGGAAAACATGTTCATCTAGTCTACATGATCCAATATCTATAAGGGCATCACACATGAAAATAGAAAAAACCCAAAAGGCTGAATGATGGAAGAGGAGAACCCAAAACACCTTCCTAGAATGCTAGATTTGGAATCTGAGCAAAAGAAATTACATTGATCAGTTTAATAGATGGTAAACCAAATAAAGAGGCATTTCATAACCCTCATTAAGGGATGAATTTATATAGAGTAACCACTACAATAAGATTTAGAGGAACAATGATCATTCCAAAAAGTTGATACCTCTACCACCATGCTCTAGTGCTACCCACCACAGTGTGGTGGCCTCACTTATGAGATTGGCCGTAGGGACCTTCCATGACAAAGTCCAGATACTAGGAAAATTTTGGAATTCCATGGGATCCACCACACATATTGTTGGGATTTTACTACATAGTGGACATGGGGACACACCTTTGATCCACCATTGGCTACACATGTCCCCATGAATTTTGATCCTATTAATTTCACACATGAAACACACCAGCAAACCAAGACCACCCCCATAGTTGTGGACCTATAAATTTTTCACAGAATGCCTAAAAAGCCATTTTAATCGATATATTATATCAATCTCCACTAAAAATAAAATTAAAAGGGAAAGAGAGGCTTCATACCTAATTACACTAGTCTGGGTGTGACACAGTTGATAAAGGAGATCACTAGTTCCAGAATGTCATTGAATTTACTATTATATTACTCCAATGATGAATGGAACTCCACATAGAAATGAATTCATCTTGAGGGACACATGTATCTAAATATGGGTTATATAATCACATGTAATATAATGGGTTGGAAGGACTATGTAAGAAAGAAATGGATCCCGTTTAGAAATTATGTGGGTTCCCTTAAACAACCACCACCTGGTTCCACTAAATACCAACCCAAAAATGATCACATACTAAATGTCTCTATCATGTAACCCCCCCCCCCCTCGGGGCCCCATTAGGTGTATAGTGACGTTCAAATCATTTTGTGGTTACATTATAGTGTATTAGGTTCTAAGAATATACTATCTAGGTATCAGGTCCATTACAAATACATTTTATCCCTATGGAGAAATTCCTCTCTTTTTCAATCATTTCAAGCCCTAGAACACCAAAAAACATAAAGAATCCAAAATTAATTATTTTACTGACATATATTATCCGAAAATGTATATTTTAAATTTATAAGTTGTTATAAACATTCCTTGTAATAGGTTAAAATCTTCATGAAGAATCTCGAAGGATCCTTTCCAAACATCGCTGGTTTTTGTTCCCACACATCCTAATACCACCCTGAAATATCCTTCTATAAATACGTGCTCCACTAAAAAACATTTGAAAATGGTAATACATACCCTCATAACACCATCTTACACCAGTCGATGATATACACTAGTTACTTCCCAAATGACACATTTTCCTCCATTAGAACATAATAACTATCAAACATGTTCATGAGGTATGGATCATATATTTGGTACTGTGACATGTCAAATACATCATAAACACCTATATGTCATGGATTAATATCCAATTAGAAATAAACAACTCCAATACATTCTTTAATTTCAAATAGATCAATAAACTATGGAATGACATTCTAATATTTTTTTGACCACAGATGCCCCAAATAAGGTATTGCATGTAATATAACATGGTCTCCCATATAAATTTACAAGGTTCATAATATTCATTCATTAAATAGGTTCTTACTACTCTGTGTGGTAATCAAACCTATATGGATTAACTAGACCCACACAGTGGTCTCTTACACCATGTTCATCTAGATCTCCAATGACTCACCTACTCATATTTGTAAATATTTTGAGTGGATGGACCAACCATTATGATACTCAAAGGATCTCATCTAGATCAAATATTTAAATATAACGTTATAAAAAATTTATACCAATCCCACACTGTAATATCATGTTCCATCAATGTCAATCATACACAACCTAAAAATATCCTCAAGTATTTATACCATCATATTGGACTTTCTATATATCTTTAGGGGATATTTTGTATTCAATTACTACTGATTACCTATATCCATCGAAAATACAAAAAAAATATCAATGTAATACACTAATCCTAATCCAATAGAATTCTAATAGGTACCATAGGAAAACACACTATCTCCCACAAGTACAATTTTCCAAGATCATATACCGACTATGTCACTTGTGTACACAATAAGTTTGAAACCATCATCATTCTTTCCACTACCTCCTATAATGAATTTAAACCCCCCGGGTTCCTAGTAATATACATGAAAATTTCCATGGTTACCACTTCCCACTTCTATAATGTTACTGGATGGTGTTATGGTTACCAATATGGTAACTAGTGACTTATCTTTATGCTCTGATTAGTAAGATAACATGTAACAAAACCCACAACATTAATTCTCTTCCCTGCCCAACAGAAATTATGCTTAATTTCATTGAAAATATATGTAAAATATGGATTTAAATACTAACCTAATTCATTATATTACATTATCAAATTTAATCTCTTGGAAGTAGGGACCACCACCTTATTATAGATATAACGAATTCCATTCTCAACCTATGGTCATTTTCAGATTGTGTCACCTCACGTGTTCCCTTCCTAAATAATAATAAAGTCATAATAATGATCCTAAATACCCTTAATAGGCCCCCAAGTTAAGAGGTTGTGGCTACGATTTTAGAGTTCATAACCTTCTAGACCACCAACACCTGGAATTTTCAATTAGATTGTAATTTTATCATCTTCCACTCTACATCATACAGCCACACACCATGCTCATAATTATTCCAATTGACATAATTAATTATAGCATTCCCCATTTAAAGTGTATCCACTATCTCAAAATAGATGTTTTTTAGTAATCCACCCAGCTCATCTTCCATAGATTCATGACCTAGTGAAATAATCTATATCAAAAACTATTGTTCGCAATTTCGAACATAAATGGGTCATTGAAGATATAATGAACAGAACACATTAATTAAGGAAAAAATATCTATCAACATATATGGTTTACTTTTTTTTCTAGTTGTGAGGTCATAGAAGATGAGACCTATAGGTGAATACCAGATCTCCAAATATTATAGTGACTCCCAAAATGACCTAATAAATTGGGTAACAATTCTGTATATCTAGTTGAATCAAAATATTAGAATATTACATCCTCCCTTTGAACTCTTATAATGCCTATTCAAACTGATATATCTTTTCAAAATTTACTCCCTTATTGGTTCGCCTGGAAATTGGTTTTTCCAATTGGGATAAATCCATAATGAACTTCTTATAATACCATGCCAGGCCAAGAAGACTACTAAAATCAAACAAATTCATGTGTATTTCCCAAGACATCATCACCTCTACTTTCCCTTGGTAGACAGATATTTCTTCCTAAAAAATCTTATTCCCATGTATGTTCACCTCTTGAGTCCAAAATTGACAAATTCATTACATAACATAATGTTTTTGGATAAATATTACTAAATATATTCTCTAAATTATAGGAATTCAACAAGTGGGTGTATGAGTATACAATTATAAACTCAATGAATACCATAAAGGAATCTACTAGGGGATGAAAAAATATGTTTCATGAGACCCTTTAATACCATTTTCTCATTCCATTGATCGGAATTAATAAACATTTACTGGTATAAAAAAAATATTCTCTTGAATTCCATTTTTTTAATATCCTCTTCCCTGACCCATAACTAAAGGTAGCCCCACTTCTACTATATTATGGATAATAAGTCATCCCCCCCCCCTTACTCAAAAAAACCAAATATCCTCTAAAATACCTACATGTTCTGCCCTAAAACATGGTTTAGCAATTAATAATACATGAAAACCCTGAGAAACCCTAAACCTATTATGAATTTTGTAATAAGATATCCTTAGGAGCGTAACAAGGATGAATAAATCCCTTTATCATAAGTTCCTCAAGATGAAAATTTATCTTCCTTATCCTGACCATTAACAAATGATAAAAACGTGACGATTTTTTCACTCCACCTCATTGAATTCTTTCATGAAATTGATCTACCATGAAATATGTAAACCTAATAAATCCTATTGTAAATGGTTTTATAACTATTCCAATGATAGAGTATGATTTTTTGGAACAACAACCTAATAAATTTAAAGATTCGTACTCATGACATAAAATATAATGGCTCTAATTTGGAAGAGGTTAGATCCATATGTACATGCTTCCACATCCCACTCTACTATTAAAATGTAAAATATTCCCTTAATAGAGAAATAGATACCCACTTTCAATATATATCAATTTGATACTTGAATCATATTAATTAATCCATCATAAATATAACATCAGTTATCAAAATTCTTATGATAATTAAATCCCACATGTGTTTACATAACCAAAAAACTATGGCCCAAACATGGAGTCCCTATATATAATCCATATTCTTCTTATGAGGTGTATCTATTTCTATAATCCTATTGGATAAATCATTGTACAACCACAAACCAAACACAAATTCAATTGTGATGTAGGATTGTAATGCCAATGTATTGAATATACAACATAATGAATCAAAGAATCCTAAAACATATCTATAATAGTAGATGGACCTTGTTCTCCATTAGTTAGATCTTTGTTCAAAGCATACACTATACCAATATTAGAACTATTAATCATACCACAAAATCCCATGATCGCCTATGGAACTACCCATGAGACTTTTGTGGCTTATTTAGATCATATGACCCTCAACCATCGCAATGAACTCATATCTTAGATAGAGACATTCAATCTTTATGAGGTCCCCCTATCCAAACATGATATGATTTTGTATTCTCGAAAAATCTTCCTGAACCCAACAAAGACATCATCCAATAGAATCACTATAGTTTCCCATCCATACACAAGTAAGGAACTATTTCAACATACAGGAATATATACTATGGAAATTACCAGCCATTCCCCACCAATAGAGTCTAAGGGAAGATGATTTCGTTGAAGGGGGTGATGAATAAAGGAAAATTCTACAATATATAGCACAAACCTAACATAACTCATATATAATCCCATTTCATCCACTAAAAGATGAACAAATGGAAAATCTAGATAATCCACCATGAGTCCTACTAAATTTGGGAAGAGATCATGATGTACTATCCTCCACATAACCCTTTTAAATAGTAAGAACTGTGTGAGCTACATCTAAGAATGTTTCCAGGTTAACCATCATCACCTAATACCTCCCCTATGATCTATGGCCTATCTAAAATATATTTTCCTTATGGGCCTAATTCTCTATTATAAATGGATTAAAATGAAACAACTCAATAAAGAGGGTAGTGTACTCCATCATAAAATGAATTATTATAATTAGAATAACATGAGTGAATCTTGGAATAACTACCTAAGGAAGATGTATTTGATGATCTATCATGATAAATTCTCATTTATCCTAGCATATACCATAATTTTTCACAATCTCTTTTTGGGCCTCAAAATCGTATAGACATCCAAATTAATGAAATTATTTTGTGCCCCATCCTTCTTGAAGACACACTAGATCACCTGAATCCATTCCTTAACATCCCGAGGACCTATCAAGGCTAATAAATCTAGTGAAATTAGAATTTGGATGTACTGAGAAAAATATAACCTAGTGGGATCACCCCCAATGTATATTGACATATTCTACCAACACTTTAACAAACACATCATGAAAATATATATTTGATTCCTTAATTATTAGAACAACCATAGGATAATTTTTAATTTCACACTAATAAACATCTGAAGGTATGACAAGAGAATTTAAATCCTTTAGAATAACCCCAATATTGTACATGGGGGTACAATGTGATGTTATTGATGTTTTATTTTATAAAATCATAAAATATAGATATAGATACTACTTTGAGAGAATAAATCAAATTATAAATTAGGAATTATTAGGGACGTAAAAAAAACATACATATGATCAATTCCATATTATTCTTGTCATAATCACTAGGCATAACCTCCCGTTATATAAAAAAGGCCTAGGCTTATGAAATATTTACCTTCACATTAGTCACAATCACAAATATCAAAATTGTTACATGTTTTTTTAACTGAGCATGATTACAGAAGTACTGTATTTTATAAAAAAAAATTGTTGGAAATTATTTAATTTAATCCAATAGTAATAATATGTAATCAAGTGTATGATATGTAAACCAATTTGTCGAATCATGATGCATTATAAAACCCCCTCTCACCAGCAATGGTAAGAGTAAAATTCCATAAACTGTCAATTCACAATTTCATTTTAAGAAAAGAATGAAACCATAAAATCATAGATTATAAAATTATTCCAACTACCTTGAACATCGAACTTCAGTCATACAAGTATTGTGTTGATACAACCATGTCATCTCACCTGAGTCTCAACCATAATCACTGTTATTCCAATCCCTATGTGGTAAATAATTTGAAAATGGTATTTTATTCTCTATTTTATCACCCCATACCAAATCATATGGAATAAGATAGGGAGGCACATGGCCTCATTTGTGTCTCCCCACATGCAAGAGGCTTCCAACTAGATATGGTTTCTTAATTCATATAGTTGGGATTCTATTCCCTTGGTATGAGGTAACCATCCAAAAAAAATAGTGATATAAAAATAGATAAATAATAAATATTAGAAATTGATAACAAAATATTAATGGGTAAAATGTCATATTCTGTATGCAAATAACGTATATCCAGCCATACATCCCGGTTAAAAGGATCCCCACATGATAATCCTCAACACATGTGATAAAAAGAACAAAATATTATCATAGGGACAAGAATAAACGTTCTACTAGTATATCCTTGAATCACCTAAAATCCATAATAATATCCACATTCCCAAAATCCAAACATTGTGGTGTATGAGTAATTTAAACATCACAACACAACTAATGAATCCATAACATAAGTCTAGTTGGTATATTAGAGTATATTCACTAATAAAAACATGTAAATAACTATAAATACATACAAAAATGGTTATAATGTGCTAATCAGGCCACCATTGAACTAGATTATGCATTTTTCATCTAATTTATGGAAATAAGTGTCATCTCAATACAAGATTACATCCTAGATAATTCTTGGTACCTTTTCACACGAGGCATGATCCAAAATAAAGTGATAATTCATATAACATAGTAATCCACAAAACAACCATTCTCTATAAAATTTTGTTACACATAAAGTCTCAAACCAAGTTGCCACCCAACCATCTCACATAGGGTTGGCCACATATCAAGTGTTGGTCCATTCTCAGTCACTATGGGGGGGGGCTCAATAATGTCCTAGACCATATCCTCTCACTAATTAAGGGACTTAAACCATTTTAATTATCTCAAAAATATCAATTATAGTTGTAAAAATATCCATAATACCTTTCCATCACATCACAAACCACCATTCTCTCACTCAGAAAGGGGTTATAGTCATCTATCTTAATATACATTTAAGCATGTGGTTGGAGCATCGATAATCAGAAAAATATGGACGGTCCCCCAAAAATACAATGAAAATACACATTAAAAACGATACCTATATGATGTCTAACCAACTTATCCCTTATGAAACATTTTATATTACATATATTATCATTTCTCGGGAACCTAAATCCCTCTTAAGTGAAGTGGATCACCTTCCATTCTGAAATACCAACCTATTATGTTACCCAAGCTTCAAATAAGCCTAGACAGATCACTCTAATTATATTTCACCAATTTTAATATCTATAAAACCTTGAGGTTTTATTACATAGTTCTCTATAAATATATTATATTTTATTGATATCATTATTTAAATACAACTATGAGTTTAAAAAAATCATGTTATAATTTTGAAATATTATTAATCAATGTGATAGTCTTCATGTTGACATAGATTTTTGGCTATGAATAAGGAAAAATTTATTCTAAAAAATATATTTTCTACATGTTTAAAATTAATTCATTGGTTATCAATTGATTATACATAGAAATAGTATCATTTAATAGTAAAATATTTTTTTAAAAAAATATGTTTAAAATTTATATCATAATAAATTAAATTAATAAATATTTATTATTTAATTGAATGAAATATATATAATATATATTCAAAAATATTGTTTAATCTTTCATCTAATTTTTTTAGGCATGGGATTAGAATAAATCTTGTATTATGTATAAAAACACATTTGTCAAAACATATTTGTAGGGGTATACACAATTATTTTAAAATAAATTTCATCCTATAATATAAATTTAATATTTTAAAATTAAATTTTTATTCAGGATGAAGGTTATTAAATATGGTAAACAAGCCATTTTATATTTTATCTTTATAAATATTATCCTTGGTATGTATTTTTCAACTTCGTAAGGGTAAATTCTGGTTAGAACATTTGGATAAGGCTGTAAATTTTCTATAAAACATTAATTTATCTGATTTTACTAATGGAGTTCCAAAATTATCATCCATATTTAGAAATTATTTCCACTTGATTCCATTTACATTTAATTATTACCTTAATTTTATTTTATGAGGGAGATAAATATAGAATTCCACTCTTGTGACATTAATAACTCTTATAAATTATCTAAGCATAAAAAGATAATATCTTTGGTTATAAATGGTTATTATAAATATGAACTAATATTTTTATCATGGATATTTATTTTTTATTTTTACTAACAAAATAATTTCCTTTCATTCTTAAACAATTATGATATTGTTTCACTTTAATTAATAGAAAAATTAAATAAATGTTTTTAAAAATATTTTATGTAATAAAATATGGGTGAATTGTTGTTTTCCACTACTTTTTTAGGTAAATTTTAAAAAATAAATATTTTTTAAAAGTATATAGTCTAATTACTGTGTAATACTGATGAAATCAAGTTCAAATTAACTGAATACTTCTATAAATGACATTAATGATATTTTATATTAATTAAAATATTATAAATGATTACCAAATTTATAAAACTTATCTCTCCACCCAATATAATTTGATATGGTTTATAATATCAAGCATGAACCATTTGTGGTTCACAATTTATATTATTGTATCATTACTGACCAATAATTTAAAAAAAATTTGTTATAATTAAAATTTTAAAAATGGTTAGTGGATGTTAATATAATGTGATAAAGGTGAAGACCTCACCAAAACATGAATAAATTTTATTGGATGAAAATATTGTAGTCATAATCATCATATTTTTTAAATTTATCAATTTTTATCACATTAACATGAGAATTAATTTATATTAATTTAATACAGTAAGTAATTCCAAGTGTGACCTTACCTTCCCGTATACAAGGGAACCTCCACTTCTAACTTCCTCAATACATATGAGAAACAAATCCTAAAAATTCACTTCCATAATACCATCCTACATGTGTATCCCACATTATATATCTCATTATCTTTCCAAAATTAAATAATTTTAATGCTTTAGGTGTAATTCATAGAAGGTTTCTCAAGGAAAAGTATAATTATTAACTAATAACATTCAAATTTATTTATTCTTTCACCTCATATAAATAAATGGTATTTATTATAAAATAATTACTTCATTAATTTAATTATTATCATTTTTTTATATATTTTGACACAAATTGTCCATATTATTTCCATCATATTAGAAAATAAAAAATCTCTTGTAGATACGTGTGGACTACCGTCTCCATTAAGTGATTCATTTCCTTTTTCATCACCACTTCACATTGATGTTATAAGGATGTAATTACTAAATATGTATGATATGGTTTGAATAAAAATGATCTTTTTGTGTTTAACTATTATATACCTTTAATTATATCCCTTAAAAATTTGAATCATCACCCAAGCGTACATATAGGACACTGTTTCCATAATGTGATTTATTTTATTTTTCACCAAAACATTATATGAATAGTTATAAAGATACAATGATTAAACATAATACTCATGAAATTATAATCATTCTTTATTTTATATAAGCATTATTAATGTAAAAGGACCATGACTGTCGAACCAAAACATTAATGAAAAATGAAATTGTTATCAAATGGAATAGTGATTTTAATAACAAAATGATAATAAATGTGTGGTAATAAGTTTTATGTAAATCACATTTCATCTTATATTTATGAGTATAATTTTTTAATATATATAATAAATTTAAATTTATTATACAGTAGCTTTTATTACATCCACCGAATGACGATACTTTCAGTAAGGTATTTATGTTTCAATCCCACATTAATAAATATCGGTTATGCTTAAATTTTTATTGAGGAAATTATATGATCCATTTATTATAAATTCTGAATTTTTTTATCATTTGGTCATTTCGTGAATTTTTAAGTTTTAATTTCATTTTATTATATTTATAACTCAAAATTATTTAAAAATATTATTTATAAATGTTATCATTATTTATCCTCTTTCGATTGGAAATAATTTTTCTTCCAAATCCTAGGTTTCTAAAACAAATTAAAGAATATTTTTTGATATTTTATCATGATTGATATAAATTAAAATTCTCACATGTTTTAACTGTTACAAAAAAACTAAAAAAAATTCTTTCAATTTTTTAAACAATGATCTTTTAAAAAATATTCGAAATAAATATTTTTTTTAATGTTTAATACAAGAAACAAATTTCACACTGTACTGACTACTCTATTTTTTAAATAATCTATTATATTTTTTCAAGGTTATTTTCAATGTAATTTTTAATAATATTCATAAAATTTCTTCATTTTAAATACTATATTTTAAAATAAAAATTGTATTTTTATCAAGAAATAATCTAATGATATTTTGAAGATATTTTCCAACGATGATAAAATCCTTTTATGTTATTTATAATATAATATGGATATGATCTCTTGATTCCATCCTTATTATTTTTCAATAAGGTTAATTATTATGATAATTATATGATTATCATTTTCATTATTTTCTTAAGGGGTATTCGTTGATGAACTGAATAAATCTCTATATAACAACTTTATTTTCAATGGGTTATAATATAATGATAAGTTGATTGTTTTTAGATATTATGCAATTCATATTTGTGTTCCTAATTATGTGACTTGTGGGTATATAATTCTATATCCCTCAAAATAATTACATAACTATTTATCACTCATAACATAATTATTGTAAATTATTTTATGTTCTCAATCAACTATTTAATACATGTATGGACACCTTAAACACAACGAGAAATGGGGGGTAATGCCTGATCTGACATAATATTGAAAATTTATTTTGATTTTTGGTCCTATCATATTTTATTTTCCTGATAATTATCCTTAAAATATAATTTTTTTATATGTGTATGATGGTGCCTCACTTTTATGACATGTTTTTATGCATGCGATTTGATATCATAGTTATTTATTTCATTATGATTATTTCTCACTCAAATGAATCATGTATTTTGAAATCATAAAATTTTAGGATGTGACTCTTGATTATGAATAATGATATAATAGTTTTTAACAATTTTAATTATTACCATGATCTAATACCCTTATTTATATATTATTCTTTAATATAATCATCAATTTATAACTCCATTGTTTACCATTAATAAGTATCTCGGGCCCGCCTTTCTTGTGTTTCCTTTTCAAATGTTATGAAAAATGGTTTTATATATGTTATGTAAATAAAGGTATAAGGTTATAATTCATTTATGATGTGTGATGTGTAATATTTATAACTAACATTTTTATGTATCTATTATCCAAATACACTAAGCCATTAAGGATCTGGTGTGGATTGTAATGTTATGTTTTAAATATTAATCTAAAAAGATATAATATTTATGTATTAAAACCTTGGGTTTCCGCATTTGGTATCATAGATGTGTCTATTCAATATTTGGATACTAGTAGTAGTGAACATTGGTTAAAAATAATGAGATAAGTCTATGTATTGGATAAAATCCTCTAGTTTTGGTATAATATAGATTATTTGGGTTTCCTTGTAATACATACATATATGGATGGTATATGTGGGAAAGGGGTTGGCATAGATGCATCATAGGGCAGTAACCTTTAATATAATTGGTTGAGTATATATTTTTCATCATTAATTTCCACAATGAATGTTCCATTGTTTTATAACTAGTTTTACTCTCTCTGGGATATGATTGGGTTATCCAATATTTTTCATATGAACCATTGTGAAATATTTGAGTATATGATGACTATTAATGGCCTAGGATATATATAAGGTGACATAGAATTAAATTATAGAGAAAAGTTTTATATTTCCAATGAATGATTTAGATTATTGACCAATCAAATCATTTATTCTTAATGTTTATTCTATCCATTTTTATTTTTGTAATTGAATTAAGAAGTTGTCATATAGTAGAGGTAGTGATTTTCAAATATTTAATTATACAATTAGATCATATTTATATGAAATATTCCATATCATGAAAACTATTTAGGAATTAAAATTCATATCATTAATGATAATATTTTGAATTTTAAGTGAGAACACCAAATTTCATGGTGATCATATCTCAAGCTTATAGTTCCTCTCTATTTGAAATATGTGGGAATATGCTATGTGATAATATTTTGATTCTACCACTTGTACAATTTCATGTAATTAATGTAATGGATTCAATTTCTTTATATATACCCCATATCAATTTCCCATGAAGGAACATCTCATTTCATACTTTGAACTAACCTATGATAATTTATGGGTGTGAGATTGAATGTGAACATCCAAGGGATATCGATTTTATCTAACTGGACTTAATTATTATACATGAATTGTATTTATCTTATATTTTTAGTGAGAAACTCAAAATTTAGGATATATTTATTTTATGGCATTTTTTAAATATTTGTGAAATAATTTCATAATCTTCTTCTAGATCATGAAATTTCATTTTCAATATAACTCATTCTTGGTGTAAAACCTTTTTCAAAAATTCCTTATAGAATGATAGAAATTGAGATTCATGAATTGAAAAAGAATCTCTAGGATAATCATGTTATTGGATTCATTCAGCCAAGTGAATTACCATGGGGTGAACATGTTATTTTAGTTATGGAAAATAATGGTCAAAGATTCTTTTAATTTATTATAAGTAATTTAAAAAGTTAAATATCGAGAACAAGAATCACCAACCCCATGTTATTGATATTTTTTATCAATTAAATGGAGCATAATTATTTACAAAAATATTTACTTCAATATGGATATAATCATTTTAGATTTAATATTGAGGATATACTGAAGATAGCCATCCATATGAGGTGTGTTTATTGTGAATTTATAGTAATCCTATTTGGATATTCGAAAATACCTACTATATTAAAGGATTTAAAAAATATATTCTTCAGAGAACACCATGATCCATTTTTGTTAGTATTTATATATGATATTATTACATATTCCAAGAGTAAAAAATAACATTAACATCACATGAAAATTATATTGAATGATATAAGGAAAGATATGTTGCATGAAAAATTTACCAACTTGGCTTTATTGATTCACAATGTTTTTTTCTTTGGTCACACAGTCTCGAGTGATGGTATTTTGGTGGATCCTATAAAGATAAATGTTATGGGGCAATGGACTAGACCAAACTCAAAAAATGAAATATATAGTTTTTTTGGGCTATTTGAATAATTCCTATGATTGTAAAAACATTTCTCATAAAATTCTAATACACTTTTCATGTAAACATGGAATGGGTTATGTTCTCATTGAAAGATTAATATGAATAGAATTTCAAGGATATGAACAGATAGTTGGTAAGTAAACTTTTACTAACACTACCTTATAGTGGGTATGGGTATGTAATATATTGTGATTCTCCAAAGAAGTGAATGTTTTATGATCTCTTGTATAATGATAAGAATTTACCATATTCCCCATTCTAATTTACAATTCATTTGAAAAATTACCTAATAAATCCTTTTGAGATGTAAGTGGTAATGTTTATATTGATGATATGGAGTAATTATCTTTAATGAGAATGGTTTGATATATATATATATAATAAAATATTTAATTATATGTTCACATTAATGTAATTATATTTTTTCAAGAGAATATGGTTGTATGTGATTAAATATTATGACTTCTCAATACATTACCTCCTTGGGAAGGAAAAAAATATGGCTGATCCTATTAGTTGGAAGGGCCATTATTGTTTATCAATTTGACGATTTAAAGTGGTGGGATAATTATGGACTTTCATAAAATAGAACATAAAAACATGATTAAATGGTATATATCATATCATTCTCAAATGAATGTTTGATCATCTATCCTTGTGAGGGATAAAGAGATGTAGAAGGAAGATTTCAAACTACAATCAAAGGTGAGATATGTTCCTAAGATCAATCATTATTATGTTTCAATTATAAGGTTCAAGAACCATGTAAGTGTCTCATTGATATATAATTTTAATAAATATATTTTGGATGAGGCTCATACTTTATCATTCTCGATTCTGCCGGGACTTTAAATGATTTGTAGTGATTTAAAATTCTGATTCTATTGGGATAATAAGAAAATAGATATTATAAACTATGTATCTCAATGAATGGTATATAAGAATGTTATGGATGAAATATATAATTATCAGTGTATGTTACAACCATTATCCATATCATAATGGAAATCTGAAATCATCACAATTTATTTGGTCATCAAACTCACTAAAACCTCTAAAGGGAACCACATTATTTGGGTTGTGTTCAATATCTATGTTATGTCAGCGCACATTATTGCTATAACTGAAGATTTATCTCCTAATAAAATTTCTAGAAAATATATTAATTAATTGGTAATTTTTCATGTATTAGCACTCTCAATTTTATTTTTTCAGGACAAAATTTCCATCTCAGTGTTATGAATAAGCCTTTAGTAGGCTCTGGATATTGAGTTGAGGTTCTATGCAGTATAGCATCCTCAAACAAGTGGTCTGTCTGAAAGGAAGTTTCAAAACCTGAAATATATTTTATGATATGTTTTTGTAAATTTTATTGGTGTTTCTATGAACACAGTAGCACTCTAATATATTAAAATTAAAACTATCTTTGATTTTTTATATGCTATGAAACACCAAGCCTTAACGAACCATGAAATATCATTATTTAAATATGACATTTAAATCATATCCATTAAATCGGTGAGAATAAATAGGATAAACCAATTCATGATATATATATATAGATAAAAATAAATATAAATTTATTTATGATATCTTAGTAAATATTCAGGAAAATATTTGTAAAGTAATTTTTTTTTTCAAAAATACGTTTTCTTCAAAAATTGTGTTTTATTGATTTTTGTGATCAAATTTTAAAATCATTATCATCTAATTTTTTAAATTATATTTTATGAAAACAATATAATATTTGAAACTATGGTAACAAAAATATATTACTGTGAAATTCATTTCGTTTTTATGATAATTTTGATTTTTCAATGAATAGTAAAAATTACATATTTGGATTTAAAATTGTTTTTATTAAAGTATGTAAAAAGTAAAATTATTTTATGGATTCAATTTGAAATTTAATAATTATATTATTGTTAAATACCATCCTATTAGGGTCTTTGGAATTAATTTTATAGTCTAATTTGGTATAAACATTTTTTTACATAAAATGCGATTTTTTGGGGAAAAAATATTTTCATTAAATTTTATGTTTTCATATTAAATTATTTTATGATACATTTATAGATTTAATTAGGAAAAATATATTCTATATTTTGAATCAGTAGGTCCATAGTTGGTAAATAGACCCCTTTTTCATTGTGAATAGTAACCATAGTAAATAAATTTCTCCATAATAAAGGTAAAATGAGTAATTATTGTAAAAATATAATACGATAATTTAGAAAAGTGACAAAATTTCATTAATTTATCCAATTGGATGAGTGTATTTTTACAACGTCCTAGTTCTGAAAGCTACCCAGAGGCGCCCCATAACTGGTTGGTCACATGGCCTCAAACGCATTTCCCTGAATGAGAGAGGCTTCCTACTAGCAGCGATGGCCTTGGGCATTATAGTGGGGAAACAATGCCCCCATTGGCAGAGTAACACGACCGAAATAATAGATAACAATAGTGGAATCAGTAATAATACCATACAACAGTAAAAAGAAGAATACATGAAGTAATAACAACAGGAAAAATATATATATGATGCATGATACATATTTCTTGGAAAGAATCCAAACAAGTCACAATGCTGGAATAAAATATTGAACCAAAGTACAACGAAAAGAAAGTAAACAGCTGCACAACATTGCAAGCCTCGACATGGTCCCATGCTCTCATCCTCTAATGCAGTCAAGTACATCAAGTAGAAGGTCACTAGAAGATATCTATACGTGCAACAATATAATATATTTGGTCCCAAAATCATGACACAAATAGATTGTGAGACGAATCCTAGTAGAAAACCACTAAACGATGTGTGCCTAACTGTCATTGAATATATATGGCAGGAAATAAAAAAAGAAGCAGTAAACAAGGAAGTACTAATAGTAAACAAGTATATAGTTCTATTAAATTCAATTTCATTTATAAGTTAAGCAACCAATCACAAACAGGTAACCCTTTGGGAAGTACTCACATCCTAACCCCTCGGGTCCAACCAAACAAAAAAAGAAACCCTCTTGGTTGTACCCACAATCTAACCCCTATTGTACAGTTTTAGCAAAGACACTTTGAGGAAGAACGCACTGTCAATTCACCTGGTGGTCTCGTATTAGTATCTATAGTCACTCTTGGGACGCACTCAACATCTAATTCCCCCAGTGCTCTTATAACGAGAAAACTATAAACACTCTGAGAGATCAAAAAGTCCACCCCCTTCTGGTCTCACAATTTAAAAGTAAACAGACACTCTAGAGAATCCCTCAATATCCATTCTTTATATGGTATACAATAGCTGGTTCTCACATCCCTATGTTATTAAATCATGCACAATGATATAGGTATTCCAATGTTAACGACAAGAACTAATTAGCTAAACAATATACATTATATCACAGCATGTCAGATAATAATAACTTCATCCTAACAATACGATTCATGGAAATCAAGAAGCCTAACTGGAATTCTAGAACAAACGGTGAAAAGTAGAAAAAATGGGAAAAACATACAATCATGGAAATGTTAAGATTATTCAAAAACAATTATCCTCTATCCAAACAAACAAGTCATAACAGACAATAACAGGGCTAACAACCATAAACACGCAATACCCCGAACATGGGTATTAGGAATTTTTGCACATATAACTAAATGACTGACTACAGAAAGGAAAAAATCTCCTACCTTGGCATTGTACATATGTTATATGTGATCTTAAAGCCTTTAATATCCCTAGAAGTTCATAGATCTTTAAAAACACTAAAAATATCCAACCAAGGAGATCTCATGAAATAGGAGAGAACAAGATATGAAGTTCTAAAACTCATAGGAACACACCGATATGATTCCAAAAAAATAGATTAAGTTCTATTCAGAGAAAAGATGATGAGTTGGGGGGCTAAGAGAAGATTCACGAGTATACAGACACTCTTGGATGAGAAAAACGAAGAAAAAGAAGGTTCTATCGATTAGACGCAACCCCAGTCCTTTTAATGTAATAAAAAAGTACACAATGTTTTCTTCAAGGATTTATGGAATGTACATTCTTTACCTGACCTATGAATTAGGTGGTCTCACGGTCACCCACATGGCCATGTGTTTGGTCATTACCCGACCAGCACACGACTACCCTCAGCAACTGAGTACACTGTGTATAATTATAAGTAAATGACGTGTAATCCTGAAATTTCCAGAAACACCTCTTTTTCTCGAAAAACAACAGAATACAAGATTCATACAAGAAAAGAAGATCTGAGTTCTTACAAACACCCCCTTACAGAAACACATCCTCTAATTTCTCAATGAATGAGGCGTAGAAGAATAATCCTCAAACAAATTTGGCCATTGTGATCATACATAGGCATCCCTCTCCCAAGTCTCGTCCTGTACTCGCACATGCTTCCATAGAACTCGTACCATAGGAATGCACTGACCACGAATATACTTCTCACTACGATCATCAATCCTAATAAAAGCTCCTAAAACGATGAATCCACCTCTAGCTCAACATCCTCTAGTTGGAATACTTGTGGCAGATCTAAGAAGTAAATTCGCAGTTATGAAACAAGGAAGATGTCATGCATAGACCTGTACATCTGAGGTAACTGCAACAGAGAGGTAACAGACCCTACACTCTCTAAAACCTCAAATATTCTGACAACCCACGGTGAATGTTTACCCTGTCTCATAATCCTCTAGTGTCTGAATCTTAGTGTGACACGTAGGAAAACCTGATCTCTGACCTCGATCTCTATAGCTCCTCTCTATCGATCAACATAAGTCTACTATCATGAATGTGAAGTATCCATCCACTTCTGAATCAATATTATCTGCTCTGTGGTCTCCTTCACATGACGAGGTCCCAGTATAGTAGCCTCTCCTACCTCCAGGCAACATAATTGTAATAGGCATGGCCTACCATATGAATCCTTATAAGGTTTCATCAGAATAGTTTCCGGAAAACTATTATTGTAGGATAACACCAAAAGTTGAATGTTTATATACTATGAACCGCCAAAATCTTGGTCACATGCTTGTTTCAAGTCCTCTAGAACCTAAATCATATGTTTGAACTGGCCATCTGTCTGGGGATGGTATGCTCTACTCAAAAGTACATGTGTACCCAAAGCTCTCTGAAGTCCCTACTAGACCCGAGAAGTAAAATATGCATCTCTATCTGAAACAATAGAGTGTGTAACCCCATGTAAATGTACAATATCTCATATGTAATGCCTCCATATATCATCAACAATAAAGGTCTCATTGATTGGCAAGAATTTTGAAACATTCATGAGTCTCTCAATGACAACCCATACTACATCATTTTCTTGAAGTTACCTCAGATACCCTTTCACAAAATCCATCGAAAAATCATTCGATTTCCACTCAAGATTTGGTAACTAATATAATAGCCCTGATATACACTGATTCTCTACCTTCACCAGCTAACAAGTGGAACAACTCATGAAAAAACCATCAACATCTCTCTTTATACCCGTCCACTAATACGGAGGGTGTAGATCCTGATACATCTTGGTGAAACCAGGATGAACAGCCCAAACTTGGGAATGAATGTATTTCTCCAGTTCCACACGTATGTCTACCAACACCCACACATTCCCATGAAAACATAATTTCTCATCCTCACCTATCATTCATCTTGGAATAGGGTCCTCTACTAACACACTCTTCCGTAGGACTAGGCCTTCAGAGTCTGATAGCTTCCTCATTTACACTCGATCAAGTATAGTAGAAGTAATTTCCACATAAAAAAGAGACATCTTCCCCTGTCTCTCCTGCACCTTCAATGCATCATAGAGAATAGATCCAGAAGTTTCCACTCCCTACTAGACTCCTGAACTGCCTCTATATGAGTCCTCTATCTTAATGCATCAGCTACTCTGTTGCCTTTTCCCAGGAGTGTATTAAAGCTCAATGTCAAAGGAATGAAGGTACTCAACCCACATTACCTGTATTAGATTCAGACCACACTTAGTGATGATATACTTGAGACTCTTGTAGTCTGTGAAAACCACAATATTCACTCCCAACAGGTTATGTCTCTAACAACATAAAGAATGAACAACAAAAACCAACTCTAGATAGTTCTTCGAGTAAATCCTCTCATTTGGCCTCAACTTCCTAGACCCACATGCCACGACCCATTCTCCCTACATAAGCATTGCTCCCGCCCCATACCAGATGCATCATAGTAAAAAATAAATCTCTCTCCTAGATCTGGAAAAATAATTATCGGTACTGATGTCAACCTCCCATTTATCTCTTGAAAGGATGGCTCAGATGAATCTAACCATAAAAACATCACACCATTCTTGTAAGCCCTGTCAGTAGCGTTGATAAGCTCGATAAGTCCAATACGAAACTTATGTGGTATCCTGACAGTCTTATAAAACATCGTACCACAAAGTCATTCTTTGGATGCTCCTAGGAAACTAATACTCTTGTTTTCTCTGTGTCAATTGTTACACTTGTCTCTGAGATAACATGACCAAAGAAGTGAATTTTTTCCATCCAAAAGTGTCATTTTGAGGGCTTATTATATAACAGATTCTCTCTCAGTTTAATAAAAACTATCTCAAGAAGTGTGGAAAGGTTAGGTTGTGTGTGAGAGTACACTGGGATATCGTCCACGAAGACCACTGTGAATTAATCCATGTATGGATTGAATAGTCGGTTCATCATTGGCATGAAAATTTCAGGCACCTTAACGAGACTGAACGTCATAACCACTTACACGTATAGACCATACATATTCCAAAATGCTATAAGAGGTATATCGGATTGTCTTACATGCCACTGATGGTAACTGGATCACAAGTCAATCATCGAGAACAGTCAGGCTCTTTAATGCTATTCAAAGAGATCATAAATCCTTGGGAAGGGATATCATTTATTAACCATAAAATGGTTAAAATTCCGATAATCCACACAATTTTTGAGGTTACCGTATTCCTTCATCGTTAACAGGATAGTTGAAGCCCAAGTAGAAGTATTGGGTCAGATGAAACCCTTTGCATGAAGCTCCTCTAAGTGCTTCTTGAGCTCCTACAACACTGGTTTATCCATCTTATAAGGATTAATGGACACCGGTGCCACTCATAGCTCAATCTCAATAGAAACTTCCACCTCTTGATTTGGAAGAAAACCTGGGAAGTATTCAGTAAAGACATCCCTAAAATGATCGACCACAAGAGGAATGTCCAACTGTGAATTCCCCTAGTCATCCAAATATAAACTTGAAATCTAGGTTGTAACTCCTCCCAAACTATGATGCTCGGGTCCTCTTATGCTCTCCTTGACATCCCACTCACCCTTATGAAGAAACGATATGCCATCTGTTAATGTAAAACTCACCCTGTGGTGATAGAAATCGACAACTACCTGGATGGGAACTAACTAGTCCATTATGAGAATGAATTCATAGCCTCTCATATATAAGATGTATAGGTAACATAAGAAGTGACACCCAACATCCTCAAGATGGAACTCCATACACTGGCGTACAATTGTTGTTCTAGCCCCCAATATAGTGTCTGGCATCAAGACATTAGCAAAGGTAACGAGACATAGCCCAAGTCTCTCTACAATAGAAATAGATATGAATCAATGGGAATCCCCTATATAAAAAAAGTAATGAATATAAAATTGAGGAAACTAGAATATTACCACAAACTATAGAGGGTACGCGATCCTTCACTTGTTGGGACTGCTCCACTGCAAAATTTTGACCTGCATTGTGGCCATATAACCCTGCCTGACTAACATGAGCTGATCCACCCTACTGTCACTACAAGCTTGGGAACTAGCTTCCACGACCACGACCTCCACCTCAAACTAATTGGAAGGAATAACTCCCGCTCCATGACTGAGGAGAAACTGGTTGTGATGCTCCTGAATTTGGATTCATAGTAGATCTCCTATCACCAGCTACTGGTGAAAAGATCTGATAGATGCACTGAAGATAACCCATCTGGCTGCAAGATCGACACTCCACTGGGTCCCTTGGGAAGTAGGGAATTGTATGATTTATCTTCCCACACTGTTTTCACACCACATGTATATTAGAAGATGAGTCCCTCTTCCTCGGATCCACACATCTAGACTCCCTACAGTTCTTCCAATAGTTAGTAGGAGGGATACCGACTCTGTGTAACACCCCGACCCCTCTAGACTGGAGCTGGTGCATTACTAGTTATATTGGCATGGTTAAAAGGAATGAAAATACTGAAGGAACGATCCTTTTATTAGTCTTGAATAAACTAGATATATAATTGTAACTAAAATTACATTGGAGAAGGTTACAAAATACAATACATAATAAAAACTAAAAACTGTATTTAGAGGAACTCAATAAATAAGATCATATCATCACATGTTAAAGGTAAACAGTGAAAGGGGTGAGCTCAAATGTTCAGTAAGGGTTACAAATGGAAGAATCATGAATCAATAATAACTGAATTGTAACCAATTTGACATACTCAACATGGCATTGTGAATAAATGAAAAACTCATTCCATTAATAAACTGAGAATCAAACTGCATCTATAGATCTTGTCATAGTGAAAACCAAAAGGATTGTAATAACTAATAATGAATAAATAGAATTATTATTAATTTTACGTCCTTTATCTAGCACATGATACTATAATACCATAAAAATAGTTCAGTTATGTTGTTAAAAACCTGTCTAATTTTTGGAAACAAACTCGAAGGGTTTGTCGCCAAACTGATTTGTCTCATTATACCTGCTGATGCATCAAGGGGCTATTGTGGGTCCCACCCACCAATGCATGTCCAAAAAATTCCTTATTCATTGATTAAATAGAATAGCAACATGTATTTTCAAAATCCATATAGATTAGAGTATACAGATTCATCAATATTTCTATATTGAAAATAACATTCCAAATAAACACCATAAGTAAAATAGAATACGATTTAGACAAAAAAACATATCCATGATATTAGATTATGGATAATTAGTATAAATATAATTTCAAATGAAAATTCATTTCAAATGGTCAGTAGGTACACCACATAAGGATTATTAAGTGAACCATATAAAGTTAGTCGCAAAAAATAGTAGTTGAGACAATGCCTTTTACCACAATGTAATCAGTCAAATCATATGACCAAAACAAAATAACCCTAAAATAAATAATTGTATAAAATGAATAAAAAAAGAATAATGTTATTATATATCAAATTTCATTACACATATACCACATACATGAAATAAGGGGTGAACAATGAAAATCCCACAGAAATGAAAGTGAGATGAGAAACCCCTTAACTCATGCTCGGGTGTGTTCTTAATTTATTTCAATGACATGAATAATAAAATATATATTCATTAATTAATAACTCCATAAATTCCTATACATGTACTTTATTTTATATATCCATATTAGGTTCATTCATGGCCCTTTTATGGTTTTAATAGGATCAAATTTGTTGTTTTGGAAGCATTTTGGTCCATGGTTTTCATGACTTGTTTACTTGTTTTCAGGAATGGAAGTTCATTTGAAATGTGGTAAAACAAAACTAATTGTTAATATATATTATTAATGACATTAAGGATATATAAATGATCTTATAATTATTTTTGGTGATATACCATGATGATGATTCAGTAGTTAAATGGTTATTACAAATATATGGATTAACATGGCCGTTTTCTTCATAATGAACATGTTTGGTAGTATTATTTCTTATTATGAGTATATAAAGATTCCAGAACATTAATGAGATGAAATAGATATATTATTATCTGTTTTAATCATTAAAATGGTTTCATGACCTATAATTCTGGAGAAAGTGGAGAACAAAACTCCGTCGTCCACAAAGGTTATAAATTGGAACCTCATGGATGTTTATTTCGTTTATAAAAAAGGGAGTGTGTAAGAATGTTGATGGTGGATCCTCCATTAACTTGATATAGTCATAGTATATTGATTATAATTGAGTTTATCATGGTCATTTAGACATATTATGTGAGGAGAGAAAAAGAAAAGAGATGAACATTAAAATAAAAAAAAGGTTAGAGATCCCTTATGAAAATTTGGCAGCCTAACGGCGTCGCTTAAAACTTCCTAAAATGAAATGATGAAAGAAAAATGTTATCTCAAAATATTGGAATCAAAATTAAAGTAATAATAACACATAAAATTAAGCCCCAACATATGAGCATGGAAAATCAAACAGATAATCTAAAAGAAGTGTCGACTAAAAGAAGAGAATGAAGGATTCCCATTCCTTGTAGAGTAACTCCTAGATCATGAAGGATGGGACCTTGGGGGATTAAATACACATTGGGAGGTATCAAAGAGAGGTAAAACAACCATATCGTCGAGGATGATGGGTTTATAATGAACGAAAAAGAATGAATGAGTGGGTATTTATAGAAATAGAGAGGTAGAATTTTAATAATTTCAAAGGGACGCCTCATTAGTGGTTTTTTCCAATCCATGGGCTTGGCCATTGTATTTTCCAATTCTTTTAGCCACATGGGAAATCACATGTCATAATATACTGTACATAAGTCGATCATACTTTATATTTAATTATTATATCATTATGATGTCATTAAATTATGGAAAACTCAAAACTGTATTTTCATTATTCATGAAAAATTCATGTATTTCAGAAAAATCCGTAAAATTAACCCTAACCATTTATTGATGTGAAGAATTAAAAAATGACCTCCTTTAAAAAAAAATTCTATGTATTTTTAATATAATTTTTAAATAAAATCATAGCTAATTCGAAAAAATAACAATTTTAAATTTATAATTAGTTCTATATCACATTGAAAAATTAATTAAGATCTCATTATCTTATTACCTTAAAAATTAAAATATTATCATTTTTTAAAATTTATAGGGGCCATAGTACTATTCATAAGGGTATGATACTATTCATCAAGAAATCATGTTTGTTCTATCAGAGTTCAAATGACTTACTGGTCACAACTGTAGATGACCATTTTTTGAAATTCCAAAACATAGATATGGAAAATTTATGTTTAATGGCTTGGTTTTGACTATATCATAAATAACCAAGTGTTTTTTTGAAAGGAACATAGTGCTTTATGAAATATAAGCTATAAAAATGTATTTCATATAATCATATCATAAATTTTCTGGGTGTTATATTATTCCCTTCTTCGGGAATTTCATCCTCATAATATTATGTATAAATCCCACCAAAAAGATGTGAGTGGTTCTTCTTCATGAAATCTTCTAGTTACCATATGGCTTCTTCTATATTCTGGTTCCCCCAAAGAACCATTACTAGACGAGTTTTCTATTTTCTCAATACTTTCTCCGTTGTGTCAAGAAAACCAATAGTATTTTCACAATATGACAAATCAGGTTCCAGTTCAATATCTTCATGGGTGAGTACATGTTTTGGGTATGGCATGTATTTCTTCAACAATGACAAATAGAACACATCATGGACTTTGGAGAGATTTGGCGGCATTTCTAAATGGTAATATACTTCTCAAATTCTTTCTAGAATAATAAATGGTCTGATATACCTGGGGATTAGTTTCTATTTATTTCCCTAACTTAAGACTCTCTTCCATGGAGATACTTTCATAAGGACATGATCTCCCACCTAGAATTCCAAATCCTTTTTCTGATTGTATGCATAACTCATCTTCCTACTTTGGGCAACATTAATATGGTCTTTGATTGTCTTCACCTTTGTCTTTTCTCTTCATTGATTTTTGGGCCTATAAGTTTCCTCTCACCAACTTCATCCCAACACGTTGGTGTTTGACATCTATTTCCATATAATGCTTCATATAGAGCCATTTTCATACTAGAATGGGAAATATTGTTGTATGAAAATTCCACCAAAGTTAAGTATTGATCCCACATACATTGGAAGTCAAGAGGAAATGACCTCAACATATCTTCTATAGTTCGAATACTCCTTTCAAACTGTCCTTCAGTTTGGGGGAGATATGCATTACACATACGAAGCTCTGTTTTCAAATCCTTCTGGATACATTTCTTGAATGTTGATGTATACCAGGGATCTTAATCAGAAACAATTGATAGTGGTGTACCATGAAGTCTTACAACTTCATTAATATAAATTCTTTTCAGGTGCTCAATTTGTAAAATCTCTCTTATTGGAAGAAAATGTGATCATTTTGTGAGAGGATCAAAAATTACCCATAGTGCAACATTTCTTATAGGTGTCCTTGGTAGTCCAGTGAAAAAATCCTTCGTAATTTTATCCAACGTTCACATAGTAATAGGTAGAGGTTGCATAACTCCTTTGGGATGTTGTCTCTCCACCTTCACTTGTTGAAAAATTAGACACCTTGACACATATTCAGCAATTTACTGCTTCACATTATCCTATCAAAAATATTCCTTCAAATCCCTATACATCTTGGTGATACCCCAGTGTATAGAGAAATTTGATCTATGATCATAGTATAATAGTTCCCTTTTTATCTCAGGTATGAATGGGATGTATAATCTTTTCCGAAACTTTATAACTCCTTCCCTATACATGAATTTTTCCAATCTCACTTCCTTAAGGGCAATAGTTTTCTTGTGCAGATTCTCATCATCAGATAGAGAGCATTTTATCATCTCTAATAAAAATTGTTTTTCAATCATTTAAAAGAGAAAATATGTTTCCCCTTACTTAACAATTCCTATATCCATATTTAGTAGATCTAAAAATATAGGATATCTCTCAATCCTCATTTGAGTCAGAAGTCAATGATCATTCCTACATAATGCATCTACCACCTTATTCGCCTTTAATGGATGATAGTGTTTTGAACAATTGTAATCTTTGAGTAACTAGATCTATCTCCTTTTCCTCATGTTGAGTTATTTTTGTGTGAAAATGTATTTCAAACTCTTATGGTCTGTATAAATCTCAAATTTTTCTTCGTAGAGATAATGTCCCCATATTTTAATAAAAAATATTACGGCTGCTAACTCATGATCATGAGTTGGATAATTTGTCTCATGGGTCTTCAACTGTCTTGATGCATAAGCAATAACGTTATCTTTATTCATAGGGACACAACCCAACCCATTCTTTGATTCATCACTGTATGTCACAAATCCATCACTTCAAAATAAAAGATTAAAAATTGGATCATTGACCAATATTCTTTTCAATTATTCGGATCATTTAGTACACTATTTTGTCCAAAAAAACTTAACTCCTTTATGTGTGAGCTTGGTTTGTCGCTTATCCAATCGAGAAAAATTTTGAACAAAACAACGATAGTAACATGATATGAAAATTAAACCATGTACCTCAATTATTTTTGTTGGCATGGGAAATTATTGTATTTTCGTTGTCTTTGACGTATCAACTATGATTCCATCCTTAGAGAAAATTTGGCCTACAAAAGAAACTGATTGAATCTAGAATTCACACTTGCTAAACTTCCCATATAATTTATTGCTTCTAAGATTTCTCAGAATAATACGCCAGGGATTCTCATGGTCTTCATATATTTTTGAGTATACAAGGTTATCATCATAAAATAGCACAAAAACTTTATCAAGATATTCCTGGAAAACTCAATCCTTTAAATACATTAAAATAGATGGTACATTTGTCAGTCCAAAAGGCATCACTCTAAACATGTAATTCCCATACCTGGTTCAAAATGCTGTCTTTGAAATATCTTCCTTCATCACACGCAGTTGATGATATCATGGTCGAAGGTCAATCTTTGAAATTTATTGAGCTCCTTGAAGTTGATCATATAAATCATCAATCTGAGGCAGAGGATACATAGTAATTATTGTAATAGCATCGATTTACCTATAATCAATTCCTAGCCTCATGGATCCATCTTTCTTCTTGACAAAAATGGCCAGGGCCCCCATGGAGAAACACTAGGTTGAATAAATCATTTTTGACTCAACTCCTCTAGTTCTTTCTTTAGTTCCACTAACTCCATAGTGGCCATTCTATAGAGGGTATTTGAAATAAGTCTTGCACAAGGAATTAATTCAATGGAATACTCAATTTCATGCTCTGGAGGATGTCTAGGTAAATCCTTTCAAAATACATTAATGTATTCATTCACTATATGCACATCATCAATTTGAATATGTCCTTCCCCAACCATATATATTGGTTTATATTTCTCCCCAATTCATTCATTCAGTAGAGGTACTCTGGGTGGTTTTATATAAGAATCATATGGCGAGGTATCCTCTCTAAAGATATGATATTGTACACCATTTTCAAAAATTGTAACTTCCTTTTTCTAGAAATAAATCCTCGCATGATAATTTAACTTCCAATCCATACCGAGAAATATATCAAATTCATTCATTGGTATGATGATAATGTTATCAACTAAAGCAATTTTTGGTGTCTGGAGGGGGACTAGTCAATATGCCTTTGTTGCAATGATACATCCCCTGGGAGTTTTGACTGACAACTCCATTATTAAATCAAATTGGACATATCTAATATTCATGGAAAACTGGGGAGATATAAATGAATACGATGATCCATAATCAAAGAAATTTTTGGCTATGTTTGTGGAATGAATTAATGTACCAACCACTAAGTCATTAGGAACATCAACCTACATGGTTGTGATCACATAGGATATCTCTTGTTCTCTTGGCTTTTTATGAGGCATGATTCCTTGGCGCTTAAGAAACTCATTTGCATAGTGTCTCATATCTCTGTAATTGTAGCATTCAATATCATTGACTTGTTTCTTCCCCTTGAATTCATCAGATCGATGAACCATTTATTGACACTTATAGCAGACTCCCATGTCTTTTAAGCATTTCCTGAGAGTATTCATTCCATAGTATGCACATAATGTGAATATATTTGTTCCCTTGATCATTTTCGGTGCATCCCCTTTCACGTGTTTATCCGAGTACCTCTTCTTATCTTGGTTCCCCTTGAGGAAATTTCATCTAGAAAATTCCTTCTATGTTTTGATGGCAGTTGATACAATTTCATCATGAGAAGAAAATTTTTGAGAAGCCAGTGCCCTTCGAAGACATGGCATAAGACCTTCAAATAAATGATTAGTCTTATCTGTGGAATCACGTACGTAATCTATGGTATACCTAGCTAGCCTTATAAAGGTAGGCTCAAACTCTGCAACATTGTCTTCATCCCTTTGTTTTAATCCAATGAATTTCATCTTCATTTCATTTAGATTATCATGAGGAAAATATTTTTCGAAGAATATTTCCTTAAAATTCCTCCATTCCGTATATTTTATTTCTTCTTCCTTCAAGGTATTCTGAATCATGGACCACCATTGATCAGCGTCGCCCTTGAGACAATATACTGCCAGTTCTACCTTTTCATTTTCATTGCATCTTAATGCCATGAATATTTTTTTGAGGGATTGGATCCATTACTCAGCAACCACTAGGTTAGTTGTACCACTAAAAGATAGGGGATTTTTTCACATTAAACGATCCAGCAAAGGTGTGGAATGTTTATTCATTACAACCTAAGTATGTTTTCCAAATATGGTCGTGATCTGAACTGCTCCAACATTGACTGTGTTGACTTGCTCAGTAGGGAGATCCCTATATTTCTCATGAGTATTGATTCTCCTTCATCCGTTAGACACCATTTCTAAATAATGGGATGCACTAGATTAGTTTACGAATCTCAAATAAAAAATCACTCAACATAGATTGAAATTCTATGCATAGATAATCTTATAAATATGGTTTCTCTGGGAAAAAATTTACATTAAACTCCTTCACATTGGCTTGTAAATAAAATTTGAATTATCCTAAGATTATCCCCTGGGAGTGACATAACCAAGAGTGTATAAAGTCCCATTTTATTGAGCGAGTCCCCATTCGAATCTAGCTCAGTGCAGTGTTTTTGGGTTTTACCCCTAGATACATATGTGCCAGAGCTGCCTCTAACTACTCGTATCCAAACAGGGATGTATTTCTCGAAAGATGCAGAGAATTTATTCCTTATCAAAATACCAGGATATTCTTGTAAATTTATCCTAAAATACTATCTTAGGTCTTTGTTCCTTACTATTAATTTCATACTCTAGAATCCATGTTTTCTACTAAAATTCCTCTAATACCAACTGTAACATCCAAACCCCTCTATACCGGAGCCTGTTCATTACTTGTTATATTGGAATGGTTAGAAGGAATGAAAATTCCAATGGAATGCTCAGTTTAGTAGTATTGAAGAAACTAGATACATAAATGTAACATGAATTATATTAAAAAAGGTTACAAAATATAATACATAACAAAAAATAAAAACTGCATCCACAAGAACTCAATAAATGATCTCCACTTCATCACATGTTGAAGGTAAACAGTGAATGTGGTGATCTCAAATGATTAGTAAGGGTTACAAATGTAGGAATCATGAATCAATAGTAACTGAATTATAAACAGTTTGATATAATCAACATGGCATGGTGAATAAATAACAAACTCATGCCATTAATAAACTGATTATAAAACTGCATCCATTTATTTTTTCATAGTGAAAAACTCATGGATAGTAATAAATGATAATGAATAAAGAGAATGATTATTAACTGGGTGTCTTGTATCTTGCACATGATACCATAATACAATTAAATCAGATTATTTCTATGGGTAGAAACCCATCTTATTTTTCGAAACAAACTTGATGGGTTTGTCGCCAAACTGATTTTTCGCATGAGACCTACCGATGCATCAAGGGGCTATAGTTGGCCCCAGCCACCAATTCATCTCCAAATGATTATTTCTGCATTTATTCACTACTATATCAATATTCATTTTCAATATCCATATATAGTAGAGTATACAGATTCATCAATATTTCAAATAGAAAAATAACTTTCCAAATAAACACCGTATGTAAAATGGAATATGCTTTAGACAAAAAAAAAGATATCCTTGTTATGAGATTATGGATATTTAATATAAATATAATTTCAAATAAAATATGATCTCAAATGGGAATTATGTACACCACAGAATTATTATTATTTGCACCATAATAAGTTAGTTGCAACAAAATAGTTGTTGAGACAAAGCCTTTTACCACAATGTAATCGATCAAATCATATGAAAAAAATTTAATAAACGTAAAATGAATTATTTAATAAAATGAAAACAAATAGAATAATTTTATTATATATCAAATGGTAGTACACATATACCACATAAACGAAATAAGTGGCGAACAATGAAAATCTCATAGAAATGAAAGAGATATTAGAAACTCCTTAACTTTTGTTGGGTGTTTTCTTCGTTCATTTTAATGACCTGAATAAGAAAATGTATCATAATTAATTAATAACTCTATAACATCATATAAATTTAATTTATTTAGTATAACCTTTTTAGATTCATTCATTTCCCTTTTTATGGGATTAATAGGTTCAATTTTCTTGTTTTGGAATCATTTTCTTCCTTGGTTTTCATGATTTGTATCCTTTTTTCATGAATGGAAGTTCATTTGGAATGTGGTTAAATATCCATATTTGTTAATATATCTGATTAATGTCATTAAGGAGATAAAAATGATCTTATAATTTTTTTGGGTTATATACAATGATGATGATTCATTAGTTAAAAGTTTATTACACATATTTGGATTAACTTGTCCATTTTGTTCATAATGAACTTGTTTTGTATTATTATTTAATATTATGAGTGTGTAAAGATTACAGAACATTAATTATATTAAATGAAAATATTATTATCTGGTTAAACCATTAAAATGGATTCGTGGCTAGTAATTAAGGAGAAAGTGGAGAACAAAACTCCATCATCCACAAAGGTTATAAATTGGAAACTCATGGATGTTGATTTCATTTATAAAAATAAAAGGAAGGTAGTAAAAATATTGATGATGGTTATTCCATTACCATGATATAATTCCATTATATAGATGATACTATAGTTTATCATGGTCATTTGGATAGTGGATTTGAGAGGAGAAAAATAAAAGAGATGAACTTGAAAATAAAAGATAAGGTGAGAGATCCCTTATGAAAATTTTGCTGGCTAACAACGTCTCTTAAAATATCATAAAATGAAATGATGAGATAAAAATGGTATCTCATCATCTTGAAATAAAAAGGACAGAAAGAAGAACACATAAAATCAAACTCCAACATATTAGAATGGAAAATAAAATAGATAACATAAAAGAAGTGTCGACTAAATAAGATAATGAAGGATTCCCATTCCTTGTAGAGTAACTTCTAGATCTTGAAGGACGGGACATTGTGGGAAAAAGGACACCTTGGGAGGACTCATAGAGAGGTAAAACCACCAGATATTATAGTATGAGGTATTTGGAATGAAATAAAATGAATTAATGAGTGGACATTTATAGAAAATGAGTGGTAGTATTTTAATAATTTCAAAGGGACACCTCATTTGTGGATTTTGCCAAAACATGGGCTTACCATGGTTTTATCCACATGGGACACCTCATGTCATATGGTACTGTATAGAAGTCATAAATACTATTATATTTTATTATTACATCATTATGATGTCATTAAACTACTGAAAACTCAAATCTGTATTTTTACTATTCATGAAAAATTCATCTATTTTAGAAAATTATCAAAAATTCACCCTAAACATTTTTTGATGTGTAGAATTCAAAAAAAAGATCTCCATTTTTTGAAAATAATTTTCTATGTATTTTTTATTTAATTTTTAAATAAATTCATAGCTAATTCGAAAAATAACAAATTTAAAGGTATAATTAGTCCTATATCACATTAATAAATTAATTAAGATATTATTATATTATTACCTTAAGAAAATAAAATATTATCATTATATAATATTCATAAGGGATTTATTACTATTCATATTAATATTCATAAGGGTATGTTTCTATTCATCAAAATATCAAGATGATCTATCTGACTCCAAATGACTTTCTGGTCACATATCAAGATGACCATTTTTTGAAATTCCAAAACATAGAAATGGAAAGTTTATGTTTATTTTATTGGTTTTGACTATATAATAAATAAACAAGAGTTGTTTCAATGGAACACAGATCTTTATGAAATATAGGCTGTGAAAAATGCATTTAATCGAATCACACCCCAAAATGTTTTGGGGTGTTATACTATGGATGTCGAGCTTCCCTAGCTCACAACTCCAGAATCCCTCGGAGTACGCTCTGTGATCAGTGCCTGGTATACAATCGAAATGATGGAGTTCAACCTAATGATGTTCACCTGAGATCGAATTTCATTCCTAATACCATCCCCAAACATCGTTTCTAAGAATAACTCATCCTCTTATGGGATGCGTTTGAAGCATTTAAACTCGGTGAAAAGAGAAGAATACATTATAATTAAAAGAGTACCCTACTCCAAACAGAGGAACACATGGGCTCGATCACCCCTCAATGTCTCCAGGTAAAACTAGTTGTAGAAGGTATGCTGAAACTCGTCCCAAGCCATAACCAGCTGGTGTATTACCTTTCTAATCACATCACACCATCTCTTGGTGGAGTCCTGAAGCATATACGTAGAGAGCTTCACCCACATCTCTGAAGGAATCTATAGATAGACGAAAAGTAGATAGCATGGATTCTAACCAGGAATCTACACCCTGAGGTCCTCCATCACCAGTGAAGGTGGGAGTATGATGCTGCTAAAAAACATGCGTCAATTCTTCCATTAACAGGGCAAGAGGCAGTGCTCCTCGAAAGGTCTAAATGAAACTCATAAAGCCCTCTCGTAACTATGCATCAGCACCTTTGTTTGGAATAACAGCTTAAGCCAAGACTAAGACAACTGGAGGATCTTATGGTAGTCCTTGATCAACCATATCTGATGTCTAATCACTTCCCCGAACCTGGCATACAAACAGAGGACATCTCGGTGGAAAGACTCTACAAGGTCATGTGCACCCCTTAGATCAAGATTATTTGGGAATGAAAATTGAAAGTGTAAGAAGGGAACACGAGAATGAAAGCATTCATGTTATCCACACCATTGATACATGTCATGTATAATGCCTACACAACATGTTATTATAATCCTTCACATTGGCACGTACTTTTTCCACCCCAGGTCATGTAACACCCCATACAAACAGTGTGTTTTCCTAACACATTGTGTGTACATGAATCCTCTTCCCCTGCCCATTTTCTTCTACACGGCTAAGCTAAATGGTTCACCTAGCATAGGACTACATGGATTGTTTGTTCCAGACACAGTGTGTACCACTTAGGTTTCTACTGCCCGTGTTGTTACTCACTTGGTTGGACACATAGAAGACACGTCACGACATGTTTATTCAAAAAACAACTTGTACTAGAAGGATTTACACCAGCCTTTGTTGTTTGTTACACCGCCGGATACTGGGGTTATACTACATGCCGTTTTCAATCTTGAAACATCGTGTATACCATATGTTTTATCCGTCTATGTCATTAGTCACATGGGTGGACACATGTTCAAAACACACAACGCGTACATTCAGTACCCAGCATGTTCCACTAAATATTACCCATCCCTGTGTCTCTTCCCAGACATCCAGTGAAATAATTAGAGAATAAATGGCATGTTCATATAGTATATTGTGTGTACATAAGAAAAAATGTTCCTCCCCAAACAGAAGGACACATGGTATTTATTTATCATTAAGCGCCATGTACTCTAGGTTTTTTGGACAGTAAGCCTCATAAACTACTGCGGAACCCAGAATAACATTGAAATGAACATTAAAGTTCCATATTCTGATCTTTGAAGTCCCATACTCCCCATAAATTAACTCTTGGAGTCATAAATATGTAATATAAAAACGTAACATCGTAATACTCCACCAAAATATGATCCTTGAGGGCCTATAACACCTCAGGAACCAATGTATGGAGTTCATTCAAATGAATCATTATACATTTTCAGTACCCTATTGAACTGAAGGTATTCTATCAAGGAATCTATCACAAAAATGTATATATCTAGAACAACATCTATCATAATAACATGTATTCAGTAATGCGCCCTAAATGGAATTAAAAGAATGCATGACCTGTGATGTCAAGAAAGTGCATCTATGATGAATGAGATGGAATACCCTCATCTCATCGGGTTGCAACAGAAACAGAACCTTGATAATATCAACACTAATAGAACAAAATATGTGAATAACCCAACGGTGAAATCCAATCAACTGTAATAATTGAAAAACCAAAAAAAATTCAATAATGGAGGTAAATTGGATTTTCCCTGTACATTGGTTAGCTACTCTTGATCACTACTTATGACCAACTACTTATTCTTTCCTATTATAGATATAGGCTCCAAATAGTAAGTCAAGAGGAAAAAAACTCCCTATGATACCACATTGTAATCTCCCAGTTCTGGAAGCCACCCAGAGGCGCCCCGTACCCGGTTGGTCACATGGCCTCAAGCGCATTTCCACGAATGCCAGAGGCTGCTGACTAGTAGTGAGGGAATTCAGTGTGATAGTGGGAAAACACTTTCCTCATTGGTAGTTAAAAGCATTGAAAATAACAGATAAAAATAGCGAAAGTAGTAATAATACTATAAAATAGTAAACAACGAAAGAGTGGAAGTAATAACAACTGAGCACATATATATACGATGCAAGATACATATGTCTAGGAAAGCAGACAATCATTTCACAATGCTGGAATACAATACTACACCAAAGTGCAATGAAAATAAAGTAAACCTATCTACAGCAATGAAAGCCTCAGCATGGTCCCATGATCTCATGCTCCAAAGTAGTCATGTAGTTGAAGTAGAAGGGAGCTTTCCCTTATCTAGACATGTAATAATATAATCTGTTTGGGCCCAAAAGCATGACCCAGACAGGGTGTGAGATGAATCCCAGTAGTAACCTCCCAAAGATCTGTGCCAAATAGTTAGTGAATATTTATGAAAGAAAATACATAAAAGTAGTAGTAAACAATGAAGTAGTCAAAAGTAAACAAACATCTAGTTAAATTGCATTCAATATCATTTATTAGTTAAGAAACTAATCCCAAACCGGTAACTCTCTGAGAAGTACTCAAAGCCTAACCCCCCTAGTCATACCAAACATCACAAGAAACCCTCTGGGATGTACACAGTATTTAACCCCTCTAGATTAGAATTATCAAAGACTCTATGAGTAAGCAATCACTATCAATTCCTCATGTGGTCTCTTATCAGTAACTATAGACACTCTAGGGAAGAACTCAACATTCAATTCCACATATGGTCTCATAATAAGGAAAATAAAAACACATTGGGGGAGTAGAAGGTCCATCCCACCTATGGTCTCACAACGGAAAAGTAAAAAGAATATCTATAGAAGCCCTCAACATCCTTTCTCCCTATGGTCTATTTGACCAGGTTTTAATGGCCATGTGTAATTCAATCATGCAAAATGACATAGGGAAGTCAATGTTAACCTCAATAACTACTTGGATAAACAGTCTACATCATTTCATGACATGTTATATAATAATCACTCCATCCAACCAATACTAGTCATGAAAAACACGCAGCCTAGCATGAAAGCTAGACCAAACGGTCAAAAAAAGAAAACATGGGAAAAACATCCCTAGCATGGAAAAGATAACCCTATTCATAACCAATTATCCTCAATCCAAACGAGCATGCCACATTAGAAAATAAGATGGATAACAATCATAAACAGGAAATACCCCGAATAAGGGTATTGGGCACCTTTCCACATACAACTCAAAGACTAACTACGAAAAGGCACAAACCACCTACCTTAGTTTTGTACGGATGATATACCTAACCCTCATTCCTTTAATCACCCTATAATGTCATATATTTACAAAAATGGTAAAAATGTTAAACCGAGGATATCTCATGAATGAGGAGAAAACAAGAGATGATGTTCTAGAAGAAGGAAGAACTCACCAATGTGATTTTAATGCAACCGATGAAGTTTGATTTATAGAACGGAAGGCGTGTTAGAAGCTCTGGGAGGATTCATAACTGTGTGAATGATCATGGATGAAACAAACAAAGAATAAGTTATTTATGTTAACTAGATGCGTCCATGGTCCGTTTAATAAAATAATAATAAGGTACAAAACATGCTATTCTAGGGTACATGTTGTGTACTTGATGTAACATGTTTACACTTTAGGTGGTCTCTAGGTCAACCCACATGGCCATGTGTTTGGCCATTACATGGCCAGCACACAGCTATCTACACCCACCGAGTACATGACGTGACCTTGTAAGTACATGTTATTCTCCTGAAATTTCCAGAAACTCCTCTTTTTCATGAAAACACCAAAAACAAGATTCATACCTTAAAAAAGATCTAACTTATTACGTGCTTATCCATTTCCATCCACATTTTGAAAATATGGAATTGTGGTTCCATTTTTATTTGATTTTTACCTTTATATTATTTTATATAAAAAAGTAAAAATGACATTCTATTTGTTTTATTATCACTAACTTTTTGAAATAGTGATAAACTATTAATATCATTGGTTATAAAACGACTATTTGAAAAATAAATTTTTTTTGTCATGAAATTTTATTTCTAATTTTTATTGATGAAATAATTACCTTTAATGCTTACGCAACCTCAACATATTATTCATTCAATTAATAGAAAGATAAAATAAATTATTTACAGTATTAAAAGTAATATAATTTGATATAATTGTTGTGTAACATGAATTTTGTTGATAAATTTTTCATTTTAGTTATACTTTTCAATATTATATTGAATTTTATTTTATCACTTATTATTTTCAATTTCACGTTATATTAATAGTGTCCAAAATGGCGTCAATGATGTTTTATGTTAAACAATAATTTATTATTATTTTTTAAAATTAATATAAAATTAAAAAAGTGATTATTAGGATAATAATTGGTCGATAATTTCATAACATAAACATTTACGATCCAATTATCACCTTATAAGTAATATCCTATCCCTTGAAAATTGAAAAAGTCATTATCGAAGATGTGGATAAATTTGATCATCCAAAGGGTTAATCCAAAATATAAGCTTCATAAATGATATCAAAGCAATTAAAAAAATTATTGGATGATTATATAAATTACATATCATAATTATCATCAAATCCATGTCATTTTGAAATGTCACTCATGCATACGTACATCGTATTGTCACTATGATTATAATGTAGGTCATTTTTCATTCAATAATTTTTTTTGTTTTAAAAGTGTAATTTATGTATAAAAAATATAACTATCTCAATACTAATATTCTATATCTGATGTAATAATGAAAACATTGACGATTTTCAACCTATGGATTCCATTTTTTCATATGAAATTAATATTGGCAGAACATCTTTCATAAAATTAAATGATTTTGTAATTTAATGTAAAATGTAAAAAAAAATAATTATAATAAAAAATTTAAATAATGTTTTTAATAAAGTGAAAATTTAACATATTTTATAGAAACATATATATTTTACATGATAATTTGGACTTGGGGTAAAGGTCACATTACTTTAAACATCATTTAGAATGATTTAAATATTTATTTTCAAAATAATTCTATTCTATGTTCAGATTATTATAATTATTTTGTGGATGTATTTATATGGAAATAATTGAACTGTAAAGAAAATTGTTTTACAATTTTAATATTCATTTATTTTTTTTAAAAAAAAATTATGTATTTTATATGAAATATTTATAATTTCATTACAAAAACCAAAAGTATTGTTATATTTTTACTGATTTGGTGTAAATGGTTTTTTACCACCACCATGGCCATTACATAATTTTTGTAATCCTTTTTTGTATTCCATTATTTATTTAAATAAAAATACCAATTTAACTTTTTTCTAGTTATTTACGAAAACGGTTTTAAATGGAATGGATATTACGATATTTGAAAATGTTTTTATTCTATGTTTAAGGATTATTTTTATATATAAGAAATATGTCATGTGTAATGTCTATGTTATGATTGTTGGGTATTTATTTTGGTGATGTGTGGTTTTGTTATATTCTATGTATTGGTGGTTTAGTTATTAACCAATGACAAGTCATTTTGTTATAAACCAAGGATGTGTGGCTTTGTTATACATACGGGACATGTGGTTTCATTATAAACCAATGATGGGTGGGTCTATTATAGTCCACTAATGAATTGGGTGATGTTAATGATAGAATCTGGTTGTGTATGTTATTCCAGTTGAATGTGTTATATGAAAATTATATCCCAAGTTACCTACATTCATTATTTATGACTGATATGTTATTTAAAATGTAAATATTATGACTTCAAAATCTACGATAATGAGCTTCAGTTTAAAGGAAACTACATGATAAAATCTAATGGTGGAATGCATATATATATATATATATATATATATATTTTTTAAATAAAGTCTTATGTTTTTTTATGATTAATGCGTTAAATTTAAGAGTTTTATTTTTCAACTATTATATCTTATGATATTTTTAAAGATAATATGTTTACATAAATGATGATTTTTTGGTTAAATTTTTTTATTTTGAGGATAAATATTATATTTTCTATATAGTAATATTGTTTTTAAATGTTCATGAACTAACTTGTTTCATTAAAGAACAATATTCCCCTTATTGATTTTTTTATACTCATTCCAGGTTTTAAATTTTTTTGAGGGTTTTATGGATGAGTAGGGATAAGGTTGATGTTGTGTTGAAAATTTGGAAGATATGTCACTAAATAAAACATCTTATAACAAAAAAAATGGGATAAAATGGATAGTAAGTAAACATTTCCACTTTGTGGTGTAATAGTTATTTATGAAAGGGTGATGGGGTAATTATATAAAATTATAAAAATAATAAGGTCCTAAAAATAAAATGAATGATTTCCCTTCAATAAATTAAATTTATGAACTGATTATGTTCACATCCTTACCATTGATATCAGAAGAAAGGTTTATATAGAAACCTATATTAGGATTTTTTTCATGTGGGATTTACTCAAGAGTTGTGGATACAATAATGGGATTATAAGTTAATGTTTTATCGTTTGCTCAATGTATTAGGCACCCATTTTGATGTTTTTATGTGATGATTTATTTTGAAAAGGGAATTCCCTAGTGTGGCCTTTTCAAACCCTCCACACAGAGAAAAGGGAATTCCCCAGTGTGGCCTTTTCTTTTATGTTATGTCATTTATGGTGACTAATTGTATTTTTTGGAGACATTTTATTAGGTAGAGATATATTTAACAATTATTATTAACAATAAGGATTATATTAAAATAATTATACTATATTTTTTAGTATGTTAATTACATTTTATTTTGAATTTTATATTAATTAATTTTTTAAATAAAAATGGAGAACTTGTAGGCTCGTTGAAAAATGGTTGAATCTAGAAAGGCCATGATGCTTGACCCCCCAATATAATGGAATAAAGGGTGCAATACATACTATTGGCTTATGTGATGTCATATTTAGTACAACATTTTTTTGTTAATATTTTTTAAAATAAGCATATATATTATTTTTAATGTCTTTTTTATCATATAGATAACCGTGATATTAGAATGTGATATTTCAGATTTAGGGATTAATGATATTTTTGAAGAAGTTTTCTTATTTTTGGAACTATATATGATTAAGGTGAATATAATTAAATGGGATTTTTTAGAATAAATGTTGAATAATATTATGAAAGAATTTATAATTTTAATATTTAATTATGGTGATACATAATTTTTATGGAAATGATTATCATATTTTGGAGAATAAATTATTATGTAATATTTATTTATAGGTATATAGATTTATGACAGTCTAATGTTGATTTGAGATAAATTCTATATTAAAATTGGAAGAATTTATGATCATATACGTTTGATTTTTTGGTTTCAAACTTTGTTGAGAATATTTTAATAAATTTGAGGTTAGTTATCTATCAAATGACCTATGATGAAAATTTGGTGTTATTATTAGGTATTTGGAGATGAATATTTTTTCATTATATGATAGTTTATTATTTTAGTGAAGTTCCATACCTTTTTCTACCAATTTTTTTGTTAAGGTGAAGGGATATGGGTAATGTATTATGATATTTTTTTGATTATGTGATATATTATATGTTGATTTTAGGGCATCAAGGATGAAAAATGCATATTGAATATTAATCATTGAGAATCAAAATATGACATAGTGGTGGAATTTTATTAAAGGATGAAGTAATACATATCAATAACGTATATTTATATAGTTTATCCATGTAGATGGTAAAGGAATTCCCCAAATAAAGAAAAGGATATTGAAAAAAATATTAACATATTAACATCACTTATGATGAGTAAATGTTCTTTTTTATGACTTTTTGATTCGTGGTCTGAAATATTATCTTGATATTTTACATGTTATTATTGACTTCTATCAATCTCCATCAATATTTTGGACATTACTTTTCCCCTCCAAGTCTGTTTTTTCACATCCCACAAATTTTATCCAAATTGGAAACCATTATATGTGTTACTATAGGTGACTGTAATATTTATTTTTCTCTATATATCTCTAATATGATGTTTTCTTAACCCATTTGACATTTTGGGATTTAAAAAATGTTCTCTTCGATGTCAACCCATTGATTTCCATGATCTTGTTGGAATTCTGAGGAAGTTGTTGATTATAGAATTAAAATTGAACAACCAGAAATTTTAAAAAGAAAAATATCTCCTATAGAATTTATGACAACCAAAATTAGGCCTAAATTACTCATGAAATCTTATTAGTTAAGTAAGAACATTATTGAGCGTTCTACGAGAGGTTCCAAAACTTCTTTCCCTAGAGGGTGATAGATGGTGAGATGACCCCCCCCCAAACAGTGGGGGGGACATCCATTATATTTTGAGGGTGCCCAGAAATGATCCTTTTTCCCATTATAAAACCCATATTTCCTTCCCTCCTTCCTGTGGATCTCCCTTAACCTAAAGTCGTAGAGAAATTTAATGGTTTCCCGCAACTTTATCTCCCATGATCTGAGTTCACAAACACTTTTTTCTTACTGAACCTATCAGTGATAGATCGATTTGAACAATTACATAATTTTATAGATGTTTTTGATAAATTCATATTTGGATATTGGGGTTTAGATTAGTGTTCTATGGTGGGTATCCTCCACAACAAGAATATGATGATTTAGTTAACTTCAAAGAGTGATTTAATCAAGTCCTTGTTCAGTGCTAGTGTTTTATTCTTCTTCATTGGGGGTAATTATTTGTTAAATATCAAATATAATACTCCTATCATGTCTATTTTGATTAACATCCCTAAACACACACTCCCTATCCAAAATCCTTTGGTGATATATATGTTAGAGAACCTTGTGGGTCTATATCTAAGTTATGATAGTAGAACCTAGCCTATGTGTCATCCTATTTTTACAAGAATGTATGTGGAGTTCAATGTTTTCATATTTCAATTTTTTTATATTACATCTGGGGTAGAGTTTAGAGTCAAAAATTTGGTTTTGTTTGAGTCGTGGATTGACATTTGTTCCTCATAGAGGAAAATGGTCCACTTAAAAGAAATGTGTGATTGTTAGATCATGAATATTTATGAGAAGAAATATGTGGGATTAGGAAGAAATGATATGGGAAATGGTAGGGGATTACTTTCTTGTTTAGGTGTTGATCCAAATGATCATGGCCAATGTTGTGTTTTATCTAAGCGATGTAGCAACATAGAAGTTGTATGAATAAGATCATAGGAGCATGGAGAGTTGGAATGGACTAGATTTCCAAATTTGCTCACGACTAAAATGCCTAATAAGGATGAAAACATACAAAAGGAGTAATGACCATAACATCCTAATCCAAATGTTGATAATATATATGAAAAATTGATACACGACTTATACGGGAGGAGGTTAACATGGTCCATGGATCCACGGAATGTGGTTCTGGAGTCAACCAATAAGGAAGAAGTGGGAGTGGGAGAGAGAGTTATAGATGAAGTGGTGTTTCAAGATATTGGTGAAATAAATTAAATGGACTATATAAATAGTGTTGGATTTGGATGTTGGGTGAAGGAAACAAGCGGGGTGAGATCAAGATAAACAAGCTCCTTGTTAACATTTGTAATCAATTAGAGTATCTAGAGGATAAAGGGCCAATAAATTAATTGGTTGGGGATAAATCTTTGGATTCTAGAGTTAGAGAGGCATCTTTGGATGGAATTGACATATAACGGGCATCATCATGACAATCTACATGTGAGGAAACTAGATGTGTGTTTTTGGAGACCACTAATGCACAACCTAAGTTTATAAGGAAAAGATTCAAGCAAAAAAGGCTCCAAAACATGTTGATCTCAACAGAGATGTACAAAAATATAATTATCATAAGGAGATCCATAATCTCTATAACACATTGATAATATATAATAAGTGGGAGAACATTTATGATGATGAATGTGTGACCAATAATGTTTCCCTTAAGGCTTTGGGCAGTGGTCATGCATCATTCAAGGATGCTATTATTGATGGGATGAAAAATATGATTGACAATGAAGGAGTCACATCTGCTACAATGAAGAAAATATCATTTAAGGACTACTCCAACCTTCCAATTACTATATCTACCACATCACCTTCTAATGTCCAAGAAGGGTGAATGTAGAGATCTTTGCAATCTTAAATCAAGGTAACTCTTAGACTGAGTAGGAAACTATAGATGGGTTTGACTATGAAATTAAAATTTCATATTATTATATATAAAATTTTTTCTTTTTCAACGATGGAAATTATATTTATTTTTCCCCCACCCACTTTTATTCTCTACTTTTTGAATTTTCTTTAATAAATGGTCAAAAGCATTAGCATCGAGTTGGACATGTCTGGTAAATATGACCATTATAACCTAGATATTAATTTGGTAAATATGAACAAGATTAAATTCATAATGAAATATATATAAATGTTATTAACAATATAAATTTATTCATAACAACCCAGTAAATATTCACTCAATTTTCAGTCATGTCTTTTTAGTCTTCATAATTACATATTCTTCAAAAATCGGTTTTATTAATTTTAGTGAAAAAATATTTTAAATAGAATATTGCAATTTTAGATATTTTATTTCACAAAAATGATATCATTTTGTAAAGCATCTTATCAAAATTATTTTATGGTGAACATTTATCATTTTTTGGAAAATTTTGATTTTTCAACGAATAATTAATATACTGATTTTTATTAAAAACTAATATTATATTTAATTTATTTACAAATTAACACACTTTTTCTATCACTTTTAATCTATATTTAGTTTTTTTATTAAAAAAACGAATATAGTATTTATAATGAATTATATAATCTGGTTTGGTATAAAAGAATTTATAAATATTATAAGGCACATTTCTGAAAAACTAATTTTCCTTAAATTTTTTATTTAAATATTATATTAATTTATTTTACTTATATAAATTAAATACATTAATATTGATTCCATATTTTCAATCATGGTGTGAAAATATGGCCAGATGTTCCCTTTTAAAATGTTTCTTTATTATTAACAACCATATTAAATAAATTTCATCGGGTTATGGGTAAATCCTGTAACTAATGTTAAAAAATTATATAAAAAGGACAAAAAATGACAATGAAACATGAATGTATCATATTGGATAAGTTTATTTCAAAAATATCAAACCATTTTCTGAAAATATGGAATCATGGTGAAATATTTATTTTTTTACCTTTATATTATTTTTTGCGAAGAAATGTAGAAAATATAATTCTATTGGTTTTATTATATATAAATTTTTTACATGGGAATAAATAGATGTTAGGTTCAATTATAAAATAATAATTTGATAAGAGTAAAAAAATTTGAATGATAATTATTTTATAATAACTTCCAACTAAATAATTACTTATAATGTTCATAATACTCTGAAAAAATATTTATTAAATTAATAGGAAAACAAAATAAATGATTTGAAATTTTTTAAGGTAACATAATTTGAAAAAATAATGGGGTTTTAATATTTGTCTGGGAAAATAAAACTTTTTTTTATGTTTTAATGGATTATATTTTAATGATTATATTTTAGTGTTTTATACGAAGTCAAATTAAATTAATTATGCAAAATTGATATAAATTGTATATTGTGTTTAAAAGTATATTATTAATTTACATTAAAGCTATAAAAAATCATAAAAGAATAATTACGAAGATAAATGGAATGAAATTTCATACCATATCCAATAGAATTCCAATTTTCACCTTATATGTAAACATATAACCCATTAATATTAAATCAGCCACTACCATAAAAAATATAAAAATTGTTTAATGATGGGTTTAGTAAAAAATATATGGTTTAAAATGATATCAAAACCTTTAAATATTTACAAGATGGTTATATTAATACCATATATTCTTTATATTTGTATTGAATTCATTTTGGAGCCATTTGAAATTTGTTAGAAACATATTATATTATAATATTTCATGTACATCCAAAAATGAAATAAATTAAATATTCTAATAAATAGTTCTTATTTAATTATTTAAATATATAAAAATTATATCTTTATCCAGGTGTCTGGGATATTTTTTAAAATATCAATCATTGTCCATTTATTATCCAAATTTCCTTTTATAGTAACTATCTTGACCACAAGATAGTAAAAAAAATTATATCATAGTAATCATGATAAGGGATAAATAAATGTTTAGAAAAATTTTAGGGTGATAATGTAGAATCCCACCACGAATTCCACTCAACAGTTCCCCAATATGGTGGGCCCTATAAGCTCATGTGCAACTCCCTAGCTGCTATAGGTTAATGACTAGCAGTGAAGGGCCAAGGTGTGTCTATGGTACTACTATCCCCACATTGATCTAAGTAGGAACATTGGTAAATAATAAATAACCAATAGGGGAAGAATAATAACAATTAGAAAATAGTGAAAGTCATGAAATAATCCAAGTAGAATGAATATCCAAGAAGATGTTGAATAGATAAATGGGTACAAAATATGACGTCCATTTCATGATTCTTTACAAAAATGGGATCATAAAGGAATAGGGGATACAGAGAATATATTGTATGCAACACAATAAAAATGAAAAAAGGAAAAAAAATGGATACACAACATCATGAGAATTGGCTGGGTCCTCTACTCCCAACCCCATCCTAAGCATCATGTAAACCAAGCATCGAATGTATAGTTATTCATTTTATCCATACCAGTGACCATAAATTTTACTTGCATACCAAACTCAACCTAAGTAGGGTGTGAGATATAATCTCACTAGGTCAGCACCCACATTGTCTAGACTGATCCATTTTATGCAATAAGTAAATTATAATGTTCCAGACTAAATATATGTAGATAAATATCCAAATAAAATTTAACCACATCAGTCTGGATTCTAAAAGGCACATAACCCATACCACCTACTTTGACCTAAGACAAATGCCAGAAAATATGTACCAAGATATAGTATAATATGTACTGAAGGGCCAAGTGAATAATTCAGCCCATCAAGGAAAATCCTCATGCATGCACATTATCTTGTGGTAACATTTTCCATGTCACAAAATAATATAAATTATAATAATGATGATTAAAAAACATGAATAAAATATGAAATAAGAAAATCAAACAATCCATCATGTCTTGTTGTGAGGTCTGATCCCATTTGGGTAAATTTATATATAATCCAAATGGTCACTATAGAACATCCAACACAACTAATTTCATCCAGTCCATCCCTGACAACCCATGTGCCCGAATCGTCCGACGACCTTCATTTTTATTGATTTTTATAACCCCCTTTTCAAGGGATGAGTGGAAACCCTTAAAAGGACCGTAGGATTAGAGATTACATGGCCCGTGGGCTTATAAGATTACTTTAACTGAAGGTCTAAGGGAATTTAGCAAGACTATCTATGAGGAACTGCCCCTCCCCAGCATCTACACCATGATAGTAGCTCTATACCATCGCACCGACAACCCATGTCGAATCCATTATATCAATCATGACAAGGTGAATCGGATTTCATACTACGTATCTCATTTAGGGGACCAGGTATCACCCATGACATGACATTTCCAACATTCTAAGGGATACATCCTTCATTTCTCACCTATTGAACTGGAATCACTCAGGAGTATCTGTAAATCTGCCCGGTGAGCCTAGGCCTAGAAAGAGAAAGTGGAACATCTGATGTGTCAAGAGTATCCAACCAAGAACAATGATTCTTTCCATGGAATCCTTGACTAGGTACCCATGTTAACTCCTAGCCAGTAAGAGGTGAGTATAGTAATTAAGGAATATATCTCAAGCCATATTATATATGAAGTCACACATAATTAATGGGATTTCAAAGACATGAACATATATGATTTCCCACGAATAACATTAAATTCAATCCAACCAGTCATGAAATAAGTAAATAATCACATGGAACCAGTTACCATGATTATATAGTAAAGCACATTGCATGGAATATTGATAAAACATGGGAAATATGTTGTAATCATTAACCAAAGTAAATAATCATTATAATGATGTAAGGTACAAGGAACATAATGTGGAATAATAATAAGAAATTTATATAGAGAAAGAACATATATCAAAAGAATGATTAATGGTATATGTATTTTCATATGGGGACAACAATAAGAATATTCCTAGGCACATTCAGTAGATTCTAACTCATTGTTGTTTATTTATCTCCATTCATTTAATAAATTTAAGTCATTAAGGCAAGGTAAAACACACACACCAAATATGGGTGCATTAATCAAGCATGGGAATATAGACAATTTATAATAAGCACACCCAAAGGGGTTTCCAATGTCAAGGAAAACACCCATATATGGGGTTGTCCATAATATAGGTTCACATTCAAATTTGGTAACCATTAAATTAATTTAAAAAAAATTAAGTGACACCAGAATAATCTAGTGTTTGGAACAATGGGTTTTCATAAAAATATGAGATGAAAAGTGAAGAATAATTTTTAGACCCTCTATCTATACATAGAAATTCCCCACTCATCCATTTATCGAGGCTTGAATCAGCTAAGTACAGAAAAAATCAACGGATTTTTCAAAACCCCCCAATATAGGGAAAATGTTGTTGCACCAAAAGTTCACAACATATGGAGGAGGAATTTATAAATTGAAGTATTGAGGAAGAAGATCTTACACGGGGCTTACTATTTCTTTTTATGGTGAGAGGATCGGACCATGGATAGAGGAGAAATGACAAAACATAGGATAAGGAAAGAGGTTACTCCATGAGGGGAGAAATAGAGAAATGTCACTGAAATGGGAGATGAATGGAATAAGGGGATTTAAAAAAATTAAATAGGGATATTTTGGTGATTTTAACCATTTTAACTAAGTTCATGGTTTGGCCACAAGGTTTGGAACACTGTGAACCAACCATGAACCAGTCACTACATCAAAGGGGTAATTTTCACAGTTACTTTAACGGTTTTCTAACTATGAAAAAGATCTCTAAGCCGAAAGACAGAAACACCACACAGTCATGCACCCTAGGTTGCATAATTTTAAATAAATTGAGTGTCATACTATCCCCCATAACTTTTTGACCATTAGGATTTGAATGATCCCCAGAAGCACCCAAGAACTCCTCTAACCTCTTAGACATATTTACAAGGGCTATTTTACAGAATAAAACGAAAAATTAATTGGGTTTTATCTTTTGATAATTCTATGATGTCACAACCTCACCTACTAAAAAATCATCCTTGATTATCCCTTCTGATGGTGGTGGATCATCTTTTGAGAAAAGAAGATACCACTGAGTCGACATATCAGTCCTCTACTACCAAGTATCGTCTTATATGCATCTATGCTACCATAGAACCTAGGCCAAAGGAAATGAAATGCCTCAGAGAACCTTCATGATGAAATCAATGATAAAAATTGGATGCTTCTCAAAGGACACATACACCACCAGCTCGATATACTCATGATCCAACGAATGAGATGGGTATGGATGATATAGTCGAAGCTACGATATGGGGACTATGTCATGCATGGAATTGTATATCTAAGGTAATAGAAACAAATAGGCTTCCAGCCGGACCACCTCCACTATCTAAACAATACCTACATACTGTGTAGATTACATCCATGTATCTTTATTTTTTATGTCCCAATATAGGGGATAAATATAGGAAGATCTGATGTCCCTTCTAAAAAAATAGTGGTGTATGATGACAATTGGTATCAGAATATTTCATGGACTAAGAAATATCCACCCATTTATGAATCATATTTATTTTCTCGAATGTATCCTAAATTTGATGAGGACCTAGTAGACCTACCTCAACTGATTCAAACCATCACACTGGTTAATGACATAGTCTACCATAGAGGCCCCCATAAAAATCCATATAAATTGATTCGTGGAAGCTCTTTCTATACAAAAACTCAATTATAGGAATATACCTTTCTCCAAAGACAAAAAAATCAAGGATACATGCCCGTATTATATCGTATAACACATTTATAGTCCACTATGATAACCTATTGGTATCATGGTGATATGTACCTCTCAGGATCACATGTGAACTCAGGGCATTCTGTAATCCTTTCCAGAGTTGTTCTGTGGACAAGGCATCCTGTTCTAAAATGATAGAACATGGAACACTGTGATGTCACACTCTCTCTCAGATGTACATCCTTCCTTACTCGTCAATATAAAATTTTTCCCAGATTGGTAGGAAGTTCATGAATTTATTCAAACATTAAATGATCACACATACCAAATTGCATCCTTGAGAGGATCTCAACAAGTCTATCATGAAATCCAAGGGGATGTTTCTCCATCTACACTCAGGAATGGAGAGAGGATGTAGTATTCCAAAAGGTCACTCGTTCTCTACCTTCACTTTTTGATACGTGTAGCACTGATTAATAAAACATTCCATCAACCTCTACATACCTAGTCACCAGTACTAAAAATATAAATCCTGATACATAATGGTAATCCAAAGATCCACTTACAAAACCGAGTCATGAGATTCCATCATCAACTCTTCTGGTATATCTTATAGCACACAAACACACCCACAGTAGAGTAGGGTTTCACTACTATCAACAAAACCACTAGACTGTAGGTTCTCTATTGTGATTCTATCCCTTAGAATGAGGCCCTTGGAATCTAATATTAGATGCATCTAAACCCATTTTAGAAGAGAGAAAGTTATAAAAAGATCTCCTAAGACTATTTTCCCATCTTGTTCATGAACCTATAGAAGCAACAATAAAAACATATCTATTATCTACTACTCACTATTTCACATCATGATAGATTTCATCAAGGTTTTCTAGTTCAAGGGATCAGCCGCATAATTTCTCTCACCTTTTATGTCTGAATGGTCAAAATCTAACAACAGTAAGTCTCCCACCGACATTCACTGCCTCAGATTATTGTCCCACAGAGTGGATATACAATTGAAACATTTTTAAACCATGTAAACAATTAATCAATCTCCCGAAAGGTAGTTTCTCCCCTAGTGCAGAGCTTGAACCATAACTATTTGATCGAGGACATGTGTATGATAGTTCTGCTCATGAGTCCTCTTATAAGGATATCTATATTCTAGGACTCGATCACCTTGTATTAGAGCTACCCCTAGTCTAATTCCTATAGAATCACATTAAACTGTATAACTCCGACCCTCGTATGGCATGATATGGATTAAAACTAAGGTGATTTTTCCATTTAACTCCATAAAAAAAAATCTAATGATTCGAACCATAGGAACCACACACCCTTATTATTCTGGGATGTCTGAAGAACCTGTATGGGAGAGAAGTCATTTATGAATTAGCTATAGTAGCCAGCTATCCCTAATAAGCTGTGTATATCAAACACATTTTTGGATTCTCTAAGGAATCCATGCTTCTCACCTTCTCTTGGTTGGATTATAGTTCTTCCACACATATGATATGACCCGTGAAATGAACCTTAGTGATCCAAAAAGTGTAACTCTATGAGCATTTCATATAGTTGGTGTTATCTTTGTGTAATCATAATGATCTCAAGATGATTTCCATGGGAGTTTCTGGTGTAGGGGTACACCAAGATTTCATCTATGAGGACTACCACATATGAATCAATCTATGGGTGGAATCCCCAATTCATCAAATCTCTAAATACTACTGGCATGTTAGTCAAACCGAATGACATAACCATGTAATTGTAAAATCTTAACCTTATATGGAATGTTGTATGTGGTATATCAGATGGTCACACATGAACATGATGATATCCTAAACTCAAATTGATCTTGGAGAAAATAGTTTCTCATCATAACGGGATGAAGTAGTAATTTATATGAGGTAGTGGATAATGGTTCTTCACTATAATCTAGTTTAAATGGTGGTAATCGACGTAGAATCTATGTCTACCATCTTCCTTCATGGAAAAAATAAATTGAGAAACCCATGGTTATGTGTTAGGCCTAGTGAATCCCTTAGACTCAAGACCATAAATCTACTTTTTGAGTTCCTGGAGCTCTGTATATGTAATCCTATATAGAGGAATGAACACAGGTTCCAAATTCGTTAATAGATCATTGGTGAACTCAACCTATCTCTCTAGAGGTATAAAAAAGAAATCCATACAGAAGACATCCACGAAATGATCCACTAGTGGATGGGACTCTCCTAACTGCATTCCTAGATTTCAAATAAAAAGACTCACCAATAGAGATGTCTCTCTGCCAATCCATGTTCTCTTGGGTCTAAATTGATCTTCTAGAATATCCCATTCAACCTTGTGTGTATAATATTTTCTCTTGGGTGTTATGAAGGAAAATTGTTGGTAATAGTAATCCACATGTTCTTGATAAGGAAAAAATCATGCCTATACTAATTATGTGGTTGAAGACTATCATCCTGAGTATGAAGGAATTATAGATGAAACAACACCCACATATCCTGGGGGGGAACACTTGAAACTAGTGAATTTCCTATGTTCCGACCCATAATAGTTTGTTGAGGTATAAAACACTACCTAAGTACTTGATTTCAAGACACGAAATTTCAAAAACAATAGCTGATATGAAGGATTGTGAAGCACCTGTATAAAATAGGATAGAAGATAAAGTAAAGGCTACCGGTATAGTACCTCTGACCCTTGATGGACTTGGACTATGATCCTCTGGTGATGGCTGAACTGCTTATAGATAACATAATCCTCATCCCTAAGATGCTACCTGATTACCCTAAGAAGATCCACTCCACTAATGCTGAAGTTATGGGTCCTATCAACTTTGGCCATGATCATTACCACCTTGGCATGATCAACGAGTAGAAGACAGCCACCCAGCCTCCCTGGGAGCTGTATATCATGTACTTGATAGAGGCGATGTTATGGATTCCATGTAAAAAAGGGGTTGAGGAAAATAATGTATAAATAACTAAAGAGGACTCATTATACCACAAGTTCATCACTTGATCAGGTTCCTTGTGAATTGGGACATATTATGGTCTGGACTGGCATAGTAGTGACACAATATAGAGTTGTCATATAATATCACCTAGTTTGAACCGCCACCACATGCACCATTAAAATGGTTATTTTGAATTGCGTAAGAACCATCACCTTGTATTGTAACTGAGCCACCCGAACCCACACTACCTTCTTCTCTTAGATTACATTCCGTAATTATGGCTCAGTTTACTATCTCTGTAATAATAGTCAACTAAAAAATGTTCACATATGATTAGAAAACATGCAGAATCCCAACATCAAAATTGAATTTATACTTCAATTCCTCACCATTCAGATATAGAGAAAACAATAGAGCTTAGTGAAACATGAAGAATATACTAGCACTGTCATAGAGCCCAACCACATATGTGTAAACACTCGACCTAGTTCATCTCTTAGAGCCTACAGAAATAAGTGGTCAAGGAAATACATCTAAATGTCTACCCAGATTATACCATTTTAACATTCAACCTAATAAATTAAATCCCTCTAATTCATGGAGGAGTTGCATAGCATGAATGTAAAGATCTTGAAACTCCACTCTTGAGGCGTATCCAGATGGTCAAAGATAGATTTAGTGGCTTCTAACCATGACTCGATAGCATAAGGTTGTCCAACCGGTTGAAATGGTGGGAGGATGTTGCTGATAGAAGTCAGGAGTAATCTCATCCAATGTTGGAAAGGTTGGGGAGAACAATGAATAGACTTCATTATCAAAAGTAATACCATGAAAAACTGAGCATTGGTACCCATAAGAATATTATCATAAGGTGCCTCAGGTGGCACCACAGGATGTAAAACGGATGGCTCATGGCCCACAACCTCTGAAGAGTGTTCAACACCACTCACTTGGAATTCAACATGAGGATATCATTGTGTAATATCTCTACAATATTCAAGAATACTCGCCATATAGGATTAATAACATATAGTAAATATAAAAGAAAAGGAATGTGAAGAAATCTATAATAATGACAGGTACAATGCCTTCCTCTAGGAATAACATAACACAAATAATATATATAGAGCTAGGGTTAGATAGAGAGAAAATACCTTATAAGAATCATAAGATACAAAGACTATAAAATGTATCCAATGTAAGGTCAGGGTCAAAATATCACATTTCTCATGTTTAAGGACTATTTCATTTTAAAGGTGGAATTCATTTTAACCCATTCAGGTATTCATTCCCCTTACTAATAAATTGTATTTGGTTGATATGCATCCCAATTAATATGGGGTTATATTCATTATGAATTGAAATTGGGCATCATGTTAACCAAATCAATAACATTCTCTATCCCAGTAAATTTTATCATTTTCATGTATGTACCAAATCCAAACCATGGGATATAAAAACAAGGTACACAATAATCACATGAGAAATGGGAAATGCATGCTAATAGTAGATATGGATTCAAAATATTCATGAAGATTTATTTCTTGCAGTGCATAGTATAATTCGTTCCATGATATTCTATCATATAATCATGATAAAGAAATAGAAATCATCATTTCTATAAGACAAATACTATTATAACATAAACTAGTGTGTCACCCAAATGGAAAAATAGTATCAACAATCAATGGTATTACCAGTAACTAAAATTTGAAAACCTATATAGTTCATGTTTCCCCTATTGTGTGTTCTCTACTCGTAGGTGCAGGTTCATTACCATACTCTTATATCCTAGTCCCCTATCCAAACCAAAATAGTAAGAGTGAAATGAAATCCATTTGATACAACTTTGTAGCATCTGGACCTAAGTTTCACTCAAAAGTACCTCATGATGGTGGGCCACATAACCTCATGAACATATCCCCTATTCCCTCACTTATAGTCAACATGCTCTATAATTCAAGGGGATGCGCTTTAGGTCATGTAGCCCACCATATCAGAGCACTGTTAAGTGGCACATGGGGTGGGGCGCTATAGAAAACAACAACTAAAGTTTTACAATTATTATTCGATGATATTTTTTAGACTCATAATAATACTAAATTAATTTAATATTACTTTTTATCCATATAAATATTAATATTAATTTATCTAAATTTAATACTTTAAGAAATTCCAAGAATGCCCCTCCCCTCATTTTAAATGGGAATCCCAAATTCTATTAAATAAAAACATCAAGAACAATTTGAATATTCCCATACCTACCTAAATTAATTACTAGAATATCTTACCAAACTATTAAGGTATTATTTTTTTCATAAATCTAACCATATAGGGCTTAATCATTCAAACAAATGAGGTTTTCATAAGAAGAGGTCTACCTTTTTACCGACTATTTTAGTGATATATTTTTTTCTAAATCACTTTAAAATATTTGATGAACATTATGTAATAATATTTCATGTATATTTAATTTTTTTTAGTTTTTTTCATGAAATAACATAAATCCATATTCTAATCCATCATATGGGAAAGGAAACAATCATTCCTCGCGATGAACTACCACCCAACAAATCGATGAATTTCATTTTCCATTTCCACCTATCATGGAAAGTCATAATGATGTATTTATGGAATATATATGAAATAAATGACATATTTATTATTATTTAAATTTAATATATCAACTAATTTTATACCATTCAATCCCTTCAAAATAACATTGTATTTTTGTATGTGTGTATTACCCCCTCCACGAAGAGATATGATTAATTTTTAATAACCACTTCACAGGGATCCTATATATAAGTCTATTTTATTAAATGATAATTTATATATGATTTAATAATCCTTATATAAAAATTAAATAAAACTTACCTTTTTCCATAATGATAATTTGAAAATTTATATGTTAGTCATGTGTATGTACAACCAACCATCTTCATGATTATAACATAGTTCATTTTACATAATCATATTTATAGTTAGTTTTAAAAGTATAATTGTTTAATAAATTGATAATTATGTCATTATTATTTAGACACTATGTAATAATTATCATTTCGACCATAATAAACCTACCTATGTCATTTTGACATATGAGTCGAATATCGTCAAAATGTTCAACTAGAACAGAAATGATTATGTAATTGAATATAAAATTGTTATAAAATAAAATAATAATAAAATAGATAATATTTCTTATGAATATAATTACATTAAATATGTTTATAATTATAGAAGATAACTATCATTTGTGAAGAGTTCGATTATACGTAAGAGACACATTAATTTAAAAATCCCAATTCAATGTTTTGAGGATTTTTTTCTAAACCATTCTATTAAATTTCCATATTCATAAATTTATTTTCTTGATGTATTTATATTGACATAAATGAAATATAAAGGATTTTATCTTTCACATTTAACTTTATTATAAATTACTTCAAAAAATGTTTTTATGTATTTTATATATAATTTTTAGAAATTATTTACAAAATACAAAAATAATGTCCAATTTTAACATGGAAGGTGTCAATGGTTTTTCTAGTTTTAACAAATGTTATTTCATGATGAGTTTAATTTATAATATTTCATTATTTATTCAATGAAATAAACATCATTTCCCTTTTTCTATGTATAATCATAAAATAATTAAATTTAATATATATTTCTATATCAAGAAAGGTTTTTATAATGGGTATAAGGAATATTTTTATAAGTATGCAAGATTTTGAGTTCTATAATTTTATTTTGGTTCATGGAAATTCTTTATGATGATGGGTGGTTCTGTTATAAAACATGATTAGGTGTATCCATTATAAACCAAGGATTGGTGGTTCCATTACAGACCATAGATTAGTCATTCTATATTAAACCAAAGATGGGTTGTTCCTTTATAAACCATGATCATGTGGTTATGTTGTAAAAATGAATTTGTTGGTTTGTTATATCACTCCAAAGAGTTTGGTAATGATCATAATGGATGTTTAACACATAGGTTACACCATTTTTATTATTTATTGGAAAATTATTTTCCATGTCGCCAACATTATTTATTCAGTAATGGTATGTTTTTATATATATAATATATGATTTCAAAATCCAATTTAATGAGATTATGTTTTAGGGAATGTATTTGATACATCATATGGGTGAATTTTATAAAAAGTTTTAAAAATAAAAACAATTTTTCATTTTTTAATTGAACCTTATCGAGTTTTATTTTTTCTTTTGAGATTTCATGTGATGTTTTTATGAAATTATTTGGACAGACATGTAGGTTTCATGGGTAATAAAATATATATTTTTATCCTGAAGTTAATTTTTTTAAAAGGGAAATTTTTTCTAAGAATACATGAACTAAAATGTTAATTTTATTATTTTATATTTTATTTAATTATCTTTTTTTGATAATTACACATTAAGATAAATTTTCACATGGTTTTTTGTATAGGGAGGGACAATGTATAGTGAAATAGGAATATTTTGAATATAGGTCATGAAAAAAACATGTTATATCTAAATAGTTTTTATGGTAAAATGGATAAAGTTGAAGTTCCCACTTGGTGATTGAATAATTATTTATGTAAAGGTGATGGAAATTTTCTATAAAATTTAACATGAAAATATTATAAGAATAAAATAATGTTAATACACTTTATGAGATTCAATTTACAGATTCACTATGGTCGGGTTCTTACAAACACCTTTAAATTGTTATATTTTTTTACAACAATATCTTATACTCAATAATTATGTTTCATACGTATGAATTTATCTGTAGTTGAAATTGATGAACACAAATGTTATTGAATGAAATTGGAGGAAGAAATATCTTGGTATCATAGTTTTTTATGATATGGTAGAGAATGTTAGATCAAATAAATATCACATAATGGAAATAGAGAGTAGAAAAATGTTATGTGAAATGTTTTTGGAATGATTAAACATTCAAGTTTCTTATAAGGTATTTCAAAGAATATCATCTTATGAAAAGGTTATGATATTTGGAATGAAGGGAAATATTATCATTATACATATTTGTCCCTTTGATATTCTTGACAGCTTAAAGATTGTAGCTTATTTTTTGGAACTTCTATTGAATCTCTCTGAGGTTCTCGGTGTGTTCCATGCATCTCTCATACGAAATTACATATCTATCCCTCCACTTTTACTAAAATCATAGGTAAAACCTCTAGAGAAATATCTCCATTGTGAGGAATAGTCAATTTGAAATTTTGGATCAGGGATAGAAAGTTATATAAAACAAGACCACTTACCTATTGGGTTAGACACAATAGCATATTCAAGAATCTACCCTATTCAAATGAATTTGATTTTTGGACATGGTGGGCCCCACCATTGCGTTCCGAGATTTTTCCAAGGAAAATAGATTAGTACTGAAATAAATGAATTTATATTATTCATGTTTAGAATATTGGGAACTGAATTTAATTATTAAATGTATTTACATTTTTTATGTTAATACATGAAAAATATTAATTGATGAATATTAAAAATATTCCAGGATCAATTAATATTTAATGGAATGATTTTTGAGTTAATGAATCATTTATTATCATGTAATATATTAATATTTTACAAGATTGATAATAATAATATTTATGAAATAGTTTAGTAGTCATAAAATGTTGTTGATAGTGTGTAATGTATACGGGGCCACCGAGGCTATACTAGGTATTTTAATTAACCACTATAAATAGAAGAGGATGGGATTTTGATAAGAACTATTCATAGATATTCTATCTCCTCTCCTCTCTCACATGATCTAGAGAGAGATGCTTTAGATCAAAGGTGTTCAGATCGAGTATTCTCTTAGGCATCGCCAGTGAAACGATGCGGTGATCATTAGAGCGTCGAAGACATCATTAGAATTCTACTCTAGCACCCAGATTATGAAGAACAATGATCCCATAAATGCCATGAAGTGTGTGTGAATGGTCTATATGAATTTGTTGTTGTATTTTTCGAGAAGAGATCACCAATGATGAGCAGAATTATTATGCATATTTAGATTATACCTCGTATTGTACGGTTTATTTTTGAGCATAAAACCTTCCCATGTGGTCGTCATCTTTGACCGAGATCCTCTTCACCGACGTTGACAAGTTTAAATTGATCATTGGTGGAAAAAATTTAAAATCCAACTTGTTTGGGGCTTATGTTACATGCTCGGTTCCAACATGTTATATCAGAGAGAGGCATGGTGATTTTATGTCAAAGAAAAATTAAATATGCATTAAACATCATCGAGGGCATTGATAATGTCCCAATGCCACATACATAATCAGAATCAAACATCAGATGGCCAGTCTACAGCTATCTGATGTTTCGAATTCAGATTCAAGATTGTATTCTAGTGGTGATTCGTATTTCGATCAGAAATCCCCTGGCCAAAATACTCACTGGAAAATCAATTTTTATATGATATTTAGGTCTTATAATTTAATGTTTTATTATAATAATAATAAAATTTTATGGGTATATTTTTATAGAAATATTAATTTTATTACAATAATAATATTATTTTATTATTTTTTTTCTAAAACCTCATATTGAATTTAGAAAATTTTTAAATGGGTGAAAGACTTGTTTTAAATATAGACATATACTTAAGTATTTTGTTTAAGAAAAATGATGGAATAAAATAGACCAACTTTCCATGTTTTTGACACGAAAAAGAAATTGGGGCTGTGACCTGCTTTGCAAGTCACCATTTAAAAAATAATAATAATAAATAAAGGGTCTGGGTGGTCGCACGACCCCTCTGTTCACTTAAGGTGGCCCAAATAGTTCACCTCCACCATTCTGGTATGTTGTAGCAGCTCAGTGCACTAGGCGTAATGGCCAATGGCCAATTTCGCTGCCCTTCCTGTCATGCTACCAATCTTCCGGTGAGGTAGACTACCTCAATTGCCTCCTCCTACTCCCAGCTAACCCCACACGACAGCCCCATGGTCAACTTCCCCTTATCTACCATCTATGTGGGCCCTCACTTTAGCCCTCCCAGATCCGGTCGAGCCACAAACTACCGTCTGTCATGGAGACCACCCCACACAACTACCTCTAATGGGGAGGAAATCTCCGAATTCTCTATGGTATGTCTGAAATTGGGTCTACCCTGCCCGAAACGGGCGTGGTAAGACCTTCCTACCCAATATGACCCCACAAGGGGTCGGTTGGGCCAAGGATAGGACTGCATGAGTCCAACACGACACGAAAAAGCCCTACCCAGTTTTTGATGGTAATGAAAATTATAATTTAATCAAAAATCAATTAAATTAATTTCTTTCATAATTAATTTAATTAAGAATTAATTTTTAATTTCATACATGAATGGCATAATAAATTTAACTTGAGGTTTACATAAGTTAATTAATTACTATAATTTTTATTTTTAAAACAAAATAAATTAAATAGGACCTAATGCCATATTTATATTGACTTAATATTAGAGTGAAATTTGACTTCAATATAAAAATGCCCAAAAATTATTTATTGCGAGTTTAATTTTGTATTCTGCATTTAGTTTGTATATGTGATATTAATTAGTATATATAGCATGAGTTGGAGATCGAACAATGAATTTCTGGTGATTGTTTACTTATTTAATATAACAATTTATTTATTATAATGGTTTTATAATAATTAGTTACATTAATGGTGAACAGAATATATTCTCAGTGTCATTATATAAATAAGGCTATATGCACCCATTATTCGAGGTGTATATTTACACCCCAAGATCCCCTCACCTACTTGAGAGTAATGATGTATAATGACATGAGGGGGAGTGACACACTTCATGCCAACTGATGGCAATGCACTGGACATGAGTTTGATACATTGGATGAGAACACATTGATATTTTAATTAGAATCCTTGTGACTAAAGGTATTGTCTATAAGATTTAGGTTGGTCTGTTATTCACTGAACAGATCAACAAATAATACTGGCTCATGATGAGGCTGCCTTTTTAATTTGCATGACTTATTATTTTTTGAATGTCTAGTTATAGCATGATCACATAGAATAATAATAAAAAATCATGAAAGATAAAATGAACATGTGATGCGATATATTTTTATACTTTATAAATAGTTACTTGTGTATGGAATCACATAGTATGTGCTTATAAAAATAGAAAATTATTTTATTCTTCACAATAAAATAATAAAACCATAAAGGATATATTAAGTCATAACCACCTTCCGTTATTCAAATTTGGACAAATCTAGCTGTTTGAGGTGTTGATAATGCCATAGTTGAGGTTGTCTCTTACTACCTTAAATTCTTTATAATAATGATGGGTCAACTTAACTAAAATTTTTGTAATGAAATAGCCATAGATAGAATTATGTAATTTTAGAGGCAATAGATGATTAAATCAGGTTTTTATTTTTGAAGCTGTTACTTCACTCAATAGATCTTGGAAACACAAGTTAAAGCAGTCAGCCATCCAAAAACCTACCTCGAACAATCCATGAAGTGGTGTACCCCTATCTTGTAGACTACAAGGGGTGGTACCAGGATTCCTTCCACTAGAAATTTCTAGCAACAGAGTATTCCAATTCTAGAATAGAGGGTTCTTAAAATTCAATATAATAGTGGGATATATTAGATTATTTAATTAATTATTCAAAATGTCTAAACCATTAATCACTAAAATGCACTAATCTGCTAAAGTTTACTCTTGTAAAAATGGAATGTTAATCCACATGTTTAAAAATTGTGATAATATATTGGGCTATGTAAATGTCCACACTGAAAATAGTATCAATGAATATTATAGGCACATGCGCATTGTAATATGATATATGAAACTCAATGTATCAGTGTCCCCAACATTGTTAAACAACCTCAAAAATGTGAGTGTGAAACTGCTTACAAGATACGAATGTACAAATCATATGATGATTATATCATTATGTTTTCATCAACATCGGGTGTCAGTTGTGGTCACTACACCAGGACATGGATGATATAACATGAAGTCTCGTCTCCAAGATGTTTTCAAGGAGAAATAAATGTAATGATATGAATAAGGAGTTGGTTACACTGGAATGTGTAAATTGAAAGATTGATCATGATCCTTAAATGGGTTCCTTTTTCATATCATTTTAAGCACATTACTCAACTCTCTTTTTAAGCTACAAAACCCACAAGTAATGAGTAAAAACTTACATACCTATACAACTACGGTTCTCCAAGATAAAAAAATATTAAAGATAGTTTCATATTTAATTCTTATAGTGAATAATTTTAAATATAATGAAAAACGGGAAAAAGGAATGTAATACCAATGGAACGTTCATGACGTCCTTCAATTCATGAGGTATTAACAATGGTTATTTGCATTTCATATTATAAAATAATACAATGGATTATTAAAATAAAAAAAACTGATTTAAAGAAGCATGTTACTATTTTTACATCATGTGTATTAATCAATGTAATGTTTCCTTTTACTATATGGGTATTTAATACTATATTCATTTTACATAAGTTTATTTAAATACAGTTACCAATTAATTATAGATATATTACTAGAAGTCAAGTGTATTCTCCCAGTGGCTGTGAAAGGGTGATACCCAGTATAGTGGTGACAAGAAATGGACTTCTTAATTGCCATGTAAAATATTCTTGTTGAACTATTGTTGAGTTTAACCTCAAACAATAATATCATGTGTCCTTGGATTCATTAATACATTCGATCAGGTTCTAGAATGAATGTTGTTTTTGGTAAACACAATTACTAGTTCAGTAATACATGAATCATAGGAAATTAGTGATGGATATAAATTTAAGACCTATACCCAGTTGTGACAATATAATTATTTTTCAACTAATACTAAAAGTGGATGTTGTGATTATAAGAAGTATGATATTTTGGCTTGGCACAAATAAATACCTTCAGTAATATCGACATCATTAGTTGGGAAAAGGATCCTTTATAAATAAAGGTATGTCACAAATCTTTTGAAAATAGTTCAAAAAATAAGAATGTTTTATTCCAAGCCTATGTGGGTGGTATATATACTTCAAATGATTCTTTTAATTATTTACATAATAAAAAATTGAAGTATATGCATGGTCAGAATATATGAGTTTCTTCAGGTTGGGTTACCGAATAATATCTCAACAAAGCATTCATCAATCATGATAATGCAGCATGGAGTATTTCATAAATTCACAATACCTAATCAACATTTCAATATTGATGTTAATAAGGAGGATAGATGATTAAGTCTTACATATCAACATTTATCAAAATACATGTAGCGTAGAGAAATACCAAAATGCATATGTTATATATCAAAATTTTTTATCTCAGTAGTATCAATGTTATAACACGCAGAAACCTCTATTATATTTCATGAAATGATTTTCAAATAATAGAAATATCCAACAACCATATACAAACGATAATGACAAATGGATATCATACGAGTCATAGTATGCTGAAAATTCATTTTTTTAATAATGGCATGTCTTTGAATGAAAATAGATTTTTTGAATAAAAACAAACATGCATAAAAAAACACATTTTACATCTAATTTACTTATCCTAACGATGTTTTAGGATATTACATAAATATCTAAGACAGAGATGTGGAAGGAAAGTGTTTATATACATGTTTGTATAAGGGTTCACATCTCTATTATAGATAATGGGAGCTATATTTACTTGTGTTTATTCAATTCTCAAGATGAATAAATATTTTGAATAAGAACTAGTTCAACGAGCACATGTGAAACATGGTATATTTTTGAGACACATACTGTTTATGAAGGATGAAACCACGGTGATGGTTTTTATTTTCATTGTGGTGGGTGATATATTATTCAATGTGAATAATATTTCTTAGAGGGAATCTATATGTGGAAATTATCTAAAATTGGTATGACAAACTAAAATTCAATTAATGGAATCCATTTATCAGAGAGAAAAGGGGACAATTATTTTGAATATTAAAGTTGGTATTTAATTAAATTGATACATGGATGGTACAAGCATAGTACTAATAAAGCATGATTGGTTTGACCAAGTCAGTATGCCTAAACCTATTAGAATTTTACTTATCATAAACAATATCTATGGTGAAATTATTTAGCATTGGATGTCATGACCAAAAATCATGGAGGATGTCTCTACAATGCATCCAGAAAGGGATATTCACATCACATAATGATAATAAATGATTCATTTTACTGAAATCCAGTTTATGATTAATGTAACCAACATGACCATAGAATATAAATTTACACCAAATGATTCCCATGAGTCTACGAGAGGTTAGTTGGAGCACCATTGTTTTCCAAGTAAAATATGTTCAACAACATATGGAAAACAAATGGTCTTCAAGTTAGATATGAATAAAATGAAATCTATTCTCTAATGATTGACATAATGTGGAAACCTATGTTCTGGGGAACAGGATCTACTGAGATAGATCTATAGGTCGGTTGGTTCTTGTCAATCATACATATAGTGACATTGTATTGAAAATTATGTGTTGAAATAATTCAAGAGATGAATTTATGTCTATATCATAAGGAAAAATATATTCAGTTTGACATGTTTAGGATATGGGAAGAGATAAACGTGGTGAGTTACAATCCATATGTCGATGCGATGGATCTATCATGTATTTCATGATATGTACAAGAACTGATATAGCCATGGAAAAATTTATAATAGGGAAATATTAGTAATATCTAGGAGGACTGTAAGGGATGCAGTTTGAACTATCTAATTGTACATCGACAAGTACAATGGATGTGTACATGGTAAGTATAGAATATTGGATACAAGTTTTCGAGGATACAAACTAGTCTTCAATAGATCAAACTGGTCTACTATCATAGTTTCGATAACGATGATGTTCTAGTCAAGATTATATCAGCCAGTGGTAGCCATACCTACAATGAACAAGTATGTTTTAGTTTATAAGGATTCTAAGAAGTAAATAAATGCAACAATCTATTTAAATTCTTGGAATCACATTTGGTATGAAAAGTATAATCACAACGAAAATTATGATATTCAAACTATCCTAGATGTCAAGTTATTATAGTGGACAAAGGCGATATACTATGGATAATATATCTTGATAAATATTAATCAATGAGATGAGGTCTCTATAGATGAAAATCCACACATAGAAACTATGGTGGACCAAATAGCTGATGTTTTTACTCATCAAGATCATGATGTTCATCATGTGAGTATGTAACATGTTTGGTTATCATGTTGGATCTTGTGAAAGTGGGAGTGTTGATATCGTGTGTACCCAAGATCTAACTATTCCGTGCTTTTTATTACCCAATCATGTATTATGTTAGTTATACATGATGTCATCTTACAATTACATTGTTGACTTTTCTACATCCACTATTGAAATGGTAAGGACCAAAGAATAATTTTCATATTGAATGGTTATAGTAGTTTGAAGGATATAATGAGAATTTCAAGATATTATGACATTAATCTTAAATATATGTTATATTTTCTAGATACATATTACTGACAATACAATTTAAATGTTTCACTTTCAGGTGCATGGGGATCATAAGCATTGAGACTTCTTCTCATCATGATTGAACATGGTGATCTCTAGTAGTGAGATCATGATGATTTACCCGCCGATAGAAACACCTCATGTTTTATGTGTCATTGGATGTTCTTATATACGATCATGTGTGATGGTCTCTTTACTTGAGATCATTAACTATATATGTCATTTGATCGTGTACACGACTGCAAGATGAAAACCATGACAATGAATTCATGAGGAGGTAGTTTGTGTTGGGTGTGTTATTGGTGGCATGGCATTGGATGAATGGTAAAGAAAGGACTTGTCACATTCATGTTGTGAAAGTAGTATATCCAAAGACATGTTGATAAGGATGGGAGTACCTTTATAGAACCATGGTCATGGCAGTCAAGGGTAAATCTGTCTAGTGAATTCAATAGACAATAAAACAAGATAAGGGTGATTGCATCTTAGTGTGCCCTAATTTATGTGATATTACCGATATAGATTAAATTTCATAGTGCGTGTTTGGTGGTTGGTTGTCCCAACTATGAAAATCCTTATCTCTTTAAGTGCCATGATGGGTTGCTAGATCTTGCTCTTTTTCTGTGAATACTATTCACTACTATCGAGATAAGGTCATACTGGGTCACACACAATAGAATATTCTAGAATATGCCTTATTCAGTTGAATATGATTTTTGGACATGGTGGGCCCCACCATTGTGATTTGGGATTTTTCCAATGAATAATGATCACCAATGAAATAAATAAATTCATATTATTCATGTTGAGAATAATGAGCATTGAATTTATTTATTATATTTATTTATGAGTTTTTATTAAATATATAAAAAATATTAGTTGCCAAATATTAAAAATTTCAAGGATCAATTAATTTATATGGGAATGGTGAGTCAAGTTCATGACTCATTTATTATCAAATAATATTTTAATATACTATAGGAGTGGTAATAATAATATTTATGAAATATTTTTGTAGACGTAAATTTTCATTGATAGTGTGTTATGTATTTGGGGCCAGCGAAGCTATACTGGGTATTTTAATTAACCACTATAAATAGAAGCGGAGTGGAGTTTTCCAATCATTATTCATGATGATTCACTCTCCTCTCCTATACCCCAAGATCTATAGAGAGAGGATCTGGATTGAAGGAGATCGAATTGAGAATTCACTCAGGCTTTTCCAGCGAAGCGATGCGGTAATCATTGGAGCGTCAAAAGAATCTTTAGAAATATGCACTAGCACACAGATTATGGCGAATGACACTCACACAGATTACTTGAAGTGTGTTTTCATGATCTAAATTAATTTGACTTCGGATTCATTGAGTAGTTGTCATCAATCTTGAAGAGACATCGTGTGCAACTTAGGATTAAACAAGATATTTTTACGGTTTATTTTTTTCTCAAAACCCTTCATGTGTGGTCCTAGGATCTAACCAGGCTTCTATTCAATGACGTAGACAAGATTACATCAATCTTTGGTGGAAAAAATTTAAAATCACACATGTTTAAGGCTTTCATTACCTTCCTGATTCAAACACCTTATGGGGATACAAACTAGCCTACCATGTACTCATTCTTTATTAACATTGTACTAGTTCTCTATTACTATATATTGTAGAAAGGGAACTTGGTACCCAGCTTCATCAATTTTCACATTGCCTAATTCCCTAGATAAAATTTGAAAATATAAAACAAAAAATATATGAAATCTAGAAACATTCCTCAAATCCATACTTAAAATTATGCATTTGTTATAAATAGTTTTCCATTACTTCTTTAATTATCCTCTATAATTTAAATTAAAAATACTTTTCCAATATTACTATATTGGATGATTATTTTCATGATTACATATATATAATTTCATATTTTCTGTATTTCACCATATTTCATTATTTTTACTATATTTCAAATTTTTTCCAAATATTACCAAATTTCACCACTAACACAATTTTAATTTTACATTTCTAAATATTTAGTCCATTTTTTCAAATTCAAAATATATGTTTTCTAATATTTTACATTCAAGTAATGGTAATAAATTTATTAAAATAGTCTTATCAGATTAAAAAAAATTAATAATAAAATAATTTACATATTAATTCTACTTAACCCCAAGGAAAAGAACCACTTTCTTACACAATAATAATCCCTTAGAGTATGGTGTTAAAATGGGGAAATTTAAGAGGGTGCTATGACTAATATTGATCTGGTAAAAAGTTACCTTAACTTGAACTTCTCTCGCTGACGATTCAACTGATTCCTTAATTATTTTAGTTTATGATGGGAAATTGTCTAGGGAAAAGCCATGTGATATTACCTCCTAACCATTATTTAATAAATAAACTTCAGAAGGGGTGTTACAAAATGATAAATCCATGGTTTATACTTTATGAACCAATAATCTCTTGTAATTAACCTTATTAATATAAAACCTTTCTAATATTCACTTTATAATGTTTAGATTACCAATAGTTGTAAAAACCAAATATCATATAAGAAAAATAAGATATCTTAATTAGTATAAATTAATTTATTCCAATCCACCAAAAATTACTTCTCATTTTATGTTCTTTGAGAATATAAATTTTGTTGCTTGAATTATTTTTTTACAATATTTGTTATAGCTATGATATTTTTCAAAAAATATGATCCATGATATTTTTACATAGTTCTTGAATCATTATTTTTTTATATTATAATCTATTATTAACTATATTATACATAAAAAAATTTCATCATTAACTATTACTATTAATTTTTTTAAAAAAATAACATGTTTTTATTAATTAGTAAAATTTATTCTATATTGATAGGAATCATACAATAATATGTTAATTTCATACTTTTGTAATTGTGTTGAGTACTTATAAAATAAAAACCCCAAAATTCATCATTCTTTGTAACATTTATTCATTTACACAAATGAGATTCCAAAAATACTTTTCCCTTGTAGTAATTAGTAAATTATTTTAGTAAAGAAGTATAATTTAAACATAAAACCATTTTTAGGATTATATTCAACATCATCAAAAAAATTCACAGTCAAAATATTTTATAAAATTATTTCTTCAATAATAATTCAATAATGTCCCAAATCTGAAGCCACTATTTGTGGCCTCACATTGGTGGGTCACATGGGCTCAACCACACCTCCCCATATTCTAGAGCTCACTGACTAGTAGTAAAGTATTAGGATGTGTCTATGGAGAAACTATTCCCTCATTTCAGAGTTTAGAACAATGGTACTAAAAAAGTAGTCAATAATGGAAGCAATAAATCAATAATAAATAAGGTATCATGCAACACATGTATATAAAAACAATTCCCAATGTAATATCATATAAAAAATGTTGTTTCATTTCATGTATCTATAAATGAAGGAAACATGTATAGAAGAATACAATATAATACCCATATCAAAATTCCAAAAAGGCCAAAAAACACTAGCCATAAATACCATCACGAGCCTAGCTTGGTCCCATGCTCTTAAAATCATAATAAACATGAAGATCAAGCATCATGCATTGGGAACATTACCATTTTCATACATGCATCTATGAAGTATATCTCGGTACCCAATGGTGTCTTAAACAGGATGTGAGATTCCAATTAGTAGGCCACGACCAATGGTGTTTATAAAAAATATATTCCATGAAATAAAATATATGTTGTGTCTAATTTAAAATCATGTAATCCATAATAACCATTCTATGTACTCAACAGTGTTAGACCAAGAAGGGAAAGATCCAAGGTATAGAAAACTGAGGCATACACATTTAGTCCTTGGAGCGTCTTGATGTAAAAAGGGTAAGGACATGTCTGGTATCCTTGGAACATGTCAACAGACCAAGTATAACTCAAGTCCAAGCACGCTGGATCCAAGGGGTTGTAAGGTTCAAGGCATCCTCTAAAATCTAGACCTAAAGAGGAAGCTAGCCCTAGGAGTCCACTACCAATAATAATATCCATGTGAGAAATGTCCAAGGAATCATATGGAATCTAGAACCATGTTATACCAACTAAGGAATACACTACCATAATTAAATCAACTAATTTAATTAATCAATTTATAACATTTAGATTTTTTGATTTCTTCCAATTGATTTCCACAATTTCTATAAATTCCATTTAAACAATTTAAATAATTTACATCATGTAAATCTATGGAAAATAATGAAAACCTTATCCTTATATCTCAATTCAGTTTTCATTCAAATTATAATGTCTTTCTCTATCTATGATATCACACACACACACACCATGGAATGTATAAAAAGGGAAAATACAATGTAGCACCCCATTGGTGTCCTAGGATGGGAAAAATTCTCTAATAATATCTATGGTAATGGTGGAATAAATTAATAGGTTCCAATTTATTTAATCATGGTGTTCGGTTCATATTATTGGAATCACCATAATATCCATTATGTGAAACAATGAAAACTATTCTTATAAATAACCAAACCCCATTGGAACTGTATAGACCACCCACCGTATGTTCATAGAATAAAACCTATCTAGTATCTAGATTGGATTTAGTCCATATTGAGAGGAAAATAATGAATTCATGAAAATATTGAAAATAGTGAATATTAGCTTGAACCTAAATAACAAAATCAATAAGGTGTCAAACCTATAATTTCATAAGAATAATGATGAACTCACGAGTGAAAATCCAACAATACATAATATGTTCGAATCTATGTTCATATATAGAAATAGAAGGAAAAACTATATGTTAGCATTCTAAGGATCTCCCAATCCTTGTGGTATAGTCCATTAGTGGAGGAACAAATATAATTTAGTTTTTAACGAAAATCAGGGTGAAACGTTCATTTACCCAATAAATACTTGGATTCATGGTATAGCTACATGATTGGGCAAACCATGCACCAACTATAACCATCTAATCTGTTTTGGGGAACCTCACATGGTACAAGCACACAGTTTGAAATCCAATTAAAGAAATATGTCTCAAGATTTGTCAAAAACTAATGAGGCCCTAACATGTGTATGTACCTAAGGTTTTATGGTTTCCTCCAACCGCGTGACCTCCTGCACCCCTCTATCATGCCAGTCATGGTTAGGGTTAACCATGCAGACTATCCTGCATGGTTTCTCAAAACCATGAGACCTATAATATTTTCCACAAACATGGTAACTAGGCTTTGAACAACCCCTATACACCCATGATCTTTTTGGGTACTCACATTAGGCTATAAATAAGAATTTAAACCGAAACAAAAAAAATGATACCTCAATGGAAAACTAAAGATCTTAAAATATTCACACAGTAATGAATTTTTCCCCCTATAGTACCCTTCCATGAGTGGTTATGAATATCATGAGAATAACTATATCCCTTAAGTAGGTAACTTGGACTCATTCACCCAAGTCTCATCATGTAAACGATAGTGATTCCATAACACATGTACTAAAAAAATGAATAGAGTTGGAGAACCATTAGGAACCATTCAATTATATGAAAATGTAGTTTCTTAAAGGAAATATATAACTATTTATAAATATCCTCTAAATGAGGAATATGTGATGATTCTGAATGATAATGGGACGACTGATATTTGTGGAAGAAGTTATGCATGGTTCGGTACCTCCAAGGTAAATGAAAAGTATTTGATACCAAAAAAACTATCTCCGGAATCAATGACCAATTTATCATAATGAATGTTTAATTTGTCTCCAGATTCAATTTTTTCCAGTCTCAATGAGACATGAAAAAACACCTAATTCATAACCATGAAATCTATAGATCCTCAACAGTGATCATTATATGATTTTTGTCCCAAATATGTGGTAAATTTACATTTCTAAATCAAATAGACCTACTCTTATGTTTCCTAAATGATAAAAGAACCCATTAAAGGTACATATTCTTCTTCATTCAATAACAGGGCCAATTGGAATGTCCAGCCATATATAGCCTCATAAAGAACCATCTGTATCATCGCAACATAACTATTTTTATAGTAAAATTAACTTGGGGTATATAACATTCCCAAGATTTCCCATAATCGAAGATTCATTCCATAAGAATGTCCTCAAAAACCAATATAGTGCACAATGACTATCCACCAGTCTATGGGGGGTATTATGTTCATAGAAGCTCTAGTATACCCAATTTCCACTACAAACTCTACCAGAAATGATATAAAAATATATGTGTTCATATCAAATAAAATAGACCGAAGAACTTCTTGAATTTTTACTATCACAAGGATATAAAACCTCCCAATATCAACCACTAAGAAGGTATCATAGATTAGAATTAAGTGAGAACCCATCAATATCATATCCCCAACAACCCATATTGCATCACTACATTAAGGTGATCTCAAAAAACATGTTACAAACCCATTCATGAAATCTTCCCCTTTTCACTAAACATTGTTCAAATAATATAAAATCCCAATGGTATTTCAATGTTGTGCCTTAACAAGTTAAAAGGTGAAACACCTTTCAAAAAAACTAGCTACAACATGTTTCATTATCAACATCCCATACTAGATACATAAATGATAATACATACTGGTAACACTGAGATTTACATCCCAAAACAAGGAATGAAACCTTCACATCAGCTCCTTGCTCTATCCATAAGAGTAGAGATCATAGATAATTAATAAATAAAAATCTACCCATGACATCTATACACCTCCATCCGAATCTCTAAAAATATGGCGATTAGTTATGAGATGCTACTATCCTCGTGAACATCCTATATCTTATCCCTAAAACTCGGGGCATCCACCATTTCATTTACCATTATATAAATATATTCAATGTGTATGCCAAAATATTGTAGGTACTCATACAACCTTCAATACATCAAATACAAATCACACTATATAAATATATACTGGATGCTATTGTGGTCCATGTTCAACACAAATTCCTCTACTAGTAAACAATGAATCCAAAAGATATAAACATAAACTACTATGAGTTGGTAAAACAATACCTCAAGGTGTCTTCTTGTAGTTATTTGATTGATTTGTTTTGTTGTCTATAATAGATGAATTTGGTTCAATATGAATAGTGTTTCTAAAGTGTATTTTGAAGGTGACATTGTTTTTGAGTGTTGTAAAACATTTTGGTCCTTGAAATTGGGTCTTTTTTGTGGAAAATGATGAATTTCAAAAAAGGTTTTGACGAACTATGAAGAGGGGAGTTCACGGACATCGTAGTACCACAGCTACACTATGAAGACTGCAAAGGAGGTATACAAAAGACAAATCATGATTTTAATATGGTGTAGTAAAATAAATTTTTGGGAGGCTCCTGATTCACTAGAGGCTCATTATTCAAGGGATTTTCATGGTTTTCATATAGAGGAAGTGATTTATGGACTTGTAAAGGATTTTTTTTGGATGGAATCTACTGCCGCAAGGGATTAAGGTGCTATGCAAACTACATAGTAGTTTATAGTAAAGGTTATAGCACATCATTTTTTGGATTTTTATAAGTAGTGGGTTTTATGGGATTTATTTTTTTATATAAATTGCCCTACTAAGATCATTAAAAGATTTAATTTCATTAGATAATATCATTCCTACTGGAAAAATTCAGGTAAGTCTGACGTAGTCCACAAGGGAGAATTCTGCAATGGAGAAGAGTATTTGGGGGGATGATTCCTCAAAGGAGGAAGTAGTTCATGATGAATCAATTCCACAAAAGATGTATTTTGTGAATATACTTTACAAAATGGATTTTCTAGTCATCATTGCGCACACAAAAAGCAGTTCTTGGAGTGTCAACTCATAAAAAAAGGTAGTCCACAAAGAATTATTAGTTCATGGAGGTTGTTTTAAGGGCATTATGGTATTTAAATGATAATCATTTCATGATGTGGAGGCAGTTCATGAGGAAAATGTATCTCATGAAGTGAAGATATCCAAGAAAAAGGCGGAAGACTACAAAGTACTTTCACTACACTGTGTAAGGTGGTTCATGAAGTAGTATGTTTATGATGTAGGTCGTTATTGATGTAAGTGGCTTATAATTTATGTGGTTCATGAAGGACATTTCTACAATGGGAAAAGGATTTTTTTAATGAATCCCCACAATTAAATTTCTAGGTGGAGAAGTGTTTTTCAATTATAAAGAGAAAAAAAAAAGAGAGGATATTCACCATTTGACAAATCTTGTTGAGTAAGTTTATTAAATACTATATTCTAGCTAAGGAAAATAAGAATTGGAATCTACTAGAGAACCTGCCAAAGCATGGGTTTGTAATTTTTATAAATATAGTAAAGAGAAGACTCTTCCAGTTTTAAAAAAATTGGATGTGTTGCATCCATGTTTTTTAACAGAAGGGAAGGATAATCCTATAAATAACATCAATAGAGAATATTCATACAATTGAGGATGCATTTATTATTGATAAATAAGAGACCTACATGTCTATATACTATGTGTAAATCCCATCCAGTGTAGTCGAAAAAAGATGAATATGGTGATCCGTTCTGATGGAAGTGATCTATCGAATGATAGATCAATGGAGTGACCCTTGAGAAGAAGTTCTTTGTCCCTTATCATTTTAATGGTAGTGATCCAAATCATAGAATTGATCCATCCCAAACCAAATTTTTGAAGTGATCATTACTGAATTTGGTATATCATGACATTCCTGATTATATTCTCTTTTGACCTAGCATAGTAAGGTTGAACCAAGTAAAAATCTATGTATCCTTATGTTTTTTTTGAACTATATTTTATATGAATCTCCATCCAATAAAGTTTAAATGTATAAGAGAAATATAAACACTAAAGAAAAAACAAAGTTACCCTTATAACAAATAGTTCATGATTTAGTGAGGTTGGATAAATTAAAAAATTAACATCCATACCCTAATTCATCTCCCCCTATTAGGGTATATAGGCCTAGGGGGGGACCATAAATGGTATCAGAGCATATGTTAATTTTTTCTCTATCAAAAATGGTTTAGTCTACTATTGGAATTGAAGTTTCAGTTTGATATTCTCTTGGTTTACCATGGAAAAAGAAAAAAAATGAAAAGAAGAATCTAATTTTATGTTGTATTCCTCATTATGGTTGTTTCTTTGAAGAAAGAGTGATTTAGTTTAAGGAAAATAAAAATGTATTGAAAAAGGGTTGGATGAATTAGAGAATGAAAATATATATTCACTCAATGATGTTGTTGTAATGAGTGATGAACATGATATTTCAAGTGATGATAAAACTAATTATGATGATGAAACTTTGATAATGAAAAAGTTGATGTTTCCCACTTGACAAATTAATTGGATCATAAATTGGATGAATAAATTAAATCTAAGGACATACAGAAACATGTGCATGAAATAGAAGTCAACAAGATAAAATGATTAAATAGAAGGATTATTGAAGTGGCTAAAAAACTAAGAGAGAATAATTATTCCCATGTTGAAAAACAAAAATAATTAAAGATGATGAAATGAGAAAAAGTACAGAGTCAGATAAAATTCAAAATTCAAAATCTTGAAATGATGATACTACTAAATTTTTATCTAATATTGTTCTTGGGAAATGAAGGCTACAAAAGTTGAATGCTTGATGTAATGATTCTATTTCCTAGATGAATTATAAAATAAATATAAACTTCTAGTAATGGATAATATATCCTAAGAATTGAATGATCAGATGTCTAGAGGTAATAATCTCAAGTGAAAACATAAAGATAAATCCGAATCATGTTATTATAAGATTTAACAATTGGGAGAAGATATAGACTCCATCAAGAAAGAAGTAGATAAATCTAATGAATGAGGTAATCATAAATTGAAGGATTCTTTGCACTTAGTATTTGATTACCCTTTGTTAGGTGTTAATTAAATAAAAAAGTAATTATACTTTAGAGGAAAACATGTAATGATTGTATCATCCCATAATCCATGCAGGTTTGGGAAATCTTGTATTGGATATTATTAACCCTTTACCTCGATTGATATGAAGAGAGCTATGAAAAGTTATAGATTAAAGAAGAATCTTGGAGATGCATAAGACATACCTAAAAAATTATTTTATAGGAAGTAATTACAACATGTTCTATTTCTATGGGATTCATGGTCATACTTAATGATTTTTTATTGAGACTTTGGAATTTATATCATGCTCTGTTTATAGAGATATTTTCAAATATTAGAATAATTATAACCATCATGAGAAATAGGAAATAAATGTGTCTTATAAAAACATGGAAATCAAATGATATTAATTTGGATGATAGGAACACATCATGAGTATTGTCAAAAAAATTTAGTTCTCAATATCAGTAGAAGAACACTATATGCATTAACATATCTACCAAGGAATGAATAAATAAGGTTTTTATTTAATGGAATATTTTTATATGTTCTAATCATGGGAATTTGTTAATATAAGTAGAAGGAATAAATCTAGTAAGGAAAATGAACCCATAACTATAACCACAACTCTGATAGTGTATAACAAAAATTCATCTATTATTAGACAACATGATAAGTTAAAAAATATAAATATATCCTCAATAGAATCACTAGGAGATAAATTAATAGTTTATCAATAACCTCCTCTATTACACTAATAATGTATCTCTTAGAGATATTATGAATGAACATGGAAGAAAAAGGGATAAGATACAATAGTTGTGGATAAAAATAATGTTAATTCAGTGGATAACTCAACCTCAACAAGAAAGGGTGACATGTCTTGGATAAAAGATAAAAGAAAAATGAATAATGAAAAATGAATAAAGCATTACTTGACAAATTTTCATAACATGCCATAGGTAAATAAGTGATGGTATGTGAAAGAGCCGTCTAATAGAGGAATAATTTGGAGAAAATGGAATGTTTATATATTCATGCTCCAAGAATGATTCATGAACAGAGAATATTATTGGAACATCAATGAAGGAAATTTATACTAAAGGGTTTAAACCCAAAATTTATAAAAATTTCAAGACTATATAATCTATATATCAAAATAAGACTCAGCATATTGGTAATGATTGTTTAGTCATATGGCCAGAATAGTTGAAGTTGATTGGGTAGTTAGAACAAGTACAAAAATAGTACAGTGCAATGAAAGAAAGCATCAAAGGGATCATCTATCAGTATCAACCACAATCTTATTCTTGAGGAATCCAAATATACACCTCTCGCTATATGTTAAATTTTTATCATATTTTCCAGATGTTTTGAAGAACTATAGAGGATATATGATCCACATTGTGTGTGTTACAGGGAATGGGTGTATAAGTTTGAAAAAGACACATACAAAAAGATGAATATGAACTCTTAAAATTCACATATGGATTCAAATTCAAAACTGTTTGTAACAGAATAAAAATATATATCTAAAATATATATATAAATGTTTCATACTATAGATTATGTATATTATATGATGTAAAACCTAATATAATACTGGATAGAAACCAAAAACTATACTTGAATGATCTAGTGGTTCGAGGTCACATTAAATATTACATCATTGGTATCATTATTTGGTTCAAAGTGTTATTTTCTCTGCTGAGAGAAGACTGATAAAGGGAGAAGGGCGTTTTCAAAGAGATATGGTGATAAGAACAATATGTGATATACCCCTATCAGAAATTAGAGTCCTCTAAAAAATATAAGAAATTCATGTTACAAGAATTCATGGATGTAGGTGTGTGTCATGGATTGAATTTTACTTTATTATCTTAATCTATTATTTCCTAAAAAGTGCACTGACTCAGCAGGCTAAGAGAATCTATCAATGAATCAATGTCAAGTGTTAATTTAACTTGATGAAAATCTTTTAGTAGTGTATAGTTATAATTAATAATATGACTCTGATCTTGAAAGGTTCTAAATGTATGAGTGTTTCATTCTAATGTTGATAAATGTAGTCAAAGGTGAAATTTAATATTTTTTACATAGCCTGGTGGTGTGTGGATGTCAACATATAATATATCATTGTCTATAAAATGTTCAAAAACAAAGGGGGAGATTCATTTAACTTTATCTATATTTCAGGTGATAAAATAAAAATATATGACCCTAATGATTTTTTAGATTATTGAAAATAAAATTAATAGATATAATTGAATAAGGTGGACTAAAATTTTAATTTTAGGAATTCCCTATTGAATTATATGATAACTTCGAAGATTAAAGTGATGTCTATGATGGGAATTAATTATGATAATTCAGGTTCTATAAAAAATAGAAAAAATATAGTCCTTCACTCAAGAAATGAAAACATTAAAATCATGTGTCAATTCATCATGATGAATATGGAGAACAATCTTGAGAATTAGTAGTATGACCCTACAAAAGTAAAACATACGAACATTACGATGAATTAAATTCCAAAAGATGTGTTTTAGTAGCATCGACTAACTCTTTTAGTTCATTCAATTTATTACACACAAGGAATGTGGGTGTGGGACCCCCTCTCCCTGAGGATTGGTGTAATTTTTATAATGTGTTGATCTATGTTATTTTCCATATTCTAGACCAAAATGAATTGAATTTGTGGATCATTGAAAAATGTGGATAAATTTTGTCTTTAAAAGTGGAGAAAATGTACTAATCATGATAGGGGAGGAGCTTATAGGGGGGAAGTAAAGGAGCTAATTGGGGTAGTAGTGAAGTAGGGGGAGTTTCAAATATGAAAATGAAAAATATGTATGATCAAAGGTTTTAAATCATGAGAGATATGGCTCATGATGAATGAATTTTAGTGTATTTTGAATGATGTGATTAATTGATAAATGTTTCATGATACTCTTATTTCTCATGAAAATCATGGATTATGTGGGTTTAGAGTGTGTGTTGAGTAAATCTTTGATCGCGATATGAATTACCAGATGTTTATTTTGGTAGAAGATGTATGAATCACTGACAATGTATCAAATTTTTAAAAGTTTTCAACAAACCCAGAGTGGTGATTTTTGAGAAAAAATCCATCTCAAGGTGTAATCTCATTGTTTTCGGGGTGATTGTGTTTTTTTACAAAACCATATGATGATATTTTAGTATGGTTGGTTTTTTTAAGTATATTTTTATAGTGGTGTAGTTTCTCTTTATATTGAAAAATTTTGTGCCTCAAAATTAGGACTTTGTTTTATGGAAAAGTAAGGATTGTTTTTGAAGTATATTTTTATAGCAGCATAGCCATGGTATGAAAATTGAAAAAGAGGTATATGAACATCAAAGTGCGCTACATGAAACACATAGAGATATTAGTTTAGGATAGAAACCTCATTTATATGAGGTTCATCATTCAAGGGACTCTCTTTGTTTGTGGATTTACGAAGTTATTTAAAAATCCATAAATTATTTTTGTATGCAGATGACATCGGCTGCCAAAAAGGATTAAGGTGTTATGTAGACTACATAAAAGTTTAAGGTGAAGGTTGTACCACATCTGTGTTTTATTTAAATGTGATTTTCTACGTTTTCAGGATATATTTTCTTATATAAATAACCATAATCAGATCACTAAAATAAAATAATTTCATTAGATAAGATCATTACAATTGGAAGAATTCTGGTAAGTTTGATGTTATTCATGATGAAGAATTTTCCAAAGGAGGAGAGTTCAAGAGGGAGGATTCTATGATGAAGTAATTAGATAATATGGTATAAATTCAATGAATGAGTTAGATTGAAAATATTGTTTTCAAAAGTGAGTTGTATGGAATCAATGCTCGCGAAGAAAAAATGAGTTCACAGAGTGTCAGTCTTCTATGAGGAAACTGCTTCTTGCAACGAAATTATAGTTCATGAAAGTTATTTTTGAGACACTATAGTCCAAAAAAGATAACTAGTTCATGAAGAAAAGGAAAATTTCAAGGAGAAGGAATATTAGGATGAGATGGGAGTCTACAAATTATTATAATACCATGAATCACTCGTGCTATGTAGTGCAGGGTGGTTCACAAAGAAATTTTTTGTGAAGTAGGTGGTTTGTGATGTAGGTAATTTGCAAAGGACGTTTCCAAATTGGGTATGTGATGTTCATGAAAGGACACTCCAAAAATTAATTAGTACATAGATAATTGTATTTCATCTACAAGGAGAAGAAGAATAAATATGATCTAAGACATTCTAAACATATTGTAGAAAGAGTTTATTCACTACAACATCTAATCCAGTGAAATGAATAATATGAATTCGATGAAGATCTTGGAAATGAATAAGTTTACAATTGATGTTTCTACATTAAATAGAATCCTTTTATAGTTGTATAGAAATTGGAAGTACTAAATCCATGTGTTTTTTCAGATGTGAAGGAGAATACAATAATGGATTTCAAAATACCATCTACATACAACTAAGGATGAATTCCATATTGATAATGAAAGGACCAATATTTCCTTAAACTATTTTTGAATACCTTCTAGAGTAATGAGAAATGGAAGATGAATAAGGTTATCCTTTCCACTGATAGTTAACCACTGAAATATATTTTGAAGGAGTGAACTTGTAAAGTAGTGTGTTGTCCCAAAAAATTGTAAAGGTGGTGAGCCTAAGAGTATAAGTTATTTATCCCTGACTCAATTTTGGTAATTATCTTTAGTGAATTTGGCAGACTGGTACAATGTCGATTTTATACTTCTTATTTATAGATCGGTGAGGGTGAACCAAGTAAAAATAGGTGCCATCTTGTGATTTCAATCCAATTCCAATTTTTATGCATCATAATTAGATAAATATGGAAATGATAAGATAAATATATGCACTAAATATAAAAAAATTGAACCTTATAATAAATAGTTCATGATCCAATAGGGTAGGGAAAATTTCAAAATAAGTATTCATACCCTAATTCACCCCCACCCCACCCCTTATAAGGATATCATGGACTGTTTATGTCATATCATGTGGATAAATCTAGATAATTCATCTATTAATTCCTCTCACAAGATTTCAACTAAAAAGGCCCATACACCATGACTCTATCCTCCTGTTTCAGAACAGCTCATATCCTGAAACCTAATTCATCACAATATACATTATAAATCATGTAAAGATCTAGAAGATTTAGGAGAGACACTGAAATTTGTATCCCATTAATCTCTATAATATCTTTCTCACATGTATCTGTCCAAACAAATATCACCCCTACTAAGTCAACCTATAATTGATTCTTTGTAGTGTAATATTTATAAAATAAAATTCATATTATAACCAACTAATCTCAAGAAACTCTATATGTCAAAAAACATTATTGGGTTACTACCAGGAAACTATACCTCTCACATTCTCTATGTCAACTGTTATTCCGATCTCTAAGATAATATGACCTAATAAGTGGATCATATTTATATAGAAGAAGAACTTTTTGATCGTACTATATGACTGATTATCTCTCAGTGTATCCAAAATGATCTCAAGATGGTTGGCATGGGCATGTTAATTATGAGAATACACCAAGATAACATCCATGAAACCCACTATAAATGAATCTTTATAAGGATGGAAAATTAATTTCATCACGACCATGAAAATTTCTTTCCCGTTAATGAGAATGATCTATATAATCAAAAACTCATATAGACTGTGCTTTCTAAAAAATATTATATGAGGTAATTTTTTACGTTTAACACACAACTGATGAAAACCCAATCTCAAATAAATTTTTGAGAACTCCCAGGACCCTATGATACAATAAAAATGGACATCTAACTATAATAAAGGAAATTAGTTCTTAATAATCAACTAGATAAATTTCAGATTATTCCAACCTAGCCTGAGGGTACCATTCACCTTTTCACAAAATTGATTAACAAACCCCACCTAGAAGTACTAGGTTATATAAATACCTTTTCCTTAATGTCTATTGGATTCCACTTGAACACCTACAACTCCATAGTATCCATCCTATAAAGAGTAACGGATACCATTGAAGCTCATGGAATTAGATTTATGGATAAATCAACCACTTTATCTCATGGTATAATAAAAAATTAGATCCTGGAATGTGTAATTAAAATGATCCACCACATGAGGAAAATATTCCTAATGATATCCCTACTTTTCTAGATAAAAAATTGAAATATGGAAAATCATCATGTCCATCCCATGATGCTATGTTCTAGGTCAGATAACCTGGATATCCCATTCACCATTATAAATAAACAATCTTCTATGTAGTGATGTGAAAATCGCCGTATGGTGATAGAAATTAACATGGAATCAACCAGAAATTAACCAGTCCAACCTGAGTATGACATAAAACCCTATAATCTTGGAAAAAAAATCCTATATGAAGTGATACACACCAATCTCAATGGGCCTCTCTCTGTAGTAACCTAAACCATCCATTCTAACCCCTAATGGAATATCAAGTGTCTTAACACCCTCATTAAACATAATAACAAACCCCAGTCATTTCACAATATATACATATATGAAACTATGTGATGCACTTAAATCACTTAGAGAAGATACTAACATAGAGGTTACTAACATCAAACATATCATCATAGATATCCTTCTATTTTTCTCCTTGAATATAGGTTTTATATAATATAGATGGTGTATATCACAACCCTATGAAACAACCTCCATACACAATGTAAGACCACCATACTTTCTATGTACAAATTGTGCCTGGAAGCCTCATCCATGACCACCACATCATCCTAAATGACCTAAAATACCACATCTCCTATCCCGATGTAGATCTATGAAACCCAATCATGAACCATGAGTCGAAGTCGACCCCCTTCCACTAATTGATGATGGGATGGTCCTACATAAAATGTGTGTCCAATCCTTCAACAATCTCTGAACCCAATTAGGTATCGATCACAATAATTCATCGCATGCCCCCTCATTCCACACTAATGACTGAAAATAGATCTACCATAACTAGTTTTGTTTCTGTTACACCCCTCATGTTAGGCCGCAAAATGTTGCTTCTGTCCACTGGAACCTGAAAAACTGGGTTATGAGACTGCATCGCTCTACTCTATGCCTCCATGTTCCCTTAGGTTACTCCCTATAAAAAGTTTCTTATTCACAACCTCATTTATAGTCAACAAACATAACAAATTTCTTGTGATTAGAAGGATGTTTGGAGATATTCCTCAAAGAATCTCTCCCTTGGCCTATAATCAGTAAGGTAAATTGAAAAAAAATGTGGTATCTCTTTAAAGAGTTCTAAATACATCATAAAAGTGATTTATCCCTACAATAGATACATAAAAACAATGACCCTCAATTATCTTAGACTATTGGGGAAAATTATTTCTAAAAACATGGATTGGAAATCCCTCTACACCATTTCACATAGCTTATCATTCTAGTTCAAAACATCCAACTAACTCAATTTGGATCCTAAAATAATATTTGTTGCAATATTCAATCTCCTCTCAAGTGCTGTCTCTAGATGCTCTAAGGAAGAAATATTTTTCTCAATATATATCACAGTATCATGGGGATCACCATCCCCCCAAAATATGGGCGGATTATACTGATAGAACACATGAATCAACTCATCCATATATATGGAATACTGCAGTGCTCCCTGAAATGTCATTATACAACATAAAAATTCATAAGGCAACTATGTATCCACACCTATTTCTGGTAAATCTACTGGTACCTATGATTAAACTATATGAGGTTGTACTAGAATAACTTTCCCTAACACCTTTGAACCATGGCCATCGCTACCCTCTTGTTGTATGAATGGATGTTGTCATGGTGGCATGTCTCTACAATTCCAAACACATTCATTAGAACAAATCAATAACATGATTTCACCGTATAAAACACAAGACAGGTCGAATACTTCATATAAATAAGGAAAACCCCTCTACCTACTCTTAAATCCATATCAAGGTAAAAATAAATATCCTTTAAAATCAATAATTTCATAACCTTCTACCCAGTCTAATGTCAATTGAAGGTCTTGTTCTGAGTTTCTCAAATCAATTTCCAGTTTAATTATCAATTATGTAACATTTTTATTTTAATAGATAAATTGAATGGATCACCACACCTGGCCCATAAGATCCAACAGAATTCATGAACTAAAATATGGAGTCTACATAATCCATACTATATCACATTTTATACAATACGTCAAATGATCCAGGACCCAACCTTCCATAATTGGCTACTTTGGGTTTCTATTGTAAACTAATCAGGAAAACATTATTTAGGATACAGAAAACACTCTATATACGAACTATATATCACAGTTCCTCTCAAAAACACTAGAATGAAACCATATATATGTTATAGGGAACATATAAAAATTTCATACAGTAAATTAATGCATCATATATGGTATGATATAATTAATGGAATATGAATCCTATAATGATCCAAAGAAGATGAATGAAATTCATTCCAACATTTCATTAGGTGATGATAAACCAATTCCTCAATACTATCAATGATAAAATCATAATTCGAGTGCATCAACCAATGGTGGAATAAAATTAATAGTAATTGTCGACATCTAGAAAAAACATCAATTTCCATTCATGGGAATTTGGATTTTCTATGTACATGGGTTAGAGACTACCAGGTGAGAATCATTACCAATTTCAAATAGTTTCATAATCCCTTGTCTATTGTCTCAAAATAGTAATCGAGAAAGATAAATGATCTGATACCACTCTGTAGTGTCCCAATATGGAAGCCACTATCTGGTTCCTTGTGCCTCTGGGTCACACGACCTCATGAATGCATCCTCTTACCCCAAAGGCTTTAAACTAGTAATTATATACTAGGGTGTGTCTATGAAGACATAATTCCCAATTTTTATAGTGTATCATAGTGATATTAAACACATTAGTGAGTATAAGAAGTAATAAATCAATTAAACAAAAGAAAAAATACAAGACAAGCATATATAAACAATTAGAAAAGAAATCTTATATAAAAATGATTTTTAATTCCTATAAAAATTAATAAAATATGTATAAAAGAATCCAATATAATACAGTTCTGAAATTACAATAAAAAAATATCTCTATATTGCATTGTGACCCTATCTCATTCTTGTTCTCTCTAAAACATAATGAATAACTGGATCAAGAATCGTAATGTGAGTGCCTGCCCTTATTCCTACATATATACAATAATTCAATCTAGGTACCCAATGATGTGAAATATAGGGTATGAGATAACACCCAGTATTCCCCCACCAATGGTGTATAAAAAATAAAGTCAATGAAATACAAGATAAGTATTGTGAAATGTATATCACATGTATAGAAAAACTGGAAGAATGATCCTAAGGAATACGTGATCAATGTATAGTGAAAATATTTTGATCAAATTTTGCTCCCTGAAAACAATATACAGTCTCCCATAATCATGGGAAGGAGTAAAAATATATAAATCAAGTGTAATGCTATTTTCTAAAACCAAGTAATATGGTATTCATACTCGAGAAATCTGTAAAACATGTTATGAGTTCCACCATATCCAAACCATGAAACCAAGTTTCAACCACTACCGTATACATTGAATATAATTTAGGATATAATAATCTTCAAAAACATTCCATATAATAAATTCATCCACAATGGCCATTTTGTTTAATCAAGTCATCCAAAACAACTTTTTAGTGTAAAAAAGTATCTGACCATGAAGGGTTGGATCAATGGTATAGAAAACCAAGGAAACCAATTTGAGTCCCATGATTATCGTGATGGAATCTCAGTAATGACCTAGTTGATATATTTGGATAATGTTAAAAGACCATGTCTAATTCGACTCTAATCATGTTGGATCTAGGGGTAGTAGGGCCTAATTCTTTCTATGGGATCAATACACAAGGATTAAATAGGTCCAAGTTCTCCGCTACCATAAACATGATCCATTGGTGAAACACCCATGGAATCTTATGGAATCACGATCAATGGTATAACAATCGAGGAATCCAATAATATATTCAAATTATCACATTTCATTCATAAATTTAAAACATTCACATTTCATGAGTTCTTCCAAATCATTTAAATAATTGTTATGAAATCCATTTTAATAATTTAAAAAATTTATTTCATGTCAAAACATAGAAAATGACGTAAACCTTATCCTACATTATTAATTAAATTTACATTCAAACTGTAAATGATTCCTCTTACTAGGCTAGCACACATACACCATGTGGGTTGTATAACAAAATGGGAAACCGAAGGGAGCACCACATGGGTACCCTATCATAGGGAAACAACCTCAAAAAAATATCTAAGGTTCTCATGGTTAACCTAAATAGGTTCAAATTCATTCAATCAAGGGAATGATTTCATTTTAGGAGTGATGTCAGAATGTTTAGATCATGAAATAGTGACAACTATTCTTATAAAAAACAAAACCTAGAGTAAAGGTATTGACTACGTACAGTTAGTTTATAGTAGATCACTCTCCCAATAAAAATCTCTGATTCTATCCAGATCTAGAATCATAGTTAACGATGAATCAAAAGCCAAAAAAGAGGGTATATTAGATGGAATATAAATAACTCTGTTGATTTGAAGTAAAAAAAAAATAAAAATAAAAATATGAACGATAAACTCACTAACGTGAATCCAAAAATACCAATGGTGTTCGAATCTGAGTTCAAATAGAGAAAAAATGGGAAAGCCTGTGTATTGGATTTCGAAGGACCTCCCAAGACTCGTGGTTTTATCCAAACAAGGAGGAATTACATTAATATATAATTTAAAAAATTTTAATGGAAAAATGATAATTTACCAAAGAAACACGAGAACTCATGGTTTGGATGCAAGGTTGGAAAAATCATGTACCAACTGTGAACCCTTCATTGTGTAAAAGGGCACCTTGCATGATTCAAGAACATAAATTGAAAAACTATATAAAAACTATGTCTTAGGCTCTATCAAAAACTATAGAGGCCCTTACAAGTGCATGACCATGAGGTGGAACATTTTTTTAAAATGTGCGACCTTCTAAACCATGCTATCAAGCCCTGTATATTTAGGGATAACCCCTATGTAATTCCCTACATGGGTTCTCTTAACAATGAGACCTATCTGTTTCATAAAAATTATGGGACCCAAGAATCAATAAATCCTCATAAACTCTTGATACAACCATGATGTCATTTAGTACTCACATTAGGCAATAAGAAAGAATTTAAACTAAAAAAACATTGTTCATTACCCCATTGAAAAACCAAGGATATTACAAATTCATTCAATTAAATATATATTAGGCATTGGAAAAAATTATAAATAACTATTAATAACCTGTTTTATACGTAATGTAGATCATTATCAAAAAAAATATTATTTATTATATACTATGATATATTACAATTAATTAAAAAAATATCACAAAATATATCCTTTTTTGTAATAATAAACCCCCAAAAAATATGAAAAAGTATTTTATATTTTATAAAACACATATTCAAACAATTTCATGATTTTGTGTTATCAAATAGTTTTATTTTTTTTAATTATTCACACAATCACGCTCGGATAATAATATGAACTAAATAAATATATGAACTAGTTTAATTTTGTTTGTTAATGACATATAATGAATATTAAATATATATATGTATATATAAGAGAATAAATTTTATAATTTAATAAAGATAAAATTCAAACCATAAATCAAAAAACCAAACCATTTGTGATGGGAATAAGATTTGGTATGTCAAGAAAAAGTTGGTCTGGACTTTGTCGCATTTTTAGTATCCTTAAACTATTTTTTTGATCCTAGGAAGACATTATGATGAATATAAAGTTGATATTTTCTTATTTTTTTATTTCAAATCCATTCTCTACTGAACCAATGTTGGTAAATTGTATATGTCCTAAAAATAATATCAATCAAGTATCATTAGATAATTTTTTGAAATTAATAAATTTGATATATTTTTCTATTCTCTTTGAGATCCTTTAAATATACATAAAAAAATAATATATGATTTGAAATTAGAATTAAATTTTGTATATGTCATTTATTATACTCTAGTTTATAAAAACAATGTCCTATAAATATATTACTTAACAATATTTCCATGGAATAAAATAGGTCTATCCTTTTTTCCACATTTAAAATTAAAATACACGGAATACCTTATTGTTTTTAATTATTTATTTTTAGAAAGTTCTCGAGAGTAAATATACTTAATCTCCTACCATTTATATCTAATCACTAAAAATATTTCAACAAAATTCATTTAATTAATTCAATGTGTTCCATCAAAAATTCATAAAACCACTTTTGGTTAATTTATGATTTTAATACAATTATTTATTTGAAACTTATTCTCAACTATAACATCTATCATGATTCTATATGTTGAGATAAATTTCATGATAGATTGAACATAAAAATAATTAAATAATTACAACAATAACTGTATTTATTAATATATTCATCTGTTATTTCTCCATCGATATTTTGAATCAATTCATTAATATATTTTTCAATAGCCATCAAATAGTAAATTTTACATATAATCCTTGGATAATCAATGATATCATTAGGTTCTAAAATAGATTAATTCTCCCATATCTAAGCCTTGAATGTCATCATCTTCCATCTATGTCAATATATATCCCATTTTATAGATCTTCCATTTAGGAAATCATCTTATAATAGTATAACAATTTTTCTATAGGTTCATTTATTTTAATAATTTTCAATGATATTGAATAATAGATGTTTCAAAGGTGGTTCACAATGGTTGGTTTTACACTATTCACTTTCTATCAAAATTGGGATCATATTTAATGGTGACCTACTACAGATCTGTTGATCCAGTGTATATTTCAATTTTTATGTGTTCACTCATTATGTGATTCATTAATTCAGGTTTTAGTGTGTATTTTTTCACTAAGGTGTCACCATGGTTGGTTTATATATTATTATAGAATTTTTACAAAATTTGGTTGGTTGTTTTGATCAATAATATTTTCAGGGTCCATTATTTTTTAATATCAATATTGATTATTTCCTATGATGAGACATTCCTAAATTCATAGTTAATTATTTTTTCTCTTTATATCTCAATTTAAATCAATTGGTATAGTTTTATTCAGTGATCTCTTTATTTTTATATTATATCGGTGATGAAATATGTATATATATTATAGATTTTTCTTTATTTAATTTTATATTCTTGATTTTTGTCTTATGGGGAACATATTTTATTTTGGACTTAGTTTTTCATACTAGAATCCCTCTATTGACCTATCATCCAAGACCCTTGACACTTCTATGATTCTTTTCATATTATTGGGTTATGGATTTACATGGTCATCTTGTTGAGCTCAAATGATTTCTTTTGATGGGGGTCCCACCAATGATATTACTTTAGAATGAAAAGTAGAGGTTGGAGGAATTTGATATATCCATAGGTAGTGTTTATAGGTGTTTAAAGCTCTGGACTAGCTTTACCTCCCAATTCATACTCTATAGAATGTTTTATAATGTTCAAGGATGAATTTTTCTATACATTGATATTTTTTCTCATTGTATGTAAAATAAAATAATATTTTTATTCTATAATACTTCATCATCATGTGATGTCAGTCCCTCCAGATATTGTGTTCAAATGATAGTTTTTTGTGGATTGTGGGTGGATACATCATAATACCAAAAAAATCATTTAGTGGAATTTATTTCACACTGGTGGTCGGTGATAAGGTTCTTGAGGCATCCATACCAGATAGTGGAAGATGTGTAGGTCATAAAGATCTTTATTCTATGATCATTATATTATGTAGATAAAATTCATTATTCAATGTTGATCAACAATGATCTATTATTTTATTATTCTGTAATTTATTCCTTAATGTATGTGATCCAATATACCAATGACCCTAAAATACTCTTTGTCTGATGATCCTATTGTATGTCCCTCACACTATTATTTAATGTTTTTTATGGTTATAGTTCACTTTTTTTTCTGAAATGGATTTTATAAAATAAAATAATGTTATTTGGAGGGTTGAATACATATATATATATTCTATATATCTAATCCATTAAATTCTTCAATTTAAAGAAGATTATATTTTTCTAAACATGTTAAATTATAATTTAGTTCTTCTATATCTTATATTAAAGCAATAATTTCTTAACATTGGAAATATTAGTTTCAATATTCGTTTTGAAATTCCTATAATCAAATATAACTTAACCAACATCCTATTTATTTAAAAAATGTTATGAATTATAATTATTCTGAGGCTCCACTCCATTTCTAACTCAATTATAAATAATATTCAATAACACGATCGGATAATAACTTCTCACCATCTCATTTCTATGGTAATATTTTTTCCTTGATTTGAGTCAAATTTATAAATCAATATTTTAAATTCAATAAATTTATATATTTTAAAATGTTTATGTGAATAATTAAAATATTTTTCATAGATATCATGTGATTTATCTTCCATTATCATGTTAGTTCCATTAAGAACACCTATTTGAGAACAATAAAAACATATTTATTTTTAATCACATTATTTCTTTCAAAATAATTGGAATTGGATTTTCAAAATAATTGAACATCAAAAATTTAATTATTTTTATCATACCAATAATTCACATCTTTAATCCCTTCAAAACTAAAATTTTCTTTATCATAAATTTTAGAATATCTATTTTCAAAATCAAATATTTCAATAGATATCTATTAATTCATAATACGATCCACATCATGAATATATTAATTTATATCTATCTCAATAATATAATGATCGGTATCCTTTTAAATATTTCAATTCAATTCAAAAATTATTATTTTTGGTTATACAATCAACATTCGTTGAAAAAACATTTATTTTAATGTATTCAACATAAGGTACCTAATAACTATCACCTTCACGTTCATGATAAATTTTTTCATACTAATCACCCCCTCCTACATCATATTTCACCACAACACCACCCCTACCCCATAGTTTAGTGACCTCATCCCTAGTATCCAAGACTCAATGTCTACTTTATTACATTAACAAGAGATCCAAGGAATTACAACACGAAGAACTGAATCGTTTAGTGTTCATAATAAACTACATACATATATCACGTTATTATTAAAATTGAAAACATAAAATACACAAGGTATTTTCATTAATGATTCAATTTTCCTCATAGTTTATCCCTACATATGAATTACAAAACATTTCCTGGTATACAGGGGAAAATAAAACATAATAAATGGGTTAGATTATATACTCAATAAGTGTAAGAGTATAACAGAATCTATGAATTAATAAGTCATAATAAATATAAAAACATAAATAAATGAAATAAATGCCATTTAATAAATAACATGATCATAATAAGGAATTAATAATTTTTTATCAAATAGTTCCATGTAAAAATACATAGGATCTTGAAAACATATCCATGCATATTATAATAAATTTTTTAATCACATTGATTATCAATAAATGAGTTCATAATTATGAAATGAATAATGTCGAAAAACTAAGAAAATGCCGAGGACTTTTTCGAAGACATAAAAATAGTATTTATTCCATGTCCCAATATGTTTATTTAAATAGATAGAACGTCATTTAAAACATAAACATATTTCCATAATTAGACTTATTGATTCATCAAGAGGCTAGAGTGGGCCCCTCCCATAAATACTATGTCTAATAAATTCCTGATATAAAATGAGATAAATATAATCAACATAAAAGAATTTAATGAATAACTAACATATTAAAATTTAATACATACCCCAAAAAATAAAAAATAATCATAAACCATTGAAATTGAAATGGTGAAAGGTTATAAAATTGTACAGCCCCTATTAAACTGATAATTAACCCTCAAAATAAAAAATAAGGATGGTTTTGATACAACATATATTCATTGGATCATATTTGCAATAAAGGATTGATGTTATTGATGAAGATAAAAACCATAAATGTTTCATTTAAAAACCTATTTGGGGAAATAACCATTTCACTTAGAAATTCATCTTTTAATACAAAAATTTCCAAAATTAATTTTTAAAATAATTTTCCTTGAAAATTCCATTTTTAAACTTATTAAATATAATTTAAATTATTTACAGGTCAAGATGTAAGAAAATTCTAATCATGTCATATGCATTAAAATAATGTTTCATTACAAATTTTTAGTACATTCCAAACAAGCCTTGTATTAAAAAGGACCAAAATATCCCTTTTAAAAAATATAAAAATCAATATTTGTAATAGTTTCTTTAATAAATTATGTTTAAAATGATTAAATAAATATTGAAATAAATTTTAGAATACATTGATTTTGATGAGTAATATTTTCAACCAATGAGAGAAAAAATGTCTGACTTTCTTAAAAAAAATTCAATACATTTTATATTACAAAGGTGGAAAATAATATTATAAATTGCAAATTTTCATGAATAACTAGAGTTGGATAGAATATATTTACTTTAATATTTATATATCTAATAATTCAACCATGTAAAATGTAATAAAAAAATCCTAAAAATGATGATATTGAAAAATAAAACTTTTCCACTTTAGTAACTTCTAAATCATATGCCCAATAAAATAAATGACAAAAAATGAAATATTAAATGAAATAAAGATAAATAGATTCATTAAATAACATATCAAAAAGGAATTATATACCATGCACAATGGATATAATTCTTGAATATTGTATATGTATCATGGATATAAAATTGAGATGAGAAACCCTTACACTGAGTCTGACTCACTACATACATTCTTTATATTGCTAAACAATAAACTTATATCAATAATTTAATTGATTAAAAACTTTTTATGTATATTATTTCTATTATTACACTTATTACCATGTAATATAAAATTATTTAATCCATTATTTTTTTGTCTGGTGTTCTAATGATATTTGAAAAATGTGTCAAAAAAGACTTTGGTATGTTGACTATTAGTCCAAGGGGTAATTATTTTAAAATCTATAGAATATTAATAATAAACTATTTTAATGATTATAAATTAATTATTACTTTAATAAAAATTATTAAATATTTGTTTCATAAGTGATGTATGTTATGATCTTGGATATGGTAGGTAATATGTATGCATGAGTAACATTTTAATTTTTCAATGATCATTGTAAAAAGGATGTAAACAGTATTTTATCTTTCCAAAATCATAATAATATCATAAATTCCATATTAATTATTTAATTATACAAACACTCAAACACACACACACACACACACACACATATGTATATATATACATATATATATATATTTCATCCCTATAATTTGGTGATAAAAAAAGAGTCGCATCGCTTAATTAAAGTGGTAGTCCACATGTACAAGAATGTCGTTATGACATTTTAGTGGTTGAAGAAGAAGAAAAAATGCTATAAAATAATTTGATAAGGATAAATATATTTTAAATGAAATTATTATGTAATTTATATCACATATATTAATTAAATTTATCCTTGTTACCTTCCATGTAAAGCGCTAGTAAAAAACAAATCACATTACTTCATAAGGATGTTGTCCACCATACATATGAGCGATTATATTGTATCCACTACATAATTGAATGTAAAAAAGTTATATATTATATATTTACTAAATATGTATAATTATTTTATAATTATAATATATATGTATATATATATACTTTAGATACAACATCATACTCAACTATGACATATGTTGTTGGAAAATGTGTCACATCAGTTCGCGAGGTGGTACTCCACTATACAAACGAGAAACGTTATCATTTCCCAGTTGAAGAAAGCATAAACAGATATAGCTCATTCTGTTAAAATAATAAAATATCATTATATGGGATATAAATGTTTTTATATAATCATTAATGAATAATATTTTAACGAGGATGATGAATAAATAAAACTAAGACACATAGTTAGGAATTTGATGACTTCATTGATCCCCTCTTTACGATTATAATTAATTTATTTATAGAACATATTTATCAACCAAAAAATGATTATATGATATGGGTATTGATGTTTTTAAATTATTTGTTAAGGAATTGTCTTAACCAAATGGTTTTAGGGTTAGAAGAAGAGAGGAGAGGGGTGGCCATTTATAAGTGAGGTGAGTGGAACGATTGTAATTTTCTATTATAAAATTGAGTATTGATATTGTTCACATTCAAAACGATCATAAATGCGGTATTAATTCTCCTATTACATGATAATATGTAAATAATTCCATAAAATTAGATTTGGAAAAGTATTAGATCATTATTAACCCTTATAGTCTTATTTAAACTCCCAAGTAAATTAGTTTTTACTTTATTGAAAGTAAATAATTTTTACTATTTCATTATAAATTATGGTAAAAAATAATTTGATAATATTATATGAAAAAAAAATTAAGATTGTAAAAATGGAATCAAATTTTTTAAATTCCAGTCACTTAAGTGTAAAAAAATTATTTTCAATCTATTCTGACGAATGTGATGTGAAAGCGGGGTTTCAAAGGGAAAATGATCATAACATTGCAATATTTTTAAATAAAAATTTCATATAAAATTGATTAAACTTACCAAAATTAGATTAGTATATAGATAATTAAAATATTTTTAATTAAAAACAATTTAAAAAGATTATATATCATTATAAATAATTTTAACTAACTAGATGTTTCAAATAAATATCAGGAATTTTTCGCTATTCATTAAATAAATGAAACATTTCATAAAGATCCACAAAACACAATCTAAGATAAATTTTATGTACAAAATTTAAAAATTGATTCTAATTTATCAAATGGATTTTCAAAAATTATTAAAATGTAAATACAAATTATTTTTTCAATACGTGACAAAAATATTGTTTTGAAAATTAATTATTTTCAAAAAAAATTCTCCCTCGTTCAAATGATCTTTATTTTATTTCTAATAAATATATACCCATTGAATTTATATTATACATGTGTAATACATAAAAATTTTTATTTTAGTTAGTATTATTCATACATTACAAATTAACAGCTAGGTTATAATGGAATTGTTTGAATAATTATATTTTAATAGAGTATTGTGTTTCATACACACCAATTATTGCATGAATTGAAATAAAATGAATAGATTGAAAATATCTAAAAATAATTATATTATAATTTTGTAGGGTTTTAAATTCACTTACAATATTAATTTTTCATGACATGTATTCTATCCAACATGATGCTCCTCTTTTAAAATAATCATGTGTTGCATCCCCCAATTTGTAACCTCACAATTTAATCTAGATCTCAGTAATCAAGGGTTTGTTATTTGAAAATACCTTTATCTAATTCCCACAATATGATAAGGGTTGATAAAACATAATCCATTTGAGATAGAAATGGAAGTATGAAGGTTTTTTTGTAATAATCACATAAGTTGTATTTGATGTATTAAAAGAATGGTGGGAAATAAAAAAATGGGCATGGAATAGTATAATAATTCTCATAGATTAATATATAGTGATATGGATCATTTATTATAAGAATTAAAAGGATCCAAAAATGTTTTACAACTATAATACCATAAATATTTTATATGTTAAGGGACTATTTGATTCGTCTAAAAAAATATACATAGAGAACATACTTATTTCAATACTCTTTTAGGGTATTGAGTAATTAATTTAACATGTAGAATAATAACATATTATAATATACTAACTTGATATCATTCTATACTACAGGGACAATTTCATCTGTTTTTTTATTCAATCATTTTCTATAAAATTTCATACGAATTGAAATGAATATCCAAGAATAATTTTTTATTCATGAATCACTTATATAAAAATTTAATGAATTGCAATCCCTATAAAATAATAACAATTTATTACTCTTATATTTTCCAATACGAAAATATTTATAAATATTTATCCAATATCACCATAATTTAAATTTAATCCATTCCGTAAACATTTGACCATAATTCTCTACAAAAATATGTATGCCATTTTTTAGAAGAATGGTGACTAAATAAGAATTATATTCCCTAGAAAAAATATAGATTTAGTTAATGTCACATTCCAAATATTTCAATACCTTCATCAATATATAATCATAATGAATTCAAGAACATTTCTGCAAATAAAATATCATTTTATCTTATATATTCTATACCTATGTAATTTAGGTAAACGCCACCAAAATTAAATAATATATTTTTAAATTTCATAATTATTATAACAATAATATCACTGATAAAATACTTTTACAGATTATTTCATGGATAAAAATACATAATAAAATTAATCATTCCACATTGTCTTCAACAATTATGTAAGATGGACCATGATCCCTTGTCTTCTTCTGAGGTATAATCCCTTGATTCTGGGGTCATCGGTTGGAATAGTTCCCCATGTTCTTACAGTTAATGCATTGTTCTTTGGAAATATATTTCATCCATTTCAATTATGATCTGGTTTACATTATCATTTCATATATATAAAACTAATTTTATTTTTAATCATATAACATGTTTTTTCTTTCCCTATTATCGCATGTTGGAATATCCTTCATTCCTTTCTTATTTTTATACGTAATTTCCTATGTTATCCTATTCTTTCGTTTCTTACCATTGAATCTATACCACATAAAGAATTATTTCTCCATCTTTGTAGATTTATTATATCCTCATATGATTAGAGTGTTTAAAAGATATGTTTTCTTCAAAATATTTTATCAATCTCATCAAATAAAACAATATTCTTACTCTTTCGATTATGTATATTGATACGATTCTCATTCCTTTTTTCGGCAACATTTTATTATGATGTAATACACTATATTATACAATAACATTATGAAATATAATTCATTATCCCAATAATAATGAATCACACAACAATAATTGAAAAATTTATAAATATCAAATCTCATTATCATAAACATATTTTCTTAGAGGATATCATTATATTCACATCCTTCATAATTATGTGTAAATAATATGTGAATTATCATAAGAATATACCACAAGAGTTTCAAACAATGTGTGAAGTAAGGCTCATTTTCATGCATGAGGGGGATATCAATTAAAGAAAAATGCATCATATTTGGAGTTATTACACCAAGGTGCATCGTCTCTAGAATCATGTCCAAATGTAATAAATAGTTTGAGATATATTTAAATGGAAAACCACATAATATATTTCTTAATAGAACATTAGGATTTTCTTCAATACATATTCTCAAAGCCTATCAATGGTTTATGTTCTCGAATCTGTGTTTCAATAAATATATTTACCACAGTTTCAACTATAATTACTCTAATATTTAATATAAGGAACCCAACCCTAGTATCATAGAAATAGTATTTACATTATTAAATTAGAATAAGATACAAGGAATATCATTCAGAAGGAAACAATAGTTTAGTATTATTGTTACACTAAATACATAATTGAAATTATTATTACAATGGACAACATAAAAGGAAATAGGTATTTTCATTGATAAAACCATTATTCAGAATTGTGTATCCCTATATATAAATTACAAAACAATCATTTATACCCAAGGGAAAATAGATGAAATAAAGAGATATCTAAAATGTTCGATACATGTAAGAATACAGTGGAAGCTATGAATAAATAATAAATAGTCAATTGGGAAATGAAAATAACTTAAACAAGCTCTATTTAATCAATAACTTTAGAATAATATGATATGAAAAAATAATTACTAGATAATTCAATATAAATCATCACGCACACTTGAAAAAAATAACATAGATATTCTAACTAATTGAATAATCAAATGGAATATCAATAAATTCATTCCTTATTTTGGAATGTATAATATTAGACATCTGAAAAACAATATTGACACCTTGTTCTAAGAAATCTAAATAATATTTAGGCATTATTCCAAGATGTATATATAAATGTGTAATGTTTGGTCAAAACCCAATATTTTTTGTCTCATGAGATCTATCGATTAATCAAGGGGATATAGTGGGCCCTTCTAATAAAATACTATGTCCAATGCATTCCACATATGAATGAAGTGAAATATAAAAAACATAGAAATTCCAATTGAAAAAATAACATACAAAATGTCAATAATTTCTCCAATCAATAAACATAATCATAAACAATCCACAATCAAATGGTGAATGGCAATAAAATTTTATATACCCAGGTAATATAATCCTAAACCATTTGATTAAATAAGAATTGTAGAATAAATAAAATATACCCTCAGTGTATCATAATTTTAATAATTGTTACATTTCATTGATATATAGAAATACAATAAAAATGTGGGTAATATTTTATAGGAACATTTCAATTACTCTTTGAAAAAATTATTTTAATGAAAAAAATTGAAAAAATATTTTAAAATACTTTTATATGAAAATAAATCTTCAAAAAATTAAAACATATCATTAAAAAATTAAGTGTTTATGATGGTGGAAAATTATTTTCTTTCCATATATGTTAAAAAAATATTCTTTTCCCATTTTATTTTTAATCCAAAAAAAACCTTTTTTAATAGAGAAGAATATTCCTTTTAAAAAATTTGATTATTAAAGTAAAAAGAGGTAAAATTGTGTAACCCCCTGATATTACTAAAGAATAACATTTTATTGAACAGTGTGTATGACACACACACTAATTTTAGAAGAAAATATAACATTATAGACTATATGAAATATTTATTTTAAAATAAATTTAATATCTTCGATAGCATGTGGAACACACAATCCTGAGTCAAAATAAACCAAAATATATTATACCATAATAAATTGGTCATTATGATTACTTATATAAATAGAAATAACTAAATTATGAAAATAAAATTTATATATCTCTTAAAAATAAAATAAGTATCATATAAATGAAAAAAACTAATTCCTGAAAAAAAAATTATTCATTCTAAACGATGGTTTATTCATGATTTTCACATGTAATATGAAATTAATGTTACCAATTTTTGAAACATTATCTGATAAAATGAAATTTATATTTGAAATTATAATATAAAAACTATATTAGGGTGAATTTTGTTTAAATTTTATGAAATGGTTCATTTTTTGATGAATAGGGAAAAATATTGAATTTAGATTGAAAATGGTCTTTTCATTTGAATAATTTATAAGGTTAAATTATTTTTTAAATTGGTTTTAATTTAAAATTAGTTCAAATATATATATATATATATTAACGTAATTGACATTTTGGAAATAATTTAAATTTTTAATTTTTCTATAAAAAAATTATAATCATTTTACCTTTTTTTCTCATTGAAACCCAACCTTCTACCCACATTTGTGGGTTTTATTTTAAATTAAATATTAAACTTATGTGAGTGGAATTTTTAAAAATGTATAAAATATTTGGAATCAGAAAAATTAATATTTTTTAATACTTCTATCTTAATTTTTTACCCTAATTAATAGTAAATGCAAAAAATTACAATAGTTAAGGTAAAAATTGATTTTTAATGTGTTAAACTAATGATATAATGGATAAAATGACCAAAAACCATTATAAAATATAATGGATGGAAATATTTCAACAATATAAAATACAATTATCAGTAATAGTTTATTTTGAACACTTTTAGCCTTTGAAATGGGTACACATTTTTATTTTAAAAAAATGTAAGTGAGCCAATCATCTCACTTATAAATGGAAACACAACCTTTTATGTTATTAAAAAGTTAAATCCATTTTTCCACCCAGAAATTAAAATAAAACATCCCAATATCCATACCCTCATTCTAGATGATTTATTTTAGGCATATATCGAACAGAGGAAGGGTTTTGGTTTAAACCCATGGTGATTACTCGAAGAAGATGTAATGTCCTTAAATGATAATTTTCTATTTTATTTCACCATACACCTAATTAAATTATTATTTTACCATTATAATATAATAACCCCCTTATATTCCATATAATTTAGCATTTTTATGTTAAGGTAATTATTGACAACCTACCCCACTTTGATCAAATGGGTTACGAACTCATCATTCATGTGTACAACAGATTATCACCAAATAAAATGATTTCATTAATTTATCCATTACCACATCTGATGGCTGTGTATGATGATGGGTCATTGGTTAATTTTCCCTTTAAAATTAATATCTTTTCAAGGTTTTATTTCACAATCTCATTTTAAATGGAATTTTTTATAAATGAAATTTCATTTAAGGAAATTATTTAAAAATTATTTAAAAATTATTTAATTTCTTTATCATTTGGAAATTCATGATATTTTTTAGTAATATTGAGATTTTTTCACTCCATGGTACATAAAATAATTAATTTTTTTAATAAAATATAACTTCATATCTATCATCATATATAAATCTGTTTTCTTCCAAAAACATTTATTCTAAAAATGTTTCAAAAAATGTTTTTAGCCTTTTCTAATAAATTATTAGATACATTTGGAAACAATTTAAATTAAATAAATTAATGGAAAATTCATGTTATTATCAAAATAGTTACCATTTTTTTACTAAATAAATTAATGGAATCTTTCTTTTAATGTGAATAGCATAAATAATTTTCAAACCATCTTGACCACTGAAATGTTCTAAAGCATCTTTTATAAGTTAAAAAAATTATTTTAAAAATTATTTATTTTAATATTATTTTTCTATCATTTAGTTTAAAAATTTTATGTTAAATATATATTAGATATTTATATTATGAATGTTTTTAAAAATCTATTTATTGTATTCTTATTTATAAATTAAAAACAACCCCTTATTCAAACTCAAATGGGTCAATGTTGTATTGATATAATAGTTATTCTTCCTCGAAATGGTTTACGATCATTTTGAACAATAAAATTATTGGAATTCACTTCCTTGATTTGAATTTTTAATCATTATCATTTCATTTAATTATTCACATTCTTATGGATATAAAATATCTCCTATTAATACTATTATTTATCAGGAATATGTTAATTTACTGAACCATATATCATTTAAACATATTGTGTTCATAATTGAAATTTATTTTTATATATAGTGAAATATTAATAAATCCATGTTCTTTTCTCAATATAGAGATTACATAATAAGGAAAAAATTTCATGAATTAAATAGAATATTCGATATATGAGGAATGATTTAGACATGAAGACACAGGTGGGCCCAACTTTAGATAGCCATCTGATTAATCTATAGAATCATTTTACATTTAAACAGGGTTCAATAAACATTTATAATGGTCTAGAGATAGTTCGAGTATATTATTTACCATTTTAAAATTAAAAGGTTCACATACACCTTAAAATTTAAAATGGATCCTTTCTAAATCCCAACCAATAAGTTGAGTCCATGAAATCATTTTCATATATAAAATAACTTGATTGTTATCCAAATTGTTAACACATATAAACATGGGAGTTAAATAGATAGCATGGAATATAACTACCTAAACATGGATCTAGTTTAAAATGATAAATAAATATCACCATCATGTTACATTTTCATGATCTCTAATGAAATCAAAAGTAATGGACTCACACTCAATGTATAGAACTAATTCAGCAGGAAACCTTATAATGTAATTACATGGATTATAATATGAATGACATGTGAATTTATATGTGCCTAAAATATGATGCATTCCATGTTCCATCCTTTCTATTCTAGGACTAGGGAATAAAATACCATAAATCACATAAATCAATAATAACTAGAAAATAAACCAATCCATTGGGGTGAAATAATATCAAATGTAACGTGAAACAACAATCCCAGCCCTGGCCACAATGTCATTTAGTTATGGGTGGGGTGACCAGCCCCAAACACAGTTATCTACCAAGTGCCAAAAAATTCCTATTCACCCTTCTACTAAAGAAAAATAGTAATAAAAATGAAAAAAAGCTATAATGTCACTTTGTAATGTCCCTGACCCGGATGCTACTCAATAGTACCCCAAGCTCGTTTGGCCACATCCCTTCAAGTGAAACTCCCCATAAAATTGAGGGTTCCGACTAGCAGTAAGGGTCTATATAGGTGATAGAGGTGCGACTATACACTAAATGTTAGAGTAGAAGATAGGTTTCACATGAATAATTAGCATATAATAGCTAAAATTTTGAAAAAAATGACAAAGATAGAGAAGGTAGATATTATATTAACTGAATAAAAATAGAAAAAATCAACTTATAAAAATTCTTGTATGAAATTCGATGCTACATAAACTAAAAAAAATTCATATAGCATGCAGTGTTAGAACATAGTGAATGAATAAAGAAAAAAATGAAAATCCTCAAGGGCAATATCAATGAGAATACCAAGCTCCCACTAAGTACTCTTCTCATAACTCCCAAATACAAGAAAGATAACTTATGAAATAGTCCATGTTCCTATAAACATAAGGTATACATGGGTACCTTGGAGCAATGGTGGACCGATTAGGATGTGATGTATAAATATTAGAATACTAGCACCCACATTTTATATCTTAATTAATTCCATGCAATATGAATTATTTAGTGTGAGGGTAAAATGAAATATGTAAATATGTTCTCAAAAGTAATCATCCTATAAATCTTAGATCGCATTTATAACCAAATACATTTATTCGATTTGGTTTAACTAATAAGTCTCTGATTTAACAGTCGTTCCTATGTAATTTTTTATGAGTATGATGATTCAAATCATTAACTTAATAAATCTTGAACATCAATACATGTCATATCAAACACATCCCTTCCATACAACCCAAAGTGTCAGAACATCAATGGTTAAGCCTTTCAACCAATAATTTCATAATTATCATGGTCGTGTTGTGTATTCAAAATTTCATACCATAAAGGGTCAGATGCAAGGTGTAGAAGGCCAGAATATCATTGTCGACTCCCAGGATCGTCTTATGGGAAGCTCAGTTAGGCAATGTATAGAGTCCTCAAAGCATGTAATATGAATTGTGTCCTACGTGAGTCCAAGAAATCCATATCCACGGGTATCAAAGCCCATGGAATCCCACATAATGATGACCCAAGAAGCATACTCTATCCATGGTGTCCACTACTATGTTCAAGATATAAGGATCTTCATCCATGGAATATATGGAATCATTCAAAATTTAATTAAATATGAGTATACCCATTGATATAACCATTCACTTATCACATTAATATCATGAGAATACCCAGTCATATACCACAATTTTAAAAAAAACCAAGGAGTATACACAATAATTTTTCACAATTCACATTTAAACATATCACATGGGTTTACCCAGTAATTTGAACAATTTAAAAATAAACCATTTAATAAAAACCATTTATTGAGAATGATTTATTAAGTCAAGGTCATACCCATGAATAAATAATTTATACCTCTCCCAAAAGGGCGTATAAAGGCACAAATATCTTAGAAGGATTATTATCAAATTATACTCACATGGTAAAAGGCATTCATTCCATGATATAATTATTATAAGGTAAAAACCATAATCATATCCATTAAGACATCACCTAAAAAGGTGCTAAAGCCTGGATAATCTTACCAGGATTATCCCTTCATAATATCACCTGAGAGATTTATTTTAATGAAGAATTTATTCCTAAAAACAAATTATGCTATTTAATTACCAAGGATGGTATGAAAATTATGATATTAATACATTCTAAAATTTAAATACAAATATAAATGGATCCTTCCTCATGTAGAATAAGGTCAATCTGAACACTATAGAACTTGACATTTTCATCGGCGACCAGTCAAAGTTTCTCTTTCCTGCCGCCATGAATATTCAACTTCACATCTACAAAAGTTCATATAGCCCCTGTGTACATATTCACATGGCCATGAATATGTACAAGGGATCCATATATATGTTCTTATATAGGCATAAACCCATTTCCACTTACACCTGTATGAAGTTTTCATATATATACATATGCACACCCAACGTAATATCAATATTCACTTCAAGGGTGAATTTACATATAAAGGAGAAACTATCACACACACAAACACAAACACACACACACACACTTATATGCCTACCTATGCATACATAGTTAGTTATCTTTGACTCGTCCAACTCGAACATACCCCAAGGATAACTAAACTCACTACATATAAAAACTAGAACCTCAAAACCACTAAATTACCCATAAAAAGTTGGTATAGACAATATAGTGGGAGAAAACCGTACCTGATGTGGAGAATGAATACCAAAATGGAATAATTGGATTACCTTTAGTGGCATAAAATGAAACACCCATAAAGTGGACCAGAAAATCCTATCAAACACCCAATAATCAAAATAAAAACCAAATATCTTGTTAACCCTAACACTAGGGTTCAGTAAAATAGCCCAGGGTGACGAAAGAGAGGTAAAATCACCGGTTGAAGGAAGTAGAGGTTGCAGGATATCTTACATCGATGAATCAATGAGAAATCATGAAATAATCTAATGGAATCAACGTGCGAAGAGGAGGCCATGAAGGGGGTTGTCGTGTGTACCTATAGAGGAAGGGGTAGGTCTGTCATGTGAGTGAAGGGTATAGAATATTTAGATTAGTTTTTTTAATTTATTTTTATTTTCAGTTAATTTTATTTAATATTTAAAATTGGGTTCTGTGAATGGTTTGGGACGCATGGTATAAGAAATTGTGTGCTAACTATGCACCCTCTACTGGGAACCAATAGCACACCACCTGGCTTGACCGCATGATATTGAAAACCATGCACCACCTATTCATGGAAAAGTAATTTGATACTTCTTTTGTGGAACTACACGTGCATCAGAGATGCATGGTTTGGGTGGACCATGTGTAGACCAAGAGGGGCACATCTGATCCTCTAATAAAGGCTACATGGATTTCTGTTAGGCTGAACTATTTTAGAAAAAACACGTGCCTTCGGTATACCATCAAAACATGAGATTTTTGGCACCAGTTCTCCCTAAACATGAGGAGACACGTAAGGGACATCACATGAATTTACTAAATCCAAAAAAAAAATACAACACATTGAAGTGTTACAACTCTAACAATTATGTTCTAAATCTCTGTTTAAAAAAATTCACTTCCATTAATCACCAATATTCAAATTCCCTTGGAATTTATTATGGTTCAAAACTATGGGACTCTACACATTGATTCCAAAAAATGGTTATTGTAGAAACCCAATGTAGCCAATTATGGAATTTTATGTCATAGGCCATTATTAATATAGGATGTAACATGTTTTGGTTTGAGTTGAATGGATACCATATTTTTATTTATATGGTGTATGGTCCCTTATAGATCGAAAGTGGTTTACCATCTAATTTAACCACTTAAGGTAACTTCCCAATTGAAAAAGAATATTCTCAAAATGAAGTAGAATTATAAATTAATAGCATCAATCATATACATATATATATATATATTTAACATAGATACTTAGACCCAAACATGGCATTATTAGTGGTTAGTGGGGGTATTAATTATATTTTTGTAGCATATCATGGTCTCTTATACCATATAGACCTAACTTTTGAAGCAGGTAGAGAGGCGTGGTTGTTTTTATAGGATGGATTTAACCTTATCCTAGTTTCTTTAATGTAATATTCTCAATTAACTAAATCTCTATTAATGTGTGTGTTAGGCATTGTAGTGTCATATTGCCATGACTTCCTCCGGTCACATTCCCTGAAGGCAGTGACAACTATGTACGTATGGTGGTGGGACATGAGCCACCTGTGATTCCCCATAAAGATATATCTATGGATCCTCTTCCTATATCTAATATGGGAATTTAATTCTACATCCTATAGGGGTTTCTCCGTATGCAACAGTCTATGCAAGGGGTGGTTCGAGCTACCCTGAGCATGGAAGAGTTGACTTGAGAGTTTCAATATCAACGTCCTACAATCATTTCGAGGATGGTATACCTTATTCTGTAGAGTCTTGGATCAAATAAATCGCTTCTATATTCATTCTTATTGATATTCCTCTATATTTTACGATCATGCTAGGGGAATTATTGCTATGAGATTTATCCATGTAATGGTGAGACATAATCACCCAGGAATATCGGTATAGATATATATTTTGTGAGGATTTAAAAATGATATTATATGACTATTTATTTCCCCATAAGTTGAGGTGTTACCAATATATATAATTCATGAACCTTCAGTAGGAGAGAATTTTTTTCATGGAGTATTCTTCTCATTTCACATAGCTTTAGTCATTTCCTCCAACTCTAAATGCTTACGATATTTTGACCACCAGGGGATTCAAGGATGGTCTGGTTTACACCATATGGTTGTAGGTTGTTATGTTTAAGATGATGAATGTTTCTGAAATTATCAAATAGGCCCTTATTATAGATCAGAATATGAGGGAATCTAATTTTTTGAGTTAGGGAATCTTGACACTTGTAGTTAGTAGTGGCTCATCTTCTTGGTGCAAGAATTGTTTTGAGGTTGTTTATGCATTGTCACGAATCGGATCTTCTCACCACCAAAACCATCACCAAACCCAGCTCGTGACAAGGCACGAAGGGCATTCCCGATCCCCACGGGCTGGCACAAGTGCCTGGGTATCAGAAACAGAAAATTGGGAATGATTTACCCGAGTTTGTATAATTATATCTACAAATGAATCCAAGAAATTAAATCTGTATTTTTCTATACAAAACAACTTTTACTAAATTTCACAACTGAATTACACAATTTTAAAAAATGTTTGAATACAGTTACAAATTTAAAAACTCATGAAATGAATGCCCAAGAACCTTCACATGGATAGAGTCACCACCCTCAAGCCATCTCCACAACACTGCATCACGATGGACCGCTAAAAACCTGAACCAAAGTCATAAAACATGTACCCAAACCTGTGACACAAAATAAGCAAGTCTACTTACACAAAAATTTGTATGTAGGGTGTGAGATAAATCCATGTAGGATACCACAACTAAGAGATTCCATGTGATAAACATTTCATGACAAAAAGCATTGCAAATTTTATAAATAAGAAATTCTTGTTACAATTTTCTAATGGATTCAATAAGAAATGAAAAGAGTTTTCATGTGGTAAAATTTTAAAGGACCAACAATTTTAAAATAAATTCCAAAACTACTGAATTTTACATAAAAAAATATCATATACCGATGGTATGTACAAAGAATTTAATGAGCACAAGCAATGGGAAATAACCCATAGGCACTAGCTTGTTGTGGGTCCCAGGTTCCTCGTATCTCGGTGAAAGTAACCGTCACAAATATCTGTTCTCATGCACGATCCCCTAGTAGGGAACATACCCACAACCTAGTGGTCCCCAGTAATCATCATAATCATAGTTTAGTTATATTTTTAAGCGTCAACCATGCTAAGTGAAACTGAGGCCAAACCCCATGGGATCCCTAGCATACTAGTACAGGTCCACCCACCTAGATACCCAGGTTTTCCCTTTGTGCTCAAACAAGTTCAACAATCCAAGAAGTATATTTTTCACATGAAAATATCACTTCCACGTCACACATTAACCAAAAATCCCCATGTACATCACCTAAGTCACAAATTCCATTTTTCGTTCAAATGCATTTTGAAATCAAACTCACACCAAAATTGCCTACAACATTTTTCACATTTCTTTAACACTTCTACAAATCCGTTAAAAAAATTTATAAAAACATTAAAATATATTAAAATCACATAAAATCCCACACACATGTCACATAATACCATTCTCACCTTCACAATTCATTTTATCAATAAACTCACAAAAAACATCCCACACCTTTGTTTCTCACACAAAACACAATTTAGTAAAACATTTCAGCAATTTATAAAACATTATAAAATTTTTTTACATCTCAAATAACCACTTTACCTTTCAAAAAACCACATTAATTTAACACGCTCACCCAAACAGTACATATACACCCTTTCCCAACATTTTTTTAACCAAATAAATCATATTCAATTTTTATAAAACAATCCCAAGAGGTATAACCATTATTTTCACACTAAACCCATTTCAAAAACCTCATTAAAAAAATCATACCAATACAAATCCAAAACATAATTTTCACCCCTACAATAATTATTAAACCACACCCAATTGTAATAAAAATAAATCAAATAATACCAAAAAGATACACATGAAAAACACATGTCTTCATAAATCACCTTTAAGAAGTACGACACAGTTTTACACCCTAAACTCATTCAAAAACCTCTTTTCAAGGCCCATATGAAAGTGTGTAATTAACAAAACAGAATTGGAATCCCCTTTAAAAACTAATAAATCACTTTCATATGTTATAAACTAAACCCAGACATTACCTCAAGCATCACACATGAAAAGTACAAAATTTCAAGCTAAAATGAAACTAAATATTAAATGTTTAACCAAATCCATCAAAAACAGTTTTCACAGAACACAAAATAGATTATAAACATGTTAAAATAAAAAACCTATCAATCTAACTCATCATAAAATGGCCACACATGGAATCACCTACCTTTTGAGTCGAAACCCTCAGTACTTGGTGTGAAACCTTAAGGCACCACTACCGCACCACAAGGAATATAAATCTAGACCTAGACCACCTAAAATTGCCCTAAACATACCAAATCAGACCTTAGGATCTTACCCCTAATTTTGGACATGAGGAACATCAAGAATGAGGAAATAAAACTAAAAGATGATGGAAGTAACCAAGAAGGAATTCCCTTACTTGATATATATTAAATAAATCGGCCATAATCCACCAAAATATGAATCTCCAAATACCCAAAACAGGTATGGAGGTTCGGATGATTCATAATAGGTCATTTTGGGACCGAAATTGGGGGAAAACGATGAAAATTGAAGGATTTATGAAAGATTCATTTTACCTCATCAAATCTGGTCGATTTGAGAAATAATATGGAAGATCTCCCTAATGCACGGTTCAACTGAGCTCCAAAATTGCGAAAACGATAATGGGGGTGATCCTCGATATATTTACTTTGAGAGGGAGGTGGAATCTTTGGAAAATAGTAAAAAACATATGCGATATGGAAAATTTAAAAACAATATTTAATGTAGTAAATGTTCTTACGGGCAGGCCCATTACCTTAATCAAAAACCCAAATCCATCATGATTTTAGATTTCAATGTGGTCCAAAGTGATATGGTGATTTTAATATATCAGGTTATGCCAAAAAGTTTTTTTAAATCTGGAATTGGGCTCACGGTTCAGCCCAAATTTCCAAAACTCACCATTTTATCCAAAATGAGTGTTAAACCCCCAAAACAATTCAGGAATGGAAATTAAATGAAAAATGAATAAAAAAAGTCATTATTGTCACAATTCTTCCCACCATAAAACTTTTTTCCCTCAGAAAGCCCCATCGAGGACAAAGAAAAAACAAAACCCAACTAAAAGGCAGAAATTGACTCCATTGGTAAGCTTCGCCCCCAAAGGCCAAAACACCTCCAGTGATCAATTAAGGAAGTAATACTTCACAACCAAAACATAGACCAATTTACTGTAATTATCAAGCACATTCAGGATTTATCCTAAAATAAAAATCATCAAACACTATTTAAACAATGCTCAAGCAATTTACCCAAACAGACTAGAACATTGAACAAGGTTACACTTACCTTGATATAACTAAACCATTGGACACTCTCCAACCCCAACGTTTACCCAGGGAAGTTGTAGGTTTTTATATATCCTTGAACGATACTACCCACTTCCAATCCAAGACCATGGAAAAATGTGAGTTACTGGTGCAAGGATACACAAATGAGCTCCCCACTATAAGAGACAAATTAAAATTTTCTAAGACAGAATCAAGACACTAAAAGGGGAGCCCCAAAAAAACTCCTCGGTACAAGGGGTAGAATCCCATTAGACATATTAAAAATAAAAAACATGAGACTCACAATGGGTATCCCCACCATACGAACAAACCATCTTAGCTTACCAATATGGGCCAGCACAGAAAGACCCCAAAACATAAGGAGTTGGGACAACTGCACGGTTTGCCCGCACAGCTTGGGAAACTGTGCACTAAACATGTGGATCCTTATACCTACATGGTTTTCTGGGGAATGGCTTCTACTAAATTTGCACTCAACATGTCTGGACAAATCTAAAACATTCCCCCCAAACCCAAAGGAAACAAAAGGGGAAAAGAAAGTCATTGGGAGATAACATGGGGATGAGACCCTCCACCTCTTTCCACCGAACGAGAACAAAAGAAGAAAGATGACAACACCAAATGTTTAAACTATTCCCATATCTCACACTGAGAATAGTTCTTTGTATAAGGTTAAAAACTACACTGGGATTTCCTTTGACTACTTTCCATATTCTCTCCAGGACCTATTGCTGGAGCACGAATGATTGAAGCTTCTTCGGCCTCGTAGTTAGGATTTCAAAACCCACGAATATAATTTCTTCTTTTGATGCTAAAAACAAATACATGAAATCCAAGATGGATCCACCAAGACATAACACACTCCAAAAAACACTTTACCCTTACTTGGAATTTCACTAAAATAAGGGTTTACATGATGCACTCACATTACACAGTGATTCTTCGGGTGAGAAACAACAGAAATAAAGGACATATATAAACACCTTCCTTTAAAATAGAGGATGTCGAGATCTCCCAAATGGAGAATCACTTCTGAAAAAAATACTCAAAAAATATTGTACAACTTCATCTTTACAATCAAACGAGAACACGACATCACATCGCATCACTGAACATGACCAAAGTGACTGATAAAAATAATACAAGGAGGGGGCCTTATACAACATCCCCAAACATCACAACATTCCAGAAAGTGTCCATAATAGCCTCTGGTGGCTATATTTTCCACTAGGGTGTTCTAACATAAACCCTTTCTTTGAAGAGACTATGAAGGACTCAGAGGCCCCCTTAGACACTATCCATACTGATAACCCTAGAAAACTTCCACCTTTGTTGAATCAGATAGCTTATGAAACTAAGGTCTCTTTAAACCATCCACACGCACTCTTCCAAAATAGGAGGATCCGAAAAAAAAACAAAGAATGTAAATGGTGTAGACTCATTCTACAAATCTCAATAAAATATTCCTTACATTGATCAACTGGAGAATTTTTCAATGGTGAGACAATCCATGTTGCACTTCAGTTGTGCACTAACCCTTAATGGGGGCGTACCCTATCCAACGAGAGAACCCAAGGACCCAAACAAGCTGGTCCATTTGTAAAAACATTCCACAAAACAGATCCAAACACATTAATGGAACCACTGCAATGGTTTCTGAAAACAGATCTCATAGGAGACTTCTAATCAGTCCTTCTACCCTGCTTACTGACCAAACAAAAATCCAAAACAAAGTTCGAACAAGAGGGGTTCTTGGACTCCAAACATACCACAACATCAACATTTTCCAAAAACACACAATACAAAACATCCCAAATACTTAATCAAGAAAACATGTTTTTTTAAAAAACATTTTTTTTGAAAACCAATGTTCAACGGTTAGCGTATCCACCAATGGTACCCCATGGGCCTCACACATGCATGTTTTTGTGCCACACCGGGAACCCTCCTCATATTTGTCCTGGCACACATCCAGTCATGCCATAAACCATCCATAATCCCATATAACCCCCATGCATGTGGTCTCTCATTTAAATACCAATGGATAAAACTAAAATTCTTTCAACTTTTCAAAAACAAAATGGTCAACCAACCCAACCTTTTTCTCAAAACTACTAACAATGAGATCAAAATCCAGATTCACATCTTACAAAAAATTTCATAAGGAAACAACTATTTAGAAAAGAACTCACTTTCAAGTTATTCACATCAATTTCAAAACATATCATCCCATTAAAACACCATTTAATTGTTTACAAAACTATATTGGAAACACTTTTGAAAACCAACTTCAATATGGTTCCCGCATTGAAAATAGGTGTAAGCATACTATTTCCCATTTGAAAAAAATTCTAAAAATTCACTTCCACCATTTAATAAATCAAACCATTCCCTCATTCTTTAAAAATCATTTCACAAAAAATTTACGCTTCTTAAAACCAAGTCACTTTAAAACCAAAGTTTCAAGATTCCAAAACTAAAGCACAAAACAATGCGAGAGGAAACTAGTTTTAGTGGGTGACATAGACATATGGTTAGAATCCATATTCCAATCACTTCACTATCATAGAGATTATTCTAGGGAATATCACTGGCTCCACATTGAATGCTAGACCCTGCAGGCTCACTAGGACCATTACACCAACTCTCTTTTCATTTCCCCTAATCATCATCAGGCCAGCAAAACCAAAAGGCATACATAAATCATGACTTCCCCGGGTGACTTGAATCATGTCATGAGGTGTGGTGATCAAGGACACTACCCATAACCGTTATTTAATGTTTCAAAAATCTAAATTCTATATTATCCTGACAATTTCCCAAATAACATGACATAAATAGAGTGAACCTCCTCTGATACCATTTTGTCATGAATCGGATCTGATCACCACTAAAACTGGCACCAAACCCGGACCGTGAAAAATCTTTATGGGCATTCCCGATCCCCATGGGTAGTCACAAGTGCCTGGGTATCAAAAACTGAAAATTGGGAACGATTTACCCGAGTGTGTATGCTTAAAACAACAAATGAATCAAAGAAATCAAATCTGGATTTTACAAACCAAAACATCTTTTACTAAAACTCAGAACTGAATTACACAATTTTAAAAAATGTTTTAAGACCATTTCAAAAGTAGAAACTCATGAAATGATAGCCCAAGAACTTCCACATGGATAAAGGTACCACCATCAAGCCATATCCACGACACTGCATCACGATGGACTGCTAAAAACCTGATCCAAAGGCATAAAACATGTACCCAAACCTATGACATAAAATAAGCAAGTCTACTTACACCCAAAGGTTTAAGTAGGGTGTGATAGAAGGTCCATTAGGATACCACCACTAAGAGATTCCATGTGATAGACATTTCAGGACAAAAATCATTGAATGTTTTATAAATGAGAAATGCTTGTTACAATTTTCTAAAGGATGCAATAACAAATGAAAACAGTATTCATGTGGGAAAATATTAAAGGACCAACAATTTTAAAATAAATACAAAATCTACTGAATTTTCCGACCAAAAATACCATATACCGATGGTAAGTACAAAGGATTTAATGAGCACAAGCAATAGAAAATAACCCCTAGGAACTAGCTCGTTGTGGGTCCCCGGTACCCCGTATCTCGGTGAACGTAACAGTCACACATATCTATTCTCTTGAACAAGTCACTAGTAGGGAACATACCGATAAACTAGTGGTCCCCAATAATCATCATCATCATATTTTAGTTAGAGTTTTAAGCTTCAATCCTGCTAAGTGAAACAGAGGCTAAACCCCATGGGATCACTAGAATACTAGTACACGTCCACCCACCTAGATACCCGGGTTTTCTTTTTGTTCTCAAACAAGATCAACAATCCATTTAGTATAGTTTTCACATGAAAATATCACTTCCACATCACACATTAACCAAACAGACCCATGTACATCACACAAGTCACAAATTCCACTTTTCATTCAAATAAATTTTGAAATCAAACTCACACCAAAATTGCCTACAACACTTTTCACATTTCCTTAACACTTCCACAAATCCTTTAAAAATTTTATAAAACCATTAAAAGATATTCAACTCACATAAAATCCCACACACATGTCACATAATACCCTTCTCACCTTCACAAATCATTTTATCAATAAACTCACATGAAACATCCCACACCCATGTTTCGCACACAAAACACAATTTAGTAAAACATTTCGGAAATTAATAAACATTCTAAAAATATTTGACAACTAAAATCACCACTTTACCATTCTAAAACGCACATTAGGATTACAAAATCACCCAAACAATACATATACACCCTTTACTAACTTTTATTAACCAAATAAAACATTTGTAATTTTTTATAAAACAAACCCAATAAATATAACCATTGTTTTCACACTAAAACCATTTAAAACCCCTCATTCAAAACCAAAATCATACCAATACCAATCCAAAACAGAATTTTCAGCCCTAAAATAATTATTAATCCACCCCCAATTATTACAAAAATATATCAAATAATACCACAAAGATACACATGAAAAACACACGTTTTCATAAATCTCCTTCAAGAAGTAAAACACGGTTTTACACTATAAAATCATTCAAAAACCTCTTTTCAAGGCCCACATGATAATAATTAATTAACAAACCATGATTTTTATCCCCTTTAAAGACTAATAAATCACTTTCATATGTTATAAATGAAACCCAGACATTACCCCAAGAGTCACAGCGGAAAAGTACCCAATTTTAATCTAAAATGCAACTAAAAATTAAATGTTTAACCAAATCCATCAAAAAAAAGTATTCATAGCAGCAAAAACAGATTATAAACATGCTAAATTAATAAACCAATAATGATAACTCATTATAAAATTTCTAAACATGGAATCACCTACCTTTTGAGTCGAAACCCCTAAAACATGGTGTGAAACCTTAAGCGCACCACCGCCACACCACAAGGAATATAAATCCAGACCTAAACCACCAAATATTGACCCGAAGGATACCAAATCAGACCTTAGGATCGAACCCCAACTTCTGGACATGAGGAACTTCAAGAAAGAAGAAATAAAACTAAAATATGATGGAAAGAACCAAGAAGGAATTCTCTTACTTTAAATATCTTAAATAAATCGGCCCTAATCCACCAAAATATGAATATAAAAGTAGCCAAAACTAGTATGGAGTTTCTAAGGAGTCATATTAGGTCATGTGGGGACTAAAATTGGGGAAAAAATATGAAAATCGAAGGAGTTATGAAATATTCATTTTACCTCATCAAATCTGGTGGATTTGAGAAATAACATGAAAGATCGCCCCAATGCGCGGTTCAACTGAGATCCAAAATTGCAAAAATGATAATGGGGGTGATCCTTGGGATATTGGATTTGAGAGGGAGGGGGACTCACGGGAATATAAAAAAATATGAATGAGATATTGAAAATTTTAAAAAAAAATTTAAAGTAGTAAATGGGCCTACGGGCAGGCCCATTACCTTAATCAAAAAACCAAATCCATCATGATTTTGTATTTCTATGTGGTCCAAAGGGATATGGTGATTTTAATATATCATTTTATGCCAATTGGGATGTAACACCCCAAGATTTTATGAAAAATATTCTTTTAATTTCATTAATGTCTTGTGTTGTATGCTACACCAAGATTACCTTGCGTTATACGCAACACCGTATTAGCTTGCAGTATATGCAACACTATTCTAGGATCCCGTTACACACAATTTTGAAAATAGTTATTCTACGCAACATTGAGTATATATATATATATATATTCAATGTATAAATGAAGTATAGTTTGATTCTGTTATATTAAAAAACGAAGGATTCTTGCACAGCACGCAACCCTAACTTGGCTTGCATTACACGCAATCCCGACCTTCCTCGATAGCGTGTGTTGTACGCAATACCGGGTTTTACTAAACAGCGATATATTCTTATAATATTATTATGAACTAGCCGTTATGAATAGTATTAACTAAATTTTTAATTTTATAACATTATTATTCATCTTACACATTTTCTAGAACATGGTATAAGAACAAAAGAAATTCTTTGGGTAAAATAAGTATTTTTCAAAAAATGCAGTTTTGCCGGCTTTTGATGGCGCACCCAATTTAAAACTGTTTTTTGACATGTTTATAAGTTCAATTTGACAAAATAAAATTCTTCTTTGAATCAAGAAATTAATATTTACTTTTGATAATTTTTTCATATTATTCTGGTAACTTTCATATGTTGACGAATAGTTAAAACACGCTATATTTTAATTAAAAACAACTTTTTTTTCTCGCAATAATTTATATGGTTAAATTATAATATTGAATTGTTTTAAAGTATAAATAGAATATATTTTTACCATTTAATATAATGTATGTCATTAGCATTGATTTTACATTAAATTCGTAGGTTAAATCAATTCAATCTTTTGCAATGTTTTAAAGAAAAACCCATTTTCTTTCGACAACAGGATTAATTTTAATTTAATTTCTGCAAATTTTTGGTATTGAATTTGAAAAATGGATTCCATATTTGGAATCACTGGGTCCAAATTATGTTAATGAGCTAATTTTTATTTTTGGGAATTATGAATAGTAATTACGGTAAATTTTATTTACCATAGTTAAAGTTAAATCGGGTAATTAAGGGTAAATATAATATTATAAAATTACCCTAACACCAGTAAAAATCCTATTGGATGACTAAAAGTCTACCCATATCACCTAAGGGTCGGATTAGATTCATTTAATGGACTTTTTTCCATGAAAATAATTTAATTATTATTAAAACCAAAGAATGTGACAACATGTCACTTTCTTAAATCTTATAAGTATAATAATTTTAATTTAGTGATAAAATTAATGAAACATCGAACATGAATAGTCTCCAGAAATCTAATACAATTATCTACATCATAGAAATTTATTTAGAATTTTTAGGGATTAAATAATTATCATTTATTATGACACAAATATGATGCAGTAATTGTCTGATTAATGAAATATTGACATAATTGATGTTATAAATACCCAAATAAATGTAATTTAAGACTTTTTATGAATTAAACTAATTTTATCGGTTAATATGACATGTTAGTATTGATTTAATTAAATTTTTTTGAACTAATAATTCTGTTATAATTTACACAAAAATCAATTACTAAATAGTGTCAAAATTGTCATAAAATAGTTTTTAAAACAAATATTATATTATTAATTGGTATTTTATTCCTAAAAATCTAAGGTTCAGAATAATGACTTAGATAAGGTTATATATATTAATAATAAACAACTTGGTGTTCTTTTGGCTTCTTATAGTAAGTTTATTAACCTTATAGTATAAAAACACAAGAAGACACGGTAAAAGTAAAATTATTTAACTTAATGTTAAATCTAAATGATAAGGTTAAAATAGGAACCGAAACTTGTCCAAATTCTATTTGATGAGAGGATTTCGACCCATCCCAACCTTAGCTTCTAAATAAATCAATATGGAGCTATCTAAAACCGAACATGACTTTATAATAAAATAATATGTTTAGTTTTTCCAAAGGAGCCCCTCTCCTCCCTTATAAAAGGGCACCTCCTTCCTCTCCTCCCCACACCAATTTGAGCTCCAATCTCGTCCAAACCCAACAAAATTATATTCTCCACTTCCATAGAAACATCCTAGAGGTTCTGTTCTACTTTAAATAACAATTTTTAGTCCCCTAAGAGGAGGTTTCAAAGAGGCGTATCGAAGAAGAGGTAATTTCTTCTCCTGATTCGTTCAAGATTCTTTCTTCTTCAACTTCTTCTTCTTTAGTTGTTTCATTATAAATTAATAACATCAGTATCACTAATATACTTATTTGTTATTATAAGTATGAAACAACCATATTTCACCATCTAACCATCCTACGGAAAATGAAATCACCGCACGTGCGTACGTACGGAATATTGTCTCCATGCCGTGGTGTAATGTGTTTTTCCACCAACACCTTACATGGATGGGTATAATGGTGTAAATAATAACTATACAAATTTATTATAAAATCATACTGATTCTTATATATTTTATCATCCACTCCAATTCAATTCAATAATTATGGAAACGATATCATCGCTCGTGCGTACGTACAGAATACCGTCTCCACAACGTGATGAGATTCATTCTCCATGTTAACCATTTAAGAATGATTATAAAGTATATATAATAAGTAATCATGAAATATATGATATAATAATGATACTGGATCTATTTATATATATATATGTATGTCATCCAATTAATTCCATTCAATTCAATGAGGAAATGAAAACAACGTTCATGCGTACGTACAGCCTACCATCTCCATGAACGGTGTATTTATTTCCATTTATCAATCTATTATATATATGAATATTATGAATATATATTATATATAAATCATGGTTTACATTATTAATATAATTAATAATGATCTAAGTAATCATATGAATAATTACAAGTCAAAACACAGACGAGAAATGAAACGATTTTACCCAAAACGCTCTTTAACATGAAATTTACAAAAAAACGGGTAATATACAGTCATAAGTTAACCATATATGATATAATAACAATTAATATTATTCTTTAATAACTCAATAACATTCTTTAAATCATTATAAAGGAGGTTCAGACACTTACGAATCAAATCAGACCTATAGTAAGGGATAATTTTGCAATTCTCATTTTTATCTGAGATTGCTTATTCGTAAGTATTTACTGGGGTTTTTTCTATCATCCATGTCCATGTTTTACAAAAGTGTTTTCTTGTATTTTTAAATTCCCTTTTACCCATTTTTGACTTTTACTACATGGTATGTAAGGGAATCTTTCTTTTGTTTACGTTACGAGGTACTTTTTGACTTTTCCGGCAAAAGTATGAAAAGAATGTTTTTTAACTTATACGGCACGAACGGATTTTTACGGTTTTATAAAGCCTTATTTTCATGAATCTTACTCTAAAATATTTCATGACTATTTTAAACAAAATATCTTTCTTTTAAAATTTCATGACGTTTTGTGAAAAGAAATTGATTTTGAAGAAGAAGGGATATTTTCCTCAATAATTAATTTCAAGTGTTTTATCAAAACCATTTTCCATATAAGATGAAATTATTTCATATGTGTATCATTCAAGTGTAATGTATCTATGATTTAAATGGTTTAAATTTTCTTATTATGAAATGATATCCATTTCTTCTAAATGGATTATGTGATGATGGGATGATGTTTATGAAACCCATTTTATTCGTTGGGTTTTTATGAATGATGTATGTTTATTTTGTGGCACCAGTAAGAATGATTTCATTATGATATGGGTGGGACCTATATCTCCCTCCAATGAATTGGGTAATGATTTATATCTCATGATATAGACATGGCTGGAACGACAAGTTAAATCGGTTCAGTAAAACAGGACTGAAACAGGGAGTGAACTCGATTCAGAAAGGGACTTTGTCCACTAATATGGTCTTGGCAGCAATTCCTTGGCTACTATATAAATAATTACATGTGATTAATGGATGCCACAATTACATGTTTTATTCCCATGCTATTTTATCATGATTTATGTTCCATTAAGATCTATGCCTTGTGTACTTCCATGTTTTATGTCGTTGTTCAAGATTTTTAATGTTCATGTTTTTTTAAGTTCAAATGTATATGGTATGTTTTATTTTATCCATGCATACCCTTACTGATCATTTGAGCTCACCCTTTTTATGTTTTCTTTTCTCCCAGGATTAAAAGAAATATTTTAAGTAAGGAAAAAAAAGTAGGAAGCCCTTTATGGGAGATGTTGAAGATCTTTCACCACGATTAGAAGATTACATTCCGAGTTTCCAAAGACACTACACTATTACGATCCTTGTGTGTCTGTTATTGTTATGTATTAAGTATTCCGCTAAAGTAATGTAGTATCTATGTACGTCAAGCTTCGGGTCTCTACAGTTGGTATCAAAGGAAAAGTTTAGTCAACCTTTGGAAACTAGGATGCGAAAATGTTAGTGAGATCCCTAGAGATATTTCTAAGGTATATCTAGGGATGTCCCTAAGGCTAAGTATACGTATAGGATATAGTCCTAGAACTATGGTAACGCTATTTTATTAAACCAAAGATGTTAGATATTAAAGTTACTCCCCCTTTATTATGATTTTTTCCTCTCACACTATTCTTTTTGGGTTTTAGGAAATGGCTGGAAACAAGATGATTCACGATAATGGAGGATATGATGGACAATAGAATGATATTCTTCATGAGCAACCAAATGAAATGGGATTTGGAAGACCAAACATCATTATTATGCCGAATCAGCAATCTCATAATATGAACAATAAAGTAAAATTTGGTATGTTTGCTAACAGGGCTAATAAGAGAAAGATGGAGTTTCATGATGATCATAGAGGAAAGAAAGTTAAATTTAACCTATGTAAATCATGTGGGAAGAGGCATCAAGGAGAATGTTTCAAAGGAACTAGAAGATGCTTTGGGTGAGGAAAAGAAGGACAGAAAGCCAGTAAGTTCAATGGAAAAGGTTCATTTAACACCAGGGATGAGGATAATGGTATTGCTACGACATCAAAAATGGTTAAATGTTTTAAATGTGGAAGGTACAGGCATTATGCAAACCAATTCCCTAAGGGAAAGTATCATGAAGAGAATCAGTATGGTTGTATGGGTAGTATTTATGTTGATTATGAGGAAGAGACTACAAATTATATGTGAGATGAAAGAATTGTTGAAGCTCGGTCAATGGTTTAAGAATGTAGTGGAATTATTACATGTTTATAATGTGTAATGTTGTATAAGTAATCTCATGGTACTATGGAATAAAGAGACATCTAAGGGTTGTTGCACTGTTTTCTTTCCTTGAGTTTTGAAAGTGTATGATTAATGGTACAAGTATTCATGAAAGGTTATTCAGATATTTTTGGAATGTAGATGACATGAACATAATGAAGGGACAAAGAGAATCTAATATGTTTTAAAGTATTCATGAGCTCATGATTGATATAAGGACTAAGTGATATCATAGTTTGAGTATATATAATTTTGAGGATTTTGGTATGTGGAAATTGTTAACTTTTAACTGCATTCATGTTTTCACTAAGGTTCAATGGGTATTCAAGAGAATACATGATTGAAGCCTTTGAATGTTTGGAATGTGACCAACAAGACATATAATATGATATATGGGGATCAACGATGGTATTAAATCTCTAGTAATCATTTTCACTATATTATTAGAGTGGACTGCAATATTATAGATAATCCTAGAGATTAGAATGGATTATGTTGGACATAAGTTAGTATTGTTAAGGATGGAAGTTTTTTCGATAATATTGATGGGATGTTATATTAATATAGTTTTAGAAAAAGGACAACCTGCAGGACGGGCGACAGCCCATCACGTCGGACAAGGCCGTGGGAATCGAACCCACAACCGAAGTGCGACTGGCCTTTATCACCTACCACTGGCCTACAGGAAGTCCCTGTTTAGTATATACTATTTTTATTATGTTAAGCAGTATGATATATGAAGTATAGGTCCATTTTAGGAACCATATATGATTAATCTCACTATAGATGGTCTTATGTATTTTTTTTGATAACTTTTCTAACCTTTTGTTTGAGACAGATGGAATGACCCATCATTCTATCACATGATCTGCTAGCACATCACGAATGACAAATTCAACTTCATTTCTTTAAGAGATAAAGTGGAAATTGTCCAAAGAACGACCAACGGTGAGACTATACCAAAATCACGAAAGTATTTCTTCTAATTCCAATTTCATCAACTTTAGGGAAATGATCTTGAAAACCAAAAATGTTGTCCTAGTGCTCTTATTTCTGATGAATCAGATGGTACCTTAGATCATCAAAAATTTATGGCTTTGTGATTGCTGGCTTTTCCATATCCATGTTCTCTACCACTCTCAATCAGAACTTGATGGTTAGATTTTTCTTCCATATCCATATTTTCACTTCTGTTCTCCTACGTGGAAACCTAGTGATGAGTTAATTTGGGTAACCATTACATTTCATACTTTAGTTTTTAAATCCATGTTTTGGTATTCTTTTTTACGATGTGGGTTTCTATTAAACAAACTTTCGAGAAGTAAACCATTTATAACCCCGACGAATTTCGAGGGTGAAATTCATTTTAAGGGGGTAGAATGTAACACCCCGAAATTTTATGAAAAATATTCTTTTAATTTCATTAATTTCTTGTGTTGTATGCTACACCAAGATTACCTTACGCTATACATAACACCGTATTAGCTTGCAGTATACGCAACACTATTCTTGGATCACGTTACACACAATTTTGATAATAGTTATTCTACTCAACATTGAGTATATATATATATATATATATTCAATGTATAAATGAAATATGGTTGGATTCTGTTATAAGAAACAACGAAGGATTCTTGCACAGCACGCAACCCTGATATGGCTTACAATACACGCAATCACGACCTTCCTTGATTGCGTGTGTTGTACGCAGTACCGGGTTTTACTAAACAACGATATATTATTATAATAATAATATGAACTCGCCGTTATAAATAGTATTAACTAAATATTGAATTTTATAACATTATTATTCATCTTACAAATTTTCTAGAACATGGTATAAGAAGAAAATAAAATTTTTGGGTAAAATAAGTATTTTTCAAAAAATGGAGTTTTGCCGCCTTTTGATGGAGCACCCACTTTAAATATAGTTTTTGACATGTTTATAAGTTCAATTTGACAAAATAAAATTCTTATTTGGAATCAAGAAATGAAAATTTACTTTGGATAAATTCTTCATATTATTCTGGTAACTTTGATATGTTGATGAATAGTAAAAACACGCTATATTTTAATTAAAAACAACTTTTTTCATCGCAATAATTTATATGGTTAAATTATAATATATAATGGTTTTAAAGTTTAAATAGAAAATATTTTTACCATTTAATATAATATATGTCATTAGCATTGATTTTATATTAAATTCGTAGGTTAAATCAATTCAATCTTTTGCAATGTTTTAAAGAAAAAGATGTTTTCTTTCGACAACGGGATTAATTTAAATTTAATTTCTGCAACTTTTGTGTATTGAATTTGGAAAAATGGATTCCATATTTGGAATCATTGGGTCCAAATTATGTTAATAAGCTACTTTTTATTTTTGGGAATTATGAATAGTAGCTACGATAAATTTTATTTACCATAGTTAAAGGTAAATCGGGTAATTAAGGGTAAATATAATATTATAAAATTACCCTAACACCAGTAAAAATTCTATTTAATGACTAAAAGTCGAACCATATCACCTAATGGTCTGATTAGATTCATTTAATGGACTTTTTTCCATGAAAATAATTTAATTATTATTAAAACCAAAGAATGAGACAACATGTCACTTTCTTAAATCTTATAAGTATAATAATTTTAATTTAGTGATAAACTTCATGAAACATCGAACATTATTAGTCTCCAAAAATATAATACAATTATCTACATCATAGGAATTTATTTATAATTTTTAGGGATTAGATTATTATCATTTATTATGACACAAAAATGATGCAGTAATTGTCTTATTAAGGAAATATTGACATAATTGATGTTATAAATACCCAAATAAATGTAATTTAAGACATTTTATGAATTAAACCAATTTTATAGGTTAATATGACATGTTAGTATTGATTTAATTAACTTTTTTCGAACTAATCATTCTGTTATGATTTTCACAAAAATCAATTACTTAATAGTGTCAAAATTTTAATAAAATAGTTTTTTAAAGAAATATTATATTATTAATTGTTATTTTATTCCTAAAAATATAAGGTTCGTCCAAATGACTTAGATAAGGTTATATATATTAATAATAAAAAACTTGGGGTTCGTTTGGCTTCTTATAGTATGTTTATTAACCTTATAGTATAAGAAAACACGAAGACACGGTAAAAGTAAAATTATTTAACTTATTGTTAAATATAAATGATAAGGTTAAAATAGGAACTTAAACTTGTCTAAATTCTATTGGATGAGAGTATTTCGACCCATCCCAGCCTTAGCTTCAAAATAAATCAATTCGGAGGTACATAAAACCGAACTTGACTTTATAATAAAATAATATTTTTTGTTTTTCCAAAGGAGCCCCTCTCCTCCCTTATAAAAGGTCACCTCCTCCCTCTCCTCCTCACAACAATTTGAGCCTTCATGCTCGGACAAACCCTGCAAAATTATCTTCTCCACTTCCCTTGAAACATCTTAGAGGTTCTGGTATACTTTAAAGACCAATCTTAGTGCCCTAATAGGAGGTTTCAAAGAGGCGTATCGAAGAAGAGGTAATTTCTTCTCCCGATTCATTCAAGCTTCTTTCTTCTTCAACTTCTTCTTCTTTAGTTGTTTCATTATAATATAATAACATCAGTATAAATAATATACTGATTTGTTATTATAATTATGAAAAAACCATATTTCACCATCTAACCATCCTACAGAAAATGAAATCACCATGCGTGCGTACGTACAGAATATTGTCTCCATGCCGTGGTGTAATCTGTGTTTCCACCGACACCTTACATGGATGGGTATAATGGTGTAAAGAATAACTATACATATTTATTATAACATCATACTGATTCTGATATATTGTATCATCCACTCCAATTCAATTCAATAATTATTGAAACGATATCATCGCTCGTGCGTACGTATGGAATTCCGTCTCCACGACGCGATGAGATTCATTCTCAATATTAACCAATTAAGAATGATTATAAAGTATATATAATAAGTAATCATGAAATATATGACATAATAATGGTACTGGATCTATGTATATATATATATATGTATGTCATCCAATTAATTCCATTCAATTCAATGAGGAAACGAAAACAACGTTCATGCGTACATACGGCCTACCGTCTCCATGAACAGTGTATTTATTTCCATTTATCAATCTATTATATATATTTATATTCTGAATATATATTATATGTAAATCATGTTTTACATTCTGGATGTAAGTAATCATGATCTAAGTAATCATATGAATAATTACAAGTCAAAACACGGACGACAAATGAAACTATTTTACCCAAAACGCTCTTTAACATGTAATTTACAAAAGAATGGGTAATATAAATTCATAAGTGAACCATATATGATATGATAACAATTAATATGATTCTGTAATAAGTAAATAACTTTATTTAAATCATTCTACAGGAGGTTCGGACACTTACGAATCAAATCGGACCTAAGTTAAGGGATAATTTTGCAAATCTCATTTTTATCCGAGATTGCTTTTTCGTAAGTATTTACTAGGGTTATTTCTATCATCAATTTCCATGTTTTATAAAAGAGTTTAATGTATTTTTAAAGTCATTTTTACACATTTTTGACTTTTACTACATGGTATGTAAGGGAATCATTCTTTTGTTTACGTTACGAGGTACTTTTTGACTTTTCCGGCAAAAGTACAAAAAGAATGTTTTTTAACTTATACGGAACGAACAGATTTTTACGGTTTTATAAAGCCTTATTTTCATGAAGCTTCCTTTAAAAGATTTCATGAATATTTTCAACAAAATCTATTTCTTTTAAAATTCCATGAGGTTTTGTGAAAAGAAATTTATTTTGAAGAAGAAAGGATATTTTCCTCAAGAATTTATTTCAAGTGTTTTATCAAAACCATTCTCCATCTAAGATGAAATTATTTCATATGTGTATGTTTCAAGTGTAATGTCTCTATGATTTACATGGTTTCACTTTTCTTATTATTAAATGATATCCACTTCTTCTATACGGATTATGTGACGATGGGATGATGTTTATGAAACCCATTTTATTCGTTGGGTTATTATGAATGATGTATGTTTATTTTGTGGAACCAGTAAGAATGATTTCATTATGAGATGTGTGGGACCTATATCTCCCTCCAATGAATTGGGTAAATATTTATTTCTCATGAGATAGACATGGCTGGAACGGAAAGTTTAACTGGTTCAGTAAAACAGGACTGAAACGAGGAGTGAACTCGATTCAGAAAGGGACTTTGTCCACTAAGATGGTCTTGGCAGCAATGCCTCGGCTACTATGGAAATAATTACATGTGCTTAATGGATGCCACAATTACATGTTTTATTCCCATGCTATTTTATCATTATTTGTGTTCCATTAAGATCTATTCCTTCTGTACTTCCATATTGTATGTCGTTGTTCAAGATTTTTAATGTTCATGTTTTTTTAAGTTCAAATGTATATGGTATGTTTTATTTTATCCATGCTTACCCTTACTGAGAATTTGAGCCCAACCTTTTTATGTTTTCTTTTCCCCCAGGATTAAAATAAAGATTTTAGGTAAGGAAACAAAAGTAGGAAGACCTTTATGGGAGATGTTGAAGATCTTTCACCACGATTAGAAGATTACGTTCCGAGTTTCCAAAGACACAAAACTATTACGATCCATGTGTGTCTATTATTGTTATGTATTAAGTATTCCGCTGAGGTAATGTAGTATCCATGTACGTCAAGCTTTGGTTCTCTACATGGGAAATGGAATGGGTATAAAATAGTAAAAATTCAAGGAGTTATAGAAGAAACGAAAATTGTTTTTAAATCTGGAATTGGGCACACTGTTCGGTCCAAAATTTTCAAAACCCACCAATTTCAACAAAATGAGTGGTAAACCCCCAAAAAACCTGGAATGGAAATTAAATGAAAATGAATATATAAAGAAGTCACGGTTGTGACATGCACTGATAGATTCTTTATTTTTTATCATTGTGGGAATCAGATAGACCTGGAACCTCAGGGCTTACATGACCCAATGAAGTGCATAGTTTTTGGTAGGATGGGTCATATCCTGTATTATTTATGGAAATTTCTGATAGTTCGTGGAGAGTGGGGATTAGAACCTAATCCTCAGTCAATATTGTGACAAAAATAATCATGATATAAATGAATCGAGAATACCACAGGTTGATCAGGACAAGGTGGAAATCAAGGTAGAGGTGGTTAGACTTATGATTCTTAGAACCAATATAGATGACATTCTCAATGTAGTTACGCAATGTCTCAGAGCCTTCATATAAGAAAATTACATGTAGTCCATGATAATCCTGACAAGAAGAGAATCAAACCTTATACTGTATATGGTATTGTTCTAGTATTCTTTACTTTAATGACTTATTTATTTGACATAGGTACAACTCACGCTTTTATATATTTGGAAATAACTTAGGACATGGGCCTCAATATTGATCACTATTATGAAATTATGTCACTAGACACCCCGTTGGGTATATATCATGTGGTTGTTCTCTATTATAAGAATTTTCTTATTGAGATAGGATTTTACCTTTTCATGTGGAATCAATTTGTTCTCAACATGATGGAATTTTATGTAATCATCGGGATGGACTTGTTAGTTCCCTATCAAACCGATATTGAATTCTAACATCATAAGGTGACATTTACATCACTATAGGGAGTTGGGAATTGGCATAAGAGAGGCTGGGATGTTAATGAGACACGAGTTGGGCCCGATCAGCAGAGGATTTTCAGTTTTGTAGCTCAGATCGCTAGTATTTTCCGAGATGACAAGGGGTTATGACCTACTATTTTTCATCTTGTAGTGGACTACTTTAGGGATGTATTTCTGGATGTCGTATCTAGTCTACCTCTAGTGTGAGATGTATAATTCACCATTGAGTTACTGTTGGGAGAAGAAATATTGACTATTACTCTTTATTGGATGCCACCTTATGCGATTTTGGAACTCAATAAATAATAGGATGATCTGGAGGCTAATAGTTTTATACACCCCAAAACATATCATTTTGTTTCACCGGTCCTTTATCCATATATTCAGATGATACCCCCAAGATTTTATTAGATTATATTCACTTGAATTATCTCAGCGTAAATAATTGGTATACACTACCTTGAATTGAAAAACTCTTTAATAATTTTCAAGGATCGAGAGAGTTTTCAATGATATATCTGAGGTTGAGTTATCATCATGTGTGTTTTAGGACTTCCTCAATACATCATACATCATTCAAGAGAAGTTATGATATAAAATATTACCAGGGTATTCCATTTAGACTCATGAACTCACCTTCTATTTTTATGGATCTTATGAATCGAGTTTTCCTCCCATATCTATTTTCATTATTGGTATCCCTTATTAATGATATCATGGTGTATTCATGCTCAAAACATGACAACGAAACCCTTATTGAGACCGTTTTGAATAATGTTATAGAGAACCCGATCAATGCTAATTTCAGTAATTTTCACTTATGTATTGACAATGTCTACCTTCTGGGTAACATCATCTCAGATTCAAATGATACAGTAGACCTAGATAAAGCGAGAGGTATAGTTTCCTTGGATTACCCCAAGAATGTTGTTTAATTTCAATGTTTATTAGTTCAATATTTATATTATATGTGATTAATCTAGGATATATTATTCCTTAGAGTGACACTTGTTGGCTTTAAAATGAAGGTTGTGAAATATTTATGGTAAGAAGCTTCTGAAGCAGCCATTCATAAGTTAAATGGTTGTTTGACTTCAGCTGAAATTCTGATTCTATCAAAGCTAGGCAAGAAGAAAACTGTATACAATGAAACATCATGTATTGAGTTTATAGATGTTCTGATCTATGGAGAGTTATTCTCCTCATATGGGTCTCATAATTTAAGGTCTCGTGAGAGAAATTACCCAATGTGCGCCCATGAGTACGCTGTTGTTGTTCATGCTTTACGCTATTGGACACACTATCTACAATGATAGAATTGTTTTTTTATTCATAGAAAACCAGAGGTTCAATTACTTCTTCACATGGTGGGATCTCAAAATCAGGTAGGTTGAGTACCTACTATTTTTTGATTTGGAGATTACCTACATGCCTGGTAAAGGAAATTTTGTGGCAGATTATCTAAGCTGAAAGACTCATGAAAAAGATGTTCAAGAATCGGTTGATGAATGTTATCTTATGGGATTATTCTCAAAGATGCATGATGAGGTTTAGGAATTCCAAGGTTAGACTGTCCTGTCATCCATGATAGTGACTTCTACTCTTCTAAAATGGGTAAGCATGATATAGTTAATTAATCCCAAAGTACTTGTCCTACGGGAAATCATTTCAGATGATGATACATTTTTGGGTTGTACTGTGTATGGAGATGATACCTTGTTGTTCCATTGTAGTGTATAGCTCCCAAAAGAAAATAGAGAGAAGTTAATGTGGGAGTTTCATCAATCAGCACGGGTGGTTCACCTCGATGTCACCAAAATGAATCATGATCTATAAAACTACTGTTGGTGGGAAAATATGAAACTTGAAATTGCAGGATTCGTCACTCATTGTTCCACATGTCTGTATTTGATGTTGGAACATTGGCATTGGTTATGGCTTTTATAGATGTTTTCCTTTATTATGTCGAAATTGGATGAAATTTATATGGTTTTCATGAATGTACTACTGATATCACATTAAGAAAATGATACAGTGTGGGTTGTCATTGATTGTTTGGAGAAGGTCACACACTTAATACATATTCTAGAGAACTTCTTATTAGATGATATTGGAAGGTAGTACATCAGACGGGTCTTAAATCTTCATGGATCCCCTCATTCTATCAATTATAATAGAGATCCTCATTTAACATCATGGTTCTTGTAAGGATTGCATAAGGAGTTGAATATACATGTACTTTTGAGTACAACCTATCACCCACAAACTGATGTACAGATAAAAAATATGGTCCATGTTATTTTGGAAAAACCATGTATTTTTTTCCCTGACATTAGAGGTTCCTATGAGAAATAGATTTCCCTCATTGAGTTCTCTTATAATAAAATATTTTAGGATACCATTGATATGGATACCTATGATGCCTTATATGGTATGCATTGTCACTCCCTTTTGTGTTTTCTTGAAAATGAGGAAGCAACGATACTTGGGCCACATCTCATGTAATAGAATACAAAGAATTAATTTCTTATAAAAAATATCATGTTGATATCTCAATGTAGATAGAATTTTTATACCAACACATGTTCGTGACCTCTTGAGTTTAAGGTCGAAGATCAGTTTTTTTTAGTCTTACCCAGGTTCGGCTATATACATATTCGGAAGTGGGGTAAGCTCTCATGGAGGTTCATTGGACCCTTTGAGGTTTTGAAATGGATCAACCCAATGACTTACAAGTTGGTACTTCCTCATAGATACCAATCCATTCATGATGTCTTTCAAGTATATCATCATTGCTGAAACTTTCCAGGCATGTCACATGTGTTTCAACCTAAGGAGGTTGTGATGAATATGGATGCTTCCATCATAGAGTATCCTATGCATATTTTTGAATTAGAGCATAAAGAACCTCTGAGGCAGGTCAGTTCCTCCAGTTTGGGTGATTTGGCAGGACAACCATGTATATGAAGAAACCTGGGAATAGGAAGTTGATTTATGATCTCAATGGATAGAATTCTTTGTATATAATCCTCTTTAATGTCAAATTTACAACATGAGGATGATTTTTAAGGAGGGGAGTATTTAACATCCTATATTTTCATGAAGCTATGTATCATTAGTTTTTGAATTTGAACCTATAGTTTAAGAATGATAAAGGTGTTATACGACTAAATAAAGGTCCTTGGAGTGTCTGGGGATTGTTTGGAGCTTATAGTTCTTAAAAATGGGTGAAATACTAGGCCACACGGTTTGGGGAATCTATGAAACCTAGCCCACATGGATTGTCTAGAATCATGTCATTGTAGATAGGGGAACCTATAAACTACATGGTTTGTCTGAAAACATGAACCCTAAGGCACACGATCATGTGATAACAGAAGGATTTTTAAAAGTGGGAAACTGTATAGTTTTAAAACAATGCGCCTAAAACACGTGACCCTTACTTTAGTGTGAATATACTTTTTTCCCCATCATTAAAACGTTTAATCTTTTTTATTTTTATTATCCTCCCTCTAGTGACAAGCCATGGTTTTCCTCCTCTTTTGATCTCAATAACGCCTAAATCAAGGCATTGAGACAACTCATCCCTATAGTTTCCATTCATTGATCTCTCTGAAGAATTATATCCATCAGGGTAATCTTTGTATTCTATAAATTCCTATCTAAATTTTTCTTTCCATCTATTGTGATATTTTGGTTTATGCTAATTTACCATATTATTATGGAATTTTTCCATTTCTATGACCTCTTTCAACCCACTTCTTATATGAGTATGATATCGAGTGAGGTATCATCTACAGCCTTTTGTTAGGTGGTCACATCGTTTTACCTTTGTGTTTTTATGCCCTATATCTATTTCGTTGTGTTAGACATTGGATTTTACCAATAATCTCCTTTTTATTGACATACTCATATGAATTTAGTCAACATTTATTATTATGATCCTAATGATCCTTGTTTAGAGGTTTATAGGTTGTATTCACCTTATTTGGTAACCCTAGGGTGTTCCAATTGATGTCTTCAATTTTTTTCAATTATTTAAAACGCCCGGATTGACATTGTAGAATTTATATTAGATGTTAAATGGTTTTTTCCTTGTAAAAAGTGTATAAAATGGATCCAAGGCTCCAATGTGGAAATTGTACCACTTATTGCGGGACATACCCAAATGGAATGTTTCCTTATTTGACACTGGAACATTTAGATTCCTTTAATACTTATGAATTAACATCCCTTGACATTGTGAACTAAATATAATCTGGGTATGATTTGACTCATTCATGATGTTTGTCTCTCCTTTAAATGATTTGAATAAATTAAAATGAAATGGAAAATTCCCAATGGTTTTGTTTCCCATAAATGAAATGAATGTTTTAAAGTGTTTATTGAATTGATTAGAGGGTGTAAAGGTCATTCCCCTTATTGATTCCATTTAAGATAATTCAATGAGAAAAGTTGATTGTTCTTTAATTATATGTATTTTCTTGATAAATAAGTTGTATGACAAGTTTTTCCTCATTCCTTATACTATAAATGAATACACCATTATATGGGTTGTGTATTATGGTAGGGTGTGTTGAGAATGAAGGTTAATCATGCTCCCATAGATCATGTGTTGAGTATATCATCCCACACTAGTGATACTATATTGGCATTATTCTATGGAAAAATGTTCTAGGATTGAGATGTGACATGCTGTCAAACTCACCATCCCTAGGTTTGTAGCATAAAATCTCTCACCCTTTTTAGATATAGTGAATTTACCATATTGTAAGAGCTTATAGACTCGTTAAACTAGTCATGGAAGTCTATGTTATACCCCAACCCATCCATCACTAGTATTCAACATATACAGCCACTTACGTATACAGGTACATTGTTCATATAGGTAGATGAAATATAAAATTAAACTATATATATATTATTAATACTACATTTATATTGACATGATCAGACACTTCTCCCAACTCTGAGTTAAAGCGTGTGGACACGCCAGGTGTCCTTTGGAAAATTAAGCAGGATAGATATTTATTTATTCTACATTGAAAATTAATTTGTATTTCATGCACACTATTTAGATATGAGAACTTCTTGGATTAAACATAGACATTGTTGGTGGTTGTCTACTGAGATTTTTTTATCACACCATAATCGGGTGGCCATTGGTACCCGAGAAGACTATATTCCTATAGGTATGGATAAGGAAATGCACCTTTTTATAGGTCATTGATAGTATTTTTATTATATATGAAGCGTAAGATTATAGTATCGGGTTGTAGCTCGAGATGGTAGCGGTGTATTATTTGTTCATTTTTTAGTTTTTCTAGAATGCATATACCTCTCTGAACATTGTTCCCATTTATATTATCATCATGCCATGAATCATGTATCAGACACAACCTTAGAGGATTTTGATATTATTATTAGTTATTCAGTTATCTATTACTTACACACTTGTATATTATATATGTTATATCTATTCATCTACTGATTTTTTATTATATATTCTCATATTATTCCTGCTCTGTTTAATGTTACCAGTTTTATCTGATGGGATACTCTATAATGAGGTTATAGTTACCACATTGTACCACCCTTAAAACCATACTGCTAGTTGACAACCTCTGTTGTACGGAGAGGTGCGCATGAGGCCATGTGACACGCCGGCTCGGGGCACGGGTTATGTGGATCCCAGTAAAAGACCTTATATAAGACTCATTACCATTCTATAAAACAAATAACACCACAATGTATCCCAAAATGGAATAAACACCATTAACTAATCTCATGTCCTCTCACATAAGGTTATTGAACCTCAAACCCTTAAATTTTATTCAATAATCTATTTTAATATTCATATATTTTAATTTAAATATCATATTAATAAAATGAGACATAAAAAAATCAAAATATTATAAACTAAAATAACTTATAATTGAATTTATATATATTTTTTATGTAAAATCATTCACACTAAAAAAATATCATTCTTCAAACATGTGGAATGATTTGTCCTAAATTATACATTATTTTATTTAGTAGAACATAGGATGTACATTTTGTGTCACCATCCAAGCACTGATCTTAAAATAAATGATACCAACTCATAAACAATGAGTAATATATAACAAAACATTAGGGCCTCTAAAAAGATAAAAATAATTTACAATAATGATATCCTTCGATTTAACACAAATTATGTCACACAATATTATTTTCAACTATTATATCATCAAGAAGTATTTTTTCTTTATATCATCATCTATACATGGATAACATATCAATCATTGTATATTTTTAATAGAAATTATTATTAATATTATATATCTGGAGTTTATAAATACACTATCATCCATGTTAAAGATCTAGATATATCTTCTTCCAATAAAAGGGAGGAACAAGTCATATCATGATCATTAAATCAATGCTATACAACTAATGAAAAATCTAATTCAGGATACCCAACTATTCAGCATAGCATTAATCACCTATACAATAATTTTTTATTAGAAAATTATACTCGGTTGAGTGAAAATATAAAGTAAAAAATTCCTCTTCTTCTCTCTGAATTCAATATATTACGAAATATATAACATGATAAATTACGAAACATTACAACAAAATTAAATGATTAATTAAACAAATTTACCAAACCAATAATGGTTTTTTCTTCAAAACTAGGTCAATATTAATTACATTTTAATCTCATTACGGTTTACAGATCATTAATTCATCATCATGAATTCAAATATTATCATAATATTATCTTTTAAATACTCTATTCTAGTATATGAGTTTTTTATTTTCTTGTATGATATGAAATCCATTTATATTATTTATTCATCTAAAACATAGAAAATATAGGCTACAATCACCTATAAAAATTTATATCATGATCCATGTATTGTTCTAATTAAATTGTTTTTAAAATTTACATGATAATTAAATTATATCTCCCAATATTATCTCATAACACATCCAAATTGACGAGGATAAATGTTGGTAAGAAACCATAAACATACATAAAACCATAACATGGTTATGCTTGACCACAATGTGGTTTCCTCTATTAAATGTTGTCTCCAACATCAATTTTTTAAAAAATATATATTCCATGAATCACGTGGTATTTCATTATTTTAAAACTATATCAATCTCCATTACCATTTCGTGGTTTCCATGACCAGGACATGGTTTCCCCAATAATTGTTTTGGGTATATCTTTCATGGTAAATATCAAGTCTCTAAAGCTTCTCATATTGTTCCCCAATAAAAATTCATTACATCCATAATATGGTCTTTTAAATATCCCTGTGGAATAAATAGTGTTTGTGAAAATGTGAATTTAAAATACATTGTACCATAATGTTATTATCCTGATCATCTCATATTGGATTAAATCTCAAAGTTTTCCTTCATCAACCTTGACATCACACTATAGTGTAATGTCTACAATCTCACTATTTATATTTGTTTCCAACTTTCCTTTTTATAAACATTTACGATAATATTCCCTTGACCACGACATGGTAATCAATGACCAAAGTGTAGTTTAATAAGAAATTTTATCCAGTCCTTGAATATTTATGAGATTTCATGAACGGATAATGGCATTTAGCGATAATTTATCAATATTGGTTTTTCAAATCATTACTAAATAGTTGAAATAATACCATTTAGTGATATTTTTATCCATGATTTTTTCCATTTTGCAATGTTTTCTAGTTACAGTTTTACATGTTATGTTGTGGGATAATTTTGGAATTATTTTTATTTCTTATGTTTTTTTTTATTTTTTTTTATTTTATTTATTATTATTATTTTCCAAAAATACTAATTTAAAATAAATTCATATTCACATTAATAATTTTATCAAATTATATCCTTATATTTATATATATATATCTATAAATTTGTGTGAGAATATTTATATATAATTAAAAACAAATAATATAATTATAATTATAAATAATTTAAATATTTCTTTTTAGGGATTGTTTATATAATTATATATTTATATATATACATTTTATTCTAGACATGTATATATGTATATATAAATAATAAATAATAAATAGATAAAAAAATTATATATAACATTTTATAATTAACAACTAATAACTACAGATTAAATTAATTATATTAGAAAAAATATATATTAATTTTAATTAGTAATTTTTATTTTTTATTACTATATATATTTATATACACATGTAGATATTTATAAATACAAATATATAATATACATATTGTAATGCCCCTAGATTTTATATTACGTTTTTTCATTACTGTAATTTAATTTCATATATTGCACGAAACACCAACTTGGCTTGTCTTATATTCAAGATTGAGTTTCTGTGAAACAACACAATAGCATTATAATTATTTAAACAATATATTTATTTATCAATTAAATATTGTAATATGAATAGTGAAAAATTAATTTTAATTTTATTAATAATGATTTAATATAAATAAAACATATTTATACTGAAATGTAAATGATTTTTAAAGTAGTTATATATTTAGAAACACTATTTTCATAAAAGAACTAATTTTTATGTTTTCTGTGAACAATAATAACATTATTTTTAGAAACTCCTAAAAATTGAATTTATTAAAATATACTTCATTTTTTAATTTGGAATTTCAAAATTAGGTTAGGGTGAATTTTTTGTATTTTTTCTGAATATATTGAATTTTTTATGAATACTGTATAATACTACATAGTATATAAATAACCAATTTTTTTATCTAAATATTTATTTAGTTTTTAAAAATTATTTCAATTTCAAAATATATACATAATATCTATTTTAATTAAATGTAATTTATAGGATACATTTTCTAATAAAAATTGATATATAAATTTTTATTGAACGTTTTAACCCACGTTCTAGGAACATTTACAAATCTACATAAAATGTAATTTTACCACTTCTATGAATTAAATTTTAAAAATCCAACATACACAGTTTTCATTAGTATGTAAAATATGGTTCATTGTGATGAAAATATTTTTTGGTTAATAGTAACTTTAGAATATTATTTACCACACTTAAAAGTTAATATGGTAATTAAAAGTTGAAATAATAAAATAATAAAATAAAATTACCTAAACACATGTCCTAATACAATACAAAAATCTCTTTTAGACCAAATTCAACATTAGGACACAAATAAGTTCCTTTTTGATCCCTTTGGTTATGATTAATAAATTTATAATTTTTTATTTAATGAAGAGTTAAAAGTGTTAAATTCAAAGTTTGATCACTAAACCATTTTTCATATAGTGTTACACATAAGTTAAATTTGACTCTAAATATTTATTATAAAGATAAATATATTTCTTAAATCATGTTTTTTTATTTTTATACAATAAATAATATAATTTATTTATGACACATTGATGATGTAGTAATTACAATATTAATGAAGGATTAAAATAATTGCAATTAAATTTTTTTAAATAAATGTAAATTGAAACTTTTGATTCCATCCACAAATTTGATATTTGAAAATTACAAGTTTGGGTTGATTCAATTTATTTCTTTCGAAGTAATCAAGATGTTATGACTTTCACAAAAACCAAATTCTCAATAGTATCAAAATTGACATAAATGAGTTTTCAAAACTAATACTATTTTATTAAATGATATAATATTCCTAAAAATCAAAATTCAGCCAATGGATGTAGAAAATATTATATATATTTTTAATGCACACTTTAAATTCTCTTGGCACATTATAGTAATTACAGTAACAACATAGTATAAAAATACATGAAGACATGGTAAAAATTAAAATATTTAAGTAAGAGTTAAATCTAGATGATAAGGTTAATTTGGTGACCTAAACTAGTCTGAAACTGATTTATTGAGTTTATTTAGACCCATAAACACATTATACTCTAAATAAATTGATTTTAAGACATTAGAAACCGAAAATTAATTTTTAATAAATTAATATTTCAAGCATTTCCTAAAGTTCTCCTCACATCTCTTATAAAAGGGTACATCCCCTCATCTTAAATTCACAGCGACAATGCCATTTGGCTCTACCAAAACCTACTCAAATATCCTATTAACAACCCTAACCCCAACTTAGAGTCTTTACATTGATCAAAAATCCAACGTAAGTAGCACATTTATTCAAATAAAAAAGAAGCACACGAAGAAGAGGTAATTAGTTTATCACCTCTTTCAGTGTACTTTTCTTATTCAACTTCCTCTTTCTTTGTTATTTACATACTAAAATAATAAATACAGTTCCTTCTACATAATAAGATGTTATTATAAATATGTTAAAACCATATTCATTATTCTATCCATCCTTTTAATGACGAAGTCATCATACGTGCGTACATACGGCTTACCGTCTCCACGTCATGGTGTAGTTTGTTATTAAAAACATCATTATTTGGATGAGTATAATAATGAGTATAATTAAATTAAATAATAAATATTACATGAAAATGTTTATATATAATTAATATTTCATCCAATTACATAAAATTTTATAATTAAATAAAGGATATCATCGATTGTGTGTATGTACGGATTATTGTCTCCACGACGCGTTGAGAATCGTTTGGTTGTCCACCAATCAATGATGATTGTATATATATATATATATTTAATAAGTGTCTATTATATAAAATAAAAATTCAACTATAAATGTTTGTTTATGTGTGTCTATTTTTATGTGTTTGTGTATTTACATATATCTCATTAACTTTCATTAGTTCAATACATTATGTAAATAGAAACACATTTATGCGTACGTATGTCCTACCATCACCATAAATGGTACATTATGTTTCATATATATATCAATTATAAATATTTATAACCTGAATATTTATGGTTTATAAATAATGTTTTATATTCTTGATGTAATTAAATCATTATATAAGTGATACGGTCAAGAATAACAAGTAAAAACACTTACGATAAAGAAAGTGATTATTAGCCAAAACAATATATTAACTGGAAATAATTTTTAAATGGGTAGTATAAAGACATAAATATATAATGTAAGATATCATAAATATGAATATGGTTCTGTTATAATTTATTAAAATACTACGGTCTTTACAATGAAGGATAAACGTACCATCGACCAATGAAACGTACAAGGTCATGGTTAATTCCTCAATCTCATTATTATTTAAGATTTCTTGTATGTAAGTATTTACTAGGACATATTTATCATCCAAGTCCATGTTTCATAAAAATGTTTTCAAAATAAATCTTTAATGGTTTTATGGAAGTGAATCATTAACTATATAATCATTTTAATTGTTTTGAAGATTTATTTTTCTAAATCTATATAATTAATGTCAATATTTTCAAAATGATTTTAAGGATTTATTTATATGGACATGAGTTTATGAAAATTCTAATTCATTTAAAAATATTCAAATTGGTCAAGGAAACATTGATTCAATAATCACTAATAAATGACTTCCTTTATAAATTTTGGGGCTTTTAAATGATTTAATGAAAAAGGGATATTTCTCTCAAAGAGTTTTTCTAATCATTTTCAACTATGTAAACATACATTATGGGATATTTTTCATGATTGAGGTTGATTTATTATAATGTAATCTTTTATATTGTATTGAATGAGTTATTATATGTTTGACGGTGGATGTTCTATTTCCATACCATTCATGGTTTATGGTTAAAGTATTCACATTTCATATGCTAGTTTTAATATGAAGGATTATCTTATGTTTCACCCCTTTAATTTGAGGAATACATTGGACATAATATTTTATGGTTAGGGCCCACTATTTCCCCTCGATACATCAGTAGGTATCACGATACAAACTAGTGTCTCGGCACAACGTTTCGACAAAATATTTGTGAATGGTCTTGGCATAAGGCCTTGATGTAATAGTTATTATGTCCATAATTATGCATTCCACCATTAGACAATTAGTTATTACATGTGCTTATTTGACTAGAAGAACATCCATGTGAATGTTTATATGGTAATTCTTGATATATTTTTTCTATATTATGCAGAAGATTATGTTTAAAAGGATTTTGTTTTTATTATATATCTTACCTAAAAAGATCATAGCTTTCGCTAATTCATTTACCCTTATTAGGCATCCAAGATCACCCATTTCTTATATTTTATTTTCCCAAGATTCCTAGAAGTATATTATGATTGATATGTATGGTTATACTAGGGGAATAATGGTAGGCCAAAAGGATTATTTAAGTTGTGTTTTATAATAGAATGCCTAATGATACGTTCATGTATGAAATCTACTTTCCCAGAATACTAAACTAATTAGTCCATCTAGAAGTGATTATTTTCAATCATGAAAATATATTAAAATAATGCCCCATCATTGTGTAACTGGGGTTAGGGTGTTACAGTTGGTATGAGAGGAAATTTAGAAACAACCTTGGAAATTATATTTAGAAAATATTTAATTAGGTAAAATTATACTGCGATAGACCTTGAGGATTAGTGTATACAAAATTCCTTGAATTTTGTTAAGGTGGAGATTTTGTGAGTTTTCCAAGAAATACATCCCTGTACGGATACAACAAGTTTTAGTGGTTTTGGAACGGATGTAACTAGGAGTATCAACTTCAACAAGGTGTTCCGAACCTGACTCGGGGTTATATGGTACATGAAAATGGGCCTTAATATGAACATATTTACACATTAATGGTGGATATGGTTATCATAATTCACATATTATTTAAAAACCCATCAAGAAGGATTTATGAGTAAATATTTCAGAAAAGAAACCATTTATATGATGATGGGACTAGATGCATTAAGATATTCAATTAATAATGTGATATTTTCTTGTTTTTTATCCTTCATAATGATATGATCTAACCTTGTGTATGTCAATATTTAGAAATGAAACACAATAGAAGGAATGAGAACTCCTGCAATACGCATAATCCAAATAGTAGGAATGATCAAGTCATCCATGGCCTTATGCCAATATTTAAAAGGGAAATAGTCTCCCAAAAATTTTCATCATATGATGATAAAATATCATGTGTTAATAAGATATGTAATGAATTCTCTGAGTCCTATGGATTTGAAGGGATGTAAGAGGAGAAGAGGATGGAAGGGAAAAATATAGATAAAGGGAAGAAGGGAAAGAAGGATTTTCCCACATGTGATAAATGTGAAAATAACCACCTAGGTAAATGATTGAAGGGAATGTGAGTTTGTTATATATGTGGAGAAAATGGACATGAAGTTAGATATTGAAAGAGTAAGAAAATTGTTTCAGATGTATAGTGCTTCATCTAAAATGAGTTGAGACACTACACAAGTCAATGTACCAACCATCAGAGTATACCCCAAACGATTATATTGGATAATAAAAATTTTATGATACTTCTACAGATGAAGAGGAATGATTAGTGTTATTATTATTTTATTAATGAATTGTGTCATTTTAGTATTCTATTAATGATATACATGTTATTAGAATTATGGAGTATATAAGGATTGTATTGTAGTATTATTTAATTAAGGATTATTAGATTGTATGGTACCTAGTAAAGTGACGTAGTTTCAATTTAAACATTTTGGACAATATATGTTTGGGGGAAATATAACCCTTAATATGTTTTTGAATCTGAGATAATGATTTCATAATAAGAGATAATTGACTTGGATAATGTAGATTGTATATTATTTACATCCTTGGAACTGATTAATGGAATTTTAAAAAAGTGGATTATGACTTCATTATTATGAGTTATCAACATTTATGTCTTTAAGGAGTATATCCAGTATTATATATTATACAGAAGGAATAAGGAACTATATGCATATTCAAAAAATCTTGAATAATAATTCAGGTTGTTACCCTGTTTTAATAGAATACATGATGAATGTATTCACATGTTTCTATGTGGCAAAAGAGATCTTCATTATGTTATGTTGAACTTCCTTATAAATTTTTTTACTATGAGTTTAGACACATGTATTTTGGATAATGATAATGGTTGGAATTGAGTAGGTTGAACAATTGATATTTTTTATGATGTTAAAGAATGATTTATTGGATACTTTGACTTAACCATTTGGTTTTTAATAAACATTTAGAAAATTAAGGGATTACTTGTTTACCATGTGATTTATCACATGTGCTTTAATCAAAAAAATAATAATTTTTGAACATTAATTTCCAAGTGTAAGGGTTTAAGTGAAAATTGAATGAAGCACAACCAAATGATGAGAATATGATTATGATCGGTAGAGAAATCATGTATGTTTTATTTAGTTCTTATCTTGATAGAAACTTAATCCCTCTTCTTCAAAAAAATAAAAGAAATCAAAAAATTTATTATCCAAATACCATATGTTTTTTTGAACAAATGATACTTTAACAAACATATATTTTTGGCTTTGAGGCTCTCCATTTTCCATTTTTTGTTAACTAGTTTGTGATTGATGACCTCAATAACTCCCTATAAATATTTACATTTTCAGTCCAATTATGTGTATATAATTTCCACCGAAATTCTCTTATTCGAAATTAAAATTTGGTGGTTATTTATTTATTTCTCATTCCCTCTTATTAATAGTAAATTTAATCAACCCTTATTCTGATGTCGGATTTCCACAAACGTATTTTCTATTTTGAGCCTATTATTTTCGAAGAACAATTTTGAATTTTGACGATACAATTTATTGAAGGAGGGGAGAATCTAACACCACATGACTTCATAGTACGTTATCTCTTTAAAGTTATATATTAGCTTATATTTCACGCAACACCATCTTGGCTTACGTTATATGTAACATTGATTTTCTAAGAAACGACACAATATTATTATAATTATTTAATCAATATATTCATTTATCAATTACATATTGTAATATGAATAGTGAAAAATAAATTTTAAATGTTATTTATAGTTTCTACACATAAGTAAATTATATTTATAATGAATTGTATACTTTTTTAAATAGTTATATATTTAGAAATAAAAATTTTCTAAAGAAATACTTTTTATGTCCTTTATTTAACAATAATAAAATTAATTTTTGACTCACCTAAAAATTTTATTTCGTAAAATATACTTTATTTTTGATTTCCAAATATCAAAATTATGTTAGGGTGATTTTTAGGTATTTTTATGAAAATATTCAATTTTTGGTGAATAGTGAAAAATATTTTATAGAATATAAAAAACCATATTTTTTACTTAAATATTTTTTTAATTTAAATTTATTTTCATATTAAAAAATATACATAATATCTATATTAGTCTAATGTAATTCATTGGAGTCATTATATAATAATATTGGACATTTAAAATTTTATTGAACTTTCTTTACCCACCTTCTAGTCACATTTGAAAAACTGCATAAAACGTAATTTTATGACTTCAAGGAATTGAATTTAAAAATATGACAGACACAATTGTCATCAGTATGTAAAATGTGGTTCAATGGGAAGAAAGTAAATTCTTTGAATAGTAACTTTTGAATTTTATTTACCACGTTTAAAAGTATATAGGGAGATTGAAAGTAGAAATAATTTAATAATAGTATAAAATTATATCAACACATGTCCTAAATATATTGGAAAAGTTTTTTTGGCTGAAAAAACCATAGTAAAATAATAAGATCCTTTTTGATACATTTGGGTTAGTTATGGACAGTTATTACATTTTATTTAAAGAAGAGTTCAAAGTGTTAAATTATATGTTTAATGACTAAACCCTTTATAATATAGGGTTACACAAAAGATAAAGTCAACTACAAATATTCATTAGAAAGATAAAAATATTTCCTATATCATGGTAGTTTACTTGTATACATTAAATAAAAAAAATATTTATAACGTAATGATGATGATTTAATTACCTTATTTGTGAAAGATTAAAATAATTGATATTATACATATTAAAATAAATGTAAATTTAATCTTTTTATTCCATCCACGAATTTTTTAGGTGAATATGACATGTTATGTTTGATTCAATGTATTTTTTTATAAGTAACCTGGTGGTTATGACTTTCACACAATCCAAATACTAAATAGTGTACAAATTGACATATATGAGTTTTTAAAACAAATACTATTTTATTAAATGATACAATATTTTTAGAAATATAATATTCCAAAAAATGATTAATATAATATTAGATATTTCATTAATGAACAACATGAGGTTCTCTTGGAACATTATAGGGAAAATAGTAACCAAGTAATATAATAATGTAAGAAGACATGGTAAAAGATAAACTATTTAAAGAAAAGTTAAATCTAGAATTTAAGGTAAATTTGGTGACCTAATATTCTCTAAAACCTATTGGTTGAGTGTATTTATACCCATAGCCACCTTAGTTTATAAATAAACCAATTTTAAGCCACTATAAACTGAAAATTATTTTATAATAAATTTATATTTCAGGCTTTTCCTAAAGTTATCCTCACCTCTCTTATAAAAGGGTACTTCCCCTTCCCCTAAATTCACACCTCCAAATCCATTTGGCTCGCCCAAACCCTAAAAAAATCAACTCATAACTAAACTAAATTAATCCTAGAGTCCTTAATTGGATCATAAAGCCAACCTAAGGAGACCTTTTATTCACATCAAAAGGATGCAGCCAAAGAAGATGTAATTATTTTATCACATCATTCATTATTATTTTATTTTTATACTACCTCTTTCTTTATTGTTTCCATAATTAAATAATAAATTCAATACCTTATACATACTGATATTTTATTATAAACATGGTAAAACCATATTAATCATTCTATCCATTTTATGAATGAAATAGTCACCATACGTTTATACGTATGGCTTACCGTCTCTATGTCGTGGGATAGATTGTTATTCAACACTTATTTATTTATATGTGTATAATAATAAGAAGAACTCATGTAAATAATTAATATAAAATGATAATGTTTCTATATAATTAATATACCATCCAATTTCTTACTATTGTATCATTAAATAAATTATATCGTTTCTCATGTGTACCTATGGCTTACCGTCTCCACGATGGGATGAGATTCGTTTCAACATTCACCATTCAACGATGATTATAAAAAAATATAAATTTAATAATAATGTGATATATGAAATTTTATTTCTATTTTAAATATTTTTATATGTCTATGTGTGTGTATTTATATATATCTCATTCATTTACTTTCATTCAACACGATAGGAAAACTGAAACAATGTTAATGCGTACTTACAACCTACCGTCCCCATAAACGATGTATTCCAATTATATATCTATCAATTATACATAATTATATTCTGAATATTTATGTTATATAAATAATTTTTAATTTTTTTGAATTTAATAAATCCTAATATAAGTTTTTCGATCATGAATAACAAGTTAAACACTTTTTACAAAGAAATCGATTATTATCGGAAATGTTATTTTAACATGAAAGTAATTATTAAATGGGTAGTATAAAGCCATAAATGAATCATATATGATTTTATAAATATGAATATGGTTTTGTTATATTTTAATAATATACTATGGTCATTATAGAGGAGGCTAAACATACACTCAACCAAAGGAATGTACAATGTAAGGGTTAATTCCACAATCTCATTTTTATCCGAGATTATTTATAGGTATGTATTTACTTGGAAATATTTATCATCAATGTCCATATTTCATAAAATTTCTTTCAAAAGGAATCATTTAAGGTTCTTTGGAAGGGAATATTTAACTATATCATCAATTTAAATGTTTTAAAGATTTATTTTTCTAAATCTATTTAATTAATGTCCAAATTTTCAAAAGGATTTTAAGGATTTATTTATATGGACACAATTGTTTTAAAATGACAATTCAATTAAAAAAATCAATGTGGTATGTCACTGTTTGATTCAAAAATATCTTTTTAATGACTTCCTTTATAAATTATGTGACTTTTAAATGATTTCTGGAAAAGGGATATTTCTCTAAAAGAGTTTTACTGATTATTATGAACAATGTCAACATCATTTATTGAATAGTAATCTTGATTGTGGTTGATTTATTATAATAAAATAATCTATATTTTATTGAATGTGTTATGATATGTTTGTCTATGGATGTGTTATTTCTATACCATTCATGGATTATGGTTAATGAGTTGACCTTTTTTATGTTAGTTTTAATATGAATCACTATGTTATGATTCACCATTTTCATATGACGTATGCATTAGACATAGTAAGTAAAGGGTGGGGCCCTCTATATCCCCTTGATGCATCAGTAGGTCACATGAGACAAACTACTATATTGGAAACAATGCCTCAAAAGAATATTAGTTATTGGTCTCAGATCAAGGCCTTGACGTCGTAATTATTATGTCCGACATTATTCACTCCTTCATTGTGAAATTGGTTATTTAATGTAACTATTATACTTGTAGAACATCCATGTGCATGTTTTTATAGTAATTTTTGGTTTATTTTTTCCAAATTATTCAGATGCTTATTTTTTAGGGGATTCTGTTTTTATTATAAATCTTGCCTTAAAATTTATACCTTCTACTAAATCATTTACCCTTACTAAGCATCTTATCTCACCCCATTATTACGTTTTCTCTTCCCAGAATTCCAAGAAGGGTATTATGATTGAATTGAAGGATTAAGATAAGGGAATAATGAAATTCTATAAGTATTAATTATGTTGTGTTTTATGTTAGAAAGTATAACGTAATGTTAATGTATGTTATCTATTTTCCAAGACCACTAAAAAAATCAGTCCTTCAGGGACGTGATTCCTTGTAATCATGACAATGTATTAAAATAATGCACCAGCAATGGGTAATTGGGGTCAGGTGTTACAATTGGAATTAGATGATTTTTAGCAATAACCCTGGAAACTAGATTTAGATAAACCCAGATTACGGAAGAATAACCTATGAAATACCTTAAGGATTAGTATATAATATCTTCCTAGAATATTGGTAATGTGATGATTTTAGGTGTTTTCCAAGAAATATATCCATGTATGGATACTAAATTGGACATGATTTTGGAATAGATGTTCATATGTGTAACAACTTCGACAAGCTGTTCTAAGCCTGATTTGGGGTAACATGGTAAATGAAAATAGGAATTATTGTGCACCTAGATTGGAACTCCCAAGGGATATTCATATGATAATTTAAACTTTCTTCACAAACCATGATGAATGATTTATGATTTAATATGTCAGCAAAGAAACCATTTTTAATATTATGAGGCTAGATGTGTAAAAATAACCAATTAATGTTTATAATTTTTCTAGTCTTTGGATTATTCATTATGATATGTTCTAAACCTATTGTATATCGTCATTCTGAAATGGTGCCCAATAGATCGAATGAGAACTCCATCGATATGCATGATCAAGAGAGTAAGAAGGATCATATCCTTTATAGTCTTAAGCCAATATTTAGATGGTAAATAGACGCCCTTGTATTATCAATATATGATGAAATAGTATCTTGTGTTAATAAGATACGTAATGGATCCTCTGATTCCCATGGATTTGAAGGGATATAAGATATGAAGAGGATAATAGATTAAAATATGGATAAAGGGAAGAAGGTAAAGTAATATTTTCCCACATTAGATAAATTTGGAAAGAATAACCTTGGTAAATTCTTGAAGGGGATGAGTGCATGTTATAAGTGTAGAGAAAAAGGACACCCAATTATTGATTGCAATGGTAAGAAAAAGGTTTCCAATGTACAATGACTCATCTAAAAGGATTTGGGACACTATGTGAATCAATGTCACAATCATTAGAGAATATCCCAAAAGATGCTATTAACTAATAATTAAGTTTTGATACTACCGTAGATAAAGTGGAATGATTAATTTTCTTATGTTTTTATTAAATAATTATGTCATTTGAGTATTGTATTAATGATGTACATGTAATATGTATTATGGAGTATATAAGGATTGTACTGTATTACTATTTAATTAAGGATTTAAGATTGTATGGTACCATGTAATGTGACACAATTTCAATTTAAAAATTTTGGAAAATATATGGTTAGGGGAAATATAACCCTTATTATGTTTCCAAAACCGAGTATATGTCTTCAGAATAAGTGAAAATTTATTTGGATAAAGTTGATTGGAAATTATTTATAACCTTGGATCTGATTAATATATTTTTTAGAAAATGTTTTATAACATAAATATTGGTAGTTTTCAACATTTATGTATTTAAGGAGTATATCTGGTATTCTTTGTTTTATAGAAAGAATAAGAAAGTACATACATATTCCAATAAGGTTTTCCTGTAATTCAGGTTGTTACCCTATTTTAACAGAATACATGATGAAGGTATTGATATGTTGTTATGCGACAATAGAGATCTTCATTATGTATGTTGAACATCCTTATAAATTTTTGGAGTGTGAGTTTGGACACAGGTATTTTGGATATGACTAATGTTTGTAATTTAGTTTGTTGAACACTTGATATTTTATTTGAAGTTAAATTATGATTAATTGGATACTTTGACCTAACCTTTTGGATTTCAGTAAACATTTAGAGATTTAATTGAATACATTTTGACCTTATGATTTATAAAATGTTCTTCAAGCGTAAAAAAATCATTTTTGAACATTCATTTACTAGTGTAATGAATGAAGTGAAAATAGATTAAAGCATAACAGAATGATGAGAAATTGATTATAATAGGTAATTAATTCCAACATGTTTTCTTGAGTTCTAATCTATATATTAAATTAATCCTTAATCTTCAAAAAAATAAAGCATCTAAAAAAATGTGTTTTCATAATACCTAATATTTTTTTGAACAAATAATATTTTAAATAATCATAGATTTAGGGAATTGGGGCCCTCAATTTTCCATTTATTATTCACTTGTTTGTGATTGATAACCTCAATCACTCTCAATATATATTTACGTTTTTTCGATGTGGGTTGTCCACAAATGTATTCCTTATATCCAGCCTTTTATATTTCAAGAAAAATTTAAAATTGTCAGGACACAATTTATTAAAGGAGGGGATAATTTAACAAGAGTCATGATTTGAATAGTTTTAATCCATGATGGTCATTTGGTTGATTATAGGTCCAAAGAGTAAATAAAACATTAGTAAAAATTTCTAAATTTTTTCCTAGATTAGGAAATAGTGTTTCTTTCCAAGATTTTTTATTGTAATACTCTAAAAAAGTGTTTGAAAAATATTTAATCACAATTTGAAATGTACTATTAATATCCAAGATGGTATGAGTGCCTATAGTCCTTTAACGTGGACCTAATGTATTCTCCCAGGAAGGGGACCATTTTTTCTAATATACCGTATTGGAATGATCGAGATTAGATAGTTTGTAATTAAAAATCATGTAGAATATTGTTTCCAAACATGAAGAGATATGACATTATAATCAAACGTATCATTATTAAGTGAAAAATATATTTTTATCTATTAGTTATTCACTCCATGGAAGTTATATTGGAGTAAAATATATGATTCATACTATTAATTACTGAGAGACATGATAAAACATTTATATATTTATTTTTTATAAAATGTAGGTTATTTTTTATTCTTGTATCCTTTGCCTTTGGGATTTATGTATTTTTTAAAATTCCAAAGTGAATCTTTTAAAATGATTCAAGTGATTTGAAATATTTCATAAATAATTATATGTTCTAAAAATATTTTTTTTGGGTTTTAAATACCATTAATATTATGTTAAAACTTGGGATGTACATAGGTATAATGCCATGTTTTTTTCAAATCATTTTATAGGATTTAGAAAGGGATGTTAATGCATTGAAACAATATGTAATGGTTGTTTCATTTTAAAAATGGTTGTGTGATGTTTTAAATGAAAACATGTAAAATATTGTGGGTTTTAATTCATTTTAAAATTTTAATATATTTGTTTCATGATGTTTCCTTGAATTATTTAAAATAAAATTTTGGTTTTTAGAAAGAGTGTTTGAAACTGATTGGATTTTTTAAAAAAGACGTGTAATTATAAAGAGGAATTTGTGTAAATGTTTGGTTTTTAATGTAATTTCAATTGTCATTCGTCAAATAGTTTTCAAAGGATAATTATATTATATAAATTTTTTATCCTTGGTTAATTTTTATATCAACCTTTTGTGTGTTTATTTAGTTAAATACTAATATCATCGAATCAAATAAGATTGATAAGAATAATTAATGGATGGATACCAATCATCTGAAAAAAGGGTATGAAGATGGAGTGAGAGAGTTCATCATGTTTTCAAAAGATCATTCATGTGACCCTTCTCGAATCCTTTATCCATTTTAACACTATTTTTTAAAGAAATTTTATTCCAGACATGTTGGAAGAACACATAATCTATGATGGAACAGATTGAGTTTACAATTGTTCGAATAAACATAGAGAAAAAGTAAATATAGCTAGTCGGTGGGATTAAATTTCATTTTAGGTAACATTTGACATGATTATATGTGTGTAAAATGAAGAAGAACACAATGAGGATGTAATTATAGATGTGATTAATGATGATGATCATATTGAGTAAATGAATAGAAAAATTGAATATGAATTTCATGATTTCCCAAAATTGTTTGAGAAGTTAAAAAAAGTTGTGAAAATATGTCATTGTTTGGTAGTTGCACTAAATTTACATCATTTTCATCCATACTGAAGCTATAAAATGTTATTTTAGGAAACTGATAGAGTGATTACAGTTTTATGGAATTACATTCTCTCTTGAATTACATGTACCCAAATGATATTGAGCACTCAAGTCGAACATGGGACATGAAATGAATGCTAATCTTGATGGGTTTGATCTCTGAATGAATTCATGCCTACCTGAAAGACTGTACATTATTTCACAAGGACCATAAATTACTTAGAAAATGCCCAAAGTGTGGTGATTCTCAATACAAGAATGATTAATCTGGACCAATTTATGTTTTATGGTACATTCCAATAATATCATGGTTTAAGTGCTTATATGGAAGTGAGGAGACTGTAGTGAAATTGACATGGAATTGAGATAGATGAAATAAATATGGGAAATTACGTCACTTGATATAATCCCCTCAATGGAGTAAAAATGATCATTAGTATCCTAACATTGAAAACAAGCCACGAAACCATCATCTTTCATTATCTACAGATGGAGTGAATACTTTTGGGTTTCAAAATCCCCACTCGCTGTACAGGGTCAGTTATGTTGGTAAATTATAACGTTCCATCTTCATTATTTATTAAATTAAAAAAATCTTGTTATTTATTTTAATATCAAGACAAACACAACATAGCAGTGATATTAATATTTATTTGGCTCTATTGATCGTGGATTTAAAATTAATATGTGATTCATGTGTTACTTTGTATGATGCTTACATAAATAAACATTTCACATTATGAGTAATGTTGTATGGGACGATAAATGATTTTCTTAATTATGGAAATTTTTTAGGATATAACATTAATGGAACTCATGAGAGTCCCATCTGCGAACATGGTACAATGTAAATTAAGTTCAAACAATAATTGAAAACTATGTTTCTTGGACATCATAATTTTTTACCCCGACAACATAGGTACTGATCCTGGACAATAACATTTGGTTGATGTTCAGAAAAACATACAACACCATCTCTACTAACAGGTTATCAAATATTTGACAATTTAAATTATGTGGACACTACATTTGGTAATCCCTTTTTGAAAAACCTTACAAAAACATGTTGGAAAAAGGGATAGGTTTTATTTGAATTGCCATAATGGAATTGTCTGTATGTCAGACATGTTCTTGAAATTTTTCTTATTGATAAAAATGAATTTGATAGTGTCATTATTATGTTGATAAATTAACACTAAAAATAATGGATGGAATTAAGGCTAGGATGGACATGGTAGACATGGGAATACAAGAATAGTTGGCACTAGTGAAGGTGGAAAATGAACTTCTATTCTTCCAAGTTCTTACACTCTTTTCAGGTAGGTGATATATCAGTTTTACAAGTTTTGTAATGATGTAAAGGTTCCATAGGTGTATTAATTGAATATTAATAACATCACATCAATGAAAAATTTATTGTTAAATGGTATGAAATCACATGAATTCCATGTTTTGATGCAAGATTTAATGTCTATCGCTTTGCATTTCATTTTTCCCAAGAATGTCTATCTTAAATTAACCAAACTATATTTGTTCTTCAACGATATATGTAGTAGTGTTATAATCCTAGGGAAATTTCCATGGGTGGAAATAGAAATTGAAATCATGTTATGTGAATTGGAAATTTTCTCCCTACAAGAATTCTTCGATATAATGGTTCACTTGGTGAAAGAGATAAAAAAATGTGGCCATGTATACTATATATGGATGTCCCCATTGAACAATATATGATGACTAGAAAAGTGTATGTATAAAATTAATTTCAGCCAGAGGGTTATATTGTAGAGAGAGATATTGTTGTGGAAGATATTGAATTCTATACAGAATAAATGGTTGGTGTGGAAAGCATTGGCCTACTGAAGTCTTTTCTCAATGGGTGGATTCCTGGTGAATGAATTTCTGGAATAGAGGTGTTTACAATCAATATTATAGATCGAGAGCTATCCCACCATTATGTTTTTCATAACAGTTTATAAGTTCAACCACATGTCAAAACACGCAAAGATATTATTAGGAAATTGGATCCATAAAGGGACTTAATATGGATATCAAATACACGTAATCAACATTTTATTGGATGGTTTTGGGACCATATATTAATGGAGTCAGATGAAAATAAGGATTCAATTTCATAATTACTTTGATGGTTAACCGAAGGACCAAGAGTTTATGTATTATCTTATAGAGGATATATAATTAATGGTTTTTTTTCATACCAATGTGCATGATAAAGGAATTACTGTGAAAAATAGTGGAGTTATACTCGTGAATCAAGTGATTCATGGTTTTAATACTGAGGAAAAAATCCAATTCATGTGAATATTTCATACTTTGGAATTATCAAACCAATATGGGAGTTGGATTATATAACATTACAAGTGAAGATTATTTAATGAAAGCGGGTTGATAATAGGAGTTCCATTAAAATAAAGAATTTCGGATTTTTGAACGTTTATTTAAGTAAAGAAAGTTACAAAGAAGAACAATTTATAATGGAATGGCATGAAATGTATGCATTTTATGTTACAGACACCATAAACGAAATGTGGTCAATTATTCTGTTATCAACCAAAACCACTGAAGGGTTAGATGAAAATTCAACTGAGTATAACCCTTTCATTTGGAAATCACAATAATTTTTCATTAGTTCCAATGTAGATGTAATTTTCTATTTTATAGGAGGCCACAATGAAGTGATTGGGATCAATGATAGAGGGGTCAAATCCCTTCATCCTTTAAAATATAAAAATAGTGTCCCATAATAAGGTAATTTTTATTGTAATATACATCATGTGGTCATATGTTATTATCCATTTTCTAAATTATTTATGTACTGTAAATTTAATGTTAATAAAATTTTATATATAATGACTTCTACATGTGCTAGTACTACCAATCCAAAGGAACAATGGGTCCTTCAATATACTACTACATGCAGTGCAGTGGACCGACATTCTGCACGTGATGGTACTCTCATTCCGGATGATCAACGGGTCTCTCAACCAACTACTACACCCAATGTATAGGTACAAAAAACATATGAACATGCTGATTCCACCGATCCAGAGGAACATATTGATGATGTGGATTCAAAGGAAATGGCAGGCGATGAAAGATTGATATCACCAAAAAAATAGCACCATAGATTGATAGTGTTAGAAAAAATCCATAAGTTGAATGCCAAATGAATAAAATATGAGGTCAGATAGAATGTGTGGGGAGATCATGTTAACCCTAACAAGGCTATGTTCAGTAGTTATATTGGAATCGCCAATCAGCAACTCAAGCTGATTAAGGTATATTCATGGAAGCATGTAGTGACTAGGATTAAGACCCTGATGTAGGAAGAGATTACAATAACTTTATCATATCATATCATTATTTTAATAAAAATTAATATAATGAGACATTGACATATTCTTCATCATCCATTGCAATGTAAATTTATAGTAGATGACTCCCTCAATAATCATGTATTAATGATTACTGGAAGGATTCACAGTGGATTTCACACAATTCTAACATGAAATAATAATAAAGATGCTAATAGGAAAATAAATACATGCCCAACTCTTATCTATGAACACATGATAATCCAAGAAGCATAGGAGGTATTTAATGGCCGTTGTGTGGATGTGTCTTTTCAGGTACATTGTGGCTGGTAATATGTTGTATGACGATACGTGTATTGATCAAATTGATTAACAATTTTTTATCTATGAACTTGTAATTGAGTAATGGAAATAGGTAATGAGAAGAAAAACCATTTCACCCCTACTGTAATGCAAGGATTGGTTATGCTTAACATGAATAAATCGGTACATATTTTTAATCGACTGTAATAATTTTATGTGAAAAATAACAACACCATAATTATGTTCCTCTGTTTATATGCAGATTGATGATCGAAATCCAAAGCCACTTTATAACCATGCCATGTTCTGTGGATGGAGGCATGTTTAAATAATGAAAGGATACCAGTAGATAAGAACACACAAAATTTGTGGAAATCGTGTGTAAGTACTATATAATTTTTTTTGTTTTTTATTAAATTGCTATTATGTAACAATGATAGATTCTTTTCATATATTTTCTATATGACATAGTTGTAAGAATAAAAATACATGTTCTAGATGAATAAAAATTATTTGTGGCCTTGAAGCGGCTAGAAAAATATGACCATGTCACATGCATGGGTTTTGGGGTGACACCCCAAATATATTCTTAGAAAAAAACAATAGTATGATCAGAGTGACTTAATAAAAATGATTAGAGAATGAATATGTAACCTCGAAGGACAATTCCAATGGTAGTGGGAGAAGATGGAAACATTAATTTAGAATGAGAAAGAAGAAGGACCAACTCAAGAACAACCACTCCGTGAAGATCTTTTCCCACCCTACAAGCTGGGATGCTAGCCATTCCCCTCAAAGAGATGCATTACCAGAGGAAACCAATGTTCTAATAAAAGTTTCTATGAAATGTGAATTAGATAGACACCAATACATTTCAAGTATTTATATTCTACATGTTTAAAATGATTGTGATTTATATCCAGTAGCACCCACCAGTCACCTAATTGAAAGGGATATAATGTTCAATATTCAAATGAACATTCTATATATCAGACCACTTACTATAGGTAATGTCCGAGTGTTGGTCGATGTAGCTCATGTTATGAGCACCGAGAATAGTATGCTGATTCAGGAAGATGATATTAATATGGTTGAAAATGAGAATAGATCATTTATCACATGGCTGTTAAATCATGTAAAAAAACATGTCGATAAGGAGTTATTCATTTCCAATTTACTTTTGAAACAAAAAAAATTAACAGTTCATGAAAAATATCTGAATTGATGAATGTTATTACTGACAGACAAATAGAAGGGGATGAAATGAAAGATTGTCTCAAAACCATCTAAACGATTAACCATTCGATAAACAAATATCTACAAAAAGAACTATTATCCCACCCGTTCTATATCAACATTTACTATCATTCATGGATCATGTTGATACAAAGATAAAATATGGTGCCAACCACATAGTTTAATTTGATGTAAATATGTACAGGTAGTATGATCAAGCCTTCGTTGGTGTTGAGATTGAAATTGAAATCCTAGTATATGAATGGACAGGAGTCTTAGTTGTAATTGTATACATGAGGTATGTTCTCATGATTTTATTATCCAAAATCTTATCTACTTTGTTATTTATGACTAAATAAATTTCATATTTTTGGCAGGTGTATATTCAAAAAAATTGAAGGTATTTTCCCAAGATAAAACGATGAAACTCATTAGTCCTCACATCACCACAAAAGAAGAAGCTAAAATAGAACCCAACAAAAAGAATGAAATAGTTTCATGTCTCATCAAATCCTTTGAATGTAATGTTTTTCCTGATAGAATCTATTTAATACCATCAATTTAGGGGTAAGACTCCAAAATTTAATCATATTAAATTTATTATTATTTCTATCATCACTTAATCCAACATTTTTTAACTAAAATTCATGTTATATAATTTATATTATCTTTTAATGAATATTTTTTTTATGATGGGGAAGTGCATGGCTATCGTCTGAAACATGGAATGAGGCTAGGGGATAATGACAATGTAGAACAAAATTACTATGAATGGATAATTATTAGAGTATATATAGTAATATTTCACAATCTAAACACATATCATAAAAATTTACTTATTCTATTCAATGTTTCTGTACTGTATGAAACAAACCAATGTAAAAGATTGCAGTTATTAGGTTTGTAAATTTTTTATGGTTTTCATATTCCATACACAAACTAATATCACTGAAGATGTATTTTTTATGACAATTACTATTTCATTTAAATTATTTATTAATACTTTGTATATTTCTATTTTTTCAGTACAACTATTAATATAGAAAAGACTCATATTCACAAGATTATATAGAGGCAATCATAAAAAATGGTAGCATACCTTATGAAATATTGTACACAAATAGCATGAAAATGCAACATCCATATACATGGTATGAATTTTTTATGCTCATGTTATCCTTATATTATCATTAATATCTCTATTCGTTATACTAATTTGACATCTATGATCACCCTTTCTTATGTTTAATATCCTTATATTGAATTTATTTTAGAAATGATGTCTATAAAGGATGACAAAACTCAAAGTTTCTCTATTTATTTAATATTGACATAAATTTAAGGAAAAATAACAAGTGACATACGGAAAATCTGAAAAACACAATCAGACTATATTGATATTTTAGTAATGCAATATATTAGTCATTTCTATCATGTAGGGATTAGCAGCACCTCAATACAAAACATTATGTGATAGTTAGAAATCAAAGTGTATCTTTCAATTTGAAATTGACATTTTTTTAATTAAAAACTAAAAGAGAAATACTGAAAAATGAGAAAACACATTTGGAGTCTTCTGATACATTAGGATAATGATCAATGAGTCATTTTGGACATATAGGAGGCAACCAAATCTCAATCTAATGCGCCGTGTATCCAGTAAAACTCATAGTCTCTCATTTTATTTAAAAATAACATTAATTAATGTAAAAAAAGTGACATAATGAACACTAATAATACAAATTCATCATGATTTGAAATTTTAGTAAAAAAATATATTAGTCATTTGTGACATTTTGGGATAAGCATCCCCTCAATAAGACAAACGGTGTGTCCATTCTAACACACATTGTCTCTTTTTATTTAAAATTGATATTGTTTTAAATAAAAAGAATAAGTGACAAAGTTAAAAATGAAAAAATGTATTTGTATTGTTTTTTATACTTTAATAAAATGATCCATTAGTCATTTAGGAAATTTTGGAGTAAAAAACACATCAATATTATTCATGTTGTGGCCGTTACAACTCAATGTGTCTCTTTTTATTTAAAATTGACATAAATTTAAGTAAAATCAAAAAGTGAAATACTAAAAACTGGGAAAACACATTAATATTTTTTTTATTTTATTAAAATGATTTATTAGTCATTATGACGTGTAGGTATTATCCACACTTAAATATGACACTCAATACAACCGATATAACTCAAAGTGCCTATTTTAAAATTTCCATTAGTTAAACTAAAAAAACATGTGACGTACTGAAAATAGTGAAAACATATTTGGATTGTTTTGTTAATTGAGTAAAATTATCTATGAGTCATTTTTGACATGTAGGAGTCAGCCACACCTCAATCTGATGCACAGTGTGACCGGTATGAATAAAAGTGTCTATTAGTAGTTTATAATTGATATTTTAGTTCAAAACGTGTCACTCAATAAAGACCAAACAAACACACATTGATTATCAAGATAATTTATGAAAACAATTCATAATTCATTTTTAATGTGTATGAAGCAGTCTCATGTAAAAGTGACACATGATGCAACCTATATAACTAAAAATTCATTTCTTTAGTTTGAAATTAAATTTTAGAAATAGAACACATGTTATATACTAAAAACTGGGCAAATAGATTAGGATTGTTTTGATACATTAGGACAATAATCCATTAGTAATTTTCTAAAGGTAGAAATAATACACACATCAATATGATCTATGGTGTGGAATATATAACACATTTTGAATCTTTTTTATTTAAAACTGATATTAATTTAAGTAAAAATATAAGTGACATACTAAAAATTGTGAAAATTTTTTGGATGGTTTTGATACTCTAGGATAATGACCCATGAGTCATTTTTATGTGTACAAGTCACACACACATCCATACAACACATGGTGTGACCATTATTACTAAAATATTCCATTACCATATTAAAATTGATATTTTATTCAAAAACTATCACTTACTAAAAACCAAAAAAATGCTCTTTGATTGTATTGATAATTTAGGACAGTGATTCTTAAGTCATTTGTGATGTTAATTTTGAAGTCTCATGTCAAAAAGATGCATGACATTACCAGTATGACTCAAAATGTGTGTCTTCCCCTTGAAATAACATGTTAGTAAAAAACACGAATGACTTACTAAAAACCTATAAAACACATTCATATTGTTTGTAAACATTAATAAAATAATCAAATAGTAATTTTTGAGAGATAGTAATTATCCCTACTTAAATACAATGCACGATGTGGCTGGTATAACTCCAAAAGTGTAATTATTTATAATTGTTAATAATTTTAGTAATATAAAAAAGGGCATACATAAAACTAAGCAAACACATTAGGATTGTTTTGATATTTTAGGTTAACAATCCATAACTCATTTTTAACATGTAGGAATCATACTTACCTCAGTTAGATGCATGGTCTGACCGGTATAACTCTAAATGTGTCATTTTTATATAATATTGATATTTTATTAATGTGTTACTTCATATTAATGGTATATTTATTTCTTTATACCATTACTAAAATAATATTTTTTTATTATATAGGTGGAATCCTTTATTTAGTTGAGAAAATATTTTCATCAATTGATACCATGGGAGGAGATTTTGGAGAGGGGATCACGAGCTTCAAAAGATGAAATATTAATTTTTTAGAATGTTTATTGGAAAATTTCATATTTAATAATTTAAAATATTTTTCTTAAAATTTAAATAATAGTATTTATTTTTCTATACATAATGGGTAGAAAATTTTTTATTCCAATCATCAGTTAAATATATATTATATATTTTCTTCTGGTGTGCTATAAAAATTTCAATTTTCTTTTGAGTTTGTTGTGGTTAAATTTCTAAAAGGTTGTGTTGTTATAAGTGTTTAAATAGCTGGTTGTGTGTGTTGTTATATAATCAGAAAATTTCAGGTGGGTATCACTTTATTAGTGATATGATTAAAATAGTTTTTAGTGCTGTTAAAGGCCATTTCACGCACTGTTAATGGCTATATTTTTAGTTTTTCTCTCTCACATAGGTAATAAGTGTCAATGCACTAGGGATACAATGGTTTTGAAATAAATATTCTATTCATTGTGAGGATGGGGGTCAATGGGCTTGAATTTTATCGTTGACAAATAGTGAAAATGAATTATGCACAATCGAGGGAAGTTATGGGATGAATTGTTAATCTTCCTAAAGGATCATCACTACATTTCACTGAATAACTTTTTTATTATTTTAATATATTATACCATCATACTACACAATCATTTAAATTTTTATTTTTATTATTTTAACAAAATATAATTTAAAAATAAGTGAATTGTGTAGTTAGTGATTAGATCGTTCCAATGTGAGATGACACTCATTAGAACTGTGTTATATTCCTAGTGTTTACGAATGTAAAATTGATAGTACCATGATAACCAAATAAATTTCATGTGTTATTTCTATATTTCCTTGCTACTGTTAGACTCAAATTCTTAAGGGTTATATTTTTTCAATAATAAAAAAAGTTATAATAATTATGAAAATATTTGTCCAATCAAAACAACTTTGATGGAGTATAGATTACCTAATCATGTTTATGGACAACAAGTAAGCTCCTAAGGAAGGTTTCAATATGTGTTGAGTTTTAAAATGTGAATGAGAATTCAAGGAAAAAATTCTAACATTGGAATGAGATGTTGATAATATATAATTTAAAATGGAAGATATTCCATTGGATATTATTATATGTCCATTAATAGGGAAATGATATATTTTTTATGTTTATTCTAATAATAAAATTTCATGAAAAATTTTCATTTGGAAAATCTTATTAGAAGTTGATATAATTAATACCTAATTTTCAATGTAAACAAATTATTTATGAAATTTATTATTTAACTAATATAGAGTATAGATTTGTAGTAAAATTATCTCTATGATGATGATATTTGAAACTGGAGTTGAATAAATGATTGTTTGAATTTTAATGAAGATCCTTTATTGGAAATATCATTTATAGAATCATATTGAGGTCTAGAAGACACATGAATAATCTTAGTAAATTTATTCAAGTTTAACAAGGAAGAGGAAGATTCATTAAATTACTCTAATGAGTATTTATATGATGCATAAGATTTAGAATCATTCTAGTGATTTTTTGAATTCATTTTAAGGCATTTAAAATTTATTTGAAGAGTTTAGGGATGTAGTGAATTCTAATGTAGTATATATTTAAGATTCTAGAAAAAGGGAAAAGGTTTGAGGTCTAGTGAAAATAAAAGAGTCATTTTGGAACTTCTGTGAATACATAAATGTCTTTTGAGTTGAATAATTCTGGAAAAATTCTTAGAAAAAAGTCCCTGTGTGATATTTATGGGTAATTTTTTTGTGATAGAGCTAAAATTTTGAATTTCTCATGACCATAGTGATATATAAGATTACATTCTCAATACAGAATGATTATTACAGTTCACGTGATAGTTTTTAATAGTCATGATGACTGTATATTTGGAAATTCCAAATACTCATTGAGATTCAAAAAAGTTATTGATCTCATACATATGAGTTTGTTTAAAATATACAATGAAAAATTGAAACATGTAGGAAACTTACAGAGTACATAAGAGACATCAGGGAGAGGAAATGAGTTTAAGGGAGAAAGCACCCTATTATGAATAAGAGTAACAATTTATTTTGTTACAGCTATCTACTGTAAAGATACGGATTTGGAAAATTAAAAAAATCATACACAATACATAAGGGTAAAAAATTCATTTTTAATGGTTATTAGTTAGAACAAAAATGTAATAGTTTCATAATAAAAATGATCTAAATATAAATTTAATCATGATGTTTCATGATATAGTCATCAATGCTTTAAAAATATTGATTATGTATATAATCATGATTCAATCCAAAATACATTCAAATGATGATTTAATGATATTAAATTATTTAAATATAATGAAGTTAATGGTAATTAGTCATGATTCAAATGAATGTGAGTTATTTTGGTTTAAATAGTGTAATCATGCCATGAAAAAATAATTCTACATCATGGTTCATGCTAAATAGAATATTGTGAGAGAGATTCAAACCACTATATCTTGTTGTGAATGTTAGACATAACACTAAAATGAGATTATAGTTTATGTCACACCACAACTGTAGATTCTATGATAATACCAAAAAAATATCTAAATAATACATACCGTGATACATTAATTTCCATCAAACTATGACAATTACACTCTATGTTTTTTCATATAAAAGGACATTAAAGGCTTATAGATATTGGGAAATGATAAAACCATGAAAACATAGGATATCACATGGAGGGTAATGATTAGTTAAATTAAGTCTTAATGAAAAAATAATCATGGGGATTTGAAATGTGAGAAATAATGTTTTTCATAGTATGTATATGAAAACCATATTCAATAGAATTGTTTAGTATAAGAAAGAACAATCAAATGAGAAAAATTCATATATTTAATTAAATGATAACTTACTGTTATTATTGAAATAACTTTAAATCAAATATAAGGAGATCCAAAAGTTGGTATTAGATGATAATCAGTGTACATTGAAGAAGTCAATGAAGTCGAAAAATTAATTGGCCTTTTATTTTGTTGTTTATCATTAATGGTGAATGAAAGTTTTAATGAAGTAATATTATTATATTTATATATCATAATGATAGAGGTATATGATAATTCTATATCATAATGTTTGGTGATAACCATGTGATTTAATTTCCACGAAGCCCCTCTAATGGTATCATAATGAGGAAGGATATCAGATCAGTATTTTACATGATAAACGCAATACTACATTATTGATCACAATTCATAGAGGTCCAGGACAAATCATATATAGAGTAAAGGGAGTCCTAGTTGGTTCTAGAGAATAAAAAAAATTAAAAATTTTAATAATTTTTTTCAACAGTATTCTTTAAAGGATATACCATTTTCCAGCCTTCTTATTTATAATAAAATATAATTTATTTATGTGGTATAATAGCCACTATATACTGGGGACATATTCATCCCCATTGGAGTCAAACCACATTATCTAATCTCTATGTACTTTATTCTTTATCTTTCTTACCTATATCCTTGAATGAAAAAAGGTTAGTTAATATAGAGACTAAAATCCATCAAATTAATATGTACAATGTTTAAAGAGATAAGAAAATGTTTTTATTGGTTAAAATTTCATTCCCACTAATTCATCCCCTCATGTAGTTCACCAAACATAATGAAATAATAATTGGAATTATTGCATAGGTTCCACCTATGATAAGATTCTAAATAATCTTCATATATGAATATTTTTATGATTATGTTACAATATAATAATAAAATGAAAACATTGAGAATGACTTTTGACTATTTATAAAAATTATATATCTTCTAGGAATCTAAATAATATAAGAAAGTAATAATTAAATTTTTGTATTAATGATACATTCTTGTACAAAAAGGTAGAGAAATCAGTTTCCATATATATTAAAATTATTAATAATGTATCAATTTTAGAATAAGATGAACCATTGGTTGAATAATCTATTATTGGGATGGAAAATAATTCTTTCCCATAAAATAAAAAACATTCATGTGATGATGAGTTAATTATATTCTTTTATTAAAAGAGTTTCCTTGACATGTCATGTACTTGTGATTATGTACATACCTCAAGGTAATTAAAAGATAATGTATATATTATTTTGATTAAAATAATACACAAGTTTCTTAATGAAATTTACATTTTTCTATGTCTCATTAAATTTCATATAAAATATGTTCACCCATCTTGTAGAATAATATGAGAAGAGTATAAAAACCTTGGAACATAAGTAAAAAATGAGAACTATTCTCACAAATTAATTCCATTCAAAGAGTTCTAGGATTATAGAGCATTAAAAAAGGTGATCCAAATTTTAGAATGATTAGATTTATCTAATCCAAAATAATGATTAAACCGTAGAATATATTTAAGAAAAATTTCACATATTGGAGGGAAAAAATCTTATATTGATGTAATAAATAATTAACATGAAATCAAAGATAATAAATTAATTGAGAATGGAAATTAATTACAAGAGAAGAATAATATTCAACGGGATAATATGGATAAAATGATAACATTGTTTGTGGTAATGGCAAGATCAACTGAGGATTATAAAAATAACTACAAAATATGGTTTCTATAGTAGGATGTCAAATTAGAAAACATAGAACGAAAAAATTTGAATCTTTATTATCTCAACGGAAAAAAATACTACAATCAGAAGTTCAAAGGAGGATATTTGTGTTAAAATATATTTAGGCACATGTAATAATGGCCTAAATCCATTATATGATAAACTGACTACAGACATAAAAAAAAGGTTCCATTTGTTCTTGAATATTTTTTTCTAATGTTAATTTTTTAAATAGGGAAACTTTTGAAAATAAGATATTAAAAAATTTGAATGATTAAAATAGTATGAAACCAACCATTATAACTATGTTTTTTGAAACAAAAAATTATTGATTATTTACTCGAAATTATCTTATAATAATACTGACCTTTTACAAAAATAGAAACCCAAACATTTTATCCAGAATGTATTTATGAGAATGAGATCATATTGTATTGGTTATTTCTAGTGTTGTATAAGGTTCAAGAAAATTCTACATGAATATTATAATAATTTTTAAACATATGGAAATAAAATAATTCCTCTAAAAAATCGATAAAATATCATGTTAATAAATGTTAATGGGGGGAAAATAATTTTTTTCATCACTAAATGATCTAAAAACTTCAAAAATATCTCACTAACATTAAATATAAGTGTTCAAAGTGGAGAAATATGATTGTGTAATTAAATCTTGCATATCTCCAAATGATTTATTATAAGAATACCATAAAAAATAAATATTAATAGAAGTGTTAGATAGTTATTGTTAAATGTTATGAAAAATAAAATTGATAAAAAAATAAAGAAGATGGATAAGGATACATTAAAAAAATTATGAAGTTTTTTCTACTATGGTAGAAGTGGTTACACCATATAAAATTACAAATAGTCCATGTAAATAAGTATTTATTAATGAAATACTATGAAATAAATAATTGAATCAATCAATTTAAGATACAATGATTAATTTATTGATTTACATTACTATAAAATAGTGTTGAAATTATAAGGATATAAACCAATATTCTAAGAAGTTCCTGATCATATGTTCAGGTCAATTTTAAATGGAAATCAATATATAGAATGTCAAAGATAATTAATGGTCAGAAGGTAAATATGAAATTCCACATGAGAAAATCAATTTTCATGAGAGGTTTACAAATGGGGATAACCTAAGAGTATATGAATTTTACTAGGTGGTGAAATGAGATAGGCATGACTCAAAAGACTGATTAATCAAATTACCGTCTCAAGAATAACTGATAAATTATATATAGATAGAACCCAAAGATAAATGTTATTATTTAGAATATTTAATTAATAAATAAACATAAAAAGTTAATGATAAATGTATCAAGGAAAAAATATTTCCTAACATTCCTATTTAGAAGATTAGAAATAAAATCACATAGAGTATAACCATACCCCGATCTAGAAATAAATGAGTATCTTGGATAATAAGAAACTCTCAAAATTTATTCTCTCTCTAGATAGAAATTATATATTCTCTTATTTTATCCAACTTTATGTGAGTTTTATATATTTTTTCGTGGATCCCAATGAATATAGAGTTTTCATGATAAAAATTTAAATATGTTTAAGAATAAGTTGGTAAAATTATCTTGGATGTCTTTTTAGAGAACCAAATTTTGAGTAAAAGAGATGTATTTTGGAACATGTAATGAGTATCCCAATGTTGATGTTGTAAAAGAATATCCAAAGTGTCATGTTACTTGATATTGGTTGTTTATTTATTGGAATACACATCTTTTATGTTTAAATCATTGCAATGTTTCATGTCATTATTCAAATAAAAATTGGAAAAATCTACATCAATTGAATTTTTTTGAAGATTAATTTATATTAATTGAAAAAGTGTTTGAATGTTTTCAGTCCCACACATAGGCGGTGGATGAAGATCATAAAATAACAAAAATAAAAATTGGAATCCTTTTTTAGGTTACTTTTTTATATTTGAAAAAAATATAAGGTTATAGAAAGGTAAATCCATCTTTCAAGATTTTGTGTGAAGTTATTATAAATTTTTTAATACACATGTAAAATTCTTGATAATTAACATCCAAATTCTAAAAGATAAATTTGGTTTTGGGTAAGGTTATTTATAAGGAATTGTGAGAACATGAGGGTTGTTTGGCCTTTTTGAATTGGTAAATCATGGAGATACATAAGGGTGACCAAAAATGTACACTTCTCATATAAGGGAAACCCAAAAATCTATTGGCTTTTTATATTTTAGGACCACTTGAAAAAAATGTAGTTTTATTGCTGTGTAAATTTCATATAAGAACTTCATAACCAACATAAGGCTATGTATGCTAACTACATGAAATAATTATCGACTAGAAAATATTGACTATATTTATATATATTTATGTTGTAGGAAAAATAAAAACATAGTAAGAAAAAAAGGACAAGGTATCACATGGTATGAAGATTGATTGTAGTCTTGGAATACAAACCATATACAACAAAAATTTGTTACGAAAAAAAATATTTGTTGTTTTTCACCAAAAATGTGGATCTTATGGCCTATATAAATTCATATTCACATGATATCCTGAATACATGAAAATAATCCAGGAGAGAATGACATGATCTTTTTTGTAGTTCTGAATAATAATGGCATGAAACTGTTACTTGAAATTAAATATAGTATTGAATGAAGAATAAAAAAATTGCGATGTTACGAGGTAGAGGAGTTCTTTAATAAAAAATAATCAATATGATACATTTTTTATCTTTATTCGAGAAGGTATAATGAAGAAGAAGAAATATCATGATTATGTTATCCTAAAATTTGAGTTTCCATGATTTCATGCCAAGCATAAATTTATAAATTTTTTAATTGAAAATTAATATAAATTGTATTTCTAGAAGAAAACATAAATGTGCGAGATGTAAAGTAATATCTCATACCTGAATAAAATTGATTTATTTTTTATTATTTTATCATGACGATAAATCCACGAATACAATAATTTAACACAAGAAAAACTTCAAATTCATGCATTGTGGTGAAATTATAGTCTGAATGGTACTAATTTGGAAGAATTTAAATATTAAATAAGGGAGAATAATTCTCAATATGCAGGGAAATATATATAATTAATAAAGATTTCCACAACTATAAATTCATGGATTCATTATTACATGGTGATTTATATATTATAAGATTGTTTGGACAAAAAAATAAATAAAATCTCATATAATTTGATAAGTTTACAAAATGTGTTTTTAGGTAGTTATAAAGAAATTATTATATTCTATTTTTCTATATTTAGTAATTCTGTTAGATTGGAATTCGAATGTATTCATGAAACATCAAGAATATAATATTTTTTGATAAAAAGGATAATATATTACTAATAATGTTATAGTAAATTTATATATATATATATATTATTGTAGGTCAAATAATGTTCCTGTTTAATATTTGAATTATTATTCAATTGAGAATAGTTTATATGTACCAAATAAAAGCTTAAGAAGACCAAACAAATTTTCAATTTTGAAGAAATAGTGAATGTAAATGTTGAAAAAATGAGAGTAATATTCAATGCTATTTGTTTTTTAGTGAGAAATTGATAAAACTGGGAAGTAGTAACACCTCAAGATTTTATGAAAACTATTCTTTTAATTTCATTGACGTCTTCTATTATACACTACACCATGTTTAGCTTGTACTATAAACAACACCGTATTAGCTTGTAGTATACACAACACTATTCATTGCTCGTGTTACACACAATTTCAAGTTCGTTTTGTGGAAATTATTCTACCCATCATTAAGTATAGATTTTGTTTAATGTATAAATGAAATATGTTTTGATTATGTTATATGCAACACCAAACGGTGCTTTCACTACACACTGCCCTGACATGGCTTGCATTACACACAATCAAGACATTCCTCTATAGTGTGTGTAGTATACAATACCGAGTTTCACTAAACGAGATATTATTATAATATTATTATGAACTAGCCATTATGAATAGTTATACCCAATTTTTAAAATTTTATAAAATTTATTTATCAAAATTGAATTCATTTTTGGATTCAGAATATCGAAATAACCTAGGGTGAATTTTTTGAATTTTTTAAAAAACATTCAATTTTTGATGAACAATTTAAACACTGGGTTACTATTTAAAACCCGACTTTTTATTAAATTAATTATTTATTTTATTATATTATATTTTAGGTCAAAATTGATACATAATACTTATATATATGTTAATTGTAATTAAATGGAGTCATTTTATAACAATTTTTTGATATATAAAAATATTATTGAACTTTTTACCATCTTTTACCTGTCTCCTAGGAACTTTTTGAAAACATACAGAAAACATACTTTTAATGCTTATTTGAGTGGTATTTCGAAAATCCGAGAGACACGGATAATATCAAGGACTAAAATGTGGTTCAATGAGATGAAAATTATTTTTTATGAATAATAACTTTTTACTTTTATTTACCACGGTTAAAAGTAAATAGGGTGATTAAGGGTAAAAATGATATTATTATTATCCTAACACATGTCCTAATTCTATTGGATATGTGTAATTCGACCAAAAACAACCTTAGGAATAAAATATGACCATTTAGGTCCACATGGATTAGATTGGGACATTTATTATTAATTTACATAGAGGGGATAAAATAGTTAAAATCAAATCTTAATTAATAAATCATTTTTAATATAGGGTTATACATGAGATAAATTCAACTATAAATATTCTTTATAAATATAAAAATATTTCAACATAATGGTATTTTATTTATAATTTTTAAACTTTAAATAAGTTAATATATTTATGACACAATGATGATGCATTAATTACGTTATTAATGAAATATTAACGTATTTGATGTTATAAATACACAAATAAATGTAATTTGAGTCTTTTTATGAATTCAAATAAATTTTTAAGTTAATATCACATGTTATTATTGATTTAATAAACTTCTTTCGAACTAATTATGATGTTATGATTTTCACAAAAATCATTTACCAAATAGTATCTAAAGTGACATAAAGTAGTTTTTAAAACAAATATTATTAATTGTTATTATATTCTGAAAAATCTACGGTTCTGCCAAGATACTTATATAATGATAGGTATATCATTAGTGGGACACTTGGGGGTCTCTTGGATGTATATGGTAAGTTTATTAACTATGTAATATAAAAATAAAAAGAGACTTGTTAAATTTCAATCCAATTAACTATGAGTTAAAACTAAAAGATAAGGTTAATATAATGACCCAAACCTATCTAAAAACTATTGGTTGAGAGGATTTCGACCCATCCCCATATCATCTTCGAAAGAAATCAATTTTGAGCTATTAAAAACTGAATATGACTTTATTATAAAATAATATTTTATGTTTTTCTTAAGGTGACCCTCTCATCCCTTATAAAAGGGAACCTCTTCTCTCTTCTCCTCACACCACACTGAGCCTTCATTCTTGGCCAAACCCTACCAATTTCTATTCTCCACTTCCATAGTAATATTCCACAGGTCCTGTTCTTCTTCAAAGACCAATTTTAGTGCCCTAAAAGGAGGTTTCAAAGAGGCGTGTTGAAGAAGAGGTAATATATGTTAATGATTCATTCAAATTAATTTATTCTTCTAATTCTTCTTATTTAGTTGTTTCATTATGATGTAATAACATCAATATAAGTCATATAATGGTATGTTATTATAAATATGAAACAACCCTCTTTAATCTTCTATCCATCCTACGAAAAATGAAATCACCGTGCATGCGTACGTATGGAATATCGTCTCCACGTCGTGGTGTAATCTTTTTTTGACCACCACCTTACTTGGATGGGTATAATGGTGTAAATAAATAACTATATATGATTATTGTAACGTGATATTGATTCTGAGATATTATACATATGCTTCAATACAATTCCACGATCATGGGAATGATATCATCGCTCGTGCCTATGTACGGACTACCGTCTCCCCGACTCGATGAGATTCATTCTCCATGTTAACCATTAATGCATGATTATAAAGTATATATAATTAATAATAATGAGATATATGACATAATAATGATACTGAATTTATATATATATATATATATTTCATCTTCTTAATTCTATTAAATTCAATAAGGAAATGAAAACAGCGTTCATTCGTACATAGGACCTACCGACTCCATGAACGGTTTATTTCATTACATTTATCGATCTATCATATATATATATTTATATGCTGAATATATATTATATATAAATCATGTTTTACTTTCAAAAATTTTTAAATCAGAATATATGTAATAATATTAAGAACAACAAGTCCAAACTAGTACAATAAATGAAACGATTTTACCCAAATCGATGCTTTTACATCGAATTTACAAAAGAACGGGTAATATAAAGTCATAAGTAAAATATATATTATATCATAAAAATGAATATGATTCTATAATAAGTCAATGACATTATTTAAATCCTTATACCGGAGGCTCGGATACATACGAAGCATATTAGACATAAGGTAAGGGATAACTTTTCAAATCTTGTTTTTATCCTAGATTGTTTATTCGTTAGTATTTACTGGGGTTATATTTATTATCCATGTGCCTAATTTCTAAAAATAGTTTCATGTATGACTAAATTCATTTTTACCCATTTTTTACTTTTACTACATTGTTTTTAAGGAATATTTCTTTTGATTACCAGACGATGTACTTTTTGACTTTTCCAATAAACGTACGAGAAGAATGTTGTTTTTAACTTATACGAAGTGAACGGATTTTTGTTGTTTCATAACGCCTCAATTTCATGAATCTTACTCTACACGATTTTATGACTATTGTCAACAAAATAATTATCTTTAAAAATTTCATGGAATTTTGTGAAAATAAAATTATTTTGAAGAAGAAAGGATATTTTTCTCAAGAATTCATTTAATGTTTTTTTATTAAAAATATTTTACATCTAAAATGAAATTATTTAATATGTTTATGTTTCAAGTAGAATGTCTCCATTATTTACATGGTTTGATTCTTTTTTTGGTAAAATTATATCCATTTTTATGGACTATGTTATGATGGCATGATGTTTAAGAGTCACATTCTATTATATGGGTTATGCTATGATGTATGATTCATGATTTTGTGGCACCCGAAAGAATGATTTCATTATGATATGGGTGGGACCTATATCGCCCACCAATTCATTGGGTAAAGATTTATATCTCATGAGATAGACATGGATGGAACAATAAGTTAGTCCGGTTCAGTAATACAGGACTAGAATGAGGAGTGAACTCGATTCAGAAAGGGACATTTTCCAATAAGTTGGTCTTAGCAGCAATGCCTTGGCTACTATGGAAATCATATCATGTTCATAATGGTTTCCACAATCACATTTTTTATTCCTAGGTTATTTTTTCATGATTAATGTTTCTTTATGATCTATGCCTTATGTACTGCCATGTTTTATGTCATTGCCCAATATTTTGATTTATAAACATTATGTCCATGTTATTAAGTTCAAATGTATATGATTTGTTTTATTTTATCAATGATTACCCTTACTGAGAATTTGAGATCATCCTTTATATGTTTTCATTTCCCTATATTTAAAGAAAGGGTTTAGGTAAGAAAACCAAAAGGGAAAGATCATTATGGGAGATGTTGAAGATTGTTCACCATGATTATAAGATTACATTCCGAGTTTCCAAAGACACTACACTATTATGGTCCTTTGGTGCCTGTTTTTGTTATGTATTAAGAATTCCACAAAAGTAATGTAATGTCTTTGTACGTCATGATTTGGGTCTCTATAGTTGGTATCAGAGAAAAGTATTAGTTAACCTTTGGAAACTAGGATGCGAAAACATTAGTGATATCCATAGAGATATTTCCAAGATATGTCTTAGGATGTCCCTAAGGTTAAGTATATGTATAGGTTATAGTCCTAGAATTACGGAAATGATATTAGAATTAATCCTAAGATGTTAGATATCAAAGGTACCCCCCCTTTATTATATTGTTTTCCCTGGCATGATTTTTTCCTCTCACAATATTCTTTTTGGGTTTTAGAGGATGACTAGAACCTGAACGAACCGTGTTGATCAATGTAATTGACAATGCAATGATTTTCCTCCTGAACAAACCAATGTTATGGGAGATGGAGTGAAAAATCATATTGTTATACTTACAGAACCTATGAATCATTCTGGACTTCCAAATTAGCAGAGAAGGGAACAATATTCTATTAAGTCCTTCATGAGGAAACATCTACCCTCTTTCAGTGGGTCTTCTGATCCACTTGTTGCTGAACAATGGATTAGTACCATTGAAAAGATATTTTCCATACATCGCTATTCGGAACATGAAAATTCATTCTGGCTATTTACCGTTTAGAAGGTGAAGCAGATCAATAGTGGACTTTAATTAAGAATACAAGGCCCCGAGATAAAATTGAATCCATGGAATGGTATGAGTTCAAGAAATTATTTTTCAATAAGTACTTACCTGATATTTTTTGAACAAAGATGGAAAAGGATTTCATTGGGCTTAAGAAAAAGGATGATGAATCTATTGGTACATACGAAGCAAATTTTACAAGGCTTTCATGGTATGCATCTGGCTTTACCATCCAACCTGAAAGTAAAGTTGTCGATTCTTGAGTGTCTTAAAACCAATTCTTCGAAGGGAATTAGATATAAGATACTTCAGTAGCTATGAAGAAATTGTGTGTTGTTCCATCAAGGTAGAAATGGAACATGGTGTTATATATCCATCCTATGGTTTGGACAAGAAACAAAAGATGGAGTTCAAGGATAAATCTCAGAACAATGGTGAAAAGAAGATGAATGTTTCTTTATGCTCAAAGTGTGGAAAGAAGCATGGTGGAGAATGTCTTAAAGGGACTAAAAAATGTTTTACATGTGGAAAATAAGGTCATCAAGCAGCTGAGTGTCTATTTAATGGAAAAAGGGTTGCAAATGATGTGAATAAAGAAAAGACTACAGAGAATGCACCACCAACACTTCAATAATTTAAGTGAAATGAAATGGAGCATTTTGCAAATCAATGCCCTAATCCAAGGGTTAATGATGATCGACATGAGAAACCACTTAAGGCAAAGGACAAAGGGATGCCACATGCAATCACTATTGGCGATATTGAATATGACAACGATGTGGTGGAATGATTAACTATTTATGTAAGGGGATTCCAAAATAATGTTGTATATAGTATCGTTGAATATTACAATATTTATGTATTGGTCTATTATGGTTTTCAATAATTTTATGGTACCAGTAACCATGGTAAGTGATTGAGAGATTTTTGGAAAGAAGATGATATGCGCATAATGAAGGGATAAGGAGAAAAAGAAATGTTTGACAGTATTCATGAATTCATGACTGATATAAATGAAAAATTATGTCATGGTTTGAGTATATAGAATTTTAGGATTTTGGTATGTGGAAAGACTTAACTTTTTACATCATTAATGTTTTCATTAAGATTCAATGGGTATTCATTTTTCAAGGGAATACATGATTAAGGTATTCACATGTCTGGAATGTGACCAACAAGATATATCTTATATGGGGGATAAATGATGGTATTCACATGCTTGGTAGATGACATTTCTATTAATCGTTTTATTTATACTATAAGATTGGACAGAAGTATTTTCGATAACCCTAAAGATTGGAATGGATTATGTTGGACATAAGTTGGTATTGATCAAGGGTATAAATTTTTCGATATTATTAATGGAATTTTATAATAATTTAGTTTTAGAAAAAGGACAACCTGCAGGAAGGGAGACAACCCGTCGCGTCAGACAAGGATACGAGAATCGAACCCACAACCAAAGTGTGACAAGCCTTTATTGCCTACCACTAGCCTATAGGAAGACCCTGGTTAGTAGAAACTAGTTTTATTTTATTAATAGCTACTGTAGCTAATGTATAAGTCCATTTTAGCAACCATATACGATTAATCTTAGCCTAGATGGACTTCTGTATATTTAATAAATTGTGCTAAACTTTTTGCAATAGAAATAGATGGATTGACCTATCATTCTATCGCATAATCTGATATCACATCACATAAGACAAATTCAACTTCATTTATTTAATAGATGAGGTAGAAATTGCTCGAGGCATGAGAAATAGTGAGATTGTACCAAAATCAAGTAAGTATTTCTTTTAATTCAATAATTCTTCAACTTTAGGGAAATGATCTTGAAAAAAAATGTCATCCTAGTACTCTCATTTCTAAAAAATCGAATGGTACCTTTGATCATCACTAATTTATGGCTTTGTGCTTGTTGTCTTTTTGATAGCCATGTCCTCTAACACTCTTCATCGGAAGTTGATGGTTATATTTATCTTCCATATCAATATTTCCAACTATGTTATACTATGTGGAAACCTAGTGATTAGTTAATTTGGGTAACCGTTATGTTTCATACATTAGTTTTTAATGTCATGTTTTGGTATTCCTTTTTACGATGTGGGTTTTTATTAAATAATCTTTCAAGTAGTAAACCATTTTTAACCCCAAGGAATTTCGAGGGCGAAATTCATTTTAAGGGGGGTAGAATGTAACACCAACAGATTTTATGAAAAATATTCTTTAAATTTCATTGATATCTTCTATTATACACTACACCGTGTTTAGCTTGTACTATATGAAAAACCGTATTAGCTTGTAGTATACGCAACACTATTCATGGGTCTTGTTACAAACAGTTTAAGTTTATTTTGTGGAAATTATTCTTCACAACATTTAATATATATTTTGATTAATGTATAAATTAAATAAGTTTTGATTATGTTATACGCAACACCAAATGGGGATTTCACTACACACAGCCCTGACTTGACTTTAGTTACATGCAATCAAGGCCTTCCTCGATAGCGTGTGCAGTACGCAATACTAAGTTTCACTAAACTGGATATTATTATAATATTATTATGAACTAGCTATTATGAATAGTAATACCCAATTTTTTATATTTTATAAATATTATTTTCCAAAATGGACTAAATTTTTGGAATCAGAATGTCGAAATTATCCTAGTGTTAATTTTTGGTATTTTTCTAAAAACTATCAATTTTTGATGAATACTGAAAACACTGGGTTATTATTTAAAAACCAAAATTTTATTTAGATAATTATTTATTTTAAATTAATTTATTTTAGTTCAAAATTGATACATAATACCTATATATGTTTAATGTAATTAATGGGAGTAATTTTATAATAATTTTCGATATATAAAAATTTTATTGAACTTTTCACCGTCTTTTACCTACATCTAATGAGCTTTTTGAAAACTTACATAAACAATAATTTTAACGCTTTTGTGAGTGTTATTTTGAAAATCCTAAAAACATTGTTAACATCAAGAAATAAAATGGGGTTCAATGAGATGAAAATAATTTTTGGTGAATAGTAACTTTTTCATTTTATTTACCACGGTTAAATGTAAATAGGGTAACTAAATGTAAAAATGATATTATTATTACCCTAAAATAGGTCCTAATTCTATTGGATAAGTGTAATTCAACCAAAAACAGACTTAGGAATTAAATATGATCATTTAGGTCCACTTGGATTGGATTGGGACATTTATTATTAATTTATTTAAAGAAGGGTTAAAATAGATAAAATAAAAGTTTAATTACTAAATCATTCTTAATATAGGGTTATACATAAGATAAATTCGAATCTAAATATTTATTAGAAAGATAAAAAGATTTCCTACATAATGGTATTTTATTTATAAATTTTAAACATTAAATATGTTAATTTATTTATGACACAATGATGATGCATTAATTACCTAATTAATGAAATATTAACAAAATTGATGTTATAAATACACAAAAAAAAATATAATTTGAGTCTTTTTATGAATTAAACTAATTTTATAGGTTAATATGACATGTTAGTATTTATTTATTTATATTTTTTTGAACTAATTATGCTGTTATGATTTTCACAAAAATCAATTACCAAATAGTGTCAAAATTGACATAAAATAGTTTTTAAAAAAATATTATTAATAGTTATTATATTCCTAAAAATATATGTTTCGGACAAGATACTTATATCATGATATGTGAATCATTAATGATCCACTTTTGGTTCACTTGGATGTATATGTTAAGTTTATTAAATATATAATATAAAAATAAAAAGTGACATGGTAAATGTCAATATAATTAACTAAGAGTTAAAACTAAAAGACATGGTTAATATAATGACCCAACCCTATATAAAATATATTTATTGAGTGGATTTCTACCCATATCTACTTTATCTTAGAATGAAATCAATTTGGAGATATTAAAAATCGAATATGACTTTATTATAAAATAATATTTTATGTTTTTCCTCAGGTTCCCCTCTCCTCCTTTATAAAAGTGCACCTCCTCCCTCTTCTCCTCACACCACTTTGAGCCTTCAAGATCGGCCAAACCCTACCAATTTCTATTTTCCACTTCCCTAGTAATATTCTAGAGGTCTTGGTCTTCTTCAAAGAATAATTTTAGTGCCCTAAGAGGAGGTTTCAAAGAGGCGTGTCGAAGAACATGTAATATCTGTTACCAATTCATTCAAATTTATTTCTTCTACTACATCCTCTTATTTAGTTTTTTCATTATTAAGTATTAACATAAGTATCAATAATATACTGGTATTTTATTATAAATATTAAACAACCCTATTTTACATTCTATCCATCCTACGGAAAATGAAATCACCGTGCATGCGTACGTACGGATTACAGTCTCCACGTCGTGGTGTAATCTTTTTTCGAACACCACCTTACATGGATGGGTATAATGGTGTAAATAAATAACTATATATGATTATTTTAAATTGATATTTATTCTGAAATATTATACATATTCTACAATACAATTCCACGATCATGGGAATGATATCATCACTCGTGCGTACATACAGACTACCGTCTCCATGATGCGATGAGATTCATTCTCCATGTTTACCATTCATGAATGATTATAAAGTATATATAATAAATAATAATTAGATATGTGACATAATAATGATTTTGAATTTATTTATATATATATATTTAATCTACATAATTCCATTCAATTCAAGAAGGAAACGAAAACAGCATTCATGCGTACGTACGGCCTACCGTCTCCATGAACGGTGTATTTCATTCAATTTACCAATCTATCATATATATATATATGCTTAATATATATTATATATAAATAATGTTTTACATTCTGGAATTAATTAATTCAGAATGTAAGTAATAATATCAAGAACAACAAGTCGAAACACGTACAATAAATGAAACGATTTTACCAAAATCAATGCGTTTACATCAAATTTACAAAAGAACGGTTAATATAAAATCATAAGTAAACTATATATGATATCATAACAATGAATATGATTCTGTAATAAGTCAATGAAATTATTTAAATCATTATACATGAGTTTTATATACATACGAATCATATCAGACATATGTTAAGGGATAACTTTTCAAATCTCGTTTTTCTCCAAGATTGTTTATTCGTAAGTATTTACTGGGGTTATATTTATTATCCACGTACCTGATTTCTAAAAATGGTTTCATATATGTTTAAAGTCATTTTTACCCATTTTTTACATTTACTACATGGTATGTAAGGAATATTTATTTTGATTAACATACGAGTTACTTTTTGACATTTCCGACAAAAGTACGAGAAAAATGTTATTTTTAACATGTACGGCGTGAAAGGATTTTTACGGTTTCATAACGCCTCATTTTCGGGAATCTTACACTACAAGATTTTATATATTTTTTCAAAAAAATACATTTCTTTAAAAATTTCATGGAATTTGGTTAATGGAAATGATTTTTAAGAAGAAATGATATTTTCCTCAAGAATTCATTTCAAGTGTTTTATCAAAAATATTTTCCATCTAAAATGACATTACATAATATGTCTATGTTTCAAGTATAATGTATCCATTATTTACATGGTTTGATTCTTATTATGATAAAATTATATCCATTTTTATGGATTATGTTATGATGGCATGATGTTTAAGAGTCCCATTCTATTACATGGGTTATGCTATGATGTATGATTCATGATTTTGTGGAACACGAAAGAATGATTTCATTATGAGATAGGTGAGACCTAAATCTCCATACAATGCATTGAGTAAGATTCATATCTCATGAGATAGGCATGGATGGAATGGTAAGTTAATCTGGTTCAGTAATACATGACTAGAACGTGGAGTGAACTCGATTTAGAAAGGGACTTTTTCCACTAAGATAGTCTTGGCAGCGATGGCTTGGCTACTATGGAAATCATATCATGTGCTTAATGGTTTCCATTATCACATGTTTTATTCCCATGCTATTTTATCATGATTAATGTTTCATTATGATCTATTCCTTATGTACTTCCATGTTTTATGTCGTTGCCCAAGATTTTGATGTTTAAACATTATGTTCATGTTTTTAAGATCAAATGTATATGATTTGTTTTATTTTATCCATGCTTACCCTTGCTGAGCTTTTGAGCTCACCCTTTATATGTTTTCTTTTCCCCAGGATTTAAATAAAGGTTTTAGTTAAGAAAACCAAATTGGGAAGATCTTTATGGGAGTTGTTTAAGATCTTTCAACATGATTAGAAAATTACGGTCCGAGTTTCCAAAGACACTAAACTATTACGTTCCTTTGGTGTCTATTTTTTTATGTATTAAGTATTCCACAAATGTAATGTAATTTCTATGTTTCCAATGCTTTGGGTCTCTACAGAAGTTCATGAAGAATAATTCTCCAATTTCATTATTAATTTTACTAGAATTTGAAAATATCTATGCACATGAGTTTATATAGAAGAAGGGAACATAAGAAGATTCTTTTGAATTTCAGTTTTTAGATGAAATAATAGAAATAGGAAGTTGTAGCATATAAACATTATACAATGATGTAGAATAAGAGATTTTATATAGTTTATTTCATACAAATTGAATAATTGAATTGTAAATATTGAAGGTAATAATAAAACTGATGTAACGTCACATCAATGATAAGGAAAGGTTCTAAATTGGTGAAAAACACTCCAATTCTTACATCAAAATTTATTATAAAGGTATATGATATACATGAGTGAATGATTCAAAGAAACGTGTATGGGATGTAAACACTACACTATCAACATACATTAGTATAATATTTATAGGGTTTTTATAGTGAGTTGTGTGAACTTAATTTTTATAGGATCACACCCAAGTTTATCCTTCTCATCCAAAGATGTTAGCCTTGTAATTTTTTGTGCCTCATATGTGTGTGTACATAATTAAGATATGAGAAACAATTAAATAGAGAATTGTGAAAAAATAGACCCATTAATTTTTATTAGTGATAGACGAAAATAGAATTGTGATAAAGAAATATAATTTGTATAAAATGTCCCCAACACAAATACAACCCCACATAGTGTAGTTCAAATCCCAAAATAATCCAATCAATTGGAATGAAATACCAATCCATCATTAATAAGAATCTATATGATTTATGTTGCCATCTTTTCAAGATTTGAATTTTATTTTCTAATTCTAATTAAATCAAACATTTAGTGAGGTACTATCTATATCATATTACAATTAAATTTCTAAAAATACTATGATTAATAGGATAAATAAGGGGAAAATTATGATTAGAATGATTTCTATATCATCTAATGAATAATAGATTTCAATTCCTCTAATAAAAATCAATAACAATATTTTTAAGGCATTTATGGTGAATAATATACAGTTTAGTCATTCTCTATGGTAATGGATAACCCTTTTGCCTCAATATAATCAAGGAAGTCTGGTGATCAAAATGTTTATAAATTTTAAATTAAAATATATCCAAAATAAGATGAAACCAGTGTGAGTTATCATATATCAATTGATTTATCCACTGATGCATTGAAAGATATTTTGGATGTCTTATCCAAATAATCAGCCTCTATATTTTATTAGATCCTTTAATGAATTCTAGATGAGATCAATCGTCTTAAATGATATAAATACACAATGGAGAAATCATTGACGGAAATATTATTCAGATATATAAATCTCCCTATAAATTTTAAAACGACTTAAGAAGATTATTTTTAGTATGAAGATAATCTATCCATGTTTTATTAGGAGTTTTTCAATACAATCGATGGGAATGATGATGAAACTAAGGAATTTGAAAAACTGATACACAAAATAGAATAAAAAATCCAAAACAAAAATGATATCATAAATTCATAATTAAATATAAAATCCAAGAGGGGGAAGAATCATTACTCATTGTAAGAAGATAATATTATAATTCATAATTAATATGTTAAATGGGTTATGAAAGAAGGATTAAACAAGATATATGTGATTGGGGATGGGAGGAATATTTAAATATCAAGAACCATGTTCTTGATGTAACATTGAGAAATATTGAAATTCCTAAATAAATTTAATAAAAAGAGTTGATTAAAGAGGAACCACTTCTATAAATAATTCAATAGAATATTGTCCTATAAAAACCCTGTATTTTTAAAAAAATTGGTGTTAAAGCCTTGTTTTGGGAATTTTTTATTTTAATTTTGGTACAATCTATTTTTAATGTTCTTAATTATATTAATATGTAAATGTGGATAAAAATATAGCATAATAAATTTCTACATAGTAAAAAGAATATATCATCTTCAAATAGATTTAGAACACCTGAAGAAATATTTGATCTTTTTAATGGTTGTGGTCACAAATGTGAAACATTTTCATCTTAATACGTATTTAATGAAAATGAGAAAAATAAAATATTTAATATTGAGATGAAAAATATATATACCCTTATGTAAGATGAATAATGAAGTTGAATCTCCGAATATTTCCAAGAAAATTACAAACAAGGCTTATGGTTTTTCTTTGAGTAATAAACCCAAGAAGTTCTGGACCAATGCTTCATCTAATTTGATTGATGGTAAAAAATGATCTTATAAGATTCCATGTTAAGACGCCATTATGATCTAAAATTAATAAAAATATATTATAATTGTTTTTTCAATATATTTATTGACAGATAGAATGATACTGGAATCATAAGAAACATCATGTACCTAATGAGAATAAGATAATTCACATGAAGAAGTAATATTTCATGATATTTTACTAACAAAACACAAATATTATGTTAATGAATTTCTCTGTGAGAGATTTAATAAGTGAGGTAACAATATAAGAGGTTGTTTAGAAAAATTTCCATCACTCTAGGAATCCATCAAAAGAATTGTAGTTGAACATAGATGTAAAAATTAGTTAAAGGATAATGAAATTAAGAACCATCCCGAAAAAATAAATGATTGATTTGAAGACTATTAAGATCCCCAAAAAATAATCAGTTTTAAATAATATCTATTTTATCATTTAGGGAAGAGAAATATGGATGTAAAAATCCTCACAACCACTATATTCACATCGAGAATCAATAAAATCCATCATATCCCCGTAATATTTTTGCTTTATACTTGTGATTGAAATATAAATAATTGAAAGTGATGTATATTCTATAGGGGATAACCTGATATTAAAGATGGGTTTTTTACACTAGATTACTTCATTTTTAGAAGATACCATCTAGGATTGACAACTAAATTTGTATTCTAAAAAATCATATTATATGATCATTTGTGATTATGTTTAAGTGTGTGTTGTTAAAATAGAGGGGAAAGTAAATATTATACCATCCTATATTGAACTCAATATTTTTTATTATAAAACATGTTTTCTAAAGGAGATAATATTTTTGGAAAATTTTGATGTTTTAAAATTTATATAGTGGTATGAATTTTATTCGTGTGTCCCATTCTGTGTTAGAATAGATCAGAAGCTATTAGTATTTTCATATTACAAAAATATGAATATTTTTTAAGGTGATCTATTTAAATTCAATTGAAAAGATATTATTTCTATTTCACCCATCATTGGTAACATGAATAAAACCAATATATTATGGGGATGCGTAGTCTATTCACTTGAATAAAAATTATTTTTTTAAATAAAAACAATTTTTTTTTAAACATAATATGATTAGGTGTTCTTATATGCTTAATCAAGTGGGTGACGAAAAATTCGTGTCGATTTATTTAATGAAAAAATGTCTATTTTAGTGTATTTATTTATCATAGTTTTATAATAGTTCAAAAACTCTTGAAAGATGTTTTTTCATTATATCATTTCATTTGGTATCATTTTTAAGGACTATATTTTTTTCAAGTTCAACCTCACTTATTTTATACAATGATCTTGTCTCAAGTAGAGTATGAGTGGTATGATAAAAAAATTATTAAGTACGAAATCGTACTACATCTCAAAAAATTTATTTTCCTTGTAAGTAGTTGGGAGAGAAAATAATGTAAATTGAATGATAAAAAGGGGGAGAAAATAAAGTGTAATATTTTTGTAATGTTATAATAAATATTAACATAACATTTCTATTGGTATTTATCATATATTATGTGGGGGGTTATTATACCCACTTTTTGAGTTTTAATTTTTATCAATGGATATAAATTACTATAGAGTGTTCATAATGATCAATTTCAATATGTTGAAGAAGAGTAGAGGTATAAGTATCATGGATATTTGGTTAGAAAACCCATACATGAATAAAATTGATGTATATTGGATGTTGGAAAGAGATTCACAATCTTGTTCTTAAAGAAGCATATCACTAGAATTTTGTAATTTCATAATTTATTTTTAATAATTGGAAAACACATTATAGAATTTGTGGTTGTTGTAAAATAGTTTTCAGTATTAAAATTAAAAATGGAATAATTTGTTGCCTTTAATGTTGTTTGAATATTCATTTATACTACTATAAAAAGTGCTTCAGTATTTGGAGTTCCATCCTTGGTGTTGGATAAAGTTCAAAAAATAATAAAAAAATGGGTTTTAGGTTTATAAATTAAATTAAGAATATTATTGGGGTAAATAAAGGTAAATCCACATTTTTAGATATTCCATGAAGGTAACCTAAATGTTTCACTACACACATAAAAGTCATTATAGTGAAGATAATGTTATGTAAAGATATATAGAGTGTTGTGTAAAGTTTATCTAGAAGGAGAACACAAAAAGTATAGCTATTATAATATCATTTTATGGGTATCACAATGATCTACATGAGGGTGCCATAAAATTTACATTAATTACATAAAGATTACCTAGAAAAAAATTAGTTCCATAATTTTCATAACCACTTATGTAAAGGCAGTGATACTACTACATAATTTTCATATAATAATATAATTACATATACAAGGGTGGTTATATTGGTTTCAATAAATTATTATCAACTAAAAAACAACCACTACATGGAAGGTTTTTTTTCATTGTAGGATAACTGGACACATGGAAATAATGAATGTGAGATGTGAGAACAATGATACACAATCACTTTAACTAGCGAAAAATGTAAATTGAAAAGTGATAAAAATTATAATTCAGATAAAATGACACTAAAACTGATCCCCTTTTTCAATGTGATTCATATATCAAACAAGTCCCTCTACACCTTATTCCCATACAAATTATGTTTGTTTTTACTATGTATGGAATTGATGTTGATTCTTGATTAAGGGGGATAACTAGAAAAATTGAGATATATTCCAAAATATACATTTCTTAAAAATATAGAATTTTGGGAAGTAAATTTAAAAATATCATTAAATATATATAAATGAATATTAAATCATCTATGTTCATTCAAGGATATATTATGAAATTAAGTATAAAAAGATTATTTCATCAATAACATGAAATTTAAGAGGCTAGTTTATGTAGCTTAATCTAGTAGTTGTATTCAATTATTTTAATATATGCCTCAAATGTGTGTTGGAAATTTGGATAAAAATATTTTGAGAATATATTCAACACATTATAGTAGTATATATTATTTTAAACAGTACAGAAGGAATATTTTTTAGTTTGTATCATATTCTAATTTAATTATGGACTCCTTTTTAGTCTAGATTAGACACTTTTTATACACCGAGCATAGTTCATATAGAATTAATTTTAAAATAATTGAATACAAATTTATTTAATTGACTTCTTACCATATTATTTGAAGATTATTTGTATAAATTTATAATAAGGGGTATAGAAAAAATTGATATAATAACATATTGATGATAATTTTATATATTGGTGTTGAAAAAATAAAAAGGTGGAGATTTATTGACCAACATTATGATAGGTTTTATTTTTTAAATCATAATTAAGGTAATAATTAATGTGAAAATATGTATTTAAGAGTAAAATATTTTTATGAGTATATAGTACTCAATCCTATTGATGGGAACAATCATAAATTCCCATGAAATTTGTCAATATGTGTTCAATTGTGAACGTTGAATGAGAATTGATGAAACACCATAGAACATAGAAGTGAGATGTTGTCATTATTGATATAAATATAGATGTTCATCCATTAAATATTATTAGATAACCACTTAAAATTATAATTTTTGTATAAAATATGATTCTAATAAAATTATTATTTAATGATTATTCATTTGGAAAGGATGGTATAATGTTTTCCTTATTACTTATTAATATTTGAATGGAGTTTTTATTAATTAATTATTGATTTCTCGAATGGAATGTGTATATATATGAAAATTTAATCTCTATAAAGAATAAAGATGAAACCCGAATTTAATAAAGGGTATCTTGAATTCAAGTGACAATCCATCCAATTAAATGTTTGGTTTACAATTTGGATTAAATTTTCCAGACACATGGATGATGTTCAGAAAAGTGTTGAAGTAGGATGTGGAATTGTAAGAATCATTGAAATAATTTAAGATATATCTATATGTTCTCTAATATTAGAATTCATGTTGGCGATGGTCGAAATTTAGGTCGTGTTATTCGAAATTATATTGAAGACATTGGAGAAGTTTGAAACTCATTCATAGTGTATCAGATATTTCAAAAAAAATGGAAAACGTTGTGAGGAATAATGAAAAAATATGAGTAATTATATAATTTCTCTTTATATATTTGTGACGTTCATGTTTCACATTTATAGAAAAAAAAGGTAAATTACACCTCGTCATGTATATGTTCATCGTTTTTTATATATAGATTTAATTAGAAAATTAATGACCCCACAGTGATTCTTAAGATTAAATTTCTCAATATATAATGGTCATAACTATTCACTAAAGAATACATAAGATTTGTTTGGAGTGTAAATATAAATTTTTCACAATATTATTGATATATGTGAGAGTCAGTGAACTCAGAAATATGAGTCAACCTGGAATACATAATGGAAATTTTACAAAATTTGGAACCTTACCTGATACATGATAGTCTTGAATTTAATGAAATTATGTAAAGGGGTAATCCTTCCAAAGAAATTTAAGGTGAAAAATTTCTTATGAATTTCTAAATAGTTGGAGATTTGATTATTTGTAAAGGAAAAAAATTCTTAATCAATGTGTTTGAGTAATAAATCCTCATGTAAAGGCCATCTATTAAAAAATGTAAGTGTTCTTAACTAAATATATTTTGAAGAGGTATTTAATTCAATAAATTCTTCATATTTTATTTATTTATTTAAATATCATGATTATACCACTAAAGTTTTACACATGCGTTATGGAATTAGCTTTAGACTTTATGAGGATGGAGGATTTACCCCCAACGACCCCAAACTTTAGGGGGAATTTCATATGGTACTACAAAAGTACCATAATATTACTTTAGTAATAGTGAAACTATAAAAAAAGGGTAATTTATCAAATAATGTAGCTATGGTAAGTACTATAGTAGTTACTATAGTTATATTATTTAAATAATGGTCCTTATTCCAAAAAATGGGCCTTTTTGCCTAAAAAAAGAATATCAAGTCACTAGGACATTGGGTTATCAAATTGTAATAGGAATTTGGTCCATATAATGCCAAGTCTTAGGGGACACGGGGAATTCATGTCACATAAGGGTTACCATTCAACAAATATATATTTATTATATGGCATGGATCCAATATTATTTTTTGTAAAAACGTCAATCATTCTAGGATAATGGATTCAAGGAACCACATTGTTAAGTAGAATCCATATTTTTCAATGGATCCTCTTAATGAATGGTTGCATATTTTTAATGATGGTATATATCCATTTGTTTCACTTAATATCCAATGAATTATAATAAAAGTTTCCTATAAATAAATGTTTTTTATTGGCCAATTTCACAATGAAAGAAAAAGTAAGTTATATTTTTTACATAAATATTAATTTAAAGAATTATTTTCATTTATGTTGACAACATAAAATTTGGGAATATGTTAATTTAATATATTCATGTCTTAAAGATATTTATTTAAATTTCTATTTTTTATGTTCAATGAAATAATAAGAATATTTTTTATAAAAACTAATGTTACATATCATATGTTTGGATTTAAAATTGATACATAACCATATTTTTTTATAAATAAAATTGATGAATTTATGAATTTAATAAAGTTAAAATATTACTTATTGTAGAATATAAATATTATTTTTAGTAAAATTTTATTTTGAGGTAATTATATTAAAATTTTAATAGTATTATAATATATATTAAGAAAATATGATATTATCATAAAAATAATTCTAATTGAATTTAATTTGAATAATACAGAAGTAAATTTATTTTTTAAATTACATAATGAAAATTAATATTTATAATATTAATCATAAATTATTTTCAATTATCTAGATAGATGATGATACATTAATGTAAATGATAAATGAATGTTTTAGAAATAAATTAACATAATGAAATAATAGGCTATGATAAAATAATAATATTGATAGATTATAATTATATTTAATAAATATATTAAATATATTAATAATATAAATAGCATATATTATTAAATTTTAATAATTTTTGTTATAATTATAATTATTTAATTATAAAATCTAATTGTTAAAATCTAATTCTTAATAACATTGAATGTTGTCTAAGGGTAAAATATTGTTTTCAAACCCTATGTGAAAGTAATATAAATCCCTTTACACGCCATATAGGAATTCTTGTACTTTTTTAAGGGTAGGTACTTAAATATATAATCATGTAATGGTAATTATACCACTATTTAATGGTAAACCACATAAATGAATAGCTTTGTAATAGTAGAATAACTGATATGTAAGTGTCAACCATGTCATGTAAGGGTAGTCTAGTAGTTACATAAGGGTAGCACAAACTCTATCTTGGAATCATAAGGGCAGTGAAAAGGTTTTTTAAGGGTAAAATAAAAGTATTAATCTCTATATGAGGGTATAAAACTTCTCGCATAAGGCTACAACACCACTCACATTTGGTTACAATACCACTCAGGTAAGGGTTACATGGTTATAATGTATGAGTACCACACCTAGTACATGGGCTATGTAAGGGTGATCCCAATGTTATATAAGTGTAATCTGTTTAATAAAAACCCAATGTAAGGGTATTAAATCCCTATTACCTGGGTAAAATCATCATAAAATGGCATATTGAAGGTCAGGTGGTGATTTAAATCCATGTAATGTTAAAATTAATTCCTAATAAAGGAATGTTCTCACTCTCAAATTTATTATACTACATCATGTTTTCTTTATCCCCCCATTAAACCTATTGTTAATTCATATATATATATATATATTATTCATCCAAAAAAAATTATTACAATGTAAATTAAAAATATAATATGTAATCAATTCTAGAACCATTATCTCATATTCGATGTGTTCTTGTTTTATATAAAATCAATGAATATTTATTTTTATTATATCATTATCATTTTAGATTATATGACCATTTTTTTACATAGAAAATAATGATTTTTATAACATGAACTAATTATAATTTAATTCATTTATAAATAATTTTTTTAATCATTAGCATTATCTGTAATCCAATGGGGCTTGACCACACTAGAAGCTTCACATTTGGATTTCCTAGATGATTTTATGTAATATAAGAAGACCATAATATTATCTAAATTTTTGGAAGTATATTTTATATAAAAATATTTCCAAATGATATTTTTAAATTATCAATATTTATGTGTAGCAAGGTTGCCTTCATTATTATTTTATTTATTCAAATATGAAGATACAGTTATGTTTATCTATATAAATATCACCTTTCATTCAGGTTGCAAATATTTATGTTTCAAATTGAACATTAGATCTAGTTTAATAAGAAATGTGATTGATACGGATGATACTATTTATATAATTCATTTCTATTAAGAATATGAGTTATTAAATTGTTTTGGGAATTTATCAATGTGTTCGTCATGAATAAATAATCTATGTTCTGAAATTAATGTAATGGAAATCAAATTAACTATAAAACCCATGTTTCAATAAACACATATTTTTTCTTTTAAGGGTGTCATTTTAAAATATCAATTATAAAGTTATTAGATATTTTTATTTGTTTTAAAAATAAAATTATATTTTACAAAAAACCATTTGAAGGGGAATTTGGTTTTAAAATATATAAAATTTCAAGGATGATTTTATAAATTTTAATTTATTTATTGCATTTTATGATTAAAATTTTATTTTAAATTACATGGAATTCATTCATAATTACATGTATTGTATTTCCATGAACTATATTTATCATTGATATTAAATATATGTTAAGAAAAAAATTTATTTATGTCTAATTGAAAAATTTTACCCATGAATATTTTATTACATATATGTTTTTATAGAAATATTTACATTAAATAAATATTTGATATATTTATTAAGTATATACATATTTTCCTATTTGTAAATAATATTATACATGTGGTGTATTATAATGGTTAATTTAATGTATTTATAATAACAACAAAATTTATAATTTTCATTAAATTTAACAATTGGTTATTATTTATGATTAGGAGGAATGGGGAGTGGACCCATGACCTCAAGGGGCATTTATTCCAAAAGTGATGTTTAGAAAATCAATAAAAAATATATGTGTCATTAAATTCCATAATTATATATTATTTTAAAAGGAAATGTTTTGATGCTTTTAATGGAGATATATGGAATATTTTAAATGGTTATTTGTTTTGAAATAAAATGGTTTTAAAAACAATCTTCTATTGTGGATTTTGAAAACCCATCATTTATGTCTAGGGAAATTTATTTGTTTTGTCAAATGTTATATTTTCCTCATACTATTTTATATGAAATGAATGGATTTTTAAATAATTTTTATATCATTTTAAAAGATATAGTATATACCTCATTTAATTAAACTATTTATTGAGAAATTTAATTATCATTTAAAGTGTTAAAATGATTCTTATATGTATAGGGATGAGTAAAAGATCATTGGTGACTAATATTTAATATTAGTCAAGATCATGTAAACATGGATAAATGTTCATAGAAATTTTCCAAAACCCTAATATTTAATTACCAAATAATATTAAAATCTAATCCTAAAATATCCTTATCTATGTAAGTGATAAAATATTTTCTTTGATTTTATATGTTTTTAAGGTCTTAAACTATGTCATGTTTGTTGTTATCAGGCTAGAAGTTTACAGTTTATGTTTTTAACACAGAATCTGGAAGTGTAGATTTGGGGAAGTCATATTTTATATCAGAGTAGGGTTTAAAAAATTGTGGAGATTAGAATAATACTAGTTAAAGAAATTTTTTATTCATATAATTTTGGAGATGAGTTCTTAGTTGATAAATGATATTTTTTAATGAGATATATTGATCTTATATTTCACAATTTTGGATGATATTAGTGGTAATATAACCCTTGGTGTTTGTATGTGTTTTAGGGAAGGGTTTATTTGAGGAACAATTCTTTTATATTTTTTAGTCAGAAGTATAATGTTATTAATAACATTTAGTGTTTCTATGATCATTGATGTTGAGGTTATTAACAACAATTAGGAAATTAATACTTTATTTAGATAGTTCATATTGTGAGGATGTGATTTCTTTAGTGAGGTAGTATGTAATATCCAATGAATTATGGCATAATTCTTTATTATACAGTTTTTATTAATTGATTGTTTCAAAATTTTAAAAAAAGTAGGATATATTTTTAACATAACATTTATTTTTAATTTTTTTATAATGAACATAAATTTTCAAATAATTTAATTTTATATAGTCATATTATAAAAATACTATTTATAATATATTTTTATTATTTCTAAAGAAATAAAATTAATTATTTTTTATTAAACAAAATGTCCCATTTAATATATTAGGATTTCAAATTTATATGAAAACATATTTTCATTTAAATCAAAAGGATGAATATAAGAATTTAATAATAATAATATAATGATTATTAAAGAATATGAATACTATTGTTAGTAAAATATTAACATGGTGTATGTATATTAAAATTTTAATAGTATTATATCATAAGTCATGAAAAGAATATATTATCAAAAAAATTAAATGTGAATATATTTATAATATGATAGAAATAAAAATATTTTATTAGATTATATATAAAAATAAATGTTTATAATATTAATTATAAATTACATTCAATTGTTTTTGGAAAACTATAATAAATTATAGTAAATGATAAATGAAAATTTTAGTAATAAATCTATATCATGAAATAATATGGTATATGAAAATAATAATTTTGATAATTTAAATTTATAATAAAATATATAATAAAAATAATAATAATACAAATAGGATATTTTAATATATTATAAGAATTTTAACTGAATTAGAATTATAGAATTATAAAATGTAATAGCTAAAATCTAATTTTTCATAATAATGAATGTTTGGTAAGGGTATGATATGGTTTTCAAAATATATATAAAGATAATAAAAATTATTATACACTATGTAAGGGTAGGTTGGTACTTGTTTGTTGGTTGGTACCTGAATGTGTTCTCTCATAAATGAAAATATACCATTACATAAGTGAAGACCAACCCAATGAATAACTCTTTAAAGGTAGAAAAACCACTAAGTAAGGGTAATCCATGTAATGTAAGGGTTATCTAGAATTTATATAAGGGTATCCCACACTCTATCAAGTCCGTGTAAGGGTACATAAATACATATGAAAGTGGAACCTAAAAGTATTAAGAACTATGTAAGGGTAAAACACATCTGAGATAAGGATACAACACCCCCTCTTTTAGGGGTACAACACAACACATGTAAGGGTGCCATTATCGTTGTGTTAGGGTACCCCACATAGTATAAAGATAACATAAGGGTGAACATTCACATACATATTGGTAATATTATTAATTCAATCCCAAACTTATGTTCTTCAATCTCTAACATAACTGTAAAAGCAATGAAAAATGGCCTATGGAAGGATCATTTTATGGTTTTGAAGCCACGTAATGGTATAAACTCACACATTAATTTACCCCCAACATCATGAACCCAATTTTCTCACATGAAACCAACAATTAATTAGAATGTAAAGATATATATATATATATTATGCATAAAAAATCCTAATATAATTTAAAATAAATTACTACTTTCTAAACAATTCTAGTATAATAATTTCATATTTACGGTTGATTGTAATAGATGAAATTGAATAATATATATATCATTCATTTCTTTATCATTTTGGTTTAAATGATCGTTATTTTGACATCAAATTTCATAATTAGTAGAACACGAACTACATATAAATTACTAAATTTATAAAACCTTGTTTTATTCAATATTATGTTTAGTTTGACATAGGATCTTGACAACCCACAAAGACTCATGTCTGGAGATTATAGAATATTTGAAAGATAAGTAAAAAGATCAGATTCATATCTAAATCATTGAAGTTATATTTCACATAAAAAACATTATATTGGTTATTTTATCACACAATAGATTTATGTGGGAGAGTAACCGATCATCCATATTCATATTTTTTAAGTATGAAAATACAATCAAATTTTCCTATTTAATGTGAACCATTATTTTAGGTTATAATATATATATGTTCCATGTAGATATTTGGTTGATGTGTGATAGGAAAAGTGTGAAAATAAGAAGAAACTACTCATATAATGACTATATCTGAATAAGGTGATCAAAAAAATAGTCCTCGAAATTTATCAAAGTAATCGTTAGAAATAAATCAAGTATTATGTGATAATAAGGTAAGTGAATCAATTTATTCAATTAAAATATAGTTTTTATAAACCCCTTTTTCCCTCGCAAGGAGATTATTGAAAAAATTAAAATATTTTAAAATATTTTTTTTTCTTCTCAATATGAAAAATATATTTTTTCAAAACCCATTTTAGAAAATAGTATTTTTAATTGATATACAATTTCAAGATGATTTTAAAAAATTTAATAGATATATATTTATTTATTTATATAAAATCACATGTATGCAATTCGTGATTACATGTATTGTATGTCCATGAAAAATATTTCACATTTAAAATCCAAATATGTTTCGATTTTTTTACTAAGATTCATTTCACAATGTTAGCCATAAATTTTTAATTACTTATAATCATTATGAATGCATAAATTTAAATTAAGGGAACATTGGATTTGTTTATTAGATATTTAATTATTCTCTTATTTGAATATAAATCACATATCTGTTATGATTTTCGAAGGGTTTTTAATTTATTTATAATGAGAAATGAAACCATTAAAAAATGTTTTATTTAAAATTTGGTACATGGGTAATGGTTATGATGATGAGTAATGAGGGGTTAACCCATAAATCAATTGGAATTTATATTAATGGTGATTTTTATACCATCAATATTTTTAGTGGTCACATTGTTTCTATAAAATTTTCCAAGTATCATTAAATTCAATAAAAATATATTTTTTTGAAAGTAATGTTTTGATTTTTGAGAAGGAGAAAAATGGAATTATTTAAAAGGATGTTATGTTTTGAAATAAAATGGTTTTAAAAATAATTATTAATTTTTTTTAAGATCAGCTCTTATTATGGATTTTAAGTCCCAAAATTGTTGTTTATAGAAATTTATTTGTTTAATAAAATGATTTATTTACCTCAAAATATTTAATATAATAGGAAAGGTTTTTCAAATAATTTTTATTGAATTATAATATAGAATGTGTTTCAAAAAAAATTTTAAAACCCCTTACAATGATATTTTATTATCAACTCATGTTTTAAAATTTTCTCCCCAAGTATTAGTGTGACTAGAAGATCAATAGTGAATAGTCTTGATTATGATTCTATCAGTAATGAATCCAGATAAGAGTTCATAGTATTTTATATGAACAATAATATGTATTAAGGTTTGTTAATATTTTAAAATAATAAATCTAAAGGTTATTTCCTCATGTAAGTGGTATAATATTTTCTATTCATGTAATAAGTTTTGAATGGTTTTAATTGGGTCACATTTATTGGTATCAATCAATAAATGAATATATTATGGTTTTAGGAATAGATTTATAAGCGACGATTCAAGGATGTCATAGTAAATATGGTAGTCAATATTAGTATTGACATATTTTCATAAATTCATACAACATACGTCCAATTATATTGATAAAGGTACCAAATATATCTTTAGAGATACTAATTACTAGACTTCAAAATAATAATATCAAGGATTATTTTAACCCACTGATTTATGGGTTAATTTTATTATATAGAGAATATATAACTATATATGATATAGTTTCATAATATATAATTAAAATGAAAATGATTTAATGTAAATAATTTGTGAATTTTTAGCATATTTTATGTTATTTATAGATAGTACACATTTTCTTAAATCATACTTGTAAAACATGTAAATCAAAAAAAAATTATTCATTTCAATGGAAGAAAACCTTATTTTTCAACTTTAATTAGTTTTTTCTTGTTAAAAATATTTATTTTTTATGGATTGAAAATCATTTAAAAAATATTTTCATTGAAATAGGTGGATATATGGTACTTAACTTAGGTTTTTAGGTGAAATATATCATCTCATCATTTCCTCCTATAACATTTTAACCAAATATTTTCAAATAAACAAATATGAGAATCTTGGAGAGAAAACAATTGGATAAAGATAATAATTTTTTAAGACTTTATATATTGGTAAGATTTTTAGTCCATCATATTCAATATGTAATACATATTTTGATGAAATATTTTGATTACACATTTCCATATCATTTTGTAAAAACCTAAAAAAAATTAATTTATCTTAATGTCATAGTTAGATCATAGAAAGTTTTATAGGCATCCTAAACATGAGTAATTTTAATATTAAAAATAATGAAATTTCATAAAATTAAAATCATTTTTTTGTCATTAAAAATAAATTCATTTATTACTCAACAATGGCATTATAAAATTGAGGTTAGAAGTTGAATATGATTATAATTTTATCATCATCTAAAAAAGATTAAATTAACTATATAAAAGTCTTAATTAACATGTCATAATGGAAATATTAACTCATATTAAAATTTTGAATTCATCAATTAGTAAAAATTTGACAAAAATGTCATTTTTTAAAACATATTTCTAGTAAAAATAGACCAAAATGCATTTAATAGGAATAAAGAATGATTTTTTGTTCTATCCAAATTACAGAAAATATTTATGTCGTCTTTCATTAATTAAATAGAAATTTATAATATTAAATTGTATAGATGAATCAAAATATGTACATCTTGCATAGTTTTGATGGATGTACCCTTAATATAGATACATGAGACAATTTAATAAGAATATATGGGAAAAACCATTCATCAAGGGTTCACTTGTAGAAGAATACTTTTCAGAAAAAATTTTAAATTTATGCTCATAATATTTTCAATACTAATATTTTTTAAACACAATCTAGTAAGTCATGATGATGGAAATTTTGATGATTTAATATAAATTTTTTATGAATGTATTTTATTTTTTTATTGGTTTTAGTGGTTAATGTCAAATATGGATTCTCGATGATAAAAACCCACCGATCACAAACACACTTTATGCTCAATAGAGAAGAAATTTTATGTTTTTTAGTAAGTTATAAATTTTTATATATTTTAAAAATAATTTATAAAATAAAAATTTTATTAATTATATTATATGTTATATAATGATCATATCAAAAATATAATTATCACGAATTGGACTAACATTTCAAGAAAAACATTGACTATTTAATTTTTTCTGCAGGTTTCCTATAATGTTATTGTATATATTTTATGCTTCAACATGTGGAGTAATATTTTTATTGAAAATTTTTTAATTTATTTTGGAATCACAAAATTAAAATAATATTTATAAATTATTATTGGCACTGAGGTAAGTACCATCCCAATTGGTCAAAACATATTTGTATATGTGGTTAATTATGTTGGTTTTAAAGAAAAAACATATTGTGAATCAAAAAAATCAATGAACAGTGGTGGTCATTTAAAAGTGACCCATCAAAGAGAAAGGGAATTTAACTTTTATGGAATATTGGATGAAATAATTGAGTTATGTTTTATGGGCTAGAATTATGTCATAACTTTTAAATTTCATTATTTTGATGCTTATCATTTATTACACATTCATCCATGAAATGGGTTAGTTGATAACAAATATAAATTTTTTCTTCCAAAAAATGATCCATTTATACTACAATATAAAACACATATAGTATTTTATGGAAATTATTATGATACTCTGATTGATCTAAATGATTTGTGGAGTGTAATAAAAAAATAATCTCATGAAATTTACTTTATTAAAAATGAAAGTGGATCTATGGATGTAAAAATTATTTCCCAACATATATCTTTGTCAAATAGATACATATATCGATGATGAGACCATGCTATTTTTTTATAGTGTTGATAATAATAATCATAACAGAAATGTTTTCACAATTCTAAGGGATGATGTAATTGATACTTTTATAAAATTGTATGATGGTGAGGAGGAATATAATGAATTTTACACTGATGAATATAATGATAAAGATGAATAATGATGTATGAAATTATACTTATAATCACAATAAAAATATATTAATGATTTTTGTAAATTATTATTATTATTATATATTAAATATATATTAATAATAACTTTCTTCTATCATTATTTTCTATTAGTCCTGTTAAAAATATCCTACAATAAAAAAATTATTTATGTTTCAAAAAACAATTAATATTTTTTTATAAAATTAATTATATGTTGTAATTGCGTCATGTTAATTTCGATGAGATGAAGCATATATTGATTGATAATGATATACATAGTGTAGTTCCTCGTGGTTCATCAGTGGAGGGTGTACAAAAAACAGTAAATAGTAAGAGGGGATGAGGCCTTATGTGGTAGATGACTCCAGATCCTATTAGTGAGTTGGGTTCATTTCATAATTCTTATCATCACTAGTGGAAGTGAGTTTAAATATCAATTTATTTAAGATTTAATTTTGTATTATTTTATTGATTAACTGTGTATTCTTACTTTAATGGTTTCATGAACTTAAAATTTCACAAGGTATTGAAATTTTGGGGAAACAATTTTCTTCTCTATAGGTGTAATGAGATAATGTTTATATTTATGTGATTAATAAAATATTCGAGCATTTGATGGTATGTATAAGTAAATAATTTATTTAGTTTTAGATTTATATAATTAATAACTAACTATATTACATATTATCTACTTGTTTAATGGTATATTGATGATTATAGCATGAGATACTCTATTTGAGAGAAACATGACTACTGCATACATGATTGTTTCCATTTTATTTATATAAACATCATATAAGTTATATAGAGAGAGTATTTGTTACCATATTTTGATGACTCAGGTTTTCCTCATCAACCAAATTACATTCCCTACAGACCTTATAATGGATTGTAAAATTATGATATAGGGTAGACTCTCTTGAGGATATTATCTTCTAGTCAATATAATTGGGGTATATAGGATGTCACACATAGATCATAGAGTCATACATTCATTATATATCATCAATAGCTGAAAATTAATATTATAAATAATATATATATATAAAAATATATATATAATAAATCTATATTGTTAGTAGTTTATCCAACCATTATGAAGTATGAAGTGTTCAAGAAGATGTATATTGATAGTAGTATTGGGAATATTTTTGGTGAGAGAAAACAACATATTGTGGTTATTATACCTTTTTATTTATTAAAATTAACCTAATATGGTTTTTCTTATTTTTTCAATTTTTATTTATGTTTTTTTTGTGAGACATAAAGGATATATATTGTTAAAATGTGTGAAATTAAGTCAAATATGGGTGGTGGGGATGAGGCCATGCAAGGTGCCTATTTTTATTTGGAATCTTGGGAATGGGAAATGGTGAGTGGTTTTGAGAAACTTGGGTGATTAGTATTGGTTCAAAATCAACTCACGTATGTTACCGTGGTTAAGATGTGAAGTAATAATTTGTCTCCAAGGTATCATTTGTGGGATCTTTACGCATCCATGATGTAGAGTATTGGGAGAAAATATGAGCTTCATAAGTTATTATATGAGAACATACCCTATAATAATGAAGAGAAATGACTATAGTAGGGGAAACATTGTTAGCAGTAAGAGAAGAAACATCTAAAGTAAGAGTATAACTATAAGTATATGATGATGTTTATTTGTTGAATGAAATATGGTTTAGTGATAGAGTTCCCTCTACCAAATGGAGTTAATTACCCACAATCTCATTTAAATTATTATATAATTATTTTATATAATTTTTGTTTTAAATTTTATAATAAATATTTATTGAAAATTTAAATTTTTCATCAAATTCAAAATTTATTATTTAATTATAGTTATTTGGGATATATCAATAAAACCACTACAAATATATTTTTCATCGTAAATATCAATTCATTGAAAATATTTTTGAAAAATATTATTTATGATGGAATTATTATATTAATAAATAATAGTAGGTGTTCTATTATTAAAAATCCATCTCAAATACACTTTTTTATAGAAATCATAATTCTATAAAAAATAAGTTTAAATGTAATTATATGTGATATGATTTATAATTTTTACTAAATATTATCACCTATAAATGAATTAACAATTTCCATCACAAATAGTAGTAAATTAATATTTTTTTCTAAATTGGGATATTTTTATTGATACCTATTGAAAATTTCCACTTTATTTCAAAATCCACCACAAATAGTTTCTTAAAAACCATTATTTTTATATTGAAGGATGAAAACCCAAAAATAATTAGTTTTTAGTGGGTAATAAAAATTTTATTTTGTGGAACCATGATTAGTTAGAGTAGATATTAAAATTTATCTGATGAACATTAATTTAAATAATGAGTAATTAAACCAAAATAAAATATTGGATAATATTTTATCAAAAAATCCAAGTATCTTTTTTCAATTGAAAATGAATCATTGAAAAGTAATTAAAGTACAAGGAACCTACACCTTGATTTATCTAGTGTTGATTTATACTTATAATATTTCAACATCTTTTAGGTATTTTTGATTGAACAAAGAGGAAAATACTAATGAGTAGTATTCAAAAACCTGGAAAGAAAATTTACCCTCTATTGTTTATAATGATGAGGTAGATACACAAGGATGTTCCCTCACCCACACTTGAGGATATCATTTGAACCATTTTTGATGAGTTAAAACATGTGAAAATGGTTACTGAAGAAGTACTACATTAAAAATTCAGTTCATCAATTACTCCCAATGATTAGGATTATTATATTTATTTTTATAAATAGCATTGGGATGAGTTTGAATTTAAAACAAAAAATGTTATGGTTGAATCCTCATGTTATGTTCTAACACATGGGATTTCCCATTAACCATCATGGATATAAGCATATAATAAGAACTATGTATATGGCCCATAATTCATAGGTGGGATCCAAATATAAAAAATTGATTAAAAAAATTATCGACGATGTATAAAACCCAAAATGTTTTTCTAAAATTTCCCTCATTAAAAAAAGGCTGAATTTTTTTTTGTCGACATTGATTTAATGGATTTGAAAAATTATTTCAAAATTTATGTCTTTCCCATGCTAGTAACACAATTTCTTATTACTGTAATTGATGGTTTTTATGCTTTATCCTTCAATAATGTATATTTTTTCTAGAATTATATTCTTCCTAATTTGAATAAGACCCTACCTTTAGGGAATATTAAAGACTATACTTCTATAGTGTGATGTCATTCAGTCTAAAAAATTATAGATCCACATATCATTGAGTGAGGTAATGCATTTTAAATCCTATCCTTTGTAAAAATGTGTAATGTTTTATGGATGAATTTCGTATAATGGCATGAAAATAATTGGATCATTTTATTAACCTTTTTTGGTAAAAATAATATTTAGGGTGTTTTTTTATTAAGATGCAGGTTACATAAGAATAATTATTTCTTATGTATTTTATTTTTGGGTCCCAAAAAAATCACTTATCATTGGGGTGATTACATAAAAATTATGAAAAGATAGAATCCAATGGATTTATTATACAGTAACAAGATTAGTGGATGGATACCATTATTTAATAGTAATCAAAGAGTGTGTGGCAATAATTTTTTCCCATTATTCTCATAGATATATCATATAGATGATTTCTGTTATGTAAATTAGAAAATTAATTAATAATCTACAATGTAATCATACATACTATTTATATTATTATTTTCATGACTTGAGCTAAAAGTTGGTATAAAAACAGTTTAAAGTAAAATGGTCAACCTAGAGATCCCACACAAAATGAATTGTTGTTGATGTTGTATCAGATAAAAATTACTTTGATGTTTATCAAACAAACTTGTACAATTATCAATATGTAATGAGAATAAATTTTAAGATGATCATACATAAGTTTATGAGTTATCAAATATATGTCTTCATATGATGTAATTTAATATATAACTCTTTGTAATGTTCTTCTAGATGATGTTTCCTTGAAAAGGAATTGAACAGAAATCTCTAAGAGGATTCATTAGAAAAATTTCACCAGATGGACTAAGATCAATTGTTCAATGGAATATAATTGATGTTATGAAATATAAGGATTAAAGATTCCCCTATTAAATAATTAGATGGAGTTAATTAAAATCCTTCAATACGAGGAAACATTAAAATATTACATGATTTAAATGTGTGAATTCTACTGGACTAAGGTAGATTAGAAAAATAAAATTCATACAAGCTTATAATAATGAGAAATTTATATATATATATATATATGTTTATATAATGTTTTATTGATTGAAATTTGTCTATCTTTATAATGTTTTAACAAATTTATTAAATGTGATGATGTGTATTTAGAAGTTTAATGCCTCAATTATTATGAAAGGTGATTTGATTCTCAGAGATATTTAAGAAAAAATTTAAAAATATTCATATTCATATTCATGGATTTACTTATGAATATTGTTTCCACCTATCCTTATTTAATGTTTATTTATAGTAAAAAAATGAATTTTGTGAATTATATTTTCAATGAATTAGTTGGAACATTAAATTTTAATTTTAGGATAATCCGTACATTTTTATATAATCAAGGACTACATAATGGAGGTTGGTGAGCTAGGTATAGGTTGTTTGATATATAACTTCTTGGGTAATTGATGATTTTTTGAGGTGCTAATTGAAGAACTTATGAGAGTTCAGTTGTCATGGAAGGAGACATAGTAGCATTGGATAGTGATATACTGGAGGGTGTTTTTTGTTACTTTTTTTCATATGATAATGGTAAAGAAGAATCATATGAAGTGGTTTAATAGTGTGGTATCAAAGGAAATGGAAAATGTTTTGTTGGAATGAGTATAATAGATTGATCTTATAGGATGGACGTCTTCCATATAGAATAAGGCTCCTACTCACATATATGCTGGAAACAGAAGTGGACGAACAATATTCAAGATGGAATGTGTGAATATTATTTAAGAATCATAGAGAAAAATTTAATTCATTTTTCTGAAGTTTGTTATTTTTTCTACAAAATATTGTTGTATCATATTATCTACGTGTGTAGAATATGAACTATTAATAAACTATAGTTCTATGAAAGTTATGGACATTCCCCTACATTTTGAAACCAAAAGTGGATTTTTTCTTTCAATTGTTTGTGTGGATTTGTGTTTTCTCCAAACAATTCCATGGACTAGATACTCTTATTGAGTAGTGAATATTGTAAATACCTATGTTCACGTGGGTACTCTTGTTTATTATTTTAATGTGGAGTCAATTCTCACTATCGGGAGGTGCAGGTTGTTTCTTTTGTATGAAAACATATAAGGAAAAGATCATGGATTTGACAATCCCTCACTCAGTGATCACATATATACCAATTGTTCCTTTTAATTTCAATTAGAAATACCCTTCAGTTCATTTACTCTTTTTTTATGTTTGATGAAAATGAACGTTATCCTGGATTTTTAGAACTCTATTAACTGTACTAGTTTACTATCATCAATTTATTAAACTATCATATATAAATGGATGGAATGATACCCTATATACTATCAATTGTATATGATTCTCATTATGATGATATACATGGTTTCCCTCCACTAGTTGAGGTGAATTCATTAATATCAAGGGATAAGGATATGGAGAATGTTGGGTGAGCCCAAAATTATATACATTCATTACTCCCTGAATGTGAATTCCAATGGTTTAATGGAATTGTAATAGCTAAATTCATATGAGACAATTTTGAAAATATTTAAGAACAAAATAAAAAAGTGACGGAATAAATGTTGAAAATATGGATATCAATGTATACAGATTTTAAAATATGAGATTATTTATATATTAGTTACTTCATTATATGGTTGCATGGAACTATAAGAACCATAAAATGTTTTCATTGTAATTTATAATATTTACCTATTATTTAAAAGATTCTAGGAATTCCTCTTCACAAATTCAATGCTAAGATATCTTTATCAAAATATAGAGATAAAAAGTATTTATCAATGGATCACTTTTGATGCATCCTTATTAGTATGAAATAAGAATAGAAAATTATATCATGAATGAGATAGTGAAATATATCCATGAAAAATATTTCAAGGATTCCAAATACAGAAAATATAAGAAAATTTTAGTTGATAAAGAAGTCAGGGTCTCTAACACTGATGATGAATTATTTAAAAAATTGATGAATTTTTTTCATTGTTTTTTACAAAAATGAAGATATCGATACATAGAAGTAGAATGAAAATTTACTTCTAAAGTTCTTCAGTTATATAGATATTGGATATTTTTCGAAAAATTCTCCAAGACTACAGGAAGATGAAAATGGTCATAAAGATGAAAGAATGTCTAGCACTTTTCTGAAAATGAAGTTAAAAAATTGAATTCCTCTTCAAGAGTAATGGATAATATGTTTTGTAAATATTGAAATTTAGACTATTTATCAGTTATGAAGATGATTATGTCAGTGAAATGGAAGCTAAAAATATATTCATAATTATATTGAGTAGATTCTTATTGAAAAAGTGAATTAGGAGAGAATTTCTAGTGATAAAATAAAAATATCTAAAAAATAAAAGAAAATAATATTTATATGTAGTTTATTTTTATAAGTGAATTGAGAGAATGTATCTCAATGATTGTTAATTTTGAAAACAAGAGAAATAATTTAATGGGAGAATAACATTTAGAAAGAATTCACGTATATCTTCTTGATGAGAGTATTGATTTGACAAAGTCACTTTATGATGAGATAAATATCAATTTCAATCTTTAATAAAAGATAATGGTTAAGGATAACAAACTTGTTCTTATTCAAAAAAACCCAATAAATATGATTAAGGAATAAAGATCTTCTGAAACATGGTTTGAAAATTTTGTGAATGTTATTATAATTCTAAACCTCAAAAGGACAAAAAAAAATCACTCACATATGTTAAAAACAAGGTAAATTAATTTTTAGATAAAGAAGATTGTATATAATACCATATATATAGCCAAAAGAGGAGTTAAAAATTCTAAAAAAATTAAAGTGTTAAATTCTAATGAAAACATGGATAAATCCAGATACCTTATTATTAATGGGAATAAATATAATATGAAATTAACATTTCAGGAGGCTACTGAAACTATTCAAAAAATAACACCCATGGTTGATGGAAATAAAGATAATATAAAGAAGTTACATGGTACAATACAACATAATTTATTAAAATTAAAATATTATTTATATAGATATTGTGGGTCTTGTGGATGAATTGGAAATATATAAAAAACTATTTTGGTTAAATCTTATAAAATTTAATATATCTTGGTGGTACTATAGGTAGACTTTTAGGGGCATTCAACCCACTCAATAAAGATAACTTGAAAAATAAATCTGAGAATATATTTCATCCTTTGAAGAATATATGTGAATAATGTGATCATCCTTGACATCATTCTAATAGATGTATTTTTTGCTAATAACTGAAAAAATATATTTTATAAATCTGAAAAGATGAATTTTAATGAACAAAAATAAATGAAGAATGATTTAGTTATTGAAATTACTCTCAAGGATGTAAAAGGACAATAGATTGGAATGTTGGGTAGATGGTGTTATTCACATATTACTATATATTTGATATTTGTATGGAATGTAAAATATTTTAATCTAATGAATAGCTACTTTTGGAAATTATGATTCACTGAAAATCAAAGGCATTGGATCTTCAATCATTGGAAAAGAAAAATTGAAATACAGAAGAACTTTTTTTGTTGACTAGATGAAAACAAAATTATTTTGACTATTTCATACAATATTGATGAAAGTAACAACGTTTTTTATAAGAGATGTTGTTTTCAACAATATTGAAGTTGAAAGTGTTATAATGAGTAGAAAATAAACCAAGGGATATCCATTCCAAGTGGGAGATGCACAAGGATCATGATATCTAAGAATTATTTAATAAAATCCAATATAGCATAAAATGCATGGATATATATTACAAAGTAAAATGAACAAGAAAAAAATAGAATGTATTCCAGATATTCCTAACATGACAAGATTAAGAGATTTGTGTTTTTTGATATTTTAGAAAGGGATGTTTACAAACATAGTATATAACAAAGTTGAAATACATTCAATTAATCTATTAATTCCAATTCACTATGACATATTTGTTCTATAAGTGATAAATAAAAAATTTAGATTAGTAATTTATTTCCTTTATCAATTTTTTAATTCATATTTCATGTATTATATTTTTAAAACATAATATATTGTCTCCCAAAATATATAACAGTTTCTGATGATGTTCTAAAAACAAGTATGGATATTATATAAAGAATAATTGATGTAGTAATTGTGAAGAATAGAAAAATGGGATGTTTTAATAATATCTTGAAAATAATTACATTCTTTGTGAGTTTATTGCACCATAAATAACACAACATTATAATTTGGTTTAGTGAAGAAATATATGTTTGGTGGATGTGGATGATATGACGCTAATTAAAAAATATAATTCATGATTCTTTTGGGAGAAGATATTAGATAAGATGTTAATGTTAAAAATTGGTGTATCTATTCGAAACACCCAAATATGTCCCTTTATGAGATATGTTACTATGAGACCTCATGTTTTAATTACGTATTGTGTCTAAGAATCTCCTACATAATCAAATTCAAAGGTGAAAATATTTGGACGTTTTATCAAATATGTGTTGATGGAATCATTCTTGGATAACCCCCAAATGTTTGATGATAGAGGTGGTCTAATAAATAAATATGAAATGATTTTGATTATATAGATGAAAATGTCTTGGAACATTTTTATATAAAAATATCATAGTTATATAATGATGTTGGAGATGGTGAAGATGATGTTGTTACTAATATGAATTGTAACAATGTTTCTAATAAAAGTGATAATAATAGGCTGATTGCTTCCATCCAGAGCATCGATTTCCCCATCATGAACTTAATTTGGAGTGGGTGTATCACAAAATGAAAACTCCCAATGGTTCCATGGAATTCTGTCTACAAACCTTATGATGATAAGACTTTAGTCATCAACAATATTGAGGGTTTCAATGACTCATTGAAATATGGTTTTATCTGGAGGCTTATAAATGGGCACTCAAAGGCTCTTTGTTTCCTTAGATCCAGATTCAATCAAAGGCTTATGTCTGGGAACATTAATTACTTTAACACTTTAGTGTGGCCTTCCTTCAAGAGTATTTTCACAAAAATTTATGTTGACTCTCAATGATTGGTATATAATGAATCTTATCTTCAATTATAAAAATATGACAATATAGGGAATCACTTTATTAACATGGTTATGGAAGGGTAATAAAATCGTTATTTTGAATTATCAATTAATCATCATCATAGTGATATTTAAAGTATTTGGGATCACATTACCTATATTTTGGAAAGGTATTTCTGGTCTTCCAGAGGTGATTTCTGGGAATGAGAACCTAATCCCAGTTGGATTCTTTCCTCCAATGGGTTTTATAAGCATTCTGTTAGTAGCACATCAGAATTCAATTAGATGGGTTATTTACATAAAATTTTCCTGAAACCATCTCATTATTTTATTACATAGAGGATGGCTCACCAAAAACATCCAACTGATGAATTCCTGAAAATCTGTGGAATTTCTCTCTGCTATATCTGTCCATTGTTCCATAAACATAGAGAGGATGTGGATCATATCTTTCATAGTTTTGCAGCTTTCTCAGCATTGTAGAATGTAGTTTCTATCATTTGTAAAGTGTATCTACTTCATGATAACTCAAAATGTGATTTCATAAAAACTGGTCACCTCTAAATTTAACCCCACAAGTCTGGAATCTCATTCAGGATGCTGTGAAAGAGCTTATTCATATCATATGGAATGCTAGGAACAAGGCATTGCTTGAATTGCAGATTTTTAAATTTGGTGCTTCTTTTTCAAGCTTGATTGATGCGGTGTGTGAGAGGGAATACATGATAGGCACGTTTTTTCATAACTCCATACATGATTTATCTGTTCTTTCTGAGATTGGGGTTAAAGGAAAATTTCACCTTCCCATTGGCACAATTGAATATGTATGGTAGGTTTCTTTTCATGGATGGATTGTGATCAATTCTAATAGATCATCGAGGGGTAATCTGGTACCTTCTGGATTTGGATCTATCTTTAGTGATTATTAAGGTTATTCTCTTGGTTGTATTTATGGTTCATGTGGTATTACTTCTACCCATGAAGTATAAATTCTTGGAATTATTATGGCGGTTGAACAAGCTGAACAATAAGGTTATAAAAATATTTGGAGCGAGTGTAACTCTATATTAGTGGTTCTTGTCATCCAAACATTTTCTATACATCTCTCATGGAGACTCAGTAATCGGTGGACAAGTTTCCTAGACATTCTCTACTCAAGGGAGAATATTTTCACTTATGTATTTAGAGAGGAAAATTCACTGGTTGATGGTCTTTCCAATAAAGGTTTCAATGGTAATGATATTATTAGGTTGATCATATGTCAAGTGATATCCATATTTTTTTAAAGTAATAGTATTTCTAAATCTTATTCCTTTAGACTTATATGATATTTCTTTCTTTTTAATTTAGGGATCTGTATTTTCTTGGAAAGGTCTCAGTTTTTATTAAAAAAAGATGATATAAAAGATGAATATATTGACTCAATAATGTAAAAAGATTATAAAAAACTATGTTCATCACATCAATGATGGAGGGAACAACATTTGGTTCAAAATAACTTTTTTGATCAAGGAAAATAGATTTAAACTAGAAGAACATCAAGAATTTTTTCACATAATTACTTATAATATAAAGTTATGAAAATATATATTGATAGATATTTGGGGAATCAAGATTTTACTAATATAATGAATGAATAATTGGACCAAATTGAAAATAATGAGACATATAAACTTGTACAAATCTAACTGACAAGATAGTTATTTTATAAAATAGACCTTTTTGAAAAATGTTGATTCAAAAAGTTTATGTAATAAGAAACATATCATGATTGGTTTGTAAAATCTAGTCGTACATTGAAATTATTTCTTTTTTATTATAAATTTTACTAATATCATAACATAGAACCAATAGAATATTTCATAACATTTTTGCACAATGACGATGTAATATATTCAATATGGATGTTAAATTTGTTTTTCATAATAGAGGGATGGATGAATATGTTAATATTCAACAACCATGTATCTAATTTCATGGTTAAGATTAAAGTTATTTTTGTAAATTGATTAATTATTTCTTTTTATTAAAACATGAACTATGAGTGTGGTTCTCTTAATTGAATAATTTCTTGATAAATATGAAATTTAGAATGGGAAGAGTTAAAAACAACCTCTACATCAAATAAAATCAATATATATAACTCGTTGTTATTTTTTATATTGATGAAATTTTATTTTCAATGAATTACAAATATGAGTGTGAAAATTATGAAGAGAATATAAATATGTTATTTGAAATTTTATTTGCTAGGTGAGATAAAAAAACAATTCTGGCCTATAAATCACTCAAAAGAAAAGTTTCATTTTCTATTCTCAAGTGAAGTTTTCTATAGAAAAATTTAATATTATTGGAATGGGAGATTAAAAGACTACTTATATAACCATTTTAGTTTGATGTTTTTTTTCAAACATTTTGTAAAGGAAAGAATATTTATCCTAATGATTTTATAATGTTTATTGGTAGCCTGCTATATCTATAAACATTGAGGTCAAATATTGTGAATATTTTTACCCTTGGTTCCTAGAATAAAATTTCTAAAAAGGAGTGACATCTTATATATGGAAATATAATTCTCAGATATATCAAAAAATAATAATTTGGTTCGAAATATTGTATCATAGTAAAGATTGATCTATTTGGTTACATAGATTTAGATTGTATTGGATGGGATAATGATAGAAGATCCACATCTAGTGGTGTTTTCTCATTGAGAGAAATATGTGTTCATTGGAATATAAAAAGATAATTTTTAGTGACACATATCACTATATATGATAAGTATGTATTGTCCACTCATGGTGAATCATAGTTAATATGGATGAGGAAATGTTGGAATGTTTTTTGGTCAATGTGATGTTACCCCTTCCCTCATCTTGTGATAATCAATGTTCTATAAATATCACTATGAATCTAATAAAACATTACCAACATAATAACATTGATATTAAATATATCTTCATCGATGAACATGTTAGAAGCAAAGAACTAATGATGGCATTGGTTCATATTATGGACGATGATGATGATATCATCACAATAACATTTTTAAAGGGGACATTTCAAATGATTAAGTTGATCATGTTTTTTAAACCATAATATCTTAAAGGAAAATTTATGTGATGTAATTTCATTCTCTCATATTATATTAGGAAAGTATTTTCAATGGGGAAAATATGTGTCATAAATATATCCATCTATATATACATCACCTTTAATGGATGATTATATATTTTTAGGGAGTTTTTAAAAGGTGTAGGTTTTGATTCCATCACATGTGAACTGTTATAACATTTTTTGGATATGGTTGTGGTAACTTGTCTCTTACAATTTTGTAATATGTGAGAATGACATTAGTTTAAAAATTTGAAATAAAAATGTTAATATATGGGAATGTAAATATATTAAGAAATGTTTCCTAAATAATTTCCAAAGAGAATAATTGTATTGTGGTTAAATGGTTCTTGTTTCCAAGATCAAGTTCTGTCATATATGTTTATAATTTTTGGATAGTAATATATTACATTAGTATCAATGGTTTAATGATTTATATTCCATGGTTGGAAAAAAATCTAAAGGGGGATATTGTTGGGAAATAGAATCCTGGAGGTATTTTTTGAGGAATAATTTTGTGATGTAGGAAGAAGGTTTTATTAATTATATAATTTTTTATCCCTTATATGTCGCATCAAATTATTTTGAATTCCATTCATTGATTAGCAGATGGAGTGTAATGGATCATGACTAATAGGATGTTTCTAGTGGATAGAGTCCATCAATCAGAAGTTAGAATACATAGTGTGGTATTGAATGTTTATCCAATTATGATAAGAATTTTATTAGTTGGAGTTGTTTAGTCACATATGATAAGTGATTCTATAATGAGGTTATAAGAACAAAAACATCATGTTTGTATGAATGTATTCTTGATTCAATGTTATATTTGTGTGAATAAAGGCATTTTAGGAACATGGTTGAACTATAATTCATGAAAAAATTAATTGAAATTGAAGTTATTTCAAATGAATATCATTATGAAGTTTATCATTTAAAATTGTAAAAATTTAAATATAAGAAGTAATGAAGTTAGTAGATGATTGGATATAATTATCTGAGTCATTATATATAATTATCAAAATTATTTCATCATACATAGATCTAAATATAGTGTTCATTAGATATATATTTCAAATTAAAGTCATTGAATAAAAGTTTGTGAGGTTTGTAATTGGACTAAGCCTACATAATGGGAAAATATTAAAGTTTAGTTAATAGATATGTTGTTAATAAATCAATAGATTAATGGGAGTTTGATGAATTCATTATATATTTTTAATAAAATATATATGATTAGAGGAAAAATGTAAAGCATTCTAGGTTGACTTTTCTGAAATAAACCCCACAAAGGGAGAATGATAAAATAAGAACCATATGAGGTTATTAGACAGATGACACCAAAAAAAGATTTATTTTGAATATCTATCGATCAAATATCTTGTATCTCCATGAAGTTATTAAATTGTATGGCATTGAGAATAATATTTAATGCCACAATAATCATGAGGGAAGTACATGATTCCCCCCATGATTTAAGGAATATTTAATGAATGATTACAGAATTATTTTAGTATGTATTTAATAATATAATTGACTCTTAGCATTGAGTAAAATTAATGGTGGTAAATAAATTGAAATATTTTAGAGATATGTTAAACTTTTTACCTAGATCTTGGAATTTGATGTTCTCACTACTCCCTGTGTTTTTAAATAATCCTTACATATATAAAATGGAATTGTTTTCTTAGTAAATATTAATTTATTTTTTGTTGTTGGTTGAATTTTTTATGATTTTTCAAGTCAACTAAATATCTTGAATTTGATTAGTTTTAATGAATTTGGTCATAATGGAATAATATATAGTGATACTAGGTAGTGTTTATCTATCAGTTGGTATCAGACAAATAAGGTCATGAAGTATTGGATGAAGTGGATTAATAAAATGGCATTGATGGTAAAAAAATATAGAGTGACTAAAATCTGTTTACTAGCTAGACATATGCTATATTGGATGAAATTTAATTCTTACATCTATAAAATAATGTTAAGTGTAATGATAAAATTTAAAAGGTCTATTGTATAGAAAGTTCTTCCTCTAAAGTGGAGACATTAAACCATGATAGTAAAGGATCTTATTATTGTAAGAAATAATTATTATATTAAATTATATGTTTGATGACAACATAGATTTCAAATATACTATTGTTTTTATGAATGTAATGGATTTTCCATTATTGATTTAACTAGACAATGATTGTTATAGAGTGGTTGTGTGATCATGGATTATTTCTAAACCATTATAAGAAATAACAACTTTTTTCAGTAGTGAACCATCAGAATACATGTGTTACTTGGGGTATATTGTTTTATTGTTTTCTAGTTTACTGAATTATAAATATCATAATGTAAATTGTTTTTTCTTAAGTAATAAAAAATTAAATGAAATGCTCACATATTCACTCCCCTGCATCTTAGAGATCACAAAGATCATGATTGGTCCTTTAAACCATAAATTTATTTTCTCTATAAATAAATATCAAAACATTAAAATGATTCCTTTTAAATGAACATTCATGGTTTCGTCATGTAATTATATCAATATCATGGTCCATCATCCTGAACTCAAATTCAATCATAATAAAACAAAAGTAATACTTTAAATCCCCACTCCTAGAAATAATTTATATTTTAGAGAATTTCTTTGGAAACGTCCATTTATTTTCCATTTCATATTAAACCTATGTGGTCAGTGTTTTATCTTAACAAAACAGGTAAATAAATGATTAACCATCTAGTGGGATGAATATTAACAGGAGGATTTTTATATTATTAATAAATATATTTTAGTTCATCTAGTTTTAATACCAACCATGGAAGGAAATAAAACATTATTTGTATATTTTTTATGGAGTGATATCATTGTTCATAGTTTTCCTAAATTAATTATATATAAAATAAGAATAACCTTAATACCTTAGTAGAACTATTTTGGAAACTAATATTTGAAAGATGGATATCTAAATAATTTCTCAAAACTGATCATTTCCACACAAAATCATTTATACCATCTACAAAATCATCATATCTTAAGAATCATTCAAATTGATCCACATAAATAAATCATTGATTAAATGATATTGAATGTATTATTTTCGATATAATTTCTCTTACATTAAAAATTAAATATCTTTTTGGGGCCTAAAAAGAGATAAAATAAAAATCAATATTATGTTTCCTACCAGTGAACCTTTTCTAAGAGGATTGACATATGGAAATATAATTCCCTAACATGGATGGTTTCTCCATCAAAGTTACTCCAAAAACCTGAGAGATTTACATTAATAGTTCATCATAAATCCTAACCAGAAATAGGGTATAATATCCAAGACTCAATTATGTTTTTTTGGGGATTATGTTTATCTCCCCAGTAAGTGTACTCTTCCCCACACATTCCCACTTTTAGATGAATCCAACAAAAATAAGGTAATGTACCAAGCCCTCATTATAATCCAAAATATATCTATATTGATACTAATTATTATCTTAGATGTCAAACATGAATCATATCTAGTGATAAAATAGATCAATGGGGAGTAAAAAATTAAAAAGGAGTATTTGATACCCCTATATATTATATATGAGATTTCATTATAAGGTTTATCCCAAGATAATTATTCTAAAAAAATTTACTTTCAAAATATGATAATGAAATTACAGTATCTAATATATCCACAAATCTTCAGAACATAGTCTATGATGTGGTAGTAATCCGTATTTCTCACCAAATAATGGTTTGAACATTTTTTATTATAGATATAAAGGAAATAAGTGAGGTTGACACAAATTTTTTGTAGGTTATATCTTATTCATCATCAATTATGGTAGCAAACAACTAGATATCTCCCACAATATAATTCCTTCAAAATGAGATTATTTCATTAGATAATAATGGGATGGAGAGAATTCACTAATGAGTGATACTTTTTTAGTATATATTGACTAGAATTCATATAAAAACCTTTATAAAAAAATATTTGATGATTTATTTCTCATATGAATTTATGGATATGTGACCACCACTATCATGAAGGATGTCAGTTTGGGATCCCATGGTTCACATCAAATAGGAACAATTCTCTTATATCAAATTAGAAGACCTCAATATTATCACTTTTCAATGATGAATTACATCCCGGAATTCACAATAGAGAGTAATACATTCTAGAAACATGTTAAATTCTTCCATTAATCCCCATAGTTATTTCATATTACAAAATACCCATGTCCATTAAATATATTTGTAATATATTTCTTGGTTCCTTACCATCAATCCATTGTTAGGTACTTCAAATTGATCCTTATTTATATCAAATTCTTCTCCAAAAATTTATATGTAATAATTATAATCTAATTTACGATAAATTATATGATCATTTATGGTAAATTTAATGTCATAACATAATTTTCAGTCCCACAAATTATTTTTATATTTAGTGGTGCCAACTTATGTGAATCTAGACTATATTAATTATATTATGAATACGACATCTAGTCTACTAATTCTTCACAAAACCATATCATTATGAATCATTGGATAAAGAAATTTAATATGTCTCCATAAAAATACAATCATGAAATTGTTTAAAATCATAAAAAATATTGCCTAGATAATATTTTTACTTATTGTATGGTTATATTGCTACTTATCACAATTTCATGAATGAAACCACATATTTAATCATCAGTGGAAAAAAAATCTATCATTGAAGTTCAATTTACATAATTGGAAAAATCTATTATTCATTGGTGGAATGAATATGAATGGTATAACATCTATTTGGATGAATTATATTTTATTTATTATAAAATGTTATATGCATTTTACAACCATTAAGTTCATCAGATTCACTTAGTGTGATCATTTGATAGGAATATTTTTTATGTTCATTTATCAAAGTAAAATTTTCATTTTTCGTAATGACACTAACAAAAATAAAAATTATATTATTAAATCTAGTTCCTAAATGATTTATTTCTTAAATAATATATAAATTCAACACTAATTCTTAATACTCTTTAATACCCATGATAGAGAGTGTATCACACATCCTCTCAATGTGAGATTCTTTAAGAAGTAATTCACATATATTACATTAGGTTTGTAAAAGTTCTTGTCACGTGAGCATAAATTGAATGAAATATGGTATTGACTATACAATACTAAAATGTATGCTCAATGTTCCTTACCTCATGACCACAAATTGCACGGCACTACGTCCTCATCTAATGGCTATAAAATGCACAGAACAATTTTCCTTCTCATATAATCAAAATATATTTGGAGTCGTTTATTTTTTATAAGATATTTTCAATATATAATATCCAAAACAACATAAAAGTTTAATTTTTATAGCCGCACCATTTAATTTGGGATATCATATTTGGACCAACAATGGGAAATCATATTATAACACTTTTCTAATAACTATGTGTTGTTTGATTCATTTTTTTAATGATACATAGTGATGTATAGATGTCTTAACCTAGGACCAATCCTGAGTTCCTCTGTTATTCCATTCATAATTTTACCATATTGGTATAAATATTATCAATTTTCCTTTGGTATCACGCTTCCAATCTTCTCACTAATGTATTATTTCTGGTTAATTCACCACTCCCATGAAATTGACCAAGATATACATAGAGACTTTATAACTAAGAACTATGTGTTTCTTGGTTCTTTTTCCTATATCATACATAATGAAATCCTAATCAATTTTCACAGACTTAACCATAATCCTTCATTTTAACCTCATCCTTTATTTCACCATAGTTTTGAGACATTTCTTTATTAACTTTGGATTTATTTCCACATTCACCGGGTTAAATTTTCATACCATTCTATTTTCGAATTCACATGATCCAAATCAAGACCAAGACCCCCATCTATTATAATTATGTGTGTATTTTTCCTACTATAGAATTACATGTAGTGACATATTGGTCACTAATCATAGACCTGATAAAATATTCTCACCTTTACCACCATCCTTACTAATGGGATTACTATTCATGTTAAAATATCCACACTTTCCGTATAATCATATACCATTTGATGATAATTATGTTTTTTATAATGAATATATATATAAATTCATTCATAGAAATTGGTCTATTATCAATTCATTTTGTTTTTTCATACCTTTTCATTGTATTTGGATAATCCATTTTATCTTTATATATGATATTGTATATATAGAGACTCCATAACATAGAACTATGGGTATCTTGATTAAAATTATCATAGGATACATAGTGACATACCAATCACTTATCTAAGAGACAACTGAAAATTCACATTCACTTCCACTCATATTAAAACACTTTTCAACAACCCAATATGATTGGTTTTGAGTCAAAGTATTTCATCAAACATTTGAGATTCCTTTTAGTATATCAAAATTTATATATCAATTAATTATATTACTGAAAAACATATATGGTTATTGGAAATTTATTCATATAATTTCAAGGGACCCCCATGGTATAATAACCATATATACAATACATATCCATCCTGCCTATAAAAAACCTAGGGGATGATTTTTTTTAGAGGGAGAAATACTATTACCATAAAATCCTGCAGTATCATTATTGTGGAAAACGTCACTCGAATGTTTATAATATCCATCAATAATAATTTTTTTAGTAATGGATGAATTTTTTCACCTTTTAAAAATGGTTACACACAATCTTAGTTTGTAAGTTATCATCTCAAATTTTTAAATCAAATATCATAACCTATCATTTTCATTACTGACTATCTTCTATTAAAAAGTTTTGAATTATGTTTTTTATCAATCCCCAACATAGTTTTTTGAACCATTCACATTAATTTTATTTATACGGTTACTAATCTCACCTTAAAAATCATGAAAATTGTTCCATTATTTTTATATATAAAACATTACATTTATTTCAAAATCAATGAACATAAACTATGATTTATATTTTTGTAATATAATTATGACCTAAAACCATATGAAAATATTATTCATGATTATATATCAGCATTAAATCATTTTATTTTGAGATAAATATGCCTCCCTTGATAGATATGATACCAATGTGTTGGTAAAAGTTATATAAATTTAATGTTTAGATATTTGTTCGTCATATATTCAAGACTTTATTCTCAATATATATTTTGGTTTAGGCACTATAACCATAAAATATTTATGGACCTCTTATTGGGATATTTATTTCATCAATATTGGGTCATAGAATTCACATTGGTCAACTTCTACCCATACCCAAGATATTTATCATCACATTAAATTTGTTAAAAGAAACATATCCTTGAACTTAATGCATTTCATTATGGTATAAGTAATATAACCTTGAATTAATTATAATATTTACATTGAGTTTCCACATCTACTGTTGGGTCCATTATTCATGTCAAGTCAATTTTTACACAATCGAAGGATATTACATGTAAAATTTAGTCAAAGAGACCTGATCTCGAATATCATCATCCTCTAGTATTTTATATGATGGCTTTAATTTAGAAGAAAAAACATACATGGGGACCATAAGGATGAAATCCCATAATGGAAAACCCTATAAGAGTTTTATATTTATCTCACTATGACTTTTCCTTTCATGTTGTAGGGAAAAGTATCAATGAATTTTAAGAAGGGAAAATATATTATGAACTATCATTCAACCATGTAAAATGTCAAGTTACTCTTTCTGGTTCTATAAATGTTCCAAAAAGATGGATCCACTTTCAATTTGATGAAATTATTAGTATATAAAGTGTATATGAATTCAATAATGATATTATTATGGGGATCGTGATACCTTCCTAATAATTAAATGACCCCTGAAAACCCCCTCTATAGTTTTACATATAATGGCTCATTCATCTGAAATATCCAAATGGAATAACCTATGATCATGTTAATGAAATATAAATTATGTAACTAGTTTTCCTTTATTCTTCTAATAACAGAATTCCTAGATGAAATAAAACCACTCCTACCAATTATATTATAGTTCATCATGGGCCTTTCTGTAAGTACACATGAAACGTATCTCGCTAGATGATACATATATATGAATATATTCCTTAAAATACAACTGGTTTATTTAGTATTATCATCAATAAATCAAAATTATTATATTATAATATACATGAATTCACATTTATAAAAAATTTTATGGATTCAACTATAGTATTTTTACACTTGGTGTGTTTTTGTAGGTTATTAAGAACAAATATTCAAAATAAGTGATATCTAAAAAATCTGCAGTGGTTCTATGGGAAACTTATGTTAATAAATAATTAAATGGTTAGATAGAAACAATTAAAAATTAGTTCCTCTCATGGATTATTGATCATTTTTTATGAAAATACAATTGGTTGGAAGACATTTTCAAGTCACATTGAATTTAATTTCAAAGATGAATCATGGATTTCACTATGTCATAGAAAAAATGATGATTGTTTTCCAAAATCATGACCTTAACCTCTTAATCATAATGTAGTTCTTCTTCCCTTATCGAAGCCTCTGTTCACTCATTCTTGGACTCCTCATCAAATTTCTCTAATCCAACACAACCTTATTTTCTATAGCCAACTATTTATGTTGAGTGTTCTCTGCAATTTTTACTTTACCAATTTAAGTGTTTTTATTATAATTTCAACATTATATTGTGTGATTATTCATCAACCCCTATAGTCTTCATTTTTTTTAATCAAACTAAAGAATTATCCCTTAAAATGTTTGATAAAACATCCTCTACATTATCTGATGCATCAATTTCACCCTTCAAAATAGAATGGATTATGAGTTTATGTAATTAATTATATTCTAGTCTGAGGAACATGTGTTATAGATTTATTTATGGTTATATAGATCTTCAAGAGGTGACTCATTAATTAGACACCAAATTCTTATTTAAGTCCAATAATGACAAATTGATTGAAATGTGATAGACTATGGGACAAATTTACAGTTTATCACAGGGACTAAAAACATACCTTATGACTTGATTTCTTAATGGGAAACTGTTTTTTGTATTCAAAGGGTATGATAGAGCCTATATAATCAAATAATATAAGTCATTAAATGACTAATATTATAGATCATTTTACTCATGAACTTTTATTATTTTCAATTAGGTTTGGTAAATCATTGTTAATATAAAATGTCAACAAAATGATTTTAAAATTAATAGAGATCAGTGCTAATAATTTCCATCACCTGTTAGAATAATAACTTCTCCCATCTTTAATAGTTCTCCATCCTATGAAAAAATAATATCTTCTCGAATTGAACTCTATGTTGAATCATTGGCTATATTTATTTCTCCTTTAATCACGGTCCCTTCTAATGGATCCAAAGATATGGATCATAAACCTAGATTTTATACTCTTTGAATGATATATTTTAAAGATATTCACATGAATAAAAATTATCAATTTTAAATTATTCATGAATTATATAGATGAAAATGGATAGAGTATAAAGGGATATAATTTCCTCTAAATCATCATTTACTACAGAGATGTCTAATTCATAATGTTTGGAAGAGTATCAAAAATATAGTAAGATATTTTCTATTATGATTAGTTTAATTTCAATATAAAACAACACATTTATGACTAGGCTAAATCCCATTATTCCGTAGAAATAATAAATAATGGTTATGATTTATAACCTAGTAAAATAATAGTAATTATTTTATCTTAGACAACAGATGCTTCAAATCCCAAATGTTTTGGAATTATATATAAACAAATCAATGTGTAATAAAAAGATGATAAATAAATAAATTAATATATTTAAATTCAGAGAAACCACATATTTATTAAAATATAATTCCAGTCATATTACTAATACTACAACACAGAAGATCAAAAATTATTGTTCTATTAGGTAATTAGGAACATTACATGACCTCGAAAATAGGGGAATCATTAGTATAATTCAAAATTTCTTTAACATTCTCATAATATTCCTTCATTCATTAAATTTCATGGGATAACCTGGGGATATACATAAGAAAGGGGTGATCAATAAATCATATTTAGGGAATATAAATATAATCACATGAATAAATTATTACATATAAGTCAATTGAAATTTCAATGTGATATAAAATGGGTGTTAATCACAAATATGAACAACGAGGAAAGATATAGAAAGATAACAAAAAGACAATATGGTAATGTGAAAAAAATTAAACATAAAATCATAAGAATAAGTCAAGGTTAAAAACCATGAAATCATAAAATAATGTTCTTAGGATAAACTCCCATTATCCCTACATGGAATCTCATCGACTAAAACATTACCCAATGTATGGAGATATATTTTGATGCACCCATCATAATCATATTGTGTACATGCATAAACATGCCACATAGATTTTATAACATAAGAACATATTTCATCACATTTAATTCCATGATAATGTATTGTGGAATAAAAAAAATGAATTACCCCAAAAAATAAGTAAAGTTATTTCTCAGTGAATACCCTTGATTGGAAACTACAATGATATTCACAACAGAAAGGATTGACATTGAAAAATCACAATGAAATTTTGGAAACATAACAACATTGCATAAAAGATCATAAAATGATTTAAAGAGAGATAAAGGAGTATATCATCATTTTGACATTAAATTTAAAATAATAGGGATGTATAAAAATATATCATCACATTATGAATTGAAAAAAATGAATAATATGACGAAGATTCTTGATTAAATAGGATAAAGAGAGGCTCTTTTACCTTGAGAGAATGATTCAAAAAGCATGGGTAGATTATTGAGAGTTTGGGGGAGCGTTGGGGAGACATTATAGTGGTGATTTAAGTGTTATGAATTTATCCATGGGTTTTTAGTGAAGAGAATCATAGATAGGGTGGGGATATATAGGAAATGATAGAGGAGTTCCTTATTATAACCCAAAAATAAGTTTTTGATTCAATAATATAATTTAATGAAAACCAAAAAATTGATTTTGGAGGAAGGGAGTCACGTTTGAAGTGAATTTCATTTAAATCCTGAAAATATAATATTGATTTTGGAGGATTCATAAATGATTTATGAAATTTCTCAAATAAACTAAAAATTGAATTATTTTAAATGGAAAATTTATATTCATTCAAGTATAGCTTTTATAAATAATTTTAAATCAGTTTTGGACCATTATGATGTCATAATACACAAAATATATTTATACCATATTTATGTTTTTCTGAAAAATTAGACAACTTCAGAAAATTATGAAAATATTACTATTAGAGAATTTAAAATTTTTGATTCACAAAATAATAGTTATTTTGTATAAATAATATTATATATATTTAATTTTTTATGTTCAAAACATGAATCATCATTTATTGAGAAATTTTTGGTTTTTGGAAAAAAAAATTGAACCCCTAAAAAAAGTAATTTTCCATAATATAAATTATACATTATTTTATATATAATGAAAATTAATTTTTTTATATATTTTAATTAATTAATTTATTAATTTTAAAATTCATGAATTAGTCAAAAATAAATGTTTTAATACATATTTCATATCACGCAAAAATTGGATTTTTGTTTTATCAAATCAATAAAAAACTTTGCAAAGTAACAACAATAAGAAGTAAATATAATCATTATTATTTTGAAAATACATTATAAATATTTATATTATTAGTGTCTTGATACCATTAAAAATATTACACTAGTAAACTCCTTAAGGGTAAGGTATGATATGGTGATATTTTCATGGGGTGGTTTGTTATACAATGTTTGGGTCACGATCTCAATGGGCTTGAAATTTCCACATAAACTATTTTAATCATGATTTAGTTGTTTGATATATTCTTTTTAGTGGTCAATTTATAATCCAAGGGATTTAATATCCTTCCTAATATCTAATAAATTGGATTCAATGGCTACAATTCTAGTAGATGAATCCATTCCTTATTTTTCCTATGTCAATTAGATTTCTCATAACCCTAAATGTATATTAGTCATATGATCACTAATGAATGACTATATTATCAATGCTTAATATTTATAATGGAATTTTAACTTCTATGGAATACAATAAAACCAAATAATTGAATTTTTTTCTGTTACAATATATGTGAATTTAATTCAACCCCAAAGGGAATATTATTTATAAAATTTCAGGTCATTCTAATTATCCCCCTTCAGAAATTTCACGCAAAAGAGTTTCATTTGACACACTAAAATAGATAATGTCAATTGAGTTTCATTACCACATATAGTCCCCATATCCCTTATTTAATATTTTTGATTCATTGAAGATCTTTGACTAGGTGTATTTTACTATTTTTTAGAACATTGTATCTACAAATATAATAACCTCACTAGCTACTCCCCAAATGAAAGATCATTATCTAATGGTACCAGCTCTGGATTCAGTATATGTGGGGGTCTTGTATGTATATCCTCAAGAGGTATACATGAAAAACATAATGTACTTGAAATTTATTAGCTTGGACTGATATTTGATAGGTTACCATTTTGATGTTATCAAGTATCTCAATGTAGATGATGTATCTTAGAATTTGCTTTCCCTTCATCTGAAATATTAGGAATTTCTCCTAGGGAGATATACATAGGAATACCATATCAAGAACCACAAAATAAAAATCTAATAGTATATTTTCAACATAAATATTTTTTTCAATAAGATAATACATGATGCGAAGACAAATTCTCTTGAAGTTTCCACCATTTTCTCAGCCATATCAAGAACTAGTTTTTTTCTTCCCCATATTCATCCTAGCATATAGGTTTTCTTAATATCATAACACAATTGGATTTATAGTGAAATTTTTTAATTTTAGATTGGAAAAAATTATCTTATGAAAAATCGGATAGAGTATGTTGTTGATCCCATCCCCATTTGAAGTAAATTCATAATGCTCTCACCATTTCAATGAGTGTTTATATTGTTTACTCATATAGGAAATCATTTTGAGGGTGATACTCATTTATGAGATAAAAACAATATTAATGTAATGCTTTGGACTATTCCCAAATATGAAGTCAAACCTTGGGTCATGATCAAATCCAATTGATAGTGATGTTCCATATAGCCTCATCACTCTCCTAATATATATCATTCCAAGTTGATTTGTGAAGAGTCCTATCAAAATGAAATGATTTTGGTATAATTTTTAACACAATACGCCACAAAAAATATTTCATTATGAAACTTTGAAGTCTTCAAAAGGCTAATGTCTATGGTTATATTTTCCCATTTTGATGTAGTTATGGGTAATGGTTGCATCATCCCCTGAAATGTTTTCCTTTAACCATTCACTTGAAGATATGTGAGACACATTGATGTAAATGTGATGATATCATTATCCACATTGCCCCTTAATTGTTTTCTTAGGTTTCTCGATACATCTTTCTGCTTAGTGGATAGATATAGAAGGTCAAGCAATGTGCATCATACAAGATGCTTATAACCCAAATCTTACAGCTCCATATTTATTAATTTTGAACTCTTAGGATAAATTTTCATATATATTTTACCTTTTTTCTAAATTTCTACACAAACTAATTGAGCATCCATTATCTTCCATATAATGGATGGTTGATAAAACATTTGGGAAAGAATTGATGATGTTCTGTACTTTATGATTCATATATCTATCTATTTGATGCCTAAGAAAATCATATCTTTCTAAATTCCCATTAATAAAAAAAATTTCACTTCCATTCTATATAGAGAATCAACCACTTTATTCTATTTCCAAGGTTGATAGTGGATTGAGAATTCATATTCCTTAATCAGCACTGACCATATGTACCAATGTATATTCAACTCGTTTTTTGTGAATATATAATTTAGGATCTTATGATCCATATATATTTCACACTTCTCCCAAAAGAGTTAATGAAACCTAATTTTCTATGTGAATATTACTATGTCCAACTCTATATCATCTGTTGAGTAGTTTTGTTCATGAATATTAAAATTCCTTGAGGCATAGGCTATCACTTTGTCAGTATACATTATTAAACAACCCAAAACCTTCTTCAAAGCATCACTATATAGAAAGAAAAATTTTCAACCTGTGGGTAGAGAATATACGAGTACAATGATGAGCCTTTTTTTCTACTCCTGTGATTTATATTTACATTCATTATTCCAAGAAATGTTGATTCCCATCCAAGTTATCTTTTTATAGGATTTTTAAAATGTGATAAATTTCATACAAACCAGTGATAATACCTATTCAGTCCAATGTAATAATGGATATCATTCATAGATGTTTTTCTTGACCTTCATTCAATTACTTTTATCTTATGTGGTTCCCATAATATCCCCTTACTTATGATAATATGCACCAATAATGAGTCTTCCTTCATCCAGGACACACATTTTATATGCATGGCATAAATCTTCTTCTTTTTGTATGTTCTTTATAATAGTTTTCAGATTCTTCTCATATTCCACCTTGATTTTGGAGGATAATATAATATCATATATAAATAATAACATAGTTTTTTGAGATAGTCTCAAAAGTTTCTATTCATAAATTCTATAAATATTTCTAGAGCAGTACTAGTTCTGAATATTATTACTATTAACATTTTAATTCCATTACCATTTATAAAAATAAATCTTGGGGATATCCACCTTATTCATCCTTACATGATAATACCATGACCAAGTATCTACCTTGGAGATGTATTTGGATCCATGTAGCTAATCAAGCTATTCATCAATACATAGATAATGATACTTGTTCTTTACTTTGATCTTGTTGAGATCATGATAATCAATGAAAACACTCATTGAACAATATTTCTTCTCGATGAAGAGGACCGGTGTACCCCATGGGGAAGTACGTGGGTGTATGAACCCTTTACCCAAGATTCTCTTATATATTATTATTAATATCATCATGTTCCACAACAACCATTCTATACAAATTCAGGTATTTTGAAATATAAACTTGTATAATCTCGATTGAAACTCCAACATCTCAGATAGGATGAGGACCATGGATTTCATCAAGAAAAACATTTTTATATTCCCTCGCTATTAGCATGATATCAATGCTTACCTCTTATGTAGACTCAATCATTTATTCTAGAAACTCAAATCATAGGGAAATAATATCCATTCTTGAGATGTTTTTGCTAATGAATATTCTTCCACCTCCTTGAACTTGTATAGAATCATGTGATGATTTACGATACAGATATTGATTTCCAATTTGGATATTTTATATAGGTTATTTCTATGGAATTCCTTTCTATACCAAAAATTTAATCAAATTATACTAAAGGGAGTATTAGAAGGTTTTATTAGAATTTTAGCACCAAATATTGATAAGGGAGGAGTCATATACTTTAGATGTAATAATTTCTCTATTTTTTATTTTTCACTAAAATCTATAGTTCCATAATTTTTGGTGTTATTTAAATTGTTATACTAATATTGTTAATTATGAAAGAATGTGTAGAACTAGAATAATTTTTTTTATCTATTTTGGAATGAATAACTAGAATACTTATCATCACTTCATTATCGAGATCCACCTTAGTGGTTTTGATAACATTTTATTTCTCCTTCTTCCTTGGATGTTATGGGTGTTTATTATCAATGAAACAAATTGTTTTAGGGATATGGTTCACATAGTGTCCCTATTCCATATTTTTGAAACATTGGATAATAGTATGAGGGTTTACAAGATCATTCCTAAATTACATTACATTGGTGGGTTTCTATGACCGACAATCTCTAGCTAGGTACCATTCCCACCTAAATCTAAATCATTTCTTCATACCCCATTGAAATTTTTTGTGGTTCTTCTTTCAACAATTTTTAAAAGTTCTATGTTGAAATTTCTTACCACCATTTGATTAATCTATCACACTACAAGAATTTAAATCCTATTTTCAATTTTTATCCCTATTATACCCTTGAGATTCACTGATATCCATTTTATCTTTGAGGGCACATCTAATATTTCTCTTATAACAATCAATGTCACAAATCGGTATGGATTTTTATAGACTTGGTTTTATGCCACCAAAGAAGAAGTCAAAATTTTCATTTGAGGGTAATGATAGTGTTATAGGATATCACGAATGTCTAGTGAAAATTTACCCATACTCTCTGATGGATTCATCATCATTTTGTTTATGAGAAAGAAAATCACATCCTATTTTATATTGGAGTGTGCAAGGAAATTATTTGCCAATTGTTTTCCCTAATTTCATTCCTCCCCATTTCATGGTAATATTTTGTTAGATTTGTATTATTAATCACATTCAGAAACTGACTAGATTCTACCACTATATAATAAATAACCAGTATAACATTCTATTGCTCAGAACATTTAACGATGGATATGATATTGTATATTGATTTGATCCATTGTTCTATAATTAAGGTACTGAATGATACATTGAAATTTAGAGGCCATTATCAATTAAAGGTCTCAATTTCTACTTGTTCATTCTTAAGTGGATTAAGTTATTCCTAAATATTCTGTTTTTTATTCCAAACCATAATAAACTGAGAGAGTTTCATCACAATGTTCATGATTCCTTCTCCCATCGGGTTGGGAAACACATTTGGGCATTCAACACATTTCCATTTTCAGTGGATTTTTAATCACTTCCTCTTATTTTTTAACATTATCTAGAATAAATGGAAAATTTTGGATGATTATTTTTAAACTAGTAAAAATATAAACAATAATCCAATAAAATTAAAGGAGTAATTAATAAATGACGTTTATTCCATAACATATGAGTTTCTAGGATAAAATCTATATTATCCTTGATCTGTTTCCTAATATAGAATCTTATGGAATTTTTTTCACCGTAATAATGGTCGGTTATATGCTTGTAAATTTACTAAAGAATATCTATTGGATGTTTCAATCATGAGGTGCAGAATGTGCCATTTTTTGCACCATTTCCTAAACGATTCTAGCTCATTACGGGGATTTCAAGTGTCACCCCTAGGTACATCTATTCCCAAGACGCATCCACCTTTAGTATCCAGAAATTGATTTAATTTGTTTAGAAACTAATTAATATATAATTTATGAAAATTTACAGATCATAAACGGTGTTTAGTTTTATCCCTAAATATTTCTCTAGAGTTTCCCTATCGTAATCCTAAAAGTAACTAAAACTCCCTATGAAACCAACATTGACAGACATTGTTTTTCATATATAATAATTCCATTTTTAGTACACATAATGAGACGAATAATATAGAAAATTACAGTGTTTTTATGTAATTAGTGCATTACCAAAAAAATTATATAGGGGGTACATCTACATTATTGAAAACATCATTAACATGATCATAATATTCCTTCATTCTAAAAACTGTATGGGATAACTGATGGACAAACATAAGAAATGGGTGAGTTTTAAAGCCACGTAAAGGAATAAAAAATGCATAGGATGAATAAATTATTACATCATATACAATATAGATTTCAATTGTACAAAAAAGTGGTGAAAATCATAAATATGAACAATGAAGAATTATATAAAAAGATAACATGAAGGTAACACGAGAATCAAGAAACAAAATCAAACATAAAATCATAAGCATAATTTAATGATAACCATCGCATCATCATAAAATAATGTTCATAGGATAACCTCTCATTCCGTATACATGTATTCTCATGATACCTAACCTTTTCCCAAGGCATTGGAGCACTATCTAGGTCCAACCATCATAATCATATCGTGTACATACATAACTGTGACACATATATCATATAACATGAGAACATATTTCAACACATTTAATTCCATGATTAAAATTTATTTAATAAATAAATGTATTTAACTAATAAAATATGAATAGTGGTGTTCTATTGAATGTCCATAAGTTGATATAACAATGGTATTCACCACACAATGGGTTTTCATGTATAACTACAGTGAAATTTCAGCAGCATAACGATAGTACATAACGGATCATAAATGGTTTAATGGGAGAGAAATGGGTATAAAATAATTGTTAAATCAAATATAAAGTATTATTATTGTTTAAAGACATATTCTTTCATTAGGAATGGAAAATAAAATTTATAAAAGAAAAAAAATTCATGAATAAAAATGACAAGGAGGTGAACCCTTATCTTGAGAGGGTGATTCCTAAAGATTGAGATGATCTTGTTGAGAGAATGGGGGAACCTTGGAAAGAATATTGGAAGGTTATGGTTGAGTAGGTACGTTATAAAATTCTATTTAGTGAATATGAATGGGATTGTGGGTTTTTTATATAGGAAAAGTGAGGGGATTTCTTTATTATCTCTCAAACCTAGGTTATGTACTCTATATAATAATGTCATAAAAAACCCATCCCCTGGTTTTCCACATGTTTTATATCAAATTAAAATGTATTTATTTATTTTATAATTATAAGAACTGAAATTTATAAAATATTACCCATAGTTATTTGGATGTGATTCATAATTATAAAAATTGTGTTTAAAACCATAAAATATAATATAGGTTTTGGGGGATTCCTAATGGATTTATAAAATAACTCAACTAACCTTAAAATAAAATGATTTTAAATTGGAACCATATATTTGGTCTTTTATAAATTTTATATATTTTATTACATCACGTTTGGGTCATTATGATGTCTTAAAACATGATGTATATTTATACCATATATAGTATTACCCCAAAATATGAATGTATCATAAAATTAAGAAAAATTCACAATTTGATAATTTTTACTAACTGATTGAAAAAATAATATTTATTTTATAAAAATAATTTCAAAAATAATTGAATTTTTACATTTAATACAAGAATCAACATTTGTTGAAAAATTATTGGGTTTTTGTAATAATATTTTTTGAACTCTTAAAAAATTACATTTGTATTAAAAAATATTATGTTATCATTAATATTTAGTAAAAATTATTAAATTGTATTATTATATAAAATTATAAACATTTTTTAAAATTCTAGATATCAGCAAAAATAATTTTTTTTATTGAATTTTAATATTACATAGAAATACAATTTCTGTTTTAATGAACCAAGATAAAAATAATTCAAAAATTAAGAAAAATATGGATTAAATATAATAATTATTATAAGGAAATTAATATAAACATATTTATTCTATTATGGTATTTATAGATATCAATTTATTACAGTAGAAACATTCCTAAGGGTAAGGCGTTCGAAGGTGAGATTTTTTTAGGGTGGTTCAACATACCTAGTTTGGGTTGTGATCTCGTTGAGCTTGATATTTTCCTCTAAATGGTATTTTCTCATGATTTTGTTGTTGGATTTCATATTAGTACTGGTCAAGGTAAAATCCTAGTGATTCTATCTCCCAAAAAATATCCAATAAATGGGATTCATAGGGTACAATTCAACAAGATGAGGTCATTTCTACCTTTTCCCATGTCAATTGGATTTACTATAACCCTATTTTATACTAATCACATGATCAATATAAAATAGATCTATTATCAATAGTTAATATTCTTAATGTTAGTTTAGTTATGATAAGATATAAGAAAAAAAATAAGTACATGTGTTTTATGTAACCGTAATAGAGAATTTAATTCCCTCACAAAAGAAATCTTATTTATAAATGTTCAGGTTGGTGCATACAAGTCTAAGATTCACCTTATTTCTCAAAATACTATGGATTTAAAGGTTATAAGACCTCTACCAAAAACTAAATTCATTCAGGTATAGCTCTGTGTGTAGGTCCACTGGATTTGTTACTAAAAACAAACTCTTTGGAGTCAAGATTCGTAGTCCTAAAAAGCATCGTCGATGTGAAGGAGTCCTTCTTGACCCTATCAGTCATGTTTTTATGTAGTCTAATAATTGTCCCCCAAATGAATAATATGTAGGTCTAAAAATAATATAGTATTCTCATGCTCCTATAAAAGTAAATAAATATGATTATTGGAAGCATTTATAGAAACATGCTAAGTTTTAATAAGAAATGGTGTCACCCCTCAAAAGAATAGATTTGTTTAGTATACAATTAGTTAGCTATGTCATTTTCCTATAAGGAATCCTCATTACCCTCATACTCATTTTCATAAATATATGATTCAACACCCATCAGTACAAGTACTCAATATCTTCTAAATTAGTGATAATTTATGGAATTAACCATAGCCTAAAATTATTTCATATAATCATAGATATTTTAGGATGATCCTTCAAGGGTATGATATTGTAGTTCATTCTCCATTATTTGGAAAAATAATATTATATACCTATATAGAATCCTATATTTCATTTATAATGGAAAATATCTTCCAATAATAAGACTTCCTCCATTATTATAATAATTGAGAATTAATTGCGATTGATTCTTGGGTATATGCTATACTAGTGGAGGTAGATAGGTTGAAGTGCCTCAGTTTCATCCTAGTTAATCAATTGACAAGTGGATTTATGGACACGAAATTCTTATATATTTTCTTATCCATTTCATAATCCCACCAATCATTAGTATGAAAAGGTTGTAAAATATTAACAAACTACACTCAGCCTTTCATATTACAATGAGGTTATAATCTATTTTTGGTATTAACACAATTGAAAATTTTCTTCACTAAAGTCCTATTTAGTGGGTGGGTAACTATAATTTAACTGTTGTCTCATTGAATCATAAAAAAATTAGTTTCTGACCACAAGATATCTCTTTGTCTATACAATTTGGGAAGGAACATAAAATATTCATTAGACATAGAGGTATTAGTGGTAATATTTCTACGGTGCATAATATTTTTAGATAGTATATCTAGAAATCCGAAACAACACATTTCCATATTTTAATTCCATATGAATGAATCAATCTCTATTAATGTTGGTGGTTTTTTCAATGAATCTGTCAACTAGAGCCTTATTGACATGAAGAAAGACTTGGTGTAGAAGGTCAAAATGGAATTAAAATATCATTCCACCATGTGATCTGCCTAGTCCCACCATTTAAATGTAGATAAGATCTAAATTGATCATCTGGGATGGACATGGGGTTTATGGATTCATAGCCCCCAATTGATCGGTGAGCTAACCCTATAAGACTTGAAATATACTAATAACCCTAAATAGGGTCATACACTTATTAATGTAACACATATGTCAATAAACATGAGATAACACTAGCATAAACCAAATGATTTTCTTTCCACATTATATTTTTTAAACAATAATAATATTTATAGTACTCATTTTTTTCTGTGACTCATGAAATCGAAGGAGAGATCCACTTATAAACAACACATTTAATTCTCCCAAATGGACAAATGCATCAACTCCAACGATGATTTACCTTCTACATATACAATAATTTAAAATTTATTTGATTGGATAGAATATTCATATTGACTTGTGATACATGAAGGATAGTAAAGTATATGGCATCATTATATCTAGTCCTTAGACATTTAATCTGATTAAATTCATGGACTGGAACAAAGGGAAGTTGATGTGTGTGTAGATTCCATTCTCATCAATATCATTTATTGGATCCAATAACGTATTTACAAGTGGATGTATCGTATCCATTTAATCTAGTTTTACGATATTTTTGGGAATCTAATCATAAATATCTTTAAATATTATATCCCTATTAATCATATGTATATCCTAAAGGTGGATTCTAACCACTCCATGTATCAAATTTAATGTGTTGGTATTAGTGTTCTATTTTTTTACCAAACCATGGATTATTTATTTATTATCATGAGATATTTATTTTGATATATGGACATCCTCCTAGAACCTGATAACCATGAACTCTTTCTCAGAATCCTTGCAGATTTGATTTACCTAGTAGGGAAACCCCTAGTACATCCAAAAGGAATCCTAAGTATAGTGATCCAGGATCGAATAAACCATTTAATTAATCTATAATGGACTTTAATAAGATGGATGTATTTTAATGAACAACTAAATATAAATCTCTATCTTCCTCATCCAACATCAATTTTATGTACCAAAAGGCATAACCCACTTTAACATCGACCATCTTGACGATGAAACCAATAATGGACACATTGGAATGTGTAAGAAAAATGAAGATTTATAAAATGTGTCCAATGGTTACAATAAAATAGACGATGACATATGGTATAATTTATTAGTAACCAAAACCCATAAGTTGGTAGTATTGTTCACACAGGTTAGATTCTCTAACATTACCAATCATCTTAGATAGAAGTTTTTTCTTTTCATATACAAGATAGAATTAGTCAGATTCAATGTGTTATGCATACTATACACCTTAGAGTAGAATAAAGAGAACCAGATCTTATAATCATTTATCATAGTAAATTGAGAACAAGGTTAAAAATAAAGTTCAAATATGAAATGGTGTATAAAAAAAACTTCCACAAAAAAATTCAAACTAAAAATATTATGGTAAAAACGTCTAACTAATATCACATAAGTTCAAGGGGTTCAAGGATAATATACAAATAATACAACTGATCCCCATAAATCTATTTTAGTTACTTGTATAATTAATTCATTAGTAATGTATTATTTTGTATTGGTTTAATGTGGCTGAATTATTCCATGAGAAATCACCTAATGTTTAAGAAGAAACGTTTCATAAATATATCATGATATAGTAATGGTAATATATGTTAACCTATTTATAGGGTTAAATGTGACCATTTTAAACATGTTTATAATGATAAAAATTTCTCTATATTACCTTGTTTTTTTTCAAATTTCGATCACTTTTATTTCAAATGGATCCAATTCCGAGTGTTATAATTTTTTATGCTTAGAAAATTAATGGATACATTGTCTTTGATGACATGAAGAATAATTATATAAACCATGAAAATAATTTCATTCCATAAAAATTTACTTTGGGTTGCTATGATGAAATTATGTGACCACATAATAATTATTCACCATATTTTTCATTTTGGATTGTCACATAGGTTACTTTATGGAAACATAAATCCCCATCGGTTGGGGGAATCTACCGAGATACTAAAAAACCAAAATGAACATATGTAACAACCTCATTATTTTTGTCCAATTAAATGGTATCACGTTAATCATAATATAATATAAACTAATCTTACATCATTTAAAATTGGATTCTAGTCTTTTATGAGGTCTCTTGAATTTAGATGCATTGAAGATCCATGGTTCATTGGCTATATGATCTTGACTATAAGGATTCCTCCAAATACACTTTTCAAGACATATATGATTTTTGGATGTGTGAAATTATATATATAACGACCCATACTTTACATACATTTTTAATACATCAAAATTGAAGCATTCTTATTACAACATATAACAAAACCACGAAAGGACCGTATTGGTATAGTGTCTTTAGAAACTGGGAAACATAAACAACTGGTTTATAAAGAGTCTACACTGTCTCCCATTTATTTCATCATATCTATAGTCCCTTTTGGCATATCTTACTTAATAACCTTCTTCCTGACCTGGGGAAAGAAAACATACAAAAGGGTGAGCTCAAATTCTCAGAAAGGGTAAACAAAAGAAATATCAATCACATCATATTCATAAGAACATAACTTTTGGAAATCTTAACCTGCAAAAGAGTGCATAATTTCATAACATGGGATAAATAATAGTAGTGAAATGAAATCACAATAATCATAACTTAAAACATGAAACTTTATGGAATACACACATAATCATAGAGAATCATTTCTTATTAGTCAAGACTCATTTCCAAGACTATCTTAGTGGACAAAGTCCATTTCTGAACCGAGTTCACTCCTCGTTTCACTCCTGTTTCACTGAACCGGTATAACCTACTATTCCAGCCATTTCAATCTCATGAGATATAAAATCCTTACACAATGCATTTGAGGGAGATATAGGTCCCACCCATCTCATAATGATACCATTCTTATGTGTGCCACAAAATCATAAATCATACATCATTGCATAACCCATGTAATAAAAATGGGAATCTTAAACATCGTGACATCATCAAAAAAATTCATATAAGATAAAGGAATTCGTAAAAATATTTCCATCACAACATAATCATATCAATTTAATAATAGGGATAAAAACAGAACCCATTATTATCTTAGATGGAAAATAATTTTGATAAAACACTTGAACTCCATTCTTGAGGAAAATATCCTTTCTACTTCAAAAACATTTTTTCCTTTCTAAACATGTCATACAATTTTAAACAAAAAGAAGTAGATTAAAAATAAACATGAAATCTTGTAAAGGAATATTCTTGGAAATAATGTTTTAAAAATCCATTCATGCCGTATAAATTAAAAAAACATTCTTCTCGTACTTTTTTTAGAAAAGTCAAAAAGTACCTCGTACGAAAAACGACAAAAGATTCCTTTCATATCTTTTACTAAAAACTCACCGAAGGGTAAAATTGGATTTAAAAAATTGTAGGTAGATGGAAGTAATATTACATATTGAGGAAACATGGATGTGGATGATAAAATTTACCCCAGTAAATTTTCAAAGTATAAACAATCTCAGATAAAAATGAGATTGTGATATTTCCCTTACCTTATGTCTGATTTGCTTCGTAAGTGTCCGAACCTCTTATATAATGATTTAAATAATGTTATTGACTTATTCCAGAATCATAATTATTTTTATGATATCATATATGGTAATATTCTTAGCTTCTTATTAGTAATATTTCATTACTACTTGTTATTCGGGTGTTTATTACTTTTTGTTCTTATGTGTGTTTTGTCGAATAAATTATTATTCTTCTCTTTAGGATATAGATACCTCATTTCCATAATGGTATTAGTGTAATATATATCATATTCAATCATTCAATTCATTTATATAATCGTTATGAAATGAAGATCATGTAGAACGAGTCGCATCACATCGTGGAGACGGTATTCCGTACGTATGCACGAGTGATGATATCGTTCCTATGATCGTGGAATTGTATTGGAGTGTAGGTATACTATTTCAGAATCAATATCACTTTATAAAAGTCATATATAGTCATTATTTACACCATTATACCCATCCAAGTAAGGTGGTGGTGGATAATAGATTACACCACAGTGTGGAGACGGTATTCCGTACGTACGCACGCGCGGTGATTTCTTCTTCCGTAGGATGGATAGATGGTGAAATAGGGTTTTTTCATACTTATAATAACATATCAGTATATGAGTGATACTGATTTTATTACTTCATAATGAAACAACTAAAGAAGAAGAAGTGGAAGAAGAAATAAAGATGAATGAATTGGTAACGGACATAACCTCTTCTTTGAAGTGCTTCTTTGAGACCTCCATTTAAGGCACTAAAATAGGTCTTTGAAGAAGACCAGAACCTCTATGATGTTTCTAGGGAAGTGGAGAGGAGAAATTGTCAGCGGTTGGCTGATATTGAAGGCTCAAAGTGGTGTGAGGAAGAGGGGGAGGAGGTGCCCTTTTATAAGGGAGGAGAGGGGCACCTTTGGAATAACTAAATATATTATTTTATTATAAAGTCAAATTCGGGTTTTAATAGCTCCAAATTGATATATTTCGAATCTAAAGTGGGTAGGGGTCGAAATCCTCCCATACAATATAATTTATACAAGTTTAGGTATCAAGTTTAACCTTATCATTTATATTTAACTTTAAGTTGGATAATTTAACTTTTACCTTGTCTTCTTGTTTGTTAAACTATAAGGTTAATAAACATACTATATCAAGACAAAAGAACCCCAAGTTGTTTATTATTAATATATATAACCTTATCTAAGTCATTTGGCCGAACCTTAGATTTTTAGGAATAAAATAACAATTAATAATATAATATTTGTTTTAAAAACTATTTTATGTCAATTTTGACACTATTTAGTAATTGATATTTTGTGAAAATCATAATAGGAGGATTAGTTCGAACCAAGTTAATTAAATCAATACTAACATGTCATATTAACCTATAAAATTATTTTAATTCATAAAAAGTCTCAAATTACATTTATTTGGGTATTTATAACATCAATTATGTCAATATTTCATTAATAAGATAATTACTACATCATCGTTGTGTCATAAATAAACTAAATTATTTAATGTCTAAAAATTACAAATAAAATAACATTATGTAGGAAATCGTTTTATATTTTCTAATGAATATTTATAGTCGAATTTATCTTATGTATAACCCCATATTAAAAATGATTTACTTATTAAACTTTGATTTTAACTATTTTAACCCTTCATTAAGTAAATTAATAATAAATGTCCTAATCTAATCCATGTGGGCCTAAATGGTCATATTTTATTCCTAAGGTTGTTTTTTGGTAGAATTACACTTATCCAATAGAATTAGGACATGTTTTAAGGTAATAATAATATCATTTTTACCCTTAATTACCCTATTTACTTTTATCCGTGGTAAAAAAAAGTAAAAAGTTACTATTTACCAAAAATTATTTTCATCCCATTGACCCACATTTTATTCCTTCATATTAACCGTGTCTCTCGGATTTTCGAAATTCCACTCACAGAAGCGGTAAAATTAAGTTTTATGAAGAATTCAGTTTTTTTAACTACCAATTAGTGGTTTCACTATTCATCAAAAATTGAAAGTTTTTAGAAAAATACGAAAATTTCACCCTAGGCTAATTTCGATATTCTGAATCCAAAAATGAAGTCCATTTTGACAAATAAAATTTATAAAATTTCAAAAAGTGGTTATTACTATTCATAACAGCTAGTTTTAATAATATTTTAATAGCATATCATTGTTCAGTGAAACTCGGTATTTTATACAACACAAGCTATCGAGGAAGGCCGTGGTTGCGTGTAATCCAAGCCAAGCTAGTGTTGTGTGTAGTGAAAGATTCCTTTAATGATTTAAAAACAAAATATTTCTCATAAAATTCTCGGGTGTTACATTCTACCACCCTTAAAATGAATTTCACCCTCGAAATTCGTCACTTTGTAACAAACAGATGAGGATACCTCTCCCTAATCATATCCTCAAGCTCCCATGTAGCTTCTTCTAATTGGTGGTTCCTCCATGAAACTTTCACCAATCAAGTGGTATTTCTTCGTAGGACTTTTTCGCTATGATCCAGAATCTCTATCGGCTGTTCTTCATAAGAAAGATCTTACTCCAGCGGTACAACTTCTGAGGTAAGTACATGTGAAGGATCGGGTATGTACTTTCTCAGGAGAGATACATGGAACACATCGTGAACTTGGGAGAGATTCGGTGGAAGCACCAATCTGTAAGCTACCTTCCCAACACGATCCAATATTTCAAAAGGACCGATATATCAAGGGGTCAACTTCCCCTTCTTTCCAAATATCATGACTCTCTTCAAGGGAGATATTTGTAAGAACACTTTATCACCCACTTCAAACTCTAGGTCTTTTCTTCGGTTGTCGGCATAACTTTTCTATCGACTCTGAGCTGCTCTTATGTGTTGTTGAATAGATATGAACTTTTCTGCCATTTCATCAACAAGATCAGGTCCTAATAGCTTTCTTTCCCCAACTTCATCCCAGCAAGTATGAGTCATGCATTTCTTTCCATAGAGAGCATCATAAGGAGCCATCTGAATACTGGAGTGAAAGCTATTATTATAAGAAAATTCCACCAAAGGTAGGTGTTGATCCCTACCACCTTTGAAATATATAAACCAAGCTCTCAACAAATCTTCTAGAGTTTGAATTTTTCTCTCAGACTGACCGTCTTTCTGAGGATGATAAGCAGTGCTGAAACTCAACTTTGTATCCAGAGAATGCTGAATACTTTGCCAGAACTTCGAGGTAAATCTCGGATCCCGATCAGATATAATAGAAAGTGGTACTCCATGAAATCTTACCACTTCCTTTACATATATCCTAGCAAGCTGATCCAGATAGAAATCCTCTCTAATAGCAATGAAGTGTGCACACTTGGTAAGATGATCAACTATGGCCGAGATAGCATTATTTCCTTTCGATGTTTTAGGATGTCCTGTGACAAAGTCCATAGGGATGTTTTCCCATTTCCATTCGGGTATGGGTAATGGTTGAAACATCCCCTTAGACTTCTGTCTCTCAGCTTTAACATGCTAACAAACCAAGCATCGAGAGACATATTCAGCAACATCTCTTTTCATGCCATCCCACCAGAAGTACTCTTTCATGTCCCTATACATCTTCGTGCTTCCAGGATGAATAGAGAATGAAGAACTATGAGCCTCATCCAGCAGCTCCTTCTTTAATTCTGGGATGGGAGGAACACAAACCCGATTCCTGAACTTTATTATCCCATCACAATAATGGTTGAATTCAGGAACATTTCTCACCTTCTTTTGTAACTCGAAATCTTCTTTCTATGCCTCTTTAATCTTCACGTGTATAGATGGTTGAACATTAATTTGAGAAAGATAATATTTTTCCCCTTCCATTATAATTCCAAGATCCATCCTTTGTTAATCCATAAATATTGGATCTTTTGTGATCCTCATCATGGATAAACTAACATGGTCTTTTCGACTTAATGCATCTTCCACCTTGTTTGCTTTCCCAGGGTGGTAATGGATTGAGTAGTCATAGTCCTTAATTAGCTAAAACCATCTTTTTTAGAGCATATTCAGCTCCTTTTGTGTGAAAATATACTTTAAACTTTTATGATCAGTATAAATGTCACACCATTCTCCATAAAGATAATGCCGTCAAATATTTAGTGCAAAGATTACTGCAGCTAACTCCAAATCATGTGTTGGGTAATTTTGCTCATGGATTTTCCACTGTCGTGAGGCATAAGCTATCACCATATCATTTTTCATAAGAACACACCCTAATCCCTTCTTGGATGCATCACTATAGATCACAAACCTTTCTCCACTACAAGGAAGTGTGAGCACAGGTGCACTGGATAACCTTCTTTTCAACTCCTTGATATTCTCTTCACATTCTTCCGTCCAAACAAACTTAACTTATGACAACCCTGCTTTTTATTACAACTTAAACATGCTTTATTACATAAAACATCACTTGATCCAACAAAGAAGATCGAGAGGTTTTGTGTCTTTGGGTCTTAGGATCATTACATAAAAACATTAAACTTGAAATACAACATCTTTATTGAAAACTTCCTTTACATGACCACTACATTCCTTCGTACTTAGCATTTCATGGGATAACCTGAGGACATGCATAAGAAAAGGGTGAGCTATAAAGCCCAGTAAGGGAGTACACAATGAATAACATGAGGAGTACAATACATGTTAGGAAATAGGAACATCAATAGAGCATAAGAGTAACATGAACATAAAGGCATGATAAAGCATGATAATCATAACATGGAAATGTGGCAACAACACTTAACATTGAATTAGCATGAGCCAAGGCTCATTGCACATGGAGCATGAGTAAACCCTCATCGCACTTGAAGCACGAGTAAACCCTCGTTGCACTTGAATTAGCATGAGTAAACACTCATTTCACATGGCGTATCATGATACTATACTTTACCCAATGCATTGGAGCGCTATAAAGGGTGCACCCTTCTTAAACATTTCATTTCATGCATAAGTGTGCCATATGGATCATAAAACATGGATTCATAAAACATAATAATTTATTCCACGATAAAAGAATGTGGAATTCATACATGAAACTTTATAATCAATTAGTAAATGTTCATAAAGGTGAATACCCTTGATGGAGACATGGGCATGGTATTCACTACACAATGATATTGGCTTAGAAAATCAGTGTGATTTCGGCAGTGTAACGGCATGACATAAGAATTCATAAAAAAAGGTTGATGAGATAGAAAGGGGTTCCTCATCATATTTACATGTAATGGAATGTAATGAGGTCATATAGATACATTTCCCAACAATTTAAAAGGAATTTAGATTCATGATACAAAAGTATTGCTTGAATATAGAAGGGGAGAAAAAGGTTCCTTTCAGAATTTCGGCATAGTAACGGGTGTACATGGGAGGCATTTAATGAGAGAGAAAGGGATCTCCCATCATTCAAACAATAATAGGGAAGTATGGGATAGGTGTGAAACCATACCCCAACATTCATAATTGAAATTAAAAGGGCAATACAACTTAAATAAAATTGACAAAAATGGGAAAGGAAGAAAAAACCCTTACTTGGAAGTGTGCTTCCAAAGGCTAGAGAGAGGCTTGTGAGAGGCTTCTTGGGAGCTTGGGGCACCTTGGGAGGATTATAGAGAGAGTAGGGCAGAGGTTGGACGAACTCAAAGGGATTTTAGTGAGGAGGAAGTGGGAGCATGGGTGGGTTTATATAGGAAAGGTGAGGGAATTCTTTATTATTTAGGTTTGGGACCCCTTATATTAAAATAATCCAAACCACTAACCATCCCATGGTATTTGCCCATGTTTTCTGGACAAGGAAAGAGGAAAACAATATTTTACAAGGCCATGGTCCGAAATTATTAAAAAATTAGGGTTGCTTATGTGGAGGTGAGTCACACTCCCATGGAAATTAATTTAAAAAGGAAAAGTGTTGAATAAGTCTTGAGGGCTCCATTAATGCTTTGAAAAGTAAGTCAAACTAACCCAAAACCTCAATATTTTAATGATAAAACACATATTTTCCGAACATAAGGATTATGGTATTTTATTACATCACCATTGGGTCATTATGATGTCATAAAACACATTATATATTTAAATGGTATTTAATTTTTACCCAAAAATTTGACTGTCTCAGAAAATTATGAAAAATTCACCATTGGATAATTTCGACGTCCTAATTCCAAAAATAATATTTATTTTATCTAAATAATTTCCTAAATATGTGAATTTTCACTTTTAAAATAAAAACCGACATTTATAAAAAAATTCACGGGTTTTGACAGTAATGGCTTTCAAACCTTAATAAAAATTTTAATTGCAATCATAAAATTATAAGATCATTTATATTTAATAAAAATTAATGTAATAATAATAATATTTTATTAAAATATTATTTAATTCAAAAATACTTTAATATAATAAAATATAATTCTTAATTAAATAAAAACTAAAAACACCATTTGTACTTTAAAAACTAATTACAATGTATCAAAAATGACTAGAAATTATATTCATTATTATATAAAAAAAATGTACATGAACATGGTGCTACTTATTTGTTACATAACCCCTTAAAATAGCCGCATAAGACCTAAGGGTAAGGTGTGTGATTGTGACAGACTCTTGGGGCAGCTCGGATAACATCGCTCGAGTGGTAATTTCAATCAACTTCCACTTTTCCCGTAAACGATCACGTTCGAGCTTGACTTGATGAAGCTGAGCTTGGGCTTGGTAAAGGGCAAATCCAAAAGACGCCACCTCTTTTCCGAGCTCTGACAAATGGGCTTCGTAAGGGGAAATTCTACTGGATGAGGCCATCGCTTCCTTTGTCTGAGTAGAAATGGGTTCATTAAAGCCTTATATTTATACTACTCAGATGATCACTGTTCAATGGCTATAAAAGTAACGGTCAAAAATCTTAACGTAAAACTAAAGAAGTTGACATCTTATAAAAACATTTTTCATAAAGAGACATTTAACTGGATCAAGAGGGATTTTCCATTAATGAAACTTTGGGTCGTTACATAACTCCTTTCCAGGTCAACTTGGTGAGTGGATTAGATAATCGTGAAAAATCTTTCACAAAACGTTGATAATATCCATCCAAACCAAGAAAACTTCGGATCTCAGTTACTGTTGTTGGTCTCGACCATCTTTCTATAACCTTTGTTTTTTTGGGATCCACAGATATCCCCTCATTTGAGATTATGTGACCCAAAAATGCAACTTTTTGAAGCCAAAATTCACACTTGGTAAATTTGGCATAAATTTTCTCCTTTCTCAGGGTCATCGATATAATTCGCAAGTTCTCTTCATGTTTTTCCTTTCTCTTTGAATAAACAAGAATATCGTCTATAAATAATACCACAAACTAATCAAGATAGTCTCTAAAGACTCTATTCATCAGATCCATGAAGATAGCAGGGGCATTAGTAAGACCAAATGGCATCACTATAAATTCATAGTGTCCATACCTTGTACGGAAATCCGTCTTTGGTATATCCTCCCTTTTGACCCTTAATTGATGATACCATGAACGAAGATCAATCATGGAAAAGTATTGAGCTCCGCGTAGTTGGTCAAATAAGTCATCAATGCGTAGGATAGGATATTTGTTCTTGGTGGTGATCTTGTTATGTTCTCGATAATAAATGCAGAGTCTCATTAATCCATATTTTTTCTTAACATATAGAATAGGTGCTCCCCAAGGTGACGCACTAGGGCGTATGAATCCCTTATCAAGATTCTCTTGGAGTTTCTTCTTCAATTCCAGCAACTCAATTGGGGCCATTCTATAAGGTGTATTTGAAATAGGCAAAGCACCCGGTACGTGTTCTATTGAAAACTCAACTTCACAATTTGGTGGAAGACCCGGTAATTCCTCCGGAAAGACATCATCAAACTCCTGTACAATGGGTATATTCTTAATCATGAGTTTCTCACCAACCATTTGAGATAAATAACCTTCATTTAGTGGAATCAAGACCCATAAGGTAGAAGGAATTTCCACTGGAAGGTTATGTTCATCCTTGCATTGATAGACAATCATGGATTGATCTAGAATATGAAATTTGACTCCCCTTCTTTATAAATTGATATGATCTCCATATAAAGAAAGCCAATTCATGCCAAGAATCACATCAAATTCCACTATAGGAAGGATCACAAGATTTGCCGGAAGCACTTTCCCACAAACATCGATCGGAGAAGAATTATAAACTTTTGATGCGACTATTTTTCCATTAGGTGTTGTCACAGCTAACTCAACATCTAATTGTTGGGGTAATACGGTGATACCCTTAGAAAATACTTCAGAAATAAAATTGTGGGTGGATCCAGAATCAAATAAAACATTTGCTACTTTAGAGTGGATGGTAAGTGTACCTTTCACCATATCGTTATCGTACTCCACATCGCTGATTGAAATTTCATGTGAATTTCCATTGTCTTTAGCCTTAAGAGTTTGTTGACGTCGACCATCATCATCAACCCTTGGATTAGGGCATTTATTGGCATAATGACCCATCTCCTTGCACTTGAAACATTGAAGTGTAGTAGGTTCATTCTATGTATCCCTTCCTTTGTTTACATCATTAGACATCTTCTTCCCATCATCGCGGCATTCAAATTCCTGATGACCATCCTTTCTACATATGAAACAATTACTTGTCCCTTTAAGACAACTCCCTCCATGTTTCTTTCCACACTTTGAGCATAAGGGAAAGCTCATCTTCTTTTCAGTGTGCTCTTTAGATTTTCCTTTGAATTCCATTTTCCTCTTCTTATCAAACCCATATGACTGATGGGTTACTCCAATCTCCATCATAACTTTGAGAGCACATCGAACGATCTCCTCATAGCTATTGAAGTCCCTTATGGCTAAGGCCCTTCGAAGACATGGTTTTAAGCCACTAAAGAATCGATCGATCTTACTCTCAGGTTGGATAATAATACCAGAAGCGTACCTTGCATGTCTTGTAAAATTTTCTTCATAGGTAACAACAGATTCATCATCATTTTTCTTTAGTTCAAGAAATTCTTTCTCCATATTTGTTCGGAGAATACAAGGGATGTAATTATTGAAAAATAAGTTCTTGAACTCGTCCCATTCCATGAATTCAATTTAATCCCTTTGCCTTGTATTCTTAATAAGATTCCACCATTGATCAGCATCACCTTCTAAACGATACACAGCTAAGATGACTTTATCATGCGCAGAACATTGAAGAACTGAAAATATCTTTTCAGTAGTACTAATCCATTGTTTAGCAACTAATGGATCAGTAGACCCGCTGAATAAAGGTGGACGCTTTCTCATAGAGGATTCAACAGAATGTTGATCCTTCCTTTTCTCGTTTGGAAGTCCTGCATGATTCATATCTTGAGAAAGTTGTGTGAGCATGGCTACAAGATTTTTCATTCCAGCTCCCATAACGTTTGGTTGCTCAGGGGGACAATCATTGCATTGCCTATCGCATTCCACATTAACACGGTTCCTTCGGGTTCCAGCCATTGACTAAAACCAAGAAGAATAGTGTGAGTAACACTAATTATAATAGGAAAACCACATAATCAAGAATAAAATTTCACACTTAAGGTCTTATCATAGGTTATTCATGGCCATTTATAAAACACTAATATTGTGTTCTATGCTTAGACTTATCCTTAGGGTTCTTACTAAGGCTTTCACATCCTAGTTTCCAAAGGTTGACTATACCTTTCCTATAATACAAACTATAATGACCCATACTTTACATAAATTGTTAATACTTCAAAATTGAAGCATACTTATTACAAAATATAAAAAAACCACGAAAGGACCATATAGGTATAATGTATTTAAAAACTGGGAAACACAAACAACTGGTTCATAAAGCGTCTACACTGTCTCCCATTTATTTCATCATATCTATAGTCCCTTTTGGAATATCATACTTAATAAACTTCTTCCTGACCTGGGGAATGAAAACATACAAAAGGGTGAGCTCAAATGCTCAGTAAGGGTAAACAAAAGAAATATCAATCACATAATATTCATAAGAACATAACTTTTGGAAATCCTAACCTGCAAAAGAGATCATAATTTCATAACATGGGATAAATCATTGTAGTGAAATGAAATCCCAATAATCATAACTTAAAACATGAAACTTTGTGGCATACACATATAATCTTAAATAATAATTTCTTATTAGTGAAAACTCATTTCCAAGACTATCTTAGTGGACAAAATCCATTTCTGAACCGAGTTCACTCCTCGTTTCAGTCTTGTTTCACTGAACTGGTATAACCTACCGTTCTAGCCATGTCTATCTCATGAGATATAAAATTCTTAACCAATGCATTGGAGGGAGATGTAGGTCCCACCAATCTCATAATGATACCATTATTATGTGTGCCACAAAATCATAAATCATACATCATTGCATAACCCATGTAATAAAAATGGGAATCTTAAACATCGTGACATCATCAAACAATTCATATAAGATAAAGGATTTAATAAAAATATTTCCATCAAAACATAATCATATCAATGTAATAATAGGGATAAAAACATAACCCTTTATTATCTTAGATGGAAAATAATTTTGAAAAAACACTTGAACTCCATTCTTGAGGAAAATATCCTTTCTACTTCAAATTTTTTTTCCTTTCTGAATATGTCATACAATTTTAATCTAAAAGAAGTTGATTAAAAATAAACATGAAAACTTGTAAAGGAATATTCATGGTAATAATTTTTTTAAAATCCATTCATGTCGTATAAGATAAAAAAACATTCTTCTCGTACTTTTGTCGGAAAAGTCAAAAAGTACCTCGTACGAAAAACGACAAAAGATTCATTTCATATCATTTACTAAAAACTCACCGAAGGGTAAAATTGGATTTAAACAATTTTAGGTCGATGGATGTAATATTACATATTGAGGAAACATGGATGTGGATGATCAAATACACTCCAGTAAATTTTCAAAGTATAAACAATCTCAGATAAAAATGAGATTGTGATATTTCCCTCACATTAGGTCTGATTTGCTTCATAAGTGTCCGAACCTCCTGTATAATGATTTAAATAATGTTATTGACTTATTCTAGAATCATAATTATTGTTATGATATCATATATGGTCATATTATTATCTTCTTATAAGTAATATTTCATTACTACTTGTTATTCGGGTGTTTATTACTTTTTGTTCTTATGCATGTTTTGTCGAATAAAATCTTATTCTTCTATTTAGGATATAGATACCTCATTTCCAGAAAGGTATTAGTGTAATATATATCATATTAATTCATTCAATTCATTTATACATTCATTATGAAATTAAGATCATGTAGAGCGAGTCGCATCACATCGTGGATACGGTATTCCGTACGTACGCACGAGTGATGATATTGTTCCTATGATCGTGGAATTGTATTGGAGTGTATGTATACTATTTAAGAATCAATATAACTTTATAATAGGCCTATATATTCATTATTTACACCATTATACCCATCCAAGTAAGGTGGTGTTGGAAAATAGATTACACCACGGTGTGGAGACGGTATTCCGTACGTACGCACGCGCGGTGATTTCTTTTTCCATAGGATGGATATATGGTGAAATAGGGTTGTTTCATACTTATAATGACATATCAGTATATGAGTTATACTGATGTTATTAATTCATAATGATACAACTAAAGAAGAAGAAGTGGAAGAAGAAATAAAGATGAAAGAATCGGTAACGGACATTACCTCTTCTTTGAAGTGCTTCTTTGAGACCTCCTTTTAGGGCACTAAAATAGGTATTTAAAGAAGACCAGAACCTCTATGATGTTTCTAGGGAAGTGGATAGGAGTAATTGGAAGGGTTTTGCCGAGCTTGAAGGCTCAAAGTGGTGTGAGGAAGAGGGGGAGGAGGTACCCTTTTATAAGCGAGGAGAGGGGCACCTTTAAAATAACTAAAAATATTATTTTATTATAAAGTCAAATTCGGTTTTTAATAGCTCCAAATTGATATATTTAGAAGATAAGGTGGGTAGGGGTCTAAATACTCTCATCCAATATAATTTATTCAAGTTTAGGTATCAATTTTAACCTTATAATTTAGATTTAACTTTAAGTTAGATAATTTATCTTTTACCGTGTCTTCTTGTTTTCTTACACTATAAGGTTAATAAACTTACTATATCAAGCCAAACGAACCCCAAGTTGTTTATTATTAATATATATAACCTTATATAAGTCATTTGGCCGAAACATATATTTTTATGAATAAAATAACAATTAATATTATAATATTTGTTTTAAAAAATATTTTATGTCAATTTTGACACTATTTAGTAATTGATTTTTGTGAGAATCATAACAGGATGATTAGTTCGAACCAACTTAATTATATCAATAATAACATGTCATGGTAACCTATAAAATTATTTTAATTCATAAAAAGTCTCAAATTACATTTATTTGGGTATTTATAACATCAATTATGTCAATATTTCATTAATAAGATAATTACTGCATCATCGTTGTGTCATAAATAAATTAAATTATTTAATGTCTAAAAATTACAAATAAAATACCATTATGTTGGAAATATTTTTAGCTTTTCTAATGATTATTTATATTCGAATTTATCTTATGTATAACCCCATATTAAAAATTATTTAATTATTAAACTTTGATTTTATCTATTTTAACCCTTCTTTAAATAAATTAATAATAAATGTCCTAATCTAATCCAAGTGGGCCTAAATGGTCATATGTTATTACTAAGGTTGGTTTTGGTCGAATTACACTTATCCAATAGAATTAGGAAGTGTGTTAAGGTAATAATAATATCATTTTTACCCTTAATTACCCTATTTACTTTTAACGGTGGTAAAAAAAGTAAAAAGTTACTATTCACTAAAAATTATTTTCATCTCATTGAACAACATTTTAGTCCTAGATATTAACCGTGTCTCTCGGATTTTCTAAATTCCACTCACAGAAGCGGTAAAATTATGTTTTATGAAGAATTCAGTTTTTTTAACTACCACTTAGTGGTTTCACTATTCATCAAAAATTGAAAGTTTGCAGAAAAATACCAAAATTTCACCCTAGGCTAATTTCGATATTCCGAATCAAAAAATGAAGTCCATTTTGAAAAATAAAATTTATAAAATTTCAAAAAGTGGTTGTTACTATTCATAACGGCTAGTTTTAATAATATTTTAATAACATGTCATTGTTTAGTGAAACTCGGTATTGCGTACGACGCAAGCTATCGAGGAAGGTCGCGGTTGTGTGTAAAGCAAGCAAAGCTAGTGTTGTGTGTATTGAAAGATATCTTTTATGATTTAAAAACAAAATATTTCTCATAAAAGTCTCGGGTGTTACAACATAGATCACATAATTTCTGATCAGACATTAGTGACAGGTTCATTGAAGATGATAACTCAAAAACATACTCTAAATCCAAGTCTAACAGAGGGAGGGAAATCCACATAATTTTTTACGTATTTATTTTCTATATAAGAGCATATCTATCCCATCTTGGCTATGAATGTACTTCATGATATTCTCCCATAATTCACCATTACACCTCAAATTTATGTATTTCTTCACATAAACCCTCTATACCCATTAATATGTTTTTACACTCTCGTAAATCAAAAATATTCTATGAAATATATATATCCTCAAGTATTGTTTTTCTATTCATGATAGTATATCTTCATATATGATTTCAACTAGGGCATCCCCTTTTAAAAACTATCCCTTTATGGGTATTTGATCCTCCCTAGTAGCCCATATGGTATTTATATCATAATTTTACCCTGGTAACGCTCCCAATATTCATATTATTTCAAAGTTTCCTCCATGGACACCTGATATACCTGATCATGTCATCATCCATATTCATGTAGCTCTCTCGATCATGTATTCTAGGATAATGAAGATATCTAATTATTTGATATATCTCCAATGTGTTTTATTCCCCAACCAATAGTATCCTCAATGTATAGATAAAAATTTATTACCCTGATAATTATGATCCACCACCTTAGATAAATAGTGGAACCTTTAGTTGCTGAAGACACTCCTCCGGGATTCTATAAATTGTTATTTATACTCTTAAGCATCTGGTCATCATCCTTATGTATAAATAATGATCCCAAGGTGTGATTGGACCTCTAACACGACTTAATCCACAAAAGAAAAGGGTTCCCCAAGCATTAGTCTCACACTAGAAAATATATAGAAATATACACTGGAAATCCATTATATGTAGCTTTAAACTACTCAAATTTGTTCCGAAATGAAAAAAAATAAAGAAAAAACACTATTTGTCCCAGATTGACAACCTAAAAAATGAACATCATTGATCTTAGATGCATAAACATAGAAGTAAAATTATTATTCATTACTTCAATACCTTAAAATTAGTCACTATGGTTCTTCTCACACGGCCATATAATGTATAGATTAACTATTTATATAGCACCAAAAATCATGGGATTTGATTCCCATCATAGGAAGATATAGGAATCCCCTCTCATGGGTCCAATCCCAACTTGACTACACCTATTTGATCCCTATATGATGATAAATTCTAGTGCTACTGGCTATATTTCTTTAAATAAAATCATAATTAATTAGTATTATAATGATATATAACCTCATATAAATAAATTGCTCACAAAGAATCATGTTTTCAATTGTTCTATTTCCTGAAAAGGGTGAGTCTTTATTATTATAGAGAATTATTTTGCAAACAGATATTACATATATATGAGAGTCATTGAATTTATAAAATTATCATTTATGAAATTAATCAACCTCATATATTATCCTAAAAATAAATTTCCTATATCGACAACTATTGGTTTTTATAGGTCACACACCATTAGAAAGTTTTAGTGGATCTAGAATGAAGTAAATCCCAGAATGAATATGTTGGAATAATGAGCTTATGAGTTTAAAGATAATAAATTTTCTAGAAACATGGAAATTATTTTATTACCCCATTCATAAATTTATCAAACATAATATTAATTAAGACCCCAAAAAAAATAAACAAGAGGGTATATGTGTTTCATTACATCACTAGGTTCCCATTTTTCTTCCTTATATTTATGAATTTATTTTAAAAAATTCCCAAAGTGAGTTGTCTTTTTCCTAAAATTGTATCTCTATAATCTAATATATTTCTTTTTTCCCTCAAAATATAGATTGAATCCTACCTTGAACACCTCATTATATTATACATTTTAGGGATTTTTTATGTACTTCCTTAACAGTATTTCATGGAACAAATTCTATACATGATAGAGTTTTGGTCCAAGTGTATGCTGACATGTTATAACTCCAAAGTGATCAAAAATATTAAATGGTTGATGTACCTAGTTCATATCATTACCTTACTCCTAAGCTTTATAAATCTCTTACATGGATATATTTAAAGGAATTAATTATTCCAAACCTCAAACTCTTTGTATCTCCAATTATTTTCAGAATAGGTCATCTATTAACTTTATAATTCTCTAATGTGTGTATTAATGTTTTATACAATGTTTAATAATTTTTCAACCAATTTTAGTATGAAAATATTATATTATTTATCTTTAACCATGTTTTTTGTACTTCATAATTTCTTCCCATAAATGGGTTCTTATAAATATATATGAATTCTTGAGTTAAAGATATCATTTTATGAGAAATAAATCATTGGAAGATATTTATCATAGTTTTCTTTAAATTCTATAGATCAGTTTGTGATGAAGTATTCAAGAGATTGAAATGTCCTTTTTTGATTGAAAATTTATCATTGGATGTTATGCAATACTAATTTCAAACTTTTTGATCATTTTATTTTGAAAACCCATCTTGAAATTTGAACCAAACCTCATATATTGATCAGATACAATCAGGAGAGGTGTTTCATGAATCCTCACCAATTCTATCATATATATCATATAAAAGTTATAATGTATGAAATAATCCTATATATTTATAAAGTGGTTATTTGTTATAAGAAAATATGCTACCAACCATGGGGTAATTATTCCTCTATATATCTTTATAATCCTTATGATAAAAATCCATGGTGATGTTCTCCCATTTCTATATTTGTATTGTTAATAACAACATCATCCATATGGACATAAATCACTATATAAAATTTTATAATACTGAGAAATTTGATATATATTTGTTAATATTATTCTTTATATTTATTATCATATGTTCTCTCAGATATCAATGTATTTATTTGTCCATCTTAGGACGATGGACTAATATTAGATATATGAATCATATAATAAACCATTCTTTATCTATGCCACTGATGTTACACATAATAGTTACTTAAATCTTAAAGCATCATAATTATAATAATTGAAATCTATGATTTTCTCCTTCCTTATTTCATCCACATTATTTTTTATCCCAAAAACATCTCGTTCATCCTACATAATTTTTTACAACTAGATGGTAAAATAATCATTTCATCAATGTATGATACCATCCCTTACATTATAATTCTCATGTCCATTACTTTCATGTTTAAATAGGTTGGATATGTTTCTATTATTTTAATTGATAATTTTGTGTTATCTTTTCAATATAGAGATTCTTCCACTTTATTCACCTTTTCAAGATGGTAATGAATTAAGAAGGAAACATCTTTGATCAGTTTTGATTATCTTTATTGGAACACGTTAATATATTACAATGTGAATATATACATGACACTTTTATGATCATAATGTATATCACACTTCTCATCATATAGATAATGCCTCGAAATAATAAAGGCAAAGTTTATCTCTATAATCTCTAGATAATGTGTTGGGTCGTTTTTCTCATGGACTATTAACGATAATAATTCATATATGATCAATTTTTTTCATGAGTAGAAAACCAAATTCCTCTTTTGAAACATTGATGTTTAACAGAAAACCTTTCCAACTTGAGGGTATTTTTAGTATATGTGAAATTACTATCTTTTTCTTCAACTCATTTTAGAACTATTATACTTTTTATATCTACTATAACATTAATTATTTAGAGTTTTAATGGTTAGTGGGTTTTAAAATCATGATAAATTCCACACAAATAATTTATAGTTTCAACCTATGTATAGAAAGTTATAGAGCTCCACCAAAAATGTGGGTCTAGGTTATTATCAAATAGCATTTTCAATTAAGGAACAATTAATAACCATTTAATTCTTATAACATTCCCAAATAACATAACATTATCGATAAATTATCCATACTTGATAAATAATTCATATTATATATCCATTAAAATTTTATTTTAGAATGTACTCAAATGATTTTCATGCTCTTCCATTATTTTGGAGTATATGAGAATGTTATCTATAAATATCCCAAACAAATTAACATGGTAATCTCTAATGGATATTTTCATCAACTCTATAAAAATATTATATAGAATTTTTTATTTCAAATGTAATAAATATTAATAAACTACCCATATTTATTTTTATAATTAATATATTGGGAATATCCACCCTTTTCATGTTTAATTTTCTATATCCAGATATAATATCCACTTTTTGGATGTTCTAACCCCAAACAAATGATTTAGTAGGTCATTAACCCATGTAAGTAGATACATCTTCATTATTATAATTTTTCTATGATTATTATAATTAATAGATAAATTCATTGAATAATCTTTCATTTTAAAAATTAGAGCAACTATATCCCATAGTGAGTTACTAGGGTGTGTAAAATCCTTGTCCAAGATTTACTATAATTTGTAAATGGTGTCTCACAGCAGCATGAGATATAGACAAAGGAAACTCCTACTTATCTGAAAATGGTGATGGGGGCCCCTCTCGGTGGCTCTATTTTTGGTAAAGTAAAACATGAGATTCAGATCTATGGTTAAAACCATCCTCAGATCCATGGTGGTACTGCTCAAAGTTGAACAATTTTTAGATCTATGTTTGATTCACTATAAGATAATGTATTATCTAAAAAATACATCATCATATTATCTTATAAATTTCATGTATTCATGTATGATCGTTTCCTATGTGTAAATTATTTAAGATATATAATCTTCAAACTAATTTAATAATTCCCATACATGGAAATTTAGTATCATAAGAGATTCCTAATTATACTCGAATTTTTATAGAATTAGTGTAATATCTTAGACCATCCTTGTCCATTACGTTGCCAAATTTCAAGGTTTGGGGAGTCTTGGACACATCAATCACTCTCACCCATCTGTTTCACAGATCAGTTTCACAGATAAGCTTAACTGATCAGCTTCACTGATCAGCATCACAATTCACCATCACAGATCAGCTTCGCAGATCTGCTTCATTGATCAGTTTCACAGATCAGATACACTAATCAGCTTCACAGATTAGCTTCACAGATCAGCTACATAGATCATCTTCACATATCGGTTTCACTCAAATCGTCTTCACTGATCTGTTTCACCCAATTTATTTCGTAGATCAGTTTCACAAAATCGGTTTCATAGATCAGTTTCACCAAATTAGTTTCACAGATCAGTTTCACAGAATTGGTTTCAAATATCTATTTCACCAAATCGGTTTCACATATTTGTTTCACCAAACCGGTTTCACGGATCTGTTTTAAAAAAACGATTTCACAGATAGGTTTAAACAAATCAGTTTCCCTAATCAGTTTCACCAAATTGGTTTCACAGATCGGCTTCACATATAGGTTTCAACAAATCCGTTTAGAGATCGGTTTCACCCAATTAGTTTCATAGATTTGTTTCACCAAATCAGTTTCACAGATCGGTTTCACCAAATCAGTTTCAAATATAGGTTTCCCCAAATCGATTTCATAGATCGGTTTCACCAAACTGGTATCATAGATCGGTTTCACCAAATAGTTTTCACAGACCAATTTCACCAAATCGGTTTCATAGATCAGTTTCACCAAATCATTTTCACAGATAGGTTTCACCAAATCGGTTTCATAGATCGGTTTCACCAAATTGGTTTCAGAGATCAGTTTCACCAAATCGGTTTCACAGATCAGTTTCACCAAATCGGCTTCATAGATCAGCTTCACAAGATCAGCTTCAGAGGATCAGCTTCACTGGAACAGCTTCAGCCATTCTGCTTCAAAGATCTGCATCATGGGATGAGCTTAATGGGATCAGCTTCACCCAATCAGCTCAACCTATCAGTTTCACCTATGAGTCTCACAAATCGGCCACAGAGGGGAGTCGGGGTTTCCTTCCCCATTTTCCTATAACGCTACTTTTAAGTATTTTATCGTGTTTAATGTTGTTTAAAGCCATTATTTGCACCATAAACAACGTTTTAAATCCCCTATGAGTAGGGGACCCTCAATAGATCTGTTTCCTCTCCTTAAATGAAATCCATTAATGCAAAACAATTTTGGCCACACCCCAATGAATATTATTTAAATAATACTAAATTCCATCATGTCTAACCTTCTAACCGCGAGGTGAAACCATGAAATATCATTAAAGTTGTTTAGGATTTTTATATCCTATATCTCCTAGATCTCTCTCTTTTTATCACACCATAATTCATTCTTTATTCTTCATGGCTAGCTTATTTCTTTCCTTAGTGCATATGAAGTCCCCGTTCCCGAGGCAAGTGGTGCACCTGTGCCGAATCCTTTCTTGCGCATTCTTGGAGTCCTCTGAGATTTTCCCATTCAATTTGTGCATCAACAGTTGTTGGCACAAGGACAAAAACACCAACCATTGATCATCCAAGTAGGATTCTTTGTCAATATTTACTATGTATCATGCAGGGTGGGTATGAAAATGATTCTTATGGGGATGAATGAAACCAAACCTTAAAAAAGACAATAAATAGATTTAAATTAATGAAGGGGTGAGTTTGATAATATTTGTGTACTCCTTTATATCATTCCATATGATTTTAATTTAATGGGATTATGTCCACTAAAAATCTTGGACATTGGTGGCCCTTTATTGTGCTCTAATGAACCTCTATTTTTTTAGGATAATTATGTGATTTAATGGCTGTTACTTGGAAACTATTATATCACATAAAATTGGTTGATTAAATGTATTCCCAATGAATAACAATCCTTGTGTGATCACCATGGTTAAACAAACAGAAAAAACAGATCTAAATGAATGGAATATTCAAATTTGAAAACTCAACTGCTCTATTTAGGTGATGTTTAATGTTGATTCTTGTGAGGTGATGTGAATGGGGATGGTATCCTCTATTTTTTTGTAGTTTTTGGGGCTTGGTGTGGTTCCTATACATTGAGAGATCTCACAGATCCCTTTTGTTGTAGTAACTTTACAAGAGAACTGGATGTGAATGCTAAAATTATAGTTCGGTTGTTTTTCCTTCCTTGGCATGTGGTTATGACTGGTAGTTTCATAGAAGCAAAGAACATATTGAAATGGAGTCCCTCAAATATAAAACAAGAATGGGATAAAAAGGGATTTATTTTCTAGGAATGAGCTGTGACTGGAGTGCTTCTTATGAATGAATAGTTACAAGGGTGTTTGTATGTGGGATGGTTTTTGAATCCCTAGGCTGGTATTAGTTCATGTTACATATAGGTATAATTTATTTATTTTTGATTCTTATTCTCACCCCACCCAATTTGAGAAATTGGTGTCGAACAACCCCATTTCATCGGGGAGGGTGTTTTTCCCAACACTCCTATGAGTGGTTTGTTTTTTTCTCATTTTCTAATCACATTCAAGAGTGTCCCAAGACTCTTAAGGTAGGTTGTGATTCCCATAGGTCTATTATATCCCTAGATCTTTTAGGTATGGTATATTGTGGTAGTTGGGCCAGGTGTGTGCGGGATGGTTTTTCCCAAATAACTTCGGGATGAGGAACAAGTGTCTTCCGGTGTAGTGGTAGTTGTTGTGGACCAAGTGTCTATGGGCATAGTTGCATTTGGTTGTTGTGGCCTAGGTTTCTATAGGTGGGATTTGTGGTTCAAATTTCCCATGTGTGTGCGGGTAGGGTATTGCAGTGGTACATTAGTGAGAATGGAGGGGGAGGTCTGACGTGTAGGATGTCTTCAATAACTAGTGGGAAAGTGGAGGGGGGTACCGAATCAACGTTGTGTTTTATTATTACATTATATGAAATGCATTATTTGGTGAGTGTTCCTTGGTGAGGCTTATGTAGATAGATTCCTTATTAGGTGATTTGGTTATCTCCCTTTTTCACGGGACATTAGTATGCCTACCCACTTGTGCATGAGAGTTTTTGTTTTTCCCTACTGAGTATACCTGTATACTCACCCTACGTATATAAAACTGCATTCAGGATTCTAGAAGGACTTCAAGGACAGTGTCATACCCTACTATTTCAGACACTCGGGAAGTTATTTTTTCTGCTTTTCTTTTCTTTAGTACTTTCCTTTGGAGTTTTCTTGTACTTTTTAGCACTTACTTTTGGAACATGCATATAGGAATGATTTGTTTTGACTTTACCTCTACCCCCAGTTTTGTGGATGTTTGGGATTTCCTATCTTATCTCCTAATCCTACTAAATTTAAATGGTAATTTTTTCCATTTTTTATGTGATTCTATACCCTCGGTTCTAGTCGCCACTCTAAGACGTATTGGAGGTTGGATTCGGGGGTCATTATATCTCCTTCAACTTGAGGAAGTAAGGGTATGACAATATGTTGTCCCTTCCCTCATCATGGTGAAGGTTGGTCGTGATAGAATGGTATCATATTAAGGTTTTGAGAGGTAGGATGGAGCTCAGGGTTATGCATATTGAGGATTGCATGGAATGGTAGGGAAACAATGTTAGGCAATCTTGGTGTGTGAAATAGGCCAGGAAAGACTGGATAGGACACAAGGTTTTAGGGCCCACAGTGATCCGATGCAAGGACTCTGGACCTACCGAACAACCAAGTGAGGCTACACTGATTGCAGGTTAGAGACCCTAGGAAAGGTACATGCATCATATTGAATTTTTTTCTTATGATTCCTGGGTGTTTTAGGAATATAAATAAATACATAATATGTTTAATAAAAATTATACTAAAATCTTCTACACTACTCCAGCTTAGGCATTCCTTGTTTACATTGCATATATGGCAACCAAAAAGCGACCAAGGGAAGTGCATGTCATTAAGGCCCAAGTGGCTATTTTGGTTGATCAGTTGAGGGCTGGTCAAGCGAAAGAGGATGACCAGTGGCAAAGAACACTTTGTTCCACTCAGTGGCAGAGCTTCAGAAAGTATGATGGAAGTGTCTCAGACATGGAGATTGATAGTTGTCTCAAAGAGATGGTGAAATGTTTCAACATGATCTAGGAACCGACAAAGTACTGGGATCCTCTAGCTATAATTTAGATATATGGAGTGGCATGTTAGTGGTAGACTCTCTATCTTGGGGAGAAGAGGGAGGGTGAAGTTTTGTAGAATGACTTTGAGTTATAATTCTGGCTGGAATTCCTCTCTTCCACGATGAAGTCAGAAAAGAGATAAGATCTGCACTCTCTTCAGTAGGGTAGCATCCTAGTAATGGAGTTGGGAATCAAGTTCAAGAATCTCCATCATTTTTCTCTGGAACGTTTTTCAGATGAGGAGTCTCAGGCGAGACGTTTAGAGGAGGCACTCTGACATTCTCTTTTGTATGTTGTTACTCCCATCACCCTACCGATGTACTTGTAAGTCCAAAAGAATGTTGAATTGGTAGATAGGTTGCACATGATTGGAAGTGTGCCATGAGAGGAGAGCTAATTGGGTGCCTCAATGGTCAAGGTTGTCAGTAGCAGGCCTCCAGAGTAAAGGCCATGTAGGTTTCGACCAGTGGGAAGCAGGCCCCAGTAGTTCAAGTTATGATCTCCAGGTCCTCTCCCTTTTCTCACTGGCCCAGGACTGAGGTGATTCATATGTGGGATCTGTGGGAACCTTCAGAATCGGTGCTCAGACAGAGTACAGTACAATGGGGGTGGGAAGGTTCAGTGCCCACCTTAGCCGCAATAGTTTCCAGCTAGGTCCTTTTAGCAGTTGCATTGGGGACAATGATATCCTGCTCCCCTGAGAGTATTTGTGGCTAGAGGATGCAAACCCCAGGGTGCTCCTCAGGGACCTCTAATAGGGAATTGTCAGGGAGGTGGCCGACAGTCGAGAGGCAGAGGAGCAGGCTGTGGGCAGTTTCACACTGTAGTGGTAGCTATTCCAGCAGGGTCGGAAGTCATTCATGGTACAACCAGCTTGTTTGGAACTCTTACATTAACCTTGTTTTATTTAGAAATTTCACATTCCATTGTTACACCTGGTCCATCCCATTCCTTGGGCCTAGACATATAGAGACTCTCTAGACCCCTGGTGCTGAGTATGGTAGTTGGGGGTCATACCATCATGATTGATGTATTTCAAGGATGCAGACTAATGTAAGGGCCACATTCGTCTAATGGGGATCTCCTTCTACTAAAAATGATGCCATATGATGTCATCCTAGGAATCGACTTTTTGTTTTCGGTGCATGCCATTATCGACTACTTCTGAGGAATAGTCATCTTCTCTATTGAGGATATCCACCGTGTGGCTTTTGTTGGTGAATAGAGTTGTCAGGTGGGGAGATGGCCTGTGGAGCCTCATTTTTCTATGTTAGCCTAGATTTCAACAAAATTAGCGGATGTGGAGATTATGGTTGTTCTGAGATTTGTTAGAGAGTTCTTGTATGTTTTTTTCTGAGGTTTTTGTGACTCTACCCCCTCGACGTGACCTTGATTTTGGGATAGACATACAACCTAGTGCCCATAAAATTTCCATGGCTCCTTATCGGATGTCACCTTATGAGTTGCGGGAGTTGAAAATTCATATTGACAATCTGATGAAAAAGGGTTTTGTCTGACCTAGAATATCACCATGGGGTGCTCCAGTCTTGTTCGTGAAGAAGGCAGATAGTGGTGTCAGGCTAGGCATAGACTTTTATAGACTGAACCAGGTGACTATCATGAATTGTTACCCTCTCTCGAAGATTGATGATCTCTTTGACCAGTTAAGGGGAGTAGGATGGTTCTCTAAGAACGATTTACATTTTGGGAGACATGAGTTAAGGGTGAAGGTCAATGATATTCCGAAGACTTCATTCTGGTGCAGGTATGGGCACTTTGAGTTTGTAGTTATGTCATTCAGTGTTATGAACGCATCTGATGTGTTCATGGGTCTCATGAACTCTGTTTTCCATGTTTTTTGGACTGATTCGTCATTGTGACCAATAATGAAATTTTGATCTACTCCAGATTAAAGGAGGAACATATTTACCACATCAGGATGGTCTTGGAAATCCTTTAACATCTCCATAATTATGGAAAATTGTCTAAGTGTATGTTCATGACATGAGAAGTGCATTTTCATGGACACGTGGTGTCTCAACAAGGGGTAGTAGTTGATCCGTCAAAGGATGAAGCAGTTTTTTCATGCGAAGCACCCAAGAATGTGATGGTGGTTTGTAGTTTTCTATGATTTGTAGTCTATTATCAGAGGTTCATACTCGAAATCTCTCGAGTTGGAGCCCCTTTAAGAGCTATGTCCAGAATGTACTACACCTTCCAATAGAGTTAATAGTTTTGGGCAACGTTCAGCTACCTGAATGAAAGGTTGGTTAGCGCTTCAGTGCTCAGGTAGCCAGTGGAAGGGGTGTTGTATGAGGTATTTTGTGGGGCTTCTGGACTTTTCTTAGGGTGTGTTCTGATGTAGCAGTGGATAGTGATATCTTATGGGTCTTGGTAGTAATTTCCTCATGAGCGTAACTACGTCACCCATGACCTAGATCTTGAAATGGTAGTGTTCGCGTTTAAGTTGTGGTTTCATTACCTCATTGGGTAGCACGTTGTGGTATTCACAGATCACGAGAGTTTGAGGCATATATTTAACCAGCGGGACCGAATCTCGCAACAAAGAAGGTGGGTAGAGTGTCTTCAGGACTAAAACATCGATATCTCTTACACTGAATGTAAGGAGAACATTGTGACTGGTTCCTTGAGTAGGAAGTTATGGAGGGAAGATGTTCAGGAATCTGTGGATTCTTAGAAGGCAATGGAGGAGTTGGATACCCTGCACCTGGATGCAAGGGTGGATGGTGGTAGAGGTTTCCATCTTAAGATTAAAGTGCAATTCTTTCTATTGCATCAGGTCGAGGAGTCTGAGTGGGGATATGTAGAGAGTGAAGTGATGTGTGATCGGGTTAACCAAGGAAATGATCTGGAAGTGTGGTCGGATGATTGTCAGAATCTGATGATTTTTTTTGAGAAGTTGTTTGTCCCAAAGGTGATGCATGAGGGAGTTCTCCATTAGTTCCCTAAATCACTTGTAGTGGTACAAACAAGATTTCACCAGATGTTTTATGGCCTGAGGGAACAGTTGTGGTGGCTCGGGGTTAAATGGGCAGTGGCAGAGTTCGTGGCACGGTTCCTGGTGTGTTAGCAGGTGAAGTATGAACACCACGTACCAAGAGGTTTGTTGAAGCCTTTAGATGTCCTCGAGTGGAATTGGGGTGAAATATCAGTGGATTTATTCATAGGACTACCTAAAGATCAAAAAGGATTTGAGGCAATCTAGGTAGTGGTAGACCAGTTGACGAAATTAGATCACTCCCTAGCGATCAAGGAGTCATGTGTGGTGGATTCATTAGCACGAAGATATGTGTAAGAGGTGGTGTAGATGTATGGAGATCTGAGGTCTCTAGTCTCAGATAGAGATGCATGGTTTACCTCACGAGTCTAGAGGGGATTGTAGCATGCTTATGGCACCCAACTACATCTTATCACTCCTTTCCACCCCTAGACAGATGGGAAGATAGAGAGAACCATCCAAACATTGGAGGATATGCTATGGGCATGTGTTTTAGTCATTGGGGGATCAAGGGAATGAAATTTCCTGTAATAGATTTTTCCTACAGTAATTTATATCACTCTATTATTGGCGTGGCATCGTTTGAAGCCTTGTACAGGAGGTCCTGTCATTTTCCCATGTGTTGGATCGTGGTTGGAGAGGAAAGTGTTCTTGGCCCAGAGGTAGTGCAAAGCACAATAGAGAAGCTTCATTTTGAACGTGAGAGGATGAAGGCAGACCAGGACTGGGAAAAGTCGTATGCTTATCGTAGGAGGAGGCCCTTGGAGTTCTAGGTTGGAGACCACGTGTTCTTGAATGTTTCCCCTCGATGTGGGCCATATAAGGTTCTCCAAGGAGAGAAAGCTCTATCCTAGGTTCATCGGGCCATTATAAGTGTTGCGAAAAGTCATTGAGGTGGAATATCAGCTGGCATTGACAACATATTTGGAAAGGATCCACGATGTTTTCCATGTCTCCCATCTTCACTGATATCTACATGATGACTCCCATGTCATTGACTAGGGAGATTTGGACATAGGGGATGATGCTACATTCATGGAGTGTCCAGTGAGGATCAAGAATCGAATGGAGAATGTGCTTCGTGGATGAACTGTCACTTTGGTTCGAGTGTTGTGGAGGCACAGTGTCCTCGAGGAGAGTACCTGGGAGCGAGAATCTCAAATGCATGCCTAGTACCTAAAGCAGTGTTGAGTATTCATTCTGATCCATCCTTATTGTTTTTGTTATTGTGACCAGCTGTTATGTAATGCTGACCATGTTGGTTTATGAGATGTGTTTTTCCTTACCATGTGAATGCTTATGAAAAGTCCGGATATGTCGTGAAGGGAGGACTTGATCCCTAATCAAGACGCATTAAGGTGGATGCGATTAAACTCGTACGGGCGAGTCAGTGCTGCCCAAAGTAGGTAGTATCATAACTTGGAGGAAAGAACTCCCAGATCCATGTGTTTGAAAAATGTGATCCATGGGATTTGTATGGTTTTTTGGGCTGGTTTATCCCTGAGAGGTATCTTTTGGAGGGGTGGTTTGGGTTACTCTTATATTCTCAAGGGCGCGAATAATTTTTGAGAGGTATCTAATGTAATAGCTTACAACCTCCTCGCATATTACCTTCCAAAATTATAAGGGTTGCGGTGTCCTGGACTCTTCAATTACTCCCACCCATTTATTTCACAGATTAGATTAACAGACCAGCTTCACTGATCAGCATCACAGATCAGCTTCATAGATCACCTTCATAGATCAGCTTCACTAATCAGCTTCACAAATCAACTTCACTGATAAACTTCACAGATCATCTTCTCAAATCAGCTTCACAGATCAGCTTCACAGATCTACTTCATAGATCAGCATCCCAGGTCGGTTTCACCTAAATCTGTTACACAGATCGGTTTAACCCATTCGTATACACAGATCGGTTTCACCAAATTGGTTTCATAGTTCAGTTTCACCAAATTGGATTAGTAGATTGGTTACACCAAATCGATTTCACAGATTAGTTTCCCCAGATCCATTTCCCAGATCCATTTCACCACATCGGTTTCCCATTTCGGTTTCACCAAATTGGTATCACAGATCAGTTTCAGCAAATCGGTTTCAAAGATCTATTTTGACCAAATCTATTTCAAAGATCGGTTTCACAAAATCAGTTTCACAGATTGGTTTCCCCTAATTAGTTTCATAGATCGGTTGCACCAAATTAGTTTCACAGATCGGTTCCACCCAATCGGTTTCACAGATCAGTTTAACCTAATCAGTTTCACACATATGTTTCACCAAATCGGTTTTACATATCGGTTTTACCAAATTGGTTTCACAAATCATTTTCAAAGATCAGTTTCACAGAATCAATTTCAAGATCAGTTTCACCAAATCAGTTTCACATATCTGTTTCACCAAATCAGTTTCACAGATCGGTTTCACCAAATCAGTTTCACAGATCTATTTCACCAAATCAGTTTCATAGATTAGTTTCACCAAATCCATTTCATAGATCAGTTTCACCAAATTGGATTCAAAAATCTATTTCATCAAATAGGATTCATATATCAGCTTCACAAGATCAGTTTCATAGGATTAGCTTCACCGTATCAGCTACATTCAATCAGCTTCATTGATCAACTTCATGGGATCAGCTTCATGGGATCAGCTTCACTGGATCAGCTTCACCCAATCAGCTCCACTAATTGGTTTCACATATGTGTCTCACAAATTTTCCACAGAGGGGTGTCGTGGTTTCCATCCCCATTTTTCTTATAATGAAACTTTTAAGTCTTTTATCCTTATTAAAGTGGTTCAAAGCCATTTTTATCTTCTTAAACGGTGTTTTAAATCCCCTAGGAGTGGGGAGACCCTCAACAGATCCGTTTTACTCTCTTTATATGAAATCCCATAATGCACAACTATTTTGGCCACCCCTTTGATGAAAATTATTAAAATAATAAATAATTCTATAGTGTGTAACCGACTAACCATGAGGTGAAACCATGATCCATATTTAAAGCCATCCCATATTTTAATATCCCATAACACCAATATCTCTCCCTTTTTATTGCAATAGAATTCTATCTTTCTTCTTCTTTTCTAGATTATTTATTTCCATGGTGTGTTTGGAGTCCCCTTTCCTAGGGATAGTGGTGAGCCTCTATCAAAGCCTTTCATGCTCATTCTTGGAGTCTTCTAAGTTCCCCCTGCAAATCGTGCATCACTAGTTGTTGGGACGAGGATAATTTTCTTGATCATTGATCATCCATGTAGGGATCTTTGTCTCTTTTTACTGTGTATCATTTGGGGTGTGTATGAAAATGATTCATATAGGGATGGATGAAACAAAACCATAACAAATATAACAAATGGATTTAAAATTATTAAGGGGTGTGTTTTATAATGTTGATGTACTCCTTTATCACTTCCTTTATGTGGTAAATTGAATGGGATTATGTCCACCAAAAATCATGGTCGTCGGTGGTCCTTTCTTGTGCACTAATAAACCTTTGTTTTTTCTCAATAATTATGTCATTGAATGGTTGTAACATAGAAAATGTTATATCACGTAAATTCTGTTAATTAAATGGATACCCAATAAATAAAAATCCTTGTGTGATCACCCAGGTTATCCAAACTGAAAACAGATCTAAATGAATGACATATTAAAATTTGAAAATACCGTTGCTCTATTTTAGAGATGTTTATGTTTGATTCTTATGGGGTGATGTAAATAGGGATGGGATCCCTTGTTGTTGTGCAGTTGTTGGGGCTTGGTTTGGTTCCAATACTTTGAGGGATCTCATGGATCCCTTCTGTCGTTGTTACATTACAAGTGAACCGGGTGTGAATGCTTAAATTATTGTTTGGCTATTTTTTCTTCCTTGTTTGTGGCTATGAATTTTAGTTTCCTGATAGTGAAGAACCTATCTAAATGTTTCCCCTTTAATATGAAAACAATAATGGGTTATATGGGGATTTGTTTTTTTGGGAATGAGTTGTGATTGGGGTGGTTCTTATGAAGGAATAGTAATGAGGGTGTTTGTATGAGGGATGGTTTTGGAATCCCTAGGATGGGATGCATTCTTGTTACATATAGGTATAATTTATTTTTTATGTTTCTTGTATGTGCCCCACCAAAGATGATCAGTTCGTGTCAAACACCCCCATTTCGTTCATGGGGGACATCGTTTTTTCTAACACTCCTATGACTATCTGGTTATTAGTCCCTTTTATGATGCCTTCACCAAGTATCCCAATACTCTTCAGGGAAGTTGTGATGGCCTGAGGTCCATTATAACCCTAGGTTCTTCAAGAATGGTACATTATGGTAGTTGACCTAAGTGTGTGAGGGCAGGCTATTTCAAACGCATCTTCGGGATGAGGCCCAATTGTCTTCAGGCATAGAGGTAGATGTTCTGGCCAATATCTTTGCGGGTGTGGTTACGTTTGGTTTTTGTGGCCCAGGTGTGTGCGGGTTGGGTATGGTAGTGAGACTACTGTGAGAATGGGAGGGGGGTCTGATGCATAGTATGTCTTCAATAACCATTGGGAAAGTGGAATGGGGTACCCCAAAATCGATGTGTTTTATTATTACATTACTTGACTTTCATTATTTGGGGAGTGTTCCTTGGTGAGGTTTGGGTGGATATTTTACTTGTTAGGCTCTTTGGTTATCTCCTTTTTTCATGGTACATTGGTATACCTCCCCACTTGTGCACGAGACCTTTTGTTTTTCCCTAATGAGTATACCTGCATACTCAACCAACATATATAAAACTGCTTTCAGGTTTCCAGGAGGACATCGAGGACCGTGCCAAACCCTACTAGTTCTGACTTTGGTGTTGTTGATGTTACTTTTTTTTCATTGGTACTTTCCTTTGGAGTTTTATTGACATTGTAGCACTTACTTTGGAAACATGAATATGGGAATGGGTTGTTTTGTCCTTACTTATACCCCAAGTTTTGGTGTTGTATGGGATTTACTATGTTATCTCTCAATTATACTAAATAAAAAGGATAATCCCTTCCATTTTGTGTGTGATTCTATACCCTTGGTGATATTATCAACTCCGGGACCTATTGAAGGTGGGTTTTATGGGTCATTATCTCTCCTTCAACATGAGGAAGGAAGGGTCTGACAATCCGATGTCCCTTCTTTCATCATGGTGAAGGCAGGTTGTGACAATCAGGGTATAGTGGTATTATAGGGTCTTAAGGTTGGAATAACCTAATTAGATTAGTGGTAGTGTTTTTGACAATATCCCTAATGTGTATTAATGTGGGGATTTGAGGGTTTCTCCAATGGTTTTATGAAAATTTTACATCCTGGTTAATTATGGGAATAATATTTTATTGGGTTTTCTCCCATATTTTTTCTAGAAAATTCCATGAAACAATTATTTGAGATAATATATAATCATAGAATGGTTTGGATTATAGAATTGTATCTTCATCTCTATAAAGTTGGTATTGGAAATATAAAATGAAAATTTATCCACGACTAGTATATAATACAATTTGACTAATTGGGGAATAACTATTTTTTCTATAATATTATTCCAAAAAATTATGATTGGGGAGGAGTTATATTCTTGAGATACTATAATTTTAACACTTGGGGTTTTCATATATTACATAGATTTTATGTATTGAGTTGGTGCCTAAATATTTCCAAATAACATACATTTTATACACGAATTTATAAACAAAATGGATATTTTTCAATCGTAAATGAGTAATATGTGTATCTATTTCAACATCAATTTTATCATCAACCATTCTTTTAATGATAACATTTTAATTCAATTATTAGATTTATTTTTATAGGTTGTTAACATTGGTTATTCTATAATACCCTTTCCTTGGTATTAGATTTCAAAGTGTTTATGATTATTACTATTGAATAATTTTATCGTGGGTAGAGGATTTATAATAACCTTACCGTATTTTATCATATTAATTGGATTATTCATGAAACATTCGATATGTTATTATTGATTCCCTTACATTCCATACTTGAATTTTTTCTCCATTCCTTTTAGGATTTTATGATGCTGTTTCTTATTACTCTTTCCAAATTGGATAGTTAAATATTATTTTTAACATAACAATTTGTAGTTTAACAACTAGAATTATACATTATTCTTATCTAATTATCCTTAACCCAAATAAACTATTAGGAATCACGAATATCTATATCATCATTAAGGGAACATCAAACTATTTCCTTCTCTATCATGTTCTTAAATCATTTAATATTTTCCCGGTCTAGTTTTAAGATACCAATGTAGTGATCCAACTTGATTTAGGGGTATATGACAATGAAAAAGATATACCTTTCAAGAATTATATATTTTTATTCATAAAACCGAATTTATTCGTCCTCCATTCTTCATAACTCTAATAAACTTCCACTTTATTTTTATATGAATATTAATATTGAAATAGTTGTTATAAAATATTTATTTTACTTCTCCCTATATGATATTTTAAATGTCATCCATTGGATTGGTATTCTTTATCAAAGTAAATAAGTAATTTTATTCTCCCTCTAAAAAGATAAATGGTCAATTCTACATTCTATATCATTGTGAATTGGAATGTAAAGACCCGTAAAATTCAAGGGAAATTTTTTCTTAATTTTCTTAGGAATTTTACAAGAACGTGGTTTCTGATGGCACCTGATTTCAAGGCCCGGAGTGCCCAGAATAAATTTCCGAAGTTTGGCTCAGGTACGTTCAGTGAACAAACGAGCGGGAATTTCTAACTTTTGAACTGTAGCCCAGAATTGAATTTTGAGGGCACCGATGATCTCGCAGCGCCAATATTCACTTAAGGAGACCTTTTCCGAGGTTGCGTTTATTGCGAGTTGAGAGTTAGTTTTTGGGATTTTAAATTGAAGTTAAATAAAATGTGGAAACACATTTTATTTTTATTCAAGTTGGTTATAACCTCCCAAAGGGAGTTAGGGGTGGGACCCACATTCACTTAACCTCCCTTGAGAGGATTAGGTGTGGTGGGGCCCAAACGAACCCTAACACTTAATATACCATTTTAAACTCCCTATAAATCCTCTTTATTTAATTTTGACAACTTGAGTTATTAATTGTGTTTAGTTGTTTGAATTTCAATCCATTGAAATTCAAAGTGGTTTACTAGTGTAAATAAAATAAGGCTTTATCTTATTTTATTTTGATTAGAATTCTCCTACCACCTTGAGAGAATTTGGGAGCTTTCTTCTCCTTCATCTACTTTGACGAAGAACATGAAGAACACTTATGCTTCGACGAAGAACGCCGCTTCTCTTCTTCGTAGCTGGTGTGTTCCTGAAGATCGATGACGCCGCATCTTCGATCTTCTTCCGTGTCAATGAAAGGAGACGATGTTTCCTCCTTGGATTATCTTTGTCATCTTTCGAAGCTTCTCCAACGACGTACCTCTTCGGACGCACCTTGACGTCAACAGAACCGATGTTCGGTTTCCGCAATGCCCGACCTCCGCGACGCTTGTCTTCCGTGGCTTTTTGAAGAACTCCGTTCTTGAAACCAAGGTAGGGGTTTATTTTTATTCTTTTGTTAATGATTTATACCCGTGCTTATTTCATTGTGAAATTTGTCCAAATGTTATGAAATAACGCGAGGGGACCGGACCGCACGAACACGGCCGACCCTCCTCCTTTTCATGTTGATCCTGTTGTGGATTGAACGGGTGCGGCGCGATGTCGTCGCACCGCACAGGATCATATGGCAAGAAACGTGCGGCGCTGTCGCGCCGCGTCGTAAAATAATGCAAGGACGTGACGCCGTCGCGCCGCGTTGAATAAAGATAAAGGCGCTGCCGATGGAGTGGGACCGCGGCGGAGGGGCGCGGTGCCGTCGCACCGCACCGGACGACGAAGGCCGCGGCCGGTTCCAGGCCGCGGCAGAATGAGAAGACTGGCGGCCAGCCGGGCCACCGGTGTTGGAATCCGGAAGGGGGACCGGCTTTGCCGGTCCCGTTGAGGGAGAACCGGCCGGCTAGGTCGGGCCGGCCGGAAGGGAGGAAAAACCGGGGGGGATTAATTCCCCCGGCCAGCCATAATGGCCCCCCATTATGAGGGGGGCCGGTTTCACAAAGGGGGTGCAGGCGGCCCCCCGTTTTCTAGCATCTCGGCCTTAGGCCGAGCTGGTAGCGCGCCTGGCCGGTTTGCCAGGCCGGGCCGGGCTGGGCCGGGTTGACCCTGTCCGGGGCGGGTCGACCCGGTTGGGGCCTTCCGTGGGGTCTCGGGCCAGGACGGCCCGAGCCCGAAACACCCGCTACCGAGTTGTTTGGATTCAAATGCCCATAACTCGGGATACGGACTTCGAAACGATGCACCGTTTGCGGCGATGTGATCCTTGGATCGAGGCGGTCGTTTCGGTATATCTCACTCAAGGTTTCGGAATACTTTGAGTTCGGCCGGGTTGGTTCGTACACGAAACCAACCGGGCCCTCGGAGCGGAAACGCTCATATCTGGAGCTACGGGCGTCCGATTGATGTGCCGTCAGCTTTGTTGAGTTCCTCTTAGTTAGACGGATCTTTTGACATACTCAGCCCGAGGTTTGGAAGTAGGTGGTGTACGGTCGGGTTGGTTTTTCCTTAAAAACCAACCGGGCCCGTGGAACGAAAAATCCAATAACTCTTAGACCGGGCGTCTGATTGACGCGCCGTCTGTTGCATTGTGTTCCTGTTGAGGATAAGGAACTTTTGGATACATCAACTCTGGACTTTGTGACAGTTGATGTATCAACCTCTCGGCTCATGGAGCGGACCCTCCGGAACGAGCTTGCTGTGTGCGGGAACCCTAGAGCTGGCTGCGACTGCGACTGTGACTGCGACTACGACTGCAACTGTGACTGCGATGACGACAGTACAGAGATCCTTAGTGGATTCGACAACGACGACTACAGCACTAAGCGATCTTGTGTGGATCAGTGCTACCGATCCTGTGTGGGTCTAATCCTGTGTGGGTCTGCGCTCAGCGGTCCTGTGTGAACCAGCGCCTACAGATCCTGTGTGGGTCTGATCCTATGTGGGTCTTTGCGGGGGTTAGTACCTAACGATCCTTTGTGGGTCCGACGACTTAGATGGATTAGTGATCATCTCTATCATCCTCGAAGAAGTATACCTGTGTGAGCTGAATCTTGGTGCTTTCCTGTGTGGATTGTGTTGTGCTATCCTGTGTGGTTTTCGTTTTTCTTTCCTGAGTGGAATACGTATACATTCCTGTGTGGACTGAGTTGTACATGGGCTCGGAGGTTGGACCGTATTGGAATTGATGACTTAGGTATATGTATGGGCATATACCTAAGCAGTGTCGGTTGTTACTTCGTGATTGTATCTTTCCTTTTTGGTTTACCCTTTGTGGATTTTGGAAGACCTTCAGGGGTCTCGAGGTCCTTACTGAGTAGCTTATACTCACCCCTGCACGGGCTATGCCCGCACTACAATGTGTTGGTTGCAGACGACGGACAGCGTTGATCGTGGTTGAGGCTTGCAGAGCAGGATGGTACCTGGAGGTGGACCACTGGGCGGAACGTGCTCGGGGTAGACGGTGGGACCCGAGGAGCAGTGGAGCCATCTCTACCCACCCTTCAGGTGGGATTTCCAGTGGACAGCTCGGTGTAGCGGCTTTTACTTTACAGTTGTTGTTTTCCCTTTCGAGTTGTACTTTACTTTCAGTTTGGGTTTGTATACTGGCCCATTTACTTTTCCGGACTTTCAGTTGTACTCTGTTTTTACATAGTGTTTACATTTCCGCTTTCTTACTCTGTGGTGCTTGTTTACTTTACAAAGGCAATGCCTTCCCTTTTTACCGGGAATTACGCCTTGGTTCTAGTCACCATCCCCTGGCCTATGGAAGGCGGGCTTGGGGTAGTCACGGCATGGGCCCCGAGGGCGGGTCATGACAAATTGGTATCAAAGGAGTTTGGTTCTACCGCGAACTATGATATTTTCTATGTGAGGAAATAGTGTTTAGCGTATTGAGTGTGGTTATCAGTCCAGGGAGTCCAGTGTTGGTGCGGCGGCCGACGTATCCGTACACCAGGACCCTGACTTCTAATTTCCGACTTAATGCACGAAAACATTGATTGCGTGTGTGTTTCAAAGTTTTCTTTGTGATTACTTTATATCAGCTCACCTGGTATACTATTCTGACCGTGGCGCACGTGTTTCCATTTCAGGAGGGCCCCACGACGGCAGCCAGCTAGGGTTCTGAGAGTCGAGCGTGATGACAGCCCACCGAGCGACGAGGCCTCGGTGCAGGGCCCTTTGTCAGCAGTGGCACCGGTGGTAGCACTACCCGCCGAGCCACCGATGCTTCCAGCACCAGTCGCCGACGATGCACATCACCTTGGAGCTCTACACGAGTTCCAGCGCTAGTGACTGCCTAGGTTCCGTGGGGAGACGGACCCCCAGGCAGCAGAGGACTTGCTGGAGGCAGTGGTACGAGTTTTTAGGCTAGTGAGTACACCTGCAGACCTCATGGTGATCCTCGTCGCGAGCCTACTGCACGCAGCAGCGGGCCGATGGTGGAGCTTGATGCTCCAGGTGCACGATGAGGCATCTCTACTCTGGACGGACTTTGAGAGCCTCTTCCGCTCGGAGTTCGTCCCAGCCACCATTCGTGCAGTGCGTATTCAGGAGCTTCTTCAGCTGCGGCAGGGCAGGATGACGGTCGCTCAGTACTCGGCGAGATTTACTGATCTCTCGCGCTACTCGACGGACATGGTACAGGACACATTCTTCCAGGCCCGGACCTTCGAGCAAGGATTGAGACACAAGATCAGGGCATCGCTGATCTCCCTCAACATTTCGACTCAGACCGGAGTACTGGAGCGAGCCCTTTTGATCGAGAGCTTTCTTGCGGAGTCTACACCAGCGTCGAGACCCACCGCAGGGCGACACGTGGCAGAGTCTTCTACAGCAGGCAGTCGATGGATGACTCAGGGGTCCAGGAAGACCAGACCCTCAGGAAGATGACCTCAGGACACTGGATCAGCAGTGCGGGGCACACAGCGCGGAGCCAGTCTTTCGAGAGGCAGAAAATTCTACTCGTTCGGCGGGCAGGGCCACATGGCTCGTGACTGCCCGACCCGCCGTGCAGAGGCGCAGTAGATGGTTGAGGGACCACTGAGGCAGAGGCGGAGGGTCGACCATGGCGGTCCGCAGGGAGGAGGCGGACGAGGTAGAGGAGCTGGCCGAGCAGCAGGTGGTGGGAGACGCTTTGAGGCTCTGCCACCACCACCACCAGGAGGTCCACCTTGACCACAGGGAGCTGGCGGGCAGAGACAGGCACAGCTCCAGGCAGCGGAGGCCTACGACCACGGCGCGCTCGAGATGATTCGAGGTACTATCAGTGTCTATTCCACCCTTGCTGCAGTACTTATAGACACAGGGGTGAGTCCCTCTTTCATAGCTACTGCCCTTGTTCGGAGCGCGGAGATTCCGACAGAGCCGTTGGCTCGATCCTTACGGCTAGAGACTCCTACGGGAGCATACTCAACCATTACGCACTGGTACCAGAAGTGTGAGCTTACTCTTGGAGGTGAGAGCTTCGGCTGGGATCTTCTTGTAGAAGCGTCGAGGCCTTACAAAGTCATCTTGGTCATGGATTGGTTATCTACGGTCCATGCACAGATTGACTGTTTTAGGCACAAGCTGCGATGCGTACGCACAGACGGGAGCAGGTTCACCTTCACCGGTGAGAAGGGAGCCTTTTCAGCACAGGATGGACTTCCATGGAGGAGAGGACAACCCATCACTCATCAGTTGTCTAGTCTCATCCTAGGAGCAGTGGACGTGCGGAGTCCTGGTTTTCCTACAGTGGTGGATCAGTTTGCGGACGTTTTTCCCGACGACGTTCCAGGGTTACCTCCTCGCAGAGAGGTAGACTTTTATATTGACCTATACCCTGGGATATCCCCGATATCGACTCCATCATATCGGATGGCCCCCGCCGAGCATCGAGAGCTACGGGTACAGTTGGAGGACTTGCAGGGCAAGGGGTTCATCCGACCCAGTGTTCCACCCTAGGCCTCCCCGATTTTGTTCGCCAAGAAGGCGGACGGGAGCTTGTGACTTTGTGTTGACTATCATCGCCTGAACCAAGTGACAGTGAAGAACAGGTATCCGCTACCGAGGATTGATGACCTCTTTGATCAGCTCAAGGGATCACGGTGGTTCTCGAATATAGACCTCAGGTCAGGCTATCATCAGCTCAGAGTTAGAGACGATGACGTGCAGAAGACGGCCTTCAGATGTCGGTATGTCCACTATGAGTTCTTGGTTATGCCCTTCGGCGTAACCAATTCTCCAGCAGTGTCCATGTCCCTAATGAATAGGATCTTTCATCCATACCTCGATCGATTTGTCGTGGTCTTCATCGACGACATTTTGATATACTCGACGACTGAAGAGGAGCACGCCAACCACTTACAGGTTGTACTAGACACAATCCGAGAGCACCAGCTTTATGTTATTCTCTCAAAGTGCCAGTTCTGGATACGTGAGGTCCACTTCTTGGGCCACGTCATCTCTGAGGTGGGAGTTGTAGTAGATCTTGCGAAGATCGAGGCAGTGTTAGCTTGGGAGCCACCCACGAGCGTGACAGAGGTGCAGAGTTTCTTGGGTCTAGCTGGATACTGCTGGAGATTCGTTCCAGACTTCTCCAGAGTTGCAGCACCACTCTCAGCTTTGACGAAGAAGGGGAAACCCTTAGTGTGGTCAGACAGATGTCAGCAGAGCTTCCAGGAGCTGAGACAGAGTTTGACCAGCGCACCTATCGTGAGGTTGCCTGAGGAGGGAGTAGGGTACGTAGTTTACTGCGATGCATCAGGGACCAGACTCGTATGTGTTCTGATGGAGGAGCGGGAAGTGATCGCCTATGGATCACGGCAGTTGAGGCTGCATTAGTAGAACTACGCTACCCATGACCTGGAGTTAGCAGCAGTGGTCTTCGCTCTGAAGACATGGCGGCACTACCGGATGGGCGAGCGCTTTACAGTCTTTTCTGATCATCAGAGTCTCAGGTATATCTTCTCACAGAAGGACCTGAACCTGAGACAGCGGTGATGGCTCGAGTTCTTCCAGGACTATGACTTTGAGATAGTCTATACTCCTGGAAAGGGGAACGTAGTAGCCGATGCCCTCAGCAGGAGGACGGGCATTCAGCTACTTGAGGAGGCGACATAGCAGCTAGCCTCTTTGCATATATCCTTCGTGGATAGAGATGGAGAAACCTTCCTTCAGTCTCTCACAGTCACCCCTCCACTACTGGAGCAGGTCAGAGAGGCACAGCGTGAGGACGCTGACTGTGAGACACGGCGTGCACAGATATCATCGGGACAGGAACCTGATGGTTTCTCCCTTGGAGTAGAGCATGACATCCTTTTCAGAGGACGTACCATGGTACCAGTCTCTTTGCAAGAGGAGGTGCTGAGAGAGTTTCACACTTCTTCTTTGGTGGTACATCCTGGAGTGGCGAAGATGTATCAGGACCTCAGACGACAGCACTGGTGGCCGGGCATGAAGAAGGCTGTGGTAGAGTTCGTTTCTCGATGCCTCACCTTCCAGCAGGTGAAGGCTGAGCATCAGGTACCAGTAGGCTTGGTACAGCCCTTGGAGGTCCCAGAGTGGAAGTTGGAAGGGATATCTATGGACTTCGTGACTGGACTTCCACGCACTTCCAGAGGTCACGACTCCATCTGGGTGATTGTCGACTGACTCACCAAATCAGCTCACTTCTTACCCATCCGAGAGCAGGGCTCAGTGGAGAGCTTGGGACGTCTCTACATTCAAGAGATTTAACGGCTTCACGGTGTGCCATCATCTATCGTCTCCGACCGAGATGCTCGCTTTACTTCTCGGCTTTGGAATGGATTTCAGGAGGAATTCGGGACGCATCTACGTTTGAGCACAGCCTTTCACCCTTAGACGGATGGTCAGACGGAGAGGACCATTCAAAATCTCGAGGACATGCTCCGCACATGTGTCCTCGACTTTTCTCGTAGCTGGGAGGACCACCTACCCTTGGTAGAGTTTGTGTACAACAACAGCTACCACTCCACCATCGGGATGGCACCGTACGAGGCGTTGTACGACTGACCTTGTAGATCTCCTTTATGCTGGACAGACCCTGGGGAGTCAGCACTTGTGGGACCAGAGATGGTCCAGGCCACGACAGAGAAGGTCCAGGTCAACCAGGAGCGGATGAGGACAGATCAGAGCCGGCAGAAGTCATACGCTGACAGGAGGCGGAGGCCACTAAAGTTCGAGGATGGCGACCACGTCTTTTGCGGGTCTCACCTCGACGTGGTATACAGAGATTTGGCTGAGGCGGCAAGTTATCTCTGTGCTTCATCGAACCCTTCCAGGTCCACAAAAGGATTGGTGAGGTGGCTTATCGCCTGGTTCTACCACCTCAGTTACACCGGGTGCACGACGTCTTCCACGTGTCTCAGCTGAGGAGATACGTGCACGACCCGATGCGCATCTTTGACCATGGGGAGCTTGAGGTTGACGATAGGGTGACTTTTGCGGAGGTCCCGGTGGAGATCGAGGATCGACAGGATTGGGTCCTACGTGTACGGTCGATTCCACTAGTGCGCATCAGATGGCAGCACGAGAATTTCCAGGAGAGCACATGGGAGCGGGAGGCTCAGATGCGTGCTCAGTACCCTCATTTGTTTCCCTAGTTTTGATGTATCATTACGGGGACGTAAAGCCCTGAGGTGGGAGTAATGTAAAGACCCGTAAAATTCAAGGGAAATTTTTTCTTAATTTTCTTTGGAATTTTACAAGAACGCGGTTTCTAACGGCACCTGATTCTGAGGCCCGGAGTTCCCGGAATCAATTTCCGAAGTTTGGCTCGGTTACGTTCAGTGAACGAACGAACGGGGATTTCTAACTTTTAAACCGGTGCCTGGAATCGAATTCCGAGGGCACCGATGATCTCGCAGCGCCGATATTCTGTTAAGGAGACCTTTTCCGAGGTTGTGTTTATTGCTAGTTGAGAGTTAGTTTTTGGGATTTTAAATTGAAGTTAAATAAAATGTGGAAACACATTTTATTTTTATTCAAGTTGGTTATAACCTCCCAAAGGGAGTTAGGGGTGGGACCCACATTCACTTAACCTCCCTTGAGAGGATTAAGTGTGGTGGGGCCCACACGAACCCTAACAATTCATCTCCCCTTTTTAGACTCCCTATAACTCCTCTTTATTTAATTTTGACAACTTGAGTTATTAATTGTGTTGAGTTGTTTGAATTTCAAACCTTTGAAATTCAAAGTGGTTTACTTGTGTAAATAAAATAAGGCTTTAGCTTATTTTATTTTGGTTATAATTCTCCTACCACATTGAGAGAATTTGGGATCTTTCTTCTCCTTCTTCTACTTTGATGAACAACACTAAGAACACTTAAGCTCCGACGAAGAACGCCGCTTCTCTTCTTCGTAGCCGGTGTGTTCCCGAAGATCGACGACGCCGCATCTTCGATCTTCTTCTGTGTCAACGAAAGGAGACGATGTTTCCTCTTCGGATTATCTCTGTCATCTTTTGAAGCTTCTCCAACGACGTACCTCTTCAGACGCACCTCGACGTCAACGGAAACGATGTTCGGTTTCTGCGACGCCCGACCTCAGTGATGCTTGTCTTCCATGGCTTGTGGAAGAACTCCATTCTTGAAACCGAGGTAGGGGTTTATTTTTATTCTTTTGTTCATGATTTATACCCATGCTTATTTCTTCGTGAAATTTGTCCAAATGTTATCAAATAACGCGAGGGGGCCAGACCGCACGAACAAGACCGACCCTCCTCCTCTTCATGTTGATCCTGTTGTGGATTGAACGGGTGTGGCATGGTGTCGTCGCACCGCACAGGATCATACGGAAAGAAACGTGTGGCGCCATCACGCCGCGTCGTAAAATAATGCAAGGACATGACGTCGTCGCGCCGCGTCGAAGAAAGTTGAAGGCGCTGCAGACGGAGCGGGGCCGCAGCGGAGGGGCGCGGTGTCGTCGCACCGTGCCGGACGATGAAGGACGCGGCCGGTTCCGGGCCGCGGCGGAATGAGAAGACCGGCAGCCAGCCGGGCTGCCGGTGTCGGAAGCCGGAACGGGGACCGGCTTTGCCGGTCCCATTGAGGGAGAACCGGCTGGTGAGGTCGGGCCGGCTTGAAGGGAGGCAAAACCGGATGGGATTAATTCCCCCGGCCAGCCATAATGGCCCCCCATTATGAGGGGGCCCGGTTTCACAAAGGGGGGGCAGGCGGCCCCCCGTTTTCCAGCAGCTGGGCCTTCGGCCGAGCTGGCAGCGCGCCCAACGCGCTGCCTTGCGCCGAACCGGCGCGCCTGGCCGGTTCGCCAGGCCGGGCCAGGTCGACCTTGTCCGGGGCGGGTCGACCCGGTTTGGACCTTCCGGGGGGTCTCGGGCCGAGATGGCCCGTGCCCGAAATCCCCGTTACTGAGCAATTTGTATTCAAATGCCCATAAATTGGGATACAGACTTCCAAACGACGCGCCGTCAGCGGCGATGCGATCCTTGGATCGAGACGGTCGTTTCGGTATATCACACTCAATGTTTCGGAATACTTTGAGTTCGGCCGGGTTGGTTCGTACACGAAACCAACCGGGCCCTCGGAGCAGAAACGCTCATATCTTGAGCTACGGGCGTCCGATTGACGTTCCATCAACTTTGCTGAGTTCCTCTTAGTGAGACGGATATTTTGGAATACTCCGCCCGAGGTTTGGACGTAGGTGGAGTACGGTCAGGTTGGTTTTGCCTTAAAATCCAACCGGGCCCCTGGGACGAAAAAGCCAATAACTCTCAGACCGGGCGTCCGATTGACGCGCCGTCTGTTGCGCTGAGTTCCTGTTGACGATACGGAACATTTGGATACATCAACTCTGGACTTTGTGACAGTTGATGTATCAACCTCTCGGCTCATGGAGCGGAACCTCCTGAATGAGCTTGCTGTGTGCGAGAACCCTAGAGTTGGCTGCGACTGCGACTGCGACTGCTACTGTGACTGCGACTGCGACAATACAGATATCCTTAGTCGATTCGACGACGATGACTACAACACTCAGCGATCCTGTGTGGATCAGTGCTACCGATCCTGTGTGGGTCCGATCCTGTGTGGGTCTGCGCTCAGCAGTCCTGTGTGAACCAGCGCCTACAGATCCTGTGTGGGTCTGATTTTGTGTGGGTCTTTGCGGGGGTTAGTACCTAACGATCCTTTGTGGGTCCGACGACTTAGATGGATCCGTGATCATCTCTATCGTCCTCGAAGAATTATACCTGTGTGAGCTGAATCCTGCTGCTTTCCTATGTGTATTGTGTTGTGCTATCCTGTGAGGTTTTCATTTTTCTTTCCTGAGTGGAATACGTATACTTTCTGTGTGTACTGAGTTGTACTTGGGCTCGGAGGTTAGAGCGTATTGGAATTGATGACTTATGTATATGTATGGGCATATACCTAAGTAGTGTCGGTTCTTACTTCGTGATTGTATCTTTCCTTTGTGGTTTTTCCTTTGTGGATTTTGGGAGACCTTCATGGGTCTCGGGGTCCCTACTTAGTAGCTTATACTCACCCCTGCAGGGGCTATGCCCGCACTACGTTGTGTTGGTTGCAGACGACGGACATCGTTGATCGTGGTTGAGGCTTGCAGAGCAGGACGGTACCTGGAGGTGGACCACTGGGCGGAACGTACTTGGAGCGGACGGCGGGACCCGAGGAGCAGTGGAGCCATCTGTACCCACCCTTCAAGTGGGATTTCCAGTGGACAGCTCGGTGTAGCGGCTTTTACATTACAGTTGTTGTTTTCCCTTTCGAGTTGTACTTTACTTTCAGTTTGGATTAGTATACTGGCCCATTTACTTTTTCGCACTTTCAGTTGTACTCTATTTTTACTTATTGTTTACTTTTCCACTTTCTTACTTTGTGGTGCTTGTTTACTTTACAAAGGAAATGCCTTCCCTTTTTACCGAGAATTACGCCTTGGTGCTAGTCGCCAGCCCCTGGCCTATGGAAGGCGGGCTTGGGGTAGTCACAGAACGGGCCCCGAGGGCGGGTTGTGACATGGAAACCAGAACACATCTTTCCAATTGAATTTATATATTTCTCTATGATTAATGGATCTGAATATCTACCAAAATAGGGTATTCATTTTAATATAAATTACTCAACCACAGTTTATTTTTTATTTACATAATTCAAGTGATTTTCATATTTAAAGAATTATTCATATATTTATTCAATTGAGTAAGTACCCCTCTTATTTTTTTAATCCCACTGCTATTATATTAGGAATCCCATTTTAGAAATGATTATACATTCCATCATATTGTTTTTGATAGCATCCACTTATTTTAATTCACTTACTAAAATAATTAGTGTTTAATGATGGTAATACTCTAAATAAATATAAAATTATTTTGAAAAATATTCTCTTAGATGGAAAAATTCATAAAACCCAAACATACCCTAGAATATGACATGTTATGTTTTAACCTAGGATTTTTATGATATATAACCTCTTTTTATTCTAAAATAATCCTATTAATACAAAACATTTCAATAACACTCACTATAATTAACCTCACCTCATACACATAATATTATATCATTTTACAATAAAATACCTTTAATAAAACACAACCTAGATGAAAATTCCAAATTTCAATAGTATATTAGATATGCAGTAAAATATTTTAGGAAAAAACTGTATTTTATATTATTATTATTAATATGTTGTTGATCATATTATACACCTATCACTACATGGGATACTATGTGGATATATATAAAATAAATAGTGATATAAAAATCACTCTAAAGGGAAAAATTAGAATAAACGTGAGAGAATGATGTGATAAGAGACAATAATCATAACAAATAATCATAAAAGGAAGGTATCATAAATAATCAGATATATACATAGAATATGATAAGTAATATCATTGGAATATAAAAATCATGAGAAATATTAGAATGTAGAACAATAATAAAATATTTAATCCTTAACACAAGTCAACGATAGATCCAATGACATCATCACATCATGTGTTAGGCTTACATAAAATGCATTATAAAAGGTGTCTTGTGAGATGTAAGTATTACCAAAAAAGGGGAGGTATAATTATAGTCCCACTAATCCAATAATAATACATTATGAATATGTGTTCCACATATGAAATAAATCAATAATTATTTATAATCTTGAAAACATTTGGCAATGAAATGTGTTACATGATAACATCAAAAATAAAAAAGTGATAAGGTATAATAATGGTTCTGAATAGAATAAAGGATTATGGTATATTGGACATTCATTAATAAGGAATAATTATTCTTGAGTATATGTGTCATATTTAATGGGAAATCATTATAAATAACGAAAGAGAAGATTGTAAATGAACCCTCTTAACAATGTATAATGATATGGGTTAAATAATGTTTATATGAGATAATATAATATTATTTCCCCAAAATAAATAATTAAATTAAATATTAAATATTTTAAAAATCTTAGTATAATATTATAAAATAGTATTAATAAGTGTGAAACTTGAAAAATTAGAATGGATGGAAAAGTTTCCTTTTATAGGGTTAACATAAATAAATTATTAGAGAGGAACAATAAATATATGAATATCCCAATAAAAATAATATAAAATGAAATAAAATTAATATAAGAAGGATGTTTAAATAATATTAAAATATAATAAGTGAATAAGAGATATATTGAAGTGGGTATATCATAATCATAAAATATAGTATTATAGTCCCATTGCCTTGAGTCCCAACTCACTATGGATGCTCCTACAACCTCGTAAATAACAAAATTACATATGATAATTTCAATTTTTGGAGCCTTATTTATATTTATTTCATTTATTTTAACAAATTTTTGTGCTATATTATAAATTTATTAAATTAATTTTACTAGCATTGAATGGTTGGGGTCGTTCGGTCCAAAGTTATAATATAACTTTAGGTTAATGTTATTTCTTATTTGTCTATTTTTAATGCTTCCATAAACATTAAAAGTTTCGCGGAATAAAGTCTTGTCATTAAAAATTTATAAAATACCAATTATATAATAAATTTTGTAAAATAAATAGAAATTATAATGTGTTTCATGGTATGCTCATTTTTTCCTGATAAAATGACCATGTTTGTATATTTTTTGTATCAATATTATCAATCTTATTTTATAATTAAATATATATAAAAATTATTTATTTTATTATTAATATTATAATTATACATGAAAATCTAATAGAACTACCCTTCATAATCGATAGTTATTATATAACATCATCGTCGATATAGGTGGAATAAACCAACCATGGGTGAATGATGTTTTTATGAAAAAATAAATGAAAGAGAATAATAATTATTATATTTTGGAAATTGAATGAAATTAAAAATATAATAATTATATTATATTATTACAATTATAAAATATAATTTATTCTGAGTACTAAGTGATTTAAAATCAAAAGACCATAGATAACACAATTTTACCTTCTTTGAGAATCCATATTTGGAAAACATTGTAAAATAATGAGAATCAATATGCATAATTTTTTATTTTAAATAAATTTTTATGTGTATAAATTTAATTTATTTATTTAGGATCAATATAAGAATTTTTTAGTTTAGAAATAGTATGTATTTATGAATATAAACACTATTGTTAGTAAAATATTAATTTGATCAGGGTATATTAAAATTTTAATAGTGGTATAACATATATTATAAAAAGATAACATGATCTTAGAATATATTTTTTTCTTTAAAAAAATCTAAATTTTAGAATAAGTTAATTTAAAATATTAATGTTATAAAAAACTAAATTATCTATATTTTTATTATTTTTAATTAAATAATATGAACAGATTTTTAATCATAAAGTCAAAACTAAAATGGTAGCAATTAAAATTTTATATTTAACAATAAATATTTCCATTTTAAAATCAAAAGCATTATTATAAACATAGGGGTAATATTTTAATTAAATACGTAGAATTCATTTAATGATACATAATTAATAAATTTAAAATTATAATTTAATGTTGATCATATAAAATTTATATAAATGGATTATATTATTTTTAAAATATAGTGATTAGTAAGCTATAAAATAATGGAATATAAGAAATATAATATTATATAGATTATAATATTAAATTTATAATTTTTTATATTTTAAAGTATACTCCATGTAAAGAAGGTTATTTTTCTATATATAATGATGTATATTTAAATTCTATGTAATGGTAATAAGAATTAAAACTGTTTATAAGGGTTAAAAGAAGTTGACTAAAGGTATATACTCAACCATGTAAGATAATTAAAGGTATATTGTTATTTATGTAAGGGTAACATGTAAGTTCTAATGGGTGTATAATGGTAAGTTGTTTCTCACTTAAGGGTATAATAGATTTACTGATATCAAGTAAAGGTAGCTTATAGCTATATAAGTGTGGTATTCCTAAAACATAAACTATTTATGGGTCTCCAAAACTCAACATAAGGGTGGAAAAACACTAATATTAAGGTTATCTCAACCAATGAAACACACGTAATGGTATATATGAACATAAGTAAGGGTATCCCACACTACCAAAGAAAAATATGGCTAGAAACCTTCCACATTACGGTAATATTCATGTAAAGTTAATTGGTCACTCTCAAATTTTACTTGCTACATATCATTATATTTTACGTCTCATTAAACATATAGATAAAATAAAATAATGTATATATTTAATATGTAATTATCTTATTATTATACATTCGGTTTTTTTGGAAAATACGATCATGATTTTAATATTAATAACAAAATTTTAATGAATCATTTAGAAGACCTTATTTTATTCATCAGTATGTTCAGTAAGCCATTAGATATATGCTGCATTTAAATATTTACATTTTGAGGATTATGTATTATTATATAATTATAATTCTGTAGAGTGATGATTATTGTTGTTGTATACATGTAGGAAAATAATGTAAATTAAATTTTATATAAACATCTTTTTAAATGAGACTTTATAAAAAATATCTAGATTAAAGTGGACATGAAACAAGTCATTCGTAATCATATTATTTAAATATGGACATATAATATGTGATTGTACATATAATAGATCTCATCATCCTCGGGTGTTTATCTAATTGAAGACAATCCATGTTTGTTCACCAAAAATAATTCACATGTTTTCCTTATTTATAAGTAGAGAGAGGAAAAAATCAATGAGAAAAAATAATACGTGTAGCAGTCTTCATTAAAAAAATTATATTTTGTATAAACATAATAATGTATTTTAAGGTGTTGATGTACATGCATTGAATTTCTAGAGTCACGGTAAGGGTTTATCATGTCACCTTTATTTATCTGATACTTATATTATATTAACCACTTCTTTCCTTTTTGTAGTGTATGCACTACCCATTAATGAATTTAATCTATCTTTTATGAAAATTATGGGGATTTATAAATAAATATAATGTTCACTCTTTCATGAGTTTTTGATATGGAATTTCCCAAATAAAAAAGTAATTTATTTTTTAATCAAATTTTAATTGGGATTGTATATTATTGAATTATCATTGGGGAAATATTATGATAATTATTTGATAAATCCATATCATTTTATTCCCATTTGTTATTCATGAAATTTCCGGGTATTGGTCCCATTTTCCTCTTCACGGTACTTAAAAAGTTGGGGAAAATGGTTTTGAAAAAAAAAGTATTTCCTCTTTGGAGAGGAATCTTTTTCTTCCTTGTCCATGCTTTCATTAAAATGTTTTCAAGAATTTTATTACTATTGTCCTATCATTTTTCTATACGGGATCAAAAACTAACTGCTCTTACTTTGTATGTTGTGGGATTTTAATTTACCTAGAGAATGTTCCGTGGATATTGGAGGATAAAGTGGGGAAATAGGGGGTTCCACTACAATTTTTTAAAAAGGTTGTAGAGTGAAGAATTCTATTTCAAAGTAATCTTTGCTAATATTGTCTGTTGTTTCACATGATGGGTTTTGAGGGAATTTATAGATACTTCTTTTTTTGTAATTGATGAAATATGGTGCTTAATTACATTGTAGGCCCTTCCTAGTTTTGGAGCACTATAGCGTGGAGCGAGGAGGTTGTAGAATATGATTTCTTATCATATCATCAAAATTTGGAACTCATGTGGTGTAATGGTTTAGGGTATTCTATATCTCCAACCTAGTTATATAGGATGTATGTTGGATCTATGCCATGGATCTCAAATGTAGATTTGACCTGGGGCTATTGAATGGCCTACATCTATTTTTTTGTAGACCTAATTTTTTTTAATAGTGTTTTATGTGTAGTCATAGTGGATGCATCATGGTATAATAAATATTTTAATGATAATAAATACCCCCAAGGCCATACAACCCACTTTTCTACCAAAATACTCTTTCAAACCGTTGATTTATTAGAGTTTTTTTTTCAATGGAATCAAATATCCCTTTCGATAAGGATTTATCCCCGGCTACCTATGATCAATAAGTGGTGATTTGAGGTAGGATATTCTACTTTTCTAGAGTGTTCAAATTTTTTATCACAATTTAATCAAATTAAAAATTCTATATTATCGTTTTTGATCTCCATTATTCTAATGGATTTTCCGTTGTTGTTTTCCAGTGTGTTCATGGAACGACATCCTTGGGATAACATTATTTACCATGAGAGAGGTGATCGGATATCTGTATTTCCATTCCATTTATATTTCAATAACGTTGAAAGTTTGAGATATGTGATGTTTTTATTATATTTTATTTATGTGAGAACCTAAATGGATCATTCTTTATTTTTATTGGGTTGGTGTTGAATAACCTAATAAAAGATAAACTATATTAAGTAAGAATTGGTTTATGGGTAGTGATCATTTGTGTTTACCACCATGATAATGGTTTTCCTCATGATATATTAGATTGTGTGATAACTATGTTATATTATTTTTCATGTTTGTTATGATTGGATTAACATGTCATGGTTCATGAAATTGATAACGAATGTGAAGCTTGTATTTGGATGGTTAGATAAATAATTAAATAGACTATTGTAATGAAACTATTGATCTTGTAATTTGTTGTAAAATAAATTCATGCTCACGGTATATTAAAATTTAATGTTTTCATTCCATGTGTTAATATAATTGGCTAACCAACATGAATTTGTAAATATTTTTCGTGAGTATATTAATAAAAGGGATGATAAAGAAGACAGGTTCTTCTATCAATTTTATATTCTATAATTAATTCAATGATCATGTTTAATAATTTAAATATCTTATTATAGATAATTCCATAGGTTACCCATGGATGAAACATATGATAAATAAATTGGTCAACATACTATATACTAAAAATGTATTGTTTGATAAAGATAAATGATGGGGGTCAAGAGTGCATTTACTTTTTGAAGGTTTAATGCCTTGTGTTGGGGATCATGAGAGTATATTTACATGTGGAGGATGACTTCTTTATTTGTAGGTCCAAGAGTCCCTATTAAAATTTGTTGTTCAGTTATTCATTATGTGTACTCTTGATATAGATATTTTAGTGATGTGATATGAGCATGGTAAGTATTATGATATATGGTAGAGTATCCCCAATGTTATGGAAGAATCTCAATCCTATGGAATATAAATTCATGGTGATATGCATGATGGGGTCAGGTATGGAACCAAGATGATGGAATGGGTGGAAACTTTGCTTACCCATTGTGATGATGAAACTTTGTATTTTTTCTTGTTGAATATGTTTGAAGGGTCTAAAGTTTGAATGGTCTAGTTTCTAATTTATCAACATTGAAATCCTTAATACTTGAGTTAGACAGATGTTCTAGGTTATTCATCTCTTGCTGGTAGCATAGGATATTTCCTAGAGTACATGGATTTAAGGAATAAAAAATTCATAATAAAATTTTAACAGATGGGGTTGGTTCCTTCCAGTATGATAATGTTAACGTTAATCCTAATTAATCATTGACGTAGTTGGATTATGCCTATAGGGAAATGAATTTCCTTATAGATAACAAAATCTGTTTTAAATTAGTGTTAACTTATGATAAATTTAATGTAATTTATAAAAATGGTAATCAATGATTACTAAATTACTTCACAAATGAAATTATAAAAAGGAAAGAGTAAATTTAATCTAATTATTATTAATGTATTTTTTTCTAATAGGGTATATAGTAATTGAATGCGGAAGTCAGGAATCTGAACAATAATAACTATAGATAAGCATAATGCTAGGTTAATTCCCATTTTTTAGATGCAAGCTATATTAAATCCTTTATGTTTTTTCATTTTCACATGATACCACACACATGTGGGTAGTGTGACTGACACCCAAAGCACTCTGGAAAGGTATTTTCCCTAATATCCTAGTAGTGAGGATAGATGGATGACTAACCCTCTAGCCCAATTCTATTCTCATGGTAGTATTATGCGCCAGTATGAAAGGTAGTTAGTACACCCTATATGTGGATTGGGGATGTATGGGTTGGGGTTATTTCAAAAATATGTATCTCCACATATAATATCACATGTTTTATTATAGGTAGGATTTTTACATGTTGTGATTGAATGTGGTACCCTACTCAATGTATGGGCATTGATGTCCTGGGGAATATTGAGAAATATATGATAAAATTCTTATAGGATGTGGTGGATCTCATAATCAATGTGGTAACTATATAGATATGTGTCATGGGATGAAGAGATGATGTCATGTATGACATTCATGTTGTGATACATAGACTAGGTGTCTTCAAGATGGCTTTTTTAGGAGAGAGATGGATCAAGAAGTATGATGTTGGGGTAGAGTGATAAACTAGTGGTGAAGTGGTAGTGGGGTATGATTGTTTAATTACTATAATGTATGATCTCTAGTATGTAATACATGGTGATAGATAGCCACAGTGAGGTTGGAATCTTTTTATACATGTTAAAGGGATGAGCTAGTTTCACTTATTATTCATTTGGATTTTTTATTTTTTATATATGTTTTACATGAGAGGATTTCGAGAGGATCCTATATAATATATAAATTATTGTCACCATATTTATATATAAATGATTTTTTATTTTAGTACGAGAAAGGTAGAGATTTGGTGGGATATTTCTAGCATGGGGTTGTTCATGAGATATTTGGTCTTTAGGGTCATTATTAAGTTTAAAATTTTTTGTACATGTAGTATCCTTTCCAACTATTCAGTTTTATATGGAATTACATGTATATAATTGGGATTTTTATTTAATCTATATATGAACAGGATTTGATTGGTTAATCTACCTGATCAATCTCTTCTTTGTGTTTCTCCTAGAGAGAAACTCCTCCCATTTACATATATGATATACCATCGGTGCTTCTCACTATCTCAGGTCATAATATAGGTGGTACCTGAGGGGTCACTATCCTCCTTCTGTAATTATCGACCTATAGAGGAGTTCCCTTGGGGAGGGGGTTATAATAGAGAGGTATTAACGGTTCAGGTTGAGGAATAGAGGATTTTAGTGTTATATATCGTTGAGGAAAGCATGGGTTGGTAGGGTAATGAAGTCAACTAAGTTAATTAATCTAGGTAAACATTGGATACTATAATAGGAACAACTATTTAGGTCCTCCCATGATCTAATGCACAAACCATTATATTGACTGAGCATACTAGATAAAGTGATACATGTTTTGGGTTTGAGGCCTTGAAAAGGATAATACATAATTATTATTTTAATCTATGTTTTAAATATGATGTACTTCATATTAGGTTAAAACATAAATAAATAAAATTATTTAATGTAAAATATTATATTTTAATGTTTTATGAGTCTACCAATTTCTTCTCCTTCAAGTATGCCTCGTCTTCTTTGACCTTATCTAGTTGGAATAGAGGATGTTAAGAAATATGTTCCAATGCATCTCCCTAGAGTATCATTCAATGATGTTGATAATTAGAGGACTAAAGTATAAGAGTTTCAATGAATAATTCTATATAATATGGAGTTGTCTTTCCAAACCCAGTCATAGAGGACCAGTTTTAGGATGTTGAGATATCATTTAGTTTGATTAATTATTGAAAATATTAATGGGGTTTTTTCTATGATGATATTGTATAGAGTAGTGAGATAATGGTGGATATTATTAATAGGGTATCAAGAGAAGTTGGAGATCTCATGGGAGAAGAATAGAGAGTAGTTCAGAGTAGACTTTCATTCTTCGACTGCTAAGGCGCCCAGTCATAAAGAGCTTCTTACCATTGAACCAGGGAGTTCCAAAATTTTGGAGTTTGGGATCAATTTTAGGACCCTTAATTTATATAAAATATAACAATTATATTTTTAGGAGTACATAACATGTATTTTCAAAGAGGCTTTGCATCAATAGTTCCTACGACAGGTCACCCCATTCATATTGTTGACATATCTCGATGTGGAAGGATGATTATAGGTCACTGAGAGGATGTTGAACAGAATAGGTTCATCATGGGGAGGGATTGTTTTATTATTTTTCATAATTTATAGATTTGATTTGGGGTTCCCAGTTTCCTGTAAAGATGATATTTCAGTCAGCCAGGGGTAGTTCACATCCCTCGTCATCTCGTTTCACCAAGTGTGGAATATCATTGGCCTATGCTCAGGGATCAAACATATTTATTTGTTGATATAGATATTATTTTAATTATTTTTCATATGTGATTCAATGATTTATCCGTTTACAATTTATCAATTTCAGTTGATTTGTATCATTTTAGTGTTTTGTTGAATTATGGGCTTAATAGTGGAAATTAGTTAATTCTGAAATTTAATAATTTTGTAGGGCTTCTATATTTCAGGAATAGATTTTTTATTTTTATCCAAATTGTGTGATGTATTTTTGGTAGTATTTATTTTCTTGTGTGACTCATCTATTTCTTCTGGACCAAGTTCAAATTCGACATACAATGGCTCTGAGAAATTCATCAAGGGGAAAAGGATTTCTGGTTGTTAGAATGTAACGAACCTTAATTAATGAGTCATATCTCGACCTAGATTTTTCCAAATGAGGTAATTCTAGAATGAATAGAAACAGGAATTCGATCCACATATTTCCATTAAATTTTATGAATAAAGTTTTTCATTAAGGAATCTGTTGCAAGTGTCCAAGAAGAGGAAGTTGAAGAGTCGCATCTCGAAGAAAAAGATCACATATTTAATTAGAGTATAACATTTTATACACATTTAAAATCGCATTTAAATTTTTATTGTCGATATAAAACTAAATTTTAAACAACATTTAAGAAGAGACCCTATCATGTTTTGGGGGTATGGTGGGCCAAAAATAAGAAAATATTCAGTGGATGGATTCTAAAGGATAAATTTTCTGTTTTTTTCCTTTCCCCTCTTTTCATTCTTTTTTATTTTTTTTAATGTCTTCTTCTTCCACCTTCTTCATATATTCCCTTCACATGGAGGGATAATCCTCTAATAGATTGTCGAAGGAGAGTATTTCCCTTTTATAATGTTTAATTTCATACACTTAATGTTATGAAATATTTTCTGTCTTTTGCAAATTTGCCTTCAATTTCTAATAAATGTTCATACTATCATGTACGATCGAATTTGGATTTAGATTCTGCTGTTGATTTTGCTTTTTTTAATGAAAATTTCCTCCCTCCATAAGTTTATAGTCTATATACAATGGAATATATCATGTATTTGTGGTGATGTACTTGGATATCATTGGTACGTGTGGGGGTAGTGGATATTCGTGGTTGTTTGGGATAAACAAGACTCGATCGGAAATGGCCCATGTCAATTGGGGAAATTAATTGCAACTCTTTCACACATTTGAAGGAGAGTATACCAAGATGAGTTCTTACAAAGGTTTAGTCTCACCATCACGATTTGACCAATAGTGTGAGAGGAAGCGACCGTGGAAACTCACAATAATCAGGTTAATAGAAGATGATTAGATAAATTGGAACTATGATAACATTTCAATTGGAAGACTGATCCCGACTTTATCACTCAATTCATATCACTATTTTCTATGTCTTTATTCTTAAATTGGTTTTATGTATTTTTCTTCATTTATATGTTTTGTTTTTCCACTTTAGTTCCTTTTCAAAATAAAATATTTAAGAAAAAAATCTACATTTCTTTCTCATATTTAAGGTGAGAACTTGATTGTTGTGTTCTCCTTTCTGGAGATAAACCACGTTAACAACTTTAATAAATTTTAAATTAGGTTATATTTTTTTGTCACCCCCCCAATAGACATTTGTAAAAACATGGATTCATTTCCAAGGATGATCTACCAACAATCCAATTATAGTTATTTAACTCTTTTCAAATTAAAAAAAACATAAAAAATATTTTTCCATAACGTTCTAAAATAATTTTTTCTTTAATTAATAGAACAATTATCCATCAGTGAAAGAACTAATTATTGACTCACATTGGTCTACAATAGATAGTGTTTCTCTCTTTTCTAAACATATCTGGGGACCTTTAATCCAAATCATCATGAAGGATGAATTTAAGGATCTCACTCAAGGCCATAATGAAAAACATGAATACTCTATATTAGAAGGATTATCCAGTGAATTAGTTGAAATACAAGAGTATTTTCAATATTTTTGTCATGAAATGATCGAGGTGTGACAAGAATAAGAAATTATAACAAAATATCAATTACAAGGAATTCGTGAAGAAATAAAGGACCTGGAGAGAAAAATGGAATGGATAATTGAATATGTTCACACATCCCATTAGAAACCCAAACCTAAACATGAGCCATTATTGGAAGTGGATCATCCACTCAAAATTTATGTTGAAGAACCTAGGGAGATAATTATAGAATTAAAATAAGATCCATTTGTCCCAAATAAACCATTGCTAAAGAAGATTAATGAAGAATATTTTCCTTATGAAGTACATGAAGGAGATCAACAAGATATGGATGACTTCTGGATTGATTGTAAGGAATGACTTAATTATGCAGTTACTCAACATTTAGAAGACCCAAAAACATTTAAGGAATACACCAACAACATTGTGGAATTTAAAGAGAATATTGAGGATTCCGAATAACCACCTATATCTAATACCACTCTACTCCAAGAGGCAGATCCTGTTGAAGAGAAAATTGATTCCAAGAAAACTTAGGGAGATGATATTTTCATAAACTAATTATCTTCTAATTTTATTGAATCTAAATTGAGTATCACCTCCTATTTCATGAAATTTTCAGATTCAGACAACTCATTTATTGTCTTGGTTGAAGAGAAAGAAAAGGAAGATGCACCTTGTGAGGAAAATATAGAGCTCCAAAAAAATGATTATCATCTATTCGAGGGAGTACATGAGATGATCCATGTGGAATTTCGTAAAAAAATGTCACACAACATGGTTATTTTGAAAGGGAAGGATTTAATATTGATCCTTTATGATTTAATTTTGTTCAAATTGAGTTACACTTTGACTTTCTATTTGATTTTTCTAATGACGCAACTTATCTTTAACCACCACTAGAGAATAAATTAGAGGCTCTGAAATAGGAAACCATGAAATATGAGGCTCATTCTTTGTCTTACCCCCCACTAAGAAAGGTGTATCTTATCATCCTAGGGGTGGATTTGGTGTACTATACCCACGGTGTCCTCAACAAAAATAATGAAGAACATGTGGTGAAAAAAGATGTTTTTTTATTCATCCAAAATAAACTCAACCCACCATCATATTGGGAATAACCAACTGAAACTACCCATCTAGAGGCAGTAAAAACCTAGGGCCCCCATAGGGGATTAAACAATGATATATCCTTCTTTTATTATCCAATTTCATTTTTTGTTTCATTCAATAAATTTCTTATGTTTTATTTTGTTATTTTTATTGTAGGTTTCTAGTGTTCAACACATAGGATATTAACTCATTGTTGCATTACCAATAAATCAGTTTTTACCTCTCCATTACACATTACTGTGGTTCTGATCCATTATAAAAACTTCTAAAATTTTAAATTAACATGAATTCACTGAGTACACTATAAAATTTATTTGTGGGGGAGGTAACCTTTCTAGTTTAGGATTTTCATTTTGTTTTTTAAATAAAAAATTAAAAAGTTGTGTTTTTTCAATTTTTGGTGTTTTTATATTTTGTTTTTGTGTGTTTTTTGAATATTTTGAGTTGAAATTATTATAAATTTTATTTTTAAAACCCATATCATTGAGGGAACCAATTTATTTCATGAAACAATGCATAAATGAATACTGAAAATGATTTTGTTTTTTGTTCAATTTTGTGAGATTTATGAAAAGTAATCTAATTTTTTAATCTAATTCCTCATTTCAGTGTCTTTATATTTGAAATCAATTTCATGTGAGTCTTCTGAACTATTTTTTCATAATATTTTCAATAACCTCTCATTTTGAGAGAACCATATTGTGATAGTTTTAACCATGATTTGATTTATTCCTTTCATAACATGTGGGTATAAGGTTCATGTGTTTTAAATGATTGAGTACTTTATTTGGTTTTAAAGCCCCCTTTTCAAGATAATACCATTCATTTTGGCCTAACTTGTACATATAATACCTTTATCCCCATGAAGGCATTAATTTCTTGTTAGGTTAGCCACATTACATGAAAAAAATTTATATCCAATCTCCTCTTGAAATTATTTTACTTGATCTAGTTGAATGTATGTATGGGGGAAGACGACTTGAATTATGCTGCTTTATTTTTTGCAAACATTAGGTGGAAAATAAATTGTGGATGAGATGTGTGTGCTCCTAAAAAAATATCATTTTTTGAAAGCTTTTCCTTTTCTGGAGCTTTCATGATAAGAGAATCATTGCCTTTTCTCGAGCTTCTATGGGAGGAAAGAAGCTGTACGTTTTTTGGAGCATTTAAGAAAAATCATTTTTTTGAAGATTGAAATATTTTCACTAAAAATGAAAAACTGTTTTAACATTTCATGATCATTTATGATGATGGAGATTAATTTCAACTAACGAGAGTGAACAGGATACTATACTTGAGTGAAAATTAGAATAGTTCAATTTTCCTTCAAAAAGAGCCAAGCCATCAACATTTGGTGTCAAAATTTTTCATATAAAAATAATACCCATCAAAAGACACATAACAACCCAGAAACATCCACATGATAAACACATGTCCTTGACTCACATCAAGTGTAGATGTAGGAGTTATTCAAACCTATGGTGACCCCTGCATTGGTTAGGATGAGAAAAACTTTGTTGAAAATTAATATCTGTGAGATGAGAGTAAAATTATATGAGGTAGGTGTCTTTTGTTCATGGGAGAAGAAATGAAAAGTAAAAATATTGAATGATATGATTTGGGAACTTATAATAAAGGTTGTGGATGTGGAATGACATCTTTTATTTCTTGTTGTGGAATTTGTGGATCTCTTGTAATTGGTTTTGAATTTTATTCGATTTGATTTTGATTTTGACTTGTTTTGGAGTCCAATTGATATGTGTGGGGGAATTGATAAAGATATTATTTTTATTATCTTTCATATTTTTCTAAATGATTCAAAAAATTGACAATTAATAATTTTGAGGTGATTTGTATTATTTTAGTGTATTGGTAAATTCTGGGCTCAATTGTGGAAATTGGATAATTATGGAAATTTAGTAGTTTTGTGGAGGTTCAATATTTGTGGCATATATTTTTCATTTTTGATCCATATTATTTCATTCATTTCTATAGGATTTCCTTTCTTGTGGGATTACTCATTTTCCTCTGAGCCAAGGACCAAGAGGCACACAGTGGCCCCAAAAAATTCATTAAGGGGAAAAATTTTCTCCCCAAGAGAATAGAACCGACCGTAATTAATGAGTCATAACTCGGACTGAATTTGTCCAAATAAAGTGATTACAAAAAGAAAAGAAATATGAATACTATAATCATTCTTCCATTAATGTTGATGAAGAAATTTGGTCATTAATGCGTCCATTCATGCGACCAAAAAGAGGATGTTGATGAGTTACCTCAGGATGAAAAATCTCACTTCATTAATTTGAGTATAACGCTTTATACACGAGTCGAATCTCATTTATATTTTGATAGTAAATATAAATCTCAATTTTAAAAAACCTTTAAGAATATATCCTCTTATGGTTTGGGGGTATGGTGGTTATAAAATATTCCAATATTCTGTGGAAGGATTCTAGAGTATAAATTTTCTATTTTTTCCTTACCCATCTTTTATTTTTTATTTTTATAATGTCTTCTATACCCCCCATATTCATTGATTCACTTAACATGGAGGGATAATAATTTATGTGATTGGAGAAGGAGAGGTTTTTCATTCTGTAATGTTTGAGTTTATGTAGTTAATGTTATGAAATTTTCCTCTCTTTTGCGATGTAGGTTTCAATTTCTAATAACGGTTTTATAATCAAGTACGACCGTATTTGGTTTTGGATTCTGTTGTTGATGTTTCTTTGGCCTATTATAATTTTTTCCCTCTAGTAGGTTATATTATATATAATATGGAAAATATAATGTCTTAGTGGTAGTACTTGTAAATCGTTAGTATGTGTGGGAGGGGTAGTGGATATTCATGGTTGTTTGGGATAAACAAGGCCTAATCAGAAATTACCTAACTCAATTGAGGATATTCGATTCAACTCTTTAACACATTGGAAGGATAGTATAACAAGCTGATATCTTAGCATGGTCTACTCTAACCATCACCATTTGACCAAGGGAGTGAGAGGAAGATATCATGGAAACTCACATTAATCAACTTAGTAGAAGAGGATTTGATAAATTGGAACTATGATAACATTGCAAATAGAAAACTGATCCCAACCATATCACTCAATTCATATCACTATTTCAATATATTTCATTTTAAATTTATTTATATTAATTTATTTTTTTTGTTTTTTCACTTTAATTCCTTTTCAAAATCAAATAATTTCAAAAAAAACAATATAAACTTTTTTCTCAAATTTATGATGACAGATTGATTGTTGTGTGCTCCTTTCTGGAGACAACCTAGGTTAACCACTTAAATAAATTTTAACATAGGTTATATTTGTTTTTGTAATAACCCATGACATGAACATTTCATTTATGTAGGATTATTTAATTAGTGGTTATCTTTCATAAACATTATGGTAGGTAGTTATACTAGGTGTTCTGCAACAGATTCCTTTATTGAGGCAGTATTAGTTGATACAGAAGTAGTAGAAAGATCTAAATTAGGATTTGTAGAGAGGGGACATTGTAGATAGAGGAAAGCCTTAATATGTTCCACACAATCATAGAAAAGATATTGGTTTTTTATGTGGTCATCATCAGGGTCATATATTTGATGGAGTTAGTCATGATCATCACCATGTTCTAGAGTTTCTAGCATGGGGTGACCCGAAGATTATTCACAACACCCTTTTATTCTTTCCTACTAAGTTTCATGAATTTTTTGTTTTTGGTGATAAAAATACTTCATATAACCTATCCTAGCCCATACATTTGTACTTTATTTGAAGGTTCTTATATTTACCTTTGTGAAGACTATTATAATTGAAAGTTGAGTTCATTTATATGACATATGTTGGGACAATGATCTAGTACTGGGGATCACCACTCTTGGGTAACATTTATATATTGAAGAATTCAACCCAATAATATCATCATTAGTATGTAAGTAATTTCCATGGCATAGTATATTTTGGATTTCGATAAGAGATAGTTTATATTCTATTATGCTGATGGAGAGACAACAATGTTCGTTGGTGAGTGAGACCCTTAGAAATACCGGAGGTGTGTTTCAACCTTTTATTTTTTTATTTACAAGTTTATGATGAGTTTTTTGGAGTTTCAGTCACATTAATTTCCTATTATTCTATAAGAGTATATATATGTATTTCATGAGGATGTTTTAGTGTCACCCCATTGATATGAGATCAAGTTTGGGATCAAGATATTGTCCTGAATTTCCCCATTCATAATTTTTCAATATAGGATATCTCTTTTTTATTTGATAGATCTTTGAGTATAAATTTATAATATGTTTCTTTTAGTTTTTTATCCTAGTTAATCACCTTGAGGTTCACCAGTTTTTTCATAATTAATTCCAATATAAATTAGAGTCATTGTACTGATTATCATAAATTGAATTTGATGGCAGGGAGGAACCAAGATCCTTTTTCACTAATTGATGATTTATTAAATTATCTAAATGTATAAAGTTTGTTATTAAATATCATTCTTAATTTATGATATCATCGTATGAGTTTTTAGTAGGTGTATGTTCTTAAGAACACTTCCTGAAATCATTATCAGTATTTAGAGTTCATTGTGATGTCATTCGATGTGATGAATTATCTTGTCATGTTCATGGGTTTGATGAGTGTAGTTTGAGATTTTGGAGCATGAAGTTCATTTATTATGAAATATCTTGACCTAGTAAGGATTAGATATGGAAATATTGAGGATAGAGGTAGTTTTTTCATGGGAAACAACTAATATTGTTGCAAAGGTGAAGAGTTTCCTTGGGGGTTTTGAGCTATTACAAGAGATACATAAGAAAATTATCTTGTTATATGACTCCCCTGATACCATTAACAATAAATTATAAGTAATTATTAGGGAAGTATTACTTTTTGAATGAATTAAAATACTTGAAGGAGAATTTTTTCAATTCTCTAGTCCATTGTTTTCATGTAAAAGGATTTCAATTTGTGTTTTTTATGCCTTGTGTCTTAGGTTGGGTTGTGTTCTGATTCATCAATGATCAATTGTTTCTTATGGTTCTTGTATTTCACATGTCCATGAGTATAAATATTCCACCCAAAATATCAATTTGTTTGTATATATGTATTTTTTATGTTGTGGAGACATTACCTCATCGATGAGATTTTTTTTGGATTTTACTGTTCATAAGAGCCTAAGGTTTGTTTTCAATGGATGTGACATAAACATGTGATAATGATTTTGGATAGAATTAATATAGTATTATGAACTTGATATTTCTTATACACCAGAAAGGGAAATTGTTTTTCTTGATGCACTAAGAATGAAGTTATGTAGTGATTCTATTTGTGGATTTGGGAATTCCTAAATTGTAATACAAGTTCTCTCAATGATTAATCATGATATGTGAGAGTTTTTAGGATGATTTCATCCTATACATATGACAATAAATATATTCATGGTGTATTATGATGAGGATTCCAATTCTGGGGATTCTATGGTGGCGGTTCGGAGAGACTAATTTGTTTTTAGTGATTCCCCTAATGGTTGGTTTGAGGATTAGCAACACCGAGTGTTATTCCAGGGAATGATTTTCAACCAATTAGTGATGTGTGAGATGTTTTTTCGAGATATTCATATATCAACCATGGTGTTACATCCTAGTGTGAAAATTTTGAACCAAACTCCAAGTGGTATATTTTAGTGTCTTATGTTGAAGAGTGTGGTGATAGAGTCTTATATCAATGTTTTGGTCACTAGAAGTTGAAGGATGGTCACTACATTCAATATGGTTTTATTTAGCTATTTAATGTTCCCTAGTGAATGTGGGAGGAAATCATGAATGAAATTTTTACCAGTTTAACTAGAGACATAGGATTACTTAATGCAATATGGGTGGTAGTGTATCAGTTTATGATATCAACCCACTTTATACCCATTAGGGAGTCAATCTTAGTAGTTGTTTTGTTGGTGTAGTATCTGGAGGAGGGGTTGAGACACTATAAAGTGCCGAGGATGATCATAAATGATCATGATTTTCATTTTACCACCATGGTGTAGAGTATTCCCAAAGACTATTTATCTCTTCTTTAATTCATAAACTACTTTTAATCCATAAATTGAAAATCAGTGGGAGTATACCATCTAGACCCTTAAAGAAAATTTTTTCTCTTGTGTCCTAGATTTTCGAGATTTATAGATGAGGCACCTTCCATGTGGTGGTTTTTCTTATTATAATAGTTTTCACTATATCATTTTCATATGTAATTTTAAATATTTTTTCATCGAACCCCCAATTTTTCCATTTTTTAATGGGGTCTAAGAGTCTATTTTTATCAGGATGAATCTTTTTTGAAATACAAAAGAGATAGTTTATATATTTCATGAATGGATGAAGGCAATGAGGTATCATCAGAATTCCTATATGGATCGTATTTTTTTAACTCTAGTGTATGACATTAGAGATCATGTGTTATTTTAGGTGACTTATCATCATGTTTGGTGAATATTTTTTAATGGGAGTAAGATTCCTCCCCAGTATATTGTCCCTTTTAGGTGATGGGTCATGTTGGGGTCATTCTCATACCAGATAGATCATCCTCAATATATGATCAAGATGAATTATTCATTTCACATTTCATATATTGAATTTTACCTTTATTTTTACTTTCACATCATTTAATAGGATGAAAAATATTTTGAAGATGAAACAACCTTCAACGTGGAATGTGGAGATCCTAGACATTGAGATAAAGTCATTTAAAGGGCCTTCTATTACCTTGCGTGGATCTTGTGGAAAAAAAGTTTCCCAAAGGAGAGTACCTCATAACATGATTTGTAGATGTGTTAACATAAAATTCCATTATTATTTTTAGATCATCCCTTGTAGTGTAACTTATTTTCTTGATGTATACATTTTTTTGGTATTGAGATGGTTTTTTCTTATTTCTTTACTGTGGCCTTTCTCTATTTTGATATGTATCATCCTTGGGATATTTTTTAGGTGATGTTATATTTGTTTCATGGTTTTCAAAAAAAAATTCTCTCAGTGATATAGTTGACCACCTATGATGGAGGGATCTTGGAGTGGTATCTCATGGGGAAACTGTTCGGAAAAAACCATTTTTTACCTTATATCTAGGTTTTCATATGAATTTTAGAGGATGGGGATACTTGTATAGGTATTTGACATAAGGGCCCAGACCCCAGTATCCCCTTCCTTGTGAGTTTATGGTCTTGGTGTATCTAGTTGGGTGTTCATGATATTTTGGATGGTAAATGCAGAAAATAGGTAGGGGTATGGTGACTATTTTTAGGAAGGCTAGTTCATGGAACCTTATGATATGCTTAAAGATGAGAAATTGTGGTGTGGATGTTCATGTTGTGGTGTATGAGTGATCATTGTGAAAATATAATAAACTACCTTTTTAGGCATGGATTCCCCATGGTGGTTGGTTGTCTCACAAGCCCTTCCTTGGGGTCAAATGTTGATGTGTAGACTGAGGAGGTTAGGACACAGATATTTCGGTTAGTTCAATGAAATTTGGAATCATTGAGGTATGGTGGATTAAACATTTTCATAGAAAATCCCTAGGTAACTAGTATTGGAGTTGGATCTCCACCATTGATCTATGAATTGCATTTTATTTAGGGTTTCAGTGTTGTCTCTTATCAATGCATTATAGTCAATCTATTTTTCAACAATGCTACAATATCATCCTTAGGGCACTATCATTGTATTAAAAATTTCATAATGACTGTAAATACCCCAATGGACCTGAAACCCACTTTTCTCCCAAACTCTTATATCAAACCCTAGGCTCCCAGAATATTTTTATGGAAATAATGCCTCATTTCAATAGTAATCTATCCCTTGATTCTAAAGAGCCATTCATGGTGATGTCAGGTAGGTTCTTCTCCGTTTCTAGAAGTACATCAGATATTTTATCACTTATTCCTCCCATTATTCTTAATATGATATATTATTTTATCTCTATCAATCTAAGGGGATTTGATTAGCCACTAAATGAGGCTAATATTCATTGTTAATATACATAATTTGCATGTCCTTTGTTATTCATAAACACCATTTTAGTGCATTTTACACTTTGAACATCATTTCACATTATGATTGTAATACCTTCTTAAAATGCACTATTATGTGGTACATTTTTGAACATCATTTAAAGTACCGAATGATTTATCTGATTTTAAGGAATTTAATTATACATATTTTAATTTTATATTTTTCTAAATTGATCTACACTTAAATATGAACATGTTTGATTCAGGGTTCAGTGGAGAATTCATGGAGGATGATGGAGATATTTGGAAATGAAAGGAAGCAATTCTGGAGAAGGCAGATTGGACATTAGCCCACTGATTAGGATGTGGGGCCCAACGTACAGGCCCAATTAATCCCAACTTCTGTGGGATGATAGAAGACATGTACAGGAACAAATCACTCTTCAGGAGTTAATGCTAATTCGGCCTCCATGTTGGTCATTTAGGCGGCCCAAGTTAGAGATAAAATTTGGGGCCAGATTCTGCGGCCCAGAAAAACATTCAACCGATTTGATCATATCTCGGAATCCGAAACTCCAAATGGGCCCAAATGTTACAGCCGGTTAGAAGACATCCGGGGCTACATTTCCTTCTTCTATGGCCCACCCTGATTCATCCATCTAGATGGTCATCCAAACGCGTCTGTTCGGTGGATGAAATCTGGCTTCCACCTCGGGTCAAATGTGGAAAATTCCAAATTTCACAAACTTTCCACCACCCTAGGCCTACCATACTCAAGTGGGATGACTTGTACTATTGAAGGCGCGACCCAATGCTCCCAAAATTCCTATTTAAGGCAGTGGTGGTGAAGGAGTTGGGGATCTTGGATGCTTTGTTTAATTGTAATGTTATGCTGCATTTTTGTTGCCTCAATTTTGTCTTTCACTTGTAAGTTGTTCAATTCACTTTAGTTTCTTAATAAAAGTTCTTCTTCTACTCTTATTCTGTTATTCTTAATATCACTTTGATACCGTTGGATCAAGGTGTGAATTTATTCACACCATCCCTTGTGAAATTATTCACACAACGGTGGAGTGATCATTTTATTTTTGTTGTTTTCTTTACTTCTCCATTTCCTCCCTTATGAGTCTACTTTCCGCTTCCATTGAAACCATGGGATCAATGGAGGGATAACCCACTTATGGGTTGATCCAAGGGAGTAGAAAGGGGATATATTGGATGTTATTTATTACCTAATTAATGTATAATCACTTCTTTAATTGGGATTTTTATTTGATGATTTTTAAACTCCATCGTCCTTGTTGAATTTAAGGCCACACACTTCAAGTACTAATACGATCCTTTACCTTGAAGTGATAAAAACTTTGATCCTTCAAGTGTATAGGTGATTAGTATTAGAGGGTGTAGGAATTAAACCAGTAAGTGATGATGTTGTTTTATCTCCTTAAATGAACTCATCTCAAATTTAAGAAATTGAAATCATTAAAAAGAAAATACGTCAAATCCACCCCGAGTGATAACCTAGGATCAACTCATTCTTTTAAATTGAATCCACTTAAATCTTTTAGATATCTTTAAAACCCATCCAAAATCAGTCCAAGTTGGCCACTTCATAGCCAAAAATCCATCCCTTAGGTTTTGTATCTTAGGTATCTTCTTAGGTCTCTATGGAATCGACAACCCAAGCTACACTACAAGGACCGTTCTATCCTTCTTCTCTTGGGTAAATTTGGGCGTGAACCAAATTTTGGCGCCGTTGCTGGGGACCAAGTAAGTACCTTAGATCCAAAAAAAACCTTCTTTCCTCACCTCCATTCTTCTACTCTCACCCGAGATCTCTTATCTTGTCCCTTTCTCGTTTTTTTGGCGCATGTCCGCCTACACCCGCGATTTCTCAAACAGACTAGTTTGGGTGGAAAGTCCTAGGATAGGGGATTCAAGTGCACCTAGGGGATTGTTTAAATCATATTCAAATATTCTTCAAACCCCAAAGTCAGAACTTGAAACAAGTCCAATGGAGGGTCATCCACAAAATCAAATTGTAAACCCTGGGGGGAATCAAATGGGAAACCAAAACCAAAAAGCTCCAAACTTAGGGAATGTAGTTGATCAATCCATGAACGACTACCTCACTCCAGCTTGGACCAATGCCCCCTCATGCATTAGACACAATTCCATAGGAGACACCAACTACATATTCAAACCCCATGTCCTAAACCACCTTCCAACCTTTCATGGGATGGAGTCAGAAATGCCATACCTTCATGTCAAAGAGTTCAACGACATTGTTGAAACCATGTGTCCCCCACATCAACTAGAATCCGCTAAGATGAGGCTATTTCCTTTTTCATTAAAGGATCGAGCTAAAAATTGGCTAAACAACATGAGACCTGCATCAATCCACTCTTGGGACCAACTGCAAAGAGAATTCTACAAAAAATACTTCCCTCATCACAAAACAATTGCTCTTAAAAAGAGCATCCAAAACTTTATTGAAAAATAGGGAGAGTCATTCTATGAAACATGGGAGAGGATCAAAGACACCCTAAACATGGTTCCACACCATGGGTTTTCCATACTTGAACAAGTGAGAATTTTCAATGAAGGGTTGGGTCCGGGTAATAAACAATTTATGGACATGATGTGTAATGGAACCTTTAAAAACAAGGCCCCAAATGATGCTTACGAGTATCTCGAAAGTCTGGCTGAACAAAACCAAACTTGGGGAACTTCACCTTATTCTGAAAATCCACAAAGAACCACTGGAATTCATACACTTAGAGAAGAGGAAAGCCTTAGGGCTAAACTCGCAGCACTCTCTAGGAAGGTTGAAGAGATAGACCTTAGGAAAGTCCATGAAATCCAAAATGTAGACCTTGTTTGCACAATTTGTGACAAACATGACCATAAAACAGACAACTGCCCAACCATTCCATCCATCAAGGATGTTCTTCTAGGAGGACCCCCAGTGGAAGTCAATGCCCTAAACTTTCAAAAGCCCCAATACCAAAACACCTTCAATCCAAGGTACAATGACCACCCAGGATTCTACTGGAAAGATAACCAACAACCTAGCCAACCACAGGGACAAAATCCTTACCCCCATCAGAACTACCAAAACCATAACCAGTTCCAAACCCAACCTATCCAATACCAAAAACCACCGGTCCATTTTCAACAAACCATCCCACCTCCAAAATATCCCCCCTGGGATAAACCAACCTACTCAAGCACCAACCCAAACTGTTCCACAAAGCCTACTAGAACAACTGTGCAAACAAATGGAGAGGATGAACTCGGAGGTATCTTCCCGAAAACAAGAACTTCAAACCATCAAAACAGGAAAGGCACCCATTCCTACTCAGACGGTTCCGTCCTCAACTTCAAGGGGAGAGTCAAGTTGTGCTCAAAGAACTCATGAACAACTAAAGGCTGTGATTGTTTTAAGAAGTGGGAAATCAATTGAGAAACCTGAACAACTAATTCAGAACCCACCTGAAGATTCAAACTTGGATGAAAATTTAAATGAACCACAAGATCAAACTGAAGAAACTGATAACAATGTGAAAGAAACAACTCTTCAACAAACAACCCCACAACCAGCACCATTTCCTCAACGCATGAGGGGGAAAACCAAACCTGAACTGAGTGAAATTTTGAGGGAAATATTTTCACAAGTCAAGTTGAACATACCCCTTCTCGATGCAATCCAAACCATACCTTCCTACTCAAAGTACCTTAAGGACTTGTGCACTTTTAAAAGAAAATTTTCACATAAAAACCAAGTCCTTTTGGCTGCTAATGTGAGTACCACCATTCAAGGTACAATTCCTCCTAAGTTCAAAGACTCAGGTTGCCCTTACATCAATATTGAACTAGGAGAAAGCAAAGTTGTCAAATTCTTATGTGACCTAGGTGCTAGTGTCAATATCATCCCATATGTTGTGTACTGCCAGTTAGGCCAAGAAGAACTCCAACCCACATCTGTCACACTTCAACTTGCTGATCGTAGAATTAGGGTTCCAAAGGGGATTTTAAAGGATGTTCTGGTAAAGGTTGAAAACTTCATCTACCCTGCTGATTTCATTGTCCTTGACAACCATCCAAATTAAGGAAATAAGGAACAAACCCCAATCATCCTTGGTCGTCCTTTCCTTGCAACAGTCAACTCTGTTATCCGAGTCCGAAATGGGAACATGACCATCACCTTTGGGAACATGAGTCTAGACCTGAACATCTATAATGCAAGCTCACAAATAGGGGATGACGAGGATATTCATGAAGTAAATATGATAGGAAGCATTGATAATGAATCCATGGAACATCAAGGAATATTTGATGAATGTTTAAGTCAGAATGATATTGATTTCCTTTTTTCATATGAAGGATGTTTATCTCCTTGGCTTGAATCATTTTCAAATTGCTCTTATGATGAAGTCTTAGGTCCAACAATCAGTGAAACCATTCAAGAAACCAATTTCATAGGGACCCCTCTAAATTCCTTCCCTAATTCTGATCAAGCCAATCTAGTAGATGAAACCTCTACATGTGAGGAATCAATCCTATCTGAACCTCTAAAAAAAGAAATTGATCTTGATCCAATGTCCCAATATTCTGCTGAAATTTTGAACCAACATGATCTTGAATTGAAGGAACTTCCTGCTGCACTAAAGTATGCCTTCCTAGGGGAAAATCAAACACATCCTATTTTCATTTCTTCTTCTCTTGAAGCCAATCATGAGAGGATGCTTCTAGATGTCCTTAGGAAGCATAAGAAAGCCATTGGTTGGACCCTTTCTGATATTCCGGGAATTAGCCCACTTATCGGGACTCATAGGATTGTTCTGGAATCTGATTCAAAGCCATGTCGTCAACCTCAACGGCGACTCAATCCTAATCTCATGGAGGTAGTAAGGAGGGAACTTCTGAAATTGTTGAAAGCTGGTATGATATATCCCATAGCTGAGAGTGAATGGGTGAGCCCAATCCAAGTGGTTCCAAAAAAGGCTGGAATCACAGTGATAACCAATGAGGATGGAGAGATTTTTCCAACAAGGGTGAGTAGTGGATGGAGGGTCTGCATTGACTATAGGAAACTAAACTCATTCACCAAGAAGGACCATTTCCCCTTACCATTCATTGACCAAGTCCTTGAGAGAGTGGCAGTTCATGCCTTCTACTGTTTCTTAGATGGGTACTCGGGGTACAATCAAATTGAGGTCTCCCTAGAGGATCAAGGGAAGACTACATTCACATGTCCTTTCGGTACCTTTGCCTTCAAACGCATGCCCTTCGGGTTATGCAATTCCCCTGGAACCTCCCAGTGGTGCATGATGGGAATCTTCTCAGACATGGTAGGGGATTTTCTTGAGGTCTTCATGGATGACTTCTCTGTGTTTGGGGATACTTTTGAGGGATGTCTGCAGAATGTGGAGAGAGTCTTGTCAAGATGTGAAGAAAAAAATATGGTCCTAAACTGGGAAAAATGCCATTTCATGGTTAAAGAGGGACTTGTTCTATTCCATCTGGTCTCGAGTACGGGGATTAAAGTTGATAAAGCAAAGGTTGACATCATTCGTCACCTTCCATCACCCAAAACTGTCAAGGAAGTGAGGTCTTTCTTAGGACATGCTGGTTTCTATAGAAGATTCATCAAGGACTTTAGTTCAATATCCCGTCCCCTTTGTACTCTCTTAGTAAAGGATGCTCCATTTGTTTGGACAGAAAGCTGTGAGGATTCATTCTCAACCCTCAAATCCTCTCTCACCTCTCCTCCCATTATGAAATCTCCAAATTGGAACCTTCCTTTTGAACTTATGTGTGATGCCAGTGACTTTGCTGTTGGATCTGTGTTAGGACAAAGTTGTGATAAAACTCCTTATGTCATTGCGTATGCAAGCAAATCCTTAAATGATGCCCAAATCAACTACACCACCACTGAAAAGGAGTTACTTGCTATTGTGTTTGCCTTAGAGAAGTTTAGGTCCTACCTCTTAGGATCACCAATCACTGTGTTCACTGACCATTCTGTACTAAAATACCTCTTCCAAAAACAAGATGCTAAGGCTAGACTGATTAGGTGGGTCCTTCTCTTACAAGAATTTGACCTCACAATCAAGGATAAAAAGGGAGTTGAAAATGTTGTAGCTGATCACCTCTCTATGATGGAATTCAAAGACAACTCAAATCACCTTTCTGTGTCTGATTCGTTTCCTGATGAACACTTATACTCTGTGAGTGACTGCCCTTGGTATGCTGACATAGCAAATTTCTTAGTGACAGGAGTCATTCCAAAATTCGCAGGGACTCAAGCTCGAAGGAAATTCCTTTCTGATGTTAGACACTATGTGTTTGATGATCCATACCTCTATAAGTTCTGCCCTGACCAAGTCATTAGGAGGTGTGTTCCAGAATCTGAACAAGAGTCCATCCTTAAATTCTGTCACAGTGAGGCATGTGGAGGTCACTTTTCCTCTAAGAAAACATCTGCTAAGATTCTTCAATGTGGTCTTTTCTGGCCCACCCTTTCAAAGGACTCCTACACATTTTGTCAAAGCTGTCCTAGGTGTCAACAAGTAGGGTCCATCACAAAAAGGAATCAAATGCCACTCACTCCCATCTTAGTGGTTGAAATCTTTGACTGTTGGGGAATTGATTTCATGGGTCCCTTCCCAAACTCTCGGGGATACCTCTACATACTCTTAGCTGTTGATTATGTCTCAAAATGGGTTGAGGCCATTCCCACAAAATCCAATGATCATCAATCTGTGATTAGATTCCTAAAAGAAAACATATTCTCTAGATTTGGAATTCCTAGGGCTATCATAAGTGATCGTGGAACTCATTTTTGCAATCGTCCATTCTCATCACTCAGGGAAAAATATGGAATTTCTCACAAATTGTCCACTACTTACCACCCATAGACCAATGGTCAAGCTGAGTTAGCCAATCGTGAAATTAAGCAAATTCTTGAAAAAACTGTCAACCCCTCTAGGAAAGATTGGTCTGAGAAACTCTTAGATGCTCTTTGGGCCTATATAACTGCATATAAAACCATTTTAGGAATGTCCCCATATAGGTTGGTTTATGGAAAAGCATGCCATTTTCCAGTGGAGATTGAACATAAGGCCTTTTGGGCAATTAAGAAAATGGATTATGACCTCTCATTGGCCGGAACAAAAAGGAAATTAGATCTCACTGAACTGGAGGAACTAAGGATGGAGGCTTATGAAAATTCAAGGATCAATAAAGCTAGAGTTCAAGCCTACCAATCTAGGAATATCAAGGTCAAACATTTTGAACCGGGAAAACTTGTGCTCTTGTATAGTTCAAAACTTCATTTACATCCGGGAAAGTTAAGGTCTAGATTATCAGGACCATTCATAGTGCATCATGTATTCCCCCATGGGGCAGTAGAGATTCAAGATCCCACAAGTGGTCACATTTTCAAGGTCAATGGTCAAAGGTTAAAAACATTTGTTGAATCATTCAATAAACAGGAAATAGATGTTGAGTTAATTGATCCAATCTATGAACCAGGAAAAAAATTGATAAATTTGGGATCTATGTCGGGCTAACGACGTTAAACAAAGCGCTGCACGGGAGGCAACCCGTGGTTTTTATGTTTCTAATATTTCTGAATCATCTTTATTTTTCAAATAAGATTACTTAATCATTTTTATATTTAAAAATAAAAAAAATAGACTTTTGACATGTTCTTCTATTATTTGTATGGATGGGTACGAAAGAGGAGCACCATATTCATCTGTGTCACGTGGTGTGATCCTTGAGTAATACCTTACCTAGAAATTTAAAAAGAAGACAATGTATCATCAGTTTATTTTGTTTTTATTATTCAATGGGTTAAGAAAAAAAAATATAATAATACAAAAAAAAGTCCACGCCATAGGCCATGGGGCAAACCCCGTCACAACCGGCGAAGCCGCGGGGACTCGAACCCGGGACCAAAGGGAGAGAGGGGCGCGCGCTTACCACTGACCTGCGGTTTCTTGGAACTTTGCAAGCGACATGGATATCAAAGGAATAAATTCGAGTGGCAAGAACTTCAAACTTCAACCACCAGGTGACTTCATTCCATAATCCTCATTTTCAATTTCCTTTTTATATTTTTATTCCCTGCCTCTACTCCTTCTAATTTTTCATTTCTTCAAACACTGGGGACAGTGTTGTTTTAAGTTGGGGGAGAGATAAAATAAAAAAAATGCTTTTGTGTCAAAAACAAAAAATGAATGATTTGAAAAAAAAGTAAATGGAAGGAAAAATTCATTTAACTTTGAACATGGTAATACACATTGCACACTTTGAAACTGAATATCAAATAATTTAGAATGCCCTGATTCTGATTTTAATCCTTGTATAATTTCATGAGCATAGATTTTGGAAAGTGTGGCTGTCCAATGTGATATTTCATTGTTTATATTTTCATCCAAATAAACAAAAATGCCACAATGCACATCCTCTAGACTATGGGGTACTAATTTGAATTTTTGGGGTCCCATAATAAATACCATAGGATGGTTTTATTTTTATGAATAATATGAGTATTCAAAAAAAAATTAAAAAAATTATTCAAAAAAATAAAAAATAAAAAATAAAAATAAAAATTTGCGTGTAGAGCAATGAATTGATAAAATGCGAGGCTTTCGGCACTTGGGGATCGTGACTCCAGAGTTGTCTAGCCCTGAGTTTTTCAATCTGTCTCTATTTATGGTAATATGAATTTGTTTTTTATTAAGTTAACTCGAGACGATGCCCGAGTATGTGGGCTTCACTTGGTGCCCTAAGGCCTTTGAGTCTGGGAGTCGTCGGCAAAGTCTTGCTACATGGGTTAATTTGATTAATTGCAATCTCAATTACTATAGCAATATTGTAAAAAAAATCAAAAAAAAGAGGGATGAAGAATACTCATATTAGGATTAAATGTGATTCCACCTAGCGCTTCCATGATTTCCCCCTTGAATTAAAATGAACCCCCATATCTATTGTGATTCACAACACATCATTACACCTAATTGAGTTGGATGAAGTATGATGATGGATTTGATCAAAGGAATGGGCTTGGGATTGGGATCTGCTTATGAAAATATCTTGTATTAAAATATTTTGATGGGTTTCATGATTGTTTGGTATAAGTTTTTTTGGTGATCATTGTGTATTAAAATGTTTTTAGAAAAGGGAATTCGAATTTCATTTTTGATGAGATATATTTTGCTCGGGACTAGCAAAACTCAAGTTGGGGGGTGTGATTAGCCACTAAATGAGGCTAATATACATTGTTAATATACATAATTTTCATGTTCATTTTTATTCATAAACACCATTTTAATGCATTTTACACTTTGAACATCATTTCACATTATGATTGTAATACCTTCTTAAAATGCACTATTATGTGGTACATTTTTGAACATCATTTAATGTACCCAATGATTAATCTGATTTTAAGGAATTGAATTATACATATTTTAATTTGATATTTTTGTAAATTGATCTAAACTTAAATATGAACATGTTTGATTCAGGGATCAGTGGAGAATTCATGGAGGATGATGGAGATATTTGGAAATGAAAGGAAGCAATTCTGGAGAAGGCAGATTGGACATCAGCCCGCTGATTAGGCTGTGGGGCCCAACGTACATGCCCAATTAATCCCAAATTTCGTGGGATGATAGAAGACATGTACAGGAACAAATAACTCTTCAGGAGTTAATGCTAATCCGGTCTCCATGTTGGTCAGTTAGGCGACCCAAGTTAGGGATAAAATTCTGGGCCAGATTCTGCGTCCCAGAAAAACATTCCACCAATTTGATCATATCTCGGAATCCGAAACTCCAAATGCTCCCATATTTTACAGGAGGTAAGAAGACAGCCGGTGCTCCATTTTCGTCTTCTATGGCCCACCATGATTCGGCCATCTAGAAGGTCATCCAAACGCGTCTGTTCGGTGGATGAAATCTGTCTGCCACCTCGGGTCAAATGTGGAAAATTCCAAATTCCACAAACTTTCCACCACCCTAGGCCTACCATACTCAAGTGGGATGACTTGTACTGTTGAAGGATCGACCCAAGGCTCCCAAAATTCCTATTTAAGGTAGTGGTGGTGAAGGAGTTGGGGATCTTGGATGCTTTGTTTAATTGTAATGTTATGCTGCATTTTTGTTGCCTCAATTTTGTCTTTCACATGTAAGTTGTTCAATTCACTTTAGTTTCTTAATAAAAGTTATTCTTCTACTCTTATTCTATTGTTCTTAATATCACTTTGATACTGTTGGATCATGGTGTGAATTTATTCACACCAACCCTTGTGAAATTATTCACACAACGGTGGAGTGATCATTTTATTTTTGTTGTTTTCTTTACTTCTCCATTTCCTCCCTTATGAGTCTACTTTCCGCTTCCATTGAAACCATGGGATCAATGGAGGGATAACCCACTTATGGGTTGATCCAAGGGAGTAGCAAGGGTCTGGATTGGATGTTATTTATTACCTAATTAATGTATAATCACTTCTTTAATTGAGATTTTTATTTGATGATTTTTAAACTCCATCGTCCTTGTTGAATTTAAGGCCACACACTTCAAGTACTAATACGATCCTTTACCTTGAAGTGCTCAAAACTTTGATCCTTCAAGTGTATAGGTGATTAGTATTAGAGGGTGTGGGAATTAAACCAGTAAGTGATGATGTTGTTTTATCTCCTTAAATGAACCCATCTCAAATTTAAGAAATTGAAATCATTAAAAAGAAAATTCGTCCAATCCACCCCGAGTGATAACCTAGGATCAACTCATTCTTTTAAATTGAATCCACTTAAATCTTTTAGATATCTTTAAAACCCATCCAAAATCAGTCCAATTTGGCCACTTCATATCCAAAAATCCATCCCTTAGGTTGTGTATCTTAGGTATCTTCTTAGGTCTCTGTGGAATCGACAACCCAAGCTACACTACAAGGACCGTTCTACCCTTCTTCTCTTGGGTAAATTTGGGTGTGAACCAAATTTTGGCGCTGTTACCGGGGACCATGTAAGTACCTTAGATCCAAAAAAACCTTCCTTCCTCACCTCCATTCTTCTACTCTCACCAAAGATCTCTTATCTTGTCCCTTTCTCGTTTTTTTTGCGCATGTCCGCCTACACCTGCGATTTCTCAAACAGACTAGTTAGGGTGGAAAGTCCTAGGATAGGGGAGTCAAGTGCACCTAAGGGATTGTTTAAATCAGATTCAAATATTCTTGAAACCCCAAAGTCAGAACTTGAAACAAGTCCAATGGAGGGTCATCCACAAAATCAAATTGTAAACCCTGGGGGGAATCAAATGGGAAACCAAAACCAAGAAGCTCCAAACTTAGGGAATGTAGTTGATCAAACCATGAACGACTACCTCACTCCAGCTTGGACCAATGCCCCCTCATGCATTAGACACAATTCCATAGAAGACACCAACTACATATTCAAACCCCATGTCCTAAACCACCTTCCAACCTTTCATGGGATGGAGTCAGAAATGCCATACCTTCATGTTAAAGAGTTCAATGACATTGTTGAAACCATGTGTCCCCCACATCAACTAGAATCCGCTAAGATGAGGCTATTTCGTTTTTCATTAAAGGATCGAGCTAAAAATTGGCTAAACAACTTGAGACCTGCATCAGTCCACTCTTGGGACCAACTGCAAAGAGAATTCTACAAAAAATACTTCCCTCATCACAAAACAATTTCACTTAAAAAGAGCATCCAAAACTTTTTTGAAAAAGAGGGAGAGTCATTCTATGAAACATGGGAGAGGTTCAAAGCCACCCTAAACATGGTTCCACACCATGGGTTTTCCATACCTGAATAAGTGAGAATTTTCTATGAAGGGTTGGGTCCGGGTAATAAACAATTCATTGACATGATGTGTAATGGAACCTTTAAAAACAAGGCCCCAAATGATGCTTACGAGTATCTCGAAAGTTTGGCTGAACAAAACCAAACTTGGGGAACTTCACCTTATTCTGAAAAGCCACAAAGAACCACTGAAATTCATACACTTAGAGAAGAGGAAATCCTTAGGGCTAAACTCACAGCACTCTCTAGGAAAGTTGAAGAGATAGACCTTAGGAAAGTCCATGAAATCCAAAATGTAGACCTTGTTTGCACAATTTGTGACAAACATGACCATAAAACAGACAACTGCCCAACCATTCCATCCATCAAGGATGTTCTTCTAGGAGGACCCCCAGTGGAAGTCAATGCCCTAAACTTTCAAAAGCCCCAATACCAAAACACCTTCAATCCAAGGTACAATGACCACCCAGGCTTCCGCTGGAAAGATAACCAACAACCTAGCCAACCACAGGGAAAAAATCCTTACCCCCATCAGAACTACCAAAACCATAAACAGTTCCAAACCCAACCTATCCAATACCAAAAACCACCGGTCCATTTTCAACAAACAATCCCACCTCCAAAATATCCCCCTGGGATAAACCAACATACTCAAGCACCAACCCAAACTGTTCCACAAAGCCTACTAGAACAACTGTGCAAACAAATGGAGAGGATGAACTCGGAGGTATTTTCCCTAAAACAAGAACTTCAAACCATCAAAACAGGAAAGGCACCCATGCCTACTCAGGCGGTGTCGTCCTCAACTTCAAGGGGAGAGTCATGTTGTGCTCAAACAACTCATGAACAACTAAAGGTTGTGACTCTTTTAAGAAGTGGGAAATCAATTGAGAAACCTGAACAACTAATTCAGAACCCACCTGAAGATTCAAACTTGGATGAAAATTTAAATGAACCACAAGATCAAACTGAAGAAACTGATAACAATGTGAAAGAAACAACTCTTCAACAAACAACCCCACAACCTGCACCATTTCCTCAACGCATGAGGGGGAAAACCAAACCTGAACTGAGTGAAACGTTGAGGGAAATATTTTCACAAGTCAAGTTGAACATACCCCTTCTCGATGCAATCCAAACCATACCTGCCTACTCAAAGTACCTTAAGGACTTGTGCACTTTTAAAAGAAAATTTTCACATAAAAACCAAGTCCTTTTGGCTGCTAATGTGAGTACCACCATTCAAGGTACAATTCCTCCTAAGTTGAAAGACCCAGGTTGCCCTTACATCAATGTTGAACTAGGATAAAGCAAAGTTGTCAAAGCCTTGTGTGACCTAGGTGCTAGTGTCAATCTCATCCCATATGCTGTGTACTGCCAGTTAGGCCTAGAAGAACTCCAACCCACATCTGTCACACTTCAAATTGCTGATCGTAGCATTAGGGTTCCAACGGGGATTTTAAAGGATGTTCTGGTAAAGGTTGAAAACATCATCTACCCTGCTGATTTCATTGTCCTTGACAACCATCCAAATTTAGGAAATAAGGAACAAACCCCAATCATCCTTGGTCGTCCTTTCCTTGCAACAATCAACTCCGTTATACGAGTCCGAAATGGGAACATGACCATCACCTTTGGGAACATGAGTCTAGACCTGAACATCTATAATGCAAGCTCACAAATAGGGGATGACGAGGATATTCATGAAGTAAACATGATAGGAAGCATTGATAATAAATCCATGGAACATCAAGGAATATTTGATGAATGTTTAAGTCAGAATGAGATTGATTTCCTTTGTTCATATGAAGGAAGTTTATCTCCTTGGCCTGAACCATTTTCAAATTGCTCTTATGATGAAGTCTTAGGTCCAACAATCAGTGAAACCTTTCAAGAAACCAATTTCATAGAGACCCCTCTAAATTCCTTCCCTAATTCTGATCAAGCCAATCTAGTAGATGAAACCTATACATGTGAGGAATCAATCCTATCTGAACCTCTAAAAAAAGAAATTGATCTTGATCCAATGTCCCAATATTCTGCTGAAATTTTGAACCAACCTGATCTTGAATTGAAGGAACTTCCTGCTGCACTAAAGTATGCCTTCCTAGGGGAAAATCAAACACATCCTATTGTCATTTCTTCTTCTCTTGAAGCCAATCATGAGAGGATGCTTCTAGATGTCCTTAGGAAGCATAAGAAATCCATTGGTTGGACCCTTTCTGATATTCCTGGAATTAGCCCACTTATCGGGACTCATAGGATTGTTCTGGAATCTGATTCAAAGCCATGTTGTCAACCTCAACGGTGACTCAATCCTAATCTCATGGAGGTAGTAAGGAAGGAACTTCTGAAATTGTTGAAAGCTGGTATGATATATCCCATAGCTGAGAGTGAATGGGTGAGCCCAATACAAGTGGTTCCAAAAAAGGCTGGAATCACAGTGATAACCAATGAGGATGGAGATATTTTTCCAACAAGGGTGAGTAGTGGATGGAGGGTCTGCATTGACTATAGGAAACTAAACTCATTCACCAAGAAGGGCCATTTCCCCTTACAATTCATTGACCAAGTCCTTGAGAGAGTGGCAGGTCATGCCTTCTACTGTTTCTTAGATGGGTACTCGGGGTACAATCAAATTGAGGTCTCCCTAGAGGATCAAGGGAAGACTACATTCACATGTCCTTTCGGTACCTTTCCCATCAAACGCATGCCCTTCGGGTTATGCAATGCCCCTGGAACCTTCCAGCGGTGCATGATGGGAATCTTCTCAGACATGGTAGGGGATTTTCTTGAGGTCTTCATGGATGACTTCTCTGTGTTTGGGGATACTTTTGAGGGATGTCTGCAGAATGTGGAGAGAGTCTTGTAAAGATGTGAAGAAAAAAATCTGGTCCTAAACTGGGAAAAATTCCATTTCATGGTTAAAGAGGGACTTGTTCTAGGCCATCTGGTCTTGAGTAGGGGGGTTGAAGTTGATAAAGCAAAGGTTGACATCATTCGTCACCTTCCATCACCCAAAACTGTCAAGGAAGTGAGGTCTTTCTTAGGACATGCTGGTTTCTATAGAAGAGTCATCAAGGACTTTAGTTCAATATCCTGTCCACTTTGTACTCTCTTAGTAAAGGATGCTCCATTTGTTTGGACAGAAAGCTGTGAGGGTTCATTCTCAACCCTCAAATCCTCTCTCACCTCTCCTCCCATTATGAAATCTCCAAATTGGAACCTTCCTTTTGAACTTATGTGTGATGCCAGTGACTTTGCTGTTGGAGCTGTGTTAGGACAACGTTGTGATAAAACTCCTTATGTCATTGCTTATGCAAGAAAATCCTTAAATGATGCCCAAATCAACTACAACACCACTGAAAAGGAGTTACTTGCTATTGTGTTTGCCTTAGAGAAGTTTAGGTCCTACCTCTTAGGATCACCAATCACTGTGTTCACTGACCATTCTGCACTAAAATACCTCTTCCAAAAACAAGATGCTAAGGCTAGACTGATTAGGTGGGTCCTTCTCTTACAAGAATTTGACCTCACAATCAAGGATAAAAAGGGAGTTGAAAATGTTGTAGTTGATCACCTCTCTAGGATGGAATTCAAAGACAACTCAAATCACCTTTTTGTGTCTGATTCGTTTCCTGATGAACACTTATACTCTGTGAGTGACTGCCCTTGGTATGCTGACATAGAAAATTTCTTAGTGACAGGAGTCATTCCAAAATTATCAGGGACTCAAGCTCGAAGGAAATTCCTTTCTGATGTTAGACACTATGTGTTTGATGATCCATACCTCTATAAGTTCTGCCTTGACCAAGTCATTAGGAGGTGTGTTCCAGAATCTGAACAAGAGTCCATCCTTAAATTCTGTCACAGTGAGGCATGTGGAGGTCACTTTTCCTCTAAGAAAACATCTGCTAAGATTCTTCAATGTGGTCTTTTCTGGCCCACCCTTTCAAAGGACTCCTACACATTTTGTCAAAGCTGTCCTGGGTGTCAACAATTAGGGTCCATCACAAAAAGGTATCAAATGTCACTCACTCCCATCTTAGTGGTTGAAATCTTTGACTGTTGGGAATTGATTTCATGGGTCCCTTCCCAAAGTCTCGGGGATACCTCTACATACTCTTAGCTGTTGATTATGTATCAAAATGGGTTGAGGCCATTCCCACAAAATCCAATGATCATCAATATGTGATTAGATTCCTAAAAGAAAACATATTCTCTAGATTTTGAATTCCTAGGGCTATCATAAGTGATCGTGGAACTCATTTTTGCAATCGTCCATTCTCATCACTCATGGAAAAATATGGAATTTCTCACAAAGTGTCCACTGCTTACCACCCACAGACCAATGGTCAAGCTGAGTTAGCCAATCGTGAAATTAAGAAAATTCTTGAAAAAACTGTCAACCCCTCTAGGAAAGATTGGTCTGAGAAACTCTTATATGCTCTTTGGGCCTATAGAATTGCATATAAAACCATTTTAGGAATGTCCCCATATAGGTTGGTTTATGGAAAAGCATGCCATTTGCCAGTGGAGATTGAACATAAGGCCTTTTGGGCAATTAAGAAAATGGATTATGACCTCTCATTGGCCGGAACAAAAAGGAAATTAGATCTCACTGAACTGGAGGAACTAAGGATGGAGGCTTATGAAAATTCAAGGATCAATAAAGCTAGAGTTCAAGCCTACCAATCTAGGAATATCAAGGTCAAACATTTTGAACCGGGAAAACTTGTGCTCTTGTATAGTTCAAAACTTCATTTACTTCCGGGAAAGTTAAGGTCTAGATGGTCAGGACCATTCATAGTGCATCATGTATTCCCCCATGGGGCAGTAGAGATTCAACATCCCACAAGTGGTCACATTTTCAAGGTCAATGGTCAAAGGTTAAAAACATTCGTTGAATCATTCAATAAACAGGAAATATATGTTGAGATAATTGATCCAATCTATGAACCAGGAAAAAAATTGATAAATTTGGGATCTATGTCGGGCTAACGACGTTAAACAAAGCGTTGCACGGGAGGCAACCCGTGGTTTTTATGTTTCTAATATTTCTGAATCATCTATATTTTTCAAATAAGATTACTTAATCATTTTTATATTTAAAAATAAAAAAATAGACTTTTGACCTGTTCTTCTATTATGAATATGGATGGGTACGAAAGAGGAGCACCATATTCATCCGTGTCACGTGGTGTGATCCTTGAGTAATACCTTACCCAGAAATTTAAAAAGAAGACAATGTATCATCAGTTTATTTTGTTTTTATTATTAAATGGGTTAAGAAAAAAAATATAATAATACAAAAAAAAAGTCCACGCCATAGGCCGTGGGGAAAACCCCGTCACAACCGGCGAAGCCACGGGGACTCGAACCCGAGACCGAAGGGAGACAGGGGCGCGCACTTACCACTGACCTGAGGCTTCTTGGAACTTTGCAAGCGACATGGATATCAAAGGAATAAATTCGAGCGGCAAGAACTTCAAACTTCAACCACCAGGTGACTTCATTCCATAATCCTCATTTTCAATTTCCTTTTTAAATTTTTATTCCCTGCCTCTACCCCTTCTAATTTTTCATTTCTTCAAACACTGGGGACAGTGTTGTTTTATGTTGGGGGGAGATAAAATAAAAAAAATGCTTTTGTGTCAAAAACAAAAAATGAATGATTTGAAAAAAAAAGTAAATGGAAGGAAAAATTCCTTTAACTTTGAACATGGTAATACACATTTCACACTTTGAAACTGAATATCAAATAATTTAGCATGCCCTGATTCTGATTTTAATCCTTGTATATTTTCATGAGCATAGATTTTGGAAAGTGTGGCTGTCCAATGTGATATTTCATCGTTTATATTTTCATCCAAATAAAAAAAATGCCACAATGCACGTCCTCTAGACTATGGGGTACTAATTTGAATTTTTGGGGTCCTATAATAAATAGAATAGGATGGTTTTATTTTTATGAATAATATGAGTATTCAAAAAAAATAAAAAAAAAAATTATTAAAAAAAAATAAAAAATAAAAAATAAAAATAAAAATTTGCGTGTAGAGCAATGGATTGATAAAATGCGAGGCTTTCGGCACTTGGGGATCGTGACTCCAGAGTTGTCTAGCCCTGAGTTTTTCAATCTATCTCTATTTATGGTAATATGAATTTGTTTTTGATTAAGTTAACTCGAGACGATGCCCGAATATGTGGGCTTCACTTGGTGCCCTAAGGCCTTTGAGTCTGGGAGTCATCGGCAAAGTCTTGCTACATGGGTTAATTTGATTAATTGCAATCTCAATAACTATAGCAATATTGAAAAAAAATCAAAAAAAAATAGGGATGAAGAATACTCATATTAGGATTAAATGTGATTCCACCAAGCGCTTCCATGATTTCCCCCTTGAATGAAAATGAACCGCCATATCTATTGTGATTCACAACACATCATTACACCTAATTGAGTTGGATGAAGTATGATGATGGATTTGATCAAAGGAATGGGCTTGGTATTGGGATCTGCTTATGAAAATATCTTGTATTAAAATATTTTGATGGGTTTCATGATTGTTTGGTATAAGGTTTTTTGGTGATCATTGTGTGTTAAAATGTTTTTAGAAAAGGGAATTCGAATTTCATTTTTGATGAGATATATTTTTCTCGGGACTAGCAAAACTCAAGTTGGGGGGTGTTATTAGCCACTAAATGAGGCTAATATTCATTGTTAATATACATAATTTTCATGTTCTTTGTTATTCATAAACACCATTTTAGTGCATTTTACACTTTGAACATCATTTCACATTATGATTGTAATACCTTCTTAAAATGCACTATTATGTGGTACATTTTTTAACATCATTTAATGTACCCAATGATTCATCTGATTTTAAGGAATTGAATTATACATATTTTAATTTTATATTTTTGTAAATTGATCTACACTTAAATATGAACATGTTTGATTCAGGGATCAGTGGAGAATTCATGGAGGATGATGGAGATATTTGGAAATGAAAGGAAGCAATTCTGGAGAAGGCAGATTGGACATCAGCCCACTGATTAGGATGTGGGGCCCAACTTACAGTCCCAATTAATCCCAACATTCGTGGGATGATAGAAGACATGTACAGGAACAAATCACTATTCAGGAGTTAATGCTAATTCGGCCTCAATGGTGGTCATTTAGGCGGCCCAAGTTAGAGATAAAATTCTGGGCCAGATTCTGCAGCCCAGAAACATATTCCACCAATTTGATCATATCGAGGAATCCGAAACTCCAAATGGGCCCACATTTTACAGGAGGTTAGAAGACATCCGTATCTCCATTTTCTTCTTCTATGGCCCACCCTGATTCGGCCATTTAGAAGGTCATCCAAACGCGTCTGTTCGGTGGATGAAATCTGGCTGCCACCTCGGGTCAAATGTGGAAAATTCCAAATTCCACAAACTTTCCACCACCCTAGGCCTACCATACTCAAGTGGGATGACTTGTACTGTTGAAGGCTCGACCCAAGGCTCCCAAAATGCCTATTTAAGGCAGTGGTGGTGAAGGAGTTGGGGATCTTGGATGCTTTGTTTAATTGTAATGTTATGCTGCATTTTTGTTGCCTCAATTTTGTCTTTCACATGTAAGTTGTTCAATTCACTTTAGTTTCTTAATAAAAGTTCTTCTTCTACTCTTATTCTGTTGTTATTAATATCACTTTGATACCGTTGGATCAAGGTGTGAATTTATTCACACCAACCCTTGTGAAATTATTCACACAACGGTGGAGTGATCATTTTATTTTTGTTGTTTTCTTTACTTCTCCATTTCCTCCCTTATGAGTCTACTTTCCGCTTCCATTGAAACCATGGGATCAATGGAGGGCTGACCCACTTATGGGTTGATCCAAGGGAGTACCAAGGGGATGGATTGGATGTTATTTATTACCTAATTAATGTATAATCACTTCTTTAATTGGGATTTTTATTTGATGATTTTTAAACTCCATCGTCCTTGTTGAATTTAAGGCCACACACTTTAAGTACTAATACGATCCTTTACCTTGAAGTGCTCAAAACATTGATCCTTCAAGTGTATAGGTGATTAGTATTAGAGGGTGTAGGAATTAAACCAGTAAGTGATGATGTTGTTTTATCTCCTTAAATGAACCCATCTCAAATTTAAGAAATTGAAATCATTAAAAAGAAAATACGTCCAATCCACCCCGAGTGATAACCTAGGATCAACTCATTCTTTTAAATTGAATCCACTTAAATGTTTTAGATATCTTTAAAACCCATCGAAAATCAGTCCAAGTTGGCCACTTCATAGCCAAAAATCCATCCCTTAGGTTGTGTATCTTAGGTATCTTCTTAGTTCTCTGTGGAATCGACAACCCAAGCTACACTACAAGGACCGTTCTACCCTTCTTCTCTTGGGTAAATTTGGGCGTGAACCAGGATTTTTCTTTTAATTTTCTAGTGTTGTTGTGGTGTGAAGTCCTTATGAGATTGTATTTTTCTCATATTAGAGGTGATCAAGTATCTATATTTTCATTCCATTTTTGTTTTAATAATTTTATATTTTTGAGAATTTGGAATTTTTACTTGTATTTTATTTACATGAAATCGTAAATTGATCAGTGTATTTTTTATCTAGGCATTGGTGGAATTATCCAGATAATGTATAAACTATATTGAAAAAGAATTGGTTTATAGTTAGTGATCAGTTTTGTTTTACACTATGATAAAGAGATACCTCTTTATTTATATGATAGTGCTCTATATAACCGATAATGTTCAGTATGTTTGTTTTTATGGGATCCTCAAGTTGTTCTTTCTAAAATTTCCATATAACATAATGTCGATAATGGTTTTTTAGCTATATAATTAAGGTGGTGTTTGTAATAAAACTATTATTATTGTAATTAGATGTAAATAAAATCAATACTTAGTGAATGTTTAAATTTAATGATGTTTTCCATGTTTTAATAGAATTAGCTAAATAACATGAACCTAAAAATATTGATTACAATGATGATAATAAATGGAATGTTAAATGAGAATTGTTCTTCTCATAGTTTTTTAAACTACAATTAATATAAATACCATGTTTAATATTTGTAATATATTTTTATACTTGATTCCTTAGGTTTCCCATGTATATAACCTATGATAAATTAATTATTTAATTAATTACAGAATAAAAAATAATTTCTTGAAAAAGATAATTTTTTGAGGTTGAGATGTCCCATTGTATATAAAGGATGAATTCCCTGTGTTGGGGGATATGATATCCCATTGGTATATGAAGGATGAATTACTTGTTTTTAGGGCCAAGATTCTATAATAAAAAATGTTGTATCTTTCTGCATTATGTGTACTCTATATACAATTCTTTCTATATGATGTGAGATGATAATGGTATTAATGAATAGATATAGGTGGGGTGGCATAAGGATGTGGTAGCAAATGATGTATGATACAATGAGATGCATTTTCACATGCATGATGGTGTCTGGGATGGTACTAAGAAGATATAAGGGGTTGATGTTGGTATTTCCCATTTTATGATAAAAGCTAGTATTCTTACTAGTAAAATATACATTAAGAGATATATATATGAATTTCTTATTTATCATCAATTCTTTACCCACTACTTGATGTTGATAGATGTGCATGGTGATGCATCTATTATCTGGAGATTATGATGTTTCATAGAGTACCTAGAATTATGGAATGGAAAATGATTAATAAGTTTTTACTCCATGGGGTTGGTCCATTATTTAACAAAAAATGTTAATTCCAATCCTGAGAAACAAATGACATTGTTGTACTATGCCTTTAGGTTATGAACATCTCTTTAGGATAATAAATTTTAGTTTATATCAATGAAAATTGAGGGTTAATGTAATGTAATTTGGAATAATTTTAATTAATGGTTAATGAATTATTCAATGAAAATAAATGAATAAATGGAACGAAGTAATTTAATACAATTTTTTAAATTCATTGGTTCCTATAAGATATCTAGTCCATATAATTGTCATCCATTTGTCCGAGCGATGACATATGCAATTTAGATTAGGACTGGGGTGATTAATATAGTGTGGTTGTGATCTATATTATATCCTCTATTTCTTTTATTTCACATGCCACCCCCCCCCACGGTGATATGGAAACTAATTCCCAGAGGATTGTGGGAATGTGTATTTCCAACCATCATTATAGTGTGGATATATGGCTAACTACCCTATCTAACCTCTCTCTCTTCTCTTGATAGTATTAACGGATTATATGCATGGTGTTCAATTTCCAGTATATTTGTGTAGAGGGTTATAATATATTATGGTTATATCACACACATATATCTCCAAATATTATATTCAAAGTATTATTACATATGATGTGTATAGGTTGTGATGTCTTGAGTTACCATACTTAGTGTATGGATAGAGATTTCTTGAAGTATAATTCCAAATTTTTTATTCATGTAATACAAGTTATGGTGGCTCCCATAAACTACAATGTTAATATATGTTGATTTTTCATATGATGATAAGATATTTTTATGCATGATATTAATGTTATGGTACTATGCCTTAGTGTTTTCGGACTAGATTATTTTGGAGAGAGATAGATTAAGATGTAAAACATTTGTACATAACAACAAAATAGTAGGGTTTTGGTAGCATGGTAACCTTTTTTAATATAATTCATTATCTATTATTTATAATTCTTCAGGAAATATTTCCATGGTGAGGTTGGAATCTTAGTATACATGTTTAGTTTATGAGTTAGTTTGTCTTGTTATTCATTGGGTCTTGGTATTCTTTCATTATAATTTTAATGAGAGGACTCGGGGAGGATCCTACTAAGTATAATTATTTTTTTACCCTATATATATATATATATATATATAATTTTGTAAGTCATAAAAATAATTTTGGACATATGTATAGATATTACAAGCTTCAGGTTTTTCATTAATGTTTTGGCTTCGTGGTCATTATCGAGTTTTCCTTTTTGGTACTTGTAGTCTCCTTTATAGTTGTTTAGATTTTTATGAAATTAAATGTATTTAATTTTAATATTTATTTTATCAATATATATTAGGAGTTGATTTGTGTTTCTACATTATCTATCCCTTTAAATTTTTTATATTATAGGTTAATACCTCTAATATGTATATATGAAACATCGCCAATGCTAGTTTCCAACTCGGGGACAACTAGAGGTAGGACCCAGGTGATCACTATCCTCCTTCTTTCATTGTCAGCCCATGAGAGGTACCTTGCGGGTTGGGAGGTGGTCATGATAGTTTAATGTCATTTTACTGACGTTTAATGTTTTATAAAAATGTTTTAAAGGAATCTCTTTTTATTTTAAAAACAAGGTACTTTTTACTTTTTAACAAAAATGTTAAAGGAATCCTTTTTTAAACAGACACAACATGAATGGTATTTCCCAACATCATGTCCACTCAGTTATTTGAATCAACATTTATAATTATGGTAGGTTATTTTATAATAAAAAATTCATTATTATATTATAAATATTTGGTTTTTAAATAAGTTTTCTCAAAATGAAATTTATATTTTCCCCTAGCAATCATCCATGGATATTATAATGTAATTTTCATCTAAGATGTTATTATTTGATATTAATTATGTTTAAATGGGTATATTATCAAATAATACCATCCTTATTTGTTCTTTAAATAATTTATGATTATGGTGATTTGATGTTTATAAAACCTATTTATTTCCCTTGTTTTTGTGAAATATTTATGAATCACATTTTATTAACATAGATTATTATATGATGATAATATGAATGTTTTATGATCAATTAACACAAATTTTTATGGTTTTCATTATGTTATGGGTGGGCCTAATTTTTATATCCCTCCAATACATTACATAATGATTTATATCTCCTTAGATAAACATGGGAAACAAGTAGTGATTATTGATACACTATGGTAACTGGGTGGGGATTTCTTATCCAATATGGGAAACATGTGATTATACCAGATCCATTATGATATAGGAAATAAGTGTTGGTTCTAGATCTAATATTATTTTTATAGTCTCAGTAGTTAAACTTAACATTTGAAATAGTTTCCATTCACATAATGGTGCCTCATTTTTATTAAATTATTTTGAGATGATCTTATGGTAGATTATTTATTAATGTTTTTTTCTAACTAATAATATTCTTTTAAATTATAATTTTTTATGGTATGAATAATTATTTTAATAAATGATATATTTGGTATGATCATTGTATGTTATGGTCATTAGTTCATACCCTTAATCATTTAGTATACTTGATTATGACCATCAATTGTTATATCTAATGTTTACCCATACTGAGCATCTTAACTCACAATTTCTTATTTTTAAATTACTTATATTATGAAAAATGATTTCAATTAGGGAATTCAAAGAAGAAATAAAAAGAGAGGAAAAGTGATGATATATGTTGAAGAATTTACTTAAATAAGATTATCATATATAGAGTCTCCAAATACCCTAAACCTTTAAGGTTCTCTCATGGATCATAATTATATGTATATAAAATTAATCTAAAAGGATATAATATTTATGTCTAGAGTGTATGTGTTGTTATCAACTCAATAAGGATTTGAAGGATAGTACATTGGATACCTATAGATTGACTAACATGGATTATGTTGTTTAAGTAAGATATTTTTAATTTAATTTTAAAATAAAATAGTTTAATATAGGATGATAAATGGATACATGAGGGTGGTATTAGTAAATGAAGGGAATGGGTGTTTGTGAATAATATATTGTTTAAATTAATATTACTTTCAATACTATGAATATAAATTATTTATGAAAATAAATATTTTAATCAATTAATGTGAAGTTGACCCAAGACTTCATTACCTTATACATATAACATGAATGAGGTTTTTTATCATGCATTTACATTGTTATAATATACCATCTTACATAACATTTCATTATTCTAATCCATATTTCACTATTTTTTAAAATTATTAAAACTTCAACCTATCCTAGTTTAGAAATTTCAAATCCTAATATTAAATTCGTTTTACCAATATAATTTTATATGTTAGGTCGTACTTCTTTTTAATTTTAAATTTCAAAATTATGGGTTTTTACAAAAAAAATTAAAACATAATTTTAAAATATACACATGTACTTAAATCTTGATTCATAGACTGTGTATCTATGTTATGATATTTTAATACTTCAATTTAATTAAATTTTTCTTGGTAAACATTACACATATGGTTACTTAAATCAATTACAGTCATGGTCACCTTATTATTCTAATAGTAATGTTATTATTCAAAGGGCTAGTCTACTATTCTAATAGTTATATTTATAATTGATACAATACACTTTTATAAAAACATATTTTAATTTTAATTCCTATATAAAACATTTAATTCATACATTCATCCTCCAAAAAGTATACAATAATTGTTTTCAATATAAACCATATGGGTATTTCAAAAAAAACATATGTGTATTTTAATTTTTAATTTTCTTTTCAAAGTGCTATTGAAGCCTATAGTATTTCTCCAATACCTTGACCAATTGGATTTCTGTATTCTGGAAATATAATTTATATATTTTTATTATACCAAGATACTTTTTTTAATCATATGAATTTTATTTGTTCTATGTTTTTAGTTTAATATCAGAAAACTAATTTGTGTTTTTTTGTAACATGGTCTAAATGATAATATACTCTACTATTTAAAAAAAATGAACTAAACGTATTATGAGTTTTAAAGAATTAATTTTCCTAAAAATGTGTATTTTGATAACTCTAATGCAAACCATGTTTGTGATATATCCTTTAAGGATATATATTCTATTTAATGAATCTATATTATAATGTTAATTTTTTAACGTAGGCTATATGGACACAAACATGCGAGTGGATACATCTAATGAATATGTATTATCATTCGTAGAATAATTTAGATTCATTTTTTAATATCTTCTCCAGATAAGATCTTAAAAATGGTTTTCTATAATACGTATGACGTTACATATTATTTAATATTAGTTTTCAAATTTATATTCCCCTCTTAAAAGTTTGTTCTATTAATCATCTCCTTTTCAAGTATTAGTATCAATGTCATTTTTTATGAGGATGATGAAAATTTTATCAAAAAATGTAAATTATTATATGAGTAACATGTTTTAAATTTATTTAATAAAGAAATTATTAACCCCCTCTTATCTGATTACCGCATTTAATTATATCATTTCCATTTGTATTATAATATCTATATTTATCTATGATTTGGTATAACTTTAGAATATCTCTTATTTGATAGTCATTGAGGAAGAAAATAAATTCAATCATATAATACATGAATCATGGTGTAACATCCATGAATTGATGAACACTATTTGGTGCCTCGATCATGGAAACCACATGACCTTAGGCGTAACTTCCCATATAGAAGAGGTTTCTGACTGGTAGCATAGGTTTATGGAGAAACTTTTTGGATATAATACCTAATAATTAGAGTATTTCTATATCGAAAATAATATCAACAGGTATAGTAACCAACAATAAAAAATAAATGGATGACATTGAGCAATACCAACTAGTAACTAGAAAACACCTAATATAACAATATGATGGATACACTAATTGTCAGGTAGTCATAGTACATCAACCAAAACCAAAACTACCACGAGACCCTGAACATCGTCCAGAGTCCCAACCAGGTCTTGACCTCCCACGATCTAACCCAATATACCATGCAGAACCAAACATTAGGTATCTTTCCATAACCAATATTTGAAAACATGTAGCTTCTGGTCAGGTGACCAAGTGTCATGGTGGCCTAAAAAGGATATGAGTACAAATTAGTATTCCCCCAACAACATTGCCTATGAAATATCCCCTCAAATTAATAGTGTATGAAAATAATCATATGAACCATGTAAACAAGGAAATAATAAAACATTTAATTAATAAATAAATAGCCATTCAATCCATTATGTTATCAAGATTCAACCAATAAACCAAACTACTCAAGTCACACATGGATTCACTGTCAAGGTATAAGGTGTACACACACCATTAACCAAAAGGAATTTTAACTAATAAAAAACTATCACAAACCCATTTGTTATCTATATTTACAAGAACATTATCATAATTCATCCCTTGGGTTAGGGATTTAAATCATTCAAAATAAAACCTATGATGGTAAAATAACATGCATAAGAGAATAATTCATGTTCCCCATCTCACTAGGGATAAGAAATTAATAAAAAATAAATCACGCTTAATTTGGTTCCTTGGTCCTGGTAGTCTCATCAATGACATCACACTTACTTTGGAGCCTTAGTATAAGTTGTCTCATCAATTACATCAAACATACCTTATAACATCAGTTTAGATAGTCTCGTCCAATATAACTATTAGGGTCCTAGAGTATTAGTCTAAATCCCTAAGGCATGCATTCTAAGGGTGGGGTGTAGAGCCTCAGTCCAACCTAACCCATGGGGTGATCCTCCGTCCTTTTTCCCACACCACCAAGATATGTGTACAAGATTATTTATAAATTTACCACAAACACCAATTCAAAAAACATGAACAAACAATACACATGAAATTTACTATTCACATTGCATACATCATAGAAATCATCATCAAGTGTTAACCCTTTAACACATTTACAACTTACTTTTATTATCCCATTTAACTGAATTCCTGTTTTTTATATGATTTCCCATTAATAATATTCATAAAGTCACATGAATTAACCAATTAATTCATTTCAATTACATAATAATGATACTTTTGGAACATTCACTTCATTCAATTCAACCATTTTCATATAACAAATAACATCACCATATTCTATGTATTATACTAAGAACATTAATCATTTGTTTAATTTCATGGTCACAATTACACACCAACATAATTGCAATGGCTTTTATCCTAATAACCCTTATATCCTTTTAATTTCTATAGTCCCATCATACCAGTAAAACTATATAATAGAAATAAATACAACAAAAAATACTCCATTGAGATTATCTATAATCCCCCTTTAAAGCACTGGTCTTCCTCTTTGAAAAACCAAAACATTCCCAGCGGATTTCATTTTCATTTTTACACATTCCAAAGAATCATTAAGAATTGTCACAAGGAAGGGGCCACACCCCCATTTCAAAGAATCTCATAAAATTAGTTGATTAAAAACCATCTCAAAACATATAATTTCAATGCCTCCTTTAAAAACATTTCACAAATTCAAATGTCAATTTATTATTTAAAAACCATGGTCAGGTCAAACCCAAAAACACATATATAACACCTTGTTTAAATTCAATAATGAACTTCATATATATAATGTATAATCAAATCAATTTACCCTTGAACATATCACACATACTCGATTATAATTTTACAACCCATCACTCTCACATTTCATTTATGTCAATGTTCCCAAGATCATTTTACCATTTATGGGGTTAAACACAATATAATGGATTCCCTAGGTTTAGTCTCACTCCAAAAAAATCCATAGTGTATATATAGGGTTTCAAACCTCAATAAAAGGCCAAATCACATTCCATGATAATGTACAAAGAAACAAAATAAGGTGATGCATTTTCATAACCACATACATATATAAAACATCAATAATATTGGAAAAAACATAAAGTCAACCTATCTCATGGAAAAGGTGCTAACTAGGCAAAACAATTTCCTTGATTTTATATTAAACACCATTTAAATATGAAACAAAGAATCTTTTAGATTTGTGTGTTTTTTAGGGATTTATAAGAAGTAGAGAGATTCTAAAAACTCTAATTTACAAAATAGAGCAAGGAAGAGTGGTAGACTCCCTCAAAGAATCGATTCCTATCAATAAATACTTATATTTTCTAGGAATTGAAGTAGAATAACCCATAGGGGAGGAAGGTGGTTATCATTTTTCAACCTTACTGTAGGCATTTTAATGGGGAGGAAAATTGGGGAATAAAAAAATATGATCCTAAGGGAAAAATCATAAAAACCCCCATTTTTAAAGGTTGCATGGTCTGGAAACATAGTATACCAAACTGTGTGCCCACCATGTGGATCCCTCTATCCCAGAGGGGCTATGTAGAATTATTTCCTTAGAGAACTCACATGATTTGGAGAAACATGTTGTAACTGTGCCCAAGCCACTATTTGAAAGGGTCCACAAGCCACACGATTTCATAACCAAGGTTCACAGTTTTCTTTAACCGTGTCCAACCAATTCACTACACACTATCTAGACTTTTTAGTCATCCTTTCATGCCCACACACCTATAATACCCCCAAAACTTCCCAAACACCCACGGACCACATTATTAGACACACATATGTATTTTCAACAAAAATATAGACAATAAATCTCATTTTTAAAGGTTGGTATCTTACAACCTCTCAACCATATAATAGCGTGTCCTTAAGCAGTACTTCAAGAACATACTGATTCTCCACAACCAAAGGTCAGGCCAAAAATACCACCATCAAACTTCACTTTTCGAATCTTTCTCATGAACATGACCACACCATCACCACACTCACACCAATGAACAATCTTATACCGATGAAACATTTTCCACAGTACTACACATCTAAGATTCAATGCTTCAAAAAGGTGAAACTACCTCAAAATCATTATTACTATCATCAAAAACATGATAATTTTTATGGTAACACCACTAGAACACCACAAAAAAGGATATTGGTAATGTACTACATTACCCATGGAGGGACAACACGAATTCCATCAGTCTGATCATCTCAAAATTCATTGCCCAAACACATGGAACCATCATACCTAGTTTCCAAAAGTCTAATGTAGATCCATGATCAGAATCACTAAAGGTATATATAGACCTCAAACACACTCCCCAACTTGCATTGGTCCTTAACTCGAGGCCCACCAGACCCACCTTGTATCAATAAATAAAAATTACACCCAAGAATAACGTTCTTCTCAGGGAACTCAACCAGTAAAAAACCTAGACCACTCCCATAAAAAACATATATTTACCAAGATGGATCCTACAAGAAACCATCAAACTCATAATATGGCATCCCACCTTTTTATTACAAATCATTTAATGTAATGTATAAAATACAGGGTCATTTAATGTTCTGTTTCATGGAAAAAAGGTACGTACTACATAAAAACATTAATAAAAATTCTAATCCACTTGAAATGATTCATAAAAGGTTTATCCTAAGTACAATTATGTCATATTATAACATCTGGACATACATAAAAGGATAGGATGAACATAAGTCATAGGAAATAAAAGAAAGGGAAACAAATTACATCTGATCATGAGAATTAGCAGTAACAACATTAGTAATTTCATAAATGAATGAGAAAGAGGAATATAATAATAATAATAATAACATGATTAAAAACTTTTATATGTGGATAAAACATTCAATTTAGTCATTAATAATCACATCACCAATGTTTATTGATGAGGTGTCCTAAAAATTACCGAGGTTATTCACTAATGTATCTTAAAACCATTTATCTAAAAAAATTAAATTATTTACCCAATGCATTGAAGAACTATTTGGGAAAACACTTAATATGTAATAATTAATTTTACCCACTTATATAATAATGAATAATTTCATAAAAAACATTTGAACAATAAAAGAAACATGTTCATATCAAAATCATGACATTTTAAAAATGTTCTTAATGAAAAAATCATTATGTCATTATTAACTCAAGAAAAAAGGAAGGTGGGATTCATGTATGTTAATACTACAATAAAGTAGTAAATTTTTACATCAGGGTGAATAACCATAAATAATATATAGTTTTGGTAATTCACAAAATAAAATCATATAATATCTTGAGAAAAAGGCAGAATTTTCGAGATTAAAATCCAGCAGCATAACAGGTAAAAAACATGGTTTTAGAATAAAATTATAAATAGAGGGGACAATGGTATACCATTTAAAAAAGACACATAATATATTAAACTGATATAGTAAAATGGATAGAATGAAATTATATATAAATTTTATAGTCATATCACATAAAATGAAACATGAAAGGGAAAGAGAAGTTGAGATTTTCCTTACCATGTAGAGTAAATTGTAAACCTTAAATATTGGGATAATTGTGGCTTGAGGACACCATGTGAAGTAAAACTTTTAGAAAAAAATAAAAATTATTTGGGAATGAAATATAATGGAGAATTAGGTGGGTATTTAACCATGGTATTCATCACATGGGACACCTATTATGTTATAATTATCCAAAAGAGTCTACCATCATTTTATATTACATAATACATCATTATTATTTCATTACACACACGGAAAACTCAAAATTGTATTTTTATTATTCATGACAAAAAAAATGTATTTTAAAAAAATCTCATAATTTCACCCTAACCCTATTTCAAGACGTTGATGTAAAACATGATGACTATTTTATCATTATAATTATCTATGTATGATTAATTTACATTTAAATATTAAAGTCATTATTTATTAAAAATAATAGCTAATAGAAAATGTAAACAAAAATTTATGACACTTGAAAAAAAAATAATTATTTTATCATTTAAATTTAATTAAGATTTTCCTAATCATACCATTTCATTATATTAATTTTTATTCATAAGAACATAAGTAAATATAAATATTCATATATTTTTCGAAAAGTGAAATTTCTATATGAAAAATAAATTTATCAAATTCATTATATTTTTAAGAAAAACTATTCTGAAAATGGAATTTATGTAAAGGAAATATTATAGATAAAAATATATTACACATTTAGTAACTAAGGTATAGACACATTACCACTTATAACACCGATATATGACCTATGGTTGAGGTGTGAAATGGTGATTCATTCTTGGGGTGACTTAGATAACATCACCCGAGTGGTATTTTCCACAAACATGATCTTATCCAATAGGATATTTTGTTCGATCTTAACATGATGAATCTCAACATGGTCTTTATTGAGAGAAAATACTATAGAAACTTCCTCCATACCATGATATGAAAGATGGTCTTCATATGGCATGAATATACTATATAAGGCCATCATCCCATTTCTCAACACTAAATTTACATTGTAATTTTTACTTATAAACAATAATTATAATGTTAAAATCATTATAAAGAGTATAGTTTCCAACTGTCATATTGACCAATGGTCATTATTGACCAATGGTCATATGATGGTCAAATCCCAATCATCAAATTTAAAATTATGCTCACTTCATTATTAAAGAGATATATTTATATTGGGTAAAATATAATATGGAACACATTTTTAAGAAAAAATTATTATTCAAAATGTTCATGTCTTTACATTCTTCCCCCCTTAAGAAACATCATCCCTAAAATTTTGACTTGTTCTTTTCATCGAGAAGAGGTTTGGGTACTTTTTGTTCAATGTTTCCTCTGGTTATCTTATGTATTCTTTATATTTGTTGTTCATCCACAAAACATTAATGGGGTGGGTAGTCTGGTTGCATAAAATCTTGTCCCTATAGTCAAATATCTCCCCCAGATCCTCCTCACAAGAGATTTCATGTTCCAATTGTATTACGTATGAATTTAGTACAAGTGAATCGTCTGGTATATATTTTCTCAATATGGATTCATGAAATTCATCATTAACATTATCTAGATTTGGAGGAAGTGCAAGCTGATAGGCCACTCCTCTTATGCGATCAAGTAATTCATAGGGTCCAATGTACCTTAGGTCAGGCTTCCCTTTCTTCCAATACCAAATGACTCTATTCCATGGTGAAATTTGAAGTATGAATTTAACACCAACATCAAACTCCAAGTTCCTTCGATTACAATCATCATAGATCATCTGCCAAATCTGAGCAGCCTATATATGTTTTTAGATGGAATGAACCCATTCTAACATATCTTGAAATATGTTAATCCATTGAATCATTCCCTAATTGGATTCATCCCACCAATTATGAGATATAATTCCCTTATTATATAATTATTCAAAGGGTTCCATTTGAATACATACGTAGAACATGTTGTTGTATGAGAAATAAAATAATGGGAGGTGTTTATCCCATAAACCTTTAAATTCCATTGATAATGATCTCATCATGTACCTATGTTTCTGAATATTCTATTCATTTTTCACATTAATTTGGGGTTGTAAGATGTAATGAAAATAAATTTTGTACACATATCATGTTTTAGTCTTCTCCAGAATTTTGATGTGAAACATGGAACATGATTAAATATAATGGAGGGTAGCACCCAATACAACCCTACCACATTCTTTACGTAAATCTTGGTGAGTTGGTCAAGAGAAAAATCTTATCAAACAGGGAAAAAAGGGCAATCTTGGTGATACGTTCAACTATAACTCATATCACATTGTTTACATTTGATGCTTTTTAGAGACCAGGGGAAAAATACATAGTGATATTTTCCCTCATCTATGATGGTCGGTGTAGTGGTTGTAATACTCTTTTAGTAAGTTCTCAATCTTCCATCACATATTGACACACCAAGAACCCTTTAGTATTGATAACAATCTCCATTTTCATTATATCCCACAAACACTGATCTTGAAGGTCCCTATACATTTTGTTGTTTCCATGTTCTATAGAGAAAGTATAACTATGAGATTCATCCATCACCACCTTCTTTATCATGGGTAAATATGGAACACATAACCCTGTATAAAATATCAGTACACCTTCATGATCAATATTGAACTCAAAAAAATTCCCACTATTTATAGCCTATGCCAATTTTTCCAAAAAGGTTTATCTCTTTGAGATTTATTTATCTTATCTAGTAATTATGGTTGAGAAATCATTTGGTATAGGGTTTATGATGGCCCTTCCCTTACAATTAACATGTCTTGTTTTACTAGTTGTTTTATCAAAGGATCTACTTGAATCCTCATCATTCATAACACAAACTTTTCTTTCCTACTTAATGCATATGTGACATTATTTTCACTTTGGGAATAATCATTAATTGAACAACAAAAATCTTTATGAATTTCCAACAATATCCTCTATCTCATGTTCAATTCCTTTTCTATGAAAATATACTTAAATTTTTTTTGGTTTCTGTATATATAAAATTTATCAATAAAGATAGTACCTCTATTTTTTCAGAGAAAAATAAATCTACAACAATCCCATAGTCATGCATAGGGTAGTTCTACTAATGAGACTTCAACTGCTGACATACATACACAATCACCTTTTGATATTTCATGAAGATTCACCCAAACCTTTTTATAGACGCAACACTAAAAATAATGAATCCTTCTGTAATAGAAGGAAGAGTTAACATGGGTTTAGTAACCAATCTCTTCTTCATGTCTTGAAAACCTTCTTCACATTCCATTTTCTATATAAACATTCCCCGTTTTTTTGTAAAATTGATTAGATTATATGAATTTCATTAAAAGTTTTTCCCAAAACTCATATTATATCCCTCTAATGTAAGGAAACTATGACTCTCAGTTGTTGTTATAGTATGAGGCAACTCCTCCACAACCTTTTTCTTAGAAGGATCAAATGAGATTCCTTCATTGGTTTCAATGAATAAAAAAAATCAAATATTTGTAAATAGAATTCACATTTTAGGAAATTTATGAATACCCTCTCATTCCATATAGTTTTTTTATATATCTATTATATGATCCTCTTTCTCCTCACACCTTTTGAAATATATTATAATATCATCAATAAAAACTACATAAAAATAATCAAGGAAACCCTTTAAGACTATATTCATCAAATCCATGAATATAGTAGGAGAATTATTCATTATAAAGTGCATAAAAATATATATAATACCCATATATTGATCTGAAGGTAGTCTTTCGACCGTCATATTTTCAGATCCTAGGGTCTACAGTACAGTGGGACTTCTCGATTCCAAGCACATCACAGTTAGGTTTTCATCTGGGGAAGACCTGATTCTTTCCTGGTCTAGCGCTCCCCGCATCTATGACAGTTCTACATTCTTCCTCTTCAATTGGTCTTACGACTTCCATATGAATCACGATTCACGGACTACGGATATTTGGGTAAGATTCCTAGAACTCCCTCTTCCATTTCAAAATCCTGTTATCCTTCGAATGCTGTAAAATCTCGGGGGTCACAATATGTGCTCTAATAGCAGGACTAGATCAATTTGTCACCCAATTTATCCATGAATCCGTGTCAAAGATGATGTTTCAAAGGTGCCTACTGAGTTTATCTTGGTTTCTGGAGGAGATCAGTTTCATTACAAAAAAGTCATTCTGTTTGCATCATAGTTAGATTTCAATTCATCTTGTAAGAAAATGGGGCATTCGTAGGAAGTGTGTAGGAATAGGAGGATAAATTTCTATCAGACAACAATGATGGGCTCTGGGATCATAGAAGAAGGAATGAAAACTCATATGGGAGGGGATTTGGTTGGGACAGATCTGCTCCGTGGAAACACTACTGAACAGAAAATCGCATGTGGTCATGTTAAGGACGCCCCACTCAGAATAAGGTGGTACATATAGACCCAATTTACCTAGATATCAATGAAAATTCGATCCTCAACCTGTAGGGGGTGTGTGGACTAGGATCATGGGAGGTTCTTTTGGCGGGAGAAGCTTAGGGTGTACGCATCCCCTTGGATAACAAATTCCCAGTTCAGCCTTTAAGACAATGGCAGTGTCTTAGGAGCCAAGAGTCAAAGACATATTTTCAAGGCTATATCATGATTTGTGGACATCCAAGTCAATCATTCCACCCTTAGACGTTCTTTCCACGTCGATGGATCCCTCCTTTGCTAAGTTAGTGAAGTCGGGCGAGCTGGTTAATGGTGAGGTGGATAAGCAGGTGGCTGCTCATAATAACAGAAGTACTCACTCTGAAGTAAGAGTGGTTAAAGATAAGCGTAACTCCCTTGATCCAAATGTGACGGTTTCTCTGGGTCAATAAGTGACTGTACAATGTGGAACATCAAAGTCTTTTAAGTCCCAAAATTTTCTCACTGCTTTGGATGGATATGGAAAAGGGAATGTGGATCCTGAAGGATGGAAAACTGTCATCCCGAGATGGAAATGAAAGCAGGGCTGGTCTCGATCTCCATAATCAAGTGATAGGGAGTTTGATTCTCAACTAATAACGGATCATGAGCAATCTCACGGTCCCTCTTTGGTTGGAGCTGGATCAATAAATGGGAATCGAGGAAACTCCCTCCTTGAAGATTTCTCGATTCAAAAGGGGGGGAAGTCAATACCTTGAACAGACTACCCGAATACCCCCAAAACAATCATAACCAGATCTTCAGGCAGGACAACGAATAATGAGATCGAAGCCAAACCCGGGGGAAAAAAGAAGTGTGTGGACACTCAAAAGGAAAATCAACAGGTTGAACACGTTGCTTCTAAAGAACCAAAGAAACATATTGAGCTTGTTCTTCACTCAAATGATGAAATGTAGGTTGAGACCATGGAGATTAAGACTTCAGAGAAGGAGAGGGGGAAAATCATAGAGGGGGAACTTCTTATTAGTTCCAACAAATTTCAAATGGCATGGATCAAAAAACAAGACTGGATCATAGCTCACAAATTCAATGAAAAGAATATCAATGAGGAGGAATACATACAATCATGGGACAAGCTCACCACTCATTTTGAGGATCGTATCAGATATGATCCAGATTCAAAGGTTCATGATTTTCAATGGAGCTTATATTAGGTAAGTAATTTATCCAATTTTATCCTCATTTTCAATGACTATGTGACCTCATTTTGTGTTTACCGGCTTTCGGCCTAAACATGTTTGATTTCCTTCTTGGACTTCTTTATGGATTGAATATTTTTAGGGTTCACACTTTTCCCTAAGTTTTTTTATAAAATAAAAAATATAGATTGGTGGGGGAGGTCTTGGTAACTCCTTAGGAAATACATCAATGTATTCTAAAATAATGGGGACATTCTCATTTTTTATAATTTCATTTCATTTGTCATGTTGATTAATCATCTTCATAATGAAGGACATGAGTGGTACTTTTAGAAAAAGATGAGGTTGAGGTATATATCCTTTGAAAACAAACATAGTTTTTCCATTCAATACATCTGATATTTTCTTTCTTACGTAGTTTATCATAGCATTATAATTTTATAGACACTCTATCCTTAGTATAATTTTAAATTCCATAATGGGAATAACTAATAAATTTTTAATGAGACTCTTCTCTCCAATGTGAATACTATAGTTTCTATACACTATTGATAATTGGATAATGCCTCTAGGAGTCTAGATTGATAACTCTAATTATAGAATTTTAGGGATTTATTATATATTCATTGAAATCATGGAAGAAATAAAGGAATGTGTACAACCATAATCAATCAAAGTATATACTAGTTATGAGAGAACAACAAGAGTACCTTCCACCACAAAATTTTGGGCTTCTATTTTATTTATTTTTATATAAAATAGAATAAAATTTCTCCCTTTTTCGATACTGAGGTTGATGGTAATTACCCCCCATTAACTTAAAATTCGGATAGTGATTGGAAAATTTCTGAAGCTATCCACACTTGAATCATTTGTCTTTAGGTAGCACATATACCCTCTTCCCTTGGACATTAGTTTTGAGATATTGTGGGTTCACCTCAAAATGATACATCCAAGAAATATAATCATATATTCCTCACTTGTATCATTTATCACTCCCATGAAATCACTTCCTTGAATTCATCTTCCCACATTTGTTACATATGGAAAGTTGCACTTTCACTCATCCTCATCCTTGAATAAAGATCTTCCCCATATTTAGATTTAAATAAATTTTCTTTTCATTTGATCTATGGGGCCACTACGTCTCATCAAACCCCATTTCAACCATTATAACAAATTATACTATCTCATCATATCATTTATAGTAACAATTGGAAGCATTCTTTTATACATGGGGTCTTAGTTCGCTGATGAATCTGACAACCATCCCATTAGGATCCATAATGAAGCTAGAGGTGTAATGGTAAAGTCTAGTGAAGTAAATCTCATAGAATCCCATATATTCATTATCCTTCTACTTCAGATATAGTAATTGATTCGTTATTTTCATTTTCATTGAATCAGGGTATTTTTTTCAAAAGGGCTCCATTGAACTCTTATCACTCAATAAATTCAATCTCCCCTCTTGGATTCATGTTTTTAACAAGATTCCACCATTGATCAGTTCTCCCATTAAAAGTTACACAACCAGTGTGAAATACTCTTATTCTGAACATTAAACTATATAAAATATCTGTTCTATTGAGCTTATCCATTTTTCATCAATCAATGGGTCGGTTGATCCAATAAATGAAGTTGTTCATTGACACATAAAATAATTAATGTAATGGTGTTCCCTTCAACATGAATCTGGTATCTCAGGTTGATCAATGTTATTTATCATAACATGAGTCAATTGATTCCTCAATCCCGTGAATTTTTCCATTATAGATTCCATCAGAAGTCAATCAATTCATATTCTATTACGATCACCATTTACACAGTTAATCTTATTTACCACCATTTTTTAATAAAATAAATCCTTTTAATAAAGATGTTTCATTTAATAATCTTGTAATTCTAAAGAAATTTCATATCTTAGAACCTCATGCTTAAATATGGAAATCATTAATAAAATTTACATTTTCATTAAATCACAACCCCAAAATAAGTGTTGAGATGTAGTTTATTAAAGCAGTCTAATTTTTTTAAAAAATAATTTAGCTGTAGTTTGTTAAAAACTTATGCTAAAAAATTATTTTTATCCAAATAACTAACACTAATCACCCGAACTCACAACTCCCCAACCCCTTGTGACCCTCAAACCCCCATAGATCTACCCTCTCTATGCCTCACCACCGGCCCTGAGCCTCACTTCCCCTCACTGCACCTTGCTGCCATTCCGAATCCTCGCCACCCCTCGTTGTTTCTCGTCGCTAGTCTTTAGCCTCACCACCCCTTTGTTGTTCCTTCTATACTCTTGTATCATCAAAATACTTATACCCATTTATCAAGGTAACTTCTTCTGCTCGTTTTCCCTATTATAATGAATATATTTTTTTTATACCAATTGATGTGTTATCAGAATATTTTTAATTTTTATTGAATATTGTGTGGTCCATTGATAAATAATTTATTAATTTTCTCAGTCTACAATTATGTAATTATTATTAACCATGAGAATTTATTTTGCCTATTTTTTCTACATAACATGAAATATTTCCATGTTAGTTTTTAATTTAGTGATAATCTACTAATTACATAGATGCATGCTTCAAATAATTGAAAACATTTCTAGTTGTTATTTTATATTAAACTAAAAGTAAGTTTCTCATGTTTATGATTACATTCATGGGATTGTTAATGAAATTTCAACATGGATTTGTTATATAAATATAGGAGTCAATTTGTTATGATACGTTATTACTCGGATAAAGTATAAAACATTTTTTATTTTCTTTTTAAGTTAGGAATGGATGTTATGATGTTTCATTTATGGTATTACTTTAGTAATAAGTCATATAATATATAATTGGGTTTTTAATAAAAACAATAAAAATATTTATATTAGTTTCATTTACTTTAAAAAAAGTGTATATTATAAAATTAGACTTTGAAACAAAAATAAAATTTTACAAAATCTAGTTATATTTAATTTTGAATTTTTTGTGTGTATGATTTTCCTGAACCCAAACATTAAATTGAATATACACGTTTTCACTTTATTTATAAAAGTGTCCAGGTATGGGTTAGTTCATGAATCACATTTTAATTATATAAGATATTCCATATTGAAAACATATCCATTTAAAGTTTTTATTATCTTTTATAATTCAACCACCTTTATTAATTAATACCGAAACATGATTCATGTGGAATCTATTAAGATATAAACATATTTTTTATAAATGGAATAATAATTATATTGATATGGTTCAATGTGTAAAAACCATTTTTCTTTTGATACGACATATTTTTATAAACAATTTTTAACCAAAATTATGTTTTAAATAATTGAAATCTTATTGGGATGAAGAAGATATATTTTTTCTTTTAGAATTTATTTCTTGTTATTTAATCCAAGACACGTTCTTTGATTACCATGTTACTAGTATATATTAGTTGTTTCTTATTCCATGTCTTATACATTGTTTGGGACATTACTAGTATACAACAATTATATCATATTCCATCTCTTATGGTTTATTTGGATTAATACTAGCATGCTATGACGATGTTCAAATTGAAATAGGTATTTAGCTCGTCTTATGGAATTTTTTCTTTAGATATGTGATTTTGGGTTATTTCATACTGATATTATAAGATAGATCCCGGATAAAAAAATTATCATAAAAGATATTATTTTTCATCTAGTTTTGAACAATTTTCTTCTTTAATATATTTTTTTCCATGATTAAAACATTTGTATTTAGTTTTTTAAATTATTTATTGTGCAACTATTTATTCGAAATATTCTTTTTTTCATGTATTATTTTTATTATAGTATATAATTTATATTTTCAAAAAAAAATTATAAAATAGAGATAATCTGGATGTGTGATACTAATTAGATCTCAATTGACTTTCAAATAAAATCATTTTTAAAATATTGAATTTAATAATTCTTTAAATGGATGACTTATACTATTTCCCTAATATAGTTACATTAAAATACCTTGGTTTAATTTTAATAAAGTGAGTTTCCATATAAAAAAAATTAGATAAAAAATTATGTTTGGTATTAAAATTGAGAGAAATAAGTCTGAGTATATTGTTGATTACAATGAATGGAGTGGAATGAAGAATTTGTATCAGACTGGTTTATATTTATCTGTCCTCACAATAATGAAACCGTAACATAGAAAGAATACAATGGGATGATTATACTTGATATAAATGATGAAAATAATGATGTTGAGTGAGAAAATATGAGGTATGATAAAAGGAATCTTGCATATAATGCATGGTGTAAAATAAATTAGATAAAAATATTAATGTGACTGTATCATAGGAAAACATGGATTTAATTTCTAGTATTGGAATCAATTATATTCTAACATGTATACAAGTTATTCTTACATTTATTCAACTTTGTAATACCTCTACACATGTGTTTCTTACCCCTATGGAAGTGTTAAGATAAACTTAACCGTTATGAAATAAATTTAAGTTACCCTTGTGTAGTGAACTAGATAACTTTAAATAAGGCATGTAATTTATTTTTTCCTTTAAGGGTTGTTTAGAAAATGCTAATTTCCATTTTTGTACTCCTAAGTACCTTTATATATCTTATCAAGTTACCTTTACATGTCTTGTTTAATTAAAAGGTTACCATTACATAGGTTTAATAGATACCCTAATACAATTATTATAATTTGTTATTAACATTATATAGAATTATAATTTACCTATAAAAAGCATGTGTAAAATTCATCTAATCTTTATATGAGGTATATATTTTAAATGTTACTATTACGCAAATTATAATAATTATAAGGTACCCTTATACTGCTTGTGGAAAAATTATTTTACCCTTGCATGGGCGATATAGGTATAAAATTTCCCAAATATATTTATGTAGTATCATGTCTCATTTGTTTGAATGTTAGAAAGCCTCTTCCACAAGAAAATGATTCCAGGACAGAAATACTTTGAGTATATTTGAATTTTTTTGTGATACTATAATCAATAATAGGTTTCTATTTTAATTTCTAACTTATGGGATTTGACTGTATAATGGAGAAATAAGAAACACCCATGAGTATAAGATTCAATGGATTTCTAAATATTTTTATCCATTTGGGTTTTTTATATAAATAGAATCTAATGAAAGAAGTGGATAAAGATTAAGAATGACATTTAGAACATCATGAATTCATTATACTGATTTGATGGGGTATTTCTATTTGTCCTATATTTCCTTGTTCTATATCAATTAAAGAAGGGTGACGTTCACAACTCTACACCTGTTTCTTCATTGACATATTCTAATAGTCCAAATAATGTTATTTTTTTCAGATGTGTCTATAATTATTATTTCACAGATGGTTATATGTACATTTAGAAGGTAGTGTATGGTTATTTAACATATTCATATTTTTTTCAACTAGTTTATATGAATATATATTCAGGTTTATTAATAAATATTTGTTTTATTTTTTTCATAATTTGTAGGTACATTATTATATATATAGATCATAGCTGGATCACATTACTGAGAAACACACATCTGTATGCTAAGGGTTTGGATGAGTTTTTAGATTTTTCATTTTTCAATTGATCTGTTGATAGTAGAATAAGATGTACATATCGAAAATGTTAATTTAGAATATCGTTGAAGAGATATGAATTTTATGAACACTTGATATTGAATCATTCCCCTACACATTATTTTTATGTATTTCTCATGGATAATCGAACAATATAGAAAGGTTCAGAACTGATGTAAATATAATTAATGAAGTCCCAACATCATTAAAAATGTAAAATGATATGATAACCTTATAAAAGATGCATTCTACATTGTAATATACCAACATAAACATCAAAACATATCAGAACATATAGTTGAGAGTTCTATAAAAATAAACATGAAAAGTGATGTTTTAGTCATTGTTGGACATCCAGATCAAGATTGTAACATATCATTGGATACTACTCTGGATTCTGTGGATATTAATGTAATATATAACATTACTGAGTAGAAAGATGCATTTCATGGTTTAGTTGATGATGGAAATAAAGATTTGTATATTGGATGCATGAAAATTCAAAAAAACCTTATTTACTGAAGTTGTACAATATCAAATGACTATGTGGAATTACAAATAAAGGGATGTCCATGATATTGTACATTTTGAGTGATTCATTTCATGAAGTAGAGATCCCTATGTGTTTTTAGGATATTAATTTTTTTTGATAATAATCATGGTCTAAATTATAACAAAATTCATGCATGTCCCAATGAATGTATGCCTTATTGGATATAGGATTCAAGAAGAAAAGATTAAATGAAATGTTCTTCTTCTAGATGGTAGTCTATGGGTGATGTTGGAAGTCTGAATAAACATACTACCATGAAGTAGAAGAAAATGGACACACATTCAAAGGTTTGGTGTTACATTCCTTTAAATCCTTGGTTGTAATGATTATTCATTTAATAAAAACTGATGAACACATGGAGTGGCATTCTGTAAAAAATAAAAATGATGGGATAATGTGACATCCAAGAGATTCAAAATCATGTAATACATTTGATTCATTAGATCCATATTTTTCATCTTATCCTATGAATATTATATTGGGATTGGATGTCGATGGATTAAACCCACTTGGTACTTTGAGTACCGGTTATAGACTTTGGCCAGTTGTTTCGATCCCTTAAACTCTATCAATGTGGATGTGTATGAAACAAAAATATTTTATCATTTCTATGATTATTAATAGAAACAAAATGCATTGATATGATATTTATGTATACTTGGAGCCTTTAATTTAATAATTATAAGAGTTATAGAGAAATTGTGTTGAGACATATGATTCATCTTTTAGATCAATGTTAAAAATGAAATTTTCTCTAATTTGGACCATTTTTAGCATCCCTGCACATGGGAATTTTTCTGGTTGGAAAACATACATGGGATTGTCTTGTCTTGTTTGTAACATTGATTTTGAGCCTGAGTGAATAACTCACCGAAGAAAATGGAGCTTCCTATGTCATTGAATATTTCTCGATGCATCTCATATATTTCGGCTGAACAAATAAAAATTCAATGGTTTCATTGATTGTAGATCACATTCAAAGGTATTAATTGGTTATGAAATTTTGACACAAGTTGTAAATGTTGAAATTGAATTATGGAAGGTGCATCATTTGAACGATATTGTGAAACACATTCAAAATATTACGTCCAGTAAAATCATAATGTTACAATGCACGTAAATGTATTTTCTTCAAATTTATGTATTTAAAATTTATTTTTTTGTGGAATAATATTGATGTGATTCATATTGAGAAGAATGTTTGTGAAAATTTGATCTTAAAATTAATTAATGAGCCTGGAATGTATGAGGATCATATCAAGGATCAGAAATACTTAAAATCAATGAACTTAAAGTGTGATCTATGGCCATATGGGAATGAATGTTTTCTACGACAATTTTTTCAATGAAAAATTGGGATAAAGATACATTCCTACAAATTTTAAAAAATGTGAAGGTATCTGATCGATATTAAAGTAGCATCTCTAGGTGTATTGACTTACTGAATGATAGGTTTCAGGGATTGAAAATCCAGGATTCCCATATTTTGTTACAATAGTTACTTCTATTGGTATTGCATACATTATTAACAGAAAAGGATACCATTGTGGTACTCCAATTATGCACATTTATTAAAAAACTATATGAGAAAAGTCTACATCCATTTAATCTAGAAAACCTCTAGGAGATATCTTTATTGACACTTTGTGCAATAGATATTATCTTTCCTCATTCATTTTTTAATATCATGATGCATTTAACTCTATATTTGGTTGAGGAAGCTATATTAGGAGGCCCCATACATTATCGATGGATTTATCAAATTGAGAGATACTTTATTTATAGATTTTTTTTCCAAAAAAAATTATTCTCACGTAATTAAATACATTATTATGTTTTTTATTTTATTACATAGATATCTTAGGCATTATAAATCATACGTGAGAATTAAATCTCAACCTGAAGTCTCTATTTTTTAAATATATTTTCCAGATAAGCGTCTTACCTTTTGTTCTAGACACATATTTAATATTTAGTCAACATTAATTCAACTGGGATTTTTTGACAACACATCAACTCAATCTATAATATATAGGAAGTCAATAATCATTCCTGTAATTAGCTGATCGGTTGGGAGGAGCTCAAATGTTATACTAATAGAAATGGAATTATTACAAGAAAATAGATATGTGATTCAGAATAGTGAAATCATAGATCCATGTATTTATGATCGGAGGATACAAATAAATATATGAATGAGTGGAAGAACATGAAATGAGAAAGATATAAAAAATGTCATTAATAAAGAGCTTGTAGAATGGATTGCATGATGTGTATGTTCCAAAAAATTGAAAAAATATAGATATTAGGTTGATAAAAAAATTAAATCAAATAATGTATAGTATTTATTTTAGATCATGAATATTGTTACACAAGAAGCGTTTTTGGAAGATATGATTGATTTTTGAGGTCCTCTAAAACAAGCTAGAATGTTCGACATTTACAACATGAATGGATTTAAATTCTTTATAGTTGAATAGGAAGAGGGTTTAATAACACAGAATAGTGGAATATTTAAATTTTATCAAGTGGAATACCATGAAAAATTGACTGATATTATTCAATTAATCTACCATAGACACTTTCAGTTATTTTATTCCAATTCAATTGGGTGGATATTATCAAGGGTGTTAAAATAGATTCCTTACAATTTACTTCTTATAACTTCTCTCGCTTGATGGATGTTGGTGACCATGAACTAAATGATTCATTTATATTTTCATTTCATGTGAAAATGGAATATTATTGGAATATTATTTGAGAATAATGGTGGAGTGTAGTCTCTCAGGTAAAAGAAAGTGACTTGTATGACAAGGGTGAAAAAAGTAGACCATTTTACCCATGAAATTAAATCCCATCCACAGAAAGAAGAGGACAAATTTTTCCCTCATGTTATTGAAAATATTAATCTTTTAAGAGTGAATGAATTAGATCATGTAATGATGGAGTAGGAAACTGACATGATTGACGGAGAAAATGATTGTATGTGTAGTTATCCAGTCATTTATCAACCACTTATGCCATTTTTGCAATCAATCATTATCATTATTATGTATATATTGCTTATTGGTACTGTTCATTTTTGATCATTTCTATTTTTTTACATTTTTTTAAACATATATTTGAAACATACTATTATTTTATTAAAAGATAGGAATATTGAGGAAGCGTTATAATCAAACTACAAGGTCAAAGAGTATTTCTAGAAGTCGAACAGCTCTAGTAATGTATTAATTTCATTAAATATTTACTATAAAATGATATATGTTTTATATATTATTTTTTATTTATATTTTTTTAATGAAGTCTCTAGGTTTAAGCCAGAAAACATCCTTAACAAAATAATGGTTGAATGTTTATAAACTATTTGATGAGAGTTTTGTTAATGAGATTGCCAAATCAGTTGGGGTATGAAATAATTTCTCATTGTAATAAATTATTATCAGTTTCCACTATGATAATATATATTTCTTATAATACGACTGATATTTTATGTATAGGTAAAAATTAAAGAACTATGGGTTGTCAATCCCACTCTTCCCTACTCAGTCTCCCAGGATGAACCTTTTGGTAATGTACTTGAGAAGGAGCATCCCTGTCGAGTGCATAGATTGGATTGGGATGATTAGCATTTATGGTCTTTGGATGAAAAATGGGGATTGTAAGTGATGACTCACGGTGAGAAGGTAAATCCCACAACTTCATAATCATTGAGTACACAAAATTTTATTGACTTTAGGTTTAAATATTAATGTAAATATTGTTTAATTTTTAATATAATTGACTCACTGGTTCTATTAGATGGAAGTAGAGATAGAGATGGAAAGGGTGACGAGTCGAGTTAATTATTGGAAAATGATTAGTATAGAGTGTTTGTTCATGTGTTAGTACATCCATTGTGGGTATTTTTTATCTTATTCTTATATTTTAGATGGGATTGGGACAACGAGTTCCATATTTATATGTTGTATAACCACCTTTCTATATGATGTGTTTCAACTAGCTATGGGGATTGAAATTTCTATATGATCATATATAATGTTTACTTCCATGTCTCTCTTTTACGTATAGGTTGATTCTATTAAGATGTTGTGTTTTGTTTTATTTGTTCAATGTATTGTTAAATGTATTATTTATTTCAATGTGTTTTCTTCCTTGGTCAATGTGTTGATTATTTATTTTTTGGTGTGAATCAAAATATGTTTATTATTAAGTTTTAACTTGTCTTTTCCTTGTACATTGATGATATTTTTTATGATCTGGTAGAATTTTTAGTTTCACAATTTGTTTGTTATGGCTGTAGGTTCTGGTGCTACCAAACCTAAAACTTGTTTTTTGGATTCATGATATAGTAGCAGTTTAAACAGCCATTATATTATGGTAATTTTTGTTTTGGTGGTTAACAAAACTACTAAATATGAAAAATTTCACTCATCAGTTGTTTTATCTGTATTAGTTTTGATTTTTTAGGTAGAAATGCTAAAATTTACCACTAGTTGAAAACTACCACTAGATCACTATTATTTTTAAGTGAAAACCACGACTAAAAAAATAAAACCCCCCACGAAATATGTATTTTATGACACCTTCTAGAAATTTCCACTAAATGGAAGAAACTACCGTTGTTTGATTACCAAAACCAATTTTAGTGGCGGTTTTTTGATACCATTGAAGAACCATATAGCGGCAGTTTAAACCACTTCTGGATAAAAACACCGCTGATATACGGTAATTTTGTTATAGTTAATCTTTTATAATTGTCCATAAAAATCTTATTACTAATAGAAATATCCCCGAGGAGTGTCAAACCAAGATTTTAGTAAGGCCAATTTTTTTTATCATGTTACGATGAGTTAGTCCTTGTATACCTTTTTGGAGTTGTTTCCCCTATGTACATTTATTCTTGAGCCACATCCACTTGTTTGTAACTGTATAGGTATTTCATTTTGTAGAAACCTCTTACTTAATATTTAATCAATATACCAAGATGTTACTCTTATAATTAAAATTTTATAGAGGATTCATGCTAATGTTTTGAATTCCAAATTTCCAAAAATAACAAAACTATACTTTGATACCAGCTATGGAATCCCTCAATTTTATTACATAACTTTCATTACATTATACCAAATAAAGAATCTTTTAATGTTCATTATATTGAGAAAAAGGTACATAATACATGATAAATTAAAAAAATCTTATAATATAGTATACTGCATTCATCATAGGTTCATCCTAAGTATAGTTACTGCATGTCATAACCTGAGGACATATATAAAAGTAAATGGTGAGCATAAGTCCAAATAAGGGAATGAAAAGGAAACAATTGACATGTGATTATGGTAATTTTCAATAAGAACATGAGGAATATAATAAAGGAATGAGAAATATATATATAATAATAATAATATCAAATTGAGTTATAGATTTTATATGTTCCCACATAATTTAATTTAGTCATTCAAAAGTATATCGAAAAGGTCTATCACTAAGGAACCATTAAAATTACGGAGGTTATTCATTAAGGTATCGTAAAACATCTCATATCAAGACATTAAATTATTTAACAAATGCAATGAAGTGATATCAGAGTGAACCATTCATATATATTAATTTATTCAAGCCACATATATCATAATAAAATATATCAAAAATAACCCATGGTAAATATAAGAAAAAGGTTCCATATCAAAATCATGACATTTTTAAAAAGTTCTTAAAAGACATGATCATTATGTATAAGGCCCCAGCCTTAAACCTTACTTAATATTGAATTATTACTAGATTACATGTTGAGGATCTTTTCAGGTTTATATTTTTAGAGAATTAGTCCATAAAACATGCATTACATTCCACATTTAAACAAAGTGGTTACATAAAAGATAGTATTCATTTTTCCCATCAACGGAAACATATTTAAAATAAAACAAGGATTCTTTCTTGACACTTCCTTGACACTATCATCATATCATGTGACCATCCCTTGACCTGTGAAAAACATTTCAAAAACTTGGGATGAGCATAAAAAGCTCAGTAAGGAATATAAAAAATATGGAAAGGAAACACGAGTACATGTATACACAAGAACCAATGAAATCATACACTACTCATAAAACATAAGCACATTAACATACCTCATCAAATCATGAATAAATCATAGAAATCATAAGTCATAAAGGTAACTTGAGACATTCATAATATTCTTACGTAGGGAGTAACCCTCTTGGTTACGTTTGGAATGCCCATCACAGTATATTCCCGAAATATCTTCGGATAAACCTTAACATTTAACTCCTTAATGTTACCAAATGCATTGGATAGATATATCGGTCTCACCCGCCCTTAGTTTATCACGGAACCACCCGTCTTCATAACAATGCCCAAGAACCATAACATAATCGTACCATATAATACATGCATAAAGGAAACATAACATTTCCACATTTCAATCACAAGATATCAATAGAAGACATTGATATAAAAAAAACATTATGAAAACCATTTTCAATACAAAAATAAAAGAAACGTAAAACATGATATTTATTTTTCTTTAAAAAAACGGTATGGCTTGTAGAAGAATCCGAAACTCAAATAATGGTCACGGCGGCGGAAAAGTCATTATCGCCGCATACGTACGACAAAAACATTCCCTTTTGTCGTTTATTAAACACTTCATATAAAAAATAATCCTTTTGAATAAATGTAAAAGTCAAAGGGGTTTATACACCGTATAAAATAAGTTTGTGTATAAAACAAAATATGCCTCAATAAAAGGTGATTGAGACGAAGTCCCATACCTTGGGTCCAACATGACTCGATCGTTCTTTAACCGCCTGAATAATAAACTTGAGTTAATTTCTACTTGCTTAAGAACCTTTTTCAAGTTAATTATTCCTTTTATATCACTTATTACCATGTCATGAACACTATGCAATTATTTATGTTAATAATGGTCGTTTTAACGATCATTGGTACTAGAGTCAAAATATGCACTTTATAATTACAAGTTGTTCATGTATCCATTATATCTAGAGTTATAATCACGGTGTATATATCATATATATCATATATATCCAGTATATACATTCATTTATAATATTACACAACGTTTAGAGGTAAGAAATGAAATACAACGTTCATAGAGACGGTAAGCTGTACGTACGCATGAATGCTACTTTCATTTCTATTTCGTATTTTATGGAATGGAATCATAATGATGTAAAGGTATATTATAATTCCAGTATAATAAAATATATAATATCATTAATTACATCCTTTATGCGTCCCACATATGGAACTAACGAATCAACCCACATTGAGGGGGCAGTAGTCCGCACTTCCTAAATTGAAGATATCGCATTTACCCGTAATGGAAACCATAAAGGTATAAAATAAATGAAAAATACAGAAGAATAAGTAAAACATAAACACATTATATATCATATATAGATATATTGTAATCTTAATGTCCACCTTTGAAGGTGTTAAAAGAATATTCAACAATCATCGTTTCGTGAGGAAAAAATTCTCCATCCACGGAAATAGTATGTTCTTTAACCATTAGATGTAGGAGTGTGTAAGTGTAGCTCAAATACTTCTTATAAAAACAGACTATAATATTAAATATACTGGTATTGTTACAAAATAAATGAATAAAAATAGTTTAGGGGGTTGGAGAAGCAAAATAAAACACAAGAACACAATACAAGACACTACCTTTAAATCGGGTAACTCTTTTTTATTTGAGCTCAGAGGCTTCCTTGGGAAGACTTTTGCCCAAAGTGAGGATTCTAAGTCCTAGAGAGTGATTTGGAGAGACAAAATGGGTGGGTTTTGGCCGAGATGAAGGTTTAGGATGTGTGGGTAAGGTGGTAGAGGTGGGGGCCTTTTATAAGAGGAGAGGAGGAGCACTCTTGGAAAGTTATAAAAGGATACTTTATTATAAAATTCTTTTCAGATTTAAACGGTCCCAAAATTTTATATTTCGTGTATAAGGTGATAATAGTTCGAAATAAACCCATCCAATAGGTTTTTGACATGTGTAGGTCTTATATTTTACATTATATTATCATTTTATTTAAATCGTTAAATAATGAGGTAATCGCTGCATCATCATGGTGTCATAAATAATTTAAAATATTTAATGTCTAAAAATTATTAAAAAAATAACATGATGTAATATATATTTTTATCTTTCCGATGAATATTTATAGTCAAAAATATGACTCGTATAACCCCATTTAAAAATTGATTTAGTAAAACAACTCATGTTTGTGTGATTTTTACTTTTACTTTAAATAAAAGGCTTTAATGTCTTTATCCTACCAAAGTGGATCCATGGGGTCCCAAAAATCGACCCATGGGTTTTCTTGGTCGGCCATGACACATCCAATAAGGGTAGGACATGTTTCTAGGTCATTTCATATTATTCAAACATTATTTTTACCTTAAATTACACTAATTACCTCTAATCGCGATTAAAAACATAAAAGATACTATTCACAAAAAAATTATTTTAATCCCATTGGAAAACATTTTTCATCTTCATGAAAACCATGTATTTCAGATTTTTTAAATTAAAAACACAGAGGTGATACAATTTCATTTAAACGAAAAACCAGTTTTTATAAGTACCACTTAGTGGTTTCACTATTCATCAAAAATTGAAGTTTTTCAGAAAAATACCAAAAAATCACCCAAAGATATATTTGATATTATGAATTAAAAAACGATATCTATTTTAAAAAATTCAAAACATATAAGTTACACTAATTAATTTAATAATTAATTCCTGCTGTCAGAGCAAATAGCGTGTTTGAATGAAACAATAAGTATCAAAAGATTGACACTAGTTTACGTCCAATTTCAAAGTGAAATTAATTACAATGACCAATATTGGATTAAATGGTAAAAATATATTCTAATTGTACTTTAAAACCAATTCAAAAGATAATCTATTCATATATTAAAATTAGATGAAAAAGCAGTTTTGATGTAAAATGCAGTATTTTTCACTATTCATTAAAAATGAACATTGTCAGAAAAATACCAAAAAATTATCCAATGTAAATTTCAATGTCCCAATCATAAATAATAAGTTTATTTTTACAAATACAGTTTATAAAATTGTCAAAAGTTTGATTTAAAAATGGTTTTCCATCAAAAGGCAGTAAAACAGTCTTTTAAAAATATTAGTGTATTCCATGCTTGAGATTGGATTTATTCTCATCTAAAGCCTCTAAAACACTATCTAATTCATTAGTAGAAATAGATAAAAATATCTATTATTCATTACTTACTTGGGATGTTACATCCTTCCCCCCTTTATAAAATTGTGTCCCCGCAATTTATTTACATATCGAATAAGTGTGGGTATTTAGCCTTCATTACATTTTCAGATTCCCATGTTGCCTCTTCAATCATGTGGTTTTTCCACAAAACATTTACCTGATGAATCACCTTATTTTGTAACACCTGCTCCCTATGGTAAGGAATCTGGACTGGTTGTTCCTCATATGATATATTCTCTTCCAACTTAACTACCTCTAGACTCAAAACATGAGATGGATCTGGCATGTACTTCCTTAACATTGAAACATGAAAAACATTGTGTACCTGAGATAAACTCAGAGGTAAAGCCACTCGGTATGCAACAGATCCAAATCTCTCTAGAATTTCATATGGTCCAATGATCCTTGGACACAACTTTCCTTTCTTACCAAATCGCATCACACTTTTCCATGGTGATACTTTGAGAAAAACATGATCACCTACCTCAAAAGATAGATCCTTCCTCCGGTTATCCGCATAACTTTTCTTCCTGCTCTAAGCTATTCTCATGTGTTTCTGTATCAACTGATCTTGTTCTGCCATCTCTTCTACCAATTCTGGTCCCATCAGCTTCCTTTCACCCACTTCATCCCAGAAAGCTGGAGTTCGACACCACTTCCGATATAACGCCTCAAATGGTTCCATCTGTATACTAGAATGAAAACTGTTATTATATGAAAATTCAACCAAAGAAAGATGTTGGTCCCAACTTCCCTCATAATCCATCGAACAAGCACGTAGCATATCCTCAAATTTTTGAATAGTTCATTCTGACTGCCCATCTGACTGAGGATGAAAAGTTGTACTAAAATTTAATTCAGTACCCAACGACTTTTGAAGGCCTTTCCAAAAGATAGATGTTAGCCTGGGATCACGGTCAGATACAATGGAGAGAGGAACTCCATATAACCTGACTATATCTTTATGATACAAACTGGAATGTTGCTCTAGTGAAAAATTATCTATTATTGCATGAAAATGAGAATATTTAGTCAAGAGATCAACAATAACCCAGAATGCATTATTACCTCGAGATGTCTTCAGCAATCCCACAATGAAGTCCATGGATATATTTACCGATTTCCACTCTGGTACTGGTAAAGGCTGAAGCATCCCTTTCGGTAACTGTCTCTCTTCTTTAACATGTTGACAAGTCAAACACTTTACTGTAAAATCATCAATATCTCTTTTCATTCCATCCCACCTGTAATACTCCCGTAGATCTCTGTATATCTTAGTACTTCCAGGATGAACTGAAAACAGAGAACTATGAGCCTCACATAACAACTCATTCTTCAACTGTGAATCACCAGGCACACATAATCTCTTTCCAAACCTCAAAACACAATCATTATCAATGTTGAATTCAGGAAACATACCTTTCTGAACTAGCTCTACCTTTTTATGCAACTCACTATCTTGCTTCTATGATTTCTTGATTCTGTCTGATAGAGAAGATTTCACTGATACCTGAAACAAAATAGAAGGACATCCTAGACAAACAACTTCCATGCCAAAGTTCATCAAATCCTTAACCAAAGGATCACGTTTCAAACACAACATTGTTAATGAAGCATTACTTTTTCGAATCAAAGCATCAACCACTTTATTTTCTTTTCCTGGATGGTAATGAATTTTACAATCATAATATTTGATTAATTCCAGACAGCTCCTATATCTGATGTTCAATTATTTCTGAGTGAATATATACTTTAACCTTTTGTGATCGGTATATATTTCACACTTTACTCCATACAAATTATGCCTCCAAATTTTTAAAGAAAAAAAACAGAATCTAATTCCATGTCATGTGTACGGTAAATTACCTCATGAGTTTTCAACTATCGTGAAGCGTAAGAAATTACCTGATCATTCTACATTAGGATGCAACCAAGTCCTTTCAATGAAGAATCACTATATATAAAAAACTCACCATTCCTGGAAGGTAGTGCCAAAACTGGAGCATTCACCAATCTTCATTTTTGTTCCTAAAAACAATCATCACATTGTTTTGTCCAGGTATACTTGACACCCTTCCGTGTTAGCTTAGTCATTGGACTAGATAACTGGGAAAAATTTCTAACAAATATTCGGTAATAGCCAGCCAAACCAAGGAAGCTACGAATCTCAGTTACATTTATGGGTCTTGGCCATTCTTTAACAACCATTGTTTTTGCAGGATCAACAGTTATCCCATCTTTAGAAATAATGTGACCAAGGAAATACATTTTTCGCAACCAAAACTCACACTTTTTGAACATTCCATACAGTTTCTTTTCTTTTAAGGATTGCAAGATAACCCTTAAATGACTTTCATGCTCCTCTTTACTTTTAGAAAACACCAAAATATCATCAATGAAAACCACCACAAACTAATCCAAGAACTCATGGAAAATTCTATTCATTAAGTCCATGAATACAGCAGGTGCATTGGTTAGCCCAAAAGGCATTACTACAAATTCATAATGGAAATATCTTCTACAAAACATAGTCTTTAGAACATCTTCTTCCTTTACATTCAACTGATGGTACCCCGATCTCAGGTGAATCTTTGAAAAAAACTGAGCTCCCTGGAGCTGATCAAACAAATCATCGATATGAGGCAAAGGATACTTGTTCTTAACAGAAATTTTATTCAAGGATCTATAATCAATGCAAAGTTTCATTGAACCATCTTTCTTTTTAACAAATAAAACAGGAGCACCCCATGATGATGTGCTAGGTCGAATGAAACCATTCTCTAATTAATCAAGCAATTTCTCCTTCAACTCTAAAAGTTCAGTTTGAGCCATTTGATAAGGGGGTTTTGAAATTAGCTTAGAATCAATAACTAAGTCAATAGTAAATTCAACTTCCCGATCAGGTATTATTCTAGGAAACTCATCATGAAAAACATCAGGATAAAAATTTACTACTGGAACATCAATAATCTGAACGGTTCCTTTATTTTCAATGATATGTTCAAGGTTACATTTGTTTCCATCTTTTACAAGTTTCTCAGCCACTTGATATGTTATCAATAGTAAGGGTTCATTCTTGTACACAAACTGAAAGTCTTTCTAAAAAGAAACTTCTTTAGCTCTACTGTCAATCTTAGCGTGGTAAATAGAGAGCCAATCCATACCCAGGATAACATCAAACTCTACTAGAGGTAAAACATTTAGGTTTACAAGTAGTTTATTTCCACAGATAAGGATAGGATGATTATTATAAATTCCTTTTGCCTCAACATTTCCCCTTGGTGTTTTTATCACAAGTTCAAGTGTCATTTCATGAGATGGTATTCCCATTTTACTAGAAAAGGTTTCAGAGATGAATGAATGTGTAGACCCCGAATCAAACAACCCACTGGCATAATCTGAAAAAACAAACAATGTACCTGATACAACTTCATTTGATGGCTCGAAATCTGCTGAAGTAGTTGCAAAGGATTTCACCAGCCCTTTCTTCTTGTAGATTAACTGGTTCCCATCACTCAAGCTCTTTGTTGGACACTCGTTTGAATAGTGACCCATCTCATTGCACTTAAAACATTTCACTAACTGCAAATAAAATTTGGGCTTACCATCACCTTGATCTTTCTCAGTGCAATCACGAGCCTTATGTCCCATCTTACCACATTGGTAGCACTTTCCATAATTCAGAAGATATTCCACAAGATGCCTTTTCCCAAATTTATCACAAACTGGGGACTTAGTTTTCATACCATCAGGCTTTTTTGAAGAACTCATTACTTTCTCCTGCCACCTCGGTCTCTTCTTCTATAGTTTGTTATAGAACACTTGATCATTGGAAAACTCCATTTCCACATTCTCAGCACATCTAAAAAGCTTTTCATAACTTTTGAACTCACGAGAAGCTAATGCCCTTCGATATTTGGCTTTAATTTTGAGTAAAAACGATTGATTTTACTATCAAAGTCTCAGATAAAATTTGGAGCATACATTGCCAATCGAGTGAACCATTTTTCATAGGCATCCACTGAGTCTTCCTCTAACCTCAATTCCAAGAATTGCTTTTCCATCCTATGTCGAACAGCCTTAGGAAAATACTTCTCAAAAAACATACCTTTGAATTCATCCCAGTCGAGAGCATCAATCTCATCAGCGTCCCTGATATTGTTAACCATCAACCACCACTGATCTGCTTCACCCTCCAAACGGTAAATAGAAAGACTAACCTTTTGAATGTATGAACACCATATGATATCGAAAATCTTCTCCGGTGATTTAAACCACCCTTCAGCTAGCACAGGATCAGATGATCCTCTGAATGATGGGGGTGTTGCCTCATGAAATGTTCCACCACTGACATGTTTCTCTACGGTTGATCTGGTTGATCTCGTGCATGGATACCACCACCATTTATCGCTTGAGTCAACTGTTCCATTACTGCAACAAACTGTTCAGTTACAATTCCGACCATCTTAGGATGCTGATTCAGAAGGTTATTTCCTTCTGTATGCCTTCCTAGCACTGCTTCCCTACTTCCTCTGTGGAAAACCATTCTGAATAAACATGTCTTGGATGAAGAAACATGGTTATCATCAAATGCTATATCATTTCAATTTGACCATAAAAAATAATATTTTTGGATAATAATTTAATAAAATTATGACACCTAATGTTATCTAAACCGATCTCTGATACCAACTATAAGGCCCCAACCTTAAACCTTACTTAATCTTGAATTATTACAAGATTACACATTGAGGTTCTTTTCAGGTTTATATTTATATATAATTAGATCATAAAACATGCATTACATTCCACATTTAAACTAAGTGGTTACATAAAAGATAGTATTCATTTTTTCCATCAAAAGAAACATATTTAAAATAAAACATGGATTCTTTCTTGACACATCCTTGACACTATCATCATATCATGTACCATTCCCTTGACCTATGAAAAACATTTCAAAATCATGGGATGAGCATAAAAAGCTCAGTAAGGGATATAAAAAATATGGAAAGGAAACATGAGTACATGTATACACAAGAATCAATGAAATCATACTCTACTCATAAAACATAAGTACTTTAACATACCTCATCAAATCATGAAAAAAACATAGAAAACATAATACATAAAGGTAACTTGAGGAATTCATACCAATCATACGTAGGGAGTAACCCTCTTGGTTACGTTTGGAATACCCATCACAGTATATTCCCTAAATCTCTTTAGAGAAACCTTAATGTTTAACTCCTTTGTGTTACCCAATGCATTGGAGAGCTATATCAGGCTCACCCACCCTTAGTTTATCACAGAACCACCCATCTTCATAACAATTCCCAAGAACAGTAACATAATCTTAAAACATAATACATGCATAAAGGAAACATAACATTTCCACATTTCAATCATAAGATATCAATACAACACATTGGTATAAAAAACATTATGAAAAACATTTTCAATACCAAAATAAAAGAAAATTAAAACATGATCTTTATTTTTCTTTTAACAAACGATATGGCTTGTAGAGGAAGATGAAACTCAAATAATGGTCACGGCGGCAGAGAAGTCGTTGTCGCCGCATACGTACGACAAAAACATTCCCTTTTTTCGTTTAGTAAACGCTTAGTATAAAAAATATTCCTTATGAATAAACTTAAAATTAAAAGGGGTTTATACACCATATAAAAGAAGGTTGTTTATAAAACAAAATATGCCTCAATGAAAGGAGATTGAGACGAAGTCCCATACCTCGGGTCCGACTTGACTCGATCGTTCTTTAACCTCCTGAATAATAAACTTTAGTTAATATCAACTTGCTTAAGAACCTTTTTCAAGTTCATTATTACTTTTATATCACTTATTACCATGTCATGAACACTATGCAATTATTTTAGTTAATAACGGTCGTTTTAACGATCATTGGTACTTGAGTCAAAATATGCTCTTTATAATTACAATCTGTTCATCTATCCATTATATCCAGAGTTATACTCATGATGTATATATCATATATATCATATATATCTAGTATATACATGCTTTTATAATATTACACAACGTTTAGAGGTAAGCAATGAAATGCACCGTTCATGGAGACGATAAGTCATACGTACGCATTAACACTACTTTCATTTCTATTTCGTATTTTATGGAATGGAATCATAATGATGTAAAGGTATATTATAATTCTGGTATAATATCATATATAATATCATTAATTACATCCTTTATACATCCCACATATGGAATTAACGAATCAAATCACTTTGAGGGGGTTGTAGTCTTCACTTCCTAAAATGAAGATATCACGTTTACCCATAATAGAAACCATAATGGTATGCCATTAATGAAAAATACAGAAGATTAAGTAAAACATAAACATATTATATATCATATATAAATATATTTTCATCATAATGGCCACATTTTATGGTGTTAAAATAATATTGAACAATCATCGTTTCGTGAGGCAGAAATTCTCCATCCACGGAAATAGTATGTTCTTTAACCATTAGATGTTGGTGTGTGTAAGTGTAGCTCGAATACATCTTATAAAAACATCCTAGTATATGAAAGATACTGGTGTTGTTACAAAAGAAATTAATAAAAAGTGTCTAGGGGGTTGGAGAAGAAAAATAAAAGATAAGAACACAAGAGAAGTCACTACCTTTAAATCGGGTAACTCTTTTTGATTTGAGCTCAAAGGATTCCTTGGGAAGACTTCTGACCACTGTGAGGCTTCTAAGAGTTAGAGAGGGATGTGGAGAGACAAAATGGGCAGTGGTTGGCCGGGCCAAAGGCTTTGGAAGTGTGGGTATGGTGGTAGAGGTGGGGGCCTTTTTTAAGAGGAGAGGAGGGGCACTCTTGGAAACATATAAAAGGATACTTTATTATAAAATGCTTTTCGGATTTAAAAGGTCCCAAAATTTTATTTTTCGAGGATAAGGTGATTATAGTTCAAAATACACCCATACAATTGGTTTTTGACATGTTTAGGTCTTAGATTTTACATTATCTTTTCATTTTATTTAAATCGTTAAATAATGAGGTAATCGCTAAATCATCATGGTGTCATAAATAATTTAATTTATTCAATGTATAAAAATTACAAAAAAATATCATGATGTAGGAAATATTTTTAGATTTACAATGTATATTTATAGTCAAAACTCTGACTTGTATAACCCCATTTAAAAATTGTTAAAACAACTAATGTAGGTTATTTTTACTTTTAATTTAAATAAAAGGCATTAATGTCTTTATCATACCCAAGTGGCTCCATGGGGTCCCGAAAATCGACCCAGGGGTTGTCTTGGTCGTCCATGACACATCCAATAGGTGTAGAACATGTGTCTAGGTCATTTCATATTATTAAAACATTATTTTTACCTTAAATTACACTAATTACCTCTAATCGCGATTAAAAACATAAAAGTTACTATTCACCAATAAATTCTTTAATCCCATTGAACCACATTTTACTTCTTAATGACAACCATGTATGTCAGATTTTTGAAATTCAAAACACAGAGGTGGTAATATTTCATTTAAACGAAAAATCAGTTTTTATAAGTACCACTTAGTGGTTTCATTATTCATCAAAAATTGAATTTTTTCAGAAACATATCAAAACATCACCCTAAGCTATATTTGAAATTATGAATTCAAAAATGATATCTATTTTAAAAAATTAAAAACATATAAGATACATTAATTAATTTAATAATTAATTCCCGATGTTAGAGTAAATAGCGTGTTTTTATGAAACAATAAATATCAAAAGATTGACACTAGTTTAAGTCCAATTTCAAAGTGAAATTAATTCCAACGACCATTGTTGGATTAAATGGTAAAAATATATTCTAATTGAACATTAAAACCAATTCAAAAGAAAATCTAACCATCTAATTAAATTAGATGAAAAAGTTTTTTTGATGTAAAATGTAGTACTTTTCACTATTCATTAAAAATGAACATTGTCAGAAAAATACCAAAATATTATCCAATGTAAATTTAAATGTCCCAATAATATATAATAAGTTTATTTTGACAAATAGAGATTATAAAATTGTCAAGAGTTTGATTTAAAAATGGTTTTCCATCAAAATGCAGTAAAACAATCTTTTCAAAATATTCGTGTATTCCATGCTTAAGATTGTATTTATTCTCATTTTAAGCCTCTAAAACCCTGTCTAATACATTATTAGACATATATAAAAATATCTATTATTCATTACTTACTTGGGATGTTACATCATTTCATTATGGGATTCATTTATGTTAATCCCAAAATAAAATATATCATCTTTACATTAAGTATAATAACCTTATAAAAAAAATTGGTTTGTGTATTCAGAAAAAATAATAGGATAATTTCTTTATTAAAAAGAGAAATTTGGAGATGAGAATATGGTAGCAGAACTTTTCTGAAACATGGTTTTAGAAAAAATAAAAAATAAAAGAGATAAGGGTATCCCACTAATAAAAAACTCTTAATAAATAAAATTGATAGAATAATATTAATAGAATAACATATTATGCAAATTTAGAATTCAAACCACATTAAAAGCGAACTAGATAAGAAAAGAGATGTTGAGATTTCACATACCATGAAGAGTAACTCCTATCCCTCATGGATTGGGACCTTAGAGGGTTGAGAACATCATGGGAGGAATCCATGAGAGGTTAAACTGTTATATTTTATTTGAGGATTAATTTTTAATGAATTATAGTGTATCTATGGGTGGGTATTTATAGAAAAATTGATGTTATTTTATTGATTTCTATGGACATCTCGGTAAGGGTATTTCCAAAACCATTGGCTTCCCCATGGTATTTTTCCTTGATATTGGAAACTTGAGAAACATATTATATTATTATTATACACAATAGTCTACCATACTTTTATATAACATAATACATCATTATGATCTCATCAATCAAATTGAAAACTCACAACTGTGTTTTTACTATTCATGATAAACAAAAATTATACTTATAAAATTATCATAAATTTACCCTAACATAACATCAACATTCTGATTTCAAAAATGATATTTATTTCATCATAACAATTCAGTATGTATGAGGCTTTTAAATTTCAAATATAAAAATTATTTTTTATTAAAAATAATAGCAGATAGAAAATGCATAGTAAAATGCATAGTATAATTCTTGACACGTGAAAAATATAAAATTATTTTATCATTTGAATTTAAATAATAGTGTATGAATCATAATTTTTATTTAAAATAATTATAATTCATTTATAATATTTTATTATAAATATTAATATCATTACTAAAAAGTACAATTTTTATTTGAAAAATAAATTTATATAATTCGTCATATTTTATAGAAAAAATATTATCAAAACAGAATTAATGGAATAACGATTTTATTTAGACAATGTGATTAAACATTATGTAACTAATACCTTGACACATAACCCCTTATAACACCCATATACAACCTAGGGATGAGGCATGCAGTAGTGATAGACCTTGGTGAAACATTGATAAAAATACCCGAGTGGTAATTTTTAATAACACGAACTTCCCCCATATGAAATTTTTTTCAATCATAACATGTTTAAGTTCAGATTGGGATTGGTCAAGAGAAAATACAAGTGATGCTACCTCAATCACACATTATGGAAAATGGGCTTTGTAGGACGTGCCTCTACTGAATTAGTCCATCAACACTTCATTCGACATTAATTTAACTTTTTCATTTATACTTATAAATTGGAATTATAATGTTAAAAGTATTATTAATGGTATAGTATCCAACAGCCATATTGATAAATGATCATATTTACCAATGATCATTATTGACCAGCAGTCATATAATAGTTGAACACCAATATTAAATTTTAAAATTATATTCATATCATTATTAATGAGATATATTTAGGGTATGTACAAAATAATATAGCATAAATTTTATGAAAACATTTATTATTCAAAAAGTTTAGGTCGTTAAACGTACTACCACTCACATCATCAACTGACCACTTTCCCATAATGTTGTTCCACACCATACTCTTTAGCTCTCCACTACTATAACTTAGGTTTGGGAACCTCCACCATCAAAAAGCAACTAACTATACCTCAGGAAGATTTTTTTTCAACGTACCCAATGCATTTTCTACCCCACTTTGCCCAAACATCCACAAAAAATCCACCCAACTCGAGAACACATCCTTTCAATCAAAACAACCCAGATCAGTCACACTTCAATCATTAAAACATCAAATAAATTCAACCTAGTTCTTCCTTAAAACTCATTCCTCTTATAGAAGTGTTGTTATCAACAAAAATTTATCTAAAAGTGGAATGCAACCCACCACAACTATTCCATTTTTCCCAATTATGTCAGACCGTCCTGAAAATATCACATCATCGATGCCCAGATTACATTATTGGAATGTCTTCACTTTATTTGTCCATGACATGATTTCCCCAAGGGAATTCCCATATCATCAACACACACCTACCTGAGACTATACCAAACCTATGTTGAAACATCACCACCATAGACTATATTTCCCTACAACGGTTGTCGGATATACAACATCCACAAAAGCACATAATACAAAAGACTGATATCACCTCTAAACGCGGCTGAAGCCCGAGGCCATCAAGAAGATCAATCCACCCTTACATCGAGGCCCACCTAGCCTTCCCTCAGGGATTCAATCATTCCCTAACTTGCGCCTTATTAGAATCCCATGGCACTAAATTCACACCATGTTCTTCTACATTCAAACATGGCATACATACAATTTTACACCAAGGGAGTTCATTTATCACCACATTCCTCATTCAATTTTAACTACCTTGACCCATGCTTCAGTCACAAGAAAAACCTCAAATTTAGATGTGATTTTCCAGCTTCATCAGGAAAAAAAACCAACATAAACCACTACCCATTATTGGATTTCGAGAATGACACCACTAGAATCCACCAAAATCCAGTCCATCCTGAGGACCACTCCCTTAACCAGTCGATGGTGCATTCCCCACCAAATGACTCAAAATATAATTCCCCAAGAGTGTAACTTCTATACTGTCACACATATAATTTAAACATGATGAATTCATTAAGTGTGAATCCATAGGTTTCTTAGATCACCTGAGGAGATGTTATGAAATTGAACATGATCATAACAACTGAAAGGCAAACTAATAAGTCATCAGTGAACACCACTATAAATCATGCATCACTGATGTAAGCCTCCAATATAGTGAAACCTTAACCTACCACAAGACTTAGTCCCCCCTTACCAACATCATTCTATGCCCACTCAAATAGCACAACTCGAATGGGATTTCTAACAAAAAACAACCACTTCTTGACCCTCTATTACTGGTTGTGAACTGAAATCTGCATTGGAATCACTACCATTACCCCGGTCGATTAAATTCTACACAACCCTAATGATCAATATAGAAACACATTGACCACCACACCGATCTAAAACCCAACCATATCTCACATAATTTGTGCATACAACTATGTTCATACAGTAATACAGCATGTATTTTTTACGAACCCCCTTTTCATAAATCCAAACGTCGTTGTGTCTTTCAAAAAAAGATACCACATTTATACCCCCTCAAGGACTTCATGGTCTTACACATTCCTATGATCCCACAGTTTGCCCAGATATAGTTCATAGGATTCATACATAATGAGATAAATATCCCAACACCTTCTCACTCATCTAACCATGCCTCCTCGTCTGTTAGTCCCATTGGACTCAAGTCATTCATAACCTTCTTTTCCAACACATCATCCATCGTATAATCTAGAACAACCTCGTGACCACCATCCCATGATTCACTACTATAAAAAATGCTTCCATCTATTCTTAGGTGACCCATCTTTTTTTCAACAAATTTCAACATCACATACTCCCATAAAAACTACTAAAAACATTGGACAAGGCTTCCAAAGACCATGCAACTTCCAAACTGAACTTACAACCAGCTAAAAGCACTCAGATACCTACCTAGAAAGAAACTAAATCATACACAACCAAAAGCACCGATAGCCTAGTTGAACTCTATCACAGGTCATCATTGAAGATCATATGGTTCAAATATGCTAAACTAGATTCCCATATAGTAAAGGGCACTAGCTATCTCTATCTAATCCATACATATCAAACCTCAACTAGATCATTGCTCAAGGAAACACTCCTTATCCCCCACAAAAACACAATTCTTCCAACACACCCTATCAATAATTTACCCTAGGCCCCACCCCAAGAATACCAACACACATTTGTTGTCAATAAAATCCAAACACCCATACTAGGGTCTAAAACACAAGTTTCACGATGAAAACCCTTAAGAGTTACCACATCTACACTACCAAACATAAACTCATATTCCATGGTCAGAACCATATCGGGAGCACAACAAGAACATCTATTTTACCATATAGTGAAACCCAACAGAGCCTCACGATTCAAAAATAGGGTATCACACTATGGAAATCTTGCTACCTGAAACACCTATACACAGGTCTAAACACAAAAATAGTTATAACCATTTAAATATATCTAGATGTTCCATCATGTTTCATCCCCCTTCTTAATTAAACTTTTCCAATTAATACCATAGGTTACAAATTTCAAAATATTCCCTTTCAAATACAAAATAATTTAAATTTTATTGATCTTTTTTATTAAACCAACATTCAAAAAATCCAAGTTTTTTTATATTAACACTTCAAAAACATGATTTTTTTCAGAAATTTCATGAAATTGTTATTAAAAATCTATAAGAAGTAAAGTACACTACCATCATATGAATTTCAAGGTACTATCAATCAAAAGAAATATATAGATGACCTACCAATCCTATATGACTATAATGATTCTTGAACTCACACAAAATATATTTCCCTACTATGAAAATAGATAATTATAATAAATAAATAACATCACAACCAAGTGTGCCAACCAAGGTGGAAATAAAAATAATCCATAAAAGAAAAAACCAAAAATCCCCACCACCAGAAACTAGATTTTTCCATCATATGTGAAGATGAAGGAACCAAGGAATGCAATCATTACCAAGTTCTATTATGATCGTAGTCTCTATATTACCATTCCCCAAAAAGTAAGAAAAACTATATACTCTAATACCAATTTGTAATTCCCTTGAATCAATGGCCACTACCTGGTTCCTGAGTTTGGTCGCCATATGACCTCAAGCGGTCCCCAAAAAATGCCAAAGGATGCTTACTGGTATCACAGGTCTATGAAAGAACATATGTTGACTATAAACTCTAATCAGTGTAATGACACGAAATAAATAATATCAAGATTTATAGTAAAAAACAATAAAAACTATATCTATATCATTAGATAGTTCCATGTGGTAACAACAAAACACATTCTATAACAATATGGCGAATACACTAAATGTCTGGAAGTCATAAAATAAAAAAACCAAACCAAAATCACAAGACCCCAAACATGGACCTGAGTCCCAACCCAGTCCTAATATCATGTGGTCCAACTTGATATCCCTTGCATAGCCAAACACCAGGTCCATATCCTGGACCTGTATCATAAAACCCATACAATATGGTCGGGATCCCAAGTTCCATGGAGTCCAGATCATGGTGTGAGTACAACTCAAGAGGACACCGCCAACGATGCATAAGAAATAGCTATTCAGTGAAACAATGTAAGAAAATAATCAAGTGAAACAAGTTTACATGGAAATAAGAAAAAATTTAATTAATTAGTTAATAACGATTTCATCCATTATGTTCATGAGATTCAACCAATAAAGAAAACTAACTCTGGTAAAACTATGAGTATAACCCATTGATGGAAGGGTACACATGAATTTAACCACAAGGGGTGTCCAAGAATAAAAAACTATCACATACCCATTCTTTAATAATATTCACTTGATAATTCTCATAAATTTTCCCATCGGTTAAGTAGTTTCATCATTTAAACTACGATCTATGCTGGTAAAATTCCTTACATAAGAAAATAAGTCATGTTAGCTTTCTCACTAGGGATTATAATTTCATAAACTATACATAACATATACCATGGATTCTCAGTCTAGGTAGTCTCATCAATAATACAATAATTACCTTGGAACCTTCGTCCAAACAGTCTCATCATTTATATAACACTTACCATAGAGCCTTAGTCTAGGTAGTCTCATTCATTGCATCATTTATAGTTCTAGAGAGTTAGTTTGACTCCCAAAACCATGCATTATAGGGGTGTGCCTGGAACCTGAAATCATACAGCTTGGGGACCCCTTTGGATAGTGGAAAGTGTACTATTACCACAATGTTTTTCAAACCATGTGGGTTAATCTAGGAAATGGTGCGACATGGACCATTTTTGGATAGAGGGAGATGCACGGTTGGCACATGATTTAGAAAATCATGCGAACAAACCATGTAACCTTTGAAAAAATGGTTTTTACCTTTTGTCTCTCCCAATACCATTTCATTATTCCATTATTTTTAACCACATTCAATCTTCTATGAAATGGGCGACGAATCAAAAACCCTTTCCTCATCCATGGGAAATTCTTCTTCGATATTTGGCTATTTGGAGTGTTGTTTTGGGTGAATAAAATTTCTAGGTTAGTATAACACTACCTATTTTCATATATTATATATTATCTCTATTAGAATATCTCCTATCCTTTTGAATCCCTAAACACTCTCTTTCCTAGTAGATTCAATATTGTGGATATAAAGGGTGGTAGAGTTCAAATCAATGGATGTTTTTGGGCTAGTAATAATCTTCGAGTATGTGTTAGGTGATCTATATATTTTTTACCACAGGGTTGATGTTTTATATGTGTATTTGGTCATGACACATTTTTTTTCTTTTTTCTTTTTTTTCATTTATTATGGAATCCATATTTTTTATTATGTAGTTTTCATTACATTATAGAAATCAAAGGATCTTTAAAAGTTTAGTTTCATGGAATAAAGATAATAATAAATTAAAAATTGAAACAGTATTTTAATACATGTTAATGGATTCATTATAAGTTAATCCCATGTATAATTATTTCATATGATAACATGGAGACATACATCAAAGGGAAGGGATAGTATAAGGCACATTAAAGGAAAATATGGGAAATAGTTTACATGTGATCATGGGAATTATTAATAAGAATATGAGGAATATCATTGAAGCATGAGAAAGGTGCATATAATAATAAAAGGAATCAGAATCATAACATGGATATGTGGATAAAACCTTTAATTGAGTCATTCATATATAAATCAGGAAGGTTTTTCATGGAGGTGCCATAAAAATTACCATGGTTAATTTCTAAGGTATCTTAAAACATTTCATATCTAGAGATTAAATTTAATACCCAATACATTGTGGTGATATTAGGGAATAATATTAATATAAATTAATTAATTTTATACACATAAATGAAAGTAAATCATTTCAGAAATAATCTATGGGGAATAAAAGAAATGGGTTTAAAATCAAAATCATGACATTCAAAAAAAGGGCATAAAGACAAGATATTTATGTCATTATTATTCATAGAAAAAGTAAGTTCACGTTCATATATTTTAATCAAAGAATAAAATATATAATTTTAAATTCAAGTGGAATAATCTATTAAATAATGAGTATTGAGTGTTCACAATAAGAAAATATGACAATTTCTTGAGAAAAAGAGAGATTTTTATGGAAGAAAATCTGACACCATAATAGGGTTGAAACATAGTTTTAGAAAAAATTAAATATAAATGGGAAAGGGTATCCCAATAATAAAATAATTTTAATAAAATAAAGATATAGAATAAAATGGAAAAAATAACATTGTATAAAAATTTGAAAGACTTTCCACATAAAAAGAAACATGAAAGGAAAAGAGAAGTCTCGGTTTCCTTTACATTGATGAGTAAATACAAAAAATAAATGATTGGGACCTTTAGGGCCTGTGGAAACCATGGGAGTAATAATTATAATGTTAAAATATCACATATTAATGGAGGATAAATTTGAAACGAATGATAATGGGGAAGTGGGTGGGTATTTTAGAGCATAAGAGATGGATTTTTTTATTGATTTCCTTAGATAACTCGGTAGTGGTATTTTTAAAACCATGGTCTTGACCATGGTATTTTCTATGGTACCGGACACTTGGAAAAAAAATTATGTTATTATAATACACAAGAGTTGACAACAATAATATATTACACAATACATCATTATGATGTCATTATACATACTGAAAACTCAAAAACTATATTTTTACTATTCACTGAAGAAAAAGTTATAAAATTATCATAATTTCAACCTACCCTAATTTGTATATTATAATTTAAAAAAAAGTTAATTTTATCATTTTAATTCTCTATATAGGAGAAAATTAAAATTTTAATATAATAATCTTTATTTATTATAAATAAAAGTGGATATATAATTCAAAGTAAAATTACTAACACATAAATAAAATAAAATTATTTTTAAATTTAAATTTAAATAATAGTTTTTAATCATAAAATTTCCTTAAAATAACTATTATTCATAATATCATTATTTATTTTAAATATATATATTTTTTCTAAAAAGTAAAATTTCTGTCTGAAAAATCAATCTATCAAATTCGTCATATTTTTATGAAAAAATGTTCTCAAAATGGAAATGATGGAATAACTATTAAATTTATACAAAGTGATTACAAATTATATAACTACGGCCTTGACCCATTAACCCATATAAATCCCACATATGACCTAAGGTTGAGGTGTGTAATGGTGATATATTCTTGGGGCGGCTCAATTAACATCACCCGAGTTGTAATCTCCACTAACATGAACTTATACCATAGGCGATTTCATTCAAGCCTAATTTGTTGAAGTTCATATTGGGCTTCGTTAAGAGATAATCCAGTGATTCAAACAACCTCCCATGTTCTGGAAAATGGTGTTCGTATGACACGAATTTACAAGATGATGGCATGAAATCTTTTTTCTACATTAAATATTCCTTGATATTTCTATTTATAAAAAATAATTATAACGTTAAAATAATTATTAAGATTATATTCTCCAATTTTCATATTGACCAAAAATTATATAACAATCAAAACAAGATGGTATCATTTCGAATTATAATCACTTCATTATTATAGATATATTTTTATGATGAGTGAAAAATAATAAAACACACGTATTCAGGAATAAAATATTATCCACAAAGTTAGGGTCATTACATTGTGAATAATACACAAGAGTTACAGTTCAACCCTCATATTATAAACATGAATATCAGGTGACTGAATATTTTTATCAGCATTAAATGAGTTATTATTATTAAAAATTATATGAATAATATTTCTTCATAATATTGAATTCTTTAGAATTTAATGATATTCAGGATACACATAGTGTGTTACACTATTTTCCACATTTGGTAGTGGCATCAGGTGACCAAAAAAAATTTAATATCATCATCATCTAGTAACTCATAAACATACTCATGGAGATAAAATATAATTTCACAATGAAAAAAACATCATCAGACAAATAATTTTTAATATAATATGTTTTTATACTAATATTTGTTCAATCAAAATGCATTATTGTGTCCTTTCTATATATGTTTGTTTTGAGTTTCTTTTAAATTATGAAATGAAATATTCAACAAACTACTGTGAACATGGATTTAATTAACATCAGCATTTAAACAATGGTTAGATATATCTTCATATGTGAATATGGATGGGAAAATCCAATCGTGACATATTAAATTAATATCATATAACATATGACACACTCAATGTTTTCTACCTCATTATTAGAATATGTCATCATGGTTTTAATCAACAAATAAATATATATAATTCATGATAGACATTAATAATAATATCAAGTTAAAATAAAAATACAAAAATTATAAATTATTAAAATCAAATATCACAGAAACCTATATAAGTTTTTTGGTGAGAATATATTTATGAACTCCAATATTAAATATCCCCAATTATGAACATCACTGAAATATTTCTCGAGGTATGTTTATACCACAACACTTAATAGTCATAAATATTAATATGACCTATTTACATTTTCTCTCTAGAATGTATAACATATATTGAAGAATATTATCATATCATCTCTAGGTTTTCTTTATAATGGGAAAAGGATATAACAGTTTGATGTTAAAAGTAATAAACTAAAATTATCATCATAAAATTTTATAGAATAAAAATCACTATGTTATAACATATGTACTTATTCTCTAGTTATTGAAAAAAATTAAGTCGGTTCTTGTATACCAACTCCAAAAGACTCAAACATTAACTAAAACCAACTTCTAACATTTCACATCTCATTTTCCATCACATGATAATCATAGTTTTATTGAATATGGATTTAGTTATCTGGAATGTCACACACTTATTTGGTTACTCTTTGTACTGTAACATTACTTCTGTATGAAAAAATCATAGGTGGATATATATGTAAGTACTAAATTTATTTTCTCTATTCATTACAAGAATTATTGTACAATATCTTTGATATAAAATTTCCATAATATATTTTTTATTTTATTATTATTTTAAATAATTCTTTGAAATGTAATAACCTATTGCTTAAAATCCTTTTCAAGTCACAATGCACTCAATGTATATAAATATGACTAGTAATGGGCCTATTAAGATTATGTTTTTCATTTAATTTTCCTTTATATAAAACTTGATCATACTGACATGTAGGAAAATAAATTATTAATCCTATCAATAATAAGTATTCAAATTTCTATAATTACTATGAACACATTCATTGTACATTTTTATGTACTATCAGATTGTTCTGACTACTGCCACATGCAGTTACCCATGTTCTATTTGACATTTTCCCACCAAACATGATGTATAGTAAATATAAAATCATGTTATATATCATGGAAGATGGGATAAATTCGAGAACATAAGATTATAGAATTATATTCATAATAAAAATCATCTCTTGTTCCTTAACACATCATATTAGATTTATTTTACATTATGTGACATAAGTAGAAATACTATCATGAATTCTTCCATATATTATTTTCCAATACATTATCAATGTATGGACTATAACTAGATCTATGAATCCCCATAAAACTATATTACTAGATCGTGTTCCATATAATATGGGTTGTTACGTCAATCTATTTTGGTAGAAGTATTTTTCATCTTTTTCTGAACAAACTAGAAGACATAAAGTATTTTCCCATATGTATCCAACATATTTGACATGGAAAACTATTTCACTGACACTATCATATTTAGATACAATTATTATATCCATTCTAAATGAAACAAAATACTCTTATATAATAATTTCAATTAATGTTCTATTATCACAATTATTTCTTCTGTCCATAAATGGATCTTCAAAATATTTAATCCTTAATTTAATGATTATATCATATAGATATCTTCCATAAGGTCTCTATTAAGAAAGTATGTCTTAATATCCATTTCTAAAATTCCATGGGCATAAAAATTTTATAGAAAAAGTATAATTGTAATAGATTTTAGAATGATGCTTGATTAAAAGTTTTCTTCAATGAATATTACTTGATTTTTCATGAAACCATCTGTAAGCAATAATTCATTATAGGTACCAAAATTACCATCCATGAGTAGATCCTTTTTGAATACCTACCAATTTATTTACATTAATAGGAGAAACCACAAAAATAAAAAAACTATATTTTCATTCATGGAATCCATTTCATGTTTTTTATAAACATTCCCATCATTGCTTCTTAATATTTTCTACTTCATTATATAATAAGTATTAATTACACTCATTGAATAATATATTACCTAAATTGGTGAATATTAACCCACCACATTGTTTTTATCCTTCCAATGAAGAAAGTGTTTATAGAAAAACTCATCCCACCAAATCATGTTGAGTTTTAGAATTCCTATCCAACTACTGTGCTACTTGATTCTTCACTACATTTATGTCGTGATTTTACCACTATCTCAGAAGATAATAACTTAACTATTATATAAATATATTCTACAACTTTGATAATACCTTACATTTATAGATATAGTTATATCCAAAGTATATTGTATGATATGTAACTAATAATAACACAGTGTGTTCTTAATCTATTTTTTGTCTAAAATTATCCTTAAATAATAGTTCACATAAAAAAGAAGTTATAACAAAAAAATTTATATAATAAATTATTTTATATCCATTATTCATTATAGGTGTGAAATGAGTAGTGTGTTAGTTTCTCTATTTGAGAATAATGTCTCAATGGGAGTGTTGGAAGTCATTCGATACATATAAAACTAATTTTCTGTACTCAATTTACTAACATCATTATTATATTGTGTATAAGGAAATGTGAGATTAAGAATAAATATAACACTATATTTTAAATGATTAATGAATTATTGGCTATGAAATGCTTTGAGTAACCTTCACAAAGGATCTTTATCCTTTACCATGAATATTATTTACTTCACATTACATTCATAATCGTAGTTATAGTAATTGCATGAAGTATTTGAATTTACTTATATATTCTCATTTGATAATTTCATATGAATCATAATAAAATAAATCAATATGATTTTTAATTTTATGACCATTAATTTATATTATTTTCATTCACATGATGACTTACAATTAATCATCTAATAATACCTAATATTCTTATATCTGAAGAGTTTATAAATCCTTATACGTATATCATTACAATTTATATTAATTTTAGATAAAAATTAATTTTCATATCGTATCTTGGTTTTATATGTGTTTTTTATTTTATATTAATTATTAATTTATTATAAAAATAAATTTTTTATTCAAGTAGAATGAAAATATTAATTAAGTATAATATACCAAAACAACAGTCATTATAAAAAATAAATAATATCCCATTATGTACATAACATTACAATAAGATAAGTCTGATAGTACCACACAATAGAACATAGTAGTTTTGTGAGAATTAATCCAATTTTAAATCCTTATGTTATTATATTTTTTGATTATACATTTTTCAAAACACATCAAGAATAAGAATATTCACCTCCCTTCTTATAATACATATGATCTTCTGATCATATTTTTTTAAGTATTCGGCTCAAAATATGTAGATCACATTTATTATTAATCCCTAAGTAGTGAATTATAAATATTATATTCAATTATGAATATAATACTTGAGGCTTGTGATTATTAATATACTTAATGTAGAATCTTATACCTTATTTTTCATCAATTCATTCAATATCCACTTCTAGTAACCTTTATTAACACATGTGAAGGATATATCCTCCTAGTCATTACTCTCAATATGAAACACTTAAATCATTAATTTATATTATAAAAGTATCATTAATATTATGTTTTTTATAGTCTCTTTATCGTTATTCATGAAATCGTTCAGTATAAGAGGTGAGGAACCATGTCCCCACCTATGAATATCAACCTGGTGGGTTATAGTAATAATATTCATAATAGGCATGTATCAACTATTATTTCATATATTTATTCATAATTAAAGAGAATTACGGTTTAAATATGATAATATGAGATTAATAGATAATTTCATATCCATAAGGATGCCTTTTTTTCTAATTAATCATTATAATTAATCCCATTGAGTATGTGATCATTATCTAAGTATCCATCTTCCATTTTGCACATTTATAGTTTAGTGAAAATTTAATTTTATCATTAGCCTATGTTTTTCCCTTTTATAGTACTTATTGATGAGATACTATAGTGTATATATCTATATCATTATGTTTTTTCATAAGTTATCCAAACATAGATAGTGACAGTATATAAAAATATCTAAAGAATCATTTTTGTGTCTCTTATAAGAATCATTGTCACCCTAAATCTATCCCTAATGTTCTTGATTGGGAATATGGTATTCTAACACATAAAACAAATTTTCATGTAGTAGTTCAATTCACTTCATCCTGTACCATTCTTGGATGTTTCTATTGGTGAGAATATTTTCTTTTTGGAATATGAATTACTACTTTTCTGTGGTTAATTTCTTCATTTTCTACAATAACAAAAATTATATTATTAATAATTTATACTGATAATATATTATAAAGTTAAAATCTCAACCTTATAAAATTACATAATTTATTTTATTTAAACAATAAATTACATTCTTACATTATCGAAGATTTTTTTATTTAGAGTTTTAGAGAATTATGATACAATTCTTGAAATAAACTCATATATATATATATATTAAATATCTGACACTAATACTTGGTATCCACTTTCCCCATAATATAATACCATTAAAGTGAAACACATTTAATTTTCATGAAAAATATTCATGACATTCACCATGACTTCTTCCTTGTTATTACACATCCTCAAACACAGTGAAAAACATTTTAAAACATGGGATGAGCAAAAAATCTAATAATGGATCCTTTAAATCAGAAATTTTTTAATTCCAGTAATTAACATAAAACCCATAATATTTTTTCCCTCATCATGTTATTATTTATGTTTATGAAATAAATCATTTCCACATGAAAACACACAATTTTTTCTTAATAAAAACATTAAAATTATCCTATTAGAAAAGCATTTTAGTTGACTTATATCATCATATTAACAACCATATAAAAATAAAAAAAATCATATAAATTCACAAGATATATCCCACCAGTTAAAACCCTCCTTTTTTATTTTGTCGACAAGTAACATTACCCAATGAATTATAGTTCTATAATGGGGATCACCCTTCGTATAAGCTATATCAGTCACACCTTTCATCACGATATACAATGGGGATTAACCTATTATATAAGGTATATCAGGATCACAATATTCTCATATAAAATTCCCAAATACCATATCATGAATAATATTTTTATTATTTTACATTTTTATCATAAATACCAAGAGAAACTATTTAAAACATTTTTTAAAAATGCATTCGGATACTGAAACACACTTTCTATTTTTTTAAACACATTTTCCATATCATAATACCTCGAAAAATGGAAATAGATATTTTATATGAATAAAACAAGAAATATTATAATGGAATTAAACATCAAATAATGGTCATAGTGGTAGAAAAAACTATTGATTCCATATATGTTAAAATATAACATTTCATTTTTCATTTGAAAATAAATTCAAAAAATTCCATAAAAAATATTACTTTTGAAAACATTACTATTAATGAGTCATAAAATGTATTTTATAATTCATTTATGTGAATATAAATATATATTAAATTGTTTCTTCAAAACATAGACATATAAGAGAAATATTTAGAAAATAAGTTTTTAAAATATTTTAAATTGTGTTTTTAAAGTAATGTGTTCATTAACTTATGTCTTACTGATCACATACATTCATTATCTTCCTCTACTCCAGAAAACCTCTAATGGTTTACAACATAAAATTTCATTGGGTTGTTTTATGAACAAACCATGGCCTCTTGGATGTGGGGAGAGATGTAAATAAGGGATTTGGGTAGGTAATTGCTACACCAAAATCAATTTGAATTGTGAATAATAGAGTAGAAGTGGTTACCTTTTATTAGAGATGGGAGGGTTACTATTGAAATTTTTAAATGTTTTAAATTAGTATATATTATATTTCATATTAAAGTAGATCCAAATTGATAATATTTTAATTTAAGATTAGTGTGATTATAAATAATCTCATCCAATAAATTTGATAAGTTTACATAATAGTTTTACCCTTATCATTTTATTTTAACCCCAATTAACCCTTTGGCCAATAACATTGTTAATAATGTGTTTTACTCTTTTGGTGTAATGACCCTGATCCTAATAACCTAGATCCAGTGTCTGCTTTATTACATTGGCATAGATATAATGAACCATATCCGATTGGACTAATTAGTTTAGTAGTTTTGGAGAACTATATATATACATGATACAAATTTACAATGGGAAAAGAAAATAAAACATAATAAAACATAATAATAAATTAACTACATCTTTGAACAAACATTTAAAGATATATTCTTCATATCTTGGGAAGAGGAATAAAAAAAGGTATCTCAAGATTCCTAGAAAGGTTTACATACAATGGAATATATATTGAATCGGTAAATAATAGTCAATAAGGAATGGTAAATAAATAAACACAAATTAAATTTAAATAACTTGAATGCATGAATAGGTAAGTCATAATCAATATGATAGGGTAAATAACTAGACACACATTCCATTTAATTAATAATATGAGATCGAAATTCATCAAGATAAAATATCAATTTGAAAATGTCAAGGATAATTATAATAATTAAATTCACAATGATGAAAATTCATAATTATTGGATGTCATGATATCAGGTATCATGATACCTCTATGGTGAAGAGCTTTAACAATACTATTTAATATACAGGTAGCAACATGTTAAATTTTTTCAATTGAGTTGTCTTTTGATTCCAACCAATGCATCAAGGGGAAATATAATATAAGGCCACCCATCACTATAATTCTAAAAATTATTCATATGTTAGATAATATATTTAATTCATGAATCAATATTCCTTATCATAAGATATCCACATTGATTAAAGGATATAGATTTATCAATATTCCCTCAGTTAATCATATAACATTATTTGTATAAACTATATTTAAAAATTGTATGTGGTTTTGAAAATAATTGTATCCATCATTCAATAATATGGATATTTTAGATAAATATAATTTATAATGAAACTTTATCACAAGTAAGTCATTGTTTCAATATAATCGTAATAATCATAAAAGAAAGTGATATTGTTCAATAACATTTACTACATTGTAATTTACAAGTCAAACCCTATTGGATGAAATAATTAAAATTAAAACATAAAATATGATGATATATTAATGAATTCGGATATTACTTGTCAAATAGAATTTATATACATCATATAAAATTAATTAGGAGCATAAAATTATAATATTCCTTAATGAAGTGAAACTGAGACGAAGTCCTTTACATCACACTTTCATTTAGTTGAACATAATTTAACATCTTCAATAAGTATTTTAAGACTATTATTAATTTATTGCATAACCAGAACCATAATAATATTTATAATATTGTATACGACCCTCTTATAATAATTGACCACTATTTTTTTAATAATATTTCATTATTTTCATTTCTTCAGGTGTTAATCACCTTGTTTTTTATATTCATTATTGGTTATGAATGTTCCAGTTCTGTTGAATATTATATTGTTCCATCACCTATAGAAAAAAATAATAACATAATTATCATATTTTTATATCTATTATAATTTTAAAACCAATCATGAATCATTGTTTTGAGAAATGATGTATGTTATGATCATGGAGAATGTATGTAATACATACACATGATTAATGTTTCCATTATTCAATGATCGTTATAGAGAGAATGAATGCCTTATTTTATAATTTCATAATGATCATAAGATCATAAATATGATACTTTTTTCTTTAAATATATTTATATATATCATCCATGTGGTGTCATGATGAAAAGAGAGTCTCATCGCTTCGTGATGACCATAGTCCACTCGTACATAAATTATGTTATAATTTATAAATGTATGAAAGAAAATGATATATTATTTTTTTAGAGTGATTAATTTAACTATACATGAATTATTGTCCTGTTAAATTTTTATTCTTGGTGGTTGGAGGTGTTTAGGTGATGTTTTAGGAGTTTTCGGTGAAGGTTGGAGTTGCAGAACGAATTCTTTAAGAAGATGACATCGTGTATTTCATACACGATTTGAAAAGGTCATTCACTTCTTTGGTTGTCATATAATTCAATACAAGTATATAAAATTTTGGGAAACCAGGATAGGGGTAACACATCATTTATGTTTAATACATGATGTGTATTAAATAAAGGTTGAGGTGGCACATTTTTTTGTGAATGTTGAATGTTTGGGAAAAACATGGAATTCATATCATGTATATATTTTACATTTTTGAAGCAATATGTATATGGGTTTTAAAACATCTCTTTTTTACTATTTTCATTCATTAATTTCAATTCTTTTCCTCTCATTTTGTCGAAATACCTCTGTTACATTGAGGGTTGTTCTATCCCTCTTCTTCTAGCATCAATTTTTTGACTCTTGTTGATCCCCATTAGAAATATGTGGTATGCTATTTTCATTTTTTGGTGTTTTTATATTATTATTCTATGGATATATTATATAGGTGTTATATTTGTTTAGGGTGTGAGTTAGGATACATTTGGACAACCCTTTGGTGCAGTTTAGGTTGATTCATGATGTCATGATGTATTTGTGGTTTGCAGGCATTTCTTTTTCACCCTGCAATGTGTAGAGTGGTGGTACAACATCGTTGATGTTGGGAATCCCTTTTCCATTTATTATAATTTTTTGAGGTAGGATTTTAATCTTGTTTATCTATGCAAGATATTTTTTCTATCTTGATCAATAAAAAAATGAGCCAATTGAAATATTAGCGGGGAAATGTGAAACCTTCATAATGTTTTTACAGCATTGATATTATTTCGATTTGATGGATTTTACAAGATTGATGCCCCATAGAAAATTGTGTCTGTTAGGGGAATAGTTTGTTCTAGATGATATCTATTGGGATTTTGGTGATATCACAACAAAATATTAATTGTATAACCACTGATATTTCATTAATGAGATGATTTCCCTGGGATTACGGTTTTTGTGATAACACCCCTAAAATAAAATTTAATGTGAAAAATATACCCTTCTAAAATCTATAAAATGATATTTTATGTGTTCTTATGTGTGGTCAATCATGTGTAGTGGTGATTTGGGTTTGTGATGTGATGTGGGTATGATGGGTGAGATTTGTTAGTGATTTTTGGATGGTGAGGTGGTTGTTATTTTGTCGTGCTTTTAGGGTAATGTGGTGAGGTTATTTGAAAGTGATTTATGGGTGCTGATTTGGTGGTTGTGTGGTCATGATTTTTGGTTGGTGAGGTATTTTTTCTGTGGCAGTTCTTTTTGTGAGGTGAGGAGGTGGTTGTTTTGACATAATATTTGGGTGATGAGGTTATAGTTGTTTGACCATGATTTTTGGGTAGTGAGGTGATGTTTTGATTGACCTTGCTTTTTAGGGAGCGAGGTGGAGGTCTCAGAGAAATGATTTTTGGGGTAGTGAGGTGGTGGTTTTTTGACATATATTTTAGGGTGGAAAGTTGGTGTTTGGGTGGTCGTGCTTTTGGGGTGTGAGGAGTATGTTTTTTGGTTGTGATTTTGGTGTGGTGAGGTGGGGTTTTTTGGATGTAATTTTGGGAAAGTCCGGTGGTTGTTGTTTTGAAATTATTTTTTGGTTTGAAGAAATATTTTGATGGATGTGGTGGGTTTTTTTTGACATGTGATTTCATTATTCTAGAAGCTCATGTTTTTATGGAATTATTATTTAATAAGGACTGAAACCAATGGAATTTGGTTTGATTAATTAGATGGAAGTGATAAATGACAAAATAAATGATGGGTTGTGTGGTTAAATGCGGTTGATGACAAATAAGAATCAAATGGGATGGATAATGTAATTGGTTGGTGTTATGAGTTGTGGTATGTGGCCTATGTGATGTTATGTATTTATAGGGGATATCGAAAGTGTAAATTTTTTGAGTTTGTTTGTGTTTGGTTGTGAACCTATAAGTTTGTCTTGTGTTTTTCTATATTTATATACTTTTATATTCTTTTTTACTTCTATATGAACCTCATCCATATCAAGAAATATAATCTAACACTCATATAGTCATGTAGGGGTGATTTTTCCAAAATCATAGTTATGATGATGGATGGATGGATACCATCACTTCCCACCTCTCTCTTCAATGAAAGTAGATATGAACATGCAATAATGTCCGAAGGAATTTTAGTGCACTATGTGATGGCTTAGGTGTCTGGGGTGACATGTGACGTCTCAAGGATTTAATTCTGATATGTGATTAAATTGTTGGGGGTTGGTTACCTAGGTTCTTCCAGGCGATATGTGGTATGATCATGATGTCGGTTAGCATATGGTGGGTGCCCATCATGGTAGGAGGAGGGCATTTGGATGATTCGCTTCATGTTTAAAATACCATACCAATCTAGTTGGTCTTATGATGTGATTTACTACGTGTATATGGGCATGATTAGATAAGATCATGTTATAGGGAAATGGCATAGGTGTCTGTATGTGTGATGTGATGTGTCCAATTTTTATAGTGGTTATATTTGTTATTCAAAATAGATAAGAGGGTTAGGACATACAATGTTGAGATGTGAGAGTAGAAAATAATTTGGAATGTGGTGTGGGGTTCCCTATATGGATACGATTCTTTTCATTTATTATTATAATTGTCATGCATTATTTGGTTGGTGTGCCTTGGTGAGGTTGGGTTTGGTTGGTATGCCTGTATAGGTGATGTTTGTTTCTATTGTTTTCTCTTGGTGTATTAGAATACATATTTCACATGTGAATGATAGACACTAGTTTTCCTACTGAGTATAATTATATACTTAGCCTATGTATATAAACATATTTATAGGTTTCTAGGAGGATTACACAGACCATGATGGACATTACTAGCTCAAACCATAGATTTCTCTTGTATTACAGCTTTAGATTTTCTTTTGGGTATTCAATTTGTGATAATTTTATCCATATAAGTTTTAATTCATACATGCATTATGGGATGGTTTTTAATTATTTTATACTAATTCATGGAGTTTATTTTGGATATTTTTTCATATCTCAAAATACTATTTTATTATAGAGGTTAATTCCTCACATTTCATGAGATATTTATATCCTCGATCCAAGTTTCCAACCCAAGGGCTACTGTAGGTGAGACCCGGGGGGTCATTATCTCTTTTCCCTCATTATAGTATCTTTGGTGGTGGAGTTTCATAAATAATTGGTATCAGATAGAGGTTATTGAGTTATAGGATGGAGTTTGGAGTAATTTACAATGAGTATTACACGGTTTTGTATGAAAATAGTAAAAGTTGAACATTATGTTTGACAATTTCTAGAGGTATCAACTATAAAATGGTATTTTATGTCCCCACTATGATCCACTGTGTGATATCTGAGCTTATTGAATGGTCATGAGAGGAGAACCTATTTTTAAGGTAGTGAACTAGGAAAGGTACATGCATCACAATGACTTATGTTCCTATTTGAGTATGGATTTTTTGGATGGTTAAAATGAATAACCTGAATTGAATTAAGAAAATAATATTCAACTTCATCTTAGGAAATCATTGTTTCCTCTTCAACTATGCATCCTATTCTTTTTTTTGTGGCTCTAGAAGTTGAGTTTTACTGGGCTAATCCAATTGATTGTCATGTGGTTGATCTAGATTTGGGAGATAAGGTTTGGAAGATATAATTGTGTAGATTCTAGTGGAAATATATGGTGTTATAATAGGGTAGTGTTTTAGATGTGTATAAAGAGATCTTAATAGAAGACCTATGTATCACATTCAGTTTGAGGTAGCCCTACTGGGATGGGCCAATTTATTCAATTAGTTGGATGTGGGGATCAATTTTTTTATGGTGAGAACTATATCTTGGGCAGTAGAATGGGGTATATATTTCATGGTTTGACTTTTATAAAGAGTTTTGGTAAGAGTTCCTTTCATCAACAATGATGGAAGTGATGATGAAAAATATTCTTTCTCTTCATTAGGGTAGTATGTTAGTGAAGGAGTTGGGAATAAATTACATCTTCTTTCTATATTTTCCCCAAGAAATTTTCTAAATGAGGAGTCACATGTGAGATTTCAAAAGAAGGCACTCCAAACATAAGTCCAATATGTTGTTACTCATTTTATTTTTGGGATGTGTCTAGTGTTTCAAATGAAGGATTAGGTTATGAAGTGGATAAACTCATAGTGAGGTTTTCCAGAAGAGGGGAACCATGATGGTACATCAAGGAGAAATTTTATTGTTGTTAGGTATTAGGAACTATGACCTTTGGGGTTTCAATCGGTGGGACTTGAACTTTATAATTTCCCTTTCTACCTTATTGGTCCAATGGCTTCTACGTTTTTCCTAGGAAAATCATGTTATTGTGTTTCGGTTCGAGGGATCATGATCAAGGCTAGGAATAGTTCCTTATGTTTACTCGAACTCATTTTGGTGGAGTTGAACACGATAATTACCATCCTTAGTAGTGGTTTCTAACGATACAATTTCTACAGTAGGGGAAGCATGTTTATGCTCTGTCAAGGAGAGACAGTGTAGGCAGAGACTATCATTTGGACATCCCTAATGTTCAATGACCTAATCCCGATAAATTTTGTTGATTATGTCATCTGAAAATAGAAATAGGATATGGTTGCTGTCAGTTGATCATAGTGAATGTAGTAATTCCATATGGTTGAGGGATCATTAGAGGTATGATTTTGTTGTTTAGTACCCTTGTTTATTCCTTGTTAGATTCTGGAACATCACACTAATTTGTTTCACTTTTCAATTCCATGCTCTAGAACTAGATGTACAAGGATTCATATTCCCATAGATTTGATTACATCATTCGAAGGCCATACCTATTTGTTTCATTTTTTAGGGGGTGTATACTGATGATAGGGCCACATCAGTCTTGTGGGGATCATTTATTGGTATATATGGAGAAATAAAATGTTATCCTAGTATTTTGTTAGATGTATTTTTTTTATTTTATAAAATTATTCATAGGGAGAGTATATTTATTAGTTTTGGATAGCTAACAAATGATTTTGTTGGCATGAAGGGTAGTATGGTGAGATGTCAGTATGTGGAACCCCTTCATTCATTGATATATTGGTTTTCTATGGAATCAGTAGACTCAATGATGGTATATATTCCTAGGGTTTTGGGAATTTTTTATATTATTTCAGGAGTACTACCCCTTAATAATAATTTTTTGTTCAAGATAGACTTAAAACCTATTTATTCTCTAATCTTGATGGTTTCTTGTTATATGGAACCTTCTTAGTTGTGTGATTTTAGGATTCTAAATGAAGATATTATGAATAAGGGGTTTATACATCCCATTTTGTCTCCTTGTGGTTCAATAATGTTTTCACTAAGATGGAAAATAGCAGTATGAGGTTTTGTATAGATTATGGGAGGTTGAGTTGGTAATGGATATAAACCCTTACCATCTTCTTGAGGATATATGATCTTTTCTACTAGTAAATAGGGGTGAGTTGGTTTTATAAGATTTATTGTCAGTCTGTATATCACCAGTTGAGGGTAAAGGATGGAGATATCCTAAATACTACCTTGAAAATTAGGTACATGAACTTTGAGTTTCTTGTTATTTCATTCTATGGAATGAACACAGAAGATGTGTTCATGGGGATTATGAAATATATCTTCCATGAGTTCTTAGACTGGTTATTAATTGTGTCAATTGATTAAATCTTGATAAAATAGAGGTCATGTGGAGGAGTCTTAGTTGGGTGACTTTGAGGCAGAGGTCGCGTATCGTCGTGTTGGTCATGATGATGCTCTGATGGGATGATCGGATGATTCCAAGAACAAGATCTTGTCTTTTAGGATGTTTTTTGTTTCTGTAGTAAAAAATGAGGGATTCATTAATGTATTAAAAATATAATATTTGGATGTACACCTATTATTATTTAAGACGTACCACAGTTTGAGGGTCCAGTTTTTGTGGTCTCGGATGAATCGGGTAGTGGTGGAGTATGTGGTGAGGTGTTGAGTTTTCCAATATATTAAGGCTGAGTTTTGTGTTCCAAGAAGTTAGTGTCAACATTTGGATTTCCCCAAGTGGGTAATTCCCCGACCCTAGTTACCCAGAGATAGTTCATTATTACATAACATTGGTATAATCACAAGAGATCATGTCTCAAATGACATATTAGTTTGGTAGCCTTGTAAGTACTAGATACATACATAAGTTTTACATGAAATCATGAAATAAAAAAATATTGTGTCCACTTTGAAAACACCCATATACCATATCCAATCCTTGTAGGTCAAAGGAAATATACTTATTCATATCCTGAGAAAAAGAAAATATAATAGAGGGGTGATCTTAGAGGCTCAGTAAGGATAACAATATCGAAGAAACATTCATAAATAAGCCTAAAAATATTATGCAATGTATAAGAGTAAACCACAAGCCTTTTAAACATAATCTTATGTATAGTATGAAATATATAAGTCAAATATTTCAATTTTATTATTCACATGGATATTCTACAAGTAGAATAATAACTTTTAATATCAATAGCTAATTTTATAATGATGGAGTGCATTATTCTGGACATCATAACTACATCGTCAAGGCCTCGTGCCAAGACTAGAAATAAGATTTTTTCAAGGCCTTGTGTCAAGACCCTAGTTAGTATCATGAGACCTGCCGATGCATCGATGAACTATACCAGGCTCCACCAGTCATGTACTATATCCAAAAAATTCCTCATATGTAAAATTTGAAACATAATATAAACATTCGTATTAAAACTAGTATACAAAATTTTAATATTTCAACCACAAACCTTGTATGGTTTAAAAGTATCACATCCATAGTCAAAAATAACTCATTCAATATAAAAATTATTTTTATAATGAAACTCAATCAAGAATAATGAATCAACCTCAATCAATAATAATGAAGGATATTGACATGGATAAAAATAATTAGTAGATAAACATCCTCATTTTCTTGAAAACATTTAAAGGTCTCACTATTTATAATGAAACTGATGAAAATTGATTTTTGTATCAATGTGTCCCATTATAATTTGATACATTAAAAAAGAATATTAATTTTAAAACATTCATGTCCATATAAATAAATCAATAAAACTATTTTTAAAACATGGACATTAATGAGAATGATTTAAAAGAATAAATCATTAAAACTTTTAAAAATCTATTTTAGTTAAAGAGTTTATAACCAAATGAGATGCGCTTGAATACAAATAATTGAGGAATAACATTAATCAAAAAATTATAATATCATCAAAATAATGTGATTCATTATATAATATGTCAACCGACAGTATATACACAATATAAATGTGAATTTGTGTATAAAAACAATGTAGTCTCAATGGAATATAAATTGAGGCAGAATCCCTTATAAAGACTGTATTATTAAATTAAGATAAATCAATGAAATACTTATGTGAGAAAATTATAAATACACTCAATATGATTTAATATTCTTTGTACATCAATTAGAGTACGTTTGATCTTATTCTTGTTAAAAAAACCAATGACTTTGATTATTAACTCAATTAATGGAAATTGAGTTAAGAATACCATTATGAAGTTCATATCAATGAGTTGAGAATTTATCAATGGATTGATTATGTGAATCAAAAGTCTATCCACACAAAGGGGAGTATAAATTTCTACATAAATAAATAAATTGTGACTTCACATATAATCATGGAGTAAAATAATCAATTAAGTGTTCGTAAAACCCAATGAGTGGAAATGGAAATTAGAAATTCCCTTACCAACTTTGTAACATATGTAACATAAACCCCATGAAAAAATGATCTTTCAATAAAGTTCTAAATACCCAGAAATTATTTTATATTACACAATTAATAAAATCATGGGTAGTATATAAAACACACAAAAGGAAATAGTGGAAATATATCATGAATCTCATGGGAATATAAAGTGAAATGAAAACCCCATTCCTTTTACATTTCCATAGTCATGGGTACGTTGAAATCCTGTATAATAGTTAAATCATTTTTATTGAATTATAAAATATAAATATATATAAATATGATATCATTTACGATCGTCTAATATTTCTTTGTCAATAATATTTTAGTAGTGTCATTGTTTCAGTTGTTAACTGATTCGTTTTCCTTTATATCGTTTATTATGTAAGTCATGATGGTTATGGATAAGAGGTATTTGATTCATTATAAGAATTATATTAATTTATTAATCCTTATTTTTAACCATAAAATGAAAATTATTCTTGAATGGTTATGATGGGGAATGAATCGTATCGTGTTAGTGGACACAGTATCCGGTACGTACCCACAAGCAATAATATCATTATGTTGATGGTGAAATCATATGTAATTGAATTTTATATCATATATAAAGAATAATTAACATGTTATATTTATTATTAATATCAATTAAAATCATTATTATACCCATCCAAATAATGAAGTGTTGAATAACAATCTACACCACGACGTGGAGACGGTAAGCCGTACGTACGTGTGTATGGTGACTTTGTCATTCACAGGATGGATAGAATAATGAATATGGTTGTACCATATTTAAAGTAACATCACAGTCTGTATAAAATACGGGAATTATTATTTTAGTATGGAAATAACAATGAATGTTGAAGTGGAATTAGAAAAGAACTTCAAAAAAGATGATGAAATTATTAACTCTTCATTGGGTGCTTCCTTTTGGTTTGATAAAAAGGGCTCCATAGGTAGGATTTCAGATCAATGTAAGGCATCTAGGTTGAGTTTAGGGTAATTTGGATGATATTTGAGTAGGTTTTGGCCACGAAAAATGGCTTTGGAGGTATCATTTTGAGAGAAGGGGATGTATCCTTTTTAAAGAGAGGCGAGGTTAACTTTTGGAAAAGCATGAAATATTAATTTATTATAAAATCATATTCGGTTAATAATAAAACCTAAAGGATTTATATTGAGGCTAAGGATGTGATGGGTTGAAAAAATCTCAACCAAAAGGTTTTAGACAAGTTTATCTCACCATATTAACCTTATCTTTTAGATTTAACTATTACTTAAATAGTTTAACTTTTGCCATGTATTATTATTTTAATATAACAAATGGTTAATAAACAAACTATAAAAAGATAAAAAAACCCCATTTGGTTCATTAATGACATATATTTCATTAAATGAGTCCTTTCTCAGAACAATATATTTTTATGATTATTAAATCATTGAATAATATAGTATTTTTTTTAAAACTCATTTATGTCAATATTAACACTATTTGGTATTCTGTTTTTGTAAAAGTCATAATAAATTTATCACTTTGGAAAAAAAATTATTTAATCATCACTAACATGTCATATTAACCTATAATATTAGTTTAATGCATCATAAGCATCAATTTACATTAATTTGTATATTTATAATATCAATTATTTTGATATTTCATTAATAACGTAATTACTGCATCATCATTTTGTCATAAATAAATTTATTTATTTAATTTCTAAAAATTATAAATTAAATACAATTATTTAGGGAACATTTTTAGATTTCTATGGAATATTTAAGTTGAATTTAACTTATGTATAACACTATTTTAAAAAATTCGTTATTAAAATTCGAATTTAACACTCTTAACACTTCTACAAATAAAATAATAATGAATGTCATCATCTAATCCATGTAGATCAAAGTGGATCATATTTTATTCCTATGGATGATTTTGGTCGAAAAACACTTATCCAATAGAATTAGGACATGTGTAAGGGTAATTATAATGTCATCTTTACCTTTATTTTCCCTATTTACTTTTAACAGTGGTAAATAAAATTCAAAAGTTACTATTCACCAAAAAATATTTTCATCCTATTGAACCACATTTTATTTATTGATTTCAACCATGTCTATAATATTTTTTAAATTCAATTCACAGAAATGGTAAAATTATGTTTTATTAAAATTTGAAAATGTCCATTGAAGGTGGGTAAAAGACAGTAAGTAGTTCAATAATATTTAATATATCTAATATTATTATAATAGGACTTTAATGAATTAAATAAGACTAATATATGTATTATTTATCTATTTTTATTTTAATAATAAATTAAATTAATAATAATTTTTAAAATAAAAAGTTAGCTTTAAACAATTATGCAGTGTTTTTCACTATTCATAAAGAATTGAACGTTTTTAGAAAAATACCAAATATTAACACAAAGGTAATTTTGATATTCAAAATTCAGAAAATGATATATATTTTACCAAATTTCAAAAATTAAGGTTTTATTAATTAATTTATAAAAATTATTCCCTATTGTCAAAACTAGAAAATAGTTTTTTTAGTAGTAAAAACTATCAAAAGATTGATATGTATTTATGTCCAATTTAAATGTAAAATTAATTAAAATGACCAATATTGGATTAAATTTATAAATATAATCTAATTATAATTCAAAATCATTCAAAATTATATTTTAACAATATAAATTATTTTAATTGAATGAAAAATTTAATTAAAATTTATTATTTTTAACTATTAATCAAAATATGAAAGTTATCAGAAAAGTACGAAAAAATTATCCAAATTTTTTTTATTTATAACTTATAAAGAAGATTTTTTTTTGTTAAATTAAATATTTAAAAGTTTCAAATATAGGATTTAGTAATGGTTCATCATTATAAGGTTGTAAAATTTCATTTTTCGAAAAATACTTCTTCTATTTAAAATTTTAATTTTTTTCTTAAATTATGTCTAAGAAAAGCATAATATAGTTGTTAATATTATATTGAGTATATAAAATTAAAAATTCAGTTAATAATATTCATAAACACCTTTTGAATAGCTAGTATGGTAAGTGGTGGTGCACTCGAACTCGGTGTTTTGTGTAGATCAAGCTATTGAATTACATTAATGAAAATAAATTACAATGAATTATTGGGTTGTTACATTCTTCCCCCCTTTTGGAAATTGTATCATTGAAATTTTAAAATTGGTCTTGGGAACATCATTGAAAGACCCACATCATAAAAAGAGTCAATAAAACAATCACTTTAAAAGAAAGAAAAATATGTACAAAGGTCACCTAAGATAACACATACTAGGATTCCATGTAGGTTAGCATGGATATGGAAGATAAACAAATTGTCAAGTTCTGATGTAATGTGATAGAAAACATGATCATGTGAAAGTTAACAACATGAAAACCACAAACTTCAAATGGGTTAAATGTTCATTACTTTAATAGTAGGAAAAGTAAACAGACAATGTTTTAGGTTTTATGTTAAATTTCAAAGAGTTGTGAAATTTATTTATGAGATTGACGAATAACATATAGAGATGTGCTTACATTCCATGTAGAGTTTCATCCATTAATAAATTTATACCACTAACTCATCTTTTCTTCAAACGATGAGTATTCTTGATGACTTGGTCAAACCTGAAGTGCTGGAATAAACTTATCGAGAATCAAAAAATCCACAAAGGATGAACTATATAATTCCATTGTATTTAGAGATTAACAAAAAAATATTTCGTACAAGATTAGATGATCCCCAAAATGGATAATCCTTTATAGATAGAAATACTAATATTAATTTCATAAATTAAACAAACAGTACCCAAAGTTCAAAAATGATCATTCAATTAAAAATTATCCTTAAAACCCTTCAATACAATCCAAAAAAAATTTGAAACTCACAACGTCAAACTATTTTACGACATAGTCTTTCAGTGTAAATCTTAACACTTATCTCAAAATAATATTAACTACTCTTAAATTATCATACTGACATGTAATTAACCTAATCACATATTCACTATGATAGGTTAATCTTTTTCATTAATAACCTGAATCTCTATAAAAAACATAGACTCATCCAAATTAAAAATCCACTATTAATCCTCAAATAGAATCACATAGTATTCTATATTCCTTAGGCATTTAGTGTTATCAACAGAGCGAATATCTTCCAAAATAACATTTATCACTAAATCACCAAATCTTTTTCCATATTCTAAGGATATCTATTTGATAAAAAAGAAGATCCCAAATCAACTTATTATTCATCAATAAAATCATTTAACTAAAAACAATTAATCACACTAACCATGGACTTCACAATGTCCATTGGTTGGGGATAAATCCTAGATGCACTTTGGTTGTGGGATCGATTATCACAGCTTTGTCTGACACGATGGATTTTCACACGGTTTACATGTTTTCCTTTTTCAAAAACTATATTTTATAACTTTCCCAAAATGAGATAAATTCATCAACATAACCATAACATAATTTAAATAATAATATTATCTCATACCTCAAATTTTCATCAAAAAATTTAATAAGTTGCAATTTTCTCAAATTCAAAAATCATATAAACCAAAATGGTAATTTATAACAATATTGAAAAAAGAAAATATAATTCTTCCTCAAATAGAAGTTTCCCATAACAAACTCTAGGGTTGCACATAGAAGAAAAAAGTTTTCCTATGTATACCCATCAACAAATATAATTAATAATTTTTAAAATTACTATATGCATTTATTTCCACATAGGTTCTTCCATGACCTAGTGGTTATCCAATTTAATAGGGTATTGACTCGGGTAATGCCCAGGTCTCCTAAATTTATGAAAAATGACTGTAAATGGATTCTTAGGATCCTTTTATTCTTCCATAGTAATCTTAATTTTTCCTCAATAATTCATTACTTCATGTCCTTCTTTCCCACACATAAATCATATCTTTGTTCCATTGAGACACATTATTAGGTTTCTAATTCAACATTTCTTGCATGATGGAAATTGATCATTAATTTCTCCATAGTCTCTTCTAAGGGACCTCTTATCATTCTCTTCATTTCTCTTGTTTGTTGAGTTTGAGAGTTGGTTAATGTAGATATTGTGGATCATATTTTTGGAAACATACATCGACAAGAACTTGATATTTTTATGCCGATCAATATTCCTTTCAGTTTCTCATTTCCACTATTGTTACCACATTATACATCATGTTCAATGTTACTATGACTTACTTAGTATACAACCATTTTGTAAAACCAAAAAGCATAGTGTGAGTCATAAAATCATTTAGAAAATATCATGAGACATTATTTTCAATCTAAAACACCTCAGTATTAACCAAGGATATGTATTCTCATATTATATTAAAATCCTTCAAATCTTTTTGTAAAGTAAAGGTGAATTATTCTAAGAATATCCCCCAAGAGTTTCATATCCAACATTGATGAAAGTCCCATTTTTGTGCACCAGTTCCCGTTCAAGTCTATCTCAATTCGGGGTTTTCTGGTTTTACCACTATACACATCTTTTCTGAAGCTGCCTCTACCTATTAATATCCAGCGAGGGTTGTATTTCATGTGAAATTATCAAAATCTATATATTAATAAAATTCTAGGATGTTTTTTGTACTAATCCTCAATTTGTATCTTAAGGTAGTGTCCTCAATTCATAGTTTTTCTAAATCTAGTTTCCAATGTTTTTAATGAACTTCCTCTAATACCAACTATAATTCCTTGATCCTAGTTACGGAAAGATAGTGCATTATTATATAACATTTTCATGATCACAAGAGATCATGTCTCAAATGACCGATTATTTTAGTAGCATTGGAAGTACTAGATAGATACAAAAGGATTACATTACATTTGAAAATAAAAAAACACATTGTTTCACATTTTAACAAATTAATATCCATTAGCCTATACTTATAGGTCAAACATAATAATCTTATTCATTTATTAGGAAAATTAAAACATAAGAAAGGGGTAATATCAGATTCTCAACAAGGATATCAATGTAGTAGAAGCTTTCATAAATAAGAATTAACATTTAAAGAAATGTATAAGACTAAACCACATGCCTTTTAAACGTAAACATCAGTATAATATAGAAAATAAAAATAAAATAATTACATTTAATTATTCACATGGGTATTCTACTAGTTGAATAATCACATTTAATATCAATAGAAAATTTGATAATGATGTAATTCATAATGTCACGTCATAACCATATAGACAAGGAATCGTTCCAAGAATACAAATAATATTTTTTCAAAGCCTTCCACCAATACACTAGTTTCTCTCATTGGACATACCAATGCCTCATAGAGATATACTGGGCTCCAACCATCACTTACTAAGTCCAATAAATTCCAAATACGAAAGGTTTGAAACATAATGTTAACAATAAAATTAAAACTAGCATACTAAATGTCAGTATTTTAACCACAAACCATGAATAGTATAAAAATAGCACATCCACAGTCAAATAAAAATCATTAAATAAAAATGGATGACTTTATTATAATAAATCAACATCAATAAAATTAAATTAAGTATATTTCCATTGATTAAAATAATCAATTAATCTATTTGAGAGAAATATCCCCTTTCTCTTGAAAAAATTTAAATGTCTCACAATTTATCAAGAATTTGTGGAAAGTTTATTTTTGAATCCAAGTCTCCCAAAAAACTTTGAAACATTTAAAATGAATCTTAATTTTAAAGATTTCATTTCCATAAAAAAATCATTACCACCATTTTTAAAACGTGGACATTATTGGGAAAGCTTTAGAAGAATAAATCATTAAAACTTTTAAAATGATATTTTAGTTAATGAGTTGTTAACCAAATGAGAGACATTGGAATACCAATAATTGAGGAATAAAATTTATGAAAACATTATAATATCATCATAATAAATGAATTATTGTTATAATATGTCAAAGTATAGTATATAAACCATATACAAATGAATTGGCACATAAAAACAAAGAAGTCTCAATGGAATGTAAATTGAGACGAAATCCCTTATAAAGACCATGTCCATAAATTAATGATAAATAAATGGTATAATTAGGTGTAAATAATATAAATACACTCAATAATATTTGGTATTATGTGTAAAAAAATTCATACTACATTCACACTTATTCTTGTAAAATCAAAACCAATTACTTGTATGTTTAACTCAATGAAAATTATGTTAAGATTACCCTTATCAAGTTCATGTCAATGACTTGAGAATTTTTCAATGGAGGGATTATATTTATCAAAAGTATATCCACACAATGGGGAGTGTAAATTACTACATAAATAAATAAATATTGATTTCACACATAATCTTGGAGTAAAATAATCAATAAAGTGCGCGTAAAACCCAATGTGTGGAAATCAAAATTAGAAATTTCCTTATAGACTTGGTAAAATATGAAACATACACCCAATTAAAGAATGATAATACGATTAAGATGTAAATACACATAAATTAAATTATATTACATTAAGAATACAATCATGGGCCATACATACACCACACAAAATGAAATAGTACCAATATATCAATAATCTCATGTGAATAAGAAGTGAGATGAAAATGACATACCTTTTACTTTTCCTATGATAATGGTATGTTAACTTCTTGTATAATAGCTAAATCATTGTTTTTAAATTATACAATAACCAGATACATAAATATGATATCATATAAGTTCTTCTAATATTTCATTTTAAATAATATTTCTGTATTGTCATTGTTTCTGGTATTAACTGATTAATTTTCCGTTATATGTTTTGTTACATAAGTCTTATTTTTTATGGATATGATGTATATTATTAATTTATAGAATTATATTAGGTTCCTAAACATTATATTTATTCATAAAATGAAAATTATTTTTTAATGGTTACGATGTGGAATGAATATTATTGTGTTCGTGGGGATGATAATCCCTACATACCCACGAGTGATAATATCATTGTATTGAGGGTGAAATCATAAGTAATTTGATGGTATATCATATATACATGAATAATTAACATTCTATATTTATTATTTTCATCATTTTTATTCATTATTATTCCCATTCAAATAATGAAGTGTTGAATAACAAACTACACAATGATGTGGAGACGGTAAGCCGTACGTACGCCCGTATGGTATCTCTTTCATTCACAGGACAGATAGAATAATGAATATGATTGTACCATATTTATAATTACATCACAGTATGTAAAAGTTATTGGATTTATAATTTTGGTATGGAAACAACAGATAATGAGGAATTGGAATAATAAAAAGAACATTGAAAGAGGGGATGAAATTATTACCTCTTCATTGGGTGCTTCCTTTAGAATTGATCAATAGGGATCCTTAAGTTGGATTTCTAATCAAGTATGGAATTTATATTGAGTTTAGGTTAGTTGGTAAATTATGTGAGTTGGGATTGTCCAAAAATGTCTTTGGAGGTGTAATTTTTAGAAAGGGGGAGTAACCGTTTATTAGAGAGGTGAGGGTCACTTTTGGAAAAGCATGAAATATTAATTTATTATAATATAATATAAAAATTATAATGGATCCAAAAAGATTTATTACAGGGATAAGGTGGTTCAACATTGAAGACCTCTCAAATGATATGTTTTAGATAGTTTTAGGTTAGCATATTACCCGTATCTCTTAGATTTAACTCTTAGTTAAATAGTTTAACTTTTACCATGTATTATCGTATTATTATAATAAATGGTTAATAAACATACTATAAAAATCCAAGATAACCCCAAGTGGTTCATTAGTAAAACATCTATCATTATATGTGTCCTTTGGGTGAACTTATTATTTTTATAAATATGATATCAATTAATAATATAGTATTTGATTTAAAAACACATTTATTTCTATTTTGAAACTATTTGGTAATTTGTTTTTTTGAAAGTTATAAAAACTATATCACTTCGAAAAAAACTTATTTGATTAACCCTAAAATGTCATATTAACCTATAAAATTTGTGGAATGCATCAAAAGTCTCTATTTACATTTAATTGGATATTTATAATATCAATTATTTTAATCATTCCTCAATAAGGTAATTACAGCATCATAATTGTTTCATAAAATAAATTTAATTATTTAATTTATAATAAATATAAATAAAATACCATTATATAAGAAATAGTTATATCTTTCTAATTAATATTTATAGTCCAATTTACCTTATCTAAATCCTTATATTAAAAATGATTTAGTCATGAAAATTTGAATTTAACACTTTTAACTGAACATTAAATAAAATAATAATAAATTTCATAATCTAATCCAAGTGTATCAAAGAGGATCATATTTTACTCCTAAGGATGATTTTTTTCTAAAATCCCTTATCAAGTAGAATTAGGACATGTGTTAGTGTAATTTTAATATCATTTTAACCTTTAATTACCATATTTACTTTTAAATGTGTTAAATAAAATTCAAAATTTATTATTCACCAAAAAAATATTTTCATCCAATAGAACCAAATTTTATTTACCTATCTCAAATAGGTCTCTCCGAATTTCAAAATTCAATTCATAGAAGGAGAAAATTTATTTTTTATTCAAATTTGAAAATACGTCTAGGAGGTTGGTAAAAGACATTAAAATGTTCAATAAATATTTATATTTATAATATTATAATAAAAGGGCATCGATTAATTAAATTGGACAAATATACGTAATATTTATCTATTTTATATTCAAAAAATATTTAAATTAAAAATAATTTTTTATATAAAAAGTCACCTTTAAACAATAACGTAGTGTTTTTCAATATTAATAAAAAATTGATTGTGTTTAGAAAAAAACCAAAAATTCACCAAAATATAATTTTGATATTCCAAATTCAAAAATTATATATATTTAATCAAATTAAAAAGATATATGTTTTATTAATTAATTTTAAAAAAATATTACCATTGTCAAATCCAGAAAACTTGTTTTTGAGAAGTAAAAACAATCAAAAGATTGGCATATGATCATTTTCAATTTAAATGTAAAATCACATCCAATGACCAAAAATATATTAAATGATAAAAATATAATCTAATTATACTTAAAAACCATTAAATCATATAATTTACCACTATAAATTATTTTGATAAAAAAAATTGTTTTTAATTAAAATTTTCTATTTTTCAGTATTCCTAAAAATATGAAAGTTATCAGAAAACCACCAAAATAGTATCCAAACAAAATTTTTATGGCCTGTTTCTAAATGAGATGTTTATTTTGTCCAATTTAATATATAAAAGTGTCAAATATTTGATATAAAAATGGTTATCCATTAAAAGACGGTAAAATTACATTTTTTGAAAAATGTTTCTTTTTTCAGAAAAATTTAATTTTGTTCTTATATTATGTCTATGAAACATATTATATGGTTGTTAAAATTATATGTAGTTTATAGTATTCAAAATGAAGTTAACACTATTCCTAACTGCCTTTTGAAAGGCTATTTTGGTATGTCGTGGTGCGCTCGATCTCAGGGTTGTGTGTAGCACAAGATATTGAATTACATTAAAAGAAATAACATACTATGAAATCTTGAGGTGTTATAGAATTTATATTGGATGAAATATAAAAAGATTTTGTCCTAGGGGTATCCCGAGCTCTGGGAGGTTGTGATGCTATCTGGGTGATCATGGATCAGTGGATGAAAGCACCCCACTTCTATGGAATTAATGAGTTTAGCATAATGGATGATTGGGACAACAGGTAGGTGGTAGATATGGTGTGGATATATGATGTTCTGAGGTCAATTGTCTGATATTGGGAAAGACATGTTACCACAAGTGTCCGGAGGGTATTATATCATTCTATTTGATCCCAGTTTCTCCTTAGCACTTCAGGTGCGGACCATCCTAACACTAGAGGTTATGGTTTGGGCCTGTGTCTTGGACTTTCAAAGATCATGGGTAAAAAAGTATCCCTTGGTTTAGTATTATTATAATAACATCTATCTCTCATCCATTTTCATTGATCGGATTGATGTTTTTTATTGGTTACAGTCTCATTCTCTATTTTATTGGATGGACATTTGAGGCAATAGTTCTAAGACTCGACATGGTTCCGATAAAAAAATGAAAGGTTTAGCTAGTTCATGAGAGATTGAAATTTATAAAATACTGGAATAAGTATTATGCTGATCATAGGGGTACTTTTTTGGAGTTCATGGTTGGGGATTACATATTCTTAATGGCTTACCCTTGACAGGGGATTAAAAGGTTTCACAGAGAATGTAAGCTTTCTCCTAGGGAGAGTTGTATATCGAGGATGGTCAGACATTTATAGTGTGGTCAATACTGATCCTGGATCATGAAGAGAAAGTTATATAATGATGTAACATTCTATGGTTCATGTGTTGTAGATGTCTGGTGGCATGGAGGAGAGTACAAAGAAGTGTGATAAATAGGTTTGGTCGTAGTATCCAGATTTGTTTTTTATTTTTGATTTATTTTTTGTTTTATGAAGGGATGTTTGAATCCTCATGTTTTATGATATGTTTTTATTTACATTATTTATGATGTGTGACTGGGTTTTGACATATGAAAAGGGGGAGAACCATAATTGAGATGAATTACTCAAATATTTTATTATACACATTAAATAAAGTAAGTTCTACCCAAAGGGGATAGTATACTGACATGGGGGAAGAAATTCCCTAATTCATATGTCTTGGGAAGTGTGGTTAGCTAGATTAAATAGTTGGTTGTTTGGGATAGATGGAGATTGAAATGGTTGTTTGGATGACTGGTTGTGTGGGAGGAAGAAACTTATGGTTGTGTGGTTTTGAGATTATGTGAGACATTTGGCGTTCATTTGGATTGTCACATTTAGAGAATGGTAGTGTTTTATGTACGACACAATCCTTGAAAGGGTTCTCATTGGGTGGATGTTTTGACCCCTTCCCATCTAAATTTTTTTTGTATTCAAGTGGGTGATATTCATTTGAGATGTACCTGGTGTAATGGTTTGTGCCTTTTCGGTCCATTACATGTATAGTTTTGATGGTTGGGGGTTTTGGGGGGAAGTTTTATGAGCTTTCTATGGAAGATAGAGCTGGGTAAAAGTATTTGTAGGAAGATCATGTTGTTTATTTTTTACACGATGTGTAATGTGATTCACGACTTGTTTTACTATAGGATACTTGACTAGGATGGGTGATTAGGTTGAAACCATTGGATGTATTACACATCATGTAAGTGTAATTCATTAATTTTACTAAATAACGTTTGATTTGAAACTTTTTCAGTGAAAGTTGAAATTTTGGGAATCCCCTGGAATTATCATAGTGTATATATATTACATGATGTGAAACAAGAAGTATTTATGTTTTAAAACCAATTTATTAGATTATTTTCATTCATTTATATATACTACCTTTTTATTAATTATTTTTCCTTACGATTCCATTTTTTTGGTAGCTTTTATCCCTATTCCTCTCACATTGATCCGTTGATTCAGATTGATCCATGTTGGAAATCTGTTGTATGTTATTTTCCATTCATGCTGGTTTTCACTTTTTCTTATTCTGAGGATTCGATGTAGTGATTTTTCATTGGATTGGTTTTTTTATGTGGGATATGTTTTGACCACCCATTTGGGCCATGTACAATGATCTTTGATATCATAGTGAATTTTTCTTTTTCAGGCATTTATTCTTCCCCCAGTGGTGTGAAGTTAGTTTCCAGATCTTCTTTGAGGATTACTATTTTTTTATCTATGGAAAATGTTTTTTTTGTCTTAATTAAAGATAAATAACTAGATCATTATAATTCATGGAGAAAATGTGGAATGTTTAGCATGTTTTTACAGCATTGATATTTTTTAGATATGATGGATTGTATGGTCAGGAAGCCCCACGAAAAATTATAGTCATTAAGGGATTAGTTTTCATTGGATGTTATGTTTTGTGAATTATATGTCTGTTTCGGATTAATGTAATGCCACCCTAGAATATAAATTGGTTAAACTCTAATAACATTTTAATGAAATGGTTTCATCAATATTATGGATTGTGTGATAAATCCAATAAAATAAAGTGGAATGTGATGAAATCCATATTTTAAATATATAAAATGATATTTTACTTATAGTGATGTGTTTCCATTTATGGGGGGTTGTGATGTATGTTTGGGATACAATATAGGCATGATGGGATAGATGTGTCCATGATTTAGGGCAGCGAGGTGGTGGTTGGTTGGTAGTGCTTTTTTATCTATGAGGTGGTTTTTTCTGTTGATTTTCGGGTGGTGGTTGTGTTCTCATGATTTTGGAGTGGTGTGGTGGTGGTTGTGTGGTTGTGTGGTTGTTATTTTAGGTCATCAAGGTGGTGGTTGGTAGGTTTTACTTTTTCGGGTGATGATGTGGTGGTTGTTTGGCCATGATTTTAGGGCGGTGAGGTTATGATTGTTTGGACATTATTTTGTGGAGTCTAGGTGGTGTTTGTGTGTCCATGATTTTTTGGTAGCAAGGTGGTTGTTTTATGTCCATGCATTTGGGGTATTGAGGTGGTTATTATTTGTATATGTTTTTGGGAGAAACGAGTTGATGGTTATTGGATGTGTTTTTAAGGTTCTAAGGTGGTGGTTGTTTGGATGTGCTTTTGTGATGGCAAGGAGGAGGTTATTGGGCCATTGTTTTAGGGTATTGAGGTTATATTTCAATGGATGTGATGGTAATATTGTGATGTGTGTTTTCATTGTGCTTTAATCTCAGGTAGGGATGTAATAATTATTTAATAATGATTGAAATGGCTAGGTTTTTTTTGGTTATTGGGATAAAAATGAATATTGAACAAATAAATGTTGGTTTCTATGGTTATATGTGGGTGATGCTAAATAAAGAAACAAATGTACTAGATAATACAATTTTTGGGTGTTGTGAGTTGTGGCATGTGATTTGTGTGGTGTTATGCTTTTAAATGTGGTACAAAATGCAGAGACGTTGTGATGCAGTCAAAGTTTGATTGTGAACTCATAGGTTGGTACTGTGGGTTGATAAATTTATATACATGAATATTTAATTGTGATTTATATATTCACCCAACCCTCATTGATTGATATGTTCATACATGCACATTGTCATGTGAGGGGTGTTTTGTCAATAATCCTGGTGATGAGGATAGATGGATGGATACCTACTCATTTCTACTCTCTCTTCTAAGAGAGTATATATTCACATAATTTGATTTTCGGAGGTTTTTTAGTTATATTAGTGATGTATTAGGTCTCTTTGTGTTATATTTGATGGCCCATGTGTTTTTAGGTTATATGAAATGATTGTACTGTAGGGAAGTGAAATATGTTTATTTTGGGTGAGATGTGGTATGAATGTGCTATGGGACAACTTATGGTGGGGTTTGTTCATGGAAGTAGAAGGTAGAAAGCTGATTTAGTTCATGTTCACAATACCATAATACTATTGTTATGGTTGTCAAGAGATGAACCTGGTGTTTTTGGCCAAGGTAACATGTGACCATGATTTAGAGAGGAGTACCAGGTGTCTATAAGGATAATGTTATGTGACTATACTATGGGACAATGGTATTTTTTATTTTGAATATATGGGATAGCCATGATTATTGTCATTGGGGTGTGAGAGAAATTGTTTTTGGAAATGTGTTATAAAGGAAGCCTTTAACAATATGCATCTTAATATTTTATTATAATTTGATTTCTTTATTTGGTGAGTGTATCTTGGTGATTTTATGTTTTTTTATTATACCTGTATAGGTGCTTTATGGGCCTATTTTTTTTCTAACTGGTGCACTAATATTCTTCCATCACTTGTTCATCAGAGTCTTTGGTCTTCCTAAAGAGTATACTTGTTAGATCACCCTATGTATATAATTTTTTATGGTTTTATGAGGATTAAATGGATCATTATTGACATTACTATCTAAGACCATGAATGGATTTTATGTCACTATTATGGATTTTCTTTTGGGTATTTACTATTAGATACTTTTATCTATATTATTTTTAATTATATATTCATTTTGGGAAGGTTTTTTTTAATAATATTTATTTCCATTGTTTTTCGAATATTTGTCCTATATCTAAAAAATATTTTATTATATATGGTAATTCCACCCATTTCATGTGATTTATATACCCGCAGTGCTAGTCTCCAACCCGGGGCTATAGGATGGGGATCTCAGGAGTCAGCATCCCTTTTCAATAATTATGGTATCCTTTGATAGAGGGGACCATAATAATAAATATTTCATTAATATAATAAATATTTAATTTAATTAATATATATTCAATATCATTTTGCTTATCACCTTTCACGCTACAAATTAGTGAATGATGAATCACATCGATTCGTGAGGCGGAAGTCCACTGTAGAGATGAGTGTCATTAAAATATTACACAATCAATGGAATGTAAAAAAGTTATGTGTTATATAATTATTCTTGAGGTATAATTATGTTATAAATATGATATATATACTATATATCCTTCTCCATTCCCAAAAATTATAGGTTGTAATGGAAAAAAGAATGTCAATGTTTTGTGAGGTGGTAGTCCATAGTAAAGATGAATGCTGATTTCATAACCCATTTGATAGAAGTGGATATGGTTGTAGGTAATTAAATTAACATAAAAACATATAATTATATTTATAATACTAATTTTATTATATTATCATTGTTTAAAAATAATTAATGGATTTGGATAATGATTTGAAATACAGACACTCACTTAAAAACATTATCTCATGTTCAGGTAACTATCTTAGGCCCAAAGAAAAAAAATTATTAGGATTTATTGATGTTCAAATATGGATTCTATTATGTGGTTAGGGATGCTGAGAAGTGATGTTTTCATGAAATGGAATAAAAAAATGTTCTTATAGTGTGGAGAGGAGATAAGAGGGGGTGGCCTTTGATTAGCGAGATAAGTGGGGAACATAATGTCATTTGAAAAGAAAAATTTGTACCCACATTTTTCACATTGCACAAGGTTAAACAAATGGGGGGTTAATGATATTTATACATTATATGGTCTATATATTTCAATAAAAAATATATTTATACAATTTTTAATTTCATTATAATCCTTATCATCATATTTTAACCACCAGTAAATCCATTTTTACCTCTACCACAATAAATAATGATTTACTATTTTTGAATAATCATTTTGGGAAAATAAATTATGTTGAATATATTAGATAATATATATTATCATTTTCTCAAATATTTAATCCATTATTCCAAATTCCATCAACAAGACTACAAATTTTTAATTTAAAACAAATCCCATAAACACGATGAAAAAATGATTTTTCCAAAGAGAAAATGATCAGAGCTTTATAATTTCTTATATCAAAACTCTATTAAAAAAGGATTAAAATTAAATAAAATGGATTAATGGATATCTAATTGAACTCATTTTACTTGAATTTTTTTAAAATATAATTTAACTTTATAATCAATTCAATCAAACATGTACTTTTCCATTAAAATTTTGTATTTTTAACTATTAATCAAAAAATAAATATATTTCTATACTAATAAAAAAATTACCATAAGATAATATTTATATGATTATCTAGAAATTGAAGTTTATATTTTCAATTAAATTATATAAAATATGTAAAATAGTTTTAAATGACATGCCCAAAGGGCGAATAAATAGTATTTTAGATAAAAAAATAATTTTCAAAAAATATTTCTTTTTTATTAATGTTTATTATTTTATTTATATCAAATTGATAACAATATTTTTTATAATTTACTTATTTATAATAATACACATCATGTTAATGGATATTTTGTAATGTTAAAATATATTATGGTTCATCTTGACTTGGGGATTCATGTTTCGCATGCTATCAACTAAATAAAATTTAATGAAGATTATTTCATGTGTTATTTAAGGATTATGTTGCATGTGACATACTATATTTAAAATAATATTCTTATTTTTAAATATCATGGTGTCACATTCTGCACACATTAAATAAATATTTTCCTTTGAATTTAATCATCATCCTGGTCATCAGTGGTTTGATATTTGAAAATACCTTTATTGGGAACCCATGTCATAAAAAGGTTAATAAAATATCCTATTAATAAGAGAGAAAAGGAAGTAAAAAAGATCATATGGAAGAACATATAACTAGGTTTAAACATAAGATTAAATTACTGTAAATTAAATATATTGTCATGGAAGAAAAGTGTAAATAATTATTGATAATGATTGTGGTCCTTGATCACAAGAAAGATAATGATCAATGGAATGTTAAGGACAACAAAACAATAAATCTATATTGATTTAATTGACCATCTGATTCCCTGTATTTGAAGGTAAATGGATAAATTTATTATTTCAAGATCATTTTCATAAATTTGAGGAATTATGTTACTATCTATGAATAAAAATAAATATACTTTATATCTTTCTATTTCATAAGAAAAATTTCATCCTTTGGTTGTGCTTCAATCAATTTCAAATTCATCGTTTACTCCAAGAGATTAATATGAAAAAAATGAATTTTTTATGCCTGAATTTCTATAATCCACATTTAATGGATCGTAATATTCATAATAGAATGAAAAGTCATTCGTTCTGTATCTACTTATTATTATAACAAAATTTTTAGTTCTGGTTATCCAATATTCATAAATTTCCATATGGGGAATTAATACAAGAATCAATAAAACCCCAACACATATTGAACATAAACCATTTCATAAATGATTAACATTATGACCCTTCCAAAAGACTATGATACAAAACAATAGATATAAGGTCACAAAATATCGAAGATAAATGTATCATTAATTCTCTAAATAACAGGATATATATTTTAATAGTCACATGCCAAACAGGTGAATACCGTCATCATCAAATATTCCAAAACAGGGTAATAACCTGAATTACCCTAAAACCCTGTTGAAATCATGATTTCGTCAATATTCATTATATAATGATTATATTATTGGATATATTCTTTAATTGTAATGTTTTTTGTAAACTCTAAAAATTATATCATAGATCATATTTTAAAAAAACATCCATCATTTTCATGGTTGTTAGTTTTATCCCCTTTACATTATCCCAACATCATTATATAAAAATTAGGAACATATTATGTTTTATATTTCACTAACCCAGTTGTCTTCAAATATGTTGAACATTACACTAATTCAATGTTCATGTTCATCGATTTTATTCAACATACCCTTTCAAATCCTTAATGAAGAGTATTGTAGTTAAATACTTGAAATTTGTTAATAATTATAACTAAGATATCTTTGGATAAAATATTAAAATAATATAATTCATGAATCTAAAAACTAGATCCTTAATCAATAAACATCAAATGTTGTAACATCAGAAGATTGACCATGATCAACTTGCTTCTTTAGAGGTATGTTCCTTTGACTCTCGAGACATTGATTTATGTTGTCTCCCATCTCCTCCCAGTTGAAGAATTGTACATTGGAAACATTTTTCATTCCATTTAAATCAAAATAATTGTGTCCTATATCTCTAAACATGGAGAAATCCCCCCATTCATTTTATGTAAGAATCGTGGTGTTATTTCCACAACTATAACATGTGGTAAAATCCTTCTTTTCTGCCTTACCTTTATCTATCATTTACCCTACCTTCCTCTTCTTCCCTTATATCCCTTTGAATCCACAATACATATAAATTTTTTTATAGGAACTGTTAGAATATGATATTATGTCCTCATATAATGATAATTTTTGTGAGACTATTTACATTCATAATACTAATTTAATATCATCAATTAAATGTTCTATATTACACTTTAGATTACGTGAATTGTTATGGTTCATATTCTTTATATTTCCCTCCATTTCAAAATGATGGAATACACTAGATTTGATCATATCATTATTAAACATAACTTATAATCCAAAAAAATTTATGTTAAAAACACAAATAGAAAATTTTATGCATATCAAAATTCATAATCATAAACATTGTTTCATTTGGGATATCCTTATTTTCATTTCCTTCATAATGGTTTGAAATTATAATTTGAATTACCTTGAGGATATCTCCCTTGTTTTTCAATATATGTATGTAGTAAGTCCCAATTTCATGTATTGGGTGATGATCCAGTCAATCCCATTACACCCTTTTTAGAGTTACTACTCTTACGTAAATCTATTCCAAAACCACGTCAACTTATAATATCATGACCGGGTTATATATCCATGAAAAAAAAATATAATATCTATCTTACCAAAATGTTAAGATGTTATTATATAATTATAATCAATGTATATCATATGGTTTTGATCCCTAATCTTTGATTTGATAATTATAGTTCCCACAGATTCTGCTTACCTTTATCTAATACCAACTATAACAAACTCAACCCCAGTTACCTAGTGTATATGTTCTTTATTAGATTTTCATTGATACAAAGAACCAAATCCCAATGGACTGATCAGTTTATTGTTCATAGATAAATAGTTACATACATTATACTAATTTACATAGGGAGTTGAAAATAAAATAGTATAAATAATAAAATAAAATGAACTCTAACCTTGAAAACTCATTCAAATATCTCTTCTTTATATTCAGGAAAAGGAAAAAAATTAAGGGGGAACTAAAATTCCCAGTAAGGGTTACATTAAGTAGAATATATCATGAATCAATAAATTATAATCAATATTTAATGGGAAAAAACTAAACATTGATTCCCTTAAAATAATTTAAATTTATGAATAGATAATGTATAATCAATATAGAAATATAACTAACTGAACTCACATGCTATTTATTCAATAATATGAGAATAACATTCTCCAGAGATAATATATTTATGAAAACCTCATGGATAATAATAATAAATGAATTCAAAATGGTGTAAATTCTTAATTATTGGATTCCATGATATCCAAAATCATGATACATTTACTATAATGACCTTTCCCAAGACAGTTTAATCTATAAGTAGATTCCATTGTAATTTATCCAATTTCTTGTCTCATCAGACCTACTAATGCATTGAGGAGCTATCCAATACTAGGACCCATCAATCGCTATAGGTCCATACTATTACATATATATCCAATAATCAATTTAATTTAGGAATCAATATTCCATATCAGAAAATATCTATATTTTTAAAATGATATAGATTTATAAATATTTCCCCAGTTAATCCAATAACATTCAATGTAAATACCAATTTTAAAAATGGTATACAGTTTAATAAATAATAATATACATCATTAAAGAAAATAGATATTAAATAGAAATTTACTTTCTAATAAAAATGAATACTCAAATGTGATTATTTCATGGGAAGTTTAATAATCAAAAAATGATGTTTGATTGTTCAATAATATATACCTCTTCAGAATTTTTATATCAAATCCCCTTGTATGAAATTATTCAAATATAAACATAAAATACCATAAATCAGGAATAAATCATGATATTACTTGTAAAATAGTCAATATATACACCATATAAATGGAACTGTGTTCATAACATTACATTATGACTCAATAAAGGGAAATTGAGATGAATCTTCTTACCTCACACATTCCTTCATCCACACCAACATTTGCATTTTCTATAATAGGTTTATGAGTGTTAATAATTTATTCTATAACTATATTACAATTTATAATATCATATATGATCCTCTTATAACATTTTACTACCCATTAGTTAAAAATATTTCATTATTTTCATTATTGTATGTGTTAATCAGTATTTTTTCACATTTGTTCTATATTATGAATGTTTCAATTCTAGTGAATGTGATATTATTCAATCACATAAAAAATAATAATGAAATAATTATCATATTAATACATAATTAATAATATTAAAACCAATCATGAATTAATATTTTGTGAAATGAAGTACTTTACAATCATGGATATGGTAGGCAGTATGTACGCATGACCAATATTTCTATTTTTCAACAATCATAATGGATAGAAGGTATGTAATATTATATCTTTACATAGTAATAATAATATCATAAATACCATTTTATTTCATTAAATATGCTTATACATATCATCCATGTGGTGTGGTGATCAAAATATAGCAACATCTCTTAGTAAAGGAGGCAGTCTAGACACACACAAATGATGTTATCAGCTTTTAGTGTTAGAAAAAATATGATATATTTTTATTTTAGTGTGATTCATATGTCATTAATATAATAATTATGTAATTTATATCATGTAAAAACCTATATTTTCTATGAAGTATATATACATTAAATTTTAGTTTAGTTCCTTGTTTTTGACCTAATGTGAATGCCAGGTAATGCTATGGAGGAAAAAAGGGTGTCTGGAGAATTTTTTTGGAGGTGAAATTCTAGGATTTTGAAAATAATAGTTAGGTTGTACCAATTCATGTTACTATATTTCCCAATTTTCATGGTTATAGAAAACGTTGTGGGTGTCTCAGTACACAGTAGAATTTTACACAATTTTCCCTAAACATGTGACCAAAGACATATGGATGTGGGACCTATCATAGACATGAGATAGTGGGGATTCAAAAGGAAAATGTATTATTTGTCAAACAGTGCACCTATCCCATGAAAGGGGCCTCTTGAGGCAATTCATGGAACATAGTAAACACATGGGTTGGTCAGTCATGTAACCAAACCATGCACCCTTTAAAAGAGGGTTAAAATTACTGTTTCCCCTTACCTCTTTGTAACTTAAACCGTCATCATTTAAATTTTTACAGTGTATAGAAGGTCCTCTTTTTATTTCATATGATATCTCCAACATGCTCCACCTATGTTCTTTGATAACTCATCTCCCCAGACTCTGATTCAAATTCTGATCATCTCAATGGATTCATCATTAAAGTGCTCCATTCATTAGTCGCATTACATCATTCCTATATATATTGGTAGCACTATTTTTTATAATATTATATACTATATTTCCAGAGTGGTCATCTATTTTTTCATTTTCTTATGAACAGTACCAAACCATAGGTTGATAATGGATGATTCCTCCTCAACATTCATAGTGTAGGTGGTCTAATAACCCTCCCTTAATGCCGTATTTCTTTTTTATTTTTCATTATGTCGGATGACTTTTTTCAACATGTGTTTCACTTAAATGTATATTCTATAATTTATTATTCCTTTTTTGGATTCTACTGGATCCTTATAACCCCTAATGATATTAGAGGTTGTCATCCTCAACGTGATCCACCCCTTTGGGATTGCTAAATATATAACCATTTGACCATTATAGCTATATAACCAAAACATCCATCAGTGTGTTTGGATGTTCTTCTTGAAGGTGCCTCCATAACTGACGATGGATAATTGTTATGCTATATCATTTATAACAAACTAATCAAACTATATTGAAATAATGGCTATCACTTGTATGACCACATCAAAAAATTAAATAAAACAGTGTTCATCGCCTTGTAAAATAAAATTTTTAATGAACTATGTACTATCTATTGGATTTCACTATAGTCCCGATTTCTTAAAACTATTTTGATTCGTCCATGGAGACCCAAATATTATTATTAATACCTAGAGACCTTACTATTATGAATTTTCCATTGAAAAACTACTATTATGATCCATTCATGGTGTCCCAAATGTTATCGTATATGGTATGATCATCCCTTACACCGTTATGATATAAGGTAATGGAGTCCCTTACACCATTGATATACAGTCATGGAACCCCTTATAGTTTTACGTGGTATAAGCATGGATTCCCTTACACTTTTGTAACCTGGGCATGAAAACCCTTATGAAATATGGTGAATAATCATGGAGACACTAATGGATTATGATATATAGGCATTGATACCCTTATAATTTAGGAGATATGGGCAAGGAGTCCCTCACACTTCCAACGCATGGGAAGAGAGACCCAAATAAAATATAATGAATAGTCTTTGACGCCCCTATGAATTGTGATATATAGAAATTAAATCTCTATATTGTTATAATACAAAGGCATAACATTACAATTATTATAAGACTGGTTATAATGTCAATTGATACTTGAAATACTCATGCTACTATTAATGGATTCTTGAGCTATGCCTTGGGTCCAGTCTGGTAGCAGTATCCATACAAATGGTTGTTGAAATAACTATATATACAAAACGTATATATGTGTGTACATATGTGTTCTTTTTTATAGATTATTCATCTTAAGATGAACCAGTAGAGTAATCCTGGTGTACATAATGAACTAGAGTAAACCCTTTACTGTTATAATTACTTCTTATTATTTTATTTTCACACTGCTGAAATTATATGCACTAACCGGATATTTATAGACACCATTGGTGGTGGCCTACTAAATTTATCTTACCCCCTATTCAAGCCACCATTGGTATGTAGAATGATTATGAGGATACATGTAGTGATAGGTTAATGTTCCCATTAATTTATTCTTGATTATTATTTAATGGGAGTGGGGAAACATAAGATCGAGCTATGGTTCTTGATGCTTATAGAGATTGATTTTTATGTCTCTTTTCATTTGATACTTGTATAGTGATGGATTAATACTTCCATGACTACATGTTTCCATTTCTATAAACACATGACATTACATCATTAGGTATACGATAATATATATTTTAGTTGTTAGTAAGTTACTTCTTTGGATGATTTAACTTCGTCTGTCAGTTTTTATTATGCCCCCTGTATTTATATGTTCATTTTAATGCTATGTGTATTGGATCATTAGAGAATAGTATACCCACTATACCAACATGAACCCCCAAAACTAGTCGGTAGCCTCTGGCATGTAGGGAGGCACCCTTGAGGCCATTTGACCCACCGTCTCGGGGAACCGTTTTGTGTATCTAAGTTCTAGATGTCACAAAGTGGTATCAAATATTAATTTTATTTTCATTACATTTGGGGATGGTATAAAGGAGACAGGGATGTATCATAATTTTTTATAGAGACTATTAATGGGATTAGCTAACCCAACTTCAATGAAAAGACCAAATTCCATGGATGCTAATTAATTTTCTAGATTCCTCTTGATATAGTTGAATTGATTCCACCATTTTGTGATGCACAAGATATGTTAAGTTTTTGTTATTATAATATTTTTTTATAATTTATCATTGACCGGGGATGGGAAGGAATCATTTCACATGAATCATTTTTAGAACCATTTAGGACTAAAATATCTGGTATTATGTCATGCCATATGAAGGTTTCATTTCCTGATTGCATGATTCATGTTTAATGTGACTTTAATTATTTATCTATTATACACAAAAATTTTCTATAGGAAAATGGATAATATATTATGGGGTTTTAAATTTCCTTCATCAATGTAAATTGATTTTTCCAATATATATTTATTATGGAACCTAAAATAACCAATTATCTAATGTTTGATTTATGTAATTGGGGTAAAATAGAATGAGTTGTTAGTTGATTTGAAATATATTAATTTAATTTGTAATATAAAGTGTGCATGTACCTATATATATTGAGAATGGTTATTTATATAGTGAAATCATCTCATAATACCATTTACATTCTGTAATTCAATGTGATGGTTTTTATGTAGTTAAATGTAGTAAAATTGTAGTCATAAAGCATGTACATGAAAAATTGTTGAGTAAATAAGGTTTTCTTATGAATTTTTCATTCCTTTATGTTTTTAAAATACAATAACATTATTTTATGGCTAATTATATTTTCCACAAGGATTATTCTCTACAAAAAATGTACATTCCCAAAAGAAGGTTTTCTTTCCCTGAGGAAATTTTTATCCTTATCTTTGTTTTCATTATTCATTCTATAGTCTATATAAATCCAACTCATTTTATTATTAAGGAAAATTAAATTTTCATAAAAAACAACCCCAGAATACTATATTCATTGGATATAGTGAATTTTGTTTTCAGGTTCAAAATTAGCTGAATTTTAGGTTCTGAATTCTCTGAAATATAGACTCTAAATTCCATGAAAATCATACTCTGAATTCTCTGAAATTCAGACTCTAAATTCTTCGTAATTCATACATTGAATATTATGAAAATCACACTCTAAATTCTCTGAAATTCAGAATCTGAAATCTCTGAAATTCAATCTACGAACTCTCTGAAATTCAAACTCCGAATTCACTGAAATTCAGACTCCAATTTCCTTAGAATTAAGTCTCCCAATTCCTCAGAATTCAGACTCTGAATTCCTATGAATTTAGACTCTAAATTATTCTAAATTAATAATCTGAAATATATATAATTCATAATCAAAATCTAATGTAAAATATAATCTTAATAAAAATTTATTATAGACTCCTAATGTTTATTTTCAAAGACTTTGAATTATATTTTTTTAGACTCTGAAAAATAGATTTGGTTAAGCTTATTCCTTTTCCTTACATGTGTTATGAAACGATTTTGTAAAAACTGTTTCTAAATAACTGTTTCTTAAGTGAAACTTGTATATGTCCCTCTTAGAATCGTTGAAAATATGACTGTTAGAGGAGGATGCTGATTTTTGGAGAAGTGCATATAAATAAGAGTTCATTAGAACGACCTCAATACCGTTCCATCACACTAGATATTACATGATATTGTAGTGATTTCTAGAGAGAGACTATAATGATTTGTGTATTTCAGAAAATCTTATTTCAGGTAGCATCATGTGACTCAAATTAATGTTGTGTAAAGTCAAGGGATTCCGGAGATATGAAGACATAGGTGCTGACTACCGTAACGATTGAGGAATTCGGGGGATAGTAATACAGAGGTGCCGACTACCTTAAAATTTGAGGGATTGTAGGGAAATCATGACAGATTCTGATATTCCAATCAAGTACTTACCCTGGTGTGGGTAAGGCATACTTTCAAGAAATTATAAATCAAGGGACCATTATCCAAGGTTGTTGGATAATAGAATCTTTGGTTGTAATGATATTATACTTGTTACTTGTTTTTTTCAGGTTTATTTCCACTAAATTTTGATAAAGGAAAAAATTATATCCTTATTATACATTATTTTACTTTTTTATACTCTAATAAGTAAGATTATGTATCATTTAACTTATAATATTTTCCTTGTATGCTTTCCTTATGTTTCTTTTCTGTAACAATATTTCTGGAACCTAGCATGTTTCTTTTGTAAAACTAAAAGAGGTCTTGTGAATTTACCTTGTTTATCATTGATAAAATTATTTTTCATTAATGATAAGTGTAAAAGTTTTTAAACATTTGATTCACACCCTCTTATAATTGAGCATCTATAATAATATTTTGATCCTACATAAATTTAGAATGGTACATCATATATCTATTTAATTATGTAATACATGAATTGTTAGATATCCAATTTAAAATATGGTCACCATTAAGATGGAATTATAATAGAAAAATAAAGGGTGTTTTACTCAATATGTTTAAATTTATATTCTATGTTCTGGGGTATTTCATTTGAAAAATATAGCTTGACCCAGGCCCAACATTAGTAGTGGGTAGTAGGCAGTGTCTCATGTGTTCTTGTTGACCAATTATATCACACAGACCTTGCTTTATATGGTGGTGTATGGGTGTGAATTTTACATAGGTATGATTTTTCTTATATTAATAGTGAATTTGTGACCATTAACATTATTAAAAATATCCAAGGTTTTCATTTTATTTTTTTAGAGATATATAACCATGATTTCCTCTTATCGTATGCCTGGAGGACAATGATGACCATGTGCTGGAGGTGGTGTGACCTGAGCCACTAAAAATACCTATAATAGTGTCCCTTGGGGAACCTCCTTTTACCTTTAATGTAGGACATGATTTCCTATTTTTATTATATTTTCAATGGTTTATGTAGATTATAATGGGAGCTCAGAAACATACTCCTTCTATGGGAGAGTTGATGTGAGGGTTTTAATGGAAATAGACACCTACATTTTCTAGGTATAGTGGCCCCCAATCTGTAGAGATGGGTCCTAAGAATGTTATATCCATCATCAAGAACATTGAGAAACATTCTATGAGGATAGTGAATCTAGGTTCATATATTCTAAAAGGAATCCTCAAAAAATGTGTGGGATATTATGAACTAAAAAAGGTAGTACATAGAAGTTATTTGGAGGGATTTATAATCAATCTTCTAGGAATATTTCTCCCAAAAGACACATAGGGATGATCATTCTAGGTATTTCATGAACCTAAAATAGGATTATATTTCCATTATTTCTTACTCATCTCATTTTATAGATCTCTATCAATTTTTCCTATCTCACCCATTGATAATCCACTGAAAGTGGGATTATTTGAGGATGATCATTGGAATCCATTTCTATATTAGGTGAATGTTTTATGTTTTACTACCAAGTCTCATATATTATAACAAGATCAAATCAAAATCTGGAGCCTAAGATAGGATAATAGTTTTTGAAACAGGGGATCCGAATTGAGACATATAAGTGGATTGACGAGTGCTCAAAAGAAATGCATTGAGATAGCACGCGAGAGTATGAACAACTTGGTCACACCCAATGACAATTATATGTTTGTTAAAAATTTCTGAAATCCAGGGAACAAATATTAATAGTGTCCAAGATACCCCACTTAGTGTTGAGGCTACAGAATGTTGGAAAATCTTCAGCAATTTTTCAAGACCCTCTTATTTATGCCTAGTTGGAGGGGATCCTTATCAGCACCTTATTCAGGAGCCGAATTGGTGGAAAATCACCATAAAGGAAGATGGAGTAATATAATTAATACATGTAGAGTAGGTGGTTGTGGTCATGGTATCCAAGATATAGAAATATTGTTCTAGTAGAGTTTACATTTTAATTGAATTCAGGATGTAGTACAAAGTTGTGGGTCAGACTAGATTTATTCAGTGAAGCCTATTCCAAAGTAGTATGGTTCTAGGTCATCTATTATTAATGATTCTATTCGAGTAGTCTCTTATATTGAATTTTATTTTTTAGAAATTGGTGATTCATGTTCCATTCTCATTGTGGATGTTTTGTAAATACTTGGGCTTCTTATTGAGTAATTCTATTGTGTGATGACACTTGATAGTCTATTGGGGATTTTATTGAAATGTGTATTCCTGTTTATGGAATATCCCATTGTGGTTGGAAAAAACTCCTTACAACAAATATTCTTCCAGGGTATTATGATATTTGATGACATACTTATTATGGACTATTTAATCCCATATCACACCTATGTGGATTATTATCACAAGAAAGTGTTTTTTCACATCACCAGAGGGTGGTAATTGTCATCAAAAAGGTGATTAGTATGTATATACTGGTATAGATGGACCATATAATACTAGGAATTATGGAGTTACCTCCTTGATTTAAATCATATATATGGATGATCAGGGGTTATAATAGGTTGATTTCCCTCAAATAGTAGTCTATTTGAGGGATTTATTTCATGAGAACTTCTCTAGAATACCAAAAAGGAGAGAGGTAAAATATACTATTGAGATAGTTATAGATCTAAAACAGTATGTATTAATCCTTACATAATGTCCTCTAATGATTTGATGGATCTCAAGAGGAATCTAGAGTATTTGGAAGCTCTGGGGTTTATACCGACTAATACATCTCAATGGTGTTCACTAGTCCTTTTTTCCAATATTGTAGATGAAACACTCCGGCTTATTTTGGATAACCAAAAGTTTAATTAGCGTTCTGTGAAGAACCATTATCAATTGCGTCATATAGTTGACCTCTTTGAATAGCGCATTGAAGATAGAGTTTTTTTGAAGATTGACATGAGTTCGGGCTGTCATCAGGTCTGAGTCAGTCATATATACCTACCATATATGGATTTCCATCATTAATATAGATTATATAATTATCTAGTTTTTTGTTTCATAATCATGACTATGCCTTCCATTTTTCATGGATTTTATGAATCAGGTTTTCCACCTACTTCTAGATTCATCTGTGGTGGAATTCATAGATGACATATTGGTGTATTTTCGAACACAAAATAACAATTAAAAACTCCTTTAGTTCATTATAAATAGATTAATATAACACTATATATATTATAATATCTGTAAATTTGACTTTCACATCAATAAGGGTCAGTTCTTAGGTCATATTATTTCATAGGAATGAGTATAATTTGCCCCAAATAAGTTGAGTGTTGTTGTTACCTCAGAGAAGAAAAAGAATGTTTTATATATATGAAGTTTCTTAGGGATAGATGGATGTTAAATTCTTTCATACATGACATCTCAAAACTTATGACACCTCTTAATGGTTTGAATAAGAAGTGTGGTCTGTTTTTGTGGTTTGAAGCAGGAAATATGGCCTTTCAATGTTGATAGAAGGTTTACATTAGCAACAGTATTGATTCTTCAAGATACTATAAGAGGTTATAAATTATTTTGAGATGCATTAGGAGTTGAAATGGGTTGAGTATTAATGTTGTTGAATCAATTCATTACATATGGGTCTCTATAGTTGTTACCTCATGAGCATTATTACCCAATACACAACCTCAATCTTAAAATAGTTGTTAATGCATTGTGTTTTTGGAGACATTATCTAATTGGTAAGTGGATATTGGTGTATAAAAATCCTAAAAGACTCAAATATATATTTAAATGTCTTGAATTGAGTCTTATGAAATATTGATGGTTTGAATAACATGAGTTTTTTGACTTGGAGCTTGCCAATGTGAAAAGAAATAGAAACGTGGTTGTTGATGCGGGGAACTTGAAAACCATGGAAAAATCTGTTCAGGAAGACCGTGATGAATGGATATTGATAAAAGTTATTTTTTATATTGTTATGGAATTTCAAAAGATAAAAAAATATCTTTTCTTGAATCCTTAATAGTTACCTATTTACCTATTCATTGGGTGAAGAGAAAGATGTATTTAGATATTATTGGATTGTCCCTGTAAAAAGTATATTAGTTGAGGACCAACTTTTGGATTGGACTATTGAGGGAGATAACATCTAATATATATATATATAGGAATGTTTTCTGGTCTACAGATATGAATGAGGAGATGATGACAAAGTCTCTTGCTTCATAGTGGGAAGTGTACCCAAGAATCTCTAAGATGTATTGTGGTATGAATCTCTAGTATTGGAAGACTAGAATGAAACATTATATAGAGTTTTTTATTACTAGGTGTTCCACCAATCAATAGGGGAATTTGAAATTATAATATCCTACTAGATGCTTATAGTTGTTACAGATCCTGAAGTTGAAATGGGTTGATGTCGTGATGGAATTTGTTACCGGTTTATGGCAGTCCCCTCAACTTAATGATGTGCTTTGGGTGGTCATGGATAGATAGATAAATGTAAAAAATTCCATAATATATGGGAGACTTTATATGTTTATGATCTCAGAATACTGTACTCCCATCAGTTTATACATTTTGATTTTCTCCCTCATACTATCCTTTCATATTGGGATTCTTGTTTCAAAATGAGGTTCTGTCAGGGTTTATAGAGAGCTTCAATTATTTAAGTTCTTCTAAGAACAACCTTTCACATCTATACACAAATTTAGTCAGATTAGATAATATATGTATTATAGTAAATGATTCGAGAATGCTTCCTTAATTTTGGTGCTTCCTAGGAGAAGAATATCACTCTCATCAATTTTTCCTACAATAATATCTTTTGAGAGATGATACAGAAGTATACAAATCAAGATCTATATTTTAGTGCCTGTTTTTCACTTTTTTATAGGGTAGAGGCATGATAGGTAGTGTTATTTGGTCATCATATCATGTAATAGCCTTCAAATAAAGTGAAGTTGATCAGAAAATATATGGATACTATTACATCTAGATATAAATTATATGTTGAATGAGGTCGATGAACTTTTTAGTTTGATGTTGGGGATCAATTTTTCATAAAGGTATTACCCCGACAAGGGTATAGATGTATATAAAGTAAAGGGAAGTTATCACCTTGTTTTATCAAGTTTTTTTATATCATGGATATAGGTGGCCAGGTTTCCTATCATTTTTCATCACCTCAGTGGTACCATTTCAGGAATGATGTCATCCACATTGAAAATCATCTCAATTATCTTTTTAACCCATCTAATACATTTTACCCCAAATATATTGAGTTAGATACTAATGGTTCATTTCAGGAGTATTCTATAAAGATCATTGATTATAGCAATAAGGATCTATAAGGAAAGACTGTCCATTTACTGAAGATGATATAATAACACAACCATGTATAAGATGTGATATGGGAGTGATATACTAACACAAATGTTTAGTGGTCAGTGTTATTCTCAGACGAGGTCTCACCACACATAGAAGGGAATCTATGGGACAAGTCCCTTTGGCGGGGAAGGTTGTAAGAACCAGAATTTTCTATAAGTTAAAGATAATTTTATATTATGATTTAATTCCTAGGTTTTGATATAATGATAATTCATAGTAAGGATATAGTGGAGATAAGTGTGTTTGGGGTCTTTTTCGGAGATTGTAACACTGTTATTTTAAAAAAATAGCAGACCTACATGGATAGTTGAAACCAAACATCACAGTATGCACTGTTATAGGAAACTGTATGGGGTGTCTCTGTACAAAAAAGGGGGATTCATGATTTTCCCAAACCATGGGACCTTGGTAGCGTGGTATTATTCCATATCTTAGTCAAGATATAGAGGGGTTTCACATAATCTATGCATGGTTAGTCAAACCATGTTTCTAGCTCATGTGAGGGGATTATTGAGATAGTACAAAGGATGTGGTTCATGAATGGTTTATCCAACCCTGTAGAAAAACCATTCCCCCTTTAAAACAGTGGAAAATTTACCATTTTTAAATATTTATAACTTAAAGCCTATTTCTTTTTTTATTTCCAATGTAAAGGAGGTCTTTTATTACTTGATTGAGCTCTCATCCAAGCTCACATAGGTTTGTTGATTACTCTTCCATATGGTATATAATTCAAATTCTGATCATCTTGTTGGATTATTGTTGACATGTGATCCAATACCTAGTCTAATTTCATCATTATTATTTTGATAGAATATTATATTTAGGTGTGAGATCTTATGCCCTATTTTTTGGGTGTTCATATGATTTTTGATTTTCTTCCAAACTAGACCAAACCAAAGGCTGATACTGGATGACTGATCCTAAATAGGAATAAGGTTGGTGGTGTCATAATTATCCCGAAATGTTGTGATTCATTATATTATGTTTTGTTGTTCTACATGCTTGTTTTCAACATGGATTTACCAAAAATTAATTTTCATTGATTTGGAAGTATTTTCTAGTTTTTAATGACACCTAAGATTCCCAAAAGTCATTGGAGGTCATCAAAATCATTTTGAGCCACCCCGTAGGGTGTTACCTATATATGATTATTTTATCATCATGGTTATTTAACTAAAACAAACATCAGTGTTTTTGGTTAGGTTTATCAAAAGTGGTGTCAAAATTGATAATGGATAATTTTTGCATTGTTTCATGGATAGAACACATATCAATCTATTTTGAAATTACATAAGTGAATGGTATGAACACATCACATGCATAAATGTAACAATGGTCATTCCTTTTTTTAAAGAGAAATGGTAATTAACTATGTAATTTTTATTGTATTTTAATATATCTGTGGTTTCTAGTCACTATTACGATTGAATCACGAGGACCATACTATTATGATTAATGCATGGAAACCCTAATATTATGATTTACTCAAAGAATCACTACTTTTACAATTTAAAATCATGGAGTCCCTTTCCCTATTATGATATATAGTCACAGAATCACTTACACATATTACATATGGGAATTGAATTCAGTAAAATTTAATGAGATACGGGAATGCGGTCCCTTACACTTGTAGCACTTGGGGATGGTTACGCTTAGGAAATATGATGAATGGTCACGGGGACCCATATAGATTATGATAAACGAGAATGATGTCCTATATAATTTTATGATATATAGGTATGGAGTAACATACATTTTTTGAAACATTGGAATGGTGACCCCTCTGAAATATAATGAATGGGATTGGAAACCCTAATCAATTATGACACATGGGAATGATGTCCCTATACTATTTTTATAAATTGGCATGATGTCCCCACCATTTCGAGATTGGGAATGGTGTACCTTGATACATGAAATACCCATTCAAGTACTTATGAAAACATGACTTAGACCAAGAATCTAGTCGAGTAGAATTATCCATATATACACTTGTATAAGTCACAATGTATACGGACCATAAATATGTATACATATACTTTCTTTATTCTGATATTTTTCATCTCCAGCTAATGAAGTTATATTCAACCTGTGTCCTTTATTAACCAAAGCCATACCTTTATAATTTTTATGAATTTTTGTTATTATATCTTCACACTACTCATATTATATGCATTGACTATATATTTATAAACACCATTGGTAGTGGATTATATACTTTATCTCACACTCTATATAGGATGTTGATGGATTGTCAAAAGATATGTGGATATATATTTTTATAGGGTTATCACTATATTTTTGATATTTGATTGATCTTAACATGGGACCAGGGAAAAGAAGGAGAGAGCTCTGGATCATCATGATTCTTGAGATATAATTTTTTGTATTTTTTTCATTAGATACATGTATGGTGATGGATTAATGTTTCAATGACCACATATTTCCTCTTTTTTTTATAAATGATATTACATCCTTTTGTATATGATAATGAATATTTTTGTTGTATGTTAGTTATTTCTTATTGATTTTTTACTTTTTTTGACAGTTTATATTATTGTACATCTATTTAAATTTTCATTTCACAATTTTTATACTCTCATTATGAGGGTGTATTATCCCCACTATACCACAATGGACCCTCACTTCTAGTCGATAGCCTATAGCATACAAGGTGATGCACTTGAGGCCAGGTGGCCCACCAAATGGGGTCACTGTTTAGTGTTTATTGGTTAAATTTGTCACATATCACATATATTCATTAAATGTATCCTTATCACCTTCTTTATTAAATGTTATTGGAATAATAATCACATTGTTTCATGAGGTGGTATTCCATTGTACACACAAGAAAGATTATAATATCTCCTAATGAATAATAAGTAATATGTGTGTGTGTGTGATTTAACAACTCTAATGGTATAAAAATGTAATTAATATCATATACATAAAATATATCCTAAATTTAATAACTATTATACTATGATTATGAGGGTGTATTATCTCCACACTACCTCTCATGGCCCTCACTGCATATTGGAATCCTCTGGTGTATATTGTAACATGCTTAAGGCCATGTGGCCTACCAATTCAGCTAACTATTTAGTTTCACATACGCCATGATGTCACATATCACAGATATTCATTAAATATATCCTTATCTCCTTCCATGTTATATATTATTAGAATAAGAATAACATTGCTTCATGAGGCGGTAGTGCTTCGTACACACGAGCAACATTATCGTATTCTATAATGAATAAAAAGTAATATATATATATATATGTGATGTAATGGATCTGGAGGTATAATAAAATTATAAATATAATATTTATATATTTATATATATTATATCCATCATCAAACTCATCTTATTTTGTTGGTAAGGGAAAAATTAATGAAATCAATTTCTGAGGCGGTACACCGTTGTACACATTATGGATTATTTCATAACCAATTTGATGGAAGTTGAGATGGATGTAGGATAATAAACATAATATAATAAAATATAAATATATTTAATCTAATGAGGTTATTATATTATAATGGATTAATAATAATTTATGGAGGTGGAGAATGAAATAAAATTAAGATGCTCGTTGGAGAACATTACCTCTTCTTTGGGTAACCTACTAAGGATTTCTCAGCATTCCTTCCTAGGATGAAATTCAACCCAAACTATAGAATCTAAAATTATTTTTAGGATGTGGGGATGTTATTTGGGAGGGTATTGGCTGAACCAAAAGGTTTTAATTGTGTAAAGCATATAATATATGAGGTTTAATAAGTGAGGTTATTGGAATACTTGTAATTGTTTTGAAAAATAAAAAATTGTGCTCACTTTTTTCACATAAAAAGGCTACAAAATGGATTGTTTTGAAGATTTATCTGTTTTAGGATATATATATATATATATATATATATTATTTCATTTTAACTATTATATTTTTGTATTAACACCTGATAAATTTATATTTACATTAACCGTGATAAAAAAAACTTTTAAGGTTTTCACTATTCAATTTGGTTAATAATTATGTTCACATTGTCATATAATTTAAATTATTACATTTATAAATATTCATTAATTTTTTAAAAATATCATTAAATTAAAATTTAATATTTTAATTTTATAATAACCCAGCATCCGTGATGAGAATTTCTATTTTGAAAGAGAAAATTTTCAAAATTTTGCCGCCTTTTTATATCGAAATTCAATAGGAAAATGATTATGATGAACTATTTTTATTAATTGACAAATAATTGAAATAATTTTAACATAAAACAAATATTAAATGTACATTAAAGTATTTTTTTAAAAAAAAATTGTAGTTTTCAATTAAAAATCTGTATTTTTCATTATTCATAAAAAATTGAAATATTTTAGAATAAAATAAAAAATCACCTTTCGATAATTTTAATTATATTATTTTAAAATTTAATTTTATTTCGTAATTTTTCTTCTAATTGTAGTAAAATTTATTTTTAAACTATGTTGGAAAATTTTCACTAAACCATATTTTTAAAAACATACTGTTATTTCTGAAATTATTTTATATTCTTTAAAAGGATTTTTGTATTATTTGTAATCCAATAATTTGAAATATTTCAATAGTTTACTAATTAATTTTCATAACCTCTATTTTAATTTCTATTTTATAATGGTACCCTATGTTATGGATTATTTTTACTCGGTGTTGCGTGTTCTATAAGCTATCAAAAGAGATTAAATTCAAAGAAGTGTATCTCATGGGTTGTTTAAACTTAGTGTTTTGGGTCACAAACACAATAAAAAATAATGTTATTATTTAATAAAATTATAGTGTTAAATTCCGCCTTAAAAATATTTTATCCACACATTATAAAATTCCTCTTGGTAATCAAAGATATTATCTTAGATAATACCATTGTTGAAAATACCAATCACAAAAAGGATAATAAAATATCTTTTTATAAGGAATAAACTGAATTAAAAAGGTCATATTGAATAAGGCATAAATATTTTTCTACATAATAGAATGTTTATGAAAATTTGAACATCTGTTTTGGATGAAAGGTGGAAATAATTACAGGGAATGATAAAGGTTATTGAACAGTAGTAGGTGCCTAATCGATGGAAAGTTAGGCACCTCAAAATCATAAATCTTTGAAAATTTATAAGACCAACTGATTCATTGGATAAGAGGGTAACAGGATAAGGTTTTTTTCAATATATTTTAATTAATGTTTAGGATTTATTTTACTCTATATGAATATAAGTAAATATAATGACATTATATCTTTCTATTTAATAAGTACAATTTCATCCTTCTGTTGTTCTTTAATCAATTTCCACTTCCTCATTTAGTTGAAGAAATGAATGTCGAAAAATAAATTTTTATTTCTAATTTACGAAAATTTAATTTTAGGGGATTGTGATATCAATAATAGAATGATAAGTCATTCCTTCAATATATATTTGTTATTATGACACAATGATTAGAATATGTTAACTAATTATATAAATATCCAATTATTGAAGTAATATATTAATCTCTAAAACATCATCTAATTTTCAATATAATCCCTTTAAAAAATGTCCAACTGTATTACCGTTCTAGAATATTATAATCCAAAACATTAGAAATTAGGTCTCAAAATTTATAAAATGAAATTATAATTAATTCTCAAAACAAAAATAATTATAACTTAATTATCAAATTCTAAACATGTGAATACAAACATCTTGTACTTTCATGAAATACGGTAATAACCTTAATTACCATACACAACTATTGACAAAAATCATTCTTCCAAATTAAATAAGTAAAATTATATTAATTTATGTATTCCATAATCCAATAAACAATGTAAAATCCATCAATTGTTGAATAAACAACCTTTTCATCAAATTATTTATCAATTCCATGATATTCAGTTTTATCATATTTAATTTACCTGTATAAATCATCACTTTATCCAAAAATCATTATCTCAATATTTTTAATATTTTAAGGTTTACCTTTCACTCACTCATGTTTCTTCCAATAATTTAAAATTTTCACCAAATCATATTTCATTGTCCTCAGTACCATTAAACATATTCATTCAAGTACTTCAATAAATCATATTTTGGTAGAATTTATATAGATTTCATAATTCATATAACCATGATTTCATTTCTAAAAAAATAAAATGAAATAAATTCCTGAATCGAAACAAAAGTGCCTAAATGATTCGACTCTATATGTGGTAATATCATATTATTTATCATGATTCAATAGATTATTTTGTGGTATATTAAATGGATGCATGAGACATTGATTTGTGTAGATACCTAACTCATTATTGTTAAGGTATTTTATGTTGGAAATATTATAATTTCTAGTAAAATAACAAGAAAAATGTCATTTCTCTCTACAATTTTAGTAATCTCTCATTCCTTTTAACCATGAACATGAGTGTTTCGTTCCACAATTACAACATGTGGGGAAATCATTATTTTCTTTCCTACATTTATCCATCTCATTATATGTTGTCCTCTTCTTATATAGATTCAAATCAAATCCATAATAATTTGAGAATTTATACTTCATTTTGACATCACATGATATTATGTTCTCATATGAGGACACTTTTTTGGATATTAGATCCCGTAGAGAGATTGGATTACCCCCATCCAAGATTTGAACTTTTTTACTCTTTAGATTATAGGCATTATTTTGGTTCTCTTACTTTTTTATAGGCACCATTTATAAATAATGGAATACACTATATTAAATCATATTAATCTGAAACAGAATTTAAAATCACAAATCTAGTGAAATATATATCATAAATTAAAAAATTTATCCACAACCAATATCCTGATTATAAATACTTTTTTTTAGAAATATTTGTTTTCAAATCATTAATAATGGTTTATAATGACAATGTGAATTATCCAAAGAATTTCCCTTGGGAGTGCCAAATTAGATATATAGTGAGGATTGTTTTTATACACCAAGTGATGATCTAGTCATATCAATTTCACCCTTTTTAAAGTTATTACCCATGTGCTTATTTTATCTAGAGCCATATCCACTTGTAGTATCCAGACATGAATGTATTACCTAGAAAAACAATATAGTATCCTCCTTGCGAAATCATTAAGATGTTATTATAATATAATACACAAAGTATTTCAAAGGTTTTTTATCCCCAATAACTGATTTCAAAAATATGGCTCCTGAGGATACAACTTAACATTATATGATACGAATATTAATGACCCTGAACCCAATATCATCTAGTTGATTTCTGCTTTATTACATTACATAGATACAAAGAATCAAATACAGAAGGACAATTCTGTTTAGAAATTTTAGAAAACTAGATATATATATATATATATGTTACCCATTATATATTGTTAATAGAAAATAAAACATAATACACAACAAATTAAAATGAACTAAATTAATGAAAACTCATTCAAAGATCTTTTCTTCATATCATATGGAAAGAAGTAAATAAGGGAGAGCTCAGATATCTAGTAATGGTAACATATAGTGGATGATGTCTTGAATAAATAAAGAATAATAATTATATGATGGTGAATAAATGAACACTAATTCCATTTAAATAAATTTTTTTCCTCAATAGATAAGGTATATTCAATATTGTAAGGTAAATAACTGAACACCCATTACATTTATCTAATAACATGATAATGAAATGAATACCGATAAAATATAATTGTGTAAAAACCATGGAAAATAATAATAAGTTAATTCTCAATAAATGAAATGCATTATTATTGGACAGAATGATCTCATACATCATGATAACTATATTTTCAAGGCCTTTCACAAGGCTATTAAACTACAAGTAGATAACCATTTAATTTGGCCAATTGATTTCTCTCATATATCCTACAGATTCATCAAGGGGATTTATAATACTATGTTACACCCATCAATATAAATAAAAAAATCCCACATATATCTGATAATAAATTTAATTTATGAATCAATATTCATTATCATCAAATATTTGAATTTTGTAAAGGATACAGATTTATCAATATTTCCCTAGATAATCAATTTACATTCAATGTAAACACCATATGTAGAAATGGTATATGGTGTATATAATAATCATATATATTATACAATAATGTGTATATTTAATATAAATTTAATTTATAATGATTTTTTCAGAAGGAAGTGAATATTTCAAGAGATGTTAAATAATCCCATATAAAAATGGGATTGTAAAATAGCTTTTACCACATTGAAATTTTCTAGTCAAATTCCCCTAGATGATATAATTCAATGTGAAAATTAAAATAAAATGATATAGTAATGAATCATGATATTAAATATGAAAGGGGAATTATATACACCATATAAAAGGAATTAGGTTAATAACATTACAATATTCCCCAATGATGGGAAATTTAGATGAAGTCCCTCAGCTTATGCTTTCCTTTAGTTGAACATGAATCAACCTTTTTATAATAGTATTAATCATGTTATTAATTTTTACTAGAACCATAAAAATATTTATTATATCATATATGGTCCTCTTATATTATTTTTTAAACTCTTTGTCAGTAATATTTCATTATTTATATTCTAGGCTATATTTTATTTATTCCCATTTGTTCAAGGTTATAAATGTTCTAGTGTCACAACCCTCCCATGAGGCCCGTTCTGTGACTACCCAAGACCGCCTTCTATATGCCAAGTGTTGGGAACTAGCACTAGGAATAAATATCCCTAAAATTGGATGGCATTACCTTTAAACTTGCAATCACACATAACAAGTACATGACAAGAGAAAACTACGAAGTATAAATACTGAATGTAAAAGTATGAACTAAAGCAAAATGGACCATTATACAAACACAACTAAAAGAATGTATAGTAAAAAGTGAAAAATAAATCTAGATAGTGTCTACCAAGGATCCAATCAAATGGGTAGGTGCAGTTCGTCACTACAGCTCTCCATGTTAACCAGTAACTTCCATACAACGTCTAGTCCTGACTCCAAAATCTGAGTCAAATCTATCTGTTGTCTAAAGAAGACACAAAAAGGTGCAGGAAAAGATTATAAAGGGGGGAGTAAAAAATACCTAGTAGGGACCCTGAGACCCCCGATGGTATCTCAGAATTCCTTAAAGGAAAACCCACAAAGCATTATCTCAAACACAAATTACAATGTAAGAGTCTCAAATCACATCAAGTATATAACATAAAGAACATGAATAATGATGATTAGTTTTAAATATAAATAAAAAAATTTCTATTGAGAAGATAAACTACTAAATCATGAAGAATTTGTTCTATAGCTGATCTACACAGGGTCGTAATTCACCGCACTACACAGGATCACAAGTCATTTATCTAAATAGGGTCGTAAGTCGATGATCCATGACAGGCCGCTCTAAGGCTATTAGACACCAGATCACACTACCGATGATCTACAAAGGGACTTAATTTGTTGATCCACATAGGGTTGTAAGTCATCGATCCACATATGGTCATAAGTTTTCGATCCAGAAAAGGTTGTGAGTGGCTGATCCACGATGGGCCACTCTACGAATGGTCCTCATCAGGTCGTCCTGCTGCTGATCCACACATAGTCATAATTTATCAACACACACATGGTTTCTCTGATGTTGTTCCACAAAGGTCCTGTCCTCACTTGACATCCACCTATAGGATTCCAACATTTGGTGAGATTAAGTTCTGTATATTCTTCTAGTTAATAAAATGGTTTTATTTTAACTACCACTAAGTCCCATGAAGAAGAAACCAAAACAACATCCATGTTATAAGGGTTCCAAAGAAATAGATGAAGTGTCAATTAGACAATCTGTTTGTATGTTATATGCATTTTAGTGCTGAGGTCCCTATTGGATTCGAGTGCGATCAAACACAGCCAAACTCCAACGTTATCAAAAACCCCATCGGGGTATATCAAAACAACCACTTCATACTAAGTGTCCCATCACCAAATACGGTTATTAGAATAGAAGTTTGGTTTAGGAGTTATGACTTTAAGCGTAATTGGGTCAAAATGGGTCTGGGTCCGGTCAGACAGGTTCTGGACGACCCGACCCGACATAGTATGGGTCGACCCAACTCAACCTGGGTCTTCCATACCCTAGCCAACCAATCCTACTGGTCCTAGCTCAGACTGACTAGGCTTGGCCTAGACCCACTGGCCACAGCCTGGACCGGCCTTCCCCAACCCAGACTGGCGGTACACAGTCTGGTCCGCTGACTGGGCACGACCACTGGCTGAGCATGACTGCTGGATGGGTGTAGACATTGGTTGGGTGCATCCTCCGGCTGGGTGGGGATGCCGGTTGTGCGCGGCCACCGGCTAGGCACGACCTCCAGCTAGTCCTGGTCCCAGCTCCCCACCGAATGGAATTTTCCAGTTCTGTCTTCAACTGACAGTTCTAGGTTGGCACCGCCCCTTCATTTGACTAGTTGGGTTGAAAAATCTAGGGAGGGAGCCACAACGTCTCCTTTGTGGCATGCCGCTGTGATGTGCCATCCACCCTTGATGTGGCCAGAAATGGCTGGCCATCCCTTGTCCGCTGCGGTGCCTACAGGGGCCACCACTTCCTTACAGCCACCACCGCCAGTCGCTGTCACTACCACACCGGTGGTGTCACACCAGCAACACATCAAATAGCCTCTGGTGAAGTACCAGTGGTTCTATTTTCTTCTTGTATGTGCCTATGAGCCTGTCGGGATTCCACCTTGGTTGTGTGGCCCTCGGTTTCATGTTTTTGTCAAGTGGAACATGCACACATAAAGAGTGCATCAAAAACAACATCGGAGGAGTGTATGGACCTTGTTTTCAACGGCCCATGCCCTCTGTGTTAAAATTATTACATGCGGGTAATGTAAAGATAATTATAATATTAAATAAACCCCCTGCAAGGAAATCCCAACAACAACCTCCCACTAAAATGAATGAATCAAAGATCAACCCATTAGTCGATTGATCCACTTTATTCGTATTATTCATGAACGGGGAAGTGGAAATCATTTAAAATGTGTAAAAAAATAAACCCCCTCCCTTGAACACATTAGATTCGCTGATGATGAAGGAGGATCACCTGTTTTTCAAATAAGTTCATCAGCGTTCGTCGATCCCCAGATCGAATCCTCAACAGCGTCGTTAGTTCTTCGTTGTAGAGGATTTCCATCAGCGCTTCATTGATATTTCTCATGTGAATGTCCTAATAATTTTTCCAACAATTTATTTAACATAAGTGTTAAAGAGTATAACTCTCTACTCATTAATGTGATTAATTATATAATTAATTAAATAACTCATTAATTACCCGAAGGTGCAATTACACATCCTTGTGAATCAACATATTAAATAAACTATTAACACTGCGGTCCCGCCACTGTTGCTCAGCGAGGTTAACGAAAGAATAAAATAATTCCATTAGTTATTTTATTATTTTCTATGATATTTCCAAAAATTAACTTTTTTGTATGTCCCTTCCTAGTCGATGTTAAGCTTCGCCTATGCCAATATCAGCATTGCAAATTCAATAGTGCCCTCTGATTTCCAATCAGATCACCAGTTCAAAAGATAGAAAATCTCTTCTTCCCATTTATTGAATATACCTTAAAAATAATTACCATAAATCATTCTAGGATCACCGAGCCTTAGAATAATGTGCCATCAATTTTTTCAGTCTCGTAATAATACCATTTAATTAAAAAATATTATGCATAATTTCCTAGTATTTACATTCTCCCAATTTTAGTGCATTATATCTCTAAGATTCACAATAATGGCTATGAAAACAAATGGGTGTACTATGTTCGAATATGAGCCTCTGGCTCCCATGTTCTCCCTTAGAGGTTCCTGTTCTTCCATTGAACTCGCACCAGAGGAATTGATCGTCAATTAATAACCTAGTACTATTGATCCTCTATCTCCACTGGGAACTTTTCAAACATCACCCCATCATCATTGTCCATCTCACCCAAGTCAATGACATGTGATGGATCATGCATGTTACTCCTCAGCTGCGATACAAGGAAAACATCATGCTCTTTGTGAGTCTGTTGGGGAAAACTCATGATGTACACCACTTATCCAACTTAGTAGTGATTCTAGAAAGATTCGATTAATCTCAGAGATAGCTTTCCTCCCCATACATGTTTTGAAAAACCTCGTCGAGGTGAGATCTGTAAGAACACATGGTCTCCCTCCTCGATCTCCAAGGGTGTATGTCTTCTTTTACAATAGGAATTTTTCTAGCTCCGTGCAGTCTTCTCCTCTCATGGATGATCTACACCTTCTCGGTGGTAGCCCATACCAGCTTTGGACCCATAAGTGCTAACTCCCCTGGGTCTGTCAAGTATAGAGTTGATCTACATGGTTTCCCGTACAAGGCCCCAAATGGAGCCATTCTGATGGAAGAGTGATAGTTTTCATTTTATTTGAACTCCACCAATGGAAAGTGATCCTCATAACTATAGCGAAAATCAAGGATTAAAGCTTTAAACGTGTCCTCAAGCATCTGTATGGTCCACTCCATCTGACCATCTGGCTGACGATGAAAGGAGGTGCTCAAATGTAGTTGAGTCCGGAACGGCTCCTCCAATTTCTTCCACCACTAGGATTTTAAACAAGAATCACGATCTGAAAAAATAATCAATGGAACCCCATAAAGTTGTACTATTTCAAGTATTTAGAATTTTTACAATCCCTCTACTAATCAATGATCTCTGATGGGATTGAAGTGTGTCAACTTGGTGAGTCGGTCAATGATCACCCAAATGGAATTGTGGATCCTGTAAGTATGTGGTAACCCCATCATAAAGACTATAAAGACATTGTCCCATTTCGACTTTGGTACCTTGAGTGGACGAGTCAAGCCTGCTAGAACCTAGCACTTGGCCTTCACTTGCTAACAAATAAGGAATCATGAAACGAACTCTTCCGGTGCTTTCTTTATCCTTGGCCACCAGTGCTGACGTTTGAGGTCCTATTACATATTCTCCACACTAGTATGTACCGCCAAAGGGGATGTCTTGAACTCCCTCAACACCTTATATTGTAGCGTCACTTATACCATGGTGCTTCCTCTTAAAAGGATGGCATGCACCCCTCCTTCATAAAATCCATATGGAGCCATTCTTGAGGATATCTTAGCACGTCGGGTCTCATAGTCATCATCACCAAGATGAGCCTCCCTGACTCACTTAAGGATTGGGGGAGTTACTATCATAGATTGGAGGTAAGATGCTCCATCACTATCCACAAAAGATAACTGCAACACATATAGCTGCTATGCACCTCACTTAGCAACTGTAAACTAGACCTCCTACTGAGTGCATTTGGAACCCCATTCCCCTTCACAGGAGTGTAGATTATCTCAAAGACATAGTCCTCGAGGAACTCTATCCATTGACACTATCTCAGGTTCCAGTATTTCTGGGAGAATATATAAATGAGAATAATGTTATCAGACTAGACAGTAAACTCTTCACCCATCAAGGAGTGATTCCACATCTTCATAGAGACCACTACTTATAACTCTAAGACATGGGTAGAGTAGTTCTGCTCTTGTTGTGTCAACTTTTGTGAGCCATAGACAATCACCACTCGCTCCTGCATCTAGATACATCCTAGTTTGGTCCCTGAAGCGTCGTTGTAGACTACACACCCAATGCCTTCTTCTGGTAGCCTCAAGATGGAGTCACTTATCAGTCACTAACTCAGCTATTGGAAACTCTGATGGAATCTCTCTATCCAGAAGAAATATGTCCTTTATTTTTAAAATAATACAAGGGTTCTTATACTCCTGAAATGGTAACTATGAATCTTTGGTAGTACCCATGAAATCCTAGGAAACTCTTCACCTCATTCACACTCTTTGGTGGCTCCCTGGAATGCACTACCTTTATCTTCTCTGGTTCCACTGCAACTCCAGCCTATGATGTAACATGTTCTAGAAATTGGGCCTCCTGTATCCAAAACTATCACTTTGAAATCATACCATAAAGCTGGTTCTCTCAAAGAGTATCCAAAAATATATAAAGATGAGTATCATGCTCCTCCTTCAAATCTCAGTACACCAAGATGTCGTCAATGAAGTCCACCATAATGAGATTTAGGTAATGCTAGAAGATACTATTCATGAGTCGCATGAATACTATTGGGGTGGTGGTCATGTCGATAGGAATAACCAAGAATTCATTGTGTCCATACCGGCATCTAAGGGTTGTCTTTAGTATATCCACATCTTATACCCTAAACTGATGATATCTTGATCTGAGGTCTATCTTTGAATACCAATGATTTCCCATCAGCTGATCGAAGTGATCCTCAATTCTTGGGAGTGGATAATTATTCTTCAAGGTCACCTGATTAAGGTATCGATAGTCAATGAAAATATTTAATCTCCCGTCTCCCTTCTTGGAAAACCAAATCGGGGTTACCCATGGAGAAACATTGGGCCTAATGAACCCCTTTCTCTAAAATTCCTTCAGATGTTCCCTCAACTCTCAAAGCTCCGTAAAACCCATATGATAAGTTGGTGTAGATATCAGTGTCATCCCAGTGTAGAGGTCGATGTAGAAGTATACCTCTCTGTGAGGAGGTCGTCCTGAAACATCCTCAGGGAAGACATCAGCATACCGGTCCACCACTATTGGATAACATAGACTCCCCTCATAAATTTCTCTGAGGGTAAGGATAGCCAACAAATGAGTGATCGACTACACCCTCCTCCAAGAAAGTCAATCATGAGTTACAAAGGTTCCCTTCCCATCGTTGAATGGAAAACATGGTCTCATCCTTGCTGACACATCGCACATTGCACCTCAAAAAGTCGATCTGAACATGGACTGTGGATAGCCAGTCCATACCCAAGATGACTTCGTAAGTCCTAGACTTTTCTACTAGTAGATCCTAGCCAAAACACTAACATCCAATTGTAAGCTCAAAGTATCGACACCAGTTCATAATAATCTAATCATCTTCTGTAGGATTATCTAATCGTAAAGATTGTGACTAAGTCTCTATTAGAATCTATGAGCTCTAAATGAGAGTTGTGGAAATTAAAGAGTGTATGGCACCTATGTCTACAAGAACTGAAGCTAGGGTGGAGTATACATAGATGATACATTGAATCATCATTAGAGCACTGTGGTGATAGACCTCAGCTTCCTGAAGCTGATCTCATCCCTCTCCACCTTCTCCCTAAGGTCAAGGTGGACCACCCAGTGTTGGTGGTGGTAGAACCTCAAATAGTCACCCACCGCCTGTTATAGGGATAGATCCTCTACCACATATTATACCCTATGGACCTCCACACTCGAATATATTCCTCGGCCCAGCGTTCCCTTGAACATATGCTATTCATCGGTGTGGTGGGTCGGTCATTCGTGATCCATGTGACCCTACCCGCCACATGAGTAACACAATCTATTCCCCAACAGACCTTCTCTGTCTCATGAGATCTGTACCTCTGACCCTACATCCTGGGGTTATCCACCAAATATTCTGGCCCACATGGGCTTCCGCATCATCTCTCTACTGGCTACTACAGATGACTCAACCACATGTTTTCAATTTTTGTCTCTTTCTACTGCTGCATTCTCAGCTAGGAAGCTTTCCACTAGAAGTGCTCTCTCTAGCACTACATATTGTTTCAACGTGTTGGGTGATATCATCGATGCAATGATCTCTCATCGGGGACCCTGACCAAATGTCTTGGACCTTACAAAAGGGTTGCGTACCATGTCAGTGGTGTAGTGGGAAGGTTCAGTGAATCTCTCCGAGTACTGGGCTACTATCATGTTGCCCTGTTGTAAGTGAAGGTTCTCCTAAATAAAAATAGAGAATAGAGTCACTGGTATGAAAACTGCCCTGATAAGTCTCTCGAAGTACAACTATGAGAGGGTTGCCTCATCATGCAACTAGAGCGTCAGGATCCACCATCTTGTTATTATGACATGGAAGGTACTTGTAGCTAGAATCACCATCTGATATACTTGTGTCCCAATTGGGCAGAAAACTCTAGCCACAGCCTCCCGCTAGCATTCACCCGCCTATGATCTGTCTCACCATGAAACCTTAGAGGGCTCTGCCGCTGGAACTCATCCAGCACGCTTAGTCAATGTGCAATGTCTATTGGTGGCGATGGTGGCAACTGCTTCCCTATGGGTAGTGGTTCAACTGTTACACCACTCGAAGGTTCCATCATCATAGGAGGGACCTGTACTAAAGATTCATCACTCAGTGGGCCATCATCATGATCTCTCACTATAATCCTAGCTGGATGTTTACATAGTTTCATTCTGTAAATAAACAGATGCACCACGGTCAATATGTTATATCTAGAGAGATGACTTAAAAGAGATCAAAAGAAAAAAATTTCTAAAACACCCACAATTAGTGTCTTCATGTACCAAGTCATAAAATTGAATTCTAGATCATTGTGTGTGGATAAATCAGACTTCCTAACAACACTGGACTCTCTTGACTGAAATTTGAACTCATGAATTTTAATATTTTAGCTCCACTAAAAAGATCAGGGTCTTAGTTCTTTGGTATAACCGACTCCTCTGATACCACTATATCACGACCCGTACCTAGGGTCCCATGTCGTGAATACCCCATCCCTTCCTTATATATGCTATGGGGTGGAGACTAGAACATGAAAGGCATATCCCCAAATTTGGATGGCATTGCCTTTAAACCTGAAAACACATAGACCAGGTACCCAACGAGAGAACTCCAGGGAGTATAATAGCTAAATGTAAAAGTTTAAACTGATGTAGAATGGGATAGTATAAAATACCATATAAAAGAATGTATAATAAAAAGGAAAAAGTAGATATATTGGGCATATACCAAGGATCTTACCTAAAGGGTAGGTACATCTTGTTACAGTAGCTTACTACATCAAGTGGTCACCTCTGTACACCATCTAGTCCTGGCTCCCATGTCTTGGTAAATGTTGCCTATCTTTTGAAAAAGACCCAAAAAAGTGTGAGTGAAACCCAAAAATGAGTGAGTATAGAAATATCTAGTAGGGAACCCTAGTCCCTTAAATTTCTCTCAGAATTACACAAAGGAAATACCATAAAGCATGATCTCAATCACAAAGTACAATGTAAAAGAATCAGATCACACTCGGTTTATAAGTTAAAGAACAAAAATAATAATGATTATTCGTAAGGATAAATCAACATTATTCAATTGATATGTTCCACTTATAAACCATGAATAATTCATTCTATAGATGATACACATAGGTTCATAAGTCACTATTTCACATAGGGTCGTAAGTCATCGATCCACACAGGGTCGTAAGTCGCTGATCCACAACGGGCTGCTCTAACGCTGGTCCTCACTGGGTCACGCAATTGTTGATCCACACAGGATCGTAGGTTGTCAATCCACAGAGAGTCATAATTTTTCAATCCATACAGGGTCATAAGTCATTGATCCACACAGGGTCATTAGTCACTAATCCAAGACTGTCCTTTCCAAGGCTGGTCCTCGTTAGGTCATGCTATTACTGATCCACATATGGTATTATGTCATTGATCCACATAGGTTCACTCTAATGACAATCCACATAGGGTATCTCTTCCCTTGATATCCAGACATATGATTCCCAAACATGGTGTAATTATGTTCTGTAGATTCTAGATCTCATGCCACTAGACTTATTTCAACTTTCACGAAGTCCCATGAATAAGTAACCATGATAACTTCAACATTATAAGGATCCCAAGAAATAGACATGGAAATAATAAGATTCATGGTCTATAAGTTATAGGCATTTTTTTGTTGAGGGCCCTGTTGGATTTGATTCTGATCCAACCTGGCCATACTTCAAAATTCTCCCAAACCCATATTTAGTATTTCAAAAGGACTTCATTGTCCTATGTGTTCTAATTCCATAGATGGTTTTTTGAATAGACGTCTTGTTTAGGAGTTATGAGCCTTTAAGCATAACAGGGTCAAACGGGGTTCTGTTCCAGTCCGACCTATCCTGGTCTCTATTGACATGACATGACCCAGGATGACCCCACCCTCTAGGCCCGACCTTGACCTGCTGGGCCCGACTCAGACTAGATGGACATGGCCCGGGAAGGCTAGACATAGTCTGGTCTTCCAGTTGGGTGTGGCAACCAGATGGGCTTGGTGCTAGCTCCCCACCGAAGGGACTTTATCTATTCAGTCTTTAACCAGAGGCGCCAGGCTAGCATTGCACCTTTGTTTGACTAATCTAGTGGACAAGTCTAGGGGGGACTCGTGGATGCAGGTCCACCACTAATGTGGACATAGTCGCGTATTCTCTTCAATGGAATGTTGTTGTGATGCGTCGTCTACCCTCTGTGTGATCGAAGTTGGCAGACCACCCCTTGTTCGCTGCATCACAAGCGAGCACTTATAAATACTCGGGGCCCCCGGCATTGGTCGCTGCCACCACTACATCGGTGGTGTCGCACTAGAGGCACTTCGACGAGCCACCATTGAAAGCTCTGGTGGTCTGATTTTTCTCGTCATCACTGACGGGACTCCCAGGGATTCCCCCTTAACTATGTGGCCCTTGGAATTGCGTTGCTATCATGTTGAACATTTTCCCAAAGAGAACGCATCAAAACATGTTCGGCGGAGGGTCTGGGCCCTGTTCAGTTCGTCCTACAACATCTGTATTAGATTTATAACACATGGGTGATGTAACAATCATTATAAGATTAAATAAAAATCCAAAAATGAAACCCCATAACAATCTCCCACAAAGACAAATGAATCTTCGATCATCCCATTAGTCATTTGATCTGCATTCTTCGCATTATTCAAGAACATGGAAGAGAAAATCATTTAAATTGAATAAATAAATAAACCACCAACGTTGAACACATTTTATTCGCTAATGATGAAGGAGGATAATTTGTTGTTTGAAGATTCTCGTCAGCATTCGTCGATCTCCAGATCAAATCCTCAATAGTGTCATTCATTTTTCATTGGATAGGATTTCCACCGGTGTTTCATCTAGTGTTTTTCTACAATTTTCCAAATCATTTTTCCAATGGTTTATGTGACATTAGATTTAAAGAGTTTAACTCTCTTATCATTAACTTGATTAATTAAATATTTTATTAATGAACTCATTAATTACTGAATTGTGTGGTCACACAACCTAGTGAATCAGGTTATTAAATAACTTGTTAACTCTGTGGTCCCACCACAGTTTGTCAACAATTTTAATGAATGAATAAAATAACAAAATTAGTTATTTTATAATTTTTATTGAGAATTTTGAATATTAACATTTTCATCTGATCCATGTTGGGTGAGGTTGAGCTTCGCCTATGAGAATCATGGTGCTGTGAATTCAATAGTGCCCTCGTATTTTCAATCTGATCACCGGTTTAAAAAATAGAAAATATCATCAACACATTTACTGAACATAAAATAATGAAAATATGATAAATATATTTTGGGCATCCCAGGCCTTAGAATCATAGGATGTTAGTTTTCGCAGTATTGTATCAATTATATTTAATTTAAATATTTATATAGAATTTTCGAGTGTTTACATTTGATTCTAGTGAATATTATATAGTTCCACCCCCACCAGAATATTAATAATGAAAGAATTATCATATTTATCCTCCAATTATACTCTTAAAACAAATAATTAATTATGGTTTTGATAAATGAATTATGTTATGATCATGGAAGGGGTATACCATACATACACATGAGTAACATTACCATTTTTCAATGATCATTATATAAAGAAGGTATGATTTATAGTATCATTCCAAAATTATAAAAATAACATAAATAATATTTTATTTCATTAAATATACTTATGTATATCGTCCACGTGGCTTGGTTATGAAAAAATTTCATTTCCCTTCGTGAAGTAAAGTAGTCCCCACGTAAATGAATGATGTTATAAATTTTCTGTGTAAGAAGGGGAAAGTTATATTATATTTTAATAATCAAAAATATTTCATTAATATCATAATTATAATGTTTATATCACATATATTCATTTACATTGTCTTTATACTCTTTAATGATACATTTTCTTGAAAGATAAATCATATTGCTACAAGAGGCTAGAGTTCGTTGTACACATGTGGGATGTTATCATATCTCCAATGAAATTGAATGAAAAAATTTTATATTTAATATAATGAGTCAAGAGATATAATAATTTTATTAAGGTCATACATATATTTTAGATCCGACATCATACTCAACTCTGAGAGGTGGTAATGGAAAAATGAATGACATCAGTTTGTGAGACGGTATTCCGCCGTACACATGAATGACGATTTCAAATCCCATTTGATAGAAGTGAAGATAGTTCAAGGTCTTGGAAATAAATAAATAAAATATAAATATTTTTAAGATAATTATGTCATTATATTAAATTTTTTAATAATTATTTAATCAGGTGAATAATAAATAAAATAAATATGCTCGTTGAAGAAAATTACCTCTTCTTCAGGAAACCTCCTTAAGTTTTCACCAAAAAACATCCTAGGAAGGATTTCATAAAAAACTAATGATCCAAGGATTATGGTAGAGGCGTTTTCATGTGATTTGGTTATGGATTTTCTGAAAAAAAAACGGTTTTTAGTATGGATGAATAGAAGAGAGTGTGTGTCATTTAATAATTGTTGTGAGTAACCCACTTGAAATTTTTTTTGAAATGAAATAGTTGTACAGAAGTTATTCACATGTTAAATGTGTAAAAATATATTATTATTTAGAAATTAAAATTTTAGGTTCTAAAAATTACCATAATATATTTTTTATAAATTGTTTTGGTCATTTTAAACCTTATCGCTTTAGTTTAACCCCTGATATATCTATTTTCACTTTAACTACGATATTTTTTTCAATATTTAATTTTGTCTATAATTATGTTGAATTAAATTTATAATATAAATTATTAGAGAATCCATTTCCCAAATTCATTTCATAAAAGTCAAAAAAATTAATTTAATAGTAATCTTGCAGACGTAATGAAAAATATGGTTTACGAATAAGAAATGTTAAAAAGTTGAAAATGTTTTTATAGAAAAATTCATTATGAAGATGATTCCAATGACCTATATTCGATAAATTGAAATATAATTGAACTATTTTTACATTAAAACTAATTTCAAATATATTTTATCATTATAAAAAATTTAAATGAAAGGATAGTTCTCAATTGTGTTTAGTATTTTTAATTATTCTTCAAAAAATAATATATTTCCGAAAAATACAAAAAAATTACCCTTATATAATTTTAATGTGATTATTTAAAAAAATTATTTTTTATCAAATAAATTAGGTAAAATGATTAAAATTAATTTAAAATTATGTGCATAGAGATCGATTTTACCATCTTCTAGAAATGAAAATGTTTTTTAGAAAATATATTTTTTTTTCTTTTAAATGATTATTATTTTTTTATAATAAATAAATATGGATATTTTTCTTAATTTAAAATTTATTATTAAAAAAATATTTCATTGGATAAGTTATATTGGTACACTATATTATGGTTCCTTTTGACTCTGTTTTACATGTATCATAAACCATTAAAGCGATTAAATTTAAAGTGTATTTTGTGGGTTGTTTAAGCTCAATATTTTGTGTCACATACACTATTGAAAACATTTTTATTATTTTAAAATCCTATTTTGTTACATTCTCCCAAAAATTAATAAATTTCATCTTCATAATCTAAATATTATCACAGTAATCAAAGGTTTTATATTTTAGAATATCATTTTTGAAAACCCGCATCATAGAAATATTAATAAAATATCCTATTAATAAGAGTGAAATGGAAGTGAAAAGGTCATATGGAATAAATAAAAACTAGGTTTACTAAATGGATAACATTGGTGGAATGTGAAGATATGGTCATGGAATAAAATCATAAATAATTATATCGAAATACAGAGGTCATTGATCAAAAGAATGTTAATGATCAAGGGAATTTTATAGAACTCAAACCCATTAATCTATGATGACTTAATAGACCATATGATTCATTGGATTTGAATGTAATATGGTAACATTTTTTTCAATATTATTTTCTTAAATTTTAGTTATTCATTTACTATCTATGGATATAATTAAATTTATTTACTTGAAAACATTATATTTTATTTTAAAAATTTAATACTTTGTGTGGGATTTGATCAATTTCCAATTAGTCACTTACAACATGAAATAAATATCCAAAAATAAATTTTTTATTCCTAAATCACTAATATTAGTTTTTAATGGATATATAAATTGATAATATAATTATATGTAATTCATTTGATATCTAGTTTTTATTACAAAACAAAATTTCACTGAATGTTATCGAATATGAATAAATATCTATATGGTGAAGAAATATACTAATCTTCAAAACCTCAAAAAAATTTGAACATAAAAAATTCATAAATTCTAAAGCTTATAAAACAACCCAAATATCATGATAAAAGACTTTCAAAATAAGGCAAATGAATTTAAAAAATTAACATATTATTAGTTCTCCACACAACATGAAGTGTCTCTCAATCGTAACATACCAAATATTTAAATACAATACTCATGTATTTTATTGAAACATGAAAATAAGCTGAATTAACAGAAAACCCTATTGAAACCATACATTCATCCTTATTCCTTATTTAAAATAATTATTAATTGATATATTCACTTAATCGAAAAATAATAAATGCAATAAATGATAGCATAAATATTTTTTAAAAAAAAATCATTAATCAGTTCCAAATTAGTATGTACTATAAAAATTAATTTATCCATATATATCTACTCTTCCCCCAATAATCATTATATAAACCCCTGGGAATTATTAAGGGTTGTGTTTTACTTAGGTGTCTTCCAAGAAGTTGAACTTTATGTTGAATAATTTTTCATGTTCATCGGTACCATTCAACATATGCTTTCAAATCCTTAATGAAAATGTACTATATTAAAATCCTTATACATTTAATAATTCATATAAAAAGGATATCATTGATAAAATAAAAAAATTAAATAATTCTTGAATCAAAACACATTCACCTTTACCATTCCTCAATTTACACTACCACAAAACTGGGCAAGGCCAGAGCCACCCCTTTATCAGCGCTAACGAAAAAGCGCTGATAAAAGTACCCCTTTATCAGCGCTTTTTTAGGGCTGATAAAGGGTCGACATTAGGAAAAAAATTAAAAAAAAAATATTAATATATAAATGTAGATAGTTATATAGTTATATTGATATATATATAATATATAATTTTTAAATATATTTTATATAAGTATAAATGTACATTTACACTTAATATACTTAATATATAAGATATTTAGTGAAAATGGATTCTTAAAAAATTTAAAAAATATTTTTAATTAATAATTTGATAATTATTATGGATTAATAGTCATTTAATAACAATTTTAAGAATATAAAATTAAAAAAAATTAAAAATAGATCCAAAATATGTTGAAAACGGAACTCAAATTTCAAACGGCCATAACTTTTGATCCGAGTGTCCTTTTGAGCTCTACCACATATCACATCGAAGCCTGTGACGAGCTCTATGTCGCTATGACTTGAGGGACTTTGGTCAAGCGTTTCTCGAGGCCAAAAATGGCCCAGAAGGCCTCCAAAACGGACTTTTTAGTCAGGGTACCCAAATTTTATAACATTTTGTGGATTTTCAGCCTCATTTAAGGGGGTATTATTGGATTTATTTGGTGGGGACTGAATTTATTCCAAGGTATTACATTCATATTGATATTATGCCTTTGAAATTTTATTGTTTTTTATAATGCATTGCTTTTTATAATCAAATATATAACTATATGTATATATTTTTTATATATTCACACCTAAAAATTAAATTTTTTAAATAAATAATTAACCATATTTACATATAATATATACTAGATTTATCTAAATAATAACTAATATCCATTTTATTTAAAATACCAATATATGAATATTTATATAACTACTATATATTAATATAACTATATATATATTAATATAACTATATATATATATTAATATAACTATATATATATATATATTAATATAACTATATATATTAATATAAATATATATTACTATACGAATAAATATAACGAAATATATATATAAATAATAGATATATCATGAATAAGAGAACAAATCAATATAGGGTAGTGGCAAAGGCTTTAGGTGCCAATGGGGGAGGTCTCGAGATAAAATCCAGGTGGAGGAAAGGGCGCACACGCAAGGGTGATTTAAAGGGCTAGCACTGATAAAGGGTGTAGGAGGTTCGGGCGGGTGCTGGATGTGCGGGAAAGTGATAATAATGGGGGGCTCAAGCACTGTAAAAATACACCCCCACGAGATTGGTAGTAATTTGTTTTTTTTTTGTTTTTTTTATTTTTATCAGCGCTAAAAAAATGCTGATAAAATGGGTCTTTACCAGCGCTTTTTGGAGAGCTGATAAAGGGGACCCCACCCTTTATCTTCGATGGCATTATCAGCACTCTTTCTAGCACTGTTAATGGCCATTTTTAGTGCTGATAAAAGCCATATTTGTAGAAGTGTTTTGTGGCAATAACATAAGCATGGAAATGATCCATTTACTTCCTTTAAGGAATATCAATTTGATGTTTGACAAATTGACTTGTATATAACCTCGTCTACTTATATTTAAATCATTGTACATTGGACTCATTTTTCCTATCATTGAAATCTGATTAATGGTTTCCTTTCTCTGCACACATACAGAAAACTCGAATTACTTTTATGAAATCACCGAGGTGTTTCTTTCCATAATTATAACATGAGGAAAAATACATCGTTCCATTATTCCATTTATATAACTTTTCCCCTGCCACCATATTTTTCTATTTAATTCCTTCCAAGACCAAATACATAGAGAATTAATTCTATGTATTTTTAGAAAATGTTATATTATATGTTGAGAAGGTTTGTAGACTTGTTCACATCCAAATATTGTCTTAATCCCATCAATGAAACAATAATTATTACCCTTTTGACAACTTCAAATGTCTTTGTTCCACTACCTTCTACTATTTTCCATTTCAAAATGATGGATACGCTAGATTAGATTATATCATTCTAAATCAAAATCGATAATCCCAAAATATGTGAAATACATAACATAAATTGAAAAATTTATGCATAGATAATCTCATAATCATAGACATGGTTTCTTTTGGGATATTTAAATTTTAAAACCCTTCATAATAGTTTGTAATGAAAATTTTAAATCCTAAGAATATCCCCTGGGAGTTTCAAACTACATTTCTAGTAAGTACAATTTTTTAGCAAGTGTTGATCAATAAAACCACAATGCACCCATTTTAATGAATTTACCTATGGGTATAACTATTTCAGAACCATTCCCACTATTAATATCCATAAATGGATGTATTTATATGAAACACATATAATATATACCTTAAAAACATTATGATGACGATATATACTTATCCTTAATGTCTATCGATGGGTTATGATCTCTAATCTTTGATTTCTTAAATTTAGTTATCAATGTTTCTATAGAGCTTTATATGATACCAACTATAACTACCCCAACCAAATTAACCTGATGCCAATTTATTCTATATTACATTAGTATAAATACAAATAATCGAATAAGGAAGGTCCAATTAGTTTACTAGTTTTGGAGATCCAGATATATTCATGATTCCTATTTTATATTAGAAATTTAAAATTAAACATAATTATTAGTGAAATAAAATTCAGTGTATAATGGAAAGCTCATTAAATTATTTTTTCATCATATCCAATAGAAATGAATCAAAATAACAGTGATTTAAAATTCCTAGTAAGCATTATGTACAATCGAATCTATCACGAATTAATAAATAATAATCTATATGGCATGGTAAATAAATGAACACAAAAACCATTTAAATAAATTTTATACATGAATATATAAGGAATAATCAATATAGAAAGGTAAATAACTAAACATACATTCCATTTAATCAATCATATGAGAATGAAATTCCTCCAAAGATATTATCATAGTGAAAATATCATGGATAATAATAATAATAACATAATTATGAATGAATGAAATGATTAATTTTTAGATGTCATGATCTCATAAATAATAATACCACTACTATTAAAACCTTTTTTCATGACATTTTAATCCATAGGATAAAAACCTATTTAATTTGAAAATTTTATTTTTCTAATCAATTTGCTGATGCATATATGGGATATATAATACTGGGCCCCAACCATCACTAATATTACAAATCATCTTCATTTATCAAATAATATATTTAATTCATTCATTCAAATTATTTAAAATCAAATATATGTATTGAATAAATGATATAAAATTATCAACAATTCCCTAGTAAATCAAATAACATTAAAAGTAAATTCATGATGTTAAAATGTTATACTGTTTAGGTAATAATAATTTACATCATACATGAATTTGGTTATTTAATAAAAATATAATTTCTAGTGAAAAATACCATAATAAATTGATTGTTTCACGGTAAGGTTTACAATCACAAAACAATGTGATATTGTTCAATAAATTTTACCACTTGGTAATTTTCAAGTCATATCACTTTTGATGAAATAATTCAAATTGAAACATAAAATACCATGAATTATGATTGAATCATGATATTACATGTAAATGGTAAATTTTATTCACCATATAAAAGGAATAAGGTTCTAAAAATAACAATAAGCCTCAATGAAGGGAAGTTTAGATGAAGTCTTTTACCTTACAATTTTTATTGGATGAAATTTGTTTAAAATTATGTATAATAGTCTTATGAATGTTAAAAATATATTAAAAAATAATATTTATAATATCATAAATGGTCATATTATAACATTTAAACATCTAAATATTATTAAGTTAGTAATTATTTTGGGCGTTAATAGCTGAATTTTCTCATTCCGTCAATATTATGAATGTTCTGGTCCGTGTGAATATTATATAGTTAAATCACATATATAATAATAAAAATGAAATAATAATCATATTTATAGATAAATTATAATTTTAAAATAAATCATGAATATCATTTTTAATAAATTGAAATATATTATGATCATGGAGATGGTAAGTCGTACGTACAAATGTGTGACATTTAAATTTTTCAATGATCATTACAAAAAATATTTAAGTAACATTTTATATTTCCATAATGTTTATAATATTAAAAATAAAATATTATTTATTCAAATATATTTATATATATCATCCATCTAGTGCGGTAGTGAAAATAGTGTCACATCACTTTGTGATGGTGGTAGACTATAAGTTCACTGATGATGTCATCATTTTTCAGTGTTAGAGAATCAATGATATATAATCTTTTTTGGAATGATAAAAATGTTATTATGATATTAATTATTTAATTTATATAATATATATTCATTAAATGTATTCTTATAACATTCCATGTTACACATTAGTGAATGACGAATCACAATGCTTCACGAGGTATTAATCCACCGTAAACACGAGTGTCGTTATCAAATTTCATATGAAATGGAATGTAAAAATGGGTATATATGATATAATTAATCAAGATCAGTAAATATTTTATAAATATTATATATAAAAAATTCCGGTCATCATATGCCACCATGAGATGTTGTAATGGATAAAAGAATGATATCGGTTCATGGGGCGATAGTTTCACATACACATGTATAATGATTTCATAAACCATTTGATGGAAGTGTATATTGTTTGAGGAAATAAAAATTATAGAAAAACATATTAGTATATATAAGATAGAAATGTTATTATATTATCATGTTTTAATATTAATTGAAGGAGGTGGAGAGTGAAATAAAATAAACATTCTTATTTGTTAACATTACAACTTCTTCGGGTAACGTCCTTATGTTTTCCCCAAAATACATACTAGGATGAGTTTATGTCCAAAATAGGTCTTATAAGATAATTTTAGGGATTTTTTAGAAGATATTTGGGTATGTATTTTTTAAGAAAATGTTTTTTTGTAAGGAATAAAAGAGAGGGGGTGACTTTTATATGTGAAGAGAGTGGTACACATGTAATTTTTTGAAATTAAAATGGCATACCAACATTTTTTACATAAAAAACTAGCCCTAAATGAAGTTTTATATTGAATTAGAAATCATAGGGTCATAATATGGACATAAAATATTTTTTACACATGTTATTATATCATTTCATCAGTTATCCTATTTGTTTAACCCATGGTATATCCATTTTTACCTTTATTTCAATAAATATTTTTTCCCCACTATTCATTTTGGTAAAAAATTACGTATACATTATTAAATAAAAAAATTATTCTAATTCAAAATATGAAATCCATTTTTGTAAATTTCATTCACTAAAGTGGAAAATTTTAATTTAATACTAATCCTGTAGATGTGAGGAGAAATAAGATATTCATAGAGAAAATGTTCAAAAGATTATAATATCTTTATATCAAACATAAATATGAAAATGATTAAAATGACATAAATTAGAAAAAATAATATATAATCGAATTAATTATTCATTAAAACAATTTTAAAAAATAAATTTACCTTATTAAAGAAAATTTTGTTTTCAATTAATATACAGTATTTTTTACAATTCATCAAAAAAAGAAATATTTTACAAAAAAACCAAAAAAATTTCCCGTAAAATAAATTGATATTTTTAATTTAAAAAATAATTTTATATTATAATATAAATTATCTATAAATAGTATATATTAATTAGATATTTTATGCACAATGTGTGACTAATCTATCTTTTAGAAAAAAATAGTTTTTAGAAAACAATTCTTCTTCTACTAAATGATTATTATTTTATTTCTAATAAATATGTATCACTAATATTCATTATTTATTTATTAATATTATTACCCACCATTTTAGTGACTAGTTTATAATGGTATACGATATTATGGTCTATTTAGACTCTGGGTTATATGTTTCCCAAGCTATCGAAGAGATTAAATTTATAGATATATATTTTTTGGGTTATTTAAGCCCAATGTTGCATGTCACTTATCCTATCAAAAACAATTTCCTTTTTTTAAAATTATAGGTTGTCAAATGAGGTTTAAATAGTTTCAATAAAATTTCAATTAGTAAATAAATGGACCATGATTTATATTTTCAACCATATCTCAATCACTTCAAAAAATATATATTTTTAAGTATTTTAAATTGAATAATTATGTATAATTTGTAATAAAATATTATTAATGTCCTTCTTGTAACAATTAATTTAATATTACATTGAAAATATAATAATTTTAATGGAATTAAAATATAATCCTTTCACACATCTATGACATGATATATTTATCTAGAATATTCATGGAACCCAATAATTCATTAAAATTATATTACTTTTAATATTTAAAAATTATTTGTTTTATTTCTCTATTAATTGTATAAATATGATGTTAGCATTTCTGAAGAATTGTGTGTGATTATTTCATCAAAAAAATTAGATATAAATTACCATGATAAAAAAATGAATATTTTAATTAAATATTTAGAACCAAACATACAATCATTTTATCCCAATGTCAATAATTTAAAGATAATAAAATGAAGGGAATAAATTTTTTTTATTTTCATTACATAAATTATTATAAAGGTAAAAACCATGGAAAAAAATGTTATAAATTCAATTTTTAGATGGTTAATAAAATTTTAATATAAAATAATTTAAGTAAATTGTAAGCATTACTTTTTATTCATATGACATTACTTTTACACTTAATTAACCAATTTTACATTAACCACGGTAAAAAAATTTAATATGATTATTATTCATAATGACTAAAAATAAAAGTCACATATTTAAAAAATTTATACAACATGATTCCAAATGTGGATTCTCTTTTTTGATGAATAAATTCACTGAAGTGGTATATTTTAATTAAAAACTAAAACTACAAAACGATATGAAAAACATTTTCAAAAAATGTATTTTAAGAATAAAAACGTTTTCATTCCAATTTCAAGTATAAAATTAACAATAAAGTCCATAAATGAGTTTTTATTAATAAAAATGATCTATTTAAATTTTACAAGTAACCAAAATAGATTTTTATTTTTTAAATACATAAAAATAAAAATATAATTTCCAATAAAAATTAGTATTTTTACAATTTATTGAAAAATTATTCTTCGAGAAAAGCGTAAAAATATCATTTTAAGATAATTTCAAAATTATGAATTTGAAAATGAAATTAATTTTATCAAATTTAAATTCTATAATTTTTAAATTATGATTTTAAATAAAACCATTTAATACATTAAAAACTAATTTGGTTAGAAAAAATATTTTTTCATTTTAAAGGAAAAATTCCCTAATATTTTTATAATGAATATAAATCTATAAAAAATAATTAATGGAAATGTGTAAATTATTTTTCATAAAATTAGTTGGGTTGTAACATTTTCTCCTTTTTTTAAATAACACCCTCACAATTTTATCCACTTATAATAAAGTGGGGTATCTTTCCCTTATAGAATGTTCATATTCCCCTATTTCTTGATCAACCATATGGATTTTACATGAAAACATAACATTAAATATTTCATTATTTAACAACACATAGTCATTATGGTTGATAATTTGAACATTTGTTTCCTCATAAAAAGGGTTCTCTTTCAAATAAACTACCCTAGGACTCAAAACATGAGATGAATATAACATTTATTTCCTTAATATCTAAACATGAAATATGTTATGTACCTTGGATAAACACATAGGTAAGACCAGTCTCAAGGAAACTAATATATATTACTCTAGGATTGCATATGGTCAAATAAACTATGGACCTAGATTACAATTTTTACCGATATGCATACAACTTTTTTATTAAGGTATCATAAGGAAAACATGATTGTCTAACTAAAAATAAATATCTTTCCATCAGACATTGAAATAATTTTTTTACATACATGTAGATATCCTCATATGTTGTTGAATTATATTCAACTTTTCAACAATTTTATCTACCTAATATTGTACCATCAAATTAATTTCTATTATATCATCACAAATAAAGAAGTATAGAATTTCTTTCTATATAAACCATAAAAATGTTATATCTGTATATTAAAGTGAAAAATAATGTTATAATAGTACTAAACCAACAAAATATTCATATCCCAAATTCCCAAGAAATATATAAAATATTATTTAACATTTATTCCAATATATGAATTTTCACTCAGGATTTCCATCATATTGAGGTTGAAAATATGTACTAAAATTTTTTTGGTACATAATGAATTTTCAAGACCTTTCCAAAAATTAGAGGTGAATTTGGAATCAAATCAAGTATTAAAGAGAGAGTAACACCATGTCACTTGACTAAATCGTAGTGATATAGTTGATAAAGATGATCTAAATACAAGGTATCTCAAATAAGATATTAATTTTCAAACTTAGTTAATTGATCAACAATTTCCCGAATATCATTATTACCCTAAGATGTATTTGGAAATTCCCCATTAAACATCATAGATATGTTTTCCTATTTCCAATCTATCAGATAAAAGGGCTTAACTATCCTCATTTTCAATTTTCCTTTTTCTATAACTTAATTAAAATTATATTTTTTGGTATAAATTCACTAATATCTTTTATTAATCCATCCCACCAGTTATACTTCTAATGAACTCTATATATCGTAGTGCTATTAGGATAAATTGAAAACATGAAACTATGCGATTCAATTAATAATTCTCTCTTCAAATAGGAATAAAAAAAGAAAACTTATTTTATTTTAAAAATAAATAACACATTATCCATCATTATAAAAATCGTGAAACATAACATTTTGAAAATATTTTACATTTTTATGTTAATTTGGATTATCCTTTAGAATCCATGATTAAGTAAAATATTATCCACTCCCAAAAAATTTCAGAAAAGATCAAATTTCCAATGAAGAAAAACTTTTGATAATGGTATGCGCACATGCATTGAAAAAAATACAAATCCTTGAATCCCGATGTCGATTATATCAATGATATTTAAAACCACATTAGTTCATACTGAATCCCTTACATATAAAAATGATTTTTATTTTATAACTATATATGTCCAAGGTGAAGTGGGGATAATTTTCCTTGATCAAAGAATGACATACCAGTTTGGATGTGCTTGATCAAATGGGAATTCAAGAACCAAAGGGAAGGTTTAAAGGATAATTGAGAGCCCAAAATCATCTAGAGGTATTCATGGATTCAAGAAAATATAAATAGGTATATATGAGGGAATATAAGGTTGTATGTTCATTAAACATATTTGATCTGGATATATTTATGTAATTAATTAATGATTCATGTTGTGAATTCTCATGAAAACCAATATGCTAGAAAACATGTCTCCTTGACTTAAAATACCAAATCCCCATTTATTCTGTGATTTTTAATTTCACTTCTTGAAACTATTTCACATCTTAAATTGAATATTCATGTATTTTTCATAGAATCCATTCACATCATTAATATCTATTAATTGTGTGAATCATTCATATAGCCAAAATTTCTATTCTGGGAGCCAATTCCTTCTCTAAAATCACTAAGAATAATCAACATATTTAATTACACTTATATGATTTGAAAACACATAAAATAGTTGTACATTGATATTTATGATGTTAACAATCACCCTATATAAGTACCCTTTATCATTTAGATGTGTCCCTAGATATGTACTCGAACAACTCGAGAAACTACTTCTGAATGTCATTCTCTTGATCCAATCTATATTCTAGAAAATTATTGTACTTCCATAGGACATGAAAAAGTGGAAAAATATTTAATTGAATAAAACATTCAATTCAGTACACAATATAATCATTTCCTTCCTCAGAGGATGCATCCAGATCTATCTCAACATCCTCACAACTGAGCACATGTGAAGTTCCAGATTCATACTTCTAAGGTTGTGAAACACGGAAAACAATGTACAATTATTGACAACATAGAGGAAGGTCCAACCAATGAGCCACCATCCAATTTTTTAGGAACCACCGTACTGCCATTCCATTTTACCTTTCCTCCTTAGATTCATATGTCATAACCATGGAATGCGTGCATGAAATCCATGTCTCATAGCATGATCTACAAGGGTCATCAGCTTCACATATAATAAGACTATTTACTTTTTTGATCCATAACCAACCATTTTGGTGTAATATAAATGTACACTGAGGTCACATATACTATACTCATCCCAACACCTAAATACTCACATTCCTCATTCCAAAAGATATGTAAATGATAAGGCAACCTAATTATTCCCTCAAACGGAACCATCCAAATCAAAGACTGAATTTATTTATTATAGTAGATCATTATCGAAATAAATTTATCATCCTATGAAGCTATAAATTAACAAATACAAGCTTGAATAAAATCCTATAAATTTTGGAACATTCGTTGTGAATGTAATTTAATCTGAGGATGAAATTTTGTACTGAAAATCAACTGGATACACATTTCCATCAATAAACATTTAAAAAACCAGAAGTTAAATTGGGATTCTCTATTAGATACTATTCTTAAAGACAATTTTTGATTCTAATAAATATATTTAATATATTTCCTTCCAATAACAAATATTGAGTTTGTATCCTACATCAATATAAAATGACACAATTTAGTCAACTAATCCACTGCCACACAAACAGTGTTCCACGCTATCGGTGTCCTGAGAAACCCTATCACAATGTCTAAAGATACCACATCCAACATCTATATAGGTACTGTTGGTGTTTGGATTATTCTCATGTCTATTATATTTATCACTGACTCTCTGAAGAGGTAGAAAATTATTGAAAAACTAGAAATATCTATCTTCATGTTGGGACCCTAAAACTACCACTTGGAATCATGATACATCTTGGTCATCCATGGGTGAGCTTCCCATTACAATGTATGAGAGCCTCATATCATCACCATTATAATTTAATATGGAACCTTCACCCTTCCATGAACTAAAATCACTACATGTATTTCCAAACCCCAAGAAGAAATAAACCCACTTTATGTATTGTTTTATCAATTCATCTGTAACTAAATTTCTTTTACTGGTAAAATAATCCCACATGAATTCAAATGTCTAAAAGTACTCTACCTAATGCCACTAATAAAATTTCAGGTCATGCTGAGAGATGATTTCTAGAATACACGTGTGCTATGTATACACAACAAATCTCTCACCTAATAGGCAGTGTTTCTAAAATCTATATCTATGGACCACCACCACTCTTGATTAGGGTAGTTCCAGTCAAGGGTTCACATATTACAGGACATCTAACTAGCTTATCACCCTACATAATAAAATATCTTATTCAAATTTCATAAGTGTCACAGACCAAAACATATCCAACATCAAGAATAGGATGAATCATGATTGGATTCTACTACAACTTCTTTTTCATCTCTAAGAATACATTTTGATACTAATCATTCAATTTTAACTACAATCCCTCCATGAGTACTGTGGTCATGAAAGACTCTAGGAAGGTTAATTCTGGAATTAATCATCTACATTTCCTATCAAAAATGAGAAAACTATGAATCTTGAACATACTCCTCAATTGTTTTCGTGACGTAAATACATCCCCCTTCTCTGTATCATCTGATATAACTTCTTTTGAAACCATTTTATATTGAAATATTACCTATAATATAAAAATGGATACTTTGAGTGTGTTGAATAAATATGGTGTTCCTAAATAATACTAAACACGATATCCATTTATCAATAATGTGAATACAATATCTTGTAGTATATAAGGATTTCATTAATTAACACAATGATTATTGAATCCCAATACAGGTGTAAAATATTGTTATTGAGATACATGAACAATTCCATAGTATTATTCAGACCAAAATACATAATGAGAAACTCATAAAATCTATAATGGAACCTAAAAAATATCTTTGGGATGTATTCCTCTATAATCGTATGTTAATTTTTTCAGGATACATATCAATCATTGAGAACCACTAGGATCCCCTCAACTAATCAAAATGCAATCATTCTTTTAAATAGATAAATGGGTTTTACTATAATCTAATTCAACATCTATTTTTCCCCTAATGAATAAGACTAGAATATTCATTCTTGGTGAACTACACCAAAGAACCATAATGTTATGTACTATGTTTGTTGATTCCTTTATCCTTATAACCATTTATTTACACATTAATCACTTTAAAAATGGATGGTTCCATATGATATGATGGAATCAATATCATACATACACTATGCCTGAGCTTGAGGTCAAATTCAACACCCTTATGTGGTAAAAAATGTAACAAATATTCCATAAATAAATATCAATATATGTCCACTAATAGAGGGAATGTGGGGGTATTTGGAACTTGGTCCGTAGCAAGGACTACATTAGACACCTACACTAAAAAAATATCATTAACAATTTTATGGTCAAAAATTTTCCACCTCAATATCCCATCCTTGGGTTTGTTTAAGGAGGAAGAAATGTAGTGTCCATAACATGGATGCTATTATCTAAATGGGGGGGTGATATTAAAACCTCTTAATGATAAATGGTCAAATAGATAAATTTTACTACCCATGTAAACATGGTTCACCTTTATTTTCGATAAATACCATATTAGAACTCTATAGTAAATGAGATTTTTCATGTTTTTGTGATCAGGGTGGGTGACAACCCAGAAAGTTACCATAGGTGTGTGTGTGTGTATAATAACACACTAGATAGATCCAATGTTGTACTATGAAGATACTCATTATTATACTAATCCATTCGGGCACATTGGTAGGATATAAGTTGGGGACCATGTTTCAACAAGGCGATTGGGGTATCTAATAGGTGAGGACCCAATGATTATGTTAAGGTGGGGTGTACATGTATTCAGGGGGCCTAGTTATTCAATATTTCCCCTCTGATCTGGCTTTGAACTATATCCTATAGTTTAGAGCTCTATTCTCCATCAATTTTTCTCACACATAGGTGAACAGTTCTAAGGTTTCTAGGGTAATATAAAATAATCATTAGACATGTAGGCATGTATGTATTAATACTGGGAGAGATGATTCAAGGATCAAAGTACTTACTGTAATAAAAATATTAAATAAAACCATAGAATATATAATAAAATTAAATTAATAAATCCAACAGTTAGTCATGTCATTAAATATTATGATCAATTGTAACATGAAGTTACTATATAATAAGAATTACTAGAATTAATTTCAATTTATTCTAATTAAAATTAATTTATTTGAATGAATGACTGAATGAATGAATGAATTATCTTAATATTTTCTCCAAATAATCTCTGATATATAATAATATTTCCATCCACTTTTATTTTAAATAAATAAATTGATAGTAATACTTTTTTTAAAATAATTATGTATACTTCATGCACTAAGGAGGCCAAATATCATCTATCTTTTATGTCAGATTAAATCCACTTCTATTATTTTAAACAAACATGGAGGTTATTTCACTTAACAAACCTATTTAAAAAACATGAATATTTATTATCATGTACTATGAACAGAATATTAATTAATTCCAACACGTCATGTCACAATATACATGGAAGGTAGTTTCAAGGATTAATACTTGTAGTCTATGTTATATGTATGACTATATGACATTATATAGTATTTGAGGTATGTATAATTATAAATTAATATGGAGTACACCATTTAAATAATGACCATTAAAATTCATTTAACATATAATTTATGCAGTATTAATTATTAATCAAGGTTACCCACATGAAATACTATAAATAACACAGTATTTACCTAGTGTCGAACAACACAAATCACACAATGTATACTAATAGAACCATTTTGTGTAGTTTATTTCACTATTTAATTATCTGAACTGTTGACCCATGGGAAACACCTAAAATATTAGTATGTACCTTTCATGGGTTGACATGGGTTACACATCATATAAATTCCAATTACACACAGTGTTGTCCATGTATGGGTGTGTTGACCGACTAGTAGGCAATTCAAATCATGTAATGATTTCATATAATGACTACACTATTTACATTGATTTTCAGGGATTAAAAATAATTTAGGGTTACATGGTGTGTACACATGCTACATGTTGTGTAATCCATGTCAAAACACATGTCTAACTAAAAATCGCTTTAACAGACTAAACCTTCATGGGGTATTACTTAGTGAGTAATATGGATTGGTCTATTTCTATAGGATTAAAAAGGGTGTTATAGATGAAATTTAGAATTTTTTGGTTCTCTAGGGTATATAAAATATGTAGTGGGGTCCTTGGATCATGTTATTTCAGGGATGGGGAATTTTTCATTTAGTTTTTTTTGGTTCATTGTGATACTTTGGAAAAAAATGACTATTTTAGTGGGTTTGGTTTGTAGGATGACCATGGTGAAGTCCCCGTATAAAATTAGGAGATTCATTATTCACATTTTAATGGATATAGAGGCATTATTTTAGGTTTTAGTGTGTTATGGAAAAGTATTATAACTTTTCTGAGTTATCCTCATATATCACCATGTTTTAGAGTCTCCCTTATATAATTTTTCACTCTTTTCCATTTTCAAGTATTCTATTATGGAAAGTGGATATCATTAAATTATATCCATTTTAGTGTATCCATTTAGAGACCAACAAGAAATCATATACACCACCATTGTGCAAGGGTGTCCATTTTGTGAAGTACATGAATCATCAGAGAGGATCATACCTAAGTAGTGGAATAGATTTGTTGATTTGTACACGTTATATAATGTTTTATATTGATATTAATATTCTATGGCACATGAAATGGTGTGAAGATAAAATACCTATATGAAATGTTGTCGGGTCAAATTACTATTTTAAGAGTGCAAGTGGAGACATTCCATAGTTATGATGTATCTTCCTAGTGGTAGAGTTTCTATGGGAAGGGTGGCGATAATGATATTAGTGACCATGATGTGGTTGTTCTTCATGGGAGATATTGTTGATGTGATTCTAGTTGTTTGGTTACCATCACAAGGGGGTTATTGATTTTATATTTTACCAAAACATCCACTACAAGTGGGAAATATACAATTTTTAATACATTTGATTTTGGATCACATTTTGATCGACGTCTTCTTGACCATTTTCGGGTTTACCATGCCATAATGAAGTTCCATCATAATTTCTCTATAAATAAGGGGTTATGATTCCATTTCTTTGGAGATTATTCATTCACATCAAACCCTAGTTGAATCCCATCATTTCTTTTTTCCTACGAACTAACCCTATATGGGTTTAAACCTCTTGATTTGTTGGGGTGATCTCTCTCAACCTAAGGTCCGCCACTTCTTTTTATTCTTGATAATCTATTAATGTATTTATTTATACAGGTTATAGTAGTGAGTTTTTTCCATATTGGTAAGTATTTATAGTATATATTGATGTTAGTTCATTATGGTTTGGTCATTTGGTTGTTCCCATAGAGTTTCTATGTGCTTAATCAATAGTCATTTCTTCATTTTATGGTTCTCCTTGAAGCATCACAATGCAGTAAGGGCTTCGATACTTCTATTTTTCTTTTTTTGTATGTTGTTTAAGTATTATGTATTTTTATATTTTTGGGAGGATGGTGAGGAATCACCTAATTAATATAATGAAATGGAATAAATATAATTTAATGGGTCGGGGGGATCAAATGTGATGTATACAATTTTATAATATTATATGAGAATGTTGGTGGTTTGTCAATGTCAGTGAGAGATGTTTATTATTGTGATGTGTGATGTTTATATGAATAAATTATGGGTATTTCCTCTCATAAAATGATAATCCATTAAAATTTTAATGAAATTATTATTTTAGAACCCTTATTAATGGTAATAATATTTATGCTAGATATGATCAATTTTTATAAAGGATGATTGTTAAAGAGTGGTATTTTTTGATTTACTACTATTTTAATGTGGTTCATAACTAATCTTTATGGTTTTTTGGGTTTCATTTAATGTTTATTTAGGTGAGTCATTTTTTTTAAATTATAATATATTATTGATATATCTTTCACCTGCACTATTGGTTAAATAATATAAAGTTAGTAATAATTTGATTAGGAAGAAATATGGAATTTATAGTGAAGATGATTCTATATTTAATTATAATTTTAATTGAAAGGATGATATGGTTGCTGGGTTTATATCATTTTTTTTTGGAAACTCATTCATTATTGCGGAAAAATTTCTTTAATTTTTATAAATTTTCGTTTTATATGTATAAATGTATCCTACTATTAATTACCTTTGGGTTCATTGATGTGTTGGGGGTGTCCAGGTTTGGTTTGGATCCTGAACCCTACACATGGGGTGAAAAATTTCTTGTGAATGGTTAGTGTAAACCATCTATGGAATAAAACATGGTTAGATAATACAATGAATGGTTGTTCAGTATAGATCTATAGTCCACATGGTTCGAGTGAAGCATTTGATTTGGGGCGAACGACCATATAGAAATGTATTCAATTTTGACCGTGGAGTTTTTCATTGTTTCTGCATGGTTATTCAACATGTTCATGGAAATCATCTAGGGTGACCTCCCTACAACAAAGCATGCACATTAGGTGCATGGATTGAAAAATATGCAACGAACCCATGTGAACCTATATTTTGGGTGAAATTATATAAATCACACTAATTAAACAATATTTCTAATGTGAATTTCTTATTCTAATCATGAAAAATATCCTTGATATTTTGAGATCCTTCATGATGGATAAAGTCAGAATTGAGGTATATTCTTTGTCTAATCTTTTATTAAAGTGCAACTCATCTTCTTGGATCAGCATTAGTGAGTTATAAATTAATTTTACGTCATTTTTCATCTGGTTTGATATCTGCTGTTCTATTTAGATGCATGTAAATTTTCTCAATTATTAGGTTCTTTGTCTATTAATTGAATTTCTCACGATCTAAGTCTAATAAATAGATTTTATTGGAGAAGTTATCCACTACAAACCTATGGTTGGTAGTCATGTGCCTCTTGATTAATGTCTAAGTGTTATATATACAATGTTTTTATATGCACCCAATTCTTAGGTGGTGCATTGAAAAGAACTTAGACCATTGAAATAAATTTTTAGGCATGGATTATGTAATTTAAGATCCCATAAAATAATGGATATAGGTTTAGAACCATAAAATTGGAACCACCCCTTTGGGAACGTTTTGAGTTTAATTGGTCCATTATGATGGCATATTAATTTTTGATACCATTGAGGTGTTCCCCTAACCTCCTGTCAGGGGAAGTTAATATTGAATTTTGAATTGATTCCATGAATTTAAATGCAAAATGAACTGAAATATTAATTTTACATTGTAATTGATATTGATTAAAAGATGGGTATCAGTGACCAAGTCCCTAGGATCTTTCCATTGAATTGATAATTTAATCTTTAGTTTCTCTTAATATTGAAATTCCCATTTAAGATAATTTAATGTACTAATCCTTCTATTCATAGACATGCTTGAGTCACCTTTTGATCATAGATTTAATTGAAATGTTCTTAGTGATGACATTGACATGTTTAAGGAAAATAGTTAAATGGTAATGAATTGGTTAAATTTTTTTATACCTTATGTGACACATAGATTTATATAAAATTCCATGGATATAATCAATTTGGTTATACATTGTTAATTCCCAGGTGATAAATGGACTCCATATACGGACTTCCAAGGATAGAATCATGGGGTGGAAATATTTTCCAATTGATACATTGAATACCATATGAATTGATAAGGATGGTCTCAAAGGTAATTTTATCTTCATGCTATGGTTGATACATGGGACCCTCTAGTGGACCACCAAAGACGGACTGAAATGGTAGAGATGTATACCAAACCTACAATGATATCAGTGTTCTTGATAGGTTCTCCATTGATGGTCTTGTGGGGTGTTGTTTTATATTATACGTGGAGCTATACCTATATTCCAAATTAGGAATTCCAAGGATTATCACATGTTCCTAAATGAATAATTAATTAAATGAGTTATATGATGTGCCTTGCAATAAAACTTATGTGCTTGGATTCGGTACTTGTTTATAAATTATGGATGGTCTATTTAGGAATCTGTTTTTCTTGTTATCATGGGGATACTAAGAATTATTCTCAATCTTTAGACAAACATACTAAATGTATTTGAATTGTTAAATTATCTAGTTATAAATAAAAACCATGACATTATAGTGTATGTATGAACCCAAAATTTTATTAATGGAATATTTAAATTATTATAATTATGTTATACGGTAAGAAAGACATACTTAATATTTTACAGACTAATGAAAAGAAAATTCTCAAAAATGAATAATGAAATAAGTAATTTTTAAATAAGTTAAGTATTTTTTATCGATGGAATACTAATTTGACCCTTAAAATAGTTAAATGATTATTAGGAATAGTAATCCTGCCAATAAAACTGTAAATCACCTATGAAAATATAAATAAAATATATTCATCAAATAGATTAAAATATTATACAATTATATCATTGTATATGTAAATAAATATTTGAAAACCAATAAATTAAGTGTTAGTATCTTTTATAAGACATAAATTTCATTTACCATTTTACAATTGATTTAATGATTTAAAATAAAATTTAAATTCAAAAAATATAATCATAAATTAATATTTTATTTTATTATCATCATATAATGTTATTAGATATTAATTAATTTTTTAAAGCGTCATAAAATCATTTAAAATTATAAAATATGTATTTTTTGAATAAATGATTAATTTAATTAAAAATTAAATTTATCAAATTTAGAAAATTATTTATATAAAATGAGGCACATTTTCTAATTCATGATGTCATAATTATCCAATTGATATTTTTGGTAATATTTTAAAATACATTGATTATTAGGTGAACAGTAAAAATACAATTCTGCACATAACTAGTGTAACTTAAATATAATCATTTATGATTTATTATTGTAATAATGATGTAAATAACATTAATTAAGGACGTTATATATTTAATTTCATTAATGAATCATTAAAAATAAATAAACTGAATTTTTAGACCTATAGTGAACCTTCCAAAACCTAATGTAAGATGTTCTTCCTTAAAATATCAATTTCACATTCTTTCTAATATTATTTTTTATAAATTTTTTAATTATAATTATAAATGTGTTTTAAAGTATATAAATAATCATATTATATTAATATAATATTTTTATTGTTAAAAAACAACTATTACAAGTATAACATTTGATATATTATTTTATTTAATATTTTATTCTAAGAATATCCTTCTCCTAAATTATAAAAAAACTCATCTCCCTTACCTTGAGAAAAACATACCACCCATTAATAATCCTAATATCTACCCAAATCATATATCTAAATCCTCTTAGAATACTTGGGTTTGTTCTGGAGCAATCCACTCCAATCACCAACAGAGTTCTTATATCGTGTAACGGAAGCCACACCGAGGAAAGAGTAAGTCTCTATTAACTCGTCCCTCTTTTATTTTTGTCCTTATTCTTTCACCAATTCCTTTAAAAACATTATTCTATAAAAATTAATTTTTTATTTGTTTAATATTATATTAATTATATTAACCTAATAAATGTATCATATTTATATATGGCATATATAAATTTATTACTCCCTTTTCCCACTCTTTCAAGAACATCCTTTTAAATTTCAGTTAACCGCCTATATATTCATTTCCAAGACAATTATTATTATAAAAATCATGTATGAGAAGTAAAAATTATATATAAAATATTAATATGTAATAACATAAAATCTATGAATACCTATTTAATTATACTAATGCATTAATTACAATTAATAAAAATATAAAAATCATTTTAATATGTATTTTTAACTAAAATATGATATAAGAAATGCTACAATTTCATCAACATAAATTATTAAATATAATAAAATGATTATAACAAGCAAACATTTTTATAAAATTACTATAACTATCCATTTTATTATTTTTTTAGTTAAGATAATTTTATTATTCAGAATTTAGAAAAGTGGGGAAATCAAGAAGGAATTAAGGTAAGTGGAATCCCAATCCAAACTCAATTTCCTTGGGTTTTCCCACTTTTTAACCAATTTTAGTCATTATATTCCTTTAATTATCCTCAAATATCATTTCTTTATTCCTAATTTTTTTATAGGATTTAAAAGATTTTTACGTGATGATATAGAAATCAAAATGTTTTCCAAAAGAACTCTTCTTTAAAAAAATGAACCTTTTACTTTTCTTAAGATTTGTTCTTCTTCCCTCATGATCTATGGATCTTTTATCAAGTATGTTATTCCATATTTCTTTTAGGAGCCCCAATGTTTATTAATGAATGTATTATTTTTGAAATGAAACCCATTCTTTTCCATGGGTTATTTTATGTTCATTATTGATATATATTTTATGTGACATGCATCATAATGTAAATTTTATGATGTGATATGTATGCCTTGAATTATATAGTTCTTCAATGAATTGGGTAATTTGATATATGTCATCATAAAATGTGATATACATGTGAACATGATGCTATATTTTTTCACAACTATGTCTTATATTTGACCCCAAACACAGGATGTTTTATTTTTATGCATTTAAACATTCCATGCATTAATCTAATGTTCCCACTCGTGATTATTATGATGATGTTATGTTGATGATTATTATCACCCAGGTTTTATGTTTTTTACTCCTCCACTTACTGGGCCATTATCTCGCACCTTATTTTGATGTATATCCTTTGGTGAATACATGTATTAAGGAGAACACTATGGCTGGTAAGAAGCTTAAGAAGAAATAATTAAATAAATGTTTATGTTTTATTATTTAAACCTTATGTATGTTCATAATTTTTTCATGAAACTAAACCTTGGGATCATAGATTTTTAGCACTATTGTGATTTTTATCTTTAAAATTATGCAATGGTATCTTAAGAAAAACCAGGGTTCCTATAGTTGGTATCGAATCATGTTTTAGTTAATTTAGGAATTATGATAAGAGAACCATAGTGAAAACCCATAGTATGATACTTTGTATATGTAAGCACCTAAAAATTTTTGTTTTAGAAAATGATAAACATACGGATCCCACAAGATATGCCTTTAATGTTAATTTCACTAATGAATATATTATTTATTCATGAATTAATGAATTATACTTAGTTAATACCATTTATATTTTAGAAATTATTGGGATCTAGGAAAAATTAGGCCATCAACCCATGATTGGGACAATGTAGAGATTTATTGAAGGACATACCTCATTCCTTATGAAGCAATGTTTAAAATTTCAGGGTGATGGTTACCCAATTATCTAATGATATGAAAAATAAACTAAAAAAAATTGGAGATTTCTCCTTCCAAAAAGGAAGAGAAACTATTTGTTATGTCTTTTATGTGGAAATAACCACATAAATTATGTAGTTTTTTATCTACTAGTCATGGAACAGTGGCTCAACTCAATGGAGTATATTTTTTCTGTACTTTTCTATTCTAATAATTAGAAGGTTTATATGTCCATTAATTATCATGATGGAGATGTCAATAAATGGTGGGTGTTGATTAAAAGCACCAAAACAAAAGAATAAATTGGAGAGATAGAATGGGAGGACATTAAGATAATGTTTCTTAACAAAATTTCAACTCATAGTCTTTATACAATGAGGGATAGAGAATTAATAAAGCCAAATCAAAAGGAAGTTGAATCTATCATGGAAAATGATGAAAATTTCTTGGGGATTTCAAGGTATGATTCAGGTTTTGTTATATCAAAGATGGTAAAATAAATACATTATTTAGGGTTTTAAAACCTCACCATCAAAAGCCTCAAGTTATTCATGATTTTTCGGAGTTATGAATATGTTTTTCTATGTGCTCTCAAAGTGGAGATAGAGTTTTGATATTGGTTCCATGAATATTTAGGTAATAAACGAATGATGGAGTTTCAAGATGGGGGATATAATTAAAATGGTGGAAAAAACCTCAACCACCCACATGTCAATAATGTGAGAAGAAGTATCATTGGAAGTCGTTCTAAGTTTTTAGAAATGATATAAGTGTGGGAGATAAGTCCACAATGCTCCTGAATGTCCAAAATAAATGAGGAAGATGGAAAATGTGGTCGAAGAAATGTGAGAACAACCTATAGTGGAAAGCATCAACTGCCGGGGGTATGGGGACTATTTATGCTAGTGCACTAATCCTAGAGTTCTTGAGGGTAATCAGCTTTAGCAGACACAAATTCCACAAGAGTAGGGGAAATCTTATGTCATCACTAATGTTTTTGTGGATCATGATAATGAAGTGGTGATAGGTACATTTTTTATTCATTTAAGAATAGTGAATTGTCTATCTGATTCTGGTTCCAGACATTCATTCATATCATTAGAGTTTATTAGAAAAATTGAAACACCCCTCAGAATACAGAGGATGAGTTTTCTATGAGAGTATACAACATTTAAATTATTGAATCCTCATTATATAACTGACCCAATTACTATCTGTGGAATGAACATCCCATAAAATCTACTTATACTTCCTTTGGTAGAGTTTGATTCTATATTAGGGATGAATTTTCTATATTTATACAAATCCAATATCAACATCCAAGAAAGGGGATAACTATTCACATCTTGAGGAATCCTTCGAGTTTATAAATGTGTATGGAGGATGATAAATATAATTCAAGAATCATTATCTCATGTGTTGATATTATTGGCTTATGAGTAATAATATCTTACTCAAATGATTAATAGGAAGGATAGAATCATTCTCGAAGACATGTCCATTCTGATAAAATATACTGATGTGTTCCCGGAATAAATTCTTGGTCTTCCCCATGAAAGAGAGTTTGAGTCCTATATTGATCTTATTCTTTTATCACTTCTTATATAGATGAAACCTTATATTATGGCCACCATTTAGTTAGAATAACAGAAGATATAATAACAATTGAATTTTTAGAAGGAAATTATATGCCCGAGTGATTCACGATGTGGTGAACCAATCATCTTAGTCATAAATAAGGATGGATCATTGAGAATTTTTATTTATTTTCTTGAGATCAATACATTCATGATACAGAAAAAGTATCCCTTTCAAGGGAAAGAAGACTTTTTTGATCGACTGAATGTGTCCAAGAATTTCTCTATGGTGGACCTTCATTCAGGATATCTCCAATTAAAAATGGGGAAGGAAGATATTACAATAAACAAAATTTTAGATGAGGTACATACACTATGAGTTAATATTGATTTCTATAAACTCACTAATGATATTTAAATATTCATTGAAATAATTAATATATTCTTTGCAGATTAAATAGACAAATTTGTGGTAGCCTTTATTTATTATTGTCTAATGTACTCTAATAGAAATGGGGAACATGTTGAGAATTTGAATACCATGATAAAAACATTACGAAGGGATAAATGTAATACCTATTATAATAAATTTTATTTCTAGATGGAGGAAGTATCATTCTTGGGGCATGTTATCACTAGAAAAGGAATATCTTTGGATCCTACCAAGACACAATCAATTGAAGAGTGTCCCAGAACAACATTTTTAATAGAGATCCATATTTTCCATATTCTTGCTAGTTATTAATAACGATTTATAATAACTTCTCAATATTTTAAAACCCTTTAACCATGGTGACTCAGAATGGAGAAAAGTTTTTCTAGACAAGTGAATGTGAATACTTCTTCAATAAATTAAAAAATTGGCTTATCACTGCTCTTGTACTCACACATCCAAGAGGTTTGGATCTCTTTGTGGTATACAATGTATCTTAAAAAAAGGTGTTATGATGTTTAATGAGGAATAATAATAAGTGATATCATATGGATCAAATAATTTTAAACATGACGACACAAACTATCCCACACATGATTTGGAGTACGTGGATGTGATCTTTGCATTTCAAATCTAGTGACATTATCTATATGTGGAAAGGTGTGAAATATATACTTATCATAAGCCCCTAAAAAATATATTCTGATAGAAGGATCTAAATATACACTAGTAATGACATTTATAGCTCATCCACGATTATGACTTCTCAACCAACTACCATGTGTTAAAAGTGAATAATGTGGAATATTCTCTATATAGAAAGGATACTATTTCATTATCAATGATGAAAATTGAGAAGAATCCAATATTCATAGATTTTCAATGGATTTACATGGAAATAATTAAGGAATAATCATCATCAATCATTTGACAAATGATTGTTCAACCATCCCTCATGGTAAAAATAAAGTATGGTTAAATAAATTATATGGAAATTTAGAAAATTGTGGACACTATGAGAAAGGATAAATCATCATAGATCAAAATTGATAAGTAATGAGATGTAAAACATGGGTTATGACTCTGTGCAACATATGATCCAGAGATAAAGTATGATCTTCTAAATGTCACACATAACTCATCCTTCTCTAATCACCTAGGGAGTATAAATATGTATCAGGAACTCTAAGAGAATTATTAAAGGTACAATATGAATAAGGTGATCGATGAAAATACCTCAATGTGCATGTTATGTTAGTACGTGAAGACTGAATGACAAAAGTATTATGGGAAAATGCAACCACTACCCATACCAATTGGGAAATGGGAAAATGTCACCCTAAAATTTGTCACTATAACTACGAAGACTTCTAGAGAAAACAATTATAAATTGGTTTTTGTGGATCATCTTTCAAAGACAACTAACATTATCAAAATTTAAGAGGACTTCTCACTGGATCAACTTTCGGGGATTTATATGAGAGAAGTCGAAAGGATTCATGGAGTAACACTATTGATTGTATCCTATCGACATATGAGAGTTACCTTGATGTTCTATAAGATTCACCAACATGCTCCAAACACTGATATGAACTTTATTATTTCTTATCATCCCTAAATTGATGGCCAATCTAAGTGAATTGTGTAGGAAATGGAAGGCATGTCGAGGTCATGTTTCATGTACATGAAAATAGGATGAGACAAACATATACACTTGGATGAGTTTTCTTGCAACAAGAATTTCCATACAAGAATCCAAATAGATCCATATGAATCCCTTTACAAGAAACGATATAGAACACTAACAGGTTGGGATGAAGTTGGGGAACATAACTAGCTAGGACTTGGAATGGAAAAATAAATAGTGGAAAAGGTGAAACCCATTTAGTATCACATTAATTTAGAACAATGATGAAAAAAGAGATCTTTAGAAATTCATTGATAGTGGCTTGAGTTTAAGGATAGAGACATGGTATTGCTCTAAATAACTATATGGAATATGATCATGCAATTTTGGGAAGAAAGGAAAGTTGAGTCCTAGGTACATAGGTCCCTTCGAGATCCTTAATCATGTCAAAGTTGTGGCATATTGACTAACACTTCCACCCTCCATGTATTAATTACACGATGCACTCCATGTATCTCTCTTGAGGATATATATTAAAAATCCATATCATGTAATGAATCCATAGCTGGTACAATTTGAAAATCAACTCTCTTATGAGGAGTATCCGGTGAAGATCTTAAACTATAGAGATAACGTTCTATACAATAAAACTACTATCCTATTCAAAGTAATATAGTTGAACCATAATTATTAAGAGGAAACATGTGAACCATAGGAAGAAATGAAGGAGATGTACCCACACTTGTTTTTACCATAGTATGTAAAATGAAATGTTTCTGGATAACTTTCATAAGGGGGGAAGAATTCTACAACCCATAATTTTATCAATGGTATCCTTCCCTTATTATAATTATGGTATATGTTATTAAACACATTCCTATAATATAAAGTCCAATATAAATCAACATTCTCCTAAATGAAGAATGAAATAATTTATATTTAATAAAATTAAGGAACCTATACCAATTGAATAGTAACTGGACCCTTAGAATAGTAACATGACCCTTAGTAATTGTAATCCCACCAATAGAATATTAAAATCACCTATAATGGTTTAAGTAAAATTTCTTTATCTTAATAATGAATATATGATATAATTATAACACAGTATATGTAAATAAATTTTTAAAAACAATAAATTAAGTGATAATTTTTATTATAAAACCTAAATGTTTATTTACAATTTATGAATTGATGTAAAATTTAAACGAAATTTTATATTCCTAAAATAGAATCTGAAATTATTATTTTATTTCCTTGTGATTATAATATGATTCAATTAAAACATTGATAATTTTTCAATGTGTCATAAAATGAGTTATAATTTTAAAATCATATTTTTTTAATAAATGATGATTATAATTAAAAATTATGATTTATATATTTAAAAATTTATTTTCAAAAAAGGATACCATTTTTTAAAACATAATTTTAAAATTATTTAATGGTGATTTGTTGGTAATTTTCTAAAATACATTGATTTTCAAGTGAAGAGTAAAAATACAGTGTTTTCACATAACTTGTGTAAATTAAATTTCATCATTCAGATTTTTTAGTGAGATAATGATTTATATAACATGAAGTTATGATTTAGTATATTTAATTTCATAATTTATTCATTAAAAATCAATAAAATCTATTTTTAATCATTTAGAGATCATGGAAAAACCTAAAGTCAAAAGTTATTCCTTAAAATATAAATTTTTCTTTCCTTCCACTTTCATTTCTAATAAATAATTTAATTAAAATTATAATGGTGTTTTATAGTCTATAACTAATAATATTATATTAATATATATTTTTCATTGTCAAACAGAACTATTAAAGGTCTATCTTTTGATATATTATTATATTTATTATTTTATTCTAAAAATACCATTCTCCACAAGTATAATTAACAACTCTCAAACCCCTTAGAAAACAACTCATCACACCCATTCATAAGCCTAAAATCTTCACAAATCCACCCCATCAATACAATTTGAATACTTAAGGATGTTCTATTTGAATCCACTCCAATCACCAAGGGAGTTATTGTATCGTGCATTAGAAGCCACATAGAAGAAAGAGTAAGTCTCTCTTAACTCTTCCCTCTTTTCTTCTTCTCCTTCTTCATTTAAAAATTCCTATCAAAACCAAGTACTATAAAAATATATTATATGTTAATTTAACATTAAATTAATAGTGTTAACCTACTACAATTATCATATATTTGAACTATAAAAATATGTGACTTTCTTTTCCTTCTCTTTCAACAAATTCCCGTTTAAGGTTTGGTAACCACCTACAAATTCATTTCCAAGATAATTTTTATAACCAACATCATTGATGGGAATAATACATTATTTATAATATATTAATATGTAATTAAAACTAATCTATAAATTATATTTAATAAAATAGAGATATCGTTATAACACAAAAAATAATTTATAAAAATATTATATCAAAAGGAATCAATTTCATTAATTGAAATTAATAAATATTATAAAATGATTATAACAAATAAATATATTTATAAAATTAATCTAATTTTCATCTAGATTATTATTTTAGAAAACATATATTTATTATTAAGGATGTGGAAAAGTGAGGAAATTAAGCTTGAATTAAGGTATGTGGGTTCTCAACCCCAGCACAATTTCAATTTGTTTTACCAATTTAAAAACAATTTCTTTTTTAATTTTAATTTAATGATACTTATATATAATTTATTTATTATCGTCATTCATTTTGTAGGATATAAATGATTTATACTTGAGTTTATGACAATAAAAATGTTTCCAAAAAAAATTGTCGTTCTAAAAACACACATTTTACTTCTATTGATATTGTTTCTTCTTCACCCAATATTTATAATTCCTATACCAATTATGAATGTCCGCTTTTTTTTGTTACCCAAATTCTTATTAATGAATTTATTATTTGTGAAATGAATCTCATCAATTTCCAAGAGTTATTTTATGTCCAATATTGATGTACATTCTATGAGGCATGCATAAAAATGTAAATGTTATGATGTGATGGTTATGCTCAGAATGATAAAGAACATGTAAATGTTGTGATGTGAAGGGTGTAACCAAAATTATATATAACTCAAATTAATTGGGTAATGTGTTGTATCTAATGAGAAAAACTGAAATTTACACCAACATGATACTGGTTTTGTTCACAACAATGTGTGGTTTTTGACCAAAAAGACATTATGTTTTATTTTTATGCATTGAAACAATCCATGATTTTATTTATTGCCTCCACTAAATACTATTATGATGTTTTTATAATGATGATTATTCTCACCAATGCTTCATGTCTCTAACTCACCAACTTTCTATGATTTTATCACATACCTTATTTTTAAATATATATTCATGTGAATAATTAAACCAAGGATAACATGAGGGCCAATAAGAAGATAGAGAAAAAAATTAAATATATGATTATGTATGATTGTATAGATGTTATAAATATTCATAATTTTCCCAAGACACTAAACCATTGGATCTTGGATTATTAGAACTATTATGTTTTTTATCTTGAAAATGATGTTATAGTCATCTATGAAAAAGTTGGGTCACTATAAGATATTAACATTTATAACATACTTCATATCTTAGATTGTTGTTTGCACATGGTAATCATTATATTCTCAATTACTATATAGAAGTAGACCATGGGTGGTTTCCGACTATAATTATGTACCACACCCTATTCGGTTCACCTTTGGAACAGAAAAGGACTATATGACTATATGTATGGATAATGGAATGTGCCCAACTATATGTTATTGATTGCTTCTTAGGAGTATGGGATCATGAGACCAAGATGAAGATTGTGATGATAGCTGGGTTACTTTTGGCCTTTTTTTACATTTTAGTCATGTATTTTATTGATGTTATGTATGCAGGTTTTGGATATTTTTTAGATACATATGACATATATCATCATCATTTTGTATTATACTCTTTTTGGTATTGTTTGTTGTATCTATTCATGCCATTTACCTATTTTATATATGATTTAAAGCTTACGCTAATTATCTGTTTTTGATATTCCACTATTCTACTCTCTAGTTATGATAACATAGTCTCCACATGGATAAACCTAGGCCCTTGCAACTAGTTGGTAGCCTCTAGTGTTTTGGGAAATGTGATTGAGGATATGTGGCCAACTGGGGTTGGGAAAATATTAAGTGGATTACAGGCCCAGGAAGTTACAATGTTGTACCAAAGGGAATTATTTTTTGGTTGAATTTGTTATTATGTGACTATGTAAACGGATTGGATGGAATTGTAATTTGGTATTGAGGTGTGCCTAGGCATAGCATACCCCAACTATGGAAATATCCAAACTACCTCAAATTAAATAGCTATTTCTTAATTTTGACTACTACATTTGATTTGATTCCATCATTGGGTGATGAACATAAATTGTTGTGTTAATATTGATATGATTGTTGGTTCTATTTTGTTTCTACCTGATGGTATAAGGGCATTAAATCTCATACGTCATTTTTTCACATTACAGGAACCACATTCCATGAATTATATCATTCCATTTAGGATGCATTACATTTTTCATGTTGTCGTGAAAGGTTCTATGATATATACAACTGCTATCTTGATAGGTATTATGGAATGTGTTATATTTTAGATTAGATGGGTACCACATTTTGATTCATAAGGTGTATGGGTCCTTATGGATCATTACTTGGTTCACCATCGGTTCAAACATTTAAAATTAATGGTGATATCTTATGAAATGAGTATGAATTCCAATGAGAATGAATTTATGAATTCATGTGGAGATGAAATGGAAAATTAAATTCCTATAGCCGAGGAAATGAACCAGACCAAACAATATTAGAGGGATATACATATTATATGTTGCTTTTATATGATCTGTATGACACTCTGAACAAAATCCGAGAGAGGTAATATGGGTGTGTTTCATATATAAGGATTTTTGTACCTATTATATTTTTGTATTTTCACTGTTGAGTTGTTATAATTGATAATGGTCTTTAACTGAAGTGTGTTCCTAGAATTTTTTGAGGTAGGTCACCATGATGTCCTATAGTTGTGCACAAAGAGCATGGATGTGATCATGATCCAAAGGTTTTGTGTCATGGGATAATAGTGGATCCTATAGTACTTAATGATATGGAACTAGTATTTGTACCCAACTCATGTGCTGAGGATAAGTATCATGAGAAATTTGTGGGATTTTTTGCAGACCATTCTGGGAGCACTATGACCTGCCCCGACTATAGGAGAGTTGATGCATACATTCCAACAACAACATTTCTCATGTATTTCGGTGGATCGAGTAGCATAGGCCACATAGTTATGAATATGGTCCATTATACCTATCATTAAACAATTTGATATGGCTCCTGAGATGCAGGTAATGCTTGATAAGTATATGCTATAGGATTTTTTCAAGAGATTGTGGGCTATTATACCTCAGGTGGAATTTCATCAGTAGATGTATTTGAGGAATTTTCATAAATAATTCTATAAACACTACGTTCCAGAAAATTTGTATAAGGCCCCAGCCTTAAAGCTTACTTAATATTTAATTAAATGAATAATTCGCATTGAGGATATTTTCAGGTTTAGAGTTTTAGAGAATTAGAACATAACTATTACATCTCAAAAGATTATAAAGTAGACACTTCTACTAAGTTTCCATAATAAAATAACTCTTAAAAAGAAACATGTCTAGTTCCATGTTTTATATAGAATGAAATTCCCTTGATCCCATCCTTGACCTTATTCCACATTAAGTCTTGTGAAAAACATTTCAAAAAAACTTGGGGTGAGCATAAAAATCTCAGTAAGGTATACAAAAAGAATGAAAACTGTTAGTTTTTCAAACATCAAATAAACCATATATACTTTATCAAAGTAATACCTTCACCTTCATGAAGTAGTAAAAAAATCTTCACTGAATAAAATATCATTATTTACCTTTTTGTAACCGAAGGATTACCATAAAACCCATATAAAGAACTCATAACATATATAAAGGTAACTTGGGACATATACATACTTAAGTGGAATATCCATATGGTCGACTTCCACACATATCACTTAATGGAATAGCCATACGGCCAACTTCCATACATACTTAATGGAATAGTCATACGGCCGACTTCCATACCCAATTCATTAGAGGTTATAACGTAACCACCCATCCTGGTATTCACGGCACCACCCGTCATATGGTTTATCACGTAACCACCCGTCAAATGTCCAAGTACCAATATAAAATCATAAAACATAAAACCAATATAAAGGAATGATAACATTTCCACATTTCAATCACAATATATCATAATAAAATCCTTTATCAAAACCATTTTCAATACCAAAATACATAAAAGAGTATATGGTATTTATTTTTTTAAAAAAACATTACGGCTTGTTGAGGAAGCCAAAGACCAAATAATGCTCGCGGCGGCAGAAAAGGTCGTTGTCACCGCGTACGTAAAAAAAACATTCCGTTTTGTCGTTTAGTAAAACGCTTCGTAGAAAAATATTTCTTTTGTATAAAAGTAAAAGTCAAAGGGGTTTATACACCGTATAAAAGAAAGTTGTGTATAAAAGGAAATATGCCTCAATGAAAGGAGATTGAGACGAAGTCCCTTACCTTGGGTCCGACTTAACTCGATAGTTCTTTAACGTCCTGAATAATAAACTTGAGTTAATATATACTTGATTAAGAACCTTTTTAAAGTTCATTATTCCTTTTATATCACTTATTTTCCATGTTAGAAACATTATGTAACCATTTAAGTTAATAATGTTTGTTTTGTCGATATTTGGTTCTTAAGTCGAAAGTGGACTTCTTACAATTACATGTTGTTCGTGTGGTAAAGGTTCTTTATATCCAGAATGACATTCCTGATTTGGATATCATATATATCATATATATCCAGAATATACATGTATTTATAATATTATATAATCATTTAGAGGTAAGAAATGAAATGCGCCATTCATGGAGATGGTAAGTCGTACGTACGAATGAACGCTACTTTCATTTCTTTGTCATATTAATGGAATTAAAACTAAATGAGAGGTATGTATATTTTAATTCCAGAATTATATTCATCATTTATATGTATCATTCATTATATATATCCATTATATACATGTACTTTTAATAGTACATTACATTTGGGGATAAGAAATGAAATGCACTGTTCATGGAGACGGTAAGTCGTACGTACGCATTAACGCTACTTTCATTTCTATCTCATACTTTAATGGAAAGAAATAATAATGATGTATAGGTATATTATAATTCCAGTATAACATCATATATAATAACTTTAAATCCATCCTTTACACGTCCCACATATGGCATTAACGAATCACATCACTTTTGAGGGGGCGGTAGTCCGCACTTCCTTAAATCAAGATATCGTGTTTACTAATAATGGAATCATAAAGGTATTCCCAAAATGAAAAATATAGAAGCTTAAGGAAAACATAAACATATTATATATCATATATAAATATAGTTTCATCTTAATTTCCACCTTTTATGGTGTTAAAATAATGTTGAACAATCATCGTTTCGGGAGGCATAAATTCGCCATCCACGGAAACTGTATGTTCGTTAACCATTAGATGTAGGTGTGTGTAACTGTAGCTCGAATACTTATTGTAACAACATCCTAGTATATTTAGGATATTGTAGTTGTTACAAAAGAAAATAATAAAAATAGTTTAGGGGGTTGGATAAGAAAAATAAAACAAAAGGCTCAAAAGAAGACATTACCTTAAAATCGGGTAACTCCCTTTGGTTTGATCTCAAACGCTTCCTTAGGAAGCCTTCTGCCAACAGTGAGGCTTCAAGGAGTAATAGTGGGATGTGGAGAGCCAAAATGGGCAGGGTTTGGCCAAGCCAAAGGCTTTGAGAGTGTGGGTAAGGAGGTAGAGGTGGGGGCCTTTTATAAGAGGAGAGGAGGGGCACTCTTGGAATGTAAAGAAAAGTCACTTTATTTTAAAATGGTATTCGGATTTAAGAGGTCCCAAATTGATATAATTCGAGGATAAGGTGATAAGGGTTATAAATACACTCATCAAATAGGTTTTGGACATGTTTAGGTCTTAGATATTACATTATCTTTCCATTTTATTTAAATCGTTATATAATGAGGTCATCGCTGCATCATCATGATGTCATAAATAAGTTAATTTATTTAATGTCTAAAAATTATAAAAAAAAATACAATTATGTAGGAAATCTTTTTATCTTTCTAATGAATATTTATAGTCCAAAATCTGACTTGTATAACCCCATGTAAAAATTGTATTAGTAAAACATCTCATGTCTGTGTCATTTTTACTTTGACATTAAATAAAAAGTTATTTATGTCATTTCCCAAACAAGTGACTCCATGGGGTCCCCAAGTTGACCCATGGATTTTCATGGTCTTCCATGACACATAAAATAAGGGTAGGACATGTGTCATGCTCATCTCATATTATTAAAACATTATTTTTACCTAAAACTACAATAATTACCTCTAATCGCGATTAAAAACTTAATAAGTTACTATTCACCAAAAAATTATTTTAATCTCATTGAACCACATTTTACTTCTTAATGACAACCATGTATGTCGGATTTTTGAAATTAAAAACACAGAAGTGGTAAAATTTCATTTAAACGAAAAATCATTTTTTATAAGTACCACTTAGTGGTTTCACTATTCATCAAAAATTGAAGTTTTTTAGAAAAATACCAAAAATTCATCCTAAGCTATATTTGATATTCCGAATTCAAAAATGAAGTCCATTTTACAAAATTCACAACATATACATTTCATTAATTAATTTAATAAGTAATTCCCGCTGTCAGAGCAAATAGCGTGTTTTTATGAAACAATAAGTATCAAAAGATTGACACTAGTTTAAGTCTGATTTTAAGGTGAAATTAATTCCGAAGACCACTATTGGATTTAATGGTAAAAATATATTCTAATTTCACTTTAAAACCAATTTTAAAGATAATCTAATCATATAAATAAATTAGATAAAAAGAGGATTTGAATTAAAATACAACATTTTACACTATTCAATAAAAATGAACTTTATCGGAAAAATACCAAAAATTTACACAAAGTAAATTTTGATGTCCCGATTCTAAAGAAGTGTTATATTTGGTCCAATAGAATTTATAAGATTGATCAAAACTATATTTAATGACGGTTCGCCGTCAGAAGGTGATAAGTGATCCCTTAGTGAAAATTAGGGTATAAATGCCTAAAATTGAATTCTTTTCGTATTTTAAGCCTTTATCCTTTATTAGATAAATGTAAAAACATTTAAAAAACATATATAATCATATTTTAGTTATTTAAATCCATTCCCGCCAGTACAACGGCTACGTGTTAACTAACATTTAAAATAATATTATTTTATTACTAGTGTGGAACGTAAGTTTTCAATGAAACTCATCGTTGCGTATCGAGTACGCTATCGAACATAGAAACCCCTTTTAATTAAAACTAATATTTAATTCGTAAATATTAATAAATATAAAAATTCTTTATTCTTTATTTACCTGGGATGTTACATCCTTCCCCCCTTTTGGGAATTGTGTCCTCGCAATTGTATTCCCTTATCAAAATAAGTGGGGGTATTTATCCCTCATAGCATTTTCAGATTCCCACATTGCCTCTTCAATCACATGGTTTTTTCCACAAAACCATTACCTGATGAATCACCTTATTTCGTAACACCTGCTCCCTATGGTCAAGAATCTGGACTAGTTGTTCTTCATAAGATAGGTTCTCCTCCAGCTGAACTATCTCTGGACTCAAAACATGAGATGGATCCGGCATATACTTCCTCAACATCGAAACATGAAAAACATTGTGTACCTGAGATAAACTCGGAGGTAATGCCACTCTGTATGCAACTGATCCAACTCTCTCCAGAATTTCATATGGTCCAATGAACCTTGGACTCAACATTCCTTTCTTACCAAATCGCATCACACTTTTCCATGGAGAAACCATGGGAAAAACATGATCACCTACCTTGAAAGATAGATCCTCCATCCGGTTATCCGCATAACTCTTCTGCCTGTTGTGAGCTGTTCTCATGTGCTTCTGAATCAACTGAACGTTTTCTGCCATCTCTTCTACCAATTCTGGTCCCATCAGCTTCCTTTCACCCACTTCATCCCACAATGCTGGAGTTCGACACCGCTTCCCATATAATGCCTCAAATGGTGCCATCTGTATACTGGAATGAAATCTTTTTTTATAAGAAAACTCAACCAAAGAAAGATGTTGGTCCCAACATCCCTGATAATCCATCTAACAAGCTCGTAGCATATCCTCCAAGGTCTGAATTGTTCGTTCTGACTGCCCATCTGATTGAGGATGAAAAGATGTACTAAAATTTAACTCAGTACCCAACGACTTCTAAAGGCCTTTCCAAAAGTTAGAAGTAAACATGGGATCACGGACATAAACAATGGAGAGAGGAACTCCATGTAACCTGACTATCTCTTTAAGATACAAATGGGAAAGTTGATCTAGGGAAAAAGTATCTCGTATAGCAAGTAAATGAGAAGATTTAGTCAAGCGATCAACAATATCCCAGATTGCATTATTACCTCGAGATGTCCTCGGTAATCCCACAACAAAGTCCATGGATATGTTTTCCCATTTCCACTCTGACACTGGTAAAGGATGAAGCATCCCTTTAGGTAACTGCCGCTCTGCTTTAACCTGCTGACAAGTCAAACACTTCATAGTAAAATCAGCAATATCTCTTTTCATTCCATCCCACCAGTAATACTCCCGCAGATCTCTGTACATCTTAGTACTGCCAGGATGAACTGAAAACGGGGAACTATGAGCCTCACATAACAACTCATTCTTCAACTGTGAATCACAAGGCACACATAATCTCTTACCAAAAATCAAAACACAATCATTATCAGTGTTGAATTTAGGCAACTTACCTTTCTGAACTAGCTCTACCTTTTTCTGCAACTCGCTTTCTTGCTTCTGTGCTTGCTTGATTCTATCTGATAGAGAAGATTTCACTGATACCTGAAACAAAATAGAAGGACATCCTACACCAACAACTTCTATGCCAAAGTTCATAAAATCAAAAACCAAAGGCTCTCGTTCCAAACGTATCATGGTTAATGAAGCATTACTTTTTCGACTCAAAGCATCGACCACTTTATTTTCTTTTCCCGGATGGTAGTGAATTGTATAATCATAATCCTTGATTAATTCCATCCATCTCCTCTGTCTCGTGTTAAATTCTTTTTGAGTGAATATATACTTTAAACTTTTGTGATCAGTATATATTTCACACTTTACTCCATACAAATGATGCCTCCAAAATTTTAATGCAAAGACAACAGCAGCTAATTCCAAATCACGTGTAGGGTAATTGACCTCATGAGTTTTCAACTGACGTGAAGCATAAGCAATTACCTGATCGTTCTGCATAAGGACACAGCCAAGTCCCTTCAATGAAGAATCACTGTATATAACAAACTCACCATTCCTGGAAGGAAGTGCCAAAACTGGATCAGTCACCAATCTTCTTTTCAACTCCTGAAATCAATAATCACATTCCTTTGTCCAGATAAACTTAACACCCTTCCGAGTTAGCTTAGTCATTGGACTAGATAACCTTGAAAATTTTTCAACAAACCTTCGGTAGTAACCTGCCAAACCAAGAAAACTATGGATCTCGGTTACATTTGTGGGTCTTCGCCATTCTTCAACAACTTTTGTTTTAGCAGGATCAACAGTTATGCCATCTTTTGAAACAATGTGACCCAGGAAATAAATTTGTTGTAACCAAAACTCACACTTGATAAATTTTCCATATAGTTTATTTTCTTTTAAGGTTTTCAAGATAACCCTTAAATGACTTTCATGGTCCTCTTTACTTTTAGAAAACACCAAAATATCATCAATAACACAACCACCATTTATCACCTGATTCAACTGAGCCATCACTGCATTAAACTGCTCAATTATGATTCTGACCATCTCAGTATGCTGATTTGGATGTTCATTTCCCTCAGTATGCCTTCCCAAAAAAGCATCTCTGTTTCCTCTACGAAAAACCATTCCTAACACTGAAATACCTTAGGTGAAGCAACATGGTAATCTTTAAATGCTATAACATTTTAATCGTACTATAAATTAACTTATAATTTTACACTTTTCTAACTCCTAAAGTTGTCTAAACCGACCTATGATACCAACTATAAGGCCCCAGCCTTAAAGATTACTTAATATTGAATTAAATGTATAATTCACATTGAGGATCTTTTCAAGTTTATAGTTTTAGAGAATTAGAACATAACTATTAAATCTCAAATGATTATAAAGTAGACACTTCTACTAAGTTTCTATAATAAAAAAACTCTTAAAAAGAAACATGTCTAGTTCCATGTTTTATATAGCATGACATTCCCTTGATCCCATCCTTGACCTTATTCCATAATAAGTCCTGTGAAAAATATTTCAAAAAATCGTTGGGTGAGCATAAAAAGCTTAGTAAGGTATACACAAATAATGAAAACTGTTAGTTTTTCAAACATCAAATAAACCATGTATACATTATCAAAGTAATACCTTCACCTTCATGAAGTAGTAAAAACTCTTCACTGAATAAAATATCATTACTTACCTTTTTATAACCAAAGGATTACCATAAAACCCATATAAAGAACACATAACATATATAAAGGTAACTTGGGACATAAACATACTTAAGTGGAATAACCATACGGTCGACTTCCACACATATCACTTAATGGAATAGCCATACGACCGACTTCCATACCCAATGCATTGGAGGTTATAACGTAACCACCCGTCCTAGTATTCACGGCACCACCTGTCATATGGTTTATCACGTAACCACCCATCAAATGTCCATGTACCAATATAAAATCATAAAACATAAAACCAATATGAAGGAATGATAACATTTCCACATTTCAATCAAAATATATCATAATAGAATCCTTTATCAAAACCATTTTCAATACCAAAATACATAAAATATTATATGGTATTTATTATATTTTAAAAACATTACGGCTTGTTGAGGAAGCCAAAGACCAAATAATACTCACGGCGGCAGAAAAGGTCATTTTTACCGCATATGTAAAAAAACATTCCTTTTTGTCGTTTAGTAAAATGACTCTTAGAAAAATATTTCTTTTGTATAAAAGTCAAAGTCAAAGGGGTTTATACACCGTATAAAATAAATTTGTGTATAAAACGAAATATGCCTCAATGAAAAGAGATTGAGACGAAGTCCCTTACCTTGGGTCCGACTTGACTCGATTGTTCTTTAACGTCCTGAATAATAAACGTGAGTTAATTTCTACTTGATTAAGAACCTTTTTAAAGTTCATTATTCCTTTTATATCACTTACTTTCCATTTTAGAAACATTATGTAACCATTTATGTTAATAATGTTTGTTTTGATGATATTTGGTTCTTAAGTCGAAAGTGGACTTCTTACAATTACATGTTGTTCGTGTGGTCAAAGGTTCTTTATATCCCGAATGACATTCCTGATATGGATAGCATATATATCATATATATCCATCATATACATGTATTTATAATATTACATAATCATTTAGTGGTAAGAAATGAAATGCAACGTTCATGGAGACGGTAAGCCGTACATACGCATGAACGCTACTTTCATTTCTTTGTCATATTAATGGAAATAAAACTAAATGAGAGGTATGTATATTTTACTTCTAGAATTATGTTCAAAATTTAGATGTATCATTCATTATATATATCCATTATATTCATGTACTTTTAATAGTACATTACATTTGGGGATAAGAAATGAAATGCACCGTTCATAGAGACGGTAAGCCGTACGTACGCATGAACGCTACTTTCATTTCTATCTCATAATTTAATGGAAAGAAATAATAATGATTTAGAGGTATATTATAATCCCAGTATAACATCATATATAATAACTTTAAATCCATCCTTTACACGTCCCACATATGGCATTAACGAATCACATCACTTTGAGGGGACGGTTGTCTGCACTTCCTTAAATGAAGATATCGTGTTTACCCATAATAGAAACCATAAAGGTATTCCCAAAATGAAAAATACAGAATCTTAATAAAAACATAAACATATTATATATCATATATTAATATAGTGTCATATTAATGGCCACCTTTGAAGGTGTTAAAAGAATGTTGAACAATCATCGTTTCGGGAGGCATAAATTCGCCATCCACGAAAACAGTATGTTCGTTAACCATTAGATGTAGGTGTGTGTAAGTGTAGCTCGAATCCTTATTATCACAACATCCTAGTATATTTAGGATACTGTATTTGTTACAAAAGAAAAGAATAAAAAGAGTTTAGGGGGTTGGAGAAGAAAAATAAAACAAAAGGACTCAAAAGAAGACATTACCTTAAAATCGGGTAACTCCCTTTGGTTTGAGATCAAACGCTTCCTTGGGAAGCCTTCTACCCAAAGTGAGGCTTCAAGGAGTAATAGTGGGACGTGGAGAGCCAAAATGGTCAGGTTTTGGCCGAGACAAAGGCTTTGGGAGTGTGGGTAAGGAGGTAGAGGTGGGGGCCTTTTATAAGAGGAGAGGAGGGGCACTCTTGGAATGTAAAGAAAAGTCACTTTATTTTAAAATGGTATTCGGATTTAAGAGGTCCCACATTGATATAATTCGACGATAAGGTGATAAGGGTTCTAAATCCACTCATCCAATAAGTTTTGGACATGTGTAGGTCTTAGATATTACATTATCTTTCCATTTTATTTAAATCGTTAAATAATGAGGTCATCGCTGCATCATCCTGATGTCATAAATAATTTAATTTATTTAATGTCTAAAAATTATAAAAAAACTACTATGATGTAGGAAATCTTTTTATCTTTCTAATTAATATTTATAGTAAAAAATATGACTTGTATAACCCCATGTAAAAATTGTATTAGTAAAACATCTCATGTGTGTGTCATTTTTACTTTAACATTAAATAAAAAATTATTTTTGTCATTTCACAAACAAGTGGCTCCATAGGGTCCCCAAGTTGACCCATGGATTTTCTTGGTCGGCCATGACACATACAATAAGGGTAGGACATGTGTCAAGCTCATCTCATATTATTAAAATATTATTTTTAGCTTAAACTACACTAATTACCACTAATCGCGATTAAAAACTTAATAAGTTACTATTAACCAAAAAATTATTTTAATCTCATTGAACCACACTTTACTTATTAATGACAACCATTTATGTCAGATTTTTGAAATTCAAAACACAGAAGTGGTAAAATTTCATTTAAACGAAAAATCAGTTTTTATAAGTACCACTTAGTGGTTTCACTATTCATCAAAAATTGAAGTTTTTTCAGAAAAATACCAAAAATTCATCCTAAGCTATATTTGATATTACAAATTCAAAAATGAATTCCATTTTACAAAATTCACGACATATAAGTTGCATTAATTAATTTAATAATTAATTCCTGTTGTCAGAGCAAATAGCGTGTTTTTATGAAACAATAAGTATCAAAAGATTGACACTGGTTTAAGCCCGATTTAAAAGTGAAATTAATTCCAACGACCACTATTGGATTTAATGGTAAAAATATATTCTAATTTCACTTTAAAACCAATTCAAAAGATAATATAATCATATAAATAAATTAGATTAAAAAGAGGTTTTGAATTAAAATACAACATTTTACACTATTCATTAAAAATGAACTTTATCGGAAAAATAACAAAAATTTACACACAGTAAATTTTGATGTCCCGATTCTAAAGAAGAGTTATATTTGGTCCAATAGAATTTATAAGATCGATCAAAACAATATTTAATGACAGTATGCCGTCAAAAGGTGATATGTGAACCCTTAGTGAAAATTAGGGTATAAATGCCTAAAATTGAAAATTCTTTTCATATTTTATGCCTTTATCCTTTATTAGATAAATGTAAAAACATTTAAAAACATATATAATCATATTTTAGTTATTTCTATCCATTCCCGCCAGTACAATGGCTACGTGTTAACTAACATTTAAAATAATATTATTTTATTACTAGTGTGCAACTTAAGTTTTCAAAGAAACTCATCATTGCGTATCCAGTACGCTATCGAACGTAGAACCCCTTTTAATTAAAATTAATATTTAATTCGTAAATATTAATAAATATGAAAATTATTTATTCTTTATTTACCTGGGATGTAAAAATTTGATTTATGAAAGAGACTCAGATTTATTGCACGTGGATCTGGTCAGAATATCAGTTATGGATTATTCCTCTAGTTTTACTGAGCTTTAATTCTTCATGCTTATTCTGATGGCTGACAATTTTTCTAAACCTAAGATTCATGTTTGGTATCAGGTATAACATCTGATCATAAGTGAATTTATTTCAACTGAATACCATTTCTATAATAATAATGTAGGATTTATCATTGTGTGTAACATAAAAGAGGCTGAAAGAGTGAGCTAGGGATGTTCATCACCTAGATCTATTACTGTATTGTACAATAGTATGAAGAATTATATAAAGAAAACATACGGTGATATTAGACCCCAAATCACATAATCAAATAGCTATGTGACATTCTACTGCTGTGGTAGAATGGGACATAAAAATAAACATTTTATGAGGTACCCAGTCAAGTTCTGATCTTGAGGAAATATGGGTCATCTATAACAATTCTGCAGAACATTTCTTATGATAGCTAGTGAGATAGGGATTACACTGAATCCATGTTTATGAGTGAGGTCATAATTTTCTCATCAAGTATAGTTGTGAAGTACATCTAGCCGATCAAGCTATTGTGGTGGTTATGGTCATGGTATTCAGACCCCTGAATTAGAGATTAAATAGTGCGGGTTTGCCCAGGGTAGCCACGCTGTATCACAGGGTTGCAGATCATGCCAAATATATGCAATGAAAAATACAATTGAGATGTAGGATCTCAAAACTTATGCTATTTTAGGTACTATTCTTTTAGAATGAACTTTAGATTCTGTAATTTTTAATATCGGGGCTTCTTATAGCATCATAACTATGCTTGTTTTGGATATCCAGGGCCTTAATGATTGCAATTATGATAGATTCCTTATGCTTGGAAATTTATTAGGGATTATAATGGAGGATATGCGTTAGTAGAGGGATTTCCCATTTAAAATTGGTGGGTGTTAATTAGCATGAGACCTATTTTTCGGAAGATTAATGGTTTTCAAATCATTCTCGGGATGGAATTGTTGGTTCCCATTCATGATTTTGTTTATTTCTATCACTACACTGTATCCTTCCCATCACAAGAGGGAGGAGAGTTTATTTCCAATGGGGAATGGGATTTCCATGCGAGCTGGGCTAGAACTGAGCATCGTGGACTAGGAGGAATGAAATCCTATATTGTGAGTTTATATCTGAATGATCAGGGAACACGTCAAAAATATTTTCATCAAGTGGTTGATTGTTTTAGGGATGTTTTCCTAAAATATATTTTAAGATTGCATCCAGTGAGAGTTTTATTGTTCCATATCGAACAAGTTCTATGAGCTTCACCATTATCCATACCTCATTACAAGATATTTACTACTAAGATAAAAGATATAAAGATTAAACTATTGTTTTTAGAAGAAAAGGAGTCTATCTATCCAAATACATATCTGTATGTTTTTCCGGTCCTTTTTGTGAAACATTTGGATGGAACCCTCAGGATGTGTTTCCATTAATGGAAATTGATCAAGCCACAAATTAATAACTCGTATCCTCTTCCATAGCTAGATTATATCTTAATTCATATCTGAGGTGATCAGGTATTCTCAATGATTTATATGAAATCTAGTTATCATCAAGTGAGTGTTAGAATATAAAATGTTCCTCATACATCTTTTCATAGTAGAAAAAGTATATATGAGTACCGTGTAATGTATTTTTGGTATCACAAACGTAGTTGTGATCTTCCTAGAACTGATGAATTGTGTCTTCCATACATAACTGGATTTGCTTATGGTGGTTTTCATGGATGAAATCATGGAGTATCCTCAAAATCCAAAAGACCATACCAAACCTCTGGAGATCATTATTAATACACTGAGGGAGAAACACTTTTATGTGAAGCTCATAATGTGACACTTTTAGATGAATCAAATTCACCTATTGGGTCACATTATCTTAGAGATAGGAGTATCATTTGACCCAGTGAAGGTGTGAGCTATAGTTTCCTATTAGAAACCCATTAAACATCATTGAGGAATAAAGTTTCTTGGGAATTGATAGTAACTACAATTATTTCATACGAGACTTATATTTTCCTTGATGTGCCATTTCAATTAATGGCTAATAAGGGTGATAAAATTGAATGGTTAGATTCCTATGATATAATCATTTAGGAGTTGAAAGAGAGATTATATTCATCACTGATACTTACTTTCTAGATCTAGGAAATAATTACACTGTGTACTAAAATGTATTAGGTATTAGTATTGGAGTATCCCTATTGTATGGAGATCTATTGATTACATATGGGTCTCAATTTTTAAGGAAAAATCATAGGAACTTCCCAACACATGATCTCGAGTTAACTGCAGTCATCCACACATTGTGTTATTGGGGATATTTCATACATGGAGTGCATTTTTTGGTGTAAACTCACAAAAAAAATCCTCATGTGCATATTGAAACAACATGATATGAATATGATGTTGTGAATATGGGTTTAATACCTATAGTATTTTGACCTTTAGCTTTCCTGTATGCCTAGAAATATAAATGTTGTGTCTGATGTAACAAGTAAAAGAAATCATATAGAGAAAGTTCAGTAGTGCAGTAGCGAGTGTAAGATCATGGATTTGTTCTATATGATGCACTTGGAGGTGTAGGAAAATTAGGGAAAGGATTATATTTTAGCCTTATCTATTACTTATACCCTTCTGGATAGTGTGTGGATGAGGAAGCTATAAGATTCCAAGAGCCTCATCCCACGGTGGAGAGTTATATGTGAGTACCCTCATCCTAGTGGGATAATTAGTGAAATTGAAATTATCAGATTTCATGGTCCTGTATGGGTTTCAGTAGACATGCATGAGGAGATTATGTTGGATTTTCATGCTTTATCATGGGTTGTGCACCCCGCCATCACCGGTATGTATCGTGATTTACATCGCTAGTACATGCAGTAGGATATGAAAATATACATGGTTTATTTTTTGTTTTTATGTTCCACCTATCAGTAGGTGAAGGTGGAACACTAGTGACCAAAAAAACATTTATAGAAGTTACCCATCCCTTAGTTGAAGTGGGTTTTCATCATGATGAATTTTTTGATAGGTTTCATAGGGTTTCCAAAAGGTAATGATGCTATATAGGTCATTATTAATAAGATCCTGACGTTTTCACATTTCATTCTTATCAAGGAAACCTTCACTATAGATTACATCATATGGTTTTATATCTGTGAGATAGTATGAAATAACAGGGTTACACACACTATCAATTCAGATAGAGACTCTCAATTTACTCCATTGTTTTAGAAATTGATATAGAGGGAGTTCGGTACACTAGTGCTTCTGAGCATAGAATACCACCCCCAGACAAATGGCCCACTCGAGCATATAATTCATATGCTTGAGGACAAGCTATGAGAATGACTCCATGATTTTGGGGGTGCTTGGGAGAGTCATATAGCCCTATTTTAATTACCCTCTAATAATAGTTTTCATGCTACTATTAAGATGCCCCTTATGAGGCTATGTAAGTTACGTCATGTCGATCACCCTTGTGTTTGTTGGAGGAAGGAGAGGTAGCTTTTCTAGGATCTCATCTTATTGAGGAGACCATAACGAAGGATCATTTGATTCAGATGTGGATTGATAGTATGAATTTTTGAATGAAATCATACACTAATCAACACAGATGAACCCCGGAGTTTGAGGATAGATTTTGGGGTTTCTTATGTGGTTCACTGATTTGGGGACAGAAGATGTTCCGGAGACAGGGTAATATTTTATAACATTATGTTGGTATGTTTGAGATTCTAGAAAATGTTAGGCAGATATTCTACCAGTTTCAGTTACCTCGGTGGTGTTGAACCATGCATGACATCATTCATGTATTTCATTTACACAGTTATTATTCAGACACATCTCATTCCATTTGGCCCGAAGAGGTTGAGTAACAGGTATATGTGTCATTTAATGTGAAACATATACTTATTTTGGATCGTAGAATGATGGTTCTATGAGGTCAGTTAGTTAATTTAGTACCATTTATATGGTATTATGGATGAGTATAGGAAAAGACTTATGAGTGAGAGGCTATTGTATAATCATAATGTCTAATGTTGTTTTCAAATTTTGTTTCCCCAACCCTGGAAGGGAAATTCAGGGACAAATTGCTTTTAGGGGGGACGTTTCAAATAACGTAGCGCTTTATTGTGGTACATATTCTTTAAATTCCATCGATTTTTAGTTTAAATGTTTAAATTTATCGAAATATGATTTCACTTTGGGGTCATCAAGGTTTCAGGGGGTGTTCAAGGTTGCATCAAATCCCATAACCCGACTCATGGGGTAAAAAAAATCCTGGATCATGGAGAGATAAAAAAGGAAGAGACTAGAATGTGGGGAGTTGTAGGCTGCATAGATAGAGTAAAATGTGTGATTTGGGGTGAAAACATTTATAGAAATCTATGAAATGTTGACATTTGAGTTTTGTATCATTTCAACAAGGTTGGTCAAATCTTTTGAGGAAACCATGTTGGGGTGCCTATCCCTAGAGAAAATCGTGCATGATTGGCACTCGATTTTTCCTACAGTGTAGTCAAACTATACAACCATATATTTTTGGGTGAAATTAATTAAATTAAACTTATTAAAACTTATTTTTAACCATAATTCCATATTCTACTCCCGCATAGAAGCCTTAAGCTTTTGAGATCCTTCTTGAATACTATTGTAAGAATTAAGATGTTCTATTCATCTAATCATGGATTCCAGTACCACTCATCCCATTATATCTGCATTTTGGAGTTCTCAATTAAGTTGTTCTATTTCCATTTTTGGTTTAGTATCATCTATTCTATTTAGGTGAATGACAGATCCCCCTATTATTAGGTTCTTCATCGGGTCTTTGATTCTCTCCCAATATAAGTTGAATCATAAGACGATAGTATATGAGCTATCCTACACAAACTTAGGTTTGGTGGTATTTTCATTACATTTATTATTAATGTTTTATATATATGTCATTTTTCTGCATGCCCAATTCTTTGTTAGCTCCTTGAAATTAATTTAGATCCTTGAATTAAGTTGTTAGGCATGGACTATGTAATTTAACAGGCCATCAAAGAATAGTTAGAGTTTGAGGACCCTGAAAATTTTAATAACTACTTCAGGAGGGTTTTTAATTTAACTGGGCCATTATGATGGTATATGAATTTTGGATATCTTTCAGGTGTTCCCTTTACCACTTTTAGTGGGAAGTTGACATTGAATATTTAATTGAATCAAATTTTAATGTAAACTGAATTACAATAGGAATTATAAAATATAATTGATATGGATTAAAGGAAGGGTATGTCGGACCATCACCCTAGTCTCATTACATTGAAATTGTTATTTAATATTTTCTTCACTTAATATTGAACTTCCACTGTGAGTTAATTTAAAAGAATAAGACATTTAAACCTATCCATGCATGATTCACCTTTTGATATGAGATTTAAATGTAATGTTCTTAGTGATGACAATGATATGTTTATTTGAAATTTGTTAAATGATTGTATTAATTATATGACACATATATTCGTATAAGAATTTCATTGATTGACTCAATTGGATTCTAACATTCTTATGCCTAAGTGACACTTTGAATCCTTATATGGTCTTCCAAGGACAGACTTGTGGGGGATAAAGTATATATATGATGATACTGGGAATATATTATAGATTTATAATGAAAGAATCAATGAGAATTTGGTCTTAAATTTTGGGTTAATATTTGGTCTCCCTTAGTGGAATGCTATGGATGGACTGTAATGGAAGAGATATATACCACACCTATAGTGATTGATAGGTTTTTAAGAGGTTCACCATGGACATGCTTATAGGGTGTTAGTATATATTATACCTAAAGCGATGCATGAATTTCAAATTTGTAATTCCAAGGATGAGATAATGTTCATTAATGATTAATGAATGAAACGAGTTATATAATGCCTCTTCCAAGACAATACACAAGCCAACATTCAATATTTGTTAATCATGGGGGATGTTTGGATTTATGCCATGTCTTGAGATGTACATATTAAATGAAATTGAATAATTTCATGAACTTTTTATAAATAAGAAAATGTAATTTATGTGGTATTTTCTTTCATTACTTATTTACATATAATATTTCTTCCTAAACACAATGAATGTTATATATTCACTGAATATATAGGACTAGAACATGGGAGATTTCCTACAAGGATTATATATCACAACTTGTTTGTGTCATCTTTGGTACCCAGAAAGGCTATATGATTGTAGGTGTTGAAAAGTTAAATCTCCATGTACATGTTCTTGATCACTCTATGGGATAAGGGGAGCAATGGACCGATCTGAGGATCGTGATACTAGATGGGATAATTATGCCCATTTTTTTGAGGACTCATGTATTATACTAATTTTATTTATAAATATTTTAGATATTTATTTGTGAAATACGAAATGTATCATCATCATTGTATATTAGAATCCTTTCTAGTATTGTTTACTATATCTATTCATGAAATTTACCTTTTATTTGTATTATATAATACTTATAATACTTTTTTGTTATTTATATTTTATTGTGATACACTCTGATGATGATCACATAGTATCAACACAGATACACATAATCCATCAATCCTATTTGATTTTTTTGACATTTGGTGAGATTTTCATGTGGTCATGGGGAAAACAAGGCTTGGGGAACTATTAGGTTTCATCATTGTTTGGGATATTTCAATTGAAGTAGAAATATTTGAACGAGTGATATGGTTTTAATTTTGGAAATCTATGGTGGCTGCTCAAATTAGATCATGTTGTAGCTGATGTTATAGTTTTAGGATTGTCTCTTATTTTATTATTCTATCACAATGTGATGGATAATAATTCTAAGAAAAATGTGATATTGGAAACTGTGATAGAATCAAACAAACCATTGGTTGTGGATGAATGTTTATTTATTGAAATAAATGTGTAATGGCTTGGATAAACAAATTTGATGGCTAATGAGTAGTTGACATAAAATGTGGAAATTAATGGAATATGGAATGTAATATAGTGTAAAAATGGTAAACAAAAAAATGTTTAATGGTGTGATTAGTAAGAAACTATGGGTGTTTTTATTTCCATTTTATGTGGAATTTGGGGTTTGTTTGTGTTCTAGATAAGTTCATGGATATTAGGATTTCATAGTTTTAGTGTGCTGATTATGATAAATATTAGTAGTGATGTATAGAATGATCATTTATGAACTGATTTTAGTGTTTTATGAATATATATACATATATATATAAATATATACATATTTTTTTTTTGTGTGTTATCTATTTACATTGTGACTTCTTACACAACCCGCCCAAGTTGTATAACCCTAACCATTCACAAATGTTTTAGGTTTTGAGTGGTTCCTCATTATCGTGGTTGGAAAATAAATGGTTGGATGACTACTCCCTTTTACCGTATACCCCTCTAGGCATAGTATGTATTGTGATGGATAAAAGTAGGTTTAATGATATGGGTTATAATGGATTAATGTTAATTTAAGTGATATATTGGATGACATTGTTATTTTATTTACATGTTGATATATGATGGGGATTTTTCATTGTGGGAGGGGGGCATGAGGTTATTGACATTAATGTTCATGACACACTAATACAATTTAAACATGACACATGGTTGGGAAGCGATATATTCTGTTGAAAAATTACATTGATAGGTGGCATTGTTGTGTCAAATAATTCAGATATATATATATATATTGTGAAATTACATGTTTGAGGATGGGAAGGTATTGTATTTGGGGTCTTACATAAGTGGTAAAGTCACCCTATTATACTATTTCATCCCTAGGATCAAGACCTTGTGGGGAAGAATCTCCATGGTATTATAGCAGTATTATAGCACTGTAATAGTTTGGGTACTATAGTGATGTATTGTAACATATATACTATTCATAAAAATGGGATTGAACCCTATAAAATTGGATCTTCAAACCACAAGGTATCTGGGAAATCAAACTTCGGGCCACCAAGATATGAATGGAATAATCTTAGGGATAGTTTAGTTAAATATCATGTGTCATGTAATTTCCAGTCCATCCTCATTGGATTGGGGTCCTACAGTGGATATATTAGGCCTTAGGTAACTTCCATGAGACATAAATGCCATAAAATAAATGCCAAGGGTCTCAAAAACATTTTGGGAATGATTTTTTCAGTTATATATAAAGCATCCAAAATAAAAAATCAATAACCAAACAATAATTTAAATGATAATTTAGTACAAAATACAACACAAAGAATAACCAAACAAAAAAACATATCATATTCAAAGAGGACCAAAAGAACACAAAAATCACTACTCCAAGGTTATAACAACTAGTAAAACCAAATATGATCCAAGCTCTAACTCTTTAACACCCCAAGCTTCCATGTTGTTCTTCACTTTGAATAATAAAATTGATTTCATTATATGCAGCTCTGAGTTCTAGGACACCATGACTAATCAAACCAGCTGTTTAAAAAGCATCTATGAATAGTAAACCCCAATTTTTAAAAAATTAAAAATTTCATTTTTTAAGTTGGACTTCATTTAGATATTTGGATTATCAAATTATCTTTGGGTGATTTTTTTGTATTTTTCTAAAAGCATTCAATTTCTGATGAATAGTGAAAAACATTGTGTTATTATTTAAAACATACTTTTTATTTAAATAGCTATTTTTCAATTTAAATTTATTTTAAAGACAAAATAGATACAAAATAATGATATTAGCCCAATTTAATTCCTTGGAATCATTTTATAACAATATTAGATATATAAAATTTTATGGCACTTTTTAACGCCTTTTACAGCTTCTATGAATTAAATTTAAAAAATATGACATACATGGTTTTCATCAGTAAGTAAAGTGTTGTATAATAGGAGGAAAATTTTTTGGTGAATAGTATCTTATGATTTTTTTCCACAGTTAATAGTAAATAAGGTAATTAAAGGTAAAAATATTGTTATAATGTTATAAAATTACCCCAACACATGTAATAATTCAACTGAATATTTGTTTTTCAATAAAATCAACCTTAGGAAAAAAAATAAGATCCAATTTGATCCATTTGGGTTAGACTAGGACATTTATTATATTTTATTTAAAGAATAGTTAAAAGAGTTAAATTAAATGTTTAATAACTAAACCATTTTTAATATCAGGTTACACATAATATAAATTTCACAATAAATATTCACTATAAAGCTAAAAAATCCTATATCAGGTATTTTATTTATAATTCTTAGACATTAAATAATTAAATTAAATTTTGAAACAATGATGATATAGTAATTACCTTATTATTGAATGATTAAAATAATTAACATTATAAATATTAAAAGAAATGTAAATTAAAACATTTGATGCCATAAACAAATTTTCTAGGTGAATATGACAAGTTAGGGTTTATGAAAAGTATTTTTTTTCTATGTAATCATGTTTTTAAGACTTTCACAAAAACCAAATATTAAATAGTGTCAAAATTGACAGAAATGAGTTTTTTAAACAAATACTATTTTATTAAAGTATATAACATTCCTAAAAATCTATGATTTGAAAAAAAAATACTTAGGTAATGATAGATATTTCATTAACGAAACATATGAGGATCATTTTTCATTTTATAGTAACTATAATAACAATGTAGTATAAAAATATAGGAAGACATGGTAAAAGTTAATCAATTTAACTAAGAGTTAAATCTGAAAGATAAGGTTAATATAGTGACCTAAACATGAATAAAACCTGTTGGTTATGAGAATTTAGACCCATACCCAGCTTATCCTAGAAATAAATCAATTTTAAAATATAATAAACCAAAAATAATTTTTTAATAAATTAATATTTTAAGATTCTACTAAAGTGCCCCTCGCCTCTCTTTTAAAAGGGTACTTCCCCTTCTCTTATAGTCACACCTCCAAATCCATTTGTCTCAACCAAACCCTAATAAAATATCCTCCTAACTACCTTAACTTTAACATAGTTTCCTTACCTTGATCATAAATACAACCTAAGGATCCATTTTATTCAAATAAAAAGGAATCACCAGAAAAGAAGATAACTATTTTATCACCGCTTTCAATGTTCTTTTCTTCTTCTACTTCCACATTCATTGTTATTTCAAAAATATAATAAAAAAATGTACCTTATACCTACTCAGATGTTATTATAAATATTTCAAAACCATATTAATTACTCTATCCATCCTATGAATGACAATGTCACCCTAGGTGTTTATGTGCGGCTTACTGTCTCCACGTCGTGGTGTAGTTTGTTATTCAACACACCACTATATATATGGATATAATACTGAGTATAATTGATGTAAATAGAAAATATAACATGTTAATGATTCTATATATATAATATACCATCTGATTACATATGATTTCACCATTTAGAGAATGATATTGTCACTCGTGTGTACGTACGACTTACCGTCTCCATGATGCGATGATATTTAATTCCATATTGTATCCATTAATGAATAGTTTTCATTTGATGATTTAAAAATAATTTTTAAGAACTTAAAATCATTTTATATATGAATCAAGTAAATCCTATCCATAATAAACATGGCTTACATAAAAAACATATAAAGGAAAATGAATAAGTTAACACCCTAAATAATTATAATAGTGAAATATTATTAACAAAGAAATATTAGAGGATCATATATTATTTCATGTTTATGAGTGTAGTTCTTGTATAATTTAATAACAATTATTTACCCATTATACTATAGGTAATTGTACCCCCGAGTAAGGAAAGGAACATGTTAATGGTTAATTTTACAATCTCTTTGTTATTCGAGTTTGTTTATACATAAGTATATAATGAGATTTTTTTATCATATACATCCATGTTTCTTAAAAATGTATGTCAAATATTTTTTACTATTTCCTATACAATGGGATAAATTCATTTATACCCTTTTTTTACTTTTTATCAATTTTTTAAAATGAATCATTCCGTCATTTTCCAAACAATGTACATTATGACTTTTTTGAAAAATTAGTGAAAGAACGGTATTTTTAACTTATATAGAAGGTGAGTCTATTTTCCTTCATTATAACACCTTCAAAGCTTCTCTTAAAAGCTTATATGAATATTTTCAAAATAATTGTTTTCTTTTATAGTCATGTGACTTTTAAATGATATCAAAGTATAAAGAGACATTTCTCCCAAATAGCTTTTTCATTGATTTCATCTATGTCAGCATCTATTATTGTATTTTATGTTTAATTGAAATTGATTTATTATGATACAATATTCCATATTTTATTGATCATTTTAAGATTTTTTTGACTGTAGATGTTCTATTTTTATGTCATTCGTGGTTTATGGTTAAATTATTAATATTTCATATGTTAGTTTAATATAAATGTTTATGGTTTCTCTCACCCCATTTATATGATGATTGCATTGGACATAGTAACTGAGAGAAGGGCCCAATATAGCCCCTCGATGCATCAGTAGGGATCATGAGACAAAATAGTGTCTTGGCATAAGGCCTTGACAGAATTTTTATTGATAATATTGGCACGAGGCCTTGACTATGTGGTTATGATGTCCAGCATTATGCATTCCATCATTATGAGATTTAGTTATTGATATTACGTGTGATAATTTGTTTTGTAGATATCCATGTGAATATGTAAATGGAATCATATTATTTTTCTTTTCTAAATTATTCTTATGTTTATGTTAAAAATGATTTTCTTTTAGTCTTATACATTGGATAAAAAATTTATTCTTATTTATAATAGTTTCTACAATGTTGTTATCCATACTGAGCATCTAATCTCACCCATTTCCTATGTTTTATTTTTCTGAGGATGTGAAGAAATATATTATGACTATCCTACAAGGATAGAATAAGGGATGTGAATCTATTAATAATATATGATATGTTGTTTTTTTAATTTCATAATGTAATGTCAAACTTATGAATGTATCTAGTACTTTCATGGATACAAAACGGAACAGTCATCCAGGCCATGATCTCTTTTCATGCCAATGTTATGCAAAAATGTACTGACACTCGGAATAGGGGTCGGGGCATTACAATTTGTATTAGCGGATGTTTATTACAATCCTTGGAAACTATATTTAGAAAAGCTCTAATTAGATAACATTACCGTAAGATATAATTTGAGGATTGTCATTTAATAACATTGAATTTTTTTTGTAATATAGATATAATTGGGGTTTTCCAATAATAATATACCTATCTTGATACTACAAGTGGACATGGTTCTATAAAAAAGGAATCTAGGAGTGAAAACTCTGACATGGTGTTTTGGGTTTGACCAAGTGTATCTTGGTACATGACAACTATACATACTACGCACCTGGTTTAACACTCCACGAATATATTCTTAGGAAAATTTACATTTTCATTATAAACCATTTTGAAGGACTTATGAGTAAATACTTATCCATAGAATAAATTTTCAGTATTATGGGTTATATTCATAAAATATTATTTTTATGTTAGGTATTTTAATATTTTGGAATTATGCATTGCGATTCATAAACTAAACTTGTGTATGCCATTGTTTAGAAAGTGCGCCTAGGGGAAGGAATGAAAATCATATCAACACACGTAATCCATGTAGGTATTTGCCTTATATTCAAGATAATTATAGTCGAGGTGGTGATGCAACTGGTGTTGGATAGCTAATAACCATACTGGGACAACTCACTCATATTATGAATAACAACCTTACCCGTATGGAGCACCCCAAACCACAATGTGGAAGATTAGTGTTAGTCCTCTTTAAGAGGCAAAAACCACCAACATTAAATAGGACAAAAAATTCATTTGTAGATGAGAAATGGATAAGTTCCTTAGCTAAAATATTCCATGCATTGGGGAGTTGCGAAACGGAAAAAGTTTCCTCGGCCGTTTATCGCCTCTCGGGAGATGCAGATCAATGGTGGTCATTAATTCAAAAGGAAAAGGTGGTTGACAAGGTATCAAATATGGAATGGATTGATTATAAACATCTTTTCTTATAAAAAACATTCCTTGTGAACATATATCTTATATTGAAGGTTAATTTTTGAGTCTGAGGCAAAAAATAAGATGAGAATGTTGCAAAGTTTAAGGTGAACATTAAAAGGTTAGAAAGGAATGTTTTAGATTATATATCTAACCAAAAAATTGAGATTGATCGATTATTTTATGGGTTAAAACGATTTCCCTTTTGAGTATTAGTCTCACAATCCTTCTCATTATACGAAGATATTGTAACTCGTTCTATCAATACAGAAAAGGAATTCTCTAAGTCTTATGACTTTAAAGGGAAGCAAGAGAGGAAGAGATATGCTTAACACATTAAAAAAATAAAAATATGTGGATTAAGGGAAACTTTGACTTTCCATCCTATAGAAATTGTGGTAAGAAACACCATGGTACATGCCTAAAGGAGAAGGGAGTTTTTTACAAGTTTGGATCAAAAGGCCACCATGCTCGTGATTGCGAGGGGAAGAAATAGGATTTCAGTCTTCATTGAAATAATTTAATGAGATAGGGAATTATTCAAATGAATTTATTAAGTATCAAATAAATATACCTTTGAAAAGGCCAAAAAATAATGGCTAATCTTATGCGATCACAACTACGGATGTTGGAGTTCTTAATGATGTGGTGGAAGGAACATTAATAGTTTCCTCAATATTATCCAATCCATTATTTGATTCTAGATCAAAGATTTCTTTCATATCTTCCGAATTTTCCATGAAAATTAAATATTTCCATTTTTAAATAACAAGGGAGTTGTCTGCCAAAACTCCTAAGTGAAGTATCATAACGAGAATGTTTTTTAATTCAGTTACCATTCATGTATATAAACGTACTCTATCTGCTGATTTCTTGGCATACCCATGATTGAATTTGACATAATATTTGTTGTGGATTGGATTTTGGACCATGATGTAATAATTTATTTTAAGAAGTATGAGGTTTCAATTTTTGATAATGATAAGGAATCCTTTGTCATTATAGCATAAACATCACCATCTGATTCTCATCTAGATCCACCCCCAGTAGCTCTACAAAATTCAATTATAGGGGAGTATGGGAGAGAAATAATTATGAGTGAGAAATTAATGTTCAAATAGTGGATGTACCAACTGTTCATGAATATGTTGATGTGTTTCGAGATGATTTACTTAGACATCCTCCAAAATGATAAATTGAGTTTTCAATTGACGTAATTCCTAGTTCAAGGCCCATATTGAAGACCGCTTATAGAATGGACACTGTGGAATTAGTGGAACTAAAAAACAACTAGAGGAATTGAGTAATAAAGTCTTTATTATACCTAGTGTTTCTCCATGGGGAGCCCCTTCTCTTTTTGTTAAGAAGAAAGATAGATTGATGAGGTTGTGCATTAACTACTGGGATATCAATTCTATAATAGTAAATAACAAGTATCCCCTACCTTGCATTGATGATTTATTTGATCAACTTCATGGATCTCAATATTTTTCAATGATTGTCCTTCAATATGGATATCAGAAGTTGTGCATGAAATAGAAAGACATTCCAAAGAAAACATTTTGAACAAGGTTGGGACATTACGACTTTACAGTAATGCCTTTTGGGATGACTAATGCACCCTATATTTTCATGGATCTAATGAATAGAATTTTCAAGGAATATCTTGATTAAATTGTAGTGGTATTTACTAATGATATCTTGGTATACTCCAATTGCAATGAATATTATGAAGACCACTTATGCATTATTATGAAAACTCTTAAAAGAAATTAAGTATATGGGAAATTTATCAAATGTGAATTTTGGCTTCAATAAATTTATTTTCTTATCCATATTGTCTCTAAGGATGAAATGTATGTTGATCCTTCAATGTCAAGGGAAATCAAAGAATGGCCAACACCGATGAGTATAACTTAGGTAAGAAATTCTATTGGGATAAGAGGTTATTATCATCATTTCATCTAGAATGATTCCCGATTGTGTATCATATTAACCAAGATCACACATAAAGAGGTTAAATTTGTATTAAAAAAGAGTGTGAAGAATGTTTTGATGATTTGAAGAGATGATTAGAAAATTCTATTATAATTACACTACCATAGGGTGATGATGTGTTTTTTATTTATAGAGATGCTTCAATGAAATGACTTGGTTGTGTCCATATGAAAAATGTTTGAGCCATTGCCTATGAATCATGGTAGCTAAAAATTATCTAAAAAAATTTCCTACTCAGGATCTTGAGTTACAAAATGTAATATTTACTCTGAATATATGAAGATACTATCTCTATGGGTTAAATGTGAGATATATACTGATCATAAGAGTTTGAAGTATATTTTCTCATAGAACAAACTCAACATGAGGAAAAGGTGATGGGTTGAACTACTCAAGGATCATGATTGCACAACACACTACCACCAGGAGAAGGAAACTAAGGTGAAAGATGCTTTGAGCAGAATGAATCATGGAGTTATGAATAATATGAGAGTTGAAAGGGATTCATGGATCTAGTAAAGATGGATATGGGAATAACCATGGAAGGTAGAGCATTAATACATTTTCAAATAGTTTCAAAATATTCTTCACTATAAAGTATAAACATTTCATAGACTAATGATGAGTAGTTTTTAAAAAAAAAATAATGTTTTGAATTATGAGAGATTGATTGAATCCGTATATGAAGGTGGAATTTTTAAATTTCGGAAGAGTCTTTGTGTTCACGATATATCTAATCTAAAAAGGTAATTGTTGGATAATTCTCAAAGCTCCAATTTCAATATACTCTCGGGTAGCATTATGATGTATCGAGATTTGAAGGAACATTTTTTGTGGGACCAAGAAAGAGGGAGATTACTGATTATGTGTCAAGATATATATTTTTTAACAGGTGAAGGATGGAAGAAAAATTCATAGGGGATTAATGCAGCCTCTTCCCATACCCTAGTGGAAATGGGATGATTTTAAAAATGTACATTTTCACAAATCTACCAATGAATACTAGAATGAATGATGTAATATGGGTCATTATTGATCATCTCACCATATCAGCACATTTTCTTTATATAAGATAAGATTTCCCACTTGATCATTTATAAATAATATATATTAATGAAGATTTAAGACTCTGTGTTATACCCCTATCGATTGTTTCTAATCGTGATTCATATTTTACATAAAGATTCTAGAAATGAATTTAGATATCCCTAGACACTGAATATTGTTTGAGCACTACCTACATCCCAAAAAAATGATGCATAATTAGAATAGACTATTAAAACCATAGAAAACATGTCGATATCTTTCTCAGGTGACTTTCAGGTTATGTTTGATCATTATTTACCTCTGGTATATTTTTTCTATAATTATAGCTTCAATTCAAGTATTAATATGGCTCCATATGAAGTGTTATATGAAAAGAGGCGTCATATACCAATATGTTGGGATAATGATGGTGAAAGAAAACTCAATGGCCCAGAGCTTGTTGAGGAAACAATAGAAATGGTTAAAATTATCCAAACACACATCAAAGCAACCCAATGTAGGAAAAAAAGATATTCCAATAATAGAATGATAGATTTGGAATTTAAAGTAAGAGATCTTGTTTTCTGGATGGTATCACCATGTAAGGGTGTTATATGATCTGGTATGATGGGTAAATTAAGTCCCAGGTATATCAGACCTTTCAAAATTCAAGATCTACTTAGAGTTATAACTTACTATTTGGTAATAACCCCAAGTCTCTCCAATGATCATGATGTGTTCCACGTATCACTTTTGAGAAAATAATTTCCTAAACCAATGCTTGTACTCACTTATGAAGAAATAGAACTAGAACTTGATCTATCTTACTATGATGTGCCTATCTAGATACATGATTCCAGAGAACAAGTGTTGAGAAACCAGACGACTCGTCTGGTAAATGTTCTTTGAAGAAACTATAAAATGGGAGAGGTAATGTGGGAAACTAAGGAACATATGATTAAGAACCACCTAGATCTTCTTATTCAGAAATATTCTAGAAATTTCAACTACAAAATTATTTTAAGGATGGAAGAATGTTACACCCCATGCATCCATGGTTCTCTTCTCATTGAATAATATAATAACTTGCGATATATGCAGCTCTGAGTTCTAACATAAGTCGAACAATCAAACTAGACGTTTAAAAAGTTGTTATGAATAGTAATTCCCACTTTTTAAAATTTTATAAATTTCATTTTTCAAGTTTGAAATCAATTTTTGATTCAGAATATCAAAATTCTCTAAGGGTGATTTTTTTTATTTTTCTGAGAACATTCAATTTTTGATAAACAGTTAAAAACAATTTCTTATTGTTTAGAAACCAATTTTTATTTAAATAATTAATTTTTAATGAAAATTTATTTTAAATTCAAAATATATAAATAATTCATATATCGGTTCCATTTAATTCATTTTAGTAATTTTCTAATAATAATAGATATATAAAATTTTATTTAACTTTTTAACGTCTTTTAGCCTACTTGTAGGCACATTTAAAATTTTCATAAAATGATATATTACCGCTTCTATAAATTGAATTTCAAAAATATGACAAACATAGTTGTCGTCAGTAAGTAAAATTAGGATCAATAGGATGAAATTAATTTTTGGTTAATAGTATCTTTTGATTCTTATTTACCACTGTTAAAAGTAAATAGGGTAATTAAAGGGAAAAATAGTATTATAATGTTATAAAACTGACTCAACACATGTTATAATTATATTGGATAAGTGGTTTTCAAAAAAAATCAATATGAGGACAAAAATGATAACCTTTTTTATCCATTTGTGTTAGCTTAAGACATATATTATATTTTATTTAAAAAGAGTTAAAATTATTAAATTCAATTTTTCATAACTAAACCATGTTTAATATATGGTTACATATAAGATAAATTCAAGTATAAATATTCATTAGAATGATAAAAATATTTCATACATAATAGTATTTTATTTATAAATTTTAGACATTATATATAAAAATTTATTTATGAAACAATGATGATGCAGTAATTACTTCATTAATGTATGATTTAAATAATTGATATTATAAATATTAAAATAAAAGTAAATTAAATCATTTAATTCCATAAACAAGTTTTCATGGTGTATATGACATGTTAGTGTTGATAATAAGTATTTTTTCGATGTAATCAAGTTTTTATGACTTTCATAAGAACAAGATACTAAATAGATTCAAAATTGACATAAATGAGTTAAAAAAACTATTCTATTAAATGATATAATATTTCTCAGAATCTAATATTCGTCCAAAGAATATAAATAATGTTATATATATCATTAATGAACCACTTGAGGTTCTTTTTTCATTTTTTAGTAACTATATTAACCATAATGTATAGAAATACAAGAGCATGTGGTAAAAGTTAAACTATTTCACGAAGAGTTAAATCTAAAAAATAATGTTAATATGGTGACCTAAACATGTAAAAAACATATTTTTTTAGAATATTTTTACCCATAACCACCATATATTCCAAATAAATCCATTTTGATATTTTATAAACCAAAAATAATTTTATAAAAAATTTATATTTCAGGATTTTCATAAAGTGCCCCTCACCTCTGTTATAAACAGGTACTTCCACTTATCCTAAATTCCCACCTCCAAAGCCATTTCAGTCATCCAAACCCTACGTGTATCCCCTCCCAACTTTACTCACTTAAATCCAGTGCCCTTACATTGATTATTAATCCATAATAAGGGACCATTTTTTTCAAATCAAAAGGAAGCACCTGAAGAAAAGGTAATTATTTTATCACCTATTCCAAAGTTCATTTCTTCTTGTACATCCTATTTCTTGTTTATTTCCAAACTAATATAATAATTCTTATACCTAATGCATACTTAGATGTTATTATAAATATGGTACAACTATATTAATTTTTCTATACATCCTATGAATGACAATATCACCATACATGCATATGTATGACTTACTGTCTCCACATTGTGGAGTAGTTTTTTATTCAACACATCATTATTTGGATGAGAATAATAATGAGTATAATTGATGTAAATAATAAATATATCAATTTAATTATTATTTATATATAATATACCATCCAATTACATAAAATTTCACCATCATAAGAATGATATTGTCGCTCATGCGTATGTACGGATTACACTCTCCACAATGCAATGATATTACATTCCCCATCGTAACCATTAAATAATTTTTCTCATTTTATGACTTTAAAAATAATGTTTAATAACATAATATAATATTGGATATGAATTATATAAATCCTATCCATAAAAAACATAACGTACATAACAAAACGTATAATGGAAAATGAATCAGATAACACCCAAAACAATGATAACAATAAAATATTATTGACAATGAAATATTATAGGATAATATATGATATAATATTTTGGTATGTGGATATTTTATAATTATATAACACAATTTTAACCATTATACATGAGGTTGGAGTACCTTTGACTATGTAAAAGTACAAGGTAAGGCTTAATTTTAAAATCTTTTTATTACCCAATGTTGTTTATATGTAAGTATCTAATGAGGCATCTTTATCATCGACACCAGTGTTTCTTAAAAATGTATTTCAAAATATTTTAACTATTTCATAGACTATGGGTTAATGTTAATTATCCCATTGTTAGATTTTTTATTAAAAATAATTGAATGGAATCATTCTTTTAATTTCCAAAAAAGGTAATTTATGACCTTTTTTATAAATTAAGGAAAAAAAAAATTTTACTTATATGGTGGGTGCATGTATTTTCCATCATTATAACACCTTCAATGCTTCCCTTACAGGTTTATGTAAATATTTTTTCAATTAAATGTTTTCTTTTATAATTATCTGACTTTTAAATTATTTCAAAGTTGAAAGAGTTATTTCTCACAAATTTGTTTTGTATTGATTTCATTTACGACAACATATATTGGTGGATTTTATGTTTAATTGAAGTTGATTTATTATGATACAATATTCTATATTTTATTGATATTTTTATGATATTTTGGACAGCGGATGTGATATTTTTATACCATTCATGGTTTATCTTTAAAGTATTAACATTTGATATGTTAGTTTAATACGAATGTTTATGTTATTTTCACCCTTTTCATCTGATGACTGCATTGGACATAGTATGTGATGGATGGGGCCCGCTATATTCCCTTGTTGCATCGGTAGGTCTCATGAGACAAACTAGTGTTTTGTGAGAGAGCCTTTACAATATGTTATGAGTAGTCGTGGCACGAGGCCTTGACTTTGTGGTTATGATGTCTGTCATTATGCATTCCATCGTAATGGGATTTAACTATTGATATTATATTTTATTTTTTGTATAGTATAATATCCATGTGAATAAGTAAATATAATTATTTTATTTATCTTTTTTATATTATGATTATTTTTATTTAAAAAAGTCTTGTGTTTTGGTATTATACATTAGATTATATGTTTATTCTTATTTTTGATAGTTTCTGCTATATAGTTATCTTTATTATGCATATGATATCACCACATTCCTATGTTTTATTTTTCCCAGGATGCGAAGAAGTATATTATGACTAACCAGCGAAGATAGACTAAGGGATATAAATGTGTTAAAAGGGGACACAATGTTGTTTTTTTCATTTCATAGTGAAATGTAAAACTTAGAAATGTATCTAGTACATACAAGGATACAAAACCGATCAGTCTTTCAGAACATGATATTTTGTGATGCTACCAATTTTTTTAATAATTCACTGACATTAAGAACTAGGTTTGGGGAAAAAACTCTACATGACATTCCCGTAGTATCCAGAAGCATCACTAATGAACCAAGATGCCTTACCTTTAAAAATGCATAGATATATGACATGTACAAACACACAATAGTTCCAAACCATGGGATGATAATAAAATCAATAGGATTTCGCCAATAGATTCTCAAATCAAGCCAATAAAAAGACAATTAATAATAATATTTATATAATAGTTTTAAGATGTAAAATAGATTATACAAAATGACTAAAAAAATACATGGAATGAAATAAAAAATGAACAAAACCATTTTACATTAATTTGGAATACCCATAACCATGTCCCCCACACACAATATGTAATCATAGGTGACAATTTCATAATCATGAGCGGTCACTCAACAATAAACTATGTAATTATATGTTAACTAATACTAGGTTCCACAATTGCACATGCCCCTCCCATAGGGTCACATTTAATGAAAATGAACTCAGGCCCACCATGTCTTCCAAATTTTATGTAAAACCATTCCACAAAACCATAATTCCTTAAACAATTTCTCCAAACAAAGTCTTTGAATCAAAACCAAACCATAATGTTAAAATCATGATTTTATAATCATAAAAAAATATAATTTTTTGGAAATCCAAAAAATTCATCAACAATTTCCAAAAATAGTACCAATAATGAAATATACCAAGAATCAAAAAAAGGATTTCCCCAAAATTTAATTAAAAAACATATTTAAAACAAAGCCTTCAAGTTATAAATCATGTGGAGTTGAGAGAGAATCCAGTTGCCTCTCAATGGTTGGTGAAAACGAAGAATGAAACAAAACTTCTCTAAATTTGGGTTTATATTTTCTTCCCATCAATAAAAATAATTATAATTTCTCAGTATTCCCATAGTAAAACATGGATCTATCCACCATGGAATATATCATTGATTCCACAATGAATAAGAATAAAATATCTAAGAAGAATGGTGAAAAATTGGTACATAAAGATGAATTTCGGCCTCCAATGCACTTTGATTAGTCTTAATATCACTACTGGATTGAACGGGATCATCTCATATGCCTATATAGTAAAAATAATTTTATTTATGGGAGGTATAAAGGAAAAAATTTTGTCAAAGGTATTAATTTTTATTAGATCAACATTATAAGGACCCCCTATGGTACATTTCAGAGTTTCATAAACCATACACCAATCATGAATTTCTAATATGTTATGTCCATGACTCAGATTTTAGGCACAAATGATTAGTCTAAACATGTCACAACCATGAATTTACCTCTATTTCATGATTCATGGTTTCTCCTTCTCAGTATCACAGTTTTCCCAAATCATTCATCAATTGTGTGCCTCCCTAGTGCACATTTTCTTCCCTTTCACGATTTTTCCAAGAAGATTCAGATTTTCTACTACCCCTGAACAACTTTCATTCGCTATAAAATATTAATAAAAAACCCCCATATAAAATACCAAATGACAACCCATTCATAAAATAGACTCAAAATAAATGAATAAAGGGTCATGCGCATGAAGATGTTAAATTTATCCACTATTTCTTTCTCACAATCCCATGTTTCTTCTTAAATATGACATTATTTATATAAAACATGTTGTAGACCAGTTACTTTTTCATGGAAAATCATCTCTTGCCTATCCACAATATGTAGCAGTACATGAATCAATATAGCATGTGGCTTTATGTAAATGTGATCCTAACAAATCAAATGGTCTGGATCAGGTTGTTACTTATTTAACTGAGATACATGACACACATAGTAAAATGAACTGAACCTTTGACAAAAATCCAAAACATATGGCACCTCACCAACTCATTAAAATATATAAATTGATATTGTATACTGAGGGTACACCATTCACTACATACTAAAAAAATTATTCCATGTCCCTTGAGAGATTCTCAAAACATATGACCACTCACCTCAAATGAAAGTGGTCATAAAAGATGATCTCCATATGTTATCTGAGTAATATAATCCATCTCAATTCTAATTCAAATAAATTAAATCTTATGTATTGTCTATTATATAAGGTTAGGTCGAATTAGTGAAGCTTATCCTCATTCCACCCAACACAGTGGTAAATGAGAGGATAAAATGATTAAAAATGATCCATATATATCAAGGAATGATAATTGATATTATGTGTTTACCACACTATTGGTATATTCTAATTACAAGAGCCACTAAAACCCATTACACAATATATATCCATTCCTTCAAATATATGGATTTTACAATCAATCTGTCCATTTCTTTGAGGATGATAATCTATAAACATAATCAGTTATGTTCCGAGGGATAGTAATAAGGATTTCCATAATCAAGACATAAACCTAGTGTCTCAGCCAAATAAAATAGTCACATAATATTTGTGAATAGTTTTAATTTATTCAATGTAGATTTTTGACAAGTCTTTCACTCAATTACTTTCATGAATATGGAAGAAGTGATCCAAATTTGTGAGCTGATCAATAATCCCCTACATGGAATCCTATTTCCAAAAAATCCATGGTAGATCTATTATAAAATCTAGGAATATATGATCCCATATCCACATGGAAGTCTATATACTTTGAAAGATTCTAGGCAGTGGTTGATTCCATGCCTTAACGTGAGGATAGGTGAGTCATTTCGAGATGTACATCACCTCTACTATTTTTATAACAATGCAAAAAAATTCATTAAATGAGTTATAAATTTTCTAAATCCTAGTGTGAATAACCAATCTCGAATGGCAGAGTCCACTATGAAGTTATTTCTAATAAGATAATGTTTTGAACATCTAATATCTAAACAACAACACTGAACTTCTATGCATCATTCATCCCTTTATGGTCTCCCCACCACTATGTTTTTAATTCATAGAATCACATTTGGGATTAGATTTCTAAGAATTTATAACCTGATAAGAAAAATTAGGAAAAATATAAACTTGTAAGAAAATTAAAACATCATATTATTTCATGAATTCTTGAATCATATCTTCCATAACAAACCTTAGTTTCCACTAGTTTGATTCCAATTATTCAAACTAAGCGTATAACTTTATATTTAATGCATTCTTAATAGAGTTCCTTTTGATTGGTGTATTCATAAAGTCAATGTAAAACATATTTAGATACATTATACATCCACAATATCTTAAGGTCATATATATTTGTGAGAAAATATGTTTCAATCACATATTATCTATAAAAAAAAGAAATTTTAACCATATAGGGAATGATGAAAAGTATTAAAAGCAAAGAGAACATCCTATAATAATAAATCACATGTTCGGTAGTTCTTCTCATTAAACAATAACTATAATGAACCATAAGAATAAACATGATCTTCATTCATGAAAAGACATCCGATCACAGATCTAGATTTATTACAATAGAATACATCGACACATCAAAAATCTAGAAATGTGTGGATTTTTGGTTTTGTAAATATAACATTAGGTTCTTCAAATGATTTCTAACACTGATCATTCTATTGTAAATGAAAATAATTCATTTTCAATGATGTCATTTGTGATGAAAAATATGAAAAATCACAAAAAAAACATTCTTAGTATCCCTCAAAGCTAGTGAATCTTCGTTTAAAAACAAAATTAATTGGTGGTTTTGAAGATATTACAACTTATATAATTTCCAAATCTATAAAAACACATTTTTTACAAATGAAATGGAAATGGAAATGTATTTATTGAATCTAGAAATAAATCTTTGATAATATTGAATACAATTGACACTCCCACAAAATACCAAGCACTATATCCAACTGTTGTTAATGATCTAATTTTGTTCTAGAATGCACCAACATATCATTAAGAAACACAACCACAAAGGAATCTAGATGCCTTTTAAATAATTCATTCATCAATTCCATAAAGATGTCTGGTTCATTCATAAGAGAAAATGGAATAATAAAATATTCATAATGGTCATATCTTCTTCTAAAATAAGTTTTCAGAATATCCTCCTTAAGAACTCTTAATCAAAAATACCCTGAATGTATATCAGTTATTTAGAACCACTAAGATCCCCTTAATTGATCAAAAAATCATTGATGAATTGATGAAGATACCAACTCATTATCATAACATGGTTAAGATTCTAAAATCCACACAAAGTCTTTGTGTTCCATATTCTATCTTCATAAATAGAACCAGTGATGCCCACATAGTCATAATTGTTTGAATGAACCCTTCTCTTCCTAACTCTCCGAATACAAATTTTAATACTATAAATTATTTTCCTTCCATATGATATGAATAAAGTTAAATCAGGATAGTACCTAAAATGAGATCAATCAAAAACACCACATCTCTTTTGGTTGTAAACCCTATGAAATTGTTATGGAAAATGTCAGGATATTAGTCTAATATATTTTGAAAATATCAATTCCCAATCTCATCCAAATATTCAAAGGTAATGTCTACCAAATAATAATAATTTTTTGTAACCATCATTTCTATAATTCCCACTATAAATTCCATTACATCCCAATATCCTCTAAATAAATGCTCAATACCATCCAAAGATGTGAATGAAAGATAATATGTATAACTGTTGAAGTGATCCTTAAATGATGTCATCTAATATTTACCAAGCATAAAGTCATAAAAATAATTATCTAGCATATAATAATCCAAAAGTAACGTATCCCTATAAATAGTTATAGAACAATATTTACACATAAATGATAGTCACTCTCTTGGACCAAGATTAGTTTTAAGTTTCAACAAATAAGGTATCATATCAAAATTCAAACCCATATGATAAATAACACAATAATTATTAAATGAGTGTGATATTCCCAATTCAACAAAATAATTCATATAGTCAGAATTAAAAATAATTGTTACTATATCCATTTAAAATCAATATTGTACATCCATGATCATTTTCTCACCTCCATAGATTTTATTAATCGCTTAAATATTATATTTTTTGACCTATTGAGATTACACTTGTTGAGGAGTCATGGTGTTCCTAAAATCACCTTGTCTCGGTCTATTCTGATGATGAGAATTGTTCTTTTTAACTCATTGTTTCAATGTATAATATTCTTATGAATCATGAGATGTTTTTGTAGATCCAGACCATGGATCACTACAATAATAGATATGAATATGTCCCTTGGTGGTGTCAAACAGTCTGACTTCATATGGTTTAATGAACAACATTTAATACTTTCTAACTTACATTTCTATTGAGGAGTCAAATCTAATGGTCCCAAGGATTGATTCTAAGTGCACTGCCACCCTGGAATTTATATTCCCTCTTCTTCTTTTTTCCTTTCATTAGAGTTAAAACCTCTACTAATAGAAAAACCAGACTTCCTACAACTGTATTTCTTGATATTTCCATTTTCCCACTATCACCCAATTAACTGTCTATTTATAATATTTTATACAATGGATGAAAATATTTTTGAAAATTTTTATCCTCAAGCCTGAATAAATAATACATGCCTTCATGAATGCACTTATATAAAAATCCATTTAAAACAGAACTAAATACTTAAATTTAGCCACACACTCTATCACTAAGAGATCATATTACTTAAAATAGTGTAAGTATATCATTATAGAAATATGAAAGGTGTGAGGATAGAATTAATTTTTAATCAGTTCATAAAAAATATATTATGTGATGAATTGATCCAACTAACCCAAAAAAATTTATTCCCGCCATTGGAATGAAAAATCATCCAACATATACGTTTCATATTTTTTTTCATCTTCGTTGGTGTCCCATATAAATTGAATATTTGATTCATCCTATTTAACATGGATTATACTTTTTTTACTCAGAATCCCCATTGAAAGTTGGGTGGATTCTTCTTTTAGAAATAAATGGAATGGTCCAATTACTATAGTTCATCATTCCTATAACCCGTATATATAGCCTAAAAATCCTAGAAAGTAATTTGGAGTAGACTTAGGTTCACATGTGGATTACGTGTAACCATATTCTCAGCAGCCACTTCTTATTGATTTATACGATGCCTACCAAATTCTATCCAATATAAAAAGTACAAAACTCCCTTTAGTCTCCCTAATAAGAAAATGAAGGCATAACTATTAAAATTCACCAAATAAATATATATTTTAATATATATTTACACAACTCAACCATCATCAATAATTCAATCATTTTTTAAAATATTACTTCTAAAATTTAAAAAAACAATTTAACTATTTTCAAAAAAAATAACACTATTTGTACTTTTCATAAACCAGCAATCTCGTAATGAAAAATTAATATTATTGTTATGTCATACTATCAATACATTAAAAGAAACTCTCATCAGTTAAACCCATGATGATAAGGTTTCAACTCACCTATAAGTGTCATAAAATACTCTGGTACCCAAACAATCTGTTAAAATGATGTTTAGAATAAAGATATTAGATACAACTTTTTACGATATAGATTTCATTCTCCAAAAATATTACTCATTTTTACCATCTGTAGATATATATTGATATTATTTATGACTCTACGACCAAAAAAATGGACAAAATTTCATATATCAAGGACTAAACATGGTTATACTATTTTCCCCAATGTGAAATATAGACCAACCATGATTGAAACCATTTGTATTGTCACATCCCACTTCATTGTCTTGAAGAGTGATGGGTAACATATTGGGCCTTAGTTGAAATTGAAAAGACTCTTATGTCATGAAATAAATTCCATGGGACTCAAGAACATATTGGGGATGAATTTTCCTTTGAAATATAAAACATCAAAAATACAAAAACAATAACCAAACAAAACCATATATGATGCATGGGTATATAATACAACTCAATGAATAACCAAACTAATAAAACATATCAGTTTACAATAGGAAACAAAAAAAATTGTAAAACTAGACCAGCTGACTATAAAAATCAAAAATCCAATGTGACATCGACTAGAAACACCCAACCCAATCCAAGTTCAAACTCTACATGCCATGCACACAGTATTAGGAAGAATCATTAAAGAAACGAGATACCTTTACTTTACATATGTATCAATTAATGAATTATTAACATTCACAAAAGTTACCAAGAATGAGGTTATTATAAACTCAGTATAATCTCCCAAATCACTTCCCAACTCACACAACATGGAAGAAACTTGTGAGTAAAACATATTATAAAATTTCATGTAGTGAAATAGTATACTAAAATTCCATAATATTTTTAGATGGAATGTAATAATTCAATCCTAAAATATTTTTAAAATAATTTTAAATACCCAAATCCATTTCCCCCCTACACACCATGCATCCCCAAGTGACAATTATATACTCGTGAGTGATATCTTATCGATCTACCAAATCACCATAGGGTAAACAATACCGAGTTATCTAATGGAACACACCCTTACCACAATGTCATGTATAATGAAAATGAACTCATGAAATCATTTTATAGAAAATATCAATTAATAACATTCCATATACCATTAATTACTGAAATCATTTTCATAAATTGATTCTATGAATCAAAACAAAACCATAACATTAAAATAAAAATTTTATAATCAAATAACCAAAAAAAATTTATACAATAAAACCAATTTTCCCACAATATAAAAATAAAATACCAATTTAAATTTCCACAAATATTTACATAATTATTTCACAATAATTTTAATCAGAACATTTCATTAAAACTAATCCTTCATGTTCAAAATAGTTAGGATTTGAGAGAGAAGCAACATACCTCTCTACTATTGGATAAAACAAAGAAAAACACCACACTTCTCTACCTTTTGGATTAGTTATTATTCCATTAAATTAAAAAAATTATCAAATTTTTCTAATCCTTGAATGTGGAACTATAACCAATGGTATAGATCCATGATTTCGAGAGGGAGAAGAAGACCGTATCTATGAAAAACTAAAATGAGAGGTGCTTACCAAAAAATATGGTCCACCAACACACTTTTATTCACCTAAGGATATATCCAATATCAAATGGATTCATTTATCATGCCTAGGGAGATAAAGGGATTCTAGTTATGGAAGGAGTAGGGAAAAATGAGGTTCAAAAGTCTTAATTTGGATAAGATAATAAAATGAAGGACGACCAACTCTATATTATATGGTTATTCTACATGGGATGGAAAACCGTGCACCAATTGTAAGATGCTACATTCTTACAACCACAACTCAAAAAATTGGATCACACTTTTAGATAAACCATGATCCAAACATTACCCTTCCTAGTTCCCATTCTCTTCCTTTACATTGTTTCTTATAGATGATTCATGGTTTCTAATTACCATTCACTATAAGTACGCCTCCATAAAATCCTCAAAAACATTCTGTAACTCCTAAAATCCTTTTAAGAAGTAAACTGAAAATAATATGGTCTAAAAATACATGAATAAAGGGTTATCTGTTGAAAAACAAGGGTCCTACACAAGGGTAGTATCCTATGATTTTGGACGGATTCTAGATGATCATAAAATTCTAGTTATAATTCATTCGGAGCATAGAATGGTTATTAAGAGAACACATCACTTGGAACCTCACACGCCATTAAAAGAGGTAGAAATAAATGATAAGTAATGTGTCTTTAGTTTTCCAGTTGTCATTGATGATGGTAGGAAGGTGATATGGGCTATTATAGTTAGGGTCCATTGGGTGCCATATCATGGCCTTTGGGCCTCTGGGACTCTGTTCCATGTATTCCTAGGATTTCATTTCATGTAAGGTTTCTCCAAGAAAATTGTTAGAAAGTTAATTTTACTATAAAAATAAAAAAATGTAATAAAACAAAAATGAATGGAAGAATAATATGTTTTTTTTGGGAAAATATGGTATCAAATCCAAGGAGAAGTGGTTGTAGAGTGTCATATTGATATATTCTTTTGATACTATGATATACAACATGGATGAAATATTAGGTGAGGATGATGTAGTGAGTATGGGTGATAGTTGATATGATGATGGTGCATGATGGGTTAATTGATTTTTCACTATGGGATTTATATATTGCTTCCATATTTTTATAAGCGGTCTTAATAAAGATCCTATAGAGTATACATGTATGAAAACCCATATATATATAAATCATTTTTCTGGTTTCTAGGAAGGATTTTTTTGTGTTTCTAATAATTCTAAGAGCATATCTTAAAATTATGGTTAGAGACACTACATTCGGATTATCCTTTTGGTATTTTATTTTAGAAAATATTCTCTTTATATAATTCCATGAATTATAGGATACTGGTTTTATTTTTATATTATGGAATTAATTTTTGATTATTTTTTTATGTTCTTATTACTTCTGAGATTAATACCTTATATTTTTATATTTTATACCCACAGTTTTGGTAAACAATCTATGGCCTGTTGTATGAATTAATTAATTATTATTGTAAAATTATCTATAGGAGTAGGTTAAATACACTCATAGGGTGGGTCATGATAATGTGGTTTTAATGGTATAGAAAAGAGTTAGGATAATTCTTATTGTTATGAACTAGTGAGAACTGTATTGGTTTGGTGAAGGAATATTCTTATTCAAGCCATATGTGTTATTTAGAAAGGGATACTTGTTATAACACAAGTTATAAGGGGCCCCTATGATCCTATATGAGGACCTTAGTCTTACTGAACACCACAGGTGATATAATTTCGGTTTTAGGGTAGATAACAAGGATTGGTCATTGCATATTACTTTTTGAATATATATTTGAATTGGGAAGATTATAGAAATATTTAAATAGAAGATAATTAAATGATATTATGTGAAATTACATGTTCTTTGATTAAGGTCATCTTTCATGCGGTATACCTTATGTTATGGTTTAAATTTTATGATAGAGGGATTATTAGTATTCTATTTCATATTTATTAAATTATCTCAAGATGTTCTTACTGTATTTTTTCTCTAGGGGGAATGATTAATCTTTTCTACCAAGATTGGTACATGTGACTCTATATATAAATATATGTTTTTGATCAAATGTTCCCATAATTTTTAGAGGAATATAAAGTTTTTATCAATTTGAAACCCTAATAAATAATGTCGTTCAAGAGAGGTAAATAGTAAATTTTTATCATCGTAATTTTAAATCCAACATAATTCTTGTTGTGTTGTTTTATAAAATTTATAATATAAGTGTTTAACTTGTGTCATTATTGAAAATTAATAACATCATTATAACCTAAAATATGTTGATAAAATAAATTATTCCTTACAAATTCATTACAAACCATGATATGAATTAATAATTATTTTATTGTTTGTAAGATAAATATGTTGATACATATTAGACAAAGAGAATATTAGGTGGGTATGGTTTGTTGAATGTATATATCATTTTTTAGAAACATGTTCTATTAAGGGATGCATGTGTTAATATGGTATTTTATCCATAATGTTTTTATATATCTTATCATTATTAGAGTTATTGGTAGTTTTAATGGAATTATTGTTAATGTTTTAATAAAATAATTATTGTATTGATAAAAAATTTATAATCATGATAAGTTAAATTAGAAAATTTACTTATTACTTGATTTTACTTAATTTTTAATAATATATTTATAAGAAAATTCTGTTTTGTATTTCAGAATTCTAATTTCATGTACTGTTCTCATGTTTTGTAATAATGTTAGGAATGATGTTTATTAATATTTACTTGATTTCATTAAATAATAATTTTCATTGATGGTAAAATATTTTTTTAGTATATTGTACATTTTTCTTTTTATATAAGTTGTTTTGATTTTAAAGGAGTTCTTAAAAAAATTTGGAATTGTTTCATAATGGCATTTTTCTATGACCTAGTTTTAAAATAATGGTACCTATCTTTTTTTTAATTTAATGGAATTTGGAAAAATTTATTGTTTGGGGATAACATGTGTTCGATTCATAATGTTATTATGTGTGTGGTTTATGAGAAACAATTTTCTATATTTAAACCAATGTTTTATTTTTTTTAGATTCTTTTGGTAATTACTTAATGGATTATATTTATGCAAGTAAAAAACATTTCATTGGAGGGTTTTGTTGAGGTACTTTATTTAGAATGTATTGTTGTATCATTTTGAGGTGTATGCGATCTATCGGAAAAAGGAAGGGTTTTTTCATCTACTGAATGGTTTAATAGATTATTCCCTGGGAGTGCTGAGGTACTTTTTGTTTATATAGTAAGGAATGGTTTTTATTTAGAATTATAATTATATTTTTTTAATGTTTGAATTGTTTTAAGTATTCTTGGGTGTAAGAGAAGATATAATTTTTATGGAGAATCATGGTTTCCATTGAGGTTTGTGTTTGAATTGACTAATTCAAATAACATTATTTATTTTGATGTTTTGGTAGAATAAACATTTTCAATGAATAAATAAGTTGTTTTCATGATAAGGTTAAGTAGTCATGGTATGTGGAAATGTTCATATTTATGTATAAAATTGTTTAATGTTCCTTGGTGGAGTTTTGGGATTCGTAGTTTAGGATTGATATGAAGAGGATAAGGTTTCATTTATATTGGGAATGAATAAAAAACAATTTCAGGTTTCTCTAATAGTGGAATTTCATTGATTTTTGTATTTGGAGTGTTGGAATGAAAATCGGGGAGGTTTCTTCAGAAGACTTTGTTTCATTAATTACGGTGTTTGTAACCTAGGTTCAAAGGGATGATTTTTTAAATAATACCATAGAGTTCTATAAAGGGGAATACTATGTTCACCATCCTATTATTTACTTATATATATTGACAGTCTGTTTCTTGGTCCACTTATCTTGTGAAGAATAGTGAGCATGAAATTTGGAGTCAATTTTGATGCAAGGGATTCGAAAGGGGGTATAAATTTTGCGGCTTAAGTCATGGGTGGATGTGAGTGATCATGATGAGGTGATAAATATCAATTTGATCCCACTAGTGATAATGATGAAGATGGTGCCTTGAGTTATGGATCTCATAAAAATAGAGGTAAGATGTGAAGAAGTGTCTTGATGTTTGAGTGCGTCTTTGAGGCTTGGATTTGAGTAACTCTCAGCATCCCAACATAGGTAATCTAATAATAATTTATATTGTATAGTGTGTAATTTATAGTTCAAGTTCACTATGATTTATCTTTTTCTTTGGTTTATTTAAGTTGGTTGATATATTCATTATATTGGTCATATTTCTATGGATATACTATTTTTTCATAATAGTTTTGGATTCCTAATTTATATTGAGTATGTTCATAGTTTTCACATGAGCCTTAGCCTAGTTAGTGAGGACTCCTTAAGTGCATCCAAAAGACTTGGGATCAAATCCAAGTAGAGGTTAATTTTCGATTACTGTAGCAGGTACTATAGTAGGCACTGTAGCAGTACTGTAGCAAGAAATGTGAAAAACTGTAGCAGGTACTGTAGTGGGAACTGTAGTAGGCACTGTTTGGAACTGTAACAGTCGGGAATATTCCTCTGTTTAGGCCTTTGGGCCCCTGATTTAGTCCTTGGTTACTTTAAGGCCTTCGTTCCACCCAGGCCTTCGAGTCAGTAAGTCATTTAGGCCACCTCAAGGATTTATGGCCAACTTAAGTACAGATGAAAACCAGACAACCTAGAAAAGAACAAACTTCTGAAAGAAGAGTTGCAAGAAGCTTTTACCATAAAAGAAGCTAAATGGATTGAAATAATGATTTGTTATGGAACCTGCCATCGGGAAAAGACTTTTCATGCACGGGAGAGCCTAGCCGAACAGCCATGAGAATGTGGAGAGCTGATTTCACGATGAAGATGTTGGGGAGGAGTTTTTCCAAGTACATAGTCTGGGTTGTATATCAAGTTTGAAGACTATAGGAAATGAATTTCTCTATGCCCTACGAGCCATGTAATACTTATTCCTACAGGCCTTTTAAGGGTTCCACCTCACCCCTTGAAAGGTGGATTATAAAAAATTCAATAAATAATGATGGCATTATGTATGTTTAGAGTTTGTTGACTTATTACATTATTAATTGAATCCTTCAACGTGATCATTAAAAATATTAATTTAAAGTGTTTTATTTTTAATTATTTGACTCTAATTTATATAATGGTGTTTAAAATTAATTGTTGATTTCATAGGTATGGATTGAAAAATATTTATGGTATATTTAAATATATGGAGGTTTTTAGAAACGAAATGTCTTGTTAGCTAGAATGAACCTTTTTGTCAACTATATTTCCTGAACATGATTCACCATAATAAAAAGATCAATATTTAGTAAAAGGGAGGTGGGGTATTAGGTTGTAGTTCTTAATTTTTTTTCCATCATTGTTCTCTACCAAGTTAATCCGTTTTTATAGAGTATTTTTTCATTGAGAACAATCTAGAATAGAAGTTATGTCCTATGAAATATCTTATTACAGAACGAGTGTAGGTTTTACTGATGTTATGAGCTCAAGGTTGGTATGTGTGATATAGGTTTTATTCCAAAGGTTCATAAATCATTAGTAATTTTGAGTAATCTTCTTGAGCTTGTTAGTGATGCTTTGGTTTAATGAGTAGTTCATTTGGATAATGTTTGCTTTGTTGGATGGGTCTCTCACATAGAATTCTAGATATATGTGATATTTTTTCTATATAATTTTGAATTTAAAATAATAAATTTTATATAGTTTCAATTAGAGTTGTTGGCCCTTTATTAATGGTCCAAATTCTGTAGGGACAGTATCCCCATTTGAGAGTAATTTTTTAGAAGAGTTTTTGGTAGACTGAATGTGTTTTTCTTCTTGGTTGGAATTCATTAATAATAATGAGAATTTTTTGATAGGTATACAATGTAATGGATTGGAAATTATTGTACAATTAATTGGGTTTTTAATGCCATGTAATATGTTTAGACTAGTTTTGGTGTTATTTATGTAAGGTCATTGGTATTTAGAATAGTGATTTGAGTCAGCTATTAAATCTATTGGGTGACTATAGACTATGTAGAGTTGTCAGGGGTATCAATTTTGGATAGATAATATTCTTTGGGTTTTGTCCATGGATAAGTGGTTATAATTCCTATTAAATGTTGTTATCGTTATTTCAAAAATGAACATACCATTATTTATGGGCATTGACGTTATATTAATAGTTAAAATAATTTTTTTGAACTTTCATTTTTTGGGACTTGTAGAATATTTTTGGAAATTTAGAAATGAATACTGAGTAAAGGTCATTTTAAAGTGATTTATTATCATTGATTCTTGTTTTGGTGAAAAAAATGGATTTGTTAGGAAAACTAATAGTTATGATATATGAGCAGGAGAAAATATTGGTAAAGGAATTGAGTAAGTGTAACATTTTAGAACGGATAAATTTATTGAACGAGTTACTTTATTTTTATAAAGAGTAAATATTTGTAAATTGAAAAACATATAAAAACATTAGAGTCACCCTGTATGAGTAAGGGTAAAAATTTTCCAATAGTAATAAGAAACATTTGGTTTTTAGTAAGAGTAACATCATTTTTTTGGAAGGTAAATTTCAATAGAATTATTTATCCATAGTTGGGTCCAAATGATGGTTATGTGTGAGAATAATTTCTGAATGTAAGAGAAACATTATTTAGTAAGATTATGTTTTCAAATAAAATTTGGGTAAACATTTAGTAAATGGAAAATGTAATAGTAAATTTTTCTATGTGTAACGTTTTTATGAGTAAGTTTCCTATTTTTTATTCAAATTATCACAATGAGGATATTTTTATAGATTTTTTCAAGTAATCCTAAAGTAAATATTTTGGATGGGAAAACCTTATTAAAGGAAAATTAAGGATTATTTTTTACTAGAACACTATAAATAGATTAAAAAATACTTCTCATTATTCTCTTATTCTCTTGGTAATATTTTATCCATTTCATATGTGAATCTCATGTTTTATTTATTATGGTTGATCAATGTGTAAGGATAAAAATATAAGTGTATAATCTTTATGGATTTCTATTTTTCCATTCACCTTTAACTGAAAACCAATAAATTCATGGACTTTTTTAGATTTTGGTGAATTGTCCAATTAATGAAAAAAATAGTATGACTTCATTGGAAAATGGATTCTTTCTATTTATAGGTTGGTGGTCACTATATTTTTTGAGTAATATATATGCTATGTGCTTTTTAGTTAATTTTTATATGTAGGATTGTCAAGGTGATATTGGGAATTGATTCACATGGGGTTTCAATTATTCCTACGAGATACCATATGGTAGTCTCATATATGAAATGAGGGTTTGGAAAATAATGGATTTGATATGTAGTTATATATTTTTATGGGAATGTGGATGAAAATTAATTATTTCATTATTTTGAGATGTAATATTATTGTGGTTAGTAGGTGATGATTTTTTTACCCGTTAATATGATGGTGAGGGATGTCCTTTTGTCATGTTTCATAGTATTTTGGTGATTTTCACTCATCATAGTGGGTGATAGGCCATTGGGGCTGTGTGAACACAACTAATGAACCATTATGGGTCTTACTCAACTCATTATGGGTGGTGGAATTCATAGAATAAACTACATAAGGGATGGTGTTAACAATCAATATGGGGCATGTGTACACAATAGAGGCCATGGTTGGTGATGAGAGAGTCCACATGATGAGTTTTTATTTCACTCCATGTTGATTGATATATCAATACTAGATTGGGTAATTAATTGAGGATAGGTCGATGGGGCATCGTGGTGGACCAATGTTGGCCAGTTTGGTTGTCCGTGATGTATAGCATGAGTGAAAAGCCTTTGATTAAAATGTCGATGGATCATCCTTTGTGAAATCATGTAGAGTTTATTATGTCATTTTTTTATGATTTTCCTAAAATATTATATGTGATGATATAAGCTAGAGACAATACTGACAATGGCCTGTTGAGCTCATGCACACACCCTCCCTAGGACCTCTAGGATACAGTAGATATATTGTATTACTGCAGAGGTAAAGGAGTAGGATCATCATCAGTATTTCAATAGACATGGATGTAAAAAATAGTATGAGATATATATTGTTTTTTTTTATTCAGGTTTCATGGTTCCTCGATGTTGGGATGATATTTTGTTTTTGTTTATTTTATACATGTTCATGTGTAATTGGTACGGGGCAGATCATGTTTAATTTTGAATGACTATCATGATGTGGTATATATTTATTTGGATTATTGTATGTATATATTTTTCTACTGTTTAATAAATTCATAATTTTCTTATGTTGTTTCTTTTATTATTATTCATGATTAGGAGTTATAGTGTCCCCACTATCACCGATAGACCCTTTCTGGTAGTTGGAAACTTTTTCTATATGGGGAAATGAAAAAAAGGTCATGTGGTTAACTTATCTATTTACTATAGAGTAATTTGGTCTAAGTAATTATACATTAAAATAAAACGGGTTAATTTTGGCTCTTAGGGGTCCAAAAAAACATGTTATTGGCCATAGTGTAGGATCGTTTAGGTCTATCATTATAGGTATTTTTCTACATTGATGCATGGTTGTAAAGGGAATAGTTCATGGGAGGATATTATTGAAGTTTATATATAAATAAAGAGGAGGTGATAGAGCCATTTTAGTGATTTCCAGGCATCACATCATAGTCTGAGGGTTTTTCAGATAATTAGTAAATTTTAGATTATTTTTTCTCTTGTATCACCCTATTATAGAGTGACCCTTGTATAAGTTTCAATACCTTTAAATTTTTTTTTAATCTTTTATGGTGTTTTATGATCATTCTTCACTCACCATGTTAGTGTTCTTGTTTTGGGACCAACATAGAATCTTCCATTTCATGTTCATGAAATGATGACAATTAAGTGACGTATATGTTATATAGATAAGGATTGTAAATATTGAGTGAAATTGAATGATTTATCATTATATATTGTCTATGATTCACAATAAGGATTCATAAGTCGCGTAACATGTTGTGGTGGGAGGAGATAATTCATATGGGAATGGGGTAGGGAAATTTTCCAATTTTGGAGTCATATTACTTACATGCTATGGGTATGAGGTTTATTCAAGATGGATGATTTTTTTGTAGGGATTTTAGAAATATATAGAGTTAATCCTCCATATCAGTGTGATTATTTATGAGAGGAATGGTTGAGATCATTGTTGTGGTATGAGAACCATTGTTCCATAGTGATGGTTATATATTAATATGATTCCCATTATGATTTGCAGTGTTTGATTCATAGTACATACATTATTGTATTGTTTTTCTTTTAAGCATCATATCACTGAAAGATATATGTTACTTCTATTATTATTATATTTTGTTTAGGTTTTAGAATTATCATTATTTTTCCTTCAATAACAGTATGGAAAGAATTATTATAATAAAATTAATGAATCTAACTAAATGTAATCAGAGGGGAAGTGGTTGTGGTATGTGATTGTTATGATTATATATTATGAAATGTGGAAAAATTGTTGTTATTTTTTAAACTTAAGATGTTTTTAACATAGTGATATTCATGTCATTATTGTTACTTAAATATGGTAATCACCTCTAAAAGAAGTACAATCCTTGATAATGGTAATTAAATCGTATCTCTAGGAACAAAATAATGAAAATAATATCTATGTTTGATGTTATAAGTTTATATAAAATAGGTTTTGTTAATTAATGATTTATTATTTAAAATTTCTTTTAGTTTTTTTCTACACTTATTGGGTTGTTTTTGTTTGTTTTTTTGTGTATAGATAATTGTGGTGTATTATTTTGAAAATATTAGAAGAAACTATTTATATGAATTTCACCTACATAATTAGTTAAATCATGAAAAGTGGGTAATAAATTGGTTATGTGGAAGTCTAGAATATATGGTGAATATGTTTTGATGGGTAATTATAATGTGAAATTGAAAAATGATGCGGTGTATGGGTTTATGTGAATAATGTAGAATGAGGTGAAAAGGGGATCTAGTTGTGGGTTTGGAAACGTGAGGTGGTTATCAACATTGGCTTGTATTAATGTTGATGTGATGGTTTTATGATTGTTGTGGGAATGAATTGTAATATCCTAATGGAATTCATTTTATTGTTAATAATAAATATATAAATTAGATATGGGAAAGAATTTTGTATACCAGGGGATATTAATATAATCTTAATTATTTAAATGAATGTGTAACACATTGTATAAACACGACTAATATCTAATGAGTGATTGAAATTAAATATGGAATTGAATTTTATAAGAAATTTAATGTCAATTATAAACGGTAATTTATGAGATTAATATGAAACGGTGGATTTTGTTTTGGATATATTTTGTGGAATTTGGGGATGGATTTTTTTAATGATGGAATCAGTTGTTAGGATTTGGTATTTTTAGCATGGTAATTATGGTATGTATTAGTAATGTGGTTTGGAATATAACCTTGAATTAATATTTCAGTCTATTTATAATATATATAAAAATAAATACATACATTTATAAATATATTATATCTATTGTGATCTCTTATGAACGCCACTAGAGTTTGATATCCTTACTAACAAAAAAATGTTCAGTTTCTAGATGTTTTCCCCAACATCTTAGTTGGGGTGGGCATGGATGTATGGATACTCCTACACCCCTACTCTCTTTTCAATAATAGTGTAGGATTTGATGGACCAAATTAGGTATAATAATTCGGTTTGTGATGGATTAAAGTTATAATAATTGGTATAATTTATTAATTGGTTATGTGATTTATATGATGATATTTTTTAGGGGAAATGCATGATAGGAGGTGGAGATGTGGTCTATGTCCTTCATGTTCATTATATACTACTATAATGGAATTATTAGATAAGGTTTGCATATTTTATTTTATTGTAATAAAGTGGCGTAACTTGTGGTATGGTTTTGTTATTGGATAAATATATATATTATGTAATTTCATGGTTGTGGAAGGGATGAAGAATGAGATATTTTTCATTTAGGAAAGAGAGTGAAAAATCATTGTGGATGTTTTTAAAAGTAGAATTCTTGATTTATTAGTTTTTATTATGATATTAAACATAGATATGATATATGGTGATAAATATTTTTTTATTTTGGGTGGTAGATGATCTGTTGTCGGTGCATGATAGTTATATTTTTTTTTTGAAGCAATATTACACTTATTCCTCATTTTAGTGAGTGGACATGATAAGTATCCTACTAATTATACATGTATTATCACCAATATTTTAATTTTTTCATGTTTTTAGGATTGATTCAGTGGTCTTGTTATATATTTATATCAGGTGGCTTAATGATGTGTTTAAAATATCAATCATTATAGTTTCCTTTTATATTTTATTTTGGATAATTTTACCTATATAGAATTACTTTCATTATTGGAAATTATTTTTATATAAAGTTTATAGTATTTATAGGTAATTTTTTATTTTCTTATTACGTATGTGTGTAATGACTCCCATTTGTATGTTTATATTCTAGGTTATAGTCTCCAACCCATTTTTTGTTGCATGAAGGCTTTGTGGTTCACTCTTTCCTCCACTATAGGCCCCTATGGGGTTCGTAGTAGGGTATTTACATGAAAATCAATACACAAAATGTAATTATATAATTTTCAATGTCACATAGTGGGTTGATGTTTACATGATTCATTCATTATGGGAATTAACCATGGGTACATCAAGTTTAATTTACCATTACACACTGTCTATCCATGTCATGTGTCTGGTGATATTGGAACCTACATAGGGGACCCTAGAGATGTATTGAAATGTCATTACCCATTCCTAGTAATAAAAAATCAAACTAACATGTTTTATTTACTTTTAGATAAAGAAAAAAAATCTATTTATGAAAACTAGAGGACAAACATATGAAATTGATCAAACAAATTATAGTAATTATAAATTATTGTGTGAACCCAGTAATACCACTTGATAGTTATAAGGAATAGTAAAATTATTGGATAGATTCCTAATTTTATTTTTTTAATTATTTTCAATATATAATATTTGTATAAAATTATGAATGATACCTTGGAATATTCTTTAGTGTATTTTTCACATTTAATTTATAATTAATTTTAATAAATAATTACCTTGAAAATAATATTACTTCTCTAAAAAGTTAAATTATTATTATTATATTGTCTTAATTTTAGTAATTAATCAATGTGATTAATCCTTTTTGTTTTCTCACATGTCCTACATGAATCTCAATTTCACGATCTTGAATCTTTCGGTGCTAGCATGATAGGAACAATTACTCTTTTTGTTATCCCAACATGTGGCTATCTTATTCTGTCTATGTTCTCGAGAAGTAGGATGGAACTATTTTCAATCTAGGTATTGAAATAATCCTAGTCTTTCCCATTTTTAAAAATAATTCACACCTTCAAAAATGGTATAACAAGGATTTTATACTTTTGTTTAAACAATAAAAACATTCTGAAAGGTCCTTTATGAATTAATTTTTTCCAAAGAACTGCCCTATTAAATAATAATAATATTTTCATTATATCTCATGATAATTTCATATTAAAATATAAGATCTTAAATAAATTAATATTTATTTATTTGAAATAAATTAAACATAATATATCATTTTCAATGGGTCAGTAAATCGACTCATCATTCCTCCATGGTATTTATTGATCCTTGAAAAATAAAAAATTTATCCAATGAAATATTATTAATTAGTTAAATATATATATAATATACTCACTAAACTCATGAATATACATTTATCTTAATATTCATGTACAAAGTTAAATATTTATACTAATATGTTCACAAAATATATGAATAAATATATTTTTTGTTTATTACCTTAAAAATTTTTATGAGAGACAAATTTCAAATAACATATTCATAAATTGAATATCTATTTATTTAAAATTTTGATAAAATAAAATTTTATAATTAGTATTCTACAATATGAGAAAATTATTTATTCTTAGTGTTAAATTAAATAGATTTTAATATGATTCTAGATACACCTAGTGTGAAGTCTATATGTTTGTGGAATTAGGGTAACATAACTACTGTATAGAATCAGTTTACAGAAACAAATATATGGTCCCAAAGATAATTAAGTTAATTTCACAATGATAGGAACCTTCCAACCAAATCTACTATGTAATTTAATTTCTTAATATATCGATTTCTTATTGTGTATGATGCATACTTATGGAATCGCCCAATATATTTGATTTTTCATTCTTTCACTTTCTTAAATGAACATATCAATGAACTTCCATGGGAATAGATTTTTTTGGGTAGTACTATTTCTATTAAAGTTCAAATAATATCATCTTTCATTAGTATGAATGTCAAAAATCATTCCATGAACTATTTGATTAATTTCATACCACTTATGATTCCCCCTAAACATGCTACCTTTCTCCAAGAATATTTTATTATAGATATCATTGATACATAAAATTACACTATTCATGATACACATTAATAATAATTTCTTATCTAAGGAATAATAAAATAATTTTCATATCAAATTTTCTAATGACACATAAATACGTGAAATTATTATTGATGGGACTTCCTTCATGACCTCCCTTCTTTGGAGATGACCGGTTATGATCTTTATGAAAAGAAATCACAATACCATAAGAGCTCTAATAACTTGATATTAAAATATCCATTATGTATAACATCCCTGACCTAGAATCCACTAAACAGGTTCCTCGAGATAGGTTACCACATGAACTCAAGCGGACCTCCCCATATGTATGAGGTTGCAGACATGTAGTGAGGGTCTAAAAGGTCACATGGGAAGACTATAACCTCTTTACTAGAGTAATATGCAAATTAAATAAATAATATAATATAAATGATATGTAATAACTAATGAAAATTCATAAAAAATATTCCTAAAACTGGATTAAAATCATAGACAATAGGAAATATATCATGTCATGCTCATATTTCTAGGAAACCAAAACCCAAAATAAACAATTAAAGAGGAATTCCAAAAATGATCCTGACTCCTTGTACAAAACCACATCCATATACATCCTAGCCTAGACATAACTCCAAAGAACAGGTCCTTTTCCCTTATCCTATCCTACAAGAATGAAATATACATGGCTACCCAATGATAACTTGAGCAGGGTGATAGTACAAATAAGAAGGCCACCCCCAATTGTGTCTATAAAATATATAATCAAATAAATAGTGCATAAAAGTACTCAATAAATGAAAATTCAATAAATAAGAGTTCAGGTACCATTATTTAAAATCCTTTACATTGACCATTTATAACCTTAGTACCAAATTCATCATTATCATCTTCTTTATTATATAAATCATTATCAATATGCTTTCCATGGGTTAGGAATATACATCATTCACACAACGGTTCAACAAATTCATCATAAAACATAAGGGAATAAGTCAATTCCCTATCTCAGTAGAGGGTAACACAACACACCAACCACATTATCTAGAAGTGAAAGCTGTATTCCAAATGGAATGAAACCATTAGGTGATTAAAACTTCACCTCTTAACTAAACCATGCATTGTGGGGTGATTTTAGTGCCACATTCTAACTCAACCCACGGGCATAGATCCTCAGTCCACAACCCACCCCACTAATCGATGTGTACATGCTTACACAAATCCATATACCTCACCTACCATATCATAATCAAACCAAGCCAATATAATTAAAAATCCAAATACACAAAAACAAACATGGGAATAAATATTATTACATAACCCATTAACACCATTTTATTTACTTTACATTTCATATTACCCCAATTCCCATTAATTATTCCTAAATTCATTTAAAATATTTACTAATTACCATACATTAATTAATTCAATATATTCAAAAATATCCATATGTTAACTCACTGAACCCATTCATAATTTCCCATTTATTAACCCCTTATGAATTTCACGTAAAAATCACAGTCCATTTGGCATATCCACCTCAATCCCATTAAACCCATTTTCTTGCCCCATCCCATTTGTCACATTCTAAAATTCACTTATATTAACCCATTAATCATATTGAACAATACATGATCCATTTTTTAATCTAGTGACACTATCAATATTTAATTTTTTACTCAACTAAACATATTAACATGTTCAACAAGTGCTCAACAGTATCTTGTGTCAATTCCACACATGAGTCTGCAAATTCCTAGTTTTGGGAATGTTGATGCACCCATGGGTGGCATAAATTGGACAAATCAACCTCAACACATGTCACAGGGATCGTTTGGGGTTTAAAAAAATTTTCATGTTCCCTTTACCATAACATCTCAAAGGAATTCAAATCACAACAAGTCTAAGACAAGAACACATAAACATATGTGTTGTACATCTCGAACCTCTCGTTGTTTGATTTTCATGATCACAATCACTTTCATTTTTATCTAACATTGTGTTTTAAGTGTTTGTGTTGATAGGCATTTGATTGCCAAGAAGTTGACCAAGGAAGAGGCAGAAATGGACTGAAATTCAGTCCACCGGCCGACCGGTGGCTTCACCACCGGCCAGCCGGTGGCACCCAGACTCAAGGGGTAGCTACTGCCTTCCCACCGGTCGACCGGTGGCTCTGCCACCGGTCGACCTGTGGCATCCAGCCCAAAAAGTACAATCTACTCTCTTGCCACCGGCCAGCCGGTGGCTCCTCCACCGGTCGACCGGTGGCACCCAGATGAATAGTGAGACCTACTGTCTCACCACCGGCCATCCGGTGGCTCATGCTTTGCTTTACATTTCATTTTTATTTAAGCATTCCTTTCAATTCATGTTTTTACTTTAATTGTTTAAGTGATTGTGATCATCAAAATAGGGGGAGATTGTTGTACATCTCGAACCTCTCGTTGTTTGATTTTCATGATCACAATCACTTTCATTTTTATCTAACATTGTGTTTTAAGTGTTTGTGTTGATAGGCATTTGATTGCCAAGAAGTTGACCAAGGAAGAGGCAGAAATGGACTGAAATTCAGTCCACCGGCCGACCGGTGGCTTCACCACCGGCCAGCCGGTGGCACCCAGACTCAAGGGGTAGCTACTGCCTTCCCACCGGTCGACCGGTGGCTCTGCCACCGGTCGACCTGTGGCATCCAGCCCAAAAAGTACAATCTACTCTCTTGCCACCGGCCAGCCGGTGGCTCCTCCACCGGTCGACCGGTGGCACCCAGATGAATAGTGAGACCTACTGTCTCACCACCGGCCATCCGGTGGCTCCTCCACCGGTCGACCGGTGGAGCCTGGACCAGAATTCTCACCACATTCCAAGGCACCGGCCAGCCGGTGGCCCTGCACCGGCCAGCCGGTGGCCCAGTCAAACTAGCCGTTGGAGCTTTGACCAGGCTGCTCCACTTGCCTCCCAACGGCTCCGAAGACCTCTCCAACGGCTCCGAAGCCTCCCCAAGGGTTCCTAGCCTATAAATAAAGGCCAAGGAAGCCCCGGACATCTACCGGATCATATACGAAGCCAACGGACATATTTTGGATCAATTGGCCAACCTCCGGCGGACTTCCTCAAAGGAACCCACCTAGCTCCAACAACTTCCACATCCAAGGAGCTCCTTCAAAGAAGCTTGGAAGCGGCCTTCAACATCTCCATCCAATCAAAGGCGCCCAAGTCTTCCCAAATACGGGTTTTATTGTTTTATTTACTTTGAGCTTAAAATTGGGTTTGTGCCTACAAACCCCAACCCTTTTCTCAACCTCCCTTTCTTTGGGTTCTCACACCACCACTAAGGTGTGAAGAGGTTGTCAAGCCTTACCTTGTAAAAAGGCTTGAGATCGGTGAGCTAGTCTTCACCCGTAAAAAGACTAGTGGGTTATTGCTTAACCATTAAAAGCATTGGGTTCTTGCTCAACCAATAAAAGCAAGCTGTAATAGGTCCTAGTGCTACCTCAAAGCCTAGTGGGTTTCTTGCTAAAACCATTGAAAAGCAAGCGGTAGGAATCTCTCAACGGTTGAGTTGGGAGCGGAGACGTAGGCCGGGTTTTGGCCGAACTCCGTTATCAATTTGCGTGTCTTGCCTCTTTATTTCCGCTGCATTTTTACTTTGATTTTTAATTTGTGAATCAATTTTTTAAAAGGCAATTCACCCCCCCTCTTGCCATCTTTTCCCTCCTCGGGTGTTTCTTCCGACCCAACAATTGGTATCAGAGGAAAATTTGTGTAATACCCTAACCGGTTACAAATTTTAAGATCCATTAAGATGGCATCAACCTCTTTCGCCCCCGAAGGCCTTTCTTTGGGTCGGGCTCCATTTTTTGATGGGACCGACTATAATTTTTGGAAAACCCGCATGTCAACTTTTCTTAAAAGCATTAGCTATCCAATTTATAGAATTGTTATGCATGGTTTTACGCTTTCTTCTCTAGATGAATCTCAATGGACCCCCGCTGACATTGCAAATTTTGAGCTTGATGGCAAAGCCATGAACGCTCTTCATTGTGGTCTTGACCGAAATGTTTTTGATTGTATTTCTTCTTGCACATCTTCTCATGATATTTGGAAGCTTTTAGAACTAACCTATGAAGGTACTAGTGAGGCTCCAAAGCAAGAATCCGCTCAAAAGCTAGAACCCGCTCAAAAGCAGGAACCCGATGAAAAATCCGTACCCGCTTGCCCACTTCACAAGAAAAGGGCCAAGAAAAAGGAAAAGAAGAAGGCTTCAAAGGCAACATGGAGTGATAGCTCCACCTCTTCATTTTCCTCCTTCTCCTCGAGCGACCAAGGTAAAAAATGCCTAATGGCAAAACATGAGGTACCATCATCCTCTTCCTCTTCTTCCTCCTCTTGTTCTTCAAATTCAAATTCATTTAATCATTTGTCTTATGAGGATCTCCAATTTGCTAGAGACCAACTTGAAAATGGTTTTCACGAACTTTCTTCAAAATTTGTTTCTTTAAAAAAGTCTTTCAAAAAACTCTCTTCCGAAAAAGAACAACTTCTCAAAGAGAAGGAAGAGTTGACCCTTAAAATCCAAAATTTTCCAAATGTTGATTCCATGGAATCAACCATCAAAGACCTAAGAGAGACCCTAGCCAAGTTCACCCAAGGTGAACAAAATTTGAAAAATATACTTGGTTCCCAACGTATATCCCGAACCACCAATGGACTTGGCTATACCAACCGAGCCTCCTCCTCCCATGCTCAAACTGTTTTTGTAAGGGGGAGCTCCGATTACAAATTTTGTAATTATTGCAAGAAAACCGGGCATCTCATTTATGAGTGTAATTGTAAAAACGCCCGGTATGGCCAACCCAAGTCTATTTTCTATAGTGATGAGTTTTATAGGAGAAGACCCGCCATGAGACAAGTTTGGATTGAAAAATCCCTCCTTGCGAGTCTCTCCGGGCCTAAAATTGTTTCTTTTCAAAATCCCACTCCCCGGTGATTAGTTCTTTTTATTTAGGGGGAGAACTTTCTCATTTTTGATTCAAAATCTCAAAATTCAAAAATTTCATTTGGTTTCAAATTTCAATTTTCAATTCTTTTTAAAATTCAATTTAGAATTTTCAATTTTCAATTAGTTTCCAACAGTTGGTATCGAATTGGTTTTTGATTCAAAACTTTCAATTCAAACTGTTATTCAATTTTTGTTTCAAATCATTCAATTTCCAAAATTTCAATTGATTTTCAAATCTCATCCCTTGTTTTTCAAAATTTCCCTCAATCAAGTTTTATGCCCCACTCTATTTTGATAATCACAAAGGGGGAGAATTTCTTGATTGATTGGGGGAGAAACTTTTTTGATCATGCTTTGCTTTACATTTCATTTTTATTTAAGCATTCCTTTCAATTCATGTTTTTACTTTAATTGTTTAAGTGATTGTGATCATCAAAATAGGGGGAGATTGTTGTACATCTCGAACCTCTCGTTGTTTGATTTTCATGATCACAATCACTTTCATTTTTATCTAACATTGTGTTTTAAGTGTTTGTGTTGATAGGCATTTGATTGCCAAGAAGTTGACCAAGGAAGAGGCAGAAATGGACTGAAATTCAGTCCACCGGCCGACCGGTGGCTTCACCACCGGCCAGCCGGTGGCACCCAGACTCAAGGGGTAGCTACTGCCTTCCCACCGGTCGACCGGTGGCTCTGCCACCGGTCGACCTGTGGCATCCAGCCCAAAAAGTACAATCTACTCTCTTGCCACCGGCCAGCCGGTGGCTCCTCCACCGGTCGACCGGTGGCACCCAGATGAATAGTGAGACCTACTGTCTCACCACCGGCCATCCGGTGGCTCCTCCACCGGTCGACCGGTGGAGCCTGGACCAGAATTCTCTCCACATTCCAAGGCACCGGCCAGCCGGTGGCCCTGCACCGGCCAGCCGGTGGCCCAGTCAAACTAGCCGTTGGAGCTTTGACCAGGCTGCTCCACTTGCCTCCCAACGGCTCCGAAGACCTCTCCAACGGCTCCGAAGCCTCCCCAAGGGTTCCTAGCCTATAAATAAAGGCCAAGGAAGCCCCGGACATCTACCGGATCATATACGAAGCCAACGGACATATTTTGGATCAATTGGCCAACCTCCGGCGGACTTCCTCAAAGGAACCCACCTAGCTCCAACAACTTCCACATCCAAGGAGCTCCTTCAAAGAAGCTTGGAAGCAGCCTTCAACATCTCCATCCAATCAAAGGCGCCCAAGTCTTCCCAAATACGGGTTTTATTGTTTTATTTACTTTGAGCTTAAAATTGGGTTTGTGCCTACAAACCCCAACCCTTTTCTCAACCTCCCTTTCTTTGGGTTCTCACACCACCACTAAGGTGTGAAGAGGTTGTCAAGCCTTACCTTGTAAAAAGGCTTGAGATCGGTGAGCTAGTCTTCACCCGTAAAAAGACTAGTGGGTTATTGCTTAACCATTAAAAGCATTGGGTTCTTGCTCAACCAATAAAAGCAAGCTGTAATAGGTCCTAGTGCTACCTCAAAGCCTAGTGGGTTTCTTGCTAAAACCATTGAAAAGCAAGCGGTAGGAATCTCTCAACGGTTGAGTTGGGAGCGGAGACGTAGGCCGGGTTTTGGCCGAACTCCGTTATCAATTTGCGTGTCTTGCCTCTTTATTTCCGCTGCATTTTTACTTTGATTTTTAATTTGTGAATCAATTTTTTAAAAGGCAATTCACCCCCCCTCTTGCCATCTTTTCCCTCCTCGGGTGTTTCTTCCGACCCAACAATATGTACAAATCCACTTAAAACCTATGGGATATAATGTATTGGAAACATACCATGAGTTTATTGATGAACACGCTCTTAGATGTAGTCTCAGAACCTGATCCAAACACCCTTTAAAGACATAACCAAGATTCCACTTAAAAAGTTTGTTTTAGGGAATCAGAAGAAGATCACCCATGATACAAACCCTAATATGGAAAAGATATGTAAAAGATGTGTGAGATTTACATAACTCTTTGACCGATAACCAAAGGTGGTAAAAATAAACTATATTAGAAGGATAATGTCCCTTAGGAATATTAGTTCATCGAAGTTCGTCACTAGTGTCAAAATTGATTAAATGGGGGAGAAAATTGAGTTGAAGCTTAAGAATTCTGAAGTAAAAATGTTTTTAAATTTTTCATCATTAATGGGGTACACAGTTTACCAGCATTATTTACCAAATATTGCGAAAACATTGCATTTGAAAATTTTCAAGAGGGTGAGGTTGCATGGTTACCTATTGATCTCCAAACAGTTTGGAAACCATGAACCAATAGTCAGATATTCCCCTATCTAAGGATGCGTAGTTTTCCTAGGAAGGCCGCCCAATTTACATAATCATGAGCTAACCATGATCCTTGCATATATTGGACTGGTTTCCCTTCTATTCAGGTACCAAAAACCCCAGAACACTGTATAGGCCACTCTAATACTAGGAAAAATTTCATTTACCCCAAAAAAAGGGATCAAATTTTCATATCCAATTAGTAAGGCACTAGTATGATCCTCTCCGTAATCTCAAACATCCCCATTTAGGTGGGCACTAACATTTCGTATTTTCAAATATCACCATGGCCCAACTTTGGGGACACTAGACGAAACACTGTATCACCCACAACTAAATCAATAGGTCTATGGAACCGATATTTATACGTATTCTACCTATACTAAGCCATTTGCATGGCTTTCTGAATCAACTAAACCTTTCTCGATGTCTCTAGCATGAGACTCGGTCCCAAAAGAACAGATTATCCAGATTCTGACCAATGCATCATAGATATACACAGACTCCCATATAGTGGCTCGAATGGTGCCATTTGAATCATAGACTAGAAACAATTGTTCAAGGTAAATTCAAAAAGTGACAAGTGTCTTTCCCATGAACCACTAAATTATAGAATACTTGCTCTCGACACATCCTCTAGAACATGGATCATATGCTCCAACTGCTTCTATGTTTGTAGGTGGAAATCCATACTCATGATCAATTGGGTACCATGTTCCTTCTGTAATCCATTCCAAATGTGCATTGTGTAGTGTGGATCATGATCTGATGCTACAGTCCATGGTATCCAATGTAACCACAATATATCACAAAAAAACTCAACCAACTGGATAATATTTAGAATCTCTAGAATCATTAAGAAATAATCCACCTTCGTCAACCAACCCACAACTACCCATTTTACGTAACTTTTTCAAGGAACCCTCAGAAGAACCACTAAAAATTCAATCATTACGTAAGCCCATTTTCATTCTGGAATGGTCAGTGGCTATAAAAAACCACATGGTCCTTGTTGCTCCACCATCGCATACTGAGGAATATGGCATCATGCCATAAAAACCACAATTTCATTCTTCATCTAAGGCCCCTAATATTGACTACATATATCTTTATACAATTTGATCAAACTAGGATGCACTTCCCACTTTGATAAGATTAACTAACATGTCAACTCATTCTTCAAACAAGTCAAAATAATGACATGGTCATGACCATACATGATCCCATCATCCCCTACAGTCACACTCGTAGGTGGATCCTCACAATTAACTCTTTCATTCATAGTAAACTTCAAGGATCCTGAATTTGACTCTACTTAACTAAGATCTAGAGCATGGAATAAACTGCAATGGATGTAATTCTCATCTTCCTTGGTCATACCATAACTCTACTTGAATATCCAAAAGCAATTCCCTCATCTTCCACTCAGATCTGGACTCCAAAACCACCTTCCATTTAGATTTTTTACTCATAGAATCTACAACACTATTTCCCCTTCTAAGTGTGTAGAAAATACCGATGTCACTGGACTTCATATACTCAACCCATCACTAATTCATAATATTTAAATCATGAAGATAAAAGATGTTAATATGTGTTTTACGATCGGTGTATAATGTGAATCCCTCTTCCAATTGGTACAACCTCCATTAGTTTATGTCATACACCCCCACAACCATTGCCATATCATGAGTGGGGTAAATCGTTTCATGATTCATCAAATACCAGGAACCATATGCAATGACTAGATCATCCTGCATAAAAATCGAATAAAAAACCAAAAACATACCACATAATGATATACTACATGCTAGATTCAAGAAAGATTAGAATTACTGCAAAATCCAACTACTACATTATAACATAGAAAACATCCTCACATTTCCCAGACCATTCAAACTGGATTTCCGTCTTAGTAAACCTAAATGGGGTGCTTCAAATCAAGATATGTCTTTAATAAACCTCAGGTAATACCCAAAAAAAGCAATAAAACTCTGAGCATCAAAATTATTCTTAGGATTCCCCCAAGACACAACTGCATGAATTTTGTTTGTGACTGTAGATACACCTTCCTCTGAGATAACATGTCACAATATATTTTCCCAATAAAACCAAAATAGAAATATATATGGCTTGGAATATATAATATTCTCTACAAGAATACTCAAGATGTTTTCATATTATTTGGAAAGATCTTCATCTGTTTTAGAGTTCACAAAGATTCCATAAAAATCTAATAACTGATCCAAATAAGGGTGAAATATTTGATTCATCATAGCCATGAACACAATTAATGAATTTTTTAACCAGAAAGACATCACCAAAAACACATAAAACCCATACCATCCTAGGAAATAAATCCATGGTATATCAGAAGGTATAACCCTCAGCTGGTGGTACCCTGAACATAGATCAATCTTAGAAAACATTGAAGAACCCCTTGGCTGATTAAATAGGTAATATGTTTGATGAATAGTGTATTAATTCTTACTTTTCATCCAATTAAACTTCCTATAATAAATACATATCATCAAAGTTCTATCAGAATTATTGGAAGACATCACTGGAGATCCCCATAGAGTCTTTCTATGATGAATAAAACCTTTTCCTTCCAGTTCCCCTAAAAGAACATTATGGTCATGGAGTTTTTTTGGTGCCATTTGATATGGAGGAATTGAAACTATCTCTGATCCTATTAGCAATTCTATCATAAACACTGTATCCATCTTTGGTATATGTCATGAGAAATCACTAGTAAACACATCATGGAAATGATCCAACATATGAATAATGACATCCTGCTCCAATCCCTCATCATCAAGAATTAGTAATTCCACTTGAGATGTGACCTCACCCAACTTCTGATAAACTAGCCCAAATAGATTTGACATGACATATCATTTACTATGATAGGCATACATGTCTCCCTCAGGATACATGAAAATTACCTAATAATGGTAACATTTCATATGGTACTGGCACAACTCCAACCAATCCACTTACAAAATAATAACAACACATTAAATTTTGAGGATGAACAAGTCCCATAGAAAATGGTAACCAACTACCTCTAGAGAGCAATCCTTACATTGTGTAATATCCTCATCATTCACCACAAAATGAGTGTAGATCAATATAAACCCACAGAAATTCAACTTATAGGACCAAGTCTACTAAAAATAGTCTAGAGATAATGGAATGAGTGGTGACTAAGTAAAAAATGAACTATAAAGTGTGGAAGCTTCAAGGATCGTAACTCAAACAGACGACTATCTAGCCTCACCATATCTAGGTGTAGACTAAACAATGTAAATATGAACTAACCTTCTTTCTGGGATCTATCCCATGTTCCTGGTGGTACATTACTCAGTTGATATGGTCACTCTTGCACTAGAGAACCACATCTTCCACCTATACTAGAAAGGACCATTGAGCTCCAACATCCTTCCAGATATTGGGTAACAAACACTCCTCGTACACCTCGAGTAAACCTAAACCTCCATCTTTGACCAAATCAAGAGGATTCCAATAGAATCGTTGCACATGTCCCATTTTTTCACATGACCTAAACTCAACTGGTTGTCTAGGACCTCGTACAGATAGGTGCTTAAAACTTCCACCCTGATAAAATAGTACCTCTTCTCGACCTTGAGTGACTAAACCACTATTTTGAATACTATATGCACTTACAACCCAATGTAATCTCCCAAAATGATGCTTTATTCTCCGAGAGGATGCCCCACTCGCCCATCCAACTGGTTCCACATGTCCACTACCTGAATCCCCCTTCAGACTCCCTTATATGATAAGGTTATAACCCACTACATCATAAATCATTTTTAACAAAAGTTATTCCCATAAGACCTGATCTCGTGTATCATCACATTTTGAAAACAATTCGTGATAGCTTCCTCATCTCTTATCGATGTTGGAATGAAGCATTATAAATCAGTGAAATGGAAAACATAATCCATAATAGAAATTTCCCCCACAGTCAACCTCATAAACTCCACATCATTCTCCAAACTCAAGGTATTTGGATTTAAGTGTTATAGTTACTTTTCTTATAAATATATCTATATTATTCATTTTCCCTTATTTATTTGAACCATGATGTCCCACAGACACTTTGTCATACCTCGAAACATACTGGCTGCTAACTTGACTCATAATTTGGAAGGAGTCTCCAAATGATCGATAATTGTGTGTATGGACTCTATCTAAAACATGACAACCTCTGGACAACCCTATTTGGTAAAGGATGGACGACGTTGCTACTAAAACTCTCTAGTCAGATCTAACATTCATTGCACATCCCGCCTTAGATTCGATTCCCTCATCTGAATAATGTGAGCTATGTTATCATGGAACTACTATTAACTATTCCCCTAAATCACCAAGACAACTTGATCAACTAATAGGGGATAATTATTAGAAACAACCTACTCTCACCCTACAAACAAAAATATTTAGGGTGCATTTCACTATAATGCCAAACACGATCATTGGAACAAATACCATAAAGATCCCGTAGTTATTTTAAAAGAAAGATCTATACTGGTCATAAACAACCCATTGTATATACCATACCAAAGGTCATAATCACATCCCAACCACTACCCTTGACTATCCCTTCTGAGTTCCATAGCTAACATGGATAAACAAACTTAAATGGTTACAAATCTTACATTGGACCACATTTCAAAATTATTACCATAATTACCATGAAATAATTTCCTCCAAGTCACCAATATCATTCCATGAATTGGTACAACTATCATTATGATCAATTTATAACCTTATTTAACAAAAATTACTTAAACATTGTTAACATTATATTTCACATTTTACACATTTTCATCATTTCATTGGACACCACTTTCTTCAATTTCACGAATTTCAAATTCATTCTATACCTTATATCACACACACTCATTCCATGTTTGTACATATCCTGATACAAGACACTTACATACATAGGTAAATATAGTGATTCTTGAATCCAAAATCCCATTTTATTCTAGACACAAGATTAATATCATAAAAATATCACATCACACAACATGCATGCTGCCAATGGTGAAATATCATCAAATGTAACAATGCACAATGAGAATAATAATTACCACACTGGGTGACTTGGTTTTTCCTTAATATGTGGGTCAGATACTATCAAGAATGAGCTAATTAACAAGGCCTAACATTTTGCAAAAATCCATTCTACTTTTCCCACATTGTATGTCATAGAGAATACATACTCTGATATGATTTTTTAATGTCCCCGAAAATGAATCCACTAAACTAGTTCCCTGAGCATGGTTGACACATAACCTCAAGCGCACCTTCCTATAGGCCATAGGATGCCAACGAGAAGTGCTAGTTTAAAAGGTAATGTGGGGAGATTATACCCTCTTTACGAGAGTAATCCACCAAAGAAAATAAATAAAATAAATAAAATGAAATGTAACAAACAATGAACATTCATAAACAATCATTTCCCAAAACATGGTACAAACAATTCCCTAAAATAAATATTTAATTTTAGGAAATTAGTTCCATGAGAAAAAAATAAAAAAATAAATACATACAACAAAATTCCCAAAATGGTACTGACTCCAAGTCCTGAACATCATCAATGTAAGTCACAAGCCCAGATCTACTCCCTAGCATGGGGCCTTTTCCCTTATACTGTCATACAATAATGAAACCTAATCGAGTAGCCAATGAAAAACAAGTTTGGGTTGGAGTATAACTTATTTTTCCACTAACAATGGTGTTTAAAAAATGTCTATTCAAACAAATAGTGCATGCATGTACTAAATAAATGGCATGTTAATAAAGAACAGTTCATCTTCCATTAGTTAAAAACTTTTACTTTGACCATTTATATCCTTAGTACCAAATTCATAATTTTAATTTTCCTTATTACTGAATTCATTTTCAACAATTTTCCATGGGTTAGGCATTTACATCATTCACATAAGGGTTCAATGAATTCAGCACTGTGTATAAGGGAATAAGTCAGGCCTCGATCTGACAAGGGGTAATCACATCAAAACAACCACAATATTCTCACCCCGATGCCTCAATCTGAGTGGAATGAAACTATTAGGGGAATATAACTCTTACCCCTTCCCTAACCTGTGCATTGTGGGGTCGATTTTAGAGCATCAATCTAACTCATACCATGTGCATAGATCCTCATTCAATAACCCAGTCTACCATGCCAAGTGCTCATTCATAGAGATATCCATTCACCTTACATACCATATCACAAACCAACACAACCAATACAAATAAAAATCACAATCCACAACCATCATCTTGGGAATAAATATTATTCCATGACCTATTAATACATTTTCATTTATATTATATTTCCATAAATCCCAATTCATATTTATTATTCCTAAACACATTAATAATATTCACTAATTCATATACAATAACCAATTTTACATATTCATCCATTTCCATAAGTTAAATCACATAACCCATTCATCATTCCCAATTTATTTACCCACTTTTTCATTTCAACTACAAATAGTAATCGATTTGGCATATCTACAATAATTCCTTAAAACCCATTTTCATGCCCCATCCCATTCGATATATTCAAAAATTAACATACAATAACCAATTAATCATATTCATTAATTCATGAGCAACTATAAAATATAGTAACAATATCAATATTCCATTTTCAACTCCATTATTCATATTAACCTATTCAATAAGGGCTCTACATTTTCACACATCTATTCCACAATTGACCCAACTAATTCGAAGGTTTGGGAATGTTGGCACATGACATGGGTGGACCAGGTTGGTTAAATCATCCTAAACTCATCCCAAGGGGGTCATAAGGGGTTAAAAACGTCATTTGTATGTTCTTTTTAATAAAACGTACCAAATGAATTAAAATCACAACACGAGGGAATCCAGAACACAAACTCATATGGAAAAATCCACTTAAAATTTATGGGATTAAATGAGTAGACCACCTTCCTAAAATCCATTGAGGAATAAACTTTTAATAATATCCTTATATCCCAATATAAACACCCTATGAATTCCCAAATTATATTCCAATGTAATAAGAGTTTTTTAGTGATTCCGAAGAGGATCTCCCAAGATACAAACCCTAATACTTAAAAGAGAAGTAGTGGATGAATTAGAGTTACCTAGAACATTGATCCACTACTGAGAGTACTCAAAATGGACTATAATGAAATGATAATGGACCATGGGATTATTATTTCACTATAGTTCTTCACTAGGTTTGATAGTAAGGAAATGGGGTTGAAAATCGGGTAAGAATTGAAGAAACTCGGGTGGAAATTTTGTAATTTGTTTTAACATTAATGGGGAATATGATTTTCTTGTATAGTTTTCCAAAACATGAAAAAACCATGCACATGGAATTTTATAATAGTGTTAAGGTCACACATTTACCTATGGAGTGCTTAACAGTTCACAAATCATGCAGCCACCATGTGATATGCCACAATCAAAGGATGCATGATTTCACTAGGAATGCCACATAATTTACTTATTACGGTGCCAACCATGTATCTTGCTCATATTTTCCCACATTCTCTTCATTTCATTTACCCAACCCATAGAACACCATCAAGGCCACCATACTCTGGGTAAACATTTCATTAACCCCAATGTAAATGATCCAAACCAAAAATTAAATGGAGTGATACATCCCCAATGTCAAGGATCATACATTGTGACTCATTATGAAAATGTTTTGCTGACTATATGAAATATATTTAAGAATATTTTAATAAATTTATCTAGTTTCTAATTAGAATGTGAAATTGTTATGGATTTCTTATATTGAAAAATAATCTAGTTAAAGTATCATATTAATTTTTCCCTTATATGATAATATATTTATTAATATTTTGGTAAATAAAATTAATGTTGTTTGGTTCACAGTTATCAAATCTAATAGTTAGTGGGATTATGTTTGGAATTTTTGAAGTTTAAATATTAACAGGTAAAATATTATACCAATCAAATTTCATAGAAAATGATACTTAATATCCTAAAAAGTGTTTATGTTATATTTGTATTGTTTAAGGAAATTATTTAACTATAATTATAATATTAATATCAATATTTTGTTATCGTAAAAGTGTTAATGATGTGTTTTTAAATAAAAATATTTGGAGTTCTATATTCATACTAAAAATATCACAATAAAAAAATTTGATGGAAAGTGTTATAATAATGATGATAAATATGTTTAACATAGAAATTATTCTATGTGAAGATGAATGTTATTAACATAATAACATTACATATTTTGAACTAATATGTTTGAATAATATTTTAAAATTGTTGAACAAAATGATTTTTATTCATATTTCTCCCAATTATTCAAACTTGATTTATTTATAGATATTTCCCATTAAATTTTTAGTAGGATGGTTTTATCCAGTGGTCACATAGAGATGTGATTGGAATTACATAGAATTGTAATATGTTTAGAAAAATAATAGAAGTTGGGTCAACATAATGATGATCTGGAAGTCTATCATACTTGATATAATGACACATGAGATTATGTATGTGTAGGGTCCTGAAAAATCCACAAAGGAAATTCTACCCAATTCCCCCGAAAAATTGGCGGCATGAATGGAGAAAACTCAAAGGATGCACAAAGACGAACCCATCCGCAGACCGGTCTAAATGATGATGCCACGCGGACGGTTCCGTGAAGCACCCCCTCCGAGGATTGTTGACCTTCACGAAATGGATGTGGAGATCCTCCGCGGGTGCAAAGCAGGATAGACGTCGAACTGGTCCACCGTCCCGAACTGCCCCAGCCGCGGATAGCCTCAACCAGCATGGTCTGTATCTGATGACATTCTCGGAATGGACGTGGAACTCTCTGTGGCCGTGCAGTGCTCCCCGAGCTTGTTTGGTTTGCGGGGGAGATGCAATCGATGCCCCCCACGAGTTTCAGATTTACTGGGTCATCCGTGAATCGGGTTTTCATTCATGGGCCTCCACAAAAGGTGCTGCATGACCATAGATACAACCTTTTCCCCACTCTATAAAAGGAGATTGAGGGGGAGTAAATAGAGGGATTCGGAAAAGAGATCAATCAGATTAGGGTGGAAGGATTTTGAAGGAAGAAGCTTAGGATTTCTCAAACAGCGAAGTTCCAGTTTACGAACTAGAACATGTATGAACGTGGAAGTGAATTAATAAGGAACCAAAAACTCATAATAACTTGGTGAACCGTGAATATAAAATAACAAAAAAAAGAAGACCGCGATCTATGGCCCCTCAGCAGACGCACTCCACACAGACCAGGGAGTTTATGCCCCTTTTCCAATCTATCGCACCGCAAACCACACTCATACGCAGGTGAAGCCCCGACCGACGAACCCCCGTCCAGCATCGCCCTTCGCTGCCACTGCTCACATGGATCCCACCACGTATCAGCCTCATACATGGGCCGAACCCGAAGCCGTGAACCACCCTGGTTCGCGGGGTTCCCATCAGTCTGCAGACCACCCTGGTTCGCGAACGGCCTCTCCCACCACGTAGCACCTCCCTACGCGAAGGGTGCCACTCATTATATACCCACGTGCCCCACCAAATCCTTCGGGTTTCCCATTCCCTAAGAAAGATAAACTCCTTCCAATCTAGCGATCCTCCATGGCTCCCTCATTGGCCTACTCATCGGTCCCGAGCCAAGGCCTCCACCGACGCCACCGAACCTGTGTGATGTAACCTTCAGGCGCATCAGTACTCCATTTTGAGTTCACATACCCATGATAAATAGGGGTGAAGGGGTCGCTCCGACTCTTGAGCGGATTTCCGAATCATTCTTGGGTTCACATTCCCATAGTAATGTGAAGTCTGAGCTCATAATCTCCCTTTCTACCCACCCACTTGTTGGGGTTGGGGAACTTCTCCCTTCTTCAGGGGGTAGTAAAATAACCCTCACAAGGAAGCCCCCATGCACTTTTGTACTTCCCATGGGAACAAGAGAGGTGAAAGGCACATGAGAACCTCTTTCCCTCCCCCTCTGAATCTTGTCTCCATGGGAAACCATCTCGATGTAAGCCCCGACCTTATGGGATACTCCATGTGTAATTCCTACTCCACTTCTCATAGACGTACCTTTCGCGACGTGATCGTCTGGTCCCTGTTGCCTCTTGTTTCTCACACCGAGCATGAATCACGTGGGATTAGATTAAGCATCGACCATGACATTCTCTTATGGTCCTCCTCAAAGTGGATGCCTCAATCCATCACCATGGGCCTCCTCAGAGCGTAAGCCCCAATCCATCATCCTGGGCCTCCTCATAGTGTAATCCCCAATCCATCATCCTGGGCCTCCTCATAGTGTAAGCCCCAATCCATTTTGAACTATGAGGACTTTGATTCCCCACCACTAGGATACATAGGAAGCCTCTAAGAGGTTGAAGCCCGATCACTATCAGACCCCCCGGGACCACCTTCACATCGTTCCTCCGACACCCCAATTAGAACTACATGGACTTTGATTTATATCTTTTATGTAGGGTACATAGGAATCCTCCTTGAGGTTCAATCCCAACGACCAGTCGGTCCGACTATCTTCAAATCCTTTCACCGTGCCACTTCTAATACCGCCTCGATGTGTCTCGACTCCTCGGGGTCATTAATCTAACAAGGGATGGTAATTCTTGGGCATAAATGATTCCAAACCCCTACGTCCAGCTGACCATTTCCCACCAGGATATGTTCATGGATACTATTCTTGGGTATAAAGCAAAAATTTGCGAACATATGAATACGTCTTAAATATATAAGAGAGTACTATAATAGGAAATAATTCCCCCCAAAAGGGTACGATGAGCCTGACTTCTCATCCTATCGACCAAAGCGAGTTCTTAAGAGTGGCTGGTCATACCACCCATCTAATACCTACCTTTTGAAAGTAGGTCCACGTGTCATCGGATACGGAACCTTTTGGCATTTCGAGACCGATCTGGAATAGAGATGGCAAACCCAACGTGAATCTTTAACCAAGCATGAAGGATTTAACCTAATCCCACCCTGTGCCTCCTTTATATTCACAAGGAGGGCCAATCAAGATCTTTAATTACACAAGGAATCATGAGATGCTTCATTGAAGGGTTTTCTTTTTGTTTTTGTCAAATTGTTTCACAGGGACCACACAGAATTCCCTTCGATCCAATGGCTTCCCGAAGCAACTCACAAGCGCATGCTTCCAACAATGCAATGACCAGACGTCCTCACCAACGAAGGACCCCGTCACCTACCCAGCATCATCAATGCTGGGTCTCATATGCGATTATCCGAGAGTACCATGTGAAAGGTAATCTCCTGACGGTGGAGGCGACCATGCATGCCCTCCAATCCGCAATAACTTGTCGGTCGCCTTCCCAGCAGTGACCAAAAAGGTTGATCCAGAAACCCCCTATTGATGTCTCCAACCGTTTTAGGAGTCTATCCCCGAAACGGGACAATGTGTACCTCCCTTATATTAGGGAGGCAGATGAGGTTGACGTTGATGACTTCATCCCCGCCGAATGGGGGTTCCGCTCCAAGACCCCCGCCAGAAGACATCATCGTAGTCACGTCACGACTCAACATCCTCACGCTCAGGAGAATGTACCCACGAGGATTCACCCCCCCCCCCCCCGAGCTCCGGCCCCTCGGACCACCCGACGATGGCGGAAAACTTACAACCAGGGATCGGTCATCACCCTTGTACCTGAGGATGATCTCTGATGCCTAGTAATGAAGACACATTATGAATGGGCACATACACCTGTTACTTCCAACAAGTCCCCCCATCAAGTCATGGCAGCCTCATACGAGTAGGCGCACATCCCCGTCGAGCTATGTCAAGCATGTCACTCACACAGATAACACATACCGAACATGCACCTCTCCCTGCCCACGGTCATGAAGCCCACCAACCAGACATGGTGGCTACCCGGCACCTTTAGGACTATCTCCTTGCATATTCTTCTGACACCTACCATCCTGATGTGGTGGCGATTAATAGATTCCGCCATCCAGATGTGGTGGCAACTCATAGGCGGGCACGTCTCCCCGCCAATAAAGGCCACCGACTCGATACGGTAGGAAACCAAAGTATGCAGGGCTAGCTCCCTGTGGATGAAAGAAAAGTCTACCATCCCAATGTGGCGGAAAATAGAGAGATAAACCTACATATCCCGGTATAGGGGCAGATTCATTCACCTGCCCCGACACTGGAGAATTGTCAGTACCCACTGACCACCAGAGGACTGGAGCAGGATATTCCTACTCTGATATCGGATTGGGCCTTCATACCCGTTCCATCCAAATATTTTTCTCTATATATCCTGTCAATGATGGAAGAGCAGGTATCAATCCTAGATCATATCTTGCAGACTTTCCATAGTGTAATTGCATCAGCGGAAACAGTAAGGGCTTAGGCCTGTGAGCCCATCTTTCCAATTGAGGTGACTCATCTAAGAGACGATAATGCCGCCTCAGAGAAAATATCTATCCCATCTTCCACCCATGTGGGTCGCCATCTACATTCTATGATGCAAGGGCAGCCAGATCGAGCAGCTTCACTCATTCCAACTGGGGGACACCCGTCCATCACGGTGGATGCTCCAGAGTAGGCATATATCCCTGCTAGAATTAAAGATGTTCATCGATATATCTCGATAACATCACGAGACCCAATTAAAAAGGGACTCAATGGTGAGGACTTTTTTCAACAGCATACGGTCCCCGCTGCCCGCAAGAAAGCACCCCAAACGTGTCGAAGGAGGCCGGAAAATAAAGAGGGAGTTCATGACTCCGCTCTATTGGAAGATGGGTTTCCCAATGCTTTTAATTGTATATCAAAGGCTCAGAAAATTTCCCACCCTTTACCATATTATGGGATCAGCAGTAGCAGTTGTGAAGGTCCTCCCAGCAATGTCTCTACCAGTAGCTCTGAAGGTCCTCCCTAGAGCACCCGTGGGGGCCTCCCCCACAAGCATATAATGATCGATCATGAGAGCTCCTCTTTTGATGAGAGTCACAGAAACCCTCCATGTGACCAGAAGATCAAGAAGAAAGAAGGTCCTCTACTTGCTGCGGTCCACCCTGATGGTCCTCCCTATGGTATACACTGCAAGCACTCTCAATGTAGTGAGACCACAGATTATGATAGTAGTCATCGCTATCATAGTAGCAACTGCGGAGGCCCTCCCCACTGTGACGTCTCATCACAACAAGAAGGCCCTCCCCTTATCGTGGCATGTCCTGAAGGTCCTCCCTAGGGGTTACGCTGCAACGACACTCCATGCAGTCACGCATCAGATCGCAGTGGTAATCCTCTCCACTCTAATAACGGAGGTACTCCCTATAGAGATGTCAAGAAAAGAGAAGGCCCTCCACTTGTTTCGGTACATTCTAAAGGACCTCCCCAAGGTTTACCCCATATAAATTCTCCCTGCGGTAGCTGTAATGGTAGTCCTCGCTATTACAGCAGCTGGGATGGTAGTCCTCACCACCACAGCCACCAATGTGAAGGTCCTCCCCGCAATGGCCCCAAGCAACAAGAAGGTCCTCCCCCTGACGCAGTGTGTCTTGGAGGTCCTCCCCAGGATGCAAATCAAATGTCAAACCATGATGGTCATCCTCACCATGATGGTAGTTTTTGCGAAGTCCCTCCTCGTAACAACATTAGGCAGCCAGATGGTCCTCCCCTTTCTACGACATGCCTTGGAGGTCCTCCCCAAGGTGTGCACTTCAAAAGTCCTATATGCAATGAGGCGTCAAGCAGTAGTGATAGTCCTCACCATTACGACCGCCATTGTGAAGGTCCTCCTCGCAATGATATATCATATAGACAGGAAGGTCCTCCCCCTACTGAATCAAACACAGAAAATCCCTCATTTGCCGAGGCACTCAGAAGGATGGGATCTAGAATGTCAGATTCCCAGATAATTTTCAACAACATCCTTCTTCAATCGAGAGACGTTCTAGTTCCACATTCATCTATTGATCAACCTCAGAATTTCCCACATGACGATTCAGCACCAACCAATCCCACTGCCTCCGACCCCACTATCGGCGGGCGTCTCAGATGGGCTGACTAGTTAGAAGAATCATTTGCGGAGGAGTATGATGAAAAGTTTCACCTGAGGAAATGACTAGATATGGATGATGAACTAGTTATGTTTTGTCCCACTACCACCTCTCAGTTCGACATACCCAGAGAGTTGTCAGAAGACTGCGTGCATGGCATCCGCCACAATATATGGACATCCCTCTGCGGGCTAAAATCAAGCTTCCTGCCCTATGATGGGTATGTAGACCATGTCAGGACAATAGGAGACCTTATGCATAACATTTGTAATGGCCCGGACCTCTCCGATCCATTAATTTGTGGAATTTTGGTGTTGGAGGTGTTCCGGGAGGCCAAGGGGACTTATCCCCAACACTTTTCCAATTTTCTAGTTCTGTGAACAGTGTTTCCCGTTTTATGAACAGTAACAGATCGGTCTCACCGATCGGTCTGACAGATCGGTCTCACCGATCAGTTTCACAGATCCGTTTCACAGATCGGTCTGACAGATCGGTTTCACAGATCGGTGTGACAGATCAGTTTCACAGATCGGTGTGATAGATCGGTTTCACAGATCGGTTTCACAGATCGGTGTGACAGATCCGTTTCATAGATCGGTTTCACAGATCGGTTTCACAGATCGGTTTCACAGATCAGTCTCACAGATCGGTTTCACAGATCGGTTTCATGTACAGTAACGGTGGGTGAACAGTGTTTCCAGACTCCTACAGTTTTTCCCCTTTTTACGTTTCCTTTGACGTAAAATACTTTTAAAGCCTTATTTTAAGGGTTCTTAAGGCCGATTAAAATGCCATAAATCCTATATTAATTATTACTAAGGCTTGGAATGTTTTACTTGGTCAAACCGCGTGGGTTAATGCGATCCGTTTTTAATGGAGAATTAACCGGATCTTAAACCATCGCCCCATTTAATCTTCAAAAAGGGACGAGATATCATTCTCCCTTGTTCTTTTCCTTTGTTCTCAGCTAAGAGATGCTAGAACCTTTCAATCCTTTCTTTAAGAGTTTCACAATCAACCTTTACTCCTAGGATCAGTTCTACTCTGTTGGATGCAACCGAGCCGTGTCGATCAATCTTCAATATAAGCATCCTCCGGTGGATGCAGTTGTCATGAGGGGAGGATCGTGACCTGTTGTGTGGATAAAGGACGTCAAGAACTCTTCGAGGTAGGGGATTCATGGCTTCTCTAATTGTATATGTGCAATTGTAGAATTATCATGATTTATTCCTTTGGATCACAATGAAATTGACCTAATTAAATACTTGAACCAGATTAAAAGAATTGGTTGATCGCATGTTGTTGCTTTATACCGTGATAACGGTTTGCCTCGTGTTTTCCTAGATATAGTGATATCTATGTTTCTTTGTTTCATTGTTCGTTCATGATAGAAATTGATAACGAACGTAAATCCGGAATTAATTGTTAATTAATTGGCTAAAGATAAAGAGGCATGTAAATTAATCTGGTTGTTGTCGTTGTTGTAGTTCTAATTTGAGGATAATCAAATTAGGGAAGTAAGCATGTTTGTTTAATTGTGATAGCTTACTGATTAGGTATCCATGATTGGAACCTACGAATAACAAATCTGTTAATTCAATATGGATTAGAGCACAGATTATGTGGGAATTTCTAAAAGGGTTCTGAGTTACCCTCTTGTTTGTTAAAGGGTCAAGATCCCATGATGTGATGTTTGTTTTCCTACTGCTTGTGCTGTGATGTGAGCCTAGATGGTTGTTGTGATATGTGGAGGCATGGAGGCCTTGTGGTTATGGTAGCAGATGACGCCTAGAGTGGCGAGATGCATCAGTTTATGCATGTGGTTGTCGGGGAGGACACCAGGGGTGATGGAATGGGTTGGATGTGGTTGCTGGTTACCTACGGTTTTCTTGAATGTTAATCTTCTTTGCTTTTCCCCACTGCTCAAGGTAGCTGGTCTTGCTACCCTTCTTCCGAAGGAGGAGAAGACGCGCGGGGTATGCCACGTGCTTTCCGTGTTTAGCATCTCGATGGAGAATGGGTATATGCTCTTTCTATAGGTGGAAAAGACTCGACGGGTAGTATATCTATTCACCGCGTTGAGCCTCCTTTGTGTTTAGAAGCATAGGATGCTTTTTTAGAATGCCTGGGAATGTGGAAAAGTAATTCTGTAATGAATGTTTGATTAAATGGTGAAAATCCACGGGGATGGAGATGCTGGAATTTAAAGGTGATGTGAATCTTAAAAAGGAGCAGTTGTTTTTGAATGTGATGCCATTTCAGTTTAATGTGGAATTGTTAATTCTTAATTAATGTTTAATGAATTAATTAACGTACATTGGAACTGATAAAATGAGAATGGAGTAATCTAATAAAGCTCTTCAAATGGTTGTGTGCTTGTAGGATACCTAGTCTTTGAAGTAGCAGCCTGGAGTCTGAGAGACGTTAGCTGCAATTGTATCTAAGACTAGGTAATGCCCATAGTGTGGATGTGAGTTACCTATATATTCTGTACTTTTTGTGTTTCTATACGCTACTCCACCCTGTCGGTAAGGGCAACTGACACCTCGGGGATTCGGAGCCCTAGGGGGTGTTTTCCCCAACATTCTGATGGGAGGTTGAATGGCTGACTACCCCCTTTGGCCCCGCTCTCTTCTCTTGGTAGATACTTGTGCCATGAGGCACAGTGGTTAGTTACCCCATATATGTGTGTAGAGGGCTGTTATGGCTTGTGGTTATTCACACACATATATTCTGGGTATAGTATCCTACGGAATACTATAGGTGTAACGTGTATAGGCTATGATGGTTTGAGGATCCTTACTCGGAGTATGGGCTTTAATGGCTTGAGGTATTATACCGGACGTATGATACACGTTATGCGAGCTGTGGTGGCTCTCGGAAATTACCTGGTTACTTTTGGTTGTGAGGACGGTGTGGTGCTTCGCCCAGGTGTCTGCGGGCAAGCCTTTTTGGTGCATGAGGTGCAGATTGTGGAGCTTAGCCCAGGTGTCTGCGGGCAAGCCTTTGGAGAGAGATGCATAGGACGTATGTCATTGGGGCAAAGCGTTAAACCAGTGGGGAAGTAGTAGCGGGGTACCCTTGATATTCTTTAATATATTCTATATTCTTGTATGTGTTACTTGGTGAGAGTATCCATGGTGAGTTTGGGAACATAGTATACCTGTTTAGGTGACGAGTTAGTTTCACATGTTGTTCACTGGGCTTTAGCATGCTTTCTTTACTTTTGCACGAGATTCTTGGGGAGGATCCTATTGAGTATACTGTTATACTCACCCTATGTACATATAAACTATTTTTCAGGTCACTTGGAGCAGGTTGGAGATCAATCTGGTTACTACTAGCTTGCGGTTGGAGGAGGAGCTGTTCGGGCTTGTGGTCACTGTCGTTTAACTTTCTTTTGGGTACTTTTAGTTTTCCCTTTCAGTTGTAGTACTTTTTCATGACATTTCATATATGTACTTGGTTTCTTTTTTTTATATTTCAGTTCTGAGTTGGAGTTGGTTGGAGTCTATTCTATCTCTCTCTTCTGCATGTGTTCTCTTAGAGGGTAATGCCTCCCATTTGTACGTTATTATACCCTCGGTGCTAGTCGCCAACCCGGGGCCTACTGGAGGTGGGACTCGGGGGTCATTATCTCCCTTCTCACATTTCCGGCCCAGGAGGGGTACACTTTGTGGGGAGGGGGTCATGATAGAGTGGTATCAGAGGTCTGGTTGAGGGATAGGATGGAGTTTGGAGTTAGGCACAGGTGAGGATGCATGGGATGGTAGGGAAACGGTGTCATTCATGTTTAGCAAGTGGGGTAAACACTGGAGACCGGCAGAGACATAGGCGTTCAGGGCCCCCAATGATCTATTGCACAGACCTTTAAGTTTATGATGGCTACAAAACAAAGTGATACTGGTTGCAGGGTAGAGACCTAGGAAAGGATCATGCATCATTATTCTTTGCGCCTGTGTTTGAATGGGTAGACCTTGGGATAGGTAACCTAAAATTAATAAAACAAAATAATTAATTAATTAATGTTGAGTCTTCCATATTCTAGGCTTAGGAGCTCTAACAGTTGTTATTTTACAGGTATGGCTCCAGGTCGACGTCCTCGTCAGGTTTGCGCAAAAGGTGCCCAGCAGGCTGTTCCAGCAGATCGCCGCCGGGTAGAGGTTGACGATGATGACACTTGGAGGAAGACACTCTGAGAGTTTCTGCACCAGAGTCTACAGAAGTACGAGGGCTCCGTTTCAGATGCAGTCACAGAAGACTGGTTGGAGGAGGTTGAGATAGGCTTCAGTTCGATTCGTGCTCGGAAGGAACACTGGGTGTCCTTGGTTGTGACGATGTTGCGTGGAGCAGCGAGACAGTGGTGGTTCTTGTTCCTCGGGGATCGTGAGGAGTCAGCGATCTCATGGGAGGAGTTTCCAGACAGGTTTAGAGTCGAGTTTCTTTCATCGACTGCGAAGGCGTCCAGTCGCCAGGAGCTACTCACCCTTCGACAGGGGAGCTCCAGTGTTCGAGTGTTTGGAATCTGTTTCAGGAAACTTCTACGATATGCTTCAGACCTGTTACCAGATGATGAGGCCAGGGCGAGGCATTTCGAGGAGGCTTTGCATCTAGAGATCCAGCGCCAGGTCACCCCATTTATGCTGAAGACATATCTAGAGGTGATGGTGAGGGAAGAGGTTGTTGAGAGGACTTTGGCTAGGACCGGATCATCACGAGAGGGGAATCATCATGATTCCTCACGAAGCAGGGTTGTGGTCCGGGGTTCCAGGTTTTCAGGGCAGAAGAGTTTTCGTTCACCTGGGGGTAGGTCCCAGCCCTTCCCATCTCGTTTCTCCAGAGTTAGCAACTCTCAGGCCTATGCAAAGGGTTCAGGTGCCTGTTTTTCTTGTGGTGGTCGTGGTCATCAGCAGCGGGAGTGCCCGACTTTTCAGAGCAGTCACCGTGCACCAGGCACTCCACTCCAGGTTCCTCCGTTGAGGCAGTTCCAGCCGAGGCAGCAGCAGTAGGTTGCACCAGCTTTAGATCACCAAAGGGTAGATGGAGCAGGCAGAGGACAGCCCCATGACGCTCCCCGTCCTCAGAGAGCAGAGCGCGGCCGTGGTGGTGGTCGTCATCAGGGTGAGAGAGGCCGTGGAGGTGGTCGTGGTCAGCTTCATGCTCTAGCGTTGCCAGCTCCAGGCGAGCCAGACGTCGTCCGAGGTACCCTTTGCTTGTTTTCTACCTTGGTGTATGCCTTGTTTGATTCAGGAGCGACACACTCCTTTATATCCCCTACCCTTGTCCACGCTTTGGGACTTGAGGTAGAGAGGCGTCCAGTGCCCTTGGCATTGACTACGCCAGTTGGAGGTCGAGCTAGCTTGTTTGAAGTATGTAGAGACTTTGAGCTAGTGTTGGGGCAGCACCGCTCTTGGGGAGATTTCCTATGATTACGAATACAACCATATTGTGTCATCCTCGGCATGGATTGTTTATATTCGGTGTAGGCTATTGTGGATTGCTACAGGAAGAAGGTCGTTTTCTTTGATTAAGATGGAGAGGAAGTAGTGTTTGTTGGTGAGAGAGATCCTCGGATGAGTCATAGACGATTTTCATCCTTATCATCCATGATGGATGGGATGATACTGAGTTCTTCAGAGGTTCAACTGTTGGTGTTTCCTAGGGTCATAGAGGAGTACCCTGATGTCTTTCCAGAAGAGGTTGTATCCTTACCCCCTCGACGAGATATCGAGTTTGGGATCGAGCTACAGCCAGGAGCGTCTCCTATCTCTATGTCTCCATATAGGATGGCCCCTTCTGAGTTATGAGAGCTACGTATTCAGCTCGATGGTCTGTTGCAGTGTGGTTTTGTTCGGCCAAGTGTGTCACCTTGGGGTGCACCAGTTTTGTTTGTGAAAAAGGCTGATGGCAGTTTGCAGTTGTGCGTCGATTATCGTCGGTTAAACAAAGTGACAATAAAGAACCTCTATCCTCTCCCGTGGATTGATGACCTATTCGATCAACTGAAGGGTGCAAGTTGGTTTTCAAAGGTAGACTTGCGGTCAGGATATCATCAGATGCATGTAAAGGATGAGGATATCCCGAAGACTACTTTCCGTTGTCGTCATGGGCATTATGAGTTTGTTGTAATGCCATTCGGCGTGACAAATGCTCCAGATGTTTTCATGGGGTTGATGAATTCTGTGTTTCGTGAATTCCTGGACAAGTTTGTTGTGGTTTTCATTGACGACATCCTTGTGTACTCCACATCTGAAGAAGAGCATGCATAGCATCTACGAGCCGTTTTGGGAGTTCTTTGCCAACATCAGTTGTTTGGGAAGTTGTCCAAGTGTGAGCTCTGGGCTCAAGAAGTTCATTTCTTAGGGCATGTTGTGTCCCAACAGGGAGTAGCTGTGGATCCTTCGAAGGTAGAAGCAGTGGTGTCTTGGGCATCCCCCAAGACTGTGTCAGAGGTGCGAAGTTTCCTTGGTCTCGCATGCTATTATATGAGGTTTGTAGCCAATTTCTCACGAGTTGCAACTCCTCTGACAGCTTTGACCAGGAAGGATCAAGCGTTCATATGGACTGATCAGTGTCAGACAGCTTTCGAGTATCTAAAGGAGAAGTTGGTAAGTGCTCCAATCCTTTGTCTTCGAGCAGAGGGAGTCCAGTTTGATGTTTTCTGTGATGCTTCACATCTGGGGTTAGGTTGTGTTCTCATGCAGCTGAGGTCAGTTGTTTCTTATGGGTCCCGACAATTGCGTCCCCATGAACGCAACTACACCACCCATGATCTTGAGTTGGCAGCCGTGGTGTTTTCTCTGAAGTTGTGGAGACATTACCTCATTGGTGAGCACTTTGTGGTTTTCACCGATCATAAGAGTTTGTGGTATGTTTTCTCCCAACGTGACTTGAACTTGAGGCAGCATCGGTGGATGGAGTTCTTGCAGGAATACGACTTTGAAATATCGTATACACCTGGAAAAGGGAACGTTGTAGCTGATGCACTAAGCCGAAAGTCACGTAATGATGTTGTGCGTGAATCTGGTGATTCCTGGAGAGTGATGGAAGAGCTATCAGCTTTGCATCTTGATATGGGAGAAGATGGGGGAAGAGGTTGTATTTTCCAGATGACGATGCAGTCATCCCTGATGCAAAAGGTGGAAGAGTCTCAGTTGGGTGATCTTGAGGTGGAAGTTTGGAGAGACAGAGTTGTTTGTGGGGAGGCCCCTGATGGTTGGTCGGAGGATGAACAACAGCGAGTGTTGTATCATGGCAGGCTTTTTGTTCCCTTGGCGATGCGCGAGACGGTTCTCCGGGAGTTCCATAGTTCACCCTTGGTGGTACATCCTGGTGTGACGAAGATGTACCGATCCTTAAGGAGTCAGTTTTGGTGGCCTTGGCTGAAGCGTACAGTTGCAGAATGTGTGTCTCGATGTTTAGTCTGCCAGAAGGTGAAGGCCGAACACCGTGTTCCTGGTGGTCTTCTCCAGCACTTAGAGATTCCTCAGTGGAAGTGGGAGGACATCTCAATGGACTTTTTTACAGGTTTACCTCGAGCTCCGGGAGGACATGATGCTATATGGGTGGTAGTAGATCGTTTAACTAAATCGGCCCACTTCATAGAAATCAAGGAGTCGAGATCAGTGGAGGTTTTGTCGAGGCAGTATCTGGAGGAGGTGGTGAGGATTCACGGATTTCCTAAGACGATCATTTCTGATCGAGATCCTCATTTTACCTCTAGGGTGTGGAGAGGTCTCCATCATGCTTTTGGGTCTCAAATATGCCTTAGCACTGCTTTTCATCCTCAAACGGATGGTCAGACAGAGCGAACAATCCAGACTCTTGAAGACATGTTGCGCTCTTGTGTTCTTGATTTTGGAGGTTCATAGAAAAAAGCACTTACCTTTGGTAGAGTTCGCTTACAATAATAGTTTTCACTCTACCATCGGCATGGTGCCGTTTGAAGCCTTGTATGGCCGACCATGCTGTTCTCCGTTGTGTTGGACTGGGGTCGGAGAGTCCGCAATTCTCGGACCAGAACTAGTGCAGAATACGACAGAGATGGTTCAAGTTATTCGTGAGAGGATGAAGACAGCACAAGATCGTCAGAAATCTTATGCTGATCAAAGAAGGAGACCTTTAGAGTTTAATGTTGGGGATCATGTGTTTCTAAAGGTGACTCCCCGTCGTGGGCAGCGAAGGTTTGGTCGTGGAAGTAAGCTTTCTCCCCGGTTTGTTGGGCCTTTCGAGGTGTTGGCTCGTGTTGGAGCTGTGGCGTATCGAGTAGCACTTCCCCCTCATATGAGTCAGATACATGATGTTTTCCATGTATCACAGCTCCGTCGTTATCTTCATGATGAATCTCATGTTATCGATTGGGGAGAGATCGATATTGATGATGATGCAACCTTCGAGGAGCGACCTGTGGAGATCCAAGACCACAAGGAGAAGGTGTTGCGTGGGTGTTCTATCCCCTTAGTTCGTGTCTTGTGGCGACACGGTGGCATGGAGGAGAGTACATGGGAGCGTGAGTCACAGATACGTGCTCAGTACCCAGAGTTGTTCAAATTTTAACTCCTTTCATGTAATGATGTTTCCTCTCTGGTTAGTTCTTTCATGTTTTATTTATGTACATTTGATGTGATGTTGTGAATGAATTGTTTGGGTATGGATTGTTTGTTCCCGGATGTCATAGTTTTGTTTCATCTTTCGAACAACTCATGGTGGTTTTCCCCTGAGAGGTATCTTTTGGGGTGGTTGTTCGGACCCCTCATTTCTTCTGGGTTGGTTTTTAATTCTAGAGGACAAGAATGTTTTGAGAGGTATCTAATGTAATGGCCCGGACCTCTCCGGTCCATTACTTTGTGGAATTTTGGTGTTGGAGGTGTTCCGGGAGGCCAAGGGGACTTATCCCCAACACTTTGCCAATTTTCCAGTTCTGTGAACAGTGTTTCCAGTTTTATGAACAGTAACAGATCGGTCTCACCGATTAGTTTCACAGATCAGTTTCACAGATCGGTGTGACAGATCGGTTTCACAGATCGGTCTGACAGATCGGTTTCACAGCTCGGTGTGACAGATCAGTTTCACAGATCGGTGTGACAGATCGGTTTCACATATCGGTTTCACAGATCGGTGTGACAAATTGGTTTCACAGATCGGTTTCACAGATCGGTTTCACAGATCAGTCTCACAGATCGGTTTCACAGATCGGTTTTATGTACAGTAACGGTGGGTGAACAGTGTTTCCAGAGTCCTATAGTTTTGCCCCTTTTTACATTTCCTTTGACGTAAAATACTTTTAATGCCTTATTTTAAGGGTTCTTAAGGACGATTCAAATGCCATAAATCCTATATTAATTATTCCAAAGGCTTGGAATGTTTTACTTGGTCAAACCGCGTGGGTTAATGCGATCCGTTTTTAATGGATAATTAACCGGATCTTAAACTGTCACCCCATTTAATCTTCAAAAGGGACGATATATCATTCTCCCTTGTTCTTTTCCTTTGTTCTCAGCTAAGAGACGCTAGAACCTTTCAATCCATTCTGTAAGAGTTGCACAATCAACCTTTACTCCTAGGATCAGTTCTGCTCTGTTGGATGCAACCGAGCCGTGTCGATCAATCTTCAATATAAGCATCCTCCGGTGGATGCAGTTGTCACGAGGGGATGATCGTGACCTATTGCGTGGATAAAGGACTTCAAGAACTCTTCGAGGTAGGGGATTCATGGCTTCTCTAATTGTATATGTGCAATCGTAGAATTAGCATGATTTATTCCTTTGGATCACAATGAAATTGACCTAATTAAATACTTGAACCGGATTAAAAGAATTGGTTGATCGCATGTTGTTGCTTTATACTGTGATAACGGTTTGCCTCGTTTTTTCCTAGATATAGTTATATCTATGTTTATTAGTTTCATTGTTCGTTCATGATAGAAATTGATAACGAACGTAAAGCCGGAATTAATTGTTAATTAATTGGCTAAAGATAAAGAGGCATGTAAATTAATCTGGTTGTTGTCGTTGTAGTAGTTCTAATTTGAGGATAATCAAATTAGGGAAGTAAGCATGTTTGTTTAATTGTGATATCTTACTGATTAGGTATCCATGATTGGAACCTACGATTAACAAATCTGTTAATTCAATATGGATTAGAGAACAAATTATGTGGGAATTTCTAAAAGGGTTCTGAGTTACCCTCTTGTTTGTTAAAGGGTCAAGAGCCCATGATGTGCTGTTTGTTTTCCTGCTACTTGTGTTGTGATGTGAGCCTGGATGGTTGTTGTGATATGTGGAGGCATGGAGGCCTTGTGGTTATGGCAGCAGATGATGCCTAGAGTGGCGAGATGCATCAGTTTATGCATGTGGTTATCGGGGAGGACACCAGGGGTGATGGAATGGGATGGATGTGGTTGCTGGTTACCTATGGTTTTCTTGAATGTTAATCTGCTTTGCTTTTCCCCACTGCTCAAGGCAGCTGGTCTTGCTACCCTTCTTCTGAAGGAGGCGAAGACGCACGGGGTATGCCACGTGCTTTCCGTGTTTAGCCTCTCGAGGGAGAATGGGTATATGCTCTTTCTATAGGTGGCAAAGACTCGACGGGTAGTATATCTATTCACCGTGTTGAGCCTCCTTTGTGTTTAGAAGCATAGGATGCTTTTCTAGAATGCCTGGGAATGTGGAAAAGTAATTCTGTAATGAATGTTTGATTAAATGGTGAAAATCCACGGGGATGGAGATGCTGGAATTTAAAAGTGATGTGAATCTTAAAAAGGAGCAGTTGTTTTTGAATGTGATGCCATTTCAGTTTAATGTGGAATTATTCATTCTTAATTAATGTTTAAATAATTAATTAACGTACATTGGAACTGATAAAATGAGAATGGAGTAATCTAATAAAGCTCTTCAAATGGTTGTGTGCTTGTAGGATACCTAGTCTTTGAAGTAGCAGCCTGGAGTCTGAGAGACGTTAGCTGCAGTTGTATCTAGGACTAGGTAATGCCCATAGTGTGGATGTGAGTTACCTATATATTCTATACTTTTTGTGTTTCTATACGCTACTCCACCCTGTCGGTAAGGGCAACTGACACCTCGGGGATTCAGAGCCCTGGGGGGTGTTTTCCCCAACATTCTGATGGGAGGTTGAATGGCTGACTACCCCCTTTGGCCCCGCTCTCTTCTCTTGGTAGATACTTGTGCCATAAGGCACAGTGGTTAGTTACCCCATATATGTGTGTAGAGGGCTGTTATGGCTTGTGGTTATTCACACACATATATTCTGGATATAGTATCCTACGGACTACTATAGGTGTAACGTGTATAGGCTATGATGGCTTGAGGATCCTTACTCGGAGTATGGGTTGTAATGGCTTGAGGTATTATACCCGACGTATGATACACGTTATGCGAGCTGTGGTGGCTCCCGGAAATTACCTGGTTACTTTTGGTTGTGAGGACGGTGTGGTGCTTCGCCCAGGTGTCTGCGGGCAAGCCTTTGTGGTGCACGAGGTGCAGATTGTGGAGCTTAGCCCAGGTGTCTGCGGGCAAGCCTTCGGAGAGAGATACATAGGACGTATGTCGTTGGGGCAAAGCGGCAAACCAGTGGGGAAGTAGTAGCAGGGTACCCTTGATATTCTTTAATATATGCTATATTCTTGTATGCGTTACTTGGTGAGAGTAGCCATGGTGAGGTTGGGAACATAGTATACCTGTTTAGGTGACGAGTTAGTTTCACATGTTGTTCACTGGGCTTTAGCATGCTTTCTTTACTTTTGCATGAGAGTCTTGGGGAGGATCCTATTGAGTATATTGTTATACTCACCCTATGTACATATAAACTGTTTTTCAGGTCACTTGGAGCAGGTTGGAGATCAAGCTGGTTACTACTAGCTTGCGGTTGGAGGAGGAGCTGTTCGGGCTTGTGGTCGCTGTCCTTTTTCTTTCTTTTGGGTACTTTTAGTTTTCCCTTTCAGTTGTAGTAATTTTTCATGACATTTCATATATGTACTTGGTTTCTTTTTTTTATATTTCAGTTCTGAGTTGGAGTTGGTTGGAGTCTATTCTATCTCTCTCTTCTGCATGTGTTCTTTTAGAGGGTAATGCCTCCCATTTGTACGTTATTATACCCTCGGTGCTAGTCGCCAACCCGTGGCCTACTGGAGGTGGGACTCGGAGGTCATTATATCCCTTCTCACAATGCCGGCCCAGGAGGGGTACACTTTGTGGGGAGGGGGTCATGATAGAGTGGTATCAGAGGTCTGGTTGAGGGGTAGGATGGAGTTTGGAGTTAGGCACAGGTGAGGATTCATGGGATGGTAGGGCAACGGTGTCATTCATGTTTAGCAAGTGGGGTAAACACTGGAGACTGGTAGAGATATAGGTGTTTAGGGCCCCCAATGATCTATTGCACGGACCTTTATGTTTACGATGGCTACTTAACAAAGTGATACTGGTTGCAGTGTAGAGACCTAGGAAAGGATCATGCATCATTATTCTTTGCGCCTGTGTTTGAATGGGTAGACCTTGGGATAGGTAACCTAAAATTAATAAAACAAAATAATTAATTAATTAATTTTGAGTCTTCCATATTCCAGGCTTAGGAGCTCTAACAGTTGTTATTTTACAGGTATGGCTCCAGGTCGACGTCCTCGTCAGGTTTGCGCAGAAGGTGCCCAGCAGGCTGTTCCAGCAGATCGCCGCCGGGTAGAGGTTGATGACGATGACACTTGGAGGAAGACACTCCGAGAGTTTCAGCGCCAGAGTCTACAGAAGTACGAGGGCTCTGTTTAAGATGCAGTCACAGAAGACTGGTTGGAGGAGGTCGAGATAGGCTTCAGTTCGATTCGTGCTCGGAAGGAACACTGGGTGTCCTTGGTTGTGACGATATTGCGTGGAGCAGCGAGACAGTGGTGGTTCTTGTTCCTCGGGGATCGTGAGGAGTCAGCGATCTCATGGGAGGAGTTTCGAGACAGGTTTAGAGTCGAGTTTCTTTCATCGACTGCGAAGGCGTCCAGTCGCCAGGATCTACTCACCCTTCGACAGGGGAGCTCCAGTGTTCGAGTGTTTGGAACTCGTTTCAGGAAACTTCTACGATATGCTTCAGACATGTTACCAGATGATGAGTCCAGGGCGAGGCATTTCGAGGAGGCTTTGCGTCTAGAGATCCAGCGCCAAGTCACCCCATTTATGCTGAAGACATATCTAGAGGTGCTGACGAGGGCAGAGGTTGTTGAGAGGACTTTGGCTAGGACCGGATCATCACGAGAGGGGAATCGTCATGATTCCTCACGAAGCAGGGCTGTGGTCCGTGGTTCCAGGTTTTCAGGGCAGAAGAGTTTCCGTTCACCTGGGGGTAGGTCCCAGCCCTTCCCATCTCGTTTCTCCGGAGGCAGCAAATCTCATGCCTATGCAAAGGGATAAGGTACTTGTTATTCTTGTGCTGGTCCTGGTCATCAGCAGCGGGAGTGCCCGACTTTTCAGAGCAGTCATCGTGCACCAGGCGCTCCACTCCAGGTTCCTCCGTTGAGGCAGTTCCAGACGAGGCAGTAGCAGCAGGTTGCACCAGCTTTAGATCACCAAAGGGTAGATGGAGCAGGCAGAGGACAGCCCCATGACGCTCCCCGTCCTCAGAGAGCAGAGCGCGGCTGTGGTGGTGGTCGTCATCAGGGTGAGAGAGGCCGTGGAGGTGGTCGTGGTCAGCTTCATGCTCTAGCGTTGCCAGCTCCAGGCGAGCCAGACATCGTCCGAGGTACCCTTTGCTTGTTTTCTACCCTGGTGTATGCCTTGTTTGATTCAGGAGCGACACACTCCTTTATATCCCCTACCCTTGTCCACGCTTTGGGACTTGAGGTAAAGAGGCTTCCAGTGCCCTTGGCGTTGACTACACCAGTTGGAGGTCGAGCTAGCTTGTTTGAAGTATGTAGAGACTGTGAGCTAGTGTTGGGGAAACACCACTCGTGGGGAGATTTCCTATGTTTACGAATACAACCATATGATGTCATCCTCGGCATGGATTGGTTGTATTCGGTGCAGGCTATTGTGGATTGCTACAGGAAGAAGGTCGTTTTATTTGATGAAGATGGAGAGGAAGCAGTGTTTGTTGGTGAGAGATATCCTCGGATGAGTCATAGACGAGTTTCATCCTTATAATCCATGATGGCTGGGATGATACTGAGTTCTTCAGAGGTTCAACAGTTGTTGTTTCCTAGGGTCGTAGAGAAGTACCCTGATGTCTTTCCAGAAGAGGTTGTATCCTTACCCCCTCGACGGGATATCGAGTTTGGGATCGAGCTACAGCCAGGAGCGTCTCCTATCTCTATGTCTCCGTATAGCATGGCCCCTTCTGAGTAACGAGAGCTACGTATTCAGCTCGATGGTCTGTTGCAGTGTGGTTTTGTTCGGCCAAGTGTGTCACCTTGGGGTGCACCAGTTTTGTTTGTGAAAAAGGTTGATGTCAGTTTGCGGTTGTGTGTCGATTATCTTCGGTTAAACAAAGTGACAATAAAGAACCACTATCCTCTCCTGTGGATTGATGACCTATTCGATCAACTGAAGGGTGCAAGTTGGTTTTCAAAGGTAGACTTGCGGTCAGGATATCATCAGATGCGTGTAAAGGATGAGGATATCCCGAAGATTGCTTTCCGTTGTCGTCATGGGCATTATGAGTTTGTTGTAATTCCATTCGGCATGAAAAATGCTCCAGCTGTTTTCATGGGGTTGATGAATGATGTGTTCTGTGAATTCCTGGACAAGTTTGTTGTGGTTTTCATTGACGACATCCTTGTGTACTCCACATCTGAAGAAGAGCATGCAGAGCATCTACGAGACGTTTTGGGAGTTCTTCGCCAACATCAGTTGTTTGGGAAGTTGTCCAAGTGTGAGCTCTGGGCTCGAGAAGTTCGTTTCTTAGGGCATGTTGTGTCCCAACAGGGAGTAGCTGTGGATCCTTCAAAGGTAGAAGCAGTGGTGTCTTGGGCAGCCCCCAAGACTGTGTCAGTGGTGCGAAGTTTCCTTGGTCTCGCAGGCTATTATAGGAGGTTTGTAACCAATTTCTCCAGAGTTGCGACTCCTCTGACAGCTTTGACCAGGAAGGATCAAGCGTTCATATGGACTGATCAGTGTCAGACAGATTTCGAGTATCTAAAGGAGAAGTTGGTAAGTGCTCCAATCCTTTGTCTTCTAGTGGAGGGAGTCCAGTTTGATGTTTTCTGTGATGCTTCACATCTGGGGTTAGGATGTGTTCTCATGCAGCAGAGGTCAGTTGTTTCTTATGGGTCCTGACAATTACGTCCCCATGAACGCAACTACACCACCCATGATCTTGAGTTGGCAGCCGTGGTGTTTGCTCTGAAGTTGTGGAGACATTACCTCATTGGTGAGCACTTTTTGGTTTTCACCGATCATAAGAGTTTGTGGTATGTTTTCTCCCAACGTGACTTGAACTTGAGGCAGCGTCGGTGGATGGAGTTCTTGCAGGAATACGACTTTGAAATATCGTATACACCTGGAAAAGGGAACGTTGTAGCTGATGCACTAAGCCAAAAGTCACGTAATGATGTTGTGCGTGAATCTGGTGATTCCTGGAGAGTGATGGAAGAGCTATCAGCTTTGCATCTTGATATGGGAGAAGTTGGGGGAAGAGGTTTTCTTTTCCAGATGACGGTGCAGTCATCCCTGATGCAAAAGGTGGAAGAGTCTCAGTTGGGTGATCTAGAGGTGGATGTTTGGAGAGACAGAGTTGTTTGTGGGGAGGCCCCTGATGGTTGGTCGGAGGATGAACAACACCGAGTGTTGTATCATGGCAGAATTTTTGTTCCCTTGGCGATGCGCGAGACGGTTCTCTAGGAGTTCCATAGTTCACCCTTGGCGGTACATCCTGGTGTGACGAAGATGTACCGATCCTTAAGGAGTCAGTTTTTGTGGCCTGGGCTGAAGCGTACAGTTGCAGAATGTGTGTCTCGATGTTTAGTCTTCCAGAATGTGAAGGCCGAACACCGTGTTCCTGGTGGTCTTCTCCAGCACTTAGAGATTCCTCAGTGGAAGTGGGAGGACATGTCAATGGACTTTGTTACAGGTTTACCTCGAGCTCCGGGAGGACATGATGCTATATGGGTGGTAGTGGATCGTTTAACTAAATCGGCCCACTTCATAGAAATCAAGGAGTCGAGCTCAGTGGAGGTTTTGTCGAGGCAGTATCTGGAGGAGGTGGTGAGGATTCACGGAGTTCCTAAGACGATCATTTCTGATCGAGATCCTCGTTTTACCTCTAGGGTGTGGAGAGGTCTCCATCATGCTTTTGTCTCTCAACTATGCCTTAGCACTGCTTTTCATCCTCAAACGGATGGTCAGATAGAGAGAACAATCCAGACTCTTGAAGACATGTTGCGCTCTTGTGTTCTTGATTTTGGAGGTTCATAGAAAAAGCACTTACCTTTGTTAGAGTTCGCTTACAATAATAGTTTTCTCTCTACCATATGGCATGGCTCCGTTTGAAGCCTTGTATGGCCGGCCATGCCGTTCTCCATTGTGTTGGACTGGGGTCGGAGAGTCCGCAATTCTCGGACCAGAACTAGTGTAGAATACGACAGAGATGGTTCAAGTGATTCGTGAGAGGGTGAAGACAGCACAAGATCGTCAGAAATCTTATGCTGATCAAAGAAGGAGACCTTTAGAGTTTAATGTTGGGGATCATGTGTTTCTAAAGGTGACTCCCCGTCGTGGGCAGCAAAAGTTTGGTCGTGGAAGTAATCTTTCTCCCCGGTTTGTTGGGCCTTTCGAGGTGTTGGCTCGTGTTGGAGCTGTGGCGTATCGAGTAGCACTTCCCCCTCATATGAGTCTGATACATGATGTTTTCCATGTATCACAGCTCTGTCGTTATCTTCATGATGAATCTCATGTTATCGATTGGGGAGAGATCGATATTGATGATGATGCAACCTTCGAGGAGCGACCAGTGGAGATCCAAGACCACAAGGAGAAGGTGTTGTGTGGGCGTTTTATCCCCTTAGTTCGTGTCTTGTGGCGACACGGTGGCATGGAGGAGAGTACCAGGGAGCGTGAGTCACAGATACGTGCTCAGTACCCAGAGTTGTTCAAATTTTAACTCCTTTCATGTAATGATGTTTCCTCTCTGGTTAGATATTTCATGTTTTATTTATGTAACTTTGATGTGATGTTGTGAATGAATTGTTTGGGTATGGATTGTTTGTTCCCGGATGTCATAGTTTTGTTCCAGCTTTCGAACAACTCATGGTGGTTTTCCCCTGAGAGGTATCTTATGGGGTGGTTGTTCGGACCCCTCTTTTCTTCTGGGTTGGTTTTTAATTCTCGAGGATGAGAATGTTTTGAGAGGTATCTAATGTAATGGCCCGGACCTCTCCGGTCCATTACTTTGTGGAATTTTGGTGTTGGAGGTGTTCCGGGAGGCCAAGGGGACTTATCCCCAACACTTTTCCAATTTTCCAGTTCTATGAACAGTGTTTCCAGTTTTATGAACAGTAACAGATCGGTCTCACCGATCGGTCTGACAGATCGGTCTCACCGATCAGTCTGACAGATCGGTCTCATCGATCAGTTTCACAGATCAGTTTCACAGATCGGTGTGACAGATCGGTTTCACAGATCGGTCTGATAGATCAATTTCACAGCTCAGGGTGACAGATCAGTTTCAGAGATCGGTGTGACAGATCGGTTTCACATATCGGTTTCACATATCGGTGTGACAGATTGGTTTCACAGATCGGTTTCACAGATCGGTTTCATAGATCAGTCTCACAGATCGGTTTCATGTACAGTAACGGTGGGTGAACAGTGTTTCCAGACTCCTACAGTTTTGCCCCTTTTTACATTTCCTTTGACGTAAAATACTTTTAAAGCCTTATTTTAAGGGTTCTTAAGGCCGATTTAAATGCCATAAATCCTATATTAATTATTCCTAAGGCTTGGAATGTTTTACTTGGTCAAACTGCGTGGGTTAATGCGATCCGTTTTTAATGGAGAATTAACCGGATCTTAAACCTTCGCCCCATTTAATCTTCAAAAAGGGACGAGATATCATTCTCCCTTGTTCTTTTCCTTTGTTCTCGGCTAAGAGATGCTAGAACCCTTCAATCCTTTCCGTAAGACTTTCACAATCAACCTTTACTCCTAGGATCAGTTCTGCTCTGTTGGATGCAACCGAGCCGTGTCGATCAATCTTCAATATAAGCATCCTCCGGTGGATGCAGTTGTCACGAGGGGAGGATCGTGACCTGTTGTGTGGATAAAGGACGTCAAAAACTCTTTGAGGTAGGGGATTCATGGCTTCTCTAATTGTATATGTGAAATCATAGAATTAGCATGATTTATTCCTTTGGATCACAATGAAATTGACCTAATTAAATACTTGAACTGGATTAAAAGAATTGGTTGATCGCATGTTGTTGCTTTATACCGTGAAAACAGTTTGCCTCGTGTTTTCCTAGATATAGTGATATCTATGTTTCTTTGTTTCATTGTTCGTTCATGATAGAAATTGATAACGAACGTAAAGCCGGAATTAATTGTTAATTAATTGGCTAAAGATAAAGAGGCATGTAAATTAATCTGGTTGTTGCCGTTGTTGTAGTTCTAATTTGAGGATAATCAAATTAGGGAAGTAAGCATGTTTGTTTAATTGTGATAGCTTACTTATTAGGTATCCATGATTGGAACCTACGAATAACAAATCTGTTAATTCAATATGGATTAGAGAACAGATTATGTGGGAATTTCTAAAAGGGTTCTGAGTTACCCTCTTGTTTGTTAAAGGGTCAAGATCCCATGATGTGATGTTTGTTTTCCTGCTGCTTGTGCTGTGATGTGAGCCTGGATGGTTGTTGTGATATGTGGAGGCATGGAGGCCTTGTGGTTATGGCAGCAGATGACGCCTAGAGTGGCGAGATGCATCAGTTTATGCATGTGGGTGTCGGGGAGGACACCAGGGGTGATGGAATGGGATGGATGTGGTTGCTGGTTACCTACGGTTTTCTTGAATGTTAATCTGCTTTTCTTTTCCCCACTGCTCAAGGCAGCTGGTTTTCTACCCTTCTTCTGAAGGAGGCGAAGACGCACGGGGTATGTCACGTGCTTTCCGTGTTTAGCCTCTCGAGGGAGAATTGGTATATGCTCTTTCTATAGGCGGAAAAGACTCGACGGGAAGTATATCTATTCACCGTGTTGAGCCTCCTTTTTGTTTAGAAGAATAGGATGCTTTTCTAGAATGCCTGGGAATGTGGAAAAGTAATTCTGTAATGAATGATTGATTAAATGGTGAAAATCCACGGGGATGGAGATGCTGGAATTTAAAGGTGATGTGAATCTTAAAAAGGAGCAGTTGTTTTTGAATTTGATTCCATTTCAGTTTAATGTGGAATTGTTCATTCTTAATTAATGTTTAAAGAATTAATTAATGTACAGTGGAACTGATAAAATGAGAATGGAGTAATCTAATAAAGCTCTTCAAATGGTTGTGTGCTTGTAGGATACCTAGTCTTTGAAGTAGCAGCCTGGAGTCTGAGAGACGTTAGCTGTAGTTGTATCTAAGACTAGGTAATGCCCATAGTGTGGATGTGAGTTACCTATATATTCTGTACTTTTTGTGTTTCTATACGCTACTCCACCCTGTCTATAAGGGAAACTGACACCCCGGGGATTCTGAGCCCTGGGGGGTGTTTTCCCCAACATTCTGATGGGAGGTTGAATGGCTGACTACCCCCTTTGGCCCCGCTCTCTTCTCTTGGTAGATACTTGTGCCATGAGGCACAGTGGTTAGTTGCCCCATATATGTGTGTAGAGGGCTGTTATTGCTTGTGTTTATTCACACGCATATATTCTGGATATAGTATCCTATGGACAAATATAGGTGTAACGTGTATAGGCTATGATGGCTTGAGGATCCTTACTCGGAGTATGGGCTGTAATGGCTTGAGGTATTATACCCGACGTATAATACACGTTATGCGAGCTGTGGTGGCTCCCAGAAATTACCTGGTTACTTTTGGTTGTGAGGACGGTGTGGTGCTTCGCCCAGGTGTCTGCGGGCAAGCCTTTGTGGTGCACGAGGTGCAGATTGTGGAGCTTAGCCCAGGTGTCTGCGGGGAAGCCTTTGGAGAGAGATGCACAGGACGTATGTCATTGGGGAAAAGCAGCAAACCAATGGGGAAGTAGTAGCGGGGTACCCTTGATATTCTTTAATATATGCTATATTCTTGTATGCGTTACTTGGTGAGAGTAGCCATGGTGAGGTTGGGAACATAGTATACCTGTTTAGGCGACGAGTTAGTTTCACTTGTTGTTCACTGGGCTTTAGCATGATTTCATTACTTTTGCACGAGAGTCTTGGGGAGGATCCTACTGAGTATACTATTATACTCACCCTATGTACATATAAACTGTTTTTCAGGTCACTAGGAGCAGGTTGGAGATCAAGCTGGTTACTACTAGCTTGCGGTTGGAGGAGGAGCTGTTCGGGCTTGTGGTCGTTGTCGTTTTACTTTCTTTTGGGTACTTTTAGTTTTCCCTTTCAGTTGTAGTACTTCTGCATGACATTTCAAATATGTACTTGGTTTTTTTTCAGTTCTGAGTTGGAGTTGGTTGGAGTCTATTCTATCTCTCTCTTCTGCATGTGTTCTCTTAGAGGGTAATGCCTCCCATTTGTACGTTATTATACCCTCGGTGCTAGTCGCCAACCCGGGGCCTACTAGAGGCGGGACTCGGGGGTCATTATCTCCCTTCTCACATTGCCGGCCTAGGAGGGGTACACTTTGTGGGTAGGGGGTCGTGACAACATTGACCTAGAAGCTCTTCCGTAAGCACGACAACAGCGACGTGAGAGGCCTAAAGGAAACATGGAGATAGATTGCCTCCTCGCGCTGCACCAGTTGCATCGCCTCATTAGTGACACCCCGAAAAGAGTCTATATTAGGGGATGGGGAGAACATGGAGCTCTGCATTTCACTCTGCTCCCTTCCCAGAAAAACCCATTTGGCATGGTGTCTTAAAACTTCATCACGTCAAGACATCAATTGAATTGTCTCTATGTTCGCGAAAGGCTACACACCCAACAAAGCCGGGCCTTGAGTAAGTCCGAGAAGTGTCAGACCCAACAAGAACAAGCCATTAAAGAACTCCGGAAACAGGCCACCAAAAGCATACAATAGGCCTCTCTCCTAAGAGAGGCCAATCAGTGATCATTGTCTGCATCCCCGAATGGGATTGACTCACGGAAGAACTCAACACCAAACCCAGTTCACCCCCCGAATGGGGGAACGCATGATTAGGTAGGTGGCGATAGCATTAGCCATTGCCGCAATCCAGGGTCAAGCCTAGCCTGTAGGGCTGGTGGCATTTTTAACAACAAATTCCCCTATAAGACCAATAAAAATAGGAATAGACTCAACGTCCAAGGAATGAAGCCACCCCTTGCCCTCAGGGCTGGGGGCATTATTACACCCTCAACAACAACAACCCCCATGAGAATCAGTATTCTATTGTCTCGTGAGTATGGTCATAAGAGGAGGTTCCTACCCTATCCCATCATGTGAATCATCATCCCATCCAACGGGGAGGCCCACCGTAAAGATGCATCAAAGGACTCTCCGTGTCACCCTTCGTCAAGGGGTCCAAAGGTCATCCCGGGACTTGAAAAGGAAAGCCAGTAAGAGACGCGGGAGATCCTCTTTCTATTTAGAAGATGAAAACTTCTTTGCTCCATGATATGCATGCATTAATTCCATAGAGTCCAACACCGTGGGTAACACTGAAGATGATGCAAATACTGATGAATCGGTAGACAATGGTTCTGGTCATGTTGTGACTCAACGAACCACCAGGTGTGCACACTAGGAACCGGAAGGCTTCTTTAAACATGGTCACCCCTTCATCCAACCTTCCTCTTCTCACCATGTGAGCTTCCAACAAGGATATTAATAAGGGACTGGTTACCCTAAACCCACCTCATTCTCTTGATAAAAACGAGCCACTCACGCTCGAAGCGAGGTTCGCTCAACAGGAAGAGGAAATTGAGGAATTGAGGCTGCTTAACGCCGAACTACTCCAGAAGAACCATCTTATTGAAATCACGTCCCTAGAGCACCCACATATTGCCCTCCCAGTAAGTGAACCATAAGGACCCAGGTTTAGCCCGACCAATGAGGCGCCCAACCCATCCAACTACCTAAATGTGGATCTAGATGAATACCATGTCTTCCATCTACTCAAGAAGAAACCAGAGCGATTACGCATGAACCCTCTAAAGGTGTCACAAATGGCACATGCAACTCAGGTGCCAACCGAGATGGATACTAGAGAAATGCCTCATGATGCACCTACCCAAGACCAGGCACAATAGGATGTAAACCATGGTCTCACCAACACCATCGAGGAACTGAAAGCTCGATTAGATGCGATAGAGGGCCGATGCGCTTCGATCCAGCCAGAGCGGAAGCCCTACCCGGATTGGGTAAGCAAAACCACTCGTCCACCTAATTTTGGGAGCCCTATATTCCCTATATTCAATGGATCGAGTGATCCGGAATTGAATTTTATGCACTTTGCATCCTATTGAGACCATGTGATGGGGACATCGGAACAACAAGAAGTAGTGAAACTTAGATTCTTCGTACGGACCTTGCAAGGATCCGCCTTTGTCTAGTATACATGTCTACCCGCACAGTCAATAAAAATCATGGAAGACCTTCGGCATTAGTTCCTTTTCCACTTCATCTCAATGTTGCCTAAGACAATGGTCAGCAACCTCATGAACTACATGTAGAGGGAGAACGAGAGGGTCTCAGATTTCATCGCTAGATAGAAATATCTTACCTACTCTCTGAACAGCCCAATGCCTCAAGATGTGTTGCACTCCATATGCATCGACAATCTTCGAGATGAGATGCGAACACCACTCATACTAGTGGAGTGCACCACTGGCTTCCACCATCTCTTGGCCATTTCCCATAGAATTTAGGACTCCCTGCAATGGACCAATTTGAAGTCCTGAATAGCCTCACAGTCACCCAGAAAGAGAGAATCCATGGCTGAAGTTTCCTCTATCACGCTCAAGCCATCCCTTGTGCCTGCTCCACCGCTCTGGCCTCCACCAAATCGTCAAGGGCTCCCTGTTTATCTAAGGCCACCTCCGCCCATGCAGGATGATCAGAAAAGGGTGAAGCAGAACTATTTTCATGAACAAATACATAAATCTTACTCGTTCTGAGAGGACCAAATCCACAGCTACTTCACCACTACCATGAATTGTAACATGCTTAACCTCCCGAATCCAAAGAAACCTGAAAAGTTTTTCCCCGATGAAAGGCCATACTACTATCCTTTCCATCAAATGTTGGGGTACAATATTTGAGAATGGTTCGCCTTCAATGATCTCCTACAAAGGATGGTAGACTCCGGGCAGGTCGAGCTGGGACCACCCCCAGCACATGTGACATATATCTCTACCACTGACTCCGACAAAGGGGAGGGGTGGCAGGAGGTCCCCAATAGAAAAGGTCATAAATTTGATAACGTTATTACTTGTAAGTCTATCAACAGAGACCAGGGCATACTTCGAGCTCACCTATGGTAGCCAGTGTTGTCGCCAAAGTCCCTCGATGCCGCACAACCGACAGTATCAGCCTCACAACCCTCCAAGAGACTATCCTCAAGGCATAATCGAAAAGGGAGGAGACAAGAGCAAGAGGAGCATTCCATGACAATGCCAAAATTAGCCCCGATGCTGTCAGATTTCATGCCCTCGAATTTGGAACCACGAGCACCAACCCACCAAATGACACCATCAGAGAGAACCGACCAGGTTGTCTTGTCAGAGGATGAAGAGCCAATCTTTGGTTCCATCAACATCATCCATCTTATGGAATCATCCCCTGAAAAAGGGTATGGTTATGAACCCGAGTTCCTAACACGAGGATCCAGGACAAGGAATTACAGAGGCAGGGGATATCAGGGGAGGCGCAGTCGCGGCCGAAACCAACCCTACGGTTGGAACTCAGCACGAACCATCAATATCACAGAAACCCATGGGAGAGCCCTTCAATGGACTTAGCAGGAGAAATAACATACATCCCCCTCCACAAGCATCCAACCTGGTCCTGTTATTCTACAATACCCATTAGAGGAAAAAAGAAGCATCTAGCCGCCTAGTGCGCACAAACAAACTGGTTGGGCCGAGTGCCCAAAACATGGGAACATCGTTGACATCTGACCCCGCGACCGGTCCCTCCCCGTCATGTACTCCAGCTCCCAAACCGCCTGTTAGAACAATCCCACCATCGGAGAAGCATCGGTAGTTGGAGAAAAATTACAACATCCTTAAGCAGATGGTGTTAGTAGCAGCCAAGATATCAATACTGGATGCCCTGAGTCTATCAGTCGACCTCAGGGAGGTGATTATTGAAGCCTTGCTCAGCCCCCATGAATTTCAAGATGAGGAAGCAGCCGACGAGATTTACCGGACAGAGACTGGCTCATTTGAATGTAATGTGGTCGTTTCATTCACTGGTGACGATGAAGATTCCATCATGTAGGAACACATCAAACCACTGTATGTGTTTGTCACACTAGATGATGTTGAGATCCGCAAAATGATTATTGAAAACATATCTAGAGTTAACCTCCTTCCCCTACGGAATCCTCGTAAGTTGGGATACAGTGAGGGTGATTTAGTACCCACATCCACAACTCATATAGGTAATGAAAAGAGTGATCAGAAGTTGATGGGACAAATCAAGCTAAAGACCCATTTTGGAGACCTCGTGGCCTACTCGGAATTCCTAGTTATTCGACAGAGCACAGCATTCAATGCCCTTCTGGGAAGGCCGTGGCTCCATAAGCACATTGTAGTTCCTTCATCCTACCAATAGTGTATTAAATACTAGGTCAATAGGCCAAGTGGGACATTGCATGATGACAAGGCCCCTTTCGAGCTATCCAAGTCACACTACATTGATGTCAGGTTCTATGAGAAAATGTGGAAGAAGCCTTTGTCTGACTATGTTGACTGGATCCCCGTGCCAAATCGTCTGGATGTGGTTCCTGAAGACCCCCTCAAGATTCTTGGTAGAGACTATGTACTACCCATCAACCACGTCGAGAGCAGGGATTCATGTTCGGACACACACCCAGCTGTCTTCATGACTTTAGTCATAACAACCGAGCGTGAAAATGCAGGAACGTCCTCCAACTCACAATCTGGGGATGAATACTTGAGCGGGTATGCCCACGATGCCTCTCCATCAAACCCCCAAGATCCTAGGACAGAAAATCTCCCCCTGTCGGATAAATACGATGAGGATTTGGGAGAATAAGAGGAGGAAGATCTCAGGGATGCACCTCCCGCATTTGAGGAGGGTATCTCCACCATAGTGGATGAGCTCGGGGAAATAAACATGGGTACCGAGGAATATCTGAGGCCTACTTTCATTAGTGCTTCCATGTCACCCAAGGAGCACGAGGAATATACCTATCTCTTAAAGCAACATCGGGATGTTTTTTCCTGTAATTACACAGATATGCCGGGACTCGATCTCGAAGTGGCGATGCATCCCCTGGGTCTTCCAGAAGACCACCGGGTCTATAAACAGGCCGCCAGAAGGACACATCCCACACATGCCACCAAAATAGAGGCTAGATTCGATATTCTCATGAAAACAGGATTCATTCGGGAGGTCCAGTACCACATTTGGTTGGAAAACATCATCCCCATCAAGAAAAAGAATGGGAAAATCCGCATTTTCATAGATTTCAAAAACCTCAATTGGCATTGCTCGAAAGATGACTTCCTGGTCCCAATCACTGAGTTATTTATTGATTCGATGGTCGGGTATAAGGATATATCCTTTATGGATGGCTACTATGGATATAATCAAATCAAGATGGCCCAAGAAGAGGATGAAGCCACTGTCTTCAGAGCCCCCCAAGGAGTATTCTGTTACAGGGTCATGCCCTTTGGTCTCAAGAATGCTGGCGCCACATATCAACGCACCATGCATCGTATCTTTAAACCATTCTGGGGGAGATTCATTGAATGTTATTTAGATGACTTGGTTGTCAAATGAAGACAATGCTCAGATCACCTGTCCGACCATGAGATAGTCTTCAACAAAAATCGACAGCATAGCCTGAAGATGAACCCAGTGAAGTGCGCCTTCGGGGTTACCTCAGGGAAATTCATTGGCTTCATCGTATGCCATCGTGGCATCGAGGTCGACCATGTAAAGACAAAGTCTATCATTGTCCTGCCATCTCCCTACAACCTCACAAAGTTGAGAGAATTCCAAGGGCACTTGGCCTATATCAGGTGATTCATAGCCAACCTGCTAGGAAAATGTCTTCCCTTTACTAGGTTAATGAAGAATAGAGTCACGTACCAATGGACAGATGACTTCCAAGAGGCATTTGACAGCCTAAAGAGGTTCTTTTTAAGCCCACTGGTTCCCATGCCCCCCGTCAAAGGAATACCTCTCTTCCTATACATAATGATCCTAGAGCTTTCATTGGGAGCTTTCCTCACGCAAAATAACGACACAGGCATTGAAAACAGTCTCTATTACCTCAGCGGAATGATGCTTGATGCTGAGACTCAATACTCAAACATCGAGAAGATATGTTTGGCCTTGGTCTTCTTAGTTCAAAAGTTGCGGCATTATCTGCAGCATGATGAATTTTATTTGGTCTCATGTAATAACCCGCTAATGTACATCCTCAGCCGCCTGATGCTGACTGGGCGCCTATCTCGATGGGCAGTCTTCCTGCAACATTTTGACATCTGGTTTTTGCCTCAGAAAGCCATCAAGGGCCAGGGATTAGTAGATTTTCTGGCAGACACCCCTCAACAGGGACTACTGCACCGGACATCGAGCTACCATATGAAGACATCTTCACGGTTCAATAGGAGCTCCCAACATGGGAAATGTACTTCGACGGCGCATCCGGAAGCCCAACCGGGAAGAGGATGGAAGACCCCAAATTTAACAAGGTGGGCTTGGAGATAATACTCATGTCCCAGGAAAAGTATATCTTGCTATATTCATTCCTCCTATCAGAGGCATGTACGAACAATGAAGCGGAATATCAAGCCCTCTTTACAGGCATGGAACTCGTACTCCAGGCACAGGTACAACACCTTAAGAAAAAAATGTGACTCAGAACTGGTCATTAAGCAAGTCAATGGTGACTATGATATTAAAAAGGAGGAGCTAATCCCCTGTTTGACCATGTCTAAGGGTTAATGGTAGAATTTTCCACAGAACCAACATTGACCTATATTCCCTGGTCTTAGAATGCCCTGGACGACGCATTAGCCAATGCGGCCACAACCTTAGCCGAACCATACCGGGATGAAACATTAATCAGTATTTCTCACAGCCGAATAGTCTTTCCATTTGTCTAGACCAAGACGTAGGAGATCCACGAAATCATTCTTGTCCCTGAGCCATATGCTCCCACCACCGGTTGGATGACCGCCATTGCTACCTACATTCAATGGGGTGAAATTCCATCAGATAGGGCTAAACGAGTGAAAGTACAGAGAAAGGAAATTAGCTTTTTCCTATATGGCGGCACGGGTCAGTAAGAGGTCCTCTACAAATAATGCCTCGACAGAGTCCTCCTCAGATGCATTGATAGAGAAGAAATCGCCGCCTTCATGACTGAAGTGCATGCTAGACTATGTAGAGCACATCAGCGAGGGACTAAGCTTTCCCATCAAGATCAGAGGCTTGGGTACTATTGGCCAACAGTTGCACGAGATTGCGGGTGCTTTACCGCGAAATTCCACTCGTGCTAAATTCTTTCCAGCTTCATACACCAACCCCGGGAGTTACTTCATCAGGCCAAGTACACCTGGCCATTTTCGGTCTGGGGGATTGACTTCGTGGGACCATATCCTCCCGCCACAGCCAAACAATTGAAGTATATCCTCACAGAAACCTACTTCTTTTCCAAATGGGCTGAAGTTGTACACCTTAAGGATGTCTGGCAAGAAATGTTGTCATTTTTGTGAAAACCAATATCATCGCCAAATTTGGTGTCCCTCATACTATATTTTCGAATAATGGCACCAACTTCTGCTCTTCTAAATTATAGAAACTATACCATGAATACAGTATCTTGGATAACCACTCATCCCACTACCACACAACGGACAACGGAGAAATAGAGGCTTTTAAACAAGACCTTGTCCAACATTCTCTAGAAAATGGCGGATAAAGATAATAATTCATGCCTGAATAAACTCCTCCATGCGTTGTGGGCTTATCGAACCACAATTCGCACCACTACTCGGGCCACCCCGTACTCACTGGTATACGGCAAAGAGGCGGTCCTTCCCATTGAACTCTAACTTCCCTCACTCCGTGTTGCCATCTGTGATCAATTATCCTACGATGAGAAATTAGAAAAGCAACTGAGTGAATTGGAATAGCTGGAAGAGAAGCGGATTCACACTTTTCACCATCTGGAAGTCTACCAGAATCGGATTGCACAAGCCATCAATAAAATGGTCTGTCTCCTGTCATTCATGGATTGAGAATTAGTGTTGGTCCTCCGGAGCCCAATGATACCTAGAAGGAAACCACCAAAGCTGGAGCTCATGTGGGAGGGACCATACCTTTTACACATGGTCTACTCCAGTAGAGCATATACCCTGATCTCCATGGATGGGTAATTAACCACGGTTCCTACCAATGCGATATTCTTGAAGAAGTATTTCGCATAGAGACCAAAAGTTTTTTTCATCCTTACCGCACGACGTTAAACTGCACTGACAATAGGAATTAAGAATTCTCCCATTCCATCTTCTATGGACCAGTACTACATGGGGTGTATTTTTCGTCATTACCACAAGACGTTAAACTGCACAGATAATAAGAGTTAAGAATGCTCCCTTTCCCTCAGGTATGGACTAGACCTGGACAGGGTGTATTTTTCGTCCTTACTGAATGACGTTAAACTTCAAGGATTTCAAAGAACTATGGGAGGCTTCATTCCAACCCTTGCAGGATATGTAGTGATACCAGGGTTCCCCATCCTGGCCCATCCACCCATGAATTAAAGTTAAAAATTTCCTCCTTCCCCCATGAATGGACCAGACCTACACGAGATGTATTTTTCATCCTTACAGCAGGACGTTAAACTGCACGGATTTCATAGAACTATGTGAGGCTTTATTTCTACCCTCGCAGGATACGTAGTGACACCAGGGTTCCCCATCCTGGCCCATCCACCCCTGAATTAAAGTTAAAATTTTCCCCCTTTCCCTCGTGTATGGACCATACCTGCACAGAGTGTATTTTTCATCCTTACCGCATGATGTTAAACTACATGGATTTCAGAGAACTACGTGAGGCTTGATTCCTACACTCGCAGGATATGCAGTGATTCCATGGTTTCCAATCTTATCCCAACCACCCCTGAATTAAATTTAAATTTTTTTCTCTTCCCTCATGTATGGAGCAGACCTGCTTGGGGTGTATTCTTCATCCTTACAACATGATGTTAAACTACATGGATTTCAAGGAACTATATGAGGCTTGATACCTGCACTCACAGGATACGTAGCGACGCTAGGACCCCCTATCTTGGCCCAGCCGCCACCTATAAAATTAATATAAATAATAATAATAACAAAAATTCTACCTCCCCCTATCCATGGACCAAACTAGCATGGGGTGTATTCTTCGTCCTAGCGGGAGGACGTTAAACTTCCAGGAACCCAACGGTCCAAACTTTATGACCTTAAACTAAGAGTATTTCGTCATCATCGCATGATGTTAAACTACATGGACAAGATGTTTTAAAAATCCCCCCCCCATGTATGGACCAAACCTGCACTAGGTGTATTTTCTTTAAGAGAACTACATACGGCTTGATTCCTACCTTCGTAGGACACGTAGAGATGTCGGGATCCCCTCCCCTGGCCCAACCACTCCCAAATGGAATAAAACTAAAAAAAATTCCCCTTCCCCCGTGTATGGACCAGCACTACACGGGGTGTACTCCTTTCGGAGAACTATGTATGGCTCGATTCCTTCCCTCGCATGATACGTAGTGATGTCAGGGTTCCCCATCCTGGCCCAGCCACGCTCAAATAAAAGTTAAAAATGGCCCCTTTCGCATGTGTGTGGACCGGCCCTGCATGGAATGTACTCCTTTCAAAGAACTACATATGGGATTCCTGCCCTCATAGGATACGTTGGGACACTAGGGTTCCCTGTCTTGGCCCAGCCACCCCCCCCCCCGAATAAAGGTTAAAAATGATCTTTTCCCATGTGTGTGGCCTAGACCTGCACAAGGTGTATTTTCACGTCCTCTCTGCCCGACGTTAAAGTGCAAGGATAATAAAAACATAAAAATTCCCCTTTCCCCGATGTACGGACCGGACCTGCATGGGGTGTAAGAACCTGTGTTTTTTCGGACTGCAGTTTGGAGCAGAAATTTGAATTTTTTTTGTTGGATACTCACGAGGGGTAAAATGGTCATTTTACACTATCATCTGATCTCAGATGATTTTTATTACAACTCTGTTGGTCCTAGAATAGGGTTTTTACCCTAGGATAAGAGTTTGGTTAAAATTTGAGTTGTTCAAATATTACCAGAATATTTAATATTTAATATTATTAAATTAAATATTAAATTATTCATGTAGGTTCATTTGGAAATAAAATTTAAGCGGAGAATTATATTGATATTCCTTCTGCACCATTGAGTCTGGAATGGGGAGTTTATCCTAGTGGAGGCATAAACTCATGTCGGGCACCGGGGCCGGCCCATACCACTTTTTCTTCTTTTTCTTTTCTTCTTTTCTATTCTTTTCTCTCTCTTCCTTCCTCCTCCTCCATGCGCATGATCCATGTGTTTTAATCCTTTTCCATGTCTGATGGAGGGATTGGGAGATTGAGAAAGAGGTAGAGTTAGGAGGCATGAAGGGTACTGAATCGAAGCCCTCGACGTGCTGAGTCTGGGTGCAGCATCCGTGGATTGTGACATCAATCGAGGATTCGGCGGTTTCCACCCAAAGGAAGGTAAGTTTACATTTTTCAATAGATCCCCTTTAAATAATTTTTTTTAGGTTTTTAAAGCCTTATATTTCTTGCTTGTATGCCCATGGGGCTCGATCTGTTGTTTCGGTGGAAAAAACGGGTGAATCTGGCGTTTTTAGGGATTTCCCATCGGAAAACCCAGTATACACGTCGTGTGTTCTAGGGGAACATGTTGTGTGATCCTCCCATTTGGGGAAGATGAAGTTTTCTTGAGTAAAAGCCGTGTAGTGGGTGACTTTGTGGCTGGCTGTGTGTGAAGAAACACGTAATACGAGTTTTTAATGAGTACACACCGTGTACTATGAGTATACGCCGTGTAGTAGTACTTGGGCATGTGTTTTAGGAAAACAAAACACGGGGTGACTTTTGTGAATAGTAAAATCCATGTACAGTAATGTACACACCGTGTACTATTAAACAGGCAGACCTAATGTGCTCTGGGCAGGTGCTCTGGCCATGTACTGCTTCCGTTTAGTAATTTTGTGATATCTTGGGCTCTAGAAGTCAGAATTGGATGTGTGAGTAGTTGATTCTGAGTGTTTTTCTGTTTATATCACAATGGTGGAATCCTTTTGACATTTATAGGTCATATAAATGGGGGTTTGGGGGTTTCTATCTAAATGAAGGGGTTATTTCCCAAGTTATCGAGTTCAGTTGTCACCTGAGAATGAGACATGGCATGTATGATAAGTTGGGTGTTCGGACCAACTTAGTTGAGTCCTTTAACTGGATATGATATGTGATCTAACTTCCATAAACTTTTCTTTAGAGGATGTTACCCTTGTGAGATGTGCCCTTCTGGCCTAAGAGGTCGTGAGACTAGATTCTTCTAAGTGTCCCCTCAGGGATTCCATGCTTGTGTGCTGAACTAGGGAGTCCTTGTATGAAATCTCTCTTGTTTTCATGAGAGGACCCCTGTTATGGGTTGCCTATTTTGTTATTCATTCGAGGATCCCATGTAGGATTCCTCTTTTCTAAGGATCCCGTGTAGGATTCCTTCTAACTAATTATCTGGATGATCCCGAGTAGGAAGACTCCTTGGTGTTTGACTTGTGGGACTCCGGTGGTGCCCGTTGTTTGACCGACCTAAGTTGTCACGTCAGGTTTGGGTAGAGAAGGTGTTCGGGTGCCATCTAGAACACGTTCCAAACTAGTAATCTTGTGGGGTTATGTTTTTAGTGTGGGGTTGGGAGTTCGGCCACCCTCACTTGTTTGTATTTATCTGACATGGGTTGTTGAGTCTGTACTGGTTACCAGAGGAGCTTCCTGGTTGGTGGTTGTTGAGCCTGACGCGAGGCACTTTCATATTAGTTAGGATGCCATATTTTCCTTGTGTGCCTGAGTAGTAGGTGTCAGGGTGTTTATATTCTAACTTCTGTGCATTTTTTGTGTACCGTTGTGCTACGAACCCATGTTTGGGGTATCGTATGGCTGAGGCCTTGGCTGTTATAAATACCTAGAATTGTAGAAGTAATAGAATGTAATTGTTAACTACTTTTTGGGATCGCTGCTTGGATCCAGGACCACCCCTGGGGGTGTGTTCCTCTGTTTAGCCGTTTGGCCAGGTTACCCGAGGATATACCGTGTAAATTAGCATGTTTTAAAAATCCCTATAGTGGAATTGTATATAATTTCTTGATTATATGTTGTGGTCAGACTGGTTACTTGTGCCCAAGGGTAGTGTTTTAATTAGCCTAAGGGAAGTGTTTTGTTTAGCCTGAGGGCAACTCTTATCGTGCCTATGGGTAGTAGATTATGTGCCTAAGGGCAACACTTCATAGCCTGAGGAAAATATATGTTATTCCTATGGGTAGATACCTAAGGGTTTCAATTCTGATTACATGAGGGTAAGGATGTCATGTTTGAGGACACTGACTATATACTTATAACATTCAAAGTGGTGAACTCTTCTATTGAACCTTCCAAGCTACATCACTGGCTTGGAATTGTTGTTATATTTTATTTGTTGATAGCTTATTTTGGTTTTTTCTATGGCTTTGGTATAGGAGATGGTCGATCGAGGCTGAGTCTCGAAGAAACTCAGAGTTTATTTATATTGAACATGTTACTTTTTTTGGTAAACTTGTTCAGAGATATATTTCTGGCGTTGGCCGAAGAAGTTATATGTCGATGGGATTACAGACCTAGAGATCGACTTAGTGATACATGTCTTGAGTGTCATGATGTCCAAATCAATGCCCCTGCACAGGATATCCAGGAGATCATGCCTATGGTCCCCAGGATCATCTGTTGATGTGGTTTCTTGTTATTTGATTCACCTAATCATGAATATTCAAATTTATGTAGATGTGTATAGGTACGGGACTATACATGTGTACGTATATAGAAATGAGAATCCATGGTGGAACTTTCCCAGTTGATAGGGATTACGGACCCTGAGATCGCTTGTGGTTTCACATTTGGTTAACATCCTTTTGTTGTCTTTCAGCTAGGATAAGCACATTGCTGTTGCATACACTTTTAGCATCACAGTTATAGGTTGCTTGTCGGGGAGCCCTACTGAGATTATTTCCCACCCCTGCATGTACACCTCGTTGTACAAGTAGACCTTTTGTCTGATTTTCATGCTTAGCATGATTTTCATGGTGGATTGGGCTGAGGGCCAGTGTGGCATGATCGAGCGGAGCTGCTTGAGTGGTTCTACGGATCAGACTGCTGCAGTTCGACAGTGTCTGGGGATCAGGTACATGGTTTGGCTCGGAGTTAGTAGCAGAGCCATGTACTTTTACTTTCATTTTCTTTTTTAGTTGTATCTATACAGTCATCCTGATGTGCGACCAATGTTTTATTGTATTGCATAGCTGTTTGGGCTTTTAAAGCATTTTACTTTTACAGCTAGTTCTATTTCTTTTGTTTACTTCTTCCACACTCTATTTACTTTCCAATTTGTATGATAATTAGTTATTTCTGCGGTTTTCATACTATGGAATGAGGGAATAGTCTCCCCACTATCACACTCCAGACCCGCACTGCTAGTCGGAAGCCTCTGGCGTATGGGGAGGAACGCTTGAGGCCTTGTGGAGAACCGGATAGAAGCATCGGTTTAGTGGCTTCTGGGTCGGGACGTTACATGGGGTGTATTCCTCGTCCTGATAGCATGATGTCAAACTGCACGGACCAGGTCCTCACCGCACGACGTTAAATTGCATGGATTTCTTCGCAGACCACCTAAGATATATGATGAAACAAGACAGAAATACTCCTTGCGCATCTGGATTCATCCTCCCCATACATCAGACTCCACGACCCGGATAATTATGGATATTCAGAACCTTTCATGACCATCAGATATGGAATGTTTTCAACCCGTGGACACCTTTGCATGACTATGCATACCATTCCCTCAGTGGCTCTGTATATTGAAATCCATTGACCCTTCTACCAAAGGCAAGATTTCCAATAGAGACACTCTTCCTAGCCCCGTACGCTTACTGGCCTCAGAGCCCCTATATCATATCTCCTGATCCAGAAATTTATGGCAGAGTGGTTTACAAGCCCGTACCCTCTTTACATCCAAAGGTCACCAGGGTATCCCTACCCGATTAGCCTATGTATCCACACGTGGTTCACATGATGACATGCATCTACGAACATCAAGATAGGACTAGGCTACTTTGACGCAACGGACTATTGCAGTGTATGCTCAGACACCATAATCCCCGCATGTTGAACTCTGTACTATGAGAAATCCTAGATTTTCATAATCATTCATGGCCATCGTAAGTGGAAAGTTTTTGAATCGGGGATATATTTGCATGACTATTAATACCATTCCCTCAGCAGCTCTACATATTGATATCCCCTGGCCCATCTACCAAAGGCAAGATTTCCTCGGGCGGTACTCTTCCTTGCTCCGTACGCTTACCAGCCTCAAAGCCCCCACACCACACCTCCAAATCCAGGAAACCTCAGAGTTACAGTTTACAACCTTCATCCCCCACCATGTTCAGAGTATATCAGAGCATGGTAACTCAGTTATCTTTCGAGTGACTACAGTAATATTCACCCAATGGTCAGAGCTCTATGACCTCTAAACTAGGAGTACTTTTTCCTTACCGCATGACGTTAAACTGCATGGAGTAAAGGTACACCCTTGTGTGAAAGATAAATCAACGCAGGGAGTTCATTAATATTTAACAACAACCAAGGACAAACATCCCTGACGGGTCCAGAAATTTCTTTACCAAATAACAGACGTAGTGGCCCGAACAATTGCAGATTTTCATGATCATTCATGGTAATCGGAAGTGTAAAGTTGTCGACCTGGGGACACCTTTTCATGACTATGCATACCATTCCATCAACGGATCTGGATATTGATAGCCCCTAGCTCGTCTACAAAAGGAAATATTTCCTCGGGCGACACTCTTCCTAGCTCTATACGCTTACCGTCCTTAGAGCCCTCATATCATTTCTCTTGAACCAAGGGGACCCGGAACCATGATTTACACAATAAAAACCTCTCCACATCTTGGGAATGTCGGGATGTTCAGTCCCAGTTACATTCTGATGAAGAATGGCCTTTGCAACTACATCCTTACCGCAAGACGTTAAACTGCGCAGAACATCTTGGATGTTTGGCATAAAACTGCAAAGACCAAGCATTAACCATCCTGGGAAATGCCTTTAACAACAAGAATTTTCACTGGTTAGAAAAATTCCCCCACCCTCTCTGCATGACATTAAACTGCACAAGCATCCTTTAATAATACCCCCCATCCTTACCGCATGATGTTAAACTACACGGAATCTAATAATGCTCCTCGTCATTACCACATGATGATAAACTACACGGAAACTGTCCTTACTGCATGACATTAAACTGCATGGCCAAACCTGTCATGGGTTTAGTAAGGAACGAAGGCTTTTCCCTGTCCCCCAGTGCATGGGTGAGACTTGCACGAACCACCATCTCATACCAGCGTGAGAAGGAATGAATTCACCCATTCTCAGGATATTTGGCCTTGACTCTCCTCCCGTATCCAGGCACCCTCTCCTCATAAACCATACTCCGTACACAGAAGAAATATGAACTCTCATAAGCCACCCCTGGTGGTCCTAATCTCTACTACCCTGAAGATTCTTAGCCATCTGGAGAATAAAATCATTGACCCTAGGACACCTTTTCATGACTATGCATACCATGCTCTCAGTAGCTCTGCTTATTGAAACCCTTGGCCCATCTTCCAAAGGAAAAATTTTCATCAGGCAATGCTTCTCTCTGTACGCCTCTTGGCCCCTGATCCCCTATATTCATCCCGAGATTTAGAAACCCTCTGAGATACAGTTTACCATCCTCTTTCACAAATCTATCTGAATGTGGTGGAATGTCTCTAACGAGATTACTGAGGATCATGAGAAGTCCTTCTGTTCTAGATAATGTCCCAGCTGCATGACGTTAAACTACGCCAAGCTCCAACCGTCCTTTACGCTAGATAAATGTGTGGGATAGGAACCTTTCTTCCACACTCTTGATTGATACATATGTTTTCAAACACTTTCATATGTCACGGACCCTTCTAAAGCCACCCCCGGTGGTTTTCATAAATCTCTAAGCCACCCATGGTGGTTTTCATAAGTCGGACATCCATGAAGCCCTATGGCCATCAGAAGTGGAGAGTCATTGACATCAGGACACATTTTCATGACTATGCATACCATTCCCTTAGTGTCTCTGCATATTGATCCCCCCTATCTCGTCTACCAAAGGCATGATTTCCATAGGCGATGCTCTCCTCACCTTTGCACGCCGATACGGCTCCCGTTCCTTGAGACATGTCGTGCATGTCGTTTAAATCTAATCATACTCCCCCACATGTGTCTGAATGGTATCGAGACATCTTTTGATCAAACAAACCTCATTGGGGGCCCTCTCCCCACCATATCTGGTCAATGATTTTTGACCTAAAACATTAGTAATGATAGTCTTGACGGTGGGACATTAAATCGCCCACAAAAAGAGGCACAAATCCTGTTAGGCCGAAAATCCGAAAAGGGAATCCTAAGAAAAAGTCAGGCTATACCCATTGGTCCCATAATAAATGGTCCCATGAAAAATTAAGGCATTAAAAAATGAAAAAAAAATTTGGGGCTTTTCTACAAAGCCCTAGCAATAGTAAAACTATGCTCGCTGGATCTCATGATCCCGGAAAAAGTTAGAGCTCATTTTATTTTTTTTATTGTCCCAAACTCTGGTTATTATATTTTCGGTGAGTTAACATATACCGTAATCATGACAAATAACTCCTACCATAAGAGAGGATAGCCATAGAATTAAAGAAAACATCTCTTTGTTCTATAACATGGTTGGTAAGAAGGAAATCCACAATCTGGAGCCTCCTCTGGCATGGAAGGTCATTACAGGAGGTTTTTAGAAGATTCAAAAAGTTGTATTAGGCACTGATGAGAATCCCCGATTGCATGATGGAGACCCTGCAGTAAGGTTGTCTTAGCTTATGCACTAGCCCGTAACGCTTCCACCTCCCGGGCCGCCTTTTAGCTCACCCTCATCTCCCCCTCCATTTGTCGCTCCCCTTCTTCAGTTATGGTGGTGACATTAGCCTCTTCCTGTTGCAGCCGCTGAATCTCATTCCTCAACACCTCCAGGGGAGAACTCTGCTCAGTGACTTCTCCTTGGAGCCTCACAACTACCCCGGCATGATCATGAGCCTCTGTTAGGCAAAACTGTCAGGTTACGGAAAGGTAGGCTTCAGATTGAGTAGTAGAAAGGTGAGATTCGAAACCACCCAGTCTTCCCTGATCGACGACCACCTATTAGACTATTTCATAAATACCATGATAGTCGAATCTGTCAAATCCCAATAGCATAAACAAATTTCACAACTTTGGTAATTTGATCAGAATCTCATCCAAGGGTGTCTGAGAAATCAGCTTCCAAATTCTCTCCCATGAACTTTGGCGAGCAGGTCGAAGACTGGAAAGGACATTTTCATCAGGCTCAGAGTCACATTCAGATGAAGATACATATTCAGGGATGAATGTCACTAAGGAGGGACCTGATGCGGCTTCACGTGCAAACTCGGCCGCCACAGCAACTTCTCCCCTGACCGCTGTGGTCAAAGGCACGATTGGATCTGATAGCACAATCGTCAACGCCAAAGTTAGTCATCCTATAGCCAATGAATCGACAAGATAGATAAGTATCCCTAATCAAAAAATGGAATAGTAAAGGAGCCAGTGGAAAGAGGTTGAAAACTTACCCCTAATCATCAAAGCATCAGTATCCTCAAGCTTTTCACCGCCGCTGCCACCCGAGGAAGACGGTTAATCTTCGATAAGTAAAGGAGTCCTGGGAACCCCCAGAGGTGTCCAAGACCTAAGGCCATGCACAAGGCCAACGGCTCCCAAATATTTCCCCAAACAATCGTCTATGGAGATAAAACCCGAGGAAATCACTCCCCTAGTAAATAAAATAATGGCATGCTATGGGTTTCCGATGACTGGTCTGGTGGCAGGCTCTTCCTCCATCGCCACAGAATCCATTGGGTCTGAGGCGGCTGGCCCCATCAGATCTGAAGACCCCTCAACAATTACGAGTGCTCCATTCTCCCCAGCAATTGAAGGGTCATTTTGATCAGTATGAGTCTCGAAGTCCAGTTGTTCCTCCTCTGACATATCTCTGATTGATGAAGGAAAAATTAAAGATTCCATATCACTAGCCCCTCTAGTAGGACCCACCATCTCTTCATGAACAGATGTGGCTATAGGTGATCCCTCTTATGATTAGGGGGGGAAAGATACGACCACTGGTGCAGCCACGACCGGGCCTCCGAGTGTCCCTACACCATACACCAAGATGGTTAATAACTAGTAGATTCAGAATATATGATTCAGAAATTGAAGAAAATGGAATTCATAACTACCCGACGTACCCTTTCTGAGTCATTCCAATTAAAGGGACGCTTGTTGCCGTCTCTGGATCCACCCAGGGGACAGTTCTTCGCTCAGGACACTAGGAGGAGCTAGAGGAGGAAATACCCTAGCTGGGACCACAATAGTTGCTTCTATGAGATCAAATGCACCAGGAGATCCCTCCTGGATGATCCCCATAGCCAGAAGCGTGTGTTCGCCTACTACAGTAACTTGGGGAGTATACTCTGGGGAAGGAACTTCCCCCTTGGACTCCTCGGCACCCTGCACAAAGGGAGAGACCTTTATAACCTTCATAGTAAAGGAGGAGGGAATACTGTAATACACAAATGGAATGTCCTCTTCTTCGAGATCAGATGATTCAGTATGTCTTATCGTCATGGACACTCAGGTAGTCCCAGAAATCATGTTCCAGAGTGAATGAACGTAGGCGTCCATCTCCTTCAGTGAGGTGACTATTTCATCCAGATCCTCTTCTTGCAACAAGTCGGGTGGAGAGAAGATCATCCCAATACCTGGAAGCTTGTGAGGGAATTTTTGGAGAAGCGCTCAAACCTCTTCATCCGAGCCACTGTCCCTCAGGTCATCCCGAATCCTCCAAGCGTCCGTGAATGCGGCTGTAATGGGAACAACTAGCCTGGAGGGATCAACCTGGGAGGGTCTGGCAGCGGCAGGCACTATTGGGGGCGTTAATGGATGTGTCTATTTTCTAGATCTCGCCACCTCCCTAGAGCTCTCCGGAGCTACCTATGGGTGGGACCTCACAGGAAGAGGGGGAAATTCCTTTCCCTCAGCCACAGTGGGCGAACCACCGAGATTGTCGCCCCCTGATGAGTGATCGCTCTCTTCCTCCTCCTCAAAAGTCCCCAACTGCAGCATGGCCTAGACTCGATGAGTCAACATTTCATAGCTCCGGCGTGCATGGATGTAGGCCTCGAGATCCTGGAGATACCGATTGAATCTCTTCGGGTCCGCATCATAAAGAATATCAACAGGAGCAGATATGTAACCTAGCCCTTCAAAAGACACCTCTGATTCTAGAAGATACTACCACATAGAACGGGGGTACTGGCTGCGAAAGGATGACCGTATTTTGAATTATTCCCATTGGCCTCAGGCCATCCGGAAGGCTACATCAGCAGGGATAACCAACCCTCTCCAGGCGGCTTCAAGGGCGTGATAGGATACACCTCTATCCGTTAAAACCTTCCCCAGAAGCACGTGGCCCAAATGGTGGCGAAGAACCTTGCCCATCCTAGTTGAGGCACCATCCCCCTTTTGCTTCCTCTTTCCCTTTTATGGCTTAAGAATTGAGATGGTAGGCACCCACAGCCCTAGCTGGCCATTTGCGTATGATTTCACCCAGGAGTCGGAGTAACTCTTGGAAAAAAGGGCGTGGAGTCTACAAGTGTGAGAGTCATAACCACGCAACCATTATCTTCCTTTGAAAACATTTACCATAGTTTCCTGGCCACCATAAAATGACGGTTCTCACGGGCACTATTGAGTGAGGGAGGACACAGTTCCTGGATGCAGACAAATTGTTGTCCGAATCGGAAAGGCGCGTACCCCTCGCAGATCAGCTCCCCACCGATATGGGCCACCATAATTCCCTCTCGGGGAGAAAAGAGGTATCCACGCTTACTAAACTCCTCTGATATAGTATTACTAATTGCACCGATTGGGAAGGGGTATGGACGGAAGATGAAATGATCATAACTCGAGATCCGGATCGACAACAGACGCATATTCTGAACTGAATGTTGTCCATCCTTCTCTTGGGTCACCCACTCTTCGGGCATAACCCCACTGGTCAGTTGCACGTATGGCCAAAATGTGGTGCCTGGAATCTGAAGAGGGTTGATGAAAGTCTAGAAATTATTTATATTCTCTCCCAACCATCCCCAGAGTATTTGAAAAGGATCTTCTATCCAGTTTGGACAACTCCCATCAGTAATATTTCATAGAAAACTATAGATCCTGGCCAATACTGGAATGGCCAAGTTGATAACATTTCCAGTAGCTAGCTGTTATTCCATGATGAAAGTAGATACCCGCACGCCACCAGCCTCTCGTACGGGAAGTAGCCAGCCACTCAGGAACATGTCCAGGAACGCCGCCAGATGAAGCAGCCTATCACAATCCGAAAGAGGATCCCAGCCCCAGTTGGTGAATTGAACTTCTTCTAGGATCAGCCAATAGTTTCCCCTCTGTTTTCGAGACTTTATCATAGGGAAGGTCATGGGCCTGCATGGGAGAGTCACTGACTTTCTCTCTCTATCAAAGGCCATGACCCATTCACGATATGGGACAAGCTATTTTGGAGACGCATCCTTTGAATGCTTATGGGCCTGGTCAATAAGCTGCTTCACTAGGGGGGCGGGGTCCTCTCTTCATTGTCCCACATAGAAGAAGGAGGCAGGAATTCGTCATACATACCCCCAATGATGGGGACCCTGGAGATCTAAAAAACGCCCCGAAGAATAATACCTACCTCACCATAGACCAGGTGAATTTTGTTGGTGTCTGGACTCCAAAATCTCATAAGTTACCTGGAGATGGCTTGAGGTTGATGGGTATATGTTTGGGACACCCAGGAAGCTTCATATAAACCTACGGCTTGCAATTCTGTCTCAAAATCTGCACATCTTGGGTAAACCTCGAAGGGACACCACCAATATAATGAATTAAATGCCCCTCCGGGTTGGAGGTCGTGGTTTGCTGACCAGCCATGATGGTTGTCTACCATGGCATTGTAGAAAATGCTCCGGTAATAGGGAATTGACCCTTCCTACGGACGTTGTTCTCCTATCGGGGACACATGAAGGTGATTCAGCACAGATCTGGTAGCTGTATCCCTTGAGAAAGGCCACCCTCTAGTGGATATCAAAAATCGAGGGATATTGGCAGTAAATATCAATGCTCTAGGATAGTTTTCACGGGATGGCACCAGAATCGACGTATCAGATAGTAAACCGAACCCATAGGTTAGAAGGCTGTTGGAAATGGGTTACTCCAGCTGTGACTCAGATAGAAGATCGGAAAGGAGGGATTACAGTGGGGAGTGGCAGACTCAATCCATAACAGATCCAGCCACATCCTTCAGGCATTGATTTACAATTGAGAGAGGCTTTGTGGCAGGCCTGGATGCATGGCGAGGTGGAACCATGTTTTCTCCCTGAATTATAGAAACCAGGAAAATGGTTAGTCTCGAGTAATAAAATATAGACAAAAATACCAGTTGTATAGCAAAGGAATCGAGAGGACATCATGATAGGGTCTACAATCAGGCCTCATTAGGTGGTTCTCAATGATAGCATCCCACGAACCAACCCTGTGTGGAAGGGGTTTGTGATATTCTGGCCCGCGCAGCGTTGGACAGAGAACCGCGAACAAAGTTGTTCCGTGGGATCCTAATCCTGGATTTAAGTAATTAAGTCCAGAGGACTTGGAAAATTTTTAAATGTTAGCAAGACCTCGGTCCACGAAGCATCAAAACTGCGAAGAGAATTCTTCCACGGCCCGTCATGACTTACTTTTTCATTAATTAAAAGTACTGGTTCGTAGTTGGGATATTGGTCCGTGGGTGAAGGCGACCTCGAAGGAAATATGTTTCGTAGAAAGTGGCAGCTGGATCGCGGACGATTTGTTTTGCGAAGGAATGAGCGCGCAGAGACAAAAAAGGGATAGGGATCTAGTTTTTCAAAGAATATGGAAAAAGAAAAAGGAAGCCCCCCCCCCTGTATTTATAGGCATGGTCCCCTAATTGGTCCACCCCTCTACAGAAAACCATCCATGTTTCAGGACCACTCTGCATCAGAATGTCCTCCACTTCATTCTGATCGGACCCCATTCTGATGGGGGGGCATTTGTAGGGTCCTGAAAAATCCGCAAAAGAAATTAAACCCAATTCCCCCAAAGAATTTGGGGGAAGAATGGAGAAAACTCAAAGGATGCACAAAGACGAACCGGTCCACAGACCAGTCCAAATGATGACACCATGCAGCAAGTTCCGCGAAGCACCCCCTCCATGGACTGTTGACGTTCGCAGAATGGAGGCGGAGATCCTCCGCAGGCGCGAAGCAAGACAGACGTTGAACCTGTCCACCATCACGAACTGCCCCAGCCGCGGACCACCTCAACCGGCCCGGACCACTTCTGCTGTCATTTGGGGAATGGATTCTGAACACTCCGCGGTCGTGAAGAGCTCCCCGAGCTCGTTTGGTTCATGGGGGAGATGTGCTCGATTCCACCAACGAGTTGCAGATTGACCAGGTCATCCGTGAATCGGGTTTTTGGTTGTAGGCCTCCCCAAAAGCTATTTCATTACCATAGATACATCCTTTATCCCCACTCTTTTAAATTATATAGTGGGGGAGAGAATTGAGGGATTCTGAAAGGAGATCAATCATATTCGGGTGGATGGATTACAAAGGAAGGAGATTAAGATTTCGCAAACAGTGAAGTTCCAGTTCGTGAACCAGAACAGGTATAAAACTAGAAGTGAATTAATAAGGAACCGAAAATGCATAATAACGTGGTGAACCTCGAACATAAAACAACAATGAAATTAAGAACGTGAACTATGGCCCATCCGCGTATGCAATCCCTGTGGACCAGGGAGTTTATGCTCCTTTTCCAATCCGTGGCACCGCGTAGCACCCTCCTATGCGGGCAAAGCCCCGAACGATAAACCCTCGACCGACGTCTCCCTTGGACTCCGCTACTCTCATAGATCCCACCGCATACCATCCTGGTATGCGAGCCGAACCTGAAGCTACGAACCACCCTAGTTTGCGGGATGCCAACCATGCCGCGAACCACCCTGGTTCGCGGGGTGCCCATCAGTCCGTGGACCACCCTGGTTCGCAGACGGCCTCTCTAGCCGCATAGCACCTCCCTACACAAAGGGATCCACTCCTCATATACCCACGTGGCCGCCAAATACATCTGGGTTCCCATTCCCCGAGCTAGATAAAATCCTTCCAATCTATCCTGATCCTATGTGGCTCCCTCATTGGCCTGCTCATCGGTCCCGAGCCGAGGCCTCCACCAGAGCCACCAGACCCATGTGATATAACCTTCAGGTGCATCAGTGAGCCGTTTTGAGTTCACATACCCATGGTAAACAAGGGTGAAGGGGTTTCTCCAACTCTTGAATAGATTTCTGAAGCAGTCATAGGTTCACATTCCCACTGTAATGTGGAGTCTGAGCTCGAGAAACCCCCTTTTTACCCCTCCACTTGTTGGGTCCAGGTCACTTATCCCTTCTTCGGGGGTACTAAAATAAACATAAGAAGGAAGTCCCCATGCACTTCTGTACTTCCCCCAGGAACAAGAGAGGTGACGGGCACATGAGCACCTCTTTCCCTCTCCCTCTGCGCTTTGTCTCCATGGGCATCCATCTCGAAGTAAGCCCCGACCTTATGGGCCACTCCATGCATAAGCCCCACTCCACTTCCCACGGACGCACCTTTCATGATGTGATCGTCTGGTCCCTGTTGCCTCTTGTTTGTCAAACCGAGCATGAATCATGTGGGCTTAGAGTAAGCATTGATCATGACAACCTCTTATGGGCCTCCTCAGAGTGTAAGCCCCAATCCATCACCATGGGCCTCCTCAGAGTGTAAGCCCAAATCCATCACCAGGGGTCTCCTCAGAGTGTAAGCCCCAGTGCATCACCCTAGGACTCCTCATTGTGTAATCCCCAATCCATTTTGAACTACGATGACTTTGATTACCCACCACAGGGATACGTAGGAAGCCTCTAAGTGGTTCAAGCTTGATCACTATCAGCCCCCCCGGGTCCACCTTCACGTTGGTCCTCTGACACCCCAATTCAAACTATGTGGACTTTGATCCCTGTCTACTAGGTAGGGTATGTAGGAAGCCTCCTTGAGGTTCAATCCCAACGACCGGTAAATCCGAATGTCTTCACATCGGTTCACCGTGCCACTCCTAGTACCACTTCAATGAGTCCCAACTCCTCGGGGTCATTAATCCAACGAGGGATGGTAATCCTCGGGCGTAAATGATTCTGAACCCCTGTGTCTAGCTGACCATTTCCCACTAAGAGAAGTCTATGGATACTATGCTTGGGTATAAACCGAAGATTCACGAACATATGAATACGTCTTAAATCTATAAGAGATTCCCAGAACATGTGATAATTCCCCCCAAAAATGTGTGATGAGCCCAACTTCTCATCATCTTGACCAGTGTCAGTTCTTAAGCATCGCTAGTCACACCACCTAGAAAACGCCAACCTTTGGAAAGTAGGTCTACATGTAATCGGATACGGAACCGTTGGTCGTTTTGAGACCAATCCGAAACAGTATGTTTTTATTAATATTTTTAGTTATGTTTAATAATATTAATTTTAACATATTATAAAAATGACATTATCCACTTTATCATTTCTCATATTCATTATATATAATCAGGAAGATAAATGATAACTTAACTATAAAAGTTTGGCATTTTGATACCCATAACCATTTCTGATAGTTATGTATCATAGCCGGTGATGATATATTATGGTTTTCATGAGTAATAGTTTTTATAAAGATATTTTAAATATCATTTGGTGGCTTAAAATGGTATTTTTGATATAGATAACCCATTTATTATAGCACATAGATTGTCATACACTATGTTTTTATTATACTAAGTGATAATTGTTCATATTAAATCCCCACACCTAATGTTAAAGAGATTACAATCATGAGAACCTCCATACATTGGTAACATTCCAATATAATCCTAGATGGTTATCAAATTAGGGGGTGTTGTGGTATGTTAATGATCGTGACACCAGTTTGAGATTAACTAAGAATGGATTTTCTAGCTTATATATTGAGAATGAAATCTGGGCCTCTGATTGAGATATTTTGGAGAAGCGTACTACAATAAAAATAAAAAATATTTTATTTTGTTATCTATTGGATAAGGAACCTGTGATATTTTTATCCATAAGGGAAAATAACCTTTGATTTATTCATCGATCTGGTTAGTATGTACTCAGAGAATTGAGAACATGTGAGTATATTTATGGTATTGACAAACTCTATGTATCTTATTCACATTATATCCTGGAAAAGGGAGACATATGAAAATCTATTCTTTGATATGATGTACATGGGGGAAATAGGAGTGAGTATTTTTGAATTTTTTCTAGAGGACAATCATTTCTAACATTTTGGAATTATGGAATTTATATTTTATTTTAACACTACAAAGGGAATTGGGGATATACTAATTGGTTTACAAAATAGGGATTGAGTCTTTTGAAACTCTTAAATATGATCAAAATTATTTTAATGTTAAAATGAATGGTTTTTTTATGTATATTAATAGGGAATTTCATATAATGTGATTCACATTTAAATTGTTTGTGTATTTCCTAAATACTTTGGAAAATGTCCGAAATTATTTTTAGATATGGTTTCATAAGTAAATTAAATATGATAATATATAAGGTTAAATGTTACTATGTATATGAAGAATTATTATAGTCGTTTATTGGAGTATATATAGCCCAAATATTAATACATATGATATGTTTTGGTATATATTGTAGTATATGTTTTGATAATGTCATATTGTATGAAATTAGTGGTAGAAAAATAATTTCGAATGCCTTTAATTACATTATTAAAAAAGATATAGATACATTATATATATTCTACATATAAAAACAATAGATTATATTTATTATATCCCATAAGGAAGTGTTATGAGGAACCATATTGTATAATTTTTATAAACACAATGCTATTAAAATATGGTAGAAGATAATTTGGGGTTAATGTTCAGAATATCATTCACAGTGGATATTGTTGATATATGTAATATATGGATAATTAGTCATGAATTTATATGATAAATGTATAAATAGATGAGAAATTACTCATATATTATGTAATTTATGATTTTGATCATTAGGGATTGAGTATCATCCTTGGGTCATATATATTAATTTTGAGGTTTCAGATGGATGTTGTTCATTTCATTAAACTTATTCTAAGTCTCTTTATGATTATTACATACCTAATTATATTTTATTCTTCATAATTTTACATATTAGATACTATAATTTAATGGAATATAGAAGGATATAAATAATGTTTTAATTGATATTTTTCTACCTGTGGATACATAATGGAGGAGGGATTCTGATGGATGAATCATAGTTATAATCATCAAAGAACTATGATAAAGATGGTGGTAGAGGCCCAACTATTAACGAGTACATTATTATCGTTAAATTATATTATACATGGTTTTAGAATTAATACATAGCGATCTTGGTAATTTTACGTTTCAAATTATATATTATTTATTGAAGGAGTGTCATTCAAAACATATAAAACCATCAACCATAACATTTCATCACCAAATATAATACTCTATAAATAGAATTGGTTGTGGATTACTATACTTCATACATTGAGGGGTCAATTATCATTTAACTTCATTTATATATGCATCTAACAAAAAAATTATATTCTGAATACTAACTCTTTTATATATCATGATATATTTTATATTATTATACTCTATTAAGAATAATAAAAAAACCATCCATAATATCATATCTAATAATATATGATATGATATACCACCAAATATGAATTATATTTAAAACATTTATGGGGTTTTGTTAAACTCATTTCACCTTTATGTAATTTATGTCACATCCCTATCTGGGTATCTAATAAAAACATTCACTAATCTATTTTAGTGAGTAAAATATATGAAGAATGATTTTTAATAATGGTGTGACATAGGAATTATATTCATAATGTTCAATTCCTGGAACATATATTTAAAACTCAATTAATTCACAACATATAATGTAATAATGTTAAATACATTTTCTTGTATACTTAAAACTCTTTCTAGTTTCATCATCTCAATCTTTGATTCTTTCCATTCAAAACATTGCATTTAAGATCATTTATTAAAAAAATGAAACTCTTTAAAATAACATAATTTTATTGAAAAATACCAAAGTATTTGAGAATAAAGTGATCTTAAAATTTAATTATATTTATATAATCAGATATTTTTCATTATTTTAACTTCTCTATTTCCAAACATACTCCCACAAGCCTTGTAAAAATTATATTCTCTAAAAAATATATAAAAAATACATTGTGTTATGAAATAAATCTTATGTACTTCTCTAAAAATATTTAACAAATAAACTATTAAACCCCATATATTATTTGTTATTCTAGATGTTTGGAAAAATATTCAAAATAATATTTTATTCATGGAAATATACCATTTTTTGTTGAAGGAACCCTTTTCCTCAAATTTTGAAAATTTTCATGGATAAAATATTTTTTGTTGATAACACTTCTTTTATCCATATATTTTTTCAATCATGTTTAGAATATTATTACTCTTAAACCATGTGTGTTAAAACCATCATCTCATTCTATTAATAACCAATATTTATTGACATAAATAATCACTTATAAAATAATAGAAACTAAATTAAAATACACATCCTTCATATAGATCCATTCACTATTGGAATATTTTTTTGGATTCCAAATATAAATTGTTGAAATATTTTCAAAATAATTTGAATAAAAAATAAAATCTCAACCAATTTATACCTAGATTTTTCTATCATAAATATTTACCAAATTTTTGAGATATATAAAGTTGTATTATATTCCAATCAAAATTGTTGAATAGATTTCTATAACATTAATACACGACATGGACTCCCCATGGAGTTTCAAAGACCAATTCAATTATCTTGGAAAATTACATATCATATGGACATATTTTCCCCCCTTCATAGCTCTTCCTTTAAATTTGAATGGTTGATCTAATACATTGATTTTATTCTTTTAGATTATACTTTTACACATTGATAGCATCACCACAACACTACAGATTGGAAATATCATGTCCAGTTCATCAATCCTCAAAATTTTGAGGAGAATATGAAAAATGTTCTTGAAATAAATCATATTATTGATGTATCTTACAATGATAATACTATAATTAATTCTATAAAAAACTTATTTCTTGATATATATCTTTACTCTTAGTAGGTCATTATAATACTAAATAACATTGAGTAAAAGAGCAGCGACTAATGAAACTTTAGTTATATTATATCTTAGAGAAGACATAAATCCCTTAATTGAATCCTTCTTGGTTCGAAATAAGCATATAGAAATTTTTTTTATCCAATTAAACATTTGGTTACTCAGAAAGGGGTATCTATGAAAAATAGAATTTTACCTCTTTCTTTATAATGATTCATATGTTTTAACATTGACCTAATATATATTTTTATAATAAGATTTTATATTCTCTAATATTGATCTCAAATCCATTTTAAATTATGATGATTACATTTTATCTACAATAACATCTTTTACCATAAGATTATCAAGTTTCACATTCATTATATCTGAAATTTTATTGAATTTTCTCATACCAAAATAAAAATCCATTTTAAATTAAATCACACCAATTAGTGGATAATGATACATATTTATTATTTAATGTGTATTTTTTTTTAAATATATTGTAAATTTGATATTTAGGTGGTTCATCATGACAATAATATCACATATAAAACATGGATAGTTTATAGAAAAGTGTTAAAAATTATATCATATATATAAAGACAACATTTTATATATAGAATTAGATATTGATTGATGTCCTAGATATGTGTAACCTAAATCATTAAAAATATTATGGACACATAACTCTTTGGTTCAATCTTATCTTTCTTTACCTCACAAAATCTAATATATGGACACCATAATTAATTTGATCTTAACTAATAAATTATTAAGGTCATGACATGTGTCACTTTTGAAGAAAGCTGATATTTATAATTTTAAAGATGATTTAATTCAAATCTTATTATCTCATGTATTCCATTTACATGAATTCTTTCTATGAATGATTTATTTTTGGAATCCTATTTGATTATACGAAATCAATATGATCAAATAATATTATTTTGTAACTCATTAAACAACTAATAACTAATATTACTAAAGCAAATAAAAAAATATATATTCATACACATCCAACCGAATTTCATGAAAAATTAACATGAAACAATTTCATGTAAAGGATTTGTGTTATATGAAATCAATAGTCCCAATATGAGTATGCTAGAAGAAATAGTTATCCCACCCACAAATTTCATGAAAGATCCTAAGATCGAAGGATAATTAGTATTCTAACCCAATGTCCCATTACCCATGGTTATTTACTATAGGGAGAAATTAATTACATCAAAATTAACACACTTAATATGTATAAAGAATAATAAACCAGAAATCTCAAAACTCAGTGATAAGCTAATTTCAGGGTAGATAAAAAAAAATAAATTATTATACATAGAATGTAACTCCATAAATGCATGAATGATAATTTAAATAATCATTTAAAATATATTAAAAATATATCATGTTTAATTTTATAATATAAAAATTTTATATCTATGAATAAAGAAGAAAATATACTAATTAAATGATCAATTCATAAATTTATAAAAGAGATAATTATTTCGGAACATTTCAAAGATAAATAAATTATAATCACTTTATAATTTGGAAATGATCTTATATAAATTATATAATATAAATAAAAATAGAATATTTTTATTTATTTAAATATGATCTTATTCATATTACTAATTTATGAAAAATTTGGTACAAATTACTTCATATTTAAATTTTATTTTGTTTTATGAAAACTTTCATTATAATATAAACATTTTATATTTTATGTAAACAATTTATATAAATTAAACAGAATATATTATAAAAATATTACATTCCCAGTTATAAATAATTCGTGAATCTATATAAACACTTTTATAATTCCATTTTTTAATAATTTAAAAATTATTTAAAAATTATTCAACTCAAAAAATTACTTTTTACCATGATCAAATCTAAAAATCAATTTTATATATGGTTTAAATTCCACATAAAATCTGGAATATTTTTTTTATTTTTATAAAAAATTAATTTGTATTTTAAATAACATAAACACCATGGAAATTTTGGTATAACTAATAGATTAGTTCTGGCCTTAATGAAAACTCTTATCATGATGATTACCATTCTCACCACATTCATTTTTTAGGCACATTTTTATACTGTTCATCCTAGTTTCAAATGAAATAGTGAGATGTTTTGAAAAGGGTTAATTGTTTTGATTTAATTTTCATATAATAAACCAATAACGAATTAGGAAAATATTTTTCTTATCCATGATATTTCATGAATAACTTTCTGATGTATCACTCCTAAGACGATGTCTTAATCCTATTTGTATATGTCATGGTTCTTATACACAACAACGATTTTACCAGTAGACCACGACATAGATTCATAATCTTATAGTTCTCTATTTTGCTGAATTTTTTATGAAAGTCTTGTAAATCCTATGTCATGCGCTTATAAATTTTATTTTACCATTACCATTTTAGATCATAGTACATTACATGGTTTAGAGAATTCCATGAACCGCGGACATTTTCCTCTTGGATATATAGTGGTTTTTGGAATTATCAATTTCTTCATATCACTATTAATTTTATGAATCAATAAAAAAGATATGGAAGAAGCATTGATACAACTAGTGGGGTTTATATTAGATAAATGTTATCTAATAAGAGTGTAAAATATCAACTGAAACCAATAAATCAATAATAAAAATTCATTTCAATTATATAAATTAAATAAATAAATAATTATGTGCATGTTTATCTATTGATCTTTCCAGTCTAAGACCCGCTATATAGTATTGATAGTGATCTCTGAGAAGTAAGAAAATAGTTCTGTCTACCTATGGTGACCATAAGAAATTCTTTTCTTCTAATTCATGTAAAGGATCCTCACATTCTCATGGTTTTATAAAACCATCGATAGAGAGAGAGAGATTGAAACCAGACATCATCTTCGGGAGTTTCATAGTATTTTAATTTCAAAGAATCAGAACCAATATAAAAACTATTATCCTACTTATATATCTCATTTGAGGGAAACTTTAGGAAATAAAACATTAATCCTCTAAAAGAGAATTATTTCCTCAATATTTCATAAGTTGAAATGTTTTTAACACATGAAAATTCATTTGGTTTGTAATTATTTATTGTTTAATCAATTTGATTTAATGTCTAACATCGTTATATTATCATCATATGATAATAAAATCAAAAATTATAAAGGGAGTGTAACAGTAATTTAAAATAATATTATATGTTATATCATTTAAAACTTCCATTCACAGCTCTATGGTATAATTACCCTCACTCTCTTAGGGTTCATTAAAGAACAAACCATGAAGTGGTCTAAATAGTTCGGACATGTTCTTGTTTTTAGTGAACATTTACAACACTAAACTACCTCTATAATCCCAATTTCTTATAAACCAATATATATTTTAACTTTAGTTCACAACTAAGATTAATCTTACCTTTATAGGTGAATCATCATATTTTATACCATTTGTGGTAGTATAATTTTATATTTTCCTAAAATTAAATAAATAATTTTTAAATAAAACATACAAAGTAATATATTTTTTGTTGTGGAATGATAAAACTATAAAAGAAATTAGTAAATAAAAATTATTTCTTTATTCTCAAATAATATGGTTCATGAAATTAAATCTAACCATAGTAGATTTAAAACAACAAAATTACTTTTGCTCTCAGTGTTAATCAAAACAATTCACCGGTCACCTAATCATATATATAACAACCTGGTCATTTTTAAATGAAGTAAACCTTTTTTGCATAAATAAGGGAATTAATTATAAACTATGTTATTGAAAAATCTTTCACAACATTGGTTATTTTTCTATATTTATTTGGTCTATTAAATTTAAAATACCATTATTCATCATAATTGTTGTTAATATAGTTGTTATATATTTAGAATCATGATTATAATCTTAAGGGTTATCATAAAGTCTAATTAATAGAGACAAAATATGTGATGACCTAAAATTGTAGGATTGTACCCAATGGATACAATTTTCAGAGATTTTGAGTGAGATAACATCATTGGGATTTTTAGTTTATCAATCAAAAGATGATTTTCAAAAACTAATGAATAACTAAACTGTTTATTAGAGAAGATCATGCTCATTGGGATCATATCCCATAAAATATCTTTCAAATGAAACTAATAATATATCACCATTAAACAAATTACACTTAATGAATTCACTGGTTTAATAAATGGATATGTATCAAGAACCTAACAAATGGTTAGTTTTATTTTCATTTCATAAAACAATCATTATACTTTTCCATTTTTAATATTAATTTTTAAAGGATTAGATAATGATTTTGACAAAAAATATATTTTGTTATGATGAAAGATGAATTATATTTTTTTGGAAATGGATTATTTCAATAAATTCACTCAATTTTAATGACTTCAACAATTTTTGAAATAAATGATATTATAATAAAATATTATTATTAACTAATATTGGTTAAATATATTTTATAATATAATTATGTGATGTCCAAATTAATTTTTATAAATTTTAGAAAACTGTTATTGTCAAAAAAACTAGTATATTTCAATAGGCATTGATTTTTGATTTAAAATCATAAATTATCATAATTTCAGGTCTATTTTTATAAAATAATATTAATTTTTAAATGATCACATCAAAATTGTCCTACTATTTTTTCATAATTTTTGGAGGCAATCAACTTTTTTGGTGAAAATAAAATATGGTATGAAAACATTGTGCATAATATGACATTATAATTAACCAAAAGTGATGTGATATATTCCATTAAATGTATCCATGATAAAATATATATTTACCATTTTATTTTTTTGAGTCTATTTGATTAATTTTATAAACCCTCAATCAATCCTGTAAAACCTATATTATTTTTTATGGTTTTAAAAAAATTATTTATAAATTCAACTCAATTACACATCACCAAGGTTATTATATTAAAGATCTTTTTTCTTAAACATGTAAAATACAGAAAACCACTCCACTTTGGTAGAAACCATTTGATGTAATAATGGGATGTCTTGTGATTTTTATTACATTATCACATATTTTCCAAAACCTATGTTTATAAATTAATAAAGAACTCTCCTCCCTTTTGTTATATGAACCCACACAACCACCCATTTTTATTCACCTAGAAACCTTATTTTAGGATACTACTCTACCATACCCTCTATAAATCATTCCCAATGTGTCCCTAATATCGTAATAATCTCTTCACAGGATTCTGTAGACACCCTCTTAGGGTAAGGGGTCATATTATTCTTATTTTTATTCCAGCACATCCTTTATTTTATGACCATTCTTTTCCAATTGTTAATGATTTGAAATGATTTCAAACATCCCTATTACACAATTTATTATTTCCATGTGTTGAGATATCCATTTCTCTCTCATTACTAACTCCCATGAACCATTACATACCCCCATTATGATGATATAAATATCCAATGATTTTTCATTGCCAAACGTTTTTTGTTGTGAATAACCATCCATATCTAAAATCATGTGTATTCAACTATATGTTCATATCATTCATTGAAATTTTACATCATTTTATATAACCTACAACACTTTATCATGTGATTATAATATTTCAAAATGAATAATTATGTCGTATGTTTCATGTGATTATTTTTTTCATGTACATGATATCAAAAATACATGTACATCGATATAGAACTCCAATGCATTGGGTAATGTTTGAGTATTATGAGACATCATTTATGGGATTTTGAAGTAAACCAAATCCATTATAGGAATTCTCCAACAATTTTATGATTTCATTGTGGGTATCGTTGATGTATGTTAATAATTTCATCTTTAATGTTGTCTACACACTCTCAGGTTGCCTTTATGATATCCTGTTATATGAATAATGATTATCATATATTATTATTCTCATCCCTCTTATGTTACCTTGATATGATTCTTGGATCAAATGTACTAATTTACCAAGTTTTATACTTATTTTCTTATTGGGTTTTATAACTCACCACTTTATTATGTATGATCTCAGTTTATCCCGTTCAATTTTAAAAGATAAATGGAATTTTATTATCATGTTAAGGAATATTTAAATTACATTTTTTATACATATATCATGTTTATTTGATATGTACCTAATTTATAAATGAAAATAGACTTCATGATCTTATTGGGATTATATCATGGGTACCTTTATATAATAAACCATCAATTAATGTGTATTAAAATATGGATTTTCATAGTTTATATCCAAGAAAAACTGATTTATTTTTTGGGTAAGGATTAGAAAACCCTACTAAATTCCTTAGAGATAAGAATAAATATAGAAAATAATCTGTAAATTTAGGTAATGAATAAAAAAAGTATCTTTCTTCAAAATATATAATTGTTTGGATACTATAAGTATATGTGTGTCTGGAAAAAAGGTACATTGGGGTAAGAACCCTAAAAAGGGTCATATGAACTTGACATGATCATTTCCTGGTGAAAAATTATAGGCCTTTATTTAATATTATTTTGAAAACTCCTTGGGTATATTGTTTGATAAATTCACAATATCCTTACAGACAATTTATAAGGGTTAAAATTTCAAATGATATTATTTTAGGAAATAGATCATAGAAAACATTGACTGAAACAAAATAGTTCATGGGTTAAAGAATACACATCATTAATATGTTATCCCTTTATTATTAAATGATTCCAGTTTTTGTGTTTAATAGTTCTAGAAATCTAATCCCATATTTTCTCTTTTTTCTATTCAAATGGATGGAAATAGAAGAAACTGAGTCAACAACCAATGTGATGAGCAATTTAATGGCTGCCTAATTGAAATTCCTAACCCAATGGGAGAAGGAGTTAGAAACGTGATTATAATACATTACAAATTAAAAAAAATATTTGAATCAAAACATTAATTATTAGGAATTCCAAATCTCCCTAAGTAATATAATGCTTCAATTGAGACCTTGAGGTGACAATTTCCTCTGAAATTCAGTGGGTCTTAAAATCCCTTATACATAGAAGAATTGGCCAACTCCATTATGAATATATTATCTATCCATCAATGCTATGAGAAAGAGAAGGACATAATAACTATTTATTGCATTCATGAAAGAGCTGATCAATTTTTTGTGTTGGTAATGTATATAAACCCAGATGAAAAGATTGAGGTGATAGAGAGGAACCAATTCAGGGAAATTTTTTATAAATATTTTCCCCACACTCTGTAACTAAAAATGGTGTGGGGATTTTTTTAGTCTCATGAAAAATGATGATGAATTCATCAGGTAAATCAAGGAATTCTTCATAATAAATGCACAATACACATCCATTTTTTTCATTACTCCCAAAACTAATGTTTAATACATATTTGGTGGGATTATGTTGAGTCTATGAAAATAGTTTTCCATTCGGTAATATGAAATACATGCAGACATTTCCTTACGTGCCCTCAAATTCTAAATAGATTCATTAATGTCATGGTTTTCACATGGATAAGATGCCGAAAATGGAGTTTTATTGTGGTGGTATGAAAGTGAAATATAATAGTCAGAATTTTGGAAAAAATAATCCGAGAAATTTCCTATGGGGTAGAGTAAAATGATTTAGGTGTGTGAAAGAAATTCACCTAGCTTGATATTGATGATGGAAAAGACACAACAAATAAATTGGAAGAAATAAATGATACATTCAATGTTTATCAAGTAGTATTGTGTTTCAATATCAAGGAACATGAGAATAATTCACTCTAATTACCTAATCCAAGATTTTTTCGGGGAAAATAGTTCCAATAAACTATATAGAATAAAGGGGGATCTTCTTCCCCCGAAACTACTGAGGTGGATCCTGACAGTGATGCGGTGATAGGTATGCTAGTTATTCATTCATGGATAGTGGAAATACCTTTTGATTCTAGTTCAATTCATTCTTTTATTTTAAAAAAGTTTAATAGAACCATTCAATAACCACCTAGAAACCTAGAAGATGAGTAATTAGTTAATACATTTAAGGAGTTAGTTGTTATATCCAAAAAATATAGCGAATACCCTATCCATTTTTGTGGAATGACCCTCGAAGAGGATACTGTGATACATCATTTAGAAGAATTTAATTCTATTCTCAGAAATTATTCACTTTCCTTTTAGAGGTCTAACATAAATTTATGAGAGAATATATTCACCGTTTGTATCTGGAATCACCCATAGATTATTTACAATACCAAGGAGGATGTTGAATCTTTTTTGGTACCAATATCTAAAACATGGATATTATTACCTTGTATTAAAACTTCAATAGCATAAATTATTGAGACAAATTAATATATCATATTTGAATACATTCCCATTGTGAGGGAACATGGATATGTGTTTCCAAAATAACTCCACTGTCTTCCTCCTAAAAGTTAGTTTTTTTTCACTCGAGCTTATTCTAGAAGCATTACCAATAATAAAAAAATCTATATATAATGGATGTTATTGATAATGAGGAGATAATGATTAAAAAATAGGACAATTTGGATGAAGGGTTCATTCACCAAAATGACTCACCCAAGGGTGCATCAGTCCTCTTCTTTAATATGAAGGATGGGTCAATGTGCCTCTATATTGATTATCATGAGCTCAGCAAGATAAAAATAAATAAAAATTATCATCTACCACATATTAATGAATTTTCGGACCAGTAACATAGATTCTCATATTTATCTAAGGTGGATCGCCTTTTGGGATATTATCATATAAAGGTAAATAAGGAATATATTCCAAAGGCTGTTATTTATAAGAGATTAGAGAACAATTATTTCATAATGATGCCGTTTTGAATTAATAATTCTCTAAAAATCTCCACAAACTTGGTGAACAATCTCTTTAGATATTGTCTTGAAAAATTTGTAGTTGTCTTCATTAATTATATTCTCATATACTCTAAATTCATGGATGAGCACGAGGAACATTGGAATTCAATATTGATGTTTTTTCAGAAATAAAATTATTTTACAAGTATTGTAAATGTTAGTTTGGGTTAGAGAATTTGAATTTATTGGGACATTTTATCATCAGTAAACAGATATCTTTGTATCATTCAAAAACTGTAGAAATTGAAGGATATAAATAGCCAACATCCATGATAATAATCCAAATTTTCGATTATTTAATAGGTATTAACATTGATTTGTGAATACTCATCATGATCATCATGCCAACTATACAGTATTACTTAGAAGGGTGTCTAGTTTATCTGGAATGATGAATGTAAATAAAATTTTATATAGCTGAAAAAGTGTCTAACCACTACACCTAAGATCAGATTACCGAATATTGGGGATGTATTTATAATATACAGTGATGAAACCATAAAGGTTTAAGGTTTTAAACTCATGGAATAACACAAAATAATATCACATTCCTCCTAGAAAAGAATAAATCCATGAGAAAAACTTCCCAACTCAAGATCTAAAATTGGCTGTAGTGATCTTCACATTGTCAATATAGAGAAATTACCTCTATAGAGATACGCGTCACATATATATGGATAAAAAATTCCTCAAGTATATATTCATCGAAAAGGAGAATAACATGTTCCATCAAAGGTGGGCAGACTTAATCAAGAATTATGACTATTTCATTCATTCTCATCACTGTAAATGAAAAAGTCTCAGATGATCTATGTATAATGGATCCCACAATTGTATCTAGGATGACGATTACATGGGATCCAATCTTCATGGACCTATAATGTTTGGATATGGAAATAATAAAAGTGAATTAATCCTACCTTTCTCAAATATCTACTCATCCATACATTCTTGAGAGGATCTAGGAGGCCTAGAAATCGAATTTTATATAATAGAAGAAGTTAAAAATTAATATAAAGTTGAAATTTGTTAAGAATGCAGTTATAATGTTTGGAAACCAAATATGTGTCCTATAAAAAACATAAATTAAGAGGTAAATTATATAGGATGTGCATAGATCATCCTTCAATATTCATCTAGAAATATCTAATATGTATAGAGATTTGAAGAGAAACATATGATGGGATAACATGAGGACATATATCGTGGAGTTTGTATATTGATGCTTGATATTCCAACACATCAAGTCTGAGACACAGAAGTATAGGGTTATGATGAAACCATTTTCCATTTCATTATAAAGAGGGAAAAAATTAACCATGGATTTCATCTAAGGAATCCCCACGACACCTAAAGAAAATAATGCAATTAGTGTAGTAGTTGACCACCATTCTAAGACAACACATTTGATTTTTATCAAAAGAGATTTATCTCATGAATAACTCACCAAAATATAAAAAATAGATGTGGTAAGAAAACATTTATTTCCACTCTCTATTATATCGGATTGAGATCTGAGTTTTACCTAATAGTTTTGGAAAATCCCATAATAATAATTAGATATAGTAGTGATATTTATCACTACATATCACCCTCATATGGATGATCATTTTAAAAAGACCATTACAACATTGAAGGATATATTGAGATCATGGTCATTGGGTTTACAAGGATTATAGTACTAGAACCTTCCCAATGTATATTTATCTTATTGTAGCATTTTCAATTTTACCATCAAATTGAACAATAGGAGACTATTTATGAGAAGTGGTTTCAGACACTGACATGTTGGTGTGAGTTTGTAGCGAAAAATTTTATGGGACAATATCATATTCATGAAATGATAGAGAAGGTTCATACCATTCAACGTCATATGAAATCCACAAAATTTAAAAAAAATGATATTTTTAAATCATCCACATGATCTAGAGTTTGAGATCAAAGATAAATAATTCCATTTTATATCTATATGTAATAAAGTAGTGTGGTTAGTGAATAAGGGAAATCATAGTCCAAGATATATTTCCCTACTTAAGATCCTTGATTGAATTGGAGTAGTGTCCAATAATCCAGCACTACCACCAAACCTATATCAAATACATGATGTGTTCCATGTATCCCTATGGTGGAAAAATAGATCAAAAGTATCACTTGTACTAAATTATGAGGTGGTACCATTGTGAAATGATCATTAATATGGGGATCAGCAGATGAAGATCATAGATGATAGAGGAAAATTATAATTAACAAGAAAAATCATGTTGTCAGTGTATTATGGAAGAACCACTAGTTTGAGAATGTGAACCAGAAGATGAAATTAAATAGATAAACCATCATCTATTTTATAATATGAAATGAAATTTTTGATGGATAATTTTCTGATGTGGGTGAGAATGTAAAAAACTAGACATTTATAAATGAAATACCCTCCTTTATAATAAATAAATTCATTATTAATTAACGACGTTATTTAAAACACATTCCCAAAATTTTCTATTTTTTAAAAGTTATATAGACTCTAAAACATAAAAGACCATTATGCATTATAAAAGGATTTTGTATATGTTTTTTACCGTGGCCATTATGAATATTATAATAATGATTATAATAATGTAGAATTGATGCAGACCCAGGAATGGATAGCCTTGACCAGTATGATTGTACCATATGAAGTCAATTTATCAGAGCTTCTGAGGGAGATAGAATCATAGAAAGTAAACATGATCAATTCTTATATATGATTTAACAAATAAATCACATACAAACAATTTATTGTAAAATTTCATGTTCATCATGATCATGGACTAAACCATGTATGCCAAACCACATAAAGAAAACTTCACCCTCACAAACCCCACCCTTCGTGAAATCACTGGTGTAATAGAGGGTTTCATATCTAGAACCTAATAATATGATGTTTTATATTATCTTTTAATAATTTTTTTAAAATTTATCCTATTTTAATATTACATTATACATAATTAGGTAATGATTTTGGTAAAAATTATAATTTGATATGATGAATCACAAAGAGTATTTTTATGAAATGTTTAGTTTTAATCAAGACACTCTATTTTAATGAATTCATGAATTTTTTTATAGAAATGATATTATTATAATTTTTTTATTAAACAATATTTATTAAAAATAATGATAATATAATTTTATGAAGTGAAAATAGTTTTTATAACTGTCAGAATACTTTTATTGTTAAAAACCATTGTATTTTTCAATGAGTGTGGGTTTTTTATTTAAATGTGTATACTCTCATAATTATATTTATATGTCGGTACAAATAAATTTTTTTTTCAAAATTTAATATAAATATTATCCAATGGTGGTTTTTTATTAATTTTTATAGTGTTGTTTTTTGATTCAAACTTAAATACAGTATACATATACTATGTGTATTTTGAAATCATAATGAACCAAAAGTGATGTAATATATCAAATAAAAGGTATATGTGAATAATTACTATTTTCCATTTAAAATAATGTTTTTAGGATCTTTTATTATTTTATATACCCTTAATGAGACCTAAAATAGTTATATTTTATTTTATGGTTTTAAAATAAATCATTGTTAAACATGACTCTCTTTTATATCAACAAGGATATTATTTTAATAAGATCAACTCTTCAACATTTTAAATAAAGAAATGAACACTTATTTTGAAGAATCCATCGGAAAAAACATGTGATGGTTTTTAGTTTCGATTACATTATCATGTAGAGTCTAAAACCAATGTTTGTAAAATAAGAAAGTAATCTCCTCACATTTTCTATTAACACCCACTATGCCATTTATCTCCCCCAAAAACCCTTTAAAGAGAACACTACTCTAACCATACATATCTAGAGCCCTATTATGGGGTCCTCATGATCGTAAAAATATCCTCCCAATTGTTTGGAAACAACCTCTCAAATCAGGGGATCTTATCCTTCTCATATTTATTCAAGAAACCCTTTATATTATGTCTTTTTAACAATTTTTAATGTTAATATATTATTTTAGACATCCCTATTATAGTTGTAATTATTTCTAAAGAATTATAGGCCCCTTTTAATGAAATTAATCTCTAACATGAACCTTTATATACCCCTATTATATTGATAGAGTTATCATACAATTTATCCAAACCAAACATTTTTTTGTGAATACCCATAAATATTTATAATCATTAGTGTTCACCTAGATGTCAAAAATAAATTTTTTTTGGATTCCATGTTTATAACCCACATTCCATGATTATGGGATGAAATCTGATAAAAGGATTATTTAAATTGTTTGATTAATGTGGCACACTTATGCTTGTACATGATATTAAAGTGATGGGTGCACCCAGAGAGGGTGCTCAAGTTCATTGGGTAAGTTTTTAGTCTCACGATACATCTTTTATAAGTTTATTGAGTAGATATAATCCATTATGGTACTTTTTAAACCATTTTATGATGACATAATAGTTATCCTTGACCTGTTTTTATGATGTAATGTTTAATATGTTCACCACATTCCCATGTTTCCTTTATGTTATCATGTAATATCATGCCAAATTTTTTAATATTATGATTATAACCCCTTTTATGGTACCTTGATATGCCTCGTGGATAACATGTACTACATTAACTTATGATATTATTTTTTTATTCCAATACTTGGATTTATAGATAACCCATTTATTATGTATATTTCTAGGTTATCTAGCATATTTCGAAATTAGAAATGGAATTTTAAGATATTTATATGTAAATTTTAAATTATTAAGTTTTATCCAAGTAACATGCTGGTGTTCTGTATACCTAACATCACAAATACACCAGGAATCGTGATATTTTGGGATTTTGTCTTGTGTATCATTATGTAATGAATAATGAATTAATGTGCATTAAAATATGTGTTGTCATAAAATCATTTTCAATAATAATGTAAATATTATATGTGAGAAAAATCATTAATCATACACTTATATTCTAATGAATATTTGGTTTTGAAAACTATATCATTCTTATTTTTGAATAAACCTGATTTTTTTCAAGATCATTGTTTCCACATTGTTATTTTTAATATTTACTTTTCAGAAAATATATTATAAATAGTAGAAGGAATATCACAAGTTTCTATATCAGGAGATTCATATTTTGTCACTTTTCATGACCCCTTCCCTCTAAATGTGATCCCCATGGACCATCCATTAAAGAAGTGTGATAATTTCCACCAATTCCTACCTCTAGGAGGCCCTGGGATGGAGAGTAGTACTAAGGGTATAATGAAAGTCACACATATGGGGGGTGTCAACCAAAATAGAAAAGTATAATATGGATATAAAATTCCTTCCACCAATCTAGTAAATCATGTAAAATAAAATATGTAGTGAACAATTCAAAATTTCATGAAAGAAATAGACGAATACCAATAATTGTCTTCAATTAATGTAGAAAAAAAGGAATATTGTAGAATAAACTCAACAAAAGCTACAATACCCAAAATAGTATTGTTCAACATAGTCCCAAATGTACTCCTAGAAACATGATAAATATTATATATATATATATATATCATAACATGTATACTCAGTTGGATCGTACATATGGTCTCTCAAGGATATGAGAAAAGATCGTGCTACCACACCAATGAAAAAAAGAGGAACCAAAAATAACCTAAACAGTTTATCTATCCATTCCAAAACATAACATAACAATCTCACCAAATAAATTTTCAACATATAATAATATATCACCTTAAGATATATAAAAAGAGACACCATAACCACTTACCCATGAATTTATTATTCTTAGTCCCCAAAATAATATGTCTTTTACTCTCATCACTTCCATTTCATCATATCACATTTCCATCTATCTATGGTTTGGTTTGAGATGCATCCCTACCTACCCTAGCCTCCTACATGGCCCAAAATCTAATTCTAGCATCAATTAAAATAGATATCACAACCACATCAAAAACCATGGAAATAAGGTATCATGAACATGAAGGAAATTGACATCATGACCTCCTTTTACAATTCATAACCCCCACCACTTATCATGTCCTAATCATCACAAGGAATCTCTAAAAGTTGTCATCTTCACCCTGAGGCATCTCTAAATCCCATCATCACCATTAGAAGGATTCTCTAGGACCATCCATCGTCACTGAAAGGTATCTCTAACACCAATCATCATCACCACTATTAGAAAAGGAAGAGAGGGGAAGAGGGGGTTCCTAGACATTAATTTTAGCACCATCTTAGATATTGAATAAATAACATGAAACTAAAAAATGGGTATTGGTTAGGTAATACAACATGAGTTGGGAGTGTATATTACTAATCTGAAAATACACGATTGATAGAGATCAAAGAACACCAAACATAAGGGTTCACATCCAACTCCAATATAACATCCCACAACACCACTAAAATATCTCACAACCTCTACTATCAACCACTATACATCAGCCCACATAACATATCATTCCAACCATCTAACGCACCATTTCCCAACACATTTTTCATTCAAACCCAATTACCACCATTATTAAAACATTTTCCACAAGATCACTACAAATCATAAAAGTGAAAAAAATTAAGCACATAATCCCTTATTATCAAATTTGGATTCTATATGTATTCCAATTTTATATTAATATAAAATGAATTCATCAAATGTATTTATAACATTCAGGAATATTGTTACAAAAATTAAAAACTTTCATGGGAAACCATTTGATTATGCAAATATATGTTTTTAGACATTTATTTATGGGAAAGGTAAAAAAATTAGCACAACAAGGTTCACTCATCCCAATATTTGTTATATACACATGGCTCTTAACATACATGATATTCAATAAAGAAACAAACAAATATAACCTCCTAGAAATATCTATGAACAATATAAAAATGATAGAAATCACATGCAACATAAAGTTATGATTTAATAAAATTATTTATCTGATTATGTAAACACATACTATCCACTTGATGGAATAAAAAGGCATGAAATTTCAATTAATTCACCTAAAATGCCGAGATAATGATGATCCCATATTTCGATTGGAAGTTAAATTACAACCATGATTATAGAGAATTAATAAAAGGATAAAGCATCACTAGTATTTGAGGAAACCTACCATAATCTTTCCATATCAATCCATGATTATTCAATAGTTAATAAATGATCAAAAAAGGGAATCAGGCTACTAAGATACTATGAAATATGAATATGGAAATAAAATGGGTAAAATATTTGAGGATAACATACCTCAATTCATAAGAATTCATTAAAAACATATCAGGGTTAATATTTGGGATAGGAAAGTCTATTAAAGACAATATAGGCCTAGAATTCAGCATGATATTGAATAAAATATAGAGAAATGTAATTAAGGTAGAACTAAACACCCCATTGTAGGTTAAACGCTTCTGACTGCATCATAGTGTGGTGAATGAAAAAAATTATCATGGTGTATACTATCAAACCTGTAAGAACCCTGATCTTCTTTTCAGGTAAATTTTTCCTTTTTCTGGAGTTTTTGAGAGAAATGAATTTTCTGGAAATTTCTGAAGTACACGCCGTATACTTTCTGAGTACACGCCATGTACTCTTCCCTGGCTCGAAGCCGTGTGCTGGCCATGTCCGGGCCACACACACAGTGTGTAAGGATGAGGTGGAGGCCGGTTAATTCCAAGTATGAAAAATTGAAGTACACGCTGTGTACTCAAGAAGTACAGGGTGTGTACTTTTTTTCAATAAACGGACCGGGGTCACGCCTAACCCCCAGTTTCATCTTCCTCTTCAGTTTTCGTCCGTCCGAGAGCGACCGTATGGATGGATCTTCGACGGGATCCCGCCTCGCCGTTCATTCTCTGATTCGAGCATATTTGATTACATTGGAATCGCATCGGTGTGTTCTTCCTTCTTCCTTAGCATTGTTTCTTGATACCTCCTCGTTTCAATGTTATCATGGGATGAAAGATTTGTGTGTTTTCTCATATCTACGTTGTTCTAAGAGGAATCTGTTTTCGAGGTTCACGTATATCAATCTCCTCGGATTGAGGTAGGTGGTTTGTGTATTTCTGTAGAAAGTCAATGAGTATTATGTGCAAATTCCACCAATACCCATTAACGGGGTATTGCGTGTTTCCTGTTTTTCCCCTGCTATTTTCCTGCATTACTTGTTTTCTTTAGTAGAGGTTATTCTATGTGAGTATAGTAACTGTTTTTGTGCTCAGGTTGCTTTGACATGCCTGTTTTTCCTATTGGGCGTTTTTCCAGTTGCCATACCTTGTTGTAGGATAGTAGAACTGTCTCTTTTGTTATTACTGTTGAGCCTTAGTTGTTAGCCAAGTAGTTCTTGAGGTTTACATGGATGATGCATGCGCACTGGTCATGTTTGGTTATACTCATGACTGTGAGAACCTATAGTAGTAGACCAAAGGGATAATTGATGGAAGGGCTTCTCCAGAGTGTCTTTTAATTTTGATGCAAGAATATAGGGGGAATTGACATTGATTTCTTCCCCAGAGAGTCTGCAGATCCTTGACGTGGGCCACAGGGGGAATTGATGTGGAGTGCTTCCCCAGAGATCCTTTAGCATGATACGCGACTATTGGGGGAATTGACGGTGAGTGCTTCCCCAGAGAGTCTGCTTAATTACGTAGCCGAACCAGAGGGGTGAGACTATGTGTGCCTCTGATAGGGTTTCTAGTACCATAGGATGAACCATGGGGGTTAGGATGTGAGAGCTACCCAGAGGGTTACCTGTTTTCTTCTTATTGTTGGTTGCTTACTTGTGTACTTTACTTGTTAGAACTGTGGATTGTAGCTGCTTGTGCTTTCCTGTTTACTGCTTCTTGTTTATTTACTGCCATGTATTCAATGACCATTAGGCACAAATATTTGTGTGATTTCCTACTAGGATTGTATCTCACACCCTGTTTGGGCCATGATTTTGGGCCCAAGAAGACAATATTGCTGCAGGGATAGATAAGACCGAGCGCCCTTCTACTTGAGGTTCTTGATTACACTAGAGCTGGAGAGAATGGGACTGAGCCAGGGTTCATGATGCTGAGGAGTTTATCTTATTTTCCTTTTCACTTTGTTTATCAGTTGTACTTCAGCACATTGGTTTTTTTGCTGCTTTCCATAGACGTATGTACCATGTTGCATCATCATTATTTTATGAATTGCTTCTGTTGTTCAGTTCAGTTGTTTTATGATGTTTATTGTTTCCATTATTGTGAATGGTTATTTTTTCGTTGTATACTTTACCGAATGAGGGCATAATTTCCCCACCGACTCACCAAGGCCCTCGCTGCTAGTCGGCAGCCTCTGGCATTCAGGGAGACACTCTTGAGTTCATGTGGCGAACCAGGTACGAGGCACCAGTGGAGGGGCTCCGGATTCGGTACGTTATAATGTGGTATCAGAGGAAGGTTATTTTCTCTTTTTTTAATGTTTGGAGACCATAGCCGGGGATAAGACAGATTCGGTACTTTCCATTAAGCTGTGCTCAGGAGTAGCTAACCCGTGTATAGGGAAAAGCCAAACTACCTCATTAATTCCAGTTGCTGGTTTTGAGATTCTATAGTTGATCTGATTTCACCTAGAGTTATTCACATGGCTTGTGCTATTACTGTTTTGATATTGCAGTTCTAATTCTGTCGCAACCTGAGGAGATGAGGGTATGCCATCTCACGCATCGTATAGACACTTGTAGGAATCACATGCCATGCATTCTTGCCATGCCATCTAGGCTGCCTTAGCTATTGCATGCTGTTGTGATAGACTTTTTGTAGATTATGCATGCTGTTGTGATATTTGCTTGATATATTCTCTGCTGCTATGTTAGAAAAACTGTTTTTTTTTTGTTCTTTATTTTAAGTGAACGCTAAAAGTATGGTTTTTGATGTGTTATGGGCCCTCACGGATCAGAATTTGGCATCTTTTCCCTCATTTTTAGTGTTTCTAGAATTCTGTGCAGTTTCTGAGGTACTGACCAGAAAAAACCCAGAATACATGGCGTGTACTTTTTAGATACATGTCGTGTAGTTTTCAGGCCGTTTCACTGACCGTGTGAGCAGAACATAGTGTCGTGGAAGTAACTTTAGAAACACGCCGTGTACGGTAGCTACACGCTGTGTACGTTCGGAGCCGTGTACCCGGAAGTGTCACTAACAACACGGGTCGAGGAAGCATGGGTAGAACACGTCGTGTCCATAGGGAACATGTCGTGTAGTCCTGTCTAGGAACCCTGCCGTGTCACGAACAACACAGGGTGACGTTACCTTCCTTTCCACACACCGTGTTTGTTCAAAACACACCGTGTAGTCTTTCCCAGGTAGCCGGCCTAGTCACGAACAACACAGGACGATGTTGCCTTCGCCTATGCATGTCGTCCTTGTTCAGAGCATGTAGTGTAAGGTCCAGCCATTTAGACGGCTGTGTACTCAACAGCACGGACTGCCGAAGCCTTGTCTAGTGCACGTTGTGTTTGTTTTGAACACGCCGTGTAGTCTCGTGTTGAGTCAGACCGTGTGGGTTAGCCCTGTAAGGATACTCGGGTAGGGGAATAGTTTTCAAGTACACGCCGTGTGTGGGGATCAACACGTCGTGTAGTTTGAAGTGTACACGACTTGTAGGGTGATAGTACACACCCATGTCAGTGGTTTAAGAAGACACACTGTGTAGTTTTATACACGTCGTGTAGTCGTGTTTTGCAATCTTGTGTGTTTTTCTTCCCCTATTCCCGTTTTGTACTTTTGTGTTCTCTGTCCTTTTTTCCCTGATCTAAGGTGTGCTTTTGATCTTTCAGAGCTATGCCTCCGAGACATCCTCTGGTCGTACGTCTGTCGTCAGGCAGTGATCAGACGCCAGACAGGGCTGATCAAGGACTTCCTGTCGATCCCCCAGTCGAGCCAGCCTTGGCACTGGTTGTTGTACCAGTCACGGGCGCTGATGCGCAGTTCATGGAAGGTTTCAGGAGGATGATGCAGGCCTTCCAGGGAGCACCTCCTCCTGTCTTGTCTATGGCAGACTTGACGTGGGTTTTCCAGAAGCAGCATCCTTCCAAGTTCTCGGGGGAGGGAGGACCTCAGTCTTCAGAGTCATGGCTAGAAGCCATGTTGACTATCTTCGAGCATCTGGAGATGCCTCCAGAGAGGTGGGTTATTCCCTCCACCTACATACTCTGAAACTCCACCAAGAGGTGGTGGGACATGGTCTCATAGGCGGGTCAATAGCTGGCTAGGGCTTGGGAGGAGTTCCAGCGCGTGTTCTACGACTACTTCTACCCGGAGACCCTAAGGGCCGATCGAGCTCGAGAGTTCATGAGCTTAGGGCAAGGTACTCTCTCTGTCATGGAGTATTCCTCTTGTTTCACTGATCTGAATCGTTTTACACCCATTCGGGATGGGAGTGGGGTGTTCATGGAGGCGAAGTTTGAGGATGGACTCCGGCGGGATATCCGCTCGTAGGTGAACATCTTCCAGCTGACATCCCTTACTTCCATCATCAACCAGACACTGATTGCTGAGCACAATCTGAGAGACTCTGGAGTGGTGATCCAGGGCGGGTCTGCTTCCAGATCTAGTTTACCTCTAGATGACAGCAAGAAGCGCTGTAGAGAGCCTACACATGGTGATTCGAGGAAGCGAGATGCATCCTCAGGCAGCCAGGTGACATGCTACCAGTGTGGTCGGACATGGAACATGAGGCCGCAGTGCCAGAGAGATCCCACGGATTGCCGATCTTGCGGCAAGATGGGTCACCTTCATTGTTTCTGCCAGGTTTTCTCACCAGTAGCAGGTGACCAGGGTTCTTCCATGACTCCTCGTTCAGGAGCAGCCCCACCAGTTTTTCACCAGTCGGGAAACTGCAGTTCTTACGGCCGTTCGGGCCGAGGGGGAGGTCAAGGTCGTGGTAGTCAGCCACCAGTTCCTCATTACCAGCATGGAGGTTCATCTCAAATAGTTCAGCTAGGGGCACAGGGCCGCGGCATGGGCCAGTCATTCACTATGGATTAGCCTTATCATGAGCAAGATTCCGGCCCTTCTACTGTTCGAGGTACAATTTTTGTATCCTCAGTTTTATCTTCAGCCCTTTTCGATACGAGTACTACGCATAGCTTTATCTCTGTTGCCATTGTGGAGAGCCTTGGACTCTGCATCTTTTCTTCTGCCGACTTGTTGACACTAGAAGCACCTTTGGGAATGAGGACATCTTGTGTACGAAAATGTAGAGAGTTCCCTCTCGAGGTTGCAGGGTATCACTTCTTATGGGATCTCTATGTCCTAGAGATGACATGCTATGATGTCATTCTCGGCATGGACTGGTTGATTCCCTTCCAGTAATTCGTTGATGGTTATCGCCGCATAGTCAGTTTCATTTCACCAGAAGGTGAATCATTCCTTCATAGAGGTGAATGGGGTGTTCTGGTGAGTCGGGCGGGACTCGAGCATCTTGGGCTAGGAGGGGTGATAGCCCAGATTTCTAGCCTTTACCTGGATGATCAGGGGACACCATAGTTGTACTTTCCTCCAGTGGTGGATCGCTTTAGGGATGTCTTTCCAGAGAACTTTTCGGGTTTTCCTCCGGAGCATGAGGTAGACTTCTCTATTGAGATCGTTCCAAGAATGGAACCGGTGTCCATTCCTCCATATAGGATGGCCATACCTGAGTTTCAGGAGCTCAAGAAGTAGTTGGAGGAGCTACAAGCTAGGGGTTTCATCCGACCCAGTACATCTCTATGGGGTTCGCCTGTTCTATTTGCGAAGAAGGCAGACGGTAACCTTTGGCTTTGTGTGGATTATCAGAAGTTGATCATGTTGACGGTCAATAACTGATATCCTTTGCTGATGATTAATGACCATTTCAATCAGCTTTAAGAAGCCCAGGTGTTCTTGAAGATCGACTTGAGGTTCGATTATCATCAGTTGCGCGTTAGACCTTCAGATATACCTCTGACAGCCTTTAGGAGTAGGTATAGTCTTTACGAGTATACAGTCATGCCTTTCGGACTCATGAATGCACCTGCAGTTTTAATGGCACTGATGAACCAAGTGTTCCATCCTCACTTGGATTCCTTAGTCGTGGTCTTAGTGGACGATATCTTAGTGTACTCTCACACGTGACCCGACCATGCCACACATCTGGAGATCATTCTGAGTACACTGAGAGAGCATTGACTTTATGCTAAACTCTCGAAGTGCCACTTCTGGATGGATCAGATTCACTTCTTGGGTCACGTCATCTTAGAGGCACGAGTATCTATAGACCCATAGAAAGTGAGATCTGTAGTTTCTTGGGATCATCCAAAGAACGTTTTTGATGTATGGAGCTTTCTAGGGCTAGCTGGATACTACAAACGCTTCATTCGAAACTTTTATCATCTAGTATCACCTTTTGGTAGGTCTTACTAAGAAAGGGGCGAAGTTCTTATGGTCAGATTCTTGTGAGTCAGCCTTTCAGGAGCTGAAAAAGAGGTTGACGTCAGCACCGATACTAGTCTTGCTAGATCCAGGAAAGAGCTACACTGTTTACTGTGATGCTTCGTCTATCGGGCTGGGAGCAGTTCTTATGCAAGAATATGGAGTCATTGTGTATGGTTCTTGGTAGATGAGGCCACATGAGAGGAACTACTCTACGCACGATTTTGAGTTGGAAACTGCTGTTCATGCCTTGCGCTGTTGGAGACACTATATTCTGGGAGAGCACTTTGTGGTCTCCACTAAGCACAAGAGTCTCAAGTTTATCTTCACTCAGGGTGATCTGAATCTGAGGAAGCGCAGGTTTGTCAAATATCATCAGTCTTTTGATTTCTAGCTTTTTTTATACGCCGAGAAAGGGAAACGCCAGGGCACATGCGTTGAGCAGGAGAACTCAGATTCAGGCAGTTCAGGAGGCCATAAGTGAGTGGTAGCTGATGGCTCTGTTCTCCGAGATGCATCTGGAGTTGCACGACAGACGGGGACAGACCTTCCTATCTTCTGTAGCTGTTACCTCCATGCTACTTGATCGGGTACGGATAATGCAGCTATTAGACTCAGAAGGACTAGTCTTGCAGGAGTGTGTGTTAGGAGGGGACCCTCTTCCTGGATGGACAGTGGGTGAGGATGAGATCTTTCATTTCCAAGGACGCGTATGGGTGCCACCAGACATACGCGAGGAGATGATGCGTGATTTCTATTCCTCAGTTTGGGAAGTTCATCCTGGCTTCACCAAGATGTTTCGGGATCTTCATCGCCAGTACTTGTGGCCAGGTATAAGGAAGTATGTTTCTAGTTTTGTCATGAGATTTTCTACCAGTCAGTAGCTGAAAGCAGAGCATCAGCGACCAGCATGCCTTTTACAGCAGTTACCCATCCACAGTGGAAGTGGAACGATGTTGCGATGGACTTCGTGACCGAGTTGCCGAGATCACCCCGAGGGAATGATTTAGTTTGGGTTGTCGTCGACAGACTTACAAAGGTTGCTCACTTCCTGACGATCAAGGAGACCATGATTGTCGATGATCTAGGATGACTTTACATCAGAGAGATTGTTTGTCTACATGGAGTTCCTCACTCTATTGTTTTAGATAGAGATGCGCGCTTTACCTCTCAGTTCTGTCATGGACTTCAGAAGTCTTTGGGTACATAGGTACTTTTGAGTACATCATACCATCCCCAGGCTAATGGCCAGTCCGAGCGCACGATCCAGGTGCTTGAGGATATGCTCCGAGCATACATCCTTGACATTGGCGGTTCTTGGGAGAAGCATATTCCCCTGGTAGAGTTCTCTTACAATAACAGTTTTCAGGCAACCATTCAGATGGCGCCATATGAGGCTTTGTACGGTAGGCCATGATGATCACCCTTATGCTGGCTAGAGGCAGGAGAGGCAGCTTTGCTGGGACCTCGTCTTGTTCAAAAGACTTCATAGCAGATAGAGCTGATTTGGAAGAGGATGGATACAACGCAATCACGACAGAAGTCTTATGCTGATCAGCGGAGACAACCTATATAGTTCGAGGTCGGTGATTAGGTTTTCCTACGTGTCGCACCGAGTTTGGGACACAAAAGGATTCAGAGATAGTGTAAGCTTTCAATGCGGTACGTCGGGCCGTTTGAGGTCTTGGAGAGAGTGGGGTTGGTCACCTATCGGTTGCAGCAACATCAAAGGTATCGGTCCATGCACGACATCTTCCACGTCTCTCAACTACGACATTACTTTTCAGACCCTTCTCACATCTTTCAGCTTGAGGAAGTCGAGCTTAAAGAGGATGCGTCATTCGAGGAGGATCCTATCCAGATTGTCGATCGTAGTACGAAGGTTCTCCGAGGGTGGTCTGTTCCTCTGGTACGAGTGCTATGGCAGCACAGGCGAGTACAGGACGAGACCTGGGAGAGGGAGGCCGATGTACGATCGCAATGGCTGGAGCTGTTCAGGGTTTCTTCTTATCTGACTCGTTAGGGAAATTCGGGGATCAATTTCTTTAAGGGGGGATGATTGTAAGAACTCGAATCTTCTTTATAGTTATGTTTTTCCTTTTTCTGGACTTTTTGAGAAAAATGAATTTTTTGGAAGTTTCAGAAGTACACTCTGTGATTTTCTGAGTACACGTCGTGTACTCTTCCCCGGCTCGAAGCCGTGTGCTGGCCATGTCCGGGCCACACACATGGTGTGTAAGGCAGAGGTGGATCCAGTTAATTCTAATTACAGAAAATTGAAGTACACGCCGTGTACTCAAGAAGTACACGCCGTGTACTTTCACTTTTTTCATTAAACGGACTGGGGTCGCGCCAAACCCCCAATTTCGTCTTTCTCTTCAGTTTTCATCCGTCCGAGAGCTACCGTACGACTGGATCTTCGATGAGCTCCCGCCTCGCCATCCGTTCTCAGATTCGAGCATGGTTGATTGCATTGGAATCGCAGCGGTGAGTTCTTCCTTCTTCCTTAGCCTTGTTTCTTTATTCCTCCTCGTTTCCATTTTATCCTGGGATGAACATCTTGTGCCTTTTCTCAGATCTACATTGTTCTAAGAAGAATCTGTCGTCGAGGTTCACGTATATTGATCTCATCATATTGAGGTAGGTGGTTTGTGCCTTTCTGTAGAATGTCGATGAGTATTATATGAAAATTCCACCAATACCCATGAACGGGGTATTGTGTGATTCCTGTTTTTCCCCTGTTGTCTGCCTGCTTTGCTTATTTTCTTTAGTAGAGGTTATTTCTTTTGAGTAGAGTAATTGTTTTTGTGCTCTAGTTTCTTTTCCATGCTTGTTTTTCCTTTTGGGCGTTTTTCTTGTTTCCATACCTTGTTTAGGATAGTGTAAATGTCTCTTTTGTTATTACTGTTGAGCCTTAGTTGTTAGCCAAGTAGTTCTTTAGATTTACTTGGATGATGCACGCGCGCTGAGCATGTTTAGTTATACTCAGGACTGTGAGAAACTAGAGTAGTAGACCAAAGGAAGAATTGATAGAAGGGATTTTCCAGAGTCTCTTTTAATTACGATGCGAGACTATAGGGGGGATTGACGTTGAGTGCTTCCCCAGAGAGTTTGTAGATACTCGACGCGGGCCACATGGTGAATTGACATTGAGTGCTTCCCCAGGGAGCCTTTATCATGATACGAGACTATATGGGGAATTGACAGTAAGTGCTTCCCCAGAGAGTCTGCTTAATTACGTAGCTGAACTAGAGGGGTGAGATTGTGTGCGCCTACCATAGGGTTTCTAGTACCATAGGTTGAACCAAAGGGGTTAGGCTATGAGATCTACCCAGAGGGTTACCTGTTTTGTTCTTGTTGCTAGTTGCTTACTTGTGTACTTTACTTGTTAGAACTGTGGATTGTAACTGCTTCTGCTTTCCAGTTTACTGCTTCTTTTTTATTTACTGCCTTGTATTCATTGACTGTTAGGCACAAATCTTTGGGTGATTTCCTACTAGGATTGTATCTCACACCCTGTTTGGGCGATGCTTTTTGGCCCAAGTAGACTATGTTGCTACAGGTATAGATAAGGAAAAGCCCCCTTCTACTTCAGGTTCATGATTGCACTGGAGCTGGAGAGCATGGGACCGAGCCGGGGCTCACGATGCTAAGGAGTTTATCTTGTTTTCCTTTGCCCTTTTTTTTCAGTAGTACTTCAGAACGCTGGTTTTTTTGCTGCTTTCCATAGATGTATGTACCATGTTGCATCATTATTACTTTATGCATTGCTTCCGCTATTCAGTTCAGTTGTTTAATGCTGTTTACTGTTTCCGTTATTGTGACTGGTTGTTTTTTCTCTCTATACATTACCGAATGAGGGCATATTTTCCCCACTGACTCACCAAGGCCATCGCTACCAGTCGGTAGCCTCCGGCGTTCAGGGAAACGCGCTTGAGGTCATGTGGTGAACCCAGTATGGGGCACCAGTGGAGGGGCTCCCGATTCGGGTCGTTACAAAACCAGGAGCCGGAATTAAAGATTATACCCAAGTTATCACTTATTTATAATACTATTTGGAAAATAACTACATCTGTGTCCGTGGAATGTTTTAGGGAATTTTTGTTCCTCCAAAAATCTCCACGAACATCCAATATTGTGTAACACCATGTTCTTGGCTGTTTTCTCCTCACCACACCTAATACCACAGTGTGTTAAGCTCCAACTCCATGTGTTTCATATGTGGTCTAATTAAACACCACACCCAGCACAATTCATGTAAGAATACGGGTTTCTGAAAATTGTTCAAATCCCGACCCTGTTTGAATTTTTACTTGTTTTTGAGAAGTCTGGAAAATCTGGGCAGTTTTTGGAAATTTCCAAACTACACGACATGTATTTTAAGTACACACCATGTATGTGTTAGCAGAGTGACCAGTCATGTGCTCACTGAGTACATGCCTTGTGCTGACCGTGTAGAAGTTTCTTACTACACGACATGTATTTATAGACACGCCATGTATCCTTAACCGTGTGAGGCCAATTGCACGCCATGTGGTTCCTAGGTGTAAATTTCCATCTACAGGGCGTGTTGTCTTCCTTGACATGCCGTGTAGCTTTGTTTCGTGTAGCGGCTGAGTCCCTGGACATGTGTTGACCGTGTACACAATCCAAGATGTGTGCTAGACTCCACTTAAGATGGATTACAGAAACACATCTACACGGCATGTACTTTGAAAATACACACTGTGTACTTTTATTTTTATTTGATCATTCGAGACTCCATCGAATCATATTCCCAGAAAACCCTTCTTCTTCCCCTTTGGATGAACGGTTCATCCTAAAACCTCCGAAAACCAAACCCTCCTAGAATCTCCGTATGACCTCCATTCTTCGATCCGTCAGTGGTAGCGAGACCGCCTCAGAAAGTCTAACCTCGTGCACCCTTCTTCGTCCTTGATTCCTCACCTATTTCTCCAAAGATTCTATTTGAATGAAATTTCTAGGATTCGATGGAAACACAGATCTACTGCGATTAAGACCAATTCAGTGGCTGATATCAAAAAAGTGTCATTGTACGATTACGAGGTGGGTGGTGCATACCTTCTTTCGTGTTTTAGTAGACATTTGGGGGTTTTGACCTTCGGGCGTAACGTTGGGTATTGAGAGAAACCCTTTTTTATTTATCCTTAATTGTTTCTCTACATTTTGGGATGCCTCTGGGTATTCCTCGTCCCTTGTTGTGCTTGAGAAAGGCTGGGTGATAGGTCATAGATCGTTTGGGGCAATTTTGCTGGGGGTGCCGAAATGCATATGATTTGGACCAATTATTTAAACTGCTATATTTAAACTTGTTATAAAATAATTTGAGTTAAACCGGTGACTTTAATTATTAAATTATGAATGAGTTTGGTGTTGGTATGAGACATCACAAGTTAGTGAAATTTTAACTGTTTAGTATTTTCCAGTTTCAAGTGATGCTTTGATATAGTTATGCAATGTGTGATATTGTCTGTTTTGAACTTCTTGTTGTGTTGGGAATGGACAAAATGTATTGTTGAGTTATGGGGATCACAGGTTGGGTATTTTTCTCGATTTACTTTGGGTGGTTTCTACCACGGGATTGGGTGTCATGGACATCATTTGAGGTAGTTGGACTATCAGGTTGGGCTTGGCCCGGGTTACTTGGATAGCGAGGCCATCAGACTTGAGCGATAGGTTCACAGGGACACGAGGTGTTAGAGGTGTTGTGTCTTGGGGACTTATTCAGGTGATTACCGCTCACCGGGTACTTTTGAGTAGTGTTCACATAGATAGACTCCGAGATGAGGTGGTACAGCCACTGGCGGGGTAGAGGCCCCTAGTAGATGTTGTTAGGTATATTTGGATTGGGGGTGCTTTCCATAGGAATCCACGTGGAAGTTGAGGTGCCTTCAAGAGATATCTTTGATGCAGTCGAGTTGGGGGTAGAGGCTCTCCATGATTTGAGGGAAGACATCATTGTCCCTCTGGTGGACAGGTATTGTTGTTCCTCTGGATGTTGTGCCATGGGCAGGTGGAGCTTCCGAGCTGTGTTACGATGGTTGGCCGTGTCTTTAGGATGTCGATATTTGAGAAACATGGTGTTAGGTGGCACGAGGTGTCGGGCTACAGACCAGAGATTCTGCTGTTGGCCAAAGTAGGTGACACTTCCTGGTGGCTGCTGACCACCAGTGGAGTTGTGTTTACTTTTGATCATTGTACATTTTAATGTTTTTCTTATATAAGAATTATTCCTAAACACATATATTTGGTAATCACCCTTGGGTGGTATCCTACTGAGACTTGTCCCACACCCTACACGGGCCCTTCGTGACAGGTGTAGACATTATGAAATTGCGTGCTGGTAGAGGGTCTACCTTAGGAGCTGGACCTTAGTGCTGCTGGCATGGAGACTAGTATGGACCTTGAGGTAGTGCCTTGATGGAGTTACTTTGTTTAGTTTTCCCTTTTGTATCGCCATTATTACCTTATTATTTAGTAACTATTGGTTATCCATTGCCGTGATTATATATATTGAGATGTATGACTGGATTTTGATGCATGCATTGTTTGATTACAGTAGTAGTTTCTTGTATTCTTTATCATTTTGTTCTATTTAATTTCATCGGATGCTGCTTCTATATTGCTTCCATTGGTTTATTGATATTTGATATGCTTCCGCTATGGGGGTCTGGTTTGAGTCTGCTGAGTAATTTATTTCCACAACACTTTTTGGTATTATATTTGGACCAGTGCCATTTTATTCCACCAAAAGGGTATAGCCTCCCCAGTAAACCTGTTCAGACCCTCGATGCTAGTCGGAAACCATCGGAGTTCAGGGGAGGTGCACCTAAGGTAGTTACACCCAACCCGTTTGGCACTATTTGGGTGGCTGGCCGGGTTCGGGTCAATACAAAGTGGTATCAGAGCAGGTTCTTAACAGTGATTTAATAGTAGTGTTTTCTAGATACTAATGAGTTTGAGACTTCTCTTTTTCTTTATGCTGGTTTTACTATTTGGTATATGGTAGATAGGAGATAGGTTGTTGTTGAAATGGATTTTGAACTCGTTTTTGGGTGCCTCCAGCCCCATGTACGAGGGATGGATTGAGTTGTTGGGGGAGGGAATTGTTGTTTGCTTTTTTCTTAGATTACAATTGATATGATATCCACCTCGGTGGCTCACTTTTTGTGTTATGTTATTGATTATGATATGAAAACCTTGTCTGGTATGACAAGGCTTGTTTTTTTGGCTCTTGATAGGAGCATTTTAGGGTATTTCAATTTCATAACTACACGTATGCTTTGTGAAGTGATAATACCATGTGAATAAAATCAATTTTCATGCTATGTGTGCTTTGAAATGTGAATAGGTGAACCTCCTGATAGAATTGCTTGTTTATTGAAATGTGTATTCCATGCTTTGTATTTTGTAAAATTGCATGTGCATGATATTTGGGTCTGGATCTTATGAGAGAAGGCATGTACTATGGGTGAGGTAGTGTAACTGTCGGGATTGGGGGAATCAGTCGTCGGATTTGAGGCAACGTTGCTTGTCAGGATGGGCTTGGCCTGATATACTATTGATACATGGCTCTGTTGAGGGCGGGTAAGGAGGTCGTGAGGTCGGGATGCTGACGGCATGTGTTGTGATAAGGGAGAGTAAGGGTAGTTGTTATACACTGCCTCTTTACTACTTTCCTTGTCTGCATAGAATATATTGTCCTATATATATGGGCTATCTGACCATTTATTGTATTCAGTGGGTTACTCCTTCACGACTTGATGAAGCGTCAGGAAGGAGATGATACGGTACCACATGATCAGTTTCAGAATCTGGTGCAGGCAGAGCATGAGCCGCAAGTACAGGCTCAGGGATAGGATCAAGTTCAGGATCCTATGCAGGCAGGGCAGTGGCCGAGTTTGGCAGCGTTCGGACTGTGGCTTGACGAGCAGCTCTGAGTTAGCCTGGTACATGTCTTACATGGTAATGATAGAGGCGTGCAGGGTACAGAGCCTTCTATGGCATATCTGACGTGGGAGTTCCAGTCGCAGCACCCGCCGATTTTTTAGGATGAGGGTGGTCTGCAGGCAGCTGAGAACTGGATAGAAAGAATGCACATGATCTTCGACTAGCTTGAGATGCCTCCAGGGCGGAGGGTCTAGCTAGCGACGTACATGCTTAGAGGACCGGTGAAGCGTTGGTGGGACGTACTGTTTCAGGCTCGTAGGCACGAGGGACTGGCATGGAAGGACATCGAGGATTGGTTCTTCGAGCACTTTTATCAAGAGATTTTGAGGGCGGAGAGAGCTCAAGAGTTCTGGAGTCTTCAGCAGGGAGATATGTCCATTATGGACTACGCAGCTACCTTCACATAGTTATCTCGTTTTGCACCGGGTATGGTGAGCGATGACGCAGCTAGGGTGAGGTGCTTCGAGGATGGCTTATGACATGGCATTTGTGTCCTGGTGAACATCTTCAGGATGGGTTCCTTCTCCGAGGTGGTGAACTAGGAATTTATATTAGAGGGAAACTAGAGGGATATGCCCCAGAGTGACAGGGTGATAGCTCCAGGGGATGGTTCAAATAATAGGAAGCGAGGCAGATATGAGTCCCAACAGGGCGAGTAGGCCAAGGAATCCGCTAGACCACCCCGTGGTAGTTCAGCGGTGGTTTGATTTTAGTGTGGACAGCCAGAACATGTTCAGGATCAGTGAGATTGACCCCTGAAGGAGTTCCAGGTGTGTGGACAGATCAGGCATCTGGAGGGGTTCTGTAGGCAGCCTTCTCAGACAGCCGGCAGGAAGGGACGAGGACAGACTGTGGCATCAGGTGTTGGTTTAGGTTTGGTACCAGGACAGGGTAGTCGAGGTTCAACTACATGTGGAGAACATGACAGGGATAACATGATCCAGCTGAGGGGTCAGTGGCCGGTGACTGGAGCAGCACTGCAGGGTGGTCAGGCATAAGGCAGTTGTACTTCAGGCCAGGTTCACGCTATGGAGCTTCCAGGGACTGATCATGTTGGTTAGCCAATGATGGTGGTATGTACAACGCGGATGTGGCCATGATTTTCCTTGATTTATTTTGGCATGACATTTTGAGGCATGTCTGGTTGAGTGCACGGGCTGAACGTGATACTTGTGGACTGACTAGATGCTAGTTAGTTTGTTTTCCATCATATCTGATGCGTTATTAATTTTATTTATATATTTTATATGCGTAGAATCATGAGCATTAGGGATGCAGGTTACATGAGGTTTCGTGGCAATCGGGGCGTCGTTGATGCGGGTTACTCGTGGTGCAAGGCACTATGTTTTTATTGGAGCATCTAGGATATGCAGGACCTCTTGGAGGTGGACACCGATGTGGTTAGGGTTACGTTGAGTGTCGGAAGCAACGCGTGAGCACCAAGTAGGTACAGGGGTGATGATGCGTCATGGGAGGACCATGGGTCTGGGAAATAGGTCATTGGGCCTTGTTTTCTTATTTAGAATTCTTTGAGCCATGTTGGTTGAGACCGAGTATTAAATTCTTAAGGTGGGGAGTTCTTTTAGAAATTTAGCCAAAACCATGAGACCTGAGTAGTCCTGGTTGTTGGACTGGGATGGGTGTGTTTGGTGTCATATCCTAGTTTCGTGCGGTAGCTCAGGGACGAGCTACGTTATGGTAGAATGTTTATAAGAACCTGGGTTTTTGAAAATGGGTCAAATCCTGACCCTATTTGAATTTTTACTTGTTTCTGACATGTTTGGAAAATCTGGGCAGTTTCTGGAAATTTCCAAACTACATATCGTGTATTTTAAGTACACGTCATGTATGTTTAAGCCAAGTGACATGCCGTGTGTTCACTGAGTAAATTCTGTGTGCTGATTGTGTAGAAGTTTCTTACTACATGATGTATATTTATAGACAAATTGTGTATCCTTAACAGTGCGAGGCCAAGTGCATGTCGTGTGGTGCCCAGGTGTAAATTTCTATCTACATGGCATGTTGTCTTCCTTGAAACACCGTGTAGCTTTGTTCTGTGTAGCGGCCGAGTCCCTAGCTATGTGTTGACCATGTACATAGTCCAAGATGTGAGCTGAACTTCGCTTAAGTCGGAGTACTGAAACACTTCTACACGATTTATACTTTGAAAATACACACCATGTACTTTTATTTTTATTTGATTGTTCGAGACGCCATCGCGTCTTATTTCCAGAAAACCATTATTCTTTCCCTTTGGATGAACGGTTCGTCTGAGAACATCCAAAAAACACAAACCCTCCTAGAATCTCCGTACGAATTCCGTTCTTCGATCCGTCAGTGGTAGCAGGACTGCATCAGAAAGGCTAACCCGGCACACCCTTCTTCGTCCTTGATTCCTCACCTATTTCTCTGCAGATTCCATCCAAATGGAATTTATAGGATTTGATGGAAACACATATCTACTGAAATTTAGACCGATTCATGGGCTGATATCAAAGGAGTGTCATCGTACGAGTATGAGGTGGGTGGTTCATACCTTCTTTCGTGTTTTCGTAGAATTTTTGGGGTTTCAACCTTCGGGCGTAACGTTGGGTATTGAGCGAAACCCTTGTTTATTTATCCTTAACGGTTTATATGCATTGTGGGATGCCTCTGGGTATTCCTTGACCCTTGTTCTGCTTGAGCGAGGCTGGGTGAGAGGTCATAGGTCTTTTGGGGCAATTCATTCAGGGGTGCCAAAATGTGTATGATTTGGACCAGTTATTTAAACTGCTATGTTTGGACTGCTTATTAAAAAAATTGAATTAAATTGTCGAGTTTAATTGTTAAATTATGAATGAATTTGGTGCTGGTATGACACAGCACAAGTTAGTGGAATTTTAACTGTTTATTAATTGCCTATTTCAAGTGATGCTTTGAGTATAGTTATGAAATGTGTGATATTGTCTATGTTGAACTGCTTGTTGTGTTGGGCATGGCCCAGATGTATTGTTGAGTGATGAGGATCACATTTTGGGGCTTTTTCTCGATTTACTTTGGGTGGTTTCTACCATGGGATTGGGCATCATGGACGTCAGTTGAGGCAGTTGGACTATCGGGTTGGGCTTGGCCCGAGTTACATGGATGACGAGGCCATCAGACTTGAGCGACAGGTTCGCAGTGACACGAGGTGTCAGAGGTGTTGTGGCTTGGGGGATTATTGAGGTGATTACCACTCACTGGTTACTTTTGAGTAGTTTTCACATAGATAGACTCTGAGATGAGGTGGTACGGCCACTCGCTGAGTAGAGGCCCCTGGTAGATGCGGTTATGTATATTCGGTTTGGGGGTGCATGCAATAGGAAGCCACATAGAAGGTGAGGAGCCTTTAGAAGATAGATTTGAGGTGGTCATATTGGGGAGTAAAGGCTCACCGGGATTTGAGGGAAGACATCATTTTCCCTCCGGTTATCTTTGAGGACAGGTATAGTTATTCCTCCGGATGTTGTGCCATGGGCAGGTGGAGCTTTCGAGATGGGTTACGATGGTTAGGCATTCCTTTGGGACATCAGTACTGGAGACACATGGTGTCAGGTGGCACGAGGTGCTGGGATACAGACCAGAGATTCCGGCGTTGGCCGAAGAAGGTGACACTTCCTTGTGGCTGCTGAGAACCAGTGGAGTTGTGTTTACTTTTGAACATTGTACTGTTTACTGTTTTTCTTATATAAGCATGTCTGGTTAAAAACATATATTAGGTATGCACCTTTGGGTGGTATCCTACTATGACTTGTCTCACACCCTACACGGTCCCTTCAAGATGCATGTAGACTTTATGAAATTGCCTGTAGGTTGAAAGTCAGCCTTAGGAGCTAGACCTTAGTGATGTTGGCATGGAGACTGGTATTGACATTGATTTCATTCCTTGATGGAGTGACTTTTTTTATTTTTACATTTTGTATCATCATGCTTACCTTATTATGTAGTAACTATTGGTTATCCATTGGAGGCTTTATATATATTGAGCTGTATGACTTGCTTTTGATGGATGCCTTATTTGTTTACAATATTAATTGCTTGTATTCTTCAGCATATTGTTATGTTTACTTTCTGTTACAGATGCTTCTATATTTCATCCGCTGGTTTATTGATATTTGATATGCTTCCGCTATGCGGGTCTGGTTCGATTCTGCTGAGTCATTTATTTCCAATGCGCTTTTTTGTATTATACTCAGACCAGTGCCATTCTATTCCTCCAAGAGGGTATAGCCTCTCAACTATACCTATTCAGACCCTCGCTGCTAGTCGGATGCCTTTGGCGTTCAGGGGAGGTGCGCCTATGGTAGTGAGACCCGACCTGTTTGGCACTGTTCGGGTGGCTGCCTGGGTTCAAGTCGTTACAATTCATTTCACATGATGTTTCCCAATATTCTTTTTTTCACAAGGTTAAATCTCAACCAATATGGTCCCCACTACACACACAACCATGTAATAATATCGATAAAAATGAAAAAAAATCCAATGCCTCTAAAACATCCCCAAGCTCCCTCTCAATATATATAACACTATAGAAAATCCAATGAAATACTCAATGAAGTCTAGGTTATTACATTAATAAACATCTCAAATTATTCCATCCATGAAAATTAAAACAAACCCAAAAACGATGATGTGTAAAAGGTATGGTCCAAATAAATGTCACACAATATACCTATCATGGAACATAGTATGGATGAAACCAAACCATCAACTAATCATGATTAGTAAGACATAAAAATGCACATTTCATAAACCGAAAATAGGCCAAGAGTTATATCACTCAAGGAAAACAAAACAAAAAAAACTCAAAATAAATATGGATATTCATCATGGATTTGTGTCTATAATTACTTGGTAATCTCACCCAAACCCCCTTGCCTCCACAAAACATGAACTAAAAGAATAAATCACCCACATAATAACTTCACTTAAAGGTCCTCGATCTCAACTGGCTACTCAATGAATGTCATTTCCACCTAAATATGGAATTCCCACTAGTCAATGAATGGTGACTAAACATGAACATTATAAAAGTGGTAAGACACATGGAACACATCATGGATCCATTACATAAATTGTCAGAGCTCCAATGAATATGCCACCTCGCTCATGTGATACAACACATTAAAAATACAAATGAAATGGAGAGAAATCATAATCCTATTACCAAGCATGAAATTCCACTAATGAGGGGAAACCCTAAATAACACATTCAATTTAACCAAAAACTCTAGAGGTCTCCATTTACAATCATCACAATCCTTGTAACCGATGTAAATGACCATCATATACTCATGAACAATCCAGATCTACTCTATTGTTCTTTGTGATGCATTAGGAACAAGATTTGACTTCATACAAATCCTAATCCAAAATAATGAAGAAAATTATGATCATTTACATAACTCCTAAAATGGAACCATTATAATGGATGAGTGGTTTATATTATTGTAAAAAACTCATAAAAAAGTATGTAAATCCCCCACAAACCATTGATTTCAAAGACACTTGAAAGAAATAACTCCTCTAGAATCTAAATGGTATGGTTTATATAGAAATTTATTGGGGGATGAAAAAAATTTTGATGCCAACTGGGAGCCAAATGCATACTATACTTCCTTCTAGACTCATGTGGTAAATGGAGGATCTTTATTAGAACTAATTTTTATCAATTCCCTTGTGAAGTATAATTACATCATCTATATATTGAATTATAATAGAATCAATGACACTTGAATCACTTGTTTCTAGTATGTAGTCCAACATTATCTAATGTTATATGATCCCCCATATAAAATCAAATCCTCCATGGTGTCGTGGTAACTCATTAACAAAATCAAATTCAATTTCCTCCCACATTCACCCAGGGACCCCCAAACAAACCTCCTTGAATAGAGTTCTCGAGTTTCACCTACTAAATAACAAGATACAAATATAAGAACACAACAATTGATAACTGCATCAGAGGCCACCAATGATAACTGCTCAATCCATGATACGTCTTATAATTTCCTAGATGCACTACCAAGGCTGAGATATTAAACTCATGGAGGACACCATCATGCATTTCCAACGTAACGGAGAGCCTCACCTAAAATATTATCTCTTTATAACTATCCTCCAAACACAACTTAGAAGAATCACCATGGATGACATAGTTTCACATCACCTCTCCCTCTTTGTCTGTCCTAAAATACTTCACCACCTACCACATAAAAAAAATATTCAATAATAATTTGGTAATGAAAACCTCTAACAATGAACTCCTCTACACAGATATTCATCCCTTCCAACTCTTCCATCCCTATTCTAGTATCATTGAAATCCAAAATAACATCTCTCCATAACTTCCTACTCAGTGGTTCAGCCATATATTTTTATTTTCCCAATGGTTTTATTGATCTCAAAATCATAATCTTATAGAAATTCTATCCACCACCAATAGAAAAGATGCATATCCCTCTGACATAAAATGCGCCTTAAGATCAAATAATCCATGAATCCCATAAATGATTCCCTAGTTTGGTAATGTCATATAATATTTAGGGAAGACACTAAAATTTCCATACCAAGGTTATGGGTGGAATAATTATTCTCTTGGGAATGAAATTTTCTACACCCATAACATATTATCAGCCTTTGTTTCATCATGAAACTTCCCAATCCTAGTTGTGAAGAATCATAAAATACCTCAAAAATAAACCTCTTCTTTAGGATACAAAAGTGATATATAACTGATTAACCCTACTTTAGTTATTCAAAATATAAATGACACTTGTTAGTACAGTTGAAAAATCAGTCCTTCTTTTTCAAGGTAGATAAAGTGGTTCAAGAATTTACACACAAACTTCTGGTATTAGTCTAAAAGGCCAAGAAAGCCATGAACACCTTCTAAATTCTTCTCTTCCACCCAATAAATAACTACCTAAACATTTTATTAGTCTATAGACTCACTCTATTGGTACACCATGTTACCATTGAAATTCATTTCCCCCATAAAATTATTAATCATGGATAAATTTATATATATTTTTTATGTCAAAGAACATATATGTGAAATCAAACATGATCAAAATTATCCTAATATAATATTATTTATATAATATGTAGTAAATAAAATATCAATAAACTTTAGAAACTCATGGAACATGGGTCTCATGTGTCCCAAAAATGTATTTTATGCAATCATGATGTCAGACGACATGATCACAAACTGTCCATCCGTATAACTATATTTGAATGTTGTCTTTAGGACATCATTGTATTTTTACCTCATATAATGATATATACATTGTAGGTCGAGCTTCAAAAAATATTTCTCTCTATTCATTTGATCGAATAGATCATCTTTCCTTGGGGGAGGGTTATGTTTCTTGACTATTACCCAATTTAACCTATGATATTCTATGAAAAACCACCAAATACCATCCACCTTCATTGAGAAAAACATAACGGATCCCCATGGGGTCACATTAGGTTAGATAAATCCCTTCTATATGAACTCACAAAATTGGAGCATCAACTCGTCCAACTCCAAGGGTGCCATCCGATTAGGATACATCGAAATCAAAGATGCACCAGGATGTGAGGATATTCCAAAAATCAACATCATATTGTGATGGTAGTGTCACAATCTCATCTCAGATGAAATCATGAAACTCTTAAAACCCATAGTAACATCCTCTTCCTGGGCTAGCACAAAAAAACCCTACTAATTAAGCTAAAATATGTACCACTAACTGTTAAACAATTTGATAGCTTTGATTTCCAATGAAAACCAATCTCTAACCTTCCATGTCATAGAACATAACTCTCTATAGAAATTAATCACAAAATACATACATAAAATATAACTATTCTATTCCAGTGATAAAATTGTATGAATATAACTATAAAAAGAAGAATTCATGCCCCTCGACTAGGTTTTCACCATTATCTGTCCCAATTATCTGCATATATAAAATGAAAAATTATATCCACAAACTAGTGTGGTTAACACTAGGGCCACTAAAATCATCACCACATCTAGTCCGAACATGATGAATATAAAATTAGAATACAATAAGTGTTATTCAATAGAAATAAAAAATGAAAAAAATAAACTAGTTGAAAAACTGATCAAACCACGAACAACCACTACACCCTATAACACTAAAACCTCCATAACATTCAGCTTCTCATCCCCATGTCATCTACCTTAATACTCACATCCTTCATGGATATGCTATGGTATGTGTCTCTGAGAATGAGTAACCATATGGGGATGACCACAATTAGCTTAATATCACCGATGCTGAGCGTAATCCTATTGAACCGACTTCAGAACAAAATTTTGAGAACCCTTCTAGTGATACTAACATGGAGGTAACTATATCTATGATATGAAAGGGAAATGAATTCCCATAAAATACTAATATAATAAATATTTATTTCAATGATAATTATGATGATCTGGACCTCTTAATATATAGAACCCAAATAGGACACCAATGAAAGATGCTCATGAACCAATTGACGAGAAAAAGCGTGTAACCAAATGTGGGGATTGAATACCTAATGAACAAAATCTCAACTACCAGGATGTCCACAATCCGCTACCTAAATATATTATCCTTAATATTCCATATTATATAACTTATCATGGATCTCAACATTGAGAGTGCATTTACTTGATCACGTACCCTTTCCTTTTCACCTCTAAGTAAATAGGTGGCATAAATTGGGTGACTATATATCTAAAAACTGGGCACATCACCTCCACTAGAAATAAATATCTAAACACATAAAATCAAAGTAATTTTAGAGAAAGTTTAAAAGGTCCTTGAATATAATTTTAATCTTAGTAATTCTCAGGATCCCATCTTGAATGGAGAGAACCACTTACCTCTTTGTAATGTTCAACATTAATGACAAGAACTCCAAAAAAACATCCTCAAAAATAAAAACCAAGAAACATTTTTCTCATTATGATCACCATGATATATCATACACCACTTATGCACCACCCCTCAAATCATACTAATCACTAACATAACCCAAAACTCAGATTCGGTTTAATTTAGACCAAAATAGATCTCACGATCCTTCATCCAATACCCATTCTTTATATTGAATATTTTCCACTTATATTCCATCAGTATCTATTAGTAAAATAATTTTAAGTACATATAACATGACACATAATCCTCTGTTATATTGAACCTCTTATGTTCAATTGGATCAACCTCATATACCATCACATCCATGCCTACATGTAGACAATTATTGGGATCCATTACTAAAAATAAAGGGGTATCACAAATATAAATATCATGTAATTTCAGGATTTATTTAATTAAATTAATATATACATCCCAATAACACTATGCTCTGTAAAAAATGAAAAAAAAATCATGAGTCAAATTGACCTAGAAAATAGGTTGTTTACAAGTTCAAATAAAATTGATTACTTTTAAACCCAACTCAAATCTAGTTAATAGGTGAAAAAGGGATGATCCATAAAGAGGGTATATTATATGTTGAGTGAGTAAAAATAAAACAAAAACATGAAGAAAACAAACCAACAATTGGGAAAATGAAAACACTGAGAAACAAGCAGCATGTAAATAATATCTTTTGGGTCGGATTAATGGGAGAAAAACTAGAGAAAAATTAATTAGTTAGTGTCTCATAAATATCATCTATATGATTGAACTATACATCAATAATATGATATTAATTTGTACTCACTTTTTAAAGGAGTCGGGAATTGAATGTTAGAATCCAAGATTGTCATCAACAAGGTTCGACTCACTATGATGAGTTTGGGATAAAATCACTCTATCATAACTATCACTCAATATAACTGTGCTTCAGTTCTTGGATTCAAAGAATATTGTTAAATGGTTTCAATAAAATATGTTCAAAACTATTTTAAATTATAGATGATAAAAATTTTCAATGATTCCATGATTTTTGGGAAAATAACTCAATAATAAAAGAAATAAGTAATATTGCATGTTATTAGGTTCATGAAAATTGTTGGGATAATGATAGAACTAGATCAAAATAATTCCATGAGAGTCATTTATCCATTGATCATTTTTTAAATAAAAAATATATTAAAAATAATATTTATTCAAAAAATAATAAATTTTGAAAATAGAATATTCTATTAAATAAGAGGTTCAAGGATAGGAATGAAGTGTCCACTATCAATTTAAAAATCAACTAGTCTAAGCTCCCCCCCCCCACCATTTTGTTCTCCAGATATTACTGATATCGAGATGATATTGATGATCTGTTGACCAATATTTTCTTATCACCTATCTCATATTTGAATGAAGTCCATTTCTACCTTTAAGTATCATCCAAGCCTTCTAGCCATCATCACAACCCTGCAAGCCTCTCTTATTTTTCCATATATTTTGACCTTAATTATCAATAACCTTTATCACATAAACCTTCCCAATATCCCATTAAACTTATTTCACACTGTTTTACATACTCAGTACTGAGAATGACATCAACACTAGATAAGATTCATGTGGATGGGGATCTATGGGGGTATTATTTTTCCATAATTCAATCAATCCATAGGAATGACATGCATAATGTACTTTGAAACAAACATCTCTAATTTGATTATATAATTTTCAATTAATTTTAGGGGTAGGTGTGAGATTCTATAATTCCTCCAATATGTGAAAAAACCCTCTTCTATAGATCTTAAACAATGTCACCTCCTCTTGATAATTTCTATATATATTTCTTTGATGGGTGAACTTTCACATATATAAGAAATTGTCTATTTCATGAATTTAGATACATAAAAAAGTTGTTTATGTTGTGAATTAATCTATGTGATCATTATCCTCATTCAAATATATGGCATAAAATTTATGTGGATTTGAAAACATGGAACTTTTGTTAAATGGATTTGGTTATATAGTGACTTTGGTTATCAAAATTTGGAAATTTAGTTTTTTGGATACATATAAATCTTGATATGTCAAGATCAATTCAACTATTTAGTTGCTTATAATGGATATTGGGATATATGGCCATATCTTTCGTAGATATTCAACTACATCGGAACCTTTAAGTATAAATTATACAATAAATTAAATAAAAAATGTATAATCATTGAAGAAATTTTTCTTTGAAATAGTTTTTAAATCATGTTAAGAATAATTGGTCCAATAAATCGTGAAAACACTTTATTTTTATATAGAATTCAATTAATCACATATTTTCACCAAATTAATGAACATTAAATAATTTCCCAATTAATGAACATTTCATAATTCAAAACAAAATTAAATAATAAAAAATGATTTGAAAAAATGTATTAAAATTAGGAAACATAAAATTCACCCACATCCAAGCTATTGGACTCTTAAAAAATACCATGGATTTTATTAATTTAAAATCAATTAAAAAAATTGATAATATATACCATGTTATAATTAAAACTATAATCAATGAAAATTATTTATATTTATAATTCATGAAATTATCATGCTTCTTTATTTCAACCCTCCCCGCTTCCATATATCAATTCATATCAAAGATACAATTTCAAGAGTGAAGATTTACTAAATTTAAATGGAATAAAAAATTTAGATTGATGTATATTCAGTTTTCAATTTCCTAGTAACCCCAAACAATGATTCACATACCACTTCATTGATACAACTCAAAATATTTTCTCATAATTCAATTCCACCATTCATCATTTAATTTCAATATTATCCTCACCTAAATTAATTATTTTTTGATAATTAGTTACTTTATTTGGATTTTTCTCATCCATGAATGTGAAACGAAATGTGTAAATAACTTATTAAATTTAAAATTGGATATTTTTATTTACAAATACTCGGTTCATAATGTCTCATATATTCATTTTAGGATACCAATGATCCATTTTACACTTCGTTTAAAGGAGTTGTATTAATCTCTATTATGTGCAATTTTTGAGGTGTTCCATTTAACATGAGATAGATTATTAAATTTATGTTCTAATATCTACTTAACTACAATTATAACATCAATTCCATAAGAATCCTTCATGTCGCAATTCATTTCATAGTTTCTAAACAAATGATTCATTAAAATAGTGAAGATATCACTCAATAATCATAAAATAATAATAATATCATAATCAATGAAATCCCCTAAAACCATCATATGTATTTTTTTTCTTTTAGACAGGACACATTGATTTTATATTACAAAAATATAAAAAATAATAAAAATTGTTTTATTTTTTAAAAAATATAATATATTAATTTAAAGGGTGGCATTTTTTTAAACATTAAAATTTCTGGGTTTTTTTGTGCACAACATCGAAGAACTATTGGGTCACTTTTTAAGACCCATCTCCCCACACATAAAACCCTACATTGTCATTAATGTGAATCTTAATGTAGGAGAACAATTTTGGTGAAAATTTTTCTTAATTAAAATATAGTAATAAATATGAATTTTTTTGAATGTTCTCAAAATACATTCCCCGCTAATAAAAAATGGTTGAAAATTTCATTATTTTTATCTTATATTGGAAGAACAAAATAAAAGTATTCACAATTCATCTCAAATAGTATCATGATGAAGAATTTATTATAACAAAAAATGTGTATATAAAAACAATGAGTGATTACCCCCACTCTTATTATTATCACCACACAATACAAATAAATGTAAGAATAGATATAGACTAATAAATTGTTGAATATCGAAGATTTAATAATTGTAATTGATCAAAAATTTATCACCTATTTATATATTGTAGAAGTATCATGATTTATTAGTTTTTAAACTATTAATACAAAAAAATATTAATATGTTAGTAAAAATTTGAAAATAAATTGAAAATAGAGTTGATTTTAGTGGAATATTTCTCCTATTAGTACTAGTGAGAAGCTCCTCATTATCCATGAAAAGATGAATGAAATTCTATTTAGTTAGAAACATCACACTGATTGTGACAAGGGACTAGAAGGTAAAAATTTTAGAGAAAAAATGTAACATAGTAGGGGATATTCAAATGAAAAAGATAAAAAGGTAAATGGTGATGTGTTATCTCTGAGGAAGTACTGAGTGTATAGTGTCTAGTTAGGCTTAAATTTATATTCTGAATCAAGGAAAATAACTCCAGCTAAGCCCATTGGTTTTCCCTTAAAGTAAAGGTTAGTCCTTCATCCATTAACCATCAATGTTATTATATACGGAATTATTTACTCTACATGTCATGACCCATCTCCCTAGGCCCAGGTCGTGACTACCCCAAGAACGCCTTCCATAGGCCAGGGGTTGGAAACTAGCACTAGAAAAAATACCCCAAAAAGTTGGAAGGCAATGACTTTAATCCTACAAACACACATAATAATAACACGAAAATATGCTAACCACATAGTCAAACTGTAGTAGTGAAAGTGTGTACTAGATGTAAAGGGGGCGGAATACAAGCCCAACTAAAAAGATATAACTATAATTGAAAGAAGATCCAATGATTGTCCTCCAAGGATCCTACATATAGGGAAGGTTCGTATCATCTCCCCAGCTCTCCCCATTAATGAGTCATCTCTGAATACCACCTGGTTCTGTATCACTATTGTCTTAGCCAAGCTGATTTTCATCTGCACAAGACAGAATTTAGTCCGAGCAAAGCCTAAACAGTGGTGAGTATAACAATGCCCAATAAGGACCTCAATACCTCCTAAGGCCTCTCATAATTTCACAAAAGAAAACAAAAAGGAATGGCCTTAATCGAAAGCATAAAGAAAAATACACAGCTCAAACAAGGTATACAACTCAGAGTTCAGAAATAAAGATGATTATTATTAAGTTATATCATTTTATATTGTAAGGAAGATTCCATCACTGGTCCACGATGGAGTTGTTCCAATGTTGATCCACACAGGGTTGTATGTCAATGATCCACGATGGGTCACTCTAAGACTGGTCCTCATCAGGTCGCACACCACTTATCCACAAAGGGTCAAAAGAATGATGATCCACACAGAGTCGCTTTGATGATAATACACACAGGGTAGCTAGAATGTTGATCCACAGAGTTTTACTCTGATGTTGATCCACACAAGGCCTCTATTATGTTGATCAACTTTGCTTCGCTATGATTCTAATCCACACAGGGTGGCTCTTCAATTAATAGTCAGGCACAGGATTACCCGCACTTGGTTCGCTTGAGTTTCATAGTATCTTCTCTTCAATATTCCCGTCATGATTCAACTTCCACAATGTTCCACAATGGAGTACCCCAATGTACATTCATGTCGTAAGTGTCCCAACGCGATAGGCAATGTGTCAATAGGATTCCCGGTCTATGAGTTATAAGCATTTAGTGCCGAGGGCTTGGGTGGATTTGGGATTTATCCAAACCAGCCATACCCCAACATTCTCCAAAAATACAGGTGGACTATCTCAAAAGAAACTTCTTCTTCCATGGATTCCAGCACAGTAGATGGTTTGTCAAACTACTGTCTAGTTTGTGGGATACTTTCGTTTATGTGTATTTGGGCCGAAAACGATCCGTGTCCGGTCAAACCCGGTTGGACAGACCTAACCCGCCCAGAATTGGGTAAACCTATCCTAGCCTGGGAGGACCTGACTCGGTCCAGGCCTAACACGGGTCCAATCTAGCCCAACCCTAACAGTCTAGGTAATCCATAGTGGACTACACCACGGGCATGGCCCGCTACGCTGCGGGCCGCCCAGCGCCCCTGCCTAGTGGCTGGCGCGATCCCCCAATCGTGTGACTGCCCCCCTTCCAGAACAAGAATGTAGTCCAGGATAATCAATTGGTTGGGCCCCGTGGCACGACCCCCCTATTAGTGGGACCAATAGGTCATGGTTTATATTCGTCGTGACTCGATGTCACAGGTCTTATTCGTGGTGTGCGACAATGTGCCTCCTTCCACCAATGCTGCCGACCGAGGGATGACTGCCCCTTCTAACCATCGCGGTGCCTTCGGGTGCCACCTTCATCCATGTCTGATGAGAGCAGGTCGCCAAAATCGTTGGTTGGTGCCAATGCCAAACTTCTGAAACGTCCGCAGGACACCGTGTGAGCTCTGGTGGTCCGTTTTCCCTTCCTCTTTCAACAATGGGACTCTTAGGATGTTGTCGTCATAGTGTGTCTCCCAGATTCTGGAGTCTGTCAAGTTTAAAATCTGTCCTTCAAAGAATGTGAAAAAAAACAAAGTGGTTGAGGGTCTGAGCCTTGTTCATTTGGCCCGCTCCCTCCGTGTTAGCATCATATCAAGCAAGTCAGAATTAAATCATCAATGATAAACTAAAACCCATTCAACACTCCCATGATTTTTCTTTATTATCAATAACAAGTAAAAACAAAAAATCCTTAATTTAAACATAAACAACCCCTAACTCGGAATTGGTGGAAACATTATGGTGGTAGAATAAGAATCCATGCTTGATGAAGCCACCAACATTCGTCATTCCCAGATCAATTCCTCCAACGTTGTCATCTATGAATTTATTCATCATTGGTGGAAGACGCCACAACACTTCATCATAGGTTCCTCCCTTGTCAAAAACAAACATTCATGGGCCTCATTTAAAAATAAGAGATGGATTATTAACTCTTCCAAATATTTCTGAGTTTGATTAATGAATGAACCTCTTAACATTTAATGGTGTTGTTAAAAAACTGATGATTCAAAACATTAAATGGAATGAAAACTCAGCGGTCCTGCCACCACCACCCAACAGTTGGTGGAAGAATAAAATAAAAAATTTATTTTATTTCATTATTCTTCAAAAATATATAAAACCAACATTTTCACCTGACCTCCTACAACCGATGTTTTTATTTCCATCAAAGAATCCCGACATTGAAGATTCAACGGTGCCCTTGGATTTCAATTTCGAGCACTGGTTCAAAGTATAGAAATTTTCACCCATAGGATTACTGAATGTACCTTCAAAAAAAAGGTTAAAATTCTGTTCTGGAAACAATGAGCCTCATAATCAAGTGCCGTTAGTTTTTGTGGACTCCTAATAATCCAAAATAATTTAATATATATATATGGAATTTCCAGGTCTTTAAAATTTTACCAGATTTGGGATTTTCTTCCCCTAAAGCTACAACAAAACTAGGGGAATAAAGTGGTTATTGAGCACATATATGAGCCTCTTTCTCCCAAGTGCTCTCTTAGAGATTCCTATGCTGCCAACATACTCGCACCAGTGGAATCGACTACCCACGAATGACCCACTCATGTCGATCCTCTATCTCCACCGAGAACTCTACAAACGTTGCCCCATCAACGATGTCCAGCTCTTCCTATTTGACAATGTGCGATGGATAATGCACATACCTACTTAGATGCGACCCACAGAAAAAAATTATACACCCAGTGCATCTCTGGGGGAAGAGATAGAAGGTATGCCACCATGCCTACTTTGCTGAGGATATGTAATGGACCGATGAACCTCAGAGATATATTGTCACCCAGGCCAATCCTTTGTAATCCATGATGGTGTGATACCCAAACTCCTCTTGTAATCTCTTTCACAAGTGAGATGTAAAATGAGGTTCCCAATCTGAGGTGATCATCGATGGCACCTTTTGAATCCTTAAAATCTCTTGTACATGAAGGCAACCCAAGATCTCAACTATTCGCAGCTCTCAGATTGTTAGGAAGGGGGCCAAAATGGTGAGTTGGTCAATGATAACCCAGATCGAACCATGGCCCATGGACGTACATGGTTTCCCTATCACAAAGTCCATATATATACCATCCCATTTCCACTCGGGTACCTCAAGTGGCTGAGCTAATCTTGTGGGTACCAGATACATGGCTTTCACTTGATGACAATTGAGGCATCATTATATGAACTCAACCACTGATATCTTCATCCTTGGCCACTAGTACTGGCGCTGGAGGTCCCGGTACATCTTCACTACTCCTGGATGTACCTCCAATGGGGATGTTTGTAAATACCTCAACACCTCCTCTCATAGTTTCAATGGTACCATAGTGTGTCCTCTAAAGAGAATGACATGTTCCCAACCTTCACAATTTCCATAAGGAGAATGTCCTAAGGATATCTAAGAAAGTCAGCCCTCAAGGTCAATGTCCCCATGTTGTACCGCCCTGACTCACTAAAGGAGTGGGGAGTAATTGTCATTGTCTAGAGGAATTCTTCTCCATCACTATCCATGAAGGATAATTGAAATTCAACTAGCTGCTCTGTCACCTCTCTCAAAAACTATAGACCGGACCTCCTACTGAGTGCATCTCCTACCACCTTCCCCTTCCTTGGAGTATAGACTATATCATAGTCATAGTCTTGGAGAAATTCAAGCCATCATCGATGTCAGAAGTTTATTTCCTTCTTTGAGATGATATATCTAAGAATCCAGTGAGCAAAGTAAATAGTAAACCATTCACCCATCAGGTAGTGTCATCACATCTTCTGCGCAAAGACCACTACTTCTAACTCCATGTCCAGGGTAGAATAGTTTTTCTCATGTTCTCTCAGCTGTCATGAGTCATAGGTGGTCACCACTCGCTCTTGCTCAGGAAACAACCTAATTTGTTCCATGATGCATTGTAGTAGACTATATACCCAAGTCCCTATTTTCCTAGCCACAAGAATGGGGAATTTATCAGTCTCTACCTCAGCTCCTGAAACCATTTTTGGCATCTCTCTGTCCAAACGAAGGGTTGTCCGTTATTTTTCAATGCTGACAAGGGTGTCACAACTCTAGAAAGTTAGGTACGAATCATCTATAATACCCATCCAATCCTAGGAAACTCCTCACCTAGGTCACACTCCTGGGTAGCTCTCAAACAATAACTTCCAATATCTTCACCAGATCCACAGCAACTCCAACCTCTAAGATAACATGCCCTATGAAGTGGAATTCCCATATCCATAACTGGAACGTTGAGAGATATCCATCAGGATGGTGCTCTAAATGTGTATCTGAAACTATATTTAGGTGTCTGGCGTACTCCAACACTGATTCTAAGTATATCAAGATGTCTTCAATGAAGACTACCATGAAGCGATTGATGTAAGGCTATAAGATCATATTCATGAGCCCCATTGACACTGCCGGAGCGTTGGTCACACCAAAGGGAATCACCAAGAACTCATAATGGCCATACAATCATATGAAAGTGGACTTCGATACATCCTTGTCTCATACCAGGAGCTGATGATTTCTAGATTTGAGGACTATCTTTGAAAATCACAGTGAACCATTCAGCTGGTCAAAAAGATCATTAATCCTCGAAAGAGGATACATGTTCTTCACAGTAACCTAATTCAGGCACTGATAGTCCATACAATGCCTTAGACTCCCATTTTCCTTCATGGCAATCAAAATTGGGGATTCCCATAGAGAAACAGTGGGCCTTATGAACCCATTCCTCTACAAGTCCTCCAACTATACATGCAACTCCCAATGCTCTGTCAAAGCCATATGATATGCTTGTGTAGTTATCAGTGTTGTCCTGGGGTACATGTTGATATAGAAGTCTACCTCTCTATGAGGATATAGTTCAAGAACATAATTAGGAAAGAAATCATCGAAATGGTCCTCCACTACAAGATATCTCGGACTCTTCACGTCAACTCCCCTGATGGTAAGGCTAGCCAACTGATTTTTGATCGGCTGCACCCTACTTTGAAAAGATCATCATGTTCTACAAAGGTTCCCTTCTTTCCGGTGGGGGAAAACTAGATCCCATCATCATGGAGACACCGCACTTTGCGCTTAAGACAATCAATATAAGCATGGATCATAGAGAACCAGTCCATACCCAAGATTACATCACAAGGCCTCGACACTGATCCTAGGAGATCCAATCCAAAGCTCTAACATCCTAGAGTAATCTCACACAATCAGAACTAGTGTGTATTCATTGAATCCACTCCCATAGAAATCTCTTATCATATGGATCAAGCTAATGGATCTACAAGAATCTTTGAGCTCCGACTGAGAGTCATGGAAATTAAATTATTACTGTTACACGTGTCTATAAGTACTAAAGATAGGGTGGAGTAGACATATATCGTACCATTAATAATCTCTATAGGACCAGGGTTGTAGGCCTCAGCTTCCTAAAGTTGATATCATTCATGTCCACCTACTCCAGATGGTCAGGTTGGACCACATGGAGGTGGTCACGGTAGAACCTCAAATCTCTGCCCACCGCATGCTGCACGGCCTACTCCTCTTCCACGTTCACTTCCCTACAGACCTTTTTACTCAAATCTCTGAATCTTCCTCATCATTCCCTCAACCATCTGCTAATCATCAGTATGGTGGGTTGTGCAGTCGAGAGCCATGGGTCCGTGCCTGCCGCTTGTGGAAAACAATATTCTCCTTTACTGGCCTACTCTACCTTGGGAGCTCTGCACCTCTGACCCTACATCCTAGGGTTGTCCTCCAGAAGGTCTGATCCAAATCGACCCTTGTGTCATCTTCCTACTACCTGCTACAGCTGACTCCGCTACATGTCATCTGGTGGTGTCTCTCACCATTGGTTCCTGCTCAACTAAGAATCTCTCAACCAATAATGCTCTCTCGAGCACTGCAGCATGCGTCATGATATTGAGTGATATCATTGATGCTCTTATTTACCAATGGATACCCTGATCATCGGTCCATTCCCTGAAGAAATAATCTTGTACTATGTCGATAGAGTAGCATGAGTACAATTAATCTCACTGAGTACTAGGCCAGTGTCAGGATGCTTTGATATAAGTGCAAGTGCTCTTGAATATGCATAGAGCGTTGTGTCACGGGAAATAACTCCACCCTGAAGAGGCTCTCAATGTCCGTTTAGGTGAGGGTCGCCTTATCGTGTAGTTGGGGCGTCAGGCTCCACCATCACCCTTGTGTGCCTTGGAAGATTTTAGCAGCTAGGATCACCATATTCTCATGTAGTGTCCCAACTAAGTGAAAAACATTGGCAACAACATCCATCAAGCCCCCAAATGCAAGGGGATCTATCTCGCCTCGAAACCTCGGAGGCCTTTGACGATAGAACTGAAGCAACATGGTTAGTCGACATTCACTATCCACCAGTGGGGTTAGTGGAAACAGCTTCCCAATGGGTAGTAGTACAGCAGGTGCACCACCTGAAGGTGCTATCGCTGTAAGAGGACCCTGCATCGAATCCTCATCACTTGGTAGACTGTCATCATGAACTATATTCAGAATACAGAATGACTATCTACATGGTGGAATCCTGAAAAGAATTAGGTGAACCACGCTCAATAATTTATACCTTTTGACTAGACTCAAAGATAACAAAAGTAAAAAATTTCCAAAACACTTGAAATCAGTGTTTTCGTGCACCGAGTCAGAAATCAAAATTCATGGTCCTGGTGTATTGATTTGTAGGTCTCCACACAAAGACTAGACTCCCCAAACTGAAAACCACACTCAAAACACATAACAATGTTACTCCATTTAAAATATCAGAGTCCTAGTTATTCAGTAGAATCGAATCCTCTAATACCCTTTGTCAAGACCCATCCCTTAGGGCCAATACCATGACTACCCCTGGCCTGCCTTCCACAGGACAGGGGTTGGTGACTAGAATTGGACAGATATATCCTTGAAAGTGGGAAGGCATTTCATTTAATATTATAAACACATATACAAATAACATTACAAGATTCAAACCACATTGTAAAATTGTAGTAGTGAAAGTGTGTAATGAATATAAAGGGGTCAGAATACAAGACCAACTAAAAAGATACAACAAAAACAGATAACAACACATGATATCTTACACCGGGGATCCCACCTGAAGGGTATGTACAACTCATCTCCACATCTCTCCATGTCAACTAGTCACCGAATTGTACTACCTGATTTTGGCTCCCTGAAGTCTCAGCAAACTTCTCATCATCTACACGAGATACAACAAGGTGAGGGAAAAACTCATGTGGGATTGTGTGTAAAAATATTCAATAGGGACACTGATACCCCATGAAGGTCACAAATAATTCACAAAATGAAAACCATAAAGAATGATCTCAATCACAAAGAACAAAAAAAATACTCAGATCAAACCAGGTATTCAACATAGAGTTCAAGATTAAAGATACTAGTCTTAATCAATATTATTCTATTTAATTAGAATGATTAAAAAAATGATCAATGAAAGAGTTGATCCATTGTCGCAAAACATAGGGTTTTATATCGCTGACAAGTGATTGTTTTCTCTAAGTCTGGTCCTCATTAGGTTGTGCACTACTGATCCACAAAGGGTCGCCAGACAGCTGATCCACATTGGGTAACTATGATATTGATCCACACAGTCTCTCTAGAATGTGGATCCACACATGGTCTCTAGAATGATGATCTACATAGGGACTCTTTGATATTGATCCACACAGGGTCTCTCTTCAATTGACAGTAAGCCACAGGATGCCCCACACGTGGTGCGCTTGAGTTCCATTGTGTATGATCCTCAATATATCTTTCATTCATCAGCTTCCACGACGTTTGAAAATGGAGTAACCCAATGAAACTATATTTTATAGGGGTCCCAAAGCAACAAACGATGTGTCAATCAGACGCCTGATCTGTGAGTTATAATCATTTAGTGCTGATGGACCGGTTGGATTCAAGTTCAATCCAACCAACCCATACTCTAACATTCTCCAAAAGTCAAATGATTTATCTCAAAATCATATTCTTTTTCCAAGCATTCTAGCACTATAGACTGTTTTTCAAACAAACATCTTGGTTGTGAGATATGACCTTTTAAGAATATACGGGCCGAAAATGGTCTGTGTTAGGTCCAACCCGGTTTGGTCATCCCGCCCCCCAGGCCTGGGCCGACTCAACCCAGACTGAGTCGGTTGGGCCGCGGGATCAATCCACAGGGCCACTTCCCAATCCGACTCATTGGGCCGCAGACCGTCCTGGCCCACCGGGCGACTAGGCCTCGTGGCTCGCGCGGTCTTCCAGCCAACTGAACACTACCCTTCCCGAACAAAAATGTCGTTTGGGTTAATCAATCGATGGAACAATGTGGTTCTGCCCTCGTATCAGAAGGACCCACAGGGCGCGGGCCCCCTTTGATGCGGCTTAATGTCATCCTCTTCTCTGCCATGTGTGATGATGTGTCGCCTTCCGCCAATGTGTCCGGCTGAGGGTCGTATTCCCCTACGGACCACCGTGGTGCCTATGAGCACCACCTCCATCCACTGCCGGTGGGAGCTGGCCACCGCTGTTGCCCTCCAACACTAGTGTTGCATCGACGGAACTTTTGTGGGCCACCAAGTGAAATCTAATGGTCTTTTTCCCCTTCCTCGTTCACCTACGGCCCTTTCGGAATGCTGTCATCTCTGCGTGGCTCCAAGATTCAATTAGTTAGAAAATCTGTCCCACGAAGAACACGACAAAAACAAAGCAGCGAAGGTTCATGTCATTTTTATTTGACTCGCGCCCTCTGCTTTAGCATCATATTAGGCATATAATAATTAAATCATAAAAGGTAAAATAAAACAAATTCAACACTATCATTGTTCATCATGCTATTCATGAACGTGGAAAAGAAACAATTTCTCAAGAATTAATACATAAAAACCCCTACCATAGAATCAGAGGAGACATCATGGTTGTGGATGAAGAAACCACACGTGATGAAGCCACCAACTTTCATTGATACCGGATCAGTTCCTCCAAAATTTTCATCAAAGCCTTCATTCTTCATTGGTGGAAGATGTTTCATCACATTATCCGAGGTTCCTCCATTCCGTGTCAAAAACCAAACACCAGGCCTCATTTAAAAATTGGGGAAGGGTGATTAACACATCAAATGATTAATGAGGATCATTAATGAATGTAACTTTTAACTATCAAAGGTGTCGATACAAAGCTAATGAGTCTATCCATTTAATGTCTTGTCAACTCCGTAGTCCCACCACCACTTCTCAACAGTTGGTGGAAGAATAAAATAGCATTTTTATTTTATTTTATTATTCTTAAAAAAATCCATAAAACTAACTTTCTCACCTAACCTCATATGGTTGAAGTCTAGCCTCCCTTAATTGAATTATGACACTGTAGATTCAATGGTGCCCTCAGATTTAAATTTTGAGAACTGGTTCAAATACAGAAATCGGTTCCCACACTTTTACTGAACGTACCATAAAAAAATGTTCCAAATTCTATTCTGGGCACACCGGGCCTTGGAATAAAGTTTCATCAATTTTAGCGGACTCGTAACATTCCGAAATAATTTAAAAAATATTATATTTAATTTCAGGGTCTTTACACTACATCTCTATTAACCAAAAATTTTTATATGGTAAATCACCATGACCACTTATGCTTCAACATTATAGTGGAGGGTTTAATTCTTAAATTGAATAGTAAGACCATTTAACCAGCCTTGAATTATTTATTTTGAATAATGGAGTCATGTGAAGATTTGGTAATCTCCTTATAAATTATATCACCTTCATTAGGTTCCTCTATTAGTTCTTCCATGATACTAAATTCAAGTAGTCTTCATTCTCCATTATCCATATAATCATGATTCCAAACCTTCATAGCCCTAATTTATTTGGTGATTTGTTATAGGTAAGTTTCACATTTTCCAAAAAATAATAAAATAATGAGACATTCCTATAAGGGTTTTTAATAAAGGTATATAATTATTCTATTATTCATCCGACATTAAGGAACAATCCTTCCTTCATATGTAGACAATGTTCTCCACAATTTTCAAAAGTTCTCTATTGGTCACCGTAGCATGTCCACTAGAATATAGATGAAATGAAACTCTTGTTTTATAAACATGGATAAACATTTCCAAAATAAATTAGAACTTTAATTTCATAAAATATGTCACATTTTATATAATGTGATATTTTATAACTCTAAATATAAATAAAAACATTTAACATAATTAATCTCACAATAATAGTTTCTAGGGTGTTCGAATGTGCCCCTACATCAACTCACATTAAATGATTTTCCAAAACAACATGTATTACAAGTATATTTGGATAAAAAAATGGAACCCTAAAATCAAGTCCTTGGTAAAAATATATTCTCAAATCTATAATGACTTTTTTAGGCTCGTGTTTTCTTCCTACAATGCATATCCATTGAAACATATCAAATCAAACCACAAAAATCCCATATACATTGATAAGGGTAGGGAAATAAAAACTGAACCAAATCAGTTCTTGGGTACTCTATTGTTTTCCACGATGACCACCTCATTGTGAAGAGTGATATATATAAATAATAGGTGACATTTCATCCTCTTCTTCCCATATTATCATAACTCAATCAGCATGTCTTCGAAAAAGTAGAATATCATCCCAAAATTAATATTTGAGTATTGGAATAAATTTTTTATTTTACTCAATTTATGATACTTGGGAAAAATTTCTAAAATATAAAAATTTTCATAATTATAAAACTATATTAATTTCCTAGAAACCACAACCAAACTCATTGATTCTATGGATTATGAATTAATTTCCATTTAGTCATTATTTTGAGTATTATAAAATCTATATAGGTTATCATAAACAATATTCAAATCACCCAATTTATCTATAAAATCTATGTAAAATTATTTTATAATGATTATACATAAAATGACTTGTGATTTAAATTCCATATTTTACAATTGAAATAACAATATTAACTAATTTTTAAAGATTATAATCTTTTAACCAATGAGATATTTTCTAAATTTATCAATAGAAAACACAACATAATGTAATTCCTTCCCAATGGATTTTTAATTTGATTTATCCTCATACAACACTAAATAGATAAATACACCAAATGTAGGTTATTCTCTTAAATTTTCACAAAGACAACCCCATTATCCATTTCAATCACTACACTTATTTTTTCACATGGTAACATCATGTTCGAGGTAGGCATGATGGGGGAAGATGTGTGACATTCTTTATGAATATTAAATGATTTAAAATAGTGGTCATCAAAAAGAAAATGGGTATCCTAGACTAGTAATGATAAGAGGATATTTTTAATTTTGGATAAATCCATAATGATCCTCTATTGTAAATTAGAATGCCTAAAAAATATTCCAATACATTTCACATTCATCATAAGGTGTTGGTTTTGACTAATCCCAATCTTAGTGTAATAAACCTATAATCATGTTTAAGATAAATTTCGACCAATAAATATAACATTCATGGACATAAACTATCATTTTATAAGTTAATAAAATGTTTTTTAATATGATTATTCTAAAGACTAACTCTAGATTGTGTTAATAGATCAAAAAATACATTTCCAACAATAGATAAATCACCCATAAATACAATAATTACCCTATCAATAATATCATGGAAAATATTCATCATATTTATTTGAGAAGTGTTTAGTGCACGACACAATCAAAATAGAATTATATGGTTGGAAAATATCCCAAATAGAAAAGTGAATATGGATTTCTATGAGACTTTAGGAGTTAATGGAATTCCGTTATAACCAATATAACCAACAAGAAAATATACTAATTCATTATCATATAACTTATCTAGAATATGATATAGTAATTTAATTGTAATGTGATCCTTTCCTGTTGTATCATTGTGTTTTCTATAGTTTATGAAAACTCTCTATTTACATATTATTCAAGTTTCACATTTTCATTTTTTAAATTGCGATAACTATTAATCCTCCCTTATTGGGAACAACCATAATAGAAATGACCCAAGAACTATGTGAAATAGGAAATATAGTTATATAATATAATAACATAATGATTCCCTCTCTTAGTATCTCATTTATGTTAGGGATAATCCTCCTTAGGAAATATACTATTTGTTCATGGTTTGGGTCCATTTGAATCATATCGATGAAATATTAATGGATGATTCCTTTAATATCAAATACAATCCATCTAAGTGAATATTAAAAGTTATTTAAGCAGTTAACAAATTTATATACTTGATTTTATTAAATCATAGATGATGTGGTCATAGGAAAAGTGTAATAAAAAATTTAAATTGAATATTTCAAATGTAATGTAAGTGAATTAATATTGAAAGGTGGTTTTTCTTGACTGAATGATATAATTTTAAGCACATTTGGCATAGAGTATTTGTGGATTCTTCAGAAAATAGAATTAGAAGTTGTTAAAAATTGCTCCACATTGATTTCAAAGATAGGATTCTCACTAAATTCAAAGTAAAAAAGACATAATGAAAACATTTATTCATCAACCAATTATTAAAAATGATCCATAATTTCACCAAATGTCTCAATACAATTATCCTTCATTTAAACATAATATTAAAAAAAGTTTCTTAAACTAAATTATTTCTCTACAACTCTACCATAACATCTAGAAATTAATATTATAGCATATTAAAATGATCCTAAGGAATCAACATTGTAACAATAAATTATTTATATTTAATATTTTGTTTGTTAATTGTATTAATAACATTAAACACCTCAAATTTATCACCCAATGTAAAAGATAATTTTAATTTTTTATATTTGATTAAATGTAAGATCTCAAAATTCATGGAGATATGATATTAATTATAATTACAGCATTAATACCTTTATTATGGGTAATTAAATATTTACCAAGTGTATGGGGTGGATTTGTGGTGTCTTCAGGGTTCAGGATATGAATAATGGGAGAAAAGTTGTCATCCAGTCCATGTTTCAAGGTCGGCACATAGTTAGTAGTAACCATGTTCCCCAACCATGCATTCATGAATGAGGGGTGTATGGTTTAATAGATCATTAAATAGTAATGGAAAAACTATGTGGATTTTGGTAGATCAATCCAATATGGACATCACTCTATTTTTTAGACAGTGTAGGCTTCCTTGTTAATAGTGAAACTTGGCTCCCCCTCTTGGATAGAAAGAGTCACAAGATTGGCACATAGTTTTGCCAACTGTGCAACCAAATTGTGCACCCCTTTAAAATTTAGTTTTAATCATTTTTCTATCTCATGAATTAAATGTTCTAAATCTATATTTTCCCAAATTATTACCCAAGAATCCCTAGTAATGAACCAAATATTCCTTGACATTCCAAGGATTGATATACCTCATTTCTAATCCATTTAGTGTGACATTATTTTTAATCAAATATTCTGGTGACCATAACACTATGTGTTTCACCTTATTCTAGATTAGAGCATAAATAATTGTTATTCTCCGTCCTAATCCCTATAAACCTATTTTTTCCATCAGATCATAGGTAGGGTCTTAAAAGTGTGTGTATATCCGAATTAGAGGCTAGGTTGAAGAAAGTGTTAATAATAATAAATAAAGATCGGTGGTCAAAATGTTATTTTACATAGTCTTAATGTTGGTTTATGTGTATGTGGTTGTGCTATTGGTTCCTTATTCATGTTATTTAGATTCCCATATTGGGAGATGATAAATTGTTTGGTTTTATGATGAATTCTACCCTTCATGATCCCCATTGCGTGTGTTATATTTTTGAGCGTAGGATCATGTAAGTGAATGATAATTTTAAGGGTTTATGAGATAAAACCAAGGGTAATTATATTTAACATGTTAATACGGGTTTATGGAAGAAAATTCATGAGGTCTTTATTTAAAATTTTAACATGAATTATGAAATTAAATTGATGTAATTATGGTAAGTTGATAATGTTTTATAAGGAGGAATTTGATATAATGCTAATGTTTTAATGAGTCATGTATTGTAAATGGTAAATTTTTTAATGGGTTCAGGTATGAAGATTCTATATGTGGTGATTGAACCATGAATTGTAAATGGAATGTGTGTTCAATGAGAATCATTTGTGAATTGGTATAAAGGGTATGTGATCAAACAAAGCATGTGCACACGTATTGGTGATATGTGTGGGGGTATTGTACATGATAATATATGACCAGGGGTTTTGTTATATTGAGGCTCTAAACCCTATCCCCATTAATGCATGGGTTAGGATGTATGACTAAGGCTCTATTCACTTAAAGGTTTCATGTGATGATAATACCTATACTGAGGATCCCTGGTATTTTTTATTAAGTTATCATGTAATTTAATTCCCCTGTAATGTCAGGAACTTTATTCTTCCCCTTATTTATTGATTTTTGGGAATAGTATGAATTTAAATTGATGAAAATGTGTAACCCATTGAACAAATCATGATAATGGTTTATGTAAACCTTGTTAACTAATGAAACTATGTTTACCATTTGATTATATTGTTTTTATTTAAATTGAATGAAATGCCTACATTTATTTTATATTTCATTGAAATAACCAGTTGTGGCATATTTAGTTATAATAACACCCTTATTGAGCCACCATTAGGTACCCAAGCATGTTTCATGGATGCAGGCATGGACAAGGGAAATTACAACTTTATAGAGGGGTGATTTGAGCATGGGATGTTCATGGATTATGGATCCACACAAAGATTATGGACCCATTTTTGTGATTATTTTGTTTTTTTTCTGTTATGGGGTTTCCTTACACATGTAACAGTATGACATAACACAGAATATTTTATGTTTGGTTTTGTTCTTGTACCCAATATTGGGAATTGGTTGGTATTGAATGTTTCATTTTTATTCCTTATTGTTTCGTTTATTTCACACTTAATATAAAATATATTTATATAATAAAGAGGGTATTGTCTCCATACAAGTTATTCTAGACCATCACCACTAGTCAGCTGCCTTTTATGTATGTGGAGGTGCGGCTGAGGTCATTGGAAGACCCATCTTAGGGAACCAGTTCAGTTGCCCTCATATTGGGGATGTTGGAAAGATATATCATAGGGCTTACATTATGTTATTAATTTATTTGGGAAGGTATAAACTTGGATAGGATGTTCCGGTACTTGAAAATGAGCTTGTTCATATGATTATCTAACCCATGTATGATGGAAAACAAAAGTACCTAGGGTAGGATTATTGTTCTTGATGTGTGTTGTTGTGGTTGAATAATATTTCACAATTTGTAGATTAACTTTTTGTTTAATGTTCCTATTTTAGAGTATTTTGGATCACAAAAGAAATGAAATGAGGTTGTCCATAGATGCGTCATTTTAGGAACCTATGTGACTTGCATCATGGTAAGCACACATGGGAAGGAAATGCATAATGTAAGGGATATAATTCATTTTAATTTTCATTAAAAATTTAATAAGATAGGTGTCTAATAAATATAGTGAAAATGGTTACATGGAAGTAATTTGATGTAATGATTAATGAATTGTTCATAATGAGATTTTATTAATGGTTTAAAATTTTTCTTATAATAAGTTTTAAATATTGGAGGCCTCCAAAAATATAGATATTTGTGTTGTGAAAGTGGAAGTGGGTTAAAAGGGATTCTATTAAATAGTTGTTGGTATGTGATTTTTATTACCTAGGTAGTACTTGGGGTAGTGTTTATAAATAATTATCAGGTTGTGGCATGAGGTTCATGATATTTGGGGATTCATGAATGAAATTACACTATGAATGATCTAGAATTTAATGTAGTGTTTTATGCCTTAATATTTTGTCGGAATTACCTGTTGGGATAATGGTTTATTGTGTATACCAATAATATAATCCATAATTAATTCTTTTCTGAGGGCGATTTTAACATTAAACATTTAATATGGGTTTATTAAAAGTAGTCAATTTATTTTAAGCTAGTATATATGCTTGGGAATGAAAAAAATAGATGTAGATTATTTTAGTTGGAAGACACACAATATGGCTATTCATTAATCTAGTTCACAGTGGAGGCTGATGGTGTTGTTTTCTAAGATGCACCTAGGGGTCAGGATGGAAAAGGGTATATGACCCTCACATGCTTGGAAGTTGATTCCACCCTTCTAAGCTATGTCAAGGAGAAGCAATTTGAGGATCTTAAATTTTTTTCAATGTGGGAAAGCCTTGAAGGTTGGGAGTCATCATCTAGTTGGACTTTTGGTGATGATGATATTGTTTTTGTTTATGGATGTGTGGTACTTCAGACTTTTATGAGGAGAGATTTTATGTTTGTGTTCCGTGATTCAAAGTGGTTGTTCTAACCTAGTTTAATAAAAAAGCATCATGATCTTTGTAGATGGTATTGTTGGATATGGATAAAGAAAGGGGTTGTTGGTGTCACGATGTTATGCTACACCCCATAATAGGTGAAGGTAGAGCATCAAAAATATAGAGGTTTCTGAAAACCATTAACCATTATATAATAGAAATGGGATTATGTGATTATGGATTTTATGGTGGGTATTCTGAGGATTCCTTGGAAGAATTATGTGATCTTGGTAGTAGTATATTAGTGGAGCATGGTGGCATATTTCTTAATGATTTTAGAGACATAGCCATTACACATGTGATGATTCAAATTGTAACATATGTTCCACTATTTGGTAGAACTAGTAGATATCATGAATTTTTGATGGATTTTGGGAAATTATAGTGGTTGGAAACGAGTCTCCTGTAACAGAAGTTAGAATAGGTACAATTTATTTGGAAACAAAAAGAGATGGATTAGAGTAGGCACAGAACGTATAATGATCGACTTCGTCAAACCCTTGAGTATACAATGGGTGTTTGAGTGTTTATTTAGGTGTATCCAAGGTTCTTTCACTGGTTAATTAAAAAATAGGGTAATTTGGCACCTAGGTATGTTAGGTCATTTGAGATTGTGGAGAGGATCAGACGGGTGGCATACCGACTGGCTCTCCCAAAGTGGTACAATGTCATTTAAAATATTTTCAATGTGTCATTGAATTGGAAGTATCCCCATGATCCTTATCATTTGATTAATTTTGATTATGTTGGGATTTATATTGATGCATCATTTGAGGAGAATCATGTTAATATTGTGAATCATAGTGAGAAAATATTGTGGGGAAATATCATACCTTTGGGTTGAGTTTTTGGGAAGTATGGTAATGTTCAGGATGATGATTAGGATATGGATATAGATATGAGGGCACATGTACCTAATATTATCACCTCAGAAACTCACTGAAGCTTGGGAATACGGCTTGAGGATGAGTCATTAAAAGGTGCAGAGGTTATAACATCTCATACTTCATGGAGGCAAGATATAGATTAAAATTATTTTTTGAATAACATTATGATATTTAATTAAATGTTTTATAGATGTATGGTGAGACTTGAGGGTGTCCTAGGGGTTTTGGACATGAATGAAGAGAAAAAAGCATCCATCTTATGCATGTTTCATGGTTTTCGTATGGTTGGTGGAAACCATGTACCCCAATCATGCTTTCTTGGAAGTGGGATTCATAGTTCACGAGACCATTTAATGGGGAAGGGAAACCGTTAGGGCTTGGATAATGCCACCCCTCATGTACATCACATATTTTGTAAAACTGTATGTGTTTCATAGGAAACCTTACAGCTTCCCCCCCTCTTAGGCAGAGGGTGGTTCATGGTTGGTGCATGGTTTTACCAACCGTGGGTCCAAACCATATACCAACTATGTGGGTCGAAACCATGAACCCCATTAAAAGTGAGTTTTTACCACTTCCCCCCTAAAACTATAATAGAAATATCTCAGGACTTCTCACTATTATTACATCTGTATCCCTAGTGGTGAAACAATTCACCCTAGGCTTCCAAATGATAAATATTCCTTGTTTATAAGATATTTGGAGAATAATTTGTTGGGAATTGAATATACTAGTGAGTCTAACACTATTATCTACTCAATTTTCTAGATTAGAGCTCGTGGAAGTGTTATTCTCTTTATGAATCCATAAAAACATATTTTTTCTAGTGGATCATATGTTAGGGTTGGAAGGGTTTTCATAACCAAATAAATGGCTACGGTTATGCGTGCATTAGTAAATTGAAATTTATGTATGTGGTCTACAATTTGTATGCCATAGTTTTTATTTTGGTTTAAGTGTATGTGGTTTTTATATTAGTTCCCTCTTTTTATGATTTTTATATCCGTAGTGAGAGATGATAAATTGGCCGGTTATATGATGAATTGAACCTCTCAAGAACCATGTGGGATGCATTGAGGATGACTAGAGTGGACAAGAGGCCACCCATGGGGTGTACCAGATTAATGAACATTGTATTGGGTAAGTGAATTTTTATTTGAAGGTTTTATGAGATAAGAAACATTATACTTATATTAATAATGTTATCATGGGTTTATGGAAGAAAATGTATGAGATTTATATATATATTTTTGTTAACATAAATAATGAAATGAAATTAATGTAATTGTGATTGATTGATACATGGAATAAGGTCTAATTTCGTATAATGTTAATGTATTAATTAAACAGTAATTATAAATTGTAAATGTGTTAATGGGTTATGGCATATAAATGATTTATGTGTTGATTTAACAGTCAATGATAAATGGTATTTGTGTCCAATGAGTCAAATTTGTGAATTGGTATATGTGATAAGTGATAAAAAATAATGTGATTGTGGATTGGTGTTATGAGAGGGGTATTGTACATAATGATCTATGACAACTAAACCAGTTAGAATGAGGCTCTAAACCCCACCAACATTTATTAATGGTTTTTGAAGTTGGTCTGAGGATCTATGTCTTAAATGGTTGCATGTGATGCTACTACCTAGATCGAGGCACCAAGATAATTGTTATGATGCAATTGTGTAATGTAAATCCCTAGTAATGTAGAGAATTTGCTTCATCCTCTGATGAATTATTTACTTTTTTGAAATATGCTGATGTGAAATTAAAGAAAATTCTTAACCCATTGATTAAATGATGAAATTGGTTTAAGTGAACCTTATTAACTAATATAACCTAATTTACCTTTTTTATCTTTAAATTTATTTAGAACATTCATAAAATATCAATTTAAACTAGATATTTTGTAGGAACTTTGGGTGGTGGCCTACTAAGTTTTACTCACTCCCTTCTTGGGTCTCTATTGGGTACATGAGTGGATTTCAAGGTTTCCAGTCAGGATAGGGGCAAAGGCCCTTTGATAGTGGGGTGATTTTGGTGTGGGATGTGCATGGATGAGGCATCCATACCTAGATTCTGGACCCGATTTGGTTTTTTTTTTTTGTTTACCTTTATTTTGGGGTTTCCTTAGACTTGATACTACATGACATGACATTAAATATTTACCATTTAGTTGTGGGATTATACCCAGTGTTGGTGATCGGTTGGTAATGTATGTACACTTTTTATTGATTATTGTTTTTATTTGATGCTTCATATGTTGTAACATACTTTTATAAATATGGCATGGTGTCCCAACTTGTTCTATTATACCAACAATTCTATTCAGTATCCTTTAGCATACGGGGATGTGCTCATGAGGTCATGTGGAAATCCGGCTCAGGGCACCCGTTTAGTGTCCTTCATGTGGGGGACATTACATTAATTCACATCATAAAGAAAGGAATGAAAATACAATAATTATAAAAACATCATTTTTACACTCAATGTACAAGATTATAAAATATATTGGTATAAAATATTTTCAAATTCCTACAATAAGATTATTTTTCCTACCTATAGGGTGAGTGATGGAATGAACAAAAAATTACAGGTCAAAAGTGGTAAGCTACATCACATATAATCACAACTATTATAATATTTAATAGGGGATCTTATTGGTACATTAACCAAGACCACATAAATAATTATATTGAAATTATTTCCTAATGTTCTAGGAATGAAAAATGTTCCTGGATCAATCATTTTTTATGGGATTTTTTGATGAAAAACAATACACTCTTTAGTGGCACTGAAAATGGAAAAGTCTTCAAGAGTTTTCTTATTTGATTTATTTGAGACTTTAGATTTTATGTATTTTGGATCAAGGATTTAATGAATGTAATATTTAGTTAGATCTTATTTAAAATTCCATGGAACCTTATAAGTTCATGTTTTTTGTATTTTTTATTATATTTTGAAGAAATGGGATGTGTGGAGAATAGTTTTCAAAATAGTGGGTATTCCTTTATCATCCTAACATTGTTTAAAAATTATTTTATAATATATTTCCTTTATATATTCAAGTGATATATATTTATTTAGTGATGTTAAATATTTCAATTTTGATTTTCTTTTTTGGGTAATTCGTGGCATTCATGTTCAATTTCACCCATAATGTGACTTAAAACCATCCTAGTTATTTTATAGGTTCATCCATTGTTTGGAGATTACTTACTATTGTTAAATAAATTAAATTATATCTTGTTTTGACCTCAGTTAAATTTTGAAACTTACATTTTTCTTTTTCCCTGAACTCATTAACCCATTTACTTAAAAGATTGTGCATATTACTCAAGTAATTTCTTCATGAATTTATTTTGGACTCCATGTATGTTTTGAATATATAATCTTGAGTATCCAAAATACTTATAACATGATTTAGAATCCCTTCTATGATGGATTTTATTTTATATGGTTCATCTCTATCTTGATTTAGGATTTTTTTGGGTTATGGTAGAAACCCATTGGAATATTATAGTCTAAACACTCAATGATCTATCCAAAAAAATATTAGGATGGTTTATATATCCTTGATTAAAAGTGTATAAAAAGGATCATCCTTGGGTTACATTTGAGGGCCACATCATACAATGTTGTCATCTTCAAGGGGAAGGTTAGGAATATAAACGTTAGTACATCAGTTATTTTCTTGAACAGGTATACCACAGTGGTTGCATTTATACCTAATTGAGTTTTAATTTTAAATGAAAACAACCTATAAATCGTTTTATTGGAGACTACGTGTTTTTATATTATCGATGTTTTTTCTCCTTGAGAACTTGTGCTGAGAATTTTGTAACAAATTATGGATTTTTTTACATTTAATCTATCCAATCTAAAAATAATCATAATGAAAATTGATTAATAGTTATATTGATTGAAATGTATGATTCCATTGTAAAATATATAATTGTGAAAATATTTTTAATAGTGATAATTAAGATGTTGTCTAAGAAGAATTATAAAATTATCTTATGATTCCTGGATCAAATATCCTTCCCGTTGGAAAAAAAGTTATTTTAAATATAATTTTAAATTTTATTCTCTTATGGTATATTTTCAGGAAAAGGAACTGAAAACATGATTCCTTGTATCAAATATCTCTTAATATAACTGATGAAACTAATTTATATCATATCATTTTAGACAAAATTGGAATTTCTTAAGTTTGTGTTATTAATCTCTAAGTACTGTCATGGGAAATTATTATACCACATTTTAGAAGTCATCAGTGAAGTGATAACAATATTCATTAGACAATAATTTTAATGATGGAATCAATGATAACATAGATTTATTAACCTCATAATTTATATTGTGATTATTGAGCCCAATGAAAGAAGGGTTTGTCAAAAACATAGGATAATAGAATTTTGTAATCCATACCCTCTAAATTCATTCATTTGTATTTTAAATATGATCTTCATTAATATTCTTTTACATATTATTAGTTCTAAATATATTAGATGTTTTTATTTTTTATTTTTAAGAGCTCTCAAGTATCATTAAATATCTAAAATTAAGAGATATTTTTTTTTCAAACATTGATATTTTGTGTATACACAATAGTTTTTTGAATTTATAAAACAATTTACGTAGGATTGAATAGATTTTTTTTATAGTGTTTTTTAGATTATTCACTTATTCCACCCCCATGAAAACATAACCATGGAACATAGTTCTTTGACTATTGTGAGTCATATTTATTGTTATAATTCATTATTCGAGACAAGTGATGTTGTAATTAAGGGTCAGTTCATAGGTAGGGTGTACAAAATGTTGAGTGGTAAAAAACTAAAACCATAATAGAATGAAAAAAACAAATAACTGGGGAAATGAAACCACTAACTAAAAAGAAGTTTAATATGGAAATTAGGTCTGATCAATTGAAGAAAAACTAGGGGTAATTTGACTAGTTGTTGTATCATAAATTTCAAAAAAACATATTAACAACTTTATTTTTCTGAAAATCCCTGTGCATAACAAATCATGTTGAGTATTTTATGTGTGGGAATATAATGAACATATGAATATAAGATAGAAAGAGGCGTGTTATTAGTTTTAGCATGATTATGGAGAGAAATAAACCACCAACATAATCCAATTACCCGAGAATGATTTGGCCAATGACCATTATGGAAATAACAATGATATTCAAATAATCATCCATTCCAAGTATAAAATTCACAAAAAATAGAACATTAAAGTTAATTATGGGGCCAAAGATATTAATCTTGTCTCCTCTATCAATTCAACCATAATCCAATATGAGATTACCCGTCAACGGTGTGTTTACCTAGTACTAGTGATATTGAACTGAACTCAATGATTTATTTTTCAATTGTTGCTTCCCCAATAATCTCTTTTAATGAGGTTTAATTCTCTCATTAATCATAAACGAGGCCTTTTGGTCATAGTCACAACCCTTTGAACATATCTTTTTGTTCGCATACGTTGAACCCTTTAATATTAATATCATTGTACATGTGAAACCAACATGTGATCCCAAACAGAACTTATTTATCCTTGGTTTACAACTCTACATGAAGCGTGAAATTAAATATAGATAGTTTTTACATGGATGGAGGATCTACAAGGACATTATTCTTCGCTAATTTGGTCGAACCATTGGAATGAGAGAAATAATAGAATTTCAAGCAAGAAACAATGATTTGTGGATGATTTTTTGAGGTAGGAATAAGATTATGTAATGTAATAAACATCTAAAATAGAAAACAAATAATTTAATATTTTCTTATGTTTCCACTTTTGAATAATTTTATAAAGGGTTCCGGGCAGTGTGAAATATTTCCTATGTGGAAAATCAGCTACATCAATCATTATGGTATGCAAAAACGTTAGCTACATAGTGAATTCGTCCATGTGATCATTATACACATTTATATACATGACCAATTAGGTACATGTATTTGGATATATGTAATTTCATATCCACGGATTTTGTTTTGTACCAACTTTTAATTTAGAATTTTGTATTTTTAGAATGTTTCTATGTGGAAATTTGGGCACGTTACACCCAATTGAGCTACATAGCTATACATAATTGAAATTTAGATACATGTCCAAATCATGTGTAGACATTCCCCAATTTCGATACCATCATTAGTAAATTTATCCATGTATTAAATCAATAATGATAAAAGTATTAAATTTTTCATTGAAATAAATGAAAGAATCACAATAAGAAAAATTTGGACACAAATTCACCTTTAAAGTATGATTATTATATGGAATTCAAGTACAATCTAATTATTCAATGAATATAATAATATTTAATAATTTTTCAGTTAAATAAAATTTCATTTTCCAAAAAACAATTAATTAATCAGAATATATGTAGTAAAATTTAATAAAATTGGGCCACATCATATATATTGTGCCTAGTTCTCTACCCAACAAGCAACACCACATTACTTACTCATTTAATAAACTTTTATTCCCGAAAATGGATCATGAGGGGCCCTAAAATTTCATTTCATTATTGATATACAATATATATAAATATAACAAGCACCAAGGTTTGATAATTTCATTTCTTTACTAACCCATGTAGTCTTCAAAAGGGAATAACCTCAAAATCCATCATATCTCTTAAATTAAACAATATAATCCACTCTTTCAGGACACCAATCCCTCCAAATTCAACCCAACTAGGAAAGAAATGAAGGGAGAAATATTTTAATGGTAGATTTAAAAGTAGGGATGGAAATGAAAAATCAAGCGGTGAATTATATATATTTTAAAAATTAATAAAAGTTTATACTCTAAGAGCATAAGAATATTGTCCCAAATAAATAATAAATTCAACCATAAATATATAAGAAAAAAATGATAAATGAAAATTCAAGAATATAGAATATAAACATAATAATTTTATTATAATTTGGATCTAAATCATCTTATATGTACTCTTCATAGACCAAACCTAATTTATAGAACCCAGAACGTTAAATCAAATTTGATGATGTGTGAAAATTATTTAAATATTCATTTTTCACATATGGTGGCTTAGACAAATTCCCTTTTATTTTATGGTTTTGAAAAAAATTATTTTTTTTGTAGAAAACCCAACACATGATTTTTATAGGCTTAATCATAACCATGAATTTTACAAGACCAAACTCAACAATTTATTTTATAGGATTAAACCCAACTGCTTGCCTATTTTCAGTTTAGAAATAACCTGTTATTTTACAAGTGAAAAATTACCCTTGTATTTTATAGGTGAATACCTAGCCTAGACATTTGTATGATAATTCCAATTATCTTCAATTTTACAGGTCAAGAGAAACCCAATATTTTATAGGTGCATACCCAACCTATACATTCATAGTATAAGTCTTAACCTCTTATATGTTGTGGTCAATAAATATTCAATATTCTAAGGGTAAAAAATAAACACAAACCCATATAAGAGATATCCTTTCCCCAGATTTTTTATGGGTTAAGTGAAACCTAGTCTACTAAGGTGATTGAATAAAACTAGGATTCTAAACTAACACACTAATCCTATACATAACTTTTATTTGGATCTTATAACCTCATAAAAGATTCACTAAATGTGATGATAAAATACAAAAAAATTATATTAAAAAAATAAAAAGATTTAAACTAGTGAATTATTGTCAATAAAGATATTGTATTTATATCAGGTAGTTCTAAGTCCATTCAAGTTGTTGAAATAATTAATCTTAGGAAACCAAAAGTTTAATTCAATAATATGTTTAATGAATATTAAAAAGGAATTAGTTCCAAACAATGAAGTATGTATGAGTAAAGTAGAGTCAAAAAAATTTGTCTTCACTACATGCCTCAATATTTTCATACACAAAAAATATAATTAAATATTTTATTAAGTTTAAAATTCATGATTCTCCCCCGTATAATCCAACAATAAAATACCCACATTAAAGCAACATTAAATTAGCTTTAATATTGTAAAAAATTCTATACATGTTTTTTTAAATTAAATAAATAATTAATATATTAGTAAATATATACATAAGATTCAATCGTAAATTTATTATAATAATCTCATAATTAATGTTATAATAACATGGCATATTAAAAAAATTAAAAAATCAAATTTTATTTTCATGCATTCGTACGGCTCATGCCGAGTTCCATGATAAAGTTTTCATGTTGTTTTATAATAGAGTGATAATTAGTATCCACATGATTTATCTATTGATATTCAGTAAAAAATACCTGATTTATAGTGAAAAATGTTTAAAACAATTAATTAAATATTTAATAATAAATATTAACATTTATGCGAAACTCCATGATAATATATGTGACTAAGACTACATACTTCATCCAGTTTAATTTTGAATATCACATTTTCCAATATATTATCATGAATATCCATACACTATTAATACCAATTGAATTTCATTTAATTGTTTATAAAACAACATAAAATTTTTTCACATGGAGTTTCAGAAATTAATGGATAACTTTAGAATAAATGTATTTCTTAGAATATTCATAATAAACTTGCAGAAAATAGAAATTTGAAAATTTTATAAAATAGATTGCACAATTCCAAGTTTTGAACATCCTCTAGATACTATATTTAAAGTATAGGTGAATCTTAATAAATATGATATTTTCACATATGTAAATTCATCACATAGGAGAAATATCCTTGCATCATAAATATGTGTTTTACTAAAATTAATGTTACTGAATATACAATGAAACTGAATTTTTCTACGTAATAGAATCTAACTATATCAGTTATTTTCATAAATCCAAATTTACATAATTTAATACCCATATAAACACTCACATAGGATAATTTAAATAGCCAAATTACCATAATCAAATCTTTGTCACTAAATTCACATAAGGGAATTTATGTAGCAGAATTCACATATGAAAATTAACAAAAATGAATTAACAGAAGTCAATTTACATCGATTAATTCAAAAATTCGGAATTAATATTACTAAATTTAGTATATATTAATTAAAAATTGGCCATTTTGACTTAACTGAATTGAAAGTATAGATAAATTCACATAGTTGGATTCAACATAGGTGAATTCATGTAACCAAATTCAATATAGTTGAATTGACCACATAGATTAATTATTCATGTATAAAAATTTTCACATAACTAAATTGATCACATATTTGAATTAAAGAATCTAATAAAATATAAAATTTGGGTATGTGGTTTGGTGGTGTGGGTCCCCTTAAAAATATGTATAAACTATACTGAGTGGTTAAAATTAACATATTTACCTTAGGAACTCAATATAAAAATTTTAGAATAACTTATGAAAAATATAAACATGAAATATCAAGATGAATTTATAAAATAATTAGTGTATATAACCAAAGAGAATCATTCTTTGAATAATACAAAAGAATGAAATTAATGTTACAAAATTACAATTAACAATACCTTTAAATACTTATGTTAAAGTGAATAAAAAATAAATCATTATAATTATCAAAACATAATGTGATTCAATGAAATAATAAAACAAATTATTCTTCATAATTATCAAAACATAAATTGTTTCAAAGATCCTACCAACATTCTCCCCTATTTGAAAAATTAAAAACCAAGTATAATTTCAAAAATTCATCCCCATTTTCAAATTATAAAAAATGTAATGCTTCTTTAGAAAAACTATCTCCTTGAAATTATTATTTTTATCACCCCATTTATATATAAAAGTGTTAAACTACCATATGTATATAGTAAAAAATTTAACCCCCTTTAATTTTAAGCATGCCTAGAAAATGGAAACATATTGACTTCTATAAGAATATTTTTCAAGATATGATAAATTAAAAAAAATAAAAACACTCTTAAATGTGTAATCATCCAAAAAAGTGTGAAGGATCTACAATGAAATCTCCCACTGTTAGAATTGTGATTTGTATATTGTGATATTATTTTAAAATATATTTGAGTAAATTAATGAAACCCTTTTCATACAATAACCATTTATGCAAGATGATAGTTTAATTAATTATTTTATATCATTATTATGTATGAGAAAAATTAAATTAGAAATATAATAAAAAATTAATATAGAAATAAAAATAGTATATTGAAAATCATATTATAGATTACTATAGAGTTCATGAAAATATGAGAAATTAAGCATATAAATAGATTCACACTCCAAATGAATTAATAAATATAATTATCTATGATTATAAAAGACTAAAAATGTTTTTATAAGATGTAAATGAAGTATAAACATAATTTAAGAGCATGATTGTTCATTTATAAACTATTTAAAACAGATTTTATAAATTCACATTTTCACTTGTTGATCATTAATAAATGATTATATTTAAACATAAAACTCATAATCATACCATTTGAAATATTTTTATATGAAATAAAGTACATATTTCATATTTTTATCCAACCAAAACAAAAATGCATATCATTTTAATGTGTTATTGGAATTGAATTAATACAAAAATTATTTTCCATGAAAACAATTAAAATTAAAACTATGTTTTTCTCTTAAATGATGGATTCTTTATACATATCAATTAAAAAATATGAATTTAATATGGAAAAAATCGAACTCAATTATATCTACATTATCCTTACTAAATAGAATATTTGTACAAAAAATTGAATTCCAACATAGATAAACTATTTAAGATACCTTTTAAAAATTTAGGTTTAACTTGATAAATCACATTTAAAATTTAAAATGTGTACATATTTGAATCATAAAAATTAATTGTAAAATTTAACTTTTTTTAGAATTACAAAAAAAATAGTTTTAAAAAAATTGTTAAAAATCTACCAATTAAATATTTAAATATTTCATAAGAAGGGAATAAATTTAAAATTAAAAAAAAATTATTTATCCTTAATTTAAGTTTCATAATTTCTAAAAAATCATGTTCATGTGAATATTATAATTTCAAAAATGATATTAATATATATATTTCATATCTTGATTTGGAAATAAGATTTTGATGATAAAAAATATAAATTCGTATTTAAGAATTTTCAATAACTAATATAACCCAAAAGAATTCCAAATAAAGAATACGATGAAATATAATTAAATTGATGCATTCCATTAAAAATATCAATATGAAATTAATAGAAGTAGTACTTTTTATTAAAATAATTAAAAATCATCTAAAAACATACATTCACATTACAAGGATATAAAAAAATATTTTTTGGTGTATTCAAATATTTTTTGAAGGTAACGAAAAATGATATTAAATTAATTGTAAACAAGAGTTTACAACTAAAATAACATCTTCACTATCAGTATGAAAATGAAAATTCAAAACCATGACATATAAACAAAAAATCATACATTTTTTTTAAAAAATGATAAATATTGAAGTAAATTGTAGCAACCAAAAACAAAACAAGGTATTCTAGCTTATCCAAAATGAAATACAAAAGATTAAATTTCTCATAAAAAAAATTACAAGGATAAAACTATAATGACAAGCGTATTAGAACATACAAATATGAAAATACATATTATGTGGTTATAATTAATGGAATAATTTTACATTAATTAGAATATGTACGTTTCATTACCGACGATGTAGATAGTTTAAATAATTTTTAATTGAAAATGTATTTAGTCATAATATTTCTTTTGTGACCAATACATTCAATGAATTTCAATAACAAATCACACAAATAATGACCATAAGATTAACATTCAAAATAATTAACCAAAAAAATTACAAAAGATTATATTTTCTAAAAGTAATTTTAAACATAGTAGAAAAAAAATAATTATATCAATGTTCAATAATTTTATAATTATATTTCTTAAAATATAAATCACTCAACTGTTCATATTTGAAGAATATTTTTAATAAATTGGACTTTAAAAAATTTTATCTCATTTCTAAATTTATCTAGTTCATTTTTAAAAATTTAATTTTAATTTTTATGAAATAAAAAATCTTCACAAATATTTTCATTTGTGGAAGATTCGATATTTCTTTTATTTTCATTTACCATATCATTTACTTCCTGAATATTTAATATTTCAAAATCAACATTGATAAATTGAAAGGATAAATAATGCTTATTCTCCCAAGGACATTTATATTTTTCTTTCTGTGAAACAAGTATAAAAGTATTTTCTTTTATTTCATATTCATATGAATTAATAATTTCCTTTTCTGTCTTTAGTACATGGATCATCATTTCTATAATTCATAAGAGAATGAAAATCAAAACTAAAATCACTATTTTTAATTATACATGTATCAAATATATATTTCTATTTATTATATCATATGAACAAAGATATCTAGAAAAACAATATGGTTGTGAATATGTAAACATGCAATATTTTTCAATAAATGAAACATTATCAGCATCCTTTGGAAATTAAACATTATTGAATGTGATTTCAAATGAACATTATGTAGTCAAAAATTAATTTTATTTCTTCCTGAACAGACAATAATTTTTTAGGTTTGAAAAATTGGATAAAATATATAATTTCATCCTATAACCACAAAAAAATAATATATGTACAATCTCTATTCAAATATCAATTTCGTTTATTGAAATCTCCATCATGAAAATTGAGAGTATCTTTTTTATGTCCAGACACTCCATTTTCATGGGTCAAGAATTTATATATTTTTATATAATAGATTCAAGAGATTCTACTTCATCAAATGTAGGTGTTTCAATATATTTACAAATTTCATGAGTAGTGATGTAACTACAAATATTGTGAAATTTATTTTCATCAAAACAAAAATAATGAATATTCATTCCCTTATAATTATGATCGTATTTCAAATAATCCAATCCATCAAATTCAATTTGATAAAATTTAGTACAAACATAATATTTAATCAAAATATACCCAAATAGAATGTTGATCCTATATTTATAGAATTCTATCTAGTTCAACTATTTATCAAACTTAGTACTATCTAAATATAGTGTTAATTTAACATTCAATCAATTTTTTTTTCATAATTCACCTATAATTGAAAAAGACTTTCATATAATCGTCTAAATAACTAAGGTAAAATTTTCTCACAACTAATAAAAACATTCAAATGTAGCACAATATTTATTAAATATCTAAAATAAAATAAAAATTTTATTAGGTAATAAAAAATTAACATACAAACCAATCATTAAATAGAAGACTCTGATACAAATTTTTAGGTCTCGAAGTAGTAATGGAAATAGGAAAGAGGGGTGCGAATTGTATTTAGTTTAAAATATTATTTAAGTTTAAACCTTAATAGAAGAGATTTAATGGTTTATATATTAAACTATTAGACCAAAAATATATATGAAAAATAAGGGGAATAGAAAATAACTGAATGTAAAAGATAAATTCATAAATTTTAAATTTGTTCTGATTTGAATGATCTCACACCTACTCATTACACACCAACCAAGTGTATGTATTACACTATGGTGTATAACTTTTAAAGGTGAATTTCAACTATATACATTTGTCTTTTTTACACATAGTTACATAACCTAATTGTGATTTATTTTATAGGTTTATAAAAAACAACACCTTTTATAGAATAATACCCAACCATGACATTTATGGGAACAATTATGGCATTGACATTTATAGGCTCAATCCAAACCTAGAAATTTACAGTGTCAATCACAATGTCACTTATTTTTCCCACATAGATAGAACCCAATATTTTATATGTGAGTCACTGAACCATATGTTTATAGGTTCAGACCAAAACTCTATAATCGTAGGTTAAGTCCTAACAACTTTTATGTTAAAGGTCAGTATAAAAACATTATTTTATAGAAACCTACCTAAAATAGAGTTTTAGAGGCTACGCCAAAACCTCATCTATGTTCTTGATAAAGAGAAAAATAGTATTTTATAGGTATAAAAACGAACTAGAATATCATAGGTTAAGTCATAAAAAATTCATTTTTCTGGGTCAATTGAAAATCAATATTTTAAGGGTATAGACTAATCCTAGACTCTTATAGGTGTGGTCATTTCCCTGAAATTTTTTATCTTAATCGAAAACAAATATTCATATGGGAATATAGAAAACGAAGTCTTGTTAGGGGAAATAATAAATAGAAATTTACCTTTTTTTAGTATAGTATAACCCAATAAAAGACACACTAAGTTGATAGAAATAAGAAAAAATTACATAATAAACAAATAATAAAATGATTTTACCCAATGTATTATAGTTGATGAAGATACCAAAACATATATATGGTAACTCAAAGGCCACTAATGATATTGAAACAATGAAGCTCAGGAAACTGGTTGTATACATCATCAATCATTTGAATGATGAAGCATCATGAAATAGTTGTAAAATATGTATCGTGTAGGAGTAATGTAGAGTCACATCAATATTTCTACTTTATTTGCATCAGTATTTATATAAACCAAAATAAAAATATCTATTTTATTCATTTTAAAATTGATAATAATATTTCATAAATTTGAACAAAAATATCTTCATGTAGAATAATGATTTAATTAGATTCAATATAGAGTAAATATGAAAACCATTCTATGCCAAAAAAATTATTAGAAAAGTAAATAAACAATTAATATAGGAGTAAAAACATCCATGAGAGTTGATCATAAATTCTTAATAATACTCTCATAATTCAATCAAAAAAATCACTTCATATTTAACATCAATTCAAATTTGAATATTAAATTTTCATATATTTATATATCTCATGATTATATATCAGATAAATGTAAGACATGTATTTTTTTGAAAAGATATTTAATTAAAATCCACATGAGTTCTATATCAATATTCTATAAAATAGAATACTTCTTTTATTGTTAATAAAGATTATAATTATTAATAGAAATGTTATAAATAAATATTAATAACCTTTTCAAACTCCTAGATCATATACTAGACTGACTCTTCATAATTTTTCAACATTAATTATGAATATAAAATTTTCAAAAATATGAATGTGAATTTCTATACAGATTTAATTCCATATAAATATCATTTAATTATTTTAAAAACAATATTAAACATAATATCATGGAATCTAAATAATTAAAGACGTGTTTTAGAAAAAATATAATAAATTAATAATATTCACAATAAACATACACAAATATAAATATAAAAATAATTCATAAACATATATCATAATTCTAGGGTCAGAAAATCATATAGAAACTTGCAAGTCCACATAAGTGAATTTGATCATGTCAGTAATTTTCCAGTAAGTGAGTTAATCACATAGGAAAAATATCCACGTAATTGAAATGTATACATAACCGAAATTTATGTATCCAAATAGACCACATAATTATATTTTACCATATAAGAAAATAAATCTACATAGAATATTTTCCAATTGTAAAATTCACATAACTAGATTCATTTATACGAATTCACATTTTTGAAATCGGGTAACCGAATCCATGGATGACAATTCACATAGCTAAATTCATGTTAGTGAATTAATGTAGCTAAATTTAAGTAAGTGAATCGTCATAGCTAAATTCACATCCGTAAATTGACATAGCTAGATTTTATGTAGATAAATTCATCAAGTAGAATTCCAATTATCCAAATTCATGTCATGAAATTTGACATAGAAGATTTCATGTATCCGAATTCAATGTAATTGAAATTAACACTTATCTAAATTTTTTATATATCTGAATTTTTCACATAATATAATTGTACACGTACCCAAATTTTTCACAATGAGGAATTGATCACATAACTAAATTATAGATGTTAATAAAATCTATAAAACTCTCTGTGTTTTTCTGTCATGTGGTTTGGTTACACTGGAATAATAAAAAAATATCCAAATGAAATTTAATGGTCATAAAAGACATATTTATTGATGAAAATCAATATAAAATGTATGGAAAATGTAATAATCATTCAAAAAATGAATGATCAAGATAAATTAAGTAGAAAATACATAGATATAACCAATTTTAATCATTCTTTAAACAATATATAAGATATAAATAATATTTACAAAATTAAAAGTATTATAACTTTTAAATACTTATATTAAAAAATTTAAGACATGTAAAACATTTTAATTATATGAACATAATCTGATTGATGGAGAGAATAAAATAAAAAATGCTTCATAATTATAAAAACATAATTCTGTTTAATTACACTAAAAAAATAACCCCTGAGTCCCCCTCTAGTAGGCCCCGGGTAGGCTACTAGCATCAAGGGTATAAGGAAAGTCACACATAGGAGAGGGATTACCCTAAAGGGAAAAGGAAGAATTGTGAGATAGGATAATGGCCACAAAAAAACCCCTTCCCATAAAATGAAATTAGTAGTAGACCATCCTATAATAAATGAATCAAAATAGACAATAACTTATAAATGTCTCCAAGAAAGGTGTCAAATGACAATCCAACTATACAAACACAATAGAAATATAATGCCCATGATAGTACTATCCATCTTAGTCACCAAATTTAACCACAAAACTAGAAAAATGATTTATATTAACATATCATGAGCATTAAATGTATACATAGTAGGATTATACTTAAGGTCACTCACGCATATGTTAAAGGAGTGTACTAATTCACTAGTAAACAAACAAAATGACCAACAAGAACCTAACAATGTTATCTGTCCATTATTATCCTCACCGTGTAACTATTACAAAATAATGCATCAAATTATAATAAAATATCAAAAAAATAATAATAAATGATTCAATGTATCAACATCCCAACAATTTTTTCGTTCTGATGCCCCAATGTAAAATGTCTTGTGCACTTATCCCTCCCTTGTCATAACATCAAATACACATCCATTTATGATAATGGATGGGATGAATACCTACCTACAACAACCTTCCACATGGATTAAAATCCAATGTTGAAATTAGTCAACACTGACCTCCAAACCACATCACAATCATGTGTAGCAGGATATCATAATCACAAAGGATATCATCTTCTTTCCCTTATACCAAGAATGAAATCCCACAAAATATCATATCCTCATAATCAGATGTATTCTTTTACACTAGTCATTAACATAAAAAATAATCACCAACATTGGCCTTCATTATAACTATTATATATTTAAGAGAATGCAATAGGGAGTAGCTATCCATCCATATAACCACCATCATATATATTTTGAAAAACACTCAAAACCCATAAATATGGTTGTTGTTAACGTTATCCAACTAAGGTGGGGTATGTAAAGATAATGGAGAAATAAATATCACACAACACTAAACCAATATGTTCACATAAAAAATCCACTAGCACAGCCCATACAACAACCATAATATCTCACATACTCTATCATCAATCACTACAATAAAAAATCCAACATATCACAAAACAATCCACACAATGAAACATTTTTTTTCATTTTAAATTTAAATAATTCCTAGATTAACTATTTTCCAACAACCATTAATTTATTGATCCACTAATTACATATTTAATATATCATATTAACTATAACATCCTACTCAATATAATAATTTTCATTGCATTTCTTCACTCCAATGAAACTACATCCACAAAATACAAAATAATACATCAACCTTACACCAACGATCACCACATATCAAGAAAATATATCAGTATAGCCACACATTATTTCCAAAAATACCATAAATCATATCCACTTCACATCATCCCATATCACATCATGTTCCAACCAACCAGGGATTCACGGCCCAACACATTATTTTTTAAAACTCAGTCACCACCATAACTGAATCATTTTTCAAAAGATCCGAAGACAAAACAAAAGGAAAACCCATGAAAAAACAAAAACCCTTAGCCTCAAATTCATCTTCCATAATCCTTATATTGTTATATTAAAAATGGAATTTCATCATATTATTTCAGTAGTTTCATGGATTTTCTAAAAAAATCTTTAATTTCATTGGAAACTAGTTCATTATCCATATATAATTGTTATCCTTTAATGTGTGGTTATGCTGAAGTAATAACCATAAAATGGTTGATACATAATAATAAATACAAAACATACAAGCACCCCAATAGACATGATTTTAACAAGAAAACACATATTTATATACCACATAAAAATATAAAATAATAAGTAAACACATGAAAGAACACTTATCACACATTAATTGAATATTTAATAAAAAAATATCTATTTATGTCAACTCACACATCCATCAAAAGTGATAATTTATTTTAAATTTGAATAGATTCAAATAATAGGAGATAATGACAATCCCATACCTTGATTAATGATTCAAGAAAAACAGAAATTGTAATAGAAAATTAGACGACCAAACTAAAACAATATTGATGGGAAAATAACTAGAATATATCTATAGTATGGCACTATGGTAACGTATTTGATAAATGACAAAAATAGAGCCACACCCTTCAGCTATCCTCAAGAATGGGTGGAAGGCAATTAAATAGGAAAAATAAGAGATGTGATCATACATTGATTCAGTGGACTTCATTCCAATGATTCAAGGGGATATAATTTTCAATGTAATAGATTCATATAATTAAGGAGTCCTAGAGTTTGTCTAGGGATCAAAGGGGAAATAAATAATTCTAACCAATGTAGATTCAACCTCCACTTTAATGGTGAAATTCATTAGAATCAACCATGGAATGCTAAATTCTCAAAATTATCTTGGATGATTCAGTCAATGATTGATATAGAATTAAAGTTTAACCCCCTCCCAATCCAAAAAAATATATAAACTATTTTTACCAACCCTATGGCGTTGAATACGATGAGGTATAATCATATTCAGCTCCTCTGAGGCCCACCAAAACCACCTACAATGATGTAGAACCAATCACATGGTCATTTATTCCACAACTCACAGATTACCATGATATGGTGAGATCCATCTCCCCATGTTACACTAGAGGTACTCCAAAACATGATTCATCAACCTAATTGTTACATTTTTTTCATTATATTCATATAATATATAAGCTGTTTTATCATAAGTGATCATTAAAATATTTAATGATAACATTTATTTAAATACATCATCTCAAGATGTGAAATTTGATAAAATGTGAGTTTAATGTTAAGGAAATTAAATGAAATCACTATGATATAACATTTCTCATTATATGTCCATAAAATATCCCATAATGTGGTAAATGATATCATGGAATATGATATGAGGAATTTTTTATGCATAGAAATTTTAATATATTTCTGTCACTAAAGCAATATTGTTTTTATGAAAATTTATAAATAACTTGTGAAATAATATCTAACACTATTTTGTATGAACTATCATGAACTGTATCATTTTTTGAAAACACTTTTCAGTTTCATTAAATCATATTTCACATTGAAATTTTTAACCTAAACCATATTTTTGAGGAAATAGAATATCATATATTGTGATATAAACTATTATTTATATAATATATAGTATGTGTGTTGTTGAATATGCTCTGAATATATATATAAATGGTATATTTAATTACATGAATTTTATGCATGTACTATAATTTATTAAATAGACATGGTAAAAAATAAAATTATTTATTTTATATATATTTCTTTATCCATATTTGTTTTCTTATTAGTTGCAATCCATTATTAATGGATTAATTGGCCTTTCTAGTCATTAAATACTGTAAATATAATTTTGGTAATAAATATATATATAGATACGTTAATATGTATTATGAGTATTCATTTAAGGAAACACATCATGGATTCATATATTAAGGGATGAGATTCATACCATTGAGAATAAGAAATCGTGAGAAATCCACTCATTTTAATATTCATTTTATACTAATGTTCATCATATAAGATGAATTCACTAGCACCCCTTTAGTATTTAGGTATCCTTGCGATATGATTATGGATCCATTGGGTACTTTACCACCCCCCCCCCCTCAGAGGAAGGATGCATTTCATCATTACATTATGAACTTCAACAAGAATTCTTTGTCGTTAATAAAGAAGAAGACTGCTACCATTAGAAATTTTCAGGTACACTATTTGTGCAGTTTATTTATGTGTTGATTCTCAAGGAAATTTTTTTATGTATTTGGGTAATCATTCAATGTATAAATTCTTATAATGATCTTATAAAATCCATTAGTAGTATGAGAGAATAGTTTTCTTTGATGAATCAACAAGTTTATTGGTTTATGAAAAATTAGTATTAAATTTAAAATGAGATTTTCAAGCCTAACAAAAAAATATCAAATGATTATAAATATTACACTTGTTTACGAAAATATATAAATTAATTATTTTAATTAGAGTAATTATAATTTTAATTAAATTATATTATTTATAATTTTTTTTGTGAATAATGTAAAATGTATTTTCAAATATTTATATTAATTTCAAAAATTATTTTTTAAATTATTTACCTATAAATTTTTTTGGTTAATTGATAAATATTTTTTAATTTCTTTTTTAAATATGAAATGGCATGATTTATGATATAAAAACAAAAGGATTATTTAAAAATCATAAAAGGTGATTATAAATAGTTTTTAAATTCTATCATATATATTATTTATGTTACATGAAACTATTTATATAATAGATATTGAATTATGAAATATATATTATTCATGAAATATTATATAAATGATATTTAATATTTTATTTTTTAAGGAATCACATTTAAAATAATATAATTTTTTTCTATTCTTACTAATTTATAATATGTTTATAATTATCATTTATTTACGAATAGTTCATTAATGTTTATCTCATGATTAAATATTTTAATTGTTCATTTATTTAAAGGTTATTCCCTATATTATTCAATGTTATAATTTTTTTTATTATTAATAACTATATTCTAAAATCTATAGGATAAATTTATTCTATGATATATATTTTCATATCATTCTATTTTTGACATTATAAAATTTAGCTTTCATTTTCCTTAACCTCGATTTTTAATTTTATTTATGTTCATCAGTGTAGTTGTTGGGAATAATTTTTGAAAGTCAGGTATTAAAAAATAAATGAATTTAATACTCACTTGATTAAATTCTCCCCTGATAGGGAACTTTGGGTCAGTCCAACTAATTTCATGGATGTGTTCCTTAGCTAGGAAAGTGAATGTGGTTTGCTATCTATCACTCTAAAATTACTCAATTAGTGTTTTTCAATATCATATAACTCTATTCTTTTAAATGAAGTGTTCATGTACCTTATAAATATGATGAATTTATATATTTATGAGTATACATGACTTTTGTTTTGATTGATTAATACAAACTTGTGGGTTGTGTAAAGTGTAACAAATTAATATAGCATGAACATTTTAATTTGGTGGTTGGAATAGGGATTCAAAAACAAAATCACTAGAATCATGCATAAAAAAGTAATATGTTTTGAGAAGATAATGATTACATATTTTGTAATAGTCATGAATTTAATATGTATTTTATTTATATTAATTATCTGAGATATTAATTGAAAACCCCCAAATGCTATGTCTGAGATTCCATCCAAATAAACACTTATCAAGGCCTCAAGCATTCAATTGGGTATTATCGAGCTCAGCATGAGTACCAGTGGATTATCTTATGTAATTCAATCATGCCATGATTAACTCATGTTTATCATGTTGTGTGTTTTTGATCTTAGCATTATTATCCATTTATTATCCTTAGTTTTTTTATTCATGTTGTTTTCATTAAGTTATACTCAATGGGAATCCCTTACTTTTAAGATACTAGAGGAATAAAATTGAGTGTATCCATAGTGATGGATTTGGAAATATAGTTACCCACACAACTATCAATTAATAAATAATTTTTTTTGGAATCTCATATCCATGATTTTATTTTGAATTAACAATTTTTTTATTTTATTTTTTGTATTCATTTTGTGGTATTATCATGTGTTTTTGGTGAAAATGGTTATATTGGGCACGACAGTAGGTGGGTCAAAAATAGATCATGGTTAGAAGAAATCATGCACCCTACACTAGGTATGTGTGTGGTCACATTCTATTTTGGATAGTGGTGACCAAACGGTTGGCAGACAGTTTTGAAAACCATGTTTGAAAACTATGGGGCTTGTTCCTCTTTGTTGTTGAGGGGTTCTCTGTTGCAGCATGGTTTGGAAAATTGTGCATGAAACCCATTTGACTTCTCTATGTCGTTAATTATAATAAAATTACCTATTTTCCCTCTTCTATTTCAACTCCAATTCTCATCCCATGCTCCCTATTCGGTATTTGTATCCATTGGAGCTTCCTCCATGATTTATTGGACCAATTAAAACTCAAATTTTAGGTTTTTTTGAACCTGATTCTCCCAGGAAACATTAAGTAATTAATTTCCCCAAGATTTCTCCCTCTATATAGGCTTCATGTTCACATCATCCTAATTTCCAATTTTCCATAAGGCTATTTGACCTAAATAGGGTTTGATCTTTTATGTGGGATAACATCCTAATGATTGTTGTTTGATTTTCAATATAGTGTATTATGTTGGATTGAATGTGGGTTCACAGTAATTTTCAGAAGCTTCCATGTGTGAGTTAGTTGGTTACATAATTTTACATAATTGGATGATTTTGATATGCATTCTTTTTTGTTTTAATGTGTTATATGAATTGTTTTTTTTTGTGCTTTGAATAATTTTTTGGAAGGGTATTGAGATACATGTGCAATAAATGTAGATTTTATAGAAGAAATTTTTTATAATTTTTGTTTAAGTCATTGTCGTGCTTCTTGAATTTTTTCTATGTGTTGGGGTGAATGGTGAAATTTTGGTTTACAAAAATATTTAAGAGCAATAAAATGTTCAAAGGGGGTTTTCCATGGGAAATGGGTTTTTGTTGCAAGTTGTGTTCATTAATATGAACCATTATTGGGTCTTTTAATTTTTTAGGTTATGTTAAGAAATTTATGAAATGGTTTTTATGTGAGTATGGATTTAAAATGGGGGTTTCTAATGGAAATGGTTGAGTTACATTTGCGATATTTTTATTGTGTTTCCAAATGGGGTTCATAAATTTTACATGTGGTACAAAATGTAATTTCCAATGGTTTCGGTGTGTATGGGTAAAATAAAAATTGGTTTTTTTATAGAAAATGGTTGTTTCCATGTGTATTTTGATCATTGCATCAATTCAAAAATATTAAAGATGTGATTCCCTTATTTCCATATAATGCGTGGCATGTGTATGTGATTTTGTTGATAAATGATATATGTAAATTGTAATTTGAGCATAAATGTGATCCCATGTTTCTTGGTGGGAAAACTAGAACAATTATACTGGTTGATTTCAAAGAAGATAAGGCCCATATTCATCTTGTTGGTTTGAAAATTACCTCCCTTACTAAATATGGGATATGATATAAGACCACTTGAATTTAGGGATGTGATCTCCTCTAGTGAATCAGTCAATGGACCACAATTGATATTAGATTTTTATTTGGATACCACTTGATACTTTTTATGGGATCCCCTCTAGTGGCTCATGCTTGGGAACGTTGTTGGTAGTTGAGTTGGAGAATTTTGATCACCAGAGTATGAGGGTCATAGATTCCTACTTGTTCTAGTTAAATTTAGGGATTTTCCCATTGTTTGTTCATGTAACATGATTCTTTTGTGATGTGGTGGTTTATGTCAACATTTAACAGACCTTTTTTACATTTTTATTTCATGAAATCATATGTGTGAAAAAGTATTTTTCATAAAAAATAATTTCATGAGAATATTTTCCATAATTTTTTATAGGAAAAAATTAAAATATTTTTAATGAATTATTCACATTGATTTGTCTTCTAATGTTATATCATGGATTATTTTCTTTGGATGGAATCCTATTCAACTTTGGATCACACCATACATACACCTATGGGTGTTTGTAAACTTTGTTATGTATGACCAAGGTTAAGGAAAGATGTATCATGGTGATCGTGGATATAGTTTCTATTGTTCCACTTCTTTAAGGTGTTGATATTTGTGTATTGAGGGTGTTTTTATTTTTTAATGGAGGTTTTTGGGATTTTTTTTGTAGTTTGCATTTAATTTTAGTAATTTTAGTTTTGATAAATGTTTTATACTTTTAAAAGGAAAATTATTGTACTTCATTTGGTTATGTTAAGAAGTTATGGAGGTACTTATTTCAATTTGTTTTTTATTGTTATATAAATGGGTTAAATCATTAACATAATATATTTTAAAACCCATTCACTTGTTATATTCCCATGGGGATTGGAATCTCCCTTGGAGCCATTCCACATATTGGGTCAGTATCGGGTTGGATGACACTCTTTCTTGATTCATGAAAATATGGTGTTAGATCATGGAACACTCTTTTGGTTCATGTTTTTTTGGATGAATTAGGATATAATGGAGTGTAGATTCATGGGGCTTGAGTTTTGGGTTTCATGTAGAGTTTCAGAGTAGCACACATCATGACCGACCTTGATTCACCATGGGATGTTGGAAAATTTGGTTTGACATCTCTTCTAGTTGGGATGTACTGGTTGCAAACTATATATGGACACTGCATGGTGGAGAGTGGTTTGGTTCGATTTTTATTATGAAGGATTTTGTTTTGTTTTGATTTATGTAAGTGTTTGAGATTTTTTGTTACTACTAAAAATTTTCAGAATGATTATATTTATGATTTTATATTTGGTTATTTCTTGTGTAGGAAAATGCCTCCCTATAGACTTCTTTTGAAACTGCCGGAATAGGCTAGATATATTTCTACCTTATCAATTGATTGTAGGTTAGTGTAATTATTCATTTGTGATATCAAATTTTTATGTCAAGGAACAGAAATTGGTTTTCTCAGGTCAGAGAAACCAAACCTGGTATTGAAAATTTTAACATTCAAGAGTTTATTAAGAACAACCCTCCTTCTTTATGAGGTTTTACAAAACCTATAGAAGTAGAGGAGTGGATTGAGAAAAAAATAGGGGATGTTCAATATTTTTTACATTTCTAACATAGTTAGGGAAAATGAGGATAGTTTATCTTGGAAGTTCCATGTTGGATGTGGTGGGAATCGGTAATTCATGGTAGAATAAATTATTATGTGAGTTGGAACGAATTCAAGGATGTATTAAATGAATAATTTCATATGATATTTTGGAATTCTCTAGGTCCCATGAGGTTTTAGAAATTATCTAGGGAGACCGAACCATGATTGACTATTCCAACCACTTTGCGAAGCTAGTTTTTTATGCACCCAAGATCATTTACAATGAACAGCTGATGGATCCGATGATTGAGGTGGGGTTGCAGCTAGAGATCTGATCTTAGGCCTTCTTGTTCAAGATGAAGACGTGTGATGATTTGGTTGATCATTCTATGATGGTGGTGATTTGTCAAAGATTATAGAGAGTTTTCTTTGGTTTCGGGTCCATGATGGGTATTTTTAGTTCATCTAAGAGGAAGATGAAGAAGGTTGAGTAGAGGAAAGAGAGAGGTGGTAGTTTAGGCCATGCTTCCTGGTTTTCTTTATCCATGTATTTAGATGCTAGTTTAGTTTTATGTTTTTAGTGTGGGAACATAGAAATCATATGGTATTCATGATCATATACACCTAGAACATCCCATCAGTGCGATGATATGGGGAACTTGCGACAATTTTTAATAGTATCACTCCATTGTTACAGTGGTGGAAGATATATGGATTCTATATAGATATCAACTTAGATGGAACTATCCAATATCATGAGATCTTGGTTTGGATGTCTTGGAAGAAGGTTTTGATCATCATTTGGGAAGATTTAGTTCATGGAAGATATATAGGGATATGGTCGTTCTAAAGTTTAGGTTGAGATAAAGAAACATCATGTGGTGGATCAGGCACTAGTGAAATTAAATGTGGGGCCTGTGACTGTTTGAGGTACCATTTTATTACATTAACATTAAATTTTTTTATATTTGATATGGGTGCCTCTATTTCATTTATTTATTTTTGTCTTGTGGACGTGTCAAAGTTACCAATTGATATTATGTCTAATGGGATGGATTTTGTATTGTCTCTTGGTAAGAAGCGAGAGCAGGGTTTCAGGTGTCTATAGTTCCTTGAAATAATGTCACGGGTCAAGTTAGAATGAGATTTTATGGTTTTAATGATGAAATTATTTGAATTGTTCTTTTTAATGGATTTAATTGTGAATTTTCATGTGAACATCGATTTTTATCGTCATCAAGTAGGATTTGTGGTGTCTAATAGATGTGCCCGGTTTTTTTGGGTGAATGGGATCATCAACCTGGGGGTACTTTACCTCTACTTTCAAAATCCGGAAATATCTTTATCATATCTCATCGCTCACTTTTTAGAATGATGATGGTTCTCTTAAGAGTGGATTACCTCTTCTGGTGGTTTATTTCACTATGGGTTTTTCAAAGGATTTATCGGGTTTTCCACTAGAGTAGATTGGGGAGTTCACCATCGATTTGGAATTAGGGAAAGAAATAATATCTCTTCCCACACACAATTTATCCCCCACCCAGTTGAGGGAATTAAATATACAACATTACAATTTAGAATCCAAATGATCCATTCGCCTGAGAGTCTCACCATGGGATACCCAAGTTCTATTTGTGATTAAGGATGATATATCTCCCCATTTTTGAATTTATTAGGGAATGTTGAGTAAAATCACAATCAAGAACAAACACCATTTACATCTTTTGGATGTGATTTTAGATAATATGAAGTGGAAATATGGTTTTACAAAATTGATTTATGATTTAGGTATCACCGTGTCATATTTATAACGACAGATGTTCTTAAAAAAGCCTTCTTATGTAGGTGGGGAAATTTTGAGAAATATGTCATTCTATATAGGTTGATGAATTCTCTAATGGTCTTAATTATGCCTAATAATAGGGTGTTCAACTAGTTTCTCATTTCATTTTTCTTGGTATTTTTGGATGGCCTCCAAGTTTATTCTGGGATTAAAGAGGATCATTAGATGGATTTGATAATTGTTCTAGGAACTTTTGAGGATCATAATCTCTATGCTAGGTTCTGTAATTGATCCTTCTGGATTATCGATGTGAATTTTCTGGACCATGTGATTTTAGAACCTGGGGTTTTGGCAGACATTAAGAATATCAATGCATTTATTTCATGGGTATAATAAAAATATATTTTTTATATTATGATATTTTTGGGCCTAGAGGGTATGGCAGTTTGTTAAAGGTATCCATCATCTTGTGTCATCCATTAATGCACTTAACTAGAAATGGGTATTGTTTTAATGGATTCTAGAGTGATAATCATCCTTTTAGGAGATAAAATGGAGGTTGACCACTAACCTTGTTTTGATCAACCAAGAACCTAGAATGTGATTTGTGGTCTACTATGATGCCTCGGGTATGGGTATTGGATGTGGGATGATTCATTATGTCCATGATGTGTCTTATGGTTCATTCCAACTCTGACTACATGAAAATAATTACCCAACCCATGATCAATATTTAGTAGTAGGGATTCATTCCTTGAAGACATCACTACATTATCTCATTGGGGAAAATTTTATGGTTTATTTTGATCATATGATACTGGCCTACATTTTCATCCCCAAAAAAATGAATTTGAGACAATGTCATTGGGTTGAGTACCTTCATGTGTTCAATTTTGATATCATCTATACCCCATGAAAATGAATTGTTTTGAAAGATGACTTGAGCAAGAAAGTATCAATGAAAGCTTTAATAGAGTCTAGTGATGAGTGGAAATTGATGGGTATTTTTTCCCAGATGATTCTTGAGACTAAGTAACATAGTGGCCATTTTTTCATGGCTAGTATTCAGGTGAATCCTTCCCTTTTAAAATTATTTTCGTGGGAGTATCTTTTTGATGAGTTATTATTACGTTTTATTTAGTTCTTAAATGGTGGGGTTGTTCTTTGTGAAAGTTTATTGTCTCATTAATGAGATTTGCACTTCAAGGTTTTCGTCTTCATGATGTTGTCATTTAGGAAGTTGGTGATGATGTTTAGTCACTATTCACATTGGTTAATTCATCCTAGTGATACAGAATATGTTTTATGATGTGCTTATACTATTCTTGTGGCGTGGTATGAGGAGGTAGACTATTGAATTTGTTTCAAAGTGGTATAGAGGTTAGCAGGTTAAATCCATGATTCAAAGGATATTTATTATTCTTTAGTGGGTAAAAATTCATACACAAAGTTAGATGAGATAAACTTGGATTTTATTGTGGGATTACCTCATACACCCAGGGGAAAAATTCTATTTGGATAGTGATTGGTCTACTAACAAAATAAGACCATTTCGTTCTAATCGGGGATTCAAACATGGTGGATGATATTGGTTGGTTGTATGTGCAAGCGGTTGTGAGGCTTATTGGTATGAAATCATAAATTGGTCTGATAGGGACCTTTATTTTCCCATTAAGTTTTGGGAAGGCCTTCAGAAGGTGATCGAGTCGTAGAGCAAGTAGAGTATGACATTCCATCCTTAAACAGATGACAGACATAGGGGGTGAAACCAATATTCCCAGACATGATCCAAACTTGTGTGTTTGATTTCAGTGGTTTACGGGATATAAATTTGGGGATCTTTGAGTTTTTATATAAAAATAGTTACCCATACCCGATTCGAATTACTCATTTTTAGGAGCCTTATGTCCGGCCATGTCAGTATTCTTTGTATTGGGATCAGGTGGGTTAGAAATCCTTTTGGGGACCAAGGCTTGTGTAAGAAACATATGAAAAATGGTCAAAGGATCTAAAAGAATATTTTGATAGTGAAGACCCATCACATGTCTTTTGCTGACCAGAGGAACTATGCTTTGGTGTTTTCAATGGGAAACCGGGTGTTTCAAAAAGTGGAACATTTCTTGGTTCACCGTCTTCTCGGTAAGCATGTTAAGTTAATGATGAGGTAAATCAGACCTTTTTAGATTACATAGAGGATTGGTAAGATGGTATGTAGGTTAGAATTTCCTTATTTTATGTTTTCAATTCATGATGTGTTCCAAGTCTATCAGCAGAATATGTATAACCCAGATCCATCTCAAGTGTTGAATTAGGAAGAGTTGGAATCAGAACCTAATTTTTTAGTGTAGGAGAAATAAGTGTGTATTTGGTATGAATAGGATAGATTGCTTCATGTGATTTCTCTTATGTAAGTATGAGTTCATTGGGAACATGTTAATGATGTGTAAGAGACTTGGGAGAATAGTAATTGTGCTGAGAAGGAGTATTCATTTTTTCTCAAATCAAGATTTGGGATGACTTTCCAGGGGTGGAATGTTTTCATAGTGTAGAGAAATGTCACATTTGTGATTTTATTATGAGGTTACATTTTATTACTTTGGAATATATTTGTGGGTTTACCCTTTAGTTTCTGGTGAAATTGGATATGTCGAGCTCTTCAAAAGGTGTCCCACTGTTGGTGAATGTTAGGGGAAACCATACTCCCACCTCAAGGAAAGTGTGAAACCAATTTCCATTTTGGATAGCAGTGACCATATGATTAGATCAAGGTTTGGAAAATGGTTCATCTTATTATTATTAGAATGCAAGGGAGTAATTATTTATGTATGGTTTGGAAAACCATGCAGGAAACACCTGAGACTTTTCTAGGTGATTAACAATTAGGAAATTAACTTTTTCCCCCTCATCGATTTTACCCTAATTCACCTCCCATCCTCCCCATTTGGGATTTTTTTCCATCTGAGCTTCCTCTAATATTTCTAATAACACTTTTTTCAACAATATGTTGATTTTGACCCTAGTTCTTCTATGAAATTTGTAAATTATTGATTTAACCATTAATTTATTCCTCTTTGTAGGGTTATTCGTCCCTCCTTTGTGAGCTCTTATTCTCAAGTGTGTTGTTTGACCTATAGAGGGTTTAATTTTGTGATGTGGGGTAAAATCATGAGGCTTTGTGTTCAATATTGACTTTATATGGTTGGGTGGTGATGTAATTTTTTTTTTAATTTTTTTCATAAGTTTCTTTGTGTGATTTAGGTGGTTCAACAATTTTACCTTATTAGATGATTTTGATATGATTACGTGGTTGTTTAAATGGGTACTATGAATTGTTTGTCTGGTGTCAAAAAAAATTTAGATGGGTTTTGAGATACATGTGTGACTAATGTTGTTTTTTAATAGAAAATAGTTGTATTTATTTTTTGAATCATTATGGTTATTATTGAATATGTATTATGCCTTGTGCGAAAGGTGAAAAATGTGTTTTCAAAGAGATGTAAATGTGAGAAACTTTTGGAAGAGGGGTTTCCATGGGAAATGAGTTTTTGATTCATGTTTTCTTATTTTTTGTGAAACCTTAATGTGTCTTTAAATAATGAAAGTGAAGTTAAGAATGTGATGAAATTTTTAAAGACTGAGTATGGATTTAAAAAGGTGCCTTTCAAAAAGAAATGGTTGTCTTTCATTCATGTTATTCTTTTTGTTTTTCAAAATGGGTCTGATAAATTGTGTACATTGTGAAAAATATGTTTTCATATGGTTTTGGTGTGTTTGGGAAATGTAAATTGGTTTTGTTATGGAAAATGGTGGTTTCTACGTGTATTTTTATTATTGGATCAATGTGAAATTATGAAAGAGTTGATTTTCAAACATTCATATTATTCATGGAATTTGTATGTGAAAGTGTTTTTATATATGATATGACTACAAAGGAAATTTTGGGTATCTTGGTAAGGTAACAAGATCATGTACGCAATTTTATTAAAAAATGGACAAGGTATATATTCATCTTAAAGGATTGATGATTACAAAACTAACTAAACATGAGATATGATCAAAGAATATTAGAATTTTGGGATTGTATATCCTCTAATGGATCATTCCTGGGAACACTGTTGGAAATGGTTTATGATTTTGAGATCACTGGATCTTTAGGTTTGGATCCCCTCTAGTGGATCATGCATGGGAACACTTTTGGGAGTTGAGTTGGAGGATTTTTATTGTTGAGGTATGATATTTATAGATTCCCACTTATTCTAGATATTTTTAGGTATTTTCCTATGGTTTAATCATTTAACATGATGTTTACGCAATAGTGTGTTCGTCTTCTGCTTACGGTTGACCTTATTTTCATTATTATTTAATGGTAACCTATTTGTGAAAAAAATAATTGAAAATGTTTTTCTTGAGAAAGATTTCATTAAAAAATATCATTGAATTTTTTTAAATGTTATTATGGAAATTTTCATGTTTATTTGTAATCGTATATTATCACATGGAATCATTTCTTTTGGGTGGCATCCAAATGGGGTTTGGCACAAAACCTATATACACCTTTGGGTGTATGTAAACTTTTTTATATATGAACCAATTATAGGAAATATGTATCCTGGTGATGGTGGATCTAGGTTCTAGTATTCCAATTCTTACAGGTGTTAATAGTAGATGATTGAGGGTGTTATGAAACTTATTTCATTGTGGTTTTTGGGATATCATTTTTGTTCCAATTCTATTTTAGTACTCTTGGTTTTGATTAGAGTTAAAAAATTGAATTTGAAATTTTTTTACCTCATTTGGTTATGTTTACAATTTATTGATATTTTTATATTAGTTTGTTGTTTGTGGTTATATAAATTTGTTAAATCTTTTCGAAAGTATATTTTTGATTCCCATGAACTAGTTTCCAGCCTGTGGGGATCTACATTTCCCATCAGGCAATGCAAAGAATCAGGTTGGTTGTCATGTTGTATGGCACTAAAACTTGGTTCATGAAAGGGATTATTCCCTACATAAATAATCATGACTATTTCCATGGAAACTCAATTATGTGATGGTGAAATATGGATCTTGGCTCACTAAATGGATATGAGGTAAGAGGCCATAAATTATTAGTGGGATCACATTCATTAAAATTACTTATAAAAATATATAATAAATGATTTACATCTGATTAAAAGTTATATTATAGATGAATACATCATCATCATAAAACTAAATTCATATTAATCCTTGAAATTTGGATCATGATTTAAGAATATCCTAACAATGGTATCTTAAAAAAAGATCTCAACTAAGAGGGGTATTCTATGTGTTATAAAAATTTCTTCTTGAGTAACCATTTGTTGAAGTTGTTCAAAATGAAATTCAAGATTCTTATGGAAACATATGAAGTTATTTTAGGGTTAAAATTCATTAGATGTTGAATGACCAATGAAATCCAAGACTCTATACTCGTACTCAATATGATGGAGTACATCAATGATTTTAGTCTCATAGACTCAATATGAATGGGTACATCTATTTATATTGAATATGATTAAATATACTGTTAAGCCTAATAGTTTAATAAATATTTATTTTTTAGAGAAATAATATATATAATTTTTATATATCTATATGAAATCTATTATATGTTTTTGAAAGTGTTATAAATATATTCATGGTCAGAAGAATTGAAGCATGAATTTTTTTTTCAAGTAATGGAGAAAAGAAGTTTCTAAATTGAAAACATGGATAATTCTAGATTGGATAAATTTGTCATAGGATATCCTATGTAGCTCTTGATAAGATCTAATAAATAATGGTTTTTAAATAAAAATATATGTGTGATTGTTTCACATGATTTATGATTAGTTTAATTCAATATCATGCTTTAAAAGGATAGAATAATGGCTCATTATAGTTTAGGAATTTTTCATATCATCATTTAGGTAAAAAATTTATAATATGATTGAATTTAATAAAAAAATACCTAATATTATCAAATTGTTGACAATATAAGAACATTGTGTATGATGTCTGGATTGTAGTACTGTATAGATAATATAATTGGGTAAAAATTCAAACCAGATGAAAATCTAGAGAATGGATAGAAAATATTACATTAAGAATAAAATCAATCTTAATGAATCCTAGGGATTTTATGAAGGAATAGTTTTAATAAAATATGAATTGATTACCCAAAATATATCTAAAGAAGATTGGGAACTCTATGGAATATACATGATAGGTATGATTGTTAAAGAAATTAATTAATTGAGTTTGAACTATCTGGGATATAGATTTTATGTTTTAAAAGTGTCATAAATATAAAAGTGTTCAAAATCAATGAAATAATTGATTTATCTTGTTTTTTTCATTCTAGTGATAATATAAACTATTACTACAATGAGAATTTGAATTTAAAGGAATGTATCACACTTGGATGAATCTAAAAATTTTCTATGTATCTTCTTCTCACTTCTCAAATAGGATAAGAGGGGTTGTTTGATAACAATTGGTTGTTATGAGATGATTAAAATTTTACACATGTTTTATGATTCCTCAATTTATATAACTTGTTTTTTAGAAGCATATTTGGATAAAATTGTTTATAAAGTATACAATGTTTATCCAAATATTTATTAAAATTTTTGGAATGCATTCCCTCAGCCAATTGGTGGAATATTTTAATAAATTCTCCTATTTGAACAAAAATGATCCAAACACATAGAATAACATATTTTATAGGGAAAAGAAGTATTTGTTAATGATTATATTAAAATTAAAATATGTAATTTCCTAAAACAAAAAGAAATTTTTGTTGTCCTAAAAAAATATTCTGAAAATAATATAGTGTCTAAGAATATAATAGGAGTACTATTGAACTTAAAGATGTTCAAAATTTTCAAATAAAAGATTACCCCACATTTAATTTTTGAGATAAATTACATTCTATCCTTAAGTGTTAGGATGTGTGATAGTAACAAAAAAATTAAATTGTTATATTTACTTAATATTAGGAAGTAAATATTACTATTAAATAGAATATTATATCAGTATAATACTATAGAGATTCTTCAACGAATGTCCTATAGATTTTTTGATATAAAACGATAAATAAATATAGAGTTATATATTTTTTTTATTTGAAAAGGTGAATTTAAATTGATATTCTACATAAATTTATACGATATAATAGTGATGAAAAATGTAAATAGTTTTAGTAATTACTTTGAGAAAGTGATTTAGTGTTGAATCCTAAAAGTGTTTTTGATACAATGAAACATAAAAAAGTAAAGAGTTAAATTTTGAAACCATTCAAATCAAACAACCCAATTATATAATGGATTATTCCAATTTATACACAAAATTATTACACATTATATCCTAATAGATTTTATGGTATAACGGTAGAAAAAAAATAACTACATTACTTATCATTAAAAAGTGATATCAATTTATACTAAAAACATTTTAGGATATGAGAATAATGAAAACAATAAATAGTTACATTAGTAAACATAAAAATGATGATATTACTTTATCATATAAGAGTTTCGGATGCGTAGGTAATGTGATAATGGAAATAGTTACATTATTTCTAAAAAAATTGAGGAAAAAAGTTCATGTAAGGGGTTCAAATGATGATGATGATGTATATAGAAATAATTCAAAGTAGACAATAGAATATAATTTTATATAATATTATGATATGAAGTTAAAAAGTTAGAATACAATTCATATAGTTGATCTTAGGGAATGTGGTTCCTTTGACTCAACATAAATTTAACTAGATTTATTTTTAAAAAATACTCACTAAGAGGTTAGTGAGATTATTTTTATCAAATTGTCACATAGGGATGTGATTAAAATTACTTTTGAATATAATTTTCATAAAATGGATCCAATTCTATAACAACCAGAATGGGGTTATGATTTATATCTATAAGTTATTGGTTGCAATGGTTGTGAATGAATAATATCATTATAATAAATGCAATATCCATTTATTTTTCATTCATGTTTTTAGATAATATTTTTCTTAGACCTTTGAATAATAAATATACCCTCAAAGTACAATCTCTGAGTTGTCAATAAGTAACGATATTGATGGATTATAATGGTTTATGTTGATATGTAAAGGATAACATGAATACATTTTTATAACCTTTAATATGAATTATATAAAAGATATGAATGAATATATTCTTGAGGTAATTAATATGGACTTATTGCAGGGATTGATCTGTTAAAGTATATCTCACGGAATATCTTATTGTCCTAGATATACATCAGGATGTATTATTATAGTTTGTCCTTATTATCTTAGGTTTTCGATAGACCTAGTATGTGGACCATCATACGTTGATACACTACATACACAAGTGACTATATGAACATATCTAATTAGGGTGTGGTTGGGTATATTGCTGATCGTATCATTAGTTAGAGTGAAAACCAGAATGGATTTATCCAAATGAAAAAAAATAATGAAATCTAGACATTGATTGAATTATAAAGAAGAAATGCATAGCCACACTCTGTTTTTTCATATATGATGTGTTCAACTACATGGATAACTGGCATGTGATGTGATTATCATATAGATGAGTGACATGTTGTTTATCAATCCACATGGCCATCCTATTTCATAGAATCAATAAAATGATGAGAGACCTATACTAGATTATATTGTTCAAAGTCTAGTGTTTTCTCAATATCATGTAAAAAGGAATTATATAAGATTCATATGGTTTGTGTTATACATATTTTGTGGTAATTATCATATATAGATATCTGTATGTTTAATATAGATCACATCACACCCCTTAGTAGCTTGAGTAACATAGGAACATAGATATAGGAAACTCTTTTCATAAAAAAATGAATTAGATATTTCATAGTTTTTTTCAATGATGTCAATGCATGTTGGGTCACACAATTATGCCCTTAAACAAAGATAAAATTTAAAAAAAGTGTTAATTAAAAATTAAGAGAGTTCAATGAAAAAATGTAGCCAAAATATTTTTGATGGATTCACAATGAGTTTTGAAGTTATACATAACGTTATTTTTAAGATTTTAAAGGAAATGGATTATTTTTAATTGTAATCTAATATATATATAAATATACAATATGATATCAGATATATATAATGTATTTTTAATTAAATTAATTTGATGCATGTATTATAATGTATTAAACACATGCGAAAATATGTATTTATATTTGATATATATTTATTTCCCCCAAACGTTTTTATTATCAATTTAAAGTCATTATCAAGGTATTAATTATATTCACCACTCATTTTATATGTCTTAATGAATTATGGGAATAAATGCATATGGATATATTCCTATGAACGGCAGTCTTAATTTAATAAAACACATCATGGAGGACTATATTATGGGATGGGGTCCCTCCTGTTGATAACACATAATTGTGATCATGCCTCTCATTTCCATATTCCTCCCATACTACTGATCATCATATATGGTGAAGGTGATTGATCCCCTTCAGCATTTGGGTATCGTAATGATATGATCACAGATCCATGAATGGTGTACCCCTTTAGAAGCATTAATTTTTTGTTCATAACTTCATGATCTTTATGAAGAATCACCCATGGTTGATATAGAAGAAGACTCTTTTAATTAGGGTTTTTCATGTACACTATTTATACATTTCATGTATACATTGAATCTTAAATATAGATCTTTTGGTGTTTGGGTATTGTTCCATTGCATATATTCATATGATGATCATGAAAAACTGATCATGTATATTGTAACCAAATTTCTACTTGTGTGATATTTTTATAAGTTTTCTATCATGGGGTTAAATAGAGATATATCACCCTAAGAGATTTGGTTCTGTTGTGAATATCAGTGGGAGTAATATAAGCATATCAAATGGTGCACAATGTATGTGGTATTGGATATCACGTATTGTATCTCTATTCTTCAACAAAATGATATCAATGAAATAAGATAATTATAATTAAAAGAAATTTTTGGGATTTATTATGTAAGATAATGAATTTTATAGCATAAAAAATTATCGAATTTACTAGAGGATAATCTAATATAGATTTTAGCTGAGTTTAACTCATATCAAATAAGATCTTTCAGCACCTCCCCTACCATCGAGGGAGGGGAAGCATCTCTATTTTTGTGATTCTATTTATTCATAATGCATTTTGGGATCTTATATCATGGATTTGGGGTTTTCTATATCCTTTATGGCTATCTTGGTGGTCCCTATGGTGTTTTGGTATTTCCAAGGGATTCCATCTATTGAAATCATGCCTCTGGGGTTCCGTGAGGCTCAAGTGTTTTTGGATATTTCTCTAGATTATCATTCTGATCATCAACATAAATTACTTAATTATTTTAATAATAATATGAGCGTTACTTGTGGAATACGTCATCAAGAATTTGTTTGACTTTTAGAGCCACTTCACATGTATATTGAACTGAAGGATGAAATTTAATTTGCAATAGCCTAGTCCAGATCTGCTCAGATAGTCAAATATCTTCCTTGCTTATGCTCAGGTGATTCTTCACCTTTTATATACTTCAAGATCCTATATCTTTTTCTATGTGGATTCATATTCCCCATCTTCCCGACCATTCATTGAGGATGATTGAAAACTATCTTGGTCATTTCATATGCTTAGTTTCTCACACCTATTCACTGAAACTTCCAATTATGGCTTTGATTCTCATTGAGATTGACATATTAAATCATATACTATATTTATCTTTGACTATGATTTCATATAAATATTAATAAAACAATAAATTTTATATGAATATCATGCTGAATTCTGATTCCAATGTAATTGTTGAGGGAATCCAGTGAGAAAATGTCAGTAGAAGAACCCTTATTTATGGCCTTCTTCCCTAACTCAACCACTTGTTGAGGATTTATTAATGGGGAATGAATCTATAAATAGAGATAGAGATAATCCAATATCTTAACAGACACTTGAGGCACTACTCATCCTAATGAAACTTCTCCATACAATGATGGAAAATGACTCAGTGTCTCCATGTTCTAACGGGTACATGTGTGTGTGGGGGGGGGGGGTTAGTTGGGGTGGATAGTTTAGTCTTATTTAGAAGAAAAACCATATAATGGGACTAATACACCATTATATTGGGTTGAAAGGGATTAAATACCATCTCCAAAACGATTCATGGTGGTATATTGATGAATCAATGTAAGAGGTATCCTCCATCTCTATGAAGGATAATGATTTTAGTAGTTTAGATGTTATAGAAAATAGGGTGACTGTGGTTGGGTGTAGAAAGTTAAGTCCTTATCTAAATTAAATTCTTCTGAGAAGAACAATATAACCATTATCCAAGAACCAAAGGTCAAAGCTCCTTACTAAGATATGGTTCATGTGGGGCTCCTTATGAATCTATATAAGGGATCTCCTCCATATATATAAAGTAAGCAATTGAAAACTGATTAGATGATGCAGAAAATAAGAAAAGTGTATGGCCCAAGCTTATATATATATGGCTAATGTGGGTCTTTATTAGTGGGGGGGTGGAGGGTTCTAGTATAAATTTAGGTCATAAATTTACTATAGGTCGCATGTAGAGAAATTTTATTTTTGATCAAAATTTGGAACTCTAATTTTTTACTTATCTATTTCATATGTATTTGCATTAGAAAATTGGGGCAGGATAATATGAAATGGTGTATATTGGTATAGATCAATTTTATGATCTGGAAGCTAATGCTCCAAGTGGGGACCAACCTGAATCCATTAATCTTTTATATCCGAACAAGAGATTATTTGAGTGTAGGAGGGAAACATTTTTGAATTTATTATTGATTTTATTATTGAAAATAGTCTAAAGCTTCATCTTCTAAATACCCAGTCCCTAAAATCTCATGGGAAGAAATTCTATAGAAACCATTTTTTATCTTATAATGGAATTGGATTCACCAATTGATGAGTAATAAAATAATAATCCATTCATAACTACCACTGAAGAAATCATATATAATTGATTAAATAGTTATTTCTTCATATGTCCTTATTATTTCTATTGGAAAGCCATGTTGAATTATGAAGTACCATAGAAACTTTAAAAAGTGATAGATTCTTTGGTGTGATAGAAAATAGAGTTATTTTATTGATCAATGTTGTTGCACATGGTACCCTACATTCCAATCATTTTTACCCCCTTAAAAAAAATTATCCTCCGGGTTAAAATTTAGGGAAATGATTGAGACATGATGTCGCTTACATTGGTGTGGAAGTAATGAATAACTCTTTCCATTCAATCATACCCCATAAACTATAGATTTTATATTATTATTATCAATTAATATTTTGAATCCTCCACTACTAGTGCTTCAATCCAGACCAGATTAGTTCCATGAAATTCCCACTTCTTTTCCTCCTTTTTTCTCTATTTCTATACAAATAATTAATTTTCCATAATTAATAAATCATTCCTCAATTCATATTTTTATGATTTCTATTATCATGCAATCTGGTGCTTATTATTCCACTACTTGTTCTTCTCCCGTGGAAAATCTTCTCGAAACATCGGATAAAACTATGAATTGTAATAACTAGGTTTCCAAGGTGGTAATTTTGTAGTCCTCCTTATACCTTATTCCTTTACTCTAGTAAAAAACGTTTTGGTTATACTTACAAGGTAAATTTACACCTCCACCTGCTTGAAATAGCATAGATATCCTCTTTATTGCACTACATGTCACCTTGTTCTAATTATCGACAAATTATAACCATCATCATAATGTTCTTATAATGTTTCTACTATTTTTCAAACGTAATTAAATTCTCTAATACCTCTATTGAAAAATTACCATATTCCCATGGGATATTTTATTTGATATTATACTATGAGATATCAGAGTATGATCCTTCCAACGTTATAAAGAATTCTTTAAACAAACTTGGAATGTGTAGTCTTGCCATCCAAATCAGGAATTATTCTCTTGTTTTGTGGTATTGAAAATATTTTTCATCTTTGGTGATCCAATATGAAATAGGTTCATTGGAAGAAATGGGAATCCCTGATATCACTTTCCACCCCTATTGCTTGCATGAATGTTTGTCTTGATTTGCATCGTCCTACTTCATTGGATCCCCTTTTATGTGGGTGTAAGTTTGTTGTATTGAGAATAAACTTCCATTATTGAAATAAATTCACATATGATTCACATTGGACATCACTATTGTGTGTAGATAATTCTATTGTCACACGGATTTCACTAATCATGTGTCTTTCAACGGAGTCTGAATAATTCGTAATTAATAGAAGGTATACGTACAGTACAATACAAAGAATAAATTTTCGCGCCTTCAACATCACATCCATTGTTTTTTCATTGTTTCATTTAAATTCCCATATTGAGTTAGTGTTTCACTATCGATCAATATCATATTGATGTAAAACTTCATTAATTCAAGTACCCTTTCTGTTGTGACACTAAAATAGCTACAAAAAACAAGAAATTTCTTTATCCATTTTTTTAAATTATATTTTTTCTAAAAGTCTTCCATCTCTATGTGTTGTTCACCTCCCCCCGATCCAATGAATTTGTTGTGTGGAAAAAATATGTTCCATTTTCCGATGGCATTCCCAAATTTTTAGATCAATAACCTCTTTATTGATTCTCTCAAAGACACCTAAAATCATCTAATTTAGTATAACTATGTAGTAGAATCCACTACTTCATGGGATAACTATTGCACTGATTTAATTTATAGCATGAGCAGTGTCTGTGACTCCACCTATTAAATTCCCATCTACACTATTTGAACCAGAATATAAATTAATATAATTTTAAAAAATTCTTGAGTTCATTAGCATCATATAATATTCTCTCACTTTAAAGGATTCTTCCAATAATTGCACCAAATGATAATTCAAGGGATTATGAGAGAAAAATTGTGTATTTATAGATCAAAACTAATACTAATGAATATGAATTACAAATTCATGGTTAGAGGGATAGAAAATGAAATAGCTGAATGAAATATAATAACTTCTTGAATATGCCTCTCCTATACGGAGGCCTAACCCTCTATGTTTCTTCCCACTGGAATTCTATCCAAATAATAATAATTTAATCCCATTCCCACCTATTCGTCCTCTATTTAATACTCCCCCCCCCCCCCACTTTGAGAAACTCATAAAAAATAATACAGAAATGGATAACATAACCCTTTTCATTTACACACTACCACCAATCTACATAGATTTCACCCACCAAGATTTCAAATTACTACCCAACCCTATTGAAAATCCACCCATGTCTTCCTTTAATTTTTCCCAACAAACCCATTATATAGAAGTACCCTTATTTTGTATCAATAAATTTATTAGTGGTACTTTCAATGTAGATATAATTCATGAAGAGTGTCTGTAATACTATAAAACATTATTTTTTATAGAAAATCAATTCATCCTTTCCAATGAATAAAAGAGAGGTCAATTTATGGTACTTTCTATAAGTGAAAATCTAAAAGATGAATCTAAACGTCAAGGTGAAGGTTAAGAGTTTAGTTAAAGAATTGATGGGGAATTCCCAACTTTGTTTTGTGTTGTAATTTATTTTTAATCTGAGATGTACATTGAAAAATAATGACATGAAGAATATAATTTAATCAACGACTAATTAACATGATAATGTAGAAACCAAATGCATGTTCATCAAAAAATGATTTATAATTAATTTAGGAAGCTAAAGGATTACCTTAAGATAAATTGTTTCTTTGTTGAGGAATATAATAACATTTATACATCTTAATTTAATTGTATCATAATAATCAAATATATATTTCCAATAATGGTGATCCAAACATGTAGCATAAGCCTCCAAGACTTATTGTAGGAATATCCTATTGCTATAACAAAATATCTTAAAGCTAGTGTGGTTCTTCATAAATCTATGCAAGAATCATTTCCAATTAAAAATTTACTTGATCCTTGTAGGATCTATGCATGCTGGAGGAGGATCGCTCTCCAATCATGAGAGTGGTCTTGGATAGGAGATCTATGTTTATTATGAGGATTCTCTAGAGTCTTGTATGAACAACAAAGGTCTAGTATTATTGTTAGATGTAATATATTTGAGTTCAAATAGTATCACGCTTAAAAATAATAATTGGACATGTTCCCTTATGATTTACTTAATCCCTATGGAACTCCATGTATAAAAAATTAATAATAATAATAATATTTCATAAGATGTAAAAAACCATATACTAAATCAAATACTATTTCTTGAAATTTTTTTGTTAAAATTTATTCAAATTGTATTTAATATATATTATTTCCCACCAGAACTCTAAATTCAATCTTTTATTCCTTCAGAATATTTTTTAGGCCTTAAAAATCACTATTTATTTAATAAATAAATATTATATTCACTAAAAACCAAAGTGAATATTAATTAAATACCCTACTTACAAAATATTCTCATGATTAACTAGGGACTTGTTATATATTAAAAAATATTACTAATTATTAAACCATGACAAATAATAATATTTATAAAACATTTTAAATAAAAAATAATAACTAATTTTTAATAGATGTTATGTATACACTTAGTGTGTGACCCTCTGGGTCATTTTCCCAGTTTCATTAGGCATTCCCAGCCAATATATAGGTTTAACATCAAGAAACATGCCTAGACACCCATAGAGAATGTAATTAATGTGACAATGATATAAAACCTCATATGGATGGTTGTCGTGTAATTAAAAAACCTTGAAAAAATATCTATAATCAAGCCTATGTCAAGATATTTTCATCAACCTAAGAATTCAGTGCCTCTTTATTTAAAATTTTTGAAATAATTACCACATAACATCATGATAATGAATTTATTTAGCTTGTTTCATTCACTTCAAAGAGCCTATCTTATCCACATCCGTAAAATAACAAGTGGGAAAATTCCTTTCTTGTATTATTAAATAATGAAATATTACTAGTGATGCACCCAATATATCTTACATTACTATGAATATATGTCATCATTGTATCCAACAATATATCAAAGTAATCAAATAATAATACCCACTTATAATAAAATTCATGTCTAAGGATCTAAGGATCTATAGATTGGAACACCCAATGACTCATATAATTGTGGATTCCCTATTATCGGGTCGTGTTCTCATAGTTTCCTACATACGAGATTAAAAATGGAATACACCATATGAAAGTGAATCAACAACTTTTGAGTATCCACCCATGATAACTTATAACATTTTTTCTAATAAAATAATATCAATTAGATATAGAACATATATTTAGAAATATTACTTTTAAACTTATGATTTCTCATCATATAAGAGAACAAATATGACCTTTTAGAATTATATTTACTCATAGGAAATTATCTCATACTATTTGACCTAGAATAACTATCATGATGTGATATGAAGTTCATTAATATTTATAAATATGATAAAAATTTAATCATAATGAACCCAGATATTGGTTCTTGGTAACCAAATCCAAAAAAAACACCACTTAAAAAAACCTTGAAGGCCTTAGTTTTTTATTTTTTATATAATAACCTTTTTAAAGGTGGAGGGGGAACCCTTACATGAAATGTATGCACAAGGAATAAAGATCACACATGACTCTAAGGCTTATAGTAACAAGGAACAACACATGACCATGAAGGCCCAAAACCTATCTACACCTGAAACAACCCCTCCAATACATCTACTTATTTAAAGTTACCATGATACCCACCTCACATGGTAGGACTTCAAGAATTTCCATAGGTAGAGATGCACGATGGTTGGTACTAATGGAAATTCTCCAGGAAGATCATTCTTCTAATCAAGTTAGCTAAACTATGGTGGCTTATACTTGCTCTTAATCCACTTCTACACCTTCTATTGTTGGTCTGAATGGGATACATCTTGATCTATGTGGCCCGAATTACTTGTTGGTCAAAGGGCATTGGTGGTTGAAAATACCTTGGATTGAAATACCATGGTAGATCGAAGGACATATGTCTTGAATGTCAAAGTTGCTCGAAGTCCCTAATACCCATATGCCTAATCCTTTGTCCCAAACTCCAATGTTGGATGAAAAATTTTTGTTGTTATAGTACCAAAGTGCACCTTATATAGTAACTCAGAAATTAACCAGCACTCAGATTATATAATGGGAATTGAGGATTCCATATAGGATACTCTACTACTTGGGTATAAGATTAGTGGATCTAAACACCCACATTAATTTTTGTCAACTACTTACAACATTCAATCCATTAGCTCCCACGTGATACTCATATGTTTTCTGAGATAATGATTTAGTTCATGTGTCAAACATGTTTTCCTACATAGAAAATATATTGACCTCAACATTCACCCTATGAGAAAAACTTTTCATGAGGTGACATAATTGGATTATATTGTTTGTCTATTGGTGTGACCATGACTCCATTAAAAGATACACCACGATAATATTATCAAAATATAATGTTATAGAGTATTTATTTCTTAGGTACCACATTATGTTATTGCTAAAAATTATGCATTCAAATAGATACTTTTTTTTGTATCATAAGATGCTATATACATAGAATATTGCATTGAATTGGAAAAATTGTGTTCTTTTGAACTCTACCATCACACAACTCATCTATTGATACAAATGATGTATCCTGAAAATGAATTCAATTCATTATAATCTATTTGAATAATATCATCAGTATAACTAATGTTTAATATATCATTATCTCCCTAAGAAACTAGGAACACAGATTTAGGTATTCTCCAACACGTAAGGATAAAATTAATAGTAGACCAATGTAGGTCACTAGTATCATCTTGAAAATTTCTTACCATGATGAATGTGTTCATAACATTAGGCCTAATACATAACATGACATACATGTTTGATCCTATCCTCTAATCATATGATATCATACTCATTTTATATTTCTCCCCTCATGTATGAGGATATATTTCCTTGGAATGATTTGTATCGTCACAATTGAACAAATACACTATTGGAATGTTTCATACTAAATTGATTTAGTATCTACTCAATCGATGTTCCTTTATGTTGTCTAAGGATCTTCATGAATATATAAAAAATTATCCTAAGAATATAGTCTACCATACAAAACTCCTTCATAAAGATGCACCGATTTAACTGGTCCATAACTGACTGTAATACTGCTACATAATTTCCATTCATTAATATGTCCTCGTAATATACTACATGGATATTAAATTCTATACAACCACTTTTAAACACATGACTCAAGTTCATTCCTAATTAAACAAAATTATTTAATATCATCATTTAACAAAATTTTCTAGGACCTGGACACTTGATTCAATCCATAAATATATCACTTCAACTTTTTAACCATTTTGGTATTATTTGGAGTCAAAATATCTTCTGGTTATGAACTATATAAATCTTTTTAAAGGTTATTGTTACAGAAAGATGTTTTTAAATACCTTTTCCAAATTTTATATTCATTGTATGATGCTGATAAAAATTTAATTCTAATGGATTTAAACATTCTAGTAATAGAAAATATTTTATCATATTCAATTACTTAGTGTTTTTTAAATCGTTTTACCACTAGTTGTTTCTTCTAGTTAATTACTTTACCTTCCCTATACATTTTTTCTTGAATAACCATTTATATAAGAATTGACTAAAATCAATTAGATGATTAACTATAACAAAAATTCGGTTCTGATACATGGGATCCATATCAGAATTCATGGATTCGTTTCGTCTTACAGCTTCTGAGTTATATATTGCCTATTTTTTAGAGAGATTCATGATTTCAAATCAATAGTGATAAACCATTTTCAGTGACTAGAAACCCATATATTTTTTGTTAACTTTTCATTGTACTTCTCCATCACAATTGTTTTTATTTAAATATTTAATTATTCCATGGGTTAATGCGAAATTTAGTCATGTACCAACTCTTTTGTATTTTGAGCATCAAGATCATCAATGTCAGCTTTCATCTTATAATATGAAAGAACCTAGTGCACATTAGAAGGATGATAAATTTTAAATTCATAATTTTAGTTTCTGAGTCATGTTTAAATCACTATATCAAAAGAACCCATTTTCATAATTTCTATTAGAATCATATTCATTTAAATTTTAGCACGAAGAAAAAAATTTAATGAAACCATATATTGTACCACGTTCCTTTGGTATCAAATATTTGATTTTCATAATTTCCATGTGTTGAGAATTAAATTCACTATGATAACCATCATCTATATAATATACACATTCCCCAAACATGTAGGATAATTTATATTTGATTCATAATTTCTAGGATGAGAAATCTTAATTCATTAGAATGTATCTTCAATCCCATGAAGAGTGTAGTCAAGATCAAGGAGTTAGGATTGATACGACCTTGTTATTCTTTTGTTATATAAATATATAATGTGAGAGAGAATTACATAGTACTAAAACATTAATTGAAAAGGATGATAGCAATATTAAATAGGCTTAAATGAGCTGTTATTACGAGGTTATAAAATCTAAAATTTTACTTTGGTTCCAAAATGGTAATAAAATTAATTTTAGATGCTTCTAAACAATTGCAAATTAATTAAAATTATAATAAATGTCTTGAAAACTTTATCACTGAATTGAACAATAGAAACATTTAAATTGATATAATATGAACAATTTACATATTTAGTAAGCTCCCAAAATAATTTAGGGAACCTTGAACAGATTTTGTTAATTCAAAAAATAACATTTTCATGTATACACTTTTTTATTATGAAAATATACATGAAATACGTTATAAATAAATTCACTCATTCTTATTATAATGATGAATACTATTATTAAATTATTCCACTTGAGATCGATCATACTTGTACATTCATCGACCCCCACATGTGGGTCCCACTTATTCATAAAATCGTATTCATCTTAATTGGTGTATGTTGTGGATACAATTTGTTTGTTACACTCTTGGACATTATCTTTTTAGTAGTGAGTCTAACGTACATACCAAGAGTGAATTCTATTAATCAATCATTACCCCTTAAGAGATAAAGAGTTCCTTAGCTATAACTACCTCATACCAACATGTCATGTGTAATGTAATCTCTTTGTTTTATGATATCTCATAAAGAAGGATGAAAACTTGTGTCATTATCATTTTGATTATTCATATATTTCATGGCCTTTGAAGATGAACTCACATTATTGTACCACAACCATGGATTTAATGATGGTACATCCATCCAAACCAACCTAGGACCAATAAATATCTCTTCCTCAACTTAGTAGAAAAAAATTCTATCTTGATCATTCAAACAATGTCATAGCACCAAAGATGCATCCCATAAAAATTACTTCTCTATTAATTAAATTTCATGGAATTTTCCATGCATAAATGTAGGTGATAAAATGGTACAAATAAATTTAGATTTACAGTTAGAAGAACAATACACATGTTTGTAGATATGAATAACAAATGACCCAAGAATCAGGAGGTATTGCAATTATAATTTCAATCCTCATGGTCTCATCAACTTGAGATCCCCATGTGTGAACTTCAGGAGTTGAGTATAAATGATTATAATCTCCCACACCCAATAGTTATACATCATAATTTTCCCATAATTATTAAGTATCTCAAGAACAAGATATATTTTTTTGATTTCTATAATTGTATCCTGAGTTCCACATTAAAGTTGGGAACTACTATAACATTTTGATACAACACGTAATCTAAAGACATTACCAAGTAAATATTGGATGTAGAAGTATAAACAGTATAATGTAAATAATAATATGTGTGTATCAATATGTATACATATAATGGTAATCAATGAATATAAAGGAGTTGGGTCTAGGGAATCCACTAAAAACACTCCCACTTGAACTTGATCCATCAACTAACAATTTTTAAACAACTAGCCCTTGACTAAGTATCATGCTTCTTCTGAGATAACAATTTTTACAGGGGTTAGAGACATTATCTAATACAGATTCATTGATAACCATTACTTCACTTCTTTGAGTAATGTCCCTTAAGAGATGATACTTTTTAAGAATATGCATTTTCTTTTGGTGTGACCTGGGATCATTGGAAAAGACCAATACCAAAGTATTATAATAATATATTGTAACTTGGTAATCATTACTAGGTATAATGACAAGATCATCAACAAAGATACACATCCAAAATACATCATCAAATACATAAAAATACATTATACACTTAGGTTATGGTGTATAATCAATAACCATAGACTACATGAGGCATCTCATGATCACGACACCACCAATCAGTAAGAAGTCATAACCTGAAAGTGATTTTTAATCTTTATGATCTATCTATAATATAATATTAGTGTGTCCCATTATGTAAAAATCCTCATCTCCTACATACATCAAAAAAATATATTTTTTATGTCTCAAGTACTTTATTATTGTTTTTACAGTTTCCAAATGTATTTTTCCTAGATTATTTTTATATCATTCCATATTGATTAAATAAAATACAACATAAAACCTTGTAAATTACATGAAATACATGATAGATCCCACTACATAACCATAATAGATTCCATTCATTCTTTCTATATCATCTAGTTTATTTAGTTACATCTTATTATGTAACATTGACAAAACCCCTCTCTTGGACTATTTGAAATTATACCCATTGAGTAACATGAAAATATATGTAATTTGATATTGAAAAAATGGAATCTGAGATCTATATCAATAGATTTTTATCCCTATATTATTGTACTCATAACCTAAGTATTTCTTAAGGAAGAATTCATTTAACCTAGTATTTATTAACTATTTCAATTGAACTTCATTTCAAATTAATAAAATGTAATCCACATACAAGACTTGAAAAATGATGGAACTCCTGCTAACCATTTTAAAATCAAATGAATCCATTTCATTATTAATGAAACAAAATTCAATTATATCCTTGTATAGATGAACAATATATTATTTTTATTTCTTCTTAAACCCAAAAACTGATCTCTGTAGCATATACAGTTTATTGGCACTCTCTAACAACATAATTCATTCAGGTTGTGTTATAAAGATGAATTCAACCAAATTCCCATTTATAAAAGAAATTTTTAGATTAAATTTACAATTTTCATATTAATTGAATAGATATATAGAAATAAATATTCTAATGCATGTTAGTATTGTGACTAAAGAGAAGGTTCCATCATAGTTGATACCCTAAAGTATCTTAAATTCATCATGGATAGTAATTCCTCAAAGGTGCACTACTGAAAATCCTTGAACAATATTTTCTTAAATATCCATTTACACCGAATAGGTTTTACAACATCTGCAGGATATATCTTGATCTAAACATGATTTTGGAACATGGACTCCATTTTAGAATGCAAGTATTATTTTAATTTAATAGCATCCACATCTTGAACTACTTATCGAAAGGTTAGAGATTCACCATTTTTAAGCGTAATTTGTCATCTGAATTGTTGAAAAGAACACTGTATAACTCTAATAATCTTATATATTTAGTAAAGATATATAGTACTTCTATCTCAAGAACATCTTTATCTCCAACTATCTCTTGTGGATATTTTTCCCACACCAAAAATTCTATATCTGTGACATCCACTCAATTGCGGTCAATATTTCTCCCACAATTAAAATTGTAAATGTGTTCCATTTCTAAAAATAGGTCATGTTTTCCACAATAACATTTCCTTCTTAAGGATTATATATGTAATATCTTTTGTTATCTTTAGTATAAACTATAAAGATACATTTTGGGCTCTGATATTGTAATTTTTCAGTAGGTATATTTTTGACAAAAGCCTAGAATCCCCATACCTGTATGCATGATAGTCATCACTTCCTTCCATACCAAATATCATATAGAACTACATCCAATACTTTAATTAGTACCTGATTTAGTTCATATTCCATTATATGTAGTACATATTCACCCAAAAAATAATTGTAGAGTCATATGACTCATTATTTATATGAACATATTAAGCAGGGGCAAATTACTCCTTTCACCAATTACCATTCCACTGGGGTTTATAAGGTGGTATAATATGAGAATCCATCCCACACACATTTAGATGATCAATGAAATTTTTTTAAGAAATTATCCAATTTAGTCTAAGAAGAGTTTCTTATCTTTCTTACCACGATTATTCACTACTACATTATCTTATTAATTAAGCATATGAAATTAATCTGAATCATGCCTTTTATGTAGTTATAACCCTATATACTATAGTCAGTTGTTAAATTAATGATATATGAAAAACCAACCCTTTATTTTACTATAATTTGACCATATACATAAATATGAACCGATTCAAATAGTTTCCCCCTTTCCTCTATCCCCCTAAAAGGATCTTTATACATTTTACCTTGAAAACAAGTAAGAAATATAACCGAGGGTGTTAATATGATGATGTTTAAATACCATGAATGGTGAATGTTTCTTAAATAAATATCATTTTAATAACCAATCATAATGTTCCATAGGTGGGTAGGATAGGAGTCATTCTCATTGGATTTTTCATTTACTGAAAAGAAATTATCTTTTTAGTTCAAGAATATAAAATCCATTTTTATGATGTTTCATACCATAACATATGTTATCCATAAAAATGAGACATCATTTATTTTCAAACATGAAATAATACCATATTGTAAAAACTGGACATTGAGATCATATTTCAAGATAAAAATGGTATATAATAACAAGTATTCAGTATATGAAAAATTAATCTGGGATAAGTATGATGAAAAACTATTACTGCTAATTCAATTAGTGTCTCCTTGTTTGTTGCACATATATCAACTGAACCTTCATGAATTTTCATTAATCTACTCTACTCTGGTATTTTAATACAAATTTTTTATCCACATGATATATTAAGTACCTAAATTATAGAAATAGATATATTTCATTCAAGGAAAAATATACCTAGAGTGAAATCATTTCCTTTATTTTTCTTCCATACTACGAAACTCTTCATCATGATACCATTTCTACTACATTCAAAGTAGGATACCTTGGACTAATTTATCTCCCACAATATCATTGGCTTCATAAAGGGGTTGGGCATCATTTCCTTTTACTAGTTGTGCTGGTCTTTTTCCTCTAGGTCTTTTTATTTTCTGGTTTTATTTGTTGGAATTATTTTATGGGAGTCTTGAGGATGTTTCTTGGATATTATAGGAGGATAATAATTATGATGGATGTGTTTGGAAGCTACTCACTGAATGTTGGATGAATTCACATTGTGTAAATTTTACACTACAATAAAGAGTATTACAAGACTTGTGTGAGGTTGGTTTATGATGTGTAATTTACTAAGTATTTAATGTATATGTTGACATGTTTTTTAGTGATAGGTGGAGGATTTGGAAAACCTATGGTTTACACAACATGTAACCGGTGGGATATAAGTTATTATTTTACATTTCAACTGATTTGTTTCTCATTTGGATTGCACGCTTATCTCTCATTCTGGAAAAAACCAACATGACATAAGAAGATCTTATATCCCCCATTTCATCCACTATAATCCATTGGTTCTTGTGAATACCAATTAGTGATAGATTTTAATCTCATTCCTCCTTCTTGGTAAGTTTCCTCGTGTTTCTCTCTTAGGGATTCAATTTAAAGAAGTTGATTTGGTCTAGGGGAGCTTTTGGTTGTGTTTAGAAAACCCTTCACTTCAACAAAATAGGTCATGGGAGCACCTTATATTACCAATATTAAGCAGAAAGAACTAATAAAGTGGGGGCCTTTATCAGTGCTATCTAAAAGAACTGATAAAGAGTACACCTTTATCAGCGATTTCTTAACACTGATAACTGATACATTTATTAGTGCTATATAAAGTGCTGATAAATTTTTTTATTAAAAATTTATATATAAAAATTATCATTATATTGAAAAATAATGTTTATTTGTATACATTAAATATAAACCCCCTGTTTATAATTAATACAATTTTTTAATAATTCGAAAATATATACATATAATATATTAAAAACATATTTTTATATTTATTATTTAATATATATATATATATAACAATATTATTAAAATAATTTTCAGTAAATAATAAATATATTTATTTGATTTATTATATTTATTAGACTTTTTAGATTTATTATATTTATTGGATTTATTATATATTTATTAGATTTATATTTACTAGATTTATTATGTTAAATAATTTCATCTATTAGATTTATTACATTCATTATATTTATTATATTGGTTATATTTAATATATTTAATATATTTATTTTATATTTAATTAATATATATATATATACTTTTCAAATATATATATTTATATTATAATTATTAAATATATATATATATATATGTGTATATATATATATGTGTGTGTGTGTGTGTGTCTGTAATGAATTTGGTGTATAATTATATTGATCATGTGTTCATGTATGTTATACATCATTATGAATGTTATACATTACACTTTTCTTATTATTTATGTTTTCCAATGATGGCTCGTTTTTTTATTATGTATATACGTATATGATTAATTCAAGTTGCCCATACATACAATACTATGTTCTAAAAAATTCTTCTAAAATGATTTTAAATATATTTAAATAATAAATATATTTATTATATTTATAATTAATAAATTTTAATTATATATAAATAGTTTTAAATTATATTTATTGGTAATTATAATTATTACTATATATATATATATTTATAAAATTATAAAATTACAAAAAAAACATATATTATGATTATATATATATATATATGAAATTATAAAATTACAATAAATACATATATTATAATTATATATATATATTTATAAGTATATTTATTAATAGTTATAATTATAACCATAAATAAATATATATATATATATATATATGTAAATAATTATAAAATTTAAAAAATATTACACTAACTATAATGTTATAATATAATAAAATAATGATATTTATAAATATATAAAAATATTTAAATATATATAAAAATATTTATAAATATATACAAGTTTTTGTAAATAAAAAAAATTATAAATAAAAATAAATAATTATAATTATAATTCCTAAATAAATATAGATATATTTAAATAATTAAAAAATTATAATAAATGTATTAATTACATATAGTTATATACAAATATTTTTAAATAAATAAATTTTTTAAAAAATACAACTCTAAATTAATGTAGATATATTTAAATAATTTAAAAAAATATAATATATATATATATAATCATCTCAAATATAATTTAATAAATATATATTAATATAAATAAATTAATATTATTATATCATTATTTGTGATTTTTTTAAACTGGTAAAGGCCTATCATTATCATTACTCAAAAAGCACTAATAAATTCATCATTAATCACAAATTTCTATTTTAGCACAGATAAAACATACAATTATCTCCACTTTTTTTCTAATGCTGATAAAAGTATCATTAGGATTTATAAAGAAACCCTAACTTTTATCTCCTTCCTCATACCCCTCAAGTTCTCACAGAAGTCGATCACGTTCTCCACTACCTCCTCCTCTCCCACCGACTCCCCAACCATCACAAATCTCTCTGTCACCAACCCGCCATTGCCACGTAGCACTCCTATTCCTTGTGCCTCTCCTCCACCAGAGGAATCCTCCTTCCCATGCCTCTTCTCTGTCATGTGTGTCTCCTCTACTGGAGGACTCCTTCATTGTGCACCTCTCCTCCGTCGGAGGACACCTCTGTCAAATGCCTCTCCTTCATTGGAGGACTCCACCACCACACACCACTCCTTCACCAAACGCCTCTCCTCTACCATGCACCTCTCATCTACTATGAACACACCTCTCACATACACAAAACCACACCTACATGAAATGTTTGTTCACATATTTTTACAGTTTGATATTGATAGTGATGTTGGGAATTGTACAAGCTAAACTCCCCTCTGAATATCATGGAATTTGAGGTCCTTGTATACACACTAAATGAATTTCATTTTTATTAGATTCATTATTGTGTACCATAAATGCATCTTTGAAATATTAATGTAATGTGAAGCATGTTATGAAATAGTTTTTTATGTGAGCATGATTTTAGAAAGGGGCTTTGTCCATATTCTTGAATCATTTTAGAGACTGAGGATTCAAATACTAGACATTATATTTATTCTTATTTGTTGAGTTTCATGATTAGTTCACCACCTTATCGACTTGAGAGATTTTAATATTGTTTTCCCTTTTTGATCATTGATATTCTATTCATTTCATGCTTTATTATAAAAGATCTAAATTCACCACTATAATATTTCTTTATAATTAGATTGTGATCAAAGAGCACTGAATATAGGAATAGTTTCAATAAGATATCATATTCAAATATTTAATAGGGATAAGAAATTGGGATATTTTGATAATATGATCTACAAAATATCTAGTGTATGATATTTTTTTTCCTACCATTTTTGACAATGATTAGGATAAGACTAGATCTTTTATTATTTTATATCGATGAAGTTCATTGATTTTGGACCAAATAAAAATTGGAATTTATTATTGATCCTCCAACCACATTGGATTAAAATCAGTGTTTTTTTATTAAAGGAACTATGATAACCTTTAGTAAAATTGTTTAGGGGAATATGAATTGTTATTTAGAAAAAAATTACCAAACCTGATATATCATGACATAGAATGAAGCAACAACTAAGTCACTACAACATATCCCTACCTTCTGGTTCCATTAACCTCATGGTTTTGAAAATACTTCCCCATAGGAGAATGAGAAATAATGATTAAACCCCTCACATAAATGGAATAATCACACCACATTAAATTTATGTTGTTTTTGAGGAAAATACTACTTCATAGGGGAATAAAATGATATTTTTATTAGAGGATAAATTTATTTATGAGGGAAACACATATTTTTTTTATCCCTATCTTGACAAATATACATGAAAAACTATCATAAAACCCTAGTAAAATAACCATAACATCACATGTAATGAATCCTTCCACCCATAATCACTCTCTGGCGAATCCTCTCAAAGGGAAAAATTATATAATTCAAGTGATTATAAAATCATATTTTATTATTAGGAATATTTTATATCTAAATATATACATTATTATCTTATTACAACTTTAAAAAATTATATGAATGCATAATTAACTATCGATATTCAGTGTTATGAAGTGGTCGTGGCATTTAGGTTGACGCATCCATCAATGATACTAAACCAAGATTTTCTTTATGAAAATTCATTTAAAAGGTTGTAGACTATTTTTGGACTTGATGTAGTTATCCTCATGAATGAGTTTTGAAGAGGTAAGAATTTTCTTGAGGCTTATAATAATAATTTCATCACCTTGATTATAGAGGTTACTAAAATGATTTTATTTATGGATTTTGGAATGATGAGACTTTGTAATGTCATTTATAAAGTATTTTTGAAGATTTTATACAATAGACTAATAAAAATCATACAATATATTATTTTAGTACCATATTTAATTTATAATTTTGACTTGATACATGATGTACTTAAAAGTATCAGGAAAGAAACATAGTTTCTTCTAGCGATGAGTGGAATAGGGAAATACTTTGTGTGAAAGGAATGACACTTCAGAAATTTTTTATTATGTAATGGGTTCATGAAAATAAATTTTCATAGGTGTATTTATATAGGAAGGAACAAATAGTACTTCATGTGTGAGACATATACATTGTTCATGTAGTTTAAAACTAATTTATTTGGATTTATCCAAGGATCATTGGGATAGTTAATTGTTTGTAGTAAGCTGGATCATGAGTGTTTTGTAGTTTTGAGTTTGGACACTAACTATGGAACATATCCAATGTAAATCTGGTGTTGTGTTGAAGTATAATTGATATAACTGGACAATGGATGCATTTATACAGGATATACAATGGCGGGGATCACAATATAAAATTATTGTGGAATTTATTACTATTACACAAACCATTTTAATAATGTGATGGAATCATAAAACACTGATTTATTTGGGATTAATCGAGGTATTTTTTATGAATATTATATAAAGTAACATTCATGGGAATTATTTATTTTTGAAAATTCATAAGTGGTTCATTTATAATGATTAAAGTGTTTGGAAATGTTTCTTATATGGTTGTCACTCATTTTAAATGATTATGATTGTTGGGTCTGGAGGTTTACTTGAATGCTTAAAAAAAGTAATTGTGGTTATGTGAAAGAGCGTTTGGATGTAATTTATTTATTTTAAAAAGGGTTTGTTATTATAAGGAGGAATTTATGAAAACAGTTAGAATATTTAATGGGATATCAAGTGTTATTATATAAATAGTTTTTATAGGAAATTTGAACTATACTTTTTTCATAATCAATTAAGTTTAGTTTTTTATAGAATTAAGAAAACTATTACATTATATAATTGTTTTTTGTATTTATTTGGTTTAATATTAATATTAATAAATCATATATAATGGATATGAATAATGAATGAATGGATGCCAATAATTTGACAAAAGAGTATGTATATAGCGTGAAATGGTTTATCATGTTTTAAAAATGTCATGCATAGGACCCTTCTCAAATCCTTTTTCCATGTATACACTATTGTTAATTAATAAAATAGTCCATAGGAGTTAAAAAAGCACTTGATCTATCATAGAAGAGATAGAAGTTATAACTTTTTTCATAAACAAGTGGGAAAAGGACAATATAGGTAGTGGTTGGGATAACACTGCACTTTATAGATCATGTGATATAATTACATGTGTGAACAATAAAGAAGACCGTATCGAGGATGTGATTACAAATCTGAATGAAAATGAATATAATATTGGGGAAATGAAAAAGACAGTTGAAGATGAACTTCATGATTGGCCATAATTTTTTTAGAAGTTAAATAGTTTTGAAAAGATGTCATTATATGTTGGTTACACTAAATGTAGAACATTGTCAGCCATACTAAAGCTATGTAATTTGAATGTAGGAAACAAATAGAGTGATGCCAGTTTTACAGAACTGCATGCTCTCTTGAATAATATGCTCCCAAAGAATAATGAGCTCCTTATCTGAAAATATGACTCCAAACGAATGATATGATTGATGGGTATGATCCCTGAAAGAATAAAAGATTTCCCAAATAACTCTATTCTATTTTGTAGAGACCAAAAATCACTTATAGAATCTCCAAAAGTGTGGTGATTTTAGATAAAATAAAGAAGAATCTGGTCCTCTAAAATTTGTTAGGTACTTTCCAATCATTACAATGATTAGGCACCTATATGGATGTGAGGAGAATGCCTGATAATTGAGGTGGAATAATGATACAAGAAATAAATATGGGAAACTATGTCACTCTCCTCAGTGGAATAAAATTGATACAAGTATCCTGAATTTGAAAATGATCCAAGAAACATTCGTCTTTCATTATCTACAGATGGTCTAAATTATTTTGGGTTTCAAATTATCACCCACATTACAAGGATGATTATGATGGTAAATTATATCACACAATAATGGTTATGCATGAAATGAAAATAATTCATGTTATGTATGCTTATACCAGGAAAAAACAACCAGAAAATGATATTGATGTTTATTTTTATCCATTGATCATGGATTTGAAATTTTCGTGAGATTTAGGTTTTACGTTGTATGAGGCTTATAGAAATGAATATTGCACATTAAGATCCATGTTATATGGGATAATAAATGACTTTACTGATTATGGAAGTTTTTTTAGGTTATGAAATTAAAGAAAATCAAGGGTTTCCCATTTGCAAACAAGGTACAAATTCAATTAAGTTGATACACTCATAAAAACTATATTTCTTGTATATCTTAGATTTCTACCCAAACGACATAAATACCAATCTTTGGAGACATCATTAAATGGAAGTTCATAATAACATAAAACACCGTCCCCTATAACATGTGATCAATTGTTTTAGAAAGTAAATGATGTGGACACTACTTTTGATAAACAGTTTTCAAAAAACACTACGAAAAACTATTGGAAAAAGATACATGTTTTTTTAATTACCATAGTATAATTATCTGTATGTTAGACATTTTCATGATGTTATGCATAGTGAAATTTGTTTGTGATATTATTGTAATAAAATTGATAAATCCACCGATCAAAACATAAGATGGTATTAAGGCTAGGTCGGACATGGTTGACATGGGAATACAAGATGAGTTGGCACTAGTGAAGGGTAAAAATAGAAATTTCTTCCTCATTATACTTACACTCATTCTAGGAAGGATAGATATCAATTTTTCAACTTCATGAATGACGTAAAGGTTCCATAGGGGTATTAAACAAATATCAAGAATAGCATGTCAATGAGATATTTAAATATCATGGTTTTTAAATAACATGACTACAATGTTTTGAAGAATGAACTAATTCATATATATTTACATTGATTTTTTCCAAGAATTTATATCATACATTAACGAAACTCTATTTCTACATCAAATCTATTTGAAGAAATGTTATAGATGTGGCAAAATTGATGACTATAGAAATAGAAATTTCCACCATATTATGAGATTTTGAAATGTTCTTCCCACTGAAATTCTTTGATATGACGGTTCATTTGATGGTTCAATTGTTGAGAGAGATTTAACTTTGTGGTCTTATACAGTATAGATGGTTGTACCTTATTGAATGTCATATAATGATTTTGAAAGGTCATGGAAAAAATCGAATTCATGTATATTGTTGTATTACAGAGTGATATATTGTTGACGAAGCCACTGAATTCTACACTGAATACCTATCTGATGCATAAAGTATTGGTCTCCCGAAATTCCGACTCACTGGAAAACTTTTAGGTGATGGAATTTCTGGATGAAAGGTTTTTAAAAATAATATTACATATTGGGAGTAGGCCCACCTTTATATTTTGTATAAAAGTTTTGACATTGAACCATATGCTAAAGCCACAAATAAATTATTAGGAATTTCAATCCATCAAGGGATGAAAAATGGATATCAAATAAACTTAATCAACAGTTTTTTGTATGGTTTATAGACCATATATTTGAGGATTTAGATGAAAATATGGATTCAATTTTATAACAACATTGATGTCTATTTAAATGAACATTTGTGTATGTATTATCTGATAATTTTTATGTAATTAACAGTTATACATTCTATACTAATGAACATGATGAAGATAATACCATAAAAAATAGTTGATTTACACTTGTGGCTGAACTGATGCATGTTTCTAGTGCTATGGAATGAAATCCACTTTATTCAAATATATCATACTTTGGCATCATCAAACAAACATGGGAGTAGATTTATATTAAATTTCGAGAAATTATTTTTAACTTAAGCGGACTAATAATAGGAGGGATGCTAAAATTGATGAATTAGGATTAATGAAAGTTGATTTTAGTAAGAAAGAGTATAAAGATGAAACAATTATAATGGAATCAAATGTTATACAAGTAATTTATGTTCTGGATCCAAAATCCTAAACTAGTCAATTGTTCTATTGTCTACCAAAAACACTGAAGGGTTAGATACAAATTCCATAGAGGATGACCCTCTCATTAAGACATTGATATCAATTCATAGTATTCATAATATAGAAAGCATTTTTTATGACAGTGGTGACCACAATGAAAGGATTTCGATAGTTTATAGAGGGGTCAAATCCCTTCATCCTTTAAAAAAGATTTCAATAACGAGGTTATATTTTTTATAATATACATTATGGTCCCTTATGTTATTATATGGTCTCTTATACTTTTATGTAATCTAAATTAAATGTTATCCACTACTGTAGATAATGACTTCTTTACATGATGATGCTCTCAATCCCGAGGCACAACCATTCTCTCAACCTACTTCTACTCACAAGAGGAAAAACATGTTTCTTAACCTTCTGCAACTCCCAGTGCAGAGGTACGACCACCATATGCATATAATAATGCTAGAACTTTGAAGAAACATATTGATAATGTTGAAACAGAGGAAGAGGAAGGCATCTAAACACTGGTGACATAGAAAAAACTAGAGAACCATAGTTTGATGGTGTTTCCAATAAACATTAAGAAAAAATCAAAATCCCTCAAATACAAAGTCCATTAGAATCAGCGAGGATAATATGTTAACCCTGACAAGGCCATGTTCAGTAGTTACATAAGAGTATTCACTCTAGAAAGCATGTCGAGTGATGTTCTGTCATGGAACCACGTTGTATCTAAGCTTAAGGCACTAATATGGACAGATATTATGGTAACATTATGATACCATTTCATTAATTTAATAAAAAAGAAAATAATTAAACATAGAATTAATGTTAATTATCCCTTTTAGAATGCATTTATAGAAGATTATTCACATAAGTACTATGTATTCAAGGTTGTTGGATGGATTCAAAGAGGCATTCACACAATTTTAACAAGATATCATATTAATGAAGCTAAAGGGAATGTCACATCCATTCCTTTAATTTATGTATTCTTCTTCCATATTCCGGTCCTAACATCTCTATAGGTTTCCCCTAGTCCACCCTTGAAATTGGAGCTAAAGGGTGTGGTTTTGGTTTGGTAGAATAGGTCTCATGGGTTTCTAAACCACCCCTAGCCTCCAGGTCAACAAAAAACATTTCAAAATTCAAATTCTCACCTCTTGGAATTAAACATAATCCACCCATTTCATCCCTCATTCAACCCTGGAATTCATTAAAGTCTCCCAATCTACCTTAACCTCTCTTGGAACACATTTTTAAGGGGTTTTTGGTGGGAAAGCTTCAAGGATCATCAAGTAAATGAATTCCAATTTGGTTTTGATCCATTTCCTTATGGTTTATGTCTTCATCCATGTTGTTATAAATGTAAAGAATCTTGGGATTCTTCTCTCGGTATTTATTTGGGATTTATAGTCCAATATTGTGGATTAGGGTTCTTTTTCACTCCCTTGTGTTGTGGCGGTTGTGTTGTTAACGATTCAAAAAAATTATTTGAGGGTTTTGACATATATGGTAGGAGATTACATGTTTAAGTATTTTTTGATGAGTTAGATTAACAGATTTACATTTTTTATCATGTTAATTTTCTATTTTATTTTGTGTGAAAACTATTTTTTTAACATTTGTTGAGTGGTTGATTTTTAAGTTTCATTTCGGTGTCAAAATGGGTGTTTTTCTTGTGTTTTCTATGTTGTTTTAATTGGGGTTGTTTTATTATTCTCGGAAAAGTTTTATTAAATGGTTTTATAGATGACAATTCTTTTTTTATGTTATATTAGAATGCTTTTGGTTTTCAATGAGGGTTTTTAGGTGGATTTTATGTTCCAATATTGGTTATTCTTCATGAATTTTTTTTATAAAAATTACAAATTATTTATTGAGTTATAAAAATGATAAAAAGGATGTCTAGATACTATTTGGATTTTGTACCATCAGAACTGGTATTCTATTTATTAATGGTGTTAGATAGCATGTGGAACTTATGTGATCACAAAGTGGGAAACTCGGGTATCATGGTGGGTGGACTAGGAATACTATGCTAGTTATCTAGTGAGTTATCAACCATGTTTCCCATAAAAAGATGACTATGACAACACTAACTAGACTTTGATAATGTTGGGGACCACAAGGAAATTTCTTAGTGGGTAATTCATGAGAAGGATATTGATTATGGTTTCTTTTTCACCGAGATATGACGTACCTTGGGCCCACAACTCGCTTGTTCCTTGGGGTGTTCCCGCCACTAGTGCTCAAGGACTCTTTTGGTAATTACAATTAAATTAGATTGTGTTTGGATCGGAAACATATGTATCATGCATGTTTTACACAATTATTTAATTCTTTTATGTTATCCCTTGAAAACCATTTTCATTTAAAAGTTTCAACTTTAGAAATTGCTGCTACAATTTCTAAATATACAAACATTCATGCTGTTTATATTATAATGATTTTCATATGGAGTATTTGGGTGGTATCCTATTTGGATTTGTCTCACACCCTACTTACACCAATGGGTTTAAGTATAATTGATCACGTTTGAAACAACTAAGGGAATGGTCCATGGAGAGAGTTGTTCATGTTGTTAGCTTATATCCTTGATGTGGTGTTGTGGAGAAGGATTGGGAGTGATGTACCTTTGACATGGGGTAGTTTTTGTGTTATACATTATGGTTCTTTTGAGCTGTGTCCCTCTTGGGTTTGGCCTAAAACCATGTATTTCAACATTTATTTTTATTAATGGATTGTTTGAACTAAATTTTCAGATTCAGTTTATTTATAGTTTTTGGTTGCTTAATGCTTCTAAATATAGGTAAATCATTCCAAAGCAGTTATTAATGATAACCAGGAACTTGTACCATCCTACGGGATAAAGAATGACATTCATCCCTTATCATGGACCAGTTCTAGTTTTTGTTTTGATGGTGACCAGATCTATTTTGTGATAAAATTGTATCAGAGTAGCTTAATATCTTTGGGTCATGTTATTTGGGATGAGTCCTGTTAGAGTGGAGCTTGGACTATTGGGGACAATATTTATAGTTTCAATTAGGGTTCTGAGATATTACATCTCTTGATAGTCCCCAAGTATCCATGGGATATCAGGATTGTTCATTTTACTTATCCTCTAGGTGGGACGTGAGGGCTACAGAATGCATGTGGACATTGGGTAGGAGTGATGTAGTTTTTTATTTCATTTTTATGATTAGTTTCGATTATTTATGATTCTTAACGTATAAAAATTTGACACCCTTTCCTAGAATCATTAAAATTATACATTATCATGTTTACACTACAAGTCAAAATGGGTTTTCAATTAATATTATTTTACTCATCTTTTCTGAATTATATATTTAAAAATTCATTAAAAGGGAAAATTTTCTTTTGAATTTTAATAGATAGTTGAACGTGATATTACTTATAAGATTGAATTACAATTAAAATGAGTCGTAAAGTTATATAAAAATATATCTGTTTTTTTATTTGTATTGTTCTTTTAAATTTTATTTGAATTATGGTTGAGATATATATACCTTTAATTATGGGTGATCCTATTATAGTTTTTCAACAAATTGGGTAAAGTGGCATAGTTTACAGGTGAGTCATAACTTCTAAGAGATGTGAGAATATTATAGTAAATAACTCCATTTTAGGGGATATTATTATAGTTATTTAATTTCAATTTCTATGTTTATGTGTGTGATCTTATTAAAGTATTTTTTTGAGGAAATATTTTTATATTAAAATGTAAGAAACTGCGTGTTTTTTAGAATGAATGTTTATGAAATTTTCAACGGTGAATGGATGTTTTTTCAAGGAACAAAACAAATTAATTTTCATTTATTCCCAAGAAACCATTATGATTATGATTTTTAACATTATTAATAATATTTAAATTTTTATTAAACACAATGAGTAATTAAGTAGGTTTATAGATAAGGAAATTAATATTTGAGCCCAAAGTTTATTATGAAAATTGTAAACATTATTTTTTATTTTTCATGCTTATCAATAGAACAATGGGTTTTTATAATCCCTTAATAACATTTTTCTTTCTCATTCTCATTTTTCAAATTTTTTTTTTCAATCGGATTTTGGTTTATTTAAATTTAATAAAATAATAGTTCTTGTAATGGTATTTACCTTGAACGAAGGAACTGTGTATTTATAAAGAATATGTTTTGTGGGAAAAATGATTGTGTGTAAGTGTACAATTTTTTTATGATTTTTATATATTATACAGTATCCAATTTTTTTAAACTATAAACCAAAATGAACATGGTAATGTATAAACAAATTCAATACATTCTATGAAACCCATAATTATGGGTTATTTAAGGTATGCGATTTTATCAGTGTGTCATGTATTAAAAAAATCATTTTCAATATTGATGTGTATCATTAAATATGATGGTGTTATTATATGAGATGAAAAAAATATTAGGCATAGAATACAATTGATTATACTAAAATTATTAAGCACTACTAGACTAACAATAAAATCCTACAATTTACATTATATTTTTAAATATGATTAGTGAATTAAAAATTGTTAATATTTACATTCAATTATGAATTATCTTAAATAGTTTATAAAATATTTATAATTAATTATAAAAGGGATATTGGGATATTTATTAATATATATTGTTTCTATTAATTAATTAATTTTAATTTGTTTATAATTAATTAAATAAATATTTATGATGTACTAACTAATAAATATTTAGTAATATTAAAGTTTAATAATAAAATACATTTTACAAAAGCATATGGATTTACTTATGACTGATAAATAATGTTTATAATTATAAATCATAATATTAATTAAAAATGTGTTTATAAACTATTGAAAAAATTTGAATATAATGTGCTTAAATATCGAGATTATGAATCTCCCATACTTAATTTTAATTATTCAATTTAAGGGATTTATTTGAGATATTATTTTTACCACATCAACATATGTTTTGAATATTGATTTGACCGTATTTCAAATATTTTTTATGAGATATTTATATAATATAAATATTTTACATAATATAAATTGAATTATAAAGTGGTTATAATTCATAAAATATCATTTTCATAATGTGAAATGAAATATAATTAATATTATGGATGTTTTCAAATTGAATAAAAGAATATAACTTTTTAATATTTATGATAATGGAATGTACATAAGATAATACAAAATTATTATGTTCTTATTATTATATTTAATTTATGAACGGTAAATAAAAGTTTATCTCATGTTTAAATATGTTATTTTTTAAATTATTTAAGAGTTGTTAACATTTTTATTATTCAGGGATATTAATTTTTTAAATTGTGGGATTGTGTATTATTTATTTTAATGTTTTTAAATATATTCTATTATTATTTTACCCGATTTTAGAAAGTTACATGATGGGTATGAAAATGGATTTAGTTTCTAATCCTTTTACTTTGCTTCGTAATCAATTTTTTTCATGAATTTACTTATTGAATATATTGTATACATATCATGTATTATTGTTATGAATAATTATATTCTCTCTTGAGTAAAATATCCACATGTAGAAGGAATTTTGTTTAGACTTTCCATCAGATTGGGGGCTTATGTGTATCTTTAGAAACTTGGGGGATGACTATTTGTGGAAACATGATTATTCATGTGGAGGTTAACAATTTAATGTAGTTGTGAAACTTTATAAGAAAATCTCATATACCTTATACATGATATGAATTTGTATGTGTGTCAATATTTTTGGATTATTTATTTGGGTGAGTAAAAAAATAGTGGTAGTAGTACTATTCATCGAAATTTGGGTTTTAGGCTATATATCTGGGCAATTCAGACATTGGACCTTCGGGCCATATATGGTGACCCCTAGGCTTTAAAATGGAGGACAATTAAGTAAAATTTAATGGAAAATTGTGGAATAATGGTAAAAATATATACATTGGTATATGAGGGTTCTATCTTATAAAATCTAAGCTTGTACTTTTTTATTTCTCAAATATGGGTGGTGATGGAGGACCACATATTAAAGTTCATGGAAAAATTCTTGCAACATACATTAGGATTTATGAGAGGGGGTATTTTAGTGTTGGTTCATTTTGTAGACTTTAAATTACCACACACCTTCGGGAAAATGTTCAATGTATTCTCTATGTCGATTATTCCCCTAGATATACAGGTATTGTAAGGTATCCTTCTCGACCCAATTGATAAAATGATATATCTAGATAATAAAAAATATAAATTGTTTCAAGAAATGAAGAAATATGGTTTTAATAATTTTATATATGGAATATTATTCCATAATAAATCATTATAATCATGTATATATAATTTCAATATCTCGTGATAATATTTTGAGATTAAATCCCCTTAAAAATTCTAAGTGTAATATTTCATTCAAAGAAAACATATTTCTAGACATAAATAATTCAACCCGGTTGGTTCTTCCATAGCTAGTTAAAAATGTATTATATTTCATATAGAAAAGTTTAAATTAAAAACCCTAAGAGATAGGTAACAAAATATCATTTTTATAATTAGTTTACACAGATCTAGGAAAACAAAAGGTTTTAATACTAGAAGACAAAGGATTGTTTATTCATATGTTGGATTTGGAAAATAGGTTTACACCCAAATATCCAAGAGCCATTTATAATATGTTTGGGTGATTACATACATAACGATCTAAATCATGAGACTATTTCTATAGTTAAATCATTTCACAGTGAAATATGAATCTTTTCCCACTAATGGATATGATGTTTTTGAAAAGGGTTCACTGTTTTAGTAGGAGACCATGTAATAAAAATATTTTTTAAATGTAATTCTCTCCTGATACTCATATAATAAAAGCATCTATTTTAGATAAATAAAATAATCATCAATGATGTTAAATTTGAGATCAATCTCTGAGAAACTGATGATTATTTTAATAAACTATTAATATCAGTTGCTTAATAAATGTTTATTAGAATAAATTGCATGGTTAGAGATACACTATCTTTTTTACCCAAGTCTTGATGTTTTTCAAATAGTTAATATAAATTCATATAAAAATAATATATTTATTCATTTATGGTTTCATAGGCATTACATTAAAAAATTTATAACGAATTTTAGCCAAATATGCTCAATATGATTGGGTTTGTTAATGATATTAACAATGATTAAGTATTATAATTATTTAGAGAGACTGAGGATTTCAAAAAAGGATTGTTCTTCTGATGGGATTCATACAATTATCACTAAAGTAACTTTTAGGAAAATATGAATAAGATAACAAAATTCACCTGATTATGCTCAACATATTGAGGATATATATATTGAGAATATGATGTGATGGAATTCATGAATTTAAAGATGTATAAAAATATTTATTTTAATTTTTTTGGTCCTGATTCATAACATAACACTATATAAAAAATATCAGTTTTTGGATTCTACAATAGAACATGTTCAATTAAGCATAATATTGAAAAGTGAATCAAATAACACCTCATTATTGTGTTTGGTGGGGGGCATATAAATAATCATTGTGACATTATAACATTATAGACGTTGATCTGGGATCCAACTAGATCATCAAAACTGACATTTTAATATCTTATTTTCTGATTATTGATATTTTTTTATAATAAAAATGTGAGAGGGTTAAAAATATAACTCTATTGTAAAATAATGTGCATTAGATCCAGGAATGCCAGATCAAAAGAACCTTGTTAGAATCTTGATTTATCTATCATGAACATTTTTTTTCAAAATGAGAGAAATAAAAATATTCAAAGGATTAAATATTTAATTTTTAGTATAAATAATCCCTTTATACATAGGTTTTGAGTTTATTTATTTCCATTTAGTCCCCTTAAAAATCAAAAACCGCCAAACGACCCAAAAAATCAAAAAAGTCATATTATATTTATCTTAATTTTTCTAAATATTTTATAAAAATTGTGACATTATTATCTTGTCAGATGATAAAATTTGAACCTTTAAATATTCTAATAAATTCTAATATTTATTTACTAATCCTGATATTTGTATTGTTCAATGGAAAAATAATATTTTTTTTAATAATACCTATTATATTTAAATTAAATGTTCATATCATTAGAAATAAAATCAATTATTATTAATATAAAAATGAATAATTTAATAATTTAATTTAATCTTTATCACTCATAAATGAACATTCACTATCAAACGAACATGGGGCCCTCTTCATCTAAAACTCAAATTTATCCGAATTAGTGGAATATGTGGATAAAATTTATTCGTGACCCTATTCCAACATATATCAATAGTGATTATTCAAATTCCTAGATTATGAGAACTATCTTGAAACACATCATGTCCCCTAAGAAGATAATGTAAATTCATAGTTATGAATACTTCTTATGAATTTTCTCTAAAAAATAAAATCTCTTTTTTCTCATGATATCTTATAATGAAGGATGTATAATTTTTGTATTCAACCTTATATGATCTATTTATTATTTAAAGACCATACCAAACAAACATTCCTTCTTCTATCATGGAAATTAATTTAATGAAGGTACCACCATCCTGGCTAGGTTGACCAAATATATCTATTCCTTTACTGTAAAGTAATAAAACATGGCTTCATCCTTTAATAAAAGCTAAACCTCTAATGGAATATCCAACAAAAGATTCTGTTCCAGAACCTGAATTCCATTGTTTTCATTTTTATATATGTACATAATCAATTGATATATAGTGATAATGATATCTTATTGAAATAACATTACATTCACTCACAGTTAAAAAAATATAATGGCACACAAAACAAGTTGTTTTACTATTAGTGGGACAGTCCCCATGAAATCCTCTACTCAATATTACCATTTTTAAATTTTTTAATATTTGTCCATTCTTATGAGCCACAAGTACCTAATACCCTATCATTATTTATTTATTATCTGAATGATGTATCTATGGTGTCAAAAATATTTTCATGATTAATATCATAGTATAATGTGGTTTTAATTATGGTTCAAACTTATATAATGTTTTGATATTCAAGAAATCTAATGAAATAACTATATAAATATTGTATATAGAAATAATAACACTATTATGGAATGAATACATCATACATAAATCTCTATATATATGATATTGTAATAAAAATTACTTATTAAGATGAGTCTAACTCACCTAGTTTTACAATACTCACCCCCACACTAGAGAAAACATTATAACCATAAACATTATAGAACTCACAAGATAAAATCATTTTTTATAGTTTATATATTTAGAATTTTGTCAAACTACAATTTAATACATGGATACTCTATCATATGAAACTTCACCTCCTAGGGTGATTATGCCATGATATATTATATCTTTAATTATGTACCTTCTTTCGATTTTCATATCATCGATATCTTTTCTAGTACTATTGCTCTATGATTATCATTATTTATATTATGATAATACATTAATTATGTAGTAATAATTAGAATATGTAATACCGTATTTTATACTTCTTCTTTAGTTAAATCAAAATCAATAAAAAAATAAGTATTTAATGATATAGACAACAATAGCATCGAAATGATTCATTTTCTATTTTTCGTAGTCTAATTTTGATGCATGATAAAATTGATCTAAAATATTACTAGTTTGTATCCCTTTAAAAAGTAATGTCACATCCTCTCAATGTACTAGGGTCATATTAATTTTATACTCTAAAGAATTATTGGATAGTTTTGATTGACACCTTTACATTTCTCTTAGTATTTTATAATACATTCATAAATAAATTATGTGTTGGGAATGTCATATTTAGTGTATTTCATGAAATATTGATATACCCATCATATTATTTTACGTAATTATAATCACTACTATATTCTTTTCATGTGTATTATACGTCTCAACATGGATAGATCTATGCCTTGTGAAATTGGAGAAAATTATCACATGAATTATTCTATCATTTATTTTCCATACCTCCTCAGTATATGTATTTTTACATCTTCGAAAAAACACACATATATATCATTGTAGATCATATTAATTATTAAATGTGTTTCAAAATTATGTTATTAAGTGGAATGTTACATTCAATATAATCATAACTAAATGTAATAATATTTTTTCCTATTTTAGATCAACATATTTAGCTTCAAAAATTGTGGATCTCTTACTTGTCTCTTATAGATATATGAAAATATAACTATTCCACAATTTAATTCATGTAAAAATAAATCCGTAAATAATTTATATAACATTCACGATAGATATTAGGACAAATTTAATTAAAATGGATTATAATATCTATATTACTGAAAAATGGGTTGAAACAATCAATACTTTGACTGATCTTAATCATTCACAAACCAATATTATTTATTCATAATCAATTTACCATATTTTTTTATATATCCCATGAATACACATTCTAATACAATAGGATTTAAATAAATTAAAGAATTTATAGAAATAAATTCTTTATTTTTTTGGAATATGGAATTAATTTTTCTAATGTCATATTCACTTATCAATATATCATGTTTACACTTACGTTTCCTTTATAGGATAAGTATTTTATTTAAGGGTCAATATGGATTTAATATGAGAATGTGATATTGAACTAAGCTTGATGATATCCTTGATTATCTCTTTAGTACATGAGTGAGTGAAGGAGGGAACCACAATTCATATAAAGGGTTTCATGGTAGATTTTTAGTATAAAATATCCTCTTACAAATAGTTTTTAACATTCATTTACTACCCTTCAATATTTTATGAAACATAAACCACAAAATCACTCAAAAAATGAGAAATGAAAAATTAAACTTTCCAAAAACTTCATGAATGTTTTATAACTAACTTCTTACTATATAAACATGTCATATGATAAAATATAGCTCATTAACTCATCTCTTACACTCTAATAGTAAAATAATACACCATGGATACATTACATGCATTTAGAAAATAATATTTTCTCATATTCAATTTTAATATTAAATAAATTAAAATTATATTAATAAATTATTTCAATAATTATTTTTCTAAATATGTATAATATAATAAAATTATTTTAGTTGTGATCCCTTACATAAGAGAATTCACCGACCCCTGCACATAGGTTTCACTTAATTATAAACTTCAAATTAATCCAAATAGGTGTAACTTGTGGATAAACTTTGTATGTATACATATAATCCCGTATATCTATATTATTTATTTATAATCACATACTGAGATCATCTTTTAGAAACACATTATGACCCCTAATGATATAAGGATTATGCATATTTGTGATTGCAACAAAAATTAAGCTCTATTTAACATAATCTATTTTCCATCTTATATCTCATTAACGAGGGTGAATAATTCATGTAATCATACTTAAATTATTTATTTATTTTATTAAGGACCAAACCAAATAGACAATAGTCATCTTCTATTTTTAGTGATTTAATCAAGGTACTACTACCTTGGTAAACAGCGTACTTGATATTTCTTCATAGGCTCAAAAGTGAAAAATACTTTATTGATGATTCAATAAATTCCATACAACTAATGATGCACCCAATTAAAGATACCTTTACATAGAATGAATGTATTTCTTTCATCTGGAATAAAATAATGAAATCAAATTATATAAAATGATAATGAGCTCCTTTTTATTAATAAATTAAATTTCTTGTAGATAAAAACATCAAATGATTCCATAAATATGTCATATTCTTATTGATAGGTCAATAATCAAGACCTCCTCTACAAGAGATCACCATGTGATAAAATCATGAGAAGAAGTCACAATGCTTATGATCCCCCATTACCTGATAGTTAGACATCATCCATGTAAAATTAGTGCGATGTTTCTAGACAATAGTACATATGTCTTATATTAAAATCATAATTTCTCACGATACTCATTATAATTGATAACAACTAAAATATTATAATGCAATAAGTAACAAAATGTAATTTCCATGAAAATATTTTACATGGAAGCAATGAAACTATTATTGTTTCAATACACCGTGAATTAATCTATGTATACATAAGATCAAAATAAAAATTTATAGATTATTTTAGGTAAGAGTATCCCAGGTTTATAATAAGATTTACAGGTTATGGTGTTTTATTTTCCGTATATGTGGGTAAATTCTGACCTAGAAGATGAAAAGTTAGTTGAAGAGTCTAAAAATTTTTATTCTGGAAGTCAGTTGAGTTCATTGATACATGTTATTATTGAAAATTATTAATTAATAAATATTATGGAATTATTTTTTATACCTAAATGGATTTTGGAAACTCTATATAATTTCCATGTCATGTTTTCATGGCATCAAATTAAATTCTATTATTTTAAAGGGTATATGATAATAAATGTATACTTTATAAATGTTTAAATTATATAGTATTTTGAAATCATTTAAAAATTCAATATATATTTTATTTTTTATTCAATTGATGAAGTGATGTGTATTTTATCAATGATTTGAATGTAAACGTGTGTATCAAAATCACATGGATCTAAATAAAAGTTGTATATCATTGTCTAATATATCCAATAAGATGATAGGATTTGTCAATAAATAAATAAATTGTATGACCAACCTAAGGTAATTATTAAAAACATATGGTTTATGGTATATTTAATTTTGAAACATTTTTTTATGAGGAAGCAAGTTTACAATTATTCTATTCATGATAATTTTTACATCATGATATTAGTTAAAATATAAGGGAAGTTGTAACTATGAGAACCTGACCCTAGTTTCCTAGAGCTAATGACTTATTTTGTTACAATGAAACGATTAAAAAATGGTTGTACCCTAAAGGAATGAATATTTTAGTAGTTTTGAAAAACAAGACACATACATAAGTCCAACATTACAACCTGAAAGAAAAATCAATATATCATCTTCTTTTGAATAACACATAATCTCCTAGATTATCCATGAAAGTCATTCATAATATATGTATTCAAACCTAGGTATAATAAAACATGTGGAATGGATGATATTAGATGCTTATTAGGGTTAAATAACACAATGGAAGAAATTTTATTCATAATCACTATGCATGATGAATAACAGAAAATTCATTCCTTTAAAAATATATTTGAGAAAAATATGGAAGGAATAAAAAATGATTAAATAATTCCATAAAACCTAACCATGGTTATTCTACTATAATAATAATAAAATATATTATCCATGTCTACCTTTATAATTTGGTAATGCATAATTTCAGACATAATAATCACATCATCAATGCCTTGTGCCATGACCATGATAACCATTCTATGAAGGCCTCATGCCAAGACAATAGTTTATCTTATTAGACCGACTAATGCATCAAGGGTCTATAGAGGGACCACCCATCATGTAAAAATTCCAATTAAGTACTTATATGAATATGGATACACATAAAAAGAATATACATTCAGATTAAAACTAACATATGAAATTTAAATAGATTTCCCCAATCATTAAACATTAACAGTATCCATTCAAAGTAATACGGTGAATGGTATCAAAATTGAACATCCAAAATCAAAAATATCATAAACCATTAAATAAAATAAGTTAAATGATATCATGAAATATGATTCTCATAATAATCAAAGAGGGTGTTGAAATAGGTAAACATACTCTTATAAAATCATCTAGAAACTCTTGAGGTAAATACTCTATTACTTTGAAAAGAAGAGTTATTTTGGATAACTTTTTGTATAAAACCAGAAGTGATTTAAGTTAGGTTTTTATAAAAAAACTGATTTTATAAAAATAAATTTTTCTAAAAATATATTATAGAGTTCCCTTGATAATAGGAAAGAATTATATAAATTCACTTGAAATGGGCTTGTTTAGTGGGAAAGATTTTTGAATGATCCCTTTAAAACATGTAGATACACATAAAGTAAAGAAATATTATGGTTGGTACATATATATATATAACATTAAAACATAATTTATGATTATTAATTAATAATAAATTATAATTTAATTTGGGTCAAGAGTGACAAATTGAAACCTTAATGAAAATTGAGGTTCATGTAGAAAACCCTTAACTTATGTCTTAATATAAACCTCTCTTGGACATAAGGTCATGGAATATGAAATTTTACTACTTAATAACATAATTAAAAACCTATTATACCTTTATTTTATTTGTTATAATTTTATTAAGGTCACTAATGGTAATTGTTTAGGGTTGTGATATTCAATATCATAGTTTGGGAGTCCTCGTTTCATTAGTTTTCGAGAACTGTCCGTTTTTTTGGAAGTTAATGTAAAATGAGAATTGAAATCAAGAATTGATTTTTTATTTTATTAATTTTCATACAGAAGTTTAAATTTTCATATAATTCATTTGGTTACTTTTGGTGGGGATGAATCATAAGGTAAAATTTTAAAGATAATTTCTTGGATTAATTTGGTGATTTTTCGATCACCATAAAAACATTTTGTTTCATAAATTAAAACCATGACTATAAAATATTTATAGAAAATTAAATAGGATATATTACTAATATTGGGATCCGGTTCAACCATAAAAAATATTTTATGACCGGAAATGAAGATGGTAAAAGAAGCGGGAAACCCATCTTCCTTGAATGTGAAAAATTAACACAGCTCAGATGGTATTTTCATTTATAGTCTAGAAGGAGGTAAAATGAGAGATGATGAAGAATTATTAAATTATAATAAAAATATATATTACATTTTTGGTACTGGATTTATCATTACATTTTGAGGAAATGTGGCGAGGAAATAAAAATAAATAAAGGAACTTAAAAAAAATCAAAAATCAATAGAGAAATTTTCCTCATCATTTTATCTTCCATGAGAGCCTCTTTAGGAAGATGATTTGGTATTTTGAAGATATCAAGGTATGAAAAACGTTTGGGGAAGATTTGGATGATATTTTAGTAGAATTTATACATCACAAAATTCTTGAGAGTAGATAAGAGAAGAGGGAGTGATGAGTGGCTTTTATAGTGGTGGAGTGGAGTTATTTCCAATTATTTTAATAATTATTTTATTATATTAGATCAAGATTATGAATAGTATTGAGTAAAATGGACAAAATAGAATTAAGTGCATGTGAGTTCGTACCAAGGGTTCTTACTTTGACACTAAATCGCCTTTAACTCAATAAATTATGTATTAATCATTTGTCGTAAATTACTATATTTTACTATTCACTAAAAATTCACGTATTTTAAAATAACTCCAAAAAATAATCCTAACCATTTATCAAGGTGTAGAATTAAAAAGTGGACTCCATTATATCAAAATAGTTTTCTAATTAAGATAAATGTCATTTATAATTAAAATCATTATATTCTTGAGAAATACGTATTTTAAATATAAAACTGATTTTATATTACATTTAAAAATTAACTCAGGTCTCGTAGAATTATCCTAAAATAATAGTAAAAAAATAAACATTAAAGAATAAATTTTATGAAAATTTATTTATTTTTAAATAAATTCTATAATTTATAATTTTAATTAAATATTTATTACTCACAAAAATCCCAACACTTAATTATTAAATTATAAAATACTATATGTCATTTATAAGGTGTATTAATTTTTTTATACTTTCTTATGGAGGTTAATATTACTAAGGATCAAATTAATATTCATAAGGATACATTACAATTCATAAGGGCACATTACTATTCACCAAAAATGTATATTGATCCTATCAGACTCAAAATATATTACTAAATGCAACTATGTATATATTTTTTTGAAATTCTAATCATAGAGGTGGAAAAATTTTGTTTACTGGTTTAGAAAAAAAATGGTGTTTTGTAGATACTCGGTGTTTCATGCATTCGATATTAAATTTATTGATAAATCCATGGGGTGTTAAATTCCCCCACCCCCCTTAAAAAAAATTTATCCATGATATTCTCGATTGGTACCTCATAATAAAATTTGGTAGTTGATCATCATAATCTCCTCATACACCTATGTTTCATATTCAATTTTATTATTTTTCCAACGTTACTTAACCAGTCATGTCGTCTGATTATTCAAAACTTGTTCTTTAGTGTCTAGAATCGAGATAGGCTCTTCACAATAAGATAAGTCAAGGTCAAATTCTATAACTTCTGAAATTAGTACATGTATTGGTTATAGTGTGCCCTTTCTCAACAATGATACATTGAACACATTGTGTAAATTATAAAGGCTAGGAACCACTTCCAAATAATAAGCAAAATCTATAATTCTTTACAGAATAACAAAAGGACCAATGTACATAGGACTCAGTTTACCTTTCTTCCCAAATCGTATAACAACCTTCCATGGAGATACTTTTAATAAAACGTGATATTCCACATGAAATTCCAAATGCTTATTTTGATTATTATAACCCTTTTTCCTACTTTGATTTTCTTCGATATGATTTTGAATAGTCTTTATGTTCATAGTTGTTTCCTCCACAAGCTATGGGCCAACAATCATCTGTTCACCAACTTCATCCCCACACACTGGTGTACAAAATATCTTTCAATACAATGATTTTTATGGGGCTATTTGGATACTATAATGGAAATTATTATTTTAGGAAAACTCCACTAAATGTAAATACTAATCCCAAATAACTTGAAAATCAAATGAGAATGATCTCAACAAGTCTTCTAATGTTTGTATTGTCCTTTCTGATTTCCAATAATTTTGTGGGTGATAAGAATTTCTCAATCAAATCTCATTATCCAAATGTTTTAGAATACTTTTCTATAATTTCTATGTGAATTGTAGATCAAGATTATACACAATTGAGAGATGTTCCCCATGAAGTCTCAAAACCTAATTTATATAGGGTCGTGCAAGGTTCTCTAGTTTCAAATCATCACATATAGTGAGAAAATGTGTCAATTTTGTATGTCAATCAATAATTACCCATATTTCATCATTATTTCATGTAGTTTTGGGTAATATACTAACCAAATCCATGTTAATGTCATCCCATTTAACTGTATGAATATATAGAGGTAGGATAACTCTTCAAGGATGTTGTCCTTTAGCATTCACTTATTAACATACTAAATATCTTGATACATAATCTGTGATTTCCTTCTTCATGTTATCCCATTAGAAATATTACTTTAATTCTCTATAAATCAATGTTATACTAGGATGTATAGATAAATTCAAACTATGGGAATTGTCCAATAACTCCCATTTCATCTCAGGTATAGCTGGAACACAAACCCTCTTCTCAAATTTAATAATTCCATCTTCATATACAAAGTCTTTTAACATCCCATCATTCAAAGCATTAATTTTCATTTGAATATTCTCATCATCACGATGAGAAGTTTTAATCCTTTCTAATAAATATGGAAAGAAAACCAATTGAAAAAGTAATGATGTTTCACCTTCATTGATAATTTCTATTTATATCTTTATTAGATCAATGAATACAAAATCCATTTCAATCCCCATTTCATTTAAAACTCCATAATACTTCATTCTCAATTCATCTACAACCTTATTTCCCTTTCATGGGTGTAATTGTATGGAATAATCATAATCTATTAGTAGTTTGAGACATTTACTTTGCCTCATGTTGAGTTTATTCTTTGAGAAGATATATTTCAAGATCTTATGTTCTGTAAATATCCCATATATTTATCCATAGAGATAATTTTTCGATATCTACAGAGAAAAAATTACTAATGCGAACTCAAAATCATGAGTAGGATATTTTTGTTCAATACTCTTTAACTTCCTTGATTCATAATAAATAACTCTATCATTTTTCATATGGACATAGCCATGTCCCTTCTTTGATTCATTGGTATAAATCACAAACACATCATTTAGAAATGGTAGAGTTAGGGATGGAGCATTTACAAATATCCTCTTTAATACATCGAAACATTCATCACATTATTTTTTCCATGAGAATATAACCCCTTCATACGCAATGTTGCTTAACATCTTGGATAATCGGGAAATGTTTTGAATGATATGACGATAATAACATGCTAAAAAACTAAAACTACATACCATGGTTTTTTCATTGGTGTATAAAATTATTGAATAGCCTTATTCATTATAGGATCTATGAATATTCCATCCATATATACAATATATCCATGAAAAGAAACCGATTGAATCCATAAATCACACTTTCTAATATTCCCATATAATTCATTTCTTCTAATAGTCTTCAAAATAATTCTCAAGTTATTTTTATTACATTCTTAGCTTTTGGGGAATTCCAGGATATCATCAATAAGAAACCAAACATAGTCTTCATGATATTCCTTGAAAACACTATTTATTAGATTCATGAAAATATAGGGATCATTAGTCATTCCAAAATGCCTTACTGTAAACACACAATACACATATGGGGATAGAAATTATGCCTTTGAAATATCTTCCATCCTCACACACAACTGATGATATCCATATCGAAGGTCAATCTTCGAAAAATATTCGTCTCCATGAAGTTGACCAGATAAATCATATATTCGAGGAAGAGTGTTGTTGTTCATTATCGCAATAGAACTGATCTCACTATAGTCAATGAAAAACCTCATAGATCCCTTTTTTTAGGAAAATATTAGGAGCACCCCATAGAGAAACACCAGGTAGAATAGATCCCCTACTACTCAACTCTTATAGTAGTTTCTTTTGTTCCAATAATTCCATTGGGGCCATTATATAAGGGGTCTTTGATATAGGCCTTTCACTGTGAATTAAATCAATCTAGAACTCAAATTCACAATCTAGAGGATGTCCATGTAAATACTATATAAACACATCAACATATTCTTGCACAATAGGTACATCCTCTAATAGATCATTAGTTTTTTCACCCATATATATTTTGTTATCTTCTTCCAAAATAATTGAATTCAGTAGAGCTACTAAGGGTTGATATATATGAGAATTAGATTTTGATATTTCTTCTGAAAATATAAGGTATTCTATATCTTTCTCAGAAATTGAAACTTCATTATTTGTTCAAAAATCTTCCCATCATAATTTGAAATACAACCATATTGTGGATTATATCAAATTCAATCATGTGTATGATGATAAAATCTATTGATAAAGCATATTAATATGCCATGAAGGTGACTACATGACACATCTTTATTGCAATGATAAATCCCTTGAGATTTTTGAATGACAACCCCTTTATTAAATCATATGGGAAATATCTACTTTTCCTGGAAAACTAAGAAGATATAAATGAATGCAAAGATCCAGAATCAAATATATAATTGGGTAAGTTTGATGAAATTATTAATGTATCTTCCACCACAACATTATGAAGTTTACCCACAATAGTTTTGATAGCATAACCTTGGACTTTCCCCCTTGGAATTCTTTGGGAATGTATCCTTAATGCTTAGGGAATTCATTTGAATAACGACCTTTCTATTTGAAATTGTATCATCAAACATTGTTAGCCTTTTTTCACTATAAATCATTGCAGTGGTGACATTTTTCTCCAAACTTTTATCATATAGCCATACCCTTTAGGAAAGTACCAAGGTATTTCATTGTCTGGGGGAAGAGATGGGTAACTATTCATTATAATAAACAACGATTTATGTTTCCAAACATACAATAATGAACTAAAATATTCTCTGGGATATTTCTTCAGTCTTAATGGAGTTACTGTGAACATGAAGGGTTATAAGTAATTAGTTTTCATGACTTCGACAGTGGATTCCATGTATATTATGGCTTCAAATGAAACAAAAAAAGAAATTTTGAATCTAAACGTCACTTAATATTGTTATGTGTTACATATAAGTAAATATCCAATCACGTCATATTTTGATAATATTGTATTGGTCGCCCTCACAAAAGAACCATGGTAACATAAACAGATGAATCACATACTCCAATAATATCAACTCATGAAAGATTCTTCTATGTTGGGTGATGTTTCTATGTGCATAAATTCAACAGAAGAAAACTTCATAGACCATATAACTAAATCCTTATCTTAGGGGAAGCATGCATATCATTTGTGATATCGTTCACTAAATTTTTTTTAGGTGTCTCTAGTTAAAGTGGGAGTCAGTTAGAGTTTTTCCATTTTAAAAACTATTAAATAATTAATGATTACATGTATTCATGTATTTGAATATTAATATAACATTCTAATCATATAATGATCGTTCTTCAACATGAATTAATATTTAATAAGGTTGTATAGATTTTTTCACATTGAATATTCATAACAGATCCATGAAATTTTGTGGATCTATAAGTGTCACAAAACTATTCATAATTGAATGTTCTATAGCTAGAAGATATTATTTTATTGGCTAAAAATGATACATAATATTATAGATAGAGACACATTGGATTTTTAGGCATGTTTTGATGGTGTATTCCCTATGAAATCTTTAGTGTGAAGATTATTACAACATGGCCCACCAATTGGATATCGACCTTTTATATATCATCGAATATTCTTTTATAAAAACATGTGTAATTAACCTTAGACTTCATGACTGTTATTATAGAATGTCACGAGTCATATGCATTTATGTATTGATGAAAACTGTGAAGAAATATGATCAGATAGAAGTATGATACATTTGATTCCTCATGAGTGATATTGTGTTAATGAATAATGTAAGAAAGTAATTATATCATCTATTAATTAATAGAAGTATATTTCTCAGCCCCTTTAATGGGAATGGAATGTTATGTTAATGTTCATAGACATGAAATTGTAATCAAAATTTTCTCCAATAAAAAGATAAAGAGATAGGAATTAATAACATTTACGAATAACACTAGAATGAAACCTTCTTTATTAGTGATAACATGAAAAAGGATTATATATCACATTGTATGTTTGTTGGAGGATAAATGGTGTTTCAAGATTAACATAATTTTCAATGGGAGCCTTGGCGGGTAATTAAATGATAACATTAGACTTTACGTAGTGTAGCCTAATAAAAATAAGAAAGGGACCAAGAGGGTCAAAACTAAGTGTATTTTCAATATTAGTTAAATTATATATGAATCTAATATTTGTGATAAATATTATTCATATATATAGATTAAGAAATATTTATCTTCAATTAGACTTAAATACTTGATCAAAAAATTATTGAGAGAATATATATATGTGAGATTAATATTAAATAAATAATTATTAACGAGATAATTATTTATTTATCAATTTGAATAGATAATATTTATTTATTATTTTTTATTCACAAATTAGAAATATTTATTTATTTGGTTACATGAATATTTAATGAATATTTATTCACTAATTTAGTTAATATAAAATTTATATATTTAATAGTGATTAATATTATGATAATAATATAATTAAATAATTAGTCATTATTACGCACATGATAAATAACAATGTGGATTGGCTGAATGTGTATTATAGTTCTGCAAGAAATTTCATTATAAATATTATTTGAATTAATATTAATTTATTTATTCAAGAAATTAATATTTTTTATCTCTGTGTAAATAATAATAATAATAATAATAATAATCAAACAAGGGCATTGTTGAGAATTATGAGAATAATAAGGGCCCTTGTGTAATTATTATTTTATAATTGTAACACTATTTAAAACCAATTATTTTTTTGAGAGATAAAAAATATATGTATTTCTTCATTTTTCATAGTGAATTATAGAGAGGGTTATATCAATACCTAGAGGGATCACTCGTAAAATTCAATAAATAATGGAGAATATTTCTCCTCCTCGACCAGAATAATTTCCTCTCCCTTTGAAGGTTTAGGTTGTGATCAATGGTGATTATCACAAGTGTTTGATTCATCGATCCATGATTGTAGATAATTATATAGAAATGACTATTGTTTCATAATGAATTTTTGTATCACTACTAGAGATTATCTACCCATGATTAATTTAATGAAATAATGATACGATAAGGGTGGTCTACCGATTAACCAATATAGAACTAATTTCAGGATAGAGGTAATTATAAATCCGTCAACAAATTATTTATAATTTACATGTTATGATTCTACATATTAGTTCTAGAATTAAAAAGTTATTTAATCTTCTATTTTATTCAATTGATCACGATGTTTTTCATCATTTACATTATATATTATTTGTGGATGATTACTACAATCTAGCTTTCTCATGCCATAAGAGTTCCTTCTACCGCATCAAGATCCATTAGGTGTCATTGTTTTTTTCCAAAGACATTTCCACTATGCCATAACCACTTTTGTGTTCATATATATATATATATATAAGTAATTAATAATTTAAACAATTTATTATTATTATTATTATTATTATTCATTTATAATTGTGTCACCTATACAAATGTTTTGGTCAAACAATAGGTATAAATGGTCATCATAAAAACCTACACCATTGGTTTGGTCAAACCTTTGGTATAAGTGGCCTATACCAATAGATCAAAAAAATTGGTAATTCTGAAAAAAAAATACCTATAATAATGGTTTTTCATATATTTCAATATGTCCATCGGTACATGAAAATTTTCTAGTAGTGAAACTAAAGACTTCGACACAAAATATCCATCCTTGTATGACTATTATGATTTTTAATCAACCAGTTTGTGGTTCTAATGTATATGGTGGTATCTTTATTCATCTATCCGAAAATCTTCTCATTCCATTCATCATACAATAATAAACAAATCTCATATAGTAACTAAATTGTAACACTACCACCTAATATCTAATATCTATTTTCAATAAACCCAATAAATGAACTATAGGTCGTAACATCCCCCACATTTATTTTGTCAATAATAACCACTTAAATACTAATTGTCCTTATAAATATCAGTTATTAAAAATTATGTATGGATTAAAGCTATATTCTACTATTTGTGGACCAATTTTTAAAAAATTTATTGTGTTCTTTTTATCAATATTTTTCTTCCAACGTTATTTAGTTTTTGGTTCACAATAATTTTTTTTCAAGATATCTCACATTCTGTCATTGAACTATGTAGGGGTAAATAATCAAACTTACCCCCTTTTTCAATCAATTTGTTTCTCAGTATAGTTTCAATATAATCCATACATATCATGTAGGGGGTGTTTTATTCAACATAACCACTATAAAATATGATTTGAAAAGATAATTCTCCCACTTCGGTATAGAATCCACTAGCACCAAATTTAATATAGGACTTCCCATAATTCATTAAAAACTATATACTCATCACACACTACATGACAACACTTTATAACTAGTTACATATATTAGATATCCATCAACCCTGACAACATGTTTATTTTTGGATTCTATCCTTGATACCTATTACTGGTGCTACATGTTTTTACCACAAATCAACACCATATGTTAGAAGATACTTTGACTATATCCACTAATCCACTAGTTTTAAATAAATTATTACAAATTCTATATGAAAATATTCCACTTTTTTTACCATTTAATCATATTCCACATTACATATACAATTTCACTCATCTATACAAATTTTGTGTGTGACTCACCAAATGGAAATTGATTCATAGGAAAATCCCCTAATTATATTTGGATTAATATCAATATTGTAAACCATATATTACGTTTTCAAACTCAAATATTTCTTTGTAACTCAATTACATTAATTTTTTTTAACACCTCCCTTTTTTCAAAATACCACTAACTAACTTTAATAACACAACGGTAAATCACCATGAATTTCATTATCCCATAAATACAATTTTTTGAGTAATTTATTAGCTATGAGAAATAATTGTTTCTCCATATTCCTTTCTTTTAGTATATTCTCTTAACTTATCAAAAAATCATAAAATAAAATATTTGTTATCACAAAAAAATATACTTAAAATCCATGATTATGGTGACTTCATTTATATAACATGTACTTCTCCCACTCATTCACATGACAATATAAATAAACTGTTAGTTTCAATAATAAAATACACTTTTAAATTGATTATAAAAAAATTATATTTATTTTTAGGTACGATGATAGTAACCGACTCTTATTTTTAATATTAAACAATAATATTTAATAAATTAAAATTACAAATAATTAGTAAATAATATTGGAATACAAGTGGAGAAACTAATGAGACATCCTTAAAAAGTGGAGAACAGTATTTAAAATTTTATATGAATTACAATTTTTTTAGTTCATAGAGAATTAAATTAAATGAATGAATCAACATTTCAAATAACAATTAAAAATAATTGGGTTTTATATAGAAATAAAAATATATGAAAATTTGAATAAAAGAAAGTGTTTTTAAAAATGCACATGGGAAAATATAGAATCAGAATATATCATTCATGGTCTCATATAACAATTGAAATTTTAGTTATAAAACACTGATGAAGAGAACATTATTTTGAACGTTATGTTTTTTAATAACTTCTAAATAAAGAACAATTAAATAAAAAAATTTAAACATCATATGATGATGTAGGAGAAAAAAAATCCACACATTGAGGTGAGTATTCATTGTGAATCTGGTGAGAGATATTGACATGTTGAAAAAAATAATAATGTCATCATTAGATGAAAGATGATATGATTGGAAATTTAATGTTTTAGTCTTTGAAATTAGTAGATAAAATTTAATAACATATAATTTATTGATGGAATGATTTAAGACAAAATTAATCAGATATATATTTTCCCCAAAACCATGTACCTATAAGCTTGTTATAACATACTATAATAAAAAAAGTATCTAATTTATATATCTGTTTTATTAAAAATGGTTTTCCACTTTTTATCAAGTAAACATGTATTACACATGTGATAAAGTAGTTCAACGAATAATATATACATTTTTTAATAAAATTAAATATGATTCCTCAAATAAAGGATACTTACAAATGGGAAAACACATAATGGAGAATCAAGAAAAAGAAAATGCAAGAATAATAAAATAGAAAGAAAGTAAACATTTCAATATAAAAAATTTATTCCAATTGTAAATGCAGTTAAGGATTAATATTTAATATATTTATTCTTAGTAGTGATGTTGAAAAAAATTATTGAAATTTATGAATAGTGAATAGGAGGAAAATTGATGAGGGGACAATTGTAATTTAAAGCTTGTTCTTAAATAGGCAGCTTCATAGGAGGAGCTAGCTCGACATTTTTTATGTAATATAAGTAATGGATTTATAGGGAAATATTATCTCTATGTTTTATAGTATTTATATAATTGGAACACCATTGGGTTGAAATATTACTTCAAATTTCTTACTTCTCCAATTATTCACAACCACATCACTATGTAGTATAATATTGAGAAGAAAATATGATTGTATAAAAATATATAGAATGTTAAAATAATTGAATATATATATTAATTTATTTTTGAATGAGAATACAATACATTGTGATTAAATTTAAATTCATAACTTTGTATAAATATTAATAAATATAACATACCATACAAGAACAACCAATTAACCTGTTGTATACACACCCATAGGTTGTTCTCTATAGCATTTTCAATACTATAACCATCCACTACAGTAGTATCATTATAAATATTATTGTGAATAAACTAAAATTATATAAATCGTCATCATAACAATAAGAGATCTAAAATATATATTTAATAATCCCGTGATTTTTTAAATAAATTAGTTAATTTTGTAAATGATTAAAAATAATGAAAACACACTATACATTACAAAAATTGTTTAAAACAAAATATTAACAATTTGAAATATATATTAAAATTAATATTCAAATAATTTCATATAATCATTTTTTTAACATAGGATAAAATTTAGTTCTATGAAATATTATTTTTCAATATATAAAATAATTAATTTGTTTAATATTATTAATATATTAACATCCTGAATTGCATGATATAAAAATGTCATTGAAATTCCATATATGTTGTAATAGTTAAATAATAATAATATTGGATGTATGAATAGACACAATAAGTACACGATGATATAAAATTAAGTAAAATATAATCATAATGAATACATATATATTTTTATTATATATAATGAGAGAAATAGAAATATTCTTATATATACTGCTAAGTGAATAAAATTATCTTGGAATACCTAAAAAAAAATAGGTTTTGATTTTGTGGAACAGTTATGTTTAATCCCTCAAAAACTGAATTATACTATGAAGGGATAGAGACCAAATGAAAAAAAACACATCCACTTGAATAATGGAAGAATTTAGTTAAAATATATGGGATATTTGTTCTATCATTATAAGAAAAAACTACATAGTTCGTGATATCACCTTTACCTTTATGTTTTAATGATTCTATAATAGCTCTATATTTCAATTACACATCACCATCCATCCAATAATGAAAACATATAATTTAAGAAATACAATAAACAGTGTGAGTATTTTTAGAATATAATGGTATAATCTAAATGTATCAATATCTAAAAACAAAACATTCAATATGATATGCCACATGTGTGTAAAAAATAACTAAGGATCAATACATAAAATGATAGTCCATAATTTTATGAAACAAAAAGTGAAATGAATTTAGATAATTATCCAATTCTCATTATGAGAATAGTTTTCCAAGTGTAAAGAGCACCATGTACAAAAAAAATTAAAAAAATAGAAGGAAAATAGGTAATGATAAAAATAAATTATTAATATTTTGTAATTTATAGGGTAGAGAACAAAAATTTATAATACCTCACTGCATATAATGTATAAATTTAAATATAATCATTAGAAATTTATTCCAATGAAAAAATAATGGGTCAAGCTATAATTATTTTTAATGTATATTCACCCCAAAAAACAATACTACATATCTCATAATTCATACTTGATTTATATGTTGAAAATAATGAATTAACACAAAAATAGATATTGAATATCTGAATATATTCAAAGGCATAGATGAAATGGTTTGGAAGACATGGATTAATGCATTCTAACCATCGACTTCAATCTCTAGATCAGAGGGGATATAATCACACCTTTAGAGATTCAAATTAAATAAAATAAGATAAATATTTTATAGAATATTAGGGAATAAATTGATGGGTTTACCTGAGATAAGATGAGAAAGAAATCAAAGGAGTCTAACAAGATTATTCTTCAGTGTGTATCAATCACTCATCAAAGTGGTAATACATCATAAATCGCTAAAAATACAATTAAAAATGGTCATTAAATTATATATTTGATTAAATTTAACCAATTAAAATGGAACTTCAAATATATAGAGTACTGGAAAGCCACTAGAATGGAACCACTCTAATGAAAATTAGGGTTTGAAAAATGAAAAAATGGAAAGGCAGAGTTGAAGCCCAAGAGGGGAAGACAATAAGGGTGTTAGGCATGGAGTACTCATATGTGGAGGATATTCATTGGGATGATCCAGGTATAGAGGATACATTAGCGGTTTAGTTGTAGGATGGATCAACCATATGAAGAGTAGGCTGAGATAGATTAGCATGAGGTGAAGTAGATAGAGGTGTGAGGAGGGTGTTGGGAATAGAGGATCCAAAGATATAACAACCAGATGTCGAGGAGTAAGATGTGGGGGAGATCTAGGAATATTATCTGGAGTTGAAGGAACTAGAGTAGTGTAATGAGGTGGATAAGGTGGAGGCAGACTAGATGGAGTTGGAGACGTATATGGGAGTAGGGGAGGGAGAGGAAGCCAATGGTGGAAGCTAGGATAGAGGATGAAAAATGAAATTTTCATGGGGAACCCTCATATAGGGAGATAGAAATGGTGATCTTGTGGGGTTTTATGTTAGGTAAAAAGAGCAATAAGAGGTGTTGTATTGAACAATAAATAATATAGGGTGAAAACTTTTAAATAAACTACCCATAATTAGTATGTATAGAGAATCTTTGATATTATTTTAACATCATTTCATGATCAACTCCTTTATAAATTCTTAATTTCATCACGTAACTCTAATTTTTTTCAATAGAAACCAATGTGGTTGTCTATCACCACTAATTAAGTGAAATTTGGTCATGAATTCTTCATATTAAATCTCGATAAAATTAGTACATGAAAAATAATTTACTTTACATATTTATTCAATCTACTTTCTTCTCATGAACCTCTTCTACTTCATAAAAAAATTTCTTATCATTATAATAACCAAATTTATTGTATCTCGCCTTAAGTTTACACCACATAAAATACTAGTTAAATACTTTTATTTTATGGTTAGTGGGTTACCTCCGAAAAACATAAATTTGAGTATTGTGATTGTCCATGTTTGAATAAATCATTATTTTTAATTTCCAACCTTGTATTGTTATTATATCTTCTTTAGAATAAAACACTAGTGAAATCATAATTTTGGATAGGAGATTCGTAGATCACCATTTGATTTGTCATAGATATTTATTTCATATAAGACTAATCCAAAATGAAAAGTTTTCTTCTTTTTGAGAAAAAAATAGTGCATATTTCATTATTATTCCTCCACTATAGTACAGATTCTCATCCATTGTTCACATCTTTCCTTATGGTGTGATTTTTTAAACCAATAATTCATTCTTTATGATTTTTCACAAAAAAATACATGGTAGTCACCTCGAATGTTTTTATACTCGTTGGGTGTCTTTTTAAATTTACTCCATCATTTTTCATTGTTGAAAAAACTTCCTTATTTTTATTCAGCATAAAAATTCACATCCTTTCATTTGAAGAGTGATGTAGTGAGTGTAAGGATATAGTTTCTTTATTAAAATTTTATTGAGTTCTAGGAATTTTCTCCAAAAAAGTGAATCTTTTTTTAGCGTAATGGAATTCAATTTAATACAAATTATCTTTTACCAGTTTATAGAAATAGTGTATTTCTACAGTAACATGTTTCATAGTTTCCAATTAAAATCCCTTTCCATATTCCCATAGTTTGTACGTATAAAACATCACTCATTAAACACATATATCATATTGTTACTCATTGGTTGAGATGTTGTTCTTGTATAATTCAATCCTTGTTTGGGACCATGGGCTTCTAGACACATAGTAATTATGATTCCCCATTATCAATGAAAGTAGCATATCACCACTAATTTACGTTGAAATCCATGTCATTACTTTTATTCCAATAACATACGTTCTTTATTGATTCTAGATTTGAAACATTGCATGTACCACTTTGTGAGGATGTCCTGGAGGGAATATTTACCTTATCTTTTCCCATTGAGGATTTGGACTTCAATTCTAGATGTTTGATATTCTCACCAATCACCATAATTTGGAATGATATATCCATTAATTTTGTTCCAATTTATATTCTATATTTTCTCCATTTTTCAATTTGTGTCTTGGAATGGATAATAATTTATTTGAATTCTATATCTATTTCTATTTTCATTCAAATCAACAATTTAATTTTATATGTTGATCACCTTTAACCCTTATTATTTAACCCATATTAATTATTTCTATATTTATTATATCCTATAATTTAATCAAAATAATATTCTCTAAGTACAGATATACTATGATGGAATAATTAACTTCATTCATTATTTCAAATTGATCTAATATTTTGTGTAAATCATATGTTTATATTTTAACACATTTTAGACATTATATAGTTTAACAATAAGATGTTTTTACACTTCTTCACTATATATTCAACTTTATTCCTTCCATGAAAGGGAATATGAATTTTTATTTAGGAATTTATCATAATATACAATGATATTAAAAAAGATAACACTAATAAAATTTCCAATTATAGTAGTGGATGTATCCTTATTCTAAAGAATCCACTTCTTACTCCCACTTTTATTTCATTTTAACACACTAACTTATTCAATATATTTATTCACACTTTTTCATTACATACATATTTTTTTACATCTTTTTAAGTAGGTTCTCTGTCCATCACTTCACCCACTGATTTATCACATTGAATCTTAAGTGTCGTTATAATTTCAAAAGTAATAGCATAATGATAGATGTATTTGAATACTTTACTAGACAATGATATGTAGAATATATTAGCCTTTTTTACATCTACAATCCTTTAATTGGGACTTTTCATATTATTATGTTAAAGTAAATAATGCAATACATCATTGAGAAATTTTTTATTAATATAATCATTTTTTTTAAAGAACCACAAATGTTAGTTCCTTTTAAAAAATAGAGTATTGAATATAGAGTCCAAGACTATATTATTTTAAAAAATAAATATAGATGTTTAAAACCATGATAGAAAATTTTGTCTATAATAATTGTTGGTGTAACCTATGATGCATTGACTGGAAGGGGTTGGGTGGATCAGGGTGTTTTCCAAATTAAACTGATGTTGTCACATGATTACATTTATTTAATATGTTGTCCCAAAATTAGTACGAATTGTTTAAAATGGTTCATTTATTATTACTCTTGTTAATCAAATATTAGAATATAATAAATAATAATATATAATGATCATAAATAGAGATTTTTCTTCGATCATTAGAAAGGGATAATCTAAGAACCAAATTAATTTGGAGTGTTGACATTCTAGGAGGTAATACTACCCACTATATGTATTATAATTGTTTAGGAAAAGTGAATTTCAAATCCTAATGTCAATTCTAAATCTTCATTTCTAAACAGTATTATCTTATAAAAATTTAACCATTTATTGACAGGTGTGTCACATAGTGTTTCTAATTGTATTCATAAATCTTTACATCTCTATATATGGAAAGATTTTATAATAAACTCCATGTATGATAATCTCTTATTCCCAAATCTAGATGATATTATCCTCTTATTATGTGGGATTACTCAATTTCTTCCTCCAATCACAAAAATAATAAAAAAAATTCTTAATGAGGATAATTCCACACTATAATTGTCCCATTTGACTCTTCATCAACATCCATGATTAAAATTGGGATGATTTTCTCCATTGAGGATTATTCACTGAAAAAACTAGATATGTTCAATTTAATTCTTACATAGATTATCTAATTCTTATTCTTTGAAATCAGATAAGACAATACATTCATGAACTTTTCCTTCTAATTTTAGAACTGAGTGGTCAATTCACATCTTCCAATCATCTTCTAAAACTCATGAGTATATTTATAATGAAAATCTAGTCCCTCTATAACTCTTTATATCATTAATATTATTCTTATATTATTTTTTAATCACCAAATTTCATTGGGAGATATTTCAATATTTTGAATATAGAAACTCTATAAAATTAAAACTAATTAAAATATAATTTTGAATTATTAATCTATACCTTAATAATTAATTCCAAAGTTCATAGATCTTTTATTTCTCAATAAATTACAATTATTATCATGTTAACTACCACAAGATTTTTCTTATCGATATTGTTCTTCAATAGACCACAAAATCCACAACAAAATATTTCAAATTTGATAGATCTATAAAATGAATATTATGATTGACACAACACATTATTAAACACCTAGATTATAGCAATCCAATGTGAATGTATAAATACATTCATGGTACTATCATTTTTCTAGATATGTGAATTTAGACACATAAAATTTTTACAGATAATGCATTGAAAATAAAAAAACTATCACTGAAATGTTTCCTTTAATCCTAGTATGATTCCCTCTATTAATAAATGAATTACATAAATTATCTATAACTATATTTATATTTATAAAAATGACCATGAGAATGATCTTTATAGTCCCCCCTAGTTCATCATCAATTTTGTTTACTTCATCACATTAACATCCCTTACCAACAACCAACTTGGTAGAACATAATCCAAAATAATATTTTGATAATTCTTATTAATTTTAGTGATATAAAAATAAAACATAATAAATTTCAAGTTACTCTAACTTTTATTATTGATTATTCTTATAAAATGGGATTGTCCCTTAAAAATTTATATAATTTCTATTACAAATGGTTACATTTTAGGATTTTAAAATAGGAATAACCCATATATTTTCTATGAAGATCCTCACACAAATTTGGGTTACTCTTATTCTATTTTTCAATTTCCATTTTTCCATTTTTTATGAACTATATAACCCTTAGATTTCACTAGGATGATTATTACACAATCCTATTTTCTGTTTTTCTCTTATCCTAACCAGGATGACCCTTACACATTGAGTAATAGTTAGAATTATGTTTTGGGAACCTTTCCAAATTTCCATGTATCTCTAAATTTAAACTCATAATTTACTTTAGATTTCCACCATTCACAAAGGGAAAAGTTCCTCTATAGAGATATCAATTTTCAAACTTCAATCACAAAACATATTTTTCACAATATAAAAATGTTACATTGGAATTCAAAATTGCGTATGCATTAAAAAAATGTTATGTATGCATAGAAACCTCTATAAATATTCCAACTTTATCATTTCCAAATATCTTACACCTCTCCCAAATAATCCTTATACATGAAGATATAACCATTATTTTATCAATATTGAGTATTACAAATATATTATGTATACAAAGGGATTTTCGTATAATTGTACACATATATGGACTTTTCAAAATACACACTGGACCAATCAAAAATTAAAAACGAATTTCCCAAAATATTATAATGATTCTATAAACCCTTTCATAGATTCCATCCTTTGAAAAAATTAATACATAGTAATTGATTATTTTTCCATATATGATTGTCATTGTTTCTGAATTAAATCATGTGTGGTTATCACGAAAATGGTAACCACTTTCTCAATCAATTTACTTGAATTCTCATTTTATTCTTAATAAAATAATCAAAAAATATAGTACAATGAATTATAATCAAAACAAACACCAAAACTACTACAAATAGTGTCAAAAAATCCAATGAAAAATCACTATTAAAACATGTATCATGTAATAGTAAATCACAATTGTAGAATTCATTAAAATTTTGTACACATATATTTATTTTAGAATACATTTCATGAAAGGTAATGATATTTTTCATATAAAATTTTAACTTTTAGTTATACAAAATTTACACTCATTATAGAGTATTATATTTTTCTATAAATTTTAATGTTAATATGATTAAAAATATTCTACGGAGATATATAATATATTTAGGAGGTGAAAAAAATGGTTTTTTTCACTCGATGAGCCATGTTGTATACAAAATTGAGTGTTATAAACTATGTATCAAATATAATATGTCTGTATGGATCAAATTTAGAATACCATATACTTAAAGTCAGTATGATACCTAGAGTTGAAATATTCATAGATTGATACCTTTATTACACAATCTATAAGTCTTATCTCACCAGGGGATGGATGGGTAGGTTATGGATCATGTCATTATATAGATCTCAACTAATATGGGATTTTTCAGGATATGTGATGAGTATTCCATGTAGACCATTGATTGATTTTTATTTAGGAAATGAAATGATTCACTAATATTGTATAAGTGATATTATTATCTATTTTTTTGAGGGACTTGTGATGTGATATTCCTTAAAGTTGAATGACATGTGATGTTTTCATTAACACCATTAGATTTTAATTGGACATTCTATTATGATTGATTAGGATATTTTGGATTGATATTCTTTATATCCCTTGATTAATATATTAATAAAATAAAGGTAACATATCATAATTCATGATATCATGTGTTGTGACTAGTTGATATAGGCACAATGATACCTATGTTTTATAGAGATCATACTATAACTTTTTATAGAATGAGTTGTAACTAGTAGAAATATAGTATTTCACATCAAATTTATAACGTCGGTTTTTTATAAACCGACGTTGACAGTTAGAGTGAGATATTTTTGTTGTCAATTATTCTAAAAACAGATGCCAAAAATTTTTATTAGTGGTTTTTGGCACCGATTTTACTAAAAACCAACACCGAAAGTACAAAATATATATTATCAACTTTGGTTTTGGGAAAAACTGTAACACCCCGACCCAAGAAGCCTTGATCCAGTTCATTATTTTAATACATTGGTATGATTACCAGAAATCGAGTCCCGAAAGACCGTTTAGTTTAGCAGTCTTGGAAAATAGATTACACACATTAAATTTACATTAAAATTTCAAACATAAAATGAAAAAAAACAATAACATTGTCTCCATTGACCAAATTCATATCCCTTAGAATATCCCTGCAGGTCAGTCATTATAAACTTCTTCGCATCCAGGTAAAAATAAAACATAGAAATGTGTGAGTTCAGATGCTAATTAAGGATAACAATATTGCAGAATCTATCATATAAAAGCACAAACATTTTAGGAAGTTTATTAAAACAAAGTCCTTTTAAACATAAACATCATCATAATATGGAAAATATAAATCAAATAATGTCATTTACTTATTTAAATGGATATTCTACTAGTTGAATAATCATATTTAATTTCAATAGATAATTTCATAATGATGGAATGTTTAATTCCAGATATTATAAACACATAGTCAAGGCCTTGTTCCAAGACAAAAAATAAGATTTTGTCAAGGCCTTTTTCCAAGACACTAGTTTTTCTCTAGATACCAACCGATGCACCAAGGAGCTATATTGGGCTCCACCCATCACTTACTATGTCTAATGTATTCCTCATATGAAATTTTTTAAAAATAACATAAAAATTTGTATTAAAACAAGCATACTAAATGTCAATACTTTATCCATAAACCATGAATGGAATGAAAATAACACATCCATAGTCAAAACATATGACAAAAAATTCAATATAATATGGATGATTTTTATAAAAATAAATCATCCTCGATCAAAAATAATATCAATAAACGATGCTGACATAGTTGAAAATGATCAGTAAAAATCTTTCAGAAAAATATTCCTTTTTCATGAAATCATTTAAAAGTCTTATAAATGAATTCATTTTAAAGATAGTTTTGAATAAAATTGTCCCATAACACTTTGAAACTTTTGAAATGAATTAACATTTTAAAAAATCCAAGTCCATTAAATAAATCCTTAAAACCATTTTGAAAACATTGAAATTAATGATTAAGGTTTAGAAGAATAAATATTTAAAACATTTAAAATGATGTTTCAGTAAAAAATTCCATTACAAATTAACATTTAAAACTCTTTTATGATACATGGACATGTGTAATAAATATTTCCCAGTATCTACTTACGTAAATATAACCTTATATAATAAAGAGATTGTGAAATTAACCCTTACCTCGTGTCCGATTTGACTCTTTCGTTTTTTAATCTCCTGAATAATAAACTAAATTTAATTTCTAAATGATTAAGAATATTATTCAAGTTTATTATTCCTTTTATATAACTTATTACCCTGTTATAAACATTATGTATTCATTTATGTTAATAAAGGTTGTTTTTTTGATATTTGGTACTGAAGTCAAAAATGAAAATGTTATAATTACAAATTGTCCATGTGGTCAAAAGTATATAATCTATAGTATCATATTCATGATTTAAATATCATATATATCATATATATCCATTATATATATATATATATTAATAATTATTTCAATATATTTTGAGATAAGAAATGAAATGCACCGTTCATGGAGACGGTAAGCCGTTCGCACCCATGAACGCTAATTTCATTTCCATTTCATATTTAATGAAATGAAAACATAATGATACATAGGTATATTATAATTAAATTATTATATCATATGATATATGAGTTACATAATTTAGTTAACTCCATCCTTTATGTGTTCTGTGTATGTCATGAACGAATCATATCACCTTTAGGCGGTGGTAGTCCGTACTTCCTCAAATGAAATTATCATGTTCACACATATTGGAAATCATAAAGGTGTGTTTGTAAATGAAAATTACAGAAGAATAGAGAAAACATAAACATAATATGTATAATATATAAATACAGTTTCATCATAATGTCCTCCATAAGAGGCGGTAGGAGATAATTGAATAATCGCTATTTTGTGAGGCAGTAGTTCTCCATCTACAGAAACAGTATGTTCTTTTCCAATTTGATGGAGGTGTGTGTAAGTTTAGCTCAAATAATTCCCATAAAAACAACCTAGTATATTTAGGAAACTATTTTGGTTATAAATTATTTTAATAAAAAGATATTAGGGGTTGAAGAAGAAAAATAAAAGAAGAGAACTCTAGGGAAGATGTTACCATAAAATTGGGTAACTCTCTTTGGTTTGAACCAAAAAGATTTCTTGAAGAGCCTTATGCATAAGGTAAGGCTTTTAGGTGTAATATAGGGATCTTGAGAGATTATTTATGAAGATTTTGGATGAGAAAAGTGGATTTAGAGTTGTGGCTAATGGCTTAGGGGTGAGGGCTTCTTATAAGGGAGAGGAGGGGCTCTTGAGGAAAGTCTGAAAAGATTATTGTATTTTATAATGATTTTATATTTCCAAAGGTCCAACACTAATTGTAGTAGATGATAATATGACTCATGGTCGAAATAAAATCATCCAATATAAATTGGATAGGTTCTTCATATTTTTTAATCTATATAATCTAATTTATTTAAATCATTCGTTAACGAGGTAAACACTACATCATTATTGTGTCATAAATAATTTTTTTATTTGATGTCTAAAAATTATGAAAAACATAACATGATGTATGAAATCATATTATATTTCTAATGAATATTTATATTCAAAGGGATAGCTTATATAACCTCATGTAAAAATTAATGTACTAAAAGATAAATGTTTAACTCATTTTTGTCTTTACTTAAAATTAAATTATATAAAGTGTCATTATCACTCTTAAGTGGCTCAATGGGGTTCCAAAATCGACCCAAAGATTCCCATGGTCAGTAATGACTCATCCAATATGTTAAGGGCAAGTGGTAAGGTAATTTTTTATTATTAAAATATTCTATTTCCCTTAAATTATCTTATTTACCTTTAATAGCGGTAAATAAAAGTCAAAAGTAAATATTTACCAAAAATTATTTTCATCTTATTGAACCAAATTTTACTTAATAATATCAACCATGTATGTATTATTTTTAAAATTCAATTCAATTAAGTTGTAAAATTTCATTTAAATGAAAAAAACATATTTTAAACTACTACTTAGTGGTTTCATTATTCCTTAAAAACTGATGTTTTTCATAAAAATACATAAAATTCAGCCTAATATATATTTGATATTCTGAATTAAAAAATGATATCTAGTTTACCAGATTCAAAACAAATAAGTTGGAATAATTAATTTAAATTTAATTCTCGTTGTCGCAACAAAAAGCATGTTTTTAAGAAACATTAACTATCAAAAGATTGACACTTTTTTATGTTAATTTTTAAACTGTAATTACTTTTAATTACCAAAATTGGATTTAATGGTAAAAATATAATATAATTACACTTGAAAAACAATTAAAACGATAATCTAACCATATAAATAAATTTGATTAAAAGGTAGTTTTGAATTAAAATACAGTATTTATCACAATTCATAATAAATGAATATTATTAGAAAAATACAAAAATTTTATCCAACGTAAATTTTGATGTCCCGATTATAATGTAGATTATCTTTTTCAAATTGAGTATGTAAAAGTTTAAAATATTGGATTTAAAAAGTGTTCACAATTAAAAGGTGGTAAAATTTTATTTTTTTTGAAAAAATCATTTTTTATCTAAAAATTTGAATTTTTTGTTATAATATGTCTTATAAACACATAATAGATAAGATAAAATTATATGGTGTATATAAAATTAAAAATGAAATTAACACTATTCATACCCGATTTTTTGAATGGATAGTTTGGTAAGTCGTGGTGCGCTTGAACTCAATGTAGCGTATAATACAAGTTATTGAATTACATTGAAGATAAAACATACCACGAAATCATGGGGTGTTACATTATCACATCCTTCCCTAAATGGAATCCTCGTAATTTAACATTTTCCTTCAAAAATAAAAGGTTAAAATTTGAAAAATTACCTTTCTGGAAAGCCCACATTGGAAATTGGTTTAATATAATTTAGTCTTTATAAGAGGGAAAAGGAATTAAATGTAACCACCAAAATATGATCTCGATTATGAGAAAATTGGTGATAATTAGAGACACATAATTTGAAAAAAAGTTAAATATTTATAGGGAGTGATTGAGGGCATCAATCACAAACAAGTATAAAATTGAGGGGCACAAAGGCATTAGTCTATGACGATTTAAAATATCGTTAGTTAAACCAAACATAAGTTATTATGATAACACATTTTTTTTAAGATCCTTTTCCTAGAGTTTATGAATTAATTTATTCATAGAATAAGATGAAAAGATATACTTGACAAGTAATGTTTAATCCTTTAATTAATTCCTACCACAAACATTGATTTCACTTCTAATGATAATAAAATTCAAGAAAAATATTCTATTTATCCTAATTGTATAGGGTTCAAAAAATAATGAATTGATAATTCATTTTTTAGACTATTTAAAAAAGTCTTCATTACACTAACCAAGACATCACGTATGCCAAAGGTAGGTGATCCACCTTTTTCTCCCTTCAGTTGCGGGTTCAAGTCTCGCGGCCTTGCTGGACGCCACGGATTATCTCCCAACCTTCAGGTTGTCCTTTTTATGAAAATCCAAAAATAATATCATGAAATGTTTTAACCATAAGAAACATAATTGATTCAAACATTTAGAATTAACCAAAATCCTTCTATCTAAACTCACAATACAAAATTTATATGGAAGGTGAACACAATAAAGATCCTTTTTTCCATGTAATAACATGTGAATATCTTCATCATGTATTCTTTTAAAACATTGTAACACCCTAAATTACCAGAAAACCGTATTGATTACATTAATTCTCCCTTATTTTTTATATATTACTGATATACTCTTTCTATCCAAAAATGTTGTAAACTCCAACAATAATGGAATATACAAATCATTAATCAGTTTCAAGGTAGTCAATAATATCCAATATAATTTATCCAAATCAATCATATATTATTGCAAAATCACTACCTCAATATCATAACCATATTATGGTTTATCTTTATCTCAACCATATATTTTCTAAAAAATTAACTTTTTATTGAGTCACATTTCATGTTTCCACACAATCTCAAGTTGTTAATGAAATTGTAATGTAGTACAATCCTTTTATACTCTATAATTCATATAACATGTACATCATCAATACAATACTCAAACGACATAATATTTTAATAACAACATAATAAATCTAATCATTCATCATCATCTTTGGTAGTATCATAACTTGATTATTATCCAATAGTAGTATCTGGGGTATACTCTGATGATTTGGACATAGCATTTCATAGTGTCCCAACTCCGTGCAGATAAAGCATTGTACATTTGAAAACATTTTCTTACCCTTGAAATCATGTACTTGGTTTCATTTTTCTCCAAAATTATATCAAACTCCCATTCCTTTCAAGCATTTACCAAGGTGATTCTTTCAACAATTATCACATATGGGAAAAATTTTATTTCCCCTCTTTCCTTTATCCTTCTTTCACTCTTTCATCATTTTCTTATCTTGCTTCCATTCAAATCCATAGAACTCAGAGAATTATTTACATATCTTATTAACATCTGATAATAGTTCTTCATATGATGAGAATACGTGGGAGACTATTTCAATTTTAAATGTTTTCTTAATACCATGAATGATATGATTCTTCTTAATCGTTCGATCATGCGTATTACTGGAATTCTTATTCCTTCTACTATGCGCCATTTATAAAAAATGGAATACACAAGGTTTTTATATTGAGAACAATGCATAATTCCAAACTTGTAAAATATATAACGTTAATTGAAAATATTATGCATATAATCTATAATCATAAAATGTTTTCTTTGAAGAAGTATTTACTCATAAATCCTTTATAATGGCCTGTAATGAAAATGTGAATTATCTTAAGCATATCCCTTGAGGGTGTTGTAACCAAGAGTGCAGCAAGCCTGTTGTCATGTACCAGGATACCCTGATTCAAGCCCTAAACTCCATGATGATTTTTCACTCCTAGGTACATTTGTGTTAGAGTCACCTCTACCTGCTCGTATCCAGATGGGGAAGTTTTTTTTTGTAAAATACACAAAATCACTACATTACCAAAATTATAAGAAGTTCTTCTATACTAATCCTCAAATTCAATCTTAGGGTAATGTTCTCTAATCATAGTTTATCTAAATCTATTTCAACGGTTGTTGATAATATTCCTATGATACAAACTGTAATGCCCCCACCCATGATACTGGGAGCCCGTACATTATTACATAACATTGGAATGATTAGAAGGAATAAAGTCCTGAAAGGCTGATCGGTTTAGCAGTCTTTGAAAATAGAATATATATATTAACTTTTCATTACAATTTTAAACATAAATTGAAAAATAACAATAACATTATCTCCATTGACCACATTCATATCCCTTAGAATATCCCTACAGGTAAGTCATAATATACTTCTTCGCATCCTAGAAAAAGTAAAACATAGAAATGGTTGAGCTAAGATTCTTAGTAAGGATAACAATATTGCAGAAACCTTTATAAATAAGCATAAACATTTATGTCAATGTATTAAAACAGAATCCTTTTAAACATAAACTTCAACATAATATGGAAATGATAAATCAAATAATGTCATTTACTTATTCACATGGATATTGTACTAGTCGAATAATCACATGTAATATCAATAGAAAATTTCATAATGATGGAATTCATAATTCCAGACATCATAACCACATAGTCAAGGCCTTGTTCCAAGACTACAAATATGATTTTGTCAAATCCTTGTGACAAGACAGTAATTTGTCTCAAGAGACCTACCAATGCACCGAAAAGCTATAGCGAGCTCCACCCGTCACTTACTATGTCCAATGCATTCCTCATATAAAAAGTTGTAAACATAACATAAACATTCATATTAAAAATCACATTTGAAATGCCAATTCATTGTCCATAAACCATGAATGGTATAAAAATAACACATCCACAGTCAAAAATATCATTAAAGCTTCAATAAAATATGGATGATTTGTATCAAAATAAATCAACCTTGATAAAAAAATAATATCCCACAAATGATATTGGCATAGCTAAAAATGATCATTAAAAATCATTGAGAGAAATATCCCTTTTTCATGAAATCATTTAAAAGTCATATAAAAGAATTCATTTAAACTATGGTTTTGAATCAAATTTTCCCATACAACATTGAATATTTTAAATGGAATTAACATTTTAAAACATCCATGCCCATATAAATAAATCTGTGATACAATTTTGAAAACATGGACATTAATGACAAAGGTTTAGAAGAATAAATCTTTAAAACATTTAAAATGATGTTTTAGTAAAAAAGACCTTTAAAAATAATACCTTTGAAAACATGTTTATTAAACATTGACATGGATAATAAATGTGTACCGGTAGATACTTACTTAAAAACAACCTCGGATAATAAAGAGATTGTGAAATTAACCCTTACCTCATGTGTGACTTGACTCGTTCCTTCTTTAATCTCCATAATAATAAACTAAATTCAATTTTTACTTGATTAAGAAGCGTTTTCAAGTTTATTATTCCTTTTATATCACTTATTACCGTGTTATAAACATTATTTAATCATTAAAGATAATAATGGTTGTTTTGTCGATATTTGGTACTTGTGTCAAAAATGAACTCGTTATAATTACAAATTGTCCTTGTGGTCAAAAGTATATTATTTCTATTATAATATTCATGATTTAAATATCATATATATCATCTATATCCAGTATATATATATCTATTTATAATTATTTCATGATATTTGGAGATAAGAAATGAAATGCACTATTCATAGAGATGGTAAGCCATACGTACGCATGAACACTACATTCATTTCTATTTAATATTTAATGAAATGAATAATTAATGATACATAGGTATATTATAATTCTAGTATAATATCATATGATATATTTGTTACATAATTTCATTAAATCTATCTTTTATATGCTCCGTGTATGTCATGAACGAATCATATTATCTTGAGGGGGCGGTAGTCCACACTTCCTCAAATGAAATTATCGTGTTCACACATATTGGAAAGAATAAGGGTGTGTTTGTAACTGAAAATTATAGAATCACAGGGAAAAAATAAACATAATATATATAATATATAAACATAGTGCCATCATAATGGCCACTTTAATAGGTTGAGGGAGATAATTGAACAATCACCGTTTCATGAGGTAATAGTTTTCAATCCACAGAAACAATATGTTCTTTTCCAATTAGATGGTCGTGTGTGTAAGTGTAGCTCGAATCCTTATCATAAAAACAACATATTATATTGGATATACTGTTTATGTTATAAAATAATGTAATAAAAAGATTTTATGGGTTGTATAAGTTAAATAAAAGAAGATAACTTTAGGGAAGACGTTACCTTAAAATTGGTTAACTCCTTTGATTTGAACCAAAATGATTTTTTGATGTGCCTTTTGCCTAAGGTAAGGCTTATTAGTTGATGGGAGGGATATTAAGAGCTTATTTGGGCTGAGGTAGGATGATATAGGGGTTTGAGAAGTGTGAGTAATGGGTTAGAGGTTTGGGATTTTTATAAGGGGGAGGAGCGGCTCTTTAGGAATGTCTAAAAAGATTATTTTATTATATAATGTTTTTCGGTTTCTAATGGTCAAAAAATAATTATATTTGATTATAAGATGACTCATTGACTAAATAACATCATCCAATAATAATTGGACCAGTTTTTTATATTTTTAAAATCTTTATTATCTTATTCATTTAAATAATTCATTAATGAGGTGAACACAACATCATTATTGTGTCACAGATATTTTTATTTATTTGATGTCTAAAATTTTTAAAAAAAGACCATGTTGTTGGAAAAAAATTTATCTTTATAATGAATATATATAGTCTAAGAGTTAACTTATATAACCCCATGTAAATATTTATTTACTAAAAGATATTTGTTTAAGTCTTTTTTGTCTTTACTTAAAATTAATTAATAAAAAGTGTCATTATCACTCTTAAGTGGCTCCATTGGGTCCCAAAATCGACCCAAATATGCCCATTGTCAGACATGACTCATACAATAAGGTTAGAACATGTGTTAATGTAATTTTGTATTATTAAAATATTCTTTTTACCTTTAATTTCCCTATTTACCTATAACCGCAGTAAATAAAAGTCAAAAGTTACTATTCATCAAAAAACTATCTTCATCTTATTAAACCACTTTTTACATAATAATAACAACCATTTATGTTGGATTTTTGAAATTCAATTCATAGAAGTAGTAAAATTTATTTCAAATGAAAACAGTCATATTTTTAAATACTACTTAGTAGTTTCACTATTTATCAAAAATTGATGTTTTTCAGAAAAATAAAAAAAATTCAGCCTATGATATATTTCATATTCGGAATTCAAAAATGACATCTATTTTACCAAATTAAAAACATAGAATTTGGATTAATTAGTTTAAAATTAACTCTCATTGTCAAAAGAAAAATATTTTTTAAAGAAATATTAACTATCAAAAGATTGAAACTTTTTTATTTTCAATTTTAAAGTGAAATTACTTCCAATGACCAACACTGGATTAAATGGTAAAAATATAATCTAATTACACATCAATCCAAATTAAAAATATAATCTAACCAAAAAATAATTTATATTCAAAGGTAGTTTTTAATTAGAATACACTATTTTCGCTATTCATAAAAATGAATTTTATTAGAAAAATACCCTAATTTCATCCAACGTAAATTTTGATGTCCTGATTCTAAATAAAAATTTTATTTTGTCAAATTGAATATGTAAATGTGTCAAATATTGGATTTAAAAAGTTTTCACCATTAAAAAGTGGTAAAATTTCATTTTTTTGAAAAATACATTTTTTATCTAAAAAATTGAATTTGTTCTTATAATATATCCAATAAACACATAATACATAAGTTACAATTATATGGTGTATATAAAATTCAAAACCCAGTTATTACTAATCACAGCTGTTTTTTATGGCTAGTTTAGAAAGTTGTGGTGCGTTCGAACTCAGTGTAGCATATAGTTCAAGTTATTGAATAACTTTGAAGAGATAACATAACAATAAATATTGGTGGTAACAAAAACTGATGTGGATTTTTTTTTAATTTGGGCGTCGGTTTTGGTAAAAACTGAAACTAAAAGTCATTTAAAAATATCGGGATCAGAAAACCCTCATCTTCATTATTCATCGAAACAAAAACCCGCAGTGGCTCCTCTCTACTCATGACAACTTCGAAGCTTTATTTTTTATCTCCAACCACCATTGATGAATATTTTCTTCTATTGTCATGATATGTGGTCTGCGTTCATAATTTTATTCTCTAATTCAATCTTATAAGGATTATTTGTTCTTCAGAATGCTATTTTGATTGACTTTCAACCATGGTTTTATTTTAGGTTATTGTAAATTTTTATTTCTCATTGTTACAATCAAATTTTTTCTAGATAATATATTACATAATTTTAAAATTCATTATATAGATCAATATTTGGATTGGAGATCTATTTTCTTGTTGAACTCTAATTTTTGTAATTTTTTTTTAATTTTGAAGATAAATTTTTTATCATTTAATATTAAATTTAATTTCTTAAAATATTATTTTATATTTTATTTACAATTTGTTATAATAGTCATCCCTAAGAGTGATGAGTCAATTTTCTTGATATGGATTTGAGTTGTGTGATTTTTGGTAATGAATATTTATCTAACATTATTTTTAAATGATATTGTGTGATTTTAGGTTATGAATTTTTGTCAAGAATTATATATAAATGTATTAGTTGATGTTCTTCACAAAATTATACAAAAAACTAATTGAATTATTTTTATCTGACATTTTTTTTAATTGAAATTATGTAAAAATTTAATGATCAATGTTCTTGACCAATTGTATTAGTCAATGTGTTGAATTTTTTTATCTCATATTATTTTTATATATTCGAATTGACTAAATAATGTTCAGAAGTTATTTTTATTGGACATTATTATTCCTCATAGGACTGAGAAAATACGCCGAAGAGGGGTGGGTGTGGGGGCTTTAATAAGGTCTACCTAAATTATACCAAAAACCAATTGAATTATTTTTAATCATTTCTAATACATTGGTCCATTGAAACTCTAAATTCAGTTATGACATAAATAGATATTTTTATCATTTTCCCAATAATCCACAACCATATTTTCCCCAAATAATCTTTGTATATACACATTATACCATTCAATTGATTCACAACAACTTATTATTCGTCAAAAGATTTTATTGTTCTATCATCCAAATGTGTTGTATGTTATATCAATTTAGTTATGTATTTAATTTCATCGATCATAATTTTGGGAGTATTATGATTGATTTCACATATAATATGAAAAATTACTCTAATTATTATTTCATATTACTAATAATAACTAATTTTCCACCTTTAAATTAATGCAATATTTAATACATTTGACACATGAAACATCGAAATAATGCAACACCTATGTTGGATTAACTTATAAATATTAGAATATACATATTATAATTTAATTATAACATAAATATAACACATGTATATAATGTGAAAATAAAATGTATAATATTTTCAAATGTGTTTCATATATGATGTTTTATATCTGATTATCAATAGTTTTTATAAATGGTGTTTATGTTTATAATTTATCTGTAACTATATATATTTAAATTTTTATATGTTTTAATATATTCTCCAGTTATTTTTTGATACTTGATATTTAATGGATCATAATTGGATACATTTATGAAGAATCACTAGTGAATATGAAAAAAGAGTTGATGAATTCTTGGAGTTTTCTAAATGGCGTCTTCAAATCATTGATTATATTTTCTATCCACACGTGAAGTGTTTAAAAATGAGAAAGTTAAACTCTAAATAAATAAAGAACTATCTCCTTTGTTATGGGTTTAGCCTAAATTATACACATTTGATCAGGCATAGGGAAAGATAGGAAAATTCAACATCCAATTTTGATGACATTATTCTTAATGAGGCAGAGGATCATACTGAAGAAATAATTCATGATTTAGGTGTTAAAACCATCAATAAAACAAAAAACGTTCAACAGTTTTAGGGAGATTTAGAGAAACCATTATTCCTAGGGGTAGAAAATATATAGTGTTATCAACAATTATAAGATTACTTAAATTAAGAGAAAAATGGGTGGAGTAATTAATGTTTCTCCAGCTTACTTGATCTTTTAAAAGAGCTACTTCTTGAAAGAACGGGCTTCCAAATTCCAATTATGAGGCGAAGATATAATTATACCCATTGAGATTTGGGTATTAAAAGATACATGCTTTCCCCAATGATTTTGTAATACATAGAAAAGAAATTTAATATTTATCAAGTTGACATACATGTGAGACATCACGGTATAAGATAGATGGGAAAGACATCTCAGATTCATTATCAGGTGATGTAATCTAATGTAATGAAAAATGAATTTTTTTACTTTCTAATGATATCATCCAATATTTTTTCATAAAATTATAATATTTAAATTGTGATTCATTTTTAGGTTCCATAGTCAACACTCCTGGTAAATAAATTTTGTACATCCCAATAATTCCTCATTTGAAGAATCTATTTCAAAATTCAATTGATTGACAATTTTAAAGATGGAATTCAAATGATTTCATCTCTGATGGTAACTTATGTCACCCTTCCAATTCACCATAGTGGAAGTGTTTTTTTTAAAAAATAATGATATTGGAAGTGAAATTCGAAATCATAGAATGGGATTGTGTACTGATGGAAGGAATCCATATCGGTGCCTCTATAGCCAATATAGTTCATGTCCCTTTTGTTGGTATTTTATAACATGTCCCCACATCTTTGTAAGAAAAAAAAATATATGTTATGATGAGCTTGATGATCTCTGGACCAAAACAACTGGGAAATGATATTGATGTGTATCATTCACCATTTATTGATTATTTGAAACTACTATGGGAGGCAGGTGATAATGATTTCTATACATACAAGAATGAGTATTTTATTTTCCGTGTTATGATAATGTTCACTTTAACGATATTCCTGCATATGGAAACATATTTGGATATAGTGTAAAGGGACAAAAATAATATCCAATTTGTAAAAAACACACTTAATATTATCAATTAAAAAATTGAGGAAAGACTATGTACATGGGACATCAATGATTTTTTCAAATTGACCATCTTTATCTTAGATTGAAAAAATCATATAACAGATAAAAAGAATATTACCTTCCCCCTCGACCATTGATTGCTGAAGAATATTATGAAAGGGTGAAATATATTGACTTGAAAATTGGAATGAAATGAAGTTCTAGTCTTCAAAGAAATATCGGGAAGAAGTTGTCTATTTTTTTGAAATACCTTATTAGATATTTCTAGAGATAAAACAAAACATCGCTGTTATGAATGTTAAGAAAAACATATGTGACAATTTCATTAGAACATTTTCAGACATAAAATGAAAGACAAAAGATTGATTTAATGCTATATTCTACATGATATTAATGATAATAAGTTTGGAGTTAGATCCCACCATGAAAGTAAATATAACATATTTACCTCCATCTTTTCACTAATTAAGCTAGATTGAAAAGATGAATTTTTCTTAGTGTCTTCATAGCATTAAATTACACAGTGGTTTTTCTTCAAATGTAAATGCTTTTATGTCATCGAAGGATTGTAAATTAATTGTCATGAAATATCATGATTTTCATGTGTTTATGCAACAAATTCTACCAGTATCAGTGCATGGTATTATACTAACAGATATCAGAAATACAATCATCAGGTTAGGTAATTTTTTCAAATCCACTTTTTGGAAATTCTTCAATCAAAATTTGCTAGTTGTGTTGGAGAATTAAGATACTCTTATTCTTTTTAAACTAGAAATTTATTTTCCACCCACATTCTTTATATAATGGTTCATCTCATGATTCATCTGCTATATGAGATAAGAATATGTGGGCCTGTTTATTTATGATGGATGTATCCTTTTGACAGATATATGAAAATTTTGAAGGGATAAGATAAAAATTCATATCGAACAGAGTCCCCTATTTCTAAAAAATATGTATTGGTTTAGGTGATTGAGTTATGTACTGATTATTTGTATGAGGTGGAGCATATTGGTTTCCCTTTACCTCGACATATTATAGTTGATTGTGAAGGTAGAGGGGTTTGAGGGTTAAAGGTAATTTTCATTCCAAGTGATGAAGTGTTGCAGGAAAATTTATAAATTTTGATCAATACAGATGAGGTTCAATCATATACATCCTCTCATATTGCTAAATAATAGTTATGATATCAAAAAAAGAAACGAAAAGTGGTTGATGATTGCACATACGAAATCATTTGTTTCATGGTTTAAAGATAAAGTCACCCCAGATATATATGTATCCCAAAAATTGAAGTTTTTAGCAGGGGGACCATCTCTTAATGTGATAACATGGTATGGTTTTGATATCAATGGATACACATTTTACACAAAAAACATGGATGACATGAGTACTATTCAGAATAGTTGTGTGATGTTTTTTGCTGAATTAGTGCATTTTTCGAGTGCCACAGACAAAAACCCAATTTACGAATTAATGTCATGTTTTGGAGTTCTAGATGAAAAATTGGAAATTGATTATATTAAACTTCAAGCCATCATTTTTAAGTGCAATTGGGTTGATAGTAATAGTGTGTGAAACATAATGAATATGGTTTTAAATTGGTTGATTTGAAAAGATTTAATTACAATGTGGAACCATTTATCATTGTAAAACACGAAAAGAAAGTATTTCATTTCACTGATCTTTCAAATTATTAGTGGAAAGTTGTTTTGAAAGGAAAAAAGATACCATTTGGGCAATGATGATGTTGTTAGTGATTTACATAAACCTTATTAATCGATTACACAATTACCAGAATATTACAATGAGTATAAGAAAGACACAGTTCATGTAGTACGTTATGATCATGATGAAGGCATGTGAGAAAACACTATAGTAGAATCCTAATTTTTTTTTGTAAATATTTATATTTTTTTCTTTTTTTGAAACATACAAATTCATGGCTCTTTTTATACTAACCTGTTTTTTGTCTTCCTTGTTTCAAAATATTAATTTTTATAAAGATAGGGAGGAACACAAAATTTCATTACACTTTCCAGTAGCAATGTCAGATACAGATAGAGAGGAGTAGTTACTGAGGTATATCAATTTTTACTTATTATTAAATATTTAGCAGTATACTTATTTAATGAAATAAAACTATTAATTTACAACAAATTAATAGAACTGATGATGCGTCCTCGACGGAAGAAATTTCTCATTTTACTTCTACAAAATCAATTTCTCAAGTTGGTAAACATGGTATTACACATTTACCAAAACTATCACTTGATCATCATGATGAAAAAGGAAACATCTGTTTCGATGATGATAATAATGCAATTTTCCCAAATGCAATTCAATTTTTCAGTTATATAGCAATGAAGATCCCTTGGAAGATTAGTATTTTATATCTTGATTTGAAGTCAGTCGATAGGATGGTGAAGCAACATATTTGGGAGGCCATGATGGTAAAATATCATAATTAAATTATTTTCTCTCAATTTTTTAATATTAAATATTTTCAATGACATATTTAATTTATTCCATTACAGTTGACATCAATTTTGAGGAAATGAAAGGAATTAAGAAAAGACATTTCTATTTAGCAGCAGTTTGATGGATAGAATTTAAAAAAAATGAAAAAAATATGTTTTTGGAAAAAGATGGTTTGAATAACCATGCCTCAAGTATACATTTATCATTGAAGATAAATGGAAGTGATTTCTTGATAGTTTTAATGATAAAAAATATCAGGTATGATAATTTTTCATATTGAAAAATTTATTATATATTTTTATTAATACTTAGTAGATTATTTTTATATAACATTCCTCTAGGAGATCTCATCAAGAGATTCAATTAACAAATGTATACCCTCATTCTTTATCACGTCGTGGGAACTCATATTTAGAGTAGAAAGTGATTGATGAAAAAATTGAAGCATTAAGAGCTCGATCTAGTTGGGGTTCAGAAGAGGTCCAATTTGGACCTCCATCTCCTCCCACTCGCCATGAAATGTGGAAACGAGCAAGAAAAAGGAAATGAACAGTATCTTATAGAGGAAGCTAAGTAATTTTCAGATAAAATTAGAAGTAAATACTATTTATTTGTTATTAATTTTTCTATTTTTTAAATTAAAAAAAATTAATATAGATTCTTTTTTAACAATTCATGATGAACATCAAGAACATGACACATAGAGTTGTTTTATCCCAGAGGGTAGTTCGGACATCATATGCACTGCTTTGGGAAATGCAGAACACCCCGATCGTGTAATAGGATATCAGTCAAATGTTAGTTTTCATATGGTTTTTGGTAAGAGTATGAAATCAAGAGACATAGAAATAGATTCCTTAAAAGTACAGCTAAGAGATATGAAAAAGTATATGGGTGAAAAAATTCATGCCGCAGTGCAGAAGGCTTTGTTAGAACACATGGAAAGATAGTCACTGTCTACGTATCCTTCCTAGTTATATTATTTGTTTGTCATGAATTTCTCCATTTTATAAATTATAAACACAAATATAACCTTTTCATTTTTCATCCTTCCCAGCCTACTCACCATGACTACGCTTCCCCGTCTACCTACCCCACCCATTATGTGAAGCCTTCCAAGGTATATTATTTATTTTTCATCAATTTTTCAATTTTTTAATTTATAAATAGTAATATAACATTGTCATTTATCATCCTTCTCAGCCTACTCACCTAGACTTCCATGCCCCATCTGCCTACCCCACCTCGTATGAACAGTTTTCTGAGGTATATTATTTATTTTTTGTCAGTTTTTTTATTTTATAAATTATAACCACTAATATAAATTCTCTATTTTCTATCCTTCCCAGTCTGCTAGATAGACTACCCTAACCCATCTGCCTACTTGGCCCAGTATGATCAACCTTCCTAATAATATTATTTTTTTTGTTATTAATTTTTTTTTAAAAAAATTATTAACACTATAATAAATTTTCCATTTTTTAGCCTTCCCAGCCTTCTCACCTAGACTACCCTTCCCTATCTTCTTACATTGATTCTCCACCACCTCGCTCGGACCAAAGCATGTATTTTGAGTTGTTTTCTGAATATCCTCACATACATATTGTTTCATTAGGACTCGTGCTCTTTTGGGGGATTTTGTACATCACTGACCTATTCATATAAGTTAGGTTAGATTATTAGTACTCGATATTATAGATCCTAATGTTTTACAACCATTTCCTACTGTAGAGATCACTAGGAGTTTGGGATTATGTGGGTACTTTTTTACATTGTCCAATTGGTTTTCTTCGTTATATTTCATTTGAGGTATGTGTTTTTAAAATATTAGTTAAAAATGATTCAAAATTATTTATAAATTATTCTGACATTTATCTTATTTAGGATTATTTGATACCAAAAGAAGCTACATAAATGAAACAAAATGTTCAAGAACAATCTACTATAGATACTAGAGATATTTCTCATGGGATACAAACATTATCTCAGGAATATTCTTAATTGAATTATATCTACATGTTTCAGATGAAGAATGATATATGTATAAGAGAGTATCCATTGGGATTACTGAAATAATATGTCATGCATCTGGTAGATTTTAAAGAGCTCGTCCTAAATTTGGTTCTGTTTTTTACCATGTAAGTAAATTTAAATTTGAATTATTATTTTCTTTAATAAAATATGAATTTAATTTAACTATCTATATATTCTTTTTAAATTAGGTATCTTCACAAAATTCTTCTTAAAAATGAATTTACATACATTTTCATCTTTATAGATCTATAATTCTTATCCATAGAAGTGAAACATGTGAAGAATCCACATAGAGTTTCAAATGTGTGTGAGAGATTATGACAAATGAAGATTCAGTGCTATTTTATACCATTTCATGATAAGTAAGAATATAAATTTTTAATTAATGATCAATATTATGTAAATAAGTGTGAACTTTTTGTATTGTATGGTGATTTGGATGTTAGGCATATTATGCCCATGTGAATGCACAGTATATTGGTTTTTATCTTTATTAGGGAATGTTTGTAAGAAAAATCCACCTTATTAGAATGGAATGTTTTTTTCATTTTTTATAATCTCATTGTGTTTTATTATCATTGTTTAGATATGTATTGTTAGTTCATATATATGAAAATTCAGTTCCTAGAAAAAAAATAACATGTAATACAAATCGATAAAGACGCAGAAGAAAATCAAATATGTGGAAGTATATGTAATTAGTTTTTATATTATAATTTGTTCTAATTTTTTTATATATAATAATTTTTTAAACAGTTTAATGTTTTATTACTATAGTGTCACCATCAAAAAGAAAATGTTTAATGTGGTTATTATATTCTATGATTCATGTATGAGATAATCACAATTGGAGAAACTACTAAATTTTAAAAGGTTAGTTATATTAATTCATTTATATTTTCTACCATATTATTATATTTGTTATACCATATCATTTAATGTTATATTAGGAATTCAATTATTCATTGTATTACTCCCAATCTGATATGACTCATATTCGCTCTATTTTTTGGGAACTATTAGTTATGTTTGATTAGGATTTGAGATATGTACATTCTAATATTTATAAATAAAATTATAAGTGGGTTCAAAAAACTAACTCTTTTGATATATTGGGTGTTTGAACCAACTAATAATAAAATGAATTCTTCAACAATAACCAAAAATGAACATGCCATAAATTTTATGTACATATATTTTAATTCTACTTTGTTTTGTAAGTCTAACATTATGAATTTTCTAATTAAAATTAACATTCAGTGTAGGATTTTTTTTATGCTTGTTATATGAAAGAATACATAAACCTTCAACCATGTGCTGAGAGGCTACATACTATCCAAGATCAGATGAAACCATGTCATACCTACTACAAATCCATGCCAAAATGAGAAAAAGAACATTAGAAGTGATTGAGAACAATCCAAAAGTGCATTAAGAATATTACAATGTATCTTTTAGGCATCGAGTATTGGGTCGGGTCAAGATAATGATGAGTTAAGATGTAATTGATATCTAAATGACACCAATTTCTTACATGGTACATGGTATCCATAATGAAATGAATTTTATGTCTAGCCAAAGGCCTATCATCTTTACATCGTAGTCATTGTCCCGTGTCAGGTCAACCACACTGGTGTAATCATATCATGATGTTACACTTATTCCAAATACCAAATAATGCTTCCATAGGTATGGTAATACAATAAATAAGAAATATCATTATAAGAGGCATAATACGTGTCATCATGAGATATATTGATGCATTGATATTTTACTTGAATTCACTAAGTTCCCTCAAGTGCCTCTATAATGTATGCGCCTATTTTTTTATAAGATTTATTGATGCATTTTTCGTTAAATATTTTAGTGACTCAAATGTATTGAATGATAAATACTATTTTGTTGTTGTATACTGTGTTTTTTACAAGGGTTTTGATTTTATTGGAATTGTATTTTTTTAGATTTTTCTTAAAAAAATTAACTTATAACATCGGTTATTTTAAAAACTGATGCCGATATTTAAAAAAAGTCTTCTCAGAGTCAGTTTTTCATAAAACTGATGTTGAAAACTAGTTTATAAAGTCTATTTTATCTAAAACCGACCCCGTAAACCCAATCCTATTTGATATTTAGTGTTGGTTTTACCTAAAACTGATGCCGAAAAATAGTTATCGGCATCGGTTTATTAAATAAACCGATGATTAAACCCTGAACATAAATTATTTTAGGTGTTGGTATTTAGAGAAGTGACACTGAAAATATTATTTTTTGCATAACCTTTATATAAGTCGGTTAAGATCCGATGTCAAAAATAAATAAAAAAACTATTGTTAAAACGTGTTTTTGCACTACTGAACATTGATGATTTTCTATAGGTTTCTCTATTTATAAACATGTTTATCCAAAGGTCCATATTTATTATCAATAATACTAATTCCTATGGGGTTTCACTTATGTTTTAACATAATAGAGTTTTATAATGACTAAAATTACATTTCTAAATAGGTTTTAGAGTGAATCCAAATTGGATTTGGATGGGTATTCATATAGTTTTACATATGATCTGATACATGGTGATGTTGAAGATAAATTTACCAAAGTATTTTAAAAGATGTAAAAATGAGTTTTGGATATGGGTTTACATGTTATTATATATGATATAATATAATGAGAAATGGAATGTATGAATTTTATGATTTAATGAAAGTGGGATATTCGAGGTGATATGTCCTAAAGTCATTATATATATGAGATATATATTATGTTTGATATGGTATGTTATAAATTTTCATTGGATATGAATTTCGAGCAACAAATATGTCATGGAATATGTCACGACCCCCTCCCCACCAAGTGTACCCCTCCTGGGCCAGCAATGTGGAAAAGGAGATAATGACCCCTGAGTCCCGCCTCTAATAGGCCCCAGGTTGGCGACTAGCACCGAGGGTATAATAAACACTCAAATGGGAGGCATTACCCTCTAAGAGAACACACGCGGAACAGAGAGATAAGATAGACACCAACCAACTCCAACTCATAACCGAAATCTAATAGAAACCCAAGCACATATATGAAATTCCATGAAAATTTACTACAACTGAAAGGGAAAACTACATGTACCCAAAAGAAAGAAAAAGGGAAGCGACCACAAGCCCAAAAATCTCCTCCAACCACAAGCTTGTAGTAAACAGCTTGACCTCCAACCTGCTCCAAGTGACCTGAAAAAACAGTTTATATAAACATAGGGTGAGTATAACAGAATACTCAGTAGGTTCCTCCCCGAAGCCTCTCGAGAAAAGGTAAAGAAAGCATGCTAAATAACAGTGAAAAACAAGTGAAACTAACTCGTCACCTAAATATGTATACTAAGTTCCCATCCTCACCATGGCTACTCTCACCAAGTAATGCATACAAGAGTATAGCATATAGTAAAGAATATCAAGGGTACCCTGCTACTACTTCCCCACTAGATATCTGCTTTTGCCCAATGACATGTGTCCTGTGCATCTCTCTCTGAAGGCTTGCCCGTATACACCTGGGTTAAGCTCCACAATATGCACCATGTGCACCACAAAGGCTTTCATGTAGACACTTGGGCTATGCACTACATGATCATCACAAAAAAAGTAACCAGGTAGTTTCTGGGATCCACCACAGGTCGCATAACGTGTATCAAATGTCAGGTATTATACGTCAAGCCATTACCGCCCATACACCGAGTAAGGATCCTCAAGCCATTACATCTTATACACGTTACACCTATAGTAGTACATATGATACTATATCTAGAATATATGTGTTTGAATAATCTCAAGCCATTAAAGCCCTCAACACACATATATGGGGAAAACTAGCTGTTGCGCCTCATGGAACTAGTGTCTACCAAGAGAAAAGAGCAGGGTCAAAGGGGGTAGTTAGCCATTCATCACCCCACCGGAATGTTGTGGAAAACACCCCCCAGGGCTTAGAATCCATGGGGTGTCAGGTGCCCTTGCTGACAGGTTAGAGTATCGTATAGAAACACAAAAAGTACAGAATATATTATAACTCACAACCACACTATGGGCATAACCTACTCTTAGAAACGACTACAGCTAACGTCTCTTGGACTCCGGGCTACTACTTCTAAGACTAGGTATCCTATAAGCACACAACCAATTAAATTCTCTTTATTAGATTACTTCATCCCCTTTTTCAACAATTCCACTTTACGTTATTTAATTCATTATACATTAATTAACTGTGAACAAAACCACATTAAATTTATCAAAATCATATCCAATGTCAAATGTTCCATCAAAGTTACAACCTCATCATTATATTCCAGCATATCCATCCCCATGGGTTAACATTAATTCTTCAACATTCATTATAGAATTACTTTCCCATATTCCCAGGCATTCTAGAAAATAATCATATGCTACAAAACACAAGGGTCTCAACACGGTGAGTAGATGTACAACCCGTCGATTCGGTGCCACCTATAGAAAGAGCGTAGACCCATTATCCTTGGAGATGCTAAACATGGAAAGCATGTGGCATACCACACATGTCTTCTCCCCTTTCAGAAGAAGGGTAAGCAAGACCAGCTGCCTGGAGCAGAGGGGAAAATCAAAGAGGATAAACAACCAAAGAATCTATAAGCATCAAATAACCACATCCATACCATTCCATCATCCCTGGTGTCCTCCCCGACACCCACATGCATAAACTGATGCATCTCGCCACTCTAGGCGTCATCCGCTGCCACAACCACAAGGCATTCATTCCCCCAGATATCACAATACCCTCCCAGGGTCACATCACCACACAAGAAGTAGGAAAACATACATTACAACAATTTGGGCTCTTGAACCTTTAGCAAGGCATCCGGTCCTCAAACAACAAGCACCAACAAATATCAGGTTTACCAACCAACTGAAGTAAACTCATAATAGACCCCAATTTGATTAACACCAAGTTTGAACAACATCCACAACAACAACAACCAGATTCATTTACATGCGTCTTTATATCTATCCAATTAATTATCAATTAATTCTGGCCTTTTGTTATTTATCAGCTTCATTAATAGAAACATGCTAGAAAAAAAGGAATATATATCACACTATCTAGCAATTCAACAGGCAAACTATAATCACGGTACAAATCCACAACATGAGATCAAACCAATTCTTTTATTCCAGTTCATGTATTTAATTAGTTCAATTCCATCATGATCATGCCAACTCTACAATTACACATAAACAATTAGAGAAGACACTAATCCCCTACCTCAATGGTTTTGACGGAAACCACAACGGTCGAAGAACACCCAAGAAGACCGGGCCGATTCACCAAGGATCCTCCCTAGACCTCTTCTCCTAACACAACCTAGTCCAAAACCTATCATAATCGACATCCACACACTTAGATCTACCCATTACAGGTGTAGATATAAGATCCCAAGAGAAGAGGGGTAGTAGATCTAAGTAGATCTATGAAACCAAACAAAAGTATCACAAACCTCGAGAAACTGGCTTCGATTCATGAAGAGAAGCCTCCGGATCACCTCCAAAACGCATGGGAGAGGTTCTTCTACCTCCAAGGAAAGGTAATCCCGAGTTATGGCCGCATAGGGTCTTAAACGAACCATTTAGAGGCAAAAGAGTTCAGATCCACAATTTTAGGTTCTAACTTTAAGTGCCCACACAGTTAGTCTACATGGTTTAACAAACCGTGCGCTAACTGTGTGTTACCTTCTTCCACGCCCAACACTCCTTGCAAGGTTAGTCCACATGGTTAGACAAACCGTGCAATAACCGTGCGTTAGACACTGTCTCCAACACCAACCTTGCACGGTTTGGCCGCTCAGTTTAGGAAAACAGTGTGCCAACTGTGTGAAGACCATAACCCTTTCACTTTCCTTAAAAGTCCACACAAACATACACCAAGTCGCCTTGTCCTCCCAGAACACCTCCAGCACCAAATTTTCACAATGGAATAGACCGAAGAGGTCCGTTCCATTACATCAGATACCTCTCAAAACATTCTCGTCCTTGAGAATCCAAAACCCACATAAAGAGAAAACAATACAGGGTCTAAAAAACAACCCACCGAGATACCTCTCAAAGGAGAGCAATCCACCAAAGAAAAAAAGTGTGTGATCTCATAAACATGAAAGTTCCACAACCACATCAGTTACAAAGATACATGGAAAGAGTTAAACATCAAACAAATAAGGGTACTGAGCACGTATCTGTGATTCACGTTCCCAGGTACTCTCCTCCATACCACCATGTCACCATAAGGCACGAACTAAGGGGATGGACCGCCCACACAACACCTTTTCCTTGTGGTCTTGGATCTCCACAGGTTTCTCCTCAAAGGTGGCATCATCATCAACATCGATCTCTCCCCAATAGATGATGTGGGATTCTTCATGAAAATAATGTCGTAGCTGTGATACATGGAAAAAATCATGTATTTCACTCATTTGAGGGGTAAGCGCTACTCGATACGCCATAACTCTAACATGAGAAAACACCTCAAAAGGACCAACAAAATAGCGAGAAAGCTTACTCCCATGACCAAACCATCAATGCCCATGAAGGGGAGTCACCTTCAGAAACACAAGATTCCCAACATTAAACTATAGGGGCCTCCTTCTTTGATCATCATATGATTTATAACGATCTCGCACTATCTTCATCCAATCAATAATCACTTGTACCATCTCTATTGTATTATACACTAGTTTCGGTCTGACAATTGCTGACTCTCTGACCCCAGTCCAGCACAATGTAGAACGGAAAGGCCGACCATACAAGGCATCGAATGGTGCCATACCGATGTTGGAGTGAAAACTATTATTATAAGAGAACTCCACTAAGGGTAAGTTCTTCATACATGAGCCTCAAAAATCAAGAACATAAGAGAAAAACATGTCTTCAAGAGTCTGGATAGTTCGCTCTATCTGACCATCTGTTTTATGATGAAAAGCAGTACTAAGGCATAGTTGAGAACCAAAAGCATATTGGAGACCTCTACACACCCTGGAGGTAAAATGAGAATCTCATTCAGAAATGATCATCCTTGGGACTCCATGATGTCTCAACACCTCTTCCAGATATTGCCTTGACAAAACCTCCACTGAGCTTGACTCCCTGATTGCTATGAAGTTGGCTGATTTTGTTATGCGATCCACTACCACCCAAATAGAATCAGGTCCTCCCGGAGCTCAAGGTAAACCTGTAATAATGTCTATTGAGATATCCTCCCACTTCCACTGAGGAATCTCTAATAGTTGGAGAAGACCACCAGGAACACAGAGTTCGACCTTCACCTTCTGCCAAACTAAACATCAGACACAAACTCTGCAACCACACGCTTCAGCCCCGGCCACCAAAACTGACTCCTCAAGGATCGGTACATCTTTGTCACAGCAGGATGAACCACTAAAGTAGAACCATGGAACTCTCTGAGGACCATCTCACACATCACCAAGGGGACAAAAAGCCTCCCATGATAAAACAATCTATGTTTTTTATCCTCTAACCAACCATAAGGGGGCTCACCAAAAACAACTTGGTCACTCCAGACCTCCACCACAAGATCCCCCAACTAGGACTCTTCCACCTACTGCACCAGAGATGATTGTACTATCATCTAAAAAGGACAACCTCTACCCCAAAATTCTCCCGTATCAAGATGTAATGCTGACAATTCTTCCATTACTCTCCGGGAATCACTGGATTCACACACAGAATAACTGTGCAACTTTCGACTCAGTACGTCAGTTGCAACATTCCCTTTTCAAGGGGTATATGATATTTTTATGTCTTATTCCTATAAGAACTCCATCCATTTACGTTGTCGTAAGTTCAAGTCATGCTGGGAGAAAACATACCTCAAACTCTTATGATCCGTGAAAACCACAAAGCATTCACCAAAGAGGTAATGTCTCCACAACATCAGAGAAAACACCACGGCTGCCAACTCAAGATCATGGGTGGCATAGTTGTGTTCATGGGTATAAAACTACTAAGACACATAAGAAACGACCGACCTCTATTGCATAAGAACACAGCCCAACCCCAGATGTGAAGCATCACAGAAGACATCAAACTGAACTCTTTCAGCTGGAAGACAAAGGACTGGAGCACTTACTAAAATCTCTTTTAGATACTCAAAATCCACCAGACACTGACAAGTCCATATGAAGGCCTGATCATTCCTATTCAAAGTTGTCAGAGGAGTCGCAACCCATGAGAAATCAAATACAAACTTCATGTAGTAGCCTACGATACCAAGGAAACTTCCCACCTCTGACACTGTCTTGGGTGCTTCTCAAGACACAAATGCTTCAATCGTTGTTAGATCCACAGCTACTCCCTATTGGGACACAAAATGTCCCAAGATACGGACTTCTCGAGCCCAAAACTCCCACTTCGACAACTTCCTAAAAAGCTGATGTCGACGAAGAACTCCCAAAACGGCTCGTAGATGATCTGTATGCTCCTCTTCAGATATGGAGTACACAAGGATGTCGTCAAGGAAAACTACCAAGAAGATGTCCAGGATCTCAGGGAACACAGCATTCATCAATCCCATGAACACAGCTAGAGCATTCGTCACACCAAAGCGCATTACAACGAACTCTTAATGCCCATGACGACAATAGAAAGCAGTCTTCGGGATATCCTCATCCTTCTCATGCATATGATGATATCCTGACCGCAAGTCGGTCTTTGAGAACCAACATGCACCCTTAAGTTGATCTAATAAGTCATCAATCAATGGAAGAGGTTATTGATTCTTTATTGTCACTTTTTTTAAGCGACGATAATCAACACACAACCAAAAACTGTCGTCGAACTTCTTCCCGAACAAAACTGTTGGACCCCACAGAGACACACTTGGCCGAAAAAAACCACACTGAAAAATACCATCAAGCTGTACACGCAGCTCTCATAAATCATAAGGGGCCATCCTATATGGATATATAGAGATAGGAGAATCTCCTGGTTGTAGCTCTATCCCGAACTCAATCTCCCGTCGATGGGGTAAGGCTACGACCTCTTCTGGAAAGACATCAGGGTACTCCTCTATGACCCTAGGAAACGCCAACCGCTGAACCTCTGAAGAAATCAGCATCATCTGAGCCACCATGGATGATAAGGATTAAACACGCCTATGAGCCATCCGAGGGTCTCGCTCTCCATCAAACAACACTTGGTCTCCATCTGCACCAAAGAAAATGACCTTCTTCATGAAGCAATCTATGATAGCCGGCACTGAATAAAACCAATAAATGCCAAGGATGACATCATATGGTTGTATTCGTAAACATGGGAAATCTCCCCAAGAGTGGTGTTTCCCCAACACTAGCTCATAGTCTCTACATACTTCAAACAAGTTAGCATGACCTCCAACTGGCGTAGTCAATTCCAAGGGCACTGGAAGCCCCTCCACCTCAATTCCCAAAGCATGGAAAATTGTAGGTGATATGAAAGAGTGTGTCGCTCATGAATCAGACAAGGCATAAACCAAGGTAGAAAAAAATCAAAGGGTACCTCGAACGACATCTGGCTTGTCTGGTGCTGGAAACGCTAGAGCATGAAGCTGACCACGACCTCATCCACGGACTCTCAAACCCTGATTACGACCACCACCATGGCCGCACTCTTCTCTCTGAATATGGGGAGCGTCATGGGACTGTCGTATGACTGCCCCATCTACCCACTACTGATCTAAAGCTGGAGCAACTGGCTACTGATGCCTCAGTGGAAACTCCCTCAACGGAGGAGCCTGGAGTGTAACACATGGTGCACGATGACTGCTCTAAAAGGTTGGCCACTCCCACTGCTGATGACCATGACCACCACAAGAAAAACAAGCACATGATCCTTTTCATAGGCCTAAGAGTTTCTGCCTCTGGAGAAATGAGGTGTGAAGGGCTGGGACCTACCACCGGTTGAATGGAAACACCTATTCCCTGAAAACTAGGAACCCCTCGTGAGGAATCATGCTGATTCCCCTCTCATGATGATCTGGTCCTGGACAAAGTCCTCTCGACAACCTCCACCCTCGCCAGCTCCTCGAGATATGTCATCAACATAAATGGGGTGACCTGGTGCTAGATCTCTGGATGCAAAGCCTCTTCTAAATTCCTTTCCCTAACCTCCTTGTCTAGTAACAGGTCTGAAGCATACCATAAAAGGTTTCGGAAATGAATTCCAAACTCTCAAACAGTGGAGCTCCCTTGTCGAAGGGTAAGAAGCTCCTGGAGACTAGACACCTGTGTAGTCGAGGAAAGGAACTCGACTATGAACTTATCTCGGAACTCCTCCCATGAGATCGCTAACTCCTAAAGATCCCCGAGGAACAAGAACCACCACTGCCATGCTGCTCCATGCAGCATCGTCCCATCTTAGGACAGTCAGTGCTTCTTCCCAGCACAGATTGAACTGAATCCTATCTCGACCTCCCCCAACCAGTCTTCTGTGACTGCATCTGAAACGGAGCCCTCTTACTTCTACAGACTCTGGCACTGAAACTCTCGGAGTGTCTTTCTCCAAGTGTCGTCATCGTCAACCTCTACCCTGCGATGTCCTACTGGAATAGCCTATTGGACATCTTCTAGGAAAACCTAACGAGGACGTCGACTTGGAGCCATACCTACAAAAAAACAAACACATAGAGATCCTAATCCTAGAATATGGAAGACTCAACATTTATTAATTAATTGTTTTCTTTTATTCATTTTAGGTTAACCAATCCCACAATCTACCCATTCAAACACATTCACAAAGAATAATGATGCATGATCCTTCCCTAGGTCTCTACCCTGCAACCCGTATCACCCTGTTTAGTAGCCATTGTAAACTTAAAGGTCCATATATCAGATCAAAGGGGGCCTTAAATGCCTATTCCTTATCCGGTCTCTAGTGTTCACCTCACTTGCTAAACATGAATGACAAAGTTTCCCTACCAACTCATGCATCCTCACCTGTTCCTAACTCCAAACCCCATCCTATCCCTCAACCTTCCTCGGATACCACTCTGTCACGACCCCCTCCCCACAAAGTGTACCCATCTTAGGCCGGAAATGTGAAAGGGAGATAGTGACCCCTGATTCACGCCTGCAGTAGGCCCCGGGATGGAGACTAGCACCGATGGTATGATAAACACTCATATGGGAGGCATTACCCTCTACGAGAAAACATGCGGATGAGAGAGATAAGATAGAAACAAACCAACTCCAACTCATAACTAAAATCTAAAAGAAACCCAATCACATAAATGAAATTCCATGAAAAGGTACTACAACTGAAAGTGAAAAGTACAGGTACCCAAAAGAAAGTAAAACTGCAGTGACCCCAAGCCCGAACAGCTCCTCCAACCACAGGATAGTGGTATCCAGCATGATCTCCAACCATTTCCAAGTGACCTAAAAACTGTTTATATAAACGTAGGGTGAGTATAACAGTATACTCAGTAGGATCCTCCCTAAATCCTCTCGTACAAAGGTAAAGAAAGAATGCTAAAGAACGGTGAACAAAAATTAAAACTAACTCGTCTCCTAAACAGGTATACTATGTTCCCAACCTCACCATGGCTACTCTCACCAAGTAACACATACAAGAGTATAACATATAGTAAAGTATATCAAGGGTACCCCGCTACTACTTCCCCACTGGTTTGCTGCTTTTCCCCAATGACATACGTCCTTTGAATCTCTCTCCAAAGGCTTCCTCGTATACATTTGGGCTAAGCTCCACAATCTGCACCACATTCACCACAAAGGCATGCCCATAGACACATGGGCTAAGAACCACACCATCCTCACAACCAAAAGTAACCTAGTAGTTTTCGGGATCCACCACAGCTCGCATAATGTGTATCATATGTCGGGTATTATACCTCTAGACATTACAGCACATACAATGAGTAAGGATCCACAATCCATCACAGCCTATACACGTTACACCTATAGTAGTCCATAGGATACTATATCCAGAATATATATGTGTGAATAACCACAAGCCATTATATCCCTCTACACACATATGTGGAGAAAACTAACTGTTGTGCCTCATGGAACTAGTATCATCCAAGAGAAAATAGTGGGGTCAAATGGGGTATTAAGTCATTCATCCTCCCACCAGAATTTTGGGGAAAAAACCCCCCCAGGGCTTAGAATTCCCAAGGTGTTAGTTTCCCTTACTGACATGGAGGAGTAGCATATAGAAACCCAAAAAGTATAGAATATATTATAACTCACAACCATATTATGGGAATAACCTTGTCTTAGACACGACTACAGCTAAGGTCTCTCATACTCCGGGCTGCCACTTCTAAGACTAGGTATCCTATAAGAACACAACCATTTAAAAGGAATTTATTAGATTACTTCTTCCCCTTTTTCATCAATTCTAATTTACGTTAATTAATTTTTTACACATTAATTGACTATGAACAAAACAACATTAAATTCATCAGCATCATATCCAATGTCAAATGTTCCTTCAAAGTTACAACCTCATCATTATATTCCAGCATCTCCATCCCCATGGGTTAACATCAATTCTTCAACATTCATTACAGTATTACTTTCCCATATTCCTAGGCATTCTAGAAAATCATATTATGATACTAAACACAAGGGGCTCAACACGGTGAGTAGATGTACAACACATCGAGTCTGTGCCGCCTATAGCAAGAGAGTAGACCCATTCTCCCTAGAGAGGCTAAAAACCGAAAAAACATGGCATACCCTTCATGTCTTCGCCCCTTTCAGATGAAGGGTAAGCAAGACCAGCTGCCGGGAGAAGTGTGGAAAACCAAAGTAGATAAACAACCAAAGCATCCTCAAGCATCCAACAACCACATCCATCTTATTCCATCATCCTTGGTGTCCTCCCCAACACCCACATGCATAAACAGATGCGTCTCGCCACTCTAGGCAGCATCTGCTGCCACAACCATAAGGCCTCCATGCCCCTACATATCAGAACACCCTCATAGGGTCACATCACCACATAATTAGCAGGAAAACAGACATTACAACAATTTTGGATGTTTCCCTTTAGCAATGCATCTGGACTTCAATCAACAAGCACCAATAGATTTCAGGTTTACCAACAAACTGAATTAAACACATCATCAGCCCCAAATTGATTAACACCAAGTTGGAACAACATCCACAAAAACAACAACCGGATTCATTTACATGCCTCTTTAACTTAACCAATTAATTTTCAGTTAATTCTAGCCTTACGTTCTTGTTCAATTTCATCAAGAGCAACATGCTCACAAGAAAGGCATATATATTGCACTATCTAGAAAATAAAGAGGCGAACCGTTATCAAGGTACAAAGAAACAACATGCGATCAAACCATTTGTTTTAATCCGGTTCAAATATTTAATTAGGTAAATTCCATCATGATCATGCTAACTCTACGATTGAACATAAACAATTAGAGAAGCCATGAATCCCCTACCTCAACGGTTTTGACAGAAACCACAAGAGTCGAAGAATGCCCAAGAAGACCGGGCCGATTCACCAAGGATATTCCCTAGACCTCTTCTACTAACACAACCAAAACCAAATCTCATCATAATCGACACCCACACACTTAGATCTACCCATAACAGGCGTATATCTAAGATCCCAAGAGAAGAGGGGGAGCAGATCTTGGTTGATCGAAGAAACCAAACAAAAGGATCACAAACCTCAAGAAACCGGCTTCGATTCCTGAAGAGAAGCCTCTGGATCGGCTCCAAAACACGTGGGAGAGGTTCTTCTACCTCCAAGGAAGGTTAATCCCGAGTTATTGCTGCTTAGGGGCTTAAATGAACCATTTAGAGGAAAAAGTGTTCAGATCCACAATTTTAGGATCTAACGTTAAGTTCTCGCACGGTTAGTTTGCACGGTTTAACAAACGTGCGCAAACCATGCCTAACGTTCTGCCACGCCCAACACTCCTAGCATGGTTAGTCTGAAGGGTTAGACAAACTGTGCACTAACTGTGTGTTAGCCACTGCCTCCAACACAAACCTTTCACAGTTTGGCCACACGGTTTAGGAAAACCGTGTGAAGACCATAACCCTGTAACTTTCCTTAAAAGTCCACCGAAACGTACACCAAGTCATCGTGTCCTACAGGAACACCTCCATCACCACATTTTCACAAAGGAATGAACCGGAGAGGTCTGGGCCATTACAGAATACTATTTTGTCCCACTTTTTCACCTAATTATATTAAATGATTAAGTGATATTACAAAACAAATTGAGTAAAATCATAAGGTATAAAACCCTTATATATATAACATAAATGTGTAATAATACTATTATGTTTTAACCATTGAGTGATATTCCACATTTTTTATCAAAAAAGTGTCATTTCATAATAAGAAACACATGATACTTCATTTGATTCAAGAAAGGGTTGAAGGAACTAGACAATAAATTTACTAATCTGTTATAACACATGAGTAAATGTAAAAACTCTCAAGGAGCCTACTTATGGTCTTTATAAGGAGATCTCTATCATTTCATGGTTTTTTAATCCTATTACGTCCTTTGAAAAATCTCATCTAACCAATGTGTTATTACCTAACGTCATTTACATTATGAGGTTACAGAATTCCATGGATGGGGGTAGAGTCTTTCTCATATAATGATAAAATATATATAACATTTGTATACCCCAAAGGGAGTGATTAAATCTGGTTTCACATCATGTGATTTAATCAAGAACAAATGATGAACAAAAATGTAGTCTCCATTTTTTGATGAATGTTATGTATGGATTCTTCATTTACAATACACGTTATTATAGTTTAATTCATGGTTTGTATTGGATTTTGGTTTAATACTTATTACACTATGTTTAGTATGCATTTTTAGATCCTTTAAATCCTATTATGCCAATCCTATATAGTAATCTCTAATGTTCCTGATTTTTACTATATAAAATGACCAGATTGATCAGTACATCACATGTCATTTAATACTATGGAAAAGCACATTTCATATCCCTCGCGTGAATAGATAAAAATAACATAAGTGTTATATAATTACAACCATACAATACCTAGGCCTATCTCAATTGGGGGCCTAAATTTCATACTCGTAATGCGGAAGGAAAAATCTAATCTTGATTGAGTTCCAATTGATGACATGATCAACAACATATGTAAGAACCCCTTAAGTAGCACATACTCCAAACTTTTATAATGAATTTATAAAATTATGATGGTTTTTATACTAGGTATCTTTCCATCCTCATGTCATAAAGACTCAAAATATGATCAATTCACCCCTATTATACTAAATACATAGTTCATGACACTCCATGTGGCATATATCATGTGTTATCTGGTACACAATATATGTTTTGGATAACTCAATGGTGTACCCTAATTGCTCAATTATCGTTAAACTCTCGAGAATTTATTACAATATATATTTACATATTAGTATCCAATGTAAAATAATGATAATTCATAGATTGAATTTCGAATAACATTATACATTTATGGTATTAAACTCTTCAAGAAAACATAAAAAAACAAAAAATTCCCTTATCCACTATATTATATATGAATAAATTTTATCATTTATATTTTTATATAAATTTAGTGGTTCTTTTTTATTCATTATATATCTATATAATTTCTACCCCATTTATATGTGACTATTTTATAACACTCTTCCACAAAATAATTAGTGAGTAACATCTATAAATAAAAAAAATATGAATAATAGTGAGACATGGAAATCATATTCCTATTTTTATAATCATTGAACATATTTGAAATCCATAAATTCATAATATCATATCTTATGATGTTAATTTATATTTACATGTACAAATAACTCTTTTTATGTTAATTATAATCTATGTAACACATTTCATATACCTTTTAATATAAGTCCCCAAGCTTAATCATTACAAAATCTTGAGTTTAGTAAATAATTTTATGTTCTTTCACATTGAGGAACTTTTTGGGAGTAGAGTTTTAATTATTTTTTCCATACCAATAAGATAAAAAACCATATAAATTCAATTTATAAAATTTCAATATTATCCATTTTTTCCATGAAAAGAATATTTTTAAATGAAACATGTTTTCTTTTCATATTTAACAGTAATAACTTGTCCATGACCCAATAATTGACTCTATTATCAAATAAATCCTATGAAAAAAAATTCAAAACATATAATGAGAAAAAAAACATCATTAAGGGATTTTAAATAAGGAATGAAACAGTTATTCTATGACAGTTTTAAAATCTTGAGAACATTTTTACAAAATCAATATTTTCTCCCATAAGAACATAAACTCTTTAGATTACCTCATTAAATCAGATGATTTCAATAAAACATAATATAAATAATTAAACATAATGGTAATATATGGAATCCATATCAGATGTAATTTTTATCTTTCATAGCTTTGTAGGTTGTAACGTTCATGGTTACATTTGGAATACCCATCACAGTATATTTCTTAAATCTCTTTTGAGAAAACTTTTTATTTAACTAAATATAATTAACTAAGGAATTGGAAAGCAATGATGGGATCACACATCCTAAATTTATTATGGAAACACCCATAATAATAAACAATTCCCATGAAAAATAATATAATCATAACACATAAAACAATCATAATGGAAATATATGATTTCCACTTTGAAATCACATTTCAATTTTTACAATGATATACACTCATAATTTATAATATTTTATTTGAATATAAAACTATAAACTTTTAATGTAAACCTAAAAAATATAAAACAATATAAAATCCAGAAATTCGGTTCATGGCATATAAGTTAAAAAACAATCAATGTTATTTAAATAATCAATCCAATTTCAAAACAAAATTTAAACATTAAAGAAATTATTTTTGAATAAAAGTTTCCCATACAACTTTGAAACTAATAAATTTAGAAGAAATTAAAAAAAATTACATATATATATAAAATCCTTCAAATTATTTTGAATACATGGACATTAAATAGAATTATTTATTAGAATAAATCATCAAAAAATTAAAATGGTGTTATGAGTTAAACAGTCTGTTACCTTAAGTCTAACTAGCCACATACAATCTGTATAATTGTGAATAATAATATAAAGTTAATTTATACTTTCTATATAACCTTTTTAATTTTTATTATTCCTTTTATATCACTTATTAACTTGTTATAACAATTACATACTTATTTATGTTTCTATCGGATGTTCAGTTGATATTTGGTACTTGAGTGTAAAATTAACATGGCTTGATGTTAATAGTACATTTGTTCATAAGTATATAATATATAGAAGATATTTAATTACCTAATAATTAATTTTATAAATAAATAATACTTTTTATATAAAACCATTAATTTATGGTATGAAAACAGAACTATTTTATAATCATGTAGACAGATGGCCCTACGTATTCATGACTAATGTTTCCATTTTTCATTAATCGTTATGAAAATATGGTATTTATTTTTTTAATTGTTAATAAATATAATAATATAATTAACACCATAATTATAATTTAATTAAACTTATATATATCGTACTAGTGTTTTAATGAATAAAAACGAATCACAATGCTTCATGGAGGTGATAGTTCACATGTATGCCCGAACAAAATTATCATTTTTATATGGATGGAAAATGTCACGAACCAACCCGGGTTGACCCTGAACCGGTCACCCGAGTCGGCCCGCGACATGGCCCGAGGGGCGTTCCCGATCCCCACGGGCTGGAAACTAGTGTCGGGCATCAAAAGTAAACAGGTGGGAACGATTTGGCCTAAATGAAAAAAAAAATAAACTAAACAGCGGAAAATAAAACAGAACAACAAAATGAATAAAGAAAGAGCAACCAACACCACTACTAACCTGACCACGGTCCAAACTCCAGGTGACCCCATGGGTCACTCTCCAATACCACAACCAACATCGCTCAAGGCGAACAACTGAATCTGGAACCTGCAACAGAACTAAAAACAAGAAAATACTATAGGCGTGAGTATTAAAACTCAGTAGGTAGGCCCGACTATTTCTATTCCCAATGCACATACCAATAAATAAAGAATTTATCAATTCCAGGTTTGAACTAAATTATATAAAATATGGTTTCCACACACTTTCATTTCTAAAATAAGTAACAGTCAATTTCCCTTTTTAATTTAAGAACAAGTTTAATGTTGAAAGAAACAGGTGCATTGCATTTTCAAAACATTTTATGAGCAATTTAGAAATCCAAACTTTAGTTGTTAGTCAAAATGAGAATCACACACAACACACACTAAGGGAAATGGTAAAAAGTGGCACACATGGGTCAGCTACCGAACTCGACCTCTCAATCGTCCGCCACACACAAATAAACACTAAAAGAAACATGGGTCGAACCTAGGAGATCGTGAACAATCCAGAACGTACTATACATGTGACTCATCCTGAGGCATGCCATAACTCGATGACGTCATAACACCCATAATACTACTCGGCATAGCCCTGCATGGCCTAACCGAGGGGCCCAATCCCCATAGCAGCAATAACTCAGTATTCCCCTGCTATGGGGCCACTAGCCAGTGCGTGGTCTAAACTAGTGCAGCAATCGTTCTCAGAAAATTCACTCAATATGCCAGGTTCCCATGTCATCACAAGCAGTAAAAAGGGGGTGCGTCTACAATACAAATAAATCAGTCACGATGCACCAACATCACATACAGTTCACGAAAACAACTCGCACCAAAGATCACCCCCGAGTGGGTTTTCCAAAATAATCTATTTTTATTAAAGTGTCATGTCACGACCCGCCCTCGGGGCCCGTGCCGTGACTACCCCAAGCCCGCCTTCCATAGGCCAGGGGCTGGCGACTAGCACCAAAGGCGTAAAATCCCGATAACTGGGAAGGCATTGCCTTTATAAAGAAAACAAGCACCACAGAGTACAAGCGGAAGTAAAACACTAAGTACAAAAAGAAGAGATGAAAAGTAAAAAGGGGCTGGAAATACAAGCCCAACTGTAAAGTACAACTCGAAAGGGAAACAGCGACTGAAAAGTAAAGCTGCTACGCTGAGATGTCCACTGGAAATCCCACCTGAAGGGTGGGTACAGATAGCTCCTCTGCTCCTCGGGTCCCACCATCCGCTCCGAGTATGTCCCGCCCAGTGGTCCACCTCCGGGTACCGCCTCGTCGTATAGTCCACCTCCAGGTACCGTCCAGTCCTCGAACCTTCGGCTTCTGTCAGCACTGTCCGTCGTCTGCAACCAACACAACGAGGTGCGGGCATAGCCCGTGCAGGGGTGAGTATAACGATACTCAGTAGGGACCCCGAGACCCTCAAGGTCTCACTAAAACCAACAAGGATAAACACAAGAAGATCTCAACAGATAAACTCTACTTAGGTATATGCCCATACATATACCTAAGTTATCAAGTAACCCATCTCAATCATGAGGAAACACAAGGATTGTGAAAACGACGGATAACCACTACCCGGGTATATGCCCATACATATACCAAAGTTAGCAAGTGACCCATCTCAATCATGAGGTAAACACAAGGTCAAAAGTCTCAGCTCAAACCAGGATTTTCATTATCGAAACCGTAACTGCTGAAGAGCTCCGTCTCTGGAGTGTGCAGTGGTCCTGTCACGACTCCGAGGTACTGCTCACTAACCTAAGACTGCTGAAGTACTCCTCCTGTCGAGTACTGCGGGCCAGCCACCCAAACACAGTAGTGCTTCCCGCCGAGGTATGTCACCCAAACACCGTAGTGCACACCCCCTAGTAGCCTGCTGAGGTACTCTCCGGACGAGCACCGCGGGTCTGCACTGTCACACAGGTAGTGCTCCGTCCGCCATGGGTCTGCACCTCAGAAAGTAGTGCTCCGTCCACTGGGCTAGTCGACTCACTCCAAGTCGAGTCGGTCAAGCAGTCGTCAGGTCTCAGCCAGCTTCACGGTCTCCGTACTTCGCACGCTCGTCACTGGGAGGGTCCGCTCCACGAGCTACAGGTCGATACTCCAAGTATCTCAAAGTCTCACGAAGAAGTGTCTCAAAGGTCCGTCTCGTCACAGGGGTCTCAACGCAACAGACGGCGCGTCGATCGGAACGCCCGGTCTGTGAGTTATTAGCCTATTCGTCCCAGGGGCCCGGTTGGTTTCGTGAGCGAAACCAATCCCGGCCGTATCTCAACTGTACCCCGAACTCCCAAAGGGTATACTCAAAGGGACCGTTACTCAACGTAACCACCAACGCTGCTGACGGCTCGTCAAGCGGACGTCCTGTCTGAAAGATATCAGCTTTCCCGTTCCAGGGGCCCGGTTGGATTTCGGGTACAATCCAACCCGGCCATACTCCGACTGCATCCAAAACTCCGGCGGAGTATGTCAAAAGTTCCGTCTCATCAAGAGGAAGTCAACGAAACAGACGGCGCGTCAATCGGACGCTCCGGTCTGTGAGTTATTGGCATTTTCGTCTCCGGGGCCCGGTTGGTTTTTATGGAAAAACCATCCCGACCGTACTCCACCTGCGTCCAAACCTCGGGCGGAGTATGCCAAAAGATCCGTCTCACTAAAAGGAACACAACGCGACTGACGGCACGTCAATCGGACGTCCGTAGCTCAAGATATGAGCGTTTCCGCTCCGAAGGCCCGGTGGTTTCGTGAACGAACCAACCCGGCCAGACTCAAAGTAAACCGAAACCTTGAGTACGATATACCGAAACGACCGTCTCGATCCAAGGATCGCGTTGCCGCAGACGGTTCGTCATTCGGAGGTCCGAGGCTCAAGTTATGAGCGAAAAACCAAAACTGGTTCGAAACGGGGGGGGTCCGGGTCCGGGCCGACCCGGCCCGACCCCCCCCCCCCCCCCTGGGAGGCGTGGTGGCCGGGCGGCGGCGGCCGGCGGCGGCGGCGGCGGTGGGCCGCGGCGGCGGCGGGCCGCGGCGAGGCTGCGCACGCGGGGGCTAAGCCCCGCGGTTTTCATCAGGCGGCGCGGCTATGCCGCACCGTTTTTTCTTAAGAAACGCCCCCCCCCCCCCCCCCCCCCCACGTGGGGGGCCTGCTGTGCAGAACCGGGGGGCCGGCTGCCCCCCCCCCCCTCCCCCCTCCCTTCTATGAACCGCCCCCCCTCATTAAGAGGGGGTTTTGAAGAGCCGGCCGGGGGATTAATTCCCCCGGTTTTCCGCTATCCGGCCGGCCAGCTGGCCGGCCGGTTTTTCTCCAACGGGACCGGAAATTCCGGTCCCCACTTCGGCTTCCGACGCCGGCGGCCCAGGCCGCCGGACTTCTCTTCCGCCGCGGCCCGGAACCGGCCGCGGTCTCCTCGTTCCGCCGCGGCCCGGAACCGGCCGCGGCGTTCGTCGTCCGGCGCGGTGCGGACCGGCACCGCGCCCCTCCGCCGCACTTTAATTTCTTTCAACGCAGGCGCGACGGCGTCGCGTTCTTGATGTTTCTTCCATGGTGTGCGCGCGACGGCGTTGCGTAAAATAAAAGCACGATCAACCGCGTGGTGCGACGGCACCACGCCACTTGCTTCCACCCGCAAGAACAAACAAGATCGTTGGAGGGGGTTCGGCCGTGTTCGTGCGGTCCGGCCCCCTCACGTTAAAATAATAACGCAACTTTAAATAATCAACATCCTCACGTTAGTCATACGAACCACGAGCAAGAATGAGATAATTAAATATTAAATCAACATCCCCTACCTCGGGTATAAGTTCGAGGATTTGACTATGTCCGCGGAAGTCGACGTCGCGGAGATCGGGCGTCGCGGAAGTCGTTCGTCAATTCCGTTGACGAAGAGATACGTCCGATGAGGCACGTCGTTGGCGAAACTTGCACGCCGACGAAGGTTGTCCGAAGAAGAGGTGGCGTCCCCTTCGTTGACACGGAGGACGAAGAAGAGAGGCGTCGTTCTTCGTCGGAGAAAGAGCGTTCCTCGTCAAGTCTTGAGGAAAGTCAAATAATAAAGAAAACAACGAACTCAAGAACCTCTACCTCAATAGTCGCACGTTGACGGAGTCGTGGAATATCGGTGTCGATTCCTTTGACGTCGGAGGAAGAGTCGTTGTCGAAGGCGTTCGTCGCGGAAAACCGTCGCGGAAGAGATGACGCGGAAGAAGTACGTCGCGTCGCGGATACGGCGTCGCGGATGGATCGTGTTCTTCGGCGGAGAAGTTCTTCGTTGAAGAACGACGTTCTTCGCGTTCTTCGTTGAGTTTGAAGAAGTAGAAGAGGCTCTCCAAAAGCTCTCAAGGAGACAAAACAAACAACCCAAAATAAAATAAGACAACTTCTTATTTTATTATTACAAAACATAAAAGAATTTTCAAAAGTTTGAAATTCAAAAGAGTTAACCCCCAAAATTAATTAAGTAACTTAAGTCAATTAAGAGGGGGTTAAGGGAACTTGAAAAGTCTAGGGGTTCGTGTGGGCCCCACCACACTTAATCCTCCCAAGGGAGGTTAAGTGGGTGTGGGTCCCACTTCCAACCCCCTTAGGTAGGTTTTTAACAAACTAAAAATAAAATTTGTCTTACACAAATTTTATTTAACTTAACTGAAAACCCCAAACTTAACCTTCAACCCGCAACAAACGCAACTCCCGAAAAGGTCTCTTTAAGCGAATATCGGCGCTACGAGTTCATCGGTGCCCTCGGATTTCAATTCCGAGCACCGGATCAAAAGTTAGGAATTCCCGCTCGTTCGTTCACTGAACGTACCCGAGCCAAACTTCGGAAATTAATTCCGGGCACTCCGGGCCTCGGAATCAGGTGTCGTCTGAAACCGCGCTCTTGTAAAATTCTAAAGAAAAATTAAGAAAAAATTTCCCTTGAATTTTACGGGTCTTTACATTACTCCCACCTCAGGGCTTTACGTCCCCGTAAAGCTATATCAAAAACTAGGGAAACAAAAGAGGGTACTGAGCACGCATCTGAGCCTCCCGCTCCCATGTGCTCTCCTGGAGATTCCTGTGCCGCCATCTGTTGCGCACAAGAGGAATCGATCGCCCATGTAGGACCCGCTCCTGTCGATCCTCTATCTCCACCGGGACCTCCGTAAAAGTCGCCCCATCGTCAACGTCAAGCTCCCCATGGTCAAAGATGTGCGTCGGGTCGTGCACGTATCTCCTCAGTTGAGACACGTGGAAGACGTCGTGCACCCGGTGTATCTGAGGTGGTAGAGCCAGGCGATAAGCCACCTCGCCAACCCTGCTGAGGACTTGGAAGGGTCCGATGAAGCGCGGAGATAACTTGTTGCCTCGGCCAAATCTCCGAATACCACGTCGAGGTGAGACCCGCAAGAAGACGAGGTCACCATCCTCGAACTCTAGTGGCCTCCGCCTCCTGTCAGCGTATGACTTCTGCCGGCTCTGTGCTGTCCTCATCCGCTCCTGGATGACATGGACCTCTTCTGACATGGCACGGACCATCTCTGGTCCCACAAGAGCTGCAAGATTTCTTCTTTGCCGATAAGAGAAACCTGGTCTCATCCCCTGGATGAACCACATTCTTTGCCTAAAACAGTCAATCCTAACATGGATAATACTAATCCATACCAAGGATGACGTCGTAAGGCCTCGACGCTACTACTAAGAGATCCAACCGTTACTCTCGCCTCCAAGGGTTGAGTCACACTGTCGGCATCAGTGTGTGGTAACTGGGTCTCCTCCAGTAGATGTCTCACAAGTGAGGGTCAAGTCAACAGTCAACTGGAACCTCTTAGTAACATCACAAAAGAGGACAGGAAAGAAAACATCACAAAGGTATGCGTCTTTTATTATTGCAGCTCATATTACAAGACGCTACACAAAAGCAACATCAACATGGAACTAGAAGTACAAAAGACGTATCCACTAGTTCCTCCCCTGTCCACCTGCTCCCAGAGCTTCAGCATTTGTCGCTGCCTCAACCTCGGTGGCTCCCTCCAAGCCTGCGGATCGAGGAGTCGGACAGTCACGTGCCAGGTGACCCTTTCCGCCACAGGAGTAACATTGTCCGTTTCTGGCACGCCTGGCTCTGACCCCACCTCGGGTGCCCCGCACCACCGGTCCTAAAACCCGAGATCGCCCAACTGCTGGTCTGGTCCTCCTGGACCTCTGCATCATCTGTCTACTGCCCACAGATGACTCGGCTTCTGATCGAAAAACACGCGGCAAAGGCAGAATCTCCTGTACACGCTCGGGGTGTAGAGATACTGGCATAAACTCCACCCTAAAGAAGGTCTCGAAGTCTTCCCATGCGAAGTTCATCTCATCGCAAAACTGAAACAAGTGGCTCCACCACCTACCTGCTGCTGCCTGAAGGAGGCTGGTAGCAAAGATCACCATGAAGTCTGCCGGCGTCCCCACTAGCCTGAAGACTCTCACCACAGCCTCCAGCCAAACCTCAGCCGCCTGCGGGTCCGTCTCTCCCAGGAACCTGGGTGGCCTCTGGCGCTGGAACTCGTGCAGCGCGCTCAAGCGTCGTGCATCGCCTACTGCTGGGGCTGGTGGCATCGGTGGCCCAACGTATGGTAGTACCACTGGTGCCTCCGCTGGTGCCTCAACTGCAAGAGGGCCCTGTACCGAAGCCTCGTCGCTCGACAGACTGTCAGCACGCTCATCCCTCCGGGCTCTAGCTGGTCGTCTAAGAAAAGACATCCTGAAAGAAACAACATAACACGATCAAACGATTATACCTGGTGAGCTGACCTGGTTTGAGCTGTTTTAAGGGGAAAAACTTTTGAAAACACACACGCAATCAGTGTTTTCGTGCACAAAGTCGGAAATCAGTTGTCAGGGTCCTGGTGTATGGATACGTCGGCCGCCCGCACCAACACTGGACTCCCTGAACTGAAAACCACACTCGGTACCCTTAACACTATCGCTTCACAGAAAGAAAGATCAGAGTTATAAGTTCTGCGGTAGAACCGAACTCCTATGATACCAATTTGTCACGACCCGTCCTCGGGACCCGTGCCGTGACTACCCCAAGCCCGCCTTCCATAGGCCAGGGGCTGGCGACTAGCACCAAAGGCGTAAAATCCCGATAACTGGGAAGGCATTGCCTTTATAAAGAAAACAAGCACCACAGAGTACAAGCGGAAGTAAAACACTAAGTACAAAAAGAAGAGCTGAAAAGTAAAAAGGGGCCGGAAATACAAGCCCAACTGTAAAGTACAACTCGAAAGGGAAAATAGCGACTGAAAAGTAAAGCTGCTACGCTGAGATGTCCACTGGAAATCCCACCTGAAGGGTGGGTACAGATAGCTCCTCTGCTCCTCGGGTCCCGCCATCCGCTCCGAGTATGTCCCGCCCAGTGGTCCACCTCCGGGTACCGCCTCGTCGTATAGTCCACCTCCAGGTACAGTCCAGTCCTCGAACCTTCGGCTTCTGTCAGCACTGTCCGTCGTCTGCAACCAACACAACGAGGTGCGGGCATAGCCCGTGCAGGGGTGAGTATAACGATACTCAGTAGGGACCCCGAGACCCTCAAGGTCTCACTAAAACCAACAAGGATAAACACAAGAAGATCTCAACAGATAAACTCTACTTAGGTATATGCCCATACATATACCTAAGTTATCAAGTAACCCATCTCAATCATGAGGAAACACAAGGATTGTGAAAACGACGGATAACCACTACCCGGGTATATGCCCATACATATACCAAAGTTAGCAAGTGACCCATCTCAATCATGAGGTAAACACAAGGTCAAAAGTCTCAGCTCAAACCAGGATTTTCATTATCGAAACCGTAACTGCTGAAGAGCTCCGTCTCTGGAGTGTGCAGTGGTCCTGTCACGACTCCGAGGTACTGCTCACTAACCTAAGACTGCTGAAGTACTCCTCCTGTCGAGTACTGCGGGCCAGCCACCCAAACACAGTAGTGCTTCCCGCCGAGGTATGTCACCCAAACACCGTAGTGCACACCCCCTAGTAGCCTGCTGAGGTACTCTCCGGACGAGCACCGCGGGTCTGCACTGTCACACAGGTAGTGCTCCATCCGCCATGGGTCTGCACCTCAGAAAGTAGTGCTCCGTCCACTGGGCTAGTCGACTCACTCCAAGTCGAGTCGGTCAAGCAGTCGTCAGGTCTCAGCCAGCTTCACGGTCTCCGTACTTCGCACGCTCGTCACTGGGAGGGTCCGCTCCACGAGCTATAGGTCGATACTCCAAGTATCTCAAAGTCTCACGAAGAAGTGTCTCAAAGGTCCGTCTCGTCACAGGGGTCTCAACGCAATAGACGGCGCGTCGATCGGACGCCCGGTCTGTGAGTTATTAGCCTATTCGTCCCAGGGGCCCGGTTGGTTTCGTGAGCGAAACCAATCCCGGTCGTATCTCAACTGTACCCCGAACTCCCAAAGGGTATACTCAAAGGGACCGTTACTCAACGTAACCACCAACGCTGCTGACGGCTCGTCAAGCGGACGTCCTGTCTGAAAGATATCAGCTTTCCCGTTCCAGGGGCCCGGTTGGATTTCGGGTACAATCCAACCCGGCCATACTCCGACTGCATCCAAAACTCCGGCGGAGTATGTCAAAAGTTCCGTCTCATCAAGAGGAAGTCAACGAAACAGACGGCGCGTCAATCGGATGCCCGGTCTGTGAGTTATTGGCATTTTCGTCTCCGGGGCCCGGTTGGTTTTTATGGAAAAACCATCCCGACCGTACTCCACCTGCGTCCAAACCTCGGGCGGAGTATGACAAAAGATCCGTCTCACTAAAAGGAACACAACGCGACTGACGGCACGTCAATCGGACGTCCGTAGCTCAAGATATGAGCGTTTCCGCTCCGAAGGCCCGGTTGGTTTCGTGAACGAACCAACCCGGCCAGACTCAAAGTAAACCGAAACCTTGAGTGCGATATACCGAAACGACCGTCTCGATCCAAGGATCGCGTTGCCGCAGACGGTTCGTCATTCGGAGGTCCGAGGCTCAAGTTATGAGCGAAAAACCAAAACTGGTTCGAAACGGGGGGGTCCGGGTCCGGGCCGACCCGGCCCGACCCCCCCTGGGCGGCGTGGTGGCCGGCGGCGGCGGCCGGCGGCGGCGGGCGGCGGCGGGCGGCGGCGAGGCTGCGCACGCGGGGGCTAAGCCCCGCGGTTTTCATCAGGCGGCGCGGCTATGCCGCGCCGTTTTTTCTTAAGAAACGCCCCCCCCCCCCCCCCACGTGGGGGGCCTACTGTGCGGAACCGGGGGGCCGGCTGCCCCCCCCCCCCCCCCTCCCTTCTATGAACCGCCCCCCCTCATTAAGAGGGGGTTTTGTAGAGCCGGCCGGGGGATTAATTCCCCCGGTTTTCCGCTATCCGGCCGGCCAGCTGGCCGGCCGGTTTTTCTCCAACGGGACCGGAAATTCCGGTCCCCACTTCGGCTTCCGACGCCGGCGGCCCGGCCGCCGGACTTCTCTTCTGCCGCGGCCCGGAACCGGCCGCGGTCTCCTCGTTCCGCCGCGGCCCGGAACCGGCCGCGGCGTTCGTCGTCCGGCGCGGTGCGACGGCACCGCGCCCCTCCGCCGCACTTTAATTTCTTTCAACGCGGCGCGACGGCGTCGCGTTCTTGATGTTTCTTCCATGGTGTGCGCGCGACGGCGTTGCGTAAAATAAAAGCACGATCAACCGCGTGGTGCGACGGCACCACGCCACTTGCTTCCACCCGCAAGAACAAACAAGATCGTTGGAGGGGGTTCGGCCGTGTTCGTGCGGTCCGGCCCCCTCACGTTAAAATAATAACGCAACTTTAAATAATCAACATCCTCACGTTAGTCATACGAACCACGAGCAAGAATGAGATAATTAAATATTAAATCAACATCCCCTACCTCGGGTATAAGTTCGAGGATTTGACTATGTCCGCGGAAGTCGACGTCGCGGAGATCGGGCGTCGCGGAAGTCGTTCGTCAATTCCGTTGACGAAGAGATACGTCCGATGAGGCACGTCGTTGGCGAAACTTGCACGCCGACGAAGGTTGTCCGAAGAAGAGGTGGCGTCCCCTTCGTTGACACGGAGGACGAAGAAGAGAGGCGTCGTTCTTCGTCGGAGAAAGAGCGTTCCTCGTCAAGTCTTGAGGAAAGTCAAATAATAAAGAAAACAACGAACTCAAGAACCTCTACCTCGATAGTCGCACGTTGACGGAGTCGTGGAATATCGGTGTCGATTCCTTTGACGTCGGAGGAAGAGTCGTTGTCGAAGGCGTTCGTCGCGGAAAACCGTCGCGGAAGAGATGACGCGGAAGAAGTACGTCGCGTCGCGGATACGGCGTCGCGGATGGATCGTGTTCTTCGGCGGAGAAGTTCTTCGTTTAAGAACGACGTTCTTCGCGTTCTTCGTTGAGTTTGAAGAAGTAGAAGAGGCTCTCCAAAAGCTCCCAAGGAGACAAAACAAACAACCCAAAATAAAATAAGACAACTTCTTATTTTATTATTACAAAACATAAAAGAATTTCAAAAGTTTGAAATTCAAAATAGTTAACCCCCAAAATTAATTAATTAACTTAAGTCAATTAAGAGGGGGTTAAGGGAACTTGAAAAGTCTAGGGGTTCGTGTGGGCCCCACCACACTTAATCCTCCCAAGGGAGGTTAAGTGGGTGTGGGTCCCACTTCCAACCCCCTTAGGTAGGTTTTTAACAAACTAAAAATAAAATTTGTCTTACACAAATTTTATTTAACTTAACTGAAAACCCCAAACTTAACCTTCAACCCGCAACAAACGCAACTCCCGAAAAGGTCTCTTTAAGCGAATATCGGCGCTACGAGTTCATCGGTGCCCTCGGATTTCAATTCCGAGCACCGGATCAAAAGTTAGGAATTCCCGCTCGTTCGTTCACTGAACGTACCCGAGCCAAACTTCGGAAATTAATTCCGGGCACTCCGGGCCTCGGAATCAGGTGCCGTCTGAAACCGCGCTCTTGTAAAATTCTAAAGAAAATTAAGAAAAAATTTCCCTTGAATTTTACGGGTCTTTACATGTCAAACGGGCCTTCGCCAATTTTAAAGTAAAACTTCATTTCTCAAAAAACACTCAAAACACTTGTTCAGAAGAATTCATTTATCTTTAAATCTATAAGTACATTTGAAATGTCGTGAATTATGTTTTGAGTCCAAACATGCATTCTTTCAAAACTGGGTGTCCGCCCGTCAAAAAAATGTCACAAGTGTTCGGTATAAAATAAACGGCTCTTTTCACACTAAATGATCATTTTAAGTTTTATTATTTAATATTATTTCTAATTCATTAAAAATTTATAAAACAATAAGCAATTAATAAATTCTAAGTCTAGAGGTAGGTGCAGTGGGGGACCTACCTCGGCTCGCTGTCCAAACACAAGGCGCGACATGTCTCGCGCAGGCATACAAGCAAGCGCAAACTGATGACAGGAAAAAATGCGTGGCTACCTTGAAAACGCGCTGCAATAAACGCATAAAACTAAAATCATACAAAGACAGACTTAAAACAATCCAAACAAGAAATCAACCCAAAAGAACCACCTCGACACACTCTCAAATACACAACTGCACAATTTTATCGGTACTCATAAATATCCCAAAGTGAGTTTTCAAAGTGGAAACGTACACCAACACCACCTAAACATAACATTAACAAATCAGACGCATATTGCACAAACATGTTACTAGTAAATCAAATCATAACAAACCTCAATTAAAAATAATTTTCCACCATGAAAACTAATTTAAATAAAACTCTAAATTGATTAAACACAAAGAAAAATAATTCATAAAACAATAACAATTCATGGAACCGCCTAACTCAGTTTCTGACACATAAATCACACCACAAACAAGCTAAATTATATTCTAAAATCAACGAAAACTAGAAATCGGCATTAAACCTAAATCCTAGGTTCATCAGAGCCATATTAGGATGTGGGAAAAAAGAATCTCGGTTGGAAACCATAAGAGAAAGGAGCAAAGGCCCTTACCTCTATGGATCGAATGCACAATGTGGAGATATCCGGCGAGATCAGTGATTGAAGAGGGAGGTCGCTAGGGGGGGTGTTTCAGACCGAGTAGCCATGGGGGAGTCTCGAATTGAAGGGGGTTCGATAGTGGGGCATCGCGCGGCTAAAAAAAAGGTGTGGTGTGTTGTGTCGGGGTGACATGAGGCGGCACAAGGAAGGGAGAGGCGCCTGTGGTCGAGAAGAAGGGGGAAACGGGAGGGGGCCGCGCAGCCAAAGAGGGAGGTCCGAAGGGGTGCTGCCGAGGTGAGGGAGAGGCAGAGCATGGGGGGCGAGCGGGAGCAGCGAGAGCCGGTTGAGGAGGGCTGGAAGCTGAAGGAGATGGTAGGAGCGGGAGCCGGCGGCGGTGAGAGGATGCGGCGAGGGAGGGAAACAGGCGGGTGGTGATGGGAAGCCGGCAGGGGGGGTTCGGCGGCGACGACAGGAAGAGGAGGAGGTCGCGCAGGGTGGTTGCGTCGGAGGACAGGGGAGCGCCGGGCGCGGCGGCTGGGTGAGGCTGGGTGCGGGAGCCGGCTGCATGAGGTTGAGGGCGGAGCAGCAGGTCCAGGAGGCGGCGGGAGGAGAGCCGCGGATGAGGGGAGCTACGCGGTCGAGAGTGGAGAGGGAGAGCGTAGGGAATAGAGAGGGGGTGGCCCGCGGCGGAATAGGAAAAGAAAAAAAAGGGGGGGCCGAACTTTAGGCTAGGGTTAGCGTTATATATATATATATATATAATAATAATAGTAATACCAATAAAAACAATAAAAACAATAATAATAATAAACAATAATATAAATGATAATAATACATTATTAATCATTTGACAATAGTAATATAAATAACAATATAAATAATATAAATATTAAAATATAAAGAAAAATAATTATCAGAATATGAATAATAAAACCCAAATTCATACATTAAAAAAAAGGAGAATTGGACGGCTCACGTGCCGCTGAGTATGCGGTTGAGTGAACCACTCACAGATCGTGCCACCCGGCACTAACCGCCTGCAGGGAAAAGTTGTGTCCCTGCCGCTCAGTTTCATATCTCGTGCACAAGTCGTGCGTCCACAAGCCGGGGTGCGACAGAAAATATGAATGTAATTGAAATATTAAAATTTTATAATTATTAATATGTCATTAATATCATATATGATCATTAATTTTATTATTACAACCATATATGAGATACAATTACAGAAAATTAATTACGTATGTTCGTGGAGGTGATAATTCACACATTCGCACGAACAATTAATTCCTTTCCAATTTTATGGATTTGGAGACTGATTTAGGTGATGGTAATAACATAATAACATATAATTTTATTTAGGACACTTTAGTAAATATTTAATCATGGTTGAATAATATTCTAAGGTATTGTAAGAATAAATAAAATAGAAACACATAAATAAAAACATTACCTTTCCATCAGATGATCTCCTATCTCAACACCATAACACCTCTATGAAGGGTGTTATGAATATTATAAGGCCTTAATAATTTTTTTAGTGATTTTATAAATGGTTTTGGGTATATCATGGAAGAACCAAAATGTTTTGTAATTATGAGTAATAGAGAGTACTGAGTGCCTTTTATTGAAGAGGGGGGAACACTTGGAATTATTAAATGTATTAAATTAATATAAATTAAATTTTGATTCTGAATGGTCCCAAACTATTTAATTTAAAATATAATATTAATTTTTTTATAATACACATAATAAAATTGAAATTGTACATGTTCTAAATATTTTTTAATCCTTATCCATTTGTTTTAACCCTAATTTACCCTTTTTAATCTTATTGTGATATCATGTTATTTATACTTTGTGGGATAGTGCAATTTTTATAACATGTCAAAATATCTCAAAATAATTTAACTTATAAAATATCAGTACATATACTAACAATTTTGATGAATATTTTATTTTTATTAAATTTATATAATTTAATAAACTATTATATATTTTAAAACTCATATATTGTCAATTCTAACACTATTCATTAGTTTACATTTAAATAATATCATAATAGTAAGGGTTCTTCAAACCATCTATTTTAAATTATAACCAAAATTTCAAATATATGTATACAATTCGTGGATTTACAAAATTATATAAATAATATTTATTTTAAAATTTATAATATCATTTTTTTGATTATATAATTAATAAATAATTTATTATATCATATTTGTGTCATAATTAAATTAAATTTTATAATTCCTAAAAATAATAAATAAATCACCACGATATAGGTAATAATTTGACCTGTTCAATTACTATTTATAGTCATTGAGATCCCTATATATCTCTATATTAGAATAATTTAATTTTTAAAAACAAAAGTGTAACAAAAATGTCTATTCATTGAATATAATATTATATGTGCATTAGTGTCATCCAAGTGGAATAAAATAGTTCGAAAATCTACCCACGGAAACGTATGGTTGGAATACACTCATCGAAATTAAATTAAGACATGTTTTAGGGTATTATTATTTTATTATAATATTCTTTTGACATTTAATTTCCTACTTTACTCGTAACCATGTTAATAAGATTTGTTACTAAAGTTACTACTGATATCATACAAAAATAAATGGGACCTATTTACATAATTTGGACATTATAATTTCAAATATGGCATCCATTTTTTTTAATTTAAAAAATAGATGTTTTAGAAATTAATATTAAACTAATCTAGGATTTCCAAATTTGAAAAAATGTTTCAATAAGTAGAATCCCATCAAAATATTGACATGTGTTTATATCTAATATCAATGTGAAATTACATTAAATGAACCAAATTGGATTAAATAATAAAAAATAAATCTAATTATACATTAAAACAATATAAAAATATAATCTAAAAATAAAAATAAATTAGAAGAAACTGTAATTTTGAAATAAAATTCAGTACCATTCATTCTTTAATAAAATATAAATTTTTTGAGAAAAATAAAAAAAATTAACCAAAGTAAATATTTATTACCCAAATACCAGAAATAATATTATTTTTTCTAATATAACTTATAATAGAGTCATAAAATTAATTTTAAATGTGTTCTGTTTCAAAAGGTTATAAAACTATTTTTTTTAGAAAAAACCCTCATTTTATCCAAAAAATTGTATTTGTTCTTAAACAGTTTTTAAAAAAACATATAATTTTAATTTTAAAAAATATATTTATTTTATATTTTAATAATATAATAAGAAAAATGTTGATTTGTTTATTTTAAATACACAATTCTTCACATTTACATATTTCATCATGAAAACACATCTTTTATATTTAATTTGTTTTTATTTAAATTATTAACAAATTTGGTAACCAATGAATCATTATATAAACATGTGTTAACCAAATTTTTCTAATTCAGTTAATCCTTTTAATTCTCACTATACTATTGGCTATCTTATGTTATTCATTTAAGATATACATGGCATGTCATATAGGCTATCGAAATAGTGTTTCCTTTTAGAAACTCAAGATGTTACATTCTCCACCCCTTTTGTCAATTGCATCTTCCAAATTTTAATTTGGGGTCGGTAACTAAGGTATGAATCTTAAAAATACCTTTATTTCATTCCCACATCACAAAATCAATTAATAAAACATCCACATTAAAAGAATGTAAGGACAGTACGAATGTCACATGAGATAACAAATACTTGAATTCCATGTATGGGAAATCGGATATGGATGAAAAACTAACAATCATTTTATGATGGAGAGTTATAGAACCCATGATCAGGGGAATTCTAGAAATCCGAAAGACACAAACATGTGATGGGTTAAATTATATTTGATTTTGTGGGTGGAAAATTAATTCAAAAATGATTTTGTTTAAAGATAATTTTAATGGAGTTAAGGAATTATTTTACTTCACTGATAAAGAACAAAAGGAAACATACTTACATGACTAGTAGAGTTTTATCCTTTAATCAATATCCACCACAAAATATATTCTTTTTCAAAATGTTTAGTATTCATGATGAATCAACTTCTATATAATCCCATAATACAGAAATGATTAATTATATATATATATCCTATCATGAAAAATTAACCAAAACCAAAAAATTAGGATAAGAATAAGAAAATTCCTGAAAATGAATAATCATTTAGAATAAGAAAAATAACTTTTAATCTCCATGATTTTTTGGTAATACCCAAAGTTCCAAATAGGCTATTTAACAAAAAATTATCCTAACAAATTCATCAAAATAACCCCAAATAATATTGGAACCCAAAATTCAAAAGGACTAGATGATATATTATTCTAGGATAAATGATAACATTTCCTTAAAATAACATAATTCACTTTTAATTGATAATACCAAAAATTAATTTCATAACCTCATATTCTCTATGATAGGTTATTCATTTCCATAAATAAAATGAATCATCATAAGTCCACAATAAAAACATAGATTCTTACAAATTAAAATTAAAAAATTTCTCCTCAAATAGAATCCTAAAGTATTCTATTTTCTAAACGCATATTGGGATCCCAAAATAATGAAAATATTCCCAAATAACATTTGTCACTTATTTCCCAAATAATTATCTAATTCCAAGTGTATCCATTTGATAAAACATAAGTTCTCAAAGGCAAATTATTATTATCACATTGGCTAATTTAACTAAAAATAAAAAGGCATACTAACCACGGAAATCACATAGTTCAGTGATAGGTGATAAAAATTTGTAACCCATCGGTTATGGGTTCGGTCCCCATGATCTTACTAGACTCAATGGGTTTTCACCCATCTTGGTAGTTGTACGTCACACCCGAACTTTTAAATTAATATTATTTTATTATTTTATCAGACATAGAGATTTTCTATCGAGCTATGGATCAAGCCTGTTTTAAATTTTTTTTTTCATTTTGTTGATGAATGAATGCTTTACCCTTGACAACATCCAGTGCATAGGCATGGTGTTTTCAAAGCTGTGTGGCTTTTCCCTGGTCTCCGTGTGGCCTGCCTCATGTTCAAGATAGATAAATAAAATGAGTTTAATGATATATATTAATAATTATAATTATGGTAATTTTTTTAATATTATTATGCTCACGAAGTTTATTAATATAGTGTAATTATAATTATGTTATTATTGTTAACTCTCCATAATTTTTGTTAGGTATATTAAGTTTATTAATATCATATTAAATTTATTAAAATTTTTCTTATGATTACTAATAATAATAATATTATTGTTTAGTTTATAATAATAATTATTAAGTTATTATTATTATTATTATTATTATTATTAGAGTTTATTATAATCCTTATTAAGTTTATTATTATTATTGTTTATTAAGGTTTTATTTGTTTTATTTTATTTTCTTTTATTTTATTTTATATCTTATTTATTTATTTTCTTTTCTTTTTTTTCCTTTCCTTTCTTGTTTTTTTTTTGCTGTTTTTTCTCCCTATTCATTGCACACAGCTCCCCCCCTCCCCTTCTCCCGCTCGCGCTACCCCGCCTTACCCTCCTTCTCCTGCTCCTCTTCTCCCACTCCAGCTGAAGCCGCTGGTGCGCCTCCCTCTACCTCTGGTGACGACTCTCTTGTGGCGGCTTCCCCCTCCCCTGCTCACGCAACCCGGCCTCCCCACTCTCCTGTTCGCATGACCTGGCGATCGGGAGGTCCAGTATGCCACTCTTCCACTCCGGTGATCAAATCTCTTCCTACTTTGGCGAGCGAATCCCTTCAGTGAGCCTCTTCGGCCTCCCCCTTCCCCTATTTTGATTTTTTATTTGATTTTATGGGGTAAACTTTTTTTCGAACTCTAACATGCTTTGGGATTCTATTTTTGATTGATTTGTGTTGTTTCGGTTCCTCTAGGCTCCGTCGAGGCCGGTTTTAGCCACCGCTGTCAAGAGAAGCGGGTTCGCCATGGTCTTTGGGTGAGGATTCTTCAATTTATTCTTTGAGGATTAATCTTAGTTTTGGGGTTTTATGTTTTAAGGGTTGCTATTTTGGGTTGATTGTGTTGTTTTTGGTTCCAATACTTGAATTAGGGTCAAATTGTGGTTGCTTGTGGTGCATTTGGTGCACGATCAATGTTTTGCGTTGGAATTCGAAGTTTCGACACCGATGGTAAGTGTTTCTGCATATAAGTTTTGTTTGATGAATTAATTTTCTTGTTTAATTAATTTAAGATGTTCTTTAATTAATTTGTTTTGTGCAAATTGTGTTTATTTGGTGAATTATTTTTACTTTCTTAAATAAATTCGGTGTTATGTGATTGATCCATTTGGAGCGAAATTACTATTTAAGAAGTTCATTATGCCTTGGTATTTTATAAAATTTTTGTATCTAATGGGGTGTGTTTTTGTGGAAAACCCATGTTGTGTTATATGATGTTAATTTATAAATCGTGAAGTTGGTTATTTAGATTTGTGTAAGTGATTCGACTGATGTTTCGAAAGGTTTTAGTGTGCCTTTTTTTAAAAGAAAAGTTATTTGGGTGTTTTTGTGGTATGTCCTTTTTTGCATCATTCATGGTTGTTTTATGACTTCTGGAATTGATTTATTTAAGGACATTAAAGTTGTGAATCTAGTTCTGCTTGAGGGTTGGGTGCTTTTTCTTTTGTTGTTACTGTTTTTAGGTGTTGCACATGAAACTTTTCTGTGGAAAACCCATGCTGAATTGTTTATCAGTGTTTTCTTTTTTTTAACTATGCAATTCATCTATTAAAATGTGTGTTGGATGTAGTTGGTGTTTTGGTGTTGCATCTTGGCACGTTTGGTTTTAAAAATGATGTTTTGAATGTTTTTCTTTTGGTGCAAACCCTTGATGCGTTATTTTGAAATGTTTTGTAGATCGTTCAAGTGTTTATGTTGTGTTATTAAATTTTATGTGTAGTGCGTTGGGCCTTGCTTCGTTGGTTTCGGGTCGTGCGTGTCGAGGCATCCTATATGTACATGCATAGGGTAAGACGTATATATATATATATATTCCCTCTTTGTGAATATTCCCTCATGGCGTGGGGAATATGTGAAATTCATCGAGGGGTGTGTGTATATATATATATGTATAAATGAATGTGCGCGTGTGTGCCAAGTGTCGGTTCGAGTGGCCATTGACAGATAACGACAAGTTTGAGGTAGGTCCTCTATGCCTATGCCTTTAATTTGAGATTCATAATTTTTTTCTTTTTTAAAAAATATGTTTTACATTTACGCTATATACACATGCTGTGAAATCAGGTTATGGTTTCCAGAAATGATTATGCCTTTGCTTTGGAAACTGAAATGCATTTTTAATGATATTGGACTTAAGTGACCTTTCATAAAAAAATTGATTTCCTAAAGTGGTTTTGAATTGGTAATGTGTATTTCCAAAGGTGTTTGGTCTTTTTTCCAGTTAATTGTAAAAATTATTCCCTTTATATAATAATGCCCGTTTGGAACCTTAAAAATGTTTTATGGAAAAGAAAAACCTCTCTTGAGGCACGCCATCTTGGTTTTAGGAAATGATTTGTATGATGAAAGTGTTTTGATTTGACTAACGTTGAATTTTATGCATTGTGTGGCGTGAAAGAAGGAGAATGCACTTAAGGAGGAAGAATAATGGTGAGAGGTTGAATGAGATTTTGATAAAGAAAATTTTATGTTCATATATGTTTGCATGATAAAGAAAAACTCACCACCACATGAAATAGAGCACAATGGGAAACCCGATATCTAGGTGGGTGACCAGGACTAGTATGCTAGATGACACGGTAGGGGTTCATCCCAGTTTGTCTACCAGGATTGACGCAACAACACTAACTAAACATATGAATTTCTGAGGGTCTTGGTCTTCTAAGCCATGTTTTCTGAGGGTTGTGGCCTTCTAAGACACGTTTTCTGAGGGTCGTGGTCTTCTAAGCCACGTTTCACCGAGGTACGAGGTATCTAGTTTCCCACTTGTTCTAGCTACTTATAGGGATTACCCATAGTGCTCATTTGTGACATGCTGATTGTGATGTAACTTTCTTTTCAGTTGTTTCATACCTGGTGTCTTGTTTGTAAAAATCAGATTTTATTCCAAACTGGTTTCTTTTCATTTTAAAATGTTAATGCATGCTTGGAACCTATTTTCAAAATGTAGTAAGAGTGAAATGCTTTATTTGAAAATTAAAACTCATTACTTGAATTTGAAAAGAAGGGAAAAAATTATTTTATTATATCTTATTTTCAAACGGGCATAGTTGGATTTCGTAATAAAGGCAGAGGCATAAGACGTGGTTATATTTTGGTTTTCCTACTGTGCATCTCAGTGCTCACGCCTACTTTACTTATCAGTTGCAGGTTTCAGTCTTGGATCGCTTTTGGGAGAGAGTTTGGTTGTCGTACTGTGGTGATCCACGGGGTCACCTGAGGTATGTCACGTTTCTTTGTTTATTCCTTTTTCCACTGCCACGTTGTTCAGTTTATTTTCCTTTATTTATATTCTTGTTCAGTTTATGTTTATTTATCTTTGTCATGGGCCAAACCATTCCTAGCTGGTTTTTTTTGATGCCCGACACTAGTTTCCAGCCCGTGGGGATCGGGAATGCCCTTCGGGCCATGTCACGGACTGGGTCGGGCGCCGATTCTGATGATGACCCGGCATGGTTCGTGACAAAATGGTATCAGAGGAGGCCCTTGTTATTTGGGGTGTCAAGTAGCTTGGTTATTAAGTGTGTCGAGACTCGAGGGGTAGGTGTGGGAAGGACGTCATGAACCCATGCCCATCCCGAGACTCAAGTTTCCAAGGGTATAATGGGATTTGAGTTTTTCTTTTTCTTGTTCTGTGTGGATGAGGGATGACAAGGGAATTGATCCGATGTTATGCGAGGAGCCTACATGGAGTAGCAACCCATGTACAACCTGAGTGCACAGTTCAAGTACTTCTTCTGGTGGATTCCCTCTCGGAGCATGGTCTGCTAAGCCATTTTTCCGGGTTTGCATAGCCAATAGTCCCCTATTTTTGGAAATTTTGATGTGAGTTATGTTTGACCTTCATTTTGGTTGGTGTGAATAGATCTCAAAAATGAAAATAGATTTTTGTGAAGCTGTCTTCAAAAGGTAATATGGTTGTTGGAGTGGGAAAAGGTTTTTGAAATGGAAGAAGTTTTGGAATTTTGAAATGTGTTTCTTTAATGATAAGTGACTTTCTCAATTGGTTGGGAATTTGTGCTTTGTGCTTAATGGTCTGTTTTGGAAATGAGAAGTGTCTTGAATTGACCCTTGTTATTCCTATGAGTGATCACATACATTGAGGTGTGCATTGGAAAGTGGGGAAATTGGTGATGTGAGTGGATGGGTTCTTGAGCTAGCACATGTATATGTATGTGTGAGACTTCATGGGATATCAATGGTGGATATTTAAGTGGTTTTGGTTGCTGAAAAATGGTTTTCAAAAAGGGTTTTTCATATGTTTAGAAAGGTGAGTGAGAAATTTTTTAGCGTTCTCTTTTCGTGTTGGGTATTCTTTTTCGTGGGTTCTTGGTTTTGACATATTGAATTGTGGTTGCAATAGTTATTTGAGTTTGAGCTTACGTTTCTGATTGAGGTGTGGAATTTTGATTTATGATGAGTTTTGATTCGGATTTGTGCCTCTTGTTTTGGATTGTACAACCCAGAAAAGTCCCAGAAGTTTTTAGTGAGTCTCTTCTAGTTATTGGTTCTACCCAGACTCTTAGCAGGATGGTGGAATTGAATTCTTTTCATTTGTTGTTCATATTATGTGGTGATCATGATCTATCAAAGGTAGTGGACTGGCTTGGTGAAATCATTGGTGTGTTCAGGTTATTGGAAACTCCAATAGCTAAGAGAGTCTGTGTTGGTTCAGGTCTGTTTGAAGGTGCAACTTGGGATTGGTGGAGGAGATAATCCTAGCATCATTGCTTGATGGTATGTATTGGAAGGTGTTTAGGACCACTCTCGTTTGATGGTTTATATTTGTGGATGTGAAGGTAAGGGAAGCGGCAAGGCTCGTGAGTGTCCAGAAAGGAAAACTAATAGTGAAGGCCTACGTTGGGCATCTCAAGATGTTGGTTTCCTTTTATCCAAAGATAACATCACAGAATCAGTTAAAGTTTCTCTTGTGTTGGGTCTTCGTCTATTGTTCAAGGACCGGTTCCCTTTGTTTTTTGGGATGGTTCCCCATTCTGTGAGAGCGGTCTGGAGGAACCCATATCAGACATGTTTTCTCGTCAATTCTTTTTCTATTAGTCGGGCCACTATCTTGTTCGATTCTTTTGTGGCCGGTTTGGGTACTTTAAGTCACCTCATCATCATCCACTGAAGAATTGCTGTCAGTGTGGATGTTTGGGGAACATAGAGAGGATCTACTAGCGGCAACGTCAGAAATAGTCTCAACTGATAGATTTTAGCTCCTGACTGTGGGGAAGTAGATGCTTCAAGACATCAGAGATCCACCCACAGGTCTCGGAGTGATGCTTTTCACGCAGTCAGGAATGGTTGGGTGTGGGGCACCTTTGTCTAATTTCTGTCTCCAATGTTGAAATGGGGATGGTCGGAATTTCCCTATTGTAGATCTCCCATCTTTGAAGGTTCTATTTTGCATTAAAGGGCACAATGGTCTCTTTTTCTCGTTGTATTCTTTGTTCTTTGATCACCCCACTGGGTTGTAAGAAGGCGTGGTGATCTCATCTTTTTGTAATTCCTATAGTTGCACCTCCTCAAATGTGACATGTTTTGTTTTAGTACATGATCATTTTGGATATGCTCATCTCTTGTGGAAATGATCAGTCATGGTTAAGTCTGTTATTTTGTAGAATTCTTCTGTGGGATTTCTCATGTGTCAGTGGTATCTGGTTTGGGTTGGAAGTTCTCGTGTCAGTCTATACTGGTTGGTTTAAGCTGGGCGGTTCTTAAATGGTGGGGAGACCCACCATGAATCTTATCGTGCTCTCTTCGAGGTTTGGTCTGTGTGGTGGTTTCCTCTTTGATCAAGTTAGCAGTTCCAGAGTTAACTCATGGTGAGAGTCTCAATGTTGGTTGTGTTAGTCTGGTTCTTGTGGTGGGGAGAACCCTCCTTGTTTCCTGATGGTTCTTCTCTTTTCAGTTTCCCTCAGAGTTGGTCGGGTGTGACTGGTGTAGTGAAAAGTCACACCGAGTTCATGTTTTGGTGGGTCTAGTCCCATTTCTAACTCGAGTTTGATTACTCGTTCGGCTGGGGGACTTTCTAGGGGTAGAAAGTTTTTGTGGTGGGGAGAATTGTCACACCCAAAATTTTAAATTAATATTATTTTATTATTTTGTCATACTTTCAAATTTTCTATCGAGCTACGGATCAAGTATGTTTTAGATTTTTTTTTCATTTTGATGAAGAATGAATTCTTTGCCCTTGACAACATCCAGTGCATGGGTTAGGCGTTTTCAAAGTTGTGTGGCTTTTCCCGGGTCTTCGTGCGACCTGCCTCATGTTCAAGATAGATAAATAAAAAGAGTTTAATGATGTATTTTAATAATTATAATTATGGTAATTGTTATTATTATTATTATTATTATTATTCTCAGCAAGTTTATTAATATAGTGTAATTATAATTAAGTTATTATTATTAACTCTCGATTAATTTTGTTAAGTATATTAATTTTATTAATATCATATTAAATTTATTAAATTTTTTCTTATGATTATTAATAATAATATTATTATTGTTTAGTTTATAATAATAATTATTAATTTATTATTATTATTATTGGAGTTTATTAAAATCCTTATTAAGTTTATTATTATTATTGTTTATTAAGGTTTTATTTGTTTTATTTTATTTTATTTTATTTTATTTTCTATCTTATTTATTTCTTTTCTTTTCTTTTTTTTCCTTTCTTTTCCTGTTTTTTTGCTGTTTTTCCTCCCTGTGCGTCGCGCACAGCGCCCCCCATTCTCCCGCTCACGCTACCACACCTTACCCTCCTTCTCCCACTCCACTTCTCCCCCTCCAGTCGAAGCCGCCAGCGCGCCTCCCTCTACCTCTAGTGACGATTCTTCTGTGGTGGCTTTCCCCTCCCCTGCTCACGCAACCCGGCCTCCCCACTCTCTTGTTCGCACGACCTGGCTGATCGGGAGCTCCATCACAATGCTCTTCCACTCCAGTGATCAAATATCTTCCTTCTTTGGCGAGAGAATCCCTTCGGTGAGCCTCTTCTGCCTCCCCCTTCCTGTATTTTGATTTTTTTTTATTTGATTTTATGGGGTACACTTTTCTTGGCCGAACCCTATCATGTTTTGGGGTTCACTTTTTGATTAATTTTTGATGTTTCAGTTCCTCCGGGCTCCATCGAGGCCGGTTTTAGCCACCATTGTCAAGAGAAGCGGGTTCGCCATGGTCTTTGGGTGAGGATTATTCAATTTATTCTTTGTGGCTTAATCTTATTTTTGGGGTTTTATGTTTTCAGGGTCGCTATTTTGGTTTCATTGTGTTGTTTTTGGTTCCAATGCTTGAATTAGGGTCAAATTGTGGTTGCTTGTGGTGTGTTTGGCGCGTGATCAAAGTTTTGCGTTTGAATTCGACGTTTCGACACCGATGGAACGTGTTTCCTCAAATAAGTTTTGTTTGATGAATTAATTTTCTTGTTTAATTAATTTAGGATGTTCTTTAATTAATTTTATGAGTGTGAATTGTGTTTATTTGGTGAATTATTTTACTTTCTTAAATAAATTTTGTGTTATGTGATTGATCCGTTTTGGGAGAAACTAGTATTGAAGAATTTCAGTATGCCTTGGTATTTTATAGCGTATCTGTATCTAATGGGTTGTGTTTTTGAGGAAACCTCATGTTGTGTTATTTGATGTTAATTTATAAATCATGAAGTTGGTTATTTTGATTTTTGTAAGTGATGCGAATGATGTTTTGAAAGGTTTTAGTGTGATTTTGTTTTTTAAAGAAAAGGGATTTGGGTGTTTTTGAGGTATGTCCTTTGTCGCATCATTCATGGTTGTTTTATGGATTTTGGAATTGATCTATTTATAGAAATTAAAGATACGAATATAGTTCTCCTTGTGGGTTGGGTGCGTTTTCTTTTGTTGGAACTGTTTATAGGCGTCGTGCATGAAACTTTTCTGGGGAAAACACATGCTGAATTGTTTATCAGTGTTTTCTTTTTTTTTAACTATGCAGTTCATCTATTAAAATGTGTGTAGGCTACAGTTGGTGTTTTGGTGTTTCATCTTGGCGCGTTTGGTTTTAAAAATTATTTTTTGAATGTTTTTCTTTTGGTGTGAACCCTTGATGCATTATTTTGATATGTTTTGTAGATCGTTCAAGTGATTATGTTGTTTTATCAAATTATATGTGTAGTGTGATTGGACTTTCATTATTGGTTTTGGGCCGTGCGTGTTGAGGAATCCTATATGTACATGCATAGGGTAAGACACACACATATATATATATGCCATCTTTGTACATATTCCCTCATGGCGCGTGGAATATGTGCAATGCAGCTAGGGGTGTGTATATATATATATGTATAAATGCATGTGTGTTTGTGCACCATGTGTCGGTTCGAGTGGCCATTAACAGATAGTGACATGTTTGAGGTAGGTCTTATATGTCTATGCCTTTAATTTGAGATTCATAATTTCCTTCTTGTTTTAAAAATATGTTTTAAATTTATGCTATATACACATGCTGTGAAATCAGGTTACGGTTGCTAGAAATGATTTTCCCTTTTCTTTGGAAACAGAAATGCATTTTTAATGATATCGGTCTTAAGTGACCTTTCTTAAAAAAGGATTTCCTAAAGTGGTAATGAATTGGTAATGTGTATTTCCAAAGGTTTTTGGTCTTTTGGCCAGTTATTTGTAAAATGTATTCCCTTTATGTAATAAAGCCTGTTTGGAACCTTAGGAATGTTTCATGGAAAAGAAAAACCTCTCTTGAGGCACGCCCCCTTGGTTTTACAAAATGATTTGTATGTTGAAAGTGTTATGATGTGCCTAACGTTTATGTTTATGAATTGTGTGACGTCAAATAGGGGGAATGTGCTTAAGGAGGAAGAACAATGGTGAGAGGTTGAATGATCTTTTGATAAAGAAAATTTTATGTTCATATATGTTTTCATGATAAAGAAAAACTCACCACCACTTTAAATAGACCATAATAGGAAACCCGGTATCAAGGTGGGTGACCAGGACTAGTACGCTATATGACACGATAGGGGTTTGTCCCAGTTTGTCTAGCAGGATTGACGCAACAACACTAACTACACATATGAATTTCTGAGGGTCGTGGTCTTCTAAGCCACGTTTTTTGAGGGTCATGGCCTTCTATGCCACGTTTTCTGAGGGTCGTGGTCTTCTAAGACACGTTTCACCGAGGTACGAGGTCTCTAGATTCCCACTTGTTCTAGATACCTATAGGTATTACCCATAGTGCTCATTTGTGACATGCTTCTTGTGATGTAACTTTCTTTTCAGTTATTTCAAACCGGTTGTATTGTTTGTAAAAATCACATTTTATTCTAAACTGGTTTCTTTTCATTTTGAAATGTTAATTCATGCTTGGAACCTATTTTTAAAATTTAGTAAGAGTGAAATGATTTATTTGAAAATGAAAACTCATTAATTGAATGTGAAAATAAGGGAAAACATTATTTTATTATATCTTATTTTCAAAATGGTATAGTTGGATTTCTTAATAAAGGCAGAGGCATAGGATGTGGTTATATTTTGGCTTTCCTATTGAGCATCTCGGTGCTCACACCTACTTTACTTTTCAGTTGCAGGTTTCAGTCTTGGATCGCTTTTTGTAGTCAGTGTGGTTGTCGTACCGTGGTGATCCACGGGGTCACCCGAGGTTTGTCACGTTTCTTTGTTTATTCCTTTTTTCGCTGCCACGTTGTTCAGTTTATTTTCCTTTATTTATCTGCTTGTTCAGTTTGTGTTTATTTATCTTTGTCATGGGCCAAACCGTTCCCAACTGGTTTGTTTTGATGCCCGACACTAGTTGCCAGCCAGTGGGGATCGGGAACGCCCTTCAGGCCATGTCACAGACCAGGTCGGGCGCCGGGTCGGATGACGACCCGGTCTGGTTCGTGACATTGTATATTTTCAAAAACTATATATTTATTATCAAATATTCCCTATATGAGATAAAATATGAAAAAATAACCATTAAATGTTTTAAATGTATTGGTTTTCTTATGCCACTCATTTTCATCATAACTCATAATGACATCAAAATCATAATTCTTGATATCATAAATATATTCAAATATTTTTTAACATTTAAATTTTATAATAAAGGTATTCCCAAAAAAAATAACATCATACCTTGATCATGGTGTCCACCTTGTTTCATCATCATTTTGTTCATGTATATAGAAAGTCAATGCATAACAAAAATGATTTTTATATTATTCAAAATGACATGATTTTTTATCTAAATAAAACTTATACAACATGGTTCATAGCATTTTTTGCAGATAAATAGTTTTGGAAAATATTCATTAATGAAATATAATTACAAAACCTGAGATAAGAATTTCTTTTTATAAAACATTCGGATCTATTTTGAGTTGAAAATTTCAATCAATGGTCCTTCTAAAATACCATAATTATGTTTTTAAAAACTATATTTTAAAATAAAATATAAATAGGTTCAGGTAGGGTCTTCTTCTTCAGCATCTTTTTCAATATAACAATATTCTTCATAATCTTGTGATAAGGTAAGATATCTAAAAAATCCTTGATAATATTTACCTTTAATTAAAATATGATAATATTGATAATATAAAATTTTATTATAAACAATGCATGATCTATGATGGTATTATGGTATATTGGATGTGTTTGATATCTCAAAAAACTACTTTCAAGTTAGTTGTATGTTATAAAAGGCTTTAGAATCATCATAACAAGAATATAGAAAACCAAGTAATTTGGAAGATATAGGAATGTTGTTTGAGATAATATTCCTTAAATATTTATCCAACATCCCTTGATCTAAAAATGTTTTAGAATAATGATTTAAGAAAAATAATATAATTGTAATTTCACCATATGTTTATCCAAAATTCATAATACCTAATATTATATAAACATTTCATCTGATACAAAATATAAGGTCCCAACCTTTATCATTACAAAATATTAACTTATGATAGTAATTTTAATTTCATTTACAGTGAGTATGTTTTCATGTTTATTTTTTTTTATAGAATTACTCAATAAAAATTACAAAATAGAACAATAGAAATACAAATTGGATACTTCCAATAGTATCAATTTCTTCTATAAAAAAACTTTTAAAATGAAACATTATTTCTTTTCATGTTTAATCATCATAACTTTTCCCTAATCCCTTCCTTGACTCTATTATCCCTCAAATCATATGACAAAAAATTCCAAACATGGGATTAACATAAAAATCTCAGTAAGGAATATAAAATAATGAATGAAACTGTTAGTCTAAGAATATTTTAAAATCATTAAAACATTCTCACAAAATACTAATTTTCATCCATAAAACATAAAATCCTTACCTTATCTCATGAAATCATAATATTCTTATAAAATAGCATATAAATCATAAAAAAAAGGTATCAAGTGGAATCTATATTGTAACACCCCAACCCCAGTTACCTAGAGTTGGTGGTTTATTACATAACATTGGAATGATACAAGGAATCATGTCTCGAATGACCGATCAGTTTAGTATTATTGGAAACAAGATACATACATAAGCTCAACATTACAAATTGAAAGAAATACAACACTAATTTCTTCCATTAGAAACATCCAAGCCTCCTAGATTATTCCTAAAAGTAACTCATAACTAACTTCTCCATATCATGGGAAAATGAAACATAAGAAAGGGTTGATCTCAAACACTCAATAAGGGTAAGCAATACAACAGAAGATAACATAAACATTAATCATGGGGAATGATTAAAAACACGTGCCTTCACAAATAATAAAAACAAACAATTTATGGAAGGAATATGAGCTGAGTAAATAATTCCTTAATAAAACAAAGTCATGGGTTGTCTACTAGTCGAATAACCACATGAACCATTATTATTATTTTCATAATGAGGGGATGTATAATGGCAGACATTCTGAAACATCTTATTAAGGCCTTGGCCAAGACCTCTAAAAATTATATAGGCCTCGGCCAAAAACATATATCAAATTGGGAAAGGCCTCTACCAATTCAAATTCTAATTGTCTCATGAGACCAACTAATGCACCGACAAGATATAGAGTGCTCCACCCATCACATACATAGTACAATACAATCCTCATATGAAAGCGTTGAAATATAACAAAAATATTCATATTAAAACTAGAATAATAAATTTCAATACTTTAACCATAAACCAAGAATGGTATAAAAATAAGAAATTAATAGTAAAACAAACCAAAAAACCTTAAATACAATATAAAAGATTTGTTTCATAATAAATCAACTTCAAACAAGTTTAAAATCCATCAAAAGATGTTGACATTGATGAAATAAAAACTATTTGATAGAAATAACTCTTTCAATTTTGAAACCATTTAGGAGTCACATAATTATGAAAGAAAACAATTATTTTGGAAATATTCTCATAATCTTATAAGGGAAGCTTCAATGATGTTATAACGGTGAAAAAAAAGACACACCCTCCGTATAAGTTAAAAAAATGCATTCTTAACTTAATTTTGTCAAAAAGGTCATAAAGTACCATGTTTGGAAAATGACGATAAGATTCCATTGAAAACATATTTGGTCCAATAAGGGTATAAATGACTTTAACCCATAGTATATTAAATAATAATTTTTTTGAATTACAGTTTTATGAAAACACGTATGTGGATGATAAAGAGGTCCTAGTTGATACTTACATAAAAACAACCTCAGATAATGAATAGATTGTGAAATTAAACATTACCTTGTACTTTTCCTTAGTTGATGGTATTTTAACCACCTTATAATAGTTAAAAAATTGTTATTAAATTATAAAAGAACTATATATATAAATATGATACCATATTATATCCACTAATATCACTTTGTTAATAATATTTTTGTAGTTTCATCGTTTTGGGTGTTAACTATTTTATTTTTCATTTATATTCTTGGTTATGTAAGACATGTCTGTTATGGATAATATGTATTTGATTATTATAAAGAATTATATTATGTAAATATAAAATATTTTTAATCATAAAATGAAAATAAATCTAGATTTATTACTGTTGGATATGAATCTAATTGCATTCGTGGAGATGATAATCCGTACGTACGCACGAGCGACAAGATCATTATGTTGATTGTGAAATCGTATTTAATCAGATGGTATATCATATATAAATATTTTTTAACATGTTATATTTATTATTAACATTATTTATTTTCATTATTATACCTATCCAAATAATTAAGTGTTTCAATAACAAACTACACCATGACGTGGAGACAGTAAGCAATACGTACACACGTATGGTGACTTTTCCATTCATATGATGGATATAATAATGAATATGGTTGTACCATTTTAATAATAAAATATTAATATATAGAATATACTATAGTAATTATTTTATAATGGAACCCACTAAGAAAGATTATGTGGAAGAAGAAAAGTACATGAAATAGGTGATGAAATATTTACCTTTTCTTCGGGTTCTTCCTTTTGATTTCATCAAAAAGGCTCCATTGGATGGCTTTATGACCAAATTAAGGCCTCTAGGATTAAGGCAGAAATTTTGGGAGGATATTTGGGCTGAGTATGGCTGAGAAAAATGGCTTTGGAAGTGTGAAATTTAGATAAGGAGAAGTACCCTTTTATAAGACAGGTGAGGGTCACTTTAGGAAAAGCATGAAATTTTTTTATAATAAAATAATTTTTTTTTATAATGGCTCCAAAATGATTTATTTCTAGGATATGGTGGGGGTGGGTTGAAAAACTCTCAACCAATTGGTTTTAGTCCGGTTTATGTCACCATATTTACCTTATCTTTTAGATTTAACTCTTACTTAAATAGATTGACATTTACCATGTGTCATTGTATTTTTATACTATATAGTTAATAAACGTACTATAAAAAGCCAGCCAAACCCCAAGTGGTTAATTATTAATATATATATCCTTATCTATGTCCTTTGGACGAACCTAATATTTTTAGGAATATTATTTCAATTAATAATGTACTATTTGTTTCAAAAACATAATTATGTCAATTTTGACACTATTTAGTATTCGGTTTTTTGTGAAAATATTAACAACATGATTACTTCAGAAAATTATTTAATAAACCCTAACATGTCATATTAACCTAGAAAATTATTTGAATTAATAAAAATACAAAAATAACATTTATTTTGATATATATAATATGAATTATTTTAATCGTTAATTAATAAGGTAATTACTACATCATCATTGTGTCATAAATAAATTAAATTATTTAATGTCTAAAAAATACAAATAAAATACCATTTTTAGGAAATAATTTTAGAATAATAATGAATACATATAGTTTAATTTATCTTATGTCTAACCCAATATTGAAAATGGTTTAGTTATTAAACATTGAATTTAACTCTTTTTAACTCTTCTTTAAATACAATAATAATAAATATCCTAATCTAATCCTAGTGGACCAAAGAGGATCATATTTTATTCCTAAGGTTGTTTTTGGTCGAATTATACTTATCCAATATAATTAGAACATGTGTTAGAGTAATTATGATATCATTTTTACCCTTAATGTCCCTATTTACTTTTAACTAAGGTATATAAAATTCATAAGTTACTATTCACAAAAAAATTATATTTCATCTTATTAAACCAAATTTTACTTACCTATACTAACCGTGTCTCTCAAATTTTTTATATTCTACTCATAGAATCTGTAAAATTATGTTTTATGCAAATTTGCAAATGCTCCTAGGAGGTGGGTAAAAGACGTTAAAAAAGTTCAACAAAATTTTTATATATTAAAACTTATTATAAAATGAATCAAATGAATTACATTGAACATATATAGGTATTATGTATCTATTATGACCTAAAATAAATTTACATAAAATAAATAATTATTTAAATAAAATCGTCTGTTTTAACCAATAACGCAGTGTTTTTTACAATTCAAGAAAAATTGAATGTTTTCAGAAAAATACCAAAAATTCACCCTAAGCTAATTTCGATATTCCGAATTCAAAAATTATGTCCATTATGAAAAATAAATTTTTTAAAATTTTCAAAAAGTGGGTATTACTTTTTATAACGGCTTGTTTTATTGGTCGCAGTGTGTTAGAATCTAGAAGTTGAGTACAATGGAAGCTATTTCATTATTCAAAGAGAAATGTACCATGGAAGCATGGGGTGTTGCACATATCATACATACATTTTAGTTTCCATAGCTATAGGGTGTAACCTTCATGGTTACATTTTGAATACACATCACAGTAGATTCCCAAAATCTATTCAGAGAAACCTTATCATTTAACTCAGTCTCATTACCCAATTAATTGAAGAGAAATGACGGCCTCATCCAAACTCAGTTTGAAATGGATCCACCCATATTCATAAACAATTCCAAAGAAAAAAAAACATAATCATAACATATAAAAAAATCATAAAATAAAAATAACATTTCCACTTTTAAATCACACTTCATTTTTTACAATGTCGCGACTCACAAATGATAACCCATTGTTTGAAAATAAAAGATCAAACTAGTAAATTTAACATAAAAACATGAAACTGAGATAATTGTAGGAAATTATTTTCATGAAATATATATTAAATAAAACATTCCATGTTATTTAAACAATCTTTCCATTTTTAATACACATTTAAAATATTTAAAAAGTTGATTTTTGAATCAAAGTTCCCTTTACAACATTGAATCCTTTGAAAGGAATTAAAATTTTAACCATTTTTTCCCATATAATTGAATACCTAAAACCATTTTGAAAACAAGTAAATTTAATTGAAATATTTTTAAGAATAATCATCAAAACATTAAAATGATGTTTTGAGTGAAAAACCTCTTACCTTGAGTTTGAATCGTCACATTCAATATTTACAATCCTAAATAACAAAATAAGGTTAAATTGTACATTTTTTTCATACCATTTTCATGTTTATTATTCAATTTATATCACTTATTACTAGATTATAACAATTCTATATTTATTTAAGTTCATATAGAACATTCAGTCGATATTCGGTAATTGATTTGAAAATAAAAATCGCTTGATGTTAATAGTCCATGTGGCCATAAGTCCATTATCACAAAAAAATAGAATCCATGACATAATAATCACGTTTATAAATGAATTATACTTTGTAAATCGTACAATTTATTTACGGCATGAAAAATGAACAATTTTATAATCATGGAGATGATAGGTTGTATGTACTCATGAGTAACATTTCCATTCCAATCGATCATTATAAAAATTAGGTAATTATTATTTTTCTTTCCAATATTATCATTATATAATTAACATAATATTAATAATTTACATACAATTATATATATATCATACAAGTGATGTAATTAAAAAAAATGAGTCACATCACTTTGTGGAGGTGATAGTTCACACGTACGCCCAAAAGACGTTACCATTTTTATTCACATAGAAAGTAAGAGAATAATTGATATATTATTATTTAATAAAGATTAATATGTCATTAATATCATAGATTAAAATTAATTTAATTATTATAACTAGTCATGATATATGGTTGTGGAAGAAAAACTATATTGGTTCACGGAGGTGATAGTTGACACGTACGCACAAATTATTAATTACATTCACATTTAATGAAAGATTTAATTGATTTAGATGGTAATTGCAACATAATAACATCTCAGAATATTTAGGATACTAGATTTAGTATTTCATTATTGGTGAAAAATATTTTATGGTAGTTGAAGATTACAAAAATGGAAACAATTAAATAAAAAAATTACCTTTTATTCAGTTGATCACTTTTCTTTAAACATTAACACGTCTAAGAAGGTTTTTCTAACTAACTAATCAAAAATAAATAGGTTTTCATAAAAACACATCCTTTATATTCAATTGGGTTTTATTTAATTTCTGAATTAATTTGTTAACCAATAAATCATTTTATAATCTTGTGTATACCATATTTTCCTAATTCAGTTAATCATTTTCATTTCTAATATAATAATGGATGTTTGATAAATATCATATTAAATAATTATATTAAGTTTTTCATTTAAACTAAAGGTGGTATGTCATGTATTCTATTGATCATAGTTTCACCTTTTAAATACTGGGGATGTGACATTTTCATTGAAATGTTTTGGTAAATTATCTTACTATTAACATAATTACATAAACAAAAAAATCATTATCTCCTTTAGGATATAAAGAGAAATTCACTATGTTGTCAAAAATAAATATAACTCTTTGCGTTTAACATTATTAATATACCCTAGATTATTTAATATTGCAAGTGACACTCACTTTACATATTTATTGTTAGAATATTTTATCTATTAACATTGAACTTATCAAAGACTAATCATAATTCCACTATCCTCCTAGGAAATGTATACATAACATAATATAATGCAATGATTTACCAGAATATATTTTTTATTAAAATAACTATTATTTACATAGGGATAATATTTAACCTACAATCTATCATTTTCATATCAAATAATGAATTTAATCATTATATATAATTTTCTTTTACTATAAGACAACAAATTTAAAATATTTAATAATAGTCGGTTGACTGAAATGGCTCATACTATAAAAAACATATAGATAAATTTATGGTTTTATGTTTTATATAAATGTATTGTCTACATAGTTATAGAACATAGAAATCATAATATCAATTCATAAATCCACAACATTTTGATAAAATAAGGTAAACTATAGTAGATTTCAGTCATCTTCTATGTACTTTTCCAATTGAATAGAATATTAAACTAGAATGAGTCTTAAGGAAACCTCATGCCTCTCAATGTCATTATCCTAAAATCCATACTAATTATATTTTAGTATATACAAAATCGTATTTGGTAAGAATTAATCTAATTCATTTAAAAACATATTTGATTACTTTTATGATTTTGTAAAAATCTAGAATCATCAGTTAAAGAACTTGGTTACCCAAGATGTTTTTCTAATACACTTAGAAATTTTCATATGTAAGAACTTATAATATGATGAAAATATTAGGATTATATTAAATTAAGTCCATCCATTAAAATATTTATTTCAATGTCACATTTTATTTTAATCATTATTTTATTTATAAAAAATATATTTCATTGGATGATTATCAGGTTTTATAAAAAAAATTATACAGATATTATTTAACAAGCTCACACTAAAATGATAACCCCTTTTGAACTCATCATATATGTAAGTATAACAAAATCCTTGTTACAACAATTAATGAGTATTACCTAGTTCTTATATCACCAGTTAGTTATTTAGGTTGGGAATCATCCAAATCATATCATATATGGTTCATGGAGAGATATGTGGTTGACACTTTTCTCAAACCATTATATGGATGAACCGTACTATATTCCTATAGTATCCTAATATATTTATGGTGTCTCATTTATGTGTAAACTAAATAAAATTTTTATAACAAGGAACCTAATCCCTAAATTAACCTCATTACTTTATTTGAATATCCTAGATATTCTTGGGGCACCCGGTTATAGCATTAAACTACCTGGTTAGATGATCAAAGTCTTGAAAATTTTCACATTGGAAGGAATATAAATCATATTATTTTAAAGGGGTTTTAATTTCATCATAGTATCTTTTATGATTCACTTCACAAATAAACATGATGCAAATTATATTGTTTGAAATCATATTCCTTCCACAAAAATGATATGTTCAGGCCATAATAATGTTTAACTCTTTACGCAGCGCATAACATTAGTTTATCAACATAAATGAAAATAAAACTATATAGATACATATACAAATTAATCTTATGAATACGGTTCATGAAACCCATTCATGTAAAGGTTTATAATTATATGGAATAAAAAATATCATCTTCATTTGTCCTGGAGTCACAGATTTTCCACCACTACTCTTCTAGAATATGTGATAATCCTTTTGGCTAGTTGGAATTTTTAGTCACAAAACCTCTACCTATCAATACATTACTCAATAGAGATCATAAGTCTAAGACATAAAATATATAAATACTAATTTTTAACATAAGTCATGATCATTGCACTCTTCATGCCAAATTCGTTATAGAAGAAAACTAAATCAATTATCACACAAATATTTTGACTCTTTAGATGTATGTATAATATAGTCTATAATTATTCTAGTAATTTAAAATAAACCATACATAATTTCATAATATATAAATTATATGCATGAATAACAAACCATGGACTAATTTTTAAATAAATGAACTATTCATGTATATTAAAATGACGTAATATTTATGAATAATTCATTATTAAATATAAAATTTATAATTTATAATTTTGGTAATAATTATATAAATTTGATATATTTTGAATATAAAACCATTAAATTCAACCCCTAATATGAAATTTTATATATTATTCATCATATAATATTGAATTTAAATAAATTGAATATGATGGAATATAAAAATTTTATTTTCCAAATTCTATTATGTATACTATTTACGTAATCTAAATATCACATATTTATCATTATTTAGACCTTGATGAAATAATTTTTCCAAAAAATCATTTTAATTTTATTATTTCAAAAAATTTATTATTAAAAATTAATATTTTTTATACAATCCATGTATATTTGGGATTATATTTTAATTTATAAATACTGAATATATTACTCTTATAATTTATATAGAAACATTTTGTATCTAAATTAAATGTAATTCCATGTAATTTTAATTTTATATTTATATTATCATTTAAATTTATGGAATATATAATAATTAAAGTTGTGTGATCATTTACTTAATAAATCACAATATTTTATAATTATTTAATTTTAAAAAAGATTATAAATGAATAAATATCCCAAAATAAATTTATTATATTTCATATAAAGTTTATAAATTATATAATTTATTTCATAATTTATGTTTAAGAAAAACTATTTTCCATCTAAAAGAATATTAAACCATATAAATTGAATAATAAAATATGAGTCGTAGGACTAAACGTCTTGAACCATTTAAGAAACATTTGATGTATTTTATGATCGGTCAATCTATTTCTTCTTAAAATAAACTGTTATAACTCCTTCAAAAAGGAAAAAACTCTTATGTGTAAAGAAATACCTATCACCTCTTCATTTAGGTATTAAATGATAAACTTTTTTGAATGGTTTTCATATAATCTTACATATGAGAACGTCATATCTAATGGAATACAATATAGTATTATTATTGAAAATACTATATTTTCATACGACATGGATTTCAGTTATAACATATGATATCATTTATATCATAGAATATGAAATAGAATAAAATAATTGTATTTGGATGTATCAAACCTTATCATAAACAGTAGTTGTACCCTACTACTAAGTGAAAAATTAATCATAAATTACAGTATCATATAACATTAATCCATGAAGAGTGGTCCAACTATATAAACTCAACAATTTCCTATCATAAATTATGATATGGAATGATGTTGATTACGTTATACAAATTCTTTGTTAAATAAAAGGAATTGCATGGATTCATGAATCAAATTAATGATAAATCTCATATTCCACTAGTTGGTTTCTAAGTGATATACAATACATATATAAGGTAGTGAAAAAATTATAAACACAAATCCATGTATATTGTGATTTGAAAAATAATATCATACTACGGCAAGTTGAATATAATACTCTATTAGAAACTTACAGTAGTGTTCCTCAATATTAATATTCATCATCCAAATTTTATGAGGATCACAAATGAGGCAACCAAATGACATCCCTTTGTCAGAGTTATTTAGGGGTTATGATGAATCACTCGATGCTCATGCAATATACTCTCATACTATATGAAATTTTAGTGCCATATATACACTAAAGGTGAACTATAAGAGAGATATATGATTAAGGGTGTTTTGGATAATAATTCATGAGAATTCTTACAACCATCATATGAATGTAATATCCATAATATAGAATTTATAAATCTCCTAAGGTCTCAACACTTTTACTCATTCATTATGAAACACATGAGTAATTACTCGAGTAGTTAAGAATTCATCATATGAATAGAACCCCCATATTTTAATTCTTATGAAAAATATTTCACAATTTTATCTAGTGGAATTTATATGAATTCATAACTATAAAACATTCCATTTCACTCATATAAAAAAAATAATCCAAGGCAGCGACTTTGACATCACATATATCATAGTGAATGATTAGAAAGGTGATTCATATTGTACCATATGATTTAAATTAGTCATATAGTATGATATTGTCTAAAATTTATCATATATATAAAAGGATTTAGGGTATATCTTATTTATTCATCCCATTTAAGGAAGTCTTGATCACCACCCCATGAGGTCTATTAATCCTTACAGACCACCTCTAATCATCAACTGATAAAAAATCTAGTAATAGACACTTAAACAATTTTTACCTCATCATAAATAATAAAAAAAATATTTTTGAATTTCCTATTTGGGAATAAATAATTAATTACTCATGGGGGATCTATCAAGAATTTATCTGTGAGAAAGGGGGAATACTTCACCCTCAATATTTACCCCAATCTCTATTATAAAAAATGCATAATTCTTTACATCAACTCATCCATCAATTTCACAAAAAATAATTAAAATTAATTAATAATTCAAATGAGTGACATTCCATAATAAAAACACAAAAAAATTATTCATTAATCCTTCCAGGACCCCTTAAACCATAAAAAATTAAATTCCCCCTATATTTAGACCGATTTAACCTAAAATCATTGTTATTGTCTTAGGAACCTAACCGGAACCACAAAAAATCATCAATAAAAAAAGAGGATGGATAAATTAGGTAGAAAAAAGAAAAACACACCATAAATTATTAGTTAAATCGCTTTTAATATATGTATATCTATAGATCGAAAAGAAAATGAGGAAGGGAAGTGGATATCAAAAACTCATTGTATATACATCCTAGAAATTGAATAATCCCAAAGGGGTTTAGAATTTTAAATACTAAAAATAAAATACTACCCATTATTTTTAAATTAGCATAAAAAAAGAACCATTGTATTGTGACCATTAGGGATCATGAAAAAATACCTCTCCTAGAAACCCATAAATGTGCAACTATTCAAGCCATGATGTGGTTCCCATCCACTAGGAAGAATAAAAAATCTCATATCCTAGGACTTCATAATTTTTCATCCCCATTCATTTAACATTCAACGACATGGAGTATCCCAATAAAATAACCTCTTCAGGAGTATCCAAAACCCATTCCGCAATCTATATTTTGATATTTCCTCCTCTAGAAACCCTCAAAATGTAACTCCAACCCTTACAGAAATCTTATCCATCACACTAAATTTTGAAAATTATAGAACACTTTCTTATCATATAACCCATATTCATTGTACAAATAATACCTTATATATATACCTATATATCACAATATGACTTTAGTAATCTTACACGACGACCCTTACGTACCCTGAGTGAATTTAAATTTTTCAAATTTTGCATCCTTTTCAGAACTTTTACATATCAGGGTACCCTTTTATATCATATCCCTAACCCTTACACACCATATTATACCATTATGTATCATAAAGAAGACGCTTACATATCAAAAGTAAAACAATATTTACCCTTACATATCAAATAATTCTCTTTTCTAAAATATTCATGTTATGGGAAACCCTTATGTATTACAACCCATATGTTTTATAACCCTTCAACATCATAGAGTTAAACCATATGCAATATTGGATTAACCATTTTATATCAAAATGTATTCCAACACTTTTCCAATATTTTCATTAAACTATGTATTCTTATACATGAGGAATTAACATGTAAGTTAGAGTACACATACAAAAGAAGACATTACCCGTACACAATTATAGAGTAACAATTATATATTGAACCTTATATATCAACACATTAACTTTTTTCTGGAAACCTATAACTCCATTAAATTCAATAAAATCCTCCAATTTCAAAAATATCATAAACGATGACATAAAAATGTACAATTAATTTTATCGTACTCTATGAATTCCCCAGTCATTCCAAATTTCTGAGAAACCTATTACTCTATAATTAATATATAATTAGTCTCCAGTGGCATCAAATAATCTATATTTAATATCATACATTAATATTATTTCCAAAAATCTCATGAATTCTTCCAATAAATGTATACCACTGAAATTCATAGAAAAGCCACCCTGATACTACATCTATGCTCACTTGACCACCATAGAAACCTCACAAGCATCCCAACACATCTAAAAACACCTCATGGATATGTTTAATCACTTAAAATATGGATCCATTCTCAAATTATCAAAACAACACTCCTCTGGGACTAAAAAACAATAATTTTCTTGTTTTTGCCCAATCTATACCACCTTAGTCATTACAACCTCCAACCATAAAGACCATCATACATGAGAAGTCTCATTGTGATTCTTTTGTGAACCATTATGTTCGTAATGTATAAATACATTTCCCCAATTCAATTTCTTTAACTTGTTAAGGATATGTTGAAACCATACCTAAATTACCTCCATTTCTCAATACCATATTAACCCACAAATCTCAAAAATGATTATTTAAAACTATTTCACAATAATTACCCACCCTAAGATGTATTCATGAATATTAAATTAATTGATGTCACGTGATATTTATTTATATCACTAGTGTTTAATATTTCATACATAATAAAAATTACACTTGACCATCAACTTTCATTTATCTTAAGTAACAACAGTCTAGCTCTTAAAAAATCTATAATAGAATATTTTTTTTCATTATACTTTTCAAAGTGTTCTATTTGGTCACCAACATTCTAGAAGAAAAAACACTCCAACGGTCTATCTGCCACAACTCCCAACCACCAACAACCACATTTACTAACCCTTATTGACACCAATAAATAAACACACTTATAAGTATTCTCAATTTATCACACAAAATTCAACAGCTTTCATCTTGGAGAAGTCAAAAAATCAAAATGACTACTATGTTGTGTCTACAAATATATCACTGCTTGCATTCATTGAAGACTACTTGAAATAAGTTCCATAATCCTAGATTATCTTGGGAGCACTACATAATAGAAGAATTGACATATTATTTATCAACAACACAATCCTATATGATATCCACCATTAATAGAATGCTAAAAATCATTATCCCAACTCAATTATTATTCAATTATTCCACACCCAAATAATTATTATAGTGTGAAAAAATATTATGGAACCCTAAATTTAATTTAATAGTACTAAAATTAATCCTCCTCCAAACACCATGTTTTAGTGTACCTAAGGCAAGGTATGTGACGTTACTCACTAACAAACAACTCTTACATTCCATCTCATGATAGGATCCTCCAAGAACATCCAGAAAATCACAATCACATTATTACCCAATTCACTATTGTTAAATAACTATTATCATTTATTAAGCATCATGTTAATACACTCTTCCCCTCAGTGTTTCACAAGACCCAATGGGAATTTTAGTGATTTTCTATTTCATTAAATATCACAGGACTCCATTCTTGTTTGTTAATCATCTTAATAGATATGTAATATCATAACCACTCTTTCATCCAAATATCACAATTTATGTATATCAACTTATGAATTAGTTATACCTAAATTCATTGGTCCCATTTATCATAACCACAACACTAATAATTATAAAAATCCCTTTTCAAAAGAAAACATGTCATAGAATCTAGGGTGAACTCCCATTTTATTTCTCAATATCAATAATGTGTATAAATACTTCTCACTATAATTTCATTTTCAATCACCATACATGAATGATAACCCAATTATCCCTTTAACAAAACATTATATAACCCTATGAAAATGGAAATTAAGGAGTCTTGAACTATATCACAACATACTTGAACACCTTAGGAATAAAAAAAAGATCTTCTCAAGTGCTATATATAACAACCTTATAGGGAAAAAATTTATTCGATATAAAAAATGAAATGAAAAAATATGTATAATTTTTGTTACATGAAATAATCATTTAATCTTACAATACATGAAATAATGGTTCTTTATAATATCTTCAATTACACAGAAGTCTAATTTTTCCAGAACAACAGTATACAATATGGATTCTTATTTAACATGATAGTTCTCTACTTGACTTTGGAATAAAGGATATGAAGAGAATTAAATGAATAATGAATATATTTTTTACACTTTTAAATATAATTAATTTTTTAGTGAATAATAAATTAGAAATGAGAAAAAATCCTTTCAAAAATAGATGGAACTCCTTTTTTTGAAAAAACTATTTAAATTTTATTAAAAATCTTTTATACAAATAAAATAAATAAAATAAATATTTTTTTGATTTTATTAATTAAATTTATATTTAATATATTCAATCTAATATTTCAAAGTGATCATATTATTTTTCAATATAATAGATAAAAATATATCCAATTTTAGGTTTAAAATCATATTTTTTCTAAAAAACTGGTTTGTCACCTTTTTATGGTGCAATTACATTAAAAATAATTTTTACCAATTTTATAATTTTAATTATGAAAATTAAACTTATTTATTGAAATTATAAAAACAAAAATATCTTATGGTCAATGTCTCTTTTTTTTTGGAATGTTTCAATTTTTGATTAATAGTGAAATTTAATGAATTTTAATTGAAATCTATATTTTCACATACCTTTTTTACAAAAAAAATATAATTTGAATTGATTTTAATGTAAATTTTGTTCAATTTAATATAAATAAATCCAATTTAGTTTGTTACAATATTTCTAAAGATAAATTTACTTATAAAAACACTGTAAACTTTTAAACATTTTTTATTTGAAAAAACATTTTCTAATCACATATAAAAGATTAATTTTAATTAAATTTCTCCAATTCTGTTAATTGATTATGCAAAAAAGGATTCACAATTTTGAATAAGAATAATTTATATTGTCATTATGGTGAAATTATTTTTTTACCAATTTTATTAGTGAAATAAATTAAAATTAGTTACAATGATTTAGGAAAACACAAGTTTACATAGAGTTTATATTTAGTATGTAAGGGGTTAAAATGTCGCAACACATGTCAAATAACTATTTTATGGACATATTTCGATCCTTATGACCTTATTCATGAGTGATATAAATTTTTGGGAAATTGTTCCATGAATGTGACCCATATAATAAGTTAAATAAATAATAAGATAAAAATGTACCTTTCTTACCTTTAATATCCATAATATTATGGTATAGAAACGAAACTACATAGGATCGATTATAAAAATTATTTTGGAAGATAATTGAGTATTTTTTTGATGAGAATTATCTTTTATTTTATAAAATGATTTAATTACATTAAATTCTTATGAAACTCCAATTGATTTATTTTTTTGTTAATAATAAAATAAATTAAACTTTACTAAAAACATTCAAGGTAGAGTAAATAGAATGAATTATTATATTCTTGTATATTTTTATACTCATATAAAATTATACATAAATTGAAAATTTATGAATTTTTATTAAATTATTTTCATGATATTTTTTAATTCAAATCAAATGAAAAATGTCAAAATAATAAATATTTCAATTCTGTAATATATAATATTATATTGATTAATTTAAAATTGTTCAAAAACCTATATTCTAACAAGTGATTGTTAAATATTAAAAAACATTATGGCCTAATAATGGAAATTTTTTCTTTTCATAATCATTAAATATCCCTAAAAATTGTAAAAGTTCATAGTTAATGAAGTTAAGGCTAAATAAGTGCTTTCACACATTACATGCACTTTTGTTAAAGATTAATTTTTAAAAAACAGAAAATGTTCTTTTGATATTTTTGGAATTCATTTTTGAAATCATGATTATAAATTATCTTATATGTATCAATATTATTTAGTTTAATGGGTGAAATAATTTGGTTAAAAAAATATTTTTCATAATGAAAATCAAAATTGGTTTTAAATGGGAAACAAGGAAGATAATGATGGAAATATTTAAACATGTATTCTACTATGTAATGGAGGTGTTTATCATTAATAAATCCATAAACCCCATTAATTATAAATAATCAATACACATAAGGTAATATTGACCTTCCAATAGTGTATTATTTTGATTATTTATAGGAATTACACTCCTCCTCAATTACAAAAATTGATTAACTCTCCTAACATCTTCACACATCCCATGCATTTTAGCTCTTAAAAAACCTACTGAATCACTTTCCAAATTTCCTCCCCTCATACTAGAATCTTTAATTTTGGAATAATTAAACCAATTAAATGTTTTAGTGAAAACCTAAAGAAGATACCTGAAGAAGATGAGGTTAATGAACATTTAACTAAAATGATGATTGTGGTAAGGGTTTTCTTGTCTCACCTTTATTTATGTGTGATACATTCCATATTCAAAACTTTTAGGTGTTATATATTGTATATAATAGACATTGATTTATTTTATGATTCTTATAATTAAATATAACAATATTTATATTTTCATTATGGGATATGTCTTTCATGGTGTTTTTTGTCTCAATGTCACCAAATATGAATGGGATTTTTGTCTCAATTTTCATTCTATGAGATGCATGTTATGTTTTGCATCTATCTTCTATTATGTGGTTTATATAATTATTTAACGAAGTTTAAAATATAAACTCTCCTAAATTTTGTAATATTATAAGTTTAATTTATTTTTATATTTTCATGGTTATTACAATTTGAGGGTAGAAGAGATGTATGATACTTTTAGTACAATCTAAATGTTTATTGAGATTCCTTATGATTATGTTCCAATGATGAAATATTATAATCTACGAATAAATAATTCTCATTAATTTCCCTCCCATAATTTTCTGTCATGAGAATACATGTTTTGACATCAAATTCATCACTTTTAGTACTCAAGAGTAAATAGTATGTTTTTTTATGAAAATCATTTTTTTGATCAGAAACTACTCTTCTTCTAAAAAAATGTTTTCTAAAAAAATCAAAATAAAAAACATTTCTAAAAAATGAAATGACATATTCATCAATAAATATTTTAAATAATTTGTAAAAAAATATATTATATTTTTAATGGTGTTTTCAAATAAATCTATTTTAAAAATATTTTTGGTTTAAAAAAGTTATTTTCCAAATGAAAATGTTATTTTCATTAAAATTTCATTAATAGTATTTTAATGTTATTCCCATTAATCAACAAAAAAACCCTTGTTGTTACCTATGATCAAATGGTGAAATGTTTTAGATATTTTCCTAGGGTTTATCATATTTTATGGGTTTTTTGATGATTTTTTTTATTCATAACATGGTACACGGGCATTAAATGAAATGGGTGATCCTGATACAACTTATGTGTAGGTTTGATCCCCAATATAGCTCATGGAAGAGACTAATATAGCTTATACGAAGGTTGATCCCCATTATAGCTAATGAGAAATGTGTGATTCTGATATAGATCATAAAAAGGGTTAAACATAATTATATCTCATGAGTGAGTAATTTATATCTTATTTAAAGGTTGATAACAATTATAGATCTTAATTTCAATTGGTAATGATTATATTAGATGTTAGATGCATAGTTATTCTAATTAAAAGGTTTTTGGAAGGGTTTTTATGAATTAGTTGCTCTATTATTCCAAAATGGGTTTCCATTGATTTTTTATATGTTTATAATGTTTCTTATGATTGATATTTGTATCACATAGATTATGATTATAGATTCTATTGAAACTTCCCTTTTCCATGTTTTTTTATAATTTCTGATCTGGGTATTAATGGGTATGATTTCTTTTATGATTCACTCATCCAATATGATTATTAATATATACCATTATACATATCATATGCTCAATATTGACATTCAATTGTTAATGATTGTTTTTTCCATTACTGTGAATTTTATGTCACACATATTATGGTTTAATATCCGATGTTTTAATGAATGATGGAGAATGAGTTATGTCTAGAAGTTATTTTTTATGATTGATGATGATGTATTAATGTGAATAAGAATAGATGGGTTAATTGTATGAAATAATAATTTAATTAAGAATGATTTTTTATGTTGGATATTTTCCTTATACAAAAATATAATAATATTAGAGGATCCGTAAGATTCTAAATGATCAAATTATTCCTTTTAATATTGTATAGTTTAGAGGAAAAAATTGGATCATCATTGTCAATATCAATGATAGAAAATGTAAAGTTCATGATTTTAGCACATGATCTAGGAGTGTGGGACACTTGCTGTTATTGTTGGTATCAATGGTTGGTTTATATTATTTTATAAATTAAGAGGTGTTCATTTGAGGTTATTTTAAGAGTTTTGGTCTTTATCATAGGTCTATAAATTAAGGTTTACCATAAGTTCAAATTCATATACACATCATTGGAGGGTTTTATGTAGTAAAACATTTGAGGTTGTTAATGACATTTTGGAAGAATTTTTATTTGGTTGGATTATTTTAAACCCTAAGGATAAACATGAAGTAATATTTTGGGAGGAATTATTTCTTCATGTTTAATAAAAAAAGGGAATTCCAAATTCTGGGTGATAACCTATCACATCCAGCATGGCTGTGTGGCTTAAACCAACAAATTATGGGTGAAAAGTGAGTAACGACTACCATTGGCCAACATGATATCCTAATTAGAATGAAATTTATATATGTAAGTTTTATTTTTACCTTAGAAACATATAGTATTTTATTTTAGTAATACTATATCACTTATCATTGAAGAATATAAGATCAAACCTTTTAGTCATTGTGTTTCGAACATAGTTATGATGTATATGAAATTTTTAAAGATATTTTTTATGAAATGATTTACATTGAACATTGGGTATTACTAGTTAATTTTTATGATTAGTGTATCATATTAAAGATCAGTCACTTGGGAAATTATCTTACAATGTTCTAACCATTTTTTTAATGTTTAAAGGTTTGAGTAAGATCTTGTTATCTATTTAATGATAATATGTCTTAAAATTTTTATTTTAGTGATTTGGGTGTCAATATTGATCATGAATACATATTTTATAAAAAAGATGAAATTATGGTGGAAATTGATTAAATTGTGAAATTATACTCATTAAGTAAGTGTATTTTAATATTTTGGTAGTTTATATGGTAAGAGAATTCTTCAACTCTAGAGAAATGATCATGAAAACATAAATTTATCTTCTTACAATCATCATGGATGATATAAATGATCTTTTTCAAGCCTCTTTGGTTTGTGGTTTTGTGATTATTAACTATCTCTAGATCATTTAACTTATAATTATCGATGAGTTTAGTCACTGTATATCCTTATCAGGGATTTACATTTTTCTTCCATGATAATATATTCATTTTCCACCATTTTAATCCTATGTAGAGACCTAGTTACAGATGACCCTAATATGTACAATTATTTTTTATCAATATTATATTTTATTATCCTTTTTATGTTATGATTTTATAACAAAAGTATTTTCAAATGTCCGACCATTGATTACTGGGATAATGTTCAAATTGTAAGAACCCAATTTTTCAAGGTGGGGTATGTAACAACATGAAATTTTAAATGAAGAGATTTATATTCTATAGTTTAAAGGACATGAAACACTAAGATTATCATTCATTAAATTCAAAACATAGTTAATATTATGATACACACAACAATTAGTTTTTTTGATATCAGGGGTTATATGCAAGACTGAGTTTTACTGAACAACAATATACTATAAATATTATTTGTTATCATTAGAGTAATCACTAACAAATTGCAATGGTGGGTAGGGAAATTATTAAATGAATTTTTAAAATATGTTTTACATGTGTATATATAATAAATTATATGCTCACCAATAAACTATAAATTAAAATAAAGACCTCTTCAAAATAAAAGGAAATGTTTTTATGAAAAACTATTTAAATGTGCACCAGAATTTTTTATACCAATAAAATAAATAAATAAATATGTTCTTTTTATATTAATTAAATTTAAATGTAATATATTCATTTTAATGTTTCAAATTCATCCTATGTTTTTATATATAATATATAAAAAATCAAATTTTACGCTTAAAACCGTATTTTTTCTATAAAGTAGTTATGTTGCCCATTTTTTATGCTCTAATATTTAAACTAATTTTATAAAATTTTATAATTTTATAAAAACTCATAATGTTTGAAATATGAATTCCAAAATTATTTTAGGGTAAATTTATGATATCTTTTTAAAATATTTCAATTTTTGAGGAATTATGAAAAATAATGGATTTTAATTAAAAACTAGATTTTCAAATTAATTATTTAAAATTTTCAATTATATTTTCATTTCATTTTAATGTAAAATTAGTTAATATTTATTAAAAATAATGCAATTTATTTCATTAGATCATTTTTCATATTAAATGTAGACAAAAAAACATAGTAACCTTTAAATCATTATCAATTTAAAAACCTACTTTGTCGTTGTGTCCGTGAAATTAATATTAAATTTCATATTTTAAATTAATTTAATTTAATTTTGAAAAATATATTACAAATTTGGAATAAAAATAATTCTTATTATCAAATAATTTCAACTTATTTCTTTTATAAAGTGATTTTTGAAAACAATTAAAATTAATTACATTGATTAAGGAAAAAAATGGGTTTACATAGTGGTTAAACATAGAATATAAGGTGTACAAATAACCCTCCACTAGTAAAAAACCTATTATATTGAAATATTAAAACCCATATAACGTTATTTTCAAAATTTATTATTTTTTAGGACACCATTCCTTGAATGTGACTCTTGTAATTCGAGAAATAAAGAAAAAAACAAATTGCACCTTTCTTCCTATCAATTTCTATAAAGATTTGTGGATAGGGGTAAACTACATAGTTTATGTTAAAAATATTATTTTGGGGGATGAAAGAGTTATTTTTATCTTAATAATTTTACTATAATTTTTATATATGATATAATTACATGAAACTAGTAAGAAACGCCAACATGTGGATAATTTAGTTAATAATTATATAAAATATATTATACCAAAACATTAAAAGTGATGTAAATGGAATTAATTATTGTGTTCCAATATTATTTTTAGATTAATATATCGTTATAAACATATTTAAGCTCAATATATTTCAATTAAATTATTTTTTCTTGATATTTTTTAATTAAAATAGAGTAATAATGTCAAATTTTTCTGTACTAATATTTTATAATAAATAATGTTTTATTTATTAATTTAAAATTATTAAAATCCAATATTATATTAATAATTTCATTAATATTAATAAATATAAATTATTTTCTATTCATGTACCAATATTTATTTCTTAATGAATATCATCAATATTATATTGTAAAAAAAACTTGTTAGAGAAATTTATGTTCAAGCGGTGTTTTCACATGTTACATGCAATTTTGTTAAAAATTAATTTATTTTAAAATTATTTTTTGTGGGAAAATTTTTTATTTAATTTTTACAATAAATGGGTAAAAATTATTTGATAATTACCACTCTATGTTTTCTAAAATAATGAATTACAAGGGTTATAAAACTAGTTGTCATAATGAAACGGCACTCACCTCTCCATTGCCTCCCACATATCAATCATTTTACCTTATCCTACACTATCCTAAAACACATTTCAAATTACCTATCATAATCATAGAATCCTCATTTTTCTACAAATGAAATCCATTCAAGGTTTTAGTGCAATATTAAAACGGATACTGAAATAATATGAGGTTGAAGCAAGTTCGACCAAAAGGAAGTGTGATGTAAGGGTTTTTCCCATATCACTTCTATTTATATGGGATACAATAAACTTTCACCACTTATTTGTTTATGTAGTGTATATAAATACAATTAATTTATTTTATTATTATTTAAATTAATTTTATTATTATTTTCATATCCATTATAGGGTCTACCATTCATGGGTTTTATGGTTTCAATTGTTACAAAAATAGTAAGGGAATTTTTCTTGACTCTCCGTTTCTAAGATGTATATTATGATATAAAATAATATTATTTAATTTGGTGTATATAATAATCATTATAAAGTTTATATCCTAACTATCCTTGATTTCATGATATTATTTGTATCATTTAATGTTATTATTTCTTGGGGATTATGATTCAAAGCTAAAATAGTGGTAAGAGTATTTTGTTACAATCGCATCGTTTATCAGGATTTTTTATGATTAACTGCCCAATGATGAAGTATAATTATATAACTCTAATTAATTATATTTCATTTTATTATTCTCTATTCATTTCATTAGACTATGTTTTTTTCATTAATTTTTTTTGTATTGTTTCCTCAATAGTTCAAAATAATATTCTTAAGAAAACCCACTTTTTGATCTAAAATTTGTTTTTCCAAAACAAATTCTAAAAATATTTTCATAAATGCTTGAAAACGTTTTTTTCTAGGAAAAAATGATATATTCCCCAATAAAATTATTATATTATTGATGAAACCACATTCCTATGATTCTATAGGTGTTTTCAATGAAAATTATTATCCAAATTTTTTATGTTTTATAAATGAAAAGGGTATTTTCAAAAAAAAATTAGTTATATATTTATGGTATTTCCTTTAATCGTCATTAGAAAATATAGTTTTTACCTATGATCAAATGGGGGAAAGTTTAGTGATACCAACCTCATTATTTCTCTAGATGGATTAATAATGTTTCAATGATATTTTTATGAAACAGATTTCTTTTTTGCTAGTTAGTTGTGTTAAAAATGGATTGATCTGAAAATACATTATTTTCCATGGGTTTATAATGATTTTATGATTATTATGATTAAATTATTTTAATCATGATATGATAATTGATAATTATATGAAACAACTGATCCCAATATAGTTTATATCAAGGGTTGGCCCATATTATAACTCATAGGGAATCTCAATATAGCTTATAAAAATGATTTATTTCTATAATATGATGGGTTGATCCCCAATATAGCTCACAAGGGAGCCCAATATTTCTTTTTCAAAGGTTTATCACCAATATAGATCTCCAATGCATTGGGTAATGATTATATATGATGTCTCCCTTATGGTTATTGAAATAAAAAGGTTTTTTAAAGGGATTTATAAATACGAGGGAAAATTTTAAAAAAAATAATTATAATTTCTTCTTATGATTTTATAATGTTTCTCATTATCAATATTGATATCACGTGTCTCATGATTATTGATTTTGATTAATCAACTCATTACCATTTTTTCATAATTGATGATCCAAGTGTTGATGGTTATGGGTTATTTTTTTGATTCACTCAAGAACATTGATTATGTAATAAAAACATTATTAATTTATTATTATCATTATTTAAATTCATTTGATAATGTGTATGTCAACCCTTACTGTGCATTTGACCTCACCCATTTATGTTTCCTTTTCCAGGGGTTTTAAAGAATGATTTTGAAGTAGTTATGTCTAGAAGGGATTTTATTTAGACGATGATGATATATTAATGTGAAAATAAAGATACATTATGTGGGATAAATGATCATTTAATGTCATTTTAATTGATCACATAGGGGTTTTGTAACACCCTGATATTTTGGGAAATATTTTTTTCAAATTAATTTAATATTTCTGATATTTTAATTTCATGGAACACTTAAACAAGTTTATTTTATATTAGATAACTATATTTTTCTTTTATTATACACAATATAAATTAAATCATTTCCTACACGGTGCAGAAATCTTAGATTTATCTACAGAGAACATGGAGGTTATCTTATGTTACATGTTAGATAGACTTTCCTTTATGGAATAAGTAACACGAAAGACATAGTGTTACAGAACAATAATTAATTATTAAAATATTATTATTGGATATATAATGAAAATTAAATTGAATATTATATTATGAACTAACATATTATTATATTTTTTTGAATTTATTGGTTTTTTATTAATTAAAAAACAAATATAGAAACCAAATGAATATAGGGGGGCTGATTTTATAAATGTCTATTTTTATGAGAAAATGATGATTTATATTAAGAGGTTAATTTAATTACTAATAGTGTGTGATATTAATTAAATTTATATGATATATATTGAAAAAAATATTTTGGATAATCATACAATAGATTTTATAGATATAATATAAGAACAAACACAATTTTTTTCTTAAATCCCTTAATTTTTAGGTAGTTTGAAAACCTTTTAAAGGAGAACCCATTTTAAATAAAATTATTGGAAATTTAATATATTTAATATTTCAAAATAAACATAATATTTGAAATATAAACATAAACAAATTTAGGATAAATTTATGGTGTTTTTCTACCAGGTTTTATTTAAAAATGAATAGTTAAAAATACTGAAGTTTAATTCAAAAATAGTTTTTCATATAATTAATTTATAAGTTATATTATATTTTAAATTGGATTAAATGTATAATTAAATAATATCTTTAATAATTAATCCAATTTAGGTTATCGGAATCTGTTTTGACTTTGGAGTTGGCTAAAAAAATTAGCAAAAGTTTAGATCTTTTTACATTAAAAACCCACAGTGTCTTCCCCTCAGATAGGTTAATTTTAAATTACATTCATTAATATATATAATTAAAATATGGAAAAATGGATTACCCATTTGGAATCCAAGTAATTTATAATTTATAATAATTTTTAGTTAGTTTTTTACAAAAAACATTAGTTAAATTAATTATAATTATTTAAATAGATTATGGTAAAATTAAGCTTAACTAAGGAATAAACCTAAAATTTAAGATCCCAAAAAACTTATAGACTTATCCAAAACCAATTTTATGGGAATTATTCATCCCTAAAATTTCTTATATTTAGTTTTTTGGTAATATATGAATTTTTTTAGATTAAAATGTGGGTACACAAAACTTATTTTGAAAATACCATGTGAGTCCTCTCCCTACCGTACAAAAGGACACCAACACTCCCTATTCTCCAGAACTCTCAAGCCACATAGTATCAGAAAAAATTTGCCCAATGCACCTCCCAAAATCCTTCCATTCCTCATAGAATCCACCCATTAGTCGTAAATCAATCGAAGAAATACTTTTGGAACAAACTGAAAAGATTTACCATATTAAGAGGTAATGTCTTCGGTCAAGTTATTTTCATTTATTTTCTTTATCCACATCCTAAAATTTATTTATTTCATTATTGTATAAAAAATCCAGTATAATAAATATAAATTATGTTTTTAGGATAAGGTTTTTTCATACACATACACACACCCTCATCTAATCGGTGAAGAACATTCTATTTACGCGTTTGATAAACTACCGCCTCACTAAATGATAATTATTTATTTTTTCATAACCACTTTTCATGGTGGAAATTAGGATGGAAAATATATTTATATATGTTATATTTTTTTATTTTTATTTCTTTAAGATTCTGTAATTATTTTATAAAAAATATCTTTATACTCTCTATTATATGCAAATATAATAATTTCGTTCGAGGAAGTGTGGACGACCACCCTCAAAGCGATGTGATTCGTTCATACACAAAATTAAATGTATTAAGGATGGATTTACTGAATATATATTACATATATGATATAACAAAGGTATGATAAAAATTATATATATATATATATTCATATATTTCTTTTTCTTTTATTCATTCAACATGATAATTAAATGGAAATAACATTCATGTGTATGTACGAATTACCGTCACTATGAATAGTGTATTCCATTACATACTCCTATATCTTATAGATTATTATAATTCACATATAATGAAAAAAGTTATATATTATTAATTTTTTAAATTCTGTAAATCATTATATAAATATAGGGACCAATGATATATCAATTTAAGAAACATGTGAAGAACATAGCGGATATTACCCGAAGTGAAACCTTAATGTAGAATTGTTCAAAAGTGGTTAATATAATTCCATAATTAAATTGTAAGAAATATAATAAGTATTAATATAGTTCTATGTTAGATTTATAATAAATTTATATTTCGTATACATGAGTTTTGAACGAGTACAACAAGATTGAAGACACAATGTAATGACATTTCATCTCACTTTATTGTTTCTATAAGATACATGCCTTAGTCACCACTCACATACATTATGTTCTGTATGTAATTATCACGAATTTATTTGATGTATCTTATATGTAACATTATTGGTATTTACATATCTATTCTATGATCTTTATTTCATGGGGTTAATCTTTCATAATTTACCAAATTAGTAATGTAGTTCTGTCTCAATTTTCCATTATTGAGACCCACATATCGTCATACACCAGAATACTTTTTCAAGGATTATATAATTACATATTACATGTTATATATGTATAAAATTATTTTCATGCTTTTTTATGATTCATTTATTTTCTTTTTCATACGAGAAGTGTATGATCCCAATTTACCATGTGATATGAGATTATTGAAACAAACTCATCGCTTTTCAAGATTGTTTATTATTATGATTCATTTGATGAAATTGTATAACCCATATCTCAATAAAATTCATGTCTTTTATTATTATTTAGTTATTCATGATATATTCATGTATTGGTACCATATTCTTACTCTTTGGTACAAATGATTGGTAAGAATGTGTTTTTAAGAAATCCTAATTTTTTCCTCTATTCAATTGAAAATATATGTTTTCTAAAAAGGGTGAATATATTATTTTACCATTACCATTTAATATTAAAAATAATTTTTTCACTTATTTTCTGTTCCCAGTCTCCTCAAAGTAATATTCTTGTCACTTTCCAAAAAAGTGATTTTTCTAACCTTTTTACCATAAAAAAGGAATATTCTATTTAAATTGTACGACATGTACGGATTCACCCAATATCATTTCATTGAAAATTCATTTTTATTATTAAATTTTTAATTTATAATAATGTTTTATTAAAATTATCTTTCAAGTAAAATTGTTTTAAATATGTTTTTAGGATTCATTTATAGGTTTTTATGGAAAATTATATTTAAATTTTTTTTAACCCATATTTATATGTTTTTAAATTATTTTTAAAGAAATCGATTTCAAAAAATTTTCTTGATTCATGCATATTTTTTCATGTAAATCAGTTTGGAAATAGTTTCATACATTCTTTGTATATTTTAATAATTTTTTCAAAGAAGAAGGTTTTTAAAATATTTTTTAGCATATATTATATCTTTCAGAGGAAATAGTTTTCCAAAATAATTTAGGTATTCAATTTATTTTGTCAAGGTATTTTCCTAGAAAATTATTTTCAAATTGTTTTAATTTTTAAAAATACGTTTTCCCATAATATAAGATATTTTCCTCAAGAATGGGTTTTAAAAGATATTTCAATTTACATTTCTATATAAGATGACAACGGTTGATGTTACTCATTACTTTATAGTAAATGATATTTTTGATCCATTAATATTCTTTCTAAGAATGGTTTATGCATAATTTCAAGATCATTATGAAGCTTCTTTCGATTTCACAGTTTATAGTTATACGAAATCAATTTCCATTTCATGGGTTATATATTTATGAAATCCCTTTCTACTTTACCGGTTATTATTTTTTTGAAATTATTATAAAACCTATATATTTTTTCAAAGGATGCGATATTATTACGTGTTTATAATAACCATTTAATTTCAATGGTTAGGGTATGGTTATTTATGATATTATATAACATGTATGTATGATTTCACTATGAGATATGTGGGACCCATATCTCCCTCCAATTCATTGGAGAATGATTTATATCTCATTAGATATACATGGATGGAATAAGAAATGATCACAATTCAGTATTACATGGAAGGATTGATAAATGAACTCAGATCAGTGTTACATGGCTAGTGTGTGGAGTGAATATAGTACAGTAACACATTGCTATAAAAATTTGTGAACAAAGTGTAGTAATGGACATTATCCAAGAATATAGTATCGGAAGTAGTGACTTGACTACTATGGTAATCATTACATTTTCTTATATGTTTTTCATAAATTGATGTTTTTTTATTCATTATGATTTCATGGATTATGTGCTTTATTTCCTTGTGATTCATGTCTTATAAACTATAAGTATTTAAGCCGTGATTCGTGTATATGATATTTTATATGCAAGTTATGATATTATATTTTCATGATCATGTTTTCATATGCTTATACTTATGATTATACTTACATATATCCCTTGTTTATCCTTAATGAGTATTTGAGATCACTCATTTTTATGCTTCCTTCCCCCATGTTATGAATATATTTATTTTTTATAATATGTCTATAAAGGGTAATAGTTATGATTAAAAATTTGAGATATGTTATGGCTTATTTATGTACTAGTGTTTGTGTTTATATGCTTCCAATGGTACTAGACTAATACGGTTGTTAGGAATCTATTTTTTGTATTGTTATAAGTACTCCACAAATAATATATAATTTTAATGTTTGTAAATTGAGGGTATCTATAGTTGGTATCAAAGAAAATGGTTAGTTAATCTTTGGATGATATTATGATAAAAGATAAGTGGGAAATCTAAAAACATACCCAGTGATAACTCTACGAATAAACAATTTTAGGAAAAAGACATAGAATTATGGTAAAGGGTCAAGTGATTGGTGTCCTATAAATATATCCCCGAATAGATACTACAATTGGGTGTGGATCTGTATCATATATAACTAGGAGTAACTACTCCAATATGATTTTCCAACCCTCACTGAGAGTAATTTGGTACATGACAACATTCCTTGCTTCACACTTTTTTTGACAGTCTTGGGGGATATGTATTGAAAATTCACAAACTCATCCTGAACCATTATGAGATATTTAAATATATGTTGAATATGAATAACCTAGTATAAAAATAAGGTTTAATATATTAATGAATGTGTTATGATTTATACATCCTATAAGTAAATATTTTAATAATAATATGGTTTTCTACTATAATAAGTAATGCTCACACTATTCTTTTATTTTTAGTCAATGGAGGGAACTGTATGGAACTTGATTAATGTTGAATGTTATTGATGATTTTATGATTATATGTGATGTTTGATGATCATTATGGTGAAATATGTTATGATTATGTGTAATCAGATTTCATAGAACATGATCAACGACATGTACATAAACCATCTCCTAGTCTCACCATAAAAGGGAAATAAGGACATATTTGAGATTTTGGGTAGTTGATACCTTATAGGAATTAATTTGTTTTCTTTTTTTTCAATAATGTTTAAATAATCTCCTATGTTCATTTCATTGTGAAATAAGAAGATGTTTTGATTATGGAAAATGTAGACACAATGAAAGTGCCAATAAGGGAAAAATGAAAAGTTTGATTAATGAAATGGAAGAGAATATTGTACTCCCTATGAAATCATTGAAGGTTAATTGTTTTATGTTTGGTGTAAATGGTCATTATGAATCTCAATGTCCTAAGATGATAGATCATGAAGAGAACCAACAATGATGTGGAAGTAATGGATACAATCTTAATATTAAAGATAATATAGATTATATGTGAAAGGAATAAGGTATTGTGTAATAGGATTATTTATCCTTAATAATGGATCAATGATATGTATTTTTATTCACTAATTATGTTATATTAATGGTGAAACGTTTAAGTATTTTTTTGGTCAAGGTTTTTCACTACATATTAACAAGAACACGTTGAATAGTTCTGATGGAATAAAAAAGTGATATAATGGAAAGGTGATGTCCATGTAAAACACATGATAAAGGGAAATATAACCCTAAATATTTTCCTTATGTTATGATAATGTTTCTTTGATTATGATATGTGGTATACTAATAACTATAATGGATGGTACTGATTACCTTGTAACTAATTAAGGACCTATTAAAAATTAGTTCTTTCTATATTAAATGAAGTTTACAAATTTATAGATTTATTTAATATGTCTATTAATCTAAGTAATAAGTAAGCATGTATGTTTTCCAAATGTATTTGTGGTAATTTTTGTTTTTAACATGTTCTAAGAGAACACACCACAAGGGTGTTCACATGTTAGGAATGTGACGACCAAAAGCTAATTTTTAATATATGGGGGATCAATTTTAATATGATTTCATGAATTTCTTTCTAATGTTTTGTACTTTCATCTTTTAGAAGGGTTATAAGGTTAAACATTCATGAAAATTCTATGTTAAACACTTGAGGAAGAATTTATGTATTGATATTTTATTTAAAACCCTATTCAAAAGGCTATTTAGTGATTAACCTTCTTTAAAGGATGTTCATCTATTTTGGAAATTATATTACTATGATTTTAGAAAAAGACATCATATATATTAGATGAATACCAATAATATCTTTTAATGATGCAGGTCATAAACCCATGAAAAAAGTATGATAAGGTTTTTACGCCTACCACCGGCCTACGCGATGTCCGGGAAAATGTACAAATATTTTTTTATGAATAATTATTTATGATGAAAAAATAAGGTTACTTTTCATGATTGGATATTATTGTATTAACCATATTTATTTTTAATAATAGTTATTGATAAGTAGTAAAAACAATTTATAATATTACGGTTCTTAATATTTGCTAAATTTTTATTTTAGTGCTTTGGGCATGAAAGTCAATTTCTAGGTTACCATTTATTGATGTAATGGATGAATTAGAAATAGTTAAAAACCTAAATAATTAAATGTTATTTATATAAATATATAAAGTAACTATATTTCCATATATTATTGGTAAATAAAAAAATTACTCAATGATTGGATAATGATCAAAAAAATGTTGTCCTAATACCTTAACTTTTTTTGAAATTATAGCTTTATAAAACATCATATATTATAAAATATGAGGCCATAATGTTTTCTTAGATTTTCCATTTTTTCGGACTGTCTAACTTAATCACTCCCTATAAATATTTACATTTTTTCTCCATGTCTAATCATTGCACCGAACCAATTTTATCTTATGAGGAAAAAAAATTATACAATACTTTGGGTAACTGTTATGGTTCCAACATTACCTTTTTATGGGATGTTTTAGAATTAATTTATACTATGTCGGTTTTCATGAATAAAAAATTATAGTATTAAAACAATGCTAACCAAGAAAAATCTAAATGGTTAAATTCTTTTTAAGGGGGTAGAACTTAACACCTTGAGATTTGGGGAAAGATTTTTGTCAAATTAATTTAATCATTTTGATATTTTTCATTTAATGAAACACTAAAAATAGTTTATTTTATATTAATTCCCTATGCATGGCGTGTGTTATATGAAACAACGAGTTAATAATACACTAAAAATAACAAATATTTTATCTTTTCTACATTGAATGTTGAGGTTTTCTTATGTTACACATAAGACTAACATTCCTCGATGAAAGACGTAACATGTAATTCCAAGTGTTACCAAATAATAATTTATTATTAAAATATTACTCTAGGATATAACATGAATTTTAAATTTAATATTATATAGTTACCTAACTTATATGTATATATAGTTAAATTAATTGGATAACTATTAATTAGAAAAGAATATAGAAATCAAATGAATATAAATAGACTGATTTTATAAAAGACAATTTTTATTTGAAAAAGATTATTTCTATTAATAGGTTAAATTAATTACTAATACTATATGATATTAACTATCTATATTTTTTATATTCAAAAAATTATTATTGATTATAATCCAATAGATTTGATAGATATATGATAAGAACAAACCCATATTTATGCTTAAAACCCTATATGTTTAGTTAGTTTTACCCCATTTTAATGAAGAACCCATTTTGAATATAATTATTGGAAGAATTAAATATTTAATATGTAAAATAATAATATTTTAAAAAGAAATATAATAATTATGATAGTTTTTTTTATAATTTTTCTAAAATTTTTAATTTTTTAATGAATAGTTAAAAATAATGAATTATTATTAAATACTGTTTTTTCATCTAACTCATTTAGAAGTTAAAATTATATTTTATATTATTTTATATGTTTATTAGATAATATTTTTATCAATTATTTAAATATATTTCATTGAAAACAATTTCAATTTGAAAGTTGATATAAAAATATAGCAAATTATTGAAAGTTTTCTTTTAGAAACCCTAAGTATCATCACCTCAATGAGTTTTGTTAGGAATTAATTTCTTCCACTTATATAATTATAATTTGAAAAAAAATGATTCAATATTTTTAATAATTACAATTTGAAATGTCTAATATGTTAAATATATTTTTTAACACAAAAATTATTTAATGTAATTAAAATTAATTTCATTGATTATGGTAAAATTAATCTTAACTATGGACTAAACCATAAATTTAACACCGAAAAAATTATACACTTGTAAAAAACCCATTATATGACTCTTATTTGGAAATGATCCTACAATTATTGATTTTTTTCATATTTTATGACATTTATTAGGTATATAAGGTGGTTACACCAAACTGGTTTTCAAAGTAGCAAGTGAGTTCTTTCCCTTCCCTATAAATGGTCACCACCTCTCCCTCATGTTCACACCTCAAAAGACACATAGGATCTGAACAACTCTACCAAATACACTTCCCAAAATCCCTCCCATATTTTATGTATCCTCTCTATTGGAATAAATCTATCCAAGGAATCAGTTTTTCACAAACAGAAAGGAGTTGCCTGATTTTGAGGTAACATGTTCCCTCAAGATCCTTTTTTTATTCTTTCACCACCCCCTCCATCACATTATTCCATAATATTATAACAATAAAATTATACTAAATACAATAGTATGTTTATATGATAATTTTTTTATTAACACTTATACACAACTCCATCTAATTGTAACATACATACTGTTTATGTATACAATAAACTACCACCTCACAAAAAGATAATTATTCATTTTTTTCCATTACCGCCTCTCATAGTGGAATTTTTGACGGGTGATTTGTTTAAATATGTTATATATTATATTTAATAGTTTTTTACTTTACTTTATTTTATTTACAACTCATATCTTTAAAAATTCCATTTTTCTTTAAAATGATAATTTCTTTTGAGGAAGTATGGACTACAGCCCCCTCAAAGTGATGCAATTCTTTCATACACTACATTGAATTTATTAATTATTTATTTAGTGAATATATATGAATCATATGATATAATAAATCTACTATAATATTTATATATATATTCATATATATCCCTAAATTTCTATCACATTTTTTTAGAATGAAAATTAAATGGAAATAGCATACATGTGTATGTATATCATACAATTTTCATAAATAGTGTATTCCATTTCAACCTCCTATTTCTTATAGATTATTATAATTAAATTATAATTAAAATAATTTACATTTATATCATGGTGTATATTTTTTTAAACAAGATATAAATATAAGGCCAAGGATATAACAAATTAAGATACATGCGAAAAACAACGTAGATATTGCCTAAAGTGAAACATTAACATAGAATTGTTTGCAAGAGCATAACATAAATCTATAATAAATGAATATATTGTATTATAAGTAATAACAAGGTTATTTGATTTATATATTATTATTTTATATTTATTATATATGATGTTCGAATGAGTACGAAAAGAGTGAAGATAGAAGATAATGGGATTTCATTTTACTTTTATTTTCTATGAGATACATTCCATAATCCCCACACACTTATTTCATGGGGTTAATGTTTCAAAAGATACCAACTAGGAAAAATAGTCTTGTCTCAATTTTACTTCATTGAGACTCTTGTTTTCTTATACACATAAATTATTTTTCAAGGAGTATATACATCCATTTTTCATGTTATATCAAGATTTAAATAAGTATAATTATATTTAGTGCTTCATGTAATTTCCTTTCCTAACATAGAGAGTGTGATACAATGTTACAAAGTGGTATGAGTTTTTTAAAACAATATCATTAGTTTTCAAGATTGTTTAAGTTTATTCTTAATTTAATGAAATATTATAACACATATCTCAATAAAATTAATGAAATTTGTTATAATATGGTTATTCTTGATATATATGTTTTGGTAACATATTTCTATTCTTTGTTAGACAAGATAGTTAAGTGAGTGTTTTTAAGTAAGCCAGACATTGCCCTCTCTTTGGTCATAAATCTATGTTTTCTATAAAGGGTTCCAAGAATAGAGTACCATTCTCATTTAATTTTTAAAATAAATTTTGGAAATTATTATCTTTTACCAATATCTTCAAAGGAATCTTCTTGACAATTTATGAAAAAGAATTTTTTCTAATCATTTTACCATGAAAAAATAATTTTCCTTTTATTTCCTATAGTATGTGAAGATTTACCTAACATTATTTTTTTGATGTTTACATTGAATTATTAAAAGGTTAATTTTTGTGAAAATATTTTAAAATGTAATTTTCATGTTAAAGTTTTTTAAAAAAAATCAATATTATTTTAAATATTTGAAGGAATTTTTTTCCAAATTTTCATAAATCCCAATTAATGCGTTATTAATGTATTTACAAATAAATTTTTTCAAAAATTTATCCATGTTTCATTTATATGTTTTCAGGTAAAAAGGTTTTCAAAAAAATTAAGGATTTACTTATATTTTATCAATTTATTTTCAATGAGAAACATTAAAATATTTGGAAGCTTATTTTATAGGTATTTAAAAGGAAATGCTTTTCCAAATTATGTTGAGAATTATTTATAAGAATTAATGTTATTTTCTAATAAAAATATTTTCAAAAAATATTATGTTTTAAAAGGAATTTTTCTTAGAAGAAAAGATATTTTCTTCAAGAAATATTTTTCAATGAAATTTCAAAATTATTTTCCGCGTAAGATGAAATATCTTAATGTTACTCATCCCTTTCTAGGAAATGATCTGAAGGATCCATTCATATTATTTATATGAATTATTTATGCTTATTGTCATGGTATTTTTGAAAACCTTTTCTTTTTTATTAGTAATATTTTTATGAAATATTTTTTCCATAAATGTGTTCTATGTTTAAGTAGTCAGAATCTTATACTTGGGTTATGATTTTGATGAAATGATCATGAAACATGTCTCTTTTACCTTGTATTATGATACCATTACATGTTTCTAATAACCATTTTATTAAATAGGTTATGATATGTTTATTTATGAAATTGGGGAACATGTATGTATGATTTTACTATGATATGGGTGGGATCTATATTTCATTCCAATTCACTGGGTAATGATTTGTATTTCATGATACTGATATGGATGGAATGTGAAATTAACATAGTTTAGTATTAATGGGATTGAATGGGAAAAGAAATTGGATCAGTATTACATGTGTGGAATGGGGAGTGGACTCAGTTTAGTGAAGAAGAACTGGAATTGGGTGTGAACCTAGTTCAGAATATGAGGATTGTTCCACTAATATGGTCTCAGTAGTAGTTATTTGAATACTATGGAAATCACTATATATTCTTATTTGTCTTCCTTAATTCTATTTTTAAGTCCTATGTTATGAAATCATGGGTTCTGGTCATTATTTACATATGATTTATGTCTTATGAGCTACTAAACATTATGTCATGATTCATGTAAATAATCTTTGACAAGTAGGTTCTGATCTCCAGTTTGTTGGATCATGTTATCATACGCTTATTCTTATGATATTGCTGACATATGTCCCTTGTTTACCTATATTGAGCATATTATCTCACCCATTTTTAATGTTTCCATCACTCCAGGTTATGAAGATATGTATTATGTATGATGTGCCTAAAAAGGCTGAAGTTCAGTAAGAACCTTTTGGGAGAATTTATATCCCATTTATGTACGAGTGTTTATTTTTCCTTCTTCTCAAATGCAGAAGACTAATACGGTTTCTAAGAATCTATTTTTTAACGGTTTTTTGTATTCCACAAATGTTTTGTAATGTTATTTTATATAAATTAATGGTTTTTATATGTTATTTCATAATCATTCAATACTCAAAACCAAAAACTTCCACAAGTTTGAATGTTATCAAATTTTGTGTTTTGATGTTGTAAGGTTTGGAGAAAAAATTGTGCCACTACTATTGGCTTCAAATACATACAAGTAATGTTCCTGATTTCTACACATGATTTTGGAGTTCAAGTACTAGGATATTATACAAAATTAAATCCACAATTCAGTATATTCAAACATAAAAAAGGCACAAAAAATAACCAAGGTGAATTTATATCCATATTTGTGACCTCACCGCTGGAGTGACATGACTCAGAAAACTTAATCCCCCTATATTTATATGCTTTAAAAAATCCACCAATGATATTTAACACATGCCCAATAAGGTCAATCGTTACTAATATAACACTATTCTTACCTACCATAGGATAATATTATGTCACAATAATCCAATGACCATATAGGTTAAAAAATGATCAATAACCAGTCCAATAGTAATAGAGGATCCATCTAAAAATCTCATACTTGTATTGTAAAACCCTATTACCGAAATAAATCATACCCAAGGAGTCATACACCCAAGTGATTCCCATTCATACCATTCAACTAATTTTATATAAATTCGTATCCCATAACCCCTAGGAAACAATTCAAAGAAAATTAGCTAACCATGCCTCACATGTATGTCAATATAATCCCACACACAAATCATCCTTTTGGTTTTCTTTCCCAATTCTATAACTAGGAAATCCACCAAATTCCTATACAAAATATTCTGTATCATGTTTTATGAATCAATATTAAAAATAATGTATCAAACCAAAATTACCATATCTGAATTTACTCCCAAGCCTCATCTAATCCCAATCTCGGGTTACCCTTATTCATCAGAACTCATCCCAAGAAATCACAAGAAAACTCCACGCTACACAATTATATTAGTCAACACTGTAATATCTTAATTCACGTTTCAGAATCACTGACTCTCCCCCTATCCATTAAAAAATATTAATTGGTCACAACTCAGACATCTACATCAACAAACCTATCTTGAACATCCTAAGGATACTCCAAATACATGAAACTAACAACAATGCTCTTATATTTATATATATATATATATGATTTTTCTCAAAACACAATCCACTACCCACTATAGGGTACTAATCTTATCTGGGAGGCCATATATCAAACTAACCTTTCAAGGATCAAGGTCATGTGAATATTAATATAACATAATTTCCATTTAAAAATAAATACCATGAAAAATTACACATTTATGGTTAGGTTAAGTAAAATGAACCAATAATTTTTTTGGAAGAATACAAAATTAGCTATTATTAAAAAAAAATTACTAAAACCATTTTTTTAAGAATCTGTTTTATAATTACACGTAATAATTCATATGACCTATGAACATAGGTGCCTAATATGAGTCATGGAGGCCTACTCCATTATAACCCCTAACCAAAATAAATTCCCCACAAAATATTAACTCAAAACACCATAGATGATAATAATTAAACCAATTTTCACATCAAAAGACACTAAAAAAATCCCAGTTCCTTACAAACATTGATTATAGTCTATGAATGTTTGGGACAAGACCATAACATAATAAATAACTTAGTTTCTAACCTATCTTGTACCTAGTCTTCCAAAACCTAAATAGTAAGAAAATTTAAACAATTCTATGACAACACATTGAAAAATATGTACATAGATCATATTAAATTAATTGGATTATTGCACCATATAATCTCAAAGAAAACATAAAATATAATATATTATAGTAACTACTAAAGAGGGACATTTTTTGATACTATACAGAGACTATACCCACATATAACAGTGTATAAAATTTTTAGAAATAATTAAAAACAGATCATCACAATATGATGTTGAGTTAAAGAAATATCAAAAAAATCCAACAAAATTAAAATATATATTTATATGTTATAAAAAATATCAACAATAAATTTCAAACATTTTTTGCTGAAACTAACAAGATCTCCAATCGATAGATATTATACAAACCATAACAAAGATTATCATTATTAAAAAAAACCACAACATGGTATTGAGTCCCAAATTATTTCTATCTATTGAATTTTACTAATTTATATTTCTCACCCATACAATATTATACCAATTAATTACATACAGATGTGATTTTGAGGTCTGTCTAGGTACCAATATTCCATGTTCTCCTAAATGGTGTAAGTATAAATCAGTAGTCTACAACCAATTTTGTTCCTAACTTAACTAGTAAATGTACTACGCGTTCAGTGTCACATGATTATAGTGAATATGTACACCATTAAAAAAATAACCATTGGGACCATGACGATAATCTAAGTCATACAATTGTGATCATATGACATATGATAGGTAATCCTACAATTTATTTTAGAATATTATATTGGCTTAAAAATATAATAAAATTAAAAAAAAAATTATTATAATTTTGTTAAATTATAATAAAATAAAAGTGTTAGGAATTACAAATGGAATATTTTTATTCCAAAATAAAATATGAAATTTTCATATTGATATCATAGGTATGGAAAATTAAAAAAATATTTATTTATGACATTTAATATTCATGGATATAAAATGATAATGTTAGATGAATATTATATATTTTTTAAATTATGTGATAAATAGATTCTTATAAAATTTGGAAACCCATATATTATATGATTGGTTTCACAACATAAGATTTAGTTTTCACCTATATTGAATTTTTTTTAAAAAATATATTTTCTTGAATATATATATATATATTATAGTTTATACATATTAAGCATTATAGTTATAATAAAATTATATAATTTTATGAGTAATTTATCCTCAGATAGTGGGATATTGGGTTTATCTACCCATTAAACTCAAGGATTTTTCCTTTTTTAGAAAAGTGGGGGTTGGTTATATGTAGTTACAAGCCTACTATTTTCGATATTATTGATTTAATATGAAACTAAACCATTACATTGAGGATTTATATATACTTTTTGAATGAGATGCATTTGGATATGTGTAAATATGGTTGGATTTTATTTTTTTGAAAACAAATTATAATTTTTTTAAAGAGTTACACATCAATATGGTTTGAACATACTAATATAGTGGAACGAATAATGATTCAAATACTTAATTTTTAGAGTCCGACATACATATTTGAAATATACCTATGAAAAAAATGTTTTATGTGACTTAATAGTTGTTGATTTAATATATTTGGTTTGTATATTAAAATATTGATAATAATATAACCATAATATAATAATTGTGAGATTCCATTAAAAAAACAATTTTCAAGATCTTGATTATCTAAATGGGAAGGGCATGTGGCAGACAGCCCATGGGGTGTCATTAAGTCCTACAAGGATACCCAAATTTATTAATTTATTAAACTCATAAAATCAAACTAAATATGTAGTATCTATTAAGGTAAGGTTTCAAACCCATAGGGATAGATTGTATGTCGAAAATTAATTTAAGAAACAAAAATTGAAATTGATTATTTTTAAGGGAGAAAAGAAAAATAATAGTAGTAATTATTGAGTTATGAATCATGAAGAGAGAAATGCTAGGTTATTTGATTATCAGGTCTTTGTGATGAGGATTTAATTGATAATGAATTTAGTCATGATAGGTGTCATAAATGGGTCAATAGGGATCAATGGCCTATGTGCCCTACCCCAATTCAGTGATCGCACCATCAGAATTGTTTTCTACTAGGTTCAATCAACAAAATAGGTGAACCAAAACCATATATATACATAAATATCCTATGTTGGGTAATGGTAATACCAAAAATAGAATAATAAATTTATACAATTAAAATTATATTCTTTCAAAATGCATGAAATGGTCAAGAAATTAAAGAAATATAATGAATTGGGATTGATAGAATTAGTTTCAATAATCCAAAACATGAATAATAGTTATATATAATACATAACAAAACATATTCCTAAAATAAAACCACCAAACACAAGTGAAACTACTCTCTCATTCTTTGCATGATGAGAATTATAATCATGGTTACCTGAAGAAGAAAAGAAGTGAAGAACAATGGTAAATCTTGGATTTGGATCATCTATCCACCATTTGGTGGTCGTCCCTTGGTGTCATTTGGCATCCTCTGATCCAAGTCTCCATATAAGGGGTAATTGAAAGGTGTATTTTTGGTAAAATCAATCAGATACATCGATCACAACACATTAATTAATCTACTCATCATCATCATCACGATGCGTAATTTTATTTCATGTCATGTAATCTCTCAAATTTCAGGCATCATGAATCACAGAATAATTATCTCTAATAAAATGTCTCAAAAAAACACTTTATCCAATCTGGTTACACAATATTTAAATTATTTTCACAGCGTGTAGTGATGTCGTAACTTTTCTCGTGTAGCTAATTAATTTTCAAAAATTTATGACATGCAATTCCATTACATGAGGTGAAATCATTCTTTATGCATTCTCCCAGCTTTCTCCGTCTTCAAAAATCTAGTGTAATGCTACATCAGTTCACTCGTGGTGTGATTTGTCTTTAAGATCACAAATAATCCTCTATTTGTTCCTTTTTTGTATGTTATTTATTCTTTCCAAAAAAATATAAAAAATCAAAATGATTCAAAATTGGAAATATTATTCATTTAAATACAAAATAAATACATTAAACACTATAAATTGAATTCATTAAATACACGCATAACTAACATTGGATGACCATGGAAAATCATGAGTAAGACATTAGGGGTATAGATTAATCGTTTTCAAGGTTTTACTAGCACTTAATTAATACAGTGGAAACAACAAGTATCCCATAAACCTAATATCCAAAATTCATTGATACTAAAACCATGCGTTATATGATATAAATAAAAAAATTTATACCATAAATCAATGAATGGCAATACTTCATGAACCTCAGTCACTTTGATTGATAAATTTCACAAAGCAGCTATCAAAAGAATCATCACTCCATGATGTATCAAAAAGATGATTTGAATCACCCATTGTATGGCGTGGACTATACTTCTCTCTTTTATATAATATTATCTATATAGGAAATGGATAAGGATAGAGAATGAATTGGATGGAAGGGTTATTTAATCAAGGTTTTCAAAAGATAATAAAGTCACCATGTCATGGTTATTTCCCCATTATAAATCCCTTGTAGATGCACCTTGAGTTTGTATTCATTACTCACATGTTATGATTAAATGGTTTTTGAATATAACTCTTTGTAACTCCCAATATATATTTTCACACAAAATATTTTTCAAATAAAGAATTGAATAATATTGATTGGATGACTCAACCCATTGAGATTCCACTAGTTCTAGTAGTAAGCCGAGGGTAACACTCCAACTCCACCTCAAATATGCCCAGGCTTATGAGAAGCATAGAGTACAAAGAAAAATAAGGTGGGAGGCCTTAGCCTAGAGTACATATACAATTTAACATAACTATCTCCATGAAATAGTGTAGATACATAAAAAAAGACTAAAATATATGGGGTGTAATAAATTCATGCAATAAAACTAATAATAAAATCAAAATTCAATAAGGAAATATAAGGAAATAATGTGGAAAAATACATTCCCAACCAAAAATGTGGTCCTAACATGAAAATTAAGGAGTAAGGGGAAAACTACATAGTTTCGTTCTCAAAATATCATATGGAAAGAACGGGATAGATACATAACTTCTAGTACCACTATTTTCCCCAAATACTGGGTCCACCAAAGTCACCACTGATCAACCTATCATTTTCATAATACACATCACAAGAGGTCAAATACCATTTGGTGGTGAGTATATACATACCTAATAAAACACCCTTATAACAATATTATATGTAATATAAATTAAAATTTATCTCAACCTAGATATAATGAGGGAAAGGAAACCCAAGAAAAGATATACTCATATTGAAACCCTAATCATACATAGGAGATAATTCTCAATCTCCATAACTTGCTAAATATAATGAACCCTTTGATTTCAAATAAAAAGGTCCCATATCTGGTGACCAAAACCATATACAAATTCTCAGAAATCAAATTAGGGGTATTTTTCCATAATATTATGATCCACATACAAGGTATCACTAACTCTAATGGTAGAATTTCTCATCACTGGGGCTTGAATAAGGGGGAGTTCCACTTAATAGATAGAGGACATACACCTTCATTATTATAAGGGAATATTGACTCTATATTTTTTAATATTATGATTTAACCACATATTATTGTTTCATATAAATACAAACACTACCCTCTCCTAGATAATTGTACTTAATCAGTGCCATTAACCAAGTAATATTGAAATAATCCTTAGGCTTGTAACACCTCATGTCTTATGATTGATTTGAAAACAAAGATATTATAACGTCCTATAAGAAGAAAATACTAAGGATAGTCATCTCATGTGCCCTAATTGAATTCCCAAAGAATAAGATATGCATTGTTTAATGTTCTAATGGATGCACACAACAAGTCCTATTGGGTTATACGGCGTGTTTCTTGATGTAGAAACCACCATGTGTCCCATGAATACCCTCTACATGGAAAATAAAAGTAAATAAACATTAAATAGTGTAATATAGAGTGTGATCCTAGAAAAATTACTTTCAAATTAGACATATGGAAATTTATTTTCTATCCGTATTACTCTACATTATGTGTTCTCGGGGTAACATGATATGTAAGACCAACCATGTTTATTTGGAGTGTGGTCATTGAATGCATACCAGCTAGATATATACATATACATGACATATTCCTTGGGAACATAGCATCTCTATCAAACTAGGGTCATGGTTGTGTAAACAAAGCACGTATATTAACTTCCCAAGTAGGGTCACATTATATTCAATTTTGGCTATATGGTCCATGATATTTATCTTTGGTTGAAATAAAAGTCATTAACGATGTCATTCTACATGACATGTTTTCCACTTGGACACATGAAAAGTTTTCATGATTTTGTTATAAATAAAATTATTTCTTTAATATAATTACAGATACACATTTTCCTCCACTTCCTCTATCGTTTAACTAATCATACAGATTTCGACTCTGATCGTCATTTCACGGCCTTTAGTGGCTAGAAAACGGGATTTTGGTTACCTGATTGGAAATTGTGACACCTTCCACCACCATTTGGGGTAACGATCTAAGAATCCATCAACCATAACACAAAATCAACTTTAATAAATTTAAAAACTCCAATATTTATGTTTTTCACAAAACCACAATGAATCTGGGGGTTTGATGATGGTCGAATCATTCTCAGCAATGTTAAATAGTGACCCCATAAGCCAGTGATGAAGAGTACAAAGAATGAAGTTAGAAACATCATTATCCAATATGATCTAATCCAATAATTTTATAATGTATAATCAAGGGTGAACAAAGGGATTATAGGGTACCAAAAATAGGCTAAAGAACTCTTTTAAACTGGGCTTGTGTAAAAAATGAAAATCACTCTTAAAAATAAAATCATAATATGTATTTTATCATGAAATTATACCAAGGGTAGAGAAACATTAAATAACAATCCCTAGCTCAAGAATCAAATTATCGTTGGTAAAGAATAAATATGATAGTGAAGAATGTGAAGATAATTTTTCGTTCACCATTTGTCTCAGGATTATTGTCTATAATTGTTGTTGATCCACATTCCTAGGAATTAAAATTTGATGAATTCATATTCCCCTATCTCTCTAAACTCTTATAGTTATACAGATTATAAAGACTCAATTTTTTTCATTTATTTTTTTCAATTATATGGGAATGTTATGAGTCCGAAAAATTGACGATGCGTGATTCTGAGGCCCAATATTCCTGGAATTAATTTCTGATCATTTTTTAGAATTTTACCTACCCTTCAGGAAGGATCCATGGCGGGTGTTCATATGAGCTATTTTCATTTTTACTTGTACTTTCCAGTTTTACTTGTATATTCAAGTTGGGATTGTATTCTGGCCCCTTTACTTTCTGTACACACTATATTTACTATATAGTTTTCTTCATGATTGTATCTTGTTGTGTGCTTGTTTTGTGTGAGTCTATAGTTTATAAAGGTAGTGCCTTCCCATTTTAGGGGATGCGCCTTTTGGTGCTTCTCGGCATCCCCGGGTCTATGGAATTCGGGCTTGGGGTAGTCATGGCATGGGCCCCAGGGGATGGGTTGTGACAAATTAGCATCAAAGGAGTTTAGTTCTACTAAAGAAATAAGACTCTGATCTTTTTTGTTTAGAGAAATAATGTTATGTGTTTTGAGTGTGGGTTTTAGTTTGGGAAGTCCAGTGTTGGTGTAGTGGCCAACGTATCCATACACTAGAACACTGACTTCTAATTTCCAACTCAGTGCATGAAAACACTGATTGCGTATGTGTTTTTGAAATGTTTTATTTGTGATCATATTGAGTCATCTCACTAGGTATAATCATAATGACCATGGTGCACCTATTTATTCTCATGATGCCTCCATGTAGACAGCCAGCCAGGGTCCCAGGTAGTGTATGTTATGAAAGCCCACCAAGCGATAAGGCTTCAGTGCAGCTCCACCTTATGTTAGTTGTACCATCGGGGGGTGTACCTATAGCACCGTTGCCCATTGGGCAGCTGATGCCACTAGCCTTAGTAGTAGAGGGTGCACTACACTTGAGCATGTTGCATGAGTTCCAGTGCTAGAGGCCACCAAGGTTCCGGAATGAGATAGATCCACAGGTAGCTGAGGACTGGATGGAGTCTGTGGTTATAGTTTTTCATCTTGTAGGGAAACTAGGTAATCTCATGGTGATCCTTGTCGCCAGTCTTTTTTAGGCAGTAGTGGGAATATGGTAGAGCTTGATGATCCAGGTTCACAATGAGTTCACTCTCATCTGTGTGGAATTCAAGATCCTTTTCAGGGCAGAGTTCATCCTAGAGACCATGTGCTCTATGTGTATATAAGAGCTTATCCTCTAGAAGCAGGGTAGCATGATTATGGCTCAGTATTGAGTGAGGTTCACCAAACTCTCATGAAAATCCACTTGCATGGTGCGTGACACATTCTTCAGGGCTCGGACCTTCTATCAGGGGCTCATATGAGAGATTATATCTTCAATTGTTTTTTTCAGCATCCTGACAGAAGTTGGTGTGTTAGAGAGAGCACTCTTACTGGATAGCATCATTGTTGAGCCGTCACCGGTAGTGAGACCCACCACCGGACGACACGTAGTAGAGTTATCAGCATCTGGATGTAGATGGAAGATGTAGATGTATAAGAGGTCCAGACCTATAGGTAGACGATTGGGGGATATAGGGTATGTGGTGCGGTGCTCTCGAGACAGAGTAGGACATTCGAGGGACGTGTAGTGTTACTCGTGTGGTGGGCCGGGTCATATGGCTCGTGATTGCCCGACCAGTCGTACGGAAGACCATAATATGGTCAAAAGACCGCATGGGAAGATGTGAATATTTGATCGAGGAGGTCTACAGGTAGGAGGCAGACGTGGTGGAAGAGTAGGCCATGCAGTACGCGATGGGTGGAAATTCGAGGTTCTACTACAACCACCTCTAGGTTGTCCACCCAGACCACATGGAGTAGGTGGACATGGGTGGGCTCAGATCCAGGAAACTAAGGCCTATGACCATGGAACTCCAGAGATGATTCAAGGTATGATATGTTTCTAATCCACCCTAGCTGCAGTACATTTAGACACAGGTGCCAGTCACTCATTTATTTCCATGGCCCTTGTTCAGATCTTAGAGATTATAGTGGAGCTGTTGGCTCGATCCTTCTGGATAAAGACATCTAGGGGTGAGGATTCGATGATTACGCATGGGTTTTGGTAGTGTGAGCTTACTCAAAGATGGGATATATTTAGCTGAGATTATCTAGTAGTGGCATTGAGGCCTTACAACATCATCTAGGGTATGGACTGTTTATCAACATTCCATGCTCATATTGACTGTATTAGGTGAATAGTGTGGTGTGTATGCATGGATGAGACCTAGTTTTCCTTCACCGGCAAGAAGGGAACCTTTTCGGCATAGGGTGTACATACCCAGAGGATGGTGTAGCCGATCACACATTAGTTTGCTAGCCTTACCCTCGGAGCGGTTAATGTTGAGAGTCATAGCAATCCTATAGTGGTGGACCAGTACACAAATGTTTTTCATGATTTCTTTCTTGGTTCCCCCTCCTCGTAGATAGGTGGACTTTTACATTGACTTAAACCCTGGGATAGACCCAATATCTACACAAACATATGGGATGGCTCCCGCGGAGCTTCGAGAGATGTGGGTATAGCTGGAGGACTTACAGAGAAAGGGATTCATTAGAACCAGTGTTTCTCCATGGGCATCCCTGATTTTGATCGCCAGGAAGGTGGATGGGAGTTTGAGACTATGTGTTCATAACGACACCTGAACCAGGTGACCGTGAAGAACAGGTATAGACTCTCGATGATTGACGATCTCTTTGATCAACTTAAGGGAGCATGGTGGTTTTCGAAGATAGACCTCAGATTAGGTTATCACCTGCTCAGCGTACGAGATGAGGATGTGTAGAAGGCGGCATTCAGATGTCGGTATGGCCATTATGAGTTCTAGGTTATTCATTTAGTCATGACCAATGCCGCAACAGTATTCATGGGATTCATGAATAGGATCTTACATCCATACATTGACCGCTTTGTAGTAGTCTTCATCAATGAAATTCCGATGTACTCAATGATAGAAGAGGAGCATGCCTATCATCTTCATATAGTTTTGGACACACTCCGAGAGCACCAGCTTTATGGTAAGCTCTCTAAGTGGCAGTTCTAGATACGAGAGGACCACTTTCTAGGACACATCATCTTGGAGGATATAGATTCAATGGATCCATTGATGATTGAGTTTGTGCTTGCTTGGGAGCCACCCAAGAGTGTGAAGGAGGTGTGGAGTTTCATGGGATTGGCCGGTTACTACCAAAGGTTTATGCCTGAATTTTTCATAGTTGTGGCACCCTTATCAGCATTGACTAAGAAGTGGAAACCATTCGTGTGTTCAAGGAGATTCTAGAGGAGTTTCTAGGAGCGAGGGAAGAGACTGATGAGGTCCCCCGTATTGAGGCTACTGGAGGAGGGCATTGGGTTCATGGTCCATGTGACGAGTTAGGGACATAACTTGGATATGTCCTGATACAAGAGAAAGTAGTTATTAGGAATGGTTCTCAATCGATGAGACAACATGAGTAGAACTACTCTACCCATGACCCGGAGTTAGAAACAGTGGTATTCTCCTTGAAGATGTGGCGAAATTACTTTATGGGTTAATGTTTTACATTCTACAATAATCACTAGAGTCTCAGGTATATCTTCTATCAGAAGGATCAATACCTGAGACAACGATATTGGCTTCAGTTCCTCTAGGACTATGTCTTTGATAGAGTCTATACTTTTGGGATGGGGAATGTAGTATCAGATGTTCTTATCAAGAGATATGGTATATAGTAGTTGAGTGAGGAGACAGAGAAGCTAGGTACTTCAAAGTTATCCTACATGGATCAAGATAGAGCATCTTATCTTTAGTCTCTAACAGTCACTCCCCCACTCTTTCAGTGAGTCAGGGAGGCGCATCTTGAGGATACTAACTGCGTGGCTCATCGTGCTTAGATATCCACATGATAGGCACCTGATGGATTTTGGGAAGGTGGGGATCATGTCATCCTCTTAATAGTACATGTTATGATACCATTGGATCTATGGGTGTAAGTGTAAAGGGTGTTCCATACGTCCACTCTAGAAGTACATCCAATAGTGGTGAGGATGTACCAGGACCTTCTTCGTCGGCACTGGTGGACAGTAATGAAGAAAGCGGGGGCAGAGTTTGTCTCATGTTGCCTCATTTGATAGAAATTTAAGTAAGAGCATTAGGTTCCAGAGGGATTAGTTCATCCACTTGAGGTGCCAGAGTAGAAGTGGGATGGAATTTCCATGGACTTCATGAAAGGACATCCACGCACATCCAGGGGTCATTATTTTATTTGGGTGATCATTGACCGACTTACCAAGTCAGTCCACTTCCTACCTACCTGAGATCAGGGATCAGTAGAGAGCATGTGACACCTTTACATGCTAGAGATTTTATAGCTTCATGGATTTCCATCTACGATTGTCTTCGATCAGGATGAAAATTTTACTTCCTGAACATGGAAGTGGTTGGAGGAGGCGTTTGGAATGCCGCTTCGGTTGAGTACCCCCTTCCATTTGTAAAGGGATAGTCAGAAAAAGTAGACCATTCAGACCCTCGAGGACATGCGACGTGATTGCATCCTTGATTTTGTCCCGAGCTGGGAGGATCAATTGCCTTTAGTGGAGTTCATGTACAAAAATTGTTATCACTCCACTATAGGTATGGCACCATTTGAGGTGTTGTATGGAAAACCTTATAGATCACCTCTGTTATGAAATGACCCAGTGGAGTCAGTACTTTTGGGCCTAGAGATGGCACGGGCTACCATGGAGAAGGTGCAGATTATCCAGAAGTAGTTGAAGATTGCACAGAGTAGGCAGAAGTCTTATGCTGACAAGATATAGGGACCTCTAAAGTTCAAGGATGGAGACCACGTCTTTCTATGGGTCTAACCTTGATGAGGTTTGCAGCGATTTTTCCGATACAGCAAGTTATCTTCGATGTTCATTGGACCCATTTATTTACTCAGCTGTGTTTCCATGGTGGCTTACTGCTTATCTCTTCCACCTCAGTTGCACTGGGTGCACGATGTTTTCCATATATCCCAGTTGAAGAGATATGTATATGATCCTTCGCACATCATTGACTGGGGAGAGATGGACATCAATGATGGGGCACTGTTTTCGGAGGATCCAATTGAGATTGAGAATCGACATGAGAGAGTCCTTCGTGGGTGGTCGATACCTCTAGTGAAAGTTCGTTGGAAGCACGGGATCCCCCAAAAGAGCACATCAGAGCGGGAGTCTTAGATTTGTGCTCAGTACCCCCACATGTTTCTCTAGATTGTGTTATGGCTTTAGGATATGCAAAACCCATGAGGTGGGGAGAATGTAAGGACCCGAATTTTTTCATTTAATATTTTTTAATTATATTGGAATGTTACGAGTCTGAAAAAATTAATTCTGAATGATTATAAGGCGTAGTTTTGCCAGAATGAATTTTTGAACCTTTTTTCATGTACGTTCATTAAACGCATGAGCGGCGTTTTATAACTTCTAAGCTGATTCTAGGAATTTAAATCTGAGGGAACTATTGAACTCGTTGCACTAATATTCTCTTAAGGAGTCATTATCCTCAAACATACTAGGTTGAGGGTAGAATATAGTTTTTGGACTCTTCGTGGGAGAAAATAAAATAAACATGCTTTATTTTTTTTGGGGATTGAAACCTCCCATTTAGAATTTCGTGGTGGGGACCACCCGAACCCCTCTTAATATGAAGTAAACCATTGGAATTCCCCCTAATTAATGTGATAACTTCAATTCAATTAATGTGGTAATTCTTTTTGTTTAATTAATATACTTAATCATGTTAACTTGGAACCACACCTTTCATGGGAGAAATCATTGGCAATGGAAAGGATAGGTTGGGAGAACCTTTAGAGAAATATCCTTCGACGAAGAATGAATTCTAAAAGAAGAACGAGGAACCGACATTAGAAGCATCTTGTAGGAGTGACGTACGCCGACATCCCTTTATTCGACTTTGTCTTCTTCCTCATGGCTTCTCCAACAAAATCTAAGGTAGGGGGTTTTATTTTGAATTAAGATTGAATTTATTTGATAATTCTTCACATTATGGATTCACAACGATGATGGAAAAACTAACAAGGCCATATTCTAGAACATATACCCTGGACCTTTATCATTGGTTCTTCGTGCATTCTTCGTACGTTCATCAATGCCTAATATTTAACAGCACTAAAAAGAAAATGTTTTGTGGAGCGCAACATATCGATGCAGAGCCCTTGACCCGAGGGTCGCAAATGTGTTGTAATTATATTTTTCGGGTATAGAATGGATAGGCGGTGAACCATAAAAGAGGAGGGTGGTCGTTAAAATAGTCTTCCATGTGGAGGTAGGGTAGCACACATCCGTACCACTGGATAAGTAGGAGGCCAAGGCCCATCGGTCGTGAAAGAGCAGGTTCGAGGCTGGCACGCCTACCTGCTCCAGAGCGGAGCAGCAGTATGCGTCTGCGCCACTGGTGGAGCAGGAGGCTGAAGGGAGGCTGACACACAAATGACCGTGGAGGACAGCGGTGTCGTCGCGTCGCTGGGACGAGGAAGACCAGCCAGAGAACCGATCGGCCATGGCGCACCAAGCAGGACCCGCTCAGGCGGGTCCCGCTTCCATAAAACTGAACGACCCTTTGGCCATTCAGATAACCAGGGAGGCACCTCCCTCCCGAGCATTTGCTAGGGAAGACCCCTTCATGATGGCCAACCTGACCGCAGGCTACACTGCGGGCTGCCCCAGCGGGTCGCGTCACCGGGTAGTGCCTAGAGGGCCGCACCACCGGGCCTCACAAAGCGGGTTATGCCACTAGGCCACCACCTTCATGGGCTAGGGTGGGCCGGGTCGCCGTCTTCATGGGCTAGGTCAGACCATGGCCCAGCAGGCTGGTCCCGCTAGAGCACAGGCCAACCAGACTGGACCAGAATCGGGTCGGGCTGACCAGAACTAGGTCGTGTCAGCCCGAGCTAGGTCAGGTTGGGTCTGTCCGACAAGGTCAGACAAGACCCTGGCCCCTCTAGACACAGATATGCCTTTATGGCCATATCTTGAGAAGTTGATGTCTGTTTGATGAACCTTCTGCCACACCAGAATACTGGGATTAAGAAAATCCTTTTGGTATACTCCACATTAGTTTTCGATAAAGTTGGAGTACGACCGGGAAGGATCCAACCCCAAATCCAACCAAACCCTCAGAAAGAAAACGCTAATAACTTACAGACCGAGAATCTGATTGAGGCGTCGTCTATTGTGTTGGGTCCCATATGACGTGACGGATCTTCGGGATAAATCTTTGCAGATCATTATGGCGGTTGTGGTATGACTGATATCTTAAAGGACATATTCTACAAAACTCGATCACAGCAGATGAAATGAATCCACTGGCTGGCTGTGAGGTAGACGTTGGAGGCAGATAATATGGAGGTAAGTTACCTATCGACTCTAGGTGAGTCAGATCCTATGTTGGTCATTACAGGGGTTAGTACCTATCAATAATTTGTGGTTCAATTCTTAGAAATCCTATGTGGGACAGTTCATACCAATCCTATACGGTTTAGATCCTCTGTTGGTCAGTGCTCAGCGATCCAATGTGGGTTAGCGCATACTGATCACGTGTGGTTCAGGTCCTGTGTGTGTTAGCACTCAGCGATCCCAGGTGGGTTAACTCATACTGATCTTGTGTGGGTCATATCCAGTGTTGGTCATTGTGGGGGTTAGTACCTATCGATCCTCTATGGGTTATACTCTGTATAATCAGAAATAGTGCCACTAGACAGAATAAGATGATCTAGCTTCATGACTAATCATCTGTGTTGGCACCAAAAGTTGAGAAGAAGAAGAATAAGAGGGAAGCCTCCCGGGATGCCTCGTGAAGACCTTTTTTGGATCCCCCTGGCCACGTTCCCACCATGAAACATGGAGGTGGGATGCCACGTGAACCCCTTTAACATTTGTGAGCCCTCCATGGAGCGAGGAGGTGGGACGCCTAGCAAACCCCTTTGCAGTTTGCGAGTCTATCATGGAGCCAGGAGGAGGGATGCCTCGTGGACCCCTTTGACATTGGTAATCCCACCACGGAGCAATGAGGCAGGATGACCCGTGAACCCCTTTGACGTTCGCGAGCCCGCTGCGGAGCCTAGATGCAGGATTCCCCACGAACCCCTTTAATGTTTGCGACCCCAACGCGGAGCAAGGAGTCCGGATGCTCCTCAATCCGATTTGACGTTCATGACCCACCGTAGAGAAATCTATTTCTTCATGCCGAGCGAGCTTTGATTTTCAATGCCTCGTGCCTATAAATACTGGGCTCCCCTAGAGCCCAAAGAATGAATCATCAGACCATTCACCTTCAGAGCTCTCAAATCGTGAATCACTTCTTACTCTTCAAACCATGAGCTTCTCAAGGTACTTTTTCCTTGTCAAGTTCCTCTCCTTTGCTTTAATTCAACCCCTCTTCTGAGAGGTATGCATTTTGTGAAGCCCATGGTCCTTTGCGAAGGAAGGGGATCCCCAAGGGGAATTCGGTCATCGAGAAGTGTTTATGATTTACGAAACACCCTCCATGCACACATGACCAACATGCTAAGCCAGGGTCAATGTGCTTCACGAATCACATTGCTTCACAACACCTTGCTTCGCGAGGCACTCTTGCTTTGAAATGCATTGCTTCATGAATTTATTTTCACTTCATGATGCTCCTCCTATATTCACATGTTCCCTATGCCTAGGCTAGGCCACTCCACTTCACGAATCATACCCCTTCATGAAGCCCCTCCACCACATGGCGCACCAAATCTCAAAAAGGATTATACCTATAAACTCCTTTTCCCATGAAACCCTCCCGGATTTCACGAAGTAACTTCAAAGTCCCTTGCGCGGTGCTACACATTTCATTGCTTTGCCTTATGCTTCTACGCATAGGAACACTAACGGTTATTGCTTCTTCTCAATGCCTAGCTAAGGTGGACCCACAATGGGATCACCTTTCGACACCCCCTGCCATGGCATTTCCAATGCCTTCCTTACATCAAAGGTAGGCGGTTATCGGTTATGTAGGTCCTAGGGTTGTGGAGTGCACTGACTTTGTTTGAGCTGCAAGATGTTAAACTGCCAAGCGCCATCGTCCTCAGCCCATGAGGTTAAACTGTGGCCACGCCCCATGTGCCGGACGTGGGGTTCCCCCACCTTGTAAATTTTATATGCCCACAGGTCTCCATGAGAGTGAGATCATTTCTCATATGGAATTACATCATCTTTATCAGAGTGATGTCCATCCATGGGGAAAGGGCAACCACCCTGGTGTAAGCCCCTAGCCTTTCTTACAAGAGGCAGCACCCCTACTCCTCCTCTTTTCGTGGGTACCAAATCCTCTCCTACAGGGCTTTGTCACCACCTAGGACTCCATCCTGTATTAAGTACCAATATCCATAACCTTGGGTTGTTAATCACGCGTTAGCCCCTGTTTTCTCAATGGACCGCCAACTACGCATAGCTGTATCACACTTCCCACAGATGTACCTTTCAAGACTTGATCATCAAGTCTTTTTTGCCTCTTTTTTCTCACACCCATCATGACTCATGTGGGATTAGAGTATGTATAGACCATGAAATCCTCCTCAGGTAGCCTAGAGTGTAATCCCCACACCCATCCAGAACTACGAGGTCTTTAAACCATGAAATGGAAATGTATGTAGAAAGAATCCATGCGGTTCAATCCCACCACCCATTGGTCCTAACTATCTTCACGTCGGCTTACCAAACCCCACATGAACTATGAGTTAATTGATACATTCCAAGGAGAGGTGCGTAAGAAGCCACCCTGAGGTTCATGCCCAATGATCGGTCGCTCGGACCACCTTCACGTCAGTTCTCCCACACCAACACCTAAACTACGAGTTCTTTAATCCTTTCCATGTTAAGGTACGTAGGAATCCTCCCTGAGGTTCTATCCCACCACCCATTGGTCCCGAATATCTTCACGTCGGATCACCAAACACCATCTGAACTGTGAGGTCTTTGATCATTTCCAAGGCGAGGTACGTAGGAAGCCTCCCTGATATTCATGCCCAACACCTTGTCGCTCTGACCCCCTTCATGTCATTTCTCCCACACCAACACCTAAACTATGAGGTCTTTGATTCTTTCCAAGGTAAGATATGTAGGAATACTCTTTGAGGTTCAAGCCAACCACCCATTGGTCTGGCCCATCTTCACATCGGTTCACCAACACCTCTCATAAACTACATGGTCTTTGATCCTTTCCACGGCAAGGTACGCTGGAAGACTCCCTAAGGTTCCATACCAACAACCATTGGTTCTGACCCCCCCCCCCCTCCCTTCACATTGGACCACCTTCATCCCACACGAAATTAAAATATTTTCCCCCTTTACATCCTACACAATGTTAAACTGCATCAACCATACAGCGGTAAGTCGTTGCGACCCCATCCAGTGGTCAGCTATTGCGACCCCTTCCAGTGGTAATCCATTGCGACCCCATTCAATAGTAAGCCATTGTCAACACCATTCAGTGGTAACCGTTGTCAACCCCAGTCAACGATATGCTGATGTCACCTCATTAAGCGGTATGCCTTTGTCAACCCCATTCTACTGTAAGTCATTGTCAACCCATTTTGATTGTATGTCATCTTCAGATAAACTATGTAGACTTTGATTCCCTGCCACAGAGATACGTAGGAAGCCTCCCTGAGGTTCAATCCCATCACTCATGTCTCATCCTGATCTCTTCCTTGAGCATATGTGTTTTGGGAAGGTCATTACCCAACCTGGAGGTTCTATTTCTTCTAGGTCCCATCCAGGCCTCCATTCTCTAGGATCACCTCCTCAGGTGTCCCATCGTCCCACCGAACTACACGGACTATTATTCCCTACAATGGGGATTCATAGGAGATCTCTTCGAGTCTCAAGCCCAACATCACAGTTGTCCTCGATTGGACTCCATCTCATTCTCCACCCCCTTCACTAAACCATCCATTATCCATTTTTGTTCTTATATATGCCACCACATCCCGATGGGATCATGCAACCTCATTCCCCATTCCCCTTAACAACAATCAAGTAGCTAACCATGCATTAGCCCTGACATCTGTGTTCCCTCTAGGGGTCCCCTCACTTGATCTGCTCTAGTTAGTGTTGTGAATGATCTGAACCATCTCCTCTAGACGTTAAACTCACGGCATACCCCGTGTTAAACATGTAAAGTTGAGGAAAACCTCAGATACATGCCTATGGAATAAAATTCCCTGCGTTCGACGTGGGATGCCTCGGGCTTCTACGCCCTCAAGAATCCATATAATTAGGGATGAATCTCAGACTCTCTAGTGTTCCAGCATCCAGACATTCTAGTGATTTACAACATGACTACTCCACCGACCGAAGGATTATTCACTTACCAGACCCCTTAGAATTTTCCGACAGAAGTAGTGTAATTAACTAGTGTCCATGAAGATATGGCACTAGGAAGAGTTTCATTCACCTAGTCATAAATCTATAAGGGAGACCCGGACTAGGTAACGAGTTTCGAGGAGGATTCTGCGGAAGGAAGAACCGAGATCCCATCATCTTGTTTCGATCAAGGAGCAATCATCCCTAAATAAGAAACGGATACTGCCTGCCTTTGGAAAGCAGGAATACAGGGCAACAAACAGCACCACCATCATCGAGCAAGATAGACATGCGCACCCCAGTGAAATCGTCAGAAATAGAAATTGGGAACCCGATGTGAAAATCTTCTCCTCAACATGGAGACTAGTAGCGTTCAAGACATCAATGGATTAGCATGTCACCAGATCTAGCTATCTGGTGCTAGGTCCCTCTAAGAAAATAGCGGGACTAGAGATAAACTCACCATAAGTTGGGGCAGTTTAAATGTTAGACATCCTATTCTGCGACGTTGTCCACATGGATCCATCTTTCCAGCCATGGATGACGGAATTGCATTGGGGCAATGGTCATCGATTCCATTCCTTTCATCACTAATGAGTTAATATCCCTGCTTTTTAGAAATAAGAAACTACTTGAATTCGATCACCGCCCACCGACCGACGTAGGGGCAGGGGCAATACCAACGCAGCAATCCCGCATGGCTCCACCACTTCAACAACAATTTTCTTGCCTACAAATGTCAGGATCCCACTCCCAATTTCCCCATCTGAATTCATTCAGTAGAGAGTGATCAATGACCTCATATGTAGATACAAGGAGTAGGGGATTATCCCAACTTAGGATGTGGCCCACTAGGATCTTAAGACATTTGTGCATCGCCACAATCGCCACCCCCAAGGGTCGTGCAGGGACCCACTTCTCCACACTCCAACATACAATCGATTCAAGAGCCTCTCCCTGGAAAGCCTTGATGACTCACTCCCATACACCGATGACGTTAGAGATGTGAGGCATGGCTCGTTCAGGATCCCATTTCAGGGGCTCCAATGGAGGGATCCCACTAGGCTGTTGTAGCGCTATCGTTAGGTCCCCCAAGTCAAGGAGTAGGTAAACCATACACCTGCACGGTTGGCCTCAGTTTGGTTGACCAGATGCCAGCGTTAGGCATAGGTCGAGGTGGACTCCTTCCAAGGGGCATCCACATCATCAACTATTGTGGCTCAATCCACCATCAGCATATATCATCTACCCCTTGTGTATGCTGAGCAGGGGAACTTGTATACCCAACCCGGATCGAGGCCCCAACCACCCCACGGGCAGGATGGGTCGACTCTCCCAACTGCCGATGTAGGAAATGACGACCACCAGTACAGAGGCCCTCCTTCTACTACCACCATGGAGAACGTGGGTATTCCCCGCTTCTAGGATCGACATGGAGGTTCACCTAATTCTACCTTCATTCTAAATGAGGGACCTCCCCATGATGGTGACACCCAGTATGGAAGCCTCTTCTGTGCTCATTACATCGTGTATGGAGTCATACCTCCTGCCACAGTCCACCGGTGTGGGGACATTGTACATCCGGTCAATCTATAGTGTGGAGACCCTCCCCATGTTCTTATAATAGCCGGTGAAATTCCTCCTCACCTCAGAAAGCAGAGGGGTGAAGGCCAGCCTAGCTTCACTTGCACCCTACATAGAGTCCCAACCCATGTTCGGCTCAACTAGTACAAGGACCTTCCTCATAATGATGTCGCTAGGGGAAACAAGAATGGGGGTCATACCTGCGCACCTATGGGATCGATCGGAGGTCTTACCTACTCCAGAAAATCCCACAGAGGTTCTCCCCAAATCCCCATTTATATTTTTCCCAGTGCTCCTCACACCCTGGCTTGCTCAAGTGGAAGCCCTCTATGCCCCAGCACCAGTACGACCAAAGGTCCTCCTCATACTGAGAATATACCCTTCCCTAAAGAACCATCCCGAGGTAGGAGGGTGAGTCGTCGCCACCATAAAAGGAACACTAAGAATATTCGTACTGTGATTAAACCGGTTTTCTTCTTTGATTCTGAATCCGAATATGACTCAATGATGGAATCCTATCACAGGTCCTCCATGTCAAGGGTCAGGGTAGGAACAAGGTGAATCATCCTAGAACACCTAGAATGTGAGTTTAATCAGATTCCCACAACCATCCATAGGTATATCCAGGAAGAAGAAAATTTGGCAACCATGCCAGTTACAGTCGCACAATCACCACTGTCATCTCTGGAGGCACTCTCTACCATGACTAGAGATCACAAAGAGCTATTCTAGGGACCAATGGTGGACGATATGTAGTGTGGTCTATCACTAGAAGCCCTATTGCATGCACCATGAACTACGTCAGTCAGCTCGTCCTACCACAATGTGTTGGCTAAGTCACTACACTCTACAGAGGACAGCCTGGGATGTGGTGGTTTGTTGGCTCGCTCACTGTACTCTCCATCGTCTAGCCTACTATCCCAAAGGTCAACTTTAGTATCGCTACCGGTTCCTCAGCCGCCTCTAGTAGAAAAGTGGGGTAATGAAGGGCCAGACCCTGAATCCGAGCCAAGGAGCTTATGGAATATCATCACAGCAGACCACTTCCCTAAGACGTTTTGGCATGTGGCTACATTGAATTTCTGCACGCCAGAATCCCTCACCCACAAGGAAGTTAAGTGTTTTTGTCAAACCCTATAGGTGAAGCACTTCCACCTTCATCACCAGCGAGTGTATTATCCGAATATCCCAGTGCATTTTGAAGACATTAGCGAGCAATAACGTCTGGATGATCTGTCTGCACTCCTTGGGGCTCAGCGCCCTTGGTCGCTAGGTCATCATAAGGCCCAACATCAATGATGTGTCCAAAGTTTCATGGTACACTACAAGATTATCAGAGAGGCTTCCCCTCATGTATAGATATGTGGTTGGGGGTAATATGCTTCCCTCCTCTTCAATATGATCTGGAAGCAGCCCGAATTTCCAGGTGATATCGAGGACATTCCCCCGGGTAGAGCTGTGGTCAACATGGCTAGCCTATCGGAAGAGGATAATGGGCTAGAACTCCTTGACGGGGACCTCCACCACAAAAGTGTGCCACAATTATTGGATCATTAGGGAGGGTTACTCGCCAAAAGAGGTGTCTGCTGGGTTTCCCTACACCCATCGAGGCATTATTCTTTAGCCAGAATAATGGTAAGGGTAAAGATCATATTGGAGCTATCAAGTCCTCCGACCCATCTGGCTTAGTGTAGAAGATGGAGGAAGACCCTGAAAAAGATGTGTTGCATCAGTAACATTCTGAATAGATGAAGTTGGTCGAAGACCTCCTCGTTGAACGCGATGCAGATCGCCGGCTAGACTACGGTGATTCTTGTCTAGGGTTGCAGGGGTAGGCACAACTTCCCCTTAGTGAATTGCCTCCAGTTGACCCAGACCATCCTGCCCATGAAGATAGAGAAGATGCTGGAGCATATGGAAAGATTGCACAGTACATATCTCCAAATCCTCCTAAACGGCATAACAACCCTCGGGAACCAGCTCAGGCTCTCCCAACTTCCCCACGGGTCATTCCGCGAGCCACCCCACGAGTCGTTGGGCCATCTTATCTTGTTAGAGAATCCGCCAACACACTGGTGGTCAGGGAACCCCATCATGATATGAACCCCCACCTATATGATCCAATAGGGGCAATTATTTCCCATATCAAGGTATTAGAGATGTGACAGGTGGCGCTCTCGCTCGATGACAAGCGTTATTCAGTGTGGGTGGATGATATGCCAGCACCCTAATGTTTTGGGAATCCAGAATTTTCCCCCTTCAACATGATAGGGGACCCACCACAGCACTTGGCCCACTTTACCTCATGGTGTGGACCCATGTTGGGAACTCCGGCGCAACAAGAGGATTCCACGCTTCGATGTTTTCTACATACATTGGCACGGTCAGCTTTTATCGAGTATGTCCAGCTACCCATCAGATTAGTAACCATCTAGGAGGACCTCCATAGGAAATTCATATACTTATTCAGTTCCACCACACATAAGATAAGTATTGCATACCTCTTCAAGTGAAAGCAGAGGCCTGATTAGCATGTCGCCGACTTTGTTGCCTAGTGGAAAGAACTCATGTATTCTCTTGACATTCCACTGACTGAAGAGAAATTACTGAATATTTGGGTAGGGAATTTCAAGATGGAGCTGGACCCCTCTCTGATCAACCATAACTATCCCAGGGAATTCTGTGACTTCTCTGATAAGGCCCAATGCTTAGAGGAATCCATACACCAGGCCAAGCAAGCATGTCAGTTGCCTCATGTGATCCCCATAAGAAGGGCTGCTAGGGCTGAGCCTACTACAGTGGCCCAAATAGAGGCCCCCGATTGATTATATTTTTTCCATTGGAGCTATCACCACAGCCTCACAGAGGCCCCCTACCTTAGGCGCAGCCATTGGCCCAGCAGCGCCCACCCCAGAATTGCCAGGTGCCCCAACACAATGTGTCACCCCTACCCAGGCGAGATAACCAAGATCCACCTCCATGATAGGGTCCTCCAGCCCCCCATCAGGTTCAACCTCATAGGGCCCCTTTCCAGATAATAGAAACTAGACCTACGCATTCAACAACACACAGGTCCCCTATTACTTCTTTAGTGCCTTGGAGCAGGGGATTCTACATTTTCTTGAGTGTAGAAGACATGAAGAGGAAAACCACACTGATCACCCTAATTACTACCACTACCACTAGATCTAGGGGCACACTCTCAAGAAGTGTTTTTTGTTCAAAGGATGGATTCAAGAATAGGTAAATAACAACATAGTTCGTTTAGGCCTGGGTCCGGCACATGTGGCATGCATCTTCATGAGGCCAGACAGCAGCAGCAACTGTTAGGGCAAGTGGCATCAGGGTTCTAGTCATAGATTCCTGAAGTATAATTACTGGATGGTTTGTAAAATAGTCTCCCATTCCCATTCTATCATCCGAGCATGCCTAAATTGCCCAGAGCCTTTAGAAGATGTGGCCACCAGTTCTGCATCGTTGTCTTAGCCGACCACTTACTAGAAGAGAAATCATTGGTGACACAAGGGAAAGCTGAGTCCCCCATAAAATGCCATTGTCATCCCATACTCTTGGTGACTTCATGACAATAGATATGGGAATCCCTCCTAGAATCCATCCCATAGTGCATGAATCTTTGATTGACGGTCAAGGGTGCACCTCGGTTAACATCGTAGAGCTGGTAACTCCGTACATGATTCCGGACGATGAGGAGCGCCCGGAAGATCATACCAACATCCCCAATCATCATAAGTGTCGACGGATACATGGAAACATGGGCCGTTCGAGTGCCATGGTCAGCACTTCCATCTAGGATGTGCTTGCTACAGAAACCAGGCAACAAGCTTAGAGCAGAGCTCAGCATGTGCAACCTTCTCATCTGATGGAAACAGGCCCACCTTCGCCACCATTCATGCTAATGGACCAGGTGGAGACACCCCTACAACACCATGACGAACCAAGTCCTGATACAGGCCAGTCTTAGTCATCTGGACCTCATCTGGTAGTCACTCCATAGGCTTCGACTAATGAGCAGCAGGATATACCAAGCACCAGTCAGTCGCCAGTCTAGCAAGCAGGGACTACCATTCCTACTATCCTAGAGTAGCCTCCTGCAAGTAGAAGTTCCCACCTGGCATAGATGTACGATGTTATTAAGCATCATTCTAGTATTCCAGCAATTCTCTCCATCCTTGAGGTTCTTCTCCTGTCGTCAGATATGCGTGAGGCCCTCACGGAGGCTTTAGGAAGCCCCCTCAAGTTTGATACGGAAGTAGCATCCACAGAAGCCTTTCATGGTGATTCCGTTGAGAATGATAAATTCTTGGCCATTATCTCATTATCAGAAGAGATTAAGGCTCTCCCATATAGGGAAAAATTCACCCACAGTACATCACCGAAAATTTTAATGGTGTGGAGGTTCGTTGATGTCTTTTCGACACGGGCTCTAGAATTAATCTAATCCCGACTCAGACCCTGCGAAAGATGGGATTGTTTGAAGATGGTATAAGTCCCTCTGACCAATGAATCCAAGGTTATGGAAGGACAGAATAGACACCAGTCATTAAGATCTACTTGATTATCCAATTTACTGTCCTAGTTTCCAGCACCGAATTTATGGTAGTCTCCCAGGACATCGCCTACAACGTGTGGATGGAAAGGTCGTGGCTCCACCTGCATGTGTCGGTTCCCTCATAATATCATCAATGTCTACCATGCCACGGCTACGACCGAACCATGGATTGGTCTAGATGATGCCTACTTATTTCCAATCCACCGATAGGAGACCAAAACCCTAGACATGGGACAATGAATAATTGTGTATGGGACTAGGGGGGAACACATTTCTATGTCTATGTGACGGTGGAAAATCCCCTCAGACTCTTATACAAATCAGGATCAGGTGTTACCGGAGCCTCATACCCTCATAAGGTATCGGGATGTCCCCCCCACTCCCCATGGCGATGACAATATGTCATATTTGATTGTTCTACTAGGCTGGAATTAACCAGAACAAGCCAACACGCCATTATTGCTTTGATATCACCATGTGTGGCTCCTTGGGCTGAAGGAAAGATGGAATCGAATCAATATCCTTCATCGCTATGGTTGCGGCAGCACAGGGGTCCTCCGATGCAGTGACCCCTATCGCTCAGGCTGGTACCAGCCCCCCATCGGGATCTGCGAACTCAGAAGCAATTCTTCTTGCTGATGATTCCCCCACTGCATGTGAAGAAGAAGATTTAGAGGATTCTCTCCTACCTTTGAAGATGGCGTCTCTTCCACAGTCGACGAGTTGGTACAGGTGAGCCTCGGTAGCGAGGTAGACCTGAGACTCACATTGATTAGTTCCGCCATGTCCCTTGAGGAGCATCAGTAGTACATAGACTTCCTAAAACAACACCACAATGTATTAACCTAGATATAGGATGAGATTCCAGGACTAGATCTTTATGTAGACATCCACCACCTCGGTCTCCCTTCAAATCATCACGGGTTCAAGAAGCCTCCCAAAAAGATGCTCCCTTATCCCGGTGCCATGGTACAGGCAGAAGTGGATAAGCTCATCAGAGCCAAGTTTGTTAAAGAGGTCCAGTACCGCAAATGGCTGGATAATATTGTGCTAGTAAGGAATAAGAATGGACAGATCAGGGTCTGCATCGACTTTCGGAATCTCAACTGTTATTGTCTGAAGGATTATTTTCCCATTCCTGTGACAGAGTTGTTGATCGATTCTACAGTTGGATTCCAAGTCCTCCCCTTCATGGATGGGGGCTTCAGGTAAAACCAGATCTGAATGGCTCCCGAGGACGAGGATTTCACAGCCTTCAGGGAACCACAAGGTACTTTCTGTTACCAAGTTATGCCCTTCGGTTTAAAGAATGCAGGTTCCACCTACCAGAGGGCTATGCATCGTATATTTAAGTAATTCCTTGGAATGTTGTTTGAATTCTATGTTGATGATCTCGTGGTCAAATATCCCCAGTTTCAGGACTATCTTAAAGACCTTGAGAAATTTTTCAGCTTCCTCTGTTTTCGTCACCTGAAGATGAACCCATTGAAGTGTGCCTTTGGGGTCACCTCTAGAATTTTTATTGCATTTGTTTTCTGATACAAGGGCATTGAGATCTACCCAGATAAGATAAATGAAATTATCCAGATGTCACCTCCGAGATACCTTTGAGAGATTTTGGGTTTCTAAGGCCACTTAGCCAACATATGCCTACTCATTGCGAATCTAGCCGGCATGTGTAATACCTTTTCTCATCTCATGAAGAAAGGCACACTATATGAGTGGGATGAAGAATATCAAAATTCATTCAAGGAAATCAAGTAGTATCTACTCCATACTCTACTCTTAATGTAACATATCTCTGATAAGCCATTGGTCTTTTATGTGGCCACCCTGGAATGATCTCTTGGTTCCCTTCTCGCCCAGATGAACAATGAGGGGATGGAGAACATCCTTTATTACCTCTGCTGCATTATCCTCGATACAGAGACCAGATAATCCCCCGTTGAGAAGTGTTTTTTGGCACTAGTATTTGTAGTACATAAATTATGACATTACCTATAACACCAGAAGGTATAGCTGGTGTCCCGGGTAGATCTGCTGAAGTACATCTTGAATCGTCCCATATTGACAGGCTATATTGCTCGGTGGGCAGTAATTCTAAAAGAGTTCCATATTAGTTTTGTCCCTCAATAATCTAGTAATGGGAAAGAATTGGTGGATTTTCTTGCTCCCAATCTGGATACTACTGACCAATCCTTGAATTTTTATTTCCTCGATGAGGTGATCATCTTGGTGGACCAACCCATGTCGTGCTGGCAGATGCACTTCAATGGTGCTTCCTGAAGCCCAACCGGTAGGAAGCACAATGGCCCCAGGCTCAACAGAGTAGGCCTGGGTATCGTGTTTATTACACCATCACAAGTCATCTATCCATACACATTCTTGTTTTCAGAAGAATACACCAACAAAGAAGCAGAGTTTGAGGCTCTCATCACGGGCCTCAAGCTGGCTCTCAGGATCGACACACCCCATTAGCATGTGATAGGGGACTCTGAACTTGTCCTCAAGAAAATCAATGGTGACTATATCGTCAAAAATATAGAGCTCATACCATTGTTGGAGAACACTCTCCAGCAAATGGCCTAGTTCCCATCTCATCCAGAGGTTACCCATGTCCCTTGGTCACAGAATAGTAGGGAATACGCCTTGGCAGGCCTAGCTGCATCACTTACAGAGCCTAAGCAAGATGATCTAATTATCCATGTGGCACACTAGAGATTAATTTCTCCTGTTGATCTAGATAATTATGATAGCCCATAGGAAAACTAGCTTACCACTGGCACGTCCCCATAAGGACCCTCAGGTCCCTAGGACACAGTGATTGGTGTAACTCTTGATTGGAGGATACCCTTGGTTGAATTCCCCCAACATGGTAATCTCCTGGAAGATTAGGCCGAGTGCGAGAAAATATGACTCTGCATATTACATTTTACCCTCTAATGTGGTCCTATAATTGCACAGATCCTCTATATGTTTGGATTTGATGGTATTCTCTTCTGTTGCATCCAAGAAGTAGAGATTTCTCATGTCATGTTGGAGGTTCATGTTGATTCCTATAGGGCCCACCAGACTGGGCCAAAGTTGTCTCATTATATCCAAAGATTGTGGTACTTATGTCCCTCTATGATACATGGCAGCATCGAGTTCATCAAAATATGCCATGTGTGCCAGATTCATGCTAACTTCAAGCATCGACCTCCAAAACCTCTTCACTGCACCAAGTACTCTTATCCATTTTCAGTGTGGGGACTCGATGTCGTGGGACCATATCAACCAGCAACAGCTCACCAGTGTTGGTTCATCCAGACCATTACGAATTTCTTTTCTATGTGGAAAGAAGTGGTTCCGCTCAAGGAGGTAAAGCCATGTTCCATCGTTGACTTTGTGAGGTCCAATATCATCTACCAATTTGGAGTCCCTCGGGTTTTCCTCACCGATAAGACATCAACTTCTGAGTATCTAAGCTGAAGAAATTTTATTCCAAGTACAAAATTCGTTCTTACCATACCTCCCACTACCACTCACAAGAAAATGGATAGATCGAGGCATTCAACAAGACCCTCCCTAACAATTTTGAGAAAATGGTTTTGTAGAACAAGAAGAGTTGGAAGGAAAATCTCCCCAATACCATATGGGCTTATCGGACAATGATTCGTAATTCCACCAAGGTGGCCCCATATTCCCTGGTGTACAGAACTGTGGTTTTCCTACCCATCGAGATTCAGTTCCCTTCGCTATGTACAATGGTCTGTGACCAGCAGGCGCCAAATAAGGTTGCTGAAATCCGTCTGGCAGAATTGGAAGCACTTGAAGAGAATAGGCATTGTACCCTACACAATCTAGAAAGGAATCAAAATAAGATAGCTAGATCCTTCAACAAAAAGGTTCACCTCATCTCTTTCTTGCAAGGTGATTTGGTATTGGCCTTCAGGACACCAATGATACTAGGTAGAAAACCACCCAAGTTGGATCCCAAATGGGAAAGACCATTCATTGTTCATAAGGTTTACACCAATAGTGCGTACTAAATGGTAACCATGGATGGTGAGCGTATAACTCCTCCCACCAATTCCATGTTCCTCAAGAAATACTTTTCCTAAGCCAGTGGGTCTGGCATTACCCTAAACTATTTGGTCCCACACAACCCTAAACGGCCTGGTCCTACATGACCTTAAACTGTAAAATGTCCCGCATGACATTAAAATGTATGTTGTCCAACAAAATGTTAAATTTCACCCTTAGAAATATGTAAGGCTTTATTCCCATTCATATGGGATATGTATGAACGCTTAAACGTTTTGTCTTGAGTCCAGCCCCCAAAATCCTTTCATTGACTATCACCCCCCTGGGGGTAAACCTCTTAGAGGATCCTTAACACAACGTAGTGATGGATTCATTGGTCCCGCTCATGTCAGGATTATGATGATGGCACCCTGGGATCCCTCCCAATTCTTCTAGTCTCCCACGTCCTCACCGCACGATCTTTAACTACATGGGCTTTAAGAACTATGTACGGCTTCATTCCCATCTTCATGGGATACGTAGGAACACACAAATATTTTGTCTGTTGGCCCCCCCAAACATCGGAATCCTCCCTTGGGTCAAAACACATGGTATGGTACTAGATTTTTCCCTAATTCACATCAAGCTCATCTCAATCCCACTATACATCATGCACCCTAGATATTTCCATCACTTTCACCACCCTGCATGATGTTAAAATGCATGGGCACAACTATACTTCACCCACTCATTTGATTAGGACTCCATTATCTTTCACATAAACAAGTAAACCTGAGTGGAATAGATTATCAGCCCATGAGACCCCCTACCACTTCAGGCCAACTCCCTCGAGGATGTTGAGAAATAAAATTGATACAAGTTCCATGGTGTGAATACGGTCAGCAGTTGACGCTCAATTGTTTTCCCTAGCCTCCGGTAACGCAAAGAGGTAAGTTGTGTTGTGAATATTGTCTAATGTTTTCCTCTGTCATCATTTCCATTTTGAAAACTACGAGTCTACGGTCCGAGCACTATGAATTTAAACTAAGACCACAATTGTCCTCACTGCAAGATGTTAAACTACAATCTGACCGTAACAATCTGTCTATGGCCCAATCCTGGGACCCTATCCCAAGCTCTCACTTATGGTTGTATTGTGGGGTATGGGATTGTGTCTTCATTCATTTCAGGTTACTCATCGTACCATACACAACCTACATTGGGGTATCACAACCTTATTTATGTCCTCACCTCACAACCTTAAAACTACATGGCCTTTAAGAACTACGTACGGCTTGATTCCCATCATCATGGGATATTTAGGAATTCCCATACATTTCATCCATTGGCCCAGGTCCATCTTGTAGAGATATATATTTTATCTAGGCTCTTTGTCCTATATTCTTCCATGAGAGGGATATATGGTGTGGTTTGAGATTATGTCCTCATTCATGTCGGGTTTGTAACAACCACACCGTGCACCTCTTTCTCCCGAGAGTTCTCATTATCTTTGTTCTATACTCATCTTTTCAAATTTGCTTCTCACAAGTTGAGCCCCTCGACCCTCTACGGTAAATCACCGATGTGCCTAAGAGTACTCTGGTTAAATGCCTGGAGTGTACGACTTTTCCCGAACATGTTCCAACCCACCTTCCAAGCTTCATGTTCCCCATTATTAGGGATTTCTTCATCTTTCACATCAGAAGGGACCCCCAAATGGCATGGATGCTCGGAACAAGGGACCTCATACCATTGCAGGACAATGTCCTTGAGGGTTTCAAACAAAAAATTGATACAAGTCCCACATTATGAAGATGTTCATCGATTGATGCTCATTTGTTGTTCCCATTTCAGGTCACATGATATGGATACTATGTTTGAAACATGGTCAACAATCATCCTCCATAGTCACACCAACCCCATTAAGCCCAAAATAACGGTCATGTGATTCACCTCATCATGTCTAAAGTAAAATTTTTACACTATTGGAATTATCTCTCAGTGCCCATTTTCACGGTAGGAGGACAAACCCGTGGTAAGGAAATATTTAGGGCTCCACGCTGATTTATCCCCTACATATATTCTAGGTATTTCCAAGACCTTTTCCACCCTTTTTTTCCACACCAATCTTGTGTCATGTGGTCTTAGGGATTGGATCATGTTTTGCACCTATTTAGAGGAGTTTTTCTTCTCTCTAGTTCGAGCTCTAAAGAACTTAAACTAAGATCACTTTATATTTACATTCGTAAGAACTATGTATAGCTATGTTCCCATTCTCATGGTTACATAGGAATACCCAGACATCCCATCTTTGGGTCCAGCTCAACTAGTGGCTATCCTCCCCTATCCCACATTCATTAACCCTTTCTATCCCCTCTTCATGATTCTTTCTACTCATAATCATGCATGGTATGATGTTAACCTTGTCCTCCTTCACGTTGGGTATGCTTTATCACGTCGTGCACATTCCCCCTTGAACCTCATCTTTCATATATATATCAGAGCCATGTGACATTAAATTCTGCTACCTAGTCCCACATGACTTTAAATTGTTTCCTCTATGTTTAACGAAGTTAAAATTCATGGTTGGTCCCATCACTTGACCCTAAACTATGACAATATCGTCCTAGACGCACGATGAAAAATAGCATTGCACCGTGACATCCTCGCTCGAGCGGGCATCATATTTGGTATTAGTCACATGCCATACCATTTTTTAATGATGACATATGTCTTGATTCCTATGGCATACCTAGATTCTCTATCATAGATCCATCTCTTCAAAAAAATCACACATTGATCCTGAAGGACAAACAAGATCTATCAAATACTGCTTCTTTCAGTGCAAGGGCCAAACCTGCACAACCTCATTATATTTGACACTGGTATCCTACTATTTCTGTCATAGAACTACGTGTGGCTTGATTTCCGTCATCATGGGATACATAGGAACTCTCATTCACCTTGCCTCGGGCCCAGCCTAACATTCTTTTTCGGCACCTAGACTTAAAACTTCACCACAGAATGCAGGGTGATCTAGACTCAAGGTCCTCATTCACTTCGGGTTTTATAATTACCTCACCATGTATCTCCTGTGTTCTCTACCACCAATTTTCTGAGCTCTAGGACCATAAACTAAGATCAATCTTTGTCCTTGCATGAATATGTTAAAATCCCTGACATCTTGTAGAACTATGTGTGGCGTGATTCCTATACTTATGGGATACGTAGGAATGCCCATACATCCTGTCTCCGGGTCCAGCCCCAGGAATCTAAAATCATGTCCCCTCTCTTTCGCTCCCTAGGCCCAAATGCTTTTGGGAACGTGTGGTGTGGAGAGTACCTCATGGGTACTCATTCATGTTGAGTTTTTCAATGGCCACGCCATGTGCCTCCCATTCCTTTTCCCTATTTGGTCTGAGTTCTATGACCTAAAACATAGAAATCCATATGGTAACGACGTGTTGGGTTTGGATACTTCGCCACCCTGCGCACAGTCCATTAAATCAATCTCCCTTAATGGTTCAACCAATGACCATTAATCTGGAAGCTTCAAACCTTGGGAACCTTGTCTTTAGAGGGAAGGGACAAGACTCCCTCCATGTAATACGTTTTATAGTTGTATTCAGAATCATTTTAACAAAGTGCCCGATGTGTGGAATTTTCATGGGGATATTCCCCTCGTTCCATGTCCAAGATTCGTGAGACCTTCATTTGGATCCTCTTCCTCCTCCATGTCTGAATGGACCCCCTTTGCAACCTGGTCTCATGCCACACTTGCTTACCTACTATCTTGGGCCAACTTCCCTAAGGACCTCAGACGACATTTGCAACATGTCCCGTGTTTCGAAAATGGTCGGCGGTTGAATGTCATTTGTCCATATCCATTCCAGGCTAACACGATATGGATACTGTGTTTCAAACATGGTCAATAGTTATCCCCTATCGTCATGACACCATCATTGTGGTCCAAATATCGAGAATCATGATTCACATATTTCCACTTTCTTATGTTCAAGTGGAATTCCAACATACTCGGCTTTACTCCTCCGCACACATAGGTACATTATATAGGTAAGTCATCGTCAATGGGACGTCATTCACCTAGAGTCCCACCACTCCTAACATGTTATTTCTTGTGCTAGGAATGTTCCATCACTACTCTTTGTTTCCCACGTCAAGAACGACTCTCGTGGGCTTAGTAGTTCTAGTAGGACGTGTACTGGCGCCGCCATGCCACACATTCCATCCTTCGTCCCGTATAATGTTAAATTGTGCCTTAAGAACTACATATGGATTGACTCCCATCTTAATGGGGTATAAAGGAACATCCAAGAACCTTGATTTGGGACCAACCTAACATTCACTATTTGTCCCTTTTTCTTTGGAGATACGTGGTGTGGTGTGGACACCTTATGCCCTCATTCACATCGGGTTTATAGCTATCGGAACACAAATCCTCCTCCCAAATTTCAAAATTCCATCTTTATATATGAAGTCAATCAATCTCCCATCATCCACAGCTTTAATTTTCTTTTGAAACTCCTTATCATCAGTCTGATAACTTTTTAACCTTTCTAGTAAATATGTATTGGCAACCAATTGAAAATGTATTGATATTTTACCATCCATGATTATTCCCATATCCACATTTACTATATCCATGAACATAGAATCTCTTTCAACTCTCATCTTGTTCAAAAATCCATGACCCTTTCTATTCAAAGCATCTTCCTCCTTATTTTCCTTCCCCAGGTGGTAGTGTATAGTGTATTCATAATCCTTGAGTAGTTTAAGCCGTCATATTAGCCTCATGTTGAGTTCTTTTTGTGAGAAAATATACTTAAAACTCTTGTGATTAGTATATATCTCACATTTTTCACCATAGAGATAATTTCTCTATATCTTCAGAGAAAATATTATAGTAGATAACTCAAGATCATGAGTAGGATAGTTTTTTTCATGAATTTTTAGCTTCCATAATGCATAAGCAATAACTTTATCATTCTGCATAAGTACACAACCAAGTCCTTTCATGGAATCATCACTATAAATAACAAACCCATCATTCCCTAATGGTAGAGTCAAGATAGGAGCATTGAATAATCTTATCTTCAGTTCTTCAAAACATTCCTCACACTCTATTTTCTAAAAAAATTTATCCCCTTTATGTGTGAACTTGGTTAATGTGTTAGCCAATCAGACAAAAGTCTAGATGAAATTTTGATAATAACATGCTAAACCAATAAAACTGCGTAACTCAGTTATACTCATTGGTGCTATCCATTCTTGTATTTCTCTTGTCTTAGAAAGATCAACCTAGATTACATCCTTAGAGACAATATGGACAATAAAATGAATCTCCTGAATCCAGAATTCAAACTTTCCAAACATCCCATATAATTCATTTCTTCTAAGAGTCTTTAGAATATTGCGCAAGTGATTTTCATGATCTTTATAAATTTTGGAGTGAACCCAGATATCATCAATAAATACCACTACAAAGTCATCAATATATTCCTTGAAAACTCTATTCATTAGATCCATGAAGACAAAGGGTGCATTAGTCAGTCCAACAGGCATTACTGTAAACTCATAATGCTCATACCTAGTTCGAAATACTGTCTTTAGAATGTCTTCCTTTTTCATGCACAACTGATGGTATTCATATCAAAGGTCAATATTTGAAAAATATTGAGCTCCATGAAGTTGATCAAATAAATCTTCAATTCTAGGTAGGGGAAACATGTTATTTATTATTATAGCATTAATCTCCCTATAGTCAATGAAAAACCTCATATATCCATCTTTCTTATTAACAAAAAAGAATAGGGGATCCCCATGGAGAAACACTCAGGCGAATAAATCATTTATTACTCAATTACTCATGTTTTTTATTTAGTTCCACTTATTCCATAGTGGCGATTCAATAAGTGGACATTGATATGGGACTTGAACCAAGAATTAAATTAATGGAAAACTCAATTCCTCATTCTGGAGGATGTCCAGGTAAATCCTCTAGAAACACATCAACATATTCTTGCAGAATAGGTACGTCCTCTATTTGAACATTCATTTCCCCGCCCATAGTTGTTTCACTCTCTTCCCCAAAAAATTATTAAATATTTTCTCTAAGGAACTTATCCATTGCTCAGCTACAAATGGATTTATAGTACCAATGAATGTTGGTGGTTGTTTCCTCATGAAGTGGTCTAACATTGATCCTATGTGTAGTGGATCGGGGTGCTTCATACAGGTAAGGTTATTATTCATAACCTAAGTGAGTTGTCCCAATATGGTTATAAGTTGTTCAGCACCAGTTGCATCACTAACACCACTATAATTATCTTGAGTAAGGAGGTAAATCCCTAAATGGATTACATGCATTGATATGGTTTCCATTCCTTCTACTAGGCTCTATTTATAAACAATGTCATTCACTAGATTAGTTTATGAATCACAATACATAATTCCAAACTAGTAAAATACCTAACATAAATTGAACAGTTTACGCATATAATTCATAATCATAAAAAATGTTTTCTTTGAGGAAGTATTTACTCATAAATCCTTTATAATGGTTTGTAAAGAAAATGTGAATTATCCTAAGCATATCCCCTAGGAGTGACGTAACCAAGAGTGCAGCAAGGCACGTTGTCATGTACCATGATACCCCGCGTCAAGCCTCAAACTACTTGTTAGAGTTTTCACTCCTAGGTACATTTGTTCTAGATCCACCTTTACCTTCTCATATCCAAAAAAGGAATTATTTCTCAGAAAGTACACAAAATTTCTACATTATGAAAATTATAGGAAGTTCTTCTATACTAGTCCTCAAATTCTATCTTAGGGTAATGTTCTCTAATCATATTTTTTCTAAATACAGCTTTCAAGGATTGTACTAAACTTCCTCTAATACCAACTATAACACCCTGACCCCAGTTACCTAGAGTCGGTGCATTATTATATAACATTGGCATGATAGAAGGAATCATTTCCCAAAATATGGATCAGTTTAGTAGCCATGGATGAACTAGATACATACATAAGTTCTATATTACATTATGAATTAAAAAACAACATTTTGTCTCTATATAACACACTCATATCCATTAGCATATCCCCATTAGTCAGTCATAATATACTTCTTCACATCCTGGGAAAAATAAAATTTATGAAAGGGATGATATCATATGCTCAGTAATGATAACAATATAGCTAAAACAATCATAAATAAGAATAAATATTTAAGGTAATGTATAAGAATAAAACACAAGACTTTAAAACTTAAACTTCAGCATAATATGGAAAAGATAAACCAAATAATTCCATTTAGTTATTCACATGGATATTCTACTAGTCTAATAATCACATGTAATATCAATTTCCAATTTCATTATGATTGAATGCATAATGCAAGACATCATAACCACATATTCAAGGCCTCGTGCCAAGACTACAAATAATATTTTGTCAAGGCCTAGTGCCAAGACACTAGTCTATCTCATGAGACCTACCGATGCATCGAGGAGCTATAGCAGGCTCCACCTGTAACTTACTAAGTCCAATGAATTCCTCATATCAAAAGGTTGAAACATAACATAAACATTCATATTAAAACTAGCATATTAAATGTTAATACTTTAACCATAAACCATTAATGGTATAAAAATAACACATCCACAGTCAAACATATCACAAAGCTTTCAATATAATATGGAATATTGTATCATAATAAATCAGTTTCAAACAAGTGTAAAATCCATCAAAGGATGTTGACATAGATGAAATCAAAACTCTTTGAGAGGAAAATATCTTTATATTTTTAAATAATTTAAAAGTCACATAATTATAAAATAAAAAGTTTATTTTGAAAATATTCTTATAATCTTGTAACAGAAGATTTGAAAGTGTTATAATGGTAGAAAATAGTCACACCCACTATAAGTTAAAAAAAAAAATTACCTTAATTTGTCAAAAAGGTCACAAAGTACCTTGTTTGGAAAATGACTAAAAGATTCCTTTAAAAACATTTTATAAAAATTAAAATGGGGGTATAAATGAATTTAACCCATATTCTAGTAAATATTAAAAAAATGTTTTGAAATAAATTTTTAAGAAACACGGATGTGGATGACAAATAGGTCCTAGTAGATACTTACATATAAACATCCTCAGATAATAAAGTGATTGTAAAATTAACCCTTACCTTGTATTTTAACTTAGTTGAGGGTACATTAAAATCCTCTATAATTGTTAAATAATTGTTATTAAATTATAAAATAACCACGTACATAAATATTATATCATATATGGTCTTCTAATATTGTTTTTCTAATAATATTTTAGTAGTATCATTGTTTCGGGTGTTAACTAGTTCGTTTTCCTTTATATGTTTTGTTACGTAAGTCATGTTTGTAATGGATAGGATGTATTTGATTTATATAAAAATTTATATTAAGTTCTTAAACATTATTTTTAATCAAAGAATGAAAATTATTCTTGAATGGTTACGATGGGAAATGAATCTCATCGCCTTCGTGAAGACGGTAATCCATACATACGCACGAGTGACAATACCATTCTATTAGTAGTGAAATTGTATGTAATTTTTTGTTATATAATATATAAATAATAATTAACATGTTATATTTATTATTTATATCAATTATTCTCCTTATTATACCCATCCAAATAATAAAGTTTTGAATAAAAAACTACATCACGACGTGGAGACGGTAAGTCGTACGTACACATGTATGGTGACTTTGTCATTCATAGGATGGATAGAATAGTGAATATGGTTGGACCATATTTATAATAACATCAAATTATATATAATGTACTAGATTTATTATTTTGGCATGGAAACAACATAGAAAGAGGTAGTGGAAGAAGAAAAGAACTTTGAAAGAGGTGATTAAATTATTATCTCTTCTTCGTGTGCTTCCTTTTGATTTGATCAAAAGGGATCCTTAGGTTAGCTTTATGATCAAAGTAAGGAATCTAATATTAATTTAGGGTATTTGGTAGGATATTTTAGTAGATTTTGGCCGAGAATAATGGATTTGTAGGTGTGAAATTAAGAGAAGGGGGAGTACCTTTTTATAAGAGATGTGAGGATCACTTTAGGAAATGCTTGAAATATTATTTTATTATACAATCATATTCATTTTATAATGGCTCCAAAATGATTTATTTAGAGGATAAGGTGATTCTGTGTCTAAAACCTCTCAACCAATAGGTTATAGACAGGTTTAGGTCACCAAATTAACCTTATCTTTTAGATTTAACACTTATTTAAATAGTTTAACTTTTTCCATGCATTATTGTATTATTATAATAAATGGTTAATAAACATACAATAAAAATCCAAGAGAACCCCAAGTGGTTCATATAGATATATATAACCTTATATAAGTCCTTTTATTGATCCTTATTTTTTTAGTAATATTATATAAATTAATAATACAGAATTTGTTTTAAAAACTCTTATAACAATTTTGACACTATTTAGTATTTGGTTTTTGTGAAAGTCATAAAAACTTTATAACTTAGAAAAAAAATTATTTAATAAACCCTAAAAAGTCATATTAACCTAGAAAATTCTTTGAATACATAAAAATTCTCAATTTACAATTATTTCAATATTTATAATATCAATTATTTTTATCCTTTAATAATAAGGTTATTATTGCATCATTATTGTGTTGTAACTAAATTTAATTATTTAATGTCTAAAATTTATAAATAAAATAAAAATCTGTAGAAAATATTTTAAGACATATAATGAATATTTACAATCAAATTTATCTTATGTATAACCCTATATTAAAAATGTTTTAATTATTAAAATTGAAATTTAACACTTTTAACTCTTCTTTAAATAAAATAATAATAAATGTCATAATCAAATACAAGTGGACCAAAAGGATCATATTTTATTCATAAGGTTGGTTTTGGTTAAAATAAACTTATCCAATAGAATTATGACATGTTTTAGGGTAACTATAAAATCATTTTTTACCTTTAATTACCATATTTACTTTTAACCGTGGAAAATAAAATTCAAGGGTTATTATTCATCAAAATTTATTTTCATCCTATAGAACCGAATTTTACTTACTGATGTCGACTGTGTCTTTTGGATTTTTGAAATTCAATTCATAGAAGTGGTAAAGTTTTGTTTTATGCGAATTTTCAAATGAGCCTAGAAGGTGGGTAAAAGACATAAAAAATTCAATAATATTTTATATATCTAATTTTATTATAAAATGACTCCAATGAATTAAATTGAAGTTATATAGGTATTATGTATCTATTTTGAACTAAAATAAATTTAAATAAAATAAATAATTATTTAAATAAAAAGTAGGTTTTAAATAATAAAGTATTGTTTTTCACTATTCATCAAAAATTGAAAGATTTCAGAAAAATACAAAAAATTCACCCTAAGCTAATTTTGATATTCCGAATCCAAAAATGAATTCCATTTTGAAAATTAAAATTAATAAAATTTCTAAAAGTGGTTATTTCTATTCATAACGGCTAGTTTGATTGGTCATGGTGTGCTGGAACTCGAAGTTGTGTACAGCGCAAGCTATTTCATTATTCAAAGAGAAACATATAGTGGAAGCTTAGGGTGTTACAATTTTTCAGATTTAAATATATTATTATTATTATTATTATTATATGTATGTCATCATTTATAATACCAATAATTAATTATATTAAAATGTAATTAATGATAATTTATATAGAATATATCAATATATATATTCATTTTATAATAAATATTATATATATGTGTATGTAATTTATAATATTCATTTATAAGTTATAATTTGAATATAAAAAATAATGAATAGAATATATTTTTAAATACCATTAATAGTAAATTAAATATTTATATTTTAATTAGAAAAATGTATTGAAAATATTTTGTGTTTAAATACAATATAGATATACTATTTATAAATATTACTATACATTTTCAAATTGGGGGTGGGGAAGATTATTTTCCCTTGTTCGTGCATGTGGGCGTAGGTGATGTGGCACCATGCACTATGACTAGATGTGGAGATGAGGTGTGAGACCATGGTGCCGTGACACACCCCCACTAAAACCCCTCTCATGTTAACATTGGAGATAAAAGTGATCCCTGATGCCCAACTCTAATAGGTCACAGGTGGGAAACAAGCACTAATGGTATCTATAAAAAGTATGGGAATCATTACCCTCATAGTTCTCAAGAAAATATAACCAATCCACCAATCAACTCTATATAAATATAATTAAGAGATAACATTCCCAATCCCAACTGAAACCACATGAAACAAACATAATACAACCAGGTATAATGCAATAACGAACTCCTAATATCCATTATAGATACTCGAATAACAAAATTCTCATTCTCCCATGAGTTATCCTATAAAACAACTCAAAAAACATTATATAGGGGTGATCACTTAGGAAAACTTAACAGGATCATATTTCAAAAGAAAATCAAAATCCATGTAAAATCAAAGTGCTGAGATAGACATGTGTGGAAACAACTAAGTAACATAAATTTGGAAACAAGAATAAGGTTGAGGAACCATTCATAGATGAAGGGAAAAAATTACCATGTCCAACAACTCCACCAGCAACAACCATAATACATGGGTATTCTATCATAATAAATAAACATCCACATACCTTGAAACCATCACCCCAATATAAAATATAATAGTCATAAATCCTTGAGGGAATATATCATCAAAAATATTATAAGGAAGAAAAGGGCCTAGAAAATTTCTACCATTCTTACCTATCAATATAGAGGCCCTTACAACTCAAATAGGTAATGATTCAGTAGGAGAATCCCTCACTGACTACTCAATAATATAATAACAAAATATCAATTGTAAAGAAAATCTCCACCTTTCCATCCAACCATCATCTCAACATACCCCAAACTCATCACCATAGCCACAATTATGCCATAATTTCTAGATATTCTTCTATATAATGATCATGTAAATATAAAACATCACTATTATAACAAACTGGGTTGCGTTGATTTGACATGTCACCCAACCTAACCCATCACAGGGGCTGAAGGGTGTCTATAATCCCCAAATGATGGAAACTAGTGCACGAGCATCAAGGGAAACACATTTGGAATGATTCTTCCCTAAAATCAGAGACAATATCATAAAATTTATTTATTATAAATCCCATAGAGATTGTCTACATATTGAACATCCATATGATATCAAATAAACTAAAAAAATAAGTAAAAAAATGGAAAATTTAAAACCAATAATAATGATTCATCCCACAACACAAATAAACAACTAATGATTCATAATTCAAAGATCATGCATAACATGTTATAAAGAAAAAACTAATGAAAAATAAAAGAATAGTTGTATTGGATGATACATCAACATTCCAAAAAAAGTAGTTCAAGTTATACCATGAGAACATCAATGAAATCAGGGTTACTCTCCAAATCCCAACTTACTATTTTCATCCCAAAAGAACTACAACCAGATTAAAGGAAACCTATAACCCATGTAAAACAATTGTAACTACATACTCCCATAGAGTAGTGTGCATTAAGGGTGTGATAAAAACGGTATGGTTGTATCTCACCAAGAATTATATATATTTATTTTAATTAAACCTATGATGAATACTAGTTTGAAATATAATAGAGAAAGTAATGTTTTATATCCTATTAATATATAATAAAAAAATCATGATTTTATTTTATTAAGAATAAAATACATTTCTTTTTAAACCATTGAAAATTACATCACTTAAAAACCAAGTCATGATTCATTACCATTTTATGAAAAACCAATAAAATACCTTTTTAAATCCCCTTTTAAAACCATCCCCAAATATTCATGCATAGTCCAAAAATTCCTTTTCCATTAAATTTTATTCCAAAATAACAAATAAAATCACTTTAAAAACATTACCACCCATAGATAAATGGAAAAAAAACACAAATTGTGCCACTGGATCGAGGAGAAACAAGAAGATAAACAATAACATATTGAGTGACTCTAGAAATTATAATAAGGGGAAATAAAAATAATCTAATGGAAATTCCATATATATAACCAAAAATAAAGGAATAAATTCCTTGGGATACACCCTAGTTCCTAAGTAATATAGTCCTAAACTAATGATTAATATCCCAGATCGGCCTGTAATAACCTTTCCATCTATGTCGTACTATTGAACTAGTCTAGCCCCATAACCCTCCTAGAATCTTGAAGCTACCATGGGCACAACTCACTGGGTGAACTCAACTACATGGATTCTTACTATATCCAGAACATAAGATAAACTCGAGTTTTCACTCATCTTGGTCTATACATAGTTACCTATAATTTTAATGACCAAACAAAATGGATATTAGTAGGAAATCGAGATAACTACCAAATGATTATATAAAAAAGTACCACACATCACTTCTTACACCTTCACATGGAATATCCTCTCTCACGTTATATATCTATCATGGAAAAGATAAATATCCCATATTGGGTAAAAATATGTGGGTAAAACCATGAGAGCCTCATGAGATATAAACCCTTTACCTTTAAATTCCAAAAGGTCCTTTATATTAAATTTGAATAAGGATTCCAAGTCCTTTCCTGTCCTATAAAATATTATCACTTTTAATAATTTGAATATATAAAAGTTCACACACCTTTTAAAACTAAAAACATTCTTTAAAAAACATTGTGACTTTCCTTGAAAACCCAATGTTATTCCCAAGTCTAAAATTTATTATTGAAACCCATTTAAAGAATCCCCTTGGGATATTTCTTAATCAATTGGAATTCAAAAACATTCTCTTTAAAAAAAAGGCCTAAAATCCATAAGAAACCCTTTTATGTCAATCTTGGAATCTGAATAAACAATCTATAATTTCATTAAATAAATCTTATATACATACATTTTAACTTGAAATGGATTTATAAAGTCAAATAACTCCATGATTTGAAATAAAAAGGAATCATACAGAAACACCCACCTCAACTGGAAGGAAATCAAGCTAAAACATGTCACCTTCCATGGATAAAATTAAAACAATCAAGTAACTACCATCTATAGGTCCTATAAAATAAAAACCTTAGGTTAAAATTAACTCGAACCCCAACCCTATCCTAGATATTGAATTAGGGTTTTAAGATAAAAGGATAACCTAGGGGAAAATAATATATAGTTAGGGAGGATAGAAAAGACAATAAACCTTAAAACCACTTTAAATCTAGTGAGGAGGTATAAATTTGAAGTAGGGCTGAAATATCTCCCCCTAGGGCTCTATGAGGGTCGAATACATGTGAGGGAGAGAGAGAAGGAAGATTTAGGTTAAAAATTGATAGAGGTGTTGTGGTAATTTCACTTTTTCAGTGAATATCAATAATCCATGTTACTTTCAAAACCATACTTCATCTGGGAAATATCTATTTACTAACACACCACATAGTTTGGGATACACATTTTTTCCAAACCATGCGACAACTCTGGGGTCACCTCCACATGTAAACCAAGACACGCGATACACCAACAGACTCTATGAAAACCTTGTTCTTTATTATACACTAAAACATGATTTATTGCATAATAATCACTTAATACAAAATAGAAGATTGAGAGGTATAGTGTCTTTGTGGATTAGGATCATTACATAACAAGTTAAAACATGAAATACAATATCTTTATTAAAAACTTCGTTTACCATACCACTACATTCCCTCATAATTAGTATTGCATGGGATAACCTGAGGACATGCCTAAAAAAGGGTGAGCTATAAATCCCAGTAAGGGAATAAAAATAGAATAAAATGAGGAATACAATACATGTTAGAAAATAGTAATATCAATGGTTCACAAGAGAAACATCAACATAAAGGCATGATAAATCATGATAATCATAACATGGAAAGGTGGCAACAACACTTAACATGGAATTTAGCATGAGCCAAGTCTCATTGCACATAGATCATGAGTAAACCCTCATTGCACATGAAGCATGAGTAAACCCTTATTGAACTTGAATTATCATGATTCAACATTCATTGCAGATTAATTATCATGATACTATACTTTACCCAATGCATTAGAGCACTATCAGGGCACACCCTTCTTAAACATTTCATTTCATGCAAAAGTGTGCCACATAGATCATATAACACGGAATCAATCAACATAATAAGTTATTCCATGATTAAGTAATTTGGAATTAAAACATGAAATTACCATTCAATATTTATATGTTCATAAAGTTGAATACCCTTGATAGAGACATCGGTATGGTATTCACTACACAATGATCTTGGCTTGGAAAAATGTGGTGCAATTTCAATAGCATAATAGTGTGACATAAGGATTCATGAAAATGGTTGATGAGAAATAAATGGGTTTATCATAATATGTACATGAAAGGGAAAGTAATGGTGTCTTATAGATACATGTCCCAACAAATTAAATGGAATTTAGATGCATAATAAAAAAATACTTGGATGTAAAATAGGAGAGAGAAATCTCTCACATAATTTCGGCATGGTAACGGGTGTACATGGGAAGAATTAATGAGAGATAAATGGGGATCCCATCATCCAAACATAAATAGGGCAGTATGGGAGAGGTTTTAAATCATACCCCAACATTTATAATTGAAAATAAAAGGGAACACCAATATTAAGAATCTTGGATAAAAGGAGAAAGGAAGGAATCCCTTACTTGGAAGTGTGATCCCAAAAGCTTGGGAGAGGCTTGAGAGAGGCTTATTGGGAGCTTGGGGAACCTTTTAAGGATTATAGATATAGGAGGGAAGGGGTTTGTCGAACTCCAAAGGCTTTGAGTGAAGAGGAAGTGGGATCTTGGGTGGTTTTATATGGGAAAGGAGAAAGAATTCTTTATTATTTAGGTTTGGTACATCTCACATTAAACTAATAAAAACCACAAACCAACCCATGGTTTCTACCCATGTTTTATCCCAAATGGTAGTGTAAAACAATATTTTATAAGGCCAATGGCCGAAATTCTTAAAATAATAGGGTTTCTTATGTGGAGGTGAGTCACACTCTCAAGGAAAACTATTTAAAAAGGCAAAATGTTTTATAAGCCTACAAGGGTCCACTAAAGCTTTGTAAAATAAATAAAAAAAACACAAAATTACATTATTTTAATGTTAAAACATATATTTGCTGAAAATTATTCTTATATTATTTTATTATATCACTATTGGGTCATTATGATGTCATAAAACACATTATAAATTTAAATGGTATTTAATTTTTACCCAAATATTTGACTGTCTCATAAAATTATGAAAAATTCACCATTGGATAATTTCAACATCCTGATTCCAAAAATAATATTTATTTTATCTAAATAATTTTCTAAATATGTGAATTTTTTATTTTAAAATAAAAACTGACATTTATCAAAAATTCATGGGTTTTGAAAAAAAAAACTTTCAAACCTTACTAAAAATTACAATTGCATTCATAAAATTATAAGATAATTTATATTTAATAAAAATTAATTTAATAATAATAATAATAATTTATTAAAATATTATTTAATTCAAAAATCCATTAATTCATAAAAATAGAATTCTTATTTGAATATTAACTAAAAAACTATTTGTGCTTTAAAAACTATTTACAAAGTAACAATAAAAAGAATGTATATTATCTATACAAGAATAATGTACATAGTCATAGTGTTGGGGTCTCATTAGATAACTCCTTTTAACACCCACATAGGACTAAAGTATATGGTGTGTGATGGTGACAAACTCTTGGGGTGGCTTGGATAACATCGCTCGGGTGGTAATCTCTATTAACTTCCACTTCTCCCATAGTCAGTTCTTCTCAAGCTTAAAATGTTCAATATCGTCTTGGGATTGGTCAAGAGTGAAGCCCAATGATGCCACCTTTTTTCCGAGCTCTGACAAATGGGATACGTATGGGGAAAGTCTACTAGATGATGTCATCACATCCTTTGTCTGAGTAACTTTGATTTCTTAAATCCCTATATTTATACTAATCACGTGATCATTATTCAACGGCTATATTAGCAATGGTTACATTTCTTAATGGTATTTTAAAATCCAAAACATAAAAAAATCATTTTTTTTACATAACCATAAGAAGACATTTAAATAGACTAATAGTAATTTTCATTAATGAATTTTTGGGTCGTTACAATCTTCACCCCTTAAGAAATTTATCCGTCGAAATTTCATTTTCCCACTCTAAAACAAATAAAGTTAACTCTACTTCATCACTTCCTATTATTCCCATATCGCTTCTCCAAACAAGTGGTTTTTCCATAACACCTTGATGAGGGGCATTGTATTATTTTTTAGAACTTTTTCTCTACAATCTAAGATCTTCACTAGTTTCTCCTCGTAAGAAAGATCATCCTATGGTTGTTCTACCTCTAAAGAGAGTACATGTGAAGGGTCTGGTATGTACTCGTTTAAGAGGGATACATGAAAGACATCATGTACTTTGGCCATGGTAGGTGGAAGTGTTAGTCGATAGGCCACAACACCAACACAATCAAGAATCTCGAAGGGGACGATGTACCTAGGACTTAACTTCCCTTTCTTTCCAAACCTTAGGAAATTATTTCAAGGAGATATGCTTAGAAATACCATGTATCCAACTTTAAACTAAAGGTATCATTGATGGTTATCTACATAACTCTTCTGTCGACTATGGGATTCCTTGATATGTTGTTGAATGGTTTCACCTTCTCCACCATTTCTTCAACCATTTATGGTCCTATAATCTTACACTCACCGACTTCATCCCAACATGTTAGTGTTCTGCACCTCTTCCCATATAGGGCTTCATAAGGTTCCATTCGGATGCACAAGTAGAAACTGTTAATATATTAGAATTCAACCAGAGGAACTTGTTGATCCCATACGTCTTTAAAGTCCACTAAACATGATCTTAACATATCTACCAATGTCTGAATAGTTCACTCAGATTGGCCATCAGTTTTAGGATGATAGGTTGTACTGAAGTTCAGTTCAGTTTCTAGAGCATGTTGAAGACTCTTCCAAAACTAAGAGGTAAATCTTGGATCTCGATCAGATACAATAGATAGTGGTACACCATACAGCCTTACCACTTCCCTGATATATATCTGTGTCAGTTGATCCAATGATAAATCCTCCCAAATTTCAATGAAGTGTGCAGACTTTTTAAGATGATCCACAAAAAAATAGATTTCATTGTTTCCTTTGGATGCCTTCATAATTCCGGTGACAAAGTCCATGGTGATGTTCTCCCATTTTCATACGGGTATGGGAAATGGTTGCATCATCCCCTTAGACTTCTACCTCTCTACCTTCACTTGCATACACACCAGGACTTTTGATGTATATTCATCAATATCTCTTTTCATATTATCCCACCAATAATGATCTCAAATATCTCAATACATCTTTGTGATTCCTGGGTGAATTGGGAAATTTGAACTATGTGCATCATCCAAAAGTTCCTTCTTCAGCTCCGGACTTGATAGAACACATAGTCTTTTCCCAAATATCACAATTATTTCTTTATTAACATTGAACTCCAAGGATTTCCCTTTTATGATAGTTTCCACTTTCTTCTGAATTCCCACATCATCCTTTTGAGCATTCTTGAACCTTTCCAAAATAGACAGTTGAGAAATCATTTGTGAAAGAATTGATGATGTTCCCCTATTTATGATTCTCATGTATATCTTCATCAAATCTAAGAATATTGGATCCTTTCCAACTATCATCAATGATAGAATCACTAGGTCCTTTCTACTTAGAGAATCTACTAACTTTTTCACTTTCCTTGGGTGGTAATGGATTGAGCGGTCATAGTCTTTGATCATCTCTAAACATTTTCATTGGTTCATGTTCAAATCTTTCTATGTGAATATATACTTGAGGCTTTTGTGGTCCGAATATATTTTACACTTCTCCCCAAAGATATAATTCCACCAAAATTTTAAAAGCGAAGATCACTACAACCAACTCCAGATCATGTGTTAGATAATTCTACTCATGAACTTTCAATTGCATTGAAGCATAGGCAAGGAATTCTTCATTTTTCATCAACACCCAGCCCATGCCCTTCTTCGAAGCATCACTAGATACCACAAAAATTTATCCACATGTGGGTAATGTGAGCATGGGCGCAGTGATAAGACTCCTTTTTAACTCCTTGAAACTTTTATCGCATTCATCACTCCAAGAAAACTTTACTCCCTTCTGAGTTAGATTACTAAGAGGGTTGGAAAATCATGAGAAATTTCTCACAAATCATCAATAATATGTAGCTAACCCCAATAATCTACAGATATCCATTACTGATATTGGCCTCAGCCATCCCTCTATTGTATCTATCTTGGAGGGATCCGCATATATCTCATTGCTTATGATGATATGGCCTAATAATGAGACCTCCTTCAACCAAAACTCACATTTGTTGTACTTTGTAGAGATCTTATCCTTTTATAAGGTCTCTAGTACAGTTCTTAGATGCTCCTCATGATCCTCCTTAATTTTTTAGTATATTAGAATATTATCTATAAAGAATACAAAAATATTTCAAGGTAATCTCTAAAGACTCTATTCATCAAGTCCATGAATATTTCTGAAGCATTAGTGAGTCTGAAATGAAATATATGAATTCATAGTGCTCGTATCTTGTACGAAAAGCATTCATTGGTATATCTTCCTTCTTCACCCTTACTTGATAATATCCCAAATGCAAATCTACCTTGAATAAGTATTCTGATCCATGCAGCTAATCAAACAATTAATCAATTTGTTGGAGAGGATACTTTTTCTTTACTATGATTTTGATAAGCTCATGATAATCGATGCAAAGGCACATTGACCCATCTTTCTTCTTGATGAATAGGATCGGTGCACCCCATGGTAAAGCACTTGGGCATATAAACCCTTTATCTAGATACTTCTGTAGTTGTTTCTTTAGCTCCTCAAGCTCCACAATATCCATTCTATATGGAGTCTTGGATATTGTCAATGCCCTGGGTATGAGATCAATTGAGAATTAAACACCTCTTCTCGGAGGAAGACCAGGCAATTCCTTGGGAAACACTTCAACAAATTCCCTCACAATAGGAATTTCTTAAAGGATAATTTCCCCCTTAGTCTCAATCATCTGGGCCAGATGAAAATGATCATAGGGTAGTAATATCCACTCTTGAGATGACGGAGCTAAAGAAGATTCATCTTCCTCCTTTCACTTGTATAGAATTGGGGGTCAATTCTCCACATGGACAGTGATTTCCCTCTCATGGTAATTTATGTTGGCTCTATATAAGGAAATCCATTCCATGCTGATAATTTCCTAAAATTCAACCAGAGGTAGTATGATGAGGTTCACCGGGAAGTTCAATCCACAAATTGGGACCGGGGAGGAGTTATATTCATGGGATGCAATGATTACCCATTTTCTGTACTCACCAACATCTTTACTTCCATGATTTGTGGTAGTGTTGGGATTGTTCTACTAAACTTGTTGGATATAAAATAATACATAGAACTATGGATGATAACCCTACCTTTCACTTTTTGATTATGGTTCTACATTATTTGATATAGAATTTGGAAGAGTTCTTATGAACTATAAAACACATAAAGGGAAATCCAAGGATAAAATCTGATTACATATAAATAACTTTTATTTTCTTAACTTCTGAATCTATAGGCTTTAATCTATGCTATTCATGATCTAATTTATAACATATATTCTTAGGGGAGTTTTTCCCTTAATAAGGGTTCATACTAATATTGTGAATTTACCAAAGTATATCCCTCAAGAGTGTTGTAACTAAGAGTGCAGTAAGGCCCATTATTGTTTACCAGGATACCCAAGCCAAGCCCAAAACTCCTTGTTGAGTCTTTCACCCCTAGGTACATATGTGCCAGAGCCACCTCTACATCCTCGTATCCAGACAGGGATGTATTTTCTTGATAAACCACTTACTCAATACTCACCAAAATGTAGGGATGTTTTTATTATACTTAGTCTTATCCCTAAGGATTTAACTAGGGTTTTTTAATCCTAATCTCAAAATATAACTAAACTTATCCTCTGGTACTAACTATGACAACCTTGTTCTTTATTATACACTAAAACATGATTTATTACAAAATATTCACTTGATACAACATAGAAGATCTAGAGGTATAGTGTCTTTGGGGATTAGGAACATTAAATAACAACTTAAAAAATAAATACAACATATTTATTGAAAACATCATTTACATGACCACTACATTACCTCGTACATAGAATTGCATGGGATAACCTGAGGAAATGCATAAGAAAAGGGTGAGCTATAAATCCCAATAAAGGAATAAACATGGAATAACATGAGGAATACAATACATGTTAAATAATAGGAATATCAATGGATCAAAAGAGAAACATGAACATAAAGGTATGATAAAGCATGATAATCATAACATGGAAATGAGACAATATCATTTAACATGGAATTTAGCATGAGCCATGGCTCATTGCATATGGAGTATGAGTAAACCCTCATTTCACATGAAGCACAAGTAAACCATCATTTCACTTGAATTAGAATGATTCAACACTCATTGCACATGATGTACCATGATACTATACTATACCTAATGCATTGGAGCGATATCAGGGCGCATCCTTCTTAAACATTTCATTTCATGCATAAGTGTGCCACATGGATCATATAACATGGAATAAATCTAAATAATAAGCTATTACATGATTATGTAATGTGTAATAAATACATGAAAGTTATATTCAATATGTATATGTGCATAAAGGTTAATAATCCTATTAGAGACATGGGTATGGTATTCACTACACAATGATCTTGGCTTGGAAAAATGAGGTGCAATTTATGAAGCATAACGGTGTGACATAAGGATTCATGAAAATGGTTGATGATAGATAAATGGGTGTCTCATAATATTTACATTAAATGGACAATAATGGGTTCATATAGATACATGTAACAACAAATTTAATGGAATTTAGATGCATAATACAAAATAATTACTTGGATGTAAAAGAGGAGAGATAAATCCCTCACGGAATTTCAGCATGGTAACTGGTGTACATGGGAGTAATTAAAGAGAGAGAAATGGGTATATAATCATCCAAACATAAATAGGGAAGTATGGTGGTGGTGATAAAGCATACCCCAACATTTATAATTGAAAATAAAAGGGAATAACAATATTAAGAAACTTGGATAAAATGATAAAGGAAGGAATCCCTTACTTGGAAGTGCGATCCCAAAAGCATGGGAGAGGCTTTAGATAGCCTTATTGGGAGATTAGGGAACCTTGAGAGGATTATAGAGGTAGTAGGGAAAGGTTTGGTCGAACTCCAAAGTATTTTATTGAAGGGGAATTGGGATCTTGGGTGGGTTTATATAGGAAAGGAGAAAGAATTCTTTATTATTTAGGTTTGGGACACCTCACATTAAACTAATAAAAACCACAAACCAACCCACGGTTTTTGCCCAGGTTATTTTCCAAAGGATAGTGTAAAATAATAGTTTATAAGGACAACATCCTAACTTCTTGAAATAATATGGTTTTTTATGTGGAGGTGAGTCACACTCTTATAGAAACCAATTTAAAAAGACAAAATGTTTTTAAGCCCTGAAGGGTCCACTAAAGTTTTTTAAAATAAATCAAAAAAACCCAAAATCACATTATTTTAATGGTAAAACATATATTGTAAAAACATAATGTTTTTAGTATTTTATTACATCACTATTGGGTCATTATGATGTCATAAAACACATTATATAATTAAAAGGTATTTAATTTTTACCCAAAAATTCAGCTATCTCAGAAAATTTTGAAAAATTCACCATTGGATAATTTAGATGTCCTGATTTCAAAAATAATATTAATTTTATATAAATAATTTTCTAGATATGATAATTTTTAATTTTGAAATAAAAACCAATATTTATTGAAAATTTATGGCTTTCGACAGAAACACCATTCAAACTATAATAAAAATTACAATTTCATTCATTAAATTATACAATAATTTAAATTTAATAAAATGTAATTTAATAATATTATTATTATTTTATTAAAATATTATTTAATTCAAAAATAAAATATTTCATCAAAATGGATTTCTTAGTTGAATAATAACTAAAAAACTATTTGTGATTTAAAAACTATTTACAAAATTACAATAAAAAAGAAAGTATATTCTCTATACAAGAATAATGTACATAGTCATAGTGTTAGGGTATCATTACATAACCCCTTTTAACACCCACATAATACCAAAGGGTAAGGTGTGCGATGGTGATAGACTCTTGGGGTGGCTCGGATAACATCGCTCGGGTGGTAATCTCTATTAACATCCACTTCTCCTATAGTTAGTTCCACTTAAGATTAACGTGTTTAAGCTCGACTTGGGCTTAGTCAAGAGTCAATCCCAATGAGGTCACCTCATTTCCGAGCTCCGACAAATGGGTTTCGTATGGGGAAAGTATACTGGATGAGTTCATCACTTCCTTTGTCTATGTAAATTGTATTTGTTAAAGCCCTATATTTATACTAATCATGTGATCATTGTTCAATGGATATATTAGCAACAGTCACATTTCATAATAGTATTTTAAAATCAAAAACATAAAACCAAATAAGTGCATAAATTTTACATAACAATAAGAATACATTTAAATAGACCAAGAGGAATTTTCATTAATGAATTTTTGGGTCGTTATAGACTCTGCATGATTTTAGGCCATGATCCAACTATGAAAAATGTAATTATCAAGACTAAATCTCTTGTTGCACAATTACCACACAGTTTCTATAAACTGTGTGAAAACCATAAAACACACAAAAATTTCAAAAAAAATAAGATAAACTCCAAAAACCCTCAAAATTTTCAAAAAATCTATAATTAAATAAATACAAGCCACAATTATAACACATGGTGTTGTCATCTCCTCACCTTGCCACTTTATACCCCAATAAATTCCTTGGTCAAAAATAGAGAATGACTAAAAATGAAACCACTAGGACCAAATCAATAGATGGGTGGATTTGGGAAGACTTGAAAAGGTCTTGAAAAGGGAAATTCTCATCTGATCCACCATCAAGATCATCCAAAAATAATAATAAAAATGAAAAGTTCAAAATCCTCAAACAACACCAAATTGCTTCAAGAAAATATTAATCCATAACCATCTGACCTAAAGACAAATAGTATGGATTCCCATTATAGAATTCTTCAAAAACAGTTAAATTAGATTAAAATTGATAATTAGAATACACATCCAAATATAATCCTTTCCTCTATAAATCACATAAAATTAGGAAATCATCCACTAACTATAATCGACCACTTCTAAATAAATCTGTTGAATCCCAAAGAATTAACACCCAAACAAGAACCATCATCCAAAAAAACCACCAACCACAACCAACAACATCCATTCCAAAATGGAATGATAATTTAAAACACAAACATCCCTAATGAAACCAACAAGGGTTCTAGGCTTATATCACCACACCACACAATGGTAAACTAGGACCCAAATGATGTAACACCATCTCACAGTGATCCCACAAGAAAAAAAATCATCGTCAAGTTCTTACCAAGAAGAAAAATTGGTCCTAGTTACTCAATCCTAGGCCTAATGGTCTCTCAAATACAAACTAACAAGAAGTATTCCTCATACCAATAATCATTGAGCATATAATATTTAGTAAACTAAATTCCAAAAAAAATAAATACAATTAAAAAACAACCAACAATGAACACTAAAAAGAAGAATTATACAATAAGAACCTTAGAATGAGATAACATCCCAAGAAATATTCTTCTTAAAAATTATTCTGATAACATAACTCAAAAAACCCCAAAGATGAATCCAAAGGCCAAACCCTAATGTAGAAAAGGTTACCTCCTCCCATAGGAAACCATGAGACTATTGGAGGATAGACTACTAATACAAATCCAGTGTTTAAACAAATATCCATTTCAACTAAATGAAATTTAATATAGTAATCTATAACTTTTTTAGAGGAAAACGACATTGTTACCAAGAAGAAATTGAAAACCACCTCATTATTCTTTCACCATATAAAATTATCATAGATTAAAGAGTTTAATCCATCCTCATTTCCTAGGGTTATAATTACTAAAAAAATAAAACCTTAACTAACTCCCATGATGGGATCCAAAACTAGGGAGTGTTTTGATTCCACCACTTAATTCAGAGTCTTAATAGTGTCTAAAACTGAAAATATCCTTCCTAAGAATTGATAGGATTCACTATGACGATCACCCATAAATACAGGACTTATACATTATTACTTGGACATATGGGAGGCATACTATAACAAGAAAATAACATGAATCCAACAAATTCATGCCTATAAAAACAAACCAAAATAGACTTATTACAATTAAGGGGTAAACCCAAATAAATAATTTTTTCAAAATAAAAAAAAATCATCAAAAAAATCTTTTTGTTAAAACCACTTATTTATATAAAGATTCAAAAATCAATTTTGTAAAGGAATGCCTTCGAAAAAAATCACCCTAATTTTAAAATAAATCAACCATGGAAACATAATTCATTTACATTTTAAAACAGACCAAAATTATTCCATAACCTTATAATAATTTTAAATCCATTTCAAAGTGAAATAAGGTCATTTAAAGACATTTATATAAAAGACCATTTATATTTTCAAATATTTTCGCAACACCATAATAAAATTTGAAAATTTATAAAAAATTTAATGAAAAATATGGTAAATTTTTTCAAATAACATACCAAAACTATTTTTAAAACCAATGGTTTATGAAATTCTCCCATTTCTTATTTTGAAACAAACTCTAATTATTAAAACAAATAAAATAGAAAAATAATACATAAAGCCTCACTTTGAACAATGTCTAATTAAATCACATAAAAACACCACTAAAATCCCCTTAAAATCATCTTCAATAAGAAGATTCCACTTTAGGTGAGATCTGAAACCAAGATGGATAAAAAATCTAGTAGGACACAAACCTATGGATGGTTTGGATGTACTATTTGTTAATTCACGCACTAACTATGTTGTAGCCTTTGGGAATCCCATAAAACCATCTTCAACAGATCTTCATGGTTTGAAATACCATGCCATTTAACAAAATAAACTTATTTCTACCTCTATTTCACTGCAAAATCACTTACATAACTCATGGGGATTTAATTCTAATTCACCCACATATCAAAATAAATCCATCCCATCAAAAAGATATCAAAATAAAATACTAAAATCCCAAATTTCACTAGAAGATCGAGGTTCTTTAAAAGGAATGGATAGCTAATCACTACCCAACATACTCTACCAAAGTCCCAATGCCCCTATCTCCTTACAACCACAACTCATCCCAAACAAAAATATATATATTTTTAGGAACCTAGGATCATATTTAGAATCTAATATCTAATACCATTTTGAAATGAAGTTTCTTAGACTAACCTGACATATTGTCCAACCCATCCCATCACTAGGTTTCAAGGGAATTACTGATTCCCCAGGCTTGAAATAAGTGTATTCTAATCAAGGAAAACAATTTGGTAATAATTTCACCCTCAAATCAGGGTTAATAATATAGTGGATCTTTATGGAAAATCCTATAGGTATTTTCCATATATTGTACATCGATGTGATATCAAATAAACTGAAACAAATAAATAAGCAATATGAATGAGTCACAACCAACAATAATGATTCAATCCAAACCAAAAATAAACATAATCTAATAATATATCATCTTGAGATCATACATAAAAAATTTACAATAAAAAACTAAAACAAAATAAAAGAATATTTGTCTTGGTTGGTACATCAACATACCAAATAAAAATATACTAAGTTATTAAATGAGAACTTTCAAGAAACTAAGGTTTTTCTCCATATCCAAACTCCCCATCATCATCCCAAAATAACTAAAACCATAATGAAAGAAACTTGTGAGCTATATGAAATAATAGAAATAGTATGCACTGATACAGTAGTGTGTATGTAGAGTATGAGAAAAATGGCACAATAGGATCTCAACAAGGATTCAATTCATTGGATTTAATTAAAAATTCCACGAGTGACAGTTTTAATAATAATAAAGAAAATAAGGTTTTCTATTCTATGCATCCATAATAAAAATAAACCACATGTTTCTTTAATTAATAATAAAATACTTTTACTTTAAAACCAAAACCAATTAATTCACCTGAAAACCAATACATGATTATTTACCATTTTATAAAAACCTAGGAAACCCCATTTTTAAATTCCCTTTCAAAACCTTCCACAAATATTAATTCATAAGAAAAACATTATTTTTGTTATAAAAATGGTTTCCAAAAAAATAATAATTTCATAATCATACTCACCCATAGATAAATGGAAGAAAAATATAAAGGGAACCCCTGGATCACGAAGAAACTGGAAGACAAAAAATAACATAATGGGTGCCTCTATAAATAATCATAAGGGGATATTCTTAGAATGAAATGGATATCCTCTATATATAATAACCTATCAAAGCACAAGTGTCTCCGGCCACATCTTAGGTCCTACGTAATATAGTCTATATCTCATAACTAATACCCTATGCTAACCTATAATAACATTTCCATCCCAGTTGTCTCGTCATACTAGTTGAGCCCTATGACCCTCCCAAGAGACTGATGTTAGCATTGTCACAAACATCTAGGCACACTCAGCTACTTGAATCTTACTCTATCTAGAACACAATATAAACTATATTTTGAACTCATCTAGGTCACTACTTAGTTATCTATAATTCCCATGACCAAAAAAAAATTAGGTGAGAAATAAATTGAAATAATTACAAAAAAATCATAAGAAAACTTCTCACACCTTACCTCTTACACCCTCACATAGAATATATCCTTTCACATCATCCATCGTCATAAAAAATATAAATAACCCATGTTAGGAAAACAAATTTGAGGGGTAAAAAATGAGGGTATCATGAGCAATAAACCATTTACCTTTAAAGTTCCAAAGAAACCTATAAATTAAAAATAACTCAAAATACTAAGTTTTTTCTTCTTCTTTAAAATCATAGCACTTCAAATAATTTGAATACATCAAATCACACACACCTTGTTAAAACAAAAAATTATTTTTTAAAAACATGGTGGATTTCCTTGAAAAATGAAAGAAAAATCCAAGGACAAAATTTATTATTGAATCCTATTCCATTTCATAAAAACTTGGCATATAAAACCCTTTAATTTAAAAATAAAATCTTTCAACTGATATGGCACCTTTTATACCAAGCATAGAATTAAAATTAAAAAATTAAAATTTCCTTACAGAAGTTATAAATAGTTATTTTTTAAATTTAAATGTATTTATAAATTCCAATTACTTAATGATTTTCAAAATAAAGGAAAAGTATAGAAAACCTACCTAATGTGTAGGGAGATAAAATTTAAACATGTATCTTTCTATGGTGAATATTAAAAAGAGCTATGAATCACCCTCTATGGGTCCTAGTAAATCAAAACTCTAGTTAATAATCAATCTGTACCCAAAATATATATTTTATAGACAATTAGGGTTTCAATAGAAAGGGAAAACCTAAGTAAAAAAAGAATATAAATTGAATGTGGAGAGAAAAGATAAGAAATAGGGATATATTTACCTCAAACTCTCTTAAATCTAGTGGAAGAATTCCAAAAATAATAAGGTGGATAAGAAGAACCCCCTAGGGCTCCAAAAGTGTCAACCACGTGAGAGGGAGGTAGAAAAGGAATAAATGTTTTAAATTTTGAAGGGGATATATGGTAATTTCACTTTTTAATTCAATTTAATAATGTTTTATATTTTGTCCACAAGTTTTTACAAACCATACATTGACCATGTAGGATCCACTAAATAACACACCGAACCCCGCATGGTTTCGAATGCATGGTTTCCCCTAATCATGCACCGACCATTAAGGTCACCCCCCATACAAACCACGTCATACGGTTCACCTAGTGACACTAAATTGTTTAAGAAACCATGTTCTAATCGTGAAAAATAGCACTATAAAGATTACTACTCATATTGTATAGTTAAAAAATGATTTCTACTAACCATGCGCAAACCGTGAAACACAAAAAATTACAAAAAAAATTAAAAAAATATCAAAACAATAAAAACACTTAAAATTTTAAAGCATCCAAAAATTAAATGAATATAAGAAACAACAGTAAAATGGGAAGTTATATCTATACTAATAGATATCGTAATCAAAGAAAACTCATCACCAATAAGGGAGTTATATTATTTTTAGATTACTTATTATTCACTCATTACATTACTTAATCATAATTTATCCTATTATCAATAAACATATTTGAGATGTTTATAATTAAAATAATCTATCCACTTAATTAATTGTCATTTATCTTATTTATAATTTAATATCTTAGTTGGGATTACCAATTCATTCACTTAATCTAGAATTATGCAATTCATTCTAAAATATATTACCAACATTCCAATCCTTGCTCTGGTTACCACTTCATTTGTTTTCTTAGTCTTAACATGAAATTAAATATTCAATTAATTTAGGTATACCTATTATATATTCATTTGGTTGATATTAAACATTGGTTAACACCTTTGTAAGACCATGACATATATGCCAATTAAACATTCTATTCCTAATACAATCATTAAAATATACAACATCCATATGATTTAAAAAAATCACTTAACTGGTCATTCAACCAAGATCAAACCCACTCCTAGTTTACACTATGGACATATCAATTCCCTTCACTTAATATCAAACAACATCACATTTATGCATGTAGAGACCCAAAGCTTGACGTACATTGAAATTACATTACATTTGCGAAATACTTAGTACATAACAAAAACACACACACAAGGATCGTAATAGTTTAGTGTCTTTGGAAACTCGAAATATAATCTTCTAATCCTGGTGAAAGATCTTCAACATCTCCCATAAAGATCTTCTTCTTTTTTACCTGAAACCTTTCTTTATATCCTGGGGAAAGTAAAACATAAAAGGGTGAGCTCAAATGCTCAGTAAGGGTAAACAAAAGAAATATCAATCACATCATATACATAAGTACATAACTTTTTGAAATCTTAACCTGCAAAAGAGATCATAATTTCATAACATGGGGTAAATCATGGTAGTGAAATGTAATCACAATAATCATAACATAAAAAATGAAACATTTTGGCATTCACACATAATCATAGAGAATCATTTCTTGTTAGTCAAGACTCATTGCCAAGACTATATTAGTGGACAAAGTCCCTTTCTGAACCGAGTCACCCTCGTTTCAGTCCTGTTTCACTGAACCGGTATTACCTACCGTTCCAGCCATTTATATCTCATGAGATGTAAAATCTTTACCCAATGCATTGGAGGGAGATATAGGTCCCACCCATCTCATAATGATACCATTCTTATGTGTGCCACAAAATCATAAATCATACATCATTGCATAACCCATGTAATAAAAATGGGAATCTTTAAACATTGTGACATCATAAAACAATTCATATAAGATAAAAGATTTCATAAAAATATTTCCATCACAACATAATCAAATCCATGTAATAATAGGGATAGAAACAGAACCCTTTATTATCTTAGATGGAAAATAATTTTGATAAAACACTTGAACTTCATTCTTGAGGAAAATATCCTTCCTACTTCAAAAACACTTTTCCTTTTTTAACATGTCATACAATTTTAAACTAAAAGAAGCTGTTTAAAAATAAACTTGAAAACTTGTAAAGGAAGATTCTCGGAAATAATTTTTTTAAAATTCATTCATGTCATATAAGTTAAAATAAACATTCTTCGTACTTTTGTCAGAAAAGTCAAAAAGTACCTCGTACGAAAAACGACAAAAGATTTCATTCATATATTTTACTAAAAACTAACCGAAAGGGTAAAATTGGATTTGAAGAAATTTTAGGTGGATGTAAATAACATTACATATTGAGGAAACATGGATGTGGATGATAAAATACACCCCAGTAAATACCAAAGTATAAACAATCTCGGATAAAAATGAGATTGTGATATTTTCCCTTACCTTAGGTCCGACTTGCTTTGTAAGTGTCCGAACCTCCTGTATAATGATTTAAATAATGTTATTGACTTATTCCATAATCATAATTATTTTTATGATATCATATATGGTCATATTCTTAGCTTCTTAGTAGTAATATTTCATTGCTACTTGTTATTCGGGTGTTTATAACTTTTTGTTCTTATGCGTGTTTTGTCGAATAAATTTTTATTCTTTTCTTTAGGTTATATATACCTCATTTAAAGAATGGTATTAGTGTAATATATATCATATTAATTCAACTAAATTCATTTATATAATCATTATGAAATGAAGATCATGTAGAACGAGTCGCATCACATCGTGGAGACGGTATTCCGTACGTATGCACGAGTGATGATATCGTTCCTATGATCGTGGAATTGTATTGGAGTATATGTATACTATTTCAGAATCAATATCAATTTATAATAGTCATATATAGTCATTATTTAAACCATTATACCCATCCAGGTAAGGTGGTGGTGGAAAACAGATTACACCACGGCGTGGAGACGGTATTCCGTACGTACGCACGTGCGGTGATTTCTTTTTCTGTAGGATAGATAGATGGTGAAATAGGGCTGTTTCATAATTATAATAACATATCAGTATATGATTGATAATTATGTTATTACTTCATAATGAAACAACTAAAGAAGAAGAAGTGGAAGAAGAAATAAAGATGAAAGAATCGGTAACGGACATTACCTCTTCTTTGAAGTGCTTCTTTGAGACCTTCTTTTAGGGCACTAAAATTGGTCTTTGAGGAAGACCAGAACCTCTAGGATGTTTCTAGAGAAGTGGAGAGGAGAATTGGGCAGGTTTTGTCCGAGCTTGAAGGCTCAAAGTTGTGTGAGGAATAGAGGGAGGACGTGCCCTTTTATAAGGGAGGAGAGGGGAACCTTTGGAATAACTAAAAATATTATTTTATTATAAAGTCAAGTTCGGTTTTAAATAGCTCCAAATTGATTTATTTCGAGGCTAAGGTGGGGATGGGTCGAAATCCTCTCATCCAATAGAATTTATACAAGTTTAGGTTCATATTTTAACCTTATCATTTAGATTTAACATTAAGTTAAATAATTTTACTTTTACCGTGTCTTCTTGTGTTCTTACAATATAAGGTTAATAAACTTACTATAAGAAGCCAAAATAACCCCAAATTGTTTATTATTAATATATATAACCTTATCTAAGTCATTTGGCAGAACCTTAGATTTTTAGGAATAAAATAACAATTAATAATATAATATTTGTTTTAAAAACTATTTTATGTCAATTTTGACACTATTTAGTAATTGATTTTTGTGAAAATCATAACAGAATGATAAGTTCGAAAAAAGTTATTTAAATCAATAATAACATGTCATATTAACCTAGAAAATTAGTGGAATTCATAAAAAGTCTCAAATTATATTTGTTTGGATATTTATAACATCAATTATGTCAATATTTTATTAATAAGATAATTACTGCATCAGCGTTGTGTCATAAATAAATTAAATTATTTAATGTCTAAAAATTACAAATAAAATAAAATTATATAGGAATTCTTTTTATATTTCAAATTAATATTTATAGCCTAATTTATATTATGTATAACCCCATATTAAAAATTTTTTAGTAAATAAACTTTGATTTTAACTCTTTTAACCCTTCTTCAAATAAATTAATAATAAATGTCCTAATCTAATCTAAGTGGGCCTAAATGGTCATATTTTATTCCTAAGTTTGTTTTTGGTCTAATTACACTTTTCCAAGAGAATTAGTACATGTGTTAGGGTAATAATAATATCATTTCTACCCATAATTACCCTATTTAATTTTAACAGTGGTAAAAAAAGTAAAAAGTTACTATTCACCAAAAAATTATTTTCATCTCATTGAACCACATTTTACTTACTGATATCAACCGTGTCTCTCGGATTTTTGAAATTCCACTCACAAAAGCGGTAAAATTAAGTTTTATGAACAATTCAGTTTTTTTAACTACCACTTAATGGTTTCACTGTTCATCAAAAATTGAAAGTTTTCAGAAAAATACCAAAAATTAGGCCTAAGATATATTTGATATTATGAACTCAAAAATGATTTCTATTTTAACAAATTCAAAACATATCAGTTTCATTAATTAATTTAAAAATTAATTCCCGTCGTCAAAACAAATAGCGTGTTCTTAAGAGATAATAACTATCAAAAGATTTACACTTGTTTATGTCTGGTTTAAATGTGAAATTACATCCAATGACCATCATTGTATTAAATTGTAAAAATATATTCTAAATATACTTTAAAACCACTCAAATTAATAATTTATCACTATTAATAATTTCGATTGAAAAAGTTGTTTTTAATTAATATTTAGTAATTTTCACTATTCATCAAAATATGAAAGTTATCCGAAAATCACCAAAATTTCACCCTAAGCTAATTTCGATATTAGGAATCCAAAAATGAATTCCATTTTGAAAAATAAAATTACAAAATTTCAAAAAGTGGTTATTACTATTCATAACAGCTAGTTTTAATAATATTTTAAAAGCAAATTGTTGTTTAGTGAAACTCGTTATTGTGTACTACACACGCTATCGAGGAAGGTCGCGATTTCGTGTAATGCAAGGCAAATCAAGGATGTGTGTTGTGCAAGCTCCTTTTGGTGTAGCGTACAACACAAGACATTAGTGAAATTAAAAAGAATATTTTTCATAAAATCTCGGGGTGTTACATTCTACCCCCTTAAAATGAATTTCGCCCTCGAAATTCGTCGGGGTTATAAATGGATTACTATTAGAAAGTTTCTTTAATAGAAACCCACATCGTAAAAAGGAATACCAAAACCAATCTTTAAAAATGAAAGTATGAAACGTAACGGTTACCCAAGTAAACTAATCACTGGGTTTCCACATAGGTGAAAATGTGGATATGGAAGAAAAATCTAACCATCATATTCTGATGGATAGTGGTAGAGAACATGGCTATGGAAAACCCAACCATCACAAATCCATAAATTTGTGAGGATCTAAGGTACCATCCGATTAATCAGATATAAGAGCACTAGGACAACATTTTTGGTTTTCAAGATCGTTTCCCTAAAGTTGAAGAATTTGAATTAGAATAAATACTTACTTTATTTTGGTACAATCTCACTGTTGTTCGTGCCTTGAACAATTTCCACCTCATCTCTTAAATAAATGAAGTTGAATTTGTTATTCATGAAGTGTTAGAAGATCATGTGATAGAATGACGGGTCATTCCATCTGTCTCAAACAAAAGGTTAGTAAAAGTTATTAAATATACATAAGTCATTCTATAGTGAGATTAATCATATATGGTTCCTAAAATGGACTTATACTTCATATATCATACTGCTTAATATAAATAAACTAGTTTCTACTAAACAGGGACTTCCTATAGGTCAGTGGTAGGCGATAAAGGCCAGTCGCACTTCGGTTGTGGGTTCGATTCCCACAGCCTTGTCCGACGCGATGGGTTGTCGCCTGTCCTGCAGGTTTTACTTTTTCTAAAACTATAACATCCCATCAATAATATCGAAAAAACTTCTATCCTTAAACAATACTAACTTATTTCCAACATAATCCATTCCAATCTTTAGGCTTATCCATAATACTTCAGTCCACTCTCATAACATAGTGAAAACGATTACCAGAGATTTAATACCATCGTTGATCCCCATATATCATAAGATATGTTTTGTTGGTCACATTCCAAACATTCAAAGTCATTAATCATGTATTCTCTTGAATACCCATTTAGCCTTAGTGAAAACATGAATGTAGTTAAAAGTTAACACTTTCCACAAACCAAAATCCTCAAAATTATATATACTCAAACCATGATATCACTTAGTCCTTATATCAATCATGAGCTCGTGAATACTGTCAAATATTTCATTTTCTCGTTTCCCTTCATTATGTGAATATCATTCTTTTTCCAAAACTATCTCAATCACTTTCCATGGTTACTGGTACCATAAAATTATTGAAAACCACAATAGACCAAAATATAAATATTCCAATATTCCACGATACTATATACAACATTATTTTGGAATCCCATTACATAAACACTTAATCATTCCACCACATCGTTGTCATATTCAACATCGCCAATAGTGATCGCATGTGACTTCCCTTTGTCCTTTGCCTTAAGTGGTTGCTCATGTTGATCATCACTAACCCTTGGATTAGGGCATTTATTAGCATAATGCCCCATTTCCTTGCATTTGAAGCATTGAAGTGTTGGTGGTGCGTTCTCTGCAGTGTTTGCTTTGTTCACATCATTAGAAACCCTTTTTCCATTAATTCGACACTCAGCTTCTCGATGACCTTCTTTTCCACAATTAAAACATTCTCTAGTCCCTTTAAGACAATCTCCACCATGCTTATTTCCACACTTTGAGCATAAGGAAACATTCATTTTCTTTTCACCATTATTCTGAGATTTCTCCTTGAACTCCATCTTTCGTTTCTTTTCAAAACCATGAGATGGATATGTAACACCAACTTCCATTTCTACCTTCATAGCACAACGCACAATTTCTTCATAGCTACTGAAGTCTCTTATAGCTAATTCCCTTCGAAGTCTTGGTTTTAATCCACTGAAAAATCGATCAACTTTACTTTTAGGTTGGATGATAATGCCACATGCATACCTTGCAAGTCTTATAAAATTTGCTTCGTATATACCAACAGATTCATCATCCTTCTGCTTCAGCTCAAGAAACTCCTTTTCCATCTTCGTTCAAAGAATACGAGGTAAGTACTTACTGAAAAACAAGTTCTTGAACTCGTCCCATTCCATGGAGTCAATTTCATCTCTTGGCCTCGTATTCTTGATAAGATTCCATCATTGATCAGCTTCAACTTCCAAACGATATACTGCTAAGATGACTTTATCATGTTCAGAACATTGAAGAACTGAAAATATCTTTTCAGTGGTACTGATCCATTGTTCAGCAACAAGTGGATCAGAAGACCCACTGAAAGAAGGTGGACGTTGCCTCATGAAGGACTCAATAGAATATTGTTCCCTTCTCTGCTCATTTGGAAGTCCAGAATGATTCATAGCTTGTGTAAGTATAGAAAAAAGATTTTGCACTCCATCTCCCATAACATTTGTTTGTTCAGGAGGACAATCATTACAGTGTCCATTGCATTGATCAACACGGTTCCTTCGGGTTCCAGCCATCGTCTAAAACCCAAAAAGAATAGTGTGAGAGGCAAAAATCATGATAGGGAAAACAACATAATAAAGGGAGAGTACCCTCAATATCTAACATCTTAGGTTAAATTCTAAGATCGTTAGCACAATTCTAGGACTATAACCTATACGTATACTTAACCTTAGAGACATCCCTAGACATACCTTAGAAATATATCTAGGGATCTCACTAAAGTTCTCGCATCCTAGTTTCCAAAGGTTGACTAAACCTTTCCTCTGATACCAACTATAGATACCCGAAGCTTGACGTACATTGACATTACATTACATTTTCAGAATACTTAGTACATAACAAAAACACACACACAAGGATCGTAATAGTTTAGTGTCTTTGGAAACTCGGAATATAATCTTCTAATCCTGGTGAAAGATCTTCAACATCTCCCATAAAGATCTTATTTTTTTTACCTAAAACCTTTCTTTATATCCTGGGGAAAGGAAAACATAAAAGTGTGAGCTCAAATGCTCAGTAAGGGTAAACAAAAGAAATATCAATCATATCATATACATAAGCACATAACTTTTGGAAATCTTAACCTGCAAAAGAGATCATAATTTCATAACATGGGGTAAATCATGGCAGTGAAATGTAATCACAATAATCATAACATAAAACATGAAACTTTGTGTCATTCAAACATAATCATAGAGAATCATTTCTTGTTAGTCAGGACTCATTTCCAAGACTATCTTAGTGGACAAAGTCCCTTTCTGAACCGAGTCACCCTCGTTTCAGTCCTGTTTCACTGAACCGGTATTACCTACCGTTCCAGCCATGTATATCTCATGAGATACAAAATCTTTACCCAATGCATTGGAGATAGATATAGGTCCCACCCATCTCATAATGATACCATTCTTATGTGTGCCACAAAATCATAAATCATACATCATTGCATAACCCATGTAATAAAAATGGGAATCTTTAAACATCATGACATCATAAAACAATTCATATAAGATAAAATATTTCATAAAAATATTTCCATCACAAAATAATCAAATCCATGTAATAATAGGGATCGAAACAGAACCCTTTATTATCTTAGATGGAAAATAATTTTGATAAAACACTTGAACTTCATTCTTGAGGAAAATATCCTTTCTACTTCAAAAACACTTTTCCTTTTTTAACATGTCATACAATTTTAAACTAAAAGAAGTTGTTTAAAAATAAACTTGAAAACTTGTAAAGGAAGCTTCTTGGAAATAATGTTTTAAAAATTCATTCATGTCGTATAAGTTAAAAAAACATTCTTCGTACTTTTGTCGGAAAAGTCAAAAAGTACCTCGTACGAAAAACGACAAAAGATTCCGTTCATATCTTTTACTAAAATCTAACCGAAGGGTAAAATTGGATTTAAAAAAAATTTAGGTGGATGGAAATAACATTACATATTGAGGAAACATGTATGTGGATGATAAAATACACCCCAGTAAATACCAAAGTATAAACAATCTCGGATAAAAATGAGATTGTGATATTTTCCCTTACCTTAGGTCCGACTTGCTTTGTAAGTGTCCGAACCTCCTGTATAATGATTTAAATAATGTTATTGACTTATTCCAGAATCATACTTATTTTTATGATATCATATATGGTCATATTCTTAGCTTCTTAGTAGTAATATTTCATTGCTACTTGTTTTTCGGGTGTTTATAACTTTTTGTTCTTATGCGTGTTTTGTCGAATAAATTTTTATTCTTTTCTTTAGGTTATATATACCTCATTTACATAATGGTATTAGTGTAATATATATCATATTCATTCAATTAAATTCATTTATATAATCATTATGAAATGAAGATCATGTAGAACGAGTCGCATCACATCGTGGAGACGGTATTCCGTACGTACGCACGAGTGATGATATCATTCCTATGATCATGGAATTGTATTGGAGTATATGTATACTATTTAAGAATCAATATCACTTTATAATAGTCATATATAGTCATTATTTACACCATTATACCCATCCAAGTAAGGTGGTTGTGGGAAATAGATTACACCACGGCGTGGAGACGGTATTTCGTACGTACGCACACGCGGTGATTTCTTTTTCCGTAGGATGGATAGATGGTGAAATAGGGTTGTTTCATACTTATAATAACATATCAGTATATGAGTGATACTGATGTTATTACTTCATAATGAAACAACTAAAGAAGAATAAGTGGAAGAAGAAATAAAGATGAAAGAATCGGTAACGGACATTACCTCTTCTTTGAAGTGCTTCTTTGAGACCTTCTTTTAGGGAAATAAAATTGGTCTTTGAGGAAGACCAGAACCTCTAGGATGTTTCTAGGGAAGTGTAGAGGAGAATTGGTCAGGGGTTGGCCGAGCTTTAAGGCTCAAAGTTGTGTGAGGAAGAGAGGGAGGAGGTGCCCTTTTATAAGGGAGGAGAGGGGCACCTTTGGAATAACTAAAAATATTATTTTATTATAAAGTCAAGTTCAGTTTTAAATAGCTCCAAATTGATTTATTTCGAGGCTAATGTGGGTATGGGTCTAAATCCTCTCATACAATAGAATTTAGACAAGTTTGGGTTCCTATTTTTAACTTATCATTTAGATTTAACATTAAGTTAAATAATTTTACTTTTACAGTGTCTTCTTGTGTTCTTACACTATAAGGTTAATAAACTTACTATAAGAAGCCAAACGAACCCCAAATTGTTTATTATTAATATATATAACCGTATATAAGTCATTTGGCCAAACCATAGATTTTTAGGAATAAAATAACAATTAATAATATAATATTTTTTTTAAAAACTATTTTATGTCAATTTTGACACTATTTAGTAATTTATTTTTGTGAAAATCATAACAGAATGATAAGTTCTAAAAAAGTTAATTAAATCAATAATAACATGTCATATTAACCTAGAAAATTAGTGGAATTCATAAAAAGTCTCAAATTGTATTTATTTGGGTATTTATAACATCAATTATGTCAATATTTTATTAATAAGATAATTACTGCATCATCATTGTGTCATAAATAAATTAAATTATTTAATGTCTAAAAATTACAAATAAAATACAATTGTGTAGGAATTCTTTTTATCTTTCTAATTAATATTTATAGTCGAATTTATCTTATGTATAACCCCATATTAAAAATGTTTTAGTAAATAAACTTTGATTTTAACTCTTTTAATCCTTCTTTAAATAAATTAATAATAAATGTCCTAATCTAATCCAAGTGGGCCTAAATGGTCATCTTTTATTCCTAAGTTTGTTTTTGGTCGAATTACACTTGTCCAATAGAATTAGGACATGTGTTAGGGTAATAATAATATTATTTCTACCCATAATTACCCTATTTACTTTTAAATGTGGTAAAAAAAGTAAAAAGTTACTATTCACCAAAAAATTATTTTCATCTCATTGAACAACATTTTACTTACTGAAATCAACCGTGTCTCTCGGATTTTTGAAATTCCACTCACAGAAGCGGTAAAATTAAGTTTTATGAACAATTCAGTTTTTTTAACTACCACTTAGTGGTTTCACTATTCATCAAAAATCGAAAGTTTTCAGAAAAATACCAAAAATTAGGCCTAAGCTATATTTGATATTATGAACTCAAAAATGATTTCTATTTTACCAAATTCAAAACATATCAGTTTCATTAATTAATTTAAAAATTAATTCCCGTCGTCAAAACAAATAGTGTGTTCTTAAGAGGTAATAACTATCAAAAGATTGACACTTGTTTATGTCTGGTTTAAATGTGAAATTACATCCAATGACCATCATTGTATTAAATTGTAAAAATATATTCTAAATATACTTTAAAACCACTCAAATTAATAATTTATCACTATTAATTATTTCGATTGAAAAAGTTGTTTTTAATTAATATTTAGTAATTTTCACTATTCATCAAAATATGAAAGTTATCTGAAAATCACCAAAATTTCACCCTAAGCTAATTTCGATATTACGAATCCAAAAATTAATTCCATTTTGAAAAATAAAATTACAAAATTTCAAAAAGTGGTTATTACTATTCATAAGGGCTAGTTTTAATAATATTTTAATAGCATATTGTTGTTTTGTGAAACTCGATATTGCTTACTACACACGCTATCGAGGAAGGTCGTGATTGCGTGTAATTCAAAGCAAATCAAGGATGCGTGTTGTGCAAGCTCCTTTTGGTGTAGCGTACAACACAAGACATTAGTAAAATTAAAAAGAATATTTTTCACAAAATATCGGGGTGTTACAATGCACCCCTAATAAAAGTTATATTCTGATAAAACATGCCTTCCAAATATAACTAGTAGCACCTCCCTTGACAAGATCACTAGAACTTGTTCTCTAAAGGACCTCATGATTCTCAATGAATTTCCCAAAGTTCAAGAAATTATCATAAGGTAAGTAAAAACAATATGAAAATAATTATCTCAAGTGGAGTAGTAATAATACCCTAATTTTATCTAAAAGGTTATAACCATCCTGATCAAAATGGAAATAGAAATAACATTCTAATCATAAACTTGTCATAAAACCTTCGTCAATAATGAAACTACCCAGAGACAAGATCCCAAATATAGCACCCTGATTTGAGGTAAGTGACCTTTTTTTATACCTTTTTATGTATATGAAGAGGTTGGGTAATGTTTGGGAGAGTTTGGAAAGGTTTTGGAAAGTTTTGGACACCTTTTTAAGGTTGTACGGTTTGAGAACTGTTAGGGGTAACCCTTCAAGAATCCCAGGTAATCATGCGATATGCCACTGTTCAGACAGTAACATCCACACAGTTAGTGCATGGTTTGTCAAACTTTTCAAGCTAACTATGCAGCCCTTTAAAATTAGTTTTTTTAATGGGGTTAGTTGGGATTTTCCCTAACACTCTATTTTCTCCTCCCATATGAACCCAATGTGTTATTTCTTCTTCTTAAGGGATATGGGTGCTCTCCCACTCTATTTGGAAGGTATTTGAAGGGGTTTCATGGCGGTTTAAGAAAATTCATCTTGGGTAAGTCTCCCCTCATGGTTTCTTGTAGTTTTCTATATATCTTCTCTTCCCTCTCTCCCAGTTTTCTATATCTACATCTGTTTCATTTATATCGATTGTTTTTGTTTCCTTATATGATGATATTAAGGCTTATTGATGATAGTTAAGGATATCTATAGTGGTTTTGGTGGAGAATTTTCCCAAATTTGTAGTGCAGCTTTTTGTGGGTTGATTTTTTGGAACACTAAAGGTAGGTCGCTTCTCTCTCGACTTCACTTTGTTAGAACTTGAAGTCTTATTCCAATTTATTGATTTTTCTTGAATTAATTGGTTCTTTTGATGTACAAAATTGGTTAGAAATCCCTTTGGTAATGTTTTGTGGATTTTTTTGGGAAAAAGGGGTTTTGTAGTGAAATGTTCTTCTTGTTGGATTTTAAAATGTTAATCTTAAATTTAGTAACTTGGGTTGTTTTATGGAAATGTTTTTAAATAAAAGTGGTTTCTTTATCAAAAATTGATATGGAATGGATGATGCTTCAAGGTATTTTTTGATTATGAAATGGTTATTGGGATGTTTTTGTGGCCATGGTGTGTTATATTCTTGGTTATTGGTGTGTGCATGTTATGTTTTTGATAGGAATGATGTGAAGTGGGTGGGGAGTCCCACTATAAAAAGTGTATGGAGAGTGGATGGAATCTCCACCATCAAGTATAATTAGGTAGGAAGTACCACTTGATTGGGAAAGTATTAAACGGGTTTGGATGGGAAGTTCCACCATGTTTGTTGCCTTATTGTGTTTTTCTATGAAAGATGAAAATTGTTATGCTAATGTGAAATGGTTAAATGGATTATGGCTTGGTTCTTTGGCTTTACCTTGGGTTTCATGGTTTGGGTAAAGGTGGCTTGGTAAGGGTGTGTTTGACTTATCAATAATTGATGAAATATTTGTTGTTTTATATAAATTGTTTTATATAATTATGATAACGGTTTTATCCTAGTGGTGTGTGTAGGGAATTCATTTTTTGAAATCATACTGAGTATTTTTACTCACCACTACTTTGAAACTTTGGTTCTTTTATAGATATTTTATTCTAGGACATAGGTAAGAGTAAAGCATCTCATTTTTCTAGTGGTTCTTCATGATGATTTAGCAGTGTTGTGGTGCTTGGAGCATGGATCTGGGTGTGGAGCTATAGATGGTTTAATATTTCATTGGGGTCTTTTTGTTTAGTGTTATTCTTGGTACTCTGATATTGGTTTGGTATGGTTTGTTGGTATTGGTTTTTGGGAATTGTTATGGAATAGTTGGGTGGTATTTTGGTAATATTTGGCTCAAGTTACTTTGTTACATGCATCATATACTTTTGTTGGTAATGGATTGTTTGTTTGGTTTGTTTATCTTAAGGTAATATCGTTACCTAATTTATTCTTTAATACCTAGGCATTTATTTTCAACCATTGGTGCCTTGGGAATTCCATTTAAGGCCAAGTAATACCTCACATCCTTCTCAAGCCAATGAGGAAGGGGTGTGATGTTTTAAGTGGTATCATTTTGTTCGATCCTTGACTTTCAAGTGAAAATAGTTGTTCAGCCTTTTGGAATTGATTGTTGGTCTCAGTGTTGACATTCATTCTTGATCTATTCTTTGATTCGGTATGGTAGAAACACGTAGGATTTTCAGAACATAGAATGTATGGAATAAAAGGGCGTATCTAACCCTGTTATTTGGAACTTCAAGTTACCAGGTATTTGGGAACATAAGTGTTTTGGAGACACTTATAGGCATTGGAAATCTCATTGTCGTTGGTGTATCCAATGAGATGAGCATGGAATGCATGGTATAAATGACTTCCCGCTAGAATTCCTATTTCATTGGGGTATAATGATTTATGTAGTGATATGAATATATGGAATTGTGTAAAACATGGGAATTATTTCAAATGTGTGGATTTGAAATGTGGGTGTTTATGGTATTTTGAAAATGGATCGATTTTCAAAACATGGTGAAATTTTCAAAATTGTGAAACATGGGAAATGTGAACTTACGGAAATCCTAGTTGTGATAGTTGTTATATAATTGAAATTAAAATTTTAATCCTTTTCTTGTTAAGGGTGTGGGACATATAGTTGTTTTTCTATTGATAGAAATGGCACCGAGTAGGCATCGTAGAGACCAACCAGAGGAGGCCGCTAAAAATATGGTTGCACCTGAGCCTTAGGTGCACCAACAGCTGGAGAAGAGTATCGTACAATATTTCCAAGCTATGGAAAGTGGGAATAATGTAGATGAACCAAATCATGTGGATCATGTAGTTTAGTCTCAAAAGCAGAATCCACCCATCTTTAGGGTTGATTAAAATATGGAAGGGGTGAAAGCATGGATGAATAGAATCAATAAGATATTTTAATTCTAGGGAACACTAGTAGAGCTAAGAGTGAAGTTCGACAAATACATTTTGAAGATATTTCCCTTCAGTGTTGGGAGATGGAGGCCAATATGGGATGAATCAAGGTGTGACATGGGAGGGTTTTGAGGAAATATTTAATAAATAATTCTACCCTCATACATTCATAATTCAGTGCACAATAGCTTTATTTAGCTTGAATAAAGGTAATATGTCGGTAATGGAATATACAACTAAGTTTATAATCATAGTGCGGTTTTCACCTGAGGTGGTAGGTAGTACATCGTTGAAGGCGCGAATTTTTTAAGCTGAGTTGAAGCAAGAAATTCATTCTAAGGTAAAGGTACTATGTATAAATGATTACATGAAAATGGTGAATAGAGCCATGGTAGACGGATGGGATCTTTTGGGGGCTATAGGAGGGGGAAGTATGTTCGTACCTAAGGGAAATGGTGGGAACCTTAATGGTGGGTTCAAGAAGAAGAGGGACACATATTTCCATGGTGGGGGTGCAGATCAAAATCTGATGGTAGGATCGGTGAATATTCCTCCAAAGACTTAGAGTAAGTTGGGATGTTTTCAGTGTGTCTCTACAGGACACATCAAATGGGATTGTATGGAAAAACCTCAATAATTTTATAACTGTAAGTAGATGGGGAATCTTTAGTGGTATTGTTGTAATTCTATGAGGTTGGGTGTTCGCGACTCTCCTCACGGATTACAGGCACCCTATGCCTCAATAGGTTGGGGGCAGCAGCACACCCCTCACCAGCAGAACTAAGTTATTTGCGGTGATTCAAGGAATACCATGACTCCTCAGTAGGTAAATAAAGTGAAGAGTTTAGAAACAAAGAAGTTGTTTGGATCTGAGAAGGTTGTGATGGATGATCATTCAGGACCATCCACAGTGTGAGGTATGATTCTTTTAAATTATGTAATGATGAAAGTGTTGTTTCATATGGGTGTTTCTCATTCTTTTATGGATTTCTGTGATGTTACTTTGATGGGTTTACATGTGAAAACAATTCCTTATATTTTGAAACTTCAAACCCCTCTAGGTTAAATAGAGAGTCAAGTGATCATGTGTAGATAATGTTGTTCTATTTTGAATGGGGTTGAATTGATGTGGGATTTCTTAGTGCTTGAGATGGATGCTTATGACGTAATCCTGGGAATTTATTGGATGACAATGTTCAAGGCCCACATTTACTGTTATATATGAACGGTGATTTTTATAATGGATTATGTCATTGAACACCTCTTTAGAGGGCATAAGAATGAAAAGTTGGGTGAAACAGATTTGTTGGAACCATCTATTAGCATGATCTCATATCAGTTAGTGGCTTTGTCATTGGAATCAGTGGAAGTTGTTGAGAATAGTGTTCTTCTAGAAGTTGTGGATCAGTTTATAGATGTCTTTCCTAAAGAATTTCCATGGTTTCCACCCATGAGAGAAATGGAGTTTGTGATTTATTTCCTTTTTGGGGACCTGTCCTATCTCACTTCCATATTACTGAATGGCACCAACATAATTGAGTAAATTGAAAATGCAGTTGGAGGAGTTAGAAAACAATGGTTTCATCCAACCTATTATGTCATTGTAGGCAGCGCCGACCTTGTTTGTTAAGAAGTTTGATAGAACCCTTCATGAGTGTGCTAATTATCATAAGTTTAATCAGGTTATGATAAAGAACTGATGTCTACTTCCATTCATTGATGATTTGTTTGACAAGTTGAGGGGAGCTCAATGGTTCTCTAAGATTGACTTGAGGTCAGGATATCATCAATTGTGGGTGAGGAAGGAGGATATTTCCAAAATAGATTTCATAAGTATATATGGCCATTATGAGTATGTGGTTATGCCCTTAGGTCTAATGAATGGACCATCATTGTTCATTGATTTGAGGAATCCAATATTTCAAAAATATCTAGATTCTTTTGTGGTGTTATTTTTTGATGATATACTTGTGTATTCAAGGACAAGGGTGAAGCATGAGTATCACCTGGTGATAGTGTTGGGGATATTTAGGGATCATCAATTGTATGCCAAATTGTCAAAGTGTGACTTTTGGATACAATAGGTTCATTTCCTTTTCCATGTTATTTATGATAACGTTGTTTTAGTTGATCCGGAAAAGATAGAGGTTATTATATCCTAGAAACTTCCAAAGAATGTTTTTTAGATATGGAGATTCCTTGGTATAGTTGGCTATTATCAATGTTTTGTTTGTGATTTCTCTAAATTAGCCTCATTGAGGACATCTTTGATAAGGAATAATGTTTCATTTCAATGGGATGAGCTATGTCAGAAATGTTTTGAAGGACTAAAGAGTCACCTTACATCAGCACCCATCTTTGTTTTTCCAGAACCAGGGAAAGGGTACATGGTGTATTATGATGCATCAGGATCAGAGTTTTGGGTGTGTTATCATGAAGGGTGGGTAAATCAATTTCATATGGATCATACAATTTTATGTTTCATGATAAGAACTACCCAACACATGATTTGGAGTTAGTGGTAGTGGTTCATGCTTTGAAAATGTGGCTTCATTATCTCTTCAGTGAGAAATTTACAGTGTTTACCGATCATAAGAGATGGAATAATATTTTATCACAATTATATTTGAACTTGAGGTAAATGATATGGATAGAGTATCTACAAATATTTGATTTTGACTTAATGTACACATCGGGTAAGTGAAATGTTGTGGCGGAAGCATTAAGTAGGAAGTAATATGCTCATCAAGTGAAATAGGCATCGGGTCAGTGGCAGTTGATATCATTCATAGCTGACATGTGGTTAGAATTTGAGGAATGGGGTGACAGAGTTGTATTATTTCGAGTTTAATTGGTTCCTGACTTGGTTGGTTTGGTTAAATAGACACAGGCATCTGATTCTGATTGTATGGCGATGAGGTCAAAACTCAATGGTGGGGAGACCATTGAGGGATATGAATTGAATGGGAATGAAGTTTTCTATTTTTAAAATTTGATGGTTGTTCCATTTTCTTTTAAGGAATTATTAGGGCTTATCATCATTCCATGTGGGATATCCATCCTAGAATTTAGAAAATTTATAAGTCATTAAAAGTGCATTTTTGGTGGCTTGGAATAAAAAGGAAAGTGGATGAGTTTATTTCAAGATGTTTAACTTGTCATCAAGTCAAAGCAGAGCATAAACATCTAGCAATAATATTACGATATTTACCTATCCCAATGTAGAAATGGTAGTAGATATTGATGGATTTTGTTATAAGTCTCCCAATAATGGTCAGAAAGCATGATGTCATATGGGTGATTGTGGATCATCTCACAAAGTTGACCCATTTCATCTTGATTCCTGAATCTCATATGGTGGAGGATCTGTCCAAAATATATATCCTAGAATTGATAAAGAGGCATGGTGTTCTAGTTTCAATTGTATCAAATAGAGATTTTTGGTTCACATCTCATTTTTTTAAATCCTTACAGCAAGCCCTTGGGACTCAGTTGATGATGATCACAATGTATCATCCTCAGATGGATGGGAAATCTAAGAAGATGATAAAAACATTAAAAGACATTTTTCAGGCTTGTGTGATGGATTTTATTGGTTCATGGGAGGAAAACATTCTATTGTTGTAGTTCTCTTAAAATAATAGTCATCAAGCCTCGATACGTATGGCTCTGTTTGAAGCATTATATGGGAATCTATGTCATTCTCCACTATGTTTTGTGGAAACTGGTAAAACTTATATAGTTGGACTAAGCCTTGTCTGGGAGACTACAAAGAAGATCTAGTTGATCAGGAAAAGAATTGAGAAGGATTAGAGTTTTCATAAATTTTATGTGGACCATCTTCGGTGGCGGTTTTCATTTGAGTTGGGTTATCATGTGTTTTTTTTAATCTTTCCTAGTCTTGAAAATCGTCAGTTTGGAAAATAGGGTAAGTTATCTCCTTGGTATATTGGTACTTTTGAGATACTTGAGTGGGTTAGAGAGGTGTCTTATCGGTTGGCATTTCCACATTGGTTAAGTACAGTGAAAAATGTGTTTCATGTGTCGTAGCTGAAAAAGTATCATCCGGATCATGACCATGTGATTTTTTGGGATCATATTGAGATAGATTCATATGTTTATTTAGTGAACATGGAAGTCCAGATTTTGGATAGGAAATATAATGTCTTTCATGGAAAGTAGAACAGTCTAGTTCAGGTTTTGTGGCAGCATGGTCAGATCTAGGAGGAAACCTGGGAGTAAGAGAAAGAGATGGGTGAGCAATGGCCTGAGCTCTTTCGACGAAGCAATGGTTCTCTACTTTTTGAGGATGGAAAGTCTAATGGTGGGGAGAATTTAGAACCATTATTTTGAGGTATGTGACCTTTGTTTATAACTTTTTAGGTATATTAAGTGGTTGGGTAATGCTTGGGAGAGTCTGTAAAGGTTTTGGAATTTTTTGGAGGCCTTTTTAAGGTTGTACGGTTTGATCATGGTTAGGGGAAAGTGTGTAATAATCCCAGGTAATCATGAAATCTGCCCCTGTTCGAACAGTAGCATCATCACGGTTAGCACATGGTTTGTCAAACCATGTGAGCTAACTATGCGGCCCTTTAAAATTAGTTTTTTTTAATGGGGTTACTTGGGATTTTCCCTAACTCTCTCCTTTATCCTCCAATACAATCCCTATGCAGTATTTCTTATTCTCAAGGGATAGAGGTTCTCTCCTACCCAATTTGGAAGGGTTTTTAAGGGGTTTCTTGTTTATTTGAAGGAAATTCATCTCGGGTAAGTCTCCCCTCTTGGTTGCTTGTGGTTTTCTGTAGATCTACCCTTCCCTCTCTCCTGGTTTTCTATATCTACATCCATTGTGTGTATATATAGGTATCTTATTTTCTTAAGTGAAGCTATTAAGGCTTTTTTATGATAGGGAAGGAGATCTATAGTGGTTTTGGTGGAGCGTCTTCCTAGATTTGTGGTGTATTTTTTTGTGGCTCGATTTTTTCGAAACCCTAAAGGTGTGTGGCTTCTCTCTAGACTCCACTTTGTTTGAACTAGAAGGATTTTTCCAATTAATTTGTTTTTATTGAATTAATTGGTGATTTTTATGTTTGAAATTGGTTAGAAATCCATTTATTAATGTTTTGTGGATTTTTTTAGGGGGGAAAGGGATTTTGGGTTGAAATGTTCTTATTGTTGGATTTTAAATTGTTGATTTTAAAATCAGTTAATTGGGTTGTTTTATCGAAATGGTTTGAGGAAAATGGTTTTCAATAAAAGGGGTTTCTTTATTAAAATGTGATATGGAATGGATGATGCTTCAAGGTATTTTTTGATTATGAAACAATTATTGGCATGTTTTTGTGGCCTTGGTGTATTATATGCTTGGTTATTGGCTTTTTCGTGTTATTTTTTTGATTGGAATGATGTGTAGTGGGTGGGGAGTCCCACTATAAAAATAGGATTCAGAGTGGATGGAAGGCCCACCATCAAGGATAAGTGGGCGGGAAGTACCACTTGATTGAGAAAGTAGTAAACTAGTTTGAACGGGAATTTTCACCATGTTTGTTGCCTTGTTGTGTGTTTATATGCAAGATAAAAATTATTATGCTTATGTGAAATGGTGAAATGGATTATGGAAAGGTTTTTTGGATTTCCCACGGGTTTCATGGTTTGGGTAAAGGTGTCTTGGTAAGGGTGTGTTTGGATTATCAGTAATTTTTGGACTATTTTTTGTTTTATATAAATTTTTTAATATAATTGTGCTAACGGTTTTATCTTAGTGGTGTGTGTAGGGAATCCATTTGGGGAAATACTAATGAGTATTTTTACTCACCCATTCTTTTTAAATTTGGTGCTTTTATAGATGTAGTATTCTAGGACACAGGTAAGAGTAAAGCATCTCATTTTACTAGTGGTTTTTCATGATGCTTTGGCGGTGTTGTGGTGCTTAGATCATGGATATTGGTGTGGATCTGTAAATGGTATCATAGTTCTTTGATGTCTTGTTGTTTAGCCTTCCACTTGGTACTCTGATATTAGTTTGGTATAGTTTGGTTGTATTGATTTTTGGGAATTTTTATGGAATAGATGGGTTGTATTTTGGTAATATATGGGTCAGGTTACTATGTTACATGAATCATATAGTTTTGTTAGTAATGGATTATTTTTTTGGTTTGTTTATCTTAAGGGAAAATCATTCCCCAATTTATTCTTGAAGCCCTTGGCATTTATTTCCAACCTTTGGCACCTTGGGAACTTCGTTTAAGGCCAAGTAACACCTCACCTCCTTCTCAATCCAATGATTAAGGGGTGGTATGTTACAAAAAAACACTCCAATGACATCCCATATCTCTAAGAACCCCCATTTAAATATTAAAATAAGTATATTGATCAATATTAAATTTTGGATTACCTTCCATTAATATCCCCATTCTCAAGGTACTTCTCATTTCATTACTTCATTTGTAAATTCACATTCTCATCCTCCTTCCCATATTTCATATATTATTCCAACCTAATATCATCCATGACATTGCAAAAACACATATAAATATGAGAAACCAATCAACTTATCAATATGGGAATTAAGAGAAATCAAACCAACAAAGTCACCATACCATTCCTAGTTCACAGTCCAGTTTATATATATTATAAAACGGCTTCCATAGAAGTTATATATATATATATAACAATATAGTAGAAATTATTATTATAGAAATTTAAATCAATAATGAGAGGAATCACAATATATTAGGTCATAGTAAATCTCAATCAATACTAAATAGGAACCACACAGCATATAATATACCATTACCTCATGATAAAACACATAACATTGATCCCAATAGAAGTTATTGAATTATAGAATATATGAAATTATACAATAACCCATGACACTAGACTAAAAAAGGAATTTAGATAATAGTATGTTAGTAAAAATTCATAAAAGAATAAAAAAAAACCCTCCCCATAGACCAAACCATATCCACTAATCTTGAGAGGAGAATGATAACCTCTCATATTTAAAATATTTTCTAGTGTGGGTTGCTCATCAATAATTGAAGTGGTAAAAATAATCATGGATTATAGGAATTAATGAGTGGGTTTAAATCAAGTTAATGAAGATAGATATAACAATTTATAATAAGGGTTAACAATTGAATAGGAATAATGGTAATTCCAATCATTCAATTCATAGGGGTAATAAATTAAGGGTTCCATGTTCAATAAGTGTAACTCATAGGTTCCCTAGTATATCTAGAAACATGTAATTTAAAAGGATAGAATAAATCTAAAAAATATCCTACATAAAAAAAATCAATTTAACACCCATATAATTGAAGCTCAAAACTAATGAATCCAAAATAAGCTTCCTTAAACTTATATCATCACATTAAACGCCATTTCATAAACCATAAGCCTCCAAAACCAAGTAAAAAAGTTATTATCACAAACTCCCTAGAAGAATAATAGGTAAATATTCTAAATTAGGTTTGGGAACTCACCTTATATAAAAACATATTAAACTCACAAATCCAAGGACAAAGAGCTATCAAGAGGGATTGGAAATCTATAAATATGAATCTTTAATTTCTTAGGGTTTGGGAAGAACAATAAAAAATAAGATGAATTCATATGGGATTATTAATTTATATAGAATATAAATTTATAACATTATGAGAAAATAGATATTTCCATTCCATAATAGTTGGATATTTTTCAAAAATTATAGTGTAGTAGGGATATCCACGTCATAATGGTTTCCATTCAAACCTCCCTCCTGATATTGTAGTGAAAATTCCCCTTGTACCTCCCCCTAGAATCCCCTATCAAACCCACAATATTATAATTCTAGGGATATGTTGTGACACATCAAAAATACCATTTCATAATAGCCCCCAACATAGAAAGATAAGGGTTTTGACCTCTAGAACTCTACGGCATAGTTCATTAACCATGTTATAGGGACCATTCAGAAGTTAGAGTAAAGGAACATGATCTATATAACTCCACTGCACATCTGAATCACCACACTTTAGAAACCCATGAAACTATAGATCTGACAAAACATCCACTCATGGATCTATGAAATAAAGGCATTATCCAAATGGAAAGGTACATTTTTGAAAATTAAACAAACTCCATGAAATTATTCCAAGTTGCAATCTAATCAACCACACAATAATATCTCCCTTCCTGCTAAAATTTCTACATAAACTCAACCTTACCCCCTTAAAACTACCATAAACACCCCCAAACACCTATATATCTGTGAAAAAATAAAAAATGGTATAGGAAATTATTGTAACTTACATTAGATACCACTCAAAAAATTTATATTTTTGAGAATCACAAAAATATGAAGAAAAGATAAATTGGTGTCTGTAAAAGGAATGAGGAAACCAAGGCCTGCATATTTGACTCATATAAAATGATTCATAACCATATAATCTAAATATAACTAAAATAGAAAAATATCAAGACATAGCATCCATGGGAAGATACCTCTCAAATAGAGTGGAAACACTACCAACAGTTCCTTGGGACAAGCTCTAACTATTAAAACACATCTAAATACCCACCAAAGACTGAGAAGCACATTGACCCTTGAGGAAATCATATTTTTGATGCATCGTAGAAATAAAATATAAAAAAAAATCAACTTTACCAACATGTGATACCTTTATCTACTCAACCCTGGGGCTCAAATATATTCTTAGGAACTAGAAGACCTCCTCGCTCTCTTTTTCCACAGAGCTCACAACCCATAACTCAGAACATTTATCTCAAACTCTCCAGAAACCTAGCAAGGATATTCATTAAAATTTTATCTCAAATAAATTACTCTTACCATCATCTATTCATGATCCCTCTCATCTTCCAAAGACCTTATATGAATGTCTAAAATGGATCACTAAACATCTGGCTTCAAAGAGGGCTCAAAATGTTGTGCATAATCAACTTCGCTAGCTGGGAAACATGAAAACTGACCAATCATGTCCATAAAATGATTCTAAAATCTAATAAAACAATATTCCCTTTATTGTATCACCTTACTATCTTTCAGTTGTATATCCATCTAAAAATGAGAGATAAAATACTTCTTGAATAATTTTGGAGACTTTACCCATGGTGTCTAATTCGAGTCAAAATGCTATATATTCTAATATATTTGATCAAATTTAAAAAAAAAATTCAACTAATAAAGAGTATTAGAAATAATACAAAGTCATTAAAGACTCAAAGAAAACTTTAATCCTTTCTAACCATTCCTCAGACTCATGGCTAGATGCTCCGTCAAGGAACTTCAAAACTTTCATCCATTGAAACTTAAACAAATATTTATCCCAAGATTATTTTTTATCATTACATTGAACAATATCTTGATGAAATTATAAGTACATATCTTCTAATAAACATCAAAAATGGGTTATATAATATACCTGAATACACACTCCCAGATTCTATGTTAAAAACATAATCTTTATAATTCTATCTCTGATACTAATAAATGTGACCTAATTTTATCCATCCAAAACTAAAAACATAATCCATAAAAATATTGGATCACTTACATACCTAAGAACCATTTATATTTAGATTTATATAGAATTAGGAAAAACTTATTCAATTGGAAACTTCCACACAGTATTTACTTTTACCACAAAATAAATTCATTATAAATATATGTTTTTTTTATTCAAGGTTACTTCCATAACCTGAACTCTAACTTTATTAACTTTTATAATCATCAATAATCATTATTAAAAATAATTTGAAAACATGGTATGAGAAAAACAAAGATAATTAAGGGAAATAAAAGTAAAAAAAATCTGTTAGTAATGTCAAGAAAATGAAAATGCATAAAAAATTACCTTTTTCACAAAATTCTTTGAGTGTATGAAATAAATCATAACCACATGAAAAACACACACTTTTTCTCAAATAAAACCTTTAAAACTAATAGAAAGTAAATAGAACCCCATTTTAGGTGACATGGATCATCATATTCATTAACCATGTCTGAAATAATTATAGTCTAGTTAAATTCATAGGATAAATCTCACAAGTTAATTACATCCTTATTTCCTTTTAAGACATGGTACATTGAATAATGAATTTGATATATATAATGGGGATCACCCATCAAATAATCTATATTGAGCTCACTCATTTGTATGAGCTATATCAGGCTCACCCATTCATATAAGCTGTATCAGGCTCCCCCTCTCTTCATCTATAATGTTTAAACATAATATCAAAAACAAAACATTTTTATTCTTCGATTTTCATCATAAATCCCTTTAAAAAATCTTTTAAATATTTATGTAAAATTATTTTGAATATTGAAATACACTTTCCTTTTAAAACCCCATTTTCAAAAAAAACCCAAGAATAAAGATAAAGTGGGTATTTATTTAAAGAAAACATGAAATATTTTAAAGGAATCCAAATATAAAATAATGGTTATGGTGGTGGGAAATAATATTGACATTGTATATATTAACATTAAACATTTATTTTTCCTTTTGTAAAGAAATTAAAAAAGATCTGCATATTATACATAAAAAATTTAATTTTTAAAACCTTTGAAAGAAAGTAAAAAAGATACATAATATATCATTTATAATTATTTTATATCCATATAAACACATCCATGAAATGATTTTAATAATATTAACATGGAAGAATAATATTTAGAAAATCAATCATTAAAAAATTTAAAATAAGGTATTAAAAGTAAAGTTTCTCTTACCTTGAATCTGACTCATCATGTACATTATTTATCTTCCTGAGAAATAAAATTATGTTAATTATTTAATCACTTAAGAATATTTTTCAATTTTATTATTCCTTTTATTTTATTTAATACCATTTTATATTCAATTACTTAATTATTTAACTTCATATCAGACGTTTTGATGACATTCTTCCCATATATCCAAAATGACTTTAATAAGTTGAATATCATAAATGATATCCTTATTACATCATATATAGAATAATAATCATGAAATAATTATCATTTCTATATATCGGTTATAATTTTAAAAACAATCATTAAATATGGTTATAAAAAATAAAATATGTTAAAATTATGGAGACAGTAGGTCATACATACGCATGAGTCGCATTTCAATTTTTTAATGATCATGATGGAAAGAATTTAAATATTATTTTATATATATAGAATTATAATTATATCATAAATACTATATTATTTATTTAAATATACTTATATATATCATCCATTTTATGTGGTTCTAAAAACAAATCACTTCACTTCGGGGAGGTGGTAATCCACATGTACACAAAACGATGTTGTCATTTTTTAAATGAATAGGAAGGTAAGAAAATAGATGATATATAACTTTTATATAATTATAAATATGTCATGAAAATAATATCTATATATATATATATTGATTAAATCATTATAACCAATCATGAAACATGGTGATGGAAAAATAATATCATCGGTTCGCGACGTCATAGTTTTCCATACACATGAATGATGGTTTTTTTCATTTGATGGAATATGAGAAGTATATAGGTTATTATATTAACATAATAAGATAAATTTATATGTAATATATACATGTTATTATCTCATCATATTTTGGGAATATTTTAATGAGTTAGAAGATGTAATAAAATGAAAAACTTGGTTAAAAATCATACATCTTCTTTAGACAGCATCTATAGGTTTATACCTAATGCCTTATTAGGTTATCTTTTTGGTCAAAAAAATTCCTACATGATACATGGAGGGATGTAAGGAATGTATTTGGGTAGGTATTGGTTAAGATAAAATTATTTTTAAGTGTGAAAAAATAAGGATAACATGTTCCCTTTTATAGTTGAGGGGAAGGGCACTCCTGGAATTTCATAAAGTATTAACTTAATGTAGATTAATTTTTATATTAAAATGAATCAAAACAAATATAATTAAAATAAAATATGAGTATGAGTCTGAATTATCTCATAAAATAAAAATTTTACAATTTTTTGTTATTTGTTCACCCTTATCTTTTGTTTTAACCCCCTGTTAACTCCTTTGATGATTATCGTGATAAATCCATTTTTTACACATTAGGGATCAAGATAGTTACTCTAAAAGAAAAATTGTCCCATAAATAGACTATAGTTGATATTTTAATCATATCTCAATCACTTTTATGAAGATAGGTTATTTAGTAATTTTAAATCATTTATTAAAATATTATTTATTATAAAATATCAATAATGTCATTTTTGGAACTATTCATTTAATTTGACTTTGAAAAAAACATGACCTCAAAGGAATTAAAATATAACATTTTACACATAATTAAAATGTTATATTTATCTAAAAAATTCTTATACCACAATAATTTATTAAAATTATATTACATTGAATATTTTTAAAATCATTTATTTTATTTTGCTATTAATTGAATAAATATTGTGTCGATGTTGCGTAATAATTTAATGTAATTATTTAATAACTAAAAATTATAAATAAATTACCAGGATAAAAACAAATCATTTAAATTTCAAAAAACTATATATAACCAAACATAAGTCATTTTTATACTTATCACAAAAATATTATAGATATTAAAAGCAAGAAAGTGACATTTTTTACTTTATCTTTTACTTAAATATTATAGAGGTAAAAATCAAAGAAATATGGAACCAAGTTTCTATTTTTTCTAAAATTTGATGGAAATTGAATATCTAAACTCATAAAATAGTATAAATTAAAGTGTTAGGTTGGGTGTCTGTGTTGTTTGTGGGGCCCAGTTTCTTGTCCTAGAGTAGTGATCGGGATGGGTGACCTTCTGGGAAGCTTCCTAGGGTGTGTGCGACTAAGGAAAAAACACACTAGAAAGAACATGTGTTGGAATTTGGCGACAATCATTAGTTAGATGACACATTTGGTTATGTGGGTGGTCCCCAAGTAGGGTAACACATGTCTGTGGGGACATTCATTAGCAAGATGACACGTTCAGGCATGTGAGTGGTCTAGAGGTAGGGGACCACATGTCTGTGGGGAAACGGGTGGTACTTGTGGGGCAAGGACCCAACGACCATGTTAAGGAGGGTGTTTTTGTTATCATTGGGGCCTAGTTATTACATTGGTGATAGAGGAGGAACTCAGCCTTAAGTGTGGTGGTATTTCTAGGGATGAGATTTGGGGTCCACAATGAGGATGTTGTGCTCTAAATGGGGGTTGAATGTAACACCCCAGAATGATAAAGGGTTAAATGGATAAATAATTTTAATCATGTCAACAAGGTTCACCTTTCTTTTCAGGAGACTACTTGATTTGAACTCCACAGTCAATGTGTTTGTCCTAGAGTTGTGATCGGGATAGGTGACCTTTAGGGAAGTTTCCTAGGCTGTATGAAACTGGGGAAAATCACATTTTAAAGAACATGTGTTGGCCTGTGGGGATAGTCATTAGTCAGATGACATGTTTGGTCATGTGGGTGGGCCCCAGGTAGGGTATCATGTGTCTGTGGGGAAACTGGTATGTTTGGGGGGGCAACTGGTGGTTCTGGGTAGGCCAAGACCTAATGGCCCTGTTATTTTGGGATGTCTGGGTGGTCTGTGGGGCCTAGTTTCTTGTCCTAGAGTAGTGATCGATATGGGTGACCTTCTGGGAAGCTTCCTAGGGTGTGTACGACTGAGGAAAAAACACACTAGAAAGAACATGTGTTGGAATGTGGGGAAAATCATTATTTATATGACACATTTGGTCATGTGGGTGGTCCCCAAGTAGGGTACCACATTTCTGTGGGGAAACATGTGGTACTAGGCAATCCAGGACCCGATGATCTTGTTAAGGTGGGTTGTATGTGGTGTTAGATGAGCACAATTATTACAAAAGTGGACCTATTTACCAATTTTGGACTTCCTGATTCTAAATATGGAATATATTTATTTCAATATTCAATTTATATTAGTGGTAGGATTTAATTTAAAATTAAACCCACAAAACACGATGAAAACTAATTTTTTAGAAAAATGCCTTTTAAGTATAAAAATATTTTTATACTGAATTCAAGTATAAAATTCATTCCAAATAAAATAATTAGATTATGTTTAATCAAAATGTATTAATTAATTTTTTAAAAATAATACAAAATATAATTTAACATTTTAAATACTTCAAAATAAAATAAATGTTTCAATAAAAAATAGTATTTTCACTATTCATTAAAAAATCAATCTTTTTAGAAAAATATCATAGTATCACCCTAAGATAATTTTTATATTATGATTTAAAAAATGATATATTTTTTATCGAATATAATTTAAAAAAAATTTATAAATCAATTAAAATATTCACTCATGAAAAAAATAAAAACATTTTGAAGAAAATGGATTTTGAAGCATAAAATGTATTTTCTAAAAAATTTAGTTCTTATTTCCTAATAAATAATCAATACATTTATATTGAGTAGAAAATTTATATATATCTCATAATGAGGTTAAACCTATTAATACCCATCATTTTCACCATCTGTGTTATAATGGTATTATTTAAATAATTATATTTCATGGTTCGTTTAAGCTTTGTGTTGTGAGTTATATACACTATCAAACAAAGTGTTCCTATAAAAAATATCAGGGTGTTACATTATCCACACCTTTAATAAATTTCATCCTAATAATTTTAACTTGGGATTTTAAATCAAGGGTTTTATATTTGAAAATATCTTTTTTGAAATCCCACATCATAGAAAGGGTTAACAAAACTTTCTCCTGGAAAGATTCAAAGTGAAATAAAAAGGTGATCTAAAATAATACATAACTATGTTTAAAAATAGGAAACCATTAGTGAGAAGTGAAAATTTGGACATAGAGGAAAAATATATTGTCTAAATAATGATAGAGAGTTATAGATATCATTTATCACAAGAACTTGAACGATCATGAGAATGTAAATGACTACAAAAACCATAAATCAATGAGATGTGAAAAGGACCACCAATTTATCAAAAATGAAGGTAATAGAATTATTTTTTTTCTATGATCCTTTCCCTATCTTTATAGAATTATTTTACTATCTAGAATAATAATATAAGGAAATATTCTTACTTGAAAAATATAATTTTATCTTTTAATCAACTTCCACAACATTATCATCTTTTTCTCCGAACGATGAGTATTCTAGATGAATTTTCCATGCCTAAAGTGATAAAATAAACATCTAATAGATTGAATAAATATAAATAAAGGATAAAAATATATTCCTCATGTCTTTATACATTAAAAAAACTAAAATGGTTAGAACAAGGTAAAATAATTTAAAAAATGAATAAACATTCATACGAAGATATGATACATTGATCTATAAATTAAACAATAATACCCAAAGTTAAAAACATTTATTCCATAAATAAATATCCTTAAAATTATTCAAAATATTCTTGACTAATATTTAAACCCAAATATTATAAGGATTTGATAACATTGTATTCCAAGATTAATTTATCATTTATCTCTAATCAATATTTTCAACTCATATGGTCATATACCTAGAATTGTATATGCCTTGATCAAATAATAAATAATATATTATAATCATTTACATCAATAACTTAAATAACCATAAATCCACATTAAAATCATATATTCTTCCAAAATATAATTTAACCTTTATTCCTTAAATAAAATTCCATCTTATCCAAAAATATTTCCATTTACCATAATCATATAAGGTTCCCAAAATAGTAAACTTATTCTGAAATAATATTAATCACCAAATAACTTTTCAATATCATGGTTTTCTATATGATAAAACATATGTTCACAAATTGTACTAACCAATAACTACCTCAATATAAAAGATCATATATAACCTAAAGGTTATCAATATGATTAAAATTATATCCACATAGGTAAAGTAATTATTCCCCAAATAATACTTCACCTTAAACCTAAGGGTTACATTTAACTCAACCCAATAAAACATTTCCCAAAAATTAATTAATCTATTCAAAATCCAATCACTTAAAACCTTCAAAGGGTTATATAAGACTTTGAAATTATTATAAACCATAAACTCATAAACCAATGATAGTATCCATAACTCATAAAATAACCTCTCATGAAAACATCTAGTCTCAAAAGCTGTATTCACCCTACTCTAAACCCAAAAATAATATCCCTAAAGCTATGCTCCAAGATTTTATGCTAAAAACAATATCTACAATTTTATCTTTTATACAAAAAAATGTAACCCATTTTATCTATAAAAAACTTATAACATCATACAAAATAAATTGGATCACATACATAGCCAAAAAACTTTTAGGTTTGGTGTTTTGGAGAATTAGGAAAAACACTTTCAACTTGACACTTACACTCAGTATACATATTTTAAACAAAATAAATTCTTTATAAATACATGATTTCTTCATTAAAGGTAACTTCAATAACTGTAACTATGAATTTATAAACTTTTTTACTCATCCTTAAGACCTGTAAAAATCATTATCAAATATGGGATGATAAAAACAAATATCAATAGGGGATCTAAAAGTAAGAGATTTGTTATTCCGATGAACAACATGAAAACTCATAATAAGTTTACTTTTTTCACAATATTATTTTAGTGTATGAAATAAATTATAACCATATAAAAAACACCCTTTTTCTCATATAAAACCTTTAAAACTCATAGAAATAAAATAGATACTCGTTTTAGTTTACATAGAGCATTATATTCTTAAACCATGTCAAAAATAACTAGATCACAATTAAATCAATAGGATAAACCTCACTAGTAAACTCCCTCCATATTACCTTTAAATATAAGGTACATTATCTAGTGAATTGGAGATCTATAATGGGGATCACCCACCATATAAGTTATATTGGGATCAACCATTTGTATAAGTTGTATCAGACTCACCCACTCTTCATATATAATGATAAATTACCATATAGAAAATATTCTTTCATTTTCATTATAAATCTTAGGTAAACCCTTTCTAACTTGTATGCAAAACACTTTTGAATATCAAAATATCCTTTCATTTTAAAAACCCATTTTCAAAACCAAAATACCTAGAAAAAAGATAAAGAGGGTTTTTATTTGAAGAAAAAAAACAATGATTTTAATGGAATACAAAAATAAAATTATGGTTATGGAAGCAGCAAAAACCATTTATGTTGTATATATTAAAATATAACATTATTTTTCCCTTTTCTAAACAAATTCAAAATGTTCTATATATTATAAAGAAAAATATTCATTTTGAAAACCTTTGAAATAAAATAAAAAATATACCTAAAATATAATTTATAACTATTTAATGTCTATATAAACACATCCATAAAATAATTTTAAAAATATTGACATGGAATAAAAATATTTCGAAAATAAATCTTTAAAACATCTAAAATGAGGTTTTTAAAGTAAAGTTTATATTACCTTGAGTATGACTCACCGTAAACATTAGTTGTCTTCTTTAATAATAAATTTATGTTAATTATTTACCTGATTCATTACATTTTCCAAGTTTATTAATTATTTTATGTTATTTATTAACATATTATATTCAATTACTTAATCATTTAAGTTCAAGTTGTACATTTTGACGATATTCAGCTCATATGTCCAAAACAACTTCAGTAGGTTGACTATGGTCAATGAGGTCATTATTCCATTATATCCTTAATAATAATCATAAAATAATTATAATTTTTATATATAAATTATACTTTTAAAACCAATAATGAAATATAGTTATGAAAAATTAACTACGTTACAATCATGGAGACAGTAGGTTGTATGTACACATGGGTAACGTTTCCATTTTTGAATGATTGTGATGGAAAGAAGGTAGGTATTATTTTAAATTTATATAATGATAATTATATCATAAATACCATATAATATATTTAAATATACTTATATATAACATTCATGTGGTGTGGTGATGAAAAACGAATCGCATCGATCCATGGATGTGGTAGTTCACACATACAAACAAACTAAATTATCATTTTCAATGAGTGGAAAGTTTATAAAATACATGATATATTAATTAAAAATAATTTTAAATATTTCATGAATATAATATATATATTAAATCCATCATTATAACCAATCCTGAGAGGCAGTGATGGAAAACAAATTACATCGGCTCGTGAGGCGGTAGTCTGCTGTACACACGAATGATGGTTTCATTTCCCATTTGATGGAAGTTGAGAATGGATATAGGTTATTATATTAAAATAATTACATCCTAATATATTTAATATATTTATGTTATTATATTAGTATGTTTGGAGAATATTTTATAGAGTTGGAAGAATAAATTAAATGAAAATACTTAGTTTAAAACTGTACATCTTCTTTTGAAATCCTATTTAGGTTTATAACTAAATTCATAATAGGTTAGATTTCTAATCAAAAAAAAATATTCTAAGATATAGTGAGGTATTTTATGAAGGTATTTGGGTAGTTTTATTCTATAAAAAATGATTTTTAATTGTCAATAAAAGAGGATAGTTGGTTCCCTTTTATAAGTGAGGGGAGGGGCACTCTTGGAATTTCTTAAAGTATTAAATTTATATAAATTAATTATGGATCCATACTAATGTAATTCAAATATAATATTTATGAGTATAAATCCTCTAATACAATAAAAATTGGGCAATTTTAGTGGTTGTTTACACCCTTATATTTTTGTTTTAAACCTCTGTTAACTCCTTTGTCGATCACATCGATTACAAAAAGAACTTACTCTTTAGATGTCAATATGGTTAATATAAATGGAAAATTAGATCATAAATTGAACATGGATGATAATTTATACCATATCCTAGTCACCTTTCTAAATATTTTATTTTAATAAACTTTAAATAAATTAATAAAAGATTATTTATAATATATTATCATTAATTCCATTTTTTAAACTTTTCATTTAATTTGACTTTGAAAAAAACATGAAAGTAAATGAATTAAAATATAATCCTTTAAAATAGTCCTAACATGTTATAATAATCTAAAAAAAATTGAACACAATAATTCATTAAACTTATATTACTTTTAATATTTTTATAGTCATTTAGTATAGTTTTCTATTACTTGAATAAATATTGAGTCGGTACTGTGTAAGCATTCAATATAATTATTTAATAACTAAAAATGTAAATAAATTTCCATGATAAAAAATAATTTATATTTAAAATGAACATATATAATAAAAAATAATTTTTTTATCCTATCACAAAATATTAAATATATTAAAAGTAATAAATTGACATTTTTTACTTTATATTTTACTTAAATATTATAAAGGTCAAGATCAAAGAAATATAGAACCCAGTTTCCATATTTTATAAAATTTGATAAATATGGAAGAACTAGACTCATATAATATGATAAATGAAAACATTAGGGTCACTTTTTAGTCCTTATCATATTATTTTTAACCTTAATTAACTGATTTACCCTTACTATGGTGACAATTATTAACTATGGTAACCATTCAATATGACCAAAAATAAAATGGACCTATTTATCCAATATGTAACTCCTAATTATAAATATAGAATAAAATTTTTAGGATTAAATTTACAGAAGTGGCATAATTTAATTAAAATTAAACTTGCAAAACGTGATAAAAAATGATTTTTCAGAAAAACCTTTTAAGTACAAAAATATTTTCATACCAAATTCAAGTATAAAATTTATTACAAACACCATAATGGTATTATTTTTAATAAAAATGGATTAATTAGTTTTTTTAAAACTATCCAAAATATAATTTTACAATATAAATACTTTGAAAGAAAATATATTTTTCAATAAAAATTAATATTTTCACTATTCATTGAAAAATAAATCGTTTCAGAAAAATACCAAATTTTCAACCTGAGATAATTTGTATAATATGATTTAAATAATTAAATACTTTTATCAAATATTATTTCTAAAATTTATATAAATTAATTATAATATTCCCTCATAAAAAACAATAAAATCATTTGGAGGAAAATTTATTTTGAAGCATAAAATGACTTTACTAGAAAATTTACCCTTATTTCCTAAGAATTAATCAATACATTTTCATTGAGTGGTACCGTTATATATATTTCATAAGTCAGATATTCCTATTCATACCCACTAATTCTATAGCTAGGTTATTACATCCAAATTTAAATAACAATATTTTGTGGTTTGTTTAAACTCAGTGTTTCATGTTTTATATGATATCAAACATAGTGTTCCTATAAAAAAATCATGGTGTTATAGGTTACCACATATCATATAAATCATAATAACATTGTAGGGAACATTATATCATATAGGGAAACACATCCAAAAACCAAGAATAATCATATTTTAAAATTTTATTTTCACATCATCACAACAAGCGGAAAAAACAAGAAATCCCAACTCTCAATTTGTGCCAAATATACCAGAATCATACTTCTCTATAATATCCATACCTTCTTATCATCACCACATCCACCAATTAACTTCATATCAAATCATATTAAGTATTTCAATAATAATATCACAATAATTCATTCTAGGAAAAGTTACCAAATCATAATCAGTCAACTAATATGTTATCCAAACATGATTCTTTAAGAAAATCATATTATCCACACAAAAATCACAACATTGATTATCAATCTAACATATGATATTCAACCAGTATAGAAGTAGTTTTTTATGGGGAACACATAGCATATTCATATTCATTTTATCTTATCATGATAGAATTATAATACTTGCATTATATGAATTTCAACATGCTTCTCTAAAATATTATAGGATTAAAAATGATCCAATTTTATGCTTCACACTCTAAATCAATCATATAATTATTATTTAATTTTTAAAAAAAATCTAAATAATATCTTGAACACATTATTATTATCATGAAAATAAATAATTAACCTACCATATATAGTAGTTGGCTTGCATAACCTCTAGTAAATTTAGTAATACCCAATGCTTTAATAGATCACACATGTTATGTAGTATAGATTCATAATTATATAATGATTTACAATCAAATTAAATCATACATATTTCTTTTATTTAATCACAATAAAATTTAAAAATCATATGTTATGCTTAACAAATTAAACAACATTACATTTTAAGAAACATTAGAGTTTTTTTCAAGAATATTGTTAAAGAATTTTATTCAAAACCCATTAACCTAAATAATAAATCATTATAGTAATTCTTTATTCTAAAGGTCTCTATAGAAATTACTCATGGAAAAACTATCCTTTTGATAATGCATCATCATTAAGAAAATTAATACTTTTAATTACTAACATGATTCTATAGGTTCATTAATTAACATGCATCAAACATTAAGATATAACATAAAATGGATTACTAGGTGAATAAAGTATCAAATCATGTCATAAGTTTGTAAGAGAGAATTTTTAGATAGGAAAAAAATAATTTATGAAAGTAAATGCAACATAACTATATAAATTGCATCATACCAACATAGTTTGGAATTAATAAACATACTAATAATAATCATGGAAAAAAATATAAACTTACAATGAAACCTATAAGAATGATACATTCACCCTTCTTGAATTATTAATACCTTAAAATTAGTGTATTTTCACCTGAACATGTTTGTTAGTCTAATAAGGTCATTATGTGGGATCAAAGGGGGGCCTCAATACCCATTTCCTAGCTATCCTCTTCTACCAACATCACAATCTAGGTTTATATGAAACTATTTTCCTACCAAACCCATATAATCCTCACCTCTAACTAACTTAAAAATTCATCATATCCCTTATCCAAAATATTTTATACCACTTTTTCATGACCCTCCACCACTAAAATCCATCTCGGGTTAACAATGGAGATGACAGTTATCCATGAATACCTTCTCTAATAGGCCAGGGGTTGGTTACTAGCACCATTGGTATCTATCATAAGTATTCAAGGCACTATCCTATAAATTTCCAAGAAAATATATCCAATACACTAATAAACCCCATATAAATAAACTAAATAGTTAACATTCCAAATCCATATTGAAATCATATAAAATAAACACAATACAACCAGATATAATGCAAGACTGAATTCCTAAGCTCCACTCCAACTACCTGAACCACAATGTTCACATTCTACCACATGTTATCCTACAAAACAAATTAGGAAACACTATATAGGGGTGAGCACTTAGAAGTATTTATTAGGATCATATTTCAAAAAATAAATGTGAAATAAAATTATTAGAATATAATTTTTTATAAATAACTAAGTAATGTAAATCTATAAATAAGAATAAGGCTAGAAAACCTTTCATAGTTGAAGGTAAATACAATTACCAATTACAAATACTTCACCTATAACTTCTATAGTACATGGTTATTCCATCTTTATAAATAAACAACTGCATCCCTCAAAACCATATTCCCAAGAAAAAATACCATATCTATCAAACATCAAGTTAAAATACCATCAATAATATAATTAGGAAAAAAAGGTCCCAAAATATTTCACTTATCTTACCAATCAACTCAAAGATCCTTATAAGTCAAACTAATAGCAAGATGGTAAGATAACCTCTCAATAATGGCTTAGGAATTTAGGAATGAAATAATAATTCTAAGCACAATCTACACCTTTCTATATAATAATTATGTTAATATACCCAAATCTCATCTCCATACCCATAGTTATGTTACCATCTTCACATCATCCATCCATATAAAACACGCCTTGATCCCTTTACAGATCATTTCCTAATATCATCAAATCATATGATCTAAGAAATGAACTGTATACCTATACAATACAGTCATCATAACCATGTGTAAGCAGTATTTAATTGTCAATAAATATAAAGTTCAAGGAAATAGAAAACAATGTTATTCTAATAGATATCATAGTCAAGGAAAATCCATCACCAGTAAGAAATTCATCTTCTTATCCATTTACTCAGTTTTCACTTATTTCGTTACTTAATCATAATTCATCCCATTATCATTAAACTTATATAAAGGTTTATAATTAAAATAACTCATCCACTTGACTATTTATAATTTATCATCTTCATAATTTAATCCCCAAGTTGGGATTACAAATTTTTTAACTTAATTACACATCCTCTAGTTATTTCTAAAATATATTACCAATTTTTTAACCCATGCTCCAATTACATCATAATTTTTTTACTTAGGTTAATCATGAGATTAAATAGAAAAATTATTTATATATCCCTCTTCGATATTCATTTAGTTAGTATTAAACATCAACCCACACCTTTGGATGACCAAGATATACACTATAACTAAACTTACCATTAAAAAAACAATAATTAAAGTATACCTATATCCCCACAACTTTCTGAACTCACTTAATTGTTCATTCACCCATGATCATCATCACTCCCAACTTACACCCCAGACCTATCAGCTAAACACACTTAATATCACACAACAACACACTTACCCATCCCTCTTCAAATTTATAATATCATACAAATTTATTTCCCAACATAACTAGCTTCACCTCCCTAGAAAGGAACACTAGACCTCCCTATCTAAAAGTAAAACCTTTTCCTTTTTCAATTCATGAATTTTAGAAGAAATTTGAATTATTTTATTTTTTTAGTGGGGTTCATTGAGAACTATAATTTTTATTAAGATTCATATAGTTTTAACATCTTAAGTAGTTTTTAGTATAAATTTTTAGAGGCCCATAGAGTGTTGTGTGGTCTTTAGTAGACTTCAGAGTGAAGTTTGGTGGACTTGTAGTGAAATTTCACTGCAGGTGAACCACAAAAAAGGGGACCACACTATAGTGGACCCCATGGTGGAAGATGAAATAACCATAAAAAAGGGAATGGTAACTTGGAGGATAATTTCTCATGTATGGTGATTCAATTAGAAATTAATTGGGTGAAATTCTAGGTATGAGTGTTTTAGATGACTACTATGAAGCTTGGGCAATCCAACCATGTTTTAGCATCCAGGTCTTAGGAATTTTGGTGGAAATTTTGGTTAAGGGTTCTGTGTATTTTCATTTAGGGAAAGGAAGAGTGAAACTATAAAGGATGGGAATAGTGGTGGTTGTTTTGGTTGTCCAAGAGTATGGGGATCTTGGGTACTAACTATATAAAGTGGAGATATATGTGTGCACCTAGATGCTATTTCAGGCATATAAAAGGCTCCTTGAAGGCTACTTAGAGGTGCACAATGGTGTAGGGAACAATTTGGTGAAATACAAGTTACACCCTAGTTTTTTTAATATTATGGGAAACCCCATTTTTACCCTAGTGATTTTAAAATCCCTCTCCACATTTTTCCTTCTCCCTTACATGTGCATAAACTGGTCGGCCACCTCCCCTTTCCACTTTTATTCCCCTTGTTGTGAGATAGATTTTGGTAGTGATTTCAGTGATGATTTTAATTGAGTATCTCATTATATATCCTTTCATCCATCCTTATCTTCATAGTCACTAATTTCATTATGATTTCATCAAGGTTTTATTGATGATTTACACCAGGGCATAGTGTAAATTATCCCGCTTCATGGGGATTTTGTATGGCTTGTATTGAGGATTTTTTGATATGGTGATCATATGTTTTTTCACATTATTTGGATATAGGTATATTTTCATTTGAATTTATTTAGGGTTTTAACCTAAATTAAATTAAATTAAATTGGTTATTGATCAAGTGTTATGTGTTAGGACTTTGGGTTGGGATGATTTCAATAGGAAATAGTAGACCTTACATGGGTGTTTGGTCATTATTTTAGTGTGGCAAGAATTTATGGTGAGTTTATAGTCATTTATTTCTATTTTAATTAATTTGGTAGATTAATTTTATTTTTTTAATTAATTATAAATTGATTATAATTAATTATTTTGGATGTTTTGGAATGAGATAGAGCCTTCTGATGATGGGTGATGGCCAGTTATACTTATATTAACTTGGTTGATATTTTTTGGGTTGTGATCAAATGGAATAACTCCATTATTTAGGTAGGTTTCCCTCACACATACCCTCATTTTGAAATTCATCTTATATATATATATATATATATATATGGAATGTGTTTTTCAGACCCATAACTAAGGGTATCCAACATTTTATTGAAACATATTATTATATTTAAAGTTAAATTCCCATGAATGAATGAACAATTTATCAAGGCCCTCTAGGGACCTTGTGAACTAGCTTGAAGCTTCAGTCACCTATGGTTGAGTCCCTAGTTATAATTATGTGCCTCATGATAGACAAACCTAGAGGGGTGATAACTTAAATTAATTAAGTGAATGTGGTGGCCCTTATTATAGGTTCCTTAGTAACCTCCGAGTATAGAGATGTGATGGGTTGGGGTGATTGACCCTAATAGGACTTTATATAACCTTTATAAGCCATGAATCCTTTTTTCTTGTTAATAAGGGCATAGGTTGGGTGTTCCTTATTCCTTGATATGTGATCACCTAAGTGGGTAGACCCTGGGTAGATTGATGAGAGGTTGGGTGAGTTGACCAACCAAGAATTATTTTAGGATTAACATGGGAGTTATGTCATATCTCAAAAGTGGAATCATGTGAATTATCCTATGAGGCTAGTGAGTCCTTAATGTGATCATGATGATGTTGAGTGATTTCATTCCCTCTGAGTTGTGGGATTGGCTTGAGAGATGTTATTTTTATTAATGGGACCATGTAGGGTGTTGTGCCATTGTGGAACCTAGGGGACTCTAATGGGTTCCCTCGTGTTATGTAAACCTTTATAGAGTTAGTGTGGGAATGATTATTGGTGATTTTAGGTGTCACCTTAGAACACAAATTGATGTTTTGATCCCATTATGGTTATTATAATTGTGATAAGTCATGAACATGAAAGTATAACCTCCATTACGAGGGATAAATTTAGGCATATGGTCGACCCCATAAAGATGTGTTATAAGAATGATTCAGGTGGGACACACTAATCTCTTAGATATATGTATATATATGAGAGGAATTTAATATTATCCTTGGATCTAACCTTTTTTCTTACTACTGTGTGAATTTCTTTCCTGGTAGGGTTAAGATATGCCACTAAGTTTCTGGACGACTTTCATTCTCAAAAGGGTGAAAATACATCCTTGAGTTTCCAAATGACTTATTTACCAAGAAGACTACACATATTACCCTATGTTTTTGGATGATATGTTTTTCTATATAGGGAATGTATTTCTTAGGGTTCTAGATGAGGGTATGTTCTTAGAGACACTTAGGCACTGACCAAATTAGGTATGGTCAATCTCAAGTGTCATGTTAGAACTTGAGGATCTATCATGTTTATTTATTTAAGCTTATATTCCATACTTATTATTCTTAATAGAATATCACATGTACATACTATGATTTTACTGGTTATGTATGGGACCACTTTATTAATTCCCTATTGAGTTATACTCACACCTTACTTAAGTGTTCATGGAACTTGGGTATCCAAGTAGACTTCATTGTTCATAGGTTTAGGTTGGGAAGAGGCTTAAATTTATATTTTTTATCAAGATATCTTGGATAAATTAAATAAATTGATGAGTTATAGATCTAGGATATAGTATATAATCCTTTATTTATTATTTTATTTATCTCATTTACATGATTATCTTAGTGCATGATCAACTTTTTTGTGATGGAATAACTGTGAATCTGCATGACTCCTACCTTCTTCATGTTCATTTGTTATATCATGTTATATTTTGTTACTTCTGCATACTCTGTTTAATTTATTATGGATGGTGTTTGGTTATTTATTTTTTATTTCTATTACATATTTTATATGAGGGTATAGTCTCCTAATTATACAACCATATACCCCCACTACTAGTTGACGGCCTTTGCTATACGAGGAGGTGCACCTCAGGTCTCATAGTAACCTGGTTTGGTTATTATTCAAATTTAATTAGTTTGATTATGTTATAAAGTGGTATCAAATACTTTCTATAAATAATATCATATATTCTATCAGAATTTTTTTGTTTATACTATTTACAGAGATGATAGATGGGTAACATAGGGTTGTATTTATGATTGTGATGGTCCTTGAATTGGTTCATTACAAAAAAAAAAAATTTATAGAAATTATATTTTACCATTTCATGGGATTTGTGTTCAATTTTTATTTAGTTGCGATTGTATTATTTCAACTAACATGATGCATTTTAGTTTGTGGATTTGTAGTTTAGGGGTTTTTATATCTTGGATAATTATAAAGTATTTAGTGTATATACATCATATCTGGTATATATAATTTACATAACATATGTGTGATTGTGTGTGATTTATATCAATAATGATAGAGGAATCAACTGTTTAAAGTTTCGAAAATTTATTATATGCTTTTTCAATATAATTTATTGGTGTAATTCTACTCAACTGAACCACAATATGTTTTCTCTGATAATAGTTCATGTAAATATATGGTGATATACTCCTTGATGAATATAAAGAAACTTGATATAAGGGATGTATATTTACCCTTAGTGGGTATTTATGGTCATTATATACCCAAGTGATGTACCAATACTGTGTGATTGTGAGATTGGTTATGAAAGAGAAAATTGTTTCTATTATTTAAAGTTTCAAAAACAACCTATATGGTGTTTTTATATATATCTTCTCGATGTAATTATACTTAATCAAACCATAAGGTTATAATATACTCAACATGGATAGTTAAATAGTGATGGCATTATAGATATTAAATAATGAAGGAGAACATGATCCATGAGGGGGAGGCTCTCGTATACAGAGTCCCGGTGAGGACTTTCTTGAGATCATGATTCCTAAGGGGGTAAAATCTGTTCCCTAGTAGGTTGATGAATTTTCATCTAATTTAGGTATGTATGTGATATATGAGAACCCTGGAGTAGGTTTTGTCACATTTTATTTTTTGTACAACTTTTTGGTTTAGAACAGAGAGGTGTTTCCCATAACATATGACTTGTGTGAGATATGGTCGATGGTCTAGGTGGGAGAGCTTAGTTACTTTTAGATATGTCATAGGATATAGTTAATCCAAGTATTATAGTCAAGTTAATTTTTAATATGTTAGGGTAACCCAAGAAAAGGGTTAGCTCGAGATTTTAAGTGACTTTATATATACGAAGTATGGATAGATGCTTTGGGTTATGAGATCATTGCACATGGGATACTAATGGGTATGTGGTATTGGTATAGATATTTCTTGGTATTTCATGATAATAATGACATAAATTGATTTAATATAATGGTAGAATTTTCTAGGTCATTATCAATCAAGTTTCTAGACCTATTGATTCTAGATGTGCTTTAGGGAGTGTAGTGAAAGCATGGGTAGATAGTAGTGATTTTATAAATGATGACGGTTAGCAAGTGATAATGTAGTAGAGTATTTTATAGGTAGAATTATCTATTTTTAAGAAGAGAAATAAGGGTGAATTTATTAGATTATAAGGTCATGTGGATATAATGTGGTAAGTTTATTAGGTGTGTGATATTAGGTATGATGAGATACGAATTATGGGATCGTAAGTCAGTTTATGTAACCAGGTAGTATGGGAGCATGCGTTTTTTCTGGTTTTGATGAAATTGAGATTGTATAAACTAGATACATACTGGATATTCACAATTCCCATTTGATATGTGAATCAATGAATGTCCATGTGCGGACTAAGGATCGATGGGTTTGATGGCTTTCTTGTGAGATTGGTTGTCTCGGGTTTAAATAAAGATGTAAATGTTACTTTTCTGGGGATGATGACACCCTGGATTAATGGTGTCAAGGGTTAATGTGTATGAGTGTGTCTTAGGATGAGAAACACATGTGTGATGTCGAATCCAATTGAATATTTTCACAAGGGGAGGTATAAGTAAATTTGTACGATAAGGAGTGAACAATTGGCTATTTGAGTGTGTGGTTGTTGTTATGGATGAATTATGATGGATTTTAAGGATGATGTTCTTGGTGAATCAGACATAGTTAGTGTTTATAATTTTATGTTGTAACTTGAGTATGATCTGAGAGGTTGCATCTAAAAATTGCATGCATTAATGGATAGAGCATAGGCTGTGGAGGTATGAACCTCATGTGGATAGGGTCAAGAGTTTCATGAGACTATTTGGTGGATAGTCAAGGTACCATTTGGATGTCAGTGAGTTAGTGAATCCAATTTGATAGTTCATCTATAAATACTAGAATTGGAATTAAAATGAAATATTTGATAGATTTTATGTGTTGTTATTAGACTTAAGAGGGTTTTCCATGATCTGAACATGATCCAGATTGAGGTTGCAATGATGCTCATGAGGGGAGCATAGAAAAATATTTGTTTGGATGAGAAACTAATCATGTAATTATATTTAAATTAATGTTTTGAATATAGTTTCAATGTTTCGATGATCTCATGATTCCTTATAGAGTAGAGGTATCATGTTCGGTTAATGAGATAGGGTGTTCCTAGGTTTGAACAAGTGGTTTTAGGAATAATCATACATGTGAGTTTTGATGGGTGATTTTGTGCAAAATTGGATATTTTGTATTGGAAAACACATCTATCATATCTTTATACCATGGGAAATGTGTATTGGTAAGTCATTATAATAGTGGGAAGCACTATGACTCGAAATAGGGCCTTCTAAGCAGAGGATTATGGTAGGAATAACCATAATCCAGATAAAAAATTGACTAATGAAACCTTGGTTTATCATGATAGATTTTTTAAGTGAGAAACATCTTAGTATTGGAGATGGAGATGAGCGATGGCTTTGGTTTTTGAAAAATATTGTTCCTCCTGTTTAGAGTTGCATAGTAAAATATCATTTTTTATTTTAAGGTAGAATACAATGAGTTGGTTATAAATTGATGATCAAAAAGGGTTGAGGTTAATTTTTGAATGACTAACAAGACTTCTTTAGGATGATAGATGCTATAGTGAGGAGTTTGTAAAACTTTTTCACGTTTTATGATCATAAATTTAAGAAGAAATTTAAATTTTTAATTTCTAGAGTGGGTTTCATTGAGAACCATTGTTCGTATAAAGATTCTAGAAGTTTGAAAATATTAAGGAGGTGTTTTTGGTCATTTTTAGTGGATCATAGAGCTATTCAAGGGATTGAGTGGAATTCAACGAAAATTTGGGTGGAACTATAGTGAAATTTTGTTGTTGGTGAACCACCATGTGGAGGACCATACGATGGTCGACACCAGAGTGGAAGGTGAAACACCCAGTATAAAGATCATGGTGATTGAAATGGAATAGGAACTTGAGGGGTGTTCATGTCAGAAATATATGAGGTGAAACACCCTAGATGGTAATTTTATGTGATTGTGGTAGTGTAAGGGAAATCTCTCCACACCATAGTTCTCAAGGGTTTGGAAATTTGGTGGTAATTTTTTCTATGGGGTCTATGTGTTTGTTGAGGTAAATAGGGGTCGAAATTCCTAGGGATGGGTGTGCTGGAGTCTGTTTTAATTAATATAGAGTATGGGGGTCTTGGGTGATACCTGTGAAAAATTGTGAGAGGGGTGAGGGCCAATACATTTTTTTAATTATTTTTATGGATCCTTAGGGTATGATAATAGGTACACCACAACATAGGTCATGTAATGGTTTAATCCATGGTGCACCCAGGTTTTCCGAAAATGTGGGAAAATACATTTTTTCCCACATTGATTTTAAAACAACTCTACTCATTTTTTCTTTTCTTGTGTAAAGTGGGGCAAGGAAACCTCCTCTCCCTTACTATTTAATTATCCTTAGTGTGTATTGAATTTTGGTTGTGATTTTATTGAAAATTTCATCTAATTCTATCCCTTCATCAACTTCTATTTTTTGTTATCCTCAAAGCACATGAAATTGTTGTAATTTTGGATGGGATCCATTAAATATTTCCACTATATAGTGATTGAAATAATCTCGCATCAAAGGAATTTTTCATGGCATAGCTAGGGGATGTTCTGAGATGGTGATTACAGGTTATTTTATGTCATTTAGTTATAGGTACATCACAATATGAATTTATTTATTTTTCAAACTAAATTAAATTAAATTTGTTATTAAAAGAGAGTAATTTATTGGGGATTTGGCCTGATATGGTGTTATTAGGAGACAGTGGACCTTCCATAGATGGTTGGTTTTCATTTTTTGTGTGATGAGGATGTCTAGTGACTTAATAAGCATTATTCCTATTGAAATTCATATTAAAAAAAATTGCACTTATTTAATTAGTTATAATTTTATTATAATTAATTATTTTGGATGTATTGGTGTGAGATAGGGCCCCATGATAATGGGTGATGAACAACTGGACTTGGACGAGCTTGGGTAAGAGTTTTTGGGCTATGATCTAAGGGGAAGGCTCTATTAATGCGGTAGGTGGTCCCTCAAACATAACTCCTTCAGTAAATGAATATTTTATATATATATATAATTTGGTATATTTTCCCATTACAGGGGTTTTAGACATTTTATTTAAACATATTATTTTATTTAAAGATAAATTACCATTAATTAATTAATGAACAAAGTGGTAAGGCTCCCAACGGACCTTTTCAACTGGCTTGACACCTCGGTCATCAATTTATAAGGCCCTAATTCTAATTGTGTGCTTTTTTATACATAGAACCAAAGGTTTTATAACATAAATGAATTATTTTAACATAGTGTCCCTTAGAATAAGTGCCTTGGCGACATCTGAGTAGAGAGATGTGATAAGTTAGAATGATTAACCCTAGTAATCCATTATAGAATCTTTATAAACTGTGTATTCTATGGGATAGTTGAGATGATCATGGGTTGAGTGTTCCTTAACCCTTGATATTCAAGCACCTGACTGGGTCACTAGTGAAAATTTGGGCTTCAGCATCAATGTTTTAATGTTTCTATCATAAACTGGCATTAAAAATTAAATCAGGATCTTTTAACATCAGTTTTTTTTAAAACCGACATTAAAAGTTTTTCAGACCAACTATTAATATTGGTTTTATAAAAAAATTGATGTCAAAATTTTTTAAAAATACTTTTGATTTCAATTTTTTAAATGATGTGAAGATTTTTTTTAAAAATATTTGGACCCCAAAACCGTTATTTCTTTTTCGATTGCAAAAATCCTCTTGATCGGTGATAGGACCCGATAGCTCCTAAAAAAGTTGATAACCCTCTATCCAATCTTGTAGTTTATTTTCATCATTTTTATCATTATTTATATTTAATATTTCATACTTCATCCTTTTCTCAAGATCCCTAAACTATCTCAGTCTACCTACAACCAAAATTTAATATTTTTGTTAGTTTTTTTACTTTGTTTTTTCACTCATTTTTCTTCAATCATGTAACCTTCTCCTTATTTCCACCAACTTCGACTAAGTTGATCAGAAGTTAGAATCTATTTTCCCTTAAAAAACTCTAAATTTTGAAATTTATTTTTATTTTTGAGGATAAATTAATTATCTAATAATTATAAATTTTATTGATCTATTAATTTGTTTGTATCATTTAATTATCAATTATAATTTTTTTATAAAATTTTTTTATATTATAAATTTTTTATTATTATAATTTTTTTCACTATATTTTCTATTTTAATGGTTTGTATTTTTAATTGTTTTTACTTATAAATTTTAATCATTATAATTTGTTTATGTCTAAAAAAATTTCTACAATTTTTTCATTTATAAATTGTTTTTTGTGACTTGTTTTTAATTTTTTTTAAGAAAATTTATTTTTAAAAAATATTATACATGTTTAAATTATCTATTTTTATATATGTTTCATCACTTGTATTTAAAATTTTCAATGGTATTTTTTGATCATTATGTATAGTTGTTTATTATGATCATATAGTTATCAATAATTTATTTATTTATTTATTATATGTTTTATGTTTAAAATTTATCTATTTATATATATTTTTAAATTTTTATATGTTTAAATATATTTACATTTTATATTGTGATATTAAGTAATTAATGGATTTTAATTTGATTGATTTAGGAAGAACCACTAATGAATATGAAGTAGTTGATGATTTCATGGAATTTTATAAATGAAATCATTGAAATAAAGCTTTAATTTACTATCCATGCATGAAGTGTTTGAATATAAAAAGGTTAAATTCCCAAGAAATCAAGTATTATCTCATTTTATAAGGTTTTATCCAAAAGTATACATGTTGGATCTTGCATGGTGAAATAAAAAATTCAACATCTAATGTTGATGAAAATATTCAACATGAGATAGAGGATCGTATTGAAGTATTAATTCATGAGGTAGGAATTAAAACCATCAAAAAAACAAAAAATATTGAATGATTGTATTGAAATTATGAGAAAACAATATTCTAAAGTTGCACTAAATTTACAGTTTTATCATAATTACTGAGCTTAGTTAAATTGAAATTAAGAAATGGGTGAAGTGGTAAAATTTACTCTAAATTGGTTGAACTTTTAAAAGAGATAATTACAAAAGGAAACATGCTTCTAGTTTCCAATTATGATGTATATAAAATATTATGCACAATGGGTTTGGGGTATAAAAAGATACATGATTTCTCCAATTATTTTGTATTTTATAGGAATGAATATGAATTTTTATCAAAATGTCTTAAATGTGTAATATCATGATATAAGATAGATGTAAATTTGAACTCTGGTTCACTCTCAGGTATTGACATCAAATGTCCTACTAATGAAATTTTATACCTTACAATAATTCCTTATTTTAAGAATCTACTTGAAAATTCAAATTATGAAAAAAGATTAGGATGACATAGTGATGAGTGCATCTCTGATGGATTCTTATGTCACCCTATTGATTCACTATAGTATAAGATATTTGATAAAAAAATTCCTAATTTTGGATGAGAATCTATAAATCTCAAAATGGGACTATAGATGGATGTAATGAATCCATATCGAATACTCAGTGTCCAACATAGTTTATGGCCTATTTTTTAGGTAGTTTACAAATTTCCAACAGAAATATGTTTGAATAAAAAACACATTATGAAAATTTTGATTATTTTTGGACTAAAACATCTATTAAACAATATTGATGTATATATTTCACCATTGATTGATGATTTGAAACTTCTAGCAGAGATAGGTGTTATAGTTTTTGATGCCTACAATAAAGGATATTTTATTTTTCTTGATATGATAATTTTCACTATAAATTACTTTCCTACATATGGAAACTTATCTGGATATAGTGCTAAGGGACATAAATCATTTTTAATTTGGGAAGAAGACACATTATATTATAAATTTTAGAATGTAATAAAGACATTGTGCATAGGATATCAAATATTTTATTGAATTGACCATCCTTATCATAGATTGAAAAAAATAATTTATGTGTTTATAGGAATATAATATCTTCCCACAACCATTTTCATATGAAGAATATTATAATGGGGTACAAAATATTGATTTAATATTTAGAAATAAAGGAAGTTTTGGTCATCAAAAAATATCTTGAATAAAAATTATATCTTATTCAAACTACCTTTTTAAAGATTTTTAGAGATAAAACATAACATTAAAGTTGTGAATTTTGAGAAACAATATGCGATAGTTTCAATGGAAATTTTTTAGAAATTAAAATACATAAAAAATATGAATTTCATGTAATATTGGACTTGATATCCAGGGTAATATGTTTGGAGTTAGCTCTTACTATAAAAGGAAAGAGAACATATTTACAACTGGATTGTTACACATTATGAATGAGTGAGAGGATGAATTTCTATCAGTGTCTGCATGGTGTTAAATTACCCTATAGATATTCTTGAAATGTCAATAATTTGGTGTCATTGAAGGATTTTAAATTAATAGGTATAAAATCTCATGATTGTCATGTATTGATGTAAAAAATGTTATCAATCATATTGTGTGGTATATTTCTTACACCTGTTATAAATACCATTAAGTTATATTATTTTTTTTAAATCCATTTATAATAAAATAATTGATCTAAATTTGTTAGATGTGTTGGAGAATGAAGTTTTTATCGTAATTTATTAAATAGAAATGTATTTACCACTAATTGTTTTTGATATAATGGTTCATTATGTAACTCATTTAGTGCATAAGATAAGAATATGTGGGTTTTTTATTTACTTTGATTATATTCTTTTAAAAGATATATGAAAATTTAAAAGGTATATATCAAAAATCATCTTTGTCCAAAGGCCTATATTATTCAAAAATGTGTATCAGAAGAAGTGATTGAGTTATGTACTAATTAATTTTTATAAAGTGGATCATATTGATCTCCCTATATCTCGAAAATTTTATATTTGATAGTGAAAGTAGAGGGATTTGTGGCTTAAAGTTAAAGTTCATTCCATGTGATGAGGTGATTCAGGCACATTTATATATTCTGAACAACACATACAAGGTTTAACCAAAAATTTCATCACATATTACTGGAATAAAGGTACAATATTTGGAAAAAAATTAAAATTGGTTGATGATTAAACATTAAAAGAAATTTTTTCCTGGTTTAAAGAGGAATTCAACACATATTTATCGACATCAAAAACATTTTAATAGTTGGTAGGGGGGAAATATCTTCCTGTGATCACATGGTTTGGTTTTGATATTAATGGTTACACATTTTACACAAAAAAATGAGGATGATAAGAGTACTCTTCAAAATAGTGTGGTAATGGTCATTACTGAAGCACTATAATTTTTGAGTAATAAGGTACAACCCCAATTTCTGCATCAACAACATATTTTGGAGTTCTTAAGGATATATGGGAAATTAATTATACAAAATTTCAAGTAATAGTATTTAAATTTAACTGGGTTGATAGTAAAACTGGTGTGAAATATAATGATTTTGCATTTACACTCGTTGATTTGAAAATATTTCATTATAAAGAATAACTATTTATCATCAAGACACATACAAAAAAAATATTTTATATTATTGATTCATCGAATGATCAGTGGTCCATCATTTTTCAAGGGAAAATAATCCAATTTGGTGATGAGGTGGATGATGATGTTGTATATTTATGTGAGGTTTCATCATCTATTACACTATTTTTAGATGATAATAATGACTATAATGCAGACATAGTTTGTGCTGTATGAAGTGGTCATACTGAAGGGATATGGGAAAAAACTATTATCCTAATTATTTAGGTAAATATTTATAATATATTTTTCATTATAGACCTCCAAAATTTGTAAGTTAGTTTTATTTTCTTCATTTTTTTCATTTATAATTTAATTTTGTTGATATAATGAATTTTGATTAAATTTTTATTTGTTAATTTTTTTTAATTTTTTAATTTTTTTATGATATAAATTATTTGTTTAAAAAATTTGATCTATAAATTATTAGTTTTTATATGTGATAATATGTTTCTCATCAATATAGTAGTGTTCTCCCTATTTTTACCACCTTCGAGTGAGTTCAACTACATTCAAGATCTATTTATGTCCAAAATTTGTAAATTATTTTTTTATTTTGGAAGATAAATTAATTATTTATTAGTTAAAATTACATTCTACCAATCATTTATTTGTATTAAATTTATTTTCAATTATAATTTTTTTTAAATTGGTTTAATTTTATGATTTATTTTATAAATATAATTTATTTGTAACTATAATTTGTTTTTTAGTTTTCATTATTTGTATTTATAATTGTTTTTATTTATATACTTTTTATTATTATAATATTTTTTTGTTGAAATCATTTTTTTATTCAATTTTTTCATTTATAATTTTTTTTGTTATCTATTATGAACAATCAAATTTTTATTTATTATGGTTATTTAATTTTAATAAAATACAGTTGCACATACTTTTTTTAAGTTAGTATACATCTTTCAAAATGATAGAAGTTGAGGCAGGGGAACTAAGGTATGTACATTTTTTCATTTAAATATATATCTATAGTAATTAAATTATTTAATTAAATTAAACTTATATTTCTTAAAATGATTTTTAGTTATTTTTCATCTATAGAGATGACAATTCCTAAATATTGTATGTATGGGATAACACATATACCAAAACTTGAACTCACACATAGAGAGAAACAGGTGTTAATTAACTTTCATGAGAATGACTTCTCAACTAACCCAAATTCCATATAGTTTTGGACATACCTGTTTGTACATAGACATTGTAGGATAAGTATTTTATACCATAATGGGAGTAGAATTGACCAGTCAATGAAAGATATTTTATGGGAGTCCCTAAAGTTAATATTTCTAAACTTATTTTTTTATTTTTCCAATGGTTTAAATATTATATATTTATTAATATTATTTATTCAATTATAGATGAAATTTTACTACCAATAGAAAAAATAAATTAAAAAAGGTATTTATCCTTTTTGGAAAAAATATAGAGATATTTTATAATAATGTTGACTTCAGTTTATAATTTTAGGAGTAAAAAGGATAAATATTCATGCCTTAAGTATGAGTTTATAGATAGAGAGAGATGGTATAAGTTCAACTCTAGTCAAAAGAAGGAAGATTTTATGGTATGTTTTTATTATTTGTAAAATATATTTGTTTAATTATTTTTCATTAATTTATAACTTATTTATTCTTTATTATGTAACAGTACTCCATTAAAAGTCACTAAGAGATATATTATAGAAATATATACCCTCACACATTATCATGATGAGGGTATCCTTTATTAGAGGAACAAATGATTTTAGAAAAACTTAGTGAATTAAGAGGCAAGTCAAGAAGTGGCTCTGAAGTGGTTCCACTAGACACTTCATATCCTCACACATGTCATGAAAAATGGAAAAGGGTGAGAATTTCAACAAATGGAAAGTTTATTATTTATCCAACAAAGAAATCGGCTGATAATATTATAAGTAATTAATTGTTACTTTTCATCAATATTACAATTTAGTAAATTTATATTACTAATATTATATTTCAAAATATTACTTCAATATTACCTTTAAGAGAAAATGACATAGGGGGCCTTTATACCTAAGGGTATAAATGATTTTTTTATCATTTCTTTAGGAAATTCGAACACTCTAGCTATATCAGAGGGTATAAAGAGGGTGACATATTTAAAAAAGTTTTTGGTCACACCTCTAGTGTGACATAGATGGGGGGAAATATAAAAAAGAAATATATTATTTTATGGATAAGTTGTGACACATGAATGATTTAATAGAGGATAGTATTAAATCATTTGTATTTTCTATTCTTGCAAAAGTAATGAGACAGGAAAATTTAGCACAGTCTTCATAGCCTTCATACCCAGATCTTCCGCCTCCTCATTCAAACCCAAATGTGTGCAATGAGTTTTTTATGGGGATCTCTAAATACATATTATATTATAAAGAATTTTATATCATCAATTAGAATATTTACATAAAAATATTATGTATTCAGGTTAGGTAAGAGTATAATACATGATATTATTGATCCAACTACTCTAGTGTTGTTGCCTACTGAGGAGGTGTCTATAGTTGGACAGAGTATTGGTCATTTTTTACTTTGACCAACTGATCAATGTCATCAACTAACATATGGTGTATGTTTTGTTTTTTATCATTTATTTATTATTAAATTAAAAATTACTTATAATATTTTATTACACTTTTATTATATATGAGTATCTGATATTGAAGGAATCACTGCAATAAAAAGAAAATTCTTGGATTCCACTACCTTCATATATTCCTCAGGATGCTGATTGGGGAATAACTTTATCACCTATTTTTTCTATATTAGATCATTATTATATAATTATGATTAGTAATGATATATGTGGAATATATTATGCATTAAATATTTTTAAAATTGATGTCATGGATGTTGTAAAGGGTGATCAGCTCACTCTGTCGGTGTTGCATTTGTTTTCTATGTAAGTAAATTTCAATTGATAATTTATTTTCATTAAGTAAACATATTCTACATTGACTTGATTGATTTTTTTTTAATAAGGTATATCTATAGTAATTTCCTACAATATTATTATATTTCTATTTACAGTTTTATCGACCTAGAACACATTTCAATAGAAGTTGACTATTTGAAACAACAAACCAGAATTGAATATGTATCTGAAGGATTAAAAAACATAGACATCACATGTTGATTTTTTTCATTCCTTTAAAAGTATGAAAAAATATATAATTATGAACCACTATTCAATATACTATTATTAATTCTGAATATTATATTTTTTTATTGGATATTGGATGTTATTTTTATTTTCCAAAAAGAGAGTAATGTATATTAGTTATTATCTTTATTGGGTGGTGTTCAAAGAATATCTAGAAAAATATTAATGAATTAAGTTTTATTCCATGTTTTTAGTTATTTAATATTAAATTTTTCAATTTACATTAGTTTTTATAATTAATATTTGAAATTATAATAGGTTGTGGATTACATTCAATTATTTTTTCTATCTGAAATTTGATCTAGAAAAAATTGAATATGTGAAGGTTTGGGTAAATAAATTTTATATCACTGAATACTTGATTTTTCTTACATATTTAAAGTTTTTTTTAAATATGGTTTCATAAATACAGTGTCATCATTAACAAGGGAATTTTGAATGTGGATATTGTGTTTTATGAATTATATATGAGATAATCACAACCAAAAAAATAGATTTTTCAAAGGTTAGTTTCCTTACATCCCTTTTAATCTGAACAAATATGTTATTTTTTAAATTTTTAACACTTTATTTTATAGGATTTTTACAATTTTCCTTCATATACATCCAAAAAATTTAGATGCCTTCAAAATTTATTTTCCAAATTTATTTTCAAAATATTTTCTAAGTTTAACCAATTTTGATATTTGAAAAAATTGTTCTAAAAGTTTTCAATTTGTTCTATCAGTTTTGTGTCGATCCGCTATATGTTTTTAGTTTTTGGTTCTGCATTTAGCTTATGGATGTGGGATTATGTAATTTTCATTATTTTTTAAAAAAATAAACTTTCAACATCCATTTTATAAAAAGAATATTAAAATACCCATGGAAGTATTTTTTACATCAGTTTTTACAAAAAAACTAATGCTAAAATCCCATTGGATATTGGCACACTTTTGACATCATTTTTTTTAAAACTAGCATGGAAATTCCTTTATAATTACCCTTCTAGAAGGGTCCTAAATAATGGTTTTTAAAACATCTGTGTAGAAAGTCCCACTTTCAACATCACCTATATTAAAATCAGTTTTAAATCGAAGTTAAAAGGTAAAAAACTGAATTAAATGTGTTTATCCACTATTGGGTAGACACTGTGTAAATTGATGATAGTTTGGGTGAGTGGACTGACCTAGAATGACATTTGGATTTATATGGGCATTATGAAATATCTCAAAAGTATAGTTTTGTGTCTTATCCAATGTGGATAGTGAGGTCATAATATGTTCATGATAACATTTAAGGACTCTATGACCTCTAAGTGATGAGATTGACCCAAGATATGAGATTTTTATCAAGGATACCATATAGGGTTTCATGTTATTATGGGACATAGGGGGCCATAATGGGTTCCCCCATGTTATCTAATGTGATGCCCATTAGGTCACTGGTGCTTATTTTTTTATTTTTTTACCTTTGAGTGCATTTTTGAAGTTCCCATGTGTCAAGGAACAAAACCTAGTGTTTAGGGGGAGACAGACCAAGGTGTGCAGTTAGCGCACAGTTTGTCTAAATCATTCAACAACCAAGTGAGGGGTAGTAATGTTTTTTGATAGTGTTGTTTCACATGGTTATAATAACTGTGAAACAACCAAGAGAAAAACTTCACACTTTTTGGGTTGACAATGGAACCTGCATGGTTGGAGCACGGTTTGGCTAACCATGAAGCCAAACCACGTGACCCTATACATCTCATTAAAAATGATTAAATCTCAATTTTTCTCCTATTAGGTTTTTATACATTTTACCTAATTTTTTCTTTTACAATGTGTAACCCTCCTCCCTTAGTTGTAGATCTTTACCCCTCCTTTATGGTTTTTCTCTTGGTTTCTTGGTGTTTTTCTTGAGGTAAGTTGATTTCCACCTTGATTTATTCTTCTTTTCCATTCCTTAATATTTAATATTCCATTTTTATTTAGTTTTAGAACCCTATGGGTGGTTTTTACTTAATATGGGGTGTGTTATGGGGGATTTGGTTTGATTTCTTGTGGATTAGGTGTGTAAATCTTAGTTCTACCTCTTTTGAGTGGTCTTCATCAAGTAACAAAAGCTTTGGACTAAATTTAAGGTAGGTATCTCTATTTAAGGTCATTTTCCATGGAATACCATTAAATTTATAATTAAATTTGGTTTTTTTGTTTAAATTTTCATTCAAATAATCTATTATTGGTGATAATTCCATGTTTAATGTGTTTAGTGGATTGATTTGGAAATTTTGGTGTTTAAAGTGGGGTTATCCAAATGGGTGTGTCTTGTCTACCCATAAAGTGTTTGATAAAATGTATCAAAGAGTTTTTGTGGTTTTAAATGAATATACAAAGTGGTTTTAGAAATATTTTAACCTTTTTTAGCATTATTTGAGGAAATGGTCTTATTATTTGTAAAAATGTCTTGTGAAATGGCTTGTGTTATGGATTTATTAATATGGGAACTTGGTGGTGATGTGTTGGAATGGAGTAGAACATGGGTTAATTGAGTTCTGAGTGAGAGGTTTGTTTAAGGGATTGTGTGACCCTTTGGAAGAAAGACTTTTTGATCTTCTACATTGGTTTTCTAAGTGTTCATGTGTTCCGTCAGTGGTAGGACTCTACAGGCCTCCAATTTTCTTTCCAAGGGACTGAGAAAGCCTTTGGGTGTAAAGAGCATGGGACCTTCCATGTTGGGCTTGAGGAAGACCATGAAAGATTATAATACTTTTCTAGCTATAATACTTGTTTTTTCACTCATGATAGGCCTGATGGTTAAATACCCTAGGTATACATTACTCATGTCAGATTGGTTTATATGCTTTATGCATTTGATTAGTTCCATTTTTATGTGATAAGATGTATTGTGACCATTGTTTATTTCTATTTACATGGTTATATGATATTGATGTAGTTATCACCTTTATTATACCATTTGGTTACATCTAATCATGTTGTTAGTTATTTCCTTATTTATTTGTTTGATTCATGTTTGGAAATTGTTTTGGAAAACCATGTTTTTGTAAAGGAAACCCAAAGGGGTTTTCAAGGTTTACTTGAAATTGTTTTGTTTTCAAGTGGTTTAGTTTTGAAATTTTTTTCAAAGTAGTTTTTTTTAAGGGTAAAAGCCTTAAATAGATTCATGATGGTTTCCTACTAGGATTCATGCATCACACCCTACTTAGGCCCTTTTGGTGTGCTTGAAAATTCCATTTTTTAATACGTAGGTAAATACAAGGGCATCGTGTTTTAGGGTGGATCTTCTTGATTACTATAATCTAGTTTTTTTTGTGGAGATGTGGTCTTTCAAGGATGTAATAATGTGGATTAATTTTTGGTATTTTGTATCCATTGGGATATTATGTTGGTTTTTTATGGTCATATAACCCTTTCCTTTGAGTAATGGGTTTCATTTTTTAGATACCATGTATATGTTCAGTTATGGCATGCTTCGTATTTGATGTATGTCACTGTTTATGGTATCGATTTACCATATGTTGTTGACTCTAATGTTTTAAGTATGGTCATATCATTTTATGGATGGATCATTCCTACTTACCAGTAGAGAGAAATTTCCCAAGGGCTATTTAATTATGCTCAGTGCTTACCACCCACCCATGGTGATCGGGAACGCACTTCGGTCTATGTGGTGGACTAACTCAGGTGAAGGATTAGGTTGAACCATGTTGGTTTGTTACAAAATGGTATCATAGGAGGTTTTTTATGTGGTATTAATTGGTATTTAGGATATAGGAACATTGGTACTTAAGATATAGGAATGTGGGAGTTCCTAGAAAACTCTTCTTCTTATTGAACCTAGATTATTTATTGGTGGTCTGAGTTTTTTGTTATTTTTTGTACCCAATTATGGGTTTTTTGATGATTTTTTATCACCTTATTGTTGAATTTTTTTATGATACCCAAGTTGGGTGGTTTTCTTTTAGTACTTTGATGTGATTTTATATGGGATTGTGCATGATGAATATTTTTAATTGTGTTTTATAGACAATTCCTTCCAGAAGGACCTTGTCCAAGTGTAGACAGGGTGAAATAGAAAGTACCCCACATGGGAACCCTCCTGTTAATCTGACTTTGCTGGATTTGGGGATTTATATGATCCAACCAATGGTTCTGGTGGGTGTTCATTAGGATATATAGATATTGAACCATGCTCAGAAGTTTTTGAGGTAGAATCAATTGGTGTTCCATGGTGACAAGGGACCCAATGATCATATGAAGTGGTTGGATCATATTGAGCGAATATTTGATTTATTGAAGACCCATGAGAATCTAACATAGACCACTTTTAAAGTGGTATTTAATCATTAGTTCTACCTAGGGACCTTGAGATTGCCAAAGGCCCACGAGTTTCTAAATTTGGAGTAGGGTGATCATCAAATAAAGGAGTATACTTCCATATTTACTAAATTGATTCATATTTCTCTCGATCTCCCCAAAAATGATTATCTTAAGGATAAAAATTTTAATATGGGCTTGAGGATAGAGATAAAATCTATGCTTATTATTATATATCTACCAACCTATTCTGTGTTAGTTGATAAGGAAGTGATGTAAGCGGTAGATTTGACTAGAAAGATAGGTATCAATAGTGTTCCATTTGTTGGTACTAGCTAGATTTCTGTGTCAAGATAGTAGTAGAAGTGGGATGAGCCTCAAAGAGGTAGTGGTAAGAGTATACAATAGCCTTTAATATCAGCTCTTGTGGTTTCTATGAGGAATAGACTAGTTTTATGTTATCAGTTCAGGAAGATTAGGAACACTAGGCACCAATGATAGGAGTATTTCAGGACATGACACTGATGTTATTATAGCGTCCCACCCTAGATTCCACTTAATGGTTCCCCAAGATGGTGGGCCACAAGACCTCAAGTGTGCCTCCCCGAATTCCAAAGGCTGTAGACTAGAAATGAGAGACTAGGGTATGACCATGGGGAGACAATGATTTCATATATTTGAGTACCAATAGAAAAAAACAATATATAATAAATAGAATAATCATAAATATAAACAGATAGTAGTGGAAATATGGAAATAAACCATGCAAGAGAAATAAATAACTGGTGGAAGCAGAATAAAAATAATAGATACAAAATGATAGTGATGGTATATCATATTTCTATACAAAATGTGATTACAGAGAGCTGAGGATACAATCATATGCTACATGCTGGAGAAATATTCAAAAAGGAACAAATTTCTACTATAATAATATCAAGAATAGGCTCAGTCCTCTACATCGTACAACACACTAAAGCTGTAAATCAATCAAGCATTGGAAGCCATAGACTTCCCTTTATCTATACCTTTGATCATGAAATCTACTTGGGTGCCAAGGGAAGCCCAAGAAGGCTTTGAGATACAATCTCAGTAGGTCGGCACCCATGGTGTCTAGGCCACACCATTCCATGCAATAAATATATGAGAATTAAGACAAGAAATGATAAATATAGGCAATAATAAATAAATAAAGAACCACTCAGTCTAGGTTCCTAATTGGACACTGAACTGATACCACCTACTTCGGACTAAGATGAATATATAAAAAGAGGTACATGTGAAAGTCATAATATGTACACAAGGGACATTAATAAACAAAGAAACTAAGGCAGTAAGACCCCAAGCTTATGATTTGACTTGGTGATCACATTTTAATGTGATCATACTAGTGTGCTCAGAGTAAAAATAAGAATATCACATAAGGTACACCCAATAAATCTATCAAATCAAAGAGTGGAGCCCTTATCCCATCCAAGGCGATCTATAAAGAATCCCAAGGGTCTATATAGGTGTCTTCCATAGAAAAAATTCCCCCGAGCCTATCTAAGGAAACCCATATAGGCATCCCTTGTATCACTCATTAATGGTGAACTCTGAGTCCATACTAAGTATCTCACATAGGGACCGATTATCACCTGATACAAGGCGTATACATCATGCCAACGGGTCCATTATCAGTTTCTCTCCTATAGAATCGGTTTCACTCACGAGTATAAAGTAATCCACCTGAAGAGATTGTACATGGAAATCCAATGTATCGCTCCTAACGCATCAGGTAAAATCCAACCAAACATGTTGATACTATCCATAGAATCCTTAAATTGAGACCCATGTTCTCTCTCATCCCATAGAAGGTGAGCATAGAAACTAGGAAGCATATCACAACATATTATAGAATTTATATAATCACATGTCATCAAAAGCATGGAAATATATCATGCTATCAATCTATCAAAAATATTACAATTCAATCCATCAAACATGGCATAAGGAATGTATCACAAGTCCCTAGAATAATCATATTGTGCAAGAAATGATTTATAAATCATACACGCAAGGCATTAGTAGAGGCTCAAGCAATGAAAAATAATTCATGTGGAATTCAATGTAAAGAACCAAGAATAGGAATTTAATTATATGGTATGTGACCAAACAATAAGTATATATTATTCATTTTCATTTAAAGAGGGTCCTAACTCATGGTTTATGATTCATCTCAATTCAAAATGAAATTTAAGGCATTTAACCAAGGGTATAATGCATACACACTTGGTAGTTAACAATATTAAGCATGTGAAAAAGGGAAATTTTGGATGGGAACACCCAAAGGGGTGTCCAAAGACAAGTTGAACACCCCATAGAAGGGTTCCACCATATAGTAAGGTCACAAGAGTCATGAGAAACCGATTAAATCAATTTAATAGTCATATACAAGGTGTCTTCGAAAGGTTCCAGCACATGTCACAACAACGTGTTATTTAAAATGTAATGAAATGAATGGTAAAGGCATAAACCACCTACCTATATGTAGTAACACTCCACTCGTCCATCATTAAGGCTTGATTCAACTTTGAAAAGAGGAAAAAGAAGCACTATTCAAACTCCACAAAAATAGGTAGAAATAATTGGTACCTAAATAGCACAATGGATGGAAGAGGAACCTTGAAATAGAAACAAGGAGAAGGAGGATCTTACCAAGATCTATCTGTTTCTTCCAACATCAGACCATTCGGTGGCCGGATTATAGAGATATCACAAACCATATGAAGAGGGAGGAGACTATCACACACGAAGTGGGGAGGAGAAAACCAATGGACAAGAGATAAAAAAACAAGGGTTAAAACAAATCATTAAAGAGGTACATTTTTTAATTTCACCAAAAAAATAATGGTGCATAGTTTGGCCACATGTTTAGACAAAACGTGGCCAACCATGTGCCATTAACTTCTTTAAAGGGGAACCCTGCATGATTAGGCTCATGGTTTACCTAACCATGCGCAAGCCATACAAATCTATTTTGAACCAAAACTGAAGTTGGTTGCATGGGTGTGCACCAGGGGTGGCATGGTTATAGACAAACCATACAACCCCACCACCCCACTTTCTACAATAGCATGGTTTAAAGAAAATATGTGGGCGGCACAGCATGGTTTCTACTAACTGTGCATCCCAATATTTTCTTCCCATTTTAGGGCTTTGGGATCAAAACAAGCCTCAAACACAGTTGATACCTCCTTGACCCAATTATTCATAATTATAAGGGTACTTTTAATGAATATAAACCAAAAATAAATTTTTTATACCTTTGAGAGAATTTAGGATGTTACAACCTCCCCCGTTAAGACAACTCAACCCCGAGTTTCCCTTCCAAGGGTGGTACTACATTATATGAGAAGATTTTCATCTACTGCGCACATATATCAGCCTCCCTCTCTTAGGTCCTATCTTGTACATGCCCATGTTTCCATAGCATCCATAATAGAGGAACTAACCTTCCCCTATGATCCTTCATGCTCCGATCAAAAACATGTATTTGATGCTCCTCGAAGCACACATCCACTTCCATCTCAATATCCTTAAGGTAAAACAAATGAGATGGGTCAGGATGGTACTGTCGAAGCTAAGATACATGGAAGATATCGTGCAAGGCATGGTACCTCTAATGTAGCTACAATCGATAGGCTATTAGTCTAACCCTCTCCACTATCTCGAAAGTCATAACTTAATGAGGTGAGATCTTTCCCTATCTCCAGATTCATCTATGACCAAATCTTGGCGATACACACAGAAAGACTTGATATCCCACCTCAAACTCTAGAGGTCTGCAGCAATGATCAGTATACGAATTATTCCTAGAATTAGATATAGCCATACACTTATGAATCACATGGACTTTCTCTGAAGTCTCTTGAATGATATAAGGACCTTGTAGATATGCCTCACCTTCCCCAATCCAACATAGATGTGAATAGAATGATCTACCATAGAGGGCCTCATACAGATCCATATGAATCATTACCTAAAATATTTTATTATAGGTAAACTCAATGAGAGGTATATTTTTTACCATGAACCTCCAAAATCAAGGATTCATGTTCTAATCATCTCTTCTAACACTTGTATTATCTGATTAGACTTCTCGTCAGTCTGAGGGTGATTTGTTTTACTCAACATCACTTGTTAACCCATTTCCATTTGTAACCATTTCCAAAACTATGAAGTAAACCAAGTGTCTCTATCTGAAATGATTGAATGGGGCACACCAAGAAGTCTCACTCTCTACTGCATGTAAATCCTTCATAACTCATCAATAGAGAAGGTTTCCTAAATTGACAGAAAGTTTGATACCTTGGTCAACCTGTCAATGATCACCCATACAATATCACTACCTTGAGGGGATCGCGACAATTATATCATGAAATACATGGTGACATCAATCCATTTCCACTCAAAAATGGATATAGTTTTTAGAAGTCTAGTAGGTCACTGGTGGTCTACCTTCACCAGCTAGCAGGTAGAGCACCGAGTGATAAAGCCTGATGTATGCCTCTTCATTCTTGGCCACCAACATTGAAAACAAATATCTCTATACATATTGGAAAGCCTGCTATGAAATTCTTGAACATAAGCATGTGATTCCCTCATCATCTATTCTTATATGTCAGAAGGAACCCATATCTGACTACTGAAGAGTAGGGTTTCATTTCCATCAACAACCCAACTAGGAGGTGGGTTCTCTCCTACGATGATAACTCTCAAGACGAGGCCCTCGAAATTGGATAGTTTCCTCATCTAGACCCTCTCTTGAAGGTAGGATGTCACTACTATAGCTACTAATACCAACTACCCATGATGCACCTAAACCTCCAGATGAAACTTAGAGAACAAATCCATCATCTTACACTCACTTCTAGCCTCCTTGAGGTCTTATATTTGTCTTTTCTAGATCTATGAATTAGCTATGGTTTTTACCTTTCCATATGTATAAGCAAGATAAAAGTTGAAGGATTTTAGGTATTCTACCCACCTACACTTCCTCGGATTCAATTCTCGCTATGTGGATATGTATTTGAGAATTTTGTGATCAGTATAGATGAAGAATCACTCCCCAAATAAATATTTCCTCTAATAGTTTGGATTTTTAATAATGGATAATAGATCAATATCATACATAGGGTAATTATACTCATGTGACCTCAGCAGGCAGAAACTATATTCCATGACTCAATCACCTTGCATTAGAACTGCACCCAACCCGATTCTTGAAGCATCGCAATAAATGGTATAGATTCTTCTTGGCTCAAGAAAAACCAAAATTAGAGATAAAGTGAGTCTTCCATTTAACTCTTGAAAATATGTGTCACAAGATTCAGTACATTATAATTTCACAACTTTCTTGGTTAAGCCCATATAGGTTCTATTAAGAGATATAAGTTCAAGATGAATCACATGTAATATCCAGCTATCCCTAATAATCTGTGAATGTCAAACACATTCTTAGGATTCTCTTAGGAAACCACGGTGCTCACCTCCTCTGGGTCAACATACACACCTTCCTAGGATATAATATGACCCAATAAGTGAACCTTACTAATCCAAAAGTGTAATTTATTAATATTCACATAAAATGTTTCTCTCTAAGTGTACTCATCATTATCTCAATATGATTGGAATAGTCATGTTAGGTGTGTGAGTACACTAAGATGTCATCTTTGAAGACTTTCATAAATGAACAAAGATATGGGTGGAAACCCCAATTCATCAAGCCATAAATACTGTTATTGCATTCTTCAGATCGAATGACATAACCAGATACTCATACAAGTCATGCCTGATCCAAAAAATTGTGCATGGTATGTATGATGGTCTCACATGCACCTGATGGTAGCCCAACCTCGAATAGATCTTATAGAAAATAATTGATCCTCATAGCTAGTTAAAGAGGTCATATATACGAGGCATGGATACTGGTTCTTCATCATAATCTAGTTCAAACAGAGGTAATCCATACATAATCTAAGTGTATCATCTTCCTTATTGGTGAGAAGGATAGGTGAACCCCATGGTGATGTGTTGGGTCATATAAAACCATTAGCCTATAAATATTCAAGATGCTTCTTGAGTTCCTAGAGTTCTATAGGTTTCATCCTATATGGCGTAATGGACACTGGTGTAGCACCTAGAAAAAACTTTAAAGTGAAATAAACCTATCTCTCATGAGGTAATCTAGATAAATTGGTAGGGAAGACATCCCAGAAATGATCTAAAATAGGAGGGAACTCTACTGACTACATTACATAATCACTCATAAGGAGACTCGCTAACTGAGTTGTCACTCTACCTAGACCAGTATTCTTAGTTCCAATCCATCTTTCTTAGATACCATATTCTTCCTTATAGATATATTCATTTCCCTTATGTGATGTGAAAGAAACTCAACGGAAATATAAATCCACTTGGACACAATAAGGAACTTTCCATTCCATACTGAGAATGATGTTTAAGTCAATCATCTTGAGGATATATAAACTCCAGAAGAAATAGAACCCATATATTTCAAGTAGGAACTCATAACATTGTTTTATTTCCTCTATTCTAACCCCTAATAGCATGTGTAGAGACATGATGCCATAAAAGTATTCAATTACAAGGCCAATACTTTTCACAACCACAGTAGATATAAAAGAGTGTCATGCACCTATATCAAAAAGGGAAGAAACTATAGTAGAGGATACCAGAATAGTAACTATCACTAAAGATAGACCTAGAATTCTATTTAGATATGGATACAAAGTATAAATATGGCCTCAACCATAACCCTGAGATGCTTCCTAACTAGCCTAAGCAGATCCACTCTACTGATCTTGATGCTCTAGGGTCGGACTGCTTCAGCCATGACCACTACCACCATGACTTGATTGGATGGTTTAAGACCAAATTCATTCCTTACATAGATTCATATATTTTTTCCTAATATATGTTTTGATATGTATCCCATCTCACTATATTCTGAAGGAAAATACCAAGAGAAACACGGAAGGTGACCAATCCTACCGTAATCTCGGTACCCAATCAGGTTCCTTAGGCATTGAGGATTCCTATTGTCAGGGATTCCATACTATTGACACACTATATAATCATTTTTTCACTTTTTTATTACCTTTACCATGTTCACCCTTGAAATAGAACTTTATAATGCCCTAAGAACCATCACCCTACCTCATAACTAAACCACCCTGGCCAACAATGTCAGCTTCTCTTAGATTTGTTTCCATAATTAGGACTTGATACACTATATCTATAATGGTATTTGAATGTAATAAGTTAACCTATGATTGTAAATCATTCCAAATATATTATTCAAAGTGCCTCAGAGTTGTCAACTCATCTCTGTTAAGAGAAGGAGTGAATTTTTGTAGCTCGGTAAAGCGAACAGAACACACAACCACAACCATAGTGACTTGATAAAGATGCGTGAAATCCCTAGTATGATCTTCTCTCATATTCTACAGAAATAAGTTATTGTATAAGGCCATCTAAAATTCTTCATAGACCATACTGTAATGTCTCTTAGAGAGATATATGATGTCCCACCAACGTTGGGCGGAGTCATGTAACATGTATGTAGCAATCTTGACCATCTGATTTGGAGGCATATCAATATGGTTGAAGATAGAAAAAATTGATTATAACCATGAATTAGCAATATGAGGTCCTCTATCCCCCAATAAGGTTGGAGGATGCTTCTACTAAAAGTCTTGAGTCAACTCTACCATAGTTTGGGTAGTCTGAGGAGCACCCTGAACATACTGCATAAACCTGAGAAAATTGTCAACGAAATTAGAATCGGTTCCTGGTGAAAGATCATAGAGAGGTTCCATTGGTGGCACTATATGAGGTATTATAGGTTCCTTAGGACCCACCACCTCAAGAGTTTTCTCATCTTCATTATCTTTTCATATAGAACAAGGACATCGGGGTGGAATAGCTCTAGAATTTCCAAGTGCACTCCTTGAATAGGACTGACAACAAATAGGGAAAGAAGATAAGAAAGCAATAAGAAAGGGTAGGTTCAAGACCTCACTAAAACCTGACAAAACTATCATCCTTCTCTTAGACCCAGTTCTAGGAGATAGGAAACATAGAAGATCACACAAGACACAACCAACTACCCACACCTTGGTCGGGTTAGGGCCAAGGTCTCACATTTTCATATAAGGTGACAATTTGATTTTTAAATAGGAGTATTCATTTTAAATTTTTTTATGTGGTTCAATTCCCTTTAATTGGTTGAATTAGGTGGAACACCATTCCAATATATAAGGTCTAATACACCTTATAAAATAAAATTGGGTATCAACTTAATCCAAATCATAACACATCCCTACAAGTCTAATTGGAACATATCTATATTTATTACAATAATCACTATGAGGAATAACAACATGACACAATTGTAATTATAGGAAAATTAGGTCATTCACATTGAAGATAGATATTTCATGGAATAATTCAAGACAATTTAAATTACTATGGTGCCTAATATGATGCATGCCTTGATATGGGCTCATATCATTAGGATAAAGTAATAAAAATCATCATTTAAATAATACAAATATAATAACACCATAAAACGAGTGTGTCACCCAATGATGAATTCACATCAACCATAAATGGCATAATCAGTAACTTCAATTTCCCATCTTGGGTAATTTTGGTCTCCCTGATACATAGGTTATCTATATCTAATCACAGGGTCAATTCCATATTCCAATGTCCTAGTCTCTTTTCTAACACCCATACAGTAAGACAGGGGAAAAATAAAGCTTTGATACCACTTTGTAGCATCCTTCCCCAGATTCCACTTAACGATTCCCTGAGGCAGTGGTCCATAAGACATCAAGAACACCTCTTCGAATGCCATAGGATGTTGAGTAGTAGTGAGAGACTATGGTGTGTCCATGGGGAGACTATACCCTCATAGATCAGAGTATCCACAATAGAAAACAATAGAAAATAAATAGAAAAAGCATAAATATAAACAGACAAAATTGGAAATATGGAAATAAACCATGCAAGAGAAATATATAACTGGTGGAAGTAGAATACCAATAATAGATACCAAATAAAAATGATGGTATATCATATTTCTATAAAAAATTTGGTTACGGGGATCTGTGGATACAATCATATGCTATATGCTAGAAACATATACAAAAAAGAAAAAACTACTACTATTATAATCTCAATAATAGGATGGGTCCTCTACCCCATGCTCCATCATAAAGCTGTAAACAAAATCAAGCATCAAAAGTTGCATGCTTCCCTTTATACATACCTGTGATAATAAAATCTACTTGGGTTCTAAGGAAATCCAAATTTGGGTGTGAGATACCATATCAGTAGTCTGGTGCCCACAGTTTCTAGGACATTCCATTTCATGAAATAAATATATGAGAAGTGATCCAAGAAATGATAAATGTAGGAATTAATAAATAAATGAATAACCACTCAATTCGGGTTCTTAATTGGACACCAGACTGATAGCACCTACTTTTGCCTAAGTCGGATATCTAAAAATAGGTACATGTTCAAGTCATAATATATATACAAGGGCCATCAATAAACAAAACAACTAAAGTTGACCCCAAGATTATGCTCTGACTTGGTGGTCTCATTTTAATTTCATCATACTAGTGTACTTATATTAAAAATAAGAACACCACATAAGGTACATGAAATCAATCCTTTAAATAAAATAGTGGAGCCCTGATCCCATTCAAGGTGATCTATAAAGAGTTTCAAGGGTCGCTATAGGTGTCTTAGATAGAACCAATGCCCCTGAGTCCATACAAGGAAACCATATAGGTGTCCCTTATGTCACTCATGGAATGGTGAACTCTGGTTCTATACCAAGTATCTCACATTGGGGATCAGGTATCACCTGAGGCCCGACATATCCATCTTGCTAACAGGTCTATTCTCGGTTGCTGCCCTAGAGAATTGGTGTCACTCACGAGTATAAATTAATCTGTCTGAAGATCCCTTATTTGGAAAACCAATGTATCTCTCCTTGAGCATCGAGTAAAATCCAACCATACATGGTGATTCCATCCATAGAATCCTTTAATTGGGACACATGTTCTCTCTCAACCCATAAGAGGTGAGCATAGAAACCAAGAATTATATAACAATATAGCATAGAATTTATATGATCACAAGTAATCAAAAGCATGTAAATATCTCAAGCTATCAAGCTATCTAAATATTAAAATTCAAGAAATCAAACATGGAATAAGGCCTTTATCACAAGGCACTGGCATAAGCATATTATGCAAGAAATGATTTATAAATCATACATACAAGGCATTAGAAAAGGCTCAAGCAATGAAATATAAGGCATGTGGAATTCAATGTAAAAAACAAGCATAGGAATTTAAGTATAAGGTATGATACCAAAAAAATATGCATTGTGCATTCGGATTCAAAGAGGGGCCTAACTAATGGTTCACAATTCATCTTAATTCAAAATGAAATTTAAGGCATTTATCCAAGGGGGGAAACACATACACACTTAGTAGTTAACAATTTTAATCATGGGAAAAAGTAAATTTAGGATGGTCACACCCAAAGGGGTGGACCATAACAAAGAGAACACCCCTTGGATAGGTTCTTCCATTTAGTAGGGTTTCAAGAGTCATGAGGAATCCATTAATTCAATTTATTAGTCATATTTAGTGCGTCACCAAAAGGTTCTAGCATGTAACACAATGGTGCATTATTTAAAATGGGATTAAACAAGTAGAAAATCCCTAGAACACCTACCTCTATGTAGTAATACTTCTCTTTTCCTCTTTCGGGGCTTTATTCAACCTAGTATAGAAGAAAATGAAGGATTCATCGGACTCCTTGAAAATAGGGTGAAATTAGTTGCATCTAAATAGAACAATGGATGGAAAGGAACCTTGAAATAGAATAAATGGGGAGGATGTAATTATTAAGAGATATATATTGCTTCCAATAGAGGATGATTCAATGGTTGGGTGATGGATATATCACAAACCCTATAAAGAGGGAGGAAAATCTCATGCATGAAGGGGGAGGATAAAACCATTGAATAAGAGAGGAAAAAACAAGGATTAAAACAAATAATTAAAGAGGAAAATTTTCTTAATTTATCCCACAAAACAAGGGTGCATGGTTTTTCCACATGGTTTTTCAAACTAGGTGCCAACCATACACTATTCACTACTTCAAAGGGGCACCCTGCACAGTTAGGTGAACGGTTTATCTAACAGTGCACAAACCATGTGAAACTACTCTATCCCAAACCTACATTTGGACACATGGTCATGCACCTAGGTTTTTACTTCTGTATAAAAAACATACAGATCCCAATACCCCCATTGTTTTCAACTGAACGGTTTAGGGAAACCGTGCAGGCCAAGCTGCATGGTTTCTACTAACTGTGCGGCCCAGTCTTTTTTCCCCATTTCAGGGATTCGGGCTCTGAATGATCCTCAGACTCACCCGAGTCCTCCTTTACCAGATTAGGCGTCATTATAAGGTCTGTTTTAAATAATTTTAACCCAAAAAAAATTCTATGCCTTTGATAAAAGTTGGGATATTACATGGGAAATCAGGGGATATCAAGTGCTTTTGTCCATTGGCTTTACATGGGAGAAGTGTGGGATCTGATTTTCTAAAAGGATATTAGGTGTAGTCAGAGGATTATAAGGGTGTCATATCTCTACCTCGTGGCAAGGGGGATTCTCACTAGGGGATTAAGGTGTAGGTATATTCGTATCTAAAGCATCTCTATGCACCAGAGGTCATTCTAGTGGACTCAGATTTTGGGTTATCCACCATTAGAAGTATAGTGTTTATTTCTTCTTCTATGGAATTGATTTTATTTAACACAAAATCATCCCATTATTTTATTTTACTTAATTTGATCTATTATTTGGGTATATGGGATATTATTATTCCTTATTTCATGTATTTTATAACCTCATTTAGTAGGAAAAAAGAGAAATGTTTTAAGTTCCCTAAGTGTCATGTTGTGGCAGCTGGCATGGAGGTCAATTGGGACTTCCTTATTTTGGATCTATATGTCTTTAAACTCATTATAGGCATGGATTAGTGGATCATCTTCATGTAACTAGTCATTTATTATATACATATGGGTTCAGTTCCTTACTTCTAATGGGATCACTCAAATCCTTCAAGATGAGTGGGATCTGTGAACAGGGAGGGAAGGATCATTTTCTTCAAAGTTAGGATGGATCTCATGTCAGTTGCTCAGGTTTTTTCTTTAGGATGTTAATAATTACTCTTTGAGTGAAATTATAGTGGATTTTTACAAGTTCCCAAATGTTTTTATAGATGATTTATCAGGATTTTATCCCCAGTGAGAGGTCGAGTTAACTATTTATCTACTTCTAGGGATGATATTTATTTACCTACCATATTATCTGATGGTTTTGGATGAGTAAAAGGATCTAAAATTCAAGCTATATTATATTTATGGAAAGTTTTGTATCTTTCCCAGCATGTCATCATGGGTTTCACTAGTTTTTTTTTGCAAAGAAGGTGATTGGTAGCCTCTAACTTTTCATACACTATCTTAATATTAAAAAGGTGATAGTAAAGAATAAATAACCATTACATGGAATTTATGATCTATTTTACTAGTTCATATGGGTCCATTTATTTTAAAATATTGACTTGAGGTTAGGGTACCTCCAGTTGATGGTTTGATAGAAGGATGTTCCAAAGACCGCCTTTCAAAGACGATATGGACATTTTAAGAATTTTTTTGTGCAGTTTGGGCTTACCAATGCTCCTATAATATTTATGGAACTAATGAATCAGATCTTCCATAACTTTTTAGACTCCTTCATAGTTATGTTTTTGAATGAAATATTTTTATATTACATGATGGATAAGGATCGTGATAACTACCTATAGTTTGTTTTGGTTGTTTTGAGAGAAAATAATCAATATGCCAAGTTACCCAAGCTCGAGTTTTGGGTTTAGGAAGTGAATTTTATGGGCTACATGATTTATGATGTAGGATTTTCAATGGATCTATATGAGGTTCGAGTATTCATGTCTTTTTAACATCCTAATAACATTTTCAAGATCCATATATTTCTAGACATAGTCTAGTATTATAGAAATTTTTTCTAGGACTTCACTAGGATAGATTATCCCTTGATAGCTTTGACTAGAAAATGGGTGATGTTTGAGTGGGAAAATAAGTTCCATAGTTATTTTAATTAATCATAGACCCATTAAATATCCATGCCTATTTTGAATATATATGATCATGGGAGAGATTATGTAGTGTATTATGATGCTTTTAGTGTTAATTTGGGATCTCTACTGATGCAAGATGACCATGTATTAGCCTATGAATTGCAAAAGCTATGCCCACCAAAAAATAATTAACCCACCCATGACTTATAATTGGAACCTATTATGCATGCGCTAAAGATGTGTTGACATTACCTCTTTGAGGAGTATTATATGGTGTATTTGGATCATAAGATCTGGAAGTACATTTTCACCTAGAGGAACCTGAACCTTAGATAGAGATGTTGAGTGGAATACCTTAAATCTTCCGATTTCAACATTGTATATATGCCTGGTAAGGGTAATGTGTTCACCCACATGTTGATAAGGAATCTTCTAGTGTAGGGAATTTGGTAATTAGTGTATAATTGGGGTCTGATGATTTTTTTTTTTAATTTTGGGATAGGAATATAAGAGGGTGGAGGGAAGTTATTATTGTATGGTGTATAGGTTACACCCTCTCTCATTGATTGGTTTAGGACTAAGTAGGTATCTGACCCGAAGTATTAGTATATTATTAGTACCCTAAATAGTGGTGAGACACCAGGTGATTAGTATTAGTCTCCCAATGTCTATCTTCTCTTCTATAAGTGGTGATTTGTTCCATTGGTTCTGAGGAAGGAGGTGATATAGGAGGTGTGTCATTCTAGTTAGGTTATTCAACTTAGGGTGACCAAGATATTTTATAACATGATAGGTATTTACTGGTGGGACAAGATGAGACATATTGTGGTGGACTTTGTTTCCAAGTGTTTGAACTATCAAAGGATCAAAGTAGAGAATCAAAGGAAATACGGGTTGTTTTTGTGACTCCTCATGCCAGTGTGGAATTTAGACAAGATATATATTGATTTTTTTATCATACTAACTCATACTCTTAGTGGGAAAGATTCTATATGGGTGAATATTGATCATCGAATGAAATCATCCCATTTTATTTCCATTAGAGAGTCAATAAAGATAGGGGACCTCAGTCGTCTGTATGTTTGAGAGGTTGTTCGACTTCATAGAGTTCCCTTGGTGACAGTGTCAAACCAAGATTCCTATTTTACATCTCAATTTTGGGAGGGACTCTAGGAGGTGTTGGGAACCCAGTTGAGGTTGAGCACCAAATGTCACCCAAAGATAGATGTACAGTCTAAGCGGACCATCAAAACTCTTAAGGATATATTGTGGGTGTGTGTGATTAATTTTGGTGGTTTGTGGGAAAGGAACCAATTGTTATCCAAGTTTTCATATAATAATAGCCATTATGCATCGATCAGGATGGCCCTGTTTGAGGTGTTATATGGGTATCCATGTCAATCCCCATTATGCTAAGCTGAGGTGGGTGAACATTATTTGGTTGGACCGAGCCTCATCCATTATAGAATGTAGACATTTCAGATCATTAAAAAAGGGTTAGAGACAGCTCAAAGTCACTAGAAGTCATATGAAAACTATCTATGTCATCTGCTAGAGTTTTAGGATGGGGATCGAGTATTTATCTGGGCATCAGTTTAGTTGGGTCATCATCACTTGGAAAAGTAGGGGAAGTTGGCATCATGTTATATTAGGTTCTTTTGTGATGTGGATAATATGGTAAAGGTATCCTATTGTTTATATTTTCCACCACAATTCACCTCAATCCATGATTTCTTCTATGGTTCCCAGCTAAAAAGATACCATCCAGACCCATCTCATGTACTATATTGGGAATATTTGTAGTTAGAGCCTAATGCCACTATTTTGGATCAGCCTGTTCATATCATGGATGTATATAACATGGTGATCCATTGAAATGTGGTCCTTTTGGTCCATGTAATCTAATATAATGTTGGTTATATCTATGAGACATAGTAGTGGTAAGGTTAGGTGAGGGAGTAGTGGCCTCACTTATTTTCTTCTAGAAAACCCTAAGGACTTTCTGGGAGAAGAAAGTGGAATGGTGGGGAGTTTGTGATACCCTCTAGGTCACTGGAATGTATTGTTTTGAGTTTTATTTACCTTTGAGTGTTTTTTTGTTTTTTCTGAGTATTGGGGGATGAAACCGAGAGTTTTGGGGGAGACATACCAAGGTGCATGGTTAGATTATAGTTTTTCTAAATAATCTGGAAACTATGGGAGGGGTACTGTAGGTTATGAAAATTAAATTTCATGTGGTTTGATAAAGGTTTTTTAAACCATGAGACACCCCTAAGAAAACTATGTGACCTATTTTGTGTGGTTGGTGTCACCTTCACAGTTGGCACACAATTTTTCTAACTAGGAATCCAAACCATGTGACCCTGTCCAACTCATTAAAAATAGTGAAATAACATTTTTCCCATATTGTTCTTTTATATTTTGACCCTAATTTTCCATCCTCCAACATTTGTATCCCTCCTCCTTTGGCCTTGTATATCTCCCCCTCCTTCCATGGTGTTTTTTTCTTTGTTTCTGGGTGTTTTTATTAAGGTAAGTTGATTTACCAATTGATTTATTCTTCTTTTCCCTTCCTTAAGATTTAATATTTCATTTTTTATGGAGTTGTGAAACATTAGGGGTAGTTTTTTCTAAATATAGGGTGTTTTATGGAGGTTTTAGTTTGATTTTTTTTTGGATTATGTGTGTGAAGGTTAGTTTTATTTATTCTAGTTGCTCTTTGTCAAGGGTGGTGAGCATTAGAACAAATCTGAGGAAGGTGTCTCTATTTATGGACATTTTACATGGCGTATGATTAAATTTCTAACCTCATTTAGTTTTTTGTTTAAATTTTCATTTTAATTATCTATTATTGGTTTGAATTTCATTTTTGAAGTGTTTTGTGGATTGATTTGGAAATTTTGGTTTTTAAATTGGGATCTTCCAAATGGGTGTGTCTTGTATGCCCACCAAGTATTTGATAAAATGGATAAAAGATGTTTTATGATTTTAAATGATTTTATAAAGTGGTTTTAGAATTTTTTTTACCTTTTTAGGGTGATTTGATGAAATGGGATTATTATTTTTAAAATGTCTTGTAAAATTTATTGTGTTATAGATTGACTGATATGGTAACTTTATTGTGATGTATTTGTATGAAGTAGCACATGGGTTAACCAAGGTGTGAGTGAAGGGGGTTTTTGAGGGACCATGTGGGCCTTCGAAGGGAATACATTTCAAGATTCCATATTGGTTGTCTGAGTGGTCATGTGTTCCATCGGAGGGAGGACCGCGTGATCCTCTAATTTAGTTTTCAAGGGACCAAGAGAGCCTTTAAGTAGGAAAACCTACGAACCTCCATGTTGGTCTCGGGGAAGATATTGAGAGATTCCATTGATTAGCTATCTAGAATACTTGTTTACCCACTCACGATATACCTAATGATTAGACCCCCTAGGTGCACATTACTCATGACATATTGGTTTGAATGCATTATGAATTTTATGAGTTCTATTTCGTTGTAATGAGATGTGTTATTCCCATTGTATATTTACATTTATATGGTTATATAATATTTTTTTTATGCTCACCTTTATAATGAAATTTGGTTATATTTGAGTATATTGTGCCTTGTGGCCTTATTTATTTATTTGAGACATATTTGGGAAAAAAATTATAAAACCATGCTTTGTTTTGAAAAGGAAACCCAAAGGTATTTACAATGTTTACTTTAAATTGGTTTTTTTTAAGTTGTTTAGTTTTGAAATTATTTTAAAACTAGTTTATTTATTTACATGGGTAAAAGCCTTAAATATTTTCATAGTGGAACTCTATTAGGCTTAATTAATCATACCCTATTTGTTCCCTTTCAAGGCATTTGTAGATTTCATTTTTTAGGAAATAGGTGAAGGTAAGGGTACAATGTTTCAGGGTGTCTCTTCTTGATTATCGACATCTAGTGTTTTTTAGTGGATACATGGTCTCGTAGGGATGGACTCATGTGGAGTAATCTTTTCTATTTTGTATCTTTTTGGATGTTATGTTTTCCTTGTTTAGTCATGTACCTTTATCCTTGGAGTTATGGGTTTTGTTTTTTAGATACTATGTATATGTTTAGTTATGGAATGCATTGTATTTGATGTATGTCATTTTTTATGGTATCTTCTTGTCTTATATTATTGATTATGATTTTTTAGGCATGTATATACCATTTTTATGGATGGTTAATTCCATATTACCACTGGAGAAAGTATTCCCAAGTTCTAGTTGGTTATGTCAAGTGCTTTTTGTTAGCCTGTGGTAGTCGAGAACATGCTTCGGTCCAAGTGCAGGACGACTTGGGTGACAGATTAGGTCAACCCAGGTTGGTTCGTTACATCTAACCATTGATTGGTTTAGTGAAAGAATGGGTAGTTATGATTTTGGGTGTCACCTTATAACCCTAATTGATTTCATGATCTTGTTATAGATATTGTGATAATGATAGGTTGTACACTTGAGAGGCCGACCTCTCTTATGATAGATGGGTTTAAACATATGGTTAACCCTTTAGTGGTGTGTAATAAGAGAGGATTAATGTGGTATGCAATTCACACCAAGATGTATGTAGATAACTGGAATTCCTTTGATGTTCTCCTTGGATTTGGCATTTTTTCTTACTACTATGTGACTTACACTACTGGAGTTTCTCATTTTTATGACATTTCATTAGCGATAAATTCCCATCATGAATAGAATTTTCTAAAGGGAGTCCATCACTAATAGACCATCCTAGAAAAGGGCAGTGTAATTTTTTTTATTAAAATCCATCGTAAATAATTTTTATTTGTGATGGATAACCCATATATTACAAATACTTCCCACAAGTATTTCAAATAAAAAAAAATGAAATGGACCCATCACAAATAAAATTATTTTTAATGACCTCCCTTTATGTCACAAATATGTAGAATAAATTTTTAAAAAAATCAATTATGATGGATATAAGGATCTGTCTCAATTACTAATATTTAACAAAAAAAATTAAAAATAAATAAATAAATAAATAAAAATTAAAAATAATTAAAAATAATAAAAGAAACATAACATTAATACATCATTTCACACATAATATTTTCATCACTATAGAATAAAAACAATCATAAAACCAAAAGAGTGTAAAATGTTATGATCAGGTGGAGGAGGATCACTCAAAGGAACAGGGGGAGTAAACATCATACCAACACCACACTCAAGACGTTGCATATACTTCAATATCTGCTCATCTATTAGAGGTTACAACTCATGCTCCTCCCTCTCTCTCTCTCTGCATCCGTTGTATCATCTCATCTCGAGCTTTCAACCTCTCCTCATACTATACATCAAATAATGATGACTCTCCATGACCTCCATTTAAGATTATTGGTGACATCATATAAGTACCATAATAACTCATTGGTGTCAGTAAGGAACCAATACCAGTCACCCAGCCTTTCTAGATGCCTTGTAAAGTATCATGTATCTAAGACCCCTCAACAAAACCCGACTCACTAGTGGCATCTTCTTCACTCTCATCTTGACTCTCTCATGAATGATAATTCACAGCCTCATACATTTCCATAATATATAATTATAATAATAATAAAATTTATAAAAAAATTACTAACCATAATATTGCATTGTTGGTTGCTGACAAGCTGTTCTATATGAGGATTAGTGTACATATTCTTATAAAATTTGAACTCGGTAATAGAGGGGTTAGTAGAGGCCTATATAATATAAAAAAAATTACATTTAAAGTATATATACATTAATAAATAATATTGCATACCATATGTCATTGATTTATACCAAATGTACGACTCCCAGTCCTATGTCTGACCTCATACCTCCCCTATTTCTTACATACAAAGGATGACCTCTACCTAAAAGTATCTCCTAGATAGTCAATAAACAATTCATCTTATACCTGAGCTAAGATATAGTCAGTTCAGTGGGATACAAAAGACTGGTTGAAAATAGAAGCATAAGCTCTTTCTAGGGATCATTTTCTAAGGTTTTTTAAAAAATTATGAAAATGTTCATGTATACAAATCTCTCATGCCTTATAGATAGGATATCATAGGATATTATCAATTGGAAACCATAAATTCTATAATATAATTAAAAACAAAATTTCACAAATTAAATAAATTTAAAATAAATTATATTATTTAACAACATACAATCCATTGGTTTAACATCTGTTGATGAACGACAATGGGAACCGAATCTCATGACACCCATGGATCATAAACATAATTTCTTATAATCAGAAATGTTTTCACAATAGATAAATGTAAAAAAAACTATGCAAATAAAAAGAATCATAATATTATTACCAAAATTAATAAAAAATAATAATAATAATAATAATAAATTGAACATTCCTCCATAAATGATAATAAATATCAATATATGGATGTCTCTCTAAAACAGGGAATGGAACCATCAATCGAGCAAGACCAGGCCCTCTTCTAATAGGCACGACCTCCTACTGATCAGATGAATCAGGCTTATCATTAGAAATTATGGCATCATTGAGATAATGAAATAGATCATTAAGAGTATATTCAGCCATATTAAATAAATAATATTATATGTAAGAAATTTTTAATACAAATATCAAATATAAAAGACTAATAAATATCAAAATCTAATAATCTTACCTGTAAGAAATTGTTAATACAGATATAAAATATAAAAAACTAATAAATACCATAATATAATAATTACCAATAAATAAATACCATAACATAACAATCTAAAATATAAATATTTATTAATATAGATATCAAATATAAAAATTAATAAATACTAAGAAGAATATAGTATTCTTACCTATCAATAATTGTTAATGAATATATCAAATAAAAATAAAAATAATTACTTGAATTAGAGAAGGAACAGAATAGATCATCGAGTACAGCCATCTAAAATAAAAATTATTACCTATAAATAATTTTAAATACAAATAAAAAATATAAAAACTAATAAATACATGAATATAATACATCATTCATCACGTTCTTCCTCATCTTCATCGAGGAAAATGTCTTAATCTTCATTTTCAGCATCGTCAACTTCCATACAACTTTTAGTTTTATCATCCCTTATTACTTCTTCAATATTATCAAAATCAGCAGTACTTAATTGGGGGGTTTTATCATCAATATTTATATCTCATTGATGTGGCCTTAAAAGCACATGTTTTGCCACATATTTTTAATTAACTTTTATTAATTTAATTATTTATTTTAACACTTTTTAATAAATAATGTCACTTTTGTATTTTTATTATTAAATATATTATTAAATCAATTTTTATAATTAATAGTGTATTTTAAGCTTTAAATTAGTTAATTTATGTTTTACTTTAATTTTATGTCTATTAACATTTTATTTAGTTTCCTGTTTTTGCTTCCATGTTTAATAATTTAACATTTATTAGTTAATTAATTAATTCTTGATTTCTACACATAAATAATATAAATTATTAATTTAATATTTCATATTTTAAAACATAATCAATTTGAAATAATATAACCAAATTAATAGATGTATTATGATAATTCATTAATTATATTATTATGATTATAAACATACTACTTTTATTAAATCTCTTTAATTTAATTTCTTACATTAAATCAATTGTTTAATAACAAAATAACTAACTTTTTACCTTATTTAATTTAATTTTTTAAAGTAAATACTTTAAATAAATTAACTTTGTTATATAATTTAAATCCAGTTTTTATTTTATAATTTAGTTTCATTTTAATTTATGTTTTAGTTTAATTATAATTTAAGATTAATTAATTGAAGTTAATAGTTATTTAATTAAAGTATTTTTTTGTTTCATTTGTTATTATTAAGTTTTTAAGTTGTTTATAATTGACTTAATAAATTTTAGTTTTTAATTAGTTATCAGTATGTATTTTAGTTTAAGTTTTTTTATCTGCATATTAATAAATTTTATTTTTGCAGAAGTTCACGGTGACACTGTTTAAATTATTCATGGTCTCAGAGTTTACGGTACACTGGTTATAACACCTGCCACCGTATCCCTGTCACAGTTCCACCACACACCTTTTCACTTCCAACCACCATAACATAACCATGGCACTATTTCCTTTTTCTCATTATTTCCAGAAACTTCACGCACCGTATCTATTTCCACCATTCTTCTGCCCAACTCAAATCACTGGTTCCATCTTCATTATTAATTTTGTCTCACCACAAACTTCATCTTCTTGACACCATTCACTACATCACATACCTATAATACTGCATCACGCAGAACCTGAACTGCATCCTCAAAACCACCTTCACCACAACTCTGTCTCAGCACCACCACAACAACTACTTTTCTACCGGGGGAATTCACTCTACCATCTGCATGAAGAGTATTTTTCCAGGAAGAGAAGCACCACCATGATGCGCCACTGGTTTGATGAACAGGAAGCCGCAGACAGGCTTGGAAGAAGGAGATCTGTAGAAGATGTCACAATCTGAAGGAGGGATCCACCATCGGTTTGAGTCGAGGCCATGTCGTCGTCCATTAAAGATTAGCACCGTCGTTTGGAGGATGATGTGTCATCGATGAAACCCGGAGGATCTGAATCCATCCTACGTTGTCCACTGGAGAATCAGAAGGGGTTTGTGTGCTTCCTAGATTTGGTCTGCATACACACCGCTTGGAGGAATCGACTCAACCCGCCGTAGGAGGTTTCACTTACCTGGATTTGCTACAAGTTTGCGCCACCCAGATCCGAAGGAGGAATCCACTACTACTCTAGAAGAAAGACCATTGCTACCCCTGTGTGAGGAGGATGAGCTGAGTGTCAGTGGAGGCTTCCTCTGGAAGTAGCCAATAACCCTCCCCCATGTGCACTGATATTTGGGGGGAGGAAGAAGATAATTAAAAAAACAATCTAATCTAAAAACAAAACATAAAAAAATAAAGTTACTAATAACAATAATGAAAATAAATTAAATTAAGTTTATAAAATTAGAATTAATTAACCAATAATTATTATTTTTAATTAATAATAACATTAATAACTAAATTAAATACATTACTATAAATCAATATTTTATCTTAATAGTTTTAAAAAATGTTTATTTATAAATACTTATAATAATAACTTTAATGTTCTTTACGTAATGTTATAAAATAATTATAATTAAATAAATGAAGTAAAGTAATTAATTAAATAATTTAATCATAATTATAAATAGAATAAGATAATTAAATTATAACAGATAACTATTAATGTAAATTAAATAACATTTAATCTTAAATTAATTAAGAATATAATTATTTATTTGTAACAGTTAACACTTTTTATTAACGTTGAATTATTTATTATCTATTTAAGTTAATAAAGTTCACACAAAAGTTAGGAATATGTCTAAATAAATTAAACTAACTCACCGAGAGTTAGTTACATGGGTAAAGATAGTGTGACGTGCCAATCACGAAAAAACACACTTGTGTGGTGCACAAGTGAGGGAATTTTTAAGTCGGTGGAAATGTGTGGTGATGTGCAGCAGATGAAAGAGGGGTTTTAAGGAAGAGTGGCAGCAGAATTTTCTGGAGGCTCACTCATTCCACGATCACATCCATCCGAGACCAGATCAATACACTCACTCATTCCACGATCACATCCATCTGAGATCAGATAGAGATGCTCATACTCCTACCACAATCACACCATTTTGAGAGAAAAGACTCCCAAGAGATGGCAGAGCAGTACCGGTTAATTGGAGGTGCAGGAGCAGGGCAGCAAATCATGAACATCATTCACAGAGGGAGGATTCTTCATCCTCTGCTCTGTTTTTTACAATGTATTTTATGCTTCTAAATTTAAATTGATCTTCTCCTAATTTCTTGTTTGGGAAATTGTAATTTCAATTGGTACATATTTTATTTTTCTTCATTAAATTTCTTCCAATGAGAATCAGATTCTTTCGGCAAGATTGACTCTGGTTCTCAACTTAAATTGAATTAGCACCTGAATGCATATTATTTCAACATCTATGTTCTTTCAGTGATATTGATCATTGATGTTTTTATTTTAAAAATATAAATTCAAATTACAGAAACTATCAGTGAGATAGTTTTCTATTGACATCTTAAAATAAAATTGATGTATGTGGTTTTTGTAGTGGAAAACTTCGAGAACTATAATATAGAGTGTTAATTCTTCTAGTGAGGAAGGATTAATGACTCATTTTTTAGGTGTGAATTTAATAATATGAAGATTCATTTGTTTAATCATTAGATTTCAAATCTTTCGATCTCATTCTATGATCAATTCTCAACACTCTTGTTTATATTTCCTGTTATCTTTAGTCTGTACTGTTAATTCTAACTGTTTCATTTTTCAGTTAAGTAAATAGAATATTTATAGAATTAGTGTCATTTTTTTCACTTCATCATAAATAAAAATTAAAAAATGTATAAAAAGTTGAAAAGTAAATGTCTTCCCACTGCTGAAAACAGTGGGGTTTTTAAAAAACCTTAGAGCACTCACCTTCATTCTCTGTGGATCAACCCTACACCACTATGATATTGTAGGTTAATAAATGTAATTTTGAGTGTCGTGACGACCTACAACTTCATCACTCATCATGTAATAGATATATTTTAGGATGTTTCTTGAAAAAAAAATATGTTCCACTTCTACATTACCATTTTTATTTTCAAGACACTGATTGTCATGAGATTTCATTTTTATTACACACCACCGATCATTCAAATCTCTCAAAACATCATAGTAATTTTCATATTAACTTGATGAGGTTTTTGTGCCAACATAAATGGTTAATTTGATGTAAGGATATTGTTATATTTAATTTCAATAACTCCATGTCATAGATGAACTTGAAACCCTTGACCAGTATCAAACCAATGGCATTTAAACATTGTTGCATAATTTGGTCCTAGGTAACATAATTCAATTATTTCATCCATCATAACATAAAACCCAACTTCACTATATTTATGATGATATTCTTTTAAAATACACCATTATTCATTGATTTCATTGATTTGACATCAAGTCATGTATGTAATTGAAATCCATTAACCACATACCCATTATAAGATTTTACAAATTTTAATGGATGGATTTTAAGAAAACATAATCTAATATAAAATTTAATTTCATGTTTTGTTGCCTACAAATAATAAAAATTATTAAAAATTGATATCATTACAAAGTTTATTTAATTTTACATAAAAAAACTTTACTTATCAGTCTTTGAAACCAATATGAAAAATTTTGTTGATGACGTTCTTCAAGAGCAGCTGATGTAATTTGTATAAATTATTTTTTGATATGGTCATCATATAGTCTATAAAAAAAATAATGTATATGAATTTATCAATTATAAATAATTTAAAAAAATAATAAAAATTAGTACTTACTATAAAAATCATTTCATTTCTTTACAATTCAGCAGAGAGAATGTATGATCTCTATGCAGTTATTCTTCTGAAAGTTATCATTCAAGATAACCATAAAAACCAAGCTTGATATGATTAAAAACTAACAATTGATGGTCTATAAAATCATATAAATTTTCCAAATTATCACCCATGTGATTATGTTTTGAAGGATATTCCGATTGAAAATAATAAGAGAAAAAATTATAAATTTCCTCCTATAAGTACACATCAATATTCAACCCTTCAACTGATGTTTTATTATGTATTTTCTTCTTTAATTTTTGCATACATATCTCAAATAGATACATCCATTATAATTATACTAGCCCTCCATATATAGCTTCATACAGAAAATTGAATATTAAATATTCCATTGAGTTAAATAAGGTTATCAGGAATATTTTCTAAAATTTACATAAAATTAAAATAAAATATTTTTATATCATACTAAATGTATCATAATATGATGTTTCTACACAAATATATCAAAATAAATATGATATTTTTTTAATACCTCATAATTCCATGATTATTTTTTAAGAAAAGTAAATGGGATTCTTTTGTGACCAGGTTCTGAGACGGAACGTAATTCTGAAACCCAGAGTGGCTGAAATATATTTTTGAACTTTTTTTGAGGTTCATTAAATAATCATGTGAGCATGTTTTTCTAACTTTTAAACTGGTTCCCATATCAAAAATCTAAGGGCACCATTGAACTCATAGCATCTGGATTCACCTAGAAAGGGCCAAACATTGGTCGGCACAGGCCAATAGTGAAAGTTAGTTTTTTCCCGTAAATAAAATAATTAATAATTATTTTATTTTCAAATACTTATAACTCTTAAACAGTAACTCAGATTGGAAATTCAAAACTACCGTTGATCTTGTGATGGCATGTTTCCCTTAGGTGAAGCTTAACCTTGACCAGTGTTGGTCGAGGGTGAAATATAGTTTTTGAACTTTTTTTAAGCGAATTAAAATGGCATGCATGCAGAGTTTTGGAAACTTCTAAACGGGTTCCTGAATTAAAAATCTGAGAGAACTATTATTTCTGAGATGGTATCATTACTTAAGAATGGACCTAACCTTGATCATCACGGGTTGAGGGATAGAGTTAATTTTCATATGTTTTAAGAAAAATAAAATAAACTTAAAAAGTTTATTTTATTCAAGAAAATTGTTTTGCTGCAACGTAGGGATGATCTGACTATTTAATTCCATAAATGAAATATCATAATGAACCTTTAACTAAATCATAATAGAAATGTTGTTTCATAAATGAAACAGTATAACAACATGATGATTAATTGTAACAGAAACGTTGCGACACATTTCTCTTTTAATGAAATAATGGTTTTGTGTAATTCCTCTAATGAATGATGAAGGAATCCTCTCAAACAAAAAATGTCGGTGAATCAAAAATTAGCGATTATCCCCTTGAAGAATGGATTTGGGACCGTAGATCGACGAACGCTAACAACTTTGAACAGATCATGAATCCCCTCGGACAGATCACCACCAGCAATGAGCCTTCCCTCTAATCGAAGCTTCTCCAGGTAGTGGTTGTTATTTAAACTATATCTTCCCCTATTCATGTTTTTTAAATGAAAACAGTAGATCAACCCATGAATAGGTTTACCGGCAGTTTGATCATTCTTATCGGATGATTTTGGTTTTCGTTCTTGATCCTTCTAACAGGATCGGATTAACGCCATAATGAACAATGGTGGGGGTTCGTTCCTTGATTTATTGTTTGATTTTCCTCTCCCCCGTAATGCACATTCTTCACGTTATTCACGGGTCGATGAACGTTTAGTCATTTCACAACCATTCTTGGCATAACAACGATGGAGGTGCGATGATGACGGTGACGATCAGATAGAGGCGGCGTGGGAAATAACACTGATCAAGAACATTGCAATGAAAGGGATGGAAATAGATATTTTACCCCCATAAGATGAATAACATAGACTTAGGGATCCATAACTTTTTCCATATTCAAAAATAGACCACCGGAGTGATTCCGGTGGCCTGCGGATGTTTCCCCTAGCGTGATGGTGGTGGGAGCCACGTGCAAGGTGGTGTGGGAATCATGTCGTGGCGGCGGTAGCAGCCACATAGCGGTTGTTTATGTGAAGTTGGTCCATGACTTCGGCCTTAGTGGTGATAGGGACAAGAAAAAATTTATGGGTCGTGGAGGAAATTTGTTCCACATGAGCAGACTGGTTGACTAGGGAGGCGGTGCCAGCTGGCGCCGCGTGGTGCTAGACAGACGCGGCAGAGCCGCATTTGGGCTGGTATTGGTGGGTCGGGACAAATCCACAGCCCAGAAGGCCAAACCCAATAGGATATACCTACACCCCAGTAGTTCAAACCCAATGGTATGGACCTGCGACCCAACAGACCAAGCCCAGTGGTTCGGGCCGGACCCGGGTCAGACCGGACCTGAACCCAACCGGCCCCCATTTTGCTAAACCGCATGTAACTTTCAAACTGATTGTATGTTAGACGAGCTATCTATGGTGTTGGGACCATTGCTATGATAGGTTCCTTTTTGGATACTATAATTTTGTTTTTGAATAATTTGGAGGAAGGCCTATTGATTTGAAGAGTAGGCTCTCCCAGTACAAACAGACTTTGGGTAGAATCGGGGTGGTTCTTAGAAAGAAATGTTAGGACGGTTAATCCCTTGATTACTCAAGGCACAAGTAATCCTTATCCCTCTTCTTAGGTAGATATGGGACTCCCCCTTTCATGGGTTTGGGTTTTTTTTGTTGAGTGGTTTCTTCCATGGGGGTTACTACCCTATAGGATTAGGGTGTGGGTTCTCAGAGATGTTTGTGAAGAAAGAGTAAGCACTCCCCTATGGGGCCAGGGAGTGAGTTATCTAACCTTGGAGTTGGTACTCCCCTGAAGGAATAGGGTGCGGGTCCTCCATACCTAACACACATATATTCGATAACTCCCCTATCGAGAAGGGTGTGGTTCCTCTATTCTAGGAGTCAGTACACCCTTGCCGTTTCAGGGTGCGGGTCCTCCTTACACATTGTTTCAGCATATTTGGTACTCCCTTGGAATGCTAGGGATTGGATCCTATATAATGGGGTCTGTACTCCCCTAATGTACTAGGGTACGGGTCTCCTATAGCGAATAAAATGATAGAGTTGGTACTCCCCTATAGTATCAGGATGTGAGTCCTCTAGTCACTAAGTTGTACTCTCATACCGGGTAGGGTACGGGTCCTTCATGAGTAGTAATCTCCAATTGGAACCAAGGCATGGTTCCTTACTTATGGAGTCATACTCCCCAGTCTCTGGGTAGTAGTGGGGAGCGGGTCCTCCATAGGATTTGGAGTTCCCTCAACTATAGGAAATAGCTATGAGGAGCGGCCCAGTCCACTTGATTTGAACGATACCTAGTTAGGATCCAGTGCTCCCTCAACAGACTGAGTCATGGGACACTCCTTACAGGAGTGACTGAGGTATCACAGGATATTCTAGAGTAGGGCTCCCTCAACTCTACATAGTGGCAAGGGGCAGGCCTCTCCACTTAGGTTTCCTTAGTCTTTTGTTGGATAAAATACTATGATGACTAGACCTCTAGTGTCAAGAACTAGAGTTGGACCTAGTAGAATGTTCCTGATGGAGTGTATCTCTCATACAGTTACCCCAAGTGATGGTTGAACTCATGAAGTGTGATCTCCTATTTTTTGAGTGGCGACTTGAGCCTTCAATGAAAATCCTGATGTTGGCTATGAGGTTGGGACCACATGTTTTTTAGTGGCTGAAACGATTATATATGGATATTCTTGGCATATCCAAGGCCATATACCTGAGGAGAGATAACTATGAATTTCTTTGTGTTATTTCTCTTGTGATTTATCTTTGTGGTTTCGGGGTCCCCTAATGGGTATTGTTTTACTCACCCCTACATGGGATTTTCCCGCACATTTCGTGTCTTGTGCAGACAACCGATGCTTTGATGGAGTCCAGGGAGGACCGGGACTAGGTGGTGCTTAGTGAGAGTAAACAGATGAGGCATACTCCTATAACTTCAGGCAGCTACCCTCCACCCACCCTTTAGGTATGGTTCCCAGCGGTTGAGTTTCAAAGACTTGGGGTCTTACTTGTGTTCTGTCATTTTTTTGGTGGGATTGTATGCTGGCATAGTTTTCCACCTTGTACTTTATTTTTTGTTGTACTCTAGTTTTGGTTTACTTAGTGATTTCATGCATTTCTTACTTAGTGTTTACTTTTTAGCTTTGTGGGATGGGGTTCTGAGTGTGTGTATGTGTGTGTGTATGGGTACTTGTAAAATGCCTCTCATTTATAGGATAATGACTTCGGCACTAGTCACCAGCCCCTGACCTTTGGGAGGCGGGCTTAGGGTTGTCGCAGCATGGGCCCTGGGGGACGTATCATGAAAAATTGGTATTATAGGGTTAGGTTCAGTTCCACATTTGGATCGAGATTTTTTGAGATTTGGGTTGGGTTGCATCAAGCCGGTGTTAAGATGTGTCAAGTTTTACTCTAAGGCTAGTGGGTCTAGTGTTGGTGCGGCGGTTGACGTATCCATTCACTGGGACACTGATAACTTGCTTTTCGACTCGGTACATTAGGACAAAGGTCTAGGGGAAATAAATGGTACAAGAATCATATAGGAATGGTTTGTGTTTTCCATGTCCTTATTGAGTCATCTCTCCAAATATACTCTTTTAATTGTGGTTCATCTCAAATCATTTCAGGATGACACCATGCAGATTTCCAATCAGGGTTCCGGGATGAGATCATGAGTATGGTCTGCTGAGCAATGAGGCATCGATATGGGGACCAGTACTAGAGATATCCCTACGAGGTGGTGCACTAGTGATACCACCACCTTTCAACCAGTAGTTTCTACCAGCACTACTAGCATAGTATGAGCATAGGCTGAGTATGCTACATGAGTTCTAGAGAAAGAGACCTACTAGGTTCCAAGGCGAGACAGATCCTTAGGTAGCTCTGGATTAGCATGAGGTGGTTACATGAGTCTTCCACCTAGTGAGTATGCCTCTCGACTGGTTAGAGATATTAGCTTCAATACATATTCAGGGCTCAGTGGGGAGATGTTGGAGCTTGATGATCTAGATGCACGATGAGGTGACCCTCACTTGATTAGACTTTGAGCACATCTTCGGGGAGAAGTTCTTTCTGGTGACTTTATTCTTTGTGTGTATACAGGAGCTGCTCCACCTACGGTAGGGGAGCATGACGGTAGTAGAGTACTCAGAAAGATTCACGGATCTTTATCACCAATCTATATATATGCTATGGTACCCTTACTTCAAGGCCCAGACCTTCGAGCATGGATTACGCTAGTAGATCAAGGTGTTAGTGATACCCCTTAGCATTCGGTCATATACTAGGGTGCTGGAGCAATCCCTGGTGGTTAAGAGTTTCCTGGAGGAGGAGTAGATGGATGTGACCTACAATATAGGTCATGATGTAGAGGTTCCCCTAGAGTTAGCAGATGACAGGTGAAAGGATCATGGCATAGGAGGCATACCCATGCCTGAAGATAGACACGTTTGACTATGGAGCAGGAGAAGCACCAAGAAGAAGATCAGTCGTAAGAGATGTGATGTTGTGCTTGAAATTGTTGGGGACATCTCACAAGGGATTGTCCGACCTGTTGTGCCACTGAGAGGGAGTCAGCTGATGAGCCACATTGGCAGAGATAGTTCTTGGAGCAAGGAGTTTCGCAAGATAATTGATGAGGAGAAGGAGCTGGACAAGAAGCAGGAGGTGTCAGGTAGTTTGAAGCTTTTCCACCACCCCCACCCCCCAATTGGTCCACAATAGGCTCAAAGAGAAGGAGGATGTGGGTGAGGATAGCTACATGCAGTCATAACATATGACCTAGAAGCTTCAAGAGAGATTCGAGGTATGATCTGTGTCTTTTCTTTTGTCTTCCATTTTAATAGACACTGGTTCTGGTCGTTCTCTTTTTTTTTGCGAGTTCTGTTTAAGACTTCAAGGTTCCGGTTGGAGCATGGAATCAACCCTCATAGTTATAAACTCCTTCTAGGGGATACCCATTGATCACACACTGGTATAATAGTTTGACCTAACTCTTAGAGGTGAGAGTTGTGGTTGGGATCTCTTAGTCATGGTTTTGAGGCCTTACAACTTCATTCTTGGTATGGACTTCTATTGTTCAAACCTAGATTGAATTTATTAGGAAAAGGATGCAATGTGTCTACGGTGTTAAAAAGGGAAACTTAGGTCGCACATGGAGGACTCTCACAAATATTCTTTCTTGGGATCATTTCGTAGTGGTGAAGTTAGACCCCCGTGATATTTTCTGTAGTATGAGATAGTGACTTACCATCCGTACTCAGTTGTGATTCCACTAGTGATTGTGGCAGTGTTTTCATTTCAGTAAATTATGTGGTCGTAGAAGGTTGTAAATATAGGTCCTAGTAATACCCAACATTCTCTCTTGGGAATCCTTGTTTTTCTTGTAACTACCCCTCTGTGTTTAGCATCAACCCTAAATGCATAATGCTTATGGAGTCTTTAGCACATTTCATCCAAGAGTGGATGTGAACTGTGGGATTCTGTCTATATTTGTGTCAGGATAGCATGGAGGTGAGTCACTAGACCCAATGACTGCAGATGGATCGTAGTTCTTGGTGCTTTCCCACTTTTTGTAGCTAAAGAAACATGTGCCTGTTATTGCAAGATGTTGGCCTAGTAGAGGTTGGACATGAGAGTGGTCAATCTTGGTGGTTCCTCGTGGTTTGTGCTTGTAAGTAGCATAGGGAACCCTAGTGAACTCAATTTTCTTCACTTGAGTGTATAATTTTTCTTACGAGTATGTAAATACCTAAAAGAGGGGTAATGTAATACCCCTTAATTCCATGATTTTTTCAAAAAAAAATTAAATGGGATTATTTTAAGACCAAGCTCTGTGACGACATGTAATTCTGAGGCCCAAAGTGGTTGGAACTTATTTTTGAACTTTTTTTAGGTTTGTTAAATAATCATGTGAGAGAAGGTTTGTCTTACTTTTAAACTGGTGCTCAGATCAGAAATCTGAGGGGCCCATTAAACTCAGAGCATCAGGATTCTCCTTGAAAGGGCCTAACATTGGCTAGTACGGGCCAACAATGGAAGTTAGCATTTGGCTATAAATAAATGAATTAATTAATAGTTATTTTATTTTAAAATCCTTATAACTCCTAAAAGGAAACTCAAATTGAAATTCTAAGAGCATCATTGAGCTTTTGAGGGCATTTTTTCTTAGGTGGAGCTTAACCTCGACCGATGTGGGTCAAGGGTGAAAGATAGTTTTTGAACTTTTTTTAAGGGAATTAAAATGGAACGCATACACGATTTTGGAAATTTAAAATGGGTTCCCATATTGAAAATCATAGGGCACCGTTGCATCCAAAATGGTAACATTACCAAAGAATGGACCTAACCTCGACCAGCGCGGGTTGAGGGAAAAAGATAATTATCAAACATTTTTAAGAAAAATAAAATAAACTTAAAAAGTTTATTTTATTCAAAAAATTATTTCACTGCAACACAGCGATGAGCTGACTATTTCATTCCATAAATGAAATAGCATAACGACTCTTTAACTGAAGCGTAATAGAAATTTGTTTTCATAAATTAAATAGTGTAACAACGCGACAACTAATTGTAACAGAAAAAATGTGACATGTTTCTCTTTTAATGAGATAACGGGGTTGAAGAAACAAATGTACATATTTAATTCTTCTGAAGAACGACGAAGGAACCCTCACCAAAGATGAATGAAGGTGAATTGGAAAGCAGAGTGGACACCCTTGAAGAACTAATCTGGGAACATAGATCGACGAATGCCAACGGATTTGAACATATTTTGAATCCCTGTGGATGGATCGCCACCAGCAATGAGCCTTCCCTCTGATTCAAGATTCTCCAGGTAGGGGTTGTTATTTGAATTATATCTTCCCTCGTTCTTGGTTTTTAAATGAAAACTATGAATCAACCCATGAATAGGTTGACCCACGGTTTGATCATTCTTGTAGGATGATTTTGGTTTTCATTCTTGATCCTTCTAATGGGAGATGATTAACACCATGAAGAATGACGGCGGGGGTTTATTCCTCATTTTATTTTTTTATTTTCCTCTCCCCATTGACACATGTTCTTCACGTTCTTCATGGGTCGATGAATGGTCGGTCATTATGCAACTATTCTTAGCACAATTACGATGGAGGTGTGACGACGACGGTGACCATTAGATTGAGGCGGCATGGGAAATACTTTCAATCGATCACTTCATGGTGGAAGGGATGGAAAAGGAGATTTGAACCACAGGTGATGAAGAACATGGCCCGAGGGATTTGGAACTTTTTCTTGATTCAAAAACAGAAAACCAAAGAGATTCTAGTGGCCCACAGAAGTTTCACCCAGTGCACCGGTGGCAGCACATTGTAGCGGCCATGTGCTTGGAGGTGTGGGTAGTGTGTCGTGGTGGTGGCGGCAGCCACATAGCATCTTTCTGCATGAAGGTGGGTTGTAGCTCTGGATGCAGTGGTGACAGGGACCTGCAGCAAATCTATTTTCGAGATGGAGAAATCGACCTGCCTAGTGGTCTGGGATGGTTCTGGGGGGTTGTGCCTAGCCAATCAAATCGAGCCAGCAGCAGGTCGGGCCGGTAGTGTGCCAAACCCACGACCTAGTAGGCCAAACCCAATAGGCTAGACCCACAACCTAGTGGACCGAGCCCAGCGGGCCAGGCCAGGCCTAGCCAATCCGGATCAAGCCCAATGGGCCATCTCAAACCCTGGTTGGGTTGGTGGACCTCAAGCCAGGTCAGGTCAGTCGGACCGGGTCGGACAGTACCCAGACCCCACTGGCCCTTGTTTCACTAAAACACTTGTAACTTCCAAACAGAGTGTCTATTTAATGATCCATAAATGGAATTGGGACCCTTTTGATGAGAAAATCCTTTTGTAATACTATAAGTGATTTTCTGAAGAAGTTGGAGGATTTTTCAATTGATTTGAATTGTAGGATCTCCCAGTACAAGCAGACTTTGGGCAGAACCAGGGTGGTTCTTAGAAATAAATGTTAGGAAGATTAATTCCTTAAGGACTCAGGGCGTGGTTACTCCTTATCCTTCTATTTAGGTAGATACGAGACTCCCCCCATAATGGGTGCGGGTTTATTTCCATTGATTTTTTTCCTCTAGGGGTGTTACTCCCTTGTAGGATTAGGGTGCGGGTTCTCAGAGAGGTTTGTGAAGAAAGAGTAAGTACTCCCCTTTAGGAATAGGGAGTGGGTTCTCTAACCTTGGATTCGATACTCCCCTAAAGTACTAGGGATTAGGTCCTCCATACCTAACACTCATATAGTCGGTAACCCACTACTGGGTTGGGTGTGGGTCCTCAATTCTAGGATTTGGTACTACCCTACTGTTTCATTGTGAAGTTCCTCCTTACTCATTGTTCTGACAGAGTCGGTACTCCCCTGTCATGCTAGGGAGTTGGTCCTCTATCCTGGGGTCGGTACTCTCCTAAATTACTAGGGTACAGGTCCCCCATAGTAAATAAACTAACAGATTCGGTACTCCCCTATCGTACCAGGGTGGGGGTCCTTTAGTCACTGAGTAGTACTCCCCTACCGGGTAGGGTAAGGGTCCTTCATGAGTAGTACCCCCTATTAGAACTAGGGTGTCATTCCTCACTTATGGAGTCGTACTCCCCTGTCTCTGGGTAATAGAATAGACCAGGTCCTCCAGAGTAGTTGGAGCTCCCTTAGCTTTATAAAATATCTACAAAGAGTTGGCTCGTCCACTTGATGTGAATGATACCTAGGTAGGAGCTAGTGCTCCCTCGATGGACTAAGGTGCAGGACACTTTTTACAGGAGTGACTGAGGTATCGTGGGATAGTCTGGATTAGGGATCCCTCAACTCGACGCAGTGGTGAGGGGTGGGCCTCTCCACTTGAGTTTTTTTATTCTTACGTTGGATGCAAGATTTAGATGACTGGACCTCTAGTGTCAAGCACTAGAGTTGGACCAAGTATAATGTTCTCAATGGAGTTTATCTCTTGGACGGGTGACACCAGTGATGGTTGAACTCATGGAGTGTGATCTCCTAGTTTGTGTGTGGTGACTTGAGCCTTAATGAAAATCCTAATTTTGGCTATGAGGTTGGGACCATGATTAGTCATTGAAAGTGTCTAATATTAATTGTTAATATCTTTATATTAATTTTTACAAAGTCCATAAACATTTTTTTTAGTGCATTACATAAATAGAACTTCATTTCTCATCAAAAATGCAATTCATGTTTAAAATGAAAATTTGGGCCCAATCATTCATTTGTTTGTTGACAATATTATATTCATTTTCTGAATTTAAAATTTTGGGATATGATTTATCACTTTGTTTGTAACATTTTATCTTTTAGGTCCGATGGATGAATCCCAAAGGATTATGGGGAATTTTGTGCCTGAAGGCAGAAACTTGCTGGAAAAAGCATAATGGGCCTAAGGCCCATCAAACAAATGTGGGGCCCACAAACTAAGCCCAATGAAGATAAAATTTATACAGTAGAAATATAAAAATATGAGAATCATTTTATTCAACTATGTACAGAGCTAATTTTGATGTTATCATGATGATAAATGGATCTGAAGTTGAGATTTAAATGGTGGACCCGACATTAATGCACATAAATCAGTCCCACCATTTCGACCATAAATTCCAAACGGATGAGATAAATTTCCTGAAATTTTTTCAGCTCATAGAGGACAGATGAACGAAGATATTTCTCTTTTACAACCCCTCTGGATTCGGCCTTCTTCAATTTATAATTCACACGTCAATATGGAGGACGAATCTGGACAGTTTTCCGGGTCAAATTCGAAACATCAATTTCCTTTTGATTATTCACCCTCCATTTGACTCTATTAATTGTTGGGGGGTGAATTAATTGTTTGGAGATGTACCTAAGGCTCGTAATATGCCTATATAAAGAGCTAGTTGTGAAGGGAATAGGGGTGGATATTTTTCTTATCATCTTTTGTTGCTTATTTCTTTGTAAGGTCATGCTTCCAAATTTCCTTTGTAATGTTTTCCATTTTCATGTAAGTTTATTTTTTGTATCTTTATGTTCTTAATAAACTTATTTCTTTTCTATATTTTCCATTTCATTTATTAAAACTTTATTATCACAAAGCACAGTGATATCTTTGTATTTTTGTGAATTAGTTCACACATAGGTGTGAATTTCATTCACACACACGGAGGAGTGCTCGTTATTTCCATGGTTTTAATTTATTCAATCCAATTCTTGTTAGCCATATTCCGCCCACCATTGAGAGTATACCATAAATGGAGGGCTAACCATTTAATGGGTTGATCTTATGAGGATGCAAAGGCTGGATTGAATGTTATTTTATGAACGAATTGTTGTTAATTGGATAATTAATTTAAGACATCCATTCTTCAGTTATTTCTACTCTTCATCTTTAATGTGTTTGAAAAAACTAAATTCAATTACTAAATGACCATATACCTTGGAGAGATCATGAATTTGGTTCTCTAAGTGTATAGGGGATTAGTAATTGTGTTTAGTAACTACCAAACCAAAAAATGATGAATGTAGTGTTATTTTTGAAGAATGGATTTATCAAGAATTAATAAAACCAAAATTGTATAAAGAAGTAAAATTCATTCAATCCACCCCGAGCATAATCCTAAGATCAACCCATTTTATTTGAATTGAATTCACGTAGGTTTCTTAGTTTTCTTTAAACCATCCAAAATCAAACCCAAAGTTGGCTACTTCATAGCCCATCCTTCACCAAATCATAGCGTCTCAAGGTTACTTCTTTGGTCCCTGTGGATTTGACCCCTACATGTACTACATCAACCGCTTTTACCAGTAGGGTAAATTTGGGCGCAACTAAATTTTGGCGCCGTTTTCGGGGACCCAAGTAAGTTTTCTTAGACACCCACCTTCTATTCTCACCTAACTTCTCTTTTCTCACCTATATTTCTCTTTTCTTTTCCCCTTTCTGTTTTCATGTGTCCAAAAAAATCCAAATCCAAATTTCATTCAACTCCAATGGAGTATCATCAACAATTTCCTTTCATGAACTCGGGCTGGAATCAAATAGAAAATCAACATTGGGAATCCCCTCAGATAGAAAATTACTTTGATCAACACTTTAATGATTACCCCACACCCGATATAATGAACAATCAATGGGATGCTGAATGTTTAAAAGATCAATTTCCATACCTATCAAGAATGATTGAAAAGATAAATAATGAGGAATTTCATGATGTAAAAACATATATCAACCCTAATCCTGAAAAAATTCTTGAACAATTGTGTGAACAAATGGATAAAATGAATTCAGAAGTTTCATCTTTCAAATTAGAATTACAAAGCTTTAAGACTTTTGAGGAACCCATTCCCACTCAAGATGTTCTTTCCACATCATTGATAGATGAATCTTTTATCCCAAAAACCACTCATGAATTGAAAAAAGAACTAACCTTTGGATATGGGATAACTGAACAAGATCAAGGAAAAGTTAAAGGGTATTTAAATCAGGAGGAAATTAATTTTTTGGATTCACAAGGGGAAATTTTGTCTTCATGGGTTGAGTGTTCAGAATATTTCTCCAATAACATTTTTTTAAAATCACCGATCATTGAACCATTGGGATATATAAATAATAGTGATCCCATACACACTTCTAGTATTCAACTGGACAATTTTCAGGATGAATCTTATTTTCAAAATGAACCAATTCTTTCTAAATGTTTTGGAGAAGAAACTGATTTTGATTTAATTTGTCAATCTCCTATAGGAAATTTCAATAAACCTGAGATCAAAATTATTTTACTTTCTTCCGAACTCAATAATCCCACTATAGGAGATAAGAAAGACCTTGTATTTGTTGTTCATTCTTCTCAAGAAACCAACAATGTTGGAATGGTCATTGATGTCTTAGGAAAGACTAGAAATTCAACTGAATCAACCATTACCAAATTTCCTTAGACTTCCACACTCATTTTTGACCATGGGATTTCACATGAATCAAATTATAAAAAAAATCAATTTGAATCAAGTTGAAGTGGACAAAAATGGGGTCCTAAAAATGTTGAAAGTTGGAATTGGATAAGTTGGGGGTACAAGTCGAGCCAACGACGTTAAACAAAAGCATTGCATGGGAGGCAACCCATGGTTTTCATGTTTTCTAATCATTTTGAATCATTTTCTTTTTCATATAATAAATTACCATAGACTGTTGACCTGTTCTTCTTTTATGAGTAAGGATGGGTATGAAAGGGGAGCGCCATATTCATCCGTGTCACGTGGCGTTATCTTTGAGTAGTACCTTACCCAGAAATCTAAAAAGAAGACAATGTATCATCATTTTATTTTGTTTTGTTTATTATTATGTTTTTATAGGTTTAAAAAAATAAAAGGACATGTCATAAGTCATAAGGAAAATCCATTCACCACCATCCAAGCCACTGAGACTCAAATCCAGGATTGAAGGGAGACTATGGCATGCACTATCATCATAAACCACCAGGTGACTTCATTCCATTATTTTCATTTTAAATTTCTTCTTTGAACTCCTCTCCTACCCCCTTCTAACTTTTCTTTTCTTTAAACATTGGGGACAGTGTTATTCTAAGTTGGGGGGAGATAAAAAATGATTTTATTTTTGTGAATAAAAACATACATGAAAATAAAAATTCCATTAACCTTGAACATGATAACACACATTGCAAACTATAAAATTGTATATCAAATAATTTGGTATGCCTTGATTCTGATTTTAATGCAAGTTTAAGTTCATGAGCATAGTTTTTGGAAAGTGCGGTTGTCCGATGTGATTTTTCAAAGTTTACATTTTCATCCTCTTAATAAAAATGCCACACTGCACGTCTACTGGATTGTGGGTGTAAATTTGAGTTCTCGGGTCCCTTTTATTATAGCATAGGGTTCTCAGGTCACTTTTAGTTTAATTTGAGTATCCAAAAAAAACAAAAACAAAAAAACAAAAACAAAAAAAACAAAAAAAAACAAAAACAAAAAAAACAAAAAAAACAAAAACAAAAAAAATCAAAAAAAATGGATACTCATTTTAAGGTTTAATGTGATTCCCACCTAGCACTTCCATTTTTTCCCCTTGAACAATAAAATGGGCCCCATATCTTTTATGATGCACAACACTTTATCATGCTTAATTGGAATTGGATGAAATGTGGCGATGAATTTGAACAATGGAATGGGCTTGGGCTTGGGATATGATTATGGACCTAGCTTGTTTTTAATGATTTTGATGGGTTTTCATAATTTTTTTTTGTATTAGATATTTGGTTGAGCAATGTGTATTTAAATGTTTTTGGAAAAGGGGATTTGAATTTCATATTTGTAATATATTTTGCTCGGGACTAGAAAAACTCAAGTTGGGGGGTGTTATTAGACACTGAAAGTGTCTAATATTAATTGTTAATATCTTTATATTAATTGTTACAAAGTCCATAAACATTTTTTTTAGTACATTACATAAAAAGAACTTCATTTCTCATCAAAAATGCAATTCATGTTTAAAATGAAAATTTGGGCCCAATCATTCATTTGTTTGTTGACAATATTATATTCATTTTCTGAATTTTCAATTTTGGGATATTATTTATCACTTTGTTTGAAACATTTTATCTTTTAGGTATGATGGATGAATCCCAAAGGAAGATGGATAATTTTGCGCTTGAAGGCAGAAACTTGCTGGAAAAAGCATAATGGGCCTAAGGCCCATCAAACAAATGTGGGGCCCACAAAATAATCCCAATGAAGCTCAAATTTATACAGTAGAAATATAAAAATATGAGGATCATTTTATTAAACTATGACTGGAGAAAATTCTGATGTTATCATGATGATAAAGGGATATGAAGTTGAGATTTAAATGGTGGAACTGACATTAATGCACATAAATCCGTCCCACCATTTCGATCATAACCTCAAAACGGCTGAGCGAAATTTCCTAAAAACTTTTCAGCTCATAGATAACATATGGAGGAAGATATTTCCCTTTTACAACCCCTCCGTATTCGGCCTTCTTCAATTTAGAATTCACACGTCAATATGGTGGACGAATCTGGACAGTCTTCCGGGTCAAATTCGAAACATCAATTTCCTTTTGATTATTCACCCTCCATTTGACTCTATTAATTGTTGGGGGTGAATTAATTGTTGGGGGATTTACCTAAGGCTCCTAATATGCCTATATAAGGAGCTAGTGGTGAAGGGAATAGGGGTGGATATTTTTCTTATCATCTTTTGTTGCTTGTTTCATTGTAAGGTTATGCTTCCAAATTTCTTTTGTAATGTTTTCCATTTCCATGTAAGTTTCTTTTTTGTATCTTTATGTTATTAATAAACTTATTTCTTTTCTATATTTTCCATTTCATTTATTAAAACTTTATTATCACAAAGCACAGTGATATCTCTGTGTTTTTGTGAATTAGTTCACACATAGGTGTGAATTTCATTCACACACACTAAGGAGTGCTCATTATTTCCGCGGTTTTAATTTCTTCAATCCAATTCTTATTAGCCATCTCCCACCCACCATTGAGAGTATAACATCAATGGAGGGATAACCCTTTAATGGGTTGATCTTAGGAGGATGAAAAGGCTGTATTGAATTTTATTTTATGAACAAATTGTTGTTAATTGGATAATTAATTTAAGACATCCATTCTTCAGTTATTTCTACTCTTCATCTTTACTGTGTTTGAAAAAACTAAATTCAATTAATAAATGACCATATACCTTGGAGAGATCATGAATTTGGTTCTATAAGTGTATAGGGGATTATTAATTGTGTTTAGTAAGTACCAAACCAGAAAATGGTGAATGTAGTGTTATTTTTGATGAATGGATTTATCAAGAATTAATAAAACCAAAATTGTATAAAGAAGTAAAATTCATTCAATCCACCCCGAGCATAATCCTAAGATCAACCCATTTTCTTTGAATTGAATTCACGTAGGTTTCTTAGTTTTCTTTAAACCATCCAAAATCAAACCCAAATTTGGCTACTTCATAGCCCATCCTTCACCAAATCATAGCGTCTCAAGGCTACTTCTTCAGTCCCTGTGGATTCGACCCCTACATGTACTAAATCGACCACTTTTACCAGTAGGGTAAATTTGGACGCAACCAGACCATGTGTTTCTTAGTGGATGAGATGAGTATATCTGAATGTTCTTGGAATATATAAGGTTATATACCTGAGCATATCTGACTGTAGATTTCTTTTTGGTTTTTATCTTTTGATTTTTCTTTGTGGTTTTGGGGTCCTCTACTGAGTATTGTTTTACTCACCCAGGTATGGGCTTTTCCAGCATGTGTCAGGTCTTGTGTAGTCGACTGATGCTTTGACAGAGTCCAGGGAGGATAGGGACTAGGTGGTGCTCAGTGAGAGTAGATAAATGAGGTGTACTCCTACATCTTTAGGCAGCTTCCCTCTACCCACCCTTCAGGTATGGTTCTCAGTGGATGAGTTTTAGAGTCTTGGGGTCTTACTTGTGTTCTATCTTTCTTTTGGTGGGATTTTATAGTGGCCTAATTTTCTACCATGTACTTTACTTTCTATTGTACTCTGGTTGCGGTTTACTTAGTGATTGCATGCATTGTTTACTTAGTGTTTACTTTTCAGCTTTGTGGGCCAGGTTCGTGAGTGTGCTTATGTACAGGTACTTGGAAAATGCCTCCCATTTCAAGATAATGCATTCGATGTTATTCTTCACCCCCTAGCCTTTTGGGGGTGGGCTTGGGGTTGTCACAGCACGGGCCCTGGGGGGATGGGTCGTGAAAATTTTGGTTAACGGGTCCCAAATTGAATAATTAAACAACCCTCTAAGACCAACAAGCAGTAATATTTCCATTATGACATGGAAGTCATGACTTTTTAACCCGGTAATATTCCCATTTATAAAATAATGATAAACATTATAAGTATGGAAATATAGTAACCTCAAATATCCAATCCATTAACAAAATAATAAACTAATTTCTTTATAAAGTGTTGAATTTTATTTTGGATTCATTAAATTTTGTGATCTTTCATCTTCAAATAATTCAATTTTAGGACAACTATAAATTTGGTAAAGATTTAACCATGAATTTACATTATCTTTGGTCTTATTGGGTGTTTCCAACACGGTATAAAATATGTTATCAAAAAAATTCTTCTCAATATGCATTAAATATTTCATGCGACGAATCAAAAAATTAGACCAATATAGAAGGTACCTAAAAATACCCTTCTTTATCCAATTATGATCTCTCCCAAAACCATTTTTGTTCATTTATGGTTGATTCGTAAATAATAGGAGGTAATGCAGAGACAATAAATTTTACATAAATACTTGAGAGCACTATTGGAGGTTTGTCTCTTTTAATTATAACTTTTGTATAATTATTTCTATTCCTTTGAAAAGGGTGATCCATGGGAAGAAATCTCCAAAGATAGTCAAAGTAACTAATCTTTCTCAAATTTCTAAGAATAAAAACTTTATTCTCATATATAAAATATTGACATGCTTTTAGACTATGTGTACTCCATATATATATTACATTATATATGCTAAAAATTCACTGATCACCAATATTAATGCAACCTTCAATGTAAAATTATGATCTGCAACTTTATAAAATATAGTTACTGTTGGGTTTTGTATGATCATCAGATGACCATGTGTAGTAGAAGATAACTCAAACACAATTACATATATCTTATAGGATAAATGTGTAAATTAGTTGTATAAATAGTGTACCTTTAAATCACCAATGGTAGTAGTCTTATTCTTTCTCAATGAAGGAGAATGCTTGGTGAAGATAATGAAGTAGTGAAAAAAATCACTCTACCACCAAGGGGGGTACATTGACCAATATATATATGATAATATCATTAGGATATATGAATGTTGATAGGGTGATAAAACCTTCATCTCAAATGATGAACAGTAGTATGGGAGGAATATAAAATTGAGAAGGTTTGGTCATAATTGGATTTTTTTCAATAGGTTGGATTTCATCCCTTTATATAGTCATCCATGACGTGTTTCATTAAATGAAATATGTGACCCATATTCATGCATCCAAATACATTTATTCACATTTACATTAATTCATTTAAAATTATTCCATAAATATTCAATCCATTTAATCCATTCATAATTAATTGTAACTGATAATAAAAAATGTTCGAAAAAAATAAATATATATCAAATATATATATTTATTATCACGTGTATTTAATACAATCATAATAATACATGCATAAAATCCATGTAATTAAATATAATCTTTATATATATTATCATATTATATATATATATATATATTAGTTCATATATAACATTCTCCACTTACACTAAAATCCCATAAGGACTTTATGAATAACATAACAACTCTTTTTAAATCCATCCAAACTCTTTTGAATATGGTTTTTCATCAAACCCTATTTATTTTGAAAAAATACATTGTCCAAAATCTTATCCTTATTTAAGGGCCAAACTATGTGACCCTATGGTCCTTAGAAACATTGAAAACAACTATGAAATCTCTATTTCATAGATGTAATAAAAGATCATCCTCTAGAAAATCATTAGTGCTACTCAAGCTACTAAGGGGTCTGCTATGATCTCCATCAAAATAATCATATCAATATATGAACATATATACCGTATTTTGAATCATATACATTGTATATATCTTATATAATCACTTTTTCCATGATATCGAGTGACCACTAGACATGTTACATGTCAATCTAGTATAGGACTCTCATCATTTTCTTGATTTTATGAAAAATACTAAACAAGTGGATAAATACATTGCATTTCATTCATATATCTAATAAGAACATCACTAATCACTTTTCTAAGAATTTGAACAAATCATATGTGAAGCAACTAAGCATATCTATGCATTTTTTAGTCTAATTAAATCATGGGATATATTTTTTTGTCATACAAGTGGATAAATCTCATCTTGGTTTCACTCCAACTGATGACGTGGTCGTCAACATACCAAACCACCCCTTTATTGGCTTAGTTCATATGTTGACTTGCATAAGTAGGGTATCAAAGTATTAAGGTTCTAATTCTAGGCATATCTCTATCCTTAGGTAAGAATTATTGATAATAATCATATGCCCCTAGGTATATCTATGACTATATGGAATTCCATAAGATATACTTTAGCGGATAAGTCCAAGTAATAAGTCTCTACTTATTACCTCAAGAATATATTATTTAATATCTCATATAAAACCCATTGTAATGGATATAATAATCTATTCAAGATAACCTTTACATATCATCACAACCCATTATACTCTATGATGATCACTGGTTAGGAACAACTCAAAGTTTTTACTTTAATGGGATAATTATCATTTGATCATTCATGTAAAACATATTACAGCACACATGAATGGATAATAAATGGATATTTACTTTATTATAATGACATGATTTATTTACAACCATTAAAACCAATCTATTATAGATATATAATATTACCCTCATGTGGTTTCTATAGTAATGGATTCATTTTCAGAACATTACATCCATATGTAATTTCCATCACATCCCTATGTGACCATCTGAGAAAATATTCTCAATAAACTCTTAGTGTGTAACATTATAGAAGAAATAAAATTTGAATAATGGTGAGACATAGGAACCATATCTATTAAGTTCAATTTTTTGAATTTGTATTCAAACTTCTTAACTTCATAACATTAAAGAGTATATTGGGAATTTTAATTATCTACTTAGAACTCTTTATAATTACACCATCATCATCCTTGAAACCCTTTACACCAATCCTTTTCCTTGAAATATTTTTGTAAATAATTTAACTATTTAAATTTTCACTTTACTAACACTTCCTAAAAAAGTGATATTAAATTTTTTATAGTAACTAATTAAACTTTTTACATTTTTCTTTATCACCATACCCTAAACTCTTTTAAGATAAATTGATAACACTTTTTAACAGCAACTAATGTTACTATTTTGAATTTTTCTTTACCATTATACCATAAACTCCTTTAGGATATAAAGTGTAATAATTTTAGTATTAACTAGTATAATCCTTTATGTAATATTGATGTTCACTTGTTATGATTACTAAATTTAACTCTTTACATTTGTCAGTACTGTCATATCCTAAAATTTATTTTAGGATGTCAAGTGTAATTCATTTTCTTATAATAACTAAATATAACTATTTATATTTATTTATATCCATATATCCTAAAAATTTTAGGAAAATCAGTGAAGAATCACTATAACATTATATTGGTATAATCCTTTAGTTAACAATGATATTCATTTTCACACAGTAATTAAATGTAACTATTTAAAATTTTCATTACTATCTCACATCCTAACTCTTTAGCAAATAAAGTAAATAATCACTTAAACTAAATCTGGTATAATCTTTTATTTGTTAACTTTGAACTTCTCTAAGTCCAAAAAAACTCCCACTATCCTCTTAGACATTATATTCTCTTCGGAACATCTTTATAAGACTCAACACAAACTACTTTGTGTTTTAGGAAATAACATTTATTTCTTTTTAATATGAATATTTAATAAATATTCTATTGTTTCCATATCAAAGATGGTATTCTATGTGTTTAAAAAATTTCCTATTTAAAGATAAAACAATATTAAAATATACCACTGATGGGTGGTAGGAATAATTTCCCACATATTTTAAAAAATATTTGGATAAACATTTTTATCCTAGATAAACACTTTTATCCAAATCTTCTTCTCAAAACAAGTTATATAAATCCATTGACTCATAAAACATCTGTATAAATTTAATCATCTCATACCAACCCTTTTTTATCAAAAATAATCTCTTATCATATAAGATAAGTGTGACAAAGATACACATATTTTTCTTAGATTCATTTGATCTTGATAAAAACCTTTACATTCAAATCCTTAATGTAGTAACTATTTACTTCATCAATTGAATGAAAAATACAAGCTCAACCAATTCTTCCATTGATTTTGAACTCATGTATATTTACAATACTTTTAAAACAAACACTTGATATCACTTACCCTTGGAAATTAAATAATTAATTTCTATAACATACATACCTATCACGGACATTACATAGAGTTACCAAACTCCATAAGGTATATCTTCAATAATCCAATCATATAGAATTATTAATATTCCTTTACTGAAATCCCTAGGTTTCAATGAAATTGATTTTCTTCTTCAATAAAATTTTTTTTCTTATTATAATTTAAACTTTTAACCACTTGTACTATCCATATAGTACCAAAATCCAAACATCATATACCCGGTTCATTTATTCTCAAAACTTTGAGTATCGGGTAAAATTTTTCATTGAATTCGATCATATTTTCAGAACATTTCAATAAATGAAAATACGATAAATTCCCTAAATAGAACAATACATTTTAAACTCCCCTTCAAAGTATGTTATAGAATTAAACTAATTATAAACCATGTTTAAAAACACACATATCAATTCATTTAAACAACCATTATTTATAAGCTATTATCAAGGTCTAAATAATATAAAATACACATCTTATGATAAGTTTATCCAATCTTGAAGAATCTAGGTTATCAATAGATCAACTCCTTTCTATGTTACTTGAAATTAAACTTCAAGATTTAATTATTTCTCAATTTCAAACCTTTTATATACTTAAAAAACTTATTAAAACTAATAGATGATATAATATATCTTCCAAAACAATAGAATTTATTTCTATAAACAATAAAGATTCAAGGAAACTTTTAATCACATCAATTAATCAACATATTCAAATGTATTGAATATCATTTGATGTACCCAATCATATTGAGTATATGTGACTAAAATCATTTTTGTACCCAATCATATTGAGTACATGAGTAAAGACTCATATTATTTTGGTCATTCTATATATTATATCTTTGAAACCTTAATAAATCATTTCATGATTCCATAATCATCTTGATTTTCTTGTTGAAAAAATTCAACACTTGGTTGCTCAAGAAGAAACTAATATAACACATAGAATATTTCTCTTTCTCAAGAACTTTTCTTAAGCTACTAGTCTTAGGAGTTGATTACATTAAACTCCTCATTTCAAGGATTAATATAAAGTGTAGTTTGATAATTATGGTGTGTTTATATACAAAAAACTTTTAATCAGATGAATATCATGTATTATATCTTTTCATTGAGGGATTTTTACTGATAGTGCTCCCACTAAAAATGATAACCTCATATATCATATTTATTTAGTGATCCAAGATCTATATTTCACTAAGAAATTATTCCACTTGGGCATTCCTCACATCAGTTAATTATTTGTGTGAGGAATTATCCCAATAACAATAGTTGTGACTCTTGGATAGTTGAGCAGATAACCCTTTATCCAAATTCATCACTATGGATTCATTCAACTCTATTCATATGGTATCTTTACCAAGGTTTTCACATATAATTGTAGAAAAAATAAAATTTTAAAAATAGATTAAAAAAAGAAAATAAATGGGAAACCTAAAAAGGAATGACCTACCTAAGGATGATCTATTATCACCCATTACTTTCTTTACTTACACAAGATAATTTAGGGGCACCCTGTGAAGGCAAAACCTACCCAGTTTAATGATCGAGGTCTTGAAAATTTTTTCTTTGGAAGGAATTTCATGCTTAGTTTTTGTGGGGTTTTCATTTAAGGTCTTTTTAGTTTAATATAAATAATATTAATATTAAATTCCCAACTATTAAATCCTATGTAATAATTATATTCTCATTTTTTATTCCCTTTTTGTTTATGCATGATCATAATGATTTAGTTTTTGGAAACCCTATTCTAACCAACAAATTAATTTGTTCACACCGTATTAATGTGTAACTCTTTAAAAAACCAACAATTCTATGTTAATCATTGAAAAATAGAAGTCAATCATATTTATATATATCCAAATGCATTATATGCATAAGATACATAAACACTTCATGTAAAATCATAGAGTTATATGGGATTGAAAAACTTGACATGAGTAAGCTCAGTGTGATAGATTCTAACCCCATTCACTTTCCTTGTCAAGGAAAAACTTTGGGAAAGTAGGTGGTCCAACCCCAAGTCCCCCTACTTGGAGATACTTTACTTAAGGGAGAATTCAATTTGTAAAAACTCTAACACATAATATACATAAATTGTGCCCAAAAACTACTCTTAAACTCAGAACTAAAATTACAAACTAGGTTCAAGGTATATGATAACTAAATTTATGATATCAAACCTAGCATGATATGAAATGCTATATCCTACAATAAATTTATCATATAAGTTTTGGCATACAACTATTCATAATATAAACAATTTATAACTTTGAATAAAATGGTTAATGACCTTTAAATAAATGAACAATTCAAATATGTAAACATGATATAAACATTTATATACAATTTAATAAATAAAATCTAATTATAAACCCTTTTATAATTTCAATTTTAACATTATGGACATTCCATAATTTTGAATATAAACTCTTTATATTCTTTACAATATGAATTCTTTCATATTTATCTTAATATGGAATTTCTATTTTAAATATATAATATTATATGAATTATAAACTGTTTATAATTCAATTTCTATTATGTAAACCTTTTACATAATCTAAATATCATATACTTAATTATTATTTAAACCTTGATCATATTAATTATCAAAACACCTTTTGATGTGTCTTAAATAATATCCAAATAAATCTCCTTTAATTTGAACAATTTCAAAATAATTAATTATCAACTAAACATGAATATTATGGAAATTTAATAAATAGAAAAAAATATTTATTTTAAAAAATATGAGACATTTATGAACTATTCATAAATAATTGATAATTATAAACATTTTATAAATTAGAATGAATATAAACATTTTATATTATTATCAATGTGAAACATTAAATATTTTATATTAAATGGAATTTATATGATATTTCATGAATTATAATCATTTTATAATTCAATTTCTATTATAAACCTTTAACATAACTAAATATCATACAATTAATTATTATTTAAACCTTGATCATATCAATTATCAAAATAAATTTTGATGTGGATTAAATCATATCCAAATAAATCCCCTTTAATGTGAACAATTTCAAATTAATTAATCATGAACTAAACATGAATATTAAGAAAATTTGATAAATAATCAATTTATTTATTTTCCAAAATATGATACATTTATAAACTATTTATAAATAAATGATAATTATAAACATCTTATAAATTAGCTAGAATATAAACATTTTATATTCTTATCAATATGAACTCTTTAAAATTTTATATTAAATGGAATTTATATGATATTTCATGAATTATATACATTTTATAATTCAATATCTATTATATAAACATTTTTATATAATCTAAATATCATATATGTTAGAATTTATAAACTCTTTATAAATCATCTTTTATTATTTCTAAATAAACCATTTATTTATATATTATAATGCATGCCATATAATTTTTCAAAAGGTATTTTTTAAAAAAAAATATCAATTAACCATAATCATTTTATAGTTAATTAATTTATAAAACATTTTTATAAATTTATATCAATATTTCAACACAATTTATAAATAACACAATTAAATTCAAAATTAAATTCTATTATTTAAAATAAATACATTATTTACTTTCATAAACAATAGTAATATATATGAACTTTTCATATTTTATTTCCAAGATTGAAAAAACTCTTTTTACTATTAAAACATATTTTTTATAAATCAATAAACATGTTGATTAATCAAAGAATCCTACCATTTTATACCACTAATAGGTTTTTCATGATCATCACATAACCATGTATAGTGGAAGATAACCCAAACATAGGTTGATATATCTTTGAGAATCAACACATAAACAAATTGTATAAATAGTATAACTGGAAATCACCAACGGAAGTAGCCTTATTCTTTCTTGGTGAAGGATGATGCTTGATGAAGATCACAAATTAGAAAAAAAAATTACTCTACCTCTCAGGGGGTACACCGACTAATGGATCTATGATCGTATCGTGAGGACATCCAAATACTGAAGGGGTGATAGTGCCTTTATCTTAGAAAATGAATAATAGTATGGAAGGAAGAGAGAATTGATAAGGCTTTCTCTTAATTGGGTTTTATCAATATGAGGAACCAAATCCCTTTAAATAGTCATCCATGATGTGTTTCATTAAATGAAATGTGTCGTCCATATTCATGAATCCATATAAAACTTTTCACATTGACATTAATTCATTTAATCATATTCTATAAATATTCAAGCCATTTAATCCATTCATAACTGATTATAACTGATAATAAAAACCATTTAGAAGAAATAAATATATATCAAATATATATTTATTATCGCATGTATTTAATAAATGCATAATAATACATGAATTAATTAAATATACACTTTATATATATATAATATCATATTTTATATATATATATATTAGTGTATATTTAATAGTTACATCATTGTTATATAATGAAATTAACTCATTAATTAGTGGCTTCAAATAATCATTGATATTCTTGTTCGAATGTTCTAGAATTAATAGTGCCAAATATATGTATGGTTCCTTGATCACCATCCAAGGAGGTAGGTTGTATTGAGTGATGAAAATAGGCCAATAAGAATATTTACTATTATAAGCACCAAATAGAAGAAGAAAAAATCACCTGTTTAAAGATCCAACCATTTGTTACAGGGTTCTGAGAAAAAAGAAGGTTTCGTATGATCAAATTGTTTCCATGAATCACCATCACATGGATTATTTAATCTTTTACTGATGGGAATATTTTATTTATGTCATTTCATCAATTCAATTGTGTTCCGAGATATAAATAAACGCTATAAATATCGAGTAATAGGAAATTACCTCTATTATTTGATAGAAAATCTATATTTTCCTTATAGTTCCTCTTTATACCTTGACTAAAAAGTGGTTTTCTATTTGAATTTCAGAATCCTCTTTTTGGATGAACGGTAACCTACACAACAGGAGGGAACCAAATTACCCAAATACAAACTTCAAAGTTCAAAATTCAAAAAAAACCCCACAAGTCGCCACTAGTGTCATCACCACTGTCGTTGACGCCATCCAGCACCATCGTCAAGTCAAGAAGATCACAGAACCACACAAAAATACTAAAATCCACAAACAAAATTCAAATTCCAAGTAACAAACAAGAAACGCATCAAGCCCTACACCAGCATCAACGAAGCCACGAACCATCACCAGATCAACAGAAGGGTCATTAGATAACGCAATAAACATAAACAGGCCAACCAGAGATCGACGTACTTAAAAACGGTAATTAAACATCTCCCTGAACCATTAAAAAGAAAATCTGAAGACCAACAAGAAAAATAGCTGACCCAAACATCACAAATCATCCTGAAATCTCGAATTCTGATTCAACTAAAACCAAAATGCGAACAGCAGATCCATACAAACCAAATAGAGAGAAAAAAAATCAAGGATCGAGAGACCATCACCTCATCGACGACCATCCGAACACAGATCTCACTGGATCCTACCACAATCCCACACCCAGATCCTGTTGCCGCATCTGAACGCCTCAGATACTAGAGTGGACCACCCACCGCACTCATGGGAGACGAGGTAGAAACCCTCGAACGCGGAAGCTGGATCTTGGTCGCGGACCATCACTGCAATTCCTTTGGAACCCTATCTAGAATAGGTGGGGTGAGGTGAGAAGAAGGCCATCATCGGAGAGAAGCATCGAGGCGGCCGATCCCATGAGGTCGCATGACACCACCGCAGAAGGAGGACCCCTCCACGAGCTCACCATTCACGCACCGAGGAGGACCGAGCTGACCCGATACGAAAGGGGAGGAAGCGGCGATGGGGAAACCCTATCTGCGGAGTGCCCCTTACGTGCCTCTTTATACCTTGATTCTCCAAAATTTAGAAAATTAACTAATGATTCATAATCATCATAATATAAGATGAACTCATTTGATAACGCATGGATATTCTGATAATTAAGACCCAAATTATGGACCAAGCTCTTCATTTCATAGAAACTTACAGGTAATATTTTTATGTCAGGCAAAAATGATTTAACTAAAGAGAATATTTGATCAAAGAAACTATTTGAAATTTTAAAATCTGATTTAATAGCCATAAATTTTGTAACATCTTCAAGTTTTCTTATCTGGCATCCCAAATATAAGGTCTTCTCATCAGATTTCAATAAATTGGAAAATTGAGAAGGTTCTGATTCAGGATTTGGAATATCATTTGGAGTTATTTTTTCTTGAATAGTTGGGTTAGTAGCCTCATGTACTAAATTTAGAAATGATGTATTGAGAACCAAAAAAATTGTATTTTCTATTGAATTATGTTAACTATGATGATTCCAAAAAAATATAATCTTTATAAAAACCAAAACACAGTAGATAAATTACAATATTGTCAAATGTTTTGAATCTCATAAGATCTCATTTCTTACATATACGTTTAATTGTTCCTTCAGAAATAGATTCTAAATTTAATGATGCAAATGATATAAATGTTTGAACACCCTCAATGTAGACAGGATTTATACCAAATTTGTTGGGATTTTTTTGATGATTTATCCATTCATGATCGTATAAAAGAAAATGATGTCTGCTTTCTCAATCCATAATTATCTATAAAAACAATATAAATAATAATTATTATTACTCATTGTTACTAATTAAAATTTATAGTTATATTTTAGTTATGTCAAATTATTAATTCATTTTTTTATATAATTTATTAAAAATTGTCATAATTTACTAACACTTACAAATTATTAATAATATTTAGTAATTAATACTAATATTTACTAATTATTACTAATATTGACTAATTATTTATTAATTATTACAATTTTTTTAAATATAAATACTAATTATTTTAATTAATACTACATTTATACTAATTATTATGAATTTATAATAGTTTTTATTGTTTTTGTATTTTTTTACAAGGTATGACAAAAAAATTTGTCATTATTACAAATATTTTTTTTATTTTTACTAATTGATATAATTATTTATTATAGAATAGTAATTATTTATTAATTATAACTGAATTTTTAATAAATATTACATAATTTCTTAATAAAATATATTACATAAAATTTATTTTTTCACATTTATTTAAGAAAATATACATATCAAATATATATATATATATATCAAAAACCTTTAATGTTTTTTTAAACATTTATATATGTATATTCACATGTTTATATATATATATATATATTACAATATTTCTTAATCAAATATATTTTACAACTTTTTTTAAACAAATATACATATCAAATATATATAAACATATATATATATATATCAAAAACCTTACACATTTTTTAAAACATTTATATATACATATTCACATGTTAATATATGTGTGTATATATATATTACATGATTTCTTAATCAAATATATTTTTACATGTTTTTTTAAACAAATATACATATCAAATCTATATATACAAACATACATACATATATATTGATGTTAAAAACCTTATATGTCTTTTTAATGTTTATATATGTATATTCACATGTTAATATACATAAATACATATATATATAAACATATATATAAAAAACCTTACATGTTTTTTTTTAAAAAATTTATATATATATTCACGTGTTAATATACATACATATATATATATATATCAAAAACCCTACATGTTTTTTTATAAATATATATATATATATATATATATTAAAAACCATACACGTTTTTTAAAACATTTATATATGTATATTCATGTATTAATATAAATATATTACATAATTTATTAATTAAATATAAATGCATAAAATATATTCTGATATATTTTAAAAAATATATATGCATATCAAATCTATTTATACATACATACATATATATGTATATATATATCAATAATCATACACATTTTTTAATATATATATATATATATTTATTCACATGTTAATATATATACACATATATCCAAATGCTTACAAAACTATATTCACATGAATTAAAAAAATGAAAACCAATCATAATATAACAATCTAACAAGGTTTAACATCACTACCACAATTAAAGTATTATCATAATTTATCAAAAATAATATCACCATAAGCATGCAATATAATTGACCAATTAAATTGATTTATATAAAATCTATGAATATCAGATATCCCTAAATAATTTCCATAATAATCATATTTCTAATAGTAACATAAAATAATATACTTGCAGTAAGCTAAAATACCAAATAGAAAAATCTATTAATTTAAAGGTTTAGTAATGAGGAAAATACCTCAAATCAATTGGAATAACTCATGCGAACCCAATGGACAATAAAATAGGGAATAATAAATTTCACATAACCCTAAATACCAAATAAACTATAAAAATTGAGTTCTTAACCTAGGGTCAGCCTAAACTACTTTATGTAAGATTAAATAAAAAATGCAAAAAAATGAAAGAGGAGATAACAGGAGTCTATACCAAGATGATTTGAACCTAAATCTGTAAAAAATCAAGTATAATAGAAGATTTTTTAGTGGATTTCCATCTGAGGTGCACTACATGATGGAGGTGAGGTACGGTTAGGAGAAGTGTGGAGGAGAAGGAAGGCCATGGGTTTTTGATTTATTATTAATTGTGATGGGTTATTAGAAATTAATTTTATTCCATTTATAAAAGATAATTTTTGGGGACCTTTTATGATGTAAATTATTAACTATCATAAAATATCTTATTGATATGGATAATAGTGACGGATATAAAAATATGTCACTATTATCCAACCTAAATAAGTTTCTCATGGGATGGTGTGAATCTCTGTCAAATGTTTTTGAGATGGACCTAATTTTCTATCACAAATAATGGATATTTGAAAAGGAAAATTAGTTTCATCACAAATACCTATTTATTCATGACTATTTTTTATAGGAATCTTCCCCATCACAATTTCCCTTTTTCTAGTATTGTTACTTCCCTGGTTGGGTGCGGATACACCCTAATTTTCTAAATGACTATCTTTCTCAAAAAGGTGAGGATTCAAACCTGAGTTTCTAGATGAATTTCTTCCTTGATAGGGTGTGGATACGCCCAAGAGTTTTTGGAAGACTCTCTTTCCCGAAAGGGTGTGGATACAATCCTTGTTTTTTAAATGAATTTCTTTATCAGCAAGGTGAGGATATTCCCTTGAGTTTATGGATGAATTTTTTTCTTGATGGGGTTCGAATACACCCCTGATTTTATAGATGACTTGATTCCATAGTAGGGTGAACATACACCCCTGAATTTTGGGATGATATGTTTTACTAGGCAGGGATTTTCATCCCTGGGATCCTAATAAAGGTATGTGCTAAGATACATTCTGGCACTAACTAAAGAAAGTATGGTTGATCATGAGTGTCATGTTAAAGCCTTAGTATTGATGGTGTTTATTTATTTATATTTTGGAACCATAGTTACTATTCTCCTAATCATCTCACAAGAACATACCCAGTATTTACTGGGTATATATGGGGCTACATTGGGGGTTCCCTACTAATTTTTTCTCAAACCCTATTAGGGAATCCATGGCACTAGGGTACCTGAGTAGATTTAACTATTCCTGAGTTCAGTTTGGGAAGAGGCTTTGGTTGGGGTCATTTATCTAGATAGCTTAGATGGATGAGGTATGGATCAAGGATGTGGTAGATCCTCCAATATTTATTCTTCTATTTATCGCATTTATGAGATCGGTCAGGTGGGAGATCAGTTATTGTGTGTTGGCATGACTATGATTATTTTTAGTGATTTCTTTCATATGTTCATTTGTTATAGCATGTTATGTTTTATTATTTATCTATAATATATTTTATTCATTATTTATGATGTTTGTTTATGTATTTTATCCTTTTATTTCTACTTTTATGTTGGGGTATAACCCCTCCCCCCCCCCCCCCCACAGTACTACCCTAGGCCCCCACTTCTAGTTAGTAACCTCCAACGTATGGGGAGGAATGCCTATGATCTAAAAGAGACCTAGTCCGGTTAATATTCAGAATGAACCAGGGTGTATACATTACACTAAAGGACTTCTATATTCTCATTTAACTACCAAAGGTTCGAGACATCATTCTAAGGGAAATAAAACTGATGAGGCAACAATTCTATCAAGGGGGCTAACAATAACACTGTCATCCTATCTAAAAGGTTATAACTAGACATATCAAAATAGAAAGATAATAACTAACATTATAATCATAAAATAATAATAAAACCTTCCTCAAAATAGTATTTTCTTAGAGAAAAGAACCCAAAAAATACCTAGATTCATTCCATAGCTATAAACACCCTATTTACATATTTAAATCGGTATTAATATCATCCAACATAAAATTATGTATTACCTTCTGTTCATATCCCCATTCTCATGGTACTTCCCATTTCATTGATTCAATTCAATATTTACATGATCATCCTCCTTACCATATTATATATATTATTATAACCCAATATTATCCATATCTATTGTAACAAACCATCCCATAATTCCGTCTAAACCAATATCTGATTCAATTAACCACTAACACTAAGAGATTTCTTGATCTCCACGGGCTAGAGATAAGCACCTAGGAATCAATAAATAACTATAGGGAATGATTAATCCCTCAAAATTTATAATAATAGATTAAAATATTGCTACATCATCAGATATATATAAATTAATACATTTATAACATTTACACAAAGATGATACAAAACTGGAAAAAAAAAAACAAAACCACCAAAAACTCGTCTCTTGGTGGTCCACAACCGCCCACCATATCCCAAGTCACCTACCCTTGTTCACCCTAACTTGAAACCACAAAGTAAGTAAAGAGTATGAACACCGAATATAAGATCATAAAGGGATGAAAACACTAAAATTTTTAAGCAGGGTGTGAGCTAAAGAGACCAGTAGGATTCAACCAAATATTCTATGCAATTACTTTATTAGGTAATTAAAATATTCTTAAAAGGAGTAGAATAAATAGATTAATGGGATTGGATTAATAATATATTTTTAAGTATTTAAAAATAATTTATCAAACTAAACCTGTAAAACATACCATTTCATAATTTAAAAACTAAAAAATTTCTTGAAAATATTTGAAAACCATTTCACAAGCTAAGGTAATATATTCAAGAAAATAAGATAAAATTCACCTGATATGGAATAATGAAAAAGATTCAATGCAATAGAGTTGAGTTGCATAATAATAATAAATGAATCAAGCAAGGCAACTCCTGGGTCAAATAGGGAAGACAAATGTTGTCATGTATGAAGATCAATTATATGGATTTTATGGGTACAACTAAGGTATGATAGTGAGTCCACCTCATAATAGCTAATGAAATTACAACATGGATAATTTTTATGCTTACATATAGTCTCACGGGTCTCAAGAAAACTAGTTCCATGCACACTCGCTTTCCTGGACACACGTCTATAGCCTGAACCTTTCATGTTCTTTGTGGATCCACTAGAAGGGTGTGAGTCCACTAGTAAAGCATATATCTAGGTTATCCTATCGAACTATCCAGGTTTCCATGAATAGTCAGAAGAGGTGAGTGGGATAATCAAGTTACGAGGATCACATGGGGATCCTTATCAACCATGGTCATTAGCCCTAAATCACATCTCACTCTCACCTCCAAACTCCCTCAAAGTAAATAATCTCTTTTTCAACACCCAGCAATGGGAATTACAATAACAAATAAAGTTACATTAAGGTATTATTACAAGATAGGATCATTATAAAGTTCTAATTAGGCCTCCAGGAATCATAAATTCAATTCAAATACTTTTAAATAATTTCATCATTCCAAAAGGGTAACCACACCCACTTCCTTTCCTGAATCATCGTTATAATGAAAAAGGTCCTTTTAAATAATAATTAATTTCAAAGGAATAATAGATAATTTAAATGAAGTATTTCATTTTTTAAAAAGGATTTAATTCATTTCAAAACACAGGTTCAAACACTCTTTTCATGCGGATAAATCATTTATTTCAAATAACCCAAGAACACCCATTTTAAAACAAGGATAAAATCATTCAAAGGGGGTTTTTGGTCATTTAATAAATTCATACATTTTAAACTATTTATAAAACATCAAATAGTTCAATTCATTTAATTCAAATCAATGAATATTTTTTTATAAATCAAAACTCAGGCCAAATCTCCCAATTCCACCAAAATAACCTTTTAAAATCTATTTAAAAATAAATTAAAAAAACATGGAATTTAAAAAACTCACAAAAATTTGAGAAAGATCAATATAATATCCATTAAATTCATTCCATGTTCATTTCAAAGGGAAACTGGTCAAATAACCTTTCATGAGGAATTTCAAGGAAAAATTACATAGAATAATTGTTAGAAATTAAAAAACACACACATATGAATTTATTATGAAATAATGAATTAAAAATAGAGGAAAATCATAGAAACACCTACTTAGAATATTTGGAATCCAACTATATTTAATCTGAGATGTGTAGCCTTTGATGGAGATCATTGGATCTAAGAAGACAGATCTCAAAAGAAGGGAGAACATATCCTAAATCCAAAATCCCAAAACAATCTACCAAGATCCAACAAAACACAAGGCCATCATAACGTTTAGTAAGAAGGAATCAGGAGAATAAGGGATATCCAAGATTATGAATAAAAAACTTACAAAAATATGATCACTACTTCAATTGGTGCATAGATCCACCAATATATGATGATTAGGAAGCCAAAATGGCTCTAGAGGTCTCCCAAAATCCAAATAATTGATTTACGTTCAAGTGGGAGGAGCTTAGGGTTAATTAGGGGGTTTCAAGAATTTAATTAATATTTTTGAGGATTTAATTACCATAATCATGGTTTCATGGGTTAAGTCATGTGATTAGTACTAATCATTCACCTAACCGTTTTCCCAAAACAGAGCCTCGGGAAGGGTTGCAGGGTTTGGTTGCACATTAATTTTAATCGTGATAAATCCATGGGACCCCCTTCTATCTAGGTTGCAATATTTTTCAAACTATACTCAAACTATGTGAAAACTGCGCACAAGTCTAGAAACCTTCATAAATACCGTAAAAACTCTAGAAACAACCTATAATGATATCTATTCATTGGTTAATCAAATTAATGGGTCAAAACACATAAAAATAGGTAACAGGGTGTAACAAACTCCCCACCTAGGACTTTTTGTCCCAAAAAATCATCTAGTTTGAAATAAAGAACATACTGATAGAAGAAGAAAACCATAACTCATATTTTGAGGTGGATGGTCCATGGTACAGAATAGAGACTTTCCCAAAGGTTAACAATACACACATCTCCAAGATCAAAACAACAAGATCATCACACATCTCTAAACTAGAAAAATATTGGAGACCTAGAATAGGTCTCCCCACCATTTAAAGATTCACCAAAATGGTGTGATGTAAGAAAATAATTTCCCTTAGACCAAAATAAGATACTTCACCCATTCACTAAAGATAAACAGCTAAGATCAAACATCCACAAGTAAGGTAAAGAACTGACAAGTATTTATACCTTGGGTAAGTACTCAATGGTAACCTAGGATTTTTCAAACCAAGCCTCATAACTAAATTATTTCATCAAACTAAACATCAACACCATCAAGTGCCTATAATATAAAAAATTCACATTATACTAGTTACTCGTGTACATTCCCAAGTTCTATCCAAGTCCAACTGGAAAGAGATCAAACATCTAAGTAAATTCACAATAGGACACTACACTCTCACAAGGGAGATTACCCATCACAACTAAATTAATCTTTGGCCATAAATTCAAAATAAGAGAAACACTAAGGAAAAAAAATCAAGATATCAAGAAAAGGAAACCATTATTATATCAAAAATACACAAATTATCCGAACTAAGGTACAAAATATATCCTCTAAAAATATCTGAAAACAAAAAGGTTTCTAGAAACAAACAAGCCACAAGAAGGAAAAACTTAAATAGTTTCCACTTCCACATTAGAAACAAAATGTTGGATCAATATTTACCATATTTCCTAACTAACAATTGACAACTGACAACTCATATTGACCAAAACCCAAGAACTTGGTAACTTTCGCCTTCTTCACATCCTCAAGATACTGCCACTGAATGACATTGATTCATACATACTAGAGGTAATCACAACTTACCACTACTCTTAGAAAGTTCCCACAAACAGGTAGTTGATAGAATCAAACTTTAGAGACTCATGAGTCTTAAGAGAATCAAAGATCCCATCAACTTCTTCAATCCACTACACTACCTCAAGAGAACCTTTTTTCCATTATAAGAAGGTGGATAAAAATCCAAGAATTAAAGGATGTAGTTCAAAGGATAGAAATTCTTTAGCTCCACAACATGATATGGAGTCTAGGTAGAGTCATTAACAAGGGATTAGACTTCTAAAAAACATGAAGAACTGCACCGAGGACCAGACCGTTGGACCAACATACTATCTTTCTTGAAGGACTTTCTAGGAGACATTTTTTACCATCACAAAACAAATTCATATCAACTCAGGCATCAAATAACACTCAAAAATAGTACAAAAGCATTTAAACAAAGTCACAAACCACTTTTATCAAAGCATCATTGATTTTAAAACACAAAATATTTCACCATTTATAAAACATTACACTTTCCTTTCAAAATGATAAATATTTCTATAAATCAATCATAGTTTCAAAAACCCTTTACCAGCACATGTAAATTTTTCCAAGGTTTTAAAATAATTAATCCCATTTTCAAATCATCAAAACCATTTCCATTTCAATCCATTAAAAACCAAAATTTCTTCTTAAAGCATTATTTTATCACATCACATAATAGTATTTGATAATTAGTTTTCCAAAACAAAAAATTCAAAAAATTCACTTTTTGGTAATTGAAAAAATTTCTCAAAGAACATACCAAAAATTATTTTAAGAAACAATTTGGATTTAAAAAAGTATTTAAAATCATCAATAAGGGATAAAATATGAAACAACCACACAAGAGCATGAAAAAACACACATCCATAACTCATATAACCAACCTCACATAAGTGAAGTCACTTGTAAGAAAATTGATAAGGTTTCAAGTTTAGGACCAAGTTAGAACTAGAAAAAAATTGGTCATATGGGCTGGTAAACCACACAAAAAACTCACAATTGTTCATGGTCATATATTTGTATTAGTCGTATAAATTCCTCACAGTTTAACATACCATGAAAACATGGTGTGATTGTGGTCATCCTTACATTATGGTTCAAAAACTCATAAGATATTACCCAAATAAAATATAGTCTCATTGGGAATATAAATATAATTTATCATCAGAAAACCAATAACTCAAAAGAAAGACTCAAGTCCCAGCATCCCCGGTAACTCAAGTCTCATCATGAAGGGGAAGTGATCATGCACCCAATCACGGACTATGACTTGAGTACCAACATGTTCTTAATCTAATTTTGACCATTACATGCCCCAAATAATATAATTATTTCAAATTCAAGTATTTATATTTAAGTAAATACCTCCTTTGATACCATTTATAATGAACTAACCTAAAATACCATCTAAACTGATATCTGATCCAATTTTACACTAACCTGAAGAGGGTTCTCGGTCTCCCAAGGCTGTAGATAAGCACCTAGGAATCAATAAATAATAATTGGGAACAATTTATCCCTAAAAAGATAAAATAATAGTGTATAATTTGGAAACATTATCAAATTTATATAAATCAATACATACATAACATGTACAAGGAGATGGTACAAAACTGAAAGAGAAACATAAAAACCAAACCTACTTCCTTTATTAAACAAATATTATAATTTTAAAGGGCCTTTTAAACAATCATTAATTTAAAAGAAACCATAAATAATTTAAATGAAGTATTATAATTGTAAAAATTATTGAATAAATTTTAAAACATGGGCTCATTCCCTCTTTCCATGTTGATAAACCATTTATTTCAAATAACCCAAGAACACCAATTTCAAAACAAAGATAAAATCATTCAAATGGTGTTATTTTTCATTTAATAAATTCATGAATTTTAAACTATTTATAAAACATCAAATAATTAAATTCATTTAATTTAAATCAAGGAAGTTAATTTTATAAATAAAAACCCAAGTTAAAGCCCTAAATTCCACCAAAACAACCTTTTAAAAGCTCTTTAAAAATAACTAAAGAACATGGGATTTAAAAAAAATCACAAAAACGTGAGAAAGATCAATATCATTGCCACTAAATTCATGCCATGTTAAATTCAAAGGGAAATTGGTCAAAGAATCTTTTATGAAAAATTTCAAGGAAAAATTACATAAAATAAGTGTTATAAATTAAGAAACATGGATCTATGAATTAATCAAGAAATTATGAATTAAAAAAGAAATAAAATTCATTGAAACACCTAATTAGAATATTTGGAATCCAACCACAATGAATCTAAGATGTGTCACCTCTGATGGCGATCATTGGATTTAAGAAGATAGATCTCAAAATAAGAAGAAAGAGATCCTAGATCCAAAATCCCACAACAATCTACTAAGATCCAAAAAATTGAAAGGTCATCATAACCTTTAGGAAGAAGAAATCAGGATAAGAAGGGATATACATGATCAAGAAGAAAATAAATCGTTGTAAGATGATCACTACTTTAATTGGTGTTTTGATCCTCCAAGAGATGAGGTTTGGGGAGCCAAAATGGCTCTAAAGGGATCCCAAAATCCAAATAATCAATTTAGGTTCTAAAGGAATAATTTTAGGGTTAATTAGGGGGGTTATAGATTTTAGTTAATATTAAAAGGGATTTAATTACTGTCAGTATGGTTTCCTGGGTTAAGTTGCATGGTTATTACTAACTATGCGCCTAACTGTGAGCCCAAAATAGATCCACTGGAAGGGTTGCATAGTTTGGTTGCACACTAAGTTTAACTATGCACAAACTGTGTGACCCCCTTATTTCTAGGTTTCACACATTTTTAAACCAGGATTAAGCCATGTGCAGACCATGCACAGGTCCAGAAACCTTCAAAAAAGGCCAAAAAAACTCCAAAAAAAACATGTATCCAATCAGCATATCAAATTGGGAACAAAGAGAAATTTTCCCAACATAGTCTACATACCATGCTCAATTCACAATCGATTTCATGTATCATATAAAAAACTTCTATAGCAGCATTATATATATATATATATAACAATAAAACAAATATTACTAGTGTATAAATTTAAAGCAAGAAAGAGAGTAATCAAAAAAAAGTCGTATTTAACCTCAAGGAATGCCAAAGATGATCCACACATCCTACAATATACCCTTCCCCTAGGAAAAATCCATAAAATCAGGCCCAAGAGAAGGTATTGAATTATAGAATAAATAAAATCATATAATATCCCATTCCCCTGAACCAAACAAGGTCCCAGGAGAAGAGTATGTAAATAAAAAATCATAAGATAAGAGAAAACCCTCCCGACCCCCGCACCCAACCCCACTAAAAGCGTAGATGATTGTCACCTATTGATCGTTCAAGATTCTAGTGCTCTATTAATGTGTATAGTAGCACTCAGGTTGAATCCTCGGTGATGATACTTTTTAATAGCTGATCGTTTTTAGTTGATTTTATTTTGATTTGGGGGGTTGTTTACAAAACTTAAATGAAATTGATTAATGGATGATGTTTGATTTAACAAATTGATAAATATTGGGGTGATTTCATTATTGGGGATTTAATATTATGATATCCTTGATCTTTGTTTTATATTTCATTAAATTAATACCCACTTCACAAGATGACTTTGATTGGAATTCCCAAGTGTTAAAGCTTTAATCCAAGTCGCAACATAACTTAGGGTTCTAATAATTATAATTACTTGTTTATGGTAGTGTATTTTTGGTTCCAATAATCCATGGAATCCACATTCTAAACAAAACATTTAATTAATCCATGACATATTAAGTTCAACATACACAATATTAATTTAAAGAATATTCATTTAGTGAAGTCTCTAAATCACTTAATATCCCCAAATTATGAATCACCCTAATGAGATATTTACTAAGAAATTTGGGTGGTTAATAATTTTTTTATAATTTTTATGGTGATTGGTTAAAAATATAATAAAACAAATGAGACAAGAAAATAATTATGCGTCAAACACACGCACGAATAATGATGAGAATTAAAAATGGGCATTTGATTGAATGAGGAAGAAAAAGAAGGTAAGGGGTTTCACCTTGATATCAAATATTTTTAATAGAATTAATATTTAAGAACATAAGGTTGATGATTAAAAGAGAATATGAAGAATAAACTTTCATTAAAAGAGAATTACAAAAACAACACTTACAAGATTACAAATGAAGAAAAATAAAAAAGTAAATGAAATAAAAGAGAGGAGGAAGGGTATCTAAAGTTAAAACTTGAGTTTTAAATTTTCTTACAGGATTTTGGCAGAGCCTTGGTCATTATTATTGATCCTCCTATATTATGAATTTCCAACCTCTTGCAAATAGAGGAGGGGGATGTATTTATAGCCCAATGTTGTGGGTTGTTTGCATTCCAAAACTGCCCTCAACTTGGATTGAATATAGAACCATCCAGACAGAATAATATTAAAATATCTTATCCTTAGAAGTTTTATATATACATATTTATTGTCTACTCTGAAACTTTGGCGGCCATTGTACTTAAGGATCCAAAGTCATGGTGGTTTGATTAAACAGTGTTAATCTGTCCATTTCAATCTAGACTTTTTCATGTCCAAAATGTGAATAGGTTTTTGAATATAAATATTCCCTAAAATATGAAATATTTCTTCCACAAAGTTGTCCACCTATATATCATATTTCACACTACAAAATCTCAACTCGAATGGATGTCTCTATCAGGATAAATATCAAATTTGGTGTACTGCTCTCAATTCTCGGATAGAATTATGGGATGGACTTCAAATCTTCATTTGGGCCCCTTGTTTTTAGATTTAGGTTTTGAAATTTTTATACATGAATCCTTGCATTTTTTCCCTAATGTTGGATGAGAATAAATTAATTTTTACTTCTGGATTGAGCCCAGTAATTCAATCTTCATGGATGGTCCAGTTTCATCACAAATTCTTTGGGCCATTTTGTGAGGACCATATGACCCTTTAAATGTAATAATTGGCCACTGATTCCTTCTTATGATATGTTTTAAATTGAATAAGGAATCCTAAAAATAAATAAACAAATAATTTGGATCATTATGTTGGTAGTTATTATTAAAACATTAAACAGACTTGAATCTGTATGAATTCAAATAGTGATCAAAAATTATATTTAATATTTAAAAATTAATATTTCACACAAATTATGAACATTTAATATAAAAGATTATATAATAAGTTATGAAAATATTAATAAAAAATAATAATATAAGATAAAACCCACCCCACCCCCACCCCCACCCCCACCCCCACCCCCCCTCAGACCAAACCATCTTCACTGATCCCGAGAGGAGAGTGATAAATTAAAATATTTAAAATATTTTTTTAGTGTGGGTTTATTATAAATTTTTAAATTGCTAAAAACAATCATGGTTCATATTTTTCAATTGGTGGGTTTCAATCAAGAGAATAGTGGAAGTTTCAACTATTTATTTGAATGGATAAAAATCAAAGAGGAATGGCGGTAATTCTGGTCATTCAATTCAAGGGTACTAATAGCCAAATGGTTCCAAGTTCAATAAGGGAAACTCGGAGGTTCCACAAAATATCGAGAAACATTTAATTTTATAAGATATAAAAAATCTTAGAAATCCCATGTCTCAACAAAGCTAATAATTCCACATAGAGATAATTTAATTCAAGAACCAACGAATCCGAAAGAAGATTCCTTGAACTTGTATGATCACATTAATCATTGATCTATCAACTATAATTCACTAAAACCAAGAACAAACACTACTACCATAAACTCTTAAGAAGAATAGTTGGGAGAGATTCCAAAATAGGGGGAAGGAACTCATCTTTGAGGAAAATATCTTAAACTCGCAAGTCCAAGAAACAAGATAAATTAGGAGGGCATGAATATATCCTTGTAGGAATCTCTAATCTCGTATGGTTTAGAAATAATAAAGGAAAATAAGAGGAATTTAGATGGTATTACAAATTTATATGGGCTGTAAATTCATAACCTCATAGCATAGCATAGATTCCTACTCCGAATAGTTGGAGTTTTTATAAAAAAACTATAGTGCAATGAGGGTGTTCGTGTCATAATGGGACCCATTTAGACCACCATTTGTAAATCATTATGAAATTACCCTTGTATCTCCCACCTTGAATCCCTAGTTAAACCTTTAATCCTAAATACCTTGGGTTGCATTGTAATGTATCCAAAACACTATGCTGCAACTATCAGCAACTCAATAGAGACAAGGGTCATGACCTATGGGTATCCATGAAATAGTCCATTCACCACACTATAGGGACCCTTAAGAAATGAGACAAGGAACATGATCCCATGTACTCCAAGGTGAACCCAAAGAACCATGTTGCAACAACCCCTAAAATGACAGAGCCACTAAAACAGCCACTTAGGGATTTATACTATAATGGTCATGGACACTTTACAAGGTCCATTCATGAATATTAAACAAACTCCTAGAAAATATTACATTCCACAATCTCACCAACCACACTTCCACATATCCCATCCAATTGAAATTTTAGCTTAAACCCAACCTTAATCCTTCCAAACCACCTCTAACACCCCACAGACACCTACAACAACTGAAAAAAGATGTGGGTATAATAAATTCTAGGCCCTAACATGTGTAGGTGAATTTAAGGTGATAGAAGTGGTCATTTGTGGTGGGGAACACATAAATATAGGCTAAGTTAGAAAAAAAATGGGCCCTTGGGCCATTTCTTTGGCCTTTAGGCCACTGTTCTCACTACAAAAAAAAAGTTCATAGCAGAGGTTTATTAGAAATGGTTCTAATAACCACCACTAAACAAATTTTGGTAAAAATAATTTATAATACAGTGTGAGTTTAATATAATTGCCACTATATTTTTTTAATTTTATATTTAGCAGTGTATTTTTTTTAAACCACCACTATATCTTTAAAAAAACCCAATTCAACCCCCTCTCCCCCACCTAGTACCATCAACCCTAAACCCCCCTGATCCACCTTCTCCCTGACAACAATTCCCCTCCCTCACATTCGATCTCTATGACCCTAGCCCCCTGCTCCTCAAAAAAAATAGTACCCCCCTCCCTCTGATCCTCATGACCCCAACCCCCCAACTCCTTGATGATGATTCCCCCCCCCCCTCTATCTCCATGACCCTAACACCCTTGCTCCCTGATGAAGACCCCATAGTGACCCACCCTGCTCCTTTATAGTGACCCCCAATGGTGTCCCCTCTTCTCCTTTTCTCGAAAACTTCAACCCCCAATGGTGGTAACAACCCTAACCCCCTTCTACCCATAACCCCATCATTCTCTTATCTTTATCTTGACCTGATTCCCCCTACCCTTGTATGTCAGTGAGTTAGAATTCATTGGCCTCATCTTCTTGACCTCCATGTTGTTTCATTGAATGTATGATGCCTATTAAATTTTTTTAAGGGTTTTAATTAAATTATATAAATATTTGTGTAATTGAGTGTTGTTTTTTGGGTCTTTTTCCTGATATGATGTCGGGGTAACATTGTAGACCTTCCATTGATTGTTAGTTATGGTTTTGGAGAGTGGATGCACCTCAATGTTCTTTTAGGTGGTTATTACTATTTTTTAAATTTTGAATAATTAATTATAAATTATTATAATTATTTATTTATTTCATTGGCATGATACAGGTGACTAGGTTGTTGTTGGTGTGTGGTGTAAGACTTGATGCTTTTATATTTTCATTAAGAGATGGGCTAATATTCCAGTTTTGTGTTTCTTCCTCATTTAAGAATCGTTTAAATGTTTTTAAAATGATATTTTTCCTATTTAGGTCCACCTTAAGGGTCATTGTGGGTTGTATTGGGGAGAATAGTGGTTCTAGATGCTTTTTATAGGGGTTTTTTTCGGAAAAACCCGATCATTTACCATGTGATTTAAGAACATGGGTAATATGTGATTTAGTAGTGGTTAGTGGTAGTGAAGATGGAGTTTTTTAGGTATTCTTATTACACTAGAGTAGGAGTGGTTTGATGTATACTCCCTTCTGAGTGTTTCCTTTTATTGTCCCATTGAGATTAAATGAAAAGGTCTAGAGGTGGAAGGTTAATAGGCTTGTAAAAAAAATTGAAAAATTAAAATTATCAAAGTCAACATCATAAATATTTTAAATAAAATGATGATAATAATTTATCCAAACATAATGTGGCAATCATAAGATATTGCAATGAAAAATAAAAACAATGAAACCACAATTTTTATAGTACTTAAATTCAATATGAACTTATTTGAAATATTTAATCCCCTATACTCCTTGAGAGAATAAATTCCCACTAAATAATACCATGCTTATAAAGTGAGTAATAACCCTTTACAAAACATAATTCCTTTCTATCGAAAAAATAATAACCAAAAAAATTATAAACCTAAATTTTTAAATGAGAATCAAAACTAAAAATAGATATTCCTTTGAAGTATAGGTATAACTAAACTCATATACGCTTTTTGGGGGGAAATTATAAACCAAAAATTTAAGTAAAAATAGACGAATTAAAAGAATGGAATGATGAATATAAAAAACTATATTAAGAATAGTGGGATCTCATAAGTATAGCAACTCAGTCACCTATTTAAAAACAATAACTTATTAAAGAAAAATAATTATAAACATAGAAACACCAGTTGTGATAGTAGATGAATATCTTTTTAGTATCCTATGGATGGAGTAGTTAATATATCTCATATATTTTCTATTTATCCCTTCTAGTATTTGTAAATGAAACTCCATCGATCATTCTATGATCTCCCTCAATTATTCATTACGTAGATGTTTCCAAAAACTCATTTTAACCATCAATAGTTAAGAAATATGAACATATGAAAATATTACCACTCTATTCTCTTTTTTTAATGATATAATTAAGTTAATATATTATATTAAAAATTCTCTTAACTATGATTACAATGCATAATGCTTACTACAAGCTACGTAGCTTCTGATTACATGAAACTTTCAATACGTGTTACTCTCTTCAAGTTGAGTATTGTTTCTCAAATCAATTCTGAATATATTATAAAACCATAATTTCTTGTCGTGTTATGACACATTAGGAAACACATGCACCAGATATCACAATGCTAAGTTCTTATTTTGAGATACAACAAATCTTGATTTTCTTGATTATCGAAGCAAGATCTAGCTATATAGAAAATCATGTTTCTACAATATAAAATAAAAATTGATAATATAAAATTTAGAAAAGTTAGAGATATTTTAATAGAAGAACTATGTTCATGTATTATTGTGGACTAGTAATAGTACACTCGACAACATAGTAACCTCTCTCATCAGTTTAGAGAACTTATTCCATGACATCTGACTGTGTTATTGTGAGGGGTAATATTTATTCATTTATTTTGTTTAAGTTTTTCATGTTGGATTAAATCATTTTTATGTTGAATTTATGTTATTTTGAATCAAGACCCTACCCTGGTCAGCGACGAAGTTGTGTGATGTTTAATTTTGATTGTACTTGTTTTATTAGACATTTATATATTTATATCTAAATGTATAAGGACAAGAGTGAAAATCCAATACCAATGGACACTATAAGAAATACATCACATAGCAGTGGTTTTTTTTGTTATGGTGGCAGTTTCATAAAACTACTGCTAAATTGGGTGTTGGAATTCAGTACATAGCAGTTTCTTCAATTATTGGCGGTTTCTGGAAACTGTTGTAGTAACCACATTTAGTGGCGATTGGTGTGGTTTTCACATAGGTTTTCCTGGAAAAAATGAAAACTTTTTTAGCGACGGTTATAACCATTGATAAAAAATATTTCATTTTTTCTAGGTGAAAATGCCACAAAAACAACACCAACCCCCGCTAAATGATAATGAAAACTAAGAAGTGTTTAGAAGTAGTCAAAACTACTGTTAAAAAATATACATTTTTTGCACAAAAACTATCGCTAAAGCACAAAACAACGGCTAAATTATACCGTGTATGTATTTAGTGGCAGTTATAATCTCTATAGATAATAAAATACCAAATTATAGCAGTGTTTTAAATCGCGACTATATATGGTCCATTTACCTTGCGGTGGTTTAAACTACTGCTAAAGGTATATTTACAAATAAAAATATTATACTGATTCTTCCATCCCAGTACCGGTACCCTAAAAAAAACCATGTGAAAAATTCATATAACACATGGGATGGGAAGGGTACATATACAAATCAAAAGACACATACAATGCACATATACATATGTGTATATATATATATATATTCACATACATTCTCATCCTATTGGTTCACAACAAGAGTTCTAACTAAATTAGAACATCACCACCAAAGTTCATATAACACCTAGGATGGGAGGGGTACATATTGAAATCAAAAGAAACATAAAATGCAAATATATATATATATATATATATATACACATGACCATATTATGGGTTCATAACAAGAGTGCCAACCAACTCAAAACATTACCACCAAGCCTCACAACTTCCACCACTTTTACAACCACCACTAAATTCATAACACCATAAAAAAATACAAGATCCATAATTTACATCCACCTTTCTTTTCAAATTGACATCGCTCCACAATCTCTAATCATCATACATAATCAGAAGGGAAACCGACTCCGCGGCTAGCTAGCCTAGAATCTAGCCAAGTAATCATATGGATTCATCCATAGGGACCCTATAGGAATCAAATGGGACAACTATCTTCTCTTTGGTTAGATTATATACATCTGAACTTTTTGTATTTTTCTCCATACTTGCATTGTTTCCATATTTTATGAACAAACAGTTAGTATAAAAAAAGTGCAATAAATTTATTCATATTAAAATTTGTACCTATAACAGTCACCCTCTAGTATCCCAGTGAAGAACTATAAGTGGCACCCCACTTCCTCCTTGGAATTCCTAACATTTAATCAAATAAAATTAAGTTCAGAATATATATTTCAAAAAAATTATAAAGAAAAAAAAATTAAAAATGATAACAGATGTACAGTACTAACAAACAAAATATACCTGACAATGATAATTAATGACTACACAAATTAAATAATTTGTTTCTAAATGAATGTATAACCATAAATACAATCATTTTCCCCTTCAATCATGTCAGTTTCCTACTCCATTACTTTATCCACTTCATCCACCCTTTCTAGACTAATATTTTCAATATCATGATGGAAAAATAAGTCTGAACCTTTATATTGATGATATTCAATGTCATAGGTCAAATATTTCACTTCAGCACCTATATCATACAAATATCTTTGTTTTATGTGAGCAACTACACTCCACCCTTCATCCACAACATCATTCACGTAATATACCATTTGATAATATTGACCCAATTACATTTGAATAAAACAACTGAAAAATGCCTTTGGTAGTTTAATTAAATAATATCAGTCGACCTTATATAGTAGCACACTTCAGAAAATGTAAATATACCACTATTTTGAGTTTTTATACCCTCTTCTCGATCGACTGTACGAAATATAAATCCATTCATGTTTTAAGCATTGAATTTTCTAAATTGTTTTAGAAGACCTTGAGTAAGAAATTTAAAATATTATAAAAACTCTACTCGAGTATCAGTATTCATGATTTAAAAAAATAAATATACATTATTATATTTAAAAAAATATATGTTTCAACCTAATATCCATATTTATTTCAATATTTATGAACTTACACATCATGAAAACCATTCTACATGCTCTTTATTAACAACTTTTGTTATATCTTTCTCATTTCATGTCTGGCTTATCATTCTTCTCTTTGTTTGTATCCTCAACTCTTTAATAAATGGATTTGAAATTTCACTATTAATCATCACATATCTATGTGCCGATAATAATTCCATTTCTATCAGTGTAACATTTAAGGTCCTCCCAACTGATCGGCCAACAGCAGGAAATATTTTTTGATTTCCCATGTATTTGAGATTGATTCGATGTGTCTTCAACACATTAAATTTTATTAAATCTTGTCTCAATATCATCCAAGTATCTATAAAAAAAGGTACGACACTTCTCTTCAAAATAGATTTTATAAATAGAGCATTCAGGTTGAGTATTATTTCTCATGTATGATTTCAAATGCCCAAGATATTTGTTCAATAAAATAAAAAAACATAATTATGTATTTAATTAATTGCCAAGAATTTTTTACTTAACTGAAAAACATATAAATAAATTACCTCTCAATTAGATACATCCATTGATAATGTACGGGGCCTCCTAATTTATCTTCCTCAACCAAATACACAGTTAAATGCATCATGACGGTAAAAAAAGACGAAATAAAGACCATCTCCATAGCAAAAACTGTCAATTCAAATATCTCCTGAAGTTTTTCAAGCTCAAATGGATGTAGAGATTTCTCACATAGTTGTCTGAAAATTGTGCAGAATTAGAGTATAACAGAAGTAACCTTTTCAGGCAATAAGGTACGAAATTCCAATGGTAGTAAATGCTGTAACAAAATATGTGAATCATGACTTTTCAATCCATGTAACCTATGATGATTTAAGTCAAAAAACCTTGAGATGTTTCATGAATACCCATCAGATACCTTCACATTCTTTAAAATTAAAAATAATTTTTCTTTATCCCTATTTTTCATTGCAAAAGTTTCTGGAGCATACTTTTCATTCTCATCTAGCAAGAGATCACATTTTATGTTCATTGCTTGTAAGTCTTTCTGAGCATTGAGATGATCCTTCAACTTTCCATACTCATTAATAAATGTGAAGATCAAATTTTCAAAAAAATTCTTCTCAATATACATCACATTGATATTATTCCACAAAAAATTAAATTCCCAATATGGAAGTTTGAAGAATATACTTTTTTTCTTCCATTGTTGCATTCTGATTAAACTTGACGATGCACTTAGAACTCATTTCCCACTATCATTTAAATGATACACCTTCCCAAATTCTATTTCAAAATTTCCAAGTTGTGCAAATATTTTAGAACCAGTTAACAACTTTGGAGGTGGTCCATGATCAATGAAACCATTGAATTTTGACTTATTGAGCTGAAATCTATGAGATGCATCGAGAAATCTTCAATGGCACAAGAAGCACCAATTTTTAATGTGAGGAAGTCATTTGGGATAAAAATCAACGTTAAGAATAGGAAAATTCAAACCCATGTAAGTGTTCTAACTAGCTAAATTCCTAAGTCCAGGGAAGTCGTTGATGGTCCACATTAGAGCAGCATGCATTTTGAACATTGTTTTAGAAGAAGCATCATATGTCTCAACACCGTTGCTCCATAACTTCTATAATTCTTCAATTAAAGGCTACAAGTATATATCAATATCATTTAAATTCAATTTTTTTCAGTAATAATTATCGAAATGATAAAATATGTTTGTTTCATACACATCCACGGAGGCAGATTGTAAGGGACCAAAACAACTGGACAAATTTTATAACTGGTACTCAAAGTCCCAAATGGGTTGAATCCATCGGTATCCAATCAAAATAAAAAATTCCTAGGATTATATGAGAAATATATTTGTAATGAATCAAATTTCTTCCGCAATTTTGAATCTTGTGAATGTCGCATTAACCCATCATTGTTATTATCTACAGAATGTCACTTCATGTGTTTGGTTGTTTTGATGACATGAATAATCTTTTCAATTGGGGCTTTAAAGGAAAGTAACGAAAAACCTTTTCAGGTATGTTCCTTTTCTTCTTCTTCATTCTAGTATGTTGATTTATACTTCCAACATCACCCATTGAGTTCCATATAAACGAATAACATTTTTTTTCAATTCTGTCTACTTGAATCCCCTCTCCAATAAAGCATACAATCATTGGGACATCCATATATTTTTGTATAATTTAGACCAATCATGTTAAAAACTTTTTTTATAACATAAAAAGAATTAGGGATGTTTGATTCAGAAAATGAATCATGCAACAATTCCAATATCATGGACATTTCTTTATTTGTAATTCCACATAGGCATTTGATATGGTAAAACTTCAGCAAAAAAGAAAATTTTGAATATTTCAAACATCCACTATACAACTCTTTATTTCCATCATCAACTAAACCATAAAATTCATCTATCTTCTCAATGAAGTTTTATATTAAATTATTCTCTACATAATCAAGAGGATGATCCAATGATATGTTACAATCTTGATTTGGTTGTCCTACAGCATCAAAAAATTTACCTGTCACATTGTTATTTGTATCACCATAAACTGGTTGTTCTTATATGTTTTGATGTTGATGTTGGTGTCTTGTAATTTCATATGCATCATTTATAACGTTTTTCATTTCATTTACCATTGTTGATGAAGTTGGGATCCCATTCTGTGGATTAACATTAGTGATCAACCTTTCTGTAATGTTTCATTATCCATGCCGAATCCAACATAAATATTGACCGGGGAATTGCTTCAATATCAAGTGTTTATAAACTTCATCTCTCTTTAACCATCTTCTAAATTTACATTTAGGATGAACATCTTATTCTCCCTTCAATGGATTGATTGTAAATTGAATGATGTAAAAACTTATCCAAACCCTTAGCATACTGAGATGTGTTCCTCGGTAATTTGATCCAAATTTTATCCATGTATATCACAATGTTCCTACATAATATTAAAAAAATTAAAACACATAACTATTACTAAATAGGGAAATATATTCATATATACTAGTTGAAAAAAAATATTAATATGTTAAATAAGTGTTTCCTATATAAATACATATGGTAAATAATGGAGCATTTTAAAATGGATAAATGAAATCCCTAAAGTGTAGTTGTGAGAAAAATGATGTGTAAAAGAGTTATATTTTTTATTTAAAACCCATTAAGAAACTCAAGAGGAAAAATACATGTTGAAATCCATTTTTAATAAAAATATTCTTTTAAGAAATCATTGAAAAAAGTATCACAATCCAATTTCAATAATTTATTAGAGGACCAAAATGGTTCTCAAAACTGTTAATATACTATCATGATACTCTTTTTTATTTAATAGATACATTTTGTAACATTTTTTTCATTGAGTGAATTGGTGGATTGATGATGATAAAGGGTGTGTTATCCAAATTGGATAGAGGGGATGGATTCTTTAGTGGCTCCTATTTGGATTGAGTTTTTGTGTATAACAATTAATTTGTTCAATATTGAAGTTATAGGTGGAATTTAATTGTTTGTAAGAAATCCTATCAAAAAAAATAGCTATAAGGATACTAAACAGGATTTCAGTGGCAAGGGAATTCATTTAAGTAGAAGTGTTCTTGTATCTACTTTAGTACATTTTGATTTAGAACAACTAGTTGAGATTCCTTTAGGAAGATAATTATGAGCACATTCCTATATATTATACTAAATTCATGAAGTCATAACATGTATATTCATTATATATTATATCATAAGGTGTAACCCACATCATAACCAAACTCATGGTTAAATACAGTGTTTTTAAAGGTGTATGCCTTAGGTAACCTTGGTGAGAGGTGCAACAAGGCACAACTGGAGTGCCTCGTCGCAGTAGAGGTGAGGTGACCTCATTGAGGTGCTCCAAAGGTGTTCACCTCATGCTCCATCTTAGGATAATCTAAGTTGCAAGGCACTATAATGACCCACCCCCTAAAAAACCTCCTTTCTAAAATTCAACACAATTTCTTATGCATGGGTATTTTTATATAGTTTCTATATTAACATGGGAATCAAATTCATTGAAAAATATTAATATTAATCCTTTTATGAACTATGGGTTTAAACAACAATTCAATGGAAGGGTTATCAAACCACAACAATGGTTTACAATTAATAGAAGCCACAACATTCATATCACAACATGTTAAAAGATTTGAGAGAAAATAGTCAAATATAATGAGGAAATTAATAAACCCATGCGATTACATCCATTTTTATCCAATTAAATTTAACCAAGTTAATTAAAATCATTAGTTATTCCATAGAACCCACCCACTAGAAAAAAAACATGCAAACTAAAAAGATCCATAAAAAATAGGAGAACAAGGATCCCATCCCTGTAGTTTTTTGTATGTCGTGCTACACCAAAACAGATGGACAAACTGATGATGCCATAACCTTGATATCACTAATTTAAGGTCTCAAAAAATAATATAATAATTTAATATAATTTAGGAATATTAAATGTAAACAAACTCCTACCTTAAACATGACTCTCTACTTTAGAAAATATATGGGGAACCAAGATATAGAACATGCCAGGAATCATCAAGTGAAAGGATTCATGGCTAGAGTAGATGAATACAAGTTTTATGAGTAAGGTATTTGTTTATCTAGACTCAAAGTAAACATGAATATACTAATATAAATGAAATCATGTATACTAAATTTCCCAAAATAGATCCTAGAATAACACTGAAAATTATTGTTGTCAATATAACTTTTCAATTCTCATTTAATTTTGTTTCAATTATAGAAAGTGGGATAACCTATTAAATCCATGGTTTTATGGAATTCAAATAAAATATTCAATACCCAAAAAATATTTATTAAAATATTTATTTATGATTTTAATTGAAAAATTTACATTAATATCATTTTTCACATAATTTTGTAAAAAATATTGTTATTTTGAAGAACTCAAAATTTTTACAAATTGTTGAACTGCCCATGATAATGGATCAACCACTTAGAGCCAATAAATTAACCAAATTAAGTTACTAACCAGATTTAAGAAATAACCATCCAACTGTATTAAGGAGAAAGTGGTTTCAAGAAGAAATAAACCATCTGCATGAAGGAACCAATCAACCACAAGATGAAACAAACTGAATGAAACAAGGAATAAGTGACTATAGGAAGAATCCAACCAATTTCATAAAGGGTTGAGTGACTAAAAAAATAAATCAACCAACCATAATAAGGAAAAAATAACCGAATAAAAGAACCAACAAATTATAAGAAGAAACCAACCAGCCTCGTGAAGGAACCAACAGACCGCAAGAAGGAACCAACAAACTTTACTAAGGAACCGACCGACCGTACCATGGAACAAACTAACCACACATAGGGTAAAGTTATAGAACAGTTGGTAAAGGTACCATGTATGAAAATATATAAATTTCAAGTGGTAATTTCCTTGAACTCCACCTTGATACATACAAGCCTTGGGAAATTAGAAAGGAAAGGTTTTAGAAATTCAGGATATTATAATGGAAAACATAAGAATTTGATAAGATCAAATTATCAGTAATCTAAAAACTTATCAATATACCATTAATGGTTAGATCATATGAATATGGTAAATATTATCATGGAATAAATAATTAATTAAAAATTTCTTGGATACATGAGAGTTGATCACATGTCATGATAGAAGGACATGTAATCTCAAATGACTAAACATATACCATAGTGTAAGATTACAGAAACATAATATAATAAAGATCATTAATTTATCATAACATAGTCATTTAAAATTGTGGCATAAAATTGTTACATATAAATAATCATATTAAATCATAACATAGCAGATCTAATATCACTACATGTTTCCCTTAATATAGTGGAGTATGAATTAACACTTGATTCCCATAACATATTGGAGAAGACATAATTACCTAATATCATGATATAAACCAATATCATTAATTCAATACTCAAGAATCCAACTATAATTACTCATATTTACACAATTCAGGGAACGCATTTAGAAATCATAAAAAATTAGGTACGCATTAAACCTAACCAATTTCATTTTCAAAAGCATCTTTCAACCCATACACACCTTGAAACCCTTTGAAAACATTTTTTTCTCCATTCACATAATTCATAGAACACAATTAAGAAGAAAATAAATCATACTAAATTCATTTAATAATGTTAAATTAGGGAATCACCTACCACAATCTAGGAAACTTCCAGAATCTTGTGGAAAACCACAATTTCACCACAATGGGAACCTATAAATTAAAGATCATACCATAACCATAAAGATTGAAAATAAATAACTACTATTCAACCCACTTTAGAGAAACCAATCCATGATCATACCACAACTGTACCACGATGGTATAGAGACTAGCACCTAGGGGCAGCGAAGGTAGTGACCCGCGGCGTGGGGTGGCGAGGCGTGGTGAGGGGCAGCGAAACGCATTGAGGGGAAATGAGTTTCAAGACCAGCAGTAAGGGAGGTGAGGTTAGGGAATCCTAGGGCTTTGTGGGGGTCACGGGGGTCAGGGGTTTGAGAGGTCGGGGGGTCGGGGGTTCGGGGGGATAAGTGTTAGGTCTATAAAAAAGAAAACAGGTTTAGCGATGGTTTTTAATAAACCACTGCTAAATTATTTTTAAAAAAAAATTAATGGTGGTTTAATAAACCACCACTAAGAAAACCATCGCTAAAGGATAATTATGTTGTATTAGGATAAAATTTGGATTAATTTAACTCAAAATACACCTCGGTATGATAAGGATTTGAAAAAAAAATTAGATTATACAATTCCAAACCATTAAGTGGATGGCATAATAAAATGTTTGAGTCCTGATTGTAAATTCAAGAGATGGTTTAATAAAAATGAAGTATATAAGCATTTCATATTAAAACAGTTTCCTAATCAATATATATGTTGGATTTGGCATGGTGAATCAAATGTTATGGAAAGTAAAAATAATGTAAATCCTATCAATGAAACACAAAGTGACCCACAAAAGGATAATTTAGTTTGAAATTTGATAAATGGTGTATTTGGATTTACAGGATACAATGTCCCATATTTTAATAGATCAATAGAACTTTTAGTTGATCCTGATTAGGTTAATCTTTCTCATAACTTTAGTAACCAAAAAATGATTTTTATGAATTAGTTGAAGATGGATAATAAGAATTTTATGAAGGGTGTCCCGTGTATTCGAATTTATCTTTTATACTTAAGTCGTATCATATAAAATGTTTTTTGGAATTACTAAAAAATTAGTGTCCATGATTTTAGAGTTTCTTCATGATGCATTTAGTGAAACTAAGATATATATATCATTTTATGAGATGAAGAAACTCATAAACAAACGTGGATTTGATTAAATAAAGATACATTCATGCCCTAATGATTGCATGATTTATTGGGGAGAAGTGTCTGATAAATAAGAATGCATAATATTTCACACAAGATGATGGAAGTCAATGAATAAAAATGAGAGTACAAATCAATGAAACCCTATGAAGAAACAAAATAAGAAAACTCCTACAAATGTATTATGTTACTTTCCTCTGAAACCATGATTGAAAATATTATTCATGTCATCTAAGATTACATACAACATGAAGTGGCATTCTCATGATAGTAATAATGATGGATTGATGAGGCATAAAAATATTCAACATCATGGAAGGTGTTTGATTCATTATATCCAAATTTTTCTTTAGATCCTAGGAATATACATTTGGGATTAAATTATGATGGTTTTAATCCTTTTGGTACTTTAAGTACTAATTATTACATTTTTCTAGTTGTTTTGATCCCCTATAATCTACCTCCATATATGTGTATGAATAATAATTATTTCATTATTTTGATTATTATTCCTATAAAAAAATTCCTAGAAATGACATTTATGAATACCTTTAACCTCGAATCAAAGAATTGAAAGAATTATATAGATGATAGTGTGAAAACATATGATGATTCAATGAGAAAACTATTCAAAATTCATCTTGTTTTAATGTGGAAAATTAGTGAATTTCCTGGACTAGGAATCTTATCTGGTTGGAACACTCATATTGGTTTGGCTTGTCCAGTTTTTAATTTTGATTTTGAACCTCAGAAATTACCTCATGGTAGAAAATGGTGTTTTATGTATCATCATAGATTTCTTAATGCTTATCACAAATTCAAGTTTAACAAGATACAATTAAATGGAGATATTGAATTGAGAAATCCACTAAAGTTATTATCTGGTTTAAAAATATTTGTAAATTTAATAAATTTCATTATAGAATTTCTAAAATGTAATCAGTTTAAAGAAGGTTGGAAAAGGGTATGAGGTACAATATATGAAGCACAAGGAACGCAAAAATGGAAGAAAATGAGTATATTTTCTAAAGTCCCTTATTGGGAGTTTAATTAGATACATCATAATCTTGATGTAATGAATATTTAGAATAACATCTATGAAAATATAATTTTTACATTGCTTAATGAGTGGGCTAAATTGAAGGATAATCTTAATACTCTTAAGGATTTGGAATCAAAGGATATAAATAATTGTTTGTGGGGAAATGAGAATGGAATGTATCATGTGGCTATTTTTACAATGAAAAATCATGATAAAGACATATTCCTTCAAACTTTAAAGAATATAAAATTTCTAGATGGATGTTCAAGTAACATTTCAAGGTGTGTTGACTTAAAACATCAAAAGTTACATGGATTTAAAGTATATGAATCACATATTCTGATAGAGTAGTGTTGATGTTGGCATTACATAATATGTCGCCTAAAAAAGTAATTGTAGTTATAGTTTATTTGTGTACCTTTTTCAAAAAGATTAATGAAAAAATCTAAATCCAATTGATCTTGATAAATTTCAAGAAATAATTTTTTTGACACATTTTAAATTGGAGATGTTATTTCCCCCTTCTTTCTTCACAATCATGATTCATTTGAATATTTATTTATTAAAGAAGCTAATCTTAGTAGACTGATACACTATCGATAGATATATCTAATTGAGAGGAACATTGATATTATTTTTATTTTCATTAGGGGGTTCAATTTTATCAAATCATTACGTAAATTTTTTTAATATGTTTCTTATTTTTTTTCATTAGGTACTTAGGTCATTTGAAATTATATGTGAGGAAAAAATCTCAACCAGAATACTTTATTGTTGATGGTTGCATTAATAAAGAGTGTATGACCTTCTATTCTAGGTATTTATATGGGATTGAGACTAGATTCAATTGTGTTGTATATTTTTTATAAAGGATAAAAATTAGGTAACTTTGTTGGCTAGATAGATATGTGTCTTAAAGTTCATAGGAAACCCGATGGTAGTTTTTTGAATGAACCTACCAGATACATTGGAATAAGTACTTTTCATTACTATATAATGTTATTTTATTACTATTAAAAATATTAATGAAAAATAAATTATAACAACAAAAACACTTTAAACCCAATTAAATGGGGCCACCTACATGGATCAAATAGTCCTAATTAGCTCTATTGGAGTCGTTTGATCCATCTAGTTAGCCCCATTTAATTGGGATTAAGGAGTGTTTATTATTATAATTTATTTTTCATTATTATGTTTTATAGAAATGAAATAGCATTAAATAATAATGAAAAAAATGTGAATTATATAATATTATCATGTTCGGATAGTTTAAAAAAACATTATTAATATTCTTGTATTAATAGGTTAAAATTAAAGAATCCTGGGATGTGAACCCTTAAAAATCATCATTGGTATCCCAAAATGATTCAGTTTTAATATTTTTAGTAAAGGATCATCCCGAGCATGTACAGAAGATGGGTATTGGGCATAATCTATCAGTTTTCATTAATAGGGCATCATCATCATTTTCTATTACACTCAATGAGGGTTTGAGTAGTTTTGTTGATCGGGAAGCAAAAATATAAATTGTAAGGTTAAAATAAAATTACATGAACATGAATCTTATAGGAAAAATAGCATCAGTGGCGATTGGGAATAAAAAATGATTTGGTGTCTATATTTCAGAGGATGAAGGGCATGACCCCCATAAAAATTGTTAGCCTTATATCTTATCCTACTAAGGTGAATTCTAAACTCCACAAATCATTTGCATATTTTCAAGAACACATACAACTGTCATGAATAAAACTAAAATGAAACTTTTATATTGAAAACACACACTTCGAGTCATACTGACTACATGATGTGTTGTATTAATTTGAGGTCAATTTCTACATGTCAAAAATGAATTATGGGTCATTTTACTAAAGTTTGAAAACAATCCAAGATTGTTTTCTCAGTTTTGGATATGTTATGGGCTTTTTAAAGTAAAATGACACTTATATTAAAAACATGCATTTTGATTCATACCACACACTTCATGTTTCTGATTAACATGAGTTTGATTCCTACACATCACATATAAATTATGAATCAATTTTCTAATGTTTGAAGAGAATAAGATCTCGTTTTCTCAGTTTTGACATTGTGATAGACGTTTTAAACTGAAATGGAACTTTTATATTAAAAATACGCACTTTGACTCATACCAATAACATCATGTATCAGATTGAAATGAAGTCAATTCATATATTTCAAAATTGAATTTTGTATTTTTCTCCTAAAGTTTGAAAACAATGTGATCTTTTTTTCTCAGTTTTGGCTATGAATAAGCATTTAAAAGTAAAAAAATGTGTCAGGGGGTCAAAAATATGCAATTGATGTCAGGTGGTTTTGAAATCAGAGTACAATGACCATAAATGGATTTTTTAAATGTAGGAAGTGAAAACACATCATTCTGAGTTGATATTTTTTTAGGATGACCATAAACATGTTTTTAGTGTTTTAAAACACTAAAACGTGCATGTAATGGTCAAACCCATATCAAACAACCATAGATTGATTTGAAATCATAAGAAACCCACCATTTAATTATTTGTTGTGTGTACGCATAGAAAACATGTTATTTCGACATGTGATGTGATTTTAATGACTTAGTAAGCAGTTTTTAAAAATACCAAAGTCTTTTAAAATGTGTGGCAGGGGGGTCAAAACTATGAAAATGATGTCAAAGGGCCATGAAATTAGTGGGAAATAGTCATAGATTAATTTTTGAAATGTAGGATCTGACTGATTATCCACTAAATGTGGATAATATTTTTTTATTATATCTTAATATTCATGTTTTTCAAAGTCCATAAACATCAATTTTAGTGCATTTTATAAATTGAACTTCATTTCTTATCACAAGTGCAATTCATGTTTAAAGTGAAAATTTAGGCCCAAACAATCATCTATTTGTGGAATTAATTTCTTTAATTTTTTGAATTTACTATGTTAGAATATGATTGATCACGTTTTTTGGAAAAAAATTTCTTTCAGGATCATTGGATGAATCCCAAGGGAAGATGACGAGTTTTCAACATGAATGAAGAAATTTTCTGGACAAATCATAACGGGCCTAAGGCCCATCAAACAAAAGTGGTGCCCACAATGTAAGCTAAATGAAGTTAAAATTTTTACTTTATAAAGATAAAAATATGGAGATCATTTAATTAAACTTTGTTCAAAGCCAATTCTGATGTTTTCATGGAGATAAATGGATCCCAAGTGGACAATTAAATGGTGGGCTAGGTTCGAACTCCCATAATGTCATCCCACTAGATCAATCATAACTTCCAAAAATCTAGTCCAATTTTCATAAAATTTTATAGATGTTATATGAGATATGGATGAAGATATATCCTTTCTATTACCCCTTTATATTCATCCATATTTAGTTAAAAAATCACACATCAACAAGGGGGATGAATCTGGATGATTTTTCCGGTCAACTTCAAAACGTCAAATTTCCCTTGATTTTATCACCCTCCTTTTGACTATCTCAATTAATGGGAAAGGAATGTATTGATGGTGAGTCTACCTAAGGCTAAAAATATGACTATATAAGGAGTTGGTGGTGAATGGAATTAGGATCCATGTTTTTCCTTTCTATTGATGTTTCTTACTTTCAATTGTAATTTCCCGCTTTCATTTTGTAATCTTATCGTCAATTTTTCTCATGTAATTTTTTCATTCACCATCGTTTATTAATAAAATTTATTATTCATATTATCTTATTTTATTATTTTCAATATCACATTTATACCATTGAATCAATGTGTGAACTTATTCATGCCAGCACTTGTGAATTTTATCACACAACGGTGGAGTGATCATAATTCAGTTTTTCTTCTTCTTTTTTAAATCCACCCTCATGAGTCTACTACCCGATTCCATTGATATAATAGAATAAATAGAGGTATAACACTCTAGTGGGTTGATAAAAGGGAGTATAAAGTGTATTTATGGGATGTTATTTCTCATTTTAATAATTATTAATCAATTCTATTTTTTAGATTTTTATTCAACAATATACCTTCTCCTTTGAACTCACCAATTTTAATGATACACATAACAAGTGCTAAAAAGATCATATACCTTATATTTATCATCAATATGATCCATAAAGTGTATATGTGATTAAACTTAAGATAGTTAATACTCAAAATTATGTGATTGATTTATGAAGTTTATATTTGGTTAAAGGAAACTCTTGAATTTAAGACTTCAAAATAATTTGAAAAGAAATTCATCCAATCCACCTAATGAGATAACCAAGGACCAACTCATTATTTTTAAATTGAATTAAATTAAATCTTTAAAAATATAATTTAATAATCTAATCAATTCAAAACAAAGTTGTAAAATTCATATCCAAATCACCTCTATATAATGTTTGTTTCTTTAGGTTTCTTCTTTGGTCTCTGAGGATTCAATAACCCATGTTATGCTACAGGAGACCGCTTACACCATAAAACATGGGTAAATTTAAGAGAAAACAAATTTTGGAATCATTTATGGGGACCAATTAAGTCACATTAGAACCTCTATCGATTCTCCCCAATTTCTCTTTTCTCATCCCAGTTCTCTTATCTTTTCCCCTTTCTATTTTTCTGTGTCCTAAAAATCTCAAATCCAAATTTCCTAATACACCCAATGGAGAACCATAAACAATATCCCTTAATAAACTCAAGATGCAATCAAATATAAAATCCACGTTTGTAATCTCTTTATATAGATAATTTCAATGATAGAAACTTGAATGATTACCCCACACCTGATAACATGAACAATATTTGGGATGATGAACATTTAAAGGACAAATTTATAGGCCTCTCAAGGATAGTAGAAGAGATAGATCTTAGGGAAGTACATGATGTCAAAACTCCTTTAAAAACTAATCCCCAATAAATTTTTTAACAATTGTGTGATCAAATGAAGATAATTAATTCTAAGGTTTCATCTTTGAGGTTAGAATTAAAAAATATTAAAACTTTTGGGGAACCCAGCTCACCACTAAATGCATCATCCATAACCTTATGTGATATTTCTAGTTTCCCACAAAATTATCTTGAATTTACTGATGAACCAAACATTGAATGTTGGGTACTTGTTGAACATGAAGGATTTGTTTATGGTTTTTTAAATCAAGAAGAAAATTATTTTTTGTATTCATAAGAGGAAAATTTTACATCATGGATTTAGTGTCCTAAATATTTCTTGAATTGTGATTTGTTAGAAGCACCAATCATTGAATAATTGGGAGAGATAACAAATAATTAGTCTATAACCAATCCATACATTCAAATAGAAAATTTTGGGGATGAATCATATTTTCAAAAGGAACTAATTCTTTCAAATATTTTGGGATAAGAAATAGATTTTGATTCAAATTTCCATTATTATTTAGGAAAATTCAATGAAACTGAACTCGAAGTTATAATACTTTATTCCCCTATCAATAATCCTTCCATTTATGATATTCAATACCATTCAATTATCATCAATTTTCATCAAGAATCCCATAAAGGAGTAATGACCCTTGAAATCTAAGGAAATACTCTATATGAAACTTGATCAACCATTACCGAAATTCCTTGTACTTTCACACCAATTGTTTAACATGGGTTTTCACATGAAACAAAATATAAAAAAATAATCAATCTCAATGATGTATAAATGGATAATAATGGTTTCCTTAAAATGTTGAAAGTTGGTAAGAGTTAATCTACAGGTCCAAGTCAAGCTAACAACTCTAAATTAAGCGGTTTCTGAGAGGTAAAACCCAACTTCTACATTTTTTTTATTTTATTTTGTGTGTTTTTATAAGGGAACACCTTGGGGTTTCTAATGTGACATAATGTATCTTGTGTGTGAGATTTAGGTGTTTGTGAATTTTAGTATTTTAAAATAAAACCTTTGCCTTTTAAATTTAATACCCAGCCTCCAATCATCCCCGAGGAGTCAACATGTGATGTGAACCCAAAGTAATAAATTTCTTATTGATAGGTAATCAACTGCAAATAAAGTGGTTTTATTCCATGGTTTAATTTAAAATTACATATCCCCTCTTTCTTTCCAATTCTAATATCTCTCTTTTATTCTCTTTCAAAATTGAGGGAAGTTTCATTCTAAGTTGGGGGGAGTAAAAATCTGGGATTTTGAAATAAAATTGTGATTTTATGATAAGAAAAATGAAATTTAAAAAAAACTCAATTAATTATACTTTAATGCATTAATGTATATTTTGAAACATAAAAACTCAATTTCAAATGATTTTGAATTCCTTTATTATGATTTTAATGCGTGTTTAAGTCCATGAGCATAGTTTTTGTAAAGTGTGGTTGTCTGATGTGATTTTTCAAAGTTTAAATTTTTATACTCTTAATAAAAATACCACAATGCATGTACATTGGATCTTGGGTTTAAATTTTAGTTATTGGGACCCTTTCATCATAGCATAGGGTTTGGGGTTTCTTTTATTTTTATTTTAGTTTCCAACAAAAAATAAAAAAAATTGAAATAGTGACCACATAGAGAAATGTTTTTTCCAAATGTGTGGATTCTGTAAATAGGGGATCATGACTCCATATTTTTCTTCCCATATCTAGACTTTATATCTCTATTGTAGAGCATGGAATTGATAATATGTGTGGAATCTGGCACTTGGCGATCGTGACTTCGTATTTGTCTTTCCGACAGCTAGTCTTTTCATATCTATTTTGGTTCAAAAAAAACAAAAAAAAACAAAAATAAAGAAAATTGGATGATTTTATTAAGGTTTAGTGTGATTCTAACCTAGTGCTTCCATTTTATCTACTTGAACAAGAAAATGGGCCCCATGTATTTTGTGATTCATAACACATCATCGTGCTTAATTGAAATTGGATGAAATGTGGAAATGAATTTGAACAAATGAATGGGCTTGGGCTTGTAATTTTCTTGTGAACCTATATTTTGTTAAATGATTTTTAAAGGTATCATGATTTTTTGGCATGATGTATTTTGGTGAGCAATTTATGTTAAAACGTTTTTGAAAAAAAAATTCAATTTAATATTTCTGAAATACATTTTGCTTGGGACTAGCAAAACTCAAGTTGGGGGTGTGATTATCCACTAAAATAAGATAATATTCATTGATTATATATTAATATTAATGTGTTTAAAATTCCATAAACATCAATTTTAGTGCATTTTATATATCAAACTTCATCTCTTATCATAATTTCAATTCATGTTTAAAGTGAAAATTTGGGCCCAATCAATCATATATTTGTGGAATTAATTTATTTAATTTTTTGAATTTAATATTTTATGATATGATTGATCACTTTTTTTGGAAAATTTTATATTTTAGGATTGATGTATGAATCCCAAGGGAATATGGCTATTTTTCAGCATGAATGAAGAAACTTTTTGGACAAAGCATAATGGGCCTAAGGCCCATCAAATAAAATTGGGTCCCATAATCCAAGCCCAGTAAAGCCTAAATTTTTACTGTAAAAAGTTAAAAATATGGGTATAATTTTAATAAACTATTTTCAAAGATAATTATAAAGTTTTCATGGACATAAAAGGATCCCAAGTTGACATTTAAATGGTGGGCTAGATTTGAATGTCCATAGATTTATCCCACTATATTGATCATAACATCAAAACGGTTGGTCCAATTTTCCTAAAAATTTTAAATATATTAGAGGAGATATGGAAGAATATATATTCCTTCTATGACCCTTACGTATTCACTAATCCTCAGTTACATATTCACATGTCAACAAGGGGGATAAATCTAGATGATTTTCCAGGTCAACTTCCAAACATCAAATTTCCCTTGATATTCTCACCCTCCTTTTGACTCTCTAAATTAATGGAAAAGGAATGTATTGATGTTGGGTATAACTAAGGATCCAAATATTACTATATAAGGATCTGGTGGTAAAGGAAATTAGGATCCATGTTTTTCCTTTCTATCGATGTTTTTTACTTTCAATTGTAATTTCTCGCTTTAATTTTGTAATTGCATCATCAATTTTTCTCATCTAAGTTTTTCATTCACAATAATTTATTAATAAAATTTATTCGTAATAATATCTTATTTTATTTTTTTCAATATCACATTGATACCTTTTAATCTAGGTTTGAACTTATTCACACCAGCACTTGTGAATTTTATAACACAATGGTGGAGTGATCGTAATTCAGTTTTTCTTCTTATTCCATTCCACCCTCATGAGTCTACTACCCACTTAAATTGATATAATAGAAAAAATATAGAAATAAACCTCTATTTTTTTATCCAATGGAGTATTAAGGTGATGGATAGGATGTTATTTCTCATTTTAATAATTTTTAATCAATTCTATTTTTGATATTTTCATTCAATGATGTGCCTTCTCCTTTGAACTCCCCAATTTTAATGATACACATTTCAAGTGATAAAAATATTCTATACCTTGGATTGCTCGTCAATATGATACTCCAAGTTTATAGGTGATTATCCTTAGGATAGTGAAGACACAAAATTATGTGATTGATTTTGGAAGTTCATATTTGGTAGAAGGAAACGCTCGAATTTAAGACATTGAAATAATTTAAAAATAAATTCATCCAATCCAACCCATGTTGTGCAACAATCGACCACTTACTCTATAAAACTTGGATAAATTTGGGCACAGCCAAATTTTGGAACCATTATTAGGGACCAAGTAAGTCACCTTGTAACCTCTTTCTATTCTCCCTCATTTTTCTTTTCTCTATCTAGTTCTCTTATCTTTTCCCCTTTTTGTTTTCCTATGTCCTAAAAATATCAAATCCAAATTTAAAAATACATCAAATGGAGTATCATCAAAAATATACCTTCATAAAATCACAATGTAATAAAATATAAAATACACATTTGTAAACTCCTCACATATATAATTTCATTGATCAAAACTTGAATAATTAGCCCACACATGATAACATGTACAATCTTTGGGATGATGAACATTTAAAGGAAAATTTTCCAGCCTTCTCAAGGATGGTAGAAGAGATCAATATTAAAGAATTCTATGATGTACAAAATCCTATCCAAACCAATCCCTAAAAAATTATTGAACAATTGTTTGATTGAATGGAGAAAATGAATTCTGAGTTTTCATATTTGAGGTTAGAATTAAAAAATATTAAAACTTGTGAGGAACCCATATCAATATTGAATGTCCCTTCCATTACCTTATGTGATGTTTCTAGTTTCCCAAAAAAACTCTCTTGAATTTATTTATGAACCAAACTTTCAATATAAGGGACTTGAAGAACATGAAGGAATTTTTTATGGTTTTTTAAATCAAGAGGAAAATTATTTGGTATATTCATTGGAGGGAAATTTTTCATCGTGGATTCAGTGTCCTGAATGTTTCTTAAATAATGATTTTTTAGAACCACCAATCATTGAACCATTGGGAGAGATAACAATTATTGATTCTATACCCAATCCAGGCATTCAAATGGAAAATTTTTGGGATGAATCATATTTTCAAAAGGAACAAATTCTTTCAAATATTTTTAGAGAAGAAATAGATCTTGATTCAAATTTACATTCTTATTTGGGAAAATTCAATCAAACTAAACTCAAAGTTATTATCATTACTTCCCCTATAAATAACCCTTCTATTTATTATAACCAAGACCATTCAATTATAATCCATCTGTATCAAGAATCCCATAAATGAGGAATTACCCTTGAAATATTAGGAAAGACTCTAGATGAAACTTGATCAACCATTACTAAAATTCCTTGGACTTTCACACTCATTGTTGAATACGGGTTTTCACATGAAACAAATTATAAAAAAATAACCAATCTGAATTATGTAAAAGTGGATAATAATGGGGTCCTTAAAATGTTGAAATTTGGTATTGGTTAAGCTAGGGGTCTAATTCAATCTTATGAATCTAAATTAAGTGCTTTCCAGGAGGCAACCCGGCTTCTTCATTTTTTTATTTTATTTTGTGTGTTTTTTTTTGTTTTTTGTTTTTTTGTTTTTTTCAGGGAAACCCCTTATGGATTCTAATGAGATATAATGTCTCTTGTGTGTGAGATTTAGGTGTTGATTCATTTCAGTATTTTAAAATAAAACCATTTCCTTCTAAAGTTGAAACCCAACCATCAATCATCCCCGAGGAGTCTACATGTGATGTGAACCCAAAGTAATAAATTTCTTATCGATGGGTCCTCAACTACAAACCATGTTGTTTTATTCCATAGTTTAATTTCAAATAACATCTCCCCTCTTTATTCTCAATTATAATATCTCTCTTTTATACTCATTCAAAACTGAGGGAAGTTTCATTCTAAGTTAGGGGGATTGAAAATATGGGATTTTGAAAAAACAAATATTGTGATTTTATAATAAAAAAAATTAAATTTAAAAAAAACTAATTCATTATCCTTGAATGCATTAATGTATATTTTAAAAAATTAAAACTTAATTTCAAATGATTTTTAATTCCTTGATTATGATTTTATTTCATGTTTAAGTTCATGAGAATAGATTTTGGAAAGTGCGGTTATCTAATGTGATTTTTAAAATTTTACATTTTCACCCTCTTAATTAAAATTAAACAATGTATGTCCATTGGATATTGGGTGTAAATTTGAGTTCTTGGGTCCCTTTCATCAGAGCATAGGGTTTGGGGTTACTTTACTTTTAATTTGAGTATCTAAAAAATGAAATAAATTGAAATAATGACCACATAGAGAAATGTTTTTTTTAATTTGTGGCATCTGTAACTTAGAGATTGTGAATCCATAGTTTTCTTACCCAGAGTTAGAATTTATATATATTTTTTAGAGCATGGAATTGATAATTTTTGGGGTTCGACACTTGGGTAATGTGACTCCATAGTTTTCTTTCCCAGAGTTAGTTTTTTCATATTTATTGTGGTTAAAAAAACAAAAAAACAAAAATCAAGAAAATTGGATACTCGTCATATGGTTTAGTGTGATTCCCACCTAGTGCTTATATTTTTTCCACTTGAAAAAAAAATGGACCCCATTTCTTTTGTGATGCACAACACATCATCATGATTAATTGGTATTAGACTAAATGTGGAAATGAATTTCAACAAAGGAATGGGCTTGGGCTTTAGATATACTTGTGAACCTATCTTGTGTGAAATTATTTTTAAAGGTTTAATGATTTTTTGGAATGATGTCTTTTGATGAGAAATGTATGTTAAAATGTTTTTGAAAAAAAGGAATTCAATTTCATATTTTTTAAATACATTTTTCTCCAAAATAGCAAAAATAAAGTTGGGGTGTCTTTTTCTAAAAGGGAATTCCCCAGTGTAGCCTTTTAGAACCCTCCACACAGAGAAACCCCCCTACCCCATGAAGGGGTAGCACCCGGAGGTAGCTCCCCATCCGGGGAAGGATCCGTTTCCAGCTGATATGGCAGAGTGTCCCAAGGGTAACAACCCGGCAGTGATGGTCCGTCACAACGATCCGTCAGCAATTGGGTAGCACCTCATTTTGCCCGCCTAGAAGAATCTGAGCGACCCGACAAGGTGGGTGGAGTTGGGGTGTGATTAGCCACTCAAAGAGGATAATATTGATTTATTATATATAAATATTCATTTGTTTCAAAGTCCATAAACATCAATTTTATTTCATTTTATAAATTTATCTGCATTTCTTATCACAAGTGCATATCATGTTTAAAGTGAAAATTTGGGCTCGATAAATCATTTATTTGTGGAATTTATTTCTATAATTTTTTGAATTTAATATTTTAGGATATGATTGATCAATTTTTTGGAACATTTTATCTTTTAGGATCGATGGATGAATCCCAAGGGAAGATGTCGATTTTTCTGCATGAATGAAGAAATTTTCCGGACAAAGCATAATGGGCCTAAGGCCCATCAAACAAAAGTGGGGCCAACAATCCAAGCCTAATGAATCCAAAAATTTTACTTTATAAAAAGAAAAATATGGGGATAATTTCATCCAACTGTGTCTGAAGCTAATTATAATGTTTTCATGGAGATAAAGTAATCCCAAGTTGGCATTTAAATGGTGGGATAGATTTGAATACTCATAAAGTCATCCCGCCAGAATGGTCATAACATCCAAACAGATGGTCCAATTTTCCTGAAATTTTTAAATATATTAGAGGAGATATGGAAGAAGATATATTAATCATACAACCCCTTCTTATTCGGCCATATTCAGTTACAAATTCACATGTCAACAAGGGGGATGAATCTGGATGATTTTCCAAGTCAACTTCAAAACATCAAATTTCCCTTGATTTTCTCACCTCCATTTTGACTCCCTCAATTAATAGGGAAGTAATGTATTTATGGTGGGTATAGATAAGGCTCAAAATATTAATATATAAGGATCTATTGGTGAAGGTAATTAGGATCCATGTTTTTTCTTTTTATCGATGTTTTTTGCTTTCAATTGTAATTTCTAGCTTTCATTTTGTAATTGCATCATCAATTTTTCTCATGTAAGATTTTCATCCACCATAATTTATTAATAAAAGTCTATCTTATATTATTTTATTCTTTTCAATATCATTTTGATACCATTTAATCAGAGTGTGAACTTATTCACACCAGCACCTGTGAATTTTATCACACAACAGTGGAGTGATCGTAATTCAGTTTTTCTTCTTATTATTAAATTACGCCCTCATGAGTCTAATACCCACTTATATTGATATAATACCATAAATTTAGGGCTCAAACTATAGTGGTTTGATACAAGGTAGTATAAATATTGTATATTGGGTGTTATTTCTCATTTTAATAATTTTTAATCAATTCTATTTTTAATATTTTCATTCAATGATGTACCATCTCCTTTAAACTCACCAATTTTAATGGTACACATCCGGAGTGCTAAAATGATACTATACCGTGGATTTATCATAAATATGATACTAAAAGTGTAAAGGTTATTATCCTTAGGATAGTGAAGACTCAAAATTATGTTATTGATTTTGGAAGTTCATATTTGGCTGAAGGAAATGCTCAAATTTAAGACTTTGAAATAATTTAAAAAGAAATTCATTCAATACACCCCATGTGATAACCAAGGAACAACAAATTATTTTTAAATTGAATTAAATTAAGTATTTAAAAATATAATTCAATAATCTAATAAATTCAAACCTAATTTGGCAACTTCATAGCCAAATCACCTCTATAGAATGTTTATATCTTTAGGTTTCTTCTTTGGTCTCTAAGGATTCAATATCCCATGTTGTGCTACAAGAGACTGCTTAGACCATAAAATTTGGGTAAATTTTGGAACAACCAAATTTTGGCACCATTTTCAGGGACTAAGTAAGTCACCTCATAACCTCTTTATATTCTTCCCCATTTATCTTTTCTCATCCCATTTCTCTTATCTTTTCCCCTTTCTATTTTTTTGTGTCCTGAAAATCTCAAATCCAAATTTCCAAATACATCCAATGGAGTATCATCAACAATATACCTTCATAAAATTAGGATGGAATCAAATAGTAAATCCACATTGGTAAGCCTCTCACACAGAAAATCTCATTAATAAAAACTTGAATGATTACCCCACACAAGAAAATGTGTACGATCTTTGGGATGATGAACTTTTAAAGGACAAATTTCTAGCCCTCTCAAGGATAGTAGAAGAGATCAATGTTAGGGAAGTCCATGATGTCCAAACTCCTATCCAAACTGATCCCAAACAAATACTTTAAAAATTTTCTTATTAAATGGAGATAATGAATTCTGAGGTTTCATCTTTTAGGTTAGAATTAAAAAATATTAAAACTTATGAGGAACCCATATCAACACTAAATATCCCTTCCATAACATTATGTGATGTTTATAGTTTCCCAAAAGACTCTCTTGAATTTACTTATGAACCAAACTTTGAATATATGGGACTTGAATAACATTAAGGAATTGATTATGGTTTTTTAAATCCAGAGGAAAATGATTTTTTGTATTCACAAGAGTAAAAATTTTACATCATAGATTCAGTTTCCTGAATATTTATTGAATAATGATTTGTTAGAACAATTAATCATTGAATCATTGGGAGAGATAAAAAAATATTGATTATATACCCAATAAATAAATTTAATTGGAAAAAATTTTGTATGAATCATATTTTCAAAAGTAACCAACCCTTTTAAATATTTTTTGAGAATAAATATATTTTTATTCAAATTTCCATTCTTCTTTAGGAAAATTCAATGAAAATGAACTAAAAGTTATGATACTTACTTCCCCACTAAATTATACCTCCATTTATGATAACCAAGACCATTCAATTATCATCCATTTTTATCAATAATCCCACAAAGGAGTAATGACCCTTGAAATCTTATGAAAGACTCCAGATGGGACTCGACCAACCATTACCGAAATTCCTTGAACTTTCACACTCATTATTGAACATAGTTTTTCACATGAAACAAATTATAAAAAAATAATCCATCCCAATCATGTAAAATTTGATAATAATGGGATCCTTAAATTGTTGAAAGTTTGTATTGGTAAAGCTATGGGTCCCAGTTGAGCTAACGTCTCTAAATTAAGTGATTTCCTAGAGGCAACCCGACTTCTGTATTTTTTTATTTTATTTTGTGTGTTTTTATTTTTTTTAAGGGAACCCCTTGGGGTTTATAATGTTATCTAATGTCTATTTTTTGTGATATTTAGGTGTGTATTAACTTTAGTATTTTAAAATAAAACTCTTTCCTTCAAAAGTTCAAACTCAGCCATCAATAATCCCTGAGGAGTCTACATGTGACATAAATCCAAAGTAATAAATTTCTTATTTATGGGTCATCAAATATAAGTCGGGTGGTTTTATTCTATGGTTTAATTTCAAATCATGTATCCCCTATTTTTTATCAATTCTAATATCTCTCTTTTATTCTCTTTAAAAACTGAGGGCAGTTTCACTCTATGTTGGGGGGATTGAAAATCTAGGATTTTGAAGAAAAAAATATTGTGATTTTATGATAAAAAACTCAATTCATTATCCTAGAATGCATTAATTTATATTTTGAAACATTAAAACTAAATTTCAAATGATTTTGAATGCCTTTATTATTATTTTAATGCATGTTTAAGTTCATGATCATAGTTTTTGGAAAGTGTGGTTGTTTGATGTGATTTTTTAAAGACTACATTTTCATCCTCTTAATCAAAATACCATAGTGCGCGTCCATTGGATATTGGGTGTAAATTTTATTTCTTGGGTCACTTTCATCATAGCATAGATTTTGGGGTTACTTTTATTTTAATTTGAGTATCCAACAAAAAAATGAAAAAAAACCGAAATAAAGACTACATAAAGAAATATTTTGTTCAAATGTGTGGCATCTGGAAATTGGAGATCATGACTCCATATTTGTCTTTTCTAGAGGTAGACTTTATATCTCTATTGTAGAGCATGGAATTTATAATATGTGTGGTGTTCCACACTTGGGTATCATGACTCCGTAGTTGCCTTTCTGAGAGTTAGTATTTTCATATCTATTTTGGTTCAAAAAAACAAAAACTAATATCAAAAAAATTGGATACTCATCTTAAGGTTTAGTGTGATTCCCACATAGTGCTTCCATTTTTTCCACATGAATAATAAAATGGGTCTCATGTATTTTGTGATTCACAACACATCACCACTCTTAATTAAAATTGAATGAAATGTGGAAATGAATTTGAACAACGAAATGGGCTTGGGCTTGGGATATTCTTGTGAACCTAGATTGAGTGAAATTATTTTTAAAGTTTTCATTATTTTTTGGAATGATGTATTTTGGTGAGAAATTTATGTTAAAATGTTTTTGAAAAACGGAATTCAATTTCATATTTTTGAAATACTTTTTTCTCAGGACTAGAAAAACTCAAGTTGGGGGTGTGATTATCTACTAAAAGAGGATAATATTAATTTATTATACTTTAATATTCATGTGTTTGAAATTCCATAAAAATAAATTTTAGTGCATTTTATAAATTGAAATTTATTTCTTATCACAAGTCTAATTCATGTTTAAAGGGTTAATTTGGGCCCAATCAATCATCTATTTGAAGATTTCATTTCTTTAATTTTTTGAATTTAATATTTTACTATATGATTGATCACTTTTTTTGGAACATTTTATCTTTTATAATTTATGGATGAATCCAAAGGGAAGATGGTTATTTTTTAGCATGAATGAATAAATTCTTAGGACAAAGCATAACGGGCCTAAATCCCGTCAAACAAAAGTGGGGCCCACAATACAAGCTCAATGAAGCTAAAAATTTTAATGTATAAATAAAAAAATATAGGTATAATTTCATTAAAATATTGACAGAGTTAATTCTAAAGTTTTTATGGAGATAAAGGGATCCCAAGTTGACATTTAAATGGTGGGCCATATTTGAACACCCATAAAGTCTTCCCACTAGATCGATCATAACATCCAAACAGATGGTCCAATTTTCCTGAAATTTTTACAATTGTTAGAGGAGATATGGAAGAATATATATTCCTTCTACAAGACCTATTTATTCATCTATCTTAAGTTATAAATTCACATGTCAATAAGGTGGATGAATCTAGATGATTTTCCTGGTCAACTTAAAAACGTCAAATTTCCCTTGATTTTCTCACCCTACTTTTGAATATTTCAATTAATGGGGAAGGAATGTATTGATTTTGGGTCTACCTAAGGCCATAAATATTCCTATATAAGGATATTTTGGTGAAGGTAATTAGGATCCATGTTTTTCTTTCTATCTATATTTTTTACTTTCAATTGTAATTTCCCACTTTCATTTTGTAATCACATCGTCAATTTTTCTCAAGTAAGTTTTTCATTCACAGTAGTTTATTAATAAAATTTATTCTTAATATTAAATAATTTTATTCTTTTAAATATAAAATTTATACCTTTTAATCAATGTGTTAACTTATTCACACTAGCACTTGTAAATTTTATCACACAACGATGGAGTGATTGTAATTTAGTTTTTCTTTTTCTTCTTCAATTATAGACTCATTAGTCTACTCCCAACTTTTATTGATATAATATAATCAATGGAGGGATAAAACTCTAGAAGTTTGACCTGATGTATTATCAAGGGGATGTATTAGATGTTATTTCTCATTATAATAATTCTTAAACAATTTTATTTTTTAGATTTTCATTCAACAATGTACCTTCTCCTTTGAACTCGCCAATTTTAACAATACACATCCTGAGTGATAAAAAGATCCTATAACTTGGAGTTATCTTCAATATGACCCTCAAAGTGTATATGTTATTATACTTAGGATATTAAAGGCTCAAAATTATGTGATTTATTTGGGAAGTTCAAATTTGGTTGAAGGAAACGCTCGAATTTAAGACTTTGAAATAATTTAAATAGAAATTCATCCAATCCACCCCATGCGATAACCAAGGACCAACTCATTATTTTTAAATTCAATTCACTTAATTCTTTAAAAATATCATTTAATAATCCAATCAATTCAAACCCAAGTTGGAAAATTTCTATCCAAATCAACTCCATAGAATGTTTTTTTCTTTAGGTTTCATCTTTGGTCTCTGAAGATTTGATAACCCATGTTGTGTTACAAGCAACCAGTTACACCATAAAACGTAGGTAAATTTGGGGGGGGGGGGATTTTGACACTGTTTCTGAGGACCTAGTAAGTCACTTTAGAACCTCTTTCTATTCTACCCCATTTCTCTTTTATCATCCTAGTTCTCTTATCTTTTCCTTTTTTTGTTTTTTTTTTGTGTCCTGAAAATCTCAAATACAAATTTCCAAATACATCCAATAGAGTATCATCAACAATATACCTTCATAATCTTAGGATGGAATCAAATATAAAATCCATATTGGGAATCCCCACACATATATAATTTCATTGATCAAGACTTGAATGATTACCCCATGCCTGATAACATGTATAATATTTGGGATGATGAACATTTAAAGGACAAATTGATAGCCCTATCAAGGATGGTAAAAGAGATAAATCTTAATGAAGTCCATGGTGTCCAAAATCTTATCCAAACTGATCCCTAACAAATTATTGAACAATTTTGTGATCATATAGATATAATGAACTGTGATATTTCATCTTTGAAGTTAGAATTAAAAAATATTAAATCTTGTGAGGAACCCATCTCAACACTGAATATCACTTTCATAACCTTATGTGATGTTTATAGTTTCCCACAAAACCCTCTTGAATTTACTGATGAAGCAATCTTTGAATATAGGGCACTTGAATAACATGAATTAATTTTTTATGGTTTTTTAAATCAAGATTAAAATGTTTTTTTTTGTATTCACAAGAGGGAAATTTTACATCATGGATTAAATGTCCATAATATTTCTTGAATAATGATTTTTTAGAAGCACCAATCATTGAATCATTGGTACAGATAAAAAATATTGATTTTATACCCAATCCATACATTTAAATGAAAAATTTTGGGGATGAATCATATTTTCAAAAGGAACCAATTCTTTCAAATCTTTTTGGATAAGAAATAGATTTTGGTTCAAATTTCCATTATTCTTTGGGAAAATTCAATGAAACTGAACTCAAAGTTATGATCCTTAATTCCACACTCAAGAATACCTCCATTTATAATAACTAATACCATTAAATTATCATCCATTTTTATCAAGAATCCCACAAAGGAGGAATGACCCTTGAAATATTAGGAAAGACTCGAGATGAAACTCGATCAACCATTATTGAAATTCCTTGTACTTTCACACTCATTGTTGAACATGGGTTTTCACATGAAACAAATTATAAAAAAAAAATAAATCTCAATCATGTATAAATGGATAATAATGGGGTTCTTAAAATGTTGACATTTGGTATTAGTTAATCTAGGGGGCCAAGTCGATCTAACAACTCTAAATTAAGCGGTTTCTGAGAGGTAAAACCCAACTTCTACATCTTTTATTTTATTTTTTGTGTTTTTTAAGGGAACTCTTGGGGTTTCTAATGTGATATAATTTATATTGTGTGTGAGATTTAGGTGTTGATGAATTTTATTATTTTAAAATAAAACATTTTCCTTCTAAAGTTCAAACCCAACCACCAATCATCCCTGAGGAGTCTACATGTGATGTGAACCCAAAGTAATAAATTTCTTATTGATGGGTCATCAACTAAAAATAAAGTGGTTTTATTCCATTTTTTAATTTCAAATTACATATCGCCTCTTTCTTCTCAATTCTAATATCTCTCTTTTATTCTCTTTCAAAACTGAGGGTAGTTTCATTCTATGTTGGGGGGAGTGAAAATCTAGGATTTTGAAAAACAAAATTATGCTTTTATAATATGAAAAATTAATTTTAAAAAAATCAATTCATTATAATTGAATGCATTAATGTATATTTTGAATCATTAAAACTCAATTTCAAATTATTTTGATTGCCTTTATTATGATTTGAATGCATTTTTAGGTCTATGAGCATAGTTTTTGTAAAGTGTAGTTGTCTGATGTGATTTTTCAATGTTTACATTTATATACTCTTAATCAGTATACCACAATGCATTTCCATTGGATATTGGGTGTAAATTTTATTTATTGGGTCCCTTTCATCATAGCATAGGGTTTGGGGTTACTTTTATTTTATTTTTAATATCCAACTAAAAAATAAAAATAAATAAAATAATGACCACATAGAGATATTTTTTTCCAAATGTGTGGTGTCTGGTACTTGGAAATCATGACTCCATGGTTTTATTTCCCAGATTTAGATTTTATATCTCTATTATAGAGCATAGATTTGATAATATGTGTGTCATTCGGCACTTGGGGATCATGACTCCATAGTTGTCTTGCCCATAGTTAGGATTTCCATATCTATTTTGGTTCAAAAAAAACAAAAATAAAAAAAATGGATACTCATCTTATGGTTTAGTGTGATTCCCACCAAGAGCTTCCATTTTTTCCACTTGAACAATAAAATGTTACCCATGTATTTTGTTATGCACAACACATCATTATGCTTAATTGAAATTTTATGAAATGTGGTAATGAATTTCAACAAAAGAATGGGCTTGGACTTGGGATATGCTTGTGAACCTACCTTATGTGAATTATTTTTAAATGTTTAATGAATTTTTTTTAATGATGTATTTTGGTGAGCAATTTATTTTAAAATGTTTTTGAAAAAAATAAATTAAATTTCATATTATTGAAATACTTTTTTCTTGGGACTAGAAAAACTCAAGTTGGGGGTGTGATTAGCCACTGAAAGAGGATAATATTCATTGATTATATATTAATATTCATGTGTTTAAAGTCCATAAACATATATTTTAGTTCATTTTATAAATTAAACTTCATTTCTTATCACAAGTGCAATTCATGTTTAAAGTTCAAATTTGGGCCCAATCAATCATTTATTTGTGGAATTCATTTCTTTAATTTTTTGAATTTAATATTTTAGGATAAGATTTATCAATTTTTTGGGAAATTTTTAACTTCTAGGATTTATGGATTAATTCCAAGGGAAGATGGAAATTTTTCAGCATGAATGGAGAAAGTTTCTAGACAAAGCATAATGGGCCTACGACCCATCAAACAAAAGTGGGTCCACAATATAAGCCGAATAAAGCTCAAAGTTTTACTGTATAAATATAAAAATATGGGTATAATTTCATTAAACTATATCTAGAGATAATTCTAAAGTTTTTATGGAGATAAAGGGATCTCATGTTGATATTTAAATGGTGGGCCAGATTTGAACGCCCATAAATTCATTCCACTAGATCGATCATAACTTCCAAATGGATGGTTAAATTTTCTTGAAAATTTTATAATTGTTAGAAGAGATATTTAAGAAGATATATTCTTTTTATGACCACTTCTTATTTGGTCATATTCAGTTACAAATTCACACATCAACAAGGGGGTGAATTTGGACGATTTTCCGGGTCAACTTTGAAACGTCAAATTTCCTTTGATCTTCTCACCCTCCCTTAGACTCTCTCAATTAATGGGGAAGAAATATATTGTTTTTGGGTCTAAATAAGTCTCCAAATATGTCTATATAAGTATCTAGTGGTGAAGGGATTTAGGATCCATGTTTTTCCTTTCTATCAATGTTTTTTACATTCAATTGTAATTCCCCGCTTTCATTTTGTAATCACATCATCAATTTTTTCTCATGTTAGTTTTTCATTAACCATCTTTTATTAATAAAATTTATTATCCATATTCTATTATTTTATTCTTTTCAATATCACATTGATACCATTTAATCAAGGTGTTAATTTATTCACATCATCGCTTGTGAATTTTATCACACAATGGTGGAGTGATCATAATTCAGTTTTTCTTCTTCTTCTTCTTATTCAATTCCACCCTCATGAGTCTACTATAAGAGTTGGTGTCCTAGAACAAACTGGTTTTACTTTTATTACATGTATATCTAATGTATTATTACATATTTTTCATTATTGTTCATGATTATGATGTAATAATGTTCTAGAGTATTTGTTGCATTGATAAGGTCATGGCAGTTCCCCGTTATGATAAGAACCTTGAAATGATATAAAAATATTCTAAAATATAGTTTTGTAGTTGGATGACATGCTATGATGGGAAATAGAGCATCCAGATCGTCAGGTGCGAGTACTCGTAAGAATATGATACTTCCTCTCATTAAGTTTGCACTTGGTAATCTCTAAGATAGGAGATTATGAGAACAGAACCGGTAGTAGGAATTCTGCATGTTTTGGTGTCATCGGATATTTCTATCTGCGATCATGTGTAATGATCCTTAGACATTAAGATTATCATTTATATGTGTCATGACTTATGCACTTTGATTTACTGACGAAAATCGTCACGCAGACAGTTGGTGGGAAATAGGGTACGTTGGGTGTGTCATGAGTGGCATGTTATTAATGGATAAGTCATGGAAGGATTTGTACCTTCCATTTATAGAAGTTGATATCTCATCCATTTTATTGAAATAGAACCATCACGCAAAATTCCATGGCCATGGTGTAACGATGAGTTTATTTCAGGTAATCAAAGAACGACGTATCAACCATAAAAGTTGATGACACAGTCATGAAACCTACTTGATGAGATATTGTGAGAAAGGGATTATATTAAACAGTGAGTGTTTGTATGTAGATGTCATTATTGTGACTTTATGTTGTTTCTCTTGGGTTCCTTGACCCGTTTCTAGATATTACTCTTGGTTTTTAGGCAAGCCCACCTAATACCAATGAGAAAGAATCCTAGAAGGTCACACACTAAGTGTTTTTGGTGGCCTCGGTTAAATTATATTTGAATTTAATTAATGAAATAAATATTATTCTCAAGACCATGGAAAAAATTTATTCAAGTTAAAATAATCGCATAAATTAAATAAAATATATTTATTTATGTTATTGAAAATTTAATAAATATTTATTTACTAGTTTTTAAATAAAATATTTATTTAAGAGAATAAATTATTTATTTATTTATTAGGGTGTTCAATAAATGGAAGTAGAGTTTGAGCGGACCAAGGTCGGTCCGATAGTAAAATAATTATTTTCAAGATGATAAATAATTATTTAACTAGTTGGCACAAATTAAAATAACGCTACTATTATTTTATGACGCGGAATTTTATTTATAATTCCATTTTACGCAAGTTGGCACACCATAAATAATGACGCGGTATTATTATTAAATGCATGGGTTTTCTCTAAGTTTATGAATGTATTTAATTGTTGCCAGCAATTAAATATTGTAACTGAAATTCCATGTATATAAATAGGCAAGTACGCTTATTGTTCCATACACCATACCACATTCCTGGTGAATTGATAATTGTTGATCCAAACAATTTCTCTCTTGAATCCTCTTCTCTCCCCTATCAAGAATGAGAGACGTTCTTTAAAGCTGAAGAACAGGCGATCAAGAAAGACCAACACAAGACACTCGATTTCCCATGCTAGCACCCGGAGAACAAGTGGTGTTGATCGGAGGTCATCGGAGCACGTGTGGATCACCACTAGAGGGACTCTAGTTTGGATCCTTACAAGCACAATGAGATAATCTGGAAGGGTCATTCCGAATGATCAACATCATCAACAAAAAAAATACCGAAGATCCAAGTATTATTTTTCTGTATGAAATTAATTAAATTAATTATAAACATGATGTGCAAGATCCTCTCTAAAGGTTTCAGGCCTCTTTCTTCATTATCTAAATCTTTGATTATATTCCGTGGATACTATCATTCATAGTCATATTGATCTCATAATAATCATTGATCATGGTAAAAATCAAATTGGATCTCGTCACAACCACACTTCTGTTGCACCCAGAACCTTCATCTACTACCCACTTCCATTAATCTAATAGAATCAATAAAGGTATAACACTCTAGTGGGTTGATCCAAGGGAGTATAAAGGGGATGTATTGGATGTTATTTATCATTTAAACAATTCTTAACCAATTCTATTTTTGGTATTTTCATTCAACAATGCACCTTCTTCTTTAAACTCGCCAATTTTAATGATACACATCCTGAGTGATAAAAAGATCCTATACCTTGGAGTGCTAATCAATATGATCCTCCAAGGGTATAGGTTATTATCCTTAGTACTGTGAAGAATCAAAATTAATTGGTTGATTTTGGAAGTTCATATTTGGTTGAAGGAAACGATCGAATTTAAGAATTTGAAATAATTTAAAAATAAATTCATCTAATCTACCTCATGCGATAACTAAGTAACAACTCGTTATTTTTAAATTTTATTAAATTAAGTCTTTAAAAATCTCATTTAAGAATCCAATCAATTCAAACCCAAGTTTCAATTTCATATCCAAATCACCTCCATAGAATGTGTGTTTCTTTAGGTTTCTTCTTTGGTCTCTGAGGATTCAATAACCCATGTTGTGCTACAAGAGACCACATACACCATAAAACTTGGGTAAATTTGGGTGAAACCAAATTTTGTAATTGTTGTTGGGGACCAAGTAAGTCACCTTAGAACCTCTTTATATTCTCCCCCATTTTTATTTTCTCGTCCCAGTTCTCTTATATTTTCCCTTTTATGTTTTTCTATGTCATGAAAATCTTAAATCTAAATTTCCAAATACATCCAACAGAGTATCATAAACAATATTCCTTCATAAAAGTAGGATCAAATATAATAGTAAATCCATATTGGGAAGCCCCTCACATAGATAATTTCATTGATGAAAATTTTTGAGAAACCCATCTCAACACCGAATATCCCTTACATAACCTTATGTGATGTTTCTAGTTTCCAAAAATAATCTATTTAATTTATTGGTGAACCAGACTTTGAATATAGGGGACTTGAAGAACATGATGAAATTATTGATGGTTTTTTAAATCAAGAGTAAAATGGTTTTTTGTATTCGCAAGAGCAAAATTTTATATTGTGGATTCAATGTCCTGAATATTTCTTGAATAATGATTTGTTAGAAGCACAAATAATTGAATCATTGGGTGAGATAAAAAATATTGAGTCTATACCCAATAAAAAAATTCAAATGAAAATTTTGGGTATGAATCATATTTTCAAAAGTAACCAATTATTTCAAATATTTTTGAAGAAGAAGTAGATTTTGATTCAAATTTCCATTCTTCTTTGGAAAAATTCAATGAAAATAAACTCAAATTTATGATCCTTCCTTCCAAACTCAATAATACCTCCATTTATGATAACCAAGACCATTCAGTTATTATCCATTTTCATCAATAATCCCACAATGGAGGAATGACCCTTGAAATCTTAGGAAAGACTCCAAATGAAACTCGATCAACCATTACCAAAATTCCTTGGACTTTCACACTCATTATTGGAGATGGATTTTCACATGAAACAAATTAAAAAAATCAATCTCAATCATTTAGAAGTGGATAATAATGGGGTCCTTAAAATGTTGAAAGTTGGTATTGGTTAATATAGGGGTCCAAGTCAAGCTAACGACTCTAAATTAAGTGTTATCGAGGAGGCAACCCAACTTTTTCATTTTTTTATTTTTTATTTTTTGGGTTTTTTTAAAGGGAACCCCTTGGGGTTTATAATGTGATCTAATGTATCTTGTTTTTTAGATTTATTTTTTGATACATTTTAGTATTTTAAAATAAAACCCTTGCCTTCTAAAGTTCAAACCAAGCCATCAATCATCCCCGAGGAGCCTACATGTGACGTGAATCCAAATTTATAAATTTCTTATTGATGGGTCATCAACTGCAAACCAGGTGGTTTTATTCCATGGTTTAATTTCAAATCACATCTACCCTCTTTCTTACCAATTATAATATATCTCTTTTATTCTCTTTCAAAACCAAGGTAAGTTTCATTCTAAGTTGGGCGAAGTGAAAATTTGGGATTCTGAAGAAAAAAAAATGTACTTTTATGATAAAAAAAATTAAATTTAAAAAAAACTCAATTAATTATCCTTTAATGCATTAATGTATATTTTGAAACATTAAAACTCAATTTCAAATTATTTTGAAAGCCTTGATTTTGATTTCAACACATGTTTAAGTTTATGAGAATAGTTTTTTAAAAGTGTGGTTGTCTAATTTGATTTTTCAAATTTTAAATTTTCATCCTCTTAATCAAAATACCCCAATTCACATACATTGGATATTGGGTTTAAATTTGATTTCTTGGGTACCTTTCATCATAGCATAGAGTTTGGGGTTAATTTTATTTTAATTTGAGTAACCAACATAAAAAATGAAAAAAATTGAAATAATGACCACATAGAGAAATGTTTTTTTCAAATGTGAGGCGCCCAACACTTGGATATCATGAATCCATAGTTGTATTTCCCAGAGTTAGACTCAATATCTCTATTTTAAAGCATGTAATTGATAATATGTATGGCATTCGGAACTTGGGGATCATGAATCCATAGTTTTCTTGCCCAGATTTAGGCTTTTTATATCTATTTTGGTACAAAAAAGACAAAAATTAAAAAAAAATAGATACTCATCTTAAGTTTTAGTGTGATTCACACCTAGAGATTCCATTTTTTCACTTGAACAATAAAATGAGCCCCATGTATTTTGTGATTCCCTATACATCATAATGCTTAATTGAAATTGGATGAAATGTGGAAATGAATTTGAAAAAAAGAATGGGCTTGGGCTTGGGATATTCTTATGAACCTAGCTTGTGTGAAATTATTTTTAAAGGTTTTGTGATTTTTTGTCTTGATGTCTTTTGGTGAGCAATTTATTTTAATTTTTTTTTCAAAAAAAAATGAATTCAATTTCATATTTTTGAAATATTTTTTGCTCGGGACTAAAAAAACTCAAGTTGGGGGTGTGATTATCCACTAAAAGGGGATAATATTCGTTGATTATTTCTTAATATTCATGTGTTTCAAAGTCCATAAAAATCAATTTTAGTGCATTTTATAAATTGAACTTCATTTCTTATCACAAGTGCAATTCATGTTTAAAGTGAAAATTTGGGCCCAATCAATCATCTATTTGTGAAATTAATTTCTTTAATTTTTGGAATTTAATATGCTAGGATATTATTAACCACTTTGTTTGGAACATTTTATCTTTTAGGATCGATGGTTGATTCCTAAGGGAAGATGGAGATTTTTTAGCATGTATGGAGATATTTTTTGGACAAAGCATAATGGGCCTCATGCCCATCAAACAAAAGTGGGGCCCATAATCCAAGCCCATTAAAGCTAATAATTTTACTGTATAAAGATAAAAATATGGGGATCATATCATTAAACTATGTATAGAACTGATTCTGAAGTTTTCGTGGAGATAAAGGGATCCCAACTTGACATTTAAATGGTGGGCTAGATTTGAACGCCCATAAAGTCATCCCACTAGATCGATCATAACATACAAACAGAATGTCCTATTTTCCTAAAAAAATTACATCTGTTAGAGTATATATGGAATAAGATATATTCCTTATATGTCCCCTGCATATTTGGTCATCCTCAGTTACAAATTCACACGTCCATAAGGGGGGTGAATCTGGATGATTTTTCGGATCAACTTTGAAACATCAAATTTCCCTTGATTTTATTACCCTCATTTTGACTCTCTCAATTAATGGGGAAGGAATTTATTGATGGTGGGTATACCTAAGGCTCCAAATATGGCTATATTATGATATGGTTTTGAAGGTAATTAGGATCCATGTTTTTCCTTTTTATCTTGGTTTTTTTTACTTTCAATTGTAATTTTCCACTTTTATTTTGTAATCTCATCGTCAATTTTTCTCATGAAAGGTTTTAATTCACCATCATTTATTAATAAAAATTATTCTTCATATTCTATTATTTTATTATTTAAAATATTACATTGATACAATTTAATCAAGGTGTGAACTTATTCACACCATCACATGTGAATTTTATCACACAATGGTGGAGTGATCGTAATTCAATTTTTCTTCTTCTTCTTCAATTTCACTTTCATGAGTATACTACTATATTACATTGATATAATAGCATCAATGGAGAGATAACCCTATAGTTTTTTATCCAAGGTAGTAGGAATGGTATTGGTTGGATTTTATTTCTCATTTTAATAATTATTAATCAATTATATTTTTGATATTTTCATTCAATGATGTACCATCTCCTTTGAACTCACCAATTTTAACGATACACATCCTAAGTGTTAAAAAGATCATATACCTTGGAGTTCTCATAAATATTATCCTACAAGTTTATAGGTGATTATCCTTAGGATAGTAAAGATTCAAAATTATGTGATTGATTTGGGAAGTTTATATTTTGTTGAAGGAAACGCTCTAATTTAAGAATTTAAAATAATTTAAAAAGAAATTTATCCAATTCACCCCAGGTGATAAACAAGGACCAACTCATTATTTTTAAATTGAATTAAATTAAGTATTCAAAAACTTATTGAATAATACAATCAATTCAAACCCAAGTTAGAAACTTCATATCCAAATCACCTCTATATAATGTTTGTTTCTTTAGGTTTCTTCTTTGGTTTCTGAGGATTCGATAACCCATGATGTGCAACAAGCGACTACTTACACCATAAAACTTGGGTAAATTTGGGCACAAAAAAATTTTGGAACCTTTTTTGGGGACCATGTAAGTCACATTATAACCTATTTCTTTTCTCCCCCATTTCTCTTTTCTCATCCCAGTTCTCTTATATTTTCCCCTTTCTGTTTTTTTGTGTCCTAAAAATCTAAAATCTAAATTTCCAAATACATACAATAGAGTATCATCAAAAATATCCCTTTATAAACTCAATATGGAATCAAATGTTAAATACACATTGGTAAGTCCCTCACATAGATAATTTCATTGATCAAAACTTGAATTATTACCCCACACCCGATAACATGTACAATATTTGGGATGATGAACATTTAAAGGACAAATTTTGAACCCTCTAAAGGATGGTAGAATAGATCAATCTTAGGGAAGTCCATGATGTACAAACTCATATCCAAACTGATACCTAACAAATTCTTGAACAATTTTGTGATCCCATGGAGATAATGAATTGTGAGGTTTCATCTTTGAGGTTAGAATGAAAAAAATATTAAAACTTGTGAGGAACCCATCTCAACACTGAATATCCCTTCCATAACCATATGTGATTTTTCTAGTTTCCAAAAAAATTATTTTGAATTTATTGATGAACCATAATTTGAATATATGGGACTTGAGAAACATGAAGGAATTATTTATGGTTTTTTAAATCAAGAGGAAAATGATTTTTTGTATTCACAAGAGGGAAATTTTACATCATGGATTCAGTGTCCAAAATATTTATTGAATAATGATTTGATAGAAGCACCAATATTGAATCATTAGGAGAGATAAAAAAATATTGAGTCTATACCCAATACAGAAATTTAAATAAAAAAATTTGTGGATGAATCATAATTTCAAAAGTAACCAATTCTTTTAAATATTTTTAGTGAAGAAATAGATTTTGATTCAAATTTCCATTATTCTTTGGGAAAATTCAATGAAAATGAACTCAAAGTTACGATCCTTCTTTCCCCAATCAAGAATATCTCCATTTATGATAACCAAGACCATTAAATTATCATCCATTTTCATCAAGACTCTCACAAAAGAGGAATGACCCCTGAAATCTTAGGAAAGACTCCAGATGAAACTCGATCAACCATTACCAAAATTCCTTGGACTTTCACACTCAATGTTGAACACGGGTTTTCACATGAAACAAAATTATAAAAAAAATAATCAATCTAAATCATTTAGTATTGGATAATAATGGATCATTAAAGTGTTTAAAGTTGGTATTGGTTAAGATAGGGGTCCAAGTTGAGCTAATGATTCTAAATTTAAGTGCTTTTCAGGAGGCAACCCAGCTTCTACATTTTGTGTGTGTGTGTGTGTTTTTTAAGGTAACACCTTGGGGTTTCTAATGTGATATAATGTATCTTGTGTGTGAGATCTAGGTGTTGATTCATTTTAGTATTTTAAAATAAAACCCTTTCATTCTAAAGTTCAAACCTAGATATCAATCATCCCTGAGGAGTCTATATGTGACGTGAATCCAAAATAATAAATTTCTTATTGATGGGTCATCAATTGAAAACTAGGTGTTTTTATTCCGTGGTTCAATATCAAATCACATCTCCCATCTTTCTTGCCAATTATAATATCTCTCTTTTATTATCTTTCAAAATTGAGGGCAGTTTCATTCTATGTTAGGGGGAGTGAAAATCTGGGATTTTGAAGAAAAAAATATTGTGATTTTATAATAAAAAAATTAAATATAAAAAAACTAAATTCATTATCCTTGAATGCATTAATTTATATTGTGAAACATTAAATCTAAATTTTAATTAATTTTTAATGCCATGATTATGATTTGAATTCATGTTTAAGTTCATGAGAATAGTTTTTGGAAAGTGTGGTTGTCTAATGTAATTTTTCAAAGTTTACATTTTCATCTTCTTAATCAAAATTCCACAATGTACTTTCATTGGATATTGGGTGAAAATTTTAGTTCTTGGGTCCCTCTCATCATAACATAGGGTTTGGGGTTACTTTTATTTCAATTTGAGTATCCAACAAAAAAAATGAAAAAAAATTAAAATAATGACAACATCGAGCAATGTTTTGTCCAAATGTGTGGCATTCAGAACATGGGGATCATGACTCCATAGTTTTCTTGCTCAGAGGTAGACTTTATATCTCTATTTTAGGTCATGGAATTGATAATTTGTGTGGCGTATGGCACTTGGGGATCATGACTCCCTAGTTTTCTTGCCCAAAGATAGTCTTTTCATATCTATTGTGGTTCAAAAAAAACAAAAAAAATCAAAAAATTGGATAATCATCTTAAGGTTTAGTGTGATTCCCATATAGAGCTTCCATTTTTTCCACTTGAACAAGAAAATGGGCCCCATGTATTTTGTGATGCACAACACATTATCATACTTAATTGAAATTGGATGAAATGTGGAAATGAATTTGAACAAATAAATGGGATTGGGCTTGGGATATGCTTGTAAACCTATCTTGTGTGAAATGATTTTTAAAGGTTTCATGATTTTTTGGAATGATGTCTTTTGGTGAGCAGTGTATGTTAAAATGTTTTTGAAAAAAAGGAATTCAATTTCATATTTTTGAAATAAATTTTGCTCGAGACTAGAAAAACTCAAGATGGGGGTGTAATTAGCCAATGAAAGAGGATAATATTCATTAATTATATCTTAATATTAATGTGTTTCAAAGTCCATAAACATCATTTTTAGTGCATTTTATAAATTGAACTTCATTTCTAATAACAAGTGAAATTCATGTTTAAAGTGAAAAATTGGGCCCAATCAATCATCTATTTGTAGAATTCATTTATTTAATTTTTTGAATTTAATATTTTAGGATATGATTGATCACTTTGTTTGAAACATTTTATCTTGTAGGATTGATGGATAAATCCCAAGGGAAGATGGTGATTTTTCAGCATGAATGACAAAATTTTCTGGACAAAGTATAATGCGCCTAAAGCCCATCAAACAAAAGTGGGGCCCAAAATTTGTGCCCAATGAAGCTCAAATTTTTACTGTATAAAGATAAAAAATATTGGTAACATTTCATTCAACTGTTTCTAGAGATAATTATGAAGTTTTCATGGAGATAAATGGATCCCAAGTTGATATTTAAATGGTGGGCCAGATTTGAAAGCCCATAAATTCATCCCACTCGATCGATCATAACATCCAAATGGATAGTACAATTTTCCTGAAATTTTTACAGATTTTATAGGAGATATGGAAGAATATATATTCATTATATGACCACTTTTGATTCAGCCATCTTTTGTTACAAATTTACATGTCAACAAGGGGTAAATCTGGACGATTTTTTGGGTCAACTTCGAAACGTCAAATTTCCCTTGATTTTCTCACCCTTCTTTTTACTCTCTCAATTAATGGGGAAGGAATTTATTGATTTTGGTTCTAACTAAGGATAAAAATATGTCTATATAATTATTTTTTGGTGAAGGGAATTATGATCCATGTTTTTCCTTTCTATCGATGTTTTTTACTTTCATTTGTAATTTCTCGCTTTCATTTTGTAATCGGATCGTCAATTTTTCTCATGTAAGTTTTTCATTCAACATCGATTATTAATAAAATTTCTTCTTCATATTCTATTATTTTGTTATTTTCAATATCACATTGATACCATTAAATCAAGGTGTAAACTTATTCACACTAGCACTTGTGGATTTTATCACACAACGATGGAGTGATCGTAATTCAGTTTTTCTTATTCTTCTTCAATTCCACCCTCATGAGTATACTGTTGGGATTTTTGATTTAAAATTTAAATAATGAGGAGAGATAAAATTATTAATGGAGGTATTTTCTCAACATTAATGGAGGATTTTCTCCCAATATTAATGAAGAGTTATTCCCAATATTAATTGATGAAATAATGAATTTTGACCGCATTGATTTGAGTTATGGGTTGGGTGTCTATATAACAGGATGCGGTAACATGTTTTGGGAGGAAGAGTCAGCAAGATGTAGCTAGTGCAAGAGAAAATGATGAATGGGTTTCCGCATTTTCGGTAACTGGTGCCAAGCAAAGATAGTGATTATGTCAGCGATGGTGTGTCGGCGGTGATGATTAAAGACAGTGATGATGACGGTGCCTTGTATCGAAATTCCTCTTAGTTGTGGAGATCAAGAGGCATGTCCTGGTTGTGATGATCGGCGGTACAAAAAAAATGGTACGTTTATGGGTGTCAGTGTGTTGAGTGAGAAATCATTTGGGTGCGTTGAAAAAGGCATTTGAGTGTGATGTTAAAAATCCTTCGGGTGATGTAAAATTCCTTAGGGTGATAAAATTCCTTCGAGTGATAAAAGGCATTTAGGTGAAATATTCTCTTCTATGTTTCTGAAATAACTTTTGTTGTGGCTCTGGGCTCCGAGCCCTAAAAGTGGTATGAAAGGGAGGTTGAAGTGCTTGGTTGTAGAACACGGTGGAAAGCATCTGGTAGAGCAGCTTATAAAGGACTCGAATGTCATTGGAAAATGATGGCAGTATCAGTGGTGTTGCTGGAATATCGAAAGTCTTCTTGGCCGCAGGTGTCATGCGGCGTGTTTCGTTTATTGGGTGACATTCGTAGCTCAGTGAAGCTGGCTATCAAATTGGCCTAGATGGTGGAGATGAATGTTGAGTATTTGGATTTTAAATCAAGGTGGAGATTGTTGGGATTTTTTATTTAAAATTTAAATAATGAGAAGAGAGAAAATTGTTAATGGAGGAATTTTCTCAACATTAATGGAGGATTTTCTCCCAATATTAATGAAGAGTTATTCCCAATATTAATTGATGGAATAATGAATTTTGACCACATTAATTGGAGATATGGGATGGGTGTCATATAAGAGGATGTGGTAGCATGTTTTGGGAGGAAGAGTCAGCAAGATGTAGCCAGTACAAGAGAGAATGACGAAGGGGTTGTTGCGTTTGTGGTAACTGATGCCAAGAGAAGACGGTGATTATGTCAATGATGGTGTGTTAGCGGAGATTATTGAAGATGGAAATGATGATGGTGCCATGTATCAAAAGTCCTCTTGGTTGCAGAGATCAAGCGGCGTGTCCCGGTTGTGATGATCAGCGGTACAACAAAAATGGTACGTTTATGGGTGTTATTGTGTTCAGTGAAGAATCCTTTGGGTGCGTTGAAAAGGGTCTTTGAGTGTGATGTTAAAAATCCCTCGAGTGATGTAAAATTCCTTCAGGTGATAAAATGTCTTCAGGTGATAAAAGGCCTTCAAGTGAAATCTTCTCTTTTGTGTTTCTGCAACGACTTCTGCTATGGCGCCAGGCTCTGACCCCCAACATATACTACCTGCTTCCAATGATATAATATCATCAATGGAGGTCTAACCCTCTATTGGGTTGATCCAAGGGAGTAGTAAGGGGGTGGATGGGATTTTATTTCTCATTTTAATAATTCTTAATCAATTCTATTTTTGATATTTTCATTCAACGATGTACCTTCTCCTTTAAACTCGCTAATTTTAACGATACACATCCCAAGTGCTAAAAAGATCCTATGCCTGGAGTTCTCATCAATATGATACTCAGTGTATAGGTTATTATCCTTTGGATAGTGAAGACTCAAAATTATGTGATTGATTTAGGAAGTTCATATTTGGTTGAAGAAAATGCTCGAATTCAAGACTTTGAAATAATTTAAAAAGAAATTCATCCAATCCACCTCATGTGATTATGAAGGACCAACTCGTTCTTTTTAAATTGAATTCAATTAAATCTTTAAAAATCTCATTTAATAACCCTATCAATTCAAACCCAAGTTGGAAACTTCATAGTTAAATCACCTCCATAGAATGTTTGTTTCTTTAGGTTTCTTCTTTGGTCTCTGAGGATTCGATAACCCATGTTGTGCTACAATCGACCACTTACACCATAAAACTTGGGTAAATTTGGGTACAACCACTGACGAAATACCATTATGAGTTACGGTTTGTCTGGGATGCCCGTAAATGCATTTTCGGTGTTTCAAAACACTAAAACATGCCTGTAATGATCAAAATCATAGAAAATGACCTCAGATTGACATGAAGTAATGTGAGAATCACCATTGAATCATTTGTGATGTGTATGCATAGACAACACGTCCATATGTCGTGCAGTGTACTCCGGATGACTTAATAAACAGTTTTTAAAGATACCAAAGTCTTTAAAAACATATGTTAGGGGGTCAAAATATAAATACGACGTCAGATGGCTATGAAATCATAGGAAAACAACCATATATTGATTTGTGAAATGTAGGAACCGAAGACATGTCGTTCTGAGTTATGGTTTTCTAAGGATGCTTATAAACACACTTTCAGTGTTTTAAAACACTAAAGCGTGCATGTAGTAGTCAAAACCATAGAAAACAACCTCATATTAACATGAAATCATGGGAAAAAGCACCATTAAATTATTTGTGATGTGTACGCATAGACAACACATCCATTCGGTGTGTGGTGTGCTCTGAATGTCTCAATAAGCAGTTTTTAAAGATTCCAAAGTCTTTAAAAATGTGTGTTAGGGGGTTAAAACTATGCAAACGACGTTGGATGGTTGTGAAATCATAGAAAAATGATTGTAGATTGATTTTTGAAATGTAGGAACTAATAAAACATCATTACAAGTTACAATTTGTTCGGGATTCCCGTAAACGCGTATTCAGTGTTTTAAAACACTAAAACGTGCATGTAACAGTCAAAATCATATAAAATGACATCATAATGACATGAAATCGTGTGATAAGCACCGTTGAATTATTTTTTATGTATACATGTAGAAAATAGGTCCATCCAACATGTGGTGTGCTCCGAATGACTCAATAAGCAGCTTTTAAATATACCAAAATCTTTAAAAACATGTGTCAAATGATCAAAATTACGCAAATGATGTTGGATGGTTGTGAAATCATAGGACAACGAGCATATTTTTATTTGTGAAATGTGGGAAGATATGACACATTGTTCAGAGTTATGGTTTGTTAGGAGTGTCCATAAACACGTTTTTGGTGTTTTAAAACACTGAAATGTGTGTGTAATGCTCAAAACCATAGAAAACGACCTCAAATTGATGTGAAATCGTGAGACACCCACCATTGAATTATTTGTGATGTGTACACACACACAACGTGTTCATCCAATGTGCGATGTGCCACAAATGACTCAATAAGTAGTTTTTAAATATACTTAAGTCTTTAAAAACGTGTGTCAAGGGGGTCAAAACTACGCAAACGACGTCAGATGGGTGTGAAATCGTAGGATAGTGAGCATAGATTAGTTTTTGAAAAGTAAGAAATTATGACACGTCATTCGAGTTAAGGTTTGCCTGGGATATTTGCAAATGCGCTTTCAGTGTTTTAAAACACTAAAACATCGGTGTAATAGTCAAAATCAAACCAAACAACCCCAAATTGATGTGAAATCATGGGAAACCCACCGTTGAATTATTTTTGATGTGCACGCGCAAACAATACATTCATCCGACATGTGGTGTGCTTTGAATGACTCAATAAGCAGTTTTAAAAGATACAAAGTCTTTAAAAACGAGTATCATGGGGGTCAAAACTACGCAAACGATGTCGAATGATTGTGAAATCATAAGATAACAACTGTAGATTGATTTTTGAAATGTAGGAACTAACGACACGCCATTCTGGATTATGGTTTGTCGGATGCCCGCAAACGCATTTCCAGTATTTTAAAACACTAAAATGTGTATGTGACGGTTAAAACCGTAGTAAACGACATCAGATTGATGTGAAATCATAGGACAACTACCGTTGAATTTATTTTGAAATATAAAACATGTTGTCATATCAAAGTCTTTAAATTGTGTTTATTAAGTAAATGTCAAGCACACTGCACGTCGATTTAAAAATTGATTAGATTGTTATATATTTATTCATTTTCAGTTCCAAGTGTTGAATCATATCTTAAATATGTAAGTTTGTGTTTTCAAAGTGCGATGCATGATGGGTTATTTGATTTATGTTAAAATGTCTTATATTTGATTAACAAAATAACAAATGTTGTGGGTAACATTTTGAATATATTATGTGTCTGTTCTCTTTCGCATTTCATTTCTTAAATGTTTTGGTTTTTATTGTGGATTATAGATGTCAGTTTAGGTAGGATCATGACCATTCTGATCCACAACATTTTTTAGAAAGAAGTCGGGAGGGTACTTAGTTTCTATGATATGTTTAAATATTATTAGTGATTCTACTGTAATTCTGATTTATTATGTTCACTTCTATTTTTTATCTTCTTTTTTGTTGTAATTGATGGCATGATCTAGAGGTAGATGGATGTAGCAAAGATCGTGGGATGGGCGTATATTGGTCATGAGGTGTTATTGTTGGTGGGCATATTTTATATGTATATACTGATGACTGAGGTTATAGGTTGAGTGAGGTTACGAGTTTAGTGAGGTTATAGTGACTGAGGTTGTATATATATGACTGTGGATGTATGATGAGTTTATTGTGACTTTATGTTTTAGTTTATTGTATGTCAGATATTATATATTTATATTTTTGTATTAAATATTTTAAAAAAATAAAAAAAATTAGAAATATATTTAATGGCGGTTTATAATAACCACCGCTAAATATATCTGTATGAATTTATTTAGCAGCGGTTATCATTAACCGCTGCAAAACATAATTGTCGTTAATGAAGGTAGTGACAGTTATGTTCATTTTCTCTATTTTAGTTTAGGTTGATTTTTTTTAAAAACACCGCTAAATGAAATCAAAACTGGCGTTAAAGCTCCAAAAACAACACAAATGATTGTCGATCATAAAATATGTGGCAGTTTTCGTAACCGCTGCTAAACGATGTAGTGGCGGTTTAAACTGCCATTAGTAGCAAAAAAACACTGCTAATACCTCTGTTTTTTGTAGTGACTTAAAAAAGGCTTTGTATTTCAATGGCCTTTGGCCCACTTTAATCAGGCCATTTGTGTTATTTATATATAATAAAATAGGCTCACTAAGTGTTTGTCAATCTTTGTGAGAGCGGTTGAGGCTTGACCCACCGGGGGGGCTTGGGTGTGCGTGTTTGATGTCTCTAATCCCATCTACCTAATATAAATATTATATATATTTATATAATTATTAATTATTAATATTTATATAAAAATACTTATTAACATAAGTGTTTTTAATATTAGTAATTAATTTTAGTTTATTTTATATAGAATTTATAATATATGATTTTTATATAATTGGATATACGCACTTGTTACAAACAAGTCATTGAGTTCTTGAAACATGAACACACACACATATTTATATGTGAATTTTTTTTATGTATAATACTATTAACATTATATACATTTATATAATAAATAATTATTAATATTTATATAACAATATCAATTAATATGAGAATTCTTATGTATTAGTAATTAATTTTAGTTTATTTTATATAGAAATTACAAGAAAATTATTGTTATATGCATTGTACTTAGTTGGATATACACATATGTGTGTTGAGTTCAAGTGCACGCACATCCTTAGGTTCTTTTGACACGCGCGTGCACACACACACTCATATTTATATGTGAATAAAGTGACCATATATGTAAATCAATAATTGAAAAAAATGTAACTTCAAATCTAATAATTTGTAAAGTGAATTTATATTTATATTACTAAAACTATTGATTAATATTTATATTTTAATAATGTGTTAAATTTTTTTGTATGTATACATATAATTATTTATGAAACATTTATTAATATATATATATATATATATATATATAAGTATACATTTTTATAATAATAAATAATTATTCATTTATATAATTAATAAAACATTTAAATATTATTAAAAATATTTAAATACATTTATTGTTGATATTATATATATATATAATTAATATTACATTTATATAATTAGTAATTTATTGTAAATCTTTTTTATATAAAGTTAGTTTTTAATATTTATTCGTTTTTAATATTATTTAAATTTATATAATTGATATTATTTAAATTTTATCATTATTCAAAGTCCTTCCAAGTTTGGTTAGGCAATGATCACATTAATTAGGTGGTATAATAAGATACGGTTTTACTGACTTTTATGGTTGACGTTCCATTTTCGCTTCCCCAAAAATGCCGGCTTTGAAAATATTCAATATTAAATAAATAAAATAAATGAAATCGTGTATATTTATGTAAATTGTAGAAACATTAATTGCTCACAGAGTGATGTGATGCGTCAATCGTGACCATTTTAGGATCATCATCTTTGTAAGCTTATTTTCCTTTATTCATTGAATCGGGAAATAAAAAATGATGTATTTCTCAAATGTAAATTAAAAAACAAAACAATGAGAAATGTATTATTTATGAACGTTAAAAAAAAAAGCAGCGAAAACATTAAAAAATAATAATGAGAAAGTCCGTCGATTCTAAGTACATTTATATATTACATTTATATCAATGTAAGATGGGTGTGTATATATATTATAAAATAAATATATACAAATGATATTTATGTAAAATATACTATATTTATAATGTTGGATTTTTAATGTTTTAAAAATATTTAAAATGGTTTTTATTTTGGTTTTTAAATGAGGAATACTTTTTGGAATCTCAACATAAAAAGTGGGTTGGATTGGGTTATACTTTATAGGGGTATCATTATTTAAAATGATAAATTGTGTAGTAAAAATCCAGTGGGGAGGGGATGCACCGCTTGCGTATGCGCGTGCGCATGCATGATCTCCCAATATGTTCACCAAATTCTAAGGGAGGGGATGACCCATCCAACGACAATACAAAAAATAAATAAAAAAGTTGCAATTCAATACAGTTTTCAAAATCACCGCTAAATATTCCGTCAATATTTTTGAGGCCGCTAAATCAAGTTGTTTACAAAAATCATTATTTTTAGCGGTGATTTAAATAATTAATAATTATTTATTATTTATTATTAATTATTACTGTTTATTATTTATAATCATTTGTTATTTATTATTTACATTTTTTAATTATTATGTGTTAATTATTCATTATTTATAATTATTAGTTAATAATTACTTCAGACTTAAATTATTTATAGGATAAGTTGAAAAGCAGATTTCAATATCAAATGGGTATAACTTTTGATTCAAATACACGTTTTAGCCCCACAATCAGTCAAATCAAAGCTTATGAAATGAACTACAATTAAATAAGATGATAATTTTGTAATAATTAATAGAATATAATCTATTATTGTTCTAAGAGAAGTTGAAAATTGAACTTCAATTTCAAACGACAATAACTTTTGATGTGAGTGTTTGTTTGGGCTATACCACACATCAAATCAGAATCCGTGATTAGATCTTTACCTTAGTTATTGAGGGAGAATCCGTCACTTTTTTTGTGGTAAAAAATGGTTCAGAATGCCTCTAAAACTATTTTTTTCGAATCACATGATTTTTGAACATTTGATGTGATTTAAGCTTCAAATGTCGTGGATGAGGGTCAAGCTGTGGATTCTCATAATGAGAAGGATGGTTCATCGGACATGGATGATCAAGGTGATGATTGACAAACTCCAAAACAATGGAGGCGAGGCAGGCACCCGAGAGCGAATGGCGGCTCACGAGGAAGGGGTGGTAGACACAAAAAAGAAGATTGTGCAGGCTTGCCTATTGTTTTGTGGTGGTGACATGCGTGCCACTTTTTTATATTGTTACTCTATCTTTTCTCTGTATGTGTACTTTCTTTTAAATAAATTTCCCGGGGTCATGGGTTTTAATCCATGGTCTGCACTGTTCTTAGTAAGATGTGATTTCAGTTTCGTTTAAAAGTGTCTTCATATGCTTGTTGAGGTGTCTATGATTTTATTTCTTGCATTTACATTCCTATTGATCCGAGGATGTTGCAATTGTTATGATTCTTCCTCTTTTCACTTCTACATAAATGAATTTTAACAACACTAGAAAAAGATATTAACACTGTTAAAAAAGAGCTGATAAAGGCTCCTTTATTTACATATATTGTAATGGATCGTACATCTACAATCCATTATTTTGTGAAAATATGGTGTTTGTGGTGTTCTGGGAGGTCAAGGTGACTTATTTCTAACACTTCGCAAAATTTCCAGTTCTGTGAACAGTGTTTCCAGTTCTGTGAACAGTGTTTCCAGTTCTGTGAACAACGTCATCGGTAGGTCATCTATCAATAGGTTGAACCGTGTTTCCAGGATGGTAGGTCATATATCATTAGGTCATCTATCGATAGATTGAACAATGTTTCTAGGATGATAGCTCATCTATCGGTAGGTCATCTATCGGTGGGTGTATAGTGTTTCTAGATCGACCGGTGAACAGTGTTTCTAGCATCCTATAGTTTCGCCCCTTTAACGTAAAACACATTCAAAGCTTTGTTTTAAGGGATTTACGGCCGATTCAAAGCCCATAACTTCTATCTAAATTTTCCTAAGGGTCCCGATGCCTTTACTCGGTCAAACGACGTAGTCTTGACTAGATCCAACTTTAATGGAAAATCTAAACTGCATCTAAACCGCTGCTCCGTTTAGATTTTCAAAAGAGCCGAGATACCTTCCGTCCTTATTCTTCCTTCTCCTTTCTCTTGGTGTGAGGCGCCCTAAACCTTTGTTCCCGAGTTGTGTGATTGTGTTATCCTTGGATCGTTTTCCCTTGGAGTTTTTCCTATTGCATGTGCACCCCCTGTTTTGGTGCAACCAGGAAGTGTCGATCCTTCTTCAATATAAGCTATGTTCTACCTCCATTCTTCTAGGTTCCTTGATCTATTTCCTCCCGTTTCTCATTGCCATGTGATGACATGTGATCTCCATGCTTCTAATGAACCTTTCTTGGGTGTTGGTTGATGCAGTTGTGTCGTGACGTCCTCAGGTGGATGCAGTTGTTGTGGGAGAGGTGATCGTGATCTATTGTGTTGGCCCGTTCTCGTGCAAAGAACGTCAGAAACCTTTTGAGGTAGGATATTCTTGGCTTCTCTATTCTTTTTATGTGCAGTCGTAGAGTTAGCATGTTTTATCCAACTGGATCACAATAAAGTTGACATAATAAATATTTTAACCAGATTAAAAAATTGCTATCAATTGCCTAACGATGTTGCTGCCTCTTGATTTTCTAGATAGTGCGATATCTATGTTTTTCTTGTTTATCATGTCATTCTTAATGGAAATTGGTAAAGAACGTAAAGCTATGATTAATTGTAAATTAATTGGCCAAAGATAAACAAGCATGTTTAATGAATCTAGTTGTTCTTGTGTTTTGATGACAATCAAATGGATGCAGTTAAGCATGTTGAAATGAATCGGTTAATTCAATATGGAATAAAGAATCAGTTGTGTGATAAATATAATGCCTTGTAGGGTTCTGAGTTATCCACTTGCTTGTAAAGGCCAAGCGCCTTATACTTTGGAGTCGTGAGTGCTCGTTGTGTGTGAAGGCTGAATGCATTGTTTAGGGCCAAGAGTCCAGTTGCTATGTTATTTGTTTCCTGCTGCTTGTGTTGTGGTGTGCGCCTGGGATAACTGAGCCTGGAAGGTTGTTGTGGTACATGGGGTAGGGAGACCCGGTAGTTGTGGCATCAGTTGACGCCTAGAGTGGCAAGATGCATCAGTTTATGCATATGAGTGTCAGAGAGGACATCAGAGACGATGGAACGCGTTGAAGTTGGGCTTACCCGTTGTTTTGAAAGTGGATGCTTGTTGAATCTATTGTTTATTTATCTGCTTTACTTTCCCCACTGCTTGAGACAGTTGGTTTTGTTTACTCTCCTTCCAAAAGAGTCGAAGACGTGCATGGTATGCCACATGTTTTTTGTGTTTAGCTTCTCAAAGATGGACGAGTCTATGCTCCTACTATAGGTGGCAAAGACTCGACGGGCAGCTCACCTACTCACCATGTTGATCCCCTTGTGTTTAGTAGCTTATAATGCTTTCTTAGAATACATGTAATTATGGAAAGGTGATAATGATTTTAATAAATGATTGAATAAATGATGTTCAACCCGTGGGGATGGTGATTGCTAGGATGCAATGCTGAGGTTATACTTCTGAGGAACTATGGACTCGGTTTGGTTATGCCTGGAGGGCATGAATCTTGGTTGGAATGATAATTAAATGTAATGTGGAATTGATAACGGTTAATTTACAAATAATTAATTAATGTAAATTGTAACTGATAAAAAGGGATAAAGTAACTTAACATAGCTCTTTGAATGGTTTTGTGCTTATAAGATATCTAGTCTTAGCAATGGCAGCCGAGAGTCCGAGAGATGTTAGCTGCAGTTGAGTCTAAGACTAGGTTTTTACCATAGTGTGGTTGTGAGCTATATTATACCATGTACCTTTTGTGTTTCTATATGCTACTCCACCTTTTCGATTAGGGCAACTGACACCCTGGGGATTCTGAGCCCTTGGGGGGTGTTTTCCCCAACATCCTGGTGGGAGGATGGATGGCTGACTACCCCCTTTAGCCCCACTCTCTTCTCTTGACAGTTACTTGTGTTGGTATGCACGACATTTAGTTTTCCCAATATATGTGTGTAGAAGGTTTTAATGGATTGTGGTTATTTCACACACATATATTCTGGATATAGTTTCCTAAGGACTACTATAGGTATAACATATATAGATTGTGATGGATTGAAGATTCTTACTCGGTGTATGGGTTGTGATGGCTTGAGGTATAATACCCGATGTATGATACACATTATGCGAGCTGTGGTGGCTCCCGAAAGCTACTTGGTTACTTTGGTTACGTGGACGTGATGATGTGATGCACATGGTGCATGTTGACACATGAGGTGCGTGTTGTGGTGCTTCACCCAAGTGTCTACAAGCAAGCCTTTTTTGAGAGAGATGCTCATGATGTGCGATGTTGGGGAAAAGTGGAAAACTAGTGGGGAAGTGGTAGTGGGGTAACCTTGATATTATTTATTATATTATATACTTTTTTATGTGATACTTGGTGAGAGTAGCCACGGTGAGGCTAAAAACATAGTATATCTGTTTAGGTGATGAGTTAGTTTCGCTTATTGTTCACTGTGCTTTAGCATGCTTTCTTTACTTTTAAATGAGAGGATCCAGGGAGGATCCTACTGTGTATACTGTTATACTCACCCTATATTATATAAATTGTTTTTCAGGTCACTTGGAGCAGGTTGGAGATCAAGCTAGTTACTACTAGCTTGGGGTTGCAGGAGCTGTTCAGGCTTCGTGGTCGCTGCTGTTTTACTTTCTTTTGGTACTTATAGTTTTTCCCTTTCAGTTGTAGTAGTCTTTGAATTAAATTACATATATGTACTTAAGATTTATTTTATATTGTAGTTTGATTAGGAGTTGATTGGTATCTATCTTATCTTTATCTTCTGCATGTTTTCTCTTAGAGGGTAATGCCTCCCATATGTGTGTTTACTATACCCTCGATGCTAGTCGCCAACCTGGGGCCTACTAGAGGCAGGGCTCATGGGTCATTATCTATCTTCTCACATTCCTAGTCCAAGAGGGGTATACTTTGTGGGGAGGGGGTCGTGATAAACTGGTATTAGAGGTCTGGTTGATGGATAAGATGGAGTTTGGAGTTAGGCACATGTGAGGTTGCATGGGTTGGTAGGGAAATGGTGTCAGTCAAGATCAAAAAGTGTTCTAAACACTAGAGACCAGCTGAGACACAAGTATTTAGGCCCCCCTGTGATCCGATTCACAAACCTTTAAGTTTATAGTGGCTACTAAACGAGGTGATACTGGTTGCAGGGTAGAGACCTAGGAAAATATCATGCATCATTCTTATTTGTGTCTATGTTTGAATGGGTAGAACTTGGGATGGGTTAACCTAAAATGAATAAAATAAAACAATTAATTAATGTTAAAGTCTTCCATATTCTAGGTTTAGGATCTCTAACAATTTTTCCTTTTATAAGTATGGCTCTAGGTCAACATCCTCGTCAGGTTCGCACAGAATATTCCCAGTAGGTTGCACCAGCAGATTGCCACAAAGTAGAGTTTGATGACGATAAAACTTAGAGGAGGACACTCCGAGAGTTTCAGAGCCAGAGTCTGCAGAAGTACGAGGGATTCGTTTCAGATGCAGTCATGAAAGACTGATTGGAGGAGGTTGAGATAGCTTTCAGTTCAATCCGTGCTTGAAAGGATCATTGAGTGTATTTGGTTGTGACAATGCTACGTGGGGCAATGAGGTAGTGGTTGTTCTTATTCCTTGGGGATCGTGAGGAGTCGACAATCATGTGGGAGGAGTTCTGAGACCATTTCAGAGTCGAGTTTCTTTCTTCGACCGCAAAGGGGGCCAGTTTCTAGGAGTTTCTTACCCTTTGATAGGGGACCTCCACTGTGAGAGAGATTGGAATCCATTTCAAGAACCTTTTACGATATGATTCGGACCTGTTTCCAGATGAGAAGGCCAGGCCGAGGCATTTTGAGGAGGCTTTGTATCCATAGATCCAGCACCAGGTGTAGCGGTCTGGAATTACTTCCAGTGGACTATAATTGATACCTATCAGGGCACTCCATGGGCGGCTACACCCCCTGGGCGGGACACACCACCATCCCCCGTGGCAGCCATTTCCTCATGAAGCCCTTGGGCGGAGAGCCATGCTTCGTCCAACGCTCACATGTGAGAGTTCCCAAGGATCGGATACATTCCTACCTCCTTTGCCTCTGATACCAACTGTAGAGACCCGTATCTTGACGTACATGGACATTACATTACATTTGCAGAATACTTAGTACATAACGAAAACACACACACAAGGATCGTAATAGTTTAGTGTCTTTGGAAACTCGGAACGTAATCTTCTAATCGTGGTGAAAGATCTTCAATATCTCCCATAAAGATCTTCCCCTTTTTTTTTACCTAAAACCATTCTTTATATCCTGGGGAAAAGAAAACAAAAAAGGGTGATCTCAATTGCTCAGTAAGGGTATACAAAAGAAATAAAAATCATATCATATCTTTTTGAAAATCATAACCTGCAAAAGAGATCATAATATCTTAACATGGAACAAATCATAGAAGTGAAAAATGAGATCACCATAATCATAACATGAAACTTGAAACTTTGTGGCATGCACACATAATCATGGAAAATCATTTATTGTTAGTCATGACTCTTTGCCAAGACTATCTTAGTGGACAAAGTCCCTTTCTGAATCGAGTAACCCTCGTTTCAGTCCTGTTTCACTGAACCGGTATAACCTACCATTCCAGCCATGTCTATCTCATGAGATATAAAATCTTTACCCAATGCATTGGAGGGAGATATAGGTCCCACCCATCTTATAATGAATCCTTTCTTATGTGTGCCACATAATCTTAAACCATACATCATAACGTAACCCATGTAATAAAAATGGGATTCTTAAACAACATGACATCATAAAACAATTCATATAAGATAAAGGAATTCATAAAAATGTTTTCATCACAATATAATCAAATCCATGTAATAATAGGGATAAAAAACAGAACCCTTTTATTATCTTAGATGGAAAATAATTTTGATAAAATACTTGAACTCCATTCTTGAGGAAAATATCCTTTCTTTTTCAAAAACATTTTTCCTTTCATAACATGTCATACAACTTTAAAATAAAAGAAGTTGATTAAAAATAAACTTAAAAACTTGTAAAGGAAGCTTCTTGGAAATAATGTTTTAAAAATCCATTCATGCTGTATAAGTAAAAAAAAACATTCTTCGTACTTTTGTCGGAAAAGTCAAAAAGTACCTCGTACGAAAAAATGACAAAAGATTCCTTTCATATTCTTTACTAAAAACTCATCGAAGGGTAAAATTGGATTTAAACTATTTTAAGTGGATGGAAACAATATTACATATTGAGGAAAAATGGATGTGGATGATAAAATACACCCCAGTAAATACTTACGAATAAACAATCTCGGATAAAAATGAGATTGTGATATTTCCCTTACCTTAGGTCCGACTTGCTTTGTAAGTGTCCGAACCTCCTGTATAATGATTTAAATCATGTTATTGACTTATTGCAGAATCATATTCATTGTTATGATATCATATATGGTTCACTTATGACATTATATTACCCGTTCTTTTGTAAATTCCATGTTAAAGAAGCGTTTTGGGTAAAATCGTTTCATTTATCCTAGGTGTTTTGACTTGTTGTTCTTGACATCATTATTACTTATATCATGATTTACTTACTTCCAGAATATAAAATATGATTTATATATCATATATATTCAGTATATATATATATATAATAGATAGATAAATAAAATTAAAAACACCGTTCATGGAGACGGTAGTCCGTACGTACGCATGAACGCTGTTTTACTTTCCTTATTGTCTTGAAATGGAAGTAAGTAGATGACATACATATATATATATATATATATATATACATAAATCCAGTAGCTTTATAATGTCATATATTTCATTATTATTTCTTATATATACTTTATAATCATTCTTAAATGATTAACATGGAGAATGAATCTCATCGCGTCGTGGAGACGGTAGTCCGTACGTACGCACGAGCGATGATATCATTTCCATAAATATTGAACTGAATTGGAGTGGATTATAAAATATATCAGAATCAATATGATGTTTTAATAACTATGTATAGTTATTCTTTACACCATTATACCCATCCATGTAAGGTGGTGGTGGAAAATAGATTACACCACGGCGTGGAGACGGTATTCCGTACGTACGCACGCGCGGTGATTTCTTTTTCCGTAGGATGGATAGATGGTGAAATAGGGTTGTTTCATACTTATAATAACATATCAGTATATGAGTGATACTGATGTTATTACTTCATAATGAAACAACCTAAGAAGAATAAGTGGAAGAAGAAATAAAGATGAAAGAATTGGTAACGGTAATTACCTCTTCTTTGAAGCGCCTCTTTGAGACCTCCTCTTAGGGCACTAAAATTGGTCTTTGAGGAAGAACAGAACCTCTAGGATGTTGCTAGGGAAGTGGAGAAGATATTTTGGCAGGGGTTGGCCGAGCTTGAGTGCTCAAATTTGTGTGAGGAGGAGGGGGATGAGGTGTCCTTTTATAGGGGAGGAGAGGGGCACCTTAGGAATTCTTAAAAATATTAATTTATAATAAATCTAACCCCACTTAAAAACCTCCAAAAATGACTCATATTCGAAGATTAGATGAGATAGGGTTGTAATCTCATCAACCAATCAAATTTAGACATTTTTGGATATTATTTTAAACCTTATCAATTAGATTTAACTCTAAGTTAAATAATTTAACTTTTACCGTGTCTTTTTGTTTTCTTTCACTATATGGTTAATACACTTACTATAACATGCCAAACGAACCCCAAATTGTTTATTATTAATATATATATCCTTATCTAAGTCATTTGTCCAAACCTTATATTTTTAGGAATAAAATAACAATTAGTAATATAATATTTGATTTAAAAACTATTTTGTGTCAATTTTGACACTATTTGATATATGATTTTTGTGAAAGTCATAACAGAATTAAATGTTCGAACCAAGTTGATTAAATCAACATTAATATATCATAGTAACCTAGAAAATTAGTGTAATTCATAAAAAATCTCAAATTACATTTATTTTGGTGTTTATAACATCAATTATGTCAATATTTCATTAATAAGATAGTTACTGCATCATCGTTGTGTCATAAATAAATTAAATTATTTAATGTATAAAAATTATAAATAAAATACCATTATGTAGGAAATCTTTTTATCTTTCTAATGAATATTTATAGTCTAATTTATCTTATGTATAACCCCATATTAAAAATGATTTACTTATTAAACTTTGATTTTAACTATTTTAACCCTTCTTTAAATCAATTAATAATAAATGTCCTAATCTAATCCAAGTGGGCCTAAATGGTCATATTTTATTCCTAAGTTTATTTTTGGTCGAATTAAACTTGTCCAATGGAATTAGGACATGTGTTAGGGTAATAGTAATATCATATTTACCCTTAGTTACCCTATTTACTATTAACCGTAGTAAAAAAAAGTAAAAAGTTACTATTCACCAAAAAATTATTTTTATCTCATTGAACCACATTTTACTTACTGATATCAACCGTGTCTGTCGGATTTTCGAAATTCCATTCACAGAAGCGGTAAAATTAAGTTTTATGCAAAATTCAGTTTTTTTAACTACCACTTAGTAGTTTCACTATTCATCAAAAATTGAAGGTTTTCAGAAAAATGCCAAAATTTCATCCTAAGCTATATTTCATATTCCGAATTCAAAAATGAAGTCTATTTTACCAAATTCATAACATAGAAGTTGCATTAATTAATTTTATAATTAAATCACGCTGTTAAAACAAATAGCGTGTTTTTAAGAAACAATATCTATCAAAAGATTGACACTTGTTTATGTCTGGTTTAAATGTGAAATTACATTCAATAACCAACATTGTATTAAATTGTAAAAATATATTCTAAATATACTTTAAAACTACTCAAATTAATAATTTATCACTATTAATTATTTCGATTAAAAAAGTTGTTTTTTAATTATAATTTAGTAATTTTCACTATTCATCAGAATATGAAAGTTATCCGAAATGTACCAAAATTTCACCTTAGGCTAAATTCGATACTCCGAATCCAAAAATGAAGTTCATTTTGAAATATAAGATTTACAGAATTTTAAAAAGTGGTTATTACTATTCATAACGGCTAGTTTTAATAATATTTTAATAGCATATCGTTGTTTAGTGAAACTCAGTATTGCGTATTACACACGCTATCGAGGAAGGTCGCGATTGCGTGTAATGCAAGGCAAGTCAAGGATGCGTGTTGTGCAAGCTCCATTTGGTGTTGCGTACAACACAAGATATTAAAATTAAAAAGAATATTTTTTATAAAATCTTGGGCTGTTACATTCTACCCCCCTTAAAATGAATTTCGCCCTCGAAATTCGTCGGGGTTATAAATGGTTTACTATTCGAAAGTTTCTTTAATAGAAACCCACATCGTAAAAAGGAATATCAAAACCAATCTTTAAGAACAAAAGTATGAAACGTAACGGTTATCCAAATAAACAAATCATTGGGTTTCCACATAGGTGAAAATATGGATATGGAAGAGAAATCTAACCATCATGTTCTGATGGAGAGTGGTAGAGAACATGGCTATGGAAAAGCCAATAATCACAAATCCATAGATTTGTGATGATATAAGGTACCATCTGATTCATCAGGTATAAGATCACTAGGACAACATTTTTGGTTTTCAAGATCATTTCCCTAAAGTTGAAAATTTGAATTAGAAGAAATACTTACTTGATTTTGGTACAATCTCACTGTTGTTTGTGAATTGAACAATTTCCACTTCATCCCTTAAAGAAATGAAGTTGAATTTGTTATTCGTGATGTGTTAGTAGATCATGTGATAGAATGATGGGTCATTCCATCTCTTTCAAACAAAATGTTAGCAAAAGTTATAAGTCCATCTTGTGGTTAGATTAATCGTATATGGTTCCAAAAATGAACTTATACTTCATATATCATACCGCTTAATAAAATAAAACTAGTTTATACTAACCAGGGACTTCCTGTAGGCCAGTGGTAGGCAATAAAGGCCAGTTGCACTTCGGTTGTGGGTTCGATTCCCACAGCCTTGTCTGAAGCGATGGGCTGTCGCCCGTCCTGCAGGTTGTCCTTTTTCTAAAACTATATTACTATAACATCCCATCAATAATATCGAAAAAACTTCTATCCTTAAACAATAATAACTTATGTCCAACATAATCCACTCTAATCTTTAGGCTTATCCATAATACTGCAGTCCACTCTCATAATATAGTGAAAATGATTACCAGAGATTTAATACTATCATTAATCCCCATATATATGTCTTGTTGGTCACATTCCAAACATTCAAAGGCCTTAATCATGTATTCTCTTGAATACCCATTGAACCATAGTGAAAACTTGAATGTAGTTAAAAGTTAACACCTTCCACATACCAAAATTCTCAAAATTGTATATACTCAAACCATGATATCACTTAGTCCTTATATCAATCATGATCTCATGAATACAATCAAACATCTCATTGTCTTATTATCCTTTCATTATGCACTTATCATCTACTTTCCAAAAGTATCTGAATAACCTTTCACGGTTACTGGTACCATTAATCATACACTTTCAAAACTTAAGGAAAGACAACAGTGTAACAATCCTTAGATGTCTCTTTATTCCATGAGATTACTTATACAACATTATACATGATAAACATGTAATCATTCCACTACATTCTTAGACCATTGAACGAGCTTCAACATTTCTTTCATCTCACATATCATTTGTAGTCTCTTCATCATCATCAACATAAATACTTCCCATTCGACCATACTGATTCTCTTCATGAGACTTTCCCTTAGGGCATTGGTTTGCATAATGCCCGTACATTCCACATTTAAAGCATTTAACCATTGTTGATGTCATAGCAATACCATTATCCTCATCCATGGTGTTAACTGAACCTTTTCCTTTGCACTTACTTGCTTTGTGTCCTTCTTTTCCACACCCAAAGCATCTTCCAGTTCCTTTGAAATATTCTCCTTGATGCCTCTTCCCACATGATTTACATAGGGGAAATTGAACTTTCTTTCCTCTATGATCATCATGAAACTCCATCTTTCTCTTATTAGCCGAGTCAGGAAACTTACCAAATTTTACTTTATTGATCATATTATGAGATTGCTGATTCGGCATAATAATGATGTTTGGACTTCCAAATCCCATTTCATTATGAAGAATATCATTCAATTGTCCATCATATCCTCCATTATTGTGAATCATCTTGTTTCCAGCCATTTTCTAAAACCCAAAAAGAATAGTGTGAGAGGCAAAAATCATAATAAAGGGGAAGTAACTTAAATATCTAACATCTTTGGTTTAATCTAATATCGTTACCATAGTTCTAGGACTATATCCTATACGTATACTTATCCTTAGGGACACCCCTATACATACCTTAGAAATATCTTTAGGGATCTCACTAACGTTTTCGCATCCTAGTTTCCAAAGGTTGACTAAACCTCCCTCTGATACCAACTGTAGCGGTCTAGAATTACTTCCAGTGGACTACAATTGATACCTATCAGGGCACTCCATGGGCGGCTACACCCCCTGGGCGGGACACACCACCATCCCCAGTGGCAGCCATTTCCTCATGAAGCCCTTGGGCGGAGAGCCATGCTTCGTCCAACGCTCACATGTGAGAGTTCCCAAGGATCGGATACATTCCTACCTCCTTTGCCTCTGATACCAACTGTAGAGACCCGTATCTTGACGTACATGGACATTACATTACATTTGCGGAATACTTAGTACATAACGAAAACACACACACAAGGATCGTAATAGTTTAGTGTCTTTGGAAACTCGGAACGTAATCTTCTAATCGTGGTGAAAGATCTTCAATATCTCCCATAAAGATATTCCCCTTTTTTTTTACCTAAAACCATTCTTTATATCCTGGGGAAAAGAAAACAAAAAAGGGTGAGCTCAATTGCTCAGTAAGGGTATACAAAAGAAATAAAAATCATATCATATCTTTTTGAAAATCATAACCTGCAAAAGAGATCATAATATCTTAACATGGAACAAATCATAGAAGTGAAAAATGAGATCACCATAATCATAACATGAAACTTGAAACTTTGTGGCATGCACACATAATCATGGAAAATCATTTCTTGTTAGTCATGACTCTTTGCCAAGACTATCTTAGTGGACAAAGTCCCTTTCTGAATCGAGTAACCCTCGTTTCAGTCCTGTTTCACTGAACCGGTATAACCTACCATTCCAGCCATGTCTATCTCATGAGATATAAAATCTTTACCCAATGCATTGGAGGGAGATATAGGTCCCACCCATCTTATAATGAATCCTTTCTTATGTGTGCCACATAATCTTAAACCATACATCATAACGTAACCCATGTAATAAAAATGGGATTCTTAAACAACATGACATCATAAAACAATTCATATAAGATAAAGGAATTCATAAAAATGTTTTCATCACAATATAATCAAATCCATGTAATAATAGGGATAAAAAACAGAACCCTTTTATTATCTTAGATGGAAAATAATTTTGATAAAATACTTGAACTCCATTCTTGAGGAAAATATCCTTTCTTTTTCAAAAACATTTTTCCTTTCATAACATGTCATACAACTTTAAAATAAAAGAAGTTGATTAAAAATAAACTTGAAAACTTGTAAAGGAAGATTCTTGTAAATAATTTTTTAAAAATCCATTCATGCTGTATAAGTAAAAAAAAAAACATTCTTCGTACTTTTGTCGGAAAAGTCAAAAAGTACCTCGTACGAAAAAATGACAAAAGATTCCTTTCATATTCTTTACTAAAAACTCATAGAAGGGTCAAATTGGATTTAAACTATTTTAAGTGGATGGAAACAATATTACATATTGAGGAAAAATGGATGTGGATGATAAAATACACCCCAGTAAATACTTACGAATAAACAATCTCGGATAAAAATGAGATTGTGATATTTCCCTTACCTTAGGTCCGACTTGCTTTGTAAGTGTCCGAACCTCCTGTATAATGATTTAAATCATGTTATTGACTTATTACAGAATCATATTCATTGTTATGATATCATATATGGTTCACTTATGACATTATATTACCCGTTCTTTTGTAAATTCCATGTTAAAGAAGCGTTTTGGGTAAAATCGTTTCATTTATCTTAGGTGTTTTGACTTGTTGTTCTTGACATCATTATTACTTATATCATGATTTAATTACTTCCAGAATATAAAATATGATTTATATATCATATATATTCAGTATATATATATATATATAATAGATAGATAAATAAAATGAAAAACACCGTTCATGGAGACGGTAGTCCGTACGTACGCATGAACGCTGTTTTACTTTCCTTATTGTCTTGAAATGGAAGTAAGTAGATGACATACATATATATATATATATATACATAAATCCAGTAGCTTTATAATGTCATATATTTCATTATTATTTCTTATATATACTTTATAATCATTCTTAAATGATTAACATGGAGAATGAATCTCATCGCGTCGTGGAGACGGTAGTCCGTACGTACGCACGAGCGATGATATCATTTCCATAAATATTGAACTGAATTGGAGTGGATTATACAATATATCAGAATCAATATGATGTTGTAATAACTATGTATAGTTATTCTTTACACCATTATACCCATCCATGTAAGGTGGTGGTGGAAAATAGATTACACCACGGCGTGGAGACGGTATTCCGTACGTACACACGCGCGGTGATTTCTTTTTCCGTAGGATGGATAGATGGTGAAATAGGGTTGTTTCATACTTATAATAACATATCAGTATATGAGTGATACTGATGTTATTACTTCATAATGAAACAACCTAAGAAGAAGAAGTGGAAGAAGAAATAAAGATGAAAGAATTGGTAACGGTAATTACCTCTTCTTTGAAGCGCCTCTTTGAGACCTCCTCTTAGGGAACTAAAATTGGTCTTTGAGGAAGACCAGAACCTATAGGATGTTTCTAGGGAAGTGGAGAAGAGATTTTGGCAGGGGTTGGCCGAGATTGAGTGCTCAAATTGGTGTGAGGAGGAGGGGGAGGAGGTGTCCTTTTATAGGGGAGGAGAGGGGCACCTTAGGAATTCTTAAAAATATTAATTTATAATAAATCTAACCCCACTTAAAAACCTACAAAAATGACTCATATTCAAAGATTAGATGAGATAGGGTTGTAATCTCATCAACCAATAAAATTTAGACATGTTTGGATATTATTTTAAACCTTATCAATTAGATTTAACTCTAAGTTAAATAATTTAACTTTTACCGTGTCTTTTTGTTTTCTTTCACTATATGGTTAATACACTTACTATAACATGCCAAACGAACCCCAAATTGTTTATTATTAATATATATATCCTTATCTAAGTCATTTGGCCGAAACTTAGATTTTTAGGAATAAAATAACAATTAGTAATATAATATTTGATTTAAAAACTATTTTGTGTCAATTTTGACACTATTTGATATATGATTTTTGTGAAAGTCATAACAGAATTAAATGTTCGAACCAAGTTGATTAAATCAACATTAATATATCATAGTAACCTATAAAATTAGTGTAATTCATAAAAAATCTCAAATTACATTTATTTTGGTGTTTATAACATCAATTATGTCAATATTTCATTAATAAGATAGTTACTGCATCATCGTTGTGTCATAAATAAATTAAATTATTTAATGTCTAAAAATTATAAATAAAATACAATTATGTAGGAAATCTTTTTATCTTTCTAATGAATATTTATAGTCGAATTTATCTTATGTATAACCCCATATTAAAAATGATTTACTTATTAAACTTTGATTTTAACTATTTTAACCCTTCTTTAAATCAATTAATAATAAATGTCCTAATCTAATCCAAGTGGGCCTAAATGGTCATATTTTATTCCTAAGTTTGTTTTTGGTCGAATTAAACTTGTCCAATGGAATTAGGACATGTGTTAGGGTAATAGTAATATCATATTTACCCTTAGTTACCCTATTTACTATTAACCGCAGTAAAAAAAAGTAAAAAGTTACTATTCACCAAAAAATTATTTTTATCTCATTGAACCACATTTTACTTACTGATATCAACCGTGTCTGTCGGATTTTCGAAATTCCATTCACAGAAGCGGTAAAATTAAGTTTTATGCAAAATTCAGTTTTTTTAACTACCACTTAGTAGTTTCACTATTCATCAAAAATTGAAGGTTTTCAGAAAAATGCCAAAATTTCATCCTAAGCTATATTTCATATTCCGAATTCAAAAATGAAGTCTATTTTACCAAATTCATAACATAGAAGTTGCATTAATTAATTTTATAATTAAATCACGCTGTTAAAACAAATAGCGTGTTTTTAAGAAACAATATCTATCAAAAGATTGACACTTGTTTATGTCTGGTTTAAATGTGAAATTACATTCAATAACCAACATTGTATTAAATTGTAAAAATATATTCTAAATATACTTTAAAATTACTCAAATTAATAATTTATCACTATTAATTATTTCGATTAAAAAAGTTGTTTTTTAATTATAATTTAGCAATTTTCACTATTCATCAGAATATGAAAGTTATCCGAAATGTACCAAAATTTCACCTTAGGCTAAATTCGATACTCCGAATCCAAAAATGAAGTTCATTTTGAAATATAAGATTTACAGAATTTTAAAAAGTGGTTATTACTATTCATAACGGCTAGTTTTAATAATATTTTAATAGCATATCGTTGTTTAGTGAAACTCAGTATTGCGTATTACACACGCTATCGAGGAAGGTCGCGATTGCGTTTAATGCAAGGCAAGTCAAGGATGCGTGTTGTGCAAGCTCCATTTGGTGTTGCGTACAACACAAGATATTAAAATTAAAAAGAATATTTTTTATAAAATCTTGGGCTGTTACACCAGGTCACCCCGTTTATGCTGAATACATATCTTGAGGTGCTGGTGAGGGAAGAGGTCATCAAGAGGAAATCATCTAGAACCAGATCATCACGAGAGGGGAGTCATCAGGATTCCTCATGAAGCAGAGTTGTGGTATGAGGTTCCTAGTTTTCAAGGAAAAGAGTTTCCATTCGGTCTAGGTTAGGTCCCAGCCCTTAATATCTCATTTCTCTAGGGGCATCAGATCTCATACCTATTCCAAGGGATCAAGTGCTTGTTTTTCTTGTGGAGGATAATGTCATCAGTAGAGAGAGTGCCCAAAATTTCTAACCAGTCAGCGTGCATCAGGTGTTCCGCTTCAGGTTCCTCCATTGAGGTAGTTTCAGCCGAGGCAGTAGCAGCAGGTTGCACCAGTTTTGGATCAATAGAGAGAAAATGTGGTAGGTAGAAGACAGCCCCGAGATGCTCCTCTTCCTCAGAGAGCATAGTGCGACTTTGGAGGTGGTCACCATCAGGGTCAGGGAGGTCGTGGATCAGGTCGTGGTCATCTTCATGCATTAGTGTTACTAGCGCCAAACGATCCAAACATCATTTGAGGTACCCTTTGCTTGTTTTCTACTTGGGTGCATGCCTTGTTTGATTCAGTAGAGACACACACCTTTATATCACCTACCATTTTCCATGCTTTGGTACTTGAGGTAGAGAGGCTTCTAGTTCCCTTGGTGTTGACTATGCTAGTTAAAGGCCAAACTGACTTGTTCGAAGTATGTAGAGACTGTGGGCTAGTGTCGGGGAAACACCGCTATTGGGGAGATTTCCTATGTTTACATATACAACCATATGATATCATCCCTAGCATGGATTGGTTTTATTCGGTATAGGATATTGTGGATTGCTTTTATAGGCAGGTGGTGTTCTTTGATGCTGATGGAGAGCCAGCGGTGTTTGTTGGTGAGTGAGACCCTCGGATGGGTCAGAGGCGTGTTCCGACCTTATCATCCTCGATGAATGAGTTTATGCTGAGTTCATCAGAGGTTTAGTAGTTGGCGTTTTCTAGGGTCATAGAATAGTACCTTGAAATCTTTCTAGAAGAGGTTGTAGCGTTACCCCTTGACAAGAGATTGAGTTCGAAATCAAACTACATCCAGGGATGTATCCTATCTCGATGTATGTGTATAGTATGGTTCCTTCTAAGTTCCAAGAGCTGTGTATACAACTCAATGGTCTATTTTAGTTTAGTTTCATTTGTCCGAGTGTGTCCCCATGGGGTGCACCAATTTTTTTCATGAATAATATTGATGAAAATTTGCGTTTGTGTGTCGATTATCATAGCTTGAACTGAGTGACAGTGAATAACCACTATCCTCTTCCGTGGATTGATGATTTATTCGATCAAATAAAGGGTGCAAGTTTGTTCACGAAGATCAATTTGTGGTTAGGATATCATCAGATTCATGTGAAGGATGATGATATCCTGAAGACTACTTTCCGTTGTCGTCATGGGTATTATGAGTTTGTTGTGATAAAATTCAGTGCGATGAATGCTCCAAATATGTTCATGGGGTTGATGAATGTTGTGTTCTGTGATTTCTTAGATAAGTTCGTGGTGGTTTTCATCGATGAAGTCCTTGTGTACTCCGCGTCTGAGGAGGAGCATGGAGAGCATCTGTGTGTTGTTTTGGGAGTTTTTCCTCATGATAAGCTGTTTGGGAATTTTTCAAGTGTGAGTTTTGGGATCGAGATTTCATGACCCATCCCAATGGGTACCATTCTGTGACTCCCCAAGCCCCCATCCAATAGGCCAGGGGCTGGTTACTAGCACCAAGTAGGTATATCACTAACATAGTAGGCATTTCCTAAGTACCTGCACACACACACATATCTCCAAGCCCACAAATGATGAAATGTAAAAAAACTCTAAAGAACAAAATGAATGCATACAACTAAACCCAACCAATGGATCACGAAAAAAAGTAAAGTGTGGAAAGTAAACTAGTCCATAATATAATACCACTAAAAGAAAGAGTCTTAAAACTATAACCAACCTGTAAGTAAGAAATAGGTACCGGGACTCCTGCTCGTAGCCGTAGGAACACCTCGGCCGGTAAGGAAGCTCACAAAGCTCGGTCTAGTCCTAGTCTACCATGGACTCTGTTAAAAGGCCACTCATCTGCATAAGACACGACACATGTGGGAAAATCCCATGTAGGGGTGAGTATAACAATACTCAGTAGTAGACCCCAGAAACCACAAAGTAATGCACAAAGTAAGGTACATTCATCTCTACACAGTATATTTCTATAGCACATATAACAAGAGAAACATCTAGATATACTCAAAACCCAAACCCATAGTCTAAAGGTAAGTCACAAAGACCTGCATACCCACACTATGGATTCAGTCTAAAGATTTCACAAAGTAATCGTCTGGGAGAACTCACTCCATGAGTCTCATAGCTCTGATGATGTTCGTCCAAGAAGTACTGTTCATCAGGAAGTGTCATGAGAGAGATAAATGCACCGATAGATCTAAAGAGAGAAGAGATACACTCATTCTAGGAGAACACACTTCTGAGTGGGAAAAGATCATGATACACGGATGAGGATTACTACCAGGGCCTTAGTGTATACCAAGAATCATCCGGATTCACCTGCTAAGTAGAGGATCGACATCCTGTAGGATTGGTCATGGTGATACCTAACTCTACCTAGGGCCAAGAATGGGTAGAGGATATCACTACGAGCCTCTCAGAGGGTCTCTAACTCTATCCAGAAATTCCTGTTGAAAGGATCATACTCATGTGGATTGAAACGATACCTGACCTTCAGGGAATGAGAAAAGGGGAACTAAACCAAATGAAACTTGTCCAAGATACAGTGGATAAGGAGATTAATCCATGTACAAGAAAGTACATGGCGTGTAGAGGTGTCACACGTCATTTCCTCTAACCTTGGGTACTACCCGTGTACAACGACCCGTGTCAAAAAGATCATTTCATGTAGAAAATCTATACACAGTGTGTAGAAGAGTAACATGCCATGTCCTACTGTCTAATCTCCTCTCTGTGTACATTGGCCATGTGCTCGTACATGGCTTCAACCCGTGTCTTCCAACCCGTGTACCGGTACACGGGGTAACCTGTGTAACCGGCCTGGTCTGGCTGTGTGGTGGAGTACATGCCATGTACTCTAACCCGTGTTTGTTTATAGTTCAAGATACACACCGAGTCCCGTTTAAGGACCCACATTCCATGTGATAGGGGTCACATTCCGTGTCATCACTTTATGTCACCCAAAACCCTAGTCACCGCTGAGACGGCCCCACATTCCATGCTCTTCAGGATACACGCCGTGTTCATCACAAATTCCAGAAATGACGTTCTTCACTAGTGCACATCATCTCCTCCTACAATTATCGATCCAACCATTCAATCACCTCAAAACTTAAGATCCTAGGTTATCCCATCATAGCAACACTGATTCGGTAAGTTTCAGGTGTTCGATCGGTCCCGAAAACTCATCTCGATCATTCACATGAAGAATGTTTGAAGAGTGATTTCTTCTGAACCATGTAAATTCATCTGACACCATCATCATTACACCTCTTCTAGTAGGTCATGATGTCGGATCTCTGATTTGGGATCACTGCGTTGCGATACGGATGTGCAACAATCTGTCGTTCATAACCCCATGAAGAACGAAGAATGTGCGAGGTTGGAGGGGGAGGAAATTAATATAACAAACAAAAAAACAAACCCCAACCGTTTTTTGTTATGTCCTTGACACGCTCTCGTTATAAGGATCAAGAAAAACAAATCCAATATGAATCAATCTCACAAAACAAACCCATAAATCAAACCCTTCCACAAGAATGATTGAACCACGGGTCAACCTGTTCATGGGTTGATCCACATTCATCATTTAAATCCAAGAACAGGGAAAACATAATTAAAATAACAACCCCTACCTCGATTGTCGATGAAGAGTGGATTTTATACCATTATCAATGATATCCTCTGACCTTACTGCGGAACGATTCACGAGTTGATCGTTCGTCGCCATTCGTCGAGAATTCTCTAAGGGTGGCTACTCTCCAAAGATCCATAGGATTTCAAGGAGTTTTCTAGGGTTATGAGCCTAACCCTAGATCTTGGTTATTTAAAACCACAAAATGCATCGCTGCATTGTTAAAACATTTAAAATAAAATAAAATATTAATTTATTTTATTTCCTTTAAAATGTCCAAAAATTAAATTTCGCAGTCGACTCGTTCCGGTCAAAGTTAGACCTCACCTAAGGTAAAGTCACGGCTATGAACACAATGGTGTCCTTATATTTCTGATCCAAGCACCCGTTTAGAAGTTATTCCACTTTTTCAGGAAAACTGCTTGCTCGTGCTATTTAAAAGTTTAATTTATTTCAAACATTTATTCTGGGCACCCCAGGCCTCAGAATCGCACACCGTCGCAAAGCCTGATCTTGAATTAATTATATATAATATTTAACAATAATATACAAAAAATACAGAACATTACATTCTCCCCACATTAGGGCTTTACATCCCTAAAAATCCAAAATAAAGGCGACTCAAACAAATGTGGGTATTGGGCACGAATCTGAGCCTCCCGCTCCCACATGCTCTTCTGAATATTCCTATGCTGCCACCAGACACACACCAGGGGAATCAGTCACCCATGAAGGATCCTCTCTTTCTGATCCCCAATCCCTACTGGGTACTCAGCAAAGGTCGCTTCATCCTCGATGTCCAGTTCACCCCAGCCGATGACATGTGACAAATCGTGTACGTACCTCCTCAGCTACGATATGTGGAAGACATCATGTACCTGGTGAAAATACGGAAATAGATATAGGAGGTACACCACCTTGCAAACTCTGCATAGTATCTGGAAAGGTCCGATGAACCTCAGAGACAAATTTCCACACCGACCAATTCTCTATGACCCTCTTCGTGGTGAGACCTGGAGGAAGACATGGTCTTCCTCCTTGAACTCTAGAGGTCTCCAATATCTGTCAGCATAAGACTTTTTCTAGCTCTCTGTAGTCTTTATTCGCTTCTAGATGATATGAACCTTCTTCATAGTAGCTCACACCAACTCTGGATCCATGATTGCTGACTCTCCAGGGTGAGTCTAATATAGTGGTGACCGGTAGGGTCGCCTGTATAAATCCTTGAACAGTGTCATACCGATGGTGGAGTGGTAGCTGTTATTGTACAAAAACTCCACCAGTGGTAGGTGGTCCTCCCAACTACAACCAAAGTCCAAGATATAGTCCCGAAACACATCCTCTAGGACCTGAATGGTCCTCTCTGTCTGGGGATGGAGCATTGTGCTCAAGTGTAACTAGGTCCCAAATGCCTCCTGCAATCCCTTCCACAACCGGGATGTGAAACGAGCATCTCAATCTAAAACTATGGTTGAGGGGACTCCATGAGGTCTAACTAACTCCTAAACATAGAGTCATCCCAAGCTATCTACTGAATCTTGCTCCCTGATGGATAGGAAGTGGGTTGAATTGGTGATTCAATCAACAATCACCCAGATAGAATCATGTTCCCTAGATGTTTGTGGTAAACCCATCACAAAGTCTATCGATATTCCATCCCACTTCCATTCTGGCACCTCAAGGGGGTGAGTTAAAACTGCTGGAACCTGGTGCTCAACTTTCACCTACTGGCACATAAGGGATTGAGAAAAGAACCCTACTAATACCTTCTTTATCCCTACCCACCAGAAATGACGTTAGAGGTCCGGATACATTTTGACACTCCAAGATGTACCGCCAAAGGGGATGTATGAAACTCCCTCAGAAATTCCTCCTACAACACAAATGGTATAACTGTACATCCTATGAAAATTATGAATTTCTCCCCACCTTGCGAATATCCATCAGGAGCATGTCCCATGGATAACTGAGCACATAAATCCTCACAATAAACATCTCCAATATATGCCTTCCTGACTCATTACAAGAGAAAAGGGGTAACAAACATCGAATGAATGTAAGACACATCATCTCCCTCCACGAAGGATAACTATAGTGAGGCCAATTGTTCTGACGCCTCACTCAATAGCTACGAACTTGATCTCCTACTAAGAGCGTCTACCACCATGTTTCCCTTCCCAGGAGTATAAATGATGTTGAAGTCATAATCCTGGAGGAAATATAGCCATTGACTCTGCCTCAGATTCAGATCCTTCTACGAGAATATGTAATTGAGGCTCTTATGGTCAGAGTAGATGATAAACCGCTCATCCATCAGGTAGTGCCACCACATATTCCACACGAAGACTACTACTGCCAACTTAAGATCATGAGTCACATAGTTCTGCTCATGTGGTCTCAGCTAGCATGAACTATAATAAATCACCACCTATATTTTCATCAGGACATAGCCAAGATCGTTCCCTAATGCATTGTAGAAAACTATATACATGGCACCCTCCTATGGAAATCTCAATATCGGGGTGCTTGTCAAACTCTACCTCAACTACTAGAAATCCCGCTAACACTTCTCCGTCTATATGAAAGGATATCCCTTCTGGGTTAAAGTTTTCATTGGTGATGATATCTAGGAGAAATCAGGATTGAATCTCTGGTAATATCCCGCTAGCCCAAGGAAGCTCCGCACCTTTTTCACGCTCCTAGGTGGATCCCATGCTAACACTGCATCCACCTTGGTTGGGTCCACCGCTACTCCATCTACTGAGATGACATGTCCTAGAAAGTGCACCTCCTGAATCCAGAATTGGCACTTTGAGAGCTTCCCATAAATCTAGTGCTCACGAAGTACGTCTAGAACCATCCGTAGGTGTCTCGCGTTCTCCTCCTCTAACATCGAGTACACAAGGATGTCGTCGATGAATACTACTACAAACTGGTCCACGTATGGTTGGAAAATCTAGTTCATGATTCCCATGAACACTGCGGGGGTGTTCATCAAACCAAAGGGCATCACTAAGTACTCATAATGACCATAGCGGCACCTGAAATCTGTCTTCGGCATATCCTTGTCTCGTACTCATAACTGGTGGTAACCCGGTCAAAGGTCAATCTTCGAGAACCACCGTGCCCCTATCAGCTGATCGAAGAGGTCATCGATCCTCAGTAGTGGATACTTGTTCTTCACCATTATCTAGTTTAGGCACTGGTAATCCACATAAAACCTCAAACTCCCATCTGCTTTATTAGAAAACAAAACTGGGGCTTCTCAGGGTGAGATATTGGGTCTTAAGAATCCCTTCCTCTGCAAATCTTCTAACTAAACCCTCATCTCACAAAGCTCTGTGGGAGACATCCGATACGCTGGTGAGGATATCGGTGCCATCCCGGGGTGCAAGTCGATGTAGAAGTCGATCTCCCGGTGGGGAGGTAGCCTTGGAACATATTCTGGAAAGACGTCCACGTACTCTGCCACTACTGCTAGGAACTGAAAGCTCATAAGATCTACTGCTCCGAGGGTAAGGCTAGCCAACACATGAGTGATCGGCTACGCCCTCCTCTATATGATCCCATCATGTGCTGTCTAGGTCTCCTTTTCTCTGAAAAAGGAAAACCTAGTTCCATCACTGTGGACACACCTCACTCTTCACCTAAAGTAGTTAATATAATCATGGACTAAAGATAACCAATCTATACTAATAATGGCATCATGAGGCCTTGACCTTGCCACTAAGAGGTTACAATTGAAACTATCACCTCCAAGGGTAAGATCACGCTATCGACACAGATGCATGATTATTGAGTCTCCTCCTGTAGGTGTCCCCAAGAATAAGGGTTGAGTCAATGGATCTACCATAATCTAAGGTTTTGCACAATACATGTGATGAGGAAAGAATAACTAGAACCTATATTTATAAGTACAACAACTAAGGTATAAAAAACACAGATCATACCTCAAATCATTCCTAGAGTCCCTAGGTCATACACCTTGACCACATGTAGCTGCCTGAGCCCCTGCCCCCCATCTCCCTAAGCCAGGTGCGGACCTCCTGGGGGTGGTGGTGGAAGTATGTCAAAACATCTTCCACCTCCCGTAGCTCTCCCTGCTCCTCTACCACGTCCACTACCTGGCGAGTCTGCCTACTCCACTCTCTACCTCAGGCTCGGTGGGCCATAAATTGTGTCCTTGTTAGCATCTTTATGAGTTGGATAGTCTCTAGAAAGATGTCCTCTACCATCATATGAGTAGCATCACCTCTCCCTAGGCTGACTGAATCTATCCCGAGAGCCCTAGACTGCAGATCCCCTATCCCGAGACCTCCTATGACGTCTTCCACGTCCCGATCCCTATGACTGACATCAAATTCCTACTGAAAAGGTCTTTGAACCTATCTGGCTACTGTTTAATACCACTAGATGTCTCTGCTCAACCAAGAATCTCTCAACCACCAAATCTCACTCGAGCACTCAAGCATAAGTCGGAATGCATAGAGGCACAATCCTAGCTCAGATGTCCCAATGTAAACCTCACTTGAAGGTCCGAGATCTAAAGTACTGATCCCTGACCATATCCATTGAGTACTTGGTGAGGTTGGTAAACCTCGATGAATAGTCATCCACCGTCAAATTTCCCTACTAAAGCTGAAGAAACTCCTGGATACGCACTGCCCTCAACGTAACTGGAGAGAACTCCTCCCTAAAGAGTCACTCGAACTCTATCTATGAAAGAGTCTCTACATCGTTAGTTTGTGTGGTCAAACTCCACTATATTCATACTGAAACCTGAAAAAATCTTGCTCATAGGATCACCATATAGTCTGCTGGTGCCCTCACTAGATGGAAGACTCTGGTCACCACCTCAAGCCAGTCCCTAGCCACCTGAGGGTCATGCTCACCTTGGAACCTGAGGGGTCTCTGTCTCTAGAACTCATAGAGCGTTCTCAAACATCACTCCTCGTTTGCTAGTACTGAAGGTACCACGTGCTGCTCCACTGGTGGTGGCATAGCTGGTGTATCACCTGGAGGTAACGACTAGGGAACTGGCCCCTGAATCAAAGACTCTTCACTTAGGGGGTCATCCTCATGATCGAGCTACTAAATCCTAGCTGGTATGCGTCGTAAAGGCATCCTGTAAATAAACAAGATGTACCGCAATCAATGATTATATCTGGAGAGATGACTCAATAAGGACATGGAATCCACAACTCATTCCTATATGATGCATATACCATTATTTTTTCCCTGTAACCAGTGTTCTCATGTATCAAGTGAAAAAGCAGGTTATCAGAGTCCTCGTGTTTGGATACGTCGGCAGCTCGCACTAACACTTGAGTCCATGAACTGAAAGCCGAACTTGGGACACTCAACACTGTTTCCCCAAACTAATGTCACAAACTCTCGATCCTAAGCTAGAACTGACCATCTATAACACTACTCTATCATGACCTGTCCCAGTGGGTCCCATGTCGCGACTCCCCAAGCACACCTCCAATAGGCCAGAGGCTAGTGACTAGCACCGAGTAAGCATATAACTAACACGGGAGGCATTTCTTAAGTACCTACACACACACACACACACACACACATCTCCAAGCCCAAAAATGCTGAAATGTAAAAAAACACTAAGGAACAAAATTCATGCATACAACTAAACCCAACCAACAGAACATGAAAAAAAGTAAAGTGCGGAAAGTAAACTGGTCCAGAATACAATCCTGCCAAAATAAAGAGTCTGTAAACTACAAAGTCCAACCTGTAAGCAAGAAATAGGTACTGGGACTGATGCTCGTAGTTTTAGGAACACCTTATCCAGTAAGGAAGCTTAAAAAGCTTGGTTTGATCTTGATCCACCCATGACTCCATCAAAAGGTTTCTCATCTGCACAAGACACAACACGTACAAGCAAAGCCCGTGCAGGGGTGAGTATAACAATAATCAGTAGGAGACCCCGAAAACCACAAAGCAATGAAAAAAGTAAGGTATAGTCATATCTATAAAGTATATGTCTACAAAAAATATAACAAGAGAAACATCCAGATATACTCAAAACCCAATCCCATAGTCTAAAGTTAAGTCAAAACAATCTGCATACCCACACTAGGGATTTGGTCTAAAGATTTCACGAAGCACTCATCCAAGAGAACTCACTCTATGAGTTTGATAGCTCTGATGATGTCTGTCGGAGAAGTATTGTTCTTCAGGAAGTTTCATGAGAGAGATAGATGCACTGATAGATTTGAAAAGAGAATAGATACAATCATTTTGGGAGAACACACTCATGAGTGGGAAAAGATCATGATACACTGATGAGGATCACTACCAGGGCCTTGGTGTATACCATAAATCATCCAGATTCACCTGATAAGTAGATAATCGACATCCTGTAGGATTGGTCATGCCAATACCTAACTCTACCTAGGGTTAAGAATTGGTATAATATCTCACTCCGGACCTCTTGGATGGACTCTAACTCTATCCATAAATTCCTACCAAAGGGATCATAATCCCATGGATTGAAATGATAATTAACCATCAAGGGAGCGAGAAAAGGGGAACTAACCCAAAAGAAACTTGTCCAAGATATGGTGGTCAAGGATATTAATCCATGTACAAGAAAGTACAGGCGTGTAGAGGTGTCACACACCATGTCCTCTGACCTCGGGTACTTCCCATGTACAACGAACCATGTCGAAAAGAACATTTCATGTAGAAAATCTATACATGGTGTATAGAAGAGTAACATGCCATGTCCTACTATCCAGGGGCTGCTCCGTGTACGCTGTCCATGTGCCCGTACACAACTTCAACCTGTGTCTGCCAACCCATGTACCGGTACACGGGGTAACCTACGTAACCTGCCTGGTCTGGCCGTGTGGTGGAGTACATGTCATGTACTCCACCCAATGTCTGTGTATCATTCGAGATACATGATGAGTCCTGTGTAAATACCCACATTCCATGTGATAGGGGTCACATGCCGTGTCATCGCTTTCTATCACCTGAAACCCCAGTCGTCGCTGAGCTAGTCCCACACACCATTTTTTTCAGGATACACGCCGTGTTGGTCACAAATTCGAAAAATTATGTTCTTTACCGTCACACCTCAACTTATACTTTGATTCTCAATCCAACCATTCAATCTCATCAAAACTCATGATCCTGGGTCATCTCGTCATAACAACACTTATTCAGTAAGTTTCAGGTGTCTGATCAGTCCTGAAAACCCATTTCGATCATCCACACGAAGAATGGTTGAAGAATGATTTATCCCAAATCATGTCAATTCATCCACCGCCACAATTGTCACACCTCATCTAGGTTTTAAAGATGCTAGATCTCTGATTTGAGATCATTGTGTTGCGAGACAGATGCACAATGATCCGTCATTCATAACCCTGTGAAAAACGAAGAACACACAGGGTTAGAGGGGGAGGAAATTCATATAAAAAAAAGGAACAAACCCCATTGATTGTTTGTAACAGACTTGATCCACTCCCGTTAGAAGGATCAAGCAAAAAAAATCCAATATGAATCAATCCTACAAAATAAAACCACAAATCAAACCCTCCCACAAGAACGATTGAACTGCAGGTCAACCTATTTGTGGGTTGATCCGCATTCATTGTTTAAATCTAAGAATGGAGAAAACATAACTAAAATAAAAACCCCTTCCTTGATCGTCGATGAAGGGTGGATTTTACGTCATCATCAATGAGATCCTCTAACCTTACTGCGCAATGATCCACGAGTTGATCGTTTATCTCCGTTCGTTGAGAATTTTCCAAGGGTGGCTCCTCTCCAATGCTCCATAGGATTCTAGGAAGTTTTCTAGGGATATGAACCTAACCCTAGATCCTAGTTATTTAAAACTGAAAAATGCATCGCTGTATCGATAAAACGTTTAAAATAAAATTTATTATTAATTTATTTTATTTCCTTTAAAATGTCCAAAAAATTAACTTTCGCAGCCGAACCATGCCGATCAAAGTTAGATCTCGTCTAAGGTAAAGTTGCTACTCTGAACGTAACGGTGCCCTCAGATTCCTGATTCGAGCACACATTTAGAAGTTATTCTACTTTTTCAGGAAAATTTCTCACATGCTATTTAAAAGTTCAATTTATTTCAAACATTTATTTCGGGCAACCCCGGGTCTTGAAATCACACACCATCTCAAAGCCTAGTCTTTAATTAATTCCATATAATATTTAAAAATTGTAGGTTTTGGGCGCAGCTGAAGCTCATGGGTGGATGTGAACACTTTCCTTTTTTTTCATTTTTAATGATCAATCTAAGATCAATACAATGATAAACGCCAGTCTCACAGATCAAATCATAGAAATAGACAAAGAAGAAGAAAAGTCCCAAAAACACAAAGGAAAGATCATCACAGGTTGATTATAATTAATTTAATTAATTGACAAGAAGTACCTTTTATGGAGTTCTTTCTTCGTTGATATTTATGATCACGTTCCGAGGTGATTCTTCATTGCGTCGCAGAAGCCAAGTTTAGAATTCCTCTAGCAGTGATCCACACATGTACCACATATCTCTGGATGTTGCCAAAGGAATCTCCGGGTTCTAGTGTGGAGAAGCCTTTGCTTGCATTGTCCGCCTTAGATCGCCTTGATCCGATGGAGATGGATCTCTCTTGGTCTTGAGAGTGTTCTTGGAGGATGGAGTTCTTTAGGTCTTGAGATAATTCTCTCGAATTTTTGTGCACAATGATTCTCTTAGGAATGGAGTTGGTGTTGTGAGGATATTTATAACCGGGTTTGAGGTTATAAAGTTATGACAATAAATAAACGTGTTACACATTTTATTTATTTCATTAACTCTTTTGAAAAGCTCATGTCGAGTCATTAATTCCTTGACATGCGCCCACACTGATTACAATAAATATCATTTAATAAAATGATATTATTTCCTCAAAATCCCGACTGGAAAAACTACACGGCGTGTAATCATAAATACATGGCATGTACTTGTTTTTCATTTAAAACTACATGGTGTGTACATTCAATGTACACAATGTGTATATCTTGTTTTCATTTATTCATTTCCTTTCCAAAATGAAAACTACACGACATGTTCTTGTTTTCAAAATAAAAAACTACACAACGTGTAATCATTAATACATGGTGTGTACTTGTTTTCATTTTATTCTTCCTCCAACATTAAAATGATTTAGTCTTCCTTGAATAATTATTAAACCACGTATGGGAATAATCTTTATTCTACTTGAGATACTTGAATACACTTAGTGTGTGACCCTCTAGGCCTCTTTCTTATTGGCATTAGGAGGAATTGCCTAAAGTCCAAGATTACTGTCTAGCAATAGGTCAAGGCACCACTACCACAAAACTGGGCAAGGCCAGTGACACCCCTTTATCAGCGATAACGAAAAAGCGCTGATAAAGGTGGGGGGCCTTTATCAGCGCTAAAAAAAGCGCTGATAAAAGTACCCATTTATCAGCGATTTTTTTAGCACTGATAAAGGGCCCCCCTTTATCAGCGCTTTTTTAGTAGCACTGATAAAGGGGGGGGGGATTTATGAGCGCTTTTTTTAAAAGCGTTGATAAAGGGTTCGACTTCAAAAAAAAAAAATTAAAAAAAATATATTAATATATAATTATATTAATATTGTTATATTGATGTAAATATAATATATAATTTTTAAATATATTTTAGATAAATATAGATATACATTTACACTTATTATACTTAATATATAAGATATTTAGTGAAAATGACTTATAAAAAATTAAAAAAATATTTTTAATTAATAATTTGCTAATTATTATGGAGTAATAGTCATTTAATAACAATTTGAAGACTAAAAAAATTAAAAAAAGATCCAAAATATGTTGAAAACACAACTCAAACTTCAAACGACCATAAATTTTGATCCGAGTGTCCGTTTGAGCTCTACCACATATCAAATCGAAGCCTGCAACGAGCTCTATGTCGCTATAACCAGGGATACCCTGGTCAAGGTTTTTTAGAGGCCAAAAGTGGCCCAAAAGACCTCCAAAACTGAGTTTTTTGTCGGGGTACCCCGATTTTTTAACATTTTGTGGATTTTCAACCTTGTTTAAGGGGGTGTTATTGGATTTTTTTGGTGGGGACTGAATTTATTCCAAGGTATTACATTCATATTGATATTATTTTTTTGAAATTATATCATTTTTTATAATGCACTACTATTTATAATCAAATATATAACTATATGTACATATTTTTTATATATTCACACCTAAAAATTATTATTTTTAAATAAATAATTAAACATATTTACATATAAAATATATTATCTTTATATAAATAATAACTAATATCCATTTTATTTAAAATACCAATATATGAATATTTATATAACTATATATATATATTAATATAACTATATATATATTAATATAACTATATATATATATTAATATAACTATATATATATATTAATATAACTATATATATATATATTAATATAAATATATATTACTATACGAATAAATATAACTAAATATATATATATAAATAAATAGATATATCATAAATAAGAGAACAAATCAATATAGGGGAGTGGTAAAGTCTTTAGGTGCGCAGGGGGGAGGTCTTGAGATCAAATCCGGGTGGAGGTAGGGGTGTGCGCGCAAGGATGATTTAGAGGGGCTAGCACTGATAAAGGGTGTAGGCGGTGCGTGCGGGTGTTGGAGGGTGTGGGGAAAGGCTGATAAATGGGGGCTCAAGCGCTGTAAAAAGCCCCCCTGAGATTGGCAGTATTTTTTTTAATTTTTTTTAATTTTTATCAGCGCTAAAAAAAGCACTGATAAAAGACCCCTTTTATCAGTGCTGATAAAAGGGGTCTTTATCAGTGTTTTTTGGAGCACTGATAAAGGGAAACCCCCTTTATCTTCACTAGGATTAATAGCACTTTTTCTAGCGCTATTAATGGCCATTTTTAGCGCTGATAACATCCATATTTGTAGTAGTGCACCCAAGAGAAAGAAGTTGATACCGTATTGACGTGTCACCTCATACGAATGCTTACTGTGTAATTTAATCCCTTTATCTCAATATCTCATCAAGCAGGTTTCATGGAAGTGTCATAAACCTATATGATTGATATGTCATTCTTTGACTTCTAGAAATAAACTCGCCGTGTCACCATGGCCATGGAATTTGTTCGAAATTTCTATTTCAATCAAAGGGCCCAAGATATATACTTCCATAAATATGGAAGGGACAAATCCTTCCTCGACTTATCCATTAACAACATGTCATTCATGATGTACCCAATGTACCCTATTTCCTACCAACTGTCTTCGTGATGGTTTTTGTCTGCAAATCTAAGTGCGCGATTGATGACATGAGTTAATGAAAATCTTCCAGTCTAAGGACCATTACACACATTCATAGATAGTAATGTCCTATCACACTAAGACATGCAGAATTACTACTGGTGGGTCTATTCTCATAATCTCCCATCTTGGAGATTACCAAGTGCGAACTCCATGAGAGAGAGTCTCATCTTCTTACGAGTACTCGCACATGACGGTCTGTATACTATGTGTCCTATCATAGTATGTCATCCAATCTTAGAACTTTATTTAAGAATATTTTTATAGCATTTTAAGTTTCTCATCATAGCGGGGATCTGCCATGACCTTATCAATGCAATAAATATTTCAGAACATTATTATATTATAGTCATGCAGAACAATGAACAATATATAATAAGTGTACATTCACGTAATCAAAGTAAAAAAACAGTTGGTTCTCAGGACACCAACCCTTACAAACTCCCACTTGGACTAGATCCAACTGCCTATGACTTTTTGTCTGCTAGACCTCACATGATGATCATGTTTCTGCTGATTAAAGGCTTTAGTCAAGGGGTCTTCCATGCTGTCTTCTGTGGAAATACTGCTCACTGCAACTTCACCTCTCTGAGAAAAATCCCTCAAGAGATGATACTTCCGAAGTATGTGCTCTGTCCACTGATGTGACCTTGTATCTTTTGCAAGTGCCACCGCTGCAGTATTATCATAATAGAGTGTGATAGGATATTTATTTCTAGGTACTACATCCATCTCTTAGATGAAGCTTCACATCCATACTACTTCTTTTTCTACCTCAGAAGCTATAATATACCCAGACTCTACTGTAGAATTTGCGACCACACCTTGCTTTGAGCTCTTCTAGCTCACTGCGTCTCCATTCAAAATGAAGATGTATCTAGTCTGTGACTTCATGTAAATTTGATCAGTCTGGAAACTAGCATCTACATGTCCTCTGATGACTAGTTCCTCATCTCCTCCATAAACCAGAAACATATCCTTAGTACGCCTCAGATACTTAAGGATAGTCTTGTCTGCCATCCAATGGCGGTCTCTTGGATCAGCTTGATATCTTCCTACCACACTTAATTCATAAGAAACATCTAGCCTTGTACATAGCATATCATACATGACTAACCCAATAGTGTATGCGTAAGGGATCCTTGCCATTTTATCTATTTCCTCATGTGTATGAGGACACATTTTCTTGGAAAGATGAATGCTATGTGACACTGGCAACAATCCCCTCTTGGATTGTTCTATACTGAATCTCTTCAGTATCTTGTCAATGTATGTACTTTGACTTAGGCCCAACATTCTCTTAGATCTATCATGATGGATCTTGATCCCAAGAATATATGTTGCCTCACCCAAGTCTTTCATAGAGAAGAATTTATCCAACCATGCCTTAACTGACTGTAAGACAGGTACTTCGTTTCCAATTAGTAATATGTCATCAACATATACTATTAGGAAAACAACTGCACTTCCACTAAACCTTTTGTAGACACAAGGATCACATTCACTCTTAACAAATCCAAATTCCGTTACGGCTTCATCAAAACGAATTTTCCATAACCTTGATGCTTTCTTTAATCCATAAATGGATTTCTGCAACTTGAATACCTTGTTGGCATCCTTTGGGGTCACAAACCCTTCAGGTTGTGTCATGTAGACATCTTTCTGGAGGTTCCCATTAAGGAATTCTGTTTTGACATCCATTTTCCAAATTTTTCATGGTAAGCAGAAATAACCAATAGGATTCTGATGGATTTCAACATCGCAACTGGTGAAAAGGTTTCATCATAGTCAATTCATTAACGCTATCTAAAACCTTTTGCAACCAGTCATTCCTTATAGGTGATGACTTGCCCCTCCATGTCCAGTTTCTTCTTGAATACCCATTTATTACCAACAGGATTTATATCAACTGAAGGATCTACCAAAATCCAGACTTGATTTTGGTACATGGAATCCATTTTAGAATTCATGGATTCTTGACAATTGGCAACGTATGTTCCTTCAACTACTTCCTTGTAGGTAAGAGTATCATCATTGTCAACTAATAATGAGTCACCATCCTCGGTGACAAGAAAACCATATTGTTCTAGTTCTCTTACCTCTCTCGTGCTCCTACACAGTTCTTGTGTCTCTGGAATAGATTTTTCTTCCAAGAGGTTTTGTGGAATCTGTTCTTGTACCAACTCTTGTGTATCTTGAGCTTTGACTTCATCGAAGTCTATCTCTCTCCCACTATCTCTTTTGGATATGTGCTCCCTCTCAAGGAATATGGCATGTCTTGCCACTGTTACCTTTTTATCTGAGGGGTTTTATAGGTAATATCACCTTGTTTCCTTGGGATATCCTATAAAGATACACTTTGTGACTCAAGGTGCAAGCTTGTTACTTAAAGAGGCCTTAACAAATGCTTTGATACCCCACACATGTAAATTTGATAACATGGATTTGCGTCCACTCCATAATTCATATGGAATACCATTTATCAATTTAGTTGGTACTTGGTTTAGTATGTGTGCTGTTGTTTGTAATGCATATCCCCAAAAGGATAATGAAAGACTCACATGACTCATCATTGATCTCACTATTTCCAACAGGGTGCAGTTCCTCCTTTCACTTACGCCATTTCACTGAGGCATGTAAGGAGGAGTGATTTGAGATAGAATCCCAAACTCCTGTAAGAAATCAATGAAGTCCTGATTAAGATATTCTCCTCCTCTGTCTAAGAGGAGTTTCTTAATTTTCTTAGCAAGATGGTTCTCAAATTCATTCTTGTATTCTTTGAACCAATCAAAAGAATCTGAATTATACCTCATTAAGTAAATATATCCATATCTACTAAATTCATAGTAAAAGTTATGAAGTACAAGAACCCACCCCTTGCTTCAACTGGAAATGGTCCACACACATCTGCGTGAACTAATTCTAGAAGCTCTTTAGCCCTTTCACCTTTCTCAATAAATGGGGCTTTGGTCATTTTTCCTTATAGACACGCATGATATACACCAAGTGGTTTTAGTTCGAAAGAATCTAAATAACCATCTTGATGTAATTTTGTCAAACGTTTCTCATTGACATGACCTAGCCGGTGATGCCAAAGTTGGGTATGATATGAGTCATGTGAATTTACTTTATCATCGATTTCCATTACTTGGTTTTTGTAGTCTAACACATAACGTCTGTTATATAAATGTGCCCTACCAAAACAAATTCCATCTTTATAAAAGTATCAACATTAATTTCCAAACTTGAAGATGAATCCATCAGTATCTAATCAGGATACTGAAATAATGTTTTTAGTAACAGAAGGAACATAATAACAACCCTTTAACACCAAGATCATTCCAGTTGTAAATGTGAGGTGGTAGTCCCCGATAGCTACAACAGTAAGTCTGGCTCCGTTGGTTGCTCATAGATCTACCTCCCCTCGATCAATCTTCCTGAATCTACTTGGTTCCTGTATTTGGATACATATGTGAGAACCACAAGATGTATCTAATACCCAATTTTTAGAAACAGATATATTGCATTTGATAAAAAATTCACCTGAATCTTCCCCTTTCTTCCTTGGCTGGGTGCAGTTTTTCTTCTAGTGGCCCTTCTTGCCACATGAGAAACAAACAACATCCTGTTCTCTTGCCTCCCCTTTGATCTTCCTTTTCTTGGAAGGCCTTGAAGAAGCCTTAGGATTAAACCTCTTCACCTTACCTTTCCTTTTATTCACCATAAGGATAGAAGATTTTCATGCTTCATATCATTGTCCACTTGGCGAATAAGGATAAGAAGATCATATAAAGAATTATAAATGTTGTTCATGTTGAAATTTACAACAAAGTTATAGAAGCTCTGGGGGAGTGATGTGAGAATGATATCGGTACCTAGTTCTTTGGGGAGTTTAAACCCTAGAACCTTCAAGTGATCAATGTAGCCAATGAGCTTGACTACATGAGTCCCAGCTGGGGCACCCTCTCCAATCTTGCTCTGAAATAGAGACTTGGAGATCTCAAACCTTTTTTGTCTTGCTCTCTCCTGGTATAGACCACAGAGGTGCTCGAGCATGCTATAGGCATCCATGTCTTCATGATACTTCATGAGCTCACTTGACATTGATGATAGCATCAAAAATTGAATGTCGAGTGCATCGCTCAAATGTTGATCATAGACCAGGAAATATTCATCACTCACCCCTTGGGCAGGAGAATCAGGAAGTGAGGACTCCAGTACATAAAACTTTCATTCATGGCATAGGATAACCCAAAGGCGCCTAAAACATTCTTGAAAGTTACTGCTGGTGAGGATATTGTCTTTATCCAGAATTGATCGTAGAGAAAAGGTGGTTGATGAGTTGGTCATATTGATTCTACAAATTAAAAGATCAGATTTATCAGTACTTTCTTGATTACATTTTACGAGAAATAATAAATTTTTATTAACTCTCCCACTATTTTATCAAGTCCTAATGGCCCTCACCATTGAACTCGAAATGTCCAGTTACTTTGACATTTTAGTGGAAAGGATCCACATTCCCCTTCGCATAACCCCAACAAGGGTTGGTCAAGCTATTTGAAGGTATTTAGGTAGGTAGGTCTTTGCCAATTGTGAGCTTACAGTTCCTTGATCTGTTGAGTGGACTCCCCAATCCTGAAATCCTGACTTGGATTTCCTCAACACTTGCATCCATTTTACAAAAATTCTAGCAAGGGATACTCCTCTTGATGTAAAATGTTTAAGTCAACCCGAAACTTTCATAATAGCTTCCTTTATAAAAGTAAGTGTCCCAAAAAGGGTTGGTCAAACACATAGTTTTATTGAGTCTTTCCCTTAATCAAGTAATGTAAGGCTTGGTCTGACTTAATATGGTATTTTAGGGATTTTATTCTTTATGCGTAGTTTTTCATTATCACATGCTTGTTAATATTAAGTGATGTTTGCTTAAGTGATTAACCATGTTCTGATAATGTTTACGCATAGTCTGGTTTTTATTTTATTCCATCTTTGCATGCTTGTTTATTTCATTAATTATGTGAACGCGACAACACATACATAATAAATAAACCACGCAATTAGATAGAAATAAAATAAGATGACATGATCATGAGCTTATATTGGTTAGATTATCTAGCAGTTTTGATAAGCTAACCCTGACCTAGGGAAAACACCTTGAACCCGATGGTTCGTGTTTTGAAGCTCCCATCTGTCCACCTTTGCATCTTCTTGGGTTGGTTTCACCTTAGCTTCAGATTTTTGAACCATCTCCACTATCTTGGGAGATCCTCTATTTCATGGGGTTTACATTAAAGAAACCATGGGCACACAGACCCTACATTTTATTGGAATAAGGCTCACATGCCAACGAATTTAAATTAAATAAATTTAAATGAAACCATACACACATAAAAAGGGTCTTTGGTCTAGCTCATGATCATCCATAGCATGCAACAACATTTATGCATATTTTGAATTCAAATTATTTTAATCGTTCTATTTATTCAAGATAATTCGCGATTGAATTCAATTAATTATGATCTTATAATTAATCAATTCTCAATATTAAAATTATTTTTGAATTTCCTTAAGATTCTTCTCATCCATATTCCTTGTACATGTATTTTTACTTTTGGAGGAAACCTGGTGAAATTATATTTCTGGAAAGTACACGATGTGTAATATAGCCTACACGCCGTGTATTTTTCATCCATTATCCAAAGTACACGTCATGGGCTTTGGCGTGTTTTCTATACTTTTGGAAATTTTGGAGTACACGGTGTGTAGATTAATCTAACATGGCGTGTATGATTCTCGCTCAAATTTACCCAAGATATGAAGGTAGAACGGTCCTTGTAGTCTAGCTTGGGTTGTCGAATCCACAGAGACCTAAGAAGTAACCTATAGACACGCACATTATAAGGACTGTTTTTGGATATGAAGTGGCCAACTTGGGTTGATTTTAGATTGGTTTAAAGGAACTCTAAGAGACTTAAGTTAATTCAATTTAAAAGAATGAGTTGATCCTAGGTTATCACTCGGGGTGGATTGGACATATTTCCTTTTTAATGATTTCAATTTCTTATATTTGAGATGGGTTAATTTAAGGAGATAAAACAACATCATCACTTACTGGTTTAATGACTACACCCTTTAATACTAATCACCTATACACTTGAAGGATCAAAGTTTTGATCACTTCAAGGTAAAGGTTCGTATTAGCACTTGAAGTGTGTGGCCTTAAATTCAACAAGGACAATGGAGTTTAAAAATCATAAAATAAAAATCTCAATTAAAGAAGTGATTATACCTTAATGAGGTGATAAATAACATCCAATCCAGCCCCTTTCTACTCCCTTGTATCAAACCATAAGTGGGTTAGCCCTCCATTGATCCCATGGTTTCAATGGAAGCGGAAAGTAGACTCATGAGGGAGGAAATGTAGAAGTAAAGAAAACAACAAAAATAAAATGATCACTCCACCGTTGTGTGAATAATTTCACAAGGTTTGGTGTGAATAAATTCACACCTTGATCCAACGGTATCAAAGTGATATAAATAACAACAGAATAAGAGTAGAAGAAGAACATTTATTAAGAAACTAAAGTGAATTGAACAACTTACATGTGAAAGAAAAATTTGAGACAACAAAATTGCAGAATAACATTACAATTGAATAAAGCATCCAAGATTCTTCAATAATCCAACACCACTGACTTAAATAGGAATTATTGAGCCCTTGGGTCGAGCCTCCAACAGTCCAAGTCTCCTCAATTAATTGTGGTAGGCCATAGGTGGGTGGAAAGTAAGGGTGAGTTGATTTTTCCACCCTTGACCCGAGGTGGCAACCATCTTTCCTTCACCGAACAGACGCGCTTGTAAGACCTTCTATATTGCCGAATCAGAGTGGGCCATAGAAGAAGAAAATGTATCTCCGGATGTATTATAACCGTATGTAAAATGTGGTCCCATTTGGAGTTGTGTATTCAGAGATATGATCACATTAGTGGGCTGTTTTTCTGGGCCGCAGAATCTGGCCCAGAATTTTATCTCTAACTTGGGAAGACTAAATGGACACCATGGAGGCCTAATTAGCATTTTATCATGAAGATTTATTTGTTCCTATACATGTCTTATAGCATCCCACAAAATTTGGGATTCATTGGGCCTGTATGTTGGGCCCCACAGTCTCATAAGTGGGCTGGTGTCCAATCTGCCTTCTCTAGAATTGCTTCCATTCATCTCCAAATATCTCCATCATCGTTTATGAATCATCCATTGATACCTGAATGAAAAATGTTCACATTTAAGTGTATATATAGTTCCAGAAATATAAAATTAAAATATTTATAATTACATTCCTTAGAATCATATGACTCATTGGGCCTAAATTGGTGTATATTAGGCATGATTTGCACAAATGATGAGAATGGATGTTCATAATGAAAATGCACTAACTCAGGCCCATAAGATCAAAAATGAACATTTAATACCATTAAAATGTAATTAAAATATATGTTTTTATTGGATAATTACACCCCCCAACTTGAGATTTTCTAGTCCTGAGCAAATAAATCCAATGATTTTTTTTGAATTCCTTTCTTCAAACACATTATAACAAACAGTGCTCACAATGTAAACTGCACACAAATATATTTTTATAACCTATCAAAATAATTTAAAAAAAGATTAATTTAAAAGAAGATCCCAATCCCAATCCCATTCCTTTGATCAAATCCATCATCATACTTCATCCAACTCAATTAGGTGAAATGATGTGTTATGAATCACAATAGATATGGGGGTTCATTTTCATTCAAGGGGGAAATCATGGAAGCGCTAGGTGGAATCACATTTAATCCTAATATGAGTATTCTTCATTCATTTTTTTTGGATATTTTTTTTTATTTTTTTTGCAATATTGCTATAGTAATTGAGATTGCAGTTAATCAAATTAACCCGTGTAGCAAGACTTTGCCGATGACTCTGAGACTCAAAGGCCTTAGGGCACCAAGTGAATCCCACATACTCGGGCATCGTCTCGAGTTAACTTAATCAAAAACAAAGTCATATTACCATAAATAGAGATAGATTGAAAAACTCAGGGCTAGACAACTCTGGAGTCACGATCCCCAAGTGCCGAAAGCCTCACATTTTATCAATCCATTGCTCTACACGCAATTTTTTTTGAATACTCATATTATTCATAAAAATAAAACCAGCCTATTCTATTTATTATGGGACCCCAAAAATTCAAATTAGTACCCCACAATCTAGAGGACGTGCATTGTGGTATTTTGATTTAATGGATGAAAATAAAAATGATGAAAATTTTCATTGGACAACCAAACTTCCAAAATCAATGCTTTTAAACTTAATCATGAATTAAATTAAGAGTCAAGGAAATAAAATTTATTTGATATGTAGTTTTAATGTGAGCAAAGATGTTATTATATGAATGATAAAGGAATTTTACTTCTTTTTTTTCATTGTTTTTTTTAAAAACAAACATTTTGTTTCCACACCCCCCAACTTAGAATGAAACTGTCCCTAGTTTCGTAAAAATAAAATTTAGAATTGGGTAGAGGAATAAAAGGGGAGTTCAATAAGGAAATTGAAATATGAGGATCATGGAATGAAGTCACCTGGTGGTTGAAGTTTGAAGTTCTTGTCGCTCGAATTTAGTCCTTTGATATCCATGTCGCTTGCAAAGTTCCCAAGTGTAAAAAGGAAAACAAACAAACAAAACAAAACAATATATATATATATATATAAGTAAAATATAAGTATATATATAAAAATTATAGAATAAGTAAGAACATTAAGCCGTAGGTCAGTGGTAAGCGCGCGCCCCTGTCTCCCTTCGGTCCCGGGTTCGAGTCCCCGCGGCTTCGCCGGTTGTGACGGGGTTTTCCCCACGACCTATGGCGTGTCCCCTTTTTTAATTATTATATTATTATTATTATTTTTATTATTTTTATCTTAACCTATAAAATAATAAAAACAAAACAAAATAAACTGATGATACATTGTCTCCTTTTTAAATTTCTGGGTAAGGTATTACTCAAGGATCACACCACGTGACACGGATGAATATGGTGCTCCCCTTTCGTACCCATCCATACTCATAATAGAAGAATAGGTCAAAAGTATATTTTTTAATTTTTAAATATAAAAATGATTAATAAATCTTATTTGAAAAATAAAGATGATTCAGAAAGATTAGAACATAAAAACCATGGGTTGCCTCCCGTGCAGTGCTTTGTTTAATGTCGTTAGCCCGACATAGATCCTAAATTTATCAATTTTTTCCTGGTTCATAGATTGGCTTAATTAACTCAACATTTATTTCCTGTTTATTGAATGATTCAATGAATGTTTTTAACCTTTGACCATTGACCTTGAAAATGTGACCACTAGTGGGATCTTGAATCTCTACTTCCCCATGGGGGTATACATGATGCACTATGAAAGGACCTGACCATCTAGACCTTAACTTTCCCGGGTGTAAATGAAGTTTTGAACTATACAAGAGCACAAGTTTTCCCGATTCAAAATGTTTGACCTTGATATTCCTAGATTGGTAGGCTTGAACTCTAGCTTTATTGATCCTTGAATTTTCATACGCCTCCATCCTTAGTTCCTCCAGTTCATTGAGATCTAATTTCCTTTTTGTTCTGGCCAATGAGAGATAATAATCCATTTTCTTAATTTCCCAAAAGGACTTATGTTCAATCTCCACTGGAAAATGACATGATTTACCATAAAACAAACTATATGGTTACATTCCTAAAATGGTTTTATATGCGGTTCTATAGGCCCAAAGAGCATCTAAGAGTTTCTCAGACCAATCTTTCCTAGAGGGGTTGACAGTTTTTTCAAGAATTTGATTAATCTCCCTATTCGCTAACTCATCTTGACCATTGGTTTGAGGATGGTATGAAGTGGACACTTTATGAGAAATACCATACTTAGACATGAGTGAAGAGAATGGGCGGTTGCAGAAATGGGTTCCTCGATCACTGATTATAGCCCTAGGAATTCCAAATCTTGAAAATATGTTCTCTTTCAGAAATCTAATCACAACTTGATGATCATTGGACTTAGTGTGAATGGCCTCAACCCATTTTTAGACATAATCAACAGCTAAGAGTATGTAGAGGTATCCCCAAGAGTTTGGGAAGGGACCCATGAAATAAATTCCCTAGTAGTCAAATATTTCAACCACTAAGATGGGAGTGAGTGGCATTTGATTCATTTTTGTGATGGACCCTACTTGTTGACACCTAGGACAGCTTTGACAAAATGTGTAGGAGTCCCTTGAGAGGGTGGGCCAGAAGAGACCACATTGAATAATCTTAGCAGATGTTTTCTTAGAGGAAAAGTGACCTCCACATGCCTCACTATGATAGAATTTAAGGATGGACTCTTGTTCAGTTTCTGGAACACACCTCCTAATGACTTGGTCAGGGAAGAACTTATAGAGGTATGGATCATCAAACACATAGTGTCTAATATCAAAAAGGAATTTCCTACGAGATTGAGTCCCTAAGAATTTTGGAATGACTCCTGTAACTAAGAAATTGGCTATGTCGGCATACCAAGGGCAGTCACTCACAGAGTATAGGTGTTCATCAGGAAATGAATCAGGCACATAAAGGTGATTTGAGTTGTCTTTGAATTCTATCCTAGAGAGGTGATAAACTACAAAATTTTCAACGCCCTTTTTATCCTTGATTGTGAGGTCAAATTCTTGTAAGAGAAGAACCCACCTAATCAGTCTAGCCTTAGCATCCTGTTTTTGGAAGAGGTATTTTAGTGCAGAATGGTCAGTGAACACCGTGATGGGGTATCCTAAGAGGTAGGACCTAAACTTCTCTAAGGAAAACAAAATATCAAGTAACTCCTTTTCAGTGGTTGTGTAGTTGATTTGGGCATCATTTAAGGATTTGCTTGCATAAGCAATGACATAAGGAGTTTTATCACAATGTTTTCCTAACACAGATCCTACAGCAAAGTCACTGGAATCACACATAAGTTCAAAAGGAAGGTTCCAATTTGAAGATTTCATAATGGGAGGAGAGGTGAGAGAGGATTTGAGGGTTGAGAATGAACCCTCACATCTTTCTGTCCAAACAAATGGAGCATCCTTTACTAGGAGAGCACAAAGGGGACAAGATATTGAACTAAAGTCCTTGATGAATCTTCTATAGAAACCAGAATGTCCTAAGAAAGTCCTCACTTCCTTGATAGTTTTGGGTGATGGAAGGTGACGAATGATGTCAACCTTGGATTTATCAACTTCAATCCCCCTACCTGAGACCAGATGGCCTAAAACTAGTCCCTCTTTAACCATGAAATGGAATTTTTCCCAGTTTAGGACCAGATTCTTTTCTTCAAATCTTGACAAGACTCTCTCCACATTCTGCAGACATCCCTCAAATGTATCCCCAAACACAGAGAATTCATCCATGAATACCTCTAGAAAATCCTCTACCATGTCTGAGAAGATTCTCATCATGCACCGCTAGAAGGTTCCAGGGGCATTGTATAACCCGAAGGGCATGCGTTTGAAATCAAAGGTTCCGAATGGACATATGAATGTAGTCTTCCCTTGATCCTCTAGGGAGACCTCAATTTGATTATACCCTGAGTACCCATCTAAGAAACAGTAGAACACATGACCTGCCACTCTCTCAAGGACTTGGTCAATGAATGGTAAGGGGAAATGGTCCTTCTTAGTGAATGAGTTTAACTTCCTATAGTCAATGCAGACCCTCCATCCACTACTCACCCTTGATGGAAGAACCTCTCCATCCTCATTAGTTATCACTGTGATTCCATCCTTTTTTGGAACCACTTGGATTGGGATCACCCATTAACTCTCAGCTATGGGATATATGATACCAGCTTTTAACAATTTCAGAAGTTCCTTCCTTAATACCTCCATGATATTAGGATTGAGTCGCCGTTGAGGTTGACGAAATGGCTTTGAATCAGATTCCAAAACAATCCTATGAGTCCCAACAAGTGGGCTAATCCCAGGAATATCAGAAAGGGTCCAACCAATGGCTTTCTTATGCTTCCTAAGGACATCTAGAATCATCCTTTCATGATTGGCTTCAAGAGAAGAAGAAATGACAATAGGATGTGTTTGATTGTTCCCTAGGAAAGCATACTTGAGTGTAGCAGGAAGTTCCTTCAATTCAAGATCAGGTTGGTTCAGAATTTCAATAGAATATTGGGACATTGGATCCATTTCAATTTCTTTTTTTAGAGTTTCATATAGGATTGATTCCCCAAATGTAGAAGTTTCAGCTACTAGATTGGCTTGATCAGATTTAGGGAAGGAAGTTGGATTGGTCTCCATGAAAGTGGTTTCTTGAAAGGTTTCACTGATTGTTGGACCTAAGACTTCATCATAAGAGCAATTTGAAAATGATTCAAGCCAAGGAGATAAACTTCCTTCATATGAACAAAGGAAATCAATCTCATCCTGACTTAAACATTCATCAAATATTCCTTGATGTTCCATGGATTCATTATCAATGCTTCCTATCATGTTTACTTCATGAATGTACTCGTCATCCCCTATTTGTGAGCTTGCATTATAGATGTTCAAGTCAAGACTCATGTTCCCAAAGGTGATAGTCATGTTCCCATTTCAGACTCAGATAACAGAGTTGATTATTGCAAGAAAAGGACGGCCAAGGATGATTGGGGTTTGTTCCTTATTTTCTAAGTTTGGATGGTTGTCAAGGATAATGAAGTCAACAGGGTAAATGAAGTTTTCAACATTTACCAGAACGTCCTTTAAAATACCCTTTGGAACCCTAATGCTACGATCAACAAGTTGAAGTGTGACAGATGTGGGTTGGAGTTCTTCTAGGCCTAACTGGCAGTACACGCCATAGGGGATGAGATTGACACTAGTACCTAGATCACACAAGGCCTTGACAACTTTTCTTTCTCCTAATTCAACATTGATGTAAGGGAAACCTGGGCCTTTCAACTTAGGAGGAATGGTCCCTTGAATGGCGGTACTCACATTAGCATCCAAAAGGACTTGGTTTTTATGTGAAAATTTTCTTTTAAAAGTGCAAAAGTCCTTAAGGTACTTTGAGTAGGCAGGTATGGTTTGGATTGCATCGAGAAGGGGTATGTTTAACTTGACTTGTGAAAAGATTTCCCTCAATGTTTCACTCAGTTCAGGCTTGGGTTTCCCCCTCATGCGTTGAGTAAATGGTGTAGGTTGAGGGGTTGTTTGTTGAAGAGTTGTTTCCTTGACAATGTTATCAGTTTCCTCAGTTTGATCTTGTGGTTCATTTGAATTTTCATCCAAGTTTGAATCTTCAGGTGGGTTCTGAATTAGTTGTTCAGGTTTCTCAATTGATTTACCACTTCTTAAAACAGTCACAACCTTTAGTTGTTCATGAGTTGTTTGAGTGCAACTTGACTCTTTCCTTGAAGTTGAGGATGGCACCGCCTGAGTAGGCATGGGTGCCTTTCCAGTTTTTATGGTTTGAAGTTCTTGTTTTAGGGAAGAGACTTTTGATTTCATCCTATCCATTTGTTTGCACAGTTGTTCTAGTAGGATTTGTGGAACAGTTTGGGTGGGTGCTTGAGAAGATTGGTTTATCCTGGGGGGATATTTTAGAAGTGAGATGGTTTGTTGAAAATGGACCAGTGGCTGTTGGTATTGGATAGGTTGGGTTTGGAACTGGTTATGGGATTGGTAGTTCTGATGGGGGTAAGGATTTTGTCCCTGTGGTTGGCTAGGTTGTTGGTTATCTTTCCAGTGGAAGCCTGGGTGGTCGTTATACCTTGGGTTGAAGGTGTTTTGGTATTGAGGCTTTTGAAAGTTCAAAGCATTTACTTCTACTGGGGTTCCTCCTAAAAGAACATCCTTGATGGATGGAATGGTTGGGCAGTTTTCTGTCTTATGGTCATGTTTTTCACAAATTGTGCAAACAGGGTCAACAGTTTGGATTTCATGGACTTTCCTAAGGTCTATATCTTCAACCTTCCTAGAGAGTGCTACGAGTTTAGCCCTAAGAATTTCCTCTTCTCTAAGTGTATGAATTCCAGTAGTTCTTTGTGGCTTCTCAGAATAAGGTGAAGTTACCCATGTTTGGTTTTGTTCAGAAAGGATTTCTATATACTCGTAAGCATCATTGGGGGATTTGTTTTTAAAGGTTCCATTACACATCATGTCAATGAATTGTTTATTCCCTGGACCCAACCCTTCATAGAAAATTCTCACTTGTTCAGGAATAGAAAAACCATGGTGTGAACCTATGTTTAGAGTGTCTTTTAACCTCTCCCATGTTTCATAGAATGACTCTCCCTCTTTTTCAAAAAAGTTTTGGATACTCTTTTTAAGTGCAATTGTTTTGTGGTGGGGAAAGTATTTTTTGTAGAATTCTCTTTGTAGTTGGTCCCAAAAATTTATGGATGATGGTCTCAATTTGTTTAGCCAATTTTTAGATCGATCCTTTAAAGAAAAAGGAAATAGCCTCATCTTAGCTGATTCTAGTTTATGTGGGGGACACATGATTTCTACAATGTCATTGAACTCCTTAATGTGAAGGTAGGGCATCTCGGACTCCATTCCATGAAATGTGGGAAGGTGGTTTAGGACATGGGGTTTAAAGATGTAGTTGGAATCTCCTAGGTAATTGTGTCTAATGCATGAGGGGTCATTGGTCCAAGAAGGCGTGAGGTAGTCATTCATGGTTTGATCGACCGCATTCCCCAAGTTTGGGGATGCCTCATTTGGGTTTCCATTTTGGTTCCCACCCAGGTTTATGAGTTGGTTTCTTTGAATACCTTCCATTGAAATGGCCTCAATTTTTGACTCAGGGGTGTTTGGAATATTAGGATCTAATGGAAAGAGTTCCCTTGGTGTACTTGACTCCCCAACCCCAGGACTATCCACCCTAACTAGACGGTTTGATTGATCGCGGGTGTAGGCGGACATGCGCCAAAAGAAAAAAAAACGAGGAAGGGACAAGATAAGAGAATTTGGATGAGAAAAGAAGAAATGGGGGAGAATAGAATGGGTGTTTAGATAAATTACTTGGGTCCCCATCAACGACTTCAAAATTTGATTCTCGCTCAAATTTACCCAAGATATGAAGGTAGAACGATCCTTGTAGTCTAGCTTGGGTTGTCGAATCCACAGAGACCTAAGAAGTAACCTATAGACATGCACATTCTAAGGAATGTTTTTAGCTATGAAGTGGCCAACTTGGGTTGATTTTAGATTGGTTTAAAAGAACTTTAATAGACTTAAGTGAATTCAATTTAAAATAATGAGTTGATCCTAGGTTATCACTCGGGGTGGATTGGACGTATTTCCTTTTTAATGATTTTAATTTCTTATATTTGAGATGGGTTCATTTAAGGAGATAAAACAACATCATCACTTACTGGTTTAATGCCTACAACCTCTAATAATAATCACCTATACACTTTAAGGATCAAAGTTTTGAGCACTTCAAGGTAAAGTTTCGTATTAGCACTTGAAGTGTGTGGCCTTAAATTCAACAAGGACGATGGAGTTTAAAAATCATCAAATAAAAATCTCAATTAAAGAAGTGATTATACATTAATGAGGTGATAAATAACATCCAATCCAACCCCTTTATACTTCCTTGGATCAACCCATAAGTGGGTTAGCCATCCATTTATCCCATGGTTTCAATGGAAGGGGAAAGTAGACTCATGAGGGAGGAAATGGAGAAGTAAAGAAAACAACAAAAATAAAATGATCACTCCACCGTTGTGTGAATAATTTCACAAGGTTTGGTGTGAATAAATTCACACCTTGATCCAACGGTATCAAAGTGATATGAATAACAACATAATAAGAGTATAATAAGAACTTTTATTAAGAAACTAAAGTGAATTGAACAACTTACATGTGAAAGACAAATTTGAGACAACAAAATTGCAGTATAACATTACAATTGAACAAAGAATCCAATATTCTTCAATACTCCAACACCACTGCCTTAAATAAACATTCTTGATCCCTTGGGTCGAGCCTCCAACAGTCCAAGTCTCCTCAATTAATTGTGGTAGGCCATAGGTGGGTGGAAAGTAAGGGTGAGTTGATTTTTCCACCCTTGACCCGAGGTGGAATCCATCTTTCCTTCACCGAAAAGACGCGCTTGAAATACCTTCTATATGGACGAATCAGAGTGGTCCATAGAATAAGAAAATGGATATCCAGATGTCTTCTAACCACCTATAAAATTTAGGCGCATTTGGAGTTGTTTATTCAGAGATATGATCAAATTGGTGGTCTATTTTTCTGGGCCGTAGAATCTGGACCAGAATTTTATCTATAACTTGGGATGAATAAATGGACACCATGGAGGCAGAATTAGTATTGGATCATGAAGAGTTATTTGTTCCTATACATGTCTTATAGAATCCCACAAAATTTGGGATTCATTGGGCCTGTATGTTGGGCCCCACAGTCTCATAAGTGGGATGGTGTCCAATCTTCCTTCTCTAGAATTGCTTCCATTCATCTCCAAATATCTCCATCATCGTTTATGAATCATCCATTGATCCCTGAATGAAAAATGTTTAAATTTAAGTGTATATATAGTTACAAAAATATCAAATTAAAATATTTATAATTACATTCCTTAGAATCAGATGACTCATTGGGCCTAAATTGGTGTATATTAGGCATGATGTGCACAAATGATGAGAATGGATGTTCATAATGAAAATGCACTAACTCAGGCCCATAAGATCAAAAATGAACATTTAATACCATTAAAATTTAATTAAAATATATATTTTATTGGATAATCAGTGTACCTTCTTGTTACGCGGTTACCGGCCTGAAAATCCCGTGTACGCGGAACACGACTTCTCCTTGTACATGGTTTCACCTGGGCTGGATCAGACTACACGACATGTTGATTTAACATACACGCCATGTATTCCGATTCCACGCATCGTTCATTTCTGGTCAAAACAGTGTAATAAATACTTAGGCATACTCAATTCACATGACGTGGTTTGGTGGACCAGTACCGGTTCATTGAACCTAAGTACACGACGCGTAGTTTTCACTACACACTGTGTATTCTTGTGTTGTACGGACAGAAAGAGAGGCTCCTCTGGATGAGTTCCTCATTTTTAATTTAATAAAAATTAAAATTAAAAGTTCGTTTCTGTGATGTGAATCGAGAAACTAAGGAGGAAGAATAGATCTCGTTCATTCAGTTTTTATAGAATGATTTATCTTGAATTGAATCAAATATAAATGCGTAAATTATCAACAAAAATTAAATAAATATAATCAACGTTGTAACCTTGCTCTGATACCAATTGTAGGTTCTGGGCATAGCGAAAGCTCGTGGGTGGATGTGCCCACTTGACTTTTTGTCATTTGCAATGATCAATCTGGGATCAATACAACGATGAACGCCAGTCTCCACGGATCGAATCACATAAATAGACAAAGAAGAAGAAAAGTCTAAGAACCACAAATGAAAGATCATCACAGGTTGATTATAATTAATTTAATTAATTGAAAAAGAAGTACCTTTTATGATGTTCTTTCTTCGTTGATATTTCTGATCACGTTCTTAGGTGATTCGTCGTTACGTCGCGGAATCCAAGTGTAGACTTCCTCTAGCGGTGATCCACACGTGTACCACGTATCTCTGAATGTCGCTAAAGGAATCTATGTGTGATAGAGTGGAGAAGCATTTGCTTTCATTTTCTTCCTTATATCACCTTTATCTGATGGAGGTGGATCTCTCTCGGTCTTGAGAGTGTTCTTGGAGGACGGAGTTCTTTCGGTCTTGAGAGAATTCTCCAGAATTGTTGTGCACAATGATTCTCTTAGGAAAGGAGTTGGGGTTGTGAGTATATTTATAATTGGGTTTGAGGTTGTAAAGTTATGATAATAAATAAACGTGTTATGCATTTTATTTATTTCATTAAATCTTTTGAAAACCCCATGTTGAGTCATTAATTCCTTGACATGCACCCACACTGATTACAATAAATATCATTTAATAAAATGAAATTATTTCCTCAAAATCCCGACTGGAAAAAATACATGGCGTGTAATCATAAATACATGGCGTGTACTTGTTTTTCATTAAAAACTACATGGCGTGTACATTCAATGTACATGACATGTATATCTTGTTTTCATTTATTCATTTCCTTTCCAAAATGAACACTACACGACGTGTACTTGTTTTCAAAATAAAAAACTACACGACGTGTAATCATTAATACACGACATGTACTTGTTTTCATTTTATTCTTCCTCCAAAATTAAAATGATTTAGGCTTCCTTGAATAATTATTAAACCATGTATGTAAATAATATTTATTCTACTTGAGATACTTGAATACAGTTAGTGTGTGACCCTCTAGGCCTCTTTCTCGTTGGCATTAGGTGGGCTTGCCTAAATTCCAAGATTACTGTCTAGAAACGGGTCAATAAACCCAAGAGAAAGAAGTTGATGTCGTATTGACGTGTCACCTCATACGAAAACTTACTGTGTAATTTAATCTCTTTGTCTCAATATCTCATCAAGCAGGTTTCATGGTAGTGTCATAAACCTATATGCTTGATCTGTCATTCTTTGACTTCCAGAAATAAACTCGTTGTGTCACCATGGCCATGGAATTTGTTCTATAGTTCTATTTCAATCAAAGGGCCTGAGATATCTACTTCCATAAATATGGAAGGGAAAAATCCTTCCTTGACTTATCCATTAACAGCATGTCATTCGTGATGCACCCAATGTACCCTAATTCCCGCCAACTGTCTTCGTGATGGTTTTCGTCAGCAAATATAAGTGCGTGAGTCATGACATGAGTTAATGATAATATTACAGTCTAAGGACCATTACACATGCTCGTAGATAGTAATGTCCGATGACACCAAGACATGCAGAATTACTACTAGCAGGTCTGTTCTCATAATCTCCCATCTTATAGATTACCAAGTGCGAACTCCATGAGAGAGAGTCTCATCTTCTTATGAGTACTCACACATGACGGTCTGTATAATATGTGTCCTATCATAGTATGTCATCCAACTGTAGAACTTTATTTAAGAATATTTCCATAGCATTTCAAGGTTCTCATCATAGTGGGGATCTACCATGACCTTATCAACGCAACAAATATTCCAGGACATTATTATATTATAGTCATGCAGAACAATGAACAATATATAATAAGTGTACATTCATGTAATCAAAGTACAAAATAGTTGGTTCTCAGGACACCAACCCTTACAAAAATAATATACAGAAAATCCAAGAAATTTCACAAGAAGTCTGTTTCTTGGGGCTTGTTGTATCCCGACAGGGAGTAGCTGTGTATCTGTCGAAGATAGAAGCAATTGTGTCTTATGTGGCCTCCAAGATAGTGGCAGAGGTGTAAAGTTTCCTTGGTATTATAGGATATTATAGGAGATTTGTATCTAATTTCTCTTGGGTTGTGACTCCTCTAATATCATTGACCAGAAAGGATCAGGCATTCTTATGGACTGATCTGTGTCAAGAAAATTTTGAGTATCTGAAGGAGAAGTTGGTCAGTGCTCTGGTTCTTTTTCTTCCAGTGTAAGGAGTTCAGTTTGAAGTTTTTTGTGATACTTCACGTCTGGGGTTAGGCTGTGTTCTAATGCATCTAATATCGGTCATTTCTTATGGGTCCTGACAGTTAATTCCCCATTAACATAACTATGTCACTCATAATCTCAGGTTGGCGGTGGTGGTGTTTTCCCTGAAGTTTTGGACACATTACCTCATTGGTGAGTTCTTTGTGGTCTTCACCGATCATAATATTCTAAGGTATGTTTTATCTTAGTGTGAATTGAACTCGCAACAATGTCGGTGGCTGTATTCCTTACAAGATTACAACTTTGAAATTTTGTATACACCTAGAAAGGGGAATCTCATAGCCGATGCGTTGAGCAGGAAGTGACGTAGTGATGCAGTGAAGGAATTAGGAGATTACTAAATAGTGATGGAAGAACTTTTATCATTGCATCTGGATATGGGATAATTTGGGGATAGTGGTTGTCTTTTTCAGATGACACTGCAGTCATCTCTGGTAAAACAAACAGAAGAATCCTAGTTAGGGGATCTTGAGGTAGAGGTCTAGAGAGACCGAGTTGTTTGTGGCGAGGCCTATGATGGTTGGTTTGAGGATGAACAACACTGAGTGTTATTTTAGGGAAGTATTTTCATTCCATTGGAATCACATGAGATGGTTCTTAGATATTTCCATAGTTTGTCCTTATCAGTACATCCTGGTGTGACAAAGATGTACCAAGATTTGAGGAGTCATTATTGGTGGTCTGGGTTGAAGCGTGTAGTTGCAGAGTTTGTGTCTTGATGCTTGGTCTATCAGAAGGTGAAGGCCAAGCACCGTGTTCTCAGTGGTTTTCTCTAGTCATTAGATGTTCCTCAATGAAAGTGGGAGGACATCTCGATGGAATTTGTTACTGGTTTACCTTGTGCTCAGGGAGGCTATGATGCTATATGGGTAGTAGTTGATCATTTTATGAAACCATCCCACTTCATATCAATCAAGGAGTCGATATAAATTGATGTTTTATCAAGGTAATATCTAGAAGATGTGGTGATACTCCACAGAGTCCTGAGGATGATCATTTCTGATCAAGATCCTCATTTTACCTCCATATTGTGAAGAGGTATCCAATATACTTTGGGTTCTCAGCTATGCCTTAGCACTGCTTTTCATCTACATATGGACAGTTAGACAGAACGGACCATCTAGACTCTTGAAGACATCTTTAACTCTTGTGTCCTAGATTTTAGAGGTTCATGGATGAGGAACATACCCTTGGTAGATTTCACTTACAAAAATATTTTTCACTTCACCATCAGTATGGATCTATTTGAAGCCTTGTATGGAAGACCTTTCCATTCTCCGTTGTGTTGAATTGGGTTCGGAGAGTCAACAATTCTCAGTCTGGAACTGGTAAAGAACATGACATAGATGGTTCATGTGATTTGTGTGAGGATGAAGGTAGCTCATGATCTTCATAAATCCTATGATGATCATACGAGGAGACCTATAGAGTTTGAAATTGGGGATCACATGTTTTTGAAGGTGACTCCCCGTCATGGGCAGTGAAGGTTTGGTCATGGGAGTAATATTTCTCCCTAGTTTGTTGGACCTATCGAAGTGTTGGATTGTGTTGGAGTCGTGGAATATTGGGCATCACTTCCCCCTTAGATGAGTAGGATACACGATGTTTTTCATGGGTTGCAGCTCCATCATTATCTATATGACGACTCTCATGTCATCGATTGAGGCAAGATTGATGTTGAAAATGATGCGACCTTCGAGGAGCGGCTTGTAGAGATCCAAGATATAAAGGATAAGGTGTTGTCAGGGGGTTCTATCCCCTTGGTTCGTGTCTTGTGGCATCATGGTGGTGTGGAGGAGAGTACCTGGGAACGTGAATCGCAGATACGTACTCAGTACCCTGAGTTTTTTGATGTTTAGATCTTTTCTTGTAATGATGTTTGTTTTGTGGTTATAGACCTTTCTTGTTTATGAGATTTATTTCTCTTGTTTATTTTTTTGGATTTCTCTCTTTTAAGAGATATCTACTATGGGAGAGTTTTTAGGAGTTGGTTGTGGTCGTCGCGTGGTTTTGCATTGTCCCTTTTATGAAGCTGTTGAGCTTCTGTGGTGGTCAGATCCTTGAGAGGTATCTCGTAGGGTGGAAGTTCCGATGACCCCTGTTATGTTTCCTCTCTAGGTTGTTTTTGGATTCTCAAGGATGAGAATATTTTTAGAGGTATCTAATGTAATGTCCTAGACCTCTCTGGTCTATTCCTTTGTGAAAATCTGGTGTTTTTGGTGTTCTAGGAGGTCAATGTGACTTATATCCAACACTTTGAAAAATTTCTAGTTCTATGAACAATGTTTCCAATTCTGTGAATAGTGTCATCAGTAGGTCATCTATCGGTAGGTCATATATCAGTATGTCATCTATCAGTAGGTTGAAAAGTGTTTCCAGGACAATAGGTCATCTATTGATAGGTTGAATAGTGTTTCCAGGACGACAAGTCATCTATCGGTAGGTCATCTATCAGTAGTTTGAACAGTGTTTCCAGGATGGTAGGTCATCTATCTGTAGGTCATATATCAATAGGTCATCTATCAATAGGTCATATATCAATATGTCATCTATCTATAGGCCATCTATTGGTAGGTGCACAATGTTTCTAGATCGGACAATGAATAGCGTCTCCAACATCCTATAGTTTCGCCCATTTAACATTATCTTTGATGTAAAACACATTCAAAGCCTTTTTCAGGGATTTAAGGCCGATTCAAAGCCCATAAATCCTTTCTAAATTTTCCTAAGGGTCTCAATGCCTTTACTCAATCAAATCGAATAGTCTTGAACAGATCCACCTTTAATGGAAAATCTAAACTGCTGCTCCTTTTAGATTTTCAAATGGGATGAGATACCTTCCACCCTTATTATTCCGTCTCCTTTCTCTTGGTGTGAGGTGCCCTAAACCTTTGTTCCCAAGGAGTTGTATGATTTTTCTATCCTATTATCATTTTCCCTTGTATTTTTTCCTACTGCATGTGCATCCTCTGTTTTGGTGCAACCGGGAAGTGTCGATCCATCTTCAATATAGGGTATGTTCTACCTCTATTCTTTTGGGTTCCTAGATCTATTTCCTCTAGTTTCTCCTTGACATTTGATGGCATGTGATCTCCATGTTTCTAATGGACCTTTCTTGGGTGTCAGTTGATGTGGTTGTTTTGTGATGTCCTAGGGTTGATGCATTCATTTGGGGAGAGGTGATCACGATCCATTGTGTTGGACCATTCTCATGCAAAGAATGTCGAAAACCTTTTGAGGTAGGGGATTCATGGATTATCTATTATTTTTACATGTCGTCTTAGAGTTAGAATGTTTTATCCCAATGGATCACAATGAAATTTACATAATAAATATTTAAACTAGATTAAATAATTGGTATCAATTGCCTAATGACGTTGTTGCCTCTTGATTTGCTAGATAGTGTGATATCTATGCTTTTATTTTTTAGCATGTCGTTCTTAAAGAGAATTGGTAAAGAACGTAAAGTCAGGATTAATTTTAAATTAACTGGACAAAGATAAAGTGGCATGTTTAATGAATCTGATTATTACTGTTGTTGTTCTTTGATGACAATCAAATAGATGCAGTTATGCATGTTGAAATGAATCAGTTAATTCAATATGAAATAAAGAATTGATTGTATGATAAAGATAATTCATTAGAGGGTTATGAGTTACCTTCTTGATTATAAATGCCAAGAGCCTTGCTTTGGAGCTATGAGTGGTTGTTATGTGTGAAGGATGAATGCCTTGTTTAGGGGAAAGAGCCCAGTTGCTATGTTATTTGTTTCCTACTGCTTGTGTTCTGATGTGCGCCTGGGATGGTTGAGCGTGTAAGGATGTTGTGGAAAGTGGGGTAGGGAGTCCTGGTTGTTGTGGTAATAATTGACACCTATAGTGGAGAGATGCATCGGTTTATGTATATGGGTGTCGAGGAGGACACCAGATATGATGGAATGGGTTAAAGTTGGGCTTACCCATTTTTTTTGAAAGTAGATGCTTATTGAATATGTTGTTTGTTTATCTACTTTACTTTCCCCACTGCTTGAGGTAGCTGGTTTTACTTACCCTCATTCCCAAATAGGTGAAGACACATGGGGTATTCCACATGATTTACATGTTTAGATTCTTGAGGATGTATGAGTTTATACTCCAACCATAGGTGGAAAAGACTCGACGAGTAGCTCACCTACTCACCGTGTTGATCCCCTTGTTTTTGGTAGCTTAGAATGCTTTCTTAGAATATCTGTAATTATGGAAAGGTGATAATGCTGTTAATAAATGATTGAATAAATGATGTTTAACCTGTGGGGTTGGATCTTTCTAGGATGAAATGCTGAGGTTATACTTCTAAGGAACTGTGGACTCGGTTTGGTTATACATGGAGGGTGTGGATATTGGTTGGAATGATAATTAAATGTAATGTGAAATTGATAACAGCTAATTAATAAATAATTAATTAATGTAAAGTGAAACTGATAAAAAGGGATAAAGTAACTCAATATATCTATTTGAATGGTTGTGTGCTTATAGGATATCTAGTCTTAGTAGTGGCAGCTGGGAGTCTGAGAGACGGTAGATGCAGTCGAGTCTAAGAATAGGTTTTTCCCATAGTGTGCTTGTGAGCTATATTATACCATATAATTTTTGTATTTCTATATGCTACTCCACCCTATCGGTTAGGGTAACTAACAACCTAAAGATTTTGAGTCCTGGGGGGGGGGGGTGTTTTCCCCAACATCTCAGTGGGAGGATGGATGGATGACTACCCCATTTGGCCCCCACCCTCTTCTCTTGGTAGTTACTTATACTGGTATGCATGATAGTTAGTTTTCCCCATATGTGTGTGTAGAGGGCTGTAATGTATTGTGGTTATTTCACACACATATATTCTGGATATAGTCTCCAAAGGACCACTATAGGTATAACATGTATAGGCTATGATGGCTTGAGGATCCTTACTTGGTGTATGGGCTGTAATGGCTTGAGGTATAATACCCGATGTATGATATACGTTATGAGAGCTGTGGTGGCTCCCAGAAGCTAACTGTTTACTTTGGTTACGTGGACGTGGTGGGGTGACGCATGAGGTGCATGTTGACGCCCGAGGTGCATGTTGTGGTGGTTCTCCCAGGTGTATGCGGGCAAGCCTTTTTGGAGAGATATGCTCAGGATGTGTGATGTTGGGGAAAAACGGTAAACTAATAGGGAAGTGGCAGTGGGGTACCCTCGATATCCTTTGTTATATTATATACTCTTGTATGCGATACTTGGTGAGAGTATCCATGGTGAGGTTTAGAACATAGTATACCTATTTTGGTGATGAGTTAGTTTCACTTGTTGTATACTGTGCTTTAGCATGATTTCTTTAATTTTGCACGAGAGGCTCCAGGGAGGATCCTACTGAGTATACTTTTATACTCACCCTATGTTATATAAACTATTTTTCAGGTCACTTGGAGCTGGTTGGAGATCAGGCTGGTTACTACTATCTTGGGGTTGCAGGAGCTGTTTGGGCTTTGTGGTCACTACCATTTTACTTTGTTTTGGTACTTATAGTTTTTCCCTTTCAATTTTAGTAGTCTTTTCATGACATTACATATGTGTACTTGGGTTTTCTTTTATATTTTAGTCTGAACAGGAGTTGGTTGGTGTCTATCTTATCTCTATCTTCCGCAAGTTTTCTCTTAGAGGGTAATTCCCCCCATCTGTGTGTTTTCTATACCCTTGGTGATAGTTTCCAACCCAGGTCTTACTCGAGGCGAGACTTAGGGGTCATTATTTCTCTTCTCATATTCCTGGCCCAGGAGGGGTACACTTTGTGGGGAGGGGATCATGACATATATTATATATTAATATTTATATATATGTGTGTCTATAAATATATTTATACATATCTTTATTTATTTACATATATTATATATTAATATTTATATACATATATTAGAATATATAGATAATATATATTAGTTTGTTAATACAGACACACAGAAACACACACACACACATTATATAGGAATATAAATATTCACATATTTTTATTTAAGAAAAATGATATTATTTTTTATTTGTATATGGTTTATATATTTATAGAGAAATTTTATATGTAAATATGTTTACATATCTATTTATAAAGTTAATTTTTTATGTGTAAATATATACAAATAAGTATATATGTGTATATGCTTAATTATAAAAAACAATACATTATAAAAAATGAAAAACATTGAATGTCATAATATCCCTATGAGTGTAATACTTGAAAATAAATTGATTCTACATCAAAAAAGATAATAATAACCCATTAAATGAGTCTAAAATTTCATCGAATGTTAAAAAAATGGGATACCTCGACTAAAAATTCAATTTTAGAGGTCTTTTGGACCTTTTTTGGCCTCGAAAAAAATGACTGGGGTTACCCTTGATCGCCAATGAATAGATCTCATCACAAGATTCGATTTGATATGTGGTAGAGCCCAAATGGATACCTAGATCAAAATTTATGGCTGTTTGAAATTTGAGTTACGTTTTCAACTTATTTTAGATATTTTATTAATTTTTTGTTTTTTATCTTCAAATTGTTATTAAATTGCTATTACTTGATAATAATTAGAAAATTATTCATTAATTTTTTTTAAATATTTTATAATCCATTTTTACTAAATATCTTATGATTGTGTAAATGCCTATTTAGCATTATCTAAAACACATTTACAAAATATATATTATATTTATATCAATATAAATATATTTATATATTTATATATTATTTTTAATGAAATATATATATATATATATATATTGAAATATAACCTTTATCAACACTAATAAAAAAGCACTGATGGGGGGGGGGAGGGTCTTTATCAGTGCTTCTAAAAAAGCACTCATATAGGGGTTACTTTTAACAACGCAAAAAAAAGAACTGAAAAAGGAGGTATCTTTATCAGTGCTAAAAAAAGTGATGATAAAAGGTTACTTTTAAAAACTATTTTTTTAGCATTGTTAAAAAGAAATTTTATCATCATTTTTTTAGCACTGATAAAGGTACCCCCTTTATCAGCGTTTCTTTAGCGCTGTTAAAGGGTGGCGCAACGAAAACCCATTTATGTGGTAGTGTTTATTGATTTATTTTCTATTATATATATATATATATATTTATATATGTTTCAATATATTTATGTATATTTATTTATATTTATTCTATTGGTCGGTGTATGTGTGTGTTTTCGTGGTTGTATTTTTATACATTTATGTAAATTTATTTATATTTATATATTTTAATAAGATATATATAACTGTATTTAAATAACTATATATGTAATTATATTTATATATTTTTACTATTTCCTATTTATTATTTACTACTTACTACTTATTATTTATTTATTATTTATTATTTGTTAAATATTCATTTTATATTTATTATTAATTTATCACTTATTTATTATATATTTATTATTATATAATTATTAAATTATTATTTAATATTTATTTAATATTTATTTATTATATATTATCTATTATTTATCATTTATCATTTATTATTTATTTACTACTTATTTATTATATATCGATTTATTATTTATTGTTTATTAATAATTTGTTTGTTATTTATAATTTATAATTTATTATTATTTTTTAAAATTATTGTTTATGTATATGTATTTATATTTATTTATATGTATATATATAAATATGTTAAATTATTTTTATTCACCACATGAAAAACTTGGTAGAGTGGTAAAGTCTTTACAAATATATATCCTAAATTTATACATGACATATGCATGCATGATAATATGTAAATGTAAATAAATAATAAATAATAAATAAATAATGATTTCGTTGCGGTTTAAACCATCGCTAAATATTATTTTTCCAGTAGTTAGGGGTGCTTAAATGATTATAAAATGGAGTCTTCCTTGGATGAAAAAGTCAATTCAATTTAATCTCAAGGACTCCAAACCCTATAAAGCTTCATTTTTTTAATATGAGTTTTTTTAAATTTATTTAAATAAGTCTAGGTTAGAAATATTTTGAAAACTAATGCGGAAAGGTGGCAGAGAAAGGCAGCAACGCCAATGACGCCTTTACTCTGAAGTTCCAATAAAAGGGCACCCACCACCTCCCCTCCTCACTCCAAACTTCCCTCCTCTCTCTAAGTTGCACACTCCCCCTCTCTACAATATGCTTGGTGATTTTTCCCTTGTGCATGGTGTTTTCAGTGGTCTAAAAGGAATGCTGAATTTTGCAAAGCATCATTTAGAGGTATTTTTTCTTATTAATTTTAAAGTTATTTAGTTATTTAATTTATTTGTTTTTATTTAGTTCTAAAGATGTTATTTATTTACTAGTTTAGTTAGATATAAATTAGAAATAATAGTTATTATTACTAATGATTAAGTATAGATTAACTAATGAATAAATTAGGATTAAATAATGATTACACAATGATTAGCTAATAATAATTAACTAATGAATACCATATGATTAACTAATGAATACCATATGTTTAAAAAATGAGTAAGATATAATTAATTAAGGATTAAGTAATTTTTAAGCAATGATTGACTAATGAATAAAGAATGATTAATTAACGATTAAAGAATGATTAAAAATTGATTAACTAATGATTAAAGAATGATCAAATATTGCTTAACTAATGATTAAAGATTGATTAACTAATGATTAAAGAATGATTAAAGAATTATTAACTAATGATTAAATAATTATTAACTAATGATTAAAGATTGATTAACTAATTATTAATGATTGATTAAAGAATAATTAAGAAATAGTTAAAGAATGATTAACTGATGCTTTAAAAATGAATAAAGAATGATTAACTAATGATTGACAAATGATTAAAGAATGATTAACTAATAATTAAATATTCAGTAACTAATGATTAAATATTGATTAAATAATTATTAAAGATTGACTAACTAATGATTAAATATTGATTAACTAATGATTAAAAAATAATCAACTAATGATTAACAAATGATTAAATAATGATTAAAGAATGATTAACTAATTATTAAAGATTGATTAATGAATGATTAAATATTGATCAACTAAAGATCAACTAAAGATCAACTAATGATTAAGTAATTATTAACAAATGATTAACGAATGATTAACTAATGATTAATTAAATATTAAGTAATGATTAAATAATGATTAAAGAATGATTAACTAAATATTAACTAATGATTAATTAATGATTAACTAATGATTAAAGAATTATCAACTAATGATTAAATAATGATTAAATAATTATTAACTAATGATTAAAGAATGATTAACTAATGATTAAATATTGATTAACTAATGATTAAAGAATTATTAACTAATTATTAAAGATTGATTAAAGAATGATTAAATAATGATTAACTAATGATTAAATAATGATTAACTAAATATTAACTAATGATTAAGTAATTATTAACTAATGATTAAAGAATGATTGAAGAATGATTATATAATGAGTAAAGAATGATTCAATATTTATTAACTAATGATTAAAGAATGATTAACCAATGATAAAAGATTGATTAAATAATGATTAAATAATGATTAACTAAAGATTAAATAATGATTGACTAATGATTAAAGAGTTCTTAACTAATGATTTAAGAATGATTAACTAATGAGTAAAGAATTATTTAACAACGATTAACTACTGATTAGGTAATGATTAATGAATGTTTAACTAATAATTAAATAATGATTAAATAATGATTAAATAATTATTAAATAATGATTAGGGTATAATTAATATATAATTAGTTAATGATTAAAGAATAATTAACTAATAATTAATTAATGATTATCTATTGATTAACTTTTGATTAACATAGAATTAACATAGGATGAAAGATGTCTAACTGGATGACAAAGATGCTTAATTGTACACATGATTTGTTACTCCTGCGATTTAGATGATCCATACCTTATTTCTTTTCTGGTTTTTTTACTCTCGATGGTTATGTTTTAGATGAATCACATTCTCTTTATAAACCACTGAACATACCTTTATAAAAATTAAAAATTATACTATGAAAAATGTCAAGGTATTTTTTGTCTGTTTTAAAGCATTAATGTGTTATTTAATAGATTTTTTTGTCCATTTCACTTTATATGATCATAACTTTCCTTTTATCATGGATAAATAAATTTATTTGATGTGTTCTATTATTTTTACCTAACATTCCAAAACATTTTTTGATTTATTTTCTAATAAAATTTTAGATAAAAAATAAAAAATGTTTATATATATCCATTATTATTATTGGATGAAAGGGAAAAAATATAGGGGGAAGAATCACAGGGGCCTAAAAAAGTGAAGACTAAGAGAATCCCCAATAACAATATCAACACCACCTGGGGGAAGGGAACCAGTAGTACAAAACTCCATAAAAGGTGCCTCATGGAAAGCCTTGGATGCTAAGAAGTTGGGTACATGATTGCCTTCTCTCCACGTATGAAGAAGCTCAATACCATTGTCCATAATAGATTTGCATTTACAGATAATATAGATGATAGGCTAGGGAGTGGAAGTGATACCATTTAGATAACTCTATACGATCTTCAAATTAGTCTCCACCATTGTTAATGGGATGTTTTTTTAGCGACATAGCTCAATCCCATGAAGAATTGTACTTGCTTATACCCCGAGTGAGTCGTCGTCCCCATAAAATGAATTGAAGGTGAAAATAACTGATCCACATGGGTCACAAACAACACCCCCCACACATGCATCCGTTACTACAAGATCCATTCACATTCAGTTTCAAACCATGAGTAGGAGGAGTTCATTTAATCTAGTGACCCATCGAAGATGGTCTAGAAGCAGGAGAAACACCACTATAGGTTAGAAAAAATCTAAGCGAGGGTTCCTCATCCTAGTTCTTGAGAAGTTGTAGAGATCAGTGTGATGATACCTATTACTCACTTCCCAAATGCACCAAAAAACCACTGTAAGGAGAAGCGACCGAGCCCTTCTTTCATAGACATTACTTACCACACTACTGAACCACCATTGAAGAAGATCCTCAAAAGAATTTTTCATTCTAGATAATTCTGAAAAAATACCAAGAATCATCCAAACTTTTATCACCCAGTCACTATAGAAAAAAAATGAGTTGCATATTCTTCCTTGTGTGAAATTCAACATGCACACATAGAATCCATACTAATTCCCTCACCCATAATCACCGCATCGGTGGGTAACGTGCATTTCTGAACTCCCCAGAAAATAAAATTGTATTTTTTTGGAATGTTTTTTCACCAGAGAGTTTCCCCCTATAGGTCACTAATTTTCATAGAAATCATTATACATCTATAATCCTTGGATGAGAATTTACCTGACCCGCTACATGTGAAAAAACAATCATTATGAACGTCCTCCATCTCTATTCCATCAAAGAGTTTCTTCTGGTTGGGATTCAAGATCGCTTGAATAAAATCGGGGTGGCAACAAGCCTACTTGAAAGTTAAATCTGGTGTGGGACATCCAAGGAAGCCTAACACATTCCCCACCCAATTGCAATTCTAGAAATTGATTTCCCCATGACCAATAAACACTACTACAAACACGGCCTTTATCAGTGCTAGAAAAGCGCTGATAAAGCCAGCATAGATAAAGGGGGGGGGGGGGTCCCCTTTATCAGCGCTCCGAAAAGCGCTGATATAGGACCCCTTTATCAGCGCTTTTAAAAAAGCGCTGATAAAAGTTAAAAAAATTTAAAAAAATTTAAAAAAATTTAAAAAAATTTAAAAAAATTTAAAAAAATTTAAAAAATACTGCCAATCAGGGGGGGGCTTTTATAGCGCTTGAACCCCCCCTTTTACAGTGTTTTTCGGCCCCTATACAACACCCCACGCACCCCACACACCCCCTCCACCCTTTAACAGCTTTTGCTCCAATATTCCCCATGCACGCGCACCCCTGCCTCCACCAGGATTTGAACTCGAGACCTCTCCCCTGCGCGCCTAAGCCCTTACCGCTACTCTATTTTGATTTTCTTTCCAATTCATGATATCTATATATATATATATTTATATATTTAGTTATATTTATTCGTATAGTAATATATATTTATATTAATATATATATATAGTTATATTATAATATATATATATATATAGTTATATTATAATATATATAGTAATATTAATATATATATATATAGTGGTATTAATATATATATATATATATATATATATTTAGTTATATTTATTCGTATAGTAATATATATTTATATTAATATATATATATAGTTATATTAACATATATATAGTTATATTAACATATATATAGTTATATGAATATATATTTATATAGTTATATTAATATATATATAGTGATATTAATATATATATTTATGGTGATATTAATATATATATATATAGTAATACTAATATATATATATGTAGTTATATTAATATATATATAGTTATTAGATTAATATATATATAGTTAGATTAATATATATATATAGTTAGATTAATATATATATATAGTTAGATTAATATATAGGTATATAAATATTCATATATTGGTATTTTAAATAAAATGGATATTAGTTATTATTTAGATAAAGCTAATATATTTTATATGTAAATATGTTTAATTATTTATTTAAAAAATTTAATTTTTAGGTGCGAATATATAAAAAATATGTACATATAGTTATATATTTGATTATAAATAGCAGTTCATTATAAAAAAGGATGAAATTTCAAAGATATAATATCAATATGAATGTAATACCATGGAATAAATTCAGTCCCCGCCAAGAAAAGCCAATAATACCCCCTTAAACGAGTTTGAAAATCCACAAAATGTTAAAAAATCTGGGTACCCCGACAAAAAACTCAGTTTTGGAGGCCTTCTGGGCCTCTTTTGGCCTAGAAAAATGCTTGACCGGGGTTTCCCCAATCATAGCGATGTAGAGCTCGTCGCAGGCTTCGATTTGATATGTGGTAGAGCTCAAACGGACACCCGGATCAAAAGTTATGGCCGTTTGAAGTTTGAGTTGCATTTTCAACATATTTTGGATCTTTTTTAAATTTTTTAAATTTTTTTAGTCCTCAAATTGTTATTAAATGACTATTACTCCATAATGATTATCAAATTATTAATTAAAAATATTTTTTTAATTTTTTAAGAAGTCATTTTCACTAAATATCTTATATATTAAGTATAATAAGTGTAAATGTACATTTATACTTATCTAAAATATGTTTAAAAATTATATATTATATTTATATAACAATATAACTATATTTATATATTAATATATTAATATTTTTTTTGAAGCCGACCTTTTATCAGCGCTAAAAAAAGCGCTGATAAAGGCCCCCCTTTATCAGCGCTACTAAACAAGTGCTGATAAAGGGGGACGCTGCGAAAAACTGTTTTTGTGGTAGTGAAACCAATGATAATTTTGAAGAAAAACTAGTATGTGACTTTGAAGAGAGTTATGGAGAGGAGAAGAATGTCCACTGGGTTTATTTAAAAAATTTCCATATTTACCTGTGATGAAATTACTCCATAGGGACCGTCCTTCAATAAATTCCCATACTGATTTTCCTTAGAGATAATGCATTGTTTCCTCCACATTCCATACATTGATACCACCATGTTCCAACGGTTTATAAAACTTATCCCATAAAGCCCAATGACACCTGCCACCCCCTGGGCATCCCATATAAAAGTGGACAACAGGTTATCAATTTATTTTAAAATAGTTTTGGGAACCTTGAACATTGAAAGGATATGCATTGAAATAGAAATCAAAGCACAGTTAACAAGGGTGATCCTCCTGCCAAAGAAAAGAAACCAGTTCTTCCAATTTGTAATCTGACAGGAAATCTTATCAACAAAACCTTCAAAGTATTTTATCCCGACCCTTCTAATAGAGAGAGGTGCACCCAAGTAATCCATGGGAAAGTTATTCCATCATATGCCAAGAATGTGTTCAATTATCTATCTTCACCTATCTGGGCATGAATATGATAAATGCACACAAAGTTTGTATTGGTTGATAACTTGGTTGCTCCATTTGGAATATTCCTCCATGATGTTTTTCAACCCCCTAACATAATATGTTATCTTGTTAATAAAGAAGACTAGGTCGTTTACAAAAAGTATATGGGTAAGTCCACTAAAGTGGGCCTTACAATGATAAGGGAGAATAGTGCCAAGTTGCATATAAGACATAATGATTCCACTGAGAGAATCCTGATCAAGGATAAAGATGCTGGGGGACAATGAAATTTTCTTTTGGTAAGAAGAACTTCAAAAAAAATGGTAATAGACATGTTATATATTACATTCTATCAGTCACAACATTATGCTAACCATAAAGTTATATTTACATTTTACACTTAAGTATTATTTCATTTTTTTATGTAGAGATGAAAGATACTATGCTACTCACTGAGAAGTATAGGAATGTTTCAAGAAACATGCTAGTGGTCCATGAGGTTCGACAAATCAGGGTACGTCAAGCACACCATTATCATCACATTCCACCTCCAGCCACCATTATAATGTACCTACATTATGATGGATTCTATGGAATTGTGGTATCTAATTTTATATTCATTGATCATCACCTAATTGCTTCCCTCATCAAGATATGAAGACTATAGACACACACATTCCACTTGCCTGAGGAAGAGATGACCATCACTCTTGAGGATGTGGTAGTCCTACTCGGTCTTCCGGTATAGGGGGATACAATTATAGGACCCACTCATGGAGATTTGTATGATCTTGTATAGTTATTTCTAGGCCTTGACATTTTGGGGTATGGGGTTTCTATAGATGGTGGGTACATATTCATGAGATGGATAGAGATTCATTTTTCACAGTTACCCATTAACACTGATGAGAAGACTGTCATGCGTCATGCCCGTACATATATCTTATGGATAATTGGAGGGAAATTGTGCACTGATCACTCTGGTATTCATGTAAAAATGATGTTTCTGGGCCTACTGGAGGATTCTAGTTAGATCGATAGATATAGTTGGGGATTTTCATGCTTGGCATACACATACAGAGCCTTATGCATAACATTCTGCTCAGATCGCACTGATCTCAAGGGATGTGTCATTCTTCTTCAGGTGTGGGCATGTGAGTGCATCCGTCCCCTATCCCCTATTATTTCTAGTCATGACATTCATATAGATTTTCTATGTGATACTCCGCATGGATATTGGTATGATCACTAATATCTATTGGTTTCTGATTCTAAGAGTTATTGAATTTAATTTCTTATTATTTATCACTTTCAATGTTGTATTTTATAGGTGGATTCAGGTACACCACTTTATCCGGGCTCCGAGACACAATTTGGGTGCATACCATCTCATGTTAGACAATATACTACCCACCGACGTAAGTATATACAATATTTCATTGAATAAACAATTTCATATTATCATTATTTTTTTTTTGTTTTTAGTAACAAACTTTTTTGACAAATCTCACATGTCAATTCAGATTACATGGATGCTATACTGATCTTTACTAGAGCAGTTGCCTACATAATGAACTACTGGACTTCATGATGTGATGACTGTAGTGCCTCTCATTCACTTTCATATTATTGAGTGGTACCAACCTGATAGAGACATTCACCATTTTGACTGTGTTTAGCATATTTCATTTCCACTAAGACAGTCACCAACACTTCATTTTGTGAAGCTGATAAGGAGGTAAGATGTCAACTGGTGCCGAAGACATTCCAATTATCTAGACCTCTAGGATAGAAGAGCATTGTATCATATCGATGGTATTTGTATGATGTGATTTCCTCTATCATAGCAGCTTGAGTATGCACCATGGTATAGACTGAAGTATATACTGTATCTTACTCCACACAGTAGAGGACTTTAGGATATGGTAAGTCAATAAATTTCCATTAGTTTTTTATTGTACTATTTTATAATTCATTTTGAATCTCTTTACAATATACTCAACTACAATAGGTTATCTGCATGTATAATCCAAAGGAGGAGGAGGTTTCTAGAATGACAGTGATCCATAATGTAGTGTAGGGGATAATTTCAGTTTATCATTTTTCACATGATAGTATCTTTGACTTTCCACACCAGGGAGATGATTTTCCTACCTAGGGAGTGGAGGTTTCTACTTAGGAACCTCCTCTAGTAGCTGCTGATGTCGAGAAGCCACAATAATGATGACGTAGAACACATCGTGTTGCACGTGAGGCCTCACATGTTCCACAGGAATAGGTTGACCCTCTAATAGTCCAGCCTCAACCGATCGGGGATGTGAATCATGAGGCATGAGATCCATTTGTGTTGTCAGGATATCCATAGTTTTCTCTGGGTATAGATTATTAGAGATTCTATTAGGGGTCATTTCCCATGCCTCTAACTTTTGTGTCTGAGCCTTCATAGGCTGTATGGTTCCCCCAGGCGATGATGGAAGGTCCTTATACTCACGTAGTAGGATAAGGATTAGGTGAACAAAATGATATCTAGTTGACACCTCCTGCTAATGAGTCATAGGAAGAGCTTCTAACACTCGAGGTTCCAGCACCTTAGGAAGAGCCCTCTCCAGGTCATCATACTCCACCCCAGCACAGAGGTCGATGATCTCTATACGGGCATTCCATTCGCACACCATCTTGTAGGATAAGACCTCATCATAGATAGTGATTGTAGTGCTTGGGAGCTGCAGACTAGGGTTTCTGCCTCTCACCCTAGTGCCGCCTTCCGCCATAGCGCCGACTCCCATATCTTCTCCTCTCCGACCCTACGACTCCAGTATGTGGAACAACCATCGAGCTTCTAGATCCGCCGCCATGAGACTCCTTTCCACCGTGAGTCACCCTCCCAGATCTGAAGCTGCGCCACCCTCCTAGATCTTGAAGCCATGAGGAACCCTCCCAGATTCCAACAACATCCCAGATCCTACCACTGTGAGTTAATCTCACGAATCTGATGCCGCATTGCCCTCTCGAACCCCATCGTGTGAGTCACCCTCCCAGATTTTGACGATGTAGTGCTTGGGAGCTGCGACCTAAGGTTTCCGCCTCCTACCCCAGTGCTGCCTTCCGCCCCAACACCACCTCCCATCCCTACTTCTCTCTGACCCTACGACTCCAGTCCGCGGGACAACCGTCGAGCTTCCCGATTCGCCACTGCAAGACTCCTTTCCGTCATGATTCGCCCTCCCAGTTCTGAAGCTGCATCGCCCTCCCAGATCCCACAGTCGTGAGGCACCATCCTAGATTCCGGCAACGTCCCAGATCCTACCGCCACGAGTTGCCCTCCCGGATCCGATGCCACATCACCCTCCCGAACCCCACCACATGAGTCAATTTCCCAGATTCTGACGACTCTGCATCTCTATTGTTCGCAGGACCAGACAGATGACATCACCCCCTAGTTGCCATTATTGTGAGTATGCTACCATTGACAGCTTTCTCGATGTCACTAGAAGGAGGAATCCTCATGGCCTCTCTCTCTCTATCGACGATGCCCCACCAGATTCCCCCATCTCTCTCTCTAGTGTGCTTTTACTCCCTCACTGTGGTGCACTCTGCCACTCTATTTCTATTTCGGTGTCATTTGGGCATCCTCTATTTCACAGGATCAACACCTTGTGTTTGTGGGAAGCCGCAGTGTTGATCAATCGTAAGCGCATACACAGATAACGGTTGTTCAACCTGGAGCAGTTTGTGGTGCCGACAATGGTCATGGTTCTTGCACCTAGATTGTTTTGTTTGTTCTTGGTTTCCTTTTCCATTGCATCACGCTCCTTCATGCACGACTCCAATTTGGTCATGCTCGATGGATTGATTCCATGATGTTTTGGATGGTGCTGGTATCTTTGAAGGCTAAACTTTTTAGGTGCTTCTATTTGGTTGCATTGTCCATGGTGGATCAACAGTCACATGGTCCCCCATTTCAGTGTTTTATATCGATGAATCCCTCAACATCGGTCATCCTCCTTCAAAGGATCCTATGCTGATCATCTTCTATCTTCTGTGTAATTTTTTTTCGTGTTTGTTTGGGTTTGTTTGGCTAGTGTATGGAATGGTGGATCCCCTTAGACATGCTGCCTCAACTTGTTTTTCTTGTTCAGTTCTCACTTAGATAGAAAGTGTTTTTGAAAATAAAAAAATGAATTTTCAGCCAGTCAGTCATAGATAGTGATTGTACTCATTTATTTATGTGTGTGCTATTGACTTAAAGGATTTGAAACAAAAAATGTATTCTATCCTCTATATATTTTTCTTTCTATTAAAATGATGAAATTATTTTTAATATCAATACGTTTTACATGTTTATCCACTATTTCAATTTTCATTTATATTTTAGTTACAATTTATATTTTATAATCTTTCAAAGTCAACTACTTGAAACATAAGAAAAATTATTAAATTTTATGTTGGTAACTTTAAAAGCTTATAAAATATAAACTATAAAAACAATCCAAATAAAACTTAAAACATAGCCTAAGAATCTAATTTTTTTTTGAAAATAAAAATAATTTCATAAATATAATATATAATTGAAAATGAAAGGAATATTAAAAAATATTATAAATACAAATATAATGGTTTAAAACAACAATATATCATGCCACTAAAATTAATTTTTATTAATTGTTTTTATGAAATGATTTCTATTTTGAATTATTTTTTATATATTCAGTAAGTGTGTCATATTTCATTTAGATTGTATTTTTACTTTATTATTTATAGACTTTCACAGCCACCAACTTCAAACATTATTATGTTTCATATAGGTGACTTTGAAAGCATGTAACTTATGAACTAGAAATACAATATAAATTATATTTGACAAAGTGACTCAACATATAAAACATAATTTAAAATAAAAAAAATCATAAATATAATAAGTAAAATCTAATTTACATGTCACAAAATTTATTACATAAAACATAACGTTTTCATTTTCAAATATTAATGAACATAATTCTAAAAAAAGTAAAATAAAATAATATATATATATATATATATATCAAAATATACAAACATATATATTTTTAAATGTACAAAAATGTATATTTAAAATAAGTTTTTTTATTGAAAGGCGACATCACTTATACTGCCTGTCCACATTAGTTTTCAGAAATATTTCTAACCTAGAATCATTTTTTTTAAAAATGTATATTAAAAAAAACTCCAATTAAGCCTTCTACAAACATAAAAGGTTATTTGTTGATGAAAAACAATAAAGACCTTTCATTACTCACATGATTCCAAAGCCTCTTCAAGGAATACTCTCCACTAAGTATAAATGTGAAGCATTAAGCCACCATTATATCATAAGTAGAATTCTACTAAACCTATTGTGGTACCAATTTGGTGTGGGTGAATGTGTTCTTAAGGAGCGCAACATCGCAATGTGAATCCGCAAGTTGCATCCATTACCATCCAAGTATTCTATTTACCATCACCCACCAATATCACTATATGAATTTTTTTTTTCAAAGAGTTATTTACGATGGACCAGTAATTTTGTAGGAAATAATATTTTTCCCTACGGTTATTTGTGATAGAAGTCTTCTTCCATTGTAAATGTCTTGGGCATGCTTTCACATGTAATGATATGCAATAATTTATTTGTGAGGGACCGCTAAGTCCGTCACAAATGACTAGTAACCAGAAAGACTATTTGTGACATAACCGTCGCAAATATGTTTTTTCAAAATGAATTATTCACAAAAAGTTTGTCAACGGGACTATTTATGATGGAATTTTCCACCACAAATAATTTTTAGATATGCACAGAGTATTATTTTTGATGATATTTTTTGTGATAGATATGCTATTTATCACACAAAATTGCCGCAAATAGCTATCTTTGCAATGGAAAATTACATCAAAAAAAATAAATAAATAAATAGCCGCCTATCTTCCATTCTACTTCCTATTCATTCCACATGGGTTTTTTTCTTTAAAACCCTGTCTTATTTTAGATATAATATTTAACAGAGTAGATTCCAGATTAGATTTACAAATCATTAACCAAAGTATCAATTTAGAGGTATTTTTTTATTTTTTTTAATTATCATTATTTTTTTATATTTAATTGTTCATTTTTTATATAATTTTCTAGTTTAATATATTAAAGTTGCATTAAATCTAATATAATTTACTATATATTGTTATTTATTAATATTATATTAGTATAAAGAAATAAGTATTATTATAAATTAATATTAAATTAGTATATATCAATATTTTTTTGCTATAAATTAGTATAAATTAATAAAAAGTATTATAAATTGATATAATTTATTATAAATTTACATAATTTAGTATAAATTTATATAAATGTCTATAAAGTAGTATAAATTTTTCGTAAATTAGTCTAAATTAAAATAAAATTGATATAATTTAGTACAAATTTATTTAAACTAATATAAATTATTAGCAATAAATATAAATTAACAACAATTATTATATATTAATAAAAATTAATATAATATATTTATAAATTAATATAATTAATTATAAAATGATACAATTTAGTATGAATTAGTAAAAATTAGTAAAAATTGATATAAATTATTATAAATAATTATAAATTCATCATCAATTAATTTAAATTATTATAAATTAGTATAAATTTTTCAGTAATTGTCTAAATTAATATAAATTATTATATATTAATAAAATTATTATAAATTATTATTAATTAATAAAAATATTATAAATTAATAAAACATATTATAAATTAATAAAAATTAGTATAAATTAATAAAAAAATTCATACATTAGTATAAATTAATATAAATATTTATAAATCTACCACCAATTATTATAGACAATTATTAATTTTTTTTATAAATTGATACAATTTACAATAAATTGATATAAATTAGGGCAATTTACTATAAATTAGTATAAATTAGTATAAATCAATATAAATTACTAAGAGTTAGTAAAAATTAATATGTATTTTATAAATTAGTATAAGATAATAAAAATTATTATAAATTAATATAAACTATTATAAACGACTAAAAATTAGGAAAAATTAATATAAATCATTATAAATTAGTATAAATTCATTGATAATTAGTGTAAATTAATAAAAAATATTAAGAATTATTATAAATCTGTCATCAATTAGTATAAATTATTATAAATTAATAATTTTTTGTTAAATTTATATAAATTACAATAAATTGACTTAATTTATAATAAATTGATATAATTTAAAATAAATTGAAATCGATTATTATAAATTGCTATAAATTACTATATTTTATAATAAATAAACATAAATTAGTATAAATTATTATAAAATATTACAAATTAGAATAAGTTAATAAAAATTATTATAAATTAATTTAAATTAGTATAAATTACTAAAAATTAATAAAAATTATTATGAATTATTACATGTTAATATAAAATATTATAAATTAGTATAAATTCATTAGTAAATAGTGAAAATTAATAAAAAATATTAAAAAATTAGAGAGTTGGAAGAAGGGGTTTGTTTTCGAAGTGGATAGCGACAATGACAATTCGCCGACGAAAACCAGTCTAAGAATGATAGAGATAGCTCTAGTCAGCAAGACATCCATCTGAGGGGGTCTTTTGATCATGGTCGAAACTCAGTTATTGAAGAAGGTATGCATTATCTTGCCACTTATAGGGAATCTTCTACAGGTAGGATTGCAAGAAAGGTTTCTTTGTCTCTTTTCAAGGAAAACTCAGATGCGGTCTCAGAGAGGCTAGACATGGGTAAGAACTCTCTTATTACAAGTCTCACTCTTCATAAGGGTGAGGAACTACGATGACTTGAAATAGGGTTTCACAAATTTAGGGTTCTTCAGATTGGAAGTATGTCTCAATTGGTGGTGGGTTATTCCACTATTTATTCCCTTTGGAAAAATTAAGGTAGTGTGCATGGATCTCAGGATACTTGTATATTAAGCCAATTATTCTTCAATTTCATGAATGAAGCATGGAATTTAATTTTTCAAATATCAGAAATGCATTTGTGCACGATTGGATTAGGATCCATAGACTCAACTCAATCTTATGAAACCCTAAAATTCTACAAGTCACTTCCTCTAAAATAAGAGTTCCAATTAGGTTTGATAAAGTGGATGAATAGGTAATATTTGTTCATTTTTAAATATTTCTTGTAGAGGTGGATATCAGTACCACTCTTACTGAGAAGGTTATTCTTTTTATTCAGAATGATGACATTCATCTGCATGTGGAATATAAAAAACGTCCTCATTATTGTGTGGATTGTAATGCTGTTGGGTATTCTAAAGATGTATGTGGAAAGAGTATTATTTGTGGAAATTGAAATCTAAGAGGTCTCATGACTAAGGACTATCGAAATGATAATAAAGGTAAGGTCTTGATGGAATGCGAGTCAAAGGAGGTTGATGAATTGTAGGAGAACTCTACTTATTTTGAAGCAAAACCATCTTAGGTTCCTACCAGTGATGGTCTAGTATTACAGGCTATACATGGATCTCTTACTCAAGCTAAGGATATCTAATCCCCAACTAGGTTAAATGGGGGAGAGGTAGTGATTGAGAATATTCCTTTGGTCAATCCTTTTTGGTCATGGGAAGATATTGTGTCTGAGAAGGATACCTCCAATGCTGAAGATATTGGGGATGACCATGGTAATGATATTGACAACTAGATTGATTGTGAGATAGAAGAAAAGTATGTATTTGACCTAAAATTATAGAAGAAGCACAAATTGGTCTCCTCAAATAATAGAAAGGGTAAATTAAAAGTGACCTAGCTCGACCATCAAGGGTTTCCAGGGATAAATATACTCCTATTTCTCAGAAATATGAGCCTGATAATATGACCTCCTTAATTAATACAGTGTAAATTAACCCATATTCACTATCCCCTACAATGGTACATGATGATGAAACTTCCAGGGGTTCTGGTGGATGACAATTGGATGTGTCATCTAGCATGGAAACTACCAATTCCATTGATACAAAGCCACCTGATCTATGTATGTTTAAGGCTTCCAATGATCAAGTCTTTAAGTATGATCTACTAAATTTTAAAAAAGGAAACAAGTAGTAAGGAAATGATTACACTATCTACTAGCCCTTGTGTGGTTGCTTTCAGTAAGGGAGTGGGTAATTCAGAGATTGAGAAGACGGTAATTCTCATGGATAAACCTACTGCATTTTGTGCAATAAATAAGGATGTGAATTTTTCAGTAATCATGATGATAGATAGTGGTATCCCTTAAGCTCTTAAGAAAGTGACTCCCAAGGCTCACACTTTTACCAAGATGGATTGTACTTTTGTCCAAGTGTCTGATAAGGGTTCTTAGGAAGCAAAAAAAGTCTAGTATAATCTTACACCTTCTACTGCTATAAGTCCTACTAAGGTATTATATAATTAAGTCAGGGGAAACATACATACACATAATCCTTTTGAAATTTTTGCCTCTGATAGTAGCAAGGAGTATGGTCAAAGATGTATTGTTGCTTCAAAAATTGAGGAAATGAGTGTTAACATTGATGATGAATCTTTTGATGATAGAGGGGGGCCATGGCAGTGGGCTAAGTCATGGATAATAAGAAGGAACCCTCAAGGTCAGGGTGTATTTATTGTTTATTACAATATGCACACTGGTTCTCGTATTGCTTGAATGGTTCTGCTAGGTTTAGTTATCTTTTTTCCTTGGCCTGGAGTGCTCGTGTTATTTTAACCATTTTTAACTAGTTTTTGTTTCTCCTTTCTATTGATGTTTTTTTATTTCTTGACAAGGGAAGGTAGCTGTCTGACCCCATTCCATCTTTGTTAATATTTTTTTTCTATTAATAAAGGGGGTTTGACTCGATCCTGTTAAAAAAATTAAAAATTAATAAAAATTAGTATAAATTAAAAAAATTATTATACATTAGTAAAAATTAATATAAATTAATATAAATCCATCTCAAATTGGTATAAATTAATATAAATTAATATATCTTTTTATAAATTGATACAATTTAAAATAAATTGATATATATTAGTATAAATTACTATAAATTGTTATATTTTACAATAAATTTATATAAATTAGTATATATTATTATAAATTAGTATAAGTTAAAAAAATTGTTATATATTAGTATAAATTACTATCAATTGATATAATTTACAATAAAATGATATAAAGTAGTATAAATTGATATAAATTAGTATACATTGATATAAATTATTATAAATTGATATAAATTAGTATATATTAATATAAATTAGTATAAATTGATATAAATTAGTATAAATTGGCATAAATTATTATAAATTGATATAAAATAATAGAAATTGATATAAATTATTATAAATTGATATAAATTATTATAAATTGATATAAATAATTATAAATTGATATAAATTTTTATAAATTGGAAACAATTTGAGTCATACATTTTTAATAATTTATATAATAAACTAATTATGATTATTTTTTTATAAAATCAGGGACTGTTGGTACCAGGGTGTGCAATGGAAGCAGATGAGATGAGGATTTAATATTTTTATTGCCGGATCGATGTAACTATGTCATCTATAAAAATATGCAGCTCGATAAGAAATCTTAGGATCTCATGTGAAAGAACTAAGTACAAAATGAAACCAAACATATACCTCATTCGATTTGAAGGTGTGTTCGACATCTGCTCGTCGTCGGTGACCGTTGATCAAAGGAACCGATGTCAGATCCTTCTATATCTTCTACACACACTTTGAAAGTCAATTAGAATGATGATCTTTGATATCCAGCTGGTAGTGTAGAGATTCGATGAAGCCTTTAACGACTTGAGAATCACTAAAACATTGATCCTTTGACCTGTGAAGGAGAACTTGGTTCATTTACTTGGATTGACTGCTTCTCTCTACAATGCGGTAGAGATAAGAGAGTGGATTTGAAATTCGAGTGATGAATAGTACCATGAATGAGAGCCTCTTCTTAGTTATATAGTGAGGTATAAAATACCAAAAAATGGCTCTTTGACCCTCGAATATGTATTAACCACTAAATAATCCATAAACAACATGTTATAACCAACTAACTGGTGCCATAAACATCATTTATATTTTTATCACTCACTTGTAATACAATAAATATATATTATATGGTAAAAGTGAGTGATTAAATTAACTCATTATTCCTGAAAATATTAAATGAACCTTGAATATTAAAATAATATTTGATTGTTAAATATTTTCCCATGTATTCACTTAAATACTTGTAAATACATTAAATAAATAAGTTCAACTCCAATTATTTTATACTCAAATAATAATGAATTTATTTATTTATTAGTGATCATTTATACTCGAACATCACCCAAACCCCATGGTGGGTCCCACCATCTCCTATACTCTTATTCATTATAATAGGAAATACTTTTGAATATACTAAGTGTGTGACCTTCTAGGCCATTATCTCAATAGTAGTGAGTACTACTCACATACCATAAGTGAAGTCTAAAAACCCATGAAGGCCCCTAAGAAGATAAGGTATATTCATAATAACGTAAAACTCCTATGAACACACACTATGTAATATAATCTCTTTATCTTATGATATATCATAAAATAGGATGCATACGTTAATTTATCATCCTTTATTGCTATATTATTAATTGAACTTATTGAACAAACTTATCTTCTTCTACCATGAACATGGATTTAGTGAAGGTACTACCATAGTGATCAACTGGGTCTAAGATATAAATTCCTTCTAGAAGTGAAAAATTCAATCTTGATCATTCAATCAATGTTATAAAACCAATGATTCACCCAACACAAGCTATCTCTCCAAGATATAAATTACTTGGTTTTCTTCTTGCATCAATATACACTAATAATAATATCAAGTCTGGAGACCATTACATGTGTTCATAGATAGGAACTACCAAAGACACCTAAAACATGTGGTTTTCCTTCTGTATTTTCAGTCCTCATGATATCATCTATTTGAGATCACCAAGTAAAAACTTCATGAGAATAAATATCAATGATTATGATCCCCAATACCTAATAATCACACATCATCTATGTCATGTCATAATGATGTATCTAGACCATATAAAATAAGTTTAATATTACTATCATGATATTTCTAGGTTCTCATTATAGCCTAGGAGCCACTATAGCCTTTTGACACAATATGTAATCTAAATAAATTACCATATAAATAGTATATAAAGAAGTAATTATACTATTATGGTAATATAAGCACAAGTATATATCAAACTATATACATGTAATGGTAATCAACGTAAATAATGGAGTTGGGTCTAGGGAACCCACTCAAAACACTCCCACTTACACTTGATCCAACTACTAACAATCCTCAAACTTCTATCTCTTATATGAGAATCATGATTTTTTTGAGATATGAATTTAGTTAGGGGGCCTACCATATTATCCTATGTGGATAATTTTCTAACTATGACTTCACCACTCTAAGTAAAACCATTCAAGATATGAAACTTATGAATTATAGTATTCATACTTTAGTGTGAATTAAGCTCCTTAGAAAGCACCACTACTGTAGTATTATCACAATAAAATAGAGCCAGGTTTGCACTATTAAGAACAACACCAATATCTGAGAAAAAGATGTGTATAAAGACTACCTCATTAACTGCATCATAAGCTACTATATACTCACATTCTTCTATATAATCAGCAACCATAGGATACTCCAAGATTCTCTATCTCACCACACCACCATGCTGAAAAAGATATATCCTAACTATGATTTTAGATCATCATGATATTTTTGGAAACTAACATTAGTGCATCCACTCACTACTACCTCCTCATCTACTCCATACAATAGGAACATATACTTTGTAGGTATCAAGTACTTCAAGATAATTTTTATAGCTATTCAATGTAGTTATCCCATATTAGCTTGATATATTCCTACCATGATTAAAGAAAAGGAAACATAAAACCTAGTACATAACATGATATACATGACAGATCCTATTGCTGAAGAATAAGGGATTCTACTCATTCTCTCAATCCCCTTTTATGTTTGTGGAAACATGTTCTTGGAGAGATTGATACCATGTTACATTGGAAAAAATACTCTCTTTTATTTTTCCATATTTTACTTTTTGATTACCCTGTCAATATATGTACTTTGACTTATACCAACAAGAATTTGATATCTATCTCAATAGATTTTGATCCCTAGGATTTAGGCTACTTCACCCAATTATTTCATGGAGAAGAATTCATTTAACCAAGTCTTAACTAACTATAATACTTTCACTTAGTTTACCATAATTAATTTATCATCAAAATATAATATGAGGAAAATGATGGAATTCCCACTAACCTTCTTATAGACACATGGATCACTTTGGTCCAAATTGTCTCATGGCCTAATCAAATCAAACATTCCATGATCGTGATTTCTATTTCAACCCATAAACGGATATTTGTTACTTGCATACTTTTCTAGAACCCTTCTACTCAATAAAACATTTGGGTTGAGTCATATATAGATCTTCAACCAACTTCCCATTTAGAAAATAAGTTTTGAAATCCATTTTACAAATTTCATAATCATGGAAGGATGTTATTGCAAGTAATATTCTTATGTATTTTAGCATCACAATTAGTGAGAAGGTTTCATCATAGTCTATGCCTTGAAATTTCTGAAACCCTTCACAACTAGTCATGATTTATAGGTATTTAATTTAACATCCATGTATAGATTTTTCTTGAATACCCATTTATATTGAATGTGTTTTATATAATTTGGAGGGTATAACAAAATACAAACTTTATTTTAGTATATGGAATATATCTCATAATGCATGGATTCTTTCCATTTTGTATAATCCTTTCCATCTACTAATTCCTTGAAGGTTATAGGTTCATCATTCTCTAGGAGTAATGTATCACCTGAATCTATGATAAGAAAACCATACCTCTCTAGTTATTTAACATCTCTCATATACATACACAATACTTGTGTCTTGATAACATATTCATCTACCACTATCTCTTATATATATTGTTCCCATACCAAATCTTGTGCATCTAGATCATTGACTTCATCAAAGCAATCTTTATCCCAATATTTACATAAAAAATGTATTCCCTTTCTAGAAATATGGATTGTATTTCCACAATTACTTTTATATATGAAAAGTTATATAGGTAATATCCTTTAGTTTCTTTAGGATAACCTATAAAGATGAAATTTTTACTTCAAGATGATAATTTTTTCACTAGGTTTAGTCTTGTACAAATCTTTACATCTCCACGCACATATGTGTGAAAGACTCAATTTCTTTCCATTCCATAACTCACATAAAATACCATCTGTAGATTTATTTGGTACTCATTTAAGGGTATATAATTATTTCTACAATATATATCCCTCAAACGATAATGGAAGAGTTGTCTGACTCATTCTGACCATGTCATTCAAGGTTTGATTCCTCATTTTACTAACACCATTTCACTAAGGTGTATAAATAGGAGTGATTTCACTACGAGAAAACCGCCGTTTAGCGGCGGTTTTTTCGCGGCGGTTTTAAAAACTGCCGCGAAATGCGTTTCGGGCTGGCATTTCGCGGCAGTTTTTAAAACCGCTGCGAAAAAACCGCCGCTAAACGGCAAACTTTTTTTTTTTTAATTTTTTTTTTAAAATTATTATTATTATTATTTTTTTTAATTTTATTCAAGGATTAGCGGCAGTTTTTTAAAAAACCGCCGCGAAATAGCGGGCGTCCGTTGAAGCGCCACGACCAGTCAAATCGAAGCTTATGAAGAGATATAGAGGCACATATAATCAGAACCGTGAGACGTTCTAAGGTGTGGACGATATTAGAGTTATAAAAAAGTTGAAAAAAGTTCTCCAACTTCAAATGGCCATAACTTTCGCTCCGGGTGTCCGTTTGGGCTCTACCACATATCAAATCGAAGCCAGCGAAGAGAGCTACGCACTTATTCAACACAAGCAAGATTCTGTCGGGTTTTTCAACCCCAAACACCCCTCAGAAGGCCTCCAAAACCCCGTTTCCGTCACCGGTGTCCCGTCAAACTTGTCTTCAAACAGACCTAACTTTCGATCCGCGTGTCAATTCGGCCTCCTCCACCTGCCAGATCATAGCTCGTTCCATGAGCTTCAGTTTGACTGGTTGCGGTGCCCACATGCACTCATAGATCATATGTTATGGCCTTTTTAGTGGGTATCAGGTTTGTTATGTTTTTCAATGCCTCGTTTCTAGCACCCGTTCCCCGTCAGCTTTTTTTTAAATGGTCGTAACTTCCGATCCGCCTGTCCATTCGGACTCTTTCACCTTTCAGGTTGAAGATCGTTTTGGGATCTTTGATTTGACAGGCCGCGGATCTAAAACGGACTCTCGGATCTTAATATAAAAATAAATAAATAAATAAATAAATAAATAAATAAATAAATAAATAAATAAAATAAATAAATAAATAAATTAATAAATAAATAAATAAATAAATAAATAAATAAATAAATAAATAAATAAATAAATAAATAAATAAATAAATAAATAAATAAATAAATAAATAAATAAATAAATAAATAAATAAATAAATAAATAAATAAATAAATAAATAAATAAATAAATAAATAAATAAATAAATAAATAAATAAATAAATAAAATAAATAAATAAATAAATAAATAAATAAATAAATAAATAAATAAATAAATAAATAAATAAATATAAAAATAAATAAATAAATAAATAAAATAAATAAAATAAATACGAAATAAAAAAATAAAATCAAATAAAATCAAATAAATAAATAAATAAATAAATAAACAAACAAACAAATAAATAAATAAATAAATAAATAAATAAATAAATAAATAAATAAATAAATAAATAAATAAATAAATAAATAAATAAATAAAAAAATAAAAAAATAAAAAAATATAAAAAAAATATAAAAAAAATATATAAAAAAAAACCCGCTGAATCATTTAGCTGCGGTTTAAACCGCCGCGAAACGTTCCGACGGTTTTGAAAACTGCCGCGAATAGTTTCCCGACGCTAGATTTAGCGGCGGTTTTTGAAAACCGCCGCCAATCGATTTTGCGGCGGTTTAAACCGCCGCGAAACGAAAAAAAACCGTCGTGAAATGCCTTTTTTGCCGTAGTGTTTGGGATACTATCACACACTACTTTAAGTGGTCAATGAAATATTGGTTGAGATACTCTCCACCTTAGTTTGAGTGGAGTCTCTTAATCTTCTTACCAAGATGTTTTTTACTTTATGTTGGTATTCCTTAAACATCTGAAAGGAATATTACCTCTACCTCATTAAGTAGATATCAACATACCACCTATAGTCATCAGTAAAATTGATGAAGTATGAAAACCCACCCCTTTATTCTACTGGAAATAGAATACATACATCAGTATGAATAAATTACAATAGTTTTGTGTCCCTTACTCCTTTCCTAGTGAAGGTTGATTTAGTTATTTTACCTTTTAAACAATCGTGACATAAATACAAGGGTTTTAACTCAGTAGATTCTAAATAACCTTCTTGATGTAACTTATGTAAATGCTTCTCAGTTACATGAAAAAACCTAAAGTTCTATAGATAGGTATTATATGAGTCATTTTTTTGGTTTTATTATTGATTTCTATTACAGGGTTGTCATGTTCAAGTATATACAATCAATTTTTAAGATGTTCCATACCATAACATATGTTATCCTTATAAAAGAGAAAAAATTTATTTCAAAATTTGAAATAAAATCCTATAATTTCCAAACTTGATGCTGAGATTATGTCTATGGTAACTGAAGTTATATAATAATAGTTGTTTAATATAATAACCAAACCACTAGGCAAAGTTATATTATAATCTATCACTTCCAAGGATACTATTCTCAGACCATTTTTTGTCCAGAAATCCACCACACCCTTTGAAATATTCTAGAATCTACTTGGTTCCTATATGTGAGTATAAATGTTTGAGCCACATGCTATATCCAATTCCAAAATTTTATATAAAGACATATTTCATTCAATTGAAAATATACCTGAGAAAAAATCATTTCCTTTATTCTTATTCCCGACCATGAAATTATTCTTTTAGTGGACTTTCTTGACACATGAAAAACAGAGAGTCTCCTACTAATTTACCTCCCTCAGTATCATTGGATTTTTGTAAGGATGGTGCGACAATTTATTTATCTTGATTTTAGACTTAGACCCCTTAGCCTTGCCCTTCATCCTCTTATTCACTATAAGGACCAAAGATTTGGTATTATTCATATCCTTATAAGTTTATAGAATTAAATATAATATGTCTCGAATAAACTTTTTCATGTTGTAATTAACAATAAAAGTTCAAAACCAAGGCGGTAATGAGGAAATAATGAGACCAGTGGCTAGTTATTGGTTCAGTTTGAACCTAAGGGATTTTATTCTCCTAATGTACCCAATCATCTTGAGTACATGATTTCCTTCTTGATTCCTTTTCACTATCCTGCACCTATACAATGCACTTGATATTTTTTATCTTTGTTTCCCTTCTCTCTCTTAATATAACTCTTGGAGATGAGATAACATCTTGTAGGCATCTTCATCCTCATGCATTTTTTGTTGTTGACTAGACATCAATGAAAACATATTACACTATACATCTAGTGAATTATAACCATGATTCTTATATTTGTCTTCATCTGCCTTTATTACTATATGAGGAGGCTCAGAAAGAAGTGGGGACTTCAGCACATAAAGATTCCTCTCTTGTCATAGTACTTTGCACAAGCACTTGCACCACTCCTGGAAGTTATGAATGGTCAAGATATTCTATTCATCTAGTATTTATGGTAGTGATATTAAATTGCTGGTTTAGATTTCCATTTTATACATAACAAATAAATTTAATAGATTAACACTTTATCTTGATTAGAAATTAGAAATTACTAATTAATTAAATCATTAAACATGTACCACTATTTTGTCGAACCTTAGTATCCCTAACTACTATATTTAGAATACCCAGTCTCTTAAGTATTCTAGTGGTAAGGATTCTTTAAACCTATCCTCATAGTCCAACCTATGGATACACCACCACTCAGAGAGTTTCAAGTTAGTATTTAGATTGTCCAACAGCATCGACTCACGACTCCTTGAATAATTGAGTGAATTCCCAGATTCTAGGAATCATAACCTTGATTTACTCAATACTTTATCTCTAAAGTGGAAACAAGCTAGCTATGTATACTAATTTTCTAACAACTTCATTTAAGTCAACCCATCATTCTCATAAGAACTCTCCAGTATTAGGGGTACCCACAACTAGGGCTGAAGAGCACCTCTTACACCCATTTTCGTTCAAATTTAAGTGACATAAGACATTATAAATTAATATTTATTTAAGAGTTTTTAAATATTATTACTTGATGAATGGATAAAATTTCTATTTGATATGATCATACTATATAATCATGCTCAGAACTGAATAACACATTAAATAGAAAACATCCATTGTGTCTTAATTTTGTTTTAATACATTCATTTTTGTTTATTATTTTATGTGATCACATAAACTTTCATATTCACAAAAAAATAATAAACTATGACTAAATTAAATAAACAACATGACTCATCTTGAACACTTACTATTGGTTGATCCATTGAACATAAATGGATCAACTGTGACCCTAGGGATTGACTACTAGAGTCATGTTTATCTTATATCACAACTTGCACCCATGTCCAATGTAATCACATATTGTATGGAATACCTCCTCGTTATGGTGTGGTCCATGTCTTATATCATCATCAACATTATACATAAAGACTCGATAAAGCACAAAATACATGTAAAATAATACACATGGGTGCCACAAACCTTTTACATATAAAGTGAGGAAATAGGATACACAAACCATTATAAATAAATAAATTATTGAAATCATCATGAAATTGTATTAATAAAATAAATAAATTAAATTCTAGATATACATTTGTTATTCTATGCTCAAGATCAGTCAAAAAACAAAATAAACATGTAATAAAAATAAATATACAATAAATTTATCTTGAGAAAATTTTAAATGAATTATTATAATTTATCTAATTTTAATTCATAAAATATTAATCACACATTCCGTTTTTTTTAAAAAAATTCCATTTTTTATAATTTTTAAGCCCTCAGGTGGCTCGAAAACCCCTTAAAAGGGGTTCCATATCATTTCTAGGCCCAGAAGGGGCAGGTCCTAACCTGGTCTAGTAGCTAGACTGGCCAGTGGAAACACCCCCACGTGCAGTATGGGGAAGTGGGGGGGGGGGGCACAACCAACCTTCTTAATATATGCATATATACATATATATATTTTTACATTACCCAAATCAGCATGGAAAATATATATATATATATATATATATATATATATATATATTAACATTACCCACATCAGTGTGGCACGAGTCATCTTCAGCTACCGCCCCCTTTTATGGGGCGGTTCAAAAAAAATCAAAGGGAACTATAACAATTAAAAAACCTACAAGACCATGGTCCGATCCGTTAGACCATGGATTTATTTTGGTTAGGGTTTTGAATATTTAGGCTTGAAAAACTCTGTAACACATTTTATCCAACTCGTGAAACCTGTAGCCCACACTGGCTAGCTATATGGGTGCTTGCGTGTCCCGTTTGGCTTGTAATTGTAAGTAGGATACAAAAAAATTATGATTGAAAAATAAAATAAAATAATGTAATAAAATAAATTAACAAAAGTGTAAAAAAAGTAGTTCTTGTTTAAATCCACCTAATATAACTATACATGAAAGAATAATTTTTGTAAGGGTTGTTGTTGTTGTTCTTATTAGAGTTGTTACTGCTAATTGAAAACCAAAGAATTTATTCCAATCTCAAACATTCCTCATTTCTCTCTCCCCTTCATCATTGTTCACCAAGTAAAAAATATTATAAAATATTATTTTATTTAAGACCTTGGGTCAGACCTTTAATCTGTGGGTCCGTATATATAGAGTTAGGCCTTTATTTTTTAAGTCCACATTATTTATGGATTGGGCCAGTCCGCTCAATAAAATCTATAGTCTATATGGTCCACCTCATGAGATGACCCGCCCCACCTTGTTAACACCTCTAAAGGGGCGGCTAAAGCAGCCCCACCATCTTTTTTTGGTTTTGCTGAATAGATGCCTTTATCTCCTTTTTTGTCTATCTTTTGGCAGAACCAATTTTCCCCTGCCCTTAATTATTATTATTTTTATTTTTTTGTTTTTTTCAAAAAAATCCAAATCCTACATTAATAGGATTTTGCATTATTTTTTTTGCATATCCAAAAATTATGGAATGTTGACTTATCCTGAATATTCTTTTCATTAAAAAAAAACAGAGTATCACAGAGCTTCACAATTAACCGCTTCCACTACCTTGGGTAAAAATTAACATATATGAATATATGTTCTTCAATTTTTATTTACCCAAAAAACCAGTTTCAATCCGATTTAAAACTTTGGATGATCGTAACATGGCCGTTTGGGACCAGATCAAAGTACAGTTTGGTGAGTCAATACCATGAAAATTCTCTCTACATGAATTTAATGTAAATTTAATTTTTTTCATGGCTTAAACCATAATTCGGTCACTGCGATACTAATTGATGGTATCAGGATGAACAGTAAAATAAGATGGGTTGGATATTTAAAATTTTTATCACCATATTTATGTAACAAAGTCATCTCCAGTGAAATGCAACCCGATAAGAAATCTGAAGATCTCATGTGAAAGAATGAAGCAAAAAATTAAATCAAACATATACCTCATTTGATTTGAAGTCATGTTTGACAACCACTCATTTTTGGTTATTTTTGCTCAAAGGAACTGACTTTAGATCCCTCTTAATCACCCACATGAACTTAGAAAGTACAGGGGAACACCGATCATATATACTTGGGTGCTAGTGTGGGGATTTGATGAAGCTTTCAACATCCCATTTATCACCACAACACTGATCCTTCAACCCGTGAAGGAGAAATTGGATCGATTTCTTGGATCAAATGATCCAATATCTATGATGTGGGAGAGATGAGAAAGAGGCTCTTAAATTAGAGTGACAAATAGTACCTTGAATGAGAGCCTTCTCTTACTTATATAGTGAGGTATAAAATACTCAAAAATAGCTCCATGACCCCTGAATATGTATGACCCACTAAATAATCTGTAAACGACATGTTATGAACAACTAAATGTGGCATAAACATCATTTATATTTTTATCACTTACTTTTAATATTATAAATATATATTACATGATAAAAGATAGTAATTAATTTGACTTATTATTGCTAAAAATATTAAACGAACCTTGAATATTAAAATATTATTTGTTCATTAAATATTTTCCTTTGTATTCACTTAAATACTAGTAATTGCATTAAATAAATAATTTGAACTCCAATTATTCTATACTAAAATAAAAAATAATTTATTTATTTCTAACTGATTTTTTATACTCGAACATTTACCAAACCCCATGGTGAGTCCCACCATGTCCTATGCTTCTATTCATTAGAATATTCTAGAATTTTGAATACTCTAAGTGTGTGATATTATAAGCCCTTATCACGATAGTAGAGAGTAACAATCACAAACCAAGAGTAGAGTTTAACAACCCATCAATACCTCTAAGGAGATAAGGTATAGTCATAGCAATGACAACATCCTATGAACACAGGTCATTTAATATAATCTCTTTATCTCAAGATATCTCATGAAAGGATGCACACTTTGTTTCATTATCATTTCTTGATTTATTATTCACTAACATTAATATATGAGCTTACATTTTTATACCATTCCTATGGATTTAGTGAAGGTACTACCATCATAATCAACGAGGCCTAAGATATTACTTCCTTTCAGAAGTAAAAAATTCTATCTAGATCATTTAATCAATGTAATACCATTAATGACTCACCCAACACAAGATACCTAACCGTGACATAAATTCTATGGTTTTTATCTTGTATCAAAGTATGTAAACCAATAGTATACACTGATAATAATCTCAATTTAGGAGACTATTATATATGTTCATATGTTGGAACTACCAAAGACACTTGAAACACATAAGAAATTTTAAGGTAAAATAAAACTCAAAATGTTTCTTTGCAATCATGAAAAACTCATGAAAACTTTTTCAAAAATTTATACATTTCACCCCTAAGAAGTATCATAAAATCTTCTTTAACCTTAATCTTATTATCTTACCTTGTGAAATAATAAGATTTATGTAAAAACCCATATAAAGAATAGATAAATCATTTTGGTAACTTGGGGAATCATTTTCATGTCACTCTTATAATAACCTTTAAAAATGTAATAACATACCTATTAAATTTCAATAATCTATTAGGAGAAACCTATAACTTGTTAACTTCATCCCTTTACCTAATGAATTGGAGAGTTATATCGAGATCACCAATCATCATGAGCTATATCAGGATCACCCATTATCACGAGCTATATTGAGATCAATCGCCACCATAAAAAATTACCAAGAACCATAACATTACCATAACACATGAAATCTTTTATTTATATCATCATACTCATAAAAATATTCCTTTTACCCATAATAAAAATATTTATGGATATCAAAATATCCATTCCATTTAAAACCATTTTTGAAAATACACAGAACAAAGGAGTGGATGGTTTTTATTTGAAGAAAACATAGAATATTGTAAAGTAATCCAAACATAAAATAATTATCAAAATATTATAAAAAACCTTTGATTATATATACATTAAAATAGAAAATTCATTTTTTCCTTTTTGTTAAAATGTTATGTATAAAATATATAAATATATTCCTTATGAAAATCATTGAAATAAAGTCAAAAGTGAAATAAAATATACTTTATAGAACCTTTATGTCCATATAAATACATACATAAAATAATTTTATGAATATTTATATGGAAGAAAACGATTTATATAATAAATCTTTAAAACATTTAAAATGAGTTTTTTAAGGTAAAGTGTCTCTTACCCTGAGTTTGACTTGTCATGTACATTCTTTATATCCTATATAATAAACTTTTATAAATTATTTAATTTCTTAAGAACCATTTACATATTTAATACCTTATCATTTAAACCATTTATATAATTTATTTCAATGACATATTTAATTACATAATCAGTTAAGTCCATGTCTGGTGTTTTGAGGATGTTCAGTTCATAATTTCAAAATGACTTCAGTATGTTGATCATGGTAAAAAAGGTTATTATTAAATAATATAAAAAATAATAATCATGTCATAATTATAATATTTATTCATTAATTATACTTTTAAAACCAACCATGAAATATGTTTAAGAAAAATGAATTACGTTACAATCATGGAGACGTTAGGTCGTATGTACACATGAATAACATTTCCATTTTTCAATGAACATAAGGGAAAGAAGGTAAGTAATATTTTATATTTAAAAAATTATGATTATATTATAAATATAACATTACATATTTAAATACAATTATATATACTATCCATGTAATGTGATGATGAAAAATAAATCACATCGCTTTGTGGAGGTGATAATCCATATATACACACAAACGACGATACCATTTTTCAATGGATGTAAAGGTAAAAAATAGATGATATATTATATTTATATAATGTTAATTATGCCATTAATATCATATATATACATTAAATTCATCATTATACCCATCCATGAGAGGTGCTTATGGAAAATGAGTTACATCGGTTCGCGAGGCGGTAAACCGCTATACACACAAACAATTGTTTCATTTCCCATTTGATGGAAGATGATATGAATATAGGTTATGAAATTAACATAATAACATTTAAATATATTTAAGATACTTATGTTATTATTTAATCATGTTTGAATAATATTTTAATGTGGTATAAGAATAAATAAAAAGAAAACACACAATTAAGAATTATACCACTTCTTTGGACAACCTCTTTTGGTTGATACCTAAGGCCTTACTAGGTTAGTTTTGTGATTAAAATAGAGACTATAGGATGTGGGGATGGATTTTAATAAGTTATTTTTATAGTTATTTACCAAACCAAAAGTCTCTTTAAGTGTGTTGTGAAGAGGATAGGGGGTTTCCTTTTATAAGTGGGGGAGAGGACACACTTGAGATTTTTAAAAAGATTAAAATATATTAATTTCTTACTCAAGAAAAATGGATCCAAAATAGAAATTTTAAAAATATGATATTATATATGGTCTAAATATATCCATATAATAAAATTTAGACAAGTTTTTAGGTCATTTTAACCCGTATCTCCTTAGTTTAATCCTTGGTAAACCTGTTTTAACCTTAATCACGGTAATTTTTTTTTACTGTTTTCACTATTCATTATAAAAAAACTAAGTTTAAATTGTTAATTAATATTAATTAATATTATTTAAAATATTTTACCCATTTTTTAAAATTCAATTCACAAAATTAATAGAATTTAATTAAAAATTAAACCTGCAAAACATGACGAAAAACCTTTTTTCAGAAAAATTCCTTTTTAAGTATAAAAATGTTTTTATATAAAATTCAAGTACAATTTTGATTAAGATAACATTTATTGGATTATTTTTAATAAAAATTAACTAATTAAATTTTAAAATTAATCCAAAATAAAATATTACTTTTCAATACTTGAAAAGAAAAGACAATTTCCAATAAAAATAAGTATTTTTCACTATTCATTAACAAATCAAAATTTTCATAAAATTACCAAAAATTCATCCAAAGAAAAATTCATATTTTTTATTTCAAAAATTAAGTTCATTTTTTCAAATTCAAATTCTACAATTTATAAATAAAACTTTTAAATAAAACCAAATAATGCATGAAAACCTAATTTGGTTAGAAATAAAGCATTTTTCCTTTTGATTGAAAAACTACCTAATATTCTTTTAATGAATATAAATATAAAATATCTAAATAATTAATAATAATAATAAATTAAAATTATTTATCTTAATATTACCTAGGTTATTAAAAATAGGTACAGTAAGGAAAGTCTAAATTTATTTTTGCTAAAAATCAAGGTATTTTCTAATTAAATATTGATTTCAGAGTATATTTATGTCTTGAAACAAAGCTGCATTAATGAAATGGAATAAGTCTAATGATTCTATTATTAAAATCTTAAATCATACTTGTGATAGTGATTCTTGGAAACAATTTTATTCGGTGAATCTATCTTTTTCTTTAGAACCTCATGACATATGATTAGGTCTTTCTACTAATGGTTTCTAGCCATTTGGTGCTTATGACTGTTAGTATTCTTGTTGGATTGTTTTCATAACTCAATATAACTTTCCTTCTTGGATTATGATTAAATAACCACAAAAACACACACACATGAAATTATTTATTCTAGGACATCCGTAGAAGAATATTGATGTTTATTTGAAGCCACTAATTGATGAGTTAATTTTATTATGGAATGATGGTGTATCTATATATGATGTAGTTTTAGAATTGAATTTTATAGTTAAATATGCATTAATGTGGAAAATTAGTGACTTTCTAGTATCTGGTATGTTATTTATATAAATTATACACATTCCAAAATCTTTTTCATACTGTATGGATGATAGTAAAGTGTTTATGCTTTTTAATAATACAAAGGATTATTTTTTCAACCATCATCATATATTTCTTCCCACGGATCACTCATTTCATTAGAATAGAAATAATTTTACAAAATATAGAATTGAAAGAGATGAAACTATAGCATTTCTCTTAGGTATTCAGGTAAAATATATTGTCTCTTCATTATCTCCTATTACTTTTAGACTAACTATAAACCAATAAAAATTAGGTGGTTTTGGGAGGGATCATAATTTTATAAACCAAAATATTTTTTGTGAGCTTCCATATTGTTCTAATTTATTGATTCATCATATGTTCGTTGTAATTCATATTGAAAAGAACTATTTTGATAATATATTTTATACTATTTTAACACACCATAATGGACCAAAGATACTATAAAATCATGGTTAGATATTTTCCAATTTTATAGGCATCCCAAACTTGAGTTATTTGAAAATGAAATATTATAAAATTTAATGAATCCAAAATCAACTTATGAACTTTTAAAAGAAGGTTATTTATTATTCTATCAATTGATTAGAGATTTGAAGTTACTATATGGCTATTCTTTTAATTTGTATTTTTATATTAGAAATGAACATATTACCTGATTAAAAAAGTCATGACTGCCATGTCATAATGGAAATATTACAACCTGTTGGATTTAGAGGGTTGTGCAATTCTTATATTTGGGATGTTTTGTCTATAATTTCGTATTTATCCTGATTCATTCATGTAGTAACAACAAACTATGATACACTAAGTACACTATAAAAAGATATTGTTATAAGTTTATGTAAATTGGAAAAAATGTTTCCACCGACTTTATTTGACTAAATGGAACATTTAATATTATATTAGGCATATGAAGCTAAATATGGAGGGCTGATATAATTATAATGGATGTACCCATTCAATATATGTATGAAAAAATTTAAGAAGAAGGTATGTAACAAAATATTAGTTGAAGGATCAATTGATAAAGTGTAATCCTAGGAGGAAATTTTAAATTTTTTCTCTTATTATTTTCAATATAAGCATCCTAAAAAATATAATTGAATGAATAAAAATGATGGAAAAGTTGATTATACCAAAAACCATCAATTTTCAACATTTAATCATCTTTGATTTGGTTTTGGAGGTTATCATGAATAGTGGATTTTAGATAAAGCGCTACATATAGCTCATACATATATTCTATTCAATTAAGAGGAAATGACATGATTTGTAGAGTAAGGATTAATTTTAGTTATATATTTTTAAAATAATTATTAAAATTAAATTTATATTACTTGTTTTTTAGATTATATAAATATCATATAAAAAAATCAATTCACTCAAATTATCCCAAAAGATCTTGAATAATTTTGACAGCATGATTTTTCCTTATGGTATCAAAGATCGATAACTGAAATTGTTTACGATCAAATGTAAGAAATAAATTTATAAATTTATATATTATTAATTATTTTTTATTCATGTTGGTATCAAAACATGGAGATATAATTGATAGTCTATTATGTGCATTAAGTAATCCACCATCTAAATTGGTCAAATATTATAATTCATATGTGGTTAATATATTTCAATTTCATATATTCACATATGTAGAATAAAAAAAATCAATGAAAAATTGTGTTTTTTTAAAATGATCTCATCATAAATAAAGTGAGGTTGAATTTTATGGCATGCTGGATGAAATAATCAAGTTATGTTATCTAAGGAAGAATTACATAATAATGTTTGAATTTCATTGGTTTGATTCTGATCGAGGGTTTTATGTTCATCCATGACATGGAATCATTGGTATTAAATATAAAAGTAATATACTAGTAAATAAACTACCTTTGTTAGAATATCAATCACATCATGTTTATTATGCAAATTACTGTGATGATTCAAGAGATTTAAATGATTGGTGGAGTGTAATAAAAATAAAATCTCGTAATAGTCAGTTTATGGAAAATTAAGGTGGTTCTTTTGAAGTGAAAAAATTGAAAATTTTCAATAAACATACTTGAATATATATTACTTGAAGAGATAAAAATATCGATAATGAGATCCCATAGTTAAGTGTTGGTGGTTCTGATAATGTCAATGATGTAACCAATAACTTTGAAATTATAATGGATGATGAAATTGAAGCTCTAATGGAAATTGATTCTACTGAAGAGGAAGATGAAGACATTGACACCAATAAATATAAAGATAAAGATAAATATAAATATGAAGATAAAGATGAAGATAAGGATAAAGATGAAGATAAGGATAGATATAAAGATAAAGAATAATGTATTGTTATTTTTCAATAAATATTTATTAGTTTTATATTTTTATATTTTTATTGATAGTTATTATAGGTAACATTATTTTCACCTAGGAGATTTCAAAAAAGGTTCTATAATTTTTAAATTTTTAAATTTTTTATAGAATAAAAATTTTGTTATAAAATTAACTATAAGTTTAAGATAGATCAAGGGAATTATGATGACTTGATTCTTATCTTGAATGATGATCCATTACCCAGTGACAAGCCTTCTGATTTTTCAGCCAAGGGTGTTGACGCAACATCAACTACTAAGCATGGTTGTGGATTTACACGATTGATGATTCTAGATCCTATTCCAGAGAGATGTAAATCTCTTAAATTTTATTCTCATCAAATAAATAAAGTTTAAATATTAATTTTATTTAATTTTCTTTAAAATTTATTTTATTTATTAACTATCTTACTAATTATTATTATTTTCAATTTTCTTTCACATCTAGCCGTTGGTCAGGTGAGTGCTCTTTTGAGGATTTTTTATACTCCTTTGGCATCATGGGACCTGGTTCCTAGTGATTTATGTAATCATATGTTTTATAACTAGATTTTATGTATAAATAAACAATTCAATTTATATAAAATTTATAAAATTTATAATTTTCTATATTATAAAATATTTGTAGGGTTTATGGTCTCCTATTAATGAGACTATGAGACCTTTTATTTTGGTGGTATGGAAGGCTTTCATGCATGACCATTTTCATAAATTTATATATAACATTTGAAGGAGAGCCATGTTGAGAGAATTTGTGAATATATTTGACAAGTATTGTGGGATTTATTGACCAGATTATGTCCCCTATTAGTATTATAATGGATTTTTTACATTTTGGATAGGGGATACTTTCTAGAAGAGATCTAATTATAGTCAATAGAATCAGGGGAGATAGGATATCACACACAAAATTGGGAGTCATACTTTCTATACACACCATCAAAATTTGGTATGTGATATTATTTAATGAATTATATATATTTATTTTTAATACTAAATGTATATGATAAATTTATATAGTATGTAGTTGATTCATCCATTAAAGAGTTTGATGCATAGAATAAGATGTACACTAATAGTATTGGAAACATTATTGGTGAGAGGAAGGGACAGATTGCAGTTAATATTTTTTTAGTTTTTTAAATTAACATAATATTATTTTATCTTATAAATTTATATTTATATGATTTTAGGAGACATTTGAGGTAAAGGATTCTCACACATGTAAGATTCAGGCCAAGAAAAAGGGTGGTGTTTATAGGGGCTCATGCGAGTTACATTTTTATGAGGCAACTTTGATGTAGGCAATGATTATAGGTCTTTAGAAAGGTCAAGTGATCAGTATAGGTTCATGATTGACCCCATATAGTTACTATAACACTGAAGTGATGAAATCATATGGCTTGAAGGAAGTATACACAAGATCATCATCATCATCATCATTTATTGTGGAAGAGTTTGAGGAGAGTCTATGAGCTTAGGATGAGCTTATACAGAGATTGACCAAAGATAAGGAAGAGTAGTGATAACAGCTGGAAGATAAGAGATGACTACAAGACTAGCAACATAAGGAGATGATGGATTATATACACCGAATTATGCATGGTTTAGGGATGGAGTTTCCTCATCCAAATGGTGTGTATCCCCCACCTCCTTAGTGAAATTATTATTATATTCCTTTTTATGTTTTTTTTTGTAATTTATTAGTTGTAATTTTATAATTCATGCATGTTTTGTTAAAATTTTAAATGTATTCTTTTAAAATTTTGACATTTTTTCAATAGATGAAAAAATCCATCATAAATAATTATTTTCTATGGATTTATTATTCCATAAAAAAATATTATAGTGAATTATTTGTGATGAAATAGGAAATATACTGCAAATAATTTTTCATTAGAATATTTGCGATAGATATGTGGTAAATTTCACTATTTGTGACATGGTTTACTACAACAGAGTATCCGTGAGAGATTATTGTTTCAAATAATTTTTTTGTGATGAAATTACATTGCAAATAACCTATCTAAAAAAACCAAAATTTTTATAGTGTATCCCTAATGTATAATAATATATATAGTAATACACATGCGTGCATGCACATGTCATGACCTAACTCCTAGAGGACCTCTCATAAGTAGTAATGAAACTAAGTACGATCATTAAATCCCACCTTCAATATCACTACTAAAGTAAGACTATTCCAAAAATGGCCGTTAAAGGGTATTGATAAATAAATATGAGGACCCTTTAGATATCACTAAACAAAGGTCACTAATGTAGTTTTTATAACATTAAATATCATAGTATCTATCCTAACTATACAAAAAATAAAACACACACACACACACACTAAATTTTATTTCATCCATAATCACTTTTATAGAAACGTGTAAAAATGGTACTAAATTTTATCATTGTTTTTTATAAGTGATTATTTAAAATTATTTTATCAGTGCTAAAGTAAGTGGTGATAAAAGTGGACTTTTATAAATGCTTATTTTAGTACTGATAAAAGTTACACCTTTATTATCATTTTATTTAATACTGATAAAAGTAATGTTTTATCATTATTATTAATAGTGCTAATGAAATACTTATCTATTTATTTAAGGTAAAATATTTATATATTTTGATTTCAATGAAAAATATGTAGCTTTAATATTCATATGAATGAATTAATTGAACTTTTAAAATAAAATGAATTTTCATATGATTATATATATATATATATATATATATATATTATCAATATTATAAAAGGATATTTGTTCATGTACAAAAATAAAGGCATTTCATGACTCTCTTGATTATAAAGCATATTTAAGGGATACTTTTCACTATGTACAAGTGTAGAGTATCGAGTCACCATTTCATCCTAAAGATTATTTTCTTGTACCGATTATCCTATTGATTTGGTGAGGGAAAGCATAATCTTAAGGAGAGTGACATAATAACATGCCTCGATGAGCTCCATCTACTACCATCCCAACAATGAATTTACCATCACCCACCAATATCCTCAATATATAGTAATATATATAATAACACACACATGAACACAAACATTTCATGACCTAACTCACCAAGGACCCAAAGTGCACTCCTTAAAGACCATCTTCAACATCACTACTAAAATACAACTCTTTTAAAATTAGTTGATGAAAGGTCTTGATAAAGAAATATGTGGACCCCTTAGAGATCACTAAACAATGATCTCTAATATAGTTTTTTATAATATTAAATATCATAGTATCTATCCCATCTATACAATAAACAAAACACACACACATAAAGAAGTATTTCAACTACAATCACTATGATATAAACATAGAAAAAAGGAATTGACTTTTATCATCACTAAAAATAAGTGTTGATAAAATTAAAATTTTATCAGAACTCATTTTAGATTTGATAAAATGAATACCTTTATCAACATTTTATGTCATACCCTATAATTCTATATAATTTTTTTGAAAATTAAATGGGATTATTTTGAGACCAGGCTATGAGACGACACATGATTCTGAGGCTTGGAGTGGCTGGAATTTATTTTCAAACTATTTTTAAAGTTCATTAAATAATCATGTGAGCCGGATTTTCTATGTTTTAAACCGGTTCCTAGATAAAAAATCTGAGGGCACCATTGGACTCAGAGTGTCGGGATTCTCCTAGGAAGGGCCTAACATTGACTGGAGTTGGTTGACCAAAAAAAATAATTTTTGGAACTTTGAGAAGAAAAATAAAATAACTTAAAAGAGTTATTTTATTATTTTCTCTTCATCATTATGTAGTGACTCATCAGCACTATGGTAAAATGATGAGGTGACACTGAGTCCATTAATGAACCTAATTAATGAATCAGTGTGGTGGTGATGCAAGATAAAAAATCTATTCCTTCTTTAATTAAATAGGGATTCAGGGTTGATAAACAACCCTGGAATTCCTCTGATGAACGACGAAGAAAACCTCTCGAACGAAGAATGCTGGAAAATCAGAAAGCGATGAAGACACCCTTGGAGAGTGGATTCAGGACTAGATATTGATGGAGATGATGGACAATCATCCTCGACCAATCTTCTTTTTACCAGGTAGGGGTTTATTTTTCTAAGTGATTACCTTTCCCCATTCTTCTTCCTAAATGATGAACACAGGTCAATCCACTAATAGATTTACCCGTGGATCAATTGTCTTTGCGGGACATGGGAATTTTCATGTGGGTAATTATGGGAAGTTAGATTCATGATTTTATTATGCTTTGTCAAACCTCCTAATAAGGAAAAACCACGCCGACACGAACAAAGGTCGTGGTCCATCCTTTGTGTGTTTTTTGCACATTCTACTACTTCTTCCTTTTATCTATTCTTTGTGATGTGATGGAAACTGTAGTCCAAGAAGGACTGTAGTGGTGGATAAACCTGGTCCAGAGGCTGAGAGAGACGATAATGCCGGGTGAATGACAATCGGCATGAGAACCGGAAGTAGAGGAGGGAGATTCATAGCTAAGTAGGTCGTGATGGTGATGCACGATGACAAAAAAGGCCGCTGGCTTGAAAGATTGTAGCGGTGGACCACGACGGCAGTTGTGGATGGGAGGTGGCTCACTGAGGAGATGGAGGCCGCGACGGTGTAGGGAGAAGCACCAATCAGGCATCACGTCAGCTCGAGCAGCCCACGGGGTGGGCCTTGGGGTGCACTGGAATGTGGTCCATGCTGGACTGCATGAAGAGGGGAGGCGACCAGCCTCATCCAGCCACTTGGTTTGAAAAACCAGATGCAAGCGTGGTGTCTGGGCTAGGTCGAATATGAAATTGGGCTGCTGTGTGGCCCGACAAGAAAATAACCGGTCCAACTAAGTCATACCGTGTTAGAGAATGCAGACCGGGTCGCTGGGCGACCCACTGGGCTGGACGAATGGTCAAACTAGGCCAGGTCCAGCAAGGACTAATGGGCCTGGACATGGGCCAGTCCAGACCGGGTTGGACCAAACCCAACTGGGATAGTTTGGGTTGGCCGAACTAGGTTGGGTCATGTGCGACCCCTGGGTCGGGTTGTGCGGGTCGGTCTGACCAAGTCGGGCTGGGCCCATACACAACCATCCACTATTTACTAAAACGTAAATATATTTCAAACTAGACATCTGATTGATGATTCATCCTTGGCGTTGGGACCTTTGTGAGGAGACGGTCCTTTAGGTATACTCTAAGTGAGTTTTCTTGGTAGTTGAGATATGGCCGATGGCTTGATGAGTATATTCTCCTAGAGTTATGTGCACTAGAGAGTGGGAATCCTATAGATGGCTGTGGCATGAAGGATACGAGGAGAGGGACCTCAATGGTCCAGTATCTTAGGGGAAATCATTGGTCTAGTAGCCAAGAAGACCTTAGTGGTCTAGTAGCCGAGCGGACCTCAATGGTCCAATAGCTTAGTGGACCCCAATGGTCTAGTAGCTGAGCGGACCTCAGCAGTCCAGTAGTTGAGCAGACCTCAGTGGTCCAGTATCCTAACAAACCTTAGTGGTCTAGTAGATGAGCGGACCTTAGTGGTCCAGTTGCTGAGCGAACCTTAGTGACTCATCATGTATGAGTCCCTCAGTAGTACAAGATGATTCATCTTTACGACTGATGATCTTATTTTCTATATTTTGAGTTATACCTAGTGTGAGATGTATTTACTTTGTGGTTTTAGTTTTTGGTATTTCCTTAGTGGTTTGGGGTCCCTACTGAGTATTGGGTTACTCACCCCTACACGGGCTTCACCTGCACATGTCGTTTCTCGTATAGGTGACTGACGCTTCGACGAAGACCTTAGTGGTCTGAGACTAGGTGTTTCTTAGTGAGATGGGATGGACATGCGTACTTCTACAGCTGTAGGAAGCTACCCTTAACCTACCCTTTAGGTAGGGTCTCGAGTGGACGGATCATAGCAGTTGTGCTTTCCTTTTTGGTTTTGGGCTTATATTATGGCCACTTTTGTACTTTTAATTTATAATGTACTCTCAGTAGTTGTATCAGTGACAGTTGTGGTTTACTTTGTGTTTACTTATCCTAGTTTGAACTTTCTGTGTGTGTACTAGTTTAAAATCAATGCATTCATTTTTTTAGATATGCCTACTCGGTGTTAGTTTCTAGCCCATGGCCTATAGAAGGCGGGCTTGGGGTAGTCACGAGATAGGCCCTGGGGGACGGTTCATGACAGAGTGGTATCAGAGGAGGTCGGTTCTACCAGAAGAACTAAGAGTATGTAAATTTTTATGGAGAAATATTGTTAAGTGTTTCAAGTTTGGATTTCAGGCCAGGGAGTCCAATGTTGGTGCAGTGGATAGAATATCCATACACCAGGACCCTGAATTCTTCTTTCTGACTCAGTACATGAAAACACTAGTTGCATGCATGTTTGAATGATTTCTGATGATCTTTCTGAGTCAGATTCAGCTCACCAGGTATAATCTATTAATCGTGGTCCATCTTAATCTCTTTCAGAATGCTTCTACGTAGACGGTTAGCCAGGATTCTAGTGCGTGACCACGAGGATGGTCCACAGAGTGATGAGGATTTAGTATTGGTAGCATTGGACTAAATGGAACCTTCGGGCGGTTTCCCATCTTTACCACCATCCGTTGGTAAACAGTTACTACCAGTGCTACCAGTAGAGGATGCACATAAGATCAGTGCCTTGCACAAGTTCTAGAGATAGAGACCTCCTTGGTTTAAGTGAGATATATATCTTCTGGTCACTGAAGATTGAATGGATGTGGTGATGTGAGTCTTCCAATTAGTGAGGATGCCACTTTCCTAGATGGAAGTTCTAGTCATGATCCTTCTACATGACTTGATAGGGAGACAGTAGAGTTTGACGATCGAGATGCATGAGGAGGTGAACCTCACCTGGTCTGACTTCAAGAAACTTTTTAGGGAGGAGTTCTTCCCCACAACTTTGTGTTCAATGCACATACAGGAGATTCTTCACTTACAGCAGGGTAGCCTGACAGTGTTTGAGTACTCTGTGAGGTTCACAGACCTCTCCTGTTACTCTATGGATATGGTACATGACCCTTTATTCAGGGCCCAGACCTTTGAGAAGAGATTCTGATAGGATATCAGGGCATCGATGATTTACCTCAGTATCCCTACACATTCTAGGGTGCTGGAGCTAGCTATACTAGTGGAGAGCTTCTTCGTTGAGAAGGTACTGATAGTGGGAGCTACCATTGGGCGACATATGGCCAAGTCATCCATGGCCGGTAACCGACAGATGACGTAGAGGCCCAAATGGTCCAGAACATTCGGAGAACAACCCTAGGACTTAGGGTTGATGGTATGATGATCCCAGGGAAGAGGGAGTCATCATAGGAGTAGAGTATGCTACGCGTGCGGCAGGCAGGGACACATGGATTGGGATTTCCCAACTCACTACGCAGAAGACTGAAAGACGGTCGAGGGACCGCCGAGGCAGTGACAAAGATAGGAATAGGGCAGTCTGCTAGGCAGCGGATGTGGAAGAGGAGTGGGAAGAGCGGTAGGGGGTGGGCGTAGGTATTAGGTACCACCACCACCACCCCCAGGTGGTCCACCACAGGCTCCGAGAGTAGGTGGAAAGGGGAGGGCTCAACTTCAGATAATCGAGGCCTACAGTACCGACATCCTAAAGATGATACAAGGTATGATTTGTATCTTCTCCACTTTAGTTTTAGTTCTTATAAACATGTGTTCTAGTCTCTCTTTCCTTGCCACAAACCTTATTCATATATGTGATATTCTGATCGAGCTGTTGGATTGATCCTTACGATTAGAGACCCCTACATGAGGGGATTTGATGGTCACACACTGGTGATGACATTGTGAACTTACTGTTGGAGGAGATAGATTTAGTTGGGATCTTCTAGTAGCAGCGTTGAGGCCTTACAACATCATTTTGGCTATAGACTGGCTGTCATCATTTCATGCTTAGATCAACTGTTTTAGACGCACAGTGTGGTGTGTTCGAAGAGTTGGGAGAAAATTTTCCTTTGTCAGTGAGAAGAAAAATGGAGCAGCGTAGGATGGAATCACACATAGGTGGGTGAATCCAATCACTAATCAGTTGGATAGTACGACCCTCATCGCAGTGGATGAGAGGAGTCCAAAATTTTCTATAGTGGTGGATGAGTATGAGGACACCTTTCTAGAGGATGTCCCAAGACTACCTCCTTGTAGACAGGTATACTTCTGTATTGATCTATACCCCAGGACAACATTGATATCTACACCTAAAAATTGGATGGCTCCCATAGATATCCAGGAGCTAAGGGTATAGTTGGAGGACTTGTAGAGGAAGGGGTTCGTAAGGCCTAGAATTTCACCATGGGAAACCCCAGTAGTGTTTTCCAAGAAGGAAGACAGAATCTTGAGGTTATGTGTGGACTTCCAGTGACCGAACTAGGTGAATGTGAAGAATAATAATCCTACACTGAGGATTGAAGACCTCTTTGATCAGCTGAAGGGAGTGAGATGGTTCTCAAAAATAGACCTCATATCAGGCTATCACCAGCTTCGAGTACGAGATGGGGACATCTCAAAGATGGATTTCAGATGTCTCTATGGACACTAAGAGTACCTTGTGATTCTTTTTGGTGTGACGAACACCCCAACAGTGTTCATGGGACTCATGAATAGGATTTTCCAACAGTACTTAGACCACTTTGTAGTGGTCTTCATTAATGACATCTTAGTGTATTCTGCATTCGAGGAGGAGTATGGAATACCCCTGAGGATGGTTCTGGTTACACTCTGAGAGCACCATCTTTACAAAAATCTCTCAAAGTATGAATTATGGATACGAAAGGTCCACTTCTTGGGACATGTCATATTAGAGGCTGGAGTTTTGGTGGATCCAATAAAGATCAAGGTGGTTCTTTCTTGAGAGCCACCCAAGAGCATTACCGAAGTGTGGAGTTTCCTTGGGTTGTCCGAGTACTATATAAGGTTTGTACCCAACTTCTACAGAGCGGAAACAACCATGAAGACATTGAAAAAGAAGGGAAAGCCCTTTATATGGATATAAATATTTCAATAGTTATTTTAGCAGGTGAGGTAGAGTTTGACGGGTTCTCCTATCTTGAGGCTTCTAGAGGAGGGCACAAACTACAAGGTGTTCTGTGACACATCAGTAACTAGGCTTGGTTATGTCTTGATGCAGGGGAAAGTTGTGATTTCTTATAGATCCTGAAAATTGAGACCACATGAGAATAACTATGCAAATCATGAACTTGAGTTGGTAGTGGTAGTATTTGCCCTGAAGATGTGGCGACACTACCTTATAGGAGAACGATTCATCATCCACTCAGACCACAAGAGTCTCAAGTATATCTTTTCTCAGAAAGATCTAAATCTGAGACAACGACATTGGCTAAAGTTTCTCTAGGACTATGACTTAGAGATAGTATATACTCCTGGGAAGTGGAATTTGGTGGTAGATATTATCAGTTGGAGATCAAGTTCACAACTACTAAATGAGGCCTCATAGCAGTTGGACCCACTTTAGTTATCCTTCATGGATAGAGAGGAGACACCTTTTCTTCAGTTGATGGTAGTTTCACCTCTACTCTTACAGTGCGTCAGGGAGGTTCAACTTAGAGATTCTAGCTGCGTGACTACATGTGCCTATATGTCCACAGGGCATTCCCCTGATGGATATTTGAAAGGTGGGGAGCACATAATCCTTTTCAGAGTACACACCTTAGTACAAGTGGTATTGTGGGAGGAGGTGTTGAGGGAGTTCCATACATCCCCTTTTGAGGTACATCCAGGTGTAGAAAAGTTGTACCCGGACATACAACGTCAGTACTGGTGGTCGGGGATGATGAAGTGGAAAAGTTTGTCTTGAGATGAATCACTTGTCAGCTGGTGAAGGCTGAGCACCATGTTCTAGAAAATTTGACACAACTCCTCAATGTACCAGAGTGGAAGTGTTATGGGATATTGATGGACTGTGTGAAGAGCTTACCACATTCATACGGGGGGAATGATACCATCTGGGTGATCATAGACCAACTCACCAAGTCAGACCACTTCCTACCCATTTGAGATAAAGGTTCAGTAGAGATCTTGGGATGCCTCTACATATAAGAGATATTTCAACTCCATGAAGTCCCATCTATGATAGTCTTAGATCGTGATGCAAGATTTACATCCTAGTTGTGGAAAATATTGTAGGAGGCATTTAGAAGTCAGCTGTGCTTGAGCAAAACCTTTCACCCACAGATGGATGGTCAGATAGAGCGGACTATACAGACCTTGGAGGACTTGATTTGTGTTTGCATTCTCGATTTTGGTCATAGTTGGGAGGACCACCTACCACTATTGGAGTTTGAGTACTATAACAACTACCACTCCACCATTGATATGGGACCGTTCGAGGCACTGTATGGACGACCATACAGGTCACCGTTATGCTAGACAGACCCACAGAAGTCAGCACTCATGGGTCCAGATATGGTACAAGCTACCACTGAGAAGGTGCAGGTCATCTGAGAGCTGATGAAGACTACACATAGCTGATAGAAGTCCTATGCTGATAGGCAACTAAGACCCTTGGAGTTCAAAGAGGGGGACCATGTATTCTTATAGGTTTCTCCTCGATGAGGGATACAGAGATTTGTTCGGGGTAACAAGTTATCTCTGTGGTTCATTAGACCTTTCTTAATACTACGTAGAGTGGAAAATTTTGTGTACCACTTGTATCTACCACCACAATTAGAGATAGTGCACGAAGTTTTCCACAAATCCCATCTGAGTGGATACATGCATGAACCTTCTTACGTCATCGACCATGACGAGCTCAAGATTGATGACGGGACAACATTCACAGAGTACCCGGTGGAGATAGAGGATCTATAGGATATGATCCTTCATGGATGGTCAATTACTCTAGTGTGTGTTTGTTGGTGGAATGAGAATCTCTAAGAGAGCATATGGGAGCGAGAGGCTCAGATTCATGCTCAGTACCCCCATTTGTTTGATTAGACCTTGTTTTGGATTATGAGGACATAAAGTCCTAAAGGTGGGGGTAATATAATACCCTAGAGCTCCATGTATTTTTTTAAAATTAAATGGAATTATTTTGAGACCTATATTTAAGACAAAACATGATTCCAAGGCCTGGAGTGACCAGAATGTATTTTCAAACTATTTTTAAAGTTTATTAAATAATCATGCGAGAAGGTTTTTCTAACTTTTAAACCAATGCATGGATCAAAAATCTAAGGGCATTGTTGAACTTAGAGTATCGAGATTTTCTTATAAAGGGCCTAACATAAAACGACACTGGTCGACCAAAAAAGATAGTTTTTGGGACATTGAGAATAAAAATAAAATAACTTAAAAAGGCTATTTTATCATTTTCTCTTTATAGTTACGCAGTGACTCATTATCATTGTGGTACAATAATGAGGTGACACAGAATCCATTAATGAAACTCATTAATGAATCAGCGTTGCGATGCTGTAATGCACAATGTGTCTTCCTTCTTTAATTAAATAGGGATTTAGGGTTGACAAAAAACCCTAAAATTCATTTGATGAATGAAGAAAAAAATTTCTCCAACGATGAATTCCGATGAATCGGAAAGCGACGATGAAACCCTTGGAGAGTGGATTTGGGACTGAAGATTGAAGGTGATGATGGAAAATCATCCTCGAAGAATCTCCTTTTTCCTAGGTAGGGGTTTATTTTTATAAGTGATCACCTTTCCCCGCTCTTCTTCCAAAATGAAAAATGTGGGTCAATCCACTAATAGATTTACCCATGGATCAGTCATCATTGTGGGACATGGGAATTTTCATTCAGGGAATTATGGGAAGTTGATTCATGATTTTATTATCCTTTTTTAAACCTCATAACCAAGACAAACCACACTAACACAAACAAAGGTTGTGGTTCGTCCTTTGTGTGTTCTTTGCATGTTTTTCTACTTAGTACTTTTATCCATTCTTCATGATGTGACGAAAACCATGGTCCAAGAAGGACCCCAGCGATGGGTAAACCTAGGCAGGAGGCTAAGGGAGATAGCGGTGGTGGGTGAATGACTACTGGTGGTGGCAGAGGGAGATTCACGGCCAAGTAGGCCACGACGGCGGCGTTTCGAGGCATTGGAGGCCATGACTAGTAGGTGCTGTGACATTGCAGGGGGTGCCGCTAGTTGGGCGCCTCGTCAGTTCGAGTAGCCCGCAGGGTGGGCCACGGTGTGTGATGGAACGTGGTCCACACTGGACCTTGTGTGGAGGGGAGACGACCGGCCTCATCCGGGTGTGTGGCTGTGCGAACCTGATGCTAGTGCAGTGTCTGGGATGGAGGAGAACTGGCCCACCATGTGGGCTGGGCATGATAAGAAACTGGGCCTCTATGCGGCACGACTAGAAAAGAACCAGTTCGACTAAGTCAGACCGGGTCGGAGAATGTAGACCGGGTCTCTGGGTGACCCAATGGGTTGGACCCATGGATGAACCGAGTTGGGTCCAGCAAGGCCCAATGGGCCTGGACACTCGGCGAGGCTAGACCGGGTCGGCCTAGACCCAAAAAGGTCGTGTTAGGTTGGTCTAACCTGGTCGGGTCATGTGGGATGCCCAGTCCAGGTTGTTCGGGTCGGTTTGACCAATTCGGACTGGGCCCAAACACAACTGTTCCCTATTTACTAAAACGTCAATATCTTTTAGACAAGACATCTGATTGATGCATCGTCTGTGGTGTTGGGACCCTTATGATGAGATGGTCCTTTGGGTATACTCTAAGTGAGTTTTTATGGAAGTAGAGATATGACCGATGACTTGAGGAGTAGATTATCCTAGAATCAAGCACACTAGAGAGTGAGAATCCTACGACTAGTTGTGACACGAAGGATATGAAGAGTGGGACCTCAGTGGTCCAGTAGCCGAGTGAACCTCAGTGGTCCAGTAGATGAGAAAACCTCAGTGGTCCAGTATCCAAACGAACCTCAAAGGCCGAGTAGCTCAGTATACCTTAGAGGTTCAGTAGCTCATCGAACCTCAATGATCCAATAGCGGAGCAGAACTTAGTGGTCCAGTAGCCGAGCGGACCTCAGTGGTCCAGTAGCCGAGCAGATCTCAGTGGTCCTGTAGCTGAGCCGACCTTAGTGCTCCAGTAGCCTAGCGAACCTCAGTGGTCTAGTAGCTGAGCGGACCTCAGTGAATTCTCAGGGATGAGTCCCTCAGAAGTAAAAGATGATTCATCTTTATGACTGATAATATTACTTTCTATATTTTGAGTTATACCTGGTGTGAGTTGTCTTTGCTTTGTGGCTTTGATTTGTGGTCTTTCTTTTGTGGTTTGGGGTCCCTAATGGGTATTGTGTTACTCACCTCTGCACGAGCTTCTGCCGTACACGTCATGTCTCATGTAAGTGACCAACGCTTTGATAGATACCTTAGTGGTCCAGGATCAGGTGGTGCTCAGTGAGACGGGATATATGAGCGTACTTCTATAGCTTCAGGTAGCTACCCTTTACCTTCCCTTTAGGTAGGGTCTCAAGAAGGAAAACCGTAGTATTTGTACTTTCCTTTGTGGCTTTGGACTTGTATTTTGGCCCCTTTTGTACTTTCAGTTTGTACTGTACTCTCCGTAGTTTTCTCATTGACAGTTGTAATTTACTTTGTGTTTACTTTCCACAGTTTGATCTTCGTTCATGTGTATAAGTTTAAAGGTAATGCCTTCCTTTTTTTGGACATGTCTACTCGGTGATAGTCGCTATCCCCTGGCCTATGGAAGGTGGGCTAAGGGTAGTCATGACACGGGCCCTGGGGGATGGGTCGTGACATTTTATTCTAGTACTAATAAAAGTAATATTTTTTCAGTGCTAGTAATAATGCTGATAAAGTATCTATCCATTTATTTAAGGTAAAATGTGTATATATTTTTATTTCAATGAAAAATATGTCACTTTAATATTTTTATGAATTAATTAATTGAACATTTATAAATTTGTAAATTTCCATATAAATATTTATATATTATTGATACTATTATATATACGTGTGTCATATCCATATATCTACAAATAATAATTACTTTTTTTTCTAACGTAATCAATACTATCCTGTATAGAAATTATAATAAAATTATTATTATATGCATTATATATAGTTTTATGAACATACATATGTGTTGGTTCATCGATCACACACAAACACACACACACACATTCGTGGGTTCTTCACACACACACACACACACACGTATTATATGTGAATAAAAACACTTATATATATATATATAAATTGGTAATTGAAAATTCAACTTTAATCTATAAATGAATTTATAAAATGAAATTATTTTTAGAATTTTAGAAACACTCATAATTACTTTTTTTATATACCATTCAAATGTAATTAATATTAATTTGTATAAAAATTCTAACATAATTTACATTAAATGTATGCATTATGTAATTAGTGATATATTTTTAAAATATGTAATATAATTCATTTATAAATTATATTATTTTTTATTAAATATATGATTAATTTTCTAAAAATATATATAATAAATTAAATATAAATGTTAATGAATAGTATATATGTATTTTAATACAACTAATAATGAATTTAATGAATATTTATATTTAAGCAATAAAAAAATTCAACCATAAGGTAAGCCCCACAAGCCCCTGGGCTAGGGAAACATACCCCCAAGGCTAGGAGATACACTACAATGGGCAACAATCCTACTTTTTTACTATAACAATCTTTGAAATTAAGGGAAATAATTTCAATATTAGTCTTGGGAAACAATATCTCTAGGTCCAGGAAATAAGTATTATATATTTTAAATATTTTTGTATGTAAATATAATTATTTTTAAAATATAATTATACATTTATATAATTAATGATAGATTTTTAAAAATAGTAATTTTTATTTATATAAACAATAATAATTTTAAATACAAGTAATAATTTTTAAATATAATTAATATTTAATTATATTATTTTTATATTATTAATAATATACACATCCATATAATTAGAAATTTCTGTAAATATTTTTATTATATTATACAATTATTAATATTTTTATATTTTATCATACAAATTTACAATCAAATTATATATATATTCTAAAAAATATTTATTTATTTATACATTTAATATTTTTTTAAAATAATTAATAATAGTAAAACATAATTAATAATTACTGGTAAAATTTCAATTATTAATATTATATATATGTATAAATAATATATATATAAATACATATTAATATACTAGCAATTGAAAATATATTTGAATATAATTATTAAAATTTTTATTTTTAATTTTACATTATTATTATTATTAATATATTGTAAAAACCATTTATACATTTACATTTTCATGTAATTTAAAAAATATTATACTATTACATATGTAATTTATATTTTTTAAACTAATTTAGTATTATTTTAAATATAGTTTATAGTAAATTTAATATTTATATTTAATTAGTAATATGTTGAAAATTATTCTCTATATATTGAAATATAGTTATTAGTATACATTTTTATAAAGTATTAAATATTTATTCATTTATATAATTAATAATTTTTTTTAAATATTATTAAAAATATTCAAATAAAATTAATTATTATTAATAATATATATATAATTAATACTATATAGATTTATATAATTATTAATTTATAGTAAATATTTTGTATTTAAATGTAATTTTTATATTTATTTGTACATTTATATAATTAATAATATACAGTAAAAAATATTTACACATTTATATAATTAATAATATTTTTTAAATGAATTTAATCATATTGAAATATAATTATTAATTATTAATTTCTTTTATATATTTAATAAAATATACATTTTTGACAAAAATAATAATAAAAATATATTTTAATTATACTTGTGTTGATTTTTTTTGTTTGGGATTTATCATCGCTAATGTTAGCGTGGATAAATCTATTTATATATATGATAAAATTGGCGATGGTAAAGATTTATCTTCATTAGAGTAAATATTAGCATGGATAAAAATATAATATTATTAGTGCTCACCTTTTCTATCATTGATAAAAGAAAATTTTATCAATTCTTTTTAGGAAGTACTGATAAAGGTTTCGCCTTTTTTTAATAGAAACCTAACCACACCGCCGTTCATCCTAGTTTCTTAGGCCTTCAAGGAAGCTGACCCCCATTGATCTGTCTATGTAACATTTTGGAATATTTGCATTCAAAAACCAAAGGTATGTCACTTGAATTTTTTTTAACTATTAATGAACAAATTATATATTTTTTCTTTTGTTTTACCAAATTTTCACTATCAATCTATGTATATTCACAACTATTCCTTAATTTGATGAAGATTCCTTTGTATTATGACTTTCAAACAACTTTTTTTATGGTATCCAACTTTGGGATTTGAATCTTGAAGGATAAAGAAATTCATCACCGATCTTGATTTGTGTAATTGAACATTACTAATGGATACTCTCTTTGATAAGTATCATAATTTACATTTTATTGATTTCTATTTTTTTCATTAATCTATAAAGATTTATTTTACCCACATGTTTGAGTCCATCTAGTAGGGATTTCATATCATTTCCTTGAACTAGATATAAGGAAAGGTTCTTGGTTTTTTAAGGACCCTTATTTGGACATTTGACTATTAAACGATGAATGCGTATTGATATAATAAATATTTACATGTTTTTTGATATATAATTTTATTATTTATAATTTATTTTACCTAAATTTTAGAGATTTTTAGTTAAATGGTAGCAATTCCTTTTATATGGATTTTAGTGAATTTTGGAAGAAATGGAAAATAAAACAAAAAGAAAATGGTGATACGTATGATTATGCCACAAGTCTTTCTAGAATCATATGATTAAGTCATGTGGGATCTAGGTCAGATAAGAATAAAGTTTCATGAGTTGAATGTTTCATAGGTTTCTGAGGTCCACATTAGAATAAAATGAATGGAGTCTGGTTTTCATAAGAATAAACATGTGAGAAAAAGTATCCATGTCAGATTAACTCATAATTACGTGAGAATAAATGGAATCCACATGTGATTAATTCAAGATCACACCCACAAATATATGATTAAATTAGATTCTATGTGATATTAACTCAGCTGATGTTGTTTTTGTGTAAGATGAACCATAGCTAGTTGACTACAATACAAAGAAGAAGGACCTTTCACTATGAACTGTTTCATTGTGTTGCAGACCTCTGTTTGCATGAAAAGTAATCAAGATGAAATGAAGGAGGTTGTACCATGGTTCATGGGAGTTGTTTCATGATGAGGAAGAAGATGATGAATAGTATAAAAAATAAAATTCATGGGGTTGATGCTTGCACCATGAGGGTACTATTTCTCCATTTTTATTATATCTACAACAAATATTACTCATGAATATCTATTATTTTTGAGATATATTTTGGTGTAATTAATGGCGGTTCATGGATTGAATTTTGAAAACCTATCTATGGAGAGTTTAAAGAAATAAAGAAGATAAGTGTATGTATATAGAGATACACCAAATAGTTTTTTCTTCTTACAAATAAAGGTTGACGTTGTACACTTAGAATCAATCTATCCATGAGGTTCACTACTGGGCTTGGTTGGAGGTTTGAAGGTTAAAGTTACTAGTCAATTTATATTGGTTTTCTACCTCTCTCATGGCTATAATGTTGGGGTAATTTATATATGACGGGTTTTGTAATAAATGGTATTAGATATTTTAGTATCTTTATTTCTAATGGTAGTTTTGTTGGGTTATTACATTATTTTTTTTTCAATATCTTTTCTTCATTCTTTGAGCATGCACATTTTCTATTTTATTAAGAAATTTCCTTTTAATGAATTAACTATTTCTCAAATTTCTTTTTGACCTTAGAGTGATTTATGTGCTATATTTAAACATGATTTTAGATTACCTATTTTTTAGGTAAACTAAAGAAATCGACCATAAGAAAAGGGGAGTGTAGTAGTTAGAGAGTGAAGACTAAGACCAACTCTTTCCTTAGATCTAATTTTTATAATAAATTAATTATTGCTTATTGCATTTTATACTTAAATATATCATTATACTTTATTTTATAAAGTCATGGTACATTTTTCATTCATAGTTTTCTTTGAATTATTTTTATAATTCCTTTAATTGATTCATTCATCTTGACTTTCGAGCTGAAGTTTCATGATAGGGATCATTTTTTATGTGGGTTTGACCTCAAACATGATATATGATATGACTAACTAGTTTTAGTTTTAAATAATAGAAATTATAATTTATAAACTTGATACCACATTAGAATTAAATATTCCCAATGAGGGTCATGTTTTTGGAACCATTTCTGGATACTTGGAACTTAGTAGTAAGATTTAATTTCATATATCATGACAAATAATTTTCCCATCACTTTTTTATTTTCTGATCATAATTTAGTTTTTTGTTTTTATTTTATATGATTGGGTATTTTTGGGTTTTGATGGAAGGTTCTGAATGCCCCATTCATGAACACATCCTCTTTTCTATACATATTATGGATCCTACACACCAAATTGATCAAATCAAGGATTGGATCACAACCATACCCACATGATGAAGAGGTACTTCTATATGGCATGGATCAAGTGTTCAAAAAGGCATATAAAGACTCGAAGATAATGGAAGTGGAGGAAAATGAGTTAAGGGGACCATCTAAAGAGGAATATGAATTCAAGGTTAAACTTGAGAAGAAAACTAATAATGATAGTGAGTTTGACATTTAATCTATAAAAATTTAGAATGATCAAGTTGAATATGATATAGAATCTTGGGTGGAAGAAATCCTCACAAATATATAAATCTAAGGATAAAGAGGAAATATGTGTCTTAATGGAATAAGAAATGAGAGAAGAGGGGATGGATATTGAAATGAAGAAGAGCATTGAAATTTTTTAATAAGAGTAGTGAGAATAAGTAGTAGAGGATTATTTACCAGTTTTTTCATTCTATGAGTTACTTTTCATTCTTTTAAACTTTCCAATACTTGGTTCCCACCCTAAATAAGTTTCAATATGTTGTCAATGAAGAGGAGGAGTATAAACACAAATGAAAAAAACTTTTAGTCATGGTAAAATATAGGCTTGATAAATTCTTTCCAAACTCCTATTACATGACACATGGTGAGCTAATGTATATATCAAAGACATTAAATGAATCTATTATAAGGGAAAACCCGAGTTTTGTTTTTTTTTCAAATTTCTATTTAGGAATTTATTTTAGGATATAAATTCAATGAATCTTAACATTTTGAGCTTTAAATAATAAGATATTGTACTTTCACTTTTATATTTTGATTTTTTAGGTCTATGATAATGAAGGAGAGAACAAAGTATAAGACTGATGAAGGAAATAAAACACGACCTTTAATGGATAGAGGATTATTGTTTCAAATTATTTATCTTTCTTACTCCCTAAATTTATCACATATTTTTAAGATAGGAAGTTATATGAAACACTTAGATTTATTGTTACGATTTTGATCTATAATATAAAGATTTTATTAAGAACACCATCATGCCATGATTTAAACATCATTTTTGATATAATTGAATGATTAATATGAGGATTGTATGAGTAAAGATAAACAAGGGGATATTGATTTGATGAATCATGATTTGGGAATTTTGTGGATTTATTTATGTTACAAACACATGTTGTATTGTTTGATTATTTTTTTCAGTTAGAATTTTGGAAGTTCTTGTATTTTAGAATTCATTCCATAAAAATAATTAGAGATGTTTCAGAAATCATGAGTTACTATAGATGATGAATAACAATTATAAGTCCATAAGTTATGGATGTTTTGAAAGTAAATCATAATTTATTCTAGAAGAGAAGATATGGATGTTCTAGAAGAAGATATGGAAGTGTTCCATGTCAGGACTCCCCCCCACAAGGAACCCTTCCCAGGACTACGGTAAAGATTTGGGTAATCCTTGAGGCCTGCCTCCAATAATCCCCAGGTTTCTGAATAACATTGAGAGTATATAACATAAAAATGGAAGGTATTACCCTTATGTATCCCAGAAATATAATAATAAAATCCACCAATCACCACCATAAAATAAAATAAGAAAAAATGAAAAATAATCCATAATGCATGATATGTCAGATAGATATAAATATCCAAATAAAATACCAATTAAAACTTTTAGGTAGAGACTCCAACCACATATCTAATCTACAAGCTAGTATTTCATAACTTATTCTCTAAACTTTCTATAGAAACCTAGAAACTAGTTTATATATATAGGGGTGATCATAACATATATACTCAATCGGATAATACTCGAGAACTCTTGTAAAAATGTGGAATAAGCATACTAATGCTTCTGTGAATAAATAATAGAACCAACAAGAACCTATCAAGTCAACCATCACCTAGATTCAACATGACTCACTCACTAAATATCACATCCAAGTATAGTACAATAATAACAAAGGATATTGTAAAAAGGTATCCCTACAAATTTTCTCACTATTTTTTCATTCTCATGCCATAGATTCAAACTTACAATGACCCCAATCCATTTTTCAACCATGCCTAAATATTATATATCTCATATCATAACCGTACTACAGTGTACTGACCTGATTTTCCACTGAAATAGTGCTTTAGGATGGTTTTCCACTAGGCCTTAGGCATTCCTCCTTGTACGCTAAAGGTTGTTGACTAGCAGTGAGGGTATGATGAGGTGATAGTGGGGAGACTATACCCTTATGTGGTGATAATAATAATGGTTCATGTATAAATATAACAGTGGAAGAAGGACTGTAGATAAAAAAAGCAATAAGATAAAATCAGCAGAAGCATAATCAAGCAGAAGTAATGATAAACAATCCCAAATGTGTAACAATTTGTAAAAGATAAATCATGACAGAACATGTCATTCAAAACAATAGATAGTAGGGTCGACCATGGCCAACTATATAGGTACATATAATAAAGTATAAAAAAGATTGAAATGAAGCTCTAGATTGATGTAAGAACCACCATTTTCTAATTCCATCCATTCCATATAAAAGTTACCATTATGATCAATAAGGTCCAGTTCCTGAGCCTAATCCCTTACCTGATATCAAATACATAAAGTCTATATGAATCCCAAGGGCCATGTGTAGGGTGTGCAAATCAAATCAGTAGGAAACCACCAATGTTTTCTTATCTTACATCCATAATTATGCAGGTGTATTTAGAATATAATAAAAAGGCAATACATTCCCATTAAATAATTAAACCTCTTCCCTTATGCTTAACAACCATAAGGAAGAACCTACCTGCTCCAACCATCACCAGTATAAGTCTAAATACATGCCCAAATATATATATGTGGCATAAAACACATTTATGAATATATATATTTGCAGTGGTAAAGACCCATGGATTAATTACCAAGGATTTCCCTGATGAATATCATATTTGGAGATCCCTAAGGTAACCCCATAATCATATCACTAGAACCTCATGCCATTATTCAAGCATCCAATGTCTAAATGAAACATCCAAGAAATATGTCCTAGGTCTCTCAAACCTCCATTAAAAAGTCCCCATTGTCTCGACAACCTAATTTACCAAGGCACAGTGATATCCATTCTCCAATAAACAATAACTGTTAGCTCAATAGCTGATTTCCTGAGGCACAATTATATCCATCCTCCCAATATCCTGACCCATTGGCCTCAAAAGTAACAATGAGACTCATCCACCGACTGATGGTCTCAACACCATATCCCAATGTTCTATCGACATCTACATGTACTTATATGGTGAGAACTTTTAACACAACCAATGTTCAAAACCATCACCTAATCTGCAATAACTACAGAGAACTCCACTCACAATAAGTGGTTAAAACCAACTAAAATGAGTCCTATCTATATTCAAAAGACTCAAACGATGTGTCTAAAAACAATGGTAAGAGACACTCACCAAACAACCCAGGCCACACCATCTTGAACCTCATGCCCTTGCAACCATATCACTAAATTCTGATGGTCAACACCATATGAAATCACATGGTCTATGCCCACATCCTAACAATTCTTTTACCACAAAATGATGACTATTTTTCCCCAATATGGTGATGAACCTCACCCCATGTATCTCAGGCCATTCCCTAAGCCTGATGACCTAGTCATCTCAGTCCATGTGATCAACATCACCTCAATCCTTGGGCCTAGTCTATCACATTCCCATGGAACTCAGGAAATAAATATATATAATTCAATTAATTTAAAACACACACCTGACCTACCCTTATCAAGTGGTCACAAGCCCCTTACCCAACTTGGAAATCATGAATATGATAGGTAATTCTTAAAGGCATACCAAAATATCAGTTTAATAATTTTAAAACAACCATTATTTAATTAGGGATCACTCATGAACTACCCACATGAGAATATATAGAACATACCCTCAAAATACCCATAAAATTAAGTATAAAACTAGGAATCACCTATCTTAGTCTAGTAGGCACTCGCTCGTTTGATATCATCCACTAAATTGAGCCAAAATGAGAGAAATCATTGTTTGAGATGAACTCACTGAAAATAGGGAAAAAGGGATCACAATTTTTTTTCATTCAATGTGGAAAGATAAAAGATGAAAGGATGAAAGTGGATTCAAAGCCTCACCAATTCGTTTCCAATGAGTCCAAAAAATCAAGAATAATAACTCATATGACAGAGTTCCAAAGAAACCTAGTGAAGGAGAAGAAAAATGGGAGAATCCTCTAATATTCAGGGAATGGAGGAGAAGGGGAGAAGAAAAACTCAAAAATGTGGGAGGGATAGCTTGTTAATTTTAAAAAATAAATGACCCACATAGTTTGGCTGTACAATTTAGCTAACCATGAACCAATCATGTCATTCCCATTATCCAAGAACCACACTCACATGGATTAGGAACATGATTTACTAAAACATGTATAGACTGTGCATATCACCTCTGTTAAAAATTTCAGAGGTGCCACATAGATGTGCACCCCCACCTGAAAGGTTTAAAAAACCATGTTTAATGCTATTAGTGGGCTACATAGTTACTCATAGGAGGCATCCTACTTTATTCAAACCTCATGCCTCTATCTACACTCTTTTGAAACTAAGTTTTTATGGTTTGACACACCTAAAAATCATCCAAAACCTTGAAAAAATTTTTGGGCCTTACACCCAATCTAAAAAAATGGCCTTGGGTTAAAAGAACTCTTGGAATTAGGTTCCAAAGATCAAGAGAAAATTCAACACACTTACCAAACTCAAAAATTCAAATAGGCTGAAGAATTTTTGACTCGCTGAAAAACTTAGGACATTAAAATCTCTCCACATTAACATAGATAATCCCTGATCTATCAAAATTTAGCTAGATTTGGTACTGAACATACCCATATCATTTCCATCAACCTAATATACCCATATTTTTAAGTCACATGCCAATTCCTCTTGTGGGATCCCCACCTTAGGAATTTCCAACCTGATCTCTTCCTGACCCAAAATTTAGACATTATGATGGTACACTAACCATACCTATACATAATAATCCTACCATGTTGTATCATCATTATTAAATTTCATCATATTCTAAAATCTTGCTTGTGTCATGCCTGACACCCATCAAAACCTGCATCTCTTTAGATTCCCATAGATCCTACACCTCAATAGTTACTCAAAATAATCCCACATCATTTACACATATGTATTCCTATCATTGTCCTGATTCCTATGAACCTTATACATATCATGCATCACATAGATTCCCATAATAAATCTTGGTTTCTACATACATTATATATATATAAAACACATCATAACCGATGAAAACTTACTAACCAGTGCTTGGTTAGTTTAAAAACAATACACATGAACCTCAGGCACTAAAACTAGACATTAAAAAACAAAAAGGGTCATTCCCATCATCATGACATACCTCTAAACTTTGTTATCTCCCTATCCTTCTCTAAACCCAGTAGATCAACTGTGTGCACCTAGACTAAATCCCAACTACCCAAGGCCTGACCTCCTTGTGAATCTACACCAGATACTAGACACTGAACCCACTGATAGTTCTCTCTATCTTTTCCATGACCTCAACATGTAGCTAAATATCAACTACAAACTCCTGGTATTGCTCACAATCCAACCTTAGATCCCAGATTCAAAACCAGTCCTTGACTCACAGCTGTCTGAGAAGGCTTCCCACAAAACCTCTATGGATTCCCCATCTAAACACATGACCAAAACTTCTTTGGATCCTACTCACACTAAGTTCAAACATGCCATAGATACCCACACTAAAATAACACTACTGAAGACCCACTCCTTATTGGTTTGCCTATGTCTCTGGCCTAACTTCCTTACTGAGTCTCCTCACAACCTTGCTTACCAAAAGCATCACCACTCAGTACACCTGATGTCATCATCCAACTCATATAAGACCGATCCATAAAGTTTACCTCAATGATCAATGATTGATTAACTACCTTATAAAATATTTTTAGCCTAAATATGTTCACTTGAACCCTACTAGAATTCTACAGGACTGCCTCAAAATTCCTTCCCAGAAAATGTCATCGCCCACCATATCGGGTGAAAAATGGGATAGGTCTGTGAAGTTCACTGCATAATCCATGATAGATGTATCTCTCTATTGGAGGTTTATGAACTCATGGGATCTACCCACTCTCAAAGTCTCTTAAAAGAATTTATCAAATAACATGGCCTCAAAATTATTTCTAGATAGTCCCTCATGTATGTCTGCCTATACCTGTGCATCCCACTGGTGCTTTGCCAGTCCTCTGAGCATGTATGTCGTTAGCTTCACCCTACACCTTGGGGGTGTCTGAAACTAATAAAAGATATTATAGACTAACTCGATCCAATTATCTACTACCTGGGGTCAACCCTCACCCTGAAATAGTAGTGGGTGCTGAGTCTAGAACTTGTGTATCAAATACACCATAGGTGGATCATCTCCCTGAGCTCCCCTATTGATACCCTATATGCACCAAACCAAGATAACCCTAAGCTTATCATCTAACTATGGTCCAAATTCTACCATTTACTATAGCTTCCCCACCTATAACAAAGCCTTTATGTATTAATCATGATCATCCCGACCCTCTAGGGCATCATCCTGTTTACGCTATAGAGGCACCATATCACCCCCCTCCTGACGCTCCATAGGAATCCATCTAGGTGATGGTAAAATATCCATAATAGTATCTATATATATTTATATATATATATATATATCTTATAAATGGAAAGATATAATAGGTATCTCATTTCAACACCCTTACACTACCCTACCACAACCATGTCACAAGACATCTAGCCACATGGCCCCTTACCTACTAATATTTGAGTTAGGTATCATGTATCACCTAGAATCATAGCCCCCTTCCTACCCACATCAGAGTCCAAAATCACATTTAATTCAGAATCATGGCCCCTTTTGTACCCACATCAGATTTAGGCATCACATATCATACATAAGTCTGAGGTACCTGATTATAATTCCACCAAAGTGGATATACAGAAAAAACTGTTTATCTTCTTTGTTGACACTTTAAAAAACTCACCACCATTTACCATCCCTACCTACCATCATTAGGGTCAGGACCATATATCGCATGTATTGAGAATCACATTTTAGTCTCACTGGGAACCACATACTATGGCTGGCTAAGTAGAATGCCACCAAATTTTCTAGGTTAGAAAACACTGTTTAGCTACTTTGTTGACACTTTTAACAGACCACCCCCTATTTTCATATTCCAAGTTCCAAGTAGTTATTCACAGGAACATGCATATATCATGTCACCCTATGTGCCTATCATAATGCACAATTAATCCTCCCTTACCATACCAGGCCAAAGGTCAAACCATATAACGTATAAACATCACACCCAAGTGTGAAACTCAAGGTGGAAATCAAATCAACTATAAAATCACACAACATAATATAAATTTCCCACCCCTGGAAACTTGGTATGTCTCCAGTGCATGGGGCTGTAGGCACCCAAAAATGATCTCTGTACCTAGTTCCAACTACATCCTAGTCTCTGGTATACCATATTCCAAATAGTGAGACTAATAAGAGGAAATAAAACTTATATGATACCATTTATAGCATCCTGACCCAGTTTTCTACCCGAATAGTTCTTTGGGGTGGTTGTCTACTAGACCTTAAGAGTGCCTCCCCATATTCCAAAGGCTGCCGACTAGCATCGAGGGTTTTGTGGGTGATATTGGGGAGATCATACCCTCTGGTGGTGATAATAATAATTCTCCATATATAAATATGGAAATGGAAGAAGGAATATAAAAGTCATAAGAAATAGTATAAATTCAGTAGAGTCATAATCAAGAAGAAATAATTATAAACAAGCCCAATGACATAACCATTTGTAGAAGATAAAACATATCATAACAGGCCATACAAAACAATAGATAACTAAGTTTCCCATGGTTGACCATATAAATACATATAATAAAGTATGAGATATATCAAAAGGAAGCCCAATCTCAATGCAAGAACCACGATGGTCAAATTCCATCCATCCCGTGAAAAAGGTACCACTATGATTGACTAGGTCCAGATCCCAATCCCGATCCATTATCAGATCTCAAATACATAAAGTCTATACACATACCGAGGGGCCCATGTAGGGTGTGAGAATGAACTTAGTAGGCCACCACAAATGTTTTCCTATATTATATCAATAATCATGAAGTTGTATTAAGAGTATAATAAAAAGGAAATACATGCACATTTAATAATTAAACCGCCTCCCTTGTGCTCAACAATAGTAAGGAAGCGTCTACCTTCTTTGGCTATCATTGGTATAATTTTTAATACATTCCCCCAAATATATATATATATATATATATATATTTTATACAACACATGTCTATATATATATTTTCAGAGGCAAGGACCCTTCGATCAATTCCCAAGGTATCCCCTGATGAATATCACATATGGACAACCCTCAGGAAACCCCCTAAGAATGTAATTGGAACCTCATTACATCAGTCAAGCATCCGATGTCTAAATAGAATTCCTAAGAAATATGTCCTAGGTCCCTCAAACCACTACTCAAAAGTCCCCATCGAATCAATATCCTGATGTCCTGAGTCATGATGATATTCATCCTCCAATAAAAAATCACCATTGGCTCAACAACCGACATCCCAAGGCATAATTACATCCATACTCCAAATATCATGTCCTATAGACCTCAAACATAACAGTGAGCCTCAACCCCCAACTAATGGTCTCAACACCATGTCATGATGGTCCATCACAATCCACATGGCCTTCTATGGTGATCACCTCCAACATAATCGACAGTCAACACCATCACCTAAATCTCAATAACTATGAAGGCCTCCACCCATAATGAGTGGTCAACACCACCTCAACTGAGTCCTATCTATGTGAACATGACTCCAAAGGCGAGTCATCTAAAAAAGGTGAGTGAAAATCACTAAAAAACCTAAGCCACATCATCCAGAACCTCATTCTCATACCATGTCACTAAATCTTGAGGGTCAACACCATTTCAAATAACACGGGCCATGACCTCATCCTGATGACCATGTCACCTCAAACCAATGACTATGTGACCTAAACCTAGCGATCAACCTCACACCATGTATCTTGGGCCATGCTTTCATCCTAATAACATCATTTTCTTTGTCTAAGTGATCAACCTCACCTCAATCCTCAGGACTAGCCTGCCATTTTCTAATAGAACTCAAGCAATCAATATATACAATTCAATTAATTTAAAACACACACCCGCCTACCTTTTCCAAGTGGTCACAATCCCCTTACCCAGCTTAGCAAGCATGCATATTATAGGTCATGCTTAAAGGAATATCACAATATCAATTTAACAATTTAAAAAGAATAATTATTTAATTAGGGGGATCTCACTGACTACCCATATATAAGTATATTGAATGCACCCCCAAAACACCCATAAAATTAAGGAGAAATATATGAACCACCTAAGTTAGGATAGTGGGTACATTCTCATCTGATATCAGAATCTAACTTGAGATGAAATGATAGAAATAATCATTTTAGAGGAACACCCTAAAAATATGGAAAAAGGGGATTGTACAAATTTAGAATTATGTGTGGAAAGATAAAATATGAAAGGATGAAAGAGGATTCAAAGCCTTACTAATGTGCTTACAATGAGACTGACATATCAAGAATTAGAGCTCGGACAACAGAGTTCCAAAGGAACCTAGAAGAGGATAATAAAAATGGAAGGATCCCATGCTACATGTGGAATGGAAGAGAAAGGGATGAGAAAAACATAAAAAAGAGGATGGGGTATGTCACGAACCAGGCCGGTGCGTCATCCGACCCGGCGCCCGACCCGGTCCGCGACATGGCCCGAAGGGCATTCCCGATCCCTACGGGCTGGCAACTATGCTGGGCATCAAAACAAACCAGTTGGGAACGGTTTATCACATAACAAGATAAATAAACATAAACTGAACAAGCATATAAATAAAAGAAAAATAAACTGAACAACGTGGCAGCAGAAAAAGGAATAAATAAACAAACGCGACATACCTCAGGTGACCCCGTGGATCACCATGGTACGACAACCACTCATTTCCAAAAGCGATCCAAGACTGAAACCTGCAACTGAAAATTAAAGTAGGCGTGAGCACCGAGATGCTTAGTAGGAAAGCCAAAAAAACAACCACGTCCTATGCCTCCGCCTTTATTAAGAAATCCACAATTCCAGTTTGGAAATAAGATATAAAAAAAATAATGGTTTCCCTTCTTTCCAAATTCAAGTAATGAGTTTGCATTTTTTTCAACAAAGCATTTCACTCTTACTACTTTTCAAAATGGGTTCCAAGCATGCATTAACATTTCAAAATGATAAGAAACCAGTTTGGAAGAAAATGTGATTTTTACAAACAAGACACCATATATGAAACAACTGAAAAGAAAGTTACATCACAAGCAGCATGTCACAAAAGAGCACTATGGGTAATCCCTATAGGTAGCTAGAGTATGTGGGAACCTAGAGACCTCGTACCTCGGTGAAACGTGGCTTAGAAGGCCACGACCCTCAGAAAACGTGGCTTAGAAGGCCACGACCCTCAGAAATTCATATGTTTAGTTAGTGTTGTTGCGTCAATCCTGCTAGACAAACCGGGACGAACCCCTGCCGTGTCATCTAGCGTACTAGTCCTGGTCACCCGCCTAGATACCCGGGTTTTCCCATTGTGCTCTATTTCAAATGGTGGTGAGCTTTTATCAAAAGAAAAGAAATGAACATCACACTTTATTTATCCTAAAAACTCGCTAAACCTCTCACCACCATTCTCCCTCCTTAAGCGCATTCCCCTATTTCACATTACATAAAGCATAAGCCCCAATATTAGGCACATATTCGTACACTCAACATACAAGTCATTTTCTAAAACCAAGGGGGTTTTCCTTAGGAGGGGTTTTTTTCCAATTTTACAAACCATTCCAAAAGGGCCAAACAGGCTTTATGGTTTCACAAATAATAGTTTTAACTTTTGCACATATAATCATCTAAACTCTTTGCAAAACCTTTTAGAAATCCCAATTTAACGATCTACATGTTACATATATATAAAAAAAAAACAATCTTGAACACTTTCTTAAAATGATGCAATTGATTTATGAAAGTCCAAATGGAATTTGTAATACATTACATTTTTCCAAAACAAATGCATAACCATTATTAGCGAATGCACCCAGATTTCATAACATGTAAATATAACATTTATATACATATAACATATTTTCAAAGAAATCAAGCAATTATGAAATTCAAACTAAAGGCATAGGCATAGGAAACCTACCTCAAACATGTCGTTATTTGTCGACGGCCACTCGAACCGACACTTAGCGCACACATGCACATGCATTTATACATATATATATATACACCCCTAGACGCATTGCACATATTCCCCGCACCATGCGGGAATATGTGCAAAGAGGGCATATATATGTACATGCCTTACCCTATGCATGTACATGTAGGATTCTCAAAACCAGCAGCCCAAAACCATCGAAGCAAGGACCAGCGCACTACATAAATAATTTAATAAAATTATTAAACACTGAACAATCTACATAACGTTTCAAAATAACATAAATGGGTTTGCGCTAACGACACACCCATTTAATATAACACAAGAATTTATCGCATAAACCATAATCGTCATCTGCAACAATAGAGCTCAACAAGGGAAATCAATATCACATTACAACTACCAGTTGGACCTTCACTCATTTCATAAACATTTGAAAATCCATTTATAAACAAATCTGAATTTTTTTTATACATAGTTCCAAAGGAAGGGAGAAGTATATTCAAACTTACCAACATAAATCCAAGAAAACCCCATAACCATTTTATAAAACCAAAAGCCCTTTTTAAACTAGAGAAACCAATCAAACACAAAGACACCACATGCTAAAAATCATTTTGCCTAAAGTTCAATCATCAAGTTTATTTCAAAAATAAAACTTTTATTGACATTTTTATCAAACATAAAGAATGGATAAAACTTCATTTCAAAAACCAAGTTGCATTTTGCAAAGAAACCCTCCATTTCAATTAGAAGTGAAAACCCCATTTCAAATCATCTGAAGTCGAACCTCAATTATAAACAAAAATACCATTAAAAGATTTGATAAACCCCCTAAAAAAATTATGAATCAACTCCAAACAGTATTACTGATCTTTGAACGCGAACGCCAAAACAAAACATCTTATAAGGCCAAACACACACCAATAATATGATGAAACAGAATTTGTAACCCTTGCGTGACATAATAAACCAACAACAAAGTTTATGAAACACAGCAAAAGGCCCAACATGGGTTTTCACAAAATCAAAACAAGCTTATCAAATAAACATGCTACTAAACATATTGAAATCCTATCAAATGTCAAGTAAAAATATATTCGCACCAAGTAAACAAATAAAAGAGTATGCCACATTAACCAAATAAGAGAATTAATTCATCAAACAATAATAATACATGGAAACTCTAACCTTTGGTGTCGAATTTCTCGCAAATTGGTGCGAAACTCAAATCGCACTATAGTCGCACCGCACATAAATCAAATTGAACCCTAAAACAAGGGATTGAACCCAAAAACATCAAAATAGAATCCTAAAACAAGAACCCTATGAGCATCAAAACCCTAAGGAGGAAGAAGGTTACCAAAGTGGGATGCACTTGCGGCGGGGGAAGGACGACGCTGGTAATGCGAGGTGAGTGTCGTCGGGGGGAGAGGGAGAGGAGGCGGTGGTTGTGGGAGGCGGCAGGGGACCGGAGACGGCAGGGGGGTAGGTCTCGGCGAGCGCGGAGGGAGGAACGGCTGGCCGGAGGTGCGGCGTGGCCGGAGCGGGAGGACGGAACGGCGGCGAGGGCGGCGGCCAGAGCGGAAGGAGGCGCGGCGACGCACCTGGTGCGGATGCTGGAAGGAGGCCGGATGGAGAGGGGGCCGGGACGACGAGCCGGACGGGAGTCGGACAGAGGTGTCGCGCCTGGGGAAGGGGCGGAGGCCAGACGGGGAGGGGGCCGGGACGCGGTGGGCGCAAGCAGGCCGGGACGGGAGGCGCCGGACGCGGGAGGCCGCGCGATTGGGAGCAAAGGGGGAGGGTGCGGCGTAGGGTTAGAAGAGAGGGAGGGGGTAGCGCAAGAAGAGAAAATGGGGGAAGGGGGGGCTGTGCGCGACGCCCAGGACAGCAAGGAGGAAAGAAAAAAAAACAAGAAAGGAGAAGAAAAAATAGAAAAAAAATAAATAAGTAAAATAAAATAAAATAAAACAAATAAAACTTTAATAAATGATAATATTAATAAACTTAATTAAGATTTTAATAAACCCCAATAATAATAATAATAATAATAATAACTTCATAATAATTATTATAAACTAAACCATAATATTATTATTAATAATAATTAGAAGAAAAAATATAATGAACTTGTTAATAATTATATCTATTAACCATACTAATAATAACATTAATCCACATTATTATAATATTGATCCAACTCATGAAAACGCATTTTATCTATTCGCCTTGTACAAGAGGCACGCCGCGCGGTGACCCAAGAAAAGCCGCGCGGCTTTGAACTTGCCATGCCCATGCACCGGATGTTGTCAAGGGAAAAGCATTCGTTCATCAACAAAATGCAAAAATTTCAAAGAGGTTTGGTCGCAGCTTGGTAGAAAGTTTCAAAAATCCGATGAAATCATAAAATAATATTATCTTAAAAGTTCGGGTGTGACAATTCTCCCCACCACAAAAACTTTCTGCCCCCAGAAAGTCACCAAGCCAAACGAGGAGACAAACTCGAGCTTGAAACTAAATGTGGCCAACAAAATCACAACTCGGCGTGACTTTTCACTCCATCAGTCACACCCGACCAACTCTGAGGGGAACTGAAAAGAAAAGAACCATCAGGAAACGAGGAGAGTTCTCCCCACCACAAGAACCCGACTATCACAACCGACATTGAGACACTTAGTATGGGCTAACTCTGGAACTACTAACTTGATCCAAGAGGAAACCGCCGCACAAACCAAACCTCAAAGAAGGGACAACAAGATTCGTGGTGGGTCTCCCCACCATTTAAGAACTGACCAGCTTAAACCAACCAGTATAAACCGACATGAGATCTTCCAACCCAAACCAGAGACCACTGTGACAAGAGAAACCCAAATAAGAATTCTACCAAATAACGAACCTAACCATGACTCATAATTTCTACAAGAGATGAGCATCTCCAAAACAAGCATGCATTAAAACAAAATGGGTCACACTGGAGGAGGCGCAGCTGCAGGGGAAAGTTCTTGCCACGTGTTATCTGGGCCGGTCTGAGGTGGGGGCCTGTTATCTGCCTGAGGGTGGGGGTCTGCTATCTGCCAGAGGGCTAGGCTCGGGCGTGGCCGAGTTTGGTTGGGCTTTAGGCCCGCCGGGTTCGTTACAGGGTAGTTTTATCATTTTACCCCAATAAATTAACCATATGGTTTGTCTACACGGTTTGGAAAACCGTGCACCAACCTTGCAGTGCCCACAGTCCAAGAACCACCCTTTCATGACTTAGGTGAACACTTTACCAAACTATATGAAGACCATGAATACCACCTTTGTTAAAAAATAAATAGGTTCCACACAATCATGCATCCCCACCTACACAGTTTGAAAAACCATTCCAGGTGATATAGGTGGGCTGTACGGTTACTCCTGGGAGGTTGTACGGTATGTTCAAATCATGTACCTCTATCTACGCTTTTCCGAAACTGAGTTTTCATGGTTCAATATACCCAAAAATCATCTGAAACTCCGAGTCACTTACCGGGCCTTAAAATACATCTAAAAAAGAAGGAATTGGGTCAAACAAACTCTCAAAATTAGTTTTTGAAGATCAAGAGAGAAGTTGGAATGCTAACCAAACTAAAAAATTCAAATAGGTTGAAGAATTTTCGACCCACTCAAAAACCCAAGATGTTACACATAACACATACCACGCCCATATTATCCTCATAATCCCATATCGACTATCATATATCTAGTATATTAGGATATAATGAACATAAAGGATATAAACCTTGTTCCCTCCTCCTAACATGCATGACCGCCACCATATCTCATTATACCAATACCCCACAGGGTCTTCCAGTTTGTCACATACTCTACACGTATGATCATAACTATCATCACACCAATACCACACAAGGTTTTTTAGTACACTAAATACTATTATAGTATGATAGTACATATACTTCAGCTATCAAATCCCACCCCACACACAGAAGGGAGAATGAGGAAGAGAGAGTAGTCATCCATTTGTTCCCTTTCCAACCAAGAAGCTTGGGGAAAACACCCAGAAACCAGAACATATAGGCATCGATAAGGATATCCAACTTGAGTGGGGTTCATATAAAATCAAAATAGAATAAATAATATATTAAAATCAAACACAATCTCAACCTAGATGGTTTATATCAAAATGGTACTATCACATCCCATAAACATCACCACACTTCCATCACCACACACTTCCATCACTGCCAACTATAACACCATTAACCATCCCCACTTACTATAAAAAACAACCACCTCAACCAAGAAAAATATTCCATAAATCCACATCATTTTGACCATTTATATATTTTTAGTTACCAACTATATTATATTCAATATTCCATTCAATTTCCATATTAAATGAAAAACATTCAAAGCATTAACCACATTTATTTTATCCATTACTAATTCATTCCATGAGAAAATATTTCATTTACGACCATGATTTAATTAAATTCCAACCATACTCATTTCAAAGTTCATCATTACTAGTTATATTCTACCACTACCATGAAAAGGTATCCACAAACCTACTATACAATCCATATCCACATCCATATCATGCTATGCCACCCATGGAATCTACTGAAACACCTATTGCCTAAAAACTCCCATTTAAAACATCCAAAAATATTTTCAAACCAAGTCCAAAAAATCACAAAAAGAATATAACATCAAATTTTTGAAACAACCACTACCACAACCCCTTTATTCTAAAAGAAACACTATTCTAATATCAAATTCCATGTAACTAGTTCAACTACCATATTTAAGTAATTATAATTTTATTAAAGGGTGATTCTAATATATAAATCAAAACATCATCACACAATTATTATAAAAAACAATTATTTTCAACAACAACAACAAATAGGAATCCACACATGAGCAATGACATGGAAGCAAGTAAAAATTAGGTGAAACACCCAATTATCTTCAAGTTTCCATTTGTTTGGATCATTATATTTGTTAAGTTAATTATTACCATCGACTTAATGAAATTATAGTCATGAAACTTCCATATAATACAAAAAAACAAAGAAGTGATAGTTCTCAAATCCCCTTCCTAAACTAGTGCTCTATAAACTGCCTCATACAAGAAGAAAGGATGACCACTAGGCTGGAATCACATACAAGAATACTTAATAATCTAGGAAATAATAATACCCATCAAAATAATGACCCAAAACAATAAAAAACATCCCATGGACCTATATCCATATCATTATCAGTTGAATAATAGGGATAAACCTATGGGAAATAATGGGGGAAATCACCTTGTTTAGAAGGATCCATGATCTCATGAATCCAAGGAAAAAATGTTTCTAAATGGAGATAAAGGTTATATAAATATTAACCTATGATCATAGAGAGTTTTGAGATAAATCAAAGGAAATAGGGGAAAATTAAAGGGGATGCCCAATTTATACCAGGATGAAAAAATAGAGTCACAATATGACAAGATATGGTTGTGCTGTAACTAATTTGAATTGAAATTCACACAAAAATCATGCTGCGAATCCCCCCATATCTCCCTCATTCAAGTATTAGTCAACCTTACAAATAAATAAAACTAAATAAAGAGTTGTGATATGACCTAAATCACCACACAATGATGATACTCAAGGAAGAACCACTGAATCTAATACTCTAGGATCTACACTACAATAGGAAAAAATGTTCCAAGAAGCTATCCTAAGAGAAAATCACCACCACCACTAAGAATCATCATTCCATGACACAACCCACATTTCCAAAACCAATTAATTTAGAACCAAATGTCTAATTATAAAATTTATTCATGCTATAACTTGAATGACCACACCAAGAACTCCTGTTTTGATCTGAAATATCACCTCAAACCTATAACTCCCAAAATCCATAAATTAATGGGATGGAAAATTCTAGGATGTTACATTAAATACCTCTCAAACAAATCTCATCATTGAGAATCAAAACCAAGACTGAAAAGGGAAACCACCTTCACCAATACAAAATCATCCCTAAGTGACACCTCTTAAAAAAAATTCTATTACCAAACATAAATCAACACTGGGAGAAACAAATTAGACAAAAAACCGTATCAAAAATATCATACAATTAAATAAAAATTAAATCATTTTATCAATAAGAAAAAGAGTGTTAAAAAAATCTTGGTATACTAATCATGCATTTGTGAATCTCACTCCCAAGTATATTTCTCCAGGATATCATTCTTCAATATGATATGAATTATAGGAATATTTAACCCACAAAAAACCTTCTCTTGAAGACCTTGAATATCATTTTTCAACTCCACAAACATCACATATCCCTTAACATCAAAGTATACTCAATCAATAACATGGGAGTAATCATAAATATATCTATGAAGCTATGAAATATGGAATATGTCATGAATATAGTATTTCTATAGGGGAAGTTCTAATCAATACACTACCTCAAAAATACCCTATAACATATCAAAATGATTGATATACCAAGAGAGAGATTACTACCCTTTCCAAACTTCTGCTACCCAAGATGAGGGAAAACCCTTAATAACACATGGTCTCCAAGATTTAAATCTAATAACCTCATCCTATGATCGACATATGACTTTTTAAGGTCCAATAATGCCTTTATCTACTCTCAAATCACCTAGTTATTCTCTGTTATACTATGCACCACATCTAGAACAAGGATGATTGATTCCCAAAATTCAGTCTAGAACATTAGATATCAAAAAGACTCTCTATACAATTCCTTAAATAGAGCCATTCTAATGGATGATTATTAACTTTTACTATATACAAACTCAACCAAGTAAAAATTCTCCACCCCTGATCCACCAAAATATAAACAAAAGCTTACAACATATACTTCATTGTATGGATGGTCCACTCTATATACCCATATATATGATGATGAAAAATAGTACTAAGATGAAGCTAAAAACCAAAGGCAAACTAGAAACCACCCCAAGATCATGAGGTAAAAAAGTATCATGATTAGAAATGATGGTCCTTAGTACCTTGTGAAGTCGCACCACCTCATCCACATACTGCCTCACCAGAACATCCACATAACTTGAATCCATGATGTCTAGGAAGTGAGTTGAATTTTTCATATGATCCATGATCACCCAAAAAATCACATCCTTTAGGGGATCTAGGTTACTCAATGATGAAATATATCAATATATCTATTTGGAAATTGATCATCCAATACTATCGGACCAACCTCTATCTGATAACATCATCATACATGCCTCAGTCAGATATCACTGTCACACTGAACTCCTGTATGATGACCACCAGACGAACTCCATCAGAAGAACCAATGAAAAAAATTATTTAGGAGTACCAGTGATTGGATGATTCATATTAAATTCATATTTAGTAATTATTTATCCAAAAACACCCCAGTCACCATATCGATTCCACACAACATCACCTTCTAATAATTATCTAACTTCCACTTCCCACACAAACAAACAAGCCACATAAGAAAGACACATGAAAGTATAAGAACAAATAAAGAAGGGATAACATGGTTTAGAAGAGATGTACTAGAGACATGGGAGAATGGTATCACATTATCCATTCCATAAAAACAATATTTAGTTACAAATATAAACATACATACCCTACAAAAATTACTGGAATAATCCCCACCAACATCTACACCTGTTGATTCTTCTATCTAATTTTTTTCTATCAGATCATGGTATGTATGAATATTTTCATTGTAGACTCTAACCAAAGTGTGCCCAGGTATCCCCCTTCAATAAGAGAAACTTAGTCTTAGTCGAGCATCATCATCACTCGTCAATCCATCATCCTAACTTACATATGTGGTCCAATAGACTTTATATAGAGGTCCCTAGAAGGTTATCTTGTTCTAATTACCTTAAATCTTCAGCAAACATTTATCTATTGATGCGACCCATGATCAATCACCAATATCTTTAATTTCCTCACATAACAACTCTTAGTGAACAGTTCAAATAACCATCCAATTCACACACAATATTCTACTAACACTTCATTATATGATTCCATGATTGATTCTTCCAGGTTTCATCCTCAGTGATTTACCATCAGAGTGACTTCTAAAAAACACTTGTCCAACCTATGGAACTTTGTTCATCTACTAGAAAAATATATATATGTTATCCTATATGTGTTCATCCAAAGAAATACCGCAACATCCGAGCCTATAAAAAAGTTGTCTTTTTTGGTTTCTCAGAATCCACAATTCTCATCCTATTAATTTGAAAATATCTCATGTGTTTCCATTGATATTATCAATTAAATATTACCCTGATGGTCCTGACCCTAGGTAACTTTTCGTAATACTACCAAAATGGTCTCCTTCTAGTGAAATGAGAAAAAATTCACCTACATTACAATACCTGTTAAAACTATATTCATTCATATTTGTCTATTGAACTCCATTCACTAAAGGCTTTATTTGGTGAAGGATATTCTATCATCCATATCCTAGACATAATGCTGGTACATGATCTCTATTCAGGTTCTTAAGCATTACTTCCCAAAATTATCATTATGAAAATTTCCAACACTTTACCAAGGAAACACATATCACACTAAAAAACCCAAAAATATCCCACTTGAGATTTTTTTTACAGGTTGATCCCAATAATATACCACTCAAAGATGATTATCATTCTCACAATAATTTCCACCAAGTTCAACTTCTATATACCTCTTATTTCATTGTATTTCCCAAATAGTTCTCGACCTCATGATCATCCTAATCATCCAATATCCCATTAAAGAAATACCTCCTTAGTCATTCTAGAACCATGATCTATAATTATTCTAAAATTATAATACTCATCTAAATGAACCCATTAAGATCATCCAAATAAAAAATGAATTGAGTTATTATCCCCCCAACTTTGTTGAAAACCCATCAACAAGAATGCACTATGCACTGAATCCATAACCTTATTGAATCAGATTTTACTATGATTGAATACTCTGTCACTAAGATTTTTCATGATCCAAGAACTCATTCTGGTACAATGGATGTCAGTGAAATCATTATACTAACCTCCACCTGAACCTTCTCTATCTGAAATGTCTTATATCATTGACATGAAAAACTCCCAATTAGAACTACCTTCCAGTGAGACCAAACATTTTCCATGGGAATTTTATCCCATATATTTTTATTGTTTCATATTATTGAGATTCTATCTCATTATAGAGACACTTCCATCTACTCATCCAATACTCTATAAGATCATTAGCACAAATCTTGTAAATAATGAAAAGAAATGCATACCCAAGACTTAGGGTTGTCCTTCTTTGGATTCCATTTGGACCAAATTAATTCCAATGAATTTAATGATGAGAGAAAAAACATCCATCCAGATTCTGAACATCCATATACTCCACACTCTAATAATCTTGACAAAATTATACTCCTCTTGTATCAATGGTCCTAACAACTGTGATATAAATCATCTATCACACTAATGTTCTCATGACAACCATTCCTTAGATTACTCATTATAGTCTTATGATCTTTGGCATTCCAACCCTTTTATTGATGGATGTTTGTTTGAGAAACTCCATCTGGTGAATTTATATCTAGAGATTCTTCTTTTGGTACATCTATGTCTGGAAGTATCTATTCGGTGGATCTATCATGAAACATATGTTTGGAACTGGAAAATTTTACACATGAGTCAAGAAACCTTGATTACCCCAACAATATGAAATACAAAACCTTACATAATTCATCCTAATTCAACTGATCTTTTTCTTCTAAAAAAATTTGAACCATAACAATCCTCCATAAAATACTTATTTGGATGAAACCATCACATTTGAGATATTATATAGAACATGCCACATACTCCCACTCAATAGACATTGATCCATGTTCCCCCGAGTCACTGCTCAAAAATTATCCTAGGATAGAAAAGAAATAGGTAACATGTAAATTAACCCCATTATATACAGGTTTTGAGAATATATATAGTGATCCTTATGAAAAATGAACCATTCGATTACTGGATAAACTTATGATGTCTATAAACTGAAAAACTAACCATACACGTGTACTTTTTATCACGACCTTTAGTTTTCTTATAACTGATTATACATCCAAAGAAACTTACAAAATATAAAGGATTAAAACCAACATAATTCTCCTAATTATATATCCTCCACCATTAGAATATAAATCCTGTGCCTCACCCACACAATGCTCTCTATCTGGTAACAAAACTTACATTGAAACCATGAAAACCTAAGTCCTATCAGGAAATATTCCTAGAAAATCTAGTAGTATCCATGAGATCTAAGTATCACCATTATCAATGGAACACACCACATAAATCTTGAAAATAAGAATAATTTTGATAACATAACAACCTAATGGAACCACCACCACCTTTCAGGTTGAAACCATCCGAAAACTCATCAACCAACTAAACTAGAGAAACCAATTAGTCGTTGATCTAAGCTCGAACAACTTTCTCAATAATGGAACATGACTCAATATCTATTCTAGTAAAGAGAACTTTCAATCACATGGAAACTTCTTCGATATCACCACTAATTCATAGTCACATCTTTACGAGACTTTGATAAACTGCACATCATAAAACTCATAAAAAAAGAACCATCCTTTTATATACATTTGATAACACTTATTGGGAAATCAACCATCCAAAACCACCAGACTGACCTCCGTATGAAAATATCATCAGATATTACTTAGTAAAATTGAACCATTGGACCGAAATCCACCATGAATACCACTGGAAGAACTTCATTTGAAGAACCAATGCGAAACATGCTTTAGGAAGACCAGTAATTAGAAGACCCCCTTGACTTTGGATTTATAAATTGGTTATCCTAAGCACCCCAACCACCATACCGAGCCTACAAATCATTACATTCCTATCTTTTTAAAACTTTTGTATCCTATACAAACAAAAAATCCACACAAGAAAGACACATGAAAGTATAAGCATAAAGAACAACATGGATAACGTGGTTCAAAATAATTTCCAACATCAATGGGAGAATGAAAAAAAATCACCCGTTACATAAAAGTGACATATGGTTACAAGGATAAACATAAATACCCTACAAATATTATGTGAAAAATTCTCACTAATGTATGAACCCATTAGTTCTCTCTTCCGATCATTTCCCATCCGATCATGGTTCGTATGAACTTTTTATGTCTTGAATCTGACCAAAGTGTGCCCAGGTTTCTCTCTTTAATGAGGGCCACCTCATCCTTGTTCATACTGTGTTAGTGCCAATCAGTACATAATCCCTAATTATACAAGATGTCCAATGGAATTAATATAGAGGGACCCAATTGGTCATCCACTCAACACCACCGCCAATCAGTACATAATCCCTAATTATACAAGATGTCCAATGGACTTATTATAGAGGGACCCAATTGGTCATCCACTCAACACCACCTTATATCTTTAACAGGTGTGAAATCATTGATGCGGTCCATGGTCAATAATTAGTATCTTCAACTACATCAACTATTGAATCTTGGTGAATAGTTTACGTAACTTACATATTTAAACTTATTATTTAACCAATACCTTATTCCATGCATTCATGAAGGATGATTCTAGGTTTTATCCTTAGTTCTTTCCCGATAAATTGACCTATGCACAACACTTCAACAACCTATGAATCTTTATTCATCTACTAGAAAAAGATCCACCTATCAGCCTCACTGTGTTCACCAAGATCATGACCACTACCTCTGAGCCCATCTGGAATCTGTCCGTTTTGGTTGTACAAACTACAAACTTATCTTCCTACTGATCTAAAAATATACTAACTTTTTCCATTTATACTGTCAATCAAAGCTCATCTTGATGGTCCTAACATAAGGTACCTTATGATAATGCTACCAGAATATTATTCTTTCAATGAACATTGGAATAGTTTACCTTCACTAAAATTCCAATTGAAACTCTGTATATTTAGATATTTCCACTAGAATCCTTCCACCAAAGGCTATATCTGATGAAGGATCTTCTATTGAACACATCTTGAATATGATTTTGGTGCAAGATCTCTATTTAGGATGTCAAGTGTTACTTCAATAAATTTTCCTTCTGAATATTTTCAACAATTTACTAAGAAAACATTTCTTACACAAAAAATCCATCAATACCCCACTTGAGAGTTGTTTTCAGAGGCCAAACCTAACAATATCCTCCCATTTCAACTTAGAAAAATCGATATAGTCCAAAAATTCATAATATTTTGTTAAATATTAAATTGATTTTATTCTCTTTTATTTATTTATTTTATTTAGTTTTAATATGTTTAAAAATTAAATTATAAATTCATTAATTTCTACAAAAATTGATAAAATGGTTATTATTGTGAATATAATTGATTGATTTATTTTTTTGAGTAAAATTAATGGATATATATTGAGTATTATTTATCTTTCTATTATGAAGGATTATATCATGGAATGTAGAATCATATTTAATTCTTGATAAGGCTTATATTAAATAAATTGATGATGATTGAGGGATTATTATGGTTGTATATTCAAAGATAGCTTAAATAAAGGAATTTTGAAAAGATCTAGGCATGATGAATAGTTCTCATAATTAGGCATTTGGAATCCTTGGAGGAGTTCATGGGATTATCCATGAAGGATGGAAGAAGATCCAATGCTTTCAGTTTTTTCAAGACAAGTCTAATTGTATGGATCATTTCCTATAAGCATAGTCTGGCCGTAAAAGTTATTTCCCATAAGCATCATCTTGTACTCTGTGTGCATCCTCAAAAACTCTATAAGTATCACCCAAAACTATGAAAAAATATTTTTTGGTACCATGTAAGCATGAATCCATCCTCTGTAAGAATCCTTTACCCACTTTACATTTTTAATTTTAGATCCTCATAAGTATCAGTATAGGTCATAAACATCAATCTTATGCACATAAGAATGATCTGCAACACCATAAGTATCATTCTTATATAGATTTAAAAAAATGAATATTTATAAGGATCATATGGATTTCAATATAAATATTATTAGAACCACATCAGTATTTATGCAATTAATTAGAGGCATCCATGTGGATTTTGATTTTCATGATATTATGATCAAAAGTAATGAGATAAGCTATGGATTGTAGGAAAGACCAGACCATACATGAAAGATAATTTTTAGAAACAAGGAAAATTTCCAAAAATTCAAAAAAGGGGATCACATAGGGACGCCAAAGGTTTGATTGAGGTCGAAAAATAATGGAAATAGGGATCTATAAGAAGAAAACAATTCCTAATGGAGATTGAAGTTAAAAAAGACCATTGTTGCTGCTATTTTGCTGTTTGTTTTATTTTTTATTTTTTATTTAATTCAACAATGTCTAATCATTTCTCATTCATCTTTATTACCCTTCAAATATATGGGTAAATCCTCGAGAGATGAGGGAAGGTAAGTTAAACCAATTTTAATTCTTGATTCTTGAACTTAAATGAATAAAATACCTTTCCTATGTTGAATACTGAAAATGTGATGTAGAAGTTTATAATTTAAAATAAAATTGTATTTGATTTATTTATATTTATTATGTACCTCCATGGTCAATGATCCATAATAGACCTCCAATAATTATAGAATATATATGATGCAATAGGATAGGTTTATTGGTGAAGTGCTTGACAATCATTAGCACGTGTGAAAGTAGCAGTGGTTACTCTTGTATTTATTGGGAAGCACAAAACCTGATTGATAATTTCCTAAGTAAACCAGGAGTGATTTATTATATCCCATTTATACATAGGAAGGAAGTTTTTCTAAATAGATATCACTATTATGTTGAGCCTCATCATATCCATTCAACCAAGAGTTAGGGGTTAAAAAATCATGGAACCTCTCATTCATCTATTTATAAGAAGAAGAGACAATAATTTAAGGAGTAGGATAAAATTTTAATTGGAGAGATAACCCCGACCTAATCACCCTTTCATCATATTTTTTTTAAATCTCCTTGATTCGTTAATTTTTATTAGTTTTAAAACCAAACAACTCAAAAAATCCCATTTTTTAACCAAAAATCACAACTAATTTTGACCACCCCTCTCTGGAGACAACCTTAGGTTACTACTTTTCAATATTTATCCTAGGAAAATAATATATTTTTCATAACATATGACAAGATTATCGTTAAAAATTGGTGTCATTTGCTAGGAGGTAGTTCCAAAAACTAAATTTTAAATTTCATGACCATAACCTCTAATGGTCAAAGTTAGCCACTGAATTCGAAATTGAAAGGAATTTTCTAACAAGACTTATGAATTTGAACCTATAATATAAATTTAAAGTGGATGCGTTGATAGAATCGAGTGAAAATTCCCATTTTCACCTTGATCTTAACACCATGGTGTACAAACCTAACCAAAATCGAAGATATCTTTGTTCCCCTTAGTTTAAGAATCAGAATAATTACATTTCCATGTTAAAAAAATGATTTTGAATTAAAAATTTGATTGATTCAATTTCTCAAAATGTTTCATGGTTTATAGGGTGATGATACCAACAAGTAAATTAAAAAGTTTAACCTTATTTTCTCAACATTGAACCCATGAGGTGTTGAATAAGAACAATTCAAGTGGAGGTAATTCTCATTTTTAATCAAAAAAGACGCTAATGAGTGGTTATACAATATATAAAAAGGTGAAGTACATGATTGGAATGACCTATAAAGAATATTTATTCAAATATTATTTCTCAAATAAAAAATTAAAACCACCAAAAAAGAGATATATTCCATTAGAAAAGCATTTGGAGAGACACTTTATGAGTATTGGGATAGGTTCAAGAAGATGTATGCCAGTTTCCCTCATCCAGCAATAAAAGGACACCACTTATTTGTATTTTTTTACCAAGGATTACTATATAGTGATAGGAATCTATTGGATACATCTTCAGAAGAATATTTAATAGAAAAATCACTGATATAAACCCAAGTTTCCATTAAGAATATAACACAAAACCCATAGTGGATTAGTAAATATGCACATGCACTAGAGGTTTACATGAGGTAAGGTATTTTGACTCATCTCCACTTTTAGATTATAAACTTGAGAAACTAAACAGTCTTGTTAAAAAAATGACATTAAATAAATATAGTGAACAATATTCACCAGTGAAGGTATGTGTCTTGTTTTCATACCCTAACCATTATACTAATCAATATGTTGAGGTGTGTGGAATTGAGAATTGTTCATTAGCCTGTTAACATAGGCAATATTTATAGTATAGTGTCGAATGGAGGGAAAACTCCCAATTCCAATATGGATTTTTAAACCCACAAAACTAGGGTAGATTACCATATCAAAACTAGTACCAATAGTAATCCCCATTCCAGCAAAAAAAAATCAACCTTTCTAGTTCCCACCACTCTTTAAAAAACCATAAAACAATCCCAAAATCAACCAACTTACCCACCACCACCATTCCATAAAAAAAACCATTTGAAAAATCTTCAACAAGTGATCAAGATCTAACAAAATAATAAAAAGGACCTGAAGTTGAGAATATGAGGGATAAAGTAGAAGAGTTAAGGAACCCAATGGGAAATCTTGTAGAGATATTGTCCAAAAACTCATGTAAACTATCATCATAACTTATCCCTTATCCAAAATGGAATGTGATTATGATGGATATAAGAAGTTTCAATGAAATTAACCCCTAACCACACCTTAATCCAAGAAAAATAAACCAAAACATGAGGGAAATAAGTCTAAAAAATCTAGAAAAAAATGTAAAGAACAATCTAGGTAAGAGTAAAATAGATAAGAGGAAGAAAACTATAGAAGGAACAAAAATAATTCAAATACACCCTTGTAGAGGAAAAAACAGAGAAAAAATATATTCTACTCTTGTTTCCATCCATGAGGATCCAATCCAAGAAGATTTAAAAGGAATGAATTCAAAAGAAAATTTTGAAAACATTCTAGAAAGTTGATATTAATATTCCTCTTCTAGAAAATATCAAGAAAATCCCAAGTATATAAATTTACTTAAGAAAATCCACACTAATAAAATTAAAATTCAATGGAATGAAAGAATCAATTTAAGAAGAAACATTTCATCTTTGATTACACCATGGTTTCCCATAAGATTTCATGATATAGGGAAATTCTATATCCCTTACACTATTGGTTTAATTAATTTTCTAAATACTTTATATGATTTATGTACTTCCATTAATTTTATTACTCACTAAATTTTTACTTATTTTAAAATAAGAAAATTGAAGACTATAAGAGTGGTGGTATAACTTGAAAATAGATCAACATCTTTTCTAGAATAAGTCTTGGAGGATGTGCTGGTTAGAGTGCAAAAAATGATATTTCCAGCTGAATTTCATGTGTTCAACATGGAGGAAGATAGACCACTAATACACTCAACAACAATTTTAAGATGAAATTTCTTGAATATAACCAATATTATCATAAATGAGCATTAATTAACCCTTACCATGGAGTTTGGATACAATATGATCCACTTCAAAATATTTTATGCTATGAAGTAACACTAAGAGGAGAAATCACTATTTACACTATCACACAAGAAAGATGATGAACCCAATGAATATCTAGAAATATTTCATGAAATTTTATCCATATTTAAGAAATTAATTATTGTAAATTCAATAAATAAATAAACCATCCAGAAATATAAAAAATTAGTTTTCATATTAGAGGAAGTGATAAATTATGAATTTTTTAATAGATTTTATTTTTTAATTCTTATGTAAGAAGCTGATTTATCATATTGTTTATAAGAAATTTAAGATGTGGAAGTGAGGAAAACCAATCTAATTTTATTTTTAGAGTCAGCCCAAATTTGGAATTAACACCCTTGCATATTGATTTAAAGTATACATACCAAATAGAGGGAGAAAAACATCCAATAATCATTTATAATAACCAATACCCAAATCAAGAACATAAACTTATTGAAAATTTGAATGAAAATTTTCAAGAAATAGGGTGTTTTTTTGGTTATATTCTTATCATAATCCTAAAATCATCATTCTCAAGTTTTTCATTGAGAAAGACTATAGACTTGTTAGGTAGTGATAAAGGAGTCTAAATCAGACCATGATAGAGGTAGTTAAAATAGATATAGAGAAATTATTTTAAATATAAATAATTTATCCAATCTCTGACTCACAATGGGTCGTCCCCATTCATTTAATTCTAACTAAAACTATACCAACCATTATAAAGAATGAACGTAATGAATTTATACCTATTATAATTAAGAATAATTGGAGAGTGTGTATATATTATAGGATGTTGAAATAGGTCACTAGGAAAGATTATTTACCCATTAATTTTATTTACTATATTTTATTAAGTCTATCAGGAAGAAAACATTATTTTTTAGATATATTTTTAGGTTACTTTTAGGTTCTCATTGCATCCAAGGATTATAATAAAACCACCTTCACATGTACCTTTAGTACCATTTCATATAGGATGATTCCATTTGGATCATGTAATATTCTAGATACATTTAGAGGTGCATTTTGAGTATCTTTTATAATCACATTGAAGATTATCTTGAGGTATTTTTAGGTGAATTCATTATTTTTGGTAATTATTTTGAGAATTTATCAAAAAATTTGGAATTTTTTTTTGAAAAATTTAATTAAAATGAACGTTGATTTAACTTTTAAAAAATTTAATTTAATTTAGGAGAGAATAATAGTTATGTGGCATGTAATTTCATAAAAGGTATTGAGGTGGAGAATACTATAATTGAAGTGATACATTCTTTTCCCTATCTCACTTGTGTGAAAAATGTTAGATGTTTTCTAGGACATATAGAATTTTATAAGAGATTCATCAAGGTTTTTAGTTTTATTTATCTTCCCCCTTATATGTTACTTTTGAAAGATTCTAATTTTATCTTTATTACTGATTTTAAGGAATCTTTTGATGCATTAAAGTGTATACATATCACACCACCATTATTGAAATAACCAAACCGAGAGAAATCTTTTAAACTTCCATGTAATGATTTTAACCATGTTTTGGGGGAAATTATATTCCAAAATTTTAAAGTAAAACCGAAATCTATTGCTTATGATTTTAAAAAATTGGATGCTACCCAAACTCATTAAAAAAATACTAAAAAATATTTATCAATAGTTGTATTTGCTTTAGATAAATTAGGATCTTAATTGGAACCAAAACCATAATAATTTATAATCATTCATCCCTTAGGTAATTTATGGAAGCAGGAATAAGAAAATCCAAGTCTTTTAAAATGGATAATAATACTTCAATAGTTCAATTTAGAGATCAAATAAAAAAATGAGTTGAGAACCAAATGGCTGATCATATGAAGAGGATTACCAAAAGAACAAAAGTGGATATACCATATATTGACCCATTTAATGAACACATCCTAGGAGAGAAGTTATACTTGTTTAAAGGATAAGTTACTTGGTATGAAGACATGGTCAATTTTTTAGTAACTTTTCTAGTCCCATCTCATCTAAAATCCCCAATAATTTTTTAGAATCAAGACTGAAGAAATATTTTATATTCAAGAGGATCTATATTTTTGGAAAATTTGAAATGCAAAAATGATAAGGATATGTTTTAATGATAGTGGTATATTTTATGTGTTTTAATTCTATCATACTATAGCTTTTAGAGGCCACTTTGGACCTCAAAGTACTTCTAGAAAAGTTATAAAATCTAGAATATAGTATCCTCCATTATTTTAAGATACACATAAATTATGTAAAATGTGAGAGTAATGTTATTTAAATGGTAAAGTATCTTAAATACAAGAAATTACCTATTGAAACATAATATTTTGTGATATATTTGAAGTAAAGTTAATAAAATTCATAATAACCTTTCCTATTCCATTTGGAAACTCTTATATTTTTCTAGCAGTTGACTACAGTTCAAAATGGGTGGAATCCAAATCCACAAAAATTAATTATGCTAATGTTGTGAGTAATTTTGTTAGGAATAATATTTTTTTGGGTTAGAGTTCTAATATCCATCATAAGAGATCAAGGGAATCAAATTTTTAATAGGATCATGAAATATTTGACAAGGAAGTATGCGGTGAATCATAAGGAATCCACACCCTACCACCAATATATAAATAGGAAAGAAGAAGTCTCAAATAGATAAATACAAGTAATTTTATAGAAAACTATAAAACTAAACCAAAAATACTGGAGAAAAAGGTTTTAAGACAACTTATGGGCTTACAGTACAACCTATAAAATACCCATAGGAATGATTCTATACAGAATGATTTATATAAAGAGTGATCATCTACCTAGGGATTTGGATCATAAGAACTACTTGGTAGTAAGAGAGGTGAATCTAAATGTATAAATAATTGGGAAATATAGGAGAATATAGATTCAATATTTAAAATAATCCATAAGAAAATATTTTTAAAAAACAAAAATTTATACAGAAATAACTAGAGTAGACCATGATAAGATCATTCTATAAAAAAACTTTCATCTAGGGGAATGAGTGCTGATTTTTAAATCCAAACTCAATCTAATGCATGGTAAAATTTATTCCATATGAGAATGTCCATTTATAATAAATCATGTATATCCTTTTGGTTCTGTGTAGGCTATGAAAAAAGGAGTATAAAACCTATTTACTATTAATGGACACATGTTGATGATGTTTTATGGAAGTCTTCCCCAAGTAGTAGTAGAGAATCTTAAACTACTCCAATCCATATATCAATACAACCCATTTTTTTATACCTTTACTTAACAATTAATTAATTGATGTGAGTATATAGAAATATTTTTTCATTAATGAACATTTTATCAAAAATTAAGGTAATTTCATTATTTAAGTACAGGGGAGGGAACCTTTGTAGTTTATGATTTTCAAATTTCCTTTTTCTTTTTCAAATTTTACACCTTTTTCAAATTTTGTGTGTGTCTGTTTTTCAATTTTGGTGTGTTTGGAAACCTTTTGATCTAAATTTAAATGATTATATAAAATTTTAACCCATTATAATGTAATGGAATTAATTTATCCCATCTACCCCCTGATATGAACACTAAAATGAACTTGTTTTAAAATTATAAGTGATATGAATTCCAAAAATACAACCAATTTATGAATTCCATGGAATGAGATACTATATATATTTTAGTCACTTAAATTTGAGGATTATAAACCTACTTTTACATATTCTTACAACTCTCTATTTTTGAAGAGAATTAGGATATGTTTTCATTACTATAACTTTCTAAACAATTTAGTTAAAACCTTAGAGCATTGAGGGCCTTATTCTATAAAAGATTGAGTCATTATTTTTATTTTAAATATCCTTTTTATAGTGAACTCATATTTCTAGACTACCTTGAAATTTAACTCCTATATACCTTAAAATCCATAAATAAACCTAATAAGGAGCCACATTTCAAGTAAAATATCCCTATCTACTTTACTCTAGAAGCCAATACATGATCTAGGCTGAATAAAGATGTATCGAGGAATATGATTGTGTTGGAAATAGGAAGTGATGAATAATATTTTCTATTTTTTTGTGAGAAAAGGAATTTTGTGATGAATGTGAGTATGTCCTAAATGAAATAAAAATTGGGTATGAAATTCTACCACTATTTTTAAGAAAAAAACATGCCTCTCTTTTCCTAAAAAAATCAATTCCACAAAAAAAAATACAGATCTAAATTCAATATGGAACAATGATACTAAGGGTAAAAGAGGTAAGAAATATATTATTTATGACAAGGTTATATAAGGTGGAATACCCATGAATCTGAAGAGAAGGTTAGAGGGAAACTGAAGTTGAATGTGAGGTAAAATATGCATTGTAAATACTGAAGTCTGGTACGCCATCGAGTAGGTTCTATTTGGAAGAATTGATAAATATAATTAGATAAAGGACCTATAAAAATATAAAAAATAGAGGAAAATATCCCATAATATATGGAAAGTAAGATCACATATAAAATTAAAAATATAATGGACCTCCATTCTTTCAATATCATAACCAAAAAATTAATTTAAATCTACTAAAGGAAATAGGGAAGGGGACTGTTTACTACTAATAAAATGTTAAAGGTGTTATTTTTCTTATCACATTTCAAATATGTGGAGTTAAATTAATGTTATAATGAGATAATAAAGATACCATTATTTAAGGAAGTTACAAATTGTTCAATTTGATTGAACATATAGCTAAATCACCTAATCTACCTTAGAATATTATTAATATGACCCACCATCCATTAATATCACAAACCAAACCAGTTCATTCCTTTGTAAGACAATTTAGTTAGCCCATGATGTGGCTTAAGGGATGTTCCCAATCCCCTTAATCTAGGAACTAAGGTTTTTCATAAATATTAGAGAACATGGAATGATTTATCCCACAAAATAAATTAAAGTAGTGGAAATTTTAGGAAAATTTTAGCATGACCCATCCGTAAGTCGAAAATATATACTAAATAAAATAAGAAGAAAATAAACATAAAATTTGATATAAAATAAATTTTAAACAAATTAATCCCTCTTATCACCCCTCTATGATCTCACCATAGAAACAACCCCTTTCTATTATACTTGAAAACTTCTCATATATAATGTTCCACCAATAACCATAATCAAAAGAAAGAAATTCCTATTCATATAAAGCTACTAAAATCACTAAAAAGAATGTTGACATAACTAACCAAGATATCCTTTTTGACCCGAGGTTACTCTCTATCCAAAACATGGATCCCAATCCATGAGTTGAAGATGGAGCATGAAATTTAGATATATAATAAGCACGAGCATAAACATTCATCGTAGGCCACCACCCACCTTTCCAAATTCTTAACCTTTAAATATAGATCCATTTCAATATAATTTCAAATATATTATTTAAAATATGTTTTCCATGAATGAGAACCTAAAATAAAGTATCATTTTATATATTTTTATTTTTTTTGTTTTTATTAAATAAAAAAATACTTTGATAACAATTTATGGACCAAATCCTTTATTATTAAACAAAATAATTAGAAAACAATATTTATAAACCAATTGTTAAAATATATTTTTTGATATACTTTATAAATACGAGTTAATAAAGGAAAATAATTCTCAAGAAAGAATGAATTAAATCACCACAGTATTCTATCACGAGGAAGTAGGGTAAGAAGAACCAAAATATTAGGTGTAGAATAAATCATAAAATAATATAAATACAAGAGGATTATCGTAATTAAAAATAAATTATATAATTGATATTCTTAAAATAAGAAATATGGGAATGAAACCCAAAGGATACCAAAGTTAGGGGCTCCTAGAACTTTAGTCTAGCTAATTAGGGAGATCCTAAATTAGTGGAAATGGAACTATATATATTTCACTAGGTAGTGGAATTTATACATCACCAGGCTAGTGAGATGTGTACATCACCATGTCACTAGTCAGGGTGATACTGTTCCTAGTGGAATGGTCCCTGTCTAATCTAGGATTTCTTACCCAAGTACCCTAGTCTTTACATGAGGTTTGAATAACGAGAACAAGAATAAAACATTAGTGTAAAACATCAAAAAAATATAAAAATTTAATAAGAAACTAAGAGAAGGCTCAATACACACACCCAACTATTTTAAGAGTGAAATTCTAATAAAAACCCATTGATTTTTCATTAAACATCTATTAAGGGTTTAAATAATTATTTTGAAGGTTTCAACCAATCCTTATATTTAGAAAATAATATTTATCATTCTAAATAACAATGTGAGAATCCATTTTTGAAATATCACTTGAAAACCAAGTTTAAACTATAAAATTTTAGTTTCCAGTCCCTACTTTATCTTTACATACATTTACGCTTGATATATATATATATATATAAATACTCTCATTTGAATGAAAATATTCACACATCGTTGTATAAATATGTGTAATAATGTATTTATACATTTATATATTTATATGTGTATAAGTATTAAGCATAATAAAAAATAATTATAGAATTTTTTATAAGTTAATAACACTCATATTTGAAAAATATTCCAACATTTAATAGTTTTAACAATTTAATCAGTAGTAGGTGTATACAGTTATAAAAAATTAGATTTGAACCAACATCTAGAATAGAAGGACCCTTTAATTTTTATAAAAACTAAGTTGAAATATATTTTTTTCCTTATTATTTCAATAAATATAATTAATACTATGATTAGATAACTGAAACACAAATTTAGAATGCAAGAAATCAATGTTTTCAATATTACAAGTTAGTACATGAGGAAAACGTACCTCGAATCAATGGTGAATGGTCCAAATATTCGAATATAGGATGAATGATACTTAAAATAGATATCATACAACCTAACCATAAGAAAATAACAATAATCAGTTAATATTGATACCCATAGGGTTCAACCAATTGAGAACTATACCAGGGAAGAGGAAGAAAAAAAATAAAGGGAGAAAGGATGGATGAGGAAACCTAACCTTGTATATCTAAACTCAAATCATGAATAAAATAATTGGATCCTTCAAGAAGTAGAGGATATCATAGGAGGGGAGGTGCACCCAATGGATCCCTCTCAGAATAGATTACATCGTCCATTGAGAAGGAAGGAGGGAGGTGTTTTGAGATTAAAAATTAAAAAGGATAGGATGATAGTTTTATTAAAATTAAAATATAGGCAAAACACACAATTTAAGCCTGGTTTATTAAGCTGTTCACCAATCGTGTTTCCTTCACTAGAAACACTAGGATCACCACATGGTCTGGTAGGTTGGATAAGGATACATTGTACCAACCATGTAATATGAGGATGCTAAAACGGTAGACATACTTACACGATCCCTACACAGTTTCTACTAACCATGAAGTTATTGCATGATATGCCATTCATTTATTTTTTTAATTATTTAGCAAAAATATGTGTTCAAAATTCTTGGTAAAGATAAAAAAATAAATTAATAAAATATTAGGAAAATAAATGGCCAGGGTACAACAATTCTCCCCACCATAAAACTTTTCTCCCCCAGAAAGTCCTAGTCAAAAACATTGAGAAAATAGAAAGAGGAGGTTCAATAATTTTAAGCAGAACATGAATTATAAAAACCATGGAATACCCTAATGATCAAAAAAATTCATTTCCCAAAGAACCCCTAAAAAATTCACCCATGAACTAGATATATTACTATTACCACAAACATTGGGCATTCTCCAAGTTACCAAACTCACCACGTAGGTGAATGATGAATATTTTAAATCAAGCCACCAAAATATTCAAAGTCTAGAAAGCTATCAACTAGTTAGGGATGGGTCAAGTTAGAGAACCAAATATATAAACAAGGCACTTGAAAATGTGAGATAAACTATAGAGTTATCCCCACCATATTTATAATTACTCTAGGATAAAAATTTTCTAGGAAAACCCACCACTCTTATAAACTAGAAAAAGGAATAAATTAAGAGATGAATTCACCACAAACATCCCTATCTAAAAGAAACAACCAACCAAAAATGCTAACAAAAATATACTAGTCTTAGGGTATGAGGAGGGGAAATATCAAGTCTGGAACTAAAATACAACCATTAAAATTTTGTAACATCTCTATATTGATGGAAATTAACTAATACCAATCACCACAATAACCTAAATCCTAAGAACAATAAGGATTAATTAGAGGAACAAAACATTATCAAGGAGTTTCTATGAGAAAAGTTTGACTTCCAATAGAGTAAGGATCAAATAAAATTCCAATCCAATGAAAAATTTATCATCCCATAGAACCTTAATTTACTCTTAAAATAAGAAAAAATATGAAAATGATAAAATAACTAGGAAGAGATTAAGGAAAAGAGTAAATCACATAGAGGGAATTAGAAAAATGGATAGTATCTGGAATTTTGGTGATAAGAACCTCAGATTCGCCAAAGAGATAAAAGTACTATTTCATGGAAAGATATATATCCACACACTTGAGATGATAAAATATGGAGTTTTTCCTAACAATCCACTAGGAGTATGGGTGGGATGAACCAATGAGAGGACCACTCACACATTCTAAGAGATATTATTTTGAAGGAATACCCCAAGGTACTAACTCTGTATGACTTCTTAGGAATTCACTGGGAGGCATAAGTCAAACGAAAAAAGAGCATGACTCATCAAAATTTCCCAAACTAAAATCACTTACAATCAATGAATAACCCATGTAAAATCAGAAAACAAAGAATAATCATGAAGATAAAATAAATGAATTTCATTTTAAATCATTTGAAAACAAACTATCCTATTTTAAAGTTACACTATGTAATGCCCCGACCCCAATTACCCAGAGTCGGTGCATTATTACATAACATTGACATGATCACAAAAGATCAAGTCTCAAAAGATAGATTAGTTTAGTAGCCTTGTAAACACTAGATACATTAATAAGTCTTACATTACATGATAAAAGGGAAAAATACAACAACATAGTATCCATATTCCACACTCATATCCCCTCAGACTGTCCCTAAAGGTCAGTCATAAAATACTTCTTCACATCCTGGGAAGAAATAAAACATAGAAATGGGTGAGCTCAGATGCTCAATAAGGATAACAATATAGCATAAACATTCATAAATAATAATAAACATTTAAGGAAATGTATAACTAAAACAAAAGCCTTTTAAACTTGAAATTCAAAATAAAATGGCAAAAATAAAATGAAATAATGCCATTTAATTATTCACATGGATATTCTACTAGTCAAATAATCACATTAAATATCAATAACCACTTTCATAATGATGGAATGCGTAATTCCAGACTATCATAACCACATAGTCAAAGCCTTGTGCCATGAATACAAATAAGATTTTTTCAAGGCCTTGTGCCAAGGCACTAGTTTGTCTCATGAGACCTACTGATGCATCGAGGAGCTATAGTGGGATCCACCTGTCACTTACTAAGTCCAATTCATTCCTCATATGAACAAGTTTAAACATAACATAAACATTCGTATTAAAACTATTATATGAAATGTCAATACTTTATCCATAAACCATGAATGGTATAAAAATAACACATCCATAGTCAAAAATATCATAAAACCTTCAATACAATATGGAAGTTTTGTATCATAATAAATCAACTTCAAATAATCTTAAAATCCATCAAAGGATGTTGACATAGATGAAATCAAAACTATTTGAGAGAAATATATCTTCTTTGGAAATCATTTAAAAGTAACATAATTATAAAATAAAACATTTAATTTGAAAATATTCTTATAAGCTTGTAAGGGAATATTCATTGATTTTATAATGGCAGAAAATAGCCGCACCCGCCGTATAAGGTAAAAAAAGACATTCTTACCTTAATTTTGTCGAAATGGTTAAAAAGGACCTTGTTTGGAAAATGACGGAAAGATTCCTTTCAATTTTTTTTATAAAAAGTCAAAAAATGGTATAAGTGACTTTAAACCATATTCTAGTAAATAGTAAAAATGTTTTGGAATACATTATTAAGAAACATGGATGTTGATGATAAAGAGGTCCCAGTAGATACTTACTTAAAAACAACCTCGGATAATAAAGAGATTGTGAAATTAACCCTTACCTTATACTTTTACTTGGTCAAGGGTATATTAACATCCTGTATAATGGTGAAATAATTGTTATTAAATTATACACGAATCATATACATTAATATGATATCATATATGATCTTTTAACATTTATTTGTTAATAATATCTTAGTATTATCATCGTTTCGGGTGTTAACGGATTATTTTTCCTTTATATTATTTGTTATGTGAGTAATATTTTTTATGGATAGGATGTATCTTATTAATATCCAGAATTATATCAAGTATTTAAGGATTATTTTTAATCATCAAAAGAAAATTAGTCTTGAATGGATACAATGGGGAATGAATCTCATCGTGTTCGTGGAGATGGTAATCCGTACATACGCATGAGCGACAATATCATTCTTTTGATTTTAAAATAATATATAATTGGATGTTATATCATATATAAAGAATCATTATCATGTTATATTTATTATTTACATGAATTACACATCATTATCATACCCATCCAAATAATAATGTATTGAATAACAATTACACCACGATGTGGAGACGGTAATCCGTATGTACGCACGTATGGTGACATGTCATTTAAAGGATGGATATAACAATGAATATGGATGTACCATATTTATAATAACATCAAATTATATATAAGATACTGGAGTCATTATTTTATAATTGAAATAACAAAGAAAGTAGAAGTGGAAGAAGAAAAGAACTTGAAAGAGGGTGGTGAAATTATTACCTCTTCTTCAGGTTCTTCCTTTCGATTTGATCAAAAGGGATCCTTAAGCTGGATTTATGACTAAAGTAATGCCTCTAGGATGAATGGAGGACATTTGAGAGGGTATTTGGGCAGAGGTTGTCCGATCCAAAAGGCTTTGAAGGTGTGAATTAGAGAGAAGGGGGAGTGCCCCTTTATAAGAGGGGTGAGGGGCACTTGAAGAAAAGCTAGAAATATTATTTTATAATAAAATAATTTTCGGTTTATGATGGATAAAAAATAGATTATTTAAAGGATAAGGTGGGTATGGGTCTAAAAACACTCAAACAATTGGTTTTAGATAGGTTTGGGTCACTATATTAACCTTAACTTTTAGATTTAACTCTTAGTTAAGTAGTTTTACATTTACCATGTCTCTTTGTATTTTTATATTATATAGTAAATAAACTTACTATATAATTACAAGAGAACCCCAAGTGGTTCAATAATTATTCATCTATCATTATATAATTCCTTTGGCCAAACCTTAGATTTTTAGGAATAGAATATAAATTAATAATATAATATTTGTTTTAAAAACTCTTCTATGTCAATTTTGACACTATTTAATAATTTTTTTTAAAGTCCTAAAAACTTTATTAATTATAAATAAATTCATTTAATAAATAATAAAATGTCATATTAACCTATAAAATTAGTTTATGTCATCAAAAATTTAAAATTATATTTATTTTAACATTTATAATACCATTTATTTGATTCTTTCATTAATAAGGAAAATACTTCATCATTATTGTGTCATAAATAAATTTAATTATTTAATGTCTAAAAATTATAAATAAAATACCATTATTTAGAAAATATTTTTATGTTTCTAATTAATTTTTATAGTCTAAAGGATAACATATATAACCCTATGAAAAAATTGTTTTTCTTAAAGATATATGCTTCTGTCATTTTTGTATTTACTTTAACTTAATTAATATAAAGTGTCATTATCACTTACAAGTGGCTCCATGGGATCCCGAAATCGACCCAAATATTCCCATGGTCTGACATGTATCATAAAATAGGGTTAGGACACATTTTAGATTAATTTAATATTATTATAATATTATTTATTACCCTTATTTACCGGATTTACCCTTTAAGCATGGTAAATAAAATATTTACCGAAGTAATTATTCAAAATATCTAAAAATATAAGTTACCTATTTACACAATTTGGACCTCATAATTCCAAATATGGAATCCATTTTTCTAAATTAAAAACCTAGAAGAGTCATAAATTAATTTAAAATTAATTCTTGTTGTCAAAACAAAAAGCGTGTTTTTATGTAATAATAACTACCAAAAGATTGACACTTGTTTATGTCAAATTTAAATGTGAAATTACTTATAATGACCTAAATTGTATTAAATTATAAAAATATAATATAATTATACTTCCAAACCATTCAAATGCATAATTTATCACTATTAATTATTTCAATTTAAAAAGTTGTTTTAAATTAAAATTTAGTAATTTTCACTATTCATGAAAATATGAAAGTTATCAGAAAAGTACCAAAAATTCACCCTAAGATAATTGTAATATTCCGAATCCAAAAATGAAGTCCATTTTGAATGATAAAATTCATAAAATTTCAAAAAGTGGGTATTACTATTCATAATGGCTAGTTTGAGTGGTTGTGGTGTGTTAGAACTCGAAGTTGCGTACAACACACGCTATTGTATTTTTCAAAGAGAAGCGTATGGTAGAAGCTTGGGGTGTTACATTATCACCTCCTTCAAATAATTTAGTCCTTGAAATTTCTATAATATTACTTCATAAAAAGACTCGGGTGGTTCTTCATCATAAGTTCCTTTGGTTCCCATGTTTCCTCTTCCATCTTATGGTTTCTCCATAGAAATTTTACTAGACGAGTTGTCTGGTTTCTCAGAACTTGTTCTCTGGTATCAAGAATATTGATAGGCTCTTCTCAATAAGATAGATAGGGTTCTAGTTCTAATTTTTCATAGGTGAGTACATGTGTTGGGTTAGGCATATATTTTCTCAACAGTGATATGTGGAATACATCGTGAACTTTGGAGAGACTTGGAAGTATTGCCAACCAGTAAGCTAAAACCCAAATTCGTTCTAGAATTTTGAAAGTTCCGATATACCTGAGACTCAATTTACGCTTCTTAACAAAATGTATAACACCCTTCCATAGAGATAACTTCAAGAAAACATTATCTCCTACCTGAAATTCCAAATCCTTCGTTCAGTTATCGACATAGCTCTTCTACCTACTTTGAGCTGCTTTGATGTGGTTTTGGATTACCATCACCATTTCCATTGTTTCCTCCACAGGTTCTGGGCCTATGAGTTTTCTTTCACCAACATCATCCCAACAGGTTGGTGTGTGATATCTCTTTCCGTATAATGCTTCATATAGAGCCATCCAAATACTTTAAAGGAAGCTACTGTTATAGGAAAATTCCACCAGAGGTAAATATTGATCCCACATACCCTGAAAGTCAAGTGAGCGAGATCTCAACATGTATTATAAGGTTTTAATAGTCCATTCTGATTGTCCACCAGTTTGGGGGTGGTAGGCAGTGCTCAAACGAAGTTCAGTATCCAGGGATTTCTGAATAATTTTCCAAAATCTTGATGTAAAACGTGGATCACAATCAGAAATAATCGATAGGGGTACTCCATGAAGTCTTACAACTTCATTAATATATAGTCTTTCTAGACGTTCAAGTGGTAAATCTTCTCTTATAGCAAGAAAATGTGATGACTTGGTAAGATGATCAACAATGACCCATATTGCATCTTTCCTTCTAGGAGTCTTTGGTAGTCCCATGACAAAGTCCATCATAATATTATCCCATTTCCACTCAGGTATGGTAAGAGGTTTCATAACTCCTCCAGGATGTTTCCTTCCAGCTTTCACTTGTTGACAAACCATACATCTTGACACAAAATCATCAATCTCCTTCTTCATGTTGTCCCACCAAAAATGTTCCTTCAAATCTCTATACATTTTAGTGCTCCTAGGGTGTATAGAGAAATTGGAACTATGAGCATCATCCAACAATTCTATTTCAAATCTCATCTTGTTCAAAACTCCATGGCCCTTTCTAGTCAAAGCATCTTCCACCTTATTTGCCTTCCCCGGGTGGTAGTGTATTGTGAAATCATAATCCTTGATTAGTTCAATTCATCTCCTTTGCCTGATGTTGAGTTCTTTCTATGAGAAAATATACTTCAAACTCTTGTGATCAGTATAAATCTCAAATTTTTCACCATACAGATAGTTTATCCATACCTTCAAAGTAAAGATTACATTTTCTAACTCAAGATCATGAGTATGATAGTTTTGATCATGAATATTTAGCTGTCGTGATGCATAGGAAATAACCCTATCATTCTTCACAAGGACACAACCAAGTCCTTTCTTTGAAGTATCACTATAAATAACAAACCCATCATTCACCAATGGTAGAGTCAATATAAGAGCATTGAATAATCTTGTCTTCAGTTCCTCAAAATATTCTTCACACTCTTTTGTCCAAAAAAATTTAACCCCTTTTCGTGTGAGCTTTGTTAATGGGTTAGCCAACCAGGAAAAATTCTTGACGAAACATCGATAATAACCTGTTAAAACCAATAAAACTGCATACCTCAGTTATATTTATCGGTGTTGGCCATTCTTGGATTTCTCTTGTCTTAGAAGGATCAATGGATATTCCATCCTTAGAGACAATATGGCCAAGAAAAGAAATCTCCTGAAGCCCGAATTCACACTTTCTAAACTTCCCATATAATTCATGTCTCCTAAGAGTCTTAAGGATAATGCACAAGTGATTTTCATGATCTTTGTAGCTTTTTGAGTATACCAAGATATCATCAATAAATACCACTACAAAGTCATCAAGATACTCCTGGAAAACTCTGTTCATTAGATCCATGAAAAAGGAGGGTGCATTAGTCAGCCCAAAAGGCATTACTGTAAACTCATAATGCCCGTACCTGGTTTGAAATCCCATCTTTGGAATGTCTTCCTTCTTCACACACAACTGATGGTATCCAGATCGAAGGTCTATCTTTGAAAAGTATTGAGATCCATCCAGTTAGTCCAATAAATCATCAAAGCGAGGTAGGGGATACTTGTTATTTATTTTTATAGCATTGATCTCCCTATAGTCGATACATAACCTCATAGATCCATATTTCTTTAAAAAAAAGGACAAGGGCTCCCCATGGAGAAACACTAGGGAAAATAAATCCCTTATTACTCAATTCCTCTAGTTGTTTCTTTAGTTCCAATAATTCCACAGTGGACATTCTATAAAGGGATTTGATATGGGCCTTGATCCAGAAATTAAATCAATGGAAAACTCAATTTCTCGTTCTGGAGGATGTCCAGGTAAATCTTCTGTAAACACATCAACATATTCTCTCAAAATAGGTACATACTCTATTTTAACATTCCTTTCCTCACCCACAGTAATTTCATTCTCTTCCTCCCCAATAATTGAATTTAATTGATCTACTGGGGGTGGATCTAGATAAGAATTAGGTGGTGATGATTATACTCTGAAGATAATGTGTTCATTATCATCGTCATCAAAAATAGTAACCTCCTTCTTCTTACAATAATTTTTTTTCATCATGGTCTGAAAGGCAATCCATGCCGAGGATTATATCAAATTAAATCATGGGTATGATGACGAGATCAGTAGATAAAGAACATTTATATACCCTAATGGGAACTGATTCACATAACTTTGTAGCAATGATACTTCCCTTAGGAGTTTTGATTGACAACTCCCATGTTAAATCAAATTGGAAATATCTAATTTTATTAGAAAACTGGGAAGATATGAAAAAATGTGATGATCCAGAATCAAATAAAGCATTGGCTAAACATGAGGAAACCATTAAATTACCCGCCACCACGTCTTTCAGAGCTTCTACCTCAGAAATAGTGATAGAACAAGATTGGCCTTGATCCCTTGGACTTTTTTGAGGTAAGTTCCCCTAATTCTTAGGACATTCATTTTCATAATGTCCCATCTCCTTGCAATTTTAGCATTGAACATTGATATCTTCCTTCTTCCCCTTGAAATCATGAGCTTGGTGGCCTTTTTCACCACACTTATAACAGACTCCCATTCCCTTCAAGCAAGTACCGGGGTGTTTCTTCCCACATTTACTCCAGGATGGATATTCAAATTTTCCTTTCTTCCCCTTATTTCCATTTCCAGAGTGATCATAATATCTATTCTTCTATTAGTTTTCTTTAAAGTCGTAAGACTTAGAGAATTCATTTTCTGTCTTGATAGCATATGAGAAAATATCTTCGTATGATGAGAAGGATGGTGAGACTAATGCTCGACGGAGAAACGATTTTAACCCATCAAAGAAACGATCAATCTTACTTCTTTGGTTACATATATAATCTGCAGCATGCCTTGCTAACCTTGTAAAGTTAGACTCATAATTTGCAACATTCTCATCCTCCTTTTGCCTCCGACTCAGAAATTGCCTTTCCATATCTACTCGATTGTCCTGAGGAAATTATTTCTATAAGAAAATCTCTTTAAACTCCCTCCATTACATATTTGATACTTCATCATCTTCTTTTATGTTTTGAATCAATGACCACCATTGATCAGCATCTCCAGTGAGGTGGTAAACTTCCAGGACAACTTTTTCCCTTTCACTACTCCCCAAGGCATGGAATATTTTCTCTAAGGAATCTATCCATTACTCATCCACTAATGGATTTGTACTCCCATTGAATGTTGGTGGTTGTTTCCTCATGAAGTGGTATAACATTGATCCTCCATGATGTGGATCAGGGTGCTTCATACAGGTAAGGTTATTATTCATAACCTGAGTGAGTTGTCCCAATATGGTGATAAGCTGATCAACAACAGTTGTGTCACCAGATCCACTATAATTATCTTGAGTAGGAGGGAAATCCCTACATGTAGTGCGTTCATTGATACAGTTTCCATTCCTTCCACTAGGCGCCATTTCTAAACAATGGCTTACACTAAATTAGTTTATGGATCACAATACATAAATCCAAACTTGTAAAACACTTAACATAAATTGAAAAGTTTATGGATATAATCCATAATCATAAAAATATTTTCTTTGGGGAAGTATGTACTCATAAACCCTTCATAATGGTTTATAAAAAAAATTAGAATTATCCTAATCATATACCCCAGGAGTGTCATAACCAAGAGTGCAGCAAGGCCCGTTGTCATGCACCAGTTCCCGTTTGAGTCTAGCTCAAAGTGGTGTTTTCGGGTTTAACCCCTAGGTACATCTGTTCCAGAGCCACCTCTACCTACTCGTATCCATACAAGAATGTATTTCTTAGAAAACTCACCAAATATCTACAATAACAAAATTTAGGAAGTTCTTCTATACTAATCCTCAAAGTTCATCTTAGGTCTATGTGCTCTAATCATAGTTTATCTAAATCTAGCTTCCAAGGTTTGTACTAAACTTCCTATGATACCAATTGTAACGCCCCAACCCCAGTTACCCAGAGTCGGTTAATTATTACATAACATTGGCATGATCACAAAAGATCAAGTCTCGAAATACCGATTAGTTTAGTAGCCTTGGAAACACTAGATAAATTCGTAAGTCTTACATTACATGATAAAATGGAAAACTACAACAACATAATCTCCATAGTCCACACTCATATCCCCTCAGACTATCCCTACAGGTCAGCCATAAAATACTTCTTCACATCCTGGGAAAAAACAAAAACATAGAATGGGGTGAGCTCAGATGCTCAGTAAGGATAACAATATAGCGGAAACTTTCATAAATAAACATAAACATTTAAGGCAATGTATAACTAAAACAAAATCCTTTTAAACTTGAACTTCATCATAACATGAGAAAAATAAAATGAAATAATTCCATTTATTTATTCACATGGATATTCTACTAGTCGAATAATCACATGCAATATCAATAACCACTTTCATAATGATGGAATGCATAATACCAGACTATCATAACCACATAGTCAAGGCCATGTGCCAAGACTACAAATAAGATTTTTTCAAGGCATTGTGCCAAGACACTAGTTTGCCTCATGAGACCTACTGATGCATCGAGGAGCTATAGTGGGCTCCACCCGTCACTTACTAAGTCCAATGCATTCCTCATATGAACAGTTTTAAACATAACATAAACATTCGTATTAAAACTAGCATACGAAATGTCAATACTTTATCCATAAACTATGAATGGTATAAAAATAAAATATCCATAGTAAAAAATATCATAAAACCTTCAATACAATATTGAAGTTTTGTATCATATAAATCAACTTCAAATAATCTTAAAATCCATCAAAAAATGTTGACATAGATTAAATCAAAACTATTTGAGAGAAATATCTCTTCTTTTGAAATCATTTAAAAGTCACATAATTATAAAATAAAACATTTTCTTTGAAAATATTTTTAAAATCTTGTAAGGGAATCTTCGACGATTTTATAACAGAGGAAAATATCCGCACCCTCCGTATAAGTTCAAAAAAGACATTCTTGCCTTAATTTTGTTGAAAAGGTTAAAAAGGACCTTGTTTGGAAAACGACTGAAAGATTCCTTTCACACCATTTTATAAAAAGTCAAACAAGGGTATAAATGACTTTAACCCATAGTTTAGTAAACAGTAAAAATGTTTTGGAATACATTTTTGAGAAAGATGGATGTGGATGATAAACAGGTCCCAGTAGATACTTACGTAAAAACAACCTCGAATAATAAAGAGATTGTGAAATTAACCCTTACCTTGTAATTTTCCTTGGTCGAGGGTAGATTAAACTTCTATATAATGTTGAAATAATTGTTATTAAATTATACACGAATCATTTACATTAATATTATATCATATATGATCCTTTAACATTGCTTTGTTAATAATATCTTAGTATTATCGTCATTTTGGGTGTTAACAGATTTGTTTTCCTTTATATTATTTGTTATGTGAGTCATATTTGTTATGGATGGGATGTATCTTATTCAGATACAAAATTATATAAAGTATTTAAACATTATTTTTAATCATCAAATGAAAATTAGTCTTGAATGGATATGACGGGGAATGAATCTCATCGCGTTCGTGGAGACGGTAATCCGTACGTATGTACGAGCGACAATATCAATATTTTGATATTAAAATAATATATAATTGGATTTTATATCATATATACAGAATAATTATCATGTTATATTTATTATTTACATGAATTAAACATCATTATCATACCCATCCAAATAATAATGTATTGAATAACAATTACACCACGACGTGGAGACGGTAACCCGTACGTACGCACGTATGGTGACATGTCATTCAAAGGATGGATAGAATAATGAATATGATTGTACCAAATTTATAATAAAATAACAGTATATAGAAGATACTGGAGTTATTATTTTAGAATGGAAATAACAAATAAAGAAGAAGTGGAAGAAGAAAAGAACTTGAAAGAGGGTGCTGAAATTATTACCTCTTCTTTGGGTTCTTCCTTTAGATTTGATCAAAAGGGCTCCATATGTTGGCTTTCTGACTAAAGGAAGGCCCCTAGGATGAAGGGAGCACAATTGAGGGGGAATTTGGGTAGATTTTGTCCGAGCCAAAAGGATTTGAAGTTGTGAATTAGAGAGAAGGGGAAGTGCCCTTTTATAAGAGGGGTGTGGGGCACTTTAGGAAAAGCTATAAATATTATTTTATAATAAAATAATTTTCGGTTTATAATGGCTCCAAAATGAATTATTTAAAGTATAAGGTGGGTATGGGTCTAAAACCACTCATCCAATAGGTTTTAGATAGGTTTGGGTCACTATATTAACCTTAACTTTTAGATTTAACTCTTAGTTAACTAGTTTGACATTTACCATGTCTCTTTGTATTTTTATATTATATAGTTAATAAACTTACTATATACTTCCAAGGGAACATAAAGTGGTTCATTAATGATGAAACTATCATTATATAAGTATTTTGGCCAAACCTTATATTTTTAGGAATATAATATAAATTAATAATATAATATTTGTTTTAAAAACACTTTTATGTCAATTTTGGAACTATTTAATAATTGATTTTTTAAAGTTCTAAAAACTTTATTAATTATAAATAAATTCATTTAAGAAATAATAACATGTCATATTAACCTATAAAATTCGTTTATGTCATCAAAACTTTTAAATTATATTTATTTTATCATTTATATTACCAATTATTTGATTCTTTCATTAGTATTGAAAATACTGCATCTTTATTTTTTCATAAATAAATTTAATTATTATATGTCTAAAAATTATAAATAAAATACCATTATTCAGGAAATCATTTTATATTTCTAATGAATATTTATAGTCTAAAATATAACATATATAACCCTATGTGAAAACTATTTTTCTAAAAGATATATGCTTGTGTCATTTTTGTATCTACTTTAACTTAATTAATATAAAGTGTCATTATCACTTACAAGTGGCTCCATGGGGTCCCAAAATCGACCCAAAGATGACCATGGTCGGATATGTATCATCCAATAGGGTCAGGACACGGGTTAGTGTTATTTAATATTATTATAATATTATTTATTACACTTATTTACCGGATTTACCCTTTAACCATGGTAAATAAAATATTTACCGAAGTAATTATTCAAAATGTCTAAAAATAAAAGTTTCATATTTACAAAATTTGGACCTCCTGATTCAAAATATGGAATCCATTTTTCTAAATTCAAAACACAGAAGTGGCAGAAATTAATTTAAAATTAATTCCCGTTGTCAAAATAAAAAGCGTGTTTTTATGAAATAATAACTACCAAAAGATTGACACTTGTTTATGTCAAATTTAAATGTGAAATTACTTATAATTACCTAAATTTTATTAAATGATAAAAATATAATCTAATTATACTTTCAAACCATTCAAATTCATAATTTATCACTATTAATTATTTCGATTAAAAAAGTTTTTTTAATTAAAATTTAGTAATTTTCATTATTCATCAAAATATGAAAGTTATCAGAAAAGCACCAAAAATTCACCCCAAGACAATTTCGATATTCTGAATCCAAAAATGAAGTCCATTTTGAAAGATAAAATTCATAAAATCTCAAAAAGTGGTTATTACTAATCATAACGGCTAGTTTGAGTGGTTGTGGTGTGTTAGAACTCGAAGTTGCGTACAACACACGCTGTTGTATTATTCAAAGAGAAGCGTACCGTGGAAGCTTGGGGTGTTACACACTAAATCTTATCAAAATGTTAATGGGATTCCAAGATATAGTTTTACAATATATTTTGAGAACCCCGTCTTTATTTTTCAAAATGAAACCTTCATTTAAAAACTAAATAGTTTTTTTAACTATAAAACTTTTAAATAATTTGAAATTTACACTTAAAACATTTTAAAACACCACTTGGAAACCATTTAAAACTTTATGTATTCATCATTGAAAGTAGTTATATTTTCATAAATTCCATGTTGTTTAAGTCCCTCTTTGAAAACCTATTTCTATAATTTTGAAACTAACTTATATTGTTTAAAAACCACAATTTTAAATTTTAAATCCTCATCAAAATTAGATTAAAAGAATTAATACATCATAAATTCCTCATAAAAAAATAAAATGGAATTTTAACACAACTTAGAGAAATTATAAAATTTTAAATGAGAAGCAATATAAAAATTACAAGGCTTTAGTCGTCGCACAACACTTGATCATACATGTTGAAAGGCTGGTTGAAAGTGAGTGAAAACCATTAAAATCTTTAAAAACCATGCACATGGACCCTATATGGTTTTTTAGTCCATATAATCCAATTATGTGACCCTAGTTCCAATTCCTTTTTACCATAAAATATATAAAAATTCTCCAAAAAATCTATAAAACATCAATATCATTCAAAAATACCATGAATATAAATAAAATAAAATAAAAAACTAAAGAATAAAAATCAAAACTCAAGACCCACAACCCAACATTCCCTGGTAATTAGAGTTTCTAAACAGAAAAGAGTTTATAATGATCTCTCCACATGCACCTCCTGAGTTCTAAAAATACTATCTCTAATCTAACATTACTTATTAAATAAAAAATAGTGATTTGATAGATTTTTTTTTGCAAAGTAACTTAGGCCTTTACTTCATCAGACACCCGAGCCAACTCATGACTAGGCTTATCCTCATGGTCTGGAAACTAGCATCAGAAATCAAATTCAGAGAATTGGGAATGATTTCACCCAAAAAATAAATTAAAAATGCATATATTATACAATTTTTTTGGAATAACCCATCAAAAAGTTGGATATCCATTCCAAATTGAATTAGTGAAAAATAAAACAAAAAACATGATATAAAAGAAATTTTAAACAAAATAATTCCTTTTCTCACCCCAACCCCCACCACAAAACACCCACTTTCTATTATACTCCCAAACTCTACATTTATAGTTCACCACCAATAACCATAATTGAAAGTTGGAAAGACCTATTTAATTGAAATATAATACTGACATAATTTACTGAATTATCAAATGTGACATGAGGTCACTCTCCATCCAAAACTCAGATCCTAATCTGAGATTCAAATCTAGATCATAAAATAGAGATATTAAATAGGCGTTAGCAAAAACATTCCTGGTAGGTCACCACCCACCATTGCACATACTTAACCCTTTTATTTTAATTCCATTTCCATGATATTTTGAAATACATTATTTAAAATAAGTTTCCCATGAATGATCACCTAAAATACAAAATTATTTTACAAAAATTCCATTTTTTTATTTACATTAAATAAAAACAATCAATTAGAGAATAATTTACACACCAAATCCGTCTTTATTAAAAATACCCATTAGAAAACTAGTTTTTTAAACCAATTTTTAATATATGTTTTTCGATGAACTTTAGAAATCCAAGTCACTAAAGAAAAATAATGGCTAAGAAAGAAAAAAATAAATCATCAAGTTATTCTATCATGAGGAGCTAGGATAGGAAGTACCAAAATATCAAGTGCAGAATAAATCATATAACACTATAAATATAAGATAATGAATGTACTCAGAATAAATTATATAAATGATATTTTTAAAATAAGAAACATGAAAAAATCACCCTAAAGTTACCAAGGCCGGGGGATCCAAGATCCTCCACGTCACTAATTAGGGAGACCCTCAATTAGTGTAAATGGAAATATATCTATTTCACAAGGTAGTGGAATTTATTTTCCACTGTAATAGTGGAATATGCATATCACTATGTCACTATTCAAGGAGACAATGTAGCTAGTGGAACAGACCCATCTAATATAGGATTTCCTACCCAAGTAGTCTGGTCTTCCCATGAGGTTTGAATAATTACAACAAGAAAAAAACATTAGCATACAACATCAAGAACATATAAAAATTTAATAAGTAACTAAGAAAAAGATTAATCCACACACCTAAATTCTTTAAGAATGAAATAAAAATAAAAATCCATGGGTTTTCCATTTAATATCAGTTAAGGGTTTAAATAACCATTTTGAAGGTATAAACCATGACTCATAGTTAAAAAATAATATTTATCATTCCAAATACCACTTAGAAAACCCATTTCTAAAATATCACTTGATAAAAAATTTTAAACTAAAAAATTTAAGTTTCCAATCCTTGATTTATCCATAAAAACACATGCACTTGATATATATATATATATAGATACTCTCACCCAAATACAAATATCCACATGTAATTGTGTGAATATATGCAATAATGTATCTATAAATTTATTCATGTATATATGTATATGTATTAAATATAATACTAAATAATTAAAACATGAGTTATAAGTTGAAAAAAATCAGCTTTAAAAAATATATAGTGTTCAATAGTTTTAACAATTTAATAAGAAATTGGTGAATGGGGTTAGAGAAAATTGGGTTTGAACCATTATCTAAAATAGAAAGACACTTTACTTTTTTTTAATACTCAAGTTGAATTTTAATTTATTCCTTAGTAATTCAATAAATAAAAGTAATATTATCGTTAGATAATTGAAACACAAATTCATAAAGAAATTAATAAATGGTTCTAAGATTAAAGTCTTTGACAGGAGGCAAGCCTACCTTGAATAGATTCTAAATTTTCCAAATATTCAAATATAGGATGAACGGGACCTGAAAGAGAGATAACACGCCCTAACCACAATAAAAATTCATCAATGGATCAAGATTTATAACCACAATGTTTAGTCAATCGATCATTGTAGCAAGGAAGAGGAAGAAAACAAAAAGAAAGTGAGAAAATAGGGAAGAAGAGATATATAATTATTGATATGACCTCAAATCATGATGAAACCACTAGGATTCATCAAGAAAGAGAGACTATCAGAGGTGTGGAGGTGCTCCCAAGGGACAACTCTTAGTTGGGTGTGTGTCACATATAGTTAAGGAGGGGGTGGGGGAAGGTGTTTTGTGGTGAAAAATTTTAAAGGGTAGGATGGTAATTTTTTAAAAATTAAAATCTTGGTGAAATTCGTGGTTTCCATATGGTTTACCAAACCATACTCCGTCTATATATCCTTTACTAGACACACCAAGCACACCGCATGGCCTGAACACATAGATAAGGAAACTGAGAACCAACCATACTATGTAGCCCTATAAAAACAATATATTTATCCACATGGGCACCACACATTTTCTACTAACTATGCAGTGATCATGAAAAAAACCATTCCATTAATTTTTTTTAAAAAATTTAACAAAATACAGGTCTGAAACTCAAGGGAAATATTAAAAACAAATAAATTAATTAAATATTAAGGAAATAAATGGTTGGGGTGTGAAAACCTAAGCCAAAAAACAACCATATAAATTCCTCATGATATTAAAAAAATACTTGATGCATTGGGAAGAGATAAATAAATTCATTAATCCTATTTTCATGACCCTCATTCAAGATGAGGGAAGGGATGACAAAGTTATATGACCTTCCTTCTTCAAGATGAAAAAGAGATAATGACCCCCGAGTCTCGCCTCTAATAGGACCTAGGGTGGTGATCAACACCAAGGGCATTAAACCTCATAAAATGGTAGGAATTACCATTTTTATAGTAACCATGATCGGTAGATAAGATGTATCAACCTCAAAACAAATTCGAGACACACACACACACACACACACACACACACACACATATATATATATATATAAGAGAAGAACCCCCCCCCCCCACATTAATGTTTAATTTAAAAATTCTATAAAAATACAATGAAAATATCCAAAGAAAATAAAAAAATAAAACTAAGCAATGACACAACAACTGTCCCTAATGTTTGAGCTAGTAATATCCAACACGGTCTGAGTAATCTACCTAGAAACCTAAAAACAATTTTATATACGTAGGGTGATCATACAAGTGTACTCAGTTGGAAAATCCAAGGTCTTTCATACACAAGTGGATAAGAATAAAAATGCCCTCATGAGAAAACATCAAACCCAGAAGCACTTAACAAGGTATACTATCCACCCCAACCTCACCAAGGCACGCTCACCAAATAACACAAGTAAAGTATAGTAAAGTTATAAGCACCTCAATATTTGGGTAACCCACACCACTTCCTTCTGGTTAACTGCTCACCCCTAATAACAAACATCCTGATTCTATACCACACTCTTCCACAAGCCCCACTATTACAACCTTCCTCCACACACCTGGTCCATATACCACATCACGCCCATAAACACCTAACCACAACCACATCACATCTAGAAGACACATGAGAAATCACAACACATCTCATCCTGAATACACCTAGGAAACACACCTCACCCGCATACTCCTAGGCCCCAAAACTATACCATAACCTTTCCAAAGAGTCTTGGGCTACCAATGCCTAGAAGAGGGTGTTGAGAGAGCCAATAACTAGCCATCCATTTTCCCATAGATATGTTGAAAAAAAACCCTCCCCCATGAAATGGGGGTGTTCGATACATAGTGTTCAACTAGGGTGGGGTGCACATATAAATCACAAGGAACTACAAGTATATATATATATATATATATATATATTGGTACCAAACACTCAACCTAACCTATGGGTTCTCAAACAAAAAACCATCCCACACAAAACTTCCCTTGCTGCCACCTCTAATGCATAAACATATATATCCATAGACTTAATTCATAACCCTGACCAATTCATTTGAACAATTATCATTATGAATTAAAAAATCCATTTATTTATTTATTCCATCCCCACCTGAGAAGCTACCATTCACAACACACCACAAGTGACATCATAACCCACATGCCCTTCACAAAAGTCTCTAGAAACTCCTAAAAAAATTCTCACGTGAGGTAACACCATCCTTCTTCAAAATTATCCCTCTCAAACCATCCTCGATATCCAAACTGCATGAAAACACCACATCCAGTAGGATAACAAAATAAACCAGGTTTTGGTCCCACTGCACGAACAAACCATGCCTAACAACCATAACACAACCCAGATAAATACCTACTATTCAAGAAGTTCATACATTCCAAAATAAATCAATCTCTTAATCTAAGATACCATCGCACCACCCATACCACCCCATACACAGAGCCACACCCCCATCCACAATACCATTTGATCAGCACAGGACACAAGGCCGAACAAAACCACACAAAGCATACCGCCACACCAAACACTCAAAGTGTTTTCAAATTTAGTAGCACTCATTCTTTAATTTCACTTTAATTATTCAGGGGTGATCAAAAAAACTATTTTAATCATGGAGAATCCATTTATTTAAAAAAAATATGTGCTTAATCAAGTTTTCATGTTCATAGTTGTTAATAGAAGGTTAACAACAAGTATTCGTGATTCTGGTGTGAAAACAAAGATCACCAAGGACTATGATTTTTAGAAGGCATACGACCAACACAATTCATAGTATGGATCAACGATAATAGGTATAACAACACGATCATCATCATCATCTTCCCCACCCCATATTTATTAATAAGGTAGCCAAAACCGTTATTGTAACATGTCCTTTCATCTTCACAATACCCTTAATTTAGATTTTTATTGAACCATATTCTCATAGAAGCATGAGTTTACCCACCCTGCATGATACATAATTAAATGAGAGGATAAGGAATTTCTACCTCTAAGAACAGACGATCATCAACTCCTCCTTGCACCAAAAATTTGTAGGTCACACAAGCAGTAGGAGACTCCAAGGGAAAACTCAACCTACATCTATAGCACAGATGCGAATCCTTAGGGAAGAAAGGTTTTAGGTGCACCAAGAGGAAATGGAAACACACTGAGAAGAGAAGATCTCAACTTAGAAGAGTTAGATACTATATCAATGGAAGGAAATGGTTTCAAGGGCCATTAAAGTCGGATCACGATCAATATTACACGGTTTGATTGTTTCAAGGTCTTGAGAGCATTAGAATATTAAAGATATAATTAATATCCTTTGAAAGTCCTTTATAAATTCCAAAACAAGGTTTTAAACTCGATTTTCATCAAATAAAATGTAAGAGGGGTGAAATTGGAAAAACTAGAAAATGATGTAAATGACTCACCGATGGGTGAGTCAATGAAATGAGTCACTAACAGTGATTCACTGATGCCTGAGTCACCGATATGAGTCACCGACCCAACTCACTAACACAAGTAACCAAAATGACCCACTGACAGTGAGTCATCGACATGACTCACTGACGCCCAATCTACCGACGCCCTGAACTATCGATGCCCTGACCTACCGACGCCCTAAACCACTGATTCCCCAACCTATCGACGCCCTAAACTAATGATGCCCTGACCTACCATTGTCCAGACCCAATAACTAACTAACCTACCAATGCCCTTACCTACCGACTCCCTGACCTACCAATGCCCTAACCCACTGACCCCCTAACCTACCGACACCCTGACCTATCGATGAAAAAATTGGAATTTTGGAATACTCTTGAAATGAGCCACCGTTGCTTCCTAGAACACCCCAAACACTGGATTTTGAAAAATTAATGGACCAGGGAGGTCCGAGCCATTACATTAGATACCTCTCAAACTATTCTCACCCTCAACAATTTAAAACCAAACCCAAAATAAAGAGGGGTCCGAACAACCACCCCATAAGATACCTCTCAAGGATAAACCACCCTATATTGTTCAAAAGGTGAAGTGAAACCACAAAATCCAAGAACACATCCTCCCACATCTGCTAACCCAAACATCTATAAGATACCTAACACAAGAAAAAACTATCCAAACACATGAACTGGGTAATTCCTTCCTCCATTTCAAGATACTATCCGCTATGGGTGGCACTAACTCACCCACATTCAAATCTTAATTAATGCATCTTGATTAGGATTTGGGTCCTACCATCATCCCAATCCGGATTTTATCACACGTTATAGAATAATGAAACTCATCTCATAGAAAACATGGTTTAAGCATTAAATCACAAAGAAATGCATATAATAAAAACTCAAAATAACTCTGGGTACTAGGAACACATATGATTCTACCTTTCCCAAGTACTCTCCTCTAGGTCTTCGTGCCTCCACAACACACGAACCAAAGGAATGGTCTATCCATGTAGCACCTTCTCCCGATGATCCTGGATCTCCACTAATCACTCCAAAAATGTTGCATCTTCATCGATATCTAAATCTACCCAATCAAGGACATGGGAGTCATCATGAAGATACTAAAAAATATGGGAGACATGAAAGATATAGTAGATCCTATCCAACAGCAGTGGAAACACCAACTGGTATACCACCTTTCCAACTTGCCCCAACACCTCGAAGGGTCTGATGAACCTAAAAGAAAGCTTACTCCCTCAGCCAAACCTCTGCTTCCCATGGTGAAGGGAAACCTTAAATAAAACATGGCATCCAACCTAAAAATCCAAGGGCCTCCTCTTGCGATTGGCATAAAACTTCTTCCAGTCCTGTGATGCCTTCATCACTTCACTGACAAGCTAGAACTTCTCAGTCATACTCTGCACCACGTCTGGACCATGAACAACTGCCTCCCCAACTTCTATCCAACAAAAAGGTGAATGAACTGACCTTGAATATAAATATTCGAATATATCCATTCTAATGGAAGATTGATAGCTATGATTGTAAGTAAAATCTATCAAGGGAACGTGTCATACCCAATATCTTCCAAAATCTAGGGCACATGCTCACAACATGTCCTCTATTGTTTGGATGGTCCTCTTTGTCTGCCCATCTATCTAGAGTGGAAAGCAGTGTTGTGGAATAAATGTGATCCAAAAGTATGCTAAAATACCCTCTAGACTCATGAGGTAAAACACCCACTCCGATCTGAGATGACAGATCTTGGAACCCCATGAAACTGCACCACCTCATCCACATACCTCTTCACTAAGGAATCTACTATAATTGACTCTTTGATCACTAAGAAGTGAATCGATTTTGTCAGATGATCCACCAATACAAATATTGCATCATAGACTCCCTGATCCCTCGATATCCCTATGAAAAAATCAATCGATATGTCATCACACTTTCACTCCAGGATATTTAAGGTCTGCAACAAACCACTGGGAATACGGTGGTCAGCCTTCACCTGAAGGCATACTAAGCACTTTCCCACAAACCCCACCATATCCCGCTTCATCTTGGGCCACCAAAACTGCTCCCTCAAGCCATGTTATATCTTAGAAACTTGTGGGTGTACCACTAAAGGTGAAATGTTAAACTCACAGAGAAATCCCTCTTGTATCGCCACTGTAAAAAATAGTTTACCATGAAACAAAATACAATTATAACCATTCTCCGACCATCCCTCTAGAGTATTACCATATTCAATGTGATCACGCATCACCTCCACCTTTGATTCTCCCCAATGAGTCTCTTCCACTTTCTACCTTAGATATGGCTGCACCATCATCTGAAACAGATAGCCTTTACCACCATATATTCCAGTATCTAAGTGCAAGGTAGCCAACTCCTCGATCACCCTACAAGCATCCACAGTTTCCCAAAAGACCTCCTTCTACGGTTTCATGCTGAAATCATTAGCCAAAACATTCCTCTTTCTTGAGGTGTAAAATATATCGAAGTCATAGTCCTGAAGAAACTCTATCCACCTCCACTACCGCAAGTTTAGATCTCACTGGGAAATGTTATACCTCAAGATGTTGTGATCTATAAAGACCACAAAGTGCTCCTCAATGAGGTAATATCGCAACATATTTAGTGTGAACACAACCAATGATAGCTCTAGATCATGGGTGGTTTAGTTACATTCATGGGGACATAACTACATAGACCCATAAGAGATCACTCCCCATTGCTGCATCAGTATAGACCCCAAGCCTAGATGGGGAGCATTGAAAAAAACCTTGAACATCACCCATTCATCTAGCAACTAGATCACTGGAGCACTAAACAACTTACACTTCAGATATAGGAAATCTACTTAACATTGCTCACACCACAAAAAGGATTGTCCCTTTCTAGGAAGATCCATCAATAGAGCTATAACTTGAGATAAATCAGGTAGAAACCTCTGGTAATAGCTTTCCATACTAAGAAAACTGAGAACCTCTGCCACATTCTTGGATGATTCTCAAGAAACAACTGCTTATACCTTTGATGGATCCAATGCTACACTATGTCGTGACATCACATGTCCATGTAAGTGGACCTCCCATGTCCAAAACTTACACTTGTAAAACTTTCCATAGAGATGGTGATGTCGAAGAACCTCTAAGATATTTTTGATATGCCTGGTATGATCCTCCAATAACTTTGAGTAGATTAATATGTCATCAATTAACATGATGAAAAATTGATATAGGAACTCCCGAAATACAAAGTTCATAACTCCCATGAACACGGACGATTCATTCATAACACCGAACGACATAACCATGAACTCGAAGTGCCCAAACCTTCATCTGAAAGTAGTCTTTAGGATTTCACCCTCCTTCAACCTAAACTAGTGATACCCAGACCACATATCGATCTTAGAAAACCAACTTTCTCCCCTTAGATGGTCGAAAAGATTTTATATCCTCACAATAGGGTAACGGTTCTTGACTGTCACCGGATTCAACCTCCGGTAGTTTATGCACAGACTCAGACCACCATCTTTATTCTTCATGAATAAGACTAGAGAACTCCTTGGTGATACATTGGGCTAGATAAATCCATTCTTCATCAGATCATCAATCTGAATCCTTAACTCCCGCATCTCATAAGGTTCCATCTGATAAGGAGACATCGAAATTGGACTAGCACTGGTTTGTAAGTCTATCTCAAACTCAACATCATGTCGAGGGGATAGATTCAAAAACTCCTCCGATAAAACATAAAATAACTCCATGAAAAATCTCAAAAACTCCACCATCTCAGCATCCATCGATTCCACTGAAATATTGGCCAATAAGGAAAGAAGAGGTTTCACACACCGACTTTCTATCAGACAATTTCGCTCACTAATGAAAGCCACACGTTGTCTATCCATGTATGAAAATATAACTCTTCTCTAGAAGAAGTAAGTAAAAATATGCATTGAGTACAACCAGTTGATGCCAAGGATGACATCGTATGGTTGTTTCTACAACAGGAAAGATCCTCATAGGACTGATGCAGTCCCATCATCATTCTACATCCCCGGCACACATCAAACAAACTGGTCTGACCTCCGACCTATTTACTCAACACTAGAGGAATAAAAAGTCTCTCTATGTCTAGTCCCAAAGAATGGGATAGACTAGGTGAAATAAAGGAGTGAAAATATCCTAAACCAAAAATGATGCAAACAAGAGTACCGAACAAACTTATTGTACCTCGAACAATATCTTGCCCTGCTGGAACTACTACCTCTACAATGTGAAAATGACCATGACCAGATCCTCTGCCCCTCTACTAATAGCCTCCTCCTTGAACATGATTGGGTTGAGGTCCCTGGGGAATTCCCTAATGTCGACCTCCGCCTACTCTGTCTCCCCTTGGTGGAGCAGGAGATTTCTGTCCCTATTGCTGAAATGACCTAGCCGACAACTTCTGCTGAGGCGGGCTCTGAACTTGACCACCTCCACCGTATTGAGCACGAACTGGGCACTGAATTTGAAGGTTCCCAAGAACTTCACAAGTGAAACACCTAGGTCCCAAGCCTATGGTAAAATCTCAAGGACCAGAAGGTAAAAACTAAAACTCCTAAGGTTGACTCCCCACTGGATGAAACCTCAAAGTACCTGACGCCTAAGACCTGCTGTTGGAAGCCTTTCCTTTGTAGAACCTTGTTGGTTCCCCTCTCTTAGTATACCTCCCCATGAGTGCATCCTCTAAAACACTTACGCCTTCTTCTAAACCTCTAGGTATGTATCAAGGTAAAAAGAGTAACTGTGTACTGGAGGGAAGTATGGAGTTCCTCCTCTAAGCATCTTTCCTGAGACTCCTCATCTGGAAGGAGATCCAGAGAAAATGAAAGAAGATCCTTGAACTTGATCCCTAGCTCCCGTACCAGCATACTCACTTGCTGGAGGGAGAGTAGCTCCTGTATCTTCTCAACCTTTATGGTCATGGAAAGGAATTATGCCCATAACTCCTTCTCAAAATCAGCCCACAAAACATAATCCTACTTTCTCTTCACTAGGTACAATTTCCATCACTGGCGTGTAGCTCCCCTCATCCGGATAATCAGCAACGGAACCTAGTTTTCTGTCAGAGCCTGAATCAAGCTAAAAGTGATCACCATATCTTCAATATAACTCTCCATATCTATATCTAAAACGATGCATTCATTATTTCCCAGATTATGTCATTAGAAAGCATGAATCCCTTTATGCCACTGATCATCCTTCCCCATTGGGTCAACTCTTTGTTGGTCGACCAGGTCAGCCTACTGAGCCTCTATTACTTTTACTACACATGTAAAATGACCAGGAACCATAGATGAAAAGTAAACAAGGAAATACTAAGACTGAGTAGTATGGAATTTATTTAGGATTCATTTTAACTCATTGTTTATTTTAATTTCTAGAAAACACCCAAAACAAAGAAGAACACAAGTCATCATGATGCATGTCCCTTCCCTAGGGTCTCTACTCTACAAATGGTGTATCCTCACTCAGTTTTTTGGTAATCTTAGATTACTTGCATCATATCACAAGGGTCCCTAAAATACCATGTCCTAGCCAGTCTTCCCTGACCTATGTCATGCACCAAGATCGCCTAACACTGCTACCCTACCATCCCTTTCAATCCTCAATGTGTATAACTTCAAAATTCATCCTATCTCTCAACTATCAGACCTTTAATACCATTCTGTCATGATCCTAATTCTTCAATATGAGTGAAGGGATGATGAAGTGCCATGACCTTCCTTCTTCAATATGAAAAGAGATAATGACCCCATCAAGTCCCGTCTCTAATAGGCCCCGGGTTGGCGACCAACACCAAGGGTATTCAATCTCACAAAATGTGAGGCATTGCCCTTTTTAGAAACCAAGATTGGGAGATAAGATGTATCAAACTCAAAAAAACTATGATACACATATATATATATATAAGAAGTCAAAATCCACCCCACATACATGTTTAAAGTAAAAATTGTAGAAAAATACAATGAAAAGCTCCAAATTAAATACCAAAATAATACTAAACTGCAACACAATAACTGTCCCCAATGTCCAAGCTTGTAAGGTCCATCACAGTCTGTGTAATATCCCTAAAAACCTGAAAATAGTTTAATATACATAGGGTGTTCATACAAGTATACTAAGTAGGAAAATCCAAGGTCTCTCATGCACAATTGGAGAAGCATACTAATGCCCCTGTGAGAAAACGAAAAAATTAAAAGCACCTAACAAGGTATACTATCCACCCCAACCTCACCAAGTCATGATCACCAAATAATGCAAGTAAAGTAAAGTTAAGTAGTAATCAAATTGATATTTGGGTGCCCCATACCACTTCCCACTGGTTAACTACTCATCCCTAATGGTAAACATCCTGACACTACCACACTATTCCACAAGCCCCACTATCACAACCTTCCCAAACAAACTTGGTACACATACCACATCCTGCCCACAAACACCTGGTTCACAAACACATCACATCCCAAAGACACCTGAGAATGAAAAAAAAATCTCATCCTGAAGACACCTGGGAAACACACCTTGCTCACAGACACATGATCACCAAAACAACACCACAACCTACCCGAAGAGTCTTGGGATACCAATGTCTAGAAGTGGGAGCAGAGAAGAGAAAATAACCATCCATCCATCCTCTTACCAGGATATTGTAAAAAACACCCTCCCTTATGAAATGGGGCTGTTTAGCACTTCGTGATCAACTAGGATGGGGTGCGCATAAAAATCACAAGGAACTAAAAGTATATATATAGGTAGCAGACACTCATCCCAACCTATGGGTTCTCAAACAAACAACCATCCCACAAAAAACTGCCCTTACTGCCACCTCTAATTCATAACCACATCTAGCCAAAAACTTAATTCATAACCCCATCCAATTCATTTGACCAATTATCACTCTATATGAAACAATTCATTCATTTATTTATTCCATTCCCACCCGAGCAACTACCATTCACAGAACACCACAAGGGACATCATAACCCACACACACTTCACAAAAGTCTATGGAAACTATAAAAAAAATTCCCATGAAGGTTAATACCATCCTTCATCAAAATTATCCCTCCCAAAACATCCTCAGGATATCCACTGCACGAAAACACCACATCTAGTAGGAAAACAAAACATAACTAGGTTGCAGTCCCACTACACAAATAGACCATTCCCAACAACCATAACACAACCCAGATGAAGACCCACTGTTCAAAAAGTTCATCCATTAAAAAATCAATTAATCTATCAACTTAAGATACCATCCCACCACCAGTAACACCCCATACACACAACCACACCCCCATCCAGAGCACCATATGATCAGAAAAAGACATAAGGCCAAACAGAACCACACACAACACACAGCCACACCAAACACTCAATTTTTATTCATATTTATCAGCACTTGTTCTTTAATTTCACTTTCATTATTCAGGGGTGATCACATAAACTAGTTCAATCCTGGGAATCCATTTATTTAATAGAATATACATGCTTAATAAATATTTCATGTTCACAACCATTCAAAATAAGGTTAACAACAAGTATTCATGAGTCCAATGCACAAACAGATACCACCAATGACCATGATTTTTAGAAGGCATAAAGACATGAAAATTCACATCATGGATCAAGGATAACAAATAAAACAACATAATAATCATAAACATATTCCCTACCCCTTATTTATTACTATGGTATCCAAACCCTTTATTGTAAAAAGACCATTAATCTTTAAAATACCCTTATTTTAGATTTGGATTTGACTATATTCTCATAGAAGAATGAGTTTACCCACCCCACATGATACATAATTAAAATAGAGGTGAAGGAATTCCTACCTATAAGAACAGAAAATTAGAAACTCCTCCTTGTGCCAAAAATAGGGTGGTCATGCAAGAAGTAGAAGACTCCAAGGGAAAACATGACCTACATCTACAACACAGATACGACTCCTCAGGGAAGAAAGGTTTTAGGTGCACCAAAAGGAAACAGAAACACAATATAAAGAGAAGATGTTAGCTTAGAACATCCATATCCTATATCAATGGAAGGAAACGGTTTCAAGGGCCATTAAAGTCAGATCATGATCAAGATTACATGATTTAACCATTTCAAGGTCCCAGAAGAATTAGGATACTAAATATATAATTAATATCCTTTGAAATGCCTTTATAAATGAACAAAAAGGTTTTAAACTCGATTTTCGTCAAATAAAACATAAGAGGGGTGAAACTTGAAAAACTAGAAAAATATGGAAATGAATCACCGATGGGTGAGTGACCGACATGAGTCACCGATTGTGAGCCACTAATTCTTGACTCACCAAAGTGAGTCACCGATGCAATTCACCGACATGAGTCATCGATGAGACCCACTGACAGCGAGTCACTGACGTGACTCACCGATGCCCGACCTATAGACGGTCTGACCTACCGACACCCTGACCAACTGATTCCCTAAACTACCAACACCCCGACCTACTGACACCCTGACCTACCGATACCCTGACTAATTGATGGAAAAACTGGAATTTTGGAAAACTCTGGAAATGAGCAACCATTGCCACCCAGAACACCCAAACATAGAATTTTGAAAAAGTAAAGGACTGGGAAGGTCTGATCCATTACACCTATGGTGAAACTTTCATGAATTAGAATAAGAAAATCCTTGATTAAAATTTACACTTGAGTTTTGAGTGAAATAATTCTTAGAAGGTATGTATAAATGATCATGGGAGGATGGGAGAAGTGGAGAGTAATTGAATGAAATTAATAAAGAATATGAAACTAATAACATGAAGGTGGAATGATAAGATTTATTACCAAGGTGTTGAAAAAGGATAGTCACATTGGCTAGGAATTTGAATTTTTATTAGGTAATCTTTTTGAATATCACTTGTTTGAGAGTCTAAGGATTAAGTGTGGAGGAATTGAAATAGTCCATACATTCATAATAATTTATAAATATTATAATCATTTTATTCTCTCATGTTTATTTATTTTTTGAGTTATAATATTTTTTTATTAAAATTATAAATTCATTAAATTATATTAATATTGATTAAATGGCCATAATTTCACTACTGGAAAATCAAGCAATAGCCATCGTAAAAAAACCATGGATATAGGGGTCCATGTCTATAAGCTATAACCACAGTTCTAGATATCCATGTAACGTATTTGAGGGGATATAGCCCTATTTCCATGGTTTTCCAAACCATGGCTATAACCCCCATAGCTTTCCACCATGTAAGTTGAGGTATAGCCACGATTTTCAACCGTGGCTATAGCCCCAGTAAACTGTGGCTATAACCCAAAAATAAAATGTGCCTGCCCAGATTCGATCTCTGTACCTCCTCCATGTGCACCAACTACCTTTACACTACACCACAAACGCCTTTGGGTATATATAAATATATATTGTTATATATATTATTAAAAATCGTGGCTATAAAATATAAATCATGGATATAACCCTTCCCTAAATTTTTTCATGTGTTAATTTTTTCTTGTGAAATGGAAAGAGACCTGTAACCATGATTTTGAGTAACTGTGGCTATATAAAATGAAAAAAATACTCTATATCCATGGTTTTACACAAACCGTACCTATAGAACATGAAAAAATACTCTATAGCCACGGTTTTACCAAAACCATGGATACAACCCTTGGAAAAAGACCCTATAGCTGCAGTTTTCAAAAAACGTGGATATAGACCTTGGAAAAGACCTTATAGCCACGATTTACATAAAATGTGCCTATAGACAAGGTAAAATGAACCTATAGCCACAGTTTACCCAAACTATGGCTATAACTCTAAAAAAAATCCTATTTCCACAGTTTAGTGAAACCATTGCCATAGCCTTCAAAAGTATACCTTATAGCTATTGTTTTATGTAAAATCGTGGCTATATCCTTGTAATAAAATCCTATAGCCATGGTTTTCGAAAACCGTGGCTATAGGTCCATGGATATAGCCCTATTTTCTAGTAGTGTTGGGGAGATAAGTGATTTTTTTTTGGATTAAAAAGAATGGATAAATATTTATTATTATTTATCTTTTTTTTGTGAAGTTTTAGAGCATGGAATGTTACATTAGATGACATTCTTGATAAGTAACTATTAAATAAAGTGATGATTCTTGGAGGATGATTATGAATGCCTCTTCCAAGATAACTTTAAGAAATTAATTTTGAGTGGATCTTGGAATGACGAGCAATGATCATAATTAGTAAGTAATCATTTGGTATCCATGAGTTCACGAGATGATCTATGAAGGTTGGAAGAAGCTTTGATGATTTTTGTTTTGTAAGACAAGTCATGATGTAAGCATGATATGGACATAAGGATCATTTTCCAGACGAATGGTATGACCATAATCATCAATTCCAATAAGAATCATCCAAAAACCTATAAAAATCTTTAAGAACTCTATAAGAATCATCAAAAAACACATAAACAAGATTTTTGGTTCTATTTAAGCATGAATCAAGCCTTTATAAGCATTATTTCTACACTCGATAATCATTATTACATATCCCCATAAGTATTAGTCCAAGATGTTAGCATGGATCTCTTGTGCATAAGCATGATTTACTACATTGTAAACATAATTCCTTTATAGATTTTGAAAAAATGAATATTTATAAGGATCATATAGATTTAAAGATGAATCTTGGTGGTGCCACATCAGTTTTGATATAATCAATCATAGGTGACCACATGTATTATGATGTACATGAAACTATGATCAAGAGAAAAGAGGGAAGCTATATATTTCAAAGAAGGCTAGATCACGACTAAGAATAAATTATAAGGAAGAAGGAAACTTTCAAAAAATTCAAAAAGAATGTATATCATGGGGATATTAAGATTTTTGGATGAGGAATAAGAAGAAAAGAATCAAGGATCTATAATAAGAACACATGGTTAAAGGGGGGAAGGGAGTTCAAAAAGATAGATGTTACTACTATTTTTCATCTTGTATTATTTTTTATACTTTATTTAATTATAAAATTTATTCCAATTCATCCTTCATATATGTCACCCTTCATATGGATGGGTAAATCCTTGAGTGATCAGGAAAGGGAAGGCAATCTGATTCTAATTATCGAGTCTTGAACTTCAATGAATTAAAGTTATTTCTTCCATTGAATGCTGATGGTGTGTTGTAGTAGTTTATAAATTTGAATGTGATTATATTATATTTATTTCCATTTGTTATTTACTACCTTGGTTAAGGATCTACCATCTCTAGCTACTCAATTTAGCCTATATATGATGGAATAAGATAATATGAGTGGTGGAGTTCTTAGTAATCTATGACATGTGTGTAAGGGGAAGTGGTTACTCTTGTATTTCTTAGGAAGCACAAGAAATTATTGGGAATTAATTAATTAAATTTTTATTGATTTATTCTATCCCTTACACTCATAGGATGTATAATAGACTGATCATATATATATCTGTTAAGTTGAGCCTAAATATATCAATTCCACCAAGGGTGTGGTATGAAGAGATTTTGGAACTTCTCATTCATCGGTTAGTAATAATAATATCTAATAATTTAAGTATTGGGATAACTATGATATTAGAGAGATAACCCTAACCCAAAAACCATTTCATTATTTGGTTTTCAATATCCTTGCTTCATTGTTTTTTCTCAATTTTAAAATCAAACTAAAAACATCCCCTTTACTTTAACCAAAAGTGAAAACTAATTTTGGACACTCTTCTCAGGAGAAAAATTATTCTACTACTATAAAACATTTAACCTAGGAAAATAATTTCTTTTGAACACCCTATGAAAAGTTTCTTATCAGACATCAAATAGATGAAATAAACCACATGGAATGAAATTCTACTCCTTTACCCACTGACAAACCAAACATCAAGATGATTTTTTTACGGATCATTTCATCTTTGAACACCAAAGTTAGACTCTCATGGAATAATACATTTTGGATACAATAGGATTCACTACCACTACTGAGCTATTGAACTCTCAGAGAACCTATTCTTACATCACTAAAAAATAAAACAACCGATCTTGAATTATTATCTGATTTCGGTCATCCTCCAAACATCCCTATGGAGCATCAATATGAATAACATGATCCTAAATCATATATGCGTCTTAGTCTCCCAAAGGAGGACCATCTACCTACAACATTAAGGAGGACTAAAAATATAACCTCAACCACTAGCCTCTTCTTCATCAAGACGCATTATTGAAAGATCCTATATAACACTCAAAGTATCTACAAACTCTAAAAAAAATCCCTTACAAATTCCTACACAGTGCATTAAAAACTACATTTCCCTTCCCCAGGGTGTAGGAGATATCAAAGTCATAGTCTTACAAGAACTCCATACAAAATAATTTTTTCATATTTATATCTCTTTGAGAGAAATTATACCTTAAGATATTGTGATTAGTGAATATGGTAAAATTTCTCTTCGATGAGGTAATGTCACAAAAAATTTAGAGAAAAAACAAATACTACATGCTTAATATCATGGTCCACATAATTATATTCACGGGGAAGTAACTGCATGGAACCATTTGATAACACCACTCTCTGCTACATCAAAACAAAACCCATATTGATATGGGAAGCATCACCAAATACCTCAAAAAACATTCCCTCCTATAGAATTAAAATAATAATAGAATTAATAAACCTATCCTTAAGGTAGTAGAAATCTTTGTACCATTGATCTATCAATATAAAATATTGGTCATTCCTAGATAGAGATGTCAATGGATCCATGACTCAAGATAAATCAGACAAAAACCTCTGATAGTATCCCATGAGACCAAGAAAGCTATGAACCTTTGCAACATTCTTGGATACTGCCCAAGAAACCAACACCTCAATATTTTAAGGATTTACTTACCCACTATAATGAGACACCACATGCCCAAGGAAATATACCTCAATCATCTAAAACTTCCACTCAGTCAAATTCACATAAAGATGGTGGTGCTGAAAGACTTAAAAATAATCCTAATATCAACAAAATTATCCTCCTATAAACTCGAGTATATGAGTATGTTATCAATGAGAACTATAAAAAACTAATCTAGGAACTCATGGAACACATAGTTCATGAGTCCCATAAAAACAACTGGGGCATTTATGGCACTGAACAATATAACCACAAACTCAAAGTGTTCATAATATCATTTGAAAGTAGTCTTTAGTATATCCTCCTCCCTTACTCTCATCTAGTGATATCTAGACCGCTAATAAATATTTTAAAACTAGTTGGATCCATTCAACTGAACAAATAAATCATCAATACTTGGAAGAGGGTAATACTTCTTGACCACCACTTGATTTAACCACTGACAGTATATACACAACCGCAGATGACTATATAATTTCTCAGAGAACAACACAAGATCACACCCTAGTGATACAATAGGATGGATAAAGCCTTTTTTTCATCAAATCATCAAACTCTATCCTCTACTCCCATAGATTAGGCTACACTGATGAACTGAAAGTAACTTCTACCTATTTAAGGACCTTATCATCAATGATAAAAACTCAACATAATTATTCCCTTAGAAATCATCCAAAGAAACATCTAAATCCTTTCAATCCCTAAGATACAATATCAACCACAGTTATACTGCTCCCCAAATCTAACTAACAACTAGTGAAACATGATACTATGACTTGGTACAAATAAAACTAAAAGAAATATTAAGATACTCAAACCAATTCTCTATATTCTGATCAAATATTCTCCCCTCATACTTATCCAATCCTTGATGATAGAACTCATACAACATATTCCTCTAAAGATTATAATTATTTACTAGGTTAACCCTCTGATGGTCAACCAGATCATCTTGACAAACCTCGTCAATTGGAACCACACACGGATGAAAAATAGCAGCTATCTCTATAAGAATGAGAAAACACCTAATCCAAATGGGTTTTTTTATTAAGGTTCATCTAATCTAATTCATTTAATTTCCCCAAAATTACCCCATTCAATCACAAGCACAAACAATAAAGACACATGTACCTTTTCTAGGTCTTTACCCCATAAGTAACATCAATTTAATTAGGACATTCACTGATATTATGGTCTTTGTATCAGAAAATAGGGGTCCCTAAAATCTTATGTCCTTTCCAGTCTCCCCTTCTCACATCACATACTAAGTTTCACTAACACTGTTTCCCTACCAATCCATGCAATCCTCTTCAATTCCTAACTCCAAACTCCACATTAACTCTCAACTAATGCTATGATACTAAATTTTCATGACCTTACCCCATTGGGAATCTATCTTGGTTATGTATTGAAGATGATATTTTTAACACCCTGAGATTTTATGAAAGTTATTTTTTCAAATAAATTTAGTTTATTCAATTTCTTTCATTACATGAAATACTAAGTTTTAATGAACAATGATATATTATTAATATTATTATTTAAACATGACCATTACAATCGAGTCATTAAAATTATTAGAATGAATAGTAATAATCATATTTTCAAAATTAATTATAATTTTTTAGATAAATAAAATATATTGATAAATAAGTACTTAATTTTTGGTAAAGTCTTTATATTAATTGAAAATAATTTTTTTCAAAAAAACGATTTTCATTCTTTTTTATGAAAAAAATATTTTTTAGACATTTAGAAATTAATTTGAAAAAATTAAAGTCATTTTTTAATTCAACATTTAAAAATTATCTTAGAGTAAAATTTTGATAACTTTCTCAAAAGATTAATTTTTCATTGAAAAGTGAAAAAATACTAGTTTTTATTAAAAAACCATCTTTTTCATTTAAATAATTTACAAGTACAATTTTTTTAAGATTAATTTATAATTAACATTTGTACAATTATATTATTATCAATACAATTTACCGCATTGGAATCAATTTTATGTTAAATTTTGATATAAAAACATCATACACTTAAGAAAACATTTTCATTAGAAAACCACTTTTTTATCGCATCATTGGGTTTAATTTTAAATTAAATTCTAACACTTATTTGAATTTAATTTAATAAAATTAATTACATATTTTTAATCATTATAATTAATATTTTATAATTAGGTCAACTTAATTCTTGATCATAATGAATAATAAAAACTGTAAAAATTAATTACTGTGGTTAAGGTTAAAATTGGTTTACCATATGGTTAAACTAGAAAGATAAGGGTCAAAATAAACTAAATATTTTTATAATTCATATTTTATGAAATTTTTTAGACTTTATATAATATAAGGTTATATAATGATTAATTTTGGAGACTTTTGGAATGTGTAAAATATGGGTATATCTTTTTATTTTTAAAAATTCCAAGTGTGTCCTCTTTCCCACTTATAAAAGGGCACCGATTTCTTATCCTATTCACACTACAAAATCCTTTTGGTTAAGAAAATACCTACCCAAATACATTACGTAATTCCATCCCCACATACTCTAGGACTTATTTTTATTAAGAAACCCTCCTAAAATGGCTTTAGGTATAAACCATAAGAGGTTCTCCGAAGAAGAGGTATAGTTATTAACCATGCATTTTTGTTTTATTTCTTCTAAAACCCCATTAAAATAATATTCAAATATGAAGATATAATAAAATTAGTACCTACCACATACTTAGATTTTATTATGTTCATTTCCTAACCTATATCCATCTCTTATTCCATTTAATGGGAAATGAAACCGATGATCATGTGTACGACGAAGTACCACCTCATGAACAGATGTAATTCATTTTACATCAATTACTCTCATGAATAGAGATAATAATGGATTTAAAATTTATTTATACTCCTAGAATTATAATATTCTAGCTATATTATTTCTTTTCAATCCATTGAAAAATGATAATGTTGCTCATGCGTATGTGTGGACTACCACCTCTACGAAGTGATGTGATTCGTTTTTCATTTCATTTTGAGATGGATTGTAATAAGGATAAATTTAATTAATTTATATGGATTAAAAATGTTTTATTAATTGTGATATATTATTTAAATTTATTTTTTTCCCATTCTTTGAGAAAATGTAAACAATGTTCTTGCATACGTATGACCAACCATCTCCATGTGTGGTGTAATTAATTTTCTATAACTAACATTTATGGATTACTATAAATACATATATAATGAATATTTATTATATTTATATCATGGTTAAAATTATGAATATTAGTTAAACATGATAAAATTAGGAGGAACTAAAATACTAAACCAAAACATGCCTGAAAAATGAAACAATTATCACCCAAAATTTGATTTTAACAAATAATTGTTAACAAGAGGGTGAAGAAAGGTTATATGTAAACAATATATGGTATGATACATATGATTAAGGTTATGTAATATATGTATAATAAACCTATATTTATTTCTATGGTAAATATGCTATGTTCACTATTTTATTCTTTTGTGGGGTTCATATACTTCCCATGAATGTATTTTATGATTATTATCATAAAAATTTTAGGGATATATATATCCATCTAAGGTTATATATTTAATGGGTATTATGATTCAAAATATACCAATTGGTAAAGGTTTTATGTTACAATCTCATTGTTTGTTGATATTATTTATGATTATGTTTTTGATGATGAAATATTATGATACACCTCTCAATAAAATCATAAATTTTATTATACTTTAGATATTTTAGGAGAAAAAATGATTTCCTTACATTTTTCTCTCTTTAAGTACTCGAGAGGCTAAAAGAATGTTTTTAATAAAAATAAAATTTATTTCTCTCTTCGATCTAAAATATTTTTTCTTTCATGTACATGTTTTCTAAAAATTATTTGAATAATTTTTTTAATATTATCCAATGATTTTTAAAGTCATTTTTACCCATGTTTGACTTTTTAAAAACCGGTTTAAAAGTAATCTTCTTACCATTTTCCAAACACGTTGATTTTTAATTTTATTGAAAATTTTAAAGGAATATTTGTTTTAACATACAAAAAATGAATTGAATTTTCTACCATAATTAAATGAATATTCCTTTAAAAAATTTCAAGTTTATTTTCAAAGAAAATGTTTTATTTAATATTTGGGAGTTTTTTAGATTTTATATAAATTATTTGAAAGTGAAAATGGAATTTTCCTCTGGAAAGGTTCTAAGTGATCTTTACAAATAATTTTCCATCTATATGACATAATTTGATGTCACTAAATCTATACTAGGAATATGATCCAATGATACCATCCTTATTATTTATTTTTATAGTTTATGATTATGTTGAAAAGTTTTTTATAAAAACTTTTTCTTTTCCATGTGTTATGTTATGATGAAGTATTTATGAAACCCATTTAATTTTTATGGGTTATGCTATAATAAATGTTTTATGATCTTATGGTACACATTTGTATGATTTTCATGATATGATGGGTGGGACCTATATCTCCCTCCAATGAATTAGGTATATATTAATATCTCATAAGATAAAAAGGGATGGAATATGGGGTAAACCTAGTTAAGTAAGGGTCTTTGTTCACTATGATAGTATTGGGAGTGAAGCTTGACTACTATAATGGTTTGGGGAGTGAACCCATTACACTATGATAGTTTTTGAAATGAGAATTGAATACTAAGAAAATGATTTTCTATGCTCCTGTATATTCCAAAAATATATTTCATATTCCAATGTTATGTTATCATTGATCACGTTACTTGATTCCATTATGATTCATGTCTTATGGACTGCCAAGATTTATTCCATGGCTCAAGTTTATGATATATGATATGAATTGTATGGTTTTAAAATGTAATTCTCATGTTATAATACCATTAGGCCCATGTTATATTGAAATCTCCCTTGTTTAACCTTACGGAGCATCTAAGATCACCCTTTATTATGTTTCCTTTACCTAGGTTATGAATAAAGGTATTATGTATGATATGTCAAAGAAGGGTGGTAGTTATTTTGAACTTAGTGATAGATGATGTAGTTCACTTGTGAACCAGTTGTTTACGTGTCTAAGTTTCTAAATATACTATACCTATATAATTATGGAATGTATATTTATGTTATGTAATGAATATTCATCTAAAAAGATGTAATATATTTGTATGAAAAGTGTGAGTCACTTTAAGAGTGCCCCCTGAGGCCTGCCTCCAATAGGACCCAAGTTGGTGATCAGTACTAAGGGTATATAACATGAAAATGGTAGGAATTACCCTCATATATCATATGAATATAATCAAAAAATCCACCAATCACCACTATAACCTAAAATAAGTTAAAAGCCACAATAATACCTAATGCATGATACATATGATAGATACAAGTTTCAAAATAAAATACCAAGTAATACCCCTAAGCAGTGACTCTAACAATGACTCCAAGCTCTGAGCTAGTACTATCCAACATATTCTATAAACTCTCCCAATAAACATAAAAAATATTATATATATTTAGGGTTGAGAAAAAAATGTATACTCCGTAGGATAATAATCAAGACCTCTAATGAAAATATGGAAAAAGTATACTATTCCTTTAGTGAAGAAATAGTAGAACCCATAAGAAACCATTAGATCAACCATCACCAAACCTCACCAAGGCATAATAACTAAATATCACATCCAAGTATAATAAAATAATATCAAAGGATATATAAATAAGGTACCCCACAACCACTTCTCTACTGATTTGTCTCTCTCACACCCTAATGTCAAACAACCTATGCTCCCAATCCCTTCCACAACCACACCACAATGTACTATATCTCATATCATAACCATACCAGATACCAGTTCCATATCATCATCATAATCCCATATCCAAAGCCACATATCTAGTTTAGCAGGGTATGATGAACATAAAGGATTACAACCTCATTCACACCTTCTACTATGAATGACCCCCACCACATCACATAATACCAATACCCAATTGGGTCTGCAAGCACATCACATAATCCACCTATATAATAACAATTATAATCATACCAATACCCCATAGGGTATTCCAATACACTACATAATATGTTAGTATGATCATATCTACCTTGATCCATCACAAATTATACCACACCTATAAGGGAGAGCGGGGAAGAGAGAGTAGTTAGTTATCCATTCCTTCACCAACCTAGATCTTTAAGGAAAAAATATAGAACCCAGAACTTCTCGGTGTCACTAAGGATATTCAAAGTGGGTAGTGTGTATATAAAATCAAAAGATAATACCTAATATAAAATAAGAACATGGATCCCAACCCAGCAGGTTCACATCGAAATCGTACTATCACAACCCATGAAAATCACCACACAACCATCACCAAACACTACCACCACCGCTAACTATAACACCACTAATCCACCCCACCCAATTCTTATAAAAAAAACCACTACAACCAAGAATAAACTTCCATCAAGACACATCATTTAATTTTTTTTATATTTTCCATTACCAAACATATTACAGTCTATATATTGTTTAATTTCCATATTAAATAACAAACCGTTCAATCCATCACCCAAATTTATTTTAACCATTACCCATTAATTTCATGCATCATTATTTTATTTATAGCCATGATTTAATTAAATTCAAACTATACCAAGTTACACATTCATTATTACTAGTAATATTCTACTACTATTAAGAAACTACAATCCAATATCATATCCACTAACCATGCAATCATTACACAATTTTAACACCTCATAAATTCTAAGCGTAGTTTTCTTTTAATAAATTTTTATTTATTAATTTCTTTTATAATTAAAACAAATGAAAGTATAATTTAATATATAATTAGATATATTTCCTTAATTATTTTAGATTTTTTTGTAAATTAATATGGAATATAAAATATTACTTTTATTTCCCAGAAATAATAATTTTATAGTTTAATGAAAATACATTAATTTCTATATTTATTATTTAAGTAAATTTATTTTCATGTAACAAGATAAAGTATAAAATTATTTAATTAAAAGAAACTTTTTTCCCGAAAGATCATGTTTTCATATTATATGTAAATAAATACTATTTTATATGAATTCTATATGAATAATTTTTTAAGTGTTTATAAAAGCTCTTGTTGAACTTCTTATGTAATTTATAATTCATAAAGAATGTTAATTAATTTTTTTTTCTTTTGAGTTACGTATTATTCTCTATAAAAAATATTTATTAGCTTTGTTATAGATGCAATATTATTATTAGTGTAATAATATATAATTATTAAAACCCTTATTTTAGAATATTATTCTTTGGTACTTTTTTTAAAAGGTAATAAAATATGAAATAATGATGTATTTAAAATAAAAGTTACAAGAAAATAATAATAATAATAGTCAGTGATTCTTAAAAGTAATGATTTACCAGTTTCAAATATTATTATTTGTAGTTAAAATATAATAATAAATTTATTTATACCTAAGTTAATTTTTAGCTTATATTTTAGAATTTTTATAACAAAAAAATATGAGGCCATCCAAATCCATGTGCTTGGTTAGCTCAATCTCACCATGGGAGCATACTTGACCACATGATAGAACTGACACTGACCATAGGGTTGTAAAAAGGGAGTGCGTAACTTTGTAAAAGAGCCCACATGGTGCATGTATAATTCCTGATTCATTGGTTTGGTGAGTCTACCTACGTAGGCCCATGTATAAGGCCCGTTATTCATTTTTCCCTTCTAAAGTCACGATTTAGTTTATATGTGAGAATAAAGTTGTGTTTCTTTTTAATGCGGGATCAATTTTATAGATACTAATCACCATTTAAATTTTATCTTAAAATGTAGTCATTAGATAAGGTCACTACAGTCATCCGATCCTTCTTCAAGTCACCTCCTTCCTCACAATGCCTCCTTTACTCACTGTTCATGATCTAGCTGAGCCCCTTTGTTGTTCCTCCCTTATCAAGCACACCGACCAGCTGCCATTCCATCATCATGCTTCCCACTTTGATTTATCTCCTACTTTTTCACATTCTGATGCAAGGAATTAATAATATAGACCTAAGTATAGTGTTCTACAACACCATTTTTCTTCTCCCTTTCAACTAGACCGGACCATCATACCATCTTACCAGATGTTATTCCTATGACCATTGAAAGTGGATACACTTATTTCATGATCAATATTGAAAAAAGTTTGTTTAACCACAAAAATTTATTAGTGTTGTATATGGTATTTTGATTTTAAATAAAATCATTTCTTTTTCTTTCTAAAACTCTAAATACGTCGGCATGAAATAATGGTTTTAAAAAATTAGTTGAATCCTTGTAGGATGATAGGAACACTATCTAAGGTATTGAGTTATCACCCTCCAATTCTAGATTCCCTTGGAAGATATCATCCGAACCTATATATATATATAGAATTTTTCTTTCCCATGGAGAACCCCATTCTCTTGTTGGAAGAATCCAAGCCTTCCCTCTTTTCTCTCTTCTTTCCACTAGTTTGAATTCCCCATCCAAGAAGAATGAGTTTCTCCCTTTGGGTTCACCATATTTGGGTAAGGCTGTATTATATGTATATATTATTTTAAATTTTTTTCATGTTATCCACTTTAAGATTTATAATTTCCAATTTATATTTAGGGGTGTATACACATAAGTATATATTATTTCCAAATTTCAAGTTATATATACATAGATATGTTATATTCAATTTTCAAGTTCATTCATCTTAAGTTTACAATTATGTAAGGGGATATTATATTATTTTAAAAAATATATTTATTTGAAAATTAAAATTCTTTTTTTAAGTCTTATAATTATAAAAGAAACTATTCATTTTTTAATTGTAACTATGTAAGGGGACCAATTTTAAAAAAAATTATATATGTATGTAATTTTAAGTTTATATTTCTTAAACATATTTATAAGTTTTATTTTCAATTCCCATGATTATTTTATGCAATTACTTTCATACTTATGTAAGGGTGTATTGTATGTATATATTATTTTCAAAAAATCTCAAGTTATTGACCTTAAGGTTTATAATTTGTAATTTATATTTAAGGGTGTATTCGCATAAGTAAACATTATTATCAAATTTTACATTATATATACATATATATGTTATATTCTATTTTTAATTTCATTCATCTTAATTTTATAATTCTTTAAGGGGATTATCTATTTTTATCAAAATATATTTATTTTCAAAAAGGGTTATAAACTCTATTATTTTTTAAGCTATTCTACCATTAGATTTCAAAAAACCCTTGTTTTTAGTAAGGGTGTATATATATATTATATATATATATATATTATTTTTAAACTTCAAGTGTATGTTATTCAAAACATATATTCACATATTATTTTTAAACTACAAGTTTATAAATTTTAAATTATGGATGTATTTTCAATTTATATTCAAGTAATAAGATTCTATTTATTTTAAAAAACTATATACTCTATGTTTAATTTCAAAAACCCCATTCTATGTGAAGAATATATTATTTTCAAGTTTCATATTATATTATTCAAACATATATACATATATATATATTTTTGTGTGTGTGTGTGTGTATTATCCAATCTTCAAGAACATTTATTTTTAATATATTTAATTTCAGGTTTATAATTATATAAGGAAGTACATATTTATCTATATATAAATTTTCAAGTTAATATTTTCTTTAAGAATTAGATCCATGAAGGGGATTTCATTTTTTATATGTATGTATAATTTCATTTTCAAAAATTATACAACATGAGATATTTCATTTAAACCCCCTTATTTAATAAGGAAATTATTCTCAAAGTTATATAATATTTTTTATAATATGTGTATATATATGAAAGGATGGAATGTTTTAGTTAAAAATGTTATTTTTTTTAATTTTATGTGTTATATAAATGTTTTTCTTATGATTATTTTAAATAAAAAAAATTATATATTTATTATTCTATGTGAATTGAAATTTAAAATTGCAATTATTTTATGTGAAGGGTTGATAAACTTAAACCATTTATTTTATGTATAGAAGAATGAAATTATGAACTAAGTAAATGGGTTTCTAATATTCTTATTCAATGATGAGTTTTAAAATATAAAGTTTAACATTTTATGTCCTTTTCAATATTATTATGACCCATCAAAAAGGGAAACATGCTTCAAATCCCCAAGACTGCCTTCAATAGACCAGGGGCTGGAGACTAGTGCCAAGTAGGCATATCACTAACATGAGAGTAATGTTTGGGGAGTTGTGGAAAAACCCCATTTGGGATAGGTTGTGACAAATTGGTATTAGACTAGTAGGTTATACCTTAGAACTAGAGTCTATGAGATTGGTTTGGGGTAATAGTGTTAAGTGTTTTGAGTTTAGATTTTTGGCCAAGGAGTCCAGTGTTGGTGCAGCGGTCGACGTATCCATACACCAAGACTCTGATCACCATCTTTTCAATTCAGTACATGAGAACATTAGTTGTAGGGAAAATAATGGTACATGCATCATATAGGAATGTGATGTGTTTTCCATGTCCTTCTTGAGTTATCTCTCCAGATATACTCATTGACTATGGTACATCTTATTTATTTTAGGATTCCTCCATGATGTATTGCAGCTAGGATTCAACATCATGATCATGAGGATGATCCCCTCAGTGACGAGGCATCAATATAGGGAACAGTTCTTGAGATTTTACCTCTAGGTGGTGCACCAGTTATACCACCACCTGTAGAGCAGCATGTGGAACCCACATTACAAGCATATGAGGTGTGTAAAATGAGATCACTTTACGAGTTTCAGTGACATAGACCCTCACATTATAAGGTGAGCTCAACCCACAGGTAGCTAAGAACTCACTTGAGGTGGTGACCTAAGTTTTACATTTTTTCAAGAACTGGAAAATCAAATGATGGTCCTAGTAGAAAGCCTTATCCATGGATTAGTAAGGTGATGGTGGGGTTTGGTGACCAGGTCTTATGACAAGGAGACTCTAGCATTGTTATAGTTTGAGGACCTTTTCAGATAGGAGTTCTCACCCGCTATGTTTAGGGATGTACATAACTAAGATCTTTTTTATCTCCAAAAATGTAACACGATAGTAGCTGAGTATTTATAGAGGCTTACAAACCTCTACAGGTAATCGATGGATATGGTTAGTGACCAGTTCTTTAGGGCTTGGACTATTGAGAGAGGTATATATAGAGAAATTTGGACCAACGCTATCCCTCTATAAATTCCTACCTATGATGGGGTTATAGAGTTATCTTAGGTGGTAGAGAGTTTCTTGGATGAGAAGATACAACTAGTGTTTACAAGTAGTGGGAAAGTAGAAGTAGAGACCTCAGGAGTAGGGAGCCAACATCAGTCTCAGGGACCTAGGCATGAAAGAAATTTCAGGAGGAGGTTTCAGGATGGAGGATATGCGGTTCAAGGCTTACAGGGTGAGTCTAATCATCCCAGAGAGAGGTGGTGCTACTCATGTGATGATAGGGACATGTTTCATGAGATTCTACGACCCACTGTATGGCTGATAGAGAGACCATGGATGGGCCGTCAAAGTATTGGAAGCAGAAGGAGCATGTTGGTTTACAGGGTGGTGAACATGGTAGAGGAGTTGGAAGAGTAGAAGAAGATGGTATATACTTTTACTTGTTACGACCAACACCCCCATGTGGTCCACACCGGGATCAAGGAGATAGAGGAAAGGGGTGGGGATAGCTGCAGGCAATCAAATCTTATGATCCAGTGGCTTAAGGAATGATTTGAGGTATGATCTATGTCTTTTCTACATTATGTTTAGTGCTAATAGACATAGGTTCTAGTAATTACTTTCTTACCACACACCTTATACGAGAGTTAGATATTCCGTTTGAGGCCTTGGATCAACCCTTGTTCTTGGATACTCCTACCAGAGAAGACTCAATGATTACACACTTATGTCGATGGTGTGACCAGGCTCTTGGAGGTTAGAGTTTTTGTTGGTATCTCTTAGTAGCAATGATGATTCATTACACTATATTATTAAGTATGGACTAGTTATCCACATTTCATACCAATATTTACTTTTATAGGCAGATAATGTGGTGTTTCTACAGTGATGGAACAAGGTTATCCTTTTTCAGGGAAAAGGAAATATGAGAAGTATATGATGGACACATACATAGGAGGGTGTAGCTGATTACTCATTAGTTGGATAGCCTAACTGTAACATCCCAAGTAAGTAATGAATAATATATATTCTTATATATGTCTATTTATGAATTATATAGTGTTTTAGAGGCTTAAAACGAGAATAAATCCAATCTTAATCAAGGAATACACTAATATTTTTATAAGATTGTTTTACTGCCTTTTGATGGAAAACCATTTTTAAATATATATTTTGACAATTTTATAAGCTCTATTTGTCAAAATAAACTTATTATTTATGATTGGGAAATTGAAATTTACATTGGATAATTTTTTGGTATTTTTCTGACAATGTTCATTTTTTTTAATGAATAGTGAAAAATACTGCATTTTACATCAAAACTGCTTTTTCATATAATTTAATTATATGGTTAGATTATCTTATTAATTGGTTTTAAAGTTTAAATAGAATATATTTTTACCATTTAATACAATAGTGGTCATTATAATTAATTTCACTTTGGAACTGAGAAAAAACTAATGCCAAAATTTTCATAGATATTGTTTCAAAAAAACCCGCTATTTGTTTTGACAATGAGAATTATTTTTAAATTAATTATTTCAATTTTTGTGTTTGGAATTTGGAAAAATGGATTAAATATTTTGAATCAGAAGGTCCAAATTATGTAATCAGGACTCTTGTTTTTGGACTTTGTGAATAGTAATGACGATAATTATCGTTAATTATCTTGATTAATTAGTAATCGGGTAGTTAAGGATAATAAAATAATATCATAATAATAAAACATAACACCAAAATGTGTCCTAATACTACTATTTGTGTCATGTCCGACCATGGGATTCCTTGTTCCAAACTTGGGGACCCCATGGAATAACTTTTGTGTGATAATGACTTTTTATCTTTTTATTTTTTTAAAGAAAGTAAATATAACAAAGAATGTATTACCTGTGTAAAACATTTTTAATTTTGTCTACATAAATGATCTATTGGACTAAAAATATTAATTGGAAATCTAAAAAGATTTCCTACATCATATTATTTTGTTTTATAATTTTTAGACATTAAATAAATTAAATTATTTATGACATCATGGTGATGCAGCGATTACCTCATTAATAAAGGATTTAAATAAAATGAAAAGATAATGTTAAAACTAAGACTTAAACTTGTAAAATACCTATTGGATGAGTATATTTCGAACTCTTATCACCTTATCCTCGAAATAAATCAATGTGGGACCTTTAAAATCCGAAACTCATTTGAAAATAAAGTAACATTTTATACCTTTCCAAGAGTGACCCTCCTCTCCTCTTATAAAAGGCCCCCACCTCTACCTCTTTACCCACACTTCTCAAGCCATTGGCTCGGCCAATATCTGCTCATTTTGTCACTCTACATCCCTCTCTTCATCATAGAAGCCTTACCTTATGCAGAAGGCTCTTCAAGAAACCATTTTGGTTCAATCCAAGAAGAGTTACCCAATTTAAAGGTAATGTCTTCACTTGTGTTATTTTGTTTTATTTTGCTTCTCCAACCCCATAAACTCTTTTTATTCATTTATTTTGTAACAAAAACAGTATCTTCAATATAATATGATGTTTTTATAATAAGGATTCGAGCTACACTTACACACACCTACATCTAATGGTTAATGAGCATACTGTTTCCGTGGATGGAGAATTTCTGCCTCACGAAACGATGATTATTAAATATTCTTCTAACAAATTAAAAGGTGGACATTAAGATGTAAATATATTTATATATGATATATAATATGTTTATGTTTTCTTTAATCTTCTTTATTTTTCATTTATGTCATACCTTTATGGTTTCCATTATGGGTAAACGCGATATCTTCATTTTAGGAAGTGCGGACTACCGCCCCCTGAAAGTGATTTGATTCGTTAATGCCATATATAGGACGTATAAAGGATAGAGTTAACGATATTATATATGATATTATAATATAATTATAATATATGTTTATGTCATTATGATTTCATTCCATTAAATATGAAATAGAAATGAAAGTAGCGTTCATGCGTACGTACGGCTTACCGTCTCCATGAACTGTGCATTTCATTTCTTACCTCTAAATGTTATGTAATATTATAAATTCATGCATATACTGGATATATATGATATCTACATCATGAATATAATTCTAGATATAATGGATATTTTACCACATGAACAACTTGTAATTATAAAGAGTTTATTTTTGACTCAAGTACAAATGATAAACAAAATGACCATTATTAACTTAAATAATTACATAGTGTTCATGAAATGGTAATAAGTGATATAAAAGGAATAATGAACTTGAAAAAGGTTCTCAAGCAAGTATAAATTAACTCAAGTTTATTATTCAGGAGGTTAAATAACGATCGAGTCAAGTCGGACCCGAGGTAAGGGACTTCATCTCAATCTCCTTTCATTGAGGCATATTTTGTTTAATACACAACTTTCTTTTATACGGTGTATAAACACCTTTGAATTTTACGTTTATTCAAAAGGAATATTTTTATATGAAGCGTTTACTAAATTACAAAAGGGAATGTTTTTTTTGTCGTACGTATACGACGAAAATGACTTCTGACCGTGATCCCAGGTTCACTTCTATCTTTTGGAAAGGCCTTCAGAAGTCGTTGGGTACTGAATTAAATTTTAGTACAGCTTTTCATCCTCAATCAGATGGGTAGTCAGAATGAAAAATTCAGACTTTGGAGGATATGCTACGTGCCTGTTCGATGGATTATCAGGGAGGTTGAGACCAATATCTTTCTTTGGTTGAGTTTTCTTATAATAACAGTTTTCATTCCAGTATACAAATGGCACCATTTGAGGCATTATATGGGAAGCAGTGTCGAACTCTAGATTTTTGGGATGAAGTGGGTGAAAGGAAGTTGATGGGACCGTAATTGGTAGAAGAGTTGGAAGAAAAAGTTCAGCTGATACAGAAACACATGAAAATAGCTCAGAGCAGACATAAGAGTTATGCGGGAAACATGGGGAAGGATCTCTCTTTTGAGGTAGGTGATCATGTTTTTCTCAAAGTTTCACCATGGAAAAGTCTGATGCGATTTGGTAAGAAAGGAAAGATGAGTCCAAGGTTCATTGGACCATATGAAATTCTGGAGAGAGTTGGATCAGTTGCATACCGAGTGGCTTTACCTCCGAGTTTATCTCAGGTACACAATGTTTTTCATGTTTCAATGTTAAGGAAGTACATGCCAGATCCATCTCATGTTTTGAGTCCAAAGGTAGTTCAGCTGGAAGAGAATTTATCTTATGAGGAACAACCAATCCAGATTCTTGACCACAGGGAGAAAGTGTTGCGGAATAAGGTGATTCATCAAGTAAAGTTTTTGTGTAAAAAACACATGAGTGAAGAGGCAACATGGGAATCTGAAAATGCAATGAAGGATAAATACCGCCACTTATTCGATAAGTAAATATATTGCGGGGAAGAAATTTTCTAAATGGGGGAAGGATGTAACATCCCAAGTAGGTAATGAATAATATATATTCTTATCTATGTATATTTATGAATTAGATAGTGTTTTAGAGGCTTAAAACGAGAATAAATCCAATCTTAAGCATGGAATACACTAATATTTTTAAAAGATTGTTTTACTGTCTTTTGATGGAAAACCATTTTTAAATCCATATTTTGACAATTTTAAAAGCTCTATTTGTCAAAATAAACTTATTATTTATGATTGGGATATTGAAATTTACATTGGATAACTTTTTGGTATTTTTCTGACAATGTTCATTTTTTTAATGAATAGTGAAAACTACTGTATTTTACATCAAAAATGATTTTTCATATAATTTAATTATATGGTTAGATTATATTTTAAATTGGTTTTAAAGTTTAAATAGAATATATTTTTACCATTTAATTTAATAGCATTCATTAGAATTAATTTCACTTTGGAATTGGGCATAAACTAATGCCAAACTTTTCATAGATATTGTTTAAAAAAACCCGCTATTTGTTTTGACAACGTGAATTATTTTTAAATTAATTATTGCAATTTCTGTGTTTGGAATTTGGTAAAATTTATTACATATTTGGAATCAGAAGGTTCAAATTATTTAATCAAGACTCTTTTGTTTTTGGACTTTGTGAATAGTAACGATGGTAATTATCGTTAATTATCTTGATTAATTAGTAATCGGGTAGTTAAGGATAATAAAATAATATCATAATAATATAAAATGACACAAAAATGTGTCCTAATACTACTGTTTGTGTCATGGCCGACCATGGGATGCCTTGTTCCAAACTTGGGGACCCCATGGAATCACTTTTGTGTGATAATGACTTTTTATCTTTTTATTTTTTTAAAGAAAGTAAATATAACAAAGAATGTATCACCTGAGTAAAACATTTTTAATTTCTTCTAAATAAATTATCTCTTGGACTATAAATAGTCATTGGAAAGATAAAAATATTTCCTATATCAAAGTATTTTTTTTATAATTTTTAGACATTAAATAAATTAAATTATTTATGACATCATGGTGATGCAGCGATTACCTCATTAATAAAGGATTTAAATAAAATGAAAAGATAATGTTAAAACTAAGACTTACACTTGTAAAAGACCTATTGGATGAGTATATTTCTAACTCTTATCACCTTATCCTAGAAATACATCAATGTGGGACCTTTAAAATCCGAAACTCATTTGAAAATAAAGTAACATTTTATACCTTTCCAAGAGTGCCCCTCCTCTCCTCTTATAAAAGGCCCCCACCGATACCTCCTTAACCACACTTCTCAAGCCATTGGCTCGGCCAAGATCTGCTCATTTTATCTCTCCAAATACCTCTATTCATCCTAGAAGCCTTACCTTAGGCAGAAATCTCTTCAAGAAACCATTTTTGTTCAAACCAAGAAGAATTACCCGATTTAAAGGTAATGTCTTCACTTGTGTTATTTTGTTTTATTTTGCTTCTCCAACCCCCTAAACTCTTTTTATTCATTTATTTTGTAACAACACCAGTATCTTAAATATACTAGGATGTTGTTATAATAAGTATTTGAGCTACACTTACACACACCTACATCTAATGGTTAATGAGCATACTGTTTCCGTGGATGGCGAATTTATGCCTCACGAAACGATGATTGTTCAATATTCTTCTAACACCTCAAAGGTTTCCATTAAGATGTCACTATATTTATATATGATATATAATATGTTTATGATTTCCTTAATCTTATGTATTTTTAATTTATTTCATACCTTTATGGTTTCCATTATGGGTAAATGCGATATCTTCATTTTAGGAAGTGCGGACTACCGCCCCCTCAAAGTGATTTGATTCATTAATGCCATAATATGGGATGTATAAATGATAGAGTTAATGATATTATATATGATATTATACTGTAATTATAATATATCTTTATTTAATTATGATTTAATTCCATTAAACACAAAATATAAATGAAAGTAGCGTTCATGCGTACGTACGACTTACTGTCTTCATGAACGGTGCATTTCATTTATTACCTCTAAATGTTATGTAATATTATAAATGCATGAATATAATGGATATATATGATATATATGATATCCACATCATGAATATAATTCTGGATATAATGGATATTTTACCACATGAACAACTTGTAATTATAAAGAGTTTATTTTTGACTCAAGTACCAATGATCAACAAAACGACCATTATTAACTTAAATAATTACATAGTGTTCATGACATGGTAATAAGTGATATAAAAGGAATAATGAACTTGAAAAAGGTTCTCAAGAAAGTAGAAATTAACTCAAGTTTATTGTTCAGGAGGTTAAAGAACGATCGAGTAAAGTCGGACCCGAGGTAAGGGACTTCGTCTCAATCTCCTTTCATTGAGGTATAATTTGTTTTATACACAACTTTCTTTTATACAGTGTATAAACCCCTTTGACTTTTACGTTTATTCAAAAGGAATATTTTTATATGAAGCGTTTATTAAACGAAAAAAGGGAATGTTTTTTTGTCGTACGTATGCGGCGACAAATACTTCTCCACCGCTATGACCATTATTTGAGTTTCGGCTTCCTCTACAAGCCATAACTTTTTTTGAATGAAAAATAAATACCATGTTTTACTTTTCTTTTATTTTGATATTGAAAATGGTTTTCATAATGTTTTTATATCAATGTGTTGTATTGATATATTGTGATTGAAAAGTGGAAATGTTATGTTTCCTTTATGCATGTTTTATGTGATACGATTATGTTATAGTTCTTGGGAATTGTTATGAAGACGGGTGGTTCCGTGATAAACTAAGGGCAGGTGAGCTTGATATAGCTCTCCAATGCATTGGGAAATGTGAAGGAGTTAGACGTTAAGGTTTTTCTGAACAGATTTAGGGAATATACTATGATGGGTATTCCAAACGTAACCATGAGGGTTACTCCCTACGTAAGAATGTTATGAATGCCTCAAGTTACCTTTATGTCTTATTATTTCTATGATTTATTCATGATTTGACGAGGTATGTTAAAGTGATTATGTTTTATGAGTAAAGTATGATTTCATACATGGACTAATGTTTTCATTTCGTACTTTTATATCCCTTATTGATCTTTTTATGCTCATCCCATGTTTTTGAAATGTTTTTCACAGGTGAAGGGAAAGGTACATGATGTGATGATAGTGTCAAGGAAGTGTCAAGAAAGAATCCATGTTTTATTTTAAATATGTTTCCGTTGATGGGAAAAATGAGTACTATCTTTTATTTAACCACTTTGTTTAAATGTAGAATGTAATGCATGTTTTATGATCTAATTCTCTAAAACTCTACACCTGAAAAGATCCTCAACGTGTATTCTTGAATTAACTCAAGATTAAGTAATGTTTAAGGCTGGGGCCTTATAGTTGGTATAAGAGGTCGTTTTAGATAACTTTAGGAGTTAGAATTATATTAAATGATTATCCAAAAATATTTTTTTATGGTCAAATTGAAATGATATAGCATTTGAATATTACCATGTTGCTTCATCTAAGACATGTTTGTTCAGAATGGTTTTCCGCAGAGGAAACATGGAAGCAGTTCTAGGAAGGCATACAGAAGGAAATGACCTTCCGAATCAGCATCCTGAGATGTTCTGAATTGGAACTGAACATTTTGTTACAGTAATGGTGCATTTGACTCAAGTGATAAATGGTGGTGGTATCCATGCACGAGATCATCTCGATCAACTGCAGAGGAACACGTCAGTGGTGGAACATTTCATGAGGCAACATCACCCATCATTAAGAGGATCATCTAACCCTGTGCTAGCTGAAGCGTGGATTAAAGCACTGGAGAAGATTTTCGATGTAATGGGGTGTTCAGAAAATCAAAAGGTTAGTATTTCAATTTACTGTTAGGAGGGTGAAGCATATCAGTGGTGGTTGATGGTTAAAAATATCAGGGACACTGATGAGATTGATGCTCTCGACTGGGATGAATTCAAAGGTATGTTTCTTGAGAAGTATTTTCCTAAGGCTGTTCGACTTTGGATGGAAAAACAATTCTTGGAATCGAGGCAAGAGGACGACTCAGTGGATGATTATGAAGAGAGGTTCACTCGATTGGAAAGGTATGCTCTAAATTTTATTTGAGACCTTGATAGTAAAATCAATCGTTTTTACTCAGGATTAAATCCAAAATATCGAAGGGCTTTGTCTTATCGTGAGTTCAAAAGTTATGAAAATATTGTTCGATGTGCTGATAAGGTGGAAATAGAGTTTTCTGATGATCAAGTGTTCTATAACAACCTACAGAAGAAGAGACTGAGGTGGCAGGAGAAAGGGAAGAATTCTTCAAAAAGGTCTGATGGTAAGAAAACTAAGTTTCCAGTTTGTGATAAATGTGGTAAAAGGCATGCTGGGGAATGTCTTCTGAATTCTGGAAAGTGCTACTGATGTGGTAAGATGTGACATAAGGCTCATGATTGCACTAAAAAAGATCAGGGTGATGGTAAGAACAAATTTTATTTACAGTTAGTGAAATGTTTTAAGTGCAATGAGATGGGTCACTATGCAAACGAGTGTCCAACAAAGAGCTCGAGTGATGGGAAGCAGTTAGACTACAAGCAGAAAGGGGTGGTGAAATCCTTTTCAACTACTTCAGCAAATGTTGGGCCATCAAATGAAGTGGTATCAGGTACTTTGTTTGTTTTTTCAGATTATGCCAGTGTGTTTTTTGATTCGGGGTCTACACATTCTTTCATCTCTGAAAACTTTTCTAGTAAAATGGGAATACCATCTCAAGAAATGACTCATGAACTTGTGGTAAAAAAACCTGGGGGAAATGTTGAGGCAAAAAGAATTTATAAGAATATTCCTATCCTTATCCGTGGAAAGAACCTACTTGCAAAACTTATTGTTTTACCTCTAGTAGAGTTTGATGTTATCCTGGGTATGGATTGTCTCTCTATTTACCATGCTAAGATTGACTGTAGAGCTAAAGAAGTTTCTTTTTAGAAATAATTTCATTTTGTGTACAAGAATGAACGCTTACTGTTGATAACATATCAAGAGGCCGAGAAACTTGTAAAATATGGAAATAAATGTTACCTTGCACATATTATTGAAAACAAGGGAACTGTTTAGATTAATGATGTGCCAATGGTAAATGAGTATCCTGATGTTTTTCCTGATGAGTTTCCTGGAATAATACAAGATCAGGAAGTTGAGTTTACTGTTGACTTAGTTCCTGATGTTAAGCCAATTTCAAAACCACCTTATCGAATGGCTCAAATTGAACTTTTAGAGTTGAAGGAGCAATTGAAAGATTTATTAGAGAAAGGTTTCATTTGACCTAGCACATCACCATGGGGTGATCCTGTTTTATTTGTTAAAAATAAAGATGGTTCAATGAGACTTTGTATTGATTATAGAGCCTTGAATAACATCACTGTTAAGAACAAATATCCTTTGCCTCATATCGATGATTTGTTTGATCAGCTCCAGGGAGCTCAGTATTTTTCAAAGATTGACCTGAGATCGGGGTACCATCTGTTGAAAGTAAAGGAATCAGATATTCCAAAGACTGCGTTTCATACAAGATATGGCCATTATTAATTTGTATTAATGCCTTTTGGGATAACCAATGCACCTACTATATTCATGGACCTTATGAATAGAATTTTCCATGAGTTCTTGGATAAGTTTGTGGTTGTTTTCATTGATGATATTTTGGTGTTTTCTAAAAGTAAAGAGGAGCATGAAAGACATTTAAGGGTTATTTTTCAAACCTTAAAAGAAAAGAAATTGTATGTGAAATTCAGCAAGTGTGAGTTTTGGTTGAAAAAAATTTCTTTTCTTGGTCACATTGTTTCTAAACATGGGATAACTGCTGATCCTGCAAAAAGAAAGGTTGTTGAAGAATGGACAAGACCCACAAATGTAACCGAGATTCGTAGTTTCCTTGGTTTGGAAGGCTATTACCGAAGGTTTGTTAGAAATTTTTCACGGTTATCTAGTCCAATGACTAAGATAACTCGAAAGGGTGTTAAGTTTATCTAGACAAAAGAATGTGATGATTGTTTTCAGGAACTGAAAAGAAGATTGGTGAATGCTCCTATTTTGGTACTACCTTCCAGGAATGGTGAGTTTGTTATCTATAGTGATGCTTCATTGAAAGGACTTGGTTGCATCCTGATGCAGAATGATCAGGTAATTGATTATGCTTCACGATATTTGAAAACTCATGAGGTAAATTACCCTACACATGATTTGGAATTAGCTGCTGTTGTTTTCGCTTTAAAAATTTGGAGGCATAATTTGTATGGAGTAAAGTGTGAAATATATACCGAGAAAAAAAGTTTAAAGTATATATTCACTTAGAAATAATTGAACATGAGACAAAGGATATGGCTAGAAATAATCAAGGATTATGATTGTACAATTCATTACCATCCAGGAAAAGCAAATAAAGTGGCTGATGCTTTGAGTCGAAAAAGTAATGATTCGTTAACAATGTTGTGTTTGGAACATGATCCTTTGGTTAAGGATTTGATGAACTTTGGAATAGAAGTTGTTGGTGCAGGATGTTCTTCTGTTTTGTTTCAGGTATCAGTGAAATCTTCTCTATCATACAGAATTAAGCAAGCACAGAAGCAAGACAATGAGTTGCAAAAAAAGGTAGAGATGGTTCAGAAAGGTAAGTTTCCTGAATTAAACATTGATAATGATTGTGTTTTTAGATTTGGGAAGAGATTGTGTGTGCCTTGTGATTCACAGTTGAAGAGAGAGTTGTTATGTGAAGCTCATAGTTCTCCGTTTTCAGTTCATCCGGGCAGTACTAAGATGTATAGAGATATTCCTGAGAATTACTGGTGGGACGGAATGAAAAGGGATATTGCTGATTTTAATGTGAAGTGTTTGATTTTTCAACAGGCTAAAACAGAGTGGTAGTTACTAAAAGGGATTCTTCAGCCTTTACCAGTGACAGAGTGGAAATGGGAGAATATATCCATGGACTTCATTGCGGGATTACTGAAGACACCTCGAGGTAATAATGCAATCTGGGTTATTGTTGATCGCTTGGCTAAATCTGCTCATTTCCTTTCTATATGAGATACTTTTTCCCTTGATCAACTTTCCCGTTTGTATCTTAAATAGATAGTAAGGTTACATGGAGTTCCTCTCTCAATTGTATCTGACCGTGATCCCAGGTTCACTTCTATCTTTTGGAAAGGCCTTCAGAAGTCGTTGGGTACTGAATTAAATTTTAGTACAGCCTTTCATCCTCAATCAGATGGGCAGTCAGAATGAAAAATTCAGACTTTGGAGGATATGCTACGTGCTTGTTCAATGGATTATCAGGGAAGTTGGGACCAACATCTTTCTTTGGATGAGTTTTCTTATAATAACAGTTTTCATTCCAGTATACAGATGACACCATTTGAGGCATTATATGGGAAGCGGTGTCGAACTCTAGCTTTTTGGGATGAAGTGGGTGAAAGGAAGTTGATGGGACCGTAATTGGTAGAAGAGTGGGAAGAAAAAGTTTAGCTGATACAGAAACACATGAAAATAGCTCAGAGCAGGCAGAAGAGTTATGCGGAAAACATGAGGAAGGATCTCTCTTTTGAGGTAGGTGATCATGTTTTTCTCAAAGTTTCACCATGGAAAAGTGTGATGCGATTTGGTAAGAAAGGAAAGATGAGTCCAAGGTTCATTGGACCATATGAAATTCTGGAGAGTGTTGGATCAGTTGCATACCGAGTGGATTTACCTCCGAGTTTATCTTAGGTACACAATGTTTTTCATGTTTCAATGTTAAGGAAGTACATGCCAGATCAATCTCATGTTTTGAGTCCAGAGGTAGTTCAGCTGGAAGAGAATTTATCTTATGAGGAATAACCGGTCCAGATTCTTGACCACAGGGAGAAAGTGTTGCGGAATAAGGTGATTCATCAAGTAAAGTTTTTTTGGAAAAACCACATGAGTGAAGAGGCAACATGGGAATCTGAAAATGCAATGAAGGATAAATACCCCCACTTATTCGATAAGTAAATAAATTGCGGGGAAGAAATTTTCTAAAGGGGGAAGGATGTAATATACCAAGTAAGTAATGAATAATACATATTCTTATCTATGTATATTTATGAATTAGATAGTGTTTTAGAGGCTTAAAATGAGAATACATCCAATCTTAAGCATGAATACACTAATATTTTTAAAAGATTGTTTTACTGCCTTTTGATGGAAAACCATTTTTAAATCTATCTTTTGAGAATTTTATAATCTCTATTTGTCAAAATAAACTTATTATTTATGATTGGGACATTGAAATTTACATTGGACAATTTTTTTGGTATTTTTATGACAATGTTCATTTTTTTAATGAATAGTGAAAACTACTGCATTTTACATCAAAACTGCTTTTTCATATAATTTAATTATATGGTTAGATTATCTTTTTAATTGGTTTTAAAGTGTAAATAGAATATATTTTTACAATTTAATACAATATTGGTCATTATAATTAATTTCAATTTGGAATGGGGCAAAAACCAATGCCAAACTTTTCATAGATATTGTTTCAAAAAAACCCGCTATTTGTTTTGACAACGGGAATTATTTTTAAATTAATTATTTCAATTTATGTGTTTGGAATTTGGTAAAATGGATTACATATTTGGAATCATAAGGTCCAAATTATAAAATCAGGACTCTTTTTTTTGGACTTTGTGAATAGTAACGACGATAATTATCGTTAATTATCTTGATTAATTAGTAATCTGGTAGTTAAAGATAATAAAATAATATCATAATAATAAAAAATTACACCAAAATGTGTCCTAATACTACTGGTTGTTTCATGGCCGACCATGGGATGCCTGGTTCCAAACTTGGGGACCCCATGGAATAACTTTTGTGTGATAATGACTTTTTATCTTTTTATTTTTTTAAAGAAAGTAAATATAACAAAGAATGTATCACCTGTGTAAAACATTTTTAATTTTGTCTACATAAATGATATCTTGGACTATAAATATTCATTGGAAATCTAAAAATATTTTCTACATCATAGTATTTTGTTTTATAATTTTTAGACATTAAATAAATTAAATTATTTATGACATCATGGTGATGTAGCGATTACCTCATTAATAAAGGATTTAAATAAAATGAAAAGATAATGTTAAAACTAAGACTTAAACTTGTCAAAGACCTATTGGATGAGTATATTTCGAACTATTGTCACCTTATCCTCAAAATACATCAATGTGGGACCTTTAAAATACGAAACTCATTTGAAAATAAAGTAAGATTTTATACCTTTCCAAGAGTGCCTCTCCTCTCCTCTTATAAAAGGCCCCCACCCCTACCTCCTTACCCACAATTATCAAGCCATTGGCTCGGCCAAGATATGGTCATTTTATCTCTCCACATCCCTCTCTTAATCATATAAGCCTTAACTTAGGCATAAGGCTCTTCAAGAAACCATTTTGGTTCAATCCAAGAAGAGTTACCCGATTTAAAGGTAATGTCTTCACTTGTGTTCTTTTGTTTTATTTTGCTTCTCCAATCCCATAAACTATTTTTATTCATTTATTTTGTAACAACAACAGTATATTCAATATACTAGGATTTTGTTATAAGAAGGATTCTAGATACACTTACACACACCTACATCTAATGGTTAATGAGCATACTATTTCCGTGGATGGAGAATTTCTGCCTCACGAAACGATGATTGTTCAATATTCTTCTAACACCTTCAAAGGTGGACATTAAGATGTCACTATATTTATATATGATATATAATATGTTTATGTTTTCCTTAAGATTTTTTATTTTTCATTTATGTCATACCTTTATGGTTTCCATTATGGGTAAACGCGATATCTTCATTTTAGGAAGTGCGGACTACCGCCCCCTCAAAGTGATTTGATTCGTTAATTCCATATGTGGGACGTATAAAGGATAGAGTTAATGATATTATATATGATATTATACTGGAATTATAATATATCTTTATGTCATTATTATTTCATTCCATTAAATAAGAAATAGCAATGAAAGTAGCGTTCATGCGTACGTACGACTTACCGTCTCCATGAACGGTCCTCTAAATGTTATGTAATATTATAAATGCATGAATATACTGGATTTATATGATATATATGATATCTAAATCATGAATATAATTCTTTATATAATGGATATTTTACCACATGCACAACTTGTAATTATAAAGGGTTTATTTTTGACTCAAGTACCAATGATCAACAAAACGACCATTATTAACTTAAATAATTACATAGTGTTCATGACATGGTAATAAGTGATATAAAATGAATAATTAACTTTAAAAAGGTTCTCAAGCAAGTAGAAATTAACTCAAGTTTATTATTCAGGAGGTTAAAGAATGATCGAGTCAAGTCGGACCCGAGGTAAGGGACTTCGTCTCAACCTCCTTTCATTGAGGCATATTTTGTTTTATACACAACTTTCTTTTATACGGTGTATAAAACCCTTTGAATTTTATGTTTATTCAAAAGGAATATTTTTTATATGAAGAGTTTACTAAACGAAAAAAGGGAATGTTTTTTTTGTCGTACGTATGCGGCGACAACGACTTCTCCGCCGCTATGACCATTATTTGAGTTTCGACTTCCTCTACAAGCCATAACTTTTTTTGAATGAAAAATAAATACCATGTTTTACTTTTCTTTTATTTTTGTATTGAAAATGGTTTTCATAATGTTTTTATATCAATGTTTTGTATTGATATCTTGTGATTGAAAAGTGGAAATGTTATGTTTCCTTTATGCATGTTTTATGTGATACGATTATGTTATGGTTCTTGGGAATTGTTATGAAGACGGGTGGTTCCATGATAAACTAAGGGCGGGTGAGCCCGATATAGCTCTCCAATGCATTGGGAAATGCGAAGGAGTTAAATGTTAAGGTTTCTCCGAAGAGATTTAGGGAATATACTGTGATGGGTATTCCAAACGTAACCATGAGGGTTACTCCCTACGTAAGAATGTTATGAATGCCTAAAATTACCTTTATGTCTTATGATTTCTATGATTTATTCAGGATTTGATGAGGTATGTTAAAGTGATTATGTTTTATGAGTAAAGTATGATTTCATACATGGACTAATGTTTTCATTTCGTACTTTTATATCCCTTACTGAGCTTTTTATGCTCATCCCAAGTTTTTGAAATGTTTTTCATAGGTCAAGGGAAAGGTACATGATGTGATGATAGTGTCAAGGAAGTGTCAAGAAATAATCCATGTTTTATTTTAAATATGTTTCCGTTGATGGGAAAAATGAGTACTATCTTTTATGTAACCACTTTGTTTAAATGTGGAATGTAATGCATATTTTATGATCTAATTCTCTAAAACTCTAAACCTGAAAAGTTCCTCAACATGTATTCTTGAAGTAACTCAAGATTAAGTAATGTTTAAGGCTGGGTCCTTATACTAACCCTTGTTGCGGTGGATATTTTGAGTTCTTAATTTCTTACAGTGGTGGTGGAGTATGATGATGTATTTCACAAGGATGTTCCAGGTTTACCTCCCCACCAATAGATAGACTTTTGCATTGATCTACACCCTAGTATGACACCAATATATATTCTATCATATTAGATGGATCTTGAAGATCTTTTCAAGATGAGGGTGTATTTGGAATACTTTTAGAGGAAGGGATTTGATAGACCAAGTGTTTCACCCTAGGAATCCCCAATGATGTTCGTCAAGAATGCGGAAGGGATCTTTAGGTTATGTGTGGACTACCAGTGCTTGAATAAGGTGACCATGAAGAATAAGTATCTACTACCAAGGATCGATGAACACTTTGATCAGTTGATAGGGGAATGATGGTTCTCAATGGGTAACCTCATGTCAAGATATCATTAGCTATGAGTATAGGGTGAGGATATTCCAAAGACAACATTTCAATGTCGTCATGGTCACTATGAGTACTCGGTGATGCCCTTCAACATAAAGAATGCCCCAAAAATGTTCATGGGACTCATGAACCAGATCTTTCATCCTTTATTAGAATAGTTAGTGGTAGTCTTCATTGTCGATATACTTGTATACTCGACATCCAAGGAGGAGCTTGTGAGATACTTTTGGATGGTTTTGGACGTACTATGAGAGCACCATATTTAAGAAAAGATTTCAAAGTGCTAGGTTTGGATTCAGGAGGACCACTATATGGGGAATATTATCTCAGTGGATGGAGTGGTAGTGGACCCATCCAAGGTTGGGGTATTTCTAGCTTGGGATCCCCCTAATAGTGTGATGAAGGTGTGGAGATTCCTTGGTTTGGTATGATATTATCAGATATTCATACCCGATTTCTCTAGAATATCGTCACACATGATAGCTTTGACCTAAAAGGGGAAACCTTTCTTGTAGAAATTGAGGTGATATTAGGATTTTCAACCATTGATGTAGAGTTTGATGAGCGATTCCATCTTGAGATCTCTATAGGAGGGTGTCGAAGATGTAGCGTTATGCAATGCGTTAGGAACCATACTTGGTTGTGTTCTGATGTATAGTTAAGCAGTGATTTCCTATGGTTCATGTCATTTGATACCATGTGAGAAGAACTATGAAACCCAATATCTTGAGTTAGCAGTGGTATATTTCTCACAAAATATGTTGTGACACTACTTTATGGGAAAGTGGTTTGTTATCTATTATGATCACAAGAGAATCAATTATATCTTCTCTTATAAGGATCTTAACATGAGATAGTGGTGATGGCTAGAGTTACTCCATGATTATGACTTAAATTTTTATATACTCTTGGGAAGGAAAATGTGGTATCAGATGATCTTAGCAGAAGATATTTTTCATAGTTACTGAATAAGTCATCAATGGGATTTCCTCATTGTAGTTATCTTTAGTGGATGTATATGAAGCATCTTACCTCTATTTTATGGTTTTCACCCCTCCAATCTTGTAGTGAGTTAGGGAGTAATAACTTAGGTATACTGACTATGAGACCCTAAATACTCAGATATCCACTGGACATGATCTTGATTGTTTTTATAAAGGTGGGATCATGTCATTATTTTTAGAGGATGAATGATGGTACAAGTGACATTTTAGAGGAGTGTTTGAGAGAGTTTCATAAATCTTATTTGGTGGTACATCCAGGTGTATAAAAAATGCACCAGGACCTCTGATGTTAGTTTTGGTAGCCAGGGATGAATAAGGTAGTTGTAGATTATGTTTCTCAATGCCTTACTTGTCCACAAGTGAAGGCTGAGCACCAATTTCCCATGGGTTTACCTCAACCCCTTACAGTTCCAGAGTGGAAGTGGGATGATATATCAATGGAATTCATGATAGGATTACCAAGAACTTATGGGGCACATGATTCTATATGGGTGATTATAGACTGACTTAGCAATTTGGACCACTTCTTAACAATTCGGGAGTAGAGTTCAGTAGAGGGATTGAGATGCCTCTATGTGTTGGAGATAGTCTGACTCTAGGAGTTCCATCGATGATCATTTCTAACTATGATAATCGCTTCACATTCTGGTTATATAAGGTATTGAAAGAGGATTTTAAGACTTTATTACTCTTGAGCAAAATGTTTTACCCCCAAACTGATGACTATATAGATAAAACCATCCAGGTTCAGGATGACTTGTTGTGAGATTACATGTTGGACTTTGGTAGTAGTTGATAGGATTACCTACCACTGGTGGAATTTTCATACAAAAAATGCTACCATTACACCATCACTATAGAACCATTCGAGGGTTTGTATAGGTTAACCTACATGCCATAACTTTTCTAGACTGAACTAAGAGAGTCGACACTCATGGGACCAAAGTAGGTGCGGGAAACTATCGAGAAGGTTCAGATCATCCAAGAGTGGATGAAGACTGCACAGAGCCATCATAAATATTATGCCCACAGATGATGGAGGCCTTTGGAGTTCAAGGAAGGAGACCATGTGTTCCCATGAGTTTCACCTATATGGGGATTACATATATTTTGTTGGGTTGGTATACTATCATTGGGATTCATTTCCCCTTTCTAGATACTATATAGATTTGGTGAGGTGGCATACCTCTTTTCTCTACCTCTTCAGTTAGACTGGGTACACAACATCTTCCACATGTCACAACTAGGGAGGTACATACATGAACCATCACACGTTATTGACTAGGGTGATCTAGACATCGAGGATGATGGTAGCTTTGTTGAGTAACTGTTAGAAATCAAGGATCGGTATGAGAGGATATTTTATGGGTGATCAATTCCTTTAGTGCATGTTCGAGAACAACATAGGAATATCCAAGAGAGAACATGAGAGTGAGAGGTTCAGATCCATGATCAGTACCCAAATCTATTTGAGGAGCCACTGTTTTGGCTTTTTAGGATATAAATACCCAAGTTGGGGAGAATGTAATGACTCATATTTTCCACATATTATTTTTGGATATTGTATAGATCATTTTCAAGACAAGGAACTGAGACAATGTGTGATTCTGAGGCTCAGTATACCCAGAAAAATTATTCGAAATATATTAAATGTATTTAATATCATGCAGATGAAATTTTCCTAAATAAGTGGAATAACTTATAAAGAGGGGCCCATATCATAAATTATATGGCGCTGTTGAGTTCAAAGAGTGGGTTTTACCATAGGTGTGTCATAACCTTATTCGATATAGGGAGTTTTTAAAAAACCCATCATGGGCATGGAAATGAATAAAATATTAAATAAATTATTTTATTTCTATTTTTTGACGCAGTGACTGGTGTGTCTTTAAGTAGACTACTATTGAAAAATCCTAGGTTTATTCACATAACCCTAGAGCTGTTGGAGATCCATTGGAGAGAAAATACAAGGATCTCTCTTAGCTGAATGATGAACAAATCATGGATTGATGATAGATGCACAACAAAATCAAATGATCTCACCAATGGTTATGACACCACATCGTTCTTCATCAGAGATTGATCTGAATCATGGTAGGATATTTTTTTATTTGATTCTTTCCCCATTCATATTTTTATGGAAAATGTGAATCAATCAACCAACAGATTGATTCAAGAATCGATCATATTATGGGATGAATTTATTTATAGGAATTTTATTTTTAGAATTGATTTTTAATTATTTATTCTTCATTTTTATCCTAAAAGAGAAAGATCGATGCCAACATGATCATTAGCTGTGGTTTTTCTCTCAAATTTGTTTTTTTTATTTTCTCCCCTGATTCTTCTTTCATCACAGGCATTCTTCTTTTGTCCCATTGTTCGATATATCCTAATGAATTGATCATTTTACACTCATTTCTTGGAGAAATTATATGATATCATTGATCTAGATCAACACAAAATGAATGTGGTGCGATAATGGGAGTGATTATGCATCAGACATCTTTGGATACCCGATTTCACGTTATTTAGTGTGCAAGAAAGAATGATGTATTAATCAAAATTTTCAAGAAGATCAAAGGGACATAACTTTCTATTTGATGATGGCGAGGCTTGGGTGAGATGATTCCCTGATTTTTCCCAGCAAGGGAGTCACCAGATCTAAGTTCGAAAGCACCAAAATGAGCACAGATTCTAGATATGAAAATTTAGAAAATTACATATTACATGGCATGTAAGAAAAATCTATACGCTATATGGTCCCCCTGTATGGAGTCTAGGGTTTTAGGAGATATTTAAATATCACATGGCATGTGACTATGTCAAAAGGAATGTGACCTTTACCCAATAACTCATCATGTACCTTGGAGGGTACACATACATGGGTTAGAGTACGTGGGTTGGAGAACATCATGTACTCCCCTAAACAGACATGGAATGAAAAATTACCTAGGATAATCCATGTACTGGTACATGGGTAGAGTACACGGGAAGCCAACACACCATGTACTTCTACATAGACACAGACATGACTTGAGACATAGGCCGTTTACACAGGTTGGACCCAAGGTCAAGGTACATAGTGCATGGACACTTCTACATGCCGTGTAATTTATAAAACATGTATTGGATCCCTTTTCCTCTATATCTTGGAAAATTTTCATTTGGGTGAATCCCCCATATACATTCCCTGATGGTTAATATGATATCATCTTCTACACATAGGATAATGATCCCTTCAACATGACTTCTTGGATAAAGTCATTAGAATCCTGATTAGCTACTAAATGAGGCTAAAATTCATTGTTAATATATATAATATTAATGTGATTTATTATTAATAAATACCATTTTAGTGCATTTTATACTTTGAACATCATTTCACATTATTATTGTAATTCCTTCTTAAAATGCACTATTATGTGGTACATTTTTGAACATCATTTAAAGTACCCAATGATTCATATGATTTTAAGGAATATAATTATACATATTTTAATTTGATATTTTGGGAAAATTTTCTGCACTTAAATATGAACATTTTTGATTTAGGGATCAATGGAGAATTCATGGAAGAATATGGGGATATTTTGTGATGAAGGAAAATAATTCTTGAGAAGTCAGATTGGACACCAGCCCACTGATGAGACTGTGGGACCCACATTACGAACCCAATAAAGCCCAAATTTTTTGGGAGGATAGAAGAAATATATAGAAACATATAATTATTCATGATATAGTACATATTAGGCCTCCATTGGGGTCATTTAAGCGGCCCAATTTAGAGATAAAATTATGGGCCAGATTCTGCGGCCCAGAAAAACAGTCCACTAATATAATCATAGATCCTAATATAAAACTCTAAATGGTCCCAAATTTTACAGTCGGTTAGAAGACATCCTTGAATACATTTTATTCTTCTATATACCACTCTTATTCAGCCATCTATAAGGTCTTACAAGCGAGTCTCTTCGGTGGATGAAATCTTGCTTCCACCTCAGGTCAAGGGTGGAAAATAAACTCTCCCTCAACTTTCCACCCACCAATGGCCTACCACAATTAATTGAGAAGGCTTGGACTATTGGATGCTCAACAAAAGGATTAAAAAATTCCTATTTAAGGTAGTGGTGGTGGAGGAGTTGATAATCTTTGATCTTTGTTTTCATCTTAATGTTATGCTGCCAATTTCTCTTTGTAACGTTCTTCCATCACATGTAAGTTGTTTTAATTCATCCTAGTTTCTTAATAAAAGTTATTCTTATAATCTTAATATGTTGTTCTACATATCACGTTGATACTTTTGGTTCATGGTGTGAATTTATTCACACTATAATTTGTGATATTTATCACACAACGGTGGAGTGATCGATTTTTGTTGTTGTTGTTTTTTACTTCTTCAATTCCACCCTCGTAAGTCTACTTCCCGCTTCCGTTGAAGAAATGTCATCAATGGAGGACTAACTATTTTATGGGTTTATCCAAGGGAGTAGAAAGGGGATGGATTGGATGTTATTTCTCACTCAATTAATGGCTAATCACTTCTTTTAAATTAGATTTTTATTTGATGATTTTAAAACATCTTCATCCTTATTGAATTTAAGGTCACACATTTCAAGTGCTAATACGAACCTTTACCTTGGAGTTCTCAATGATTTTATCCTTAAAGTGTATGGGTGATTAGTATTAGGGTGTGTAGGATTTAAACCATTAAGTGATGATTATTTTTGATCTTCTTAAATGAACACATCTCAATTATAAGAAATTGAAATCATTAAAAAAATAAATCCATCCAATCCACCCCGAGCAATAACCTATTATCAACTCATTATGTTAATTTGAATTAACTTAAAACTATTAGTGATACCTTAAACCCATATAAAATCAACCCAAGTTGGCCACTTCATAGCCAAAAACAATCCATATAATGTACGTGTCTGTAGGTACTTCTTAGGTCTCTGAGGATTCGATAACCCAAGCTAAACTACAAGGACCATTCTACCTTCATCTATTGGGTAAATTTGAGAAAGAATCAAATCCCTATATGAGTAAAGGAGTGAGATAATCTATTCATCTTCATTCCCTTGGTGGAGTTCTTGGTATTTTTGTGACAAAAAATTCTTGGGCACTAATCCTATACTTATCAGGTTAATCAAGATTGAGTTTTTGGTATACCCAATGGTCTTAGGTTTGATCGTTATCTGTGTATCATATCTCTTCAGGCTTCCAGCATGTACTTATAATAGAGAGACCTGACGAGCACTACCTCTCAGAAGAGTTTCATCAGTTCTATCAGGCTCATGAGTGTGTTCTCCTAGAATAGTGATTTATGAAATCTTTAAGTTATAATCCTAGGATGGCATACTATGGTTGTGACTTAACATTATACTATGTGTATTTTTTGAGTATATTTGGATATTATTATTATATGTATTATATACATATACCTATGTAGAGCTGACTATATTTCCTTTGTTGTATACTTTGGGATTTCGGGGTGTCCTACTGGGGGTTTCTATACTCACTAATGCATGGGATTTTCCCATACATGTCATGTCATGTGTATATGATCAACCCTTTTATAGAGTCCTTGACAGACCAAGACTAGATGGTTATTATTGAGTCCAGATAGATGGAGGTGTGTTCCTGCAGAATTCTGATTCAGTTCCAGTTTTACTTTCAAGATATACTGGTTTTTAGACTCTTTTTGGTGGGACTGTATTTTGTCTTGTTTACTTTTATTTACTTCCTATCATAATTTGGTTGTGGTATTTATATGTATGAATTCATGGCTATTTAGTTTTTTTACATTTCATCATTTTCTAAGCTTGGAGATGTGTGCATCTATACATGTACTTAGGATAAGTCCCCCCATGTTAGTGATATGCCTACTTGGTGTTAGTCTCTAGCCACTGTCCTATTGGAGGCGGGCTTGGGAATTCATGGTACGATCCCATTTGGAATGTTTCATGACAAATAAAATGTATTTCATGAGTTTATGAAGGAAGTTTTAAATACATGGATGCTAATTAACATTCCATGCATTTATGAAAAGTCTAAATGTCATAAGATTTTATTGTGCCAAATTCAATAAGTGATTTCCTATAAAAGTTCATATGTATATATATAAATATGAGTTTGTGAATGTAATAATGTAATGTTATGTTTTAAAGGAAAAAATTCAGTGAAAAAATATATATGTGAGGAAATCTTAATTTTTTTATAAAAATTTGGAACTTGGATTTTGTAAACATGAAAGGGAAGTGGGGAGTGAACCCATACCTAAGTAAAGTGGATAGGCCTAGATAATCTTCAAAGTTTGTTTTGGATTAATGGTTTTTTTTCCAAATATTTCTTAATATTTTATGAAAAACCACTAGATTATTTTAAATCATTTTCAAAGAATAAGTATTTTGGCAAAGTATTATAGAATTTTTAAAATTTTAAGTATTTTCAAAGATATTACAATGTTTTCAAATTTTGTAAGTATTTTCAAAGGTATTACTAATGTTTTAAAAGGCTTAAGTATTTTCAAAGGCATTTTCAAAATCACGTTTTCAAGGGAATTCCAAAGGAGTTTTCAAAAATCAATTATATTTTTAAAAGTGATTTCAAAATTATAAGTATTTTCAAAGGATTTATAATTTTTTTTACAATGATATATGTTTTAAAAATTATTTAAAAAATTATTTTAAAAAGGTATTTTCCAAAGGTATTTTCAAAGGTATTTTCAAAAAGTATTTTCAAATATGTTTTTCACTGGCTATTTATAATCCCCTTACTAGGCAGTTATCCTCACCCTATGTTTGATAAAATGTTATTTGGATCATTTATAGGTTGCACAAAGTTTAGATTAAATAAGGAGATAGAACGAGAAAAGTTAAATCACTGCCTTTTTATTTTTTATTTCAAATATTATAATTTGTAAGAGTGGTTCTTTTCCTCGAAATCCTAGACCCAAAAGATCCTTATATGTAAATGACTAGATATTTTTTAGTTACTTTTTAAAGAAAAAATATACAACATGGTTGTATCAGATCTGAAATCACAGGTCTCAGGGCCTCACAGTTGGTATCAATGGAAAAGTTTAGATTAATTTGGAGATTAGGAAATTTGGTTAAAAAAATAGTTTTAGTTCCTAAGTATATTCATTTAGTAAAACCCATGTTTTTAACCATTCATATTTAGAAAAAATACATGAGTTAGAAATTCTGTTTCTAAACTCCTAGGTAATTAAGTAACCTTTAAGAGTTTAAACTTCTAGTGATTCTCCTTTTCTAAATTTTGAAAATTATATTTCTGAATTTTACTTAAGTACGAAAAATGAATCTTGAGGAAGAAATTCTATTTAATAGGGGTATAATGTAATGCCCTAGAAATTCAAAGCATAGTTTTCTTTTAATAAATGTGTATTTATCAATTTGTTTTATAATTAAAACAAATTAGAGTATAATTTAATATAAACTTGGATTTATTTCTTTAATAATTTTATATTTTGTTTTAAATTAATTTGGAATATAAAATATTAATTTTATTTCTAAGAAATAATATTTTTATAGTTTGATGAAAATACATTAATCTCAATATTTATTCTTTAAGTAAATATATTTTCATGAAAAAAGATAAAGTATAAGATTCTTCACTTAAAATAATATATTTTTGTCAAAATATCATTTTTTAATATTATATATGAATAAATACTATTTTATTAGAATTCTATATGAATACTTTTTCAAGTGTTTATAGAAGCTCTTGTTGAAATTCTTATATAATTTATAAGTCATAAATATTGTTAATTACTTTATTTTTTTTTACTTTTTAGTTGCATATTATTCTCAATAAAAAATATTTTTTTATCTTTTTTATAGATGTAATATTATTATTAGAGTTATAAATTATAATTATTAAAACCCTTATTACAGAATATTATTCTTTAATACTTTTTTTTAAAAAGTAATAAAATTTGAAACAATGATGTACTTAAAATAAAAGTTTCAATAATAATAATAATAACAGTTAGTAATTAGTAATATTAATGATTTACTAGTTTCAAATATAATGATTTGTAGTTTAAATATAATAATAAAACAATTTATGCCTAAGTAAAAGTTTACCACATGTTTTAGAAATTTTTAACAAAAAATATGATGCTATCCAATGCCATGTGCTTGGCCAGCTCAACCTCACCATGGGAGCATGCTCAACTATAGGAGGGAACCAGAACTGAACACAAGGCTAGAGGTAGGGAGCACATAGCTTTGGCAAAGTGCCTGCAGGGCCCGTGTATAAGGCCCAGTGCATAGGTTAGGCGATCCCTCCTGCATAGGCCTATGTATAATGCCTGTTATTCATTTCAACCTTCAAAAGTCACAATTTAGTTTAGATGAAAGCGTCAATTTTTGTTTTGTTTTGATGTTAGATAACTTTTATGGACACTGTTCACCATTTAAATCATCGCTTAAAACGTATCTATTGGATCAAATCACCACATCCATCTAATTCTTCTCTGAATTATCCCCTTCCTAATGAAACATCCTTCCCTCACTTTTTACAATCCAACCTAGCCCCTTCACTATTCATCCCTTCTTAATAATTCCAAACTTCTTCCGTCACCATCATCCTAATTCCCTATTCGAGTTGTCTCCTCTTTTTTTCACCTTTCAGTGTAAGGAATCAACAACGGGGACATAATAATAGTGCACTACACCACCATTTTCCTCTCCCTTCTGATTAGACCATACCATTGACCCATATTCCCATATGTAAGACCTATGGCCATTTCTAGTGGCTACACTTACTTCATGAGAAATCTTGACAAAGCTTGTTTTAACACAAACTTTTATTAGTGTTGAATCAACTATTTATTTTTTAAATAAAATCATTTCGTTTTCTTTCTAAAACCCTCAATTATTTGGTATGAAATAATGGTTTTTAACACACCAGTTAATGAATTTTATGATTATAGTCACACTGGTTAAGGTCACGAGTCACCACCCTCCAATTATAGCTTCCCTTAGAAACTAGTGGCCGAACCTATATATTTATATAAGATTGTGCTTTCATAGGGAGAAACCCATTCTCTCATTGGAAGAATCCAACCATTCCCTCTTTTCTCTATTCTTTCCATTAGTTCTAATGCCCCATGCAAGAGGAAGGAGCTGCTGACTTTGGGACCTCCATATTTGGGTAAGGGTGTATTATATGTATATATTATTTTCAAAATATTTCAAGTTATTCCATTTAAGGTTTATAATTTCCAATTTATATTTAAGGTTTTATATACATATGCATATATTATTTTCAAATTTCATGTTATATATACATATATATGTTATATTCAATTTTTAATTTCATTCATATTAAGTTTATAATTATGTAAGGGGATATTCTCTTTTTTATAAAACTATATTTATTTTCAAATTACAATTTTTTAAGTCTTCTTATTATAAAATAACATATTATTTTTTTAATTATAACTATGTAAGGGGACCTATTTTTTTTAAAACTATTATATATGTATTTAAATTTAAATTTATATTTATTAAACATATAATTTTTATTTTCAAATCCCATGATTATTTTATGCAAGTATTTTTATACTTATATAAGGTTGTATTATTTGTATATATTATTATAATTTTTTTAAGTTATTCACTTTATGGTTTATAATTTATAATTTATATTTAAGGGTGTATACACATAATTATATACTATTTCATTTTATAAACACATATATATGTTATATTCAATTTTAAAGTTCATTCATCTTAAGTTATAATTATTCAAGGGGATTATTTATTTTTATAAAACTATATTTATTTTCAAAATGAGTTATAAACTCTATTATTTTTTAGGATATTCTTTAATTAGATTTAAAAAAACCATTGTTTTTTGTTAGGGTGTATATATTCATGTATATATATTATTTTTAATCTTTAAGTGTAAGTTATTAAAAACATATACGCATGTATTATTTTTAAACTACAAGTTTATTAATTTTAAATTATGGAATTATTTTCAATTTATATTCAAGTAAGATGATTCTATTTATTTTTAAAAACTATATACTCTATGTTAAATTTTAAAAACCCCATTATATGTGAATCATATATTATTTTCAAGTTTCATGTTATATTATTCAAACATATATACATATATATATATATATATATATATGTTTCTCTCTCTCTGTGTGTGTATTATTCAATCTTCGAGAACATTTATTTTTAAGACTTTTAATTTCAAGTTTATAATTATGTAAGGAAGTAAATATTTGTCTATATATTATTCTTCAAGTTAATATTCTCCTTAAGAATTATATACATAAATGGGATTTCATTTATTATATATGTGTATAATTTGATTTTCAAAAATTATACAAAATTAGGGATTTCCTTTAACCCAATTTACATTTTCTGTAATCAAGAAATTATTATTAAAGTTATATAAGAGTTTTTATAATATGTGTATATATATGAAATGATGGAATGTTATAATTAAAAATGTTACTTTTTATAATTTTATGTATTATATAAATGTTTTTACTTATAATTATTTTCCGAAAAAAATTATATATCTATTATTTTATGAGTATAAATTTACAATTTCTATTATTTTATGTGAAGGGTTCATACACATACACCATTATTTTATGCACAAAAACGTAAAATTATGAACTAAGTAAATGGGTATATAATATTCTTATTTAGGGACAAGTTTTAAAAGACAAAGTTTAAAATTTTATATCGATTTCAATAAAATGTATTTCATGAGTTTGTGAAGGAAGTTTTAAATACATGAATGTTAATTAACATTCCATGGATTTAAGAAAAGTATAATTTTCATAATGTTTTGTTGTGAAAAATTCAATGATTGATTTACTATAAAATTTCATATTTATATACATATATATATTTATATAAATATAAGTGTGTGAATGTAATAATGTAATGTTATGTTTTTAAATAAAAAAATCCAGTGAAAAATGTATATATGCAAGCCAAGATCAAAAATGTTTTTATAGAAATTTGGAACTTGGAATTTGTAAACATGAAAGGGAAGTGGGGTGTGAACCCATCCCCAAGGAAAGTGGGTAGGCCCATAAAACCTTCAAATTTTTAAGGGTACCCATTGTTTTATTTTCTAATGATTTATTACTATTTTTTTGAAAAATCACTGGATTATTTTAAAGCATTTTCAAATCCCAATTATTTTCAAAAATGTATTATATAATTTCCAAAAACGTAATTATATTTGAAGTTATTACAATTTTATCAAATTATGTTAATATTTTAAAATTTATTATTAATATTTTTAAAGGCGTAAGTATTTTCAGAGGCATATTCAAAATCATGTTTTCAAAAGACTTTCAATGGAATTTTCAATAAATATTATATTTTTAATAATTTTTTTTAAATAATTTTTTCAAAATTAAAAGTATTTTCAAAGGATTTATAAAAGTGTTTTAGAAAGTTATATATTTTCAAAAGTATTTACAAAAGTATTTTCAAAAGGTATTTTCCAAAGTATTTTCAATAAGTATTTTCAAATTGGGTTTTCATTAGATTTTTAAAAACCAATTATGGGGAAATTATTATCAACTTATATTTTATAAAATATTTTTAGTATCATTTAGAGGTTTCATGGAGTTTAGCTTTAATAAGAAGCTAGCGTGAGAAAATTTCAATCACTTCCTTTTTTATTTATTGTTTTTTACTTTCATAATTTGTAAGAGTGGTTCTTTTCTTCCAAAGACTAGACTAGAAAAAAAATCCTCATATGTAAATGACTGTATATTTTCAGTTAATTTTTATAAAAAAATATACACCATTTTTTGTACCAGATCTAGAAGCATGGGTCTGAGGGCCTCTCAATAATAACCTTCCCATTCCCTCTTGCTAACCATGGAAATCCAGCCACAACCCTGCTGAAAAATCCACATCCACAACTGTACCATGATATAGAACCTATGGAATCTACCATAACATTTTCTTCCCAATACCTCTCATCTAAAAAATCTATAAGAAATTCCCATCCATTGGCACATGATCAAAACAAGCATATAATAGACAATTTCAGTAACAACCACTGCCAAAACGCCTTTCCTTTTCAATAAACACCATTACAATATCAAATTTTATGCAATTGGTTCAATCATTATCTTTATGAATATATCCTTCTATTAAAGGGTGATTCCAATAGATAAATAATGGCATAAACACAAATTTTTTTGTAACAATAATGATTTTCCACAATAGAAGTAAACAAGTATAAACACATGAGAAATATCAAGAAAATAATTAAACATCAAGGAAAAAAAACCCCGTTCCTTTAAATATTTATTAAGTATGGTTCATTATCTTTGTTAATTTGAATCTTAATATTCACCCAAGGAAAGAATAAGCCTGAAAATTCTACATAATACAAAAAATAAAGAAGGTACAATTCTCAAATCCCCCACCTCAATTGGTGCTTCACAATATTTTTCACAAGAAAGAAGTAATGGAAGGACAACCATGAGGATATAATAAGACTAGGGAATCCTAAAAAATATAGAACATAATAACCCCCTCAGAATCATGACCCAAAACCATCAAAATAAACCACCAAAACTATTTCCATATCCTTCTTAGATTAAGAACAATGAGAAATACAAGAAAAAAGAATGGGGGACTCACCTTTGATGGAAAGATCCTTGATCTCAGGAAGATAAGGATTAAAACATTATAAGGAGGCTCCGATGTCTTCAAAAACACACCTTTGATCACTGGTTGTTTGACTTAAATCCAAGGAAATAAGGGAAAATCAAAGGGGTAACACAATTTATACCATGCAAGAAAATAGATATTCATGTTGTAAAAAGTTATGGTTACACCATAACTAAGATGAATCGAACTACTCCCAAAAATCTTGCTAAAAATACCCCTGTATCTCCCTCATTGATGGCTTAGTCAACATTAAAAATTGATATAACTAATGAAAGTGTCACACTGCATCCAACATCACTACAACTCAATGATACTCTAGGTATAACCATCAAATCCTAGCCTCTAGGATCTATGCTATGAGAATAACAATTGTTCCAAAAAGATATTTTGAGAAAAAAACATCACTACTACCCAGAAACATTTCACTGAGGTATTCCCCACCACACTATGACCAATAAATCCTGAATCATACATTTACTACTGCCAACCCTTCACACCACAACTAAAATGACCATGATATGACCTCATGTCCTCAGATGAAATATCATATCCAACCTAAAACTTCCAAAACCCATGAAGGAAAAAATATGTAAGGTCTAAGTTATAAAATTTTGGAAATGAATTTTTTCTTGGATTGGATATTTTGTAAGTTAAGTATAATTTCAGATGTTATTTTGGAAAAATTATCAATCATAAAATACAATTGATATTGTTTCAAAAGTTATAGGAAGAAACCATGGTTCAAGCACAAGGATAACATTGTGAGTTAAGTCCATAGGAATTTGTAAAAGGATAGTATATAATATTTTCTATGATGCATAATATATTTGGGATATATAATTAATAAATTTTGAAAGAGAACAAATTATAAAACTCTTAGAACACTCCCTGTATATACAAGAGTATATTCTAAAGAAGTGTAGAAATATAGAAAAGTCATGAAGCTCTACATATATGTAGAGGTCATCAATATGCTATATAAGGTTTATCTTTAAAATGTATAATAGTTACCAAATTGATGAGAATATTTCAAGAAAATTACCAAGTCCACACAAGGGATCATATATAAGGGTTACTTCACAAAGTAGGAAAATAAATAAAGGTCAAATAAATCTTATGTAAAAGTAACCATTTGAAGAATTGAAAATTTCTTGGAACATTCATTATAACACACAAAGTTAATTAGGACCCACATAAAAAAGTAACTAATTGAAATGTAAGATTAATTTCTATGAAAAAGGGGTAACATTTACATGTCATTTCTATAAAAAAGGGGTGATATGTAAGGGTTTTTTCATTTACCATTGGAGGGAAAAGTCATAATTGAGTCCATACATAATAGTTATTTTAAAATAAGTGTTACCCAAACATAGATTACTATATACAATATTAGTCAAAATGTATTATAGATAATATGACTAATCATTAATGTTATCATGTTTAAATGATGACAATAATTCCTTTATAAAAGGATATGAATAAATATAAGCCTTTATATGTTATTAAATATTGAAAAAAGAAACTATGGTAATTGAGGAAGATTGCGGGGAATAAAATTCTGAGAATCATGGATTTTTTTTGGGAATTTAAGGAGACATAGATCATGGGGTAAAAATTCATATGATTCTATTGAGATTTTAATATAGATAAAATCATGTTACTAAATATTACTAATATACTATTCATGTAGTTCTATGAATATTTATATCAAGTTAAGAAGAAGTTAATGTGACTGATACTATTATTATATGAAAGTTTGGGAGTTTAATAAAGATAGATATAAGGGAAAATATTGTGATAATAATTTAATTGAAGACCAGGATTTAAATAAGGAATAAATGATTAATGATAACACCCTTTCTAGATTGGTGGTTTTCTATTGTAAATAATCTTTGTGATCAATCATTATATCACATTTTTCTTGTATTAATTATCTCAAAGTGGTTCATATATAGATAAGAAGTGGGAGTCTCAGTAGGATCAATAGAATGTCCATCCTAAAATTTTATAACACATACAGCGAGTAGTGTTATCCCCTATTGCATCAACACACCATCAATATATACTCCGTAGATTAGCTATTTGCAGTGAACCAAGTGAAATCATCATGTCCCTAAATTTAAATTATGCATCTCAATATTATGTGTGGTTGTAGATTGATAGGTTCAAGGTGTTCTTTCTAATATAATAAAAATACCATGAAAGATAAGGAAAATAAAACAACCCAATTAAACCCCATTCTTAGGGTGTATTAGTCCTATGGTTAAAACAATTGGAATCAAATCCATATGGTTCTTACCAAAAAATACACCTTTAAAATATTTATTCTATGGAGATCAATCATAATTAAAAAGGATTTCCTTTGTTCAGGGATTATAATTTATAGATATGAAATATTCAAATGATATCTCACTTATGATATCTTAGAATTTATGTTTTTAATATTTTAATTCATGTAATAGAAGTTAGTGATGTTACAAAATTGTCAATGATTGAATTCGATAGGAAACTCTATGATGATTATGTAAAGGAACAAAATGCATTATCCAGATCCTTGATGAACCAAATCCATTTGAAGGTGATGATATTACATAGGAAAAATATATTTGGGTAAAATTGACTAATAATTATGAAGGATAAAATCAGGTAAAAGAATAAAAAGTTTAATGACATGAAGATGAGACCAAATGAGAATATTGATGGGTTCTTCAACCATATCGTTGAAGTCTCTAGATCCATCCATGGAATTGGTGATGAAATAAAATATGTTGAAATTATGAATAAAATTCTCAGAAGAATATCAAATTTGTACTTTTTTCAAGGTGTTAGCACTTTAATAATAAGATCTCATAGAGATTATTCTTTATAGTCTTCATATTAATCTAGTATATTAAAAAATTTATATGAAACCAGTTTTTACATTCAACCAATCAAGAAAATATATTTATTATAAATCCATTGATAATACAGAGTTACATGAAGCTATAATCAATGATGACAATGTCTATAATGAATTACCATCACTAATTGAAACAAAATTAAAGCAATTAAAAGGGAGGTATGAAGGCAGGATACCCTTATATAGTTTCAATTATGGAGATATTGGGAAAATTTTAATAATATTACCAAGAAAGGATGAAAATGGAACTAAGAATGATATTGTATCAAAACATTGGAGAATTTTTCCCCTGATATGAAACATTAAAATAGATAAACCTACCAGAAATTAGTTCTTGTGGAAAATATTAATACGAAAATAGGAAGAATATGATGGAATATGTTTCTAAGATAACGAGTTTGAATTATTTTTATATACAAAATATATTATGATATAAACAATCAAAAATAATATAAAATTGAGGAAAAAGACCAACATAAGATTTATTGATCTAAAATGCAAAATTAAAGGGGAATTTGAAGATTTGGATATTAAATGTAATAGAAACCTAAAATATTGATGGTGTATTAAAATAATCATAAGAATATGTTGATAAAATTGAATCCAAAATTACTCAATTAAAAAAAGTGATGGAATAAATTGAGAATAATAAAGCATCTTCTAAATAAGTGGTTGATCTCGAGATATATATCTAAGTGAAATAAAAAATGATAAATTATCTTAATAATCACATTGGAGATAAAATTAAGAGAGTTTAATACCACAGAGAATAAGTTTTTACTTTGAAAATGAAGCTTAATACTGTATAAAAATTCAATGGTGAAAAAGGACGAATATTTCATAAATTTCTATGATAAATAGTTTATAGAAATATTCAATAAAGGTGAAAGGATTTTTTATAAAATTATAAAGGATCATATGCCTAGGTATATGGGAAAGAGTGATGTTATTTATAAAGTATATACATCCAATATAGAAGGAGTTATTGTAAAGGAAATAAAAAATTTTGTGACAACTCTCATTCACTGATGTCTTATCAATAATCAAGAGGCTACTTAGAGGCTGTAAATATATGGAGTGGAAAAAATATTAAAATATGTCCCATAATGTAATTCCAATTTTGTAGTTGTATTTTTCATAGAATGACTTGGTTAAAGGATTCATAGAGCTACTTAAGAGGTATAACTCTTGGGAGTCAACAATGGAGAATGAGAACATATCCTACAATATAAATACAATAATATTTTTATTGATATAATTATAATATCTCTATCTTTGTTCAAAAAGTTATAAACTATAGGTAAAAAATATGTAATAACTATCACAATAGATTACAAGGGATAATGATAGCTAAACACCAAATGAGATCCCCTTGAAAAATAGTTTTTTATCCTTTAGAGGAAGAGGAGTATGATCATATAGGCTATATGGAGGAAAATAAGGAGAGACCACATTTTCACTCAACTCAACCAAGAAATTATTTGAAGTAAAATTGGAATAATGATATGAAAATATTGGTATAAATTTCCCTCAAAGTAACTAGAAAAACATCACTTGGATTCTAGATAGTGAGTGTTCATTCCACACAACTGAAAACATGAATCTCTTGAAGAATGTGAAGGGTAATGTTGATAGAATAGTTAACTTTGGTAATAAAAGAGCTCTAAAAATCAAGGTAAGTGGAACAATATGTCTCGATAGAGACGAGTTAATCAATATATAATTCCATTATGTAGATGGTCTTCAACATAACTCGTTGAGTGTTAATTAATATTTCGACTCCTAACTTGAGGTAACATTTAGTTTAAAGGGTTATTTTATCAAATAAAACACTAGAAAATCATTACTGAAGGTATGAAGAACCTATAATAATATATAACAAATAGATTTCAAATATAACACTTTTATTCTTATGATATAAGAAGAAAATAGTATTTAGCATCGAAGGCTCAAACAAATTAATAAAAAAATCATTGAACATTTTTCAAAGTTGAAATTTGTGACTATAATTTAAAAATACAATATTAAATTAAGAGAAGACTTGTGGTTCATATGTAAGGGGAAATTGGGTGAAACCCCTTCTCTCTGAAGAAGAAGCAGACCTCAAATTTTATAGATCTGATTATCACTGATGTGTATAAACCTATGATAATTCTTGATAAATATATTCAAATTGTTCATTGATGATTATAGTAAAATTGATAGTATTATGTTCTTTTAGGAAAAAAAGAAGTAAGGGAGTTTATTAAGAAGTTACAAAGAAGATATAAGAATGAAACTGAGAGAATAATAAAAATTCTTTAATATGAAAATGATACAGAGTACATCTATCATGCAGTAGAAAATTACTTGAAGAAGCATGGAATTAAGCATGAAGTGTCATCAATGATAGAATCACAACAAAAAGTGTCTCAAAAATGAGAAAGTTATTGGTGAAAAAAAGGAAATACATTACTCATCTAAAGTTAAATGCCTCTTTATTATTATAAATAATCTATGAAATTAGTCGTGTACATATAAAATCAAGATTTCCTGAGCACTTGAGAGAAGAAGATAAAATACAAGAAGTTCTATGGAATAAGGCCAATGTTGAAGCACTTAAAAGTGTTTAGCAGTAAGTCTTATATTTAGAACAAGTAACGAAATCTAGGTAAATATAGAGATATAGAGAATAAAGGTATGTTTTAGGATACTCCATCAAAATAAAGTCATATAAGTGTCTCATAAAGTGGTTGAAAATTATTTTGTAAAGTATTGATGTTAAAGTTGTTGAAGATAAATCTATGAACATATCTATAATATTATAATTCAGCGAGTTTTATGATGAATTAGAAGAAATTGATTCAAATACTTGTGGGATACACAATCCTATATGTGAAAAATATTTTGAGGCTGAATTAGTAGATGATGAAGCTATTAAAGGGGGTAAACCATTGAATCCACATATAAATAGATGAGTTGAGATCAATGAGTCAACCAACATTTATGATTAATCTTATCCAACACAAACATGGAAGATGATAATTATAGACTACACTACTCTATTATATCAAGTGGATTTTTTTTCATTTAAAGAAGCAACAAAATATGAATCATGAGTTAAGTCCATGAACAATGATTTAAATCAAATAGATAAAAATCAGACTTGGGATCTTATAAAGAGTCCAAAGGATAAAAATATCTTAGAAATAAAGTGGGTAACAAATCTCAGTTAGTGTGAAAAGGATATACGCAAATAGAAGGAATTAATGTGGAAATAATATTTTCATTGGTGGAAATACTTGAGTTTATTAGACTCTTTAGAACTATGTCTATTCCGAGAAATTTTAGAACATACCAGATGGATGCCAATATAAAATTCTTAAATGGAATCCACAAAATTGAATTCTACATTGAAAACTAGTGGGTTTTCAAATTGGTGATGATGAATCAAAGGTGTTCCGTTTGAGAAAGCCTTATATAGATTGAAACAAGTACCCTAGACCTAGTATGTGATGACCTGGGCCTGAACTTTTAGATCCAGTGCTCATAGAAATGTACTTTACATAATTTCTTAGATACAAGATATAAAATTCTCAATATATCCATCCTTAATTACAAAATCAATAAAAATTATTGCATCTCTTATATCCTAAGGATATTTTTGAGTATAGATATTTATAGAATTAGGATAAAACATATACTAATAAAGCTCATTCCTTTCTCAACTAATGGATATTCTTTTCATTATATATAAGAAACTACTTAATTTGTGAAAAGTATTAAACATATCTCAAAAATTCTTCCACACATGATATCCCCTTATACACTTCACATGTAATACTTTTCTTTAAAACCTAAGGAATGGAAACATAAGAAATTAGTGAGCTCAAACACTCAATAAGGAAAAAATATAACTGTAGTAATCATGGAATAAACACAACATAATTATTATAGAAGGATTATGTAAACAAAATGAATCCATAATAAAATTGAAACTAAGATCATGATATATCCATGAAAATAAATGAAAATATTAATATCAATAATATTGAACTCATACGGATTAAATTAATTTTTACAGACATCAAAAACTTGTAGTCAATCCCTTGTGCTGAGACACTATACTTACTATTAAGAACAAATTCATGACATAATTACAAAGATTATAATTAGAGTATATTAAAAAAGTATCATAATCATATTGGTTATGATAATAAAAATAATCAATATTAAAATGATTATATAAAATGATTCACTTTCTATTAAAAAGTAGTGGTAATGTAAAAGAATACAATTATTTTAACCCAAAGATAAGGGTATCCAATAAACATGGATAAAGTTCCCTTGATTTATAATTTCAAGTAAGTATTTATTATCCACACTATAGTAATCCCTCAATACAATTATCTGCTTCTGTCTTACTATCCTCACAAGCCCTTGATCAAGAAGGTGATCAAAACCTTTATTTTCCTAGCCCCATAAGCTCTTGATCCGCAAATGATCAACATGTCTGTCTTCCTATCCACAGAATCCCTCGATCCTAATCACCAATGATTGGTGTCACACTAGGAAATGAAGAAATATTGAAATTAGAAAGTATGAAGAATGATTAGTTCACAACTCGACTTTAGATCATTTCACACAAAACATCAATTTGACATAGCACTCGTAGGATGTATCGAATTTTTAAAAAGTTTTGATCTCATTCAAATGGCTTGGTATTTATAGTCTAATGTCCTAATGGTCACCTTGGATTCCAACAGTTGTATTTTATCCTAAAAATGTAGAGGTACTTGGACACCTATCACTCCAATGGTCATCTTGTAACTGAAACAACATCAACATTTTACAATAGATATTGAAATAGAATACACCACATCGTTTTGATAAAATGGTTTTTCTATAGATACGATACCATTTTCTGAATATGATAGAATGGGTCTGAAAAGAATTTATATCTTTTGATAAAATATAATTGTGATCATTAAATGAGTATGATGATTTTAGTTAAGACAATGAATATGATTTATCTTGACAGTGCAATACTGAATAGTATTTATGATGAAAATCGTAAATGGATTGTCTGTTAGAAATCATATTCAGTGAGTATGATATAGATTATATTTGGGGTTATAATGATAATCATTTAATAAAAGAAAACTTATGGGTATGATTATTATCTTAATCATATGAAAAAAATATAATTATGAAAAGTAAAACAAAAAAACATAAAGTAAATAAAATATGAATTCATTTGAAAAGAGAGTTTGTGATTTACAAAATAAAAAGGGATAAAAAAGTCAAAAGAAATTTTTTGACTCAACAATCTCCCCTTTTGGAAAGCACAAACCAAGATTATAAAAAAAATACAATATTACTTAAAATTTTTGTACTTAGAAGTGATCACTTATATTGATCTCCCTTTGAGTTTTAAAACTCTTCTAAATATGGTTTGAATACAACTAATCTCTCCCTAAGGACAAAAAATCCTTAAGTATAATATTCTAAAAAAACTCCCACTTACTAAAGGAATTATACTTTTAACTATTATTCTCTAATTCTATCCCTATTGAATAAATTATACCCCCATATAAAACATTCTCCACCATTTTTATTTTCAGAAAGGAATAGGGAATATCTTCTAATACCCAAAAAAGGGTTAGAGAAACAAAAGAAACGAAATAATAAAGAATTTGATCATCTATAAAATTGAAGGAACATTTATCCAAAAAAAGGAAAAAAATTAAATCAAAAGATATTTTGATGTCAAATTATTTCATTTATGTTTCAAAAAAAAATATGACAAGAGTTCAAAAAGATTCATTTATTTTCGTTATCCTTATCCTTCTTCATGAGATATAAAATGGATGTCTCCATATTTTTAAATTATATCTTTTCCCCATGATATTTTAAAGGGATTCTTGTTAATATCAGAATTTATGATCTTGATCTATAAATAATTGTTCCTGGGTACAAATCACTTCCCCCTGGGATTTCAGATTCTCTTCCAGAGTACGATGTGTGGCTTCCAAATCTTTATTCCTTTTCTCTTGGACTTCAATCCTATAAATCATGAGGATATTTTTATTTTTCAAATCAATGATATCATGCTTATAAAACAATAGTTTTGAAAATATGGATTTAATGTCATTAATTTTCTTTTCAAACACTTTTAAATATTATAAATGAATTCTATATATCCCTTTGACTGTTTTCAATTTTTGTGCAGTATCGCTCTATAATTTATTTAAAGAATATAAGATTTAATTCACATGTCCTCTATGATCTTAAATGTTGTCTTCATGAATTTTGAAACTTTCATCAAACATATGAGATAACTTCAAAACTTTATTATATTTCTTTATATGTTCCTTAGTGATTTCTTCCAATACTTTGAAATTAGTCTCGAGTTACATTAGTATTTTTATTTGAATCTTTATAGAGTCTGATTGCTTGTTTTGATTGTATATAAGAAAATAAATCTTCCCTTCTATTCTTATAAAATAAGTTATTTCCTTTTCAATTCTTCTCTATGATTGAACAACATATAGATATATTTTTATAGAGATAGTTTGGTTTGAATTAGTGTATTACTCATAATTGGGAAGCTCTGTACTAGGACTGCCGACATTTTCATCATCTGAATTTTTATTCTGATGGTCATCAGATCTGGTTTCTTCTTTATTTTCTAGGATATGGATGACTTTATCAGATTGAGATTTTGGATTAACTTTCTTCAAAGGTTTTACTTTAGGGGATGGAAATTTTCTTGATGTGGCATGGGAATATCTTACAAGAATTGTATCAAACAGATACTTTTGTTCATGAGGTGTTTTCTTTTCACCTATATGTTTTTATCTTTATTTTTTTTCTTCTTATTATTTTTCCTATTGAATTTCTCTTCAATTTTATCTTCTTCTTCATCGAAATATTCATTTATCTAAAACAATTCAGTGTCCTCTTGATATCTTGAAACTTGTTCTTTATATACTTCTGATGGTACCGATTCCTCTCCCAGTTTTTGGTTTTTCTTTTCATTGTTTTGATAAGAGGGAGTGACTAATTTTTTTGAACTGATTAACTGAAACTTATTTCAGAACTTGATTTTTCTACTCATTCTAAAAGCTTATTGATGTCAAAAATATCACACTTAATCTTTATCTGTTTATTTTTCTTAGGAGTTTTTTAGAGTTTCATCAATACAAATATTTTCATCAAAAGATTCAATAGGATTGTGACTGAATTTCTGGTCTCCTTCTTTCCTTTAAGTGAGTTCCTTTCTCTACTTGGTCTCTATTTATGCACTATAAATACTTTTCATCTTTAGATTTATAATAGAATTATACTTGGATTTATTTTCTTTTTTTGAAACAATCGATAAAAATTGTTTTTGAATTCCTTAAATTTCTCCAATTGTCTCTTTTGGAGTTTCAAGTTAAACATACTTAATGAAATTTTTAGATTATGGATCAAAATAAAATTTCATTATCCTTAATGTATCATCACTAATCCAAATAATTATCATATTTATTGGTACTAACTGAATAGGAATATTGAAAAACTTTAAACTTTCATGAATGGACTTACTGAGGATGGATGAGAACATGATAAATTGGGAAGTGATTTCTCCATACTTGAGATTTTTGATAGTTTAAAAAATGTAACCAATTAATTTGATCTTTATCATATTCAGAAGATAATTAAGTGTAAAGATATCAGAAACTTTGGGAGTTTCTCTATCACCACTCCTAGAAATTAAGAAACCTTTCATCTAGAGTAAAATAAATCTATTTCTGGATGAAAGATGACTGTTTTTTTTATTTTATCTTCATAAATCTCAAAAATATATTTCTCATCCCTTTTCTTTATAAATGCTTCCTTTTATTTTGGGAACTTATGCGAGGGACAAAAAGAATCTCCTTCAGATTGAACATTGAGAAAAATTGTAGCTTATTTTGTTGACATAATAATTTCAATATCATAAATATGAAAAGATACCTTTAAGTAGAAATTCAACTTCATATTTTTATATAATTTTATCACTTAATCTACGATAATCGGATTTTGAGTGTTTGGTTTTTCAACACATACAGACACCCATCCTTGAAACTAAATAATTTTTTTTATTGACGAATCATACTTATCATAAAACTCTCTGATGAGCAATATTTTCTCAAATAAATTAATTTTTGAGTAATATTTTGGTACCATTTCCTTTTGAGAAGTTTCTAATGATTCAGACATGAGTACGATTGAATACACTAAGTACAGAAACCTTCAGTCTTGGATATTTAAAGACAAGTAGTGATTCATCGCAAATAACATGACAACTAATGTGGGATAGGGATGGGGTACCTTTATATCGGAGAAATAAGTATGACTATTGAACTTCTATTGTTCATATTAGATCAAGGATATCCAATGGTATAGATAAATGAGCTCTTGAGTTTTTTTAATTTTTTTATCATATTCAAGATGAATCCGATAATGATTTTAAAATAAAATGAAATACCAACAAACATAAATGTTTTGAAAACAAAGTGAAAAGTATAAGGAATTATACATTTCAAAATATCAATATATATTTTTTGGTTTCAATAAATTGTTTTTCAAAAGGAAATAAAACTAAAAAAAATTACGAATAAAAAAAAATTGAGTAAGAAAATTCTGAGTATGAAAATTTTGAGTATGAAAATTATGAGTAAAAAAATTGTGAGTACAAAAATCATGAGTATAAAAATTCTGAGAATGAAAATTATGAGTATAAAAATTATAATTATGAAAATTTTTAGTAGAAAAATTATGAGTTTGAAAATCCTGAGTACAAAAATTATAAGTATCAAAATTATTTTGGTTACAGAAAAATTTTTTGGTTGTGATTTTTTTTTTCTATCAAACATATGTACTCCCCTTTTGAAAAAGGAGTAACTTAATGTAAGGAAATAATTTAAACAATAATTATATTGAAATCATTACTTTACAATGATCATTCCTAGCTTTGGTTTAATGTATTCAAATCTATCTGAAGGTAATGATTTTTAAAAATATCAGCAAGTTGTTCTAGAATTTTGATAAATTATAAAATGATATCTCTTTTTAATGTGTGATCCCTAAGAAAGTGATGCCTAATATTTATGTGTTTTTCATGTGAGTGGTGTTTAGGGTTTTTACTTAGAGCTATGACACTAGTGTTATCACACGGTACTTGAGTTTTAGTAAAACCCATTCCATAATTAGTGAGTGTGTGTTGCATCCACAACAACTGAGCACAACAGCTTCCAGCTGCCACATATTTATCTTCACTAAAAGTGGTAATGAGTTTTGTTTCATAAAAGAACAAGAAACTAAAGAATCACCTAAGAAGTGACAAGTTATGGATTTACTTTTTTCTATACATTCTACAACCACAAAATTTGGCATCTAAAAAACTTTTCAATTCAAAATCATTTCTAGAAGAGTAAAAAAGTCCCAAATGCATAGTTCCCTTCAAATAATGAAAAATTATTTTAACCAATTTTAAATGGTATTACTTTGGATTTTCTTGATATCTTTCACATAAGCATAATGAAAACATTAATTCTGTATGACTAGATATTAAGTATATTAAACTTCCTATCATCCCACTAAAAGTTGTTTGATTTATTGGTTGTTCAGATTCATTAATTTAAGGAGTATTTGAGGCACTGGTTAGAGTACTAATACTTTTAGTATTGTTATATCCAAACTTTTTAAGAATATATTTAATATACGTATGTTATGATATATATGTTCCTTTTGGTTTTTGGGAATTTTGAAAACCAATAAAGAATGTCAACTCACCTATCATACTCATCTCAAATTCATATTTCATAATATTCACGAAAGAATCTATTAAATATTTATAAGTTGATCAGAATATAATTTCATCAACATAAATTTAAATGATCAATACATCTTTGTTTTATTTATTTATAAAAAGTGTTGGATCAGTAGTCCCCTTAACAATTTTTTTTTGAAGAAAAAATCATGTTAATCTATCAAACTAGGATCAATGGGGTTATTTAAGGCCATATAAAGATTTGGTAAGTATGTAAACATATTTAGGATGTTTTTTGTTGGACCCTCTATGATATAATGGTTTTCATAATCACATATAATGTCAATTTACAGATTCTATTATTTCATTCCATTTAATATCTCTAAGTAAATCAATTATGTCATATGATACAATTTATTTCAATAACTCAATAAACCATATTTATGCTTCAATATATTTAAAAGTGTATATTTCCATGTATTTATAGACATCACTTAATTTAGTAGTGCTATGTGTAAGAGAGACACTTTATTAGTTCCTCAGAAGTCCTTGGTACCGTTAGTGCAAAATGACTCATTAATGATCGACTCACCAATGTTCGACACACTAATATTCCACACACCAATGTTTGACACATCAATGGAAGACGCACTGATGATCAACACACCGATGGACGAAACACCGATGATCGACACACCGATGGATGACACATCAATAATTGACACACTGATGGTTGACACACCGATGATCAACACACCAATGGACGACACACCGATTATCAACACACTAATGATAAACACACCGATGGAGGACACACCGATGATCGACACACTGATGGATGACACACCGATGATAAACACACCGATGGAAGACACATCAATGATCGATACACCGATGAAAGACTCACCAACGGGTGACATATCGATAACACAAATAACTCACTGATACTCCAAGTCACGGATACCGATGGAAATAACTCATCGATACTTGAAGTCACTGATGCTGATAGATTGATGCTGACAGACCGATACTGGTAGACCGATGATGACAGATGAGTCACCGATACTTATGACTCACCTATAGTCATAAATAAACTGTTTCAGATTTATTAATTCTAATTTAGTTCTAATATTCATATTTAGAAAAATTAATGTTTCTGACATTATTTAATGTTGTCTTTAGAACTATCTATAGACAGTACAAGGTACATGAATGCGGGGAGATATTCATGGCTACTAGAACTTGAACTATAAAAGGATTACAAACGAAACATTTCAAAGTTTTTGGTATGAGACAGACCCTGCGAATGTGCTAAATAGTGAAAATAAAAGAACTCAAAAAGCTGTGCAAGAACTCAAGGCTGAGTACACAAGGAGTTCAATAAGACAAGAAAGAACATGCTGAATTTATCTGAACATCCTAACATCGTAGAGATAAACTTTTCACACCTAGAAGCTAGAGTACAGAGGCTATGATACTATGTTCTGAAGTCAGCTTTCAGAAGAGGACTCATATATCTTTTTCTCTCCTTCAATATACTCTAGAGCTTCAATACATAACACAAAGAGATTTCTAAACTCCATTCTTCATTTCTAACTCTGTTGTGATCTTATGTTTACCTTTTTGAGTAGTGTGTGCATCTGTTAGTTTCACACACTCTATTTCCTATGCATAACTAAAGGATGCTCAATATCCTCACACTCACTCACTTTTTTCTCTTGTATCCTACGTAGAGTAGTGGAAGAGATCAAGTGTGATATGTTTGTTGTTTTTCCCAAGAATAAATGTGGTAGAGGTCAAGTGTGACCTAGAAAGCCTTATGTGCTATTGTAAAACCTGATATAGGGTGTTGATCGAAAAGTTTATTAATATAAAATTCTTGGTGGCAGGTGATCACCATTTGGAGAGGACTAGGTCTCAGCTTTAGACTAAACCTCTTAATTTTATCCGCTATGTATTTATATTTTAGTATAATTTGACCTGTGTTTATTTCATTTCAAATAAAACTAAATTGAACTTTGATAGTTAGTTTAGCAAGTGTTTATATCTGTTTTGAATAAGTATATTAGTTTCAAAAGTTTGACTAATATTTATATTGGTAAAGCTGAGAACTAATCAATATTCTAAGAAATTAATTGAACATTTAATAATTTTATAAATTCACTACAAACTAACTTTGATTATATTTTAATTTGGGGGAATCATTCAAAGAACCCTTTTTAATAGAAATTTTTATAGATATTCAATTCATCCCCCTCTTGAGTGATCTACTCTGACCAATATTTGATATCAGAGGCTTAATAATTATTATTAGTTTTCAAATATTTTCAACTGTGATGGTAGTTGTTTTTCAAGGATGTTAAAATTTATATTATTTATAAATTTTTATATCTTTGAAATTCTATTACAATTTATATCATGGATAATCGATTAGAAGGGGTTGCTACCAATAAACCACCTTTCTTTAATGGAACTAACTATGCTTAGTGGAATCTTAAAATGAAAATACATCTAGAAAACATGGGGTTTGAAATCTGAACTACTATTGAAAGTAAATATTACTTTCCTAAAACTTGTAGAAACACTTGGGATGAACCTACCAAGACTTCTTATAACAATAATTGTAAAGTAATGAATTCCCTTTACTGTTCACAAGGAGATGAAGAGTTTAATAGTATTTATACTTGTAAAACTGCACATGAGATTTGGGACACTGTGTCTGTTTCTCATGAGGGAACATCTAATGTTAAAGAAATGAGATTAAATACTTATACTATTAAATATGACAACTTCATAATGAATCATGATGAATATCATTCTGATATGTATCTTAAGTTCAATGAAATTGTGAATAACTTGATTTCTTTAGGAAGATAAGTTATAGATAAAGAGAAGATTATGAGTATTCTATGATGCTTACTAGAGAGATAGAGAGGGAGATCTGTATCTATTAGAGACTCATTTGACATTGATAAGATTCCAGTGAAGGAATTGATTGGAAAATTAATGATGTATGAAGAGGGATTTAAGGTAAATAAAGAAGAGGATGAACCAAAATGAAAGTATGTAGCCTTCAAGACTACTGCCTCTAAAATTAAAGAGAAGGAGAAAGTTCAAGCTACCGTTAATAACTCCAGTAGTGAAGAATCATCTTCAGATAGTGATGAAGAAATGGACCAGCTGATTAGAAGATTTAAGAAATTTTATAGGAAAAAGAAGTTTTTTAGAAAGCCTAATTACAAAGGAAAGTGTGATAACAAGGGAAATTGGAAAAAAGGATTGGAAGAGAAATGATAAATCAGAAGAGGTAATTTTCTATGAATATAAAAGGAAAGGACATGTCAAGGCTGACTATCCAAAGATGAAATACAATAAGAAGTATGAAAATAAGGATAGAAATTATAAGAAATAAATGAAGGCCACCTAGAGTGCCTCTAAGGACAACTCCAGTCAATCTGCTTTATCTCATAATGAGAAGGAGGATATGGCTAATATGTGTTTTATGAAAAATACAACTGAGGTAACCTTAGAATCTCATGTACAAAATTCTTATTATTCTGAAAAATAAAGTGAGTATGAGAATATAAAAAACGATGAATTATTTGAATATTGAAACATTCTAGAAGAAACTTTAAATGAGTAAAAAGATTATTTTAATTTTTTTAATAAATAACATGCTCTTACTGTGATTGTTAAATATAAACTTACAACTGAAAAAGAGAAAAATTCTTAACTGCTCAAGGAAAATAATGAGTTAAAAATGCCTAATAAGGAAATTAAAAAGGACTTAGAAACATTTACCAATGGAAAACATACCCTTACTCAAATGATTGTTAAACAAATAGCTCTTAAGTATAATTTTGGGAAATGATATCAACCAGGTCAATGGAATTTATCCAAACCACATTTTTAACCAAATCTAGAAAATCTGTTTCTTTCTTCGAAAATCAGAATATTACTGCAAGTTCCATTTTAAAAAATTCTTTTACTGCATTCAATTATTCAGGACCAAACAAAGTTTATTTTTCAAACACTATATATTATGCATATAGGAAGCTGATAAGAAAATTATGGGTTCCTAAAGATTATATTACTAATGTATGTGGACCCAGACAAATATGGGTACCAAAATCATTTCTTGGATGAAATGTTTTATAGGTAAACTTCCTAAAGAGATCCTATTGAAATCTGTAATACTTGGATAGTGGGTGTTCAAGGAATATGGCATGGGACTATTAAATATTTAAGAGTCTTATCAATATTTATGGAGGACATGTCACTTTTTTTGACAATGGTAAAGGAAAAATAATCGGACTAGGCCAGATTGGTAACCCTAACTCTATTTCAATTTCCAAAGTACTTTATGTTGATGGATAAAAGTATAAAATGCTAAGCATATCTGAATTGTGTGATTATTGATTTAATGTAAAATTAAAAAATGATTCATTCCATGTTTTTAATGGAAATAATAACTTAATATTTACCACTCTTAGAAATTATAATGTATATGCTATAAATTTAGACACACTAGCCTCACAGAATGTTTCTTGTCTAAATGCATTTCACAGAGTCCTGGATTTGACATAGAAGACTAGGACATTACAACATACACTCTTTAAAGAAGTTAACTAGAAATGTTTTTGTTAAGGACCCACCCAAATTAGAGTTTTCAGACAATAAAGTGTGCAATCCTTGTCAAAAAGGAAAGAAACATATAATCTCTTTTAAACCAAAGAAATAAGTATCTACTTCTCAACCTCTTGAGTTGGTTTACTAGGATTTATTTGGACCATCTAGAGTTTCGAGTCTCAATGGGAAGCACTATGTTTATTTCCTTGTAGACTATTTCTCTAGGTATACCTGGACCTTTTTCTAAGCTCACAAGAGTGAAGCTTGTTCTCACTTTACCAATTATGCTAGGAATGTAGAAAATCTTAGTGGAATTAAGATTAAATTATTAATTAGTGATCATGGTTGTGAGTTTGAGAATCAATACTTTGAATCTTTTTTCTCACAAAATGTCTATAATAATAACTTCTCTTCCCCTAGGACACCACAAAAAAATAGCATGGTAAAAATAAGAAATAGAACTCTATATGAAATTGCCCAAACTATGCTTAATGAATATGAACTACCGATTTATTTCTAGGATGAAGCTGTTAATACATGTTGTTACATAATAAATAGAGTCTTAATCAAACCCATCCTTAAGAAAACTCCTTATGATTTGTGGAACAATAGGAAACCCAAAGAAAGTTATTTTAAAGTGTTTGGATGTAAAGTTTATATTCTGAACACTAAAGAAAATTTAGAAAAATTTCCCCCAAAAGTAATGAAACAATATTTCTTGGATATTATACATCAATAAAATCCTATAGAGCCTTAATAAGAAAACAAATTTTGTAGAGGAATCTGTACATGTCAAGTTTGATGAAACAAATCCACATGAGCCTAAGACCTCACTAGAAAATATTGAAGAGGATATTTCCAATCTGGATATTAATGATAAAACCTAAAATCATCACATGAAGGAATTTATGAAAACTTCTAGTTCTAGAAATTGTCCAGATCCTAGCCATAATGAACCATATCAAAATGAAAAACCTAAAATAACCAGTCATACCTTTACTAGACCAGATAGGACACTTGAAAATCATCCCTTAGATGCTATTGTTAGGGATTTAGATAGATGAACACAAAATATATCTTCCTTGAGAAACCAATTTGAACATCAAGAATTATTATCACAACTTGAACCTAAAAATATCAACGATTCAATCAATGATAAATTTTTGGTAATGTCCATACAATAAGAACTTAACCATTTTGAAAGAAATAATGTTTGAAAACTTGTAGATAGAACAAAGGATATCTTGACCATAGGAACCAAATGGGTTTTTAGAAATTAAGTGGATGAAGATGTAAATATAGTTAGAAACATAGCTAGGTTGGTTGAACAAGGTTGTAATCAAGAAGAAGGAATTGATCATGCAGAAACCTTTGCACCGGTAGCTAGGATTGAATCCATTAGAATCTTAGTTGCTTATTACACACAATTGTATTTTAAACTTTACCAAATGGATGTCAAAAGTGCATTATTAAATGGTTATATAGTTGAGGATATTTTTGTTGAACAACCCCCAAGTTTTACAAATCCACATTTTCCAAATCAAGAGTTCAAATTATCTAAAGCTTTATACGGTTTGAAACAAGATCCAAGAGCTTGGTATGAAAGATTAAGTAACTTTCTTATTTCTAAAGGCTTTACAAAATGACTTGTAGATCCTAATTTGTTTATAAAAATATTTTCAAAAGAAGTTTTTATAGCTCAAATATATGTAGACTATATTATCTTTCGATCTTCTAAAAATTCTTTATGTAATGATTTTTCTAAAATAATGCAAAGTGAGTTTGAAATGAGTTTGATGGGTGAACTTAAAAATTTTTATTAGATTTAAAATATTTCAAAATAAATAAGGTGTTATTATAAATCCAAGTAAGTACACTAAATATATTTTGAAAAGATATGGCCTTGATAACATTAAATCTAGTGAAAACCCTATGAGTTCTACATGTAAGTTTGATCTTGATGAAAATGGAAAATCCATTGATCAAACTGCATACAAAGGAATGATTGCAAGTTTTCTGTACTTAACCACTAGCAGGATAGATATTATTTTTAGTGTGTGTATATGTTCAAGATTTCAAGAATACTGAAAAGAGTCACATTTAAATGCTGTTAAAATAGTTTTCAAATACCTCAAGTATACAACTAATTTAGGACTGTTTTATCCTAAAGGAAAACCTTTTGATTTAATTAGTTATTTAGATGCTGACTTTGGTGGATGTAAGTTAGATAGAAAAAGTACCTTTAAAACATGTAACTTTTTTGGGAAAGTTTCTAATATCATGGTGTATTAAAAATAAAAATTCAGTTGCGTTATCAACTGCTGAAGGAGAGTACATTGCTGCTGGTAGTTTATGTGCAAAAATTTTGTGGATGAAACACACCCTATTAGACTGTGGATTTCAATTCATACATATCCACATAAATTGTGACAACACAAGTTCTATTAAAATTTCTTATAATCTAATTTCTCATTCTAGAACAAAACATATTGATGTAAGACATCAATTTTTTAGAGATCACTATAAAAAAGGTGATATAACTCTTGAGTTTATCGGGACAGAGCGTCAACTTTCTAACATATTCACTAAACCCTTAAACTCTAAGAGAATAAAATATATTATACATGAACTAGGAATGTTAAATCTCTTATCTATAGTCCCGTATAACCTCTTCTATCTTTGAAACCGATCTTGCGAAACTGATCAGTGGAACCGATCTTATGAAACCGATCAGTGAAATCGATCTCATGAAATCGATATCGTGAAACTGATCAGTGAAACTGATCTCATGAAATTGATCAGTGAAACTGATCTTGTGAAACCAATCTTGTGAAACCGATCTCTTAATACCGATCTCTTGAAACCATTCTATGAAACCGATCTGGGAAACCAATCTCTTGAAATCGATTGTGTTTAACCGATGCCTTCAAGGGACCATTTGTAATTCTGTATATTTTAAGTAAAATGACACAGTTTTGTATTATTTTTACCGCATTTAAATTTTATGCTTTATGATTTTTACAATACCTAAATGATAAAATAATTTCAATCCACTTTGACCTTTCACATTCCCTCTACTGTAAAACCATCAGTGTTTTGACACTCTATCTCTTGACCCATGACCATTCGACTCTCTTTGGACTCGATCTTCAGAAATGGAAAGGAAAAAGTGTGTGATAGAAGAACCTAGTAAATCTTTATCAGATAAGCATTAAAAGGGTGATTCTAGTGGGACTAAAAATCCATTTCTGGAAAGATGAGTGGTTACAGCTGAGAAAGAAGTGTCTGCTGAGTGGCTTCTGTCAAGCAAGTCATTTTTGTTGAGATTACTGGAATCTCAAGGGTGGATGCGTTGGTTCTCAACAATGAAAGGAATTTTTATCCCCAGCTAGTAGACGAGTTTTATATCCACTTGAAGATATCCCTAGATGGAGCCGAGGACGCAAGGATAATGTCAATGGTGAAGGGAAAATAAATAGCTTTTTCATCTAAGGAATGGGTTGAGTGCTTGGAGATTCCTCATGATGGTTTCTATGGTGATTATCAGGGTAACATTCCACCTTCCTAGGATTTGTTTTTATATGAGGATGCTCTAAAGGAGATGACTTGAAGTTAATAATCAAGGAGAGTTACTTCTAGTGAGTTATATGGTGAGGAAATATTACTTTTTAAGTGTATTCAATATCAAATCTACCAAAGAAAGGGGGATTTCTCTACTGTGAATTATTTGGATATATTCCTAATTTACCTATTGAAAAAGGGGATACAGTTAAATATATGTAGGTACCCGATGGTACACATTTATAATATGATAAGACCATCTAAGAAAGCAACATGTTTTTACTATCCTAGGATGATCTTTTCCATGTTAAAGAAGTTGGGTTGTGTGGAATATGGAGATGAAATGATAAGTGCCTACAATGGTTTCTTCCTTCAAAAAGAGATTTGCAAGAGAATTAAGATCTTCTGGAAGCCATGGAAGAAATACTGGGTAAAAGATGATGAAAGACTATATGAGGAATTAAATCCGATTGACCATCCTACCAGACCAAAGGATCTAGTTTATCTAGGCCTCAAACTAGGAGAGGATGTTGTTTATTCTTATGAGGAAGCTGAGGATGAGTTTCCAAGGGAATAAGGATCTCCTATTAATTACAAAAGTGATCCAAATATTGCTGAAATCCCAAAAGATATGTCTTATGGACCAGCTAGTCCACCTTTAGATTTACCATCAAGGGAATAATTTTTAGGTGGTGTAGATGAGGAAGTGAGATAAGTCACTGGTGTGGAAGTATATATAAGTAATTCAGATGAGGAGTCTGATGATGATGAAGAGGGAGATGGTGAGCATGTAAGTGATTCTTTAAAAGTGGGACAATACGTAGTTAGAATATCTAGTGAGGAATTTTAAATGGAGCTATAGATGATGCTAATACTATTGGACAGGAGGGTGTGAATCATGGAGATACTGGTAATAAAGACAAACCTCATCATCTTGTTGTTGAAAATCAAGAACTCATTAAGGAGTTGAATGAAATTTTGGCCTGTGGACATGAGGAAGAGGCTGAGCATCATGTGCCTCATATTGAGGAAGTTCCTGTAGAAATTGAAGTGGGTGGAGCACATGCATAACCTCAAGTTCTGTTGGTACCTGTGCCCAGAAATGTTATTTTGGTTAGAGGACAGGATGAACAAGAAAAAGAAGATGAAGTTGTACTTGAGCCTCATGGAAGAAGGTTCAAGATTGACATTGTTGATCCAAGAGACTGTACCTATAATCAAGAGTGGAATAAAGATCCAAGATACATTCTATTTGGTTTGGAATATAACTCTGATGAGGAGATAACAACACCTCCTCCTTCTCCTTGAGGTCAAGCTGAAGCAGAACCGGTTACACCTGCTACAATAGGTGCACTTCCAGCAGATGAGCCAGTAGAATAGCCAGTTCCTAGTGACTATGTCATTAAGGATTATTTAGAGAAATTCAAAAATTATATCTTTGAGTCAGTGAGACCCTCATTTGGATCCAGAAGTGAAGCCTCTACTTCCATGAGTATTTTAGATACTAATGCTGCAAGAATTTCAAGGATGGTGATCCAGAAGATTCAACATAATCTCATTACGACAGCCGAAACCATCATTAGGAATAATAATTTTCTAAGAGAATAAGTAAGGAATATGAGAAATGAATTAAATTCTCTCAACACTAATTTCAAGACCTCTTTTAGTGGTTTGATGGAAGTTCTTATGAACCCAGTGACACATCTACCGAGTATAGATTTAAAGAAATTTAAAGAGGAGCTTGGAAATATGATTACTATTCCTTCTAGTTCTAGAGGTGGGAGAGGTGCTATTTCTGATTTGGAGTCTCTCAAGGCTATGATAAGAGAAGAAATCAAGAATCTTCAGCATGATTCAAACAAAGTAACTCTTGAAAAGGTACACAGAAATACAGACCTGGTTTACAGTATGGTACAAAAGTGCACAAATGAAGCCTCTGCTGCTCATAAAGAGATCAAAGAGAAAGTGGATAAGTACTTTACTAAGATATATACCAAGCATGATCTCATTAATAACTTCAAGTTTTTATCCTAAAATCTCACAATTCCTCCAGAAATAGAAGCCTTCAAGAAACAAGTGGCACAATTGATGGAGTTTACCCCTAAACTGGATAAATTCCTGGATAATAAGGATGATTTCGAGAAGGCCATGCAATAAGGTTGTGAAATCATTAATGATTTCATCAAGCTCATCAAGCCATTTCTGCATGTTTAATCTAATGAAAATTTGGTTCCTCCTACTTCTTCCATTGACACTACTTATCAGCCTCCTACTTAGATGACTGTCTCTTAGGCCCTATCTTAGATTCACCAAGTCATTACTGAGCAACCTCAGAGCCATCTGTTGTCATAAAGAATACCTATCCTTACAAAAAATGTCCCTATAGGTGTTGCCTTTCCTAGTGTTCTCTTTAGACCCCCTCTTCCCACTTCCAAACCAAAACCTTCTGATACTACTCCCAATCCTTTAGATAAAGGGAAAACACCTCTAAAGCCAAACCCTTAGTGGTGGATTATGTATTTCATAGGGATTTGTCTTTTTTATTTTGCTGGTAATACTCTTTTGAACCTTAATGGAAATTATTTTTGTCTTCACTTTGTTTCTCATTTTCTTTATATTATTTCTCTTTCTTCCTTCTCCTTCTCCTAACCTATTTCTTTTTTTGCTAATCCTAGAAGGGGGAGAAAGGTATAGGAACACATTATTAATTTAAAGGGGAGAAAATCTGGCATAGGACACATGTCCTGTACTCACTGTAATATATATACATATATTTCCTATGACCCAATATTTGAGGGGGAGTTATGTTTTAAAAACACAAATAAGGAAAATTTTTAGTTATATTGAAAAATCACATTCAGTGAGGTATGCTAAGTCATGTAATTACTATTCTTTAACATCATATGTATGACATATTTTGTGATTATCAAAAAGGGGGAGATTTTTAGACCCTCTATGATATAATGGTTTTTATAACCACAAATATTATAAATTTATAGATTAGATTATTTAATGCCATTTAATATCTCTAAGTAAATCAATTATGTCATACTATACAATTCCTTTTAATAACTCAATAAACTATATTTATGCTTCAATATATTTACAAGTGTATATTTTCATGTATTTATGGATTTCACTTAATTTAGTAGTGCTATGTGTACGACATACACTTCATAAGTTCCTCAGAAGTCCCTCGCTCCGTTAGTGCAAAACGACTCACTGATGATCGACTCACCGATGTTCGACACACCAATCTTCCACAAACCGATGCTTGACACACCGATGAAGGACACACCGATGATTGACACACCGATGGACGACACACTGATGATCGACAAACCGATGATCAACACACTGATGATGTACACACCAATGATCAACACTCCGATGGACGAAACCCTGATGATCGACACACCGATGGACAACCCACCGATTATCGACACACTGGTGATCGACACACCGATGGAAGACACACTGATGATAGACACACCGATGATTGACAGACCAATGGAGGACACACCGATGATCGACACACCGATGGACAACACACCGATGATTGGCATACCAATGAATTACTCACTGACATGTGACATACCGATAGCACAAATAAATCACCGATACTCTGAGTCACCAATACTGATGGAAATAACTCATTGATACTCAGATTCACCGATGATGATAGACCGATGATGAAAGACCGATGATGAAAGACCGATACTGACAGACTGATGATGACAGAATGATGTAAATGAGTCACCGATACTTATGACTCACCGATAGTCATAAATAAACCGTTTGAAATCTATTAATTCAAATTTATTTCTAACAGTATTATTTAGAAAAATTAATGTGTCTGACATTATTTAATGTTGTATGTAGGACTATCTGTAGATAGTACGAGGTACATGCATGTGGGGAGATCTTCATGCCTGACGAACCTTGAACTATAAAAGGATTTCAATCTAAACCGTTCAAAGTTGTTGGTATGAGACAGAGCGTGTGAATGTGATAAATAGTGAAAATAGAAGAACTCGAAAAGCTGTGCAAGTACTCAAAGCTAAGTACACAAGGAGTTCAATAAGACAATCAAGAACATGCTAAATTTATCTGAACATCCTAAGATCGAAGAGCTAAACTTTTCACACCTGTAAGCTAGAGTACAGAGGCTGTGATACTCTATTTTGAAGTCATATTCTAGAAGAGGACTCAAATATCTTTTTCTATCCTTCAATATAGTCCAGAACTTCACTACATAACACATAGAGATTTCTAAACTCTATTCTTTATTTCTAACTCTATTGTGATCTTATGTTTACCTTTTTGAGCAGTGTGTGCATCTGTTAGTTTCACACACACTATCTTTTGCGCATAGATGGAAGGATACTTAATATCCTCACACTCACTCTCTTTTTTCTCTTGTATCCCATATAGAGTAGTGGAAGAGATCAAATGTGATCTATTTGTTGATTTTCCCATGAATTTATATGGTAGAGGTCAAGTGTGACCTAGACAACCTTGTGTGCTATTGTAAGCCCTGATCCAAGGTGTGTATCCAAAATTTTATTAATATAAAATTATTCGTTAAAGGTGATAAACTAGTGGAGAGGACTATGTCTCATCTTGAGACTGAACCTCTTGTTTTTATCCGTTGTGCATTTATCTTTTAGTTTAATCTGATATGTGTTTATTTCATTTCAAATAAAACTAAATTGAACTTTTGTAGTTAGTTTAGAAAGTGTTTATATATATTTTTAAACAATATATTAGTTTCAAAAGTTTGACTAATATTTAGATTGGTAAAGATGATAACTAATTAATCTTATGAGAAATTAATTTAACATCAAGGACTTTTATAAATTCACTACAAATTGACTTTGATTATATTTTAATTGGGGGATATCTTTCAAAGAACCCTTTTTAACAAAATTGTTTATAGATACTCAATTCACCCCCCCTCTTGAGTGATCTAGTCTGACCAACATTTTTATCTTCAAAACCATGAGGTTGTTCAAAAAAATTTTCCTCCGGAACATATCTGTTAAGAAAAGAACACTTCACATCCATTTGAAAAAGTTTCAAATTAAAGAATGATGCAAAGGCTAATAGTATATGAATTTACTCGAGTATAACTACTAGAGCATAGTTTTATTCAAAATATATTACCTCTTATTGATTATAATGTTTATCAACTATTATTTCTTTATTTATAATGATTATTCTATTTCATCACATTTGTTTTAGAGGACCCATTTTACTCCAATTACAGAAGTTTCTTTAGGTATTTCAACCAAGGTTCAAAGATTATTCCTCTCAAATTCATTTAGTTCATCTTGAAAATATTTAATCCAATCTTCATCACATAAAGCCTCATTAGGACTTTTAGGCTCAAATTGAGAAAGAAATACTAGATGTTCTACTTTATTTAGAAAATAACTTCTAGTCTTTAGAGTTTGATTTACATCACCAATGATATTATCACTGGGATGATTCTTAAGAAATAACTGGCCTGGGTTTTGAAAAAATTGTTCATAAACATAAGATAGAAAGTCTTTTGGAGTGAATACTTTAGAAATATTTTCTTGAGTATTTTCCTCATTAGAAGAGTATTCTATCTAAGGTTGATAATCAGTTTTTGAAAGTACATCAGAATATGTTGGTTGGGTTTGTTTAAAAACAAAAGGATCAGTTTCACAAAATTTAACATGTACTGTTTCTTCAACAGTACAATAATTTTTATTGAATATTCTATAAGCCTTAGAAGTAGTGGAATAACCTAATAATATAGCTTCATCAGATTTGGGTGTAAATTTATGTAAATTATATTTTTTATTAAAAATGAATACTTTGCATCCAAATGTATTGAAGTATGAACCTTTTGGTTTTTGACCAGTCCACAACTCTTAAGGTGTTTTATTAAGAAATGGTCTAATTAAAACTCAATTTCTAGTATAACAAGTAGTACTCACAGCTTAAACCCAAAATTTTTTTGAAATAGAATTCTCACCCAACATGGTTTTTGTTTTCTTATAAATAATATGAGTTTTTATTTCAACAACACCATTTTGTTGAGGAGTTTTAGGTGCTTAAAAGTTATGTGTAATTCATTTCTTACTAAAAAAGTTTCAAAATCAGAATTTTCAAATTATCCACCATGAACACTTTGAATAGTCATCAATGGATGTTTTTTTCTCAATTTTAAATTTGGATACAAAAGTTTTCAAATAATAATAGGCTTCATATTTATTTACTAGAAAATAGACCCATGTCTATTTATTATAGTCATCAACTAAAACAAATACATATTACTCACCTACAATACTTCCAGTTTGTGTGGGACCAAATAATTATTTGTGCACCAACTTTAAAGCATCAAAAAATTAAACTACACTAATTGATTTAAATATTTACTTATGTTTCTTTCCATTTTGATAAGGGTCATAGACTTTTGAAGAATCAAATCTAAGTTCTGGTATATCCTTCACATGTCTTTTCTAAGACAATTTATATAAGTTCCTAAGGTTATAATGTCCTAACCATATATTAAATAGTGAATATTGATCTTCCATTTAACTAAGGCAAGGTAATTATTGTCTCTTAAGGTCTTTTAAGTTAAGTGTGTATATATTCTCATGCCGATGGGAAGAAAGAATGAATTTATCCTTAGAATTGTGTACTGCACATTTATCATTACTAAAATTAACAAGGTAACATTCGTCACATAATTTACTTATGCTTATAAGGTTGTGTTTAAGATCCTTAAGAAGTAAAACATTTGAAATCAAAGATTTTTCAAGAAGAAAAATATTACCGATACCAACAATCTTTCCTTGATAATTGTCTCCAAATGAAACTCTTCAAATGTCATTTCAATAACATTTTCAAAGATTTATTTTTTACCAGTAATATTCTAGGAACATCCACTATCCATGCAACATATGTTTTTGTTGTTATCACTTCATTTGTTTTCTTGAAAATTAAACAATTAGGTTTTTGGAATTTAACTTTCTTGGATCCAGAAATGTTAGAAAGAAAAATTTTGGGAACCCAAATTTGTTTTGAAAAATGGGTTTTGTGGAATCACAAATATTGAATTTTATTTAAGAAATAATTTTAATCACAATGACCTCCATAATTACACTTGGTAAAAAAGAGACATTTTTGAAAACAAAATAACTATTACTAAAAAATGGGTTTGAATAAGTATATCCCATTTCTAAACTATTACATCATGAACAAAGTTGTTTATACTTTTTTTCAAAACCTTATTTACCAGTGGTAAAGTTTGTCAAAAGTTTATTTAAAGTTAAAATTTCAGAGTTTGGTCTTAAAACTAAATTCTTATCCACATTTGTATTAAATTCAGAAGTGAGTTTTGAATCTAAAACATTTTTCTCTGAAACAAAAATTTTAAAATCTGTTGAAATATTATCCTTTTAAGAATTAGATTCCTCAAGGTTTTTAAAAATAGAATCAATTTCAAAAGGTTTTTTATCAAGATATTTAGAAAGATCTGATAATTGTTTTATTAAAACATTTATTCTATAATTTTATTTATCAATTTTCTAAATAAATTTGAAATTTTCATTTCCAATTAATTTTTCAAATCTATAGAGTTCTTTATAGGAAGGTAAAGAGACATCTTATGCTGATAAATTATCTTCATCAGAAGAAATATAACAATTCTCATCAGAATAATTTTCATTTAAATAAATATTAGTCAAAGTTTCAGTAGTGTGTAACTTTTCCCTAAAACATTTATTTTCAATAGGTATTCTGTCAAGAATACCAATATTCTTATATCTAGAGTTTTCATTTTTTGAGGATTCATATGAAGAATATCCACCACTAGCACTCTAGGTGTCATTTTCCTTTAATAATTTCTTTTATTTTATATTATAGTATTTTTTTATTCCTTTTAGAATGTCTTTATTTTCTATATTTTCTTTTTAGCTTTGGGTAATTAGGTATGATGTATCCAGATTTCTTTCATTCATAATAAGTAAATTTAGAATATTTCTTATGTTTCTTTTCCCCATTTATTTTCTTATATATATATTGAAAATAATTTTTTCCAACAATATTTTTCATTCTTATAGAAATATTGGATAACTAATTCTATGAATGTTATGATTCACTTGAATTTGATTTAATCACAACTTTATTGTTCTTTTATGACTTAATAATATTATCAAGAGTCTTGGATTTTATCTGATTTGAAGTAGTAGTAAAAGAAACTCATCCATTATTTTTTATTTTCCTTTTTTACATCTCTTTTCATTCTGTTTTTATGTTGCAAAAGAGTTACAAACAAGTCATCAAGAGTAAAAATTATAACCTTTCTTGATTCAACAACTAAAGTTCTTTTTAATTACCACCCATTGGGAATTATGTCCATGATCTCATCAACAAGCGTTTCATTATCCAGTCCTTTCTCTCCCATGGATTGTAAGATACTCACAATTGTCATAAATCTTTGTTGTACCTTATAAAAATGATCTACATAAGGTAATTCAAAATCCTTATAGTCTTCTCTTAGCATAAATCTTTTAGTCTTAACAACATTGGATGTACTGAAAAGAGTAATTTATAGATTCTTCCAAATACTGTTGGCTACTTCACAAGAAGAAATCCAACCTGTATATATTTCTATTCATTGAACACAATAAAGTATTTTATAAATTGTTATTTAGTTAATATTATTTATTCTCTTGATTGGTAAAGATTCTAACTTCCTTGTTAGGAATTTTATATTCAACAGTCATCATAAAAAAGTTATCAACTACAATGTTGATCAAAAAGGTATTCATTCGATCTCTCCAATATTCATAATTATTTCCATAAAAAATTGATGGTCTTGTAAAATTGAGATTTTATATTGAACCAACATTAAGTATTTCTATATTTAAAACAATAAAGAATTTCTTTTTCTATAGTATACGTTAGTTAAAAAATATTTTCAAACAAAAAGTTTATAAAATAAATATAAATAACATGAAAAAGAAAAGTAAGAAAATATATAAGCTGTGGAAACATGCTATGATGCCTATTATTGGATCGTAATGTATATGAAGATGAAACAATATAATAGGGGGGTGGGGTGAATTGTAGGTTTAAAAGATTTTAATTTTTATCCCTAAAGAAATTTAGTTTAAAAAAATTTAATCTAATTCAATTAACAATACCTATTAATGTATTAAAACCTTAATCAGACTGGGTCTTCATTCTGGTTATAAAAGTATTGTAATCAGGTTGATTGCAATAATGTAATCCACAGGTTGTAAATGAAATTAATCATATTCATAGTTGAAATGATATAAAGAGAGTAAGTCCTTAAAAGATTTTAATCACAATGGTTACAATGATCAGTGTAAAGCAATACAATGATTCAATCATAAAGCATACTAAATCGCATTGAGTAATTGAAAAGATCGTAATCACTTTGATCATAATTAAAAAGATCGTAATCAGAGCATATTAAAAAATTATCATAATCAGATTGGTTCTGATAATCAAAATAAGCAATAAAAAAACAAATATATAAAATGATTCACATTTTATTACAAAGTAGCGGTAATTTAAAATAATATAATTCTTTTAACTCGAAGAGAAGGGTATCCAATAACCTTGGATAAAGGTCCCTTGATTTATAATTTCAAGCAAGTTTGAATTACCCGCACCTGGGCAATCCATCAATACGATGACCGAATTATGTCTTGCTATCCCCACAAGCCCTCGATCAAAAAGGCGATACACACCTCTTTCTTCCTAGCCTTGAAATCCCTTAATCCATAAATGATTGACACGTCTGTCTTCCTATCCATAGAATCCATTGATTGTAATCACCAACAATCAGTGTCTCCCTTGGAAAATCAAAACTCTTAAAAGTAACAGGTATGTATAATGAACAGTTTACAACTTGACTTTAGAGTATTTTTTCATGAAACAACAATTTAACAAAGCTCTCATAGGATGCATTGAATTTGTCAAAAGTTTTTTTCTCCTTCAAATGACTTGGTATTTATAGGCTAATTTCCTAACGGTCATCTTTGATTGCAACGGTCAGATTTTCTCCGGAAAATACGGAGGGACTTGGACAGTTAGCACTCCATTGGTAATCTTGTAACTGAAACAGTGATATTATTTTATAATACATATTGAAATAGAATACCCGACATCATTTTAATAAAATGGTTTTCCTATCAATATGATACTATTTTCTAGATAAAATAGAATGGGTTTGAAAAGAATTTAGCTCTTTCGATAAAATAGAACTGTGAATAGTAAATGAGTACGATGATTTTAGTTTATATAGTGAATACAATTTATCTTGTTAGTTTCAATACTAAACAGTGTGCATGATGGAAATCATAAAGTTATATGTGATGGAAATCATATCTAGTGAGTATGATATTGATCGTATCTAGGGTCACAATGATATTCATATAATACAATAAAACTTGTGGGTATGATTATTATCGTAATCATATGAAAAATCGTAATGAATAAAATTAAAACAAAAAAACTTAAAGTAAATAAAATATGAATTCATTTGAAAAGAGAGTTTTTCATTACTTGTGTAACATCCTGAATCCAGGTGCCACATCACGGGTGCCCCGAACCCGGTAGGTCACATGACCTCAAGCACATTTCCCCAAACGCTAGAGGCAGCCGACTAGCAGCGGGGGACTAGGTCTGATAGTGGGGAAACTATGCCCTCATTTGTCAAAGTGTAGCGCAGTGGAGAAAATACAAACATATGAAAAGCGAAAGTGGGAAACAATACCAAGATAAAATGGACAACGATACAAAAGTAAAATATGACCAACATTCATATATATGATGATGCAATATGTCCCTAATTCTACGAAATCAACCAATACATAATACACTGCAATCTAAAACAATACAACACAAGGTAAAAGTACAACACAACAAAACAATCCTTACCCTCAGGTATGACATAAGAAACCACCACAGTGAATATTCAAAGTAAACCGTGTCCTCAGACATGCAAATTCTTACCCTCAGGTAATCAGAATCGAAACCCTCAGGTGATTACCCTCAGGCATAAGGAATATTTCCCTCATTCATATGAGATATTTCCCTCAGGCACAGAAGCTACTGCCCACCGGCATAAGAAAAGTTTCCCTCAGGCTAAACAAAACACTGCCCTCAGGCTAAGAAAAACACTGCCCTCAGGCTAAGAAAGTAACTGGGCCGATCCCAACAGAAAAATAAGAAATTTATATATATTTCCTCTCAAGAAAACTCAAAACATGCTTATAATCAAGGAATACCCAAGGGCACCCTTTCCAAATGGATAAACAAAGAAAACACACACACAGGGTGGCCCTGGGTCAAGGTAACAATCCCAAATAGAAGTTTATACTTGTTCATTAAATTACCTATGAAATTCTAGGTATCTAAACAGTCAAGACCTTAGCCCCATGACACCCAAAACATGGAATTGTGGCACCACGATACACAAAATCAACTCGACAGTTGGAAATAAACACCAGACCACCTACCTCGATCTCCTCTGATCAATATACATGAACGATGCCTCCCAAATCACCCGAGAACAATGTAGATCTCGGATAAACATTTAACTGTTTAAACTCAAATAACTTCCCTTAGGGAAAGAATTGGAAGGAGAGGTTCAAGAAGAGATAATATCTCACCCGCACGGTTCAAATGAGATCTACGATGAAGGAATCAGAGTCCCAGTGTGTGGTCAGGAGCTCCTCCATGTTTCGACCTCCTATCCCGCAGCTCTCATCGAGTTCTATGCCTCCTATGTAAAATGAGGAGGGTAATGGTTATTTTTAATGAAACAACATAACTACATGGCATGAAATCTCAAGTACACGACGTGAACTTTCATTTTTTAAACTTTTCCCTTGACGAATTTTTTCCACCGCGCTACTGTTCACCAACCGACTTGATTTCACGACGTGTATTACTAAGTACACATCATGTGCCATCATTCCGATGATAGCTACTCCCACCACCTTACTGTTCACCTGCCGACTGATTACAAGGCGTGTATATACTAAGTACATGGGGTGTAGTCAATTTTTACACCCTTCATCACCGACAGGCCTACACGCCCTATATTCTCATCCCACACAGCCAAAGTACATGGCGTATGGAAAAAGTACACGGCGTGTACCCATAATTTTTGGGATTTTTCTCTATTTACCTTGTTTTATCAAAAACACTTATAGAAAAGGAAAAGGAGAAACCCGTACCTTAAGAATAAGAACCAGGTTCTTACAAAATTCCCCCCTTAAAGCAATTCATCCCCGATTTGCCTTTCCAAGGGTGGTGAAGATAAAGATGAGAAAAACTCTATCCACTGAGCACGTATGTCAGTCTCCTACTCCCAAGTTTCATCCTGCACTCAACCATGCTGCCATAGCACCAGTATGAGAGGAACTGACTGGCCTCGGAGAACCTTCGTGCTCCTATCAACAGTACGAATTGGATACTCCTCAAAGGATGCATCGAACTGAAGTTCAGCCTCCTCAGGCTGAAAAATTTGTGATGGGTCTGAGTGATAATGGTGCAGCTGAGATACATGGAAGACATTGTGCATAGCCTGGTACCTATGTGGTAACTGCAACCGATAGGAAACTAGCCCGACTCTCTCCAGAATCTCAAACGACTATAAATACCTCGGTGAAAGTTTACCCTATCTTCTGATCCGCCTGTGTCTCAACCTTGGTGAAACACGTAAGAAAACCTGATCCCTAACCATGAACTCCAAGGGTCGTCTGTGTCAATCAACATAAGATTTATGATGAGACTGTGTAGTAGCCATCCACTTCTGTGTCAACTGGACCTTCTCTGAAGTCTCCTGCACGAGAAGTGGTCCCAGTAAAGCTGCCCCACTTGCCTCCAACCAGCAGAAAGGTGATCGAAATAGCCTACCATATAAATCCTCATAAGGTGCCATCTCAATAGTTTCCTGAAAACTATTATTTAATGCAAACTCGACCATCAGTATGTGCTTCTCCCAAGAGCCCCCAAAGTCCAAGACACATGCACACAGTATTTCCTCAAACACCTTTATCGTACGCTCTGACTAGCCATCGGTCTGAGGGTGGCAAGCTGTGCTCAGAAACACCTATGTACCCAATGCCCTCTGAAAACTATGTCAGAAATGAGACGTAAAATGGGCGTCCCTATCTGAAACGATAGAACGAGGGACCCCATGAAGACGTACTACCTCTCGGATATACAACTTCCCAATCTCATCAACATCGAAGGTCTCCTTGATCAGTAAAAAGTGAGATACCTTTGTAAGTCTGTCCACAACAATCCATACAACATCATTTCCTTGAGGTGACCTCAACAACTCGGTCACGAAGTCCATCGCGACGTCATACCATTTCCACTTCGGAATTGGTAATTGTTGTAATAGTCTGGATGGCCTCTGATGCCCCGACTTCACTTGCTGGCAGGTGGAACATCTCATAACAAAACCAGATACCTCTATTTTCATACCCGGCCACCAATAATGACGTCTCAAGTCATGGTACATTTTGGTAACTCGAGGATGCACTTCCCAAGCTAAACCCTGAAATTCATGCATCAACTCCTCGCGTATACCCCCTTGGAACCCACAGTAATCCATGGATACACAGTACCTCATCATCTCCTACCGTCCAACCAGGAGGAGGGTACCTACTTGCCACTGACTCCCATAGAACTAGGCCTTCTGAATTTGATAGCTGTCACATCCTCAATCTATCCCAGAGGGTAGAAGTCACAGCTAAGGATGAAAGATAGGCTCAACCCTGACTATCGTGCACCTCCAAATACATCTCAAAGAACAAATCCATAAGCTTCCACTCTCCACTGGCCTCCTGCACTACCTGTATCTGAGTCCTCCTACTCAGTGCATCGACTACTGCGTTACCCTTACCAGGTGTATAGGCAAGCTCAAAGTCTAAGTACTGAAGGTATTAAACCCACCTTCATTGTCTCAAATTCAGGTCACGCTGGTTAAAGATGTATTTCATAATTTTGTGGTCCATAAACACCAAAAAATGTTCTCCCAAGAGATAATTTCTACAACAGCGTAACACATGAACAACTACAGCCAACTTGAGATCATGAGTTGGGTAATTCCTCTCATGTGGCCTCAACTACCGAGACTTGTATGCAACTACTTGATCATCCTGCATCAACACCACTCCCAACACAATATGTGGTGTATCATAATAAACTGTATAGCTCTTCCCTTAATCTAGAAGTATCAGGACTGGTGCTAATGTCAACCTTCCCTTCAGCTCCTGAAAGGCTGTCTCGCAAGCTTCTGACCAAACTAACTTCATACCCTTCTTAGTCAAACCCGTTAACGGTGTTTCTAAGCAGGAGAAGTCCTGTATAAAGAACATGTAGTAACCAACCATCCCCAAGAAACTCCATATTTCAAACACGTTCTTAGGATGATCCGAGGAAACTACTGCTCTCACTTTCTCTGGGTCTACCGCAACTCCTACCTCTGAGATAATATGACCCAGGAAGTGAATCTGGTCCATCCAAAGTGGAACTTTGAGAGCTTAGCATATAAATGATTCTCTCTCAGTGTACTCAGTGCAATATCAAGATGGGTGGAAAGGTCATGTCGAGTGAGAGAGTTCACCAAGATGTCTTCCACAAATACTACCACAAAAGAATCCATATATGGGTGGAACACACGATTCATCAGAGCCACGAAAACTGTTGGTGCATTCGTGAGTCCGAACGGCATGACCAAGTATTCGTATAGACCATATTTTCTTCAAAAGGTTGTAATTGGTATGTCCGATGGTCTAACGCGCAACTGATGATATCTGGATCTCAAATCAATCTTTGATAACACTCGTGATCCTTGAAGTTGATCAAAAATATCATCAATCCTCAGTAAGGGATATCGGTTCTTGACCATCAAATGGTTCAGCTTCTGATAATTCACATAGAGTCTGAGGGTACCATCCGCCTTCTTTGCAAATAGAATAGGCGAACCCCAAGGAGAAGTACTGTGTCAGATGAAACCCTTTTCCTGCAACTCCTCCAACTACTTCTTAAGCTCCTGTAATTCTTGTGTAGCCATCATATAAGGAGGAATAGACACTTGTGCCACTCTAGGAACAAAATCAATAGAGAAATACACCTCTCGCTCCAGAGGTAGACCTGAAAAGTCATCCGGGAAGACATCCATGAAACGATTAACAACTGGAGGGAAATCCTTCTGAAAAGTTCCCTGGTCCTCTAGATATAAACTCGCGATCTAGCCTGTCACTCCACCTCACCCATGGTTCTCGGGTCCAGTTCAGCTTGCCTGGACATCTCATTCGCCCTTGTATAGAAACTCTCCGCATTCTGGTGACGTGAAACTCACCCCGCGACGATAGAAATCTACAAAGGCTCGAAAGGGTACCAACCAGTCCATACCAAGAATGACATCATAGACTATAATCTCTAAGAAATAGAGGTACCATAGAAAGTTTCACCCACCAACCTCTAGGGGGAACTCCCTGCACTGACACACACCTGCCATTCTAGTTCCCAATGGAGTGTCTAGTTTCATGATATTAGAAGAAGAAGAAACACAAAGCCTAAGGCTCTACACAATGGGCACAGATCTAAAGGTATGTGTATCACTAGTATTGAGAAGTACTGAAGATAAAATAGAAGCAACTAGAATAGTACCTCTGATAGTGGAAGGTTTGGGATCCTACTCCTGTTGGGTCTGTTGCACTGTATATGCCTGCCCAGTGCTACGGCCTTGCAACATAGCCTGGTTACCCTGAGATGACCACCCTACTATCTCTAAGATCCTAGTGTCTGGCTACCACAACCATGACCACCAACTCGACCAGAATGTCCTAACGTATTCTAATTCCTTGACTGGTAAGAAGCTGCTGGCCCTGATGCTTCATGCGGAGTCTGCAAAGAACCCCTCTCACTAGTTGCTAGTGGAAACGCCCTGAAAAAACGCTGAAGATGTCCTATATTGATGCAAGCTTGGAACTCCACTGGGTCACGTAGACACTTAGGTCTATTATTCCCCTCTTTACCACACTGGTTGCACATCACATGGATACCTGAAGAATTATTCTGGCTAGTACTGCCATCGTGAGAGAAATCCATCTGCCTCTTCCTCTTACCAGTAGAAATAGTACCAAAAACTGGTGCCGAACCGCCCTGGCCCGCACCACTAACTTCTCGCAGGTTCCGCTCAGTAATCAGTGGCTGGTCCACAATACCATGCACTGTAGGAAACCTGAAAACATTCACCAGTGATCCGATATCATATCGAATACCATCCTCAAAGCGTCTAGCCCTCAAAATCTCATCACCCACTAGAACAGGTGAAAAATGCAGTATCTTGGTGAAGCAGGAAGAATAGTCCATCATTTACATGGCGCCCTGCTGCAGATTCATGAATTCTCGAGCTCTATCTGCCCTCAGCATCTCCGAAAAGAAGAAGTCATAGAAGGCTGCCTGAAAATCTTCCCCCACCATGTCTCTATGATGCTCAGTCTGGTTGGTAAAATCCCACCATCTCTTGGAGGAATCATGAAACATGTAAGTAGCAAGCTTGATCCTCCTCCCAGGAGGCGTCTCCTGATGCTCGAAGATCGTCTATATAGAACCCATCCATGACTCCTCAGATTGTGGTCCACCATCCCCTGAAAATGTAGGCGGATGTTGCTGCTGAAATATATGTGTCAGCTCTACCATAGATGAGGAAACTAGCGATGCTCCTTGGAAGGTCTTCATAAACCGCATGAAGCCTTCATGGAAATGCGCATCCGTGCCAGTTTCTGGTATAACAGCAGGCACCGCATCTGGAACTACTGAAGGATACATCGATATCCTGTGGCCTACCATCTCTAGAGTATAATCTTCACCACTCTCTTGGCGAACAAGTCGTGGTCATCTCGGCAGCATGAATCTACAAGGTCAAACACACACCTTAGATTAAGATTATCAAGGACTAAGAACTGGAAGCATAAGAAGGGAACAAGGAAAATAAAACATTCAAGTTGACAAAACATGACTACATGACATGTATAATAACTACAAGGCGTGTTCCCTCAATTCTTTCACATGGGCATGTACTTCTTCCAGAACTGGTCATGTAACACCCCAAACACACAGTGTGTTTTATAAAAACACGACGTGTACTTGAATTTTCTTCCCCTGCCCAAGTCCTTCTACATGACTTAGCCACACAACTCTCTTTTGAAAGAGACTACACAACATGTATAAGGTCTACATGGTGTGTACTAGACTAGATTCACGGACCCGTGTTGTTCGTGAAACGGCCGGGTACATAGCTCACACTATACGGCGTGTTCCAGATGGACACGGCGTGTACGACTTAGATTCCAACTGCCCGTGTTGTTAGTGAAACAACCGACTACTCGGCTAACACTACACGGTGTGTTACACCCACACATGTCATGTACACCACCCTGTTTCCCCCGACACATGGCCAATTCCACACAGACTCTCACCATTAAAGATTACACGGTGTGTCCTAGAGGTACACAACATGCACAAGTTGAGTTTCGCCAACCCGTGTTGTTCGAGACACGGTAGGATACAGGGTTAGAAAAACATGGTGTGTATAACCTGTATACTATGTGTTCCCTCTAGAGTTTTTCCAATCCCGTGTTTCTGCCTACATGGCCTATGACACGGTTAAAAACTACACAATGTGTATATAAGGTACACGACATTCACTTAAATTTTTTTCCTTTCTTCCTGAACAAAAGAGTATACGACATGTAGTCAAAATTACATGGCGTGTATTCTAGGTTTTTTCTGGATAGTAAGCCTCCGAAACTACTCTGGAGTCCGGGAAACCACATAAAGAACACCAAAGTTCCAAATTCCAATCCGTGAGGGCCTATACTCCCTGCGAAACAAATCTTGGCATCTTATATGTGTTATAACAAAGTAAACAAGTCGATGATCCACCAAATTCTGGTTGATGAGGGCCTATACTCCTCAAGAACCAAAGTTTGGCGTTCATTCACAAAACCTTACATAAAAATACCCTATCAAATAGTAGGTATTTTATTAAGGCATCTATCACAACAACATGCATTTTCTAGCACAATATCTATCACAACAACAAGAAATTTCTAATGCACCTACATGGCATGGAAACTATACATGGCATGTGATTCTAACATGTGCCTAAATGATGCATGAGATGGAATAACCTCATCCCATTTTGTTTCAACTAAATAGAACCCAAGTATAAAAATATAAACAGCACACCACAAGTGCGTCACCCAATGGTTAAAATCAAATCAACTATAATAATCATAAACATAAAATCACAATTTAATTCAAGAAAATCCAGCCTTTACCTATACACGGGGTAGCTACTCCCAGGCTCAATTTATTACTAATTACCTTAACAATCTATCTCCTTCCATTGTCACCAAATAATAAAATAACTCAGTGAAAAGAAAACTCCTCTAATACCACTTTGTAACGTCCCGAATCCGGGTGCCACACCACGGGTGCCCTGAACCCGGTTGGTCACATGACCTCGAGCACATTTCCCCAAACTTCAGAGGCTAACGACTAGCAGTGAGGGCCTAGGTCTGATAGTGGAAAAAATATGACCTCATTTGTCAAAGTGTAGTGCAATGGAGAAAATACATACCAAAAGAGGAAGCAGTAAATAATACCAAGATGAAATGGACAATAGTAATGAAGTGAAAGATGACCAACAGTCATATATATGATGATGCAATAGGTCCCTAATTCTAATAAAGTATCCAAAATAGGATAAACTATAATCTAAAACAACACAACACAAGGTACAAGTACAACATAGTAAAACAAAATAGTGTAGCAGGAACTCTGTAGCATCGCAAGCCTAAGCTCGGTCTCATGCTATCATACTCCTCTGCGACAATCAAGCACCTATATAGGGACTCTTTCCCATATCAAAACATGTTGTAATATAATCTGTTTGGGCGCAAGACATGACCCTAATAGGGTGTGAGAAATAAATCCTAGTAGGCAACCACTAAGGGCCTGTACCTAACTGTCAGTGAAAAATGTGCAACAGAAGTATGCAATAAAGAAATAAAATAATCTAGGAAGTACTCAAGAGCATCTACTTTTACCAGTTCCATTACCATTTTATTATTATTTAACAATTCAATATAATTGAATTATAAGTTCCTGCGACCCGGCCTCGACCTACAATCTCCTATACAGTGTCGCAACAAAAACCACATCAGGCTATCTAACAAGTAGAATGTAATAACAATACCAAGACTGTGCTTTATCTTGGCAAGTATAAAATAAGAAACCACCACAGTGAATATTCAAAGTAAACCATGTCCTCAGACATGAAAATCCTTACCATTAGGTAATTAGAATCGAAACCCTTAAGTGATTTACCTCAGGCATAACGAATATTTCCCTCAGGCATAAGAGATATTTCCCTCAGACACAGAAGCTACTTCCCATAGGCATAAGAAAAGTTTCCCTTAGGCTAAACGAAACACTACCCTCAGGCTAAGAAAAACACTTCTCTCAGGATAAGAAAGTAACCGGGCTGATCCAAACACATAAACAAGAAATTTATATATATTTTCTATCAATAAAACTCAAAACATGCTTATAATCACAACATACCCATGGGTATCCTGGCCAAATGGATAAACAAGGGAAACGCACCCACAGGGTGGCCTTGAATCAAGGAAACGATCCCAAAACAGCAGTTTATACTTGTTTAATAAATTACCTATGAAATTATAGGTATCTTAACAGTCAAGGAATCAGCCACACGATACCCCAAACATGGGCGCATAGCACCACGGTACACAAAATCAACTCAACAGTTGGAAATAAACACCAGACCACCTACCTCGATCTCCTCTGATCGATTTATGTGAATGATGCCTCCCAAATTACCCAACAACAACATAGATCTGGGATAAAACTTTACCCATTAAAACTCAAATAACTACCCTTAGGGAAATAATTCGAAGGATAGGTTCAAGAAGAGAGATGATCTCACCCGCGTGGTTGAAACGAGATCTACAGTGAAGGAATCGGAGTCCCGGTGTGCGGTCAGGAGCTCCTCTAAGTTCTGGCCTCCTCTCCCACAACTCTAGTCGAGTTCTATGACTCATCTTCTGAATGAGGAGGATACTACCCGTTTTTAATGAAAAAACATAACTACATGGCGTGTACTCTCAAGTACATGTCATGTACTTTTATTTTTTTAAACGGTTCCCCTGACGACTTCTTTCCACCGCGTTACTGTTCACCAGCCGGCTTGATTACACATCATGTATTACTATGTACATGAAGTGCTCCATCATTCCACTAGAAGCTACTCCCACTGGCTTACTGTTCACCTATCAACTGATTACATGATGTGTATATACTAAGTACATGACGTGTAGTCAGTTTCTAAACCCTTCATCTTTGACAAGACTACATGCTCTATATTCTCATCCCACATGGCCAAAGTACATGGAGTGTGGTAAAAGTACATAGCATGTACCCATAAATTTTGGTATTTTTCCCCATTTACCTTATTTTCTTAAAAAAAGGTAAGGAAACGGAAAATAATAAACCCGTACCTCAAGAATAATAACTAGGTTCTTACAAATTGAGTGGACCGAAGGCCTTCAATTTTTATTGATTATTTATAATCCAACTTTCAAGGGGTTAGGTGAAACCCTTATAACTATCGAAGGCTTTAGAGACATTACATAACCCATAGGTATTTAAGAAATCAACCCAAACAAGACAACTTGGAACTGCACCTCTCCATAAAATGTCATGATGTCAGCTCTCCACCTTTACATGGCTGTTCGGCTAGCTGTCATGTATAGATCTATATAGGCCCAGTGCCGATGGCAATGCCATACCCACTTATTATTCCATTTTAAATTAGCTCTGCTCTGGTGAATATTCCTATTTTGAGACCTCATATAGAGCCTTGTTCCTTGTAATCTGTTTGGTATATCTACATTTTCAGGTGGCCCTAAGGCCTTGAGGTGGCTCGAAGGCCTTATGGTTTCCTGAAGGCCTTGAGGTAGTGTGAAAGCCTAACTATTCAGAAGGCCTTAGGTAGCCCGAAGGCCTTGGGTGGATCGAAGGCCTTGAAGGACTAGAGAACCAAACCAGTGGCCCGAAAGCCCAAACAAATGAATCGTTCCGATTTCTACAGTACTGAACATTTCTTTCTATAGTATCTAATACAGTACCCAGAAATATTCCTCAACCCGGATTTGATCTTAGGTCTCTTGGATTCACTTTCTTATTCCTCACCAACTGGGCTAAGGTTCATGTGAAAGTGTTTTTAAGGGTAACACTTCTGGGCCCATTGGGTGCTCCATCAAGCCATCATGCATCACAAGTTCCCCAGATAAGTAAAGGCTTTGAGTCACCCTATGTATAATATGCACAATGTCCAATTCTAGCAGGACTCAATCCTAAACTAGTTCTACCATACAATGAGATGACCCAACCAGTGAACCACTCAACCGACACCATGGGGGAAAATGTGTGTAAGGGAAACATTCCTGGGCCCATTAGGGGTTCCTCCAAGCCAGTGTGTGCTGTGTATTACTCAGCTAACCAATGGCTTTGAATTGAATTATGAATTATATGCACAGTGTCTGAGTCTGGCGGGACTCAAGCCTGAGCTAGTTTCCCCATACAATGAGCTGGCCCAACCGGTGAACCACTTGACTTAAAAAAGATCAATACATGATCATCTTACATTGGCAATAAATAGTCATCAATAATTATAATACTTTTACCCATGTAAATAAAATGGATACCATGATCATAATCCATCCTGATAAAGAAGGTGTATAGTCAAACAATACATAGTCAACTTGCCTATAACCATCTATATTGTAATAATAATATATGAATTCCAATACTTTTAACATATGTTAATAAAATAGATAACACGGTCATAACCCATATGAAGGGAAAATATGTATGGTTAAACAATACATAGTCAACTTTCTAATAATAATTTGTATTGAAATAACACTATAAAAAATTCCAATACGTTTCCCCATATCAATAGAATAATTTTTTTTCTAGGTGTACATCATTTAAACGGAATTATGTAAAAGAGATGTTTATATCATATAAAGTAATGAGTATATGGATACGTTAATAATTGAATAACATGATAATAATCCATACATTGTAACATGGCATATGGTTTCAAAATAAAATATCCCAAGTGTAATAAATAAACACTAAAAGGATGTATATATAGATGAAAAACATCCTTGCAAAAGAATGCTTGAATGATATGACCAAAGAAGGGACCATGAGTTGGATTATTTTGTATCATGAGTTCATTCACCAAATATATATATATATATATATATTAGAATATAAATAGTGAAATATAAACCCTATTAGGGTAAATCCGTTTAAAAATGAAAACGGAAGTAAAAACTTAAATGAGATTTTGGAATTTTTTTTCATTGATGTAAAAGAGGAATTTAATGTCATATCCTAAATTATTTTCCAAAATGTGAAGTGAAAAATCATTGAAAACTTTTATTTTTAAAATAATCTATAATAATGGCTCCTTTAAAATGAAAGAAAATTTTCTATAGGAAATGTGGATCCAAAACATTTGATTATAAAAGGGAAATTTTTAATACTTGAAAGTACCTTTTCCAAAAACCCACATTATAAAAAGAGTAATAAAAAATTCATTATATGAAAAATTAAATTTAATAAATAGTATTATAAAATACTATATAATAAAGTATTAGGTTGGCAGAACCCAAGAATGAGAGAATAGTGTTCAAGGTAAAATATTAAAGTCAAAAGAGTTTTGAGTTACCAATATCCCTTATAGGAAACATATCTCAAGTAGTGAGAAATAATTTTCAAGGTTTTATGTGGTTGGAATGTATATCTCTAGAAAAAAATACAATAATACCACATAATTCAATAAAATTTCATAATGTTCTAAACTTATAATTTCAATATAATAATCATAACTCAATGAACTAAAGTTGAGTTACCCAAAATTCTTATTACTAAGGAAAAAATTAATTAATAACTACATGAATAAGGTAATATGATTTGGATAGTTAATCCTATGAAATAAAAGGAGTATGATAAAAATACATACATGGGTAGTAAATAAACCTTAACAATGAAACATGGTATACAAAATGTATTATGTCTCAAAGAATCATTATTGAGACCACAAAAAACCTTGAATCATGACTAACTATTTAATTAAAACCCCTTGAAAGAGTGGGATTGTAAATGAAATTAAAATTAAAATATTAAAGTATTATTCATGATATTATATCTTAAATTGTTAGTATATAAACCACCTAAATTAAATTAGGTTCACAAAACTAAACATGTCTCAAAGAGAGGAATTTTAGATGAAAACCCTTACCTATTATTCCAGACTTTCACAAAAATACTTTAAATTTCTTTATAAAAAATATATAAATATTAATCACATAATTTATAACCTTAATAATACCCATTTTCATTTATAGTATTCTTAAACAGTCACACTCTATGAATTCTACTGATTTTCCACATCGGTTGTTTATAGTTTTGATCATTTGTAATAGTTTCATAATATTGGTGTCTATGTTCATTCCTATTTGAAAGATCACCATTCCTAGATAATTTAAGTTACTATTAGGGTTGATTTTTAATTTTTTATTATTTTTTAAATTCATTTCATGAGTGTATTAGTCTTTATCCATGATGTTGAAATTGAAAAAAATATGTTTCAGTGATTCTTGATGATCAAAGTGTGTTTTTATTAATTAATGAATTAAATATTGATATAAAATCTATAAAAAAAATATTTAATCATTTATATCACTTTATACTCGTAATTATGTTTTCATATTCATTCATGACATAAATTCATAGTATTGTTCAATTATATAGTTAAACAGACCCAAACATGAACATACCTTGATTTAATGAATGATTTTGTGGTGGTTTTGTTGTAATATAATTTTAAAAAATTAATAATGATATTATTTAGTGTTTATTATTTTTATATTTAAAAATTTAAATTAATTATAAGAATAATTAATTGATATGACTTTTTTTACAATTCGAATAAACAGTTATCCTCTTAGTACGCTTATTTCAAATGATTAAATTAACGATGATTGTTTGATGATCATATCCTTAGTAGGTTCTAAAATATATCATAGAATAACCTTAATGATATATTAAATATAATATTTTTTCCTATTATATAACCTTGTAAGGTAGTGATGTAAAACTAAGCATGTTACATCATGGTGGTGGTACTCCGTACAATGCATGAACAACAGTTTTTTCCTAATGGATGTGATATTTGAATAAAAAATGATAATACCATTAATATAATAAAATTAAAATATATAAATTATACTAATATAATTATATTATCATGTATATAATAAATTTTAAATAATATAATTAATAACAAAACTATGTAGTTGGTAATTCTCATGCGAGGGACTTGAATTTTCTTTGGAAGTCTACATGGAAATGATTGGAATTATGCTAACTAATGGATACCAGTAGATTTTTAAAGTGGATTAGAGTTATAATAGGAGAAAATTGGTATATATTTCAAGTGTAAATTATAATTATAGGTGAGTCTTGAAGTTGTGTAAGGTTTACCATTTTATAAGTGAATGGAATGGTAATTTTTGGGAGTAACCCTCATATTTTCAATAATGTATGGTTACTATTCAAGTGAAAAAAGCCACAAAACGAAAAATATTGGAGAGGAAAATGAGTGTTTGTCAAAAATCACCTCAAACACCCATTTTTTTTATAAAACCATGAGTGTTTTAGTGATTATTTTATAACTTTTTAAATTTTAACTGAATTTATTTCTTACCTTGGTAATTAATTTATAGCCTTAGTAATTAATTTCAATGAAAAATATTAAGATTTATCTTATTAACTAATTTTATACTTATAAATTCAAATTTTAAAATCATTTTTCAAAAAAAATTCCTAATTATGTGACAAGTTAATTTTAAAATAAATACACTAAATTGTGTAAAAATAGTTTTTAGAGAAATATCATTCTTAAGATTTACATTTATATATAATATAAGATTATATTGGATACTAATTTTAATGACATATATTAATTTATTATAAAAAATAAAAGGTATAGGAAATAAAAAATCTAATCTAACTTGAAAAGACATGATTTAAATAAAACAAATAAAATAGTTTTTTATTAAACTTTCATTTTATTTTCATACTAAAAATGTTAGATATAGGATTTATACACTCAAAGAATATTTTAAAATGTATAATTTTATTCCATATATTCATATTTTTTTCAAGGAATATATTCATATTTTATCACCTAAAAGTTTTGTAATCTTATAGATCATTATTATATACAGATAAAGTCATAGAAATTACACATTTCATGAAAATCGTATCTTTCAACTAAAATAAATCCTTTTAGAAAAAGTTAAAAAATTAATACTAATTAAATTTCGATATGAGGAATTAAAAAATTAAGTTCATTTTATTAATTTAGAATTCCAAAATTTATATATTCATTTTTTATAAAATCTTAAAATATATTAAAATTTTTCTTTATTGGAAAATGGAATTTTTAAATACTTACTGTGATTATTATTATTTCATATCATTTAACAACTAAATTGGTGTTAACCAATTATAGATATCAAAAATAATTTATCATTAATAACATTTTTCTTTAATTATAAATGAGTATCCCATAAAAGGAAATATTTTTTAGAAAAATACTTTTTTAAACAATAAATAATGTTATTAATCATTTTAGGTAAACTAATTGATTTTCATTCATTTTAAAAGTATCATTTATTTTCAATCAATATATTATTCATAAAGAAGTTACTCCTGTTAATTATTGGTAATTAAATGGATCATTTTTTAACAGTTATACCTAAATATTTACATTTTATCTAAATATATCATGTTTTAGTTTACGTTCATTATTACATGTGGAGAAAGCTATAAATCACATTGAATTATTTAGAGTTAATCATATAGTAAAATTTTGGGGTATTAAATTCCCACTTAAATAAATTGAATCCTAAAAATTTGACCCATAAGATCAAAATAATTTATCTAGGGAACTCGTAATTAAATACACATCTCTAAATGATCATGGGTTTATTTAGGATGTGTAATGAGATTTATTTATTTGAAATACTATTATAATAACTTTATACAAAGATCCAACCCATTACCAATTTCACCTAGAATTGTACTAAGTAAATAATATCTTGATTCATAAGGAATGACTTCCCACAAACTCTAGAAATTATTTATACGATAATCATACCACTAGGGGTTTTTTTAACTCAATATCAAGTAGTTGGTGAAAATATACATGAAATAGGACACTATAAAATCTTGTGTAAAAAATCACTATCAGATACATGAGTAGTAGTTTCATAGGATTTTCCTTGTTCTCAAGGTTTTCGGTGAATATATCCCTTATTGTCCATTGGATTGGAACATTGATCCACATAATTCCTAACTTTCTTGCAACTGAAACAACATATTTTTGTAGATTCTCTATTTACTTAACACTTGTGAGTTACATGTCCTTCATCTCTTTAATTATAACATTAATCTATCCCTTTATTGAAATTTTTCTCATGATTTTTCTCATATTTTTAGTATGTAGAAAATTGAATAATCTTTCCTTTATCATACTGGTCACCAGATTTTATATGATATTTCATCCTTATCTTCTTTAGTGTGTTTATGATTTACACTATCTTCATATTCACAATATGAATTCTTCATATCCAATTTGTAATAATTACTAGATTACTCACTCCAACCCTTATCTGATTAGGTTGTTTATTGGGGTAGTTTTCTTATTTTCTATGAAATCCACTGCTAACTTGGTTCCTTAAATATCTATCCATTACTAAAACCAAATTAGTTAACATGAGTGATGACAATTATAAGATAATAATCATAAATAACCATAGGAAATATTTAACCTCATGATGCTTTAATTTATAACACTATCATGTTAGCCTATTTTTATTATAATTAAACTTGAGTCAGACTTGATTCAACCTATATCACTCTCATTTTAAAATATATCATTCTTGGTTTAACCTAGGTTACTTTGTGTTGATTTCTCTCATACTTAATAGCCCAATCCTTAAAATTGATATCCCAAATTATCATTAACTATATTAAAATATTCTAAACCCAATAATCATTGAAATATATACACTCAAAATCTAACTTATCATTCCTAAAATGTTAGTAATCATTCATAAAATCATATACCAAAGTATTTATATACACTAATAATATACTCTTAATAACATAACTTTCACAAAACCATTTGAATCTCTAAGTCATTAAACCACAATGATATTTTATATTCTTCTAAAAGATAACTCTATCTCGAACCTTCAAATGAAATTAACCACTAGTTAATATGTTCAATCACTAGTCACTATATATCAAAATCCCTAAAATGAGATGAACTTCTCCAAAAATATCATGAATCAAGTATCAATCCCAATGTTACAAATTACTATCTATCTTACTCCTTCAAAATCAAACCACCCTTTATTATATCAACATCACATATATATTAAACTTAAGAGTTATCCATACCTCAATCATGTATTCTCTAATATTTATCCCCCCAAAAATATAAACTTGATATAAAATAACATTTCAAGGTAATTAATAACATTTAATATATGTTTTCATACATTAAAAAAAAACTAATGGTGAAAAATCATTAGATGTTTTCCATAATTCTATTAAATTTTAGAATATACTATAATATCATTGATAAATATCACTCATAAATGAGAAAAGATAAGAGTTTTAAGATTATTAGAATATTAATCTCACTACCTTAGGTAAGACTTGAAAACTCACTTTTTACATCATAACAGGAATATACTATAATTATCAACCATTTATGTATTCTCCCTCATTCAGTTATAATATAAATTGGTTTCAGGATACATAACTTTCTTAGATTTATTTTTTTGACCCTATTTCAACCAAATAATAAAAATAAAATGATTATTACAATATCAAAAATATGTATATGAAAACATAAATCTGAATAATTCTTCCCATATGACACGTTTTTTTAACATTTGATACTTTTTTATAAACCTATGACACTCTTTATTCAATACTTGGTAATCCATGGTCATTTTTCTATTTGGTTCTACAACTAAATTAATTTAAAATAATTATTAAATCCTTCATAATAGTTCATAAGGATAATGTTATTAACCAAAGCATATCCCACATGAGTTCCTTTCTAGGTGTGTAGTCTTAGGCTCACTCATCATGCATCAGAGTGAGGATTGATTCAATGCTCAACAAACCATTTTAAGGTGATTACACCTAGGTGTATCTATGAGATAGCTGCAACTACCTTATAGTGTCAGGAAAGGGAAGAATTTTTCAAAAAAAACACACAATATCTACTTTATCAAAACATTAGGATGTTATCCAATGCTTAAAATTATTCCTAGGGGCTTCATTAATGTTTTATTATACTAATCCCTAAATGAAATGTTTATTATTAACTTAACATCAAATCATCTGTTATATCAAAGGGGTATCTATGCCATTGAGCTTATGATAAACCTAACTTACCAAAACATAAATTATCCTAAATAAAAAACCTAATCCCCATAGTTGTATAAACCTTTAATTTGATACCAACTAGGAGGTGATGAACCTAAACTCCTAGATCTAGTGCTCATAGACACATACTTGACATACTTTCTTTGATATCAGCTGTAAAAACCTGAGTATACCTATCCTTAATTAAAAAATAAATAATAATTATTTTATCTATTAAATCCCAAGAATATTTTCAAGTTTATATATTTAGATAATTAAGACAAAAAGTAAACTAATAAATCCAATTTATTTCTCAACTAATGGATATTTTTCCCAGTACATATAAAAAACTATGGAGTTCCAAACAATTCTTCAATATCTCCCATAAATTCTTCCACTTGTGTTATCCTTTTAAACATGTCACATGTAATATTTTTCATCATAACATGGGGAATAAAAACATAATAAAGTTATGAGATCAAATGAACAGTAAGAGAAACATATAAGTGAAGAAATCATGACATAAATATGGAATAAATATTATTGTAGTAAGAGGTAAACAATATGAATCCATAATCAAATTGGAAATAAGATAATTATATATCCATGAAGATAAATGAAAACATGGATATAAATAATATTGATATCATAGAGATGAAATGTATAATATTGTACATAAAAAACCTACAGTCAATGCCTTTTACCTAGACACTTTTCTTATCATTGAGCTCGTAGTCAAGACATCTTGTGGAATTGGGAAGGAAAACACCAAATACCCAAACTAGTTTTGTCTAATCGGAAATATCAATGCATCAAGGGGATATATAATTTATAGCCCCACATATCACATGATTATTTCCAGTGCATTCACTATAATATTATCAATACCATTCATACCATTCCATGAGGAACCCCTTTCTCAATAAAACATGGTTATCCATATAATGAAGAATAAAAAATATCAATACATGATTAGCCTGCATTGGTAATCAATAATCATTAGGAATGACAATTAATTTAACCATGTTAATAAAAGGGATAAAATGATCATAAAACATCATGAGAAATAAAGTGTATGGTTAAACAATACATAATCCACTTTCCAATAACTATCTATATTAGAATAACCATATACAGAACTAAAATACTTTTCCTCACATTAATAAAAGGGATGACACTATCATAACCCATTTGGATGAAGAAGGTGTGTGTTTAAAAAATGATAGTAAAATTTACAATAATAATATTTATTTTAATACCAACATACAAAATTCCAGTATATTTCAATGTTTAAATATGATAACATTCTTTTTGAGTGAACATCATCCAATCTGAATTATGAAAAATGTGATGTTCACTCTGTATAGAGTAATGATCATATGGATGGTTTCAAAAATAATATATCACCTGATTAACAGAGTAAATATAAAAGGATGTTGACATAGATGGAAAACATCATTTTAAAATAATTCTTAAATGACACCACCAAAGAAGGGATCATGAATTGGATTGTATGGTATCATGAGTTCATTCCCCCAATATATATATATATATATATATATATTAGAGTAAAAATAATGAAACATAAACCCAATTATGGTAAATCCTCTTGATAAAGAAAATGGAAATAAAAGTGAAAACTTAAGATATATTTTAGAAAATATTTTTTAACGTTAATGTAAAATAAGAAGTTACAAGTCACTTAAAAAAGTATTTTTCAAAATGTGAAGTGAAAACTCATTGAAAAATGTTAAACTTAAAATAATCTCTAATATTGGAGTCTTTAAAATGAAATAAGTTTTTTTCTATAAGAAATGTGGATCCAAAACATTTTATTATAGAAGGGAAATTTTGAATAATTAAAATTAACTTTGTTGAAAATACACATTGTAAAAAGAGAAATAAAACCTTATTTATATTAAAAATTAATTTTACCAAATAATATTATAAAATATCATATAATAAAATATTAGGGTGGGAGAACCTAGGCATGGGAGAACAATTTTTAAGATAAAAAATTATAACTAAAAAAAAGAGTCTTGAGTTACCAATATCCCTTATGGGAAATATATCTCAAGAAGTGAGAAATAATTTTCAAGGGTTTATGTGGTAAGAAATTATATCCCCATAAATAATTTATATAACAACACATAATAAAATAAAATGGTCAATTTTTCAAAACTTATAAGTTCAATAGAACAATCATAACTCAATGAATGAAAGTTGAGTTACCAAATATACTTACTAATGGGGAAACAATTGAATTGATAGCCTCCAGAATAAGGGAACATAAATTGGTTAGTAAATCCCATTAAATATATTTATTATAATAAAAATAAATACATGTGTAGTAAATATACCATACTAAGGAAACATGGTGCACAAAATGTATTATGCCTTAAAGAATATGAATTGAGACCATAAAAACCCTTGTGGCTTGAGTAACTATTTAATCAAAACACCTTAAAATATTTAGATTGTAAATGAACGTAAAAATACTATTATTAAAATATAATTCATGATATTATATGTTTAATTGTTAGTATATAAACCATATAAATGAAATTAGGTGCATAAAACCAAGTATATCTCGAAGAGAGGAATTTGAGATGAAAAACATTATTTCCTGTTCCTGACTTCCCAAAACATACTTTAAACTCCTATATAAAAAACATATCTATCTTAATAACTTAATTCATAACCTTAATTGTATAAATTTTCATTTATACTATTCATAAATATTTATTCACTATATGAATTCTTCTGATTTATAACACTGGGTGTTTATAGTTTTGATCGTCTATACTAGTTTCATAATAGTGGTGTCTGTGTTCATTATTTTTTCAAAGTTAATAATTACTATATAATTAAAGTTATAATTAAGGATTATTTATAATTATTTATTATCTCTCAAATTAATTTAAATATTGTATTAGTCTTTATCATTGACGATGAAATCAAAAATATGCATGTTTTAGAGATTTTTGATGACTAAAAAGTATTTTCGTAATTAATGAATTACATATTCATACAAAACATGCAAAACAAAAAAACTCATCGGTTACAAATTTATATCATATTAAACTTGTAATTTTGTTCCTGTAGACATTCATGATATAAATTCATAGCATTGTTTAATTTAGTGGTTAAACGTACCCAAACATGAACACACCCTGATTTAAAGAATGATTTTGAGGGAATTTTGTTATAATATCATTATAAAATAAGAATAATGATATTATTTAGTTTTTATCAGTGTTATATATTATATTTTTAATTAATTAAAATAATAATTAATTTATAGGAAAATATTACACAATTTGATTAAACAATTATCTTCTTACTATGCTTATTTCAAATGATTAAATTAATGATGGTCATTTTTTGATCATATCATTAATAGGTTATCAAGTTTATCATAAATAAATAAATTATATTGTAAATAACATATTTATTATTTAATTCCATCCCTATATACCTCATTTTATGGCACTAAATGAAAAAACATGTACATTAACGAGGTTGTAGTTTTCACAATGCACGAATGAAAATTTAATTTTTTCTTAATGGATGGGTTATATGAATAAACAATGATGATAACCTTAATAATGTAACATTAAAATATAAAAATTTTACCTATATCATTATATTAGTGTGACTATAATAAATTTTAAATATGATAATAAATAAGAAAAACTTTGTAGTTAATAGTACTCACATCGGGGACTTGAATTTTCCTTGTAAGTGTCATTGGAAATGAAGAAATTATGATAACTAATAGTAACCATAAGATTTTTAAAGTGGGATAGGTTTATTTTAGGGTAACCTTTTTATATTTTCAAGAGTAAATTTTGAGTATAGGCGATTCTTGAAGTAGAGGAAGGGTTAGCCTTTTATAAGTGAAGGGAAGGGTTGTTCTGGGAGTGACTCATACATTTTAAATAAGGTATAGTTACTATTCAAGTGAAAAGTCCAATAAATAGAAAAAATAGGTGTGTAAAATGGATTTGGGTATAAACTCACCTTAACCAATAATTTTGAGATAAACTTGAGTGTTTTAGGGCTTTTTTGTTTTAACTTTTTAACATCTACTGTAATTTTCTTTTTTTACCATGGAAATCAATTTCTAACCTTAATAATCAATTTTAATGAAAAATATTACGATTTAAATTTTTAACTTTTATTATACATATAATTTTAAATTTTAAAATCATTTTATCAAATAAAATTTTTAATGGAGGGAGAATTTAATTTTAAAATTAATGCACTTAATCAAGTTAAAATAGTTTTTAGAGAAATAAGTTTCTTGAGATTTAAATTTATATATAAGATAAAATTATCTTAGATAATTATTTTAATTAAATATATTAATTTATTATAAAACATATATGATCTATGATACTTTCAAGGAAATCCAGAAACTAATCTCGCTTGAAAATAATTGATTTAAAAAATAGATCAAAAATAATTTTTTATTAAACTATATTTTTAATTTTGTTATAAAAATGTTGGAAGTTGGATTTATAAGATCAAATAATATCTTAAAATTTTTAATTTTATTTTATCTATTTATATCTTATCACCTTAAATGTTTTTTAATCTTATAGATCATTCTTATATACAGATACAATCATAGAAATTACAAGTTTTGTGAAAGCCTTATCTCTCAACTTTAGACTGACCATTTCAGAAAATGATAAAAAAAGAATACTAATTTTTTTATATTAATATTTATAAAATTATGTTCATTTTATTAGTTTTAAATTCAAAAATTTATAAATTCATTTTTTAATAACATCGTAAAATATAATGAAAAACCGTTTTTATTTGAAAATGGAATTTTCAAATATTAGCTGTTATTATTTTTATTTAATATCATTTAACAACTAAATTAGTGTTAAATAATTATTAATATCAAAAGTAATTTATAATTAATCATATTTTTTGTGAAGTAGAAATGTGTATCAAATAAAAGGTAGTTTTTTTAGAAAAAATATTTTTTAAAAAATAATTGGTCTTATTAATCATTTAAGGTAAACTAATTGATTTTAATTCATATTAAAAGTTTCCTGTATTTTTAATATACATATAATTAATTATTTTTTTACTCTTATTCATTATTTATAAGTCAATTACTAGGTTTTTAACAATTATGTTGATATATTTATATATTTATATTTTTTCTAAATATATCATAGTTTTTTATGTTTGGTGTTGTGCATAGAGAAAGCTATCAAGAAGATTGAATTATTTAATGGTAACCATATATTAAAATTTTGGGGTGTTACATAGTATCCTTGGTAGGAAAATTTCTTGTGGAATATGAAATTAAAAATAGGTGGATTCAATCATAATGTTTATGTGAAATTGACCAATGAATAATAGTTCATAGTGATTATCGATATTGGCGACATCATATTTGAAGGAACAAAGTTGAATTTGGTTAAGGAATTTACATAGATGAAAATATTGGAGTTTTAAATGTTTTTTATTAGAGAAATCACATTTTTTATCTTTCTATAAGTTAGTCAAAAATCGTGATACAAATTTATTTCCTAGGAAAAATATATAAAGGATATACTGAAGAAGTTTGAGATACATGATAAGAAACCAGCTGGAACACCAATTATGGTTCATACCAAGGTTTTTTAACAATAAAAATGAAGAAAAGGTTATTAAATAGTTTATAGAAATATAATTATGATCTTATTGTATATAACTTCAATTGTACTAGATATTTTATTTACAACATGATTGGTTTCCCACTTTTAAAGTAGTCCCAAGAAGGTGAACCTCTTGGTTGTGAAATAGATCACATGGTATATTCATGGTACCCTTGATTATAATTTAGAATATTTTCCATGGAATTATAAAGATTTTTATACATACCCAGATGTGTATTTGTATGGAGGAATCATGGATAAAAAATCAATAATAGTAAGATCTATCTATATTGGAATCAAATACATTATATGTATTAAAAATAAGTAAGGGATAATTTATCTCAGTACAGTTGAAGGAGAATAAATTTTAGAAAAACAATTATACACACAATTGGTGAAAATGAAATAAAAACTATACAATATTATCAAATATGTTAATTTTTCAATGGTCGTCAACCATGAAAACCAAAGTATAATTGTAAAAAAATCTTGGACAACATCCACACTAGAATTATATTGAGATACAATATGATTTCATTAAGGTGACCGTGGATAAAGAAATTATCAAGAGGGGGTGTATGGGTACCAATTAACTAGGGACATGCATATTCATAAAACAATTTTCCACACCATAATTTAATAATCATCAGTTGAAACTTGGTGTCCAACCACACACCTTTTCTTGAGGAGGTTTGGATACTCTCATCTCCTAATTGAATATATTTATTTAATATGATGATCTATGTTTTTAGGCATTCATACATTATAGGGTGTAGTAAGATAGGGAAGACATAATCCATAGGGAATTTAGGGGAAAAAGTAGGCATGATCAGAAAATATGGACAATATTGTAGAAATTAACCTTTTATTGTGTTTCATATATTAATATATAATTGATGTTATCTTAAATAATTTTTTAATAATAATTTTATCACTTTTATTAGTTTTTGGTACAATATAAGTTTCATGGATTCTCATCCATTAATAGACCTGGAAAAGAATAAGCACTTTGAATTTATATTTTCAATGTGGGAGTGTAATCTATAGGGAGAGCATGGATGAAAAGACTATAATAAGGAACAAAGAGTAATATATAGCGGATTAAAAATAAAATCCAAAATGGGGAAAATATTGTTACCATAAGTTGTAATTTTGGATTTATTTTCAATTAAAATTTTATAAGTTCTAGTAGTTTGAAATTCACTATCGAAGAATAGATTCATATATTCTTTAAAACATAAATTTCGTTGTAAGATAAATAATAATCATAATTATAGAAGTTATAAATGTTCCATAATTAAATTAGAATTTATTCTAGAAGGGGATTTGTTGATGTTTCAGAAGAAGAGTTGGGGGTATTCTAGAAATTAAGTTTTTCTTGAAGTGTATATTCTAAAAGTAAATAAATAATTAAAAATTTATTTTAGAAGGATTATAAATAATAAAATATGATTGATAATGTTTTAGAGGTTATATTTAGAAACCATTTTACAAGAATAGTGATCAATACTTGAGTTAAGTCCTTATGAATTTAATAAAATTTAGTACATAAGATTTTTTATGATGCACAATATATTTGAGTTATATATTTAAGAAATTATAGAAGAGGAAAAATGGGAAAAGTACTAGAAAACTCCCTATATTTGTAAGATTAACTTTTTAAGAATCATGAAAATATAGAAATATAATGAGGATCCATATATATGTAAAGTTCATTAACATGATTTTTAAGGTTCATCTTTAAAATACAGAAGGGTTACAACAAAATGAAAAGGGGAGTAGAGATCAATCTAAAATGACGGCATCCTTGACCCTCCCTTCCCCCGTGGTGTTGACCTATCTATAATGACAGCTACACTGACTCTTCCCCCACCATCAGGGGGGGGGATTATGTGCCCTATTCTGAGAATCATACACCTTCTTCTTCCTCTCTCTTTGACCCTAATCCTCTTTATATTTTTCTATTGATCTCAATTTATATAACGGTTCCTGACATTTTCTATGGATCGCTCATGCTCTCACTTTATTCCTTGGAGTTCTTAGAAGATTTGAGCCTTCTAGGTCTAACTTTGTTGAATTGTTTTAGGTCTTACAAGCCTTCAGCTGTGACCTTTAACAAGTTCATCCTCAAATCCTAGGATTTATAATGACATGTGATCGTAGGTCTTTTAAAAAATTAGAATTTTATGATCTAATTTTCTTCATCAGAGAATTTGATTTTTGATTGGTCTGGTGATCTATACTTTCTACAATGTAATCAAATTAATTATTTTTTTATGGTCTTATGAGTTCCATATGAAATAGGATGCTCCTAAAACAACACTGTGGGTATATTTCCATAATATTCTACTTACCTAATGAAACAATTCTATTATTCAAATGCTGGGAAATATGGTTGGTTGAATCATTTTCTCGGATATGAGAAAAAATTTGGGTTTTCATCTAATTTGTACTTGTATATGTGTTGACGTAGATTTATCCAAGCTACTGTTGGAATGAATTTATGTTGAAGTTGGAGAATATTTTATTTGAAAACAACCTATTGTGTTTGAATCATGGAAATATTAGTATATTTATTGAAAAAATATGGGTCACTTGCCTCAAACATTCTATAGAGGCATCAAAGAGGGACTTAGGGAACCTTTTTATACATTTCAACAATTATCTAGAAATTAGAAGGTTATTAGAATAACTGTGAACAAGGAGGGTATTCATGATCCTATTCCTTCCAATTCGTTCCAGAAAGACTCAAGACCTTGGAAAGCCGATCCGAATGTGGATAACATCTTAAAATATTTAAGGGATGGCCTAGTTGACCCCATGTTAGTAGTAAAAGCCACTTAATGGACAATGCGAACCAAGGTGGTGAGTGCTGCATCTATCTTATAACACAACCCCATTTATGTGAATGCCAACTATTATGTAGGGGCTCTGAGAGTTATCACTGGAAATTCTTTGACAGTGGTGGTGATATTGACAAATGAGGGTGGTTTAATGGATTTTAATGAACATTATAATTCTCCACAAGGTACTGAGGTACAAATAGTTATTTTAAGGGACTCAATACTAGAATATCATTTACTAGTTTTAACTAAGAAATAAATTTGAATTTCCAGGGAAGCTAATTATGGACCAAGATGAGTCAGTTCGGGTTGATAAATCCAATGAGGGGTAATGAATTGTTGAAATTGAATCCAGTGATGAGGTTTATGAAATGATTTTGGGTGACAGTGATGAAGTTTTACATGATAGAGGGCTTCATATCCCAAGGAGGAGTATGAGGAGAAAGGAAAACAAGGGCTTGAGGAGCTACATTCTGGTCAAGGGGAAGAAATAATTAGGGAAAAAAGATTAGCCACATCTTCCAAAACTTATAGAGAAAAGATATTTCATGAATTAAATTCCAAAGGATATGGGCTTCATCTCCAATTTTAAAGAACAAAACTTGATGGCGGATCACCTAAGAATCCAAATCATTCATGTGGTGTATTGGGAGTTCCTAATCAAAGGTAGGGTGAATCATTGGTGGTGGAACTTGGAAATAATTCTTGGTTGGACGATTAGTGTTCTGAGGTAGGTAAGGAGGCTGGTTATAAGGGGATAATGTGGGAGCTTATCAAAAACTATAGGGAATAAATTCTTGATGAGGCAGTTTTAGATTAATGCCACCATTGAGGTTGTAGACTTAATATATGAGAGATAATTATAAGTGTACACTAATAAAGAGCATTTCAATTAGATCAATAAGTAGTATATCATCTTAATTAGAGGATTAAACAAAAGGAAGATAAATGTGGAGAAGCATATTCAAACATGGGAAAAATGGACTATATATTTTGTCAAAGATCTACTCAAGGAGGACCCATATAAAAGGTAAGTGATCTCTAATATAAATTATTTAGGGATAATTCTTTAAAAATTATTAATCTTAATTTTAAGGGTTAATCTATTTATTTTGATACATGAAAATTTTGTGGTTTACTATTTAGTTTCTCACTTATCTCCTTAAACATCTATGGAAATAATAAAAAGTGAATTTTCAGTTAGTAAGGGTTACCACATTTTTGAACTGATTTCATACAAATTCTCATACATAAGGGTTACCTCACAAAGTAGGAAAATACATAAGGTTATATAAATTATATGTAATGGAAACTAGTTACACAATAAACAAAATCTTTAAACATTCACTATTATACATAAAGGTAACCAAAAAATATACAAAAAAGTAACCAAGTGATATATCAGATTTTTTTTTGAAAAATGGTAAATAAAAAATGGTCATTTATACAATAAAGAGGTGATACATAAATTTTTCTTCCCTTTTTCATTTGAGGTGAAAATTTGGTACCAATTCAATACAAAATACTCATTTAGAAATAAATGATAAACTAAACATGGATTGTGATATACATTATCAATCATAAAATATGATGGATGATATGCCTAGTCTTAAATTCTTTCACTCTACATTGAATAGAATCACACCATTATTAGAGGGTATGAATAAAGAGAAGCTTGTCGATTTTTTGTTGGTTTAAAGAAAATAATCCATGATAATTGAGTAAGATCATGAGGATGAAAAGGTCGATAATAATGGGGATTTATTGGGAATTAAAGGAGATATAGATCATGGGGAAAAATTCACATGATTCAGTTGAAAAGTTAATATATGGAAAATCATGGTACTAAATATTATGGAAATAATATTTATGTATCATTGTGAATATTAATCTAAATAAAATATGAACAAGATAATGTGATCAATGTTATTGCAATATGAAAATCTAGGAGTCAGAGAAAGATAGAGAAAGGTAAAATTCTCTTATAATAATTTCATTGGAGATCTAAATTTGAAGAAGGAATATAATTTAAACAAAAAGAAATTGTTCAAAATTTGTTTTACAATTGTAAATAATTATTATGAGTGATACACATATAACATTCTTAATGTATTCATTGTCTCAAAGAAGTGCATATAAAGATAATAATAGGGTGTTTCCATAAGATTGATAGTGTGTCCTTACAAAAACTTTTCAACACATATGGTGATTAATGTTATACCTTGTCACAAAGAAACACTATCAATTTTATATTTTTAGATTATCCTTTTATGGCGAACCAATTAAAATTGTCATGTAATTATATTTAAATTCATCATTTGGATATTGTTTGTTCTTATAGATCAGTAGGTATGTGGTGTTCTTTCTAACAAAAAAAAGATGAAGTGAAAGACAAGGTAAATTAAACACCCTAATTCAGCCCCTGTTAGGGTGTATTGGTAATGTGGTTACAAAAAAGTAAAATTAAATCATAATATCACTTTTATAATTTTATTTTTTGATGTTCATTTTGATTAATTTATTATTATTATTCATTACATGAGTGATATTCTAGTATTATGTTTCCAATTAATTAGAGTTATTCTAAACCGTTTTGTTATATAATTTTGAAAATCCTTTTTCTTGAGAGAAACTTTGGGTATGTGGACTACCAGAACATTCATTGATATCTTTTTAAATCTTTGAAAAAGAAAAGTCACATTAATATGATTAAGGAATTTTTTATTTGATCCTTTTATACCTTTGATACCTACCTTTACATTTGATATTTCTTTTAATCCCATAGAAGGCATGAATTACCTTGATATGATATCCCCATTACAATATTATTTATCCTTCCTATTATAATATTTGTACTTTTTTCATGATTTAAAATAGAATAAGCATGGAGGAATATGTTATTTTATGGAGAGAATGTGATGATATATGATGGAAGAATTAATATATAAATATTTTTCATTGGTTGTGGGGTAAAGGTTCATAAATTCCCTTTAACTATACTTTCATGGATATCCTCTTAAAAATAATGATGAAAAATAGAGAAGGAAAAAGAAAAAATAAATGATTTAAAGAAACAATTATTTATTAAAAGAGGTTGAATGTTTCATTGTGCTTATTATCATGATTTGTGATCCTTGCGATGAGTATGGATTAGTTTTTGGGTGTTAACATGTTTTATTCCATATTTTTGAAGAGGGATAATTTTATTGATTTTTTATCTAATATTTTGCATTATACTTTAGATTTTAACCTCCTTTTGAGACTTATGTTAAATTTTCACATTAATAAACTACCAAACCTTAGCCTCAGAGGAATTTTATCCTTTGTGAAAATACATAATGATCAAGGTTGATTTTGTCTTTATAGAGTGGAGATTTAGATTCTTTACAAGCCTTTGGTTAGGTTGTATATACTCAGGGATTGAGAAAAACTGTAGTCAAATGTTCGTTGAGTGACGAGAGAAATTTTTCTAGTAAGGTAGATCACATGTGGGAATCAATACTAATAATAGGTTGAAAGTTGGGAATAGAATTTAATAAAAACAATTATCCATTCTAGAGGAAAATAAAAATATATTATTTATTGGTTATCTTTAAAATTGTGGAGTTAAAAATAATATTTTTCATTTGATTGTTTGAGTTATATCCCTCATTGATATTTTTTATTGAAAATTTGGTTTAAATATTGTTAGGATGTATTTTTTTTGTAATGATATGGGGATTTTTATTCTTGAGGGAAAACAGAAGTTTATGTGTGGGGGGATTTGATAGCTCAAATGGTCAGAAGTTTTTTGATTTATGATTTTACTATATATAAGTTATTTTCCCCTATTTTTATTGTTTTTATTATTAAATGGTATTATTTAATTCTATATAGTTTTTGGAAAATTTTTAATGTAATATAAAATAAAAGGGAAAAAATGGTGCTATATATGATTAAGTTGCATTTCTACACATATAAGAACAATTAATTCATGCATGAGCTTGCTCAAATAAGAAAATAGCCATGTGTGTTGAAAGTTTTATGGGTTTTGAGGATTTTTTCATAATAAAGTAAGAAAATTGGGTTTGTGTAAGAATAAACCTGTGAGAAAAAGTGGCAGTACTAGATTAAATTATCATTATGTGAGATTAAATGGTGCTTGGGTGATCAATTGAAGACTGAAACTGCTCAAATAGTATTAAATTTGATTCTACATGATATTAACATGGGGTATTATTTTTCTACATAAGTTTAACCAAAGAGAGATTTTTATGATGCAAATAAGAAAGCCCATGTTCTATGACCTATTTCCTTTCATCATAAACCACTATTTGAATTAAAAGTGATCAAGATGACATAAAGGAGGTTGTGCTATAGTCTATGGGATATACATATTGATGATGAAGAAAATGATAGAGAATGGAAAACATAAGAGTCATGATGTTAATTATTTCACGTAGAGGGAGCTATTATGTCATGGTTATTATATCTGTAGTAAATATAACTCATATATATCTCTCTTATTTTTGTGAAATATTTTAGAGTAATTAAAAGTGATACATGGATTGAATTTTCAAAACCCATCAATAAAGAGTTTTAATAAGGAAATAAGATATATTGAGATATATAGAGACACATCAAAGGGTTTTTTTCTTATAAATAAAGTCTAATGTTGTACACCTAGAATCAGTCTCTTTGGGAGGTTCATTTCATGGGATTGGTTGAAGGTTTGAATGTTGGAGTTCCTAGTCATTTTAGATAGGGTTTTTAACTCTCTCATTGTTAGCAAGAGGGTGTAATTTATTTTTTCTGGGTTTTTTAAATAAGGGGGATTAGATATTTTAATATCATTATTTTAAATGGTGGGTTTATTTATTTGTTTTCATTCAATTACTTTTCAATAAATTTTCTTCATTCATTAAGAATGATTATTGTTTCTTTGAATGGTGAATTTATTTTTAATTCATCTACTAGTTATTAGATTTCATCTTGAATATATAATGTGTTATATGCTATGTTTAAACATAGTTTTGGATCACTTAATTTCTAGATAAAATAAATTAATCTACCATAAGAAAAGTTATGTTTAGTGGCTAGAGGGTGATGAACAAGACTAAGGATTAACTTAGATAATTTATTTAAATGAAAAAATATTAATTATTTCTTTTTATGCTTCTATGTCACATGATCCTAGATATATATAACTTCTCAGTGCACTTTTAATTCAATGTTTTCTCTCATTTAGTTTTAGACTTCATTTAATTGATTCATTCACCCCAACTTTAAAGCAGAATATTTATTCTAGGGATCCCTGTATATATGGGTTTTACCTTATAATTGAGCTATACTATGCCAAAATAGTTTTAGTTTTAAATAAGTGTAATTATAATTTCTAAAATTGTTACCCCATTTGAATTAATGATTCCATCGATTTTCAAGTTTTTTTAGTTTTAACCTTTTTTATACTAAATAAATTCAATTTAATTATAATTTCATGCACATTAGTATGACTTTTATGGAATTATTTATATTATTTTATTCCTTACTATTTTTTATTTTTTTACAATTTTATTTATTTTTGAACATTTTTATTTCTACTATAATATCATGGTATCAATTGTTAATATTTTTTAATATGTTACTTTATAATTTCTATGAATAATTTTATTTTCTTGTCTTTAAAAGTTTATATAAAATATTATTGTTTTATATTTTTTATTCATTAATATTCTATATATTTAAATATATTTTTTATATATAATTTTTTATTTTTATTTTTGAAACCATAATGTAAACAAGTGTGTTTTAGAAAAATTTCATATGGTTCAAAGTTTGTTTCCAAAATTTCTTACCCAAAAAATATATTTATATAATATAATATAAAATTTTATCATAAATTTTTTTATGCATGGAATATTATTATAAATTTACCATGTTATATTGTATATTTATTTGGATTTTATTGAAAATTCTTAAATTCATTTAAAATTGAATAAAAATTTTAACTATATTTTTTATCTAATGATATTATATTAAAAATTATAATTTTGAATGTATTTATAATTTATCAAAGAAAATAATGTTACAAATATATGGAATTTGGGATAAGTTAATGTGAAAAGGGTGATTTCAAATAAGTAATCATAAAGGTATTAATTCTTATAGTTGAAAAAATATAAACCAAGAATAAAACCAACTTTAAAGAAAAAAAAAATTGAAAAATTGATTGATTACTTAAATTTAGATGATTTATTGGTTTTTGAAGTGAAAATGATTAATATTTAATTAGATATGATGATTTTGAATTAAATATGATTATTGGATCAATTAACTTTTGTGTATTTATTTATTTTTGTTAAATATGTATAATAATAAAGTAAATAAGACCAATATGAATAAAAAATGGATATAATACAATCATATAATAAAAGAGTATAAGGATGTGGTTAAAGAGTTCACAAAGATTAAAAAAGATTGTGGTAATGACCCTTATCGAATCATTTGTTCGTGTTTATATTAGTGTCATTCAAGATGATTTTTCCCAAAGAGTTGGATGAATACTTGATATATCAAAAAATAGATCAATGTTAAAAATATTAGACTAAAAATGAGAAAAAAAATAAATGTTTCTAGTAACTGGGATAATAGTATGATTTATAGGTAGTCTGATATGTATAAAACTATAAAAAATGATAAAAACTGTATTGGGGAAATGAAAATGTTGGTTAAAGATGAACTTCCTGACCGTATAAAGATATATTATAATTTAAATAGATATGTAAAGATTCAATTATATGCGGGTTTTACAAAATATACAACATTTCCAGTTGTAATGAAGCTATATAATTTGAATGTTGGAAACAGATGGAGTGAAGCCATCTTTATAAAACTACATCCACTCTTGAATAATAAGTTACCATAAGATAATGAGATTCATTTTCAAACATATGAAACTAAATGAATCTTATGTTCAATGGGAATGACCTCTAGAAGAATACATTCCACTCATAATCACTTTATGTTGTTTCAAAAGGGCTATAAATCACTAACAAAATATCTATGTATAGTGAGGCCTGATACAAGAAAGATTAATCAAGCCTTTTAAAATTTATATAATACTTTCCAATCATTCTAAGTTTTGTAAGTGAGGAGATTATAATTAAACTGACATGGAAAATAGATATAATAATTAAATATAGGAAACTTCATCACTTAAAAAATTCTCTTCAATGGAAGAAAATTGATCATGGGTATCTTGAATTTGGAAATGATCCATGAAAACACCATAATTTTCTATCTACAGATGGAATTGATGAGTTGGTATACAAATTATCACTCATAGTACATGTGTGATTATGTTGATAATTTATAACTTTTCATAATGGTTATGTATGAATCAAAAGTATAATATATTGTTTCTAATTATATCTGGACTAAAAAACTTGGTTATTATATTCATTTTTATTTGTCTTTATTGATCAAGAAACTTAAATTGATATGATATTCTAGTGTTACATTATACGATGCTTATAAAAAAGAAGAGTTCATATTGAGATCCATGTTTCTCTATAATATAAATTACATTCCAAAAGTTTTAAATTTATCAGGATATAAAATTAAAGTAATGTTATGGTGTCCCATTTGTGAATAAACTACACACTAAGTTAGTTTTAAACATTCCTTGAAGATTTTGTTTCTATGAAATCTTAAATTTTTACCCTGAAGGCATAAATACCAAATTTAGACAACATTTTTTGAAGGGAATTCAAAATAAGATACTTAAACTTCTCTAATAACACATGATGAACAAAGAACGTAAAGGATATTTTTTTAGTAAACCCTTTTTTCAAAGCCTTCTGAAAATAAGTTGAAAAAATAGTTCAATTTTTTTTCAAATTATCATATTAGAATATTTTACACACCATAAATTTTATTAATGTCATGTATGTATAAAACAATTTATGTGACAGTTTCATTGGAACATTAATAAATTTATATGAATAAAATATTACATTAAGGATAGGTTTTACATGATTGATATGGGGATAAGGGAAGAGTTTGTTCTAGTGTAGCATGAAAGATAGAATTTTCTTCCTCTATTAGCTTTCACTCTTTCTAAGAAATAGGGATTTTAGTTTTGAAACATTTTTTATGGTGTAAATGTTTTATGGGATATTCACCAAATATAATTACTATATTGTGGATGATTTATTTGAATTTAAAGAACTTATAATAACCAAACTATCATGATTTGATGAAAGATTTAATTCATGTTGTTTTATGTTTCATTCTACCAAAAAATCTATATAAAAAATTAACCAAGTTTTTATTATTTTAAAATATATATATAGAAAAGTTATAGACCCATTAAAGTTTCTAACCATGTAAAAGGAAATTTCTATTATATTAGGTGAATTAGAAATTTTCTTCCCACCATCATTCTTTGATATATTAGTTCACTTTATGGTTTACCGAGTTAGAGTGATCCCAATCCACGGTTATATACATTACATATAGATGTACCCAATTTTATGGTATAAGAATATTTTTAAGGTTATGTAAAAAATAGATTTTTTCAAAATGTTTTATTATAGAGATTTATATTTTTAAATAATCTATTGACCTTTTTACAAAAACCCTCTTCAATTTGGATAATATTGGTCCACCAAAAAATCATGATTGTGGGTGAATTATAGGTAAAATAATTTTTGGAACAAATGTTTTCATAATTAACATCATTTAATAAAATAAGGATAAAATATATGTTTTACATAAAATAATAAAGGTTGCATCACATTTTGAAACTCAGAATACAACAGACTATAACATCAAAACCTTTTAGAGCGGGTCAAATTCCTAGACCATTTTGAATTTTCAATGTTTTGTGGGTAGAAAAAATCTTTCATCATTAAAAGGAACTTAATTCTAAGAATTTAATTGACCCATGACCTTTTTTAGATGATTTTTAATGATCAACAAGTGTCTTGGTTTGTTTTTGGTTTTCGGGTCTATCAAAAGTGAAAACCCAAGTTCCTGAGGTACATAGACTGGGGCGCATGGTTTTAAATTTTTTTCTAGAATCTAATGAGTAACCATGTAGCCCTCTAGGTATAATGGAAATAGTTTATAAAACCATGATGGAGGGGGTGCATGACCACACGACCATGTCTATAGTTTTTGGTAGAGTCACACACAGTTTGTGTACAATTTGGAAAACCGTGCACCTGAACCGTGTGATCCTAGAGATTTGGATAGTGGGTGTTTCATGGTTTGTGAATGGTTTACCAAACCATGTGAGATAACCATGAAAAACATTAAAATTGTGAAATTACCAAATTACCATAAAAAACTTTTATCTTTTTTCATCCCCCTTCTTCCTACTTCAGTCACACAAAACAATGGGGGGAGCTCTCCATTTTCCCTCAGCTAGGGTTTGAACCGACTCTATCATCCAAAATCTATTTCTATATTTTTCTATGGAGTTGGATCCATATTAGTAATAATTTTAATCTAATTTCTTCTTTTCTTCCTTTCTCTCTCCATACAGAATGCTAAACCCATGCGATCCATTTTATCCTATTTTCAGGGTGTTCATCTAAGACACTAATTTCTTCCAGAACCATTCGATTTAGAGGATAATATAGGACATGAAATCATATACGAACATAAGATAGGTAGTGATCATCTCTATTTGTGATTTTTGAGTGTTTTGGGGGTGCAACTTCAAGTACGCTATTGTGTTGACTGAGCGAGACCCTATGAATTTATTTTCTTGTATTTAATTAATTAAATTGACCATATGATATGCTTATAGGAATTCTAAAACAAGTTTATAAATGGTTGAGGCTTGGTGAGAGGATAGGTCCTTCGGAAGATTAGGTAGGGGTGTTGTTTTAAGTTAAATTGAATTGTTTAATTTGATTATGTTGAATTTCTGAGTTCCAATGAAACGTGATAGTCTCAACCTAAAAATTTAGATGGTGTTGTCCATATGGACAGAGGCAATATGATCATCATGTTGGGAGTGGCATGAGATATATACATTTGGGTAATGTTAATCATAGGTTGGGTGACTCATTATTTGGATGAGGTGATGAGGACATCTGGTTATGGGAATGGACCATGTGAGTTTGGATGGTGTTGACCATCAATTTCAGTGAAGAGGTAATAGGGGAACAAGGCTCTATGTTGGTGTGTCCTAGATTATTATTAGAGATTTTTGATAACCCATTCTGACCAATGTTCCATTTGGAGTCACGTTCACATAGTGGGACTCAGGTGTTAAGGTGGTATTGACAACACACGTGCATAGAGGCCTCTGATAGATGCGGATTATGAAAATGGTTGGAGGTGCTTTCCATATAAATCCATGAGGATGGTAATGAGTCATCAAATGATAGTGGTGAGACTATTGGTTGGGGACTGAGGCTCTCCATACTTGATACTGATGGGCCGTGAATTGCTTAAGAGGATGGACATCACCATTCCTCTGGATGTTGGTCTTTGAACCAACAAGATTTTTTGAGTAGGGGTTCGAGGGACTAGGTATTGATTATAGGGGAATGCGTTTGGGACGTTGGATATTTCATTGGAGAAGAGGTGTCAGTTGGCACAAGGTGTCGAGAAATTTTTTTAGAGGTAAAACTTGAGGGTTCACAATGACTATTTTACTTCAAGGTATTCTTTGGGATTAGGTAATAGATCCTCTCCACTACGGTATTTCGACGATGGTTGAGGATGGTAATTTATTCCTTCTTGATATAGAGCACAAGGGAAGCATGTTTATTTATATGTGAAAATCAGGTGAAATTTATTTTAATTTTACGTTTACAAATGATAAATCAAAGATATATGATAAGCACATGTTGGTGGTGGCCAACTGAGATTCTTTATCACACCATACACGAGCCATTCGGGATGCATTTAGATTTTATGGCTCTGCGATCATGTAAAGTTTTAGGCATTCAATATTGACCTTAGTGTTGGGATGTTTATCATGGGATGGATGGAAATGGACCTTTAGGTTCTTGCATTAGTTGGATTTTCTCTTTTGTTTCTTTTTTATATCATCATGCTTATATATATGTACATACTATGGCTGGCTATTGGTGACCTTTCTACTTATTGATATGTATGAATTGTTTTGATATGAATGATTAGATAAAAATGGTACTTTTTTCTTGTTTATTTATTCCACTGTTGTTTTTGGTAATTTCTTTCTCTATTGCTTGTTATTTCTTGTGATTTCTCCATGGGTGGGTTACTGGACTGGTGTCTGTTGTTGTTCTTTTTCCACCACATATTATATATTTACTTGGACCATTATTATATCATAACTAGAGGGTATAGTATCTCCACTATATCTCTTTACACTCTTGCTTATAGTATTTATCTTTTGGCATATGGGGAGGTGCTCTTAAGGCCAATGGAACTCAGCCCGAAGCATTATTCAGGTGGATAATTAGGTTATGGCTCTAAAAATGGTATCTGAGTAGTTATTGATTGGGAATTAGTAGAATAATTCTTCTAGGTACTAATGATATCAAATTTTTTCAATTTATTTTTTTTCTTACTATTTGGGAGATGGTAGATCGGTGATTAGGATGTTATTTGAACTAGGTTTAAAACTCATGTTGGGGTGCCTGTAGCCCCATGAACAAGGGGAAAACCAAGTTACCAGGGTTGGGAATTACTACTATGCTATGATCATTTTATAGTTTATTTGATTTCCATCTAGAGTGGTACACTTGGAATGTGATTTTTATTTGTTATGATATGTGACCCATGACCTGGTATAGTAAGGGAGTACATATCTGACCCTTAGAATAATATGGTTGGGAAGGCTTGGATACACTTTCTTATTAGGCATATAGAATGCTTTAAATATATAAATATATACACATTCCATGATAGAATTTTCATGTAATTGTCATCGGGGACCTGGATTGTGATAAGTGCGGATGGGTTGTCTAAAGTGTCAACAAAAAAAACCTAAGCACATTTTTTATGCCTAGCCTCTCCATAGTGGTATCTTACTCAACCAACCTGGGAAAGTGGAACCAATGAAATATACTTGTGATATGTGATATATAATATATATATAGGGATTTGGATATTATAGGTATAGGAAGAGATTATGATAAGGGGTGATGATGATCACCAGGTTGGGCAATGAGGTTGTACGATCAAGGCGGTTTGGTTCATCATGATAGGCATAGCCCAAGGCATGTGTGATACCTGGTTCTAGTATGGGTGGGTAAGGGACCAAGAGGCCGGATTTCATGAGATATGGTTGTATTGGGGAAGGGTAAGGGTAGTGAGTTTACACTACCTATTACTACTTTCCCTATCTGCATTATATATACGTGTTATCTAGGATGACAGGAAATTGTATTAGTATTTTGGGGGATGCCTCCTATATGGGATCTAATGGAGAATCAGGTGGGTGATGATTTGATGATTTTCAAGTGAGAATAGGTTGAGACCCCCAAGGGTCAGGATGAGGCCCTAGAGGTTCAGGCAGAGCATGATTCGCAGGTATATTGTCAACTACAGGCTCCTGTATAGTTGGTTTATCCACTGAATTTGATATATTTTGGGCCATGGATTGATGAGAATCTCAGATAAAGTCTCATTCATGTCATCCGAGGGATTTATAGGGGTGATCACGAAACCAATCCTTCGATGGTGTAACTGACTTGAGAGTTCTAATCCCATCACCTGCCATGAATTTAAGGTGAGGGTGGCCCACATATAGCTAAGAACTGGATCGACTCAATGTAGATGATATTATAGCAGCTTAAGACAACCCATAGGGCAGAGGGTGAATTTGGATACTTACATGATCAGAGGATCAAAAAAACACTAGTGGGACATGTAGGCCCAGGAAGGAATACATGAGGGACTATCCTAGAAGGAATTTAAAGCTAGGTTCTTTGAGCACATATGTACAGATACACTGGGGGTGGAGAGAGACCAGGAGTTATTGAGCCTTTATTAGGGTGAAATATCCATCATGGAATATGTAGTGATGTTCACTGAGTTGTGTCACTTGGAATGGGTATGGTGGGATACGACACCTTGAGAGTGAGGAATTTTGAGGATGGTTTATGTAATTCCATTAGGGTGCATGTGAACATATTAGGGTTAGTCTCATTCTCAGAGGAAATGAATAAGACACTCATAATTGAGGAAAATTTGATAGATCTATCTTAAGGGTGATGAAATTAGGTGACTACAGTGGTGATACTTCAGTTAGTAGGAAGCAAGGTGAGATGAGGCTCAATAGGGCATTCAGGCTAGAGACTTGAGTATACCACCTCAGAGTGGGTCTTCAAGGATGTGCTTCTAGTGATGGAAACCAAGTCATGTGCGAATGCAGTGCGATCAGGCATCGAAGGATTTCTGATCTTGTGGGAAGGTTGATCATCTTAAGAGGTTCTATAGGAAGCCTTATTAGAAAACCAACATCTATGGACTGAGGCTAAATTAAGATTATGAGATCAAACTGACAGTGGTACCAGGTGATGTTATCTGGGTTTTAGCTTGTGTGTTGGTCTTGGAAGAGATAATAAGACCCAATAGTGGAGTCAGTGGCCAGTGGTTAGTGCAAAACCACTCACTGGTTAGGATTCAGGAAGTCAAGCATTAGGCTAGGTGCATGCAATTGAGATCTCAGGTACTGAGTAGTCCGGGGATCCGGTTACAGTTAGTGGTATTCCATGGGAATAGCCATGTTTATTTTTTCTTTATTTTGGCATGGAACAAATGTAGGCATGCTAGTTTTGGGTGCACATGATGTATCTGTGGATTAACTAGACACTAGATAGTAGGTTGGCATCAGTTCAAATGCATTATATATATATATATGAGGTGTGTGGCACCAAAATATTCTATGATCATCATGGATTCATGGCTTGTGAGATGTGTTGGAATCTCAACATTGTTGTGATGGGGGAATTTTTTGATGTGTAAGGCACTGGGATTTTTTAAGCATCTTATGAGATACAAGACCTTATAGGTTCCATGTGGTACATGGGAATGAGGTAGGAATCAATGTGGTACAATATTCTGATGTGTTTTAGGTATGATACAACAAAAACTAATGAGGTGAAGGAGTTATGATTCATCACAGGTGGGATTTGAGTCTAGGTATTGTCGAGGGACCATTGGTTTTATTTTATTTTTGGGTTGGGATGCGACCGGGGTAGGTAACTCCTAAGGCAGGGATCCCCCTTGAGGTAGTTGACATGTGCCCTTTTGATTGGGGTAGCTTGAGTTAATTTTAAAGAGATGGGTATGTTTGAAACCATATCAGATTTATGTTTAATAACTTAGGGACTATCTATGTTGTGGTGGGGAGATTTCAACATCCCATGTCTTTTAAGTAGGAACTATTCCTTGCCCGTTTTGAATTTTTAGAGTTTTTTGGGTAGACCAACTCTTTCCTCAATCAATGAAACATAATTTTGAGAGTTTCCTTAACCCAAGAACTTTTTGACGATTCTTAATGATCATAAATTTTCTCAACATTTTTATTGGTTTTCAGGTGCGTTGGAGGTTGAAAACACAAGTTTTCAGGGTGTGAAGACCGGGGCGCATGGTTTGAACAAACCGTGTGGCCTACAAGGAGTAACCATATAACCCTATAACTCTACTTTACATGATTTTCAAGCTTTTCTAGACCGTGCACCCATGTATACAATTTTTGAAAGCGGGATCACACATGGTTTCTGCACAATTTGGAAAACAGTGTGTATGAACTTTGTGAGCCTAGAGTTTTGGACAGTGGGTATCGCACTACTGGTGCATGATTTTTCAAATCATGTGAGATAACTTTTCAGACCATTAAAACTTTGAAATTACCAAACTAACCTCATACCATTTTATCCTTTTCCAAAATTTTCTTCCTCCTTCGGTTGTGCACTACAGTGGGGGGAGCTCTCCATTTTCCCTCAGCTAGGATTTGAGACAAATCTCTCTTCCAAAATCTGTTTCTTGATCAATCTATGGCATTGTATACATATCCATAATCCACTGAATACTCTTGTTTCTTTCTTCCTTTCTCTCACTATATGGAATACTAAATCCATGCGATCCATTTTAACCTACTTTCATGGCGTTCATCTAAAACATTTATTTCATCCAAATTAGTCCAAGTTAGAGACTAAGAACAGATGTTCGGGTGTCTACCAATATGAGGTAGGTGGTGATCATCTTTCTTTGTGATTTCTCAAGTGTTTTGGGGGTATGGATTTGAGTACACTATTATGTTGACCAAGTAAGACCCTATGAATTTAATTTCATTTATTTAATTAATTAAATTTACCATATGAGATGCATATGGGAATGCTCATAGAATATTATAAATGTTTGAGGATTGGTGAGAGGCAAGGCCCTTGGGAAGATTAGATTAGGCTATTTTTTTAAGTTAAATTTAATTATTAAATTTTATTATATTAAATTGATGAGTTCCAATGGAAAGTGATGGGCTCAACCTAATGATTGATTTGGAATTTTTCATCTATACTGAGGAAATATGATCATCATGCTAGGAATGGACCAAGATATATATATTTTTGTGATATTGATCATAGGTTAGGTGACTTGGTCATTGGATGAGGTGATAATATTTTCATATTACAAGTATGGCCTCTATGATTTTGGATGGTATTGACCATCAGTTTGAGTGACATGGTCACAGGGGAATGACGTTCCAGATTGGTGTGTCTTAGGTTCTTATTTGTGATTTACCCTCACTCATGTGGGACAATGTTCCATTTTGATTCATGTGAACATTGTAGGACTCAGATGTTGTGGTGGTATTGACCAATCATGTGGGTAGATGCCTATAATAGATGTAGCTTAGGGAAATGGTTAGAGGTGCCTATCATAAAAATCCATTAGGATGGTGAGGAACCATCAGATGATAGTGTTGAGACTATCTATTGTGGGATGAGGCCAGCCTTACTTGAGACTAATGAGCCATGACTTATTTAGAAAGAAATACATCACCGTTCCTTGGGATATAGAGTTTCGAGCCACTGTGAGATTTAAAGCAAGGGTATAAGGGACCAAGTGTTGATTATTGGGTCATGACTTATGGACGTAGGATATTGAATTGGAAACAAGGTATCATTTGGCACAAAATTCAAGGAAATTTTGTTAAAGGTATAACCTGAAGGTTCTCCTAGACTATTTTACTTTGGGGGAAGCCTTGGGATTTGTCTAAGGATCCTCTCCACTAAGGTATTTTGATGATTGTTGAGGCAGGTAATTTCTTTCTTATGGCTATTGAACATAAAGGAATCATGTTTATTAATATGTGATAAGCATGTGCTATTTCACTTAATTTTTAGTACACACATGCTAAATAATAGATATAGGATAAGCACACATCAGTGGTGGCCTACTAATATTCTTTCTCACACACTATACAGGTCCTTTGGGACATGTGTAGATTTTATGGCTTTGCGATAAGGTAAAGGTTCAAGACATAGAGATAGACCTTAGTGTTGGGTTGTTTAGCATGGGATGGATGGTAAGGGTCCTTGAGGTTCCGACATTAGTTGGAGTTTCTATTTTGTTTTCATTTTTTCATCACCATGCTTATATATATGTACATACTTTGGTCAGCCATTGGAAACCTTTCTTCTTATTGATATGTATGAATTATTTTGATATTCATGCTTATCTAAAAGTGGTAAGTTTTTTCTTTTTAATTTATTTTACTTCTATTGTTAGTTATTTATTTTTCTATTACTTTCTATTTCTTGTGCATCCACTATGGGAGGGTTACTGGTACAATGTCTACTACTCTTCCTTTTCAACTATATATTGTATATATACTTGGACCATTTTTATATCATCACCAGAGGGTATAGTCTTCCCACTATCTCCTTTTTACACTCTCACTACTATTAAGAATCTTTTGGCATACAGGGATGCATTCCTAAGGCCAACGACACTTAGCCTGAAGCACTATTCAGGTGGCTAATTAGGTCGGGGCACTACACATACCAACCCAATAAACCCATAATGTTACCCGAATTAGCTTTCCATGATTCTCGAAGTGAGTTCTTTATCATCGTGGGTTAGAAACAAGTACCTGGGTATCATACAATGAGGTGTGAGAATTATTTCACCCTTAATAGACATTTGAAATGATATAAACAAATTGATCATGAAAATAGATAGTCTAAAATACATCATCTGTAAAAAAAACAAACCATAAAGGTCATATCCAACAACTGGATAACAAGTTGTAGATGAAACAAACTGAATATCATCAACATGGAACCTGAACCAACCCAAGTTCTCATACCCTTATGACCATATGTCACCACTATCCCAATCCACCTAAATACAATGCAATCTAGGAGAGTCACCCTCTACATGAAACTCTTCCATTTACTTATATCCAAAAAACCAAGGTTACAAAAATCCTAATCAAATGTAAGGTGCGTTAACTAGATCTTAGTAGGACACCACCAAGATTATATAAAATTTCTATCCAAATGAATATGTTATTTATTATTTAAAATAGATTTTTAAAACACTTCAAAATATATTATTTTTTCATATAAAACCATCCTTTGGTTTTATTTTCAAAACAATCCATATTCAAATATACATAACAACATGAAATTATATTCATCCGTGAAAAATAATTAGTTGAATAAAATAGGTTGAAACATCAATAGGAATATCTAGTGAGAAATAATAATATCAAATTAACGTGAAAAAAATGTATCCACACAACACCAAGGGGAAAATCACAACACAAGGGTCTACACAACTAATTAGAATAAGACAATTATCTAGAATAAGTGACTTCTAATGTCTTGGAACATCAATTACTTAGAAAGGATACCCTCTAGTAACTATGGATCCATGGGCACCTCACCTAGTGTTATTTAACTCTACTAGGGATCACATATGTCTAGTTTTTTCTAGTACCCCAAGGTATTCCCTATGTGCTCAGACATTTCCATTCTACTCAAGAAATCAAACTCACGTTTCATAAAATATTTTACAAGGGAAATGAATTTTATTTTCAATTCCACATTTTCATAAAACATTTTCAATGGTGAAGCTATATTGCTCCCATGCTTAGATATCCACTTTCATTTTCAAAATCATCTTTGATGAATTTATATCATGTACATTGAACAATTTTCCAGGAAAACCCATTTTATAAATCATTTCTATACCCATCAAAGATCAAATTAACCTTTCATTTTTTAAAATCATAATTTTCCTAAAACAGAAGACAATGAGAAACAAAGAACATTAAGCATGACAAGGGATAAACCATAGGATAGAGACAAATACCACAAGAATAAAAAAATCTCTTTGACTTTAAAACTAATGATGGGAATTGAGTAGATCTATTATCCAAGAGCCTAGATCTACAAAGATAATGACAAAGAGGACGTTAAACAAACAAGATACTATTTTAGGTGAGAAGGATGCTAAAAAACTCTTCCTGGAATGCACTCGATTTGAAATCCAAGCTTAATAATAATGAAAAAATGGTTTAATAGATGAAAACTGAGTCAATAAATGCTTCAAAAAACCACCATTAAGATCATACATTAATGAAGTAATTAACCTTGTAATATTGTGAGTCGATCAAGCATTTTAAAATTAAGAACCCCCACTACCACACCCTTTTCCATTCCCATGGTGGTACCTTGTTGGGAATTTCACATAGAACACCCAAGCCAAGGACACACCCTCAACCATACCCTGAACCCTAGACCCAACCCATTTTTTCCTGGTCATGGGTTCCACCTTGCCTATTGTGAGCCTTATAGGCGGTGGTGCCTAAAGATACCTCCAACATGCTCCACCCTAGGACATGCCCACCCCAATCCATTTTTATAGGCTATTTACCACAGGAAACATGAAATTAGACCACAAACACAACCACAACCATGGTTCTATTCAATTTACAACATGAAAAACAAAAAATAATTTTCAAGTAGCTGAGTATCTCAAACTCCATCAAAATCAAAAAGAAATATACAAGTGAGGCTTCGTACCAGATTCCACATGCCGAGAGTGTGAGAATTCTACCCAACATAAAATATTTCTATCCATAGAAAGGCTCAATATCATGAACCCTAAAAGAGACAAGACCATTACTGTATCATCAAGGCCTCTTACTACCATGTATCATGGCTATACATACCATATTTCCATGTCACTTGAACCAATGGGACCATATTTTCTCACAACACCTTACTTTGTCAGTCCACTATCTGAATAGACCTTTCAACCATTGAGGTGTGAAATTCAATGTCAACATCCTCCCACTAAATCACATGGGATTGATATTTCTTATACTTATTTAGTTGGGAAACATGGAACACATCATATATAGATGTCAAATGAGTAGGACAATCCAACTAATAAGAAAAATTCCCAAGTCACTCAACAATATTGAATGATTCGATGTAATGAGGTGCTAACTTACCTTGCATCCCAAAACATTTATATTCTAACTATAGTGAAACTCTGAGAAAAAATTAATCACCTACCTAGAACTATAAAAGATGATTAAATCGATCAAATTATGATTTATGGTTACCATAAGCTATCACTAACATTTTCATGATCAAATACACCATATATTTCATATCCTAAATGATTTTGGGTCCAACTAGAGACTATTCTACAATATTTACCCAATATAGAGGTGATCTAAAAGGCCTCGCATATAATGAATCAAATGGATTCATCCTAATAGATTCCAGATAACAATTACTATAGGAGAAATACACTAAGAGAATATGTTTCTCCCATGAACCACTAATGTAAAGCACACATTCCCAATTCATGTCTTCAATAATCTGGATGGATCCCTCAGACTGACCATTTAGTTGGAAATGATAAGCTATTCTCAACTTCAACTGAGAACTTATCACTGCCTAAAATCCACTCTAAAATCAGGATGTGAAGAGAGGGTCCCTATTCAAAATTATAGTTTATAAAACACCATGAATGATGAAAATATCCCACATATACAGGTTCCCATGATACTATACATTCATCAAATCCTTGATAGGTAGAAAATGTATTGATTTTGGTAATCAATAAATAATCACCCATATCACATCCTTTCCACTAGGAGTCCAAGGTATCCAAATAACAAATTCTATGATTATCACATCCCATTTCGAAAATGGAATGGGTAAAGGTTGTTGAAAACTAGTAGTCCTGATGTTACTTATTTATTCTCTTAAAATTATATAATCATGACACAAAATATATAAAAAATCATCTCATTCCTGGTTACCAGTAATGATGTCTTAATTCATGATACATTTTGGTAGCTCCAAGGTGCATGAACCAATTGGATCAATGTACACCATTTAATTAGTTACATTTTTGGTCTATTAGAATCATCCATTCTCGGAAGTGCAACACTCAATTAGTATATTGAGACCACTCACTTAAGGTATCCCCACTATAAAGATTCCGATTAAAGTGATGATAATCTATATTATCAGTCTTTCCAAGTTGAATATGATCATCTATAGATGATATATTTTGAACACAAACTATTAATACCTATCTTTGATATATCCATTTATCTAAGTGTATATTTACAAAAAAATTATCCAGCACCATTCTTTAACTGATTTTCCCCCACCCAATTTGGATTTTCTTGGTCAAAGTGTTTGCAAACACTTTTCCTTTCCTTAGGGTGTATAAAATATTAAAATAAAATGTATGAAGGTAATCCACCCATAATATGCATCTTAAGTTGAGGTACCTATGAGCGAGAATATACTATATACTCTTATGGATTTAATAAATTGTAAATCTCCCCCTAAAGATATTATGGAAACAAGTATTAAGCACGTATATCATTGCTTCCAACTGAAGTCCAATGAGTGGGGTAATTTTTCTCATGATGGCAGAATTTAAGAGAGAAATAAGCTACCACCCATATTCCTGACATCATAACACAGCCCAAAACTATACTTGAGGTGTCTCTATAAACATAATATCCCTAAATTAGTTAGGGAAGAATAAAAACTGGAGTTGAATTCAATATCACTTTCAACTCCTCAAAATATCTAAGGAACCGATTAACCCAGATGAACATTACATGCTTATGGGTTTACTCTATCATGAGTGATTAATAATTAGAGAATTTAAGAATAAAGAACCCATAATAACTTGTTAACCCAAAATAACTATGGATTTCAAACTCTTTTCTGGGATGATATTAAGACATTATAGTATGAATCTTCTCGAGATACATTGATACACATTTCTCAGAAATCACATGGGATAAAAACTTCACCGATTTAATTCAGAACTTACATTTGGATAGATTCTTGTATGAATTATATTCCTTTAAGATTCTAAGGATAACACTCAAATTATTAGCATGATCCTTTTCTGATCCAAAATAAACAAGAATATCGTACATGAAAATTACCATGAAGGAATCTAATAACTGATGGAAGATTCGATTCGTTAAATACATTAACAGTAAAGGAGTGTTATTAAAGGCAAAAAACATTACTCGATACTCATAATATATATCCCTTATCTTTAATTCTGTCTTAGTAATATCTTCCTCTCAGACCCTCAGCTGATGGTACCCCGATTTCTGATCAATTTTTGAAGATCATCAACCACCCTTAAACTAACATAAAAGGTAATAAATACTAGGAAAGTGATATTTTTTTTAACTATAGATTTATTGATTTTTTAATCAACACAAATATGGGTACTCCCATCCAAAGTTTTGTATAGAGAACTAGTGAATCCTGGGTTGAAATGCTAGGATGAATAAACCCCTTATCTTTAAGATCCTATAGTTTAACCTTTAGTTAAATTATTTTAGAGTGTTCCATATGGTATGACATTATTGAGATAGACCTCATCCCTAGAAGAATGTATTTGGAAAATACAACTTTTCTCTTAGGTGGTAACCTAGAGAAATCATCTAGAAAAACATCAGGATACTCACTCACCACCGCTAGAAGAGGGACACAAGGATTTGGATAAAAAAATCAAGGAAAATATCTCAAAAATAACATGTGACCATATTAATACTATGGTCCATGAGACCTACTCTCCTAGATCTGGGATCTTACTCACCTTGAAATATGTCACCGAGTCCATTAGGAGAAAGAAACTGTATTGATTATCTGAACAGTTGATCTAGGATTTTTATATAATCATACAATTCATTCCAAAGATAAGATTAAATATTTCAAGATCAATAACTAAAAATTTCCATAAAGTTTTGTGGTTGAAAATCATCACTATACACTTGGGAAATATAAAACCCTACTCTAACTTCTTTCCCAAAGGAGGGGAAAGATTCATCATAAAAAGAATAAGATCTAAATTCAAACAAAAAACACCAAGATATTTGTAAGAGATAAAGGAATGTGTTACACTAGTATATAAGAAATCCATAACCATCTAAGATGAAATAAACATCATACCTCTCATGGTATTTGGTATTTCATATGAAGCATTTGGTGTATACCCTATTGTATGGATATGTTTGGCATCATCCTACCCTTTCTTCACAACTTGATCATCACCCTTAACATGATGTTGATATACTAACAATTTTACTGTGACTGATCTAAACTAGGATCCCTTGGTGAAGATGTATCTATATATATTAACTTGGGATTCTCTATCCCCGAAATTCTGAAGATAACCATATTTTCCACATGTGTGTCATAACTTGGGTGTTGTATTATAATCAGGTCTGACATTTCTCTTTTCTATTCAATGGTAATTTGCCATCTGACTCACCCCTTACATTTGTTTCACATTAAAACTACCTCGACGTTGGTTACCCTAATTCCTATTCTATCTAGATAGTAAAATAAAGGTACCATCTACCATAACTAATGTTATGAATATCCCTTTTCCCATATATATCCACTTAAGTAGTAGATGCCTTGTCTACAACCTCCGTGAAGTTGGGTAGGAAGATAATAATTAGTGTAGAATTAATATCTACCCCCAAAACCATTTATAACCCCACAACTAGAGATATTTATTGGAAACAAGCTATAGAGATAGGTTCACCAACACAAAAAATGAGTATTATACTTTTTTACTTATCAATCTCCTTAATCCAAAGTAATGAACTCCCGAGCCTTCACCACAGTTAATGTATCAGGATATAACTATTTATTAGAGGATATCTTGAAAGTGTTCCAGGTGAGGTATTCAATTAACTTGACTTTGAAAATAGATTCCCACCACTTTATTCCCATACCTTCAAGTATATAAGTGAAAAAATTGACGTTGGAGACTTCTAGTGTTTTAAGTGGAAAGTCCCCTCAATCCTATAGATCCATTATTCTAATTCTTGGGGTCCCTTGTCACTATGAAATATTTTTTTATGTTTCATAGTGAGTTCCATAACATAGTGCACCTTCTATTCTAGTTCAACATTGGATACTTGGCCCATGGACTGGATCATTTGGACTATAGTTTCCACTATCACTAATTCAATCAAAGGATTCATCCATGTGGATTTCTCTATAGAATCCACTCTAGTACTCTGATATTTTCTTCTTGGAGGTTCCATAATCTATAAGATAAAAGTATAGAAAATATTTAAAAAAATTAAATTTCTTTATGATAAACCAAATTTGGAGAACTGAAGAAAAAAGGCTAAAATAATAAACAAGGAAACTCAACAACTCAGACTTCCCAAGGTAACTCAAGGTTTATCATGAGCCACACTAACTTTTGAGTTTTTGTTGTCCTACCTCCAATATAACAATAACCCTCAAACACACGAGGGTGATACACAAAAATTATCATACTATTTAACGATAACCGTAACCTTTGATACTAATTTGTATCAGAACATCCTACGTAAACCCATAATTTCATCAAAATTAGCCTTCTATACAGCTTAAAGTTTGTTACCAATCACAAAGGGATGAAGACAGGAACATATGTATCATAAACAGAGACACATGAATGATTTCACCCTCAACATACATATGATGGGATTTAAACAAATAAACGATCCTAATAAAAAATCTAGAATATATCATATGTCAGAAACAACAAACCATAAAGTTCACATCCAATAACTAGATAACAAGGTTTAGATGAAACAAAAAAAGATTATTAACATAGAACTTGAAGCTACCCAAGGGTCTATCTCCTTATGGATATATGTCACCACCATCCCAACCCACCATAAGAAATCTCGATCCAATAGATACATCCTCTACATGATGCTCTTCCTTTTACATATATCCTAAAAGCCAAGGCTAAAAATACCTTAAGAAAAAATTAGGGCGTGGGCACTGAATCCTAGTAGGACACCACCAAGAATATGTATAATTTTTATCCACATACATATTTTAGTTCTAGTATATTTTTTTTTTCTAAAAAAATTCAGAAGAAATCATTTTTTCTTATAAAATCAAGTTTATTTTTATTTTAAAAAATATAACATATTCAACTAAAGAAAGTAATATGACATAACATTCATCCATGAGGCATAAGTAGTTGAATAAAATGGGTTTCAGAATCAACATCCATATTAATTGGGAAACATGTATATCAAATTAACATGCATGTAATGTATCTATACAACACCAATTGGGAAATCAGAACACAAGGGTGTTCGCAAATAAGAAGAACATGAACACTATATAGAATAAGTGACTTCTAATTTGTAGGAACACCATTTGCCCAAAAAGGATAGCCACTATTGAACATGGAATTATGAGAACCTCCTCTAATCTTAGCAAGCTCTACCAGTGCTCACATATGTCTTTTTTTCCATATACCCTAACATATTCCCAATGTCCTCATATATTTCCATTCAATTTAAGGAATCAAACTAATATTTCATAAAAAATTTTAAAAGTAAAACCCATTTCAATTCCAAGCCCAAATTTTCATAAAAAAATTTCAATAGTGAATCCATACTGCTTATATTCTTAGAAAACCATTTTTATTTTAAAATAATTTTTATGTATTTTTCATCATGTGAATCAAATGGTTTGGAACAAAAAACCATTTTAGAAATCATTCCCACATCCATCAAATATCTAATTAACCTCTCCTGTATTTTAAATTATCATTTTCATAAAACGGAAACCAAAGATAAATAATGAATATAAGTCTTGCTATGGGATAAACCAAATGTTAAATAAAACTACCCCAAGAAAAAAGAAAACCTTATTGCCTTCAAAAATAGTCATGGTAAATGAGTATATCTTGTCTAAATAAGACTATATATATATAATGAGCAATCAAAATAGCAAGGAAAACACCCTATCCACTACTGTATGAGATAGGGATGCTTGAAAACTTGTTTTGGTACACACTAGATCTAAAATTAGAGCCAAAGAAGTGTGTAAAAACCATTAAATTGTTGAAAACTAAATCAAAAAGTGATTCAAAACCCCTATTAATACAAAACATGGATTGGGCAATCTCCCCTAGATGATTGAGAGTTGATCATGCATTTAAAAAATTTAAACCCCCAACAAAAAGACCTTGAACACACCCATGGTGGTCTCTTTCTATCCATCTCACAGAACAACCCCAACCAAGGCCATGCCATAATCCATGCCCTGGACCCAAAACCAAATAATTTTTAACCTGACCATGAGTTATACTGTACCCATGGTGAGCCTTATTTGCTGTGGTGCATTGATCAGTCTCTAATTCAGTCTACCCTAGGCCACACCCACCACATGCTATTTTTTCTTAGCATATTACCATAAGAATCATGCAAGAAAAAGATATATACCACCATGGACATGGTGCTTACCATTTTACACTTTGAAAACTAAAATTTTCTTTTCAATCCTCTAAGAACCTCCAACTCTCCTAAAACTGGAAAGATAAAGACAAGAGAGGCTCTATACCTAATTACACATGTTGGGGTGTGACACATAATGTAATTATTAGATATCATAATCTATTAAGGGTTGAAACCTAGATATCAAATACACATAATCAACATTTTATAATACGATTTCTAGAATATATTTTTATGAATTTATCTGTAAATCTAAATTTAATTTCTAAATGACTTTTATGGCTATATAGAGGACTAAGTGTTCTTGTGTTATATTATAATGGTTATTTAGTTAATAGTTATATGTTCTATATAGAGGAATATGATGAACGTAGTATGATTGAAAATAGTGAAGTTACTCTTATAAAAGAATAAATCCATCTATCTCGTACTAAGGATATAAATCCAATTTATGTGAATATGTCATAATTTTTAATAATAAAAAAATATGTGAGTTTCTTTATATAACATTCCATATGTCAAATGTTTTATGTAATTGGGTTGATAACATGAGTAAAATTAAAATTGATGAATTGTGATTCATGAAAGTGAATTTTATTAAGGAAGGGTACATGGATGAAATTTTCATAACAGTATCATAAAAGGGACAAACATTTTATGTCATGGGTTTTTTAAACACAAATTGATCAATCTATCTATTGGTGATTAAAATAATTAGAGGGTAAAATAATTTTTTTTGGGGATTATCCATTCATTTGGTTGTCGTAATCATTTCATAGTAGTCCCATTTTATAAAATTTCCTAAATGTTATAGGGGACCATAATAAGGGGAATTGGATACTTGATAGATGGTCCAAATAACTTAAAATTTTAATGAAAAAAAATATTCCAATGAATAGGTAAAAAAATATGATTAATTTTTTATTTACATTAAATTTCATCATAATATTATGTATTGACTACTATATTTACACAATCAAATTAATTTTTAAATAGTTATGTTGATAATGGATTAGGAAACTACTAGTGCTTCAAATCTTAAAGAATAATATAATGATCATCTTTAAAGAGATAAAATTCTATAAGGTGATCACCATTTTGGAGGTGAGAAAAAACCTAAAGATGAGAAATTGGGAAAAAGTGATAAAGTCAAAAAAATACTGGAGTGGTGTAACATGATAGTATTAGTAAAAATTATTAAGGTGATAATTATAGGTCAAAAAATTATGGTTGTATAGAATAAAAATTATCAACCCATTGACTCAAACAATTTCATTATTATGTTTTACATTAAGTTCAATACTCTAATGCATGTAATAATTGATATAAATACATGGTAAAATTTTTGTTCTTGTATTGAAGGTAACAATTTTAGAAGACATTAGGGTAATGTTATTATATAATTTCTATATTATACAAAATAAAATAAAATAATGAAACATTTATTTACTCTTTATTTTCTCATGTTGAGTACATTTATATTATAATACCATCAAATGAAATTTATAATAATGGTTATTGGAAAGACTCATATTTAGCAACCTCGACCCTAGTATCTCAGAGCCAGTGCTTGCTACCATTACGTTTCAATAGATATAATATTAATATCTAAAAATACCCAATCATTAAATGTTTTGGAAAACTCAAATACATACATGATATACACAATACGTTGGAAAAAAAATAAAGCACAATAAAAGTAAAATCCCAGTATCCTTGAAACTCATTCTAAGAATTCATCTTCATATCCAAGGGAAATGAAAAAAATATGGGTGAGATAAAATTCTCAATAAGGGTTTATTATTGAGGAATATATCATGAATTAATAATCATAATAAAGTTGTAAAGTTATATAACTTAACACACATGTCACAAAAATTTATGGATAAGGCATAATCAACATGGTAAGAAAAATAATTGAAACATGTTCCATTTAATCAATAAACAAATAATTAAATTCATCCATAGGTAATGTTAAATAAAAAATCTCATGTATAATAATAACAATTGAATTATAAATGTATGGAATGATTAATTATTTAACTTCTTGTCTCAAGCACATAAAAACCTCTACTTTTAAGATTTATCATCTAGAAAGTTTAAAACTACAGGTAGAAACCAATTTAATTAGGAAAACTAATTCATTTCATGATAAATGTAGATTAATTGAGGGGATATATAAATTTTTCCCCACATATCACTTAATTTCTTATAAATTACCCATATATAAAATAATTTACTTAAGTCATGAACAATATGCCTTATCAAATATCTGTATTGTGTAAATTTTACAAATTTATCAACATTTCTAGAGTTAATCAAATAAATTTCAAAGTAAAAACTATATATAAAATTTTTATAAGGCTTAGGAAATAATAATATCCATAAAAAAATATTATATTTATTTAATATAAACTTAAATTCTTATAAAAATGATTACAATAAAGTGATTGTTTCAAGATAAAATTTACAATCACAAAATAAAGTGAGATTTCACAATAACTTTTCTCACTTGGAAATTTTCCAATAAAATACCCTTGGATTAAATAATTATAATTGAAACCTAAAATACTATTAATAATAAATTATTAATGGTGTTACATGTCAATAGGAAAGTATATACACCACATAAAAGTGAATTAGTACATAATAACAAATAAACATCAATGGAATGTAAATTGAGATGAAAACCCTCACCTTACACTTCATTTTTGTTGAGATATATTTAAACTCATGTATAATGGTTTTATTAATGTTATTAACATAAAATATAACTATATTAATGTTTATAATATCATGTATGATTATTTTTTTAAAATCTTATCACCTGTTTGTTAATAATCTTTCATTATTTTCATTACTTCAGGTGTTAATTTCCTTGTTTTTTAGTATGTTTTGACTTTTAATTTTTTTCCTCTTACATAGATCAAGATTTTATCATATATAGAATTTAAATTATTATTTAAATTATATATATTAATTATATATGTATTTATAGTAATCCATAAAATTTAGTGACATGAAATAAAATGCACCATTCATGGAGACAGTCGACTATATGTACACATGAATACTGTTTCCATTTCTTATCATATTAAATAAATAAAAGTAAATTATATATATGTATATTATATTTACATTATCATACTTTTGTAAAATTTCAAACATATGTGTATTAAAACCATCCTTAATACATTCCATGTAAAGTGTGAATGAATCACATCGCTTCATGAGGTGTAGCCCACCGTATACACGAACGACATTATTGTATTCCCAAAAAATGGAAAGTATGAATATATGTGTTATATAAAGTTTTTAGAATCATAAATAAATAATAAATATAATAAATATCATATATAAATATTGTTTAAATCATTATTCCCAACCTTGATAGATGGTAATGAAAAAATGAACGACATCAGTTCACGTGACGGTAGTCCGCTATATGCACAAACAATGATTTCGTAACCCATTTGATGGATGTGTGTGAAGTTTTAGGTCATAACATTAAAATAAAAACATCTTAGTATATTTAATATTTTTATTTTATTATATAATCATGATATAAAAATAATTTAAGGATGTTTATGAGGAAATAAAATAAAAAATATTTTAGAAAACATTACCCCTTCTTCATGTATCCTCCCAAGGGTTGCACTAATGCCTTCCTAAGTTGGATGTATGCCAAAGATAAGGATTCTATGATTAGTGGAGAGACATTAGGGAGTAATTTTTCTGGTATTTTATGAGACAAATTTGTTTTCAATGTGTGAAGAGAGGGAAATAGGGGATAGCCTTTTATAAGTGGGGGAGAGGACAAAGTTGGAATTTTTGAAAGGAAGTTAGGTGTACCCATGTTTTTATCTAATAATTGGATTAAATAATTTAAAAAATTTGATAAATTAAGTTTTAATTTCGAAATGTTTCATTCTAAGGGGTGTTGGATTTGTTTCTAGGTCATTTATCCCCTTGAGTATAATGTTTAGTCCCATGGTAAACACGTTGTTCTCTTAATCACTGTAATTAATTTTAACTATTTTCACTAATAAATTTTTTCAAAAATTAAGTTGAAAATATTAGACATTATAAATTATTCTTAATACAAATATTTAATCCATTTTTCTAAATTCAATTCACATAAGTAGAAAAAAGTAATTTAAAATTAATCTCGGAGACGGGACGTGAAAGAAGGTTTTTAAAGTGAAAATGTTCAAATGTTTACTAAGTTTTTATATCTAAATTAAATATAAAAATGATTAACATGATATAATTTGGATTAATATATTTAAATTTTATATAATTTTACTTTAAATAAAATTTAAAATAAAATTTATCATTATAAATTATTTATACGAAAAGTTAGTTTTCAATTAAAATTTAGTATTTTTCATTGTTCATCAAAAAATGATAGTTCTTATAAAAATACCAAAACTTCACCCAAAGATATATTTTTACATTACAATTTAAAAAATAAAATTCTTTTAAATAAAATTTATAAAAGTGCCAAAATTAATTTTTAAAATAATTTCACCACTAATAGGTGAGAAAACTACCTTTAGAAAAATATTACTTTTATACATAAAATTGGATTTGTTCATATCTTATACCCATAAAATCTAATGGATGAATTTCAAAAAAATTTACTGAATATATAATATATATAAATTTCATTAATTTCATTCAATAATAGTAATTAATTTAATTTATAATTATACAACCCCATTGGCACATAAAAATAATTCTTTATAAAAACATTCCCTTTATATTCAATTGGGTTTTTTATTCATTTCTAATCAATTGGTGACAAATTAATTCAACCATATACTTTTATTAGTTAGTTAATTTTATTCATAAATTCTTATTTAATATCTATTATATAATTTTTATAATGATATTAATAGTATTTGGTAAAACTCGGTCTTGCATGTAACACATGTAATCCAAGAAATTTGTTGTTGCATGTAGTGAAAGCTAAACTTAATGTTACATACATTGAAAGATATTTCATAGATTGAAATTATTTTAAATATTAAATATATTTTAATATATTTGGATGTTATATTCCCTTATACACCTGTTTTTTCATGTCATACACACTACCAAATATGATATTTATATTTTAAAATTTCGTGGTGTTACATTCTACCCACCTTAAACAGATTGCATCCTTTTAATTTAAACTCACCATCTGTTATCAAGGGTTTGATATTTGAAAATATAATTGTTGAAAAATCCAAATCATATACGTGTTAATAAAATACCCTCTTGATAAGAGGGGAATGAAAGTACAATTGGCATATTGAACAACATATAACTCGGTCTCTATGTTGGAGGTCATTAGTGGAAAGTGAAGATATGGACTTGGCGGAAAAGTATAAATAATTCTAGGAACTGATTGTGGTCATTAATAAAAAACAATTGCATAATTAATGTAAATTTCGTGGCCTCAAATATATAAATCTGTGATGATTTTTAGGACCATTTTATTAATCAAATATGAATGTAATTGGATAATTTTTTTGTTTCAAGATCATTTTATTAAAGTCTAGGAATTATTTTATTTTATTTGAATATAAGAAAACATCATTACTTGATATGTTTATATTTCATTAGTGATATTATATTATTTAGTTAGGCTTAAATTTCTTACTCCTAGAAAATAATATCTGAAAATTAATTTTTTTTATCCTTAAAGCACTAATATTTACTTTTAACGAATCGTAAGATCCATAAAAGAGTAACACTAATTTCCATTTGTCTCTAACTATTTTCAAAAACCAATAAGGTTATTACATTTATCTATAAACCAAAAAATTTATTATATTGTTTCAACATTAAAATTTATTCACCAAATTTTTTATCTTAAAAAACTGACACATTAACCAGGATATCACGTTGGCCACAGGTACACACGAAACACTTATCATCATTCAGTCATGGGTTCAAGCACCACTACCTAGCTAGATGTGATGGGTTTTTACACATCATGTGGGTATTCCTTTTTCTAAAACTATATTAAATAAATTCCTATAATATTCCTAAAACAAATATGATGGTCATCCTTGAAATAAAAGTAATCTTTAAATAACCTTTTTACTATGGTTCTCAAAACAAAACCTTTTTTTCAAAGTCAAATAATCTTATTTGAATATTATTAAAATGTAATTAATAATAATATCAACCGTAAATGTTATTAATACATTTAAAATTATGTATTTAATATAAAAAGGAATTATTCCTCAAATAAATTTTCCACTAAAACAAATACCTTTTCATAAATTTCGCCAAAATGTACTTAATATTGGCCGACTCCTACCATATAAAACCTAATAGTGTGTTTAAGACTTTTAACTTATGATAAAACTTATTCCCATAAACCCATGATGGTATCTATAACTATAAAGTTAATGGATACTCAATTTCTCCTAGAATTATTAGATATTTCAAGATTCTTATAACTAAAATACCATTGCAAAAATACTTCTATAATTTAATTCTTGATTACCAATACTTCATCCATTTTATTTCAATACAGGTCTTTACTTGGTAAAATTTTTAATCATATAATAATTTATATGATTTTTAAATCATGAAACCATATATTAAATCTAATACACCGTACGTTTTTCCTAGGTCATTCATTTTTATAATTTATTCAAATCGTTCATAATAGTTAGTAAAGAAAATGTGAATTATCCTATGAATATCTCCAAGGTTTTTCAAATTAGGTGAACATTAAGGAACGTTTTCATGTACTAGGTTATTGTCGATTCAAGTTTGACACACTCATTTCTGAGTTATTACCACTAGGTAAATCTATGCCAGAACGACATCTACTTGTAGCATCCATATAGGGATGTACTTATAAAAAGATCCCCATAACATCCTACTTACCAAAATTCTAGGATGTTATTATATAGTTATCCTCAAATTATATCATAAGGTTATGTTCCCTAATCCATGTTTTCTTAAATATATTTCTAAATGTTTATACAAAACTTGCTTTGGTACCAACTGTAGCGACCCTGAACCTAGAATCCCAAAGTTGGTGCCTGATACTATTAAATTGGCATAGATATAAGATTCAATTCCAAAATGACCGAACTATTTAGTAGTTTTTGAAACTTATATTACATACATGATTCCTATAATACATTTGTAAAATAAAATAAATCATAACAAAAGTAAAAGCTCCACATCCATGAAACTCATTCTAAGAATTCATTTTCATATCCCGGGGAAAAGAAAAAAATAAGGGTAAACTCAAATTCTTAGTAAGGGTTAAGTACATAGGATGATATAATGAATCAATGATCATAATAAAACTTTAAAGGTGGATAAATAAACACACATTACACATAAACATATAGATAAGGCATAATCAATATGGCATGGTAAATAATTGAAACACATTCCATTTAATTAATAAGTCCAGAATTAAATGAATACATAGATAAATTCAAATCCAAAATACCATGGATAATAATATTAACTGAATTATAAATGTAATAAATTTTTAATTATTGTATTTCATGTCTCAATCACATGAGAAGATATACTTTCAAGATCTATCGTCCTAATAGTTTAAAACTATTGGTAGAAACCTGTTTAATTTGACGGACTGATTTGTCTCATGAGACCTGTCGATGCATAGAGGTGATATATAAAAAATGGGCCCAACTATCACTTAATGTAAAAAAAATTACTCATATATCGAATAATCGATTTAATTCATGAACAATATTCCTTATCAAATATCTGTATTAAGTAAAGGATACATATTTATCAATATTTCCCAAGTTAATCAAATAAGTTTCAAAGTAAACACTATATGTTAAAATGGTATAGAGTTTAGGAAATAATAATATCCCTCACACAAGAATATGGATAATTAATATAAATGTAATTTATAATAAAAAATGAGTATAATAAAGTGATTGTTTCAAGAGAGTTTTTACAATCACAAAAGAAAGTGAGCTTTCACAATAACTTTCATCACTTGGAAATTTTTAAATCAAATCATCTTGGATGAAATAATTCAAATTTAAACTTAAAATACAATAAATAATTAATTATTAATGATATTATGTGTAAATATAAAAGTATATACACCACATAAAAGTGAATTGATGTATAATAATAAATAAGTCTCAATGGAATGTAAATTGAGACGAAATCCCTTACTTTGTGCTTCCTTTTGGTTGAATGTTAGTTAACATCATGTATAATTGTTTTAAGAATGTTAAAAAATTAAAAAATAACCATATTAAAATTTTTAATATCATATATGATTCTTTTATAAAACATTATCACCCGTTTATTAATTATCATTCATTATTTTCACTATTTCAGGAGTTAATTGCCTTGTTTTTCGAGTGTGTTTTGACTTTTTATTTTTTGTTACTATTACATAAAGAATTATTTTATAATATATATGATTTATATCAGGATTTAATATAATATATATTCATTATATATAAATTTTTATTAATCCATAAAATTAAGTAATAATAAATGAAATGTACCATTCAAGGAGACGGTATGCCATACGTATGAATGATCACTACTTCCATTTTCTTATCGTATTAGGGAAATAAAGTTAAATGATATATATTTATATTATAATTTAAATATCTTATTTATTTCACATATGTCACATATTTTTATTAAAATCATCCTTAATACATTCCATGCAAATTGTGATCAAATCACATCGCTTCATGAGGCGTTTGTCCACCGTACACACAATCGATGTAATCATATTCCCAAAAAATGGAAGGTATGAAGGTATGTGTTATATAATAAATAAATAAGAATATATACATAATAAATATTATAAATATCATATTTAATCAGTATTTATATCATTATTACCAACCTTGATAGGTGGTAAAGGAAAAATGAACAACATCAGATTATGAGACGGTAGTCCTCCGTACACACGAACGACGATTTCATAATCCATTTAATAGTAGTGTGTAAAGTTTTAGGTCTTAAAAGTAACATAAAAAAATCTTATTATATTTAGGATACTAATTTTATTATATAATAATTATATAAATATAATTTAAGGAGGTGTATGAGGGAATAAAATAAAAAATCTTTTAGAAAACAATTACATCTTCTTCGGGCATAATAATTTGTTTTGCACTAATGAGTTCTTAAGATAGATTTATACTTAATATAATAATTATAGGATATGGGGAGGGAATTTTTGGAGTAATTTGGCTATGTATTTTATAAATAAAAGTGTTTGGAAGGTGTGAATAGTGGGGGATACGGGGTGGCCGTTTATAAGTGGGGGAGAGGACACACTTGGCATTTTTGAAAGAAAGTTAGGTGTACCCACATTTTTACCAAAAAATAGAATTAAATAGTGAAAAAGTTAGATAAACGAACGTTTAAGGTATAAATATTTCCATATAATGGATTTTTTAAAAGTTTCTAGGTCATTTACCCTTAAGTTTAAAGTTTAGTGCCTAGGTAAACTCGTTTTTCTCTTAATCGCTGTAATTAATTTTAACTGTTTTCACTAATAAATTTGGTAAAAAATTTAGTTGAAACTATTATAAATTATGAATTATCATTATTTAAACTATTTAATCATTTTTTACAAATTAATTTTACGTAAGTGTAAAAAATTAATCTAAAATTAATCCCACTGACGGGATGAGAAAACAGGTTTTAAAGCCAAAATTTTCAAAAGGTTACTAAGTTTATATATATAAATTTAATATAAAAATGATTACAATGACATAAATTAGATTAATATATTTATAATTTATCTAAACTTAAATTAAAAACAAATTTAAAATATAATTTAACATTATAAACATTTTAGATGAAACGCCAGTTTTCAATTAAAATTAAGTGTTCTTCACTATTAATAAAAAAAATGAAACTTCCCAGAAAAATAACAAAAAATCACCCTAATAAAAATTTCACATTCCTATTTCAAATATTGAATTTTATTTTCTCAAATAAAATTCATAAAATTGATAAAATTTTGTTTTAAAACAAGGGTACCATTAATGGTGGAAAAACCACCTAAAAAAATACGGTTTTTATGTATAAAATTGGATTTATTTTTATATTATGACCTTGAAATACATTGGATGAATGTAAAAAAAATTTATTTAACATATAGTATATAAATTTAATTTATTTCATTCAATAATAGTAGTTAATTTAATTTATTATAATAAAACTCATTTGGCACATAAAGATAGTTTTTTATAAAAACATTTCCTTTATATTCAATTGGTTTTATTCATTTCTAATCAACTGCTAACAAATGAATTAAACCATATATTTTCAAAAGTTAGATAATCATATTCATAACCATAAATTTAATATATTGGATACAATTTTTATAATTACATTAATTATATTGGTAAAACTTGGTCTTACATGTAACACAAGCCTTCAAAAAAATCCATTATTGAGTGTAATGCAAGTTAAACTCAGTGTTGTATGAATTTAAAGCTATATCATAGATTATTTTTTTAAAATTTAAAATATATTGGAATGTATCAAGATTTTTTATTCTCTTATATTCTTTTTGTTTTCTATCATACATGTTATTGAATAAGATAATCATATTTTTAAATTTCAGGGGTGTTACATCATAGATCATTTTAGACACTTTTTATGAATAATCTTACGGATTTTGAAGGGAAGTAAAACCACAAATACTATTTATATATACATGCATTATAAACTAAATAATATTAGTATATTTCATTGGTACTTATGAAGAAGAATCATTTAAGGAACATTGTAATTGATATTATTTTATTTAAAATTATGCACATTAATATATTCAATTCAAAAGTATAAATTTATGAAACAAAATAGAAGTATATAAAATAAAAAACATCAATTGAAACCACCATACCATTACCATAAATAACTTATGGGTTAATATTCACTTGAACAAAAATGGTATATATTTTAAATCTACTGTAAAATTTTTATGTGACCTGAAACAATATAAGAATTATGTTCCTTTGTTTCATATATATTGATTCATCAATATCAAAATCCACTTTCATAACATGTCATGTTATATAGAAGGAGGATCATGTAAATAAAAAGGGTTAAATAATATATGAAAACAAACTAAAAATTTGAGGATCATGTGTAAGTATAACATAATAAAAAGTTGTTCTACTTTAAAAAAGTATTAAATAACAATGAATACTTATTTTCTAATATTTTTATTAGGTTTAGACACAATAATCATCATCTAATATAATCCAATAACATTTTATTTTATTATATTTAAAGTATATATAATTGTATGGTCATATTATAGGTTCAAGTTTTGGAGCATCCCCATGATAATTATTTTGATAAACTAAAGATGCTGGTAGATACAAACAAGGAAATTAAAAATATATGGGGATAAATAGATACTATAATAGAAAAAGTGATCTAATTTGATGGTTTGATAAACCAGTTTCTTTAAAGGGTTTAATGAGAGGAATCATCACAACAAAAATTACACTATAAAGATCCACATACTCCCAATTTTAAGGCTATACATTCCCATAAAAGGCCTACCTTACCTGAGGTAATCAATTTTTTTATAATTATTTATGTTAAATGTGAATCAAATAATTAATGATACATTTATTTTAAAAAAATTATATAGCATGAAATTTATTGTGATTTAAATCTATCATCACCCCCTTATTTCCTTTTTGTAAGAGGTACAATGTATAATATCTAAGGGGATATTATAGATAATAGATAACTTCTGAAAGATCACATGAGAGTGGGGATTCACAAAGATCATGATCCAAGTGCCGATCTACCTCCCCTCCTTGATTATCATGATATTTTCATGACAAAAAAATATATTGAAATACATGGTCGAGTAAAGATAATATAAAGAGTAAACTAATAGATCAAAAATAACTACTAAGTTTACCTTTACCCCAAAAATTTCATTGATGTGTTTATTAATGATAAAAGTTCATAAAAATAAAATGATCCCAAATGGAGATATTTAATATATTGAATTTTAAAGGAAAATTTATAGAGAGGTCCTTAGTGACATGATTATTCTTAAGAAGATAAATGAAAATCTCAAGCATGAATGGTTGAGAGCCTTGGTTATGAATGTATATATGTGGTAAAATTATATAATTTATTTATCCAATAATTGATGCTTTCTTTATTGTTCAATACTATTCATATTTTCTATAGGCATACATATCAAACCTATGTACTTGAAAAACAAGTGATTTTTTTGGATTCATTAGTCCTCAGGTCACTTCTACAAAAAACATCATTGAATGAAGATGAAATTTGGGTAAAATCACATCAAGGAGATACAAAATTTGAAAATAAAATAACTGTTGTAAACAGTTCTTAATTCCTTAAATGTAGGGGTAAAAATCAAAACTTTAGTTATATAAAATATAATTTCTTTTTTGTCCATTACTTATTCTTTTTTATTTTTTTGGCTCACTGGATAGTCATTGCGATCCATTTTGATTCCCCGAAGATATATATTTTTGGATATAATGCATGGATATCTAAAAAATAAACCACACATAATAAGACTTATGAGTTTTTAATATACTAAAGTATATATTTTATGTAACACCCGAATATTTTATAAAATAAAACTATGTTTGATAGCATATTGGACATGAAACAATGATCATAAATGACCCACAATATATATAGTCGTTATAACCTAGCTGTTAAATTGGAGGGTATAAATAGTATTAAATAATTTATGATATATATATATATATATAAATTTACTAATAAAAATACATTTTTGATAATTTTTTAGAAAATAATTAGTCAATTTTTAGTAAATTAATTTCATTCATCAAAAATATGTTTTCTTCAATAATGTTTTTTATTTCTTTTCATAAAAAATATAATAATTAATTATTTAAAATTTCATCAAAAATACATTAAGAAATTCAATTCAATTTTTAAATTGTCATATCAAAATTTACTTTGGGTGAAAATTTTAGATTTTAGGGATAATATTGATTTTTCAGTGAATACTGAAAAATATCGATTTTTATAAATATGCCTTTTCTTTTCAATGAATTAAGAAATTTAAATCCCCTTTGTCTTTCTGAATATTATTTAAATTAACATAATTTTTATTTATTCATATTTAATCCATTTATTTTGTATTTAATCCACGTAATTTTTTATTTTAGTATAAGTTTGTTTTTGGATTTAAAAATGGAATTTTTATAAAAACTATTTTAAAATGCATAATGTTTTTCCATTTTAATTAATTAAGAGAATAAATAATTATTAATTTTTCAAATGAAATTTATTGATTATAAATCAATAAATATTAATTTTAAATTCATAAAATAATTATTAAAACTCATATTGTTAGTATAAAATCATTTTTCCTTAAAAAATACACTTACTAAAAACCGGATTTTTCATCACGTTTGTAGGTTTAAATATAATTTTTTTTTCATTTATATGAATTGAATTTGTAAAAATGTCATTAATATTTTAAATCATAATAATTTATATTATATAATAATGTCAACTTAATTTTTTTACAAAAATTAATAGTGGAAACAACAAAAAATAATTACCGCGATTAAGGTAAAAATTTGTTTATAAGGGGTTAAACAAAAAAGATAAGGATTAAAATGACCTAAAAACTTGTATAAAATCTATTTTTATCCATATTTTGACCTTATAATGTATAAGTCTTGATAATACTCTATTATGAACCATTTTTTAAGGAATAAAAAGTGGGTACACCTTTTTCTTCTCAAAAATTAAAACTGTGCCTCTCAACTCACTTATAAAAGGCCACCCCTCCTCTCCTCTTTACACATTTAACCCTTTCTTGTTCAGAAAATACATAACCAAATAAATTTAAAACTTCCCCCATATAATTATAAAATCCTTACTTGGTACATAAATTTATCCTAATAATCATTTTGGTGCAAACCAAAAGAAGTTACCCAAAGAAGAGGTAACGTTCTTCAATGAGATTTTTTTTTACTTTATTCCACCACCGCCTTAAATTATTATTAAAACATGATGATATTATATCATCAGTATCTTACATATAGAAATAATTTTTTACATTAATGTAATTACCTATAACTATATCCACTTCAATCAAATGGATTACGAAATCATCATTCGTTTGTATGGTGGACTTTCGCCATGCGAACCAAAGTCATTCATTTTTCAGTTACCACCTCTCACGTCTGTGTATGATGATTGATAATATATATATATATATATATATAATTTTTTTAAATAATTATATGACTAGAGTCAATATATAATATAATTTTTTTTACTTTCCATTCCATAGGGGATACGATAATGTTGCTCGTGTGTACAGAGGACTAAATCCTCACGAAGCGAAGTGATTCATTTTCCACTAATGCTTTTCAAGGAAGATAATAAGGATAATGTTAATGAATATATGTGATATAAATTATTGAATTAATATATTCATGAAATATTTATAATTCTGAAAGTATAATATATCGTTTAATTTCATACCTTTTCAGTCACTGAAAGATGATAACCTCGTTCATGTATATGTGGACTAGTGCCTTCATGAAGCGATGCAACTCTCTATTTTATTCACCACAACACATGGATGATATGTATAAGTAATTTTAAATAAATAATATTTTATTTATGATATTATGGTAAATATGTAAATATAAAGTATTACTTAACTTTTTTCAATAATGATCTTTTAAAAACAGAGATGTTACTGATCCGTACATACAACATACCGTCTCCATGATCGTAACATACTTCATTTATCAAAAACTTATTTAATAATTGGTCTTAAAATTATAATTGATGTATAAATATTATAATTATTTCATTAATGTTTTTCTGTATATGATGGAACCGTGGTCAAAGTATGAGGACCAAAAATAACAAATCAAAACATATACGAAAAACAAAGAGGTTATTACCCGAACATGATTTTAACAAGGAATTGGAAATAAACAGAAAATAAATCATTAGAAGAAAGTAATATATGGTATAATATATGTAATTATGGTTTTATAATTGATTTATAGTAATCTTATATTTATTAAACTGGAGGTTCAAACATGTATGATGGAATCTGAGGCATATAGTAAAAGATTTATGTCTCACTTTTTAGTTATGTGAGAGACATCCCTTATTCACCACCTATTTATTTTATATGGTGTAAATAAGAAAAATAAATTTTATTATTATTATTATTATCTATAAAATTATTTTTATTTACATATCCATTTCATTATATCTCTTTCAAGAGGTTTATGTTTCAAAAGTTTCCAAAGCAGTAATGGAGTTTTGTCAGAATTAGTCTTCTTTGAGATATATGTTATGTTATGCACCTATCTTCTTTTATGAGGTGTATATACAGAAACGTTTACATGTAATATCATGAATTTATTTATTATCATGATATTATATGTTTCATTTAATGTTATTATTACATGGGGATTAAAATTCAATGTTACTAAAGTGATAGTGGTTTTATGATACAATCTCATTGTTTATTGGGATTATTTATGATTTTTCTTATAATGAATAAATATTATGATATATTTATCTATAAAATAATGATTTTTCTTATAGTATTGATATTTATTGAGAATATATTTTTTCCATTCATTTGTCTCTACTTGTGTACTTTTTATTTTAAAATATTGTTTTTAAGAAAAAGCTTCTTTATTTCTCTCTTTGGTCGAAAACCCTTTTTCTTCCAAAACCGTATTTTCTAAAAATGTTTTCAATTTTTCTAACATTGTTAAAATTATTTATTAAATATATTTTAAATTTTTTTACATTTTAATTTTTTAAGGGAATATTCATGTTTTTTTTTCAAATAATTCTCATTTGTATTTCACTGAAAATATGAAAGGAATCTTTATTTTAATGTGTAAGAGATGAACATAATTTCATTCCATCAGGAACGTTATGTTTTTTGAATGTTCATTTATAAATTTTCAAGTTTATTTTAAAAGTAAATTATTTTCAAAATGTTTTATGTTTTAATTTTTTTTAAATGGAAATGTTTTTTTCTCAAGAAATGTTTTAAATGATTTTTAAATATTCCATTTTATGTTCAAGGATATTCCAAAGGAAAAGACTTTCCTAAATTTTTAAGTTTTAATTTTTTTTCAAAATGAAAAGCTTATTTTTAACAAAATTTATTTAATGACATTTTAATGATATCCCCATTCATCAACATCAACAACCCTTTTTGATACTTATGCTACGATGAGGATATTTTATAATGATACCATACTCATTATTCATCTACATGGATTAATATTGTTTCAAATATATTGTTATGAAACTTGGTTCTCTTCCATGGGTTAATCATGTTTTTAAGAAATTTTGATGGAACCCAATTCTTTTTCATGGGTTGATCATGTTCTGAAAAGAATAATTGTTGTTTTATGGGTTTTATGATAAAATGAATGCTCTATGTACCTTATTTGTGTAGTGGTTATTGGAAATTATGTATGATGGGTGAAAATAGATAACATTTCTTGAGACAAATATAGATTATATGGAAGGTGTTCCTAGATAGCACTCCAATTCATTAAGTAATGATTATGATATTAGGAGAATTATATTGTAATTTGTCCATATGTTTATTCCACTTTTAAGGGTTATGTAATGGTTCTATGATGATGGCATTAAAAGATACCAACACATGTTATATATGTTTTCACTGGGTTTATAATGTTTCATTTGATCAATATTGATATCAAATGGATCATGATTATTTATTCTTATGACTCTTTAATTTTTTAAAATCCTTATTCCAGGTTTTTTTGATTGATGATTTAGGTATTTATTGGTATGGGTTATTTTATGATTCACTCATACACTACGATTATTTCTTCATACCATTCTTTAATTCTTATGATCATTGATGAATTTCGACTATTAATGCCTATTTTTACCCTTAATGAGCATTTGAGATTACCTTTTTTATGTTTCCTTTTACACAGGTTGTCAATTATAATTTTTAATGAATTATGTGTAGAATTATTTCATATTGATTATGATGACAACTTAATGTGAAATAAGAAAAGTCTATTAAGGTTTGAGAAATGATCATTTAAATACATGGGTAATATTTATGTAATATTTTTCCCTAATTTTATAAAACTATAAATGTAAAAGGTCCCTTAAAATTTAAGTGATCCAATATATCCTTTTTTTATTGTATGTTTTGGATGGAGATAATTGGGTCACCTTCATCGGTTTCAAAGCCATTAATTTAATATTTATGATTTCAACATCAGATCAGAGAGTATAGGTTCAGAGATGTTATAGTTGTAATCAATGGAAAGGTTTAGATAACCATTTGAGATTATAATAATTTCATGTTTTTTTATCTTAATAGTCATAGATACCATCATAGGTATATAATATTAATGTTTATCAAAATTTTAAAGTCTTATAAAACCCTTTTAGGTTTTAATAGATTATATTTTAAAGTTATTTATGATATTTTAGGAGACATTTTAATAGGTTGAATTATTTTTAAAGACAAGGTTTAATATGAGGTGTGAATTTTAATTTTTTGGAAAAAATATTCTAGGTATTTATAAAATTTAGGGTTCATATGATCTTGGATATTGAGAATGTAAGTTTTTTCATATAGATAACCACAAGATTGAAAAGTGATTCAGTGACTATGTGATTAATGTTACTTCAAAATAATATCACCATTTTTTGAGATTGAAATTTAAAATATGTGAGATTAAATTCTAGGTAAAAACACTCTTTAATTTTGAGGTTAATCAGGAATTATTTTGTTCAAACTTAGGGTATTATTGTTGAATTATGATTATTAATGTATTATTTCATCTTATGAAGGTTTACTCATTTTCTGAATTATCTTACTATGTGATAATCAATTTGGTTTTAGTTAATGTCTAAAGATAGCTGGAATATAATGTTATCCTTTTTATGTTTATATGATCATTTAAAAGTTGTTTTTTATGATTCATGCATGAAAAATTCATCATGAATACTTATCGTTTAGAGAATGAGACGAGATTGTGGTTGATATTCACAAATGGTTGAAAATATAAACATCAATTAAGTAAATTTCCTTGTTAGTCAATATGGAAAGGGAAATTCTCAAATATAGTAAAATGATCTTAAATTGTTTTTCCTATTTCCATAATTTATTATAATATAAATGACCTTTTTCACACCACGTTAGTTTATGGACATATGGTTTGTAAGTTTCTCTTAATCATTGAATTTCTTGTGATAAATGATATATTTAACTCCATATTATTATTTTGTAATTATGATTTTCTTCCATGTCATACTATTCACTTTCCAGCTATTTTCTTATATTTTTAAACCTAATATGTGTTATTTTGGATGACATTCATATGTCCTTTTCTCTCTTATCAAGAGGATGTTTTATTAACTCTTTTTACAATGTGGGTTTCCAGAAAAAGGTATTTTAAAATGTAAAACACTTGATTAATGAGAAAAATTTAAAATTGTTAGAATTAAATTTATAAAATGGTGGAGGATGAAATGACCTGATATTTTAGAAAATAAAACTATGTTTGATATTGTATTCGACACACAAAACCGAGATTAAACGACCCCGATATATATAATGATTATAACCTAGTTGATAAATTGGTGGGTATGAATGGTATTAAATAGTCTATGATATATATATATATAAATATCATAGTCAATATAAATTATTGATAAATTTTTAATAAATAATAATTCAATTTTTACTAAAGTAATTTTACCCATCAAAATATATATTTTCTTTAAAAATGATTTGTATTGTTTTTCATAAAAAAAGATTATAAACAATATTTTGAACTTTTATAAAATTACTGTGATTAAATTAAATTCATTTTTTAAATCATCATTTCAAATTTTCATTTGGTTAAAATTTTGGGATTTTTCGGAAAATATTTATTTTTTCAGTGAATAGTTAAAAATTCAATTTTTTGTAAAATGTCAACTCTTTTCAATAAATTAAGATATTTTAAATTCAAATTTTGTTTTTAATATTATTTAAAGTAACTTAAATTTTATTTTGATTTATTTAATCCACTTAATTGTTTTTTAATCAATTTCATATTAGATTTTAGTATAAGTTTGTTTTTGGATTTTAAAACGGGATTTTTCTAAAAAATGTTTTAAAATGCTTAATGTTAATAAATTTTAATTAATTAAGACAATAAATAATTATGAAAATTTTGAAATAAATTTATATATTATACCTAAATAAATATTAATTTAACTTCATACAATAATTATCATTATTCAAATAGTTATTATAAAATCATATTTTCCTTGAAAAATACACTTCTTGAAAACCCGCCTTTTCATTGCGTTTTTTATTTTAATTTTAAATTAATTTTTACATATTATATGAATTGAATTTGAAAAATGGATTCAATTTTTAAAATCATAATAATTTATATTATATAATAATTTTAGACTAATTTTTTAACAAAATTAATATTGAAAATAATAAAAATTGATTATCATAGTTTTGGTAAAAATGGGTTTACCAAGGGTTAAATTAAAAATAAAAGGGTTAAATGACCTAAAAACTAACCTAAAATCAATTTTAAGAATATATTTTAACCCTATATTTTCTATGGCTATGGAATAATCCATTTGGGCTCTTTTGGCATGTGAATAACATGGGTAAAATATTTTTATCTCAAAAATTACAAGCATGCCACTCACCTCACTTATAAAAGGGAAACCCCTCTCATAACCTCTTAAAACCTAAAAAACCTTTTTGTTTCAAACAATACCTAAACAAATCACTTTCCAAATTCCCTCCTCTCATACTATAAGACTTATTTTAGTCATAAATATAACCTAATTGTACTTTTGGTGCAAACCAAAAGAAGTAACCCCAAGAAGAGGCAACATTTTTCAATGAGTGTTTTTATATTATTTATTCCTCAACCTCATTAAATTATTATTAAACCATTATGATATAATAAAATTGGTACATTTTATATACTAATATGTTTTTATGTTAAGGAAATGTCCAATAAACATCTCTACTTCCGTTAAATGGTTTATGAAATAATTATTTGTTTATAATTCTTATTTATTTTTCATATATCATGAAGAGGTCGTTGATATATTACTTAATTAATTAATTTTTTTATCATTGAATATATGATTTAAAATTCATTTTTTTAATTTGAAAAATGACATTTTAGTTTAACATGCATGAAATATACTCAAAACATATAAAACATGATTAGATTGTAATGATACAATAGGAAAATGATCTATTATTCATATTTTATATGTATCAATTAACATATTTTCAATACGACATACCATTGAGTGGTTTCACTAAAAGTACACATTTTTAATTTAAAAGTGGAATTTTAGTTCAAAGCACACATCACATCGTCCAAGCTAATAAAACATGCTTATACTATCATAAAATTTTTGGAAAATGATTAATGATTCATTTATGAGGTAAAAGAATTAATTATTCATCATTATGACATGTGATGTTGCCTATATGACTATGCATGTTTTTAATTTAAAAGTTATATCTTAGATAAAAACATTCATTACATAATCTAAACCAATAAAATATTCTCATATTATCATTAATCTTTAGAAAAATGATCAACTATTCATTTTTGATATGTAGGAATTAACTATATATAAACTCAATGCATAATGTGTCTGGTATGACTGAAAGTGCATGATTTCAATTTTAAAGAGATGTTTTAGTTCAAAATGTGCATCACATATTCAAAACTAAGTAAAATAAATTTCACTACTGTGATAATTCATGAAAATGTTATTTGATTCATTTATGTTGTGTTAGGATTAACCTGATATCATTTCCAAAAATAGTGTGAGTGATATAACTAAAAGTGACTTTTTTTATTTAAAAGTTTTATTTTAGTTTAAAACTTGCATGACATACTCAAAATTAGAAAACAATTCATATTTTCTAAATACTTTATTAAAATGATTGGTTATTAATTTTTAACTTATAAGAGTTAATCAAATTTCATTATAACACATGACATGTTCAGTTTTACTGAAAGTGATTTTTTTCAATTTAATAGTGACATTTTAGTTGAAAATATGAATCACCTTATTAAAATAAGAAAATATACCAATAATATAGTGATATTTTTGAAAAATTGTCAAATTTTCATTTTATATATATATAAATTAACTACATATCATTCTAACAAGAAATATTTATGATACGTATGAAAGTGTATGTTTTCAATATAAAAGTGATATTTTAGTTTAATATGCATGAAACACATTCAAATATGAGAAAATGTGCTCATATAATCGTGATAATTTTTGAAAATTGTTGATGATTAACTTATGACAGGTCAAAATTAACCTCAGATTATTTTGAAATGATTTGTGTCTAGTAAGATTGATACTATGTGTTTAAATTTTAAAAGTGACATTTTAGTTCAAAACATACATAACATAGTCAAAATAAATAAAAAGATCTCATATTTGTTTTATATTTGTGAAAAATAATAAATTATTAATTTTTAACATGTATGAATGAACCTCGGATTAATAAAATATATAGTATGGTCAACATGATTGAAATTTTGTGTTTTTAGTTTTAGAGTGATATTTTAGTTCAAAACAAGCACCATATCGTCAAAGCTGAGAAAAAATGCTCAGAATACCATGATAATTTTGGTAAATAATATATGATTCATTTTAGACTTGTTTGAAATATCCTCACATCATTTTGATGCATGGTGTGTCATTTATGACTCAAAGTGCATGTTTACAATTTAAAAGTAAAATTTTAGTTCCAAACTCACATCACATAATCAAAACTGAGTACACATGCTCATACTATTATGAAATTTGAGGAAAATTATTGGATATTTACTTATGACATGTTGGAATTGACCTCATGTCAATCTAATGAAAAGTTGGATGATTTTACTGAAATTAATATTTTCAATTTAAAATTGAAGTTTTATTTCATAATGTACATCACATATTCAAAATTGAGAAAAACACCCTAATTATTATGATAATTTAGAAAAATAATAATTTATTCATTTATCTAGGAATTAACCACACATCATTATAACACACAATGTAGATGATATGATTTAATGTGTGTGTTTTTATATTAAAAGTGATATTTTAGTTTAAAACACATGTAACATACTCAAAACTGAGCACACACTCTCAAATTTTCATAAACTTTAGGAAAACATTCAATTATTCATTTTTGAAATGTATTAATTCATCAAAATTCAATTCAATACATGGTGTGGATGGTTTGATTGAGAATTCATGTTTTTAGTTTAAAAGTGACATTTTAGTTCAAACCACACACCACATAGTCAAAATTGAGAAAACATGCTCAAATTGTCATGATACAATAGGAAGAAGATCACTGATTCATTTGTGATTTGTAGTAATTAAATTCACATCATCCTGAAAAATAGTGTGTTCAAAATGATCTAGATTTTATATTTTCAGATTAAAAGTGACATTTCAATTAAAAACATATGTCGCATACTCAAAAATATAAAAACGTGTGAATTATATTATCCTTTTTAGTTCATTATCTATCTCATACTTAGACCCGATTCATATTTTTTATTTATGAATTTTGTTATCCATTTTATTTATGAATTATTTTTATCATTTAAGATATCCTTTTTTATGGTTTATTTATGAATTCTTGTATTATATTTATGTTTTATTTATTTATTTATATGCTATTACTAAAATGATAATTGTTTTTTATTATTAGTGCACAATTATTTTCTACATGGTTTGGTTGATCCATGGGGAATGTTTCTTACATGTTGGATTCTTTTTTAGTCAATTGGAAATTTTATTTATTTGTAATTAATTGTATACATCGATGTAATTATAATGTATTAAAATGTTTCACCATTTTTTTGTATTCAAATGATTCAATGTAAGTATATTTTTTACTATATAAAAATATTTGAATTACTGTAATAAATATATTTTTTGAGTGAGTGTTATTTTTATATAGAAACACACAATAATAGTTTATGAGTCTTTTGTTTGTTCTAGTATAAGCATTGATAAAATACTAAATTTATCAACACTAGTGTTAGCCCAGATAAAATCATCTTTTATCAGCATTAAAATTACCACTAATAACAGTGACTTTTATTAGTATGTTTTTAGTGTTGATAAAACCTACCGGCCTTTATTAGTTTTTGAATTATCAATACTTTTATAGTGATGATAAAATGATTTTAATATTATTTTAAAGATTGGATCTACCATTATGGATTATAGAATATCAAAAGTTTTCTATATTATAAAATTTTGGACATCATATAATAGTTTTAAAAATCTAAAAATAATTAACCAAAAATAAGTCGTTCATCAAGATACAACCTATATATTTTAATATAAAATATAATATAATTTATTATTGATTCCATGGCTATAAAAAAATAAGTAAAAATCAAAATTAACCATCCATTTGTTTACTAACTATATAACATTGAGTTATACTAAAAAATAATTTTTTATATTTAAAAATATTTGAATTATTCCAACCACACTGTATAGCTTACTGACATGTCATTAATTACTATATGTCACAAAATTAATTAGTAATCATTGTACTAATATTTCATGAAACTATAAGAATATTTTCTTAGTATTGGTTGTATCACATATTTTTAATTAATATTAAATATAAAATTAATTTTTTAGTTATTTAGATCACATCACATGTCATATTGACATGTCATTCATTTCTACATGTCATAAATTAATCAAAAATATTTTCCTAAGTAGTCCTAGCACTCCGAAGTCATCTAATCATATATTGTTGTTGATTACTTTTTTATTTAAAATTATATTTTTGTTAATTCGACCACACAATGATGATTTTTCTCATCAACATGATAAAATTATATTATATATAAGATACTTTTGTTTTCATGATTATTGGATAAAGATAGGTAAATAGAGTATAAGAAAAGAAAAAGACTTGAAAAGGAAAAAAAAGAAAATGAAAGAGGTTTTTTACCTCTTGAATTATCCTCCTTGAGAACATCCTTAAGGCATTTCGATTTGGCCTTTTGGTGATGGAAACTGGTCTTGTATGTGAGTAAGAGGCTTAAGAAGAGGATTGGTAATAATTTCTACAAGGATCAAAGCTTGAGAGGTCTACGGAGAATAGGGGGTTAGGGATGGAATTTTTATTGGAGGAGAAGATGGTTTTTCAGTTATTTTAATCATTATTTTATTATTTTTCTCAAGAAAAGAAATAGTGTTTTTTCTTTTCACCAAATAAAAAAAATCGTGCACGTGATTTTGAAATAAGGGTGCTTACCTCCACAGAACATCATCTATGACTCAATAATTCATGTATTTATCTTATTTCATCAATTACCGTATTTCACTACTCACAAAAATTCAAGTATTTTAGAAAAATATCAAAAAGTCACTCTAACAATTTTTTGACGGGTAGAATTAAAAAATGAACTCCATTTTTAGAAAATAATTTTATAAATATGATAAATTTTATGTTTAATTAGAATCATAATTTATTCGAAAAATACCAATTGTAAAACTATAACTGATTTTATAACCCCTTGAAAAAACAATCAAGGTCTCAGAAAATTATCTTATAATAATAATAAAAAAATATAATAATTTTTGAATATATTTTATGAAAATATATTTTCTTTGAAATAATTATATTAATTATAAAATTGTAATTAAATATTTATAAATTACAAAAATACCAACACTTAATTTATCATTTAAAAAACTTTTATTTACTTATTCCATGACATAAATATTTCATGATTACACTTATAAGATACATTATTATAATTCAGACTCTCATAGGCGAGGTTTCTATTCTTTTGGTCAGATTACTATTCTTAATGGTCATGTTACTATTCCTAAGGTCAAGTTACTATTCCATTAATATTAATTCCTTAATTTCTATAAATGACACTTATTTATTATACATTTATAAATAATTTGACTATTTAATTCTTGAATGAAAATAAATTATTTTATAACTACATGGGTTGTTACATTCTCCCCACCTTTTGGAAATTGCGTCCTCACAATTTTTATTTTCTTATTGAACAAGTGAGGGTACCTTTCCCTAATAGCATTTCGGATTCTCATGTTTCTTCTTTAACCATGTTGTTTCTCCACAAAACCTTAACATGGTGAATCACCTTATTCTACACAACCTTCTCTCTATGATCAAGACTATAAATAAGATTTTCATTATAAGAAAGGTTCTTTTTCAACTAAAATACTTCTGGGATCAAAATATGAGATGAATTTGGCACATACTTTCTCAACATCGAAACATGAAAAACATTTTATACCAGAAATAAACCTGTAGGAAAAGATACTTGGTAGGAAACTGGTCCAAATTTCTCCAAGATTTTAAACGGTTTGATGAAACGTGGACTTATATTTCCTTTCTTACCATAACGCATAACACTTTTCCAAGGATATATTTTAAAGAAAAAATGATCACGTACCTCAAATCAAAGGTCTTTCCTACTATTATTTTCATAACTTTTCTGTTGTTTTGGTTCTATCCTCATGTGTTGTTGGATCATATTCTCATTATCAACCACTTCCTCTACTAATTCTAGTCCCATCAAATTCTGTTCCTTGAATTCTTCCCAAAATTTTTAGTTCAACACCATTTATTATTTAATGACTCAAAAGGTTCAATGTATATACAAGAATGAATACTATTTTGAGTTTAACCATCCATTTGTTTCTTCACAAAATTTCGAGTTAAACACTATTTCTTTCCATCAAAACCATTTCTTATTAAATCCCTCGGGTCGGGCCGCGCCCCACTGGGCCGGGCCGCGCCCCACTGGGCTGGGCCGCGCGCTCCACTAGGCCGGTCCAACCCTCTACCAGGCCGGACCTGTTGAACCAGGTCGGGCCAACCTGCCATCCCACTGGGCTTGACGGGTCGGGCCCGTTACGCTTAAATGCGAATAACTTAAAGACTGCACGTTTGATCAACGCGCCGTCTGCGTCTTTGGGACCCTAACGAAGAATAAGTCCTTTTGCGATACTCTAAGTGAGTTTTGGTCAACTTTGGGAAACATATGGGTTTCCAACCGGGCCCCTGGAACAGAAAAACCAATATCTCTCAGATCGGGCGTCCGATTGACGCACCGTCTATCACGTTGGGTTCCTTTTGATGAGACGAAACTTCGGGATACATCAACTCTGAACTTTGTGATAGTTTTTGTATCGAACCATTTGCTCAAGGAGAAGACCCTCCTAGAATCGAGCGTGCTGTGTGCGGGAACCCTAAAGCAGGCTGTGACTGTGACAACAACTATACTGGAATCCTCCGTGGGTTCGGTAGCGACCACAACTGTACTGGAATCCCTCGTGGGTTCGGCAGTGATGAAAAATATACTGGAATCGTCTGTGGCTTCGGCAATGACGACAACTGTACTGGAATTCTCTGTGGGTTTGGCAGCGACGACAACTATACTAGAATCCTCTGTGGGTTTGGCAATGAAGACAACTGTACTGGAATCCTCCGTGGGTTTGACAGCTTAGATGAATCAGTGACTACATCTAATCATCTCTATCTCTACAAAAAAGATGTTTACCTATGTGAGATGAGGCTTGACTTTCAATCATTATCATCGATGTGAATGACTTCTTCCTGTGTGGATCGGGTTGTGCTTGGGCTCGAGAGTTGGAGCAGAACTGAGATTGTAAACTTAGGTATATGTATGGGAATATACCTAAGTAGAGTTGGTTGATCCTTCATGTTTGTATCCTTATTTTTTGGTTTATCCTTTGTGGATTCTGGGAGACCTTTGGGGGTCTCGGGGTCTCTACTGAGTATCGTATACTCACCCCCACATGGGCTATGCCCGCACTATGTTGTGTTGGATGCAGACGGCGGACAACACTGATCGTGGTAGAGACTTGTGGAGCTGGATGGTACCCGGAGGTGGACCACCTAACGAGACGTACAAGGAGTAGACGGATGGACCCAAGGTTCTTAGGAGACCATCTGTACCCACCCTTCAGGTGGGAATCCTAGAGGATGACTCGGTGGTTGCTGTTTTTACTTTACTGCAGTTGTACTAGCTTTTCAGTTGTACTGTACTTACTATTGGGCTTGTATTTCCATCCCCTTTCCTTAACACACTAAATTTTTTATTCAGTTTTACTTAGTGTTTACTTCTGTTGAATACTTTTTTGTTTTGTTTAATTTTACAAAGGAAATTCCTTCCCTTTTATTGGGATTTACACCTTTGGTGCTAGTCGCCATGCCCTGGCCTATGGAAGGCGGGCTTGGGGTAGTCACGGCACAGGCCTCGAGGACGGGTCGTGACAAATTGGTATCAGAGGAGTCAGATTTACCATAGAACTCAGGACTCTGATTATTCTTTTCTGTGAAGCAATAGTGTTAAGAGTAGTGAGTGTGGTTATCATTCCAGGGTGTCCAGTGTTGGTGCGGCAGCAAACGTATCCATACACCAGGAATCTGACCTCTAATTTCTAACTCAGTGCACAAAAACACTGATTGCATGTGTGTTTCAAAAGATTTCTTTGTGATTACTTTGTGTCAGCTCACCAGGTATAATGTTTGATCATGGAACACCTGTTATTTTTTTCAGGATGGTCCCATGAAGGCAGCCAACTAGGGTTCCGAGTTATGTGCGAGATGGTAGCCCACCAAGCGACGAGGCCTCGGTGCAGGGCCCCATCACAGCGGAGGCACCAACAGTACCACTACCCGCTGATCCACCGATACCACCAGCTCTAGCAGGAGAGAGTGAACACCACTTGAGCACGTTGCACGAGTTTCAGAAATATAGGCCGCCCAGGTTCTGTGGAGAGACGGACCCACAGGAAGCCGAGGATTGGCTGGAGGCTGTCGTTAGAATTTTCAGATTAGTAGGGACACCAGCTGCCCTTATGGTGATCCTTTTCGTGAGTCTCCTGCATGCGGCGGTAGGCAGATGGTGGAGCCTGATGCTCCAGGTGCATGACGAGGCATCTTTACGTTGGACAGAACTCAAGAGTCTCTTCCACTCAGATTTTGTCCTAGCCACCCTTCATGCAGTGCAGATTCAGGAGTTACTTCATCTGCAGTAGGGCAGCATGAAAGTAGCTCAGTACTCATCGAGGTTCACTGACCTCTCTTGATACTCCACAGACATGGTACGAGACCCGTTCTTTAGGGCCCAGACCTTCGAGCTGGAACTAAGGCACGAGATCAGGGCTTCGACTATTCCCCTCAGCATCCCGACGCAGGTGGGGGTGCTGAAGCGAGCCCTTCTAGTAGAGAGATTTCTCGCTGGGCAGTATCCAGTAGTGAGACCCACCACAGGGTGACACTTAGCGGAGTCTTCTCTAGATGGTAGTAGACAGATGTCACAGTGATCCAAGCAGACCATGCCGTTAGGTGGGCGACCTCAGGATACAGGTTCAGTTGTGCGGGGAACACGGAACAGAGCTAGCTATATGAGGAGAAGGTAGTGCTATGCATGCAGTGAGCAGGGTCACATGGCTCGGGATTGCCCGACCCCCCATGCGGAAAACATACACTAGAGGGACCTCCCAGGCAGAGGCAGAGGTTCGACCGTGGTTGTATGCCGAGAGTGGGCGGATGAGGCAGAGAAGCTGGCCGAGCAGCGAGTGGTGGATGATGTATCAAGGCTCTACCACCACCACCACCAGGAGGACCACCCCGACCATAGGGAGCTGGAAGACAGGGGCAGGCTCAGCTCCAGGCAGTCGAGGGCTACAACCACGGTGCACGAGAGATGACAGCACTGGTGGCCGGGTATGAAGAAGGCTGTAGCAGAGTTCGTTTAATGATGCCTCACTTTTCAGCAGGTGAAGGTGGAGTTCCAGGTACCACCAGGCTTGGTACAACCCTTAGAGGTCCCAGAGTGGAAGTGGGATGAGATATCCGTGGATTTCGTGATAGGGATTCCACGTACATCCAGAGGAAACGACTCTATCTGGGTGATCGTAGACCGACTCACCAAGTCGGCCCACTTCCTACCGATCAGAGAGTAGGGCTCAGTAGAGATCTTGGGACGCCTCTAAATTCAAGAGATCGTAAGGCTTCATGGTGTGCCATCATCTCTCGTTTCTAATCGTGATGCTCGTTTCAATTCTCGGCTATGGAAGGGGTTACATGAGGCTTTTGGGATGCAGCTACATCTGAGCACCGCCTTCCATCCTCAGACGGACGGCCAGTCAGAGAGGACCATTTAGACTCTCGAGGACATGCTCCGTGCATGTGTCCTTGACTTTGGTCGTAGCTGGGAGGACCATTTACCCTTAATGGAGTTTGCTTAGAACAACAACTACCACTCCACCGTCGGGATGGAACCATACGAGGTGCTATACGGCCAACCTTGCAGATCATCCTGGAGTGGATGATCATCCTGGAGCGGATGATCATCCTGGAGCGGATGAAGACTGCACAAAGCAGACATAAGTCCTATGCTGATAGGAGATAGAGACCACTAGAGTTTGAGGTTGGCGACCACATCTTATTACGGTTCTCACCTCGACAAGGTCTACAGAGATTTTGTCGGGGAAACAAGTTATCTCTGCACTTCATCGGACCATTCCAGGTCTTCAGCAAAGTAGGCGAGGTGTCTTACCGCCTGGCCCTTCCACCTCAGTTGCAACGGGTGCATGAAGTCTTCCATGTATCTCAGCTGAGGATATACGTGCATGACCCGTCCCACATCATCGACCACGGGGAGCTAGACATCGATGATGGGGAGACTTTCACGGAGGTCCCGGTGGAGATCGAGGATCGATAAAAGTGGGTACTACGTGGACAGTCGATTCCTCTGGCGCGCATTCACTGGTAGCACAAGAACCTCTAGAAGAGCACTTGGGAGCGGGAGGCTCAGATGCGAGCTCAGTACCCCCATTTGTTTCCCTAGTGTGTGTTGTAGATTTACTGGGATGTAAATCCCTGAGGTGGGAGTAATGTGAAGACCCAAAAATTTCAAGGAAATTTTTTCTTAAATACTTTGGAATTTTACGAGTCTGTGGTTTCTGACGGCACTTGATTCTGAGGCCCGGTGTGCCCTGAATCAATTTATGATGTTTTTTTGGGTACGTTTAGTAAATGTATGTGCAAGTTTTTCTATTTTTTGAACCGGTGCTCGGAATTGAAAACCGAGGACACCGATGAACTCACAGCGCCGATATTCGCTTAAGAGGACCTTTATCACAGTTGCATTTTATGCGGGTTGGAAGTTAATTTTTGGGGATTCATTAAGAATTAAATAAAATTGTTGTGTCACAATTTTATTTTAAGTAGAAGTTATTTCCTACAAAAGGAAGTTGGAGGTGGGGCCCACACCTCATGTAACTTCCCATGGGAGGATATAACTATGGGTGGTGGGGCCCACATAAGCCCCTAACTTATCAACTTCCATCAACTCCCTTTAAACCCCCATTTAACTCCCCTCCTTAATTGTGACTCTTGACCTATTTTCTCTCCCCCATAAATTTTGCCAACATGTTTTCATTTAATGATCAATTAATTAATTGACTTCTCTAATTTTTGAATATTTTTTAATTACATGGTTAGTTTATAATTATGGGGAAAGCCTTATTATAATATTAGATTGGAAATTATCCTTGGGAAAGCTTTGGAGAATTAGAGAGAACGCCGTTCTTTAACGAAGAACAACTCCGACAAAGAATGCGAAGGACTTCTCCATCGACACTTCCCTTCGGACGCACCCCGACGTTAACGAAATTGACGTCTGTTTTCTGCGACGCCCAACCTCTGTGACGCTTGGCTTCCGCGACTCGTTGACATGCTTTTCTCTTGAAATCGAGGTAGGGGAATTGTATAATTTTAGTTTGATAAAATTATACACTTGTCGTTGTTGAATGCGAATGATTGTTTATGGCCAATTGTTACCGCCTAACGCGGAGGGCGCGGGCCGAATGAACATGGCCTGAAGACCCACCTTTATTTCATGATTTTTAATTCCCAACGGGAGGTAGTGGCGAATGGAGGCGGTGAAGATCGAAGGAGGTGGACGCGCGCCGACCACGTGCAGAAGAACCGCGACCCACAACCATGGGCCTCTCTGCTTAAGGAGAACCGTACGGCTAAAGACGGCTGGGTCGAAGGGAGAACGCGTTTCCACAAGGGGCGCCGCACTGCGGAGAACCGTGGCAGGTGCTCCGCAGGCCGCTTCGGGGGTGAACCGGCTGCCTCATTAGTCGGACGGGATGAAGGGGCCATGACACCCGCAGGTGCCACGCCGAAGGACCACGGACCGCCCGTGCGGGCCGCTCGCACCAGGAAGACCGATCGGTTTCGGCTGGCTGGATAGGAGGGCGGCGCCGCCGGTTTGGGAGACAGGGGGGCCGCAACCCCCCGCAGCGCTTGGCCAGTTGGGCCGAGCTGTGTCCAGCCGGGCCGGGCTGCACCGTGCAGGGCAGGGCCACGTGAGGCCGGGCTGCACCACGCCGGGCTGAGCCGCTCCCTCTTGGGAAAAGCCGTGCCCCCTCATGCTGGGCCGCTCCCCACCGGGCTGGGCCGCACCCTTCACCGGTCCGGTCCGACCCTCTGCCGGGTCGGACCCGCCGAACCAGGTTGGGCCGACCCGCCAGCCCACTAGGCTTGATGGGCCGGGCCCGTTACGCTTAAATGTGAATAACTTAAATACCCCACGTCCGATTGACGCGCCGTCTGTGACATTGGGACCCTGGAGAAGAAGCGGTCATTTTGAGATACTCTAAGTGAGTTTTGGACAACATTGGGAAATGGACGGGTTTTGGAACAACCGTATTTCCAACCGGGCCCCTAGAACAGAAAAGGCAATATCTCTCAGACCGGGCGTACGATTGAGGCGTCGTCTATCACGTTGGGTTCCTTTTGATGAGGCAGAACTTAGGGATACATCAAATCTGAAATTCGTGATAGTTGATGTATTGACCCCTTTTCTCTAGGAGCAGACCCTCCTGGAATCGAGCATGTTGTGTGCGGGAACCCTAGAGCTGGATGTGACTGCGACGACAGCTGTACTAAAATCCTCCTTGGGTTCGACAATGATGACAACTATACTGGAATCCTCTGTGGGTTCGGCAGGGACAAAAACTGTACTAGAATCCTCCGTGGGTTCGGCAGTGACGACAACTGTACTGGAATCCTCTGTGGGTTTGGAAGTGATGACAAATGTACTGGAATCCTCCGTGTGTTCGACAGCGATGACAACTGTACTGGAATCCTCCGTGGGTTCAGCAGTGAAGACAACTATACTGGAATCCTCTGTGGGTTTGACAGATTTGATGAATCAATGACTACACTTGATCATCTCTATCTCTTCATGAAATATGTATACCTGTGTGAGATGAGTCTTGAATTTTAATCATTGTCATTGATGTGATTGACTTATTTCCTATGTGGACCGGGTTGTGCTTGGGCTCCAGAGTTGGATCCAAACTGACATTGTTAACTTAGGTATATGTATGGGCATATACCTAAGTAGAGTTGGTTGATCCTTAGTGTTTGTATCATTTTTTTTGGTTTATCCTTTGTGGATTATGGGAGACCTTCAGGGGTCTCAGGGACTCTACTAAGTATCATATACTCACCCCTGCACGAGCTACGTCTGCACTACGTTGTGTTGGATGTAGATGGAAGACAACACTAATCGTGGTGGAGACTTGTGGAGCTGGACGGTACCTGGAGGTGGAACACCTGAAGAGACGTACACGGAGCAAACGGAAGGACCTGAGGTGCTGAGGAGACCATCTGTACCCACCCATTAGGTGGGAATCTAGGATGAGGACTCAGTTGTTGCTGTTTTTACTTTACTATTGTTGTACTAGCTTTTCTGTTGTACTGTACTTACTGTTGGGCTTGTATTTCCAGCCCCTTTCCTTTCAGCACTTACTTTTGCCTTCATTTTTACTTAGTGTTTACTTCTGTTGAATACTCTATTGTGTTTTTTACTTTTATAAATGAAATGCCTTCCCTTTTATTGGGATTTACGCCTTTGGTGCTAGTTGCAAGTCCCTGGCCTATGGAAGGCGGGCTTGGGGTAGTCACGGCACGGGCCCCGAGGACGGGTCGTGACAAAGTACTTTCAACGAATCAACCCTATGGATGAAAAATTCAACATATTTTTAGGTAAGGGAAAAAACTGGATCATTCACCAATCTTATTTTTAATTCCAGAAAACAAACATCACATTATTTTATCCAGATGATCATAACACCTTTTAGAGTTAACTTAGTTATTGGGCTAGATAATCATGCAAAGTTTTCAACAAACCTCTGGTAATATGCTTCCAAACCAAAAAAACTAAGAATATCGGTTTAATTTGTGGGTCTTGTCCATTATTTAAGAACTTTTTTAGCAATATCAATAGTTATGTCATCTTTAGAAACAATGTGACCAAGGAAAAAAATTTGTTGCAACCAAAATTCACACTTTCTAAATTTTCCATACAGTTTCTTTCCAATTAAGGTTTTAAAAATAACCATTAGATTGATTTCATTATCTTATTTAAATTTAGAATATAAAAAAATTTCATCAATAACTATAACCACAAACTTATCCAAAAACTCAAGAAATATTATATTCATAAGATCCATGAATACAACAAATTCATTATTTAAACCAAATGGAATAACTACAAATTCATGCCTATATCTAGAAAGAAATATGGGATTCAAAATGTATTCTTCTTTTACTTTCAACAGATGGTTGCCCAATCTTTGGTTAGCCTTTGAAAGATATTGTTCTACTTATATCTGAGAAACATATAATAAATTTGAGGAAAAAAAATACTTATTCTTAAAAGTGATTGTAATCAAGGCTCAATAATCATTGCAAAGCCTAATTGAACCACCTTTATTTTTTAAAAACAAGATAGGAGAACCCCATCGGGAAGTACTGGATGGGATGGAATCTTTATTTAATAATTCCTATAGCTTATGTTTCAATTATAGAAGTTCAATCTGAGGTATTAAATAAGGGGGTTTATAAATTGGTTTATCATTGGGAACTAAGTTAATAATAAACTCAACATCTCAATATGGAATAAAACTAATAATATCATCAAGAAAAACATTAAGAAACTCATTAACCACTAACACATCATTAATCTAAATATTTCCTTTATTTTCAACAATATGTACAAGATAACTTTCATTTCTATATTTTAAGTGTTTATTGGACTTCTAAAATGTTATCAACAACATGGGTTAATTCTTATACACAAACTAAAACTCTTTATGAAAAAAACTTCTTTATCTTTACACTAATTATTATCATGGTAAATAGAAATCTAGTCCATACCTAGAATAGCATCAAACTTTACTAGATTAAAAACAACAAATTTTGTAGGTATAATCTTTCCACATACAAATATAAGTAGATTCTTATAATTTACTTTTGCTTCAATATTTCTTCTACCTATTTTTACCATGAGTTTTGACTTTATTTCTTGAAGTGGAATTTCCAATTTTGTAGAAAATTTCTCTGAAATGATGGATTTTAGGTCCTAAAACAAAAAACTAATTGGAATATTTGGTAAAAACAAGAAACGTACTTGATACTACTTTGTTTAATAGCTCAAAATTTGGTAATGTAGTTGCAAAGGATTTTTCCACACCCTTATGCTTCTAACCTTGTTGATTTTCTAAATGAGTTACCAGATTTGAACACACATTAACAAAATGACCCAATTTCTTACAATTAAGGCATCTCACCATCGACTTATCACTATTTTTCTAATCATTTTCCTTACACTCATAAGACATGTACCCAAAATTTCTACATAGGTCACATTTCCCAGAATTTACAAGACATTATTCAGGGTTCTTTTTACCACACTTTTATAAGAAGTGAAAATTATTTTATCACCTCAAGATTTCTTTTACAAATTCTTCCACAAATCCTACGGGTCAGAATGATTCTTATTCTTACCATCACATGGAACATACGTATCAGAAAACTCTATATTAACTTTTTTTAGAACAATGAAAACATTTCTCATAGATTTTAAACAGTTCTTCATAAATATGCTTCAAACTAGAGTATAATATATTAATCTTACTATCAAAGTCTTGAGTAAAATCAGACACATACCTAGTGAGTCTCATAAAATTGGCTTAATAATCTGCCATAGAATCATCATCTTTCTACTTAAATTCCAAATTTTATTTCTCCATTCTGATTCAAATAGTTTTAAGAAAATATTTTTCTAGAAAAAGAATCTTAAAATCATCCCATTTCAAAGTATCAAGATTATTTTTTCTCTGGTAGCCTTAACTATATTCCACCATTGATTGTCTACACCATAAAAATGATAAATGGATAGGGTTACCGTTTTGTGTTTCGAATATCCCATGACATCAAATATCTTTTCTAGATAATTGATACATCCTTCATATATCACCAGGTCAGGTGATCGATTGAACGATGGTGGATTATGCCTTATAAAATGCTCTAACAGAGACACTTTCCTTCATGGTAGATCTGGTTCCTCTCTAGCATGAACAACACCACCATTTATCTCCTGAGTCCAATGATCCACTACTATCACAAACTACTCAGTTCCAATTCCCACTATTCTAGGTTTTAAATTCAGATAGATATCAGCCTCTCAGTGCCTTCCTACTTCATCTTCCCTATTTCTTCTATGGAAAACCATTCTAAGCAGACATATCTTAGTCTAATAAACATGTTAATCTTCAAATTCTATATCATTTCTAATTAATTATAAAGTAAAAATCATTTATGATATTCTATTAACATCATTCTAACCCATAAGGTTATCTAAACCATCCTCTGATACCAACTATAAGGACCCTGCCTTAAAACATTATATAATATTTAAATTTTAGTCAAGAACATACTTTATTTCACATTGAGGATCTTTCTAGGTTTAGAGTTTTATAATATTAGAACATAATACATACATAACATTCCACATTCATAAAAGGAGGATACTATTAAAATAGTATACATTTTTTTTCAGAATATTAAACATTAAAAGTAAAACATGATTTCTTTGAAAAAATTTCATTACATTCATCTTGAATTCATTATTTCTCATAATGATCCTTATAAACTGAAAAACCATTTTTAAATCTGGGTTTGATTACGAAAATCTCAGTAAGGGATATAAAGAAGGAAATTTTTAATAAAGTGATAACATAAAAACCATTAAAACCCAAAACATAAAAATTAATTAGCATGAATAGACTCATCCAGAATTTTCCTTGGTACATATTTACAATATCACTCTTACATTCTACCTTACACATCTAATAACCATTTGGTCAACTTTCATCTCTGGAGTACCCAATGCATTAGAGAGATAGAATGGGGATCATCCACCATATCTTGCGCTATACTGGACTCAACCCTACATATATTGAGATATATTAGGGATGAAACCATCATATCTAGATCTATAATTGTTTCAACCCAACATAAAAAATTTTCAAGGAACATTCCATGAACTAAAACACTTGATCACTCATTTAAACCCTAGATCAAAACATATTCATATTTTAAAATACCCTTTTTTTGTAATTTTATTAAAATATAAAAACCCTTGTCATAATAATGAAATAATATTCTTAAAATAAATAAATAAATATATAATGGAAAAATTATAGTAACAAAAAATCTTTAAATTCGAATAAAATGATGATGACATAAAAAAACATCATTTTTGAAATTTGTAAAAGAGACTTTTTAATGGATTTTAAAAGGAAAGTTCCTTACAAAAACCATATAATTTAAGAAAGAATAAATAATATAAAAGGAATATGTATATTCACTATAAATAAAAATATTAAAACATAATATAATCAAAATTAATTTTAAAAATAATCATAGCATGACAAAATCAATGAAGTAGTAGGTTAACCTAAAGAATGTGAATTGGGTTAAGAATTCACTTACCTCATGTTTGTTTTACTTTAAACATGTAAAAATCTAATTTATAATGGTTAAAAGAGTGTTATTAATATATATAAGAACCATATTTATATTTATAATACATTATATGATCTTTTTATAACATCTTTACACCCGTTTATTAATAATATTTTCTTGTTTCCATTGTTTTGGGTGCATTCTTTACATAGTTTCCATTGTCAATTTGTCATGGAATTTTTGGTCGAATGGACGGAAAAATCCAGAAGTGAAATGAAACGGTATTTAAATGTTTCCATAACATTATATTATACCATATATCATTTTTTATAGATATTAGGATGATTCATTGATATAAAACATTAATGATATTTGTTTACATCATTTTTCGGGGTTCTTTGATCATCTCGAACTAGTTTCTTTAAATAATTAAATATTATGCATATATGTTAATTAAAGAACATACAAGAAGTTATATAATAAAATTTAAAATATTTTTCATCCATTTAAATGGTTTTATGACCATCCATGAAAGAAGTAATGGAAATTGAAAACACATCATCCATGATGGCGGTAAATCGACACATCATAGATGATGTTTTTATTTTTAGAATAAAAGGGAGAGGAGAAGAAGTATAATGATTATTTTTTGCATAAACATGATAAAATTATAGTATATATAGGATAATTTAGTATTAAAGACTCTTGGATAAGGGGAGTTTAAGAGAGTATAAAAAAATACATATAATTGAAAAGTAAATAAAAGAAAATTTAAGAGGATTTTTACATCTTGAATTATCTTCCTTGAGAACCTACTTAAGGCCTTTGGTTTTGGCCTTTTGGTGAGACCAGTAGACCTTGTAAGTGAAGAGGAGGATTAATAAGAGTATTGGGTATAATATGGACAAGTATCAAAGCTTAGAGGACTGTGGAGAATAGGGGGTGATGAGTGGTATTTATAGTGGAGGAGAGGAGGATTTTCTAATTATTTTAAACATTATTCTATTATTTTTTTCAAGACAAGAAATAGTGTTGTTTCTTTTGACCAAATACTGTAATTAGTAAATTTTATTTCGAACCAAGGGATATTACCCCATAATAACATCATACATGACTCAATAATTCATGTATTTTTCTTATTTAGTAAATTATTGTATTTCACTATTCATAAAAAATTCATGTATTTCATAAAAATCTCAGTAATTCATCCTAACCATTTTTTAACATGTAGAATTCTGAAATGAAATCCATTTTTGAAAATAATTTTTTAAATATGAGAAAATTAATATTTAAATGAAATCACAATTTATTCAAAAAATACCAATTTTAGAACAATAATTTATATTATAACACCTTGAAAAATTAATCAAGGTCTCATAAAATTATCTTATAATCATAAGACAAAAAAAATAATTTATGAATTTATTTTATGAAAATATATTTTCTTTTACATAATTATATTATTTATAAAATTGTAATTAAATATTTATGACTTACAAAAATACCATCACTTAATTTATCATTTCCAAAAAATTTATTTACTTATTCCATGATATAAATATATTATGATTACACTTATAAGATACAAAAATTTTATTTGTACTATCATATTTGAGGTTACAATTCTATCGGTCAGATTACTATTCCTAATGGTCATGTTACTATTTTTAAGGTCAACTTAATATTCCATCAGTGTAAATTTCTTCATTTCTATAAATACCACTTATTTGTTATACATTTATAAATAATTTTACTATTTAATTCCATAATGAAAAGAAATTATTTTATAAGTACCTGGGTTGTTATAATACATGGATATGAAGCATGAAAATATTTTTATTCTTATGGTGAATAATAGGAAAGACAAGGTGAAGAAATATAATAAAAAATACAAGTCTAAATCTTCTTTAAAAATCCCTTTCCAGAAGTGGAGGATCAAGTGAGTAGTTCCCTAGGTCGGATGGACCACTAAGGGGGGGGGGGGTGAATCTGTGGTATTCTTTTATGAATTATTATCCTTTTAGATTTGACATATTGAACTTGTAAAAATTTCTCTATCAAATCAAGAGTATTTCTTAGATACTAAACTCATGTGTAATAATGTACTATAAGAAATCAAAACACACTATTTACGGAGGTATGGAATAAAATAATACTCCTTCCTACAACTAGTTATTCACCCTGGTTATAAAATATTCACTATCAAACAAGTGACTATAACCACAGACTTTCATATCCTAATGAATATAGAGTCCGAATATCTTCCTTCACTTATAGAACCAAATAGAAGCTACAATCCACTTACATCACTAATTATAATATAAAATTATCTTCTTTAATTTGGATCCATCATAAAAATATCTTTTTCTTCTCTATGGTTACTTTAGGACCACTTAGATACTGATCCTTCCTCAATGAACATATTGATCAACAAGTATTCACATGTAACTCTTCAAGATATTTATTAGGGGATTGGAACTGTAGTGGTCTTAAAACTCCTTCCAGATATGGTTTGATCATGGTTCTCCTTTGCTTCCTTGATATAGGATGTGTCAATATCTCTTAGAATTATCTTGCAAGATGAAAGTAGGATGTCTCACTTATTATATCTTATTATTTTTAACCTATAGAATTATATATATCTATTATATATAAAGGTATTATTATCTTTAAAAGACCATAATTAAATAGCTGTAAAAGTTTATATTAAATCTCATAATATTTGGATCAATATCCCCATGAATTATACATCATAATTTTATATAATTTCAAGTAGTTATTTCTATTTTAAATAGAGTTAGTGTTACCCAATTTATTTCATCATTAATTTTGGAAATTAATTGATGTTTATTATCCTATAATTATTCCTCCTGAATGAAGAAATAATTAGGATTTATGTATCATGAAATTATTCAATTAAATCATAGAATAATTGCATCACAAAAAATATCTCATTAACTCCTCAATATCATGGGAATTATGTCATGTTAGAAATCCCATAAAAATTAATCATGAAATATTGAATGAATTTATTTTTTTATTTCATATTCACTTGGTTAATTAATAATTACATTCTCATTATTTCTTCATGCACTCAATCATGTTTCACATGCATACATCCAACTCCACATTTTCATTGAGCACACAACTCATCTTGGAAGCATCATCTGCTGAATTTCATGTATTATAATATTAAATCAATTAAAATGCATAAACGAGCATCTTCATGCATGGATTAATAATCTAAAATCAATCATCAATTCTATCACTTAATAATTTATACTATATTTTTCATTGTATGATCACATCTCACGGTTACATGCCAATAGTAGCATACCGAACAATAACATCTTATGGAAGCACCACAATAGTAGCAGTAACATCCCTGGTGGAAGCATGCATGGTGGTAATAAGCTTGGTGGTATAAATCCTAGTGTAAGTACCCAATGATAGAAATATTGGTTGTAGAACCCCTAATAGTAGGATCATCTCAAAAACATGAGATCATTTAAAAAAATTACATAGTGATCATGTTCTAACTTCATACACTTATGTGACCTTTGAAATCTTGGTCTATCTGGATCCCTAACACCCACCTAGCCTTAGTTCCCTTAGGAATATTTGAATTGGTTGGTCTTCTACATAAGACATGAAACATGTGGGAAAATCCCATGCAAGGGTGAGTATATAAATACCCAAAAGAACACCCCAAATCACTAATCATATAACACCAAGAATAGTAGTCATTTCATCATAGGGATTTTTCAAAAACATACATGATAAGAATATCCAAATATACTCATAGTAGATACACAATATCAAGGAATGGTCACAACTATAAATATAATATATTATTATTTCATGAAGGTTCCATATAACAGTCATCTGGGAGAACACACTCTATAAGTCAGATAAAAATGATGGTGTCCATCCGATACGTACTGCTAATCGGGTTTCATAATAGTAAGTACACACTATAAGTCTAAAGATATTGATACTTAGATGGGGATCCCACCAAAGTTCATGGGGGTCATACCAACAACATAATTTGGATTAACCAGTTAAGAATGGGATCAACGAACACATAGTGGTGCTCATGATGATTCTGTGAACCCTATCTGGGAAGATGATTATGATAGAGGGTATCACTATAGGCCTCATGAAAGGATTCCAAAAACTATATCTGATATTGAAGTTCCTTTGAGGGGGTCATCATCCTATGAATAGGATGTAACTCCATACTAAAAACTTAGGAAATAGATCAATTAAAACATACCCTAAAAAAGTTTTCCACGATAAAGAGGAAAAGGGACCCCATCCATATTCGAAGAAGTACACAACATATACTAGATGTACACAATGTTTCCCTTAAGCACTAGGTTTTACCCTTATTTTCACCCCCAGTATATGTGTACAAATACAGAGTGTGTGGCCCACCTCCCACACACTTGTGAGGGACCACACAATCTCCTGGGTGCGTACCCCTATACACACCGAGCCACCTTCTAGGGTGTAAATGGAATGTAACACCAAAATACTTCTTGGGTGTGTACACCATATAGATGCTAAGCTAGTTGGAAATCATCACATGGTTCATGAATCAAGTTATATGGAATGTGATACTTGTATCTATTCCAAAACCCTATAAGTATATAAAAAGGGACTACACGACTTGTGTTCATAAAAATATGTGCTATGTATTTGGGGTTTTCATAGAACCCATGATATTATTCATACATCTTACACTACAGCTAGAATCCATTTGATTTCACAATGGAATGTTCCATTAATCATGGATATGATGTTGGTTGAACCTCCTTCTCCATCACTGGTTAGATTATAGCCATAACCGATACTCTAGAACCACCTCTATCAGTCCTCATTGGTTCTGAATTCCCAAAGCATAATCATATACTCTTAATATTTCATCGTAGTTCGATCTACTTATTATTAATCTAAACCAATATATACAGTATCAATATTTTTTTCCCATAAAATGGTGTGAAACTATTTATTTCTGGGTATTCATTGAATTGTGGTCCAAAATAATTGCTTTTGATAAATGAAAATGATGAAAAAAAACTAACATGTGGAACTAAACTTCATGATTTTTCATGTTATCCTCAATTGGTTATCGTTCAAATGAAAAAGAAGATATATAACATAATCAACAATATACATCCCCCATTCTCAGGTAATCTTACTCATATCCGTAATACACTTGATTCACGAATCAATTAATTAGTTAATTTATTTTCATTCATCATAGGAAAAATAAAACGAGGAAAAATCCACCTAAAAAAACGTATTACCTCTAGATGGATCTATATAAGATTAAGAATTAATCTGGTTCATTTTCATGATCAAAATCCTAGAGTTTTGATGGCTTAGAGATCCTTTATCTCGATCCAATCCCATGTCATCTGCAAGGAATTACCTCCTCCAATGGTCCTCTTGGTCTCCATGGTTAAATGGTCAAGATTGAGATCTCCTCATAACCATGTATTTATAGAGGAAAACCAGGTTTCCACATAAATACAATAAAATTAATAAATTTATATATTTATTTTATTATTTTTCCCATGAAGGATTTTAACCAAATATCTGACATCAATAAATATAATTCTGAAGCTAGGGTAAAGACCATGCTCTAAGATGCTTAAGAGACCATCTGTACCCACCCTTCAGGTGGGAATCCTAGAGGATGACTCGGTGGTTGCTGTTTTTACTTTACTGCAGTTGTACTAGCTTTTCAGTTGTACTGTACTTACTATTGGGCTTGTATTTCCATCCCCTTTCCTTTCAACACTAAATTTTTTATTCAGTTTTACTTAGTGTTTACTTCTGTTGAATACTTTTTTGTTTTGTTTAATTTTATAAAGGAAATTCCTTCCCTTTTATTGGGATTTAGACCTTTGGTGCTAGTCGCCATGACCTGGCCTATGGAAGGCGGGCTTGGGGTAGTCACGACACGGGCCTCGAGGACGGGTCGTGACAAATTGGTATCAGAGGAGTCAGATTTACCATAGAACTCAGGACTCTGATTATTCTTTTCTGTGAAGCAATAGTGTTAAGAGTAGTGAGTGTGGTTATCATTCCAGGGTGTCCAGTGTTGGTGCGGCAGCAAACGTATCCATACACCAGGACTCTGACCTCTAATTTCTAACTCAGTGCACAAAAACACTGATTTCATGTGTGTTTCAAATGTTTTCTTTGTGATTACTTTGTGTCAGCTCACCAGGTATAATGTTTGATCATGGAACACCTGTTTTTTTTTCAGGATGGTCCCATGAAGGCAGCCAACTAGGGTTCCGAGTTATGTGCGAGATGGTAGCCCACCAAGCGACGAGGCCTCGGTGCAGGGCCCCATCACAGCGGAGGTACCAACAGTACCACTACCCGCTGATCCACCGATACCACCAGCTCCAGCAGGAGAGAGTGAACACCACTTGAGCGCGTTGCACGAGTTTCATAAATATATGCCGCCCAGGTTCCGTGGAGAGACGGACCCACAGGAAGCCGAGGATTGGCTGGAGGCTGTCGTTAGAATTTTCAGATTAGTAGGGACACCAGCTTCCCTTATGGTGATCCTTTTCGTGAGTCTCCTGCATGCGGCGGTAGGCAGATGGTGGAGCCAGATGCTCCAGGTGCATGACGAGGCATCTTTACATTGGACAGAACTCAAGAGTCTCTTCCACTCAGAGTTTTTCCTAGCCGCCCTTCATGCAGTGCAGATTCAGGAGTTACTTCATCTGCAGTAGGGCAGCATGACAGTAGCTCAGTACTCATCGAGGTTCACTGACCTCTCTTGATACTCCACGGACATGGTACGAGACCCATTCTTTAGGGCCCAGACCTTCGAGCTGGAACTAAGGCACGAGATCAGGGCTTCGACTATTCCCCTCAGCATCCCGACGCAGGTGGGGGTGCTGAAGCGAGCCCTTCTAGTAGAGAGATTTCTCACTGGGCAGTCTCCAGTAGTGAGACCCACCACAGGGTGACACTTAGTGGAGTCTTCTCTAGCTGGTAGTAGACAGATTTCATAGTGATCCAAGCAGACCATGACGTTAGGTGGGCGACCTCAGGATACAGGTTCAGTTGTGTGGGGAACACGGAACAGAGCTAGCTATATGAGAAGAAGGTAGTGCTATGCATGAGGTGAGCAGGGTCACATGGCTCGGGACTGCCCGACCATCCATGCGGACAACATACACTAGAGGGACCTCCCAGGCAGAGGCAGAGGTTCGACCGTGGTGGTATGCTGAGAGTGGGCGGATGAGGCAGGGAAGCTGGCCGAGCAGCGAGTGTTGGATGATGTATCAAGGCTCTACCACCACCACCACCAGGAGGACCACCCTGACTATAGGGAGCTGGAAGACAGGGGCAGGATCAGCTCCAGGCAGTCGAGGGATACAACCACGGTGCACGAGAGATGATTTGAGGTAATATCTGTGTCTAATGCACCCTTGTTGCTGTACTTATAGACACGAGTGCGAGTCATTATTTTATTACCTCTACCCTTGTTTGGAGCTCGGAGATTCCGACGGAGCCATTGGATTGATCATTACATCTAGAGACTCCTACGGGAGCATACTCGACGATTACACACTAGTTCCAGCAGAGTGAGCTTACTCTAGGAGGTGAGAGCTTCAGCTGGGATCTTCTTGTAGTGGCGTCGAGGCCTTAAGACATCATATTGGGTATGGACTGGTTATCTACAGTCCACACTCAAATTGACTATATTAGGCGTAAAGTGCGGTGTGTCCACACGGATGGGAGTAGGTTCACCTTCACCAGCGAGAAGGGAGCCTTTGTAGCACATGATGGACTTATGCAGAGGAGAGGGCAGCCGATCACACATCAGTTGGCTAGCCTCATCCTTGGAGTAGTTGATGTTCGGAGTCCGAGTTTTCCTATTGTGGTGGATCACTATGTAGACATTTTTCCTGAATACGTTCCAAGACTACCTCCTCGCAGAGAGGTAGACTTATAAATTGACCTGTACCCTGGGAAAACACTGATATCTAATCCAGTTTATCAGATGGTTCCCGTTGAGCTTCGAGAGTTGTGGGTACAGCTAGAGGACTTGTAGGGAAAGGGGTTTATTTGACCCAGTGTTTCACCCTGGGCTTCTCCGATTTTGTTCGCTAAGAAGGCAGATGGAAGCTTGCGAATGTGTGTCAACTACCGTCGCCTGAATTAGGTGACCCTAAAGAACAAGTATCCACTCCTGAGGATTTAAGACCTCTTTGATCAGCTCAAGGGAGCATGATGGTTCTCGAAGATAGGTCTCAGGTCATGATATCACCAGCTCAGAGATCGAGATGAGGATGTGTAGAAGACGACCTTCAGGTGTCGGTATGACCACTACGAGTTCTTGGTTATACCCTTCGGCATAACCAACACACCATTTGTGTTCATGAGTCTCATGAACATGATTTTACAGCCTTACCTAGATCATTTTGTCATAGTATTCATCGACGAAATAATAATTTACTCGACTACTAAGGAGAAACACGCCTACCATTTGTAGGTTGTACTGGATACAATCCGAGAGCACCAGCTTTATGGTAAGATCTAGAAGTGCCAATTCTGGATTCGAGAGGTTCACTATCTGAGACACGTCATCTCAGAGGCTGGAGTTACAATGGACCCAGCAAAGATCGAGGCAGTACTTTCTTGGGAGCCACCAAGGAGTGTGATGGAGGTTCAGAGTTTTCTAGGTCTGGCTGGATACTATCGGAGATTTGTGCCAGACTTTTCTAGAGTTGCTGCAACGCTTTCAGCTTTTATGAAGAAGGGGAAACCCTTAGTGTGGTCAGATAGATGCCAGTAGAGCTTTCAGAAGCTGAGGCAGAGGTTGACCAGTGTGCCCATCTTGAGGCTACTGGAGGAGGGCATTGGGTACGTAGTTTACTACGACGCATCAGGGACCGGAATAGGGTGTGTCCTAATACAGGAGCGAGCGGTGATCACATATGGTTAACGACAGTTGAGATAGCATGAGAAAAACTACGCTACCCATGACGTGGAGTTAGCAACAATGGTCTTCTCCTTGAAGATGTGGAAAAACTATCTGATGGGCGAGCACTTTACAGTCTACTCTGACCACCAGAGTCTCAGGTACATCTTCTCATAGAAGGACCTGAACCAGAGACAGTGATGATGTCTTGAGTTCTTCCAGGACTACGACTTTGAGATAGTCTGCACTCCTGGGAAGGGGAATGTTGTAGTTGATGCTCTAAGCAAAAGATCGAGCATTCAGCTGTCAGGAGAGGCGACAGAGCGACTAGCCTCATTGCAGATATCCTTTGTGGATATAGATGGAGTAGCCTTTCTTTAGTCTCTCACAGTGACTCCTCCACTTCTTCAGTGATTCAGGGAGGCACATCATGGGGATGTTGATTGTGAGACACGACGTCCTCAGATATCCTCAGGACATACACTTGATGGATTTTCGAAAGTAGGGGAGCACGTCATCCTCTTCAGGGGACGTACCATGGTACCAGTTTCACTACAGGAGGAGGTGCTGAGGGAGTTACACACTTCCCCTCTAGCGGTACATCTAGGAGTGACAAAGATATATCTGGACCTTAGACGACAGCACTGGTGGCCGGGTATGAAGAAGGCTGTAGTAGAGTTCGTTTAATGATGCCTCACTTTTCAGCAGGTGAAGGTGGAGTTCCAGGTACCACCAGGCTTGGTACAACCCTTAGAGGTCCCAGAGTGGAAGTGGGATGAGATATCCATGGATTTCGTGATAGGGATTCCACGTACATCCAGAGAAAACGACTCTATCTGGGTGATCGTAGACCGACTCACCAAGTCGGCCCACTTCCTACCGATCAGAGAGCAGGGCTCAGTAGAGATCTTGGGACGCCTCTAAATTCAAGAGATCGTAAGGCTTCATGGTGTGCCATCGTCTCTCGTTTCTAATCGTGATGCTCGTTTCACTTCTCGGCTATGGAAGGGGTTACATGAGGATTTTGGTATGCAGCTACATCTGAGCACCGCCTTCCATCCTCAGACCGATGGCCAGTCAGAGAGGAACATTCAGACTCTCGAGGACATACTCCGTGCATGTGTCCTTGACTTTGGTCGTAGCTGGGAGGACCATTTACCCTTAATGGAGTTTGCGTAGAAAAACAACTACCACTCCACCGTCGGGATGGAACCATACGAGGCGCTATACGGCCAACCTTGCAGATCATCCTGGAGCGGATGAAGACTGCACAAAGCAGACATAAGTCCTATGCTGATAGGAGACAGAGACCACTAGAGTTTGAGGTTGGCGACCACATCTTATTACGGTTCTCACCTCGACAAGGTCTACGGAGATTTTGTCGGGGAAACAAGTTATCTATGCACTTCATCGGACCATTCCAGGTCTTCAGCAAAGTAGGCGAGGTGTCTTACCGCCTGGCCCTTCCACCTAAGTTGCACCGGGTGCATGAAGTCTTCCATGTATCTCAGCTGAGGAGATACGTGCATGACCCATCCCACATCATCGACCACGGGGAGCTAGACTTCGATGATGGGGAGACTTTCACGGAGGTCCCGGTGGAGATCGAGGATCGATAAAAGTGGGTACTACGTGGACAGTCGATTCCTCTGGCGCGCATTCACTGGTAGCACAGGAAACTCTAGAAGAGCACTTGGGAGCGGGAGGCTCAGATGCGAGCTCAGTACCCCCATTTGTTTCCCTACTGTGTGTTGTAGATTTACTGGGACGTAAATCCCTGAGGTGGGAGTAATGTAAAGACCCAAAAATTTCAAGGAATTTTTTTTCTTAAATACTTTGGAATTTTACGAGTCTGTGGTTTCTGACGGCACTTGATTCTGAGGCCTGGTGTGCCTGGAATCAATTTATGATGTTTTTTTGGGTACGTTCAGTAAATGTATGTGCAAGTTTTTCTATTTTTTGAACCGGTGCTCGGAATTGAAAACCGAGGACACCAATGAACTCACAGCGCCGATATTCGCTTAAGAGGACCTTTACCGCAGTTGCATTTTATGCGTGTTGGAAGTTAATTTTTGGGGATTCATTAAGAATTAAATAAAATTGTTGTGTCACAATTTTATCTTAAGTAGAAGTTATTTCCTACAAAAGGAAGTTGGAGGTGGGGCCCACACCTCATGTAACTTCCCATGGGAGGATATAACTAAGGGTGGTGGGGCCCACATGAGCCCCTAACTTATCAACTTCCATCAACTCCCTTTAAACCCCCATTAACTCCCCTCCTTAATTGTGACTCTTGACCTATTTTTTCTCCCCCATAAATTTTGCCAACATGTTTTCATTTAATGATCAATTAATTAATTGAATTCTATAATTTTTGAATCTTTTTTAATTACATGGTTAGTTTATAATTATGGGGAAAGCCTTATTATAATATTGGCTTGGAAATTATCCTTGGGAAAGCTTTGGAGAATTAGAGAGAACGCCGTTCTTTAACGAAGAACAACTCCGACAAAGAATGCGAAGGACTTCTCCATCGACACTTCCCTTCGGACGCACCCCGACGTTAACGAAATTGACGTCTATTTTCTGCGACGCCCGACCTCTGTGACGCTTGGCTTCCGCGACTCGTTGACATGATTTTCTCTTGAAACCGAGGTAGGGGAATTGTATAATTTTAGTTTGATAAAATTATACACTTGTCGTTGTTGAATGCGAATGATTGTTTATGTCCAATTGTTACCGCCTAACGCGGAGGGCGCGGGCCGAACGAACATGGCCTAAAGACCCACCTTTATTTCATGATTTTTAATTCCCAACGGGTGGTAGTGGCGAATGGAGGCGGTGAAGTTCGAAGGCGGTGGACGCGCGCCGACCACGTGCAGAAGAACCACGACCCACAACCATGGGCCTCTCAGCTGAAGGAGAACCGTCCGGCTAAAGACGGCTGGGTCGAAGGGAGAACGCGTTGCCATAAGGGGCGCCGCGCTGCGGAGAACCGTGGCCCGTGCTCCGCAGGCCGCTTCGGGGGTGAACCAGCTACCTCATTAGTCGGACGGGATGATGGGGCCATGACACCCACAGGTGCCACGCCGAAGGACCACAGACCGCCCGTGCGGGCCGCTCCCACCAGGAAGACCGATCGGCTTCGCCTGGCCGGATAGGAGGGCGGCGCCACCGGTTTGGGAGATTGGGGGCCGCAACCCCCCGCAGTGCTTGGCCAGTTGGGCCGAGCTGTGTCCAGCCGGGCCGGGCTGCACCGTGCAGGGCTGGGCCGCGCGAGGCCGGGCTGCACCACGCCGGGTTGAGCCGCTCCCTCTTGGGAAAAGCCGTGCCCCCTCATGCTGGGCCGCTCCCCACCGGGCTGGACCGTACCCTTCACTGGGCCGGTCCGACCCTCTACCGGGTCGGACCCGCCGAACCGGATTGGGCCGACCCGCCAGCCCACTAGGCTTGATGGGCCGGGCCCGTTACGCTTAAATGTGAATAACTTAAAGACCCCACGTCCGATTGACGTGCCGTCTGTGACATTGGGACCCTGGAGACGAAGCGGTCATTTTCAGATACTCTAAGTGAGTTTTGGACAACATTGGGAAATGGACGGGTTTTGGAACAACCGTATTTCCAACCGGGCCCCTAGAACAGAAAAGGCAATATCTCTCAGACCGGGCGTCCGATTGAGGCGTCATCTGTCACGTTGGGTTCCTTTTGACGAGGCAGAACTTAGGGATACATCAAATCTGAAATTCGTGATAGTTGATGTATTGACCCCTTTTCTCTAGGAGCAGACCCTCCTGGAATCGAGCATGTTGTGTGCGGGAACCCTAGAGTTGGATGCGACTGCGACGACAACTGTACTAAAATCCTCCTTGGGTTCGACAATGATGACAACTATACTGGAATCCTCTGTGGGTTTGGTAGGGACAAAAACTGTACTGGAATCCTCCGTGGGTTCGGCAGTGACGACAACTGTACTGGAATCCTCTGTGGGTTTGGAAGTGATGACAAATGTACTGAAATCCTCCGAGTGTTCGGCAGTGATGACAACTGTACTGGAATCCTCCGTGGGTTCGGCAGTGAAGACAACTATACTGGAATCCTCTGTGGGTTTGACAGATTAGATGAATCAGTGACTACACCTGATCATCTCTATCTCTTCATGAAATATGTATACCTTTGTGAGATGAGTCTTGAATTTTAATCATTGTCATTGATGTGATTGACTTATTTCCTATGTGGACCGGGTTGTGCTTGGGCTCCAGAGATGGATCCAAACTGACATTGTTAACTTAGGTATATGTATGGGCATATACCTAAGTAGAGTTGTTTGATCCTTAGTGTTTGTATCATTCTTTTTTGGTTTATCCTTTTTGGATTATGGGAGACCTTCATGGGTCTCAGGGTCTCTACTAAGTATCATATACTCACCCCTGCACGAGCTACGTCTGCACTACGTTGTGTTGGATGCAGATGGCAGACAACACTAATCGTGGTGGAGACTTGTGGAGCTGGACGGTACCTGGAGGTGGAACACCTGAAGAGACGTACACGGAGCAAACGGAAGGACCTGAGGTGCTGAGGAGACCATCTGTACCCACCCATTAAGTGGGAATCTAGGAGGAGGACTCAGTTGTTGCTGTTTTTACTTTACTATTGTTGTACTAGCTTTTCAGTTGTATTGTACTTACTGTTGGGCTTGTATTTCCAGCCCCTTTCCTTTCAGCACTTACTTTTGCCTTCAGTTTTACTTAGTGTTTACTTCTGTTGAATACTCTATTGTGTTTTTTACTTTTATAAATGAAATTCCTTCCCTTTTATTGGGATTTACGCCTTTGGTGCTAGTTGCAAGTCCCTGGCCTATGGAAGGCGGGCTTGGGGTAGTCACGGCACGGGCCCCGAGGACGAGTCGTGACAAAGTACTTTCAATGAATCAACCCTATGGATGAAAAATTCAACATATTTTTAGGTAAGGGAAAAAATTGGATCATTCACCAATCTTATTTTTAATTCCAGAAAACAAACATCACATTATTTTATCCAGATGATCATAACACCTTTTAGAGTTAACTTAGTTATTGGGCTAGATAATCATGCAAAGTTTTCAACAAACCTCTGGTAATATGCTTCCAAACCAAAAAAACTAAGAATATAGGTTTAATTTATGGGTCTTGTCCATTATTTAAGAACTTTTTTAGCAATATCAATAGTTATGTAATCTTTAGAAACAATGTGACCAAGGAAAAAAATTTGTTGCAACCAAAATTCACACTTTCTAAATTTTCCATACAGTTTCTTTCCAATTAAGGTTTTAAAAATAACCATTAGATTGATTTCATTATCTTATTTACATTTATAATATAAAAAAATTTCATCAATAACTATAACCACAAACTTATCCAAAAACTCAAGAAATATTTTATTCATAAGATCCATGAATACAACAAATTCATTATTTAAACCAAATGGAATAACTACAAATTCATGCCTATATCTAGAAAGAAATATGGGATTCAAAATGTATTCTTCTTTTACTTTCAACAGATGGTTCCCCAATATTTGGTTAGCCTTTGAAAGATATTGTTCTACTTATATCTGAGAAACTTATAATAAATTTGAGGAAAAAAATACTTATTCTTAAAAGTGATTGTAATCAAGGCTCAATAATCATTGAAAAGCCTAATTGAACCACCTTTATTTTTTAAAAACAAGATAGGAGAACCACATCGGGAAGTACTGGATGGGATGAAATCTTTATTTAATAATTCCTATAGCTTATTTTTCAATTATAGAATTTAAATCTGAGGTATTCAATAAGGGGGTTTATAAATTGGTTTATCATTGGGAACTAAGTTAATAATATACTCAACATCTCGATATAGAATAAAACTAATAATATTATCAAGAAAAACATTAAGAAACTCATTAACCACTAACACATAATTAATCTAAATATTTCCTTTATTTTCAACAATATGTACAAGATAACTTTCATTTCTATATTTTAAGTGTTTATTGGACTTCTAAAATGTTATCAACAACATGGGTTAATTCTTATACACAAACTAAAATTCTTTATGAAAAAAACTTCTTTATCTCTACACTAAATATTATCATGGTAAATAGAAATCTAGTCTATACCTAGAATAGCATCAAACTTTACTAGATTAAAAACAACAAATTTTGTAGGTATAATCTTTCCACATACAAAGATAAGTAGATTCTTATAATTTACTTTTGCTTCAATATTTATTCTACTTGTTTTTACCATGAGTTTTGACTTTATTTCTTGAAGTGGAATTTCCAATTTTGTAGAAAATTTCTCTGAAATGATGGATTTTAGGTCCTAAATCAAAAAACTAATTGGAATATTTGGTAAAAACAAGAAACGTACTTGATACTACTTTGTTTAATAGCTCAAAATTTGGTAATGTAGTTGCAAAGGATTTTTCCACACCCTTATGCTTCTAACCTTGTTGATTTTCTAAATGAGTTACCAGATTTGTACACACATTAACAAAATGACCCAATTTCTTACAATTAAGGCATCTCACCATCGACTTATCACTATTTTTCTAATCATTTTCCTTACACTCACAAGACATGTACCCAAAATTTCTACATAGGTCACATTTCCCAGAATTTACAAGACATTATTCAGGGTTCTTTTTACCACACTTTTTATAAGAAGTGAAAATTATTTTATCACCTCAAGATTTCTTTTACAAATTCTTCCCCAAATCCTACGAGTTAGAATGATTCTTATTCTTACCATCACATGGAACATACGTATCAGAAAACTCTATATCAACTTTTTTTAGAACAATGAAAACATTTCTCATAGATTTTAAACAGTTCTTCATAAATATGGTTCAAACTAGAGTATAATATATTAATCTTACTATCAAAGTCTTGAGTAAAATCAGACACATACCTAGTGAGTCTCATAAAATTGGCTTAATAATCTGCCATAGAATCATCATCTTTCTACTTCAATTCCAAATTTTATTTCTCCATTCTGATTCAAACAGTTTTAAGAAAATATTTTTCTAGAAAAATAATCTTAAAATCATCCCATTCCGAAGTATCAAGATTATTTTTTCTCTGGTAGCCTTAACTATATTCCACCATTGATTGTCTACACCATAAAAATGATAAATGGATAGGGTTACTGTTTAGTGTTTCGAATATCCCATGACATCAAATATCTTTTCTAGAGAATTGATATATCCTTCATATATCACCAGGTCAGGTGATCCATTGAACGATGGTGGATTATGCCTTATAAAATGCTCTAACAGAGACACTTTCCTTCATGGTAGATCTGGTTCCTCTCTAGAATGAACACCACCACCATTTATCTCCTGAGTCAAATGATCCACTACTATCACAAACTACTCAGTTCCAATTCCCACTATTCTAAGTTTTAAATTCAGATATATATCAGCCTCTCAGTGCCTTCCTACTTCATCTTCCCTATTTCTTCTATGGAAAACCATTCTAAGAAGACATATCTTAGTCTAATAAACATGTTAATCTTCAAATTCTATATCATTTCAAATTAACTATAAAGTAAAAATCATTTATGATATTCTATTAACATCATTCTAACCCATAAGGTTATCTAAACCATCCTCTGATACCAACTATAAGGACCCTGCCTTAAAACATTATATAATATTTAAATTTTAGTCAAGAACATACTTTGTTTCACATTGAGGATCTTTCTAGGTTTAGAGTTTTATAATATTAGAACATAATACATACATAACATTCCACATTCATAAAAGGAGGATACTATTAAAATAGTATACATTTTTTTCAGAATATTAAACATTAAAAGTAAAACATGATTTCTTTGAAAAAATTTCATTACATTCATCTTGAATTCATTATTTCTCATAATGATCCTTATAAACTGAAAAAACATTTTTAAATCTGGGTATAATTACGAAAATCTCAGTAAGGGATATAAAGAAGGAAATTTTTAATAAAGTGATAACATAAAAACCATTAAAACCCAAAACATAAAAATTCATTAGCATGAATAGACTCATGCAGAATTTTCCTTTGTACATATTTACCATATCACTCTTACATTCTACCTTACACATCTAATAACAATTTGGTCAAATTTCATCTCTGGAGTACCCAATGCATTAGAGAGATAGAATGGGGATCATCCACCATATCTTGCGCTATACTGGACTCAACCCTACATATATTGAGATACATTAGGGATGAAACCATCATATCTAGATCTATAATTGTTTCAACCCAACATAAAATTTTTTCAAGGAACATACCATGAACTAAAACACTTGATCACTCATTTAAACCCTAGATCAAAACATATTCATATTTTAAAATACACTTTTTTTGTAATTTTTTTAAAATATAAAAACCCTTGTCATAATAATGAAATAATATTATTAAAATAAATAAATAAATATATAATGGAAAAATTATAGTAACAAAAAATCTTTAAATTAGAATAAAATGATGATGACATAAAAAAAATCATTTTTGAAATTTGTAAAAGAGACTTTTTAATGGATTTTAAAAGGAAAGTTCCTTACAAAAACCATATAATTTAAGAAAGAATAAATAACATGAAAGGAATATGTATATTCACTATAAATAAAAATATTAAAACATAATATAATCAAAATTAATTTTAAAAATAATCATAGCATGACAAAATCAATGAAGTAATAGGTTAACCTAAAGAATGTGAATTGGGTTAATAATTCACTTACCTCATGTTTGTTTTACTTTAAACATGTAAAAATCTAATTTATAATGGTTAAAAGTGTGTTATTAATATATTTAAGAACCATATTTATATTTATAATACATTATATGATCTTTTTATAACCTCTTTACACCCATTTATTAATAATATTTTCTTGTTTCCATTGTTTTGGGTGCGTTCTTTACATAGTTTCCATTGTCAATTTGTCATGGAATTTTTGGTCGAATGGAAGGAAAAATCCAGAAGTGAAATGAAACAGTATTTAAATGTTTCCATAACATTATATTATACCATATATCATTTTTTATAGATATTAGGATGATTCATTGATATAAAACATTAATGATATTTGTTTACATCATTTTTCGGGGTTCTTTGATCATCTCGAACTAGTTTCTTTAAATAATTAAATATTTTGCATATATGTTAATTAAAGAACATACAAGAAGTTATATAATAAAATTTAAAATATTTTTCATCCATTTAAATGGTTTTATGACCATCCATGAAAGAAGTAATGGAAATTGAAAACACATCATCCATGATGGCGGTAAATCGACACATCATAGATGATGTTTTTATTTTTAGAATAAAAGGGAGAGGAGAAGAAGTATAATGATTATTTTTTTCATAAACTTGATAAAATTATAGTATATATAAGATAATTTAGTATTAAAGACTCTTGGATAAGGGGAGTTTAAGAGAGTATAAAAAAATACAAATAATTGAAAAGTAAATAAAAGGAAATTTAAGAGGGTTTTTACATCTTGAATTATCCTCCTTGAGAACCTACTTAAGGCCTTTGGTTTTGGCCTTTTGGTGAGACCAGTAGACCTTGTAAGTGAAGAGGAGGATTAATAAGAGTATTGGGTATAATATGAACAAGTATCAAGGCTTAGAGGACTGTAGAGAATAGGGGGTGATGAGTGGTATTTATAGTGGAGGAGAGGAGGATTTTCTAATTATTTTAAACATTATTCTATTATTTTTTTCAAGACAAGAAATAGTGTTGTTTCTTTTGACCAAATACTGTAATTAGTAAATTTTATTTCGAACCAAGGGATATTACCCCATAATAACATCATACATGACTCAATAATTCATGTATTTTTCTTATTTAGTAAATTATTGTATTTCACTATTCATAAAAAATTCATGTATTTCATAAAAATCTCAGTAATTCATCCTAACCATTTTTTAACTTGTAGAATTCTGAAATGAAATCCATTTTTGAAAATAATTTTTTAAATATGAGAAAATTAATTTTTAAATGAAATCACAATTTATTCAAAAAATACCAATTTTAGAACAATAATTTATATTATAACACCTTGAAAAATTAATCAAGGTCTCATAAAATTATCTTATAATCATAAGACAAAAAAAAAAAAATTTATGAATCTATTTTATGAAAATATATTTTCTTTTACATAATTATATTATTTATAAAACTGTAATTAAATATTTATGACTTACAAAAATACCATCACTTAATTTATCATTTCCAAAAAATTTAGTTACTTATTCCATGATATAAATATATTATGATTACACTTATAAGATACAAAAATTTTATTTGTACTATCATATTTGAGGTTACCATTCTATCGGTCATATTACTATTCCTAATGGTCATGTTACTATTTTTAAGGTCAACTTAATATTCCATCAGTGTAAATTTCTTCATTTCTATAAATACCACTTATTTGTTATACATTTATAAATAATTTTACTATTTAATTCCATAATGAAAAGAAATTATTTTATAAGTACCTGGGTTGTTATAAGACATGGTTATGAAGCATGAAAATATTTTTATTTTTATGGTGAATAATAGTAAAGACAAGGTGAAGAAATATAATAAAAACTACAAGTCTAAATCTTCTTTAAAAATCCCTTTCCAGAAGTGGAGGATCAAGTGAGTAGTTCCCTAGGTCGGATGGACCACTAAGGGGGGGGGGGAGGTGAATCTGTGGTATTCTTTCATGAATTATTATCCTTTTAGATTTGACATATTGAACTTGTTAAAATTTCTCTATCAACTCAAGAGTATTTCTTAGATACTAAACTCATGTGTAATAATGTACTATAAGAAATCAAAACACACTATTTACGAAGGTATGGAATAAAATAATACTCCTTCCTACAACTAGTTATTCACCCTGGTTAGAAAATATTCACTATCAAACAAGTGACTATAACCACAGACTTTCATATCCTAATGAATATAGAGTCCCACTATCTTCCTTCACTTATAGAACCAAATAGAAGATACAATCCACTTACATCACCAATTATAATATAAAATTCTCTTCTTTAATTTGGATCCATCATAAAAATATCTTTTTCTTCTCCATGGTTACTTTAGGACCACTTAGATACTGATCCTTCCTCAATGAACATATTGATCAACAAGTATTCACATGTAACTCTTCAAGATATTTATTAGGGGATTGGAACTGTAGTGGTCTTAAAACTCCTTCCAGATATGGTTTGATCATGGTCCTCCTTAGCTTCCTTGATATAGGATGTGTCAATATCTCTTAGAATTATCTTGCAAGATGAAAGTAGGATGTCTCACTTATTATATCTTATTATTTTTAACCTATAGAATTATATATATGTCTTATATATAAAGGTATTATTATCTTTAAAAGACCATAATTAAATAGCTGTAAAAGTTTTTATTAAATCTCATAATATTTGGATCAATATCCCCATGAATTATACATCATAATTTTATATAATTTCAAGTAGTTATTTCTATTTTAAATAGAGTTAGTGTTACCCAATTTATTTCATCATTAATTTTGGAAATTAATTGATGTTTATTATCCTATAATTATTCCTCCTGAATGAAGAAATAATTAGGATTTATGTATCATAAAATTATTCAATTAAATCATGGAATAATTGCATCACAAAAAATATCTCATTAACTCCTCAATATCATGGGAATTATGTCATGTTAGAAAACCCATAAAAATTAATCATGAAAAATTGAATGAATTTATTTTTTTATTTCATATTCACTTGGTTAATTAATAATTACATTCTCATTATTTCTTCATGCACTCAATCATGTTTCACATGCATACATCCAACTCCCCATTTTCATTGAGCACACAACTCATCTTGGAAGCATCATCTGCTGAATTTCATGTATTATAATATTAAATCAATTAAAACGCATAAACAAGCATCTTCATGCATGGATTAATAATCTAAAATCAATCATCAATTCTATCACTTAATAATTTATACTCTATTTTTCATTGTATGATCACATCTCACGGTTACATGCCAATAGTAGCATACCGAACAATAACATCTTATGGAAGCACCACAATAGTAGTAGTAACATCCCTGGTGGAAGCATGCATGGTGGTAATAAGCTTGGTGGTATAAATCCTAGTGTAATTACCCAATGATAGAAATATTGGTTGTAGCACCCCTAATAGTAGAATCATCTCAAAAACATAATATCATTTAAAGAAATTACTTAGTGATCATGTTCTAACTTCATACACTTATGTGACCTTTGAAATCTTGGTCTATCTGGATCCCTAACACCCACCTAGCCTTAGTTCCCTTAGGAATATTTGAAATGGTTGGTCTTCTACATAAGACATGAAACATGTGGTAAAATCCCATGCAAGGGTGAGTATATAAATACCCAAAAGAACACCCCAAATCACTAATCATATAACACCAAGAATAGTAGTTATTTCATCATAGGGATTTTTCAAAAACATACATGATAAGAATATCCAAATATACTCATAGTAGAAACAAAATATCAAGGAATGGTCACAACTATAAATATAATATATTATTATTTCATGAAGGTTCCATATAACAGTCATCTGGGAGAACACACTCTATAAGTCAGATAAAAATGATGGTGTCCATCTGATATGTACTGCTAATCGGGTTTCATAATAGTAAGTACACACTATAAGTCTAAATAGATTGATACTTAGTTGGGGATCCCACCAAAGTTCATGGGGGTCATACCAACAACCTAATTTGGATTAACCAGTTAATAATGGGATCAACGAACACATAGTGGTGCTCATGAGGATTCTGTGAACCCTATCTGGGAAGATGATTATGATAGAGGGTATCACTATAGGCCTCATGAAAGGATTCCAAAAACTATATCTGATACTGAAGTTCCTTTGAGGGGGTCATCATCCTATGAATAGGATGTAACTCCATACTAAAAACTTAGGAAATAGATCAATTAAAACATACCCTAATAAAAGTTTTCCAAGATAAAGAGGAAAAGGGACCCCATCCATATTCGAAGAAGTACACAACATATACTAGATGTACACAATATTTCCCTTAAGCACTAGGTTTTACCCTTATTTTCACCCCCAGTATATGTGTACAAATACAGAGTGTGTGGCCCACCACCCACACACTTGTGAGGGACCACACAATCTCCTGGGTGCGTACCCCTATACACACCGAGCCACCTTCTAGGGTGTAAATGGAATGTAACACCACAATACTTCTTGGGTGTGTACACCATATACATGCTAAGCTGGTTGGAAATCATCACATGGTTCATGACTCAAGTTATATGGAATGTGATACCTGTATCTATGAAAAAACCCTATAAGTATATAAAAAGGGACTACACGACTTGTGTTCATAAAAATATATGCTATGTATTTGGGTTTTTCATAGAACCCATGATATTATTCATGCATCTTAAACTACAGCTAGAATCCATTTGATTTCACTATGGAATGTTCCATTAATCATGGATATGATGTTGGTTGAACCTCCTTCTCCATCACTGGTTATATTATAGCCATAACCGATACTCTAGAACCACCTCTATCAGTCCTCATTGGTTCTAAATTCCCAACGCATAATCATATACTCTTAATATTTCATCGTAGTTCGACCTCATTATTAATCTAAACCAATATATACAGTATCAATCTGTTTTTCCCATAAAATGGTGTGAAACTATTTATTTCTGGGTATTCATTGAATTGTGGTCCAAAAGAATTGCTTTTGATAAATGAAAATGATGAAAAAAAAACTAACATGTGGAACTAAACTTGATGATTTTTAATGTTATCCTCAATTGGTTATCGTTCAAATGAAAAAGAAGATATATAACATAATCAACAATAGACATCCCCCATTCTCAGGTAATCTTACTCATATCCGTAATACACTTGATTCACGAATCAATTAATTAGTTAATTTATTTTCATTAATCATAGGAAAAATAAAACGATGAAAAATCCACCTAAAAAAATGTATTACCTCTAGATGGATCTATATCAGATGAAGAATTAATCTGGTTCATTTTCATGATCAAAATCCTAGAGTTTAGATGGCTTAGAGATCCTTTATCTCGATCCAATCCCATGTCATATGCAAGGAATTACCTCCTCCAGTGGTCCTCTTGGTCTCCATGGTTAAATGGTCAAGATTGAGATCTCCGCATAACCATGTATTTATAGAGGAAAATAAGGTTTCCACATAAACACAATAAAATTAATAAATTTATATATTTATTTTATTATTTTTCCCATGAAGGATTTTAACCAAATATCTGACATCAATAAATATAATTCTGAAGCTAGGGTAAAGACCATGCTCTAAGATCAGTAGAAACCTCATATCTCTGATTTGAGTCTCCATTTAAGAGTTATTCCACTTTTTTAGGAAAACTTCACATTCATGTTTTTTAATATATTTCAAAAAGTAATTCCTGGATCCCCAATCCTCAGAATTTCACATTTTCTCAGAACCTAACTCCAAAAATAATCCATATAATATCTAAAATTATTACATAGAAAAATTAGAGTCGTTAAATTCACTCCACCTTGGAGATTTAGATGAAAAAAATCAAATAAATCAGCTACATAAATAGATGTGGGTATTGAGAACACATTTTGGCCTCCCTCTCCCAGGTACTCTATTAAAGATTTTGATACTTCCACTAGAAATGCACTAAAGGAATACCTCACCCATGAAATATCCTGTCCTACCGATCCTTAATCTCTACTAGGTACTCTAAAAAATTATCCCCATCCACAATGTCTAGATCACCCCAATTGATAACATATGATGAGTCATGAATGTACCTCATCAGATGTGACACATGGAAGACATTGTGTTCTTGATGTTACTGCTATGGTAGAGATAATCAGTAATAAACCTTTCCAAATAAATATATTATCTTGAAGGGGCCAATTAATATTAGATATATCTTTCCTCCCCAGTCAAATATCCTCAATCCATGTCGTGGTGAGACCCTCAGGAACACATGGTCTCCCTCCTAAAACTCGAAAGGCCTCTATCATTGGTCTGTATAAAACTTATAATGACTATTTTAAATCCTCATATTCTTCTGGATGATTTTCACATTCTATTTTTTGGCTCGCACCAACTATGGGCCCATAAGTACTGACTCTCCTAGGTCAGTCCAACATAATGGTGACGTACAGGGTCACCTATACAAGGCCTCAAATGGTTCCATACCAATGGTGGAATGGTAGATGTTATTGGGTAACAAATACACCACTGCTAGGTGATCCTAACAACTATGATCAAAGTCTAACTTGCATGACCACAACATTTCTTCAAAGACTTGAATGGTCTTCTCTGTTTGGCCATTAATCTAGGGGTGAAAATCTATGCCCAAACAAAACTGAGCCCTAATGGATTCCTAAAATTACTTCCATAACCAAGATGTGAGGTGAGAATCATGGTTATAAATGACCATCAAAGGAACTCCATGGAGCCAAACTATCTCTTTCAAATATAGGTGACCCAATATCTCTACTGAACTCCTCTCTTGAATAGATAGGAAGTGGGCCAACTTGGTGAGTTGGTCTATAATCACTCAGATGAAATTACTTCTTTTAGATTTATGTGGTAACCCTATCAAAAATTCCATATAAATCCCATCCCACTTCAAATCTAAAACCTCAAGGGGTTGAACTAAACCCGCTAGAGCCTAGTGATCACCCTTCACCTGATGGTATGTAAAGTATTAAGAGAAAAACTCTAAAAATCCCTTATTCATCCCTGGACACTAGAACTATCACTGAAGGTCTTGGTACATCTTCACCACACCTGGATGTACCACTTAGGATGAACTATGAAACTCCCTAAACAACTCCTCTATTAGTGAACCTGGTACCATCATCCATCCTCTGAAAAGAATGAGATACTCCCCACATTCATAAAATCCATCAGGAGCATGTCTAGTGGATATCTAAGTATGTATGGTCTTACTGTTGGTATCCCCAAGTTGTGCCTCCCTGAATCATTGTAAAATTCAGTGGATAACAACCATCAATTTCACGTATGGTGCTCTGTTCTCATCCATAAAGTATAAATGCAATGAGGAAAACTGCTCTGGTTTCTTGCTTAGAAACTATGACCAAGATCTCATGTTGAGGGAATATGTTACCATGTTCCCCTTCCTAAGAGTATAGCCACTATAGAAGTCACAATCCTATAATAACTCAAGATATTACCTCTATCTCATGTAAATATCCTTCTTAGATAAGATACACTTGAGAATCTTATGGTCATAATAGACGATAAACCACTCACCCATATGGTATTATAGCCACATATTCAGTGAAAAAACTAACACTACTACCTCAAGATCATGTGTTGATTAGTTATACTCATGTGGTCTAAACTTATGTGAACCATAGGCAATAAATTCACTCCTATGAATCCCAAAACATCCTTGAATAGTCCCTGATGGATCATAGAACACTATGTATTCAACGCCCTTTTCTAGAAATCTCATGATGGGAGTGATCATCAATCTCTACCTTAACACCTAGAAATATTTCTAACACCACTATATATACACAAAAGTATATACCTTTTAGGTCAAAGTTTTCAAGGGAGTTGATATTCTAGAGAAATAAAGTATGAATATCTGATAGTATCCTACCAACCCAAGGAATATTTGCACCTCCATCACACTCTTGGGTGGATCCCAAGATAAAACTGCCTCAACCTTTACTGAGTCCACTACTACAACATCTTCCAAGATAACATATCTTTGAATGTGTACCTCATAAAGCCAAAAAAATCACTTCAAGAGCTTCCCATAAAGATGGTTCTCTTGAAGTATATCCAGAACCATCCTCAAATGTGTCACATTCTCTTTATCAAATGCCAAGTACACTAGGATATCATTGATGTAGAATCACACAAAATGGTATAATAATTGATAAAAGATCTAGAGCTTGAGTCCAATGAACAATGTTGGGGATTTCGTCACTCCAAACGACATCACTAAATATATATAGTGACTTTAGCATAATCTAAATATCATCTTCATTATATTCGCATCCTATAATCACAGATAAAGATAGACTGATATGAGGTCAATCTTTGAGAACCATTGAACCCATATCAACCAAACAAATAGGTAACCAATCCTTGGTAGTGGATACCTATTATTTATGGTCACTTGGTTTAAGTGAACATAATCCAAAGACAACATTAAGATCCTCTCTTCCTTTTTGGTCAAAAATATTGGGGCTGCCCGGGGTGACACACTGGGTCTGAGAAATCTATTCCTCTACAAATCCTCCAACTTCACCGTCATCACACATAACTCTATAAGTTCTATATGATATAATATCATAGACATCGAGGATATACTAGGGTGCATATTGATGTATAATTTTATCTCTTAGTGGTGAGGTAAGACTGTCACATCCTCAGGTAAGACAACCTCATACTCCACCATCACTCTAGGAAAATAGAAGATCACAACATCTACTAGACTAAGGTTCATGATATCTTACTAATGTGTAATTGGATACACCCTCATATGAATGAGTTCATAATTCTCTTCCTAGTTTTCCTTTTCACCCATAAAGGAAATTTTCATCCCATCACTATAGACACACCACATCCTCCTCCTAAAATAGTCTATTTGGGAATGAATTATAGGTAACAATTACATTCATAAGATGAAGCTGTAAGGACCTTTTGATGCTACAAAGATATCCCAAAATAAAATCTTACCTCCAAGAGTTAGGTCACACCCTCATCAAAAGTGTGTGATCACTATGTCACCTCCAGTAGGAGTCTATAAGTGCATTAGTTAGGCTAAAAGTTGAATCATGATCTCTAAGTCTTAAAATAGGTAGTGGAAAGAAAGGAATGGTTCCCACATGAATCAATAAATACAGTATTTAAATTATAGAAGACAAAGATTGTGCCTTGTATCATCCACATAGCCTCTAGTTCATGATCCTAGACTGACTGCAACTACCCTTTCCACTGACCACTTGCTCCCTAAGCCTGGTAGATACCATCTAGGGGTAGTGATGGTAAAAAGTCAAAATGTATACCACCTCTAGTTACTCTTCTAGCTCCTCTTCCATGCTCAATACCCTGTGAACCTACCTTCTACTACCACTTCCTATTCCTAGGTGGACCATCCACATTCTCTCTAGAATCTGTATGATAGGTCGAATAATCCCAAAGGAGATGTCCCCTGCCATCAGAAGAGTTTCAATACCTCCCCCTATGATGACTAGATCCATCCTGAGAACCCTGAACCACAGACCCTCTATCATGTGATCACATCTTAAAATGTATCACATGTCTAGGCTCCTTTCTCTCTCATCAGGTGCCTATTGCTGAAGTCTTTTCTCCTATCTTCCCACTGCCTGCACCAACCATAAACCTTTTTTCATCCAGGAAACTCTCGACCACCAAATCTCTCTCTAGAACCCCAGTATAGATAAGAATGCATAGAGTTATCATGTTGGATTATATCTCTCTATGTAGTTCTCATCAAAGGTTTGATCCTAAAATAACTTATCAAAAATCATATTCATTGAGTACTAAGATACGTTGGTGAACCTCTACGAATACTCATATACATTCATACAACCCTTTTGAAGTTATATAAGCTCTTGGATGTGCACAACCCCTAATGAATATGATTTTTGATAAGTTATTTCAGGATCATGTTCTCAAACTCGACCATGAAAGATTCACATCATCATATGACTAAGTTATTAATCCCCACCATCGTCTATTAGATCCATAGAGAAGGCCCGCTACCAGGACCACCATATGGTCTTCACGTGTCTTAAAAAGACGACAGACTCATGTCACTACCTCAACCCAATCCTCAGCCTCCTAGGGACTAGGATCACCTTAGAACCTAATGGGTCATTGTCACTAGAACTAATGAATCATGCTTAGCCTATGGACCTAATCCACTGGTACTATTGGTACCATTTTTTCTAGACAAGTGGTGGTAATATTGGTGCACCACCTAGTGGAAACTACTTCTGAAAAGGTATCTTTATTGATTCCTCATCACTTGGGGGATCATCCTCATGATCCTTATGATTAATCCTAAATTGTAAAAGTTTTGGAGGCATCTTGAAATAGAAAATGTGTACCAAGTTCAATGATTGTATATAGAGATATAACTAAATAAGGACACGGAGACCACACAACATTACTATATGATGCATTTAAATTCTTTCCCTAAAACCAGAATCAACATGTTTTGAGTCCACAAGCGGGTTTTCAGGGTTTTGGTGAATGGATATGTCAGCCGTAACACCAACACCAGAGTTATTGGACTGAGATCCAAACTTGAGACACTTAACACTATATCTACAAATCAATCTCATAGACTCAGGTCCTAAGGTAGAACCGACTACTCTGATACCACTCTATCGCAACCTATCCCAATAAGGCTTAAACCATGACTACCTAAATCCTGCCTCCAATAGGATAATGGATGGTGAACCGTACTAAGTAGTCATATCACACACATGGGAGGCATTAACCTAATGTTCATTGACACATGCCCGTATCTCTAATACCATATAATAATAAAATGAAAACAACCGATAACCATGAAAACATACAACTAAAATCCCACCATCCAAGTATGAAAAAAGTTCAATAAAGAAAGGTCCAAATTCAATCCCACCAAAAGATACTAAAAACAAGTTTGTCTTATATAGAAAAAGTGGACTATTATAAATTAAACAACTAGAACACTCCTATGTCTATCTGAATCACTAAGCTCTGCTTGGTCATGGTCTCTATAGGTCTCCATGAAAGGGAAAATTGTCTACATAAGACATGACAGTTGTGGGAAAATCCCACTTAGGCGTGAATATAATAATACACAGTAAGAAACCTCAAAATCACTAAGAATATAACACTAAGAATAGTAGTAATCTCATCATAAGGATATGTCAACAACATACATAATAAGAATATCTAGATATACTCAGAGTAGGAACATAATATCATGGTAAGGTTACAACTATAAATCTAGCATATGATTCCTGCTCGAGGTTCAATACAACACTCATCTGGGAGAACACACTCCATGAGTTAGATATCACTAATGGTTTCCATCTGTGCTGTCATTCTAACTGAGTCTCACCATAATAAGTACACGGTGAAAGTATAAAGATACCATTACACTAATGGAGATCACACCCAAGGAAATGGGGTATACCAACAACCAAATGTGGATTAACTTGATATGTAGTGGATCTATTCCCATGTAGTGTTGGTCATGATTATTCCAAGAACCCCACCTAGGGAAAATGACGATGATAGAGGATTTCAATCTAGGCCTAACAAAAGGATTCCAACAACTCTATTTGAGAAAGAATTTCCTTAGAGGGAACCACCGTCCTATGAATAGGATGTAACTCCATACTAAACCCTCATGGAATGGATCAAGTGAGCATACCTTAATAAAAAATTTTCAAAATGAAGAGGAAAATGGATCCAACCCATCATTGAAGAAGTACACGGTGTGTCCCTTCATTACCAGGTTCTACCCATGTAACATGACCTACCCATGTCCATGTATGTTTCCATGGATTGTGTCCTTCCACACATGATGTGTTAGGCCACACGATATCTTGGGTGTGTACCCCCTGTACATGAAAATCATCCTACCATTGTGTACACATCTTGTGGCATGAACCACATAGTGTGTGACATCGTCCGAATTTAAATATTTGTACACCCTATACATGATGATCTGGTCGGAAAGCATCACACAAAATGTGAATTAAGTCACATGTTGTGTGATCCTTATCCATTCAATGAAAACCCTAACACTAAATAAAAAGGAACAACATAGTTGGTGTTCATAGGACTGTATTCCCTACAGTCTAGTTTTTCATAAAACCCATGGTATTCTTCATGAATATTACTATGTGCCTCTAATCCAATTGATTCTAATGTGAAATTAATCATTCGCTGCAAATATGGGGTTTGATAAACCTCCTTCGTTGTCTCTGGATGGATTTTGGCCATATCCAGTGGTTAAGAACCACCACTAACACGCCTCGTCTATTACGTATGCCCCAAACATGATCATAGACTCCCTATCCATCATCATTTCTTGATTCCATTATAAATCATAACAAAGATCTATATTATCAATCCATTGCACCAATAAATGGGTGTGAAATGATTGATTTCTGAGTATTCATCAAACTTCAAGGAAAAGGAGTTTCCCATAATGAATGAAGAATGGGAAACAAATGTACAAAACACAAACTTGGAAAACATACCACATCCAATGTTTGTTTTTCCCTCAATTAATTTCCATTATAATGATAAATGAAGAGATATAACATAATATTTATTAGAAATACCACAATCCTGGATAATCTATCCCACACCCACAATACGATCGATCCGTGGATCAATTCATTAGTGAAAATATTCATGTTCATCATATGTAAAATCATACAGGGATAAATCAAAATTTAAAATTGTCCTACCTCAATGTGGATTGACAATTGATTATAAAAGAATCAGTGTTGTTGTCATTGGAGAGATCCTAAAATTTTTATGGCACAATGATCCTCGATCTCGATATGATCTGATGTCGTCAAAAAATAATTATATCCTCAGACACTCCTCTTGGTCTCTAGGTTTATGTATCCAACCTTGAGATCTCCACATAATAATTTATTTATAGAGGAAAAATAGATCACTATGTCAAAATAATAAAATAAATAAATAAATAAATAAATTTATTTTATTATATATTCTCGTGAAGATATTTAACGAAACATATGATGATGAAAATGATTACATTAGGCATAGGGGAAACCCCATGATACGATCACAACAAAATCCTGATATTTTTTATTCAAGTATCTATTTAAGATTTATTCCATTTTTAGGAAAATGGTGCCTGTGTGATACTTAATATATTTAGTATATTTCTTAAATTAATTCATGGCTCTTTGGGCCTCAGAATCTCATGTTGTATCAGCACCTATCACAAAAAATAATCCATATAATATCCAAAATAAATAAAGATAAATATCAAAGTCATTATATCTTAAGTAAATTTTTTATTTTATTACTATATAGGATAAACTGATGACATAAATAATGAAAATGATGATCTAGAAATCCTATTAAGGAATAAACATGATTATGAAGTAGAAATTTTGAGTTAAAATTCATGAAAAGAAATAAAAATAAGAGGAGGTTCATATATAATAACATGGAATTAAGTAATTAAAAATGTTATATAATTATATCATAGAGTTATAGGAATTTGGAAAAAATATAAAACATGACATTATACTCTTATGTCAAGGCTCTCTTCCAAGACAACATAACATAGCATGCTATACATATCTCCCATGCACAATACGTTGTATCTAATGTGATGAAAACTTTACCCAATTCATTAGGGGGATAGATAATTTTGGAACCAATTGCCACATCATAATAAGAATATGAATATGTGTTCAATATAAGGAAATAAAATCATATATAAGGTAGAGTAATGAGAAAACCCATGTGAATGAAATAAGATACATAGTCTTGTTTCAAAGCATAAATAAAATTAAAATTATAATGAATTATAAGGAAATAAGGGATTAAATATTTTTGGATGTTTATAATTGAATAAATAATCACAGGTCATGAATATAGAATTTATTTTTAAAAAATTTATTATAATAATTGGGGAAGTATGTATATAAATGAAACAATTAAATGGTGTTTTAATAAATAATTAAAGAATATATAAAGAAGGTAAGCACATCGTGTTTTATGTAAAAGTAAAAATACACAAAAATAATTTTTACCATAAAATAGATATTATTTTGAGAAAAAATAAAAAATAAACCAATTTAAATGAATGATATATAAAATAAAAAAAGGAATATAAAATTTCCATTTAAATAGGTTTTCTTTAAACAAAAGAGTGAGAAGGGAACATTAAACTTAAGCATATCTCCAGTAGTGAAAAAAACTAAAATCATATATAATAAATATATATAAATAATATAAACTAAGTAAATATGAAAAATAGATATATTAAGAGATTTGGAGAGATAAATCATAACAAAAAAGAAACAGATGATGGTTCAGAGTTCCCTTACCTTAGGTCTTGACTCGATTCTCAAATCATCTAACTTCCTAAATAATAAAATTATGTTTATTAAATACTTTATTTAGAAACATTTCAAGTATATTTATTTTATTATTATTATTATTTTATTTTACTTTATAGTCATTTTTAAGATAATATGATAATGTTCACCATCTCGAGGATGTTTATTTCAGGGTTCCAAGGTTGTATCAGTTTATTGGTAATTATGTATATTTATTCCAAATGAATCCACATTTACAAAAGTAAAATGGTGTCAATTTTAAATCATTAAGAATTTAAAAATGATATAAATAAAAAATACTATTCAAAAATAATAATATTTCATAGAATATAAGTTTTATCACTTGAAGGGTTAGTTTATTTAAATGGATTTCCCAACCATGCTAAACACAATTTATTTTATTTAATATTTATATTTATTTTCCCATTCAAAAATATGTAATAGAGTATAATATAATTATTTTGATCATATTTAAGAATAAAATAATTATTATAAGCATCTAATAAGGAGGGGATGTAAAATGAAAATCATCATCCATGGAGGAAGTGGACTGACCATAATATGGGTAATGTTTCTATTTTAGAGTAAATAAAAAGAAGTTAGATAATGGTTATTACATTAATATAAAAAAACTTAAATAATATAATAATATTTATGTGATTATATTACATTTGGTGGAATAGATTTGGAGGATGTAAATGAGCCAGATTTAAAGGAATAGAAATGAAAAAGTGTGATTTGGGGATTCTTACCCCACTCCTTGGGTGAAATCATTTTCTAATTGGATTATGACTTCCAAGAAAAGTCCATATATGAAACCGATACCTGTACGACAAGGATAAAAAATTTTGGTAGGGGTTTTTTTAGATTTTGGATAAGCTAATAATATTAAATTATGAGGAGAATTGTGTTCGGGAAGATATGTATTTATAATTGGAAGAGAGGCATGTTTTTTATAAAAATAACCATTATCTTATTATTTTTCTCAAGACATAAAATATTGATGGGTCTTGTGACTATAAATTGTAGTTTGTGCATGTGATTCTTGTATAAAGTTTTTTATAAAATTTAATATTTAATAAATCTTGATTTTATCTTATAATATAAAATACTATATATTTTCTTATTTCATAGTATTTTTGTATCACAAAAACTTCAATTATTTCATAAAAGTTCCAAAATAACCCTAAAACAATTTCGATATGATGATTATAAAATTAAAATACATTTTATCAAAATAGTTTCCAGAATTTGAAAAATTTAATTTTTTAAATAAAAACTATATATATTTAAATATATAATTTAGTTTTGAAATGATCTAATTTAAAACCCCTATAAAATATCTCTTGATTTTATAAAATAATACTATCAGTTAGGAAAAAAATATTGTGTTTTATGAAATCATTTTATGGAAGTAATTTTTTTTAGTTTTTATATTTATAACAAAACTTATTTTATAATAATAAAATACATCTATTTTCAAAAAATAAATTTTTTGTTTAATTGTGTAAAATATTTATTTCATTATATTTAGAACTATTTTTTAATTTTATTATAATAATTCACTTAATTTTTTATATGATTTCTAAATATTGTTTTACATTTCCAATGATAATGTTAACGATCATAATTCTAATAGTCATATTTTAGATGGTCATATTAGTTTTATACTCCTTATAAATGATTTATAATTCCTTTATTCATCATTCAATGAAATTAATTTCAAGGTTATAAATTATTTATTTTTAAAATTTTGGTTACTAATGTTTTCTTTCTTTTTTTACTGAGTTGTTTGTCTGTGTAATTATTCTAGGTGATAAAAGCGATCTAAATTTTCATATTCTTTTTTTTGTTACCAAGATATATTATAGTCAATTTTATTTGTTATATTTATCCAAATAATGTAATGATTTAAATTAATATAATAAAGTAATACTGATTTTTATTATATGATGTACGTGTTTTATACTATACTATGTTAAGAAGTATGAAACTTGTTTATTTTAAAAAAAATTAATATATAAAATTCAATGTGATTAAATAAAAAATAATCAATCAATTTGAAATAAATAATCTGAATATGGAAAAAATACAATGATTGAAATTGTGTTTAAGACTCAAGATATATAGTTAGAGGTATCCCCTAGATTTGGACACTATATGATTATCCTTTAATGGATAATTAGTTTAATATCCCCATCTTAACTCTTCTTCTATCTATTTAGAGTTAATAAAATATCTTTTTATATATATATAATATAATTCTTCATTCCACTCCAAATAGATCTATTTAATTATAATTAGCATCCAAATTCCCTTAATGTTCTGCATATAAAACTAAATTAAAAAAAAACTAGTAATAAACAATTAAACTAGGTTTATACGATATTATCCATCTTTGAGCTCCGTTTCTTTAATAAAAAAATCTGTAAATTCTTAATTATGAACTGGTTTCAAAAACATCAAACTGTTTTAGGAAAATAATTTCTATGGAAACAATGAATAATAATAACTTCAACTCAATTTACATTAATTGGTAATTTTACAACCAATATCTTTAAATTTCATCAAATTATTTCTTGAATTGGACAACAATATAACTATGAACATCAAAACCTACCCAAATAACATGTCGTAATAAATTTCATGTGGCTATGAACTTCACTATTATCCTTAAATCATTCTTTCTTTAGTTTCCCAAAGCTTTAATCTTCTCTCGTGAAGTCGTCAACACATAAACCTTAGACGATCAACCTTAAATAAAAAAACACAATCAATTGAACCTTTATCATGAAACATAGACCATTAGATGATCTATATCACATGATATACTATATAATTACATTAGAATATTCAAAATATTTTGGTAAAACACTATATAATACAAAGAACTAAGGTTCATGGGAACCAACTAAGAGAACATTAAAATTATTTTAAAAGAAAACAAGACCCTAGAATTATATTATTTCCTAACTAGAAAAAATATCAGTGGATGAAATAATTTGATTATAGATCAAATAGTTATTCAGTGTGTGTCAATCAATATAATATTCATAACCTAAATCCCAATATCCAAGTGATCATTCTATTCATTTTTTCCAACCATTATTGTTTTCCTTGAGCATTTGGAAAACAACTATGGTCTCTCTATATATAAAAGTCCCGACATGTATATAAATTCATCAACCCCAGCCATATATTATCTTCATAATACAAAATATCATTAAATACATTAAATTTTGGTAATAATAAATTAATATATTTAATCAAAACATAAATATATTATATTTAACATAAATATTTAATTATTATTAAAAAAATTAAAAAATTATAAAAGTATATATATTTATTTTTAATTAATAAAATAAAGGGAAAATATTGGAAATATATAATAACATGAAATTTAAAAAATGTGTTATTTATAAATTCCACCAAACTAACATTTTTCTCTCCTGTATAAAAAATAAAATTCAATAATTAATGAAATATATGAATTTTAATGCGATGGAAAAAAATATACCTTTTTAATAAGCTGAAATTATTCATTTATGACCCATTTTCCTTCTATATTTTTGTTAAAATAAGTGTATCTAATTTTTTTTATTCCCATGAGCACTTTACCTACCTTTAAAGAAAAATATTCTCCTCAAAAACTTAAATAATTTGCGGCAAAGTTAGACACATTCTTGAAATATAACAACCTTAAAAAATATTCCTACTTTACTGGATCTTTAATTCAACTTAGATAAAAAAATTTTAATAATAATTATTTTTAATGGGTTTTTAAATACTTCATGATTAGTGGTTTATACTTATAAAATAATGACTAAAAATAATAGGATTTGTAACACCTTTAATTTTGAGTTTTTTTAGTGATGTGGATTTTTATCTTTAGTGAATTTTTGAAAATTTAATCAATGTAGAAATGTGATTGAACATTTAATATTTTAAATATGTTATGATATTGATGTAATTTGATATTTATATATTTTTAATTATATTTCTTGGATAATTAATTGGTATTAACTAATTTTTATATTTATTTCTTGATATAATGGATCAAAATTTTATTTTAGTATTAAAAGAGTTAATTTAAGGGAAATATCATTTCATTTGGGGATTATTTTAATTTAATGATATTATCAATAATTATTTAAATTTATTCTTATTAAATTAAATTTATAATTTAAATAAATGATGTTTCCTTGGGTTATGGTAGAGAGAGAGGTTTTAATTCATCTAATTAAATCAATGAAATTTTTAAGAGAGGTTACCTTGGAAATTATGAGAATTTTAATGATATAATAATTGAAAAATCATATAATTTTTTCATGGGTTATTATTATGAGGTAACATGAGAGGGTTTATAAATTGAGGGGGATGAAAATATCATTCCGTTCTTTCAACAGACCACCCATGTGCTTATGGTGGTGGTAGAATTTGGACGACGAAGTAGAAAAAAGGTGATCAAAGGTTGGGTTTTTAGATAGATAATTAAGTAATATAGAATGATACATATTAAACACACACACACACACACACACACACATATATATATATATATATTCTATTTTAAAAGTTTAAGGTATCAAAAGATGTTAAAATGATGAAATAATATTATTTTTAATGATTTTTTATATAAGTATTTGAGATGATATTTTATGTTATATGGTGTAGGTCATGAAATATTAGAACACGAGACCATCCACACACTAGAACATATCCTTCATGACTCTCATGCTCCTATATTTAATTACAAAAAAGTTTCATGAGGCCATTATAAGTGAAAAAAGGGCCATGAAACTCAATGGGTGTTGATCACTCTTGGACGAAGATTTTCATAGAGGTATTCCAATATAAAATGTTCCATGAAACATTCCTGAAAAATGGATGGTTGTGATCTATAATCATTGAAGTGATATATATATATATATTTATTTAGTGATAATAATTAATCGTTCACTATGATAGGATCATTAATTTTAAAATTTAAGAAAACATGAAATCTCAACTAAGTACGTGGATTTCATACTTTCTAAAGGAATAGATAATTAATATATACTTTATTTATTGATTTTTACAATAACATGATTTTATTACCCAAATTTAGTAAAAAATCACGTTTCTATACTTAATTGTGAATATGTAATAAACTACCTTGATAAAAAAATCCACTGTAGGGGTTGATTTTAAAAAATGGAATAAATTCAATTTATTATATATTTTCACAGTGTTAGCGTGTTTATGAAAATAATTTTAGCAAGAAATCTTTTAAAATAATCTATTGATATTCATTGGTAAAGTTGGGAAAATAGGGAGTGTATATTCAGGTGAGAAATGAACAAAAGGTGATAAATATATCCATGCCATGCTAAAGTGGTGAGTTTGGGTTAAATGTGTAAATTGGTGATGACTTGGTTTACACATAATAAATATTCCAAGAGAATAATTAATTAATATTTTGTTTCTACTCTTTTATGATTTAACGTGATTGTATTTTTCATAAATATGAATTTCTGGTGGTTTTACATAAATTGACAGTTTTCTGTTATTATAGAAATACTGAGTTTTTTGTGTTTTAAAAAAACAAGGAGTTTTTAGAATATACATATTTTGATATGAAAACCCGAGTTATTAACTATATCTAATATATGAAACTTCTTTTGTGTTGCTTTATATAAATGGAGTTTGGACATATTATTTTGGCATATTGGATTTTAGTATCACAGTTTTGAAATTCTTTTCGTAAATCAATTTTACAAATAATATCTTTTTTGTTTTATCAAAATTTTTAGCAATTAATTTGATGTATTTTCTTAGAATGGTTATATATTAGAGCCATTGGGGAAGTCCTACTAATATCTTACTCACCTCCAACTTGTGTATTTTAGTGGAAATATAGACGTGGATGTCTATGATGAAGGTAAATAAATGGTCATTTACATTATCATTGGTGATCCATAGATTAACTATAGTGATGTAGTGATAGGATTTAGAGTCAGTTTCTTAGTATCTAGTCAGATTAATTTACTTGGGTCAACATGTATTGTTGTATTTTTTCTTTGGATTTTGTAAACCTAATTTTATTTTTCCATTGTGAACACCAAGGGTTACCAATGAAATATTTTTATATATCTTATGTATCTATAATCATTTCGGGTTAATTATTAAGGGAAAATAATTCTTTAATGATTTATCTTATCACTCATTACAATTTACTAGACTCAATCTATCATGGTATGAACTTGAGTCCATGTGGTGATCTATTTTGGGTATCAAGATTTTGATCCACGAGCCAGGTCATTACAAAATCATATTACAACATGTTTTTAAGTTAGGTCTTGAAAATTTTAATAGGTGCATTGAAGAAGATTTTTTGAACTTAATATATACCTATAAGAGACATATGTATTATTTTTAGGGTGAACCTCAAGTTATAGTGAAATTTGTGTAAATAGAAGGTTGAAGATGACATTTTAGGAGATCGTTATTTGTGTTATGATAACACATGATGGGTTATAGTGGAAACTTTTCATCAATCATCGTAGAAATGGTATATTTTTGAATCACATGACTATGGATTTAAAATAAAAGGATTTTTCATATATGAAATATTTTTTTTAAGGAGTCAATGATTTTTGGTTTTCAAAAGTGGTTTTTGGAATGAACAATGTAATTTTTTGAATCATTATGAAAATCAATAAGAAATTGGGTTATATAAAATAAAAGGATAATAAAACACCTAAAAATAGTATAGAGTAGAATCATTATGTTGATGATCGCTTTCATAGATATGTGTTCTTCATTGATTAATCTATATATTATAGTATTATTCAATATACAATTATAATTTTGGATGTGATAAATGAGTGGATAATAATTCTCTTGTGTATCCTCAGTTAGTGAATCAATAGTTTTAACTATCCAATGGATTAAAAAAGATGCTAATCTAGATATGAAGAGAGAGATAGATCAATACGTAAACATTATATGGAAATAACCACCATTATTGAAAGGCGATGTTAGGATAGAAAAAGTTGTGTAGTGGTTGGAAAAATATTATTCATTTCCTTAAGTTCTAATAATCACTTAAAACATCTATAGTAAATTCCTCAGAAAAATAAAGAAAACACTTTATATCTGAGTAAGAATCATAAAGCTATTTCTAATATAGTGATTTATACAGTGTGAGATATTTTTTTTTTAATTTTATGATTATTTATATATTTTTATATTGAAGCATTCTATTCATTTATCTCTACATGTTTAGTTGATATATTTGGATTATTGTGGGTTTGATGTCATTCTCTATGAATTTATATACTCTATTCGGTGAAGGGGTTATGAAATGTTTTAGGTTTCTATCTAGATCTATAATTATAGGTAGTATGGAAGTATCATAGGTATTTCTATTACATGGAATGGAAATGTATGACTTGATTATTGATATTTATTAGATGGGTAGATTCAAGGATAAAATCAGCTTCTATAAGAAATGATACCTTTATATATACCCTTATTTAACTGACCACACTTTTAATGGAGAGTGGGATATTTAATCTAGTAAGGAATTATTAATTGAAAAAGTGGTTGGATCAATATCTTTTCAATTAGTGGGATTGGTTGTTGGATCAATATAGTATGAGAAATAATCTCTTCTTGTAGTGGTGGTGGATAAATATCTAGGTTCTTTCCCCAAGTATTTTTATGTTGTACTACCAGCACAAGACATAGAATTATCTATTAACCTAGTCCATAGAGAGATTCCCATTTCATTACCTTCACATTATAAATGTCAAGAAAAGTTAAAGGTATTAAAATTTCATCTGGATAAGCTAGAGTAGATGAGATCCAGTCAACCGGACTTTTATCTTATACCACATCCATTCAAAGTAGACAATAGTCTATTTTCAGACATAAATTATCAAAAGTTAATCTATATTAAAATAAATGATAAACAACTATTACCATAAATCAATGATCTCCTTAACTAATTGAAGGGATTTTTTTTCAAGATTAAAATTTCATCTAGGTATACAGTTAAGGTAAATAATGTTGACATTCAAAAAATGTCCTATTAGTGTTAATATGGACATTAATAGTTTTAGTTATTTTCTTTTTTGAATTAACTATACACCATTTATATTTTTTATCATTGATAAACTGGGACTTCCATAAATTTTTTGTTACTTTTATAGTAGTGTGTCCGGATGATATTGTGATATATTAAAAAATGGTATTGGATCATGGGAATAAACTAGAGATTGTTTTAGGAACCAAATATGAGGATAAAATTTATTCTATGTTCTTGAATTGTCACTTCTTGATTCATGAAGCAAAATTGCTTAGTTTCATTTTTTCTGATAAAGAGATTTCAATTAATCCTAGTAAAAACCCTATAATTTATTTGAAATATAGAGTTTTTTTATATTTAGCTAGATATTATTATAGATATATTCAATATTTTTTCATACCAGATTCTCTCTTAAAAGTATTAACTCAGAATGGAGTGTTTTTTGATTGGAATGTGAAGAGAATTTTTTTGAGTAACTAGAGAAGAAGAATTATTTCATCTCAAATTTTAATTATTATTAAATTAGTATTTTCTTATGAATTTTATTGTGATGCATCTAGTTTGGGATTATGATATTTTCTAAGATAGAAAGGAATAATTACAGCATCTAGGTATATGAAACTGACAACCCATGAAAAGAACTATCATATACATTATTTTTAGTTAATTTTTCTTTTTAAAACATTAAATACATAGAGGTAATATAAATTAAATAAAATGTTTCCAATCATATGAGTTTGAAATATATTTCTCACAACGTGCTATAAGCTAGATGTAACACATAAAGCTATCATATTTAAAAAAAATAAAACATATGTATACACTAGTAAAAGGAAATGTTATAATAAATACTTTGAGTAGGAATACTTATACCCAAGCGATGATGGAAGATAAATAGAAATATAAGTTAAAAAAATTATTGAAAGAATTTTACATGAAAAAAAGAAATGGAATAGTGTTAATTTCTCTCTAGACTTAATGTATCTTTGATTTTGATATACCATGTGGAAGAATTTTTTTTATTGGATAAATAAAGTAAGTGAATAAGGTTTACCAATATGGAAATAAGATGAAATTTCTATGTATTTTTTGATTATGTTATCGTGATAACTATAGAAACACAATAGTGTTTGGGTAGTGGTCGATCAACTTATGCAATAATACACTTCATTTACTTATTAATAAATAATTCCTATTTATTAACTCAATAAACTTAACAAGAAAGAATCAAATAGTCTTCTTGGGGTTCAAATGTTCATTTTATCAGATAAGGATCAAAAGTTTACATTTTTATTATTATAAGGGACTATATAAAGTTATATGGAAACAATTATCATTGAGTAAAACTTATATATCTTAGATAATAGATAGAAAAATAATGTTATTAATATCATGGTGGATATTATTTGAGCTTGTTTACCCAACTTGAGGATATATTTGTATTGTTAGTTACCAATTATGGAGATTTTCAATAAAAATGTTTATTAAAAAAAATCCTTATAGAATCATCTGAATAATTATATATATAACCACGTCAACCACTATTATGTTAGGATGATATCAGTGAGATAACTATTATAAAACCTAGTTTTATATAATAAATAAAAAAAATTAATTAAGTAAATTTGAAAGTGTATGATTTCATCCCAAATTAGACAAAACTCATAAACCAATCCATGATGATGTCCTTTAAAGTTATATGTTGTTGATCATGTGTTTTTTCTTTTTCCAATGGGGTTGAGACCTATAAAGTTATAAAATCAAGGAAAACTAATTCCATGGTATGTGGGGCATTTTGATATTATGGAGTGGGAGTGTGAAGTGTCTTATTGTTTGGAATTACCACAATGTTACATCAAAATTCATAATGTTTCCTGTATTCCTCAATTGAAGTAGTATTTTATTTAGGAGTCTCATGTCCTTGATCGGGTAGTGGACGAGATATAATTTGATATGAAATATATTGAAATACATATTTAAATTGTGTATTTAGTAGAAAATATTCTTAGGGGATATAGTTAGTAGAGTATTGTGTTATGAGATCCTATCAAATTTCAATTTATAAACAATAAAAATAAAATATTTTAGATAACTATTTAGATCATATCATATGGATGAAATGGTATCTTATTAAAATGTTTTTCTTTTTATTATGTTTTTTAGTTTTTAAATATATTGAATTAAAGTAAAAAATGGGATGAGTGATGATCAAGTGAGAAATTTAACACCAAGAACATCAAACTCATTCCCTACTCCTCCCATTTACATCCCCCACCCATACCTTTTCAAAATCACATCCTCTTCATCATAGTAAGATAAAATGAACATCATAGAAATCAATCCCTTTACCTCCCCATTTCATGTACATAACCCACCATGAATCACATATCATCCCCAATGCAATCACTCTGTCCTCAATCCATGATAGCTGATGCGTCACAAATTTGAGATTGTATAATCCACACAGATATATATATACAATACGGCCTCAATCCATTATTTCGCATACATAAATGACACAAAATTAATATATTAAAACCCATGTTTTTCCAACCATAAAACCTAATAACAACCCATTAACTCAAAAAAAGATAAAAAAGTATCAAAATTCCATTAAGGAATGGAAAAAAATCAAACCACCACTATATAAAAAAAAATATAATTGTAATATGATATGATCAATAAAAATTTAAATCCAAATCATTGAAAAAATTATTGATATTTATCATATTTTATTCATAACTATTTATTCTAAATCAACTAAATCCATTATACCTATAATTTTAGTTAAAATATGTCATAAAAAATCATGTTACTTAATAGATTTATTATGATTACCACTTATTTCTAATCCACTTAATTTATATTTAACACCATTAAAAATCTAAGAAACTTAAAAATAAAGACTTTTTTCCCAACTTATTTTCATTTACACACAAAAAAATCTCATAAACCCACCATAAAAATAATTAAATAAATAGATTAATGGATAATATCATAGTACAAACCCTCACTTCATCACCTTCTCTAGTCCACACCACCTAAATTTCATAAGCTCTATATTCCTATATTACACCCATACAATGAATCTAAACATGTCCCATTTTATCTTTTAAATAAGGAAATATATGAAAGAACAACCCACAATATCACCATCTAACTAAAATTATTTTTGGATACAAATCTAAAGAAATAAATGAGATACTAACTCCTATTATTTTGAAATGACATAATATCCCCTAGCTAGACCATCCTAATGAAACATAAAAAACAAGGATAGATTAACAACACTAAAATATCTAAACATTACCTAAATAAAAACCACTATTGAGATCACAACTAGGAAATAACACCTCTTGATAACAATGAATACCCCTCAACCCAAATATTTCAGGTCTTACACCAATTTTAATTTTTCAAACTCATTAATAAAAAAATGAAACATACCTTTTCAGTTATTATTTTAATCCTATTTACATATTAACTCTTATTCAAGGAAGGAAATATAGTATATTTTGAACATCCATTGAAATAACAAGTTTTCCACAACCTTTTCATCCAAAAAAGTACCATCCTAACAAAGATTACACTTACCATAATAAGGATAAATAGTAAAAAATATATAATCAAAGATAAACAATTCAATAAAAATGATAAATTTTTATATTAAATTTTTTAGCCTCCTTATTTTTTTACCATCATGAAGTAATTATCTAATTATGAAGGTAATAAAACAACTATTAGAAACCATAGAAAACATGAGGAAAATAGAGAATAATGGAATATTCCAATCCAAAAACATTAATCCAATTTTTATTTTTATTTATACATATAATCTCAAACCCAAAAAAAATAATGAAACCATGAAAAACCAAGAAGTATTAAACAATCAATATGGAATGGGGATTAAAAGTAAGATCATTATCAGAAATCACAACATGTCAATCAAGTGTTTCATTATAGGTAATAGAATTTTTTTTACAAATTACCTACCGTAATAAATCCCACATAATAACTCATCAATAGAATAAGACAAAATACAAATGATAATAAAATATCAAAAACCTTTACTCTAACCTATAACACATCACTTTCTATCAAATACATCAGTCACTTACCATAAAACCCATCATAATTTCTGCCAAAACCAACAAAAAATGTAGAAAATGATGAAAAAATAAGAGGGGATAGGATCACCTCATATCAAGGAAGAATGAGTTATAAAAATACAAGGCATAAGGTTTAGCTTCAAGTATCAAAAACAGCCATGAGGAACACCCTAGATCGTAAATGGTTATAGATAGGTCAAAGAAATAGAGTGGAACATGATAGGGGAAACTTGAATTTATAAAAAACTAGAAAACATAACCATTGAGGTGTAATGATAAAGATCTTAACGAAATTGAATTGAGTCAAATCAAACTTCTTAAATAATTCCCTGATCCACCTTATCTACCCATTGAACCTTACAGTTAAACTTCTTTAAAACTAATATAATTAGTAATGGCCATCGTGTGACAAATGTTATCTTGTCATAACACTTGAAATATCTATTATCACAATGTGATCTTAAATATTCTCCCCTCAAAACCAATTCCCCATACATAAGATTACAGGGAAACAAATGGTACCATGATGCAATAGACCTCAAATAGGAAGAACCAAGGCATTCATCACTCATGAATCTATGAAGCATCAATATTTTTCAAATCATAATTTTCCACATCAATTATTAACCCAAGGTAATTTACAAAACATTATCTAAGATTACCTCTTACTTAATATTAACCCAAAAAACTCATCGAGACCCACCGTGTCGCAACACATGGCACCACACCGTGACATATTTCCCCCATATGGATAGAATGGAACCCAATTACAATGGTGTTTTTTCTACACCAAAAAGAAACTACTCACACAAAAACTAATCCATTCATGGTGTAATACATCAGAAAATACTAATCATTATCATTTAGGAAAATGATCATGGTGAAACTCTAATGGTTCACAGTGAAACTAATACAAACCACCAAAATATCATCTAATACTATAATCCTCTACAAATATCCTCAATATTCATTAAAATAACTCCAAAACATGAATGATAAAAAATAAAAGTATTGAAAGATTGTGTTCCTTACATTATGAAGCTTTCAAATTATTCTCATCATCAAAAATTAAAATCAAACATAGATATAAATATAGAAGCCTATCCACATAGTAGTGGTACCACTCAAACATGATAGACTCACTACCAAAATTAAAATGGAAAGGTTTGATCCCAAAAAAACTCTTTGATAGAAATAAGAATATGAAAAAACTCCCAACCATGGGAGATATTTCTCAATTAAGAAAATAACCATTTGGAGAAACCAACCATAGAACCAACCACCTCGACACACAACTGAATCCTCATTAAATACTCATTTCACCTAAAAATGTTCCAAAATAGATACCCTTTTTTAAAAAACTCCCCAATAAATTTAAAACATTTTTAAAAAAAATGTCAAAATATTGGAAAATAAAAAAAATTCAATCTAATTTTTAAATCTTAATCATCACACACCTCAAAAATGGAATCAAAATCCACCATATAGGTTTTACTTAAAGAAGTAATATTTTTATCCTAGGAAATTTGTAACTTCATTAGCTAGAATCGACTATCTATGAAATATTTAGATGCACATTGGACCAGAGAAAATTCATAAAAATGATGATCTAAAAAATTACAATGTAAATAGATCCCCTCACCCATCAAAAGTAATGTTAAAGTACTCAAACCAATAGATAATAATCATTCCCAAACCTTATAAGACTTCCAAAATATTTAATTTTTAGAACCATAATACCCAAAACTCAAATTATTTATCCCAGCATTCTCAACCAACCGAGAGGGCGTATCATCATAATATCCCATAATGGATAAAGAATTCTCCTCAATCCCTACCTGATACCTGAACTCTATCAAAGACTCCAAAAAAAATAAATAATGGATCACTGAATCTTTATCCTTAAATATGACTCATTTTTTTTGGAGTTCTCATCTTCATAGTCCATATAATGTAGAAACTGACTAATAAAATCCACTAAGTTATTACCAAATCTATTAATCATACCTTCCCCATTTTGGATCTCATTAAACATTATCATAAAACCATTTATATTACCCTAAGAAATAAAATCCTTCCTATATAATTTAAGAAATTCCTCCCATGACAACTGTTTTGGGTTTTTGTTATTCATACTCCACCATCATCGAGTCACATTCCAAAATAATAAAGTTGTCAATGAAATTTTTATTCTTTTAGGAGTATTATGTTACTCAAAAGAAACTGTAATCACTCGTAATAATTCCCCATACACATGGATATATTCTTTATAGATGAACATTAACATGTCTTGTTACTAAAATTTCAAGAAAATTCTATCGCAAGATTACCCTTTCATCTTCTAATGCCCAATATCTAACTGGTGTTTCACCAACATGTCTTCTAAACAACATCAAACAACAGTAGCCAACAAGCATATACCCAATCGGCAAAGGCTCCTTCTTGACATCCAAAAGACCCAGGATCAAATATGATCAGAGAAGAAATTCTCAAGTTATTGTAGTAGCACTACAGTAGGTACTATACTAATACTATAGTAGTAATGAATTTGTAGCAGTGGTGGTACTGTAACGGGGAATATAAGAGCCTGGGTACTGTAGTAGTACTATTCAATGAAGGGTTCTTTGGGGTAAAAAATTATCTTTAAATCCTTTTATTTAGGACACTTGGCCTTAGGCCTTCATGCTATGTATTGGGTCTCCCTCTACCTAGACAAAAAGAGGTCTTTTATTTAATAATAAAATAAGGATTCGACCCTAACCATTAAAAACATCAAATAATAGTAAAAATTTAAATGAACCCTAAAAATCACATTAAAATTAGAAACATCTCACAGGAAATACATCAACCTATATATTACACTTTTCAACTAGCTTATACATAGAACACTTCCTTTTACTGAACATCTATATAATCACTTCCCACATATTTGATCAAAAATCTAGTTACCAAAAGAAAGAATGTTCTGAAAATATTTTTCCTACATTTATCACCCAACAAACATATAAATATTTGAGAAAGAAATGTTATCATAAATACCATAAAAATAGAAATATTTCACTTCAAATAAATTTTATCATAAAAGTATAAAAATTATATCCATTTATTATCATTACTCAAAAATTTCATATTAGACAAGTTTTATAATGGAAGCATATGAACCAATGAAATAAGTGATCAAAAAAATATATCAACAATTTAAGGAAACACTCATAAATCTTCAAATCATTAAAATAATACTATATTTCCTAAATTTACATTCTATATAAATATTCATAGTACATACTTTAAATAAAATTACTTAAACAAGATTTTAGATTGTGAAATGAAAAAATTCAAATGCTTAATTCTAATGCTTATTTCTTAACATACTCAAACTAACATTATATAAACATATTATATAAAAATAAATATGGTTTAAAATTATTAAATGCTTATATTATTTTAATTTAATATTTTAGTTTCAATATTATCAACAAAAACATGCTTGAGTAAATATATATAATTTATTCATAATAAAAAGAGGAATTATATGACATATTATTCACATTCTATCATGATTTAATAACAATTTATGAAATACATCCCCACAACTTTAAAAATGTTTTCCATAATATGCAGTCAATATTTTTCCATTTAATTTCACTTGATTATATAAAAAAGCATCTATTTTATTTTTAGAATTACCATCAATATTTTAAAATTAAGTACATAACATGATAATCTAATAAAAAAATTCAGAACTATTAAAATATGATGCTAAAAAACACCTCTATAGATCAACATGAATTTTATTATTAAGTTAACACTTAATTCCTAAGTCTTCTATAAGGTTTCCATTACATAAATAAATTTCTCCAAACCAGATTTAATAAAAATTTTAAATATCGTGGAAGTGTATATGTTACATATTTTAACAAGGAAATAAAAAATTAATTAAGTATAGAATGAAAGAAAAAATATAATAGTTATAAATGATGTAACTAATAAATCACCAATAATAATGAGGATTCATTTTAGATCATCTATTCTAGTTAACATAATTGTAATTTATGTTAAGTCAATGTAATCATTTTATAATGTTCACTGTAATTTATCAAAAATAATAGTACACATAATAATATAAATATAAAAAATCCACAATAATAATATTGATATAACTAACGATAATTATGCATGAACCCCTTGGGATTCATTCCTTTCAATTTTTATAATTTTCCCTAAAATTATTTAGTTACATACCATGATCCTTGTGACAAATCATAGGGGTTATCGATCATTTGATTCTTAGAATATATATTTTTCCTACATAAAATTACTAGTTTGAGTAACTTTATTTCCCTACCAAATCAATACAATAATCACCTCATACTAACTCTGAACTACATTCTAAATCTCATCCAAAATATATGATACCACTCTAACATAATCTTTCCCTATTGAATCCCCCCTCAGGACAACCATAAAGACAAGAGTGTCCCTCGAAGCCTACCTCTAATAGGTCACTTGTTAGAGATTGGAGTTGAAGGTACAAAACATAATAATATGAAGAATTACCCTAATAAAACCTAGTAAAATTTAAATGAAACCACCAAAAAACTATATAGAGTCTCATTATATGAAAAATCTCCAAAACCTAAATTTTACCTATATGTTAAAGTATATAAAAATTGTAAAATAACATAAAAGAGTAAACTGTTTTTACTTAATATTATCCACTATAATTCACTTAAGGAACTTCAATAATAGCTCTGATCTATTTTACATTATATTAAAAAAACAACTTAGAAAACTATAAATGGGTATGAAATTAGTGGTACTCATTAGTATCATCTATCTAAATAGATAAAAATACATGTAATATAAATAAGTAAGAGTATTACAATGTAGTATCAATAAAAAATATAATGCATAAATAGAAATGGGATAAGTATAAGAAATATAAATCACCAAAACTCTACATTCCACCTCAAACTACTAAAACTTCCTCCATTTCCTAGATCACCTTCAACCACTTTTCCTAATCAAGCATCCAAGATAACCTCTATTATAAAAAATCCTTATAAATACCACAAATAGTAAACAATATGAGAGAAATATTATCATCACCATAAAAAAAACCTAATCCAATAAAATAGAAAATAACCTATAAATTTATTACCAGTATTACCCAATAGTTCGAAGGCCACTTCAATTCAAAAATGGATAACAAGTCACAATAGGAAAACCCCTCACAAACTGATCAAGAATAAATGATTTGATGTAAAAAATTAAACCACAATAACAAAAACCACTTCACGCCTCAAAAAAACTAATGCACCACACCATTTTATTTCAACCACACCCTCAAAGACATTACCACATATCACACCTCCATATATCCACATCCATATATCGGTAGTAAAACATAAACATGCCCCACCAATATTTTTCCCTTTAATAGCGTGAAAAAGGGATTTAACAAAGATAAAAAGCATTGTTGTCCTAAGAAGTATTAGAGGGAGGGCTTTATCAGTGCTAAAAAAGCACTGATAAAGCCCCACTTTTGTCTGAACTAGAAATAGCACTGATAAAGGACCATCTGCTGCAGTGTGGTATTTGAATAACTACACACTACAAAAAATACACCTATAACCTATATGAAAATACACCTGTATGAACATACTTAATTTAATTTAAATAAATTTTACATCACAAATAAAAAAACTACTATATAAATTTCAAAAAATGTTTTTTATAATTACCTTTGCAACTACTATCCAAAAATATTTAAAAACATGAATATTTCATCGTCTTTGGCACTCGTTAACCCCTCTCAAGGAAGCCCAACCATGATATAAGTTTTTGAAAAAACCACCCCAAACATAGAAAAATAATTCACCTATATAAGAAACAAATATTTTGTTAGTAATACTGTAAAGAAATAAATTTAACTTAAATATGAAATAATATATTAATAAATATAAATTTTAAATAAAATGACACACTTAGAGTCATACCAGTCACACCTTGTTTTGGATTGAGGTGGGGTGGATTTATACTCATCAAAAATGACTTATGGATATTTTTCCTCAAGTATCAAAAAAAAATCAAATATTTTATCTCATATTTTCGGTATGTCACTTCTGTTTTTACCAAAATGGCATTTTAAAATGAAAACACATACTTTGAGTCATGTCAGTCACATCTTGTGTTAGTTTGACATGAGAATAATTTTTAGACATAAAAAATGACTTATTAATTTTTTCCCTAATGTATCAATATAATATGAGTGCATTTTATTGGTTTTTAGTGGCTGTCCCACATTTTGAACTAAATGTAAATTTTAGAATGATAACGGGCACTTTGAGTCATACCGAGCACACCATGTATAAGATTTATTTTTGTATGATTTCTAAATATCACAAATGACTCATAGATCATTTTATTATATTATAAAATCAATATTAATGTCTTTTCTTTGTTTTCTATATGTCACTTGTGTTTTTAACTAAAATGTGAATTTTAAATAAAAAGACACACTTAGAGTCATAATGATCAGACCGTGTATAATATTTAGGTGAGGGTTATTCTTACACATCAAATATTTCATACATATTGTTTTAATAAAGTATCAAAATAATATGAATGTGTTTTCTTGATTTTCAGTTTGTCACTTATTAATTTCAATAAAATGTCATTTTAAATTTAAAACATGAACTTTGGGTTATACTGGTCACATAATGTGTCATTTTGATGTGATAATAATTCTTATAAATAAAAAACGAATTTTCAATCTTTTTACTAAATTCTCAAGACAAAAAAAGAATGTTTTATCAGTTTTCAGGGAATGAAACATGTTTTGAACTAAAATGTCAATTTTAAACTGATAACGAACCCTTTGAATCATAATGGGAACACAATGTATCAGATTTATGTGAGACTAATTCCTACACATAAAAAATGGTTTATGGATCATTTTCATAATGTATCAAAACAAACCATATATGTTTTCTCACTCTATATTTTTTCACTTTTACTTTTTATTAAAATTAAATCTAGTTTTAAATAAAAAACACACTTGGAGTCATATTGGTCACACTATGTATCGTATTGAGGTGTGGTTGATTACTATACATACAAAATGACATATTGATCATTTTTTTGTATCATAAAAAAATCCAAAAGTATTTTATATGTTTTCAATATATTAATTATTATTTTTATTAAAATTATTGTCGAATTTCAATAAAAATAGACACTTTGAGTCCTACCAATCACATCATGCATCAGATTAAGGTTTGATTGATTTCTACACATAAAAAATGACATATAAATCATTTTCCTAAAATATAAAAAAACCTGAATTCATTTTCTCAACTTTTAGTATGTCACATGTTCTTTTTAATAAAATTAATACCAATTTTAAATGAAAATATACACTTTGATTCATAACAGTCACACTGTACGTAAGATTGAGGAGAGGATAAAATATACCCCTAAAAAATGACTCCTGTATTATATTCCAAAATTATATAAATATATAAAAAAATTATTCTCATCTTTGAGTATGTCACTTTTTTTTACTAAAATGTCATTTCAAACTAGAAACACACATTTTGAGTCATACTGATCACATCATGTGTCAGTTTAACGTGAGAATGTTCCATACATGTTGGAAACGAATTATGAACCTTTTTCCTAAATCATCAAGACAAAAAAAAATTTCTTGGTTTTTAGTGACTGACACATGGTTAGAACTAAAATGTCAATTTTAAACGGGTAATAAACACTTTGAGTCATACCAGGAACAAAAAGTGCTGGATTAAGTTAAAACAAATTACTACATGTCAAAAATGACTTATGGATAATAATTTAATGTATAAAAACAATATGAATGTGTTTTATTGGTTTTGAGTATTTCACTTGTACTTTATACTAAAATAAGTATCAATTTTAAATAAAAATTTACACTTTGAGTCATACCAGTCACATCATGCATCAGATTGAGATGAGGTTGATTGTTACACATAAAAAATGACTTATGATTAATTTCCATAAATTGTGAAAACAATATGAATGGTTTTTCTCTATTTTCAATTTGTAACTTGTTCTTTTTACTGGAATTAATGTAAATTTTAAATAAAAAGACACACTTGGAGTCATATTGATCACACCATGAGTTAGATTGAGGTACAAGTGATTTCTAAGTATAAAAAATGAATCATGGATCATTTTACTGAAGTATCAAAATATTAAGAATTGATTTTATTGGTTTTAATTTTGTCAAATTTTCTTTTTACTAAAATTAGTGTCAATTTTAAATAAAAAGAAACACTTGTTGACATAAAGATCATACCGTGCATTGGACTGATGAGAAGTTGATTATTACATGTAAAAAATGATTTATGGATTGTTTTCATAATGTATTGATAAAATATTAATGAGTTTTCTTGATTTTTAGTATTTTATGTGTGTTTTTAACTAAAATGTAAGTTATAAACTAAAAACATATAGTCCGAGTCTTACTGATTGTAACAAAATGAACATTCATGAATAAAATTCCCTTTCTTTTATTTAATTAAATGTATTATGGATATAGAAAACACAAACATTTTTTTACCCAATTAGGTTGAAATGACCATTAAGTATCATTACCGTTGATTATATAGTCATTGAACAGTTATCACATGATTGATATAAAATTAAGGTTTTTTAAAAGAATCATTTTGACATAGACAAAGGAGAGGATAACCTCATCTTGTATACTAAAGCCGTAAATAGCTCATTTTTTGGAGCTTGGAAATGAGGTAGCATAACTGGGCTTTTCTCTTGACCAAGCCCAATCGAAGCTTCAATACATTAATATTTAACAGGATTAGCTACGAGAGAAGTGGAAGTTAATAGAGATTACTGAACGAGTGATGTCATCCGAGCTTCCCAAGAGTCTGTCACCATCGCACACCTTACCCTTAGGTCTTATGCGGGTGTTATAAGGGGTTATGTAAAAAGTCATTAGTTAATTTTTTGTGTAATACCTTTTATAAAAAATTGTCTTATTCCCCAAATTCCTGTATGAGTATAGTTTTTCTTAAAAATATAATGAATTAGATAAATAGTGTTTCGGGTAAAATGGTACTTTTAAGAAAATATATAAATTATTATTTTAAACTGAGGTTTTATTATTTTTGTTATTATAAAAGTTTTATAAGAAAACTCCTTTTAATTATAAGTAGTGATTATATTCTCTATTGTTTTTACTCTATAAATTATTAAGTATTCAGTTTCAAAAGAATTATATTTTCATACGATAAAATTGAAATTGTATTTTTAATTAAAGAATTTATTTTTATGAATTAATTAATTTTTGTAATAAATATTATTTTAATAAAATATTATTATTATATTTTTTAAATATAAATGATCATATATTTTTTATGAAGTCAAATGTAATTTTTATTAATGTTTGAAACTGTTTTTGTCAAAACCAATCAATTTTCAATAAATAAAAGTTTTTATTTTAAAAGTGAAAATTCAATTATTTAGAAAATTAATTAGACAATAGTAATATTATATTTGGAATTTGGACATCAAAAATATATAATAGTGAATTTTTTATAATTTTTTGAGATTGTCGAATTTTTGGGTAAAAATTAAATACTGTTTAAATATATAATGTGTCTTATGAGGTAATAATGACCCAATAGTGATGTAATAAAATACTATAAGAGGTATATTCGGCCAATATATGTTTTAAATTTAAAATAATGTGATTTTATATTTTTTTGATTAATTTTTTGATGCCTTAGTAGACCCTCCAAGACTTATAAAGTATTTTAACATTTTAAAATGATTTCCTTGAGAGCATGACTCACCTCCATATAAGAAAGTCTAATATTTTAATAAGTTAAGCCATTGGACATATAAGAAATTTTTTTTCACTCCACTTTGAAAAAAAAACATTGGTAAAAACCATGGGATGGTTTTTGGTTTTGAATATTTACTTATATAGATTCGAAAACCTATGTTTGTGAAATATTAATGTATTCCCCTCTACTTTCCTATATAAACCACCCATGTTACCACTTATATTCACTAAAAATACTTGTATCACGTCCCAACTCTTACCTAATCTCTCTATGATCCTCACAAGGCACCCCAAGATCTCAACAAGCCCCTCCTCTAGCTCTTGAGGTCATACACTCAAGTAAAGGATTTCTTGCTTTCTCATTTTGTCCAAGTTTCTTTATGTTGTTATACCATTTTATTTTCAATTAAGAATGTTAGTATATGATTTCTAACCTCCCAAATGATTCAATAATTATTTTTTAATTATTATATACTTCTTTATATCTCATTAATCGCTCTCATGTACACCCGTTACCGTGTAGAAAGTTCTTAAGAGTTATTCCATTTCTCCTCTTTCTTCAGGTTTATTTATTATGTTACGCCTTCTATTTCTGAATTAAATGTTTTAGGACATGTATGTATATAAAACTTTATTTTAAATTTCCTATAAACATGATTATATACCACTTTCTCTCTCATCAATAATTTTTATGAATTTTTATGTCACGTCGTTAGGCAGTTGGATTTGCACTACGTTTTTCCAATCCAAAATCATCGTTTAGTGAATTCCATACCCATTTCACTATTAAGGGTATTCAAATATATGCACATATAAATATTTAATGGTACTTACATGTATTTATTACAATTTACTTAATCTTTGACTAACTTATTATGTTGAATGATTCCATGTTATATGATCCATGTGGCACACTTATGCATGAAATGAAATGTTTGTGAAGGGTTCTCCCTGATTGCACTCTAATGTATCGGGTAATGTTTAGTATCATGATGCACCATGTACAATGAGGTTTTAATCATGATAATTCAAGTTAAATCAGGGTTTACTCATTATAATTTAAGTGCAATGAGGGTTTACTCATGCTAATCCATGTGCAATGAGCCTTAGCTCATGCTAATATCATGTTGTATGTTGTTTCCACATTTCCATGTTATGATAATCATGCTATATCATGTCTTTATGTTCATGTTTCTCTTTTTCTCCATTTATATAATTATTTCCTAAAAATATTGTATTATTCATGTTATTCCTTGTTTACTCTGTTACTAGGCTCTATAGCTCATCCTTTTTTATGTATGTCCCCAAGTTATACTATGCAATTCTAAGTACAAAGGAATGTTGTGGTCATGTAAAAGAAGTTTTCAATAAAGATGTTGTATTTTATGTCTTAAGTTATCAAGTAATTTCCTTAATTTCGTAAGAAAGTAGACCTATGTATCCTTAGAGTTGTATTAAGTGGAAGTTTATGTAATAAAGCATGTTTAAATGTGAAATAAAGAGAATGATTGTTATACTCATAACAATGTGTATCAGATTGAGGTGAAGCTGATTGAGTACATGATATGTGTTTTTCTTTCAACTATCTATTAAAATCCAAAAAATAGATTACATGCTCCATTTTGATGGATGAGGAAACCCCATACTGGATTAAACACTTCTTTTTTAGGTATCATGGGGTGTCCCATTACATTATAAAGGAACTTATTATTTCTCTTCAATCATATTTAAAATAGTTTAATGAATAAAATTACTTCCCAAAAGCTCTATGGAAACAGATAAATAATTATTAAATAAAAATGATAAGGAAATTAACCTAGAAATAGTAGATAAAATGATTAAAATAATAATAAAATAAGTATTATGAATTCACCTTTTCATGATGGTTGTATTCATTCTTGACCCATTTCCTTATTTTCATTATTTGAGTTACAATGTTGATGTCAAATCCTTCACAAGCATGAGAAACTTCGAAAAAACCACCCCAAACCAAGAAAAAGAATCCACCTATATAAGAAAATAATTCTTAAGATTTAATACTATAAAGAAATAAATTAAACATAAATATGAAACGATAAATTTATAACATGTTAATTTTAAATTAAAACCATACAATTTGAGTCATAATGACACTGTGTTTCAGATTGAGTGCATGATCATCGTACAAGAGTGAATTGTACTTGTTGAATAAATCATTTTTATATGATCTCTATGAAAATTAAAAAAATAAGTGTCATATTGAAATGAAGAGTAAATTAACTAAAAAAATCACATAAATTGATGAGACAATTAACTAAATAAGGAGTAGAAATTCACATATTCATGACATATGTGTACATTCTAAAACCAACTATGTTGCACATTCATTTATAATCAAATCTATTTCATCTTATGAATAAGAAATTTTTTGACTGTCATGGTGGTACTAAAAAAATATAGATACACAAAGGATTAATAAATATTTTAAATAAAATAGTAATTATCTTCAAAAATACATAAGTTGGGATACTAGTTTGTTGATGGTATATAATATATCTCATAAATTTCAAAACATAATATCCGCAATGTATTTCATTTGTTAGTTCAGACACTACAGAAACATTGAGAAAAATAAGTAATTTGTTTTGATATGTGATTTTGTAATGAAATACTATTATATATAAATGCATACTTATCTACTTATATAAGTCGATAAGATCTTATGCACATAGATTGGCCTCATGCCATGATTTTGACAACATTTAAACACTTCCCTATCATTACATAATTCTCATTAAAACATAATATAAAATATATAACACAAATTTTAGTTCTAAATCATTGGATATAGGGTGTTACAAATTAAAAAATGTCATCATGTGTGTTTTGTTTGTTGGGTGTCCATGTAGTGAATCCCAGAAATTAATTTTTGGAGTATCCAAATTGACCGTAATGAGTACCCAATGTTTCCAAAAAAACAAAAAGGAATAAGTAATAAAAATAATGAAAATTTATTTGATATGAATAAATTATAGTGTTTTACCCCTACATCATTGGTATTAAGAAGATTATTTCATCTGTAAATTTTCTATTAAAGGATATTTCCATTTTTACCACTATTTCATCATTTTTATATTCCATTTTGGCTTGGTCTGTAGAAGTGATGTGAGATATTTATGTTCATGGTGTAATGCATTCAATTGGTATTCATATTAATGTCTTCAAAAAATATGAATTGTATTTATTCATAATTTACTTAGTAGATCTGATATTAGAAAAACAAATCCTGAAAAAAACATCATGTGTAAATTTACAACTGAGACTCATATCCATTCTTACTTGTTGATTTTATTTACTTTCTCAAGAGAAATGAATTTTTTAATGGACTCTCCATACAGTTGTTCTAAAAAATAAACTATTTGATTAATACCACTTTGTAACATTTTATCTTCATGATCCTTTAGTGTTAGAAAATGTGGATATTGTATAGGTGGAGTAAAGATGATTTGTGAAGATATTTATGATTAGTCAGTTGATCCTTTAGATCATTTTTATTCAACCTTTTGTTTCACCCTTCCATTTTACGATCTCTAATAAAATTCATCAGATTAGACCTTTTTTAATTAATTTTAAAACATTTAGCATGAAAAATAAATTGGAAATCAATACCTCCCCATCTATATGTTTTTAGAAGATTTGGAATCCATGATTTGAATGTTCCATTAGCTTGCTCAGCCATAGGAATATCCATTTCATCAAGTGGAATAGGTAGCTCGACACTCTGCTCATGAGAAACAATAATCCCTACTATCACATGAATTGTTGGAATTGTTTTGTTGTGTAGAGTGTATTTATGAATGTTAAACACAAAAAACTTACAACAAGGTGGTGGGTGGGTGTTGATAGATATAAATCACAATCATTTTTCCATGTAGAATATCAGTATAGGAAATGTATCTGTATCTTCCTGATTCACATTTCACAAAAAAATATGATAATATTGATAACCTCATATAAGATAGCTCTTCAATAGGAATGACCCACCTCAAAGATGGAGAGGGTTGGGGGTAGGGGATATTCATACAATGGTTATTCTTGAGTTTTTTCTTCTCTTTAATTATCTCCCATAACATTTTCTAGAAACTCAAATTATCAATGAAAATTTTCTTTATGGTTATTTAGTCATGACATCATATCTTCCATTTTTTATCCTTATCCAATTTTCTTTTCTTTTCTCAAAATTTGGTCAAGGTGCCACCCCATAACCCACACCTTCGAAGCAACCATATTATTTTAGCCTCTTCAAGGCCTTTAAGAGTAGGTGTTCATTTTGTAAAACTATTGATGATTCCTATGTCTATGTCAAATAGAAAATATTGGAAAATAATTAATAATTATTATGTAATAGTGATTTAAATAATAATAATAATTATTTTATACTTACACATGATTCCCACACTTTTTTGTGTTTTCATCTATAAGTATCCCTTCTTTATTTACATGTTACTCCTTCTATAACACATGATGTGGGATGGAAGTGGCTTCTTCTTTGGATTCATAAATCTAAATATAAATATATGATCATAATTATTTTTTTTTTCATGTCACATAAAAGTATTAATGTAGATTTAAAATACATACCGATTTTTTTATCTAGTGAAGCATACCCCATCCCTACATTTCTATAGGGGTACATCAGTTTTTTACCCATTACTTATTTTTTATCACTTGGTTTATATTTCATATATTTAAAATTCTTAATCAATGTGATTAATACACATATTTTTAAATAATGTATTATCAGCCACAATATACCTAAAAATATATCTTCTAATTATGGATAGTAAACACATACCACACTACTTGGCTTATCAGGTATGCATACATATGCCATGGGTGTGGGTTTAATTTACATTCAACATATTTTAGATATAATTTTATTAGAATTATGTGAAAGACTTTATGATCATTTCAAAAAATAATTAATACAAATTTCTTGTGGGATTAATCAACTATAAATGCACTTTTCAAGGGATAATAAAGAGTAAGTCATGTTTTAATTATTTTACTTTTTAGTAAAATAAATAAAGGATATCATAATGTTACCCTAATATCTTCCCAAATCATTGTCATAAGCATGGGAACAACATGGTTCCATGAATCTACATCAATTGGAATGCACTATTGAGTGATGATCCTAATTAAAATACTAAAAATGGTCTTATTGGGGATAACAGGCTGGTCACACTCATTCCATCTTTATGAATTTAATGCCTTTTCATTTCATCAAAATATTTTTTTTCTTAAATTGTAACCCAATGATGTTATTATTTTTTCAAGGGCATTAGTTCTTAACCATCTACCATTTCCTCAGTTTCACTGACTTCAATATATTTTTCCTCAAGATTTTTAGCATCAACATGTGCGGAAGGTTATTTCTCCTCTACACCGTGAGAAAAAAAAGGTTGAGAAACCTATTATTCCTCAGGATTGGGAGCATAGACACATGCATAAGTCATTATCAATATAAATGGTTCAATATTTTATTTATATAATAAAATTTTTGCACTGAAAATTTAATAACATGGGAAAAACAATGGATATTAAAAAAAATTAACCTGATTATTGACCTCTTTTTTTTAAAGGTTGAAGAGATTTTACTTCTTTATCGAGTTTCCAAATTCCTTTATTATGGTATCCTATAACATATAATAACATATCTACATTGGGACCACTTCTAAATGATTGCATTGTTTCAATGAATGGGTGATCCTCATCTAAATTTTCATTTGACCCTTCAATAGTTTTGGCCAATAACAGAATAACTTAATAATTTCATATTGTGGGATCTGGAACATAAAATACTTTCACTATTTTTTATTCCATTATTAATTGTTTGTCCTTGTACCCTTCCCTACTTAAATCTACTTTCAAAAATCCCAATTCATCTATTTTAATAGAACTCATTTTATCAACCCACTTGCATTAGAAAATCGGCACTTAGAATGTCGTATATATAAAATTACATATTTTTTTGATGATTACAAAGTGTAAAATATTCACATAAATTTGACTTCTATCCTTGGTACCAAATACATGCATCAATTCATCCACAAGTGTAACTATGCTATTTTTGATGGTACTACCTTCATCGTCTTCATTTTTATAGAATGTATAACCATTATAGGGAAATACATGAAAACTTGGTCCTTTGGATAGCCATTAAATTCATTTAGAAATTAAATCCATATTTTCATATAACTTCTTAAAAATATAGTCTGGAAACCATCTTATAAACTGTTGGATATGTGTATTTGATATCCAGATTTTATCCCTTGATGGATTCAAATTCCTAATATTTCTTTTTGGGTTTCAATATAAAGTGAGACCTATAAACTGTTATAAAGAATTTAAAGGTTGGAATACACATGATATATAATTTTGATTGCAAAAAAATCTATTTCAAAAATTCCTTAACCCACAAGCCGCCTAGTGTGATGAGATTTCAGTAGAATAATGCTTTCCACACTAGACAAGTAGTCATTAAAGAATTCAAATAATTCACTAACAATATATAACTCTGTAATACATCCCTCTATATGAATTTGATTTTTGACATATCCTTTCAACATATTCATATACCGTTCAATGGGATACATCAATCTATAATGTATAAGAACAAATAGTTGAGTCTCCCTCACCAAGTGAACCATCAAGTGAACTATCACACAAAAGAACGATAGTAGGAAGAACATTTCCGATTCATATAATATGATGAAACTTTCCTTTTCTATAGTTGGAAATTTTTTTGGGTGTATAACTTTTTTATATATAGGTTTGAAAAAGAAATAGAGTTTGGTTAATGTATGATAGAAATTATTGGGAAATGTGAAATGTAAAGCTAAATTCATTTGATCCTACATCAAAACATTAAAACCAGGTGATTTTAAACCCTCTAACAAGAAATTATTCACTGAAATGAGATTCCTAATAATTGATGAATAAAACTCTCGAACCTTTACATCATTCAAGGAGTTTTAAAACTGATATCTATCCTACCTAGAAAGAGTGTAAGTAGTTGGTAGAATAAAAGTCTATTTTCTCCCTTCCCTAGTGCCAACTATTCTCGTATTCACATGTCAATCTTGTCTAAGTTAGCCTATATTACATCATTTGTTTTTATGAGTGAACTTAGTAAAGTTTCAATGGAACAGTCACAAACATTTTTTTCAAAATGAATAACTTCTATAAATTGTCTTATATAAAGAAAATTCTACTATATTAATTAAAAAAAACTGATCGCTTTTTAATACCATTTTTCATAAGGTTTTTTGAGAATGGTTTACCAAAACTGATGTCCATGTATTTTAATTTCTCAAACAGTTGATGAAATATTAGTGGAGGTGGTGTTGTACATTCTTCTAAGTTACCATAAAATGATATTGTCTAAGTTTGGTACCTATGTCGTTGTGGTAGAAATATGGGATGTACTAGAAAAACAGTATTCGATAAATGTTTCAATCTAATTGATTGTGTACCTTGTTCACAAACGGGACACCCATGAGTTACTTTAATACTATATCCTGAAAATTTTCTATAATAAGGATATTCCTTTATCATCCAGTAAAAAATGTATCTCAACATGAAATCTTAATTTATGTAGGCATCATACAACATAACACCTAAACTCCACAATGATTTTAATTCTTTAATAAATGGATCCAATTAAACATTATATAATTAACATATTTTTTTGATGCTAATATAATCATAAATAACATAATATATTTTCATTTCATTCATAACCACAGTAGAAAGTAATAATTTACCAACATAACCATACATGTACTGTGAGTGATGCTTTAAAAGACAAAATGATTCAATCCTTCTGTAGATAGTGAAAGATGAAGGTCTCTCAGCTCATTTTCAAATTCAGGATACCTATGATCAATTATCTTCAACTAAAGAGTGCCTAATGGGTGATAAAGTTTCCCATCTTTATTTCTTGTATCTATATTCCATTTAAGTTTACTTGTAGTCACTTCACTTCAATATAGGTTCCTAAACCTTGTAATGATCGGAAAGAACCATAAAAATTTCATTGGACCGAATTCATCTTTATTTTATTAATAAGTACCACACTTTGGGAACTCTTTAAGTGTTATTTGGTCCTTTTAAAACATTATACAGTCATTTCTATAGTCACATATTATTTTATGGATCATACCCATTGGAAGTAGTATTCTTTTAGAATCATATGTTAGGATTGGAATATCATTATCTTCTAGGAGCACATCATTCAAGAGATAAAGTAGTTTAGTAAAACTAGTGTCACTCCATCCATTTCTAGCTTTAAAATTATAAATATTTATTATGGATTACAAGGTTTTATATTTAGTACAACCAATATAAAATGGAATATTTTCACAACTCTTTAACTTCTCATACAATTTTCAATAATAAAAAATTTCTTCTTCACATTTCATTTTCATTTCCCCAGTATGATCATCATCATCATTCACACCTGTAATATCTTCCTTGATACAATCTTCTTCATTTTCAAAACTTATAATCATATCAGATGATCCATAAAACATAGAACTATCCCATTCACTAGCTACATTCCCATTTTCCTTCTGTTTAACCCAACATTTATAACTTCAATCTATTATGTGATAAATCTAGTGTTCTTCCAACTACTCTAGACTAATTAGTCTTGAATAACAACAACATAAACATGAAAAAAGTATTCAAGAAAGGAAATATGCATGATCTTTTGAAAACATGGCGAACTCTTTCAACCCATCTTCATACACTTTTATAATATGATTTAAACCAATACATATTTTATTCATATCCATTATATTTTATTTGGTAATATTAATATTTAACAAAATAAATAAACAAAAAAGGGCCTTTCAAATAAGGGAAACCCAACATTTGATTGTTTAAAATAATTTCACCATTCTTAGAAGGAAATGGGTAATTGAAACTAAGAAAATAATTACTCCACCAGTGGTAGGTTTTATCCTCTGAATTCATCCTTTATGATCACCGATACATAGTATGGGATGACTACTACTCAAGTTAGTCATAGTAATATATATGCATGTTGAGAAGATATGGGGGATGAGTCTCAAATTAAAAAAATTCAATAATGACTCTTCAGGATATGGAGTTGATGAGGATGAATATTATCTCCTTAAATCTAAATGTTTTGAGGTTGGAGAGTTGGTGAATGTTGTAGAGTGTGGTCATAATAGATATATTATGGGTTGGATTGAGATAGTTTCATGCCCTTTTCATGGTGTCATTGTCAATCTATATTTTGTAGGAGTTGATATTATGTGTGTCTATGAGGTATCTGAAATTTAATATGATCATATAAATATAGATATCACCCTTTTTCCTTGCACATGATTGGATTTGTAAATATATACACCACTCATCCTGTTGAATTTATAAATATAGATACCCCACATATTTTTGGAACATATTTAAAGGATTGTTTGAAAACGAAAATAAAATTAGTGATATTTGTTAGTAAATAATAAATAAATATTAAGAATAAGTTATAATTATTGTTAAACAATGTGATATTAATTAGTAATCAGTTTAAAAAATAAGAAAGAACTAATTAATCCAAATTATTATTAATTACAATAGATATAATATTTTTTAATTATCATAAAAATAACTAATTACGATTAGTGATTACTTATTATTAGTTAATAATATGCATGAATAAAAAATCATTACAAAATATTAATTATTTATATTTTATTATTTCAGCTAATAATAACTATTTATTATTGTTAGTAAATAAGTAAAAATAATAGTTAATTACAAATTATTATTCATGTTTACTAATTAAATAGTTATTTATTGATAAATATTAAAACTAACTTGTAATAATTTTCTACCAGGTGATATTAAATATTAGTTAATCCATAATAATTTTTAAATTAATAATTAAGATTAATTATTAACTTTTTGAAAATTATTAATCATATTTATTAATTATTTAGTAACTAATTAACAATATTAACACTAACTTGTAATTATCAACTACTAACTAATATTAAATATTAAATAATAAAAATTAATTATTAAATTACTAAGAATACTTATTAATTATTTTTATATTATTATTCAAATTAATTAATTAGTTAATTTTCAATCAATAGAGCCCCTAGGGCCTAGCCTAGTGGAAAAGGATCTTGTGGGTTATGGACGAGGTCTTAGGTTTGAGTGTCCCCGACTACCTGCATTTTTGTGTTTTCATGTTTCTATATAGCTTTGTAGTTCCCCCTTCCCAACTATTTGTAATGTAGTGATTAACTAATAGATTTTGATATTAACTAATAATTATAATGTACTAAGTAATATTAAGTATTAATTAATTAATCCATAATTAGTATTAAATTACTAAGACTGGTTATTAGGTAATTAAAAATTATTTTCTATATTTACTAATTAATTATGACTATATTAATAAATATTATCACTAAATAGTATGGAGACAGATCAACCAAGGATTTGTAAACCAAACCAATGACCCCAAATTTATTACTAAAAAGAAAATGTACAAGGAGAAAGACATATCAAAATAAGACATAAAATGCCCACATCGTAAGAGAGAAGCTAATAGAATGTCAATCCCAGCACATCCCTCTAAATCCCAAATTCCTAGGATATATTTCTTTGTCGATAAGTGATATTAAGTAGCAATTTATTCCCAATAATTATTGAAATAAATATATTAATTATAATTTTATAATTATTATAATAAATAAATATCTATTTATAATTATAGTTATAAATAAATATATTTGTAGTTGGGGGATTGACTAGGTGGTAAAGGCTCCCTTTAATCCTACATCAGACCCAATTTCAAATCTGGATGGGAGCGAATTTCTACTGGCAGGTGGTGAAATAAGCATGATACAGTTAGGCGGTGACATTGGCATGATGCAGGAAGACGCTGCACTGGGTCTTTGGGCTTGTTTGTGGGACTTTGGGATATTTAATGGGCATTATAGTCACTGGGACTCCGAGTTATGTAGTGAATAAATATGGCTTGATGGGTGGGCTATCCCTTGGGGGGCTATGGCCTGCCTTTCTGGCCTTTGTGTGTGGTGTGTGTGTGTTTAAAGCAATTGTACCTCTAAGTACCTGATATATATAAATAAATATATTTATAAGTATTTCTAAATAATTATAAATATATTAATATAATTATATATATTTATATCAATATACATATATTATTTTATATATTTATTACTAAATAAGAATATATATAATTATAAATATAAGAAATAAATTTATTATTTCAATATTATATATATATATATTAATTATTAATATATATAAAATTATCAAATTGAAATTACCCATGGAAAAATATTAAATTGTAATCCAAATTGAAAAAACAATGATGAATCCACAATAGAGATAATTTTTGAAAATTCAAGAAAATAATTAATAAAAATAAAAAAAATAAAATTTTAAAATAATTATAAAAAAACCCATCAACTAGGAAGATGATTGATAGAAATAGTGGGATGAGATAGGGGAATCCTCATCAGTCGGTGGCCAACCGACAACAAGGGAGGGAGGATAGGCGGGGGGGGGGGGGGGCATTCGCTCGTCGCTCGTTGGTAATCGGCCGAGGCAGGTATGACCGAACCCACCAAACACTTGAATGGGTGGAAATTATGGAGGCATTACAATAGTTTCAAATAAAATTATAGATTTAGAGACTAAAAAAATAAATTTACACATACCATTGATTTAAAGAGGATCAATTCGTCGAGAAATAGGATGATGATGGTGGGGTTTAAGTGAGATTGGTGGTAGTGACAACACTAGGGTTCTGTAAGATATTGAAGGGGTATAGAGGAGACAAATCTGTTAGGGTTATTTTTATAAAAAACCATAAGAATTTTAATAGTGCATTCAAAAAAGCACCAAAAAATAGTAGTTTTATCAACATTAAAATAAAAAACGTTGATAAAACTAATCCTTATCAGTGCTAGAAAAACACTAATGAAGATTGAATTTTAATAATATATATTTCTGAGAAGGAGAATTTATCTAAGGATATTTTCACTAAGAGACATCACACACAGGGGGTATCACTTATGGATTCTCTTATGGGGAGAACCAAAATTATTTTCTCTAAGGGATACATTGAAAAAAATGTGTGAAATGATGTTGAAAAAGTGGAGAGACAACTTTCGGGAGGTACGTCTCCCTTAAGTCAACCAAATGTAAGGGAGTACTTTCTTATTTTTGTTGACATTCTTAATAGGTGTCATATAAAGGATTCTTTTCATGAGGAATTTGGAAACATTCATGTCTCTTTTGAAGGATAATACTTAGTTTTGAAACCTCTCCCAGAAAGAGGTATTTCTGATTCGAAGGATGGTACAAATCAAGATGACGTCTTTATTCAAAAAAATGATCTCACCGAGGGTAATAATTCTCACGATGAGTAAGCTTCATCAGACATGGATGTTCATGATAAAACATGGTAGGCCCGTAAGTAGTGGAATAGAGGTAGGCATTTGAAATTTCGGGGTGGATCTCATGGGAGGGGTGTCAGATATAAAGGATAATGGTCACTGTTTGATCCTTTATTTTATTGTGGTGTTGTTTGTTCCATGTTTCTAATCTATTTCTCACCATATCCTTTACTTGTGTACTTTCTTGTTTCAAATAAAATTTTGGGACCATTAATTTAATCAATGGTTCACATTGTTTCTAGGATATATTTAAATTGATATATAAATAAATATAATTTTAAATTTAATAACTATATTTGTTATTTAAATATATTTATTATAGTTTTATATTTATATATATATTTATAATTATAATTATAGATAATTATATATAAATATATTTATATATAACTATCAATTTTTTTATATATTTTTAAAAATATTTATATAATTATAGAGGATATGTCTTAATCAGGAGCTCCTCCTTAAGACAATTATTGTGGCTCGAAACCCTATGCCACTCTTCCTAGGTGGAGGTGTTGTTGATGAAATTGTTCGCCCAATGATTTATTTGCAACATGTCATGGTGCACATGCTAATGCTGAATGTTTTCCATTTAATGGTAGAACATCTGAAAGATTTCAATTTTAAGGCTACCGTGGAAATCAAAAATGGAGCGTTGGTACTGAAATCTATATCCACAACAATTTGTTTGTAGCATGTCATGGTGATTACCATGGTGATATTAACCCTATATTTTACATTTATGGTATAAGATCTAGTTTCTTTGAAAATCAAGATGACCTACTGAAGTCAGATGATTTAGATCTAATAGTTTTGGCAATTTGGGGCTCTATTGACTAAACTATTTTTCTATCTGATGTTTTATGACATTCTTAGAACCTTACCAAACTAGGGGATGATGAAATTCTCTAAATGGGACCTGCTCCAAGTATGGGCTACACATAGCTGATGGAAAGTCTCTTGCATAATGATGATGTAGGTCAGGTGCGATCTGGCCAGTGGGCTCAGGATCCTAGTGGATATGATGATGGAGGCTCGATTGATGTTGTCCAATAAGTGGAGATGGGTAGAAGTCAATGATGGTTTGGAAAGAAGAATAAGCATTTTAAGAAGAGCGTTGAGACATACAAGATAAAAATCATCGCATCTTGGAGTCTTTTGGAGATGACGAGGGATCATTCTAGGGTTGACTAGGCCGACCTTGAGACGTGGGGTGACAACGATTGTGTTGATATGTGGAAGGACCTCAGGAAGAAAAAGGACATCAGGACGCGGCTTCACAACATGGATACAATTATTGACAAGAAGGGTTGGACTGTGGCTTGGGTCACACATCACTACTAATGTTCAAGGAAGTAAGGCTTAACTGGGCCTCTAATAGGTTTTTTGGATTTTTTAGTAGCATAGATTGAGCCCTCTGTTCTTTATTAGTGAGATGTCTATCGATGGCCTCTTTTGCTGGTGTGGATAATTCTTGGACTTTGGGCCTTCATGTGTGGATCTAAAATCCATTATTTGTTTGTTTTTTTGGGTGGAAATGTTTTGACACTTTTTTTCTTGGCGGTGCTTTTTTGTGCCACACTCTTATTGTTGTTTCCGCACTTTTATTTTCATTAATAATTTTTAGGGCCAGTTACACTCGGAACCTAAAACTTTCTAGGTATTTATATAATTATATATATTTATATTATTATTATATATATATTTATCAAATTATAAATATAATAAATATATTTTTTATTTAAATATATTTATTATAATTTTATAATTATTTATATATATATATTTATTTAAATTATAATTTAAATATTTTTTTAAAAATATTTCTCTATAATTATAAATATATTTATATAATTATATATATTTATTATTATTATATATATTTATATAAATATATAAATAAATTTGATTATAATTTTAATAACTACATTTATTATTTAAATATATTTATTATAATTTTATAATTATTTAAATATTTAAATATTTAATAGTAATTATAATTATAATTATATATATATATATATAAATTTCTATGTAATTATAAATAATTTTATATATTTATATAATTTTATATATTTATATAATTTTATATATTTATATTATTATATATATTTATAAAATCAACTTCATATACTAAAGACGACATACTTCTTCATATGTGTCACAAATCTATGCTTCCACATAACCCAAAACATCTTATGCTCCCTCTAAACACTAATCAAACATGTCATATCCCGCCCATAATCAGGATTTACCTCCTGTTCTCCTAGGGTTCCCTCTCCCCTCCTCGACTCCCCTCTTCTGCTATCATTCCTGAATCTTATCTCTAGCCACGCCTCCACTTCCTTGTGCTCCGCCTTCCTCTCCTCTTCCTACGCCTTCTCCGCAACCAGCAACTTTGCCTTCAGCTCTTCCATGTTCAGGTCCTCCACTCCACCTAGGATTCCGATGACATTGAAAACATAGTGAGTAACCCATTTCATGAATTTTAGATCCTTTGTGGACATTGTTTTTGGAATAATTCATCTGTGGCATACTTCTTGAGAGTCTATGGATTTGCACATCGAGCCAAGGAAGTGACAATAGAGAGGCCTCACAATGGTTTATTTCTCAAATGAAGAGGTTCAATATCTTTCCTATAATCTATGATTTGTGCTTCTTGGTATATTTATCAAGCATAGACCTTAGCTTTAATTTTTGAGAAAAACCCTAGAATCGATTGGATTTGAAAATTTTAATGTGGTATTTTTGAATTCTTCACATATGATCTTTTGTTTCACATCTAAAAATGAAGAATACAAAAAATTCTAGATTTTTCCTCTAGATCATTTGCTGAGAGATGATTTTTGTTTATCTATTATTTTGATATTCATTTTAAGTGATGTTATGTGACTCAAGGCAGAACTAGTTGAGTATTTTTTTGTCGAAGAATGATATTGGTAAGAGTTTTATTTTGAATTTGTTAGTCCATGAAGGTTTCCTTGTCAGTCTTCTTTACATGTCTTGACAATGGTTTCTCCTTGAGTCTCTTTTTGGTCTACATATTCATGTTTTTACTACGATTCATGGTTTTTTGGTCATACATGATGGAGTTGTCTCATTTTTTCTTGAATATTTTCTTAGAGGTGATGGTTGATATGGAACAATGAACAATCTTTTAAGGGTTTTGTGACTAATTCACTATTAAAACACAAGGTTTTATGATGAATCAAAATGTTAGGGATTTTTTGTTCCTCATGTTGTCCTCTTTGTGGTTCTTGATTTTTTTTAATTTTTTTATTTTTGTCTTCAGGTATGTCTCTTTTAATGCAGTGGTGCTAGATCTTTGGTTCTCTGGGTTTTTGGGCCAGATTCCTAGTTGCTTGGATGCTGTTTCTTTTTTTTATATAGCTCTACATGGGCTGCATTATAATGGGATCTTGTAGTTAGGAGTTGGACGGTCTACTCTAATTATACATGAAATATCTTCTTTTGGTTGATCTCCTTTAGTTATATTTTTTATAGTTGATTTGATGGTGGTTCAACTCATTGCCCCTCATGAAAACATTATACCCCTTTTCTGTTTAACTAAATTTTATAAGCGTAAAATTTTATTTCCAATAAACACTTCATTACATTAAAAATCTTCAATATTATAATAAAATACATCTTCTTTCACGAGGATCACTTCATTCGGCCAACCACCATTTCTATAAGTATAAAGTTACTTTGTCACAATGAAGACTTTAGTGCATATATAAGACTTGTATGCACCAATTGAATGCTTTTTTTACTCGTTCTAGCTTCGAGGAATGATGTAGATATTGTGAATAAATCAATGATTTTCTGAGTGTAATTATAATTACAACTCATTCCTATACAAAATGTATTTAGTTTGTGTTCAATATTATTGCTTCTCCATTCCTCTTTAGTAATTTATGTTTCCATTGAGTTTTGAAGAAATGTTCTTGGATTTTCTTTATTAAAATTTTATGAAATCACTTCATCCTTTTTCTAATAAATCATTGTCGGTATGATCCCGAGGTTAGGGGTATCAAATAAGGGTATGATATTAAGGTAATGTAGAAAGTCTGAACTCAATCGTTGGTTAATTTATTAGGTGTACATGATGAATTGTGATTTATTATTACTTTTTAAATTAATTATCATTGAACTTTATCAATTATAATATACTTTATTTGATGTGATTAATTTCAGTGGTAATGTTCTCATGTTTTGTTTTTGTTAGACAAGAGTACTAACATACTAGTTTATCCAGAATAATAGAGGTTGTAGGTATGATCTTGAGGTCTGGGGTATCAAATAAGGTCATGTTATCAAGGTAATATATAAAGTCTAAACTCAAAAAATGGTTAATTTATTAGGTTTCCATGATAAATTGTGATTTATAATTAATTTTTAAATTAATAATCATTGAACTTTATGAATTATATTCAAATTTATTTGATATGATAGGTTTGAGTTATAATGTTAGAATGTTTTATTTTTTTGAACTAATATTACTAACATGCTGGTTTCTCCAAAACAATATAGGTTAGAGGTAATTTTTAGCAAAGATAAAATTTTGACACTTTCTAATGTGCATTCATGCTGATACTAAGACATTACAACCAACATAAATCACCAATATAACTTTTTTTCTAACATGTTCATCCTGTTGACACCAATTAACACATTCACATGATTATCTATTTGATGTATAAATTTTTCAGACGATATTTTGGACTTTTATTGTAGGATAGGTTTGGATTTTCAATTATCATCTTCTATTGTCCCTCTATCAATTTCTCACAACTATTGCATCTTCTAAGAAATTAGTGCCATTTACTTATGGTAATTTATATTTTTTACCACTATTTTTTATCACTATTATTAATTTTAACTATATTTTTTTTCACATTTTAGGTCTCAAGTATTATCTTTTAGATGCCATGTATTGTTTCCCATTCAAATTTTATGGTCATAATGAATTTTCTTTCTTTTTTAAACTTCAAACACTGAAAATCATGGAATATTAATAACATTTTATGGTTATTTTGGATTTGTATAGATATAAAAAGTAGATGAAATTTCATTCTATTTTTTTTGTATTTTACGTCAAGTGTTTATTTTCCAAAATGTTCTGTTACCTTTACCCCTCCCCCATTTTAGATTTGTATCTCAGTTTTTTTGTTTCATAATTTGATGCATTTTATGCCAAATGTGATGTTATTCACTATCTCTACATTGATTCTACATAACATGAACTTTAAAGTAGTTCAAAATGATCTTTCATGTCTTCTTTGATTGAAGTATCTTTATCATCATATCTAGTTTTTTAAATGAAATGGTAACATCGATTCTAGGTAATTGTTTCTCACGATTCTTTCATTTTTCATTATCATAATGATTCCTAAACTATTTTTTTTCATCATAAATTTTTATTTTTTATTTTATTAATAATCATTATTATTTTTTATTAGTGATTTCCTAATATTTTTTTCTCAATAGGGTTTATTATAATTTTCTCACTATTGTTGCATCTTTTAGAAAATTGGAGTGTCATGTAATTTTTTAATTCATATTTCTTACAACTATCATTTTATCACTATTATTATTTTTGATAATGTTTTCTCACATTATTGGGGTATTTATTAAATTTTCTACTTTATTAAACACAATTTCATTTTTTTCTAGGTTATTTCGTATTAACAAATTTGAAATAACATTTTTTCAACGCCAGCTATATATATTGTTTCCTATCATTCCTTCATTATATATACCATATTTATTTGAGATTAATATAGTATGTTGGCTTATATTTTTTACCCCATCAAATTCATATTGTTTCAACACATCCTATATACCATTTTTCAACAACTACAATCTTTCAAATCCTACCATACTCTCTTTCTTTGAGGTTAATATTATTTCAATTCCTCTTATATAATATATTAAAAATATCACAATATATATTGTTTACCCTAGAAAATTAATATTTAGAAAAACTTACTTATCTTCAGATAGTTAGAAATGATGACTATGATGGTATGTTATATTTATGAACACCTACCACATCCAAGAGCTTTTTTACTATAGTATTTTTTTAAAATGATTTGTAACATTGTTATGTCATTTTCTATTTGTGTTTGTCAAAATTTAAATATGAAATTATATTTCTATTTAAAGGTTACCAATCCATATGTTTCACACATTCATTATGTTCTTTATTGATATTGACAATGGGGTTTATCTTCTTTGAGATAATTTTTAAATGGGTTCTCTATCTAAGTTTCTAGAAGAAACAAGGTTTATTTATGTTATGATATTGACTGTTAAATATAATTTGTTTTGACTTGGAGGCCTTATTGTCTGTAGCATAATTTATGATGTTATATTTATTAATATTAGTGGTGTTGGTGACTAAATCATGTCCGAAGTTCACCTCCACAATTCATGTCATATAGAAATTTCATTTGGGTAAGATACTATGCACCATCAGATGAGGTCTTGTAGATATTCTCATTGACTTTGTTGGGTTTGGTATCCCATAAAAACTGTACATATTTTAGGATCACTAAATCTTAAGTAAGACATGAAATTTTTTATCATTAAAATTATCCTATGACTAAATACAAACAACCACTCAAATTGTACATATTTTAGGCTCAATGTTGTTACATTATTTGATGAATTTTCTAACAAATTCTATGATATTCATGATTTGTACATTGTTTGTAAATTGTTTGATCATTGTAATAGTGCCCAATTTTCTTACATTTCTTCTTTAATTTATGTTTTTATCACCATATCATGTTTTTTATTGTAATGGTAACATAGATTCAAGTTAATTCTCTTGATATCTTTTTTTATTAATTCAGATTTAAATTTTTTTTCTTATGCTACTTACTCAGGTATGTGACATGAAATCATTATGTTTTTAAGGAGGTGCAACATCGATAATGATAAAATATTTTGGACAAAGGATTCGATGTATTCTTAATGCTATGGATGAATACTACTAAAATGTATTATTAAAAATCATTCATTATGTTTTTCATTTTCTTGATTGATTTCTTCTAGCAGGATATGGATTCTCATGTTTTCAAGTATTATTTTTGTGTTTAAAACCTGTTTAGATAGGGTTTTAATAGAGTTTTGAATCAATTTTTTAAATATACTATGAAACTCATATAATTTCATCCACCATTGTATGATGATGTAAATTTTTACATGATATTGTCCATTATTGATGTTTTGGGAACCAGTTCATTAGTTTTATCTTTGTTTTTAAATATTCTAATTGATTATGTTATTTGAGTTCGAAAACTACAAATGGTGAAATGTGATTCTTAATTTTTTTTCTTCTTATCATGTTATTTATATTTTGGATTCCATGAATCATGAGATACATACTTGAAATTCATGATTTATGATCAAGGAACATACACTAACTGGAACAAACTACTCTTGAGTTTCATGTAATCAGGTTGGTGTACTCCTCCATTTCTTTTAGAGTCATATCACTCTACTAGACTAATATTTAATTTAATAGGTATTGTGGAAATAATATCTATCAAACATTATTATATCTCTAAATATAACTATGGTCTGACTAGATTTTCCCATGATTATGCCCAAGAAGCAGATAAAATAGAAAAATGATGGGGATGATATTTTACTCTTGATCGTTTCCATTTAAGTAGATAGAGAATTGTCTTGATATTAGATTGAGTTATTTGATTGAGAATAAGTTCATAACTTCTACCACTACCTATCCATTTATATTTCCTTATTCATTTTATTTTTCCATCATGTTGTGAAACTTTTATTTATTTGTTTATTCAATTGTTGTTTTGTATCTCATATGTCAATCTATCATGTAAGGTCCTCCAACTCCCCTTCATTTTACCTTCACCACTTCCTCCCATAATATATGTATGTTGTAAAATTTATACAACTGAATCATTTTAATGTTATATATGGATTATTAATTATTTAAATTTATAAAAATTTTCTATAAAATAGTTTAATTTGTAAATTTTATGTTGAAGTCCTCAATTGTCAATTTATTTGGTAATATTATTCTATATTTCAATCTACCTTCTTAATTCCCTCTACTATAGGTCTAAAATTTCATTAGTTAGTTAAAAAAACTATATATATCCTTAGAAAATCATATATTACATATGTTAAATAACCTAAATCATGCTGCTAGGGAAGAATCCATATTGTGAATTGAGGTTTTTTATTTTTGTCAATTACATGGACTAATTTCCAAGCATTAATCATGTCTTATATTGATTATTACATCTATTGATATCTTTTTCTATTAATTAATTTTTTTGTAACTTCGGATGCTTACTCAGGTATGTGACATGAATTCCATCAACTATCATGATTATCCTCTATATTTTGTACTATTTTAACTATCTATAAGTTTTATCCATTTTTTGAAATATCTTGTACCAATAATCATTGCTTCAAATATATTAAATATAATCAATATTAATGAAATATTTTGATCCTGAATATTAGGTGATAGGGTGGAGTAACTATAGATTTTGGAGAAATACACCATCATGAAAGAATGAAGCAATGTCATATTTTGAATCAGTGGGTTATTTTATTTTGTTTTAGTTAATAGTTTCTTTTACCTGTACTAAATATGACTTGTGATTCATTTTTCAGAGCACTAGATCATATTAATGTACTCTCTTTGAGCAGTGGGTGGTATATTTAATTTTAGCAGTGGATATTTTTTAGAGCATTGGAACATGAATATTATTTGAGGTGTGGATCATGAATTTTTATTGAGAAGAAAATCATTTTTAGAGCAATTTTCATGACCCACATTCTTCAAGATGAGGGAAGGGATGGAAAAGTGCCATGCCCTTCCTTATTCAAGATGAAGAAGATATAATGAACCATGAGTCACACCTTCAATAGACCCAAACATGGTGACTAGAACCAAGGGTACATAATATTACACAAAATGGAAGACATTACCCTTTTTAATTAAAATAGGACAGGGAGATAAGATAGTGAATCCCAAAAAACTCCAACCATTTATATAAAAGAAAAATAAAATCCAAACCATGCATGATTTAAATGTATCTGTGACAAAAGTACAACCAAAGCACCAAAGAAAGTAACAAAAGAAAGTGACTAAAAAGCAACACAACAACTATCCCAATGCCTGATCTAGTAAAGTACAACACAATCCTCAAAGTCTTCCTAAAAACCTGAAAATAGTTTTACAAACATAGGGTGAGTATACAAGTATACCCAGTACAAAAACTAAAACCACCAGTGCATAAGTGGGGGAACATAAAATTTTTCCCATGAGAGAAAAATATAACTTAAAAGATCCTACCAATGAGTACTAACCAACCCAGCCTCACAAAATCACACTCAACAAATGACACAATTAAAGTAAAGTAGTAGTATAAGAACATTGGCAATTGGGTACCCCTAAATACTTTCCCACTGATTAATAGATCATTCTTAAGGGCTAATGTCTTGATACTACCACTCTTCCCAAATTTAGCACCACTACCACAACCTAGCCACACACACATGGGCCTCAAAACACACACAAATGCTTCCTGCAAACACTTGGGACATAATAACCATGCCTCTCACCTGAAGACACCTATGTATCATCCTGAACACACTTGGGAAAAAATAATGGCTAGTAAACTCCTGGGCCATACATCCACAATAAACCTAACCAAAGGATCTTGGACTATGGTAAGCCTCAAGCCATTACAGCCTTTCTAGATATGCTTATGCGGTAAGAACCTAGAAGAGGGTGCAAGGATGAAATTAAGTAATGATCCATCCATCCTCCCACCGAGATGTTGGGAAAGAAACCCTCCCCCATGAAATGAGGGTGTTCGACAAATGGCTCTATACATGTGTGGGGTAGATATAGAAAACAAAAGGAACTAAAATTTATACATATAAGTAAAAAAACACTTACCCCATTCTATTGGTCTCAAAACAAACAACCAAATCCCACAGAACCACATTTGCTTTTACCCCTATATGAAAAACCACAAAAAAAACCACTGTGAAAGCATAAACCCAACCCCTTTTCATTCAACTATTTTCAATTTATTTATTAAGGGCCCACTTTAATTTATTCCATCACTACTCAGGAAAACTCCCAAGGACAACATATGCCACCATTCTTAGAAGGAAAAGAGATTAGTTAACTAAACACACAACAACCAACCCACTTCGCACTTCGGTATTTCCAATATTGAATGAGGGAAGATGGACCAAGGTAAATCATTTCCATTTTAACTCCCATTAATAAAAACAATAGGAAACCACCAGCCCACAGTCCCATTAAACACCCTCATTTTCTTAGACAAATGTTCAACCACCTCCAACTATAACTCTTCATAGTTATCCAGCTTAATCATCCTCTCAAAAAGAATTCAGTAGTCACACTGCACAATGACACTACACCCAACACACCTATTAACACGAAGTCACAACACAACACAAAACTGCAGCCCCACAACCCAAAAATTTCCCAGATGTAGTCCCACTACATACAAGCACATAACCACATTGTAGTCTCACTTCCCAGTGTATCTTCATGGTCACAACACAAACAAAGGCAGTCCCACTGCCTACAAGTCCATCCATTCCATAATCAATCATTCTCTCAACCTGAGATTCTAACACACCTCCTGTACCTCCCCACACACAAATCCCACAACTCAACCATTAAACAACAACCTCACTACACACACATACAACGCCCTTCTCATAGGAATAAATCTATTTCCCACCCCTATACCCATAATTGTTCTCCCAACAATAACACCACACAACCCACAAAAAGTCACAAAATTCAACAGAACACAAAACATAGCCACACCTATCTAACATGATGTATTCATATTTGGTAAATGCGGTTCTTTGAGTTCACTTTTAAAAAAATGGGTGATCACACAAGGGTTTTCATGCTATGGAATCCATTTCATTTGACCAAGTATACATGATTAAACCGATTTCATGTCACATCCATTTAACAAAACATCACAACAAAACAGAACATCACCAGTGTGCAAGAAAATAACACTAAAGACTATGCTTTTCAGAAGGCATACAACCACAACAAACCATAATAGAAACAAAGATAGTAGATAAAACAACATCGAACCATCTTCAATTCCCTACTCGTTATTTCATTGACGGTTGTTATCTTTTGACCATATTACCTTCCCATAATTTATTACTTTTTAAGAAAAAGTATTTAGCTGTTCTTCATGAAGACACATTACTACACCCACCCCACATAATGTACAAATAAAGATATTTGGAAGAATCCATACCTAAAACAACAAGGGACCAAAACTTCTATTTATTTCAAAATAGTGGATTGTGTGAGCAGCGAGAAACTCTAGAAAAACTGAGCAGGATGGGGATCCAGCATAGGTGCATGGATATTCTAGAGTTTAAGGCTCTAGTCGCACCAAGAGGGAACATAAAACACATTGGGAAGAGAAGAAACATGCTTTTAAGAACTAGAATCTATATCAAAGTATGAATAGTTTCAAAAGTCATTAACATGGGATCATTGTCAAGATCACTGGATTTGAATATCTCAAAGTCCCCAAAGGGTTAGGATATTAAATATATACTTACTATCTTTTTAAAAACCCTTAAAAATTGTAAAATAAGGCTTTAAACTTGGTTGACGTCAAATAGAGCGTAAGAGGGGTGAAACTAAAAAAACCTAGGAAACTGAAAATTTGGAAAAGGTGGGGCACCATTTGACATGCAACCATTTTGTTGTGGGAATATCATAGTGAAAGCATTAAGGTGCCCCTATTTTGGTGTGTGACCATTACAGTGCCACCGTCTCAGTGTGCGACCATTACAGTTGCACTGTTACGGTGCCACTATTTCGGTGCTGCCATTTCGAGGTGAGACCATTACAGTGCCACCGTTATGGTACCACCATCTCAGTGTGTGACAATTAAGGTTCTCTCATTTTGGTGTACGACCATTATGGTGCCACTATTACAGTTCCATCATTTCGACATGTAATAGTAATGGTGTGACCATCTCAGTGTGCGACCATTACAGTGCCAATGTTACAGTGCCACCATATTGGTGAAACTATTTGGTGAAAATATATTTTTGAAAAACTCCTGAAAAAATCCACTACTACCCCCAATAATTCCACAATAATTGGATTTTCACAAAGGGATTTCTAGAGGAAATCCAGGTCCTTACATCAGATACCTCTCAAGATATTCTCATCCCCAAGAATTTAAAGCCAAACTCAGCAAAGAGGTGTCCGAACAATCACCCCATAAGATAACCACACCACTTTGTTTGAAAACTGGAGAGAAAACATCAACATCCAAGAAAACCACACCAACTTCTACTACATAAATCAACCACAAAAACACCAATGGTCCCACTATCAAAACACAATGATTAGGGAGCCCCTTTCTCCATGTTAAGATACTATCCTCTTTGGTTGGCACTGACTCGCTTGCACAGGTTAAATCATATCTGAATTAAAGTGTATTGATTAGGTATCTGGTCCTACCCTCCCCACATTCAAGACATTTCACAAACATTTAGTTAACATGGAAACAACTCATCTCATAGCAAATGAAGTCAATCATTACATCATAAGAAAATCACAACGAAAAACTCAAGAGAAAAACTCATAACAGCCCCATGTACTGGGAACTCATCTATGCCTATTGCTCCTAAGTACTCTCCTCGATGCCACCATGCGTACATAACACACGAACCAAAGGAATGAACCATCCACAAAGTAGCTTATCCTCACAATCCTCGATTCATACTGGTCACTCTATGAATGTCGTTTCATCCTCGATATCCAATGCTCCCCAGTCAATGATGTGGGATTCATCACGTACATACCAACAGATCTGAGAGACATGGAAGATGTCATGTATCCTCTCTAACCGTGGTAGAAACACCAACTAATATGCCATCTCGCGAACTCGTACCAACACCTCAAAAGGTCCGATGAACCTGGGAGAAATCTTGCTCCGTCTGCCAAACCTCTTCCACCCACGTCGAGGGTAAACCTTCAAGAATTCATGGTCCCCAACCTTGAAATCCAATGGAATCCTCCTCTGATCAGCATACGACTTTTATCGGTCATGTCCTGCCTTCATCCTCTCATGGACAAGCTGAAACTTCTCTATTATACTCTGCACCATATCTGGACCAAGAATAGATACCTCCCCAACTTCAGTTCCACACAAGGGTGAATGACACATCTTCCCATATAGATCTTTAAAAAAAGCCATACCAATGGAAGAGTGATATCTATTATTGTATGAAAATTCTACCAAGGGAAAATGTCACACCTAAGACCCAATAATGTCTAAAAAACATGCTCGTAACAGGTCCTCCAACATTTGTATGGTCCTCTCTCTCTGTCCATTTGTTTGAGGGTGGAAAGTAGTGCTTAGGTGTAACTGAGTTCCAAAGTGATGTTGCAATCCCATCCAAACACAAGACATAATATGCGTATCCTGATATGGGAAAATGAATCTTGAAACTCCATGCATCCGCACCACCTCATCCACATACCTCTGTGTTAAGGAATCCACTATGCTCCACTCCTTGATCACTAAGAAGTGAGTCAGTTTTTTCAACTGATATATTACTACCCAAAGGGCATCACATCCTCCCTAGTTCTTAGGAAATATTTTGACGAAATCCATCACGATGTCATCCCACTTCCACTCAAGAATGTCTAAGGGCTGCAACAGAACACTCAAAACATGGTATTTATCCTTCACCTGCTGACACACAAGGAACCTTGGCACAAACTCTGCCACAACCCACTTCACCATGGGCCACCAAAACTATCCTCTCAAGCCTCAGTACATTTTAGAAACACATGGATTCACCTACAGGGGTGAGCTATAGAACTCATGGATAAATCCCTCATGCATTTCCAATGGGACAAAAAAATTCCCCTAGAACATCATCTAATTCTGACAATCCTCCAACCATCCCTCTAGAGCATCACCCTGGACAACACGGTCACACATCACCTCAGTCTCCGAGTCTCACCACTGATACTTCTACACCTGTCGTACTAAGGAAAACTACACTATCATCTGAAACAGAAAGCCTCTTCCACCATCCACTCTCACATCCAGAAAAAAAGTGACAAACTCTTCCATTTCATTCCAAGAATATTTAGATTTCTAAATTACCTCCTTCTATAATTTACTTCTTAAGGCATCATCCACCACATTCCCATTTCCTGAGGTGTAAGAGATCTCAAAGTCTTAGTCATGGAGAAACTCTATCCACCTTCAACACCACAAGTTTAGGTATCTCTAGTAGAAGACATAACTCAAGCTCTTTTGATATGTGAAGACAGCAAAGTGCTCCCTGATGAGGTAATTTCAACACAGCTTTAGCAAAAACATGACCACTGCATGCTCCAGATCATTGGTGGCGTAGTTATGTTTATAGGGGTGTAACTGCCTAGACCCAAAGAGATCAATCCTCACTACTTAATTATAAAATACACCAAACCTAAGATGAATGTATCACTAAACACCTTGAACATCTCCCCTTCCTCTGGAATCCTATGCTCTGGAGCACTGACCAGCTTTCCCTTCAGGTAGCTGAATGTTCCTTGACACTGCTTACTCTACACAAAGGTTTGGTCTTTTCTGTTCAAAGATATCAATAGAGACACAAATCAGGAGAAGTTTTTATGACCCTACAGTAATATCCTGATAGACCCAGGATGATTAAAATATCTTCCACATTCTAGGGTGTTGTCCAAGAAAAAAATTCATCAACATTTTATGGGTCCACTACTATCCCTTACTGAGACACTTCATGTCCATGTGAGATCACCTCTCATGCCCAGAACATTCACTTGGATAAATTACCATAGAGCTGGTGGTGTTGAAGGTATTCCCATACTATCTTGAGGTGCTCAACATGCTCCTCCTCTTAATTTTATTAAATCATAATATCATCGATGAACATGATGGAGAACTGGTCTATGAAATTTCGTAAGAAAGAGTTCATGAGTCCCATGAACACGGCTGGTGAATTAGTAACACCGAAGGGCATGACCATAAAATCGAGGTGCCCATACCTACATCTGAAATAAGTCTCAGGATGTCACCCTACTTCACCCTCAACTGGTGATTTCCAGACCGCAGATCAATCTTAGAGAACTGACCTGCTCCGCTTAACTGGTTGAAAAGATATTCTATTATCAGGAGAGGGTAACAGTTCTTGACTATTACCTGATTCAATATCTGGTAGTATATACACACCCTCAGGACATTGTCTTCCTCATTCTCAAACAAGACTAGAGCACCCCATGATTGTAAACTCATCTAGATAAAACCCTTCTTATTCAAGTCATTAACTTGAAACAACAACTCCCACAACCCATAAGGGGACATCGAATAGGGATCCATCAAAATCGGAAGAACACCAGGCTGAAAGTCTATTCCGAACTCAACATCACATCGAGGGGGTATATTCACAACCTCCTCCTAAAATACATCCAAGAATTATATGACATCCCCTAGAACATCCACCATCTTTGTGTCTTCTGATCCCACTGATAGCTTGGTCATCAGTGAGGGAAGGGGATCCACACACCAAATGCCTACTTGAAAGCCCTGCTCACAAAAAAACTACATACTATCCATCCACACCAGAAAACAAGACTCTTCTTCATAATCTATCAATAACAATGTACACAAAAAAAACTAGTTGATTCCAGGGTTGACATCGTAAGGATTCATATGTAGAAGAATATGATCCCCACTAGACTTATGCGGCCCTAGCATCAGTCTACATACCCAACAAACATAAAAAACTAGCCTGAATTCCAACTGGTGTACTCAACATCAGGGGAATGGGAATTATCTCTATGTATAGTCCTATGGCACAAGATAGACTGAATGGAAAAAAGGAGTGAAAAGCTCTTGAACCAAACAAAGTGCAAGAAAGAGTTCTAAATAGACTAATTGTTCCTTAAACAACCTTCAACCCCACTGGAACTGATACCTCAACGATGTGAAATGTCCCATGCCCAGCTAATATTACCCTCTATTGTTGACCACCTCCCCCACCATTCCCTAGTCGAGGTCCCTGAGGATCACCCTAAGGTCAGACTCCTCTAGCACCATCTACCATCGGTGGAGCGGGAGCTCGTTTCTCCTATTGCGGGAAGTCCTGACTTGATGCTACTGATTCTCGGGTGGGAGTTGAACCTTTCCAACCCCACCATACTGAGCTAGAACTGGGAAATAATTCTAAATATATCCATGGTCTCTAGAGACAAAGCACCTCAGTCATTGGCCCATGTGGTAATGGCTAGGAAAAAGAGATTATAAATGGAACCACTCAGCCCTACTTCCTGCAGGCCTAAACTAGGAAGGCCCTCACGTCGGAGACCTGGTGCTAACTGCCTTCCCCTTTGATGAACTCATTTGGCTCCCCTCTCATGGTACACCTCCCTACAAGTGCATCCTTTCCACTAGTTCGACCTTATTTGAAACGTCTAAGTATGTCTGTATGGTAAAGGGAGTGATGACATATTGAATAGAAGGTCAGAGTGCCTACTCAAAGCATCTCGACTGTGACTCCTCATCTGGAAAGAGATCCAAAGAGAGGAATAGAAGATCCTTGAATTTGATCCCTAGTTCCCCCACTGACATACTCCCCTACTAGAGGGAGAGTGGATCCTGCCTCTTCTCTACCTTCATCATCAAGGAAAGAAACTTTGCTTGAAACTCCTTCTCAAAGTCATCCCAAGAGACATCCCCCTTCCTCTCCCCGAGGTAAAGTGTCCACCACTGATGCACTTCTCCTCACATATAGATCACTAACAAATGAACCCATTACTCGCTCATATCACATATCAAGGTAAAGGTGATTGTTAGCAGCTCAATCTATCCCTCCGTCGCTGAGTTTAAAACGCTGTCTTTTTTACTTCCCTAGGGTTTGCCACTAGGAAACATAAATGGTGTTTTTCCCAAGTCATCTTCCTCATCTCGATCGGCCCTCCACTGATAATATAAATCATCCTACTAGGCCTCAATTACTCATACCAAACATGGGATACATCTTGGTTCCAAAGCTGAAAAAGGGTAAATAAGGAACTCCTAAGCCCGGGTAGTATGAAAATTTTCTTTTAAATTCATTTTAACTCTTTACACATTTTAAATTAAATTCCCAAAATTCCTAATACACATAGGAAAAAATTAATTATGATTCATGTACCTTTCCTAGGGTCTCTAACCTCAAATTAGTGTAGCCTCAATTGGTCATTCAGTAGGCTCAAAGTCTTGCATCGGATCATAGGGGGCCCTAAAATCCCGTGTCCCAGCCAGAATTTACTAGCCAATTTAACACACCAAGATTGCCTAACACTATTTCCCTACCATCCCAAGCAATCATCACTATGCTTAAATCCTAACTTTATCCTATACCTCAACCATCAGCCACTGATACCATTTTCTCATTACTTTCCTTCTTCAAGATGAGGGAAGAGACGACGAAGTGCCATGTCCTTCCTTCTTCATGATAAAGGAGAGATAATGACCCCTGAGTCCCACCTTCAATAGGCCTCTTAGTGGTGTCTAGCACCAAGGGTATATAATATTACACAAAATGGAAGGTATTGCCCTTTTTAATGAAAACAAGATCTGGAGATAAGATGGTAAATCCTAAACAACTCCAAAAATTTATATAAAAGAAAGAAAAATCCAACCCATGCATGATTTAAACATAATTGTGACAAAAGTACAACCAAAGCACAGAATCATGTACCAAAATAAATAGACCAAGTAGCAGCACAACAACTATCCCAATGCCCGGGCTAGTAAAGTCCAAAACGGTCCTCAATGTCCTCATTGAAACCTGAAAATAGTTTAAAAAATGTACGGTGAGTATACAAGTTTATCCCGTAGGAAAACAAAATCCACCCATTAAAAAGTGGGGGAACATAATAATTACCATGTGAGAGAACAATAGAACCTTAAAGAACCAACCAAGGAGTAATAACCAGCCCAACCTCACCAAGGTACACTCACCAAATAATGCAAATTAAGTGAAATAGTAGTACAAGAACATTGACATTTGGGTACCCCGCACCACTTTCCCACTGAGTAAATGACCATTCCTAATGGATAACATTATGATGATACCGCTCTTCCAAAATGTAGTCCCACTATCAAAAACTACCCACACAAACTTGGTCCTCAATACAAAAACAAATCTTAACCACAAACACTTGAGCCACAACAATAACACCTCTCTCCCAAAGAAACATGGGCCTCATCCTGAAGACACTTGGGAAAACAATCTTGGATCACAAACACCTGGGATCCTCATCCAAAACAGAAATTCCTGAAGGTTCTTGGACTATGTTAAGCATCAAAACATTACAACCTTCCCATATATGCTTGAGCGGTTAAAACCTAGAAGAGGGTGCGAGGAAAAATGTCAGTAACCAACCATCTATCCTCCCACCGGGATGTTGGGAAAGACACCCTCCCCCATGAAATGAGGGTGTCCGATACATGGTACTCCACAAGGGTGAGGCGCATATAGAAAACACAAGGAAATAAAATTTATACATACAAGTAAATAGACAATTGGACCAACCAACATGTCCCAAAAAAACAACCAACCCACACATAACCACATTCTGTCATGACCCACCTTCTTCAAGATGAGGGAAGGGACAAAAAAGTGCATTGACCTTCTCCAAGATAAAGGAGAGATAATGACCCCCCAAGTCTAGACTTAAATAGGCTTCAGGGTGGAAACTAGAACCAGGGGTATAGAATCTTACAAAAAATGGAAGGCATCTCCCTTTTTAATGAAAAAATGATTGCGAGATAAGATGGTAAATCCCAAACAACAACAAACATTTATATAAAAGAAAGAAAAATCCAACCCATGCATGATTTAAAAATAAATGTGAAAAAAGTACAACCAAAGCACAAAATCATGTACCAAAAGAAATAGACAAAGTTGTAGCACCAAAACCACCCCAATTCCCAAGCTAGCAAAGTCCAGCATAGTCCTCCAAGTCCTCCTAGTAATAAGAAAATAGTTTTACAAACATTGGGTGAGTATATAAGTATACCCAGTAGGAAAACTAAATCCATACATGAACCTGTGTAGGAACATACTAATTTCCATATGAGATAATATTAGAACCTAAAATCACCTATGAAGGAGTGCTAACCATCCTAGCCTTAGCAAGCCACACTCACCAAATAACACAATCCAAGTTAAGTACCAGTATAAGAACATCAACATTTGGGTACCCTGCACCACTTTCCCACTGATTAACTACTCATTACAAATGGATAATGTCTTGATGATACCAATATTCCACAATTTAGTCCCACTGCCACAAACTTACCACACACACACCTGAGCCTCAAACTACACAGAAATCCCACGCGCAGACACCTGGGACCCAACAACCACACCTCTCGACCAAAGACACCTGGGCCTCATCCTAAAGAAACTTGGGAAAATAATATTGGCCCACAAACACTTGGTCCCCTCATCCATAACAAACCTACCCAAAGGATCTTGGACTATGGTAATACTAAAGCCATTAAAGACTTCCCAGATATGCTTGAGTTGTAAGAACTTGAAATAGGGTGTGAGGAAGAAAGTTAGTAACCAGCCATCCACCTCCCATTGGGATGTATGGAAAGACACCCTCCCCCATGAAATGGGGTTGTTAGACACAAGGTTTCCAACAAGGGTGGGGTGTTTATAGAAAACCAAAGGAACAAAAATTTATACACATAAGTAAACAAACACTCGTCGCAAACTACGAGTCCCAAAACAAACAACAAACCCACATAGAACCACATTTGCTACTACCCCTATATGCACAACCAGAAAAACAACCAATGACAAAGAATAAACCCAACCCTTTTTAATTCAACTATTTTCCATTTATTGATTAAGGGTTCACTTTAATATAGTCTAGAACTACCTCGTGCAACTACCAAGCACAACATCTATAACTGTTCTCAAAAGGAGAGGAGACTGATTAACTAAACACACAACAATAAACCCACTTCGTACTTCAGTACTCCAAACATTGAATAAGGGAAGAGGGACCAAGGAAAAAAATTACATTTTAACAACCATTCATAAAAACAATAGGAAACAACCAGCCGACAGTCCCACTCCACACCCCCTTTTTCCTAGACACCTGTTCAACCACTGCCTACTGTCACTCTTCAAAGTTATCCTGCTCAATCATACTATCACAACTAAACCCGATATCCCCACTTGGCCAAAACACTACCCTTAGCAGACCTATTAACACAAATTCAAAACACAACCCAGACCTGTAGCCCCAATGCCCAAACATTTCCCTGATGCAGTCCCACTTGATAACAATCCCATAACCACATTATAGTCCAACTTCCCCACATCGCTTGATGGTCACAATACAAGCAAAGGCAGTCCCACTGCCTACAAGTCCATCCATTCCACAATCCATCCATCTCTGAAACTGAGATTCCAACACACCCGTACTGCCCCACACACAAATCCCCCAATAACTACCATTAAATCACATCCCCAATACACACACAAACCAAACCCTTCTCATAGGAGAAACTCTCATGCCCACCCCTGTACGCATAACTGTGCTCCCAACAACAGCACCACACAACCCACACAACCCACACAAAGTCACAAAACCCAATAGAATGCCGCAAACAACCACACCTATAAAACAATATGTATTCAAATTTTCTAAACACTATTTTTTACATCCACTTTGATAAACAAGTGGTGATCACAAAAGGGTTTTCATCCTTGGGAAACCATTTCATTTAACCATGTATATGTGATTAAACATATTTCATGTTATAAATATTTAACAAAATATCACAACAAAACAGAACATCACCAGTGTGCATGAAAATACCACTAACAACAATGATTATTAGAAGGCATACACTCACAACAAACCATAAAAGAAACAAAGATAGAAGATAAAACGACATCAAACCATCTCCAATTCCATACCCTTTATTTCATTGACCCCTTTTATCTTTTTATTATATTCCCTTCCCCTCATTTATTACTTGTTAAGAAAAGGATCCAGATGTTCTTAATGAAGAAGCATTATTACACCTACCCAACATGATGCAAAAATAAAGAGAGGTATAAGAATACATACCTGAAACAATAGGTGACCAACAATCCTTTTTGTGCCAAAATAGGGGATCACGTGAGCAGTAGGAAACTCTAGAAAAACTTAGAAGGAGGGGGCTCAAGCATAGGCACACAACTCATCCAAAGGGTAAGGCTCTGGGTGCACCAAGAGGGAATAAAAAACAAACTGGGATGGGAAGATCCCAAATTTGAAGAGCTAGATCCTATATTAAAGGATGAATGGTTTTAAAAGTCACTAAAATGGGATTGTGGTCAAGATCACTTGTTTTGAGTATCTCAATTTGCCCAGAGGGTTAATATATTAAATATATACTTAATAACCTTTTAAATTCCTTTAAAAACATCCAAACAAGTCTTTAAACTAGTTTTTTGTCAAATAATATGTAATAGGGGTGAAATTGGAAAAACTCAGGAAACTAGAAATTTTGAAAAGGGTGAGACACCGTTTGGCGTGCCATTATTTCAGTGTGGCACCGTCACACACCATTACACTACAACCATTTTAGTTCCACCGTCTCGGTGTGCGACCGTTACAGTGCCACTATTACGGTGCCACCATTTTGGTGTGCGACCTTTATAATGCCACTATTTCAGCGTGCATCCAATATAGTTCCATCGATATAGTACCACCGTCTCAGTGTGGACCATTATGGTGCCACTGTTTCTTCGTGCCACCATTATAGTGCCACTATCTCGGTGTGCGACCATTATGGTGCCTCCCTGTTGGTGTACAACCGTTACAGTTCCACTTTCTCAGTGTGCGGCCATTACTGTGCCACTATTATTGTGTGACCATTTCAATGAAACTCCTTGGTGAAATCGGATTTTTGGAAAACTCCCAAAACAAACCACTACTACCTCCTAGAACGCCACAAGCAATGGATTTTCACAAAGGGATGGACAGAGGAAATCTGGGTCATTACAACATTGGATTATATGATTGTGCAAATATACATGCGAGTACTAGTTATAAATATAATAAATATATGTTTATTTAAATATATTTGTTATAATTTTATAATAATTTAAATAAATATATATTTATTTTTATTATAATTAAAAAAATATATATTTAAAAATCTTTTAATATAATTTTAAATTTATTTATAAAATTATATATATTTTTATAATTATATAGTTGGGGATCATCTCGCAGCTACTCAGAACCCTAATCAGGTGTTATATGTCGTCGATGTTGTAGTGTCTTTAGTTGATCGGGCTGGGGATCATCTAGTGGATGATACATCGCTGAATGCTAATCATGTATTGCCTACTAATGACTCTGCATGGATTGGGAATCCACTTATAGAGGTTGGATCTCCAAACCCTGATTTGGTGTTTTCCACTGCTGTTATGGTGTATCCAGTCGCTCGGGCTTAGATCAAGCCATGAATGATTCATCATAGAATCTACCACTAACTCTTCTATTGAGTGGGTTGTTCAATATCTGGATGATTCATCAGCGGGTGTCAATTTTATAAACCCTATAACCACTTTTATTTATGTTGATAGGGTGTTTCCAGGTGATAGGGACACTGTGTTAGATCCTTTCAGTGCTTCAAAACCTAGAAGGAAGGGAGTTTCTTTTGCATAGGTTTTATCTTGGAAGTCTCACGGCTACTCTATTACGAATGAGTAGTGAATCTCTAGAAATAAGCATGGTAGACTTCTTATTTATGTTTATCGTGTTGCGTTGCAGGAAAGACTTGATCGGTGTAAATTTTCATTAACTGGTCTATTGATACTTTCCGAAGGAGATCATCCAATTAATGTTGATGATTTAAAACAAAATCCTAGATGAATATGGGTCTTCAATGAGTGGAAAATAGTTCCAATTAGCAAGGGATATTTCCATCTTGTACTCAAATATGAATTGAATAATTATGATTCTCAGAGATTTATCTTTTATAATCTCAATCTAGATAACTTTCAGCTTTCTGAATGGGATATTAATTTCAATCCTTATAATCAAAAACATATTAATGCACAGATCTGGGTATGCATTCATGGGCTCAGTTGGGTTCTTTGGCATCCGTGAATCTTAAATGATGTTGATTCTTGTATAGGGGCACCTCTGAAGCTTGATGATAACACCATTATAAGAAAATATGGGTATTACTCAAGGTTTTTGGTTGATGTTGATCTTCTGCCTCCAAGACCAAGCAAAGCCACTCTATTAGTGGATGGATTAAAGATTTATGTTGAGTTTGAAAAAGGGTGTAGTTCCATATTTTTTCGATTTTTTCGAAGTGGTTGTCCATCAATTTTAAGTTTTCCAACAAGTTATTTATATCTGGACCATTAAATATCATTTTAGAAAGCATAAGGAATCTAATAATTTTCAAAACCAGAAGATGGGAACCGAGGATTCTTCAAATTGTAATTTTGTGAATGTGGTCTAGGAGGTGCCTACTACCTTATTGGGGGATTATTCTGATAGACACTACCACCAAAACAGTTTTTCCCAGCGCCCCCCCTTTATCAGCACTAACGAAAAAGCGCTGATAAAGGGTTCCTTTATCAGTGCTAAAAAAGCACTGATAAAAGTACCCCTTTATCAGCACTTTTCTAGCACTGATAAAGGCCCCCCTTTATCAGCACTTTTTTTAGCGCTGATAAAGGGACCCCCTTTATCAGTGCTTGTTTAGTAGCACTGATAAAGGGGGGGCCTTTATCAGCGCTTTTTTTTAAAAGCACTGATAAAGGGTCAAATTCGAAAAAAATTTTAATATATTAATATATAAATATAGTTATATTGATATAGATATAATACATAATTTTTAAATATATTTTAAATAAGTATAAATGTACATTAACACTTAATATACTTAATATATAAGATATTTAGTGAAAACGGCTTCTTAAAAAATTTAAAAAATATTTTTAATTAACAATTTGATAATTATTATGGAGTAGTAGTCATTTAATAGCAATTTGAAGACTAAAAAAATTAAAAAAATTTAAAAAATATCCAAAATAAGTTGAAAACGCAACTCAAACTTCAAACAACCATAACTTTTGATCCGGGTGTCCGTTTGAGCTCTACAGCATATCAAATCGAAGCATGCGACGAGCTCTATGTCACTGTGACTGGGGGGACCTCGTTCAAGCGTTTTTCGAGGACAATAGAGGCCCAGAAGGCCTCCAAAACTGAGTTTTTAGTCAGGGTACCCAGATTTTTTAACATTTTGTTGGTTTTCAGCCTCGTTTGAGGGGGTATTATTGGCTTTTTTGGTGGGGACGGAATTTATTCCAAGGTATTACATTAATATTGATATTATGTCATTGAAATTTTATCATTTTTTATAATGTACTGCTATTTATAATCAAATATATAACTATATGTACATATTTTTTATATATTCACACGTAAAAATTAAAATTTTAAAATAAATAATTAAACATATTTACATATAAAATATATTCGCTCTATCTAAATAATAACTAATATCCATTTTATTTAAAATACCAATATATGAATATTTATATAACTACTATATATTAATATAACTATATATATATATATTAATCTAGCTATATATATATTAATATAACTACATATATATTAATATTACTATATATATATATTAATATCACTATAAATATATATATTAAAATCACTGTAAATATATATATTCATATAACTATATATATATGTATATTAATATAAATATATATTACTATACGAATAAATATAACTAAATATATATATATATATATAAATAGAGATATATATTAATATAACTATATATAGATATATTAATATAACTATATATATGTATATTAATATAAATATATATTACTATACGAATAAATATAACTAAATAAATATATATAAATAGAGATATATATTAATATAACTATATATAGATATATTAATATAACTATATATATATATTAATATAAATATATTTACTATACAAATAAATATAACTAAATATATATATAAATAGAGATATATACTAATATAAATATATATATATTTTAATATCACTATATATATATTAAAATAAATATATATTACTATACAAATAAATATAACTATATATATATATATATATAGATATCATGAAATAGAAAACAAATCAAAATAGAGTAGTAGTAAGGGCTTAGGCGCGCAGAGGGGAGGTCTTGAGTTCAAAACCTGCTAGAGGCAGAGGCGCACGCATGGGGGTGGATGTTGGGGCTAGTGCTGATAAAGGGTGGAGGGGGTGCATGCGGGCACTGGAGGGGCTAAAAAGTGCTGGTAAAAGGGGGGATCAAGCGCTATAAAATCCCCCCATGATTGGCATGATTTTTTTAATTTTTTGTAATTTTTTTGTAATTTTTTTAATATTTTTAATTTTTTAATTTTTTTTTAACTTTTATCAGCGCTTTTTTAAAAGCGCTGATAAGCGGGTCCTTTATCAACGCTAAAATGAAAGCACTGATAAAGGAAGCGCTGATATAGGACCCCTTTTATTAGCGCTTTTTTTAGCACAGATAAAAGGGGTCTTTATCAGTGCTTTTTTTGAGCGCTGATAAAGGGGACCCCCCCTTTATCTTCACCGTCTTTAATAGCGCTTTTCCTAGCGCTGTTAAAGGCCATTTTTAGCACTGATAAAGGGAGTATTTGTAGTAGTGAGACCTCAAGGCCTCCTTAAAAGGGATGATACCATGGTACGAAAGGAGTGGAACTCCCTGTTTGAGGAGGAATATGTTCAAGGTGATAAAGAGGTTTAGGGGAACTTCATTACTTTTGGGGTTCTCGTTGGTCCTGATTCTTCCAGTATGTCCTTGGTTGATGTGGTTGGATGTGTGAAAGATCTTGCAGTGTTGGGAAAACCAGTGCCTAAACATGATCAATTTGATCTTGAAAGAGCCATGCATAAAGAAGTGGATGAGGATCTAGTGAAAAAGTGCTCTTTATCTAGAAAAGGAAAGAGTATGATGTGGGACGTCTTCACACGAAGAATGTTTTACATAGGACATATCCTCCCTCTAAGGGGAAACCACTCATGGAGAATGTTTCCCATTCAGAAAATCATAAACCAGAAGGGGTGTGGTAATAACCCAAGACATAGAAATAAGGTCTTCATCAAAAAACCATGGTCGAGGACGTGGTAGGGATGATTGGGCTAGTGGGCATGACCAGTCTACTAGGAATTCTTCTAAGGAGCTCTCTTTGGAGTAGGTTAAACTCTGGGAAAAGTACTTTTTACTCTTAAATCAAAAGAATTCACCGTCATAAAGTGATCTATTGATTATGATCATGGGGACAATGTTTCTCCTCATTCATAGTTTTCTTTTTGGATGAGGGTTTTCCCTTTGTTTGAACCCATCCACTATCTCTTTCTTATTTTGTATTTTACCTTTTAATAAACTTTGGTAGGAGCAGGTTTGCTTGGCTACAGAACCTTTTTGGTATATCTATTATAATTTTATGATAATTTAAATATTTATTTATTTTAATTATAATTATAAATAAACATATTGGAAAGGAATTTACATATAAATAAAAATATATAATTATAAATATAATAAATATATTTATTATAATTTTATAATTATTTAAATATGTATAGATTTATTTGTAATTATAGTTATAAATAAATATATTTAAAAATTATTTATATATAATTATAAATATAATAAATATATTTATTCTAATTTTTTAATTATTTTAATAGATATATATTTATTAAAATTTTATAAATGCTATTTTTAAAAAATTATATATATTTTCAATTGTATAATTAAATATTTTAATGAAAAAATTATTAAAAAATCATTTAAACAGATTAATTATATAAATTTTTAATATATTTTCAATGTTAAGACTTAATAAATAGAAATGAGTAAATATTATTCATATAAATTAAAAACTTATTGAAAATATTACATTTATTATAAATAAATACAGGTATAAATAGATTTTACAAAATGATTAAATATTTTTTAAACATTATTAATGAATATATAATAATAAATGAACAAATTAAATTAAATAAATTACAAAAATATTAAAAAGTGAATTCGCAACATTTACGTGAATTACAAATATATATATGTATACAAACACATCTACACACACATATACATACACACATGTATATACATACACACACATATATACATACATGCAATTGTACATGTACATATATTTTAAATTATTTAATATCAATATAAATATATATCTAAATAAAAATATTCATTTATATATTGTATAATTGTTTAAATAAAATATTAAAATATTATATTTATTTTAATTATATACATATTTTTTAATGAATGTATATAAATAAACTATTAAACATTTTGACTACTATAAATTTGAAAAAAATTATATATAAAATTATGAAAATAAATTTTTATTAAAAGATATATAATTCATATTTATATATTACTTTAAATAAATATATATATATATATATACACTTATTGTAATATAAATCTTATTTACAAATATATAATTTTTTTTTATTTTTTATAATTATATTTATAATTATAGATAAATATATTTATAAATATTGGTATATAATTATAAATATATTTATATAATTATATATATATATAATTATAATTATAATATATATATATATATTATTTAAATATATTTATTATAACTTTATAATTATTTAAATATATATTTATTCATGATTCAAATTATAAAAATAGTTATTTATAAATATTTGTATATAAATATAAATATAAATATATATTAATATATATATTTATATAATTATATATATATATTAATATAAAAAGTATATAATTATAAATATAATAAATATATTTATTATTAAAATTTATTTAATATAATTTTATAATAATTTAAATAATTATTTATTTGTTTATAATTTTATAAATACTTTTTTTTAAAAAATAATAATTAAATATCTATATTTGAATTATTAAAAAGTATATATTAATATAACCTATTTATATTAATTATAAACATTCATTTTTAATTAATGTATATAAATAAACATCATTTTTTGAATATAAATATGATAATTTTTTGTATATTAATAATATTTTTTTATTAAAACGTTTTATCAATGCTACGAATAGCGCTGATAGAGATCTACCTTTACCATTGCTAAAAAATACTAATAAAGGGTACACCTTTATGAGTATTTTTTAAAAATTAATAGATGTAACCTTTATCTGTGCTTTTAGGTGGCACTGATATAGGTGACCCTTTAATCAGTACTTTTTGTTTAGCACTGTTAAAATTAGGTGCTGCAAATGCGCCGATCTATGGTAGTGATGAAGTAAATAATCCTCATACCCTCATCCTCCCATGTACGTTACCCACTTATACCTCATCTTAATCACAACCTCCTCATCACTATAAGGTAACATGATCATGAGGGAAATTAACCATGTTACCTCCTCCTTCCATGAACATCCCTGATCATGTATCACATCACAACCATATCATAGGCACTCTATACTCAAGCCATTTTTTCACATGAATCATAACTGTGAGCCATTCAAACCTATTCTATAACACTATTCACCCATCATCATCAAACCATTCCCAAAATACCGAGACTTCTAAATTAAGAAATATAAAGTAACATGAAACAATATAAAACCACCACTTTTATAAACAAATCAACAACAATAACATTATCCAATCAATAAGAAATGAAAGCTACATCACTGGCCACATTATCAATTTCTTACAATATTTTATTCCCAATCATTTATTCTTAATCAGTAACTTCACTTCTATATTTTATTTTTATTACCACATGATATTAAACATCATGTTACTAAAAAAGTTTATTCTGATTCCCACTTACTTCTAATCCATTACTTTTATATTTAATACCGATCCTTATCTTAAAAACTAAAACAAACATGAAGATTTCCCCCCTTTTTTCAAAGACCACCTATAGAACTCCATTAAACAAACTATATCAATATTTAAACAAAAGGAATATGGAATAATATCCCAACACTACACCTCAATAATTTAACTACTCAACTGTACACCCCCAAACTAACTCAAATATTTCTTTTCACAACACTCTTTTTTAAAAACTAAATATATATTCCAACTTAGATTTTATAGGAAAAAGATGACAAAAAATCACCCTATAGTATCACCACCAAAATCAACCTATATAAGATACAATGATAACCATATCATTGAGACACCAACTCCTACCATTTCCAAATGATGTAGTAGTTCCCAACTAGAATATATTAATGAATCATAAAAAAGGAAGGATAGATTATGAACGTTGAAATATATAAACTCTAAAAATTCTAAACCCACTACTGATATCACTACAATATGAAAACACCCCATAACTACAACAAGAACTCATCATTATATAACTCCCATGATTTAATCTGTTATTGAATTTTCATGTTCATTAACCCCAAACCAGACATACTTTTTTTTTTCATTCTCATCTTTATTCTATTTAAGTATTTAGTTCTCATTAAGGAAGGAAATAAGATAGACCACAAAACACCTCAATAAAAATAAATTTTCCGCACCCCTTTTATCCAAAAAGAACCAACCCAACCTAGACAATCCATACTATAATTATGATAAATTATAATAAATGTATCATCAAACATAAAAAATTATATAAAAATGATAACTTATAAGATTTCAGATTTTAGATTCTCCCTTTTTCATACCATATTATTTGATTATATGATTATGAAGTAGATAAAAAACCATAAAACATCATATAAATAGCTAGAGGAATAGTAAGTGATAATGGATTCTTCCCACACTTGATAATTAACCATATTATTATCTTTACATAAACTAATACTCTCATCCCCACCAACCAAAAATAAAATCATGAAAATTTAAGAAACTAAAACTAATCAACTCAGAATATAGAAAAGGACAAATAAAATAATATTAAATCATAAATATTCAATGAAAAATTTCATTCCAAGTGATATAAGAGGATTATTGGAATCCCCTACCACAATGAATTCATAATGAGAGTTATTTAATAGAATTACATTGAAGTTGATCACCAATACATTCATAAAAATGTTTCATACAATATAAAACAGATCATATCCCCTCAAATAAATTATCCACTTCCCATAAAATGAAAGAAACACCACTACCAAAAACACTCAAATGAAAGAATAAAAAAATAACTAAGAAAATAGGACAGTGGTTGAAATTATATAGAAAAATAATCAATGACATGAAGTAAATTCCTAAGAGTTATCCTTAGTCATCTTAAACCACTGAGAAGAGAAAAAAAGGACTGTATAGTGTTGAAAAGAGGCCAATGAAGTAGTAAGGAACCCGTGGGGGAGCCTAAATTTATAATTAAACAAGAAAACATATTTATAGTGACATAATGATAGGGATCATAGTGAAAATGTGTTGAGTAAAATGAAACAATGAAAATCACACAATGACCCCCTTATCTATTATTGGTAACTTAGGGTCAAATATTCATAAAATAGACATAATTAATGAATTTCACTATATAAAAAAGTTTATCATTATAAAACAATCAAACTCTTGGGGATCATAGTGAAATCATCAACATTTTCCCCAAAAACTCAATGTTCCCCAAACAAGATCATGAAATAAAAATGCTACTAAGGTATAATAGTCCTCAAATAAGAATAACCAAGAAAACCATTCACCGGGGACTCCATGATTCAATGAGATTAGTCACATTTTAATTTTCCTCATATTTTATTAAACAATGAGAATTTATGTAAGATCAACCTAAAGACCCTATTACATAATATTAAACCAAAATTCATATATTTGAGTTTTTTGAATTTTTATTTTGATAAAAAATTTAATTTTTTCTTTCAGGTGCTCATGAGGGGTAAAATAGTCATTTTACAATGGAAATGATCATAGATAATTTTTTCTGACCACAAATTTTCTCCTAGAATAGGTATTTTACCCTAATATATGAGTTTGGTGGAATTATGAATTGTTCGAATCTTGGTGTAATATTTAAAATTTAATTTACAAAATATTAAATTATTTATGTGGGTTCTGGTGGAAATATCTTTTGAACATGGATTTTGATTGAGATCTAGACTCCATGATTGCTTCCAAAACATGCGTTTTATCTTAGGCAAGGTATAAAACTGTGTTTGGTTCCTAGAATTGAGACAAGAGTTTTAAATGGGCAGTTAATTAATAAATAAATAATTTAAAGCACCCCCTCATTTTGGATTACTATGCATGGAAGGATGGAGAAGAGGGAATTTACCTCATGCGCTAACCAAACCAAGAGTTAATGGGGAAGCAGATGTCATGAAAATTCATCCTTGGTAGTAATCGAGATCAGATCAAGGAGCACAGCTTCTGGGAGTAGATTAGGACCTGAATCTTTAGTTTTTCATCCATGAGGTTGGATGATTTATGAGTTTTATTCCACCATCCTTATAAATGTATTTTTTTTAAATTTTAAGTACTTTTATGAGTAATAAGGTTCCCCAGGGGGTTGATATATACATAATTATAGAAAACTGGTGGTTTCAGGAGGCTCGAAAAAGTTTCATATTTGGGAATCCAGATCACATAATGCATAGTATAGGAACACAAACCCTATGTTCTTCACATTCAGTGAAGATATATTTTTTTTGGAACTACCTGTCATGTAATTAGAGTACATGTCATGTAGTGGTACTTGGACATGCATCTGAGTATATGGAAAGATGGAGTTTTTGGGACTACGTATCATGTACTTGAAGTACATGTCGTATAGTTAAACATGGTTATGTGACCGGGTACATGGGAATACACCCCATATAAGTGTAATATAACCATGATGTAGTATACAGAAAGACTTCATTTATGCATTAACCATGTAGTAGTACAAAACAAAACCTCATCTGTGTCAGTATGTTTATAATTACATATTGAAATAGTAACCATCTAGAGAATGATAAAGGTTTAACCCACTAAAAATTCACCTAACACACATCATGTCATTCAAAATTTCCCAACAGTTATTTTGAAACCGCCCCTCACAGAAGCTTTGGCAGTGCATGCTTTGTTAGATCATGTTTTTTCTCCTCCTCTCTTCGGTCATCCTCCTTCCCTTGGACCTTTATATCTGGTGGTCATGCCTCCTCCTTTGATCATAGTGACTTTGGTCGGACCTTCCCTATATGAGGTTTACCATATTGAACCGCACACCTTCCAGTATGGTATGCCTTTAACTGATCACAAAGTTCTATCTTCTTTACTTATGATCTTGTTAACTGGATGGGTCTTGGTTTCTTATTTTTATTATGGTCTAATTCGAGGAAGTAAGAGAGTTTCATAATTTTTTTAGGGTTATAACACCCCAAGCTACCACAATACATTTCCCTTTGAATAATGCAATACCTTGCATTGTACGCAACTTCGAGATTCTAACACACTACGACCAATCAAACTAGCCATTATGAATAGTAATACCCACTTTTTGAAATTTTATAAATTTTATCTTTAAAAATGGAGTTCATTTTTGTATTCAGAATATCTAAATTAGCTTAGAGTAGTGTTTTGGTATTTTTATGAAAACATTCAATTTTTGATGAATATTGAAAAACACTGTGTTATTAGTTAAAATTGACTTTTTATATAAATAATTTGTTATTTAATTTTAATTTATTTTAGTAAAAAATTTATACATAATACATATATATGTTCAACTTAATTCATTGGAGTCATTTTATAATAATTTTAGATATATAAAATTTTATCAATCTTTTTACCGTCTTTTACCCACCTCCTAGGAGAATTTTCAAATTTGTATAAAACTTATTTTTATCACTTTTGTGAGTTGAATTTCAAAACTCCCAGAGACACAGTTAATATTAGTAAGTAAAATGTGGTTCAATAAGATGAAAATAATTATTTTTGAATAGTAACTTTTTACTTTTATTTACCACGTTTAAAAGTAAATAGGGTAATTAAGGGTAAAAATGATATCATAATTACCCTAACACATGTCCTAATTCTATTGGATAAGTGTAATTAGACCCAAAACAACCTTAGGAATAAAATATTATCCCCTTTGGTCCACTTGTATTAGATTTGGACATTTATTATTAATTTATTTAAAGAAGAGTTAAAAGAGTTAAAATGAAAATTTAATAACAAAACCATTTTTAATATAGGGTTATACATAAGATAAATTAGACTAAAAATATTTATTATAAATACTGAAATATTTCATACATAATGGTATTTTATTGATAATTTTTAGAAATAAAATAATTAAATTTATTTATGACACAATGATGATGTAGTGATTATCTTATTAATGAATGATTAAAATAATTGATATTATAAATATCAAAATAAAACTAATTTGAGACTTTTAATGAATTAAATTAATTTTATAGGTTAATATGACATGTTGGGGTTGATTAAATGAATTTTTTTTGAAGTAATAATGCTTTTATGAATTTAAAAAAAACAAAATACCAAATAGTGTGAAAAAATGACATAAAAGAGTTTTTAGAACAAATATTATATTATTAATTGGTATTCTATTCTTAAAAATCTAAGGTTCGGACAAAAGGATTAAATAATATTATATATGTCATTAATGAACCACTTTTGGTTCTTTTAGAAGTTTATAGTACGTTTATTAACCATATAAAATAAAAATACAAAAGAGACATGTTAAATGTCAAACTATTTAACTAAGAGTTAAATCTAAAAGATAAGGTTAATATGATGACCTAATCCCATATAAAACCAATTGGTTGAGACGTTTTATACTCATAACCACCTTATACTTTAAGTAATTCATTTTGGATCCATTATAAACCGAAAATTATTTTATTATAAAATAATATTTCAAGCTTTTCCTAAAGTGACCTTCACCTCTCTTATAAAAGGGCACCTCCCCTTCTATCAAATTCACACCTTCAATGCCATTTTTCTCAGCCTAAACCTGCCCAAATATCCTGAAAAATCTCCTACCTTAATCCTAGAGGCATTACTTTAGTTAGAAATCCAACCTACGAAGCCCTTTTGATCAAATCAAAAGGAAGAACCCGAAGAAGAAGTAAATATTTCATCACCTCTTTTAAGTTCTTTTCTTCTTCCACTTTCTATTTCTTTGTTGTTCCCATTCCAAAATAATAACTCAAGTATATTCTATATATTGTGATGTTATTACAAAAATGGTACAACCATATTCATTATTCTATCCATCCTGTAAATGACCAAGTCACTATATGTGCGTAAGTACGGATTACAGTCTCCACGTCGTGATGTAGTTTGTTATTCAAACACTTCATCATTTGGATGTGTATAATAATGAGTATAAATGATGTAAATAATAAATATAAAATGATAACTGTTATGTATATATTATATACCATCCAATTATATATTATTTTAATTTTAAAAAAAATGATATTGTCGCTCGCGCTTACGTACAGATTACCGTCTCCACGAATGCGATGAGATTCATTCCCCATCGTATCCATTCAAGACTAATTTTATTCGATGATTAAAAATAATGTTTGAAGACTTAATATCATTCTGAATATGAATAATATACATCCTATCCATAACAAACATTACTTACATAAAAAAGTATATAATGGAAAATGAATCAGTTAACACCCAAAACGATGATACAACTGAAATATCATTAACAAAGTAATATTATAAGATCATATATGATGTAATATTAATGTATATGGTTCTTGGATAATTTAATTAAAATTATTTAACCATTATATAGGAGGTTAAACAACCCTAAACCAAGGAAAAGTACAATGTAAGGGTTCATTTTACAATCTACTTATTATCCGAGGTTGTTTTTACGTAAGTATCTACAAGGACTTATTTATCATCCACATCCATGCTTCTTAAAAATGTATTCCAAAATTTTCTTATTATTTACTAGACTATGGGTTAAAGTCATTTTTACCCTTTTTGACTTTTTATAAAATGGTTTGAAAGGAATATTTCTGCCGTTTTTCTAATAAGGTACTTATGAATTTTTTGACAAAATTAAGGTAAGAATGTTTTTTTAACTTATACGGAGGGTGTGACTATTTTCTACCATTATAACATCATCGAAGCTTCCCATACTAGATAATAAAAAAAATTTCCAAATAAATATTTCTTTTATAATTATATTACTTTTAAGTTATTTCAAAATAGAAAGAGATATTTCTCTAATTTTTTTTAATTTCATCTATGTAAACATAATTTGATGGATTGTAAGCTTATTTGAAGTTGATTTATTATGATACAAAACTTCGATATAATATTGATGATTTTTTGATATGTTTGAATGCAAATGTGTTATTTTTATACCATTCATGGTTTATGGATAAAGTATTGACATTTTAATGTTCTAGTTTTAATATGAATGTTAATGTTATGTTTAATCCTTTTTATATGAGGAATGCATTAAAATTAGTAAGTGATGGGTGGAGCGCGCTATAGCTCCTCGATGCATCGATAGGTATAATGAGACAAACTAGTGTCTTGGAACAAGGCATAGAAAAAATCTTATTTGGAGTCTTGTAACAAGGCATTGACTATGTGGTTATGACATCTCGCATTATGCATTCCATCATTATGAAAGTTGATATTGATATTGCATGTGATTTTTCGACTAGTAGAATATCCATGTGAATAAGTAAATGGAATAATTTTATTTTATCTTGGTCTTATTATACTGAAGTTCAAGTTTAAAGGTATGGATGTGGTTGGTTGACAAGGCATTCCACATTAATTGATAAGTTTTGTGGACATGTAGTTCCAAATATTTGGTTGAGCATAGTGGTTATGGAATTCTGTATATGTGGTTCTTAGGCTGAATTGATGGCATAAGAGTGAATAATATACTATATTGATTAGGTTTCAGACTGAGGATGTAGTCACCAAATGTATACTTTATGGTTCATGTTCAAAAATAACACTCTAAAAAATGATGGTATACTTGGTTGAATGGGATGGTGGACTAATGATATGAATCCATAATTTAGATACTATATTGATGCTCCTATCACTATTGTTTTAAGGTATGGTTTAGGTGTTGGATTGATGTTCCAAGAATTATTTTTCCGAGGTATGGTTTAATTATTAGACTAATTCTTTCAGAACTATATGTTTTGATACATGGGTTATATATCAGAATAATTATATGGGTATTCTAGTAATTTATCATGGTTTGAGTACATAATACAGATTCATCTAGGTACCAAGTAAGAGATAACAAGTAAAGTCACGACGTTTGTTTGGGGAATCCATGGATATGGCACCCTCATGTTACTTTGGATAAATAGTCATCAGGACATGTTTAGAGAAACCCTACTTTTGGAAAAAGTAGGTATCATCGATCGAAGTGAGACCTAAGGATCAATAATTGTTTTGTTTTATATATTTTAATTTTTTTAGCTAGGATAGGTATATTTCATGGGCATGAACTTAGGTCCAAAATTTATAGGTTCAATGTTAGGGTTGGAATACTATGATTTATTTATCATACCCTATACATGTACCTAGGTGTGAGTGTATACATTATGTCTTCTTTTATGTTGAGCACAAAATCAAAATGTATACGGAGGTTTCCTAGGGTTTTATGATTAAGTAGAGTCACTCATTTGGAGTCTGACGATTAGGTTGGAGCAGCTCGACATGGTACTAGAGACCGGGTATGTGGCATGTATTGGATTTTCTAGTAGATCTTGATGTATTAATTTTTTAATTGATTATTTTTTATATTTTATCATCCTTATGGGATATAAATGTTTTATGTATGGAATGGTTGTTTGGGAGCTACCTTATTTAATATTCTTACAATATGGTTCTTTTTCAGTTTATTTATTCTTAATTCATACTCTTTTATGTATGATTCTTGGTTATTTATTTAAGGTTCCACACACTGATATAGGGCTGAAGTCTCCTCACAGTACCATATTACCCCCTTATGCGAGTCGAAATCATCTGGCATGCATGAAGACATACTTTAGGTCTTGTGGTAAACTATATTTGGGAAATGGTATAATGGAATATAGGGTGAGAAGTTTCAGTGTTGTATCACAGGTGGATCCTTTTCTATTGATTTACTATTTAGGACATAGTATATAAGATTATTAATAATTTTTTAGTTTCTGTGATTGGATATTGGTGTGGGGCATTTAGAACCCTTATTTTAGTGGGATTTCTAGGTTACCATGACATGAGATTGATGTTATTATTTTTTTGTGTTATGGATGTATATTATTTTCACTTCAATCGATGTACATGTTGTTTGGATTTTATAATTTTTCCAAGATTATTTATCTTAACCCATTGGAAAGAGGTTGGTGATTTGATTTTGACAATTGTCATGTGGATGAAAGAGGTGTCTCATGCATCATGTTTGGTTCATAAGATTCATATGTTATTGTACTACTAGTGTAATTTTTCTGACAATAATGGATCAATTATTTAATGTGTAAAAAATTCTCATATGATATTTTTTTGTATAAGTAGTTGGTGGAATATTAATCAATTGGGAAGAAAATGTATATGGACTTCCTTATGATGGTAGGTTTTTTAGATCTATGGTGAGATGCTTAATGGTGAGGATAATGATACGATCCTTATGCATAACAGTTGTAGTGACCTGGGTGGGTCAGCATGGTATATGCATATAACTATTGGACCCTTGTGGGAGGTTGTTGTTAAAGGTTGGTTTGGTGGCTTTGTCCTCTAGGTAGCGGTCTAATGTGAAGATTATCATAGTGGACGAATTCCCTAGTTGTGGGTGGATGGTTTGGTATATGATGTATGTAGTATGTGATACCCTAAGATGGGTGTTTTGGTATATTTATGTTCTATGATATTGGGATGCGAGTGTGATTGAGTTACCATGTGCAATGACCTTCTGTGAGTTCACTACGGGAAAAATTGATTTTTGCAATGGGTTATTTAAGACGGGAATAAATCCCATCAGAAATAGTCCATAGAGGAGGTTATTTGCAATGAGAGCATCAACCCTTCCTAAATAATTAGTTATTTGTGATGGGACATTGGGTTATGTCGCAAAAAGTTAGGCACAGTTTGGCGCGGTTTGAGCACAAAACCATGGGAAAGGTATTTGCGACAGGGAGGCACCCCCATCGTAAATACTGTGTGGCGGTAAAAACTATTTGCAATAGGGGAATTCTCTAGTCACAAATGCCTAGTGGCGGTAAATACTATTTGTGACGGGATGTTGTCCTATCACAAATAGTGTGTCGGCTTGTCACTTTTTGGCAATGGGACCCATCACAAATACCCTTTTAACCACGGAGAGTAATAAATGCGGCTGAAGGTATTTGCAACTGGAGCCTTTGTAAAAAATACTATTTGTGATGGGATACCTGTCAAAAAAAATATAACCTATATATACCCGAATCCATTTTTTCCTTCTTTCCCCACAATTACTACTTTCTCTCTCTTTACAAACTCTAATTTTAGAGTGAAAATTTTTCTGATTTAGTTTTTTTAAGAATAAGTTGTGAATCTGTCTAAACCTATTAAAGATCAAGATTAAAGGTATTTATGTTTTATTTAATTTAGTATTTATTTAATTTTTTATATTAATTTTAAATATCGTTGATTAGTTGTAATTAGATTAGGTTTAAATTGTTTTGTCATTATTATTTATTTGTAAAAATAAATTGAAATTATTAGTACTAATTCTTAGTAATTAGTAGTAATTAATAATAAACAGTAACAAACAGTAATAATTAGCAATAATTAGTAATAAATAGTAATAAATAGTAATAAATAGTAATAATTATTAATAATTTGTAATAATTACTAATAATTAGTAATAATTAGTAATAATTATTATTAAATAATAATAATTAGGAATAAATAGTAATAATTAAGAATAATTAGTAATAATAAGGAATAATTAAGAATAATTAGGAATAAACAGTAATAATTAAGAATAATTAGAAATATATAGGAATAATTAGGAATAATTAGAAATAAATAGGAATAATCAGGAATAAAATCAAATGTAATAAATTATAATAAATTTTAATAAATTGTAATAACTTGGCACAATTTCCAATGGATTGGCGGCACTCCTTTGGCTCGATCACTCTTCTCCTTTCAACACTCACTAACTCAAAAAATTATAAAAAATATGCTTCTACATATTCATATCCAATCTCGTATGCATGATTTTGGATATTCATTCTTAGGACCACATTTTTTATAATGTTTTAAGGAGGTGACAGTTGCAAGAAGATGATTCATTAACGAAAAGTGTGATCTTTTGTTTGACGGCTCATTTACTTTCATATTTCTCAGATTGAAATCACAATGAAGAATCTACTCAGAGGTATTATTGTCCACTCTTGTATGCATGAGAATGGATTTTCATACCTTTGAGAAGATTATTTATTGTGATTTTAGTGTGAGAAAGTTGCATGTAAATGAGTTTTCGGACAAAAGAGTAGCCGTCAATCCACTGAAAAATGTGTCGCCCGTAATTAATTGTAATTATTAAGAAGTAGTTGTAATTATTTATGTTCTTTTTTTGGATTGTGTTTTTCTAATTTCAAATTATTCAAAAATTGTAATGATTTTATATTTTTTAGAAAAAAATATAACAAGGAAGTTCACAACAGTCATTATTAGATGATCGTGCTTGGATAAATAAACATATAAACCCAAACAGTTTTGGTTTAAATCTTGTATATATTATGGGTGTTGAAAATTTCTTATCATTTTCATCATCAAAACCAATTTTTATTTTTCATAAGGCACAATTAATTATCCTTGTAAAAAGTGTTCTCTTAGAACTCTTGACACATTTGACATGTTTGGGGGACATCTCTTTCATTTTGGTTTTCAACTAGATTATGTTTTTGGGTATCAAAACAGTGAACATAGTTAAAGATATTATACTAATAAGATGATTCCTGATACATCATGATTTCAAAATTTAATACAAGATGTTTCAGGTCTATCTGTTCAACAAACCGAAACTCAGGATGATATTGATATAATTCCTGAGTTAGCACCATCCACATTTTATAAGTTGTTCAGTTCTACTGAGGATGCATTATATCCTGGTTGCAAGATAAGAAAATTAGAAGTGGTCGCATAATTTATGGATATTAAATCAGATAATTCAATGTCAAAAAACTGTTTTGATCAGATATTTTCTTTAGTTAAAACACTATTTTCTGAAGGAAATGTGTTTCCTATAAATTACTATGAGTGAAAGAGGCTGGTTCATAATTCGGGACTTAGTTATCAGAAGATTCATGCATGTGAAAATGATTTCTTATTATATTCTGGTGTTAATGAGAGTTTGGATAATTGTAGCTCATGTGGAAAATTGAGGTACAAAGAATCCCAATCAGGGAATTCTGAACCAATTCCTGCAAAACAGTTGATATATTTCTGGCTTACACCCAGGTTGAGACGTTTATTTATGTCTCGGAACACAACATCAATGATGTAATGGTACAAAACCAAGATTTCAACCAGTAAAAGCTTGAATAATCCATCTGATGGTGATTCATAGACACATTTTGACTGACTGCATCCTTATTTTTCTTTAGAATCTGGGAACGTGCAATTGGGTCTTTTTACTGACGATTTCTGTCTGTTTGGTTATTATGGTATTCAGTATTCATGTTAGACTATCTTTATAAATCTGTACAATTTACCTCCATATATGTTGATAAATAAGACCTATATATTTTTAACCTTATTAATTCCAGGACATCTGAAAAAGAATATTGATGTTTATTTGAATCCATTGATTGATGAATTAAATTCACCGTGGAGTAATGGTGCTAGTACATACGATGTTGCTTCGAAACAGAATTTCATATTTAAAGTTTCATTGATGTGGACAATTAGTGACTTCCTGACATATGAAATGTTATCTGACTAGAGTACACATGGTGTGAAATCATGTCCTTACTGTATGAAAGACAAAAAATCATTTATTCCTGTCAATGGAAAAAACCTTACTATTTTGACTGTCATCGCAGATTTTTCCAACCGATCATCTTTTTTGGAGGAACAAATCTCATTTTAGAAAAGGAACAATTAAAAGGGATGAACCTCCAAAAATGATATCAGGTACAAAGTTAAAATAAGTTGTATTTTCATTACCTCTGATCACATTTGGGCCAAAAGTAAACAAAAAGAATACTCATGGCTTTGTGAGAATACAATTGGATAAAATGAATCATTTTTTGGGATCTTCCATATTGGTATAATTTGTTAGTCTTCCACATTTTGGATGTCATGCATATTGAGAAGAACTGTTTTGATAATTTATTTTATACAATTTTGGATACACCAGGTAAGACCAAAGATAATGTAAAGGCATGATTATATCACGCCTAAATTTTTAGGAGACCAGAACATGAACTATTTCAAAATGTAATATCACAGAGGTTAATAAAGCCAAAATAAGCTTATACACTGTATAAAGAGACTAACTAATTATTTGTTAATTGTATTGTAGATTTGAGACTTCTAGATGGCTATGCTTCCAATTTGGGCAGATGTGTTAAGAATGGTCATATTACCGAATTACAAAGTCATGATTTTCATGTTAAAATGAATTGACTTATGCTGATTGGATTCAGAGGTTTTTGGAATTCTATGATTTAGGATTCAATAACATACATATCATATTTTTTTTCAAGACAATTGTGTAGCGGCAACATACTACAATGCACTAAGCTAACTGGAATAAGATGTTGTTGTAATTATATGTAATCTAGAAAAAATCTTCCCACCATCTTTATTTGACTCAATGGAACATCTGATATTAAATTTTACACATGATGCTAAATGTGTAGGTCTGGTACAGTTTTGATGGATGTACCCATTCAATAGATGCATGTAGAAATTGAAGAAAATATTACGTAACAAAGAATCAGTTGAAGGCTCAAATTCCGAAGATTATTGGAAAGAGGAAATTGCCTTTTTTTTTCTACTCTCATTATTTTGAATCTAAATATCCCTCAAAACACAACCGCATGGGAAGAAATGAGGAGAATGTTAATGATGAAGTGGATAATAACTTATCTAATTTTAATCATCCAGATCTTAGCTTCGATAGAGTTCATGAACGAGGGTGTTCAGATGATGAACATCACAAAGCTCATACATTTGTTCTTCTCAACTGTGAAGAAATGACATCATTTTTATTGTGAGTTCTTATATCACTTATTCTATAATTTATATTATATTAAGTAAACTTATATTATTTGTAGGTTATATGATAATCATATTAAGAAACAGCTTCCACAAATTACTATAGCTACTCTTGAAGAACACTGACAAAAAATTTTCTCAATGGTTTCAAAAACTAGTAACATAAATTTTTAATGGTTTAACATATCAATTAAATTTATTATTTATTATATTGATAATTGTTTGAATTTTTTTTAGGTGTCTGAACATGTTGATATAATTGATAAGCAATTGTGTATATTGAGAAACCCACCATCCAAAATGGTAAAATATTATAATGCATATGTGGTGAATGGTTTTCGATTTTATACATGTTCTTATGGGGAATCAAGAAGGAAACAATGAGCATTGGAGTTTTCTTAAGAGGATTGCATCATAGATAAATTGAATTTAAAATTTATAGCTTGCTAGATGAAATTATTGAACTGTGTTATCTAATTAAAAACTACATAAAATTGTTTAAATGTTAGTTGTTAGATACTAACAGAGGCTTGAGTGTTCATCTGATTCATGGAATCATTGATATTAAATATAAAAGTCTTATTTTAGTGAATGAACCATTTTTACTGTCTTAATAGGTGCATCAAATATCTTATGTAAAGTATTATGCTACTTAAAGAGACCTGAGTGATTGGTGGAGCATAATAAAAATGAAATCTCAGGAAAATCAGTTTACTCAAACTGAATGTGGTTCCACTGAAGTGTAAGGAATTGAAAATTTTCAAGAGACTACTCAAAATCCATATTTTTCACAAAGAGACTTGAATATCGATGATGACACCCCACAATTTAGGGTCGATGATGACAGTGATGTTAATGATGTTACAAATGAATTTGAAATTGTAAGTGATGATGAAACTAAAACTCATATGGACATTGATGATGCCGAGGATGAATATGAATATGTATACATCATTAGATATGAAGATGATGATGAAGGTGAACATTGACATAGTTAAATGCTGGTTATAATCGTAAATAATATATATCTATATATAATAGTTATTTTATACTACCTGCTAACAATAATAATTTTGTGTTTCAGATGGACCCGGATCTACTTTGTGAGTTACAGGAGGCTGAGCTACCTTTGGATGAAGAAGATTTGGGATCATCTGACCTTTAGCCTACTGGTGGTTCAGGGGGTACACAGAGAGGGCACGATCTTGCGCGACTGATGATTCTTGACCCTATACCCGAGTGACGTCCATGTCTTGGCTTCATTCCACACATGAGAAGGTATGGTAACATGTTTATTTTAGTTAGATTTCATTAATTTTTTTATATACTAATTTTTTTATTATTTAATCTCTTTTCACAGTTATGCGTATGTAGAGGTTGGATAGGGGAGCACTATCTTGCATAATTATTTTTCTTAGCCACATATCACATGGGAACAAATTCCCATTGATGTGAAACTCGACATGTTCAATCATTGGTTGGTATGTAAATAAATAATATTTATTTTGAAATTTATTTCATTAATAACTTGATTTTATAAATTATTTGTAGGGTTTATGGTATCCCATCGATGATAGCATGCATGAAGCTATCCACATGGCATGGGAGTTGTCTATGCATGACCGTTTCCATCAGTTTTTGCACAATTTGAGAAGGAAAGCCATTAAGAATGCAGGAGTGGAAGTATTTAATGAGTTATGTAGAGCACACCGACCAATGTACATTTCATCTCATGTTTGGGGTGGATTATGTTCACACTTGTTGAGTGTTGGATTTTAGAGGAGATCTTCATTGGGCTGAAAGAACCGGGGGAGATAGGAGGTGACACATCGAGCTGGTAGCCGTACATTCAGTATACATAGAGAGCATCTGGTAAGAATATTTTTTAAATATTTTATATAACATTAAATATAAAAAGTTTATTTTATATTCATATAGGTAGTCGAGCAGCCTGATATTACGAAGTAAGACATTTATTGGAGGATGTACAATGATCTAACCACTAGAGATATTAGAGGTGATCGCCAGCGTCAGATTGTGGTAAGTATTATTCTTTTCAGTTTGAAAAAGAACTAAATATAATAATTTGAATATTTTAATTTCAAATTGTAACTAAAGGAGTCATATGAGGCTGAGACTTCTTAGACACAGGTTGAGAGTCAGGTCGAGATAACTGATCAGAATAGTGCCCACCATTTCGATGAGGCAGCATGGATGCAGGCGACCCAGTATGCCTTCAAGAAGGGCCAAATAGTTGGTATCAGATCTCATTTGACTCCTGAGACTTATAATGGTACTTCTGAAATGTCGGCATCTAGATCGAGAATAGATTGTGGAGAGGAATCATCTTCTGGCTCACAGTATCAAGAGTAGTTGCAAGCACAGAATGAGGTTATAGAGAGTTTGCAAAAGCAGCAAGAAGAGATGCGTTTGTAGGAGTAGCAACAGTATCAGTATGATGAGGATATACATTTATGGCAGTAGTAGTAGCAGTAGAAGCATGAAGAAGATATGTGTCGATGGCAGCAGCAGCAACACGAGCAGATGGAGTACATGCGTCATGTGACTCGTAGTTTAGGGAAGGAGTTTCACCCTCTATCTCCTCTAACTTCTCCACCTCCTCTAGAAGACTATCCCCCAATGATTTTTCTGTTATGTTAAAAACATTTGAATTCACGATTTATTGTAATATAAACTATTTATTGTTTTTTTATTTTATATTGGTGCGAATATTGCATAACTTTTTATTATTATTTTTAATATTTTAATATTTATTATTAGTATTATATCTTTGAATGTTTTATTATTTTAATAATAATAATAATAATAATGTTTTATGAATGTTTTCTATTTTTTTGTGAATATTAAGAATTTTAATATTTTCAATATTTTTAATTATTTTAATAATATTAATATTATTTTTTTCATTAATCATAATTTTATTAAATATATTTATTTTTAATTTTATTCAGTATTTTCGATGGTCAAAGGGCCCGTCACACATACCTTTTTGCGACCGACCCATCGCAAAAGGTTTAGGAATATATATCATATATAAATGGAGAACTATTTGAGATGGGCCCACCACAACAAGTTTATATATATATAATGTATATAATCGTAGATCTATTTGTGATCCCATTTTCTGCAATGGGCTATTTGCGATGGGACCCCATCGTAAAAACTCATTTGCGGCGGGATCCCATCGCAAATTGCCTATTGAAAATACCTCAAATTATAGTAGTGGTTGTCCTAAACCAAGATGGTTGGACATAGTTACTTTTCATTAGACTTGGCTTCTGGGGTTAGGTGGGTGAGCCTAGTTGTAATGACCCCCTAACTCCAAAAAAACTACAATGAGGTGAGGGGGATAATGCCCCCCCGATTCCCACCTTTAGTAGGACATGGGTTGGAAACTAGCACCGAGGGTATAAAATTATTGTGATATGGGAGGAATTAACCTCTATAATAATATGGGATCAGGAGATAAGACGGATCATCTAAAAACAACTCGGAGACACAATACAAAAGAAATCTTGAACCATCCCACATGCATGTATAAATAGAATTGATACCGATAAAAGTCTCCACTGTAAAATACCCAAAAGTAAATATAAAATAGTAGCACAACTACTGTCAAGGTTCTGAGATAGTAATGTCCAACAAAATCTAAATAGTCCTCTTCGAAACCTAAAAATAGTGTTATATATGTCGGGTGATCATACATGTATAATCAGTAGGAAAACCAAAGTATCTCGGGAACATGTGAAAAAATCATACTAATGAACTTGATAGAAAATACTAAAAACCAAACAGAACCTATCAAGGTATACTAACCATCCCAACCTCACTAAGGATCTGTCACAAAATAACACAAACCAAGTCATATAATATAATAGTAATCACATCGATAAGGGTACCCTCACCACTTTCCCACTAGTATTCCACTCTCACACCCAAAACCATATGTCCTGGCGTCCCATATCTTTTGTATACCACCCCACCGCATAAGAATGTTCAAAATACACCATGACCGAAGTCACCTGGGCTCACTGTCCCAAAGCATGACCACATTACACCTTGCTTGAAGACACATACTTCCCCTATCCCACTCAAAAACACCAAGGCCATCAAACCTCCATCTAATGCAGTAACGAACCTCTTTCCAGAAAAAAATGTGTTATACCTACCTCTCCTAGAAGATATCATTGGAAAGAGGGGGTAAACAAACATTTCTACTCCTCATCATATGTGTGGAATAACACCCCAAATGTGACTATGCATGTGTCAGAACATAGTGCTCAATGTTGGTGGGGTGAATATTGAAATTGTAATAATATATAGGTGTATATATAATACCAAACAATCAAGACCTATATATTTGTTCACAAAAAAACCAACCAACTCATATCATTTCACTTCTTCTACCACCTCTAAATGCATAAAACCACACAAAAATCCACAAACCCCATTTCAAATTTCCAACCAATTTAATTTAATCATCTCATTATTTTCATTATTCAACATTAACCACATTTAATCACCCAACCCATCATTTAATTATACATTAACTATTTTAATCACATTTTCCAAACCAACCCATGTCATTTCAATCATTATAAATCATTTATCATATCTCTGCTTAGGAATACTGCACAATGAAAACACCACCTCGCCACCCCAAAAGTATAATCCACAAACCACCCCACCGTCTCCAAAGAACATCCCACAAACCACCTCACTACCTCAAAATAATGGCACATGAACCATCAGTCCCACATGCACCAACCACACATCTCTATCCCATAAGCATAACCACACATAAAAACACAAAAATATCATTTTATAGATTTACAAAGGTGATTTTATCGCATTCCAATTTATTTTAGGGATATTATCACACCAGCCATTATCCTAGGTAAAATGTTTTATGATCCAAATATAATAAGTTAGCCAATTTTCATTTTAGGGTGATATCACAACAATTACAACAAAAGAAGAAATATCAAAACATATATCTAGTGTAAAAAAAATCCCCCAACAACCATAGTTCTTAGTTTGGAATCAAGATGGTACAATTCATAATATCAAAATAACTATAAATATAAAAAAACATGCAAGTAAAACCCCCTTTTAAACTTCAATTTAAATTTAACCAGTTTTTTATCTTTAATTAAGACATAAAAAACATAAAAAATATATAAACAAGAGAAAACCACTTTTTCATGGTACACAATGAATAGAAATGAGGGATTCTCAACCTTAAAGAAGATTTTTCATCTCAATATATACCATAGGGCATTGAAGAACACTCACAAACCACAACTGCACCTTGAGAAAACAAAGATCAACCTACATCTCAACTAAAGTCCTTAAAAATTCAACCAAAAACACACCCCAAACCATAATAACATCTTTACAGAGAATCCAAAGATAAGAACAGGAGAAAACCTTCCATAAATAAAGAAGGTATTACCAAATATTATAAACAAACAAAAACTGGGACTAACTGACAAAATAGGGAGGAATAGGGAGTGGATAAATCCTTTGGGAGACTAGGGTTTTCCAAAAAGGAGAGGAAGAAGAATCCATTGTCAAATTGATGAATGTTTAGCTGGAAAGAAATTTTAAAATTGCAATGCATTTGGTAATTACATGACGTGTAATCCCCTGTCACGTTTTGTAATCCTCATGGTTCTTTTTCACCAAAAACACATCGAATTTTTATTATTTAACCCCAAAAATATAAACACCATGAACTAGAATCACAAAATCCTTGAAATAACATTACACTTCATATAATAAACTTACACGATGTGTATTTCCAATAACAGTTCTGCTACACCTCCAGCTACCACTGAAACCCACAGAACCTCCCCCGAACACCTCTAACAATCAAAATTGGAAAAGTTATGGACTGGGAGGGAATGGATATTTAAATTAGATAAATATCAAATTATTATATCCCTTGATAATTCAAAACCAAGCCTAGAAGAAAATGATTTCGAACAACCACCCCGTGAGATACTTCTCAAGGGTCTCGTCATTCCTCAAACACTACCACCATCTAGACACACCAAACCAAATGAATGAAAAAATGCACTACACAACCACATAACCATAACCAGAAGCCACATCCTCTCATATAACCATACTTCTACATAACCATATCAACCTCCATGTATCACAATCCCTTAACCCCAAAAACCCATAAAACCAACAAACCACATCATCCCAAAAAAAAAACGAATCAGGGAATTCCATCATCCACGGCAAGATACTATCCCCTCTAGGCCGAAAAGACTTATTTGAACAAGTTTGATCGCATCAAAATTAATGAAACTCAATTAGGAATCAGGTCCTCCCCATTTCATATGTGAGGAATTTATCACACATCGCTCCACACAAATAAAAAACCAAGGAAAACAACCCTTCACATAAAAAAGGTTCCAAACATTACATCATAAAGAAAAATAGAGAAAATAAAAACTCAATAAATTCTCCAAGTACTAGGCACACATATGTGCCTTTTTCTCCTAGGTACTCTCCTTCAGGACACTATGCCTCCATAGAACGTGAACCAAAGAAATAGACTATCTAAAAAATTCCTTCACTGGGAGATCCAATATCTCTACTGTCCATTCCACAAACATAGTGACATACTCATTTTCCAACTCTCCCCAGTCAATGACATGGGAGTCATCATGAAGGTACTGAAAAAGTTGAGATATGTGGAAGACATTGTGGATCCTCTCCAACCATGGTGGCAACGCCAACCAATACACCACCTCACCCACTCACCCCAACACCTCAAAAGGCCCAACAAATCTTGGTAAATCTTACTACCTCCACCAATCCTCCACTTCCCATATAGAGGGGAAATCATCAAGAAAACCTAGTACCGAACCTTGAACTCCAATGGTCTCTTTCTATGATCAACATAATACTTCTTCTAATCTGGTGTTTCTTTTATCTTATCACTAATATGTTGAACTTTCTGTTTCATGCTCTTCACCACATTAGGACCAAGAATAACTATCTACCCAACCTCTATTCATCACGATGGATAATGATAGGATCTCTCATAAAAAGCCTCAAATGGGGACATGACAATAGAACAATGATAGGAATCATTATAAGAAAACTCAACCAAGGGTAGGCGTCGTACCCAAGATCTACCAAAGTCCAAGACACACTCCCTCAACATATCCTACAACATCTAGATATTCGGCTCTATATACCTATTTATATGAGGGTAGAAAACATTTCTAAGGCATAACTAAGTTCCAAAATCATGATGAAATCCCATCCACACTCTTGAGGAAAAATGCGCATGCAGATCCAAGAAAATGGACCTCATAACTCCATGAAACCACACCACCTCATCCACGTACCTCTTATCTAAATAATCAAACATGATCTACTCCTTGATCGCTAATAATTGGGATAATTTCATCATCCAATACACAACTACCCAGATAGAATCATAACCTCCATGAGCTCTAGGTAAACTTTTGAACAAATATACTAAGATGTAATCCCATTTCCACTTGAGAACATCCAATAGATACAACAAACTACTGGGAACATGATGCTCAACCTTTACCCATTGTAAAACCAATGACATTTCCAAATACTCTGCCACTTCACTTTTCATATTGGGCTACAAAAAATACATCTTCAAAACATAATATATCTTGGAAACTCTAAGGTGTACCTCCAAATGTTATTTATGAAACTCAAGAAGGACTCCATCATGAATCACTATAAGAAAAAACAAATTCCCATGAAACAACATCCGATTCCGACCATCCTTAGGCCATCCCTTTGGAGAATCACCATGCCCAAAATGATTTCCCATCACCTCTACCTCTGAGTCTCCCCACTGATACTCCTCCACCTACTGCATTAGATATGACTACACTATCATCTAAAACAAACAACCTCTTTCAGCATCCACTATTTCATCTAAGTACAAGGCTTCCAACTCCTTAATTTATCTCCAGTAATCACTAGAATCTTGAAAAAAACCCTCCCATGACTTCCTTCTCAGTGTATCAACCACAAAATTAAAATTTACTGAGGTGTAGGAGATCTCAAAATCATAATCTTGAAGAAGTTCCATCCACCTCCACTATCACAAGTTCAAATAACACTGGGAAAATATATACCTAAAACCTTTTTGATATGTGGAGTCTACAAAGAAATCATCGATGAGGTAATTACACAAAAAATTTGATCAAAAAAAAATAGAAGCTAGATCAAGATCATGGGTGATGTAATTATTCTCACTGAGTTGTAACATCCTAGAACCATAAGAGATCACTTCCCACTGCTGTATCAGCATACATCCTAAGTCTAGTAAGGAATCATAACAAAACACCTCAAACATCACCCCTTACTCAAGAAACCGTAGAACTATAATGCTGAAAAACATCTCCTTCTAGTAACTGAATGCTTCCTGGCATAGATCATTTCATAAAAAATCTTAGTCTTTCCCGGTAAAAGTGGTCAGTGTGGTTACAACTTTCGATAAATCTGGTACAAAGCTATAATAATAGCCAGAAAGACCATAAAAACTATGAACCTCTTCCAAGTTGTTAGTTATTACCAAAGAAAAAACTAATTAAACCTTTTATGGGTCACCTAGAACACCCTATTAAGACACCACATTCCCCAGGAAATGTACCTCTTGTGTCTAGATCTTACACTTGGACAAATTTCCATAGAGTTATTGGTGTTGGAGAACATACTATATAGTTAATAGATGCTTGAAATGATCCTCCTATGACTTTAAGTAGATCAAGATATCATCAATGAATCTGAAGATGAACCAATCCAGGAGCTCATGGAACATGGAGTCTATTATCTCGATGAACCCAACTGGTATGTTCATAACACCGAATTACATGACTATGAACTTGAAGTTCCCATACCTGCATCTAAAGGCATTCTTGAAGATATCTCCCTCCTTCACCCTCAATTGGTGATATCCAAACCATATATAGATCATAGGAAACTAGATCTCCCCTATCATTTGGTCAAAAAGATCATTTATCCTTGTAAGAGGCTTACCATTTTTGACCATCAGCAGATTCATCCTTCGATAGCCTATACACAACCTTAGATGACCATCCTCATTCATTCTGATAATAGTGGAGAACTCCCCAACAACACATTAGGCCAGATAAAACCCTTCTACATCTTAATATCTATCTAAATCCTCAACTCTCACAACTCATATGGTTCCATTTGATAAGGATCCATCAATATCAAAGAAGCATCGGGCTACAAGTGTATCTCAAACTCAACAACAAATTGATGGGGTAACATCACTACCTCCATTGGAAAATCATATAGGAACTACCAAAAATCCAATGGAACCTCTACCATCTCATCATCCACTAATACCACCAACTACTCATCCAACAAGGAATAAAGGGGTTCCACACACCGACTGCCAACCTGAAAACCCCTCTCACCAATGAAAACCACATGTTGGCCATCCACATCCGAAACAAAACTCTCCTCCCGAAGTAGTTGATAATAGAATGTATGGAATACAACTATTCTATGCCAAGGATTAAATCATATGGATGTATCTGTATTATAAAAATATCCCCATGTGACTAATGTGGGCCCATAATCAGTCTATAGCCCCAACACACATCAAACAAGCTAGTAAGTCTTCGACTGGCGTAGTCAATACCAGGGGAACAGGAATCCTCTCTACATCTAGTCCCCAAGCATGGGTTATAGTGGGTGAAACAAAGGAGTGTGAATATCATGAATCAAAAAAGGCACAAACAAGGGTACGAAATAAACTATTCATACCTTTGGCGATCTCCATCCCCTCTAAAACTACTACCTACAATACATGAAAATGACCAAGACAAGCTCCTATACCTCACTTAAAATGAAAACCTCCATGACCATGATCAGTTAATGGTTTTTTAAAGAAAGTAAAATTCTAGGGTAGGCCTCTACCTACTCCATACCCCCTTGGTGGAGAAAAAACCTTTTTCCCCTGTTGCTGAAACAGTCTCACAGGTAACTAATACTAAGGATTGTGTTAAACCTATCCACCTCCACTAAAATGAGATTGGGGAACCACTAGGAACTGGTCCCAGAGATGTTCTATTAACCCCAAAACCAAAACACACTAGAAAAAAATCATCAAAAAATCATAGAAACCAATGTCCGTAGAAGGTCAGAAAGGATACTACTAAGGTAGACTCCCTACCAGTCCAAATAATAAAGGTGATGGTGCTTGAGAACCTCCACTAATAACTATTCTCCTCAAGGAACCATTCCAGTTCCACTCCCATGTAAAAAAATCCTTGGGAGTGAATCCACTCGATCACCTCTTCCTTTTTCAAAACATCCAGAGACATCGACAACATAAAATGAGTAACTTCATACTAGATAGAAGGATGGAGTGACTGCTCAAGATATCTCATAAAAGAATCATTATATAGAAAATGATCTAGGAAAAAATGAATAATGTCCATAAACTTGATTCCCAGTTCTCACACTGACATGCTCCCCTACCGATGAGAAAGAATATGCTACCTATTTACTACCTTCATGATCGATGAAAGGAACTATGCCTGGAACTCCTTATAGAAGTTAAACCACAAATCATATTACTACTTCCACTATCCCATATATAGTGCACACCAATGAAACATAGATCCCTGCATTTGATTGACTTCCAAAAGGAACCTATACTCCCTCAGGGCTTATATCAAACTGAAAGTGATCCAAGATCCTCCAGCCAGCTCTCTGTCTCCGCATCTGAGACACTACCATCATACTTCCCCAAAGGAAACTGTTGGAAAGAATGAAACATTCTCTACCACTGATCATCCCCCTCAAACGGATCAACCCTACAATGATCAAATGGATCAGTTTTCTAAACCTAAACATCCCGACCACATGTGAATGTTGAACAAGATCCATAACTGAAAGGAAAACAAAGAACTTCCTATGACAACTTGGATGAAATTTTATTAAGATTAATTTTAATTCATTTAATTCATTTTTATCCATTTAAATATTCCCAAAACAACCCAATTCATATAAAAAAACAAGTTATCTTGATGCATGTACCTCTCCTAGTACTATACACTAAAAACAGTTCCAACCCACTTAGTCGTTCAATAAGATCAGAGTCCATGCACTGAATCATAGGGGGACCTAAAATCCCATGTCCTATACACTATCCCTAGCCTATGTCACACACCAAGGTTAACTAGAACTATTTATCATACTACCCAATGCAATCCTCACTGTGTCTAACTCAAAAATCCATCATATCTCTTAACCACTCTTTTGAAACCACCATGTCACAACCCCCTCCTCCAAAGATACTGAAATGAGGGGAGAGAGATAATAACCCCCTAGTCCCAAATCCAGTAGGTCCTAGGTTGTTTACTGGAACTGAGGGTATCAGAATATCATTAAATGGGAGAAATTAACATCTATAATAATTTAGGTTTAGGTGATAAGATGGATCATCCATAGAGAACTCCAATACATAATATAAAATAATTCCAAACCATCGTACATGGGTGACATTCTCAAAATCTAGGAATGGCTGATATATGATGTTTTGTTTAATAATTTGTGTGAGATAAATAATATCACATTCAGTTATGAGGTTTCATAGTGATAGGATCATAAGATACAAAGTTTGTGTTCAGTTTTAAGGTGAAAATAAGGATACTCTTGTGGTAGTGACTATCAGGCCATCCATGGTGACCCAACCATTTTGATGTTATAGTTGATGATGAAGTGGGAAACACATTGAGTGGGTTCGTGGAATTCTATAGATTCATTTTTTATTGTTACCCCAATGGTGGGAAGTGCCATTGATCGGAATCGTCCATGTTAGTTTGGGTACTATAGTGGAAAGCACTATGAGCTCGATGATGAGTTTTTGGATGATGCTGTGATATCTTAGGATGGATGGGTGTGGTCAATCACCTTCATGGTAGTTTTTTGATGATGTCTAGTGGTATATTGAACTTTTATGGGTTTTACACATTATCATTGGAGTTATTAAGAGGAAATCGATTTTTTTTCCTAGAGTTGAACACAACAAGTTTAACATTAACTGATGATTTATGTGGGTCATAATGTGTGGTTGGAATATTTTTTGGTATTCTTTAGGATGATTGTTTTATCACATAGAGGCTTTAAAGAACCAAGTTTTTCTTGATTTTTATTTCAAGTAGAAATTTGAATTTTTTACTTCAAGTGCTCATGAGGGGAAAAATGGTCATTTTACTTAAAAAAATGATATTTGAATTTTTTTATAACCAATCCATTGGTAAAATAATATAGAATTTATCATATTATAGGATTTAGGTTGAATTATGAGCTGTTCAAATTTGGAAGGAAAATTTAATATTTAATTAATTAAATATTAAATTATTTGTACATGATCAGGTGGTGATATCTTTTGAACAGAGTGTTATATTTATATTATGAATAAATAGTTGAGTCTATAATGGGGTTTTTTATTAGGAGAGGTATAAAACTTCTTTGGGTTCTAGGACTCGAGACAATTGTTTTAAAAGAGAGTTTAATTAATTTAAACACCCACCATTTTGGATTCCTACATGTGAAAAAAGGGGGTGAGGGATTATCCTAACTAGATATCTAAAGTAAGAGGTAAGAAAAAAGGATATTCCACCATAAATAATTTATGGTGGTTATTGATACCAGATCAATGTGCAATGTCTTCTAGGGTCATATTTAGACGCATATATTCAACATTTTTACCACGAGGAAGTCCCATTTTTAAGTATTATGATCGATACTCATATATGTGTTTTTTAATGTTTTAAATACCTTTTATTATTAATACGGATACCTTATGGTTCAATCTATGATTAATCATAGAAGATAGGTGTTTCAAGATATTTACAGAGGTTTTCCATTTAGAAATCATGATCACACAACATGTGTTTTAGAAACACATGCAATGTGTTCTTCCCATTAAGAGAAGGGATAGTTTTTGAAAATAAATTCCATGTAATTAGAGTACACTCAATGTAGTGGTACTTGGACATGTATTTGAGTAAAAGGGTGGATGTATTTTTTGGTACTACACATCATGTAATCGAATGTGGACAAGTGGCCGAGTACATGGGAAGACATCCCCTATAATAAGGATAAAGCCAAGTAGTAGTATGAAACTAGACCCCATATATTCCTTATCCATATAGTAGTACATAGTCATTACCCTTGTGTTCTAGGACATGTAGAAGTACAAGGTTAGGGGAGAGGTTTTGGAGTGCATTCTGTATACTTAGGATACCTAATGTGTATTTCCCTATTGTTACCCTTTTGTGGGTTTTGAGTGATATTGTTCCCCATCGTCAGAGTTGGATATAATAGGAGTCAATTTTGATCATTTCTCAAAATAGAAAATGATGGTTAATCCCTTGTGGAATTTTGAGGACTTTAAATAGGTGGTTTTTGGTTAGCAAGTTATTAAAGATAGGTTTTCCTATCATAATGAATCCATATATATCTTGAGAGTGAAACATTGGATGTGACCTAGGTATAGGTCATGATAATGAATTAATGATGTGGAATGGATTCGATAAATTCCTGAATTATAACTAAACGTGACTATCCCTAGTTATTGGGGATAGGTTGTGATTCGAGGTGATGGATAGGTTGTGTGTATTTTATAACCTAGAGTGGTTTGTAAAGGGGTTGGGATTAAGGCTATCTCCATTGTTAGGTTTTACTAATTTTAGTCTGTTCAGGTCATGAGATGTTAGAGTCTTGTTCTATGGATGTGTTACCCTAAGATATGGTCTTTTCATGAGGTTTTAGTTGTGACGTAGCATTCTAAGTGAAATTCATCCACTTATATTTTAACATAGATAATACCAAGAGGGATGGACCATCTTGTGTACTGGTTTTGAGGATACCAAGAGGGATGCCTCTATTTACATGTTGAACCAGATGGCCAAGTGGTTTCCTGATTGATAGACCAAACCTGAGAAGGTACATGGGGTTAGGTAGTAATGGTTATGGGAGTCCCCTTGAGACCCAAACCAATGTATGTGATGATTGAGCTTATATTTTGATGATGGGAATGGGGATTCAACCAACCCCTAATATATTTTCTCTTATTGTTTATATTGAGACTTGGTTTCTTCCCTAAGGGCCATTGCGATATGGTTGGGTTTCCACATTATGGAGCCTGATTTACTGATATAGATCATAATGTTTTATATAATTGACTTTTAGTTCCACTGATATGATTGAGAATGGTGGACATGGTGTTCTATAGATATGGTTGTGATTATTGGACCTAGCATTACACTAGTATGGATAAGATTGGTGGATGTAGAGTTCTTGAAATATGGATGAAATCGGTGGACACGACACTTCAAAGGTATGGTTTGTATTGGTGGACATGGAATTCCATATGTATGGATGAGATTTGTGGACATATAGTTCCAAAAATATATATGTGATTTGTGAACACGGTGTTCTAAAGGTACAGATGTGGTTGGTTGACATAGAATTGCACATATATAAATGAGGCTGGTGGACATGGACTTCCACATATTTTCTTGATCATGGTGGTTTATTGTTATTAATGTGTGGTTGAGATTCCAAATTTATTGTCTAGGAATGGATAATATACTATATATAATGACCTAGATGAGCCCACGATCATGATATTGTCCTCTTTGCGCCTATCCCGCACACTTTTTCTTTCCCTGGGCTATGAACCTCAGGAATCCCTTAGGAAAAGGCCTCATGATGGGAGAGGTATCCACACCACCTTATAAATGTGTGATTTGCTCTCCTCCTCCTTCGATGTGGGATTTCTATAATCCCCCCAGAAGGTCTGATCATCTTCGCTGGCACATCAAATAGAAATTGTATCAGATACCATTTGTAATGGCCCAGTCCATCCCAAGATCATGATATTGTCCTTTTTTTCTTACTTTGATATGAGGGAAGAGTTTCCCAACTCTCATACCCTAGGTCCTAGCTACTAGTTGGTATCCTCTAGCGTTTGGGGCGACATGATTGATTCCTTGTAACCCACTAGTTCAGAGCACCGATTTAGTGGCATCCAAGTAAGGACATTACCAAGTGGTTTCAAATGTGCTATTTTCCAAGTATTTACTATTTGGGATATTGTAGATATGATTATTAATAATGTTTTGGAACCTTTGATGGATATCATACTGGTGTGTCAAGAACACTTGTTCTATTTGAAAGTCTTGGTTGCCAGGGTATGGGATTGTTGTTCTAATCTATAATTTTATAGTTGTATATTAGTTTCTCTTTGAGAGACACATGTTTTGTGGATGTTATGATTTACTATGGATCTCGGCCTCTTAGAAATTGGAAAGATTCTTGGGAAGGATTTTTAATCTTGGCCAGCAAAGGAAAGAGATTTCTCATGCCTCATATTTGGAACATTGGATTCACATCATACATGCATGTTTATGTGCAATTTTACTAATGATTTAGGCCTGTTCAGTTGGGCCTTCTTATATATATGTTTCATCTTGATGAAATTTTAAGTGGATATATATTGAGGCATTTTTTTGTGAGGCCAATGACTCATTCCTCATGCATGGGAGGTGCAGTAACTTAGTAGGTCGATGCAGAACATGATTACATTTTTTTGAACCCCTTATAGGATGTTGTTTCTTAGGTTTGTGGTTATCTAGTCGGATCACAGAGTATGATGGAAATAGATACTAATACTTTTCTTATGAACTGGACCTCTTGGAGGTGTTGTTGTGTTTGGATTCCTAGTGTGTGTCAGTTCAATTTTTCTTCTTTGTTGGTATTATAAAATCTAATGGGAAGTTCCTTCTGAGGATTCTCCATGATGATCAAGCCCCTGTAGTCCGTGTTTTTCAGTTTTGAACTTTGTAGATCATTATGATCTTTATCTAATTTTGATAGGTTTTCATCTTTTAGTTCAGGTGTCTAGAATTTGTGACCCAATTGGGAGGCTTATTTTGTAGGGCTAGGTGGGAGACCTTGAGGCCCTTAATCTGACTTAGACCCATGTAGGTTGATGTTAATTTTGTTAAATGGTAGATTGATGAGAGATTGTACCATTTTTTCTTGTTCCTCTTTAGGTAGTGAGATTTTTTCATGATTGTTTCTGGATATAGGAAAGATAGGTGCTTGAGTTTTTCATTATAAGAATGCTGATGGATTCATCTTTTGATGAATCACCTTGGGTAGTTTTTTTTGAGACTGGCTTCAATGGGATGAACTGTTCATGTGCCTGTCTTGGACTACCAGTGTTTTCACTGTTAGTAATGTAGTTAATGCTTGGGTAGATGCTCATGGTTAAAACAACACTAGGTGATGGGCGATCTTGTAATAAATCATGGCATAGGTGAGGTGCCAGATCTTAAAGAGGAGTTCCAAGGGAGATTTTTTCTTGTGAAACTAACATTCTATGTAGAATGGTTAGATTCTCCTTGTAATAGATGATTCGCTAGAGTACAAGCCGATGATAAAGATATACAATGGTTGTGCATGGTATCATTTGAATCTAAATATGTGAGTGGCTGTGTGTGAGTTGAGGACTAATGTTTCAATACTTTCTATTGAATTGGATCCCAAAAGTTGTGTTGGAATGTTCCTCTATGGTAGTGGTGACATCATGAAATGAATCAGGTATCGTGAGATGGTTGACCCGTGGATGAATCTTAGTTAGGTTTTGACAGGATGGTGAGTGTGGATCAGAGTGATCTATACACACCCCTTTGGGTAATCTTAGTGTACTCATATTAGAGATTATCATTCTCTATCTTGATTCTTCATGAGTATGCTGAGAGAGCGTGGAACCTACACCGATCTTATTTTCCTTTATAAATTTTCTTCCCTAGTGGAGGAAGAAACCAGTTGAGGTTGAACTTAAGGAGTGGTAAAGTAATCCATATGGTGGGGAGTGAACCGTTGGTTTTTTGAGAGTGGTTACCCTCATTTTAAGTTGAACATAGGTGTTTTATATGGGTCGTTGGTCTTGAAGATTTCTTTTGAGATGAAGATAAGAGTATTCCTATGGTGGGGTGTACCGTTTCAGTCATAGTTAAATGTATTCCACGTATAAGGCAATTGTTGATGCTCTGTGGATAGCCATTGGATAGTCCAAATATCTTGGTCGTGCAGATGTTTGTGTTGAGAGCATGGATACTAGTTTTTTTACTAGGATTCTTGGTAATGAAAAGGTTTATAGTGGGGATTTTGTAAGGACTTGTGTTTTTCCGGACTATGTTTTTTTGCATAGATTTGATTTTTCTCTTTGAAATGTGTGTAAGGGGGTAAAATGGTCTTTTATCCTAGTAGATGATCTCAGATAATTTTTATGGCCACTCCATTGGTCCCGACATAGGGTGTTCACCCTAGTACAAGGGTTTTATTGAATTCCAAGCCATTCAAATTTCAGAGGAATAATAAATAAAAAATAAATAATAAATTAAATATTAAATTTTTCTTGCAGGTTTGTTTAGAGATATCTTTTGAATATAGCATCATTTTGAGATTCCATCTTTTATGTTGAGTCTATAATGGGCAGTTTTTCATAGGTGATACACAAACCGATGTTAGGCTCTTGGGCCGACCCAAAGCCCTTTTTTCTTTTCTTCTTGTGTGTCTTATTTTTCCTTTTTTTCCTCATCCTTCTCGTGCATGCCTATCATATAGATCTTACTTTTCACGAAATAATAGAGAAATAGGGAGATGGATAAATAGGGGGAGTGGTAAGGGAAGAAGGGTACCATTGCAAATCCCTGAACATTCTTGATCGAAGTGTGGCAGTTGTACACCACAGAATAGAACAATTCTTCAGTGATTTTCACCCAAAGGTAGGCCATTTTTGTGATTTACCTAAACCCCCTTTTCATTAATATTTTTATAAATTTAAATCACTATTATTCTTTTTTATGGCCTCTTGAGGTCTGATCTGATGATTTGGGGGTTTAAACGGGGGTTTTAGATGATCTAGAGGGTTTTCCATTCGCGAAAACCCAATAACACAGTGTGTAGTTCAGGGGAACAGACCATGTGTTCTTCCCATTTGGGGAAGATTATGTTTAAGGAGTACACACCATGTATTGGTGTGTACATTCCAAATGTTGGTACTCAGCCGTGTAGCCGAGTTCCCAGGCATGGCAACCTATGTTAGGGTACATGATCGTATAGTGTACACGACCAGACCTCATGTGGGTAGCACGCCGCGTAAAATTGCATAGCCTGGGAAGGTATATGGACAACCCAATTTTGGGAAACTAACATGTATCCCATGTTGGGTACATTCCATGTAACTACCTTACATTCCATGTACCTGGTGTTTTTACACACCCATGCCAGCGAGAGTACACACCCATGTGGGAGCTCGAGGGTACACATCGTGTATGGTATCTATAGGCTGTGTACTCCTCTCATGGTGCCCTTTGAGGTTATTTTCCTATTTTATGAGTTGGTATCGGATTTAGATGTAAGAGAAGTCCATTATCAGTAGTTTTCCATATAGATCACAATGGTGAAACCCGTTGAGTGGTTCAAGGACTTCTAATGGGTGTTTTAGGGATTTTCCTAAACGAATAGGTTTTTCCTCTAGTAATTGACTCAAGTGCCATTTGAGAGTGAGAACTATTCTAATATGAGCTAGGGGATATCTCCTGTTACCTATTCTTTGAGGACATATCCTTTGATAGATGCACTCTTCTAGTCTAAGAGGTTGTGAGAAATGTTTTTATCAAGGATCCCTTGTAGGATTCATCTATCTTCTATCTAGTTACCAAGGATCCCATGAAGTATTCATTTTTTATATGGTGATCTAGGGAGTCCCTTTTCAGATGCCCTACCTATGTTTCATTTTGAGGATACCTTGTAGGATGTCACTATTTTCTTTCCATTATTGAATCCTGTGTAAGTTTCTTTTTTTTCCTTTTACGGATAAGGATCCCGAGGAGGATGCCTTCAGTTGTGTTTACTTCAAGGATCTCGAGTAGGATGTCTCTTAGTGTTTGACATGAGGGACACAGTGGGTGACCTATTGTTTGAAAATCCCCAGTATATTACATCAGTTTTGGGTAGGGATGGTAGTGGCTATAACCATAGAACCCGTGCCGAACTGGTAAGCCCATGGGGTTGTGGCTGGAGTGTTGGGTTTGGAATTTGGGCCACCCGTACTTGTTTTTTATGACTTGACATGGTTATTGATGATAAAATGATGGTTACTAGTGGTTAATTTTAGTTGGTGGTTGTTGTTCCATATGCAAGGCATCATTCGTGATTTTAGGATGCCCATATGTTATTCATGGGTTCCATTATTCATGTTGGGATGTTGATACGTGATTACCTAGGGTTTAGATTCCGAGCCAGGTTATTTCTAATATTTACTACTATACCTAGAGGTACTACCTGGTATTTGGATGTTGATCATGGATGTATATATATTTGTGATATATATTTACTTGGTATATTCAGAGGTGTTTTCTGGTATCCATCTACTGAGCCTTACATGTTGACTTGTACGCCTTGAGTAATACTTGGATTCCCTTGTAGGAATTCCTTGGATGGACTCCTAGGATGGATGATATATGATGAGGATGATTACACTAACCTAAATATGGGCATGGAAACCCAATACTCATGGTATATTACACTCTCCCGATTATTGGGGATGATTATGATCTTCTTGGACTATGATCATAATGATTATTATCTTTCAAATTAGCTACGAGACTTAAAGGGTGTAGCATGGTGTCTCAATGGTGAGATCTATTTATACAGGCATGGCAACCGAAGACTTAGTGATATCGACTTAATGATACAAAAGTTGAGTGGCATGTTGTCAAGCTCAAATCCCTGTCATATTATGTCTTGGTAATCAGGATTATATACCCAAGGATTGACTGCTGATGTGGTTTCAGGTTGTTTGATTCACATACTCAGGAATATTCATATTTATGTATTTTTGTATAGATATGGGACTATACATGTATACGTATATAGAGATGGACATCCATGGTGAAACATTCCCAATTGACCGAGATTGCAGACCCAAGGTTTGACTATGATTTCAGGTTTGTTTTTACTTAACTTTTTAGTTGTGTCTCAATGAGGCTGAACAATTGCTTTTTTATACCCTTATACCAACACATTTATAGGTTGCATATCAGGGTGGCCTACTAAGATTATTTCTCACCCCTACACATGATCCTTGGTTTACATAGACCTTATGTATGATTTTCAGGTTGAGTATAGTTTAATGGTGGATAGGGATGCAGCCCTGACTTTTATGATTGAGAAGAGTTGCACGTGGGGTCCTTTTGACCAGACAGTCATAGTTTGAAAGTTTTTGGAGACCCAGAACATGGTCTAGCTCGGAGTTAGTAGTAGATCCCTTTACTTTTACTTTGGTCTCTTTTGTACTCTTATATCTGTATGGTAAGACTAGTGGGTGAACACTATTGTATTGTATGACATAGATGTTCAAGATTTTACAGAATTTTCATTTATTATTACAACATGTTCTATTTCAGTTTTTTTACTACATCCACACTTTTTTTACATTTCATAATGTATGATACATAACTATTTTATGTTTTTCCTTCTTTGATACAAGGGAATATTCTCCCCACCATCACACCCTTGACCCTTACTACTAGTCAACACCCTCATGCATATGTGGATGCATGATTGAGGCCTTGTAACCCACCAGCTTGGAGCACTGGTTTGGTGGAATCCAGCTTAGGATGTTACCTGGTATTAGATCTAGTATCTATTCGATGTGCCAGTGAGGATGATGGGCCCTTCCGAGGGGGGGGGGGATTATGGAAATCCCACATAAAAGGAGGAGGATCTTGAAGCACCCATTTATAGGGTGGTGGGGATAACTATCCCATAATGAGGGATTTTTATAGGGGAGGCCTAAGGGCTAGAGGTTAGGGAATGCAAAACCGTGTGGGCTTGGACTAAAGTAGACAATATAATGATCATGGGCTGGGATGGGCCATTATCGATGGAGGAGGAGAAAAAATAACCCCTTTATAAGGTGGTGTGGATACCTATCTCATAATGAGTTCTTTTTCTAGGGGATGCCTAAAGGACAAATCCCAGGGAAAGAAAAACCATGTGGAATAGGCCCAAAGTGGACAATATCATGATTGGGGACTGGGCTAGGCCATTACACTATATGGATTAGGTTTCAGATTGAGGCTATAGACAATAATATTATACTATGGGGTTTATGTTCCAAATGTATTCTTGTATAAATCATTTTATACCATGTGGAAAAGAATGATGTAATGATTCTTTGCATACATAGTTTAGGCTCTAGATTTATTATCTAGGAACTATTATTTTATGCTATAGTTTTGGTGATGAACTAATGCTTCAGGAATGACTATTTTGAGGTATGGTTTAAGTGTTGTAATGTTTCTCCATAAACTCTATGTTTTGATACATGGTTTAGATGTCAGGCTGATGTTATTGGTACTCATAGTACTTTAGAGTTGTATGAGTACTGGGGATTTATGCTTCTAGGAACCAAGTAAGAGATAATAGGTAATGTCATGAGTTTTGGTTTGGAGTTACATGGATATGGAGCCCATATTTTATATTTGTGATGAAGATTCACTTAGAAGTTATTAGAGACACCCCAATATAAGAAAAAGTAGGTATGGTCGATCAAAGTCACCAAACTAAGGATAAAAAGTGGTTTTATTTCTCTTTATTTCTATTGTGTTTTCACTAGGATAAAAATATTACAAGAGAATGAAATTATTGAAATAGGTTATTGTTCCACCATTGGGGGTGGCCTACTGAGATTTATTTCTTACCCCTATACATGATAATTAGTGATCATGAGAACCTCATGTATAATATTATTTTAGAGAAAGAATGCATGATGAATAAGGAAAAGGACTAGGGTTTCATTACTAAGTAGAGTTTCTCAGATGGAGTTTGATGATCTTTCTAGAATAGCCCAAAAGGGTATTGGAGATTGGGTATGTGGCATAACTCATTGTTTTTAACAGATCCTGATATTTTTTTCAATTTTTTATTCTATATATGTGATTGGAATTGTGGGGGATCATTATTTTATATATGGAATGGCTGTTCGGTCCCTTCCAATATTGAATTTTATAATAACGTGATTTTATTTAAGATTATTTATTCTTTTTTTTACTCTGATGTTTATGATTATTAGTTATTTATTTATGAATGTGCACTTTAATATAGGGGTATAGTCTTCTCACAGTACCATTATTGACCCCCACCACTAGTTGGTTTCCTCCAACATGCATGGATGCATGCTTGAGGTATTGTGAAAAATTGTCTTGGGGAACCAGTTCAGTAGAATCAGTGTTGGTATGTTACAAAAAATCTCATTAAGACCTACCACACTACAAAAGAATGTTCCACACTATGGAACATTTCTCTCAGCCAGAGATAATGATGTTAAATTATCACGACATTTTATTTATTCCCAAAGGAATATACTCATACCTGAAATTATCCAAGAAAAATGAAATAGAGTAGACTAAAAAAATCCTTCTCCTCCATGAATCCAATCATGGAAAAGGTTAGTGGATCACAACTTAATGAATGAATTCTATTGAAATTTTAGCTAAGAATCAAGTCCCCTATCCCCAGTCTCCCAGATTCCTCTTGATAGACATAATATCTAAAAGTTTCCAATAAAGGGTCTGGAAAAAATATATTACCTTAGATGAACCCACAACAATGGAATCTAAAATCTCATATATCCACCATTTATATCAATCCATACAATCCTCATGTTAAAAAAACTCACAATCCAACCAAATTTTGAATCATGAATATGAGCATTCTATAAATCTATAAACCTCTAAACAGTGAATTACAAAATTACCATCTTCACTCTACCCTTATAATATATCCAAATAACCCATATTTAATTGATATAACTATAATCCTCTAAATTTAGTAGAAAACCTACACATGGGGAACAAATAAAATGACAAATTAATCTATTGGGAAATATAGGATATATCTCCCCACATTATGAATTTAATATTCATCCTATACAAATATATTATTATCAAGTATTTTTTAATCCTCATCATGGATAGAGAAGTATAGTATTTGCTTCTCAGAGAATCACCCAACTTAATTTGTTTCCCCAGGCGGTAATGTATTGATAAAACATAATATATTATAAAATCCAACCATATTCTTTTATGAATATTCAGTTCCTCTTATGTGAATGTATATTTCAAGATCTTTTGATCTATATATATCTATATATATCACATTTTCTATGTAGAGATAATGTAACCAAATATCTAATGAAAAGAAAATTATTGTAATCTTTAAATCTTGGGGAAGGTAATTTTTCTCATGATTCATTATTTGAAATGAACCAAAATAATTACCATATCATTCTACGTGAGGACACAAACCAAACACTTTTTCAAAACATCTATGTATCTTACAAACCGTTCCCCACTGTATGGTATTATAAGTATAGGAATATTGACCAAAATCTTCTTCCTTTACTTAAAACATTTTTCACATTCCTATATCCAAATCAACTAAACACCCTTCCTTATGAACATGGTTTGTAGATTTATATCCATGATAAATTTCTAACAAAGCATCAGAAATTTCATGATAATCCATGAAAACTATAGATATCTGTTAAAGAGGTTGAAATATATGATTAATAAATAACTTTTTTAATTTATAGATGTACTAATATTCCATTTATTATGATCACATAACCTAATACTGAATGCTTTTAGTAAAAAAAATTCAAAAATTCAAAATTTTTCATACCACTTCTCCTTCTCAAGGTCTTTAACGCAATTTTCAAATGGCCTTCATTATGTTCCTTTATCTTTGAATATATAATATTATCATATATAAATACAACCACAAATTGATCAAGGTAGTCCATAAAGGACCTAATTATTATATCCATTAAGATAACAGATGCATTGGTAAGTCCAAATAGTATCACCATAAAATCATAGTGTTTATACCTCATAAAGAAAGCTATCTTATAAATATCCTCCACTTTGGAATCAAATGATAGTATTTAGATCTATTATAATTATTTGAGAAGCTTTGAACTCATTAGAGTTGATCGAATTGATCATAGATATGGGGTCAAGGATGCTTTTTTTACTTTTAGTATTTTTATTAATCTCTCATTAATTAATGAAAATATGCATCGATCCATCCTTTTTTAAATATAGGGCTGGTACAATTTAATTCCCTGAACATAGTTACCTAGTGTCAGTGCATTATTACATAACATTATCAGGATAAAATGATATCAAGTCTCGAAAGACCAATTAGTTTAGTATCCTTGGAATTACTAGATACATACATAAGTTTTACATTACATCATGAAATTAAAAACAACAACATTCTGTCTCCTTTGAACACACTCATATCCCTTAGTTTATCCCTGAAAGTCAGTCATAATATACTTCTTCTCATCCTAGGAAAAAGAAAACATAGAAAGGGGTGAGCTCAGATTCTCATTAAGGAAAACAATATAGCAGAAACATCAAAAATAAGCATAAACATTTAAGGCAAGTTAAAAGAATAAAACAAAATCATTTTAAAAATAAAATTCATCACAATATGGAAAAGGTAAATCAATTAATTACATTTACTTATTCACATGGATATTCTAATAGTCGAATAATCACAAGTAATATCAATAGCTAATTTCATAATTATAGAATGCATAATGCCGAACATCTTAACCACATAGTCAAGGCCTCATGCCAAGACTACAAATAAGATTTTCTCAAGGCCTTGTGCCAAGACACTAGTTTGTCTCATGAGACCTACTGATGCATCAAAGAGCTATAATGGGATGCACACATCACAAACTAAGTCCAATTAATTCCCCATATTTAAATTTTGAAACATAATCAAAACATTCCTATTAAAACTAGCATAGTTATGTCCATATTTTAACCACAAACCATGAATGATATAAATATAGAAAATCCACATTCAAGAAAACTCATTCAATACATTAAGGAAGATTTTATTATAATAAATCAAGCTAAATCAATAGTAATTATGGATATTGAAATAGATGAAAATAATCAGTAAAACTATTTGAGAGAAATATCTCTTTTTTCTTGAAAACATTTAAAAGTAGCACTGTTTATCAAGAAGCCGTTTAAAAGAGATTTTGAATCAAAGTGCCCCATACCACTTTGAAACTTTTAAAAGGAATTTTAATTCTAAAACATTCACGTCCATACAAATAAATCCTTAAATCCATTTTTAAAACATGGAAATTAATGAGAAAGATTTAGAATAATAAATCATTACAACATTTAGAATGATATTTTAGTTAGAGTTCCTAACCAAATGAGAGATTATTGAATAAAAATAGGTGAGGTAATAAAAACCTTATAATATCATTAGAATAAAGGGATTCATGACATGCTATGTAAAATTACAATATATACACCATATAAAAGTGAATTAGAACATAACAACAAATAAGTCTCAATGGAATGTAAATTGAGATGAAATCCATTATAAAGACCGTATCCTTAGGTTAAGGATAAATTGATGACATAATTATGTGTGAAAATATAAATACACTCAATATGATTGGATATTCAGTGTAAATAAATCAGAGTACATTCACACATATTCTTGTAAAAATAACACCAATGAATTTGATGTTTGACTCAATGAATGGAAATTGAGTTAAGATTACTCTTATCAAGTTAATGTCGATGAATTGAGAATTTATCAATGGAGTGATTATATTTATAAGAATTATATCCAAAAAAGGGGTGTGGAAATTAATACATAAATAAATAAATAGAAATTTCACACATAATCTTGGATTAAAATAATCAATGAAGTTTACATAAAACCCAATGAGTATAAATTGAAATTAGAAATTCCCTTATCGATTTGGTAACTTGCGAAAAATGAACCCCATGAAAGAAAGATCATATAATGACTTTGTAAATACCCATAAAATAAATTATATTACACAAATAATATAACCATGGGCAGTACATACACCATACAAAAGGAAATAGTTCCAAATATAGCATGAATCTCATGAGAATAAAAAGTGAGATAAAACCACTTACCTTGAAATTCTCCTTAGTAGAGTGTAGTTTAAACTCCTGTATAATGGTTAAATCATTGTTATTAAATTATATAATAACCACATACATACATATGATATCATAAGTGATATTCTAATATTGCACTGTTAATGATATTTTCACTACTGGAAAAACGACCTATACCCACGGTTCAAAACCGTGGGTATAGCCCCAAAAACCGTGGGTATAGCCTATACCCACGGTTTTGGGAACTGTGGGTAGGAAAGGCTTCCGTATAGGGGTCTTGACCTATACCCACAATTTTTGGAGAACCGTGGGTATAGAGGTGTGAGATGTGACACAATGCTGTTACAGCGTGGCAGACAACTGTCCCCATGGTTTTCAAACCGTGGGGAAATTAAATCCAAAAAATTCGAAGCTGGGAGGAATTGAACCCAGGCCTCATGCTACGCCAATCAGGCGCCCCCCAAAAATTGACTAACCAACTGCAATTCTATTTTTTTATAGTACAATATATCAACCTATATATATTCATATTACGCAGCGCGTTATTTAAATTTCAAAAAACGCTGCCCAGGAGAATCAAACACGCGCTTCATGGAACAGTTCACTGCCGCGCGGCACAAACCAACCAACCCATCTGCGTAATTTAACTGATATATATGCATATATCTTTGTATATATATTAATATAATCTGGTGCAATATTTAGATTCAAAAATCGTTGCCGGAGGGATTTGAAACCGCGAAATACAGATTCCGAACAGAAGGCTTTACCAACCGAACTAAAGATTTTTGAGTTAATATATATATATATATTATTGTAAATATATTAATCTTAACCATAAAAAATGTCTTTCCCTCTAATTCTTTTCATGTCCTGCCTAGTTTTATTTTCCCGCCATAATGCGGGAAATCTATACCCACGGTTCTGCAGAACCGTGGGTATAGGTCCAAAAAAAAACTCCCAATACCTACGGTTTTGGAGAACCATCGGTATAAGTGTTCGTAAAATACCCTATACCCACGGTTTCGCCAAACACTGGGTATAGGGTTTGAAAAAAAACACATTTACCCACGATTTTGAAAAACTGTGGGTATAGGTGTTCAAAATAAACCTATACCCACGGTTTGAAGCAAAACCGTGGGTATATGTGACCTATACCCACGGTTTTGGAATACCGGGGGTATAGGTCCCCATATTAACCCTATACACATAGTTTTGAAAATCCGTGGGCATAGGGGTACTCTATACCCACAGTTTTTTGTAAAACCGTGGGTATAGACCCATTTTCCAGTAGTGTTTATTAGTATCAATGTATCATTGTTTTGGATGTTAACTGATTCATTTTCATTTATATGTATTGTTACATAAGTCAGGTTTGTTATGGATAGGATTTATTTTATTCATATTGAAAATTATATTATGTTCTTAAAAATTATTTTTAATAATCACATGAAAATTATTCTTGAATGATTACGATGTGGAACAAAATCTCATCGCATCGTGGAGAGGGTTAGCCGTACGTGAGCACGAGTGACAATATCATTCTATTTGTGGTAAGATTTTTTGTAATTAGATTGTATATTATATATAAAGAATAATTAAAATTTCATATTTATTATTTATATTATTTATACTCATTATTATACCAATCCAAATAATTAAGTGTTGAATAACAAACTACACCACGATGTGGCAACGGTAAGCCAAACGTACGCATGTATGGTGACTTTATCATTAATAGGATGGATAGAATAATGAATATGTTTGTACCATATTTATAATAACATCATAGTATGTAGAGGGTACTGGAGTAATTATTTTGGTTTTTAAACAACAATGAATGTGGAAGTTGAAGAAGAAAAGAACATTGAAATAGGTGATGAAATTATTACCTCTTCTTCGGGTGCTTCCTTTTGATTTGATCAAAAGGGCTCCTTAGGTTGGATTTCTGTTTAAAGTAATGCATCCAAGTTGAAGTGAGGGTAGTTGGAATGATATTTAAGTAGGGGATGGCCAATAAAAATGGATTTGGGGGTGTTATTTTGAGAGAATAAAAAGTACCCTTTTATAAGAGAGGTGAGGGTAACTTTAGGAAAAGCTTGACATATTAATGTTTTATAAAATCATTTTTAGTTTATAATCATTAAAAAAGGATTAATCTCTAGGATAAGGTGGGTATGGGTCACAATACTTTCAAAAAATAGGTTTTAGACAAGTTTAGTTCACCATATTAATCTAATCTTTTAGATTTAATTCTTAGGTAAATATTTTAACATTTACAATGTATTCTTGTATTTTTATATTACATGGTTAATAAATTTATTATAAAATTCCAAGAGAACCCATAATGATTAATTAATGACATATCTATCATTTTACAAGTCCTTTGGATAAACCTTACATTTTTAGGAATATTATATCATTTAATAATATAGTATTTGTTTTAAAAACTCATTTATGTCAATTTTGACACTATTTAGTATTTGTTTTTTTGAAAGTCAACAAAACTTGATTACTTCAAAAACAATACTTTAAATCCACCATAATGGGTCATATTAACCTATAAAATTCGTGTAGATCATCAAAAGTCTCAATGTACATTTATTTTTGTATTTGTAATATTAATTATTTTAATCCTTTAGTAATAAGGTAATTACTACATCATCATTGTGTCATAAATAAAATTAATTATTTAATATCTAAAAATTATAAATAAAATAAAATGATGTATGAAATATTTTTACATTTCTAATGAATATTTGTAGTTGAATTTATCTTATATATAACCCTATATTAAAAATGGTTTAGTTATTAAACTTCGAATATAACACTTTTAACTCTTCTTTAAATAAAATTATAATTAATGTCCTAATATAATCCTAGTGGATAAAAAGGATCATATTTTATTCCTAATGTTTATTTTGGTATAAATACAGTTATATAATTGAATTAAGACTTGTTTTAGGGTAATTATAATATCATTTTTACCTTTAATTACCCTATTTACTTTTTACCGTGGTAAATAAAATTCAAAAGTTACTATTCACCAAAAAATATTTTCATCATATTGAACCACATTTTACTTTCTGATTTCAACCGTGTCCCTTTTATTTTTGAAATTCAATTTATAGAAGAGGTAAAATTATGTTTTATGAAAAATTGGAAATGGGCCTATAAGTTAGTAAAAGACGGTAAGAAGTTCAATAAAATTTTATAAATCTAATCTTATTAATAAACGGCCTCAACAAATTAAATTTGACTAATATAGGTATTATTTATATTTTTTGATTTAAAATTAAATTTAAATTAAAAATAATTATTTAAATAAAAAATTGGCTTTAAACAATAACGCAGTGTTTTTCACTATTTATCAAAAATTGAAAGATTTTAGAAAAATTCCCAAAAATTAACCCAATGATAATTTTGATGTTACAAATTCAAAAATTATTTCTATTTACCAAATTCAAAACATAGAAATTTTATTAATTAATTTAAAAAAATATTCTCATTTTCAAAACCAGAATGTGGGTTTTTGCGAAGTAAAAACTATCAAAATATTGATATGTGTTTATTTCCAATTTAAATGTAAAATTACTTCCAATGAACAACATTGGATTAAATGATAAAAATATAATCTAATTATACTTCCAAACCATTCAAATGTATAATTCAAAACTATAATTTCTTTTGATTAAAAAATTTGTTTTCAATTAAAATTTAGTATTTTTCACTATTCATCAAAATATGAAAGATATTAGAAAAGCACCAAAAACTTTTCCAAACTAAAGTTTTATGTCCTGATTCTAAATAAGAATTTAATTTTGTCAAATTGAATATATAGAAGTGTAAAATATTGTATTTAAAAATGGTTCTCTATTAAAAGGCGGTAAAATTGCAATTTTTAAAAAATACTTCTTTTATCTAAAAACTTGAATTTGTTCTTATATTATGTCTAAGAAACACATAATATTAATGTTAAAATTATATGGAGTATATGAAATTCAAAATACAGTTAATACTATTAAAAAATATTTTTTTTTTGAAAATATAGTTTGGTAAGTCATGGTGCGCTCAAACTCGGTGTTGTGTGTAGCGCAGTCTATTTAATTATTTTAAAGAAAAGAATTTACTATGAAATATTGGGGTGTTACATTCTTCCCCAATTTTGGAAATTTCATTCTCTCAATTTTTAAAATTGGGCTTGGGAACTTCATTAAAATTAGCACATAATAAAAAGAGTCAATAAAACTATCACTTTAAAAGAAAAAAAGAGAAGTACAAAGGTCACCCGAGATAACCCATACTGGAATTCAATGTAGGAAAACAAGGATATGGAAGATAGAATAAGTTTCAAGTTCTGATGGGGAGTGATTGAAAACATGATTAGGAGAAAGTTAACAACAAGAAAACCACAAACTTGTGAATGTTTAAAAGGTTGTTAGTTTCCCAATAGGAAAAGTAAACAGATAACATTTTTTGTCTTAAGTTCCATTTCATAAAGTTGAGAAATTTATATATGATATTGACTAAGAACATAAAGATATCGACTTAATTTTTAAGTATAGTTTCATCCTTTAATAAATTTCTATCACTAACTCATATTTTCTCCAAACGATGAGTATTCAATATGACTTGGTCACACATGAAGCGCTAGAATAAACTTCTAGAGAATCAAATAATCCACAAAGGTTGAATTATATATTTCCCTTGTATTTAGAGATTAACCAAAAAAAAAGGTTTGTACAAGATCATATGATCCCCAAAATGGATAATCCTTTATAGAAATAAATCCAAATCTTAATTTCCAAAATTAAATAAACAATACCCAAAGTTAAATAAAGGACATTCAATAGAAAATTGTCCTTCCAATCCTTAAAAATAATCCAAACTAAGATTGAAACCCAAAACACTAGAGAATTTAATCACATAGTCTTTCATAGTAAATATTAACATTTTTCTCTAAATAACATCAAATAATGATAAAGTATCACACAAAATTGTAATTAACCAAATCAAATATTCTCTCTGATAGTTGAATCATTTCCGTTAATAACTAGAATCTATATAAAAATCATATATTATTCTAAAATAAAGAAAATCCACCATTACTCCTCAAATTAAATCCCATAGTATTCTTTTTTCCTTAGGCATATGGTGTTCCCAACAGAGCAAACATCTTTCAAAGTAACATTTATCACTTAATCACCAATTCATTTTCCTATACTAAGGATATCTATTTGATAAAACAGAAGATCCCAATCAACTTATTATTGATCAAGAAATTCATTTAACTAAAAATAATTAGTCACACTAACTAGGGACTTTACGTAGTCCAGTAGTGGTAAAAAAATCCCAGTCGCACTTTGTTTGTGTGTTCGATTCCTACATCTTGGTCTGATGAAATGGGGTTTTCACATAGTCTTCATGTTGTCCTTTTTTAAAAACTATATTTTATAACAATACCAAAATTATATAAAATCTTTAAAATAACCATAACATAATTTAACCAAAAATGTTTTCTCATACCTCACATTTTTATCCGAAAAATTAATAACCTGTAATTGCTTAAAATTAAAGGATCATATAAACCCAAATGGTTTTTTATAAATATATCTACAAAACAAAAGATAATTCTTCCTCAAATATCATTTTCACATAACAAACTACCGGGTTACACATAGAAGAGAAAAATATTCCAATGTAATCCCATCAACAAAAAGCATTAATACTTTTAAACATTTCACCATCCATTTATTTCCACATAGGTTCTTCATTGACCTAGTGGTTATCCTATAGAATAGGGCATTGACTCATGTAATAACAAGGTCTCCTAAATTTATGGAAAATGAAAGTAAATGGATTCTTAGCATTATTTTTATTTTCTTCCATTGTACTCTTCATTTTTATTCAGAAATTATTTACTTTATGTCCTTATTTCCCACACAGAAATCATTTTTTGTTACATTGGGACACTTTCCTAGGTGTCTCAGTCCACATTTCCAGCATAATAGAAATTGAGCTTTACTTTCTCCACAGTCTCCACTGATAGAGCTATTACCATTCTCCACCATTCTCTTCTTTGTTGAGTTTGTGAGTTTGTTAATGTTTATATTGTTTTTCATATTTTTGGAAACCTACTTCGGCATGAACATGATATATTTTATCCCTATCGACATTCCATTTAGTTTACAATTTCCTCTATCTTTCCCACCTTGTACATCATGTTCAATGTTACTATGACTTCCTTGGAATCCTACTATTGACTAAAACTAGAAAGCATAGTGTGAGTAACAATAGTCATAAAATCATTTAGATAATATCATGAAAACATATATTCAATCTAAAACTCCTTTGGATTAACCAAGGTTATTTTTTCTCATCTTATATTAAAATCCTTCAAATCAGTTTGCAAAGAAAATGTGAATTATTTTAATCATATCCCCTGGGAGTGTCATAACCAAGAGTGCAACAAGGGCTGTTTTCATGCCCCAGTTCCCGTTCAAGTCTAGCTCAAAGAGATGTTTTTGGGTTTCACCCCTAGGTACATCTGTGCCAGAGCCACCTCTACCTGCTCGTATCCAGATATGGATGTATTTCTTGAAAAAACCACATAATATTTACATTACCAAATGTTTTGGATATTCTTCTATACTAATCCTCAAAGTCTATATTAGGGTAGTCTTTTCTAGTCAGTGTTTTTCTAAATCTAGCTTCCAAGGTTTTTACTAAACTTCTTATGATACCAACTGTAACACCTCAACCCTAGTTACCTAGAGTTGGTGCATTATTAAATAAAATTGGTATGACCACAAGAGATAAAGTCTCTAAAGACTGATTAGTTTAGTTTCCTTGGAAGTACAAGATACATACATAAGTTTTACATTACATTATGAAATAAAAAATAACAATATTGTGTCTCATTTGAACACACTAATATGCCTTAGCTTATCCTTACAAGTCAGCCATAATATACTTCTTCGAATTATAGAAAAAATAAAACATAGAGAGGGGTGATATCAGATGCTCAGTATGGATAACAATATAGAAAAAAGTTCATAAATACGTAAAAAAATCTAAGGAAATTAATAAGACTAAAAAAATCCTTTTAAACATAAAATTTAACATAATATAGAGAAGTTAAATCAATTAATTCCATTTAATTATTCACATGGATATTCTACTAGTCTAATAATCACATGTAATATCAATAGCTAATTTCATAATGATGGGGTGCATAATGATGAGAATAATAACCACATAGTCAAGGCCTCGTGCCTAGGCTACAAATAAGATTTTGTCACGGCCTTGTTCCAAGACACTAGTATGTCTCATGAGACCTACCGATTCATTGAGGAGATATAGTGGGCTCCACCCATCACATACTAATTCCAATGCATTACTCATATAAAATTGTTGGAACATCATCTAAACATTTGTATTAAAACTATCATACGAATGTCAATATGTCTACCACTAACCATGAATGTTATAAAAATAGAACATCCACAGTCAAACATAACTCATTCAATACAATGTGGAAGATTTTATTAAAATAAATCAACCTCAATAAATAATAATTAAGGATATTGACATAGATGAAAATAATCAGTAAACTATTTGAGAGATATATCAATTTTTTCTTGAAAACATTTAAAAGTATCACTATTTATCAAGAATCCGTTTAAAATATATTTATGAATAAAAGTGTCCCATAACAATTTGAAACTTTTTAAAGGAATTTTACTTTTAAAACATTCACGTCCATATAAATAAATCCTTAAAACCATTTTTAAAACATGGAAATTAATGAGAATGATTTAGAAGAATAAATCTTTAAAAAAATTTAGATGATATTTTAGTTAGAGTTCCTAACAAAATGAGAGATATTTGGATAAAAATATTTAAGGTAATAAAATCATTATAATATCATGAGAATAAAGGGATTCATGAAAATCTATGTCAAAGTACAGTATTTACACCATATAATAGTGAATTGGCGCATAACAACAAAGAAGTCTCAATGGAATGTAAATTGAGATGAAATACCTTATAAAGAACATATCCTTAGGTTGATGATAAATCAATGACATAATTATGTGTGAAAAATATAAATACACTCAATATGATTGGATATTCAGTGTAAATCAATCAGAATACATTCACACATATTCATGTAAAAACAACACCAATGACTTGGATGTTTAACTCAATGAATGGAAATTGAGTTAAGATTACTCTTATCAAGTTCACATCAATGACATGAGAATTTATATATGGAGAAATTATCTTTATAAAAATTATATCCACACAAAGTTTACTATAAATTAATACATAAAAAATAAATAGTGATTTCACGCATAATCTTGGAGTAAAATAATCAATGAATATTGCGTAAAACCCAATGAGTGGAAATTGAAATTAGAAATTAACTTACTAATTTGGTAACTTAAAAAAAATACACCCCATGAAATAAGGATGATACAATTAAGTTGTAAATAACCGTAAATTAAATTATTTATACCCAATTAATACAATCTTGGTAAGTACATACACCACACAAAAGAAAATAGTTCCAAATATAGCATGAATCTCAAGGGAATAAAAAGTGAGATGAAAACCCCTTACCTTGTACATTTCCTTAGTAGAGGGTAGTTTGACCTCCTTTAAAATGGTGAAATCATTGTTATTTAATTATACAATAACCACATACATAAATATGGTATCATATATGATCTTCTAATATTTCTTTGTTAATGATATTTCAGTAATATCATTACTTAGGGTGTTAACTAATTCTATTTCCTTTATATGTTTTGTTACGTAAGTAATATTTGTTATGGATAGGATATATTTGATTCATATCCATAATTATATTAAAATCTTAAAAATTATTTTTAATCATAAAATGAAAATTATTCTTGAATGGTTAAGATGGGGAATGAAATCTCATCATGTTGTGGAGACGGTAAGTCGTACGTACGCACGAGTGACAATATCATTCTATTAGTGGTGAAATATTATGTAATTGGATGGAATATTATAAATAAATAATTATTAAATTTTAATTTTTATTATTTAAATCCGTTATACTCATTATTATACACATATAAATGAAGAAGTGTTGAATAAAAAACTACACCACGATGTGGAGATGGTAAAACGTATGTACGCACGTATGGTGACTTTGTCATTCACAGGATGGATAGAATAATGAATATGGTTGTACCATATTGTTAATAACATCATTTAATGTATAAGGTACTTGAGTTATAATTTTTTTTATGGAAAAAACAATGAATGAGGATGTGGAAGAAGAAAATAACTTTGAAAGAGGTGATGAAATTATTACCTCTTCTTCGGGTACTACCTTTTGATTTGATGAAAAGGGCTCTGTAGGTTGGACTTATGACCAAATTAATGTGTATTGGTTGAAGTTAGGGTATTTGGGACGATATTTGAGTAGGTATGGGTCGATCCAAATGGATTTAGAGGTGTTATTGTGAGATAATTGAAAGTACCCATTTATAAGAGAGGTGAGGGTCACTTTAGGAAAAGCTTGAAATATTATTTTTTAATAAAATCATTTTCTGTTTATAATGACTCCAGATGAATTTATTTAGATTATAATATGGGTATGGGTCGAAATACTCTCAACCAATACGTTCTATACATGTTTAGGTCTCCATATTGACCTTATCTTTTAGATTTAACTCTTAGTTAAATAGATTAACTTTTAAAATGTCTTATTGTATTTTTATATTACATGGTTAATAAACATACTATAAAATGACAAGATAACCCCAAGTGTTTCATTAATGAAATATCTATCATTATATAAGTCCTTTGGGTGATCCTTATATTTTAAGGAATATTATATCATTAAATAATATAGTATTTTTTTTAAAAACTCATTTAGGTCTATTTTGACACTATTTAGTATTTGGTTTTTGTGAAAGTCAAAAATCATTATTAATTCAAAAAAAAAATGCATTAAATCACCAATAAAATGCCATATTAACCTATAAATTTTTTTAATGCATCAAAAGTCTCAATTTACATTTATCTTGATATTTGTAATGTCAATTATTTTAATCTTTCGTTAACAAGGTAATTATTGCATCATCATTGTGTTATTAATAAATTTAATTATTTAATGTTTAGAAATTATTAATAAAATACAATGACATTTGAAATATTTTTTTCTTTATAATTAATATTTATAGTCATATTTATCTCTTGTATAACCCTATATTAAAAATGGTTTAGTTATTAAACTTTGAATTTAACACTTTTAACTCTTCTTTAAATAAAATAATTATAAATGTCCTAATCTAATCCAAGAGGATCAAAAGGATCAAATTTTATTACTAAGATTTATTTTGGTTGAAATAAATTTATCCAATAGAATTAGGACATGTTTTAGGGTAATTATAATATCATTTTTACCTTTAATTACCCTATTAAATTTTAACAGTGGTAAATAAATTTCAAAAGATACTATTCACCAAAATTTATTTCCAGGCTATTGAACAATATTTTACTTAATTATGTCAATAGTATCTCTCAGATTTTTGAAATTCAATTCACATAAGTGGTGAAATTATGTTTTATGCAAATTTTCAAATTTTCCTAGAAGGTGAGTAAAAGACGATAAAAAGGTCAATAAAATTTTATATATCTAATCTTATTATAAAATTATTTTAGAGAATTAGATTAGACTAATATATTTATTATGAATCTATTTTAACTTTAAAATAAATTTAAATTAAAAATAATTATTTATATAAAAATTCGGCTTTAAACAATAACACAAGGTTTTTTTACTATTCATAAACAATTGAACGTTTTTAGAAAAATACAAAAAATTCACCCAAAGCTATTTTTGATATTCAATATAAAAAAATCATATCTATTTTACCAAATTAAAAAATAGTAATTTTATTAATTAATTTAAATAAATATTCCCATTTTTAAAACCGGAAAGCGGGTTTTGAGAACTAAAAACTATCAAATGATTGATATGTGTTTATGTCCTATTTAAATATAAAATTAATTCTAATGAAAAAAATTGGATTAAGTGATAAAAATATAATCTAATTATATTTAAAAACCATTCAAATGTATAATTTAACAATATAAGTTATTTATATTAATTTTTTTTTCAATTAAAATTTATTATTTTCACTATTCATTAAAATATGAAAGTTAACAGAAATGCACCAAAAATTTATCCAAACTTAATTTTTATGCCCCGCTTCTAAAGAAGAAGATTATTTTGTCAAATTGAATATATAAAAGCATCAAATATTGGATTTAAACAGAGTTCACCATTAAAATCCGGTAAAATTGGTATTTTTGAAAAATACTTATTTTATCTAAAAAATTGAATTCATTATTATATTATGTATAATAAACAGAAAATATGGATATTAAAATTATTTGGAGTATATAAAATTTAAAATGAAATTAATACTATTCAAAACTATTTTTGAATGGCTAGTTTGGTAAGTTGTGGTGTCCTCGAACTTGGTGTTGCGTGTAGCACAAGCTATTGAATTACTTTAAAGAAAACAACTTACTATGAAATATTTGGGTGTTACATACACCATATAGTGAAAATAGAAAAAAAATTAAAACCCATATTCAAATTTTCTTGTGTTTTCTTTTAAAATCCTTTAATTTAATGGGATCCATTCATTACAAACTCATTAAGATAGGAATAGATCTATGTATAAGTTCAATTGAGAACTCAACCTTGTGCTTTAGGGGAATGCTAGATAGTTCATATGAAAATACTTCTGTATATTCATGTACAACTGGTATTTCACCAATGTCGACTTCTTCTATAATTATTTTATCCAATATTAACTTTTTGGGTATCATAACCTATATTTTATAATTTTCTTCCATAGAGAGTTTATAATCATGCTTGTGTCTATAGATGATAATATAATTCTTTGGGATATAATATGAGACTACCAGATATGGGTAGTTGATATGTTATTTATGTAGGGAAATCCAATACATATCCAATATTATATTAAATTCATCATAATGAAAAAGAATCAGATCTACATGAAATATCCTTCTATAAATCAAAATCATACAAAATTTTTAAATATTAGATGTGGTCAGTGTTCCACATAGGATTTTCATTAATAGTTAAATATCCATTTTTGGGGAGGTGATTACACATTATTAGAAAAATTGTGTGATTTCACAGAATGTGATGAACCAGAATCAAATAAGGTATTTGAGGATCTAGAAGAGATATTAAGTATACATCACATCATTTCATTATCTTGATCTACCTCAGTGGTAGTCATTATGAATAAAATTATTTATTCCCTTTGTTTGGGAGGTTTTTGAGGCCTATTTTCATAATTTTCTAGATGAATGGGGCATTTATTCACATAATATTTGAATTTTTTATAATTGAATAATTATAGTGCAAGTTGATATTTAGAAAGGAGCTTCTTAGGTTTTATAATGTCAATAAACCTCTTAACCTTGGTTAAATAGTTATGGGAATGGAATCCTATATTAAAACTCTTAAAACACATCCCCAATACCACGAGACAATCTTAGTAGTGTTTTATCCCATATTTACAACATGTTAGAAATTCATATATCTTCCCTATATTTGTTTTATCATTAGTTATTACATGAAAATCCAATTTCCTTTCCTTTTACATAAAATATTAGAGGTTCCATTTTATTTTAAAATATTATTATCACATCGATAAATCAATTCATAACATTGAAAGTATGTTATGTATAATTTTCTTTGAATACTAGAATTTAATCCCGTAAAGAAATGATCAATTTTACTCTTGGTATCAGAGATAAAATAATAGGCATACCTCACAAATCTTTTGAAATTTTATTTAAATGACCTAATAGACTCATCCTTATTTTATTATATTCCATGAATTCATACTCCATTATTTTGTGAATAGTACATTGAAAATAATTCGTGAAAAATTTCTTCTTAAACTCTTACAATTTGATAGAGTATATTTCCTCTTTTTCTATGGTGTTATTAATGAGACTATGCCATTACTCAGTGTCTCCTTATAAACGATAGATGGCCAAAAAATTATTATTGTGGTCTGAGCACTAAATAATGAAAATTTTCCCATTTCATTGACCCACTACTCAGGAACCAATGGATTAGAACTCCTTGTTGAAGAGGGTGAACATTACCTCAAAAACAACTCCATAAAGAGTTGCTCCATCCTTGGTGTATTTGCGATAACAACATGATTTTTGTTTTTTCTCATAGATTGATATAGTTCAGTGAGTATTTCCTTAAGGTTTTATATTCCATTCCCAATATCATTAGGTTTCCCATTGGGACAATATCCACATTTTCCATTGCACCCATTTGTAACTCAGTTATTTTGTGTTTCCTCTATAATGTTAATAAAGGAAAAATGATAATTAGTATACTTAATTTAATGATTGTAAATAAAAGGAAACTATAAACATGGAAGATGGATTTCATAATTGATATACATATGTTAGCCTACAAATATCCAGGTTTCAATGTATGTTATCCATGATTTCAATTCTAACTAAAATAGTTATATATGCCCAAACTCTTTGTAATGGGTTTTAAGAAGAAGTTGGTTAACCAAAGAATATCCCCTCGGAGTGTCAAACTAGGGGAATAGTAAGGGGCCATTCACTATACAACAAAATTATGGATGAGATATACTTGACCAATTCCCTTTGATATTATAGCCCCTAGATGAATCTCCACCAAAAAACACAACCACTTTTAGTATCCAAACATATATCTATTTATAGGAAAATGACGTAATCCATAGTTTACCAAAACATCAAATGTTATCAGAAATTTATCCCAAGGGTTTTATCTCTTATTATATGAACTAATCTCCAAAAATAAATAAAATATTCTCTGATAACTACTTTAAAAACATAGGATTAATGTGAATTAAAAATAAATTAATGACTTGATTTAAATAATGCATGTCACAATATTCACACAACCCAAGGACCTAAAGTTTTGGTGTATTGGAGTTCATATACATAAAAATTTTATTTTATTGGGCTTGGGAACATTTATCCATAATCATCCTCCTCAGGACCCTTTAATAGATATATCACATGATATAATATTAATAATAACCTATTTATTTGAAAATAGAATAATGGGGTGAGATCAAATTCTTAATAAGTTAAAACATATCAAAAAATAAAGAAAACATGAGGAAAACATAAATATTATAATAAATGTTCAAGAAACCTTAAATAATAATAATAAAACATGTTATAGTAACATAAGATCATAAAAACGTAATTAAGTAAGTGTAAATTATATAACATGGATAGAAAGACATCTCAAAATACCTATAACAAGTGATCATGACATAAAGGTGTATAATACTCTAAAATAGTGCACAATATTGAAAACATGACATTTCATGGAAATAAAATGCATCTTGAAAATTTATCATAACTTTATGAATAGCATAAAAATGTGGCACAACCATAAGTATATGAAAACATATATGATAAAATTAATTATTCCCACAAATATATAAAAAACTCACTATGTGCATGCTTGGAAATGTGAGAAAACCCATCATAGCTATCCCTATGTGAAGAAACTCATCATGCATGCACCTAACTATCTTATTATATATAAACATAAACTAATGAATTAGAGGAATGTATAGGACACCACCCCCATAATAGATACATATGTGTTCCACTTAAATTCAATCATCATCATATTTTAATGAATTAAAATAAGAAAAATTTGTCTCTGAAAAATAAAAAAGGTAACCATTAACCTTTCATAGAGAACTCATAAAAATACAATGGGTTTTAAAAAACATTCAAATGATATAAAATAAAAATAGTAATTGAATAATTTGATATTAAAAACTTTTTCAACAAAAATAATAATAAAATAACAAAATATATTTGGTGGAACATGAAACATTATTCCCATGGAGAAATATAATTTGTAATATTTAAAATAAAATGAAAAAAATTAAAATAGATATTTCTTGAAAATATTTTGAAAACATAGATGTAAAATTCATGGTTATGAGTCCATTTTCAAAAAGCCTCATTTTTTTTTCTAAGAACAAATGGAAATTAAATAATTCAAAAAATATTATTTTAATTGAAAAAATATTTTCCCAATAAATAACAAGGAAAATGTTCAAAATTATGGACTTAGAAATCATAGTTCAACAAGAAATTATATAACTCAAAGAATGGTGTTTGAGTTACCAAGTCCCTTACCGTTACCCTTGATTTCCACATAAGTGATTTTTCCTCCTATATCATAGAGATAAAAATATTATTTGGATATTTCCTAAAATTATTCTAAAATATAAATATTTATACCCTTCATTAATAAAAATTCTCTCCATGTATAAGATTGTTTTAATGTTTTTTTGAACATCGTATGTTAATATCATCAAAAGTTTATGCATGATTTATAATGTTGATATCATTACCAATTATTTTAAAAAAATTTAATAATTAATATATATTTAAATATACTATAATATGGAAAATATGTTTATTTTTAAGTCTATCATACTATAACAACCCAAACTATTATAATTAAAATTCCCCCTGCATTTTTTTTAAATGTCAAATTATATAATATGGTTATAGAAAACACATGCATTTATTTTTTATTATTATTCCCATTGGTTTAAAAATACTGTTATGTATCATTACCAAGGATAATATTGCATCTGAATAGTGATCACATTGTTGGAATACATATAAGGATTTAACAAATCCAATTATCGAAGGAAAAAGAAGCGATGACCTCAACCTATAGGATCGTAACCTATGAAGCCCTTTTATTAGAGCTTCTGAGGGAGATATAATTTATTTTATTTTCCCTTTACTGGTAATAAGATGATACCCAATAACTTAAACCTGAGTGAAACTATTTACGAGAAAAGTTCATGCTCATCGAGATCCCGACACAAACCATGTTCACCGAATCGCCCCATGAAAATCCTACCACCACGCACCTTACCCTTAAGGAATGTTCTTGTGTATTAAATGGATATGTTATAATACCATAACACTATGAGTATTTATAATATATTTTATCGAATAATGAATTTATTTCCATCCTATTATTGTCACTTTATAAATGATTTTTATTTTGATTCAACAAAACAAAAATAGAATTTTTGGTTAATATTCAAATTCATTTAAGAAATATATTTTTATGATTTAATGGATTTTTAAAATAAATAATATTAGAATAAAATATTAATATTAAATAAATTTTATTAAATATAAATTATCATATAATTTTTATGATATCAAATATAATTTTTAGAAGGTTTCAACAAATCTTATTCTCAAAAAACTCTTCATTTTAAATAAACATCGATTTTTTATTTTAAAATTCAAAATTAAAATATATATATAAAAAGATTTTATTTGGAATCAGGATGTCGAAATTATCAAACAGGGAATTTTTCATATTTTTTCAAGACAGTTAAATTTTATAGTAAAAATTAAATAGAAAATAAATATACATTGTGTTTTATGACATCCAAATGCCACAAAAGTGACTTAATAATTAAAATAAATAGGATCCATGACCAAATATATGTTTCAAATTCATAATAATATGATTTTAAGTTTATTTATTCATTTTTTAAATCCATTTTGAATCCTCCAAGGCTTATAATATATTTTATGATTTTAAAATCACTTCTTTAAGAGTGTGACTCACCTCCACATCACCAAGGGTAATATTTTAATAATTTTGGCCCTTATACATATAAAATAATAAATAAAACTACCATTTGGTAGAAAAAATGGTCAAAAACTAATGTATGGTTTGTTCTTTGGGATATTTTGTTATGTAGAATCCAAAAACAAAATAATAAAGAAATATCCCTCTTTTCTTATATAAACCCACCAAAGCTCCCATTTATATTCAGTAAAACTACTTGGTGCACGTATTTACTCTTAAATATTCTCCCTAGAGTCTTCCCAAGGCACCCCAATCTTTCATGAATCCCCTACCAAACCTTTGGACTCACACACTCAATTAGGGGATCCTCACATTCTTCTCTTCCTTTCAATTCAAGAATCTTCAGTTGAATTTTCCTTCTTAATTACAGTGTTTTATAATTTAAATTATTTATAAACATTCAATTACTTTCAAATTTATGTTATTTTAATGGTATATTATTTATCCTCTCTCATTTTACCTTAATATAGGCCATTACTATGCCGAAGTTTTGCAAGGGATCTTTCACTCTCCAATATTATCAAGAACCCCTTTTTGGTTATGTCTTTTACATTTCATTTGATTACAATGGGATATGATATTCCCTATTCTACTTATTATAAATTTTATTTATAAATTATTGGATCTTCCTTTCACTCTCATTAATACTTTAATGATCCTTTATGTACACCCATTACCATGCCAAAAGTTCGTAAGGCTTATTTTATCTATTCACGTTTCTTCATTACCTTATGCCTTCTATTAAAAAAATTATAATATTAGGATATGTTTTTACATGTTCTTATTAATTCCCATTTTATGTCAAAATAAAGAGAGGCTCCTTTCTCTCTCATCAATCATTTTTATGAATTTTTATGTAATGTTGTTATGCTGCTGAAATTTCACCGCGATTTTCCATGCCAAAACAATTGTGTAGTGAATACTATAACAATTATTCTATCAATGTTATTCACCATTATGAACATATACTTATTTATCTGGTACTTAAATTTATGAAATCCACATTCCTTGATAATTTAATAAATTATTATGATGAATGGATCTATTTCATATGATTTATGTGGCCCACTTATGCATGAGAATGAAATGATTTTTATGGGGGTGCCTAGATAGCACTCCAATGCATTGGGTAATGTTTAGTATCGTGATAATTTCTGTTGGGATAGGGTTTTAACTGACTCCATTATGTGACATTTTCCACCATGAATTCTTGGTGGATTAGCGTTGACCTATGTTCACAATTAATTGTTTTAAGTTGTTATCACATTTCCCACGTTATGATTATCATGGTATATCATACCTTATTATTCATGTTCCTTTTATTACTCATTTATATGAATGTTTTCTATAATTTATCACTTATTCCAAGTTTATTACCTTACTAGGAATTATAGGTCCCCCCTTTATTAATCTTTCCCCAAGATATCCCTTGCAGTTTTAAGCTCGAAGGAGTATTTTGAGCATGTTAAAGAATTTTAAAATAAATTTGTTATATTCCCTATTTTATGTTGTTATGTAATAAACTTAAATCCCAAATACACTAGAATTATTGATCATCCATTTTTTATTAAGTATAATATTATTTAGTAAATAAAGTATTAATTTTTAATAATGATCTTGTTTGTTATAGTTGGCATTAGTGGAAAATTTTAGTTTTTTGGGATCAAGATTAGAGAACTCTAGAAAATGCCTTAGGGATTAGACTAAGTATAAGAAAACATCCCTAAATTTTGATAAGTATATAGTAATTGGTTTATCAACAAAATCCATCCCTTTCTAGATACTATAAGTGGATATGGTTATGGCACAAATGTGCCTTAGTGTAATAACTTTGAAAAGGTGTTCCGGGCCTGACTCGGGGTAACATAGTACATAAAAATGGCCATTACTGGGAACCTAGTTTGACACTACCTGGGGATATTCTTTGGTCAATTCATAAAATCATTATGAACCATTATTAATGGAACAAAAAATCCCATAATAATATATTTTAGGAAATAGATCTTGTATAACACAGATTGAATCCTTGAAATTCATAAGTAATAGAAATAAATGTAATTTAGAAGTTACCACTTTAATGTCATTGTATTTCCTTAATTTGTTTAATAATTTAAATTATCCATCCATAATTTTCCATTTATTCTAGACAATGGATGAAAATAAGAGTAATCAAGTAAAAAATTAATGTGATGAGCAGTGTGATGAGTAAGCCAACGAGATTCCCAACCTAATGGGAGTGGGAATTGAAATATTTATCATGATACTCCATAAGTTGACTTAGATTCTGAATAGAGACCTAGACTAGGAGAAGTTCCGAAAATCCACTAAGAGACCACAATCCACAATCAAGAGATTTAAGAGACAAAGGCCTCATACCATCAATAGGTCATCTGATCCCTTTATCATGAAACAATGAATCAACTGCATTGAGAATATATTCTCCATCCTTCCATGTTCCAGGAAAGATAAGGTTATTCTGGGTTTTTATCACATGGAGGGAGAATATGATCAGTGGTGGACATTGATCAAGAATATGAAGCCTGAGGAAGATATTGAAATAATGGATTGGAATAAATTTTGGAAAATGTTTTTTTTGAAAAGTATTTTCCTTACACTCTTTGACATAAAATGGAAAGGGATACTCTCACCCTCAAAAAAATGATGTCAAATCTATCATGGAATATAAGTAAAACTTCACAAGAATTTCATGATATGCCTATGACTTTCTTATTACCCTTGAATAAAAGGTTTTCCACTTCTTTGGTGGGATAAAACCTAGTCTATGAAAATCTCTGATGATCCATGACTTTGATAGCTATGAGGAAATTGTCTGATGTGCCATACAAGTCAAAATAGATTTTTGAAAATTCCAATGGTATTACGTGGATAATAAGTAGAAAGTGAAGTTTAATTCTAGAAGTATGATAGAGAAACCTAACGGTGCTATGAAATTTCAGCATCCCACTTGTTAAGGGTGTGGAAAGAGGCAACCTGGAAATTTTATAAGGGGGAAGAAGTAATTATTGAGGTGTGGGAAGGAAGGAAACCAAGCTAATAATTACTAATAGGAGAAACCCACTAATTATATGGAGGAGAGGAATGATCCAGTCAACCCTTAGTACATTATTCATTACTATAACTGCCAGGAACCAAGGAAATTTTCAAACCAATTCCCTAAGACAATTGTTTTTAGAGGCAACCGACAACATCCAAGGAAGAAAAGGTGAGATTTTACCATCACTATCACTGAAGTGAATCTTAAAAACAAAGTGGTGACATGTACACTAGTTTTTCATTCAAGAATAGAGAATGTAATTTTTTATTCTGGTTCTATGCATTCCTTTATATAAAGAATGCTTAGTTGTACTATCCAAACACCACCACAAAGCATGGATGTAGAGATGTTGGTGAAAATATAAAATGGAGAAATTATTGCATCCCATGTATATAACTCCTCCCCTATCAAAATTTGGGGGATGAAAATCCCAGGGAACCTTATCATACTTCATTTGGTGTAATTTGATGTATTTCTAGGAATGGATTGGATTTCCATGTATAGATAAAACAAAATTATTGTTAGTAGGAAATCAATTTCTGTGTGGAGAATTGACCTCTGATTTTTTTCAAGTGAAAGAAGGAGATTAATTTTTTTTAACACCATCATCTCAAAAATGGATATTGTTACCCTATGATAAAGAATATATATCTCAATTGATTGAGTCAAATAAAAGGATCATCCCGAAATACGTGCCTACTATGAGGGAATACACTGATGTGTTTCTCAAGGAATTTCCTGGTCTTCCTCCCACTATTGATGTTGGATTTTCAATCAAGATTATACCTAGGGCAGTTCCAGTATCCAAGAATCTATATAGAATGTATGTTGTGGATCTTTAAGAGATAAATAATCAACTACATGATAATGTAGATAAAGGGTTTATACACCCAAGTGCTTCACCATTGTGTGCACCATTCCTCTTCAACAAAAATAAGGATGGGTCAGCGCACCATTGAATTGATTATCGTGAGCTCAAAAAGATAATGACAATGAACATGTATCCTATACCACATATTAATGACTTGTTCAATCAGGTATGTGGAGAACAATACTTCTCTAAGGTGGATCTTCACTCACGATATTATCATGTAAGGGTGAAGAAGGAAGATATCACCACAACCACTTTTCATAGATGGTATGAGCACTATGAGTTCATAGTGACCCCATTCAGACTCAATAACTCTATAAATATTTATGGATATGATGAATAGAGTCTTTAGAGATTACCTTGACAAATTTTTGTTAGTCTATATAGATGATATCCTAATATACTCCAAAATCAAGTAGGTGCATTTGACCACTATGCTAAAGACCTTACGAAAGGAGAATCTTTATGCCAAGTACAATAAGTGGGAATTCTGGTTGAAGGAGGTATCATTATTAGGGAATATCATCATAATAAATAGGATATATATGAATCCTTAAAATAAAAAATAAATCCATGGATGGAAGAGGCCAACATCTATAAAATATATCTATAGTTTTCTTGGGTTAAATGGGTATTATCTCTGAATTTTGAGAAATTTCTCATAATTCTCGAATCCTATTACCAAGCTAACTCGGAAGGGAGTCAAGTTTTATTAGAGTGATAAATGTAAATAAATCTTAAAGGAGTTAAAAATGAGGCTTATAACTGCCCTTGTTCTCACACTACCCACAAGTGGATAGATTTTCATACTATTCGATGATGCTTTGAAGAAGGGATTGGGATGTGTGTCAATGAAAAATAACCGTCATTAATATGCTTCAAAGTAGTTGCAATTTCATGATCATAACTATCCATTTCATGATATGGAGTTGGTTTCAGTGATCTTCAATTTGAAAATGTGGAAGCATTATCTCTTTGGGGAGAAGTGTGAAATATGTACAAATCACAAAAGTTTCAAATATAAATTCACACAAAAATGACTTAATATGTACCAATGAAAATGGTTAGAGCTAATGAAGGAGTATGATTTCTCAATTCACTACCATACTGGTATAGAAAAAAATGTGGCAGATGCTCTAAGTAGAAAGGATCCAAAAATTTTATCATTTTTGAGAATTTAGAAGTATCCAATCTTCTTATAATTGAAGAGGATGGGCATGGGAATCATAAAGGAAGGAAAATCATCAATCATTTCACAAATTATTTCTCAACCATCTCTTCTTGAAAGGATAAAGGTTGTTAAAAAAGATGATATGGGAATTCAAAAAATATGGAAACTATACGAAAAGTTAAATACTTGGAGTTCAGTGTTAATGAATAATGATATTCTAGATTTGGGTCTAGACTATGTAATCCATCAAATACTAAGTTAAAGAAGGAACTATTGGATGATGCACCTAGTTAGAATTTCTCTATTCACCCTGAAAACACTAAGATATAATGAGATCTTTGTGTGTAATATTGGTGGGAAAACATGAAGAAGGAGATTGCTGAATATACATCAATGTGCCTGGTATGTTAGCAAGTGAAGTTTGAAAGGAAGAATTATATGGGGATGATGCGACCATTACCCATACAAACATGTAAATTGGAAAATATGACCATGGATCCCTATGAATACCTTTATTGTAAGAGGTTTAGAACACCAGAATATTGATATTATGTTAGGGAACACAAATTACTAGGTCCTGAAATGGTTGAACAAATGTTGGAGAAGGATAAAACCATTCAGCCATACATCAAGGCTGCTCAGAGTCGATAGAAAAGCTATGCTGACAATCATCGATGAGACCTAGATTTTGATGTTGAAGACATGGTATAACTTTTCATATCTCTATGGAAGAAAGTGATGAGATTTGGGAAGAAAGAAAAGCTTATTCCAAGGTACATCGACCATTTTGAGATCCTTGATCACATTAAAGTGGTGGCCTATCGACTAGAAATCCCATCAAACCAATCTCAATTACATGATGTATTTAATGTACCCCTCTTGAGGAAGAACAAACCAGACCCCTCAAAAATTTTCAACAAAGAGGTGGAACCACTAGAGAATGACCTTTCCAATGAGGAGCAGCTGATGAAGAGTTGAGATTTTAGAGAAAATTTATACAAAATAAGATAATACCCCTTGTTAATGCATTGTGAAAAAACCAAAAGTTTGAAGAAGAAATGTTGTAACTAGTAGAAGTGATGAAATAGAGTTACCCTTATCTTTTCTAATGTGGGAAATGAAAAATTTGAGGGTGAATTTTTTTAGGGGGACTTCTGTAATGACTTGAATTTTTATAAATAAAATTCCCCTTGTATTTTTATTAAATGCATTATTATATAATATGATTATAGAAAAAATATGTACTTATATTGTATTATTATTCCCATTATATTAAAAAGAATGTTATATATCATTACCATTTACAATATATCCTTTGAATAATGATCTCATGTTTAGTAAAAAAATAGGGTTTTAACAAATCCAATTGTTACAGGCAAAGGAAGTGATGAACTAAACTAGTTGTATTATACCCTATGAAGCTCATGTATCATATATTTAGAGAGATATAGCATTTATGGACTTTTTTCCTTTAAAAATACTAATATGATACCCAAACAATTAATCATGAGAGAAACCATTTATGGGAAAAGTTCAAGATCATTGAGATCACAACCCAAACCATGTTTGTCGAACTGCCCCATGAATGTCCCACCATCACACACCTTACTATCACAACTTTTTCTTGTGTATTAAAGGAATATGTAACAATAACCTATAAATATTAGTATATATATATATATATATATTATTTTTTATAAAATATTGAATTTATTTCCATCCTATTATTGTTACTTTATAAATTATTTTTATTTTGATTCAATAAAACACAAATCATATTTTTGGTTAATATTCAAATTAAATTAAGAAATATATTTTGATGAATTAATGGATCCTTGAAATAAATTATATTTAAGAAAAATGTTATTATTAAATAAATTTTATTAAATATAAATTATCATATAATTTTTATGAAGTGAAATGTAATTTTTGTAAGGTTTCAAAAAATATTATTGTAACAAAACCCGTCATTTTTAATAAATAACAGTTTTTTATTTTAAAGGTGAAAATTAAAATATTTAGAAATTTATTTAGATAAAATAATTATAATTTTTTTAATTAGGACTTCAAAATTATCCAATGGTGAATTTTTCATAATTTTCGGAGACAGTCGAATTTTTGGATAAGAATTAAATACCTTGTCAATATAATTTATGTTTTATGACATCAAAATGACCCAAAAGTGATTTAATAAGCAATATAAATTGGATACCAAACCAATTATTTGTTTTAAATATAAAATAATTTTATTTAGTTTTTAAATCCATTATGAATCCTCCAAGGCATATAATATATTTAATGATTTTAAAATCATTTGTTTAAGAGTGTGAGTCGCCTCCACATCACAAAGGGTAATATTTTAATAATTTATTCCCTTGAACTTCTAAAATAATAATAACCCATCCCCATTATAAAAAATTCAAAAAAATGGGGGTGGTTTGTCGTGTTAGATATTTTATTATGTAGAATCCAGAACAAAATAATAAAGAAATACCCATCTTTTCCTATATAAACCCACAAAATCTCTACTTTATCATCTCTAAAACTCTTTTTAGAACATCCTTACTCTATAATACACTCCCTAGAGTCCTCCCAAGTTTCCCTTAAGATTTTTATAATCCCATACAAACTCTTTGGAGTCACACACTCAAGTAAGGGATTCTCACTTTCCTCTCTTCCTTTCAGTTCAAGCACCTTCTTTGGAAATTTTCTTCTTAATTGTAATTTAATATAATTTAATTTAATTATAAAAAATAAATTCCAGTAAAATTTTTGTTATTTTAATGATATATTATTTATCCTCTCTCATATTTACCTTTATCTAAGTAGTTACTATACTGAAATTTTATAGGGGATCTTCCACTTGCATCTTTAATCAAGCAGTCCTTTTATGTTATGTAATTTACGTTTCATTTTCATATGATGGGTTATGATATAACATATTACCATCAATTTAAATTTTATTTATGAATGATGATAAATTTATTTCAATATGGTTAAGCCTCCCATGATCCTTTATGTACACCTGTTACCGTGTCGAAATTTTGTAATGGTTCTTTTCCCTATTCCTGTTTCTTCATTGCATTGTGCCTTAAATTTCCAAATTTATAATGTTGGGATATGATTTTACATGTCCCTATTAGTTCCAATTTTTTGTAAAAATAATTATATACCCATTTATCTCTCATCAAACATTTTTTGAATTTTTATGTAATGTCGTTATACTTCCAAAATTTTACTGTGATTTTCCATGCCAAAAACATTATGCAGTAAATACCATCCCCATTATTATATCATGGGTATTCACTTTTATGAACATATAATTATTTATTTGGGAATTAAATGTATGAAATAAAAATTACTTGAGGAGGGTATAAGTTATGATGATGAGTGAATCCATGTAATATGTTCTAAATGGCACACTTAAGCATGAGAATGAAATGATTATGATGCGTGCACCTAGATATCCCTCCAATGCATTGGTTATTGTTTAGTATCATGATACAACATTTTGGGGAAGGGGCATAAATAATTAAATTATGATAATTTGTCCACCATGAAGTCTTATAGATTTATCCCTGACCTTTTTTCATAATTCAGTGTTTTAAGTGGTTTCCATATTACCCTTGTTTTGATTATTGTGATATATAATGCCTTATTATTCATGTTATTTTATCACTCATTGAAATTCCTATTGTATAAAATGTATAATTTATTCCATGTTTATTTTCATACGGGTCTTTATATCTCACCCCTTTCTTATGTTTTCCCAAGGATATCCTATGTAGATTTGAGTTCGAAAGAGTATTTTGAGCATGTTAAAGAAGTTTTCAATAAAGTTGTTATATTCCCTCTTTTATGCTGTTATGTAATGTACCTAATTCCCAAAGACACTAGTATTCTCTATCATGCATGTTTTATTAAGTTTTTTAATGTAATAAATCAGTTATAGACATGTTATAAAGATCAACATTGTTATAAATAATTTTCCAAAAGTGTTTTAGTTATGCTGTGTGAGAATGTAATCATTGTTGGATTTTTCTAGTGATTTTAGTGAATTAAAATGATACTCTAATAATAAGTTAAATATTTAATATAATATTTTAAAACCACATAAAAATCATGATTTTTATCATATTACAGTAATATTAGTATTTATGTTCCCATATTCATGCATTATAGAGTTTTATAGCATTGTTCATGTAGTTGATTAAGCAGACCCAAACATGATCCCACTTTAACTCAATTGGTGATTATGGTTAAGGAGATTATTTTTTACCACAATATCATTATAATATAAGAATAATTATATTTAATTTTTTTTATTATATTGAACCATATTTTGAATTTTTTAGATAAATAATGAAAATGTAGAAGGAAAATGAAAAACAATTCTTCATGGAGGCGGTAGTCTGTGCACACAGATGATTAAAATGAATTTTATATATGTGGTTGGAAATGAATAAATAAGGCTTATAAATGTAGTAAAAAAATATACCAGTGAACTAATGATACAAATATAATTATATTGTTATGATGTTAATATTATTTTAATATCAATATTAAGAAAAACATATGTATGAGATCATACATACGTTAAAGACTTGATCTTTCCTTAGATTTCACTTTGAAGTTGATTTCTAGGATAAATATGAATGACCATGGGCTTATGTTCATGTTAGAGGGTTTTAGGGAGATTATAATTTCATTGTATCAAGGAGTAATTCTATGGTGAATTGTATCTTTTAAGGTTTGAAGTGGTACCATTTTATAAGAGGAGAAAATGGCCAATTTTGGAAACACTCAACATTTTTCAATAATTCTATGAAACTATTCATGGTTAAATGGATAAAAAATGTAAAAATTAGAGTGTGTGGTATGTTACGGTCTATAAGGCTAAACTAAGTGTTTTTTTTAAAATGTTTCAAAAATGTTGGAATCCATTTAATCTTAATTTTTTTACTTTTACATTTTTTGTTTTTTACTAAGGTTACTCATTTTCCTCTAGGTAAATTAATATAAATATTAATCACAAGGTAGGTATAATTATATAATTTTGTACCAATAATTATAAATATTAAATAAAATTTATAAAATAAAAACACCATTCAAATGGAGATTAACTTAAACACAAGTGAATGTAATGCAGAAATACACATTTTTCTGAAAAGAAATATTTAAGAAAAAAGATATGTGTTTAGTATACAGTTTTAAATGAAGTTGATTCTAATGAATTTAAAATAATTATTATCAGTAATAGAGTATTTATTTAACAATAAAATAAATAATAAATCTTCATTTCATCATTTTACTATTGATAATAAAAAATAATTGAGAAAACATTTTCAATAAAACACCAAATAAAATTTTAAAATGTTGGGCATGTGTTAATATATTGAACATAGTATTTCCAAATAATTTATTATAACTTAAAATATATATTTTTAAAGGAAAATGTTTCAAAAAAATCTCATTCTATTCATTTTTTAAAACAATTTCATAAAAGTGAAAATACTATAAATTCGGTATTTTCACTATTCACTGTGAAATTAATTTTTCCCAAAAAATCACAAAAACTCATCTTAAGATAGTACAACTGTGATAAATTTAAAAATTATGTTAATATTGTAAAATCCAATTCCTAATATTTATAAATTTATTTTTTAATAAATAATATATTATATAGTGAAAAAATTTTTTATAGGAAAGTGACCAATTAAAATAGTGTTAATCCATTATTCGTATCAAAATATACTATGCTTGAAAAAAAAATTAGAAAATTTATTTAACTAGTTAATTAGATACACTATATTTGTTAATATTTAAACTGTACTATATATATATATATTCATAATTCTTTTATCACCTTTTATACTAGCCTATTCTACGACTACCTTACAAAGGTCCATAATTGTTTGGTTTCAATGTTGTGTGTGGAGAAATACATTAATCGTAGTTTTTAATTAAGGAGGAAGAACTTGAGTTATTATAAATAAAATATTACATTACATACATTCCATGGGCCTTTTAGGTTTGGAGATTTAGAGAATTATGAAAAATCATTAAACTAACAAATCTCATATATTTCTCAATTAATGAATATTTTTGCAGTATATATGATACTAATTAATCCAAAATAAGTATTTGAAATCTCTAAAAAATTCCCTAAACATGATATTCTTCAAGATATACCATGTGTAGTACATTTTTATATAACATAGGGGAAATCTAAGAATAATAAGGGCGAGAAAAACACTCAGTATGGGTAAACATAAGGGATAATAATCAAATATCATTAGTGAGAATGAGATGAGTATAAATAATATGGAAGTAATAGATAAAAAATAACAAAATAGACTGTAACTAAAATAAAAATATATCTATGATTAACAATTAAAATGAAAATATTACACGGATAATAATAAATGGTTATATAGTATTGAAATTCATAATACCAGATAGCTAATTTTTTTCTATGAGCCATTAAATAATAATATTAGATATCACGATCTTACTATCAAGGCCACATGTCCATGAAAAATTTTGTTCTGGGAAGGAATATAATTAAATACCAAAGATAGGTTGTCCCACAAGACCTGGTGATGCATCAAAGAGATATTGCAGGCCCCACTCATCACTAATTAATCATGATTCATTTATAATATGATATAATGAATAAAATATAAAATACACAAGTAATATTACTTGTTTATCGATAAACAAATGTATTGGTATAAAAAGCATACATATTTTCAATTTCTCCACAATCAATAATTGGAACTTCTTACTATATAAAAATCCCTCAAACTAAAACCCTAGAGAGATGTGGGTATGTTTTAAAGTAAATAACTTCTCTAATAAATGAACTTATAGAATTTAAGTGAACACCCATCAATAAAAGGAAATAAATATAGAGTGTTCAAAGAGGAAATGAATTGAAATAAAAAGTATGACAAAAAAAGAGGATGGTTTGGATGGAAAATGGTAGTGATGGATTTCTATGGGATTAATACCCCAAAATAAAATAGTATGATATAATTTATATTATAATACATGAACTATATATACACTATAAAAAGGTAAACTCTTGGTGAATATGAATCATATCTCAAGGAAGAATAATTAAGATAAAAAACCCTTGTTGTAATGGTATAGTATGAATAAAAAAATGAGTGGTATAACATGAAATTAATATATATTGAAAATAAATATATTAATTATACTTAAAGGTAACTAGGAAGTAAATACACTATTAAAAAAGGAAATATGGTTCATAATATCAATCATGTCTCATGGAATTTAAAATAGAGACAAAAAACATAATGTGTTTGAAACATTATTATTAAACCGCTTAAAGGATTTAATTTCAAATATAATTTTAAATTGAAAAATGATGATGTAATCATGATAAAAAATATCAAATACATATTAGATACACCATACAACAAAAAAGGTAATGTATAACATGAACATGTCTCAAGCAATTGAAATTTCAGACAAAAAACCACTTACCTTGTTTCCCACCTTGGTCGAATGTACTCTAAAATCCCTAACAACAAAAATAACTATCTTAATATTATATTTTAAAACATTATTCATTTAAATTACCTTTTATATACATAATTTATTATCATTTAGTTGGATATATTAGTTATTTACAGCTAATTTTTACAATTCTGCGTTAATAACATTAATTCTTTCACACATGCTTTATGATGTGGATTTTAATTACCGTTATTTGATACCATTTTAATAATTACAAGATAATTAATGGAACTAAATTATATAACTAATATTTATTGATAAATTTCTTATCTCATTCCATAAGTTCTTAAGTTAATTTTTAAGAAAATTAAATCAGTGTATGCTTATTTCGGTGTGTTTAGTGATTGAAGATGGTATATTGATAATAAGTTAAACAAATTATATAAAATTTCTAGAAATATAGAAAATTTTGGATTTGATGATTAAATTTTAATAATATTATTATTTAACTTTATAGAGTCATCCATGATAGAGTTTTATAGTAGTGTTTAGACTAACCCAAACATGAACATACCATAATTAATGGATGATTATAATAATGAAAGTGGTTTCTTTTGGAATAATATAATTATTACAAAAATATAAATTTATTATTTTGAAATTATTATGTTTTGGAAACATATTTTTTTAGAGTTTAATAAATAACATAGATACAAGGTAAAAAATAGGAAAAGTTACTTCATGGAGGTAGTAGTCCGCACATCACAGAATTAACATTTTCATTTACCAATGATTGAGAGGGAATCATTATAGTTTAAAATTTATCTATTTATACTGATAATTGTGTTATATATGTTTTATTTATTCTTATCTTCCATATTTATAACTAGTAAAAACAGGTAGTTGTGAAAACAGAAGACATTGCTTCGTGGAGGCAGTAGTCCACACAAACACACGATCATTGTATTTTTGTTTTTCACAGTGGATGGAAAGAAATAACTAAAGGGATTTTAAATTTATATAATAACAAATTATTATAATATTTATACTTATTTAATCATATTACCACGGTTATGATATATTTTTAATTTAAATATTAAGAAGGAAAGGATAAGTATTAAGTAATACCAACTTTGGAACCACAAACACTCTCTTAAAAGTCACATTGGAAATAATGAGATTATGATAAGTTATGGTGACTAGGATCCTTATATTTTACATGTAAACTATATGAGAGGATTATTTGGTATTGTTAAAATGAAAATTTTAATGGTATGTATATATTTGAGTGGCTGTAATTGATCAACTTCTATAAGTGATCTTTTTTTAAAAACTAATATGTTTCAATAATATAATGAAACTATTCAGGGGTAAATAGTTAAACAAGTGAGAAATAATGGGGTGTGGAGTGATATAAGGTCAAAAAATACTCTACCCCTCATTTTCAAACATGTTTTAAACATGTATCCACCCATTTTCCATTAAGTATTTTATATTTTTCCATTTTTAGTTTTACCATGGAAAATATTTTTTACCTAACTTAATTACTTTTAGTGCCTAAAAATTTAAATTTTCATATTAAAAAATTTATAACTAATGATTAAAAATATTAAATCTATATTATCGATTAAAATTTACTTGCATAAGAAAATTTAACTTTAACATTAGCTTATGTAATGTTTCGAAACCAGTTTTTAGAAAAAGTGTATTTTTAGGCTAAAAATTTATGTGCTGTATAAAATTATCAATTTTTTTATTATCCCAATATAAAACGTTTTATTATATAGAAATTTAAATTTACGTGGTTTAAAGATAAATCCAAAAACTAATTTTTCCAAAATAAAATTTAATTAAAGGAAAAGACCAAAAACAAATTCTTTTACTGGAAAAAATTATTTAGTTTCCTAAAACATTTAAAATAGGTATTATAAATTCATAATATTATTTAAAAAATTATTTTTTACTCATTAAATACATATTTTATCTTTTTTTAAACATATAGTTCATTCTTATAGGATAAAAAATTAATAAAATTTCTAGTTTTGGTAAAACCTATATTATTAACTATTCACCTAAAAATTTAATATTTCATAAAAATCCTAAAAATAAACATTAAGATAATATTGGCATGATGAATCCAAAAATTAAGTTTATTTTGTAAAATTAAAATTCTAAAATTTTATTATTTAACTTTTAAATAAAAACATAAAATTTTAATTAAAATTATTTTCATATAAAAATTACTTTTAAAAAATATTAACTAATCTCATTATTATTTCCTATCAATTTATAATGAAATTGGAGTTAATTTATTATTCATATAAGTAATGTATTATATACATTATATATTTAGTTTAAATAAAACTCATAAATAATCAATTTTTGAAAGTTGTATTTTAAATATGAAATAATCATTATTAGGTATTTAGAAATAGTAATTGAATTTTCATCAATGCCTTAATATTAATAATGTACATTATTTTTCATTTCAACATATATTTTATAATTCTAATACTTATATTTTTTCCGTTGTATTTGAACCCTATAATTAAATGGTTATATACTGTGTTTTGGTTTGTTGATGTTTGGTGTTACATGTATCACACACAAGAAAACAAAATATATCTTAAAGGAATATATAATTAAAAATATTGGGGTATTACACACAATACATGTAGAGACCCGAATCCTGACGTACATGGACATTACATTACTTTTGTGTAATAATTAGCACATAACAAAAAACACACACACAAGGACCGTAATAGTTTAGTGTCTTTGGAAACACGGAATATAATCTTCTAATCGTGGTGAAAGATCTTCAACATCTCCCATGAAGATATCCTTTTTTTACCTAAAACCTTTCTTTATATCCTGAGGAAAAGAAAACATAAAAGGGTGAGCTCAAATGCTCAGTAAGGGTAAACAAAAGAAATATCAATCACATCATATTCATAAGAACATAACATTTTGGAAATCTTAACCTGCAAAAGAGAGCATAATTTCATAACATGAGATAAATCTTAGTAGTGAAATGTAATCCCAATAATCATAACTTAAAACATGAAACTTTGTGGCATACACACATATTCATAGAGAATCATTTCTTGTTAGTCGAGACTCATTTCCAAGACTATCTTAGTGGACAAAGTCCATTTCTGAACCAAGTCACCCTCGTTTCAGTCCTATTTCACTGAACCGGTATAACCTATCGTTCCATCCATGTCTATCTCATGAGATATAAAATCTTTACCCAATGCATTGGAGGGAGATATAGGTCCCACCCATCTCATAATGATACCATTCTTATGTGTGCCACAAAATCATAAATCATACATCATTGCATAACCCATGTAATAAAAATGGGAATCTTAAACATCGTGACATCATAAAACAATTAATATAAGATAAAGGAATTCATAAAAATAATTCCATCACAACAAAATCAAATCAATGTAATAATAGGGATAGAAACAGAACCCTTTATTATCTTATATGGAAAATAATTTTGATAAAACACTTGAACTCCATTCTTGAGGAAAATATCCTTTCTTCTTCAAAAAAACTTTTCCTTTCATAACATGTCATACAATTCTAAACTAAAAGAAGTTGATTAAAAATAAACTTGAAAACTTGTAAAGGAACCTTCTTGGAAATAATGTTTTAAAAATCCATTCATGTCGTATAATTTAAAAGAAAACATTCTTCTCGTACTTTTGTCGGAAAAGTCAAAAAGTACCTCGTACGAAAAACGACAAAAGATTCCTTTCATATCCTTTACTAAAAACTCCCCGAAGGGTAAAATTGGATTTAAAAAATTTTAGGTGGATGGAAATAATATTACATATTGATGAAACAGGGATTTTGATGATAAAATACACCCCAGTAAATGCCAAAGTATAAACAATCTCGGATAAAAATGAGATTGTGATATTTTCCCTTACCTTAGGTCCGATTTGCTTTATAAGTGTCCGAACCTCCTGTATAATGATTTAAATAATGTCATTGATTTATTCCAGAATCATACTCATTATTATGATATCATATATGGTTCACTTATGACTTTATATTAACCGTTCTTTTGTAAATTCCATGTTAAAGAGTGTTTTGGGTAAAATCGTTTCATTTTTCGTCCGTATTTTGACTTGTAATTATTCATATGATTACTTAGATAATGATTAATTAATTACAGAATATAAAAAATGATTTATATATATTATATATTCAGAATATACATAAATATAATAGATCAGTAAATGGAAAGAAATACACCGTTCATGGAGACGGTAGACCGTACGTACGCATAAACGCTGTTTTCGTTTCCTTATTGAGTTGAATGGAATTAAGTGGATGACATACATATATATATACATAAATCCAGTATTATTATGTCATATATTTCATGATTACTTATTATATATACTTCATAATCATTCATGAATGGTTAATCATTGAGAATGAATCTCATCGCGTCGTGGAGACGGTATTCCGTACGTACGCACGAGCGATGATATCGTTCCCATGATCGTGGAATTTTATTGGAGTGTATGTATACTATTACAGAATCAATTTAACTTTACAATAATCATATATAGTTATTATTTAAACCATTATACCATCCAAGTAAGGTGGTGGTGGAAAATAGATTACACCACGGCGTGGAGACGGTATTCCGTACGTACGCACGCGCGGTGATTTCTTTTTCCATAGGATGGATAGATGGTGAAATAGGATTGTTTCATACTTATAATTACATATCAGTATATGAGTGATAATTATGTTATTACTTCATAATGAAACCACCTTATAAGAAGAAGTGGAAGAAGAAATGAAGGTGAAAGAATCGGTAACGGACATTACCTCTTCTTTGAAGTGCTTCTTTAGACCTTCTTTTAGGGCACCAAAATTGGTCTTTGAAGAAGACCAGGACCTCTAGTATGTCTATAGGGAAGTGGAGAGGAGAAAGTGGAAGGGGTTGTCCGAGATTGAAGGCTCAAAGTGGTGTGAGGAGGAGGGGGAGGAGGTGCCCTTTTATAAGGGAGGAGAGGGGCACCTTTGGAATAAGTAAAAATATTATTTTATTATAAAGTCAAGTTCGGTTTTAAATAGCTCAAAATTGATTTATTTAGAGGATAAGGTGGGGATGGGTCGAAATCCTCTCATCCAATAGAATTTAGACAAGTTTAGGTTCCTATTTTAACCTTATCATGTAGATTTAACATTAAGTTAAATAATTTTACTTTTACCGTGTCTTCATGTGTTCTTATACTATAATGTTAATAAACTTACTATATCAAGCCAAACGAACCCCAAGTTGTTTATTATTAATATATATAACCATATCTAAGTCATTTGGCCAAACCTTATATTTTTTAGGAACTAAATAACAATTAATAATATAATATTGTTTTTCAAAAACTATTTTATGTCAATTTTGACACTATTTAGTAATTGATTTTTGTGAAACTCATAACAGAATGATAAGTTAGAAAAAAGTTAATTAAATAAATACTAACATGTCATATTAACCTAGAAAATTATTTTAATTCATAAAAAGTCTCAAATTACATTTATTTGGCTATTTATAACATCAATTATGTCAATATTTCATTAATATGATAATTACTGCATCATCGTTGTGTCATAAATAAATTAAATTATTTAATGTCTAAAGATTACAAATAAAATACCATTATGTAGGAAATATTTTTATCTTTATAATGAATATTTATAGTCAAATTTATATTATGTATAACCCCATATTAAAAATGATTTACTTATTAAACTTTGATTTTAACTATTTTAACCCCTCTTTAAATAAATTAATAATAAATGTCCTAATCTAATCCAAGTGGGCCTAAATGGTCATATTTTAATCCTAAGGTTGCTTTTGGTCGAATTAAACTTCTCCAATAGAATTAGGACATGTGTTAGGGTAATAGTAATATCATTTTTACCCTTAATTACCCTATTTACTTTTAACCGTGGTAAAAAAAAGTAAAAAGTTATTGTTCACCAAAAATTATTTTCATCTCATTGAACCACATTTTACTTTCTGACATTAACAGTGTCTCTCGGATTTTTGAAATTCCAGTCACAGAAGTGGTAAAATTAAGTTTTATGAAAAATTCATTTTTTTTAACTACCACTTAGTGGTTTCACTACTCATCAAAAAATGAAAGTTTCCAGAAATTACCAAAAATTAGGCCTAAGCTATATTTTATATTATGAATTCAAAAATGATGTCTATTTTACCAAATTAAAAACATATCAGTTGCATTAACTAATTTAAAAATTAATTCCCGTCGTCAAAACAAATGGCGTGTTTTTAAGAGATAATAACTATCAAAAGATTGACACTTGTTTATAACTGGTTTAAATGTGAAATTACATCCAATGACCAACATTGTATTAAATTGTAAAAATATATTCTAAATATGCTTTAAAACCACTCAAATTAATAATTTATCACTACTAATTATTTCGATTAAAAAGGTTTTTTTTAATTAAAATTTAGTAATTTTCACTATTCATTAGAATATGAAAGTTATCCGAAAAGTACCAAAATTTCACCTTAGGCTAAATTCGATACTACGAATCACAAAATAAATTCCATTTTGAGAGATAAAATTTCTAAAATTTTAAAAGGTGGTTATTACAATTCATAACTGCTAGTTTTATAATATTTTAATAGCATATCGTTGTTTAGTGAAACTCGGTATTGCGTACTACACACGCTATCGAGGAAGGTCGCGATTGCGTGTAATGCAAGGAAAGTCAAGGATGCGTGTTGTGCAAGATCCTTTTGGTGTATTGTACAACACAAGATATTAATGAAAAGAATATTTTTCATAAAATCTCGGGGTGTTACATTCTACCCCCCTTAAAATGAATTTCACCCTCGAAATTCGTCGGGGTTATAAATGGTTTACTATTCGAAAGTTTCTTTGATAAAAACCCACATTGTAAAAAGGAATACCAAAACCAATATTTAAAAAAAAGTATGAAACGTAACGGTTACCCAAATAAACTAATCACTGGGTTTCCACATAGGTGAAAATATGGATATGGAAGAGAAATCTAACCATCATGTTCTGATGGAGAGTGGTAGAGAACATGGCTATGGAAAAGCCAGCAATCACAAAGCCATAAATTTGTGACGATCTAAGGTACCATCTGATTCATCAGAAATAAGAGCACTAGGACAAGATCGTTTCCCTAAAGTTGATGAAATTGGAATTTGAAGAAATACTTTCGTGATTTTGGTATAGTCTCACCATTTGTCGTTCTTTGGACAATTTCCACTTAATCTCTTAATGAAATGAAGTTGAATTTGTCATTCGTGATGTGTTAGCAGATCATGTGATAGAATGATGGGTCATTCCATCTGTCTCAAACAAAAGGTTATAAAAGTTATCAAAAAATACATAAGTCCATCTATAGTGAGATTAATCATATATAGTTCCTAAAATGGACTTATACTTCATATATCATACTGCTTAATATAATAAAACTAGTTTCTACTAAACAGGGACTTACTGTAGGCCAGTGGTAGGCGATAAAGGCCAGTTGCACTTCGTTTGTGGGTTCTATTCCCACATCATTGTCCGACGCGATGGGTTGTCGCCCGTCCTGCAGGTTGTCCTCTTTCTAAAATTACATTACTATAACATCCCATAAATAATATCAAAAAAAACTTTTACCCTTAAACAGTACTAACTTATGTCCAACATAATCCATTCCAATCTTTAGGCCTATCCAAAATACTTCGGTCCAAGCTCATAGTATAAAGAAAACGATTACTTGAAATATCGTTAACCCAGCATGTGAATACCATCATTTATCCCCCATATATCTTGTTCGTCACATTCTAATCATGTGAATACCTTAATCATGTATTCTCTTGAAAAATGAATACCCATTAAACCTTAGTGAAAACTTGAATGCTGTAAAAAGTTAAATCATACCAAAATCCAAAAATTCTATATACTTAAGCCATGATATAACCTTCTCCTTATATTAGTCACGAGCTCATGAATACTATCAAACATTTAATTTTCTCCTTATCCCTTCATTATGTGCATATCATCTACATTCCAAAAATATCTGAATATCCTTTCATGGATACTGGTACCATTAATCATACACTTTCAAAACTCAATGAAAGACAACAGTGTAACAATCCTTAGATGTCTCTTTATTTCATAGTACCATGAGATTACTTATACAACATTACACATAATAAACATGTAATCATTCCACTACATTCTTAAACCATTGACCGAGCTTCAACTATTCTATCATCTCACATATCATTTATAGTCTCTTCATCATCATCAATATAAATACTACCCATAAGACTGTACTGATTCTCTTCATGAGACTTTACCTTAGGGCATTGGTTTGCATAATGCCCGTACATTCCACATTTAAAACATTTAACCATTGTTGATGTCATAGAAATACCATTATCCTCATGCCTGGTGTTAACTGAACCTTTTCCTTTTCACTTACTAGCTTTGTGTCCTTCTTTTCCACACCCAAATCATCTTCCAGTTCCTTTGAAACATTCTCCTTGATGCCTCTTCCCACATGATTTACATAGGGGAAATTGAACTTTCTTTCCTCTATGATCATCATGAATCTCCATCTTTCTCTTATTTGCCGAGTCAGGAAACTTACCAAATTTTACTTTATTGATCATATTATGAGATTGCTGATTTGACATAATAATGATGGTTGGACTTCCAAATCCCATTTCATTTGGTTGCTCATGAAGAATATCATTCCATTGTCCATTATATCCTCCATTATCGTGAATCATCTTGTTTCCAGCCATTTTCTAAAACCCAAAAAGAATAGTGTGAGGGGAAAAAATCATAATAAAGGGGGATTAACTTCAATATCTAACATCTTAGGTTTAATTATATGATCGTTAGCGTAATTCTAGGACTATCACCTATACGTATACTCAACCTTAGGGACATCCCTAGACATACCTTAGAAATATCACTATGGATCTCACTAAAGTTCTCGCATCCTAGTTTCCAAAGGTTGACTAAACCTTTCCTCTCATACCAACTGTAGAGACCCGAAGCCTGACGTACATGGACATTACATTACTTTTTCGGAATAATTAGTACATAACAAAAAACACACACACAAGGACTGTAATAGTTTAGTGTCTTTGGAAACTCAGAATATAATCTTCTAATCGTGGTGAAAGATCTTCAACATCTCCCATAAAGATCTCCTTTTTTTCTACCAAAAAACTTTCTTTATATCATGGGGAAAAGAAAACATAAAAGGGTGATCTCAAATGCTCAGTAAGGGTAAACAAAAGAAATATCAATCACATCATATTCATAAGAACATAACATTTTGGAAATCTTAACCTGTAAAAGAGAGCATAATTTCATAACATGGGATAAATCTTAGTAGTGAAATGTAATCCCAATAATCATAACTTAAAACATGAAACTTTGTGGAATACACACATATTCATAGAGAATCATTTCTTGTTAGTCTAGACTCATTTCCAAGACTATCTTAGTGGACAAAGTCCATTTCTGAACAGAGTCATCCTCGTTTCAGTCCTGTTTCACTGAACTGGTATAACCTACCATTCCAGCCATGTCTATCTCATGAGTTATAAAATCTTTACCCAATGCATTGGAGGGAGATATAGGTCCCACCCATCTCATAATGATACCATTCTTATGTGTTCCACAAAATCATAAATCATACATCATTTCATAACCCATGTAATAAAAATGGGAATCTTAAACATAGTGACATCATAAAACAATTCATATAAGATAAAGGAATTCATAAAAATAATTCCGTCACAAAAAAATCAAATCAATGTAATAATAGGGATAGAAACAGAACCCTTTATTATCTTATATGGAAAATAAATTTGATAAAACACTTGAACTCCATTCTTGAGGAAAATATCCTTTCTTCTTCAAAAACACTTTTCCTTTCATAACATGTCATACAATTCTAAACTAAAAGAAGTTGATTAAAAATAAACTTGAAAACTTGTAAAGGAACCTTCTTGGAAATAATGTTTTAAAAATCCATTCATGTCGTATAATTTAAAAGAAAACATTCTTCTCGTACTTTTGTCGGAAAAGTCAAAAAGTACATCGTACGAAAAACGACAAAAGATTCCTTTCATATCCTTTACTAAAAACTCACCGAAGGGTAAAATTGGATTTAAAAAATTGTAGGTGGATGGAAATAATATTACATATTGATGAAACATTGATTTTCATGATAAAATACACCCCAGTAAATGCCAAAGTATAAACAATCTCGGATAAAAATGAGATTGTGATATTTTCCCTTACCTTAGGTCCGATTTGCTTTGTAAGTGTCCGAACCTCCTGTATAATGATTTAAATAATGTCATTGACTTATTACAGAATCATACTCATTATTATGATATCATATATGGTTCACTTATGACTTTATATTAACCGTTCTTTTGTAAATTCCATGTTAAAGAGTGTTTTGGGTAAAATCGTTTCATTTTTCATCCTTGTTTTGACTTGTAATTATTCATATGATTACTTAGATCATGATTACTTAATTACAGAATATAAAACATGATTTATATATAATATATATTCAGAATATACATAAATATAATAGATCAGTAAATGGAAAGAAATACACCGTTCTTGGAGACGGTAGACAGTACATACGCATGAACGATGTTTTCGTTTCCTTATTGAGTTGAATGGAATTAAGTGGATGACATACATATATATATATACATAAATACAGTATTATTATGTCATATATTTCATGATTAATTATTATATATACTTTATAATCATTCATGAATGGTTAATCATTGAGAATGAATCTCATCGCGTCGTGGAGACGGTATTCCGTACGTACGCACGAGCGATGATATCGTTCCCATGATCGTGGAATTTTATTGGAGTGTATGTAAACTATTAAAGAATCAATTTCACTTTACAATAATCATATATAGTTATTATTTACACCATTATACCATCCAAGTAATGTGGTGGTGGAAAATAGATTACACCACGGCATGGAGACGATATTCCGTACGTACGCACGCGCAGTGATTTCTTTTTCCGTAGGATGAATAGATGGTGAAATAGGGTTATTTCATACTTATAATAAAATATCAGTATATGAGTGATACTGATGTTATTACTTCACAATGAAACCACCTTAGAAGAAGAAGTGGAAGAAGAAATAAAGGTGAAAGAATCGGTAATGGACATTATCACTTCTTTGAAGTGCTTCTTTGAGACCTTATTTTAGGGCACTAAAATTGGTCTTTGAAGAAGACCAGGACCTCTAGGATGTCTATAGAGAAGTGGAGAGGAGAAAGTGGCAGGGTTTGTCCGAGCTTGAAGGCTCAATGTGGTTTGAGGAAGAGGGGGAGGAGGTGCCCTTTTATAAGGGAGGAGAGGGGCACCTTTGGAATAAGTAAAAATATTATTTTATTATAAAGTCAAGTTCGGTTTTAAATAGCTCCAAATTGATTTATTTAGAGGCTAAGGTGGGGATGGGTCGAAATACTCTCATCCAATAGAAGTTAGACAAGTTTAGGTTCATATTTTAACCTTATCATGTAGATTTAACATGAAGTTAAATAATATTACTTTTACCGTGTCTTCTTGTGTTCTTATACTATAAGGTTAATAAACTTACTATATCAAGACAAACGAACCCAAAGTTGTTTATTATTAATATATATAACTTTATCTAAGTAATTTGTCCGAACCTTAGATTTTTAGTAATAAAATAACAATTAATAATATAATATTTTTTTTAAAAACTATTTTATGTCAATTTTGACACTATTTAGTAATTGATTTTTGTGAAACTCATAACAGAATGATAAGTTATAACAAAGTTTATTAAATCAATACTAACATGTCATATTAACCTAGAAAATTATTTTAATTCATAAAAAGTCTCAAATTACATTTATTTGGGTATTTATAACATCAATTATGTCAATATTTTATTAATAAGATAATTACTGCATCATTGTTGTGTCATAAATAAATTAAATTATTTAATGTATAAAGATTACAAATAAAATACCATTATGTAGGAAATAATTTTATCTTTCTAATTAATATTTATAGTCGAATTTATCTTATGTATAACCCCATATTAAAAATGATTTACTTATTAAACTTTGATTTTAACTATTTTAACCCCTCTTTAAATAAATTAATAATAAATGTCCTAATCTAATCCAAGTGGGCCTAAATGGTCATATTTTAATCCTAAGGTTGTTTTTGGTCGAATTAAACTTCTCCAATAGAATTAGGACATGTGTTAGGGTAATAGTAATATCATTTTTACCCTTAATTACCCTATTTACTTTTAACCGTGGTAAAAAAAAGTAAGAAGTTACTGTTCACCAAAAAATTATTTTCATCTCATTCAACCACATTTTACTTACTGACATTAACCGTGTCTCTCGGATTTTTGAAATTACACTCACAGAAGTGGTAAAATTAAGTTTTATGAAAAATTCATTTTTTTAACTACCACTTAGTGGTTTCACTATTCATCAAAAAATGAAAGTTTCCAGAAAAATACCAAAAATTAGGCCTAAGATATATTTGATATTATGAATTCAAAAATGTTGTCTATTTTACCAAATTCAAAACATATCAGTTACATTAACTAATTTAAAAATTAATTCCCATCGTCAAAACAAATGGCGTGTATTTAAGAGATAATAACTATCAAAAGGTTGACACTTGTTTATAACTGGTTTAAATGTGAAATTACATCCAATGACCAACATTGTATTAAATTGTAAAAATATATTATAAATATACTTTAAAACCACTCAAATTAATAATTTATCACTATTAATTATTTCAATTAAAAAGGTTGTTTTTAATTTAAATTTAGTAATTTTCACTATTCATTAGAATATGAAAGTTATCTGAAAAGTACCAAAATTTCACCTTAGGCTAAATTAGATACTCCGAATCACAAAATAAAGTCCATTTTGAGAGATAAAATTTCTAAAATTTTAAAAGGTGGTTATTACTATTCATAACTGTTAGTTTTAATAATATTTTAATAGCATATCGTTGTTTAGTGAAACTCGGTATTGCGTACTACACATGCTATCGAGGAAGGTCACGATTGCGTGTAATGCAAGGCAAGTCAAGGATGTGTGTTGTGCAAGATCTTTTTGGTGTAGCGTAAAACACAAGACATTAATGAAAATAATATTTTTCATAAAATCTCGGGGTGTTACAATATAGTCAATATGTGATTCACCTACATCAATTTCATTATGCTTAAGTCAATCATTAGAGAATTCACATTTTTTTTAATTAATAACTCAGCATGAAATTAATTAACCTAAAATCATGAATAACACATTCATTAATAGGTAAATACTATTTTTTGGATTTATTTAAGAACTATTATTAGAAATTAAAATATATAAATAGCTTAGTGGGTAACCAATCAATCATATTGAATTATAAAGAATAGTGATCCTATACTGAGTGTTTTATAGATTAAAATATGATAATGTGGAATTTTTTTTTACTAAATTCTATTGAAAGTGTTCCCAGATGGACATTAATAATTTCCTTAGTAGTTTTTAGGAATGGTCCAAAAAATATAATTGGTGAATTTGTGTTGAATATATCATATTTCACATATAAACTATATAATGTTTCCATAAATTCAAGGTATTTTACACATGTAAACAAATATTCAATGAATTTATGGTGTTTAGCACTGATCTTATTAGAAATTTGGATCAAAATTCATGAAGGTTTAAGAAAAAATGCCTATACAGTTCTGTAAACCAAGTATAAAATCACACTTATTGAAGCTCCTAAATCTATCATTACATCATGTAATTTATACTCCACTATTATACATGCAATTAAATTTTTTCTAGTTTCCATTTACTTGATAGTAAGAACAATTTGTATTATAGAAGACATAATCCTTCCAAGGTTTGTAAATCTATGTGTGTACGAGCGAGTTTAAATTTTCTAGAGAAATTTTAATCCTTGAACTAGTGAGTAGTTTGGATTTGGAATTAATGTTTTGAATAGAAAAATTATATATTTAACCCCTTCTATTTATATCTTTAAATGTTTAACGAGGGTTTAAGTTGGTCAGAGAGTCGTTCACAGGGCTTGGGTGGGTCTGGGGCCTACAACAATGATGTTGTAGGGCCATTAACTAGCCGGTTTAGATCCACTAACAAGCCAGTGGTGTGTCTATTATCCCAGTAAGGTCTTTTTTACACACTAGTGGACCTAAAAAATTGTTAATGGGGGTATCTCCCACATTTATCCTAGGGAATCCTCATATTCCTCTTATGTAGAATTTTGGACCCATAAATGTCAAACAGGTTACTATAAACATATCTAGCTCCCTCCTCTCTTCAATGAATGGATCTCCTGTATATGTGTTTTTGACATCAGTTATTCTAGATACTATGGAAAACTATAGGTAACCATAAGTGTGTATCATCTCTCCCTATTTTTATCTAATATTCTCTACTTTTGTGGGTTTTCCCCATTTTTTTTGTTTTCTTCCGAGTTAAGGTTATTTGATGGCTGATACTCAATGGGTAGAACATAATAAACATAAGTTTAGTGGTTAGTTAAATTATCCCATAATCCTATATATTTATTTATGTTCCTAGGACGGGTGGTCATATCAAATTTCCATGCATCGAGAAAATTATATATATAATGTTTCAAAATGTGGTTTTCTCACATTAAACATCATTTAAATAATCTTAGAACCTTAGAAGTAGTAATCCCAAGGAAAGAAACATGGAAATGAGTTTTACATTGTAATTGGATAGTTTAGTGGAAGATTTTTATATGGTAAGGCAATTGAAATGGTTAAAGAGGAGTTATGAGTTGATTTGATAGTTCTAAAATGGTATTTGACAACCATAGATATTGTAAATGAAATTGTAACCTCACTTGGATAAATTCTTTTGGGAAATGGTTTGTAGTTTAATTAAATGAGAAATATGATTTAAAATATTTTGGCCTATGGTAATTAATTTTAATTACATAAAAGTTTAAATTAGTAAGGTTCTTATCTAATGGGATAGGGTTATTGAATGGATAGTTTCATATTAGTAATTATTAGAATGATCTATGAATATGACTATCTATTCATATTTATGATTAATTCATTAACCTGATAAAAATTATTTGATTTATATTTAAATAATTTATAAATATTTTTCTCTTGATTTGATGAAGGGTTGGAATGCCTTCGATGGATACTTTGGAGTGTATATAGACCTTTACATGTGTCTAATTCCATGGGAGAGCCTTGGACTCCACTTGGGGACTCATATGAATTCCTTGGAATGATGATAAACTTTGATTCATAGAGTTAAAGTTCTATGAAATTCCTTGACTAAGACACTAGATTCTAATATATTAGTAATCACGAATGACTTGGGTTGGACCCCAATGAATTTAGGTAATATCTATATTATTCGAGTGGCATAGATAAATGTCATATATTCTTATGAGGTACCTTGGTGAATGATGTTAGATGAGTTCACAGATTTGGCTTGGTTATATTGATTGGAAATATTGGAGTGTAAGTAAGGGATTCCCATTAGGTTATGCTTTTTAATGTTAAGAATGGTTCCCTGAGTTCAAAATTATAGTTTAGATTAGTATAATGCCAAGGGTCACCCTTCCCTTGGATTCTATATGAGATTAATTAGGGAATTCCTAGTGGATCCACAAGGGTTCCCTCAAGTTTTAAGACCATGGTTACCTTAGTTCTATACTTGGGAACTAGTCATTCCATGATTGAAACTATGATCAGAGACATACTGGTGATGGAAGAAGAAGGTATAGATTATTGATGGGTGTTACCATGGAGCCCAAGAAATAGTTGTTGTTCACTTCCATTTTTATTTAGAATATTAAACTATTAAATTGTTAAACTTATGAACAAGTAAATTTTTTTATAGCACTCCATCATGAATTATTACAGACTAATTATTTTAGGGATGCCATTTTTGGTGACCAACTGAGTTTTAATCACAACCTTCTAAGGCCACCATCGCACATAGGTAATTTATTAGAATACTATTTTCATTACAAGGATATGTTGAGGAATGTTACTAATGTGTTGATTTATTCGGGGTTTTCCTGGATTACATGGAGTTTAGATTTCAGGACCAAGTACACTACTACAAAAATGAGAAAGGGAAGCGCTACCCTTCATCAGCACTAAATAAAAGTTCTAATAAAAGGGTTCCTTTATCAGTGCTAAAATAAGCACTGATAAAGGGGCACTTATAAAAGCTCTAAAAAAAGCATTGTTAAAAGAGACCCTTTTTCAGCGCTTCTTTTAGGAGCGCTCATAAAGGGTGGATTTATCAGTTCTTTTTCCTAGCACTGATAAATTTTATGTTTCAAAAAAAAAATCATGAAATATAAAATATTGTTATATAAGTTTATTTATATTGATATAAATGTAATATATATTTTTTAAATATGTTTTAGATAAGTATAAATATACTATGACATTTAATATACATGAAATTTAGTTAAAATGGATTTAAAATATTTTAAACAATATTTTAAATTAAAAAATTTCTAATTATCATTGATTAAAAATCATTTAATAGAAATTGGAAGACACAAAAAATAAAAATAATAACAATAAAAGATCTAAAATATGTTGAAAATGTAACTCAAACTTCAAATGACCATAACTTTTGATTCGGGTGTCTGTTTGAGCTCTAAACAAATCAAATCGAAATCTATGACGAGATCTATGCGCTAGTGGCCAAAGAAAATCTTATACCACATTTTTTTGAGGACAAAAGGCCAATAAGTCCTCTAAAACTGAGATTTTAGTCGGGATACCCCGATTTAATAACATTTAAACAAGTATAACTTCTGATCTGGATGTCCGTTAGGCCTTTACCACATATCATATCGAAGATTGTTTCATTTTCTTCGATTTGACTAGTTGTGGAGTTGAAACAGGCTTCTGGATTATAAGTTATGGTCATTTTAACATTATATGGCTTTTCAAATACACATATATTTGTATTAATTCATAAATATATATGTGTCTGTGTGTGTGTTTGTGTGTGTTGTATATATGTATGTATGTATGTATGTATTTATTTATTTATAAACACACATAAAAAATATATTTTATAAATGTATTTAAAACTAATATTATAAATATATATTAATATACAAATAAATATACGGATAACAAATTATAACTAAAAATATATATATAAATAAATATAAATATATATTAATATACAAATGAATATATATACTAATATATGAATAAATATATATGTATTAATATAATTAAATATATTTATATTAATATGAATATATATTAATATACGTATAAATATTACTGTATATATATATATATAAATAAATAGATATATCATTAAATAGAGAAAAAAAACGAAATGGATTAGTGGTAAAGGTGCAGCTGCGAAAGGGGGGAGGTTGTGGGTTCGAGTTCGGGTGGAAGCAAGGAGGTGCACGCGTGTGGGGGTTCACTGGAAGGGAAACTCGCGGGAGAGTGTAAGGGTTGGGGGGGGGGGTCAAGCACTGCTAAAAGCTCCCCCAAATTATATAATTCTTTCTTATTTTTTTTAATTTGTTTGACTTTTATGAGCACTTTTTAAAAGCACTGATAAATGCCCCTTTTATCAGTGCTAAAAAAAGCGCTGATAAAGGTGTCTTTTATCAGCAATTTTTTTAGCACTGATTAAAGGTTACTTTATCAGCGCTTTTTCCAAGCGCTGATAAAAGGGACCCCTTTATGTTCTCCTCGATTAACAACTATTTTTTAGCACTGTTAATGAACTTTTCTAGTGCTGATAAAGGCCATATTTGTAGTAGTGGTAGGACCTGGGACCAGACTTGGGTTGAATTTTATTTTGTATTTTTTTTCTATTTTACCTATCATGTGATATGTTAATGGAGGGTCATTCTTGAAATCTATAGATTTAACTTTTTAATAAAATTAAATGTTTTTTTATTTATTGGAACATTCTATAACTTATCTATGATGGTTGTTGTATTTATTTTCTATATTTATTATGGATTGTACTGTTATTTTAACTCTGATATGAATGTATAACCCCCTATCATTCAACCTTAGTCCCATACTATTGTTCAGTAGCCTATAAAATACACATTTACGCATCTCACTCCATGTGGCACACCAAGTTGGAGAATGAGTTTAGTGGGCCCCAATTCCATGTGTTATAAAATAAAATCATAGATTCTTTTTCTTTGGTTTAACTATTTGTTCATGGTAGAAAAAAAGAATGTAAGTGTGTTAGAACATTGTAATGAGATATTTCCTATGAGTGATAAACCCATTCAAGGGGAAAGCCCAAGTTTCCAGGGATGTTATTTGTTTTTCTTCGATTTCACTTGTTATAGTTACATTAGATATTTACCTTGAGTGAGACTTGTGGTGTGTGACATTACAAGATAAATAAAAACTATAGTCTTGTACAGACATGGAATGAGGGTGTGGCTATATTGATGCATCATTTTAGGCATGTAGAGTCTCACATGACACACATCAAGATAGGAACATGGGTTTTTTATGTCAATTGTATTTTTCTTATGATTTATATTACCATATGATTTTATTTCATGATTTATACCTATCTAATTAATGTATTCCTTTGATCTATAATTTACAAGTAATAAGGTGGTTAGTATTTAAATTGTATGTAACATCATATATGGTGTTTTACATATGTGGCTATGGTGGAATATCACTTGAACAATTTCGTAGATGATTTCATGACACATATGCATATATAAATGGATTTATAATTTAATTGATTAAATAATTTGTCAGTAGGAATCTTATAAGGTTTTTTATGTCATAGCTTGTGAATGAAACTTCATTTAATCAAGCTTTATAAATTTCAAGTCTTGTTAAATCCTTGATAAAATCAAAATTTTAATTCTATAAAAATGGAAATGAATTTTCAAATGATGGTGTAAGTTATATAGAGTGTTAGTAAGAAACATATCAGGTGTTTTCCTTTATATATTATGAATAAACCCCATTTAAGAAATAATTAGAGAATATGGAAATCATAATATACCATAAGAGGTTTTATGGATTTTAGTAATAAGAATTATTTTGGAATGTGAGTTCAATGGAAAATGATGTTTGGGTTAAATAAAATTCTAGTAAAAAACGTATAAATTGTATCCCTCTATATATTTTGAATAACATGATAATTATCCAACCATGTTTTGTGGTCCTTGTTATTTAATAAAGTCTTGACAATATGAGTTTATTTACTCTTAAATGGATGGTGTGACTTATAATCACTACATGTTTAGGCTGAACATAGTGGGGCTATGTGGGGATAGATAGATAGATCAAATTACGAGAAAATAGAGTTGGGTGTTTGACATAAAAGATTTTGAGTGACCTTGAGATGAGGAAAAGTGTCATCTGATGGGACATGACTTTAATGAGACCTTTGTTGATGGGATAGGTAAGAATACCTAGTGACCCTTGAGATTGACTACAATTAGTGAGGTGATTCCTTATGACCTTCATGGGTAACCCATGAGAGGGGTTAATTAGGTTTTATGAGGAACAATTATTGATGTGAGGCTAGTGGATATTTCAAATTATGTGATCGATTCATGTTTTTAGCTTCCAAGTGATGAGGTATTTGTGGTTGTGCACCCATGGTGATAGGGCATTGTGTCTATTCAATTTTCAGAGTGAGGAATCAGTTGGATGCCTGATCCTGATAGTTGTGGTAGTGATTTGGGTAGATGGTTCCCATGGAGGTAATCAGTTTAGGATATTGAAATGTTGTCCAATTTAGGGGTGGTCATTTTCATAGCTGTGACACATGAAAGGTGTTAGGATTATTTTTTAGGGAATCTAGGATGCGTCTTGTTGGGGTAAGAGGCCTTTTTGGAGAAAAGGTCTATTTTTTGATAGGCTACTAGGACTAGAACCTATGATGTTTGATTCATGCGGTGATGGGTTGGGGTTTTTAGGATGTTTTTCATAGGTTGTGCGACCCTTAGGTCTCAAGGAGACTAGACGATGTGGGATTGGGAAATAGTTCTCTATATGGAATTGAGGAGGTATGTTAGAGATTTGTTTGGTGCATGTGAGGTGAAAACAGGTGTTTGGTACTAGCATGGTGATTACTTGGATGGTTTTAAATGTAGTAAAACTAAGGTTTCATTCTCTATATCAATTTGGGGGTATTGGGTTTGTGTGTTCATGTGCCTAGCTCTATCGAGTTCGGAGTATGTTTCCAGCAACTTAGTGTGGACTGGGTTAGTTGTTTGTAGTCTAGAAATGATGCCAGTTGGTAGGACATCATCTGTTCGACATTAGGATAAGAGAAGTGTTGTTTTAAGAAGTATTCCTAAGGGTAAGAAAAATTTTATAAAGGAAACATGCATGTGGGTATGGTTAGTGGTTTAGTCATGTGAGATTTGTTCGATTGTGACGTGACTCACGAGTGTGTAATTCGGGCTATATGAATGATGGTGTGAGAGTGTGTCCTCTTTTTGGTTCAATGGATCAAGGTAATGTGAAGTGGTATGTATAGTAGCTATTAGTATTTGGTTAATGAATAAAATGTGTCGATGTCAATGGATGAAACAATTGAGGAGACATTGTGGGATTGGATACTCATAGTTTGTTTGAAAATGAAAAATACCCTCAGTTGAGAGGGTTAGTGTTAGTTTGTATCAAATTTTTTGGTTTTTTCAATCCAAAAGATCAATCCTGGTCAGGTTTTGATAAGATAGTGGATGTGGCTCTAAAGGAGTCACATGCATATGGTAAGGGAAGGTACTATAGAGGGTAAGTGCTCAGAGAGAAGTGTAAGGATATAAGTATGGTGTGGATCCCACTATAATCCATAGATAGAATGACCCTTAATTAAGTGAGTATTATTGAGTACCGATGATATAATTCTATGTGAATGAAATGGTTTGTGTTTGAGGGTTGGATCAATGATTGGGTGGGAGTGGGTTTGACCCCATGTGATCATTATGTTCTATGATGGATGGGATGTGGGCAGTTGAGATTAGGGTATCAACTGAGTAGTGTGATGATAAAGATCCTTATAATTTGAAAAGGGTCATGTCATTAATGGGTGTGTTTCCCTCATACTGAAAGGGTTTTTGGGGTGAGGGACCAATCTTTGGATGGTTGCGATGACACTGAATTTCAGTTCCTGGGTTCATTCAATATAATCTGGATTCCTTTGGGAATTCTAGCATGTAACGACCCCAACCTTAATGTCCCAAATTTCTGTGGATAATATATTACATTGGAATAAGATAAAAGGAATCCTATTGTGAAGAACTTAATTGTTTATTAGTCTTGGAAAACTAGTTATATAATTTAAATTCACATTATAATTGAAGCCATAAAATATAAAAAGTGTCCTCTATGAGAACACTTTTATTCCCCTAGGTTTAAACCTGCATATCAAACACAATACACTTTCTGGTATCCTATAGAAAATAAAACTTAATACTGTGGTGAGATCAATTGAAAAATAAGGGTAAACATACATTGAAATATATGATGAATAAATAATCATAATAAATATTACACGTTAAGAAACGAAACACATAACATTTAATCAATAAACTGATCATAATATGGAATAAATAAATGATGACCAAATAAAGACATATAAATTATCACATGAGAATGAAACTTATACATCTATATTATAACTAATTGAATAACCACATAGAAAATAATAAATGATCTCATAATTAGGGAATTAATAATTCTCTACATCTAAAACATATTTTCCAGACCATTTATAAGACAATTTAAATCTATGGGTAGAAACCCATCAAATTTGGCTAAATGGTTTGTCTAATGAGAACCATTGATGCATTAAGGGGATATCTATAACTTTTTACCACCCATAACATTCCATAGCCAATTCATTAAACAAATCAAATGGGTGAAACTGAATCAACACTCACATTTTTATTGAACAAATAAATTATGAAATGATAATACTTACCCCAATCAAATAAACATAATCATAAATCATCTAGTGTAATATGGTGAATGGTAATAAAATTGTATATCCTCATTCAAACTGATCATAAACATTTAAAATAAATAATAAATATGGTATCAATACAAAATATCCCAAATGGATTCAAATTACAGAAAAGGGATTATGATTTTGATGAATAGAAATAGCATAAGAAATTAATTAAAAACACTTTTGGGAAAAATAACCATTGTACATTGAGAATCAATTTTTGAAAAAAAAGTTTAGAAATTTTTTGAATAATGTTTTATTTTAAAATAACCATTGAAAAGTGGTAAAATAATCTTTAAAATGTTGAGTTTTATTGATAGAAATTTTTTTTATTGACGCCATTCATGTTAAAATAAGGATTCCTTCCAAATTTTTTCTATAATCCAAATGATCCATATTTTGAAAACCAAATTAATATTACATTGATTTTTTTTAAAAAGTCAGAATGGGCCAAAAACCATTTAATAATTCATTTATAAAAGTTTGAATTTTTTTTATCTAGAAAACATCGATTTTGATGAAAAATGATTTTTGGATCAAAGAGAAAAATAAAGTCAATTTTTTTAAAAAACACTTTCTCAATAATTTTGAGTACAAAAGAGATTGCAAATAGAACTATTACAGTAAAAAGTTATTGAATAATTAGAGGAGAATAAAATTTAACGGTTTAAAGATTTTAATAATAAATAATTCCCCCAATATAGGATTAAATATAAATAATCCCATATAATGATTAGATTGTCAAATAAACCATTACAACTTTTGTAAATTCTAAATCATAAGCCCCATAAAAGAAATAATCATTAAATGAAACATTAAATACCATTAATATTAATATATTCATGATATAATAGATAAAAGGTGTATTATATACACCATAGAAAATAAATAATTGTTCAATATGACGTATATCTCACAAAAGTAAAACTGAGACGAGAAACCCTTACCACTTGTCTGTTTTCCTTCATATGTGTATGTGCCTACTATATAATAAACATAGTTTTATTATAAATCTATTATAGAACCATAATAATATATATATTATACCATATATTATTTACTTATATTATTTTATCACCATTTAATAAAAAATTCTTTGTTAAAATCAGTATTCTGTGTGATATTTACATTATTTTTCATGAATGGTTTAGTTCGGTAATTTTGGTCCTTTTAATTTGTTCATGGTTACATAATATTTAGAAATTATATAGATATCATTTATATTCATTATATATATAGAGTAATCTATAAATTTTAGAGATAAAAAATGGATTACATAGTTCATGTAGATGGTAGGATGTATATATGAATGAACAATGTTTCTATTTTTATCAATGGATGGAATGAAAATAAAATAATGATTAATTAAACTTTATATAAAAATTAATATTTTATATATATCATTTATATTAATAAAATCTATCCTTATTACCATCCTTGTAAAAATTAAATGAAAAATATTTCACATTACTACGTGGAGGTGGTAGTCGACAAGTACACATGAGTGACATTATTATTTTCCAAAGGATTTTAAGGTAAATATATATATATATATATATGTTATATTATAACTCAATATGTATTTATAGGTCCTATATAACACGTAAATTAATTAAATTTATCCTCACTACCTTCCATGTAAAGAGTAATTGTGAAATGGATCACATTGCTTTGCGAGGCGGTAGCTCACTATACAAACGAGCGATGTAATCGTATCCCCAAAAGAATGGAAAGTAAGAAAGAATCTGTGATATCATAATTACATAAGTATAATAATTTAATAATTATAATATAAATATGATATCTCAATCATTATACCCATCCTTGATAGGTGGTGATGGAAAACAAACTACGTCGGTTTGTGAGGGGGTAGTCCGCAATACACACGATCAATAATTTCATTTCCCATTTGATAGAAGTGGAGATGGATATAGGTTATTAAATTAATCTAATAATATATAAGTATATATAAAATACCATTTCTATAATTTGTTCATATTTGGAAAAGATTATATGGATTTGTTAGAAGAGGTAAAATGAAAATGCATAGTTAAAAACCTTGCCTCTTCTTCGAGCATCCTCTTCAGGTTTTACCCAAAGCCTTACTAGATTTTATTTCTAATCTATCCAAGGATTCTAGGATATGGTGAATGATTATAATAATATATTTTGGTATTTATTATAAAAAAATGGATTTTGTAGTGTGAGAGGAAAGGGGGAGGCCTTTTATAAGTGGGTGAGAGGACAGACATGGCATTTTTGAAAAGAATTAATTACACCAACATTTTTATCATGTAACAAGCCTATGAAATGAGTCATTATAAAAAAATGAGGTTATAAGGAAAACATTTGGCAATAAAATGGGTTATGGTAAGTTTTTTAGGTCATTTTAACCCTTATCTTGTTAGTTTAACCACTGGGTAAACACATTATTACATTAACTGTAGTAATTATTATTTTTTATTTTCTTAAAAAATTAATTTTTTTGTATCAGATAATATTAGTTATTCTGATTCCAAATATAGAATAATTTTTTTCCAAATTAAATTCACTTAAGTGACAAAATCCAATTAAATATTATACCAACATACATGATGAAAAAGTAGGCTTCTAAAGAGAACAATCTCATAAATTTAGAATATTTTAAATTAAAAATTCAATATGAAATTAATTAAAATTTCTTAAACTAGTTAAATTTTAAAAAAATTGAACTAAATTTTTATTAAAACTATTTTTAAATATATTTAAAAAATGTAAATAATTTAAACGAAAAGGTATTTTTCAATTAAAATCAGTAATTTTTATTATTCATCATGAAATTAACCATTTCAGAAAATTATAAAAAATTCACTCAAAGATAATTTTTACATGTATATTTCAAAAATATAGTTTAAAATTTAAAATAAATTTTTTAAAATTGGTGGAAATTAATTTTTAATTAAGTTCTAAAAGTGTGACTAGACTTCCATTTAGAAAAATACCATTTTTCCAAAAAAATTTATTTTTATTTCAAATGAATCTTATTTGATTTATAATAAATATATAACCATGGAATTTATTTTATACATGTGAAAACCATATAATTTTTACAATTTAGTTATTACTATCCATACTCACCATCTTGACAACTATGTTATAATGGTCATGTTTAAATAATAATATTTTAATAGAGTATCACATTTTGTTTAAACTCAGTGTTGCATATATTGAAATCCATCAAAGATATTGAATTTATTTAATATGAAATATATAATAATATCTTGTGGTGTTACATTGTCATTTATGTTGAGTGTTTTATTTCATACACTCTATCAAAGATGATGTTCCTCTTTTAAAATATTTGGGTGTTACATTCTACCTTCTTAAATAGAATTCATCCTCACAATTTAATCATGATCCTGACAATCAAATGTTTGAAATTTTAAAATATATTTTTTTGGAAAGCCAAATCCAAAAAGGGTTTAATAAAACATCCTACTGATAAGAGAGAATGGTATGTATTAATGTCATCCGTAATAACACATTACCATGTTTCCAAGTAATATATCATTATTGGGAAGTGGAAACATAGACATGGAAGAGAATTATAACATCCAAGGATTAAAAGTGAGTGATATAGATCATGATCATCATAAAATTAACCAAAAAAACCATTAATCTATGGTTAATTAAAATAGCATTGATTCAAAATAAATTAAAGTAATATGAGGAAATTTTCATCTCAAGATATTTTTCATAATGTTGTGATATTATTTTACCCTTATGATAGAGAACATAAAAATATATACTCACAATTTCATAATTTTGTTGTTCTTAAATAAGTTCTTACTTCATATCTTATAATAATAAATGAATATATAATATAATTTTTTATTACTAAAACTATAAAATTAACATTTAATAGATTATTAACTCAAAAAAATAATGAAAATTTATTCCTCCTATCTCTAGATATTGTACATGAACTAAATAGTTATAAAAAGTTATCTAATAATACCTAAAGTTTAATCGAATCTATTCCATAAATATTTATCCTTAAGACTCATACAAAATATGTTTAAACAAATTCAATTTCTAAATATTTTTAAAGGAAGGTCACCAAATCCACATTATACTCCCCAGATAATATAAATTCGATCTTAATGTCACATTACTAATATCTGAAACCTTGATCACCATGAAACCATCATTAATTTATACTTTCTTAAAAAAAATAAAATCTAATGTTTTGGAATATATTCCATAAATCCAAAAATTCAGTAAACTTCCACAAATATTTCATAAATCACTAAATAATTTCATGGTTACCAATACCATCCCATAAAATAATATTTATGAGTATTTTCTCAATATCAACAATTTATTAAGGGTTATTTTCCATCAATCTTTCATTTTAAAAAAAGATCTACTTTCCAAAAATTGATTTTCTTGGTTATTGATACTATTCATTATATGCTTTCATATCCTTGAAGAAAAGGTACTGAAATAAAATCCTTATACATTTTATGATTATTATATTAATAATATCATCAATAAAATACTTCTATCACATATTTTTTAAATCCAAATGAAAACACATTAATAATTCTACGTTGGCAGTATCAATAACATAAGCTCGATTGTGATCCTATAGCTTCTTTTAAGGTATATTCTCTTGATGATTCAGATATTCATTTATGTACTTCTCCATATCCTTAAAGATAAATAATTAAACATTCTAATCTTTTTTATTTCCATTAAAACCATGATCATGGTGGCCTTTATCTTCACACTTTTAGAAAACTACAATTCAATTCAAGTGAGTATTAGGGTGTTTCTATCCATAATTTTCACATGGAGAAAATAATTCTTTATCTAATTCCCTTAATCCATCATTTTCACTATTTTCCTCTTTTCTATTACTCCCCTTTGAATCCATAAGACTTTATGAATTCATTTTCTATCTCAATATCACATGAAAATATGACCTCAAATGATGAGAAATATTTTGAGATTCGATCCCTTTGATAAATTTGATTAATCCCCTCATAGAAATGGTAAATATTTCTATTAGGATTATGTATATAGTGAATATCATGCATTTCCAACATTGTAAATTTGGATTCATAATTAAAAATATCTCCATCTTTATATAATATTATATTCATGAATTTTTTCTCCATATCATCACATTTCATACGAAGAACATACTTTTCTAATAAGAGTACCATAAAATCCTTCCATTCCATGTTTCCTTTTTCTTATTCATCCTTGATATTTTGAATTAATGACCACCATTGATCCACATCTCATGAAAGATTATAAAAATCCATGAAAACATTATAAGTTTCTTTTCTTCCCAAAGTGAGAAATTTCATCTCCAAGTAACTAATCAATTTCTTAGATACAAATGGATATGTAATCCCATTGAATGGTATAGGTTTTTGATGCATGAAGTGGTCCGACAATATCAAAAGTCATGTTATATCATTTGGAGACTCCATGAAGGAAATGTTTCTTCTCATAACCGGAGTCGGATACCCTAACATGGTTATAATTTCTTTAGTTCTAGCTAGAGCTATTACTCTAGCTTCATTATCATTCCCAAGAGGGGAATCCCTACATAGTGTACATGAATTGATACTGTTTATATTCCTCCCACTAGGCTCTATTTCTAAATAATTTAATTTGATATATTATTTCATTATAATATGAAACATAATTTACAATTCCAAAACAAGTGAAACAATTAAAATAAATTGAAAAATTTATGCATAGGTAATATCATAATCATAAACATGTATTCTTTGGGAAATCCTTCAAATAATTTTTTTTCAAACCCATCATAATTTTTTAAGGAAAATGTGAATTATCCTATGTGTATCCCCTAAGAGTATCAAATTAGGTGCACAGTAAGGTCCATTTTTATGTATTAGGTAACACACGATTCAAGCCCGCCACACCTTTTTCAGAGTTACTACCCTGAGCTACATTTATTCCTAAACCACATCCACTTTTAGTATCGATTCAAGGATGTATTTCTAGGAAGTAATACCTAATCTCTACCTTCCAAAACTTTTGTAAGTTCTTATATACTTATCATCAATTTCTAACATAGGGTTGTGTTACCTAATCTATTTTTCCAAAACCTATTTCCCAAGTTTTCTACTAAACATCCTCTAATTTCAACTATAATAAACCCGACCATAGGAGACTTCAGTCAGTGGTTACTTTATTACATTAAACTAAGATACATGGAATTTATTCTAAGTGGACTGAATAGTTTATTAGTCTTGATAAACTAGATACACAGTTGAAATTAAAATTCCAATGGTAAAAATATAATATACAAGGACTTTTTCTTTAAGAACATTATTATTCCCTGTAGAATATCCATATATATCAATCAAAAAATACATCCTGGTATTCCAGGGTAAATAAAACCAAAGAAATGGGTGAGATCGTATGCTCAATAAGGGTAAGTGTACAACTAAAGATACCGATAATAAAAAAATAATCAATATAGAAAGTTAAATAACTGAAACACATTCCATTTAATCAATAAAATGAGCATAATATAGAAGAAATAAATGATGATGAAATAAATCTATATAAATTATCACATAATCATGAAATTTATCTATGGATATACTAACTAATAAAATAACCACATGGAAACCAATAAATAAACTCATAATTAGTTTATTATGAGAAACAAAATGTCAATACATTTCACAAGATAGTTTAAATTTGTGGTTGAAACCATGTCTAATTTGTCCAACTAGTTTGTCTAATAGGACCTGACGATGCATCGAGGGGATTTCTATAACTTCCCCCACCCATTACGTACTAAGTCTAATTGATTAATCATATTAAAGGGGGGAAACATAATCAAAATAAATATTCATATTGAACAAATAAAATACAATATGTTAATACTTATTGTTTTCAAATAGGATTGAGACCATTCGGCGGGGGGGGGGGGAAGGGTGAATCAGTGGATTCTTTTTTCTTTTATAAGAAAGTTTATTAATTTATTTTATAAACATTTCTAACCTGTAAAACATGTTAAGGTTACCATTCAGTAAAATATAACTTCAAAACCATAACTTTCATATGAATAAAAGTATAAAGATAATGCATCATACAATATTGACAAGGTTTGGTACAAATATCTACTCTTTTCCATGTTGGATAGTCCCTCTAATATGAATTCTTTCACTATATTATTTCCAGAATAAATATTAAAATGAAATGAGAAATTATAAAATCCCATTAGAAAATTTCCTTCTATTATTGGTTATACCCCCCCAATATTATTTTTAGTATCCACTTTCCCATAGCTGGTTACACACCCCAACAAACACACAAGACTTTTTAGTAACTGGTAAGTACCTATAGTTACAATCATCACATTCCTTCTTTTCTGATACAATTTAGAAAGTCTTCACCTCTTACACAAGTAAGTTTAATCAAAATTTACATGCATTGAATCTTCAAGAACATAAATAATTATTTAAAGAAATTTCTAATCTTGAATCACTCTCTAGGAAATCTTTCTAGAAAACTTCCTCAACAAAATTATGTCTGATCTGCCTTTGTATGGTAACCTCTATCCGATGGTCTACGTCCGATTGGCCTCATTCCCATTATCCTTTCACTCTTCCTTATTTAATTGAGTAGAAAATAAATTGGTATCTTATAATTATTATGTATGATAGAACTTGGTCTGATGTGGCTCACCTTGATGGATCTCACTTTGAAAGGCTCATTCCGGTGGAAATTACTCTGATGAGATTATTCCTATGGACTCACTCCAATGGACTTAGTCTAATGGATCATCCTCAAGTTCAACCTAAAACAAAATTTATGGTTTGGAACTCAATAAATATACCACAATTTTCTAAGCTATAGTGCACATGAACAATTCAAGTTATTTTATATACAAAGGTACTATACTATCCTTCTATATGCACTCTAGAATGGAAGTGAAAAAAAAACGAATTCCTTTCCCCACTAAAGAAATTCAAAAATCCATAATTGCTCAATCATTTATGTCTTAATCATAGACTTCTTCAAATATTCTCTATAATTTTGGGAGATACTTGAATATAATAAAATATTCAAACTTCTTCATGTTTACAAAAATTTCTTCAATCTGATTATTCAGTTTGATTCTTCATTGTGATTTTTTATTCTAATTATTCATTATGATGAAAACATCTTCAAAACTGAAGATGGACCATTATGATGACGTCTTGTAAAAACTAAATGTATTCTCATATAGATTCTCCAAACCAAATCTTTAACAACACATCTAAAATATCTTGAGATTACTTATAATTTTCATTAATTACTCAGGCTGATGATCTCACATATGATAAAGTTCAGTGTCAGATGAATTCATCAGTTTTAGCATGAATCTAGTAGATCAGTCTCTCCTTAACTACTATAACTGGTTTCAATTATTGTGTAATGACTCTTAACCCATATGGAAAACAAAATCATTTTTGTTCTTAACCTAATTGTAGTACAATTAAACCTAAAAAATGGTTTCAACATTGTTGATCATTATCCAGTTGACCAGTCTCTATTATCATTTGTTTTATCAATATCAACAACTTAACCACTCAATTATGCCTTCATCTGAACCCTATATCTGATGTATTGAATATACAAACAATTTATAAAATGAATTAGTTTCAGAATACATTATCATGGATCGGTGGAATACCACATCTAATAGACCAGTTTCAACAATGAATTCTTTACTTCAGCAAGATCAATCTTCCAGTCTTATAATATTATCAAACCGATGATTCTCATAAAGATGATATTCATATTTTATGTTTGGTGTTCCTTAAATCAATGAGAATTATCTAGAATACTTCACATCATATTCTCTTTTATTCCATAAACTCCAGCTTGTATCATGAATTATTTGTGATCTATTATAACTCCATGATCCAGAAGGCATTGTCAGATTTAATACTTGGTTGTTCTATTACTTACCAACCTTTCAATCCCACATAGAATATTCTGAGTCTAATTATTCTTTAGATATATTCCTAGAAGTCTCTCAAGTTCAATAAAATCCTCTTAATTATTTTCTGGATCTCTTGATTCATTTTAAGGGATGATTCTGACTTCTCATGCTGATGGCCCGAGTATGAAGTTCTATGTCTAGTGTGTCTTCCTAGTCAGTCTTGTGGGAATTGTATGGAAACCAAAACTCCAAATTCTATCAACTATGACCATATATCATATATTGAAAACAAATATAACCAAAACTCTACTAGGTCCAAAAAATATCCCCCTTTGTGTTTTTTCCAATACCCACTACAAAATAATGCCTCTTATAGTTTTCTTTTCCATCTTTTTATTATCCCCCTATAAACATGTATTCTCTATGTTTTATTCCCATTATTTTATTGATCTCATTATTACTTATTTATCCCACTTATTAATAAGAATATTAAAAGGGTCCATCATGATAGGTTTCCACCTTTATTAAAAAATTGGTTCATTTCAAAATTTTGAGACTCTTCATCGCAAAATTATTAAAATTTTAGGAGAACATAAGTATCAAATGAGTTTATTAAAAAATATAATTTAACTAAAAAAACTATATTTTTTTCATGGGTGAATCCGGTGTAGAAAAAAGGAGTGTATAATCATAGTTATCAATGTTTTACATAACAAAACATTCACGTAATTACTCATAATACTTCTTTTAACATTCTCATTTATGGGGAAATTATTGGTAAGATTTGTTAAGATAAGAATAACATATAACCATATCAACAAATATATCAGAATTTTCAGGTGTATAAGAAAAACATAACAAAACTTATATTTCGTAACCTAATTAATTTATTTGTAAAAAATAGTAAGGGAATCACCATCAGGTTACTGATTTCATCTCCTTCAATTCCATGTAATTTAGTAAAAAAAAAAAAAATTGGAATTAGGAGTAACCTCAGTAGTTTATAAAAAAAATATTTGGAACTAATTGTCCTATCTGAATCCAAATTTTTTTTCTTCTTTTTTATGATTTTTCAATAGATATATTTTATTCCTTCTGTTCAACCTTCAAAGATATTGTAACAAGTCTCTTTTCATTTTCAAATTATTCAAATAAAAATTCAAACTTATTGCATTCTTTATTAACCATTTTTACAATGAGTTTGTAATAAATCTTTCTAGAATTCATTATGGGTCAGTTGGATATGCATACCCCTTTTAATAACATGCCCTTAATTCTCATATGTTTTACACCTTTTCATTATTTTAAATTCTCCCCATGTTGACATCTTTTTACCGAACTTTTTCTCAACATCCGAAACACATTTATTCCTATTTTATTCATATGATATTTATGAATTTTCTATAATTCTTTCCATGGAAACCTATTCTGGGTAGATAACAAGGAATTATTTCTTTTCTTAATTATCATATTTTCTTTTCTGAACTTTCTTAACAAACTCAAATTTCTCCATCTTCTGAGTTTACTTTTTTTAGATTCTACATAATTTTTAGGAAACTCTTGTCTTACTTTATCATCCTCTATCTACCTTGATTCATACCTATTTATTGGTAGAGACATGTTATACTAGCATGAATTATATCTGTGTCCAAAAACTCCACAACACCAAAAGTGACATCTGAATCTTGATTTTTCAGATTGATATTGAACTTTTTCTGAATATTGTAGTTGTTGTTTATTAAAAATTCATGGACCAATTTTCTTATGATTATACTTTCCTAAATAATAACTATATTTCATAGTGAAAGATTTTTTTATCACAAACTTTCTTTTGTAAGATATTCTTTTCACCCCTCTTTTAAGTTTCACCTTTAACATAAACTTCTTTAGTGAATTTTTTTCTCATATTTCTTATCTGAATTTGTGATATATGAAGCATGTATTGTTTTTCAAATAACTCATATTCTTTATAATACATACTAACATTTAGCACAATTATTATATTTTAGGATATATCTATATTCACGTTTATTTTCTTATTTTCATCATCAAGTGTAAATTATTTTCTACTAAGGTTATCATTTCTAGATGTTATTTCTTTATATATTTTAAATTTTTGTTCAAGATCACCAATATTCATATTACAAGATCTAATAAAATTTATATTTTTCTCCACTTCCTTCTATTTTTATTGAGATGAGTATTCTGTTCAATTTAATTTTATAAGTTTATTTTAATAATCCACTCAATTTATGTAATCTCTTCACCATCATCATCATTATCTAAAGAGTAACTTTAATTTCTAACTTGAGCATTAAATTTGAGTATATGATTTGATTAATTATCAAATAAAGAATCATTCTTCTTTATTCTGCTCAGATAAAATCTCTTTTTTCCATAAGTAAATCTTTCTTTATGTTTATTCCAATTTTGTTTTTATGATTTCCTATAATCCTCTCTTGAATCATACTGTTAAACTTTATTCCATGGACAATTCTTTGAAAAAAGTCCTTTCCATTCATAATTACAACATTTGAAAATATTAATTTTTTATTTTACTTATTTTATTTCCTCTAATGAAGGGAAACAATTGTGTTGAAATTGTCAAATTCTTCATCTACCAAAAAATCAATTGATTCTTATTTTGTTTCTTTATCACTATTTTTCACTTTTAACAAATATTTGAAACCCATTTATCTTTTATCCTTTTTCTTAAAGGAGTGGTATTTCTCATCTCATATACCACTACAATATTCTAAAGTTCTTCCAAAGATATATAACCAAGATCTTCTAAAGTTGATACTTTGCAATCAAATATATCTAGAAAGTTTCCCATTACTTTCTTAAGGATTGTATAATCTTACAGCTTCTCATATAAACCTATGATGTTACTCTAAATCTCATTTTCTATTATAATGTTACTCTCAATACTTTCATGATCATCTATCTTAAAATCCTAAAATATAATTCTCCAGATTTTTAACTTGCCTTCCTTAAGTTTCTCATTCCCTTCATAGCTACTTATCAACTTATCCCACATTTTCATAGCTATTAGAAACCCCTTAATATTTTTATAATAATTATTATTAATATCCATCAATAAATAATTATGAGATTTTCCACCAGTTTATATACTTATATTAATGAAATATTCCATAATAGTTTCATTGATGGGTGGAAATCCCACTATTACTATATCTATAACCATAAGGGCAAGTGAAAGAATATTGGGTAACATCATATTATTTGAACTATTATCGTTATTTACATAAAAAATAGGAAAAAAATTATTATTCACTAAATTTAAATGAACCATTATTAGCGATGTTGAATTTTTGGAGAATTAAATTTGATACTAATTGTTATTCCCAAATAGAATTGAGAGCACTGTGGGGGGGGGGGGGTGAATATGTGGTTCCTTTTTCTTTTATAAGAATGTTTTTAATTTTATTTAGTAAAATTTATTAACCTCTAAAAATTTTTATGGTTATGATCCACTCAAATATAACTTCGCAACCTTAAATTTAATATGCAATGAATATAATGAGAAGGAAGCACACAATATTTACAAGGTTCAGTAAAAATACCTACTCATTGCTAGGTTGGATAGTATCACAAACATAGATTCATTCACTATATTCTTTTTAGAATAAAAAGGAACCAATAGTGAAAAATTATATAACTATAATAGAAAATTTCTTGATATAGTTGTTTATAAACCCCAACTATTCCTTCCAGTATCCACTTTATCACTACAAGATATACACCCCAGGAAATTAAGAATCCTTTTCGGCAACAGGTAAGTATCTTTAGTTACAAGATTCACTTTCCTTAATTTCTAATCCACTTTATAATTTCTTCACTTCCTCCATAAGTAAGATGAATCAAATATTAATTAATTATAATATTCAAAAACATAAATAATTATTTAAGGAAAATTTTGGTCTTGAAACATTATCTAGAAAGTATATCTAGAATAATTATTTAGGAAAAGGGAATCTAATCTAACTTAGTATGATATGCTCTATCTGATGGTGTCCCTCCAACTGGCCTTAGTATGATTTTATTTCTTCTCATCCTTCTTAAATTGAGTAGAAAATCAATTGGTAGCTCACAATTCCTCAATCTAACAGAACTCAATCCGATGGGGCTCAGTCCGATGGATCTCACTCCGATGGATCTCACTATGATGGACTTTTCCCAATAGAACTTACTCATATGAGATTATTATGATAGACTAGATCTGATGGAACTTCCTCATCTTCAATCTAAAAAAAAAATTATGGTTGGGAAATCAATACCTATCCTATAATTTTTTGCGCTCTAGGGTATATGAATAGTTTAATTTGTTTTAAATACAAATGTATTGTGATGTCCTATTTATTGAACCCCATATTGACAAAGGCAGGAACAATAATTCATTTTCCCACTCAAAAAAATTAAAATATCCCAAATTTCTTGGTCATTAAAGTCTTCATATTTTATTTCTTCAATTATTATCAATAATTATAAGAGTTTCTCAAATATACTCCAATAATCACACTTCTTGAAGTGTAAAAACATTCATTTAATCATATTCTTTAGTACGATTCTTAATTATGACTCTTCATTCAAATTATTCATTATGATGAAAGAATATGTGAAACTGAAGATGACCCATTATGACTACCTCTTGTAAACACAAAATTTCTTCACATACAGATTCTACCTACTAGATCTTTAATGAAAGATCCAAAATATCTTTAAATTATTTCTCCATTTCTACAATTCCTTAGACCAACGATCCTGCATCCAATAGAGTTATGCATCCAATGAATTTATCAGTATCAGCGTGCATCTAGTAGATCAATATGTCCTTCACTCTATTAATTGATGTCAAGTAATTTTTGATGAATCTTGAAAAATTTGGAAAACAAACCAACCTTTTTTGACCCAATTATAGTACAATTACACTTAATGAAAATGATTGATTACATTATCGATCATCATCTAGTTTATCAGTCTCTATTCCCATTTGTTTTATTAATATAAAAAACATAAGTACTCAATTATTCATATTATTTAAATTTGTCTCCAATTTCTTAAATATACCAACGATTTATAAAAACAATAGATGTCAAAATAAATTACAATGGATTAGTGGCATACCAAATCTAATACACCAATGTCGGATGTGACTTCTTTACTTTAGAAAGATCATTCTTCCAGCTTTAAGATATTCTCACACCATTGATTCTCATACCAACAAAATGAATCTTCTCTGTCAGGTGTTCCTTACACTAATGAGGAGAAGCTCTAATACTTCACATCATATTCTCTCAACTTCTATAAACTCCATATTTTATCATAAAAGAAATCATGATCTTTGAGAAATCCATGTTCAGTAAAGAATCATCAGATTTAATTCATGGGAGTTCTATTACTTCCTAACTTTTCTATCTCACTCATAATATTAAGAGAATGATTTAACCTAATATTGATTACCAGTAGTATCTGAATTTCAATCAAATTGTCATTCTGATTTTCTGTATCTTTTGAATCATGCCGATGGGATTAGTCCAATTTCTTATACCGATGATCTGGGTCGGAATTTCTGTGTCTGGTGCATCTTCTTGGGCAGTCTGATGGTCATTCCAGTGGGGTGTGTCAAGAAACCAAATCTCCATCATTTCTCAACTTCCACCACATATCATATAATGAAAAAAATAATACTAAAACTCAAATTGGGCCTAACAATACTTTACCCAATCAAATAATCGTAATCACATACCACACAATGTAATATGGTGAATGGATATAAAATTGTACCTCCTCAAACAAACTAATCATAAACCATCCAAAGAAAGAATAAGAAAGATATAAATACAAAATTTACCATTGGATAAAAATTATAATAAAGAGTTTATGGTGTAAATGTATATAAATACCATAATAATTTCATTACAAACATTTTTTAGGAAAATAACATTTTCACTTAAAAAAATATTTAAAATAAAAAGTTTATTTTTTTTAAAATAATGTTATTTGAAAATAACCAATTTAAAAATTTAAAATAATCTCTAAAAAATTTAGTGTTTATGATTTCATAAAATTTCATTCATGTTGTACTCAGTAAAACAAAGATTCCTTTTTCAATTCTGATAAAAGACAAATGAGTATTGTTTTAGAAAAGACATGAAGATTCGTTTCATTTTTTTGTAAAAAAATTCAAATGGGTAAAAATTTACTTAATTAATAATTTTTTAAAGGATGAAATTTTTTTTATAAGATATATATTTTTTGGAATAAAGATTTTGGATTGAAGAGAGAAATAAACTTGGATTTTATTAAACAGATTTTATCAACCATTTCAACTACAAAAGAATGAAAAAATGGTATTGTTAATTGAAAAAGTTCATGAATTACCAAAATAATAATAAAATATGATCGTTTTGAGATAGGAATACCAAATAATTCCCCCATGGGGGACTTAAATATATACAATCTTGAATAATGATAAGATTGTGAAGTAAACACTTACCACATTGGTTACTTCAGAATTGTAAGACCCATAAAATATATAGTCATCAAATGAAACTTTAAATACCATAAAGACAAATATATTCATTCTATAAAATAAAAAATGTAATTATATACACCAAAAAAAATAAATAAGTGATGAATATGGCATATGTCTCCCAGAATAAAAAGTGAGATGAGAAACCTTTAACACTTATTCGATTTCCATTGAATGTGTCCAAAACTCTATTATAGTAAATATTTATTTATTATAAATATATTAAAAAACCATAATAATATATCTCATACCATATATGATTTACTTATGGTCTTTTATCACTCATTTATTAACAATTATTTGTTAAAATCTCTGTTTTAGATGATATTTTCCTAGTTTTTCATATACATTTTTGTTCTACAATTTTTGTAATTTTAATTTGATCATGAGTAATTAATTTTTAAAATGTTTAAAATTATATAAATATAATATATATTCATTTTTTGTTTTTATAGTTATCTATTAGGGTTATATATGTAAAATGGATTACATCGTTAGTATAGATGGTAAGTCGTCTATATGCATGAATGTTGTTTCTTTTTTCTCAATGAATGGACCGATAGGAAAATAAATATTAATTCAAATTTTTATAATCATTATTATATAATATATATAACTTATATTCATAAAATACATCCTTATTTCCCACTGTGTATAAATAAAATGGAAAACATTTCACATCATTATGTGGAGGCGGTAATCCACACGTATGCACAAGTGATGTTATTGTTTTCCAATAGATTGGAAGGTATAAATTTATATGTTTAATTATATTTATAGACGTTTTTTCTATAATATATATAATATATATTCATTTTCTTTATCCTTACTACCTTCCTTGTAAATCTTATGTGACAAACGACACAAGGAGGTAGTCCACCATACACACGAGTAACATTATCATTTCTGTAATGGAATAGAATGTAAGATGGTAAATGTGAAATCATAATTAAAAAATTATAATAAGTTCATAAATATCTTATAAATATTTAAAATATATCATTATATTCATCATTGAAAGGCGGTGAAGGAAGACGAACTATATTGGTTTGTGAGGTGGTAGTCCTCCATACTCATGATCAAAAAATTAATTTCCCATTTGATAGAAGTGGATATATATATGTAGGTTATTCCATAAACATAATAATATTTTATTATATATAAGATTATGGAATTATTATTTATTAATTTTTGGAAAATACTAGAAGGTGTCAGAAGAAGAGGTAAAATGAAAACTCATAGTTAAGAACTTTACATATTCTTCGAGAAACCTCTTTAGGTTTAAACTAAATGCTTCATAAATTGGATTTATGATATATAAAAGGAAAATATTATTTGGGGATGTATTTAATTAATATATTTATGTTTTTTTTATAATACAATGTTATTTGATAATTTAAATAGGGTAGGATACGGGGTGACAATTTTTATGTAGGGGGAGATGACACACTTGGTATTTTTGAGTGAAATCAATTACACCCACATTTTTATCATGAAAAAAGCCACCAAAACAATTATTTATAAAACCATAGAGGTTATAAGGTATAAATATAGATATAAAATGGGTTCTTGACTATATGTTAGGTCATTTTATCCCTTATCGTTTTATTTTAACAACCGATAAATCTATTTTACCTTAACTATAGTAATTAATTTTTACTATTTGTACTATTTATAGTAGTAAAAAATTAATTTTAATATTTTAAATAATGTAATTATTATTATTCAAAATATGTAATCATTTTTTCAAAATTCAACTAACATAAGTGGATAAATAAAATTTAAAAGTATATAAGAAGATACGATGAAAAAGTGGGTTTTGAAAGAGAAAATTCTAATAATTATAGAAATTTTTAATATCAAAATTCAATGTGAAATTGACTAAAATGGACTAATTTAGTTAAAGTATAATATAATTTAACTCCTTTTAATTTAAATTCTATTTGAAATATAATTTATTATTGTAAACAATTTAAACGAAAAATAGTTTTCAATTAAAATTAGTATTTTTAACTATTCATCAAAAAATTATTCTTTTCAGGTAATTATAAAAAATCAACCCAAATATGATTTTTAAATGTTTAATTATAAAATAATTTTTATTTTATAATTTTTTTTCTAGAATGAATAAAAAATAATTTTTTTGTACCTAAAGTGCAAATAAAATGCCTTTTAGAAAAATAGAGTTTTTCAAAAAACATTTATTTTTCTATCAGACGATTATTATTTTATTTATGATCAAAAAATAACCATTTAATTCATTTCATACTTGTAAAAAACATATAATTTTAATAATTTTTTTTATTAATATTCATACTTAGCATTATAATAGCTAGGTTATAATGGCCATATTTAACTAATAATAATTTTACAGAGTATCAAATTTCATTAAAACATGTTGTTGTGTGCATTGAAAGATATCAAAGAGATTTAATTTATATAAAAATATGTTTATCATAAAGTCATATGGCCTTAGATTCTTTCGAAATATTGGTTTGTCATGTTATACACACTATCAAACTTAATATTTATCTTTTCTAATCTCTAGATGTTACCTAGATGGGGTTTTCTATGGGGGTACCGATTAAATTTAGAGATGATTTTTGGTATTGGGATAAAATGTTGTGACCCAATAATGGTTCATTGTGGTTGTATATTAGATCTTGGGAGAGAGATTGATGAATAGTCTGAGTGGTTGGTGTTTTGATTATTGAATTGTATAGGAGGTTGGTTTAGACCTTGATGTGTCTAGATGAGCATGGGATGCCTCTATTGAGAAAATCATTATGATATGGTAATTTAAATATGTGTCAAGAATGTATGACAAATTATTGAAGACTTTAATTTAAAATTTTAAACTTTAAATGAAATCAAGATTATGGTTGAAAATATTCTATGCATTCTTGGGTAGATTCAGAATACCTTGAAAGATACACATCAGTATATGGATATGAAGTATCACATTGGTGGTAGCAGAACCTTTTGAGGTCAACTGACTAGAGGAATAAAGTTTTCTTATATCATGTGTAGTTGGATATGCTGAGTTGAAAACCACAATGAACATGAAATTTGGGATTATATTGATATATTGTAATGACCCAAAGTTTCATTAATGGAAAATCCCTCTTGATCCAGTTAAATGTTTCTTTATGAAAAATGTTTTTATAAGATGTCAACTTCTTTAGTTTTACGTTAAGATTTGCGACTGTTACTTTTATAGCCGTTGGACAACGATCGTCTGAGTAGTATAAATATAAGGCTTTAACAAACCCATTTCTACTCAGACAAAGGAAGCGATGGACTCATCCAGTAGAATTTCCCCTTACGAAGCCCATTTGTCGGAGCTCGGAAAAGAGGTGGCGTCTTTGGGATTTTCCCTTGACCAAGCCCAAGCTGAGCTTCATCAAGTCAAGCTCTAACGTGATTGTCTACGGGAAAAGTGGAAGTTGATTGAAATTACAACTCGGACGATGTTATCTGAGCCACCCCAAGAGTCTGTCACCATCGCACACATTAACCTTAGGTCTTATGCCACTATTTTAAGGGGTTATGTAACAAATAAGTAGTTCTATGTTCATGTGGATTATTTTTGTATATAATAATGAATATAATTTCTAGTCATTTTTGATACATTATAATTAGTTTTTAAAGTACAAATGGTGTTTTTAGTTATTATTCAATTAAGAAATATATTTTATTAAATTAAAGGATTTTTTGAATTAAATAATATTTTAATAAAATATTATTATTAATATAAAATTATATTTTATTAAATATAATGATCTTATAATTTTATGCAATTAAAATTTTTATTAAGGTTTGAAAGCCATTCCTGTCAAAACCCGTGAATTTTTGATAAATGTCAGTTTTTATTTTAAAAGTGAAAATTCACATATTTAGAAAATTATTTAGATAAAATAAATATTATTTTTGGAATCAGAATGTCGAAATTATCCAACGGTGAAATTTTTATAATTTTTTGAGACAGTCAAAATTTTGGGTAAAAATTAAATACCATTTAAATATATAATGTGTTTTATGACATCATAATGACCCAATGGTGATTTAATAAAATACCATAATCCTTATGTTCGGCCAATATGTGTTTTATCATTAAAATAATGAGGTTTTGGGTTTGTTTAACTTACTTTTCAAAGCATTAATGGAGCCCTCAAGACTTATTCAACACTTTGCCTTTTTAAATTAATTTCCATGGGAGTGTGACTCACCTCCACATAAGCAACCCTAATTTTTTAATACGTTCGGACCTTGGCCTTGTAAAATATTTTTTTCCTCTTTCCTTTTCCAGAAACCATGGGCAAATACCATGGGATGGTTTGTGGTTTGGATTATTTTAATATAAGGGGTCCCAAACCTAAATAATAAAGAATTCCCTCACCTTTCCTATATAAACCCACCCAAGCTCCCACTTCCTCCACACTCAAAGCCCTTGGAGTTCGTCCAAACTCTGCCCTACTCCCTCTAGAATCCTCTCAAGGTGCCTCAAGCTCCCAAGAATCCTATCACAAGCCTCTCTCTAGCCTTTAGAAGCACACTTCCATGTAAGGGTTTTTTTCTTCCTTTCTCATTTTTGTCAATTTTCTTTAAGTTGTATTTCCATTTTAATTTCAATTATGAATGTTGGGGTATGGTTTCACACCTCTCCCATACTTCCCTGTTATTGTTTTAATGATGGGAGACCCCTTTCTCTCTCATTAAATGCCTCCCATGTACACCCGTTACTATGACGAAATTCCGAAAGGAACCTTTTTCTCCCCTTCTATATTCAAGCAATACTTTTGTATAATGAATATAAATTCCTTTTCAATTTTTGGGACATGTATCTATATGACCTCCTTACTGTCCATTACATGTAAATATGACGAGGAACCCCTTTCTCTCTCATCAACCATTTTTATGAATTCTTATGTCACGCCATTACGCTGCCGGAATCACACCGATTTTCTAAGCCAATATCATTGTGTAGTGAATACCATGCCAATTTCTCCATCAAGGGTATTCACCTTTATGCATATTTACTAATTGATTTTAATGTTTCATGTATGAATTCCACATTCCTTTATTGTGGAATAAATGATTATGTTTTATGAATCCATGTTTTATGATCCATGTGGCACACTTATGCATGAAATGAAATGTTTAAGAAGGGTGCGCCCTTTATAGCGCTCCAATGCATTGGGTAAAGTATAGTATCATGATACGTCATGTGAAATGAGTGTTGAATCATGCTAATTCAATTGCAACGAGGGTTTACTCGTGCTTCAAGTGCAATGAGGGTTTACTCATGCTCCATGTGCAATGAGCCTTGGCTCATGCTAATTCAATGTTAAGTGTTGTCGCCATATTTCCATGTTATGGTTATCATGCTTTATCATGCCTTTATGTTCATGTTACTCTAATTATCTATTGATATTCCTATTTACTAACATGTATTGTACTCCTCATGTTATTCATTATGTACTCCCTTACTGGGCTTTATAGCTCACCCTTTTCTTATGCATGTCCTCAGGTTATCCCATGCAATGCTAAGTACGGAGGAATGTAGTGGTCATGTAAAGGAAGTTTTCAATAAAGATGTTGTATTTCAAGTTTAAAGTTTTTATGTAATGATCCTAAGCCCCAAAGACACTAAACATCTCGATCTTCTTTGTTGTATCAAGTGACGTTTTATGTAATAAAGCATGTTTAAGTTGTAATAAAAAGTAGGGTTGTCATAGTTGGTATCAGAGGATAGGTTTAGTTATTTTTGGGATTAGGAAACCCTAGTAAAGCCTTAGATACAAGACTAAGCATAATAAAAACATCCCTAAGTTTTGGTAAATACTAAGTAAGTGGTTTATCAAACAAATACATCCCTGTCTGGATACGAGCAGGTAGAGCTGGCTCTGGCACAGATGTATCCTAGGGGTAAAACCCGAAAACACCGCTTTGAGCTAGACTCGAACGGGAACTGGTGCACGACAACGGGCCATGATGCACTCTTGGTTACGACACTCCCGAGGCATATGTTTTGATAAATTCACAATCTTAGTATGAACCCTTATTAAGGGAAAAATTCCCCTAAGAATATATGTTAGAAGGAAGATCATGAAAAGCCTGGATTGAATCCTTTAGACTCATGAGTTAAAGAGATTAAAGTTTATTTATAAGTCATCAACTTTGTTCTTTGGATTACCCTTTATGTGTTACTCCTAACTTTCCTTTTATTCCAGCCAATGGCCGGTAACAGGAGAACTCGGGCTAACAACCGTTGTGAAGATCAGTGTGATGATTGTACTAATGAGATGCCCAATTCAATGGGAGCGGGAATCGCGAACTTGGTCACGCTTCTCTCTCATCTAACTCATGTTTTGAATATAAACACGGGTCAAGAGGAGTGTTCAACCCCCCCTAAGAAAGAACAAGTTGCTATAGAGAGCTTCATGAGACAAAGGCCTCCTACTTTTAGTGGATCATCTGATCCCACGATCGCTGAGCAATGGATCAACTCCATTGAAAAGATATTCTCCATCCTCCAATGATCTGAAAAAGAGAAGGTTCTCCTGGAACATTATCTTATGGAGGGTGAAGATGATCAATGGTGGACGTTGATCAAAAATACGAAGCCTGAGGAGGAGATCGAGGCTTTGGAATGGAAGGAATTCCGGAAGATGTTTTTCGATAAATATTTTCCGTGCACCCTCCGTCTTAAGATGGAAAGGGACTTCCTTTCCCTCAAGCAGAAAGATGAAGAATCTGTGGGAGCGTACAAGGAAAACATCACAAGGCTTGCATGATACGATTCCGGCTTTGTTGTTACCCCCGAATGCAAGGTTGACCGCTTCTTTGGTGGGATAAAGCCTAGCTTGCGGAAAGCATTAGCGATCCGTGACTTCGACAGCTATGAGGAAATTGTCCGATGTGCCCTCAAGGTTGAAATAGAGATCGGAGAATCACAGGGGTATCATGGGGACAAGAAGCGTAAGGTGGACTTCAATGCTGGTGGTCCGATGGATAAATCCAACGGTGCTAAGAAGTTCCAGCACCCCAATTGCCAAAAGTGTGGAAAGAAGCACCCTGGAAATTGCCTTAGGGGGACAAGAAAATGCTTCATGTGTGGAAGAGAAGGGCACCTAGCTGTTAACTGTCAGCAAGAAGGACCCGTGGCTACGCAGAGGAGAGGAACGCTCCGTTTGAACCTCAACGCATTGTTCAATGCTACAAATGAAAAGAACCGGGTCATTTTGAAAATCAGTGCCCTAATCCAAGGGTTATCGGAGGCAACCAGCAACCTCCAAGACAGCAAGGAAGAACATTTTCCATCACTTCTGCCGAAGTGAACCCCGACAACGAAGTGGTGACAGGTACGCTAGTTATTCATTCAAGAATAGTGAACGTACTTTTTGATTCAGGTTCTACGCATTCTTTTATATCTCAAAAGTTTAGTAGAACAATCCCTGCACCACAACAAATCATGGAAGTAAAGATGTCGGTGAGTACGGCAAATGGGGAAATCATTGCATACCATGAGTATAAGTCCTCCCCTGTTATAATCTGTGGATTGAATTTCCCGGCGAACCTCATCATACTCCCTATGGTGGAATTTGATGCAATTCTTGGCATGGATTGGATTTCCTTATATGAGCCAACATAAATTTTCGGGAGAGGGAAATCACACTCCATATGGAGAATAGACCCCCGATTCTTTACAAGTGTCAGGAGGAAGATGAATCTCCTTTAGCTCCATCATCTCAAGCATGGATATTACTGCCTTATGAGCATGCATATCTGGCTCAGATGATTGAGTCCAAGGAAGAAACCACCCTTGAAGAAATGCCTATTGTGAGGGAATTTGCTGAAGTATTTCTCGAGGAACTTCCTGGTCTTCCTCCAAGAAGAGATGTTGAGTTCTCAATTGAACTTATACCTGGGGCGCTACAAATATCCAAGACTCCATATAGAATGGCTGTTGTTGAGCTTAAAGAGATGAAGAAACAACTACAGGAGAATCTGGAAAAAGGGTTTATACGCCCAAGTGCATCACCATGGGGTGCACCAGTCCTCTTCGTCAAGAAGAAGGATGGGTCAATGCGGCTTTGCATCGATTATAGTGAACTTAACAAAATCATGATAAAGAACAAGTATCCTCTCCCAATAATCGATGACTTGTTTGATCAGTTGGGTGGAGCACAATACTTCTCCAAGGTGGACTTGCGGTCGGGATATTATCAAGTAAGGGTGAAGAAGGAAGATATCCCCAAGACTTCTTTTCAGACAAGGTACGGGCACTATGAATTCATAGTAATGCCTTTCAGACACACCAATGCTCCAGAAATATTCATGGACTTGATGAATAGAGTCTTTAGAGATTACCTAGACAAATTTGTGGTAGACTTTATAGATGATATTCTTATATACTCCAAAACCAAGGAGGACCATGAGGAGCATTTAAGAACTGTACTGGAGACTTTGCGCAAGGAGAAGCTCTATGCCAAGTACAGCAAGTGTGAGTTCTGGTTGAAGGAGGTCTCATTCTTGGGCCATATCATCACAAGCAATGGGATATCTGTGGACCCCTCCAAAATAGATGCAATTGAGGGATGGCCGTGGCCAACATCGGTAACTGATATTCGTAGCTTCTTGGGGTTAGCTGGATATTATCGACGATTTGGGAGAAATTTCTCACGATTGTCCAACCCTCTTACCAAGCTAACTCGAAAGGGAGTAAAATTTTCTTGGAGTGATGAATGTGAAGAAATCTTCAAGGAGTTGAAAAGGAGGCTTATCACTGCACCCGTTCTCACTTTACCCACAAGTGGGGAACTTTTTGTGGTATTCAGTGATGCCTCAAAAAAGGGCTTAGTATGTGTGCTAATGCAGAATGATAAAGTGATATCCTATGCCTCAAGGCAGTTGAAAATCCATGAGTGAAACTATCCAACGCATGATCTGGAGTTGGCGGCGGTGATCTTTTCCTTGAAAATCTGGCGGCATTATCTCTATGGAGAGAAATGTGAGATATATACTGACCACAAGAGTCTTAAATATATATACACACAGAAAGAGCTTAATATGCGCCAGAGGAGATGGATAGAGCTCATCAAGGATTATGACTGTTCAATACATTACCGCCCTGGGAAAGCGAACAAGGTGGCGGATGCCCTAAGTAGAAAGGATCCAGCTATTCTATCAATGATGAGAATTGAGAAGGATCCAATCTTCTTAGACTTGATGAAGATGGATGTGGGAATCATAAAGAAGGGAACATCATCAATCCTTTCAAAAATTATTGCTCAACCATCTCTTTTGGAAAGGATATAGGATTCTCAAAAGGATGATACGAGAATCCAAGAAAAAGTGGAAGCTATCAAAAAGGGAAAATCCTCAGAGTTTAATGTTAATGAAGAAGGAATTGTGTGGTTTGGGAAAAGTCTATGTGTTCCATAAAGTTCGGAGCTGAAGAAGGGACTTTTGGATGATGCACATAGTTCAAATTTCTCTATTCACCCAGGGAGCACAAAGATGTATCGAGATCTCCGAGAAAACTTTTGGTGGGATAATATGAAGAAGGAGATTGCTGAATATACATCAAAGTGCCTGGTGTGTCAGCAAGTGAAGGCAGAGAGGCAGAAGTCTAAGGGGATGATGCAACCATTTCCCATACCAGAATGGAAATGGGAGAACATCACCATGGACTTTTTCACCAGACTTCCAATGACATCCAAAGGCAACAATGCAATCTGGGTTGTTGTGGATCGTCTTACAAAGACTGCACACTTCATTGCTATTCAAGAGGATTTATCTTTGGATCAACTGGAATATATATATATCAGGGATGTGGTACGGTTGCATGGAGTACCACTATCTATTGTTTCTGACCGAGATCCAAGATTTACCTCTATGTTTTGGAAGAGTCTTCAACATGCTCTGAATACTGAACTGAACTTCAGTACAGCCTATCATTCTCAAACTAATGGCCAATCCGAGCGGACTATCCAAACACTTGAGGATATGTTGAGAGCTTGCTCAATAGACTTTAAAGGAGGATGGGATCAACATCTTCCTCTAGTTGAGTTCTCTTATAATAATAGTTTCCACTCGAGCATCCAAATGGCACCATATGAAGCCCTGTATGGGAAAAGGTGTAGAACACCAGCATGTTGGGATGAGGTCGATGAACGTAAGCTGTTTGGACCAGAAATGGTCGAAGAAATGGTGGAGAAGGTGAAAACCATTCCGCAACATATCAAGGCAGCCCAAAATCGACAGAAGAGTTATGCAGATAATCGTCGACGAGACCTTGAGTTTAAAGTCGGAGACATGGTGTTTTTACGCATATCTCCGTGGAAGAATGTCATGAGGTTTGGAAAGAAAGGGAAGTTATGTCCAAGGTACATCGGCCCCTTCTAGATTCTTGATCGTGTTGGGGCTATGGCCTATCAACTAGAACTTCCACCTACTATGTCCAAGGTGCATGATGTCTTCCATGTATTCCTCTTAAAGAAGTACATACCAGACCCTTCACATGTACACTCTTCCGAGGTGGTACAATTAGAAGACGATATTTCTTATGAGGAGCAACCAGTGGAGATCTTAGATCGTAGAGAAAAAGTTCTACGAAATAAGACAATGCCCCTCTTCAAGGTGTTGTGGAGAAACCACAAGTTTGAAGAAGCAACTTGGGAGTCGGAGGATATGACGAAGATGAGTTACCCACATTTTTTTTAGTGTGGGAAAAGGAAAACTTCGAGGGCGAAATTTCTTAAGGGGGGAATATTGTAACGACCCAAAGTTTCATTAATGGAAAATCCCTCTTGATCCAGTTAAATGTTTCTTTATGAAAAATGTTTTTATAAGATGTCAAATTCTTTAGTTTTACGTTAAGATTTGCGACCGTTACTTTTATAGCCGTTGGATAGTGATCGTCTGAGTAGTATAAATCTAAGGATTTAACGAACCCATTTCTACTCAGACAAAGGAAGCGATGGCCTCATCCGGTAGAATTTACCCTTACAAAGCCCATTTGTCGGAGCTCGGAAAAGAGGTGGAATCTTTGAGATTTGCCCTTGACCAAGCCCAAGCTGAGCTTCATCAAGTCAAGCTCGAACGTGATCATCTACGGGAAAAGTGGAAGTTTATTGAAATTACAACTCGAGCGATGTTATCCGAGCCACCCTAAGAGTCTGTCACCATCGCACACATTACCCTTAGGTCTTATGCGGCTATTTTAAGGGGTTATGTAACAAATAAGTAGTGCTATGTTCATGTGCATTGTTTTTGTATATAATAATGAATATAATTTCTAATCATTTTTGTTACATTATAATTAGTTTTTAAAGTACAAATGGTGTTTTTAGTTATTATTTAATTAAGAATTATATTTTATTAAATTAAAGGATTTTTTGAATTAAATAATATTTTAATAAAATATTATTATTAATATTAAATTATTTTTTATTAAATATAATGATCTTATAATTTTATGCAATTAAAATTTTTATTAAGGTTTGAAATCCATTCCTGTCAAAACCCGTGAATTTTTGATAAATGTCGGTTTTTATATTAAAAGTGAAAATTCACATATTTAGAAAATTATTTAGATAAAATAAATATTATTTTTGGAATCATAACGTCGAAATTATCCAACGGTGAAATTTTTATAATTTTCTAAGACAGTTAAAATTTTCGGTAAAAATTAAATACCATTTAAATATATAATGTGTTTTATGACATCATAATGACCCAATGGTGATGTAATAAAATACCATAATCCTTATGTTCGGCCAATATGTGTTTTATCATTAAAATAATGAGGTTTTGGGTTTGTTTGACTTATTTTTCAAAGCATTAATGGAGCCCTCAAGACTTATTCAACACTTTTCCTTTTTAAATTAATTTCCATGGGAGTGTGACTCACCTCCACATAAGAAACCCTAATTTTTTAATAATTTATGACCTTGGCCTTGTAAAATATTTTTTTTCTCTTTCCTTTTCCAGAAACCATGGGCAAATACCATGGGATGGTTTGTGGTTTGGATTATTTTAATATAAGGGGTTCCAAACCTAAATAATAAAGAATTCCCTCACCTTTCCTATATAAACCCACCCAAGATCCCACTTCCTCCTCACTCAAAGCCCTTGGAGTTCGTAAAAACTCTGCCCTACTCTCTCTATAATCCTCTCAAGGTTCCCCAAGCTCCCAAGAAGCCTCTCACAAGCCTCTCTCTATCCTTTGGAAGCACACTTCCATGTAAGGGTTTTTTTCTTCCTTTCTCATTTTGTCAATTTTCTTTAAGTTGTATTGCCATTTTAATTTCAATTATGAATGTTGGGGTATGGTTTTTCACCTGTCCCATACTGCCCTCTTATTGTTTGAATGATGGGAGACCCCTTTCTCTCTCATTAAATGCCTCCCATGTACACCCGTTACTATGCCGAAATTCCGAAAGGAACCTTTTTCTCCCCTTCTATATTCAAGAAATACTTTTGTATCATGAATCTAAATTCCTTTTCAATTGTTGGGAAATGTATCTATATGACCTCCTTACTTTCCATTACATGTAAATATGATGAGGAACCCATTTCTCTCTCATCAACCATTTTTATGAATTCTTATGTCACGCCGTTACGCTGCCGAAATCACACCGATTTTCTATGCCAATATCATTGTGTAGTGAATACCATGCCCATTTCTCCATCAAGGGTATTCACCTTTATGCACATTTACTAATTGATTTTAAAGTTTCATGTATAAATTCCACATTCCTTTATCGTCGAATAAATGATTATGTTTTATGAATCCATGTTTTATGATCCATGTGGCACACTTATGCATGAAATGAAAGGTTTAAGAAGGGTGCGCCCTTTATAGTGCTCCAATGCATTGGGTAAAGTATAGTATCATGATACGTCATGTGAAATGAGTGTTGACTCATGCTAATTCAAGTTCAACGAGGGTTTACTTGTGCTTCAAGTGCAATGAGGGTTTACTCATGCTCCATGTGCAATGAGCCTTGGCTCATGCTAATTCAATGTTAAGTGTTGTTGCCACATTTCCATGTTACGGTTATCATGCTTCATCATGCCTTTATGTTCATGTTACTCTAATTCTCTATTGATATGCCTATTCCCTAACATGTATTGTACTCCTCATGTTATTCATTGTGTACTCCCTTACTGGGCTTTATAGCTCACCCTTTTCTTATGCATGTCCTCAGGTTATCCCATGCAATGCTAAGTACGAAGGAATGTAGTGGTCATGTAAAGGAAGTTTTCAATAAAGATGTTGTATTTCAAGTTTAAAGTTTTTATGTAATGATCCTAAGCCCCAAAGACACTAAACCTATCGATCTTCTTTGTTGTATCAAGTGAAGTTTTATGTAATAAAGCATGTTTAAGTTGTAATAAAATGAAGGGTTGTCATATATATTTTAGATGTTTTTTGGACTTTTTTTGTGAAAAAATATGACATGCTTGGGATGTTCTTAGATGGTGGAGGTACACATATTTTTATAGAATATGAATAATGAGAGTTGGTACCAATGATGATTTATTCACTAGTGTGTATTGAGATATAATATTTTGGGGATGTGGTTGAGTGGGTCAATGGACCATTGAGATGAATATTCAGTGGGACAATTTAGATGGAGAAGGTGTATGAGGTTCAAAATTATCCTTATGATCTGATTCTTATGGTGGTGAGCACGGTGGGCCGAGTGATCAATCGAATGATGAAATATTGGTTTCTCAGGTCAGACAAATGTCGTAGAAGCTTTCCATAATATTCGATGAAAATATGAGCACTAATATGTGATCGATTATCCATGTGTCTTATGTTTGGATTTGTGTTTCAGAAACATGTTGGGAATTCAAGAGAGGATCATGACCATTTGGCATCAAATTGACGATCAATGTTGGTTGAGTAATGTCATTGAATGACTATCAGGACTTATTCTAGATTATAAGTGTCATTGAGGGGATTTATAGTACCTAATTTTTATAGGAATATTTTCATTTTCTATAGAAATCTCAATCTAAAAACTGGTGAGCATGTAATATTTTTAATGGATCTTAGAACAATATATCAAGGATTTAAGAACCTTTAATAGGAATTTTTATATGGGGAACAAAGGTTCAGGTTGGTTATAAATGTGTTAAAAGGTCTTGGGAGCGTCCTAGGACTACACCAAGGCTTTTACATTACCCCCAGCTACCTTGTGGGGTGTCTAGTGGCCTAGTAATGGCTACTAGACACACCCGATAGATGGTGGGGTCCAGGGGATAGTTGGTGGCCACCGTCCCATTTTTAAAGCGAGGAAGCCCAATTTTTTCACCTGTGTCATCCCCCTATTCCTCTTATATTGGATTTTGGATGCCCAAATTGCTAAAAGGATACTAATGTAACACCCCAATATTTTATTGTATGCTATCTCTGCAAAGTAATTCAATAACTTGCGCTACACGCAACACTGAGTTCGAGCATACCATGACTTACCAAACTAGCCGTTCAAAAAGTGCTTATGAATAGTATTAACTATATTTTGAATTTTACATAATCCAAATAAATTTACCATCCATATTATGTGTTTTTTAAACATAATATAAGAACAAATTCAATTTTTCAGATAAAGGAAGTATTTTTTAGAAAATGTAATTTTACCACCTTTAATGGTGAACCATTCTTAAATATAATATTTAACACTATTATATATTTAATTTTACAAAATAAACTTCTTATATAGAATCAGGACATAAAAATTTAGTTTCGATAAATTTTTGGTGTTTTTCTAATAACATTCTTATTTTGGTGAATAGTGATAAATACTAAATTTAAATTGAAGTCAACTTTTTTAATAAAAATAAGTTATATTGTTAAGTTATATATTTGAGTGGTTTAGAAGTATAATTAGATTATATTTTTATCATTTAATACAATTTAGGTCATTATAAGTAGTTTCACATTTAAATTTGACATAAACACATGTCAATCTTTTGATAGTTTTCACTTTTTAAAAAAGCCCGCCTTTTAGTTTTGACAAAGGGAATTAATTTTAAATTAATTAATGCAACTTATATGTTTTGAATTTGGTTAAAATGAATTAATTTTTTTAATTCTGAATATCAAAATTAGCTTAGGGTGAATTTTTGTTATTTTTCTGAAAACATTCCATTTTTGATGAATAGTGAAAACCCAACGTTATTGTATAAAACCGGCTTTTTATTCAAATAATTATTTATTTTATTTAAATTTATTTTCATGAAAAATATAAATATATACCTATATAAGTTCAATGTAATTCATAGGAGTCATTTTATAATAAAATTAGACGTATGAAATTTTATTGAACGTTTTAACGTCGTTTACCCACCTTCTAGGCACATTTGCAAATTTACATAAAACATAATTTTACCACTTATGGTAATTGAATTTAAAAAATCCAAGAGACAAGGTTGAAATCAGTAAGTAAAATGTGATTCAATATGTTGAAAATAACTTTGTGTGAATAGTAACTTTTGACTTTTATTTACCATAGTTAAAAGTAAATAGGGTAATTAAAGGTAAAAATGATATTATAATTACCCTAAAACATGTACAAATTCTATTGGATAAGTTTATTTTGACTAAAACCAACCATAGGAATAAAATATTATCCTTTTGGTTCACATGGATTAGATCTGGAAATTTATTATTATTTAATTTAAAGTGGATTTAAAAGTGTGAAATTCAATATTTAATAAATAAACCATTTTTAATCTATGGTTATACATAAAATAATTCGACTATAAATATTATTTAGAAATATAAAAATAGTTCCTATATAATGGTATTTTATTTATAATTTTTTGAGATTAAATAATTAAATTTATTGGTGACACAATGATGATGTAGTAATTACATTACCAATGAAAGATTAAAATAATTGATATTATAAATATAAAAATAAATGTAAATTGAGTCTTTTGATTCCATCCACGAATTTTCTAGATTAATTTTACGTTTTAGGGTTGATTCAGTGAAATATGTTTAATGTAATAATGTTTTTATGACTTTCACAAAAACCAAATAATAAATAGTGTCAAAATTAACATAAATGAGTTTTTAAAAAGAATACTATATTATTAAATTATATAATATTCCTAAAAATATAAGGTTCATAAAAAGAACTTATATAATGATAAATATGTCATTAATGAACCACTTGGAGTTATCTTGGCATTTTATAGTAATTTTATTAAACATTTATTGTAATAATAATAGAGAAAATGGTAAAAGTTAAACTATTTAACTCGGTGTTAAATCTAAAATAAAGGGTTAATATGGTGATCTAATCATATATAAAACCTATTGGTTGATATTATTTCGACCCATACCCACATTCGATTTTAAATAAATTAATTTGTAGCTATTAGAAACCAAAAAATCTTTTATAAAAAAATAATATTTCAAACTTTTCCTAAAGTGACCATCACCTCTCTTATAAAAGGGTATTCCACTTCTCTCAAAGTCACACCTCCAAAGCCATTTTGATCAGCCGAAACCTGCCCAAATCTCCTCCTAAATTCTCTCACATAAACCCAGAAGCCTTCCCATGTGCAGAAAGCCAACCTATGGAGCCCTTTTGTTCAAATCAAAAGGAAACACCCAAAGAAGATGTAATTATTTTATCAGCCCTTTCAAAGTTATTTTCTTCTTCCACTTTCTCTTTCTTTTTTATTTCCATACATAAATAATAAATCCCGTACCTTCTCCATACTATGATTTTATTATAAATATGGTAAAACCATACTCATTATTCTATCAATCCAATGAATGATTATGCCACCATGCGTGCATACGTACGACTTACCATCTCCACGCCGTGGTGTAACTTTTAATTCAACACTATGTTATTTGGATGGATATAATGATGAGTAATATCCATATAAATAATAAAAATAACATGATAATTTGTCTATAAAATTAATATACCATCCAATTCGACACCTTTTAATCATTATGGAAATGATATCGTCGCTCGTGTGTACGTACGGCTTATCGTCTCCACGACGCGATGAGATTCGTATACAGGTTCACCATTCAACGATTATTATTATAATATATAGTATTAATAAGTATGTAATATATGATATAATAATTCTACTAGATATATATATATATGTATGTATGTACTTACATTTTTCTTATTCACATACTTCTGTTCAATACGATATGAAAACGAAAACATCGTTTATCTGTATGTACGACCTACTGTCTCCATAAATGGTATTTTCCATTCCATATATCTATCTATTATAAATATTTATATTCTAAATATATATTATATATAAATCATGTTTTATATTCTAGAAGTATTTAAATCATTATCTAAATTATATGATCAATAATAACAAGTTAAAATATATACGATAAAGAAAGCGATTATTACCCAAAATGTTAACTTGACATGGAAATCATTATCAAATGGGTAGTATAAAGTCATAAATGAATCATTTATGATATAATAAATATTAATATCATTCTGGTGTAATTTAATAACATACTATGGTCATTATATAGGAGTTTAAACTTACCACCTACCAAAGAAATGTGAAAAGTAAGGGTTAATTCTACAATCTCTTCATTATACGAGGTTGTTTATACGTAAGTATATACTGGGACCTCTTTATCATCCACATACTTGTTTCTTAAAAATGTATTTCAATACATTTTTTTTATTTCCTATACTATGGTTTAACATCAATTATATCATTTTTTTACTTTTTATAGAATTTTTATAAAAGAATCTTTTCGTCATTTTCCAAATTTACGACCTTTTCGACAAAATTAAGAAAAGAATGTTTTTTTTAACTTATACCGAGAGTGTGTATATTTTCTACCATTATAACATCTTAAAGGAATACGTTAAATGATAATTAAGAATATTTTTAAAATAAATGTTTTATTTTATACTTATGGGACTTTTAAATTATTTCAAAATAGGAAGAGATATTTCTCTCAAATAGTTTTGATTTCATATATGTCAACATCCTTTGATATATTTTACACTTTTTTGTATTTATTTATTATAATACAATCTTCCATATTTTATTAATGGTTTTGTGATATGTTTGACTGTGGACATGTTATTTTTATACGATTCATTGTTTATGGTTAAATTATTAACATTTCGTATGCTTGTTTTAATACAATCAATTATGTTATGTTTCAACCTTTTCATACGAGGAATGCATTGGAATTAGTAATTTATGGGTGGAGCCTGCTATAACTCCTCGACACGTCGGTAGGACTCATGAGACAAACTAGTGTTGGCATAAGGACTTGACAAAAATTTTATTTGTAATCATGGCACGAGGCCTTGACTATGTGGTAATGATGTCTGACATTAGGCATACCCCCATTATGAAATTAATTATTAAATGTGATTATTTGACTAATTGAATATCCATGTGAATTTTTATATGGAAATTTTAGATTTATTTTCTCTATATTATGTTCAAGTTTATGTTTAAAATTATATTGTATTTATTACACATATTTCCATAAAATTTTATAGCTTTTTCTAAATAATTTACCCTTACTAAGCATCTGAGCTCACCCCTTTCTTATGTTTTGTTTTCCCAGGATTCCAAGAAGTGTATTATGTTTGATATGCTGGGTTAAGATATAGGAATAATATCATTCTCAGTGGATTATTTATGTTTTTTTATGTTTGAATGTGTAATGTAATGTTCACGTATGCTATCTATTTTCCAAGACTACTAAACTGATCAGCCCTTCGGGAATTAATTCCTTGTAATCATGCCAATGTATTAAAATAATCCACAAGCTCTTGGATTTTGGGGTCGGGGCATTATAGTTAGTATCAAAGGAAGTTTAATACAAACCTTAGAAACTAGATTTATAAAAACTATGATTAGAGAAAATTTCCCTAAGATAGACTTCGAGGATTAGTATAGAATAACATCCATGAATTTCGGTAATGTAGAGATTTTGTGTATTTTCCAAGAAATTCATCCCTGTCTCGATATGAGATGGTAGAGGCCTCTCTGGCACAGATGTACCTCGGAGTAAAAACTCCAACAAGGAGTTTCGGGTTTAACCTAGGGTATCTTGGTACACGACAACAGGACATGCTGCACTCTTGGATACGCAACTCCCTGGGGATATGCTTAGGATAATTCAAATTTTATTTACATGCCATTATGAAGTATTTAAGAGTAAATACTTCCTAAATAACATTTTTTTATGATTATAGATTATATGCATAATCAATTCAATTTATGTTAGGTATTTTATAAGTTTTGAATTATGCGTTGCGATTCATAAACTATCATAGTGTATTCTATTGTTCAGAAATGGTGCCCAATAGAAGGAATGAGAACACCAGTAATACGCTTGATCCATAGAGTAAGAAGAACCATATCTTTCATTATATTAAGCCAAAATTTAGAAGGGAAATAGTCTCCCATGTATTCTAATCATATAAAGACATAGTATCATGTGTTGATAAGATAAGTAAAGAATTTTGTGAGTCCTATGGCTTTGAAGGGAAACAAGAGAAAAAAAGGATATAGAGAAAGATGAATAAAGAGAAGAGAGGAAATAAGGATTTTCCCATATATGATAACTATGGAAAGAATTTCCTTGGTAAATTCCTTTAGGTAATGAGAGTTTGTTATAAGTGTGGAGAAAAAGGAAACCAAGTACGTGATTGTAAGGGTAAGAAAAAGGTTTTAAATGTACAATGCTTCATCTGCAAGGAGTTGGGAGACAACACGATTCAATGACCAAATAATCAGAGTATGCCCCAAATGATGATATTAGATAATAATAAAGTTATGATACTACCATATATGAAAAGGAATGACTAGTGTTTTTATGTTGTTATTAAAAAATTATTTAATTTGAGTGTTGTATCAACAATATACTGGTTATATGAATTATGGAAATAAATAAGGATTGTACTGTAGTGCAATTTAATTGAGGATTTGAGATTATATGGTTCTAAGAAAAGTGAATAAATAGAAAGTTAATCTTTTTGGAAAATTCATTTATTAAGGAAAGGTAAACCTTAATATAATTCTGATACTGAGGTAGTAATTTTGGAATAAGATATTATTTATTTGGATAAATTATATTCGATATTCTTGACTACTTTGAAACTAATTAATTGTTTGTTTATTCCATTATTGTTAGAGTTTTCCACATTTTTAGATATAACAAGTATATCCAGTATTCTATAAGTAATAAGGGAGCATGAATGTAAAAAATAAGGTTTTATAGTAATTCAGGGTGTTACCGTGCTTTAAAAGAATACATGATGAAGGTATTCAAATGTTATTACGTGGAAAAAATATCTTCATTGTGTTTACCTTCCTTATAAATTTTGGACTGTGAGTTTGGATAGAAGTATTTTGGATAAGTCTAAAGGTGGTAATTGATTATGTTTTAAATTGGATACTATTTTTAAGGTTAAATCATTTCATAAGATTATTTTGGGATTGTTATAAAGAGTACAACCCAGAGGTCGGGTGATAACTCGTCGCCTCCAGCTAGGCCACGAGACTTGAACCCACAACCGAATGATGACAAGGGTGCATCACCTACCATAGACCTATGTGATGTCCTGGTTTGTATAATGTTGTTTTTTTTAAATATACTGAAAAATTAATTATAAATTCATTATTTTTGGAACCTTATACGATTAGGATAAATAAAATATTTTTGAATTCTATTATCTTTTAGAGTGAAAGATGAGTTTGTGGTAGGAATTATTTGATGGATGAAACTCTAATTTTCAAGTATATTTTTTCCACTTATTCTTTGAATAAATTAATTTCTTAAACTTTATGAAAGGGATCTTAAAACCAAAAATGTGTTATCCTAATACCTTATGTTTTGTTGAACCAATGATATTTTGAATCATCATAGATTGGTGGCTTTGAGGCCCTAAATTTTACACTTGATTTTGATTGATGACCTCAATCACTCCCTATAAATATTTATGTATTTCCTCTAATTATGTATCTCTAATTTCCACCAATGTTCTCCAAATAAAGATAATAATTTGGTGGTGACCTTTCCATTTTCTTTTCCCTATTATTAAGACTAAATTTTATTAACCCAATTTTCGATGTGGGTTTTCAACAAAGGCATTTTTCTATTTTTAACATTTTATTTTTGAAGAACAATTTAAAATTTCGAGGACACAATTTATTGAAGGAGATGAGAATGTAACACCCCAATATTTCATAGTATGTTGTCTCTTCAAATTAATTCCGTAAGTTACACTTCACTTAACACTAAGTTCAAGCATACCACGACTTACCAAACTTACCGTTCAAAAAGAGGTTATAAATAGTATTAAATGCATTTTTAATTTTATATACTCCATATAATTTATCATCAATATAATGTGTTTCTTAGATATAATATAAGAACAAATTAAATTTTTCAGATATAAGATGTATTTTTCAAAAAATGGAATTTTACCTCCTTTTAATGGAGAACCCTTTTTAAATCCAATATTTGACTCTTTTATGTATTTAATTTGACTAAATAAACTTATTATTTATAATTGGGACATAAAAATTTATTTTCAGTAAATTTTTTGTGTTTTTATGATACCTTTCATATTTTGGTGACTAGTGAAAAATACTAAATTTTTATTGAAAGCAACTTTTTAAATCAAAATAATTTATAGTGTTAAGTTTTAAATACGAATGGGTTTGAAGTATAATTAGATTATATGTTTATTATTTAATACAATTTAGGTAATTATAAGTAATTTCACATTTAAATTTTACATAAACACATGTCAATCTTTTGATAGTTTTTACTTTTTAAAAAAACCAACGTTTTGGTTATGACAACAGGAATTAATTTTAAATTAATTAATGAATCTTATCTGTTTTGAATTTTAAAAAATAGAATTAATTTTTGAATTCAGAATATCAAAATTATTTTAGAGTGAATTATTGGTATTTTTCTAAAAATATTCTTTTTTTTGAAGAATAGTGAAAAACACTGCGTTATTGTTTAAAACTAGCTTTTTATTTAAATAATTTATTAATTTATTTAAATTATTTAAGTAAAATTAGATATATTATACCGATATATGTTCAATTTAATTCATTGGATTCATTTTATAATAAAATTAGATGTATAAAATTTTATTGAACTTTTTAACTTCTTTTACCCACCTTCTAGGCACATTTGTAAATTCGCATAAAACGCAATTTTACCATTTATGTGAATTTAATTTCAAAAATATGAGAGATAAGGTTGAAATCATTAAGTTAAATGAGGTTCACTAAGATTAAAATTATATTTTGTGAACAGTAACTTATGACTTTTATTTTCCACGGTTAAAAGTAAATAGGGTAATTAATGGTTAAAATGATATTATATTACCCTAACACATGTCCTAATTCTATTTTATAAATGTATTTCGACAAAAACCAACCTTAGGAATAAAATATGATCCTTTTAGTGTCATGAACCGTCCTCGGGGCCCGTACCATGACTACCCCAAGCCCGCCTTCCATAGGCCAGGGGTTGACGACTAGCACCAAGGCGTAATTCCTAGTAAAAAGGGAAGACATTGCCGTTGTAAAGTAAACAAACACCACAGAGAAAGCAAGCAGAAGTAAACACTAAGTAAAAACTGGGTACAACAGTAAGTGCAGAAAAGTATGTGGGCCAGAATACAAACCCAAACAGAAAGTAAAGTACAACTGAAAAAGGGAGTACACCAATTAAAAAGTAAAGTCATAGCCTTGATCCGTCCACTGGAATTCCCACCTGAAGGGTGTGTATAGATAGCCTCCACAGCTCCTCGGGTCCAGTCTTCCGCTCCGAGTACGCCCCGCCCTGTGGTCCACCTTCAGGTACCGACTGCTCTGCAAGCCTCAACCACGATCAGCGCTGTCCGTCGTCTGCAACCAACACAACGTAGTGCAGGCATAGCCCGTGCAGGGGTCAGTATAAGCTACTCAGTAGGGACCCCAAGAGCCCCGAAGGTCTCCCAGAATCCACAAAGGATAATCCACAAAGGAAAGATACAAACATGAAGTAACATCCGAAACTTCTTAGGTATATGCCCATATATATACCTAATTCATCAATTCTCGTTCGGCTCCAACATCCGAGCCCAAGTACAACCCAGTCTACACAAGAAAACACAACCCATTCCACACAAGAAAGAAAAACATAATCCACATAGGATATCAAGTCAATCTTATCGAAGATAAGGATTGAAATTCAAGATTCAGCTCACACAGGTATACTTCTTCGTAAGACGATAGAGATGATCGGATATTGCCACTGATTCATATAAGCCATATGACCCACACAGGATCGATAGGTACTAACCCCCACAATGACCCACAAAGGATCGATTGGTAACTAACCCCCGCAATGACCCACAAAGGATCGATTGGTAACTAACCCCCGCAATGACCCACAAAGGATCGATAATTAACTAACCCCTAAAATGACCCACACAGGATCGGACCCACACAGGATTTGTAGGCACTGGCCCACACATAACCGCTGAGAGATGACCCACACAGGATCTGACCCACACAAGATCGTTAGCACTAATCCACGTAGGATCTCTGAGTGCTGTAGTCATCATCATCGAATCCACAGAGGATTTCTGTAAAGTCGTCATTGTCGTCGCAGTCGCAACCAGCTCTAGGGTTCCCTCACACAGCAAGCTCATTCGGGAGGGTCTCCTCCAAGAGTCGAGGGGCGGATACATCAACTGACACATAGTCCGGAGTTGATGTATCCAAAAGTTCTGTATCGTCAACATGAACTCAATGCGACAGACAGCGCGTCGATCGGAAGCCCGGTCTGAGAGTTATTAGCCTTTTCGTTCCAGGGGCCCGGTTGGGTTTTAAGTCAAAACCAACCCAACCATACTCCAAATGCATCCAAAACTCAAGAGGAGTATGCCAAAAGGTCCATATCACTTAGAGGAATCCATCAAAGTTGACGGTATGTCAATCAGACGTCCAGAGCTCAAGTTATGAGCGTTTCCGCTCCGAGGGCCCGGTTGGTTTCGTGTATGAACCAACCCGGCCGAACCCAAAGTACTCCGAATCCTTGAGTGTAATATACCGAAATGAAGGACTCGATCCAAGGATCACATCATAGCTGACAACATGTCGATCGGAGGTCTGCATGCCATGTTATGAGCAAAAGACCGTGAGAGGTCCGGTATTAGGGGGTTCGGGCCAGGTACCCCCTAGGTCGCCTCGGGCGCGGCCTCGGAGTGGCCCGGCCTGGCGGTCCGGCCGGGCGGCTTGACGGGTCGGCCGTTACGGTCGAGCGAAGAGGGGGGGTGGGGGGGGGGGGGCGCTGCCCCTCACGTCGTGAACCAGGGGCCCCCATGTGGGGGGCCGCACCTGCTGGCCGACCGGGGTTTACGAACCCCCGGTTTTCCCCTGACCGGCCAGACCGCTCTAGCCAGCCGGCTGCTGCCGCCATGGGACTGGTGCTTGCTGGTCCCCCTGCTCTAACGCCGGCGGCCTGGAACCAGCCGCCGGTCTCCCCGCTCCACCACGGCCTAAGCCACGACATTGGTCCGTCCGGCATGGCGCGACAGCGCCACACCCCTCTATCGCGGCCCCGCTCTGGCCGCGACGCTTTTGTGGTTCTCCGGCGTGGCGCGACGGCGCCGCGTCTTTGGTTCGTCTTCAACGGTGCGGCGCGACGGCGCTGTGCTTCTCCCCCTTTCTTTAATATTTCCGCGTTGTGCTTCGGCACCGCGTTGCCTTGTTCATGACGCAAACAATATCAAACAACCAAAGGGGAGAGGAGGGTCAGTCGTGTTCCTGCGGTCCGACCTCCTCCTGTTATTCCGATAACAGGCGGCCCCAAACAGACGATAAGTCAACGATGAAGTAATCAGGAACAAAAGAAATAATAATCCCCCTGCCTCAAGCGTCGATGATTCGAAGATTTTCGCGGGAAAAGGAACATCCCAGAAGAAGTGTTGCAGAAGAAGGATCGTCGCGTCGCGTAGAAAGGATTCATTGGCGTCGCGTCGTCAATCTTTGAGAATCTGGCGTTCTTGTCGACCTTCGTCAGAGGTCAGCGTTCTTCGCATTCTTCATGAGGAGGAAAAACTTCAAGAACCTGAGTGAATTCTCCCTAGCCTCTCACAACCCAACAAATTTAATAAAATAAGAGTTTTATTATTTTATTAACACACCATCCAACGATTTGAATTTCAAATAAAAGACACAATCCATTAATTGAATTAATTAAGGAGTTTAAAACTGCCCAATTAATGAGGTGTTTATTATCCAGATTAAACGCAAGGGTTTACTTCATTAAGAAGGGAGTGCAGGTGCGTTACATAATTAAAGGTGTGGGTTTAGGAAGAAAAGAAACGGTGGGGCTCGTGTGGGCCCCACCTCACAAATATCCTACCAATTGGGTAGGATATTGTGGGTCCCACATCATCCACTTAACTTAGGTTATGAAAAATAAAATAAAAATCGGTTGCACCACTTTTATTTTACTCCTTAACTTAACCCCAAAAAATAAAAACCACACTCGAGCAAACGCAACTCCGGAAAAGGTGTTTCTAAGCAATTACTGGCACTGCGATTCCATTGGTGCCCTCAGAATTAGATTCTGAGCACCGGTTCAAAAGTTAGAAAAACCTAGTCGTTCATTCACTGAACGTACCCGAGCTCAATTTCAGAAAATGATTCCGGGCACACCGGGCCTCGGAATCAGGTGCCGTAAGAAACTGCGTTCTTTTAAAATTTCCAAGAAAATTAAGAAAAAATTTCCCTTTAATTTTACGGGTCTTTACATTACTCCCACCTCAGGTCTTTATGTTCCCGTAAAGATACATCATAAACTAGGGAAAAAAATGTGGGTACTGAGCATGCATCTGAGCCTCCCTCTCCCAAGTGCTCTCCTGGAGGTTCCCATGCTGCCATCTGATGCGCATAAGAGGAATCGACCATCCACGTAGGACCCACTCCTGTCGATCCTCAATCTCCACTGGGACCTCCGCAAAAGTTTCCCCATCATCAACGTCTAGCTTCCCATGGTCAATGATATGGGTCGGGTCATGCACGTATCTCCTCAGCTGAGATACGTGGAAGACGTCATGCACCCTACTCCACTGAGGTGGTAGAGCCAGGCGATATGCCACCTCGCCAATCCTGCTGAGGACCTAGAATGGTCCGATGAAGCGCGGAGACAACTTGCCGCCTCGTCCAAATCTCCTTAATCCACGTCGAGGTGAGACCAACAAGAAGACGTGGTATCCATCCTCAAAATCTTGTAGCCTCCGCCTCCTGTCAGCATAAGACTTCTGCCGGTTCTGAGCTGTCCTCATCCTCTCCTGGATGACCTGGACCTTCTCTGTCATGGCCTGGGCCATCTCCGGTCCCACAAGTACTGACTCCCCAGGGTCTGTCCAGCACAGAGGAGATCTGCAAAGTCGGTCGTACAACGACTCGTATGGTGCCATCCCGATGGTGGTGTGGTTTCTGTTATTGTATGCGAACTCCACCAAGGGTAGGTGGTCCTCCCAGCTACGACCAAGTTGAGGAAACATGCTCGGAGCATGTCCTCGAGAGTCTGAATGGTCCTCTCCGTCTGACCATCTGTCTGAGGGTGAAAGGTGGTACTCAGACGTAGCTGCGTTATGAATGCCTCCTACAACCCCTTCCAAAGCCGGGAAGTAAAGCGAGCATCTCGATCAGAGACGATAGATGATGGCACACCATGACGCTGTACAATCTCCTGAACGTAGAGACGTCCCAATCTCTCCACTGAGCCCTGCTCTCTGATGGGTAAGAAGTGAGCCGACTTGGTGAGTCGATCGACAATCACCAAAATGAAGTCATGAACTCTGGAAGTGCATGGAAGTACAGTCACAATGTCCATAGATATCCCGTCCCACTTCCACTCCGGGACCTCTAAGGGCTGTACCAAGACTGCTGGTACCTAGTGCTCTGCCTTCACCTACTGGAAGGTGAGGCATCGAGAAATGAACTCTGCCATAGCCTTCTTCATACCCGGCCACCAGTTCTGTCGTCTGAGATTCTGGTACATCTTCTCCACTCTAGGATGTACCGCCAAAGGGGAAGTGTGAAACTCTCTCAGCACCTCCTCCTGCAAAGTAGCTGGTACCATGGTACGTCCTCTGAAAAGGAGACCATGCTCTCCTCCTATAGAGAATCCATCAGGTGCCTGTCCTAAGGATATCTGCACACGCCGCATCTCATAGTCAGCGTCCCCATGCTGTGCCTCTATGACCCGCTATAGTAGTGGAGGAGTGACTGTGAGTGACTGAAGAAAGGCTACTTTATCTCTATCCACAAAGGATATCTGCAAAGCGGCTAGCTGCTCCGTCGCCTCCCTGAGTAGTTGGATGCCCGACCTCCGGCTGAGAGTATCAGCTACTACATTCCCCTTCCCAGGAGTATAGACTTTCTCAAAGTCATAATCCTGGAGGAACTCGATCCATCGCTGCTATCTCAGATTCAGTTCCTTATGCGAGAAGATGTACCTGAGACTCTGGTGGTCAGAGTATACTGTAAAGAGCTCGCCCATCAGATAGTGTTGCCACATTTTCAGAGAGAAGACCACTACTACTAACTCCAGGTCATGTGTAGCGTAGTTCCGCTCATGCTGCCTCAACTGACGTGATCCATAGGTGATCACGACCTGCTCCTTCATCAGGACACATCCGAGCCCAGTCCCTGATGCATCGTAGTAGACTACGTACCCTACTCCCTCCTTCGGTAGCCTCAAGATAGGCACGCTGGTCAATCTCTCTCTCATATCCTGGAAGCTCTGCTGACATCTATCTAACCACACAAAGGGTTTACCCTTCTTTGTCAAAACTGATAGTGGTGCCGCAACTCTGGAAAAGTCTGGAACAAATCTCCGGTAGTACCCAGCTGGCCCCAAGAAACTTCGCACCTCCGTCACGCTTCTGGGTGGCTCCCAAGATAGCACTTCCTCGATATTCGTGGGATCCACCGCGACTCCCGCCTCAGAGATGACGTGTCCCAAGAAGTGGACCTCATGTAACCCGAACTGACACTTCGAGATATTTCCATAAAGCTGGTGCTCTCGGAGTGTGTCTAGTACAACCCGCAAGTGGTAAGCGTGATCCTCCTCGGTGATCGAGTATATCAAAATGTCTTCGATGAAGACCACGAAAAATCGATCGAGGTATGGCTGAAATACCCTATTCATGAGACTCATGAACACATCTGGAGCATTGGTTATGCCGAAAGGCATAACCAAGAACTCATAGTGGCCATACCGACATCTGAAGGTCGTCTTCTGCACGTCCTCGTCCCGAACTCTGAGCTGATGGTAGCCTCATCTGAGGTCTATCTTAGAGAACCACCATGCTCCCTTGAGCTGATCGAAGAGGTCGTCAATCCTTGGTAGTGGATAATTGTTCCTCACGGTCACCTAGTTCAGGCGATGATAGTCGACACAATGTCTCAGTCTCCCATCCGCCTTCTTGGCGAACAATATCGGGGAATTCCAGGGTGAAACACTGGGTCAGATGAATCCCTTTCCCTACAAGTTCTCTAACTGTACCCGTAGCTCTCGAATCTCAGCAGGGGCCATCCGATACACTGGAGTGGATATCGGGGCTGTCTCGGGGTACAGGTGAATATAAAAGTCTACCTCTCTGCAAGGAGGTAGTCCTGGAAAGTCATCGGGGAAAACGTCCGCATACTGATCCACCACTGCAGGAAAACCAGGACCCCGCACGTCAACTGCTTCTAGGATGAGGCTAGCCAACTGATGAGTGATGGGATGTCCTCTCCTCTGTGAGAGTCCATCCTGTGCTGTGAAGGATCCCTTCTCGCCGATGAAGGTGAACCTGATCCCGTCGGTGCATACACACCGCACCTTGCGCCTAATACAGTCGATCTGAGCATGAACTGTGGATAACCAAATCATTCCCAAGATGACATCGTAATCCATCCACGCCGCTACAAGAAGATCACAGTCGAAGATCTCGCCTCTTAGAGTAATCTCACACTGCCGGCACCAGTGCGTAATCGTCGAGTCTACTCCCGTAGGAGTCTCTAGCCGTAAGGATCGAGCCAACGGCTCTGTCGGAATCTCCGAGCTCCAAACAAGGGCAGCGGCAATGAAAGAATGACTCGCTCCTGTGTCTATAAGAATTGTAAAAAGGGTGTAGTAGACACAAATCGTAACTCGAATCATCTCTGGCGTGCCATGGTCGTAGGCCTCAACTGCCTGAAGCTATGCCTGCCTCTGCCCGCCAGCTCCCTATGGTCGGGGTGGACCTGCCGGTGGGGGTGGTGGTAGAGCCTCAAAGCGTTTCCCACCACCTGCTGCTCGGCCAGCTCCTCTGCCTCGTCCGCCTACTCCCTACGGACCGCCACAGTAGACCCTCTGCCTCTGCCTGGGTGGTCCCTCAACCATCTAATGCTCCTCCGCACGGAGGGTCAGGCAGTCATGAGCCATGTGGACCTGCCCGCCACATGCGTAGCACTGTCTAACTCTCGAAAGACTGGCTCTCCACCGAGTTCCCCGCACCTCTGAGCCAGTGTCCTAAGGTTGTACGCCTTAGGGTCTGGTCCACCTAGACCCATGTGTCATCCGTCGACTGCCAACTGTAGAAGACTCTGCTACGTGCCACCCTGTGGTAGGTCTCGCTGCTTGTGTAGGCTCAGCAAGAAATCTCTCAATGAAGAGGGCTCACTCCAGTACTCCTTCCTATGTCGGAATGCTGAGGGAGATCAGCGATTCCCTGATCTCATGCCTCAATCCCTGCTAGAAGGTCCGAGCCTGGAAGAAAGGGTCCCGTACCATGTCCGTTGAATAGCGTGAGAGATCGGTAAATCTTGTCGAGTACTGGGCGACCGTTAAGCTGCCCTGCCGCAACAGTAGAAGCTCCTGGATGCGCACCGCACGGAGGGTGGCTGGGATGATCTCCGAGCGGAAGAGGCTCTCGATGTCCGTCCAGAGGAGAGATACCTCATCGTGCACCTGGAGCATCAGGATCCACCATCTGCCTACTGCCGCCTGTAGGAGGCTCACTGCGAGGATCACCATTAGGTCGCCCGGTGTCCCCACTGACCTGAAAACTTGTACAACCGCCTCCAGCCAATCCTCGGCTGCCTGAGGGTCCGTCTCCCCGTGGAACCTGGGCGGTCGCTGACATTGAAACTCATGTAGTGCACCAAGGTGACATGCACTCTCAACGGCTGGGGCTGGTAGCATCGGTGGCTCGGCAGGTAGAGGTACCACTGGTGCCTCTACTGTCAAAGGGCCCTACACCGAGGCCTCGTTGCTCGGTGGGCTATTGTCACGTACAAAACTCAAAACCCTAGCTGGCTGCCGTCGTGGGGCCATCCTAAAAAAAGACAGGTGCGTCACGGTCAAAACAATATACTTGGTGAGCTGACACAAAGTAATCACAAAGAAAACTTGAAACACACATGCAATCAATGTTTTCGTGCACTAAGTCGGAAATCAAAAATCAGGGTCCTGGTGTACGGATACGTCGGCCACCACACCAACACTGGACTCCCCGGAATGATAACCACATTTAATACTCTTAACATTATTGGTTCACATAGAAAAAGATCAGAGTCCAGAGTTCTGCGGTAGAACCGAACTCCTCTGATACCAATTTGTCACGACCCTTTCTCGGGGCCCATGTCGTGACTACCCCAAGCCCGCCTTCCATAGGCCAGGGGCTGGCGACTAGCACCAAGGCGTAATTCCCGGTAAAAAGGGAAGGCATTGCCTTTGTAAAGTAAACAAAAACCACAGAGCAAGCAAGAAGAAGTAAACACTAAGTAAAAACTGGGTACAATAGTAAGTGCAGAAAAGTAAGTGGTCCAGAATACAAACCAAAACTGAAAGTAAAGTACAACTGAAAAAGGGAGTACAACAACAGAAAAGTAAAGCCGCAGCCTCGAGCCATCCACTAGAAGTCCCACTTGAAGGGTGGGTACAGATAGCCTCCACATCTCCTAGGGTCCAGCCGTCCGGTTCGAGTACGCCCCACCCTGGGGTCCACCTCCAGGTACCGACTGCTCCACAAGCCGCAACCACGATCAGCGCTGTCCATCGTCTGCAACCAACACAATGTAGTGCAGGCATAGCCCATGCAGGGGTGAGTAAAAGCTACTCAGTAGGGACCCCGAGACCCCCGAAGGTCTCCCAGAATCCACAAAGGATAATCCACAAAGGAAAGATAGAAACAAGAAGTAACATCTGACACATCTTAGGTATATGCCCATACATATACCTAAGTCATCAATTCTCGTTCGACTCCAACATCTGAGCCCAAGTACAACCCAGTCTACACAGGAAAACACAACCCATTCCACACAGGAAAGCAAAACGTAATCCACAAAGGATATCAAGTCAATCTTATCGAAGATAAGGATTGAAAGTCAAGATTCAGCTCACACAGGTATACTTCTTCGTAAGACGATAAAGATGATCAGATATTGCCACTGATTCATCTAAGCCGTCAGACCCACATAAGATCGATAGGTACTAACCCCCGCAATGACCCACAGAGGATCGATAGGTAACTAACCCCCGCAATGACCCACAAAGTATCGATAGGTAACTAACCCCCGCAATGACCCACAGAGGATCGATAGGTAACTAACCCCCGTAATGACCCACACAGGATCGGACCCACACAGGATATGTAGGCGCTGGCCCACACAGGATCACTGAGGGCTAATCCACACAGGATCTAACCCACACAGGATCAGTATCACTGATCCACGTAGGATCGCTGAGTGTTGTAGTCATCGCCGTCGAATCCACGAAGGATTTCTGTACAGTCGTCATCGTCGTCGCAGTCGCAGCCAGCTCAAGAGTTCCCGCACAGAGCAAACTCGTTCAAGAGTGTCCGCTCCAAAAGCCGAGGGGCTGATACATCAACTGACACATAGTCCGGAGTTGATGTATCCAAAAGTTCTGTATTATCAACATGAACTCAACATGACAGACGGCGCGTCGATCGTACGCCCGGTCTAAGAGTTATTGCCTTTTTCGTTCCTGGGGCCCGATTGGGTTTTAAGTCAAAACCAACCCGGCCGTACTCCAACTGCGTCCAAACCTCTAGTGGCGTAATCCAAAAGGTCCATCTCACTTAGATTAATCCTTCAAAGTCGACGGTACGTCAATCGGACGTCCGAAGCTCATGTTATGAGCGTTTCCGCTCCGAGGGCCCGGTTGGTTTCGTGTACGAACCAACCTGGCCGAACGCAAAGTACTCCGAATCTTTGAGTGTAACATACCAAAATGACCGTCTCGATCCAAGAATCGCATCGCAGCTGATGGTCCATTGATCGGAGGTCCGCAGCCCGTGTTATGGGAAAAAGATCGGGAGAGGTCCGATATTAGGGGGTTCGGGCACGGTCTGACCCGGTCCGGTACCCCCTGGGTCGACCCGACCCGGGTCTAGTTCCGGCCCTCTTGGGAGTGGCCCGGGCGTGGCCTGGCCCGGAGCGATGGCATGCTGGCCCTGGCCATGGGGCCAGGCGGCTTGCCCGTTACGGCCGAGCGAAGAGGGGGGGGGGGGGGGGGGTGGGGGGCGCTACCCCCCACATGGTGAACCCTCGGCCCCCATGTGGGGGGCCACACCTGTTGGCCGACCGGGGGTTACGAACCCCCGGTTTCCACCAGACCGGCCAGCCCGCTCTTGCCGACCGGCTACTGCCACCACGGGACCGGCGCTGGCCAGTCCCCCTGCTCCGACGCCCGCGGCCTGGAACCGGCTGCCGGTCTCCCCGCTCCACCACGGCCTAAGCGGCGGCCTTGGTCCGTCCGGCGCGGCGCAACGGCGCCACACCCCTCTTCCAAGGCCCCGCTCCGGTCGTGGCGCTTTTGTGGTTCTCCGGCGTGGCGCGACGGCGCTGCGTCTTTGGTTCGTCTTCAACGGCACTGTGCTTCTCCCCCTTTCTTTAATATTTCCGCGCGGTACTTCGGCACCGCGTTGCCTTGTTCGTGCCGCAAACAATATCAAACAACCAAAGGGGAGAGGAGGGTCAGCCGTGTTCGTGCGGTCCGACCTCCTCCCATTGTTCCGATAATAGGCGGCCCCAAACAGATGATAATTCAACGATGAAGTAATCAGTAACAAAAGAAATAATAACCCCCCTACCTCAAGCGTCGATGATTCGAAGATTGTCACGGGAGAAGGAATGTCCTAGAAGAAGCATCATAGATGGAGGATCGTCACATCGCGGAGAAAGGATTCGTCGACGTCGCATTGTCGATCTCTGAGGATCCAGCATTCTTGTCGACCTTCGTCGGAGGTCGGCGTTCTTCACGTTCTTCGCGTTCTTCGAGTTCTTCACGAGGAGGAAGAACTTCAAGAACCTGAGTGAATTATCCCCAGCCTCTCACAACCCAACAAATTTAATTAAATAAGAGTTGTCTTATTTTATTAACACACCAGCCAATGATTTGAATTTAAAATAAAAGAAACAATCCATTAATTGAATTAATTGAGTAGTTTAAAACCGCCCAATTAATGAGGTGTTTATTATCCAGATTAAACGCAAGGGTTGACTTCACTCAAAAGGGGGTGCGGGTGCGTTACTTAATTAAAGGTGGGGGTTTAGGAAGAAAAGAAACGGTGGGGCTCATGTGGGGCCCACCTCACAAATATCATACCATGTGGGTAGGATATTGTGGGTCCCACATCATCCACTTAACTTAGGTTATGCAAAATAAAATAAAAACCGGTTGCACCACTTTTATTTTATTCCTTAACTTAACCCCAAAAATTAAATACCACACTCGAGCAAACGCAACTCCAGAAAAGGTGGTTCTAAACAATTACCGGTGCTGCGATTCCATCAGTGCCCTCAGAATTTGATTCCGAGCACCGGTTCAAAAGTTAGAAAAACTCACTCGTTCGTTCACTGAACGTACCCGAGCTAAACTTCAGAAAATGATTGCAGGCACACCGGGCCTTAGAATCAGGTGCCGTTAGAAACTGCGTTCTTGTAAAATTCCCAAGAAAATTAAGAAAAAATTTCCCTCGATTTTTATGGGTCTTTACATCTAGTCTACTTTGATTAGACAATGACTTTTGTTATTATTTAATTAAAAAAAACAGTTAAAAGTGTTAAATTTGATGTTCAATAACTAAAACATTTTTAATATAGGTTTATACAAAAGATAAATTTGACAATAAATATTCATGAGAAAGTTAAAAATATTTCCTACATAATGGTATTTTATTTATAATTTTATGAGATTAAATAATTAAATTTATTTATGACACAATGATGAGGCATTAATTACTTTTTCAATGAATGATTAAAATAATTGATATTATAAATATAAAAATAAATTTAAATTGAGGATTTTGATGCCATACACAAATTTTCTAGATTAATATAAAATTTGAGGGTAGATTTAATGAATTTGGTTCGAAGTAATCATCTGTTATGACTTTCACAAAAAGAAAATAATAAATAGTGTCAAAATTGACATAAATGAGTTTTTAAAACAAATAATTTATTATTAAATTATATAATATTCCAATAAATTCAAAGATTGGAAAAAAAACTTATATAATGATAACTATGTCATTAATAAACCACTTGGGATTTGGTTGGATTTTTATAGTAATTTTATTTAACATTAATTATAATAATACAAGAGGACATGGTTAAAGTTAAACAAATTAACTAAGAGTTAAATACAAAATATACGGTCAATATGGTGACCTAAACTTGTGTAAAACATATTGCTTGATATAATTTCGACCCATCCTCACCCTATATTATAAATAAATCAATTTTGAACATTAGAAACTTAAAATTATTTTCTAAAAAAATAATATTTCAAACAAATCCTAAAGTGACCCTCACCTCTCTTATAAAAGTGTACTTCACCTTCTCCCAAAATAACACCTCCAAATCCATTTGGATCAGACAAACCCTGCCCAAATATCCTCCCAATTTTTCTCACTTAAACCTAGAGGCCCTCCCTTGATCATAAATATAACCTAAGGAGCCCTTTTTTTCAAATAAATAGGAAACACCCGAAGAAGAGGTAATTATTTTATCACCTCTTTCAAAATTATTATATTAATCTACTTTCTCGTTATTTGTTATTTACATACCAATATAATAAATCCAGTACCTTATACATACTGTGATGTTGTTATAAATATGTTGAAACCATACTCATTATTCTATCCATCCTATGAATGATAATGTCACCATTCGTGCGTACATACGACTTACCGTCTCCATGCCGTTGTGTAATTTTTTATTCAAAACTATGTTATTTGGATGGATATAATGATGAGTAATATGTATATAAATAAGGAAAATAACATGATAATTTCTCTATAAAATTAATATACCATCCAATTCCACACTTTTTAATCATTACGGAAATGCTATCGTGACTCATGTGTACGTAAGGCTCACCGTCTCTACGACACAATGAGATTCATTTCCTGGTTCACCATTCAACGAGGATTATAAAAATATATATTTTTAATAAGTATATAATAAATGACATAATAATGCTACTGGATATATATATATATATATCTATATTTATTTATATACTTACATATATATTATTCACTGACTTCCGTTCAATATGATATGAAAATAGAAACAATGATTATGCATAGCTACGACCTACCGTCTCAATAAACGGTGATTTCCATTTCATTTATCTATATATTATACATATTTATATGGTAAATATATATTATATATAAATAATTTTTTATATTCTGGATGTATTTAAATCATGTTCTAAATTATACGATCAAGAATAACAAGTTAAAACACGTACGATAATGAAAGTGATTATTACTCGAAATGCTTATTTAACATGGAAATAATTATTAAATGGGTAATATAAAGTCATAAATGAATCATGTATGATATAATAAATATGAATATTGTTCTAGTATAATTTAATAAGATTCTATTGTCATTATAAATGAGGTTAAACATACCCCCGACCAAAGGAAAGTGTAGGGTAAGGGTTAATTATAAAATATCTTCATTATCCGAGGTTGTTTATACATAAGTATCCACTGGGACCTCTTTGTCATCACCATCTATGTTTCATAAAAATTTATTTCAATTTTTTTTAATATTTCCTATTCTATGGGTTAAAGTCATTTTTACCCTTTTTTGACTTTTTATAGAATGTTTATAAACGAATTTTTCCATCGTTTTCCAATCAATATCCCTTACGACGTTTTCGACAGAATTAGGGAAAGGATGTTTTTTAACTTATATAGAGAGTGTGGCTATTTTCCACCATTATAACATCTTCAAAGCTTCCCTAACAAGATTATAAGAATATTTTAAAAATAAAGGTTTTATTTTATAATTATGTGACTTTTAAATGATTTCAAAATCAAAAGAGATATTTCTCTCAAATAGTTTTCATTTCATCTATGTCAACATCATTTGATGGATTTTACCCTTGTTTTAAGTTGATTTATTTTGATAAAATCTTTCATAATATATTGAAGGTTTTGTGATATGTCTGACTATGTATTTATTACTTTTATACCATTCATGGTTTATGGTTAAAGTATTAACATTTCGTATGCTATTTTTAATATGAATGTTTATGTTATGTTTCAATATTTTCATATGTGGAATGCTTTGGACTTAGTAAATGACGTGTGGATATCGTTATAGATCCTCGATGCATCGGTAGGTCTCATATGAAAAACTAGTTTCTTGGCACAAGGCCTTGAAAAAAATTTTATTTTTCTTCTTGGCACGAGGCCTTGACTATGTGTTATTGACATCTGGTGTAAGGAATTCACTCATTAAGAAATTAATTATTACATGTTATTATTTGACTTGTACAATATCCATGTGCATCGTTATATGGTAATGTTTGATTTATTTTCTCCATATTATGTTCATGTTTATGTTTAAAAGGTTGTTATTTTTATTACACATCTTTCCATAAAAGTTAACATCTTCTACTAAATTATTTTCCAATACTAAGAATCTGAGATCACCCCTTTCTTTTGTTTTGTTTTCCTAGGGTTCCTAGAAGTGTATTATGTTTGATATGTATGGTCAAGATAGAAGAATAATGGTGTTCTAAAAGGATTATTTATGTTATGTTTGATCTTGAATATGTAATATAACATTCATATATGTAATCTATTATCCAAGACTACAAAACTGATCGGTCCTTCCTAAATTCATTCCTCGTAATCATTCCAATGTATTAAAATAATGCACCGACTCTGAGCTTCTAAGTCTGCGGTGTTACAACTAAAAATTCAGGGATCTTCCTCCATTGTTCCATGGGTGGAAATCCTAGGTTATATGTCATATTGCACTTCTTCAAGATTTTATGAAATCTAGAGGTAATACTAAGTGTATGAAAACTTCTATCATAGGTTTATTTTCTTTTCCAATTTTATATTGACATTTCTGTCTAATTTAATCCATTTTAAGGAGTTTTTATAATTTATAATTTTTCTCTTGAATCAGGTTAAACTAGAGGATGATATTCGGTAGTCAGACTCTCCGAATCATAAGGATGGTGGTCTCATTTAATAAACCCATAGTCTTAGATATTTATTCAAATGACTAGAACATGAAGTCAAACCGGATTTCTAGGTTTTGAAAAAAATCTATATATACTATTTTAAAATGTACTTTTATATCATTCATCACGCTTTAAATATTAATTGAACCTTATAAATGGTAATCCCCATGTGAGAACCTTATAAATGAGTTTAGCCTTGTAATTGGTCATTGTAAAGGTATTTTTGTCTATGGGATGTGAAATGAAATGGTTAAAGAGTTGTTGCGAGTTGATTTAATGGTTATGAAGTGTAATTTTACAAAAATCAATATTATAATCAAATTAGAACCTAACATTTGTAAATTATTTTTCTAAATGGATGAGAATTTAATGAAATGATAAACGGGTTTTAAAATTGCATAGAATATGGTAATGATTTTTAATGGTTTAAAAGGAAAAATTGGTAAGTATATTATGTACCGTGATGGGGGTTATTGAATGGGTAGTTTCATTTTTATATATTAGTGGAAATTTCCATAAAAAAGTTCTTAGATCCTCGTTTATGACTTATTCTTTTAGATGATATACATTTTTTATCAATATTTAAGGAATTGATAAATATTTATCTCTTGATATTATGCCAGGTTGGAATGACTATTTAGTATTTCTAGGAGTTAGTATGGACCTTGACATGTGTGGGATTACTTTTAAAAACCTTGCATTCCACTAGGGTAATCCTATGAATTTCATGGTGTGATCGAACCCATGTATTCATGGATTTAAAATGATATAGAATGCCTCAGGAAATTTGGTGGATTCTACTAGATTTATTATCATGAATGTTGTGGAGTGGATCCCCCTTGGATAAGGGTAATTCATATGTTATTGAAATTTTATGGATTAATGTCGTATATTATTATGATTTACCTTTGTGAATGTCATGGGATGAGATCCATGGATTCCTCTAGGTAATGTTGAATATAATACCTTGAGTGTAATCCAAGGATTCCCATTTTTCCATAAACATGAATGTAAATGACGGTTCCTTGAGTTAAATTGGTAATTCAGATTAGTAGAATTATAAGGGTCAACTCTCCCTTGGATTCCATATGGGATTTTTTCTAGTGAATAATCGGTGGAGCCATATAAGTTTCCTATAGTTATAAAATCATAATTTTATTATTTTTATACTTCGGAAAAATTTGGGGATAATAGACATTATGATTATAGATTTAATGGAGATGGATGAAGCTGGTATAGACTGGTGTCAGGTTTCACTACAGAGCCCAATAATTATTGTTTTTTACTTCCCTTTTTATTTATATTGTTACATTATTAAATTTTTATACTACTAACCCAATTTTTTTTATTTTTTGTACTCCTCAATGAACTCTTTTGAATTGGTTATTTTAGGTATTTCATTGGTAGTTGAATACTTATTGTTATTCACACCCTTCTCTTATGTACATTGCACTAGGGTACTCGAGAATAAGACAATTTTTATTGCATGTAATACTCTAGGAAAACACCAAATGAATTGATTTCTTCGGTTCTTCATGGATTGCGTAGAGTGTGGACGTTTGGACTGGGTAAGACTTGGGACCAGAAGAGGGTTGATATTTATTCTATTTCTATTTTGATCTCTTTTATCTTGTATATGATCTACCAATGGGGGATTATTTATAATAATTATGATATTAACTTTTATTTTGAAATTTCATGTTGTGTTTATTTATTATCACTTGACCTGTATTATCTATGACAATTGTCTAATCTAGTTTGTATATTTATTATTGTTTTTAGTTATATTATAACCTTAATAAGTGGTGTAGTATCCCCCATTCCACCTTAAACCCACACTACTAGTTAGAATCATTTGGCATATAGAGTGGAATTATCAATTCTATATGTCACATTGACTCAGATCACCAATTCGGTGTCTCATATGGAAAGGCATTATAGCTTTCACCCGCTCAGATCCCTTCAATATTCTATTTTGTTTGTACATTTACTTCTGATATTATTCTTATATATTAACATTATTCAACACATCAAGTAAAGGTATATTAACATGAACCTTTTTAATAATATATAACATATATTTATCTACCTCACATTTAACTGGTTTCTTCACTAGATGAACACATCGAGGAAAATGTATTGGTGGTTAAGAAATTATAAGGTTATCTACCAATTTAGTTTTACCATTATATGAACCCATTAATTTACAAAAATGTATAACAATTATTTCAATTTGTATACTTTCTTTTAACATATTTTTCTCCCTCATAGTGGGTTCAATGGTGTATAATTATTTATAAATGTTCCATTTAAAGGGATATAACTTTATAATATGGGTTCTTGATTTAATTTTCACTAATAATAATTATTTCACTTATATTTATTATTTATTTAGTATTAATCATAGGTTATAATGGTAATTACCCAATTAATTAAATCTTAAGACAACTATTATAATTTTCTTGTTGGTCCATTTTAGTTTTAAAATATTGGAGGCAAGTTTTTATTGTTTAAATGATTTATTATGGTTAGATTTAGAATTTTATAGTTCTAATAAGGATTATAAAATTCATATAAATAAGAATATTATCTTTTAATTAGTAATATATAGGTTGATATTTATTTGAATTTATGTATAAAAATATACTTTATTTTTCATTTTACCAAAACCTGTTATTATTTTCAAACATTCCTACCCAAGTTAAAATTTTGACTATATCATTCTAGTGAATAATTATGAAATGGTTTTCCAAAAAAAAAAACACTATGAAATTAAAATAATTCTTGAAATTCATGTAGTTTATTAATAAAATTGCGTTTTGAAGCATATATTCCACAATATATTTTAGGTAGGAAATTTAGTTTATGAAACCATTTTGTGTGCACTAGTGAAACATTGGAAATAATAATTGATCACCCCATTATAGTTAGTTCATGTAACTGTCTCGCAGTGATGTTGTTTTCAAAACTAGATATATGCATTTATTGGGATTTTTTTAAATAAATAATTCCCTAATTTCTATTCTATTGAACATTTTAGGTCATGTTCATAATTAAATCCCTTTAAAGAACTATAGTTTTATGAAATAAATAAAAATAAGTAATAGAATTTATTATTCTCTAACACATGGGTACTTGGACCTCATAGAAGTAGTAAATGGGTTACTAGTCACTATTCTAATAGTGTAGAAACTAGAACAAATTATTTTGAATATCTCTAAAAATTCGTATGGGGTCTCCACTTGGTTTCATTTTCTTCCAAAAAAGTCATTCCTAGTTGAGGTCTTCCAAGAGGTGAGGATTTTTTTTAAAATAATTCCTTATAGTCATGAAAATTCAGTTTTTAAAGTAAATTAGTAATACTAAAACCCCTACATTACTTCAACATCTAGAGAAAAAAAATAAGATCTTCAATTTTTAATTAATCATCACTAGCCACATACAGTTTCATTGATTCATAGATAATATATATACCTTTCAAGTTAATATGTATGTCATCCCATAAAAGTAGAAAAAACATAGTCAGTAAATAGGGGATACTTGACCATAGATCAATTTAATCAGATATGTGACACCCCAATCTTCCAAGGTACATTTCCCTTTGAATAATGCAATATCTTGCATTGTATGCAACTTCGAGATTCTAACACACCGCGACCAATCAAAGTAGCCATTATGAATAGTAATACCCAATTTTTGAAACCTTATAAATTATATCTCTCAAAATGGACTTCATTTTTGGACTCGGAATATCGAAATTAGCCTTGGGTAAAATTTTGGTACTTTTTGGATAACTTTTATATTTTGATGAATAGTGAAAATTACTAAATTATAATTAAAAAGAAATTTTTTAATCAAAATAATTAATAGTGATAAATTATGAATTTGAGTGTATTTAAAGAATATTTAGAATATATTTTTACCATTTATTACAATATTGGTCATTGGACATAATTTCACATTTAAACCGAACATAAACAAGTGTCAATCTTTTGATAGTTATTTTCTCTTAAAAATACATTTTTTTGTTTTAATAATGGGAATTAATTTTAAATTAATTTCTACCACTTCTGTGTTTTGAATTTTGAAAAATGGATTCCATATTTGGAATCATATGGTCCAAATTTTGTAAATAGGTAACTTTTATTTTTATACATTTTGAATTATTACTTCGGAAAATATTTTATTTACCATGGTTAAAGGGTAAATCCGGTAAATAAGGGTAAAAAATAATATTATAATAATAATAAATTACCCTAAAACGTGTCCAAACCCTTTTTTTGATACATGTTCGACCATGGGAATCTTTTTGTCAATTTCTGGACCCCATGGATCCACTTGTAAGTGAAAATGATACTTTATATTAATTAAGTTAAAGTAAATACAAAAATGAAAGAAGCATATATCTTTTCGAAAAATAATTTTTACATAGTGTTATACATGTTATATTTTAGACTATAAATATTCATTAGAAATATAAAAATATTTCCTACATAATCTTATTTTATTTATAATTTTTAGACATTGAATAAGTAAATTTATTTATGACACAATAACAATGCAATATTTTCCTTATAAATGAAAGAATCAAATAATTGGTATTATAAATATTAAAATAAATATAATTTGAAATTTTTATGCCCTCTACGAATTTTATTGATTAATATGACATGTTATTATTCCTTAAATTAATTTTTTTCGAATTAATAAAGTTGTTATGACTTTAACAAAAATCAATTATTAAATATTGTCAAAATTGACATAAATGAGTTTCTAAAACTAGTATTAAATTATTAATTGATATTCTATTCTTAAAAATCTAAGGTTCTGCCAAAGGACTTATATCATGATAGGTGTATAATTAATGGACCACTTGGTGGACTATTGGATGTATATAGTAAGTTTATTAACTATATAATATAAGAATACAAAGTGAAATGGATAATGTCAATCTATTTAACTAAGAGTCAAAACTAAAAGATATGGTTAATATAATGACCCAAACGTGTCTAAAATCTATTGGTTGAAAGTATTTCGACCCAACCCCACCTTAGACTTTGAATAATCCACTTGGGAGTCACTAAAAACCGATTATGTATTTATTATAAATTAATACTTTATGTTTTTTCTAAAGAGCCCCTCCTCCCCCTAATAAAAGAACACCACTTCTGACCAATTATTCACACCTTCAAAGCATTTTGGTTTGGCCAAAACCTTCCCAAATATTCTATTAATTTCCCTCAATTCAATCTAGAGTCCTTATTATTTCCATAAATCCAACCTAAGGAGCCCTTTTGATCAAATCAAAAGGAAGAACCCGAAGAAGAGGTAATGTTTTCACCACCCTCTTTTAAGTTCATTTCTTTTTCAACTTCTTCTTTATTTTTATTTCCATTATAAAATAATAACTCCATTATATTCTATAAACTGTTATGTTATTATAAATATGTTACAACCATATTCAGTATTCTATCCATCCTTTGAATGACATGTCACCATACGTGCGTACGTATGGCCTACCATCTCCACATCGTGATGTAATTGTTATTCAAAAACATTATTATTTGGATGGGTATGATAATGATATGTAATTGATATAAATAATAAATATAAAATGATAATTATTCTGTGTATATTATAGAACATCCAATTATATATTATTTTAATATCAAAACAATGATATTGTTGCTTGTGCGTACATACGGACTACCGTCTCCATGAACGCGACGAGATTCATTCTCCATTGTATCCATGAAATTATAATTCTCATTTGTTGATTAAAAATAATGTTTAAGGACTTGATATCATTCTGGATATGAATAAGATACAACCTATCCATAACAAACACGGATTATGTAACAAAATATATAAAAGAAAATGAGTAAGTTAACACCGGAAACGATGATAATACTAAGATATTATTAACAAATCAATGTTAAAAGATAATATATGATATCATATTAATGTATATGATTCTTGTATAATTTAATAACAATTATTTCACCATTATACAAGAGGTTAACCTACCCTCAACAAAGGAAATGTACAAGGTAAGGGTTTATTTCACAATCTCTTCATTATCCGAGGTTTTTTTTTACCTAATTATCTACTTGGACCTCTTTATCATCCACATCCATGTTTCTTAAAAATGTATTTCAAAACATTCATACTAATTTAAAGAATATGGGTTAAATTAATTTATAACCTTGTTTTAATTTTTATAAGAAGTTAAAAAAGGAATATTTTCGTCGTTTTCCAAACAAGGTCCTTTTTATCCTTTTTGACAAATTAAGGTAAGAATGTCTTTTTTTTAAATTATACGGCGAGCGCAACTATTTTCTACCATTGTAAAATCTTCATAGCTTCCCTTACAATCTTATAAGAATATTTTCAAAGTAAATTTTTTATTTTATAATTCTGTGAATTTTAAATTTTTTTAAAAAAAGAGATATTTCTCTCAAATAGTTTTGATTTCATCTATGTCAACATCTTTGATGGATTTTATGTTTATTTAAAGGTGATTTATTATGATAAAAAAACATCCATACTGTATTGAATGTTTTGTGATATGTTTTCTTGGGTATGTGTTATTTTTATACCATTCATGGTTTATGGAGAAAGTATTTACAGTTCGTATACCAGTTTTAATACGAATGTTTATGTAATGTTTAAACCTGTTCATATGAGGAATGCATTGGACTTAGTAAGTGACGGGTGGAGCCCTCTATAGCTCCTTGATGCATCAGTAGGTCTCATGAGACAAACTAGTGTCTTGGAATTAGGCCTTGACAAATTCTTATTTGTAGTCTTGGCACGAGGCCTTGGCTATGTGGTTATGATAGTCTAGCATTATGAATTCCATCATTATGAAAGTGGTTATTGATATTGCATATGGTTATTCGACAAGTAGAATATCCATGTAAATAAGCAAATGCCATTGTTTCATTTTATTTCTTCCATATTATGCTGATGTTCAAGTTTAACAGGTTTTTGGTTTAGTTATACATTGTCTTAAATGCTTATGCTTATTTATGAATATTTCTGCTATATTGTTATCCTCACTGGGCATCTGAGCTCACCCCTTTCTATGTTTTATTTTTTCCAGGATGTGAAGAAGTATTTTATGAATGAACCACATAGATAGTATGAGGGTATATGAGTGTGGACCATGGATATTATGTTGTTGTAGTTTTTATTTTATGATGTAATGTAAACTTTATGAATGTATCTAGTGTTTCCAAGGCTACTAAACTAATCGATCTTTCAAGACCTGATCTTTTGTGATCATGCCTATGATACGTAATAATGCACCGACTCTGGATAACTGGGGTCATAGTGTTACAGTTGGTATCATAAAAAGTTTAGTACAAACCTTGGAAGCTAGATTTATATAAAATCTGATTAGAGAACAAAACCCTAAGATAGGCTTTGAGGATTAGTATAGAAGAACTTCCTAGAATTTTGGTATTGAAGAGATTTTGGGAGTTTTATGAGCAATACATCCCTGTCTGGATATGAGTAGGTAGAGGCGACTCTGGCACAGATGTACCTAGGGGTAAAACCTGAAAACACGGCTTTGATCTAGAATCGAATGGAAAGTGGTTCACAAAAATGGCCCTTGCTGCACTCTTGGCTATGTCACTCTCAGGGGATATGCTAATGATAACTCTCATTTTCTTTACAAATAATTATGAAGGGTTTATGAGTATAAAATTACTCAATTAAAACATCTTTATGATTATGTATTATATCCATAAACCATTCAATTTATGTTAGGTATTTTACAAGTTTGGCATTATTCATTACAATTCATATACTGACCTAGTTTATGCTATTGTATAGAAATGGCGCCCAGTAGAAGGAATGTGAACTCCAGCAATACGTATGATCCACAGAGTAAGAAGGATCATATATTTCATATTATTAAGGCAATATTTAGAAGGGAAATAGACTCCCATGCATTCTCAACATATGAATAAATAGCATAATGTGTTAATAAGATAAGTAAAGAATTATCCGAGTCCTATGGCTTTGAAGGGAAGTAAGAGAAGAAAAGGATGGAAGAGAGATAGATGGATAAAGGGAAGAGGGAAAAGAATAATTTTCCCATATGTGATAACTATGGGAAGAAACACCCTGGAACTTTCCTGAAGGGAATGAGAGTTTGTTATAAGTGTGGAGAAAAAGGACACCATGTATGTGACTGCAAGGGTAAGAAAAATGTTTCAAATGTATAATGCTTCATCTGCAAAGAGTTGGGACACTACATGAATTAATGTCCCATTCATAAGAGTATACTAAAAATGGTATTATTGGATAATAATAAAGTTATGATACTACCATAGAGGAGGAGGAATGATTAGAGTTCTTATGTTGTTATTAGGGAATTATGTCATTTGAGTGTTGTATCAACAATGTATTGGTTATAATAACTATTGAGTATATAAGGATTGTAATACAGTACTATTTCATTAAGGACTTGAGATTGTGTGGAACCAAGAAAAGTGACTCAATAACATGTAAATTTTTTGGAAAATATATGGTTGATAGAAAGATAAACCATAATATGGTTCTGATACCGAGGTAGTGATTTTGGAATAATACATGATTGATTTGGATAAATTGTATTGGATATTATTGATTACCTTCAAACTGATTAATGATTTGTATATTCCATCATTGTTGAAGTTTATAACATTATTGGTTAGAAGGAGTATATCCAGTATTATATAAGGAAGAAGGGATCATGAATGTAATCAATAAGGTTTTATGGTAATTCCGGATGTTGCTGTGTTTTAAAAGAATACATGATGAAGGTGTTCACATGTTATTCCGCGGAAAAAAGGATATTCATTGTGTTTACCTACCTTATAAATTTTGGACTGTGAGTTTGGATAGAAGTATTTTGGATAATTCTAGTTTGAGATTATTTTTGGATTTCCATAAAAAGGACAACCCAGAGGTCGGGCGGCAACCCATCGCGTCCGGCAAGGCCGCGAGACTTGAACCCACAACCGAAGGGCGACAAGGGTGTATCACCTACCACAGACCCACATGATGTCCTGGAATGAATAATGGAGTTTTTTTAATGGTCATGCTAGATGAATTATAAATTTATTTTTATTGAACCCTATATGAATAGGATAAATAGAATATTATTTTTAAGTTCTATTATCTTATAGAGTGAAAGATGAGTTTGTGGTAGAACTTAGTTAAGGGATGAGACTCTACTTGTCAAGTATATATTTTTCTTCATCCCTTATTCAATAAAGAAACTAATTCTTATACATTAGTTAAGGGATCATAAAAAAATGTGTTATCCTAATACCATATGTTTTGTTGAGCCGATGGTATTTTAAATCATCATAGATTGATGAATTTAAGGCCCTCAATTTTACACTTGTTTGTAATTAATGACCTCAATAACTACCTATAAATATTTACATTTTTCCTCCAATTATATATCTCTAATTGCCACTAATTTTCTCCTAATTGAGATAATAATTTGATGGTGACCCTTTCATTTATCTTTTCCCCTTATTAAGACTAAATTTTATTAACCCAATTTCTAATGTGGGTTTTCCCACAAAGATATTTTCTATTTTCAAACTTTTATTTTCAAAGAAAAATTTCAAATTGCGAGGAAGAAATTTATTGAATTATGGGAGAACGTAACACCACAATCTTCCATGGTACGTTTCCCTTTGAATAATGCAATATCTTGCATTGTACGCAACTACGAGATTCTAACACACCGCGACCAATCAAAGTAGCCGTTATGAATAGTAATACCCAATTATTGAAATTTTATAAATTTTAACTCTCAAAATGGACTTCATTTTTGCACTCGGAATATCGAAATTACCCTACGGTAAAATTTTGGTACTTTTTGGATAACTTTTATATTTTGATAAATAGTGAAAATTACTAACTTTTAATTAAAACAACTTTTTTAATCAAAATAATTAATAGTGATAAATTATGAATTTGAGTGGTTCTAAAGTATATTTAGAATATATTTTTACAATATAAAACAATATTGGTAATTAGACATAATTTCACATTTAAGCCGGACATAAACAAGTGTCAATCTTTTGATAGTTATTATATCTTAAAAACACGCTTTTTTGTTTTAACAACGAGAATTAATTTTAAATTAATTTCTACCACTTCTATATTTTGAATTTAGAAAAATGGATTCCATATTTGGAATTAGGAGGTCTTAATTGTGTAAATAGGTAGCTTTTATTTTTAGACATTATGAATAATTATTTCAGAAAATATTTTATTTACCATAGTTAAAGTGTAAATCAGGTAAATAAGGGTAAAAAATAATATTATAATAATAATAAATAACCCTAAAACATTTGATAACCCTATTCGTTGATACATGTTAGAAAATGGTCATCTTTGGGTCCATTTTGAGACCCCATGGATCCACTAGTAAGTGATAATGACACTTTATATTAATTAAGTTAAAGTAAATACAAAAATGACATAAATATATATCTTTTAGAAAAACAATTTTTACATTGTGGTATATATGTTATATTTTCGACGATAAATATTAATTAGAGATATAAAAATATTTCCTACATAATGGTATTTTATTTTTAATTTTTAGACATTGAATAAGTAAATTTATTTATGACACAATAATGATGCAGTATTTTCCTTGTTGATGAAAGAATCAAATAAATGATATTTTAAATATTAAAATAAATATAATTTGAACATTTTGATTCCATCCAAGAATTTTATTGATAAATATGACATTTTATTATTTCTTTAATGAGTTTTTTTTCGAATTAATAATGTTGTTACGACTTTAACAAAAATCCATTATTAAATATTGTCAAAAATGACATAAATGAATTTTTAAAACAAGTATTATATTATTAATTGATATTCTACTTCTAATAATCTAAGGTTCGGCCAAATGACTTATATAATGATAGGTGTATCATTAATGGACCCCTTGTGGGTCTCTTGGATGTATATATTAAGTTTATTAACCATATAATATAAAAATACAAAGTGACATGGTTAATGTCAATCTAATTAACTTAGAGTTAAAACTAAAAGATAATGTTAATATAATTACCCAAACCTGTCTAAAATCTATTGGTTGAAAGGATATAGACTCATCCTCACCTTATACTTTGAATAATCCACTTTGGAGCCATTAGAAACTGAATATTAATTTATTATAAATTAATACTTTATGTTTTTTCTTAAAGAGCCCCTCATCCCCCTTATAAAAGGAAACCGCTTCTAACCAATTATTAAAACCTTAAAAGCCTTTGGTTCTACCAAAACCTGCCAAAATATTCTCTCAACTTACCTCACTTCAACCTAGAGGACCTAGTTTTATCATAAAGCCAACCTAAGGAGCCCTTTTGATGAAATCAAAAGGAAGAACCCGAAGAAGAGGTAATGTTTTCACCACCCTCTTTCAGGTTCCTTTCTTCTTCAACTTCTTCTTTATTTGTTATTTCCATTCTAAAATAATAACTCCAGTATCTTATATATACTGTGATGTTTTTCTAAATATGGTACAACCATATTCAGTATTCTATCCATCTTTTGAATGAAATGTCACCATACATGTGTACGTACGACCTATTGTCTCCACGTCGTGGTGTAATTGTAACTAAAAAACATTATTATTTGGATGGGTATGATAATGATATTTAATTGATGTAAATAATAAATATAACATGATATTTATTCTGTGTATATGATATACCATCCAATTATATATTATTTTAATATCAAAAGAATGATATTGTCGCTCGTGCGTACGTACGGACTACCGTCTCCACGAACGCGGCGGGATTCATTCCCCGTCATATCCATGAAATTTTAATTATCATTTGATGATTAAAAAATAACGTTTAAGGACTTGATATCATTCTGGATATGAATAATATACAACCTATCCATAAAAAACACGGCTTATGTAACATAATATATAAAAGAAAACGAGTAAGTTAAAATCTGAAACGATGATAATACTAAGATATTATTAACAAATCAATGTTAAAAGATCATGTATGATATCATATTAATGTATATGATTCTTGTATTTTTTAATAACAATTATTTAACCATTATACAGGAATTTAACCTACCCTCAACCAAGGAAAAGTACAAGTTAAGGGTTTATTTCATCATTATCCGAATTTGTTTATACATAATTATCTAATAGGACCTTTTTATCATCCACATCCATGTTTCTTAAAAATTTATTTCCAAACATTCTTACTATTTTACAGAATATGGTTTAATTTCATTTATACCCTTGTTTGACTTTTTATAAGAAGTTTATAAAGGAATCTTTCCGTCGTTTTCCAAACAAGGTCCTTTTTAACCATTTCGACAAATTAAGGTAAGAATGTCTTTTTTTTAAATTATACGGCAGGCGCGGCTATTTTCTACCATTGTAAAATCATAGAAGCTTCCATTAAAATCTTATAAGAATATTTTCAAAGTAAATGTTTTATTTTATAATTACGTTTCTTTTAAATGATTTAAAAAAAAGAGATATTTCTCTCAAATAGTTTTAATTTCATCTATGTCCACATCCTTTGACGGATTTTAAGCTTATTTGAAGTTGATTTATTATGATACAAAACTTCCATATTGTATTGAAGGTTTTGTGATATGTTTGACTATGGATGTGTTATTTTTATACCATTCATGGTTTATGGAGAAAGTATTTACATTTCATATGCTATTTTTAATACGAATGTTTATGTTATGTTTAAACCTGTTCATATGAGGAATGCATTGGACTTAGTAAGTGAAGGGTGGAGCCCAATATAGATCCTCAATGCTTCGGTAGGTCTCATGTGACAAACTAGTGTCTTGGTACGAGGCCTTGACAAAATATTATTTGTAGTCTTGGCACGAGGCCTTGGCTACATGGTTATGATAGTCTGGCATTATGCATTCCATCATTATGATAGTCGTTATTGATATTGCTTGTGGTTATTAAACTAGTAGAATATCCATGTAAATAAGTAAATGGAATTATTTCATTTTATTTCTGCCATATTATGCTGATGATCACGTTTTAAATGCTTTTGTTTTAGTTATACATTTCCTTAAATGATTATGTTTATTTATGAATGTTTCCGCTATATTGTTATCCTTACTGGGCATCTAAGCTCACCCTTTTATATGTTTTATTTTTCCCAGGATGTGATGAAATATTTTATGAATGACCTATAGGGATAGTATGAGGGGATATGAGTGTGGACTATGGAGATAATGTTGTTGTAGTTTTTATTTTGTGATGTAATTTAAACTTTATGAATGTATCTAGTATTTCCAAGGCTACTAAACTAATCGATCTTTTGAGACTTGATCTTTTGTGATCATTCCAATGATACGTAATAATGCACTGACTCTGGATAACTGGGTTCGGGGCATTACAAGATATTTTACGGTATTCTATATAGTTTTTTTGGTTATATGCCCTTGGTTTAGCTAGTTTTTTTATTTGTTCTTTCAAGATTCTAATTGGTGTTTAACATATTTTTTGTCAAAATAATTATTTAAGGCAATAAATGGATGTTTTAGACCAATTTCCTATAGTTTCTATCCAATCAAGCTGAATAATTATTTTATTTTATTCCAAAATTCCTATATCTATAAGGGTATGTGGTATCAATTTTTGGGTAAAATGAAATAAGACCAGTGAGAGTGTGCCTAAAAACAATTGGTAGGGATAGGTAGTGATAAATACATATTTTAATAAATATAGTAATTATAATATAGATTTAGAATATAAATTTATTAAAAGAGTGAACAAGAAATGGGGAATGTTATGCTACATCCTTAGAATTTGCTAGAATTTGATGATAATATTTTCTCATCAGACTGAAATAAAAGTTTCTATAAATCCTTAATAATTAAGTATATCCATTCCATGATTTTAACACATGGAGGTATCACTCTAAATATCATTTATTACATTTTACTATATTTTACGAATTATGAAGGATTAAATTTTTGTTTTATCAAGACTATATTTGTGATGAGGTTTAATTTTTAAAATAAAACAAAAAAAAAATGATACATGGAATATAAAATTTGTTGTCGGAATAATTTTGATTTAATAATATTAGTATCCTTCATTCTATAAATATGTTATATTCAATGTATTTCATTCAATGTGTAGTGTATAATCATAAATTACACATCTCACACTATTTAAGGATGAGAACTCACACTAAAATATCATTATATGAATTCATTTATAGTGAGAGACGATCAATGAGTTTAAAATCACTAAATGAATGGGTAAAACTAATAATATACTGTGATTATATCTCCCAATCAGGAAATTAATGTTTATAAAGTGGATAAAAATTTGATTCCACTACCAATACATGAAAATACACGACATCATATATAAATTAAACAATTGAGAGAGAAAATAAATGATTTTTAATTCCAGATGAATATATCATAATTGGACTTGGAAAGATTTAAATTCAATTCATAATCAACAATATAAATAATTAGAAACAATAAAAAGACAAATAAAATATAAGACTTAGGGAGATATCATAAGAAGAACACCCTAGATCTTGTTACCATATTATTATCCTTTCATGGAAAAGTAACGAATGATTCCAAAATTAACTCTTCCTCTCTCTATTTTATATTGATTAATTCCCTCTCTCTCTCTCTCTATTTTTATAGAATATAAAATTATAGTCACCTGTAGATAGGTATGGTTATTTAAATGTATCACACAACTTTATTTTATTAATCTATTTAGTGAAGAAACTCTAGAAAACTAATAATAAAAAATTTAATTTTCATAAAAATATTTTGAAGGGTCCCTAGATTGGATTTTTCATTAAACCTGTATACAAAATCTTAACTATGAATTTATTTCAAAAACATATTCTAGTTCCTGGTGGAAAAATTTCTTGAGTGGAAACAAACTATTAGAATATAATCCCTAACTTCATCATACAATAATGTAAAAAACATAATCATTATTTCAAAACATTAACACTTATAAAAGAATTTAGTATAGCTTCATATTACTCTAAATCTAAATATTTACCAAATAGTGCAGTAGTCATATTAGATTTACCCTGGATCTCCACTTCAACTTTGATATATTTTTTATTGAAATCTATTTTCTATATAAGTTACTCACTATTAGAATATTTTCAATCATTATTATTAAACATGTTCTTAAAACTATGAAATCTCATAAATAATTATTGATTTACCACATTTATATTTTATATTATCTTAAATATAATCAAACAATAATATTTTTTATGTTTTTATTTTTATTTTTGGGATCTATATTAGAAGATTCATGGAATCTCGAGAATACCATTATTTTGAGCCTTAGGGAGTGACATGAGTAATCAAAATAGATGCATAATTTTATTAATTAATTGTATTTGATATGCATATTTCTTGAAAATATTTTTTTATATAAAATAAATTGATTTTGATAATTTAATTTTTTATTAATGCCTATGTATTTAATGTTTCATTCATCTTTAGAGGGATACCAGGATTTAAGGATAATGAGTAAAAGGGGCCAAACATACCAATATTTACACTAAAATATGGCCTACCATGATGATATTTGATCATAGGATGCTTATGGGTCTAGAAAGTTAAGAAGAAAAGTGAAACACCAATTCTAGTCCTAGAAATTGTAGATTCATGTTATGAATCATGTAAATGATGTGAAGAATTTACAAGGTGTGAAGTGAAGACAATACATGAAGTGACAAAAACACAAAAAATAGGTGGTTGATACTTTGATGGAATGAAAACCACTTTAATTCCATGTAAGTTTCTAGGAAGACATAATATTGAACGTTAACATAATAAATTTCAACAGAAGACTATAATTAATTACCCGGATAGCTGTTCAAGACCCGGTATTGAATTGAGACTCATAATGGGCCACATATATGAAAAATCAATGCCTAAACGATCCCTATGGATGTCTATAAATTGATATATGATTCATTTATTCTAGATATATATATATCTCAAAACAATATTGGGTTGAGAATATTCACTATTTAGGGTCCTATACCATTCTTTTTTTCTAGTTATCTTTCATGATTTCCTTTTATTTTTTCTTTACCCATTACTCTCTCACCACTAGGATGGGTGAGAAAATCCCACCATGAGGTAGGGTGATGTATATTAGTTGGGAAAGGTGCATTGGATTTTTTTCATATATTTTATTCATATATTTAGGTTTCTGTGTTATCAAATTAATTTCCAAACCTCTCTATTTTTATTTTTCTCATGACCATTGAGAAAAATATTAGGAAAGAAAACCATTAAAATAGTTAAACTGGTTACCATAAATTAGGCATGACCACTATCATATTTAGGGTAATCAGGTTTGAAAATGGTATTGAGGGAAACTCAATTTGGCAATACCTTAAATTACAAGAAAAAGGGAAATATGGGGTTCCCACATTGAGGAGGGGATACGATATCTATTGGACTTATCTCATCTCAACACTAATTCCATACATGAATTATCAATTTATTTAATTAATCCAAATTCACCTGAACCCTAAAACTATAAAACCCCAACATGAATTTAAAACATGATTTTCCAAAAAATGAACCTAATTTCATTCCTTGATTTTATCTAAATTATTTTGGAACAAAATCCTCTTTCTTCACCCTCTTCTTAAAATAAATCAATTTAATTACTTTCTTTTAAAAACCTAAAAATCTAATTTGATCATATCCGTGTGTTCATGATTAAATTTCCGTTTACTACATTTTGATTAATTATTTTAAATTTTTTAAGTCAATATAATTTATAATTTGGTTGTACCCATATGAAATTAATGATACCCCATTGTTAATCAAAATTGACACCATTTTTAGGGATGACTGTAAATTAGTTTTCAGGTCTCTAAATTTTAATGTTAATTTTGTTTTTTTATTTTATTTATCTATTTATGTTGGGTGTATCTTGTTTAATTTTTCAGAATTTAATTATTAATGCATGATCCCAATATGATCACAAATGTAAAATATGTATTTGAGTTCGATCAAGAACCTGATAAAAGAGTGTGGATGAGGAAAAAAGCTGAAACCATGGATGGTGCAGAGAACCATCAATTGGATAGGGTACCAATAAGGGATCTGGGGATGTGTGTTCTCATAGATAATGGAAGGCCACCAAAACATAGGATTTTTACTTAGCATCTTGGGGACACCTGTTGTAAAAATCACTTTGATATTAAACTAACTATCATTTATATGATTTCAAACACAATACACTTTTTGAAAAACATCAAGAAGACCGGAACACACATCCATAAAACTTCCTTGATCCCCATGACACATTTTAGTCCATATCATCTCAAGTAATTTTTTAAGACTTCAAATTTATATATCATCATTAAGGGACTGATCTCATGAGTGGATTCACATTTCCTACTCATTACACAACCACATGGGATGAGCTTCCAAGAAAATTTCTCAATCACTTCTTTCCTCCTTCAAATTTTATGGATATATATGTAAACACTAAAAATTTTAATCAATTCAAAGATGATTATCCCTACTCTTCTTGGGGAAATTAAAATTATATTATTATGAAATTACCTCATCATGTTATAGAGCTATGAATACTTATCCAAACATTTTATAATGAGTTTTAACAAGGAAAAATGTGTATTTTATATGTTTTTGTTGGTGGGTCATTGATGAATAAGTTACAAAAGGAGAGATATAACCTACTATTTGAGATGGAAAGAAATATCTTCTAATGAAAATTTGAATTAGATTAAAGAAAAATAATCCACATGATAAAAAATAATTTCTAGATAGTGGAAAAAATGGAGTCCATGATGAGGAAGATTAATGAAATGATGGACCTCCATAACCTAAAAGTTATTTTGATTGAATAAGTAAATTACATTCATTATAATAGACAAAATAAACTTCAAGTGTACATGCATCAACAACTTCAAGAACAAGGGTAACAAAAAAGGGAAGAGGGGTACAAAAAAAAGAACCCCAATGGGCCATACTGATGATTCAAGTTCATACCTAAGAATAGATATTGGCCATGTGTATAACCACATCCAAATATGTAATCAAATAGATAATTGAATACTCAATAAGATATATGGACACACTATAAAATTTTGAGAATCATATTGTCCATATCACTAAGAAGATTAGATAGATACCAAATGTGAAATTCTCAGCTGAGAGTGTTTGTAGGGGGTATAAAACGACCTACCTAAGATGAAACATGAACATTGTAGATATTCCATCTCTATCATCATTGAGAATAATAAAAAGTTGAAAAATATTTCTGTGATTTAGTTATGAGTTTAAACATTAGTCTATACACAAATTTCAATATCATGGACTAGAGGGATAAAAACCCAAAAGAGTTTTACTTCAATTATAGGACTCAATATTGAAATTACCATGAGTATTTATCACAGTTATCATGAATAAATTTTAAAAATTATACTTCCCCATGTATTTCCTAGTTCTAGATAAGGAATTTTTGAAATAGTAACTCATTTTGGGAAGACCATTTTGTCTACTGGGTGGGTGAAAATTGACATGAAAGGAGGATAAATATGTCTGAGAGTTTATAGCAAGAAAGTATGTTTTATCTTCAAAATACAATGAAGAACTGTGATATTAAGGAGGATGATTATATAGGGGAAGAAAAAAAACTAAAGATGATGTTATTTATGAGATTTATGAAGTGTATAAAGTGGTTTCTATTGTAAAATAGGATATTCATGGTAATTTTTCTGAAAAGAAGAAATGGAGTTTGGAATATCAAACCATTAAAAAATGATTCACAAATTCTACCATGTTTGAGAAGGGCCAACATGTATGGATGGTACATAACCTACCATTTAGTTTTTTATGATTAAGGAAGAAATGGTGGATCAAGATAATGGGAATTGAGTAAGTATTGGAAATAGTAAGAGTTAAGATATTCATAGTGGAAGGATATAGACTTACATTGATGGTGAAGTCAGAACTGAGACTAATTATGCACCCCAAATTGGAAAAATATTTCCAATCATCCTTCATATGAGCTGAGGCTAAAGGAGGTAAGTTCCATCCAACAAAGTTTATCCAATGATTTTAGGGGATAAAACTAGAAAATTTAGGAATTTTCATTATTTATTTTTATGTGCATTCATACCACCCAAAATATTTAAAATTTAATTGAAAAAGTAATGTACATTCACCAACATATTTGTATTTTATTGGACCATCCAGACCCTGGTAAAAACCATGAAATGAATCTCAAGAACCAACTCTTATTGTGAACCCCATTCACATCATGGAATCAATAAAATAAATTTAATGAGATATATTCTTTTCATAAATATATTGTTGGTAGAACCAAAACATCCAAGTTTTAGAAATCATTGAAAGGAGAGTAAGAATATCATTTTCTTATCATTCAATTGTATTCCCAAAATTTAATTGTTTTTGAACCATAAACTACCAATTTTATGCCTCACCTTGATTCTGGATTTAAATCAACTAAACTAGGAAGCATAAATTACCTATGTATATTACCATGTGATGAATTTAAATCTCTATATAAATAAATATGAATTATAAAAATGGGGGGAAAATATGTAGAGATAAATTTTTAGTTTTGGATTTTGAAAATAAAGATTTAGGAGAGAATGTTAATTTTTTTGAAATGATATTTTTTCTGAGATTTAGCCTACCTTGAATTTATTATATTTTCATTAATTGATTTAATTATTCATATACATTTCCATGAGTAGTTTTCCTAACCATTCAACTCATTCTAGATACAGTTTATGAACCAATATTTCTTATTCTTTTTATATTTTATTTCTTTATAGACATGGGAATGCTCCCTTTTAGAAGCTACCCAACATCTTAGAAAATCTATGACTAAATATAATCACTTTTAAAATGGCTATGTCGTCATTTAGTTAACAACTTATCATGAGACACAACTATCATTTATCAATTTTAAGCCTATAGAATACATGAATGACCTTGTTAAGAAATGAACCATATTACAAGACAATTGTTTCCATTCCTTCCCTAATCAAAGTATTTTTTAGAATATTTTAAATAATATGTACGGGGAGAGTCTATCCATAGTGTATGGAGAGGTAATAATTTTAAAAGGACATATGTGGGGTTTTCAAGTTATTTGGGGAGAGTATATGTAGAATTTAGTGTATTTTATTACTCACCATTCTTTCTAAAAAAATGGTGGTGTATTAGTAGGATAAAAAATCACCATTTTCGGACCAATGTTATTTTTAACATATGTGGTTAATTGGTGAAAGTCATATTTATCCCAAACACAAAGGTATAAAAATAATAATAATATAAAGAGTGGAGGATTCATTCATTGTCCTTACATTTTTCATGGTCACACTTTGTGCTTTCGAGGGGGGGGGGGAGAGATGACATCTGTAAAAGGATATTCTCATTGATCTTATCCTTTTATATCATAAATTATGGTTTAGATTAAAACCTAATTTTTGATGTTAATTATTTTAAACCATTTCCCACCTACCCTAAATCCTTAGTGTCATTTGAACATAATTATGTTGTCCTCATGATTTACTACGATTTATTTATTTACTGGCGATGTTATATTCCTTGAAGGTCTATGATAAGTGACATGTTATTGAGAAATATACACTACTGGAAAACAAGGATATACCCCCATTTCCTTAAAGAAACAATGAGTATAGGTCCCCCATATACCCATCATTTTTTAAACCACAAAAATAGGTTTCAAAGGGAAACAAATTTCATGGGAAGGACTTTTACCCACTATTTTAAAAAAACCAAATGTATAGGTCACCCATATACATGAGGTTCTTTTAAACTATAGCAATTGGTTTTGTAGGGAATGATTTTTTTTGGGAATGAACTATTCACATAGTTATCTAAAAATGGTGATTATAAGTCACCCCGATACTCAAGGGTTTTATAAAAAGTGGCAATTAGTTGCATGTGAATTTTTTTTGTTCGAAAACCTATACCCACTGTTTAACCAAACTGTGTGTATAGGTTTCCCCATTATTTTCCAATAACAATAATAAAAATAATAAATAATTTAAAATAAATAAATTTTTATATTTATACATATATATATATATTAATATAATATCCAAGAGCATGTTGTAGGATTGTTGCAATGTCATTAGAGTTTAGGCCGATGGTATTAGGATCAAATCCTAACAAATAATTTTTTTAACAAAGACCTATAACCACAGTTTGAAAAAACTCTGGGTATAGGTTGACATTTTATTTTTATATAATAATTATAAAAAATAATTTAATATATATATATATATGAATATAAGAATAAGAAATTTGTTGTTGGATAGTGGTAAAGTCATTGGAGCATAAACAAAATGTGTTGGGATAAAATCCCAATAGATTATTTTTTTAAATAAGGAATAATACATACAGTTTAAAAAATCCATGGGTATAGGCCTATATCTATGGTTTGGTCAAACCATAGGTTTATTTATTTCCATTGAAATTACCTACACAAATGGTTTAATAATCATGGGTATAAGTCTATCCCGATGGTTCCCAAGGCCAAGGTTTCCAAATCCATGGGTATAGGATATACCCATGGTTTTAGAGGATCCTTCCATGATAAAATATGATCATATTATGATTATAGGGATACAAAATGAAGAATCGAGGTGAAATAGAGGTTCTGACACTGAAAATTGGAGATTCACATTGTGAATGAAGTTCAGGACATGGTGAATTTAAAAGTAAATAAGTGAAGAGAGGATGTGAAGTGGGGAAAAAAGAGGGATTCAATACTCTCAAGTCGTGACACCAACTTCCATATAGTGAAAATTTCCAAATAGAACCAATTTTGAATGTTGACACAAGAATTTGCAACAAAAGACTAAAATTAATTACTCAGTCCACCACACAACACCAAATATTGACCCTAGATTCATAATGAAACACATTTATGATGAATTAAGGCCAAATTTATCACTATGGATGTATATAAATATATATTTTTAGGCTTTTATCTGGAGACAAAATCTTAGGAAGAAAATATGCACTGTGCAGGGTCCTCCACCATTATTCTTATCTGATTTTCTTTCATAATTTCTTTTTTTTTCGTATTTCCACCATACTCCCTCATCACAGGGACGAGAGTGTTACTAAATCTATATTCTAGGGTGATATATATTAAAGGGGTAAGGATTATTGGATTCTATTCCTATATTTATTTCATGAATTTGGGTTTCCACATTGCTAAATTAATTTCCAAACCTCATTTTTGGTCATGTCCATTGAGACAAAGATCTAGAATGATGCCTGTTAAAAATGGAAAACTAGAAACCCTAAATTAGGCCCAACCATTATCTTGGTTAGGATAATCAGGTTTAAAAATGGTTTTGTGAAAACTCACTTCGACAATGCCCTCAATTATCAACCCACTAAAAAAGGTATATTTCCATGTTGGGGACGAGATACCATGACTATGGGTTCTAATTCATCTCAATTATAATTCTATATATGAATTATCAATTTATTTACATGATCCAATTACATATGAACCCTAAAACTAAATAACCCCAATATGCCATTAATTGTTTTTCTAAACAACCAATATACTTTTGTTCCTTGATTTCATCCTAATTCTTTCGAATGAATTTTTTTTGTTTTTATCTCTTCTTCAAATCAAAAAATTTAATTTTTTTATTTTAGAATCCTAAATATCTACTTTATCCATCTTTGTGTTTTTGACCTCACTTTTCTATGCCCTAAATTTTAATTAATTTGGTTTAATTGTTTGAGTATTTATAAATTTATAATATTGTTAGACTTGTAGTGAATTAACGATGCCTCGTGGATAATCAGTATTATTAATTTTGTGTACTAATTTATATTATTGAAACATCATATGTTTTATCTGAATACCAGACTTTAAACTAGATATAATAAATATTGTTCGCTTTTAAGTGTTAGGGTGTTTCTCAAATGTTTCAAAAATGGACAATTCCTTTTTCAAGACAAATGAAGAAATATTTTTCTTTGATATAATATACGACTAGGTTGTAATTTCAATTTATGAATATTAGTTAAATTAAATATGCATGGTTGAATTATCTTGATTTTTTTTTCATATGTAGAGATTGATAAATCATTCTTTTTAGTCAATTGGATATATAAAATTAAAGTAAAATATTTATAATGTTCATCATAGAACATTTTTTCTCCTGAAATTTAGATATAGTTTTTAAAATTGTGAAAATGTTTGCAGTAAATGTTTTATATATCAATTTTTTGGAATTAATGCTTAAATTTATTGATGTCTCATGTGTGGTTATTACATGATCATAATTTCATGATATATTTATTTTTTTTAATAATTCATCGAGGTGGTTCAATTGAATAATGGGTAATAAAATAACATTTTTCTACCTTAGATAAATGAAAAAACGAGATAGAAATAAAATACCTAAAATGATAAATAAAATCTATTAGTCTTTGAAGTATCAATTCAATGAGGTTGCGGGACCTATGAAAGTAGTAACACACTATTTGGTACTAAATTACTTATTGTTCATCTTAATTATTTGAATGAGAATATAGATGTTGATATGATGAACTTATTTGAAATCATGAATTTGGATTTTATATTTATGAAAACTAAAATTTAAGTATTGATATTTGAAAAATTGGTATGAGTCAAATTCATTTAATTACTTTGAATATTGGTGTGTTATGAAGGTTGCATGTATAATTTATAAAAATTATTCATTCAGACTCATGTTAATTTAGTTTATATAATTTTATATGCTTATAAATATTTATTTTATTGTCCCTTTGTAATTATTTTTTTGGTTTAGTTGAGGGAATGTGGAGTCCATGTATAAGAAAATTAGATACAAGTATTTTATAATTTTTTTTTTGTGATTTTCAATACAAAATGGTTCAAATACTTTACATTGTGTATTTTATAATCATTAAATTATTAAATTTTGTTATGTTTTCAAATATTGATTCCCTATTTTAAGAATTCATGTTTTAGAGGTGTTTTAAGGCCGAAACATGGCACTTTTAGGTGTTATATGAACTTCAAAAACATGAAACATGTTTTTTAAAACCATAGAGGGCTCAAATATTCACCCAATAGGAAGCATGGATAGTAGTAATTTTTATAAAAACATGATTAAAAACCACTAATTTCTAATAATATTTCTAAATTTGATGTTTATTTAGAAACATCATGATAAAACTATTCCTACAAGTAGTGCATGCTACTACAGACTTTTAACTACATTTTTCCTCTATTTTTATATTTTTCAAGGGGGTATTTGACTGGGATATAGATGAATGGTTCCATTGAGGGTATTAGGATGATACTAAGTCATCTAAAATCAAATGACATCATCATAAGGAGTGTTAAATGTTTATTCATAGTGTTATTTAGTAAATGATTGTCCCAAACCAAGGAAGGTCATTGAATCGTCATCCAATTTGAGGTTAACATCATTTTTAATTAGATTTAATTACTCCAATAATAATATATATACCATAAAAATTATTAACTTCAATAATTGTGGTGTATATTTTGCGGATTATGGTTATTGAACATTTTGATTATTATTTAATTATTTCTTATTTCATGATTTCTTTTGAGATTATACTATGACCAAAAATTTATACTTTTCCCCTTAAATCTCCAGAATATAGGGTTAAGATATTTTGAATCCGAACATTATCAAGTATTAGGGGATAAAATGACCATTATATTCCATTACTTTTGAATTTAATATGAGTAATTGATAAAAATATAATAAGATATGTCACCAAAACAGGAGTTTTATTTTTCTTTGGTTATTGTTTGAGTACCAGAACAAGAAAATATTGAAACCTTTGAATCCCAAAAAACCGTAAAAAATAATAAAATTGACTAATATGAACACCTAAATAGTACTAAAATTAGATTTAACATTTCATCTCAATATAACATTAAAATATTACCTCCCATTTTAGAAAGATTGTATATGTTATGTTAATTTCAAATTTTCACCCATTTTAGTGTCTCATAGAGAATTGGTCAAAGAAATAACCACAAGTACTCTATATTTTATCAAATGTATTAACCCATACATAAATTACCCAATGGTTATTTTCCTAAGTTAAAAGTTTAAATTATAAATTGATTAGTTCTTATTACGATTCAGTCATGTTTTTTTAACTATTTTTGGGGAGAATTGGTGTAAACTAAAGACTCTCCAAATTCAAATAGTATAGAATATTTTTCCTATATTGTTCTTTTTATAGAAAATTCAGAAAAAGGAGTATATCTTATATCCTAGTGAATCAGTTTTGATGCATTTGGTGTAATGGATTTATGTGTTTGTAGGTTTTTTACTAAAATTAGAATTGGTTCCATTGTATTGGATTCATTGAAGGTGTTGGATTCATTGACAACCATAACATGTTTAGCTTGAGGTTGTTGATTTATTGGACTATGTAAATAGTTTTGTGAGTCAATGGAGTTATTGATGAAGAAAAAACTGAATCTAATATAGAAATTAGTGCAACAATGTATGTGTACTGAATAAGGAGTTTGCATAGAGATTGGTGCAAGGCCAGAAAGTCTGTCATGACTATTTTATGTTTTGGTTGGATGGATATTTCTGAAGAGAAATTGGGGCATAACCCATAGTAATTATTTAATTATTCCTAAATATTATTATTAACTATGAAACATATATAGTTTTTGATAATATGTGATTACTTTTTAAGAAATAGTTACAAAAATATAGATATGTAACATGAGAATATTTCGATGGAGTTCCCAGAACATGAATACCTTGAAATATTCATGAAGGAATGGGTCTCAAAGGGTTTTAGTGCATATGGGTTGTTCATTTGGGAAAGTCGTGTAAAGTCATTAGACTGAAAAAAAATCATAATTTTCATGAACAAGGTGACTCAAATCCTCTAGAATTAATTTTATCCAATGAAGTGGTTTCAAACAATTTGGAAATCTCATGAAAATAAAATTTTCATGAACATCATGAACATGGATCTACATTATTTTATTGTGGTGGAATAATTTTCATTGAATATTGGGTTATATGGGAGAACCATCAACAATGATTTCATGCAATGGTAGAGTTTTAAAAAATAGTGTTGTGAAAATTAAGAAGGTAGGTTAGAGTTTGGATAAAATGGAGTTGTATGAATATAAAGTTTATTATTTCATGAAGGGTAAATATTTATATATGAAAACATGATCCCTATAGAAGATGTAGAGAGAATTGGTAGAGTCCTATTATAGAGATAAAAATACTCTAAATCCACAAAAGTAAAGTTGTGTGAAATGATTCACATGTAACACACAACTGCACGAGTGACATCCATTAATCACTGAGTTCCTTGAATAAACTATTTGTACAATTTTTTTCTTCCAAAAATACCATCTAGATAAAGAATGAATACCTTGAGTAATTATTTTTATAGTGTAAAACATGGTAATATGTTCCAAAAATAATGTGTTTCAATAAATTTATTATTTGTATGAAATAAAGTAGATGATATTCATAATAATTGGAAAATATAGAAAGTGACTACCAGTCATTGTAGACCATGAAAAGGAATAAGTTATTCCTCAAAGACTTAATTTTATCATGGAAGAAAAGTATACTATTATGGATGAGTTCATAGATATCCTATGATATATGATTGTAATGATTAATGAGAACTTATTAGTGAAATTTCAGGTAGACATACAATTGATGTATTAGATTTTGTGCCAGGGATAGTTCCCTTATGTTGTCGTAAACTAAGGGAGAGGTCAAAGGCAGAGGAAATTGGGTTGTAGTGATCCAGCCCAAAATATTGTAAAGTTAGTGAACCCAAAAATAGGAGTGACCTATCCTAAAACTACCATTGATAGCAATTTAGTAGACTCTATTTTTAGAGACCCGAAGCTTGACCTACATGGACATTACATTACTTGTGCGGAATACTTAATACATAACAAAAATAGACACACAAGGACCGTAATATTTTAGTGTCTTTGGAAACTTGGAACGTAATCTTCTAATCGTGGTGAAAGATCTCCAGCATCTCCCATAAAGATCTTCCCCTTTTTTTTCTTACCTAAAACCTTTATTTGTATCCTGGGGAAAATAAAACATAAAAATTGTGAGCTAAAATTCTCAGTAAGGGTAAGCATGGATAAAATAAAACATACCATATACATTTGAACTTAAAAAAATGAACATAATGTTTAAACATCAAAAGCTTGAGCAACGACATAAAACATGGAAGTAAATAAGGCATAGATCATAATGGAACATAAACCATGATAAAATAGCATGGGAATAAAACATGTAATTGTGGCATCCATTAATCATATGTAATGATTTCCATAGTAGCCAAGGCATTGCTGCCAAGACCATCTTAGTGGACAAAGTCCCATTCTGAATCAAGTTCACTCCTCGTTTCAGTCCTGTAACACTGAACCAGATTAACTTACCGTTCCAGCCATGTCTATCTCATGAGATATAAAATCTTTACCCAATGCATTGGAGGGAGATATAGGTCCCACCCATCTCATAATGAAATCATTCTTACTTGTGCCACAAAATAAACATACATCATTCATAATAACCCAACGAATAAAATGGGTTTCATAAACATCATCCCATCATCACATAATCCATATTAAATAAATGGATATCATTTCATAATAAGAAAAGTGAAACCATGTAAATCATAGATACATTATACTTGAAACATACACATATGAAATAATGTTATCTTAGATGAAAAATGGTTTTGATAAAACACTTGAAATGAATTATTGAGGAAAATATCCTTTCTTCTTCAAAATCATTTTCTTTTCACAAAATGCCATGAAATTTTAAAAGAATATAATTTTGTTTAAAATATCCATGAAATATTTTAGAGGAAGCTTTATAAAAATAAGGCTTTATAAAACCGTAAAAATCCTTTCATGTCGTATACGTTAAAAAACATTCTTCTCGTACTTTCGTCGGAAAAGTCAAAAAGTACCTCGTAAAAGAATGATTCCATACATACCATGTAGTAAAAGTCAAAAATTGGTAAAAATGACATTAAACATACATGAAAAAACTTTTATAAAACATGTACATGGATGATATAAATAACCCCAGTAAATACTTACGAATAAGCAATCTCGGATAAAAATGAGATTTGCAAAATTATCCCTTACCTTAGTTCTGATATGATTTGTTCGTATCCAAAACTCCTGTATAATGATTTAAATAATGTCATTGACTTATTACAGAATCATATTAATTGTTATGATATCATATATGTTTCACTTATGACTTTATATTACCCGTTCTTTTGAAAATTCCATGTTAAAGCAATGTTTTGGGTAAAATCATTTCATTTATCGTATATGTTTCGACTTATCGTTCTTGATATTATTACTTATATCCTGATTTACATAATTCCAGAATGTAAAACATGATTTATATATAATATATATTCATCATATATATTATAGATCGATAAAAGGAATGAAAAACACCATTCATGGAGACGGTAGGCCGTACGTACGCATGAACGCTGTTTTCGTTTCCCTTTTGAATTGAATGGAATTAAGTAAATGAATATATATATATATATATATATATATATAAAGTATCATTATTATGTCATATATTTCATTATTATTCATTATATATACTTTATATCATTCATGAATGGTTAACATGGAGAGTGACTCTAATCGCGTCGTGGAGATGGTAGTCCGTACGTACTTACGAGCGATGATATCATTACCAAGATCGTGGAATTGTATTAAAGTGTATGTATAATATTACAGAATCAATATCATTTTACAATAATCATATATATTCATTACTTTCACCCTTATACCCATCCAAGTAAGGTGGTGGTGGAAAATAGATTACACCACAGCGTGGATACGGTATTCCGTACGTACACAGGCGCGGTGATTTCGTTTTCCATTGGATGGATAGATGGTAAAATATGGTTGTTTCATACTTATAATAACATATTCCTATATGAGAGATACTGATGTTATTAATTCATAATGAAACATCTAAAGAAGAATAAGTGGAATAAGAAATAAAGTTGAATGAATCGGTAACAGACATTACCTCTTCTTTGAAGCGCCTCTTTGAAACCTACACTTAGGGCACTAAAATTGGTCTTTGAAGAAGACCAGGACCTCTAGGATGTTTATAGGGAAGTGTAGAAGGGAATTTGGCAGGGGTTGGTCGAGCTTGAAGGCTAAATGTGGTGTGAGGAAGAGAGGGAGGAGGTGCCCTTTTATAAGGGAGGAGAGGGGCACCATTGGAATAACTAAAACTATTATTTTATTATAAAGTCAAATTCTGTTTTAAATAGCTCCAAATTGATTTATTTCTATTATAAGGTGGGTATGGGTCGAAATAATCTCATTAAATAGAATTTAGACAAGTTTAGGTTCCTATTTTAACCTTATAATTTAGATTTAACATTAAGTAAAATAATTTTACTTTTACCGTGTCTTCTTGTGTTCTTATACTATAAGGTTAATAAACTTACTATAAGAAGACAAAATAACCCCAAGTTGTTTATTATTAATATATATAACCTTATCTAAGTCATTTTTCCAAACCTTATATTTTTAGGAAAAATATAACAATTACTAATATAATATGTGTTTTAAAAACTATATTATGTCAATTTTGACACTATTTAGTAATTTATTTTTGTGAAAATCATAAAAGAATTATTAGTTCTAAAAAAGTTAATTAAATCAATAATAACATGTCATATTAACCTAGAAAATTAGTGGAATTCATAAAAAGTCTCAAATTACATTTATTTGGGTATTTATAACATCAATTATGTTAATATTTCATTAATATGATAATTACTACATCATCTTTGTGTCATAAATAAATTAACTTATTTAAAGTCTAAAAATTACAAATAAAATATCATTATGTAGGAAATCTTTTTATATTTCTAATTAATATTTATAGTCGAATTTATCTTATGTATAACCCTATATTAAAAATGATTTTCTTATTAAACATTGATTTTAACTATTTTAACCCTTCTTTAAATAAAATAATAGTAAATGTCCTAATCTAATCCATGTGGGCCTAAATAGTCATATTTTATTCCTAAGGTTGTTTTTGGTCGAATTACCCTTATCCAATAGAATTAGGACATGTGTTAGGGTAATAATAATATCATTTGTACCCTTAATTACCCTATATACTTTTAACCGTGGTAAAAAAAGTAAAAAGTTACTATTCACCAAAAATTAATTTAATCTCATTGAACCAAATTTTACTTACTGAAATCAACCATGTATCTCGGATTATTGATATTCCACTCACATAAGTGGTAAAATTATTTTTTATGAAAAATTCAGTTTTTTTAACTACCACTTAGTGGTTTCACTATTCATCAAAAATTGAATGTTTATAGAAAAATACCAAAATTTTACCCTAGGCTAATTTCAATATTCCGAATCCAAAAATGAAGTCCATTTTGAAAAATAAAATTTATAAAATTTCAAAAATTTGTTATTACTATTCATAACGGTCAGTTTTAATAATATTTTAATAGCATATTGTTGTTTAGTGAAACTCGGTATTGCGTACAATGCAAGCTATCGAGGAAGTCCGCGGTTGCGTGTAAAGCAAACCAAACTAGTGTTGTGTGTAGTGAAAGATTCCCTTGATGATTTATATAACATAAAAACAAAATATTTCTCGTAAAAGTCTCGGGTGTTACACTATTACTTTGACACATTTCCATTATATGCTTCTTTATTATCATAGTATAGGTAAACCTAGTAAAATTATTGTGTTTTTTGTGAATGTGTCACTTACATTATATTGGATGACATATGGTGTATCTGGGTTAAAGATTCATAGATATAATTTTATTAGTGTTAATATAATCACATCATCATTCATATCATCATTAAAAGAAGAACACAAGAGTGATCCTTCTAAAAGTGCGGTTAAGAACATTTGGTCCTGTTAGAGTTTTTTGGTTTAACTATGGAGAAATGAAAACGTTCTAGACCATGATTCCCCATAAATTCATGGAATATCTCACTAAATACCATTGTGGGTCTAAAAATTGGTATCCAAGATTAATATTATCTTATTGTTTTTTTTATTCTGAATTGATTCAATGTTATTATTGTAGTTGAATTTTATTTTTAACTTAAATTCTTCTGTAAACATGGAAAATTATATAATATGAAGTTGAATAGAAAATAAAAGAGAATCGTATTTTTTGAAATATTTATTGAGAAAAATGATATTCTAATGGAGGACTCTAGTAGCTATGGAAATGATTTTATGGATGAATTTGATTATGTATCTACTTGTTACAATAATGATTCTAGAAATATATCTAAGGATTATGATTTGATAATTGATATTGGATATAATAAAGGTGATGATATATTAAGAGTTACAATGGTGGAATCTACCCACATATTAAAGAATCCTGATCCGGGGATTAAGGATGAAAATATGGAGCTGAGAAATATTAATTAGTATGGAGGAAATCATGTTAGTGATGAAAATTGAGGTTGAAAATTTTAAAAGAATCAATGAAAGACTGATTGATATAACTAAATATCTAAGAGTCAAGAATGATTCTAAAGTAATGAAATTTTTGGATATAAATTCCAAAGTGGAAGACTATAATGCTGATTCTAAGGAGAAGAGCCTTGAGTCAAAAGGGGATTAAAATAGAATGACTACAAAGGATAAATTGGCTACACACATGGTAGAACTAGTTAAGTTGAACCAAAGGCTATGGAATGTGAATGTGGTCTAGAATAATGACATTGTAAAAAATGGGTACAACATTGATGGTCTTAATTGATTTACTTGAAAAATTATCACATGATATATAGGGGAAAATTGCCTTAGAGGAGGTGTTAAAAGATAGAATTATCCCTATCAAAACAAAAAAATTCGAGAATAAACTTTTTGTACCCATATCTTTATCACATAGTTTTTTCATTATAACAAAAACTATTTTATGTTTCTAAAAAGTTTCATTTGAGTGGATGACTATTATTTTATTTTATAACATATTAAAGTGTTGATGATCCAAATAAATGTATTTGTTGTATTCATTTAATATATTTTTATGTTTCAAAGGACATGATGATATCATGGAAGTAAAATAGTCTTGAATTTTTAATATTTGAAAGGATCTTGATAGAACACAATGTATCCCTATATTAGTAGGCATTTTCATTTGGCTAGTGTAGGGAAATGACAAGCCATTGACATTTTGAAGGAGCCACCCAAAAAGAAGGATTCCACTGGCTACTCAGTGAAAGAGAACTAACCAACTGGTGTCCAATCCAATATAGTAGAAATTATACCGCTTCCACTAGATATCTAGTGGAGGAACACTTGGTTCATAGTGATAGAATAACATAAGTAATAAGCCTATTGCAGTCACATCAGCTTGTTAGTTGGATCATACGACTAACCAGTGTAGCATATACAACAAGAGAAGTATCTTTATATGGATGGACCACAAAATTTTTGATAGTTATTTTTTTTATTTTTAATGACAGGGAAATATAACATCAAATTACTAGCTCCTTTAGAGGCTATAAATAGTGGACATTGGTGTCTATCTCATCAATGGTAGAATAATAAAAAATTTAGATCATGTATACAATGAATAAAAGTGATCTTATCCTTCAATATAAATTCCTTCATTCAAGAGACAATTTAGATTCTAAATCTCTTAGGATATATTCTACCCTTACCTATCTATCTGTCATCTCAAATTGAATTATCCTTCTTGAGATATTAGAGTGTGTAATTGTAACCAATTTTCTTCATCAAAATATCACTATTCTAACCCCCAATCTAGTAAAGGGTTCTCACATTCACATTTTAAGGGATGTGTGCTAACAACTACTGAAGTAAGGGAATACAGGTGCTCACAACTGGAAAAGAAAGGGATCTTAGCTTCTTACGACTTCTATAAAAAATTATGGGTTTAATTTCTACCATTATATATGTTAGAATCAAGGGAGATATAAAATAACATCTCAACCTACGATGGGGGGGGGAGAAGAAGGGGATCACACAAATATTTTCCCAAATTTATTTATCAAATTTAACCGTCACTCATTTATTTATTTCCACATTAAATAATCATTTGATTATCACTCACTCAATTGATTTCTTTATTATTTAATATTAAAAATGATTCAATTAATTAAAATTGGTAAAAATTTGTTATATCACAATACTTACACAGTACTAGTTATATATTAATTTGATGAAGACATTTTTATATTTTATTCGTTTAATTATTCAAATTTAAATTCCCATAATTTTATTCCACATTACTTGATAAAATCAATATATCAAATAATTAAATTAATTATGTTTTATTTATTTAAATCAGTATCTGATATTCTAAATTCATTTATTCTTACTATATTATATTATAAGTTATATTTTCAAAATTTCTATTTGTTTTTTGTAGTTTTTAAAGGAAATTAAATATCATTGTTTCCATTTTATTTTTGTACTACATTTTGTATCAAAGATTTAATTTTGTTTTTATCAAAATATCTATGCTTCCAAAATTATTTTTGTCCAAATGTTATCCAATTCCAAAGTGGGAAAATTTTTAAATGTTATCTTTTTCAAACACCTATGGTGCTCCAGAAAAAATATATATGGGTTTTTACATTATTTTAATGGATAAAACTATAGATATTAAAAGATAAATATTTTAACCTTTCATATAAGTATTGGTCATCTCTTATGGAAAATTTGTATGTTTGTTTATATTCCAACTAGTAAAAAACAAAAAATAGACACCCAATTATATTTCTTCTTTTTAATTACCTGGTAGTGATATATATGTCTTTCATTTTGGATTAGAGAAAAATAAATTTAATCATATTTCTAATTGAGAATTTGAACATAAAATATGGAAAATCTTAAAAGTAACTCATATAGGAAAAAATTAAGTTAAAGACACTTGGCTTGGCCTCAATAGAGAAGCTTTTTAATGCTTTAGTATACATCCTAATAAATTTATTACAGAGTTGTTTATGAGTTTTGATGAATTTTTAAAGGGTTTAAATCGTATTTATAACTCTTTGTCTGAGGAAAACATTTGTATAATATATTATATAGGTTTTACACAATCCTTGGAATCTTGAAGAAAAAGTTATACCAAAAGGGATAAACATGAAAAACATGCCACTAGAAGAGATCATAGACTACCTTATGAAACATAATATCACTATAAAGCAAAAAGATATAAAATAAGAATCTAAATACAAAGATAATGGAAGCAAATTTTCTTTCAGAGACATCAATGCTGATATCTAATAATCCAAAAGTTTAACCAATATTTTACATATGAACAAAAAAATTAATAAAATAAATAAGAAAAATAAATTATTTCACCATTATTAATAGGAAAAAATAAAATTGATAACTAGAGGTTACTTGATAAAAAGGTAATAAAATGGTCATATTAGGATAGAGTAACCCATTTTCCAGAATAAGATAAAAAAAATTAATAAGTTATGGATTCTCTTAAGGTTTTGAATTATAATTCTACTGATGACTACCTAGACTCAAATTTCTCAACCTCTCCAAGAGAAAAATTCCTCATGGCTCATATTGAGTTAAATGAAGAGGTAAATTACCCTTCTTCTTCTAACTTGACATCCTCCTTACCTTCTTGTTCTTCCTCATAAACATTTACTTTTATTCAACAAAATTATAATGATTTTATATAATAATACATCATTAAACTTGTTTCTTAATAAAAATAACTCAATAATAAATAAAAGTATTTTATTAATGAAAATGGTAAACTTTATAATGAAAATTATTTAGTCTATAAGGGAAATGATGAGTTAGTTTTGAAATTAACATATCAATCCAATGTTGAGAATCTAGAACCCCAACTTAAAGAGAAGAAAAATAATCTTACTAAATTCACTCAAGGTAAGAAAACTCTAAATATTATATTGGACTCTCAATAACATATAAAAAACTAAATGTTTTTGTTTTTAAAATCATGATAATACCTCTAAAAATATTGATACTTTGTGTAAAAGTATTCTCTCATGATATGGTTTGTAATTTTTGTAATAAAATTATGAATTTAATTTATAAATTCAATTGAAGAAATAGTTGATAAGGTATACCCAAAAGTATCAATCTCTATTATAAATTTTATAATATAAAATGACTTACCAAAAAAATTTGGTTCCAAAATTCTTATTAGCCAATATTTCTAGTCCCTGGGTCATTTAAGAATCAAAATATTTATTATCTAACATTAATTGGCACAAGTTCACATGGGTACCAAATGACACTCAAATTAGAGATTTACATGTCCATGTTATGGGAAATTATTAATATATCATATTGTGGATTATCATAAATTATATTAATCAACTCAGAAATTTATTTTTGAGTAAGGTTAATCAGGCTTAATTTTGGTTCATTTTTATTCTTAGTTTTATAATAAGTTAATGAGTATTAACTATCTTATACAGGGTGAGTAATATAACAATTATTTACTTTTTTATCCATATTTATTACTTATTATATATTATATATTTATATCATTATCCTATTTTATCGTTTATATATAAGATTATTATTTTTTTACGAGTAAAGATCAAATTTTTATTGTAATAACTTTTTGTTCTACTTGATTAAATCACTAAGAATGTACATGAAATTATTACCATGTTGAATAGTTTAAAAAATTCTTACTTTAAGGTTCTTTTAAATGATATTGTGACAAATCTCATTGAAAGTATTACTTTGGTGGATTTCACCTTTTTCAAAAAAACATAGACATCATTGTTTTAAACATGATAGTGTTTTCAATGGTTATTTTTTAATTTCCCCTCTTGAATATTTTTTGATAATATTTTTAGTCCTCTTAAATTAATTTATATATCAAAAAAAAATTTCAATTTAAATCATTAATATTATTATTACTATTAATCTCTATGATGGTGAAGTTTTAATTTTCTCTTTAAGTGAACCATTTGAGGTGGAGCCTTTCTTATGGTCATCTGATAGTGTTTGGATAGATCTGTATTCAACATGTGGGTTAGGATTTCCCTTATATTAAATATTATTTCCTCTATTTATCACAATTTTTAGACCTATCCCCTCTCTTTATAATCTATTATTTTTAATTGGTCAAATATAATATGTTGGGGTTTCATATTTCTTGTTTTAAAATATTTTGATTTTCTCTTTTCCTTTTTGTTCAAATTCTTATCAATTAATTATTGATATTTTCTTGAAAATATTTGTGTATTTATTTTTCGAATATTTGTTTAAATATTATATTTTTATTTGAATTATTTTATTTTTTAAATTAATAATTATTATATGTAAATGTATTTATTATTTTCCTCCCCTTTTATTTTTATAATCACCATGGTAAAAAAAATTTAAGCATCAAAGCAAGAGAAATTATTGAATATATCCTAAAATTTGGGTGATGTTTGTCATATATAATTTTTGGGGGGAGAATATTGTTTCACTGCATCATAAAGTCTGTTATATATCATATTTAGTGGGAGAAAAATATTTCATTGTTTAAAAAGGGTGAAATATTTATGGTCTAGTTGTATTATGTTAATTTCTCGATAAAATTAAATATCATTGTGTAAATATCCTGAATATAATGCTATGTAATTTACTCTTGATTCACTCTTTATATTTATTTTGATATTAAGAGTTTGTTATCATAAAAATGAGGTTATTTTTTCACCTTTTTTTGTACCCCTCTACCTCTTATAATGTTTTCATTATCATAAAATCTATTTTATGTGTATAAGTAGTATTGTTAGAGTGGATGAAAATTATTTAATTGGAAATCATGTTGTAGTGATGATGATCTATATAAATCCATTTATTTTATTCATTTAAGATCATTTTACGTTTCAAATTTAGTGTTGATATCAAAGATGGAAAATACCAAGAACTTGTTTAGACTTGGAAATGGGATAGAAGGAATATAGTATCATCTTATATTAGTATGTAGTATAGGATCCCCAGGGTAGTGAACCAACCATCATGAGACCTATAGATAATGCCACCCAAGTCGAAGGATTGTACTAACTACTTATTGAGGATAACCAACTAACCTATTGCTAACTTGGTATTGGAGTAACTCTTATAGTTCAATCATATTCCTGGTGGAGGAGCACCGAATACCAAGTGGAATTTTTCAACATGCAGTAAGCCTACACGATTCACACTAGCTATCGTGTGGGATATTTTGGCTAGTTATTGGAGCCGATATTGTAATTCAATATTAATTATTTTGGTTCATCTCATAGATCTTGATCATATTTTGACAATTTTTAAGGATCAAGAAGAATTATATAATGTTCCCAACTCTTTTAGAAGCTATAAATAGAGTATCTTAGAGGATCTCTCATCAACGGTGAAATGAACCAAAATTTGGAGCTTTCTAATCACGAATGAATGTGATCTTATACATCAATCTCAAAACCTTATTTTAACCAAAAATTTAAATTATAATTATTTTGGGATCTCTATTACTATTACATATCAATCTATCCAATAAAATTGAATTATCATTCTTTATATTTTAGAGGGAGGATTTGTAACAAATTTACATCACAGAAATATCCCCCTTCTCACCACCACTTTTAAAAAGTGTTATCAAATCCAAAATCTGAGTGAATTATACTTAATATTTTTCAATTAAGAGACCTCACTTGATGACTACTAGAAAATATTGACGTATTCATTTATTTCTAATTCCATAAAAAAGATAGGGATGGATTGGCTACTTGATCTCTGTTAAAATCAAGGGATAAATATAACATCCTTTTAACCCTAGGGGAGGAGATGTAGGGGTACACACTTATCTATAGAATAAATTGTTGATCAAATCACATGCTTGGTCTACTATGTCAATTTCATTATTACATCATCATTTAATTATCAATTACTCAATTTTAGTATCACTTAGTTAAAATTCAAAAATAATTATTCACATTATATTGATACACCGTTGTTATATAATTTCAATTACACAATTAAATTTATTGATTAATTTGATCAATTTTTTTTATATTTAATTCCATAATTAATTTAATTCTGATGCCTATAATTAATTTCACTAAACTTACTCAATAAAAAAATATCCTAATTAGATAAATTAAGATATTTTTTTTGAATTGATGTCAAATATTTTAAATTCCCATATGTTTATTATTTCATATTGTTCTTTATAGATTTTTAATTTCTTTTTCTTTTTAATCTTTTTTTAAAGTAAATTAACCCCACATCCCTCTCTGTTTAATTTATGACCTAAAAAAATCTATAATAGAAGCTATAACATGTAATAGGGAGGTGACTGGCCAGCTGAAAGAGAAGGGTCAGAAGATTGAGGTGACTGAAGGGTGGTTAAAAATCTCAAATGAAAATAAGAAGATACATCCCATGGAATCATCCAAAAGTAGAGATGAAAAATGTGTAAATATAGGGACAATGATTAATTAAAAGATTCTTACAAAATCCATAAGAGATGAATTTCAGATTAAGGTAGGTAAAAAGTTATATTTTTTTATGACTCATGGGAAATAATAAGAGTGTATTCCTAGAATACCAAGATATCGTTGAAAAAAAATAAAATATTCTGTGAAAATATTTCAACTATAACATGATTATATGAAGTATGGTTCTAATAGTAGATGTTTTATCTACAGTAACCATGGTTATATGGAATTAAATTACAACTGTATGGGAATAAAAGGAATCCTAAGGAATTAATTTATTCTTTTGACCAATGAGAATGGATTTTTTATTGAAATTTTTCTTGTTAATATAAAAAATATGTTTACTGAATTTGATAAAAATATTGTAGTTCATAGAAGGATAAACCAATAAGAAACATTAGTTTACTCAATTAAAACCTCTTAGGGAGAGAAAAATTTATATGGAAAAAAATAAGTTCCCTCAGCTGTGAGAAATGTGGATAAGCAGATATGGAAACATCCACTATATAAGAAAACATTTTACATGATTTTATTTTCAATTATAGAGGGTGAACATGAGGCATGCATACATAGATTCATAAAATATACTATAAGGAAAGAAATTAGTAGAACTATGGGATTTACTATGAAAATAGAAAATGGTGGACTAAAGAGTAGTTCCAAATATATATTTAGTAAAGGGTTACATGGAATGAGAATAACATGATTTGAAATATTTATGGGATTCCAAAATATGATCATATGAAAGAAGCATCCCAAAATATTGAACTGGTTGTAAAATCTAGTAAAACAAGCAGGGATAATAGAGTTTGAAATTTGTATTATAGAAGAGAAGTATAATAAGGAGAATGTCAAGAGATCCTTTTCATTAAATGTACCCTGGGAAGAAAATATTTTAACAAGGTACATGAAGAAAATAAAATTATAATTCTAGTATTTAAATACACATGAAAAAAAGAATAATTGGAGTATTAATGAGTAGTTTCAATGATAGGAATCGAAAGATGAATATTGATATTACAATTGATGGTTTCTAGTATCATGGTCCATTTAAAGAATTGGTTGAAAGAGCACCCTATTATTCTTGCATAAGACCTTGTAGGGAAGTAGTAAAAAATTGAACTATCATGTTTTTTTATTTAACATGTGATATATTCTAACTATTGTTAGAATATAAAAAGTTAATATATATGTATATTTATTTGGATGAATATCAATAATACATTTTGTGATGAATTTTAGAAAATCAGGGTGATTTTTTGAATAACCATATGACATATGGTATTACCGACAACCATGGAATGAAACCTGGTGGATGATAGTAGAAGTTTGTTACTAACTAGAATTTTGGATGTAATCTTGAGAAATAACCACTATTAAATAAATGTCTAGATTCATGAAGTTTTTATCTATGATGAATTTTATCAGTTTTAACAATTGGTATTAGTTTGGTGTCTAGAGTATATTATTTTTGAAGAATTCTAGAAGAGTTTGTAGATATAAGTTAAAATTATATGTCTACTTGATATGTATGGAAGTAAGTGTGTGAAATGGGAAATTATGGAATTATTTAATTTATATATTCTTTACTACATTAATTTTTTACTCATTAGGATTATAGGGTTTTTTGATAGAATCTTTCTAAGTGGTATGTATATCCATTGAAAATCATTATGAGTATAGATATAGTTAAAAGTAATTTTCAAGATTGAGATTTTTTTCAGTCTCTTAGTCACATATGAATAATTAATAAAGGAGGAGAAGTAATGTTGTGGTCCTAATTAGTGATCCAAAGAAGATGATCTATATAGGAGTTTCATATAAAATTTGGGAGAATAGTATTTATTTATTTGGTGTAAGGACTATGTTGACAAAGGGGGATAATAAAAAATCCCATATTCATTCCATTACTAAAGGAGATACAGTTCAAAGATATAATGTATAGTATCAATGGTATAAAAATAATATAGCTTATGTTTTTTGAAGTCAAGAATATAGGGGAAGAATAATGATAGTTTGGATATAACCCCCATGATTCTCAAGGTAAAATTTTTATAGAGATTCTACATTCGGTATGCATTATACTTGGTATAATTTGGAATTGATGTCAAAGGGAGAGAAGTAAGTTTCATGAATCTATGTAGTATCCCAAACATTATAGGTATGACATAAATTATTAGTGTAGGACGAATAATTAATACTGAAATAAATTATTATTCATGATAGTGTTTTCAACATGAAAAATGGGAGATTACTGAATTGCAATTAGAACTAGTGCCACTTTTTTTGGATTTGTTGATGGGGTTGGATTAATTGATTATATAGACATGATAATTTTGAGGTTGTTGGATTTTTTCTAACTTATTAATAGTGAATGAGGTGGCGTAGTTTATGAAGTAGGTAATGATAACATCCAATATGATAATTGGTGCTACTATGTAGTCGGACTAAATAGATAGATTGCATAGAGTTTAGTATGAATCCGTAGTGTCTATCAATGATATTCTATGTGGCGGTGGGATAAATAAATTTGAAAGGGGTCTGGGGGTAAACCACAGTAATGGTTGGAATCTTCTATAAAGAAATACAAATACAAGAACAATTACCATTTTTGGATAGTATGAGAGGACTTTCCATGATAGAGCACCGGGATAGAGCTGCATCATGCAATGTTCACGATGGAGTTACAAGACTATGAATACCAATGATATATTTATGATGAATATTCCTAGTGGTTATTTAGTTCATATGGTATGTTTTTGTAGGATTAATGGAAAATGACGAATATTCTATAAAATAATATGTTTTGTGAACTTGGTGACTTAGTGCTCTCATAATAAATTATGGAATAGGAAAGAGTTTCATGTAAGTTTTGTAGACTCTTGACAAATAGAGTTGTGTGAACATTAAAAATATTTATAGAAACACTATTTTTATAAAATGATGAATTATCATAGAGGATAGAGTTCCTCATGAGAAACATAAATTATGGTGTCCTGTAAAAGAAATTATTTCACAACAGAGTTGCGTGAATGATGAATATGGGAGAGAATTAAAAGAAAATAGAGTTGTAAAATTGAACAGATTATAGTTTCATGAAGGGTTAATTACCTATAAATAAATGAGACTCATAGATGAATTATATAGAGTTTATATAGGAATATTCTTGAGATCTAAACTCTCTTAATTTTATAAATTTGAGTTGTGTGGGTGGAGTTATGTTAACCACAAAGTTCCATTAGTGACTTTTGGGAACCAGTTTGTTCTGTGAATAAACTATTTTCATGAATAGTTTATTTCATGAGGTAAATATTTCATGAAAAGGACTAACATTAAAATATTCTTCTATATAAACATACAAATCCATATATTCAATAAATTAATATTTTCACAGAAGTGATGATTTTTGTGAATGTAAGTATTTTACATTCACAGTAAGTTAATATTATAGAATGTGAGTGGAACTAATTCATGATATTTCCAAAATTTTTGTTATTCCATAAAAAGTTATGTTCACATGGGAACATGAATATTTTTTTGTGGAAGAGTTCATAGATAATATTTGAAAGAATATTTTAAATATTAATGGGAACCTATAAGTGAAACAATATAGAGATATAGAATTCATGCATTGGGTTGTGATCCAAAGAGATTTCTATGCTAGAGCAGCGAACAAAGGGAGAGGACATGGGAGTAACCATTGGGTTGTAGTTATATGAACCTATATATTATAAGGAAGTTTATAAAAGACACAAGAGTGACCTATCTTAAACCCACTAAAAAACAAATTTAGAGTATTTTGGTTCTTTTCCACATTATCATTGTATGTTCCTTAGATTTTCCCAGTGTGGGTGAACCATGTAAAATTATTTAATCTTCCATTCATGTATTAGTTAAATTATGTAGGATGAAATATAGTTTTTTTGTTTAATAATTCATCAATATAATATAATTAATGATAATATAATCACATCATCCATCATATCATCATTAAAAAGATAACATAATAGTGATCTAACTAAAATTGATGTTAATATCACATAGGGTATAATGAAATTTATATTTTTTGGGGAAATTTGAATGTGTTTTTAACCTCATTCATCCCCTCTTAGGGTACATAAAAATAAATATATTTTTAGTTCCAACATGACGTATGTAAGTGAAGGTATTTCGTATAACTCTTTTAATCGGGTAATTGAATGTTTCATTAGTCCTGGTTCAACACATGGCATCCAATGTGCCTCCTTATATTCTTGTGGATGCTAGATAGTGGTAAATATTTATATAAAACATTATGGATACTATACTATTGGTATCATAAAATACAATAATAATAAAATGATAGATATATGGATTCATTAGATAATATCAAAGTGTGAACATGGAATTCATTTAAAAGATAACCATTAATAACATATAATATAAACATGTAACATTAAAATGGACACATGCTAAAAAGACATACAAATATCTAAATAATATACCATAGGTTATATCAATTAGAAAATAATAAAATTATATAATATAGGTACATGCATACCCTTAAAAACACAATCCTCTCTTCAACCCCATCTCATAAACTCCACTGTGTTAATTCATCTTGATATATTGTACACCCTATGACCTAAAAATGAGACATAAAGGTCTAATAATTCACCATGGAAGGGTATGAAGATAAAAAATTTTAGCGAACCACCAAAAATTACCCTTATGTATTCCATAATATCTAGTGTATATATGTATATAAATTTCCATGTGTCCATGAAATCATATCTTATCATCTTGTGCTAACAAGGTGGCCACAACAAATAACCCCACCTACTTCACCTAATACCCATAATGGATATATCATCATAATGTATACATACCATTTAGTGGAAAAGAGTTACATTTATAATTGATCTATCTAGTCACTTAATATAAGGAAAAATATGAGTAAGTCATAAATCTTTGTGAGTATGATGTTACCAAATAACTAGGGATCATTACAGCCCTATGTGATTTTCCCAAAACATTATATAAACAAGAAATCCAATGGTTTAACACCACACCACTATTTCCAATACCCTATGCCTCCCCTACTCAATAAATCATCTATGTAGTCTAGGTAACATATATAAAATTCATCTGGGAAATGCAAAACACATATGAACCTATATTATAAAGAAACAGTGGATTATTTCACTCATTTGTAATGTCTAAAAAACATGGAGATTTAATATATGGTCTATATAAATCAACACCTATATACCAAATAATCTAGTATAGTGCCATATTGTTAATTACATAAAAATATTTCAGATAAAAAAATAATGAATGGATGATATATACCATATCATATAACCCAACTAGAAAAAAAATATACACATAGTACTCCACTATTGGATGATGTCAAAAACAACCAAGGAAAATCCATATTTTCCCAAAATTAATATACAAAATTAATAAAATAAAAGAACTAAAACATAAACCTTGATCATCCTAAATCCCTTACTCCTTAATGAATCTACCACTGCACCACAATGATCATACAAGATAATATCAAATAGTTTTATCCTTCCCTGGAACTGTGCTATATTATGAAGCAATATAAATCCAAATCTTTTATTATCCCATATATATCCTCTTAAAAGAGATAACCTTGACTAATAAATCACTCATATTATATAACAGTGTTATATAATCTCATAAATAACCCTCATAAAGACCTATCTAATGGAATTATAGGTCTATATACTAACTATGTATATATAATTACAAACCTATTATAAAAATATCTATGTATAAGAAATACCATGCATCTAATTTTCTTATTGTTTTTTCCACCAAGAACTTCAAGGTTAAGTAGTCACACCCTTGATACACTCTAATCTACCAAATAAAATAAACACCATATTCCAAAAATGAAAAACATGGTCCCGTAATTTAATTTCCAATACTATATACAATTTAAATGTGGTTTTAATATCCAAATGACCTTATCATATCCCTATACCAACACTAACCCATGGTTAAACATCAATTAGAACCCCTACATAGAAAATAAATCATTTTTAAGTCCATTTACCAACAATCTAAGTGTCATATTAATCCATTCCCAATTTAGTACACAAACGAAGACTACTTCATGGATTTTTTAGTGTAACTAGAGGTCATTCCGATTAGTGGAATAATTTTTTTTCATCTCTAAAATCAACATAATTTTCATGGAATACCCACTCCACTCTTAAATGGATATATAATATATCAATTCCCCATTTTGAGCTCAATTGTTCCTTACATAGATTTTCCAATCCCAAACCCCTTGTGTATATAAAAGAAATTGAAAAACATACACATAAATACATTAAAATAACAATCTTATTAACTACATCATTCATATAAGAATAAACTCATTGGATATTCTATCTTGGTTTTTCTACATTTCCCAAATCCAAATATTTGAAAAAATAGACTATAAAATGATTCTTATTCTTGAATAGATGGGAGAAAAAAATAGTGAGAAATATAATTCTTCTTAACATATTATTACTTAGAGGAAACTTCATTTTGAGAAGGTGTATCCTTATGATTAGGGATGATGCATTGGGATATTATAAAGTCAATAGTGTGGAAAGGAGAAATGTAAATGAGGGGTGGGGGATGGGGGTATGGGTCATATGGATCCTTGGGAGAGAGCTATGTTTCAAAACAAATTAATTAATCAAATTAAAATTTTAATAAGATACTATAGGAGGCCATTAGGTACCCAATTACAACCTAGGGGTTCCCTTTCCATAATATTATACACTTGGTACCAAGTATAACCCTTGAGAGTACTTGATACACTCTTCTACATTAATGATATAGACTCTAAAACCCCTATGACCTTCAACCGACACATCACAATTCCACCAAAACACCTAAAAATGCATAAAAATCATGTAGAGTTATCAAAGTTAGAATCATATCAATATTAATCTCAATTCCCAAAACATCCAGGTCTAAAATTATAGACAATTCATAACTACATATATCTTACACATCCTCTATTGATACAGGCTGTTAAAAACTCCCAATCATATGGATTCATGTCACTCTGAAGATTCTATGAAGATCATTAACTTCTGAATTCATTAATTGGAATCTAATGCCTCAAATTATTTCCAATTCTAGGTTGGTTATAAATCAATTAATCATATTCCGGTATATCCAAGTTAGATTTTTCACCCAAAACTTCAGATATAACCATAAATAAAAACCTATTATCATTAAAATGATGTTTTTGATATAACTAAAACTTCCTTATAATAAATTGAGTATAAAAATGATTTTCCAGTTTTCCTACACATGGATTTTCTATGAATCAACAGTAGATGACCGCAATATCAACTCCTTGACTCAATCGAGATTCCCTAACCTAATGACATCATGAAATACTCTAGATCCACATATCCTAATAAATAAATAAGATTCCTCTTTAGTCACTAAATTCACTACCCATTCATACTATGATAGAAAAATATTATAATTTTTTGTTTCATCATAACCCAATATGACTCATCTTATCTCTATTAAATAACATAGACTATGTTTTTAAGAACCCATCTATAATCAACACTTCCTCAGACCAAGATATCAACCTCCATTATACTAACTCGAAGTTCATGTTTCACATGATCAATAAGATGACATTAAGAATAGTATTTTCCATACCATTATTCAATTAATTCTCATACACCCAATGCCCCATGCCCCACGTGGATAAATATTTCTCAGCTAAGCCTAAGGCATATTGAGATACTTTTTACCCAAGAACCCCCCATCTTTCAAAGGAATCCTTTCATCTAATATAATAAAAAAGTATTAAAATGATATATAAAAGGAAATGTAATATAAAAATGACATGATTGATAAATACATGCCTCAAAAGGATGATACCACAAGCCTTATAACATTGTCTACTTATCATGCTTACAATATATTTACGAATATTCTATATTTCACAAATATGAAACTTATTTTTTTTTTATATTTTGAGATCACATATCCTTACCTATTTCACTAAAAATAATCTATAATGTGTTTTATTTTTTAACTATATAATTTAAATTTTTTTGGCTAACCCCATCCTTATTTCCCCAATGCTTGTTAGAAAAGCCCAATTGTTTCTTACTTTTATCCAACGCTGTAAATTTTCATAAGGAAAGGAAGTCTCAGCCTCAAGTAACAAGTCTTAATTCATAACCATTTCATTAGATCCCAAGTATATGGAAATATTTCATACAAATAATGATTACTTAAGAACCTTCACAGAATATTTTTCCTTTTTAAACTCATTCATTTTTAAGGATGACCTAAAATGGAACATACATTTAACATCTAAGTCATAATCCATGAATGTCATCCAATATAGTTTCATTCTTATAAACATACAAAACCACCCCTAATGCAATAAATCTGGAAAAAAATTCTTAAAAAAGAGGGAATGAATTTCATTCCATAATATATCCTCATTCATTTGTTTAAGATCAATATCATTCAAACATTTAGATGTTTCACCTCTAAATTTAGATAGTACAAGCTACTCCCATATATCTTTTGAAGTTTAAATCCTTTGATATAAGAACTAAACATTCTCTAACCAATTCATAGAATTATAAGATCCTAATTAAAAACTAAAATCTAGATACAACTATTATTCAAACTCATAGAAAAATTTGACAACCATTACTTATACATCTATAAGGCCATATTTAAAGATTCAATATACATACAATAGAAATTCCATGAAGGGAACATCCACTAGAGTTTCATCTCTATGATAAATATCTCTTTTATCCAGTTGATTATCTAATACTGAATTTTAACATGAAAACAAAATGAAATAACACCATTTTAAATTAAACTACATCCATCAGAGTTCTTCTATATCTACATAATAACTAGAATTTAAAAACCCTAGCTTGTAATATTCCCAAATAATAATGAAATATCCTTTAGTTCACACTTATTAAGAGTATTTGGTTTCCATGAACTATACAATTCAATGGTTTCCAATTATTAATAAAATTTGTAGTTTCCTACACTAAGAGTAATAACCAATACTCACTCACTTTCCTCTACAGTATCTAAGAACCATCAATCCAAATAACTAAAAACATCCTGAAAAAAATTCCTAATTGGAAAAATGATCAAATTATCCAACTGATATATTGGAATATATAATATTCATGGATAAATTACCATTACAAAAAAATATCACCACTTATATCAAACCACCCAATGGTATCAAATTAAAAGAACTACCCTAGATAATGATAATCCATGATCCAATTTATAAGGTCCTTAACAACCAAACCTACGAACAATATATATTCCATATATTCATAACTATAAAAAAATAATTTCAATTAATTAAATGTAAAAAATATAATTAGTTATTTCGAATAATATATGAACCACCAACAAGTTATTCAGGATGACACTGGATTAATTATTGATGATGTTTTAGCTAACCAAAACCTCTATTCAAAATGTTTGGAAAATATTTCTTTTTTATTAAAACATTTATTTCTTATAAAAATTTTATTTTCTATTTTTTCCAAAGAAATTTTCCTTTTTAATAAACATTTCTCCGTCTTAAATAGTCCATTACATGTCATATACTCTTACAGGCCAGAAATTCCATATGAACACACCCACACTTTCCAACCTAAGCCAACAGTAAAATAATAAACAAAAATATCATTTGTAAAATATCATAATTGAAGTAAAATATCAATCATAAAAATAAAAATAAATAATAAAAATCTCATACCCCTAATAATTTGATCATCCAACTTTGAAGTGTCTATAATGCATAAAGCTAGTGTTCATCCCATGTTAATAACATTCCAATCCCCATACACCACATTATAAATAATATGTTAAAAAAATAAGTGCTCTGATACCATTTTATAATGCCTTGATTGAGTTGACCACCATTCAGCCTAAGTGTGGGTCACCATGTGACATCAGGTATGACTCCCCATATACCAAAGTGAACTAGATTGTGATAAGAGTTTACATATATCATTAGGGTTACTATACTCTTTGTATCATAATATAAATAAACAAAAAAACAAGGATATAATTGATGATGTGGAAGGGTAAATGAGTATTTTCAACTACAATATAACTATCAATAGCATATAACATCAAAAATATACATTAAAATGGTCTCTTTTAGAACATATATACATACATTAAAACAACCCCCATTTATTTTATTAGTTATAAAATAAAAACACGATGTCATATGTGTCTATAAATAGCTAAACATACAGAAATATCTTGATATGATAATATCCTAAAAACTATTAAGATCCTCTAGCTAGATCTCATATACAACCATTGACCTAGAAATTCTACATAATTATTTTAGTGTGGGACAAATTTACTATCAAAGGTGAAAAATTAAATTTAAATATGGATCCACGAATGGATACTTTTAGATATTCCATAGTATTAAATTTATAAATGTTCATAATATAAATAAAACAATAATAAATATCCTACATGAAATGAATTTAGGTCAATGTGTGATAATTTTTCCACTATAACACCTGACCATAATATTTTTAACTGATCGACCATTGTAATATGGGAATACTGATAACTGGATATGAGTTACATAAGCGATTAGTATATTATGTCACATAAGATAAAAAATTCATTAGAGTAAGGCATACCACTTTTTCAAACTCGCATAAATGATCAACTAGCTATCATCTCCCTCTACTATGATATCCCCAAAATTAGAGATAAATATACCCTTAGGTGGTTTAACAGCAAATAATGATTCATAGGGCCCAATGAAACCATAATGGTGAAACGGTTTTCTAGTGAATTATTGGGTTCATGACATAGGTTTCACCGCCATCCAAACATCATGTTGTGACCATAATATGTCACAGTTCCAAACTGAATACTGAGTCTCACATGGGTTGGGGGGGGGGGGGTTATGTGATAATATAAATATAATATGGTAATTATCCCTCTGTAAAATTCATTTTAAAGAAATGTGTCAATGAGCTAGAGTGGAAAACATCATGTATAATTGGATTTCAAGAAAAATATCTTGTATTAGAGAATAGAGTTCAGGTTCGAAACACATGAGTAAAGATAAGGTGAAGATTATTAGAAACATAGAAGTATACCACACCATTAGGTTGATAAAATGTGCTTAACCCCACTCTTATAATCACACAATGACCCTACGTGGTCATGTGGTGATGCTGATTATTGAGTGTCACATAGGTTAAACAAAATTTCCATCTACACAAATAAATATAATATGAGACTTCTTCCCCCCTAAATGAGGCCTTTGAAATCCATGAAATAGTGAACCATGAAGGATAATATAATGTATGTAGGGGTGTTAGGACCTATATAAATTTTTATTACTAAATATTATAATATTGGATTTGTTGAAAATTGGGATTCATTTAAAGTAGTTTTAAGAGTGTAAAAGATTTGCTGTTGCTTTGGAATTACTGGAAATATCCTCTTGAGATTTATGTTGTTTTATAAACAAATCATTCCATGTAGAAAAGGTTCATTTTGTGACTAATGTTTCTGAAAAAATTAAAAAAAATTTAACCAAAAATTGAATACATTAAGTTTTTGGAAGCTAAAATAATTGAAAATTCCTAAACATAATATTTTATCTCTGCTATATGATAAATTATCGCATTATGGAAAGGTTTTCCATGATATAAATTAATGTTATGTATGGGGGTTCCTATATTGTACATAAGGATTATTTATAAAATTAAAGTGTTATTAAAATTTTGAATTTAAAGCATTTAAATCTAAGAAACAACATATCGACCATTTTATGAGGTGACTATAATTAATTTTAGTGGTTATATCAATATGAATATTCCCAAATTATGGAAGAGAGTAAAACTCAATTTTTTTTGGAGATAAAGAATATCATTAATTGAACCACACCATAATAAAAATGTTACACTATTATTAAAGGTCTCATATCATGATTTTTAGGCTGTGAAGAAAGTAGCTGGGTGTTGAAAGTTAAGACGCGATCTACTTAAGAGAATCAATCAATATCATAATATAAATAAAACTATCGTTCCATTATGTTTCTGGAAATTGAAGTGGACAACTAATTAATGGACAAAATTTCAAAACTTTTAGGGAAGTTAACACCCTTTAATTACTAAAATATAGAGAATTTATGCACAAGGACATAATAAAGTAGATAAATATGCAGCAGAGGAAGCTAAAAGTTGATTGTAGTCTGAAATTTTAATTTTAATTTCAAAATTACCCACATATAATAGAATATTCTATATAAATAACGATATAGAGAAAGGGATATATAATATCAAGAAGAAGTATTGTAGAGGCAATATATTGTGGTTTTTATTTAATATCTTGAAATAAGAAGAGGAGTATGATCAGATTGAATTTTATTGAAGATCAGGCTTCGAAGTAAATAATTGTTGTGCATATCAGGGAAGATCCGGAAAAGAAGGGAATTTAATTATGGATATATCCCATTAATGTTTTATGTTACATCATTTATTATTTTCTTTATGAATTTTACCAACGTATCGATATTATATTTTGAGTAACCCTCTTAAAAATAAATGAGCTAACAATAGAAATAGTTTACAGAACTCGAATGAGTAGTGATATTGGTATAAAAATAATAATCACAGAATAGTGAAGTTTCAATTATTTAGAATATGAACTTATTGTTTACATGTTCTTCTTGTAAAAAGTACAATTCTATTTAACCAAGTAAGATACTTGTGTCCATGATTGTTTATTCTTTTGGGGTTGTTTATCTGGTCTTTCTTATTTTGGGAGGAAGCCCATGGGCCTTCTACATTATCATATGTTCCCGTGAACTTGCATGAACTTTAATATAAGGTGGTTGGTAATGGATTTTTCACGAATACTCGGAGAATATATCCAAGATAACCTTAGGGGAGATGACGAATTTTGTAAGAACATGGACATTAGGTGGCTGGACGACCCTCAGTTCAGATTCCCATGTAGGGAGGAAACTCTTTAAAGTATGATGACCTTCCAATAGGACTTATGTTCACATATATAGGCTTGAAGTTCAATGATATTTATGTAATAGAGGGAGACCAGTTCACCAAAGAGCAATGGAAATGGTTAGATAGCTGAACCAACTAGGCTAATGATCTAGGTAGGGGTAATCCACTTTTAGGGTGTATAGGTGGATGCCATGATGGTGAGAAGATCAAAAAGTGATTTTGGATTACTGTAGTAGAGGAATCTAGTCCTTTAATGGAGAATGTGTCAATGTTAAGTATGTGGTGATAAAAATATGGGGTTTATATTGGTTATAGTGGTGGTGGGTGGCGGTGTGTGATTGATGGATAAAGAAACACAAGGTCGGTGTAGGTATGGCTGGTCAGTCTCTAGAAGATCCATCATGTATGTGAAAATTATGGCTAATAATTGAACACAGTGTAGTGAAAATGCATCACACATGTAATTTGAAAGAGTGGACTAGATGAAGTGAAACAAAAAATAAAATCAAATCTGGGTCTTAGATAAATTATTTGGGGATTTAGAGACACATTAGAAAAATGAGTTTATAATACACTTATACAAGGTATTTGGGGATGTATGAGGGGGGATTGAAAAATTAAACTTAAAATTGGGTCTATTGATCATGAAATGTAGTGGTTTATTTGGTGGTGGAACAATACCTATGGGAGTGGGGGATCTAACCAAGATGGTCCTTTGGTCGGTGGGAACATCTTATACGTTATTACCCTCTAAATAATAGTAATATTATTCTATATTTGAGTATTCTTTAGTGTGATCGATACGAAAAATTAAAGGGGTATTTTTCATCACTGTACATGAGATAAGATTAAATTCCAATGCTAGGAAAAGATCCCGTTAAACATGAAAAAAGAACAAATTTCTAATCACCATAATTTATCACATATTTTATGGGGTGTAATGAAATTTTATGTTAAAAAAACCCATATGCTTAAAAATAATCACATATTCAGGTTAAGCAATAAGAAAATAATTTTGGAAATGTATAACACACCCAAACATGTATAGGTGAGCATTTGGGGTTCACCTCACTCATCTAATAACTAAAAAAATTTGTATGACCGTGTATTTAGTTGGTGTACCTCAACTCTCTAATTCCTTTTAATATATGTCACTGTATCATCAATATCTTAATATAACTAGACATGAAAAAACAAAATATGCATGTAAGGAATGTATTATATCCTTGATATGATTGAGAAACGAATGTTTCCACCTTGTACAATTCAAGAGAGGGATACCATAAAAAAAAGGAATAGCCCATCCTAAAACAAAACTGCTATATATATCCAATAAAAAATAATAATTTTCTTAACCATACCCCCATACATTCCAAAAGACCTTAGGACATTATCAATCTACATCCATGACAAAAAAATCATACAAAGACTATATCAAATAGTTCTACCCATATCTTTCAATATTATTAGAATTGAATATAGAGAATACATAACTATAACCCCTTAAAAAAATATATCATTGTTCAACACTAACCAAAACATTTACCTAGGAACTAAACCACATTAAATCTCCCTAATAAACTCACTAAGGGTTACTATATACCATTTACAATTTATTACATAGACCAAAACATCTTTTAGGACCATTGAGTGAAACTAGAGGTTGTTCGAATAGATTTCATAGTCAACCAGATTTTTTAAATTCCCAAGACTATGTGATGAATAATCCTACCACTAATAGAAGTCTTTCCCCTAGCCTAATTAACTGCTTAGAGGTGATCCAGTCCCTATAAATAGTTTTTAGACCTGAATCCCATTTTTATACACATAAAAAATGTATACATACATATAATTGGTATTAAATATTAATGTGACTACCTACCATGTGCTTATAAGAGTTATCTCATCTAATATAGTCTCTTGGGTCAACTCTATTAATTTGAAATTAATGATTTAGACAAATAGGCCCGAAAATGATGAATATTCTTGAATGATGGAAAGATGATGGAAACAATGAGATGGATATAATGAATTACCTTAATATTCTTGAGATAATCCAATTACTTTATATAGATAATTGATCTAACAAGAATGATAATCTAGGTGTTTAGAAATTGGATATTGAGAATGGGAGGAAGGGAGATGCATGCATTTGGGGGTCTAGGTCATGTAGTATATGGGAATGTAATTATGTTTTAAAATCAATAAATTATTATATTATAATTAAAATAATTATTCAAGAGGCCACAACATACTTTATGAATGACCATCAGGTACCCTTTGTCAACCTAGGGGTTCCATGGCCTCTGCTTTCCAAACTGGGTACCCGGTGCGGCCTAACCCATTTCTATATACAGTCTTTTGCATTAGTGTAGTAGACTCTAAAACCACTAATACATTTAATTAATGCTTATAAATTTCAGTAAATACCTAAACATATGTAAAAAACACGTTCCTAATGAAACCCCTCCCCAAGAATTTCAATTTGGAGCTCAAATTTAAAAACACCATCGATCTAATTTCATGAAATTTTAGAATTACGACAAGTTTTTCTAACCCATAATGAATAATGTCATTACACTTCTACTATAAATGTTCAATTCCATGTCTCATATACATATAATCCCCATTTTTTGGGGAATTATTATCCATTCCCATTTTTTATACCCACTTCATTTCATGATTCATTTTAAAACTATTATGATCATCAACATTTATTATTGTAAGGATATAATAAATATTGGTGGAATGATTTCAAGGAATTTAACTCAATTGTACAACCAACATAAATGGAATCATCTTCCTTATCGAATTTAGAATACCAATTATAAAACTTTATAGAGAAATATAGTAGGTCATATAATATGGTTTGTTTATTATATCTAATAGATGACATTGTAAATAGTATGGAAGCCTTGGGTATGAATCGAGTGTAAGGTTTGGGTGATTTCTTGGTTGATTAACATGATTTTATAGTTTGAGAAATTGAATAAATGGAAAATTTGTTATATTATATATAGTTACTGATGAATTTTATGAAAAAATTAATTTTCAAAATGTGGTTAAAGAAATTCAAGGTTATGAAATAGAACATATTATTATTATTTCAATAGAGTAGGAATTCTATAATGTAAATACAATTTTTATTGAATTGAGTTGTATTGGAAATGGTTATTCAAGTTCTATTATTGAAAATGGGAATGTATCCTATCATGTAAGAGTTAAATGTGAACATCTATTTAATTATAAACTCTTAGTTGAGGTTATACATTCTTATAAAGTTTTTATTTGATAATTTTTAGTATCAAGGCATTGAGAATAATGAAAAAATGGAAGAGGATCCATACATATTGTACTCAACTTCCATGAACTAAATTTTTGAATTAATATATTTACAAGGGGATATGGATGGTGTAATGTCCCAGACCCACCTGGTCCATTACTTTGGGAAATTATAGTGTTAGGGGCATCCTGGACACCATCAGGTAGTCAGGAGGGCATCTATGTCCGTGATAGTGCGCCACCATGGTGTCCCCTATCGGTGCCACTGATTGGCCTCCCCAATCGGTGCTATACCCAAACGGTGACACCATGTTTTTTCAGGGATCCTTCCCACAATATTTCTATAACACCTCTTTTTGAGTCTTCATGCCCTTTTAAATTGGTTTGATGTCATTTTTATTGCTAGTAAAATATGTTTTAAACCCCCAACAGTCTGGCAACCCTTGAGTTACCAAAACGTGTGGCCCGTCATACCCTTTTTCCACATTTTCTCAGCCTCCCATTTTTTTCAATTTCTCCCATGTTACATATTTTTCTCCGTTCAAGGTGAATCTATTAACTCATAGATGATAGCTCTACCATCTTTGAGGAGAATTATTAACTCTCAATTAATCCCACCATGTGAAACCACCCAGATGTGTAGTTGAGACACTATTTGACTTTTCAGTACTTCAAAATCATCTTCCTAATTTTTGGATCTGGCCTATTATTAAGTCGAGATCCTCTGTTCCAAATTCATTTTCTATTCTCTTAGTGCGCCTTGAGACTTCCTCCTAAGATGAATCAAGAGACCATCCAACTTATATGTAGAGTCCTTGGTGTTATTCATCTATAAAACACGTGTCACCAGTTCTTGGTGCGAGGAGAAAACTTTGATCCATGATCATCCATGTAGGGGTTTTTACTTTGTCTCTTTTTATTTTTCATCATGTGGGGTGGGCATGAAAATTTTCTCTCAGGATGTAGATGAAACCAACTATAATGAAGATAATAAGCAGACTATTAAAAATGAAGGGGTGGGAGAGTTTATGATGTTTCTGTGTTATGCCTTTTTTATGTTGTGAATTATATGGGCTTATATCCACTAAAAATTGTTGCTGTTGGTGGTCCTTTCTTGCACTCTAATGAAACTTTGTTTCTCTAAATAATCACGTGGTTCAATGGATGTGACATGGAAAATGGTTAATCATGTAAAATTGGTTGATTAAAATGATACCAAATGAGTAATAACCCTTGTGTGATCACACCAGTTAGCCAAAAAGAAATAAGGAACTTAATGAATGGTGTGGTTATGTATGAAAACTGACTAAAAAAGTGGCCTTTATTAACAAAAATTACTGACAGACAACATATCTGTTGATAAAAATGATTAATTCAATGATTAATTAAATTATTTTGATATTAACTATGGGTACCAACAACTATTTTTCCCAATAGATATATCTGTTTATATTAGTAGTTCAATACCAACAAATATTTTGCTAACATTTAAATCTGTTATATAATCATAATAATACCAATAATTTTTATATTGATAAATGAATCTGTTGATAATATTTATTGTTTCTAACAAAAATTTTACCATTAAATCAATTCGTTATTAATAAATTATTCAATAATATCAAATTTTTTTATCAAAACACAAATATATAGATTTTTATATTACCCATTATAAGAATATCATTTGATAATAAAAATATATAATTAATTAAAATATATATAATTTAGTAATTTTTATTGGTAATATATATATATACATACATAACACTTATGAAATATTATTTTTTATATAAATTAATAACTTACGTATTTATATATATATATAAATAAATGTATAAGAAAAAAAGGAAAAAACCCTAATGTGTGTCGAAACATCCCTTCCTCCCCCAGCCTAACCTCATTCCTTACTGCTGGAATATCCTATAGTCGAAATTCTTCGTGGACCTCCTCATAGGAATCCGATCCCACCCTCAAAGGCATCCTTGAAAAATCCCCATGTTAGAATCACCCTCCAGGAGTTTTGGGATTGGATGGCTCCTCACTCGGTTGGGGGGTGCTCTCTTCGTCACTTCATCTAGGGTTTCGCCTTTTCTATGCCAGTGGTATCCTCATGCCTTGTTGGTCCTTTACTTCCCCGATTCGGTATTTCGGTTTCCTCTTATTTGGGTTCTCCATTTTTTCCTTTCCCTTTGTAGTTATTTCTTGCTACATTTTGTTATCTCTTCGACTGCCGACGACCAGTCATCATGTTCCTTGGTTTTGACTGGTCTAGGCTATCACCTCACAATCATGAACTCTGGCGTGCCTCACTTCCCCCATCTCTATTATGATGTTTTCTTTGAGGCATATTGGTCATTCCAAGCTCCCCATTGTGAATATGTTCAGCCACTTGTATTTATTATAAATTTCCTCCTACCCTTTAAGGGTGTTAGATCTTCTTCGCTATCAAAGGGTGTTTGGATCTGACTCTTTATGAATGCTTTGGTTTTATATAGGATGGATTTTTTGTGTTAGATTCTAGATATCTATAATGGTGGGTGGTAGGTTGGCTTGGTGTTTTGGAAGCGATAGAGGTGTGTTCATTAGTGTCTTAGTCTTGCCTTATTTTTTTTTCGCTGGTCTCGAGCTCACATTATATTCCTCTATCACTAGTTTTGGGTTTACTATTTATTATCTCTGGTCGAGATTTCTCATCTAACATTAGGTATCTCACCACCTTGTCCTTGGTCACTACCATTTTCTTGGTTAGTCAGTTATTATCATCTCTATTATTTCATTTCATGGAGTTGTTAATGCTTGAGTTCTTGTTTTAGTATTGTAATTGTGATAATGTTGATTTTATTTTATTACTCAAATTATTTTTTTGACCATTGAAACATGGTTTAGATAATTTCATATTGTGTATTTAATCATAAATATTTTTTATATTTTTGTGAATATTGTCATGAATTAAAAATTATGTGTTCAATTTTGGTTTTGAAACTATGAATCTATCATTCAAGTTTATGTTATTTGATACGAAAAATAAATTATAATTTTATTCTAGTATTCTCTGGTTATTTTTCAACTTATATGGAATGAAATATGTTATAAAATTTGTTTACTTATTAATTATTTTCTTAATTTTAAAATAATCATGACAAATTATTTAAATATTCTATATTTTTGGGATTTATCGAATAACTACTATAATCATTATCTTGGAAATTGAGTGATGACTTGAATAGATTAAGGGTGATTGATTATGTTGGCTATTTTATTAATTGTATTTTGGTTTCATCTAGTTTCTTAGAGATTTTCCATCATGTTTTTTTGGTTCACATTTATTTTTTGTGTTCTTTATGGTCACTAATCATTTCTAGGTTGAAGGTTTGATTGCAAAAATTGTGATCATTATTCGTGAGACTGGTATTTTGGATATAAAATGATTTTTTATGGTCACCCTTTTCATTTATGGATTTTTTTGAACAATAGAAGACATTCCATTTATTAAATTTCCAAATTTTCACCTGTTAGATGAGTTTGTGTTTTTATGGTTTGTAACAGGTTGGGTTTGCGTGGGTTTACTTAATCTATTTTTGCGTTGATGGTTCATTTGAAGGTTTTTCATGTGTACTTTGGTCTGGATTTCATGGATGGTTTTTAGTGGTATGATGAAGTGTTCGTGATGGGTCCCCAGCACTAGATTCATAGTTTTTATTCAAGTGTGGGTGGTGTTATTGGTATGAAAGTTATTTAGAGTTTTCATTAATGTTGCGTTTGTTGCTGAGGTGTAGTGTGGAAAAAAGTGGATTGGATTCTAAATCCTTGTGATAATAGAGGAAAATAAAGGGAGTGTAGTATGTTTTTAATTAAGGATTTGGGCGTTTGATCATTTTTATAGTAGGTAATCCTGAGACAAATATGAACTTTTTCTATGCTTTGGGTCTCCAGGCGATGGGAGTATTTTTTTGGTCCAAGATTTCATTTGGATACACCATTGAACCCATTTTTTTCATGGTATTGTTGTCTTTTTCCATCTTTTACTTTCCCCGGTAAAGTCAACAGGGTTTGTAGGATTCACCTTTATTTTATCTTATTTCTTTTATTGACTAATCTTGAAGATACCCGACTCTATGTACCATCTCATCATCTTGGATGTTTTCGGTCTCGTTTTTGATCTATTAAGAGAGGTGTGAGGGGAGTTTTTTGGAATATTGATTGTATTTTTTTAACTCTTTCTCTCAATTTTTTTGTAATTTATTTCTAATATATAGCTATGCAGATAGATGATGGAGTGTTTGATAGCCTTATGACAATAAGGATGGATGGAAGATACCGGAGTTCTAGTGTATTGTACTTGGGGGGGGGGGGTTCAATGATTCTATCTTAGTTTCATGGTGTCTCAGAATTGAAAAGTTTCATGTTCTAGTTCCCTAAACTTAGTGATTTTGTTCTTTGTGGGTGTCTTTTAGTGATTCTATCACAGTGTCATAGTGGCCCATAATTTGAAAGTTTTAATATCCAGTTCACTGCACTCATCTTGATTAGCATTGCATTCTTTATGTATAGCCTATTTTTGTTATCTTTCACCTGGTTTTTAATAGATTTTTCTTTGTGAAAAATAATTGACATTTTAAATATTGTTTCTCTCTTCAAAGAATCAGTATTGAAAAACTTACAAAAATGTACGTATTCTATCACACAAGAACCTACAATTTAAATAAAATAAAATTGAATTTTGGTTAAATGCTGATATCCCATTCGTATATTGATGTTTTCAGTTTCAAGTGTGAAGGTAATGTTTTTGGGAGCATGAGAGAAATAGATTTCCTTTGTGAATCACTACCGTGATAGTTGTTGTTGGAAGATCATGGATGGATGTAAGAGGACTATGAGATGCATCTTGGGTTTCTATTTTTTTAAGAGGCTATGCTTCCGTTTCGAATGTACATCTTGAAGTACTGCTTGAGTTTCTATTTTTTCTTTTATATGTTATTTTGATTATAAATTTTGTATGTAATTCCTTTCTATATAATTATTACTAATTTAGGTTGATATTGGAAGACCATGTTGGGATTATAAATGAGTATGACAAGCATCATGAGCCTTCCAGCATGGTGGTGGATAAGGATGTGCATGACAGTATACCAAAACCTCCTCTATCTCCAATCAATGTTAGAATTTATTTTATATGGAACTGGTCACTGGAGATCAAGGTGACTAAGTGGCATGAATGGGGCACTGGCATGGTTGGGGTACTAGAGCCAGAGTTTTATGGGTTGCTGTCATGGTTGGGGCGCTAGAGATGGAGTTGAATAGATGGCTTGGATGGGGAGCTGGAGCAGGAGTTGACTAGATGGCATGGATGGGACACATGGTGGGGGTGGACTGGGGATCTAGAATGGGGGGATTGGGGGATCTAGTGTTTTGTATAAAATATTTCAGTATTAATATTATTAATTTTCATTCTAAGTTTGAAAATGTTTTAAAGTCATCTTATATATATTATATATGATAAAATAATAAATTTAATATGAAATTTTAGTAGCAATAAAAATTTATAATTTTTATTCAAATGTAAATGATAAATAAATAAATATTATATATTGGAAGTATTATTACCAGAAGATAAAATTTTCACTGTAATATGTGGCTAAACACTTTTACCAACATTTATATTATCTGTTCGTATAATTATAATTGCAATAGAACTATTTTATCTATCGCAAAAAAATTTAGCGATAGAGTTTTTACCAACATTTTAGTGATAGGGACATATATGTTGTTAAAATGTTTGACCAACAGAAAATTTTCTTTTACCAACAGATATATTCCTATTGGAAAAAGTGAAATATTTTGTAGTGACTCCCTTTCTCTATTTTGGTAATATGAATTATTGTTTTATTTTATTCCTTGTGGGGTGATGTATAGGGGGATGGAAATTTTCTCATTGAGAATTTTTTGGTTTGTGAATCTAAGTCTGTATGGAGCCAGTATGTTGGGGCTTGGGTTGTTTCTTATAATTTGAGGGATCTCACATATTCCTTTTTATGTTGTTACTTTTGAGCGAACCTAGAGGAAATTCGTAAACCTTAACTTGACTATTTTCTTCAGTTGTTGTTTTGGATTTGGTTATTGCTGCTAGTTTCCTAGTAGTGATGGAATATTTTAAATGGAATTACTTGAACATGATAACAAGAAATTGTACAATGGGGAATTGTTTTGTTGAAATGGTTTGTGCTCCAAATATGATTGTTGTGATTTTTTTCATGTAGGGATAGCAACAAGAGTGGTTGTGTATGGGATGGTAGTCTGTTTCAGAACCCTTTGGTTGGGATTAGTGTTTTATTACCTATATGTATAATATTTTTTTCTAGTATTTCTTATACGCACCCCACCCATGTTGATCACTTCATTTCAAACACCCCATCTCATGGGGGAGGGTGTTTTCCCCAAAATTTTTATGGGTGGATAGTTATTAGATCCATTCTTCTCCCTCTCCCAGGTAGCCCAAGATTATTCAGGCAGGCTGTGATGACCTAAGGTTTATTATGGACTAAGACTCATCTGGATGGGTGTGTTGTGGTTGTTGTCCAAGGTGTCTACGAGTAGGTTTGTTTCTGATGTGTCTTCGGGATGAGGCGTAGGTGTCTTTGGGTGTGGCAGTGGTGGTTCTGGACCAGGTGTCTTCAGGCATGGGAGTGGTTGTTTTGGAACAGGTGTCTATGGGCATGGTTATTTATGGCTATAGCGGGCCAGGTGTCTTCAGGAAAGATGTGTGGTTGTGGTGGCCCCTAAGGCTTTGGTTGGGGCAATAGTGGGACTACAGTGAAACCATTGGGGGAGGTCTGATGCGTAGGATGACCTAAATAAGATGTGTGAAGGCATTGTGGGTACCTAAATATCAATGTGCTATTACTATTAAATTACCTGACTTAGGTTATTTGGGGAGTTTCTCTTGGTGAGGCTGGGTCGATAGTTTCCCTGATAGGTATTTTGGTTATCTCTATTTCTCATAGGGAATTAGAGTGCCTCCCCACTTATGATAAAGATCTTTTGGTTTTCCCTATTACGTATACATGTATACTGAACCTAGGTATATAAAACTTCTTTTAGGTTTCCCAGAGAAATTTGAGGACCGTGCTGGACCTTACTATCTTGGGCATCAGGATCATCGTCCTTGCAACTTTTCATTCTTTTGGTACATTAATTTGGAGTTTTATTGTACTTGTAACTCTTTATTTTGAACATGCATAAGGAAAAAGGGTTTTTTTGTTCTACTTTTACTTCATGTGTTTGGATTTGTTTGGGATTTACCATCTTATCTCTCGATAATGTTATATGAAATGGGTAATACCTTCCATTTACGTGAAATTCTATACCATTGGTTCTAGTTTCCACTTTGGGGCCTTTTTGAGGTCAGACTCATGGGTCATTATCTCTTCTTCAACTTGAAGAAGGAAAGATTGTGCAGTTTTCTGTCCCTTCGCTCATCATGGTGAATGTGGGTCATGACAGAATGGTATCAGAGCTGATGGTTGAGATATAGGGTGGAGTTTGGGGTTAGGAACAGTGATGATTACATGGGACAATAGGGAAACCATTCTAGGAGATCTTGGTGTGTGAAATATTTTATGGAAGACTGGTGAGGAAACATGATTTTAGGGCCCCCGTGATCCGATGCAAGGACTCTGGACCTACCGAACGACCAAGTGAGGATACACTGATTGCAGGGTAGAGACCATAGGAAAGGTAAATGCATCATAATGACTTGTGTTCTTGTGCATATTGGGTGTTTGGGGGGGGATTTAAGATAAATAAAAATTTTAGGAAATATTTAAAGGGAATTATCCACACTACTCGAGCTTAGGATTTCTTTATTTACCTTGCAGCTATGGCACCCGGACGACGTCCATGAGTAGTGCGGGTGATCGAGGCCCAACAAGATGATTTGGTTGATCAGCAGTGGGATGATTGAGAGGAAGAGGACAACCTGTGGAAGAAGGTACTTCATGCCTTTCATCAGCATACCCTCGGGAGGTATGAGGGTAGTGTCTTAGACATGGAAACAGAGAGATGGATCTAGGAGTTAGGGATAGATTTTATCATGATCCTGGCACTGGAAGAGTACTGGGTTCTTCTGGCCATGATCTCGATAAGGGGAGTAGCACGTTAGTGGTGGAAAATCTATCTCGGGGAGGATAATGAAGCCAAGGTTTTTTGGATTGAGTTCGATAAGGAGTTCTATGTGGAATTCCTTTCTTCTACGATGAAGGCCAGATAGAAGAAAGAGATACTCTCCCTCCAGCAATGGAGAATGGAAATAAGGGAGTTTGGGATCAAGTTGAAGGATCTTCTTCATTTCTATCCATAAATATTACTGTACGAGTATTCATAGTCAAGACTCTTAGTGGAGGAACTACAACCTTGTCTTCAGTATGAAGTTACTCCCTTCACTCTACCAATGTACTTGGAGGTTAAGAAGAAGGCCGAAGTGGTAGAAATGATGAACATGCTGGGAGGTGTGCCACTTGAGGGGAGACAGTTGAGCCTGTCAAAGGGTAATACCATCACCAGTATGCCTTAAGCATCAGGGCCTTCCACGTTCCAACTGATGGGGAGCATGCCACAATAGTTGCAGTTCCAGTCTCCTGGTTGTCGCGCTTTCTGCATGAGCCTAGGACCGAGGTGTTTTATCTATGACAACCATGGGAACCTTCAGAATCAGGGACCAGACCACGTGATGTATATTGGGAATGGGAAGGTGCAGCACCCACCTCAAAATTAGTAGTTTCTAGCTAGACCTTTTCAGTAGAAGCAACAAGGGCAGCGAGCTCCCGCTCCACCAAGGGTGGACATCGCTGGAGGAGGCTGACCTCCAGGCACTCCTCCGAGACATCGACCAGGGAAGGGTTGTGGAGGTGGGTGATTGACAGGGGGAAAATGAGTTGTTAATGAATAGTGAAAATAGTAGAGGTTGAAATTCCAGTAGGGCCATAGGTCGTTCGAGGTACGATCAATTGGTTTAGTGCTCTTGAATGTTCCTTATTTGATTCAGGAGCTTCACAATCTTTTGTTGCACCCAGTCCATCCCATGTCCTGGGTCTATACATAGAGAGAATCTCTATGAACCTGGTACTGAACACACTAGTTGGAGTTCATACCATGCTGTTTGATTTTTTTAAAGGACGTATGCGGATATTGGGGCCACATTAGTCCAACATGGATATATTTTTGCGGCAAATGCATCCGTACAATGTCATAATGGGCATCGAATGGTTGTTTTCTATGAATTATTTTATCGACTACTTCTTGAGAAGAGTATTGTTCTTAGATATGGGCAGCCAACATGTAGATTTCATTGGAGACCGGGGTTTCTAGGAGTGTAGGGGATGAGTGGAGCCCCTTATTTTTTTGTTAGCCAAGATATCAGTGGAGTCAGCAGACTCTAAGATGGTGGATGTTCTGGGGATTGTTTGTGAGTTCCTAGTCGTCTTCCCCAAATAAGTTTTGATTATACCCTCTCGACGTGATATTGGGTTCAGGATTGACCTACAACCTGATACTCATCCAATTTTGATGAATCCCTATCTAATTGAAGCTTAGGAGTTGTGGTAGTTGCAAATTCAGGTTGATGACCGAATGAAGAAGGGTTTTATCCAACCAAGCACATCACCATGGGGTACTCCAGACTTGTTCAAAAAGAAGGAATATGGTGGTCTTAGGATCTTCATAGACTACCAAAGAATGAATCAGGTTACGGAAAATAACTATAACCCCTCCCAAGGATTGACAACCTTTTTGACCAATTGAAGGGGGACGGTTGGTTTTCTAATATTGAACTGCAATTAGGATAACACCAGTTGAGGGTGAAGGAGGGTTACATCTAGAAGAGTGCCTTCAAGTGAAGATATGGGAACTTTGAGTTCATGGTCATGTCGTTCGGCATTATGAACTCACCAGCTGTGTTCATGGGACACATGAAATATATTTTCTGTGAGTATCTGGACCTGTTTTTGGTCATGTTCATTGACGACATCCTGTTCTACACAACGTTAGAGGAGGATCATGTTGAGTATATAGGGACAATTATATAGGTCCTCTCACACCACCATCTCTATAGGAAGTTGGCCAATTGCTTAAACTCGACACGATAGGTGCACTTCCATTGGACACATGGTGTCCCAATAAGGAATAGGAGTGGACTTGTCAATGGTCTAGGTGGTTGTTTTTTAGGAAGAACGCAATAATGTGGCAGAGACTTGTAGTTTCCTGGGACTCGAAGGTTACTACCAAAGGTTCATACCCGACTTCTCTCGAGTTGCAGTGCCTTTGATAGCTTTGACCAGAAAAGATCAAACCTTTGTATGGAGTGAGAAGTACCAGAAAACATTCAGTTATCTGAAAGGGAAGTAGGTTAATGCCCCAGTGCTGAGGTTTCCATAGGAAGGGGTAATGTCTGAATTATCATGTGATGCTTTTGGTGTAGGCTTGGGGTGTGTAATGATGCAGTAGTGGGGAGTGATTTCTTATGGGTCTAGGAAGTTACATCCTCAAAAATGTAACCATTTCACCCACAACCTAGAGCTTGCAGCAATTGTGTTCATACTGAATCAATGGAGGAATTTACTCATTGGGGAACACTTCATGGTATTCACAGATCACAAGAGCTTGAGGTATGTCTTCTCCCAGCAAGACCTGAACTTGCGGAAGTGGAGGTGGATGGAGTTTCTTCAGGACTACAACTTCAAGATCCCCTACATCTTAGGAAAGGGGAATGTGGTGGAAGATGCCTTGAGTAGGAAGTCACAAAAGGATGTGGTTCGAGAGTCAGTAGATGCCTGGAAGGAAATAGAGGAGTTGGCTGCTTTACATCTGGGAAATGAGTGTGGAAGAAGTAGGAGGCTGTCTATTTTAGATGAAAGTACATTGTACCTTGGTATGGAAGGTGGAGTAGTCTCAATGGGGAGAAAAAGTGGCTGAAGTGATGTGTGTTCGTGTTAGGCAGGGTGATGCTCTGGAAGGATGGTCAGAGGATAGTCAGAATTAGATGTGTTCCATGGAAAGATGTTTGTCCTATTTGCGATGCACGTGGGAGTTCTTGGTGAGTTCCATAACTCACCACTCAGGGTACACCCAAGAGTTTCAAAGAATTATCAAGGTTTTAGAGGTCAGTTTTGGAGGACTAGAGTTAAGTGGGTAGTGGTGACATTCATGGAAAAGTGCCTCGTGTGTTAGCAGGTGAAGAATGAAAAATGTCTTCCCAACAGTCTGTTGCAACCCATAGATGTTCTTGGGTGGAAGTGGGATGATGTCTTGATGTATTTATTCATAGGACTACCTAGGGATGGGGGATGCTATAATTCTATCTGGGTAGTGGTGGAATGATTGATGAAATCATCTCACTTCTTAGCAATTAGGGAGTTGAGCACAGTGGATGCCTTAGCAAAAAAGCATGTGGGTGAAGTTGGGAGGTTGCACAGAGTTCCCAGAACCATCATTTTTTATAGAGATACACGCATTACTTCATGAGTCTAGAAGCTATTACAACAGGATTTTGGCACCTAGCTATGCCTTAGCACTGCTTTCCACCCTAAGATGGATGGGTAGACATAGAGGACCATCCAGACGTTGTTGGATATGTTTCAAGCATGTGTTCTGGATTTAAGAGGATCATGGTTATGAAACATTTTTCTAGTAGAGTTTTCCTACGAAAATAGAATCACTATAATATTAGAATATATCTATTTGGAGCCTTTTATTAATGATTGTGTTGTTCACCCATGTGCTAGATAGAGGTTGGAGAGGAAGGTGTTATTGGTCCGGGGGCGGTGAAGAGCCTAATGAAGAAGGTTTATCTCGTGCAGAAGAGGATGAAGGTGGATCGTGACCGGTATAAGTCATATTCCTATCATAGGAGGAGACCCTCGGAGTTCAAGGTTATGGACCATGCATTATTAAGTCTCCCCTCACTATGGATATCAGAGGTTTGACAGGGAGAGTACACTTTCTCCCAGGTTCATCAGACCTTTTGAAGTGTTTGGACATGTCGGTGAGGTCGCATATCAGCTGGCATTACCAACACCACTAGAGAGGATCCACAATGCCTTCCATGTTTCTGAGCTCCATCGATATCAACCCGATGAATCCTACGTCCTCAACTGGGGATAGTTGGATATTGAGGATGATGCGATATTCATGGAGCGACTAGTGAGAATTGAAGATCGTAAAGAGAAGGTGTTTCGTGTATGGAATATTACCTCGGTTTGTGTATTGTGGAGGCACGATCGCCTCGACGAGAGTACCTAGGAACTGGAGGCCCTGATGCGTGTCTAGTACCCTGAGCTGTTTTGAGTTTTGATCTTGTGTTTTCCTCATGATTTGCTGTGATGTGATGCTTGACCTTATTTTCTACAATATGGGTTATTTCCCTTGTTCTCTAAATGTGTATGATAATTCCTGACTATGGGTAGGGGAGTTCCTAATTCCTAATCAATACGTATTAAGGTGGATGTGATTAAACCTGTGCGGGAAAATCAGTTTTTCCCAAATTAGATAATATCTTGACATGGAAAAAGGTACTCCCCAATCCTTATGTTTGGATGGGGTGACCTTTATATGTTTGTGTGGTTCCTTGGGGTAGATAAGTAGTGATTTTCCTATAATTATTCTGGATATAGATTTGAGGGAGATGATCCTAGATGTCGAGGTTTGTATAGGCCTTCGAACAACTCTAGGGTGTTTTGTCCCTAAGAGGTATCTTACGAGGTGGTGGTTCACACCCCTCTCTTTGTTTGGGCTAACTATTGGATTCCTAAGGGAGAGAATCATTTGAGAGGTATCTGATGTAATGTCCCAGACCCTCATAGTCCATTACATTGTCAAATTCTAGTGTTAGTGGAATCGTGGACACCATCGGTGGGTTAGGAGGGTGTTGGTGTTAGTGGCACGGTGCCACTAATCGGTCCCACCAGTCGGTCTCACTGATTGGTGTTGCACCCAAATTGTTCCACCATGTGTTTTGGGGCTCATTCACCCAGTATTACCGTAACTCATTTTTTTAAGTCTTTTTACCCTTTTAAAATGGTTTAAGGCCATTTTAAGGCCAATAAAATTTGTTTTAAACCCTGATGAGTTGGGCGACCCTTGAGTTACCAAAATGTGTGGCATGTCAGACCCTTTTTGACACATTTTCCCAGCCTCATGTGTTTTCTATTTTCGCCCCTTTTGCGTGTTTTTCCCCATTCAAAGTGAATCTATTAACTCATAGACATTATATCCACCATCTATAAGGAAAATTATTAAATCTCAATTAATCCCACCATGTGAAACCACACAACCACATGGTCGAGCCACGATCCATCTTTTATGTACAACAAAATTGTCGCCCTGATTTTAGGATCTAGAATATTTTTATTTCGAGATTATATCTTCCAAATTCATTTTTGTTTCTCTTAGTGCACCTCAAGACTTTATCCTTACATGAATCATGGGCCCATGTTGGATCCCTTCCCTCTCTTCTTTTGAGTCCTTGGAGTTCCTCCTCTACAAGTTCTACGTCCCAAGATCCTGGCGCAAGAAGAAAACATTAATCCTTGATTATCCAAGTAGGGGTTTCCCTTCGTCTCTCCTTACTATGCATCATGAAGGGTGGGTATGATGATGTTCCCTCAAGATGTAGATGAAACCAATGGCAATGAAGATAATAAGTGGACTGTTAAAAATGAAGGGGTGGTAGAGTTGATGATGTTACTCTATTATGACTTTTTTTATGTCATAAATTGTATGGCCTTATGTACACTAAAAATCCTGGCTATTGGTGGTCCTTTCTTGCGCTCTAATGAAGCTCTGTTTTTCTGGATAATCATTTGGTTCAATGTATGTAACATGGAAACTGGTTAATCATGTAAACATGGTTGATTAAATGGATTCCCGATGAATAAGATCCCCTATCTGATAACCCAGGTTAACCAAATCAAAAGAAGGAACTTAATGAATAGTGTGGTTAAATATAAAACTCCTTTTCTTTGTTCTGGTAATATGTATCATTGTTCTGTTTGATGCCGTGTGGGATAATATAGAGGGTTTTGTAAAGTTCTCATTGAGAATTTGTTGGTTTGTGAATCTGAGGCCATGTGGAGCTAGTATATTGGGCCTTGGTTTGGTTCTAGTACTTAGAGGGATCTCATGGATCCCTTTTGATGTTGTTAAATTCGACCGAACCTGGAGTGAATGCTTAAACACTAGCTTGGATATTTTATTGAGCTGTTATTTGGGATTGAGGTTATGCCTACTAGTTTCCTTGTAGTATAGGATTATTTAAATGGTTTCACATGAACATGATAAAGAGAATGGGTACAATGGGTAATTTTTTTCCAAAAATGGGATGTGCTTTGGCAGTGACTATTATGCATTAGTGATTTTAGGTATAGCAATGACAGTGGTTGTGTACATGTTAGTTGTCTATTTATAGACCGTTAGGTTGGGATGATTTTTTGATTACCTATACATATAATATTTAGTTCTTTTGTTTCTTATAGTCACCCCACCCATGTTGAGCACTTTGTTCCAAACACCCTGATCTCATGGGGGAGTGTGTTTCTTCCAACATTCTTATGAGTGGCTGGTTGTTAGCTCCTTTCTGCTACATCCCCCATGTAGCCCAAGATTCATCATGTAGGTTGTGATGGACTAAGGTTCATTATGGACCACGACTCTTCATGAAGGGTGTGTTGTGGTGGTTGGGCTTGGTGTGTGAAGGTAGGTTTGTTTCCCAAGTTTCTTTGGGATGATGCATAGGTGTTTTCAGTCGTGGCAGTGGTGGTTCTAACCCAGGTGTCTTCGGTCCTGGAAATGGTTGTTTTGGACCATTTTTATGGGGCATGGTTATGTGTGGATGTTGTGGCCCAGGTGTTTCTGGGAAAGATGTGTTGTTGTGGTGGCCCATATGATTGTTGTTGGGGTGGCAGTGGGATTGTAGTGGGACCGATGGGGTGAGGTCTGATGCGTAGGTTGTCCGAAATAAATAATAGGAAAGTGGTGCAGGGTTCCCAAATATCGAGGTGCTATTACTTTTACTTTACCCAACTTTTGTTATTTGGGGAGTGTTCTTTAGTGAGGCTAGGTGGACAGTTTCCTTGATAGGTGTTTTGGTTATCTCTATTTCTCATGGGGCTTTAGAATGCCTCCCCACTTGTGCACGAGAGATTTTGGTTTTCCTTATTGTGTATACCTTTATACTCATCATACGTATATAAAATTACATTCAGGTTTCTAGGAGGACATTGAGGACTATGCCAGACCATACTAGATTGGGCATTGGGATCATTATCATTGCTGCTTTTTTTACTTTCCTTTGAAGTTTTCTTGTAGTTGTAGCATTTATTTTGAACATGCATATGGAAAAAGGGTTTTTGTCTCTACATTTACCTTCTGTGTTTGAAGTTGTTTGGGATTAACCATCTTATCTCCCAATCATGTTCTATAAAAATGGTAATGCCTTCCATTTATGTGAGATTATATACCCTTGGTGCCAGTTAGTAGTTTGGGGTCTATAGAAGGCGGGACTCAGGGGTCATTATCTATCCTTCAACTTGAAGAAGGAAGGGTTGGGTAGTTTGTTGTCCCTTCCATCATCTTGGTGAAGGCGGGTCATGACAGATGTAATGAGGGTCATATTTGCAGCATTGTTCCACATTTGACACATTTTGAAAATGGAGAAGGGCTGTTGCAAGCCACCATCTTGCGCTCTAATGAAAAGTGATTTTTAATAAAAAGGCGAGTCATCAAGAACATTTTTTGGTTCATCGAGAAGCATATATGTACTCCAATTCATTATGGATAAGTGTTGGAAAACATGGAGAAAACAATGTCTATAAAAATGGAACTCTTTGTGAGGAAACCCAATTAAGAAAAAATGGAGTTTTATATTTTATATTTTAATTATTTATTTCAATTTAATTTTTTTACATCACAAAATAGCATACATACAATTGGAACCCATTTTAAATCCATAGGATCAAGCATATTTATTGAAATATGTAATCTTGTATATATTTATAGATTTTAATCATGGATATAAACATGGATCTTGAATTATATTTAATAATAGTTTAGTGTTTTTAAATTTTTATCTGAATTTCTAAGATCTTCATTAGAATATATGAGGTAGTTTAGGACATCTATTTGTATGGTCCTTAGGAAGTGAGATGAGAAATCATATGGGATTTATCATTCTCTTACTCATTAATGTTATTTATTTTGTGTATAAATAAATATTAATGAGACATCATATGTTATATATTTATAAAATTAATCAAACATTATATTAGAAATGTGATCTATTTTTTAGTGTGTGGGAAGTTCTCATATATAACAGATATAAACAATTCCTTTTCCATCAACTATGAAGGAATTTTTTATTATAGATAATTTTATGTTATATTATAAATTTCATTCAGGTATTATAGTTAAATGCTAAAAAGCCATATTTAATTATCTTAATTTTTTCCATATTATTGGATCGAAAAACAATTATTAATGGTAAGTTGGCCTACGAAAACTCATGAAAAATATTTTAAACATTCTTCTTAAAAAAATCTATTTAAATATTAAAACATTATGGAATAGTTTAAATCTAGTAAATTCATGATGTTTATGTTTTATTTATGAATATTGAGAGGAAAATCTTGGAATTCATTGATTTCATACATGTGATTATTATGGATCCCTAATTTTAGGATCTCCTCATCCAGTTTAGAAATTCACCGAGGTGATATATTTAAATAATGAGTATGAAATTTTCATGTTAGTATCTCACATTAGTGAAAATTGAGTTGAAAAAATGATACCAAAAATAGAAACAACCCCCGTTAGGCTTAATAGTTTTATGTTAATGAGATTATGTTACTTATAAATGTGGTTTCCCACCATTGGTTATCAATAGTATCCTTATTTATCTTATTAGGGTATATGATATAATTATTGTTGATAGGGACACCTTTTTTAAAATGAATAAATGGGACTTCATATTTAAATAAAAAATTATTTAAGTATGGAAATTTGAAATTTGTGCTCGAGTCTACTTTCATTATTTTCTTTAGGGATTGGCAAGTTATGAAATGTAAATGTAACATTTTTAATTATTATTCATTCAAACTCACGTTCATTTAGTTGATATTATTTTTAAATTTTATACACTTTTATTTTGTGGTCCTGTTGAAATGAATTTCTTGGTTTCCTTAAGGGAAGACATTGTTTAAGTGTTGTGGGGTTTGATGAATCTATTTTTTTTGTAATATGATCTGTGTAATTTTAATTTTAAAATGGATCAAACAGTGTCTAATTTTTTTTATATATACTTAATTGATTTATTTAGCTGTATTGAGATAACACTAATGTTCTATTAGGATAATTTTATATTTAGAGTGTTTTAGGGCTAAATCAGGCCTATTTTAGTTATTTCATGAGCTACAAAACTATGCCTTAGTCTTTGGAAATTATGTAAGGAAAACAAATTCTCCTTGAAGAAATAATGGTTATTATGAATGGTTAGAATACCATGATCAAAAACCATTTATAACCAATATATATATATAATTGATTCCACATTAGCATGTTATACCTTCTGACAGTGCATATTATTACCAACCACCAACCACCAATCTCCATTTTTACACCAATTTTGATATATTTTAAGTGGGGTTTCATTAGTAAAAGGATGATGGGTAATTTTAGGGTAGTTATATTTTCACAACTGTAATCTCAATAGATCATCATTTAAAGAATTTGATGGTGTTTTAGAGTCTTATTCAAGTGAGGATCATCCTTTATCAAGAAATGTTATTGGATCTTCATCAGATCTAGAGTTAGCTTTATTTTTATTCATATTTAATTATCCTAATATCTTGGTATATGCTTATATGTTATTTAATTACCTAAATTTTACTATAAATTTGATGGATTATGTGTGTTGTATATGATTATCTATGTTTTATTCAGTTTTATTTTATGATTTTTTATATAGTTCTATTATTAAAAATTTGATTTTATCCTTAAAAAAAATCACATAAAAGGGTTTAGATTGCGTGAAACCAAAAAATATCAAGGAATATGGGATAATATGAAAAATGAGTTCAATAACTTTTTAATTTATGGAGATTAATTCATAAAAATATTTGAATCTCTTAGCAGACTATTGGTTGGATTTAGCAATGGTCATTTTTTGGGTTCATGACAAAGATCCCATTAATTCTATTATATCCTATGATAAACATTCCTAAAATTAAATCAATTTACTAATAAATATAATAAAACTCTATAGAAATTGTATGTAACATTGTATTTAATCAAACCGTAGAACCTTAGCTATTGTATCACTAATGTAACACCCAAAGATTCCAAAATACACTTCTCTTTGAATAATACAATAGCTTGCACTCTAAACAACTTTGAGTTCTAGAAAACCACGACCAATAAAACATGCCGTTATGAATAATAATACACACTTTTTAATTTTTTATAAATTTTATTTTTCAAAATGGACTTCATTTTTGGATTCGGAATATCAAAATTAACTTACGGTGAATTTTGGTAATTTTTCAGAAAACTTTAAATTTTTGAAGAATAATGAAAAACACTTCGTTATTGTTTAAAACAAAATTTTATTTAAAGAATAATTATTTTTATTTAAATTAATTTTAATATCAAAATAGATGCACAATAACTATATTAGTTCTTTATAATTCATTGGAGTCATTTTATAATAATATTAGATGTATAAATTTTTATTGAACATTTTAACGTATTTTACCCACATTCTAGGCACATTTTCAAATTTGCATAGAACATAATTTTACCACTTCTGTAAATTGAATTTCAAAAATCTGAGATACACCGTTGGCATCAATAAATAATATGTGGTTCAATAAGATGAAAATAATATTTGGTGAATAGTTTATTTGGAATTTTATTTACCATGGTTAAAAGTAAATAGGGTAATTAACGATAAAAATGATATTATAATTACTCTAACACATCTCTAAATTCTAATGGATAAGTGTATTTCTACGAAAATAAACCATAGGAATAAAATATGATTCGTTTGGATCCAGTTGGATTATATTAGGACATTTATTATTATTTTATTTTAAGAGTAGTTAAAAGTGTTAAATACAAATTTTTATTACTAAAACATTTTTAATATATGGTTATACATAAGATAAATTCCACTATAAGTACTCATTAGGAATATTAACATATTTCCTACATAATGGTATTTTCTTTGTAATTTTTGGACATTAAATAATTAAATTTATTTATGACACAATGATGATGTAGTAATTACCTTATTAATGATAGATTAAAATAATTCATATTATAAATATTAAAAGAAAATTAAATTGAGTCTATTGATGAATTCCATGAATTTTATTTTTTAATATGACATGATAGGATTTATTTATTTATTTTCTAAGTAATCAATTTTTTTTGACTTTCACAAAAACCAAATACTAAATAGTGTCAAAATTGACATAAATGAGTTTTTAAAATAAATACTATATTATTAATTGATATATTATTCCTAAAACTATGAGGTTCGGCCAAAGGACTTAGATAAGGTTATATATTTCGATAATTAACCACATAAGGGTATTTTGGAATTTTATAGTAAGTTTATTAACCATGTAATATAAAAATACAAGAAGACATTATAAAAGTTAAACTATTTAACTAAGAGTTAAATATAAAAGATAAGGTTAATATGGTGACCTAAACTTTTATAAAACCAATTAGATGAGAGGATTTCGACGCATCCCCACATTATCCTATAAATAAATCCCTTTGGAGCCATTATAAATCTAAAATGATTTTATAATAAAGTAATATTTTAAGCTTTTCTTAAAGTGTCCCTCACCTCTCTTATAAATGGGTACTTCCCATTCTCTCAAAATCACACCTCCAAAGCCATTTGGCTCAGAAAAAACCCACTCAAATATCCTCCCACATACCCTCAATTCACCCTAGAGTCCTTAATTTTATAATAAATCTACCGGTAGGAGCCCTTTTGATTAAATCAAAAGGAAGTACCCGAAGAGGCCGTAATTATTTCATAACCACTTTCAAGGTTCTTTTCTTCTTTCACTTCTTCTTTCTTTCTTGTTTCCATACCAAAATAATAACTCTAGAACCTTATACATACTATGATGTTGTTATAAATATGGTAAAAACATATTCATTATTCTATCCATCTTATGAATGACAAAGTCACCATATGTGTGTATGTACGACTTTCCATATCCATGTCGTGGTGTAGTTTGTTATTCCACACTTAATTATTTGGATGGGTTTAATAATAAGTATAATTGATTTAAATAATAAATATAACATGATAATAATTATTAGTATATGATATACCATCCAATTAGATACTACTTTACCATAAATTGAATGATATTGTCGCGCATGCATATGTACGGATTGCCGTCTCCATGAACGCGATGTGATTCATTCCCCATCGTAACCATTCAAGAATATTTTATATTTAATGATTGAAAGTAATGTTTAATATTGTAATATAATTCCAGATATTAATGAAATAAATCCTATACCTAAAAAACCTAACTTACGTAATGAAACATATAAAGGAAAATGAATCAGTTAACACACAAAACGATGAAACTACTGAAATATAATTAAAAAATCAATATTAGAAGATAATATATGATATCAAATTTATGTACATGGTTCTTTATTAATTTAATTATAATGAGTTAATTATTATACATGAGGTTAACCAACACTCAAATAATTAAAATTACAAGGAAAGGGTAAATTTTAAAATCTATTTATTTATCCGAGGTTGTTTATTCGTAAGTATATACTGGGACTTATTTATCTTCCACATCCGTGTTTCTTAAAAAATTATTTAAAAAAACTTATACTATTTCCTAGAATACGGTTTAAAGTCATTTATACCCTTGTTTTACTTTATATATTTTTTTTAAATGAATCGTTCCATCGTTTTCCAAAGAAGGTACATTATGACCTTTTTTACAAATTAAGGTAAAAATGTTTTTTTAACTTATACGGCGGGTGCAACTATTTTCCACTGTTATAACTCTTTCAAAGATTCCCTTTCCAGATTATAAGAATATTTCCAAAATAAGTGTTTTATATTATAATTACATGACTTTTAAATGATTTAATAATAGAAAGAGATATTTCTCTCAAATAGTTTTGGTTTCATCTATGTCAACATCCTTTGATGGATTTTACACTTGTTTGAAGTTGATTAATTATGATACAAGAATCCATATTGTATTGAAGGTTTTGTGATATGTTTGAATATGGATGTGTTGTTTTTATACCATTCATGGTCTATAGTTAAAGTATTAACATTTCGTATGCTAGTTTTAATACGGATGTTTATGTTATGTTTCAAACTTTTCATATGTGGAATGCATTGGACTTAGGAAGTGACAGGTGGAGCTTGCTACAGTTTCACGATGCATCAGTAGGTCTCTTAAGAAAAACTAGTGTCTTGGAAAAATTCCTTAACAAAATTTTATTTGTATTCTTGGCACGAGGCCTTGACTATGTGATTATGATGTCCGAAATTATGCATTCCATCATTATGAAATTGACTATTGATATTACATGTGATTATTCGACTAGTAGAATATCTATGTGAAAAAGTAAATGGAATTATTTGATTTATCTTTTCCATATTTTGGTGATGTTTATGTGTAAAAGTATTATGTTTTAGACTTATACATTTCCTAAAATGATTATTCTTATTTATGATTGTTTCCACTATATTGATATTCTTACTAAGCATCCGAGATCACCCCTTTATTATGATTTATTTTACCCAGGACGCGAATAAGTTTATTATGACTAGCTTGAAGGAATTAGATAAGGGATATGAGTGTGTTAAAAGGGACACAATGTTGTTATTTTTCTATTTCAGAATGTAATGTAAAACTTATGTACGTACCTAGTACTTCCAAGGAAACTAAACTAATCAGTCCGTCGAGACTTGATCTATTATGATCATTCCAATGTTATCTAATAATGCACCAAGTCTAGGTAACTAGGGTCAGGGATTTACAGTTGGTATTAGAGTAATTTTAGTAAAAACCATAGAAACTAGATTTAGAAAAACTCTAATTAGAGAATATTACTCTAAGGTAAACTTTGGGGATTAGTATTGAAGAACATACCAAATTTTTTTTAATGTAAATATTATGTGCGTTTTCCAATAAATACATCCCTGTATAGATATGCGCAGGTAGAATCAGCTCTAGAAAATATGTACCTAGGGGTAAAACCCGAAAAAACCTCTTTGATCTAGACTCGAATGAGAATTGGTTCACGACAATGGGACTTACTGCACTCTTGGTTACGACAATCTTGGGGGATATTCTTAGGCTAATTCACATTTTATTTAAAATAAATATGAAGGATTTATGAGTAAATAATTTAACCAAAAAACATTTTTTATGATTACGGATTATATGCATAAACTATTCAATTTATGTTAACTATTTTACAAGTTTGGAATTTTTCATTGCAATTCATAAACTAATCTAGTGTATGCCATTGTTTAGAAATGGTTCCCAGTGTAAAAAATAGAAACTATATCAATAAACGTAATCAATGTATAGATTTTCATCCTACTAAAGATAATTATAGTGGAGCTAGTGATGAAACCAGTGATGAACAACTAATAACTATACTGGGACAACTCACTCAGGTTATGAATAATAACCTTACTGGTATGGAGTAACTTGATCCACAACGTGGAGGACCAATGTTAGACCCCTTCATGAGGCAAAAACAACCAACATTCAATGGGAATAAAAATATATTTGTAGCTAAGCAATGTATAAGTTCCTTAGAGAAAATATTTCAAGCTTTGGGGAGTAACAATAGGGAAAAAGTTGTCAGGGTTGTTTAGCACCTCACGAGAGATGCAGATCAATGGTGTTCATTAATTCAAAACAAAATAGAGGAGGAAGAAGTATCAAATATGGAATGGAGTGATTTTAAATATCTTTTCATAGAAAAATACTTTCCTCGTGAACATTGAGCGGATATGGAAAGGTAATTTCTTAGTCAAAGGCAAAAGGAGGATGAGAATTTCGCAATGTATAAGGATAACTTTACAAGGTTAACAGGGCATGCTTAAGATTATATATATAACATAAGGAGTAAGATTTATCGATTATTTGATGGGTTAAAACCATTTCTCCATCGAGAATTAGTCTCACAACCCTTCTCGTCATACGAAGATATTGTCTTATGATCTCTCAAGACCGAAAAGAAATATCCTAAGTCTTATGAATTTAAAGAAAAGAAAGAGAATAAGAGATATGGTGAACACTCTAGAAATGGAAATAAGGGGAAGAAATAAAAAGTTTAATTTCCATCCTATATTAAATGTGGGAAGAAACACCCTGATACCTTCCTGAAGGGAATGAGAGATTATTACAAGTGTTGTGAAAAAGGCCACCACGCTCATGATTTCAAGGGAAAGAAAGAGGCTATCAATGTTGAATGCTACATTTCTAGAGAAATGGGGAATTATGCAAATGAATTTCCTAATGTTCAAGGAAACATACCTCCAGAAAGGACAAGGGAGAAAGTCCAAGCTTATGCGATCACTACTGCTGAGGTTGAAGCTCCGAATGACATGGTGGCACATAATTTAATGGTTTCCTCAAATTTAGCCAGTGCTTTCTTTGATTCTAGATCATCAAATTATTTCATATCATACCAGTTTTCTAAGAAAATTAGATAATTGAAAATTGATTTAATAAGGTATTTTTCAGTCAAAACTCCTAAGGGATGTATCATTGTAACAAATTTTTGAGAATCAATTCCCATTAGGGCATATAAACATGCTTTATCTACTGATCTCATCGTTATAACCATGATGGAATTTGATATAATCCTCAGTTTTTATTGGCTTTCAGACCATGATTCCAAAATTTATTATAAGAATAAGGGGGTTACAATTTTCAATGATGATAAGAAGTACCTTGTATTTAGAGAAGAAACGTCACCATCTGATTCTTTTCAAGATCTACCCCCAGTAGCTCTCCTAAATTCAATTATTGGGGAGGAAGAAAGTGAAATAACTATGGGTGTGGGAAGGAATGTTCAAATATAGGACACACCTATTATGAAAGAATATGTTGATGTGTTTTTAGAGGATTTACCTGAACATCCTCCAGAATGAGAAATTGATTTTTCAATTGATTTAATTTTTGGTTCAAGGACAATATCGCAGACCCATTATAGAGCGACCACTATGGAATTAGTGGAACTAAAGAATCAACTATATTAATTGAGTAATAAAGGATTTATTCACTCTAGTGTTTCTCCAAGGGGAGCTCCTGTTCTTTTTGTTAAGAAGAAAGATGGATCTATGAGGTTGTGCATTGACTATAGGGAGATCAATGCTATAACAATAATGAAAAAGTATCTCCTACCTCACATTGATTATTTATTTAATCAAATTCATGGAGCCCAATATTTTTGAAAGATTTACCTTTGATCTGGATATCATCAGTTGTGTGTGAAGAAGGAAGACATTCCGAAGAAATCATTTCTTACTAGGTATGTACATTACGAGTTTACAGTAATGCCTTTTGAAATGAAAAATTCACCCTCTGTCTTCACAGTTCTAATGAATTGAGTTTTCATGGAATATATTGATGAATTTTTAGGCGTATTTGTTGATGATATCTTGGTATACTACAAAATCTATGAAGATCATGAAAATCACTTGTGCACTATTCTAAAGACTCTTAGAAGAAATGAATTATATTGGAAGTTCAGGAAGTGTGAATTTTGGAATTCAGTGATTTCCTTTATTGGACATATTGTCTCTATGGATAGAATCTCTATTGATCCTTCAAAGACAAATACAATCCAATAATGTCCAGAATTGATGAGTATAACTGAGGTATGCAGTTTTATTGGTTTATCAGGTTATTATTGGCGTTTCATCCAGAATTTTTCTCGATTGGCAACCCATTAACCAATATCACATGTAATGGGGTTAAATTTGTTTTGAAAAAAGAGTGTGAAGAATGTTTTGAAAAACTGAGGAGAATATTAGTCAATGATATTTTCCTGACTCTACCACCGGGGAATGATGGGTCTGTTATTTATAGTGATTCTTCAAAGAAAGGGCTTGGTTGTTTCCTTATGCAGAAAGATAGAGTTATTTCCTATGCATCATGATAACTAAATATTTATGAAAAAAACTATCCCACTAGTGATCTTGAGTTAGTAGCTGTAATCATTTCTTTGAAGATATAAAGTCACTATCTTTATGGTAAAAATGTGAGATATATATTGATTACAAGAGTTTGAAATATATTTTCTCACATAAATAACTCAACATGAGGAGAAAACGATGGCTTGAACTATTCAAGGCTTATTATTTCACTATAAACTACCACATGGAGAAAGAAAATAAGGCGGAATATGCTTTGAGTAGAAAGGATCAATGATGTTTTAACAAGATGAGAGTTAAAAGGTATCCTATGTTCATGGATCTAGTAATGATGGATATGGGAATAATCATGGAAGGTGAAACATCCATACTTTTTCAAATAGTTGCAAAACCATATTTAGTAGAAATGATAAATATTTATCAAACTGATGGTGAGGAGTTTCAAAAGAAAATTAAAGTTGTTAACGATGGGAGATTGATTCACTTCGTATATGAAGATGGAATTTTGAAATTTCGGAAGAGACTTTGTCTTCCCTATATTCCTGATCTAAAATGGAAATTGTTGGATGATGATCATAGATCCAATTTCTCTATACACCCTGGTAGTAGTAATATGTATAGAGATTTGATGAACCATTTTTGGTGGGACAACATGAAGAGGGATATTGCTGATTATGTGTCAAGATGTATGGTTTTTTAATAAGTGAAATCTTGAAGACAAAATCCTGGAGGATTCATTCAACCTCTTCCCATACCTGAGTGGAAATGGGATGACATTACAATGGAATTTGTCATGGGGCTACCAAAGACTCATAGAATGAATGATGCAATATGAGTCATTGTTGATCATCGTACCAATTCAGCACATTTTATTTCTATAAAAGAAGATTTACCACTTGTACATTTAGAAATACTATATATTAATGAAGTTGTAAGACTCCATGGAGTACCCCTATAAATTGTTTCTGACCGTGATCCCCGTTTTATATAAAGATTCTAGAAAAATCTACAGAAAGACCTGCATACTGAACTTCATTTGAGCACTACCTACCACACTCAAACTAATGGACAATTGGAACAGGAAATTCAAACCATAGAAGACATGTTGAGATCTTTATCACATGACATTCAAGGTACGTGAGATCAATATTTACCTCTATTAGAATATTCCTATAACAATAGCTTCCATTCAAGTATTCAGATGGCACCATATGAAGAGTTATATCAAAAGGGATGCTATACACTAACTTGTTGGGATGATGTTGGTGAAATAAAACTCATAGGCCCAGAATATGTTGACAAAAAAATGGAAAAGGTGAATATTATCCAAAATCACATCAAAGAAACTCAAAGTAGGAAAAAGAGCCGTGATGATAACTGAAGGAAAGATTTGTAATTTCAAGTAGGAGATCATGTTTTCTTGAAGGTATCTCCATGGAAGGGTGTTATACGATTTGGAAAGAAGGGTAAATTAAGTCCCATGTACAAGTTCTAGAAGAAATTGGAGTTGTAGATGTATCTTACCATTTGGAAATGCCTCCAAGTCTCTCCAAAGTTCCTTATGTGTTCCATATATCATTGTTGAGAAAATACATGCCTGACCCAATGCTTGTACTAACCTGTAAAGAAATAGAACTGGAACCTGATCTGTCTTATTTTGAAGAGACTATAATGATTCTTGATACCAGAGAATAAGTGTTGAGATACCGGATGGCTCATTTGGTAAAAGTTCTATGGAGAAACCATAATATGGAAGTGGAAACATAGGAACCCGAGAAACTTATGACGAAGAACCACTCAAATATTTTTATGCAGTAATATTCTAGAAAATTTTAGGACAAAAATATTTGAAGGAATGAAAAATGTAACTCCCCAAGCTTCCATGGTACACAACTCTTTTAATAATAAAATAGCTAGCGTTGTACGCAACTTCAAGTTCTAGTACACCACGACCCATCAAACTAGCTGTTAGGAATACTAATACCCAGTTTTTGGAAATTTTCTAAATTTTATTTTACAAAATGGCCTTCATTTTTGGGTTTGGAATATCAAAATTATCTTAAGTTTAACTTTTGGTATTTTTCTGAAAAATTTCAATTTTTGATGAATAGTGAAAAACACAGCGTTATTGATTAAAACCGATGTTGGTTAAAATAATTATTATTTTTATTTAATTTTTTTAAAGTCAAAATAGATACATAATACCTATATTTGTTCAATGTAATTCATTGGGTCATTTTATAATAATATTAGATGTATAAAATTTAATTGAAATTTTTAACGCATTTTACCCACCTTCTAGGCACATTTGCAAATTTGCATAAAACGTAATTTTACCAGTTCTGTGAATTGAATTTCAAAAATTTGAGAGACACTGTAGAAATTATTAAGTAAAATTTGGTTCAATAAGATAGAAATAATTTTTTTATGAATAGTAACTTTTGAAATTTATTTTCCACGGTTAATAATAAATATTGAATTTAAAGGTAAAAATGATATTATAATATTCCTAACACATGTCCTAATTCTATTGGATAAGTGTATTTCGGACAAAATCAAACTTAGGAATAAAATATGACCCTTTTTGATCCACTTGGATTATATTAGGACATTTATTATTTTTTAATTTAAAGAAAAGTTAAAAGTGTTAAATACAAATTTTTATAACTAAAACTTTTTTAATATAGGGTTATACATAAGATAAATTTGACTATAAATAATAATTAGAAATATAAAAATATTTCATACATAATGGTAATTTCTTTATAATTTTTAGACATTAAATAATTAAATTTTTTTATGACACAATTATGATTTAGTAATTGCCTTATTAATGAAAGATTAAAATAACTGATATTATAAATATTGAAATAAATGTAAATTGACACTTTTGATGCTTTCCATTAATTCTCCAGGTTAATATGACATTATAGTATTTATTTAATTTATTTTTTGAAGTAATAATGTTTTTTTACTTTCAAAAAAACCAAATACTAAATAATGATAAAATTTACATAAATGATTTTTTTAAAAACAAATACTATATTATTAATAGATATAATAATTCTAAAAATCTATGTTTTGTCAACAGGACTTATATAAGGTTATATATGTCAATAATTAACCACTTGTGGTTATCTTGGTATTTTATAGTACGTTTATTAACCATGTAATATAAAAATACAAGAATACATTTTAAAAGTTAAACTACTTAACTAAGAGTCAAATCTAAAAAATAAGGTTATTATGGTGACCTAAACTTGTCTGAAACCTATCGGTTGAGTGAATCTCGACCCATGAACACATTATCCTAGAAATAAATCCATTTTGGGCTATTATAAATTGAAAATTATTTTATAATAAAATAATATTTCAATATTTTCCTAAGCTGACCCTCATCTCTCTTATAAAAGGGTACTTACCCTTCTCTCAAGATCACACCCCCAAAGCCATTTGGCTCAGCCAAAACCAGATCAAATATCTTCTACCTACCCTAAATTCACCCTATAGGCCTTAATTTGATTATAAATCCTACTTAAGGATCCCTTTTGATCAAATAAAATGGAATCATTCGAAGAAGTGGTAATTATTTCATCACCTATTTCAAAGTTCTTTTCTTCTTCAACTTCATCTTTCTTTGTTGTCTCAATACCAAAACAATAACTATAGTACCCTCTACATACTATGATTTTATTATATATATGGTAAAACCATATTCATTATTCTATCCATCCTATGAATGACAAAGTCACCATACGTGCGTACGTACGACTTACCGTATCCACAACGTGGTGTATTTTGTTATTCAACACTTCATTACTTGGATGGGTATAATAATTAGTATAATAGAATTAAATAAAAAATAAAAAATGTTAATTATTATGTATAAATGATATACCATCCAATTACATATGATTTTACCATCAATAGAATGATATTTTCGCTCGTCCGTACGTACGGATTACCGTGTCCACGAACGTGATGAGATTCATTCCCCCTCATAACCATTCAAAAATAATTTTCATTTTATGATTAAAAATAATTTTTAAGGACTTAATAAAATTTGGATATTAATTAAATACATCCTATCCATAACAAACATAACTTATGTAAAATAACATATCAATGAAAACAAATTAGTTAACACCTGAAATAATGATACAACTAAAATATCATTAACAATGAAACATTGGTTGATCATATATGATAATATATTTATGTATTTGGTTCTTGTATAATTTAATAACAATGAATTAACTATTATACCGGAGGTTAAGCTATCCTCGACTAAGGAAAATTACATGTTAAGGGTTAATTTTATGATCTCTTTATTTATGCACTGTTGTTTATACGTAAGTATCTACTGAGACTTATTTACCATCCACATCCTTGTTTCTTAAAAATGTATTTCAAAACATTTTTACTATTTCCTATAATATGGGTTAATGTCATTTATGCCCTTTTTGAATTTATATAAAATGTTTTTAAAGGAATCTTTCCATTATTTTTCAAACAAGGAACTTTATGACCTTTTCGAAAAATTAAGGTATTAATGTTTTTTCTTATACAGCGGTTGCAGCTACTTCCACTGTTATAACAGCTTCAAAATGTCCCTTAAAATATTAGAAGAATATTTCCAAAATAATTTTTTTATAATTACATGAATTTTATATGATTTTAAAATAGGAAGAGATATTTCTCTCAAATAGTTTTGGTTTCATATATGTTAACATCCTTTGATAGATTTCACACTTGTTTGAAGTTGATTTATTATGATAAAATCATCCATATTGTATTAGTGGTTTTGTGATATGTTTGAATGTGGATGTGTTGTTATTATACCATTCATGGTTTATGGTTAAGGTATTAACATTTCGTATGCTTGGTGGAGTTTTCACTGATATTATGTATTAAACCCCTTTAATTTCATAAATAATTTGAAAACTATTTGGGTAAATAATATTATTCAATGTATTTCTATCATAAATATTACTGGAATGATTTCAATAAAATAAACTTATTAACACCACTACCACTATTGAAAACATATCCTTATCTAATTATGAATATCAGTTCCGAAAATTCACTATCAATGATGGAAGTTATTACTAAATGAAAAAAAATTATTTAACATGATAAAAGGTTGGGATATATAGTAGACTAACTACCAGAGATAGTAAACACCATTTAAACCTTGTATTTTTATGGATAATAATATTTGGTTGAATGTTTGGATGAAGTAAATTGTTTTTAACAACCAAACATTTTAGAGGGGAGATTTAATACCATTTCCTTACCCCAACTAATGTTTTTTAATGTATTTCTTTTGAAAATGGGGTTAGGGATGTTCATGGTTTTGAATGAAATATTCTATTAATATTTTAAATGAGGAGGCGTGTTATGGTTTAAATCATAGTCATACATAATTGAATTGTACTAAAAATGAATTTTCATGTGTTTCTATTAAAAATAGAATGTATCATGTGATGATAGTGATAAAATTGAACATTTATTTAATTCTAAAATCTAAGTTGATGTTTCACTTTACATGAATGGGTTTTTGGATAAATTTACTGTTTATGGCATCAAAAAACATGAATGAATGGGGAATTATCTATATATATTTTACCCACCTACCATGAACCAAAATTGTTTAACATGATATTTAAAAATGTATATTAATGACATTAGTAGAATATTTTTCACATTATTCTATAATAATTTCATTTATTTATGGAGAATTGTTTTTGAAAGATACCACTTCAACCTCTTAAGAGTGGTTATTTCTATTAGTAAGGAAAGGAAAAAACATATCGTGTTCCATTTAGAATTAGCTCTATCCTCCATGAGATTACAGATATCGGATGGGTTACATGATCATTATACTGAATATAAACAAATGTTCTCATTAATAGGAAAAATGCTAAAAAATACATATTTCTGTATTTTCAATTCCCATTAATTTTTCATTTTTTTTTCATTTTCCATCACCAAATATCCTACATACCATTATAATCCATTTTTTATTATTTTAGTTCTAGAATATTCATCAAAATTGGGAATATAATACATATTTATTAATTTACCAAATTGATGTTTTCAACCATCTAATGCTATGACATCCAAAAAAATTATTTCTTCTTAATATATAATATTCCAAATTATTCCATTTACATCAATTGTGTAGTGAAATGAAAAGGTATACAAATTACATATAAAATATTTTTTTTGGGACAACCCTAAAGATAAAATAATTTCTCATATATAATCCATAGTAGATTTAGTGGTGATCATCTACGAACTACTCAAGGGATGTATGGAATTTTGGGTTAGGGGTGATTCTATGCATACATTCCTTAATATGTTGTTTTATGAGAATTATAACTCAAAGGTGGAGATTAAATCCTATAACATGTAATTCAAAAGAAGAAGATGGATAATTTAGGTGGCCTGAAATGAAGCTATACATAATAATAGGAAATACAATCCATATTACCTAAAAGTGAAAATGTGTCTCGTCATCTTAGATATTGGTGTCTAGATCAAATAGATAGGGATATCACCCTATATAGAAAAAATGTACTTGATCGATCTTGTATATGTTAGATTGCGAAAGAAGAAAATTACCAGTCCCTTGGGGATGTTAAAAAGACACTAATATTAGTATGAAACTAAAAACAAATGGATCATGTGATCAAGGTGTCAAGAGAGGTGGTGGAGTCACTTGATATATTTAGGGGTTAATAATATTGGATTACAATTCATATAATGGGATATGAAACAATCTCATAGTTATGTAATGGGTGATTCTTAGGGGACTCACCTTTTATTGTATTTAAATCATTAGCCTAGATGTAGTTTAATTGGACTCGACTATGTGGTAAACATTTTAAGCACGACAAACTATTGATACACTAGTTTATAGACTGATAGATTATATAATTAAGGAATTTTCTCAATAAAAATGTGGAGGTTTCTCAAACATTAAGGGATGGTAGTAGGTCATATAACATTATAGAATCTAAATGAAAATTGGATGAAACTATAATTATTTATTCCTATAATGGGTCTTTATCAAATGATTTTATGGACATTGTAAAGGATGATGACTTGGGGTTCCACCCATTACGCTAATTTGATTCTTGGTTTTATAGGAATTCACCTTAAAAAACATCTAATTTTTATTGAACGAGTGATATTTTAATACATTATTAATATCTTTATAGACAAGTATTGTTCTTTTGGGGGTTTTTATGATTTTTATGGATAAATATTTGATGTTTTAAGGGAGTTGGGGACTTAAATTTTAATAGACTGTGGGAAGTGATATGACAAATCATGAGGGAAGATATATTCTCTTAAAAATTGATTTTATTTTTTTAATGCATATATTTTAATGAAACATCATATATTTTATATTTATAAAATCCTTGCAATCAAAAATTATAAATAGTGTTTAGTTTCAGGTATAGGAGACGTTCCCATATATACCACATGTAAACAATTCCTTTCTCATAACCGATGAGGACAATGTTTCATAAGGACAATTTATGGGTATATTATAAATGTAATTCATGTATATTAGTTAAATGATAATGAACTTTATTGAATTATCTTAATGTTTTACATATTCTTGTATTTATAAACCAATGTTATTGGTGATATTTCAAATTAAAATTCTAGAGAAATCAATTGTATATCCATATTAAAACATTTTATTTAAATTTTAAATATTAATAGTGGAGTTAAGATTAAGTACACTCTCATAGTTGAATTCCAATGTATGTATTTTAGTGGAGTGGTGATTTGATGTTTTTGACAACACACATGTGGTTATTAGATGGTCACAATTTCACGATCTCTTTATTTTCAATAACAATTAAGCAATGTTATTCCTTTGAATAATGGGTATGAAAATATCATGGTAATATATCAAATCAATGAAAAAATTAGATTAAAAAATAATACCTAAAATAACATTGAATAACTATTATTCATTAAAGTTCCATGTCAATGAGATTATGTAACCAATAAAAGTAATAACCTATTATTTGGTATCAATAAACTCTTTTATTATCCTATTTAGTGGAGTAGGAAGAAAAATGTTGATATGGTTAAATTATTTTAAATGAAAAAGTAGGATTTCATATATTAAAAACAATGATTTATATATAGAAATTTTAAAATTGTGGTTGAGTATACTATTTTACTATGGAGATTGAAGAGTTATAAAGGGTGCATATAGGTTTTTTAATTATTAATAATTTAAAATAATGTTCATTTAGATGATAGGTTTATTTATAGTTATACTTTTTTTTCTATGTTCTATTTAAAATTATTTTTAATTTTTCTTTGAGTGTAAGAAATGTTTTTGTGGGGGGGAGCTTGATGCATTTTTTTTGTTTAATATTTTTTTGTGATTTTCATTATATAATTGTATACATACTATTAAATTTTTTTTATTAAATTTAAATGATCCATTTAGATGTATTGAGTCAGGATTCTTGTTCCTTGCCAATAATTCAGGATTTAGATGTGTTTTAGGGATAACACATACAAATTTTATTTGTTACACAAGCTACCAAACCGTTCCAGAAGTTTGAAAAATAATATAGGAAAAAATTAACTTTATAGGAAACATGGTTAGTATGAATAGTTAGAAAACCATTAATACAAAAAAAATCTTGTAGAATTTGAAGAAACGTCATTAGTAAGGTTACAAAACTGTGCCTAATAATTGTGTAATATTATACAACCCAAAACCACCATATTAACTCTATATTTTATGTGGTTTGATGGGGGGTTTTAACGAGTGATATAAGGAAAATTACTTGACGGTATTTTGATATAACTAACCCAACCTTTTCCCTATGCCATTACTATAGTAAGGATTCTTTAAATATGTGAAGAGTCTTTCAAGAAATGATCATCTAGAACCAAGGAACATTTTCTCTCTTTATCATATATGGGGTTTGATTCATTTTTTATTTTATTTTATTAAGATAATCTCAGGATATAAGATGTTTTAATTATTACATAATTGAATTTTTGTGTATATTTGATGGATGATATGTGTTTAAAAATATTTTTTTTGTTAATTTCAGTCCTCATTTCTGATTGGTGTTTTGATTGTGTTTTGACTAAAAAATCATATTATTATCAACATAAATCATAGAAACATGGGGTTTAGATTATTTCAAACCCAAAATTATCAATTATACCATTACCTTTAGATCCCCATATTTTTATTTTGATTAATAATTTATAAATCCATTTTTTAATCAATAATTAGACCCAAAGTTTCATTTTTCTAGGGTCATTTCTCAAGTATTAGGACCAAGGGAACATTCAAAACGTTTTATTCCAACAAAAATATGTAAAATTATACGAATTGAATAATAAGGATTCTAAAACACTATTAAAGTAACAGTAAACCTTTCATTTCAATCCAACCATATAACCTTACTTCCAATAACATTTACTTAGGATAAGTTTTTATTGTTTTTAGTGTTTAATTCATTTTTGTGTATCACATAAAATTAATGAAATCCAAATCCATGAGGACTACTATTGTTATTATTAGGATCAAATCTTACTTCAAATATTTATATAATAAGTTGGTTAGGGTGAACATTAAATTCTAAACAGATTAGTGCTCATGATGAATCTATCATGAATTTTAAAATATCAATTGTTATTAAGAAATTATATAAATATGGCCTAAAACTTCTTCAAAAACTACATATAATACAAGAATATAATTCCATTCATTTAAATTAAATTATATGAACCTCGATTTATAGAATATAATTTTAATATTTTTTATGATTATTTAATTTTATAGATTGGAAACTTGATAGAAATCTTAATATTTGAAAAATATCACTTGAATATCATTAAATACTTGAATTATATTTCTATAATTCTAGTTAAATTAGATTTTTTAAATAGGTATGGTATATATTATAATTACCAAACTTATATTACCTAAATAAAACCAAATCTAGGGTTTATATATAACCATAAATTAGGTTCCTCATACACTAGAGATTAACGACCGGTGGAGAGAGTCTATGACCAAGGATGTGGAGAACATAATATAAATATTAGTAATAAAAATAATATAGAAATATCGAAAATTCATCTACAATCTAATATCAGAGTAGGTATATGGGTTGTTATCTAAAAATATTCCATAATGAAATAACATACACTCATGCCATACAAAATTAGTAATGGCGGTTATATATCACATATATCCTAATAAATTACCCACTAGTCCGATCACATACACAAAATAAAAATAAAGAATAAAATATGGAATATTGTAATGAACCAACCTCAAACCTCACCCAAAATGCATCCCATTTCCCAGTTGAGCCGCTCCATCCTGATCTATTGTGTGACCGATGCCCAAAACTTTATACTGAACATAAGTTCTACATGCGTAGCAGGGGTTCAATTTATGGTGTAGTAAATACATCTCAATATGTTCTGACCAAGTTCCAATAATATTTTGCATCATATGTAGGCATATACATGTATAAAATAAATAATGGAATTGAAATATCATAAAGATATACATTGTATAATCATGTGAAAATAAGACAACCATGATGCTGGACCATACCTAGTCTAATCACCCCTTGTGAACCATATCCATTGCTATCTCGTGTTATATGAATCCCACTAGGTAAAGGATACATTAATTAATATCTAATTATGAATAGAAATGATGGATCCACTCATAGTGATCCCTGGAAAATCCATACCACTACATTAGGATAACTAATGTAACATGGAGAAAGTTGATCCCAAGGTTGGAAGTAACATATCCAACCTCTTGTGATAGTTAAACCCCCAAAATGGGTAGGTCACACTATTAAAACTTTATATAGAAGGAAAATCCTAAAGAAGGAAACAATAGATCCAACCTATTTCATGATCTATAGCACCCCAAATTTAGGTACCATGGATAGACATATATATAAATATTGGATACCAAGAGGGAAATAATGGATCCAACCTCTAATATGAGCCAAAAAGTCAACACGCCATAAGTCCCATGTAAAAACACATATGGAAGAATCAGAATTCATAGAAGGAAAAAAACAAGAAAATATTTCTCACATGTTAAACCATAGAATTAATAGGATGGTACCATTGAAATTCACATAAATAGAAAATAAAACTTGAAGAGAGAAACAACATATCCAACCTCACGTAGAAGAAAGAATATCTCATCATCTAGGATGACATGGATATCTCATATTCAATAATAAATCTCATCCCACATCCCACTATCGATTAAAAATACCATCCATATGATGTGTCATATATCCTTACTAAATAACATAGTATATAGTAATATGTGAAATATATATGCTACTAAAATAACATCACAACATGTCTTCCCTCATAGGCTAACTCCACCACACCAAACCTAACACACAAGCCATTTTAGGCTAACTCGTTATTATACCCTTTTATCTCAAAAAGAAAACCACTGGGATTATCATACCCAAAATGACATCTACCCACTGATACCAACCCACATTACTCAACCTATGATGACTCCCCCGATTTTAGTCCCAACAAAACCTAGGCCTCATTATTCCAACCATACTCTTTTATATATTCTCACATCAGTATCCCAATCAATCTACCCTTTCCCTAACCCTACCCAAACAAATTCAAGGCCACTTGTAAACACATTTCTATTCCACAAAAACATATTTCTCATAGTCCATGCCCAAGTATCATCTCAAATATTCCCTTAGAGATCTCTTGGACCATCATCTAGAAGAAAGACAAATTTTTATGCCATACAAATCCCTAGAGAAACAATTATTTTCACCATTATGCCAAAAACTGTAATCACCATTGAGAAGGTGTTCTAAACCATTTGTGTGAGGAATGAAAAGATTATCCATCACTAACATTTCTAATCCCACTATATCCACCATACAATTCATAGGAAAGAAAACTAGATTATCCAAAATTCATTCTAAGCTTGTTGAATTTTCTTAGTCCCCTCGTATAGTAAAATTTCATCACCATCTTTTGACGATTAATCCTATGATAGATTCTAGATGTTATGATCACTTTGGGAAGACAACACTGGGGGGGGGGGGGGGGGTGAATTAACGTGAGACTATTTTTTATCACTTTAATAATTTTATCCAAATCTATACCCCTATCACTTATTTAGTTAATGGTTTTCTTCTTCCTCTTCATATATGTTTAAAAATAATGAACCGAAAATAAAAAATTATAGGGAACACCAGGGTTTGTTAATGAGGTTCTCCCCAAATGTGGATGATTACATCCTTGGTTTATGGTATTTATTATCAACACACACACATCCTTCATTTTAATATCATGAAAATAATATGAACGTGTATGACCTTGAAACTTTTCTCCTAGAATATATCAGGTAATATTAAAAATAAAACTTTAAAACATAATTTTATAGAATATTATATATTCCCTAATAAAGTGAAATTTTTTTAGAACATTTCCTCTTTAATAGACACTAATAAATTCTAATCAACATCCTTAGATAGTAGAAAAAAAATACCTCTATTTCATAGAATTACATGGACTGTCTCACTAATGAAACAATATTTTAGGCTAAATATTATTTTTATTTAGTTTTAATAATATAAATACGATGTGGAATGGATATATAATAATTATATGACACAAATAATAATTATAAATTACCCTCTTGGTCACAATTTCTTTTTCCAGTATTAATATTTTAAAAACAATTTGATATATTGAGTTACTATGTTGGATTCTCAATGTAACAATCAAATTAAATCAATTAATATTGTATGAATTTCAATTAGGCATAATATTTTATTTGAATAATTGAAAACTCAATTTTATTAGACAATATCTTTTTATTTTACATTATTTCATCCATGGACACTTGCAGAAACCTTTTGTATAAATTGTGGAATCTCTATGTTTATGCATTCAAATACATCATGGATTAATTTTTATAAAATATATACATGGTTTCATAGTTATTTTTCATGTAATTATATTTAGTAGGTTGTACTTTTTCTCAAAACAATTATGCTTTTTTCATATGAACTTTATCATGTCTATGAATAAAAATTACATGGCATATTTCTGGCTTCACCCAATCATATAGGACTTCCAGAAACACTGTGTAATAGTTTAAATACATAGAATTTATTTATCATTTCCCTGTAATCCTTTATTTTTATTTTAATAATCAAAATAACACATAAAATATTGCCTTCACATATGTTATCACATGCAGATATTCATTATCAAAATAATAGTTCATGGAAAAAATTCTTCAAAATGTTGCGTAGCTTGTGAAACCCACTTCCCTTTTCACATAGTCAAATATTCTTAAATATCTTATTTATTATTCCCATAAATAGAATTCTAATGATTCTGTGATTTCATTGAACAATATCTCTAATTTAAAAATGGTAATAACATCAAGAACTCGTGGCCTTAATGCTTCCGTATTTATAGGTGAGATTCACCATATTTCATCCAGGTTATTTTCCATGTTAAGGAATGATTTAAAGTCCCAAAAACTATATCGATTCATGAATTTATATTAATAATATAAAATATTTTATTATTTTAAACTTCAATTGGGTTTCCATTTTATCATGAAACATTTAAGACACTGAAAAAGATGACATCCCTTATTTTGTGAAGTTGACATATTACCTTTTTAAAACACCTCATTTAATCATGATAGATATCAAAATTTTATTCTAAAATGAATAATAACTCAACTATGCATTTCAATTCATGATAAAATCTTCTCATCTTCATTTTTCATCCCCAACAGTATCATGTTTTTTGAACAAAAGCATGTAGGAATGATTAAGATTGCATGAATAGATTCGGGTTTTCAATCCTATATTCTTCCTCACTTTGATCTCTAGAGATAGTCATATTTCAACTTTAAAGGTAAAAAACACATTTTAAACTATTTTATAAAGGGCTATTTTAAATTCCATAGCTTATTGAGGGTAATCCAATGTTTCCATATGCAGCATAAGGGTATCCATACCACTATGTAGGGGAACTGTCTAGTTTCCTACACCCATGTAAGGGCAACCCATGAATTTCAATTCTTAGGTAAAGGTTGATCCTAGATTGCATAAAGGTAAATTGGGTTATCCATTTCTTTTATAAGGGTAAACTGAAGGTTAAAGTCAAAGTGATGTATGGCGTGAGAGATCTAATGACATAGATTAATGAAATTAGGAGGTCTTAATTCAATACATAACATTTTATTGGAGGATTTTTAACCTTCATGACACTCATACCACATTGTCTTAATATTATGATGAGTTAAACATTATATGAATCTCTGTGTCATCCATTCCTCGAGTCCTTATTGGGGTTGGCACTTGGAACACCATTCACACATGCCCCTTATAGGCTACCCCACACAATTGAGTGATCCCGGAGCATCCACCTACATGCTATATGTGTTCCATGATCTCCATATAAGAATGTTTATCACTTGATACCTACTTTCTCATGTAGGCTCTTTCCTCTACAACCATGGCTTCCCTTTCATGGGTTAGATCCCATGTGGTAGAGCCTTTCTCCCTTATGAGGTTGAGCTGACCCTCCTTTTGTGGATATAGTTAGCCCTATTTTTTATAAAGTCACACTAAAAAATAAAACATGTAATAATTATATGTATAGAATTTAACAAAAACCCATTTACCTATTTTATAAATTCTCAATTAATGAATCTTTATGATAAAATTATAATTTTTTGTGGATTTCAAATGTATTATTCCCCCAAGCAATTAGAATTTCTTTATACGAATGAATACTTTCTTGGAATCCATTTATATATATTGGTTTACATAGTTTAATACACACTATGACATGTTAATTAAAAATCTAGAGCAATTCATAAATTTTTATACATAATTCTGTTCAAATAAAATATAATATGTGACCTTTGAACTTTTTGAGGATGGATATTCTTCAAAAATCACACATTACAAATCTTGGGAATACCATAAGATACTTCTAAGATTGTATTAGTCTTCAATACATATTGACATCAAGTGTTTCATCTCTAAATTACTTATTTACAATAAATAAAACACAAAAACAAAAATTATGATAATCAACATCCCCTTTTGTATTTTTTGTTAATTCCATTGTTGAAGATGGGATGTCTATATTTTTCTTCATATTTAATCTATTTTTTATTTTATTCTACCACCTATTAATATCATAATCAAAGTACCTAAGAGTGGATTTAATTATTTATTTATAAATAATTTCACCATAAATTCTTTCACTCTATGTCTACTTGGTCTAACCAGGTGTAAAAAATATGCGGGGGTTTAATTTAGACATCAATTCTATCCATTATAAATTCAGAATATGATACCAACTGATATAGTATAACTTTCTTTATTCCTCAAATATTGTTCCACAATTTCATAGTTTATAGTAAATTTTTTATACCAATTGATAAAATGAATGTTGAAATTGTCTAATAAGGAATTTAAAGAAAATTATCAAGATACATTCAAACTAATTTTTTTACTCATCTTAACACATTGATTAAAAATCATATTATTATAGGTAGGTAATTATGAGGAAACCATTCCTAGAACGTATTCAAGATTATTTTGTTCATAAAAATTATTAATTTATGTTTTCACTTTTAAAATAAAACTTTCTTTCAATTTTTTGATTAAGGATAAGAGTGTGTACCAACATACCTCATCATTGAGTTTATGAACAATTACCTTCCAGATATATTGGTTTTAAAAATATACTGCTATGAGAATTTCTCTATATACCCCCCTAAATGGGTGATCTCAAATTTCATTTCATCAAGATATACCTTCTCATTAGTTATTTTTATGAACAATAATTAATGTTAATACCAAATATTTTGATCTTTAACTTAATAGAGGAATAAAATTTTTTATTATGTTACGATAGATTTCTCATCTTCATCTAGATTAATCAATCATATTTTGTGACAATTAATCATCAAGTTAATTGAAGATGGATCAATTGAAGATGTTAATTTCCATAAAGGTCGGAATGAATATTCCTACTTGTAGATATGGGAATATGAATTCTTCAACGTAGTTCTTCCCTTGAGTATGGGCATCTCCTAAAATTATATTTACGATATAAGAAAAAAAAGTGGACTTGAATAAGGTGGATCCACTTTTCCTTTCAATGAGAGAAACTAGGATGATAATTATTTCCCAATAATGAAAATCCCTTTTTATCATCAGTGCGAGGGTGAAATCATCATGATTACCTTTATGGATTTCTTGGATGTTTTGGATATCATGGTATATTCACTTTTTTTGGGATAACTTGGTGTGGAATTTTCATTATAACACTAGACATCAAGGACCATTTACCATCAAGGGAATTTTTATTCTTATTTTAATATTTATTATTTAGACAATATATTGAAAAAAAATCATAAAATATATTTTGATTCTTCTTCCACTATCCACATAGTACTTATGGGTTTTTATGGTCTTCATTTATTGATAACATCTCCTGAAATTATACTTCTTCACGTGGAATCTTCTACATTCCTTTTTCATCTACCTTCATCCTTATTTTATCTACATTATTTTTTCTCTCTTGGGTTGTTATAAAAATTACAATTATATCACATAAAATATGCACAACATTCTTCGTACTACCAAATGGCTTCAAAGGTGTGTTTTTCCTATTTTAGTACTTTTATTTTTCTATTGGACTGGTATCCCCATTTTAACATTAGATTGCCTCTATTAATTTTTTTTCCATGGTCTACCTATATATATCCATGGTGTGACCTATTATTACACAAAAGAAGAATCTTATTCCTCTTGGTGCAACACCCTTCTTGATCTTATTTGGTTTGTGTGTTTCATACTTCTAGTTTTCACCTTAGAATAACTTATTTATCTTATTTGATAACTTCATGGAATTTTGTTCATCTAGTAATTTACCAAGGTTAACTTCTCTAAGTTATCCATATCCTATGGTGATTACTTTTGAGTTGTTTTGGTGGAATGATCGAATTATTACCTCGTTATTGTTACCACTTTCATTATAAATAACATAGAGGTTCTTCGGACATTCAAATGTATTTATAACAAGAAGATTATATCATTTCATCTGTCATATTTTATTCTTTAACTCTTTTCTCCCACTTTATGTAGGAATCCTTTAAAATTCATATACTATAATATTATACAAAAGTTTAGATGAACTATGCATGAATCTTTCATATCACCAAAAATAGCCAAAAAATATTGATATTGCCTTTTCAGTAATAGTTTTGCGTGATTAACATGGTTGATATTTCTAGTTTTTCATTCTTTTAATGTGATTATTTAAGGTAAAAAGTTCTTTTTCACTTATCCTTAATTCCAAAAAACATAGTGCGGGTCTCTTTATTTCAATTCTTTATCCACTTTTTTCATAAGTATTTATTTTGAACATGTATTTTACATATAAATTATATTATAACAAATAGAATTATTTTATGTTGATGATACCTTATTATTTTAGAATTCTCAAGATTCAAAATTTAATTAATTAAACATGTTCATGCCCTAAATAAGAGGTGATTTAGTATGATAATACACTTTAGAAGTTTTTTGTAACTATAAATTTTTTAGTAACTTCTCTTCTTTCATCTTGTTTTGAAGTCTCAACTTCATTATTTTTATAATTTATCAATTTCACTTCAAGATCAAAGAATTTATTATTTAGGATGAATTTAACATATTCTAATAACTTGAATCTGTCATCACATTATTTCTTGATCTTTTCAATTACATCATCAAGCATTATATGTTTTACTTGTAGTAGAGTTGAAACATTGTTAATATTATCTTCTTTGATCTCAAGTTTACCATTATTAATATCTATGATGGATTTCTATTTTCTTATAAGGTACCATAATAATTTTCAAATTAATTTGGAAACCTCTTTCATTTGGACTGTACTTATCCACTAATCTTGAAAACTAGAGAACATTTCTTTAAGTTCAATAATAAATGTTTATTTGGATCCAAAGTTTTGTAGTGTTTCATATTGGTTAGTATGATTTATTTAAAGGATTTCCCAATTTTATCTATGGATTATTCAACCTCATAAACTCTAGAAAATTTTAAATTATCTTTTTTAGTGTGATCAAAAAATGTCATAACCCTCAATGACATTGAACCCTCACTCCTTTTAGTGTTTTAATTGAGATGAGTGATCTTATAGTGAATTATCTTTATAAAATAAGTAAAATAATAATATTTTGAGGAATGATATTCACCACCTGTGATTAGTTATTTTATTGGAAAATCTTGGAAAAATATATCTGATACCTCTTCATCAGTATCTGAGGTAGAACTATTTTCCATTTATTTTTTAGTAGATAAAAATTCAGGATCCTCAACATCTATGAAATCCTTTTTTATAAAAATTATATCATTGGGAAATTGATTCAACACCGTATTTTATTTAGAAGGAAGTATGTATTATGTTTCATAATTCATAATTATTTTTATTTTTCATGGTCTTGGATGAGGTTGAGTTCTAATTTTCAGTTGATTGAACTCCTCCAATTTGAAACTCCATTATAAATTAAGATAGTAAATTAAATATTCAATAAGATTCTAAATAGATAATCAAATCTGAGTTTTCACATTCCACTATGATACAAATTATGATGATTAATTGAGGATGAAAATGCTAAGATGGGGGTGAATCTAGGTGGTATGAATTATTATAACTTTAAATACTTTATCCTTTTTTATACCTCAATCACTTACTTAGGGAATGGTTCTTCTTTTTCTTCACCTTTGGTTAGAAATAATGAACTTAAAATATAAAATCACAAGGAAAACTATGTTTTTTCTATAATGTTCTCCTCCAATGTGGATGATAATATCCCCATTGTATTGTGGTTGTTATCCCAATTTAAAACACCTATCCCTTTTTATCATAAATAAAATTGAAAGTAAGGGCATGAACTTAAACAAGTTCTCTTCATAACTACCAAGTACAATTAAAGCATAAAATTTCAATAACAAGATTATATGATATCATCTGATCCCTATGGAAGTGATAAAAAATATAGAAAATAGACTTCTTCAGTAGACACCAATAAATTTAGATCAAATTCTTCTAATAACAACAATCAAATGGATGCCCCTTTTTCAAACCAATCAATGAGATATCTCAATAATGTAGAAATATTATATGATTCCTCTTCATCTTTGATGATAATAATAATATGAATATGTTGTGGAATAGAATTAGAAAATCTAAAGAATGATCATAAAATACCATCTCAAACAAAATTTCTTCTCCATCTCTAGATCTTTTACAAACTATATGATACATTGAATTACTATTCAAATTATCAATGTCACAAATTAATTCAATCTCAAAATTAGGTCTTTATTCCAATTTCATACATCTTTTTCTACGTGAAAGAGTAAGATTAATTTCAATGCATGATATATTTTAACATCAACTTAGTTCATCCATGCACAATTATAGACACATTTGGACTAAATTTTTGATTCTCAATGTTTATGAATGATTTTACATAATGCATGAATGTGAATGAATTGTGTACTTTTTTTCATAGTAATCTTTCACATAAGTACATTTCTTGAGTTCTAATTCATTGAAAAAACCTGGTGGTTTTGTGATATGCACTTTATCATGTCTTCAAGTAACAAATTACATGGTTTCTTAATGGATTCACATTACCTTGGATGGATTCACAAAACTCTATATAAGAGTTTATATACACAAAAAATATTTACTTTTTTGGGTAACCCTTGAGTGTTCTTTACATAAGAAAAGTACAAGGAATCTATTGAATTCACTGAATTTCCCTTACATCTATTTTCTTTGTGAAACTTTTATGGGACATAACTTATTATTCACAATGATGTGTGGATAAATAAATCATCTTACCTCTTCACAGAGCCTAATTGGATAATTAATCTTACTACTTATTTTCATAAATAGTTGTTTGGGGAAGATCTATTTTCTAAAAAAAAGAGATCTCATTGAAAAATGTGATTAAAAAAACCACTCTAAGACTCAATACTTTTGTATTTATAAGCATGATTTACCAATTTTACCCTGAGAGACATTCCACGATTAGGATTGATTTAATGTTTCTTAATCATTGCCGAGTCATGGATCAATATTAATATTACTTATGACTTAGAAATTTTAAACGTCACACGAATTTATTTTTTTATCAAATGACCTTTATGATGATAAAATATATGGCCTCCATTTCTACTTGAACTTAGCTTCTTCCCTTGCTAAAACACCTCATTTTATCATGATAAAAATCCCATGTTTCATCTTAACTAAATCTTAACTTAATCGTGTATTTTAATTGATGAAAAAATATCATCATATTTATTTTTATCCTTGGAGGTGTATTGTTATCTAAATAGAAACATGAATGAATGATGAAGATTCCATGAAAGGATTTAGGTGATCGAGCATGTATTCTTTTCAACTTTGATATGACCATGTTTACTATACCCATGTAGGGGAAACCCATAAGTTCTATACCTCAAGTATTGGTAGATCCCTACTTTCATATGGGTAGAACGGGTCTTGAATTACCCATGTAAGGTAAGATGAAGGTTGAAGATAAAGTAATTTGTGATGTTTGAAATTGGATGAACCAAATTGAACTAATCTGGTAGTCCTTATTTTATCCATATCATTTTAATAGAGGAAAATTAGCCCTTGAAACACTCATCCCAGACCAATTTTCTCTTTGGTTGTGGTCTTATTTAAAATTATCTTCATTTCATCCACTCTTCAAGTCACTACCATTGTTCGCACCCAGAGCACCATTCACCCACGCCCCTCATGAGACACAAAACACCCTGGTTCAGTCCCTTAGGAATCCACCTATGTGGTATATGTGTTCCTTGGGATCCTTATTGATGATATGATCTCCCACTACCAGCCAACCCATGCATTTACTTTTCTCTTCCACCATGGCTAACAATTCATGGGATAGATCCCAAGTGGTAGAGGCTTGGTCCCATATGTGGTTGAGTTGGCCCACATTGGGTGGCTGTGGTTGACCCCATTTTTTAATAAAGGAACAATAAAAGGGATACATAGAATAATTCTATGTATAATATTTAATACAAATCCATTTATCAATTTACCCAATTCTTAATCAATAAATCTTCATGAAAAAATATAATAATATTTTAATTTCCTTCAAATAATTCTTCCATAAGAAATTTGAATTTCTTCATGAAAATGAATATTTTCATGGTATTCAATCATCTTTGTTGGGTTAGACAATGTGCTACCCACTAGACCAAGTTATTTAAACATGTATACCAGTTCATCCGTCATCATTCTTAATTAAATTCATCCAAAATATAATGTATACCTCTGAACTTCTCATAAATATATTATCTTCAAACATCACACATTACCAAGCTTCGGTGGACCAAAAATAATTCCAAGCTAGTATTATTCTTAACTACCAATTAAATTCAAGTTTTTCATCTCTTAATGACTTAGAAAAAAGAAACACATCACAAAAAATAAGATCATCAATAGATTACTCAAAATTCAATAGACCACACTCTCCAACTACAAGAATTTATATGCCACTATAATTACCATTAAAGGAACAATCGATCGATTCCAAAATTTCCTAAACTTAAACCCCCATGTGACTATGAACATTTATAAATAAAATGGTATATGGTTAAGTATTATAGAGAAAAAATATTTTAATACCATAATTACACACCACGTTTATAACTTATCCATTCTCAAACTAGACCATTCTAGGCTCCCACCAAACCATGAGCCCATATCAAATATGATAACACTTAAAAAATTAATAATTAAATAAATAATTAAAATCTAAGAAGCTTAATTTTTGAAAAAAAATGACTTTGGTGTATTTATTGCGTGAGTTGATTTTGTTCGCATGCTTAAGAAGGGTTTTAAAGATTCATGAAGGATTGTTATGAATTCATCCATAAAATTTAGTGCTTAAAATATTTTTAAGAGTAATCTATCTTGAATATAGACCCCATTACATAGAACCTACCTCATGAGTATGGATACATTTCTTTTGGGAGACTATGTCATAGTATATCTAGTTATGTTATAGAGGAGGTGGAGAAATTTATCCTCAATGGTTTTACACAATTTAGTCAGCATGGCTATTCTAAAAACTCGACCAACCAAGGCCCACCTCTCTATAGGAAATCTAAGCCTTCACAAACCCATGATCACCTCTAATAGGCATGGGTCTAGAGACAAGAAATGAGAAGGAATATATAAAACTAGAGTCCTTAGACTAATGTACCTATATGCACATTCATAGGAATAATTAAAGATAGTAACATCTAGAGAAAACCATATATGTAATAAACATTAAGGAGTACAATAGCATACCATAGTTAAAACTACAATGGAAAAGAAATGGGAAAACCACATTCCTAACTAGAAACAAACTTGAAACATGATAATAACTATAATAAATAAAAAAAGAGGGATTAGATCCTGGTCTTCAAGTCCCAATCACCGTATGTCATTAATGCATCTGGATATCACTATGCTCTAGCAATGTCATCATCGATATTTATATCATCTACATATGACACGATATGCCTAGGCACGACCAATGAAGGGGTGAGTATACACATACCATGTAATATTCCCAAAAAACCACGAAGTGATAAATACAAAAATAGTAAAATTTCCTCTCTAACCATAACAAGATGGTAATGAAACCCGTTATATATATATATATATATTCATAGAAAGATAATAAATAGATAGAGAAAGGGTATCTAAACCTCATAGCCCAACTGAAGTTGATGTGTCTTCTTATGGATCCAAAATTCCATCATCAATTCCCAATATCAAAGAAAACCTCACCACAATTTTTGTTGAGGAGACCATTCCTCTCAATTGTTCTCCATAGTAAAGGGAGCCACATCTCTTTTGGAGGACCCACTTGCCCTAGAGATCAAATATGAGGGAGTACCACTTTATGGATTGGAGACCTATACCCAGTGTATAGAAGTATCAAATCAACATGTATAAAGTGTATGGGTGGCCTACGACCTAAGGGGATAGGGGAGTTCCAACATTGAAATATCTTCATTGATCTTACCTTGATCATTTTCATCACCATGTGTCACAAAAAGAAGCTTCATGATCCTAAAACTTCCCAATGTATATAATATTCCATAATGAAGGGCATCGATATATTTTATATGAAGAAAATTATAATATACTACTCATGGGTCAAATTTGAGTATTGAGGAAGGAGATATGAGAGGAAAAAGTTTTGTAAGGAATAAACAGAGTGTATAGGGCCCACATGTATGTGATCCCACCTCATAGCATAGCCATGTTATCATCTAGAAATGGATTGGGAATCCATGGAATACTATACAATATGTATATGTGGTACATAGAGTGTCTTTCCACCTGAGGACCTAGGTGTGTACTCTATGCACCCAACTCAAATTGCCAAGTAAAACCACACAATGTGTACTAGTAGTACAATGAATGTATGACCACATCAGGTCCAAGGAATGTACACCTGGAAAACGACTCAACAACCATGAAAGAACTCATGAATTTTCTATCATGTGAGATGGTGTGTCTGACAACATATGGTACTGGGCTTGTATAATTGGAACAAGACATGGCTACTTTCATAGGGTCACATGGCTTGTCTGCTCGACCACACGACATGTGATCCTTACCTAAACTGGATACCCTATACACTTTGAAAAATCAAAGAACACAACATGTATTATTCCACACTAAATTGTGTGTAGGCATATTTTTCATAGAATTATAGATCCTTCACATGAATATCTAGATCCCCCTTCACTGCTTTTTTCCTCTTTAATAAACCAACCAAAATTGATGGAGTTTTCTTTGGGCATCAAACCTGGGCCTACGGTGGCTGAAAATTGGAATCCATTTGTTCAAATGAATTCCACCACACATCCCATAGTTCCTCCCATCATCATCCATAATTTGAATCCCATATCAATGAGGAATCACCCTAAAATCATCTTGATTTATGAACAAAACACCATTTGGTTCATCATGAAAATAACCGCCATGAATGTGAGGGTTAGATGATGCTCAAAGCCTAACCGGAAATATCAAATCATGAACCCATGTTCCAATGGATAGTTATGTGAAGAACGAGTGGGGTAAAAGAATAATATCGAAGGTAAAACCATCATTGGAAAATAACTCTCACCCAATGATCATGTAATCATGATATCCAAGGTGATAGCCTGGAAACAAATGGATTTAATTATATTATCAAAATAAAAGATAATAGGGATCATGTAAAGTATAAAATAATCATAGATCAAGAAGTAGATAATTAAATCCATGATCACACATTTAATAAAATGGGTTGGAACCAAAATTTATGATTTATAACTCTGAAAGTATCAATAACTGGTGAAGAACACATTCACCAATAATGAAGAAGCCTCACTTTGTTTGTTTCCTATTTATTGACCTTGATTTGATCATTCTTCATCTTCTAATTTGATCCTCCAACTAAAAATGTTTTCACTCCTAAACTCTAATATCCTTGAGTTATGTATCTAACCCCAGAAAATATCTATAGCATCATATTTTTATAGAGGTTGAATGTTTAGGTCGTTTATTTAAAATAAATAAAATAAAATAAAATATTTATTTATATTAAACGGACCACTAATATCATTCATAAATTGGATGTTTAATACTGACTAGCCTTAGGTCGCACCAATGTTGAAACACATATCCTAGAATCTACCATGGTCTCAGATTTTCAATCTGAGGTCCCAAATAATTGTAAAATATTTAAACACAGAAATGATTCTTGCATGTGGAATAAAATATATTAATATTATTAATATATGAATTTTGGTGTTTTGATACACCCAAACACTACACCGACTACAAGGATAAAATTTGATATATACATAGATATATTGAAAGGAAAAATCTAATAAAACTAGATTCATTACATTCTCACATCCTTCAAGGATTTTATCACCTATAATCATATACTACACAAGTGGATGTGGGTAATGAGTACACATCTGATTATCTCACTCCCAAGATCATGCTCACAGGCTCTCGTGATTCAACATCACATGAATCTATGGAATAGTTCATCCACTAAGGATCCTCTCCTTCCCATCGACAATCACAACTGGTTCATCCATGATGGTCCCTCCATCCTTGATGTCTATCTTGAAAAGAATACTGCTCAAGGTCTGTGTACATATTTTCTACAATAGGATGTACCACCATAGGGGATGTGTGAAATTCCCTCATCACATCCTCATACAACAAGAATATAAATTCATAAATATCTAAGAACGGATTAAATGATCTCATCCTTCAAGAAAATCTATCTAGTGCCTCTCTTAAGGATATATGGTCATGTAGATCCTCACTGTCAATCTCTCCCAATCGAGCCTCTCTCACACTTTGAAGAAACTAAGGAGTAACTACCATTAATTAAATAAAAAATATACCCTTATCCTCCAATAGTTTCATCTAAAAACAAGGAAACCACTCATACATCACCTCCAACAGGAGAGAATGAGACTTCCTACTAAGTGATCGACCACCAAATTTTCATTCCCAGTAATATAGATTTCTCAATGTAATATTTTTGTAAATTCTCCAACTAATTCCTCTATCTCAAGTTAATATATCTTTTTTTGAAGGTATTACTAAGACAATAATGGTACTTATAAACCAAAAAATGAATTCCCAAAAGATAATACCTCCACATGTTTAGTGCGAAGACAACTGCTACTAACTCTAGGTCCTGAGTCATGCAGTTTTTCTCACGGGGTCTCAAATGCCTTAATCGATATTGGATAACTACCAAACTCTTCATCAATACACAGTTGATCCCAACTACATAGGAATTGAAAAACACCATATACTCCACACCCTCCTCTGGTAGTCTCAATATAGGATCACTGGTATGCCTGGGCCTCAACTCCTCAAATGATCTCTAACATTACTCAACCAAGATAAATGGATTCCCTTTATTGGTTAAGGATGTGAAAGGGGATACTAATTTGGGTAATTCTTTCATAAACCTCCTATGGTACCCCAAAAAGATAATAAAACTACGATATACTGAAATTATCTTTGGAAGTTTTTAAAAAAGCACCACATAAATCTTCAATGAGTCCATAAATAAATAATGATCATAAAAGACATGACCCAAAAAGAGAACTCCATGAATCCATAACTAGAACTTTGAGATATTACCATAATGATAGTGCTCCATGAGTATGTCTAGAACCATCATTAGTTGCCCTGTATAACCCTATTATGATGTCAAGTAAATGAATATTTAATAAATGAATACAATCAAAAATCAATCCATGTATGGTTGGAAGATCTAATTCATAAGAGGCATAAACATAGTGGGTGAATTTTTCACATCAAAAGGAATTTCTAGGAACTCATAGTGTCCATAAAAAAATTAGAATTTCATATTCAGAATATCAAACTTGAGAACAATCAATCAGTGGTATCTACCTGAGATTTATTGTTGAGAACCATCACTCACCTAATTTTTTTTGAAAGACTTCACCAATCATCTTCAAGGGGTACTTGTTCTCAATCATTTCATTCTTTAGGGGATTACAATCAATGAAAATCCTTGTGCTCCTATTTCTGATGCTTTCATTGGGGCGCACACATCGGTCTCTTTTGGGGGGGCGATGACGCTATGTATTTCCCCTCATTCCCACTTTCTAATGGAAGGCAAAATCTGCTCCTTATTTAGAGACGTATTCTCCTTGATTGAAATGGGTTGATGGGATTTCAGTTCTTCCTTTTGTAGATTCCTCCTCAGAACTTTTCACCTTGTACGGGTCTCCCTTATAGATTTAAGATGTTGTTCGTGAAACTATTCCTAGCGCCATATCTTCATGGACACTAGTTAATTACACTGCTTCTGTCAGGACATTCGAAGGGGTCCGGTTAGGTCAGCAACCTTCAGTCAGGGGATTAGTTACATTGGGAGAATCACTGGCATGTTTGGGTGCTGTGACACTGGCGCGTCTGTCCTCTCTCCCTTATTATAGGGCTTTAAGAAGGCGTGGAAGCCCGAGGCATCCCACATAGAACACGAGGAATCATATGACATGGGCATGTATCTGAAGTTTTCCTTAGCTTCCCATGTTTAACATAGGGTATTCCACAAGTTTAACGTCCAGTAGAGACCGATCATACTGATCCGAACATTGAGTAGAGTGGATCAGATGGGTTCAACCCCTGGAGGGAACAATGATGTTGGGGAAAGCATATGGTTGACATCTCGGTCATTGTTGAGGGGAATGGGGAATGATATGGCATGATTTCACTTGGATGTGTCGGCCTGGATATGAATCTGGATGGATGATCGGTGGATGAATGAAGTGAGGGGAGAATTAAATAGAACCATCGCAAGGGTGACAGTGAATTTGGACTTGATCCTTGAAGAGACTTCCTATGTATCCCAGTGACAGGGAATCAAAGTCCATGTAGTTCGGTGAACGTAGTTTATCTTGACAATGGCTTACCACTGGTTGGAGTTCCAATGACTTACTGCTGAAAGGGGAGACAATGGATTATCGCTGAATGAGGCTGACAACCTCTTTCCACTGAATAGAGTGACAATGGATTACCACTAAATGGAGTGAAAACGTATTTCCGTTGAAAGAGGATGACAACGGCTTACCGCTGAATGGAGTTACAATGGCTTTCTGCTGAATGGGGAAAAAGGTGGAATATAGTTTAACATCATACAGGACGGGGGTGGACCAACGTGAAGTGGTTGTGACCATTGGTTGTTGGGCTTGAAACATTGGCAGGCTTCCTACCTACCCAGCCTTAGCAAGGATAAAAGTCCACATACTTTGGGTATGGGACAGGAGTCGGTGGACCGACATAAATAAGGACCTGGGGTCCAGGTGTATGGTGGGCTTGAACCTCATTGAGGCATCCAACGTACCTTGCCTTGGAATAGATGAAAAACTACGTGGTTCATGGTAGAATTTGTGTGCAACAGTTTACCACTGATTGGGAAAACAATGACTTACCGCTGATTGGGGTCCACAGTTTAACGTCATGCATGATGGGGGCGAACCAACGCGAAGGTGGTCGGAGCGACCAAGTGTTGGTCTTGAACCTCATGGAGGCATCTTATGTACCCTACCTTGGTAAGGATCAAATTACACATTGTTCGGAAGGGAGAATTTTGGGATTACGCTCTGAGGTATCCCAAAGTGTTTTTGAACCGACGTGAAAATGGTCGGAACGACCGAGGTGTTGGGCTTGAACCCCGTGGATGCTTTCTACATACCATGCATTAACAAGGATAAAAGACCACATAGTTCAGATTATGGGGGCTTGGTGCACCGACGTAAAGATGGTCAAGACTGATGGATGGTGGTGGGCTTGAACCTCAGGGAGGCTTCCTACATACCATGGCATGGCAAGGATCAAAGAACACGTAGTTATGGTTGGCATTGGTGAACCAGCGTGAAGGAGGACCTATGGTCCAATGGGTGGTGGGATTGAACTTCCTGGAGGCTTCCTACGTACCCTACCTTAGCAAGGATCAAAGTCCACATAGTTCAGGATGGCATGGGTCTTACACTCTAGGCTGCCCATGGAGGATGTCATGGTGGGTGCTTACTCTAAGCCCATGTGAGTCATGATTTGTGTGAGAAACAAGATGTCGTAGATACCTGACGATCATGTCGTGAAAGGTGCGCCTGTGAGAGGTGGAGTGGGTATTACACGTGATCTCATCCCAAAGAGGAAATAGGGGCTTATGCGTGGTTAGAATCCCAAAGAGGAAACATGGGCTTACGTGTGGTTCACAACCTAAGATGTTGGGATTTACTCCAGGATGGAGGCCTGGTGGCAACAAAGCCCAGTGGGAGAGGGATTTGGCACCGAAGAAAGGAGGGGTCTGGCATCCATCCCCCCCCCCACCCTCTGGTCCTCGGGACCAAAAAATAAAGCAGGAGTCGAGATGCTGCCTCCTACAAGAAAATATAGGGGCATACACCAGGATGGTTTCCCTTTCCCTGCGTAGGATGCTTGTGGGGTTATTGTTTAACATTATGTGTTGAGGACGATGGTGCTTGGATGTTTAACGTCTTACATATCGGATGAGGTTGGTTCACTCCACACCCTGAGGACTTACATAACCGGTACCCTCTACACCTTGGTGAAAACAAGGGACATGCAACGCCGTGTCTAGGGGGTGTTATGGAGTGAACCATTGGGGGGTCCAAGTTAGCATGGCTATGCGAAGAAGTGATAGCTGTTAGCGTGCTTATGCGAAGAAGCATGAGGCAAATCAACGCCATGGGGAGTATCTTCCAAGGGACTTTGAAGTTACTTCGCACAAACCTAGAGGGTTGTACAAGAAAATATTTTATGGAAAAGCTATTTTGGACACGGGAGGCACCCAAAAAAGATGTCTGGAGGAGGGACATTACAAGCACACAAGGAGGGATGTTTACGTGCAAAATGAATTATTGCACGAAAAGGGTCGGGCCGACGCAAAATTGAGTGGCATGTGCTAAAAAGGCTGGGCCGGTGTGAAAATGAGCTGCATGTGTCCAAAAGGCCGCGATGACATGCAAAATAAATTGAGCGCGCGAAAACGACTAGGGCGGTGTTCAAAAGGAATTGTGAGACAAATAATTGATTGCGCACAATTAGAAAGAATTGCATGCAGGGAAATGTGATCGATGTGATTTTGACAAGGATCAAGCTCGAGTGGTCTTGCGCAAAGGCGGACCCCCCGAGCGACCTAGCGTAAAAAATTAAGTACTTGAGATCCATATTTAGAGCGCACGAGAGGTGAATTTCACGTTAGAGAGATGGTTCAGATTCTTCAGCCCGGAAGTCGAAGGGGGTGACCTTGTATTTATAGGTGTGTGGATCTGCGTGAGAATCAGCCTACGTGAAATATGGCCCGCCGACATCGGTAGTGCGAAACTTCAACAGCGCGGGGTGATGTCACGTAACTTTTCATGCCCGTGTGGAAAACTGTCGTAAATCCTAGTGTTTTTCATGCGGGACTGATTTTTTTCGCGCACCACTGAATTTTTTTCACACGGCCCTTCTAGGACCCCCTAGAATGGATTGTTGGTTCGAAATATAGTTTCTATTTTTTCACGCCCAATCCTTCTCCAGCCCTTGAGAATTTTTCGGCATCTACAAATGCCCCCCTCGGAATCGGATCAGTGAGAGGCTGGAAAGGTCATATTCCAAGGGAAACACTGAGATGCAAGACTCCATGGTGCCTACGTGCGCTCAAAACTGGAGGGGTGTGAAAAACCGATCTGAGTACGCAATCTGATTTTTGTGCACCCACAGAAACCCATCTCCTTGACTATAAAATACCCGCAGGTCCCTCATTCCATACGAAGTTTCTCACGTGATAAGACATGAGCTCTCGTGAACGAAACAATTCTCCCTCCCTGGGAAAAAATGATTCGATTGTGCGAAATTAACCAAGGTCAGCCTTTATTTTACTTGCAAACTTGGATTTTCCATGCCTGATTTTGATATTTTGCACTGGACTCTAATTTTTCCTGCCAGATTCTGATTTTTCACACCAACCTCTTAAGACCATGATGATAGTAGATGGCCGCCAATTGGGCTGACGTTGAGGGAGAAGCCATGTTTGCTGCTTGAAGGGATGTAATGGTTTCCAACCATAAGGTTTATGGCACCCGAAGGATCATATCTAGAAACAATACTATTTTCAACATGTTAAACGCCTCCTAGAAGGACTATGCACTATCTTCCAACCTGTCGATATGGGACTTTGGTATCTTGGAGGAGGTACCCATGCCAAGATTTGAAGTCGGCACACTGCAGTCATGGGTGACCCACGAGGATGACCTACCTCGCTATAATATCCCCTACAATGGCCATCCTGCTAGAGAAACCATACATATGGACGTTTACGTCCTGAATCCCAGGACTAGGACCATTTCAGGGAGTGACCCTATCACGGAGAATTCTCTGGCCATTTATGCAAGCACCTTCCGTCAAAGTGTTATTGGCGAGACCAAAGGCTGGCTATAGGATTTGGATCTGCGGTCTCGAGGTAATTTCAATAATGAATGGGCCTGGGCATATTGGGTTCACAAGACATGTGACCAGTTTGGGGTCGAACTGCGGCGCATCGGTTTGTTCGAGGCGGTGTGGACATCACAGTTTCATTTCTATCTCCAGCATGAGCTCGGGCCAGAACTGTTTACTCGATGGTCCCCCGATACCAATACCATCAATCTTCATCATGGGGAAGTTAGTATCAGCCTTTAGTACATTCATTTAATTGGAGGTAACCCCTTGGATGGGCACCAATATGATGAGTTCCTCCCGCCAAAGAACATCTGGGGAGACAGATCACGAACCCCTATGCTAACATGGTACCTGTTAGAGTAGGCTAAGGAGAGGCCGGAGGTCGAGGATTTTTTTAAGGACATAACTTACAAGAAATGGTTTAGGTTGTTCCTACACAGATATCCAGATGTCAATATGTCAGGGCGAGGGAGATGATGTCTGACCGCGATACAGAAGAGAAAAATCAGATCGTACTAGAGTATCCTTGAGGTGAGGGACAATCAGTCATGGGGCTTCAGCATAAATGACATCCGAGACCCGAACATTTGGTGCACTAGATTTCTGTCCACATTTCCTAGTGGATGGCTCTTTCTGTTGAGGGACACAAGGATGGTAGTTCTTCCAGTGACCCTGGTGATGGATGGCATCATGGACGCTAATCAATGGTTTAATTTGGGAGTCCTCATGTTGGCTCGTCTGTGTGCCATTTTGGGATGCATTTTGATTGGAGGGTCACCGTGGAGGATCTGTGGTCACTTCTAGATCTTATATGGCTGGGTCAGGGCTCATTGCAGCGGGTATACCTTTCCAAACATCATTCGTCCTCCAGGTAATGGCCTGCAACCTTCCTTGTTGAACATCATCGAGGTCATGCGGTTGACACTCAATGAGGAGGGAGTAACGATCAGAATCAGAAATCATGCCAACTTCAATTTCAGCCCATATCCCACCCCGACTGGCTAGATGATAGATAATGAGCAAGGATCACAAGAGAAAAGGGAATACTTCAAGAGTATCAGAGGTGGGGTGCGCATGGCCCAGATTGTTGGGAAGATCTTTTGTGATCCCTACGTGCCATCTAGGTTTTCTAGGCAGTTTGGATGCCTCCAGCGGATTCCTAAGAAGGTCTATACAGGTGTCCGAGAAGAGAGTCACCCCTGAGTTCTTCTCCAAATGTGGCTGATGTTCACAGCCCAGGGCTCTGGTGATGTCATTACCTTTCCCCCCACCGGAGTTGATGCTGGCCTCTCAACAGAATATGCTGAACATTGGGCTATAGTGTACCTCGAGGGACTTTTGTGGAAGTGTGTTTAGAAACTTAAGGTAGCCAGTGTGGAACCTGGGTGGTGAGAGAGTAGACATAATGCTGTTTGGGGGGAAAGGTCTGAAGCATGTCGAGAAGCTGGGCCCACATAGGCTGGGACTTCGGTAGTGGGGACATCGCGTGGCGCGACCATGCCCCCATCGCCTAAGAGGAGAGGGGTTCACCGAGCAGATAGGGAGCTTCTTGGGAAGCAGATAAGGTATTTTCTTCAACCTTACAATGACGCAATCTTCCCGGCTCTATGGTCATCCTGGATGACCCTGCGACAGTAGATGGGTACTGAAGCTCTTTGGAAAAAGATAGTGTGAGACAGAATACAGCTGCCGTAGGTTGGACTCATTCGGGTTGTCGACATGATGAACCTTCATCATCGACATGCATATCTGATGGCCATGGATGTGTATTCACACCAACAAGGTCAGAATGAGGAGCCATCGTTCTTGGTGAAAGTACTGCTCGACCAGGAGCATGATCCAGAAAATATGTCGCCAGAGGATGATGATAGTGATGATGAGCTGGAGGGCACTGAGATGGAAGGGTATGAAGAAGGAGAAAGTGAAGGAGGGGGTGAAGAAGAATAAGAGATTGAAGGTGGAGGGTCTCAGGGGGCGTCCCATCAAGGGAGTCTCTGGGAGAGTGGCGAGATCGTTGGCTCTGATGTAGATATAACTAAGCTTCTTAAGGTACGTCTTAGCCCTTGTCTGTCCTTTCCCCTCATAATTTTTTATATCCCTCAATCAGATCTTCTTATGCTATTTTGGAGCATATGGGTACCGACCACGAGTCTCCATTTGAAGGGGAGGAGGCGTCAATAGAACAAGGTGGGGAGCCGACACCCATTATTGTGCTGACGAACGAAAAGGGATCTTCTATAATGGAAGCTCCTACAACTGCTAGAACACTAGAGGCTAATTATTTGGTATCTTGTAAGTTCATTAATTCAATGCTGATATTTACCATCAGAGAGCTCAGTTGATCAGGGTGTTAATTGTTTGTGAAGTAATCACATCCTTGGAGGCTCGTTGGGCTTCCAAACCTGGGTCATCCGCAATCGATTCAACTGGAAATGTGTTATCCCATTTAAGACACACTTCTCAAACTGAGCTGGTCCCGAGGCTCGGTGAGAGAAGGGTTGTGGAAATTTTTGGTACCAACATCAGGGCAGGTCTGGAAGTCGACGACGAAACTACCAGGACCGAGGTATGAGAAGAAGGTCGCCCAGGGCTTGAAGAGCCTAACCCCATGGGAGGAACACTCGAAGAGGACCCAACTGCTAGCCAAATGGCTACTTTCCCTGACTATCGGCCTGCAGACCCCTAGGAGATTGATGATTATGACTCATAGGTAGCCGAGGAAAGCCACATGATGAAACACAAAGGGCGGAAGTGTATCAAGCACTTTCTCAGTCATCCTTAGATGGAATGGATAAAATATATGGGGTCACTCCACACCTAGCTGCGCTTTCTCTGTGCTGGAAGGGTGGATGGTCAACGCCTTAATTCGACGGTCCATGACTATATGGACTGGAAGCTGCTCGAGAGTAGACAAATATCCTGTGTTTCCCAGTGTCGAGAGGAGTCAGGGAATACGCAAGTGTTCATAAAGGCAGAACAAGAGGCCTGATGCCTTGAAGAATAGGTGATAGAAAAGGAGATATTCATCGAAAAATGTTATGAGCTTATGGAGCAGTTGAGGGCCCAGCTGGCAGATGCCGAAGAGAAAGTGGTGGAAGCGGGTCACCAAATTACCAAACATCCAACTGAACAGGCACAAGCACGAGCCAGGGTCAATGGACTGTGCTCTGCGGCCACTGATGAAGAGAGAGTACTCAGGAGGAGGGAAGAAATCTTGGAGGCCACCAGCCAAAAGGTAGTGGTGCTCGAACGATCCATCCATGAAGCTGACACTTAAGGGAACTATTTTGGCCGAACTCAGAAACTCATTTATCCTTACTACTTCTTATTCTGAATTTCATTAATGGATAAATTTATTTACTTGTTCGTTTGGTATAAAACATTTAACCAAAATCTTGAAATAAATATAAATCCATTCCCAAGCTCACGCAGGTCGCACCCAATGTGAGAAACAAGGGATGTTCGTACTATTAATTCGTTTAACCGTGGGAGCGTCAATCATGTTTCAGGCATTCGAGATTAGAATATCCAATCCAAATTTCCAAGAAGGGAAAATTGAGGCCCGGTTAAAGGAAGAGGGCCTCAAAACAATCCACATATATTCTTCCCAATGTGCTCTAGTGTATGAGTGGATTAGCTTCAGGGGAATTAGAATCAATCCAAACATAGTGGAATGAGAAATGTAAATCATGATACCCCATATTTGGAACACTACAAGGGTGGCGTGAAAATAAAGGATAATTGCAGACCATGTTTGAAAAAAAGTATCCATATTGTATTAGCGTGAAATGGGGATGAAAAATGAGGGCCAACCGCTGACCGTGTTAGAAAAAAGGGTCCTGACTCAGAATGTCATCCTATAGTCTTCTGGAACGTTGCCCTAGGAAAGTAGGCAAGCCATTGGACGAGTATCCATACTGTTAGGGGGTTCCTTTTGACATGAAAGAAGACGGGGGTTTGAATAAGGGGAACTAAAATCATGGGATGTGGAGTGATGGTTTGTTTGAAGAGAATCCAACACTCTTGAAATTACGCCACTGTGGTGGAAAAAAATTAGATGGGCACATCAGTATGATCATGGATCATTCCTTCATTTAGACAGGACCTCTCTAAAGAGGGAGTCGTCGCTTCCCAATGTCATCACGAGGCATCCCAAACTTGTTCAGGGAAAAGCTATAGTTACATGGTTCCCCACAAGGGGTCAGGACAGGGGGCCAGAAATGAGGAGGAACATGATTTATGATTCCTAGGGCTAGACCCAAGGCAAAATGACTAGGTGTCTCTATGTATTCCATGAGTATGGGAATCAATCCATACATAGTTCTAGAAGATGTGGTGTAGATTAACGTCTTACAACAAGGAAGCAGGGTGGTCTTACTTTATGGTCATAGGGCTCAGACCATGGATGGTAGGAAACATGGGAGACACCTGGTAGGGTAATTATAAAACCCGACGTGAATGGGAACCTAGGGTTCTGACGACCTCTTGTTCCCTAAGAGGGTTTTTGGTAGAGGGACCAGAAACATGAGTTATGCTGGGCCCATGGGGGAAGTGCCTGGACATTCCTACATATCTCATGAGAATGAGATTCAAGCCATACGTAGTTCTAAGGGGTGGCAAGGTTAGGTACCAGTTCCAGGGATAAAAGGGAGTACAGGTCTGGCCCTCACAATAAAAGAAGCGGTATTTGATGTATCTTGTTTGTCCTTCAAGGTGAATGTGTTTTTTTTGTGTGAAGTGACAAAACTAGGATAGAAAGTCCAAACATTGGCACAAGAATCAAGACAAAGAAAGGCATTGACAAATGGTATGGTGGTTGACTGATACAAAACATGATGTACCTTGAGCGAGGAAATCACAATGTAGTGCCATTTTTCATCATGTGGCCAGAACGATATTGTCTAAGTTTATGGCCATGTTATGGGAGAAACCATTCATTTAAACTTTGTGTGGAACAGACGTAGTAGAAACGAGGATAAAGGGGGAATGTGCACGGTGCAATAAAGCATGAACAACATGAATGAGGACATAATCCCATACCACACTGTGCGCAATTCTAAGAAATAAACCTCAGGCCAAGGGGCCGAAAAGAGGCAAGAGGGTTGGAAGTAGGAGAGGATGGATCTCAGTTAAGCTGGACTCAAATACAAGATGCCCAGGTGCTTCTACATATCCCATAAAGATGGGAATCAAGATATACGTAGTTATCAAAAAGAGGCAATATGAAAAGATCTTAGTTTAAGGTCTTAGAACTAGTACCATGGAGAAGTGTGACTATTCCATGTAAGTGAATACCTTACCTCGATCCCTAAGCCTACGTGATTCAAACTCGATGTAGGATACAAGGGCGTGTAAGGTATTTGCGATACGTGGAATACATGGAAAGGGGAAATTGGCGCGAGGCCCTGAATGATTTCCTTATCTCGACTTTCTCTTCCTAACGTGCAGATGCGCACTGAGGAATATTACCCAGTGTTTCAGAATTGTACCTGGACATGATGAAGTGGAAAAGGGGGTGAATCATGTAATTTTTACTTTGGGATTAATGGGGTTAGCATGACGATGGAGGATAACTGTTGACCATATTCGAAACACAGTGTCCATATCGCGTGACCTGAGGTGGGAACACCAAACAAGCGTCAACTGCTAACCAAATTTGCAACACGTGACTTGTATCAATTTGTTTCTTTAAACCCTTGAGGACGTTTCCCGTAATGGTAGGAGGGACCTTGGGCCTAGAATCCATGCTATTCGGGGGTCCCTTTGGGTGTTGAAGGTGATGGATTCCCTAGTGCAGGGGAACATGAAGCATGAGAAATGGGTGAAAGCATGTCTATGCAGAATCTGACGCTCTAGGTGCTGATCTAGGGTACTCTCTAGCACACTGGTGAATCACCGAAGAGGGTCAGGGGGCTGACTAAAGGGTCTCCGATTCGAAAAGGATGATCATGGAACAAGGGGATGGAGAAATATCAAGAGAAGAAGTTACATGGCATGGTCACTACAACACCCAACACGAGTGAGAACATAATCCCATACCACACCATATATTCCTATCTATGGGGGAATGCGTGCCAAGGGGCCAAGATGGAGTTGGACACAAAGATGAGATGCTTAGGAGGTCCTACGTATTCCATGAGGATGAGAATCATGCCACACATAGTTCTGAAAATGACACACATAGGGGTAAGAAACCACAATGAGGGGGGGGGGGTGTATGGTACGATGAGTAACCCGACATGAATGAGGACATAATCCCATACCACACCACAAAACCCTAAATAGGAACTTGGGATAGGGGCCCAAAAAGGCCAAGGGGCCTGAGGCTGGGCCTAGGATGGGAAGGCCCTGTCAATTGGCAGTTTAACATCTTGAAGTGAGGTCGAAGAAAGGGGTAAGATACCCCAATCAAGGGTGGTGTACGGCACGACGAGTAACCCAATTTGAGTGAGGACATAATCCCATACCACACCTTACAATCCCTTAAGAGTTAAGACTTGGTATTGGGGCCTAAAACTGGGCACGCGAAGAACGAAAGGGCTTGTTCTCTCGGTATGGACGATAAATGATAGGAGGGATGTCCCAAGGGGGTATGTGTGGTATGGAGAAATAGCCTAACGTGAATGAGGACATAAGACTGCTCTACACCACACAACCCTAAATGAGAACTCAAGCCAGGGATCGGAAAAGGCCAAGGGGCCGAAGAAGGCCAAGGGGCCTCAGGCTAGGCAACCCAGCCAATTGTACCACTATGAACTCTTGTGTGTTTACCACCTCATCACAGCTCCTAAGCCCACATGAGCAGTGCTTGGTGTAATAAACAAGGAGCCGAATTCGGCTCTCCCTTCCATATAGGGGTCTCGTAGCTGGCATCACCCAATGGGACTTCATCACTTGGATATAAAATAGGGTAGAATGAGCCACTACACTCAATTTTTGGGACATCTTGGGGTGGCCCTGATGACAAAGGATAGTTGTTGACCATGTTCGAAACACAACGTCATTATTGTGAACTGGACTAAGAACAACAAATGAGCATCGACCACTGACTGTATTCCCAATGTGGGACATGTATCAGCTTATTTCTCAACATCCTTGGTGGTGTTGGCCCAAAGAGGTAGGAGGGAACTTAGGCCTAGAACCCATGACATTTAGGGGCCTTTCGGGATGGGAAATATGATGGAGTTCCAATCAAAGGACTGGGCGAAGCATAGATGTTTCTGTCTGTGAAAGGGGAGAACACCTCCAGGGAGTGGGACGTATGGTGGGATCGAGATGAGCTTGGCGTAAATTGGGAAAAAAGTCTACACCACACCATATGTCTCAACCTGAGGGAAGATTTTGGAATTTGGGATGGTCCAACAGATGAAATGTCTAGGAATTATTACATATACCATGGGGATGGGAATCAAGCTGAACCTTGTTCTTGAAGGCCATGCAGATTAAAGTCATGCGGTGAGGACATGGGAGGATAGAAGAATGGGGAGCGGAAACATGGTGTGACCGTTATAATCGTGACCTGAGTGTGGCTAAAGAAGCCTACACCATATTGTGCTAGGATCCTCTGAGAGAACTATAAATAGAGGGGATAGTCAAAGTGAAGAGTCAGGGTTGGGCTCAGGATAAGACACTTGAGCATTCTTACGTATCCCATGTGGATGGGAATCAAGCCATACATAGTTCCAAGGGAAAATTTTAACATCTTGTGGGATGAAATATAGTTTAACACCACGCGGGATAGAGCAGTTTAGGGTCATACAGGACTAAATAGTTTAAGGTAGTGTAGGGCCAGCATGCAGTTTAGGGTCATGCCAGACCAACTGGCTCATGCAACAAATTTCTTGGGGAACTTGGCATTGGTGGGTGGAGTTATACCCTCACCATCCATGGTCACCAGGGAGTATGCTTCATGGGGGTAAGCCTTGTGAATTATATAAGGTCCTTCCCATTTGGGCTCCATCTTGGGGGGTTTCCTGCCAGTGATCATTGGTGTTCGGAGGGACAATACCAAGTCAACTTGCAGGAAAGAGCGGAGGAAACCTTCTTGTTGAAGGCTCTAGCTATCTCGTTCTGGTGTCTTTCCAGATTGTACAGGGCACGAATCCTATTTTCATCAAGTGCTTCCAATTCAGCCAGATGAATTTAAGCTACTTTATCTGGTGCCTGCAGAACATAGACCGATGTTCATAATGAAGGCAGTTGGATCTCGATAGGCAGGATAGCCTTTGCTCCGTACACCAGAGAATATGAGGTCACCCGGGTGGAATTATGAGTTGTAGTCAGATAATCCTAGAGAGCATTGGGGAGCTTGTCCAGCCAACTCTTCTTTTTCTGACCAACCATTTTCTACAGAATATTGGAGAGGGTTTTGTTGAATGCCTCAATCTGTCCATTTTCTTGAGCATGATAATAGGAGGTATGGTTTGAATGGATGTTGTACTTGACATACAACTTCTTCAACTTAGCTTCTTGGTAGTTGGTGCCATTATCGGTGAGGATGGCGTGAGGGAATCCAAACTGGTAGATGATATTGGAGCTCACGAAGTCGACGATAGAACGGGCCTTGACCCCCTTCAGCAGAACTGCCTCTGGCTACATGGAAAAGAAATCTGTGGTGGTCAAGATGAACCTACACTGATGAGCTATCGCCGGTGGTTATGGTCCCATGACATTGAGTCCCCACACCACAAATGGATAAGATTACTTGGTGGAGTGGAGAGGTTCTGGTGGCCGATGCATGAAATTAGCTTGAATTTGGCATGAATGAAATCTCTTGGCGAACTCGATACAATCATGGATCATGGAGGGCCAGAAGAACCCCAGTATTTGGATCTGATGGAACATCATCAGCTTAGTCTGGGGAGCCCAACAGGAACTGGCATAAACCACTTACATGACCTGAGAAATATCAACTCCTTTGATGCAATGGAGGAGAACACCATCAAACTCACGCTTGTAGAGGATCTGCTCAAGACTGGGACCACTCTGGAGGGTAAACTGCAGTGCATGGTGTCAATTTCGCTCGTGCTCAGCTTGATCAGCTGGGAGTTAACCATTTTGGAGATACTTGATAAAGAGGACTCTCATGTCGGTGGTCACTTCAACCACTACATCGGAGGAACCTGGGGTACTGACATAGAAGCCTTAATGGCAAGATGGCTTACCCACAGGCCGTCGTCATCATCCGTGGTGTCAGGGGTAATGACTCTTTGATGTGCATGTGTATAAATAGATCATCCTACTTGGGTTCTTCAAGTGATGTAGTTAGGCAGGCCTGGCCATCAGCTCAACCATTTTGAGATCGAGGGACATGAGTAACTTCAAGCCAAGATGGAAACTGGGCCATTAGTTGGAGAGTGCACTCAAACAATGGTAAGAGCTATGGGTTTCTGAAGACATAGTCACCATTTATTTTCTTGATGACCAGTTCAGAATCCCCTTTCACATGAAAATGGGGCACATCGATCTTGAGGGCCAGCTCAATGCCAGTAATGAGGGCCTGATACTCTACTTCATTATTGGTGCAGCCTTTCGACAATAAGAACGAGTACTGCAGGATGGCTTGAACCAGGATAATAAATACAATACCCAAGCCTACCATGTTGAGCCTGGGATCGTTGAACCTCCTATCGGTGGGGCTCTGAGAAGAACCATCAAAGTGCATCTACCAACATGGGATGGAGTGATCTACCGATAGGATTGCCTCATCAGGAAAATCCAGGCCCATGGACTGGTTCGTGGGGGTTGGTTGGGCAGCTAGAGAATTTTCTAATGCTTTTCCCTTGATATCCTTCTGAGGCATGAACCTGATGTCGAACTGCTAGAGGATTACAACCCACCGTGCTATATGTCCTGCCAACATGGGGTGGTTCAGAATGTAATTCAGTGGGTCTACCTGAGACACCATCTATACCTAATGGTGTTACAAGAAGTGTCATAATTTTTGTACTCTGAATACCAGTGCAAGGAAGCTCTTTATAATGGGGGAGGATCTGGTCTCCGTATGAAGGAGCATGCGGTTGAGGTAGTAGAGGTGGTTTTACATCCCCTCATTGTACCTATGGATGAGGAGGGTGCCGAGAGTTCATTCCAGGGTAGTCATGCCGAGGATCAACAGCTTTTTGGAGACGGGTAGAATCAGGGCTAGAGGATGGAGCAGGTACTACTTGATTTCCTCGAACACGGTCTGGCACTCTTCATCCCATTCATAGGTGGATCCTTTCTTCATGATCTGATAAATGGTATTACACTTTCCATCCAGATTCACAACGAATCAACGTATGTATGCTAAGTGGCCTTGGAAACCTCAAATCTCCCGAATATTGCTCGGGGGAGGCATCTTACTGGTGGCCTTGATCTTCTCTAGGTTGATCTCAACGCCCCGATACCAGACAACAAAGACAAAGAACTTCCCATAGGTGACCCCGAAGACACACTTCAATGGGTTCATCTTTAGGTGACGGGAATGAAAGAAGCTGAACACTTTCTCAAGGTCATTGAGATGGTCCTAGCACTCGTGAGATTTGACCCCCAGATCATCTATATAGCATTACACCAATGTCCCGAGGATTGGATTGAATATGAGGTGCATGGCCCGCTGATAGGTGGCACATTCATTCTTTAAGCTGAATGGCATAACCTAGTCACAAAAAGTACCTTTAGGCACCCTGAAAGATGTGGACTCCTTATACTTGGGGGTCGTTTGGTTTTGGTTGTATCCAGAGTAACCATCCATGAAGGAGAGGGATTGGAACACATTCGTAGCATCGATCAACAATTCTGTCACTGGAAGGGGAAAATCACCTTTTAGATAGTGACAGTTGAGATCTCAAAAGTCGATGCAGACCTTGATCCATTAGTTCTTCTTCTTGACTAGCACAATGTTAGCTAGACACTTGGGGTACTTGACCTCCTTGATGAAGTTGACTCTGACGAGCTTGTCAACTTCGATCTCAACCATAGAAACCTGAGAAGGGTGCATTTTCCTGGGAGGCTTCTTGAACCCACGCTGATTTTTTAGGAGACCGAGGCAGTCGATGGCTACCTAAGGATCTAGTCCTAGAATCTATTCATAAATCTAGGAAAATACGTCACAATGCTATTTCAGGAAGCCCTTGTACCACTGCTACTCTTCTAGGGACATAATCGCACTGATCATTGTGGGTCTTGGATTTTCCTCACTACCAATGTTCACCTATACCAGTTCATCGACTGTGGTAGAGACGCTCTATTCAAATGTAGGGGATGCAACCTCTAGATATTCTTCTTCGAATATGGCATAATCCCTAGTGGGAGGAGCTTCCTCTGGGTCAGTAGATCCCAACGGTAGGCTAGTACCAGCCTGAGCAGCAGTGGTCACTGCATCGAGAGATTCTGGTACTGCTGAAACCATAACAGTGAAGTTTGTCGACCTGATTTCATATGGTCTTCGGCCCAAGGGGCCATGCATGATGATTTCAAAGTAATAGTGGTGTATAAACTTGAGACAGTTAATTCCTACCCAGCGAAACATACACGTATGATGTACTGTTGTTTCCATGGGGTGGACATCCCGATACCATACGAAAGTATGAGGTTCTGAGACCACCTGATCCTGATTTGTGTAGAAGTACGAGGTGATTTTCTGCAATCTCTTGGACTTGGTAATATGATTCCCTCTTATAATAGAGATAAAAAAACATTGCCCCATGTTGGAGGTTGTGGACTCCAATTGATGGATCGAGAAGACGTAGGTGTCATCCAGACCTACCCAAGGGTCAGCTGCAACGACGACGAGTTTAACCTCACTGAACAAAATCTACTTGTCCTTGCTCTGGTAATAGTCAGCATCTAGGTAGAGGACTTCACAAGAGGATAAAGGAGATGCATCACCTTGGAGTACACCTACTTGACCATTAAGGGAGTACTTGAGGCAGTGGTTATATGATGAGGGGACCACTATGTTCAGGTGGAGCCATGTTCAACCGATCAAGTCATTGTACCTGGTGTCCTGGGAGATGACCATAAACTCGGTGCTAGAAACTAGGCCACTAAACTAGGTCTTCAAACGGATCTTACCGACTAGGGTCTGCTCTGTCCTGTCATATCATTGGATTCTTATGTCAGAGGGGGTTTGGTCATTTTTGAATAATCCCAGTTTCCACAGTGTCCGCGTCGGGATAAGGTTAATCCCAGAGAAGGTGTCAACAGGACAGTGGCGAACCTCCATTCCATTAAATTTGATGGTGATGTATAGTGGGAAGATGTTCCCCTGTATTGGAGAGCCTTCATCTTCTACAAATAATGAAATGATGGCCTGTCATTCAGTGTTCTTGACCGCTTCAGAATGAAAGGCTTTTGTAGCTACTACCTCTGTCTCAAATTTGAGGGGGCTTCATAAAGCCTCAACAAGGGCCTCACGCATATCTGGAAATAGGAGAAGGTCCATGAAGATGGAAAGCCTCACTGGGATGCTGTCAAGGTACTTGAGGACATCATACTTCTGCACCAGGCATGAACTTCTGCTTGCAGGAGGTTGCTCCATTATAGGAGGCATGGCGGGCCCTGCCAATTGGGCTGACGGTTGACTGGTGCTGGGTATATCCCGCTGCTCGCTAGTTGAAGCCAAATGAGTAGCCACCGGATGAGGACCAGATGACTGAGACCAACCTATAACAGGGTTAGGCTAGTCGTGGCATGGTCGAAGTGGCTCTGCCGGACCCAACAATTCAAACGGTAGTAGAGGCGAGCCTGATGACACTGGATGAGGAGGATGCATGTGCTGATCTCTGCACTGGGCCTACTATATGGTCTCAGTGACATGCACAGCCTGGCTGGAGATTCCAATTGATGTACCTCGATGACCCATATGGCCGCGACTCCACCGACATTGGCGTCAGCTGGGGACGTTGGGGAGGTTCTCTTGGAACTCCCTGTCGTTGGGAGTAATATTGGGGTTTACCAACTCCAAAGTATTAACCTAAGTTTACCATTTACTATCACTTTAATAGTCATCAAATACTGGGTGGATTTTGGGAGGAATCCCCGTCTCAGGGGGCATTAAGTCGCTGAGAGTGCGGGATGACGATCACAATGGCCCGGCGCGTTGCTTTCCATGGTGGTGCTGATGTTTGTTCTTCTGGGAAGAGGCTGACTGAGATGATGATGCAGAAGTGGTGGCTGTGGCTTCTGAAGGCTCCAAATTTTTCAGGCGCGCACAGATAATACCATGGGATTGGAAAACCGTTTTGAGAGTGATCGAGTCATCATTCTTCTGGGACCTGCAGTTGGAAACCTGCTGCCACTCGCTTTCGTCGTCACTTTCTCCATCCATCCTTACGAAGACACCTTCCACTTGTGTCGGGGTTAGGCCCAGCCTGACTATGTTTTTATCAACCTGGTATTAAAGCCGGTCTTTAAACACATAACACTGCCTGAGGTTTTGCCCCAGGATCCAATGACTGGGGCAGTAGTTGGGGTGATCAGTGAGGTTCACCTCCTCTAGCCTTCTGTACTCAGGAAAATGCACGATCCCTTGTTCCAAGACACTTCTAAAATAGCCGTTAACCTGATTCTCATTGAATGAGTAGGTCTGTTTTCTTCTGTCAGGGAAGGGGGCCCTTGGGGCCTGGCCTTGACGAGGAACTAGAGGAGCCTATCGAGGAGGCGGACCCTGATCGTCATGCCTTAGCACTGGCAACACATTACGTGAGGTCACCTACCGATTCTGGGCCCGATGCGGTTGGGATGGAGGCTGTGCCTTTGGTGGGGAACCTCTATAAGGTTGAAGAGGTGGTTCCACTGGTAAAAAATCCAACTATATGGGGGGCTCTATTTGGGCCACCGCAGAGGTCTCGACTCTAACAATCCTTCTAGCGGGAATTGCGGGAGGCAACAGACCTGCATGGCTCACCTATTGCAGAGCTTCCTCCAGGCACTGGGCCTTATTGGAGAAGTCTCAAAACCCTCCAGGGTTGTTCTGGGAGATCAGGGAGGGAACCAGTTCTGTCTTGTCATTCTCTACAGACATTATTAGTAATTTCTCTTGAGTCAGTGGCATGTAAAGGGAGTATGTGAGCCCTTTCCACTAGGCGATAAAGTCTACAACATGCTCATCAGGCCTTTGTTTGCACTTGAAGAGGTCTGTGATGATGGTTTTCGATGTGGTGGAGCTGAACTGGTAGAGGAATTGCCTACGAAGGTGCTCCCAGCTGGTTATAGATTCGACGGGGAGCTGGTTGTACAATACAAATGTCGGCCCCTCCAATATCTGAACAAAACAGCAGAGCTTGGCAGCCTCCTGCTGCGCTGGAGTCCCAAACATGGGCTAACACCTTGAGTTGAAGTGGGATAGGTGCTGCGGTGGGTCCCTCATCTAGTTAAAGGGGGATAAGGTGGGATTCCCGAAACCTGGAGGTGCCGACATATCATCCAACCATGTCGGATATGGATTGCCATCAGGTGGGATCACCACATGTCTCATTTCTAATGCATCAAGGTGAGCAATGAGTGCCTCCATTAGATCATCTGGGCAGGGGTACCGGTCTTGACAGGGATCCCTAACCATGAGTGCGTTGATGAGTTCTTCAACACGGTAATGCAGCTCAGCGGCTCATGGAGCGGATGGCGGCATGACCCTAGGGGCAGCTGGGGGAACCTGAGCTAGGTTCCTTGGATTACTACGCCGTTCTGGAGGGTTTGGCAAGACATCCCACACTCTCTTTCCATGGGCTCCAACTTCAACCCTGCCCGTGAGAGCAACATGATCAGGGTTTCCTGAGGGTATCATGCCGAGGGTATGTTGTTCCTGCCCTGTTGAACTGGGCTAAGATTGCCGTAGTCGAGCTGTCGCTCTCCAACGCATTCAGCCAAGAGGTCATCGAAAAAATTCTTCTGCTCGTAAATTTGTTGGTGAAATGTGGCCTTCTCGGGGTCCTCCTCTATCTTCTGCACTGAGGTAGACGAGTCAGAGTGTTTGGCAGCTCTGCCATGCTCTCTTCCCTTACCATAATTCCTATTGAGTACCAATGCATCGATGGGCGCATGGAGACCAAGTAAGTTTCTATACTGACGAGTAATCCTTCGCAAAGGGTCCAATAGTGGTGCCACACCCTCGGGGGGGGGGGGGGGGGTAAGTCTCCACCGAGAAGATCCATCTCGTCATCCTCGTCCACTATGTCTCCCATGTTGACCATGACCCTTCTTGGGGGAATGTCCTCGATATCGCTTAGCAAGTTAGGCTGCCAGTAGATAGGACTGAAACGGAGGGCAACATACTACCCCCAGCCACAGATTTGCACATGGGGGTAGCCTCCTTGATAATTTTCCGGAGTACCTTGATAATCTGAACACATTTCTACTGGAAGGTCTCACGATGACCTGGTGACTCGGGGCACTGGGACACATGGAGTGTGACTAAATCTACTAGATGACAATCTCGTTGATGTCTTCGAAATTCACTTGGATCCGTGGATAAACCACTCACTGATGACGAAGGCTAAAATGCATCACCAAGAGGGTGTGGCGGAAACAATCAACTTTCTCTAGGGTGAGGGATTCCGATATGTAGAAATTTGGTGATTCCACAAGCCAGAACATCTTGGGGATGTGGTCCCCCATGAAGATGTTCCACAAGATCCTCAGCTCAGATTCAGGGTCTGGAACTTGATTTCCCCATTCGTCAACTGAGGGGTGGTTGGGGAACTGACAGTGGTACTATGGCAGACCGCTGTGACGACAGGTTGTCCGGTGGAATGCATGGAAAATGGGCCAACTGGCTATCGAATCTCAGGTTGTCCTCCACAGTGTGTAGAGACATGGCCACTACATCACAATAAGACAGGCTGACGTCCACAGTTCCTAGCTCAGTGGCTAGGGCTACTGGTGATAGGTCGCACTGCTGCTTGCCCGCCATCGGTCCCTAGAATAGTTCTCTGTGATCTCTTGTCTAGGTTAGGAATTCTTCTGGCGACGACGATGGTGATTGCATGACATAACCTGCATGGTTGCCAAATTTTCATCCTCCTTAATATACTTGCGGAGGGAGGTGGGAATCATATGGTCCTCGCATTCTGGGAGTACTAGGCTAATGATCATCTTCCCTACCCCATCCCTTGACTCGGATGAGTGAGAGGAGTGTTCCCGCGCTGAGTCGAACTCCGCCACAAAGTCTGAAAAGAGGGCTGGTTTGATCTCTATTCAGACCTTCCCTGAATCCTTCTTATGGAGGCGATGTCCCACCATCCTACCCTTAGATGGCTCTTCGGGGGAGGGCTTATTTCTGACATGAGGTCCTTCGGCATCACTGGTGCTGGGGCGGAGAGGGTTTCCTCTCAAGAAAGCCGGGGTGCGAGGAGCACCAGGACGAATGTCAAAGGGGACATGGGGAGGACCTCCATGGGTAGTGCTAGAGCAAGAAAGAATTCTTCTGGAAATGTCAGAATCATGGGGAGGACCTCCACGCTTTTTTCCCCTGGTGAACTCAGTATGCGGAGGGTCCTTGTACCGGTCTAGCTGAACATGGGTAGGACCTCCGTGCTGGGTGCGGGTGGAGTGAGGCTGGCCTTCACCACTCTGGTTGATGAGGTGAGAAAGACTTTTTCCAGCTGCTAGGAGGATGCGGGGAGGATGCCCACATTGAGGAGAGACCATACATGCAATGTTCCTACACCGGTGGTTGGGTGAAGAAGAAATGACTCCATACCTAGTGTAATGGGAACATAAGAGGTTTCCATACCGAGTATCACTGTCACAGGGAAGACCCTAATTCGTATTGAGGGAGGCATGGGGCAGACCTCCATGCTGAGCCTCGAAGTGGGGAAGGACCGCACTGTCTGTGGTAGTGGTACGGGGAGGACCTCCGTACTTGGTGACATCACTGCGGGTTAGCTCGTGACAACCACTGCTCCTACCAACGACCAAGAGAGTCGACCCAGCCTACCCGTAGGGTGGTTGGGGCCTCAATCCTAGTTGCGTGTATAAGTTCCCCTGCTGAATGTATGTAGGGAACACATGGTATTCATCGGCGGGGGCTCGGGCCACAGTATCCATCGACGTTGAATCCCCATGGCGGGCGTCCTCCTTAGCTTTCTCCCGACACTGGCATCAGGTCAGATGAACTAGGGATGGTGGTGTAGGTACGTAGCTTACCTTCTCCTCATCCAGTAAGACCGAGCGATGGTGCTAACGTGGCAGGGTGGGAGCCCTTGCTGGGAGCCCCTCGAATGGGACTCTGACCGGGCGGGGCTGGATATCTCCTACCTATTCAGCGTATGGCAGGGATTCATTGAAGCGTATTGGGGACACGCTCCCGAAATGGCTATATGTCGTTGTAGGGAGAAACAACTCCCTACACAGCCCTCATGGGTGGCATTGGCGACGAGGTGAAGACGCCTCCAGATCCAGGCAGGCCATATCCTGGGTTGGGATTATGCCCTACTCGTAACAACACACAAGGTCGTTGATTACCCTCCATTGAATGACTTCGGATATGGAGTGGGGGAGTGGGAATTCCATTGTCGTAGATGTAGAGGCTTTCGTGGAAGGGGTCAAGCCACGTTGAATGGCCGTGTTGGCACTTCCCCTATGCCTGTGTCTAAGGGAAGGTACTGATCGCATCCCTGGAGCAGCAACTTGATTCCTGAGAGCAGGGAGATTAACTCATTAGTGAAAAAAAGGAATCAATTACCAATGACCTAGAACCATCTCATATTCGATGGCTGGTAAGAGGGATTGATGTTGACAACGTCACCGAATGGGATTTCCCACATCCTAGTTCCCCAACTTCTGGTGAGTTTCACACGAGGCCCTCTATTTTCTTATCAAGACCCAGTGCCAGATAACTAGATTCGGTGAAACGCTAATCTATTGATGCCTCGAACGCTACTAATCTCCATTTTTAAGAAAATAACTTCACGTCAGGATTACCATATCTATTTTTGGCGGTTTCGTCGGGGTGTGCGTGTCTGTCTCTTTTGGGGGGATGACACCGATGTCTATTTCCCCATATTACCGCTTTCCAAAGGTGGGTGGCATCTGCTTCTTATTCAGGTATGTTCTCTCCTTGATCAAAAAGGGATGATGGGATGTTGATTCTTCCTTCTGTGGATTCCTCCTCAGAACTCTTCACCTAGTCTGGGTCTCCCATATAGATTTAAGACGTTGCTCGTGAAACTCTCCATAGCACCATATCTTCATGGACACCAGTTAATTACATTGATTTTGTCGAGACATTCCAAGGGTTCCAGTCAGAGAAAAAACATTCGGTCAGGGGAGTAGTCACTCTGGGCATCACTGGCGTGTCAGGGTGCTGGGACACCGGCACTTCTATCTTATGTCCCTTATTATAGGGCTTCTCAAGGGTAGGGAATCTCAATGCATCCCACATCGAATGCATGGAATCATATTCCATGGTCATGTATCTAAGGTTTTTCTCAGCTTTCCATGTTTAACACAGGGTATGCCGCAAGTTTAACATCCAACAGAGACAGATCAGACAGATCAGAACACTGACTAGAGTTGATCAGAAGGGTGAAACCCCTGGATGGAACACTGAGGTTGGGTCCAGTGTATAGTTGACGTCCCGATCATTGTTGAGGGGAATGGGGAATGAGATGGCATGATTTTACTGGGATTTGGCAGACCGGATAAGAATTAGTATGGATTATGGGTGGATGAATGAAGTGGAGGGGGAATAAAATAGGACCATCGCAAGGGAGATGATGAAGTTGGGATTGAGCATAGAAGAGACTTCCTACGTATCCCCATGGCATGGAATCAATTTCCATGTAGTTCAGTGAAAGTAGTTCATCTTTAGAATGACTTACCGGTGAAAGGGGGAAAAACGGCGTATAACTGAATGAGGATAACAACGATTTAAAACTGAATGGAGTGACAAAATCTCACTGGTGAATGGAGTGAAAATGACTTGCTGCTGAAAGAGGCGGACAACGGCTTACCGCTTAATGGGGTTACAATGGCTTGCCGTTGAATGGGGAACAAAAGTGGAATACAGTTTAACATCACACAGGATGGGGTTGGACTGACGTGAAATGGTTGGGACCATTGGTTGTTGGGCTTGAACCTTAGGGAGGCTTCTTACATACCCTACCTTGGCAAGGATCAAAGTCCAAGTAGTTCACGTATGGGGTAGGAGTCATTGGACCAACGTGAATAAGGACATGGGGTCTAGTTGGATGGTGGTCTTGAACGTCATAGAGGATTCCAACATACCTTGCCTTGGAAAAGATCAAAGACCACATAGTTCTAGGTAAGTTCTGTGTGAAACAGCTTACCGCTGATTGGAGTCCGTAGTTTAACGTCATGCAGGATAGGGGAAAACCAACATAAAGGTGGTCGGAGCGACCGAGTGTTGGGATTGAACATCTTGGAGGCTTCCAAAGTACCCTTCCTTGGAAAAGATCAATGTTCACATAGTTCAGAAGGGGGAATTTGGGGCTCACGCTCTGAGGCAGCCCAAAGTGTTGGTGAACCAACGTGTAGATGGTCGGAACGACCGGGGTGGTGGGCCTGAACCCCGTGGATGCTTCCTACATACCCTGCCTTAGCAAGGATCAAAGACCATGCAGTTCAGATTTTGGGGGCATGGTGCACTGACATGAAGATGGTCGGGACTGATGGATGGTGGTGGGTCGAACCTCAGGTAGGCTTCCTATATACCCTACCTTGGCAAGGATCAAAGACCATGTAGTTCAGGTTAGTGTCGGTGAACCGACGTGAATGAGGACCTAGGGTCCAATGTGTGGTGGGCATGAACCTCGTAGAGGATTCCTACGTACCCTTCCTTATAAATGATCAAAGACCACGTATTTTAGGATTGAATGGGACTTAAACTCTAGGATTCCCAAGGATGATGTCATGGTCGCTGCTTACTCTATGCCCACATGAGTCATTCTTGGTGTGAGAAACAAGTGGCAGTAGAGACCTAACGATCACGTTGTGAAAGGTGTGCCCGTGAGTGGTGAAGTGGGGTTTAAACGTGATCGCAGTCAAAATAGGGAACATGGGCTTATGCATGGTTAGTAGCCCAAAAATAAAACAAGGGCTTATTCGTGGTTATTAGCCCGAGAAGTTGGGACTTACTCCAGGATGGAGGCCCGGGGGTGACAAAGCCCAGCGGGAGAGGTATTTAGCACTGAAGAAAGGAGGGGTCCGACATCCATCCCCCCACTACTCTCTGGTCATTGGGACCAAAGAATAAAGGAGGAGCAGGGATGCTACCTCTTTCAAGAAAATCTAGGGGGCTTACACCAGGATGGTTCCCTTTCTCCACATAGGATGCTTTGGCGGGAGTCATAGTATAACTTTATGTTCTGAGTACAATGTTGTTTTGTAGTTTAACGTCCTACAGCTTGGATGAGGTTGGTTCCCTCCGCACCCCTAGGGAATACATAACCGGTACCCTCTACACCTTGGTGAAGATAAGGGACATGCAACATCGTGTCAAGGGGATGTTACAGAGTGAACCATTGGGGTCCAAATTAGCATGGCTTTGCGAAGAAGGGATAGACGTTAGCGTGCCTTTGCGAAAAAAATGAGGCAAAGAAACGCAACGAGCAATATCGTCCAAGGGAATTTAAAGTTACTTTGCAAAAACCTAGAGGTTTTTATGAGAAAAGAGTGTATGGAGAATGTACATTAGACGTGGGTGGCACCTAAAAATAATGCCCAGAAGAGGGACATTGTGGGCGTACAAGGAAGGAGGTTTGCGTGCAAAAGGAACTGTTGTGCGAGAAGGGCCGGGCCAGCACGCAATTGAGTGGCGTGCCCGTAAAAGGCCGGGCCGGCACACAAATGAGTTGTGTGCACGAAAAAGGATACGACGACATGCAAAATGAATTGTGCTCTAGAAAACGACTAGGGCGACGTGCAAAAGGAATTGCGTGCCAAATCATAAATTGCACACAATTGGAAGGAATTGCGCATAGGGGAAGGTGCTTGATGAGATTTGGACTACGATCAAGCCCGAGCGGTCTTACTCAAAGGCGGACCCCTGGGTGACCTGATGCGAATAATTAAGTACCGGAGAGCCATCTTTAGCATGCACGACATATGAATTTCGTGCCAGAGAGACAGTTCAGATTCTTCAGCCTGAAAGTCGAAGGGGGTGACCTTCTATTTATAGCTGTGCAGATTCGTGCATAAACCGGCCCGTGCGAAATATTGCTCTCCGGCATCGGAAACGTAGAAATTCAACCGTGTGGGGTGATGGCGCTTTACTTTTGGCCCCCGTGCAGAAAACTCTCACAAATCCCAGAGTTTTTTTCACGGGATTGATTTTTTTCGCATGCCGCTGAGTTTTTTTCGCATGGCCCCTTTGGCCCCCCCAGAATGGATCGCCAGATCCGAATATGGCTTCACTTTGTCGCTCCCAAACCTTTTCCATCCCTTGGAGCATTTTTTAGTGTCTATTGATCCCTTCTAAATATTTCCCAAAAAATGGATCTACCTTCGGGGAAACACAAGTTCAAATGAAAATATTCTCTATATGGTCCTCAAATTGCACCCTTAGCACTTGGAGGTATATAGGGTCCATCATATATGCCACTAAAAATACCAATTCAGTTATAGGTTTCAAGTTAATGAAGAAGTCTATCTCCTACCTTAGAGGTAGTCCTAGAACATCATTAGGGATAAAATCCATAAATTCCTCCATTACTGAAGGAATGTAGATTCATGAGGATCCCACTATTACAAGGTATCAACTCTCCAACTATTGGGTGATGGGTGTCATATTTTGACCCACAAGACCCACTCACTCCTCCATGAGATCTCTATCACCCACAAAAAAGAATATCATCGCATCTTTATGAAGTAATATAACTCTCCAATCATGAAATTCAATACGGTTTCATTCCATGTATAATCTATCATTACCCAAGATGACATTATAAGGTTTTTTTCATGAAGATCAAGATGTATCAGGGGAAACTCTCACCACAAAGTTCTAAGTTGCATTGCTAGAATACATAGAATATATAAGAATCTCTCCCTATAGAAACCTCTAAATGTAATTAATAGGCTAAAGTCTTGACTAGAAGATCCATCACCCACACAAGGAAAAATGCGATTAATGAATTCCTATAACCTATATATAATTATATAGGGTAATTATTAGAAAAGACACAAACCATACATTGAATCATCTTGTGAGAAGCCTGATTTTAGCCCTCCATAGCATGTATCTATTCATTGTCATGACCTCTAGCTTTTGGATCTTGATGTGGGACGCCTTGTGCTGGGAGTGGAAGAATATCATAGTGTTAGCCTCCACCCACTAGTGCACCATCTAGAGATCCACCTTCTCCTCTACCTTCAAAACCTCCCTCAGGGATACCCTGACCACACCTATGAGATCTCTAATCATTGTTCTTCCTCTAACATCGTTTTCCATCTACCACCTACTTATCCAGCTCAGCACGCCTAGTTGAGTAATCACCTAACATGTGACCCGACCCCCCATTTTAATAATAACATCACCCATCTCCCAGATGACTGGATCCTCTATGAGACACCCAAGTCATAGATAATTATTACTGATTCAAATAATGAGAATTCATCCTTTTCTGATACATTGATGTTTGACCCATTCTACCTACTATAGATGAACTAGCCATATGATTCCCACAGAAGGCTCTAAAAATCCAAAATCCATCTAATATGATTATATCTGTCACCATAGATCACTGTAGTAATCCATCACAATTTTGGGGCATAATGAGACCTCAATGTCATGAATGTATCTTTGAAGATTCTGATCGATCTTCTTCACATGGAAGAATCCATCTCATACCATATCAACAGAGTATCATGTGAGGTCATAGAACTTTACAACATACTTTGAAATTTACATGTCACCCTACAATATATCAAAAAGCTTCTAGATTTGAACATAGTGCAATGTTTAAGGGTAATGATCCACATGGAACATTTTATAAAAGTCATACCATGATAGAGTCATGACATCCTTGTCCTACAACACAAAACTCCACAAGCACCTTGATGCTCCCTGGAAAAGACTGGATACCAGAAAAACCACATGATTGGTCGGGGTATGAAACAAGATGGATAATTGAACCACCAACTCAATAATATACTCATCTACTAAGGGATATAGATTTCCATGAAACCTCAATCATCTCTAATGCTTGAACTTATAGAGCGTGCTAAGATGTATGCATATTCATCCTGAGTTGTAGGTACTACCTACTTATCGACTAGAATGGGTGCTTCTCCCTATACACATGCATATATCAATTCATGGGATAGACCCTGAATTTAGGCCTCATCACTCATCAGATCATCATCACAATTTTGAATTGGTAACCTGGTTGGCTATCTTCACAGAGGTATCTGTAACATCCCCAAATGATATCGGGTTAAATGGCTAAATGATATGACTCATGTCAATAAGGTGCACCTTCCTTTTCAGGAGCCTGCCTGATTAAAACTCCACAGTTAAGCGTGCTTGGCCTGGAGTAGTGATCAGGATGGGTGACCTCCTGGGAAGTTTCTTAGGGTGTGTGTGAGTGAGGACAAAACACACTGGAAAGGACAAGTGTTGGCCTGTGGGGACTGTCATTAGTCAGATGACCCGTTCAGGCATGTGGGTGGACCCTGGGGTGGGCCCCACGTGTCTGTGGGGCAACTGGTGGTACCTGGTGGGCTACGAACCGACGACCATGTTAAGGCGGGGTGGTTGTGCTGTCACCGGGACCCGGTTGTCACATTTGGTATTAGAGGAGGAACCCAGCCTTAAGTGCGTTTCACTGCCTGGGTTGAGATGTAGGGCCCACAACGAGGGCGTTGTGCTTTAAAGGGGGGGGGGGGGGGTGATTGTAACATCCCCAAATGATATCGGGTTAAATGGCTAAATGATATGACTCATGTCAATAAGGTGCACCTTCCTTTTCGGGGCCTGCCTGATTAAAACTCAACAGTTAAGCGTGCTTGGCCTGGAGTAGTGATCAGGATGGGTGACCTCCTGGGAAGTTTCTTAGGGTGTGTGTGAGTGAGGACAAAACACACTGGAAAGGACAAGTGTTGGCCTGTGGGGACTGTCATTAGTCAGATGACCCGTTTAGGCATGTGGGTGGACCCGCCCTCGGGGTCTGTGCCGTGACTACCCCAAGCCCGCCTTCCATAGGCCAGGGGCTGGCGACTAGCACCAAGGCGTAAATCCCGGTAAAAAGGGAAGGCATTGCCCTTGCAAAGTAAACAAACACCACAGAGTAAGGAAGCGGAAAGTAAACACTAAGCAAAAGCAGAGTACAACTGAAAGTGCAGAAAAGTAAATGGGCCAGAATACAAACCCAAACTGAAAGTAAAGTACAACTCGAAAGAGAAAACAGCAACTGAAAAGTAAAATCCGCTACTCCGAGCTGTCCACTGGAAATCCCACCTGAAGGATGGGTACAGATAGCTCCTCTGCTCCACGGGTCCTGCCGTCCGCTCCGAGCACGTCCCGCCCAATGGTCCACCTCCGGGTACCGTCCCGCTCTGCAAGCCTCAGCTAAGATCAACGCTGTCCGTCGTGGGGCCATCCTGAAAGGAAACAGGTGCGCCACGGTCAATCAGTATACCTGGTGAGCTGATATAAGAAATCACAAAGAAAACTTTGAAACACACACGCAATCAATGTTTTCGTGCATTAAGTCGGAAATCAGAAGTCAGGGTCCTGGTGTACGGATACGTCGGCCGCCGCACCAACACTGGACTCCCTGGACTGATAACCACACTCAATACGCTAAACATTATTTCATCACATAGAAAAGACCAGAGTTCACGGTAGAACCGAACTCCTCTGATACCAATTTGTCACGACCCGCCCTCGGGGTCCGTGCCGTGACTACCCCAAGCCCGCCTTCCATAGGCCAGGTGCTGGCGACTAGCACCAAGGCGTAAATCCCGGTAAAAAGGGAAGGCATTGCCTTTGCAAAGTAAACAAACACCACAGAGTAAGCAAGCGGAAAGTAAACACTAAGCAAAAGCAGAGTACAACTGAAAGTGCGGAAAAGTAAATGAGCCAGAATACAAACCCAAACTGAAAGTAAAGTACAACTCGAAAGGGAAAACAACAACTGAAAAGTAAAAGCCGCTACTCCGAGCTGTCCACTGGAAATCCCACCTGAAGGATGGGTACAGATAGCTCCTCTGCTCCACGGGTCCCGCCGTCCGCTCCAGCACGTCCCGCCCAGTGGTCCACCTCCGGGTACCGTCCTGCTCTGCAAGCCTCAGCTAAGATCAACGCTGTCCGTCGTCTGCAACCAACACAACGTAGTGTGGGCAAAGCCTGTGCAGGGGTGAGTATAAGCTACTCAGTAGGGACCCCGAGACCCCTGAAGGTCTCTCAAATCCACAAAGGATAAACCACGAAGAAAGGTACAATCACGAAGTAACAACCGACACTGCTTAGGTATATGCCCATACATATACCTAAGTCATCAAATTCAAATACGCTCCAACCTCCGAGCCCAAGTACAACTCAGTCCACACAGGAAAGTAAACGTATTCCACACAGGATAAAAAACGTAATCCACACAGGATAGCACAACACAATCCACACAGGAAAGCAGCAGGATTCAGCTCACACAGGTATTCTTCTTCAAAGGAAGATAAAGATGATCTCTGATCCATCTAAGTCGTTGGACCCACGAAGGATCGATAGGTAACTAACCAAAGGACGATAAAGATGATCTCTGATCCATCTAAGTCGTCGGACCCACGAAGGATCGATAGGTAACTAACCAAAGGACGATAAAGATGATCTCTGATCCATCTAAGTCGTCGGACCCACGAAGGATCGATAGGTAACTAACCCCCGCAAAGACCCACACAGGATCGGGCCCACACAGGATCTGTAGGCGCTGGCTCACATAGAACCGCTGAGCGTGGACCCACACAGGATCGGGCCCACACAGGACCTGTAGCACTGATCCACGTAGGATCGCTGAGTGCTGAAGTCGTCGTCGTCGAATCCACACAGGATCGGGCCCACACAGGACCTATAGCATTGATCCACGTAGGATCGCTGAGTGCTGTAGTCGTCGTCGTCGAATCCACACAGGATCTCTGTATTGTCGTCGTCGCAGTCACAGTAGCAGTAGCAGCAGTAGTAGTCACAGTAACAGTCGCAGCCAGCACTAGGGTTTCCGCACACAGCAAGCTCGTTCGGAGGGTCCGCTCCACGAGCCGAGAGGCTGATACATCAACTGTCACAAAGTCCAGAGTTGATGTATCCAAAAGTTTTGTATCATCAACAGGAACTCAACGCATCAGACGGCGCGTCGATCGGACGCCCGGTCTGAGAGTTATTGGCATTTTCGTCCCCGGGGCCCGGTTGGTTTTTAAGGCAAAACCAACCCGACCGTACTCCACCTGCGTCCAAACCTTGGGTGGAGTATGCCAAAAGATCCGTCTCACTAAGAGGAACACAACAAAGCTGACGGCACGTCGATCGGACGTCCGTAGCTCAAGATATGAGCGTTTCCGCTCCGAAGGCCCGGTTGGTTTCGTGAACGAACCAACCCGGCCAAACTCAAAGTAATCCGAAACCTTGAGTGCGATAAACTGAAACGACCGTCTCGATCCAAGGATCGCATCGCCGCTAACGGTTCGTCAATCCGACACCGTATGAGTGAGATATGACCTATACAAGATCCCATAATAATAATAATAATAATATTATTCGGTGTTTCATGGCCCCGAGCCACGAACTGAAATTTAGTTTCCAAAATTAGACTTGAATCGACCGTATTAATGACAGGATTACATCACCACTGACAGCAAGGCAATCGGACGTCGCACGCATGAGTTAAGGCGGGTTGAAGATTTAATAATAATATTAAATCTATTATTTTCGAAGCACTTCGGGTACCTGATCCAAAAACCCGAAAAAGACATCCAATATTGGACTCATAAAATCCGCCTCGGAGTCAGGGTTGCACTGCCGCTGACAGTTCGTGAAACCGAGATCGCACGAAAAAGTTACACACAAATTATGGTTTTAACCACCAAAACTAATAATAATATTATTATATTATTATTATCACTTTTTGTTAAACAAACCTCTAATGAGATTTCACGCACAAAACTAGCGGGTCGCAAGCCTCTTTTCCCCTCCATTCCTTTATTAATAATAATATTATTATTTCCTCATGTCAATTTCTCTTTCCAATCTCATCTTCCCCAATTAGCGCCTCCTGCAGACCCAAGCATCCGTCCTTCATCGGCATGCCCAGAACCGCCACCATCATCTCCGGCTAGCACCGCCACCTGCTCCTCCGCTACGCCGCCATACACTTTCCGCTGCACGCCCCTTCAACATGCCGACGCGCAGGCCACTGACTTGCGGACGTCCGTCGCAAGTCCCGGCCGACCCTCGCTATCCTTATCACGCGCCTCCGCACCTAGAACCACCCATTGCGGCTTGCTCATGCGGTTGCTCCAAGAATCAATTGTGCATTAGAGTTGTCGGTCGAAATCGTTTGCGCACCAAATTATTATTTGGGTGATGATTGAAAGATAAAATCACCAATAACAATATTGAGGAAATAAACTCAGCCGTGCTTGGATTGGTCAAGATTCATCATCATTTAAATGATGATTGGAAAGGTATAATCGTAATTAATAAATTACGGCTCGTGTGAAAAAAACAATAATCACGAATCAAAGGTAGATAAGAATTAATGATCTAACATTTAATCAGATAAGGTCAAAACCACAATTGACAAGTCTTACATATAAATATACAAAAATCCCCCTACCTCGGGTATAAGTTCGAAGATTTGACAACGTTCCGCGGAAGACGACGTCGCGGAGGTCGGGCGTCACGATCGTCGTTCGTCAAATCCGATGATGAAGGGGTGCGTCCGATGTGATACGTCATTGGCGAAACTTCGTATGCCGACGAAGGGAATCCGAGGAGGAAGCGGTGTTCCCTCTCATTGACACGGAAGACGAAGAAGAGCGGAGCGGCGTTCTTCGTCGGAACTTGAGCGTTCTTCGTCAAGTTCGAAGGTTCTTCGTGTTCTTCGTCAGAGTTGAAGAAGAAGAATAAAAGCTCCCAAAATCTCTCAAGGTGGCCAAAGAGTTCTAACCCAACAAAATAAGATAAAGTCTTATTTTATTCACAAAAGAATTTCAAGGGTTTGAAATTCAAAAAGAGATAACTCCACATTAATTAACAAGTTGTCATGTTAATTAAAGTGGGGTTAAGGGGGTTTGAGGGAAGATGTAAAGTTAGGTTTCGTGTGGGCCCCACCACACTTAATCCTCTCAAGGGAGGTTAAGTGGGTGTGGGTCCCACACCTAACTTCCTTTGAGAGAAGATAACCAACAAGTTTAAATAAAAATTTGTAACCCACAATTTTTATTTAACTTATTCTAAACCCCCAAAACTAACTCTCAACCCGAAATAAACGCAACCTCGGAAAAGGTCTCCTTAAGAGAATATCGGCGCTGCGAGTTCATCGGTGCCCTCAGATTTCAATTCCGAGCACCGGATCAAAAGTTAGAAATTCCCGCTCGTTCGTTCACTGAACGTACCCGAGCCAAACTTCGGAAATTGATTCCGGGCACTCCGGGCCTCGGAATCAGGTGCCGTCTGAAACCGCGCTCTTGTAAAATTCTAAAGAAAATTAAGAAAAAATTTCCCTTGAATTTTACGGGTCTTTACAGTATCCTAAAGTGATCAAGACATACCATGGTTAAATGAGTATATATATGGAGAGATAACTCAAAAAGGACAATCAAAGGACTCAATACTATATAATTCAAGTAACATTGTTCCCTAAAACCAATGTATCAATATGTTTAGTGGAAAATGAAGTTATTGGAGTTTTGGTGAATGGATAAATCAGTTTCCAGATCAACACTAGGTTCGCTAACCTTAAATCCGTACTTGAGACACTCTAATACCATTGCGCTATGTCCCGAAAAAATTCCCCATATGAGTAAAAATAAAATCACCATCACATGGAATATAATAATCTAATGGCACTATATAGAAACTTAACCCACTATTTCTCACCTAGTCGACAGCAAGATGAGCTATCACAACTCCAATCACACGTTTAATGGGCAAGGGGTGGCGACAAGTACTCAGAAAGAATTTATAAACTGTGAGGCCTTAGCCAAATTCTTTTGTATGAATTATGAAAACACACTCCATGATATAGTGAAAAGGAGTAACAAAATAAATTAATATATATATATATAAGAAACCATGGAAGTAATAAAATATAGGGAATAAAACAAATTACCATATTATAAATCAAAGCAATAAAGAAATGAAAAAAATGCATGCCCAACTAGAAGCTAAGTCCCAACCCAGTAACAATAAGAAAAAATTAAAAAATTTGAGATCCAAACTACTAATATCGAAGTTTCGACCACCATATGTGGTCAATGCACCTAGTTATCACTATGATCCACTAATGTCACTACCGATCTATCCATAATCTACATAAGACCCAACACATGCAGGAAGTTCCCTTATAGAGGTCAGTATGTACACAGCCAGTGAGACACCCCGAATAACACAAAAGGAGAAATATAACGATAAAATAGTATTAATCTTGACCCATAATAAGAGGTAAAAAAACACTTCATAGATATTTTCTCTAAAATAAACCCTACTAAGAGAAGAATATGTTCTATGTCTCACATCCCATCCAAAGTCTATGAGTCTTCCTGTAGCTCCAAAACATTATCACAGATGCCCATGAACAAACCCAACATCACCAGAATATGTGTGGAGGCCCCCACTATTTTCTACTATGCTCCACACTTGAGGGAGCCACATATCTATTAGATGACCCACATGTTTCCAGAGCTCTAAGATGGGGGAGTCACACTCCCTAGATAGAGGAACCACACCTAGTTTATAGAAGTATTGAATATACCTATATAAAGAGTATGGAGGCCCATGCCCAGCTACAACAAAGGATTTCTGACCCTGTCATATCTTCAATGATCCTACCGTAATATTTTCTATCTTAAAACATCGATCGAATAAGGTTCATTCTTTGAACTCCTCATATCATATCTCATTAACCAAAAAAAATTCACCATCATGTTCTACATGAAAAACACATAGGATTGGATACTCATGGGCCAAAATCTTAGTCCTAACAATGGTGATATGAGAGGAATAAGTTTTGGAGGTAATACAATGCATGTATGGGGTCTACATAGTATGTTACCGTACCTCATCACATAGCTGTGTTCCCATTTAAACATGGGTTTGGATTCCATTTCATACTACATGACGTATACATGAGGTACAAGATATGTTTTTCCATAGGGGGACCTAGAAATGAAATCCATTTGCATAGCTCAGTTGGAAAATTATATCAACATGTTGTATAGTAGTGTCACATGATGTTTATGGCCACCCAGGGTCCTGGGTGTGGACACCTTGAACACAAATTAATTGTCCATGCATGACCACATGGCATGTTCATCATATGACATGGTGCATCTAACCTTCTAGAGTCAGGGGTGTGTATATATGGCACACAGTCTGGCTACTCAGGTACGTTCACATGGAATATGTGTCTAACCATATGGTGTGGGATCTTTAACTTAGTAGGAAACCATAATAATTGTTAAATGTGAAGAAAAAATCACATGTTCTTCCACACTACATAGCTTGGAGTCATGTTTTTCATAGAATTCTAGATCCTTGACATGAATCTTTAGATCCACTACTACTAATTCTTTCCTCATTGATTAACCACTAAAACTAACGGTGGTTGTTTCTGAACATTTATTCTAGCCCTTCGATGGCTGGAAATCAGAATCTGGTTATCCGAATGAATCCCACTGCACCTCATATCGTGTTTCCCATCTTTATCACTACTCTAGATCACCAAACTATGACTAATCACCCAAAAATAATTTAATACATCTAAAAAACACAAATATATTCATAGTGTATAAAATAAACTCAAATCTAGGGGTACTATCATGCTTTAACATACCATGGGAATGTCGAATCATGACCTCATGGTCCAATGATGAATTATGAAAAGAATTGGTCGGTGAAAAGCACTATAACCTAGTGAAACCAACATCTTTAAAACTTTCCCAACAAAAAGTATAGTAATTGGGATATCTAGTGTGATATCATAGTAACAAATGTATTTTGGTAGGCTATCAAAATAATAGATATCAAGGCTCGTGCAAATTATCAAATAATTCTAGATAAATATAAAGATAATTAAATCCATAGTCAAAATTTTAATAAAAGGGTTAGAAACTATAATTGATGAGTCCCAAATAAAAAATGATCTATACTTGGTGAATAAAACATTCTACAGTAATGAAGAAGAAACACTAAATTTGATGACTCTTGGTCCACCACGACCTGATCATTCATCGTCCTCTCATGCAATCTTCTAATGAAGTACAGTCTCACTACCCCACTCTAATATCCCTGGGTTATGCGAAAAAACATGTAAAATTTACATAGCTCCATATTTATAGTTATTTTTAAATATTAGGTTATTTAATTAAAAATAATAAAATAAATTTAATTATTTATTCCAATTAAATGCACTGCCAAAGACAACCTTAACTGGAATTTTGATGTTGACCAACCATAGGTTATGCCTAGGGTAAAACCAACATTTTGGATTTAACCATGGTATCATTTTTTCGTATGAGATCCTGGAAAATAGAAAAATCTATAAGCATAGAAACAAAAAATTCATATTCAATAAAATATTTTAATATTTTAAATATATTAATTTTGGGTTCTCAAGACACCCAAAAACCACATCAAATCCAATAATAAATCATGATATAAACATAGAAATGTTCAAATTGAAAATCCAATAAAAATTTAATCATTATAGATAAATAGTAATGATAATTATAATAATGTAAAAATATGGCCATGCTCACTCAAGGCCAACCCCCGAGTATCCTCCAAAAAAGATAGTGGATGAGATCATGAACCATTTAGCTGAGTAGGCTAGCAGGGGGTGCATGTGTGATCTCGTGCATGTATACATGCCAGAACATAGGATAGGGAATAAGAGTGGTTTTTATCCTCTCAAATGTGTGGATTTATAGGATGTGGTAAGTGTGTAGCGATTCTAGTCAGAATTTATTGAGCGACTGATGGAGATCTTGGATTATATGGCACTAAATATCTAAAATAATTTAGGATGTGTCATTTGGATTGTTTTATCCATGCTATAGATTAATAAACCACAATCTAGGTCCCTTTGGGAAGAGTTTTAAGGAGTGTCAGTTACACTTATAAATTAAATGTGTCCTTGATGTGGAGAGTTCTCTATATTGTAGTCCTTTTGAAGATGAGTTATTTACAATGTAGCACTTCCATGAATCATTGTTGGTGATGATTTAATAGAATCAAAGAATTTTAGGATTTCTTTTCCTATAGGACCACATTATGAAAAATTATTTTTGGCAGTTTAATCCATAAAATGAATGATATAGTTATTTTAAGTATCTCTAAGAAACCTACGACATATTAAGTTGTACATTATGATCCCATATATCCACAGTTTACACTTTTCAAAACAATTCTAAATGTAAATTCAATTTGGACCATTGGATTGAAATTAATAGAGAAGAGTGTCTCTAAATGTTCTATATAGATTCGTAGGAAAAACAATGAATGATTTTCTATAAGATTGATAGAAAGATTAAGAAATAATTTATAAAAACATAATCTCAATGGAACATCATTAGAAGGTTTGGAATATGACACAATGAGTTAGGCTTATTTTATAAATCTCAATAATGAGAATAATATCAAAATGGTAATAAAATGAATAGTGAGTCCATTATTTGTTGAAAGGTAATGAGTTTTCTTATCTTGTTTGAATAATTTGTTTGGAGGTTCAGTGAGACTACTCCATTTATGTAAGACCGACGAAGTAATGCATATTATTTTCTATGTGTGTTGATACATATTTGATCACATTATTCGTGGTCTATCTGAGTTAGGTTAAACTACCTAAAATTATATATGATGCATTTACTAAATTTAATTCCTTTCAAGAGAATTTAGAGAAGGTAAAATTAGCATTCCTTATAAAGAGTGAATAGTTTCATGATCAAGTGATTCAAGGTTTAAAAAAGGTGTTACCCTAATACACTCACACCCCCTCTTAGGGTAATTTACTATACAATTGAACAAAAATTGGTATAAAAAGGTTGGGTCCTAGGGTTTCTCTCTCTCTCTCTCTCTCTCATATATTAGAAAAATTTATGAATGTCAATCACTAAGGAATTATAAATTTTAAAAGGTAACAATTTGTTGTTTTGGAAGAATAAAAAAACACTACTTCATTTCATTGCGTATGGAATTTTACACAATATCTATGTATGGGATCAACAAGAGAATTATAAGTGATGTTTTATAAGAAATATAACATTAAAAACTGTATACATATGTTAAGGTGATAAATATATTAGGGTGGGTGGCTTGGAAAACCCTATCTACACCAATGTATTGTGATAAAAAACATCTCATCCTATATTGGAAGATATCTAGAACAGTTATTAAGGAGATTACAGTGTTTTATTTGAAAATATATATCTGATATGGAATATATATAATGAACTAAGGATGAGTTTTACTGAAACAATTGAGTTAAAATTGTAAGAAGTAAAATATTATAAGTACTATGGTGAAGATGAATTAGAGGGTATTATTTATAGATCAAAAACCGATTCTAGTGATTATGAAAATGATAATGGAGTGGGAATATTTGATCTGAAAGTTGATCTTGTGGAGGCACTTGATGATCATGTTAAATGGAGGGATAAAATAAAGAAAGAAAATGTAGTGGTTCATGATCAAATGTAGTATATGTGAAAGAATGAGGAAGAAAAGTTAGAATTGAAATTTTAGATTAAATAATTAAAATCTTATTTCTTTAAAATATTAGGAAATGAAATAGTGCTCATGATCAAAGTGGATTAACATGTGTGAAAAATACATTTGTTCACGAATCAATGCTCTATATGCATCAAATGAATGAAGACAATTTAGAATTGATAGTTGAGGATAAAAAAGTTAAAATTTGGATCTTCTGTAAACTTAAAAAATAAAATGGAGATCAAGATCAATGCGGAGGAACATGTTTTAATAATTGACGTCTTGACCAGTTCATCAAGATAAAAGTTAAATAAGACTAACAAACTTGAGGAAGAATTCATGGATTTGCGATGGAAGTGTGAGGAAAAAGAAATAATTCTTACACCAGGTATGTTATATGGTTTCCTAAATAAATAAATCTTAGTAAGGCTTAATTATGCCTTAGGTTTAACAACTTAGGATTTTATTCCCATATCCAAAGGGGTTCACTTCCAAAAAAGAGAAAGCTATTGTGAAGTATGATCAAATGGATAGGGAATTCAAACCTTATATCAGACCTAAACTATCAAGTCCTTTGAGTTAAGTAAATTTGGGAGAAGATAGAAAACCTAACTATCTATCAACCAGAAATGGGTGGATGACCTAAAGTAACATGAGTTATTTCTATGTAATGTTAGGAAACAAAAAATATGTTTTCTCCACTGTCAAAATATTTTTAAAAGAGAAACAACCTAGATAAATGAATTTATTTTTCAATCATATTATTATGATTTTAATGGTTATTTATTTTGCTGTGAAGGATATAAACATAAGGAAACATATTGCGACTCAAGGGTAAAACAAGGGGTAAATCACAAGACTTTGAAAAGTGGAAATCAATAGCTAAAAACCTCATCTAATTGTTAAAAAAAATGAAAATATACTTTTAGTTTTTCAATATGAAGGAGGAATTACTGATCCAAAATATCCACTAGAGTATAAAAATACAGATGAACTACCTCAAAATTAATAGAAGTCTAAATTTTATGAGAATGAAAATGCTTCAAATTTGGATTTAAGGATAATGAACATGTTGAATTTGTGGGTTATAAGCATTATATGTACGTCAAACATAACCTAAAATAATAATCTCAATATCAGTAACAAATATGATAAAGGTGGAGTGGTTTGGTTTGTTTATGATTAAGGAATAAAAATCATTGGCTCTATGAAATACAATGTTTTTGGAAAATATCTCCATAATATAGATCTGATCTTGGTTGAAATACATACCAATAATTTTTTGAGTGTGATTTAGTTGTGGCAATCAGAACAAGCTACGAAATTTCAAAAGAAGGGGTTCACTATAAAATCAAGGTATGGAAGACTTTTCTATCATATAAGATGAACTAAATAGCACTATTATTTAATTGATAAATAAAATTGGAGAATGTTTTCCAAAGAGGAGGACAAAATATTATGGCATAAGAATCATATGAATTTAATCCAAAAATCACTAGGAAAATTTGTGTGGATAGAGGGATAATTTGACATTATGAAGGACACATATGACAACACAAATACATGTGACTCTTGTGAAAAGAGTAAAAAATTATGTAACATGAAATATATAAAGATATGAAATCCATAATGGGTATTAGAACTTCTTCATGTGGATGTTTTAATTCCAATATATAATAATTAATCCAATAGAAAATGTATAATGTTTTGATTATTGATTATTTCAGAAGTATGGATTTGTAGATGGTGATTACTCACAAGACTAAATTGTAGAAGTACAACAATTATTATAGAAGAAAAGATGATAAAATTATTGGGGAGAAAATTAAATAACAATCACAATAAATGGTATGAAATTCACAAATATCAAAGTGGAATATTTTATATAGAAACATGGGATTCAGTATTATGTTTCCCCCATAGTTAATCCTCAACAAAACATTGCTGTTGAAATAATAAATCACATAATTAACAATATAACATGTAATTCCCCAAACTTATATTGTAATAGTGATATTAATATCATTTGTATTTGTATTAATTATTATTATTATTATTTTTCAAATAAATGTATTTAATTAAAATAAATTCAAGAAATAAGAACACATGTGAAGAAGTGTTTTTAAATAAGCAGTAATACATAACATCATAAAAAGGCCAAACAGTTAAAATACTCTATAAAATTCATTTTAGGACCCAGATGTACTACTATGATGCCTCTCATCAGCACAATAAGACCAATTCTATATCCTTCATTGCAATGACCTGAGTTCTAGTAAATATAATATTTTCACTTTTAAATTAATTTTAACTAACTTTGTTTTTTAGGATATATTTTTGTTTTAATAGTAAGAGAATTAATTAATATATATATGTATAAACACTATAATATATTTTTGTGTGTATAAATATAAATAAGAATAATAGAAAATTGATTAAATTTATATATCAATATTTGTAAAATCAATGAATATTTAATTTAAATATAATGATTTTCATTGATTATATAAAATTATGTTTTTATACATATTTTTAATACAAATTTAATAGAATTTCATTCACATAAAATATAATTTTAAAACATTAAAATTTATTGTTTTAATGAAAATATTATATTTCTTTTTTATACTATGTTTTTTTGACATTTAGTAAATAAAAAAATACACACATAAGTTTATATAAAACATAATTTCTACATTATTAATTATAAAAATGTTGTGAATTAATTATGTTAAAGTAGATATAATTTATGCTAACATTAATAATATTTAATTTTTATATAATATGTGATATATATATATATTACACTACATTTTTAGTTTTTTTCTCTTTAGAAATATTCATAATAAAAGATATAATTACATTGTGAATATTATTATTTTGAAGAAATAAGAATAATAATATGTCTAGTTGTACTTTTAAGTGGTCAATTATGAGTTTATGTAATTAGTATACTTATATATATTATTATAAACCATAGTTAATATATATATATAAATAAATACAAAATAATAATTATATGAATAAATAAAAAAATGTCAAAATGAGATTATGTTTTTTTGGGTCGATTGAAGCTGACACCCCTTCTTCCCCATGGGCCTCATCGCCTTCCCTTGGGTGATTTGATACCCAAAAAAAATTCTAGAAAGACACCAGTGCTCCTTTAATGGCCATTACGAATCATTTATGAGTGGTGGCTCGGGTTGGTAGCCGGAAATTAAAGCCGATACACACTCCATCTTCTTCCTCATATCAATGGTGGTCAGTCGGCTTGCAACTCGCACTCGTGTCCCGGGATGACCTTATGTTTCATCTTGATTATGGAATCATCCTCCTGCAAATCCATTTAACTAAAGGTGAGTCAGATTTCTTGGATGCTGATGACTTACAAGAAATTTGGGGTTGTTTCCATTCTATGATTTGGGGTATTAGGTATCCAAATTTATAAATTCAGTTTAGTTTAGGGTTATTTTATTAGATCATACAGTTGAAAATTATTTTGCGTATGTGTGTTTTCCTATGACTATTTTGGATGATGGGTATATAAATGTATGGCATGATAAAGGGGTTTGAATGGGGGTTCTATAGGTCTATGTGGAGTAGGTCTCTTTGAGTTTCCACTTAGTTTCAAATGTATGTACTATATATTTTACTCCATGTTGTGAGGTAGTGGACTTGAAACCATTTGGGTGGAATCAACTGCAAGAAGGTAAGGGGATGCTATTGTTTTTATAAAATATTTCATTTTATTTAAAAATGATTTCAAGTGTATCAGTAGAATTTAATCCACCTTTTTATGAAATTCATTTCTGTCTTTCAAGGTAGTGTTGAAATCACCTGAAAATAAAGAGAATTTTATTTTTATACGGTTGTTATTATATTTTTGAATTGTTCAAATTTATCAGTATTATTTAATAATTTTTTTTCAAATCATTTTATCTATTGAAAATCTTGTATGGTAAAGGATTTTATGTGAAATACTTGTATATTATTCCAATTAATTTTAGTTTCTCTGCAGTATTTAGTACTTGATTATTCAAATCATTTTTTATGATAGTAAGAAAAACTATGCATTTTTCAAGAATTAATCTCTTTTTAACTTTTTATATGCACTCAATTTATTTCAAATATTTTTATGATAAATGTAGTTTTCATTTTGAGAATCAAATATTCTGAAATAGTTCAGGAAATTTATGTGTTTAGTTTTTTTATATCAATTTTATTTTTTTCAATTACTAATATTTATGGTCGTTCAAATGGTTCATGTATAAAGAAAATCGAAGTGTTTCTTTTTGTTATTTTTTTATTCGTTTTATAAATATGAATTTTGTTATAGCTATGCTTAAATTTTTTAAACCACATGTGAATTCAACATATTTACGTTAACAATTATTCTAGTCTATCCATAGTGTATGTATTATAGTATTTTATTATTTTCAAGATGAAAGGTTATCCTTTTATATAATTCCTTAAAGTTCCATGTTAAATTTTAGATATATAAATTTCTTTGGTTCATGAGACTTATTTTTCATAAAAATTATTTTGAATAATTAAAGAACGTCAGTATGGACTCTTATAAATACGAGCGTTGTAGTTTTATTTTCAAAATAATAATATTTTGATATTTTTTTTTGAATTTACATGTATATATATATATTTATATATTTATGTATATGTCTTTTCATGTTTTAAATCACAATTGGTCACGGTTATATCTTTAAGAATATTAAATTAATGTTGCTTGAATTTTAAATTAATCCCTAATATTGCAAGTGAGGTTATTGAGTTAATGTTTTTCAAAACAAGTGGATGTATGAAAATACTAAACATAGACACACACACACACACACAGATATATATATCATATTATTTTAAAGTGTTTAAATTAATAAATGTATACCTACACACACACATATGTATACATATATATACATATGACATTTTATATGAATAAATGCGTTTTTTTCATTTTATGTAAATGTGTTATCCTTATTTTTAATATATATATATATATATATGCATAAGTATGAAATCACATTTTATTCAATGGCTAGTGGTTATGTAAAAAAATGTATATACATGTTTAATTTTATGAAAAACTATTACATACATGCATAAGAAAGTATTATTATGTATGTTAATGAGAGACTACATCTATCAGGATACATGTATAAACAAGTGGTCCCATTTATGAAATGTTTTTCAAAGATCATGATTTTAAAGAAATGTAATGGTTCTCATAATGAATAAAATATGTATGTTATAATTTCAAAATTCACAATTGGATGTATGAGAAGGAAATTTTTATGAAGGATGCACCCTGATAACACTCCAATGCATTATGTAATGTGTTAATTTAATGAGATGTCATGTATGGTGTGCAAGAGGTCTATCCCAAGCACATCACGGTGGACAAGAGGTTTATCCCAAACACATCATAGTTCAAAGGAGGTTTATCTCAATCACATTATGCGATCATAGAGTGGACCTAATCCATCATGGGAATATGTTCACCATGTCTCGAGAGTGAACTGAGAATCCATTCTATGATTTAAGGATCCTTTGATAATTAATCATGAAAGTTTATATGTTTTCAAGTGAAATATTTATTATATATATAATGGATAATTTTTTCTGGGTCGTCATAGTTGGTATCAGTGGAAAGGTTTATATAACTTTAGTGGTCAGAATATGGAGAAAACCTTTAAACCTTTAGAGGTATTTGGTTAATTTTCTATGGTTTTACTTTAAGGAAAGATATTGAAATCCTAGATTTCCTAATTATGAATAATGAAATTCAGAATTTTCATTAGTGTAGTGATTGAATTGAATGGGCACAATTGTTTTAAGGGGGTAGAATGTAACGACCCGAATTCTAGTAAATATAATATTTTCAATTTTATATTAATATGAAATAACTAATTTTTTATGGATAAATATTAGTTTAAATAGTAAGAGAATTAATATATATATATATATTACTATGGTAATATATTTTTATGTGTATAAATATAAACAATAATAATAAAAATTTATTTAAACACATATATGTATATTTTTAAACTCATTGAATATTTAATTTAAATCTAAAGATTTATGTTGATTGTATTAAATGATGCTATTAGTTATATTTTTCATAAAAATTCTATATAATTTCATTCATATAAAATGTAAATTTAAAATTTTTAAATTTATTGTTTTAATTAAAATCTTCTAATTTGTTTTGATACTAAATGTTTTTCTGATTTTCAATAAAAAAATACACATTCAAGTTTATATAAAGAATAATTTCTTCTTTATTAATTATAAAATTGTTGTGAATTAATTATGTTGAAATATATATAATTTATGAAAACTTTAATTGTATTTATGTTTTATATAATATGTGATATATATTTATATGAAACTACATTGTTAATTTAATTTTATTTTTATAAATTCTCATAATAAAAGAAATAATTACATTACAAATATTATAATTCTGAATAAATAACAAAAATAATATGTCTAATTATACTTGTAAGTAGTCAATTATGTGTTTAAGTAATTAGTATACTTATATATATTATTATAAACAATAATGGATATATATATATATATATGAAATATTAATTATACGAATACAAAAATGTCAAAAGAGGATTTGGCTTTTTTGGGTCGATCGAAGCCGACACCCTATCTTCCTAACGGGCATCATCACATTCCTCCAAGTGACCTTGAACCCACAAATGATGCTAGAGAGACACCTGTGCTCCTTTAATTTCCATCACAAATAATTTATGGGTGGTGAATCGGGTTGGTCGCTTGAAATTAAAGCTGACACACACCTCACATTCTTCCCCATATTGACAGCATTCGATGACCCTACAACTCACACTGGTGACTGTGATGACCTCACGTGTTTTCTTTCTTGTGGAATCATTCTCATGTGAATCCTTTTTAGAAAAGGTGATTCATATTTCTTGGATGAAGATGACTCATGGGTATTTGGGGGCTGCTTCCATTATGCGATTTAGGGTATTAGGTTTCCACATTTTCATATTTAGTTAAATTTAGGGTAATTTTATTAGATCTTACAGCTCACAATTCTTTTTCTTATGTGTGTTTTCCTCTGTCTATTTTGGATGAGGGGTATATAAATGTGTGGAATGAGAAATGGGGTTGAAGGATGGTTCTATAGGTCTCTTTGTAGTAGGTCCCTTTGTGTTTCCCCTCCGTTTTGAAGGAATGTACTATGTAGTATACTCCTAGTTTTGAGTTAGTGGACTTGATACCATTTAGACGAAATCATCCACAAGAAGGTAAGGGGATGCTGTTGTATTTATAAAATTATTCATTTTCTTTCGAATTGTTTTCATGTTTATGAGTAAAATTTAAACCACCCTGTTGTGCAATTCATTTCCCTTTTTCAAGGCAGTGTTAAAATATCATAAAAAAAGTAATTTTATTTTTATAAAGTTGTTCTTGTATTTTATAATTTTTCCAATTTATCATTTGTATTTAACCCTTTTATTTCAAATCAATTTCTCTACTGCGAAGCTTGTACCGTAAATGATTTTATGTGCAATACAAGTATTTAATACCGATTCATTTTATTATCTTTGAGGTATTTAACACTTGATTATTCAAATAAATTTCTTATGATAGTAATAAAAACTATGCATTTTTTGTGCTTTCGTCTCTTTCGAGCTTTTACAATGAAGTCAATTTATTTAAAATATATTAACAATAAAAAGTGTTTATTTTGTGAAAATATATGCTTAAATGGTTCGATCAATTTATACATTTTAGTTATTTTATATCAATTTCATTTTATCCAATTACTAATATTTATGGTATTTCTAATAGTTCATATATAAATTAAATTAAAGTGTTTATTTTTGTTATTTTAAGTTATTTTTATAGAAATAGGAATTTTGTTATTGCTATTCTTGAAATTTTTAAACCGTATGAAAATTTGAAATCTTTATATTCAAACTTATTCTAATCTATCAGTGGTGTACTTATAATAATATTATTATTTTTTTCAATATGGAAAGGTGATCCTTTTATATTTTACCTTAAAGTTCCATGTTAAGTTTTAGATATATAAATTGTTTTGGTTCCTGAAGAATATTTTTTCTTAAAAACTATTTCAAATAATTATATAACTTTAATTGGACTCTTAAAAATATGAGCATTGATTTTAGATTTTTAAAATAATATTATTTTGATATTAATGATTTGAATGTACATATATATATTTAAATATTTATGTATATATCATGGAATGTTTTAAATGAAAATAGGTTGCGGATCTATCTTTAAGAAAATTAAATTAATGTTTCTTGAATTCTAAATTAATCCCTAAGATTACAAGTGAGGTTACCGAGTTAATGTTTATAAAAACAAGTGGATGTATGAAAATAATAAACACACATATATATACTTATATATATATATATATCATTTTATGTGAAATAATTTTAATTAATACATGTATACGTACACACACACATAAATATATATAGACACACACACATGTATATGTATATATATTACTTTTTATATGAATAAATGTGCTTATGTCACTTTATGTAAAATTGATGTCATTATTTTTAATCGATATATATATATATATATATGTATAAGTATACAATAACATTTTATTCAAACACTAGTGTTTATGTAAATAAATTTATATACATGTATCTTTTATGAAAATCAATAACATACATGCACATGAAATTATAATTATTTATATTAATGAGAAACTAATTTTATTAGTATACATGTATATACAAGTGGGTCTTTTTATGAAATGATTTTGAAAGATCATGGTTTTAAAGAAATATAATATTCCTTATAATGAAAAAAATATGTAAGTTATAATTCCAAAAGTCACATTTGGATGTATGAGAATGAAATTATTATGAAGGGTGCACCCTCATAGTGCTCCAATGAATTGGGTAATGTGTTAATATCATGATATGTCATGTATGGTGCACAAGAGGTTTATCCCAAGTACATCACAGATCCCAAGTGGTTTATCCCAATAACATCATTGTGGAAGGGAGGTTTATCCCACACACATTATGAGATTAGGGAGTGAACCTAATCCCTCACAAGACTATGTCCACAATGTCTTAGGAGTGAACTAAGAATCCAAGCTATGATCCATGGTTACTTTGAGAATTAAACATGAACATTTATAAATTTCCAATTGAAATCATTATTATATTAGGAATGTATGAAGTGAATCATAAATATTTTGTTGAAATAAATTTAGTTAAATTTTTTATTTTGAATAGTTTTCATGACTTCATCAACTTTTCCTATCAATATTTATTGCAGGTTTAACTCTTTTAAATTTGACTACGAAACTCTATTTGGTTGTTTATGTCTTTTTTAAAACCCCTTTCTGAGGTTTTTTCGCTCAACCTATGTTTCAAAAATCTCATTTCACAGGGCTTAAGGACATGTATATGTGATAGTGGCTGAGGTCTCCCTAAGATTTTTATCCTTTGTAATGAATATTTTTTAGTATTTTCCTCTATAGGTTATGTTATGAGGATTCTCCAATGTATCCAAAATCTCAAAACTCAAAACCTTTTGGATCTTGTATTGTGTAAATAATAAAACGACTATATATATAAATATATATAATGAACCATGTTTTCTAGGTCATCACAATTGTCATGTGGATCTACCATAGTTAGAAAACAATAACAAAAATAATAATGGAAATTTTATTAATTAGTGGAATGTACAAAACCATTTTGAAGGAAGAAATTTTTTTGGTGATTTTTTGGTGTTTTGGAATGCCTTAGAAATGTATTTATAAGGATTTTTAGACCGTTGTAAAAAAATTTACTTTGTAATTTTTAGTGACCACTGATGTTTTTGATAACCTATGGGTTTTATTTTTATTTTACCAATGGATGTTTTAAAATTTTAAAATGAATTTCGAAAAATATTTTTCAGTAATAAAAAAATTACTTGAAATTATAATATTTAATTAAGATTTTATTGTTTGATATTATTATATTAGGATTTGATAAAATTAATTTTATATTTTAAAATAACAAAAATAGAATGAAAACTTTAAATTTTGTAATTAATCTACAAAAATAACAAAAAATGAATGAATTCAACAATATACTTTGGTTATGTTTAACAAGTTTGTTTTGGAAAAAAATTATAGAATCACACCCACTAACATGGGTATCCCACACCACTACTTAAGTCTGCAGGTGAAGCCCTGGTTTAATGCATATACCTGAAAGGCATATCTCGGAGAAACTAGGCTCATGAAATAGGTCAGAACCACATGTATATGGACTCAAAAGATAGGCTTGTGTATGGCTCGGTCTTCGAATATGTGGGCCATGGCCTGAGGTGGGATCCCGTGTATAAGGATGCATGTGTGTGAGATTGTGTTTTCAGATCAAGGCAGTTGCATCTATCCATATAAGGGAGACATTGAAACCAATCAGTTGCTATGTGGGACACATTTTTAAATGAATGATCTAATATGATCCATCCATTTTGTTCTAAGTTAACCCCGACTATCTAGTCCCTATCCCCAATCACTCTCCCCTTATTTTTCCTGACTGGGCTTCCTCATTAAAATACTAGGGTATTATCTCATCCCTTTGATTGAACTAGGATGATCGGATCCATCCACTTCCCTTCCTCATCTTCTTCCATGTATAACCCTATCATGGCCTATGAATAGATCTACAATGCCATCTACTTTCCTTCTCCTCCGTTAAAGTCTCTTTCACCCATTCCCATCTTAATTCCTCTTCTTCCAAAAATTACACAAATGGTTTTAATTTAAACCCTAAACTTATCCCCAAGTCTTAGCTTCCCTTGTATGTTTCATAGATATATATATATATATATATATATATATATCTTTTTTTGTGCGTATAACATTATTTTGTTGACTTATTTATGGATTGGACAATTTATCACCATTTTTTAATATTTTTGGAGTCAATTTTTGAATATCTTTTCAAATTTTATCTCCAATGACATTAAATAACACATATATATATATGTGTGTCTGTGTGTGTGTGTGTGTGTGTTTGTGTGTTTGTGTGTGTGTGTGTATATATTTATATATACATATTTAATATGAAACATGAACAACAAATATTATTTCCAATTTTATAATGTTTCCATTAGATATTGATTGAATAAGATATGTTATCCTATGTTATAACCCTCATATGAACCCTTTGAAACACCCAACCTATCTCTCCCAAAATCCTTATACATTTTTCTTTATTCCAATTTTGTTCTCAAAACCCTCGGTCTTATACTTCCTTTTTTCTAAAATCCAACACCATCAACTAATATATAAAGGATCATTTTTGTTTTACAGAAAATACATTCTTTCAAATTTTATAATGATTTTTTGTGTCTATTTTAAAAAGTTATATGTATATATGATTATATTTATTGATACCTTAATATTTTCCAAAATTAAAATATAAGTGTTTTGATTTATTTTTTTTCTAAATCTAATGATTTGTATGGGTTTAGATTTTATTATTAATCAGATTTTTATTTTTAAAAAGATATATATATATATATTCATTGATATATATCTATATATCTTTCGGTTTATAAAAATTTATTAGTTATATTTTTTTTAAATTTATCTCTAAGACTAGTGTTTTTATGGGGGTTGTTTTTTTTGAAAGGGATTGATTATGTTTTCGAATCATCATTATACATATAAAATATAATGATTTATATTTTTTATACATATATACATGTATATAAATTTATTTATAAAAAGTGGTTGACGCTTGTTTCCATATCTTTATAAAATGGAGAGAACTCAAGTTCTCAATATATTATTTTAGGGTTTATATTTATGTGTTAAATGATAAAAATTATCATTTTATGCACTAATCATAAACAAGTTATTATTTAATTTTTAAAATTTTGTCTTCACCCCATGCTTTTTCATGAATAATTAGGCATTGCTAGCTTATATGTGGAATTCCATTAATTTTTAATCAATAGATCTAATATTTTATTATACATTTTATTTATTACTTTTATATATGTATATCAATTTTTGATCATAGTATTGAAATTATAGAGCATGGCATTCTCCTAAAAATTGTTCTAGAAACTCTCAAGAGTATTTTTATGACATGTTATCAAAAATTTATTTATTTTAATGAAAATAATTTTATATATAATTTTTTGAAATATTTTGGGTTTGGATTGAGAAAGGCAGGTCCATTAAAAGTGTTTTTCAAAAAATGGCACATGTATAATGAATTTAATGTTATGGGGAGTGAAACCATATATCTTATGGGGACTTTTCTTTATATGAGTTATGAATAGTAGCCTTATGTTTTCAATATGGTCTATAAAGTATCAAAAATGACCCACAAATAATTATTATTTTGAATGGAGTAATCCCAATGATCTATTCAATTATAATTATTTTGAGTAAATAATATTTTCCTAATTTTTTTAATTAGTATACATACGTTATGAAAACCTATTTCAAGTATGTATTTTTGTTTCAAGGAATTATTTTAAAATAATGTACTAACTTTTTTAAAACCTCTTACTAGGCATATTGAATGCTCACCCAACATTTTAAATTCATTTTTGTACATGTTTAGTATAATTAGTTGTGATTTATTTTTGTATGAGGAGACAGTGCACTGAAGAATTTTTAGTTCATTAAATTTTATATTGTATAGTGTAGTTGAAATGTAATATTTGTATCCAATTATACAGAACCTAAACCAGAAAAGGTTCTCGATTGTGTAATATGTTGTGTAATTGTTTAGTTAATATTCTAAAAATAATTTTCACAACATGTTTTAGCACCAAATCTAGAAGTGAGGGTTCTGGTCATTACCATGGGTATCAGATGTTTGGTCTTGATAATTTTATAAAATTAGAATGAAATTAATATTTTTAACATTCCTTCTTTGAAAACATCCTTTCTCTATTATTTTCATATGGAAGGAAGAAGATCACAGAAAAAATATTTTGTCGCATTCTAATGAATTTCTTGAAAATATAAATTTATAGTCATGTTTGGATGATTATTAACCCTTTTCAAACCATCAGTTTTCTTCTAAAGGACTTTACCAAATATCAAATACTCATGATAAAATACAATTAGTTTGAGGATCAGGTTTTGTTTATTATGTCATCGTACAACAACAACTTCTATTCCATGAACGAAAATGAAAGCATTTTGACGGTATTTTCAAAATTTTCACTCTATTTGAACAATTTCAATCCTTTTTATACTACCCAGAAGATTGAAGACTGGGTGACCTATGCACAACCTATCTATGTCAATTTTCTTGTTTCATTTTATATGGTAGTCTCAAAGACTTTTAGGATTTAGAGGACGAGTCATCTAGGTTGATTTATAGAAATCAATTCCACCCTAAGATCACTAATGTTTATACCCCTAAAATATATTTATCAAGAACCTAAAATTGTTTACCTGAGTCTTACTATAATTTATAGAGTTGTTTTTGGGTGAAAGAAGCCTGAGAAATTGAAATTACTCTGATGATCAGTTTAACTGGAAGAAACCCACCATTTTTTCAAGAATCAACAACACTACAGATTCTGGTGAAGGTATGAACTCAATTTTTTAATTTTGATTATTGATAATAATTTTTTTTGTAGGAATATCAAGATTGACACCCAAAGGTATAATCATTTGGAAAGTTCTGTACAAATGAATTGCGAGTGTGAAATTCGGTATAAGGGGGGAGAATAAAATGCCTTGAACCCATATTGTAATAGTGATATTAATATCATTATTATTTTTATTAGTTATTATTATTGTATTATACAAAAAAATGTTTTTAATTTGGAATAATTCAAGAAACAAGAACACTAAAGAGGCATTTTTATTTAAAAACACTAATAAATTACATCATTACAATGATAAAGGCTTCAAAAACTTTGGGAAACTCATTGAATGCCCGAGAAACACCCCCACTATACATCCCATCAGCACAATAAGACCGATTGTTTAGAATTCATCCCCTGGATCTACCATAGTTAGAAAAATAATAGCAAGAAGAATAATGGAAATACTAAGAATTATGGGAATGTATAAATCCATTTTGCAGCAAGAAATGAACAATGGAAATTTCTGTTGTGTTTTGGAATACCTTAGATAGGTGTTTATAATGTATTTATGTCTGTTGTAAAAAATAACCGTCAGATGTTTTAGTAAGTGTTAATGTTTTTGATAACCATTGGGTTTTATTTTAATTTTGTCGTTGGATGTTCTAAATTTTTAAAATTAATATAATATAATATTTCCCAGTAATAAACTTAATGACATGAAATGATAATGATTAAATAATATTTTAAAGACCGAAATTATAACCATAAGATTTCATAAAAATAATTTTATATATACAAATAAGAATAAAATAATTAACTTTTTAAATTATGTAATCACCCTACATAAAGTTCTGAAAATATGAATTATTTCTATATTATACTTTGGTTATGTTTAACAGGGTTATTTTTACATAAAAAATTTGAAGAAGCACACCCACCAACATGGGTAGACTGTAACACTACTTACATGGGTAGACCAATCCCCAGTTGAATGGATGTACGTCAAGGGAAAATCTTGTGCAAAATAAGCTTTAGAAATAGGTAAATCCCACATGTATGAGGCCTCCAAAGATTGGCCGATGTATGGTTCAGTTCGATCATAGGAGGGCCGAGGCCCAGCATGGGATCCTATGTATAAGGATCCGTCGGTGTCTGCTTCTATTTTCATAGAATGGAATCCACATACAACATTATAAGGTTGTCCTTGAAATCAATCGGTTTCAATGTGGGATGTGTTTTTAAACATGATATCTAATCTAAGCCCTCTATTTCAGACTTAGAAAATCTTGGCTGTCCACTCCCTATCCCTGATCGATCTCCCCTTATCTTTACTAATTGGGGCTCCAATTTAAAATACTTGGGTTTTATCCCAACCCTTCGATATATCTAGGATGATTTAATACATATAATTACCTTCCCCATATTATTCCCTGTAGAACCCTCTTGCACTACACCAGTATATCTACACTGTCAGCCCCATTTCTTCTCCTCCATTGAAGTCTCTTTCAACCATTCCCATCCTGGTTCCTCTTCTTCCAAAAATGACTCAAATGGTTTTAATTTAAACCAAAACATTATCCCCAAGTATCTTCTTCCCCAACATGTTTTGAATATATATATATATATATATGTTTCTATGACATTATTTTGTTGATTTTTTATGAATTTCACAATTTATCATAGTTTTTTAAGATTTGTGGAGTCAATTTTCCAATATCTTTTAAAATTTTATATCCAATGGAATGAATATAATATTATATATATAAACACAGATTTTATAAGAATCAATAAATCTAAATTTGATTTCAATTTTATATCGTTTCCATCTGTGACTGATTGAATATGATATTTTTTCAATGTTATAACCCTCATATGCCCACTTTGAAACACCCAACTATTCTCTCCCAATCTACTTCTCTAAAATTTTATACCAATTCCCTTTTACAAAACCATTATTCATCTTCTTTCTTTTTTCCAGTATCAAACACCATCAACTTACAGGAAAGGGATTTTTTTTTTCAATCTACATATTCTTCCAAATTTAATAGTCAGTTTTATTTTATGTCTATTTTACTATGTACTATGTATATATGATTATAGAAATTGATACCCAATAATTTTCAAAAATTAAAAGAGAAGGGCTTTGATTTAATTGTTTTCTAATGCCTATGCTTTGTAATGGTTTTAATTTTATTATTGATCAATTTATGTTATAAAAAAATACACACACACACACATATATGTATATATATATATGGATTGATATCGATCTATATAACTTTATGTTTCTGAGAATTTATAAGATAATGGTTTTGTATTTAAATTTTATTTCCAATCCTATATTTTTTAATGTTATTGTTTATTTTTATCCAATGGATTGATTAAGTTTTTTAATAATAATTCTATGTATATAATATAAGTATTTAAATTTATGTATATATGTACATTTATATACATTTATTAATAAAAAGGGGTTAATCACTAATTTCCAAATATATATACATTGGTTTGAACTCATGTTCTCAATCAATAATTTTGTGGGTTATATTTATGTGTTAAATGATAATAGTCATAATTTTATGTGGTAATCATAAAAAAGTTATTATTTAATCTGTGAAATTATATTTGGACCCCATAGTATGTAATGAATAATTAGATATACCCATTATCTAACATATAAATAGAATTACATGCATTTTTAATCAAGTGTGTACATTTATTATTATTCATTTTATTTATAACATTTAAATTTTTATAGAAATTTTTGAGCTATGTAAATGAATATTTGTGCATGGGATTCTCCTACTAGTTTTTAAAACTCTCAAAAATATGTTTATGACATTTTATCATAAAGGTTATTTTATTTTAAAGAAAATAATTTTATTTATATATTTTTGAAATATTTTGGGTTAGGATTGGGAAAGGAAGGTCCATTAAAAGTGTTTTAAAAATTTGGCCCCAGTTTAATGAATGACATGTTAGGTGGAGAGAACCCATAAATATTACAGGGACTTTGTTACTTATGAGTTATGACTAAAGAACTTATGTTTTCAAGATTGTATTCCAAGTATCAAAAAATATACCACTAAAAATTATTATTTTAAATGGAGGAATCCTAATGGTATTTTCAATTATAACTATTTTGAGAAAATAATGGTTTCTTAATTTACTTATTCAGTATAGAGATGTTATGAAAAACTATTTTTCAAGTATGTACACTTGTTTAAAGGATTTTTTAAAAGACATTATTAAAATTTTCAAAAGTCTTTATTGGGCATATTAAATCCCCAACAAGTATTTTAAATTCATTTTTTATAGGTATAGTAGAATTTTCTGTGATTTATTTTTCTATGATGAGGCAGTGCATTGAAGAATTTTTAGTTCATTAAATTTTATTTATTACAGTTTTTGTGAAATGTAATATTTGTATCAAATTATAGGGAACCCCGACTAAAAATTTCCTCAATTGTTTAATGTGTTGTGTACATATTCTGTTTCTTTTATAAAAACAACTACACAACATGTATAGACACTGAATTCGAAAGAGCGATTTTGGGTCATTAATGTTGGAATCAGTGGCACATTATTTAAAATTTTGGAAAATTAGAACGAAATTAAGCGTTTTAATTTTTCTCCTCAGAAAATTTAATTTTATTTAATATTTTCAGATGAAAGGAAGAAGATCACAAACAACTCCTTTTCTCCTTCCAGTTAAATTTCACGAAAATTAATTTCAAAGTCATGTTTGGATGATTATGAACCCTTTTCAAACCTTAGTTTATCTTGTAGAGAAATCTACCAAATATCAAATACTCTTGATATACTCCAATTCATTCAAGGATCAGGTTTTGTTTATTATGATATTGTGCAGGCACAACTTACATTCTATGCGTGAAAATGAAAATATTTTGAAGATATTTTCAAATGTTTCACTCTATCTGAGGAAATTAAATCCAAAGTAGACTTTTTAAAAGATGTAATAGTGGGTGACCTTCACATAGCTTCTCTTTGTCATTTTTTTAGTTTATATGGTAGAATTAAAGACATTGAGGCAATAGAAGATGAGTCAATTTGGTTATATTATAGAAATCATTCCCACACAGACATCACTAATATTTAAAACCCTCATGCCTCTATCTCAAGAACCTACCATTTTTACATCAGTTTGAACCTAGTTACTCATGTTGTGTTTGGTTGAAATAAGTTGTGGAACATGAAACTGCTATGAGGATCGGTTTAATTGGAAGAAGACCACTTTTTCTTGAGAATTGAAAACACTAGAAATTTTGAGAAAGGTATGAATTATATGTTTTAGTTTTCATTATTGATAATAATTAAATTATTTATGTATGAACTTTAATATTGAGATCCAATGGAATAAGCATGTAGAAATGTGTGTAAAACTAAATTTTGAGGGAGAAATTCTATTAAAGGGGGAGAATATAATGCCCTAAACCCATATTGTAATAGTGTTATTAATATCATTGTTATTTTTTATTTTTTGTTTTTAGTTATGTATTAAAATAATTCTATTTAATTCATATGAATTTAAGAAATAAGAGCGCACAAGAAAAAGTTTCTTTATAAAACACTAATACATTACAATATTTCAAGGATAAAGTCTTCAAATACTCCATAAAACTCATTACAATCCCCAACAACACCACATAGATGCCTCCAATATGCACAATAAGACCAATTGTGTATCCTTCATTCCTTCGATGTACTATAGTTAGAAAAATAATGGCATGATGAATAATGAAAATACAAAGAACAAGAGGGATGCACACGACCAATTTGAAGCATGAAATGAACTCTGGTATTTTTTGTTTTTATTGGAATTCATTATACATGTATTTACAATGTTTTTATGACCTTTGTAAATAAATTAATTTGGAATTTTTAGTGAAAGTTTATGTTTATGATAAGCATTGGGTTTTCTTTTAATTATACTTGTGGATGTTTTAAAATTTTAAAATGAATTTAAAATAATATTTTCCAACAATAAAAGTAATTACATGAAATAATAATGTTTTATTAAGACATTAAAGTTTGATATTATAACCATAGGATTTGGAAAAAATAATTTTATATTTCAGAAAAAGAATACAAAAAATAACATTTTAAATTATGTAATTAATCTACATAAATGAAAAAAAGAAATGATTTCTACATTCTTATTTTGTTATTTTTAACAAGTTTGTTTTTACAAAAACAATTCGATAAACACACCCACCAACATGTGAATATTTCACCGATTCTTAGGCACCCATGGAAAAAATTGGTTGAATGGATGTACCTCAAGGGAACTTCTTGTGCAAACTGAGCTCAATAAATAGTTCAGGACCTCTTATATATGTCCTCAAAATATCGACCCGTGTATGGTTCAATCCTAGGATAAGTGGGAAAAGGCCCAGGGAAGGATACCATGTATAAGGATAACTGTGTATGTGATTGTATTTTTGGAGTAAGGTAGCTATCCCAACCTTATAAGGAGTCCACTAAAACCAACCAGTATCGATGTGGGGAACCATTTTAAATGTGAGATCTCATCTGAGCCATCCATTTCAAAATGAGCTAATCCCAACGGTCCACTCCCTGTCCCCAATCAGTCTCCAATTCATTTTCCCAAACATGCCTCCTCTTCAAAATGATAGTGTTTTATCCCATACCTTCAATCGAACTAGGATGATCCAAGTCATACAATTACATTCCCCATCTTCCTCCCTGTAGAACCCTTTCACACCGCATTAGTAGATCTACAATGAAAAACCCTTTCCTTCTCCCCTATCGAAGTCTCTTCCAACCGTTCCCATCATGGTTCCTCTTCTTCCAAAAAATGACACAAATATTTTTAATTTAAATCTAAATGTTAACCCCAAATATTAGCTTCCCTTATAGGTTTAAATTATATATATATATATATATGACTTACTTTTCTGGATTTATTTATGAATTGCACAACTTATCACCATTGTTTAAGCTTTATGGAGTCAATTATTAGATCTATTTTCAAATTTTTGATCTAATGACATGAAGTATAATATATATATATATATATATATTAGAAGATATAAGACAACCAAATTGGATTTCCCATTTTACACAGTTTCCATCTGTGATTGATTAAATAGGATATGTTATCCTATGTTATAATCCTCGTATACTCATTTTGAAACACCTGATTCATCTCTCCCAAGTTCTTTCTCAAATTTTGTTTGTGCCGATTTCCTTTCTCAAAACCCTTCTGCTTCTTCTTCCTTTTGTCCAAAATCCAACACCATCAACTTACAGGTAAGGGATTATTTTTGTTTTAAAATCTATATATTCTTCAAAATTCTATCGTTAGTTTTATTTTGTGTCTATTTTACAATTATATATATATATATATTATTATATATATTGATACCCAACTATTTTCAGAAATTAAAAATGAATAGTTTTGATTTAATTTTTTTTCTAAAGACTATGTTTTGTAAGGGTTTTAATTTTATTATTGATCAGTTGTTCACAAATATATATATATATATATATATATATTTATTTATAACTATCTTTATAAGTTCTTGTTTTTTATAATTTATATGATAAAGGTTTTTTTTTTCAATTTTAGCACTAATTCTATATTTTGTAAGGGGATTATTTTTTATTAAAGGGATTGATTATGTTTTTAATTCATCATTCAATGTATAAAATATTATGATTATAATTTATATTTATATATATATGTGTATAAAAATTTCTTTATAAAAAGGGGTTAACAACTTATTTTCCAATATATATACAAAGTATTGAACTAATGTTATAAATTAATCTTTTTATAGTTTGTATTTATGTGTTAAATTATATCAGTTACAATTTTATGTGATAATACTAAAACAAGTTATTATTTAATGTGTGAAATTGTATCTACATGCCCTAGTTTTCCATCTAGAATTAGGTATGCCCATTATCTAACTTATAAGTGGAATTGCATTCATTTTTAATCAAGTATGGACATATTTTATTATGGATTTTATTTATATCTTATAAATATTTATAGATATTTTTTTGAGCTTAATATTGAAATTTTTGAGCATGGGTTCCCCAAAAAATTGTTTTAGAAACTCTCAATAATACATTTATGACATGTCATCAAAAATGATGTCTTCCTTTGAATAAAATAATTTTATGTATGAATTTTTCATATGTTTTGGGTTAGGATTGATTAAGGCAGGTCCATTAATAAAATTTTAAAAAATTTGAACTAGTATAATAAATCTTATGTTATGGGGAGTGAACCCATAAATAATTAAGGAAATTTTTTCAATATGAGTTATGACTAGAGGACTTATGTTTTCAATATGGTCGGCCAAGTATAAAAAATCACCTTCCGAAAACTATTCCTTTAAATGGAGGAATCCCAATGATATTTTCAATTATAATTATTTTGTGAAAATAATGTTTTCCTAAATTATTTATTCTGTACATAGACATTATGAAATCCTTTTTTCAAGTATGTAGGCTTGTTTCAGGGATTTTTTTTAAAATAATTTAATAAAATTTTCAAATCCTATTACTGTGAATATCAAATTCTCACCCTATATTTTAAATACATTTTTTGTATAGGTTCAGTGGAATAATTTGTGAGGTATTTTTCTATTAAGAGGATGCACACATAAGACTTTTTAGTTCATTAATTTTTATTTATATTTTAGTTGAAACATAATATTTTATATATTTATCAATTACCAAGACTGTAGAAGGCCCTCAATTATGTAATGTATTTTGTAATTATTCAGTTCCTTTTATAAAAAAATTACACATCATGTTTTAGCAATGAATCCAGATGCGTGGGTTCAGATCATTACATAACTGAAACTATTATCGTTGGGAAATCACTAGTTGATAAGTATTAAAAAGAAGCGGTTTTAATAGATGTGTAAATATCCAATTAGATGCTTCTATATCCAAATAAATATAAAAATCAATATGATATGTGATATGGACAGAATCCCCTATTGAAATACTTTTGAGTATTTCGATGTAAATTATTCATTCTAAATTAGGATAAGAATATAAACTTCTATGTGCATGGATATGAAGGGTTATTTACTAGATACATATTAATGAATAAGGACTAAAAATTATTTAATAAACATCATGAAAAAATGGTTGAAATTTGTTATGTGAATGTGATTTAAAATGAGAGGATTTTGAATTATGTTGAGAATAGTTCATCTTCAAAAGAGAATGTATTTCATAGAATTAGTACAAAATGTGATGTGGATTGCAATAGTGATGTGTCTAGATTATGGGGAGCCTAGAGGGATGAAACAAAATCAGATGAAAAATCATTTATATAAAGACTACATTAATAAAATCTTATATAAGTAAACGGTTCATTAGATTTAAAAGCACATAATAACAAATTGAGTGACCAGAAAACCCTAGTACAAGCACAAAATATGAAGGTGAATCCATAAAATTCATTACAATCACATGGATAAAGAAAATCATTAATGATGATAATCTTGATGAATTTTGTGTCAAATACATGAATGACGAACTTGATCAAATTGGGAAAAATCAAACTTGGGAAGTCATCTCAATGATAGAAAACAAACATGTTATTATAACCAAGTGGGTTTCCTAAAAATAATCAATGAAGATGTAATGGTGATAATGAAAAAGGATTATATCATTTGTTAGGGTTATTCTCAAATTGATGGTATTGATTTTGATGAATCATTTTCACTAGAGTCTCATATTGAAAACATTATATTATTTATTATATTGACTGTTAAATACGGTTTTAAAGTTTACCAAATAGATGTATAAACAACTTTCTGGAATGGATTACTTGAAGAGGATATATATATAAATCAACCTAGTGGGTTTTTGATTAATTATTATTAAATAAATATTTTCTAGTTGAGGAAACCTTTATGTGGGATAAAAAAATTCTCATGGGCATAATACTCAGTGCTCGATCAGTACCCATGGATGTTTGGTCATCATATATAAGAAGTTTATAACAACCTCTAAATCAATAAATATCATGTGAAGTATATGGTTTTACTTTTATATGTTGATGAAATCACCTTTGGAGGATCATATTAAATTCAATTCAAGTATCTTTTAGATTTTATGAGGCATGAATTTGAAATTTCATTAATTAGTGAATTATTAATCTTTCCTGGGTTTCAGGTGATTCAAAATATGGAAGTAAAATTTATCTCCCAAACAAAATATTCCAAGGAGGTGTTGTAATGATTTCAAATATAGTATTAAAAACCAATTTAAAATTTAGAGGAGAGTTAAATTAAATTGTCAAAATATGGTGTAGGTGAGAAAGTGGATTTGATAATCTCTTTTTAACTTTTCTATAGTATACTCTATTTGAAATCCACTATTATATACATTGAGCTTTCCACATGTCTAGATGTAATATTTAAGAGTTGAACCACGGAAAATCACATGAAATTTATGAGGAAAGTACTTCACTATATCAACCAATCAATAGATTGTGGGTTATATTATTACATAAACTCACACTGACATTTTGTGGGACATATAGATTCCAATTGGGGTGTTTTGATGAATGAATGAAAACCTACCAAAGGAGAAGTTTTTTATTGGAAGCTCTTTTATTTCATGGAAATGTGAGATTCATGATGGCATATTCTTAATCACCATTGAGTATGAATATATGAAAGACACCCTTTCATATACATAGTGATATGGATGCAATAACAACTTGAAGAAATTGGTATTGATGTGGTATATCCAATTAGAATTATGTGTGGAAACTCTAGTTTTATAAACATTAGAAAGGATCACATTAAACACTCACATATAAAGCACATTGAAATAAAGTAACATTTCATGAAGGAAATGGTACTACAAAATTCCATGAATATGGAATATGTTTCAAAAAAGAGATCTCAATATGGATATCATTGCAATTGTTTTTCTATAAATGGATTTAAAACATCATCAGTTTAATCTTGGAGTAAAATTAAATACATACTATTATATGAACATGAATATGGTACATGAACTCCCAATAGGAATTTATTTGAAGGAAATGTATTTATTTATTCCTTCAACTCTTGTTAAGTGTTTCTAACTATCTTTTTTGAATCTATATGTAATTGATATTCAGATTCATTGAAAATAAGAGAGATGTTATTCTTGAAAATGGGGAATAAAAAGGGAAAATAAAGATAGTTCATTGGTTTAAAATTTAGGGGTTTAAGTCAGGTGTTGAAGGTTTTCAATATAAAATTCATTGATGTGTTATTATATAGGAATTATTTTATTTAACTCTTATTTCTCACATCAAAAGCTATCTCCTATGAGTTTATTTTTTAAGATTGATGAATAATTGGTGCAGTATATCATGGGAAATTAGTAGGGATATCTTGTGAAATTTCATATGATACGTAATTATGTTGAATTAGTTAGAATTTTAAACAAACCCAAAGTGAGAGATTGTTTGAAAAAAACTATTTAGTGAAACATCTGAGTTGATTTAATTGAAAAGATGAAGTAAGATTTCAATAATTCTTAGTGAATAGTTATGATTTCATAGTTTCTTTAAGGGTTTGGATGTTATTGAAGAAGAGTTTGTTTCGAAGACATAACCTATTCCACAGAACCTAAATCACAACATATGATGTATTTATTTTATAAGTATACATAACATTGAATTAGATATTACATAAATGATTTGATGAAGTGTATCTTAAATAGTTAACCATGTCCTATATACCTTTTCTTCCCTATAATTTTGTTTGAAATGATGAAAAAATATGGGCCAGACCACTCAATAAATGTTATTGAGACCCCTCTAGAAAGATTGGTGGCCAAGACTTGGAAGCATTTTTATAAGCTAGTTGGTAGGGGTGTTCATGTAAGAACACGTTCATATAAATAGTTCATGATGCAATTAAGGGTGTGAGAGCTCGTGCTTATCCTATAATGTGTGCAATGACATTAGATGTTGTAAACGATAACTAATACAAGTTAGACTTGATATAGTGGCCAAGGAAGATCCCAGAATATGTTGAACTATAATTAAAAAAGGAATTGTGATGTGGTATTTGGATTAGTTTGGCCACACTATAGTCTATTGAACAATGACATTAGTCCCTTTTAATGGAGTTTTAAGAGTCTTGGTGCCACTATAGAATTCAAGGTGTCCATGATGTGGAGATAATTTGATATCATAGACCATTAGTAGATGATATGTTGACACCAAAAGTATTTATTGCATCATCGTGGGAATATATTTAACATAATCAAGGACTTTTAGGATTTCCCATCATATAGGATCATACCACATCCTGATATTTTTCGAAATTTTATCCATTAAATGAAAGATAGATTTATTTCTTGGATCTCTAGGGTGTCTAACTCAGGTTCAGTGGTATATAAAGATCCCATTTAATAATAGAGGATAAATATTCCAATCCTTGAAAAAGTATATCCAATAAAAACTATTATATTGAAATGAAAAGAGAATGGGGTCTCTAAATTTTCTATAGGGTGGAGATAAAGAGTGTTCCATAAATAAATAGAACACAAATAGTGATCAAGGGATTCAAGGGTTAAAATATATGCTTCCATGATTCACCCTCCCCATCTCAGGGTAATTCCATTGATAATTTTCCAACACTGAATCCCTGAAATGTCCCCAAGTGGTGTCCCCTCACTGAAACAAAAAATGGTGAATCATGAAAGGACTATAGTTCACCCCTAGAGACAGAATGAATGAAATCCTTATCACATGATACTCGATCATCCAATAATTCCATTTGATCAAAATTCCCAAATAAATTGGTTGGATAACATACATTAAAAAACTACAAAAAATGGTGTGTGTTCATTTATATATGACATCAAATATACACTGCATGTGAAAGAACCATGGTTTGAGACTATTCCACCATATCCCAATCGAATATGTAATGGCCATGATCAATCCAAGGCGTGTTATATATATATATATATTTTATTTTATTTTTTTAAATTTTTTATAGATCATGTATGTGATGAGATGTTATTGGGGATTGTTGGGGAGAGTTTAGGAATAAAACATTTTACTACATGTCTACTAGATAGCAGATGGACCCTCCATGGAGTTGTGCATTCTTCATAGACCCACCGGCTAGCCAATTTAGTCCAACATCTAGCTAGTGGGATCCTGGGTAGGGTTTTAATTGAGGGATATTTTTTAATTCCTCTTAGACACTTATTTATTCTTCTACCCCTATCCCCTGAACATTTTCTTAATTTTCTAGTTGGAAGGGCCTATTGGAGAATGAATTGGATCGTACTAACTCATTGCTTTATAATTTTGATAATATTTAATTAAATTTGGTATATTTTGGTAATGCTAAATTTGTTCAATATTATAATAATTTTTTATCTTATTTACAATTTCTTGAAACCCTGACACTATGAATTTGGTACTTTTTTTAAGGATTTGGTGTGTCTGGATTATTGTTGGCCATGATTCTAGGTGGTTTTCTCTATCTATACCTATGTTAAAAAATCTGTTAATAGTTTCAAGTGTTTGTTTACAAATATTCATGAAATAACTTTTGTGTGAACATGTGGGTAGCCCATAAGTCATTTTAATAAGGTGTCAATGAGACAAATTTGTTATGTACAGTAATCGTATACCCTTTAGATAGGGTGTGTTGGGTAAATTCTTATTTGGAGTGGAAATTCCTTCTATTTGACACAGGGATTTTCATCATGATAATTTTGACCTCTGAGGTGTCGGTTGGGTTAGGTAGAGGGTGGTTCAACCTAAATATAATATGTATATGATTATTTTATATTTCCACTTTTTATATTGTTATATTGGTTACTAATGGTGTTATTTTTTTGTGCTTGGACTCCCAAAAACATTTGGGATTTTTTGTGTGATGTGATGGCCTATAAAGAACTATTTATATGGGATTGTGTGATATGTTGGTCCTATCAAGAAGCTTAAGAAAGGTTGTGGTGACATGGTTGAACTACCAAGAACATTCAATATGGGTAGGGTTATAGACGAGGTCATGACCTATGTGATAGGTGTGGGATGTGGGTTTATGTTACTATCAAGGTTTTAACTAACCTTCTTTATGGTATATAGATGACGCAGGTAGAGATAGGGTTCAAGGTAGCTTAGTTTGTTCTTTATGACCAGACCATATTATTGTTTATTGAAATATTTTTTTGTTATTGATACATCCCCCATCATGAACTTTTTGAACATACGTTGTGGTCATACTGGTGATGCCATTCTAAGATTAGTCTCACAACCTACATGGGAATCTCGACGAATTTGAATACTTTATGATGAGAGATACAAAGAAGTGAATGAGGCCTGCAATATATTTTTGATTAGGTGTTGGTGGTTGGGGATTGATTCAACATAGGGACATACTCTGGGAGTAGTGATTCCCCTTTTATTTCTTTATTTTTATTTCATTTGTATCTTGATCCACCACTTCATAGGATCCTTATTTACTTCTTTGTAAGAATGTATATATTTTATGAAGTACTTCAATTAGAAGATATATTGATTTCATTGCTTCAATTTAGTTATTTATAGCTTAGGAGGTTCTTTTTGTGGTATATTTTGTTGAATACTTACATTATCAATCATTGAAACTAGGGGAATAGTCTCTACACATTTAACCTACACCCTTATAGTTACTTGAAAACCTATTTCATAAAAGGAAGCATGCATGAGGTTATATACCACCTTGTCCCTATCCTAGTGATTTGGTAAGGGGTGGGGAAAATTGTATCATAGCTATTTGTCATACTTTTTTGGGATTGTTAAAAAGTATATTGGTTGGAAAGAAATTAGTTAAGGGAGATACCCTTTTCCTAGCCATCAATTTTTCAGTGGTCATCTGAGTTATTAAGGGATTCAGTTTGATTTTATTACTTGTGATGTTACACTTTTTCACTGTTTAGGGTATTTTTTTATATTATGGTTTATGATATTTTAATATTGGACCTGGAGAAAGAGTGAGTGGGTTTATCCTCAATGGTTTTACACAATTTAGTCAGCATGGCTATTCTAAAAACTCGACCAACCAAGGCCCACCTCTCTATAGGAAATCTAAGCCTTCACAAACCCATGATCACCTCTAATAGGCATGGGTCTAGAGACAAGAAATGAGAAGGAATATATAAAACTAGAGTCCTTAGACTAATGTACCTATATGCACATTCATAGGAATAATTAAAGATAGTAACATCTAGAGAAAACCATATATGTAATAAACATTAAGGAGTACAATAGCATACCATAGTTAAAACTACAATGGAAAAGAAATGGGAAAACCACATTCCTAACTAGAAACAAACTTGAAACATGATAATAACTATAATAAATAAAAAAAGAGGGATTAGATCCTGGTCTTCAAGTCCCAATCACCGTATGTCATTAATGCATCTGGATATCACTATGCTCTAGCAATGTCATCATCGATATTTATATCATCTACATATGACACGATATGCCTAGGCACGACCAATGAAGGGGTGAGTATACACATACCATGTAATATTCCCAAAAAACCACGAAGTGATAAATACAAAAATAGTAAAATTTCCTCTCTAACCATAACAAGATGGTAATGAAACCCGTTATATATATATATATATATTCATAGAAAGATAATAAATAGATAGAGAAAGGGTATCTAAACCTCATAGCCCAACTGAAGTTGATGTGTCTTCTTATGGATCCAAAATTCCATCATCAATTCCCAATATCAAAGAAAACCTCACCACAATTTTTGTTGAGGAGACCATTCCTCTCAATTGTTCTCCATAGTAAAGGGAGCCACATCTCTTTTGGAGGACCCACTTGCCCTAGAGATCAAATATGAGGGAGTACCACTTTATGGATTGGAGACCTATACCCAGTGTATAGAAGTATCAAATCAACATGTATAAAGTGTATGGGTGGCCTACGACCTAAGGGGATAGGGGAGTTCCAACATTGAAATATCTTCATTGATCTTACCTTGATCATTTTCATCACCATGTGTCACAAAAAGAAGCTTCATGATCCTAAAACTTCCCAATGTATATAATATTCCATAATGAAGGGCATCGATATATTTTATATGAAGAAAATTATAATATACTACTCATGGGTCAAATTTGAGTATTGAGGAAGGAGATATGAGAGGAAAAAGTTTTGTAAGGAATAAACAGAGTGTATAGGGCCCACATGTATGTGATCCCACCTCATAGCATAGCCATGTTATCATCTAGAAATGGATTGGGAATCCATGGAATACTATACAATATGTATATGTGGTACATAGAGTGTCTTTCCACCTGAGGACCTAGGTGTGTACTCTATGCACCCAACTCAAATTGCCAAGTAAAACCACACAATGTGTACTAGTAGTACAATGAATGTATGACCACATCAGGTCCAAGGAATGTACACCTGGAAAACGACTCAACAACCATGAAAGAACTCATGAATTTTCTATCATGTGAGATGGTGTGTCTGACAACATATGGTACTGGGCTTGTATAATTGGAACAAGACATGGCTACTTTCATAGGGTCACATGGCTTGTCTGCTCGACCACACGACATGTGATCCTTACCTAAACTGGATACCCTATACACTTTGAAAAATCAAAGAACACAACATGTATTATTCCACACTAAATTGTGTGTAGGCATATTTTTCATAGAATTATAGATCCTTCACATGAATATCTAGATCCCCCTTCACTGCTTTTTTCCTCTTTAATAAACCAACCAAAATTGATGGAGTTTTCTTTGGGCATCAAACCTGGGCCTACGGTGGCTGAAAATTGGAATCCATTTGTTCAAATGAATTCCACCACACATCCCATAGTTCCTCCCATCATCATCCATAATTTGAATCCCATATCAATGAGGAATCACCCTAAAATCATCTTGATTTATGAACAAAACACCATTTGGTTCATCATGAAAATAACCGCCATGAATGTGAGGGTTAGATGATGCTCAAAGCCTAACCGGAAATATCAAATCATGAACCCATGTTCCAATGGATAGTTATGTGAAGAACGAGTGGGGTAAAAGAATAATATCGAAGGTAAAACCATCATTGGAAAATAACTCTCACCCAATGATCATGTAATCATGATATCCAAGGTGATAGCCTGGAAACAAATGGATTTAATTATATTATCAAAATAAAAGATAATAGGGATCATGTAAAGTATAAAATAATCATAGATCAAGAAGTAGATAATTAAATCCATGATCACACATTTAATAAAATGGGTTGGAACCAAAATTTATGATTTATAACTCTGAAAGTATCAATAACTGGTGAAGAACACATTCACCAATAATGAAGAAGCCTCACTTTGTTTGTTTCCTATTTATTGACCTTGATTTGATCATTCTTCATCTTCTAATTTGATCCTCCAACTAAAAATGTTTTCACTCCTAAACTCTAATATCCTTGAGTTATGTATCTAACCCCAGAAAATATCTATAGCATCATATTTTTATAGAGGTTGAATGTTTAGGTCGTTTATTTAAAATAAATAAAATAAAATAAAATATTTATTTATATTAAACGGACCACTAATATCATTCATAAATTGGATGTTTAATACTGACTAGCCTTAGGTCGCACCAATGTTGAAACACATATCCTAGAATCTACCATGGTCTCAGATTTTCAATCTGAGGTCCCAAATAATTGTAAAATATTTAAACACAGAAATGATTCTTGCATGTGGAATAAAATATATTAATATTATTAATATATGAATTTTGGTGTTTTGATACACCCAAACACTACACCGACTACAAGGATAAAATTTGATATATACATAGATATATTGAAAGGAAAAATCTAATAAAACTAGATTCATTACATTCTCACATCCTTCAAGGATTTTATCACCTATAATCATATACTACACAAGTGGATGTGGGTAATGAGTACACATCTGATTATCTCACTCCCAAGATCATGCTCACAGGCTCTCGTGATTCAACATCACATGAATCTATGGAATAGTTCATCCACTAAGGATCCTCTCCTTCCCATCGACAATCACAACTGGTTCATCCATGATGGTCCCTCCATCCTTGATGTCTATCTTGAAAAGAATACTGCTCAAGGTCTGTGTACATATTTTCTACAATAGGATGTACCACCATAGGGGATGTGTGAAATTCCCTCATCACATCCTCATACAACAAGAATATAAATTCATAAATATCTAAGAATGGATTAAATGATCTCATCCTTCAAGAAAATCTATCTAGTGCCTCTCTTAAGGATATATGGTCATGTAGATCCTCACTGTCAATCTCTCCCAATCGAGCCTCTCTCACACTTTGAAGAAACTAAGGAGTAACTACCATTAATTAAATAAAAAATATACCCTTATCCTCCAATAGTTTCATCTAAAAACAAGGAAACCACTCATACATCACCTCCAACAGGAGAGAATGAGACTTCCTACTAAGTGATCGACCACCAAATTTTCATTCCCAGTAATATAGATTTCTCAATGTAATATTTTTGTAAATTCTCCAACTAATTCCTCTATCTCAAGTTAATATATCTTTTTTTGAAGGTATTACTAAGACAATAATGGTACTTATAAACCAAAAAATGAATTCCCAAAAGATAATACCTCCACATGTTTAGTGCGAAGACAACTGCTACTAACTCTAGGTCCTGAGTCATGCAGTTTTTCTCACGGGGTCTCAAATGCCTTAATCGATATTGGATAACTACCAAACTCTTCATCAATACACAGTTGATCCCAACTACATAGGAATTGAAAAACACCATATACTCCACACCCTCCTCTGGTAGTCTCAATATAGGATCACTGGTATGCCTGGGCCTCAACTCCTCAAATGATCTCTAACATTACTCAACCAAGATAAATGGATTCCCTTTATTGGTTAAGGATGTGAAAGGGGATACTAATTTGGGTAATTCTTTCATAAACCTCCTATGGTACCCCAAAAAGATAATAAAACTACGATATACTGAAATTATCTTTGGAAGTTTTTAAAAAAGCACCACATAAATCTTCAATGAGTCCATAAATAAATAATGATCATAAAAGACATGACCCAAAAAGAGAACTCCATGAATCCATAACTAGAACTTTGAGATATTACCATAATGATAGTGCTCCATGAGTATGTCTAGAACCATCATTAGTTGCCCTGTATAACCCTATTATGATGTCAAGTAAATGAATATTTAATAAATGAATACAATCAAAAATCAATCCATGTATGGTTGGAAGATCTAATTCATAAGAGGCATAAACATAGTGGGTGAATTTTTCACATCAAAAGGAATTTCTAGGAACTCATAGTGTCCATAAAAAAATTAGAATTTCATATTCAGAATATCAAACTTGAGAACAATCAATCAGTGGTATCTACCTGAGATTTATTGTTGAGAACCATCACTCACCTAATTTTTTTTGAAAGACTTCACCAATCATCTTCAAGGGGTACTTGTTCTCAATCATTTCATTCTTTAGGGGATTACAATCAATGAAAATCCTTGTGCTCCTATTTCTGATGCTTTCATTGGGGCGCACACATCGGTCTCTTTTGGGGGGGCGATGACGCTATGTATTTCCCCTCATTCCCACTTTCTAATGGAAGGCAAAATCTGCTCCTTATTTAGAGACGTATTCTCCTTGATTGAAATGGGTTGATGGGATTTCAGTTCTTCCTTTTGTAGATTCCTCCTCAGAACTTTTCAACTTGTACGGGTCTCCCTTATAGATTTAAGATGTTGTTCGTGAAACTATTCCTAGCGCCATATCTTCATGGACACTAGTTAATTACACTGCTTCTGTCAGGACATTCGAAGGGGTCCGGTTAGGTCAGCAACCTTCAGTCAGGGGATTAGTTACATTGGGAGAATCACTGGCATGTTTGGGTGCTGTGACACTGGCGCGTCTGTCCTCTCTCCCTTATTATAGGGCTTTAAGAAGGCGTGGAAGCCCGAGGCATCCCACATAGAACACGAGGAATCATATGACATGGGCATGTATCTGAAGTTTTCCTTAGCTTCCCATGTTTAACATAGGGTATTCCACAAGTTTAACGTCCAGTAGAGACCGATCATACTGATCCGAACATTGAGTAGAGTGGATCAGATGGGTTCAACCCCTGGAGGGAACAATGATGTTGGGGAAAGCATATGGTTGACATCTCGGTCATTGTTGAGGGGAATGGGGAATGATATGGCATGATTTCACTTGGATGTGTCGGCCTGGATATGAATCTGGATGGATGATCGGTGGATGAATGAAGTGAGGGGAGAATTAAATAGAACCATCGCAAGGGTGACAGTGAATTTGGACTTGATCCTTGAAGAGACTTCCTATGTATCCCAGTGACAGGGAATCAAAGTCCATGTAGTTCGGTGAACGTAGTTTATCTTGACAATGGCTTACCACTGGTTGGAGTTCCAATGACTTACTGCTGAAAGGGGAGACAATGGATTATCGCTGAATGAGGCTGACAACCTCTTTCCACTGAATAGAGTGACAATGGATTACCACTAAATGGAGTGAAAACGTATTTCCGTTGAAAGAGGATGACAACGGCTTACCGCTGAATGGAGTTACAATGGCTTTCTGCTGAATGGGGAAAAAGGTGGAATATAGTTTAACATCATACAGGACGGGGGTGGACCGACGTGAAGTGGTTGTGACCATTGGTTGTTGGGCTTGAAACATTGGCAGGCTTCCTACCTACCCAGCCTTAGCAAGGATAAAAGTCCACATACTTTGGGTATGGGACAGGAGTCGGTGGACCGACATAAATAAGGACCTGGGGTCCAGGTGTATGGTGGGCTTGAACCTCATTGAGGCATCCAACGTACCTTGCCTTGGAATAGATGAAAAACTACGTGGTTCATGGTAGAATTTGTGTGCAACAGTTTACCACTGATTGGGAAAACAATGACTTACCGCTGATTGGGGTCCACAGTTTAACGTCATGCATGATGGGGGCGAACCAACGCGAAGGTGGTCGGAGCGACCAAGTGTTGGTCTTGAACCTCATGGAGGCATCTTATGTACCCTACCTTGGTAAGGATCAAATTACACATTGTTCGGAAGGGAGAATTTTGGGATTACGCTCTGAGGTATCCCAAAGTGTTTTTGAACCGACGTGAAAATGGTCGGAACGACCGAGGTGTTGGGCTTGAACCCCGTGGATGCTTTCTACATACCATGCATTAACAAGGATAAAAGACCACATAGTTCAGATTATGGGGGCTTGGTGCACCGACGTAAAGATGGTCAAGACTGATGGATGGTGGTGGGCTTGAACCTCAGGGAGGCTTCCTACATACCATGGCATGGCAAGGATCAAAGAACACGTAGTTATGGTTGGCATTGGTGAACCAGCGTGAAGGAGGACCTATGGTCCAATGGGTGGTGGGATTGAACTTCCTGGAGGCTTCCTACGTACCCTACCTTAGCAAGGATCAAAGTCCACATAGTTCAGGATGGCATGGGTCTTACACTCTAGGCTGCCCATGGAGGATGTCATGGTGGGTGCTTACTCTAAGCCCATGTGAGTCATGATTTGTGTGAGAAACAAGATGTCGTAGATACCTGACGATCATGTCGTGAAAGGTGCGCCTGTGAGAGGTGGAGTGGGTATTACACGTGATCTCATCCCAAAGAGGAAATAGGGGCTTATGCGTGGTTAGAATCCCAAAGAGGAAACATGGGCTTACGTGTGGTTCACAACCTAAGATGTTGGGATTTACTCCAGGATGGAGGCCTGGTGGCAACAAAGCCCAGTGGGAGAGGGATTTGGCACCGAAGAAAGGAGGGGTCTGGCATCCATCCCCCCCCCCACCCTCTGGTCCTCGGGACCAAAAAATAAAGCAGGAGTCGAGATGCTGCCTCCTACAAGAAAATATAGGGGCATACACCAGGATGGTTTCCCTTTCCCTGCGTAGGATGCTTGTGGGGTTATTGTTTAACATTATGTGTTGAGGACGATGGTGCTTGGATGTTTAACGTCTTACATATCGGATGAGGTTGGTTCACTCCACACCCTGAGGACTTACATAACCGGTACCCTCTACACCTTGGTGAAAACAAGGGACATGCAACGCCGTGTCTAGGGGGTGTTATGGAGTGAACCATTGGGGGGTCCAAGTTAGCATGGCTATGCGAAGAAGTGATAGCTGTTAGCGTGCTTATGCGAAGAAGCATGAGGCAAATCAACGCCATGGGGAGTATCTTCCAAGGGACTTTGAAGTTACTTCGCACAAACCTAGAGGGTTGTACAAGAAAATATTTTATGGAAAAGCTATTTTGGACACGGGAGGCACCCAAAAAAGATGTCTGGAGGAGGGACATTACAAGCGCACAAGGAGGGATGTTTACGTGCAAAATGAATTATTGCACGAAAAGGGTCGGGCCGACGCAAAATTGAGTGGCATGTGCTAAAAAGGCTGGGCCGGTGTGAAAATGAGCTGCATGTGTCCAAAAGGCCGCGATGACATGCAAAATAAATTGAGCGCGCGAAAACGACTAGGGCGGTGTTCAAAAGGAATTGTGAGACAAATAATTGATTGCGCACAATTAGAAAGAATTGCATGCAGGGAAATGTGATCGATGGGATTTTGACAAGGATCAAGCTCGAGTGGTCTTGCGCAAAGGCGGACCCCCCGAGCGACCTAGCGTAAAAAATTAAGTACTTGAGATCCATATTTAGAGCGCACGAGAGGTGAATTTCACGTTAGAGAGATGGTTCAGATTCTTCAGCCCGGAAGTCGAAGGGGGTGACCTTGTATTTATAGGTGTGTGGATCTGCGTGAGAATCAGCCTACGTGAAATATGGCCCGCCGACATCGGTAGTGCGAAACTTCAACAGCGCGGGGTGATGTCACGTAACTTTTCATGCCCGTGTGGAAAACTGTCGTAAATCCTAGTGTTTTTCATGCGGGACTGATTTTTTTCGCGCACCACTGAATTTTTTTCACACGGCCCTTCTAGGACCCCCTAGAATGGATTGTTGGTTCGAAATATAGTTTCTATTTTTTCACGCCCAATCCTTCTCCAGCCCTTGAGAATTTTTCGGCATCTACAAATGCCCCCCTCAGAATCGGATCAGTGAGAGGCTGGAAAGGTCATATTCCAATGGAAACACTGAGATGCAAGACTCCATGGTGCCTACGTGCGCTCAAAACTGGAGGGGTGTGAAAAACCGATCTGAGTACGCAATCTGATTTTTGTGCACCCACAGAAACCCATCTCCTTGACTATAAAATACCCGCAGGTCCCTCATTCCATACGAAGTTTCTCACGTGATAAGACATGAGCTCTCGTGAACGAAACAATTCTCCCTCCCTGGGAAAAAATGATTCGATTGTGCGAAATTAACCAAGGTCAGCCTTTATTTTACTTGCAAACTTGGATTTTCCATGCCTGATTTTGATATTTTGCACTGGACTCTAATTTTTCCTGCCAGATTCTGATTTTTCACACCAACCTCTTAAGACCATGATGATAGTAGATGGCCGCCAATTGGGCTGACGTTGAGGGAGAAGCCATGTTTGCTGCTTGAAGGGATGTAATGGTTTCCAACCATAAGGTTTATGGCACCCGAAGGATCATATCTAGAAACAATACTATTTTCAACATGTTAAACGCCTCCTAGAAGGACTATGCACTATCTTCCAACCTGTCGATATGGGACTTTGGTATCTTGGAGGAGGTACCCATGCCAAGATTTGAAGTCGGCACACTGCAGTCATGGGTGACCCACGAGGATGACCTACCTCGCTATAATATCCCCTACAATGGCCATCCTGCTAGAGAAACCATACATATGGACGTTTACGTCCTGAATCCCAGGACTAGGACCATTTCAGGGAGTGACCCTATCACGGAGAATTCTCTGGCCATTTATGCAAGCACCTTCCGTCAAAGTGTTATTGGCGAGACCAAAGGCTGGCTATAGGATTTGGATCTGCGGTCTCGAGGTAATTTCAATAATGAATGGGCCTGGGCATATTGGGTTCACAAGACATGTGACCAGTTTGGGGTCGAACTGCGGCGCATCGGTTTGTTCGAGGCGGTGTGGACATCACAGTTTCATTTCTATCTCCAGCATGAGCTCGGGCCAGAACTGTTTACTCGATGGTCCCCCGATACCAATACCATCAATCTTCATCATGGGGAAGTTAGTATCAGCCTTTAGTACATTCATTTAATTGGAGGTAACCCTTTGGATGGGCACCAATATGATGAGTTCCTCCCGCCAAAGAACATCTGGGGAGACAGATCACGAACCCCTATGCTAACATGGTACCTGTTAGAGTAGGCTAAGGAGAGGCCGGAGGTCGAGGATTTTTTTAAGGACATAACTTACAAGAAATGGTTTAGGTTGTTCCTACACAGATATCCAGATGTCAATATGTCAGGGCGAGGGAGATGATGTCCGACCGCGATACAGAAGAGAAAAATCAGATCGTACTAGAGTATCCTTGAGGTGAGGGACAATCAGTCATGGGGCTTCAGCATAAATGACATCCGAGACCCGAACATTTGGTGCACTAGATTTCTGTCCACATTTCCTAGTGGATGGCTCTTTCTGTTGAGGGACACAAGGATGGTAGTTCTTCCAGTGACCCTGGCGATGGATGGCATCATGGACGCTAATCAATGGTTTAATTTGGGAGTCCTCATGTTGGCTCGTCTGTGTGCCATTTTGGGATGCATTTTGATTGGAGGGTCACCGTGGAGGATCTGTGGTCACTTCTAGATCTTATATGGCTGGGTCAGGGCTCATTGCAGCGGGTATACCTTTCCAAACATCATTCGTCCTCCAGGTAATGGCCTGCAACCTTCCTTGTTGAACATCATCGAGGTCATGCGGTTGACACTCAATGAGGAGGGAGTAACGATCAGAATCAGAAATCATGCCAACTTCAATTTCAGCCCATATCCCACCCCGACTGGCTAGATGATAGATAATGAGCAAGGATCACAAGAGAAAAGGGAATACTTCAAGAGTATCAGAGGTGGGGTGCGCATGGCCCAGATTGTTGGGAAGATCTTTTGTGATCCCTACGTGCCATCTAGGTTTTCTAGGCAGTTTGGATGCCTCCAGCGGATTCCTAAGAAGGTCTATACAGGTGTCCGAGAAGAGAGTCACCCCTGAGTTCTTCTCCAAATGTGGCTGATGTTCACAGCCCAGGGCTCTGGTGATGTCATTACCTTTCCCCCCACCGGAGTTGATGCTGGCCTCTCAACAGAATATGCTGAACATTGGGCTATAGTGTACCTCGAGGGACTTTTGTGGAAGTGTGTTTAGAAACTTAAGGTAGCCAGTGTGGAACCTGGGTGGTGAGAGAGTAGACATAATGCTGTTTGGGGGGAAAGGTCTGAAGCATGTCGAGAAGCTGGGCCCACATAGGCTGGGACTTCGGTAGTGGGGACATCGCGTGGCGCGACCATGCCCCCATCGCCTAAGAGGAGAGGGGTTCACCGAGCAGATAGGGAGCTTCTTGGGAAGCAGATAAGGTATTTTCTTCAACCTTACAATGACGCAATCTTCCCGGCTCTATGGTCATCCTGGATGACCCTGCGACAGTAGATGGGTACTGAAGCTCTTTGGAAAAAGATAGTGTGAGACAGAATACAGCTGCCGTAGGTTGGACTCATTCGGGTTGTCGACATGATGAACCTTCATCATCGACATGCATATCTGATGGCCATGGATGTGTATTCACACCAACAAGGTCAGAATGAGGAGCCATCGTTCTTGGTGAAAGTACTGCTCGACCAGGAGCATGATCCAGAAAATATGTCGCCAGAGGATGATGATAGTGATGATGAGCTGGAGGGCACTGAGATGGAAGGGTATGAAGAAGGAGAAAGTGAAGGAGGGGGTGAAGAAGAATAAGAGCTTGAAGGTGGAGGGTCTCAGGGGGCGTCCCATCAAGGGAGTCTCTGGGAGAGTGGCGAGATCGTTGGCTCTGATGTAGATATAACTAAGCTTCTTAAGGTACGTCTTAGCCCTTGTCTGTCCTTTCCCCTCATAATTTTTTATATCCCTCAATCAGATCTTCTTATGCTATTTTGGAGCATATGGGCGCCGACCACGGGTCTCCATTTGAAGGGGAGGAGGCGTCAATAGAACAAGGTGGGGAGCCGACACCCATTATTGTGCTGACGAACGAAAAGGGATCTTCTATAATGGAAGCTCCTACAACTGCTAGAACACTAGAGGCTAATTATTTGGTATCTTGTAAGTTCATTAATTCAATGCTGATATTTACCATCAGAGAGCTCAGTTGATCAGGGTGTTAATTGTTTGTGAAGTAATCACATCCTTGGAGGCTCGTTGGGCTTCCAAACCTGGGTCATCCGCAATCGATTCAACTGGAAATGTGTTATCCCATTTAAGACACACTTCTCAAACTGAGCTGGTCCCGAGGCTCGGTGAGAGAAGGGTTGTGGAAATTTTTGGTACCAACATCAGGGCAGGTCTGGAAGTCGACGACGAAACTACCAGGACCGAGGTATGAGAAGAAGGTCGCCCAGGGCTTGAAGAGCCTAACCCCATGGGAGGAACACTCGAAGAGGACCCAACTGCTAGCCAAATGGCTACTTTCCCTGACTATCGGCCTGCAGACCCCTAGGAGATTGATGATTATGACTCATAGGTAGCCGAGGAAAGCCACATGATGAAACACAAAGGGCGGAAGTGTATCAAGCACTTTCTCAGTCATCCTTAGATGGAATGGATAAAATATATGGGGTCACTCCACACCTAGCTGCGCTTTCTCTGTGCTGGAAGGGTGGATGGTCAACGCCTTAATTCGACGGTCCATGACTATATGGACTGGAAGCTGCTCGAGAGTAGACAAATATCCTGTGTTTCCCAGTGTCGAGAGGAGTCAGGGAATACGCAAGTGTTCATAAAGGCAGAACAAGAGGCCTGATGCCTTGAAGAATAGGTGATAGAAAAGGAGATATTCATCGAAAAATGTTATGAGCTTATGGAGCAGTTGAGGGCCCAGCTGGCAGATGCCGAAGAGAAAGTGGTGGAAGCGGGTCACCAAATTACCAAACATCCAACTGAACAGGCACAAGCACGAGCCAGGGTCAATGGACTGTGCTCTGCGGCCACTGATGAAGAGAGAGTACTCAGGAGGAGGGAAGAAATCTTGGAGGCCACCAGCCAAAAGGTAGTGGTGCTCGAACGATCCATCCATGAAGCTGACACTTAAGGGAACTATTTTGGCCGAACTCAGAAACTCATTTATCCTTACTACTTCTTATTCTGAATTTCATTAATGGATAAATTTATTTACTTGTTCGTTTGGTATAAAACATTTAACCAAAATCTTGAAATAAATATAAATCCATTCCCAAGCTCACGCAGGTCGCACCCAATGTGAGAAACAAGGGATGTTCGTACTATTAATTCGTTTAACCGTGGGAGCGTCAATCATGTTTCAGGCATTCGAGATTAGAATATCCAATCCAAATTTCCAAGAAGGGAAAATTGAGGCCCGGTTAAAGGAAGAGGGCCTCAAAACAATCCACATATATTCTTCCCAATGTGCTCTAGTGTATGAGTGGATTAGCTTCAGGGGAATTAGAATCAATCCAAACATAGTGGAATGAGAAATGTAAATCATGATACCCCATATTTGGAACACTACAAGGGTGGCGTGAAAATAAAGGATAATTGCAGACCATGTTTGAAAAAAAGTATCCATATTGTATTAGCGTGAAATGGGGATGAAAAATGAGGGCCAACCGCTGACCGTGTTAGAAAAAAGGGTCCTGACTCAGAATGTCATCCTATAGTCTTCTGGAACGTTGCCCTAGGAAAGTAGGCAAGCCATTGGACGAGTATCCATACTGTTAGGGGGTTCCTTTTGACATGAAAGAAGACGGGGGTTTGAATAAGGGGAACTAAAATCATGGGATGTGGAGTGATGGTTTGTTCGAAGAGAATCCAACACTCTTGAAATTACGCCACTGTGGTGGAAAAAAATTAGATGGGCACATCAGTATGATCATGGATCATTCCTTCATTTAGACAGGACCTCTCTAAAGAGGGAGTCGTCGCTTCCCAATGTCATCACGAGGCATCCCAAACTTGTTCAGGGAAAAGCTATAGTTACATGGTTCCCCACAAGGGGTCAGGACAGGGGGCCAGAAATGAGGAGGAACATGATTTATGATTCCTAGGGCTAGACCCAAGGCAAAATGACTAGGTGTCTCTATGTATTCCATGAGTATGGGAATCAATCCATACATAGTTCTAGAAGATGTGGTGTAGATTAACGTCTTACAATAAGGAAGCAGGGTGGTCTTACTTTATGGTCATAGGGCTCAGACCATGGATGGTAGGAAACATGGGAGACACCTGGTAGGGTAATTATAAAACCCGACGTGAATGGGAACCTAGGGTTCTGACGACCTCTTGTTCCCTAAGAGGGTTTTTGGTAGAGGGACCAGAAACATGAGTTATGCTGGGCCCATGGGGGAAGTCCCTGGACATTCCTACATATCTCATGAGAATGAGATTCAAGCCATATGTAGTTCTAAGGGGTGGCAAGGTTAGGTACCAGTTCCAGGGATAAAAGGGAGTACAGGTCTGGCCCTCACAATAAAAGAAGCGGTATTTGATGTATCTTGTTTGTCCTTCAAGGTGAATGTGTTTTTTTTGTGTGAAGTGACAAAACTAGGATAGAAAGTCCAAACATTGGCACAAGAATCAAGACAAAGAAAGGCATTGACAAATGGTATGGTGGTTGACTGATACAAAACATGATGTACCTTGAGCGAGGAAATCACAATGTAGTGCCATTTTTCATCATGTGGCCAGAACGATATTGTCTAAGTTTATGGTCATGTTATGGGAGAAACCATTCATTTAAACTTTGTGTGGAACAGACGTAGTAGAAACGAGGATAAAGGGGGAATGTGCACGGTGCAATAAAGCATGAACAACATGAATGAGGACATAATCCCATACCACACTGTGCGCAATTCTAAGAAATAAACCTCAGGCCAAGGGGCCGAAAAGAGGCAAGAGGGTTGGAAGTAGGAGAGGATGGATCTCAGTTAAGCTGGACTCAAATACAAGATGCCCAGGTGCTTCTACATATCCCATAAAGATGGGAATCAAGATATACGTAGTTATCAAAAAGAGGCAATATGAAAAGATCTTAGTTTAAGGTCTTAGAACTAGTACCATGGAGAAGTGTGACTATTCCATGTAAGTGAATACCTTACCTCGATCCCTAAGCCTACGTGATTCAAACTCGATGTAGGATACAAGGGCGTGTAAGGTATTTGCGATACGTGGAATACATGGAAAGGGGAAATTGGCGCGAGGCCCTGAATGATTTCCTTATCTCGACTTTCTCTTCCTAACGTGCAGATGCGCACTGAGGAATATTACCCAGTGTTTCAGAATTGTACCTGGACATGATGAAGTGGAAAAGGGGGTGAATCATGTAATTTTTACTTTGGGATTAATGGGGTTAGCATGACGATGGAGGATAACTGTTGACCATATTCGAAACACAGTGTCCATATCGCGTGACCTGAGGTGGGAACACCAAACAAGCGTCAACTGCTAACCAAATTTGCAACACGTGACTTGTATCAATTTGTTTCTTTAAACCCTTGAGGACGTTTCCCGTAATGGTAGGAGGGACCTTGGGCCTAGAATCCATGCTATTCGGGGGTCCCTTTGGGTGTTGAAGGTGATGGATTCCCTAGTGCAGGGGAACATGAAGCATGAGAAATGGGTGAAAGCATGTCTATGCAGAATCTGACGCTCTAGGTGCTGATCTAGGGTACTCTCTAGCACACTGGTGAATCACCGAAGAGGGTCAGGGGGCTGACTAAAGGGTCTCCGATTCGAAAAGGATGATCATGGAACAAGGGGATGGAGAAATATCAAGAGAAGAAGTTACATGGCATGGTCACTACAACACCCAACACGAGTGAGAACATAATCCCATACCACACCATATATTCCTATCTATGGGGGAATGCGTGCCAAGGGGCCAAGATGGAGTTGGACACAAAGATGAGATGCTTAGGAGGTCCTACGTATTCCATGAGGATGAGAATCATGCCACACATAGTTCTGAAAATGACACACATAGGGGTAAGAAACCACAATGAGGGGGGGGGGGGGGGGTGTATGGTACGATGAGTAACCCGACATGAATGAGGACATAATCCCATACCACACCACAAAACCCTAAATAGGAACTTGGGATAGGGGCCCAAAAAGGCCAAGGGGCCTGAGGCTGGGCCTAGGATGGGAAGGCCCTGTCAATTGGCAGTTTAACATCTTGAAGTGAGGTCGAAGAAAGGGGTAAGATACCCCAATCAAGGGTGGTGTACGACACAACGAGTAACCCAATTTGAGTGAGGACATAATCCCATACCACACCTTACAATCCCTTAAGAGTTAAGACTTGGTATTGGGGCCTAAAACTGGGCACGCGAAGAACGAAAGGGCTTGTTCTCTCGGTATGGACGATAAATGATAGGAGGGATGTCCCAAGGGGGTATGTGTGGTATGGAGAAATAGCCTAACGTGAATGAGGACATAAGACTGCTCTACACCACACAACCCTAAATGAGAACTCAAGCCAGGGATCGGAAAAGGCCAAGGGGCCGAAGAAGGCCAAGGGGCCTCAGGCTAGGCAACCCAGACAATTGTACCACTATGAACTCTTGTGTGTTTACCACCTCATCACAGCTCCTAAGCCCACATGAGCAGTGCTTGGTGTAATAAACAAGGAGCCGAATTCGGCTCTCCCTGCCATATAGGGGTCTCGTAGCTGGCATCACCCAATGGGACTTCATCACTTGGATATAAAATAGGGTAGAATGAGCCACTACACTCAATTTTTGGGACATCTTGGGGTGGCCCTGATGACAAAGGATAGTTGTTGACCATGTTCGAAACACAACGTCATTATTGTGAACTGGACTAAGAACAACAAATGAGCATCGACCACTGACTGTATTCCCAATGTGGGACATGTATCAGCTTATTTCTCAACATCCTTGGTGGTGTTGGCCCAAAGAGGTAGGAGGGACCTTAGGCCTAGAACCCATGACATTTAGGGGCCTTTCGGGATGGGAAATATGATGGAGTTCCAATCAAAGGACTGGGCGAAGCATAGATGTTTCCGTCTGTGAAAGGGGAGAACACCTCCAGGGAGTGGGACGTATGGTGGGATCGAGATGAGCTTGGCGTAAATTGGGAAAAAAGTCTACACCACACCATATGTCTCAACCTGAGGGAAGATTTTGGAATTTGGGATGGTCCAACAGATGAAATGTCTAGGAATTATTACATATACCATGGGGATGGGAATCAAGCTGAACCTTGTTCTTGAAGGCCATGCAGATTAAAGTCATGCGGTGAGGACATGGGAGGATAGAAGAATGGGGAGCGGAAACATGGTGTGACCGTTATAATCGTGACCTGAGTGTGGCTAAAGAAGCCTACACCATATTGTGCTAGGATCCTCTGAGAGAACTATAAATAGAGGGGATAGTCAAAGTGAAGAGTCAGGGTTGGGCTCAGGATAAGACACTTGAGCATTCTTACGTATCCCATGTGGATGGGAATCAAGCCATACATAGTTCCAAGGGAAAATTTTAACATCTTGTGGGATGAAATATAGTTTAACACCACGCGGGATAGAGCAGTTTAGGGTCATACAGGACTAAATAGTTTAAGGTAGTGTAGGGCCAGCATGCAGTTTAGGGTCATGCCAGACCAACTGGCTCATGCAACAAATTTCTTGGGGAACTTGGCATTGGTGGGTGGAGTTATACCCTCACCATCCATGGTCACCAGGGAGTATGCTTCATGGGGGTAAGCCTTGTGAATTATATAAGGTCCTTCCCATTTGGGCTCCATCTTGGGGGGTTTCCTGCCAGTGATCATTGGTGTTCGGAGGGACAATACCAAGTCAACTTGCAGGAAAGAGCGGAGGAAACCTTCTTGTTGAAGGCTCTAGCTATCTCGTTCTGGTGTCTTTCCAGATTGTACAGGGCACGAATCCTATTTTCATCAAGTGCTTCCAATTCAGCCAGATGAATTTAAGCTACTTTATCTGGTGCCTGCAGAACATAGACCGATGTTCATAATGAAGGCAGTTGGATCTCGATAGGCAGGATAGCCTTTGCTCCGTACACCAGAGAATATGAGGTCACCCGGGTGGAATTATGAGTTGTAGTCAGATAATCCTAGAGAGCATTGGGGAGCTTGTCCAGCCAACTCTTCTTTTTCTGACCAACCATTTTCTACAGAATATTGGAGAGGGTTTTGTTGAATGCCTCAATCTGTCCATTTTCTTGAGCATGATAATAGGAGGTATGGTTTGAATGGATGTTGTACTTGACATACAACTTCTTCAACTTAGCTTCTTGGTAGTTGGTGCCATTATCGGTGAGGATGGCGTGAGGGAATCCAAACTGGTAGATGATATTGGAGCTCACGAAGTCGACGATAGAACGGGCCTTGACCCCCTTCAGCAGAACTGCCTCTGGCTACATGGAAAAGAAATCTGTGGTGGTCAAGATGAACCTACACTGATGAGCTATCGCCGGTGGTTATGGTCCCATGACATTGAGTCCCCACACCACAAATGGATAAGATTACTTGGTGGAGTGGAGAGGTTCTGGTGGCCGATGCATGAAATTAGCTTGAATTTGGCATGAATGAAATCTCTTGGCGAACTCGATACAATCATGGATCATGGAGGGCCAGAAGAACCCCAGTATTTGGATCTGATGGAACATCATCAGCTTAGTCTGGGGAGCCCAACAGGAACTGGCATAAACCACTTACATGACCTGAGAAATATCAACTCCTTTGATGCAATGGAGGAGAACACCATCAAACTCACGCTTGTAGAGGATCTGCTCAAGACTGGGACCACTCTGGAGGGTAAACTGCAGTGCATGGTGTCAATTTCGCTCGTGCTCAGCTTGATCAGCTGGGAGTTAACCATTTTGGAGATACTTGATAAAGAGGACTCTCATGTCGGTGGTCACTTCAACCACTACATCGGAGGAACCTGGGGTACTGACATAGAAGCCTTAATGGCAAGATGGCTTACCCACAGGCCGTCGTCATCATCCGTGGTGTCAGGGGTAATGACTCTTTGATGTGCATGTGTATAAATAGATCATCCTACTTGGGTTCTTCAAGTGATGTAGTTAGGCAGGCCTGGCCATCAGCTCAACCATTTTGAGATCGAGGGACATGAGTAACTTCAAGCCAAGATGGAAACTGGGCCATTAGTTGGAGAGTGCACTCAAACAATGGTAAGAGCTATGGGTTTCTGAAGACATAGTCACCATTTATTTTCTTGATGACCAGTTCAGAATCCCCTTTCACATGAAAATGGGGCACATCGATCTTGAGGGCCAGCTCAATGCCAGTAATGAGGGCCTGATACTCTACTTCATTATTGGTGCAGCCTTTCGACAATAAGAACGAGTACTGCAGGATGGCTTGAACCAGGATAATAAATACAATACCCAAGCCTACCATGTTGAGCCTGGGATCGTTGAACCTCCTATCGGTGGGGCTCTGAGAAGAACCATCAAAGTGCATCTACCAACATGGGATGGAGTGATCTACCGATAGGATTGCCTCATCAGGAAAATCCAGGCCCATGGACTGGTTCGTGGGGGTTGGTTGGGCAGCTAGAGAATTTTCTAATGCTTTTCCCTTGATATCCTTCTGAGGCATGAACCTGATGTCGAACTGCTAGAGGATTACAACCCACCGTGCTATATGTCCTGCCAACATGGGGTGGTTCAGAATGTAATTCAGTGGGTCTACCTGAGACACCATCTATACCTAATGGTGTTACAAGAAGTGTCATAATTTTTGTACTCTGAATACCAGTGCAAGGAAGCTCTTTATAATGGGGGAGGATCTGGTCTCCGTATGAAGGAGCATGCGGTTGAGGTAGTAGAGGTGGTTTTACATCCCCTCATTGTACCTATGGATGAGGAGGGTGCCGAGAGTTCATTCCAGGGTAGTCATGCCGAGGATCAACAGCTTTTTGGAGACGGGTAGAATCAGGGCTAGAGGATGGAGCAGGTACTACTTGATTTCCTCGAACACGGTCTGGCACTCTTCATCCCATTCATAGGTGGATCCTTTCTTCATGATCTGATAAATGGTATTACACTTTCCATCCAGATTCACAACGAATCAACGTATGTATGCTAAGTGGCCTTGGAAACCTCAAATCTCCCGAATATTGCTCGGGGGAGGCATCTTACTGGTGGCCTTGATCTTCTCTAGGTTGATCTCAATGCCCCGATACCAGACAACAAAGACAAAGAACTTCCCATAGGTGACCCCGAAGACACACTTCAATGGGTTCATCTTTAGGTGACGGGAATGAAAGAAGCTGAACACTTTCTCAAGGTCATTGAGATGGTCCTAGCACTCGTGAGATTTGACCCCCAGATCATCTATATAGCATTACACCAATGTCCCGAGGATTGGATTGAATATGAGGTGCATGGCCCGCTGATAGGTGGCACATTCATTCTTTAAGCTGAATGGCATAACCTAGTCACAAAAAGTACCTTTAGGCACCCTGAAAGATGTGGACTCCTTATACTTGGGGGTCGTTTGGTTTTGGTTGTATCCAGAGTAACCATCCATGAAGGAGAGGGATTGGAACACATTCGTAGCATCGATCAACAATTCTGTCACTGGAAGGGGAAAATCACCTTTTAGATAGTGACAGTTGAGATCTCAAAAGTCGATGCAGACCTTGATCCATTAGTTCTTCTTCTTGACTAGCACAATGTTAGCTAGACACTTGGGGTACTTGACCTCCTCGATGAAGTTGACTCTGACGAGCTTGTCAACTTCGATCTCAACCATAGAAACCTGAGAAGGGTGCATTTTCCTGGGAGGCTTCTTGAACCCACGCTGATTTTTTAGGAGACCGAGGCAGTCGATGGCTACCTAAGGATCTAGTCCTAGAATCTATTCATAAATCTAGGAAAATACGTCACAATGCTATTTCAGGAAGCCCTTGTACCACTGCTACTCTTCTAGGGACATAATCGCACTGATCATTGTGGGTCTTGGATTTTCCTCACTACCAATGTTCACCTATACCAGTTCATCGACTGTGGTAGAGACGCTCTATTCAAATGTAGGGGATGAAACCTCTAGATATTCTTCTTCGAATATGGCATAATCCCTAGTGGGAGGAGCTTCCTCTGGGTCAGTAGATCCCAACGGTAGGCTAGTACCAGCCTGAGCAGCAGTGGTCACTGCATCGAGAGATTCTGGTACTGCTGAAACCATAACAGTGAAGTTTGTCGACCTGATTTCATATGGTCTTCGGCCCAAGGGGCCATGCATGATGATTTCAAAGTAATAGTGGTGTATAAACTTGAGACAGTTAATTCCTACCCAGCGAAACATACACGTATGATGTACTGTTGTTTCCATGGGGTGGACATCCCGATACCATACGAAAGTATGAGGTTCTGAGACCACCTGATCCTGATTTGTGTAGAAGTACGAGGTGATTTTCTGCAATCTCTTGGACTTGGTAATATGATTCCCTCTTATAATAGAGATAAAAAAACATTGCCCCATGTTGGAGGTTGTGGACTCCAATTGATGGATCGAGAAGACGTAGGTGTCATCCAGACCTACCCAAGGGTCAGCTGCAACGACGACGAGTTTAACCTCACTGAACAAAATCTACTTGTCCTTGCTCTGGTAATAGTCAGCATCTAGGTAGAGGACTTCACAAGAGGATAAAGGAGATGCATCACCTTGGAGTACACCTACTTGACCATTAAGGGAGTACTTGAGGCAGTGGTTATATGATGAGGGGACCACTATGTTCAGGTGGAGCCATGTTCAACCGATCAAGTCATTGTACCTGGTGTCCTGGGAGATGACCATAAACTCGGTGCTAGAAACTAGGCCACTAAACTAGGTCTTCAAACGGATCTTACCGACTAGGGTCTGCTCTGTCCTGTCATATCATTGGATTCTTATGTCAGAGGGGGTTTGGTCATTTTTGAATAATCCCAGTTTCCACAGTGTCCGCGTCGGGATAAGGTTAATCCCAGAGAAGGTGTCAACAGGACAGTGGCGAACCTCCATTCCATTAAATTTGATGGTGATGTATAGTGGGAAGATGTTCCCCTGTATTGGAGAGCCTTCATCTTCTCCAAATAATGAAATGATGGCCTGACATTCAGTGTTCTTGACCGCTTCAGAATGAAAGGCTTTTGTAGCTACTACCTCTGTCTCAAATTTGAGGGGGCTTCATAAAGCCTCAACAAGGGCCTCACGCATATCTGGAAATAGGAGAAGGTCCATGAAGATGGAAAGCCTCACTGGGATGCTGTCAAGGTACTTGAGGACATCATACTTCTGCACCAGGCATGAACTTCTGCTTGCAGGAGGTTGCTCCATTATAGGAGGCATGGCGGGCCCTGCCAATTGGGCTGACGGTTGACTGGTGCTGGGTATATCCCGCTGCTCGCTAGTTGAAGCCAAATGAGTAGCCACCGGATGAGGACCAGATGACTGAGACCAACCTATAACAGGGTTAGGCTAGTCGTGGCATGGTCGAAGTGGCTCTGCCGGACCCAACAATTCAAACGGTAGTAGAGGCGAGCCTGATGACACTGGATGAGGAGGATGCATGTGCTGATCTCTGCACTGGGCCTACTATATGGTCTCAGTGACATGCACGGCCTGGCTGGAGATTCCAATTGATGTACCTCGATGACCCATATGGCCGCGACTCCACCGACATTGGCGTCAGCTGGGGACGTTGGGGAGGTTCTCTTGGAACTCCCTGTCGTTGGGAGTAATATTGGGGTTTACCAACTCCAAAGTATTAACCTAAGTTTACCATTTACTATCACTTTAATAGTCATCAAATACTGGGTGGATTTTGGGAGGAATCCCCGTCTCAGGGGGCATTAAGTCGCTGAGAGTGCGGGATGACGATCACAATGGCCCGGCGCGTTGCTTTCCATGGTGGTGCTGATGTTTGTTCTTCTGGGAAGAGGCTGACTGAGATGATGATGCAGAAGTGGTGGCTGTGGCTTCTGAAGGCTCCAAATTTTTCAGGCGCGCACAGATAATACCATGGGATTGGAAAACCGTTTTGAGAGTGATCGAGTCATCATTCTTCTGGGACCTGCAGTTGGAAACCTGCTGCCACTCGCTTTCGTCGTCACTTTCTCCATCCATCCTTACGAAGACACCTTCCACTTGTGTCGGGGTTAGGCCCAGCCTGACTATGTTTTTATCAACCTGGTATTAAAGCCGGTCTTTAAACACATAACACTGCCTGAGGTTTTGCCCCAGGATCCAATGACTGGGGCAGTAGTTGGGGTGATCAGTGAGGTTCACCTCCTCTAGCCTTCTGTACTCAGGAAAATGCACGATCCCTTGTTCCAAGACACTTCTAAAATAGCCGTTAACCTGATTCTCATTGAATGAGTAGGTCTGTTTTCTTCTGTCAGGGAAGGGGGCCCTTGGGGCCTGGCCTTGACGAGGAACTAGAGGAGCCTATCGAGGAGGCGGACCCTGATCGTCATGCCTTAGCACTGGCAACACATTACGTGAGGTCACCTACCGATTCTGGGCCCGATGCGGTTGGGATGGAGGCTGTGCCTTTGGTGGGGAACCTCTATAAGGTTGAAGAGGTGGTTCCACTGGTAAAAAATCCAACTATATGGGGGGCTCTATTTGGGCCACCGCAGAGGTCTCGACTCTAACAATCCTTCTAGCGGGAATTGCGGGAGGCAACAGACCTGCATGGCTCACCTATTGCAGAGCTTCCTCCAGGCACTGGGCCTTATTGGAGAAGTCTCAAAACCCTCCAGGGTTGTTCTGGGAGATCAGGGAGGGAACCAGTTCTGTCTTGTCATTCTCTACAGACATTATTAGTAATTTCTCTTGAGTCAGTGGCATGTAAAGGGAGTATGTGAGACCTTTCCACTAGGCGATAAAGTCTACAACATGCTCATCAGGCCTTTGTTTGCACTTGAAGAGGTCTGTGATGATGGTTTTCGATGTGGTGGAGCTGAACTGGTAGAGGAATTGCCTACGAAGGTGCTCCCAGCTGGTTATAGATTCGACGGGGAGCTGGTTGTACAATACAAATGTCGGCCCCTCCAATATCTGAACAAAACAGCAGAGCTTGGCAGCCTCCTGCTGCGCTGGAGTCCCAAACATGGGCTAACACCTTGAGTTGAAGTGGGATAGGTGCTGCGGTGGGTCCCTCATCTAGTTAAAGGGGGATAAGGTGGGATTCCCGAAACCTGGAGGTGCCGACATATCATCCAACCATGTCGGATATGGATTGCCATCAGGTGGGATCACCACATGTCTCATTTCTAATGCATCAAGGTGAGCAATGAGTGCCTCCATTAGATCATCTGGGCAGGGGTACCGGTCTTGACAGGGATCCCTAACCATGAGTGCGTTGATGAGTTCTTCAACACGGTAATGCAGCTCAGCGGCTCATGGAGCGGATGGCGGCATGACCCTAGGGGCAGCTGGGGGAACCTGAGCTAGGTTCCTTGGATTACTACGCCGTTCTGGAGGGTTTGGCAAGACATCCCACACTCTCTTTCCATGGGCTCCAACTTCAACCCTGCCCGTGAGAGCAACATGATCAGGGTTTCCTGAGGGTATCATGCCGAGGGTATGTTGTTCCTGCCCTGTTGAACTGGGCTAAGATTGCCGTAGTCGAGCTGTCGCTCTCCAACGCATTCAGCCAAGAGGTCATCGAAAAAATTCTTCTGCTCGTAAATTTGTTAGTGAAATGTGGCCTTCTCGGGGTCCTCCTCTATCTTCTGCACTGAGGTAGACGAGTCAGAGTGTTTGGTAGCTCTGCCATGCTCTCTTCCCTTACCATAATTCCTATTGAGTACCAATGCATCGATGGGCGCATGGAGACCAAGTAAGTTTCTATACTGACGAGTAATCCTTCGCAAAGGGTCCAATAGTGGTGCCACACCCTCGGGGGGGGGGGGTAAGTCTCCACCGAGAAGATCCATCTCGTCATCCTCGTCCACTATGTCTCCCATGTTGACCATGACCCTTCTTGGGGGAATGTCCTCGATATCGCTTAGCAAGTTAGGCTGCCAGTAGATAGGACTGAAACGGAGGGCAACATACTACCCCCAGCCACAGATTTGCACATGGGGGTAGCCTCCTTGATAATTTTCCGGAGTACCTTGATAATCTGAACACATTTCTACTGGAAGGTCTCACGATGACCTGGTGACTCGGGGCACTGGGACACATGGAGTGTGACTAAATCTACTAGATGACAATCTCGTTGATGTCTTCGAAATTCACTTGGATCCGTGGATAAACCACTCACTGATGACGAAGGCTAAAATGCATCACCAAGAGGGTGTGGCGGAAACAATCAACTTTCTCTAGGGTGAGGGATTCCGATATGTAGAAATTTGGTGATTCCACAAGCCAGAACATCTTGGGGATGTGGTCCCCCATGAAGATGTTCCACAAGATCCTCAGCTCAGATTCAGGGTCTGGAACTTGATTTCCCCATTCGTCAACTGAGGGGTGGTTGGGGAACTGACAGTGGTACTATGGCAGACCGCTGTGACGACAGGTTGTCCGGTGGAATGCATGGAAAATGGGCCAACTGGCTATCGAATCTCAGGTTGTCCTCCACAGTGTGTAGAGACATGGCCACTACATCACAATAAGACAGGCTGACGTCCACAGTTCCTAGCTCAGTGGCTAGGGCTACTGGTGATAGGTCGCACTGCTGCTTGCCCGCCATCGGTCCCTAGAATAGTTCTCTGTGATCTCTTGTCTAGGTTAGGAATTCTTCTGGTGACGACGATGGTGATTGCATGACATAACCTGCATGGTTGCCAAATTTTCATCCTCCTTAATATACTTGCGGAGGGAGGTGGGAATCATATGGTCCTCGCATTCTGGGAGTACTAGGCTAATGATCATCTTCCCTACCCCATCCCTTGACTCGGATGAGTGAGAGGAGTGTTCCCGCGCTGAGTCGAACTCCGCCACAAAGTCTGAAAAGAGGGCTGGTTTGATCTCTATTCAGACCTTCCCTGAATCCTTCTTATGGAGGCGATGTCCCACCATCCTACCCTTAGATGGCTCTTCGGGGGAGGGCTTATTTCTGACATGAGGTCCTTCGGCATCACTGGTGCTGGGGCGGAGAGGGTTTCCTCTCAAGAAAGCCGGGGTGCGAGGAGCACCAGGACGAATGTCAAAGGGGACATGGGGAGGACCTCCATGGGTAGTGCTAGAGCAAGAAAGAATTCTTCTGGAAATGTCAGAATCATGGGGAGGACCTCCACGCTTTTTTCCCCTGGTGAACTCAGTATGCGGAGGGTCCTTGTACCGGTCTAGCTGAACATGGGTAGGACCTCCGTGCTGGGTGCGGGTGGAGTGAGGCTGGCCTTCACCACTCTGGTTGATGAGGTGAGAAAGACTTTTTCCAGCTGCTAGGAGGATGCGGGGAGGATGCCCACATTGAGGAGAGACCATACATGCAATGTTCCTACACCGGTGGTTGGGTGAAGAAGAAATGACTCCATACCTAGTGTAATGGGAACATAAGAGGTTTCCATACCGAGTATCACTGTCACAGGGAAGACCCTAATTCGTATTGAGGGAGGCATGGGGCAGACCTCCATGCTGAGCCTCGAAGTGGGGAAGGACCGCACTGTCTGTGGTAGTGGTACGGGGAGGACCTCCGTACTTGGTGACATCACTGCGGGTTAGCTCGTGACAACCACTGCTCCTACCAACGACCAAGAGAGTCGACCCAGCCTACCCGTAGGGTGGTTGGGGCCTCAATCCTAGTTGCGTGTATAAGTTCCCCTGCTGAATGTATGTAGGGAACAAATGGTATTCATCGGCGGGGGCTCGGGCCACAGTATCCATCGACGTTGAATCCCCATGGCGGGCGTCCTCCTTAGCTTTCTCCCGACACTGGCATCAGGTCAGATGAACTAGGGATGGTGGTGTAGGTACGTAGCTTACCTTCTCCTCATCCAGTAAGACCGAGCGATGGTGCTAACGTGGCAGGGTGGGAGCCCTTGCTGGGAGCCCCTCGAATGGGACTCTGACCGGGCGGGGCTGGATATCTCCTACCTATTCAGCGTATGGCAGGGATTCATTGAAGCGTATTGGGGACACGCTCCCGAAATGGCTATATGTCGTTGTAGGGAGAAACAACTCCCTACACAGCCCTCATGGGTGGCATTGGCGACGAGGTGAAGACGCCTCCAGATCCAGGCAGGCCATATCCTGGGTTGGGATTATGCCCTACTCGTAACAACACACAAGGTCGTTGATTACCCTCCATTGAATGACTTCGGATATGGAGTGGGGGAGTGGGAATTCCATTGTCGTAGATGTAGAGGCTTTCGTGGAAGGGGTCAAGCCACGTTGAATGGCCGTGTTGGCACTTCCCCTATGCCTGTGTCTAAGGGAAGGTACTGATCGCATCCCTGGAGCAGCAACTTGATTCCTGAGAGCAGGGAGATTAACTCATTAGTGAAAAAAAGGAATCAATTACCAATGACCTAGAACCATCTCATATTCGATGGCTGGTAAGAGGGATTGATGTTGACAACGTCACCGAATGGGATTTCCCACATCCTAGTTCCCCAACTTCTGGTGAGTTTCACACGAGGCCCTCTATTTTCTTATCAAGACCCAGTGCCAGATAACTAGATTCGGTGAAACGCTAATCTATTGATGCCTCGAACGCTACTAATCTCCATTTTTAAGAAAATAACTTCACGTCAGGATTACCATATCTATTTTTGGCGGTTTCGTCGGGGTGTGCGTGTCTGTCTCTTTTGGGGGGATGACACCGATGTCTATTTCCCCATATTACCGCTTTCCAAAGGTGGGTGGCATCTGCTTCTTATTCAGGTATGTTCTCTCCTTGATCAAAAAGGGATGATGGGATGTTGATTCTTCCTTCTGTGGATTCCTCCTCAGAACTCTTCACCTAGTCTGGGTCTCCCATATAGATTTAAGACGTTGCTCGTGAAACTCTCCATAGCACCATATCTTCATGGACACCAGTTAATTACATTGATTTTGTCGAGACATTCCAAGGGTTCCAGTCAGAGAAAAAACATTCGGTCAGGGGAGTAGTCACTCTGGGCATCACTGGCGTGTCAGGGTGCTGGGACACCGGCACTTCTATCTTATGTCCCTTATTATAGGGCTTCTCAAGGGTAGGGAATCTCAATGCATCCCACATCGAATGCATGGAATCATATTCCATGGTCATGTATCTAAGGTTTTTCTCAGCTTTCCATGTTTAACACAGGGTATGCCGCAAGTTTAACATCCAACAGAGACAGATCAGACAGATCAGAACACTGACTAGAGTTGATCAGAAGGGTGAAACCCCTGGATGGAACACTGAGGTTGGGTCCAGTGTATAGTTGACGTCCCGATCATTGTTGAGGGGAATGGGGAATGAGATGGCATGATTTTACTGGGATTTGGCAGACCGGATAAGAATTAGTATGGATTATGGGTGGATGAATGAAGTGGAGGGGGAATAAAATAGGACCATCGCAAGGGAGATGATGAAGTTGGGATTGAGCATAGAAGAGACTTCCTACGTATCCCCATGGCATGGAATCAATTTCCATGTAGTTCAGTGAAAGTAGTTCATCTTTAGAATGACTTACCGGTGAAAGGGGGAAAAACGGCGTATAACTGAATGAGGATAACAACGATTTAAAACTGAATGGAGTGACAAAATCTCACTGGTGAATGGAGTGAAAATGACTTGCTGCTGAAAGAGGCGGACAACGGCTTACCGCTTAATGGGGTTACAATGGCTTGCCGTTGAATGGGGAACAAAAGTGGAATACAGTTTAACATCACACAGGATGGGGTTGGACTGACGTGAAATGGTTGGGACCATTGGTTGTTGGGCTTGAACCTTAGGGAGGCTTCTTACATACCCTACCTTGGCAAGGATCAAAGTCCAAGTAGTTCACGTATGGGGTAGGAGTCATTGGACCAACGTGAATAAGGACATGGGGTCTAGTTGGATGGTGGTCTTGAACGTCATAGAGGATTCCAACATACCTTGCCTTGGAAAAGATCAAAGACCACATAGTTCTAGGTAAGTTTTGTGTGAAACAGCTTACCGCTGATTGGAGTCCGTAGTTTAACGTCATGCAGGATAGGGGAAAACCAACATAAAGGTGGTCGGAGCGACCGAGTGTTGGGATTGAACATCTTGGAGGCTTCCAAAGTACCCTTCCTTGGAAAAGATCAATGTTCACATAGTTCAGAAGGGGGAATTTGGGGCTCACGCTCTGAGGCAGCCCAAAGTGTTGGTGAACCAACGTGTAGATGGTCGGAACGACCGGGGTGGTGGGCCTGAACCCCGTGGATGCTTCCTACATACCCTGCCTTAGCAAGGATCAAAGACCATGCAGTTCAGATTTTGGGGGCATGGTGCACTGACATGAAGATGGTCGGGACTGATGGATGGTGGTGGGTCGAACCTCAGGTAGGCTTCCTATATACCCTACCTTGGCAAGGATCAAAGACCATGTAGTTCAGGTTAGTGTCGGTGAACCGACGTGAATGAGGACCTAGGGTCCAATGTGTGGTGGGCATGAACCTCGTAGAGGATTCCTACGTACCCTTCCTTATAAATGATCAAAGACCACGTATTTTAGGATTGAATGGGACTTAAACTCTAGGATTCCCAAGGATGATGTCATGGTCGCTGCTTACTCTATGCCCACATGAGTCATTCTTGGTGTGAGAAACAAGTGGCAGTAGAGACCTAACGATCACGTTGTGAAAGGTGTGCCCGTGAGTGGTGAAGTGGGGTTTAAACGTGATCGCAGTCAAAATAGGGAACATGGGCTTATGCATGGTTAGTAGCCCAAAAATAAAACAAGGGCTTATTCGTGGTTATTAGCCCGAGAAGTTGGGACTTACTCCAGGATGGAGGCCCGGGGGTGACAAAGCCCAGCGGGAGAGGTATTTAGCACTGAAGAAAGGAGGGGTCCGACATCCATCCCCCCACTACTCTCTGGTCATTGGGACCAAAGAATAAAGGAGGAGCAGGGATGCTACCTCTTTCAAGAAAATCTAGGGGGCTTACACCAGGATGGTTCCCTTTCTCCACATAGGATGCTTTGGCGGGAGTCATAGTATAACTTTATGTTCTGAGTACAATGTTGTTTTGTAGTTTAACGTCCTACAGCTTGGATGAGGTTGGTTCCCTCCGCACCCCTAGGGAATACATAACCGGTACCCTCTACACCTTGGTGAAGATAAGGGACATGCAACATCGTGTCAAGGGGATGTTACAGAGTGAACCATTGGGGTCCAAATTAGCATGGCTTTGCGAAGAAGGGATAGACGTTAGCGTGCCTTTGCGAAAAAAATGAGGCAAAGAAACGCAACGAGCAATATCGTCCAAGGGAATTTAAAGTTACTTTGCAAAAACCTAGAGGTTTTTATGAGAAAAGAGTGTATGGAGAATGTACATTAGACGTGGGTGGCACCTAAAAATAATGCCCAGAAGAGGGACATTGTGGGCGTACAAGGAAGGAGGTTTGCGTGCAAAAGGAACTGTTGTGCGAGAAGGGCCGGGCCAGCACGCAATTGAGTGGCGTGCCCGTAAAAGGCCGGGCCGGCACACAAATGAGTTGTGTGCACGAAAAAGGATACGACGACATGCAAAATGAATTGTGCTCTAGAAAACGACTAGGGCGACGTGCAAAAGGAATTGCGTGCCAAATCATAAATTGCACACAATTGGAAGGAATTGCGCATAGGGGAAGGTGCTTGATGAGATTTGGACTACGATCAAGCCCGAGCGGTCTTACTCAAAGGCGGACCCCTGGGTGACCTGATGCGAATAATTAAGTACCGGAGAGCCATCTTTAGCATGCACGACATATGAATTTCGTGCCAGAGAGACAGTTCAGATTCTTCAGCCTGAAAGTCGAAGGGGGTGACCTTCTATTTATAGCTGTGCAGATTCGTGCATAAACCGGCCCGTGCGAAATATTGCTCTCCGGCATCGGAAACGTAGAAATTCAACCGTGTGGGGTGATGGCGCTTTACTTTTGGCCCCCGTGCAGAAAACTCTCACAAATCCCAGAGTTTTTTTCACGGGATTGATTTTTTTCGCATGCCGCTGAGTTTTTTTCGCATGGCCCCTTTGGCCCCCCCAGAATGGATCGCCAGATCCGAATATGGCTTCACTTTGTCGCTCCCAAACCTTTTCCATCCCTTGGAGCATTTTTTAGTGTCTATTGATCCCTTCTAAATATTTCCCAAAAAATGGATCTACCTTCGGGGAAACACAAGTTCAAATGAAAATATTCTCTATATGGTCCTCAAATTGCACCCTTAGCACTTGGAGGTATATAGGGTCCATCATATATGCCACTAAAAATACCAATTCAGTTATAGGTTTCAAGTTAATGAAGAAGTCTATCTCCTACCTTAGAGGTAGTCCTAGAACATCATTAGGGATAAAATCCATAAATTCCTCCATTACTGAAGGAATGTAGATTCATGAGGATCCCACTATTACAAGGTATCAACTCTCCAACTATTGGGTGATGGGTGTCATATTTTGACCCACAAGACCCACTCACTCCTCCATGAGATCTCTATCACCCACAAAAAAGAATATCATCGCATCTTTATGAAGTAATATAACTCTCCAATCATGAAATTCAATACGGTTTCATTCCATGTATAATCTATCATTACCCAAGATGACATTATAAGGTTTTTTTCATGAAGATCAAGATGTATCAGGGGAAACTCTCACCACAAAGTTCTAAGTTGCATTGCTAGAATACATAGAATATATAAGAATCTCTCCCTATAGAAACCTCTAAATGTAATTAATAGGCTAAAGTCTTGACTAGAAGATCCATCACCCACACAAGGAAAAATGCGATTAATGAATTCCTATAACCTATATATAATTATATAGGGTAATTATTAGAAAAGACACAAACCATACATTGAATCATCTTGTGAGAAGCCTGATTTTAGCCCTCCATAGCATGTATCTATTCATTGTCATGACCTCTAGCTTTTGGATCTTGATGTGGGACGCCTTGTGCTGGGAGTGGAAGAATATCATAGTGTTAGCCTCCACCCACTAGTGCACCATCTAGAGATCCACCTTCTCCTCTACCTTCAAAACCTCCCTCAGGGATACCCTGACCACACCTATGAGATCTCTAATCATTGTTCTTCCTCTAACATCGTTTTCCATCTACCACCTACTTATCCAGCTCAGCACGCCTAGTTGAGTAATCACCTAACATGTGACCCGACCCCCCATTTTAATAATAACATCACCCATCTCCCAGATGAATGGATCCTCTATGAGACACCCAAGTCATAGATAATTATTACTGATTCAAATAATGAGAATTCATCCTTTTCTGATACATTGATGTTTGACCCATTCTACCTACTATAGATGAACTAGCCATATGATTCCCACAGAAGGCTCTAAAAATCCAAAATCCATCTAATATGATTATATCTGTCACCATAGATCACTGTAGTAATCCATCACAATTTTGGGGCATAATGAGACCTCAATGTCATGAATGTATCTTTGAAGATTCTGATCGATCTTCTTCACATGGAAGAATCCATCTCATACCATATCAACAGAGTATCATGTGAGGTCATAGAACTTTACAACATACTTTGAAATTTACATGTCACCCTACAATATATCAAAAAGCTTCTAGATTTGAACATAGTGCAATGTTTAAGGGTAATGATCCACATGGAACATTTTATAAAAGTCATACCATGATAGAGTCATGACATCCTTGTCCTACAACACAAAACTCCACAAGCACCTTGATGCTCCCTGGAAAAGACTGGATACCAGAAAAACCACATGATTGGTCGGGGTATGAAACAAGATGGATAATTGAACCACCAACTCAATAATATACTCATCTACTAAGGGATATAGATTTCCATGAAACCTCAATCATCTCTAATGCTTGAACTTATAGAGCGTGCTAAGATGTATGCATATTCATCCTGAGTTGTAGGTACTACCTACTTATCGACTAGAATGGGTGCTTCTCCCTATACACATGCATATATCAATTCATGGGATAGACCCTGAATTTAGGCCTCATCACTCATCAGATCATCATCACAATTTTGAATTGGTAACCTGGTTGGCTATCTTCACAGAGGTATCTGTAACATCCCCAAATGATATCGGGTTAAATGGCTAAATGATATGACTCATGTCAATAAGGTGCACCTTCCTTTTCAGGAGCCTGCCTGATTAAAACTCCACAGTTAAGCGTGCTTGGCCTGGAGTAGTGATCAGGATGGGTGACCTCCTGGGAAGTTTCTTAGGGTGTGTGTGAGTGAGGACAAAACACACTGGAAAGGACAAGTGTTGGCCTGTGGGGACTGTCATTAGTCAGATGACCCGTTCAGGCATGTGGGTGGACCCTGGGGTGGGCCCCACGTGTCTGTGGGGCAACTGGTGGTACCTGGTGGGCTACGAACCGACGACCATGTTAAGGCGGGGTGGTTGTGCTGTCACCGGGACCCGGTTGTCACATTTGGTATTAGAGGAGGAACCCAGCCTTAAGTGCGTTTCACTGCCTGGGTTGAGATGTAGGGCCCACAACGAGGGCGTTGTGCTTTAAAGGGGGGGGGGGTGATTGTAACATCCCCAAATGATATCGGGTTAAATGGCTAAATGATATGACTCATGTCAATAAGGTGCACCTTCCTTTTCGGGGCCTGCCTGATTAAAACTCAACAGTTAAGCGTGCTTGGCCTGGAGTAGTGATCAGGATGGGTGACCTCCTGGGAAGTTTCTTAGGGTGTGTGTGAGTGAGGACAAAACACACTGGAAAGGACAAGTGTTGGCCTGTGGGGACTGTCATTAGTCAGATGACCCGTTTAGGCATGTGGGTGGACCCGCCCTCGGGGTCTGTGCCGTGACTACCCCAAGCCCGCCTTCCATAGGCCAGGGGCTGGCGACTAGCACCAAGGCGTAAATCCCGGTAAAAAGGGAAGGCATTGCCCTTGCAAAGTAAACAAACACCACAGAGTAAGCAAGCGGAAAGTAAACACTAAGCAAAAGCAGAGTACAACTGAAAGTGCAGAAAAGTAAATGGGCCAGAATACAAACCCAAACTGAAAGTAAAGTACAACTCGAAAGAGAAAACAGCAACTGAAAAGTAAAATCCGCTACTCCGAGCTGTCCACTGGAAATCCCACCTGAAGGATGGGTACAGATAGCTCCTCTGCTCCACGGGTCCTGCCGTCCGCTCCGAGCACGTCCCGCCCAATGGTCCACCTCCGGGTACCGTCCCGCTCTGCAAGCCTCAGCTAAGATCAACGCTGTCCGTCGTGGGGCCATCCTGAAAGGAAACAGGTGCGCCACGGTCAATCAGTATACCTGGTGAGCTGATATAAGAAATCACAAAGAAAACTTTGAAACACACACGCAATCAATGTTTTCGTGCATTAAGTCGGAAATCAGAAGTCAGGGTCCTGGTTTACGGATACGTCGGCCGCCGCACCAACACTGGACTCCCTGGACTGATAACCACACTCAATACGCTAAACATTATTTCATCACATAGAAAAGACCAGAGTTCACGGTAGAACCGAACTCCTCTGATACCAATTTGTCACGACCCGCCCTCGGGGTCCGTGCCGTGACTACCCCAAGCCCGCCTTCCATAGGCCAGGTGCTGGCGACTAGCACCAAGGCGTAAATCCCGGTAAAAAGGGAAGGCATTGCCTTTGCAAAGTAAACAAACACCACAGAGTAAGCAAGCGGAAAGTAAACACTAAGCAAAAGCAGAGTACAACTGAAAGTGCGGAAAAGTAAATGAGCCAGAATACAAACCCAAACTGAAAGTAAAGTACAACTCGAAAGGGAAAACAACAACTGAAAAGTAAAAGCCGCTACTCCGAGCTGTCCACTGGAAATCCCACCTGAAGGATGGGTACAGATAGCTCCTCTGCTCCACGGGTCCCGCCGTCCGCTCCAGCACGTCCCGCCCAGTGGTCCACCTCCGGGTACCGTCCTGCTCTGCAAGCCTCAGCTAAGATCAACGCTGTCCGTCGTCTGCAACCAACACAACGTAGTGTGGGCAAAGCCTGTGCAGGGGTGAGTATAAGCTACTCAGTAGGGACCCCGAGACCCCTGAAGGTCTCTCAAATCCACAAAGGATAAACCACGAAGAAAGGTACAATCACGAAGTAACAACCGACACTGCTTAGGTATATGCCCATACATATACCTAAGTCATCAAATTCAAATACGCTCCAACCTCCGAGCCCAAGTACAACTCAGTCCACACAGGAAAGTAAACGTATTCCACACAGGATAAAAAACGTAATCCACACAGGATAGCACAACACAATCCACACAGGAAAGCAGCAGGATTCAGCTCACACAGGTATTCTTCTTCAAAGGAAGATAAAGATGATCTCTGATCGATCTAAGTCGTTGGACCCACGAAGGATCGATAGGTAACTAACCAAAGGACGATAAAGATGATCTCTGATCCATCTAAGTCGTCGGACCCACGAAGGATCGATAGGTAACTAACCAAAGGACGATAAAGATGATCTCTGATCCATCTAAGTCGTCGGACCCACGAAGGATCGATAGGTAACTAACCCCCGCAAAGACCCACACAGGATCGGGCCCACACAGGATCTGTAGGCGCTGGCTCACATAGAACCGCTGAGCGTGGACCCACACAGGATCGGGCCCACACAGGACCTGTAGCACTGATCCACGTAGGATCGCTGAGTGCTGAAGTCGTCGTCGTCGAATCCACACAGGATCGGGCCCACACAGGACCTATAGCATTGATCCACGTAGGATCGCTGAGTGCTGTAGTCGTCGTCGTCGAATCCACACAGGATCTCTGTATTGTCGTCGTCGCAGTCACAGTAGCAGTAGCAGCAGTAGTAGTCACAGTAACAGTCGCAGCCAGCACTAGGGTTTCCGCACACAGCAAGCTCGTTCGGAGGGTCCGCTCCACGAGCCGAGAGGCTGATACATCAACTGTCACAAAGTCCAGAGTTGATGTATCCAAAAGTTTTGTATCATCAACAGGAACTCAACGCATCAGACGGCGCGTCGATCGGACGCCCGGTCTGAGAGTTATTGGCATTTTCGTCCCCGGGGCCCGGTTGGTTTTTAAGGCAAAACCAACCCGACCGTACTCCACCTGCGTCCAAACCTTGGGTGGAGTATGCCAAAAGATCCGTCTCACTAAGAGGAACACAACAAAGCTGACGGCACGTCGATCGGACGTCCGTAGCTCAAGATATGAGCGTTTCCGCTCCGAAGGCCCGGTTGGTTTCGTGAACGAACCAACCCGGCCAAACTCAAAGTAATCCGAAACCTTGAGTGCGATAAACTGAAACGACCGTCTCGATCCAAGGATCGCATCGCCGCTAACGGTTCGTCAATCCGACACCGTATGAGTGAGATATGACCTATACAAGATCCCATAATAATAATAATAATAATATTATTCGGTGTTTCATGGCCCCGAGCCACGAACTGAAATTTAGTTTCCAAAATTAGACTTGAATCGACCGTATTAATGACAGGATTACATCACCACTGACAGCAAGGCAATCGGACGTCGCACGCATGAGTTAAGGCGGGTTGAAGATTTAATAATAATATTAAATCTATTATTTTCGAAGCACTTCGGGTACCTGATCCAAAAACCCGAAAAAGACATCCAATATTGGACTCATAAAATCCGCCTCGGAGTCAGGGTTGCACTGCCGCTGACAGTTCGTGAAACCGAGATCGCACGAAAAAGTTACACACAAATTATGGTTTTAACCACCAAAACTAATAATAATATTATTATATTATTATTATCACTTTTTGTTAAACAAACCTCTAATGAGATTTCACGCACAAAACTAGCGGGTCGCAAGCCTCTTTTCCCCTCCATTCCTTTATTAATAATAATATTATTATTTCCTCATGTCAATTTCTCTTTCCAATCTCATCTTCCCCAATTAGCGCCTCCTGCAGACCCAAGCATCCGTCCTTCATCGGCATGCCCAGAACCGCCACCATCATCTCCGGCTAGCACCGCCACCTGCTCCTCCGCTACGCCGCCATACACTTTCCGCTGCACGCCCCTTCAACATGCCGACGCGCAGGCCACTGACTTGCGGACGTCCGTCGCAAGTCCCGGCCGACCCTCGCTATCCTTATCACGCGCCTCCGCACCTAGAACCACCCATTGCGGCTTGCTCATGCGGTTGCTCCAAGAATCAATTGTGCATTAGAGTTGTCGGTCGAAATCGTTTGCGCACCAAATTATTATTTGGGTGATGATTGAAAGATAAAATCACCAATAACAATATTGAGGAAATAAACTCAGCCGTGCTTGGATTGGTCAAGATTCATCATCATTTAAATGATGATTGGAAAGGTATAATCGTAATTAATAAATTACGGCTCGTGTGAAAAAAACAATAATCACGAATCAAAGGTAGATAAGAATTAATGATCTAACATTTAATCAGATAAGGTCAAAACCACAATTGACAAGTCTTACATATAAATATACAAAAATCCCCCTACCTCGGGTATAAGTTCGAAGATTTGACAACGTTCCGCGGAAGACGACGTCGCGGAGGTCGGGCGTCACGATCGTCGTTCGTCAAATCCGATGATGAAGGGGTGCGTCCGATGTGATACGTCATTGGCGAAACTTCGTATGCCGACGAAGGGAATCCGAGGAGGAAGCGGTGTTCCCTCTCATTGACACGGAAGACGAAGAAGAGCGGAGCGGCGTTCTTCGTCGGAACTTGAGCGTTCTTCGTCAAGTTCGAAGGTTCTTCGTGTTCTTCGTCAGAGTTGAAGAAGAAGAATAAAAGCTCCCAAAATCTCTCAAGGTGGCCAAAGAGTTCTAACCCAACAAAATAAGATAAAGTCTTATTTTATTCACAAAAGAATTTCAAGGGTTTGAAATTCAAAAAGAGATAACTCCACATTAATTAACAAGTTGTCATGTTAATTAAAGTGGGGTTAAGGGGGTTTGAGGGAAGATGTAAAGTTAGGTTTCGTGTGGGCCCCACCACACTTAATCCTCTCAAGGGAGGTTAAGTGGGTGTGGGTCCCACACCTAACTTCCTTTGAGAGAAGATAACCAACAAGTTTAAATAAAAATTTGTAACCCACAATTTTTATTTAACTTATTCTAAACCCCCAAAACTAACTCTCAACCCGAAATAAACGCAACCTCGGAAAAGGTCTCCTTAAGAGAATATCGGCGCTGCGAGTTCATCGGTGCCCTCAGATTTCAATTCCGAGCACCGGATCAAAAGTTAGAAATTCCCGCTCGTTCGTTCACTGAACGTACCCGAGCCAAACTTCGGAAATTGATTCCGGGCACTCCGGGCCTCGGAATCAGGTGCCGTCTGAAACCGCGCTCTTGTAAAATTCTAAAGAAAATTAAGAAAAAATTTCCCTTGAATTTTACGGGTCTTTACAGTATCCTAAAGTGATCAAGACATACCATGGTTAAATGAGTATATATATGGAGAGATAACTCAAAAAGGACAATCAAAGGACTCAATACTATATAATTCAAGTAACATTGTTCCCTAAAACCAATGTATCAATATGTTTAGTGGAAAATGAAGTTATTGGAGTTTTGGTGAATGGATAAATCAGTTTCCAGATCAACACTAGGTTCGCTAACCTTAAATCCGTACTTGAGACACTCTAATACCATTGCGCTATGTCCCGAAAAAATTCCCCATATGAGTAAAAATAAAATCACCATCACATGGAATATAATAATCTAATGGAACTATATAGAAACTTAACCCACTATTTCTCACCTAGTCGACAGCAAGATGAGCTATCACAACTCCAATCACACGTTTAATGGGCAAGGGGTGGCGACAAGTACTCAGAAAGAATTTATAAACTGTGAGGCCTTAGCCAAATTCTTTTGTATGAATTATGAAAACACACTCCCTGATATAGTGAAAAGGAGTAACAAAATAAATTAATATATATATATATAAGAAACCATGGAAGTAATAAAATATAGGGAATAAAACAAATTACCATATTATAAATCAAAGCAATAAAGAAATGAAAAAAATGCATGCCCAACTAGAAGCTAAGTCCCAACCCAGTAACAATAAGAAAAAATTAAAAAATTTGAGATCCAAACTACTAATATCGAAGTTTCGACCACCATATGTGGTCAATGCACCTAGTTATCACTATGATCCACTAATGTCACTACCGATCTATCCATAATCTACATAAGACCCAACACATGCAGGAAGTTCCCTTATAGAGGTCAGTATGTACACAGCCAGTGAGACACCCCGAATAACACAAAAGGAGAAATATAACGATAAAATAGTATTAATCTTGACCCATAATAAGAGGTAAAAAAACACTTCATAGATATTTTCTCTAAAATAAACCCTACTAAGAGAAGAATATGTTCTATGTCTCACATCCCATCCAAAGTCTATGAATCTTCCTGTAGCTCCAAAACATTATCACAGATGCCCATGAACAAACCCAACATCACCAGAATATGTGTGGAGGCCCCCACTATTTTCTACTATGCTCCACACTTGAGGGAGCCACATATCTATTAGATGACCCACATGTTTCCAGAGCTCTAAGATGGGGGAGTCACACTCCCTAGATAGAGGAACCACACCTAGTTTATAGAAGTATTGAATATACCTATATAAAGAGTATGGAGGCCCATGCCCAGCTACAACAAAGGATTTCTGACCCTGTCATATCTTCAATGATCCTACCGTAATATTTTCTATCTTAAAACATCGATCGAATAAGGTTCATTCTTTGAACTCCTCATATCATATCTCATTAACCAAAAAAAATTCACCATCATGTTCTACATGAAAAACACATAGGATTGGATACTCATGGGCCAAAATCTTAGTCCTAACAATGGTGATATGAGAGGAATAAGTTTTGGAGGTAATACAATGCATGTATGGGGTCTACATAGTATGTTACCGTACCTCATCACATAGCTGTGTTCCCATTTAAACATGGGTTTGGATTCCATTTCATACTACATGACGTATACATGAGGTACAAGATATGTTTTTCCATAGGGGGACCTAGAAATGAAATCCATTTGCATAGCTCAGTTGGAAAATTATATCAACATGTTGTATAGTAGTGTCACATGATGTTTATGGCCACCCAGGGTCCTGGGTGTGGACACCTTGAACACAAATTAATTGTCCATGCATGACCACATGGCATGTTCATCATATGACATGGTGCATCTAACCTTCTAGAGTCAGGGGTGTGTATATATGGCACACAGTCTGGCTACTCAGGTACGTTCACATGGAATATGTGTCTAACCATATGGTGTGGGATCTTTAACTTAGTAGGAAACCATAATAATTGTTAAATGTGAAGAAAAAATCACATGTTCTTCCACACTACATAGCTTGGAGTCATGTTTTTCATAGAATTATAGATCCTTGACATGAATCTTTAGATCCACTACTACTAATTCTTTCCTCATTGATTAACCACTAAAACTAACGGTGGTTGTTTCTGAACATTTATTCTAGCCCTTCGATGGCTGGAAATCAGAATCTGGTTATCCGAATGAATCCCACTGCACCTCATATCGTGTTTCCCATCTTTATCACTACTCTAGATCACCAAACTATGACTAATCACCCAAAAATAATTTAATACATCTAAAAAACACAAATATATTCATAGTGTATAAAATAAACTCAAATCTAGGGGTACTATCATGCTTTAACATACCATGGGAATGTCGAATCATGACCTCATGGTCCAATGATGAATTATGAAAAGAATTGGTCGGTGAAAAGCACTATAACCTAGTGAAACCAACATCTTTAAAACTTTCCCAACAAAAAGTATAGTAATTGGGATATCTAGTGTGATATCATAGTAACAAATGTATTTTGGTAGGCTATCAAAATAATAGATATCAAGGCTCGTGCAAATTATCAAATAATTCTAGATAAATATAAAGATAATTAAATCCATAGTCAAAATTTTAATAAAAGGGTTAGAAACTATAATTGATGAGTCCCAAATAAAAAATGATCTATACTTGGTGAATAAAACATTCTACAGTAATGAAGAAGAAACACTAAATTTGATGACTCTTGGTCCACCACGACCTGATCATTCATCGTCCTCTCATGCAATCTTCTAATGAAGTACAGTCTCACTACCCCACTCTAATATCCCTGGGTTATGCGAAAAAACATGTAAAATTTACATAGCTCCATATTTATAGTTATTTTTAAATATTAGGTTATTTAATTAAAAATAATAAAATAAATTTAATTATTTATTCCAATTAAATGCACTGCCAAAGACAACCTTAACTGGAATTTTGATGTTGACCAACCATAGGTTATGCCTAGGGTAAAACCAACATTTTGGATTTAACCATGGTATCATTTTTTCGTATGAGATCCTGGAAAATAGAAAAATCTATAAGCATAGAAACAAAAAATTCATATTCAATAAAATATTTTAATATTTTAAATATATTAATTTTGGGTTCTCAAGACACCCAAAAACCACATCAAATCCAATAATAAATCATGATATAAACATAGAAATGTTCAAATTGAAAATCCAATAAAAATTTAATCATTATAGATAAATAGTAATGATAATTATAATAATGTAAAAATATGGCCATGCTCACTCAAGGCCAACCCCCGAGTATCCTCCAAAAAAGATAGTGGATGAGATCATGAACCATTTAGCTGAGTAGGCTAGCAGGGGGTGCATGTGTGATCTCGTGCATGTATACATGCCAGAACATAGGATAGGGAATAAGAGTGGTTTTTATCCTCTCAAATGTGTGGATTTATAGGATGTGGTAAGTGTGTAGCGATTCTAGTCAGAATTTATTGAGCGACTGATGGAGATCTTGGATTATATGGCACTAAATATCTAAAATAATTTAGGATGTGTCATTTGGATTGTTTTATCCATGCTATAGATTAATAAACCACAATCTAGGTCCCTTTGGGAAGAGTTTTAAGGAGTGTCAGTTACACTTATAAATTAAATGTGTCCTTGATGTGGAGAGTTCTCTATATTGTAGTCCTTTTGAAGATGAGTTATTTACAATGTAGCACTTCCATGAATCATTGTTGGTGATGATTTAATAGAATCAAAGAATTTTAGGATTTCTTTTCCTATAGGACCACATTATGAAAAATTATTTTTGGCAGTTTAATCCATAAAATGAATGATAGAGTTATTTTAAGTATCTCTAAGAAACCTACGACATATTAAGTTGTACATTATGATCCCATATATCCACAGTTTACACTTTTCAAAACAATTCTAAATGTAAATTCAATTTGGACCATTGGATTGAAATTAATAGAGAAGAGTGTCTCTAAATGTTCTATATAGATTCGTAGGAAAAACAATGAATGATTTTCTATAAGATTGATAGAAAGATTAAGAAATAATTTATAAAAACATAATCTCAATGGAACATCATTAGAAGGTTTGGAATATGACACAATGAGTTAGGCTTATTTTATAAATCTCAATAATGAGAATAATATCAAAATGGTAATAAAATGAATAGTGAGTCCATTATTTGTTGAAAGGTAATGAGTTTTCTTATCTTGTTTGAATAATTTGTTTGGAGGTTCAGTGAGACTACTCCATTTATGTAAGACCGACGAAGTAATGCATATTATTTTCTATGTGTGTTGATACATATTTGATCACATTATTCGTGGTCTATCTGAGTTAGGTTAAACTACCTAAAATTATATATGATGCATTTACTAAATTTAATTCCTTTCAAGAGAATTTAGAGAAGGTAAAATTAGCATTCCTTATAAAGAGTGAATAGTTTCATGATCAAGTGATTCAAGGTTTAAAAAAGGTGTTACCCTAATACACTCACACCCCCTCTTAGGGTAATTTACTATACAATTGAACAAAAATTGGTATAAAAAGGTTGGGTCCTAGGGTTTCTCTCTCTCTCTCTCTCTCATATATTAGAAAAATTTATGAATGTCAATCACTAAGGAATTATAAATTTTAAAAGGTAACAATTTGTTGTTTTGGAAGAATAAAAAAACACTACTTCATTTCATTGCGTATGGAATTTTACACAATATCTATGTATGGGATCAACAAGAGAATTATAAGTGATGTTTTATAAGAAATATAACATTAAAAACTGTATACATATGTTAAGGTGATAAATATATTAGGGTGGGTGGCTTGGAAAACCCTATCTACACCAATGTATTGTGATAAAAAACATCTCATCCTATATTGGAAGATATCTAGAACAGTTATTAAGGAGATTACAGTGTTTTATTTGAAAATATATATCTGATATGGAATATATATAATGAACTAAGGATGAGTTTTACTGAAACAATTGAGTTAAAATTGTAAGAAGTAAAATATTATAAGTACTATGGTGAAGATGAATTAGAGGGTATTATTTATAGATCAAAAACCGATTCTAGTGATTATGAAAATGATAATGGAGTGGGAATATTTGATCTGAAAGTTGATCTTGTGGATGCACTTGATGATCATGTTAAATGGAGGGATAAAATAAAGAAAGAAAATGTAGTGGTTCATGATCAAATGTAGTATATGTGAAAGAATGAGGAAGAAAAGTTAGAATTGAAATTTTAGATTAAATAATTAAAATCTTATTTCTTTAAAATATTAGGAAATGAAATAGTGCTCATGATCAAAGTGGATTAACATGTGTGAAAAATACATTTGTTCACGAATCAATGCTCTATATGCATCAAATGAATGAAGACAATTTAGAATTGATAGTTGAGGATAAAAAAGTTAAAATTTGGATCTTCTGTAAACTTAAAAAATAAAATGGAGATCAAGATCAATGCGGAGGAACATGTTTTAATAATTGACGTCTTGACCAGTTCATCAAGATAAAAGTTAAATAAGACTAACAAACTTGAGGAAGAATTCATGGATTTGCGATGGAAGTGTGAGGAAAAAGAAATAATTCTTACACCAGGTATGTTATATGGTTTCCTAAATAAATAAATCTTAGTAAGGCTTAATTATGCCTTAGGTTTAACAACTTAGGATTTTATTCCCATATCCAAAGGGGTTCACTTCCAAAAAAGAGAAAGCTATTGTGAAGTATGATCAAATGGATAGGGAATTCAAACCTTATATCAGACCTAAACTATCAAGTCCTTTGAGTTAAGTAAATTTGGGAGAAGATAGAAAACCTAACTATCTATCAACCAGAAATGGGTGGATGACCTAAAGTAACATGAGTTATTTCTATGTAATGTTAGGAAACAAAAAATATGTTTTCTCCACTGTCAAAATATTTTTAAAAGAGAAACAACCTAGATAAATGAATTTATTTTTCAATCATATTATTATGATTTTAATGGTTATTTATTTTGCTGTGAAGGATATAAACATAAGGAAACATATTGCGACTCAAGGGTAAAACAAGGGGTAAATCACAAGACTTTGAAAAGTGGAAATCAATAGCTAAAAACCTCATCTAATTGTTAAAAAAAATGAAAATATACTTTTAGTTTTTCAATATGAAGGAGGAATTACTGATCCAAAATATCCACTAGAGTATAAAAATACAGATGAACTACCTCAAAATTAATAGAAGTCTAAATTTTATGAGAATGAAAATGCTTCAAATTTGGATTTAAGGATAATGAACATGTTGAATTTGTGGGTTATAAGCATTATATGTACGTCAAACATAACCTAAAATAATAATCTCAATATCAGTAACAAATATGATAAAGGTGGAGTGGTTTGGTTTGTTTATGATTAAGGAATAAAAATCATTGGCTCTATGAAATACAATGTTTTTGGAAAATATCTCCATAATATAGATCTGATCTTGGTTGAAATACATACCAATAATTTTTTGAGTGTGATTTAGTTGTGGCAATCAGAACAAGCTACGAAATTTCAAAAGAAGGGGTTCACTATAAAATCAAGGTATGGAAGACTTTTCTATCATATAAGATGAACTAAATAGCACTATTATTTAATTGATAAATAAAATTGGAGAATGTTTTCCAAAGAGGAGGACAAAATATTATGGCATAAGAATCATATGAATTTAATCCAAAAATCACTAGGAAAATTTGTGTGGATAGAGGGATAATTTGACATTATGAAGGACACATATGACAACACAAATACATGTGACTCTTGTGAAAAGAGTAAAAAATTATGTAACATGAAATATATAAAGATATGAAATCCATAATGGGTATTAGAACTTCTTCATGTGGATGTTTTAATTCCAATATATAATAATTAATCCAATAGAAAATGTATAATGTTTTGATTATTGATTATTTCAGAAGTATGGATTTGTAGATGGTGATTACTCACAAGACTAAATTGTAGAAGTACAACAATTATTATAGAAGAAAAGATGATAAAATTATTGGGGAGAAAATTAAATAACAATCACAATAAATGGTATGAAATTCACAAATATCAAAGTGGAATATTTTATATAGAAACATGGGATTCAGTATTATGTTTCCCCCATAGTTAATCCTCAACAAAACATTGCTGTTGAAATAATAAATCACATAATTAACAATATAACATGTAATTCCCCAAACTTATATTGTAATAGTGATATTAATATCATTTGTATTTGTATTAATTATTATTATTATTATTTTTCAAATAAATGTATTTAATTAAAATAAATTCAAGAAATAAGAACACATGTGAAGAAGTGTTTTTAAATAAGCAGTAATACATAACATCATAAAAAGGCCAAACAGTTAAAATACTCTATAAAATTCATTTTAGGACCCAGATGTACTACTATGATGCCTCTCATCAGCACAATAAGACCAATTCTATATCCTTCATTGCAATGACCTGAGTTCTAGTAAATATAATATTTTCACTTTTAAATTAATTTTAACTAACTTTGTTTTTTAGGATATATTTTTGTTTTAATAGTAAGAGAATTAATTAATATATATATGTATAAACACTATAATATATTTTTGTGTGTATAAATATAAATAAGAATAATAGAAAATTGATTAAATTTATATATCAATATTTGTAAAATCAATGAATATTTAATTTAAATATAATGATTTTCATTGATTATATAAAATTATGTTTTTATACATATTTTTAATACAAATTTAATAGAATTTCATTCACATAAAATATAATTTTAAAACATTAAAATTTATTGTTTTAATGAAAATATTATATTTCTTTTTTATACTATGTTTTTTTGACATTTAGTAAATAAAAAAATACACACATAAGTTTATATAAAACATAATTTCTACATTATTAATTATAAAAATGTTGTGAATTAATTATGTTAAAGTAGATATAATTTATGCTAACATTAATAATATTTAATTTTTATATAATATGTGATATATATATATATTACACTACATTTTTAGTTTTTTTCTCTTTAGAAATATTCATAATAAAAGATATAATTACATTGTGAATATTATTATTTTGAAGAAATAAGAATAATAATATGTCTAGTTGTACTTTTAAGTGGTCAATTATGAGTTTATGTAATTAGTATACTTATATATATTATTATAAACCATAGTTAATATATATATATAAATAAATACAAAATAATAATTATATGAATAAATAAAAAAATGTCAAAATGAGATTATGTTTTTTTGGGTCGATTGAAGCTGACACCCCTTCTTCCCCATGGGCCTCATCGCCTTCCCTTGGGTGATTTGATACCCAAAAAAAATTCTAGAAAGACACCAGTGCTCCTTTAATGGCCATTACGAATCATTTATGAGTGGTGGCTCGGGTTGGTAGCCGGAAATTAAAGCCGATACACACTCCATCTTCTTCCTCATATCAATGGTGGTCAGTCGGCTTGCAACTCGCACTCGTGTCCCGGGATGACCTTATGTTTCATCTTGATTATGGAATCATCCTCCTGCAAATCCATTTAACTAAAGGTGAGTCAGATTTCTTGGATGCTGATGACTTACAAGAAATTTGGGGTTGTTTCCATTCTATGATTTGGGGTATTAGGTATCCAAATTTATAAATTCAGTTTAGTTTAGGGTTATTTTATTAGATCATACAGTTGAAAATTATTTTGCGTATGTGTGTTTTCCTATGACTATTTTGGATGATGGGTATATAAATGTATGGCATGATAAAGGGGTTTGAATGGGGGTTCTATAGGTCTATGTGGAGTAGGTCTCTTTGAGTTTCCACTTAGTTTCAAATGTATGTACTATATATTTTACTCCATGTTGTGAGGTAGTGGACTTGAAACCATTTGGGTGGAATCAACTGCAAGAAGGTAAGGGGATGCTATTGTTTTTATAAAATATTTCATTTTATTTAAAAATGATTTCAAGTGTATCAGTAGAATTTAATCCACCTTTTTATGAAATTCATTTCTGTCTTTCAAGGTAGTGTTGAAATCACCTGAAAATAAAGAGAATTTTATTTTTATACGGTTGTTATTATATTTTTGAATTGTTCAAATTTATCAGTATTATTTAATAATTTTTTTTCAAATCATTTTATCTATTGAAAATCTTGTATGGTAAAGGATTTTATGTGAAATACTTGTATATTATTCCAATTAATTTTAGTTTCTCTGCAGTATTTAGTACTTGATTATTCAAATCATTTTTTATGATAGTAAGAAAAACTATGCATTTTTCAAGAATTAATCTCTTTTTAACTTTTTATATGCACTCAATTTATTTCAAATATTTTTATGATAAATGTAGTTTTCATTTTGAGAATCAAATATTCTGAAATAGTTCAGGAAATTTATGTGTTTAGTTTTTTTATATCAATTTTATTTTTTTCAATTACTAATATTTATGGTCGTTCAAATGGTTCATGTATAAAGAAAATCGAAGTGTTTCTTTTTGTTATTTTTTTATTCGTTTTATAAATATGAATTTTGTTATAGCTATGCTTAAATTTTTTAAACCACATGTGAATTCAACATATTTACGTTAACAATTATTCTAGTCTATCCATAGTGTATGTATTATAGTATTTTATTATTTTCAAGATGAAAGGTTATCCTTTTATATAATTCCTTAAAGTTCCATGTTAAATTTTAGATATATAAATTTCTTTGGTTCATGAGACTTATTTTTCATAAAAATTATTTTGAATAATTAAAGAACGTCAGTATGGACTCTTATAAATACGAGCGTTGTAGTTTTATTTTCAAAATAATAATATTTTGATATTTTTTTTTGAATTTACATGTATATATATATATTTATATATTTATGTATATGTCTTTTCATGTTTTAAATCACAATTGGTCACGGTTATATCTTTAAGAATATTAAATTAATGTTGCTTGAATTTTAAATTAATCCCTAATATTGCAAGTGAGGTTATTGAGTTAATGTTTTTCAAAACAAGTGGATGTATGAAAATACTAAACATAGACACACACACACACACACACAGATATATATATCATATTATTTTAAAGTGTTTAAATTAATAAATGTATACCTACACACACACATATGTATACATATATATACATATGACATTTTATATGAATAAATGCGTTTTTTTCATTTTATGTAAATGTGTTATCCTTATTTTTAATATATATATATATATATATGCATAAGTATGAAATCACATTTTATTCAATGGCTAGTGGTTATGTAAAAAAATGTATATACATGTTTAATTTTATGAAAAACTATTACATACATGCATAAGAAAGTATTATTATGTATGTTAATGAGAGACTACATCTATCAGGATACATGTATAAACAAGTGGTCCCATTTATGAAATGTTTTTCAAAGATCATGATTTTAAAGAAATGTAATGGTTCTCATAATGAATAAAATATGTATGTTATAATTTCAAAATTCACAATTGGATGTATGAGAAGGAAATTTTTATGAAGGATGCACCCTGATAACACTCCAATGCATTATGTAATGTGTTAATTTAATGAGATGTCATGTATGGTGTGCAAGAGGTCTATCCCAAGCACATCACGGTGGACAAGAGGTTTATCCCAAACACATCATAGTTCAAAGGAGGTTTATCTCAATCACATTATGCGATCATAGAGTGGACCTAATCCATCATGGGAATATGTTCACCATGTCTCGAGAGTGAACTGAGAATCCATTCTATGATTTAAGGATCCTTTGATAATTAATCATGAAAGTTTATATGTTTTCAAGTGAAATATTTATTATATATATAATGGATAATTTTTTCTGGGTCGTCATAGTTGGTATCAGTGGAAAGGTTTATATAACTTTAGAGGTCAGAATATGGAGAAAACCTTTAAACCTTTAGAGGTATTTGGTTAATTTTCTATGGTTTTACTTTAAGGAAAGATATTGATATCCTAGATTTCCTAATTATGAATAATGAAATTCAGAATTTTCATTAGTGTAGTGATTGAATTGAATGGGCACAATTGTTTTAAGGGGGTAGAATGTAACGACCCGAATTCTAGTAAATATAATATTTTCAATTTTATATTAATATGAAATAACTAATTTTTTATGGATAAATATTAGTTTAAATAGTAAGAGAATTAATATATATATATATATTACTATGGTAATATATTTTTATGTGTATAAATATAAACAATAATAATAAAAATTTATTTAAACACATATATGTATATTTTTAAACTCATTGAATATTTAATTTAAATCTAAAGATTTATGTTGATTGTATTAAATGATGCTATTAGTTATATTTTTCATAAAAATTCTATATAATTTCATTCATATAAAATGTAAATTTAAAATTTTTAAATTTATTGTTTTAATTAAAAGCTTCTAATTTGTTTTGATACTAAATGTTTTTCTGATTTTCAATAAAAAAATACACATTCAAGTTTATATAAAGAATAATTTCTTCTTTATTAATTATAAAATTGTTGTGAATTAATTATGTTGAAATATATATAATTTATGAAAACTTTAATTGTATTTATGTTTTATATAATATGTGATATATATTTATATGAAACTACATTGTTAATTTAATTTTATTTTTATAAATTCTCATAATAAAAGAAATAATTACATTACAAATATTATAATTCTGAATAAATAACAAAAATAATATGTCTAATTATACTTGTAAGTAGTCAATTATGTGTTTAAGTAATTAGTATACTTATATATATTATTATAAACAATAATGGATATATATATATATATATGAAATATTAATTATACGAATACAAAAATGTCAAAAGAGGATTTGGCTTTTTTGGGTCGATCGAAGCCGACACCCTATCTTCCTAACGGGCATCATCACATTCCTCCAAGTGACCTTGAACCCACAAATGATGCTAGAGAGACACCTGTGCTCCTTTAATTTCCATCACAAATAATTTATGGGTGGTGAATCGGGTTGGTCGCTTGAAATTAAAGCTGACACACACCTCACATTCTTCCCCATATTGACAGCATTCGATGACCCTACAACTCACACTGGTGACTGTGATGACCTCACGTGTTTTCTTTCTTGTGGAATCATTCTCATGTGAATCCTTTTTAGAAAAGGTGATTCATATTTCTTGGATGAAGATGACTCATGGGTATTTGGGGGCTGCTTCCATTATGCGATTTAGGGTATTAGGTTTCCACATTTTCATATTTAGTTAAATTTAGGGTAATTTTATTAGATCTTACAGCTCACAATTCTTTTTCTTATGTGTGTTTTCCTCTGTCTATTTTGGATGAGGGGTATATAAATGTGTGGAATGAGAAATGGGGTTGAAGGATGGTTCTATAGGTCTCTTTGTAGTAGGTCCCTTTGTGTTTCCCCTCCGTTTTGAAGGAATGTACTATGTAGTATAATCCTAGTTTTGAGTTAGTGGACTTGATACCATTTAGACGAAATCATCCACAAGAAGGTAAGGGGATGCTGTTGTATTTATAAAATTATTCATTTTCTTTCGAATTGTTTTCATGTTTATGAGTAAAATTTAAACCACCCTGTTGTGCAATTCATTTCCCTTTTTCAAGGCAGTGTTAAAATATCATAAAAAAAGTAATTTTATTTTTATAAAGTTGTTCTTGTATTTTATAATTTTTCCAATTTATCATTTGTATTTAACCCTTTTATTTCAAATCAATTTCTCTACTGCGAAGCTTGTACCGTAAATGATTTTATGTGCAATACAAGTATTTAATACCGATTCATTTTATTATCTTTGAGGTATTTAACACTTGATTATTCAAATAAATTTCTTATGATAGTAATAAAAACTATGCATTTTTTGTGCTTTCGTCTCTTTCGAGCTTTTACAATGAAGTCAATTTATTTAAAATATATTAACAATAAAAAGTGTTTATTTTGTGAAAATATATGCTTAAATGGTTCGATCAATTTATACATTTTAGTTATTTTATATCAATTTCATTTTATCCAATTACTAATATTTATGGTATTTCTAATAGTTCATATATAAATTAAATTAAAGTGTTTATTTTTGTTATTTTAAGTTATTTTTATAGAAATAGGAATTTTGTTATTGCTATTCTTGAAATTTTTAAACCGTATGAAAATTTGAAATCTTTATATTCAAACTTATTCTAATCTATCAGTGGTGTACTTATAATAATAATATTATTTTTTTCAATATGGAAAGGTGATCCTTTTATATTTTACCTTAAAGTTCCATGTTAAGTTTTAGATATATAAATTGTTTTGGTTCCTGAAGAATATTTTTTCTTAAAAACTATTTCAAATAATTATATAACTTTAATTGGACTCTTAAAAATATGAGCATTGATTTTAGATTTTTAAAATAATATTATTTTGATATTAATGATTTGAATGTACATATATATATTTAAATATTTATGTATATATCATGGAATGTTTTAAATGAAAATAGGTTGCGGATCTATCTTTAAGAAAATTAAATTAATGTTTCTTGAATTCTAAATTAATCCCTAAGATTACAAGTGAGGTTACCGAGTTAATGTTTATAAAAACAAGTGGATGTATGAAAATAATAAACACACATATATATACTTATATATATATATATATCATTTTATGTGAAATAATTTTAATTAATACATGTATACGTACACACACACATAAATATATATAGACACACACACATGTATATGTATATATATTACTTTTTATATGAATAAATGTGCTTATGTCACTTTATGTAAAATTGATGTCATTATTTTTAATCGATATATATATATATATATATGTATAAGTATACAATAACATTTTATTCAAACACTAGTGTTTATGTAAATAAATTTATATACATGTATCTTTTATGAAAATCAATAACATACATGCACATGAAATTATAATTATTTATATTAATGAGAAACTAATTTTATTAGTATACATGTATATACAAGTGGGTCTTTTTATGAAATGATTTTGAAAGATCATGGTTTTAAAGAAATATAATATTCCTTATAATGAAAAAAATATGTAAGTTATAATTCCAAAAGTCACATTTGGATGTATGAGAATGAAATTATTATGAAGGGTGCACCCTCATAGTGCTCCAATGAATTGGGTAATGTGTTAATATCATGATATGTCATGTATGGTGCACAAGAGGTTTATCCCAAGTACATCACAGATCCCAAGTGGTTTATCCCAATAACATCATTGTGGAAGGGAGGTTTATCCCACACACATTATGAGATTAGGGAGTGAACCTAATCCCTCACAAGACTATGTCCACAATGTCTTAGGAGTGAACTAAGAATCCAAGCTATGATCCATGGTTACTTTGAGAATTAAACATGAACATTTATAAATTTCCAATTGAAATCATTATTATATTAGGAATGTATGAAGTGAATCATAAATATTTTGTTGAAATAAATTTAGTTAAATTTTTTATTTTGAATAGTTTTCATGACTTCATCAACTTTTCCTATCAATATTTATTGCAGGTTTAACTCTTTTAAATTTGACTACGAAACTCTATTTGGTTGTTTATGTCTTTTTTAAAACCCCTTTCTGAGGTTTTTTCGCTCAACCTATGTTTCAAAAATCTCATTTCACAGGGCTTAAGGACATGTATATGTGATAGTGGCTGAGGTCTCCCTAAGATTTTTATCCTTTGTAATGAATATTTTTTAGTATTTTCCTCTATAGGTTATGTTATGAGGATTCTCCAATGTATCCAAAATCTCAAAACTCAAAACCTTTTGGATCTTGTATTGTGTAAATAATAAAACGACTATATATATAAATATATATAATGAACCATGTTTTCTAGGTCATCACAATTGTCATGTGGATCTACCATAGTTAGAAAACAATAACAAAAATAATAATGGAAATTTTATTAATTAGTGGAATGTACAAAACCATTTTGAAGGAAGAAATTTTTTTGGTGATTTTTTGGTGTTTTGGAATGCCTTAGAAATGTATTTATAAGGATTTTTAGACCGTTGTAAAAAAATTTACTTTGTAATTTTTAGTGACCACTGATGTTTTTGATAACCTATGGGTTTTATTTTTATTTTACCAATGGATGTTTTAAAATTTTAAAATGAATTTCGAAAAATATTTTTCAGTAATAAAAAAATTACTTGAAATTATAATATTTAATTAAGATTTTATTGTTTGATATTATTATATTAGTATTTGATAAAATTAATTTTATATTTTAAAATAACAAAAATAGAATGAAAACTTTAAATTTTGTAATTAATCTACAAAAATAACAAAAAATGAATGAATTCAACAATATACTTTGGTTATGTTTAACAAGTTTGTTTTGGAAAAAAATTATAGAATCACACCCACTAACATGGGTATCCCACACCACTACTTAAGTCTGCAGGTGAAGCCCTGGTTTAATGCATATACCTGAAAGGCATATCTCGGAGAAACTAGGCTCATGAAATAGGTCAGAACCACATGTATATGGACTCAAAAGATAGGCTTGTGTATGGCTCGGTCTTCGAATATGTGGGCCATGGCCTGAGGTGGGATCCCGTGTATAAGGATGCATGTGTGTGAGATTGTGTTTTCAGATCAAGGCAGTTGCATCTATCCATATAAGGGAGACATTGAAACCAATCAGTTGCTATGTGGGACACATTTTTAAATGAATGATCTAATATGATCCATCCATTTTGTTCTAAGTTAACCCCGACTATCTAGTCCCTATCCCCAATCACTCTCCCCTTATTTTTCCTGACTGGGCTTCCTCATTAAAATACTAGGGTATTATCTCATCCCTTTGATTGAACTAGGATGATCGGATCCATCCACTTCCCTTCCTCATCTTCTTCCATGTATAACCCTATCATGGCCTATGAATAGATCTACAATGCCATCTACTTTCCTTCTCCTCCGTTAAAGTCTCTTTCACCCATTCCCATCTTAATTCCTCTTCTTCCAAAAATTACACAAATGGTTTTAATTTAAACCCTAAACTTATCCCCAAGTCTTAGCTTCCCTTGTATGTTTCATAGATATATATATATATATATATATATATATCTTTTTTTGTGCGTATAACATTATTTTGTTGACTTATTTATGGATTGGACAATTTATCACCATTTTTTAATATTTTTGGAGTCAATTTTTGAATATCTTTTCAAATTTTATCTCCAATGACATTAAATAACACATATATATATATGTGTGTCTGTGTGTGTGTGTGTGTGTGTTTGTGTGTTTGTGTGTGTGTGTGTATATATTTATATATACATATTTAATATGAAACATGAACAACAAATATTATTTCCAATTTTATAATGTTTCCATTAGATATTGATTGAATAAGATATGTTATCCTATGTTATAACCCTCATATGAACCCTTTGAAACACCCAACCTATCTCTCCCAAAATCCTTATACATTTTTCTTTATTCCAATTTTGTTCTCAAAACCCTCGGTCTTATACTTCCTTTTTTCTAAAATCCAACACCATCAACTAATATATAAAGGATCATTTTTGTTTTACAGAAAATACATTCTTTCAAATTTTATAATGATTTTTTGTGTCTATTTTAAAAAGTTATATGTATATATGATTATATTTATTGATACCTTAATATTTTCCAAAATTAAAATATAAGTGTTTTGATTTATTTTTTTTCTAAATCTAATGATTTGTATGGGTTTAGATTTTATTATTAATCAGATTTTTATTTTTAAAAAGATATATATATATATATTCATTGATATATATCTATATATCTTTCGGTTTATAAAAATTTATTAGTTATATTTTTTTTAAATTTATCTCTAAGACTAGTGTTTTTATGGGGGTTGTTTTTTTTGAAAGGGATTGATTATGTTTTCGAATCATCATTATACATATAAAATATAATGATTTATATTTTTTATACATATATACATGTATATAAATTTATTTATAAAAAGTGGTTGATGCTTGTTTCCATATCTTTATAAAATGGAGAGAACTCAAGTTCTCAATATATTATTTTAGGGTTTATATTTATGTGTTAAATGATAAAAATTATCATTTTATGCACTAATCATAAACAAGTTATTATTTAATTTTTAAAATTTTGTCTTCACCCCATGCTTTTTCATGAATAATTAGGCATTGCTAGCTTATATGTGGAATTCCATTAATTTTTAATCAATAGATCTAATATTTTATTATACATTTTATTTATTACTTTTATATATGTATATCAATTTTTGATCATAGTATTGAAATTATAGAGCATGGCATTCTCCTAAAAATTGTTCTAGAAACTCTCAAGAGTATTTTTATGACATGTTATCAAAAATTTATTTATTTTAATGAAAATAATTTTATATATAATTTTTTGAAATATTTTGGGTTTGGATTGAGAAAGGCAGGTCCATTAAAAGTGTTTTTCAAAAAATGGCACATGTATAATGAATTTAATGTTATGGGGAGTGAAACCATATATCTTATGGGGACTTTTCTTTATATGAGTTATGAATAGTAGCCTTATGTTTTCAATATGGTCTATAAAGTATCAAAAATGACCCACAAATAATTATTATTTTGAATGGAGTAATCCCAATGATCTATTCAATTATAATTATTTTGAGTAAATAATATTTTCCTAATTTTTTTAATTAGTATACATACGTTATGAAAACCTATTTCAAGTATGTATTTTTGTTTCAAGGAATTATTTTAAAATAATGTACTAACTTTTTTAAAACCTCTTACTAGGCATATTGAATGCTCACCCAACATTTTAAATTCATTTTTGTACATGTTTAGTATAATTAGTTGTGATTTATTTTTGTATGAGGAGACAGTGCACTGAAGAATTTTTAGTTCATTAAATTTTATATTGTATAGTGTAGTTGAAATGTAATATTTGTATCCAATTATACAGAACCTAAACCAGAAAAGGTTCTCGATTGTGTAATATGTTGTGTAATTGTTTAGTTAATATTCTAAAAATAATTTTCACAACATGTTTTAGCACCAAATCTAGAAGTGAGGGTTCTGGTCATTACCATGGGTATCAGATGTTTGGTCTTGATAATTTTATAAAATTAGAATGAAATTAATATTTTTAACATTCCTTCTTTGAAAACATCCTTTCTCTATTATTTTCATATGGAAGGAAGAAGATCACAGAAAAAATATTTTGTCGCATTCTAATGAATTTCTTGAAAATATAAATTTATAGTCATGTTTGGATGATTATTAACCCTTTTCAAACCATCAGTTTTCTTCTAAAGGACTTTACCAAATATCAAATACTCATGATAAAATACAATTAGTTTGAGGATCAGGTTTTGTTTATTATGTCATCGTACAACAACAACTTCTATTCCATGAACGAAAATGAAAGCATTTTGACGGTATTTTCAAAATTTTCACTCTATTTGAACAATTTCAATCCTTTTTATACTACCCAGAAGATTGAAGACTGGGTGACCTATGCACAACCTATCTATGTCAATTTTCTTGTTTCATTTTATATGGTAGTCTCAAAGACTTTTAGGATTTAGAGGACGAGTCATCTAGGTTGATTTATAGAAATCAATTCCACCCTAAGATCACTAATGTTTATACCCCTAAAATATATTTATCAAGAACCTAAAATTGTTTACCTGAGTCTTACTATAATTTATAGAGTTGTTTTTGGGTGAAAGAAGCCTGAGAAATTGAAATTACTCTGATGATCAGTTTAACTGGAAGAAACCCACCATTTTTTCAAGAATCAACAACACTACAGATTCTGGTGAAGGTATGAACTCAATTTTTTAATTTTGATTATTGATAATAATTTTTTTTGTAGGAATATCAAGATTGACACCCAAAGGTATAATCATTTGGAAAGTTCTGTACAAATGAATTGCGAGTGTGAAATTCGGTATAAGGGGGGAGAATAAAATGCCTTGAACCCATATTGTAATAGTGATATTAATATCATTATTATTTTTATTAGTTATTATTATTGTATTATACAAAAAAATGTTTTTAATTTGGAATAATTCAAGAAACAAGAACACTAAAGAGGCATTTTTATTTAAAAACACTAATAAATTACATCATTACAATGATAAAGGCTTCAAAAACTTTGGGAAACTCATTGAATGCCCGAGAAACACCCCCACTATACATCCCATCAGCACAATAAGACCGATTGTTTAGAATTCATCCCCTGGATCTACCATAGTTAGAAAAATAATAGCAAGAAGAATAATGGAAATACTAAGAATTATGGGAATGTATAAATCCATTTTGCAGCAAGAAATGAACAATGGAAATTTCTGTTGTGTTTTGGAATACCTTAGATAGGTGTTTATAATGTATTTATGTCTGTTGTAAAAAATAACCGTCAGATGTTTTAGTAAGTGTTAATGTTTTTGATAACCATTGGGTTTTATTTTAATTTTGTCGTTGGATGTTCTAAATTTTTAAAATTAATATAATATAATATTTCCCAGTAATAAACTTAATGACATGAAATGATAATGATTAAATAATATTTTAAAGACCGAAATTATAACCATAAGATTTCATAAAAATAATTTTATATATACAAATAAGAATAAAATAATTAACTTTTTAAATTATGTAATCACCCTACATAAAGTTCTGAAAATATGAATTATTTCTATATTATACTTTGGTTATGTTTAACAGGGTTATTTTTACATAAAAAATTTGAAGAAGCACACCCACCAACATGGGTAGACTGTAACACTACTTACATGGGTAGACCAATCCCCAGTTGAATGGATGTACGTCAAGGGAAAATCTTGTGCAAAATAAGCTTTAGAAATAGGTAAATCCCACATGTATGAGGCCTCCAAAGATTGGCCGATGTATGGTTCAGTTCGATCATAGGAGGGCCGAGGCCCAGCATGGGATCCTATGTATAAGGATCCGTCGGTGTCTGCTTCTATTTTCATAGAATGGAATCCACATACAACATTATAAGGTTGTCCTTGAAATCAATCGGTTTCAATGTGGGATGTGTTTTTAAACATGATATCTAATCTAAGCCCTCTATTTCAGACTTAGAAAATCTTGGCTGTCCACTCCCTATCCCTGATCGATCTCCCCTTATCTTTACTAATTGGGGCTCCAATTTAAAATACTTGGGTTTTATCCCAACCCTTCGATATATATAGGATGATTTAATACATATAATTACCTTCCCCATATTATTCCCTGTAGAACCCTCTTGCACTACACCAGTATATCTACACTATCAGCCCCATTTCTTCTCCTCCATTGAAGTCTCTTTCAACCATTCCCATCCTGGTTCCTCTTCTTCCAAAAATGACTCAAATGGTTTTAATTTAAACCAAAACATTATCCCCAAGTATCTTCTTCCCCAACATGTTTTGAATATATATATATATATATATGTTTCTATGACATTATTTTGTTGATTTTTTATGAATTTCACAATTTATCATAGTTTTTTAAGATTTGTGGAGTCAATTTTCCAATATCTTTTAAAATTTTATATCCAATGGAATGAATATAATATTATATATATAAACACAGATTTTATAAGAATCAATAAATCTAAATTTGATTTCAATTTTATATCGTTTCCATCTGTGACTGATTGAATATGATATTTTTTCAATGTTATAACCCTCATATGCCCACTTTGAAACACCCAACTATTCTCTCCCAATCTCCTTCTCTAAAATTTTATACCAATTCCCTTTTACAAAACCATTATTCATCTTCTTTCTTTTTTCCAGTATCAAACACCATCAACTTACAGGAAAGGGATTTTTTTTTTCAATCTACATATTCTTCCAAATTTAATAGTCAGTTTTATTTTATGTCTATTTTACTATGTACTATGTATATATGATTATAGAAATTGATACCCAATAATTTTCAAAAATTAAAAGAGAAGGGCTTTGATTTAATTTTTTTCTAATGCCTATGCTTTGTAATGGTTTTAATTTTATTATTGATCAATTTATGTTATAAAAAAATACACACACACACACATATATGTATATATATATATGGATTGATATCGATCTATATAACTTTATGTTTCTGAGAATTTATAAGATAATGGTTTTGTATTTAAATTTTATTTCTAATCCTATATTTTTTAATGTTATTGTTTATTTTTATCCAATGGATTGATTAAGTTTTTTAATAATAATTCTATGTATATAATATAAGTATTTAAATTTATGTATATATGTACATTTATATACATTTATTAATAAAAAGGGGTTAATCACTAATTTCCAAATATATATACATTGGTTTGAACTCATGTTCTCAATCAATAATTTTGTGGGTTATATTTACGTGTTAAATGATAATAGTCATAATTTTATGTGGTAATCATAAAAAAGTTATTATTTAATCTGTGAAATTATATTTGGACCCCATAGTATGTAATGAATAATTAGATATACCCATTATCTAACATATAAATGGAATTACATGCATTTTTAATCAAGTGTGTACATTTATTATTATTCATTTTATTTATAACATTTAAATTTTTATAGAAATTTTTGAGCTATGTAAATGAATATTTGTGCATGGGATTCTCCTACTAGTTTTTAAAACTCTCAAAAATATGTTTATGACATTTTATCATAAAGGTTATTTTATTTTAAAGAAAATAATTTTATTTATATATTTTTGAAATATTTTGGGTTAGGATTGGGAAAGGAAGGTCCATTAAAAGTGTTTTAAAAATTTGGCCCCAGTTTAATGAATGACATGTTAGGTGGAGAGAACCCATAAATATTACAGGGACTTTGTTACTTATGAGTTATGACTAAAGAACTTATGTTTTCAAGATTGTATTCCAAGTATCAAAAAATATACCACTAAAAATTATTATTTTAAATGGAGGAATCCTAATGGTATTTTCAATTATAACTATTTTGAGAAAATAATGGTTTCTTAATTTACTTATTCAGTATAGAGATGTTACGAAAAACTATTTTTCAAGTATGTACACTTGTTTAAAGGATTTTTTAAAAGACATTATTAAAATTTTCAAAAGTCTTTATTGGGCATATTAAATCCCCAACAAGTATTTTAAATTCATTTTTTATAGGTATAGTAGAATTTTCTGTGATTTATTTTTCTATGATGAGGCAGTGCATTGAAGAATTTTTAGTTCATTAAATTTTATTTATTACAGTTTTTGTGAAATGTAATATTTGTATCAAATTATAGGGAACCCCGACTAAAAATTTCCTCAATTGTTTAATGTGTTGTGTACATATTCTGTTTCTTTTATAAAAACAACTACACAACATGTATAGACACTGAATTCGAAAGAGCGATTTTGGGTCATTAATGTTGGAATCAGTGGCACATTATTTAAAATTTTGGAAAATTAGAACGAAATTAAGCGTTTTAATTTTTCTCCTCAGAAAATTTTATTTTATTTAATATTTTCAGATGAAAGGAAGAAGATCACAAACAACTCCTTTTCTCCTTCCAGTTAAATTTCACGAAAATTAATTTCAAAGTCATGTTTGGATGATTATGAACCCTTTTCAAACCTTAGTTTATCTTGTAGAGAAATCTACCAAATATCAAATACTCTTGATATACTCCAATTCATTCAAGGATCAGGTTTTGTTTATTATGATATTGTGCAGGCACAACTTACATTCTATGCGTGAAAATGAAAATATTTTGAAGATATTTTCAAATGTTTCACTCTATCTGAGGAAATTAAATCCAAAGTAGACTTTTTAAAAGATGTAATAGTGGGTGACCTTCACATAGCTTCTCTTTGTCATTTTTTTAGTTTATATGGTAGAATTAAAGACATTGAGGCAATAGAAGATGAGTCAATTTGGTTATATTATAGAAATCATTCCCACACAGACATCACTAATATTTAAAACCCTCATGCCTCTATCTCAAGAACCTACCATTTTTACATCAGTTTGAACCTAGTTACTCATGTTGTGTTTGGTTGAAATAAGTTGTGGAACATGAAACTGCTATGAGGATCGGTTTAATTGGAAGAAGACCACTTTTTCTTGAGAATTGAAAACACTAGAAATTTTGAGAAAGGTATGAATTATATGTTTTAGTTTTCATTATTGATAATAATTAAATTATTTATGTATGAACTTTAATATTGAAATCCAATGGAATAAGCATGTAGAAATGTGTGTAAAACTAAATTTTGAGGGAGAAATTCTATTAAAGGGGGAGAATATAATGCCCTAAACCCATATTGTAATAGTGTTATTAATATCATTGTTATTTTTTATTTTTTGTTTTTAGTTATGTATTAAAATAATTCTATTTAATTCATATGAATTTAAGAAATAAGAGCGCACAAGAAAAAGTTTCTTTATAAAACACTAATACATTACAATATTTCAAGGATAAAGTCTTCAAATACTCCATAAAACTCATTACAATCCCCAACAACACCACATAGATGCCTCCAATATGCACAATAAGACCAATTGTGTATCCTTCATTCCTTCAATGTACTATAGTTAGAAAAATAATGGCATGATGAATAATGAAAATACAAAGAACAAGAGGGATGCACACGACCAATTTGAAGCATGAAATGAACTCTGGTATTTTTTGTTTTTATTGGAATTCATTATACATGTATTTACAATGTTTTTATGACCTTTGTAAATAAATTAATTTGGAATTTTTAGTGAAAGTTTATGTTTATGATAAGCATTGGGTTTTCTTTTAATTATACTTGTGGATGTTTTAAAATTTTAAAATGAATTTAAAATAATATTTTCCAACAATAAAAGTAATTACATGAAATAATAATGTTTTATTAAGACATTAAAGTTTGATATTATAACCATAGGATTTGGAAAAAATAATTTTATATTTCAGAAAAAGAATACAAAAAATAACATTTTAAATTATGTAATTAATCTACATAAATGAAAAAAAGAAATGATTTCTACATTCTTATTTTGTTATTTTTAACAAGTTTGTTTTTACAAAAACAATTCGATAAACACACCCACCAACATGTGAATATTTCACCGATTCTTAGGCACCCATGGAAAAAATTGGTTGAATGGATGTACCTCAAGGGAACTTCTTGTGCAAACTGAGCTCAATAAATAGTTCAGGACCTCTTATATATGTCCTCAAAATATCGACCCGTGTATGGTTCAATCCTAGGATAAGTGGGAAAAGGCCCAGGGAGGGATACCATGTATAAGGATAACTGTGTATGTGATTGTATTTTTGGAGTAAGGTAGCTATCCCAACCTTATAAGGAGTCCACTAAAACCAACCAGTATCGATGTGGGGAACCATTTTAAATGTGAGATCTCATCTGAGCCATCCATTTCAAAATGAGCTAATCCCAACGGTCCACTCCCTGTCCCCAATCAGTCTCCAATTCATTTTCCCAAACATGCCTCCTCTTCAAAATGATAGTGTTTTATCCCATACCTTCAATCGAACTAGGATGATCCAAGTCATACAATTACATTCCCCATCTTCCTCCCTGTAGAACCCTTTCACACCGCATTAGTAGATCTACAATGAAAAACCCTTTACTTCTCCCCTATCGAAGTCTCTTCCAACCGTTCCCATCATGGTTCCTCTTCTTCCAAAAAATGACACAAATATTTTTAATTTAAATCTAAATGTTAACCCCAAATATTAGCTTCCCTTATAGGTTTAAATTATATATATATATATATATGACTTACTTTTCTGGATTTATTTATGAATTGCACAACTTATCACCATTGTTTAAGCTTTATGGAGTCAATTATTAGATCTATTTTCAAATTTTTGATCTAATGACATGAAGTATAATATATATATATATATATATATATATTAGAAGATATAAGACAACCAAATTGGATTTCCCATTTTACACAGTTTCCATCTGTGATTGATTAAATAGGATATGTTATCCTATGTTATAATCCTCGTATACTCATTTTGAAACACCTGATTCATCTCTCCCAAGTTCTTTCTCAAATTTTGTTTGTGCCGATTTCCTTTCTCAAAACCCTTCTGCTTCTTCTTCCTTTTGTCCAAAATCCAACACCATCAACTTACAGGTAAGGGATTATTTTTGTTTTAAAATCTATATATTCTTCAAAATTCTATCGTTAGTTTTATTTTGTGTCTATTTTACAATTATATATATATATATATTATTATATATATTGATACCCAACTATTTTCAGAAATTAAAAATGAATAGTTTTGATTTAATTTTTTTTCTAAAGACTATGTTTTGTAAGGGTTTTAATTTTATTATTGATCAGTTGTTCACAAATATATATATATATATATATATATTTATTTATAACTATCTTTATAAGTTCTTGTTTTTTATAATTTATATGATAAAGGTTTTTTTTTTCAATTTTAGCACTAATTCTATATTTTGTAAGGGGATTATTTTTTATTAAAGGGATTGATTATGTTTTTAATTCATCATTCAATGTATAAAATATTATGATTATAATTTATATTTATATATATATGTGTATAAAAATTTCTTTATAAAAAGGGGTTAACAACTTATTTTCCAATATATATACAAAGTATTGAACTAATGTTATAAATTAATCTTTTTATAGTTTGTATTTATGTGTTAAATTATATCAGTTACAATTTTATGTGATAATACTAAAACAAGTTATTATTTAATGTGTGAAATTGTATCTACATGCCCTAGTTTTCCATCTAGAATTAGGTATGCCCATTATCTAACTTATAAGTGGAATTGCATTCATTTTTAATCAAGTATGGACATATTTTATTATGGATTTTATTTATATCTTATAAATATTTATAGATATTTTTTTGAGCTTAATATTGAAATTTTTGAGCATGGGTTCCCCAAAAAATTGTTTTAGAAACTCTCAATAATACATTTATGACATGTCATCAAAAATGATGTCTTCCTTTGAATAAAATAATTTTATGTATGAATTTTTCATATGTTTTGGGTTAGGATTGATTAAGGCAGGTCCATTAATAAAATTTTAAAAAATTTGAACTAGTATAATAAATCTTATGTTATGGGGAGTGAACCCATAAATAATTAAGGAAATTTTTTCAATATGAGTTATGACTAGAGGACTTATGTTTTCAATATGGTCGGCCAAGTATAAAAAATCACCTTCCGAAAACTATTCCTTTAAATGGAGGAATCCCAATGATATTTTCAATTATAATTATTTTGTGAAAATAATGTTTTCCTAAATTATTTATTCTGTACATAGACATTATGAAATCCTTTTTTCAAGTATGTAGGCTTGTTTCAGGGATTTTTTTTAAAATAATTTAATAAAATTTTCAAATCCTATTACTGTGAATATCAAATTCTCACCCTATATTTTAAATACATTTTTTGTATAGGTTCAGTGGAATAATTTGTGAGGTATTTTTCTATTAAGAGGATGCACACATAAGACTTTTTAGTTCATTAATTTTTATTTATATTTTAGTTGAAACATAATATTTTATATATTTATCAATTACCAAGACTGTAGAAGGCCCTCAATTATGTAATGTATTTTGTAATTATTCAGTTCCTTTTATAAAAAAATTACACATCATGTTTTAGCAATGAATCCAGATGCGTGGGTTCAGATCATTACATAACTGAAACTATTATCGTTGGGAAATCACTAGTTGATAAGTATTAAAAAGAAGCGGTTTTAATAGATGTGTAAATATCCAATTAGATGCTTCTATATCCAAATAAATATAAAAATCAATATGATATGTGATATGGACAGAATCCCCTATTGAAATACTTTTGAGTATTTCGATGTAAATTATTCATTCTAAATTAGGATAAGAATATAAACTTCTATGTGCATGGATATGAAGGGTTATTTACTAGATACATATTAATGAATAAGGACTAAAAATTATTTAATAAACATCATGAAAAAATGGTTGAAATTTGTTATGTGAATGTGATTTAAAATGAGAGGATTTTGAATTATGTTGAGAATATTTCATCTTCAAAAGAGAATGTATTTCATAGAATTAGTACAAAATGTGATGTGGATTGCAATAGTGATGTGTCTAGATTATGGGGAGCCTAGAGGGATGAAACAAAATCAGATGAAAAATCATTTATATAAAGACTACATTAATAAAATCTTATATAAGTAAACGGTTCATTAGATTTAAAAGCACATAATAACAAATTGAGTGACCAGAAAACCCTAGTACAAGCACAAAATATGAAGGTGAATCCATAAAATTCATTACAATCACATGGATAAAGAAAATCATTAATGATGATAATCTTGATGAATTTTGTGTCAAATACATGAATGACGAACTTGATCAAATTGGGAAAAATCAAACTTGGGAAGTCATCTCAATGATAGAAAACAAACATGTTATTATAACCAAGTGGGTTTCCTAAAAATAATCAATGAAGATGTAATGGTGATAATGAAAAAGGATTATATCATTTGTTAGGGTTATTCTCAAATTGATGGTATTGATTTTGATGAATCATTTTCACTAGAGTCTCATATTGAAAACATTATATTATTTATTATATTGACTGTTAAATACGGTTTTAAAGTTTACCAAATAGATGTATAAACAACTTTCTGGAATGGATTACTTGAAGAGGATATATATATAAATCAACCTAGTGGGTTTTTGATTAATTATTATTAAATAAATATTTTCTAGTTTAGGAAACCTTTATGTGGGATAAAAAAATTCTCATGGGCATAATACTCAGTGCTCGATCAGTACCCATGGATGTTTGGTCATCATATATAAGAAGTTTATAACAACCTCTAAATCAATAAATATCATGTGAAGTATATGGTTTTACTTTTATATGTTGATGAAATCACCTTTGGAGGATCATATTAAATTCAATTCAAGTATCTTTTAGATTTTATGAGGCATGAATTTGAAATTTCATTAATTAGTGAATTATTAATCTTTCCTGGGTTTCAGGTGATTCAAAATATGGAAGTAAAATTTATCTCCCAAACAAAATATTCCAAGGAGGTGTTGTAATGATTTCAAATATAGTATTAAAAACCAATTTAAAATTTAGAGGAGAGTTAAATTAAATTGTCAAAATATGGTGTAGGTGAGAAAGTGGATTTGATAATCTCTTTTTAACTTTTCTATAGTATACTCTATTTGAAATCCACTATTATATACATTGAGCTTTCCACATGTCTAGATGTAATATTTAAGAGTTGAACCACGGAAAATCACATGAAATTTATGAGGAAAGTACTTCACTATATCAACCAATCAATAGATTGTGGGTTATATTATTACATAAACTCACACTGACATTTTTTGGGACATATAGATTCCAATTGGGGTGTTTTGATGAATGAATGAAAACCTACCAAAGGAGAAGTTTTTTATTGGAAGCTCTTTTATTTCATGGAAATGTGAGATTCATGATGGCATATTCTTAATCACCATTGAGTATGAATATATGAAAGACACCCTTTCATATACATAGTGATATGGATGCAATAACAACTTGAAGAAATTGGTATTGATGTGGTATATCCAATTAGAATTATGTGTGGAAACTCTAGTTTTATAAACATTAGAAAGGATCACATTAAACACTCACATATAAAGCACATTGAAATAAAGTAACATTTCATGAAGGAAATGGTACTACAAAATTCCATGAATATGGAATATGTTTCAAAAAAGAGATCTCAATATGGATATCATTGCAATTGTTTTTCTATAAATGGATTTAAAACATCATCAGTTGAATCTTGGAGTAAAATTAAATACATACTATTATATGAACATGAATATGGTACATGAACTCCCAATAGGAATTTATTTGAAGGAAATGTATTTATTTATTCCTTCAACTCTTGTTAAGTGTTTCTAACTATCTTTTTTGAATCTATATGTAATTGATATTCAGATTCATTGAAAATAAGAGAGATGTTATTCTTGAAAATGGGGAATAAAAAGGGAAAATAAAGATAGTTCATTGGTTTAAAATTTAGGGGTTTAAGTCAGGTGTTGAAGGTTTTCAATATAAAATTCATTGATGTGTTATTATATAGGAATTATTTTATTTAACTCTTATTTCTCACATCAAAAGCTATCTCCTATGAGTTTATTTTTTAAGATTGATGAATAATTGGTGCAGTATATCATGGGAAATTAGTAGGGATATCTTGTGAAATTTCATATGATACGTAATTATGTTGAATTAGTTATAATTTTAAACAAACCCAAAGTGAGAGATTGTTTGAAAAAAACTATTTAGTGAAACATCTGAGTTGATTTAATTGAAAAGATGAAGTAAGATTTCAATAATTCTTAGTGAATAGTTATGATTTCATAGTTTCTTTAAGGGTTTGGATGTTATTGAAGAAGAGTTTGTTTCGAAGACATAACCTATTCCACAGAACCTAAATCACAACATATGATGTATTTATTTTATAAGTATACATAACATTGAATTAGATATTACATAAATGATTTGATGAAGTGTATCTTAAATAGTTAACCATGTCCTATATACCTTTTCTTCCCTATAATTTTGTTTGAAATGATGAAAAAATATGGGCCAGACCACTCAATAAATGTTATTGAGACCCCTCTAGAAAGATTGGTGGCCAAGACTTGGAAGCATTTTTATAAGCTAGTTGGTAGGGGTGTTCATGTAAGAACACGTTCATATAAATAGTTCATGATGCAATTAAGGGTGTGAGAGCTCGTGCTTATCCTATAATGTGTGCAATGACATTAGATGTTGTAAACGATAACTAATACAAGTTAGACTTGATATAGTGGCCAAGGAAGATCCCAGAATATGTTGAACTATAATTAAAAAAGGAATTGTGATGTGGTATTTGGATTAGTTTGGCCACACTATAGTCTATTGAACAATGACATTAGTCCCTTTTAATGGAGTTTTAAGAGTCTTGGTGCCACTATAGAATTCAAGGTGTCCATGATGTGGAGATAATTTGATATCATAGACCATTAGTAGATGATATGTTGACACCAAAAGTATTTATTGCATCATCGTGGGAATATATTTAACATAATCAAGGACTTTTAGGATTTCCCATCATATAGGATCATACCACATCCTGATATTTTTCGAAATTTTATCCATTAAATGAAAGATAGATTTATTTCTTGGATCTCTAGGGTGTCTAACTCAGGTTCAGTGGTATATAAAGATCCCATTTAATAATAGAGGATAAATATTCCAATCCTTGAAAAAGTATATCCAATAAAAACTATTATATTGAAATGAAAAGAGAATGGGGTCTCTAAATTTTCTATAGGGTGGAGATAAAGAGTGTTCCATAAATAAATAGAACACAAATAGTGATCAAGGGATTCAAGGGTTAAAATATATGCTTCCATGATTCACCCTCCCCATCTCAGGGTAATTCCATTGATAATTTTCCAACACTGAATCCCTGAAATGTCCCCAAGTGGTGTCCCCTCACTGAAACAAAAAATGGTGAATCATGAAAGGACTATAGTTCACCCCTAGAGACAGAATGAATGAAATCCTTATCACATGATACTCGATCATCCAATAATTCCATTTGATCAAAATTCCCAAATAAATTGGTTGGATAACATACATTAAAAAACTACAAAAAATGGTGTGTGTTCATTTATATATGACATCAAATATACACTGCATGTGAAAGAACCATGGTTTGAGACTATTCCACCATATCCCAATCGAATATGTAATGGCCATGATCAATCCAAGGCGTGTTATATATATATATATATTTTATTTTATTTTTTTAAATTTTTTATAGATCATGTATGTGATGAGATGTTATTGGGGATTGTTGGGGAGAGTTTAGGAATAAAACATTTTACTACATGTCTACTAGATAGCAGATGGACCCTCCATGGAGTTGTGCATTCTTCATAGACCCACCGGCTAGCCAATTTAGTCCAACATCTAGCTAGTGGGATCCTGGGTAGGGTTTTAATTGAGGGATATTTTTTAATTCCTCTTAGACACTTATTTATTCTTCTACCCCTATCCCCTGAACATTTTCTTAATTTTCTAGTTGGAAGGGCCTATTGGAGAATGAATTGGATCGTACTAACTCATTGCTTTATAATTTTGATAATATTTAATTAAATTTGGTATATTTTGGTAATGCTAAATTTGTTCAATATTATAATAATTTTTTATCTTATTTACAATTTCTTGAAACCCTGACACTATGAATTTGGTACTTTTTTTAAGGATTTGGTGTGTCTGGATTATTGTTGGCCATGATTCTAGGTGGTTTTCTCTATCTATACCTATGTTAAAAAATCTGTTAATAGTTTCAAGTGTTTGTTTACAAATATTCATGAAATAACTTTTGTGTGAACATGTGGGTAGCCCATAAGTCATTTTAATAAGGTGTCAATGAGACAAATTTGTTATGTACAGTAATCGTATACCCTTTAGATAGGGTGTGTTGGGTAAATTCTTATTTGGAGTGGAAATTCCTTCTATTTGACACAGGGATTTTCATCATGATAATTTTGACCTCTGAGGTGTCGGTTGGGTTAGGTAGAGGGTGGTTCAACCTAAATATAATATGTATATGATTATTTTATATTTCCACTTTTTATATTGTTATATTGGTTACTAATGGTGTTATTTTTTTGTGCTTGGACTCCCAAAAACATTTGGGATTTTTTGTGTGATGTGATGGCCTATAAAGAACTATTTATATGGGATTGTGTGATATGTTGGTCCTATCAAGAAGCTTAAGAAAGGTTGTGGTGACATGGTTGAACTACCAAGAACATTCAATATGGGTAGGGTTATAGACGAGGTCATGACCTATGTGATAGGTGTGGGATGTGGGTTTATGTTACTATCAAGGTTTTAACTAACCTTCTTTATGGTATATAGATGACGCAGGTAGAGATAGGGTTCAAGGTAGCTTAGTTTGTTCTTTATGACCAGACCATATTATTGTTTATTGAAATATTTTTTTGTTATTGATACATCCCCCATCATGAACTTTTTGAACATACGTTGTGGTCATACTGGTGATGCCATTCTAAGATTAGTCTCACAACCTACATGGGAATCTCGACGAATTTGAATACTTTATGATGAGAGATACAAAGAAGTGAATGAGGCCTGCAATATATTTTTGATTAGGTGTTGGTGGTTGGGGATTGATTCAACATAGGGACATACTCTGGGAGTAGTGATTCCCCTTTTATTTCTTTATTTTTATTTCATTTGTATCTTGATCCACCACTTCATAGGATCCTTATTTACTTCTTTGTAAGAATGTATATATTTTATGAAGTACTTCAATTAGAAGATATATTGATTTCATTGCTTCAATTTAGTTATTTATAGCTTAGGAGGTTCTTTTTGTGGTATATTTTGTTGAATACTTACATTATCAATCATTGAAACTAGGGGAATAGTCTCTACACATTTAACCTACACCCTTATAGTTACTTGAAAACCTATTTCATAAAAGGAAGCATGCATGAGGTTATATACCACCTTGTCCCTATCCTAGTGATTTGGTAAGGGGTGGGGAAAATTGTATCATAGCTATTTGTCATACTTTTTTGGGATTGTTAAAAAGTATATTGGTTGGAAAGAAATTAGTTAAGGGAGATACCCTTTTCCTAGCCATCAATTTTTCAGTGGTCATCTGAGTTATTAAGGGATTCAGTTTGATTTTATTACTTGTGATGTTACACTTTTTCACTGTTTAGGGTATTTTTTTATATTATGGTTTATGATATTTTAATATTGGACCTGGAGAAAGAGTGAGTGGGTTTATCCTCAATGGTTTTACACAATTTAGTCAGCATGGCTATTCTAAAAACTCGACCAACCAAGGCCCACCTCTCTATAGGAAATCTAAGCCTTCACAAACCCATGATCACCTCTAATAGGCATGGGTCTAGAGACAAGAAATGAGAAGGAATATATAAAACTAGAGTCCTTAGACTAATGTACCTATATGCACATTCATAGGAATAATTAAAGATAGTAACATCTAGAGAAAACCATATATGTAATAAACATTAAGGAGTACAATAGCATACCATAGTTAAAACTACAATGGAAAAGAAATGGGAAAACCACATTCCTAACTAGAAACAAACTTGAAACATGATAATAACTATAATAAATAAAAAAAGAGGGATTAGATCCTGGTCTTCAAGTCCCAATCACCGTATGTCATTAATGCATCTGGATATCACTATGCTCTAGCAATGTCATCATCGATATTTATATCATCTACATATGACACGATATGCCTAGGCACGACCAATGAAGGGGTGAGTATACACATACCATGTAATATTCCCAAAAAACCACGAAGTGATAAATACAAAAATAGTAAAATTTCCTCTCTAACCATAACAAGATGGTAATGAAACCCGTTATATATATATATATATATTCATAGAAAGATAATAAATAGATAGAGAAAGGGTATCTAAACCTCATAGCCCAACTGAAGTTGATGTGTCTTCTTATGGATCCAAAATTCCATCATCAATTCCCAATATCAAAGAAAACCTCACCACAATTTTTGTTGAGGAGACCATTCCTCTCAATTGTTCTCCATAGTAAAGGGAGCCACATCTCTTTTGGAGGACCCACTTGCCCTAGAGATCAAATATGAGGGAGTACCACTTTATGGATTGGAGACCTATACCCAGTGTATAGAAGTATCAAATCAACATGTATAAAGTGTATGGGTGGCCTACGACCTAAGGGGATAGGGGAGTTCCAACATTGAAATATCTTCATTGATCTTACCTTGATCATTTTCATCACCATGTGTCACAAAAAGAAGCTTCATGATCCTAAAACTTCCCAATGTATATAATATTCCATAATGAAGGGCATCGATATATTTTATATGAAGAAAATTATAATATACTACTCATGGGTCAAATTTGAGTATTGAGGAAGGAGATATGAGAGGAAAAAGTTTTGTAAGGAATAAACAGAGTGTATAGGGCCCACATGTATGTGATCCCACCTCATAGCATAGCCATGTTATCATCTAGAAATGGATTGGGAATCCATGGAATACTATACAATATGTATATGTGGTACATAGAGTGTCTTTCCACCTGAGGACCTAGGTGTGTACTCTATGCACCCAACTCAAATTGCCAAGTAAAACCACACAATGTGTACTAGTAGTACAATGAATGTATGACCACATCAGGTCCAAGGAATGTACACCTGGAAAACGACTCAACAACCATGAAAGAACTCATGAATTTTCTATCATGTGAGATGGTGTGTCTGACAACATATGGTACTGGGCTTGTATAATTGGAACAAGACATGGCTACTTTCATAGGGTCACATGGCTTGTCTGCTCGACCACACGACATGTGATCCTTACCTAAACTGGATACCCTATACACTTTGAAAAATCAAAGAACACAACATGTATTATTCCACACTAAATTGTGTGTAGGCATATTTTTCATAGAATTATAGATCCTTCACATGAATATCTAGATCCCCCTTCACTGCTTTTTTCCTCTTTAATAAACCAACCAAAATTGATGGAGTTTTCTTTGGGCATCAAACCTGGGCCTACGGTGGCTGAAAATTGGAATCCATTTGTTCAAATGAATTCCACCACACATCCCATAGTTCCTCCCATCATCATCCATAATTTGAATCCCATATCAATGAGGAATCACCCTAAAATCATCTTGATTTATGAACAAAACACCATTTGGTTCATCATGAAAATAACCGCCATGAATGTGAGGGTTAGATGATGCTCAAAGCCTAACCGGAAATATCAAATCATGAACCCATGTTCCAATGGATAGTTATGTGAAGAACGAGTGGGGTAAAAGAATAATATCGAAGGTAAAACCATCATTGGAAAATAACTCTCACCCAATGATCATGTAATCATGATATCCAAGGTGATAGCCTGGAAACAAATGGATTTAATTATATTATCAAAATAAAAGATAATAGGGATCATGTAAAGTATAAAATAATCATAGATCAAGAAGTAGATAATTAAATCCATGATCACACATTTAATAAAATGGGTTGGAACCAAAATTTATGATTTATAACTCTGAAAGTATCAATAACTGGTGAAGAACACATTCACCAATAATGAAGAAGCCTCACTTTGTTTGTTTCCTATTTATTGACCTTGATTTGATCATTCTTCATCTTCTAATTTGATCCTCCAACTAAAAATGTTTTCACTCCTAAACTCTAATATCCTTGAGTTATGTATCTAACCCCAGAAAATATCTATAGCATCATATTTTTATAGAGGTTGAATGTTTAGGTCGTTTATTTAAAATAAATAAAATAAAATAAAATATTTATTTATATTAAACGGACCACTAATATCATTCATAAATTGGATGTTTAATACTGACTAGCCTTAGGTCGCACCAATGTTGAAACACATATCCTAGAATCTACCATGGTCTCAGATTTTCAATCTGAGGTCCCAAATAATTGTAAAATATTTAAACACAGAAATGATTCTTGCATGTGGAATAAAATATATTAATATTATTAATATATGAATTTTGGTGTTTTGATACACCCAAACACTACACCGACTACAAGGATAAAATTTGATATATACATAGATATATTGAAAGGAAAAATCTAATAAAACTAGATTCATTACATTCTCACATCCTTCAAGGATTTTATCACCTATAATCATATACTACACAAGTGGATGTGGGTAATGAGTACACATCTGATTATCTCACTCCCAAGATCATGCTCACAGGCTCTCGTGATTCAACATCACATGAATCTATGGAATAGTTCATCCACTAAGGATCCTCTCCTTCCCATCGACAATCACAACTGGTTCATCCATGATGGTCCCTCCATCCTTGATGTCTATCTTGAAAAGAATACTGCTCAAGGTCTGTGTACATATTTTCTACAATAGGATGTACCACCATAGGGGATGTGTGAAATTCCCTCATCACATCCTCATACAACAAGAATATAAATTCATAAATATCTAAGAATGGATTAAATGATCTCATCCTTCAAGAAAATCTATCTAGTGCCTCTCTTAAGGATATATGGTCATGTAGATCCTCACTGTCAATCTCTCCCAATCGAGCCTCTCTCACACTTTGAAGAAACTAAGGAGTAACTACCATTAATTAAATAAAAAATATACCCTTATCCTCCAATAGTTTCATCTAAAAACAAGGAAACCACTCATACATCACCTCCAACAGGAGAGAATGAGACTTCCTACTAAGTGATCGACCACCAAATTTTCATTCCCAGTAATATAGATTTCTCAATGTAATATTTTTGTAAATTCTCCAACTAATTCCTCTATCTCAAGTTAATATATCTTTTTTTGAAGGTATTACTAAGACAATAATGGTACTTATAAACCAAAAAATGAATTCCCAAAAGATAATACCTCCACATGTTTAGTGCGAAGACAACTGCTACTAACTCTAGGTCCTGAGTCATGCAGTTTTTCTCACGGGGTCTCAAATGCCTTAATCGATATTGGATAACTACCAAACTCTTCATCAATACACAGTTGATCCCAACTACATAGGAATTGAAAAACACCATATACTCCACACCCTCCTCTGGTAGTCTCAATATAGGATCACTGGTATGCCTGGGCCTCAACTCCTCAAATGATCTCTAACATTACTCAACCAAGATAAATGGATTCCCTTTATTGGTTAAGGATGTGAAAGGGGATACTAATTTGGGTAATTCTTTCATAAACCTCCTATGGTACCCCAAAAAGATAATAAAACTACGATATACTGAAATTATCTTTGGAAGTTTTTAAAAAAGCACCACATAAATCTTCAATGAGTCCATAAATAAATAATGATCATAAAAGACATGACCCAAAAAGAGAACTCCATGAATCCATAACTAGAACTTTGAGATATTACCATAATGATAGTGCTCCATGAGTATGTCTAGAACCATCATTAGTTGCCCTGTATAACCCTATTATGATGTCAAGTAAATGAATATTTAATAAATGAATACAATCAAAAATCAATCCATGTATGGTTGGAAGATCTAATTCATAAGAGGCATAAACATAGTGGGTGAATTTTTCACATCAAAAGGAATTTCTAGGAACTCATAGTGTCCATAAAAAAATTAGAATTTCATATTCAGAATATCAAACTTGAGAACAATCAATCAGTGGTATCTACCTGAGATTTATTGTTGAGAACCATCACTCACCTAATTTTTTTTGAAAGACTTCACCAATCATCTTCAAGGGGTACTTGTTCTCAATCATTTCATTCTTTAGGGGATTACAATCAATGAAAATCCTTGTGCTCCTATTTCTGATGCTTTCATTGGGGCGCACACATCGGTCTCTTTTGGGGGGGCGATGACGCTATGTATTTCCCCTCATTCCCACTTTCTAATGGAAGGCAAAATCTGCTCCTTATTTAGAGACGTATTCTCCTTGATTGAAATGGGTTGATGGGATTTCAGTTCTTCCTTTTGTAGATTCCTCCTCAGAACTTTTCAACTTGTACGGGTCTCCCTTATAGATTTAAGATGTTGTTCGTGAAACTATTCCTAGCGCCATATCTTCATGGACACTAGTTAATTACACTGCTTCTGTCAGGACATTCGAAGGGGTCCGGTTAGGTCAGCAACCTTCAGTCAGGGGATTAGTTACATTGGGAGAATCACTGGCATGTTTGGGTGCTGTGACACTGGCGCGTCTGTCCTCTCTCCCTTATTATAGGGCTTTAAGAAGGCGTGGAAGCCCGAGGCATCCCACATAGAACACGAGGAATCATATGACATGGGCATGTATCTGAAGTTTTCCTTAGCTTCCCATGTTTAACATAGGGTATTCCACAAGTTTAACGTCCAGTAGAGACCGATCATACTGATCCGAACATTGAGTAGAGTGGATCAGATGGGTTCAACCCCTGGAGGGAACAATGATGTTGGGGAAAGCATATGGTTGACATCTCGGTCATTGTTGAGGGGAATGGGGAATGATATGGCATGATTTCACTTGGATGTGTCGGCCTGGATATGAATCTGGATGGATGATCGGTGGATGAATGAAGTGAGGGGAGAATTAAATAGAACCATCGCAAGGGTGACAGTGAATTTGGACTTGATCCTTGAAGAGACTTCCTATGTATCCCAGTGACAGGGAATCAAAGTCCATGTAGTTCGGTGAACGTAGTTTATCTTGACAATGGCTTACCACTGGTTGGAGTTCCAATGACTTACTGCTGAAAGGGGAGACAATGGATTATCGCTGAATGAGGCTGACAACCTCTTTCCACTGAATAGAGTGACAATGGATTACCACTAAATGGAGTGAAAACGTATTTCCGTTGAAAGAGGATGACAACGGCTTACCGCTGAATGGAGTTACAATGGCTTTCTGCTGAATGGGGAAAAAGGTGGAATATAGTTTAACATCATACAGGACGGGGGTGGACCGACGTGAAGTGGTTGTGACCATTGGTTGTTGGGCTTGAAACATTGGCAGGCTTCCTACCTACCCAGCCTTAGCAAGGATAAAAGTCCACATACTTTGGGTATGGGACAGGAGTCGGTGGACCGACATAAATAAGGACCTGGGGTCCAGGTGTATGGTGGGCTTGAACCTCATTGAGGCATCCAACGTACCTTGCCTTGGAATAGATGAAAAACTACGTGGTTCATGGTAGAATTTGTGTGCAACAGTTTACCACTGATTGGGAAAACAATGACTTACCGCTGATTGGGGTCCACAGTTTAACGTCATGCATGATGGGGGCGAACCAACGCGAAGGTGGTCGGAGCGACCAAGTGTTGGTCTTGAACCTCATGGAGGCATCTTATGTACCCTACCTTGGTAAGGATCAAATTACACATTGTTCGGAAGGGAGAATTTTGGGATTACGCTCTGAGGTATCCCAAAGTGTTTTTGAACCGACGTGAAAATGGTCGGAACGACCGAGGTGTTGGGCTTGAACCCCGTGGATGCTTTCTACATACCATGCATTAACAAGGATAAAAGACCACATAGTTCAGATTATGGGGGCTTGGTGCACCGACGTAAAGATGGTCAAGACTGATGGATGGTGGTGGGCTTGAACCTCAGGGAGGCTTCCTACATACCATGGCATGGCAAGGATCAAAGAACACGTAGTTATGGTTGGCATTGGTGAACCAGCGTGAAGGAGGACCTATGGTCCAATGGGTGGTGGGATTGAACTTCCTGGAGGCTTCCTACGTACCCTACCTTAGCAAGGATCAAAGTCCACATAGTTCAGGATGGCATGGGTCTTACACTCTAGGCTGCCCATGGAGGATGTCATGGTGGGTGCTTACTCTAAGCCCATGTGAGTCATGATTTGTGTGAGAAACAAGATGTCGTAGATACCTGACGATCATGTCGTGAAAGGTGCGCCTGTGAGAGGTGGAGTGGGTATTACACGTGATCTCATCCCAAAGAGGAAATAGGGGCTTATGCGTGGTTAGAATCCCAAAGAGGAAACATGGGCTTACGTGTGGTTCACAACCTAAGATGTTGGGATTTACTCCAGGATGGAGGCCTGGTGGCAACAAAGCCCAGTGGGAGAGGGATTTGGCACCGAAGAAAGGAGGGGTCTGGCATCCATCCCCCCCCCCACCCTCTGGTCCTCGGGACCAAAAAATAAAGCAGGAGTCGAGATGCTGCCTCCTACAAGAAAATATAGGGGCATACACCAGGATGGTTTCCCTTTCCCTGCGTAGGATGCTTGTGGGGTTATTGTTTAACATTATGTGTTGAGGACGATGGTGCTTGGATGTTTAACGTCTTACATATCGGATGAGGTTGGTTCACTCCACACCCTGAGGACTTACATAACCGGTACCCTCTACACCTTGGTGAAAACAAGGGACATGCAACGCCGTGTCTAGGGGGTGTTATGGAGTGAACCATTGGGGGGTCCAAGTTAGCATGGCTATGCGAAGAAGTGATAGCTGTTAGCGTGCTTATGCGAAGAAGCATGAGGCAAATCAACGCCATGGGGAGTATCTTCCAAGGGACTTTGAAGTTACTTCGCACAAACCTAGAGGGTTGTACAAGAAAATATTTTATGGAAAAGCTATTTTGGACACGGGAGGCACCCAAAAAAGATGTCTGGAGGAGGGACATTACAAGCGCACAAGGAGGGATGTTTACGTGCAAAATGAATTATTGCACGAAAAGGGTCGGGCCGACGCAAAATTGAGTGGCATGTGCTAAAAAGGCTGGGCCGGTGTGAAAATGAGCTGCATGTGTCCAAAAGGCCGCGATGACATGCAAAATAAATTGAGCGCGCGAAAACGACTAGGGCGGTGTTCAAAAGGAATTGTGAGACAAATAATTGATTGCGCACAATTAGAAAGAATTGCATGCAGGGAAATGTGATCGATGGGATTTTGACAAGGATCAAGCTCGAGTGGTCTTGCGCAAAGGCGGACCCCCCGAGCGACCTAGCGTAAAAAATTAAGTACTTGAGATCCATATTTAGAGCGCACGAGAGGTGAATTTCACGTTAGAGAGATGGTTCAGATTCTTCAGCCCGGAAGTCGAAGGGGGTGACCTTGTATTTATAGGTGTGTGGATCTGCGTGAGAATCAGCCTACGTGAAATATGGCCCGCCGACATCGGTAGTGCGAAACTTCAACAGCGCGGGGTGATGTCACGTAACTTTTCATGCCCGTGTGGAAAACTGTCGTAAATCCTAGTGTTTTTCATGCGGGACTGATTTTTTTCGCGCACCACTGAATTTTTTTCACACGGCCCTTCTAGGACCCCCTAGAATGGATTGTTGGTTCGAAATATAGTTTCTATTTTTTCACGCCCAATCCTTCTCCAGCCCTTGAGAATTTTTCGGCATCTACAAATGCCCCCCTCAGAATCGGATCAGTGAGAGGCTGGAAAGGTCATATTCCAATGGAAACACTGAGATGCAAGACTCCATGGTGCCTACGTGCGCTCAAAACTGGAGGGGTGTGAAAAACCGATCTGAGTACGCAATCTGATTTTTGTGCACCCACAGAAACCCATCTCCTTGACTATAAAATACCCGCAGGTCCCTCATTCCATACGAAGTTTCTCACGTGATAAGACATGAGCTCTCGTGAACGAAACAATTCTCCCTCCCTGGGAAAAAATGATTCGATTGTGCGAAATTAACCAAGGTCAGCCTTTATTTTACTTGCAAACTTGGATTTTCCATGCCTGATTTTGATATTTTGCACTGGACTCTAATTTTTCCTGCCAGATTCTGATTTTTCACACCAACCTCTTAAGACCATGATGATAGTAGATGGCCGCCAATTGGGCTGACGTTGAGGGAGAAGCCATGTTTGCTGCTTGAAGGGATGTAATGGTTTCCAACCATAAGGTTTATGGCACCCGAAGGATCATATCTAGAAACAATACTATTTTCAACATGTTAAACGCCTCCTAGAAGGACTATGCACTATCTTCCAACCTGTCGATATGGGACTTTGGTATCTTGGAGGAGGTACCCATGCCAAGATTTGAAGTCGGCACACTGCAGTCATGGGTGACCCACGAGGATGACCTACCTCGCTATAATATCCCCTACAATGGCCATCCTGCTAGAGAAACCATACATATGGACGTTTACGTCCTGAATCCCAGGACTAGGACCATTTCAGGGAGTGACCCTATCACGGAGAATTCTCTGGCCATTTATGCAAGCACCTTCCGTCAAAGTGTTATTGGCGAGACCAAAGGCTGGCTATAGGATTTGGATCTGCGGTCTCGAGGTAATTTCAATAATGAATGGGCCTGGGCATATTGGGTTCACAAGACATGTGACCAGTTTGGGGTCGAACTGCGGCGCATCGGTTTGTTCGAGGCGGTGTGGACATCACAGTTTCATTTCTATCTCCAGCATGAGCTCGGGCCAGAACTGTTTACTCGATGGTCCCCCGATACCAATACCATCAATCTTCATCATGGGGAAGTTAGTATCAGCCTTTAGTACATTCATTTAATTGGAGGTAACCCTTTGGATGGGCACCAATATGATGAGTTCCTCCCGCCAAAGAACATCTGGGGAGACAGATCACGAACCCCTATGCTAACATGGTACCTGTTAGAGTAGGCTAAGGAGAGGCCGGAGGTCGAGGATTTTTTTAAGGACATAACTTACAAGAAATGGTTTAGGTTGTTCCTACACAGATATCCAGATGTCAATATGTCAGGGCGAGGGAGATGATGTCCGACCGCGATACAGAAGAGAAAAATCAGATCGTACTAGAGTATCCTTGAGGTGAGGGACAATCAGTCATGGGGCTTCAGCATAAATGACATCCGAGACCCGAACATTTGGTGCACTAGATTTCTGTCCACATTTCCTAGTGGATGGCTCTTTCTGTTGAGGGACACAAGGATGGTAGTTCTTCCAGTGACCCTGGCGATGGATGGCATCATGGACGCTAATCAATGGTTTAATTTGGGAGTCCTCATGTTGGCTCGTCTGTGTGCCATTTTGGGATGCATTTTGATTGGAGGGTCACCGTGGAGGATCTGTGGTCACTTCTAGATCTTATATGGCTGGGTCAGGGCTCATTGCAGCGGGTATACCTTTCCAAACATCATTCGTCCTCCAGGTAATGGCCTGCAACCTTCCTTGTTGAACATCATCGAGGTCATGCGGTTGACACTCAATGAGGAGGGAGTAACGATCAGAATCAGAAATCATGCCAACTTCAATTTCAGCCCATATCCCACCCCGACTGGCTAGATGATAGATAATGAGCAAGGATCACAAGAGAAAAGGGAATACTTCAAGAGTATCAGAGGTGGGGTGCGCATGGCCCAGATTGTTGGGAAGATCTTTTGTGATCCCTACGTGCCATCTAGGTTTTCTAGGCAGTTTGGATGCCTCCAGCGGATTCCTAAGAAGGTCTATACAGGTGTCCGAGAAGAGAGTCACCCCTGAGTTCTTCTCCAAATGTGGCTGATGTTCACAGCCCAGGGCTCTGGTGATGTCATTACCTTTCCCCCCACCGGAGTTGATGCTGGCCTCTCAACAGAATATGCTGAACATTGGGCTATAGTGTACCTCGAGGGACTTTTGTGGAAGTGTGTTTAGAAACTTAAGGTAGCCAGTGTGGAACCTGGGTGGTGAGAGAGTAGACATAATGCTGTTTGGGGGGAAAGGTCTGAAGCATGTCGAGAAGCTGGGCCCACATAGGCTGGGACTTCGGTAGTGGGGACATCGCGTGGCGCGACCATGCCCCCATCGCCTAAGAGGAGAGGGGTTCACCGAGCAGATAGGGAGCTTCTTGGGAAGCAGATAAGGTATTTTCTTCAACCTTACAATGACGCAATCTTCCCGGCTCTATGGTCATCCTGGATGACCCTGCGACAGTAGATGGGTACTGAAGCTCTTTGGAAAAAGATAGTGTGAGACAGAATACAGCTGCCGTAGGTTGGACTCATTCGGGTTGTCGACATGATGAACCTTCATCATCGACATGCATATCTGATGGCCATGGATGTGTATTCACACCAACAAGGTCAGAATGAGGAGCCATCGTTCTTGGTGAAAGTACTGCTCGACCAGGAGCATGATCCAGAAAATATGTCGCCAGAGGATGATGATAGTGATGATGAGCTGGAGGGCACTGAGATGGAAGGGTATGAAGAAGGAGAAAGTGAAGGAGGGGGTGAAGAAGAATAAGAGCTTGAAGGTGGAGGGTCTCAGGGGGCGTCCCATCAAGGGAGTCTCTGGGAGAGTGGCGAGATCGTTGGCTCTGATGTAGATATAACTAAGCTTCTTAAGGTACGTCTTAGCCCTTGTCTGTCCTTTCCCCTCATAATTTTTTATATCCCTCAATCAGATCTTCTTATGCTATTTTGGAGCATATGGGCGCCGACCACGGGTCTCCATTTGAAGGGGAGGAGGCGTCAATAGAACAAGGTGGGGAGCCGACACCCATTATTGTGCTGACGAACGAAAAGGGATCTTCTATAATGGAAGCTCCTACAACTGCTAGAACACTAGAGGCTAATTATTTGGTATCTTGTAAGTTCATTAATTCAATGCTGATATTTACCATCAGAGAGCTCAGTTGATCAGGGTGTTAATTGTTTGTGAAGTAATCACATCCTTGGAGGCTCGTTGGGCTTCCAAACCTGGGTCATCCGCAATCGATTCAACTGGAAATGTGTTATCCCATTTAAGACACACTTCTCAAACTGAGCTGGTCCCGAGGCTCGGTGAGAGAAGGGTTGTGGAAATTTTTGGTACCAACATCAGGGCAGGTCTGGAAGTCGACGACGAAACTACCAGGACCGAGGTATGAGAAGAAGGTCGCCCAGGGCTTGAAGAGCCTAACCCCATGGGAGGAACACTCGAAGAGGACCCAACTGCTAGCCAAATGGCTACTTTCCCTGACTATCGGCCTGCAGACCCCTAGGAGATTGATGATTATGACTCATAGGTAGCCGAGGAAAGCCACATGATGAAACACAAAGGGCGGAAGTGTATCAAGCACTTTCTCAGTCATCCTTAGATGGAATGGATAAAATATATGGGGTCACTCCACACCTAGCTGCGCTTTCTCTGTGCTGGAAGGGTGGATGGTCAACGCCTTAATTCGACGGTCCATGACTATATGGACTGGAAGCTGCTCGAGAGTAGACAAATATCCTGTGTTTCCCAGTGTCGAGAGGAGTCAGGGAATACGCAAGTGTTCATAAAGGCAGAACAAGAGGCCTGATGCCTTGAAGAATAGGTGATAGAAAAGGAGATATTCATCGAAAAATGTTATGAGCTTATGGAGCAGTTGAGGGCCCAGCTGGCAGATGCCGAAGAGAAAGTGGTGGAAGCGGGTCACCAAATTACCAAACATCCAACTGAACAGGCACAAGCACGAGCCAGGGTCAATGGACTGTGCTCTGCGGCCACTGATGAAGAGAGAGTACTCAGGAGGAGGGAAGAAATCTTGGAGGCCACCAGCCAAAAGGTAGTGGTGCTCGAACGATCCATCCATGAAGCTGACACTTAAGGGAACTATTTTGGCCGAACTCAGAAACTCATTTATCCTTACTACTTCTTATTCTGAATTTCATTAATGGATAAATTTATTTACTTGTTCGTTTGGTATAAAACATTTAACCAAAATCTTGAAATAAATATAAATCCATTCCCAAGCTCACACAGGTCGCACCCAATGTGAGAAACAAGGGATGTTCGTACTATTAATTCGTTTAACCGTGGGAGCGTCAATCATGTTTCAGGCATTCGAGATTAGAATATCCAATCCAAATTTCCAAGAAGGGAAAATTGAGGCCCGGTTAAAGGAAGAGGGCCTCAAAACAATCCACATATATTCTTCCCAATGTGCTCTAGTGTATGAGTGGATTAGCTTCAGGGGAATTAGAATCAATCCAAACATAGTGGAATGAGAAATGTAAATCATGATACCCCATATTTGGAACACTACAAGGGTGGCGTGAAAATAAAGGATAATTGCAGACCATGTTTGAAAAAAAGTATCCATATTGTATTAGCGTGAAATGGGGATGAAAAATGAGGGCCAACCGCTGACCGTGTTAGAAAAAAGGGTCCTGACTCAGAATGTCATCCTATAGTCTTCTGGAACGTTGCCCTAGGAAAGTAGGCAAGCCATTGGACGAGTATCCATACTGTTAGGGGGTTCCTTTTGACATGAAAGAAGACGGGGGTTTGAATAAGGGGAACTAAAATCATGGGATGTGGAGTGATGGTTTGTTCGAAGAGAATCCAACACTCTTGAAATTACGCCACTGTGGTGGAAAAAAATTAGATGGGCACATCAGTATGATCATGGATCATTCCTTCATTTAGACAGGACCTCTCTAAAGAGGGAGTCGTCGCTTCCCAATGTCATCACGAGGCATCCCAAACTTGTTCAGGGAAAAGCTATAGTTACATGGTTCCCCACAAGGGGTCAGGACAGGGGGCCAGAAATGAGGAGGAACATGATTTATGATTCCTAGGGCTAGACCCAAGGCAAAATGACTAGGTGTCTCTATGTATTCCATGAGTATGGGAATCAATCCATACATAGTTCTAGAAGATGTGGTGTAGATTAACGTCTTACAATAAGGAAGCAGGGTGGTCTTACTTTATGGTCATAGGGCTCAGACCATGGATGGTAGGAAACATGGGAGACACCTGGTAGGGTAATTATAAAACCCGACGTGAATGGGAACCTAGGGTTCTGACGACCTCTTGTTCCCTAAGAGGGTTTTTGGTAGAGGGACCAGAAACATGAGTTATGCTGGGCCCATGGGGGAAGTCCCTGGACATTCCTACATATCTCATGAGAATGAGATTCAAGCCATACGTAGTTCTAAGGGGTGGCAAGGTTAGGTACCAGTTCCAGGGATAAAAGGGAGTACAGGTCTGGCCCTCACAATAAAAGAAGCGGTATTTGATGTATCTTGTTTGTCCTTCAAGGTGAATGTGTTTTTTTTGTGTGAAGTGACAAAACTAGGATAGAAAGTCCAAACATTGGCACAAGAATCAAGACAAAGAAAGGCATTGACAAATGGTATGGTGGTTGACTGATACAAAACATGATGTACCTTGAGCGAGGAAATCACAATGTAGTGCCATTTTTCATCATGTGGCCAGAACGATATTGTCTAAGTTTATGGTCATGTTATGGGAGAAACCATTCATTTAAACTTTGTGTGGAACAGACGTAGTAGAAACGAGGATAAAGGGGGAATGTGCACGGTGCAATAAAGCATGAACAACATGAATGAGGACATAATCCCATACCACACTGTGCGCAATTCTAAGAAATAAACCTCAGGCCAAGGGGCCGAAAAGAGGCAAGAGGGTTGGAAGTAGGAGAGGATGGATCTCAGTTAAGCTGGACTCAAATACAAGATGCCCAGGTGCTTCTACATATCCCATAAAGATGGGAATCAAGATATACGTAGTTATCAAAAAGAGGCAATATGAAAAGATCTTAGTTTAAGGTCTTAGAACTAGTACCATGGAGAAGTGTGACTATTCCATGTAAGTGAATACCTTACCTCGATCCCTAAGCCTACGTGATTCAAACTCGATGTAGGATACAAGGGCGTGTAAGGTATTTGCGATACGTGGAATACATGGAAAGGGGAAATTGGCGCGAGGCCCTGAATGATTTCCTTATCTCGACTTTCTCTTCCTAACGTGCAGATGCGCACTGAGGAATATTACCCAGTGTTTCAGAATTGTACCTGGACATGATGAAGTGGAAAAGGGGGTGAATCATGTAATTTTTACTTTGGGATTAATGGGGTTAGCATGACGATGGAGGATAACTGTTGACCATATTCGAAACACAGTGTCCATATCGCGTGACCTGAGGTGGGAACACCAAACAAGCGTCAACTGCTAACCAAATTTGCAACACGTGACTTGTATCAATTTGTTTCTTTAAACCCTTGAGGACGTTTCCCGTAATGGTAGGAGGGACCTTGGGCCTAGAATCCATGCTATTCGGGGGTCCCTTTGGGTGTTGAAGGTGATGGATTCCCTAGTGCAGGGGAACATGAAGCATGAGAAATGGGTGAAAGCATGTCTATGCAGAATCTGACGCTCTAGGTGCTGATCTAGGGTACTCTCTAGCACACTGGTGAATCACCGAAGAGGGTCAGGGGGCTGACTAAAGGGTCTCCGATTCGAAAAGGATGATCATGGAACAAGGGGATGGAGAAATATCAAGAGAAGAAGTTACATGGCATGGTCACTACAACACCCAACACGAGTGAGAACATAATCCCATACCACACCATATATTCCTATCTATGGGGGAATGCGTGCCAAGGGGCCAAGATGGAGTTGGACACAAAGATGAGATGCTTAGGAGGTCCTACGTATTCCATGAGGATGAGAATCATGCCACACATAGTTCTGAAAATGACACACATAGGGGTAAGAAACCACAATGAGGGGGGGGGGGGTGTATGGTACGATGAGTAACCCGACATGAATGAGGACATAATCCCATACCACACCACAAAACCCTAAATAGGAACTTGGGATAGGGGCCCAAAAAGGCCAAGGGGCCTGAGGCTGGGCCTAGGATGGGAAGGCCCTGTCAATTGGCAGTTTAACATCTTGAAGTGAGGTCGAAGAAAGGGGTAAGATACCCCAATCAAGGGTGGTGTACGACACAACGAGTAACCCAATTTGAGTGAGGACATAATCCCATACCACACCTTACAATCCCTTAAGAGTTAAGACTTGGTATTGGGGCCTAAAACTGGGCACGCGAAGAACGAAAGGGCTTGTTCTCTCGGTATGGACGATAAATGATAGGAGGGATGTCCCAAGGGGGTATGTGTGGTATGGAGAAATAGCCTAACGTGAATGAGGACATAAGACTGCTCTACACCACACAACCCTAAATGAGAACTCAAGCCAGGGATCGGAAAAGGCCAAGGGGCCGAAGAAGGCCAAGGGGCCTCAGGCTAGGCAACCCAGACAATTGTACCACTATGAACTCTTGTGTGTTTACCACCTCATCACAGCTCCTAAGCCCACATGAGCAGTGCTTGGTGTAATAAACAAGGAGCCGAATTCGGCTCTCCCTGCCATATAGGGGTCTCGTAGCTGGCATCACCCAATGGGACTTCATCACTTGGATATAAAATAGGGTAGAATGAGCCACTACACTCAATTTTTGGGACATCTTGGGGTGGCCCTGATGACAAAGGATAGTTGTTGACCATGTTCGAAACACAACGTCATTATTGTGAACTGGACTAAGAACAACAAATGAGCATCGACCACTGACTGTATTCCCAATGTGGGACATGTATCAGCTTATTTCTCAACATCCTTGGTGGTGTTGGCCCAAAGAGGTAGGAGGGACCTTAGGCCTAGAACCCATGACATTTAGGGGCCTTTCGGGATGGGAAATATGATGGAGTTCCAATCAAAGGACTGGGCGAAGCATAGATGTTTCCGTCTGTGAAAGGGGAGAACACCTCCAGGGAGTGGGACGTATGGTGGGATCGAGATGAGCTTGGCGTAAATTGGGAAAAAAGTCTACACCACACCATATGTCTCAACCTGAGGGAAGATTTTGGAATTTGGGATGGTCCAACAGATGAAATGTCTAGGAATTATTACATATACCATGGGGATGGGAATCAAGCTGAACCTTGTTCTTGAAGGCCATGCAGATTAAAGTCATGCGGTGAGGACATGGGAGGATAGAAGAATGGGGAGCGGAAACATGGTGTGACCGTTATAATCGTGACCTGAGTGTGGCTAAAGAAGCCTACACCATATTGTGCTAGGATCCTCTGAGAGAACTATAAATAGAGGGGATAGTCAAAGTGAAGAGTCAGGGTTGGGCTCAGGATAAGACACTTGAGCATTCTTACGTATCCCATGTGGATGGGAATCAAGCCATACATAGTTCCAAGGGAAAATTTTAACATCTTGTGGGATGAAATATAGTTTAACACCACGCGGGATAGAGCAGTTTAGGGTCATACAGGACTAAATAGTTTAAGGTAGTGTAGGGCCAGCATGCAGTTTAGGGTCATGCCAGACCAACTGGCTCATGCAACAAATTTCTTGGGGAACTTGGCATTGGTGGGTGGAGTTATACCCTCACCATCCATGGTCACCAGGGAGTATGCTTCATGGGGGTAAGCCTTGTGAATTATATAAGGTCCTTCCCATTTGGGCTCCATCTTGGGGGGTTTCCTGCCAGTGATCATTGGTGTTCGGAGGGACAATACCAAGTCAACTTGCAGGAAAGAGCGGAGGAAACCTTCTTGTTGAAGGCTCTAGCTATCTCGTTCTGGTGTCTTTCCAGATTGTACAGGGCACGAATCCTATTTTCATCAAGTGCTTCCAATTCAGCCAGATGAATTTAAGCTACTTTATCTGGTGCCTGCAGAACATAGACCGATGTTCATAATGAAGGCAGTTGGATCTCGATAGGCAGGATAGCCTTTGCTCCGTACACCAGAGAATATGAGGTCACCCGGGTGGAATTATGAGTTGTAGTCAGATAATCCTAGAGAGCATTGGGGAGCTTGTCCAGCCAACTCTTCTTTTTCTGACCAACCATTTTCTACAGAATATTGGAGAGGGTTTTGTTGAATGCCTCAATCTGTCCATTTTCTTGAGCATGATAATAGGAGGTATGGTTTGAATGGATGTTGTACTTGACATACAACTTCTTCAACTTAGCTTCTTGGTAGTTGGTGCCATTATCGGTGAGGATGGCGTGAGGGAATCCAAACTGGTAGATGATATTGGAGCTCACGAAGTCGACGATAGAACGGGCCTTGACCCCCTTCAGCAGAACTGCCTCTGGCTACATGGAAAAGAAATCTGTGGTGGTCAAGATGAACCTACACTGATGAGCTATCGCCGGTGGTTATGGTCCCATGACATTGAGTCCCCACACCACAAATGGATAAGATTACTTGGTGGAGTGGAGAGGTTCTGGTGGCCGATGCATGAAATTAGCTTGAATTTGGCATGAATGAAATCTCTTGGCGAACTCGATACAATCATGGATCATGGAGGGCCAGAAGAACCCCAGTATTTGGATCTGATGGAACATCATCAGCTTAGTCTGGGGAGCCCAACAGGAACTGGCATAAACCACTTACATGACCTGAGAAATATCAACTCCTTTGATGCAATGGAGGAGAACACCATCAAACTCACGCTTGTAGAGGATCTGCTCAAGACTGGGACCACTCTGGAGGGTAAACTGCAGTGCATGGTGTCAATTTCGCTCGTGCTCAGCTTGATCAGCTGGGAGTTAACCATTTTGGAGATACTTGATAAAGAGGACTCTCATGTCGGTGGTCACTTCAACCACTACATCGGAGGAACCTGGGGTACTGACATAGAAGCCTTAATGGCAAGATGGCTTACCCACAGGCCGTCGTCATCATCCGTGGTGTCAGGGGTAATGACTCTTTGATGTGCATGTGTATAAATAGATCATCCTACTTGGGTTCTTCAAGTGATGTAGTTAGGCAGGCCTGGCCATCAGCTCAACCATTTTGAGATCGAGGGACATGAGTAACTTCAAGCCAAGATGGAAACTGGGCCATTAGTTGGAGAGTGCACTCAAACAATGGTAAGAGCTATGGGTTTCTGAAGACATAGTCACCATTTATTTTCTTGATGACCAGTTCAGAATCCCCTTTCACATGAAAATGGGGCACATCGATCTTGAGGGCCAGCTCAATGCCAGTAATGAGGGCCTGATACTCTACTTCATTATTGGTGCAGCCTTTCGACAATAAGAACGAGTACTGCAGGATGGCTTGAACCAGGATAATAAATACAATACCCAAGCCTACCATGTTGAGCCTGGGATCGTTGAACCTCCTATCGGTGGGGCTCTGAGAAGAACCATCAAAGTGCATCTACCAACATGGGATGGAGTGATCTACCGATAGGATTGCCTCATCAGGAAAATCCAGGCCCATGGACTGGTTCGTGGGGGTTGGTTGGGCAGCTAGAGAATTTTCTAATGCTTTTCCCTTGATATCCTTCTGAGGCATGAACCTGATGTCGAACTGCTAGAGGATTACAACCCACCGTGCTATATGTCCTGCCAACATGGGGTGGTTCAGAATGTAATTCAGTGGGTCTACCTGAGACACCATCTATACCTAATGGTGTTACAAGAAGTGTCATAATTTTTGTACTCTGAATACCAGTGCAAGGAAGCTCTTTATAATGGGGGAGGATCTGGTCTCCGTATGAAGGAGCATGCGGTTGAGGTAGTAGAGGTGGTTTTACATCCCCTCATTGTACCTATGGATGAGGAGGGTGCCGAGAGTTCATTCCAGGGTAGTCATGCCGAGGATCAACAGCTTTTTGGAGACGGGTAGAATCAGGGCTAGAGGATGGAGCAGGTACTACTTGATTTCCTCGAACACGGTCTGGCACTCTTCATCCCATTCATAGGTGGATCCTTTCTTCATGATCTGATAAATGGTATTACACTTTCCATCCAGATTCACAACGAATCAACGTATGTATGCTAAGTGGCCTTGGAAACCTCAAATCTCCCGAATATTGCTCGGGGGAGGCATCTTACTGGTGGCCTTGATCTTCTCTAGGTTGATCTCAATGCCCCGATACCAGACAACAAAGACAAAGAACTTCCCATAGGTGACCCCGAAGACACACTTCAATGGGTTCATCTTTAGGTGACGGGAATGAAAGAAGCTGAACACTTTCTCAAGGTCATTGAGATGGTCCTAGCACTCGTGAGATTTGACCCCCAGATCATCTATATAGCATTACACCAATGTCCCGAGGATTGGATTGAATATGAGGTGCATGGCCCGCTGATAGGTGGCACATTCATTCTTTAAGCTGAATGGCATAACCTAGTCACAAAAAGTACCTTTAGGCACCCTGAAAGATGTGGACTCCTTATACTTGGGGGTCGTTTGGTTTTGGTTGTATCCAGAGTAACCATCCATGAAGGAGAGGGATTGGAACACATTCGTAGCATCGATCAACAATTCTGTCACTGGAAGGGGAAAATCACCTTTTAGATAGTGACAGTTGAGATCTCAAAAGTCGATGCAGACCTTGATCCATTAGTTCTTCTTCTTGACTAGCACAATGTTAGCTAGACACTTGGGGTACTTGACCTCCTTGATGAAGTTGACTCTGACGAGCTTGTCAACTTCGATCTCAACCATAGAAACCTGAGAAGGGTGCATTTTCCTGGGAGGCTTCTTGAACCCACGCTGATTTTTTAGGAGACCGAGGCAGTCGATGGCTACCTAAGGATCTAGTCCTAGAATCTATTCATAAATCTAGGAAAATACGTCACAATGCTATTTCAGGAAGCCCTTGTACCACTGCTACTCTTCTAGGGACATAATCGCACTGATCATTGTGGGTCTTGGATTTTCCTCACTACCAATGTTCACCTATACCAGTTCATCGACTGTGGTAGAGACGCTCTATTCAAATGTAGGGGATGAAACCTCTAGATATTCTTCTTCGAATATGGCATAATCCCTAGTGGGAGGAGCTTCCTCTGGGTCAGTAGATCCCAACGGTAGGCTAGTACCAGCCTGAGCAGCAGTGGTCACTGCATCGAGAGATTCTGGTACTGCTGAAACCATAACAGTGAAGTTTGTCGACCTGATTTCATATGGTCTTCGGCCCAAGGGGCCATGCATGATGATTTCAAAGTAATAGTGGTGTATAAACTTGAGACAGTTAATTCCTACCCAGCGAAACATACACGTATGATGTACTGTTGTTTCCATGGGGTGGACATCCCGATACCATACGAAAGTATGAGGTTCTGAGACCACCTGATCCTGATTTGTGTAGAAGTACGAGGTGATTTTCTGCAATCTCTTGGACTTGGTAATATGATTCCCTCTTATAATAGAGATAAAAAAACATTGCCCCATGTTGGAGGTTGTGGACTCCAATTGATGGATCGAGAAGACGTAGGTGTCATCCAGACCTACCCAAGGGTCAGCTGCAACGACGACGAGTTTAACCTCACTGAACAAAATCTACTTGTCCTTGCTCTGGTAATAGTCAGCATCTAGGTAGAGGACTTCACAAGAGGATAAAGGAGATGCATCACCTTGGAGTACACCTACTTGACCATTAAGGGAGTACTTGAGGCAGTGGTTATATGATGAGGGGACCACTATGTTCAGGTGGAGCCATGTTCAACCGATCAAGTCATTGTACCTGGTGTCCTGGGAGATGACCATAAACTCGGTGCTAGAAACTAGGCCACTAAACTAGGTCTTCAAACGGATCTTACCGACTAGGGTCTGCTCTGTCCTGTCATATCATTGGATTCTTATGTCAGAGGGGGTTTGGTCATTTTTGAATAATCCCAGTTTCCACAGTGTCCGCGTCGGGATAAGGTTAATCCCAGAGAAGGTGTCAACAGGACAGTGGCGAACCTCCATTCCATTAAATTTGATGGTGATGTATAGTGGGAAGATGTTCCCCTGTATTGGAGAGCCTTCATCTTCTCCAAATAATGAAATGATGGCCTGACATTCAGTGTTCTTGACCGCTTCAGAATGAAAGGCTTTTGTAGCTACTACCTCTGTCTCAAATTTGAGGGGGCTTCATAAAGCCTCAACAAGGGCCTCACGCATATCTGGAAATAGGAGAAGGTCCATGAAGATGGAAAGCCTCACTGGGATGCTGTCAAGGTACTTGAGGACATCATACTTCTGCACCAGGCATGAACTTCTGCTTGCAGGAGGTTGCTCCATTATAGGAGGCATGGCGGGCCCTGCCAATTGGGCTGACGGTTGACTGGTGCTGGGTATATCCCGCTGCTCGCTAGTTGAAGCCAAATGAGTAGCCACCGGATGAGGACCAGATGACTGAGACCAACCTATAACAGGGTTAGGCTAGTCGTGGCATGGTCGAAGTGGCTCTGCCGGACCCAACAATTCAAACGGTAGTAGAGGCGAGCCTGATGACACTGGATGAGGAGGATGCATGTGCTGATCTCTGCACTGGGCCTACTATATGGTCTCAGTGACATGCACGGCCTGGCTGGAGATTCCAATTGATGTACCTCGATGACCCATATGGCCGCGACTCCACCGACATTGGCGTCAGCTGGGGACGTTGGGGAGGTTCTCTTGGAACTCCCTGTCGTTGGGAGTAATATTGGGGTTTACCAACTCCAAAGTATTAACCTAAGTTTACCATTTACTATCACTTTAATAGTCATCAAATACTGGGTGGATTTTGGGAGGAATCCCCGTCTCAGGGGGCATTAAGTCGCTGAGAGTGCGGGATGACGATCACAATGGCCCGGCGCGTTGCTTTCCATGGTGGTGCTGATGTTTGTTCTTCTGGGAAGAGGCTGACTGAGATGATGATGCAGAAGTGGTGGCTGTGGCTTCTGAAGGCTCCAAATTTTTCAGGCGCGCACAGATAATACCATGGGATTGGAAAACCGTTTTGAGAGTGATCGAGTCATCATTCTTCTGGGACCTGCAGTTGGAAACCTGCTGCCACTCGCTTTCGTCGTCACTTTCTCCATCCATCCTTACGAAGACACCTTCCACTTGTGTCGGGGTTAGGCCCAGCCTGACTATGTTTTTATCAACCTGGTATTAAAGCCGGTCTTTAAACACATAACACTGCCTGAGGTTTTGCCCCAGGATCCAATGACTGGGGCAGTAGTTGGGGTGATCAGTGAGGTTCACCTCCTCTAGCCTTCTGTACTCAGGAAAATGCACGATCCCTTGTTCCAAGACACTTCTAAAATAGCCGTTAACCTGATTCTCATTGAATGAGTAGGTCTGTTTTCTTCTGTCAGGGAAGGGGGCCCTTGGGGCCTGGCCTTGACGAGGAACTAGAGGAGCCTATCGAGGAGGCGGACCCTGATCGTCATGCCTTAGCACTGGCAACACATTACGTGAGGTCACCTACCGATTCTGGGCCCGATGCGGTTGGGATGGAGGCTGTGCCTTTGGTGGGGAACCTCTATAAGGTTGAAGAGGTGGTTCCACTGGTAAAAAATCCAACTATATGGGGGGCTCTATTTGGGCCACCGCAGAGGTCTCGACTCTAACAATCCTTCTAGCGGGAATTGCGGGAGGCAACAGACCTGCATGGCTCACCTATTGCAGAGCTTCCTCCAGGCACTGGGCCTTATTGGAGAAGTCTCAAAACCCTCCAGGGTTGTTCTGGGAGATCAGGGAGGGAACCAGTTCTGTCTTGTCATTCTCTACAGACATTATTAGTAATTTCTCTTGAGTCAGTGGCATGTAAAGGGAGTATGTGAGACCTTTCCACTAGGCGATAAAGTCTACAACATGCTCATCAGGCCTTTGTTTGCACTTGAAGAGGTCTGTGATGATGGTTTTCGATGTGGTGGAGCTGAACTGGTAGAGGAATTGCCTACGAAGGTGCTCCCAGCTGGTTATAGATTCGACGGGGAGCTGGTTGTACAATACAAATGTCGGCCCCTCCAATATCTGAACAAAACAGCAGAGCTTGGCAGCCTCCTGCTGCGCTGGAGTCCCAAACATGGGCTAACACCTTGAGTTGAAGTGGGATAGGTGCTGCGGTGGGTCCCTCATCTAGTTAAAGGGGGATAAGGTGGGATTCCCGAAACCTGGAGGTGCCGACATATCATCCAACCATGTCGGATATGGATTGCCATCAGGTGGGATCACCACATGTCTCATTTCTAATGCATCAAGGTGAGCAATGAGTGCCTCCATTAGATCATCTGGGCAGGGGTACCGGTCTTGACAGGGATCCCTAACCATGAGTGCGTTGATGAGTTCTTCAACACGGTAATGCAGCTCAGCGGCTCATGGAGCGGATGGCGGCATGACCCTAGGGGCAGCTGGGGGAACCTGAGCTAGGTTCCTTGGATTACTACGCCGTTCTGGAGGGTTTGGCAAGACATCCCACACTCTCTTTCCATGGGCTCCAACTTCAACCCTGCCCGTGAGAGCAACATGATCAGGGTTTCCTGAGGGTATCATGCCGAGGGTATGTTGTTCCTGCCCTGTTGAACTGGGCTAAGATTGCCGTAGTCGAGCTGTCGCTCTCCAACGCATTCAGCCAAGAGGTCATCGAAAAAATTCTTCTGCTCGTAAATTTGTTAGTGAAATGTGGCCTTCTCGGGGTCCTCCTCTATCTTCTGCACTGAGGTAGACGAGTCAGAGTGTTTGGTAGCTCTGCCATGCTCTCTTCCCTTACCATAATTCCTATTGAGTACCAATGCATCGATGGGCGCATGGAGACCAAGTAAGTTTCTATACTGACGAGTAATCCTTCGCAAAGGGTCCAATAGTGGTGCCACACCCTCGGGGGGGGGGGGGGGTAAGTCTCCACCGAGAAGATCCATCTCGTCATCCTCGTCCACTATGTCTCCCATGTTGACCATGACCCTTCTTGGGGGAATGTCCTCGATATCGCTTAGCAAGTTAGGCTGCCAGTAGATAGGACTGAAACGGAGGGCAACATACTACCCCCAGCCACAGATTTGCACATGGGGGTAGCCTCCTTGATAATTTTCCGGAGTACCTTGATAATCTGAACACATTTCTACTGGAAGGTCTCACGATGACCTGGTGACTCGGGGCACTGGGACACATGGAGTGTGACTAAATCTACTAGATGACAATCTCGTTGATGTCTTCGAAATTCACTTGGATCCGTGGATAAACCACTCACTGATGACGAAGGCTAAAATGCATCACCAAGAGGGTGTGGCGGAAACAATCAACTTTCTCTAGGGTGAGGGATTCCGATATGTAGAAATTTGGTGATTCCACAAGCCAGAACATCTTGGGGATGTGGTCCCCCATGAAGATGTTCCACAAGATCCTCAGCTCAGATTCAGGGTCTGGAACTTGATTTCCCCATTCGTCAACTGAGGGGTGGTTGGGGAACTGACAGTGGTACTATGGCAGACCGCTGTGACGACAGGTTGTCCGGTGGAATGCATGGAAAATGGGCCAACTGGCTATCGAATCTCAGGTTGTCCTCCACAGTGTGTAGAGACATGGCCACTACATCACAATAAGACAGGCTGACGTCCACAGTTCCTAGCTCAGTGGCTAGGGCTACTGGTGATAGGTCGCACTGCTGCTTGCCCGCCATCGGTCCCTAGAATAGTTCTCTGTGATCTCTTGTCTAGGTTAGGAATTCTTCTGGTGACGACGATGGTGATTGCATGACATAACCTGCATGGTTGCCAAATTTTCATCCTCCTTAATATACTTGCGGAGGGAGGTGGGAATCATATGGTCCTCGCATTCTGGGAGTACTAGGCTAATGATCATCTTCCCTACCCCATCCCTTGACTCGGATGAGTGAGAGGAGTGTTCCCGCGCTGAGTCGAACTCCGCCACAAAGTCTGAAAAGAGGGCTGGTTTGATCTCTATTCAGACCTTCCCTGAATCCTTCTTATGGAGGCGATGTCCCACCATCCTACCCTTAGATGGCTCTTCGGGGGAGGGCTTATTTCTGACATGAGGTCCTTCGGCATCACTGGTGCTGGGGCGGAGAGGGTTTCCTCTCAAGAAAGCCGGGGTGCGAGGAGCACCAGGACGAATGTCAAAGGGGACATGGGGAGGACCTCCATGGGTAGTGCTAGAGCAAGAAAGAATTCTTCTGGAAATGTCAGAATCATGGGGAGGACCTCCACGCTTTTTTCCCCTGGTGAACTCAGTATGCGGAGGGTCCTTGTACCGGTCTAGCTGAACATGGGTAGGACCTCCGTGCTGGGTGCGGGTGGAGTGAGGCTGGCCTTCACCACTCTGGTTGATGAGGTGAGAAAGACTTTTTCCAGCTGCTAGGAGGATGCGGGGAGGATGCCCACATTGAGGAGAGACCATACATGCAATGTTCCTACACCGGTGGTTGGGTGAAGAAGAAATGACTCCATACCTAGTGTAATGGGAACATAAGAGGTTTCCATACCGAGTATCACTGTCACAGGGAAGACCCTAATTCGTATTGAGGGAGGCATGGGGCAGACCTCCATGCTGAGCCTCGAAGTGGGGAAGGACCGCACTGTCTGTGGTAGTGGTACGGGGAGGACCTCCGTACTTGGTGACATCACTGCGGGTTAGCTCGTGACAACCACTGCTCCTACCAACGACCAAGAGAGTCGACCCAGCCTACCCGTAGGGTGGTTGGGGCCTCAATCCTAGTTGCGTGTATAAGTTCCCCTGCTGAATGTATGTAGGGAACAAATGGTATTCATCGGCGGGGGCTCGGGCCACAGTATCCATCGACGTTGAATCCCCATGGCGGGCGTCCTCCTTAGCTTTCTCCCGACACTGGCATCAGGTCAGATGAACTAGGGATGGTGGTGTAGGTACGTAGCTTACCTTCTCCTCATCCAGTAAGACCGAGCGATGGTGCTAACGTGGCAGGGTGGGAGCCCTTGCTGGGAGCCCCTCGAATGGGACTCTGACCGGGCGGGGCTGGATATCTCCTACCTATTCAGCGTATGGCAGGGATTCATTGAAGCGTATTGGGGACACGCTCCCGAAATGGCTATATGTCGTTGTAGGGAGAAACAACTCCCTACACAGCCCTCATGGGTGGCATTGGCGACGAGGTGAAGACGCCTCCAGATCCAGGCAGGCCATATCCTGGGTTGGGATTATGCCCTACTCGTAACAACACACAAGGTCGTTGATTACCCTCCATTGAATGACTTCGGATATGGAGTGGGGGAGTGGGAATTCCATTGTCGTAGATGTAGAGGCTTTCGTGGAAGGGGTCAAGCCACGTTGAATGGCCGTGTTGGCACTTCCCCTATGCCTGTGTCTAAGGGAAGGTACTGATCGCATCCCTGGAGCAGCAACTTGATTCCTGAGAGCAGGGAGATTAACTCATTAGTGAAAAAAAGGAATCAATTACCAATGACCTAGAACCATCTCATATTCGATGGCTGGTAAGAGGGATTGATGTTGACAACGTCACCGAATGGGATTTCCCACATCCTAGTTCCCCAACTTCTGGTGAGTTTCACACGAGGCCCTCTATTTTCTTATCAAGACCCAGTGCCAGATAACTAGATTCGGTGAAACGCTAATCTATTGATGCCTCGAACGCTACTAATCTCCATTTTTAAGAAAATAACTTCACGTCAGGATTACCATATCTATTTTTGGCGGTTTCGTCGGGGTGTGCGTGTCTGTCTCTTTTGGGGGGATGACACCGATGTCTATTTCCCCATATTACCGCTTTCCAAAGGTGGGTGGCATCTGCTTCTTATTCAGGTATGTTCTCTCCTTGATCAAAAAGGGATGATGGGATGTTGATTCTTCCTTCTGTGGATTCCTCCTCAGAACTCTTCACCTAGTCTGGGTCTCCCATATAGATTTAAGACGTTGCTCGTGAAACTCTCCATAGCACCATATCTTCATGGACACCAGTTAATTACATTGATTTTGTCGAGACATTCCAAGGGTTCCAGTCAGAGAAAAAACATTCGGTCAGGGGAGTAGTCACTCTGGGCATCACTGGCGTGTCAGGGTGCTGGGACACCGGCACTTCTATCTTATGTCCCTTATTATAGGGCTTCTCAAGGGTAGGGAATCTCAATGCATCCCACATCGAATGCATGGAATCATATTCCATGGTCATGTATCTAAGGTTTTTCTCAGCTTTCCATGTTTAACACAGGGTATGCCGCAAGTTTAACATCCAACAGAGACAGATCAGACAGATCAGAACACTGACTAGAGTTGATCAGAAGGGTGAAACCCCTGGATGGAACACTGAGGTTGGGTCCAGTGTATAGTTGACGTCCCGATCATTGTTGAGGGGAATGGGGAATGAGATGGCATGATTTTACTGGGATTTGGCAGACCGGATAAGAATTAGTATGGATTATGGGTGGATGAATGAAGTGGAGGGGGAATAAAATAGGACCATCGCAAGGGAGATGATGAAGTTGGGATTGAGCATAGAAGAGACTTCCTACGTATCCCCATGGCATGGAATCAATTTCCATGTAGTTCAGTGAAAGTAGTTCATCTTTAGAATGACTTACCGGTGAAAGGGGGAAAAACGGCGTATAACTGAATGAGGATAACAACGATTTAAAACTGAATGGAGTGACAAAATCTCACTGGTGAATGGAGTGAAAATGACTTGCTGCTGAAAGAGGCGGACAACGGCTTACCGCTTAATGGGGTTACAATGGCTTGCCGTTGAATGGGGAACAAAAGTGGAATACAGTTTAACATCACACAGGATGGGGTTGGACTGACGTGAAATGGTTGGGACCATTGGTTGTTGGGCTTGAACCTTAGGGAGGCTTCTTACATACCCTACCTTGGCAAGGATCAAAGTCCAAGTAGTTCACGTATGGGGTAGGAGTCATTGGACCAACGTGAATAAGGACATGGGGTCTAGTTGGATGGTGGTCTTGAACGTCATAGAGGATTCCAACATACCTTGCCTTGGAAAAGATCAAAGACCACATAGTTCTAGGTAAGTTTTGTGTGAAACAGCTTACCGCTGATTGGAGTCCGTAGTTTAACGTCATGCAGGATAGGGGAAAACCAACATAAAGGTGGTCGGAGCGACCGAGTGTTGGGATTGAACATCTTGGAGGCTTCCAAAGTACCCTTCCTTGGAAAAGATCAATGTTCACATAGTTCAGAAGGGGGAATTTGGGGCTCACGCTCTGAGGCAGCCCAAAGTGTTGGTGAACCAACGTGTAGATGGTCGGAACGACCGGGGTGGTGGGCCTGAACCCCGTGGATGCTTCCTACATACCCTGCCTTAGCAAGGATCAAAGACCATGCAGTTCAGATTTTGGGGGCATGGTGCACTGACATGAAGATGGTCGGGACTGATGGATGGTGGTGGGTCGAACCTCAGGTAGGCTTCCTATATACCCTACCTTGGCAAGGATCAAAGACCATGTAGTTCAGGTTAGTGTCGGTGAACCGACGTGAATGAGGACCTAGGGTCCAATGTGTGGTGGGCATGAACCTCGTAGAGGATTCCTACGTACCCTTCCTTATAAATGATCAAAGACCACGTATTTTAGGATTGAATGGGACTTAAACTCTAGGATTCCCAAGGATGATGTCATGGTCGCTGCTTACTCTATGCCCACATGAGTCATTCTTGGTGTGAGAAACAAGTGGCAGTAGAGACCTAACGATCACGTTGTGAAAGGTGTGCCCGTGAGTGGTGAAGTGGGGTTTAAACGTGATCGCAGTCAAAATAGGGAACATGGGCTTATGCATGGTTAGTAGCCCAAAAATAAAACAAGGGCTTATTCGTGGTTATTAGCCCGAGAAGTTGGGACTTACTCCAGGATGGAGGCCCGGGGGTGACAAAGCCCAGCGGGAGAGGTATTTAGCACTGAAGAAAGGAGGGGTCCGACATCCATCCCCCCACTACTCTCTGGTCATTGGGACCAAAGAATAAAGGAGGAGCAGGGATGCTACCTCTTTCAAGAAAATCTAGGGGGCTTACACCAGGATGGTTCCCTTTCTCCACATAGGATGCTTTGGCGGGAGTCATAGTATAACTTTATGTTCTGAGTACAATGTTGTTTTGTAGTTTAACGTCCTACAGCTTGGATGAGGTTGGTTCCCTCCGCACCCCTAGGGAATACATAACCGGTACCCTCTACACCTTGGTGAAGATAAGGGACATGCAACATCGTGTCAAGGGGATGTTACAGAGTGAACCATTGGGGTCCAAATTAGCATGGCTTTGCGAAGAAGGGATAGACGTTAGCGTGCCTTTGCGAAAAAAATGAGGCAAAGAAACGCAACGAGCAATATCGTCCAAGGGAATTTAAAGTTACTTTGCAAAAACCTAGAGGTTTTTATGAGAAAAGAGTGTATGGAGAATGTACATTAGACGTGGGTGGCACCTAAAAATAATGCCCAGAAGAGGGACATTGTGGGCGTACAAGGAAGGAGGTTTGCGTGCAAAAGGAACTGTTGTGCGAGAAGGGCCGGGCCAGCACGCAATTGAGTGGCGTGCCCGTAAAAGGCCGGGCCGGCACACAAATGAGTTGTGTGCACGAAAAAGGATACGACGACATGCAAAATGAATTGTGCTCTAGAAAACGACTAGGGCGACGTGCAAAAGGAATTGCGTGCCAAATCATAAATTGCACACAATTGGAAGGAATTGCGCATAGGGGAAGGTGCTTGATGAGATTTGGACTACGATCAAGCCCGAGCGGTCTTACTCAAAGGCGGACCCCTGGGTGACCTGATGCGAATAATTAAGTACCGGAGAGCCATCTTTAGCATGCACGACATATGAATTTCGTGCCAGAGAGACAGTTCAGATTCTTCAGCCTGAAAGTCGAAGGGGGTGACCTTCTATTTATAGCTGTGCAGATTCGTGCATAAACCGGCCCGTGCGAAATATTGCTCTCCGGCATCGGAAACGTAGAAATTCAACCGTGTGGGGTGATGGCGCTTTACTTTTGGCCCCCGTGCAGAAAACTCTCACAAATCCCAGAGTTTTTTTCACGGGATTGATTTTTTTCGCATGCCGCTGAGTTTTTTTCGCATGGCCCCTTTGGCCCCCCCAGAATGGATCGCCAGATCCGAATATGGCTTCACTTTGTCGCTCCCAAACCTTTTCCATCCCTTGGAGCATTTTTTAGTGTCTATTGATCCCTTCTAAATATTTCCCAAAAAATGGATCTACCTTCGGGGAAACACAAGTTCAAATGAAAATATTCTCTATATGGTCCTCAAATTGCACCCTTAGCACTTGGAGGTATATAGGGTCCATCATATATGCCACTAAAAATACCAATTCAGTTATAGGTTTCAAGTTAATGAAGAAGTCTATCTCCTACCTTAGAGGTAGTCCTAGAACATCATTAGGGATAAAATCCATAAATTCCTCCATTACTGAAGGAATGTAGATTCATGAGGATCCCACTATTACAAGGTATCAACTCTCCAACTATTGGGTGATGGGTGTCATATTTTGACCCACAAGACCCACTCACTCCTCCATGAGATCTCTATCACCCACAAAAAAGAATATCATCGCATCTTTATGAAGTAATATAACTCTCCAATCATGAAATTCAATACGGTTTCATTCCATGTATAATCTATCATTACCCAAGATGACATTATAAGGTTTTTTTCATGAAGATCAAGATGTATCAGGGGAAACTCTCACCACAAAGTTCTAAGTTGCATTGCTAGAATACATAGAATATATAAGAATCTCTCCCTATAGAAACCTCTAAATGTAATTAATAGGCTAAAGTCTTGACTAGAAGATCCATCACCCACACAAGGAAAAATGCGATTAATGAATTCCTATAACCTATATATAATTATATAGGGTAATTATTAGAAAAGACACAAACCATACATTGAATCATCTTGTGAGAAGCCTGATTTTAGCCCTCCATAGCATGTATCTATTCATTGTCATGACCTCTAGCTTTTGGATCTTGATGTGGGACGCCTTGTGCTGGGAGTGGAAGAATATCATAGTGTTAGCCTCCACCCACTGGTGCACCATCTAGAGATCCACCTTCTCCTCTACCTTCAAAACCTCCCTCAGGGATACCCTGACCACACCTATGAGATCTCTAATCATTGTTCTTCCTCTAACATCGTTTTCCATCTACCACCTACTTATCCAGCTCAGCACGCCTAGTTGAGTAATCACCTAACATGTGACCCGACCCCCCATTTTAATAATAACATCACCCATCTCCCAGATGACTGGATCCTCTATGAGACACCCAAGTCATAGATAATTATTACTGATTCAAATAATGAGAATTCATCCTTTTCTGATACATTGATGTTTGACCCATTCTACCTACTATAGATGAACTAGCCATATGATTCCCACAGAAGGCTCTAAAAATCCAAAATCCATCTAATATGATTATATCTGTCACCATAGATCACTGTAGTAATCCATCACAATTTTGGGGCATAATGAGACCTCAATGTCATGAATGTATCTTTGAAGATTCTGATCGATCTTCTTCACATGGAAGAATCCATCTCATACCATATCAACAGAGTATCATGTGAGGTCATAGAACTTTACAACATACTTTGAAATTTACATGTCACCCTACAATATATCAAAAAGCTTCTAGATTTGAACATAGTGCAATGTTTAAGGGTAATGATCCACATGGAACATTTTATAAAAGTCATACCATGATAGAGTCATGACATCCTTGTCCTACAACACAAAACTCCACAAGCACCTTGATGCTCCCTGGAAAAGACTGGATACCAGAAAAACCACATGATTGGTCGGGGTATGAAACAAGATGGATAATTGAACCACCAACTCAATAATATACTCATCTACTAAGGGATATAGATTTCCATGAAACCTCAATCATCTCTAATGCTTGAACTTATAGAGCGTGCTAAGATGTATGCATATTCATCCTGAGTTGTAGGTACTACCTACTTATCGACTAGAATGGGTGCTTCTCCCTATACACATGCATATATCAATTCATGGGATAGACCCTGAATTTAGGCCTCATCACTCATCAGATCATCATCACAATTTTGAATTGGTAACCTGGTTGGCTATCTTCACAGAGGTATCTGTAACATCCCCAAATGATATCGGGTTAAATGGCTAAATGATATGACTCATGTCAATAAGGTGCACCTTCCTTTTCAGGAGCCTGCCTGATTAAAACTCCACAGTTAAGCGTGCTTGGCCTGGAGTAGTGATCAGGATGGGTGACCTCCTGGGAAGTTTCTTAGGGTGTGTGTGAGTGAGGACAAAACACACTGGAAAGGACAAGTGTTGGCCTGTGGGGACTGTCATTAGTCAGATGACCCGTTCAGGCATGTGGGTGGACCCTGGGGTGGGCCCCACGTGTCTGTGGGGCAACTGGTGGTACCTGGTGGGCTACGAACCGACGACCATGTTAAGGCGGGGTGGTTGTGCTGTCACCGGGACCCGGTTGTCACATTTGGTATTAGAGGAGGAACCCAGCCTTAAGTGCGTTTCACTGCCTGGGTTGAGATGTAGGGCCCACAACGAGGGCGTTGTGCTTTAAAGGGGGGGGGGGGGGTGATTGTAACATCCCCAAATGATATCGGGTTAAATGGCTAAATGATATGACTCATGTCAATAAGGTGCACCTTCCTTTTCGGGGCCTGCCTGATTAAAACTCAACAGTTAAGCGTGCTTGGCCTGGAGTAGTGATCAGGATGGGTGACCTCCTGGGAAGTTTCTTAGGGTGTGTGTGAGTGAGGACAAAACACACTGGAAAGGACAAGTGTTGGCCTGTGGGGACTGTCATTAGTCAGATGACCCGTTTAGGCATGTGGGTGGACCCGCCCTCGGGGTCTGTGCCGTGACTACCCCAAGCCCGCCTTCCATAGGCCAGGGGCTGGCGACTAGCACCAAGGCGTAAATCCCGGTAAAAAGGGAAGGCATTGCCCTTGCAAAGTAAACAAACACCACAGAGTAAGGAAGCGGAAAGTAAACACTAAGCAAAAGCAGAGTACAACTGAAAGTGCAGAAAAGTAAATGGGCCAGAATACAAACCCAAACTGAAAGTAAAGTACAACTCGAAAGAGAAAACAGCAACTGAAAAGTAAAATCCGCTACTCCGAGCTGTCCACTGGAAATCCCACCTGAAGGATGGGTACAGATAGCTCCTCTGCTCCACGGGTCCTGCCGTCCGCTCCGAGCACGTCCCGCCCAATGGTCCACCTCCGGGTACCGTCCCGCTCTGCAAGCCTCAGCTAAGATCAACGCTGTCCGTCGTGGGGCCATCCTGAAAGGAAACAGGTGCGCCACGGTCAATCAGTATACCTGGTGAGCTGATATAAGAAATCACAAAGAAAACTTTGAAACACACACGCAATCAATGTTTTCGTGCATTAAGTCGGAAATCAGAAGTCAGGGTCCTGGTGTACGGATACGTCGGCCGCCGCACCAACACTGGACTCCCTGGACTGATAACCACACTCAATACGCTAAACATTATTTCATCACATAGAAAAGACCAGAGTTCACGGTAGAACCGAACTCCTCTGATACCAATTTGTCACGACCCGCCCTCGGGGTCCGTGCCGTGACTACCCCAAGCCCGCCTTCCATAGGCCAGGTGCTGGCGACTAGCACCAAGGCGTAAATCCCGGTAAAAAGGGAAGGCATTGCCTTTGCAAAGTAAACAAACACCACAGAGTAAGCAAGCGGAAAGTAAACACTAAGCAAAAGCAGAGTACAACTGAAAGTGCGGAAAAGTAAATGAGCCAGAATACAAACCCAAACTGAAAGTAAAGTACAACTCGAAAGGGAAAACAACAACTGAAAAGTAAAAGCCGCTACTCCGAGCTGTCCACTGGAAATCCCACCTGAAGGATGGGTACAGATAGCTCCTCTGCTCCACGGGTCCCGCCGTCCGCTCCAGCACGTCCCGCCCAGTGGTCCACCTCCGGGTACCGTCCTGCTCTGCAAGCCTCAGCTAAGATCAACGCTGTCCGTCGTCTGCAACCAACACAACGTAGTGTGGGCAAAGCCTGTGCAGGGGTGAGTATAAGCTACTCAGTAGGGACCCCGAGACCCCTGAAGGTCTCTCAAATCCACAAAGGATAAACCACGAAGAAAGGTACAATCACGAAGTAACAACCGACACTGCTTAGGTATATGCCCATACATATACCTAAGTCATCAAATTCAAATACGCTCCAACCTCCGAGCCCAAGTACAACTCAGTCCACACAGGAAAGTAAACGTATTCCACACAGGATAAAAAACGTAATCCACACAGGATAGCACAACACAATCCACACAGGAAAGCAGCAGGATTCAGCTCACACAGGTATTCTTCTTCAAAGGAAGATAAAGATGATCTCTGATCCATCTAAGTCGTTGGACCCACGAAGGATCGATAGGTAACTAACCAAAGGACGATAAAGATGATCTCTGATCCATCTAAGTCGTCGGACCCACGAAGGATCGATAGGTAACTAACCAAAGGACGATAAAGATGATCTCTGATCCATCTAAGTCGTCGGACCCACGAAGGATCGATAGGTAACTAACCCCCGCAAAGACCCACACAGGATCGGGCCCACACAGGATCTGTAGGCGCTGGCTCACATAGAACCGCTGAGCGTGGACCCACACAGGATCGGGCCCACACAGGACCTGTAGCACTGATCCACGTAGGATCGCTGAGTGCTGAAGTCGTCGTCGTCGAATCCACACAGGATCGGGCCCACACAGGACCTATAGCATTGATCCACGTAGGATCGCTGAGTGCTGTAGTCGTCGTCGTCGAATCCACACAGGATCTCTGTATTGTCGTCGTCGCAGTCACAGTAGCAGTAGCAGCAGTAGTAGTCACAGTAACAGTCGCAGCCAGCACTAGGGTTTCCGCACACAGCAAGCTCGTTCGGAGGGTCCGCTCCACGAGCCGAGAGGCTGATACATCAACTGTCACAAAGTCCAGAGTTGATGTATCCAAAAGTTTTGTATCATCAACAGGAACTCAACGCATCAGACGGCGCGTCGATCGGACGCCCGGTCTGAGAGTTATTGGCATTTTCGTCCCCGGGGCCCGGTTGGTTTTTAAGGCAAAACCAACCCGACCGTACTCCACCTGCGTCCAAACCTTGGGTGGAGTATGCCAAAAGATCCGTCTCACTAAGAGGAACACAACAAAGCTGACGGCACGTCGATCGGACGTCCGTAGCTCAAGATATGAGCGTTTCCGCTCCGAAGGCCCGGTTGGTTTCGTGAACGAACCAACCCGGCCAAACTCAAAGTAATCCGAAACCTTGAGTGCGATAAACTGAAACGACCGTCTCGATCCAAGGATCGCATCGCCGCTAACGGTTCGTCAATCCGACACCGTATGAGTGAGATATGACCTATACAAGATCCCATAATAATAATAATAATAATATTATTCGGTGTTTCATGGCCCCGAGCCACGAACTGAAATTTAGTTTCCAAAATTAGACTTGAATCGACCGTATTAATGACAGGATTACATCACCACTGACAGCAAGGCAATCGGACGTCGCACGCATGAGTTAAGGCGGGTTGAAGATTTAATAATAATATTAAATCTATTATTTTCGAAGCACTTCGGGTACCTGATCCAAAAACCCGAAAAAGACATCCAATATTGGACTCATAAAATCCGCCTCGGAGTCAGGGTTGCACTGCCGCTGACAGTTCGTGAAACCGAGATCGCACGAAAAAGTTACACACAAATTATGGTTTTAACCACCAAAACTAATAATAATATTATTATATTATTATTATCACTTTTTGTTAAACAAACCTCTAATGAGATTTCACGCACAAAACTAGCGGGTCGCAAGCCTCTTTTCCCCTCCATTCCTTTATTAATAATAATATTATTATTTCCTCATGTCAATTTCTCTTTCCAATCTCATCTTCCCCAATTAGCGCCTCCTGCAGACCCAAGCATCCGTCCTTCATCGGCATGCCCAGAACCGCCACCATCATCTCCGGCTAGCACCGCCACCTGCTCCTCCGCTACGCCGCCATACACTTTCCGCTGCACGCCCCTTCAACATGCCGACGCGCAGGCCACTGACTTGCGGACGTCCGTCGCAAGTCCCGGCCGACCCTCGCTATCCTTATCACGCGCCTCCGCACCTAGAACCACCCATTGCGGCTTGCTCATGCGGTTGCTCCAAGAATCAATTGTGCATTAGAGTTGTCGGTCGAAATCGTTTGCGCACCAAATTATTATTTGGGTGATGATTGAAAGATAAAATCACCAATAACAATATTGAGGAAATAAACTCAGCCGTGCTTGGATTGGTCAAGATTCATCATCATTTAAATGATGATTGGAAAGGTATAATCGTAATTAATAAATTACGGCTCGTGTGAAAAAAACAATAATCACGAATCAAAGGTAGATAAGAATTAATGATCTAACATTTAATCAGATAAGGTCAAAACCACAATTGACAAGTCTTACATATAAATATACAAAAATCCCCCTACCTCGGGTATAAGTTCGAAGATTTGACAACGTTCCGCGGAAGACGACGTCGCGGAGGTCGGGCGTCACGATCGTCGTTCGTCAAATCCGATGATGAAGGGGTGCGTCCGATGTGATACGTCATTGGCGAAACTTCGTATGCCGACGAAGGGAATCCGAGGAGGAAGCGGTGTTCCCTCTCATTGACACGGAAGACGAAGAAGAGCGGAGCGGCGTTCTTCGTCGGAACTTGAGCGTTCTTCGTCAAGTTCGAAGGTTCTTCGTGTTCTTCGTCAGAGTTGAAGAAGAAGAATAAAAGCTCCCAAAATCTCTCAAGGTGGCCAAAGAGTTCTAACCCAACAAAATAAGATAAAGTCTTATTTTATTCACAAAAGAATTTCAAGGGTTTGAAATTCAAAAAGAGATAACTCCACATTAATTAACAAGTTGTCATGTTAATTAAAGTGGGGTTAAGGGGGTTTGAGGGAAGATGTAAAGTTAGGTTTCGTGTGGGCCCCACCACACTTAATCCTCTCAAGGGAGGTTAAGTGGGTGTGGGTCCCACACCTAACTTCCTTTGAGAGAAGATAACCAACAAGTTTAAATAAAAATTTGTAACCCACAATTTTTATTTAACTTATTCTAAACCCCCAAAACTAACTCTCAACCCGAAATAAACGCAACCTCGGAAAAGGTCTCCTTAAGAGAATATCGGCGCTGCGAGTTCATCGGTGCCCTCAGATTTCAATTCCGAGCACCGGATCAAAAGTTAGAAATTCCCGCTCGTTCGTTCACTGAACGTACCCGAGCCAAACTTCGGAAATTGATTCCGGGCACTCCGGGCCTCGGAATCAGGTGCCGTCTGAAACCGCGCTCTTGTAAAATTCTAAAGAAAATTAAGAAAAAATTTCCCTTGAATTTTACGGGTCTTTACAGTATCCTAAAGTGATCAAGACATACCATGGTTAAATGAGTATATATATGGAGAGATAACTCAAAAAGGACAATCAAAGGACTCAATACTATATAATTCAAGTAACATTGTTCCCTAAAACCAATGTATCAATATGTTTAGTGGAAAATGAAGTTATTGGAGTTTTGGTGAATGGATAAATCAGTTTCCAGATCAACACTAGGTTCGCTAACCTTAAATCCGTACTTGAGACACTCTAATACCATTGCGCTATGTCCCGAAAAAATTCCCCATATGAGTAAAAATAAAATCACCATCACATGGAATATAATAATCTAATGGCACTATATAGAAACTTAACCCACTATTTCTCACCTAGTCGACAGCAAGATGAGCTATCACAACTCCAATCACACGTTTAATGGGCAAGGGGTGGCGACAAGTACTCAGAAAGAATTTATAAACTGTGAGGCCTTAGCCAAATTCTTTTGTATGAATTATGAAAACACACTCCCTGATATAGTGAAAAGGAGTAACAAAATAAATTAATATATATATATATAAGAAACCATGGAAGTAATAAAATATAGGGAATAAAACAAATTACCATATTATAAATCAAAGCAATAAAGAAATGAAAAAAATGCATGCCCAACTAGAAGCTAAGTCCCAACCCAGTAACAATAAGAAAAAATTAAAAAATTTGAGATCCAAACTACTAATATCGAAGTTTCGACCACCATATGTGGTCAATGCACCTAGTTATCACTATGATCCACTAATGTCACTACCGATCTATCCATAATCTACATAAGACCCAACACATGCAGGAAGTTCCCTTATAGAGGTCAGTATGTACACAGCCAGTGAGACACCCCGAATAACACAAAAGGAGAAATATAACGATAAAATAGTATTAATCTTGACCCATAATAAGAGGTAAAAAAACACTTCATAGATATTTTCTCTAAAATAAACCCTACTAAGAGAAGAATATGTTCTATGTCTCACATCCCATCCAAAGTCTATGAGTCTTCCTGTAGCTCCAAAACATTATCACAGATGCCCATGAACAAACCCAACATCACCAGAATATGTGTGGAGGCCCCCACTATTTTCTACTATGCTCCACACTTGAGGGAGCCACATATCTATTAGATGACCCACATGTTTCCAGAGCTCTAAGATGGGGGAGTCACACTCCCTAGATAGAGGAACCACACCTAGTTTATAGAAGTATTGAATATACCTATATAAAGAGTATGGAGGCCCATGCCCAGCTACAACAAAGGATTTCTGACCCTGTCATATCTTCAATGATCCTACCGTAATATTTTCTATCTTAAAACATCGATCGAATAAGGTTCATTCTTTGAACTCCTCATATCATATCTCATTAACCAAAAAAAATTCACCATCATGTTCTACATGAAAAACACATAGGATTGGATACTCATGGGCCAAAATCTTAGTCCTAACAATGGTGATATGAGAGGAATAAGTTTTGGAGGTAATACAATGCATGTATGGGGTCTACATAGTATGTTACCGTACCTCATCACATAGCTGTGTTCCCATTTAAACATGGGTTTGGATTCCATTTCATACTACATGACGTATACATGAGGTACAAGATATGTTTTTCCATAGGGGGACCTAGAAATGAAATCCATTTGCATAGCTCAGTTGGAAAATTATATCAACATGTTGTATAGTAGTGTCACATGATGTTTATGGCCACCCAGGGTCCTGGGTGTGGACACCTTGAACACAAATTAATTGTCCATGCATGACCACATGGCATGTTCATCATATGACATGGTGCATCTAACCTTCTAGAGTCAGGGGTGTGTATATATGGCACACAGTCTGGCTACTCAGGTACGTTCACATGGAATATGTGTCTAACCATATGGTGTGGGATCTTTAACTTAGTAGGAAACCATAATAATTGTTAAATGTGAAGAAAAAATCACATGTTCTTCCACACTACATAGCTTGGAGTCATGTTTTTCATAGAATTATAGATCCTTGACATGAATCTTTAGATCCACTACTACTAATTCTTTCCTCATTGATTAACCACTAAAACTAACGGTGGTTGTTTCTGAACATTTATTCTAGCCCTTCGATGGCTGGAAATCAGAATCTGGTTATCCGAATGAATCCCACTGCACCTCATATCGTGTTTCCCATCTTTATCACTACTCTAGATCACCAAACTATGACTAATCACCCAAAAATAATTTAATACATCTAAAAAACACAAATATATTCATAGTGTATAAAATAAACTCAAATCTAGGGGTACTATCATGCTTTAACATACCATGGGAATGTCGAATCATGACCTCATGGTCCAATGATGAATTATGAAAAGAATTGGTCGGTGAAAAGCACTATAACCTAGTGAAACCAACATCTTTAAAACTTTCCCAACAAAAAGTATAGTAATTGGGATATCTAGTGTGATATCATAGTAACAAATGTATTTTGGTAGGCTATCAAAATAATAGATATCAAGGCTCGTGCAAATTATCAAATAATTCTAGATAAATATAAAGATAATTAAATCCATAGTCAAAATTTTAATAAAAGGGTTAGAAACTATAATTGATGAGTCCCAAATAAAAAATGATCTATACTTGGTGAATAAAACATTCTACAGTAATGAAGAAGAAACACTAAATTTGATGACTCTTGGTCCACCACGACCTGATCATTCATCGTCCTCTCATGCAATCTTCTAATGAAGTACAGTCTCACTACCCCACTCTAATATCCCTGGGTTATGCGAAAAAACATGTAAAATTTACATAGCTCCATATTTATAGTTATTTTTAAATATTAGGTTATTTAATTAAAAATAATAAAATAAATTTAATTATTTATTCCAATTAAATGCACTGCCAAAGACAACCTTAACTGGAATTTTGATGTTGACCAACCATAGGTTATGCCTAGGGTAAAACCAACATTTTGGATTTAACCATGGTATCATTTTTTCGTATGAGATCCTGGAAAATAGAAAAATCTATAAGCATAGAAACAAAAAATTCATATTCAATAAAATATTTTAATATTTTAAATATATTAATTTTGGGTTCTCAAGACACCCAAAAACCACATCAAATCCAATAATAAATCATGATATAAACATAGAAATGTTCAAATTGAAAATCCAATAAAAATTTAATCATTATAGATAAATAGTAATGATAATTATAATAATGTAAAAATATGGCCATGCTCACTCAAGGCCAACCCCCGAGTATCCTCCAAAAAAGATAGTGGATGAGATCATGAACCATTTAGCTGAGTAGGCTAGCAGGGGGTGCATGTGTGATCTCGTGCATGTATACATGCCAGAACATAGGATAGGGAATAAGAGTGGTTTTTATCCTCTCAAATGTGTGGATTTATAGGATGTGGTAAGTGTGTAGCGATTCTAGTCAGAATTTATTGAGCGACTGATGGAGATCTTGGATTATATGGCACTAAATATCTAAAATAATTTAGGATGTGTCATTTGGATTGTTTTATCCATGCTATAGATTAATAAACCACAATCTAGGTCCCTTTGGGAAGAGTTTTAAGGAGTGTCAGTTACACTTATAAATTAAATGTGTCCTTGATGTGGAGAGTTCTCTATATTGTAGTCCTTTTGAAGATGAGTTATTTACAATGTAGCACTTCCATGAATCATTGTTGGTGATGATTTAATAGAATCAAAGAATTTTAGGATTTCTTTTCCTATAGGACCACATTATGAAAAATTATTTTTGGCAGTTTAATCCATAAAATGAATGATAGAGTTATTTTAAGTATCTCTAAGAAACCTACGACATATTAAGTTGTACATTATGATCCCATATATCCACAGTTTACACTTTTCAAAACAATTCTAAATGTAAATTCAATTTGGACCATTGGATTGAAATTAATAGAGAAGAGTGTCTCTAAATGTTCTATATAGATTCGTAGGAAAAACAATGAATGATTTTCTATAAGATTGATAGAAAGATTAAGAAATAATTTATAAAAACATAATCTCAATGGAACATCATTAGAAGGTTTGGAATATGACACAATGAGTTAGGCTTATTTTATAAATCTCAATAATGAGAATAATATCAAAATGGTAATAAAATGAATAGTGAGTCCATTATTTGTTGAAAGGTAATGAGTTTTCTTATCTTGTTTGAATAATTTGTTTGGAGGTTCAGTGAGACTACTCCATTTATGTAAGACCGACGAAGTAATGCATATTATTTTCTATGTGTGTTGATACATATTTGATCACATTATTCGTGGTCTATCTGAGTTAGGTTAAACTACCTAAAATTATATATGATGCATTTACTAAATTTAATTCCTTTCAAGAGAATTTAGAGAAGGTAAAATTAGCATTCCTTATAAAGAGTGAATAGTTTCATGATCAAGTGATTCAAGGTTTAAAAAAGGTGTTACCCTAATACACTCACACCCCCTCTTAGGGTAATTTACTATACAATTGAACAAAAATTGGTATAAAAAGGTTGGGTCCTAGGGTTTCTCTCTCTCTCTCTCTCTCATATATTAGAAAAATTTATGAATGTCAATCACTAAGGAATTATAAATTTTAAAAGGTAACAATTTGTTGTTTTGGAAGAATAAAAAAACACTACTTCATTTCATTGCGTATGGAATTTTACACAATATCTATGTATGGGATCAACAAGAGAATTATAAGTGATGTTTTATAAGAAATATAACATTAAAAACTGTATACATATGTTAAGGTGATAAATATATTAGGGTGGGTGGCTTGGAAAACCCTATCTACACCAATGTATTGTGATAAAAAACATCTCATCCTATATTGGAAGATATCTAGAACAGTTATTAAGGAGATTACAGTGTTTTATTTGAAAATATATATCTGATATGGAATATATATAATGAACTAAGGATGAGTTTTACTGAAACAATTGAGTTAAAATTGTAAGAAGTAAAATATTATAAGTACTATGGTGAAGATGAATTAGAGGGTATTATTTATAGATCAAAAACCGATTCTAGTGATTATGAAAATGATAATGGAGTGGGAATATTTGATCTGAAAGTTGATCTTGTGGATGCACTTGATGATCATGTTAAATGGAGGGATAAAATAAAGAAAGAAAATGTAGTGGTTCATGATCAAATGTAGTATATGTGAAAGAATGAGGAAGAAAAGTTAGAATTGAAATTTTAGATTAAATAATTAAAATCTTATTTCTTTAAAATATTAGGAAATGAAATAGTGCTCATGATCAAAGTGGATTAACATGTGTGAAAAATACATTTGTTCACGAATCAATGCTCTATATGCATCAAATGAATGAAGACAATTTAGAATTGATAGTTGAGGATAAAAAAGTTAAAATTTGGATCTTCTGTAAACTTAAAAAATAAAATGGAGATCAAGATCAATGCGGAGGAACATGTTTTAATAATTGACGTCTTGACCAGTTCATCAAGATTAAAGTTAAATAAGACTAACAAACTTGAGGAAGAATTCATGGATTTGCGATGGAAGTGTGAGGAAAAAGAAATAATTCTTACACCAGGTATGTTATATGGTTTCCTAAATAAATAAATCTTAGTAAGGCTTAATTATGCCTTAGGTTTAACAACTTAGGATTTTATTCCCATATCCAAAGGGGTTCACTTCCAAAAAAGAGAAAGCTATTGTGAAGTATGATCAAATGGATAGGGAATTCAAACCTTATATCAGACCTAAACTATCAAGTCCTTTGAGTTAAGTAAATTTGGGAGAAGATAGAAAACCTAACTATCTATCAACCAGAAATGGGTGGATGACCTAAAGTAACATGAGTTATTTCTATGTAATGTTAGGAAACAAAAAATATGTTTTCTCCACTGTCAAAATATTTTTAAAAGAGAAACAACCTAGATAAATGAATTTATTTTTCAATCATATTATTATGATTTTAATGGTTATTTATTTTGCTGTGAAGGATATAAACATAAGGAAACATATTGCGACTCAAGGGTAAAACAAGGGGTAAATCACAAGACTTTGAAAAGTGGAAATCAATAGCTAAAAACCTCATCTAATTGTTAAAAAAAATGAAAATATACTTTTAGTTTTTCAATATGAAGGAGGAATTACTGATCCAAAATATCCACTAGAGTATAAAAATACAGATGAACTACCTCAAAATTAATAGAAGTCTAAATTTTATGAGAATGAAAATGCTTCAAATTTGGATTTAAGGATAATGAACATGTTGAATTTGTGGGTTATAAGCATTATATGTACGTCAAACATAACCTAAAATAATAATCTCAATATCAGTAACAAATATGATAAAGGTGGAGTGGTTTGGTTTGTTTATGATTAAGGAATAAAAATCATTGGCTCTATGAAATACAATGTTTTTGGAAAATATCTCCATAATATAGATCTGATCTTGGTTGAAATACATACCAATAATTTTTTGAGTGTGATTTAGTTGTGGCAATCAGAACAAGCTACGAAATTTCAAAAGAAGGGGTTCACTATAAAATCAAGGTATGGAAGACTTTTCTATCATATAAGATGAACTAAATAGCACTATTATTTAATTGATAAATAAAATTGGAGAATGTTTTCCAAAGAGGAGGACAAAATATTATGGCATAAGAATCATATGAATTTAATCCAAAAATCACTAGGAAAATTTGTGTGGATAGAGGGATAATTTGACATTATGAAGGACACATATGACAACACAAATACATGGGACTCTTGTGAAAAGAGTAAAAAATTATGTAACATGAAATATATAAAGATATGAAATCCATAATGGGTATTAGAACTTCTTCATGTGGATGTTTTAATTCCAATATATAATAATTAATCCAATAGAAAATGTATAATGTTTTGATTATTGATTATTTCAGAAGTATGGATTTGTAGATGGTGATTACTCACAAGACTAAATTGTAGAAGTACAACAATTATTATAGAAGAAAAGATGATAAAATTATTGGGGAGAAAATTAAATAACAATCACAATAAATGGTATGAAATTCACAAATATCAAAGTGGAATATTTTATATAGAAACATGGGATTCAGTATTATGTTTCCCCCATAGTTAATCCTCAACAAAACATTGCTGTTGAAATAATAAATCACATAATTAACAATATAACATGTAATTCCCCAAACTTATATTGTAATAGTGATATTAATATCATTTGTATTTGTATTAATTATTATTATTATTATTTTTCAAATAAATGTATTTAATTAAAATAAATTCAAGAAATAAGAACACATGTGAAGAAGTGTTTTTAAATAAGCAGTAATACATAACATCATAAAAAGGCCAAACAGTTAAAATACTCTATAAAATTCATTTTAGGACCCAGATGTACTACTATGATGCCTCTCATCAGCACAATAAGACCAATTCTATATCCTTCATTGCAATGACCTGAGTTCTAGTAAATATAATATTTTCACTTTTAAATTAATTTTAACTAACTTTGTTTTTTAGGATATATTTTTGTTTTAATAGTAAGAGAATTAATTAATATATATATGTATAAACACTATAATATATTTTTGTGTGTATAAATATAAATAAGAATAATAGAAAATTGATTAAATTTATATATCAATATTTGTAAAATCAATGAATATTTAATTTAAATATAATGATTTTCATTGATTATATAAAATTATGTTTTTATACATATTTTTAATACAAATTTAATAGAATTTCATTCACATAAAATATAATTTTAAAACATTAAAATTTATTGTTTTAATGAAAATATTATATTTCTTTTTTATACTATGTTTTTTTGACATTTAGTAAATAAAAAAATACACACATAAGTTTATATAAAACATAATTTCTACATTATTAATTATAAAAATGTTGTGAATTAATTATGTTAAAGTAGATATAATTTATGCTAACATTAATAATATTTAATTTTTATATAATATGTGATATATATATATATTACACTACATTTTTAGTTTTTTTCTCTTTAGAAATATTCATAATAAAAGATATAATTACATTGTGAATATTATTATTTTGAAGAAATAAGAATAATAATATGTCTAGTTGTACTTTTAAGTGGTCAATTATGAGTTTATGTAATTAGTATACTTATATATATTATTATAAACCATAGTTAATATATATATATAAATAAATACAAAATAATAATTATATGAATAAATAAAAAAATGTCAAAATGAGATTATGTTTTTTTGGGTCGATTGAAGCTGACACCCCTTCTTCCCCATGGGCCTCATCGCCTTCCCTTGGGTGATTTGATACCCAAAAAAAATTCTAGAAAGACACCAGTGCTCCTTTAATGGCCATTACGAATCATTTATGAGTGGTGGCTCGGGTTGGTAGCCGGAAATTAAAGCCGATACACACTCCATCTTCTTCCTCATATCAATGGTGGTCAGTCGGCTTGCAACTCGCACTCGTGTCCCGGGATGACCTTATGTTTCATCTTGATTATGGAATCATCCTCCTGCAAATCCATTTAACTAAAGGTGAGTCAGATTTCTTGGATGCTGATGACTTACAAGAAATTTGGGGTTGTTTCCATTCTATGATTTGGGGTATTAGGTATCCAAATTTATAAATTCAGTTTAGTTTAGGGTTATTTTATTAGATCATACAGTTGAAAATTATTTTGCGTATGTGTGTTTTCCTATGACTATTTTGGATGATGGGTATATAAATGTATGGCATGATAAAGGGGTTTGAATGGGGGTTCTATAGGTCTATGTGGAGTAGGTCTCTTTGAGTTTCCACTTAGTTTCAAATGTATGTACTATATATTTTACTCCATGTTGTGAGGTAGTGGACTTGAAACCATTTGGGTGGAATCAACTGCAAGAAGGTAAGGGGATGCTATTGTTTTTATAAAATATTTCATTTTATTTAAAAATGATTTCAAGTGTATCAGTAGAATTTAATCCACCTTTTTATGAAATTCATTTCTGTCTTTCAAGGTAGTGTTGAAATCACCTGAAAATAAAGAGAATTTTATTTTTATACGGTTGTTATTATATTTTTGAATTGTTCAAATTTATCAGTATTATTTAATAATTTTTTTTCAAATCATTTTATCTATTGAAAATCTTGTATGGTAAAGGATTTTATGTGAAATACTTGTATATTATTCCAATTAATTTTAGTTTCTCTGCAGTATTTAGTACTTGATTATTCAAATCATTTTTTATGATAGTAAGAAAAACTATGCATTTTTCAAGAATTAATCTCTTTTTAACTTTTTATATGCACTCAATTTATTTCAAATATTTTTATGATAAATGTAGTTTTCATTTTGAGAATCAAATATTCTGAAATAGTTCAGGAAATTTATGTGTTTAGTTTTTTTATATCAATTTTATTTTTTTCAATTACTAATATTTATGGTCGTTCAAATGGTTCATGTATAAAGAAAATCGAAGTGTTTCTTTTTGTTATTTTTTTATTCGTTTTATAAATATGAATTTTGTTATAGCTATGCTTAAATTTTTTAAACCACATGTGAATTCAACATATTTACGTTAACAATTATTCTAGTCTATCCATAGTGTATGTATTATAGTATTTTATTATTTTCAAGATGAAAGGTTATCCTTTTATATAATTCCTTAAAGTTCCATGTTAAATTTTAGATATATAAATTTCTTTGGTTCATGAGACTTATTTTTCATAAAAATTATTTTGAATAATTAAAGAACGTCAGTATGGACTCTTATAAATACGAGCGTTGTAGTTTTATTTTCAAAATAATAATATTTTGATATTTTTTTTTGAATTTACATGTATATATATATATTTATATATTTATGTATATGTCTTTTCATGTTTTAAATCACAATTGGTCACGGTTATATCTTTAAGAATATTAAATTAATGTTGCTTGAATTTTAAATTAATCCCTAATATTGCAAGTGAGGTTATTGAGTTAATGTTTTTCAAAACAAGTGGATGTATGAAAATACTAAACATAGACACACACACACACACACACAGATATATATATCATATTATTTTAAAGTGTTTAAATTAATAAATGTATACCTACACACACACATATGTATACATATATATACATATGACATTTTATATGAATAAATGCGTTTTTTTCATTTTATGTAAATGTGTTATCCTTATTTTTAATATATATATATATATATATGCATAAGTATGAAATCACATTTTATTCAATGGCTAGTGGTTATGTAAAAAAATGTATATACATGTTTAATTTTATGAAAAACTATTACATACATGCATAAGAAAGTATTATTATGTATGTTAATGAGAGACTACATCTATCAGGATACATGTATAAACAAGTGGTCCCATTTATGAAATGTTTTTCAAAGATCATGATTTTAAAGAAATGTAATGGTTCTCATAATGAATAAAATATGTATGTTATAATTTCAAAATTCACAATTGGATGTATGAGAAGGAAATTTTTATGAAGGATGCACCCTGATAACACTCCAATGCATTATGTAATGTGTTAATTTAATGAGATGTCATGTATGGTGTGCAAGAGGTCTATCCCAAGCACATCACGGTGGACAAGAGGTTTATCCCAAACACATCATAGTTCAAAGGAGGTTTATCTCAATCACATTATGCGATCATAGAGTGGACCTAATCCATCATGGGAATATGTTCACCATGTCTCGAGAGTGAACTGAGAATCCATTCTATGATTTAAGGATCCTTTGATAATTAATCATGAAAGTTTATATGTTTTCAAGTGAAATATTTATTATATATATAATGGATAATTTTTTCTGGGTCGTCATAGTTGGTATCAGTGGAAAGGTTTATATAACTTTAGAGGTCAGAATATGGAGAAAACCTTTAAACCTTTAGAGGTATTTGGTTAATTTTCTATGGTTTTACTTTAAGGAAAGATATTGAAATCCTAGATTTCCTAATTATGAATAATGAAATTCAGAATTTTCATTAGTGTAGTGATTGAATTGAATGGGCACAATTGTTTTAAGGGGGTAGAATGTAACGACCCGAATTCTAGTAAATATAATATTTTCAATTTTATATTAATATGAAATAACTAATTTTTTATGGATAAATATTAGTTTAAATAGTAAGAGAATTAATATATATATATATATTACTATGGTAATATATTTTTATGTGTATAAATATAAACAATAATAATAAAAATTTATTTAAACACATATATGTATATTTTTAAACTCATTGAATATTTAATTTAAATCTAAAGATTTATGTTGATTGTATTAAATGATGCTATTAGTTATATTTTTCATAAAAATTCTATATAATTTCATTCATATAAAATGTAAATTTAAAATTTTTAAATTTATTGTTTTAATTAAAAGCTTCTAATTTGTTTTGATACTAAATGTTTTTCTGATTTTCAATAAAAAAATACACATTCAAGTTTATATAAAGAATAATTTCTTCTTTATTAATTATAAAATTGTTGTGAATTAATTATGTTGAAATATATATAATTTATGAAAACTTTAATTGTATTTATGTTTTATATAATATGTGATATATATTTATATGAAACTACATTGTTAATTTAATTTTATTTTTATAAATTCTCATAATAAAAGAAATAATTACATTACAAATATTATAATTCTGAATAAATAACAAAAATAATATGTCTAATTATACTTGTAAGTAGTCAATTATGTGTTTAAGTAATTAGTATACTTATATATATTATTATAAACAATAATGGATATATATATATATATATGAAATATTAATTATACGAATACAAAAATGTCAAAAGAGGATTTGGCTTTTTTGGGTCGATCGAAGCCGACACCCTATCTTCCTAACGGGCATCATCACATTCCTCCAAGTGACCTTGAACCCACAAATGATGCTAGAGAGACACCTGTGCTCCTTTAATTTCCATCACAAATAATTTATGGGTGGTGAATCGGGTTGGTCGCTTGAAATTAAAGCTGACACACACCTCACATTCTTCCCCATATTGACAGCATTCGATGACCCTACAACTCACACTGGTGACTGTGATGACCTCACGTGTTTTCTTTCTTGTGGAATCATTCTCATGTGAATCCTTTTTAGAAAAGGTGATTCATATTTCTTGGATGAAGATGACTCATGGGTATTTGGGGGCTGCTTCCATTATGCGATTTAGGGTATTAGGTTTCCACATTTTCATATTTAGTTAAATTTAGGGTAATTTTATTAGATCTTACAGCTCACAATTCTTTTTCTTATGTGTGTTTTCCTCTGTCTATTTTGGATGAGGGGTATATAAATGTGTGGAATGAGAAATGGGGTTGAAGGATGGTTCTATAGGTCTCTTTGTAGTAGGTCCCTTTGTGTTTCCCCTCCGTTTTGAAGGAATGTACTATGTAGTATAATCCTAGTTTTGAGTTAGTGGACTTGATACCATTTAGACGAAATCATCCACAAGAAGGTAAGGGGATGCTGTTGTATTTATAAAATTATTCATTTTCTTTCGAATTGTTTTCATGTTTATGAGTAAAATTTAAACCACCCTGTTGTGCAATTCATTTCCCTTTTTCAAGGCAGTGTTAAAATATCATAAAAAAAGTAATTTTATTTTTATAAAGTTGTTCTTGTATTTTATAATTTTTCCAATTTATCATTTGTATTTAACCCTTTTATTTCAAATCAATTTCTCTACTGCGAAGCTTGTACCGTAAATGATTTTATGTGCAATACAAGTATTTAATACCGATTCATTTTATTATCTTTGAGGTATTTAACACTTGATTATTCAAATAAATTTCTTATGATAGTAATAAAAACTATGCATTTTTTGTGCTTTCGTCTCTTTCGAGCTTTTACAATGAAGTCAATTTATTTAAAATATATTAACAATAAAAAGTGTTTATTTTGTGAAAATATATGCTTAAATGGTTCGATCAATTTATACATTTTAGTTATTTTATATCAATTTCATTTTATCCAATTACTAATATTTATGGTATTTCTAATAGTTCATATATAAATTAAATTAAAGTGTTTATTTTTGTTATTTTAAGTTATTTTTATAGAAATAGGAATTTTGTTATTGCTATTCTTGAAATTTTTAAACCGTATGAAAATTTGAAATCTTTATATTCAAACTTATTCTAATCTATCAGTGGTGTACTTATAATAATAATATTATTTTTTTCAATATGGAAAGGTGATCCTTTTATATTTTACCTTAAAGTTCCATGTTAAGTTTTAGATATATAAATTGTTTTGGTTCCTGAAGAATATTTTTTCTTAAAAACTATTTCAAATAATTATATAACTTTAATTGGACTCTTAAAAATATGAGCATTGATTTTAGATTTTTAAAATAATATTATTTTGATATTAATGATTTGAATGTACATATATATATTTAAATATTTATGTATATATCATGGAATGTTTTAAATGAAAATAGGTTGCGGATCTATCTTTAAGAAAATTAAATTAATGTTTCTTGAATTCTAAATTAATCCCTAAGATTACAAGTGAGGTTACCGAGTTAATGTTTATAAAAACAAGTGGATGTATGAAAATAATAAACACACATATATATACTTATATATATATATATATCATTTTATGTGAAATAATTTTAATTAATACATGTATACGTACACACACACATAAATATATATAGACACACACACATGTATATGTATATATATTACTTTTTATATGAATAAATGTGCTTATGTCACTTTATGTAAAATTGATGTCATTATTTTTAATCGATATATATATATATATATATGTATAAGTATACAATAACATTTTATTCAAACACTAGTGTTTATGTAAATAAATTTATATACATGTATCTTTTATGAAAATCAATAACATACATGCACATGAAATTATAATTATTTATATTAATGAGAAACTAATTTTATTAGTATACATGTATATACAAGTGGGTCTTTTTATGAAATGATTTTGAAAGATCATGGTTTTAAAGAAATATAATATTCCTTATAATGAAAAAAATATGTAAGTTATAATTCCAAAAGTCACATTTGGATGTATGAGAATGAAATTATTATGAAGGGTGCACCCTCATAGTGCTCCAATGAATTGGGTAATGTGTTAATATCATGATATGTCATGTATGGTGCACAAGAGGTTTATCCCAAGTACATCACAGATCCCAAGTGGTTTATCCCAATAACATCATTGTGGAAGGGAGGTTTATCCCACACACATTATGAGATTAGGGAGTGAACCTAATCCCTCACAAGACTATGTCCACAATGTCTTAGGAGTGAACTAAGAATCCAAGCTATGATCCATGGTTACTTTGAGAATTAAACATGAACATTTATAAATTTCCAATTGAAATCATTATTATATTAGGAATGTATGAAGTGAATCATAAATATTTTGTTGAAATAAATTTAGTTAAATTTTTTATTTTGAATAGTTTTCATGACTTCATCAACTTTTCCTATCAATATTTATTGCAGGTTTAACTCTTTTAAATTTGACTACGAAACTCTATTTGGTTGTTTATGTCTTTTTTAAAACCCCTTTCTGAGGTTTTTTCGCTCAACCTATGTTTCAAAAATCTCATTTCACAGGGCTTAAGGACATGTATATGTGATAGTGGCTGAGGTCTCCCTAAGATTTTTATCCTTTGTAATGAATATTTTTTAGTATTTTCCTCTATAGGTTATGTTATGAGGATTCTCCAATGTATCCAAAATCTCAAAACTCAAAACCTTTTGGATCTTGTATTGTGTAAATAATAAAACGACTATATATATAAATATATATAATGAACCATGTTTTCTAGGTCATCACAATTGTCATGTGGATCTACCATAGTTAGAAAACAATAACAAAAATAATAATGGAAATTTTATTAATTAGTGGAATGTACAAAACCATTTTGAAGGAAGAAATTTTTTTGGTGATTTTTTGGTGTTTTGGAATGCCTTAGAAATGTATTTATAAGGATTTTTAGACCGTTGTAAAAAAATTTACTTTGTAATTTTTAGTGACCACTGATGTTTTTGATAACCTATGGGTTTTATTTTTATTTTACCAATGGATGTTTTAAAATTTTAAAATGAATTTCGAAAAATATTTTTCAGTAATAAAAAAATTACTTGAAATTATAATATTTAATTAAGATTTTATTGTTTGATATTATTATATTAGTATTTGATAAAATTAATTTTATATTTTAAAATAACAAAAATAGAATGAAAACTTTAAATTTTGTAATTAATCTACAAAAATAACAAAAAATGAATGAATTCAACAATATACTTTGGTTATGTTTAACAAGTTTGTTTTGGAAAAAAATTATAGAATCACACCCACTAACATGGGTATCCCACACCACTACTTAAGTCTGCAGGTGAAGCCCTGGTTTAATGCATATACCTGAAAGGCATATCTCGGAGAAACTAGGCTCATGAAATAGGTCAGAACCACATGTATATGGACTCAAAAGATAGGCTTGTGTATGGCTCGGTCTTCGAATATGTGGGCCATGGCCTGAGGTGGGATCCCGTGTATAAGGATGCATGTGTGTGAGATTGTGTTTTCAGATCAAGGCAGTTGCATCTATCCATATAAGGGAGACATTGAAACCAATCAGTTGCTATGTGGGACACATTTTTAAATGAATGATCTAATATGATCCATCCATTTTGTTCTAAGTTAACCCCGACTATCTAGTCCCTATCCCCAATCACTCTCCCCTTATTTTTCCTGACTGGGCTTCCTCATTAAAATACTAGGGTATTATCTCATCCCTTTGATTGAACTAGGATGATCGGATCCATCCACTTCCCTTCCTCATCTTCTTCCATGTATAACCCTATCATGGCCTATGAATAGATCTACAATGCCATCTACTTTCCTTCTCCTCCGTTAAAGTCTCTTTCACCCATTCCCATCTTAATTCCTCTTCTTCCAAAAATTACACAAATGGTTTTAATTTAAACCCTAAACTTATCCCCAAGTCTTAGCTTCCCTTGTATGTTTCATAGATATATATATATATATATATATATATATCTTTTTTTGTGCGTATAACATTATTTTGTTGACTTATTTATGGATTGGACAATTTATCACCATTTTTTAATATTTTTGGAGTCAATTTTTGAATATCTTTTCAAATTTTATCTCCAATGACATTAAATAACACATATATATATATGTGTGTCTGTGTGTGTGTGTGTGTGTGTTTGTGTGTTTGTGTGTGTGTGTGTATATATTTATATATACATATTTAATATGAAACATGAACAACAAATATTATTTCCAATTTTATAATGTTTCCATTAGATATTGATTGAATAAGATATGTTATCCTATGTTATAACCCTCATATGAACCCTTTGAAACACCCAACCTATCTCTCCCAAAATCCTTATACATTTTTCTTTATTCCAATTTTGTTCTCAAAACCCTCGGTCTTATACTTCCTTTTTTCTAAAATCCAACACCATCAACTAATATATAAAGGATCATTTTTGTTTTACAGAAAATACATTCTTTCAAATTTTATAATGATTTTTTGTGTCTATTTTAAAAAGTTATATGTATATATGATTATATTTATTGATACCTTAATATTTTCCAAAATTAAAATATAAGTGTTTTGATTTATTTTTTTTCTAAATCTAATGATTTGTATGGGTTTAGATTTTATTATTAATCAGATTTTTATTTTTAAAAAGATATATATATATATATTCATTGATATATATCTATATATCTTTCGGTTTATAAAAATTTATTAGTTATATTTTTTTTAAATTTATCTCTAAGACTAGTGTTTTTATGGGGGTTGTTTTTTTTGAAAGGGATTGATTATGTTTTCGAATCATCATTATACATATAAAATATAATGATTTATATTTTTTATACATATATACATGTATATAAATTTATTTATAAAAAGTGGTTGATGCTTGTTTCCATATCTTTATAAAATGGAGAGAACTCAAGTTCTCAATATATTATTTTAGGGTTTATATTTATGTGTTAAATGATAAAAATTATCATTTTATGCACTAATCATAAACAAGTTATTATTTAATTTTTAAAATTTTGTCTTCACCCCATGCTTTTTCATGAATAATTAGGCATTGCTAGCTTATATGTGGAATTCCATTAATTTTTAATCAATAGATCTAATATTTTATTATACATTTTATTTATTACTTTTATATATGTATATCAATTTTTGATCATAGTATTGAAATTATAGAGCATGGCATTCTCCTAAAAATTGTTCTAGAAACTCTCAAGAGTATTTTTATGACATGTTATCAAAAATTTATTTATTTTAATGAAAATAATTTTATATATAATTTTTTGAAATATTTTGGGTTTGGATTGAGAAAGGCAGGTCCATTAAAAGTGTTTTTCAAAAAATGGCACATGTATAATGAATTTAATGTTATGGGGAGTGAAACCATATATCTTATGGGGACTTTTCTTTATATGAGTTATGAATAGTAGCCTTATGTTTTCAATATGGTCTATAAAGTATCAAAAATGACCCACAAATAATTATTATTTTGAATGGAGTAATCCCAATGATCTATTCAATTATAATTATTTTGAGTAAATAATATTTTCCTAATTTTTTTAATTAGTATACATACGTTATGAAAACCTATTTCAAGTATGTATTTTTGTTTCAAGGAATTATTTTAAAATAATGTACTAACTTTTTTAAAACCTCTTACTAGGCATATTGAATGCTCACCCAACATTTTAAATTCATTTTTGTACATGTTTAGTATAATTAGTTGTGATTTATTTTTGTATGAGGAGACAGTGCACTGAAGAATTTTTAGTTCATTAAATTTTATATTGTATAGTGTAGTTGAAATGTAATATTTGTATCCAATTATACAGAACCTAAACCAGAAAAGGTTCTCGATTGTGTAATATGTTGTGTAATTGTTTAGTTAATATTCTAAAAATAATTTTCACAACATGTTTTAGCACCAAATCTAGAAGTGAGGGTTCTGGTCATTACCATGGGTATCAGATGTTTGGTCTTGATAATTTTATAAAATTAGAATGAAATTAATATTTTTAACATTCCTTCTTTGAAAACATCCTTTCTCTATTATTTTCATATGGAAGGAAGAAGATCACAGAAAAAATATTTTGTCGCATTCTAATGAATTTCTTGAAAATATAAATTTATAGTCATGTTTGGATGATTATTAACCCTTTTCAAACCATCAGTTTTCTTCTAAAGGACTTTACCAAATATCAAATACTCATGATAAAATACAATTAGTTTGAGGATCAGGTTTTGTTTATTATGTCATCGTACAACAACAACTTCTATTCCATGAACGAAAATGAAAGCATTTTGACGGTATTTTCAAAATTTTCACTCTATTTGAACAATTTCAATCCTTTTTATACTACCCAGAAGATTGAAGACTGGGTGACCTATGCACAACCTATCTATGTCAATTTTCTTGTTTCATTTTATATGGTAGTCTCAAAGACTTTTAGGATTTAGAGGACGAGTCATCTAGGTTGATTTATAGAAATCAATTCCACCCTAAGATCACTAATGTTTATACCCCTAAAATATATTTATCAAGAACCTAAAATTGTTTACCTGAGTCTTACTATAATTTATAGAGTTGTTTTTGGGTGAAAGAAGCCTGAGAAATTGAAATTACTCTGATGATCAGTTTAACTGGAAGAAACCCACCATTTTTTCAAGAATCAACAACACTACAGATTCTGGTGAAGGTATGAACTCAATTTTTTAATTTTGATTATTGATAATAATTTTTTTTGTAGGAATATCAAGATTGACACCCAAAGGTATAATCATTTGGAAAGTTCTGTACAAATGAATTGCGAGTGTGAAATTCGGTATAAGGGGGGAGAATAAAATGCCTTGAACCCATATTGTAATAGTGATATTAATATCATTATTATTTTTATTAGTTATTATTATTGTATTATACAAAAAAATGTTTTTAATTTGGAATAATTCAAGAAACAAGAACACTAAAGAGGCATTTTTATTTAAAAACACTAATAAATTACATCATTACAATGATAAAGGCTTCAAAAACTTTGGGAAACTCATTGAATGCCCGAGAAACACCCCCACTATACATCCCATCAGCACAATAAGACCGATTGTTTAGAATTCATCCCCTGGATCTACCATAGTTAGAAAAATAATAGCAAGAAGAATAATGGAAATACTAAGAATTATGGGAATGTATAAATCCATTTTGCAGCAAGAAATGAACAATGGAAATTTCTGTTGTGTTTTGGAATACCTTAGATAGGTGTTTATAATGTATTTATGTCTGTTGTAAAAAATAACCGTCAGATGTTTTAGTAAGTGTTAATGTTTTTGATAACCATTGGGTTTTATTTTAATTTTGTCGTTGGATGTTCTAAATTTTTAAAATTAATATAATATAATATTTCCCAGTAATAAACTTAATGACATGAAATGATAATGATTAAATAATATTTTAAAGACCGAAATTATAACCATAAGATTTCATAAAAATAATTTTATATATACAAATAAGAATAAAATAATTAACTTTTTAAATTATGTAATCACCCTACATAAAGTTCTGAAAATATGAATTATTTCTATATTATACTTTGGTTATGTTTAACAGGGTTATTTTTACATAAAAAATTTGAAGAAGCACACCCACCAACATGGGTAGACTGTAACACTACTTACATGGGTAGACCAATCCCCAGTTGAATGGATGTACGTCAAGGGAAAATCTTGTGCAAAATAAGCTTTAGAAATAGGTAAATCCCACATGTATGAGGCCTCCAAAGATTGGCCGATGTATGGTTCAGTTCGATCATAGGAGGGCCGAGGCCCAGCATGGGATCCTATGTATAAGGATCCGTCGGTGTCTGCTTCTATTTTCATAGAATGGAATCCACATACAACATTATAAGGTTGTCCTTGAAATCAATCGGTTTCAATGTGGGATGTGTTTTTAAACATGATATCTAATCTAAGCCCTCTATTTCAGACTTAGAAAATCTTGGCTGTCCACTCCCTATCCCTGATCGATCTCCCCTTATCTTTACTAATTGGGGCTCCAATTTAAAATACTTGGGTTTTATCCCAACCCTTCGATATATATAGGATGATTTAATACATATAATTACCTTCCCCATATTATTCCCTGTAGAACCCTCTTGCACTACACCAGTATATCTACACTATCAGCCCCATTTCTTCTCCTCCATTGAAGTCTCTTTCAACCATTCCCATCCTGGTTCCTCTTCTTCCAAAAATGACTCAAATGGTTTTAATTTAAACCAAAACATTATCCCCAAGTATCTTCTTCCCCAACATGTTTTGAATATATATATATATATATATGTTTCTATGACATTATTTTGTTGATTTTTTATGAATTTCACAATTTATCATAGTTTTTTAAGATTTGTGGAGTCAATTTTCCAATATCTTTTAAAATTTTATATCCAATGGAATGAATATAATATTATATATATAAACACAGATTTTATAAGAATCAATAAATCTAAATTTGATTTCAATTTTATATCGTTTCCATCTGTGACTGATTGAATATGATATTTTTTCAATGTTATAACCCTCATATGCCCACTTTGAAACACCCAACTATTCTCTCCCAATCTCCTTCTCTAAAATTTTATACCAATTCCCTTTTACAAAACCATTATTCATCTTCTTTCTTTTTTCCAGTATCAAACACCATCAACTTACAGGAAAGGGATTTTTTTTTTCAATCTACATATTCTTCCAAATTTAATAGTCAGTTTTATTTTATGTCTATTTTACTATGTACTATGTATATATGATTATAGAAATTGATACCCAATAATTTTCAAAAATTAAAAGAGAAGGGCTTTGATTTAATTTTTTTCTAATGCCTATGCTTTGTAATGGTTTTAATTTTATTATTGATCAATTTATGTTATAAAAAAATACACACACACACACATATATGTATATATATATATGGATTGATATCGATCTATATAACTTTATGTTTCTGAGAATTTATAAGATAATGGTTTTGTATTTAAATTTTATTTCTAATCCTATATTTTTTAATGTTATTGTTTATTTTTATCCAATGGATTGATTAAGTTTTTTAATAATAATTCTATGTATATAATATAAGTATTTAAATTTATGTATATATGTACATTTATATACATTTATTAATAAAAAGGGGTTAATCACTAATTTCCAAATATATATACATTGGTTTGAACTCATGTTCTCAATCAATAATTTTGTGGGTTATATTTACGTGTTAAATGATAATAGTCATAATTTTATGTGGTAATCATAAAAAAGTTATTATTTAATCTGTGAAATTATATTTGGACCCCATAGTATGTAATGAATAATTAGATATACCCATTATCTAACATATAAATGGAATTACATGCATTTTTAATCAAGTGTGTACATTTATTATTATTCATTTTATTTATAACATTTAAATTTTTATAGAAATTTTTGAGCTATGTAAATGAATATTTGTGCATGGGATTCTCCTACTAGTTTTTAAAACTCTCAAAAATATGTTTATGACATTTTATCATAAAGGTTATTTTATTTTAAAGAAAATAATTTTATTTATATATTTTTGAAATATTTTGGGTTAGGATTGGGAAAGGAAGGTCCATTAAAAGTGTTTTAAAAATTTGGCCCCAGTTTAATGAATGACATGTTAGGTGGAGAGAACCCATAAATATTACAGGGACTTTGTTACTTATGAGTTATGACTAAAGAACTTATGTTTTCAAGATTGTATTCCAAGTATCAAAAAATATACCACTAAAAATTATTATTTTAAATGGAGGAATCCTAATGGTATTTTCAATTATAACTATTTTGAGAAAATAATGGTTTCTTAATTTACTTATTCAGTATAGAGATGTTACGAAAAACTATTTTTCAAGTATGTACACTTGTTTAAAGGATTTTTTAAAAGACATTATTAAAATTTTCAAAAGTCTTTATTGGGCATATTAAATCCCCAACAAGTATTTTAAATTCATTTTTTATAGGTATAGTAGAATTTTCTGTGATTTATTTTTCTATGATGAGGCAGTGCATTGAAGAATTTTTAGTTCATTAAATTTTATTTATTACAGTTTTTGTGAAATGTAATATTTGTATCAAATTATAGGGAACCCCGACTAAAAATTTCCTCAATTGTTTAATGTGTTGTGTACATATTCTGTTTCTTTTATAAAAACAACTACACAACATGTATAGACACTGAATTCGAAAGAGCGATTTTGGGTCATTAATGTTGGAATCAGTGGCACATTATTTAAAATTTTGGAAAATTAGAACGAAATTAAGCGTTTTAATTTTTCTCCTCAGAAAATTTTATTTTATTTAATATTTTCAGATGAAAGGAAGAAGATCACAAACAACTCCTTTTCTCCTTCCAGTTAAATTTCACGAAAATTAATTTCAAAGTCATGTTTGGATGATTATGAACCCTTTTCAAACCTTAGTTTATCTTGTAGAGAAATCTACCAAATATCAAATACTCTTGATATACTCCAATTCATTCAAGGATCAGGTTTTGTTTATTATGATATTGTGCAGGCACAACTTACATTCTATGCGTGAAAATGAAAATATTTTGAAGATATTTTCAAATGTTTCACTCTATCTGAGGAAATTAAATCCAAAGTAGACTTTTTAAAAGATGTAATAGTGGGTGACCTTCACATAGCTTCTCTTTGTCATTTTTTTAGTTTATATGGTAGAATTAAAGACATTGAGGCAATAGAAGATGAGTCAATTTGGTTATATTATAGAAATCATTCCCACACAGACATCACTAATATTTAAAACCCTCATGCCTCTATCTCAAGAACCTACCATTTTTACATCAGTTTGAACCTAGTTACTCATGTTGTGTTTGGTTGAAATAAGTTGTGGAACATGAAACTGCTATGAGGATCGGTTTAATTGGAAGAAGACCACTTTTTCTTGAGAATTGAAAACACTAGAAATTTTGAGAAAGGTATGAATTATATGTTTTAGTTTTCATTATTGATAATAATTAAATTATTTATGTATGAACTTTAATATTGAAATCCAATGGAATAAGCATGTAGAAATGTGTGTAAAACTAAATTTTGAGGGAGAAATTCTATTAAAGGGGGAGAATATAATGCCCTAAACCCATATTGTAATAGTGTTATTAATATCATTGTTATTTTTTATTTTTTGTTTTTAGTTATGTATTAAAATAATTCTATTTAATTCATATGAATTTAAGAAATAAGAGCGCACAAGAAAAAGTTTCTTTATAAAACACTAATACATTACAATATTTCAAGGATAAAGTCTTCAAATACTCCATAAAACTCATTACAATCCCCAACAACACCACATAGATGCCTCCAATATGCACAATAAGACCAATTGTGTATCCTTCATTCCTTCGATGTACTATAGTTAGAAAAATAATGGCATGATGAATAATGAAAATACAAAGAACAAGAGGGATGCACACGACCAATTTGAAGCATGAAATGAACTCTGGTATTTTTTGTTTTTATTGGAATTCATTATACATGTATTTACAATGTTTTTATGACCTTTGTAAATAAATTAATTTGGAATTTTTAGTGAAAGTTTATGTTTATGATAAGCATTGGGTTTTCTTTTAATTATACTTGTGGATGTTTTAAAATTTTAAAATGAATTTAAAATAATATTTTCCAACAATAAAAGTAATTACATGAAATAATAATGTTTTATTAAGACATTAAAGTTTGATATTATAACCATAGGATTTGGAAAAAATAATTTTATATTTCAGAAAAAGAATACAAAAAATAACATTTTAAATTATGTAATTAATCTACATAAATGAAAAAAAGAAATGATTTCTACATTCTTATTTTGTTATTTTTAACAAGTTTGTTTTTACAAAAACAATTCGATAAACACACCCACCAACATGTGAATATTTCACCGATTCTTAGGCACCCATGGAAAAAATTGGTTGAATGGATGTACCTCAAGGGAACTTCTTGTGCAAACTGAGCTCAATAAATAGTTCAGGACCTCTTATATATGTCCTCAAAATATCGACCCGTGTATGGTTCAATCCTAGGATAAGTGGGAAAAGGCCCAGGGAGGGATACCATGTATAAGGATAACTGTGTATGTGATTGTATTTTTGGAGTAAGGTAGCTATCCCAACCTTATAAGGAGTCCACTAAAACCAACCAGTATCGATGTGGGGAACCATTTTAAATGTGAGATCTCATCTGAGCCATCCATTTCAAAATGAGCTAATCCCAACGGTCCACTCCCTGTCCCCAATCAGTCTCCAATTCATTTTCCCAAACATGCCTCCTCTTCAAAATGATAGTGTTTTATCCCATACCTTCAATCGAACTAGGATGATCCAAGTCATACAATTACATTCCCCATCTTCCTCCCTGTAGAACCCTTTCACACCGCATTAGTAGATCTACAATGAAAAACCCTTTACTTCTCCCCTATCGAAGTCTCTTCCAACCGTTCCCATCATGGTTCCTCTTCTTCCAAAAAATGACACAAATATTTTTAATTTAAATCTAAATGTTAACCCCAAATATTAGCTTCCCTTATAGGTTTAAATTATATATATATATATATATGACTTACTTTTCTGGATTTATTTATGAATTGCACAACTTATCACCATTGTTTAAGCTTTATGGAGTCAATTATTAGATCTATTTTCAAATTTTTGATCTAATGACATGAAGTATAATATATATATATATATATATATATATTAGAAGATATAAGACAACCAAATTGGATTTCCCATTTTACACAGTTTCCATCTGTGATTGATTAAATAGGATATGTTATCCTATGTTATAATCCTCGTATACTCATTTTGAAACACCTGATTCATCTCTCCCAAGTTCTTTCTCAAATTTTGTTTGTGCCGATTTCCTTTCTCAAAACCCTTCTGCTTCTTCTTCCTTTTGTCCAAAATCCAACACCATCAACTTACAGGTAAGGGATTATTTTTGTTTTAAAATCTATATATTCTTCAAAATTCTATCGTTAGTTTTATTTTGTGTCTATTTTACAATTATATATATATATATATTATTATATATATTGATACCCAACTATTTTCAGAAATTAAAAATGAATAGTTTTGATTTAATTTTTTTTCTAAAGACTATGTTTTGTAAGGGTTTTAATTTTATTATTGATCAGTTGTTCACAAATATATATATATATATATATATATATTTATTTATAACTATCTTTATAAGTTCTTGTTTTTTATAATTTATATGATAAAGGTTTTTTTTTTCAATTTTAGCACTAATTCTATATTTTGTAAGGGGATTATTTTTTATTAAAGGGATTGATTATGTTTTTAATTCATCATTCAATGTATAAAATATTATGATTATAATTTATATTTATATATATATGTGTATAAAAATTTCTTTATAAAAAGGGGTTAACAACTTATTTTCCAATATATATACAAAGTATTGAACTAATGTTATAAATTAATCTTTTTATAGTTTGTATTTATGTGTTAAATTATATCAGTTACAATTTTATGTGATAATACTAAAACAAGTTATTATTTAATGTGTGAAATTGTATCTACATGCCCTAGTTTTCCATCTAGAATTAGGTATGCCCATTATCTAACTTATAAGTGGAATTGCATTCATTTTTAATCAAGTATGGACATATTTTATTATGGATTTTATTTATATCTTATAAATATTTATAGATATTTTTTTGAGCTTAATATTGAAATTTTTGAGCATGGGTTCCCCAAAAAATTGTTTTAGAAACTCTCAATAATACATTTATGACATGTCATCAAAAATGATGTCTTCCTTTGAATAAAATAATTTTATGTATGAATTTTTCATATGTTTTGGGTTAGGATTGATTAAGGCAGGTCCATTAATAAAATTTTAAAAAATTTGAACTAGTATAATAAATCTTATGTTATGGGGAGTGAACCCATAAATAATTAAGGAAATTTTTTCAATATGAGTTATGACTAGAGGACTTATGTTTTCAATATGGTCGGCCAAGTATAAAAAATCACCTTCCGAAAACTATTCCTTTAAATGGAGGAATCCCAATGATATTTTCAATTATAATTATTTTGTGAAAATAATGTTTTCCTAAATTATTTATTCTGTACATAGACATTATGAAATCCTTTTTTCAAGTATGTAGGCTTGTTTCAGGGATTTTTTTTAAAATAATTTAATAAAATTTTCAAATCCTATTACTGTGAATATCAAATTCTCACCCTATATTTTAAATACATTTTTTGTATAGGTTCAGTGGAATAATTTGTGAGGTATTTTTCTATTAAGAGGATGCACACATAAGACTTTTTAGTTCATTAATTTTTATTTATATTTTAGTTGAAACATAATATTTTATATATTTATCAATTACCAAGACTGTAGAAGGCCCTCAATTATGTAATGTATTTTGTAATTATTCAGTTCCTTTTATAAAAAAATTACACATCATGTTTTAGCAATGAATCCAGATGCGTGGGTTCAGATCATTACATAACTGAAACTATTATCGTTGGGAAATCACTAGTTGATAAGTATTAAAAAGAAGCGGTTTTAATAGATGTGTAAATATCCAATTAGATGCTTCTATATCCAAATAAATATAAAAATCAATATGATATGTGATATGGACAGAATCCCCTATTGAAATACTTTTGAGTATTTCGATGTAAATTATTCATTCTAAATTAGGATAAGAATATAAACTTCTATGTGCATGGATATGAAGGGTTATTTACTAGATACATATTAATGAATAAGGACTAAAAATTATTTAATAAACATCATGAAAAAATGGTTGAAATTTGTTATGTGAATGTGATTTAAAATGAGAGGATTTTGAATTATGTTGAGAATATTTCATCTTCAAAAGAGAATGTATTTCATAGAATTAGTACAAAATGTGATGTGGATTGCAATAGTGATGTGTCTAGATTATGGGGAGCCTAGAGGGATGAAACAAAATCAGATGAAAAATCATTTATATAAAGACTACATTAATAAAATCTTATATAAGTAAACGGTTCATTAGATTTAAAAGCACATAATAACAAATTGAGTGACCAGAAAACCCTAGTACAAGCACAAAATATGAAGGTGAATCCATAAAATTCATTACAATCACATGGATAAAGAAAATCATTAATGATGATAATCTTGATGAATTTTGTGTCAAATACATGAATGACGAACTTGATCAAATTGGGAAAAATCAAACTTGGGAAGTCATCTCAATGATAGAAAACAAACATGTTATTATAACCAAGTGGGTTTCCTAAAAATAATCAATGAAGATGTAATGGTGATAATGAAAAAGGATTATATCATTTGTTAGGGTTATTCTCAAATTGATGGTATTGATTTTGATGAATCATTTTCACTAGAGTCTCATATTGAAAACATTATATTATTTATTATATTGACTGTTAAATACGGTTTTAAAGTTTACCAAATAGATGTATAAACAACTTTCTGGAATGGATTACTTGAAGAGGATATATATATAAATCAACCTAGTGGGTTTTTGATTAATTATTATTAAATAAATATTTTCTAGTTTAGGAAACCTTTATGTGGGATAAAAAAATTCTCATGGGCATAATACTCAGTGCTCGATCAGTACCCATGGATGTTTGGTCATCATATATAAGAAGTTTATAACAACCTCTAAATCAATAAATATCATGTGAAGTATATGGTTTTACTTTTATATGTTGATGAAATCACCTTTGGAGGATCATATTAAATTCAATTCAAGTATCTTTTAGATTTTATGAGGCATGAATTTGAAATTTCATTAATTAGTGAATTATTAATCTTTCCTGGGTTTCAGGTGATTCAAAATATGGAAGTAAAATTTATCTCCCAAACAAAATATTCCAAGGAGGTGTTGTAATGATTTCAAATATAGTATTAAAAACCAATTTAAAATTTAGAGGAGAGTTAAATTAAATTGTCAAAATATGGTGTAGGTGAGAAAGTGGATTTGATAATCTCTTTTTAACTTTTCTATAGTATACTCTATTTGAAATCCACTATTATATACATTGAGCTTTCCACATGTCTAGATGTAATATTTAAGAGTTGAACCACGGAAAATCACATGAAATTTATGAGGAAAGTACTTCACTATATCAACCAATCAATAGATTGTGGGTTATATTATTACATAAACTCACACTGACATTTTTTGGGACATATAGATTCCAATTGGGGTGTTTTGATGAATGAATGAAAACCTACCAAAGGAGAAGTTTTTTATTGGAAGCTCTTTTATTTCATGGAAATGTGAGATTCATGATGGCATATTCTTAATCACCATTGAGTATGAATATATGAAAGACACCCTTTCATATACATAGTGATATGGATGCAATAACAACTTGAAGAAATTGGTATTGATGTGGTATATCCAATTAGAATTATGTGTGGAAACTCTAGTTTTATAAACATTAGAAAGGATCACATTAAACACTCACATATAAAGCACATTGAAATAAAGTAACATTTCATGAAGGAAATGGTACTACAAAATTCCATGAATATGGAATATGTTTCAAAAAAGAGATCTCAATATGGATATCATTGCAATTGTTTTTCTATAAATGGATTTAAAACATCATCAGTTGAATCTTGGAGTAAAATTAAATACATACTATTATATGAACATGAATATGGTACATGAACTCCCAATAGGAATTTATTTGAAGGAAATGTATTTATTTATTCCTTCAACTCTTGTTAAGTGTTTCTAACTATCTTTTTTGAATCTATATGTAATTGATATTCAGATTCATTGAAAATAAGAGAGATGTTATTCTTGAAAATGGGGAATAAAAAGGGAAAATAAAGATAGTTCATTGGTTTAAAATTTAGGGGTTTAAGTCAGGTGTTGAAGGTTTTCAATATAAAATTCATTGATGTGTTATTATATAGGAATTATTTTATTTAACTCTTATTTCTCACATCAAAAGCTATCTCCTATGAGTTTATTTTTTAAGATTGATGAATAATTGGTGCAGTATATCATGGGAAATTAGTAGGGATATCTTGTGAAATTTCATATGATACGTAATTATGTTGAATTAGTTATAATTTTAAACAAACCCAAAGTGAGAGATTGTTTGAAAAAAACTATTTAGTGAAACATCTGAGTTGATTTAATTGAAAAGATGAAGTAAGATTTCAATAATTCTTAGTGAATAGTTATGATTTCATAGTTTCTTTAAGGGTTTGGATGTTATTGAAGAAGAGTTTGTTTCGAAGACATAACCTATTCCACAGAACCTAAATCACAACATATGATGTATTTATTTTATAAGTATACATAACATTGAATTAGATATTACATAAATGATTTGATGAAGTGTATCTTAAATAGTTAACCATGTCCTATATACCTTTTCTTCCCTATAATTTTGTTTGAAATGATGAAAAAATATGGGCCAGACCACTCAATAAATGTTATTGAGACCCCTCTAGAAAGATTGGTGGCCAAGACTTGGAAGCATTTTTATAAGCTAGTTGGTAGGGGTGTTCATGTAAGAACACGTTCATATAAATAGTTCATGATGCAATTAAGGGTGTGAGAGCTCGTGCTTATCCTATAATGTGTGCAATGACATTAGATGTTGTAAACGATAACTAATACAAGTTAGACTTGATATAGTGGCCAAGGAAGATCCCAGAATATGTTGAACTATAATTAAAAAAGGAATTGTGATGTGGTATTTGGATTAGTTTGGCCACACTATAGTCTATTGAACAATGACATTAGTCCCTTTTAATGGAGTTTTAAGAGTCTTGGTGCCACTATAGAATTCAAGGTGTCCATGATGTGGAGATAATTTGATATCATAGACCATTAGTAGATGATATGTTGACACCAAAAGTATTTATTGCATCATCGTGGGAATATATTTAACATAATCAAGGACTTTTAGGATTTCCCATCATATAGGATCATACCACATCCTGATATTTTTCGAAATTTTATCCATTAAATGAAAGATAGATTTATTTCTTGGATCTCTAGGGTGTCTAACTCAGGTTCAGTGGTATATAAAGATCCCATTTAATAATAGAGGATAAATATTCCAATCCTTGAAAAAGTATATCCAATAAAAACTATTATATTGAAATGAAAAGAGAATGGGGTCTCTAAATTTTCTATAGGGTGGAGATAAAGAGTGTTCCATAAATAAATAGAACACAAATAGTGATCAAGGGATTCAAGGGTTAAAATATATGCTTCCATGATTCACCCTCCCCATCTCAGGGTAATTCCATTGATAATTTTCCAACACTGAATCCTTGAAATGTCCCCAAGTGGTGTCCCCTCACTGAAACAAAAAATGGTGAATCATGAAAGGACTATAGTTCACCCCTAGAGACAGAATGAATGAAATCCTTATCACATGATACTCGATCATCCAATAATTCCATTTGATCAAAATTCCCAAATAAATTGGTTGGATAACATACATTAAAAAACTACAAAAAATGGTGTGTGTTCATTTATATATGACATCAAATATACACTGCATGTGAAAGAACCATGGTTTGAGACTATTCCACCATATCCCAATCGAATATGTAATGGCCATGATCAATCCAAGGCGTGTTATATATATATATATATTTTATTTTATTTTTTTTAAATTTTTTATAGATCATGTATGTGATGAGATGTTATTGGGGATTGTTGGGGAGAGTTTAGGAATAAAACATTTTACTACATGTCTACTAGATAGCAGATGGACCCTCCATGGAGTTGTGCATTCTTCATAGACCCACCGGCTAGCCAATTTAGTCCAACATCTAGCTAGTGGGATCCTGGGTAGGGTTTTAATTGAGGGATATTTTTTAATTCCTCTTAGACACTTATTTATTCTTCTACCCCTATCCCCTGAACATTTTCTTAATTTTCTAGTTGGAAGGGCCTATTGGAGAATGAATTGGATCGTACTAACTCATTGCTTTATAATTTTGATAATATTTAATTAAATTTGGTATATTTTGGTAATGCTAAATTTGTTCAATATTATAATAATTTTTTATCTTATTTACAATTTCTTGAAACCCTGACACTATGAATTTGGTACTTTTTTTAAGGATTTGGTGTGTCTGGATTATTGTTGGCCATGATTCTAGGTGGTTTTCTCTATCTATACCTATGTTAAAAAATCTGTTAATAGTTTCAAGTGTTTGTTTACAAATATTCATGAAATAACTTTTGTGTGAACATGTGGGTAGCCCATAAGTCATTTTAATAAGGTGTCAATGAGACAAATTTGTTATGTACAGTAATCGTATACCCTTTAGATAGGGTGTGTTGGGTAAATTCTTATTTGGAGTGGAAATTCCTTCTATTTGACACAGGGATTTTCATCATGATAATTTTGACCTCTGAGGTGTCGGTTGGGTTAGGTAGAGGGTGGTTCAACCTAAATATAATATGTATATGATTATTTTATATTTCCACTTTTTATATTGTTATATTGGTTACTAATGGTGTTATTTTTTTGTGCTTGGACTCCCAAAAACATTTGGGATTTTTTGTGTGATGTGATGGCCTATAAAGAACTATTTATATGGGATTGTGTGATATGTTGGTCCTATCAAGAAGCTTAAGAAAGGTTGTGGTGACATGGTTGAACTACCAAGAACATTCAATATGGGTAGGGTTATAGACGAGGTCATGACCTATGTGATAGGTGTGGGATGTGGGTTTATGTTACTATCAAGGTTTTAACTAACCTTCTTTATGGTATATAGATGACGCAGGTAGAGATAGGGTTCAAGGTAGCTTAGTTTGTTCTTTATGACCAGACCATATTATTGTTTATTGAAATATTTTTTTGTTATTGATACATCCCCCATCATGAACTTTTTGAACATACGTTGTGGTCATACTGGTGATGCCATTCTAAGATTAGTCTCACAACCTACATGGGAATCTCGACGAATTTGAATACTTTATGATGAGAGATACAAAGAAGTGAATGAGGCCTGCAATATATTTTTGATTAGGTGTTGGTGGTTGGGGATTGATTCAACATAGGGACATACTCTGGGAGTAGTGATTCCCCTTTTATTTCTTTATTTTTATTTCATTTGTATCTTGATCCACCACTTCATAGGATCCTTATTTACTTCTTTGTAAGAATGTATATATTTTATGAAGTACTTCAATTAGAAGATATATTGATTTCATTGCTTCAATTTAGTTATTTATAGCTTAGGAGGTTCTTTTTGTGGTATATTTTGTTGAATACTTACATTATCAATCATTGAAACTAGGGGAATAGTCTCTACACATTTAACCTACACCCTTATAGTTACTTGAAAACCTATTTCATAAAAGGAAGCATGCATGAGGTTATATACCACCTTGTCCCTATCCTAGTGATTTGGTAAGGGGTGGGGAAAATTGTATCATAGCTATTTGTCATACTTTTTTGGGATTGTTAAAAAGTATATTGGTTGGAAAGAAATTAGTTAAGGGAGATACCCTTTTCCTAGCCATCAATTTTTCAGTGGTCATCTGAGTTATTAAGGGATTCAGTTTGATTTTATTACTTGTGATGTTACACTTTTTCACTGTTTAGGGTATTTTTTTATATTATGGTTTATGATATTTTAATATTGGACCTGGAGAAAGAGTGAGTGGGTTTTTGAATCACAAGTAGGTACATAGGTTCACCTGTCATATGACTAATAGCTGGTGATTGATATTACTCTAAATTAATGAAATGGATGTAATTTTTTTTTATGTTTTAGTAAATTCATTTTTGATGAAGTAAAATTAATAGAACTAGAACAATATTATTAATTGTTTGTTGTATGATTATGACTAATTTGAAGGCACCATAATGGGGGATTATTCCTTTCATAAGTCTAAAGAGGGTTGATCCTAGTGAGTATAAGTTACTATAGTGTGTGTTTCCAATCACTGTTTTGTGTCCATATATGACTTCTAATTGCTTGATTTGAAATGTTAACATCATTAAGATATTCTATGATTCTATTAGAATTTTAGAAATTTGAGCTCATCAACATCCCACGGTTCGACCATGGAGTCAGGGTAAGGACACTCTTGAGGTAGAGAACATTCCTTTTGTAACACTAGATGTTCAGGATGGGTAGGATGAGTATGCCATAGATTCTTATCTTGTTTTTCAGGAGGAGGGATCCCTTCATCCATGTGTGTTCCACATCACATCAGTGGGGGTGGAGGTTCCCACCGGTGAGGGACGACTATGATGGATTTGTCCTATTATTTTCCACTACGTCACCCTCATTGTTTCTAGGGTATGGGGTTCCCATGATACAAAAAATTGGATTGGTTTCATTAAGAGCATCTTTAGGCTAGTGGAGGCTCTTGATGATCATTGAGTGATTTTAGATACCTTTATGTTTCAAGTAACTTCTAGGTGGTGGTATCCTAGGATAATCCTAGATGTGTGCCTTAATTATTTTACATTGGTAGTATTTTAGGAGAATTCCTTGATTACCGAAGGATATATTGAGTATAGGAGTTTAGGGAGCTTAAAAAGGGTTTGACATCAACGGATGAGAACATAATCTATTTTTTTGGGTTGATTCATTTCTCTCAGTTGTTATTTTGTTATGAGGCTCAGAAGGATCATATGTTTGATATTGGGAATTTCATCATGTTAAGGGGTAGATTTTATACTTTTAACTGGGCCATGTACTCAAAAGTGGATCTTATATTTCTCAACATTGAAAATGGGTAGTCTTAGGATAATTCAATGTATTATTACCCCTTATTTCAGTAGTAGTTTTACAGGTATGATGGGATATCCTTCTAGTAATAGGAAGAAGTGATCAAATGAAATGTGATATGGTAGTAAGAGATATTATGGAAAAGGTAGTGGTTTCCCTCTTCCAGCATTGGGATGGACTCCTATTGCGTGCTTCAAGTGAAGGAATCTAGGGCACTATCGCAGTTCATGTGTAAGTCAGTCGAAGGAGTTCCATTCCTATAATTGGATGGGGAATCTCCATTGTTTTCCCCCAAGGTTCTATTAGTCTGGTATAGGGAGAGGTTTGGGATATACTAAGGCCTTGATGTATTTACTGAGATCACTAAATGTTGATAATTAATTTTCTTCAGGGAAATCAGGTCGGTGACCATGTCATGGATCTTAGTTGAAAAAGTAATAGTTTTTAGTGGTTTTAGCCCCTCAGATGAGACATGGTTCATGGGGTAGGGTAATTAACCTATGTTTTCAATGATTTATATTATTCATGAGGTTCTATATGATGATGGGGATGGATATATGAAAGCAAGAGGTATGGTTTAGATTGTGTCGATATATTTGATTACTTTATTGGACTTCAGTGTTTCTCATTCTGTTATTTCTACCCACGTTTTTATATTCTGGGGTTGTCTGCAGAGTTGTATCCATGTTTTTTTCGCTCAATATACCTCTTCTTAAAAGGATATATCATGTCTTGAGGTTTCTATCATCTGATTTAGTAGTTGAATATGATAGGAATTTGTGATATTTCTTAGTCCACGATATGGTGAGATTTTATTTCATCTTTGGAATGGACTAATTGAATTGTTTTATGGATCAAACAATTTGTTATATTTGGTATATGGTTATTACCTCCATATTGGAAGAGTAGAAATTAAGTATTGGGGAGTAGAATATGGGTGAATGTAATGAAGAACCAGACCAAAGGCCGAATGGAGTCATTAATATGCAGGTGATGGGTTTGGTGCTCATGGCTGACCAGATGACTGATCAATCAATATTTATGTCTGGTGGTGGATCATTACTAGGACATGTTTCTAGATTATTTCTGAATCCTTCCTCTTAATAGGGGTATTGTGTTTGAGATTGAACTCATAATGGGTGCACAACCTATATCAATCCCCCATATCAGATGGAAATGTCTGAGCTAAGAGAACTTAAGGTACAACTTGATGATATAAACATGAATGGATTCATTCAAATAATCACCTCTCTTTAGAGTGATATATATTTATTCTACAAGGAGGTGGATGTAATTCTTCAATCATGCATGGATTCTTTGAAAATGAATATAATTATGAGGAAGATGCAATAACAACTACCTAGGATCGATGATCTATATAACCTATTAAGAAGACCCTAGTGGTTCTACAAGATTGGCCTGTAATAAGGGTACTATTAGTTTTGGTTTTGGGTTAAGGATGGAAAAAAAATGAAATTATGCAGTATGTATGAGTTATAAGAGTATCTCATGATTCCGTTCGATTTTATAAATGTAGTATCATTTTTCATGGCTATCATGAACCAGAATTTTCTCCCCTACCTAGAATATTTTGTGATGGTATTTGTATACAACTTACTGGTCAACTCATAGACCTATTATATGAATATCTAGAACCATTAGGTTGTTTTAAAAACACTCAAAGAAAATCAACATTATTCTATGTTTTTTGTATTCCATTTATATACCAAATAGGTGGGTTTAGTTTTCCATATAGTTTCATAGGTAGAGATATTTGTTGATCTAAAGAAGGTAGAGATTTTTTGGTCTTGGGATTGACCTAGAAATTATTTTGAGATGGAAAGTTTCTTTGATTTGAGATTATATTATTTAGATATAATTTAGTAATTTTATAGATAGGTAGTACATATGATAGATATGACTAAATAACTCATCAATTTTGAGTTGTCTAGAGGGTTTAAGGGAGCCTTTTAAGATTTATTGTTGATGTTAACATCTTCTCTAATTCAGATTATTCTAGACCCTATTGTTGATTCATGGTTTACTATGATACTTTACGGGTTGGTTTGGAGGATTTATTATTGTATGGTGAGTTGGTAGTCACCTATGGGTCAAATAATTATGGCCCCATGAGCAGAGCTACCCTACTCATGACTTAATGTTAGCTGTCATGGTTGAGGATCAAAATCATGGGAACTATTATCTCTTTAGTGAGATTATTTTCATAAAAACAAACAAAAAAAATTATGGTACATATTTTCTCAATGATAAATTAAATTAATCCAAATAATATGGGTTAATTACTTGTAGACCTTTTATTTTTTATGAAATATGAATTTTGAAACTGCATCATTGTTGTAGATTAACTCAATAAGAATTCATTTGAATTGTGGTTATAGACCACAAGGTATGGGTGGAAGCTTATGATTTTGTCATTGAGTTGGAATATGGATATTTCATAAGACCCAGATGTTGTGGTTTATGCTTCTTTGGTTATCACATCATTTTTAGAAGAGTATGTTGTGTCAGTCTTCGAATCAGATCCAGAATGACTGATGATACATGAGTTTTTTCTGGGTGATGAAATTGTTCTAAGATGGTTCATGTATAAGAAGGTTATTCTTCATATCCATGAGATGGTTGTCATACACAAATCCATGTGAGTGGAATTGATGATAGACTCTAATTCCCTATAGTGGGTGGTTCATCCCTGATTGACCATGATGTATTGAGATATGAAATAACACTTCAGGTGGGTAGTCAAGAAGAAAGACATAGTTTGGATTTTTCTTATTGCCTTACCTTCCATAGGGTTATGGTGGAACAATAGCGAATGGGGGGGATACATCATCACCATCCTGTAATGATGTTAAGTGGGATGACGTGACTGTAGACTTTTTCCCAAGGTTTCTTAGGCCTATGATGATTTGAGATTCCATGTGGGTAGTTGTTGACCTTCTAAAATAGGTCAAAAAATTCTTTCCCATTTGAGAGACTGAGTTCATTGGTGAGTTTGGAAGAAATTATGGGCGAGACATATTATCTTTTCCTGATTTATCTATGAGAATTGCGTCCGAATGGGATGCATGTTTTTGGAGTTGATTTTGGAAAGTATGGAAGAAGGCACTAGGGAGACTTTTGAAGTTGAGCAATGCATATCACCCAAGGAGAAATATATAGTCTGGGGGGGAATGATCTAGATCTTAGATGATATAATTAGGTACTATGTGCTTTACTTCAGTGTGGAATGAGACAACCACCTAGATTTAGAATAGTTTTTCCTACAATAATATCTTCCAAAAATCAATTCAAATCACACCATTTGTGGTTCTCTATGGTCGACCATATTAGTTACCATTATTTTGGAATGAGAAGGGTGACTTTTTAGTGATCAGATTGAGCATAGTGTAAGAGACTTTATAGAAAGTAAAACTAATCTGGAATAGGTTAGTTACCACCCATAACATGATGCATTTTTACACTAACCAAAGGTGATAACCCTTAGAGATTATCATGGCTGACCATGTATTATTACAGGTGTGACTTTCATTAATTTTTTAGGAAATAACTTAAGCTAGAATCCTGTTTTGTGTATTTTTTTAGATTATGGAGACAATTAAGACCATGGTTTATCGGTTAGATCTTCTACTATAATGGTTTTGAATGAAGGAAATATTTTACATGCCTCTAATCCAAAAGTATTATATGAAACCAACAAATGTGACTAACGATGATGATGTTGTGTTGAAGGTAGATTCTTCAGTTGAGGAATGTCCAGTGTGGACTGTGGATTGAGGAATAGAGGGGTTTCAGGGGAAGACAATACCTATTTTTTAGAGTATTTTGGAAGAATTTGAATTTATTGAAGGAGGCATGGGGATGTGACTCAAATGTGTAGGTGCAGTCTAAAGAGCTATTTGTCAAGGACCCCTTAGAGAAAATATTGGGGAAAATAAGACCTTGGGGTTTATAATGCCATTAATCTATCCAATGTATGTTACATTTTTTTAATTAAATTTTAATAATTTCTAATGTTTTATTTCTATTTTAGGGGAAATGATACGATTCAAGAAAACCGAGGAGAGGTTGAGATAGAAATATTTTACTATCGGTCCACCAGATAGTCAATAGACTATCCAATGGCCGAGGAATTCAACCCTTACCTACCAGCTACCTAAAATGGTCTAGCGTCTAGATAGTGGGTTATTGGGAAGATGTTTAATTGATTGTTAGTTTTTTATTTCGTCCCCAAACCCATATTTCTTCACGTTTTCTTCTCCACCATCCCTTGGATCAATTTTTCTTGGGGAGGGGCCTCATTGAGAAGTATGTTTCTCCTATAACCATAATTCTTCTAAATTATTGTCAATGTTCATTTTTTGGGTCTATTAAAGAATGTCTTACCCTGTTATAGCTTCTAATCACATTTTCTATTGAGTTTTATTTCCTATAACCCTAAAATGATGAATTTGGGGTTGTTTTTAGGGATTTGCTGTATTGGGATTCTTGTGAGTAGTGATCATGGGGGTTTAGTCTCTCTACTGCTATGGTAGGAAATAACCTACTATTTTTGAGTATTTTATATAAAGATTTATATGTTCCCTTGTGTGTCGGTAGCCCAAGAGACTTCCACATAAGGTATGAATGAACTTAGTTCAGTCCGTATAGGTGTATTGGACCCATTATAGGGAGATTATTGGGTTAGTACTTATTTAGGGTGAAAATGTACCTTGGATTTGTGTTCAAAATATGGATTTACTAATTGGGAATTTTGACCTTTATAGAGTTGGTTGGTCCTAGTTTGTGTCGGTTAGGCATGAATATATAATAAATCTGATAATATGTTGTTTTCCTTTTTTTTATATTTTTGTGTTATATAATAATGGTTTTATGGAAATTTCTATTGATGGACTAGTAAGAACCTTAGGGATTGGATATGATGATATGTGGGTCTCCCAAGAACCTCTGGGAAGGGTCGGGTTAATATCAAGGCCTCCCAAGAACCTTTACGATGATCTGGGGTGATATTTTGGGCCTATATAGAACCTTAGGGATGGATTAGGGTGACATGGTTGACCTCCTTTGAACCATTGAGATTGATCTTGTTGTAGAAAAGGCCATGAACTTTTGGACAGGCATAGGATATGGGTTACGGTTTTTATCATGGTTCTAACTGACCATCTTTCTAGAATAGGTCCAATGTTGGTAGGGTTTTGGTTCATGGAACATCAGTTCATAAAAGATGTCCTGATAAGGTTATGGGTTATTCATGTTTTTATTTGTGGTCTATGAATCTAAAATTATACTATTTTCTTAATCAGTTTAAACGATCATTGGTGGTGTCCTACTGAGATTATTTTCGCACCATTCACTGGAATCTCTTTGGGCATGTAGACTATATAATCACAGATAAAACCAAGGGAAATGTACTTGTAATAGATTTTAGAGTATTTGATGCTTATTGGGGGATGAGCTGACACTGGGATATACTCTAGGAGTAGTGTTGACTCGTTTATTGATTTGTTTTTATTTCCATCATACCTTGATCCTCTATTCCGAGGGACCCCGTTTTAATACTTTTTATGACTCCTGATATGACGTCTTGTTATTTCATTTTATGTTGATATCATTACATTTTTTTATTAATTTTTGAATTATATACTTACTTTGGTTACTTCTTATATTCTATTATTACTCTAAAAATCTCAAATATTAATGACATAGTCTCCCCACATGATAACATGTACCTCACCACTACTTGGTAGCCTCTTGTCTAAGTGGAGGAATGTATAATGTTTTTGACCACCTTAGACAAGATCAGGTGATTTGGGTTAGGGTGTAAAAAAATAATTATCAAAACTCTAACACAAAACCATTGAAAACTAAGGTAAAATCAAGAAAACAAGATCAAATGAAGATGGGAGATATCATACCTATAAAATTATATGTAAAATCCCCACAAACCATACTCTATAATGAGGGTTCCAAGGACATAATAGAGGGGTGATATAGGTTGGATGGGCCACACTCAATGCCCATTTCTTATATAAATCTAATGGAAGGAGATAGTGAGTTTTGGTCATGATATTCTTTCAAAAAACACATCTGAACCCCATAGGGGTGTTTGGATTCCAATATTTAAGAACCTGGTAGACTATGCAAAAATTACACTAGGCCTGGGACCCCACCAAGTACCTAGTGGGTACTAACATAATTCCAACTCAACTCAAGCCTCACTGGGTACCCATTATAGAACCAACAGTTACCCAGTGGTGTCTACTATAAATTACTATAGAACCACCCAACTCTTAACCTTACATAACCAGCTGATATGAATCCAAAATTCTTGAACACATAAAAAATCATAGAGATGTTACAACTCCCATGATTTTTATCTGTATCCAAATTCAAAAAACACCCCTTTCTCTGGGAATCAAAATAAAAAATTTCCCTTCAATTAATGACCCATATTGATGAAAATCATTAAAAACTCCACACCACATGGATTTTCTTCCTTGAGAAGACAGTAATAAGATATATCAACTTCTAATTCATCAATTGAATTATAATACCACCCTATGATCCTAATTCTAAATTGAAATAGGCGTGAATCAACTATCCAAGCACTCTATAGTGATAAAAAATAATTTCTTCAAAAATAAAATGTCTAATCCTATAAAAATATACCTCACTTGATCCACATACATAATGGACAAACTATATCAACATATCCAATAATATAAGGAATTACAGGTGCTAACTATTTTTCCCAATTCATTACAATCAACAGTACAATGAAAACAAGACCATAACCTCATCCACATAATGATGACTTCACCCCTAGAGTAATCATGGAGTCACCCAAGAAATCACATTGATTTCCCAAAATAACAATCAATGTTATTCCTTCAATGAATTCTCCATCCAACCAAATCTATTGGCATATTGTCCAAAAGATCACTAACAAAACCTCATTATGAGATTATATCAAGAGAAACCTAAAATTCTCACCAAATAAATTATGTGACACACTAAATTAACCTAAAGACTATAATCAATTCCAAAATAATATACTTAACAACGATCTATATGGATTTGATCTTTTTCTACATTGGTATCCTAGACGATACCTCAATGACCCCTTACTAGTCTCACCACACCCATGACCCTTCTATAATTAGGATCACAGATGAAGAAATCAATATGATGATCCTTTCCATAAGATTATCCATATCATTATACTTATAAGACAATATAATAAAACTCTAAGACCTTTATTCAGTCAAATTCCAAACATAATTCTTGGATGTGTGTAACCTTTTCATAACCAATCACCAATAGGAAATATAATATTCTTTCAAATTAGGGACTACCTAAAATTTTACACATGATGTTCCTCAATAATTCCATTAAAATTGGGTCACACCGTCAACAAGTCAATTGTTCTATCCCCAAAATATGACCTCCCTACCACATCTTCCTAGGCATAGTGCTTACTAGTTCCCAACAACATCTATGTGTTACTCTTATTGAGCTGGGTTCATCTCATCCCAGATAAACCTATCATGATATAATCTCAAATACAAAAATATTAATGGACTTTATCCCTTAGATGTATAAATACACCAATCTTAATTACTCATCTTTGAAAACCTTATAAGATCCCACTCATAAGTATCGCACCAATTTCATTAGATGTATCAAAACATGTAAGACCTATTTCTTGCACCAATCTGAGTACCATGCCTCAAACCCCTGAAATCATGAACTAAGGGGTAATCACCACCAAATCATCATTAATACTCTTCTAGGGATCTCATGGAACCGAAAATGTTCTCTAAAGACCCATACAAGACCCAATCAATAATCTATATACTGAAAGTAAGTTGTAAATCACTCATATATATTTTCCTTCATATCCTTATTCCATTATTTGAGAGGCCTCACAACACACACTCTCCTTTTTTATGACAAAAGTAGGTTCTTTAAGAAACCCTTTCAATATTCCACATCTATACAAAAGTTTTATAAATTAATATATTACTCGTACATGATGTCATACCCATTATTCCATTGGTAACATCACACAAGTCCTTGGATCACATTCCAATTCAAATATCCATGTATCCCTATAATTTAAGACATATAACCATGAAGAACTATTGGTGTTTCCATTCCCAAAAAACCCAATGCATGTCATCTATTACAATTCCAACAGACAATCACCCATCAAAAACCACTCATGCTCTTTTTAAAACCATAATGTGTTTAACCATGATGTAACCATCTTTTACTAACCCATTTAGGACCACCTCACATTATACCATTTAAAAAAGAACCATAAATTAATAGGTCTCAGAATCAAACTTATCATACCCCTTGAACATAACCATGGAACAATAATAACTAAAATAATTCACATACAAATTACCCAAGTCACCTTACATGTTCCTCTCTACCCTATCAAGGGTATTTGACTCTTTAAGGTCACTCATTACCATAATAAACCATATCTCTTGTATACACTTCCTATATCAAACCATACCTAAGGAATACAAGCCTGAACCTACCCATCAAGGGTATCCCAGACCCACCTACACATTGGGAGTGTAAAACTATAATTAGATCATTCCCCAATTCATGTTCCACAAAACCCATAATAATAATAATAATAACATGATCCAAATTAATAGAATTAATCCAATAATTTATGTCAAAAAACACTATATAAGTAGTTATTATCAATATAAACAACCTAACCATTTGTTATAACATGTAATACGTTACACACATGAATATGAATGTTATGCAGATCCTGCATGCCAAGTATGATACATGCATATCACCTATTAACACTATATTCTAAGGGTAAATTCATAAACAACTATCTCAATTCAGCACATAAATATTAAATAAATATTTCAATTTTAATAGTACAAATCAAGAACTACAAAACCATAACCTTAGTGACCTAGACATTAAATGGTATAAATTTCTATGTCTCACCTTCCTAAAATCTATAACAAGATCTAAAAAAGTACTACCTCCATCAGTAATGAACATAAAATAAAATAAAACACAACAAGGACCATGTACAAAACTGTAACACCCGATCCAAGAATTTCTAAATTTCACCAGATTTGAGGTCACCACATTAATTTTGGCATTCCTCCCTATATTCCTGATCCTTCAAACAAACAATGAGCGTAATTGATCATTGTTAGGTTTACAATACTACAAATATAAATAATGTCAATAATAGAGAAATTACAAAACATCACCCATAGTAATATATCATATTATGTATATGGACTCACAACTAAAATAAAACCATGATAAAATAACAGACACCTACACTATAGAAAATGAAAAATGAGAGCCATACATCACAAATATCCAAATAAATCACACACTAGGGTGATGAAATATAAAAAATATGAAAAATTAATTTAATGTAAAAGGTAATCTACTAGTAACCCTGAGCCACACCCCAAGTGTATCTCCAATATCAGTTGATCTACTCTAACTTGATCCACTTTACCGCATGTGCTCATATATATATATATACACTAGAAAAAGGGTATGAACATCTTATAAAGTGTTTATGTAGGGTGTGATAAAAAATTGCAGTAGGGTCTCACCATGTTCCCCTAATATATTCCATCATACATAAGTGTCTAAACAATGAAAATAAATAAAATGACATACAACAAAAAATAATACACATTGTGTCATTGTGTACAAACAATGCCACCATGTCACTTAACCATACCTGACCTAATAACCTATGGGGAACCATATCTATTCTAATATTGTGTTAAGATATTACCAACAAGGAAAGGAAAGAAGGATCAATAACTGATTGTATAGTGTGATTGGGAATCTTATAGTACTGATCCTTGAGTAATCAAAGAGTCACATAACTGTAATAAGAATAACATAGAGGAATAAGATCCAATGTATGTAAATAAAATATCCAATCTTCTATGAATATCAAAACACCAATGTGGGTATGTTCCATTGAAGAATTCATATACATATAGTTGAATTTAAGGATACAAATAATGGATCCATCCTCCTATTTGAGCTAAACCACCCCCTTGGTAGGCCCAAATAATGGCTATTTGTATATACAAGTAGCATATCATTAGGATAGAAATATCAAATACATCCTGCCATACACTTTGAATTATCAAATCATGGTACATCTCATGGTTAAATGGATATATGAAAAGTAGATCCTGAAATAGTTAATAATGGATCCAAAAATTAAAAATATATAAACTGTACCATTACCAATTAGGTCCCACAGATAATTATATACATAGAATGTGTATTTGAGGAGTTCAAAAATAGATCCAACCTTCTACACAAGTTTAACTGTCCCCTTGAGTAGCATCACATGGATATCATGTATCAATAAGGGAATATCATCCAATATCTCAAAATCAACTAGAAATCTATTGCATCTAGTTCGTCACAAATCCTAGGTAATAACCAGGATTCTAGTAATATGATATATAACGCCACTACTCATACCACGTCTCCTCACATCTTGACCCATATGATAATTCCTCCATACAAATCTTAAAAAATAATTCATGAAATTATAAATCATTGTCATACCCTTCTAGGTTAAGAAGGAGACCTCTTGGATCCTTAGACCCAACCCAGTCTCTACCCACTAATATCAACCCACAGTGGTCACTGCATAATGAATTCTTAGCCTATAGGCCCTACTAGACATTGGCCTTAGTAATCTATTCCAAATGTTCTTTAAATTCCTACATAATTATCCTAATCTTAGTAAAAAATATCTAACCCCAATGAAATTCATACAAGGACTATTGGGGAAAAAATAGTACATTTATATGTATCACGACCCTTGATTCGGTCTAATGTAACACCTCCTAGAAGAGTTCTCTCAAATGGTTATCCATGTAAAACCTTCATTATCACACTATAAAGAGCCTTAGAGGACTAATTAAACTCACTATTATAGAAAAGACTATTATATTCCATCAAAGGTGTGTTTTGGAGATGATCCACCATCACTCCCATTACTTATAATCTTAATTCCTCTATTCCCACAAAAAAATTTGTTGGAATACAATATAGTGCATCCAAAACCCATTTTGAGCCCAAACACATATCTTGATCTAATTTTTCACCAAAGGGGATTCATATAACTTTCATGATTGAGTTTTTAGGAGATTATAAATTACTCAAAATGTAATGGAACACCCGGTCAAACACTATAATGGATGATTTCATCAGACTTACAATTCAAGGAACCCCCAATCCCTTTCCAAACTATTTAAATTAAAATTCCTATAAAGTTATAAACAATCATACATAAACAATAATATATTTATGTACTATTGGAATAAAATACCTTGATACTAGAGTTATTTTATGCAATATATGTTTTCTAATTCTCATATGATGATAAATTGATCTCCCACACTTCCAGAAAGCTCATATATCACCCCGACACTTAAAAAGTTTGTTATTCAATTTTATAATTAATTCAAATAATAAAACTGAAGAGGTGTAACCCCCCTAATCCTATAGAGTGGTCTACCCCCATTGAAATCACAACCAATGAAAAATGAAATGTCTATAGTGAACCTTCAATGCCACTATGATAAGAAATCATATCATATGTTTCCTAGTCACCCATTAGTTCCATCTAATTCGACCGGAAAAACATAAATAAATTAAGTGGATGACGTACCCCAACTGAAATAAAAAAGATAGTATGCATTCATCACTCTATAGTATCCACTGTCCACCGAAAAAAATCTCCATCATCCTCGATGATTCTATCATGTTTTAGTGGTATTACCATCAAATAAAAAACATAAACCCCCATATATTCATGGGGAATTTATGGAGTGAATAAAAAATCGATATGGGATAGATCATACCTCCAAAATAAAATGTAAACTCACTAAAATTTGACACCCATTAAGGGGGTTCCATAGGAGTAAGGAATGTAGGGATCAGTCAAATTATCCTCCCTAGACACCACATTCCCCATTTATTAAATGGGGGTGGGGTGACGAAGAAATTATATTCAATACCATATTTTTAGAAACCATGTTGAACCCCACCAAATACCTAGTTCAATTATACTAGGTACCTGATGAGATATAGAAAATGTACAACTTACTAGGGACACTTCCAGAAACCTGTTACCCCTCCACTAAGTTTCAATTGATTTTTGATAGAATTTCAACACCACCTAGGCCTCACCAGGAACCTATCAGACTACCATCATGTAGCTAGTGGTGTGTACATCGCTTAGATAGAAGATCAACATGTTCAATTTTTTTTCCTGATATACCTCAAAAAACATTGGCCACATCCAAAAAAATATCTTATTGATGTTCCACCTCTTAGTATTCTAATACAAATTTAAATTATAATTAAAACCCTTCTCAGTGACTCAAAATTTCAATTTCATTTAGAATTATCAAACTTTAATAATTTTTTTTTCATATGTAACCACATGGATTCTATGAGTTTCAATTATTAGACATTCAAATTTAAGAGAGAAAATTTTTATTGACTAATTTCTTTAATAAATATCTCCAAATTAGTATATCAAATTCTACCAATTCATTCAACTTTTGAATATTTTTAACCTAAATAATGTTCTTATAAAAGGGTTCAATGATATCCAATTAAAAATAAGTTGAAATTAAAGAGATATGTTTTTGATAATCAAAATTTCCTCTAGGGAATATCATAAATCATATTTCTAATTTACATGAATCTTATATCATCAAATTTGTATAGTTTGATAATAATTAATTGGTTTATGATATTTTTAGAGAATCTTAAAGGATAAGAAGATGATTAATATTAAAAATATAAGAATAAATTTTATTAAAAGACTTAAATTAACGCATGTAAGAATACAAATAACCAAACCTTTATTAGTTTTCATTCTTATTTCTCTAATGAAACTTTAACTCATATTGTTACTTACTCTATCAGGTGCATGATAAAATGTAGCTAGGGTTTTCAAAATACCATAAAAATGTATTTAATGGTAGAATTTGGGTTAGGTAATATTTACTTATGTTATGTAAATATTTAATTAAAAGAAATAAAATATCTATGGTGTCTAGTGAAATTAAAAAAACACATAAAAGGAAACACCCTATTTAAAACCCAGTTACATAATATGTTATATAATGTTAGACTATTTTTCTGAAAAAATTAAAAATTTATCCTTATTGGGTATAAGAGCCACATTAACATTATTTTATTTCAAAAATTATCCTCATGCAAAACTAATCCATCATGATTAATTATTTAAAATTTTATAACACTTATAAATCTAAAGGAATCAAAATTTGATTCAAATTTTGAAATATGTCTAAGTCAATATTAGAAGGGATACTCAATATGTTACACATATTTTAGGTTGTATCATATATTTTTGAATACTATAATCTAGTGATTGATGAGATCTAGGAATTCATCTCACTTGAATAATATGTTCGGGGTTATCATAACATTAAAATAACACTTTTTATTAAATATAATTTAGTTTTAAGTATGAAATGACCATAAAAAAGTAAAAATGATTTAATAATAATGATTATTTTGTGGAAATTGAAGACAATGATTCCAGAATAATTTAAAATATATTTTCATCACCCACAAGTAAATCATATGGCCATGATATATAGATTAATGAAAAGAACTTATTAAATCTTAATAATTTTCTACTTCTGTATTATATAATACTTAAAAAACACCACGTTTAGTTTGTTATAGAAATTATATAAAATTAACCTAAAATAAATTTTTACCTATAGGAATAAATCATGGATGAATTTTATTTATAAGGATATTTTACCAATTAATGGTAACTTTTAAGAATTAACGTTTAATTGTAACTCTAAAACAAGCTCAAAATGTTTAGAAATGAGTTTAATGGTTCTTTTTATCATATAAAATTTGGAAAATTATTCTCAAATATTTTTTGAACATTAAGAATACAATGAAATACTAAAAATTATTTCCAATTTGAAATTATTAAATTTATATTAGGTAAGGGTGAAATTTTTAAAATTTTCTTAAATAATCAAATTTTGTGTCAAATATTAAAATATGGTATACTTATATGGTTAATTGTAATCATAATTTGTTATTTAAAAATTATTCGGTGATTAAAAATATATTTAATTGGATCTAAAATATTTTCCTTCATTTAAATTTTATTATTTTAATTATAATGAGATATAATTAATAAAAAACTGACAAGATAGATAAGGATCCAATAGAATGTCTCAAAAAAAAGTTCACCAAAGTAAGAGACCCTTCCAGATGAATTAGTTATTTAGAAGAATTATCTATGAAAAATTGATTCCAAATAAATAAAAAATATTAATACAAGTTAAAACCCTTTAATTTAGAGATAATTTATAGGATCAAGACTCACATGAACCAAATCATAATGTTTTTAATAGATTATAATATAATAAATAGTTATGCAAAAAAGGTTTTTGAGTATAGTAATATTACATCCTAGAACCACACTCCTAGATTCAATACTAAATTTATAAAATTTAAATTTTTGAAATTGATTCCGGTAAGGGTGACCCATTTCAAAACCATAAAACATCAAAAATAAAAATTCTATTACTTACATCCTAGAGGAACTTTTTGGTTTAGAGTTTTATAAAATTAGGAAAATTGTATATATAAAAAATTCACAAATTTTTAAAAGATAATTTCACCCATTTATCCCAACATTTTTTTGCCACATTAATACGTCATTATCATCTATAAAAAATACCTTATAAGTATAATTCATTCAAACACTTTCTCTATAATATGGGGAAAAAGAACATAAGAGGGGTTAGATAAATTGCAAACTAAGAGAAAACATAATAATTAAAAGATGAATGTCATCAGTGAGCATAATAAGAGATAAATGTGATGATGAAATAATAAATATTCATGAGTATTACATAATAATATTTATACCCATGAATACCTGGATCATTAAATATGAAAACATGTAATAAAATATTAACAAAGGAAAAATTCACAACAATCATGTTCCATGTGATATAAATCTGGATTAAATGAAACATAATAATTCCACAGAAAGAATATATAAAATATATTTATATTTTTAACATCATCTTATAGAACCATTAAAAATAATTATAATTTAAATAAATATACAGATGATTTCTAGTATAATTATCTAGAAAACATAATCATTACTCAAAATTTTGGAGTGCTCTTTGGGTGCACACATTTGACATATTATCTGGAACCAAAAAACGAATAAAGTACAAAGAACAAAGAAAATTAATTTGTAATAAGTTATTGATAAAACATTTATTCTTTTCGTAAAATGATTAACCCAATGAAAATAAATAGGTACTCTGATTATCACTTTGAGACATGATTGACCTGTGAAAAAGAAACGGGTTCCATAACAATCTATATGAAACATGATTAATCCATGAAAAAGAAAAGGGTTCCATAAAAATCTCTGAAATACATGATTAATATTTTTGAAAGAAACCACTTCTATAATAATATCTTTGAAACCACATTAACTCATGGAAAATAAATGAGATCCATGAAAATATCGTTAAAACAAGACTAACCTGTAGAAAAAAAATGGGTTTCGTAACAGTCACAATAAAAAAATCATAATCTCTCTATGAATAAATGGGGATGGTAGAATTAAAAGTATACCTCGTTCAAGATAATTACCAATAAGTTTTTTTCATGTTTATGAATGGAAATACCTCTAAAATACCATTAAAAACATTTAGTAGGAAAATCTAATTTTTTAATTTTAAAAATCACCTTTTAAAAAAAATTATTTTTAATTTTCTTTGAAAACAAACTTATAAATATATAAAGGATTTTTTAAAACTCATTTGAAACATTTATTGAGGAATATAACCATTTGGATTTGAAAAAAAAGTTTAAAACATTTTTAGAAAATTTATTTTTTTTGAAGAAAACGGATTTCCAACCGTAGAGAGAAATGAAATCAGTTTTTATTAAAAACACTTTATCAAAAATTTTAAGAACAAAAGAGATTAAATTTTTTAATTTTTTTTTGAAAATATCATAAATTTCCATATTATAAGATTTATAGTGAGAATTTTAATATTTTAACATTGGAGACTTAACTATACAAAATCTCAGTAAATGATGATATTCTAAAAAAAAGACTCTTACCAATCTGGTAACCTTGAATCGTAATACCCATGAATGTATAACATTAAATGAAACATAGAATATCATGAAAATAATGATATTCATTATATATCATGTTAAAGGGTATATATATACACCTCATCAACAATATAGGTGTATAACATAATAAACGTCTCATATATAAATATATGATTTAAAAAATATATTCATGGTTATTATTTACACCACACAACAAAAAAATGGGTGAATAAGGATACATCTCATATAAATAAAAGTGATATAGGAAAAACACTTACCTCGAGTTTGATTCGTTATGCGTTTTCTTTATCTTCTTGAATAATATAAATATATTAATTATATAAACTTCTTGAGAAATATTTTTAAGTTTTTTATTAATTTTATTTCACTTATATACTATTTAAATATTAATACTTAATTAATTAATTTTATGCCATATATTATGACCATATTCATTTTATTTGTCAAAAATGACTTTAGTAGGCCAGCTAATGTCAATTAGGACATTATTTAACTATATCTAGAATAATAATTTGGAAATAATTATCATATTTATTTATAAATTATACTTTTTAAAAAATAATGAAAATAATTTATGAAAAATTAACTAACATTGCGATCCGGGAGATGGTAGGCCGTACATATGCATGAGTAACATTTCCATTTTTCAATGATCATTATAAAAAGAAGGTAAGTAAAATTTATCTTTCCAGAATGAGAATTTTGCCATATATACCATTTTATTAAATTATATATACTTATATATATATATACTTATTATGATATTGTGTTGAGAAAATAATAATCACATCACTTCGAGGAGGCATTATTCCACACATCCATGAAAGATGTTATCACCTTTTCAGTGTGTTAAATGGTAAGAAAGAAATGTTATATTATATTTAGAGAGAGATAATAATTTAATTAATATCATAATTATATAATTTATATCATATATATTCATTATATTTCTCCCTATTTCGTTCCATGTAACACGTTAGTGAAAAATGCTTCACTTTTCTAAGCAAGGTGGAAGTCCACCATACACACAAACGACGTAATCATATCCCCTATGACCTGGAATTTAAAAAGTTAGTATATTAACTATTGACTCCAGGTGTAAAATTATTTTGTTATATAATATATATCATGTTTAAAAATTATTTACATCATTATTACTATCAATGAGAGGTGGTAATGGAATAAAAAATGACATTGTTTCACGAGGCAGTAATCCACCGTACACACGAATGATGATTTAATAACCCATTTGATTGAAGTTTGTGTGGGTGTACTTATTAACAATAAAATAACATAATTTAAGTATATTTATTATACTTATGTTATTATATAACAATTTTATAATAATAATGGGATTGGGTGGAGAAATAAATAAAATACAAACACTCATTAGAGAACATGTCCTCTTCTTTGGGTATCTCCTTTTTAGTTTCCACCAAAGGACTTAGATGGTTGGATTTATGCCCAATGTAAGGCTTGAAATATGATTTTAGTGGAGTGGATAAGTTATTTTTTATGTGTTTTCGGAACCATTTTTTAGGTGTGAAGTGTGTAGGATAGTTAATGGCCTTTTATAAGTGGCGGAGAGGACACAATTGGTATTTTTGGAAATAATGTCTGGGGAAACCACATTTTCACCTACCAAAAGGCTCCAATAATGAACCAAACTATATAATTAAAGGTATGAGGTCTAAATATTTCTATAAAATGGGTTTTGGACATGGTTATATTTCATTTTACCACTTAAGGTTACCATTTAACCATTGAGTAAACCTGTTTTTAGCTAAATCGCTGTGATTAATTTTAATTAAATTCACTAATATATTTGGTAAAAAATCTAATTAACCCTATTATAGATTATAAATTTTTCTATTTCCAAATTTTTATTCGATTTTTATAAATTCAATAGACATAAGTGTAAAATTGGAATTTAATAATAACCCCACAAACGTTGTGCGATAACATGTTTTTAAGAAGAGTATTTTTTTTTACAAAAATTTGATTCGTTTTTTACTCTATAACTAATTATTATTATTATTATATGAATGTAATTTAATATTTACTATTATATAATCAATAATTTTTTTAGAAAATATATTAAAATACAATATAAATATGATTAAAAAGTAATTTATATGATTAAATATAAATTATTTTAATTAAATTTATATTAAAAACATATTGGGACTTTCAAATTACTTAATTTATTGAAAAGAAAAAAGCATTTTTGTAAAAATCGGTATTTTGAAAATTCATTGAAAAATCAATATTTCATAAAAAATCCCAAGATATCACCCAATATAAATTTTGATATTCAAATTAATATATATATTTTTATTTTTTAGGATATTTTATATAAAAGTGTTAAAAAATTTTAATAAAATAAATTCACCATAAAAAGGCGATAAAACTTATTTTTTTAAAAAAACATGCAAATTTAATTATAAAATGGGATTTAATTTTATATCATGTATAGAAAACAAATAAGATGAATGTAAAATATTAGATTTAATAAAGTTTATATATATTTCATTAATAAATTACAACATGATTTATTTTTTAAAATTTATTTGTATAGAACAGACTTATTCACATTAAAATTGTTTTTTAGAAAAATATTTCCTTTTATTTTCAAAAGGGATTTAATTTCATTTCTAATAAATTATCCTCCAATGAATTAAATATATACACATGTTTAAACCATATTTTAATAATTAAAATAATCCTATTCATAACTTCTATTCAAACAACTAGGTTAAAATGATAATACATATCAAGGGTCGATTATGTTTAGTGTCACGTGTAGAATACACTATTGAACATAAAAATATCATAGTTTTGTGTAACCAAAGATAAGCTGGGAGTTTCCTACAAAAAAAATATTAATATAGTGTTTCATTTACTTTATATTACCTAATAGAATTTTATTCTTCTAAATTAGTTGGGTTTTACAAGTAAATACTCAAGTTCATTGAAAATAAAAGTATCATTTCACAGCCATTCTTCTCATAAAATGACTGAATGATGTTCTTAGAGAAACTACATTATGAAACTATTATTAAAAAGACCTAGAATTGGGGAAGGTTATCATCTCACCACCATCATGAAATTAATAACCTCTATTTCAGGGAAAAAATACTCAATGAATTATTATTAGTTAATTTATAAATTTCTAATAAGATCGTGCATGAAATAAATGTGGAGAAACAACTTCAACTTCAACTGTTAAAACCTACTACTAAAATAAACACCTAATATTAGTAATAATGACTAGGATTTGACACTAAAATCATCCCAACCTAAAATAAAGTATATTGGACCACCTATAATTATATTAGATGGAACCATAACATGTAGAGGTCAGAAGAACTAGTGAGGAAACTTGACAAATAGTAATCACCCTTCTCATTTCTCTTTAAATGAAGCCTCATGAGTTCATTTATTTTGTTATTTTATTTTATTTATTCCTTCAATAATATCCTAAGGGTTTTTGGAGTAATGTTTTTTGGAAATTTGAAGTGATAGGTAGGGTAATAGGTTTCCTCTATTTTATAATATTGACTTACTTTGGAATGTTATTTTCTTTTCATATTAGTTCATATTGAATTTGGATATTTTTTTTTTATTTTTTATATACATATCTGTGTATTGGTATAATTATCATAATATATTTTAGTAAATTAAAATAGGAATCTATTTAAGACTACTATTGTTGTTAATTTTTTTTAATATTTCATATTTAACATGTTTAGTTAAGAATAATTTCATTATGAATTTGGGAATATCATAACTGCAAGAACATGAACATAAAAAATATGTAAAATTGATTATTTAGAAAATAAGTAATCTTATTCAATTTATAGAAATAATTTAGTTTTATAGTTATAGAGAATTTTTTAATCACCCTTATATAAATAAATGTTACCTCACAAAGTAGACACTTCCATTATGTGTCCATTTTTCCTTTAATAAAAAATGTTTATGACATGTTAGGTTTTATTTTCATGATACATTTTCAAAAATTTTATCTTGATCTCATCATTGTCCCCAAAAGTCCTTAAATCCTTATGGACGGAATTTGAAAATGTAAGATGAGAACAAAAAGAATAGTAAGGGATATATAAAATGAAATAATGATACAGATTAGTCTAAGCATAGTCTTAAAAAATTTCATTTTGAAAAATAATGTTTGAGCTCAAAATAAACATTTCATTATTAAATAAACCTACTTCTATACAAAAATAGTATCATAATTTTTTTATAAAAAATATTAATGTAATAAATAAAACTTATAGTGGTTACTTTTCAGTCCTAAAAAACTCATGAAAACTTTTTCCTAAAGTTAAAAATATCAACCATAATAAGTAGCACAACCATTCCTTTAAATGTATGTTCATTATCTTCAAATTTAAAATAATAATATATACATAAAAATACTTATAAATAATAGATAAAAAATTTATGTAACTTGGGACATCGTTTTCACATCAATTTTACAATCACTCTTATAAATGGAATTACCTACTTGATAAATTCAAATAATAAATTAGGAGAAACCTAAACTGTTAAATCCATACATTTTACCAATAAATTTGAGGGATATATCAGGCTCACCCATCACCATGACCTATATCAGGATCACCCATAATTATGAGAAATATCAAGATCACCCACCATTATGAGAAATATAGGGCTCATCCACATCATAAATGATTTTAAAGAACTATAACATAATTATAATAAAAAAATATTTTATTTACATCATAAAAATATTCATTTCACCCAAAATAAACACATTTTTGGACTTCGAAATATCCATTCCATTTGAAGTGACCAAATCAGTGTGAATCACTGAGAGGGAGAGGGGGGTGAATTAATGATCCCTTTAAATCATTTTACTAATTGATTATTATCAATTAAAACTCTATGGATGGTTAAATCCTCAATACACTCTTCTTATGTATCTTAACCTTACCTCGAGTAATGATGAAAATGTAAAGGAACTGAACATAAGGATTTTCAACATTTGGTTCAAAGACATAATCATTTCTGTGTTGGTTATTCGACCCAACTCAGATTCTACACAATAATTTTGTGAGTAATTACAATTGTTGATAAGAATTCACATTTTATCTCTTATATATATCCCATAGGAGGTTCTTTATACTGCTTCCCACAATGTTACCAGAGTCCCAATGGCCTAATTCAGAGTCCCACTAAAGACTTATTCCTCCTGAATTTCAAAATAGATGCTTCTTGATTCATTGTGTATGGATCTTATGATCTTCCCTTATTAGTTTTCTAAATCCAACATTCTTGTGAATCTGTTGAAGAATATTCAATAGCCTTCGATAAGGTCTATTAACCTTTATGAATAACTCTGATCACTTTTCTGATGAGTCCTCAGTCTAAAAAATGCTTAGGAAATTATTTCTTCTTATAATGAAGACCTGACCTCACTAAGATATGTGCCAATGGTTTACAAAACTTATTCAAGAATATAATATGCAAGAACGGTCTTGCACAATATCAATATTGTATCTCTTCTTGGATTATCAAACACTATCAACTCGGATAAAAGATATTCTTTAACTCTGTCTGTCTTCAGTCTCAATTCAAATCAACTTCATGAAATGATCGAATGGCATCCAAACTTCTAGTGTTGGATATCTAAATTTACTATGTTTCATTCACGAGTTTCATGGAGTTTATTATTCTTGTTTACACACGTGCACTCATAATCTTGATTCCTTTTTATGTGTCTTTGCATGTTCATGTGCATGCATGATTTCTTTCACAATATTTTTCTTCTTTGTGTGAAAACCCCAATGGGTATAACCTTTTGATCACACACACTTCCTCTTTAGTTTTCTCACTTAACATCACATCCACCTTTATTCTTTGTTCTTTGAACACACACACAAACTTATTATTTAGTTTTTGTTCAATATAAGTGTATATTTATTCAAACCTGAATGGGTTTAGTTCATGTGTATGATCTTCATATTTCTTTCTCCCTCTTCAAATGTGGACACACACTATATTTTATGTTATTTTCAGGTACATGAAATCCACCATGCATGCACTCTTCTTTTTCTTCTTCTTTTACACACAACACAAATGTTTATATGGACGGTGTGTGTGTGTGTATGATTTCCTTCTTCTTCAAGGGAATTGTATGTATACACTCTCTCTTTACTAACTCTCCTTATTCTCTTCATGAAACCAAGGGTTCAAGAGTTCTTCTTATTTTTGAAAACTAGATGACCCAGTTATTATTCTTTGTGAAAACCTGGGATCACATGTTCTTCCTTCATCTCCAATATCTTGAGGATTTCTCAACCACAAACATAGGAACCAAGATGGTATCATGGTTCTGGATTTTACATACAAACAGGTAAGGTGAAATGCACTAATCTCTTTTGGTTTCACAGTCCATATTCTTCACAGGACATGATGGAAATTTTTTACACCGATCACGTATCTATGGTTCCCTTCACACAAGAAGTGCGAATTAGTCTTCTTCGTAAGGATGTTTCAAGAGTACATTGCACTATTTGAACACCTACACGACTTCTATTTTTCATATAAAGGATGCATGGAAGATCTCAGTGCTCTGTTAATCGAAAAAATAGGAGCTTTCTCAATATCTACAACAAAAAAATTGAGTCGGGGTGTTCTTCCTTTTATAGGGAGATGTTGTGAGTTGAACAGTGTTCAAATCCCATGAGATATGCTGTGGGTTTCAATTATTTGAATGCTTGTGATCTACAACTTTGAAATATTCAAACGTGGGATAGAGATATGCTGAGTCGGTTGGTTTATTTTTCTTCAAAGTGGATAGTTCTTTTTCAGTGAGTATATTCCTCACGTGCATGCGTTTTTGAACAGATGAAAATAACCTTCTTCACAAACATCGAATGGAAATACCTCAGCATCCCTGCATTGTCTCGACCAAGATGAATTTATTTGGGTTGTTGCATTTAAGAAAATTTTAATGCATGCATGTGTTTATTTATTTTCATATGATCTACACGAGCTTGGAATGAGATCAAATGGTTGCTGGAGTGATGAGATCGATGTTCAGGATCATCACTGGTTCGCAGGTGCATCAAGGGTGGCCAGAGGATGAAGATAACTTGGTGAAGGATATCAGACGACCATGGTTCAATCTGTGAGACATGAGATGAGATGAGTGGTCTTGATTTGATCTCTTACTTCAAATTAGATGTGTGGCTGAGAGGAAATGCGAGATTATATGGATGATAGAGATCTCTTATGAATTTTTAAAATGCTTCCCCACATCAAAACACGTCACAGTTTGCTAATTATTTAAATAACAAGGCGCACAAATCCCTACTCAGAATTCTACTTCCCCATCTTTGTAGGCCACCCCGCCCTGGTGTTCTGAGGGCACGCTCTTGTGCCCACTCTTGCCTCCTAGGGCGTGCTCCTGGTGCCCACTATGCACACGCCGCATAGGTTCACCATAGTGCATGCACCTACAGGCTTACAAACGGCCCACACTCCTTGCTTATGAAAGGCTGGCCTTTAGGGCTTCCCTCAAGAACAGTTGACCATTGGGTCCTACATGTGCTTGAGGATGAGGAACTCAGCTAGCCTCCATGGTTGGACCAATGTTTTGGTATAAATTCATATGAAAAATAAATTTTTAGTGTAAAAATAAGTATTAAAAAATATAAAATTCCAAGCCACCATTCCAACTCTCTTATTCTTCTATTCTATTTGGAATAATAATTCTAAAGTTCTTCACCAAAACATCATCTTTCTTTTCTTCTTAGATCTGTAATTTAAAAATATCTTTAATAGGTTGTTTTGATCCAATCATGGATGATTTTTGGATAATTTCCTCATTCCTCATGAATTAAGGAAAAATTCTTGGATTCTCCTTGTTGCGAGAGATGTTTTCTCCATTAACACATATCACATACTTTGAGGACTATCTCAATCAATCATATGATATATAAAGTTCATTTGTTTAGATTCAATGGTTGGATCCTTACTCCTTTCCTTATTCAATTGAGTACTACATTCACTATTTCATGTATTGTAACAATGTATCACCATGATACAAGTCTTGGAAATTAAGACCAGTTCTATAATCACCTGATTTAATTCCTCAATATTAATCCATAATCAAAGTGGGATATTTATTGAATTAATTACCTCACCATTTCAATCATGGGAACAACTTCCATCATCACCTTTGAATGCACATATTGAAAACCTATTGACAATTGACTCATTATTGAAAACAAATGTAACACCCTTCTATACAATATCCCCCTTTGTATTTTTTTTAGTCAATATTACTTAATCAAAATTTGAATGTGTCAATATGTGTGCGAATATTTTCTCCCCCTTATTGGAAACCAAATGAAAAGGTTTAGTGGGGTCCTCTTCAAAAACATGTTCTCCTCCCTTTGAATAATATATTCTTGAGTATTTCTAAGAGAGGGATGATGTCACATGGTTTACATAGCAAAGTGCCTTTATTAAATCACCTCTATGTCCACATAGTTTAAACCGTTGTAGAAAACAAGAGAGATATTACCAAGTTTTTCAATGTTGTCCATAAACAACTATACATGTGAAATCATGATTAGAATATATCAACTCTTATTCAAGGGGTTGGAAATAGTTAGATTTATCAATGAAATGTCAAATCTAGGACATACTTCACCATACATATTAAAAATTTGTCATGAAAAGATAAATCTCCCCCATTCATCCCATGTTGTCATCAATCAAGAACCCCCCTTAATTGGCATGATAAATACATTTAAGAACGATGGATGAATGTGTGATTGGAATACCTCATGTTTCAACCTATTGAGATGATATGAATTTCAATATTAGTTATGAAATAATACTTCATATCATCTCCTTCATGTTTTCTCCACCTCAAGGGGTGTACTCCCTTTGAATTACCATGGTGGAGAATATCATAAAATACACTTGATTATATGCATGTTGATAATCTTCTGTTGTGGATCTCTTCATGTAATTATCAACTCATGAATAATGATTAAAATAAGTAGTTATCCACTTTTATCAACCAATTTTCTTCACAGGGATGGCTTTCACATTTAATTCCCTAAAATGTAATCACCTACATATAACTAAAATATAATGGAAAAAGATGGAACACTGGTGAGATTCTTAATAGAAGCACTAGGGCTAAGAATTTTCTCTCAACCCAAGAACTCCTTTCCTTGCATCTCTAAAGTGTCTTTTACTCTCCATTGTGATGTATCCTCTCTATTTGGAATTTTTATTTTTCATTTTCAGCTTTGAATATTAACATCCCTTCACCTTCAACTTGCATAGGTGGTTTTTCTTCACTTCGGTTAGTAGTGAAGTAGATTTTACTGGTGCATGTTTTTCAATCTTCTCTATTTGGCCTGGTAAAATAGTTAAACATTTTTTTCCTGATTTCCAACCTTCTTACACTGTCCACACTATACTTGTGAGACACTTTGGTTGTCATTTGTTGAAAACCTCTCATGAAATTTGAATTCTTCTTCATGTGTAATGATTTGTTTTTCTTTTTTAGCTTATCTTTAGATATTAATTCATTTTCTTCTTTTTGTAGATCTCTAGAAATTTGCAATTGATTATTCCAGATTACAAAAAAACTATTTTTTTGAATTTTCTATCTCAGATCTTACACATAGCTTCTAAAAAGCTTTCAAGTTACATTTCTTAAGAAAATTATCAAAATTATATTTAAGAATGTCTTCAATCAATATTGTCTTCTTCTTGATTTATTATTCTTTCAATTTTAGATTTCCTCTATTCATTTAAATGGATTGTTTTTAGTGATCCATGGTATTAAATTTCTTTCCACAATAGAAGAATCTTTTCATGGATGAGATGAAATTCTTGGAATTCGGCCTGAGCTTCTTCTTGTAAATATTTTCTTTCAATGTTTTCAGGACATTAGTGTTTTGCATATTCCCAATTGAAGAATTTTCATCTCTGTTTTCCTTCTCCAACCTTTGATGTGGTCTATGATTCTTCTCAACTGCCTGAGGAATAGTAGGACTAAACCAGAACTCATCATAACTGTGACAACTTTTGTTTCAATTATCAATTAATTTGTAAAAAATATCAACTCTATTCATGATAGACATATTATTATTCATCTACGATTCTTTATTTGGCATTATTGGTTGCTTAATTTCTTCATATCTACTTTCTCTGAATTTAGTCTTTCAATAATTTTCATATTCTACCAAGTTATGCCTAAAATCATTTCCCTGATCCCAAACTACTAGTAACACCAACAATAGCCCATAAATCTTCTTATTTTTCTTGTAGTATCAGTATGGCTAGATTTAGTGATTTTTTGTTTCTATAATTGTCTTTCTTTCTTTAAAGAATTAATTTGGAAGTTTTAATCCATAATCATTCTAGTATACACCCTTGAAGTTTTGATGGATGCATTGAAATTTTTATAAATCCCCACCTTCCTAGACTTTGGATTTGAATCTGCACTTTCAATTGAAACTGTATTAGTAGAAACATAAATAACTTGGTTATGGGATACCTTCCCAATTATCATTCGGATTTGTCATTTGTTCTTCATGTATATTTTTTAATTGTTGCAAAGTGATGTCAAGATCCTTTACCTTTTTAGCTCTGCCTTCCAGTTGAGAAGATTTCACAACCATAGAAACTTTGTGATATTTTTCAAATGCATGGAAATATTTTATAAATACCATTTCCAATAATTCATTCTCACAAATACTTCCCATGAATTATTTAGTAACTTGATCATGTATTTCATTGCAAATAGAAATTGTACTTCATTTTCCTTCAGTAGTTTTGTGAGAGTGTTGGATATGCCAACCCTTTTTTCCAATGCTTCTTCCATCGCATTAGCTTCTTTTTCCAGCTGTAATTTTTCATCTTTAAGAGCACTAATGCTTACAACAATGTGTCTTGATACTTCTCTAGGGTCTTTATTGAGATAATCTTTGAGTGAAGTCTAAAGATCACTAATTGATTTATCATCACCACAACTTGAATAGGCTTCAATAAAAGAGTCATTATAATAAAAGAAATTATCACTTGTTTTACCTTTCATAATACCTTTAGTAGAAGGTGTCTCCCCATTAGCAGTAAGCTTTTTCATTATCTTCCTTGCCTTTTTCTTATTAATGTTCTTCTATGTCTTGGAAGATATCTCCAATTGAGGTTGATCACTCCTCTCCTCAAATATACACTATATAAAGTCTCCCTTGGATCTTTTTTACGGTGACCTTCCCTCTGACACCAATTGAAGTGCCCAGATCAGTGTGAATCATTGAGTGTGGGAGTGTTAGAATCAGTGATCACATTAAATCTTTTTACTAATTGATTATTTAAAATTAATGAAAAATGAATGGTTAAGGCCTATATTCACTCTTTCCGTGTCTCTCGGCCTTACATCGAGTGATGTTGTAAATGTAAAGGCAGTGAACAAAAATATTTACAAAGGTTTGGATCAAAGACCTACTCCATGCTGTGTTGGTTATTCACCCCAATATAGATTCTCTATTTTAATTCGATGAGTAATTATAATTTTCGATATATATTCACACGGTATCTCTCCTGAGTCCCACATGAGGTTCTTTATACTACTTTCCACAGTGTTACCAGAGTCCCACTGACCTGCTTCATATTCCCACTAAAGACTTCTTCCTCTAGGACTTCACAAAAGATGCTTCTTGATTCACTATGGAAGGATATTATGATCTTACCTTATAAGCTTGATGAATCTCACATACTTTTAAATCTGTTAAAGAATATTCAGTTGGCATTTATAAGGTCTGTTGGCCTTGATCAATAACTCTGATCACTTTTTTGATCAGTCCTCAGTCTCAACAACACTCAGGCAATTCTTTCTTCTTCTGATGAAGACCTGGCCTCACTATGATGTGTGCCAATGGTGAACACAACTTATTCATAAATATAATATGAAATACTATTCTTTCACAATATTAGTACTTTCTCTCTTCTTGGATTCTCAAACACTATCAAATTATATAAAAGATCTTCTTTAACTCTATCAGGATTTAGTCTCATTTCAAATAAACGTCATGCATGGATTTCATGGAATCCAAACTTCTTGTATTAGATATAACTATTTATTATGTTTCATTCTTGAGTTGCATGGAATTTATTCTTCTTGTTTCCATATGTGCGCTCACAATATTGATTCTTCTTTTAAGTGTCTTCACATTTGTATGTGCATTCATGCACAATCATTTTCTTATTTGTGAGAAAAACCCAATGGGTATAACCTTTTGAGAACACACACTTCCACTTTATTTTTCTCACTTGATATCACACACACCATTTTTATTTGGTTTATTTTACACACATACACTTATTATTTAGATTAGGTTCAATATAAGTGTGTGTTTATTCAAACCCGAATGGGTTTAGTTAATGTGTGTGATCTTTCTCTTTCTTCATCCTTCTTCAAATGTGAGAACACAGTATATTTTATGTTCATTTCATGAAGATGAACTTTACCATTCATGCCCTCTTTTTTTTCTTCTTCCTTCACACACAACCCATATGGGTATATGGATGGTGAGTGTGAGTTTTCATTTTTCTTCAAATGAAGTGCATGTATACTCTCTCTCTGTAACACCCGAGAATTTTATAAGAAATATTTTGTTTTTATTTTATATAAATCATCAATGGAATCTTTCACTACACACAACACTAGCTTGGATTTATTTACACGCAATCACAACCTTCCTTGACAGCTTGCGGCGTACACAATACCTAGTTTCACTAAACAACGATATGCTATTAAAATATTATTAAAACTAGCCGTTATCAATAGTAATAACCAATTTTTGAAATTTTGTAAATTTTATTTTTCAAAATGGACTTCATTTTTGGATTTGGAATATCAAAATTATCCTAGGGTGAAATTTTGGTATTTTACTGGAAACTTTCAATTTTTGATGAATAGTGAAAACACTGGGTTACTATTTAAAAACCAAATTTTTATTTAAATAATTATTTATTTTATTTAAATTTATTTTAGGTAAAAATTGATACATAATACCTATAAATGTTCAATTTAATTCATTGGAGTAATTTTATAATAATTTTATATATAAAAAAATTTTATTGAACTTTTCACCGCCTTTTACCCACCTTCTAAGAGAATTTGCAAATTTACATAAAACTTAATTTCACCGCTTCTGTGAGTGGAATTTCAAAAATTCGAGAGACACGGTTGATGTCAGTAAGTAAAATGTGGTTCAATGAGATGAAAATAATTTTTGGTGAATAGTAACTTTTTACTTTTATTTACCACGATTAAAAGTAAATAGGGTAATAAAGGTTAAAATTGATATTATTATTACCCTAACACAGGTCCTAATTCTATTGGATAAGTGTAATTAGACCAAAAACAACCTTACGAATAAAATATTACCATTTAGTCCCACTTGGATTAGATTAGGACATTTATTATTAATTTATTTAAAGAAGGTTTAAAATAGTTAAAATCAATGTTTAATAAATAAATAACATTTAATATAGGGTTATACATAATATAAATTAGACTATAAATATTAATTATTAAGATAAAAGGTTTTTCTACATAATGGTATTTTATTTTTAATTTTTAGACCTTAAATAATTTAATTTATTTATGACACAAAATGATGTAGTAATTATCTTATTAATGAAATATTGACATAATTGATGTTATAAATACCCAAATAAATGTAATTTTAGATTTTTTATGAATTACACTAATTTTATAGGTTAATATGACCTGTTATTATTTATTTAATTAACTTTTTTTCTAACTAATTATTCAGTTATGATTTTTTTAAAAATAAATTACTAAATAGTGTCAAAATTGACATAAAATAGTTTTTAAAACAAATATTATATTATTAATTGTTATTTTGTTCCTAAAAATATAAGGATCGGAAAAATTACTTATATAAGGTTATATATATTAATAATAAACAACTTGGGGTTCTTTTGGCTTGTTATAGTAAGTTTATTAACCTTATAGTGTAAGAACACAAAAAGACACGGTAAAAGTAAAATTATCTAACTTAAAGTTAAATCTAAATGATAAGGTTAAAATATTAAACTAAACTTGTAAAAATTCTATTGGATGAGAGTATTTCTACCCATCCCCACCTTAGATTTTAAATAAATCAATTTGGAGCTATTTAAAACCAAATATGGTTTTATAATAAAATAATATTTTTAGTTTTTCCAAAGGTGCCCCTCTCCTCCCTTATAAAAGGGCACCTCCTCCCTCTCTTCCTCACACCACATTGAGCCTTCAATATCGGCCTACCCTTGCCAATTTCTCCTCTCCACTTCCCTAGAAACATCCTAGAGGTCCTGGTCTTCTTCAAAGACCAATTTAATTCCCTAAAAGGAGGTCTCAAAGAGGCGCTTCAAAGAAGAGGTAATGTCCGTTACCGATTCTTTCAACTTTATTTCTTCTTCCACTTCTTATTATTTAGTTGTTTCATTATTAATTAATAACATCAGTATCAATCATATACTGATATGTTATTATAAGTAAGAAACAACCCTATTTCACCATCCATCCATCCTACGGAAAATGAAATCACCGCGCGTGCGTACGTACCGAATACCGTCTCCACGCCGTGGTGTAATCCATTTTCCACCACCACCTTACATGGATGGGTATAATGGTGTAAATAATGAATATACATGATTAATGTAAAGTGATATTGAATATGAAATAGTATAAATACACTCCAATACAATTCCACAATCATGGGAACGACATCATCGCTCGTGCGTACGTACGGAATACCGTCTCCACGATGTGATGTGACTCGTTCTACATGATTTTCATTTCATAATGATTAAATAAATGAATTGAGTGAATTAATATGATATATATTACACTAATAAAATTCTGGAAATGAGTTATCTATAACCTAAAAATTAGAATAAGAATTTATTCGACAAAACATGCATACGAACAAAAAGTAATAAACACCCGAATAACAAGTAGCAATGAAATATTACTAATAACAAGCTAAGAATATGACCATATATGATATCATAAAAATGAGTATGATTCTGGAATAATTCAATAACATTATTTAAATCATTATACATGAGGTTTGTACACTTACGAAGCAAATCGGACCTAAGGTAAGGGAAATATCACTATCTCATTTTTATCAGAGATTGTTTATACTTTGGAATTTACTAGGTTGTATTTTATCATCCACATCCATGTTTCCTCAATATGTAATATTATTTTCATCCACCTACAATTTTTAAAATCCAATTTTACCCTTCGTTTAGTTTTTAGTAAAAGATATGAAAGGAATCTTTTGTCGTTTTTCTTACGAGGTACTTTTTGACTTTTCCGAAAAAAGTACGAGAATAATGCTTTTTAACTTATACGACATGAATGGATTTTTAAAACATTATTTCCAAGAAGATTCCTTTATAAGTTTTCATGTTTATTTTTATCAAAATATTTTAGTTTAGAATTGTATGACATGTTAAGAAAGGAAAAGTGTTTTTGAAGTAGAGAGGATATTTTCCCTAAAAATGGAGTTCAAGTGTTTTATCAAACTTATTTTTCATCTAAGATAATAAAGGGTTCTGTTTCTATCCCTATTATTACGTTGATTTGATTATGTTGTGATGAAATCATTTTTATTAATTCCATTATCTTATATGAATTGTTTTATGATATCATGATGTTTAATAATCCCATTTTTATTACATGGGTTATGCTATGATGTATGGTTGATGATTCTGTGGCACACATAAGAATGGTATCATTATGAGATCGGTGGGACCTATATCTCCCTACAATGCATTGGGAAAAGATTTTATATCTCATGAGATAGACATGGCTGGAACGACAGGTTAAAACAGTTCAGTGAAATAGGACCGAAACGAGGAATGAACTCGGTTCAGAAATGGACTTTTTCCACTAATATAGTCTTGGAAATGAGTCTTGACTAGTAAGAAGTGATTATCTATGATTATGTGTGTATTCCAAAAATATTCATGTTTTAAGTTATGATTATTGTGATTACATTTCACTACCATAATTTATCCCATGTTATGAAATTATGATCTCTTTTGCAGGGTAAGATTTCCAAAATGTTATGTTCTTATGAATATGATGTGTTTGATATTTCTTTTGTTTACCCTTACTGATCATTTGAGCTCACCCTTTTGTATGTTTTCTTTCCCTAGGTCAGGAAGAAGGTTATTAAGTAAGATATGCCAAAAGGTACTATAGATATGATGAAATAAATGGGAGACATCGTAGACGCTTTATGAACCAGTTGTTTATGTTTCCCAGTTTCTAAAGACACTATACCTATACGGTCCTTTCATGGTTTTGTTATATATTGTAATAAGTGTACTTCAATTTTGACTTACTAAAAATTTATGTAAATTATTGGTGGTTATACTCTCTTTATGAACTCTCCTTCTCTTCTTGAAAACAGGGGTTTAGGAGTTATTCTTCTATGTGAAAACTGGAGGGAACAATTGTTATTCTTCATGAAAATGAGTGAGTATAGGTTCTTCCTTATTCTTGATTGTGTTTAGGATTTCTCAATAACAAACTCTCAAACGAATATGGTATCATGGTTCTAGATGTGCTGCAAAAATAGGGAAGTTGAAATGCAATGTTCTTGTTTGGTTTTACAAACCAGATTCTTCACAAGGCATGATGAGGGTTTGTCAAACTGATCACATGTCTATGGTTCCCTTTTCACATAAGGTGCATATTATTCTTCTTCAAAATGACATTTCAAGAGTGCATTTCACTAGCTGAATGCCTGTGGGGCTTCTCCTTCATGTAGCAAGGAGGCACGGAAACTCTTGGTGCTATGTTTTTCAGAAAAACTGTATATTTCTCAATATAATAAAAAAAAATGAGTTGTGGTGTTATTCCTTTTATAGGTAGAGGTTTCCCATTGCACTGATTTCTAATCCCATGAGATATGCCATAGGTTTCAAATCATTGAATTTCCATGATCAATGACATTAAAATATTGAAATGTGGGATTTAGATATGCCAATTCTCTCAGTTTTTTCTTCAATGTGGATCATTCTTTTTTGGCGAGTATATTCCTCACATGCATGTGTTTTTAATGCATGCAAATCACCTACATTGAAAACATCGAATAAAAAGGCCTTAATAGAATTTCATTGTCTCGACTAAGATGTGGTTCTTCATGTTGATGCATTCATGCGAATGTTAATGCATGCATGTGTGTATTTCTCATTAGACAATCCATACGATCTTGGAATGAGCTCAAATGGTGGTTCGGGAGACGAGATCGGTGTCCAAGATCATCACTAGTTTGCGGGTGCATCAGGGGTGGTCGGAGGTTGAAGATAACACAGTAAAGGAGATCGGACGACCATGGATCAATTGGCGAGACATGGGATGAGATGAGTGGTCCGGATTATATCGCTTACCGTGGATTAGACGTGTGGCTGAGAGCATACATGGGATTAGATGGACCTCAAAGATCGCTTTTGCATTTTAGTAATGCCACCCCCATCAAAACGTGCCTCAATTTGATGTTTCTTTAAATAAGAGACCGCATAAAACTCCCATATTATAATTCCCCTTTACCCTCTCTCGGTGCCACCCCACATCAGTTTTCTATGGGCACGCTTCTGCGCCTACTCTTGCCTCCTCAGGCGTGCTCCTAACACCCACTATGCACACGCAACACATATTCACCATTGTGTGTGTATTTACAGGCTTATACACAGCTTGTACTCCTGCCTCGTGTGATACTGGCATTGAGGGATTCCCTCTAACACATTAAACCCTTGGGTCCCACATGTTCTTGAAGATGAGGACCTCAGATGGCCTCCTTGGTTGGCCAAATTGTTTAGTATAAAGGAATATAATAAATAACTACTTACTGTAAAACTAAGAATTCAAAAATATAAATTGTCAATCCACCATTCCACCCTTCTTCTTCTTCAATTCTCATTGGAATGAGAATTACAAAGATCTTATCCAAAGCATCATCTTTATTTTCTTACAAGATTGTGAATTTGAAAGATCTTCAATATGTTGTTTTGATCCAATCATGGATGATGTATGGATCAATTCTTAATTTATCATGCCTTAAGGCATAATACATGGCTTCTCCTTGTTGTTAGGGATGTGTTCTCCACTAACACTTATCTTGGACTTTTAGGACTGGCACAAAAAATCATCTGTTATATAAACTTCAATCATTTAGATTAAATGAATGGAACTTTACTCCTTTCCTCATGAAATTGAGTATTTCATGGACTTCTTCAAGTGTTGTATCAATGTATCACCTTGATACAATTCTTGGAACATAATACCAGTTCTAAAATCATCATATTTAATTCCTCAATCTTAATTGGAAATAAAATTGGGATCCTTACTGAATTAATAACCTCACCACTTCAATCATTGGCACAACATCCATCAACACCTTTGCATACACATATTGACAACCTATTAACAATTGAATCTTTATTGACAAGAAATGCAACACCGTACTCTACCATCTCGCCCTTCATATTTTGTTTTCAATATTAATTAAGAACACTTTGAATGGGTTAATATGTGTGCCAATATTTTCTCCCCCTTATTGGCAACCAAATGCTAACGTTTAGTGGGGTTCTCTTCAAAAACAAGTTGTAATCCTGATGAATAATATCTTGTTAAGTATTTCTGAGAGAGGTATGATGTCACATGGTTTACTTAGAAAAGATCCTTTAGTAAATCACTTATAATTCTACATGGGGTAACCTGATGTTGAAAACAAGAGAGGTATTACCAAGGTATTCAATTATATCCACAAACAACCATACATGTGAAATCATGCTCAGAATGTATCAACTCTTATCCAAGGGGTTGGAAATTGTTATATTTATCAATGAAATGCTAAATCTTGCACATAATTCACCAAAAATATTAAAATGTTCAATTGAAAAGATAAATATCCCCATTTCATCCCTTATTTTCAACAATCAAGCACTCCCCATTAATTGGAATGATAAATACAATTAAGAACAAGGGATGAAAATGTGATAAGAATACCTCAAGTTTAAAATTCTTCAAATGATATGAATTTCATGATTTGACATGAAATAATCCTTGATATCATCTCCTTTATGTTTTCGACCCCTCAAGGGGTTCACTCACTTTGAATTACCATGGTGGAAAATAACATTAAATAATATTGAAGTTATTCTTGTTGATAATTTTCCACTATGTATCACTTTAAGTAATTATCAGCTCATGAATAATGAGTCTAACAATAATTTCTCCACTTGGGTCATCCAATTTCTATCTTTAGGATGACCTTCACCTTTAATTACTTTCAATTCAAGAACATGCATATAAACAAAATAGAAGGGAATAAGATGGAACACTGGTGAGATTCTTAATAGAAGCACAGGGGGATGAGAGTTTTTTTTCAACCCAATAACTCCTTTCCATGTAGCTCTGATGTGTATGGTACTATTCATGATGATGTTTCCTCTCCATTTGCAGTTTTATTTTTCATTTTCATCATGGATTCATTACTTTCATTCACCTTAAAATTGTGTGGGTTGTTTGTCTTCACTTCATTCAGTAGTGAAGTATCTTTTATTGGTGCATGTTGTTCAATATTCTCTATTTGGACTTGTAAAATAGTTAAAAAAATTATTTCATTATGTCCAACATTCTTTCACCTTCCACACATTACTTGTGAGACACTTGGGTTGACATTTTTTGACAACCTCTCATGAAATTCAAATTCTTATTCATGTGGAATGATCTTTTTTCATTTTTCCTTAGCTTTAGATAGTAATTCATTTTAATTTTGTCATATTTCTATAGAAAATATCAATAGATTGGGCCAGATTACTAAACACTCTTTTTTGGAATTTTCGGTCTTGGAGCTTCCACATAGCTTATTCAATGCTTTTAAGTTACCTTCCTTATGAAACGTATCAAAATTATCTTCACGTATTTCTTCAATCAATCCTATCTTCATCTGGACTGATTCTCCTTTTATTTTGAGATTGATTCCATTAATTTCCATGGATTGTTTGTAGTGATCCATGGTAGGACCTTTATTTCCACAATATAGGCGTGTTTTTTGGGTTGAGATGACATTCTTTGAATTCTCTTGGAGTGTCATCTAAGGAATAGTTTGTTTCACTATTTTCTTGACTTCGGTGTTTTGCATATTCCCAATGAAATACTTTTCAACTCATTTTTCTTTCTGAAACCTTTATTGGGGTCCATACTTCTTGTCAACTACTTAAGGCATGGTAGGATTAATCCAACAGTCATCATATATATGGCCACTTTTGTTGCAATTATCAAATAATACTTCAAGATAATCAAATATGTTCTTGATAGACAGATTCCTCTTCATCTGCGAAATCTACTTTTGATTTTTTGGTTTTTTCATTTCTTCATATCTAATTTTCCTGAATGCTGGATTTCTATAATTTGTATATGATGACAAGTTATGCCAGCAATCATTGTCTAGATACCCAAACATCAGGAAAGACTTATAGTAGCCAATAAATCTTCTTATTATTATTGTAGTATGTGTCTCGCTAGATTCAGTGCTTTGTTGTTTCTAGATCTGTATTTCTTTCTTCGGAGAATCCATTTGGTATTTTATCTCTTTAATCATTAAAATACCCACCTTTGATGTTTTGATCGATATATTGACATTTTTATCAATCCACATTTTCCCTTCTTTTGGATTTGAACCTATACATGCATATAAAACTGCATTTGTAGAAATAGAAATAACTGGGTTATGGGATACCTTCTTCTTGGATGATGTTTCCATTAGATTAGAGGATGACTCTAAATTTCCATTGTAATCATATTCCTCAATGAAAACTTGAGTGGAATCATCTCTTCTTTCAACTATTTGGGAAGTTCCATCTTGGAGAGATTAATGATTCTTCAATTTTACTTCTAGCTCTAAACACTTCATGTTGAGGGAGTTATTTTCATCCTCAACTAATATCATCATTCTTTCCAAATTCTAATTCATCTTTTTAATTTGTCCATCATGCATATTTTCTAATTGTTGCAAAGATATGAAAAGATCCTTTACCTTGTTAGCTCTCTCTTCTAGTTGAATAGCTTGGAAAACCATCAAAACATTATGCAATTTTTTGAATGCCTAGAATGCTTCTAAAAATACCATTTTAAAGAATTATTTCTCACAAATACTTCCATGAAATTCATAAATAAATTGAGAATGTCTTTCATTGCATAGAGAAATTGTTTCTTCCTTTTACTTCACTGGTTTTGTGAGAGTGTTGGATATGGTAACCCTTTTAGCCAATGCTTCTTCCATACATTAGATTCTTCTTCCAGATGTAGTTTTTCATCTTGAAGAGCACTAAATCTTGCAACAATGTGTGTTGCTACTTCCCTTGGGGAATTCTTGATATGATCTTTGAGTGTAGTATGAAGATCACTAATTGATCTATCATCATCACAACACGATCATGCTTCATCAGAAGAGTCATAATAATAAAAGGAATTGTCACATGTTGTACATTTCATATTACCTTTATTAAAGGTGTCTTCCCATTATCAGTAAGCTTATTCTTTATCTTCCTTGCCTTTTTCTTCATTATATTCTTTTGAGTCTTGGAAAAATATCTCCATTTGTGTTTTATCACTCATATCCCCAAATTTTCACTTCATAAAGTCTCCATTGGATCTTTTTGGGGTAACCATACCTATGATACCAATTGAAGTGCCTGGATCAGTGTGAATCGCTAAGAGGGGGAGTGGGTGAATTAGTGACCCCTCTAATTATTTTTACTAATTTATTCTTTAAAATGCAAATATCTATGGATGTTTAAAGCCTCGATCCACTCTTCATCTGTCTCCCAGCCTTACCTCAAGTGATGTTGTAATTGTCAAGGAATGGAACAAAAGGATTTACAAGGTTCAGTTCAAAGACCTACTCCTTATTATGTGGGTTATTTTCCCAAACATAGATTATCCACTATAATGAAGTGGTTAATTACAATGGTTGATACACAGTCATAGTTTATCTCTCCAAATTCCCACATGAGTTTCTTTATACTTCTTCCCACAGTGTTACCAGATTCCCACTAGCCTGCTTCAGAGTCCCACTGAATACTTCTTCCTCCTAGATTTCACAAGAGATGCTTCTTGATTCACTATGGATGGATCTTTTCTTCTTCCCTCATGAGATTTCTGAATCACACTTGCTCATGAATCTATTCAATAATCTTCAACACACATTGATAATGTCTTTTGGCCTTTATGAATAACTCTGATCACTTTTCTAATCAATCCTCAGTATCAAAAAGTCTCAGGAAATTCTTTCTTCTTCTAATGAAGACCTAGCTTCCGTATGATCTGTGCCAATAGTGCACAAAACATCATAAAAAATATAATATGCAAGTATTATCTTGCTCAATATCAATACTTTCTCTCTTATTAGTTTCCAAAAAACTGTCAAATCAGATAAAAGATCTTCTTTAACTATGTATGTCTTTAGTATCAATTCAAATCAACTTCATACATGGATTTCAAGTCATCCAAACTTCTTGGATCAGATATCTCAGTTAATTTTGTTTCATTCATGAGGTCACTGTTATTTCTTCTTCTTGTTGACAAACGTGAACTCACAATCATGATTCTTCTTTTAAGTTTCTTCATATGTGCATATACATTAATGAATGAATTCAGATTCAAGCATGCATGCACAATCCTTTTATTATTTTTGTGAAAACCCCAATGGGTATAACCTTTAGGGCACACATACTTCCTCTGTATTTTTCTCATTTAATATCACACACACCTTTTGTCTTCGGTTCTTTGAACACACACAAACACATATTATTTAGTTTAAGTTCAATATAAGTGTGTGTTTATTCAAACCTGAATGGGTTTAGTTCATGTGTGTGATCTTCAACTTTCTTCTTCCTTCTTCAAATGTGCATGCACACTTTATTTTTTGTTCTTTGCATGTACATGAAACCCATTATTCATGCACTCTTCTTTTTGTACTTCTTTCACACAGAACCCGAATAGTTATATGGATGGTGTGTCTATGAGTTTTCATTCTTCTTAAAGATTAGTGTATGTATACAATCTCTGTTTACGAATGTTTAGATTTCTCTTTGTAAAACCAAGGGTTCATGAGTTCTTATTCTTTAGGAAAACTAGACGGAATGGTTCTTATTCTTCATAAAAACTAGGGAGCATGCATTTTTTATTCTTCTCAACTGTCTCAAGGATTTATCGATAAAAAATGAACCAAAAATATGGTATTGTGGTTCTAGATGTTCCGCACAAACAGGGAAGGTGGAATGCACTTGTCTATTTTGGTTTCACAAACCAAATTCATCACAAGGCACGATGGGGTTTTTTTCAACTAATATCATGTCTTTGGATCTATTCACACAGAAGGTGCAGATTCTTCTTCGTCGTGAGGAAGTTTCAAGAGTGAATTTCAGTATTTGAACGCCTACGAGACCTATTTTTCATGTAGAAAGACTTCGTGGAAACTTTCAATGCTCTATTTTTCATAAAAACATGACCTTTCTCAATATCTTCAATAAAAAAACTATTTGGGGTGTTCTTCCTTTTATAGGATGAGGTAGTGAGTTTCACTTATTTCAAAACCTATGAGATATTCCGTGAGATTGAAGTCATTGAATGTCTATGATCTATGGCTTGGAAATATTCAAACGCAGGATAGTGATATTATGAGTCTCTCGCTTTATTTTTTTTCAATATGGCTCCGTATTTTTCGGTGAGTCTATCACTCATGTGCATGCGTTTTCAAATGCATGAAAATCACCTTCATTTCAAACATCAAATGGAATGGCCTCGATAGCTTTGAATTGTCTCAACCAAGATGTGTTTTTTAGGGTTGATGCATGAATGAAAATGTTAATGCATGAATGTCTTTCTTTCTCTTTAGATGATCCACATGATCTTGGAATGTGCTCGAACAGTGGGCGGAGTAATGAGATTAGATTCTGGGATCATCACTGGTTCACAGGTGCATCAGGGGTGGCCTGAGGTTGAAGATAACTCTGTGAAGGAGATCAGATGGCCATGGATCAATGGGTGAGAAGCGGGATGATATGAGTGGTCCCAATTAAATTGGTTTTCGTGGATTAGATGTGAGACTGAGGGTTTAGCTGGGATTAGAAGTATATCAGAGATCACTTATGCATTTTTAAAATGTCTCCCACATCAAACGTGTCACCGTTTACAGGTTCTTTAAATAACAATTCACAGAAATCCGAAATCAGAATTCTCCTTTCCCCTCTCCCAGTACCGCCCCAGAACGGTGTTCTGTGGGTGCGCTTCTGCACCCAGTTTTTTCTCCTCATGCACACTCATGGTTCCCACTATGCACATGCTGCACAGGTTCACCACTAGGCACGCACCTATAGGCTTATACACGACCCATACTCTTGATTCATACGAGGCCGGCCTTGAGGGCTTCCCTCCAGCGCAATTGACCCTCAGGCCTCGCATCTAATTGAGGATAAGGAACTCAGATGGCCTCTTTATTTGGTCCAATTTTTTGGAATAACGACATATAAAAATTACTAAATAGTGTAAAACTATGTATTCACAAATATAAAATGACAAGCCACCATTCCACCTTTATTCTTCTTCTATTATCTTTTTAATGACAATTCCAAAGATCTTCTCCAAAACAACATCTTTCTTTTCTAATTAGATGATGAGTTATGTAGTTCTTCAATATGTTTTTTATCCAATCATGGATGATGAATGGATCATTTCTTCATTACTCATGCATTAAGGCATAACTCATGGATTATCCTTATTGTGAGGGCTGTGTTCTCCATTAACACATATCATGGACCATGAGGACTAGCTAAAACAATAAATTTATATATAAACTTGATCTATTTAGATTGAATGGATTGATCTCTACAACTTTTTCGTGCAATTGAGTATTGCATGGAATTATTTAAGTGTTGTAACAATGTATCACCTTGATTCAAGTTCTTGAACTTAATACCAGATCTATAATCTTTAGAATTAATTCTCAAATCTTAATCCATAATCAAAGTGGGATCTTTTCTGAATTAATAACCTCCCAACTTCAATCATTGTCACAACTTAAATAATCACCTTTTCATTCACATATGGACACCTTATTGACAATTGACTCCTTATTGACAAAACATTCAACACCATCCTCTACTCCATTCAAAATACATTTTTAAAATACATAGAAAATATAGAATGAATATTTTTGTAGAAATCATAAACTCTTGTAAATGAATCTAAACATAAAATAATGATTATGAAACTATGAAATTTTATTGATTCCATATATATTAAAAAAGAACATTCTGTATAAATTTTCTCAAAAAGTTACGTCTAAAATACAAATAAATCTTTCATTTTTATCACCCCAAGACAAGTTAGGATTAATAGATTAATGTTACTATCAATGTTAATAAAGTGAAAGTTTCTTTTTAGGAGGTTTCCCAATTAGAACTCTACAGTTAAGCATACATGGCCTGAAGTAGTGATCCAAATGGATAACCTCCAAAGAAGTTTCCCTAGGTTAATTTGAGTGAGTAAATAACACATTGAAATAAAATGTGTTTCCCTATAGAGAAATTATTTAGTCTAATAAGTAACCCATATGGGTAATAGTCTATGGTTTTTTTGGGAAAGAAACTATTGTACTGTAGGTGTCCCATGGGGTCAGGTGACCAATTTTATGGCCCTGGAAGGCCTAGGTTTTGACACAATTTGAATATTTTATAAATAAATTGAATACATAATTTTTTTACATATGAATAATTCCATTAATTAATATTAATATAGTGGAAATGGAAGAATGTCATTGTCAAAGTAAATCATTAAAACAATTAAAATTAGGGTCTTATGGTAAAGTCTCTTTTACCTTGCATCTTACTTATTATGTACAATATTTTTATTAATGAAAAATTAAATTATGTTCATTATTTACATGATTAGGAAAAATTTTCATATTTATTTTTCGTTTTATTTATTTATCACCATGTAATGTAATATTACCAAATCAATTAAGTTCATGTTGGATGTTTTGACAATATTGACCTCATATGTCCAAACTGAATTTGGTAAGTCGAATATCGTCAAAATATTCATTATTGAATCATCTATATAATTATAATAATTTAATAATTTTCAATTTTACATATCAATTATATTTAAAAAACAAATTATGAAATATGGTTATAAAAAATGATTTATGTAACAGCCATTGAGAAGGTTGGTCATAAGTATGCATGAGTAACATTTTCATTTTTCAAATAGATTGAGGGAAGGAGGGTTTGTATCATTTTATATATAAATAATGATTATTATATAATAAATTTAATATTATGTATTTATATAAACTTATATATTTCATCAATGGGTTGTTTGCATGAAAAATGAATCACATTGCTTCATGGATGTAGTGATGCACTCATATGCACAAACGACATTATAATTTTTCAATGAATAAAATGGTAAGAGAAAATATGATACATTATATTTATGTAATGATAAATTTGGAATGAATATCATATATATATATATTAAATATATAATTATAACTATATCTTAGAGGATTTGATGTAAAATTAATTACATCGGTTCGTGTGACGATAATCAACTATACACACAAACGATAATTTTATTTTTCTTTTTATGGAAAAAGATAAGTATATAGGTTATTATATTATAATAAATACATAAATTTATATGGAATATATTGGTTTTATTTTTTCATTACGGTTTGAGTAGTTGTGAAGGATGTATGAAAATAAATAAAACAAAAACACTCAATTAAGAACTGTACCACTCCTTTAGACAACCTATTTAGATTTATACCCTTAGCCTTCCTTGCTTGGTTTTATAATAAAAATAGTTCCTCTAGAATGTGGGTAGGTATGTATGTATTGGATTTGGGTAGTATTTTCTAAACCAAAAGGATATTTAGGATTTTATAGGAGAGGATATAGGGTGTACTTTTACAAGTGGGGGAGAGGACACGATGGGAATTTTTCAAAAGATTAAACTACGTTAGTGTCTTACTCATGCTACATGAAAAAATGGAAAATTTAATAAGGTGAGATAATATAAGGCCAAAATATGGAAATAAATTAGAATTTATACAATTTTTATATTATTTATACCCTTATCCTTTTCGTTTAACCCATAGTAAATAAGTTTTATCCTTCACTCTTGTAACCGATTTTTACATTTTTACTTTTCACTATGAAAATAAATTACGCTGAACATATTAATTTTTTTTAATTATGTTGATTGAAAATATGGAATCCAATTTTATAAAATTAAATTCATACAAATTTATGAATTTAATTTGAAATTAATTCATATAAATTAGATGATTTTTTTTAGAAATGTAATTTTTAGTATAAAAATATTTTTATACCAAATTCTAGTATAATATTTCTTCTGAGAAATTTTATTGAATTATTTTTATTAAAAATTAATGAAAGATATTTTAAAAGTAGTATAAAATTGAATGTAACATTTTAAATATATAAAAATAATAGTTTGTTTTCAATAAAAATCAGTATTTTTTAAAATTCAATGAAAATTCAAACATTAGATAAAATTCTAAAAAATTCATCCTAAGACTATTTTTAAACGATTAATTAAAAAAATATGTTGATTTTATAAAACTAATATTCTATAATTTAGAAATCAATATTAAAACAAACCATAAAATTCATTGTAACCATATTTGGTAAAAAAATAATACCTTTTCGTTTTGACCAAAAAATTACAAAATATTATAATAATGAATATAGCCCTATAAATTCTCATTAATTAATTTTAATAAGGCTTGATGTTGATTTACTAATGAAATAACCAATTCTGTTAAATTTCCCCCTTTTTAAAACATTTTTATTTTTTATTTTATTCATTACATAAACTAGTGGGGTTTTTTTCATTCATATCATTCTCTAATTCCAATGTTTCTTATTCAGTGGTATATTTTTTTTCAAAAGAACTGAACTTGGTAAATCATGTTATTATATGAACACTTGATAACTATGGTTAATAATAATTATTTTTTGATCTTTATAAGAATGTTTTTTATTAAAATGATCTACATTAGGGCTCAAAATAAGAGATGCACCTGATATATATATTTTTAACAATGAAACCTGAATTACATCCTATGGCTGAGATAAACTAGGAGGTATAAAAATTTAGTAAGAATGCATCCAAAATGCACTAGAATTTCATATGGTTTATAGAACCATTTACTCAACCTTCTATTTTTACCAAAGCTTATAACACTTTTCTTTTGAGAAACTGTAATAAAAACATGATCACCTACATATTAAAAAAGGTATTTCCTATATATATCTACATAAAATTTCTTCCAACTCTGAGCCATCCTCATGTGATACTGAATCATCCTCACATTCTCTATAATTTTTTCTTCCAATTATTATCTCAAAAACATTATATTACTAACTTCGTCCTAATAAGATGCAGGCTGACACCGCCATCCATATAAATCCATACATGGTTCCATATTTATACTAGAATGACTAATTTTATTACAGGAAAAATAATACAAATTTATTTTCTGATCCAAACACCCCTGATGTTCTATTGAACATGCTCAATGAATTTATTCCAATATATTATTTTTTCGCTAATTTCCCATCATATTGAGAATGGAGGACACTACTGAAATTTAATTTAGAACATAATGAAATCTAATGTTATTTCCATAAATTAAAGGTAAATATATTATCATTATTAGATACAATGAAAAGAGGTAATCTTTGTAATATAATTATCTATTCCACGTAAATTTTATAATGTTTATCAAAATATATATTATCTTAAATGGGAAGAAAATGATAAGATTTTGTTAATCGATCAATAATTATGAAAATCACATTATTATTTCAAGATGTATTTGGAGAAAATACCATGAAACCCATGGATATATTGTTCCATTTTTATTATGTAATTGGAGTGGTTTGAGTCATACCCTACACTTGATATCATTCATCATTAATATATTTAAAATTATAACATTTCATAGAAAATTCAACAATATTTTTCTCCATTCATTCTCATGAGAAATGTCCCTAAATGTCTTTATAACTTTTTTCACAACCAGTATGAATTTAAAATTGAGATATATGGATAGAAGGTACAAATTTTTGTGAATAAGTATTCTTATTTTCAATTACTAGAAACATTTATCACATTTTATTGTATAAATAAACTAATTCTTTTTCATGTAAACATTAATTGTATGATAGATAACATTGAAAAGAATTCAAAAAAACATCAGAAATATCCTATTAATCCAAGAAAAATGAAAACATCAACAATATTTAAATAACATGGCCATTCATAAACCACTTTGGTGTTCACATGGTAAATATTTATTCTATCTTTATTTATGATATACAAATGGAATATTTGTTAACCAAAAAATAACATATAAAAAATTTTCAATAAAACATAAATTTTTTAAGGTTTTTATAATAATCCGTATTTGTTTCTATGATCCTCTAAACTTTTCGAATAAACCAAAATCTCATCAATAAGAAAAACTAAAAACATATCCAAATATTCATGGACTAATCTAATCATATGATTGATAAATATATCTGGATAAATATTCAACCTAAAAAAATCATAATGCACAGAACTAGTTTGGTATGATGTATTCGGGATTTCATCTTCCATCACCCTCATCTGATGGTACCTAGACCATATATTAACTTTTAATAAATACTAAGCTCCCTGGAGATGATAAAACAATTCATTGATATGAATCAACATATACATATTTTAAACATTTATCTTAATCAATTATCTATATTCAAGCCAATGCTTCAAGGAACCATCTTTTATTTTGAAAAAAAAATATTATCGCCCCATGGAGAAGTGCTAGGACAAATGAAACCTTTATTAAACAATTATTGTAACATATTTTTCATTTATAGAAGTTCTACTTGATCCATTAAATAATATATTTTGAAACTAGATTATAATTAGGCACTAACTCAATACTAAACTATGTATCATGATTAGGTATAATACTAATAAACTCATTTTTAAGAACTTCTACATATTCTTTTACTACCTACAAAAAATTATTTTAAAAAATTCCATTATTTTCAACAGCATGAGGAGGAGAACTTTTATTTATATCTTTTAGAAGTTTATAATATTTTTGAAATAATTTATAAAAGGTATGAGTTTATTATAATAATAAAAAATAAAATCATTTCAAAAATATATTATTTGATTCTATAATATATCTTAGCAAAATAAATAGAAGAAAATCTATACTGAGAATAAAATAAAATGAAAAAATAGAAACAAAACAATGTTGTTAGGGAAATATCTTCCATATATGACAACATGAAAATCATTGTAAATTATTATTGGATTAATACAAACAAAATTTTTTAAAAAAATTCATGAATTGATTTATTAAGGAAAAATTTTAATTTTACATGAAAATTTCGTAGAAATTAATGAATGTGTCGACCCCAAATCAAACCAGACATTTCTATAATTTTAATAAACAAGTATTTGAAATATTACCAATTCATTAAATGGATCAAAATATACTGAATTATTTTTAAATTATTTGACCAAACTATTATTCTTATAGTATTTATACATTCCACAATTTCTTCTCTTCTTTAGACACCCATCCGTATAATGACAGATCTCATTGCATCTAGAAAATCCTAATATAAGCTTATTAAAATCAGTCTTATAAATAATAATATATTTTTATTTATAATTAGAATCAATATGCCCCAAATTAATACATCATAAGTACATACCACATTTCATAAGACATTCCCCATGGTAATTTTTAGCATAACTGTCACAAACTAAGATCTTAATTTTATTACATTAATATTTCATTGATGGATTCATTAAATTTTTCTACCACCAATATTCTTTGTATTCTTGTTTTCATAAAATAATTTATCCTCATAAAACTTTATTTCCATCTTCTCTGTACATCAAAAAAGACTATATTAACTTTTAATGTTTCAAGATGTAAAATATCATCAGTATCATGGACTAAATCTTGATTAAAATTGAATAATCATACTATCAAGATGTAAGATATAATTTGTTGCATACCATTCCAATCTGGTCAATTTTACTTCATACATGGACACTAAATCATCCCTATTTTATGTAATTCAATTAATTACATTTCTATCCTAATTCAAATAGCATTAAGAAAATATTTATCTTAAAAACAATCTTAAATGTTTCCCTTTAAATGGTTTCAATAGTTACTCTTTCTATAGTATTCATAAACATTGACCACGATTGATCAGATTCACCATAAAAATGGTAAATAGAATGTCTTTGATTTTAATGATCTTAAAAATAAATGACTTAGAATATCTTTTCTAGAGATTTTATCCACCCCTTAGCTACCAAAGATCAAGAAGATCAACTGATTACAGGATGGTTATCTCTCATAAATGGTGCAACTTTGAAATTTTACACTATGATAGATCTTATTTCTATCCAGCCTGAAACTGAACCCTATTTATAGTTTTAATCAACTACAATATCACTTCAAAAAATAGATAAGTTCCAATCCTAACTATTCCATGATGCTTATTTAGAAGGATATTATCCTCTTGCTGCCTTCCTACATCAAATCCACTATTTAATCGATGGTAAACTATTCTAAATAGATATAGTTTGGATTGAGAGACATGGAAATCATAAAATTCTATATCATGATAGATATAAAATAAAATCTATTAATGGTATTTAAATATATTATCCTGAAATCTAAAATTATGTAACCTTTCCTCTATTATCAACTATAAAGACCCTACCATTAACAATACATAAATTTAGTTTTTACAAAATAATTAATTTTCTTTCAATATGAGAGATATTTTTGGAAAATATTTTTAGTGAAATTCTTAATCAAACTTATATAAATTAATGATACATCAGTAATTGAAAACTTCTATTTCTTATCCATTTTTTCCCGAATACAAAACATTCAAGATATATCAAATTTTTCATGAAATATCATCATAATTTTTATCTTTACATCATAATTGAACCTAATAATCCTTAAATAACTTTTAAAAATATTCTAAAACATAGGATGAGAACAAAAAACTCAAAAAGGAACATATAAAAAGAAAAAAACTAAACCCATATGTCTAAGAATACTCATCAAAATTTTCAATTTTCAAAATAAAACTTGAGCTTAAATAAAATATTTTGTTACTCAAGAAATTTTTTTCTCTCCCCAAATATTTTTGTAAAATAGTTCATAAGAAATATTGAAGGAAAAATTTACTAATAGATATTTCTTTTCAATCATAAAAATATCATTAAAACTTTTTAAAAATGTTTTACTTTTCACCTGTAAGAAGTAAAATAAACATACCTTTAAACCTAATTGCATTAACTTACCTTGTGAAATCGTTATATTTCTATAAAAAACCATAAACCCATAGATAAATATTATAAGTAACATGAGACATTATTTTCATATCACATTTACAATCACCCATAAAAATGAATAATCATGTATGTAAATTCCAATAATCTCTTAGGTTAAAAATAATTGGATAACTTTGTACCTTTACTGAATGAATTTGAGAGCTATATTTGGCTCACCCATCTACATGATCAATATCAAGACCACCCATCATCATGGTCTAATTTGGGATCACCCTTCATCATGGTATATATCAAGAACACCCATCCTTATAAAAACTAACCATGAACCATAACAATAACAAAACAAATGCTATAATTCATTTAAAATATAAAAATGTTATTTACACCCATAATAAAAACATTTCTTGATATCAAAAAAACCATTCCATTTGAAAAACATTTTCATAATACATAGAAAAAGGGAAGGAGGGTTTTTAATGAATAAAACATGAAAACTATTATGGGAATCTAAAAAATAAAATAATGGTTACATAGGTGTGATATACCATTGGCGTATTGCAGGTTAAAATAAAATATTCCATTTGATTTTTTTCAAAATGATTGATATAAAATATGAAAAAATATTTAATTTTAAAATATTTAAAATAAAGTAAAAAGACACATTTATGAGCATATAAATACATCTATAAAATAATTTTATGAATATAGGCATGGATGAAAAATATTTTGATAATGAATATTTAAAAAATTATAAACTTTGTTTTTAAGGTAATGTGCCTAATTCCTCAAGTCCTATAAGTCTCATACGTTCTTTATCTTTTGGAATATCAAACTTATATTAATTATTTAACATCATAAGAAAATGATTCATGTTTTTTATTCCTTTTATTTTTTTATTTCCATGATATATCTAATTTCCTAATAAATTAAGCTGATGGTGGATGTTTTGATTATATTTTTCCAATTTATCTGGAATGGCTTTGGTAAGATGAATATGGTCAATGTGGTCATTATACCATCTTCTATAGAATAATAAAAATGAAATAATTATCATTTATATACATATATTGTAATTTTATGACCAAACATCAATTATGTTTATGAAAGATGAATTACATTACAATCATTGAGATAGTAGTTTGTACGTGCACATAAATAATGTTTTCATTTTCAAAGTGAATGAGGGAAGAAGTTAAGTATAATTTTAACTTTCTAAAATGATTATTATAAAATAAATTTCATATTATATCTTTAAAAAAATATTTTATATAGGTTCCATGTGATGTGTTCATGAAAAACAAATTACATTAGTTCATGAGAAGGTAGTCCACAAAACATACGGACACTAATTTAATATCCCATTTAAAGGAATAAGAGAGGGATTTGGTTATGATATTAACATAAAAAAATCATAGTACATTTACCATACTAGTTTTATTATTTTATAATGGTTTAAGAATATTTTATGTTTGTATAAAAAATAAATAAATAAAAAATTCCCGGTTAAAACTATATATCTTCTTTGAACAACATCTTTAGGTTCAGACATAATGCCTTACTAGGCTGGGTTTTTGATCCCAAAGAGGCCTTAAGGATTTGGTTAGGGACACATGTTATCTATTTGGTTAGGTATTTTTGGATATAAAATTTTCTTTAGGTGTATATAGGGGAGGATAGGTGGTGTCCTTTTATATGGGTAGGAGAAGAGAGACATATAATTTCTAAAATACTAAAATATATAAATACTTTATTCGTGAAAAATGGCCCCAAAAATAGAGCGTTGTATAATTTGAGATGAGAAGTGGTTAAAATATTTCCATATTATATTATTTAGACTTGTTTTTATGTAATTTTAACAATTATATCTTGAGTTTATCCTTAGGTAAACCTATTTTAACCTCAAACCTGATAACATATTTTTATTGTTTTTACTATTCATTATGAACAAAAATTAATTTGAATATGTTAGATGATAATAATTATTTTGATTCTAAATATAGAATCTATTTTAGAAAATCAATTCATATAATGGGAATAATTTAATTAAAAAATTAATGAATAAAAAGTGCAGAGAAATAGTTTTTCAGAAAAATATTTTTTAAGCATAAAAATTTTTTCATATCCACAGAAAGTATAATGTTGATTAAAATAAGAAATATAGGATTTTTTTAATGAAAATGAAAAAATTAAATTATAAAAATAAACCAAAGTATAGTTTTACATTGTAATTACATGAAAATAAAATAAAATTTTTAATAAAAAATTTTATTTTTCACTATTCCTTGAAAAAAGAACTTTTCAGAAATTCTTAAAAATTCTTAACAAGATAAGTTTTAAATGATGAACTAAAAAATTATGTTCATTATTATAATTAGAATTATATAATTTTAAAATAAAACTTTAAAAGAAAACCATACAATGCATGCGAACCTAATTTTATTAAAAATAATGTTTTTTCCTTTTTACAAAAAAATTACCAAACATAATTATACTAAATATAACTCTATAAAATATAATTATTTTATATTTATAAGTAATGAAATTTATTTACTATTAAAATTACCTAGGTTTTTAGAATGATTATATTTGCTACATGTATACATGAACCGATATTTTAAATCAGTATTTTTTAAATTTCATGATATATTATTTAGCTGATCCATTTAAATAGATTTGGATTTATAAGACTATCTTATTAAATTACTCCTTTAATTTTTATTATTTTATGAAATGAAGGGTGATTTTATCTATATGATATAATTACTTTATTTGGGATTATGTCTCCAAACACACATATTCCAAACATGTGAGTTAACTTTGTTGATCAAAAATATGTTATGACTGTTTTATTTAGTGAACTCATGTGATTTTTTTATTTTAATGTTTTTCAATATATTTTTTTCATGATATGTTTATTGACCTTCTGATAATATATTTCAACATTAAATTTTTATAAAAAAAATTTTATAAAAAAAAACAAAAATTATGGAAACAAACAAATTTTTTCTTACAATTTATTCCCAAAGTTCATAAATTATTAAAAATAACCACTAAAAAATATATATTTATATTATGGAAAGTAATATAAAACATTCAAAAAAATTAAATTTTTTTGGTATAAAAATTTCATATAACGATCCTTATGTCATTATTTCTGTTATGTGAATAGTAAATTCATCAGAAATATATCTAATCCCTGGAAAGGGTGGGGTTAAATAAATGTTGTTTTTATGAGTTTTTTATAAATTAAAACTTAGTGATATGTATAGTGTAAAGATCATTTATTTATTTAATCAACTCACACAAAATCATCAAATAAATTAAATTAATAAAAACCCAAAATTTTATCTTGGGTATTAAATCCTTATTTTTCATTAAATGTTTTAGGTAATAATGATCATCATCATGAGAAAAGGGTCATCTGAGTGGCATATATTTCAACAATCTCACCTATATGGTTTTATTTGTGGAAGTGTCTTAGTGTGGGATTATTGAATACCTTTTACATTGAGAAATTCACACTTCCTATATTTTTCTAGAATATATTATCCTTTTTATATTTTTCCTTTTGATGTGATATATTTTTTGAATACTGTTAATTTTTTGGATTTGGGTTTTCTTGGAATATGGTCTAGAAGTTCCTCCTATTTCTTCATATCAACCCTGGGTCTCGCTAACCCCCCATAATTTCCTATTAGAAGTGGTTTATGTATTCCTATTATCACTAGGGTTAATCTTTTTGATTTGGTTAGATTAGAAGCCCATATAGGAATTCTCTAGATAATTCTTCCGGGATCTCATTATTTGAGGTCCCTCTTGGTCTTGGATATATTCCTTCCACCAAAAAGAGGTATCAGCTTATTTTACATTTATTTGTTATGAAACTATTATATTTTTATCAACTTAATAGTGGTGTTTCATTAATTGTAAATGTTTTTTTTGATTTTTGGATTTTTAGTGTGTTATTTCATGATTTATTTATGTGTATTTACTTCATGATATTTGAATTTTTTTGTCATAAGTGGTTGGTTCCCTTGATGGATTTTTTTATAGACCCCAATATTTGGTGAATTTCTGATGATAGTTGAGGTTTTTGTAGATGTATGGATTTCTTGATGGTTCATTATTCAAGGAATAATGATTATAGGATTTTATCATCTTTATTGAGGGACTCAAAATTTCCATATTAGTGTTTTAGTTCATTTTTAGAACTATATTTTATTGATTGGTTTTGGTGTGTATCTAGTATTTCTAAAGTTAGGGTTTTATCTTAGTGTGTAGCTTCTAAAATATTGTTATCTTAATGGTGTGGGTGATGATGTATGATTGTTTTTTAGATGAGTAACATAGTGATGGAAGAGAATGTGTTAATGTTTCACACACAAGGATCATGACCATTCAAAGTTTCATCTTTTAAATTTTATTTTTTGTCCATTTTGGAGATTTAATAGATATTTAGGTGTTCCTTTAATGCTATATACAACTAAACTGTTTATATTTTTTTTTGTGATGTTTGTTTTCTTCATGGAATGTATGGTTCCCATTATACCTTAAACAATGTTTTTTTAGAGTTAAAAAAATATTATTTTGAGGCATGGAATAATGATAAAATTATTTCATATAGAAAATTATTAAAGGGTTAATTTCATGTTTGAATGATTATAATAATTTTTTCTTACCACAAATTTAATAAGAATGAAACATATATCCCTATAATACCTTTTAACTCCTTCTGGGTTTTCTTTGGAGCTAATAAACAAATAATTTCTATATAAAATAATTTTAGATCAACAACCGATAACCATTAGTGTAATATATAGATAGAATTACTTAATATTGTTTAATTTTAATAAATAACCATCATCCCGTTTCATCACATATATATATACATATATATGAATATGCACATGAATTAATGGCTTTAAGAACTCATCATCTTCATTCTTCATACTTTTATTAAGACTCAGTTTTATCTTATTACTCTTCTCTTCTATATTAGTTAATAAATCTCTTATAAAATTATCTTATGGAATGTATAAAGACAATTTATACTGAGTTTTAGAAATACCTTATGGTTCCTACCACAAATTCTCAATATTAAAAATCTTAATCACAATAAAAAATAGTTTCTTTTTTTTTCTCTCATAAGTCAATTATTTAAATCTAATGGGTATTTTAATTTGAATATCCATTAAGATAGGATCTACATTCTCTAAAAATATAAGCAATTATTTAAATAATAACGCTTAATATTCTACTCAATATTTTACTAAAAAAATTTAGAATATATTTCCCAACATATCTAAATAAATATTAATTAAATAAGATACTTTTTAATATTTTTATATTTATTAAATCATTTAAAAAATATACAGTAAATCATCATAAAGTATTATTATAAACTTAGTAATTAAATTGTAGAAACTAAGAAGCAGAATAAATCTTATGTTTTAAATTAATACAACTTTGATGAAACAAATAAATTCATTCATTCAATTTTACAAACCATTATATTAAACCTTACATATCATGTAAAAACATTATTACTCACTTACATATCTTTATCACAGATCAATAAAATGGTTCACTACCTCTAGATAATTTTTACTCATTCTAATTATCCTACATAATAATCTTCCAAAAAATATATTCATGCTAAGGAAAATTTTTTTCAACACAAATATAGAAAATAAAAAATTATGTTTTTCTATTATTAAGTGCTTTATTTTTTTCTTAAAAAAAACTAACTTACTATTTTAAAACCTTAATAATTTTTACATGAAATTACACTAACTTCATAATTGATATGAAAATGTCACCAAGACATTTGATGATTCTTACATTGTATTTTTAAATTTCATTTTACTCTTACATAATTAGTTCAAACTGAGATTCATTCTTACACAACTCTTTAATAATTTTCAACATTTAGTAAAAACAATAATAAAATTTATAGTAAAGAAACTAAACCTTCTTAGAAGTACTGTAAAAAGAATTTAATGATCATTTTTTGTCCTTAATTATAATTTATGAATAATTAATTTCCAAACATCATCATTGTAATTTTACTCTCTATGGTAATTTTCCATGAGTTTCCATTAAATAACTTCTTTGAATATTTATTTTTTATTATCTATATATAGTGAAATTATTTCATCCTATCGTTCATAATAACTATATATCTTTCTATTGTTTCATTAAATTTTTAATTCAAAATTTTTTTATAATATTTATTAACACAATATTCATTGAAAACTATATATATGAATAACAGAGACAAAAAATAGTTAGTTAATCTAGAGACACTATATTATTATTTTATTTCAGAGTAACATAAATATTATCCTTTTAAATTTATTATCAATACTAATATATTCTAAATTATTTATCATAAAAAATACAAATTCATTTTCACATATGGCTATTCAAAATTATTTATCCTTTTCATATTAATATAAACATTTATTTTAATCCTTTTATATACATTATAGTAAATAAATTTAAATTAATGAATTTATTGATATAACATATAAGAATTCTAAGAAATTAAGCTATTAGTTCACTTTTGACATACACTCCACATTTTATGGTTTAATACTTCAAAATTTTTATTTTCTTCCACTATGGGAATTCCTAATATTCATACTTCTGTATTTTAAGTGATTTTATTTTTGTAGTAAATCTCAATTTTAAAAAGTAATAAAATTTCAGTATAAAAAATAGGATTCAGGCCTTGTCACATTCTTCCAACTAGAACCGCTTTATGTAAGTTATGACACTAATTTATATTTGAAAGCACATGGAAAAAAATAATTATTCAAAAGAGAAAACACATTAGATTAATTTATAATCATAAAAAAGGGATTTTAATCAGTTAATTATATAAGTTATTGAGAATACTCAAAGTCAAATATTAGAGAAATTAACCAATACTAAATGTTATCCTTTAAAATATCTTCTCAAAAATCAATAAATTTTTTAAATGATCATATTTCCCTCAAATATATAGTCCCCTATATATTTTACTTATGATACCACTATCATTAAAAAATAAAACCACCATATTTTTCAATAAATAATTTAGAAAAATAGCAGTAATGGGTACTCATATAAACCAGTAGTTAAAATAAATTTCTTTAGGGAAAGAATTTTATCCACTAAACCAGTAGTTAAATTTGGTATATTATTTTTTTAAATTTCACCATCATCATTTTTTGCATGTTTCTCATTTCATTTTGACACCACATTTATAGAATTTATATATTTTATGTAAATTTATGGAATGTTTATTATCCATGTAACATGAAGTAGTTCACATAAAATAATAATAAATTTTGAAAACATAAATTTTTGAAATGCATACAATATTATATAGCATATTCTCAATACACAGTTACATGCTTTATAATCGTGTTTTATTTAAATTTTTTTACCTTTGAGAAGCCTCTATAAAATGCATGTTTCATATATCCTACCCAAATCTCAAATCAATATTATTCACTAATTAATTCACCATTAATATCCTTCAAAATTTTGTAATAAAATTAAAGATTATATGAGGAGGTTCCTTTGTGGTAGCAATGTATGTTTGGAATCCCGATGGTCTGGGTTTTGACCCTCAAAAACTTCAATTTATAAGAGATATTTATGGTGATTTTTTAGTATTATAACAAATTACGTTAGTACTATAGTATCTATGTATTGTAATAGTAGGTTACTATAGCTAATGTAATATTTTAATAGTAATAATATACACTAATATGGACTATCAGGACACCTTTCATTGTAATACATTCTACAAGAGGCTCTATGATTCATTACAAATTGGGATTTTGAGACATTCTTCAAAAAATTGGAAAATGATCAGTTTAAATTGTCATAATGTGGTAGATGATGGTTCAACGCTTAGGGGAGGTGTTTCTTATAACCCAATTTTTCTTTGGGTGTGTTTTAATACCTCTTAAAAATATTAAAAAACAATCTCATTAAGGAGGATTTTTATATAATCTTTACAGAGAATCATGTTGTTGATAATTTTTACTCAAACTAAAAATTATTTTACTTTAAGAACTATTATTATTAGTTATACTCATGGAATTCCTATTTTAATTATAAAAAATTTAATCCTCCCAATACTATTGGAATTTAGACGTATAACCTTCTTCTTTGATTTGTCATTAAACATGATGGATGATAAACTATTAACTCTAACTAGGTTAAACATTTTTTTTCATTTACCATCATGTATATTCTTTACATTTTACAATTATAAAATAATCATATTCAGATTGTTTTTTACATTACATCCTAAAGTATAACAACATATAAACATCTATATAAGAAATCTATATTTTAAAATTTCTCTATTCACCATCATATTATTATTTTACCAATACAAACTAATTTTATCCTTTATTATGAAATATTTAGTCTTTCAACCATCTAGGTTTTTTACTTCATGTCTTCTTAACTTCTTTGTAATAATTGAAAATTTTTCAAACTCTTCACAAAATATAGTATCTAATAATCTTTATTCTCTTCATAGACATCCTTATCTATATATCTGAAAAAATAATAATTAGTGATATTGGCTCAAACATTTTTTCTATAAGTTCACCCAATTTAAAATAATCAAGAAATTATTATTTATTTTTAAAATATATAGGATATTCTACCTTCAGAATTATAATATATATTTTTAGAGATAATATATTCACATTATTTAAAATCAAGATATACCTGTTACCTTGTTTTAAAAATCCTCATCAAATGATTAAATATGTTTCGATTGAGAAATGATTTATTCAACTTCATTAAAACTTTATTCATTTAAGATAACATCCAAATATTCATAGAAAAAAATACTTCCATCATTAGGCCTTCAATATCATCCTTGAAAATATATATTTTTTCAAAAAAATATACGTTATTCCAAACAACACCACAAAATTTAATTATACCCACAAAACATTTATTTTCCACTTAGATGTAGATAGTTTTCATAAAATTTTAATTATTTTATGAGCCAAACTGATCATAATTTTATCCTTTTTTAGTGGTAAAATTTTTAGGAGGAAATATAATCTCTGATATTGTATACATATTTTTTCAATTTATTTAATGTTTTTATAGAATTGGTCATCAAACATATATTATTAGTGCAAAATGTTTTGATAGTCTGTCAAGATAAAATGTTAGATTTTACCACCATCATTTTAGGTTCTAAACCACTCACAACCCTTGTATATATAATACCTTTATTCCCATTATAGTATCGTAGATAAAAATTTAGACCCACCTTTTATTTCTTATTTTTAAATATTATATTTTTATTTTCTTATAATATTAAACATAAACCTTTTGGTCTTTGATAAAATCATCTATAGATATATTAAATTCATTATTTACGTCAAATAACATTGACTTTTTCTTGATCACATCATTATCTCTGGTATTCACATCATCATTAATATCCTTGCACATCATATCACGTTGAGAAGTCAAAATTTATATATATTGAGTTTATAAATATAATCACGTTTTTTGAATTGTAGTTTTATACATTTTAATATTGTTAACGTTCTTAATCATATTTTAGGTTTGTACTTTGAGATTAATATTTTATTTAATATGGATTAAAGTTAAAAATTTATCAAATTTTCTATTTATTCTTTCTCACATTCACTAATTTAGATATTTTTAGCATACTTATATATTTAATCCAATTGGCTATATTTAATATATTCAATGATGGTGATTTTCTAATCTTATGATTTTTGTCTTCTAAATTAATAAAAATAATTGTTCACCTCAACCTATTTACCTCCCTTAAAAATGAATATTATTTAATTTGAGAAGACTTTTTATTCTTTATAATCACGCTATCGTTCCATGAAATTTAAATAACATCTATAATTCTTCTTAGAGGTAGAAAAATTATGACGCTCTTTCTCAAAATTAACATCATATTGTTCATCAATTCAACTATTTGGTCATATAGATTCAAAGTGTGTAATTCGTCCACATGAAAAATAATTCAAAGAATATTTTACCTTTGATTTCCCTCTAAATTTTGTGATGTTATTTATAAGAGGGGTTTATACCACTTCAAGAATATCATCCTTTCATTTCCTTATTTGGATGTTGATGTTAACTCATCTTCCTTAATTTTGAGTATTAATTTTTTAATAGATTTTAAATTAATCTATTTTTACATTATAATAATACTTTTAAAATATTAATACTTTTCCATCTCATATATAATATGTATTATATGTAAATCATCAAGTTAAATTTAATATAAATATCTATTTTTTGGGAGGAATCTTTACCATGAAACACTTGTTGTTATATTCTCAAAAAAATCCTATGAATAATATAATCATGTTCATTTTCTCTAAATCCACTAATTTTTCCCATAGTCTCTTTGTCCGTTGAAAGTAGTCCATCTATAAATCAATTATTGGACATCTTCACATCTTTATACCATGTCCTAAGAATTATAAATTATTCTTCCTTTAGTAAAATTTCAAATTGTAAAAGTTCTCATGACTCTCCAATATTTTCAAATGCACGTTAAGGTCATCACCTTGGTGAATTATTTATCTAAGATAAATATTGAGATTGCATTCATAGACTTCCCTAAAAACTCAATATTATTGCTCAATGAAAGTGCCATCAAGGTATATTTATCTATATGAAAACCTAGTCAAAGAAGCATAAATCACATTCATTCTTAGTGAAAATATATATGGTACCATATTATTCATCTAGCCATGGTAAATTTTCTATCGAATTTAGAAATTCCACTGCAATTGTTATATTTAATATTATCATTTATCTATCAAGAAATGTTGACAATAATATAAGGATAATACATATAATAATTAGGGTATAATTATATCAATATTAACTTTAAATAAATACTAATTAATATACTTTCAATTTAAATAATTCGAAAAAATATATCTTATTCTATATATCTATCGATCCAAGATATGAAACTGCCACATTAAATTTCTGAAGAAGATACATAATAATTATTGATACAAAGTTAAATTTAAATAGGTCATCAAATTAGTTTGTCGGTAGCTAGACCTATGTACTTGTTAAATTGAATAGATTATTTTTTAACCAACCCAACTCACTCACATTATACATAGAAATAAACATAATAAAAGAAAGCAGATAACTTTTTTACATGGTTAATCTCCATGTTGGAATCTTATACCGTCACTATACATGATATGATCTAGGATATTATGATATATATTTTATAAATCAATGTATGACATAGTAAATATTATATTATAACCTTAAAGTCAATTTATTCATTCCACCAAATTTCACAAGAATCCCACATATATCATAGGAATACCCATGATCTTTTATAGAATTTGGTGTAACCATTGTGAATGAAGAAACTCCTATTAAAACAATTCTAGTAATTTAACTAAAAATATAATGAGTTATTCCATGGAAGGACACGTTAAATATATCTCAATTCATAAATATAATCATCCTCATCAAATATAATTACAAAGATGAATATAAAATAATATTTTTTAGATATTGTTTCTTTTAACATTATCATTTTATTCAAAATCAAATAGACCTTATTTTTTTCTATGAAGTATTACATCAATTGGTGTATATTTTATTCTCTCAAAATATATAATAGTAGTTTGTCTAAATAATTTCTCAACAATATCATAGTTTATCTCACAGATTCTAAATATGTTTATAATCAATCACTAAATAAATACCACTTTTATTTTTATAAATAGAATCCCCAATTATGGTAGATATATTAATTTGAATATCCATTTAGAGGGGATATGAATTGACTAATAATATGAAATGTTATTTCCATAGTTTCTACAATATATTTTTCTCTAGAACACCAAATAATCCCATATAATGTATGAATATAATTTTATATAAAAATAGAACATTATAATACGTAATATAATTAAAAAAACAAAAATAAATTCCCACAAAGTATTAAAAAAATACCACAATATATTGAGTTATTTAATAATGGATATTGGTTAAATAAGTTTCAGTTTAATTCAGTTCTTAGGTAGCTTTCAATATCTTTCATTCAATTTTATTCATCATTATCTTGACCGTAATATAGGTAGTGAACACATCGTTTCTTACTTATATATCTCAAACATAATTCAAATTAATGTCACACAACATTTGGATAATTTTTCTGTATCCTCATTAACCATTATAGAACTCTTGAAAAAAAAATATTTACACATATGAAATACTTCTTTAACACTTATATTGATTTTAAAAGTTTTGTTTCACTATTACATAGTGCTATGAAAACACATTTACACCTCCAAATAATTATGATACACATAGATTGGTTTTTACTCCCTTTTTATATAGCATTGAAAATTTTGGACACACAATATATAGCCTTTATATATCAAATTAATCCTATGAATAAACTTCACAAGAATCTAACAAATTATTTTCATTTTAAAATCACCTCTTATGTAATCATTTGAAACAATGATTTAATATCATAATGAATCTTTCATATTTTCACCTTCATACATAAACATCCTGAATCATAAAAATAATAAGATAAACTAACCTGTAATTATGTTATACTTAATTCAATAATCCATAATGATTTCCCAATATTCTTCACCCATAAAAATTCCCCAAGAATCATTCGTGTGAATTCCTTAATCACAATGGTCTAATATGCTTCCCCGTTAAGGTACTTTCATTGATGGTCATCTTCATTTTATGTATCTTTATCCATCATCACATCATTACATATTCCTCAATTTCTCCCCCCTACATTACTTCATTATCTCAAGAAATCATTGTATTATATAATATATATTTGAAAATAATATATAAAAAACCATATGTATTAAACAAATATAAACTAGTTATTAAATCAATCCATGAATAATTCAATATCTTTTTCTTCTATGGGAATATCATAATCTACCAAACAAAAATTAAATTAATAAGTTTCATTTAATTTTTTAAAGTACTTATTAATAATTTTTTTTAAATCTTAAATGGTTATAAGATTTTTTAAACTGAAAAATAAGATTGTATAATTAAGGAAATTTTAGATAATGATTCTAGAATCTCCTTTTATATGTATAAATTAATTAAACATGAATTATAGTATATAGGTGGTTAGAAACATGTAAAATTACTTCTAATATTTTAATAAAAATAAAATAATTAAATGATCATAAAATTTTAAAAGATTTGAAAACCAGTTCTATTTTTCTAATAAATATCAAATAATAATCTTAATCATTATCTGATCTACAAGAACTAAATGGATATTTATTTTATGTTATCAATTATCTAATGGATTAATAGTTTTTTATGTGTTAATATTATTATTTTTAGTTTAAAATACATTAAAATTGTAATACCAGGCGTCATTTTTTAGCGAAATTGTTTATAACAATTAAAAATTTGTTTAAGACTATTAGGAATGACCACATTTAAATCAAACCTCAAAATCGCACAAAATTATTTAATGATAATTTTTAACGATGTGATGGTTTTAAAATAATAATAAATAATAAAATTTGATACATTCTTTCATTTAAGTTTTATAAAATCATACTCAAAAAAATTCTAATATATAGGGACCTACCATGAATTGATCTAACATATGATTTTTTTAAAATGACTCAAATTAGTGCTTAAATGTTAATATTATTCTAAAAGTGTCAAACATATGTAAAATGTTCATAAATTGATGAAATAACATCAATTTTCCAAAAAAAAATTGGAAAAGTATTTGAAATTTATTTTTGACTTATATAAACAATCCACAAATGAATAAAACAATAGAGGAGATCGAAAAAATGGGAAATTATTTTTAGGAATTAATAATAATTTTTAAATATGATACATGCATAAAATGTAAAAAACAACTAAATTAGGTCATTTGGTCCTCAATTTTTTAGAAAAATATTTTTAAATACATTATGAAATGTAGTAATGAACCATGAATATGTTTTATATCTAATTTACATGCAATTATATAATGTAATTTGAAAAAATAAAAATTTATTTTTTGTTATGGATCAATGATAAAATAATAAAAAAATAAGTGACTCGTCTTATTTTTTCATAATAATTTATTAAAAGTTTTCTTGTTCCATCAATGACATCTAAACACCATCCATTCATTAAAATAACTTTTGATATCCTACAGTTGATCTATATTACCACACATGTGTTAATTTTTTTTCTAAGTGGCAAATCTATTTAAAATAATAAAAATGGGGAAAATAATAATTTTTATCATAAAAATTTAAGAATCTTATTCCATAGTTATTCATGACCTTTTTAAATAAATCATATATAAATATAAGGTGTGACATGGTTGTAATGATCTATTGTAAATTTCAATAATTTTTATTCCATTTTAATCTATGAAACGTGAATAAAATGATTAAAAATGAGTAGGAAAACTCATTTTGTTATCATAATTATAAAAAATTATATTCATATCATTTTAAATATTTATGAACCAATAATATATTAATTTGATGTTTAATATACATGGAAATATCACAATATTTATTTAAGTTTAATAATTGTTATTTAAGTTTCATATATAAATAAAAGGTTAAAAATAGTCAAAAAAATATCAATTTATCATGAAATTATTTACATTTATTATCGAGTAATTTTTGTCTTTTAAGAAAAAATTACTCATAAATTATATGTATGAGGTTGTTCAAATGTATTAAAGTGTATTTTTAAAATGAAAATCAATATTTTCTAAGAATAATGTTTAAACTGTCTTAAATTCATAAAATGTGTTTAGTTTTCCAAAATCATTAATGATAATGTCATTAAATTCCTTTATTTCTTATAGTAATAAATCAAGAATGATTTATAACTATTTTTTCTTATAATTATTTAATGTTCCTTTTAATTAATAAAACATCTTTAACTATGAAATTAGCATACAAAAGGTTTAAAAAAGTTAGAAAATGTACTTAGTTCATCATGAAGATTTCTGAAAATGATTCTGAATTTATTTATGGCATATAAGAAACAAACACACAAAAATCAGATATCTAAGTTTTTAGAATTAATAAAATGTTCATTTTAAGTTTTTATATTATTTTTTAAGAGTCAAATTCACATAAAACACAAATAATTAATTAAAATTTAAAAACAAGGATATTTATGCTTAGATAATTTAAATAATATATAAATAAAGAATTTGATGGACTCAGACACAACATAAGATTTAGGGTAACATTAAATATTAACTATTTCCATATAATTCTTAACACAATATCAAGAATTTGATTAAGGATACATGAATTATATGGATATAACTACTTGAGAAATAAATATTTTAATAATTAATAAATACAATTACCTGAAGTGATTTCTTGCTGATCCAATTCACAATCATGTTATCGATGAAAATTTTATCTCCAAAAAACATGAAATTATTTTTGTTTCACAAACATTAGTAGGAGTTCCTCTGTAAAAAAATTAATTATTCACAAAGATTTAGATGTCATTTTTTTTGGTTAATTATGGAATAAAAAAATATGATCACTCTAACATCTATTGTTGATCATACTCGAATCCCTCATCTATATCTCTCCTGAAGTTGATAAGAATATGAGAGATATATCTTTATATATAATAAATTAATGAGTAAAAGTAGGCATTAACCAAATTAATAAGTATTTAACAAAATTTTATATTTATGTTTAGATTTATGAAACTTCTCATTGATCATCTCTTTTTAAGAATAAGTTGGGATTAAATTTAGTGTGACATAAGTTTTATAAGAATTGATCCTTGAAAAATTTAAATTTAATTCCAATACTATTATTATAATAAATTTAATGATATTTTGGATAAACATATTACGTAACCATATATTTCCCATTATTACTGGTAATTATTGAGACCATGTAATGAGATATTATTGAGTTTTGGAATGATAAATCCCATATTATTGATGTTTTTTTTCAAATGGGGGTTTATTGATGTGAAGTATAGATGAATTTCATATGACATGTGTTTTATTTTATTGGTTAAATTTTGATAAAATTAATCAATAAATTAATTTTAGTCAATCTTATGTTATTCATTATGTTTTGGTAGATATGATGTTCTTTTGGGATCTTATAAGATTATAAAAGATGTTTTGAATTTATAAAATGAGGTTTTAGAGAAGATTTGGTACTATAGTGGAAATCATGCTACATTGAGAATAGACATGATAGAATGCAAGATATATTATATTAAAATATTTGGAAGTAAGTTTAAACCACACTATAACATATATGGTCACACCATGATTTAATTAAGGAATATAATGATGTTAGATATAATCCTTTACAACATATAAGTCACACCACAATGACATGCGATCAGTTTTTGTTATTCTCTTATTTTAAAAACAAGAAGTGTTTATGCCCAGACATATCCAAGTCACATCTCAAAGAATGAATATTGGAAAATTAAGTATATCAAGGAAGAATCATTACACCATGAATAAGTTGATTATTTTTTGGAGTATTGAATCACATCATTTTGTTTAGCATGTGAATTTTTTTTCGATATGCTATATTTCTAGTGTTTCATAGTTCACCCCATAAAAAATCAATCACCCTAAAAAATAGGGAGGTAGTTGAAAATTAGTTGAAGTGGAAGATCTTTTTTCTTCCATGGTACATTGTTTTTACTTTTATTGATATTATCATGATACAAGAATCTTTATAGTGTCAAGATTCTTATTAAAATCCAGAATTGAACACGTGTGTTGATGTGGCCCACATGGTGCTTAAAGGGATAGTCTATATCAAACATTTAATAGACATAATCATATACATGTGTTTCTATAAGAATTTGATGTTATAAAAATAGAAAATTATGTCATTGTACTGGAATAATAAATTACTCGCTTAAATTTTAATTGTGAATCAATATTTAAATAAGGGGTTGGTGACTTGTGGATTTGTAAGGAGTAAGGGGATAAAGGATAATGGAAGAGAATAAAATAAATAGAGACTATGTTAAGTGGGAATGAATTAAAAATAATATATAAATGTTTTGAAGAAGAATAAAAGTTAAAAAATAAGAGAAAGATGAAGAAGAACAATGATAACTCGATGCAATCCTATATTGGTTGAAGGCTCACTTGTTATTTTCATATCATGTTATATTATCATTATTTCTAATTATCAAATTAAACAAGTTTGAAAATTAATTATTCATCATGTTTCACAAATAAACTCTACTAATTGTATCCAACATGTTGAAATAAGTTGATTAAATGATCATTTGTGATTTTGGGCCATTATAAGGATATAATTACTCATTTTCACTAGTAAACAGTATAAAAATATTTTCTCATTGTTATGTTTGGGAATTAATAACTATTTGAAAAAAGGTTATGCCCCCTATTTTGAAAAATCTATGGATATAGGTCATCCTTATACCAACAGTTTTCCAAAAAATGCGGGTATAGTTTTTAGTTGTGACCTATAGACATAGTTTTGGAAACCCCATGGGTATAGGGTTTGGTTCATGACTTATACCAACAGTATTGAAAAATCGTTGGTATAGGGTTTGGTTAGAGACCTTTACACATGGTTTTCTTAACACAATAGGAATAGGTTTAGTTTCAAAAACTTTTCTTATGGTTCTCAAATAACATATGTTATAAGTCATCCCTATAGCCGTGGTTTTTGAAAAGTGTGGCTCTCGCGTTCTCATGTAAGTGCGAGAAAACAATTCCCATAAAAATACCTATAGTGTCACATTTCTCAACCTATATTAACATTTTAAAATAATATATATATAATTAAGTATATATTGTTATACCTATAAACATATGTGGTGTAGTTTTTAGGTGTCTGTATTATATAGTGGTGGTCTAGTGTTTGAATCTTCTAGCAGGTTCTTCTTAAATCCTATAGCCACGTTTTCAGAACTGTGGGTATATGGTTATTTACATGATTTACTATTTTACATACACCTATTTCCACATTTCATAGTAGTGGATTTTAATTTCATATCATTGTTATAACTCATAGCTACACTGATGGATTAAGATCCCACATTTTTATGTGCTATAACTACGGTTCCAAACTGTGGGTATATGATAATTTTACAATAGTGATAGTTCATGGGAATCTTAAACTATGTTCCTTTCATCCAATTTAATATTTTTTAATGTTTTCTTAAAGTTAAATAAAAAAGGTAAGTGAAATCACTAATTCACCCTCCCCCCACTCATTGAATTCGGATTGTTTTTGTGGGTCCTTTTGAAGATGTATCAAATAATTTATGTTTCCTTCAAAGATGGATCTGTTATTTGGAGTTTAGAGAAAATACATTCCTCTATGTTTGAATTTGATAAGTTATGAATTTATATGTAAGTTATATATCACCTAAAATGAGTAAACATAGAGGTTATTTCCACTTCTATGGGAAATTATTATATTTAGAAAGATTTTATTCATATATGTTTTTGATCAATCAGTTTGTAAATAATTGGGGATATTACCAATAGTTTTAAACCTCATGTTTCAGGTTGTACAATGATAGTATCTGATTAATTGAATTTTTAGATTCATGGCCTGCTAAGTATGCAATAATTTATTTCTCTTTAAAAAGATGATATTCTCAAAGTTGAATAGTTTTTTATAGAAAATGTTATTTATAATAAAATAGAAAACAAATATAATGGTTATTAAAAAGTGAATAAATTCAATCTATGAGATGTTTTATTAAATTTTAATGATCTAAATATGAATAATCATGAAATATTGGATGATTTGGTCACTAAAATCGATGAAGTTATGAGAACTTCCAGAGGTTGTTGTGGGAAGTAATATGATTTTATGGTTATTGAGAAGATAAAATGTATTTTGATAGATAAATTTGGCGATATATTATGATTATTAAAGACCATGTTCCTAATAAACATCAATTTTATGATTTTAATATCATTTTAAATACTTATAAAATTATTAAATGGATTTTTTTAACAAAAAAGAGTAAATATGATAAGGAAATATTGATTAAATATTTGAAATATTAGATGAACTAGAAATATGATTTGGAAGATGATGATAATTCTGAGAAGTATAATATATTGAATGGAAATGTTAAACAATAATTTCATTAGTTTCATAGTGTGGGGGAAGCTAAAAAGGATAATATTAGAAGAATATTACAATTAAATGTTTCATACATGAATTTGACATTTCACAAATAATTTTCAAAATTTGAATGAAGAATAATATTATAAATATAACAATGCAAATACAAGGATTTTCTCAAGTAAAAAAGGTTAAAAATTTTATAAGTAAAATTTTTATTTAATGTTGAATGGTATGAATATTTATATAACCATGAAGACAAATTATTTATCTATATTTGAAGATGGTGATAATAGTGGGGAGTAGGAGGAATCTGAGACTTCAAATGTTGTTGGTGAAATATTTCAAAGCGGAAAAAGTGATTAAAGAAGTGAATAATAGTTATGAGAGTAGTAATAATTAATGTGAAGAATAAAAAATTGTACCTGATAAGTTGGGTAATGATGGAATGTCTTTCAATGATTTCAAAAATGTATTAGGAGAAAAATTATCTAATGAATTAAGTTCAACAATCAGGAAATAATAACATTTCATACAACACCTTGAGATTTTAAAATTGGAACATAATTTTTGAGAGTGTGTATGAAACTCAAAATCATATATTAGAATACAATATAAAATATTGAGAAGTCCTGATATATTTCTTTAAATTCAATCACTTCAATAGCCTATGATGCAAGCAACTGTGGGTTTCACCGAAATGTGACACTCTATTAAAATATTTTTATTTAAAATGGTCATTATAACTTAGCCATTAAGAAGACATGTATGAATAGTAATAAATAGGTTATGAAGATTATATGGTATAAAAATATCTAAATTAAATGGTTATATATTGATTATAAATAAAATAAGAACCATTCCAAAGAGAAATATTTTTTCTGTAAAACTATATTTTTTTAAAAGGCAGACTAGTCATGCTTTGCAGACATAATTTATAATAAATTCTCCCCAATTTTATAAAATTTATTTGAAAAAATAAGTTTTAATTTGGAAATATATAAATAATAATTATCTTTGGGTTAACTTTTTAGATTTTTTTTGAAAATTATATTTTTTTTATGAATAGAGAAGAATAATGATTTTTATTGAAGGCCGCGTTTTAATTTAAATTATTTTCATAGTTAAATTATATTTTTAATTGGTTTTATAGTAAAATTAGTCTAATTATATTATATTTTTACTAATTAAAGTTATTTTAATCAATTTTATATTGAATTTTTTTAATAAAACATTCTATATGTTTGATAATTTTCCATTAGGTAAACCACTCTTTCATTGCATTTATAGTTTAATTTTAAATTCAATTATTCCAATTAAGTGAATTTAATTTTGAAGAACAGATTATATAATTAGAATCATAATTTTTTTTAATATAACAAAGAAAAATGAGAATTTTTCTATAATTGATTTTTAAAAGAATAATAATTAATTATGACAGTGGAGAAAAAATTGGTTTACGTGGGGTTAAGCTAGAATGATAATGGTTAAAATGAACTAACTCTTTTCAAACACACATTGTATAATGATATGTTGACCTTGTAGCCTCTATGTATCTATAATGACCCATTTTCAGAATTTTCTCCTTAGAAAAATTGTGTTAGAACCTTATCCTTTAAAAATACCATGTGTGTCCTCTCCCCCACTAGTAAAAGAAAAACCCATTTACTCTCTTATTCACGCTACCAAAGCCATTTGGTTTTTCTTGTAACTAAAAAAATAAACTCCTTAATTACCTACCTACATCATATAATCCATATTTTTATTATTAATGCCTCACAATATGGATGTAGGTATAAATCTAAATAGGATCTCTTAAGAAGCCGTATATTTTTCAAACATAGTGTTTATTTTATTTGTTCTTAATCATCATTATAGTAGTATTCAACTATGATAATATGAAGAATACAATATATTATATATAGTTACATGTTATTATATTAATTTAATGACCCAAATTACCCTACACATCTATCAAATGGGAAATTAAACAACAGATCGTGTGTACGGTTGACTACCACCTCACGAATAGATTTATCTATTTTACATCACCACCTTTAATGGATAGATATAATTAGGGATTTAATATGTTTATATGATTTTTATTAAATTATTATTGTTTTTAATTTTTATACACATATTCCATATTACTTTCCATTCCAAGGGGTACTGTAGCAGGACTGTACACAATACAGGTACTGAAGAAAAACTGTACATTGTGTGGGTACTGTAGCAGGCACTGTAGTAGGTACTATTCAGTACTATAGCAGATAGAACTATTCTCCTTGGGTCATTAGTTTGGGCTTGGAGTCCTTAAAAATTTCCGGCTACCCAGGCCTTCAGGTCAGTAGGTCTTTCAGGCCACCTTTAAGGCTTTCAGGCCACCTCAAGGCCTTCGGGGCACATGCAGTTTCCCCAAACACACTACAAAAAAGGAGCAACCCTAGAAGAGGATTTAGAGAAGGTACACTCACCAAAGTAGAGAAAACGAAGGATTTTTTCTGAATAAGAGGGTTTGGCTATGCCATTAGGACCAGCCTGTGCTTGCACAGGAAGCCTAGTCAGACGTCCATGTGTAGGTGGAGATCTACTATCATGATGTAGATGATGGGGAGGGGCATTTCCTTGTAGATAGTATGGTTTAATTCTCTAAGACCATTGGGATATGTAATCTTCTAAGCCTTCAGGCCATGTAATCTCTGAGCCTACAGGCCTTTTAAGGGTTCCCCCTCATCCCTTGAAAGTGGGGTTATAAAAAATCAATAAACATGAAGGCCTTTTGTCCATTCGGGCAATTGCGTATGTATGGACTTTCGCCTCCATGCATCGATGTGAAATGTTTTACATTTTATTTTTATAGTGATGGTAATAAGGATGTATTTGATTAATATAAATGATATATATGAAATAATTATTATTATTTAAATATTAATTAAAATTTATTTTCCTTTTATTCAATTAATTAAGTGAAATGGAAACAACATTCATGAGTACGTGCGACCTACCTTCAGCAAGAATAGTTTAATACAATTTATATCTCTAACTATAATATATTGTTATAAAAACTATATAATTATTGTATATGATATTTATATCATTTTTATAATTCTAGATATTATGTAACTAGTATTAAATTAAATAGACCAAAATTACCAAATTAAACCATATATGAAAAATGAAGCAATTATCACTAGAATGAATATTTATTATTGGGTGATGAAATAAAATTATTAAACCATATATAGTATTATATATATGATTATGTTTCTATAATTGTTGTATAATAAATCTATATTTATTATAATTGAGGTTCATATACATACGGAGGAGGTCAAATTTAAGGTTGCAGTTTCTCATATCACTTTTACTTCCATGAGATATATGACATATTCACTACTTATTCCTTTTTGTGGTGCATATAGTAACCATTTTAATATGATATATCATGAACTGCTTTCTCTTAATGTAATTTACTATTTACTTTGATTTTATTTCATTCATGGGTCTTATGATTCAAAAGTTACCAAAACTGGTAATATTTTAATTCGTAATCTCAACATTATTCAGTATTTTTTTGTTTTAAGACTTCCATGGTGGAATTATTTGATATGTATAAAATATAAAATATCTATATTATTTTACTGTGGTTCTTCATGATCTTTTATTATTAATAAACGCATTTCTCCCCTCTTTCGTTCTTAAACTCATTGAGAAAATATTTTAAGAAAATATTACTTTATTTATCTCTTCAGAAGAAAATATATTTTCATAAAAATCAATGTTTTCTCAAAAAATAATATTCAAAAATGATTTTAAAAATTTCTAAGTGATTTATTATTGGCATTTTTATCCATTTTATTTTTTTTTCAAAAATTCATAAAATTAATCTTTATGTCATTATTTAAAATGTCTTATTCCGAAAGAATCCCTCTTGGTAACATTGATGAATTTTTGGACTGATTGTGTTCTTTGAAAAGGTGGGTTTTCATGGTGAATTTTTGAGTTCTAGACTTATTATTGACAGTCTATGTTGAAAATTAACAATGATAAAGAATTGAATTATGTGGTGGTAATACCAAAAGAACAAATACTAAGTGACACTGAGTGGAGTATTGTGGCACTGATGGCAGAAAAGGCATAAGTATCATGAATATGGGTTTCTTAAAGATTCTTTTGCAAAGGATCGAAGGAATCTAACTGTGATATCTGCAACTACGACAAGATTTGTGAATGGAAAATTTGAAGAGAATTGCAAGTGGATCATTGTGTCACTGCACAGGTTTTGATGGAATCTCTGCGATTAAAAGAAAAGGATCATCATGGTGGTGTAAATTATTTTACTGAATACTCCATGATTATGACAAGAATTGTGAAGTAAAAATTTCAACATGGATACACAAAAAACAGATAATTATGACGGAAAAGTGTGTGCTTTGTGAAATGGTGCTGACATGGCCCTAATGTGGCCAGAAGGTACTTGAATCGGTGGGAAACACCACAAATAGGCCTCTACCCCCTTCAAAAAAGTAGAGAGACTTAATGAAAATATCAAGGATTTCAAATCATGGAGGAGGTTCGCCAAGGCAGTGAGCTTCACCAAAAGTGAGGGAGTTAGCAAAGGATAATTGAGATTTGTGAACGGAAGGAACGTCATGAAGGATAATTAAACTTTTTAAAAGAGGTGTCCTCTGGATAGGAAAACTGAGCTTTAGGAAAAGGAATGAGCTTCAAAAAGGCTAGCAATAACTATATGAAAATGTGAGATTCGTTAAAGGAGGTGTACTTCCTGAAGGTTAGTTTCAGCTTCACGAAAGAAGGATCTTTGCAATGTAGTGAACTTTGTGAAGGTTGTTCAAAAGGGATTGCACAGTGTTCTATGGTAAAGTGACATTCATCTATTGGATGAAAGTGAAACTTCAAGATAACATCCATATACCACTGAGGATGTATCCATTAAAGACAATGAGGGGACATACAAGTTTATAAAAGATGATTGGATCCCATCTAGGAGCAGTGAGCGAAGGAAGAGGAAGACGGTGATCCTTCCCACTGGTAGTGAGCTAGAGAAAGAGACATTGGATATTCCCCTTGGGAATGCAATTCGAAGACCCTATACCTTGTAATGCTAGTGATCCTTGGTATAGGCATGATCTATCCCGAACTATCATTATTGGTAGCGTGCCTTAGTAAATTTGGTACAATCAACACATCATTGTTGAATTCTCCTTGGATGTAGCTTAGTGAGGGTGAACCAAGTAAAAAACACCACATAATTGGATTTTCATTCCAAAATTACACTCAAGGAATCATCATCAAATAATGAAAGATAAAATAAGATCAGCATTAACAATTTTGTGAAAACAATGTGACCCTTATATTATTGAATTCAAGATCCAGTTGTGAAAGAAGATTGGTTTTGAAATAAAATATACATACCCTAATTCACCCTCTCTTATGGTATCTAAAGCCCTTTGGACATAATAAGTTTAGTTTTTATTTTATCTAAAATGTGAAAACAATATTTGTTTTAATGTCTACGATATGAACATAATTTTACATGATCGTTACCACTGAATGTTTTAAAGATTAATGTACATGTTTTAAACTTTTATTTTCTAATAAACATATTTTAAAAATGTTTTTTGCGTTTTTTATTTCAAAAATATTTTAAAAGTGAAAGGTTTATTTCCCAAAAAAATGTTTTTAATGACCTTTTTATGGAATTTATTTTAGTTATTTTACTTACGATATTAGTTATTTTCATTTATTAATTATATCTTCTACTATATACTTACCTTTACTAAGTATCTGAGATCACCCATTTATTAGGTTTTATTTCCCCCAAGATATGAAGAAATATTTTGTGATTGATGTAGAGTGATACACTTTGAAGAAAATAAGGATCTAAAATAAAATATGTATTGTATTTTAAGATTTCAATTGTAATGTTCATTTCAAGTATATATCATTCTCACCAAGACTCCTAAACTATTCATTCCTTCAGTATGTGATTAGTTTTTATATTATGCTAATGTAATAATGTAACCATTATCTCTGTCCTATTGGGGTTAGGGTGTTTATAGTTTGTATTCAAGAAATTTTAGTAGAAAATTTGGGATCTAGATTTAGTAAAACATAGATTAAGGGATATAACCCAGTTAAAAATATTGAGGATAAGTATAGAAGAATATACTAGTGTTTTGGTATGGTAGAAATTATGTGTTTTTTCAAAGTAATCCATATCTTTTTTGACACTACAAGTTGTTTTGGTTATGGAAAACACGTACCTAGGGGTAATAACTATATGAAAGGCACATCCAGTTTTACTTTATAATTACTTGGTTCATGAAAATGAGCCTATCTTTTCACCTAGTTTAAATCTCTCATGGGACATGCTTAGGAAATTAAAATTTTATTTACCGACCATATTTAAGGATTTGATAATATTTTCAGGCTTTAGAAGCATTCCCAATGAAACTATGCTTATTAATATTTGGTTAGCCTTCCCTAAAATGTTAAATTTATGTTATGTCACTCACTAAAAATGGTATTATACATTATATTTCATAATTTTAGGATCTAATAATGTTTATTACATTTATTAGAAACAGAACCTATTTGAATGCTTGAGAACCATATCAATACACACACCCTTTTAAATATTTCCCTCTTAGTTAAGATAATTAAGTTGGAGGAGGAGTTATAACTAGAAATGAAGAAATTATAATGGTAGTAAGGAAGTTAAATCAGATTTTGAGAAATAACCTCTTCCATATGGAGGATCCTGCTATTCGATCATATTATATACAAATGTTAAACCGATTTATATATCAAAAAACACCACTTGTAAGTGGTACTAGAGAACCATGTTCATCTGAGAAATGGATAAGTTATATAAATAAGGTATTTCTCTGTTTCAGATATAATGAACGGGATAAGGTTGTCATGATAGTTTATCATCTCCCATGAGATTAGAATCAATGGTGGTAATTGATTCAAAACAATAAGGATTAATATGAAATTAAAAACATGGAATTGAAGGATTTTAAGGTACTCTTCAGGGAAATTAATTTCCATCTCAAGGAACGAGAAAATATAGAGAGACAATTCTGGAGTCCAAGAGAAAATAAAGATGAAAATTTTTCTATGTGTGATTCTAACTTTAAAAGGTTATCACTGAACACTACATAGTATGTATATGACCCAAATATCAATAATGATAATTTTTAATGGGTTAAATCCAATCCATTGAAGGGAATTAGCCTAAAAACATCCACATCATAAGAGGACATAATATCACATGCTATAATGATAGAGAAATAATTCTATAAGTCTTATAGATTTGATGGGAAAAAGGTGAAGAAGAGTATGATAGATCAAAAATGGATAAAGGGAATAAATGAATGAACGATATTCTTACTGGTGATAAATGTGGAAAGAAACACCATGGTATGTGCTTAAAAGGGATGAAAATTTTCTATTATTGTTGAGGGAAAGGCCACCATGCTCATGATTTTATGGGAAAGAAATGAGTTTCCAATGTTCAAAGCTTAAACTGTAAAGATATGGGGTTATATAAAAATGAATCTCCCAAGTTTCTAGGGAATATACCGCAAAATAACCATAGGGATCAAGATCAATTATATTTTGTTTACAAAGCCAATGTTAAATAACTAAATTTCATGGATTTGGATTCAATAAATTGGTTTTAGAAGTATTTTATGAATGATATTCTCATTATAATAAAAATAAAATATAAAAGGATTTCACTATAATACATTTTATTTATGTATCTAAAATCATATTTTTAATTATAGTAATAACCGATAAATTTTTTTTTTGGAAAGATGGTCTTTTTTGGAAAAAATCATGATTGAGGAAAGATAACCATTAATATAGGAACATTGAAGAGAGAATAATAATAAATATATTTCTGTGGGATAGTATTGGTAAACATGAAATTGGTTAGTGGTTTATGTTTTATGTATTGAATTTTAATACATGTTTTGATTTATAGAATATATTAGAGAACTTGAGATTTTATTTTTGGAGTTATGTATGTTTTAATTAAGGTTTTTTAGTGATAAAGATATTTTCACATATTTACAATGTGAAAACAATAAAAAAAATTATATGGGGAATAAAATGTTGATTTAGTGAACTACAATCTAATTTTTTGGATATTGAATTTTTTTTAGGAAAAATTTGGATGACTATTGAGGTTAATTATTTATGGAATGGATTATAATGAACTATTGGAGTTATTGGTTAACTTGTCCAAATGATTTTGGTCATAGAAAATATCTAGATATAGGAGGAAATTCTCATCAACATTTTATTGATCTAACGATCTATAAAATTTAATTTTTAGTCCATTAGGAATAAAAATTTCTATTGAATATTCATTTCTTATAGTATGAGATGAAGTTGGAGTTGATCGAACTATGTCTAAATGATTAAATTACAAGTATATTTTATTTTGTTCTCTATCATAATGGTTACAAAATCCCATAACCTTGTAACAATATATTGATTCAAAAATGTTTTTCTATTACATTCATTTATATTAAATGAATTGCATTTTAACTCATCACATATTTATATTTATTTTGTGGTTAACATTATCCTGAACATGTTCTCTATCACTCTTTGTTAATCACTATGTGCTAGTATTATCTTCCATGTATATGTTTTAATTTCAATATAAGGTTCTCCTACATGGATATTTTTTGATGTGTTATTATAGCTTAACATCATACTTCGCTTTGTCTCTTACGAAGAAGAATTTTGAAGAATAGCTTTTATGATGTGGGTTTCTAATAAAGTTATTTTCAAATGTCAAACACATGATTATTTGAATGAAGATTAAATTTAAGAGATTAAATTCATTTAATGGAGGTACAATGAAACAAACATATATTTTAATAGAGGAAAACATGTTCAATATCTTTTATGAAATTAAACACCTAGAATAGAAGATAATATAGAACCCTAAGACATTATGATATATTTAGAGAAATTAAATCACTTTGATATGTTACGATGAACATAACACTAGGTTTAAATAAAACATGACAATCTATTAAAGTAAATTTATTTAAACATGACCATTATAACCTAGTCATTATGATGGATGGTATTAATAATATTTACCAAATTATTAAAAAAAATTAGGTTTAATCATATATATATATAATAGATATAAAATAAGAACTATTTGTAGGGGAATTTTTTTTCTTCGGAAAAATGATATTTTTCAAGGAGGATTAGTTAGACATTTCTCTAATAATTTAAAAATATTTTTTTTCAAATTTTAGAAAATTTATTTTAAAAATAATATTCATTTTTTTAATCTAAATTTCAATATTATCTTTTCATTTATTACTGATAATCTTCTAAAAAATATAATTTTTTGGTTGAATAGTGAAAAATAATGATTTTTATTGAAACTCACATTTTCTTTTAAATTATTTATAAAGTTAAATTTTATTATAAACTATTTTAAAAGTAAATTTTGTTCAGTTGTGTTATAATTTAATGAATTTATTTCATTTTAATCAATTTCATCTTGAAATTTGATAAAACATATTCTATACATATAAGACTTTTCTCTTTAGAAAACCATTATTTCATCGTGTATGTGGTTTAATTATAACTATTCAGTGAATTTAATTTGGAATAAATTGATTCCAAATTTATAATTAGAATTATTTATATTATTTTATAATTTAAATTTAAATTTTTTCCACAATAAACAGAGAAAATCCTAAAAATTAATTTCTGTGTGGGGAATAAAAATGGGTCTATTAGGGGTTAAACTACGGAGATAAGGGTTATAAATGGACTAACGCTTGTCCAAAACCCATTTTATAGTGATATTTAGACCTTATATCCTGTAATATTTGATAATGGTCCATTTTGGAGGCTTTTATCATGAATAAAAATGTGGATATCACTTTATCCTTTCAAAAATTTCATGCATGTCCTCTCATTCTCTTATTAAAGGTCACACCCTATCCTCCACTCTTTGTACATTTGAAAACGTTTTTTTTCAAACAATCCCAAACCAAATCCATTAATTAATTCCCTCCATATATCCTAGATGCCTTATTTTGATTATTAATCTATCATATGAAGGGATAGTGATGTAAATTTTTTTTCATTTAATATTTACATAGATTGTAATAATGGTGTATTTTATAATTAAAAATGATATGTATGAAATAATTTTGATTTTAGAAATGTTAATTAATATTTATATTTCTTTCTTTATATCCAACATGAAAATTTGAAACAACATTAATTTATATGTGCGACCTACCATATTCATGAACGGTGTAATCCATTTTCAATCTCTTACTTGAATAAATTTGTCAAAATACATATATAATGAATGTATATTATATTTATATCATGGTTTAAATTCTAGTAATGATGTAACCATAGTCAAATTAGAAGGAATAAAATTACTGAAGTAAAACACACATGACCAATAAAGCAATTATCCCTAAAAATAGTGATTTTAGAATATAATTGTTAATAAACAGGTGATAAAAGACTATAAGTAAATAATATATGATATAGGATATATTATTATGTTTTTTAATATATTTTCAGTTATACTATATTTATTATATTGGGGTTTCATACATTTATTAAGGATGTCAAACCTGAGGTAAAGGTTTCATGTCTCACTTTTTCTTCCAGGATACATACCCAAAATTCACCACTTAATCCAATATATGGTTTATATAATGCCACTTTTGAAATTATATATCATGAAAAAATTTATATTCATGGCATTTAAAGTTTAATTTGAGTTTATTTCATTCATGAGGCTTATGATAATAAAGTTACCAAAATAGAAAGGGTATATTTCACAATCCCAAAATTATTCGAGATTGTTTTTGTTTAAGTCTCCCTTGGGGGAATTATTTGATTTTTTATCTTAAAATAAATATATTTTATTCTCCTATAGTTATTCACAAAAATTTTCAATTAATAGTAATAAAATTTCACTATTTGGTACATAAAACTATTAAGGAATAGTTTTTAAGAAAATACGACCTTAGTTCTCTTTTCGGTCATAAATCAAGTTTTTTTTTCAAAATACATGATTTATAAAAATATTTTAAAAAATGTTTTTAATCTTTTCCAAATTTTTTATTTAATATTTTTACAATCTTCACTTTTTACAAAAAATATATTTTATAGGAGTCTTCATTTCATTTTGAAAACATTACATGTTTGGTTTTATTGAAAACATTAATGAAATTTTATTTTAACATGAATGACATGAATGTAATTTTCAGTCATCATGACCACTAAATGTTTTAAATATTATTTTAAACTATTTCAAATGTTATTTTCAATGATTTTTTTTTCAAAATATTTATTGATATTTTTTAAAAAATATTTTCATAGCGGAAATTTTATTTTATTCCAAAATGTTTTAATAACATTTTTATGCTATTTATTTTCATAAATAACATGAACCATTTATTGGACATTTGATACATTAGGGATATGTTTTATTAATATCATCCTTATTCTTCATTTGGGTGGTTCATGATTTTTTTAATTGAGGATGTACATGTTTTTTATTATTCACCATATTACACAAAATGATTTATGATTATGTCAGTTTGAATAGGCTATGTATTCACATCTCATAAGTTAGTTTTTCAATATAAATGTTTACACTGATTAAGTTTCACCCCATTAATATAAGGAATTCGTTGGACATGGTATGTTATGGCTGGGGCCCAGTTATAGACATCCCCTCGATGCATCGACAATTCTCATGAGAAAAATCAGTTGGCCAAATTAGATGGGTTTCTACCCACATATTTAAATTGTCTGGTGAAAGGTCTTGATAGTATTTGGTAGATGTCTAGAATCATGCTTTACATCATTATGAGATCAGTTATGGATTTCCATGTGATTTTTCTATTAGTTATAATATCCATGGATAAGTTTCAATATTATGTGATTATTTATATGTCTTTATTTTATCATCATTTATTTCTACCTTATTATGCTCAAATTTTTGGTTAAATGGAATGTTTTTTTATTAGTTTAACTTTACATAAAGATTAGTCTTATATAATAATGATAGATTCTAATATATGCTTACCCTTATTAAGAATCTGATCTCATCCCTTTATTATGTTTTATTTTCCACAAGATACTAGGAAGAGTGTTGTGATTGATATGCAAGGATACACTATGAGGAATAATTATGTACACAATGAAAACACTTTGTGTATTATATGTTCTAAATTTTAATGGGAATTTCAAATATGTGTCTAGTTTACCTAGTTCAAAAAAATTATTCAGTCGTTCAGTATGTGATTTCTTGAGTCTTATACCAATTAAATATTGAAACCACCATCCATGGTCTATTGGGGTGGGGCCTTTAAACCTCACGTACTGAAAATGAGTCAAAGTGGATGAATGAATGATAACTATATATCATAAATACACTTTCAAAAATAAAACTGGCTTATTTATAAATTAAAATTTATTATTATTAAAAATATATTTATTATTTTATTAATTTTATGAGATGAGACATTAGAATTTGATTTTGAGTAAAATAAAAAAAATGTTTCTCGATACGACCATTGAAGACTGAATACAATAAAAATAATATGACCATATCATGATTCAAATCATGAAAGGACTATTCATTACATGATGAGTTCAAGTCATGGGTTTTTATCCATAAGAGGAACCTAAAACTGAAAACATAGTGAAATGAATTTGGGATATAACATTCACATAGTGACTCTAACAATCACTATGTGAATTTTAAGTTTTTCACCACATTAGAGGAATCCATGAAACAAGATATTGGTGATGAAGCATGAAGATTCAAGGAGTGAATATTTTAGTCATTCAATGAATTTATTCAATAGAAAAAAAGTTCTTTATTTATCCAAATCATGACCAAATATCATATTGATTATCCCAGGGACCTCTATGGGTAACTGAGATGAATTGAATGGGATATTTTTTTCAAGGAAATTTCAACCCATGTATAAATCTATAAATTGAAATAAGAAGTGAAGGTGCTTCTAAAAAGGAGAGATAAAGGCAATATTCTGGGGAGAGGTGTTTATTTGTTATATAGTTCATCATTAATCTATATCAATTTTTTAAGGGTTTTCTTAACATGAGAGGGGTTCTTTCTGATATGTATACGACGTGTAGTGCAATTTTACTTAATAAAAGGCTCTTTAATTCTTATTTAAAGTTGGGTTTTAATTTTCCATATCAATTAATTCAATTTTCTTCTTTTCTTTTGATATCCATGACCATTGTAAGTCTATGTTAGGGTGTGATAATTTAAAATTGATTACTAAAACTAATACTTCTCTATGACTATTCGGTAGACTATCTTATACATTTATATAGAGTTTTAGTTTATTAATTTTATTAATTAGCTTAATTATGATGACCATTTTAAAAATGGATGGTTGGTGTGAGATTAAGTATTAAAATAGACTATGGGGATTACTTGGACTGAATTCTATGGAAAGTTTTTATGAATAATCATAATTTCCACATTTAAAATCACATGAACCAAAATATTCAATACTTGGTTTCATTTTTTTATTATCTTTCCTGGAATTTTTGAAAAACCTTATTCTCTATACTTTATATTTTATTAGATCAGTCATACTTAGTTTAGATATTAATTATTTAATTAATTATTTTTTGTAACCTATCCTCATGGGATAAATCATGGTACTTTCAGTATCCTATAAAATTTAATTATAGAGTTTTTGAGTTTTTTTATACACATTTTAATTTTAGAAAATTGGAAACCATGATGTAACATAACAAATCCTCAGGTGGTATCAAATTTTTAGTTTAGATTATGGGAATTTGATGCTAAGAATAGTTTAGTTTGATAGTTTGGTCTAAGTCTTTATTCCTCTATCTTTACTTTTTATGATTTTTTGTAGGTTATTATTTTATTATTTGTATTCACTTAGGTGTTTTTGGTCATTCATATGTAGGATAATGTAAAAGATAAATCCCTACATCTTATTGGAAATACAAATGGAAAACCTCTCACAACCAATTGAAACACTTAATAAGAGGGTTCAAACAATCCAGGGTTGGGAAAAATAGATTTAAAGATGGGGAATACAACCACACTCAATTATGGTTAAGAAGTAGCACTATGGTAGGGAAGACACTTTTAAATAAGGGTTGAAACATAATGAGAATATAGAAAAATAAGCTTAAGCGTATAAGGAGGAGACTATGGAAGAATATTAATTCAATGATAAAATTGAAGACTGAACCACAATAGTTGATATTGAATCAATCACTATGGTAATTATAACTTTTTTATAAAGTTGAAACGAACACTATACAATCTATGTAATATTATCTCACATTCATTTAGTGAGAAGAATAATATAAATAAGAATAAACTTCTTCAATCTTAATTGACCATACATATTTTAAACTAAAAAAATAATAAGAAGTAAAAGAAGAAGTTGAGGAGTTGGATATAAAAATAAAATTTGGTGTTTAATATTTAAATCAAACACATCTAGCTATTGAAAAAGAGTAACATTACCCAGCCTTTAGATATTTCTAATTAATTTCATATACGTTCATAATTTCTATATTTTTTCACCTCCTCATAGTTCCTGTAACATCCCAAGTAAATAAAGAACAATGAATTTTCATATTTGTTAATATTTGTGAATTAAATATTAATTTTACTTTAAAGAGGATTCTATATTCTATGGTGTACCTGATAAGCATCAATATGTTTAATTGAAACCATATGGTACACACAACATTAGGTCGTACTGAGAAATAATAATATAATATTATTTTAAATGGTACTTAATGCCTATAAGTCGTATTGGAGGGAATGAACAGAGCTAACCATATTATGATTAAACATGTTTCTTAAATGTTTTTACATTTATCCAATAAAGGTTAGAGGCATAAAATGTGAATGAATCTAATTTTAAGCATAAATACTCTAATATTCTTTAAAATGTTGATTTAACGCCTTTTGATGGAAAACCCTCTTTAAATATAGTTTTGTTCTATTTTATATATTCTATTTTACAAAATAAAATTCTTCTTTAGAAATGGGACATCAATATTTACTTTGGGTATTTTTTTTATTAGTCTGACAAAATTCATTTTTAATGAATAGTGAAAATACTGTATTTTAATTCCAAACTGCCTTTCAATCTAATTTATTTATATGGTTACATTATATTTATAATTGGTTTTAATGTGTAATTATATTATATTATTACCATTTAATCTAATTTTGGTCATTGGATATAATTTAACTTTGAAATTGGATATAAACAAGTGTTAATCTTTTGATAGTGATTATTTCTTACAAAACAAGCTTTTTGTTTTAAAAATTGGAATTAATTTTAAATTAATTAATGAAACTTACATATTTTTAATTTGATTAAATATTCATCATTTTTGAATTCATAATATCAAATATATCTTTGGCTGAATGTTTGGTATTTTTCTGAAGAAACTTCAATTTTTCTGTGAATTTAATTTCTAATATTTGACAGACATGGTTTTTATTATAATGTAAAATTTAGTTCAATAAGATGAAAATAATTTTTGGTGAATAGGAACTTCTGACTTTTATTTATCATAGTAAAAGATAAATATGGCAATTTAAGGTAAAAATAATATTATAATAATATTAAATTACTCTAACATGCATCCAAATCCTTTTTGTTGATACATTTCCGACCATGGGAATATTTGGGTCGATTTTGGGATCTCATAGAGCCACTTAAGAGTGATAATGACACTTTATATTAATAATTTAAAGTAATGAAAAAAATGACATAAACATATATCTTTTAGAAAATCAATTATTACATGGGGTTATTCAAGTTATATTTTCAACTATAATATTCATTTGGACGATAAAACTATTTCCAACATCATGGTATTTTTTTTCTAATTTTTATAAGTCATATAAAGAAAATTATTTATGGCTCAATAATGATGTAGTGTTTACCTCATTAAAGAATGATTTAAATAAATATGAATATAAAAATTAAAACAATATCCAAAACATATCCAATTATTCTTGTATGATCTTAATTCGAAAAATATTTATATTATCTTTTAATTTAATGAGTTTTTGAACTTTCTAAACTGAGAATCATTATATAATAAAATAATATTTTCAAACATTCCAAAAGAGCCCCTCCTCTCCCTTATAAAAAGCCCTCACATATGACTCATTACTCACAACTCTCAAGCCCCGTGGCTCATCCAAACTCTGACCAAATAATCTCTCACGATCCCTATCTTCCACCTAGAATCCTTACCTTAGGAATAAGACAATTCAATAAATCCTTTTGGTTAAACCAAAGGGAGTTACCCGATTTAAAGGTCATATCTTCTCTAAAGTTATTTTCATTTATTTTACTTATACAACCCCCTAATATATTTTTATTCTATTATATTATAACAACATCAGTATCCTCATTATACTAGTTTCTTAAAATGAAATGTATTCAAACTACACTTACACACACCTCCATCTAATGGGCAAAGAACATACAGTTTCTGTGGACGACGAACTACTGCCTCACGAAACGATGATTATTCAATCTTCTCCTACCAATTCATAAGGTGGCCATTAATATGTAACTGTATTTACATGTGATATATATTATATTAATATTTTCTGTATACTTATTTATTTTTCATTTATATCATACCTTTATTGTTTCTATAATGGGTAAATATGATAATTTCATTTGAGGAAGTGCAGACTACCGCCCCCTCAATATGATTTAACTCATTCATGCCACACGTGGAACATATAAAGGATGAAATTAATTAAATCACATATCATAGATATTATACTATAATTATAATATACCTTTGTATTATTATTTTTTCATTCCTATAAATATAAAATAGAAATGGATGTAGCGTTCATGCACACGTACGACTTACAATATCCATGAACTGTGCGTTTCATTTCTTAACTCTGAATGATATGGAATTTTTTAAATACATATACTCTAGATATATATGACATATATGATATCTAAATTAGGAATATCATTCTGGAGATAATGGTATTTTGACCACATGGAAAATTTTTAATTATAACAAGTTCATTTTTGACTAAAGTTCCGAACATCAAAAAAAATGTCCGATATGAACTAATATTATTAACTAATTTTCATAGCAAGGGAATAATTGATATAAAATGAATAATAAACAAGAAAAATTTTCTTTAGGAAGTAGAAATTAACTTCAGTTTATTATTCCGTAAGAACATAGAACATACAAGTTAATTCAGACACGAGGTAAGGGGTTTCTTATCTCACTTTTAATTCCTTGATATTTCCATTGTTCGCCACTTATTTATTGTTTATAGTTTATTATATACTTAAATTTGATATATATTATCTTTATTATCTTTATATTCATGGTATTCTATGATTCAGTTGTTGGTTATTAACTTTTGGTCATACGAATTGATTGATAACAAAGTGGTAAGCTGTTTTCATCTCACTTATCATTATTGTGAGATTCATGATATATTTCCACTATTTCCTTTGGTGTGGTGTATGTACTGACCATGCTTGAATTATTTTTTTAATATAATTTAATTTACATGTATTTTTATCTTCATTTTATTATCCTTCTTTCATGGGTTTAATGTTTTGTAAGTTACCAAATCAGTAAGGGAACCTTACACCCTCTTCTTTTTAGAAGACTTCTATTTGTCATGTATTATAATTTACATATTCATATGTAAGGATATGTTCTTGTATATCCTTATTTCTGTAAATTTTATGTTCATGTGATGAGAGACCCTTTTATCTCTCATCAACTCATTTTCAAAATTTTAAAGTGATGTCGTTAGTCTATCGAATTTCTGTAAGAGAACTTCTTAACCAAATTTTGATTCTTTGTGTTAAACTTATACTTCTTGATTATGTTGTGCTGTGAATATTGGTGAATGACCTATTATTGTTTTACACTAAGTATTCACTTATATTTGGTGTATTATTATTTTTCGCACAAAGTTATTTCATTTATTTATCTTCAATCTTATCATACGATCGTTGTAAAGAACTTTAACTCAATTTACATTCCATTGAGACTTATTTGTAGTTATACACCAATTCACTTTTATATGGTGTATATACTGCCCATTGAAATATTATATCATGAATATCCTTATTCTCATTATATTATAATGTTTTGTTTAAATTTTAATCATCAATTATTTGTATTCAAGCATATCCCATTTGGTTAAGAACTCCTTATCTAAATTATTGTTTTAAAGATTTATTCTTCTAAATATTACTCTTTATTTTCCATGTTTTGGAAATAGTTATAAGGGTTTATCTATATAGAAATTAATATTTTAAAATGTTAATTCCTTTAAAAGCTTCAATGTGGTATGGGAAAATTTGATTCAAAAATCTCGTTATTAATGGTTTTAAATGGTTTTGATAATGGTTTGATAAACCATTGATTATGTCAGTATCTTGAAATGATATATTGTGATTGTAATGTGGAAATGTTTTCATTACATTATGCTTCTTTTATGTGTTATGAATCTGTTACGGTTATTAGGAATTTTTCACATATACGGGTGGTTCCGTGATAAACCTAGGGTGGGTGAGCCTGAGATAGATCTAAAATTCATTGGGTAACGTAACAGAGGTAAACGTTAAAGTTTCTCTGAAAATATTTAGGGAATATACTGTGATAGGTATTCCAAATGTAACACCCTATGTATCTATGAATGCTATAATGTATGTTTGATATGGATTTCACAAGTTACCATTCTGATTTATGATTTCTATGTGTTATTCATAAATCTTATGATTTCATGAGGTATTTTAAAGGGATTATGTTTTGTATGTATTGATGAACTAATGTTTTCCTTCCTTATTTTATAACCCTTACTGATCTCTTTATGCTCATCCCAAGTTTTTGAAATTTATTTTTTTCATAGTGTATAAGTCAGAGTAAGAGAAAGGAAAAAACTCAAGAAGATTAATATCACGAAAATAATTATTGTTTTCTTTTAAAAAATTTTATTTTATGAAAAAATGGATAGTGAGTAGTAGTGTCTACTTTTAAATTTTTGAGATGTTATGTAACATTTATAGAATAATTCTATAATACTCTAAACCCGAAAAGATCCTCAATGTGAATTATTACATTAATTCAAGATTATGTAAAAATTTTAAAGTTAGGGCCTCATAGTTGGTATCGGAGGCCAGTTTAGACAACTTTTGGGATTATGAGTTTTTGTTAGACACATGGTTAATCTATATGTCTATTATCTAATTTAAATCCTTATTTTTTAACATTTTCAGATCAAGAAATGTTTTTTTCAAATGTAAGGAGGAGGATCTCAAACGACATTCCTATCTCTTCCTGATGACTTGCTTGCAATAATTGTTGCAAAGTCATGTCTAGATGACTTTGAAACATTTTTTGACATAAAAATCACTTCAAAGCAATTGTTTGAGATATCAAACACCTCCGCTATACCTTTATACAATCGTGGATCATGGGTTGTTTTCAATTAAATCTCATTTTCTCAATATTCTCATATTTTCAAGATAGGTAATTATTATCAAGGTGTCTTCAAATATTTTACCTCATCACAAGATTTTGAAGCATATTATGATTTTGAAAAAGGTGCCGATGAAGGATACCCTTGTGCAACCTATTTATATTATAATTTAAATTATATTCCTTCAGCACATACATATGGTATTTTAAAAAGACCATTGATTGAATGTTTTAACTCAAACTCAGTTAGACTGTTTTATAGAAAGAATTTTTTATCAGATGTTTTTAAATTATATGTTATACATGATTATTTTTAAAAAATATATTTCTGTGAACACCCATATGGCCCAGGTTGTACAAGGTGTATTTGAATAAAAGAAGAATATGATTTTGAAGGATATCTAAATCATTGTCGCAATGCATGGACCTTCTACCAACATGAACAAGGTGACAATGAAACCATGTGGACACCATGATTAAGGTATGATGTTATTTTTTTGGGAATAGTTCTATTTTTATCATGTGGAGGTGAAACAAAAAATGAATATATATATATATATGTCTTCATTAATATGTTGAGGTCTTAATGAGTTGGGATGAAAATGATAGGTATAAGAAAAACATTGAGTTTAAAATATATTAGGGATATTTTTGAGTTTTATAAAAAGGACAACCTGTAAGATGGGTGACAACCCGTCTTGTCCTACAAGGCCATGGGAATCAAACCCACAACCAAAGGGAGATAAGGGCGCATCACCTACCACTGGCCTATGTAAAGTCCCTAGTTAGTATGAGTTATTCCATTAGTTAAATGATTTTATAGGTCAAGAATAAGTTGATATTGGGATCTTATGGTTTATCAAATGGATATCCTTAGTATAGAAAAATTATTTGGTGATTATGTGATAATGGTTATTTTTGAAGACGTTATCTCATTTGAGGAAACACTATATGCCTAAATAAAATAGAATAATATGGGATTTAATTTGTGTAATAATGGTTGAAATTTTATTTTGGAAGGATATATCTATTATGGCTATTTGGTTTATTTATGGAAATGATTAGCCTATAATTGAGAATATTTGATTAGGTTCATTACACTTCAGTATGAGAAATTAAGAGTAGTCGATGTTATTTAGAGATAAATATTAAGATTTACTATGGAAGAATATGTGATAAAATCCTTCTGAATTTTGGGTTTCAATCTTAGTTTGGTTTATTTTGAATAATTTTATGGACAGTTTTTTATTGAATGGGCTTTGTTGAACTTTGCGTATTTTTTGTCGAATTTTGAAGATTAGTAATAATATTTTCTTTTTTGAATATATTATCATTTTTTTGGATTATCTGATTATGTACTAACCATTTTTGTTATGGTTAATGTCTAAATATAGGGAAAATATATAGTTCATCTTTTTTTGGATTATGTGATTCTCTTAAAGCTGATTCTAGCACTTCAGATCTGAACAAGTCATCTTGATTACTCATCATTTGCAGAAAAGCAGAGTTTTTGCTAAAAACTTATTAAAGAATGAAACTCTCCCTGAAAAGTATGTATATTTACTTATGTCCTCAGTCAATCTCATAAAAAAATTACCAACATTATGAAAAGGAACTTTGGGAAAAAAATGTTGTTTGTTTACTTTTACTACTGGGAAAAAAAGTTCGTTTAACCTGTCAGAAGTTTGTGATTTTCTTGTGGTTAACTTTCTCCTAATAATGTTTTCTATCAGTCTTTATCAAAACTTGACACTTATTTTCTCTTCTATATCTATCTTTTCATGGAATCCTAGTATGGGTTATCTCAGGTGATCTTTTTACTTTTTTTCTTTTAAAGTGACATTTTTATTGACTCTTTTCCCGATGTGGGACTTCTAATGATGTTTTGAAGCCCAATTTTAAGATTAAGAGGATGTAATTGCTAAATGGGGGGAAGGGTTTAACATCCCAAGTAAATAATGATAAAACATTTTCGTATTTATTAATATTTGTGAATTAAATATTAATTTTACTTTAAAGGGGATTCTATGTTCAATGGAATACCTGATACACAACAATAGTTTCTTTGAAATCTTACATTTCACACAACATTGGGTCATATTGAAAAATAATAATATAATATTATTTTAAATGGTAGTTAATTCCTAGGTATTTTATAACCCAATGTTAAACATTTATGAATGTTTGAATATTTAAATAACTTTTCAAAAGATTGATTAATTCTCAGTAATATTAATATTAGTTATTAACATTAATTCTGAAGCTATTTTAATATTGAAAAAAATTATAACATCTTTTCTAGATTAACTATCAAAGTAGATTTTCTGATTTCTGAATTAAACAGTAAAAAGAGAAAAATAAAATAAAGATCACAATGGATATAAAATAAGTGGGTCAGTCTCAAGCCACGACCTAATCCACTCTACTTGGTGATCTCCTACCACCATGTAGTTTATATTAATAGGCTTCATCCACACCCTGGATTGGGGTTAACATCAGTACACAAGAATGTGCAGGTAACATGAACACTTTAATAGTTATTTATGGGTATGAACTATTAGTATAGAGAGGGACCTCTTCCACACTTATCTATGGGAATACATAAGAGTAAAAAGTTTTAAGAGAAATGATATCTTGTATCCTTCAGTTTGATGCGGGAGACAGTGCATGTTTTTATACAGGCACACACACTCTTCGAAAGATAGAAAATAATAAAAAATAGAGAAAAATTTATGAGATAAGGTTAGAAGAGATCTGATTGTTATTCTATGAAGCTTTGGACATTGGGGATGAAACATATGCTGAAATCGAGTCTTCTTGTGGAAAACAGAGTATCAAAAGTCAGCAAGATCAAGCTCATGTTCTTCGTGGAGTAGATAGTGTAGAAATGTTCTTGACTCTAGGATTAGAGCTTGCTTCGTGTGTTCTTCAGTAGTTTCGGGTTGCATGAATGCTCGTACTACTTTGTTATCATGCACACACTTGTTTTTCGGTTAGTACAATTTTCGCCATAGTCACCACAGTCATGCCCTTTTTCTTTTATCCAAGTTGTTCTTTTTATTCTTTGAATACATGTGTTGGAGCAGATAGGATGCATTTATTCTATAGCATGTACCTCGTATTGTCAGGTGACATGTCTACAAAGAAACATTAAAAAATTTAGTTCATTTAAAAACTTCAAATATGACATTTATAAATTAAATTGGAAAACGACAAAAACGATTAACAAACAGTGTCTCCATGAAATAGTGTCTCCTTGAAACTGTGTCTCCATGAAATGATGACTCCATGAAAAAATTTCCAGATGGTCATGCTGTATGGATGGTCAAAGTGTCTTTATGGTTATGGTGTTGGGATGGACATAGTGTATGGATGGTCATGGTTTCTAGATGGTCATAGTGTCTGGATGGTCACGGTTTTGGATGGTCACGGTGTCTGGATGGTGTTGCTGTATTTATGGTCAAGGTGTTTGGATGGTCGAAGTGTCTGGATGGTCACGGTGTCTGGATGGTTATGGTGTCTGGATGGTCATAATGTCTAGATAGTCACGGTGTCTAGTTCCTTTACTAGAAAACACAATCGGTGGCAGACTGACGGTTTCTTAGACATAGAAAAATATCTATACACAGACATAACCAGTGATATTCATAGAATGAATTAAACTTAATCATTCATAAGATAATTTCATTATAAATAAAATAGTTTACAATAATTATTTAAGGCATAAAAAACTAATCATCTGTACACATGATTTTTGAAATACTAAACAAGATCAATAAGCTTTAAAGAACGTGTAGGATTTGTGATCATTAAAACATGATTAACACATGAGGAGTCCAACAACATCCCCTTTTTTGATGATCATAGATCATTTTAGTGAGATATATGATAGTAGGTAATGTGCATTTTCTTCATTGTGTATATAGAAAACATATTTCTCCCCATTTTGTGATTATCAAAAAGAGTAAATAAGAAATAGACAATAAAAGTGAACAATGCATTAGATGGATAAAAAGGTTCATTACAAACAGTAAGTAACAAGAATACATAAAATATCCCTATAAAATGATAGTAGTCACTCTTCTTCAGCACTGGCTTGTCTCCTCTTTTCCCTTAGAAGCATCATCTTAAGAAGAATCCATAGGAGCAGAGGTAAAAGTGAAAGAAGGGAGTGAACCAATGGACAGAGAAGGTAAAGGGAGTCCTTTAAAAAATAGAAGGGTTCCAGTTAGGTGTAGTGGAAGACTGAGGAAACTGTTGATCAAGGATAACTAGCATGATCTAACTCAGAGCCTAAGAGAGAGACATAGATGTAGAGGAAAGGGCAGAGGATGAGAAGGTAGGCGAACCAGATCTCGGTGGTGTAGCTATAGGAGCGACAACTACGGTACTCTTGACATGACAATAAATCCTCCAAAGCTTAATAAAGTGAGTAATGATCTCACCACCATACTTCACGGCTTTCTTAAGTCATATTTATTCTCTATAAACGTTTCCAACAAAGGGGTGGAATCTTTGAGCTTTTGGACTTGAGTTTTGAAAGATAGATTGACCGGAGGAATCCTCAAATTCTTCATAAAGTACATGAAGTGGTTTGTCATGTCATTTTTCAAGAATATTCGATTAAAGTAGAAATTCACCTTCTTAGCAATTTCTTACTGAGCATCATTAGAAATCTTGGAATGAATTCTCACCAAATCAAGAACTCTTTCACTGTTCTTGACAACTTCATATATGGATTCCTTATCAAATCCACTGAGTTCAGATTGAAGTTATTCTTTGACAACTTTTCGGAGTAGATCACTATCTAAAAAGGTGGAGATGATTTTCTAGAAGTATGAGAAGTAGTGACAGCTGAGGTAAGGTATTTCAGTTCATTTAGAACCTTCTAAAGACAACCCTTTTACTCATCAGTTAACTTGTTATGACCAATAATAAGCTCACGCATCTCTTGAACAATATTCTTATTTATTTCAGCTACATACTCAGCTAAGGAAGTTAGATTAAATTTAATTTTGGAATAAAATTCAAGTGGAATCTGACTAACAACATCCTCAACAGGATAAGAAATTGGTTCTGGTCTTGAGTACATCACTCTGTGCATTTCTTCAACCACACCACTGAGATTGATTGCATCATCATTGAGCTTTTTGTTCTCAATTTTGACTTCTGGACTCTCATGAAGCATCGTGGGATGAATCTTCCATATGAACTTTTCCTACAACAGGGCAACATCACTAAAACTTAAAATTGTTATAGGATCCAGTTGGGTATTCATTAGCTTTTTAAACTCCAGCTATTAGGGTAGCTGAAAATGCTTTCAGATCATCCTAATTCACCATGTTTGGAGGTTCTTGTGAAGGTTCATGGATAAAGGCTGAGACATTCCCAAGATCTTTGGTATAGATATCTTCAGAAGTAGATGCCAGTTTAAAATGAAACATAGTAGAAAGATAAATTCCATTAATTGAGACTTCTTGGAAATCAGTTACATCAAAATTAATAGGGAATTTATACCATGTATCGACTGAGCCTAGATCAATTGGATTATAGATATAAATAGATTCTAGAATGGGGAGATGCTCCCCCTCAATAGGTGAATCTTTCTCAGGACTGAGAGATTTATATCCTTGATCTACATCCACTATTTCATCCCTAATTTCCTTACCCATTTCCTTTCTAGACAATAGAAAGGATTTCCCTATTCTCTCTTCTGCAGATGGAATAACATTAGGAACAAATTGTTCCTCTAGGTATTCTTCAAGAGTAGTTTCTTTCACAGTAGAAAGATCTTCTTCTATATGATCTTCTACAACATCCTTTTCACATACATTAGCAACAAATTATTCTTTGGAAGTAAGATTTTATTCTAGATAAATAACTTCTTCGAAAACATGCATTTATTTCTCAAATATGACTTGAGGAGAAGATTTACTGTCTTCTTCAATCAGAATAGTTTCTCTAAGAGGTACAACAACCACTTCTTCTTATTCCTCATTAGAATACTAAACAATTTCATCTGGTTCCAAACCAAGATCCGAAATATCCTTAGGTCTTGAAGGGTGTTTCACCGGATTAAACTTTTCATAAAACCCGTCATTATCTTCCACAAATGGTTTTCTTCCATGGATTATAACTAATTTTCATTCTATTTAGAGTAACTTTCTAAATACATAACTCATTATACTTAATGGATTCTTCATCTGGTCCAACAAATCCTTTTGCATGAAGCATTGCTGAGATAATCCATGAATAGAACATGGAGGTTGACATTGAGGTTGTTTTGATCAAATCAAACATATGGTTTATAACATACTTGTATAGGTTGATCTTATGTCCATTTTTCATGAGATGTATAAAAATTACATCATGATAGTTGAGTATAGAAAAATCACTTTTTATAGGGCTAATCAAATTCTGAACAAACTTAAACTGAAGTGTGGTTTCACCATCTAGCTAGGCATCCATGGCTCTCCTCTTATCTTCATTTACAGTTAAATTTCTCAACACTTCTTCCAAAACAAAGAACTCAATTAGAAGTGGAGGACCTCTCTTGCAGTCCTCATAGATACCCTCATGATGTATCCTAAGGCATACATACCATAACCTCTAAGAAAAGGTACAAATCATGGCACTGATCTAACTTCATACAACATAGACATCTTGTGAATCAAAAGTGAATTGAACATACTGATAAAACTGTGCAACTAGCTTTAGGAAAATATGCCTATCTTCCTTTGTGAACCAATCCAGCCATCCTTTCTCTGTTTTCACTTTCAAAACGAAATAATTACTTGATATAATCCACTTAGGGAATATCTCTTTTTCAGGTACCACTATTCTTTTCCCCAGATTTAGATTCCGAGAGCCTTCAAGAGCAAACTTCGGTGATATTTTCAACTTATTATTTGAACTGTGCTTCTTAAAAGTTGAAGATGATGGGAATTTTATCTTGGGAATTCACCAAAGGTTTGAGAGACAGAAGAGTTGGAAGAGGGGTTACAGTTTGATATAAGAGAGATCGAGTGAAGAACGTGTGAAAATTCTTTTATTTTATCATTTAGGGATATCCAGCGTCACGAGACCAAAAGCACGAGAATGTAAAAAGAATAAAAAATTAATTACCATGATACATGTTATAATGTATAAGTAAAACAATAAAGCTTCTTTATGGTGAGACTGTAATTAAATTTCACGGTGAGAGCATAACAAGCCTTCACAGTGAGACTGTAACAGGCCTTCACGGTGAGACCGTAATAAGACTTCACGGTGAGACTATAATAGTGTGATTTTTAAACTATGTGAAAATTTTATTTGAGACAATAAGTGAGAGATAGTAACCAAGATATATTAACTGCGAGACCATAATCATGAAACATCAACTCTTAAGACAGTAAAACTATAGAACTGTTATAGTTAAATAATAATCGTAAGAAAATTACTTGTGAAAATGTAAACTATGAAACAATATACATAACACATAAAATTTATCATTACCAATTCATATATGATGTAATATATTATTTCAGAATTTAATGGTTCGGTAAATATATCAGCAAGCTGATATTCAGTTGCAATGAATTCCGATGTCATGTCACCCTTTTGATAATGATCTCTAAAAAAGTGTGGTCTTACATCAATGTGTTTTTTCCTAGTGCGTAGAACAAGATTTTTTGAGATTTTAATAGCACTTATATTGTCAAAATATATAGGTACATGCCTGAATTCATATCCATTATCTAGTAATGTGGGTTTCATCTACAAAATTTGTGCACAACAACTTCCTGTAGCTATGTATTCATCATTTGTAGTAGATAATGCAACAAAGTTTTTTTTCTTAATACACCATGATACTAGTGACTTGCCTAAAAAGTGACATGTTCTAGAGGCGATTTTCTATCTAACTTACAACCACTAAAGTTGACATCATAATAACTCACTAACTAAAATTATTGTCCTCTGGGATAGAACAGTCCGAGATTGGGTGTATTTTTGAGGTATTTGAAAATTATCTTAACATAATTTAAATGAGATTCCATAAGATTTTCTTAAAAATGAGCACACATACACACACACACACTAAACATAATGTCTGGTGAGTTGGCAGGTAAGTAGAGTAAGTATCCAGTCATTCCTCTATAAATGGGTTGATCAACATATTTTCGATCTTCATGAAGATCCAACTTACAAGTACTACTCATTGGAGTGTAACTACTTTTAGTGATATCCAATCCAAAACGTTTTAGAAGATCTAAATTATATTTTATTTGATTTAAAATAATACCATCATTATTTTGAAATATTTGAAATCCAAGAAAGAATTTTAGTTCACCCAGTAAACTCATTTCAAATTCATCTTCGATCATTTTATAAAATTCAATACATAATGAATTTTTTGAAGATCCAAAGATAATGTCATCTAAGTTGATTTGAACTAATAAAACATCATTTTAAATTCATTTTATGAAAAGGGTAGGATCATATATTCCTTTTTTAAAAACTTTGTAAATATGGAAAGTACTTAATCTATCATACCAAGCTCTCGGAGCTTGTTTTATACCGTATAAAGATTTTTATGATTTATAAATATATTTTGGAAAATGAGGGTTTGTAAAACTAGGGGGTTTCTCAACAAAGGCATCCTCAGCTATATACCCATTTAGAAATGGACTTTTGACATCCATTTGATATAGTTTTAAATTCATATGTGCAACATAAACAAGCATAATTCTGATGGATTCAAGTCTAGCTAATGGTGCAAAGGTCTCTTCATAGTCAATTCCCTCTTTATGACTATAGCCTTATGCACCCAATCTCCACTTTTTTCTAAAAATATTAGCAGCTTCATCTAACTTTTTTCTAAACACCCATTTAGTGCATATTGTCAATATTTATTTGGATCTATCAACAATTTTGCAAACATTGTTCCTTTGAAACTGATTATGTTCTTCTTGTATAGACATCACCCAAAATTCATCACAGATGGAATCATTAATGTTTTTATATTCAAGTTGTGACAAGAAGACTTGATGTTCAACCCGATTTTTAAGACATACTCTAGTTTGAGTTCCATTGTCTAAATATCCTACAATATCAGCTAAAGGACGGTTTTTAAGGGTTATAATAGCTATAGAAAAAGAAGGACTGGTGATTTTATGTTCTTAAACAGGGTCAGGTTCATTGTAGCATGAATTTAAATAATATCTAGAATTGGAAGTTTTCACAGATTCTTTTATAAGAGGGTTAAAATATTTTGAATTAATGATCATATTTGATACATCACCTTCCAGGTTATCTAGAGTGGTCTTAGGCTCATGTGGATCAGTTTCAACAAATTTGACATGGACATATTCTTCCATAAATTTAGTTCTTTTATTAATCAGTCTATAGGATTTTTGTAACAGCCCTACCCCAATATACCTGGAGCTGGTTCCTTAAAACAGGCTGATTAAATTTTACAAAAACCATGCATTGATATTTTACACATCATGTCCCATATAGAGAATCTATTTGGTTCAGGTTCTGGGAAACCAGCCTTTTTGGACAGGTTTCTTAGGCTAAAAATTGATACCCAAACATTTTTATTTAAAAACATAGGGCGAGCATTCAAATTCCCAGTAAGGTGTTTTAAAATATCATAATATTCTAATTATAACCTTTTGAAAACATTAATTTAAAATTTTCCAAATAAAATTATTAAGAAATGCTGTAACACATGTATTATAGCATAAAAATTGTTTCAGAATTAAAAGAGAAAAATTTAAAGCATACAAATAGAATTACAAGGAAACATGTTTCAATTATAGGCATTCTCATTCAGAGTAGTAATTATAATAAATTTCAACTCTAATGGGTGACACATATGAATATGCAAGTACAAAATTTGTAAAATATAATAATACAAGATCAGAGTTGTGCATGATAATAATAACTTCAATTTCATTCACAACTAACTGTAAGCCATAACTGGCTAATAAAATCCCTAATTGCTTCATGAATTTCGTGCTATAATCATTTACATCTTATGATACTCTTAAGTACATGCTCTTAACGATAAATATTCTACTAGTCAAATATACACTTGGTTTATTAATTATCATAATCATGGTGGGGGAACGTATAATGCCATACCCTATCAAGACCTCACGTTAAGACCTGAAATGTCAATGGCCTTGTTCCATGACCTGATTGTCTCATGAGAACTATTGATCCATCAAAGGTAATTCATTTACTAGTACCCAACCCATTATATCTTGTCTATTACATTCCTCATATTCCAAATAGGGTCGTATATTCAAAATGACCCATACCACATTGAATATTTAATTTCTCCTTACATATTATTCAATGTGTCCCATATCACTTTGAATAATTTCAAAAAATAATCCATAAAAGGCCATAAGAATTTAATTTTGTTCTTTAGCGTATACATATATTTAGTGAATCAGGTATATAAGTGTTAAATACAAAACAATGAAATGCATGGCTATGTGATTAAATGGAAAGTATGTTAAGAAGATAATAGCACATGTGATGAAAACAAAAGGAAATACAAGCCTTGTCTCATAAAAGGATAACCTTACATTAAAAAACCTAACTAGTAAAATATATATTTTAATTTCATCATGATTTGGGTGCATAATTTACTAAAATATAAACCAAATACTTCAGGTGGGGTATTAATCTCCCAGATGCTCAAACATTTATTACTGATATGGTTTTGTATAACACATTGCAAAGGTATACATAATCTCAAAAATGGAAAGAATGAAATTCAAACATAAATAATAACATTTAATATATATATGAAAATAAGTGACTCATACATATTAATATAAGAGTTGCAAACCCCAAATATTATACACATGAACTCTCCACAATTACTAAACACATCAAAATTATATTATTTGGAATATCCAAAATTAGGGTTTAGTGTTTTGTAAATCTGTTTATACACAAGGGTGTATATAAAGAGTATTATTTGAAAATAAAACATTCATATTTTGAAGACGACATGTTATAATATTTCTTTTATATCCTTTGAAAATTCTAAGTAAAATTGTGAATCAAAGTTTATTTGCATACACATATATTCACATATCGGAAAATAAATTATTTATTAAAGGGTTTAAACCAAAATTTTAATGTCACCCATACGACTTTATTATATTGATCACATTAATGAACAATATTGCCTCGATCTTATATCATAATATAAATTTTAATAGGTTTATCTATGAAACAAACTTACAAAAATGTTTATGAAAACATATAGAACTTATATGCATAACCGAGTATACATAAGGGTCTTACACCAAAATTAATTTACACATACTATTTTATCAAAAAATTAAATTAACCATTAGTGTTCAAAGTCAATAGACTTATATCCGGTCCAAAAGGTGTGTTATACAAACTATGTTATTATATATGACCATTTATAATATATATAAATATATAAATACAAGTTTTATACAACACAAAATTCCTTAAATTTTAAAGCTCTATTTAATCTTGAAACTAAATATTTAGGCATTCAAAAAATCGGGTATAAAAGATGTTTACCCAAAACCGTATGATCATACATATATAAATATATATTTTCATAAAACAAATATGAAAAGTATACGAACATGTTCTCACGCAAAGAAGACAAAATGCAATGAACCCTTACATTAATAATACTTCTTGAACACAAAATCCAGAATACATTTGATCGGCATAAGAGAATATTTTAACTAAACCATAAGGTTATATTTTTATGAGTATACATATATATGTATATACTCTAAAAACAACAAAAAAAAGACAAAAAATATCCCTTTCATTGGTTTGAGGAGGAGGAGAGTCTTGCGAATTTGTCGAAGGAGACTTGCTGGAAGCTTGAGTGGAGGAAGAACCGAGGGGTTCTTGTGGTGAAACAGATTGTTTATAAACTATATTATGCATAAAATATATTGAATATTTTAATGCTTCTGCTGGAAAAAACCAAGGCCTTTTCAGTTTATTAAATGACTAGGGGAAGTCTTTATGGAAAAATAGAGGGCAAAGAGGCCTTATATGGAAATTAGAGGAGTCTTTGGTGTGGAAATATAGTGGAAGTAGGAGTAAAACCTACTGGTGTGGCGCACGCGGGAGAAGAAATAAGATGTTTTTGGAATGGAAAAATCAGAAAACAATTGGATGGCTATGATTGGATATGGCATTGATCCGATGGTCGGGGTGGAGTCTGGGGTTTTGAAAATGAAGAATAGCTGGGATTAGACCACGAAAGTGATCGAAAGACAACGGTGCAATGCAAATATTAAAAAAAAGAATGGCTGAAATTAGATCCATGATGGATCGGACAATGCACAAAAAAACATGGAGATATAATATGCCCACAGATGATTGGGTACCGAACTGAATCAGATGGACCAGATTGCACACTGTGAGATCTGATGGCCTGGATTCGATCTTAACCAATTTTCTTTGTCCCACATCGAAATGGAGGGATGTTTCGTAGCCCTTTATAAACAAGGGACACTGGTAATAGGCTCATAATACTATATCCCCCCTCCCCAATATCTCCCCGTACCAAGTTTTCTGCAGGCGCGCTCCTATGCCCAACCTCACCGTCATGCCACCTCGCACGGTGGCATGCTCTGATCCCTGTACATTATCCAAGCATGCGTTCACACAAGCCCACTTGCTAGCCTGTGTTAAGTCTAAAGTCTAGGCTCGAACACCAAGCATGTACTTCCTCCTTTAGCCTTGCTAGAGGGCTGGCCCTTGTGGGTATATATTTTTTGTTAACTATAATACTAGGATTCCTTACACATATATAGGTGTTTTTCCAAACCAAAATTTCCCTTAGTTTTTATAAAGACTAAAATTTTAAAACATAATGTGATAAATTAAAATTTAATACATCTAATTGAAAACTTCATACAATTATTATAAAAATTAAAGACATAGTTTATCTAAATCCTTTTTAAGCATTAATAATGAAAACATTTTCAAGATATTTGAAATATTTGTAAGGTGTTTGAAATACTCACCTCATTTTAATATCACGCTTAGTGTAGATCAAAATATTAACCCATTTCCCTTTTAAAGTTCATAATAAGAGGTTATATTATATTTTCTATACATAACATAAATATTTTGGAAAACTAAATTATACTTGGATATTTTTAATTAATCTACCAATAAGTCCAACAACTTTAATTATAGCTGTTAGAACTCAATGATCACCCTAGGGGAAATGGTCATGTTGAAGCCTTATGAAACCATACATTAATCTGTCCCAAATTTAATACAATTATTTAATATGGTTCTTCTTATACCATTGAAGCTTAACATGAATTTCATGATTATGGATGTGATGTTCTTCATTGCGACTCACTCGAAGGATTTTCATTATTTATTGGGTGTCTTCATTGTGTTAGGTGGTCTCCCTGTGGTTTTGATTGGAATTTTAGTAGGTATTTTTGTTTAGTATAGCTTTACATTGATCTTACATAAATGTAAATACTTTTATGTTTAATTAAATAAAATAACATGTATTTAGTTTGCATGTTTTGTGAAGATAACATGAAAATTAAACAAAATAAAAATATAATAATCTTATTACATGATAAATAAGTTTTAGGGCGTCACATTATTCCCCCTAAAATGAATTTCATCCTCACAATTCATTTCATATAACTATGCTAAAAAGAAACTCTTTGACTTTCTTCACCACATACTCCATCGTGGAGGATCCTTAGGTGTGGCCAGCTGAATACCCAAATTGGTGTTCAATTATTCTGCTTCCCTAGACCAGAAAAACCTTGAATAGTATGGGTTAAACTCATGTAGTGTACACTTGGGCTTCCATAGGGAGGCTCGAATGGTAGAGAGCTCAAAGATGACTGAATGGATAAACTCTTTATGGACTCATTGGACCATCTCCTGTTTGAGAATTTCATGGTCATAGATGTGGTCATACAAACTAAATCTCATGATTTGGTGCATATAGGTTGCACGAAGGTTCCCCTCCAAGGCAACCTCTTGAAACCTTAAACTTGCTATGATGTTTCGGGATAGATTAAAGCAATAGAATAAACCTTCACGGTACTTTCACCTTAGTCTATACTCATCGAGTTGAGTAGTGGCTATGCAGTGGTAGATATAAACATTCCCTTTGTAGGAGAGGAGAATGTCTGGACTGTTTGATATCCCATAATGATTTTTTCATGTTCATCACAGGTTTTCTAAGAGGACGTATTATTATGCACAGGTTCTGACCATAATGACCTCTATTACCTCAACAAGAAGAGATAAGATATGGGTTTTTCCTTCCATATGAAAACAATTTTTTTTTTGTGAAAGTCCAATCTGTGAAATACAAACACTGAAAAGGTAAAACAATTAAGAAACAACAAATTGTTTTTTATAATGAAACTGGTACACAATACCCAGGACTAATTGTTTTTCTAGTTCCCAATTACATGAATCCCTAGAGAAATTTCAAAACTCTCGATCTCCCTAAACCAAATGCAACCAGAGCAGTCTTGTTCAATCTTGTGGGTGCACTTATGGTGTCTCTAGAGTAAGACATGAGGGGTGAATTGTCGAGAGACAATATTATTTACTTAATGTCTATACACATAATGGAAATATTCACTTTCAAGGTTTTCACAGCCCATTACCTGACTATAATGTATGTAGGAAAAGATTTGGCACATATATGTTGTGCTGAGGTCATGCGCTACTGCAACTTCTTAGAAATCCACAAGGGACTGGATGCCTTCTACTATGGTGAAGCATCTAAAAAGTCCATGTAGTACTTTCCTTGAAGTTTATTTGATGGAAATTTTGTTTTCATCATAATGATGTAGTCCAAAACTGTTCCTTGGTGGAGTTGAAGTACACGGGGAGAGTTTGACATGTCATAGAGGTATTTGCATGTCATATGAATGTGTGCACAATTTACAATGTTTTGGTGGCTGGATATGGAAACTATGGTATATAGGGCCTTAGTAGAAAGAGAAAAAAGATGGTTATTTTGGTTTTCCATTTAGAAATTAAGAAATCATCATACAAATTAATGCTTAAGTAAATTTTTCTTTGTTCAGTTCGTGGTTTCTAGAGTTATATAAACTGAATCCTATGATACCAACCATAACAGCCCGTGCCCAGTATACCCAGATTCGGTGCCTTAAAACATGATGTGTATATTTTTTAAAAATCCTTGCATTGATAGTTTACACATCAGGTCTTATACAAAGGATCCATTTGGGTTAGGTTCTGGAAAACCAGCCTCTTCTGATAGGCTTCTTTGGCTAAAAACTAATTCCTAAAAATTTCCATTTAAAAATGTAGTGTGAGCATTCGAATTCCAAATAAGAAGTTTTAAAAAAACATAATATACTAATTATAAAATTTTGAAAAAATTCAATAAAAAATTTTCTTAAGCAATGTTGTAACACATGTGTCATAACAAAACAATAGTCTAATAATTAAAAGAGTACAATTAAAAGCATACTTACAGAATTACAAGGAATCATGTTTCAATTATAGGCATGCTCATACATAGTAGAGATTCCAAATATAATGGGTAATACATGTCAATATGCAAGTATAAAATTTATAAAAGAGAATAATACATGATCACAGTTTTGCATAATAATAATAACTTTAATTTATTTCACTACTAACTATAAGCTGTAACTGGAAAATAAAATCTTTGAGTGCTTAATAAATTTCAAGCCATAAGAATTTACTTCTTCTAATACTCATATTTATAGGCTCTTTTCCAAGGATATTCTACTTGTCTAATATCAACTTGGTTATTTAATTATCGTAAACATAGTGAGGGAATGTATATTGTCAGGCCCTATTGAGACCTCGTGTCTACACATGAAATTTCAATGGCTTCGTTCCATGACCTGATTGTCACATGAGAACTATTGATGCATTGAGGGGATTTCATTAACTGGTCCCCAACCTGTTTCACCGAGTCTATTACATTCCTCATATGCAAAATAGGGTCATATATTCAATATGTCTCATACCACATGGAATAATTAATTTCTCATTTCATATTATTCAAAGTGTCCCATACCACTTTGAATAATTTAAATCTTAATCCATAAAAGTCCATAAGAATGTAATTTCGTTCTTTATCATTTACATATATTTAGTGAATCATGCTTATAAGTGTTAAATACAAAACTATCAGCTACATGGGTACATCATTAAATGGAAAGTATGTTAAGGAGATTATAGCACATGTGATGACAACTAAAAGCAATACATGCCTTGTCACATAAAATGATAACCTTACATTCTAAAACCTTATTAATCAAATATATATTGTAATTTTATCATGATTTAGGAGCATAGTTAATTAAAAGATAAACCAAATACTTCATGTGGGGTTTTAATCTCACAGATGCTCAAACATTTGTTACAGATATGCTTTTGTATAATACATCACAAGGGTATACATAATGTTAAAAATGGAAAGCATAGAAATCAACAATAACTAATACCATTTAATATATATGTGAAAAATAAGTGATTCATATATATGAATATAAGAGTTTAGAACCCCAAACATTACACTCATGAACTCTCCATAATTACTAAACAAATTAAAAGTATAATATTTCAAACATCGAAAATTACAGTTTAGTGTTGTTTAAATTTGTATATACACAAGGGTGTTTATAAAGAGTATTATTTTAAAATAGATCATTCATATTTCTAAGACAACATTTTTTACTCTTCCTTTTTAATCTATGGAAAATCCTAAGTAAAATTGAGAATCAAAATTTATTTTCTTACACATATTTTCACATGTCCGAATATACCTTATGTGTTAAAGGGGTTAAACCAAAAATCTAATGTCACCCATATGAATTTAATATATTAGTCACATTAATGAACAAGATTTCCTAAATCATAAATGATAATAGAAATTTTAAATGGTTTATTTATTAAACTAACTTATATAAACGTTTATGTGATCATATACAACATATATGTATAACCGAGTATACATATGGGTCTTACACCAAAATTAGTTTACACGTACAAGTTTATCAAAAATATAAAATAACCATTTGGATTTCAATGTTAAAAGACTTATATCCGGTCCAAAAGGTGGTTTATACAAACTATATAACTATATATGACCGTATATATTATATATATAAGTATATACATAAACATTTTATACAACACACAAATCCTTACAATTTAAATCACTAATTGATCTTGAAACTCAATGTTTAAAAGTCCTAAAATCGGGTATAAAAGAGGATTACCCAAAACCATATCATCATACATATATAAATATTTATTTTCATAAACTGAATATAGAAAGTAGACGAATATGTTCTTGCACAAAGAAGACAAAATGCAATGAAACCTTACGTTCATAATACTTATTAAACTCAAAATTCAGAAGAATTAGGATCAGAATAAGAGACGATTTTAACAAAACTGCAAGGTTATATTTTTCTGAGTATAAATAAATATATATATATATATGTATGTCTATACCCTCAAAAAAACCAAAACCAAGACAGTGTATCCCTTAATTTGGTCTGAGGAGGAGGAGAGGCTTGGGAATTCGTTGAAGGAGGACTGCTGGAAAATTGAGTGGAGGAAGAACCGAGGGGTTATTTGGGTGAAACATATTTTTTATAAACTATATTTTTTATAAAACATAATGAATATTTTAATGCTATTTCTGTAAAAACCAAGGCCAATTAGGTTTATTAAATGATCGGGGGAAGTGTTTGTGAAAAAAAAGAGTGCAAGGAGGCCTCAGATGGTGATGGGAGGAGTCACAGGTGTAGAAAGTTAGTGAATGTAGGAAGAAAACCTACTGGTACGGTGCATGTGCGAAAAGGAATAAGATTTCGTAGGAAGGGAAAAACTAGAAAATGAATGGATGGTCGAGATTGGATTTTTCCTGGATTCGACGGTCGGGGATGAGTTCATTGTTTTAAAAACATATAACTACTGGGATTATATCACGAACATGATCAAATGGCTAGAGTATGACGTAGATTTTAAAAAATTGAATGTTCAAGATTATATCCATGATGGATCAGACAATGTATAAAAAATGTGGAGATATACCGCGACCACTGAGGATTGAGGACCAAACCGAATCAGACGACCCAAATCACATGCGACGAGATATGAAAGCCTGGATTCGATCTTAACCTATTTTTTTCTCCCACATCAAAATAGAGGGAAGTTTCGTCACCCTTTATAAGCATGGTACTATGGGCATAGGCTCAGAATACTCCCTCCCCCCTCCCCGGTACCACCCCGTACCAGGTCTTCTGCAAGCGCAGTCCTGCGCCCACCTTCACCGTCATGTTTCCCCACATGATGGCGCACTCTAATCCCCATGCATGCTCCATCCATTCGCGCACACAATCCCACTGGCTGGCATGTGCTGAGGCTGAAGGATAGGCTCGGCCACCTAGCACGTGTTGCCTCCTTTGTCCTGGCTAGAGGGTTGGCCTTTGTGAGTATATATTTTTTTAACTATAATACTAGGTTTCCTAACACATATATAGGTTTTTTTAAAACAAAATTTCCCATATTTTTTATAAACATTAATGTTTTAAAACACAAAGTGATAAATTAAAATTTAATACATCTATATGAAAAATTTATACTAGTATTATAAAAATCAAAGGCATAGTTTAGTTAAAACCTTGTTTAAGCATTAATAATGAAAACATTTACATGATATTTGAAATATTTTAAAGGTGTTTGAAATCCTCACCTCATTTTAAAATCACACATAGTGTAGCTCAAAATATTAAACCATTATCTTTTTAATGTTAATAATAAGAGGTTATATATATTTTCAATACATAAAATAAATATTTTAAAAAACTAAATTATACACAGATATTTTTAATTAATCCAACAACAAGTCCAATGACTATAATTATAGACCTTTGAACTCAATGGTATCCCAAAGGGAAACAGTCGTGTTGATGCCTTATAAAACCATACATTATGGTGTCACAAATTCAAGAAAATCATAGAATATGGTTCTTATTATACCACTGATGCTCAGTATAGATTTCATGATTATGGATGTGATGTTCTTCATTATGTCTGACCCGAAGGATCTTCATTATTTAATGGGTCCCGTCATTGTGTTTGTCGGTCTCCATATGGATTTGATATGGTTTTAGTAGGTATTTTTTTAGTATAGATTTATTTTGATCTTGCAGTAATGTAAACACATCTGTGTTTCATTAAATAAAATGCCTTTTATTTAGTTTTCATGTTTTGTTCGGATAACATGAAAATTAATCAAAATAAAACTATAATATTGTTATTACATGAGAAATAACGTTTGAGGCATCACACTTAACTAGAGATTGAATATCATAAAAAGATTCCTTCATCACTCTTGGATGCAAATTTGTCAAGATTGTCCTTCGTATTAAGGATATAGAAATTAAAACCAAATAATTTGAAGTACCTAACTCTAGGTTTTCTATTGTTCCACAAATCATATGGAGTTATTTTAAGAATAGGTTTAATAAACACTATATTGATAATATAACATGTTGTATTTATGGCTTCAGCCCAAAAATAAATAAGTAATTCATATTTACTAAGCATTGTTCTAGAAATCTCTTGCAGGGTTATATATCTCCTTTCTAAAACTCCATTCTATTGAGGTCTTCTAGAGGCAGATAAACATTGACTATAGCCCTTTTGAGAGAAAATGGATTCAAACTCTTGATTTTTAAACTCATGGCCATGATCACTTCTTAAGGATTTAATTCTAAGTCAACTAATATTTTCTACAGTTTTGGCATATTTGGTAAAATGAGAGCAATCTTCACATTTGTGAGCCAAAAATAAAGTCCATGTTTATCTAGAAAATTCATCTATAAGAAAATTAACATAGTGCATCCCATTTAAACTAGAAACTCTTGATGGTATAAACAAATCCATGCGAACTAGTTTGAGAGGTTTAGAAGTTGACACTTCATTCTTTGGTTTGAAGGATATTTTGTGTTGATTTACTTTTTGATAAGGATTGCACAATTTATCATTTGGAAAATCAAGTTTGGGTAGGTCTTTAGCTAAGCTTTTTCTAGTTAACATTCAATGGGAGTGAGTGTTACAGTGTCTTAGTATCCTATGCCAAATCCAAGATTTTTTGTGAAATACACTAAAACATGAATAATTTTGGGAAACTAAATTTTCTTAGTTTATAGAGTAAACATTTTTCATTTCTTAATACAAAAAACACTAATTCATTTTTATAATTAAAAACATTGAAAGAATAATTTTCAAATTTAACATGATATCCATCATCAGATAGTTGTTAAATACTACGTATATTATATTTCAATCCATCAACAAAAAGTACTTTGAAAAAAAAACTAAGTTAGACTTACCGATATGGACAAGGCAAATAATCATTCCTTTGGAATTTTCACCCAAGGTGACATGTCCACCATCAAATTTTATTAAGTTCTTGAAGCATGAATATTCTCCTATCACGTGTCATGAACACCCCCTTTCCAAGTACCATAATCTTTTACATGAACTATTTATGAAACATTCCTAAAAATAGTTAAATAAAAACATATTTTGGTACCCATACCTATTTGGGTCTAGTAATATTAGTAACTTTTGCCTTCGGAACCCATATCTTCCACATAGGTTTCCTATAGGCATTATGAAATGTATTTGGAAAATAAACACTATTTAGTCCAGAAAAGATTGAAAAAATAGAAAGTGTAGCATAACATGAACTAACTGAATGTTTTCCAGAACTGGGAGTAAAACTGTATGTCTTAGACATAGAAACAAAATTGGTTCTCCCAAAATTTCTTTTACCATGATGATATCAAATGCTAGTAGTATATTTAGGTGCAATCTATTTACCTAGAATATGTATCATGGTATCTTTACCATTAGTAAAACTTTCAATATCCTTTTTCAATTTATCATTATATAGTATTAGTTCATTGTTCTCATTAAGTAATTGATAATTTTTTCCCTTTCTAGACCAAGTTCAGTTTTAACAGTTGAGGTTAGAGCATACTATTTCTTTAAAGACTTGTATTTATCTTTTAGTTCATTTAATTTCTCTTCTAGTATATTAAAGTGCACAAACATCTGTTCATTAAACATATTTTCAGAGTCACTCTCATCCCCAGAATAGTAGGAATTGGGTACAGGAGATTCCGGTGTCACCTCAAATGTTTATTTTATAAAACACATATTGTCATTATTAGCAAGTTCATCATTGGAAGATTATGAGTCTCTTGAACTATCCTCTGAATCACTCCATGTTCCATTCATTTTCTTTTTTATACATTCTATATTTGTCCTCATATATCTTTTTGTACTAGATCTTGGGGAAGTCAACCTTTATATGCCCTTTACTATTATATTCATAGTGGAAAATCTCATCAGACTTTTCACTTCTTTTCTAATATTTCTTCTTACATCCTTTTTGAACATATCTTCCCTTGAAGTCTGGATTTCCGGAAAAGATCTTCTTCTTGTAAAATATCTTAAACCTTCTGGATAGTTGAGCCATCTCTTTATTGCTATCAATTGATGATTGTTCACTGCTAGAAAGTTCTACCAAAATGCCCACTTTCCCTTTTTCTTTGTGTTTAGAGGTGGTGGTGTAGAACGTAACGGATTTTATTTTGGGTGAATCCTCATATTCCTTGTTGAATTTCAGTTCCTCTTCATACATCATCAGTTTTTCAATGAGTTCTTTTATTGGTAGCTTTCTAATGTCGCCTGAATCTCTGATAGAGACAAATGTTCCTCCCCATCTGTGAGGTAGGCATATGATAATCCTCATGATTTGTTATTTGGCAGTTACTTCACTTCCAAGAGAAATTATTGTGTTGAAAATTTCGTTGAACCTGAGATACATGTCAGAAATAATCTCATCAGGTTTCATTTTAATGTTATCAAACTTAAAATTATATGTATTAATTCTCATTTCTTTCACACTAGAAGTTTATTCATGTGAAACAGACAAGGTATCCCAAATATCATGGGCAATTTTACATGCAAAGATCTTATTAAATTCCTAATCTCCTAAAGAGCAGTATAAATCATTCATAAATTTGAAATTTTTATTATCATCCATTTGGTTAGGTTTATCCCAAGTGATTCTATCAACAGAAGGAATCTTATATTCATCTATAATTGAAGACCTGATTTCGAAGCTCATACTTTCTAAATACATTTTCATTTAGATTTTCTATTGAACATAATTGGTTCCATTAAAGAATGGTGGTCTGTTTGTTTCTGCACCTTCCAATATATTATACATAATAAAGATATATTTTAGAAGAGATGTAAATTATAAATTAACATAAATTTATAGATCATTAAAGTACAACTAAAATCATAGTTGAATATGGTAAAAAAACGAGTCTTGCTAAACAACCTGTGATACCAAATGTCAGTCAGTGTATAGCACTCAAAATGGGGTGAATTGAGTATGTTTTATAAATTTATATTTAAAATGAATTATTAAAGATGTTCCCCAATAAATTTAAATACATCCCAAATAATTAAATTTATATGGTAATGAAAGTTTGGCTGTTCAAATAACTGCTCAGAAGATTTATTAATTCTCAGTAATCATAATATCAGTTATTAAAATTACTTTTGAAGCAATTTTAATAAGGAAAAACAATTATATCTTCTTTCCAAGATGAACTATCAAAGTATATTTAGTGATTTCTAAATTAAACAGTAAAACAGATAATACTAAAAGAAACAAAACAGTGGATATAAAACAAGTGGTTCATCCTCAAGTTGAGATCTAATCCACTCCACCTACTGATCACCTGCCACTAAGTAGTTTATATAAATAAACCTGATCTACACCCTGGATCAGAGTTAACAATAATACACAAGACTGTCCAGGTCACATGACCTCTTCCACAGTTCTTCGTGGGAAGGAACTATTAGGTCACATATGGACCTCTTCCCTACTTATGTGTGGGAATACAAAAGAGTAAAAAGATTTAAGATAAGTTATATCTTGTATCTTTCGGATTGATTTGAGAGAAAGTGTGTGTTTTTATATAGACAAAAACAATTTTCAATAGGTAAAATAATAGAACACAATAGTGAAGAAATGATAACATAATTTTTAAAGTGCTATGAGTGTTAGTCTATGTAGCTCTGGACTTCTTGGATGAAGCATATGCAGAAATCGAATCCTCTCGCAAAAAACAGAGTATCATATGTTATCTTGATCTAGATTGTGTTCTTCATGGAGTAGATAGTGCAGAAATGTTCTTGACTCTAGGATTTGAGTTTGCTTCTTGTTTTCTTCTGTAGTGTCGTGTTGAATGAATTCGTGTCATACTTTGTTATCGCACACACACTTGTTTTTATGGTAGTACAACTGTCACCAAAGTCACCACAGTCACATCCTTTTTCTTCTGACCACATTGTTATTTTTATTCATGGAATTCATGTGTTGGATCCGATAGGATGCATGTATTCTGCACCTCATACCACTTTCTGTCAGGTGCCATGTCTACAAAGAAACATTACTTATGTTAGTGCATTTAAAAACATTAAATATTACCATTAGGAATTAAATTAAAAAATGACTAAATAGATTAAGAACTGGTGTCTAAAAGAAATAATTTCTCCTTGAAATGGTGTCTCCATGAAAATGGGTCTCTATGAAACAATGTATGGATGGTCACGATGTCTGGATGGTCACTGTGTCTGGATGGTCACCGTGCTGGATGGTCACCGTGTCTGGACGGTCAGAGTGTCTGGATGGTCACTGTTTGTGGATGGTCATGGTTTTTGGATGGTCACTGTGTCTAGATGGTTACGGTGTCTAGTGTCTGGATGGTCACGGTGTTTGGATGGTCATGGTGTCTGGATGGGTACCCTGTCTGAATGGTCACGGTGTCTGGATGGTCACGGTGTCTGGGTCCTTTTCTAGAAGAACACAACCAGGGGTAGACTCACAATTTCTCAGACATAGCCAAATATTTTTACACAGTCCTAAAGAGTTATATTCATATAATTAATTAAACATAATAATTCATAAGATAATTTCATTATAAACAAAATAATTTACAATAATTATTTAAAGCATACAGAAACTAATCTTATATACACATGATTTTAGATAGATTAAACTGGATTAACCAGAATTATAGAATTTGTAGTATTTTTGATCATTAAAACATGATTAATAGATGATGAGTCTAATAGATTCGAACTATACTTACACACACCTCCATCTAATGGGTAAAGAATATACTGTTTCTGTGGACGATGATCTACTGCCTCACGAAATGATGATTATTCAATATTCTCCAACCAACTCTTATGGTGTCCATTAAGATGAAAATTTATTTACATGTGATATATAATATATTCATATTGTCTCTATACTTATATATTTTTCATTTATATCATACCTTTATGGTTTCCATAATGGGTAATTATGATAAATTCATTTGATGAAGTGAGGACTACCACCCCCTCAAAGTGATATGAATCATTCATGCTATACGTGGACAATTTAAAGGATAGATTTAATTTAACTAAATAAAATAGATATAATAATATAATTATAATATACCTATGTATTATTATAATTTCATTCCTTTAAATAAAAAACAGAAATGAAAGTAGCGTTCATGCGTACGTACGACTTACCGTCTCCATGAATGGTGTGTTTCATTTTCTAACTCCAAATGATATGGAATATTAAAATTATATATACACTAGACATATATGCTATATATGATATCTTAATCATTAATATCATTCTTGAGATAATAGAATTTTGACCACATGGACAATTTGTAATTATAAAAATTTTATTTTTGACTAATGGTTAGAACATGGACAAAATGTCTCATATGAACTAAAATAATTAACTAATTGTTATAGCAGGGTAATAAGTGATATAAAAGGTATAATAAATTATTTTTTTTAAGGAATTAGATATTAACTTAAGATCATTATTCAGGAAGAACACATAACATATGAGTCAAGTCAGACACGAGGTAAGGGGTTTCTTATCTCACTTTCAAATCCATGAGATTTCCTTTGTTCGCCACTCATTTATTGGATGTGGTGTATTTTGTACTGCCATTTGATATATATAATGATTATTCTCTTTATATTCATGGTATTCTATGATAAATTTTGTGTTTTTTAACTTTTTGTTAGGCAACTCGATTGATTACAACGTGGTAAGGGTTTTCCGCTCACTTTTTATTCCTATGAGATTCATGCTATATTTATAGTCGTTCTTTTTGTGTGGTGTATGTACTGATCATGATTGTATTATTTGTGTAATATAATTTAATTTATGGGTTTTTTCATCTTCATTGTATGGTCCTTGTTTAATGGGGTGTATGTTCTTTATGTTACCAAATCGTTAAGGGAACCATTCACCCTCCTCTTTTTAAAAGACTTCTGTTTGTTATGTCTTTTAATTTACATCTTCATATGTTGGGATATTTTATTATATATCCTTATTTTTGTACATTTTATTTTCATGCGATTAGAGACCATTTTCTATCTCATCAACTCATTTTCTAAATTTTAAATCTATGTTGTTTGGATATCCAATTTCTGAAAGAGAACTTCTTAACCCAATTTCAATTCATTGGGTTAAACTTCTACTTCTTGGTTTTATTGTGGTATGAATATTTTTGAATGATCTTTGACTATTTTACACATAATATCCAATAATTTTTGGTGTATTTTTTTTCACAAATAAATAGGTCATTGTTTTATCCTTTATCATATGATATGTTCTTTGTAAGGGACTTTGTCTCAATATACATTCTATTGAGACTTATTTTTTGTTATACAAAAATTCACTTTTTTATGGAGTATATACTACCCTTTGACATATTATATCATGAATCTCATTATTCTCATGATATTATAAAGTTTGATTAAATTTTATTCCTTAATTATTTGTTTTCAAGGATATCTAATATGGTTAATAACTTCTTAACTAAAATATTGTTTTGACGATTTATTCTTATAAATATTTCACATTAATTTCCATGTTTTTGAAATAGTTTTATGGATTTATTTATCTGGACATTAATGTTTTAAAATGTTAATTCCTTTAAAATCATCAAATTGGTATGGGACAATTTTATGCAACAATCTATTTATTAAATGTTTTAAATGGTTTTGAAAATAGTTTGATAAAGCATTAATTATGTCAATATCTTGAAATGATATATTGTGATTGTAATGTGGAAATGTTATCTTTCCTTTATTCTTGTTTTATGTGTTATGAATATGTTTTGGTTATTGGGAGTTTTTCACTTATATGGTTGGTTCCGTGATAAACCTATGGCGGGTGAGGCTGAGATAACTCTCCAATGCATTGGGTAACGTGATAGAGGTAAACCTTAATGTTTCTAAAAAGAGATTTAGGGCATATACTGTGATGGGTATTTTAAATGTAACTCCCTACACAGCTGTGAAAGCTATAATGTATGTTTGATATGGATTCCATAGGTTACATTTATGATTTATGATTTTTATGTGTTTTTCATTTATCTTATGATTTCATCAGGTATGTTAAAGAGCTTATGTATTGTATGTTTTTATGAACTAATGTTTTCTTTATTTATTTTACAACCCTTACTAAGATTTTAATACTTATCCCAAGTTTTTGAAATGTTTTTTCACAGTGTATAAGGCTGGGTAAGAGAAAGGAAGAACTCATGAACATTTATATCAAGAAAATAATTATTGTTTTCTTTTATGAATTTTATTTTATGAAAAGTAGATATGGAGTAGAAGTGTCTACTTTGAAATTTTTGAGAAATAATGTAATAGTTGTGGCCAAATTCTCTAAACTCTAAACCTGAAAAGATCCTCAATGTGAATTATTAGATTAATTCAAAATTATGTAATTTTTAAGGATGGGGTCTTATAGTTACAATATGATTCTAAAGAGGTGGATAATAGTCCAACTTAATGTGAATAAAATTAAGAATTCAGTAAACTTGAGAAGGATAGAATTGTATCAAACTCTAATAAGAAAAATGGAAATGGTCAAGCTTAAATTCCAAAAAAATAGATTTTTCTAGGAGGAATCCCAAGTTCTTTTATTTATTTCTAAAACTTAATTTTTATCAATTCATAATATTAATATTGTATTTTATATTTGAAATTTACTTTATAAATTTAGTTTCAATACCCCTTTATTTTTGTCATTAGTGAAAGTACCTTACACGATCATATGTTGTTTTTCTTTTTTGGGTTCATATTAAAGGAATAAAGAGTAGTAATTTAAGAAGAGAAGCTTCACTGTATATAGGTATTTTTTAAAGGAAAATTTAATAGGATGCAAATAATTCACACTGTGGAACGGGTGTTCACAATTCGAATACACATAATAGTGTATGAAAATAAAATCATCAGAATTCACATAATCTCCTGAAAATTAATTCAATTGGGGAGTAGTAGTTTTAAATATATTTTAATGACTCCCGTATATTATTATTTTTAATTTTTAATTGATCAAAGAAGACACTGTACTTCGTTTTTTTTTCAAATTCACTAATCTATGAGATAAAAAATTCTTAGGATAACCATAAAAAAATGTTTTGGATTTATTTTTCAATAAATTATAATTATTGTAACTGTGAATTTATAAATAGAGATAAAAATGCTGGAATTGATTTTGAAAATTCATGATTGATGGAGATTTGTTACCTTTTTCTATCCATTCATTAAATTTAAGAATTTTTTTAATACATTTGTTTTTCATTGTTATTTACATTAGTAATTTTCCAAATTATTTGTTCTCATTCCAAATAAATTTTCTAATACAAATATTTATATTCTTTTCATGAGAATATTTCTTGAGAGACTTAGGCCTTCTTTTCTCTAGAACATACATGGAATCTTATTGAAGCTATGATTGCAAAAAATAATAATAATAGGATAGAGAGACTTTTTTTGTTGAAACCTTATCCTAGAGACCCATCATGACATGAATCATACTTAAGATAATAAAATTCATGGCTATCATTGGTTGGTCAGAGTTGCATTATAGTCATAGTTTACCCCTTTCGACCATACTCTGAGAGTAATTTATTTTTATAAAAAATATGATTGTGGTGGATATGGATCCCTGATGAAAGGGATGTGAATATTGAAATAGATAATAAAGGGTGTTTTTAATTGGACTTATGGAAAGTGTTCATGTTATTTATTCATTGTATTATAATGTGTAGACCCCTTTTTAAAAATCTTCTGTGTATTGGTAAATTCAAAAATCAGCATTGAATAACTAGTAATACTTTTATAAATATCACAAATTAAATTTTATGTGATCATTAGGGTATGGTAGGTGGATATGATATTTTTCATAAGTATAAAATTTGTACAAAATTGGGAAAAAGGAAAATGAAAAAGTTTGAGGTTGTATATCTTTCATTATACATGATTAATTATTGTGGCTACATTGAGTTTGGTGGAAATGGGGAGCATCCATTTTCATGGGATAATTTTTCACAAAGATTTTATTAATTGTAACAAAAAATTCCTTATAGAATGAACACTTTTTTATCATTACTTTTCTTTGAATCATATACTCACCTATCTAAATCAAAATGATATTTTTATCATATTAGTGAATCCCTCAAGAGTTCTTCTGATGTTTATCTCTATAGGGTGGAGAAAGTAGATGCTTTTCAAGGATATGATAAGGATCATTATTTATGGTATGACCAAAAATCTATTTATATTTTTACCTTGAGTGATGAGTGAATGGAAAGAAAATCTTGGTAAATTATGATTGGCATACACATTGATGATGAATTTAGAAAGATGACTGGAAGTAAGGAACGACGTGATTAATTTAAAACTAAAAAACTAAAATAAATGTTGACTTGTTTTTATAAAAAATTTAGGAGTTAATGAATATTTTCCTTATGAATCTTGAATATTTAATTACCCATTAAATAAATTGATTAATTTGATAATTTATTTAAACCATTGTTGAGTGATAATACTTTATAGTAGAAATATAATCCATTATTGACTAAAATGATGAATTCAAGTGTGGGTGATTTGATATCTTGATTTTCTGAATATGTTGTTAAATATAAAATTGAATTGTCTAGTAATTAAGTTTATATTATTATTTCTAGTATAATTTTGTATATTTTCATCTTAGAGTCTGAGACATCGAAATTTGATTTGGAGGAAAACAAAACAATAGTGTCCAGATACGATAACTGATTATTTATTTGTTAAAATTAATTTTAAATGATCACGATTCAAATAATGAAAGGTAAATTAATATCATGATAAAAAAGAGGCATAAATCTTCGACATGAAGTGTAATATGAAAGTGAGAATGAAGTGAAAACCATCTGGATAGTAACATTCATGTCATGAATACAATATTCAGATACTCAATGTTGAATTTTTCACCATGTTAAGGAAATAAATTAATAGAGAGGCCAATAAGTTAGGTCTAAAGATTCACAAAATGGATCATACAATCATTCCATTAATCTAGGTGATATAAAAAAAATTCAGATTTTTCACAATCATGAAAAAATATCATATTGAGTGATCTAGGGACCTCTTTTCATGACTAGAAAAAATTTAATGGGATATTTTTGACCCAAAATATAAACCTATGGGTTGATTTATTCTTATAAATAATAATTAAAGGCACTACTATATAGAATATATATGGAAACAATATATTGAGCTAAGTTGTGTTGTTGTTGGAGATTCTTTCATCATACCATCTGAAAAAATTCTTTAGGGTTTAATTTTGTTTGTTTTCACACCATATCTAGAATATAATGAGGGGATATTTATTTATTATAAGTTTGAAATGTGAATTGGAATTTTATTTAGTTAATATTTGGTTCATTTTTATTTTGGTTTTGTTTTTGGTTTTCATGTCAATTCATTCAGTTTTATTCTTTGGTTTTTTAAGAATGACTATTTTATGTCACTGTGGGGAAGAGATAATTTGAAAATTATTACTAGAATTATGATTTCAAAAAGACCATTGTGTGGACTAGATTATACTTTTAAATATGGATTTTAGTTACCTGTTTTATTAACTAATCGATGTATGATAACCATTGCGAAAAATGATGGTTAGTGAGAGAGAGAGAGAGTAATCACCCAGACTGAGGGGATTTCTTAGAAATAATTATTATAAAAATTTAGATGAATCACGGGGCTTTAAAAGTTTCTAATAAAATGAACATTTACATTCCATTCATATTAAGAAATTTTTATCTTCTCTAACTTTCACAAAAATAATCAGGCTATATAGTTTAGATTTTATTCATGTATTTATATGTAGTTTAGATATTTAGTGTTAAATTAATTTTTTTCTCAAACCTTCACTACTCGGATAGACCTCAGAACTTTCAATATCCAATACTAATGACCATAAAATTAAATTTTTATTCAATAAAACATTTATTGAAATTGTTGGAAACCAACCAAGTCACATGCCAAAGGTCAGTAAACACAGAAGGAAATCACGTAACCTTTTAAAAATTTAAGACTATTAGAATGGATTACCTGGAATAGTCCCCAATAATGTGATTTAATTTTCGTACTCTGGTCTTACTAGATAAATTCTTCAATGTGAGTGGAAATATTATCACAAGTTTGGATGTAATCCCCCACATTTATCTTCCTTTATCTGAAGCCCCATGCCAAAATCTAATAATGTTGGTTGATCCAGGATCTTTGGTCCTTACCAACATCGATTTTAACCAGTATTTATAATTTTATGTACAAATACTCCCTTAAACCATTACGTTTTATATAAATTTCATTTTGTTATTCTGTAGAATAAAAAAATTAAATCAAAGTATTTCATTTTCTCTCCTTCTATCCTTCCCACCACATCACCCTACCCTTGATCATTAATATATCCAAACTTATCATTTATCTTTCCAATTCATAGAAAAAAAAAGTGTTTAATTATTGGTATTGAGACCATGGTTAACATTCAATTCCATTATCCCTTTTATATTATTTTTTCATCAACTTAGGTAGCTGTTAGTTGTCTCTACTCCTTTTATTTCCCTTTCTATTAACCACAATACAACACACCACATCACGAACCCCCTTCTATCCCTTATTCATCTATGGAATGTGAAATCCTATCATTCTCATTCCTTTATAAATGATAATGGATATTTGGCTAGAAATGTCATCATCATTATCATAATCTGAGAAAAATTATTCAAATGAGGCATACTCCTATGTTAATGGAATTTTCAAGCCCAAATTTATTGTAGAACACTATTTCTATACTGAGTGTGCAGCCTCTAGAACTCTATTGGAGTGGGATATGTGGAATCTTCCCTTCTCTTATACCAACCCTTCCTCCACCAAACCATCAAAGTTATTTTCTATATTATGGTCATCATATTACTTCTAGAATTGGACTTGATCACTGCATTCACTCCATCCCATGTAACATTAACCTTCTTACAACATTTTGATCTTCCCTCACTTTCTGCATTAGACGTACATTCTTGATCAAGAAACTAACGATGGTGCACTCATACTTTTTACTATCTTGATGGTCCTCATTCTAAAATTCCCATATCATTCTGATCTTTCTCCCCCATGATTATGAAGGAGGGATTGAAACTAAATTTTTATTAAATACCACATTGAAATTGGAACTGCGGGAAGAATACTTTCCATTTTTCATTCCTAAAGTCTTCACAATATCTATAAAAGAAAGAGAAACCAATGAAAGAGTCCATAAATACTCTTCCAGAACCTTCCCTACCTATTTTTGACACCAAAATAATGTTTCAAGGTATTAAAAATTTCAGATACCCTTGTTTTATCAGGACCACTCAATATTTGAATGTGATAGATCATAAATGTTTCCTTAATATTTTAATTTTAAACCAAGAGGCCCACTAGATAATCATAACCACTCTATGAAATTGCATTCAAATCCACAGGATGAAGCTTGAGACCATGTTGAAAGACAATAGACAAGTGCCCGAGTCGATGGCATGAAGTGCATAAATATATCTATGTTTGGAAGATCACCATTTTCTTGCAAAAAACATCACCCCCAACTGTGATCCAAATCCAGTAAATACGTGATTTTTAAATGTAGAACTCAGCATAGATACATAAGTATATGGTATGACATTACAACTTCATTCTACTACTCCTACAAAATAAGAGGTCGACCAGATTTCCAAGCATACAAATAATCCTAGGATTTTGGAAGGGAAGGGGTAGTTCACGAAGATTAACCCAAATTTCCATAGACAGCACATAATTTTTCTTTTAGAAATTATAGGACCACTAATATAGGTTAAACCATGATCCATTACATATTCGAGGAGCTCTATACAATGATAGGACCATGTCCTCCTTTTATGAAAAATGAATCATCAGGTGTCACTTGTCATGAATCCCCATAGTTGCTTGGTCTTGTAATCCCCAAGAATTTGTATCCATAATGGAATTAATGATTCCATCAAGTGGTATAAAATAAATTTATATCTTGGTGAGGTTTATCACTATAGAAAATTTGTTTAATATTGATATGGAATAGATGGTTAAACAAAATAACAAGGACCAAAGAAATTTTAATAAAAAAATCGATGAAAGAAGAGAATCAATTAAACAAATTAAAATCATACTTTTATAATTCCATTATAGAATCTAAAGAAAAATAAAAGAAGATGATGGTAAAAATATTTTTTGGAATGAAATTGTGGATAAATTTTATTTTTTTGTAAGGAAGAACAATTTTTATAAATATATTAAATTTTGGAATGCATAAAAATAACGATTAAAATAAATTAGAAAGGAATACTCGAATAAATAGTCAATTTTCGGAGTCTAAAATATTTTCTTAGAGAAAGGATATATTGTTCATAGTCTAAATTTAGAATATTTTTAGGATTATACATTTTCATAATAATTTTTTTTTCAAATGGAAGTACTCATTTTGTAGTTGATAGTAGTGTTTTGATGGATTTTTTACATGAAAAAAGACATTGGATCGATAATTGATATCACTCTGAACCAAGAGGATATGGGAGGAGTATTATGACGGAAAATCAACCCACTCAATGAATAAGTTAACAATCAATACTTAAAATATAGAATAAATTTTGAAATATGCTTTAATCATTACTAGAATTTTGTTTAAGGTGTGACTAAATGAGTCAACTTACAAAATAATTTTTATCGATTATACCTACCTAATTATGGTTTCAAAGAGGATAATTTTTTTTAATAAGTATACATAAAAATTAAATGTTCTGATGTTATCATTGATGTATCACTCAAATCATCCCAAAATGAACATCCATGAATATTGGAGAGTGGATTATCTTCACATATGAAAGAATATTTTAATCTCTTGAACGATTTTGAGAAGTGGATATAAGGATTGGTGACCATTAACAATTAATTATTCATGTATAGGATGAAATATGTATGTGTTGTGACTACATGATAATGAAAATATTCAATCTAATTTAGTTTAAAGGAAGAAATCAAACTACTGCATTCAATATTTCACCAAAATTTTCAAAGGAATATGAGAAAGATTCTCATGGGAAATAACGTTTGTTATGTTCCTATATTGAATACAGATATAATTTTGATGTTATTGATATTCCAAAAGAGGAATATTTTTATTTATGTATATAGGAAAGAAGATATTCAAACATCACACCCATTGGATCTCATTGATTCAGATGTTTATGGACATATTAGGAAGAAGTTAAATAGGGGAGATAAGTATTATATTTCTTTCATTGATGATTCTACTTGTATAAAAAGTATTATTTTTATGATGTATAATATATTGGCCTTGAATATATTTGTGATTAATAAAAATTTACAAAAAAAGGAGTGATGTTTCTCCTTAAAGAATAAATAGATGAATATCAGTGATCAATACACAAGTGTAAAATATATATAATATAATTAAATATATAGTGTTCACAATTAATTCAATAATCAATATACCCCATTATAAAACTATTTTTTTTAAATGGAAGAACAAGAATTTAGTGGAAATATATTTCATTATGATGGAGAACGAAATTACTTCTCAATTTACTTATAGTCAGGCTATTATCATAGTTACTCAGATTCAAAAACCATTCTCATATCAACGTAATTTAAATATTTAACCATTAATTACTAATTAAAGTAATAATCCTAGATTGAAATACTTTAGGTTGTTTGGAATCTTTCATGTTATTACTGTGATATTTGAAAATATTGGGAAGTTTAATAAAATAAGAGATAAAGGTATCTTCTTTGTTTATCCTCTAAATTTAAGATGATATCATATCTATAACAAATAATATTGTATATTGTATATTTTACTAATTTAAATGCTTTGGTATGTTCAAATAAGCAATTCAAACATCCCGAAGAAAGGTCCATAAGTGTGGATGATGGTGGGGAATTTCTAAGAACTCAGATGAAATTTCATAAAATAATGGGAATTTAGATGAATCATAGTTTGAAGATGATGATTTAAAAATTTATGTTGATGAGGAATAAATTTTTTTACTCATCCAATGATGATAATGATAGTGTAGGAATATAATATTATTATAGATTATAGATAGAAAATTCAAACTAAAATAATATAGAGTAAAATAATTCTTACCTCATTATTTTATGTAGTTGAATGAAGTGATGTGTAATAATATTTAATGTATAATTAGTAGATCAATTAGATGTGAAGTGACTTCAGCTTTTTATACATAAATATAACATTTTTTCAATTAATATTCAATTTTTATCCCAAATAAAGTTTCTTGAGAACTGTAATTTTTTAGCATAATTTGAGACTAAATATATAAAAAACATATTTAAGTAAAATATTCATCATCTAAAATTTATTTCTTTACATAAGGTACCCTTACAGTCCCGTCATACATAGTACCCTTCTTCATAACCTAGGAAAATGCTAAATAATAATAAGGGGTGAGATCAGATGCTCAGTAATGGTAAATATGAGAGATAATAACGAATTATCATAGATGATTATATCATTAAAATCATGGTATGAGAACATGTTATTATCAATAGAAAATAATACCAGTTAAATCATTTATAAAAATTAAGAGTCATATAAAAACATTAGTATGTCACAAGATTTAGTAATCATAAAAAATAAATCATGATCTATGAGTTTAAATCATAATCATATCAACTTGTTATAAGATTTTGGAACCATCAAAGGAATTGAAAAGATATCATAAGTCATGGATAACTACTGATACAATCATATCATAGTGTATCAAGCATCAATTCTAGTTTCTAATATCATAATAGATCAATTTTCACCACGTGTTTCCAATATCGTAGTTAATTAAGAATCCATACATACTCCCCATAGTTGTTTGAGCATTTGAAACCATTTACCATAATCACCTCTTGAGATATAAATTATTACCCAATGCATTAGAGTGGTATAGTGGACCCACCAATAATATAATTAAAATATTACATAAGTCTTACACATGATCAAAAACCATTTAATACATAAATATATTATAACCCAAGGGAAAGAAACATGTTTCATAAAGGCCTCTTCATAACTTAATTAAATCTGGGGAAAGAAATGGTCTTCATAAAATCATCATCATCATAATTCATGTAGAGAATTAAATAGGATGGTTTCATAATATTATATAACCAATAAAGAAAAATAATCCTCAATTTTTTTTAAATAGACGAAAAATACATTTTAAAGACTTTCAGATATTTATTTGAAAACATGTGAAAATTATCATTTTCTTTTGATAAATTTTTATCTAAAAATTCAAAACAAAATTGAGAAAATCATTTCCTTTTAAATAATAAGGAAAATATAAAAGGAAGCCTAGAAATGATGACGATGGAAGGAATATTTTCTCAGGTTAAATACATTAAATGAAAACATTGCATTCCAAATTATGTAAAAAGTGAAAAATAAATTTCAGAATATTTATTAAATTCTTAATTTTTAATCCTTTGTAAATAAAGTAAATGTTTTTTAAAATAAACCTTTTAAATCATTTCAGGTATAGGTAAAATCATTCATAACACAATTTTCAATAATAAGGACTTGGAAGAAAAAGTTTAATGAGAAAAGATGAAATAATGTTGTATTTTCATTAAAAAACATCCCCTATCATTTTAAGTAACAATGTGAAAAAATGGTACTAATAAATAAAAAATCTAAGAATAACTATATTTAATGAAAGAAAATCTGATTTAAATGATAATAAACCTATAATTTCCTATAATGGAAATTTAGCATTGATAATCCCTGAAAAAATGAAATTGTAACATAAACAATTACCGTATTTGTAAATTTTGAACCATAATCCCCATTAATGAAATAACATAAAATTAAATAATAAAAACCATAAATTTGGAATATTTATTATATAATATATAAAATATTAATTATATATACATCAAAAACATAAATAGTTATGTAACATCTAGTATGTCACAACAAAACAATTTGAGATGATAAACCCTTAGCTTACATCTCATCTTTCTTGGTTCATGTTCTATACTCCAATATTACAAATGATGAATTATTATATATATATTATAGATACATAATAATATATATCATAAAATATGTGATTTTTATTAACAATTCATCATCAATTTGTTAATAATTCTTTTTTAAAGTCTCACTTCTAGTTCATAAATGCTTCATTCTTCATTCTTGCTTTGGTTCAGATGTACCGGTCCTTATACATTGATCATGGTTAAATCATCCCAACAATTTTAACCATATCATGATTATAATATTTTATCATTATATACACATTTATAACTATACATATGTAGATTTTATGAAAAATAAATTGCATCACATCATAGTGGTGGTACTCCGTACATACACACCAGTGACATTTCCATTTTACAATGGATGAAATGAAAGAAAATTAAATGAAAATTCCCAATTATAGAACTATAATAATATCATATATAAAATATATATTTATTGAAACCATTATTATAATCATTATTTTTAATTGCGGATGATAAACAAAACTCGAGGCTTCATGGAGGTGGCAGTCCACATGTACCCACTAGCGATGTTTTCTTTTCTCATTGGACGGGGGGGAGTTGATAATGGTTGATCCATAAAAATGATAAATAATAAAAAACATTACGATAATTAATTAATTATTTTACAAAAGATACCATATATATAGATGAGTTAAATGGATAAAATTTGAAATTAATTGAGTAAAAGTTATACCTATTCATTGAGAAACCTCATTTTTCTTACAACTTAATCCATTAAATGATGTTATTTTGGAAAGAACATAAGAACTAAAAGTTTAAGGATTATAGGATGTTATTATAGTAGTTTTTGGATGATATATATAGCTCAAAATTTCAAAAAATTGGAGAAGATGAGGTTTAATTTTATAAGGTAGGGAAAGGAAAAACATGGAATTACAAAAAATATTAAATAATATATATACAAAATATAATACTTTAATATGGAACCAAGGAACCAAAAATTAATATATAATATTTTATAGGGTTATATAAACTCAAAAAATCACATTTATATAAATTTTTTATTTATTTTAAGACATATATCCCCGTTAAAAGACTTTAAGCTCATCTATACCTCAATAGGGACAAATTCAATTTTTTAACTTGATAAATTAAATATATATAAAAAACAAGTTGTTATTATAAAAAAATATGGAAATTAGGATTCCAAAATTTCAATCTATTTTATCATATTCAATATATATAGGTGATATAAATTAATATTAATATAAGAACACAAAACATGTGAGTTTTTTTTATGAAAATACCTGATTTAAGTGAATAGAAACATTTTAATTTGATATCAAGTAAAAAAGATGGTTTTCAAAAAAAGGTTATTAAATAAATAAGGAATTTTTTATACTTTTGGATAAATCAAACACTTAATTTCACCCACTAACCAATCCATTGAGTATAAAGATACAAAAATAGTAATTCATTTGAATAAAATATGTCTTCTCTTCAAAAAAGTAAATCTTGGATTCCCAAATTCAGTTATTTTAAAATTTATTATTAAAAACCATAAAAAATATTAAATGTTTTAAAAAAACTCAAATAATAGGGTAAATTATAGTGTTAGAGATATTTTAATGATTTTCCCCATAATTTATCCTTATTTTACCCTTACCTAGGGGACTAACTGTAACACCCCAAACTTCCACAGTACGCTTCTCTTTGAATAATACAATAGCTTGCGATGTACGCAACTTCTGGTTCTGGCACACCATGACAAAAAAACCATTACGAATAGTAATACCCACTTTTTAAAATTTTAATATTTTATTCTTCAAAATGGACTACATTTTTTGATTCATAATATCAAAATTATCTTAGGGTGAATTTTTGGTATTTTTCTGAAAACTATCAATTTGTTATGAATAGTGAAACTTCTGCGATATTGTTTTAAACCGTTTTTTATTTAAATATTTATTACTTTTATTTAATTTTTTTAATGTCAAAATAGATACATAATACATATATTAGTTCAATATAATTAAGTGGATTCATTTTATAAAAATATTAGATGTATAAAATTTATTGAACTTTTTAACGTCTTTTACCCACCTTCTAGGCACAATTACAAATTTGAATAAAATGTAATTTTAACGCTTCTGTGAATTGAATTTCAAAAAACTGATAGACAAGGTTGACATAAAAACGTAAAATGTGGTTCAATAAGATGAAAATATTCATTGGCGATTAGTTACTTTTGAATTATTTTTACCACGGTTAAAAGTAAATAAGGTAATTAAAGGTAAAAATGATATTATAATTACTCTAACACATGTCTTAATTATATAGGATAAGTTTATTTTGACCAATATCAACCTTAGGTATAAAATATGATCCTTTTTTATTCATCTGGATTACATTAGGACATTTATAATTATTTTATTTGAAAAAAACTTAAAAGTGTTAAATTCAAATTTTCATAAGTAAAACATTTTTAATATAGTGTTATACATAAGATAAATTTTACTATAAATATTAATTATAAAAATAAAAATACTTCCTATATAATTGTATTTTATTCATAATTTTTAGACATTAAATAATTAAATTTATTTATGACACAATGATGATTCAGTAATTACCTAATTAATGAAATATTAAAATAAATGACATTATAAATATTAACATAAATGTAAATAGAGACTTTTGATTCATTATAAGAATTTTTTAGGTAACGAATACATTCTATTATTGATTTAATTTATTTTTTCTAAGTAATAAATATTTTTTGACTTTCAAAAAAACCAAATACTAAATAGTGTCAAAATTGACAAAAATGAGTTTTTAAACCAAATACTATATAATTAATTGTTATAATATTTATAAAAATATAAAGTTCAGCCAGAGGATTTATATAAGGCTAGATATTTCAATAATTAACCAGTTGAGGTTCTCATGTCATTTTATAGTAAGTTATTAATCATGTAATACAAACACAGAAGAATAAATTGTAAAAGTTAAACTTTTTAAGTAAGAGTTTAATCAAAAAGATAAGGATTATTTGGTGTCCTAAACTTGTCTAAAACCTATTGATTTATATTATTTCTACTAATAACCACCTTATCCTTGAAATAAATCCATTTTGTGCTTTTAAAAATCTAAAATTATTTTATAATAAAATAATATTTAAAAATTTTCCTAAAGTGACCCTCACCTCTCTTATAAAAGGGTACTTCCCCTTCTCTGAAAAACACACCTCCAAAGCCATTTGGATCGGCCAACCCCAGCTCAAATATCCTCCCAAATACCATAACTTCAACCTAGAAGCCTCATATGGGTCATAAAACCAACTTAAGGATCCCTTTTGATCAAATCAAATGGAAGCACCCGAAGAAGAGGTAATTATTTCTTAACCTATTTCAAAGTTATTTTCTTCTTCCACTTCCTCATTCATTGTTGTTTCTATAAAAAAATAATATCTCCAGTACCATATACATAATGTGATGTTATTATAAATATGGAAAAACAATATTTATTATTCTATCCATCATATGAATGAAAAAGTCACCATACGTGGGTACGTACAACTTACCATCTCCACCTCATGGTGTAGTTCGTTATCCAACACTTCATTTTTTGGATGGGTATAATGACGATTATAATTGATGTAAATAATAAATATAACATGTTAATTATTTTGTATATATGATATAACATCCAATTACATATGATTTTACCATCAATAGAATGATATTGTCGCTTGTTCATATGTACGGATTATCATCTCCACGAACGCGATGACATTCATTCCTCATCGTAACCATTCAAGAATAATTTTCATTTTATGATTAAAAATAAAATTTAAGAACTTAATATATTCATATTATCCAAAACAATCTTGAATTACATAATAAAACATATAAAGTAAAATGAATCAGTTAACACCTAGAACGATGATACTACTGAAATATCATTAACAATGAAATATTAGAAGATTGTATATGATATCATATTTATGTATGTGGTTCCTGTATAATTTAATAACTATTATTTTACTATTATATAATAGGTTAACGTAACCTTGATTAAGGAAAATTACAACGTAAGAGTTAATTTTAGAATCTCTATTTATTTGAGGTGGTTTATACGTAAGTATCTAATGGGACATATTTATCATCCACATCCAGGTTTCTTAAAAATTTATTTCAAAATATTTTTACAATTTCCTAAAATATGGGTTAAATTCATTTATACCCTTGGTTTACTTAATATAAATTGTTTTGAAAGGAATATTTCTGTCATTTTCCAAACATGGTACTTTATGAACTTTTCGACAAATTAAGGTAGGAATGTTTTTTAACTTATATTACGGGTGAAGATATTTTATAAAGTCATAAAACCTTCGATGCTACGCTTACAATCAAAGAGGAATATTTCAAAAATAAATGTTTTATTTTATAATTACATGACTTTTAAATGAATTCAAAATAGAAAGAGATATTTCTCTCAAATAGTTTTTGTTTCATTTATTTCAACATCTTTTGATGGATTTTACACTTGTTTGAAGTTGTTTTATTATGATATAATCTTCCACATTGTATTCGAGTTTTTCTTATATGTTTGACTGTGGATGTATTGTTTTTTATACCATTCATGGTTTACGATTAAATTATTAACATTTCTTATGCTAGTTTTAATTCAAATTTTTATACTATGTTTCATCCTTCATATATGAGGAATGCATTGGACTTAGTAATTGATGGGTGGAGATTTCTATAGCTCCTCGATGAATTGATTGGTCTAATAAGAAAAATTGTGTTGTGGCACAAGGTCTTGAAAATATATTATTTGTAGTCTTTCCATGAGGCCTTGACTATGTGGTTATGATGTCCATCATTATGCATTCCATCATTATGAAATTGGCCATTGATATTACAAGTTATTATTAGACTAGTAGAATATCCATGTGAAAAAGTAAATGGATTTATTTGATTTATCTTTTCCAAATTTTTCATAATATTATGTTTAAAAGGCATGTGTTGTAGTCTTATACATTTCCTTAAATGATTATGCTTATTTATGATAGTTTCTGCTAAATTGATATCCTTATTAAGCATCTGAGCTCACCCCTTTCTTATGTTTTATTTTTATAAAGATGTGAAGAATTATTTTATTACTGACCTATAAGAATGGGATAAGGGATATGAGTGTGTTCGAAGGGTACACAATGTTTTTGTTTTTCCATTTTCGAATGTAATCTAAACCTTTTGTATGTATCTAGTACTTCTAATGATACTTAACTAATTAGTCTTTTGATACTAAATCTCTTGTGATCATTCAAATGTTATGTAAAAATTAAATGACTCTGGGTAACTAGGGTCGGGGTGTTACCGTTGGGATCAGAGGAAGTTTAGTACAAACCTTGGAAACTAGATTTAGAAGAACTATGATTAAAGAATATTACCCTAAGATAGAATTTTGGGATTAGTATAGAAGTACATCCAGAAAAATGTTGTAATATAAATATTATGTGGGTTTTATAAGAAATACATCCCTGTCTGGATACGATATGGTAGAGGCTGCTCTGACAAAGATGTACCTAAGGGTAAAACCCGAGAACACTGCTTTGAGCTAGACTCGAACAGGAACTATTGCATGACAATAGGCCTTTTTTCACTCTTGATTATAACCCTCCTATGGTATATACTTAGGATAATTCAAATTTTATATACAAAACATTATGAAGAATTTATGAGTAATAATGCCCTAAAGAGAACATTTTTTATGATTATGGATTACATGCATAAACTATTCAATTTATGTTAAGTATTTTTCAAGTTTCAAAGTATGCCTTATGATTCATAAACTAATCTAACTAAAAATGAACTTTTTATTAATAAATAACTTTTAAGGAAAAGTGAGAAATCAGTCCCAATCAATCTGGAGGTGAAGCCTCATAGGAGAAGGCAAAGTCATCAAAGCATAACCTCAAGCTATTTGTACTTTCCTCTCTATAAAGTTTCCAGTTCATAAGACATACCTTAGCATGAGGGTCTTTGCCGATAAAAACTTCGAATGAGATGCCATTTTGTCCCCAGTTCGAATATACTCTTCTTTTCTGATTTTCCCATCTTTGAAGACTCTCATCAGGATCATATTCTGTTAATTAATCCAATTATCTTGCTCTCTATTTTCCTCCACTTAAATATGTCTTCCCATCATCTCAGCGTCTTCTTGTGGGATGTTGACATAAAGGAATTATTCCAACATTTCCTCCTCTGAGTAGAGGATATGTTCGTTAGAGTCCTTTTCTGTTTCGGTATAGTTTGCAGTAGCTTTACCACTCACAAGCAGCATGTCATTGATTATTCCCTGAACCACAGCTTGGAACTATTACTACACATCATCCATGGAAGCAGGTGATATTTATTTCTCACAGGGTTTATATTTTTTTTACCTAAAAATGTTTCCATTGGTTCTGGTAAATTCGAGTAATCCTTGCGGCCTCTCCCCTTCTTCTTCTTAAGGATCTTCCCCTCCTCATGGGCCTTAGAACCTACAGAATCCTTCTCTGACTCCACACCCTCTGATGTTCCTCCATCCGGATCATAGTGAATTTCTTGTGTGGTTTCATCATTGTCCAAACACTGAAAATAATTGTTGGTCTGAACCCCATCATGGGCCAATCCCTTTCCTACTGAATGTTTGATGACCGCCTAAGTTCCAGTAATATGAATTAAAATGATTTGGCGTTCTATCTCTAGCCCTTCCATCCAGGCCACCACCTCCTTCCCAGAGAAGCTCCTAACTTCAGTTTGGTTTGGTCATGAAGATGGATCATCATTATACTGTTCCACTAATTTACCAGTATCCTGGACCCTGAAATCCACCATCAGCCTATCAAAAACCCCCAACACAGAGGGATCCTCGATCTGTTTTTCCGCTGGTTTACTGTACATCGCCTTTCTTTCCAAATGACTTTCCTGATTAGCATTCTCTCAATTCTTCATCTGCACTAGAACCTTCCCATGGTGAACAACTCGTCTACGGTTGGTGTTCGAGTGACCCAGTCTATGTCAAGATGAAAATAACTCCACCCAATTGTCAAAAACAACTGGTTTCTTACACCATACGCCCTTGACGACTTCAATCCACATATACTCGACTGGGGGCCTCGAAACATCAACTTCCACACACATGTGTGGGTTGATCGGATGACACATAGAAGCAGTATTCTTATCAACACAGAGAAACCGACCCAATAAATTTCATTAAATACTTAAAATCGCAGGATTTTGTAATGGGAGAGGTAATTGAGAAAGACTTACCCAAACCAGAACTAAAGGGGAATCACTATTCATGTATAGATTGTATCTCCAACGAAACAGATATAAGCAGCAGCCACCGTACTTACTGGGAGCACATGACAGAGCATGAACAAAATCTTCCGACGAAGAACATCTCACCATCAAATGCCTTTTTTCTAACAGACCAACAACCGGTTTTTCTTGATGTCCCCACATTTCGAAGACCAATCTGTCGAAGTCATCCATTGAAGGCCATTTTTTTCTGAATCGTGCCACCAAAGTATGATTCAGAAGTCTCTCCACCTACGAAAACTCCAGAATCTAAAGCGGGATCACGGGATCTCCATCTTGAATACCAGGGACCGTCAGGACTAGGTTAATCTCTGGAAACCTCGGAATCGATTTTGGATTAGTGAAGGGGTTGAAGTCGCGTCTCCGTCCATTACGAGGAATTCGAAGATCCTCCCCCCTCCCACTGACTAGCGGCGGAGGGAGGAACACCGTCATCCCCATTAGGTTTCCTCCATCGCCGCTTGGAGCTCGATCCGGTAAAGTCGATAAGTGTGATTATACAAAGAAATATTCTTATAAACTAATCTATTGTATGTCATTATTAGAAATGGATCCTAGTATAAGGAATGGAAACTATATCAACATACTTAATCTATGTAGGTATTTTCATCCTCCAGATAGTTATATTGAAGTTGGTGATACAATCCGTGCTGAAAAACATATAACAATACTGGGAAAACACACTTAGGTTATGAATAATAAACTTACCCATATGGAGCACCCTGATATACAACACATGGGATCAATGTTAGACCACTTCATGGGGAAAAATCACCCACATTAAATGGAATTAAAAATCCATTTTTAACTGATCAATGGATAAGTACCTTAGAAAAAATATTTCATGCTTTGCAGAGTAGAGAAAAGGAAAAATATTTCATGGCAGTTTATCACCTCATGGAAGATACAGATCAATGGTAGTCATTAATTCAAAACACAAAGAAGGATGAAGAAGTATCAAATATGGAATAATAGGAGTTTAATGATCTTTTCAGAGAAAAATACATTCTTCATGAACATTGACCTGGTATGAAATGGAAATTTATGAGTCTCAGGCTAAATGAGGATGAGAATGTCACAAAGTATGAAGATTACTTCACAAGGTTATCAAGGAATGTTGCAGATTATATATGTATCCCAAGGAGTAATATTGATCGATTCATTGATGATTTAAAACAATTTCTACATTGGGAATTAGTCTCATGATCCATCTCGTTTTATGAAGATATTGTCTTACGTGCTATCATCAAAAAAAATGGATTCTATAAGTCTTAGGATATTAAAGCAAAGAAAGAAAAGAAAAGATTTTTTGACCACTCTGGAAATGGAAATAAGTGGAAGAAGGGAAAATTTGAGTTTCCATCCTGTAGTAAATGTGGGAAAAAATGACTCGGTACTTTCCTAAAGGGAATCGGAGTATGTTACAAGTGTGGTAAAAAAGGCCACCAAGTTCGTGATTTCAAGGAAAAGAAGGAGGTTGTCAATGTTGAATTATACAACTATAGATAAATGGGGCATTATGTCATTGAATTTCCTAAGCACCATGGAAACATACGTCGGAAAAGCCCAAGGGAGAAATTCCAAGCTTATCCGATCACTACTACTGAGGTTGAAGTTTTGAATGACATGGTGGAAAGTAATTTAATGGTTTTGTCAAATTTAAACAATGATTTATTTGATTCTATATTATCACATTGTTTCATATATTCCTAATTTGGTATAAAAATTAGATATTTCCAATTTGATTTAACAATGGACTTGGAAGTCAAAACTCCTAAGGAAAGTATCATTGCAACAATGTTTTTTGAGTCAGTTCCCTTTGGGGTATATAAACGAGCTTTATATGTTTATATCATCATCATACCCATGATTGAATTTGATAGAATTCTCATTATGGATTGTCTTTAGAACCATGATGAAATAAATTATTATAGGAAGAAGATTACAATTTTCGATGATGATAAATATTATGTTATATTTTGAGAAGAAACATCACCATCTGATTCTCATCTAGATCCACCCAAGTAGCTCTACAAAATTCAATTATTGGGGAAAAAGATAGTGAAATAAATATAGGTGAGAAAATGTATTTTCAAATAGAGGATGTACCTATTTTTCAAGAATATGTTGATGTGTTTCCATATAATTTTCAAGGAAATCCTCTAGAATGAGACATTGAATTTTCCATTGATTTATTTTTTGGTTCAAGGCGCATATCGAATACCCCTTATATAATGGCCACTGTGGAATTTTTGAAACTAAAGAAACAACTTGAGGAATTGAGTAATAAAGGATTTTATTTCCCTAGTTTTTCTCTATGGGGGTACCCTGTTCTTTTTGTTAAGAAGAAATATGGATCTATGAGGTTGTGCATTAAATATAGGGAGATCAAATATATAAAAATAAAGAACAAATATCCCCTACCTCTCATTGATGATTTATTCTATCAACTTCATGGAGCTCAATATTTTTCAAACATTGTCCTTCGATATGGATATCATTAGTTTGGTGTGATGAAGGAATACATTCTATAGAAAAAATTTCATACTAGGTATGGGAATTATGAGTTTACAGTAATGCCATTTGGACTGACTAATGCACCCTCTGCCTTCATGGATCTAATTAATAGTGTTTTCAAGGAATATCATGATGACTTTGTAGTTTTATTTATTGATGATATCTTGGTATACTCTAAAATCTAAGAAGGTCATGAAAATCAGTTAAGTCCTATTCTAAAGACTCTTAGAAGAAATGAATTATATGGGATGTTTAGCAACTGTGAATTATGGATTCAAGAAATTTTTTTCTTGGCCATATTTTCTATACGGATGAAATATCTGTTGATCCTTCTAATACAAGATCAATACAAAAATTTCTAGCACTAACGAGTATATCCAAGGTACACAGTTTTATTGGTTTAGAAGGTTATTATCAGCATTTCATACATAATGTTTCCCAATTTACTAACACATTAACCAAGATTACACGTAAAGGGGTTATATTTTTTTTTGGAAAAAGAGTGTGAAGAATGTTCTGAGGAACTGAAGAGAATATTATTCAATTCTTCTCTCAAGTCTCTACAATCGGGGAATGATGGATTTGTTGTTTATAGCAACACATCAAGGAAAGGACTTAGTTTTGTTCTTATTCAAAATGATATAGATATTTTTAATGCATCAAGGCAACTAAATATTCATGAAAAAAACTAACCCACACATTATCTTGACTTAGCAGTGAAAATATTTTCTTTGAAGATATGGAGACACTGTCTCTATGGTGAAAAATGTGAGATATATACTGATCACAAGAGTTTGAAGTATTTTTTCTGATAGAAAGAACTCAATATGAGCTAAAGATGATGGATTTAACTACTAATAGATTATAATTTCACAATACACTACCACTCAGGGAAGGCAAATACGGTGGAAGATTCTATGAGTAGAAAAGAACATGGAGTTTGAACAAGATGAGAGTTGAAAGGGATCCTATGATCATGGATTTTGTAATGAAGGATATGGGAATAATCATGTAAGGTGAAACATCAATACTTTTCCAAATGGTTTCCAAACCATCTTTACTATAAAGGATAAAATGTTCGCAGACTGATGATGATGAGTTTCAAAAGAAAATTAAATATGTGAATGAAGGGAGATTGATTGAATTCATATATAAAGATGGATTTTTGAAATTTTGGAAGAGGCTTTGTGTTACAATCATACATAATATAAAAATGCAATTGTTAGATGATGCTCATAGCTCCAATTTCACTACACACCCTCGTAGCACTAAGATGTATAAAGATTTGAAGGAATATTTTTGGTGGGGCAGTATCAAGAGTGAGATTTTTGATTATGTGTTAAGATGTATGATTTTTCAACCGGTGAAGGCTAGAAGACAACATCCTAGACTAGTCATGCAACCTCTTCCCATACCTAACAGAAAATGTTATTATATTATGATGTAAATCGTTAAGGGGCTACAAAAGAATCCAAGAAGGAATGATGTAATATGGGTAATTGTTGATCATATTACCAAGTCATCAAATTTTCTTGCTATAAGAGAAGATTTAACACTTGGAAGTTTAGAAAGATTATATATTATTGATGTTTTAATACTTCATAGAGTACTCCTATAAATTTTTTCGGATCGTGATACCCGTTTTAAATCAAGATTATGGAAAGTTCTTCAGAAATCCGTGGATACTGAACTTAATTTGAGCACTAGATACCACCCTCAAAATGTTGGAAAATCATAACGGACAATTCAAACCATATAAAACATGTTAAGATCATTATCACTTTACTTTCAATGTATTTGGGATCAATATTTACCTCTGTTAGAATTTTCCTAAAAAAATTGCTTCCATTCAAGTATTCAGATGGCCCCATATGAAGCATTATATGGAAATAGATGTCGCAAACCAACTTGTTGGGATGATGTTGGTGAAAGAAATCTTATAGGCCCATAACTTGTAGAGGAAAAAATGGAAAAGGTAAATATTATCAAAACCCACTTCAAAGAAACTCAAAGTAGGAAAAATAGATATGTTGAAAACCGAAGGAAGGATTTGGAATTTCAAGTAGGATATCATGTTTTCTTGAAGGTATATCCTTTGAATGGTATTATACAATTTGGAAAGAAGGATAAATTAAGTCCCAGGTAAATTAGTCCTTTCTAAATTCAAGAACAAATTGGAGATGTAGCTTACCATTTGGAAATACCTCCATGTCTCTCCAAAGTCCATGATGTGTTCCACGTATCACGGTTGAGAAAATACATGCCTGACCCAACACATATTCTCAACTTTGAATAAATAGAACTGAAACATGATCTGTATTATTGTGAAGAGCCTATAAAGATTCTTGATACCAGTGAACAAGTGTTGATAAACTGGATGACTCGTCTGGTTGAAGTTCTATGGAGAAACTATAAGATGGAAGAGGCAATGTGGGATCCTAAGGAATTTATGATGAAGAACCACCTAAATATTTTTATGCTGTAATATTCAAAAAAAATTTGAGGATGAAATTATTTGAAAGAGGGAATAATGTAACACCCCAAACAGCCATGGTATGCTTCTATTTGAATAATACAATAGCTGTCATTATACGCAACTTTGAGTTCTAGGGTACCTCGACCAATGAAACTAGCCATTTTGAATAGTAATACCCACTTTTTAAAATTTTATAAATTTTATTTTTCAAAATGGACTTCATTTTTGGATTCAGAATATTTAAATTATCTTTGGAAGATTTTTTGGTATTGTTTTCTGAAAAACGTCAATTTTTGATGAATAGTAAATAAACTCCGCGTTATTGTTTAAAACTGAATTTTTTAAGATAATAATTATTATTATTTAAATTTATTTTAATGTCAAAATACATGTATAATACCTATATTATTTCAATTTAATTAATTAGAGTTATTTTATCACAATATTAGATATATAAAATTTTATTGAACTTTTTAGTATATTTTACCTACCTTCTAGGAACATTTGTAAATTTGTATAAATAATAATTTTACCACTTCTATGAATTGAATTTAAAATATCTGAGAGACACTATTGATATCATAATGTAAAATGTGGTTCTATAAGAAGAAAATAATTTTGGGTGAATAATAGCTTTTGATTTTTTTACCACGGTTAAAAGTAAATAGGGAAATTAAAGGTAAAATGATAGTATAATTTCCCTAACACATGTATTAATTCTATTAGATAAGTTTATATTAACCAAAATCAACCTTAGGAATAAAATATGATCCTTTTTCACTTGTATTAGAATAGGACATTTTTTTATTATTTTATTTAATGAAGAGTTAAAAGTGTTCAATTCAAATTTTCATAACTAAAACCTTTTTAATATAGAGTTATACATAATATAAATTTAACTACAAATATTAATTAGAAAGAAAAATATATTTAATTCATAATGGTATTTTATTTATATTTTTGTGACAATAAATATATATTTATTTATGACACAATGATGATGCAATAATTACCTTATTAATGAATGATTTAAATAATTGATATTATAAATATTAAAATAAATTTAAATTGATACTTTTATTGAATTCCACGAATTTTCTAGAAAAATATGACATGCTAGGAATGATTTAAATTTTTTGAAGTAATCATTTTTGTTGAATTTCACAAAAACCAAATAGTAAATAGTGTCAAAATTGACATAAATGGGTTTAAAAAAAATACTATATTACTAATTGATAAAATATTCCATAAAATCTAATGTTGATCCAAAGGACTTATATAAGGTTATATATGTAAATAACTAACCATTTTTGGGGTCTATTGGCATTTTATATTATGTTAATTAACCGTGTAATATAAAAATACAAGTATATATTGTAAAGGATGAACTATTTAACTGAGAGTTCAATATAAAATGTAAGGTAAATATGGTGAATTAGACTTGTCTAAAACATATTGGTTTAGAGGATTTAGACCCATGAACAACTTATCCTCTAAATAAATCCATTTTGAGAAATTATAAACAGATAATTATTTTATAATAAAATAATTTTTCAAGCTTTTTTTAAAGTGACGCTCACCTCTCTTATAATAGGGTACTTCCCCTTCTCTCCAAATCACACCTCCAATTCCATTTGGATCAGCCAAACCCTACTCAAATATCCTCCCAACTACCCTAACATTAATCAAGATACCTTAATTTAATCATAATTTAAACCTATGAATCCATTTTGATCAAATCAAGAGGAAGAACCTGAAAAACAGGTAATTATTTCATCAACTCATCCAAAGTTCTTTTCTTCTTCCACTTCCTCTTTCATTATTGTTTCCGTACCAAAATAATAAATCTAGTTCCTTAAAAATATAGTGATGTTATTATAAATATGGTACAAACATATTCATTATTCTATCTATCCTATGAATGAAAAAGTCACCATACGCACGTACATGCGGCTTATCATCTCCACATCGTGGTGTAGTGTGTTATTCAATGCTTCTTCATTTGGATAGGTATAATAATGATTATAATTGATGTAAATAATAAATATAAAATATTAATTATTCTGTAAATATGATATACCATCTTATTTCATATGATTTTACCATCAATAGAATGATATTTTCGCTCTTGCGTACATACGAATTATCATCTTGATGAATGCGATGAGATTCATTTCCCATCATAATAATTCAAGAATAAGTTTTATTTTATGAATAAAAATAATTTTTAAGAACTTAATATCATTTTGGATATTAATCAAATACATCTTATCCATAAAAAACATGACTTACATAAAAAAAATAAAGGAAAAAAAATAAGTTAAAACCCGAAACAATGATACTACTGAAATATCATTAACAAAGCAATATTATAAGATCATATATGATATCATATTTATGTATGTGGTTCCTATATAATTTAATAATAATTATTTAACTATTATACACGAGTAACATAACCTCGACTAAGGAAAAGTACATGGTAAGGGTTAATTTTACAATCACATTGTTTATTCGAGGTTGTTTATATGTATGTATCTAATTGGGATTTTTTATCATCCACATCCAAGTTTATTGAAAATGTATTTCAAAACATTTTTACTATTTCCTAAAATATGGGTTAAATTCATTTATACCCTTGTTTTACTTTAAATAAAAGGTTTTTAAAGGAATCTTTCTGTAATTTTCCAAACAAGGTACTATATAACCTTTTCAAAAAATTAAAGTAATAATGTTTTTTAACTTATACGGTAGGTGAGGCTATTTTTCACCATTATAACACTTTAGAAGATTCTCTTACAATCATATAAAAATATTTCCAAAATTAATGTTTTATTTTATAATTATGTGGCTTTTACATGATTTCAAAATAGAAAAATATATTTCTATCAAATAGGTTTGGTTCATTTATGTCAATAGCCTTTGATAGATTTTACACTTGTTTGAAGTTGATTTATTATGATACAATCTTCCATATTGCATTGATAGTTTTGTGATATGTTTGAATGTGGATGTGTTGTTTTTATACTATTCATGTTTTATGGCTAAAGTACTAACATTTTGTATGCTTGTTTTAATATGAATGTTAATGTTATGTTTCATCCTTTTTATATGAGGGATGCATTGGACTTAGTATGTGATTGGTGTATCCCGCTATAGCTCCTCCATATATCGGTAGATCTCAATAGACAAACTAGTGTCTTGGAACAAGGCTTTGAAAAAATTTTATTTTATTCTTGGAACGAGGCATTGACTATATGGTTATGATGATGGAATTAAGTATTCTATCATTATGTAATTGGATATTGACATTACATGTGATTATTACACTAGAAGAATATCCATGTTAATAAGAAAATGTCATTATATGATTTATCTTTTCTATATTATGCAGAAGTTAATGTATAAAAGTCTTGGTATTTAGTCTTATACATTGCCTTTAATGTTTGTGCTTATTTATGATAGTTTCCACTATATTGATATCCTTAACGATCATCTGATCCCACCCCTTTCTTCTGTTTTATTGTTCTCATGATACGAAGAAGTATATGATGAATGACCTGTAGGAATAGGCTAAGGGATACGAGTGTGTTCAGAGAAGACAAAATGTTGTTGTTTTTTCAGTTTTAGAATGTAATTTAATACTTATTTATGCATCTAGTACTAACAAGGATACTAAACTAATTGGTGTTTCGAGACTTGATCTCTTGTGATCATGCCAATGTTAGGTAATAATTCATTTATTCTGGGTAACTAGGGTCGGGGCATTACACAAATATTTACCACAATTACTAATCATAATGGACAAAAAAAGGAACTGTTTACCAAATTTTAACCTCATGATTTAAAATATGAAATATATTTTTTAAAATTTTTATATGTTTTATAAATAAATTTTAATATTAATGTGTAAAACATATTGAAAAACACTTTTAAGAAAAATATGTTTTTATGCATAAAAATAAAATTATACCAAAATCAAGTATAATATTGACTCTTTTGAAATTGATTTTATTATATATAATTAAATAAGTCTTGTGTTACATTATGTTAAAATTGAAAACATAAGGTAACTATTATGTAACTTGATTTAAAATAATATATGACATTTTTATAAAAGAAAGGTTTTTTTAATATTCACTAAAAAATAAATCTTTTATAGAAAATTTCCAAAAAATTTCCAAAAAATAATATTGAAATTATAATTTGAAAACCTATATTAATTCACTTAAATTAAATTTCAAAAAATATTTTAAAATAATTTTATTTTATCATAAAAAATACAACAAAAAGAATTTTTGAAGAAAATATTTTTTTGAAGAATACGATGGCTATACTAAAAATTGAGTACTACATTATTATTAATTAACAAATAAATTATAATTATATAAAATCATTATAAGTTTTTTTAATAATGGGGTTATTCTTATACATTCTTCTAATTTACCTGCTAATTTATAATGGTCACATTATCATAATAATGTTTTTATATTTTATCATAGTTCGCAAAAGAATCTTGATGATGCATGTGAAGAATTATATCAAGATTATTATTCTTTTAAACTAAATTTTTGGGTTGTTTCACTATGGGTGATGAGTTGGATCAAAAAACAATTGTGATACATAAGAGTTTCTACTCAAGCCAACTAAAATTTATGTTATCACAACAAAATGGAAATTCTACAAAAATATAGATGAGAAATGGGAGATGATGAAAAAAAGGGATGTACTAGTGAGTGAAGGGTGTTAATAGATAGAAGTTATTTTTTTATAACACACTAAAAATTAATTCTAAGCTTGATACCATATTAATTTTCCTTTTTATGACCACACAATGACGATATAAGATCATCCAAATAAATGTCCAACTAACCTTCCTCAATGGATTGTTGGAAGAGGACATGCATATTGAGAAACACAAAGGATTATTTCTTAGGGAATATAAATAATAAGTCTAATAGTGAAAAAATGATCTATATGGATTAGAAAATCTCCAAGATCATGGTCTTCCAAGTTAGCCACTTTCTTGAAGTTGATAAAATCCACGAATGAAATAATGTATTTCATCCTATATATCATATATGATAAATCGATATTCTTTGTAAAGACCCGGAAATTTCAAGGAAATTTTTTTCATAATTTTCTTTGGAATTTTACAAGAACGCAGTTTCTGACGGTGCCTGATTCCGAGGCCCGGTGTGCCTTGAATTAATTTCCGAAGTTTGGCTCGGGTACGTTAAGTGAACGAGCGAGCGGGTTTTTCTATCTTTTGAAACGGTTCTCGGAATTGAAATCCGATGGCACCGATGAACTCGCAATGACGGTAATCGCTTAAGGGAACCATTACCGTAGTTGCGTTTGTGCGAGAGAAGAAGTTAATTAATGGGGTTTAATTAAAAAAAAGTAAATAAAACTGTTAAGTTAATTTTATTTCTTCTTCAAGGTGGTTAGTTTCTCCCATGGGAAGTTGGTGGTGGGGCCCACATCCACCCAACTTCCCATGTGTGGATAATTAAAAAGGGTGGGTCCCACATGAACCCCCCACCGTTTCAAATTTTCCCTAACTCCCTAACCCCTCTTAACCCCTTACATTCATGACACCCCATTAACTCACCTTCATTAATATTTGAAAACTTGTTGTATTTAATTTGGTGAGTTACATGTAAGTTTTTGAAATTCAAACAATTGAATTTCAAATGCTTTGTTGTGTTAATAAAATAGTTTAGAACTTATTTTATTAGGGGTTGGGGTTGGGTTGTTCGATAGCTTTTTGGAGAAAAATCTAAGGAACACCTTCTTCAACATCGACGAAGAACGCGAAGAACACCATTCTTCAACGAAGAACTTCTCCGCCTAAGAACACGGTTCTTCCGCGACGCCGTATCGGCGACGCGACGTTCTTCTTCCACGTCGTCTCTTCCGCGACGGTTTTCCACAACGGAATCGCCGTCAACGACTTCGAATCCCGCAGCGCGACGTCGACATTATCCTGCGACGCCCGACCTCCGCGACGCTTGTCTTCCGCGGGTCGTTGACGAACACCATTCCTGAACCGAGGTAGGGGATTATTGTTAATTTATTTATTTTCTGTTCATGATTTGAGTTTATCGATCATCGTGGATTTTTCGACTAGATGTTATCATTTAACGAGAGGGGGGTCGGACCGCACAAACACGGCCGAACCCCCCTCCTATGTTCATGTTTGATTCTTGTGGATGGAGCGGAATGATGTGGTGTCGTCCCACCACGCGATAATCACATGGCAAGTATTACGCGATGCCGTCGCGCCACGCCGTGAAAAGAACGAACAAGGACGCGACGCCGTCGCACCGCGCCGAAGAACCAAGAAGACGGCGCATTCCATTTTTGACGTGCGGATTGACGGGCGACGACGAAGTAGGCCGTTTGGGCGTTTGAATCCCTTCGAAGTGAAGGTGGGGTCCCGGGGGGACCATAGGCGAACACGATAGAAGGAATGGACCACCGACGGAAAGGGAGGCGGCCGGCGAACCGCCGGCCTCAATTAGCGGCGAAGGGCGGGGGATCCGCGCACCCCACCCACGATTCGGCTCGACCATACTTGCCGAGCCGCAGCTGGAAGGTCGGGCCGGGCCGGGTCGCCCCGGGCCCAGACCCCCATTTTCAGGCAACTTTCGGTCAAATGCCCATAACATGAGCTACGTACCTCCAAACGACTCACCGTCAGCGGAAACGCGATCCTTGGATCGAGATGGGCGTTTCGATATATCGCACTCAAGGTTTTTGAGAACTTTGGGTTTGGCCGGGTTGGTTCGTACACGAAACCAACCGGGCCCTCGGAGCGGAAACGCTCGTAACTTGAGTTCCGGATGACCGAATGACGTGTCGTTGACTTTGTTGATTTCCTCTAAGTGAGACAGATCTTTTAGCTTACTCCGCTCGAGGTTTGGATGCCATCGGAGTGCGGTCGGGTTGGTTCGCTCACGAAACCAACCGGGCCCCTGGAACAAAAAAGCCAATAACTCACAGACCGGGCGTCCGATTGACGCACCATCTGTCTCGTTGTTTTCCTCTTGTTGAGACGGAACTTTTGGCATACTTCTCCCGTGTTTTGGATGCAGTTGAGATACGGCTGGGTTGGATTGTACCCGAAATCCAATCGGGCCCCTGGAACGGAAAAGCTGATATATTTCTGACCGGACGTCTGTTTGACGAACCGTCAGCGGTATTGTTGATCACATTGAGAAACGGTCCCTATGAGTATACCCTATGCGTGTTCGGGGTATAATTGAGTTACGGCCGGACTGGTTCGCACACAAAACCAACCGGGCCCCGGGGACGAAAAGGCTAATAACTCGTAGACCGGGCGTCCGATTGACGCGCCGATTGTTGCGTTGAGACTCCAATGACAAGGCGGTCCTTTGAGATACTTCTTCATGGGACTTTGAGATATTTGGAGTCTCTACTTGTAGCTCGTGGAGAGTACCCTCACAGAGACGAGCGTACGGAGTACGGAGACCGTGTAGCCTGCAGAGACCTGAAGACTTCTTGTCCGATTCGATTCGGAGTGACTAACATAGCCTAGTGGGGAGCACTACTTTGTGAGGTGGCAGACCCACATCGGAGGAGCACTACTATGTGAGGTGGCAGACCCGCGGTACTCGACAGGAGGAGTACCTCTGTAGGCTATGAGAGGGGAGCACTACTGTGTTTGGGTGGCAGACCCTGGCAGGAATCACTACTGTGTGAGGTGGCAGGCCCGTGGTACACGATAGGAGGAGTACCTCAGCAGTCTTAGGTTAGTGAGAAGTACCTCGAAGTCGTGACAGGACCACTTTGCACTCCAGAGACGGAGTTTTTCAGTAGTTACGGTTTCGATAATGAAAATCCTGGTTTGAGCTGAGACTTTTGGCCTTTGTGTTTACCTCATGATTGAGATGGGTCACTTGATAACTTAGGTATATGTATGGGCATATACCTGGGTAGTGGTTATCCGTTGATTTCACAATCCTTGTGTTTCCTCATGATTGAGATGGGTTACTTGATAACTTAGGTATATGTATGGACATATATCTAAGTAGAGGTTATCTCTTGAGATCTTCTTGTGGTTATCCTTGTTGGTTTAGTGAGACCTTGAGGGTCTCAGGGTCCCTACTAAGTATCGTTATACTCACCCTTGCACGGGCTATGCCTGCACCTCATTGTGTTGGTTGCAGACGACGGGCAGTGCTGACGAGGTCGAGTGTTTGAGGACTAGTCGGTACCCGGAGGTGGACTACACGACGAGTCAGTACCCGGAGGTGGACTACACGACGTGACGACTCACAGAGGAGGTTGACGGACAAGAGCGTGGAGGAGGCTATCTGTACCTACCCTTCAGGTAGGATCCATGGTGGACGACCAAGAGCTGCTCTATCTGTACCTACCCTTCAGGTAGGATCAGAGGAGGACGACCCAGGAGCTGCTTCCTTCTTCTAGCTATTTGTCTTTTTTCTGTTGTACCTTGTTCAGTTGTAGTCGTACTTTCTTTTGGGTTTGTATTCTGGCCCATTTACTTTTCATCTTTTCTTTTGTACTTAGTGTTTTGCTTCTACTTGTACTCTGTGTTTCTTGTTTTCTTTTGTAAAGGCAATGCATTCCTAGTTATCGGGATTTTACACCTTTGGTGCTAGTCGCCAGCCTCTGGCCTATGGAAGGAGGGCTTGGGGTAGTCACGGCACGGGTCCCGAGGAAGGGTCGTGACAAATTGGTATCAGAGGAGTTCGGTTCTACCGCAGAACTTATAACTCTGATGTTTCTTTATGTGAAGCAATAGTGTTAAGAGTATCGAGTGTGGTTTTCAGTTCAGGGAGTCCAGTGTTGGTGCGGGCGGTCGACGTATCCATACACCAGGACCCTGAAAACTGATTTCCGACTTTGTGCACGAAAAAACTGATTGCGTGTGTGTTTTCCAGAAGTTTTATTTAAATTTCAGCTCAAACCAGGTCAGCTCACCAGGTATAATCGTTTGACCGTGTCAAGATGTTTCTTTCAGGATGCCTCCCCGTGGACGACCAGCTAGAGCTCCGAGAGTGGTACGTACTGACAGCCCCGCCGAGCGACGAGGCCTCAATACAGGGCCCTATCCAAGATGAGGCACCAGCGGTACTACTAACTGTTGGGCCACCGATGCCACCAGCCCCAGCAGCAGAGGATGTACGTCGCTTGAGCGCACTTCATGAGTTCCAGCGCCAGAGGCCACCCATGTTTCAGGGAGGGACGGACCCGCAGGCGGCTGAGGATTGGCTGGAGGCTGTGGTGAGAGTCTTTAGGCTAGTGGGGACGCCGACAGATTTCATGGTGATTCTTGATGCCCGCCTTCTTCCAGCAGCAGCAGGCAGATGGTGGAGCCTGATGCTTCAGATGCATGACGAGGCGACACTTCTACGGGCAGACTTCGAGAGCCTGTTCCGGGCAGAGTTTGTACCAGCCACCCTTCGAGCGGTGTGTATACAGGAGCTACTTCAGCTGTGGCAGGGCAACATGCCAGTGGCGCAGTACGCAGTAGAAGCGTGGAGGCCCACCCCGACCGCATGGGACAGGAGGACATGGGAGAGCTCAGCTTTAGGCAGCTGAGGTCTATGGTCATGGAGCTCCGGAAGCAGATGGACAGGAGCGGGACTAGATTCCGACATGGAGGCTATTGATCCTGTAGCTTCTGGTTTTGTTGATGTTTTTCTGTAGTTGCTTTGTGTCTTGTACTATGAGCTGTAATAATAAAAAGACACTTATCTTTGTTTTCTTTCCTGTCATTTTGTTTGGTTGATACTGAGTGGTCCCGGTTAAGACTGTTGACTTGACCCTCACTTTAGAGTTTTCTACTGATGGAGACCCAGTGACCACACAATGATGCCGCCAGTGTGACTCGACCCTCGGAGGCGAGAGTGACAGTTGGATCTCTTGGTAGTTACGTCGAGGCCTTACGACGTCATCCATGGCATGAATGCATCATTCATGTCAGGATTGACTGTATTAGGCAATGAATGTGGTTCATCCAGGGGATGAGCCCAGATTTCTCTTATCGGCAAAGAAGAAATCATAGCAGCTCTTGTGAGACAAGAGAAGGTCCAAGTCATCCAAGAGAGGATGAGGATGGCAAAGGGCCAACATAAGCCTTATGCTGACAGGACTTGGAGGCCTCTAGAGTTCGAGGATGACCACCATGTCCTTATACAAGTCTCACCTTGATGAGGTTTACGGAGATGTGGCCAGGGATGCAAGTTATCTCGGAGGTTCAATGGACCTTTCTAGGACCTCAGCTGGGTAGGCGAGGTGGTTTACTGCTTGACCCATCCACTTCAGTTGCACTAGGTGCATGACGTTTTCCATGTATCTCAACTGAGGAGATACGTGCTCGACCCTCTGTAAATCATCGACCATGAGGAGCTGGACGATGGCGATGGGGTGTATTTCACGGAGGTTCCAGTGGGGATCGAGGATCGACAGGAGTGGATCCTATGAGAACGATTGATTCCTCGGGTGAGCTTTCTTTGGCAGTACGGGAACCTCCAGGTAAGCACATGGGAGCGGAAGGCTCAGATGCGTGCTCTGTACCGCTTTTGTGACCCTAGTTGTGTTGATGCTTTACGGGGATGTAAATCCCTGAGGTGGGAGTAATGTAAAGACTCGGAAATTTCAAGGAAATTTTTTTCTTAATTTTCTTTGGAATTTTACAAGAACGCAGTTTCTGACAGCGCCTGATTCCGAGGCCCGGTGTGCCCGGAATTAATTTCCGAAGTTTGGCTCGGGTACGTTCAGTGAACGAGCGAGCAGGTTTTTCTATCTTTTGAACTGGTGCATGGAATTGAAATCCAATGGCACCGATGAACTCACAACGCCGGTAATCGCTTAAGGTAACCTTTACCGTAGTTGCGTTTGTGCGGGAGAAGAAGTTAATTAATGGGGTTTAATTAAAAAAAGGTAAATAAAATTGTTAAGTCAATTTTATTTCTTTTTCAAGGTGGTTAGTTTCTCCCATGGGATGTTGGTGGGGGGGCCCACATCCACCCAACTTCCCATGTTTGGATAATTAAAAAGGGTGGGGCCCACAATAACCCCACACCTTTTCAAATTTTCCCTAACTCCCTAACCCCTCTTAACCCCTCACATTCCTAACACCCCATTAACTCACCTTCTTTAATATTTGACAACTTGTTGTATTTAATTTGGTGAGTTACATGTAAGTTTTTGAAATTCAAACAATTTAATTTCAAATGCTTTGTTGTGTTAATAAAATAGTTTAGAACTTATTTTATTAGGGGTTGGTGTTGGGTTGTTTGAGAGATTTTTGGAGAAAAAGCTAAGGAACACCTTCTTCCACATCGACGAAGAACGTGAAGAACACCATTCTTCAACGAAGAACTTCACCGCCAAAGAACACGGTTCTTCCACGATGCCGTATCCATGACACGACGTTCTTCTTCCACTTCGTCTCTTCCTCGATGGTTTTACACGACGTAATCGCCGTCAACGACTTCGAATCCCGCTTCGCGATGTCGACGTTCTCCCGCGACGCCCGACCTCCGTGATGCTTGTCTTCCGCAGGTCGTTGACAAACACCATTCCTGAACCGAGGTAGGGGATTATTGTTAATATATTTATTTTCCGTTCATGATTATAGTTTATCGATCATCGTGGATTTTTCGACTAGATGTTATCATTTAACGAGAGGGGGGCCGGACCGCACAAACACGGCCGAACCCCCCTCCTATGTTCATGTTTGATTCTTGTGGATGGAGCGGAATGACGTGGTGCCGTCGCACCATGCGAGAATCACACGGCAAGTATTACGCGACGCCGTCGCGCCGCGGTGTGAAAAGAAAGAACAAGTACGCGACACCGTCGCGCCACGCCGAAGAACCACGAAGACGGCGCGTTCCATTTTTGACCTACGGATTGACGGGCGATGATGAAGCTGGCCGTTTGGGCGTTTGAATCCCTTCGCAGTGAAGGTGGGGTCCCGGGGGGGACCATAGGCAAAGACGGCAGAAGCAACGGACCACCAGAGCGCGCCCGGTGGTCCGCGGAAGGCGGCGGCGGCGCGCCGCCGGAAAGGGAGGTGTCCGGCGAACCGCTGGCCTCAATTAGCGGCAAAGGGCGGGGGATCCGCGCACCCCGCCCACGATTCGGCTCGGCCACGCTGGCCGAGCCGTGGCCGACCGGTCGGGCCGCCCCAGCTCGGTCTGAGGCCGGGCCCATCCGGGTCGGACCCGGGACGGGTTGACCCTGTTCGGCCGACCCAGGGGGGTCGGGCCGGGTCGCCCCGGGCCCAGACCCCCATTTTCAGGCCAATTTCGGTCAAATGCCCGTAACTTGAGCTACGGACCACCAAAAGGCTCGCCGTCAGCGGAAACGCGATCCTTGGATTGAGACGGTCGTTTCAGTATATCGCAGTCAAGGTTTCGGAGAACTTTGGGTTCGGCCGGGTTGGTTCGTACACGAAACCAACCGGGCCCTCGGAGTGGAAACAGTCGTAACTTGAGTTCCGGACGTCCGAATGACGTGACGTTGACTTTGTTGATTTCCTCTAAGTGAGACGGATCTTTTGGATTACTCCGCTTGAGGTTTGGATACCGTCGGAGTGTGGTCGGGTTGGTTCGCTCACGAAACCAACCGGGGCCCCTAGAACGAAAAATCCAATAACTCACAGACCGGGCGTCCGATTGACGCACCGTCTGTCTCGTTGTTTTCCTCTTGTTGAGAAGGAAATTTTGGCGTACTTCACCCGAGTTTTGGATGCAGTTGAGATATGGCCGGGTTGGATTGTACCTGAAATCCAACCGGGCCCCTAGAACGGAAAAGCTGATATCTTTCTGACCGGACGTCCGTTTGACGAACCGTCAGCGGTGTTGTTGATCACGTTGAGAAATGGTCCCTATGAGTATACACTATGAGTGTTTGGGGTATAATTGAGTTACGAACGGACTGGTTCTCACACGAAACCATCCGGGCCCAAGGACGAAAAGGCTAATAACTCGCAGACCGGGCGTCCGATTGACGCGCCGACTGTTGCGTTGAGACTCCAATGACGAGGCTGTCCTTTGAGATACTTCTTCATGGGACTTTGAGATACTTGGAGTATCGACGTGTAGCTCGTGGAGCGGAGCCTCCCAGAGACGAGCGTACGGAGTACGGAGACCGTGTAGCCGGAAGAGACCCGAAGACTGCTTGTCCGATTCGATTTGGAGTGACTTACGTAGCCTAGTTGGGAGCACTACTTTGTGAGGTGGCAGACCCACAGCGGAGGAGAACTACTATGTGAGGTGGAAGACCCACGGTACTCGACAGGAGGATTACCTATGTAGGCTATGAGAGGGGAGCACTACTGTGTTTGGGTGGCAGACCCCGGCGGGAAGCACTACTGTGTGAGGTGGCAGTCCCCCGGTACTCGACAGGAGGAGTACCTCAGCAGTATTAGGTTAGTGAGCAGTACCTTGAAGTCATGACAGGACCACTATACACTCCAGTGACGAATCTTTTCAGCAGTTACGGTTTCGATAAAGAAAATCCATGTTTGAGTTGAGACTTTTGACCTTTGTGTTTACCTCATGATTGAGATGGGTCACTGGATAACTTAGGTATATGTATGAGCATATACCTGGGTAGTGGTTAACTGTTGATTTCACAATCCTTGTGTTTCGTCACGATTGAGATGGGTTACATGATAACTTAGGTATATGTATGGGCATATATCTAAGTAGAGGTTATCTGTTGAGATCTTCTTGTGGTTATCCTTGTTGGTTTAGTGAGACCTTGAGGGTCTCAGGGTCCCTACTGAGTATCGTTATACTAACCCCTTCACGGGCTATGCCCGCACCTCGTTGTGTTGGTTGTAGACGACGGGCAGTGCTGACGGAGGCCGAGTGTTTGAGGACTGGTCGGTACCCGGAGGTGGACTACACGACGAGTCAGTACCCGGAGGTGGACTACATGATGTGACGACTCACAGAGGAGGTTGACGGACGACAGCGTGGAGGAGGCTATCTGTACATACCCTTCAGGTAGGATCCGTGGTGGACGGCCAGGAGCTGCGCTATCTGTACCTACCCTTCAGGTAGGATCTGAGGAGGACGACCCAGGAGTTGCTTCCTTCTTCCAGTTATTTGTCTTTTTGCTGTTGTACCTTGTTCAGTTGTAGTCGTACTTTCTTTTGGGTTTGTATTCTGGCCCATTTACTTTTCATCTTTTCTTTTGTACTTAGTGTTTTTCTTCCGCTTGTACTCTATGGTGCTTGTTTTCTTTTGTAAAGGCAATGCCTTCCCAGTTATTGGGATTTTACACCTTTTGTGCTAGTCGCCATCCCCTGGCCTATGGAAGGAGGGCTTGGGGTAGTCACGGCACGGGCCCCGAGGACGGGTCATGAAAAATTGGTATCATAGGAGTTCGATTCTACCGCAGAACTTATAAATCTGATGTTTCTTTCTGTGAAGCAATAGTGTTAAGAGTACCGAGTGTGGTTTTCAGTTCAGGGAGTCCAGTGTTGGTGCGGGCGGCTGACGTATCCATACACCAGGACCCTGACAACCTATTTCCGACTTTGTGCAGGAAAACACTGATTGTGTGTGTGTTTTCCAGAAGTTTCATTTAAATGTCAGCTCAAACCAGGTCAGCTCACCAGGTATAATCGTTTAACCATGTCACATTGTTTCTTTCAGGATGCCTTCCCGTGGCCGACCAGCTAGAGCCCCGAGAGTGGTACGTACTGACATCCCGCCGAGCGACGAGGCCTCAGTATAGGGCCCTATCCCAGTTGAGGCACCAGCGGAGGCACCAACGGTACTACTAACCGTTGGGCCACCGATGCCACCATCCCCAGCAGCAGAAGATGCACGTCGCTTGAGCACACTGCATGAGTTCCAGCGCCAGAGGCCACCCAGGTTTCAGGGAGGGACGGACCCGCAGGCGGCTGAGGATTGGCTGGAGGCTGTGGTGAGAGTCTTTAGGCTAGTGGGGACGCCGACAGATTTCATGGTGATCCTTGCTGCCAGCATTCTTCAGGCAGCAGCAGGCAGATGATGGAGCCTGATGCTTTAGAAGCATGACGAGGCGACACTTCTATGGGCAGACTTCGAGAGCCTGTTTCGGGCAGAGTTTGTACCAGCCACCCTTCGAGCGGTGCATATATAGGAGCTACTTCAGCTGCGGCAGGGCAGCATGTCAGTGGCATAGTACGCAGTAGAAGCATGGAGACCCACCCCGACCTCAGGGGACAGGAGGACATGGGAGAGCTCAGCTTCAGGAAGCTGAGGTCTATGGTCATGGAGCTCCGGAAGCAGATGGACAGGAGCGGGGCTAGCTTCCGAACTAGAGGCTATTGATCCTGTAGCTTCTGGTTTTGTTGATGTTTGTCTGTAGTTTCTTTGTGTCTTGTACTATGAGTGGCAATAATAAAAAGACACTTATCTTTGTTTGCTTTCCCGTCCTTTTGTTTGGTTGATACTGAGTGGTCCCGGTTAAGACTGTTGACTTGACCCTCACTTTTGAGTTTTCTACCGAAGGAGACCTAGTGACCACACACTGATGCCGACAGTGTGACTCGACCCTTGGAGGCTAGAGTGATAGTTGGATCTCTTGGTAGTTACGTCGAGGCCTTACGACGTCATCCATGGCATGAATGCATCATTCATGTCAGGATTGACTATACTAGGCAACGAATGTGGTTCATCCAGGGGATGAGACCAGATTTCTCTTATCGGCAAAGAAGAAATCATAGCAGCTATTGTGAGACTAGAGAAGGTCCAAGTCATCCAAGAGCGGATGAGGACGGAAAAAGTCCGACAGAAGCCTTATGCTGACAGGACTTGGAGGCCTCTAGAGTTCGAGGATTACCATCACGTCCTTTTACAAGTCTCACCTCGACGAGGTTTACGGAGATATGGCCAGGGAGGCAAGTTATCTCCGAGGTTCAATGGACCTTTCTAGGTCCTCAACTGGGTAGGCGAGGTGGTTTACCGCTTGACCCATCCACTTTTGTTGCAGTAGGTGCACGACGTTTTCCTCGTATCTCAACTGAGGAGATGTGTGCTCGACCCTCTGCAAATCATCGACCATGAGGAGCTGGACGATGGCGATGGGGTGTCTTTCACGAAGGTTTCATCGGGGATAGAGGATCGATAGGAGTGGATCCTATGAGAATGATCGATTCCTTGGGTGAGCTTTCTTTGGCAGTACGGGAACGTCCAGGTAAGCACATGGGAGCGGAAGGCTCAGATGTGTGCTCTGTACAGCTTTTGTGACCCTAGTTGTGTTGAAGCTTTACGGGGACGTAAATCCCTGAGGTGGGTGTAATGTAAAGACCCGTAAATTTCAAGGAAAATTTTTTCTTAATTTTCTTTGGAATTTTACAAGAACGCAGTTTCTGACGGCGCCTGATTCCGAGGCCCGGTGTTCCCGGAATTAATTTCCGAAGTTTGGCTCGAGTACGTTCAGTGAGCGAGCGAGCGGGTTTTTCTATCTTTTGAACCGATGCTTGGAATTGAAATCCGATGGCACCGATGAACTTGAAACGCCGGTAATCGCTTAAGCGAACCTTTACCGCAGTTGCGTTTGTGCGGGAGAAGAAGATAATTAATGGGGTTTAATTAAAAAAAAGTAAATAAAATTGTTAAGTCAATTTTATTTCTTTTTCAAGGTGGTTAGTTTCTCCCATGGGAAGCTGGTGGTGGGGCCCACATCCACCCAACATCCCATGTGTGGATAATTAAAAAGGGTGGGGCCCATAAGAACCCCCACCTTTTCAAATTTTCCCTAACTCCCTAACCCCTCTTAACCCCTCACATTCCTAACACCCCATTAACTCACCTTCTTTAATATTTGACAAGTTGTTGTATTTAATTTGGCGAGTAACATGTAAGTTTTTGAAATTCAAACAATTGAATTTCAAATGCTTTTTTGTGTTAATAAAATAGTTTAGAACTTATTTTATTAGGGGTTGGTGTTGGGTTGTTTGAGAGCTTTTTGGAGAAAAAGCTAAGGAACACCTTCTTCAACATCGACGAAGAACGCGAAGAACACCATTCTTCAACGAAGAACTTCTCCGCCGAAGAACAAGATTCTTCTGCGACGCCGTATCTGCGACGCGACTTTCTTCTTCCACGTCGTCTCTTCCTTGACGGTTTTCCACGACGGAATCACCGTCAACGACTTCGAATCTCGCTTCGCGACGTCGACGTTCTCCCGCGACGCCCGACCGCCGCGACGCTTGTCTTCCGCGGGTCGTTGACGAACACCATTCCTCAACTGAGGTAGGGGATTATTGCTAATTTATTTATTTTCCATTCATGATTCTAGTTTATCGATCATCGTGGATTTTTCGACTAGATGTTATCATTTAACGAGAGGGGGGCCAGACCGCAAAAACACGGCTGAACCCCCCTCCTATGTTCATGTTTGATTCTTGTGGATGGAGCAGAATGACGTGGTGCCGTCGCACCACGCGAGAATCACACGGAAAGTATTACGCGATGCTGTCACGTCGTGCCGTGAAAAGAAAGAACAAGGACGCGACGCCGTCACGCCACGCCGAAGAACCACGAAGACGGCCCGTTCCATTTTTGACGTGCGGATTGACGGGCGATGACGAAGCAGGCAATTTTGGCATTTGAATCCCTTCGCAGTGAAGGTTGGGTCCCGGGGGACCATAGGCAAAGACAGAAGAATGAACGGACCACCGAAGCGCATCCGGTGGTCCGCGGAAGGCGGCGGCAGCGCGCCGCCAGAAAGGGAGGCGGCCGGCGAACCGCCGACCTCAATTAGCGGCGAAGGGCGGGGGATCCGCGCACCCCGCCCATGATTCGGCTAGGCCACGCTGGCCGAGCCGCGGCCATCTGGTCGGGCCAGACCGAGCCGGGCCGGGCCCAGCCGGGTCGGACCCGGGTCGGGTCGACCTGGTTCGGCCGACCCAGGGGGGGTCGGGTCGGGTCGCCCCGGGCCCAGACCCCCGTTTTCGGGCTACTTTCTGTCAAATGCCCGTAACATGAGCTACAGACCTCCAAATGACTCACCGTCAGGGGAAACACGATCCTTGGATCGAGTCGGTCATTTTATTATATCGCACTCAAGGTTTCGGAGAACTTTGCGTTCGGCTGGGTTGGTTCGTACACAAAACCAACCGGGCCCTCGGAGCGAAAACACTCGTAACTTGAGTTCCGGACGTCCGAATGACGTTCCGTCGACTTTGTTGATTTCCTCTATGTGAGAAGAATCTTTTGGCTTACTCCAATCGAGGTTTGGATGCCGTCGGAGTGCGGTCGGGTTGGTTCGCTCACGAAACCAACCAGGCCCCTGGAACGAAAAAGCCAATAACTCACAGACCGGGCGTCTGATTGACGCACCGTCTGTCTCTTTGTTTTCCTCTTGTTGAGACGGAACTTTTGGCATACTTCGCCCGAGTTTTGGATGCAGTTGAGATACGGCCGGGTTGGATTGTACCCGAAATCCAACCGGGCCCCTGGAACGGAAAGGCTGTTATCTTTCGGACCGGACGTCTGTTTGACGAACCGTCAGCGACATTGTTGATCACGTTGAGAGACGGTCCCTATGAGTATACCCTATGAGTGTTCGGGGTATAATTGAGTCACATCCGGACTGGTTCTCACACGAAACCAACCGGGCCCCGGGGACGAAAAGGCTAATAACTCGCAGACCGGGCGCCCGATTGACGCGCCGACTATTGCGTTGAGACTTCAATGAAGAGGTGGTCCTTTGAGATACTTTTTCGTGGGACTTTGAGATACTTGGAGTATCGAATTGTAGCTCGTGGAGCGGACCCTCCCAGAGACGAGTGTACGGAGTACGGAGACCGTGTAGCCGTCAGAGACCTGAAGACTGCTTGTCCGATTCGATTCAGAGTGACTTACGTAGCCCAGTGGGGAGCACTACTTTGTGAGGTGGCCGACCCACAGCGGAGGAGCACTACTATGTGAGGTGACAGACCCACGGTACTCGACAGGAGAAGTACCTATGTAGGCTATGAGAGGGGAGCACTACTGTGTTTGGGTGGCAGACCTCGGCGGGAAGCACTAATGTGTGAGGTGGCAGGCCCGCGGTACTCGATAGGAGGAGTACCTCATCAGTCTTAGGTTAGTGAGCAGTACCTCGGAGTCATGACAGGACCACTGTACACTCCAGAGACGGAGCTTTACAGCAATTACGGTTTCGATAAAGAAAATCCTGGTTTGAGCAGAGACTTTTGACCTTTGTGTTTTTCTCATGATTGAGATGGGTCACTTGATAACTTAGGTATATGTATGGGAATATACCTGGGTAGTGGTTATCCGTTTATTTTAAAATCCTTGTGTTTCCTAATTATTGAGATTGGTTACTTGATAACTTAGGTATATGTATGGGCATATATCTATGTAGAGGTTATCTGTTGAGATCTTCTTGTGGTTATCCTTGTTGGTTTAGTGAGACCTTGAGGGTCTCGGGGTCCCTACTGAGTATCATTATACTCACCCCTGCACAGGCTATGCCCGCACCTCGTTGTGTTGGTTGCAGACGACGGGCAGTGCTGACGGAGGCCGAGTGTTCGAGGACTGGTCGGTACCCGGAGGTGGACTACACGACAAGTCAGCACCCGGAGGTGGACTACACGACGTGACGACTCACAAAGGGGGTTGATGGACGAGAGCATGGAGGAGGCTATCTGTACCTACCCTTCAGGTAGGATCCTTGGTGGACGACCAGGAGCTACGCTATCTGTACCTAACCTTCAGGTAGGATCCGAGGAGGATGACCGAGGAGCTGCTTCCTTCTTCCAGCTGTTTGTCTTTTTGGTGTTGTACCTTGTTCAGTTGTAGTCTTAATTTCTTTTGGGTTTGTATTCTAGCCCATTTACTTTTCATATTTTCATTTGTACTTAGTGTTTTTCTTCCGCTTGTACTCTGTGGTGCTTGTTTTCTTTTGTAAGGGCAATGCCTTCCCAGTTATCGGGATTTTACGCCTTTGGTGCTAGTCGCCAGCCCCTGGCCTATGGAAGGCGGGCTTGGGGTAGTCACGACACAGGCCACGAGGACGGGTCGTGACATTCTTATTTATTATACTTCATATTGGTGATTTAATCATTTATGGAAATGAATAATGTGTTACTGGGGTGTTTTATTTGGGAATGATTAAGATTCTTACAATGTCCATGCTTTTATTATAAATATTAATTGGGATTGTAAATTTTTCAAGTGGAAGTTCTTATCACTCTTTCAAAAGATAAATATTCCAGATAAGTTTGGAATTTTTAATTAAAACTATATTTCTTCCAAAATTTAAAATGGAACCAAGATATAGAAATATATATATAGAAAATAATTACATTCAAGAGAGTCCAATAAACTAATTGAGAGTTTAATCTATTTAACTATTCACAGCTAAATATTTCTTAACTTGTTACACATTGTGACATATTTCAAAGTGAATATAATGAATCATATTAATTGGATAATAATAGGATATATGAATACATCATTGGAACTTTCAATTATGTATTGAAATATAATATCAATATATGGGAAAATATTTATAGATATGAATGTGTGTATTGGGTTGGATGTTTCAAAAATAGAGGGAAAAAATACAATTTAGTTTTACTTCATGGAGATATGTGTGTGGTATTACACATAAAGAAACACAATTATGTGTCCCTTATAACATAAAACTCATGGTATACCATTGAAACAATAGAAAAAACCTAGTTAATGTGGATGAGGAATCAATTAGAAGATCTCAATTTGGATATGATTTTTTCACTGCTATTGAGATGTGGTAATAAAATTGACATTACTAAATCAATAAATACATTTATAAAGTCTTGATAAAATCATAATTATATCAATTACCACTTTATAAAATAATTGTTAGAGTCAGTAATGTTGAAGCTATTTGGTCTTAATCCCTCCTCTCAAAGTTACCCCTCCTAGGATGGTAATGAGAGAAGGGTGTTAATGACCACCCAAAGACTACATCCAATAATTCATATGTTATTGACAAGAAAAAAGGTTATATCATAAATACAAATAGGATTGATTAAACTCTATAAGAAAATAAGGAATAAGGGATATGAAAAGAACACCAATCAACTGTTGATTTAGAAAAACGAAAAAAAGATCGCATATAATTACATGTAATGACATACAAAATAATAAAATATAAAGGAACAATGAGTACCCAAAAGAAAAACACATTTGTGACTATGAAACACAAAAAGATCTTGAAAAACAATGAGATAGTAATATCATTCCCAATCTCGAATTTACTCATACTAAAAAAGATTTTTTTAAATATAAACAGGGTGAGAATAATAGGTATACTCAGTTGGAGCCTCCCCAGAACCTTTGGTGAAAAAGATAAATAAATAATACCCAATACCAGTAATCAAAAATGGAAGTAACTTGTCACATAAATAGGTATACTAGGATACTTTCTACACAATTTCATTCTCTCACCAGGTAATGAATACAAGAGATCATAAATTATATTAAGATGGAAAGGGTACCCTACTACCACTTCCCCATTATTTCCTTCTCCTTCCCAGTATCATATGCCTCGATTCATCTCTCTCTAAAAAAGATATCCTAAAACCACCTATGATAAATTATCAGAACATCCATCTCAGGTATCACATCATCTCATCATCCCATTGCACATATCTATATGTTAATTGAGTAGTTTCTGATTTTCACTAAAACCCATGTTTCAGTTATCAAACATGAGGTATTGTACCTAAAGATATTACATCTCATATATTGAGTAATGTAGATCATGACATCACAACCCATACATTCCATAAATATAAAAATCATTCTGATTCATTATCTTGAGATACATGTATGCCAAAAAACCATAATCGCTTATATATCTATACACACATATATGTGGATGGATAACCACTGTGTATACCAACACATAATGGTACCATGAGAAGAGAGATAGGATAAAGGGAGTAGTTAGTCATCTATTCCTCTCTAACCTAAATGTGGGAAAAAACACCCTCACAAATTCCACTAGGTGTCATTCACCCTAGAAACTTCTGTAGAGTAACATATGAAATCATAAAATATACATGATATAATATAGCTGATAACCATTCAATCGGAATTTACCTAGTCTTAGGATTGATTGTGGCTATCACTTCTCAGACAACTGGTTGTTATTGATAAAAAATAGATATCCTATAAGAACACACGAATTAAAAGGGATTCCTCAAATTAGCTCTTTAATTTTTTTAATTTTTATATTACATTAATAAATTCATCATCCTTTAGTTAATATTATTATAATTACATTTCATTGACCATTGATGTGTAGTCTATACACTCCAAGAAAAATCCAACTAAGTACACTGTTTATCTAGATTACTTACATATTTTTCATTCTGTTATGAACTAACCCAATATGTTACAAAATATTTAATCATTATTACCATTCCATAATTGTTGTTACTCTAGGAAACATCTTAAGTTACCATAATGCGATGCATAACTGGGATCAATTATCTTCCTCAAGCATTGGGGAAAGTAATTAACATTACCAAGAATTCCAACCACCTAACCCTTAGTAATATTTTTTAACTAGAAAGAATCAATGTTTCATAAAAACAATGGGGAATCCAAAATTCAACTCATTTCATCCATAATAGTTTCATTACTTACACAACCATGCATATCACTATGCATCTTTTCATCAATTTTATCGACTACTTCCACTAACCCCAGGCATCCCATCCCATAAATCATCAACTAATAACCATACTAGGTTTATATCTCATCGCATAGCAAGAATCACATATGGGGAAACATAAAAGGTAAACAAAAATAATGGAGTCATTAGGGAATATGGACCCTCAAAATAGGGCATCCATCCATCACAAAAAATGGGTTCCCTCAGACTAAAACATTTATCTTTATCAAGAAACTAGTTTTTATTTCCATATTGGATTAACCAATTTATTAATCATAGTTACTATTATATGTAATAAAAGGATTTATCAATAAAATACATTAATTAATTAAACATGTTTTCTAACATATATTATATATAACATGCCTATTTATTTTTACTAATAAAAATCATTTCAACTTCATGTCATTTTTCCAATTCCATTGACATATGTAAGAACAGTGTTAATTATATATGCCTAAATTATTATTATATTTTCATTAAATTATAAGAATCTATAGATTCAATAAACATGTCTCTTTAATTATTTATCCACTGAAAAAAGTTATTTTATTTATACTATTTAACCATTTTCATCAAAGTAACAAGCTAACACCATCATAAAAATATATTAAATTGAGTAAACATAGATAGAACACTATCTAGAAAATCAAGTGGTATCCTATTATCTTGGTGAAAAATATGTGATCACTTCTGCTAAAAACCATTTCATTTATTATTCTACTTTAATCTTATTTATTATTAATTCCACCATCACCCATAGAGCTAAACCATGATTAGATTATAATTTTCTATAAGATAAAAATAGAAGCAAAGAATCCCATACCTCATGGGTTTAATGTTTTTGAATGAGAATGGGATGAAAACATGGATCAAAATCACCTATCCTACATGAAAATTATATCCTTCTAAGTGAACTGAGAAACAAATATTCCAAAAACAACAATGTAACTTCATAATAATCTTAGGTATCATACACCATAAAATGTAAAGGATAAATAAGAGGAAAAAAGGCTGATCCATGAAGAAACCAAAAGAAGAGATAAATAACCCACCTTGGATCACAACAGATCAAACAGATGAATGTTGGGATTAATCAATTTCAAATAGGTTACAAATTACCCAAAGATAATGATTTTATACACCTTTAGTTCAAGATAAATTGGCTGGTTGTGACAAAAATTGAGTTTCATCATGTTTTATAGGTTCACTATCCAGTAGGTATTAACTACATGAATAGTTCATTAAAATTGTGAATTCACCACAATTAATGTTCTTCTGAAAAATTAATCAACTTAAATTATATAGGATCAAATTAATTCGCATTAGGAATCCAGTGTCCGAGATATGATATTTCACAATCGGATTCATCGGGCATAAAATCCAGCCCATTTACATGAGGAATACTATTCATGTAGTAATTTCGACCCATGAACCACCCTCACAAAATCAATGAATTTCATTTAGGCCATGAAAAATTGTTTGACACAAGACCTGAACCATACATAACATACATGAATGTACTTTCATGTCATCAATTTCCCATGATTCCAAATTCTAAATCATAAACACTATTAATCCTACCTTATGTCCCCTTTGAGCACCATGTTCTTTATAAACATGAAAGGGGATGATAAAATAGGATTTGGGGAATATTTAGGGGAAGGTAGTCCTGAATGAGTGGTATCAGTGGAGAGGGGATGTGGTTGGTATATCATGTCCATAGGATGTTCCACATACTCAGAGAGTAGAGCGCAACCGTGAAGATCATCTTCATTAGGGTCCAAGTGTGTGGGGAGTAGGTTGTGGCCAACTATAAGATCTAATGCTTACAAAACTAGGAAATTTATATATTCTTCGATGTACCATTATATTTTTTTTCTACAAGGGTTCATTCCTTTTTTGATTCAAGAATGAAAACATCATTTATATAACCTACCCTTGTCCTGGATTTTAATGTCAAGGTAGAGAGAAAATCAGTTCCCTTAGTGTTGAATATTATAGAATGAGGTCGAGTATACCTGTATGAAGTATGTAGATATTGTGAGTTTTTTTGGGGAAATACTTATATTACAGATAAATCATATGTTTATGAATATATCATTATCATATCATCCTCATTATGAACAATTTTTTTTTGGTGTAGAAATTTAATTATTGTCTCCATAGACATGCTACATTCTATGATGCTGGTCAAGATTCCTCCTTTGTTGTTGAATATCAAGACTACAGGATGCATCATATATGTATTCCATATTTATATTCCTTGATGGATTATTTTATTTTGAGTTCATCAAATTTTTAGATGATGGAGTTTCCCATGGTTGTGGAAGAGTAGCATGCTGTTTTTTCTATGGAGGTTGTGGCATTACCCCTCAATGAGATCTCAAGTTTGGGATAGAACTATAGTTTGGAATTTAACCAATTTGAATTAAATCATATATGGTGGATTATTTTGATTTTATTGATCTATTAGTATAGATTAGTGATGTTTTTGAGAGATTTTTTGTTTAGTTGTGTGTGTAAACTTAGAGTGCACTATTTTTTTCTTAAAGAAGGCCAATGAAATTTTGTGTTTTTGTATTTATTATCATAATGTTAACCAGGTGACAATGAGTGACCTATTTTCTATTTAATGGATTTATGGTTTATTAAATAAACTAAAAGGAGGAAATTGGTCCTCAATGGTCGATTTGTGGTCATGAAGTCATCAAATGCTGGTGAAAGATGAAAATGTTATGTATACTACTTTCTAGTTTCAATATAGAAATTACAGGGTTTTTGTTGTTGTTTAGATTGAAAAAACTATACATTTTTTCTGATTTGGAAGAAAAACATATATTTTGGAGAGTTCCTAGATTGGTTCTTGGTGGGCTTCCTTAACAAAAACTCTGTTTACTATGTGAGTAAAGAATATTCTATAGAGAACCTACATGCTATTTTGGTAGTTCTTCTTCTTCATCATCTATTCAAGAAGTTTTAAACGTATGATTTATGTGATTTTGATGTTTTTTTCTTGGGGAATGTCATGTTTCAGAAAAGAGTATTCTTCGATCCTATTAATGTTTAGGAATTCATTTATTGGGAGTCCCCCAAGATAGTTATAAATTTGAAAAGCTTTTGTGGTCTTTCAGGATGTTATTAGAGTTCTACCGCTAATTTCCCTTAGTTCTTAACTCCTCGAATAGTCATGAACATATAGGATTCAGAATTCATGTGGACTGATCAATGTAGGTATCTTTTAGGTACTAGAATTAGAAGATCAACAATTCTCAAATTCATCTTCCTCCAGAAGAGGGAGTTTAGTTTGAAATTTTCTATGGCACTTCATGTCATGGGTTATGCTATGTCATGATCCAGAGAATATTAGAAGTTTATTAATGATCTCAGTAGTTGCATAATCATGAGAATCATTATTCCAACCATGATCTCTATATTCTAGTTGCCTTCTTTTCTTTCAATATATACAAACATTCCCTCATCACTGATCATTTTTTGGATTTTATCAATTATAAGAGCCTATGGAAAGTCTTATCCTAGCTTGTACTAAACTTATAATAGTGAAGGTGGATTTAATTTTTATATAATTATAAATTTTATATTTCATATACACCATGAAATGGTAATGTTGTAGCTACAGTATGGAGTAGACAGTCACATAGTGATACTGTGTGAGAATCTGGTGATTTTTGGAGAGTAATGGATGAACTCTAGATGATGAATATCGATATGGGAGATGTTTGTGGATGAGGTTATGTTTTTCATATAATAATGAAATCTTATTCGGTGGAATAGGGGACGAGTCCTAGTTAGGGGATTATTATGTAGAGATATAGAGGGACTAAGTTGTATATGTTGACGCCCTTTATGGTTTGTATAAGGATTGACAACACTAGGTGTTATTATATGAGGTTCATTTTATCCAATCGATGATGTTTGATATGGTTCTCTATGAGTTCCACTTATCACCCTTGGTATTAAATCTTGGAATATCAAAAATGTAAAAATATATAAGGGAGATGTTTTGGTGGACTGGGTTGAAGATTTTTGTTGCATTGTTTTTGTCATGATGTTTGGTTTACAAGGAGGATTATGTTGAGTACCGTGTTCTAGATTGTTTTCTTCATCTATTTTATGTTCATCATTGTAAGTGGGAGGACATCTCTATGGACTTTGTTACCCATTTACCTTTATCTCAATGGGAATACAATGGAATATATGGGTGATAATTTACTATTTGATGAAATCATTATACATTATAGTGATCATGGGGAAGATACCTTTGGATTGTTTATCATTAAAGCACATGGGGGGGGGGGTGAAACTCCTTGGAGTCCTAAGAAAATCACATATGATAGTAATCCTCAATTTATCTCTATAGTGTAGAGAGGCCTTCATAATGATTTTGGCTCTTAGATATTCCTTAGAACCAATTTTCATCTTCAAATTGGATGGTTATTAAAATAGAACTATCCATACACCTGAGGATATGTTGTTTTCTTGTGTATGGGATTTCTTAAGTTCATGTATGATCCACTTTCCCATTGTCATGCTTGACTACAATAGTAGTTATCATTACTCCATTTTCATGGAACCGTATGAAGCTTTCTATATCTAACATTTACATTCGAGTTTTTAGTGTATTAGGGTCAAAGAGTCTATAAATATAGGGATTGAACAAATTTAGAATAGAAAATTGTTTTTTTAGGTGATTCATGGGAGGATGAAAGTACAAAAGGATAATTATAATTCCTTAATGATCATAGGAGGATGCCGATGGAGTTCAACATTGGGGATCCGTTCTTTTTAATGGTTACTCATCATCATGGGATGTGATGCTTTTTTCATACAAGTAATCTTTCTCCATTATTTTATGTTCCTTTTATGGTGTTAGATTGTATCATATTTGTGGAATTTCTGATATAACCTCCCACTTATATGATTTGGATACATAATGTTTTCCTTGTTTATTTATTCCATAGTTACCTTTTATATGAGTACCACATCATTGATTAGGGAATTCACAATTTGGATGATGATAGAACCATCAAAAAGCAGCATGTGGAGATCCATGTCCACCATGCGAAGGTGTTACAGGGGTGTGCTATTTCATTGTTTCTGGTCTTCTATGGACAAGATGTCATGGAGGATAGTACATAGGATTGAGATTCATAGACACATGCTCATTATTCCACATTATTTTATGTGTATATGATTTCTTTTATTTATTATCTATGTGGCTATTGACCTTTAATAAGTTTATGAGGTGGTTTCCTCTTTTACGATTATTTTTTGTGGCCTTTGTATTGTTTGAGAAGTATCATTCCATAGATATTGTTTAGTATATGGTAATTTCTGTTGCATCACTTTGCACATTTTTCATCTGAATTGGGGGGGGGGTGATCTCTTTTATTAGTTATATTATTGAGAGGTATCTCATGTAGAGGCTATTCGTATAACCCCTATTCTTTCTATCTCTCCACATTGGTTATAAATTTTTTGTGATGAGAACTGGTTGAGGGTTATATAATGTATGGTCATATAACATGAATGTAATTATGTGATAGAATTTTTAAATCTTGTATGTGTGGGTCAGGGATTGTTTGGAAGTTTGGTTCGTGGATATAATAGAGTTTACAACTTGTGTGAGGGTGGTTCATGGTGTTCATTTCTAACATGAATGTAATTCACAATGTAAATTGGTTGGATTTTGTGCTCAGTGAACTCATCCTTGAAAACAATAATTATGAACATGGGATTCATGATGTGAATTAATTCAGGATTGGTTGGCTAGAGGCAACATTTCTTTGGTAGGAAATAAAACATGTGTCATTCAAATCAAGAACCAACCATTCATGTGGTGAATATCCATTGAGATGTATACCAATAAAACCAATAGTATCTCATTTTCTATTGAAATGTACCCTTTTCTCGAAAACTCTATGTTAATAATGGTGGTCTATGAAAGAGTTTTGAAACACTTTAAAAAGGGATTAATCTATGGGTTTCCATGGGTAATCTGTGGTGACATGGGGTGATCCCTTTCTCTCTTCTTTATGTTTATTCATGGATCCACATTTTTCCTTTCATTATTACATTCCAAAATATGGTAGTTAATATCCACTATTTTTATGGAGTTACTATGACGTTTGTTTATATGGTTGTAGTGTGACATTATTGGAGTGAAGTGGCCTTCCCGTAAAAGAGGTTATTGAGATCTGTCTTGTCATCCCACTCGCCTTTAAATAACATTGAATACTAGGGTAGGGGATTCATTTTTTAACTTTTTTTTATGTTCAATAATAAATTTTTTATTGTTTTTCTCTTTCAGTGATGGTGGAATTAACATTAATGACTATTAAACAAGAATAGTAAAATTAATGGTTTATCATTATAGTGGTTTTCAGTTTTCTACCACGATTATGGGGTTCCTCTTGAATTTATATATAGTGTTCTATTTAAATTTCTTATTTTTAAAATATTAATTATGCTTGGGTTATACTATTAGTTTGAAGAAATTGGTTAGAGAATGTAGAGTCCGTAATTTGTTTGTTGGATAAAGATTTAAAGATCCATGCTTGATAAATATGTTGATTCTTATAATTTTATGCAAATAAAATTATAAAGGATTCATTTTTAACTAAAATTTTCATTCCATACATTAAGGGTTTTTTCTAAATAACATCAATATGAAATGAATTCTTTTTGAAACAATAAAGAGGCATGTTATGTGAAATTTTTCAAAGGAAGCATGTTTAAATTACAAATATATTTTAATATCATATTCCTTAGGTTACCAATAGATTAATTCTATTATAAATGAATTAGTCTATCCAAGATGGTATTAAAAACTATTTATTTAATTAAGGTAAATGTTTGGTGATGAGATATCTCATTTTTATGTTAAGGCTCATTTACTTTTTTGATGGACTTAAATGGAATGTTGAATTTTTTTTTGTTTTCCTCATTCTATGTTTCTATTGATGTTAGCCTTGATAGGTGATGATATATGAGAAAGGAATTGATTTGGGATGACAACATATGGGTGGGGAGGATGGGGGATTGTGGAGGATGTTGATACCTATGATGGAAAGATGCATGGGGATATGCATGATGGTGTTGAGGATGACACCAGGATTGGTGTACTAGGTTGAAGATGATATGGACCATTGTTGTTATGTAATCTAGAAGCTTTCTTATTAATAAATATTCTTAAGTTCTAGAGGGTGAGGTTTCATGGTTATCTGTATTACTCGCCAAATTTTTAAGGAAGATATTTGGGCTTGGTTTTTTGAATCCTTATAGTAGTATCAGATGATTCCTACTGTACCTATAATTATGGAATGATAAAAATGATTAATAAATTATTTAACCCATGAGGTTGGTTATTGATGGAATGAAAAATGTGTTAGTAATTCTAATAAAATATTGACACAATTGGATTATACATGGAGTGTGTGGAGTTCACCTAAATATTTAATGAAATGTAATTCAAATAATGTAAAATAATGGATAATGAATTAATTAATTTAAGAGAAAATGTTAAAAAGAAAATAGGTAATTTAATGAATCCTTTGGAATGGTTGTGTGCTTATAGGATATATAGTTCTAGGTGGTGGAAGGCGTGTACCCGAGATACAATAGTTACAGTTGATCATAAGACTATGTGAATTCATATAGTGTGGTTGTGAGATGAATTATATCTTGTATATTTTATAGTTTCATATGATACCACACCCATTTTGGTAGGGTTACTAACACCAATTTTACTTTTTTAGGGCGTTTTCTTAAACATCCCTGTTGGAGAGGAATGACTGACTGACTACCCCTCTAGTCATGCACTCATCTCCAATTTGTATTATGTTATTTTATGAAAAGTGGCTATATACCCTCATATATGTGAGTAGAGGGTTATAATTGATTATAGTTATTTCAAAGAAATGTATCTATTGATACAGTATTCAATGTATTTTTATAGGTATGATGGGTGATAGATCGATGTACATTGATTGGCATATTGGTTGTGATAACATGAGGTACAATACATGGGTCTTGGGGTTATTATTTGATTTGATTTATTAGATTCATGTTATGATACTTTATCCTAGATTTTTTTAGGCTAAACGTTTAGGATACAGGTGGATTTGGATGCATGATAATGGGGTAGAGAAAAAAACTTGCGGGGAAGTGGTAGAAGGGTACCCCTTATTTGTTAAAATAATATATATTATATTATATGAATTACATAGTGAAATATAAGAATAGTGAGGTTGAGAACTAAGTTCAATGGTTTAGGTGATGCATTAGTTTCACGTGTTGTTTTGTAGGATTTTTAATGGAATATTTATCTTTTTCATGATAGGCTATGAGGTGGATCTGAATGAGTATTCCTATTATGATCACCCAACATATATTTAAACTATTTGTTATTTCTATAGAATTAGGTTCAATATCACACTTTATATTACTAGTTCTTGATTATTTGGGTGTTATTTGGACTGTATGGTTACTAATGAATTTATCATTGGGGAACTAGTTATTCAATTTTATTTGTATTATATTTTTAGGATAGTACATGACTGTACATAGGATATTTATTTACCATTATCTTATGAATGAGTTGAATGGTGTACATCTATTTTCTCTTATTCCTCATTTCAATTAAATTGTTGTTTATCGCATTTGTATATATGATATACCCACGGTTCTTTTTACCAAACCATGGAATATTAAAGGTAGGATTGTGGTGGTTACAGTTTCCCTTTTCACTTTATTGTCCAAGGAGGTTTACATTTTGGGGTGGCATCTTGACATGGTTATTGGTTTAACCATGGAAAAATAGTTGATGTGTTTACTGAACCACTAACAAATGACTTTTTTTTTCTAAAAATTATGTTGATAATGGGAGTTAAACTACATTTCATTCAACATTAAGGCATTGTAATTTTTTCCCCTCTCTTCTGAATTTGGTTATTTTAGTCAAAGGGGGAGTTGAAAAATAAAAATTCAAGGAATATGTTTTTTCAATGGGGAAATATAGTTAGTATATGTATTTAAAATTTGATGTTATAAAAATATGTAGTGATTGTGTTCAAAAATAGTGTGAATTTTTAAAATTATTTTATAATTATGTCGATTTTGAGTGTATGTTTCAAACATGTGGGGATTTTTGTGAATTTATTTAATATTTAAGTTATAAAATAAGAATGTAATAAGTGTGAATATAAGTTTCTTCAATGGGAATATTAGGCCTTATTGTTCATGTTTATTTATTCCAACTCTATTTTCACTCATATAGGCTTAAAATGAATGAACAGTAATTTATTACAAAGTTGAAATGGTGGCTTATATACACTAATTGGAAACATATGATGTCTATAGTGGCTATTTGAATTTTATGATTGTTAAAATAAATTCAATGATTGATATTGTTTAGAATAAGTAATAGGAGATTGTTGGGATCAATGAGTTAATGAATATTGTTGAGGATGATGAAGATAAATCTCCTGACATTAACATGTTTTTAAAAGAGAGAATTTTTTGATAAGAAGTGAAGGTTAAGTTGATATGATAAGTGTGGACCTTGTTTTACAACATGTCAGCCCCATTAATCTATGCATGATTCATATTTAATGTCGAGAGATTTATAGTGATTTTATTGATGTTAATTATTTTTAATAGATTATAAGAGTTTGGAAGCTGCTTAGAATTGTGAATATGATTATTTTTATAAATTATAGTTTATAGATGAAATCATGTTATAATGAAATAGGTCACACCATAATGAATATACATAAGATTAAAATATTTTTATGTAAAAATAAATCATTTTATAATATTTATAATCACAAATTATATAATTCAATATTCAAATGATGTTAGACATTGTTCATTATGACAATGAAATCACACCACAATGAAAATCAATGATTTTTTTTTGCATTTTCACTGTTTTGAGAAGAATAAGTGGTTATGACTTAACACATAAAATGAAAAATAAAAATTATTTGGATGAAAAAATAATGTGGTTTAGTAATGTGACCTTGTGTTGAGAAGAAGTGGATTGGACCACAGTTCATTGAACCATGTTGTAGTGTCCAAACAATTCTTTTTTATGCTTATTAGGATTCTGGATGTTTCAAATTTATTATTAAAACATATATAATTATTCCATAAATTGATATGTATTTGTTAATAAGTGGAAGGAGAACTACTTTTTAGCATCATTATACACTAGGTTAATCTTTGATTGTGATGATCTGGCTATAAGGATCTTTGTTAAATAGTGATTTTTTCAATATTATCTAATTCATAATGTTTAATACTATAAATCAATAGTTTCATTAATTGATAATCTAAAATGATCGTATCATCCCCTTAGTTATATCAAGTAGTGGATATAAGTCAAGTACTGATTTAGTGATTTTAAATGAATCTAGAGTAATTTAATATGTGTAACTTGTATGATTAAAAATTCAGAATTCACATTAGAATGAGAAATGGAAGTATTTATATTGTATAATATAGAAGATAAAAAAACAATAATGAATAATGAAGATGAAATAATATATTTTTATAGTGGGAATTCAAAAAAATCATAGACGAAGAGGAAAAAGAATAAGAAAATAAAAAGACGAGAAAGTGGAAGAAGCATAATGACAACTTGATAGATTTTACTTTAGATAAATTCTTTCTTATTGTTTTTATATTATATTATCTTATCATTGTATTTATGATATCAAATTTCAAAAATCTATAGATTCATTGTCTTTCAAGATCTCAAGGATAATTCTTTCTCTTTGTATACAACATTTTGAAACTAGTGGACTATTTGATCACATGTGATTGCAAATCTTTTTGAGGAATTAATTTGTAGTTTTCATTACTAAACCGTATAAAAATATATTATAAAAATTATGTTTATGAATTATTGTGTGTGGGAATTTTGTAAAATTATCTTATCCTTAAATATAACATGTGTCATTGTTTTTTTAAAAAAATCATTGTAAATGGAAGTGAAATCACTATTTCACCCCTATGAATTCTCACTATTAATATAGTCCCTTTATTATAGCGATCCATACCCAAAAAACAAGATTGGTATCTTGAAATTCATTATGGACTGTATTGAGAAAAATAAATTTTATATATAAAGAATGATGCATGATTATGTCAACATCCCATAATGATCAGTCAATATTTTTGGAATTAATTGAACTAACCTATAAACAATATGGATTTCAATTTTTCCATACCATGGAAATCTCTTTCAAAATACCATAGATATATTATTTTAATACTTTTAACAAAAAAATTATTTTTTTATCATTAAATTAATTTCATAACATTAACAATGTACCAAACGAGCTACTTCAAAAAGAAATTATATATCATGGTTTTTATTAGGAATTTAGTTATTAATTTTATGATATATATAAAATATAGATTCAAATAAAATGACTAAAACACAAACTCATATATGAGAAGTTACAATAACCCACATTGTATTTTTAGTTCATGCTTGTGAGTTTGTCCTCCTGATTTCATTCATGTAGAGATAACTAAGTGGGAACTTAATACCTCAATTCGTATGATCTCCCAACACAAAATGGTTATAAATTATCTCTAACCAATCAGAGTGATGAATATAAAAATTATGAAAATTTTCAATAATATATTCATTTTATCTATAAGTTAACATAATATTTTCGAATTTTATAAAGTATTTACCCCAAAATATTATTTTATTTTATTGAAATAGAGTTCAGGTAGAATCTATAAAACATGCGAAGTCATAGAAAACAACGGAAGCTTAAAAATTAAGGGGGTATGAAATATTAAAGCACCAGACCATCCCCTCAAAATATATTAACCATTTAAGGGGGAATAATATCAAGCTATAAATTAATGTTATTCTCACTCCTTAGGTAACCATATAATCTAGGATATTAGAAACATTGTTATACTCACTCTAGGTATGGAGGACATCATTGTGGTGTTGTTAAGGCCTATACACCAACACGTGATATAATAGATTGACTAGGGTATATGACTGAATGAATTAAGTTAATTATATATCCCATTGACATGAAAGATAATATCCAAAAATTATCACATAAAGTGTGAAAAAAAGAAAACATTTGATAATTTAAAAAAAATTATATATTAAGTAGTTTTGTTGAAGTGAAAATCCAAAAGTATATAATAAAATTTTTCTAGGGAACTAACACCAAAATACTACCACTTACACTATATAAAAATATTAATTTTCTACCTTATAAACTTTCACATTCTATTTATGTTTCTATTATTTATGTACTTATTCAATTGGTCATCCACATTACATATTATGACTATACTAATAAAAAATAATTCACCAATCAAAATAAAGTTACATAGGAGATGATATTTCTATATTATGTGATTTATATGTTGGTGTGATCTTGGATATTTGATAATATGCACAATTACAATGTTATCATAGTACACTGGGATTATATCAACACTTCTATATAACACAGTAATCTCAATGATAATGTTTCATATCCAATTTGATTCATTAACTACATTACAATAACAAATATATTCATAATTTGTAAAATTTAAAACCAAAAAATCATTTAAAAATGTATTACTACCTAATAGAAGAATAATTATGATATTTGATCAATATAATTTATTTAATGACTAGATTTTGTATACCACAATATTATTAATTATATCCCTTATATATATTATAAGAAATTATCATTTATATTCATAAGTATTGTGTACAATTACATCCCCTTTCAGTTATCCTCGAATTTTATTAATATGATCAATCTTCTTAAATATAATGAAATATATGATAAATATCATGGCTTAAGTATATATTATTCCAATCATTATATCATTTTCTTTATATATAAATTAATCATCCTCTTGGACGGTTTATCTCATGCTATATAGGCAAACAATTTACCTTAAATTCCTTCATCTTTTGTTTTTATTAATTAAATATCTATATATTTATTTTAACATAGTCGATAAATCCTGTTATATTTCCTTATATTCATATTAATCCCTAAATCACTGAATTATTCTTTAATTCCATTATGGAGAATCATTCATTTGATTGATTTTTAACAAACTATATAAGTAGTACCTATTTTTCTCATTCCATCAACAAATATTAAAAGGTAATCTATATAATTCCTATTAACATATTATAGATGCAAAAATCACTTTCATATTTATCAATTTCATATTATCTTATAGCCTCATTAAAAAAATAATTTCATGATATTAATGACTACTATAATCTATATTTTGATCTTTATAGATTTAATTATGTAATATCTTCATTTAGTGCCAAATTTATTTTTGTTGTGTCATATGTACACCTTTTAGAGATTTCATATACTATAATGTTGTTTGGAAATCCATTTTCCAAAAAAAATAATCAATTAAAACTTATTTTGACATAAAAATTGATAATGATTTTTATAATAAAAACTCAATATACATTTCTTTAAATTTTATCCCTTGATGTTTCATAAACCATTTGGCAACCAATTAAAATTTATATATTAGGGTAAAGTTTTTCAAATCCCTCTCTATTCTTATTTTCAAGGCTTAGGGGGTTTAATAGGGGGATTTTTGGTTTTAAAAGATGTATATTGCTGTTTTTGACCCTTAATAGACATACCATGTAATGGTGCTATGCACGGTGGTGGCTGTGGAGGCTACTGTTTTGAGGTTATGGATATGAGAGGTTATCAATATATGTGTTTATAGAAAATTTGGAGTGAAATTATCATATTTATTGATTCAGTGTATATTTTTTATCACTTACGTATAATGAAAAGGAGATCCAAAACTATTGAGGAATGTATAGTGTTGATTTGTGTCTCGTGGATGTTTTTTGAGTGTACCACTAATCCCATGGGTATCAATTATGGGTTGCGGATTTCCCATTGATTGTTTCCCTATATAAATGAAAGGAAACAAAAATAACTTGGTATATGGGAGTATTATTCAGTTTAGGTGAGTTTTTAGTTAAGAAAATTGGAAGTAGAGATCATGAACTCACCACATTATGGTCAGGGTCAGGTTGACCTAAAATCGAAAGAGATTTTACAATGTGACATTGGGTGTAGTAGTGGTGGTCATATGGGGATTCATATAGTGACTTTCATGCCATGGTGAATGTTTTTCTACCTATAGATCCTTTTTCAAAAACTTTTTGTAAAGAGAAAGGGGTTCAGGGGTATATATGTATTTCAAATGCCAAAAATATTGGATCTTTCTTAAATGGATGTACAATGACCGTGGTTGAAGTCACCATTCCATGATGGAGTTTAATTATCCTTTCTATATAAAAAAGTGGTTGGGTATCCATTAGTCCATCTTTTATTTTTTTCATGCGAACCCCAGATAACCCAATTCCTTCTTAGTAATCCTTGGATTTTTATCTTGAGTGTTCAAACCCCTTGGTTAATTGAGATTTATCTCTCCCAATTCAAGTTACTCTCTTCTTCTATTATTATATTCTTCCATGTCTTCTTTCATAAATTACTTTTATTGTGGCGAGTTTTCTCTATTGTTCATTTTTTTATCCTGGATTTATGGTGTCTTTTGAGGAATATGTTTTGAGGTGGTACCTATCCAGTTTGTTGGGGAATGATTCCTTATTATTAAATTTTTTCAACATGATTTCCCAAGACTTTAAATTGGGAAGGGGTTCATAAAATCTCCATATTTATGTCGTGATATGGGAGAATGATGATTAATATTCTTGATTAAGTGTTTGAATCGACCAAATTAAAATAAAATATAGTAATTTAAAATGGAAGGAATGTGAGAGTGGTTTTGTTGTTCAGATGCGTTTGTTATTTAATGTTGATTGATGCCTCAAATTGTTTACTAGATTTCGTGATTTATAATTTATATGACTTTTTTAATAATATTTAACATTATACAATTGGTTAAATAACCTAAATACAAAAATTCAAAGTTTTAATGAATGTGGCATAAGAGTTCATTAAATTATCCTTCTTAAAACTATTGAAAATTATTTGAATTACTTTGGGCTTTACAATAAAAATTTGTTTCTGATGTTAGCTTCTAAATGGTAGAATTATTTTTAAATAAACCCAAATAATAATGGATTAGTTCATTCTATATGGTAAATGAATTAATTGTTTGATTTTATTAAATGCTTAGAGATGTTTTTAACCCTATCCTTGTTTTCAAAGATTATATGATTGATATTATTTCCTTAATTTCCCTTTGAATTTATAATGTTGAATATATATTTTAATACCACAATATCATGAACCCCTAAACTGGTATTCATTTTAGGATACCAGTTGATATGGTAATGAACCTAAAAACCCACTTCTAATTGGAAATGTTTCGAAAACTAGGACTGAGCGTATAGAATGTATATAAATGAGAGGCATTAAACTCAATATATACAATCCATAAAAAGAGATAAAAAATTAAAATAAAATATATCATGTAAATAAATTTATAATAAGTCAAAATATATAATTTAATGTGATAAAATGAGAAAAAAACTTTTAAATACTGTAAAAAACACTTAGCTAATGACCACAAAGTTCAAGAACTCATAAAAAACTTTGAAGGTTAGACGCATCCGTCTTGTCACCAAAAATCTCTCCTGGGCCTAAAACAATTTATATATAGATATGGGTTAAGATACATGTATACTCAATTTTAAACTCCCTAAAACGACTTATAAATGTTTAAAATAAGAATAAAAACACTCAAAGAATAATTAGGGTAATCCAACTCATTACTTACGTTGGTAAAAATATATCCCATATTCACTAAGGATCGGTCCTTAAATAAAGGATTGATGTAAGAAATGAGTTAAAGGTAAAATGGTGATAAATAAGAAAACTTCTTCTAAATTATGGAGTCAAGAATCATAGATTTTTTAATAGAGATGTTTATGTAGGAGGTTCTCAAGATTTATGGGGTTCTGAAGATGATCATTTCTAATCATGATCTCTATTTTACCTTGATAGTGTGGAGTGGTCTATTGTGTTATTTTTTATCATAGTTATTCCTTAGTAAAAAAATCTATCTATAAGAGTATGGATAGAAGTATTAGACCATCTATAATTTGGAAGAGATGTTGTGATTATGCATTCAATATTTTAGAGGTTAATGGGTGGGGCACATTACCTTGGTCGAGTTTTCTCTAATAAAAAAATTCATTGAACCATTGTTATTGACCCATTTGAATAATTATAAAAAAACATAATGGATCTCAATTATCATGGTATATGGTTATAGAGTAAACTATTTTAGATCAGAGTTAGTACAGAGCATGATAGAGATAATTCAAGTGATTCTTGAGTATATGATGAAAAATAAGGATAATCATAATCCCCATTATAACCATAGGATGAACCCCTTGGAGATTGAATTTGTAGATTATGTGTCCCTAAAGGTATATTCTTGTAATGTGTTTCATATGGTTATTCATTTAAGTAATCATTCACCCTGATTTTTGGATCTTTTTAGGTGTTGGTGCATATTTGAGTTATCACATGTTAGTTTGAACTTTCCCCTTATATGAATCAAATCCTAGTTATTTTACATGTATCATGACGATTCGAATAGATTGACTGGGGAATGAGGGAAGTTGAAGTTTATTCGATAATCAAGAACTAGAATTTTTCTATTTATTCACATTAAGAGAAGGTGTGGTACATGCATATTATTCCATTGGTTCATGTACTATAGTTTAATGGTATCTTTAAGTATGTTAATTGGGAATGTGAGTAATAGATGCATTCTCAATGCCCCTATTTGTTCTATATTTCATTTTCTTGAGAGGAAATGTATAAAATTTGTTGGTTTATAAAATTAATGATGATTTTGGGTGTTTTTGTGCATGGTTCCTCTAATTTTATGGTAATTTTATTACTATATTGATATCTTTTAGGTTTATATCATAGTATTTTTGTTAGATTTACTTTTCCTAACAACCGATGTTTTTATAAAATTTTTAGGGGAGAGAACTGTTTGGGAGTATCTTATCTAGGGGATTGGTTTTCAAAATCCCCCCATTTCTATTTTTATGAGGCTTCTAGGTGAGTAAAGAGTGTTTAGATGTGTTTTAGGGTGGATATTTGAGTTTTTATCCCATTAATGTTTTTCCATTTCATAGGGGTAGGCATGGTGGCGCTCATGGTGATGCCATTTTTGAGATTGTGGGCATGGGAGGCTGGCCATAAACGTACTTAGAAAATCTTGGGGGTGAAATTCCTAGGATGAGGGGCTTCGTGTCTATATAATTCCCCTAATAAAAAGAATATAGTATCCACACATATGTAGAAGGGTGTGGTGTTGAGATGATTCATGTGGATTTTTCTTTGACAACATGTAGATAGCCTCACCTTGGGTACATCCATTTTAGAGGGCATGGAACATGATGATTTTCCCTAATGGAAATGGGGACAGCTGAGATACATTGGTTGATGAGAATGATTTTTAATTGAGGAAATTCTATGTTATGTTTGGAAGGGTGGAAAAAGATATAATGACCTCACCATGACATGGCCATAGTTTTGGTACGATGAAAAGATGAAGGATTTGTTTAAGTGTTGTTGTGAGAATCTCTGGTGATATTATAGGGATTGAAATAGAGTCTTCCACACCATGTTTATGTTGTGTTGTTGAAAAAAACTATATAAAAGTATTTTTAAAATAACATGAGGTTTAGGGGAATATAACCCTTTCATGGGACTCAAAACTCTAATATCATTTGACCAGAGGCGCCATAATTATAGTCGAAGTCCCACACCATGGTGGATTCTTATTGGGATTTCTCTAAAAAATGAAAGTCAGGTTTCCCTTAGTTACTCGTTTATTTTCCCTATTAAAATTCTAGTAGACCTCATAACCTATTAATTCTCCTTATTTATTTATATTTATTTTTAAACCCCATGGATTTTTAGGAATGAACTATATTGATTATAAGTGCCTTTGTTTACTCTATTAATCTTATTCCCTATTCTATTTTTTTCTAGAGATTCACTTTAGTGAGGTTTATGAGGTTTAGTCTAGGTATTAGATCATGGATTGATAATGATTCACAATGAATTGGTTTTAATGTTTTCTGTTTCAAGATTACTATTGTTTGATTCATTGTTCTTAGATTATTGTTTAGTGATTCCTCAATTATTTTTATCATGTTGGGGGATTCGTAACTTCTTCTTATTTATATGTGGGTGTGGGAATACCATTATTATGTTTCTTCTAAAAATTTTGGAATCATCCAAAAGAATATATAATAAATAAAAATAAATATAATAAATATTAAATGTTATATCATTCACATGCAGTTATGCTTTACCAGGATGGCTGCCTCATGTGATTTTATAAATACTGTGATTTACCATTTTTTTGATTGTTCATATTTTCTAGAATGTTTTACATGATGAAATAAGTTAAACAATATAAATACAGTATGTTGAATTTGATAATGAATAAGGTATATGGGTTGTGTTAATCAACCTTCTTAAAACTATAGAACATGGTTAGTGTTGCTTTATGAATTTATTATGGGAATGTTAGTAGTTATTACCTGTTGAATATTTGGTTTATTTTTAATTGAAACATTATCATAATTTATGGGTTAATTTAAGATAGTAAAGGGTTTATTTTTTGTGATTAAATGATTGGTGTTGTTTTGATGCTAATTATTATTTTCAAATCATTTATGTTTGATGTTATGGAATTAGTTTCCCTTTAGATTTGTTTTCCTGAAAATTTATTTTTCTACCATGTGTATATTCTGGGTTAGTATATGCCTTTCAATGATTTAATGTGAACCCTATCAGGGTTTGGATATTAGGGGAGTTTGGGATTTTTTTTTCCATATTTATGATAGTAGTTTAGTTTTGGTGATGGTGGGTTGAAATGGATAACACAGGTTCAGAGTTACAGTAACCCACAATTTTAGTGAATATTTCTCCTTTAAATAAACACTGGGTTAAATCGACTTTCCACATGAAACATCATACCAAAAATTAATAGTGAAACATTTTATTAAGATAAATATAACCATTATAATGTATTCATTTAATTGGAGGGTATTAATAGAGGGTAAAATATTATGGAATATTTTTATAAATAAAGTTAAATGTCACTTTTCATACTAATGCACTCATGAAATTCAATTTATATAGCCAAAAAACTAATTAAATCATTTTATGCTTAAAATATGTTATTAATAAAATTGGATTTTTATACACTTTGAATTTTTATTACACATAAATAAGTATATTATGTTTCAAGGATGATAAATAAATTTACGATAGATTGATAGTAATTATAAATTTATATTAATAAATGTTTAATATTTGAATGATACAATTCCCTATATAAAAGATTAATATAATTAATGTTTGCATTTAATAATAAATTTTCTATTTTTTATACTTTTAATTTAAAAAAATGAACAACACTTTTTGAGTCATTATAACATTACTATATTTTGATAAATTGTTTGTATTTCCCTAAAAATATTAATTTTCCAGTGAAAATTGAAAATAATATTTTTAAATATACACTAAATTTTATGACATAATTAGGGTATAAGAATAACATAATCATATGAAATAATTTTCATGACCAAATATTTATTTTATAAATATAATTATACATTCAAAAATAGTTTTTTAATTTCCAAACCAATATTTTACCTTTTCAAAAAATATTTATATTTTCTCTAAAACTATTTTTCATGTGTTATACATTTATTAGTTTAGAATTACTTTTTACCAATTTTATAAATTGTATATATAAATTTTATATTATATTACTATTATAAGATCCAATTAATGAATGAGGCTTATTTTATTTTTTGGCATAAAAGAAAATTACTTTGTAAAAATGGCTACGAAAGTAAAAAGGTCAAATTAAAAAATGGTTAAATATAAGGCATAAGAAACCTTATAAATGTTAGATAATGTATCCAAATGAGTATTTCCGGTCATTATCAACCTTAACCCATATTATATCAATTATTTAAAACTTTTGGAGCCACTTCACTTGAATAATACACCTATTATTACAAAAATACCAGTCCTCTAACTTATAAGAGCTGTCATTCACCACCCCACTCCTACTCATAACACAATCCCCTTAGTTAGACAAAATTTTTTCCAGAATAACTCTCTAAAACAACTATAAATATTTTATAGGTTGAGGTCTCCTCATAGAACTACCCCCAAATACTTAATCTAATTTTCATAGTTATTCCAAGAAGTATGGTAAAAATTCCCAAATTACAAATTTTCATTTCTATTTTTTTAATTATTCTTATACCAAAAATTATATAACAATAAAATAAGTATCATTAATATACAAAATTTATATTATATTGATGTAACAATAATTATCTACCATCCTCACTCCTACGAAAAATGAATACCTCATCTATGTGTACGTGCAGACTACCACCTCCATGAATGACATGTTTTATATCTCATTGCCAGCTTAGATGCATAGTAAAAAATTGGTATTTATTTATAAATAATATATTTAAAATATGAATAATATTCTGAATATATAAACCAATTTCTACCTTCTTTCCATTAAATAGAAAAGTAAAATTTCCTCATGTGTATGTCTAGACTACCACATCCATGGAACAATGTAATTAATTTTTCATCACCACCATACTTGGATGATTATAATAAAGTATTTAATGAATGAAAATAATTATTTATATTATTAAGTATCTTTAATTTCAATATTTATACATAACTCTTTAGATGATGAATTATTTTTGAATAATCCTGGTGAAGTGATATTACATCTCAAGTCTACCAATCCTCAATGAAATAAGACTGTTGGAATTTTCTTCCCAAAAATCATATAATTAACACATTGTTAAAGTTTGATGAAATTTCAGGAATGGATTGGTTTATATATGTATACACCATAATAATTATCAATATATATTAGTCACATTTAATATCTCAATTTATCACACAATCAACTATTAATTAAAGTCATACTATGAACCTCTTTTAGAAACTAAGTCCATTATATGGGTTTTAATACCGATTGATGAGGGGGGTATTTATCTCAAATCGTTGTTGAATAACTCAAAATTAGATATATTTCTATTGTAATGGAATATATTGATTTATTCACCAATTAATTGGCTATTTTTTCCCATATTGTATTATTGAGTTTTTAATTAAACTAAAACCTATTTATATGATGATATGAAAGACAGCTTACTTAATTTCACTTGTTAAATTGGAGTAATTGAATAATAAAATATTTATATGGGTTTAATATGCCTGAGTTTTTCAGTATGGGGTGAATTTGTTCTGTTCATTAAAATGAACGATGGATCGATGCATTTATACACTGATGGTTATGATTATAACAAGATCACAATAAAGAACAAATATTCTACACCACACATTCATGGTATATTCAATAGGCTATGAGTAGAATAATATTTCTTAAATGTTGAAATTAAATATAGATATCAAAAATTAATGGTAAAAATGTAATATATACCTAATATAACATTCCTCATAGGATATGGAAACTACAAATTCATAGTGATGTCATTCGGAATTATAAATGTTATTTTTATTTGCATTGATTTACTAAATATAATATTTAGATATTAACTTGGAAAATTTATGGAAGTATTTATTTCTGATATTCTCTAATATTCTAATATAATGGAAGAACATTAGGATAATATGATTTTTGTATCAAAGAAACTATGGAAAGATAAATTATATCTGAAGTTCCAAGAGTGGGAATTCTAGTTTGAAATAGTATCTTTCTTTGGGCTTGAAATGACATGTGAGGGTATATTTGTGGATTTTTCAAATACACGAGTGACCGAATAATGGCCATGATCAACCATAGTGATATAAATATAATGATTTATTTTATCAATAGGATACAAATGATGATTTATGGGAAATTTATCAATATTTACAAATCCCCTGTCAAATTTAACATCGAAGAGAGTGAATTTCCTATGGATGGAATAATGAATGAAAGGATTCAAGAATATGTATAAGAGATTGGACATCATACTTGTGATCATATTACCCTTAAATGGATAAGGGGGTTAAATATATGTTGATGTTCTATTAAAGGGTTTGGGAAGAATCCTAAAATCAAATGATAATGTTATTTCTTGTCCTCTATTTTATTTAAAAACTCAGGAGTAAAATTACATGATTCATGATTTTTGGCTGGTAGAAGTGATATTTTCTTTAAATATTTTTTAGATTCATTTCTATGATAAAAATTATGATTTTCTTATTGACCATAAGATCTTAAAATATGTATTCATATATGAGGATTTTACATGCACTAAATCAGCTGGAAATAAGTGATAAAATATAAGGACTTCTCAACACAGTACCACCTAGCCAAGGAAACAAGGTGTTTGATGATTTGATTAAGAGAGATCATTTTACTTTATATATAATGAGTTTTTAAAAAGACTGAATACTCATGGATTTGAAAATGTTGAATCATGAAATCATAAATCAAGGGGTGAATCATATCGTAACCAAATGACTAATCAAATATCTATCCATGTTAGGATAATATAAGTACATAATGATGATATAGGTATACATAAAATTTTAGTGAATATTTTGGAGTTAAACATTGATAATGATGGATTTATATTATTTATACCAATGGTATATGTCCCATCAAGGAATGAACGAAAGATAGAAATTTTAAATGATTTGGATAGATAATCCTTTTCTATTCATTTAGAAGCATAAAGATGTATAAGGATATCAAAAAAATTGTGGGACAACTTGAATAAGGTTATTTTAGAGTACATATCTTGATTCATGGAATTATATAATGTTAACTCCGAATGAAATAATTCTATGGGGAATATGTGACCATTTCACATACCAGTATGGAATTAATAAATCATGACCACAGATTTTATCCTATCACTCACAAAGACATCTAATGTTCATAATTCCATTTGGGATATAGTCAATATCCTTATTATTTCATCAGATTTTATTTATATGAACTAATATTTTTCAAATGACCAATTTCCAAGATATACATTTGGCAAATTGAATGGTGGCATAGAGTACCACTCTCAATTTTATCTCATTGAGATTTAACATTTACCTCATGGTTTATAAAATTTATTTATTAAGTATTATAGATAGACATGAGCTTTATTTATTCATATTTACCTTATTGATGTGAGAATTTGAAAAGTTCTATCTAAATTCTTGAGGCTATTTTGAGATTATATTCAATTTAATCAAAGGGATGATAGGATGAACATCTCCCCCTAGTTGAGTTATTATATAAGAATAGTTTTTATTATAGCATTCAAATAGAACTATATGTGGATATTTATGGGAATATATGTAGGATTCTAATATAGTTGGATGAAGCTTTAGAGAGGAAGCCTATAATATCATACCTTGTATGAGAAATGAAAAATAATGTTTAAAAAATCTGTGAAATATGAAAATGGTAAAAAGTAAATATAAGAATTAATAAGTTAATCATCGAGAAGATCTTTAGTTTCAAGTTAGTAAAAAGGTGTTATTCCGGATATCTCATTTGAAACATGCTAGAGATTTGGGAGGAATGGGATGCTAATCCCTAGGTATATTAGTCCCCTAGAGAACCATGATCATGTTTTCATTGTATCTTATCAGAACACTCCCTCTAGACTTCACCAATTTACAAAATATGTTATATGTATTATTTGGGGGGAAGTGCATAAAAACCCCTTCACATGTACTAAACACAAAATATGTGAAACTAGAACATTATCATCCATATTTGGAATATTCAATAGAGATCTTAGATCAAAGAGATATTTTTTTCAAAATAAGATAATCAATTTTGTCAATGTTCTATAGTAGAGAAATAAGCTTATGGAAGCTATGTGGAAACCTAACGATGTAATAAGACAAAATTATTCTCAAATTTTCTCATCCTAGAAATTAAATTTGGATTATGGAATGTGAATAGTGTAACTAACCATGATTTTAGTTAATATTTCTCCTCAAAATTACCATTTTCAATGGATTCATTCATATAAAAACCACCAAAAAAGTATGAAGACAGATATTATTGACATAAATATATCTTTTTTATAGTATTTATTGAATTATAATTTATAAATAGAGGTAACTATATGAAAAACTACGTGTAGAAAGAAAAAATATTACTTTTAATACTGATTCATGAATAATTTTAATTATTATAACTAAAAAACTCATAGTGTAATTTTTTTATTGAGTGTTTTTTCTAAAATTGGATTTTTTCTGTGCTATGAATATATATTTCAAAAAACTAAGTAGATCATGGGTTCATTGTGAAAAATATATTATTAATGAATAATTCTAACTATAAATTGATAAAAATAAATTTTAAGGACATATAATAATTTACAGAAAATTAAGTTTCTATTATAAAAAATACTTTTTTGAAAAATGTGAGAAACCAAAGTTCAATCAAAATTCGAACTAAAGGAAAATGTCTAAAAATATGATTTCTAGGATGTTATGAGCTCTACCTAATATCTTATCCATTATTTTTCATATTTTGAGAAACATTCATCGAATGGTAATTCATATTATAAATTTCTACTCCTCACACTTTAAATGGTTCCCTTCACAACCCCACTCCTCCTTGCACCACATGCAACTTAGTTTTAAAAAAATACCCCATGATAACTCCCAAATACTCATATAAAATATATTTTTTTTTCTTTTAAAGGGAATAACTATTAAAGGCTTAATCCAATTTTCAGAGGATTTATTCCACGGAGTAAGGTAAAAATTACCAAATTTAACCTTTTCATTTATATTTTTAAGTATTATTATTCTATATCAAAGTCCATTATACCATTATAAATTAAAAACATATGTATCATTAGTATAATTATACTTTTTTATATTGATGGATCAATTATTATTTACCTTCCTACCCTTTCCTTAAAAAATTAATTTTTCATTCATGTATACAAGAGAACTACTACCTCCATGAATGACATGTTTTATTTTTCATCAATAACATATATGGATTCTTGAACATGGGTTTTTAATGAATAAATATGATATTTATAAAATGGTTATGATTATGAAATTATAATCAAATTTGTACATTATTTCAATTTTATGGGAAATGAAATTTTTATTTTTGTATATGTAAGGAATATGACCTTTGTGGAATGATGTATTTCATTTTTAATCACCACAATACATGGATGATTATAAGTATATATTCAATTACATAAAATTATCTTTCTGACATGATTATGGCACTTGAAAAAATATATTAATATTTTACTTATAGTTAATTTACGAACAATAGTTCATAAATATTTATTGAAATAAGCTCATCATCGATTCCAACTTCATGAATCTTATCTAAAACTACCATGGAATAAAATTAGAACATTATAAATTGTTATAAATGATATATCCTAGTACCTTGCATAAGTACCATGTTGACTGAAGGTGTTTTTTGTAAGATGAAATAATTTTGTACTTATTGTGTTATCTTTTTTATCAAGAAAGGAAAATAGCCAAACATTATAGGTTTTGGTGATCAGATGATATAGAATAAAGGATGTATCTTAATAAAAAAATCAGACACACTTTTGATAAGGGAGTTCACATTTTTAGTATTTTTATTTTGAATAATTTTTTTCTGACATAAATTGTGTCCAAAAAAGTAAGTTTCAATCATTATGATGAGTTGTATAAAAGTATAAATGTCTCCATAAAAATTATGATTATTCTTTTCTGATCTTGGTGTGATGATAAATCATAATTTGTCTGAGGATGTTATGATGCAGTCCTTATGAAATAAAGGTGAAAACAAGTGTTTCTAATAATTTTGAGGCATCAATTGAAAGATAGAAGATTATAAAAGTATGGAAAGTAATATAAACCTTATAATGTAATTCATATGATGCTACAAAAATCCTAATGTTTTCAAATTCATGATATAATAAGTTATTTTTTGAAGATGTATGATTAATAAGAAAGTCTATTGGTCTCAGTTCATCGGTGAGAGATCACCAGACACATATTTTTTTAAAGGTTGGTAATTTTTTATTAAAATAAGATATAATGATGATGTTGGTTTTCAGATATACCAATAAGCTACAAAATACGATTATTCATATAAATAATTTGGTTAATTCTACTTTTTGGTACCATTATCTAAAAAGTAAATAATGTGAAAACAGATAGGAAAGAGGAATTTGTTGGGATCGATACCTGTAAGAAAGTTAGAGACTGATCAACTAGATAAAGATGAGAAATATCATTAACCATTTTTATCTTGGTGAATTATATTAAATTTTGGTCATGAAAAATGGAGTTTGGATTTGTTTTTCAATTGGGAAAGAGAAAATGTATTGTTTTAATTGGGCCAAGAGTCATTGAAACGTTTTGGTGACAATTCAACAAACTCACACTGATATCGATCAATCAGACTTAGAGAAAGGCATATCCATCAGAAGTAGGACAATCCTAATAGCATCATAAGAAAAAGTAACATTCTCTTGAGGAAAATAAGAAAAGTACAATTGTTTTAATAGTTTTTTGTATGTGTTTGTAGGATGGTTCTTCCCAATGCTTCATAAGATTCAACTATGTTTTAGGAAGAATGATTTAAAAGTTGTATGTTACTCATTTGGTATGGATAATTTAGATGAGAATAGACTTTTTTAAACATGTCTATATAAAGAAATATAATGAGGAGTCTAAAGTCTTACATATGTTTCATTATAATGAAGAAATATTAATTACAAATGTATCAAACTAATGAATTTATAAAATGTTTAAATAAGGCTGAAGTTTTTATAAGATTCGATAAGTTTTGATAAGAATTTAGAAGAACTGAAGAAGTTAAAGATGGAACAGAAATGAAAGTGAAATTCATTTTTTGGGAAAATTGGTTATGCAAGAACACATTTTTTTATTACCACACAAACCAATTTTGGTGCACCTATAAATAGAATGAAGTACATTTACTTTCTAGAAAATGTTTTGTTCATTTGTGAATAGACAAAGTGAAAGTGTAGAATGTTTTTAGAGATTAGAGGTTTACTGATTGATCCTTCTTGAGGAAGTTGCTTACTCAAAAGAGGATAAAGTTGGGATAGTAATAAAGAGATTCTAGATCAGACTAAGAAATCAAACTAATATTTCTAGACTATGGAAGAAGGAGTTTAGAAATTTTTTTATAAGTATTCTATGAGAGTTATATATTCCAGATATATAAATTTGACTAAATAATTTAGATATGAAATCAAACTGAGTATCATTACAATGTCCTGATAAGTTCTTACCTAATTCTAGGTAGAAAAGTGAAAACTTTCTTTGAATTTCATCAAAATTTAAAGTTTATAAGTCAACAGAGTAGCATGTTTTGAACTAATTAGTGATGGATTTATTACTTTTTATATAAACTTGTATTACATTTTCAGGCTAGAATAAGAACATGCATTGTTTTATTGATTATAGTGGTACAAAAGTTCACAGTTATATACTACTTGTTTGTATCTTTAAAAATGATTGTTTTTTAGTTGATTGTGTGTTATTGGATTGTTTAAAAACCATTCCAAGTATGTATATAATCTTTTTGAGTAGTGGTCCTTATAAATATTTGTGTTTATATGGATGAGTGATTTATTTTCTTTCATCAATGTGATAAATTTTTAACAGGATGAAAAGTATGTTTCAAAATAAAGGAAATTTAAAAGATAAATATATCACTAGTGCACCCCCTCCCCTTCCTAGTTATACATTGATCCTGGTTGTGCAATATCAATTTGTATCAGAGTGTGGGTTCCCTTCATTTAATGTTCTCTAATGTTTTTTAAGAGAAGTTGTTATGGATAATCTAAATTGTGTGTACCTTAAGGGTATTTCTATCTTTAATGGTAAGAACTATCAAGTATGTAAGGATATAATTTTTCCTTATCTTATGTATCTTAGGTATGATGTTATGAGAGAAGTTATAGATAATTTTTTTCAATTGATTAAAACTTTCCTCTCACATATGTGTATAAGAGTAATCATGAGAATTTAGTAAGATATAAGAATACATTACACTTATCACTTTATGAAAGATAGTTTTTATGATTGGAGGGAGTTACTACTTCTAAAGGTATCTAGTAAATTCTGAAAAACAATTATGAAGAAAATATATAGGTGAAAAAATATAATCAATAAATCTAGAGGATGAAGCATGAAGATATGAAAATGGTTGAGTATGAATTTGTCAATGACATCATTACTAGGGTGAATGATATTGAATGCACCATTAGATGTGTTGATGAGATGTTAGAAGTATAAAATGTCCTATAATAGATCTTGAGAATCCTTTCTGATAAGTTTGATTCCAATGTTTTGTCCTTATAAGATACATAAACTAAAACTCTATATCTGGATGATCTTTATATTACTCACATTATTTATGAAATATGGAGGAATAATGTTATGAAAGTAAAAAATGTTGACTAAGAAATTTCCTTCAAGTCCTATAAGAAATGAATGTCTAATTTTTTTTTAAAGAATAAGAAGTTTCAGAATCTGAATCTAAAAATGAGGCATGTAAAAATATTTATGAATTTCTATCATTTATTTCTAAAAAATTAAAAGAAGGTATAGAAACTTTTAAGTGGAAAATTCCATTGAAATGTTTTAAAAGTGGAGTATTTGGGAAGAATTCTATGAATTTCCCCTCAAGAATGTGTGATGAAAATAGTGATGAAGATTATTCAGGGTAGAGAAGTTCTTGGATGAAATAGAGTGATATGTTTATATCTTTTTCAATGGGAAAGGATAAAATGTTCTTCCAATCCAAAAGGATAATATTATTGGGTAAAGATGATAATGACAAATTCAGAAAAGTTGAATCTGAATTATTTATTAAAATTACTGGAGAAAATACCTTCATTGAAACTATTTATGATGAACTTTTTGGAAGAATTGGTTCTGAAGAAGAGGAGTCTGATCATGAATTTCAACTAAAGAGTGATTTGAAATAATATCAAATAAATATTTATATACTTGAAAAATAAATCAATAAGAAGAATTATGAATGTTATAAAAAAATCAAGATTATTCTTTTGATTATAAATCTAAAATACTTGAATAGATTTATTGTCTGAAGAATTATCTTAATAATTACGTAGGGAAGAGAGTTAGATGTTTTGAGAAATCTATCTCTAAAGTTGGTAAAATTTATCGAATGTGTGAACATGAAAAGTATTAAATTCCACCTTAAAGGGATGATAAAAAATTTGATATTGTTTCTCAGAAGAATAAATACTGAAAATTATGGTATGTGTCCATAACCAACAAAGTGAAGTTGTCAGAAGATTCTAAAAATTCTGAGCACAAATAGCCTCTACCATTTCTGATTCTAATAAATATGGATTGAAATCTATGTTCAAAAAGAATATTCAAGGTGATAATAGAAATGTTGGTGGTCAAAAAATATCTAATAAGAAAGATGATAAGGTTGCTGATAACCATGTTCACAATTTAGATTGTGTAAAAGTTATATAGGAAAGTGTTTTTTCTATGGATACATATGGTGTTGTGTAGGATTTGGGAATATATTAAATATGTATTTTTTAATAAAAAAATTAAAAATATTCCAAAAAATACAAAAGGAAATTTTTTACTGGGATTCAATCCTCTAAAAAATAAATCTAAGAAGGATTCTTTGAAGAATATTGAGAAGGATGTTTTGAATGTTAAAAATAGATTCCAACCTTCATATACTATTTTTGAAAGATATGAACAACCTATACCTCCATTTAACGGTTGTATTTTCTTGTTTTAGGAACAAAAAAAGTTTTATAAAATGTCTTAGAAGATGGATATGAATAATGATAATGGGAAAGAAAAATATCCTAGCTTTGAAATCAAACTCAAAAATAAAAAAGCATAATGATCTTAGATCCTAGATAGTGTTTTTTCTTATCATATGACTGTAGGATTGAAATTATTTAATAATTCTAAGGAATTAAATGAACGAATCATGATGTTTGGAAATAATTAATCCATCTGAATCAAAGGACTTAGATCTATTATTATTAGGGAGTAGAATTTTAATTATAAGAAGTTTTTTTTGATGGGTTGAAATACAATTTTTCATGCGTGTCAATACTTTTTGATGAATGTAATAATGTTATCTTTAGAAATTATGGGTTCTTTTTTTTTGAAAATATAATAAGATAGAAATTTTTTAAAATAGTAAAACACACAAAAGGAAACTTATTTCAAGTTGGAGAAGTGAAAAAATCATGTTACTGAAGCCCGATGGAAGACAATAAGTTGTTGAGTAAAAGGTTAGTACATATTTGTTTGAAAAATATGAACAAGTTATCAATGAGTGATAGTGTCCAAGGTATTTATTATATGTCATAAAGAATAGATTTGTATTATAAAATGTTTCAGAAAAGGAATATTAAAAACTCTATGAATAATAATGTTTATATTTGTTCTTCATGAACATAAGAACTTATTCATTCTGATATTTGTGGGATAGTGAGAAAACAATAAACATAGAAAAATAAGTACTTCATTACTTTTATTAATGATTTTTCTCACATTACATTTCTTATGTATTTGAAACATAAGTAATATTATCTAAATATGTCTAAAAATTTTAGGAGAAAATCTAAAAAGGAATGTGGGTATTCTATGAATAATTTGATAAAAAATGGTGGTAAATATAAGAATGGTGTTTTAAAAAGTTTTGTAGAAATACATGGAATTCTTCAAGAATTCAGTAAACCATACACACCACAATAAAATGGTGTTTCTAAAAGAAAGAATATAATTTTGGTTTTAATTGGAAAAATTATGTTTCTTCAACATGGTCTATCTCATTACATTTTGAGGAAAAATATAGGAACATATATTTATATTCAAAAATGGTGTTTCCATGGGCCAAGTTTTGATACGAATCTCTATGATATTTTTTATGACAAAATTCTATGTTTTAAACATTTAAGAGATTTTGGGATCCCCTGATTCATAAATAAATATGTTTAAAACCATAGAATGTTTGATCAGATAGGTGAAGATGGAATATTTTTTGGACATGCTCTGGAAAGAATATTATATAGATGTTTCAATAAAGAGAAAGGAAAATAAGTTGACTCTGTTGATGTGAAACTCTTTGAAAATCAAAGGAAGATTCTAAATATCCCATGAAGATAAGGATAATGAATGGGTTGAAAGAATTTTTGTTGAGTGTTCTGAGAAGGGTGAAAAAATGTAATACTATACAATAATAATAATCTAAATCAACTATTTATTTTAATGAAAATTAATTGAAAACATCACATCCTAGGATAAAGAGGTAAGTGGATGATCAAAACATGATTGGTGATCAAGATAAAAAGGTTCAAATAAGGAAAACATCATATATTATTACACATAATTTTATATATTAAAAATTTTACACCAAATATGTTTATGATTCTTTTAACTATCCAGAATAGACTCACTATATGAATGAAGAGTTAAATCAAAATGATAAGAATGATAATTTGAAAGTTGTACATAAGTGAAATGAAAAAAAGTTATAAGTAAAAATTGGGTTTTCTTGAAGAATCTAAATTAATAAGGTGAAGTGATAAGAAAAAAAATAACATTAGTGTGAAATGGTTACTCATAAATAGAGGGTATTGACTTTGACAAGTCCTTTTTTATTGTGGAATGGTTATAAAAAATTACAATATTTCATGTTATTACTAGACAAAGATGTTACAAAATATTTATGATAGGCATGAAGTCATAATTTATTGATGCATAACATGATGAATAATCTTATATTGAACAACCATGTTGCATTGTAGCTAGGAAGGATAAATTTTATGTGTGAAAGTTGAAGAAATATTTGTATAGGATAAATAAAGATTTGAGAACATGGTATTCCAAATTGGATACATGCTTAAGGAAGTTGAATTTCAAGAAAGGAATGGTTGATATTAATCTATATATCAATGTATGTCATCATATTTCCCTCATTTTAATTTTTAATGTTGATGATATTATCCTTATGGGTAATGATGAAATAACATGTGATTTTTTTTCTTAATAGATGAAAATTTTGTTTGAAATGTGTATGATCGATGAAATGAAATACTTTCTTGGGTTACAAATATTAAAAAAGAAGAAATACGTATTTCTTCCTCAATAATATTTAGATAAGAAACATCTTAGGATGTTTGGAATGGAAAATTAAAAGTTGTTTTATTCACTAATTTTAGTGGGAACCAAGTATAAAAATGATGGATAAGGTAATGAAGTTGACTCTAAAGAGTTTTTAATGTTGATTGGAAATTTGTTGTATTAGACTTCCTTAATATAGAACGTTGTTTAGGATATTACCTTATGTGAAATATTACAACGTGATCCAAAATAATCACATCTATTGGGTGGAAATAAATTCTTAGATATAAAAAAGGCACAATAAAATTTGGACATCCGTTTCATGGATCCAAAATTATTGACATATTTAGGTATTCATATGATGAATGGGTAGGAAATGTTGATGAAATAAGATCCACATCTGGTGGATTTTTCTTTATAGAATAAATGTGTGTTAGTGGGCATTAAAAGAGATAAATTTTTGTAAATCATAGAATAGATGGAACTGATTATGTTTCTTCTACGCACACAACTACCTAACGTGTGTGTATGAATACTCATTTATAATACTTATTTGATGATGAGAAGTTAATTCTTCTCTTGGGTTGGGATAGTAAAATTGTAATAAACCTTAAAAGAAACCCAATAAATCATTATCATTTAAAAAATACTGAAATCAAATATCATTTCATTATGATCAAGTTGAAAATAATAAAATCAGGCTGTAGTGTGTTCCTACAATGGAACAAGTTGTAGACATATTCATAAAACCTTTACTGAAGGAAGAATTTTTAAAGATGAGGTGGAACATGGGGGTCCAAACTATTTATCTACATGGTTAAGGTATGCATTTCTATACAGTCCTTAAAATTTTCTTTGGATAGTGTTATGAAGGGATAGAATATTTCATAAATCTATCCATTGATATGTGTTAAACCCTTTTAGGAAGCTTGTATATAGGGGGAGTTTTGAGTAACCTGTGAACATAGTTTGTAAGTATGGGAACTATTCTAATAGTTTGTAGGAGTGGTTCTACGAATATTTGTTTTAATAGAAAGTGTAAGTAGTAAAGAAACAAGTTCATAAATATGTGAAGGAGAGTTGGAAAGATGAATAAGTTTCATAAGTCACTGCTTCTGGACAACATGGTTTTACAGTCAATGATTCATGTTTCCTATAATTATTTAACTTGTGTGTTCATAGAATTGTTGAAAAGTAATACAATTCTAGAGTTTAAAAAGTTTATTTATTTATTAACCATGTTTGAAAACAAAATCTAAATTGGTATATTTTTAGGACAAAGTTGAATGAAGGTGTTTTTGGAAGCTAAAAGATGTTTGGGCTGATTGTGTTGTCTTTTATTGTCAATAGAATAAAATACCCTTAATTTTTATGTTTTTCTGATCAGATTATATGAATGAATGGATGCATCATAATTAGAAAATAAAATGCACTTTTGATAACAATTTCATTACTTATTAAATTACTGTTCTGAATAATTTTTTAGGAAGAATTTTCTTTTTGAGCTCACCTTATATCAGGAAGGAAAGTTTCAATCGTTATGATGAGTTTTTTCAACATATAAATGTATCCATAAAACTTATGATGATGATTTACTAATCATGGAGTTATCTTAGAACATAATTTGTCTGAGAAACTATAGATGCAAACCTTATGAAAGAAGAGGGAGAATAAGTATTTCCAATCAGTTTGACGTTTGGATGGAAAGAGCTAAGATACTTACAGGATAGAAAGTAATAGAAATATTCCAATGTAATTTTGATGATAATATGTCGATCCTAAATTTTTAGTACTCCTGAATAATTCAATATATAAGAAAGTGTTTTTGTATGAACAATGTTTCAATATAAAGTCTTCTAGTCTCGGTTCATCAGAGTGAGATCACCATAAGAATATATGATTGAAGGATAGGTTTTTTTTGAAATGTGATAATATAAAGAAGGTGGTTTTCTATTAGACCAATAAGTTATAGTATAAAAATATTTAGGAAAATAATTTATTGAATGAAGGATGTTTTTTTTGAAACTTTATCAGAAAATATAAGTTTTTGGACATAGATAAAAAAGAGTAGTTTATTGGGGATTATTTTTGTAAGAAATTCAATGACCATTCAACCAGATGATGATGAAAAATATATTCAAGAAATTTTATCAGGTTGAATTGTATTAATTTTTGGTCCATAGATAAAGGATATCTTATTTTTTAAACAGTTTCAAGATAAAACATGTTGTTTCAATTGGGTTAAGAGCCATTACATAAGAAGTTGTTCTGATTCATTAGACATGCACCTCTACAAATAATCAGAGTGAGCCAGAGACCTATCCATCAGGTACGTAATGATACCAATAACATCATTTGACAAAGGAACATCATTCTGAGTAAAAGAAGAAAATGATATTTTTTTGAAGGGTTTTGTAGAAGTGTTTTTCAAGTGGGGTATTTAAATGCATCATAAGTTTCAACCATTTTTATGGAATAATGTTTTCAAAGTTGTATGTTATTCATTTGGTATGGATCATTGAGATGAAATGACATTTTTGTTTTCAATCTATTGGTAGAGAGAAATGTAATGAGGAAAATGATGTCTTACATATGATTTCATCATAATGTAGAAATCACAATGAATAATGTATCAGACAGTGGAATAGATATAAGTCTCAATTTTGTATGATGTTTTGAGAAGATTTTATATGTTTAGATAAGAATTGAGAAGAGTTGAAGAATTAAAATATTGAGTTGAAATGAATGGGAAATTCATGTTTCAAGAAATCTGGTCAAGTAGAAAAAAAAATTCATTTTCCAACCCAAACTAATTTTAGAACACCTATAAATAGTAGAAACTAAATTGTAATTTAATGAACATGTATTGTTCATATGTGAAGAGAAAATGAGATGGCAGTGAATGTTTTTAGAGAGAAGGGGTTTCTATATTGATAATTCTTATGGAAGTCTACTATACAGAAGAGGGAAAAGGTTAGATAGTAATCAAGAGCTTCTAGACTGGATGAAGAAACCAGATTGAGATTTCTAGACAGAGACAGTAGTAGCCCAAAATTGTTTTAGTAGTATTTTGGAAGAGTTATATTTTCTAAACTGATTAATAAAAATGAAGAATCATAATATTCCATTATAATGAGTTTCATTATAAAGTATATAAACGTTCATACCTACTACTGGGTAGGAAAGTGAAAAATTGGTTTTCATGTCATCAAAATTGAACATGGATAAGTAAGCATAGTAACATGTTTTAACCAACTAGTTAATGTTTAAATAAATGTTACATAAATTGGTATGACATAATTTTTTAAAGAATAAGAACATGCATTGTTGTATTGATCATAGTGCTATGTAAGTGTGAGAGAATATCCTACATGTTTGTATACACACTAAATTATTTGATTCTAGTGGACTGTGTGGTCCTGTATTGTTTCCAAACCATTCCAAGGATTTAGCTACTCTTGTTTTGTAGTGAACATTTTATATACTCGTGTTCCTATGGATGTGTGATTCTTTTGTTTTCAGCACATTGATTATTTTTTAACAAGAGGTGAAGGTTGTTTAAAAATAAAGGATAGATAAAATAAAAATATATAAATTACCCTCCCTCTATGAGTGATACATTGATCATGGATGGGAAACATCACCATGTATAATCTATAAAATATAAACTTGGTACGAAATAGTGGGTTTCAATACTAATACATTAAAATGTGCACAAAATAGTAAAAATAACTGAACTATAATGATGAAAATAAACATTAATTAACTAATAAATGTATTTTAAATTACTATAATTGAAGTGAAAATAGTTTATTTCTAGCACCAAACACTGAATCATTAGTTCTAAGATAGAGTTTCACATAACATCATGTGAACTACTAAATACATAAGAGGCTATCGATTAGCGATGGAGATCAAAATTAATATGGGGTGACTATACACTCCTGGATCTTAGCCATCACTGATATTTAACATAAATAAAATCAAAATATAACATAATTAAATTCTATAATATAGTTAATTTCAGGACATAAAAGTTTGATCAAATGGGTCCCCGATATGGAAGGCCAATAAATATAATAGTGAAACTGTAAATGGAAATAAATAAATGTAGTGATAACCCTAAATATTCTGTCTTGATACTTCATTCATCTCACAAAACCATATACCTCAAAAACCTTCCATAAGGCCCTTACCCTTCTATAGATCCCTGATAATGGAGTTTACAAGAACACCAAGATGTCTACGTGATTTGTGAGTATAACCATAAAAGACACCACTAATGCCTTTTTAACATAAGTAAACATGTATATAAAAGGTTTTAATAAGGTAGAAAGGTAAATACACACATAAGAATACACAAAAACTTGTGTAGAGTGGTCATTCACTAACCGAGTCTACACAAACCCCCACTATAGCTACTATAGCTCAATTCCATAATAGAAGTGATAATAAAATTATTGATTTGGTGTTTACCATAGGTACTGTAGAGACCCGAAGCTTATTGTACATGTACGTTACATTACTTTTGCGGAATACTTAGTATATTACAAAAACACACACACAAGGATCGTAATAGTTTAGTGTCTTTGGAAACTCGGAACGTAATCTTCTAATCGTCGTGAAAGATCTTCAATATCTCCCATAAAGATCTTCCTTTTTTTTATACCTAAAACCTTTCTTTATATCCTGGGGAAAAGAAAACATAAAAGGGTGAGCTCAAATGCTCAGCAAGGGAAAATAAAGGAAATAAAAATCATATCATATCTTTATGAAAATCAAAACCTGCAAAAGAGATCCTAATATCTTAACATGGAATAAATCATAGAAGTGAAAATGAGATCACCATAATCATAACATAAAACTTGAAACTTTGTGGCATGCACACATAATCATGGAAACTCATTTCTTGTTAGTCATGACTCATTGCCAAGACTATCTTAGTGGACAAAGTCCCTTTCTGAACCGAGTTCACTCCTCGTTTCAGTCCTGTATCACTGAACCGAAATAACCTTCCGTTCCAGCCATGTCTATCTCATGAGATATAAAGTCTTTACCCAATGCATTGGAGGGAGATATAGGTCCCACCCATCTTATAATGAATCCTTTCTTATGTGTGCCACATAATCATAAAACATACAACATCGCATAACACATGTAACAAAAATGGGATTCTTGAAACATCATGACATCATAAATCAATTCATATAAGATAAAGGAATTCATAAACATAATTCCATCACAACATATTCAAATCAATGTAAAAATATGGATAGAAACAGAACCCTTTATTATCTTATATGGAAAATAATTTTGATAAAACACTTGAATTGAATTCTTGAGGAAAATATCCTTACTTCTTCAAAATCAATTTCTTTTCACAAAACATCATGCAATTTTAAAAGAAAGAGATTTTATTGAAAATAGTCATGAAATCTTTTAGAGGAAGCTTCATGAAAATAAGTCTTTATAAAACAGTATAAATCCGTTCGTGCCGTATAAGTTAAAAAAACATTCTTCGTACTTTTGTCGGAAAAGTCAAAAAGTACCTCGTACGAAAAACGAAAAAAGATTCCTTTCATATCCTTTACTAATAACTCATAGAAGGGTAAAATTGGATTTAAACAATTGTAGGTGGATGGAAATAATATTACATATTGAGGGAACATGGATGTGGATGATAAAATGCACCCCAGTAAATACTTACGAATAAACAATCTCGGATAAAAATGAGATTGTGATATTTCCCTTACCTTATGTCCGACTTGCTTTGTAAGTGTCCAAACCTCCTGTATAATGATTTAAATCATGTTATTGACTTATTCCAGAATCATATTCATTGTTATGATATCATATATGGTTCACTTATGACATTATATTACCCGTTCTTTTGTAAATTCCATGTTAAAGAAGCGTTTTGGGTAAAATCGTTTCATTTATCTTAGGTGTTTTGACTTGTTGTTCTTGACATCACTATTACTTATATCATGATTTACTTACTTCCAGAATATAAAATATGATTTATATATCATATATATTCAGTATATATATATATATAATAGGTAGATAAATAAAATGAAAAACACCGTTCATGGAGACGGTAGTCCGTACGTACGCATGAACGCTGTTTTCCTTTCCTTATTGTCTTGAAATGGAAGTAAGTAGATGACATACATATGTATATATATACATAAATCCAGTAGCTTTATAATGTCATATATTTCATTATTATTTCTTATATATACATTATAATCATTCTTAAATGGTTAACATGGAGAATGAATCTCATCGCGTCGTGGAGACGGTAGTCCGTACGTACGCACAAGCGATGATATCATTTCTATAAATATTGAATTGAATTGGAGTGGATTATACAATATATCAGAATCAATATGATGTTGTAATAACTATGTATAGTTATTCTTTACACCATTATACCCATCCATGTAAGGTGGTGGTGGAAAATAGATTACACCACGGCGTGGAGACGGTATTCCGTACGTACGCACGCGCAGTGATTTCTTTTTCCGTAGGATGGATAGATGGTGAAATAGGTTTGTTTCATACTTATAATAACATATCAGTATATGAGTGATACTGATGTTATTACTTCATAATGAAACAACCTAAGAAGAAGAAGTGGAAGAAGAAATAAAGATGAAAGAATTGGTAACGGTAATTACCTCTTCTTTGAAGCGCCTTTTGGAGACCTCCTCTTAGGGAACTAAAATTGGTCTTTGAGGAAGACCAGAACCTCTAGGATGTTGCTAGGGAAGTGGAGAAGAGATTTTGGCAGGGGTTGGCCGAGCTTGAGTGCTCAAATTGGTGTGAGGAGGAGGGGGAGGAGGTGTCCTTTTATAGGGGAGGAGAGGGGCACCTTAGGAATTCTTAAAAATATTATTTTATATTAAAGTCAAAATCGGTTTATAATGGTTCCAAAGGGTCTTATTTCGAAGATAAGGTGGGGATGGGTCGAAATCCTATCAACCAATAGGATTTAGACAAGTTTAGGGTATTATTTTAACCTTATCAATTAGATTTAACTCTAAGTTAAATAATTTAACTTTTACCATGTCTTTTTGTTTTCTTTCACTATATGGTTAATAAACTTACTATAACATGCCAAACGAACCCCAAATTGTATATTATTAATAAATATATCCTTATCTAAGTCATTTGGCCGAACCTTAGATTTTTAGGAATAAAATAACAATTAATAATATAATATTTTATTTAAAAACTATTTTGTGTCAATTTTGACACTATTTGATATATGATTTTTGTGAAAGTCATAAAAGAATTATATGTTCGAACCAAGTTGATTAAATAAACATTAATATATCATAGTAACCTAGAAAATTAGTGGAATTCATAAAAAGTCTTAAATTACATTTATTTTGGTATTTATATTATCAATTATGTCAATATTTCATTAATAAGATTACTTACTGCATCATCTTTGTGTCATAAATAAATTAAATTATTTGATGTCTAAAAATTACAAATAAAATACCATCATGTATGAAATCTTTTTAGCTTTCTAATGAATATTTACAATCGAATTTATCTTATGTATAACCCCATATTATAAATGATTTACTTATTAAACTTTGATTTTAACTATTTTAACCCTTCTTTAAATAAATTAATAATAAATGTACTAATCTAATCCAAGTGGGCCTAAATGGTCATATTTTATTCCTAAGATTGTTTTTGGTCGAATTAAACTTGTCCAATAGAATTATGACATGTGTTAGGGTAATATTGATATCATATTTACCCTTAGTTACCCTATTTACTATTAACCGCGGTAAAAAAAGTAAAAAGTTACTATTCACCAAAAAATTATTGTCATCTCATTGAACCACATTTTAGTCCATGATATTAACCGTGTCTCTCGGATTTTCGAAATTCCATTCACAGAAGCGGTAAAATTAAGTTTTATGCAAAATTCAGTTTTTAACCTACCACTTAGTAGTTTCACTATTCATCAAAAATTGATGTTTTTCAGAACAATGCCAAAATTTCATCCTAAGCTATATTTCATATTCCGAATTCAAAAATGAAGTCTATTTTACCAAATTCATAACACAAAAGTTGCATTAATTAATTTTATAATTAAATCCCGCTGTTAAAACAAATAGCGTGTTTTTAAGAAACAATATCTATCAAAAGATTGACACTTGATTATGTCTGGTTTAAATGTGAAATTACAACCAATGACCAACATTGTATTAAATTGTAAAAATATATTCTAAATATACTTTAAAAACACTAAAATTAATAATTTATCACTATTAATAATTTCGATTAAAAAAGTTGTTTTTAATTAAAATTTAGTAATTTTCACTATTCATCAGAATATGAAAGTTATCCGAAATGTACCAAAATTTCACCTTAGGCTAAATTCGATACTCCGAATCCAAAAATGAAATCCATTTTGAAAAATAAAATTTACAAAATTTCAAAAAGTGGTTATTACTATTCATAACGGCTTGTTTTAATAGCATATCATTGTTTCGTGAAACTCAGGATTACGTACCACACACGCTATCGAGGAAGGTTGCGATTGCGTGTAATGCAAGGCAAGTCAAGGATGCGTGTTGTGCAAGCTCCTTTTGGTGTAGCGTATAACAAAAGACATAAAAAGAATATTTTTCATAAAATCTCGGGCTGTTACATTCTACCCCCCTTAAAATGAATTTCGCCCTCGAAATTCGTCGGGGTTATAAATGGTTTACTATTCGAAAGTTTCTTTAATTGAAACCCACATCGTAAAAAGGAATATCAATACTAATCTTTAAAAACAAAAGTATGAAATGTAACGGTTACCCAAATAAACAAATCATTGGGTTTCCACATAGGTGAAAATATGGATATGGAAGAGAAATCTAACCATCATGTTCTGATGGAGAGTGGTAGAGAACATGGCTATGGAAAAGCCAATAATCACAAATCCATAGATTTGTGATGATATAAGGTACCATCTGATTCATCAGGTATAAGATCACTAGGACAACATTTTTGGTTTTCAAGATCATTTCCCTAAAGTTGAAAATTTGATTTAGAATAAATACTTACTTTATTTTGGTACAATTTCACTTTTGTTCGTGCCTTGAACAATTTCTACTTCATCTCTTAAATAAATGAAGTTGAATTTGTTATTCGTGAAGTGTTAGCAGATCATGTGATAGAATGACGAGTCATTCCATCTGTCTCAAACAAAAGGTTAGTAAAAATTATATACATAAGTCGATCTATAGTGAGATTAATCACATATGGTTTCTAAAATGGACTTATACTTCATATATCAAACTGCTTAATATAATAAAACTAGTTTCTACTAAACAGGGACTTCCTGTAGGTCAGTGGTAGGCGATAAAGGCCAGTCGCACTTCGGTTGTGGGTTCGATTTCCACAGCCTTGTCCGAAGCGATCCTGCAGGTTGTCCTTTTTATAATACTATATTACTATAACATCCCATCAATAATATCGAAAAAACTTCTATCCTTAAACAATACTAACTTATGTCCAACATAATTCATTCCAATCATTAGGCTCATAATACTGTAGTCCATTCTCATAACATAGTGAAAACGATTACCAGATATTTAATACCATCGTTGATCCCCATATATCATAAGATATATCTTGTTGGTCACATTCAAAGGCCTTAATCTTGTACTCTCTTGAATACCCATTGAACCTTAGTGAAAACTTGAATGCAGTTAAAAGTTAACACTTTTCACATACCGAAATCCTCAAAATTCTATATACTCAAACCATGATATCACTTAGTCCTTATATCAATCATGAGCTCATGAATACTGTCAAACATTTCATTTTCCCCTTATCCCTTCATTATGCGCATATCATCTTCATTCCAAAAATATCTGAATAACCTTTCATGGATACTGGTAACATTAATCAGACAACAATGTTACAATCCTTACATGTCTCTTTATTCCATAGTACCATGAGATTACTTATACAACATTACACATGATAAACATGTAATCATTCCACTACATTCTTAAACCATTGACCGAGCTTCAACAATTCATTCATCTCACATACCATTGGTAGTCTCTTCATCATCATCCACATAAATACTACCCATATGACCATACTGATTCTCTTCATGAGTCTTTCCCTTAGGGCATTTGTTTGCATAATGCCCATACATTCCACATTTAAAACACTTAACCATTTTTGATGTCATAGCAATACCATTATCCTCATCCCTGGTATTAACTGAACCTTTTCCTTTGCACTTACTGGCTTTGTGTCCTTCTTTTCCACACCCAAAGCATCTTCCAGTTCCTTTGAAACATTCTCCTTGATGCCTCTTCCCACATGATTTACATAGGGGAAATTGAACTTTCTTTCCTCTATGATCTTCATGAAACTCCATCTTTCTCTTATTAGCCGAGTCAGGAAACTTACCAAATTTTACTTTATTGATCATATTATGAGATTGCTGATTCGGCATAATAATGATGTTTGGACATCCAAATCCCATTTCATTTGGTTGCTCATGAAGAATATCATTCCATTGTCCATCATTTCCTCCATTATCGTGAATCACCTTGTTTCCAGCCATTTTCTAAAACCCAAAAAGAATAGCATGAGAGGCAAAAATCATGCTAGGGAAAACAACATAATAAAGGGGGAGTACCTTGAACATCTAACATCTTAGGTTTAATTCTATGATCGTTAGCGTAGTTCTAGTACTATAACCTATTCATATACTTAACCTTAGGGACATCCCTAGACATACCTTAGAAATACCTCTAGGGATATCACTAACGTTTTCGCATCCTAGTTTCCAAAGGTTGACTAAACCATTCCTCTGATACCAACTGTAGAGACCCGAAGCTTATCGTACATGGACGTTACATTACTTTTGTGGAATACTTAGTACATTACAAAAACACACACACAAGGATCGTAATAGTTTAGTGTCTTTGGAAACTCGGAACGTAATCTTCTAATCGTGGTGAAAGATCTTCAATATCTCCCATAAAGATCTTCCTTTTTTTTATACCTAAAACCTTTCTATATATCCTGGGGAAAAGAAAACATAAAAGGGTGAGCTCAAATTCTCAGCAAGGGAAAATAAAGGAAATAAAAATCATATCATATCTTTATGAAAATCAAAACCTGCAAAAGAGATCATAATATCTTAACATGGAATAAATCATAGAAGTGAAAATGAGATCACCATAATCATAACATAAAACTTGAAACTTTGTGGCATGCACACATAATCATGGAAAATCATTTCTTGTTAGTCATGACTCATTGCCAAGACTATCTTAGTGGACAAAGTCCCTTTCTGAACCGAGTTCACTCCTCGTTTCAGTCCTGTATCACTGAACCGAAATAACCTTCCGTTCCAGCCATGTCTATCTCATGAGATATAAAGTCTTTACCCAATGCATTGGAGGGAGATATAGGTCCCACCCATCTTATAATGAATCCTTTCTTATGTGTGCCACATAATCATAAAACATACATCATCGCATAACACATGTAACAAAAATGGGATTCTTGAAACATCATGACATCATAAATCAATTCATATAAGATAAAGGAATTCATAAACATAATTCCATCACAACATAGTCAAATCAATGTAAAAATATGGATAGAAACAGAACCCTTTATTATCTTATATGGAAAATAATTTTGATAAAACACTTGAATTGAATTCTTGAGGAAAATATCCTTTCTTCTTCAAAATCAATTTCTTTTCACAAAACATCATGAAATTTTAAAAGAAAGAGATTTTATTGAAAATAGTCATGAAATATTTTAGAGGAAGCTTCATGAAAATAAGTCTTTATAAAACATTATAAATCCGTTCGTGCCGTATAAGTTAAAAAAAACATTCTTCGTACTTTTGTCGGAAAAGTCAAAAAGTACCTCGTACGAAAAACGAAAAAAGATTCCTTTCATATCCTTTACTAAAAACTCATAGAAGGGTAAAATTGGATTTAAACAATTGTAGGTGGATGGAAATAATATTACATATTGAGGGAACATGGATGTGGATGATAAAATACACCCCAGTAAATACTTACGAATAAACAATCTCGGATAAAAATGAGATTGTGATATTTCCCTTACCTTATGTCCGACTTGCTTTGTAAGTGTCCAAACCTCCTGTATAATGATTTAAATCATGTTATTGACTTATTCCAGAATCATATTCATTGTTATGATATCATATATGGTTCACTTATGAAATTATATTACCCGTTCTTTTGTAAATTCCATGTTAAAGAAGCGTTTTGGGTAAAATCGTTTCATTTATCTTAGGTGTTTTGACTTGTTGTTCTTGACATCACTATTACTTATATCATGATTTACTTACTTCCAGAATATAAAATATGATTTATATATCATATATATTCAGTATATATATATATATAATAGGTAGATAAATAAAATGAAAAACACCGTTCATGGAGACGGTAGTCCGTACGTACGCATGAACGTTGTTTTCCTTTCCTTATTGTCTTGAAATGGAAGTAAGTAGATGACATACATATGTATATATATACATAAATCCAGTAGCTTTATAATGTCATATATTTCATTATTATTTCTTATATATACATTATAATCATTCTTAAATGGTTAACATGGAGAATGAATCTCATCGCGTCGTGGAGACCGTAGTCCGTACGTACGCACGAGCGATGATATCATTTCTATAAATATTGAATTGAATTGGAGTGGATTATACAATATATCAGAATCAATATGATGTTGTAATAACTATGTATAGTTATTCTTTACACCATTATACCCATCCATGTAAGGTGGTGGTGGAAAATAGATTACACCACGGCGTGGAGACGGTATTCCGTACGTACGCACGCGCAGTGATTTCATTTTCCGTAGGATGGATAGATGGTGAAATAGGTTTGTTTCATACTTATAATAACATATCAGTATATGAGTGATACTGATGTTATTACTTCATAATGAAACAACCTAAGAAGAAGAAGTGGAAGAAGAAATAAAGATGAAAGAATTGGTAACGGTAATTACCTCTTCTTTGAAGCGCCTTTTGGAGACCTCCTCTTAGGGAACTAAAATTGGTCTTTGAGGAAGACCAGAACCTCTAGGATGTTGCTAGGGAAGTGGAGAATAGATTTTGTCAGGGTTTGGCCGAGCTTGAGTGCTCAAATTGGTGTGAGGAGGAGGGGGAGGAGGTGTCCTTTTATAGGGGAGGAGAGGGGCACCTTAGGAATTCTTAAAAATATTATTTTATATTAAAGTCAAAATCGGTTTATAATGGTTCCAAAGGGTCTTATTTCGAAGCTAAGGTGGGGATGGGTCGAAATCCTATCAACCAATAGGATTTAGACAAGTTTAGGTTATTATTTTAACCTTATCAATTAGATTTAACTCTAAGTTAAATAATTTAACTTTTACCATGTCTTTTTGTTTTCTTTCACTATATGGTTAATAAACTTACTATAACATGCCAAACGAACCCCAAATTGTATATTATTAATAAATATATCCTTATCTAAGTCATTTGGCCGAACCTTAGATTTTTAGGAATAAAATAACAATTAATAATATAATATTTGATTTAAAAACTATTTTGTGTCAATTTTGACACTATTTGATATATGATTTTTGTGAAAGTCATAAAAGAATTATATGTTCGAACCAAGTTGATTAAATCAACATTAATATATCATAGTAACCTAGAAAATTAGTGGAATTCATAAAGAGTCTTAAATTACATTTATTTTGGTATTTATATTATCAATTATGTCAATATTTCATTAATAAGATTACTTACTGCATCATCTTTGTGTCATAAATAAATTAAATTATTTGATGACTAAAAATTACAAATAAAATACCATCATGTAGGAAATCTTTTTATCTTTCTAATGAATATTTACAATCGAATTTATCTTATTTATAACCCCATATTATAAATGATTTACTTATTAAACTTTGATTTTAACTATTTTAACCCTTCTTTAAATAAATTAATAATAAATGTACTAATCTAATCCAAGTGGGCCTAAATGGTCATATTTTATTCCTAAGATTGTTTTTGGTCGAATTAAACTTGTCCAATAGAATTAGGACATGTGTTAGGGTAATATTGATATCATATTTACCCTTAGTTACCCTATTTACTATTAACCGCGGTAAAAAAAGTAAAAAGTTACTATTCACCAAAAAAATTATTTTCATCTCATTGAACCACATTTTAGTCCTTGATATTAACCGTGTCTCTCGGATTTTCGAAATTCCATTCACAGAAGCGGTAAAATTAAGTTTTATGCAAAATTCAGTTTTTAACCTACCACTTAGTAGTTTCACTATTCATCAAAAATTGATGTTTTTCAGAACAATGCCAAAATTTCATCCTAAGCTATATTTCATATTCCGAATTCAAAAATGAAGTCTATTTTACCAAATTCATAACACAAAAGTTGCATTAATTAATTTTATAATTAAATCCCGCTGTTAAAACAAATAGCGTGTTTTTAAGAAACAATATCTATCAAAAGATTGACACTTGATTATGTCTGGTTTAAATGTGAAATTACAACCAATGACCAACATTGTATTAAATTGTAAAAATATATTCTAAATATACTTTAAAACCACTAAAATTAATAATTTATCACTATTAATAATTTCGATTAAAAAAGTTGTTTTTAATTAAAATTTAGTAATTTTCACTATTCATCAGAATATGAAAGTTATCCGAAATGTACCAAAATTTCACCTTAGGCTAAATTAGATACTCCGAATCCAAAAATGAAATCCATTTTGAAAAATAAAATTTACAAAATTTCAAAAAGTGGTTATTACTATTCATAACGGCTAGTTTTAATAGCATATCATTGTTTCGTGAAACTCAGGATTACGTACCACACACGCTATCGAGGAAGGTTGCGATTGCGTGTAATGCAAGGCAAGTCAAGGATGCGTGTTGTGCAAGCTCCTTTTGGTGTAGCGTATAACAAAAGACATAAAAAGAATATTTTTCATAAAATCTCGGGCTGTTACAGGTCCATCTCTCGTGTCTTTGTGTAACCACAAGGAAAAAAATTCCAAGGATGTACCATAAGGTTATTGTACCCCATAAATATCATTGGTCGGGCTATAAGGTCCTCTAATACCTACACTACATCAGGTTCTCCCACATGGTCGTCCTATCTCGACACTCTATCTCTATTAAGGCCATAATGTCATCATACTCTATCTCAATGTCTTAGTCCTTTATCTTCGTCATCTCAGGCCACACATGCTCCCCCTCTATAGTATAAACATTCCATAATAGTCTAATATCATTTTCTATCAAAATAAGATCTTACAAGTTCATACATCCATATTTAATAGGGAATAAAATGTAAAGGAACAATAAAACATATCAATAATTAGTATCAGAATTAACACACACACACTTGTGATCATAACCAAACATGGGTCTCATGGACTCCACATGAACACACATATCAAAATGAAACATGGGTCTCATAGGCTACTCATGCACACACATGCATTCCAGATCAAGAATTTGTCTCAATAATAGAAAAATATAGTATCATATCATGCAAACCATCATATATAAAGGTGCAATATAGAATGGGAATCCTACCATGATCATGATGAATTCAATTCCTTATATCCTCTAAGGAACAACAATAGGATAATTATTGTACACACACATTTAGTATATCAAGATCCAATAAATCATTACAATGTTTATAGAATTGGAATTATAGGAAGATATCATGCTAAGAGATCAAATTCAACTCAAACTACCAAAAATGATTCACTATTAGTGGAAGATCTAGACCCAATCATAAAGTGATACTAAATAACATGATCCAACATCAATTCATAAATAATGTATGAATTATCGATTATATCTATGTATAGATTCATATTTCATGACAACATGAATTATCTATATAATAAATTTCAATTAAAGAGTGAGAACATGGCTCATATTGATTTCATGTAAACTCAATTCATGTCGTGAATTGATTTAGACATTAAGAATATAAGGGGAGAGAATAAGTATTCATAGATAACTTTGAATATCTATCTAAAAGGATCTATAATAAATATGGATAGATTTAGTTATGGATCAAGTAAATATTATATTTTCCATAAAATGAATGAAATTGAATTAATAAAACCCAATCCTAGTCACCACCACATGGCTGGTGTGCGTGTAAGAAAAATATACATTCTTCCTCAGCCAACGGTTGGCTGATGGGATCATCAATAATACAAATACCTCTTGTAGAACCATTAATAGCCTAATGGAATTCCACTATCTATCTAATGGCCTTGTTTCATCCTCCATGCAGCCTGCTAAGCCTCCAACCTCATAAAAATGAACATCGAGACCCATTTTCCTAGGAAACACACCTCTAAAAGAGAAAAAACTCATACATCAAAATATAAAATAATTAATAACCAGAAAATTTGTAGATGTCAATATTCTCTCCCTTGAATAAAATCTCATCCTTGAGAAGTCCCTCTTGCTGTATTGATCAAGAAACTCCAGAAAATAAACTTTGTAGAGACCCAAAGCCTGTCGTACATGGGAATTACATTACTTTTGCAGAATAATTAGTACATAACAAAAAAAACACACACAAGGACCGTAATAGTTTAGTGTCTTTGGAAACTTGGAATATAATCGTCTAATCGTGGTGAAAGATCTTCAACATCTCCCATAAAGATCTCCTTTTTTTTTACGTAAAACCTTTCTTTATATCCTGGGGAAAAGAAAACATAAAAGGGTGAGCTCAAATTCTCAGTAAGGGTTAGCAAAAGATATATCAATCACATCATATTCATAAGAACATAACATTTTGGAAATCTTAACCTGCAAAAGAGATCATAATTTCATAACATGGGATAAATCTTAGTAGTGAAATGTAATCCCAATAATCATAACTTAAAACATGAAACTTTGTGGCATACACACATATTCATAGAGAATCATTTCTTTTTAGTCGAGACTCTTTTCCAAGACTATCTTAGTGGACAAAGTCCATTTCTGAACCGAGTCACCCTCGTTTCAGTCCTGTTTCACTGAACCGGTATAACCTACCGTTCCAGCCATGTCTATCTCATGAGATATAAAATCTTTACCCAATGCATTGGAGGGATATATAGTTCTCACCCATCTCATAATGATACCATTATTATGTGTGCCACAAAATCATAAATCATACATCATTACATAACCCATGTATTAAAAATGGGAATCTTAAACATCGTGACATCATAAAACAATTCATATAAGATAAAGGAATTCATAAAAATATTTCCATCACAACATAATCAAATCCATGTAATAATAGGGATAGAAATAGAACCCTATATTGTCTTAGATGGAAAAGAATTTTGATAAAACTCTTGAACTCCATTCTTGAGGAAAATATCCTTTCTACTTCAAAAACATTTATCCTTTCATAACATGTCATAAAATTTTAAACTAAAAGAAGTTGATTAAAAATAAACTTGAAAACTTGTAAAGGAAGATTCTTGGAAATAATGTTTTAAAAATCCATTCATTCCGAATATGTTAAAAAAAACATTCTTCTCGTACTTTTGTCGGAAAAGTCAAAAAGTACCTCGTACGAAAAACGACAAAAGATTCCTTTCATATCTTTTACTAAAAACTCACCGAAGGGTAAAATTGGATTTAAACAATTGTAGATGAATTGAAATAGTATTACATATTGAGGAAAGATGGATGTGGATGATAAAATACACCCCATTAAATACCAAAGTATAATCAATCTTGGATAAAAATGAGATTGTGATATTTCCCTTACCTTATGTCTGATTTGCTTTGTAAGTGTCCGAACCTCCTCTTCTTTGAAGTGCTTGTTTGAGACCTTAATTTTGGGAACTAAAATTGGTCTTTGAAGAAGACCATGACCTCTAGTATGTCTCTAGGGAAGTGGAGAGGAGAAAGTGGCAGGGTTTGTCCGAGCATGAAGGCTCAAAGTGGTGTGAGGAAGAGGGGGAGGAGGTTCCCTTTTATAAGGGAGGAGAGGGGCACCTTTGGAATAACTAAAAATATTATTTTATTATAAAGTCATGTTCGGTTTTAAATAGCTCCAAATTGATTTATTTCTAGGCTAAGGTGGGTATGGGTCGAAATCCTCTCATCCAATAGAATTTAGACAAGTTTAGGTTCCTATATTAACTTTATCATGTAGATTTAACATTAAGTTAAATAATTTTACTTTTACCGTGTCTTCTTGTGTTCTTATACTATAAGGTTAATAAACATACTATATCAAGACAAAAGAACCCCAAGTTGTTTATTATTAATATATATAACCTTATCTAAGTCATTTGGCCGAACCATAGATTTTTAGGAATAAAATAACAATTAATAATATAATATTTGTTTTAAAAACTATTTTATGTCAATTTTGACACTATTTAGTAATTGATTTTTTTGAAACTCATAACAGAATGATAAGTTAGAAAAAAGTTAATTAAATCAATACTAACATGTAATATTAACCTATAAAATTATTTTAATTCATAAAAAGTCTCAAATTACATTTATTTGTGTATTTATAACATCAATTATGTCAATATTTCATTAATAAGATAATTACTACATCATTGTTGTGTCATAAATAAATTAAATTATTTAATGTCTAAAGATTACAAATAAAATACCATTATGTAGGAAATATTTTTAGCTTTCTAAGGAATATTAATAGTTTAATTTATCTTATGTATAACCCCATATTAAAAATGATTTACTTATTAAACTTTGATTTTAACTATTTTAACCCCTCTTTAAATAAATTAATAATAAATGTCCTAATCTAATCCAAGTGGGCCTAAATGGTCATATTTTAATCCTAAGGTTGTTTTTGGTCGAATTACACTTCTTCAATAGAATTAGGACATGTGTTAGGGTAATAGTAATATCATTTTTACCCTTAATTACCTTATTTACTTTTAACCGTGGTAAAAAAAGTAAAAAGTTACTATTAACCAAAAATTATTTTCATCTCATTGAACCACATTTTACTTACTGAAATTAACCGTGTCTCTCGGATTTTTTAAATTCCACCCACAGAAGTGGTAAAATTAAGTTTTATGAAAAATTCATTTTTTTAACTACCACTTAGTGGTTTCACTATTCATCAAAAAATGAAAGTTTCCAGAAAAATACCAAAAATTAGGCCTAAGCTATATTTGATATTATGAATTAAAAAATGATGTCTATTTTACCAAATTCAAAACATATCTGTTACATTAACTAATTTAAAATTTAATTCCCGTCGTCAAAACAAATGGCGTGTTTTTAAGAGATAATAAGTATCAAAAGATTGACACTTGTTTATAACTGGTTTAAATGTGAAATTACATCCAATGACCAAAATTGTATTAAATTGTAAAAATATATTCTAAATATACTATAAAACCACTCAAATTTATAATTTATCACTATTAATTATTTCGATTAAAAAGGTTGTTTTTAATTAAAATTTAGTAATTTTCATTATTCATTAGAATATGAAAGTTATCCGAAAAGTACCAAAATTTCACCTTAGGCTAAATTCAATACTCCGAATCACAAAATAAAGTCCATTTTGAGAGATAAAATTTTTAAAATTTTAAAAGGTGGTTATTACTATTCATAACTGCTAGTTTTAATAATATTTTAATAGCATATTGTTGTTTAGTGAAACTCGGTATTGCGTACTACACATGCTATCGAGGAAGGTCGCGATTGCGTGTAATGAAAGGAAAGTCAAGGATGCGTGTTGTGCAAGCTCCTTTTGGTGTAGTGTACAACACAAGACATTAATGAAAAGAATATTTTTCATAAAATCTCGGGGTGTTACATTCTACCCCCCTTAAAATGAATTTCTCCCTCGAAATTCGTCGGGGTTATAAATGGTTTACTATTCGAAAGTTTCTTTGATAGAAACTCACATTGTAAAAAGGAATACCAAAACCAATCTTTAAAAACAAAAGTATGAAACGTAACGGTTACCCAAATAAACTAATCACTGGGTTTCCACATATGTGAAAATATGGATATGGAAGAGAAATCTAACCATCATGTTCTGATGGAGAGTGGTAGAGAACATGGCTATGGAAAAGCTAGCAATCACAAAGCCATAAATTTGTGAAGATCTAAGGTACCATCTGATTCGTCAGATATAAGAGCACTAGGACAAGACCGTTTCCCTAAAGTTGATGAAATTGGAATTAGAAGAAATACGTTTGTGATTTTGGTATAGTCTCACCATTTGTCGTTCTTTGGACAATTTCCACTTCATCTCTTAAAGAAATGAAGTAGAATTTGTCATTTGTGATGTGTTAGCAGATCATGTGATAGAATTATGGGTCATTCCATCTGTCTCAAACAAAAGGTTATAATAGTTATCAAAAAATACATAAGTCCATCTATAGTGAGATTAATCATATATAGTTCCTAAAATGGACTTATACTTCATATATCATACTGCTTAATATAATAAAAATAGTTTCTACTATATAGGGACTTCCTGTAGGCCAGTGGTAGGAGATAAAGGCCAGTCGCACTTCGGTTGTGGGTTCGATTCCCACAGCCTTGTCCAACGCGATGGGCTGTCGCCCGTCCTGCAAGTTTTCCTTTTTCTAAAACTACATTACTATAACATCCCATAAATAATATCGAAAAAAACTTTTACCCTTAAACAGTACTAACTTATGTCCAACATAATCCATTCCAATCTTTAGGCTTATCCAAAATACTTCAGTCCAAGCTCATAGTATAATGAAAGTAATTACTTGAAATATCGTTAACCAAGCATGTGAATACCATCATTTATCCCCTATATATCTTGTTGGTCACATTCCAATCATGTGAATACCTTTATCATGTATTCTCTTGAAAAATGAATACCCATTAAACCTTAGTGAAAACATGAATCCTGTAAAAAGTTAACTCATACCAAAATCAAAAAATTCTATATACTCAAACCATGATATAACCTTCTCCTTATATCCGTCATGAGCTCATGAATACTATCAAACATTTAATTTTGTCCTTATCCCTTCATTATGCGCATATCATCTACATTCCAAAAATATCTGAATAACCTTTCATGGATACTGGTACCATTAATCATACGCTTTCAAAACTCAAGGAAAGACAACAGTGTAACAATCCTTAGATGTCTCTTTATTTCATAGTACCATGAGAATACTTATACAACATTACACATGATAAACATTTAATCATTCCACTACATTCATAAACCATTGACCGAGCTTCAACTATTCTTTCATCTCACATATCATTTGTAGTCTCTTCATCATCATCAACATAAATACTACCCATACGACCGTACTGATTCTCTTCATGAGACTTTATCTTAGGGCATTGGTTTGCATAATTCTCATATATTCCACATTTAAAACATTTAACCATCGTTGATGTCGTAGCAATACCATTATCCTCATCCCTGGTGTTAACTGAACCCTTTCCTTTGCACTTACCAGATTTGTGTCCTTCTTTTCCACACTGAAAGCATCTTCCAGTTCTTTTGAAACATTCTCCTTGATGCCTCATCCCACAATATTTACATAGGGGAAATTGAACTTTCTTTCCCCTATGATCATCATGAAACTCCATCTTTCTCTTATTAGCCGAGTCAGGAAACTTACCAAATTTTACTTTATTGATCATATTATGAGATTTCAGATTTGGAATAATAATGATGGTTGGAATTCCAAATCCCATTTCATTTGGTTGCTCATGAATAATATCATTCCATTGTCCATCATATCCTCCATTATCGTGAATCATCTTGTTTCCAGCCATTTTCTAAAACCCAAAACGAATAGTGTGAGAGGAAAAAATCATAATAAAGGGGGAGTAACTTCAATATCTAACATCTTAGGTTTAATCATATGATCGTTAGCGTAATTCTAGGACTATCACCTATACGTATACGTAACCTTAGGTACATCCCTAGACATACCTTAGAAATATCACTATGGATCTCACTAAAGTTATCGCATCCTAGTTTCCAAAGGTTGACTAAACCTTTCTTCTGATACCAACTGTAGAGACCCAAAGCCTGACGTACATGGGCATTACATTACTTTTGCGGAATAATTAGTACATAACAAAAAACACACACACAAGGACCGTAATAGTTTAGTGTCTTTGGAAACTTGGAATATAATCTTCTAATCGTGGTGAAAGATCTTCAACATCTCCCATAAAGATCTCCTTTTTTTACGTAAAACCTTTCTTTATATCCTGGGGAAAAGAAAACATAAAAGGGTGAGCTCAAATTCTCAGTAAGGGTTAGAAAAATATATATCAATCACATCATATTCATAAGAACATAACATTTTGGAAATCCTAACCTGCAAAAGAGATCATAATTTCATAACATGGGATAAATCTTAGTAGTGAAATGTAATCCCAATAATCATAACATAAAACATGAAACATTGTGGCATACACACATATTCATAGAGAATCATTTATTTTTAGTCGAGACTCTTTTCCAAGACTATCTTAGTGGACAAAGTCCATTTCTGAACCGAGTCACCCTCGTTTCAGTCCTGTTTCACTGAACCGGTATAACCTACCGTTCCAGCCATGTCTATCTCATGAGATATAAAATCTTTACCCAATGCATTGGAGGGATATATAGTTCTCACCCATCTTATAATGATACCATTCTTATCTGTGCCACAAAATCATAAATCATACATCATTACATAACCCATGTATTAAAAATGGGAATCTTAAACATCGTGACATCATAAAACAATTCATATAAGATAAAAGAATTCATAACAATATTTCCATCACAACATAATCAAATCCATGTAATAATAGGGATAGAAACAGAACCCTATATTGTCTTAGATGGAAAAGAATTTTGATAAAACTCTTGAACTCCATTCTTTAGGAAAATATCCTTTCTACTTCAAAAACATTTATCCTTTCATAACATGTCATAAAATTTTAAACTAAAAGAAGTTGATTAAAAATAAACTTGAAAACTTGTAAAGGAAGATTCTTGGAAATAATGTTTTAAAAATCCATTCATGCCGAATAAGTTAAAAAAACATTCTTCTCGTACTTTTGTCGGAAAAGTCAAAAAGTACCTCGTACGAAAAACGACAAAAGATTCCTTTCATATCTTTTACTAAAAACTCACCGAAGGGTAAAATTGGATTTAAACAATTGTAGATGAATGGAAATAGTATTACATATTGAGGAAACATGGATGTGTATGATAAAATACACCCCATTAAATACCAAAGTATAAACAATCTCGGATAAAAATGAGATTGTGATATTTCCCTTACCTTATGTCTGATTTGCTTTGTAAGTGTCCAAACCTCCTCTTCTTTGAAGTGCTTGTTTGAGACCTTAATTTTGGGAACTAAAATTGGTCTTTGAAGAATACCAGGACCTCTAGTATGTCTCTAGGGAAGTGGAGAGGAGAAAGTGGCAGGTTTTGTCCGAGCATGAAGGCTCAAAGTGGTGTGAGGAAGAGGGGGAGGAGGTTCCCTTTTATAAGGGAGGAGAGGGGCACCTTTGGAATAACTAAAAATATTATTTTATTATAAAGTCATGTTCTGTTTTAAATAGCTCCAAATTGATTTATTTAGAGGCTAAGGTGGGTATGGGTCTAAATCCTCTCATCCAATAGAATTTAGACAAGTTTAGGTTCCTATATTAACTTTATCATGTAGATTTAACATTAAGTTAAATAATTTTACTTTTACCATGTCTTCTTGTGTTCTTATACTATAAGGTTAATAAACATACTATATCAAGACAAAAGAACCCCAAGTTGTTTATTATTAATATATATAACCTTATCTAAGTCATTTGGCCGAACCTTAGATTTTTAGGAATAAAATAACAATTAATAATATAATATTTGTTTTAAAAACTATTTTATGTCAATTTTGACACTATTTAGTAATTGTTTTTTTTGAAACTCATAACAGAATGATAAGTTAGAAAAAAGTTAATTAAATCAATACTAACATGTAATATTAACCTATAAAATTATTTTAATTCATAAAAAGTCTCAAATTACATTTATTTGGGTATTTATAACATCAATTATGTCAATATTTCATTAATAAGATAATTACTGCATCATCGTTGTGTCATAAATAAATTAAATTATTTAATGTCTAAAGATTACAAATAAAATACCATTATGTAGGAAATATTTTTAGATTTCTAATTAATATTAATAGTTTAATTTATCTTATGTATAACCCCATGTTAAAAATGATTTACTTATTAAACTTTGATTTTAACTATTTTAACCCCTCTTTAAATAAATTAATAATAAATGTCCTAATCTAATCCAAGTGGGCCTAAATGGTCATATTTTAATCCTAAGGTTGTTTTTGGTCGTATTACACTTCTTAAATAGAATTAGGAAATGTGTTAGGGTAATAGTAATATCATTTTTACCCTTAATTACCTTATTTACTTTTAACCGTGGTAAAAAAAAGTAAAAAGTTACTATTAACCAAAAATTATTTTCATCTCATTGAACCACATTTTACTTACTGAAATTAACCGTGTCTCTCGGATTTTTTAAATTCCACTCACAGAAGTGGTAAAATTAAGTTTTATGAAAAATTCATTTTTTTAACTACCACTTAGTGGTTTCACTATTCATCAAAAAAATGAAAGTTTCCAGAAAAATACCAAAAATTAGGCCTAAGCTATATTTGATATTATGAATTCAAAAATGATGCCTATTTTACCAAATTCAAAACATATCAGTTACATTAACTAATTTAAAATTTAATTCCCGTCGTCAAAACAAATGGCGTGTTTTTAAGAGATAATAAGTATCAAAAGATTGACACTTGTTTATAACTAGTTTAAATGTGAAATTACATCCAATGACCAACATTGTATTAAATTGTAAAAATATATTCTAAATATACTTTAAAACCACTCAAATTAATAATTTATCACTATTAATTATTTCGATTAAAAAGGTTGTTTTTAATTAAAATTTATTAATTTTCACTATTCATTAGAATATGAAAGTTATCCGAAAAGTACCAAAATTTCACCTTAGGCTAAATTCGATACTCCGAATAACAAAATAAAGTCCATTTTGAGAGATATAATTTCTAAAATTTTAAAAGGTGGTTATTACTATTCATAACTACTAATTTTAATAATATTTTAATAGCATATCGTTGTTTAGTGAAACTCGGTATTGCGTACTACACACGCTATGGAGGAAGGTCGTGATTGTGTGTAATGCAAGGCAAGTCAAGGATGCATGTTTTGCAAGCTCCTTTTGGTGTAGCGTACAACACAAGACATTAATGAAAATAATATTTTTCATAAAATCTCGGGGTGTTACACACTTGACCATCAATATTATGATCCCATGAATCCTATGGAATCCAACCATACTGCCATACATATATGGATCCAATATTAAACCATATATATTATAGATACCTTAAACTAGAATTAAATTTATTACCTCCTCAATGATTTTTTGATGTTCGATTTGTAGAAAGTGAGGTAAAAATTTTTATATATAAAAGATCATATTCTACAAAGTGGACACTTCTAATTAGTATCCATCTTCCCATATTTTCAAATTTTTAAAATGAAACATTTTATCTTTTCATGATAAATATACATGAATTTTGACTTGACTTATTCCTTTCTATTACCCATCCTTGAATCCTATGAAAAACTTGTTAAAACATGGGATGATCACAAAAAGTATTGTCAGAGACATAAATAGAATGAAAAAACCATTAGTCAATGAAAACATATAAAAATTTTCCATTTTAAAAATAAAGTATAGTCTTAAAATAAACATTTTCATACCCAAGAAATAACATTATATGAATAAAAATCTTCCTAAAATATTTTATAATATATCTTATGGGGTAAAGGAAACTCATAATTTTCATTGAAATCATGAAAAAATCATAATTTGTTTTTCAAAAAATTACACTTTTTCACATGTAAAATGTAGCATGTACATTTTTATAATTATAAATTCATTATATTACATTGAGAAATAATAATATTCTTATAAAGAACCATAGAAATAATAGATATTATGTTGGTAACATGGGAAATAATTTCCAAATAACTCTTACAAGTGGGAAAACATTCACAATTACACGTTGAATAATCATCGTGACTAAACATAAAATAACCATCACAGTTACAATTGGAATAACCATCACAATATATTAACATAATCTCTAAGGAGAAACCTAATTAGTTAACTCCTACCCTTTACCCAATTTATTGGATAGATATAACGGTCTCACCCATCTTTTATTTATAATGGACCCAACCACCCTCATAAACAATTCCGAAGAACCACAAAGTAATACATAAAATATGGCATCATAGAAATGTTCTTTTCACATATAAGAAAAAAATTTCATTTATATATATATATATATATATATTTCATTTGAAAACTCTTTTTTAAAATAATTTGATCATATTAGAGGATGGTTTTTATAAAACATGAAGTCTTTTAAAGGAATCTAAAAAATAAAATAACATTTACGGTGGAAGGAAAGGACATTATTGGCATATACATTAAAATAGAATATCCCTTTTTCTTTTTTAAAATAAAGTTAATACATTTAATAAAAAGATTACTTTTTAAAAATTTGAAATAAATTCAATGGAAACCTAAAGTCTCATTTATAATTCACTTATTTACATATAACAAATCCATAAAATAATATTAAAAATATGGTTATGGGTGAAAAAAATATTTTTAAGGGAATATTTAAAAGAATATTCGTTTTAAATAATGTACCTTACATATGTCTGACCAGTCACATTCATTATTTATCTTCCTAAATAATAAAAATAAGTTAATTATTTAATTTCGTAAGAACATTTTTTTTTGTTTAATAATCCTGTTATTTTATATCATATCATTATATATTAAATTATTTAATCAATTAAATTCACATTGGATACTTTGACGAGATTCATTTCCTAAGTCCAAAATTGAAGTGATAATTTGACTATGGAAAAATAGTTCATTATTCCATATTATACAAAACAGAAATAAATTCATAATTATAAATTTTATTCAGAAATTATAATTTTAATACAAATCATGAATGTTGTTTATGAGAATTTATCTATGTTTCAATCATGGATACGGTAGGTCGTACGTAAGCTTGAGTAACATTTTCATTTTTAAATAAACATTATGAAAATATGGTAAGAATAATGTTACACTAACCTAATTATTATAATATCATAAATATAATATTTACTATTTATATATATTTATATATATCATCCATTTGATGTGGTGATTAAAAAAACGAATAACATAACTTCAAGGAGGTGGTAGTTCACACGTATACGTGAAAAATGTTTTAATATTTCATTGAACAGAAAGGTAGGACTGTAAATGATAAATTATATTTTAATAATTATAAATATATAATTAATATAATATATAAAAATTATTCAATCATAATAATCATTCATGAGGTACGGTGATGGAAAATGAATTAAATCAGTCCCCAATGTGGTAGTCTGTCATACACATGAATGATGGATTACATTCCCATATGAGGAATCTTGGAGATAGATATAGGTCATTCCAATAACATAATGATAAAAAAGTATAAAAGATATACTTATGTTATTATATCATCAGGGTTGTAAAATAGTTTATGGAGGTGGAAGAAGAAATAAAATTTGAACATGAGATTAAAACTATAAATATTATTTGGAAGGTATCCTTTTCTTAAACACTTTCTAACTCTAGAAATGTTATTATGCAAAAATTAAGGTATCTAGAATAAATTCAAATATAATATGAAGGGATTTTGGATGTTCTTGGATGAATGAAATTGCCTTTTAAGTGTGAAGTAAGGAGAAGAATATATTCCCTTTTATAAGAGAGAGGAGGGGCATTCTTGAGATTTCTTAAAATATTAAATTAATGTAAATTAATTTTGATTTCCAAGTGAGCCGAATTTTATAGTATTAAAATATGATTATAGTATGAGTTGAAATAATAACTTATAATTAAAGTCAGATAGGTTCCGATTATATTTTCGGCCTTATCATTTTTTACTCTTTGTTAAACCTTAAGAAAATTACCATAATATTAATGTCTTCCACCTTTTAAGGGTAAATAATGTTAATATAAAATTAAAAAAGACCCATAAATGGACCACGAATGATAATATTAACCATATATTAATTATGTTTCCAAATTTAAATTTTTTATGAATTCTAATTCATTTAATAAAATATTATTTCTTATAAAATATCATTTATGTAAATTTTAAAACAATTCATTTACATTGAATTAAATAACATCAATAAATCAATGTAATTAGAATAAAATGAATCCAAACATATATAATATGTAATTTATATCTACAAAAGTTATGGTTAAAATTATTTATTTCAAATTATACTACTTTAATATTTTTAATATCATTTATGTTTTTTCATTAATCGAATAATTATCGCATCAGTGTTTTGTAAGAATCTATGATAATTATTTATTCACTATTTTTTTTTGAAAATATACCATGATGATGATAAATAATTTTTATTTAAAATAAATATTTATAAATAAAAATATCCACTTTTTATCCCTATGTTAAAAATATTATATTTATTAAAAATAAAAGTGTGTCATTTTTTAATATTCATTACATAAAAATATTATAAAGATAATATTCACTTCAAAATGTAAAAAATATAGAATATAACTGAATTCTGGATGATTATGTATGAAAATTACTCATACAGTAAAATTAAGGCAATTATTGGGGTCATTTTTTTAGCCTTATAATTTTATTTTTAACTTAAATTTCTCAATTTATTGTTAAATCTTGTAACAAAAAATACTAAGGTTGATATTTATATTGACCCAAAATAAATGAGACTTATATCCAAAATTTAGACCACTTATTTAAAATATGAAACTCATTTTTTGAAATTCAATACTAGAAAGTGAAATAATTTTATTTTAAATCATGGTGGAAAAGTCTCATGAGAAATAGTTTTCCAGAAAATGACTACGTTAAATATATAATATTTTTATAGTAAATTCAAGTATAATTTTTATTTACAAAAATATAATTTGATTATTTTAAATACAAATGTTATAAATAAAATTTAAAACTATTCCAAAATAGATATAGTCTTTTCAAAAACACCAAATCAATTCTGTATTATTAGTATTTTTCACTATTTATTGAAAATTTATTTTTTTTCAAAATATTAAAAGATAATCCTAAGATATTTTTGACATGATAAATTAATTACTAAAATTAAATTTTTCAAATTATAATTTTATAGTTTTAAAATAATGATTTATATAAAACTATATAATGTGAAAAACTAAATTTGGTTAGAATAAATCATTTTTCCTTTTAATCAAAAAGTTTCTAATATTTCATAATTAACTAATTAATATATGAAAATATTTTATACCAGCATTAACTAGGTTGTTACATACTTCTCCATTTTGGAAATTATGTCCTCTAAATTTTATTTACATATTAAATATGTGCGGATATCTCTCCCTCTTTGCATTTTTATATTCTCATGTTTCCTCTTCAACCATATGGTTTCTGCATAAATAATTAACCTTGTGAATTACCTTATTCAACAATAATTTATCTCCATGGTCAATAATCCAAATTTTAAATTCTTCTTATGAAATATTTTCAACCAAATAGTCTATCTAAGGTCTCAAAACATGAGTTGAATCTGGAATATACTATCATAACATTGAAATGTGAAAAATATTGTGTATATGTGACAAAATAATAGGAAAGGATACTCTGTAAAAAATTATCCCAACATTCTCTAGTATTTTATTAAATTTAATGAACCATGGAATTGGATTCCCATTTTTAATAAACCACATAATACATGTCTATAGAGATACTTTAAAAAAACATAATCATCTACCTCAAAAAATGATAATTTTTTAGTTATCCACATAATGTTTCTACCTAATTTTATCCATCCTCGTATATTTCTATATTAGCTACACCTTATCAAATATTTCTTCTACCAATTTGGGTGGCATTAACTTCCATTCACCTACTTCATCAGAAAAATCCATATTCTGACATCGCTTTCAACATAATGCCTCAAAATGTTCCCTCTTTATTACATGATGAAAACTATTATTATAAGAAAATTATACTAAAGAAATATGTTGATCCCAAATTCCCAGGTAATTCATTTAATAGTAATAAAGAATAAATTTCATCGTATTAATCATTAATTTGGATTTTCCCTCATATTATGGATTTTAATTTGTACTTAAATTTAATTCATCACCCAATGACTTCTGAATTCGTTTTCCATAAATTTTAATTGAATTAAGGATCGCATTCAAATACAATGGATAAAGAAAGTCCATACAATCTGAATATATCCTTAATATATATTGGAGAAATTTGATCTAAATATAGAGTACCTTTAATTGGATGTAAATTTGTATATTTAGTTAATCATACAATATTAACCCAACTCACATTATTACCTCAAGACGTATTTGGAAAACACATTGTGAAATCCATGGATATATTTCCCCATTTCAACTCTAGAATAGGAAAAGGATGAAGATTACCCTTTTGAATTTTCCATTCTTCTTTAACCTGTTGAAATTTTAAATATTTAATGTTAAAATCAATAATATCTCTTTTAATTCCAACTCACGAGAAATTCATTTAAAGGTATTTATAAATATTTGTGCATCCAAAATGAATATAAAATGAGGAACTGTGAGTTTTATTCAACAATTCTTTCAACTATAAAAAACTAGACACACATGATCTCTTATAAAATATCAAAAAACGTTATTTGTCAACAAAAAATTCATGAAACTTATCCCACATAATAGATCCATCCTTTTCCTATGACTCATTGTATTCCATCTGAGATTTATAAAATCCTTCTATCAAATATGATTGTACTAACACCTAAAAAATAGGATTTTCCTACATCCATAACTTCTAGTATAAATTTTATTAAAATGTTTACAAATAGACCATGTTCTAAATATATCATGGTTAATAAATCGTTACATTTCCAACTCAAAGCATCATGTACATACTTTATTTTTTTCGGATTATAATGAATCATGTCGTCATAATCCTTAATTAGTTATAGTCATATTCTCTATCTCATGTTCAACTCTTTCTGAGTGAATATATAATTCAATCATTTTTTATTAGTATATATTTCATAGTTCAATCCATATAAATAATTCTACCAAATATTTATAGAAAAAACCACTACATATAACTCTAGATCATGTGTAGGTTAATTTAAATCATCGGGTTTTAGTTTCTGTGAAGAATAAGTAATTATCTAATCATTCTGAATCAGGACACAAAAAATTCCATTTAATGAATCATCATTGTATTTGAAAACATTACCCTTTTTTGAGTGCATATACAAATTGTATCCATAACCAATCTTCATTTAAATTCTTGGAAATAGTCATCACATAATTATTTCTAGATGAACAAACTCCCTTTTTGGTAAACATAGTTAGTGTGATAGATAACCATACAATTTTTTCAAATACCGACTTGTAATATTCTTATAATCGATGAAAAATATGAATCTCAAAAACATTTGTAATTTTTTTCCATTAATAAGGAACATTAGTTTTAGTGGGATCAACTGTTAGGCCATATTTGTTGACGATGTTTCCAATGAATTAAATCATTTGTAGTGAAAAATAAATTTTTATAAATATTCCTTAAAAATTATTTTTAATTAGGGTATTCAGAACAATACTTATATATTTATTATAGTCTTCATAACATTATAAATTAATCATGATTTCATCAAAAAAATATCCAAATATTAATGGAAGTATCTATTCATAAGATCCATAAATAGATATGGGTCATTTGTCAACCCAAATAATTAACCAAAAGCTCATAATTCTTGTATCCATTCTGAAATTCTAATTTATAATTGTAATCATCTTTTACCTTCACCCGATGGTACCCATATTGTTGGTCATCCTTTAAATAATACGAAGCTCCTAGGTAGAGATAAAGAATCATCAATATGAGAGAAAAATACTTATTATTAATTGTAATGTTATTCAAATATTTAAAATTAGTGAAAACACAATTGGATCCATAGTTATTACTATAAAATAATCCATCACCACCCCATAATGATGTGCTAGGTTGAATGAAACCATAATCTATAAACACCTATAATTTCATTTTCAATTTTAGATGTTCTACTTGATCTTTTTGATAATGGGATTTGTAAACCTGCTTAACATCAGGTACTATTGTAATAGTAAATTGAACTTCTTGATTAAGTATAAGTCTAGACAGATCATCAGAAAAAACATCTATGTAATCTTTTATTATCAGAACATCGTGAATATGAATAGTTACCTTATTTTCAATAATATGTGAAAAATCACCGTCATTTATATCTTCTAATAGTTTCTTGGATTTTTAATATGTTATCAAATGTATGGGTTCATTATTGTCTAAAAAATAAAACTATATCAGTAAAAAACATTTTTAACTCTATAATCTATCATAGCTCGGTAAATAGAGCCAATCCATAACTTGAATACCATCAATCTCAACAACGGGAAAGACAAAAAGGATTCAAGGTAATGTATGTCCACAATAAATGATTTTAATATTCTTATAATTTTATTTTCCCATAATACATCACACAGATGTTTTTACCATAATTCTGGATTCATTTATTGAGGTGGAATTTCCAATTTATGAGAAAGTTTCATTGAAATGAATAAAACTGTAGAACCTGAATCCAACAAGACATTAGTATAATCTGAATAATCAATCAATGTACTTTATACCACATAATTTAATGAAGAAACATCTTCTGAAGTAGTTACAAGGGGTTTCACCACACATTTCAGCAAATATTTACGCTACTTCAAATCATTCAAATTATTTTTTGGACACACTTGTGTATAATGACCCATCTCATTACATTAAAATCATTTTACTCCATATTTATCAAAATTGGACTTACCACTACCTATATACGATTCATTGAAATTAAAAGACATGTGGATAGATTTACCACATCATAAGCACTCAACAGACTTTATATAGAATTTACCAATGTTCTTTTTACCATAAATCTCATGAACATACAATATAATTTCTTAACATCAGATATCTTGGATCGGTTCTTCACATTTTTCTACTACAGGTACTTATTTTATTTTCATATTTTAAAGTACACATTATCATAAAAAACTCCATTTCATCCTTCTTAAAACATTGAATAAGTTTCTCATAACTTCTAAATTATTGGGAGTTAATTTTCCTTAGATATTTATGCTTCAATCCTTATTAAGACTGGTTAATATTAATATTAATATTATAGATAAATTTTGTTATGTAACTTTCTAATCAGGAGAAGTCTTCTTCGTATGATGCTACTAAATATTCCTCATTTTTTCTCAATTCCATGAATTGATTTTCTATTCTAATACAAACATTTTTGGGAATATATTTCTCAAGGAATATGTTCTTAAAATTTTCCCATACCAAGTAATCAGTATTTTATCTTTCCTTGATATTCTAGACCATTGACCACTAATAGTCATCTCTATTATCCTAAGGGAAATTATAAGGACATAAAAATTAATGATCTTAACATTATATCCCATTGGATATATTATATAGTGCATTAATCCATGCTTCCACTACCACTGAGTTAGATAACCACAAAATTATGGAGTATCTTGTATCATAAAATTCACTATAATATCATGGTACACAATGATAAAACATGATTATCTCTATCATGGATATCACCAAAACTTATAGTATATATATACTATTCCATCATTGTTAAAAACTACTCAGTTTCGAAATCTAATCATTCTATGTAGATGATTTAGAAGGATATGGTCCCCTCAGTGACTTCCTACTTCAACTTCCATGTTTCCTCTATAGAAAACCATTCTGAATATACATTATTTTTATGAATCAACATCATAATCATCAAATTATATATAATTTCAACATAATTATAAATTAAATTCTTTTAAATTTATTCTATTAGCATTATACTAATATCTAATTTTTTCTATGATATTTATCTAATACAAACTATAAGGAACCGATAATAAAAATTACATATTCTACCAACTTTAAACTAGAATTCAATTTATTAAAATACCAAGGATATATTTGGGTTATATTTTTATATATTTATTTCAAAAATCATACATAAAAATTCATAAATCATAAAGTGGATGCTTTTAATTATTATCTATTTTTCTAATTATATAAATCTCTTAAAATAAAATGTGTTTTATTTAAAGGAAATATCATCATGAAGTTAAACTCGACTTATTATTTTACATTATCCATCCTAAAATCCAGTGAAAATTATTTTAAAATATGAAATTATAAAAAAAAGCTTAGAATCAGACATAAAAAAGAATGAAGGAAAATTTTAGTCCATTAACACTAAAAAAAATTTCTTTTTCAAAACAAATTTTTTGGCTTAAAATAAAAATTTTCTTACTTGAGAAATCACCTTCTCTACCCAAATATTTTCATGACACATTTAATAAGAAAAAATTAATGTTACATAAAACTCAAAAGGTATCTTTGAAATAGTAAAGAAATTATCATACCTTATTCACAAAGTTATAGATTTGATCCTAATAAAGTTTCATATATATTCCTTTAAGCAGAAAATCATTATCTTATCTTCATAAATAAAAATATTCCCATTAAACCCCGTAGAAAGAATAGAAAACGATATAGTTATCTTGGGGAATAATTTTCAAATCACTCATACAAATGTGATAAACTTCATACTTACACAAAGAATAACCATTACGATTACACATAAGACCACTATCACAAATAAAATTCGAATAACAATCACATTATATTCCCATAAACTCTTAAGAGAAACCTAATCGGCTAGCATCATTCATTTACCATATTATTTGGATATTGATAATGGGAACATACACCCTATATTTATAATGAAACCAACCATCCTCATTAAAATCCCAAGAAATATAATATAATACATGAAAGATTTCATCATAGAAAAAAAATTTCACTCATAATAAAACATTTTCTGATATTCATTTACCCATTCCATTTTAAAATCATTTTTTTCAATAACCAGAATATCGGGAAGGTTGTTCTATTATTTTGAAAAAAAAATAAAATCATTCAATGAAATTAGAAAAATTAAATAGAATTTATGGGGGTTGTAAAGGTCATCATTTTCATATACATAAAAAAAAACATTCCTCTTTTCTTTTTGTAAAGAACGTTAGAAATAGAAATTTACCTATATAGTTCACATATTTTGATATAAATACATATATAAATATATTTTAATATACTAATATGAATGAAAAAAATAGTTTTAAGGTAAGCTTTAAAATATGATTTGTTTATAAGAAAGTCCCTTAACTTGAGTGTGACTCATAACATTGGATATTTATATTCAGGATTAATGAAATCATATTAATTATTTACTTGAATAAGAACTGTTTCATGTTTATTATTCATTTTATTTTATCCCATAACATGTTATAATTAGTTATTTAGTAAATTAAATTCACATCTGTTTTTTGATGAAATTCATTTCATATGTCCAAAATAGATTCAGTAAGTTGAATATGGTCAAAAAAGTAATTATTGGATCATTTTCAGGATAATAATCATGAAATAATTATAATTTCAATCAATCAATTATACTTTTAATGATAATAATGATATATGGTTATGTAAAATGAACTACATTACAATCACGGAGACCATAGGTTATACGTAAACAATAATAACACTTCCATTTTTCAAAGATCATTATGAAAAGATGGTAAGTATAATTTAAAATATATATCATGATAAAAATATTATAAATTTAACATTAATTATTTAAATATAATTTTATATATCATCCATGTGATGTGGTGATTAGAATAATCACTTCACATCATGGAGGTGGTAGTCCACACGTACGCAAGAACGACATAAAAATTTTTCAGTGAAAGGAAATTTAACAAATTAAAAGATAAGTTATCTTTTCATAATGATTAATATTCCATGAATATAATATAAAAAAATTAATTCAATCTTCATAACCATCCATGAGATACGGTGATGAAAAAGTAATTACATCAGTTTGTGAGACAGTAGTCCACCATACACACAAATGATGGATTCCATTCCCATTTGATGAAGGATGTAGATGATTATTGTCTATGAAATTTTAATAATAACAAATTGTTATGAGGTAGATTATTATTTTATTATATCACCTTGGGTGGAAAATATTTTAAGGATGTCGAAGAATAAATAATATTAAAACATGGGATCAAAACTATTCCTCATCTTTGGAATGTCTCCTCTTCTTAACACCTTAAGACCTCTATGATTGGTACTCTAGTTATCATAAGGCCTCCAAAATGTGATTATAGATTCAAGGAGGGTTTTTTGGTATGCATTTTCTAAAAAAGGATCTTTTTGAGTGAAGTAATTAAAATAATTGGTTGCTATTTATAAGAGAGGAGAGGGGAACTCTTTGGATTTCTTAAAATAGTAAATTAATATAAATTAATTTTGATGAAAAAATGGATCAGAATTGATAATATCACTATATAATATTATTACAATCCAAAATAATATCATAAAATAAATATTAGAAAATTTTGGATCCCATTTTTACCCTTATCTATTTGTTTTAAGGCCTCATTAATCCTTTTTAAAATTACCGTAATATTAAAGTTTTATATTCTTTAATGGTAAAAAATGTGACTATAAATTCAAAAAGAACCAATAAATGTTATATGTCTGATTTAGTTAAAATTTATCATTAATTTTGGTAAATATACAATTTCTTTTTAATTTTTAAAATCTTTTACTAAATCATTATTTTATATAAAATATCATTAATTACAATTTGATAACTATTCATTTAATTTGACATTAATAACATCATGAAACCAAAATATTTTAAATAAAATAAAACTAAAACCTGTATAATATGTTATTTTTATCTATAGAGCTCATTGTTCACATAAATTCATTAAAATTATAAGATTATTAAAAAAATTATATCATTTATTTTATTTTTCAATTTATTGAATAATTATAGAATTAGTGTTGTTTAAGAAATTAAGGTACTTAGTTCTTCACAAACAAATAATAATAAGTTACCATGATGAATATAAATCATTCATATTTAAAATAAATATTTATAACTAAATATATATTTGGTTGATCTCCACAATTAAATTATTATGTTCATTAAAAACAAGAGTGTGAAATTTGTCAGCTTTATTTTCATAAAAATAATATAAAAGTAATAGTCATATCTAAATTTACAAAATATTACATTTAACTGAATATTATACGATTATGGGAAAACATTAATCATGAAATAAAATTTAGGAATTTTTTAGGTTCATTTTATAGTCATTATCATTTTATTTTTAACTTTAATTACTTTATTTACCCTATAATATGGTAAAAAATTATTATGGTTACTATTTATATAAACAAAAAATAAATGGGAAATATTTACCAAATTATGTCCCATAGATTCCAAATTTTTAATCCATTATTAATAATTTCAAATCATGAATAATTATAATATTATTTAAAATTAAACTAGAAAATCATGATAAAAAACAAGTTTTCTGAAAAAATGAACATTTTTGTAAAATATGTTTTTATGATGAATTCAAAAAAAATATAATTTTAAAAATAAAAATTGAATTATTTAAAATAAAAATAGACTAATGAAATTTTAAAAATAATCCAAAATTGAAATTTAATAATTAAATAATACACAATACAACCTCTAATAAAATCATACTTTTTTACTATTCAATGATAAATCAATTTTTTAAGAAAATTATAAAAAATTAATCCTAATTTAATTTTTACCTATTGAATAAAAATAAAATTAATTTTGAAAAATTATAATTTTATAATTTCAAAATCAATATTTTAAACAAAACCATGTAACATTTAAAACCCAATTTTGTTAGAATAATGTTTTTTTCCTTTTGTACAATTTTTGTTCAAATATTTTATAATTAGATAACAAGTATATGAAAATGTTTTATATGAAACTTTCTTGGGATGTTACTATAGAGAACTAAAAATGGGTAGTGTATTCTGTCAAAACACTTTGTCACTAAAATCTATTATCTACACCAGGGACTCCAAAAATGAGGCATCTGACTCTAGATCAATGGCCTCGTAGTCAATCACATGCATAATATATAGAATATACCTTCATGGATGAGAGAAATAAAACACATACTGCAAAAAACTTTATCAATATAGAATATCTAAATGATTTTTCATTATATCTAAAATATCAGTCTTCCTAAATAAACTATCAAATCTAAGTATTGGCTTCCCCATCTTCATAATGCATTGATTTCTTAGTCGAGAGTCACGAAAAATAAAATCTTATCACCTATAGTGAACTCCAAGGATCATGTCCTCTAATTGATATTTGATGAATGTTATCTTAGAGTATTGAATAACCACATCAAGTCATATTCACTATCTCAAATTATTCTTATAAGAAACTTCTCCCTACAACTCTTGCATCATCCACCTCATGAAAACATAGTGTTGAGAGACATTGTAATACATAATGAGACTCATAAGGTTCCATATGAATCGAATCATAGAATATAATATTCTACAAAAAATGAACCAAGGATAGGTGATCAAACCAATCTCCACCAAAGATTATGATTCATTCCCGTAACATATTCTATAAAATATGGATCCTCCACTTTGACTATCCATTAATCTGTAGATGATATGGTGTACTCAATTTTAACTGGGTACCAAAATACTTCTATAAGCCCTTACAAAACATTTACCTGAATAAAAAATATCTACCTAAAATTATGATAAGAATGAGATCCATATCATCATGTAATCTCTTGTATTTAAATCTTCCAAACTCATCCACTAAATGGGTCTCTTAAATCGATAACTGATTTTCTAGATTTAAAAATAATGAATCGTTTGAGCATCGGGTATCCCCATCACGAAGGTCATCATCATATCATCCCACTTCCACATAATCATTTAAAGTGGATGATGAAAACTACAATGATGTTGATGCTTAACATTTATGATATGGTAGGTAAGGTGTCACGAAACAAACCTAGTGACCTCCTACTTTACAGGAATCCCCCAAAATGAACATCGAATTTCATTGTACATATTCACTAACCCTAGACACACTACCCATTTGGAATAATAAAATACTCTCATCATTTCCTCCCAAAAATAAGTAGGCACCTTTGAACTGCCATAAATTTTGATCACTTATCTATTGTATAGGGACCACCAAGGAAATGTATCATCCCATTCCATGATTTCTCGTATCACTATTCAATCAAGATTTGAATCATATATAACCTTTAAACAATCCACTAATGAATATATGGCCATCAGAAGATCACATTTCATAAATATGTGATCCTCCAATTCATCTTTAATAAAATTAGCCATCAAACTCATTAGATTATATTCCTCCTCTGAGGGCCACTCACTAAGAACCTATGTCTCCAAAATTTTCCAAATGAGGGCATGTGTGATGAAATTTCCCATTCCCATAGTATACAACATATCAATGTCAAATTTCAAAATATTCTCCACCCAATTCCAATACCTCATATTGAGATCCTTCATGGATAATATTTATCAAAATATATTCTAGTCTATATAGATGAAAAAAATTACCCAAGGAGATAGTATAGACAACACATTGGGGTGTACATAGTTGTGGTTAAATATAATTCATGTGTTATTTAGTTACACTCATGGATTCGTTGGTGACCTAACCCATAGGAAACTACATGATCTACCTACATTAACATATCTACCAATCTAACATCTTCGGAATCATAATACACTACATTTTAAATATCATGTTATTGAATAATCAAAACTAGTGTTGCAGTCAATGTCTTCTTCAGTTCAACGAAATCCTATTCACACACAAAAAAATATTAATTTTATTTTATACATGGAACCCTATTTTGTTATAAATTTATAAGTATTTTTTGTGAAATTTTTTTATTTTCAATATGAAATCACCTTTTAAATTAATTAAATAATTAATTTAAGGGTTAAAATTTATTTAAAAACCTTGTGTAAGGTTAAATTTCCTTTTCCATAGCCTTTTTAAGGGTAAAAATATTTTTTTCTGTGTTGAGTAAGGGTATCATAACCTTCATAAGTGTAATTATGTGTTTCAAGAACTGCACATGGGTACTAGATATGTGAGGGTTCTTATGCAAGGGTAAGAGGCATTGTGTATGTGTACTAGCCTCATAATGTTACATGAATAAGTTTAAGAGGAATTAGGTACGGGTTTGGTAAGAACTGTGTAAATGATGTTTGTTATTTATGGGTTCTACTTTATGGAAAACAAAGCTCCCATAAGGGTAATTATAGAAGTGTAAGGGTACATGGTTGGATATAAAAGGTTAAAATATGTAATGTAAGGGAAAACTATGTTCCCCTAACATATCACATACCCCATGCATTAAGGTATCAGTTTTACCTTATTTATATATTATTCTTCCTCATCTTATTTTCTCAAAATGTGTCAATAAGTCTTTTTCAGTGCCTCAAAATGAAATAAATAACTTATTATTTTTTTCATTCCTTATTAAATTTATATTTATTAATTAAATTAAAACCCTCCAAATTAAATATATTATTAAAACTGAAATTAAATTTATTAATTATATTTTAGTTTTAATAACCCCAGACTTATTTGTAGTTTATTTTTATAAAATGGTTTTACCTTGAAGCCCATTATTTTTTTCAACCTTTTGAATATGAGAAGCCTTTTGTTTCTTATGTTCTAGTTTGGGAAATCTTTCTATTAATGTCACAACACCTTCTTCTAAATTCTAGGTGAGAGGAAACCATTATCACTCTTTCCTCTTCTTTAGTACATCCCCTACGAGTGGTTGTTCAAGGTTAGATTGTATTATGAACTCTCTCCATATATCATGTGTAATTATCAAATAAAACTACTATGTAAATTGAATAAGGATTTAATTAAATGATTATAAATTTGAAATTATAAATGATGACGAAAGAAATATTTTCCTTGAATATCAAAGAATAATAATAAATTGATTGTCACATCAGTTTTATTCTAGAGAGATAACATATTTTTACATGTGGTTTTATTATTATTAGTTTATAATAAATTTATAATATATGAATTGTAATGTTTTGAAAAATTATAAATTATCCAAGATAGAGAAAAAATTATATCCTGAGATATTTTATTTATTTTGGAAATAAAATTGCTAGTATTCTTTCAAGGTAACCATGGAGAACATAGAAATTTGTTTTGTCAATAACAATGATAATAAGGCCCATGAGGAGGTGTTGTTGGATGTAGAGGTTTCTACTCTGGCATCAAACCAAATAGTTTGGTTAATATATGATGTTTATGTTGATGAATTTGAGGTAGGAATTTCTTTAACATTTGGGGCTCTCATTTACATATAATTAATTGATATGATTATTGTGTTGTCATACTTTGACTCATCGTGATTGATTGTGATCACATGTGGGTGTGTGTATTATCATGAGACCCATAGTGATATTTGATTCCATTAGTATTTTCTAGTGTGTCTTATTTCCATGTTCTATTATGATCACATATTGTCATGCATTGCTACTATTTAACCTTAAAATATAATGTATTTTTTCCTTGTATTATCAACCCTCTATGTGTGTCACCATTTTTTGGATATTATTGTCGGTAATTGAGAAAGGAGAACCATTGTTTGTTGTTCATAAATTATTTGGGGAGTGGGTACTAATTCTGAATAAAATGGTAGTGGACTGCAGAATAGGGTAGGGGCATGTAAGTATGGGGTCCGGATGAAAGACATCAAACATGGTGCATGAGTTTATGGGGGCCCGACCTGAGGCATAAAGGGTATATGCTTGTATGGCGATCAGGCTTGTGATGGAGCTAGGATATGATGGTCTTGGGGTCTGGTTTGAATAAATTACTTGAGACCACTACAAGTATTTTTATGAGCCTAGTGTATTTTTCTATATCCCATTGATATCCACGGTTATCCATCCGACATGGAGATAAGGTGGGTACATTCAAGGGTTTGTGGTGGCTTGGATAGTGCAGAACTAGTCATTTTGTAATTTTATTTATTTATTTATTATTATTCATTCACTATAATCATGGAATAATCCTATTATACATTATCACACTTTTTAAGGATAATGTTTTATTTTCCTAAAAAGTTTTGAACTCACACCCTTATGAAGAATTTGTAAACTCTTAGATCCTATGACTATAGATATGGTGAAGGTAAAAATGCATGTGGATGATGGTTGAGCAAAGGAGTATGGAGTTGGTAATGGTCTAGAATGGACTTTGGAGGGCATACTATTTTATTTATTTTTTATCTATACATATACTCTAGTGTGAATTACCACTTTGGGGACATTTATTCATATGATACATGTATTCCTTTTTATTATTAAATTTCCACATGATAATATGATCATTATATAATTTCTTATTCAATTATTTTTTTGTTCTATGACATGACACAAAGGGTAAAGTATCCCCACTGATAGAATTATACTATCACTACTACTCGACTTCCTATTACATACTGGGAGCCATGTATGAGGTCACGTGACATTCTGGATCATACATGGTGATTTGGGTTGGAGAATTACAAAATATCATTAGATAAAAATTATTATTTTTCTTTTTATAATAACCTATAACATGGTATAAATGATATAGTTTTGTTGAACTAAGATCATAGTGCTTCCATGTTCTAGGATAGAAAATGTGTAATGGGCCTATGATTTACTCTGAATGAGATTTTTATTATTATTTCATGATATTTAGGGTGTGTTCTTGCATTATGATTAGGAAATTTGGTTCACATTCAATATATATATTCATATTTCTCTATTTCGTAATAGTTTATTAAGTTAATTCCATAAATTGGGTTATTAGTTCTGGATAATTTCTATTATTTTGTGATATGTCTATTTTTCTAGTCTATCACGATATATATATTTTTTCATTAATTAGTTTTAATAAGAATGTTTTTGTGTTAGTATATAGAAGATGACATTTCTAACTTGAAATGATGAATACTAGTATCAGTTTGAGGAGGGGTGTACCTTGGGTTATGGGTACACTCATGGGAGAAGCTTGTTTTATCCATTATACTGCTTAGAATATGTGTTTCTTCCTAATGTTAATTCTATTATAGGATACAAAACCACATAGTCATTTGGTGGGATCTCTAGCTAAGTAGGATGATGCTCTATAGCTCGTTCCTAAAACTACATGATTGGTAGAGGTGGTCAGCCCACTCTAGTTGGGAGTCCTTCCATTGAAATCCATGTTCAATTATGCCTTTTATTTTCAATTATATCATCCTCTATAATTTTAGGGAACTGGAAGTGTAATTAATAGGCGTAGAAGAAGGGTGTGATGAAGGGTGCCAAAAAAATTCCATGGTCAATGAATAATTCGATATCTACACAATGAAAAATGTCATGTTCAACATATTTTAATAAAAGAATATAGATAGAATAAATCATGTAGGAACCAGATAGAGTATTATCACATATTATTTATAATTAATTTAATTAAATAATAATTACCTTGATGGAATTATTTCTCCATTGATAGATCTAAAAATAGATTTGTGATACACCATCATTGCATTGTAGTAATCTAGTGAATATTTCCTCTAGTGGTGATCCACACATGTTCCATGAATCACTAGACATTGTGGAAGGACACTCCAGTTTCTATCCTAGTAGATCCTTGTGATTGTGTTGCCTTAATTTGACCACTATGAGAAATACCTCCAAAGAGTTATCCTTGATTTGGTGGAAAGAATATTGCTCTAAATTCATGGGATTGATCATGGAGAAGATATATCTCAAGGGATTTAGATAATTACCTAATTCCATTGTGCAGAACCCAAAAAAGTGTATTTTCTTGTTGAGAAAATAACATAATTGGGTTCATATATCGCTAAGGTTAAAATAAAATTCCCTTAAAAGTGACCTCGATTATTTATTTTATCGTAGAAAAAACCCCATGTCAAATAACAATATTAATATTTTTATTTGTCGATGTTAACCTAACTTAGGAATTAAAATTAAATATTATTTAATCAAATTATATTCAATATTTATTATTTTCTCATATGACTAAAAATCCCAGTCCATCATTCCCTCATAATATTTATCTGACCATGAATAATTTATATTTATTTATTAAATAAATATCACTAAATTATTCCTAAATAGATAAATAAATATTATATTAACTATATATAAAATAAATATTTACTAAATATTATGCTCACATTATATTCCCTTGAATAAATGGAGACAGAATAAATATGATAAAAAAACATGAATAATTATTTTACCACATACAAGAAAATATTTATTCAACTTGTTAAATAATAAATAATAATATATTATTTAGCTGAGAATCTAGATACAGTAAGTGTTTGACCCTCTAGGACTCTTTCTCAGTGGCTTTAGGTGAAACATCATAAAGTCCATGGTCAGCATCTAGAAACATGCCATGGAACCCATAGATAAATAAGTTAATGTCGCAATGACATAATACCTTATACAGATGCATACTCTATAATGTAATCCCATTATCACAATATCTCCAATATAGATGGTTGCATGAAGGTGCCATGAACCTATGTACCCGATGTCTATTTATTTGACTTTTTGATAATAAAACATGCCTATAGAACACTATAGACTTGGATTTATTTTTTCTATATCATTTCAATTAAATTTCATGAGATATTAGCTTATGTTAAAGAACATGGGGGATAAATACTTTCTTTCAGTATTCATTAATGAAATATTATTGATGACGCATCCAACCTAACCTACCTCACTGTGAACATATGTTGTTGTGGTATTCATCAATACATAAAATTACATGACTCATAAAACTCATTAGTAATAATATTAAATTATAAGTACCAACACCCACGTCTAAGGATAAGAACATCTAATGATACATAAATTTTTTTATTTCCAACTGGTTCTTCCTGTTCAAATAATATCCTACTAGATATTACCAAGGGCATACACCAAGGGAAGGTGCTTCAAAATCCAATGAGTTTCCATGCATGATATCCTAAATAATTTATTTCCCTAAAATAATATCATATGAATACATTAAAAATATTTAAGAATAGTTCCTTAGAACTTCCATGTTATAATCATAGTAGGTAACTGCTATGACCTTTTAGTGTCACACCTATGCTAGGGACAATATCACAGACTATGTTACACAGAAGAACAATCATGATGTAGTAAAAAGATTATTAATATTAAAAACTATGAATACATGTTATCATAAAGTACATAGAAGTTGTTTCCAGGGAACCAACTCTAGTAGACTCCCACTTTCACTAAAGCCAATTACTAACAACCTTCAGTCCACTAGCTCTAACATGATACTCACTGATCTACTGAGATATCCCATTAGTAAAGGGGTCTTCTATGTTGTCATCCGAGGGTAATATACTCACTAAAACTTCACCCATTTGATAAAAATTCATCAACCGGTGATACTTCTATATTATGTGATTGTCCTTTCAGTGTGACCTTGGAACTTTTACACAAGATAGTGTTGTAGTATTATCATAAAAAAATGTGAGAGGGTATTTACTACTAATGAGAATATACAAATCTTAGAGAATGTTCTGAATCCAAACAGCATCCTTAGATGCATCAGAAGCTGCTATATACTTGGAATCTACTGTAGAATCAATGATAACTAGATACTTTGAACACTTCTTACTCATATCTCCTCCATTGAGACAAAAAAAATATCTTGACTATTATTTTGAGTCAATTCTATCTTTCCTGAAACTAACATTATTATAACCCATGATGACCAATTAATCATATCCTCCACACACCTGGAACATATCCTTAGTTCATCTCAAATACATAAGGATATCCTTAGCAGTAATCCAATGATATTCTCCAAGATCTTATTGATATCTTCCTACCATGGTAAATGCATAATAAACATAAAGTCTAGTACATATCCAGACATAAATGATTGATCCTATCATAGAAGTGTATGTGATCTTACATAATCTCCTTTTCTCAAGTTATGTTTAAGGACACATTTTCTTAGAATTATGTAAACCATGTGAAAATAGAACCAGTCCCTATCTGGGATTGATTCATACTAAATCTCTTCAGTATTTGGTAAAAATATGTACTTTGACTTAGTATAAGTATAATCTTGGATCTATTAGGAATGATCCAGATCCATAAAATGTAGGCTAATTCACCAAATTCATTCATGGAGAAACAATTTTTTAACCATTCCTTAACTGAATGTAAGACTGGTATGAAATTTTCAATAATTAATATTCCATCAACATATAATACATGGATAATAAAGGCATTTCCACTAATCATCATCCAAACACACGACTCACATTCATTCTTAATGAAACCGACTTCTTTTATGGCTTCATCAAATCAATTTTCCCATGACATGGATGATTGCTTATATCCATGAATAGATCCCTATAACTTGAAAATATTTATAGAATCACCTAGAATCAAAATCTCTTCTAGTTTTGTCATATAGACATCTTCTTGAAGTTCCCCTTTAAGGAATGTAGTTTTGACATCCATTTTCAAAATCCAATAGTCATGGTGAGATAATATAACAAGTAGAATTTTCAAGGATTTAAAAAAGGAAATTCATTAAAGGTTTCATCATTGTCAATTCCTTGAAACAGTTAAAACACTTTATACACTAGCCTTTATTTAAATGTATTTACTTTACCTTTTATTCCCAGTTTCCTCTTGAATGTCCATTTTCATCCAGTAATATTTAAATCAAAAACTGGATTGACCAAATCCCACACATTTTTATGATACACATAATCCATTATATAATTCATATCTTCTTTCTATACTGTAGCTTCTGATATTTCCACTACCTCTTTGTAGGATATAGGTTCATCACTGTAAACCAATAATGAGTTACCATCCTTGGTGACTAGAAGAGAATATCTATCCAATTCTCATACCTCTATTACACTCCTACGTAGTACTTTTATTTTAGGAACTACTTCTTCAATGGGGATCTATGGAATATGTTCATGTACTAACTCTTTTTTATCTTGAGCTTCAACTTCCTCAAAGTTAATCTTTCTCCCAAAATCCTTTTAAGAGTGTTATCCCTCTCAAGAAAGACATCTTGTCTGGAGGAAAACACCTTCTTGTCTAAGGAGTTTTATAAGTAATATCTCTTTGTTTCCTTGAGATACCTATACAAAGATACACTTTATGCCCCAGGGTGCAAGTTTTTTTGAAGGCCTTACAAGTTCCTGTCAATCCCATACCTATATATGAGAAAAAACGGAATTCTTTCAACTCCATAACTTGAGAGGGTTTTCTATTTCTTGCATTATTTGGTACTCAATTTAATGTGTAGGATGCATTTTTTAATGCATATCCCCAAAAGGATAGGAGAAGATATTTATGACTCATTATCAACCTTACCATGTCTAACAAGGTTTGTTCCTTCTGTTCACTAAAACCATTCCACTGTGTTTTATACAGTGGGTTGAGTTGGGATAGAATCATGGACACCTGTAAGAAATTGACAAACACTTGGTTAAGATATTCACCACCTCGATCTGATCAAATCTTATTCAACTTCTTACTAATTTGATTCTCTACTTCATTTTGGAATTCATTTAATTTATCAAAGGAATTGGAATTATACCTCATCAAGTAGATATATACATATATACTCAATTCATCATTACAAATTATGAAGTAATAATATCCTCATATATTTGTTTAATAGAAATGGTTCACACACATTAGTTTGTACCAATCCTAGATGCTATGTGGCCCTTCCTTCCTATCCCCCAAATGGTTGTATGTTCATTTATCCTTTCAAACAATCCTAACACCTTTGAAGTGGTTTTATTTGAGAAGATTATAAATAACCATCTTGATATAGAATTGGAAAATGCTTCTCATTTTCATGACCAATATGGTGATTACATAGCTGGGTTTTATAAGTGTCATGAGAACATGATTCTTTATAAATTTAAAACACCTGGTTCTCATAATCTAATACATAAAGACTATTATTTAAATGTTCCATACCAAAACATATGTTATCCTTATAATAGAAAAAACTTTTATTTAAAAATTTGAAAATAAACTCATTTGTATCTAGTAATGATACATAAATTATGTTCTTGGTCACCATTAGTACATAATTAAAATCTGTAATAAAATACCTAATTCTTATTGGTAATGAAAGGTGGTATCCACCAATGGCTAGGGTAGGTAGCCTCGCTCCATTGGAGGTTCCCAGATCCACCTCCCCTCTATAAATCTTTCAGTATATACTTGGTTCTTGTATTTGGATAATTATGTGAGTACAAAACACGATATCTAGTAACCAATGTTTAGATATTGAAAGATTACACTTGATAACAAACAAAAATTTAGCTTCTAATTGCATCTGGGTGCAGTTCCTCTTCCAGTGGATTGACTTTCCACCTGAAAAACATATGGCCACCTTTTCCTTACCCTGCCTATAGATCTTCCTCTTCTTGTATGGATTGTTATCGGGAGCTTTAGAATCTTCTCAGTATTTCTCATATTGTAATTAACAATAAAACTACAAGATGTATTGAGATGTGAAGAATGCTTGATATCTATACGAAACTCATCTAGGAATTTAATCGATAAGATTTCTAGGAGTTTAATGTATCCAATAATTTTGAATACATAAGGCCTAGATGATTTAGATTCTCTAAACTTAGTAATAAACAATTTATTAGAGATCTCTTACCTCTTTTTTCTTTATTTATCTTAAGAAAGATCCTAAAGTTGAGACATCATTCTATATACATCCATGTCCTCATTTTTATTCAAATTATCATTGGATATGGATGATAGCATAATAGACATCATGTAGCATCATTTAAAGGTTTCTCACAAAGAGGTAGCTCTTCATCACTTTCCTCATTACCAGGAACAAATCGAAAAGGTTATTCCAACACATAAAATCTATTTTCATGGAGAAGTATAACATGTAATCACCTTTTCCACTCTTGAAAATTTCTGATGAGGAGAAGGTTATCATTCTTAAGTATGGATCACAATGATATGTTTTAAGTAATTTTAATATTAAATATACCACATAAAATGAGTATAATTTTGGTACATTACCTAATAAAATTTAGATAGATAAATAAATATAAAATTTACTAGTCTCCCGGAATTTTATCGAAAACCAATAGCCATGAACATTGGTTTTAGAATATAATTTTTCTTATAAATACAAGTGGAAAGGATACATATTACCCTGCTGAATAACAGTACTTTTGTTTCTGATGAAACATGAATGGTTTTAGGTAGACATTCCCAAATCCAACTTCATTAACGTAGAGTTCCTTGACCTTTGGAGTAGACTCTCCAATCCTGAAATTACTAAATTATATTTCCTCAACCTTTGCATCTCAGATACACTATGTTCTACATTGGAAGTCGAACATTTATGTGAACAAAGTTATGTAAACCCAAAACCTCAAGTTAGAATTCCCTAATAATTGAAATCACCCTAACTTTGGCTGGAAAAGCACTTTAAACTATGTTCCAATTATAATTGAAGTAGTGGAAGACTATACCAACTAAATATATATAATTGAGGGTTTTTATCCATTATGTGTAAATTGATAATTATTATCATTATGAAATTCTTTTTAATATTAAGTGGATTCACGTAAGTAATTAACTATGTATTATATTATATTTACTCAAAAGCCAATTTATTTTCGGTATTTCATGAATTCTCTTTAATTTCATTGATTTATATGATCACGACACACGTCAATAATGAAATAACAAAGAATATGACAAAAATAAAATTATAAAGAGGTTTGATCATGTGTTTTTACTAATGGTTAGTTTATCTAATAGTTGATAAACTAACCGTTGACCTTAAGAAAGAACACCATTTACCATTTAAGGTTCATGTTACAACTTTCCACCTATCCACCAATGTATCTCTCTTGGATTGGTTTCTCCCCGACTCTAGACTTGAATAGCCTCCACTAGCTTGAGAGCTTCATCCATTGCATATGCTTTTTCACACACTTAGGTGTGGGGATAAGGGTTTATGTAAAAGAAACAATGGACAGATAGGCCCTACATAACAAAAAGAGAGCTTGTACGTAGGAACAAAATATAATTTAATAATAAATTTAAAAGGAAACAAATCGCATACAAAGTTCTTGTCTTTTCTCACGATTATCCACATGGATGAAATGAATTACACATTTAATAAAAACTAGCATTAAATTAATAATCATTGAAACTTAATATAAATGACACTCAAATAAATAAATTATTATATTTAATTAATAAATTCTATTATCCTAATTCTCATAAAAAATTCCTTGAGATTCTCATCCAATGTAATTTTAAACAAACTAAATAAATTCATATAAAATTAATTGTGTACATTAATTTAACATGGGGGAAATGTGGTGAATAATTATCCAAATCTACCCAACATGTATTATACTCATATACTTGTTTATTCTTTCTGATATATTGAATGCACGACTTCTCAAGTACTTTTAGGATGTGTAGTATCTATATACTGCATATAAAAATTGTATGCTTTTTCTGTAACATGTCATGCTTTAATTTTCATAGATTAACAACTATAATATAGCTTCTATATGATATTATGATCCAATGATTACTTAGATGTTAATTAGACACACACACACACACACAGATATATATATATATATATATTAAAATCCATCACATAGAGTATCCTATCAACTTAATGATCTCTAGAAAAAACATGTCTCAAGGTTTACATAATATAATAAATAAATTATAAATATATGTAATTTGGTATAAGTACATTGGATGTGCATCCGAGGTATATGGATTGCACATCTCTCACCATCTATCTAAGGTACACTCATAGGGACTCAATGTGTAAAACATTCCTCAAAAAATATAGTACACAATGTGTACAATGGGATATAAGTCATGTGATCTCCGAATTACATGGTCACTAATCATGTAGATCGTGAATGGTAATACATAGTCGGTCTATGACTGAAAGGGACTAAATTCCATTTATGCGGACTACATGTCGTGTACTCCAATAATTTTTGTTCCACTTTTTCCCGGTCAACACATGGTGTGTGGTATTTAATTCACCACTTGTAATCAATGCACATAGTTTGTATTAGTTTCCCAATTAATTCCTGATGCATTGACCATTAGAACATGTCGTGTAATTTTGATTACACAACGTGTACTCCTGTGTTATCTAGAAAAAATACATGTCACTTCTAGATGATATACTAGATTTTATTTCATTAATTAAATTAATCATATTGATTAGATCTATGATAATCTAAGGAGAAAGAAATAGATCTAATGATTCAGAATAAAAAAATGATTAAACATGAATTTAAAAAACAAATTAAAATATGTAAATCAACGATGATCATTAAATAATTAAAAATAATTATGTGATTTCCCTGATACCACTTTTAAGTTCTGGGCGTAGTAAAATTATGTGATGGATAGTACCCAACATTGATTTTGGCCATTTTCAATTACCAATATGATATCTGTATGATGATAAACACAGTGTTCGACAAAATTGAATCAAAGAAGACAGAATACCTAAATCATGCCTGAACTAGAAAGAGAGGATCATCACATACTATTTATAATTAATTTAATTAAATAATAATTACCTTGATGGAATTATTTCTTCGTTCATGGACGTAGAAAAAAATATATGATGCACCATCGATGCATTGTAGGCATCAAGTGCATATTCCCTCTTGTGGTGATCCACATATATTCTATGAATCTCAATATGTTGCTGAAGGAATTTTTGGGTGACAACATTGTAGATAATTATATTTGCATCATATACCATTGACCTCTATGTGAATTTCTAACAAAGTTTTCTCCTTGATCTGGTGGAGGAATAATGCTCTCCATTCTTGGTATCGATCTTGGAGAAGTGAGATCTTAAGGGTTAATAGAATTCTCTAATTTTGTTGTGTACAAATGAAAAAAAATGAATTGTTCTATTGAAAAAATAACATACCTAGGATTATATATCACTAGGGATAAAATAAAATAATATTAAAACTTCCCTTAATTGTTTATTTAATCCAAGTGAAAAGGCCATGTCAAATAATAAAATTAATATTAATATTTCATCACATATTCTTAACTTGTGAATAAGAAATAAATATTATTTAATCAAATAATATTCATTATTTATTATTTTCTCATCAGACCTAAAATCACAGTTTGTCATTCCTACATAATATTTTTCATAACTTGAATAATTTCTATTTATTTACTAAATAAATATCACTTCATTATTATATAATAAATAAATAATAATTATATTAACTAAATAGAAAAAAATATTAAATATTCCACTCACATTATATTATATAAAATAACATGTGACGTAATAAATGGGATCAAGAAAATATGAATAATTTTCAAACCACATTTGGGAATAATATTTGTTCAAATTGTTAAATAATAAATAACAATACATTATTTAACCGAGCTTCTCGATACACTTAGTGTGTAATCCTTAAGGCCTCTATAACGACCCATACTTTACATATATTGTTATTACTTAAGAATTGAAGAATACTTATTACAACATATAACAAAACCATGATAGGACCATATAGGTATAGTGTCTTTAGAATCTGGGAAACATAAAAAACTGGTTCATAAAGAATCTACATTGTGTCCCATTTATTTCATCATATCTAGAGTCCCTTTTTCCATATCCTACTTAATTCCCTTCTTCCTAACCTGGGGAAAAGAAAACATACAAAGGGGTGAGCTCAAATTCTCAGTAATGGTAGACAAAAGAAATATAAATCATATCATATTCATAAGAACATAACATTTTGAAAATCTTAACCTGCAAAAGAGCACATAATATCATAACATGGGATAAATCATAGTAGTGAAATGTAATCCCAATAATCATAACATAAAAAATGAAAAAAAAATTCATACACACATAATAATATAAAATCATTTCATATTATTCAAGACTCATTTTCAAGACTGTCATAACGGAAAAAGTCCATTTCTGAATCGAGTTCACTCCTCATTCCAGTCTTGTATCACTGAACCGGATTAAGCTGCCATTCCAGCCATGTCTATCTCATGAGATATAAATCGTTACCCAAATAATTGGAGGGAGATATAGGTCGCACCCATCTCATAATGAAAACATTCTTATGTGTCCCACAAAATCATAAATCATATATCATAGCATAACCCATGTAATACAAATGGGATTCTTAAACATCATGCTATCATAACATAATCCATATAAGATAAAATGACTACATAAAAATAATTCCATCATAACATAATAAAATAAATTTAAAAATAGGGATATAAATAGAACCCTATATTATCTTATATGGAAAATAACTTTGAAAAAAAACACTCGAACTCCATTCTTGAGGAAAATATCCTTTCTGCTTCAAAAACATTTTTCATTTCTTAACATGTCATAAAATTTTAAATCAAAAGAAGTTTATAAAAAATAAACTTGAAAAATTGAAAAGGAAACTTCATGGAAATAATTTTATATGAAATCATAAAAATAAATTCATGCTGTATAAGTTAAAAAACATTCTTCTCGTACTTTGGCTGAGAAAGTCAAAAAAGTATCTTGTACTAAAAACGTCAAAAGATTCCTTTCATATCTTTTAATAAAAATTCACCAATAGGTAAAGTTGGATTTAAAAAATTGAATAAGGATAAAAATAATACTACATATTGATGAAACATGGATGTGGATGATAAATATGACCCCATTAAATACTTAAAAATAAACAATCTCGGACAGAATGAGATTGGAAGATTTATCCCTTACCTTAGGCTCGATATTCTTTGTATGTATCTGAACCTCCTATATAATGATTTAAATAATTTCATTGACTTATTAAATAATCATACAAATTGTTATGTTATCATATATGGTCATATTATTATCTTCTTATTAATAATATTTAATTGCTACTTGTTATTTGGGTGTTCATTGATTTAGGTTCTTATACGTGTTTTGTCGAATAAATTCTTATTACACTTTTTAGATTATAGCTATATCATTTAAAAAATTCTATTATAATAATATATATCCTATATATTCATTTAATTCATTTATATAATCATTATTCAATGAATATAATGTAAAATGAGTTGCATCACATCGTGGAGACGGCAGACCGTACGTACCCATGAGCGATGCTATCGTTCCCATAATTATATGAATGGAATTGGATTTGATGATATAATATATCGGAAACCATATCATGTCATAATAATCATATATAGTTATTATTTACAACATTATACCCATCGAATTATGGTGGTGGTGGAAAAAGGATTACACCACGGCATGGAGACGGTATTCCGTACGTACACACGCGCGGTGATTTCATTTTCCGTAGGATGGATAGAAGGTGAAATGGGGTTGTTTCATATTTATAATATCATATCATTATATTATTGATACTTATTTTATTACTTTATTTTGAAAAAACTAAAGAAGAAGAAGTTTAAGGATAAAGAAACATGAAATAATCGGTAGAAGATATTACCTCTTCTTCGACGGACCTCTTTTAAAACTCCTTTCAGGGCACTAAAGTTGGTATTTGAAGAAGACCAGGACCTCTAGTATGTTTATAGGGAAGTATAGAAGAGAACTTGGCAGGTTTTTTCCAATCTTTAAGTCTCAAAATTGTTCGAGGAGGAGAGAGAGGAGGTTCCCTTTTATAAGGGAGGAGAGGGGTACCATTGGAAACATAAGAAATATTAATTTATAATAAATTACATACACACATAAAAACCTCCAAAAATGACTCAATTAGAATATGGGATGGGATAGTGTTTTAATATTAGCATCCAATAAATTTTAAACATGTTGTGAATTTATTTTAAACCGTATCAAATTGATTTATCTTTATTTAATCTATTTAACATTATTTGTGGTAATAATATTCTAAATTTTAAATAGTTATAAATAATTAATTTTGTGTTGTGAATTATTCATAATTGGATAATTTATGACATTATGGACCATATAAATTTAAGTTTATAATTTTTATATATTTTTGTGGTTTTTAGACAATTTTATAATATGTTATTTTTATAAAATAAAAATAGTGTCAATTTTGACACTATTCATTTATTTGAATTTAAATAAATTCTAAACATTGGATATATTCAAAAAAATATTTAATAGATTCCTAATATTTAATATGAATATATAATATTCGTGGATCAAATTAAATAGTTCATATAATATTTATTTTAATATTTTTAAAACCATTTATTTGATATTTCAATCAATAAAATAATTTCAACATCACTATTGTGTCATCATTAATGATTATTATTTAATATTTAAAAATTATAAATAAATTCAACTTATTTAGTTATTTTTATTATATTTTTTGAGACTATTCATGTTCGAATTTTTAAGATGTTTATCTCTAAATTAATTCCATTACACTTATAAGATATTAGAGAGTGACATGTTGTCACTTTCTTTGGTTTTAATTATAATTATATCATTTTCATTGTCAATAGTCCATGAAACAAATCTATTCTGACCCTTAGGTGATATGTGTTGACTTTTATTCATCCAATATAATTTTGGAAGTTGTTAGGGCAATTTTATTATCTTATTTTTACCCTTAATTACCCGATTACCATTAACTCTAGTAAATAAAAATTACTGTAGTTACTATTCATAATGTCAAAAAAATAAAAGTAACCTATTAACATAATTTGGACCCAAGGAATCCAAATATGGAATCCATTTTTCAAAACTCGAAACACATAAGTTGCAGTAATTAAATTAAATTAATCATGTTGTTAAGAAATCGGGTTTTAAAAGTTAAAACATTGTCAAAGATTGAAATGTTTTTACCTATGAATTCAATATAAAAATAATGGTAATGAAATGAATTATATTAAATGGTAAAAAAATATTCCATTTATACTTTAAAACCATTAAATTTTATCATTTTACCATCAAAATTATCATGATGAAAAAAGTTTTTTTTAAGAAAAATTTAGCATATTTTCACCATTCATCAAAATATGAAAGTTATTAGAAAAGTATCAAAAATTTATCCAATGTAAATTTTTATATCTTGATTCAAAAGAAGAAGTATATTTTGTAAAATTGAACTTATAAACTTGTCAAAAATTATAATTAAAATGGGTGCACCATCAAAAGGTGGTAAAACTGCATTTTTTTGAAAAATACTTCTTTTATCCAAAAAATTGATTTTGTTTTCATATGTCATTCTAGAAAATGTGTAAGATGAATTATAATGTTATAAAATTAAAAATTCAGTTAATAATATTCATAACGGCTAGTTCATAATATTATATTAATATATCATTGTTTAGTGAAACTCGGTATTGCATAAAACACAATCTATCGAGGAAGGTTGCTTTTGCGTGTAACACAAGCCAAGATAGTGTTTTGTGTAGTGAAATATTACTTTGGTGTTTCATATAACATAATACATAAAAACAAAATATTTATCATAAAATCTCAGAGTGTTAGATTCTACCCCCCTTAAAAAGAATTTCTCCCTCGAAATTCGTCACTTCGTAAAAAACAGACGAGGCTCCCTTTTCATTATCATATCCTCAAGTTCGCAAGTAGCTTATTATAATTGGTGGTTCCTCCATAAAATGTTAACCAAGCGAGTGGTCTTGTTTCTTAGAACTTTTTCACTACAATCGAGAATCTCTATAGGCTGTTCTTCATAAGAAAGATCTTTCTCCAGTGGTACAACTTCTGAGCTTAGTTAATGTGAAGGATCTGGTATATACTTTCTCAGGAGAGATACATGGAACACATCATGAACTTGAGAGAGATTTGGTGGAAGAACCTATCGGTATGCTACCTTCCCAACATGATCCAGTATTTCAAAAGGACCAATATACCTAGGGCTTATCTTTCCCTTCTTTCCAAATCTCATTACACTCTTCCAAGGAGATATTCGGAAAAAAAAATTATCACCCACTTCAAACTCTAGGTCTTTTCTTCAGTTATCAGCATAACTTTTTTGTATACTCTGAGCTGCTCTTATGTGTTGTTTAATAGATCTGACCTTTTCTGCCATCTCATCAACAAGATCAGGTTCTAATAGCTTTCCTTCACTAACTTCCTCCCAGAAAGTTGGAGTTCTACTTTTCTTTCCATAGAGAGCTTCATAAGGAGCTATCTGAATACTGGAGTGAAAGATATTATTATAAAAAAATCTACCGAAGGTAGGGGTTGATCCCAATCACCTTTAAATTCTATATAGAAATCTCTCAACATGTCTTCGAATGTTTTTATTGTCCTCTCAAATTGACCGTCTTCTTGAGGATGATAAGCAGTGCTGAAACTCAACTCTGTATCTAGAGTATGCTGAATACTTTGCCAAAACTTTGAGGTAAAACTCATATCCCTATCAGATATAATGGAAAGTGGTACTCCATGAAATCTTACCACTGCCTTTACATATATCCTGGAAAGCTGATCAAGAGAGAAATCTTCTCTAATAGCAATGAAGTGTGCAGACTTTGTAAGACCATCAACTATAACCCAGATTGCATTATTACCTTTGGATGTTTTAGGAAGTCCAGTGAAAAAGTCCATAGTGATATTTTCCCATTTACATTCTGGTTGGGTAATGGTTGTAAAACCCCCTTATACTTCTGTCTCTCAGCTTTAACTTATTGGCAAACCTAGCATCGAGAGACATATTCAGCAACATCTCTTTTCATTCCATCCCACCAGAAGTACTCCTTCAGGTCCCTATACATCTTCGTTCTTTGAGGGTGAATAGAGAATTAAGAACTATGATCTTCATCCAATTTTTCGTTCTTTAATTCTGGGATGGGAAGAACACAAACTCGATTCCTAAACCTTATTATTTCATTGCAATCAATGTGGAATTCAGGAACATTTCTCACCTTCTCATATAACTCCGCATCTTCTTTCTATGCCTCTTTAATCATCACATGTATAGATGGTTGAACATTCATTTGATAAAGATAAGATTTTTCCCCTTCCATTATAATTCCAAGATCCATCCAGTGTAAATCCATAAATATTGGTTCTTTTGTGATCCTCGGCATGGATAAGCTAGCATGGTCTTGTCTACTTAATGTGTAATGCACCTTGTTTGCTTTCCCATGGTGGTAATGAATTGGGCAGTCATAATCCTTAATCAGATCCAACTATCTTCTTTGGCGTATATTCATCTCCTTTTGTGTGAAAATATACTTTAAACTTTTATGTTCAGTATAAATATCACACCTTTCACCATAAAGATAATTCCTCCAAATCTTTAATTTAAGGATTACCGGAGCCAATTCAAAATCATGAGTTGGGTAATTCTTCTCATGGATTTTCAACTATCGTGAGGCATAAGAAATAATCGTATAGTTTTTCATGATAACACACCCCAATCCCTTCAGGGATACATCACTATAGATAACAACCCTTTTTCCACTACAAGGAAGTGTGAGCACATGTGCACTGGATAACCTTCTTTTTAACTCCTTGAAATTCTCTTCACACTCCTCTGTCCAAATGAACATAACTCCTTTTTGAGGAAACCTGGATAGTGGATTAGATAATTATAAAAAATCTTTCACAAAACATCGATAATATCCAGCCAAACCAGAAAAACTTCGGATCTCAGTTACTGTTGTTAGTCTTGACCATCTTTCGATAGCCTCTGTTTTTGCTAGATCCACAGATCTTCCCTATTTTGAGATTATGGGACTTAAAAATGAAACCTTTTGAATCCAAAATTCACACTTTGATAAATATGGAATATGTATTCTCTTTTCTTAGGGTCTTTAATACAATTCTCAAATAATCTTCATGTTCTGCCTTGCTCTTTGAATAGGGAAGAATATCATCTATAAAGACTACCACAAAATGATCAAGATAGTATCTAAAGACTATTAATTATATCCGTGAAGATAGCAGGGGCATTAGTAAGACCAAATGTCATCATTATAAATTCAGATTTTCCATACCTTGTACGAAATGCCGTCTTTGGTATATCCTCCCTTTTGACCCTTAATTGATGATACCTTGAATAAAGATCAATCTTGGAAATGTATTGAGCTCTGTTTTGTTGGTCAAATAAGTCGTCAATTCATGGGATATGATATTTGTTCTTGATAGTGATCTTTTTACGATCATGATAATCAATGCAGTGTCTCATTGATCCATATTTCTTCTTAACAAACAGAATAGCTGCTGCCTAAGGTGATGCACAAGGGCATATGAATCCCTTATGAAGATTCTCTTATAGTTTCTTCTTCAATTCCTACAACTCAATTGGGGCCATTCTATAAGGTGTATCTGAAATGGGCATAGCACCTGGTATGAGTTCTATTGGAAACTCAACTTCACAATTTTGTGGAAGACCTGGAAATTACTCCAGAAAGACATTATCAAACTCCCTTACAATGGGAATATTCTTAATCCTGAGTTTCTCTTCAACCATTTGATATAAATAACCTTCATTTATTGGGATCAAGACCCATAATATGGAAGAAATTTCCATTGGAAGGTTATATTCATCCTTGCATCGATAGATGATCATATATTGATCAGGAATATGAAATGTGACTTACCTTCTTTGGAAATCTATATGATCTCTATATAAGGAAATCCAATCCATGCCAAGAATCACATCAAATGCCACTATATGAAGGATTAGAAGATTTTCTGGAAGCATTTTCCCACAAACATCAATTGGAAAAGAATTATAAACTTTTGATGCAACCGCTGTGCCATTAAGAGTTGTCACAGCTAACTCAACAGCTAATTGTTGAGTTAGTATGGAGATACCCTTAATTTTTTTTCAGAAATAAAAGAGTGTGTGGATACAGAATCAAATAAAACATTTTCTACATTAGAGTGGATGTTAAGTGTACCTTTCACCACTTCTTTATCATACACCACATCGTCGATAGAAATTGCATGTGACTTTCCTTTGTCTTTGGCCTTAAGAGTTTGTTGACGTCGATCATCATCAACAACCCTTGTATTAGGGCATTTATTAGCATAATACACCATTTCCTTGGACTTGTAACATTGAAGTGTAGGTGGTGAATTCTGTGTAGCCTTTTCTTTGTTCACATAACTAGGCATCTTTTTCCCATCATTACAGAATTCAAATTCCCAATGACCTTCTCTTCCACATTTGAAGCATTTACTTGTCCCATTATGACAATTCCCTCCTGGTTTCTTTCCACACATTGAACATAAGGTAAAACTCATCTTCTTTTTAGTGTGGTCTTTAGATTTTCTTTTGAATTCCATTTTTATCTTCTTATCAAACCCATATGACTAATGGGTTACTCCAATCTCCATATCAACCTTGAGAGCACATCTAATGATTTCCTCATAGCTATTGATGTCCCTTATGGATAACGCCCTTTGAAGACTTGGTTTTATGCCACTAAATAATAGATTGATCTTACTCTACAGTTGGATAATTTTTTAAGAAGAATACCTTGCAAGTCTTGTATAATTTTCTTCGTAGGTACCAATAGATTCATCATCCCTTTTCTTTAGTTCAAGAAAATCCTTTTCCATCTTTGTTCAAAGAATATGAGGGATGTACTTATTGAAAAATATGTTCCTGAACTCATCCCATTACATGGACGCAATTTCATCTCTTTTCCTCATATTCATGATAAGATTACACCATTGATCAGCTTCACCTTCAAAATGATATACTGCTAAGATGACTTTATCATGTTCAGAACATTGAAGAACTAAAAATATCTTTTCAGTGGTACTGATCCATTGTTCAGCCACTAACGGATCAGTAAACCCGTTGAATGAGGGTGGACGCTGCCTCATGAAGGATTCAACAGAATGTTGCTCCTCCATTTGCTCATTTGGAAGACCTGTATGATTCATAGCTTGAGAGAGTTGTGTGAGCATGGCTACAAGATTTTTCATTCCATATCCCATAACGTTTTATTGCTCAGAGGGATAATCATTGAATTTCCCGTCGCATTCAACATTAACATGGTTCCTTCGGGTTCTAGCTATTGACTAAAACCAATAAGCATAGTGTGAGAAACACTAATCATAATAGGAAAACCACACAATCAAGAATAAAATTTCACACCTTAGGTCTTATCATAGGTTATTCATGGCCATTTCTAAAACACTAATATTTTTTTCTATGCTTAGACATATCCTTAGGGTTCTTACTAAGGATTTCACATCATAGTTTCCAAAGGTTGACTATACCTTTCGTATGATACCAACTATAACGAACCATACTATACATATATTGTTATTACATAAGAATTGAAGCATACTTATTACAACATATAACAAAACCATGATAGGACCGTATAGGTATAGTGTCTTTAGAAACTGGGAAACATAAACAACTAGTTCATAAATCATCTACATTGTCTCCCATTTATTTCATCATATCATGTTTCCCTCTTGGCATATCCTACTTAATACCCTTCTTCCTGGCCTGGGGAAAAGAAAACATACAAAGGGGTGAGCTCAAATTCTCAGTAAGGGTAGACAAAGGAAATATAAATCATATCATATTCATAAGAACATAAAATTTTGAAAATCATAACCTTCAAAAGAGATCATAATATCATTACATGGGTTAAATCATAGTAGTGAAATGTAATCCCAATAATCATAAGATAAAACATGAATATTTGTGACATACAAATATAATAATAGAAAATTATTTCATATTAGTCAAGACCCATTTCCAGGACTATCATAGTGGACAAAGTCCATTTCTGAACCGAGTTCACTCCTCGTTCCAGTCATTTATCACTGAACCAGATTAACTTGTCGTTCCATCCATGTCTATATCATGATATATAAATCTTTACCCAATTAATTGGAGGGAGATATAGGTCCCACCCATCTCATAACGAAACCATTTTTATGTGTGCCACAAAATCACAAATCATAGATCATAGTATAACCCATGTAATAAGAATGAAATTCTTAAACATCATGCCATAATAACATAATCCATATAAGGCAAAAGGACTTCATAAAAATAATTCCATCATAACATAATCAAATCAATGCAAAAATTGTTGATCTAAATCTATAAATTATACACAAGAGGGGGGGGGGGTGAATTGTTTCTTTTGAAATTTTTCGATAACTCTCTTCTTGAACGAGTTCTGTCCTTTATAATTTATCATATTTGATTGTGCAGCAGAATAAGTAAAATCAAGAACACAAAGATGTATATTGGTTCGGGGAACAGAAGGCCCCTAGTCCACTCCACCAACACTCAACTCCACAGGCTTGGGGATTTTCACTATCGGGTCTGCTTTTCCACAGACCGATTCACAACTGGGTACACACAGTTGACACCTTTACAATCCAAGACAAAACAAAACCTTCTGGTTCCAACATGAACCTACACATCTTAGAACGAGAAGCCGGTTACTCAAGAATAAAAAAAATTTCAGAAAGAAATCTCCAGTTGATCTTCACAATTGCAACAAAATGCAATTGACAACAGATGGATCGAAGTCTCTAGAAATATTGATCTTCAAGACGAAGCAGTTCTGAGTTGATCCAGTTGTAGTAGATATAGAGATATAGTTCAAAACTTCAGCAGTAGTAGATCCATAGTAGATATTCGATGTAGAACAGGTGAATCTTCTATCATGTTATTTCTTCTTAAAAGGACAGAGCTTTGACACTCCTTTTTGAATCAGCAAATCAACGTGAATAGTATCAATCTCTGTTTTCCACCTTTTTCAATAATAGATCCATCACATACTCATGTTCCTGGGGTTTTAGAGAGTACATATATAATAAAGCATATCCCCTGCACATTTAGATCCATAAAAATCACCTCATGATTCGGGATATTCAAAAATTTGAATTTACAGAGAAGTCGTAACATCCCCTAAGACTCGGCATAAAAATCTCCTTTTAATTCTATCTTAAATCCATTAATAAAACAAATTTGAATCATTAAAATTCATACTTTAAAAATGACTTTAAATCCATCTGGAAATCCACCCAGAAATAAGCTTACTGATCGCTGCACATAAATATCATCTGTCAAAATTTCTGACGCCAAACGTAAGGTTGATGACGTGGCATCCAAATGTAGGTATAATAACATAGTCTTCAAACGTAAGGTTAACAACGTAAGGTTTAACACAAATGTGGGGTTGAAAACGTAATGTTGAACAAAAACGTAGGGTTGATCATCCATACTTTTTCTTCAACACTCAAAAGTACAGTAAAAGATCCATACTTTTACTTGATCCATACATTTCCAAGAACGTATGGTTGTTTACAAAATTAAGGTTGATTACCCACACTTTTGAGAAACAAACGTAACACATAGAATTTACGTACGGTTCTCCTTCCAAACTTTGCTGATAACTAAAACGTAAGGTTCCTTCCTAACGTAAGGTTCTCCTTCCATAATTTGCTGAAAATGTATGGTTTTTAACCATACATTTCTCTTATCTCAAAAATTATACATGCTTTTCATCCTTACGCTACGTTTATCCACGTAGGGTATGAACAGTGATTTCAGAACATGCTAAAGCAGATATCGCACAATATTTATCTACGTAAGGTATGAACAATGATTCCAGAATGCGCTTAAAGTAGATTCTGAATAAGTAATAAATTCTCGTTATTTCAAGAGTAAAATAAATTAATAAATTTTTGCAAAATACTAAATAAAATCATTAGAAAATAACTGAGGGTATTTGTGAGCATCAAAATAATCATAAAGACACAGAGTATTATTTTCAATAATCTCTCCCTTTAAATAACATTAACATGTATTGTTGAAAACAATACTTTTCTCAACAATCTCCCCCTTTTTGATGATCACAAAACACAAAACCCATAAAATAATTAAAATTATTTAAATAAAAATTAACTTTAAAAATTAGTTATAATGTTTTAAATAAAAACATCTCTGCCAAAAAGATAATTATAAATCCAAATTACTCATTTAATCATCTCCCTAAGTAAAATGAATTCTCCTCCTAAATAAAATGTTGAGGTTTTGATGTTGTGTTTATCAAAATTCTCCCCCTTTTATTATATCAAAAAGAATGAAAAATCATAGATTTTATCACTTTTAATATTTCACTGAACTATTAGTAAATGCTATTATGAACTGTTTGTCAATAATGAAATCTGGAGTACTGACATATCACAAATAAAGTCAGTAAAAAAAATAAGGAAAGAAACAAATAAACAATGATGAAAATTTTCATTCAAAAACTCTAGTATATGCATGATAATGATATACATAGGAATCAAGGTTTAGGTAAGACATGCAACATGGTCTATCTCCTATGGATTGCAGACTTGATTTATGTAAATTGATCCTGAAGTCTCTTCATCATCCCATCTCCATGCTTGATAATGATGTCTCTGTTCTCTTGAGTCATATGAATATCTTCAATTAAATTGACTCTGAAAAAATAATGCTTCCTTTCCTCTTTTTCAACAAATACTGACAGCTTCTCTGATAACTGATTTAACAGAATTATTATTGATGGCTCACTTGATGTCAGTTGATCCACTAAGAACTTTTTGATTGTCCAGAAACACTGACAAAGGAGAAGTGTTACATTGAAGATCTTGTATCCTGTCATTCATGTTTCTCATCATAGCTGTGATAGCCTGAAACTGTCTGATTAAATCCGGTGAAGTGCCTGATCCACTAATAGTATTATTTGCAACTGATGCAAATTGGTTCTCCATAAACAAATTCAGATCTGATAAATCTGACTTCATAACCATTTCAGATTTTAATTGAGTAACAGCAGTCATTATATCCTCTTTAAACATTTCAACTTATTTCCTTGAAACTGTACACACCTTCAGCTTTTGAAATTTCAAATGTTCAAATTCTAAGGCATTTCGCAGAGAAACATTCTCAGATTCCAACTGAGGTACTTTTCTGTAGAGTTTTTCAACTTCTTCTTTCCTTGAATCAGATGCACCCTGTGCTTGATTCACAGTCTCATGTCGATGCAGCAGTACCAAAGGAAATGATTCAGCATCAGATTTCTCTTTTTTTCCTGTCCTGAGAAGGTTGGTCCACAGATTGTTCCTTAGATTTTTCAGACTCCTCCATAGAAAAATCCTCTTGAAGTACCTCTATGTGAGCTTCAGAAGCATGATCACCACAAACATCACCATCTATTCCTTCCATTGGGTTTTCAAGGACAATATTTTCAGTAGTTTCCTGAGGTTTGGCCACCTCTTCACCAGGCACTGCCTCCATCTCTTGTTCCTGTTGAAGTGCAACTTCAACATCAGCTACAATCTGTTCCTGATTTTCCCATTGAGTTTCTTATTGAAATTCTGATTCCTATACTGGAGTTGTTCTCTCAGTAACATATTCCATGTTCTTATCAACAACAGCTTCTCTCAAAAAATAATAAAAAAATAAATCTTCTGTTGTAGTTTCCAAAGCAGTGGAAGTGACTTCCTCATTTACTGGCCACTTTCTTTTTGATTGAAGTCCCTCCTGACTTCTGTCTTCCTCAACATCTACCACTTCAAAGAGAATCCTTATTGCTACATTGATGACTCTGGATTCAGGTTGTCCCTCCTTGGACTGAATAGGTTGAGCCTGAGCACTCTCTAAGTCTTCCTCAGCTCCTACTGGCAAAAATTTTCCTTTAATTATGCTCCAGAAATATCCAACTTTCCTCAAAGTTCCAGCATTAAACGTATTACTGTGATGACAGTTAACTCTAGAATCCACTAATCTCACCATGTCTTTCTTAAACAACAGTTGAGAAATAAATCTACCAAAAGGGTAGAAATTTATCCTGGTCTTGCTTTGACAACAGTAACTGGGATACCTTATCATGTATCATGGAAAGTTTAACTTAATATCACTTAACATAAGAAACATTATATACATATCAGGGTACAAAATATTTTCTATTTCTTCCATCCATGGAGCTATTACAGTCTGAATAAATTTGACCAAAATCTTTTGATCAGACTCCAAATCCTTGATAAATATTTTCTTTATTATCTTGGTACCAAAAAGAAAAGACATGATGTCTTCGGATTTATGGACAAAATCTCCTATATTCTTCAAGTCGAAATGAAAGACTCCCTCATGAGGGAAGTTGAGAATCTGACTAATCTTTACTGAAGGGATTGAGAAATCCCTATCCTCTATATTATCCATCGTACTGTCCTCTGTATCTCCCAGACTAAACTGTACAGATTTGAAGAAGTATCTAAGTTCTACTTCATACAGAAATTCTATATTTTCATTGTTGAACATCTATTCAATATTCTAAAATGACAGCGCTGGCTTCAATAACAAATTTGTCTGAAATAACCAGTCGAGATCGATTACCTTACCCTGTAAGATTTTTTTCCCTCGGTGTGGTGTCTCTTGGCATTTCTTGGCTCGGCCTCCCTGGCTCTTTTAGTCCTTACCATTTCCGCAAGAGTTTTTGAAGGTTTTAAGGTCAGGGTTTCAGAGGTTCTAAGGTTAGGGTTTAGAAGAGGAAGTTTGATTTTCAAATTTTGAAAGGGTTTCGATAGAAGTGAAAGGGTTTAGAAGTCGAAAAAGCTCTGAAAACCTTGATTCTCATGTAATCACAAATCATTACATATATCTAAAAACAAATAAAATTTTCATATGATGAAAGAAAGAAATTCTTAAACAGTATTCAAAAAAATTTACATAAATAAATAAAATTAAATAAAAATTTAAAAATTATTTATAATTAAATAAACCTAGCTCCCCCTTAATAAAATCAAACCTTGCAGTGGGAAGTGGTTTTGTAAAAATATCTGCTAAATGAATTTCAGTATTTATATATTCTAAAAATATATCTTTTTTAATAACATGATCTCTTAAAAATTGATGCCTTATATCAATGTGCTTAGTTCTAGAATGACTAATATGATTTTTTAAAATATTAATTGCACTCGTATTATCACATAAAATAGGTGTATTGTTAAAATTCAATCCAAAGTCCATAAGAGTGTTTTTCATCCACAACACATATGCACAGTAACTGCCAGCAAAAATATATTCTGCCTCAGCTGTTGACAGTGAAACTGAATGTTGTTTCTTACTAGACCATGATACTAAGGACTTTCCTAAAAAGTGACATGTACCTGATGTGCATTTTCTATCTAACCTAAAACTTCCAAAGTCAACATCTGAATATGAAATCAAATTAAAATCAAAAGTTTTAGGATAAAGATAATATTTAAAAACAGTTCCTTTTAAATATCTAAAAATTCTCTTAACAGCAGTTAGATGAGATTCTTTAGGATTTGATTGAAATCTAGCACAAAGACATATTGAATACATTATATCTTGCCTACTAGCAGTTAGATACAAAAAACTACCAATAATACCTCTATATAACTTGTTGTCAACTGATTTTCATGTTTCATCCAAATCAAGTTTTATATTAGTAAACATAGGAGTTGTAAATGACTTTCTGTTTTCAAGTCCATATTTCTTAAGTAAATCAGTAATGTATTTGCTTTGATTTAAAACATTTCCAAAATATTTTTGAAATATTTGAAGACCCAAAAAGAAATTTAATTCTCCCATCATACTCATTTCAAATTCTTCTTTCATTAATTTTGAAAATTCATGACAAAGAGTTTTATTAGTTGATCCAATGATTACATCATCAACATAAATTTGAACCAATAAAACATTTTTTTTCACAGTTTTCTTAAATAGTGTTGGTTCTGCCATACCAATAGTAAAATAATTTTTCAAAAGAAAAGAACGTAATCTTTCATACCAAGCTCTAGGTGGTTATTTAAGGCCATAAAGAGATTTAGTATGTTTAAAAATAGAATCAGGTTTTTGAGAGTTTTCAAAACTAACAGGTTGCTCAACATAAAATTACTCCATTAAATAACCATTTAAAGAGGTAGATTTAATATCCATCTGAAATAATTTAAAATTCATATAAGATGCATAGGCTAAAAGGATTATAATGGATTCTAACCTAGCTACATGTGAAAAAGTCTCATCATAATCTATTCATTTTTCTTGATTATATCCTTTAGCTACTAATCTTGCTTTATTTCTAGTTATTGTGCCTTGGTCATCCTGTTTATTTCTAAAGACCCATTTGGTTCATATTACAGGATAATTCTTAGGTCTTTCCACTAATTCCCAAACTCTATTTCTTTTAAACTGGTTTAATTCGTCTTACATTGCTATTACCCAGCTTTCATCATCTAAAGCTTCTTCTATAGTCTTGGGTTCTTGTTGAGATAGGAAGGAAGAGAATTCCACTAGGTTTCCTAAGTTTCTTCTAGTTTGAACACTAGTTTCTAGGTCACCTATTACATTTTCTAAGGGGTGATTCTTTAGGGTTCTAGACTGTCTAGGTAATATATCTAAAGGTTATTCAGTATCATGTTCCTCTGAACTGGACTGAATTTCTTTTATATCATTTTCAAAATCATTCTTTAAGTTCTCAAGTCTCATGTTATCATTATAGTCAAGTTCATCCATTTGTTCTGTCCTTTTCTCAAAGGGATCATATTCATCAAATTTCACATGAATTGATTCTTCAATAGTCATTGACTTCTTATTATAAACTCTATAAGCCATGGAGGTAGCCAAATATACTAAGAAAATACCTTCATCAGATTTTGGATCGAACTTACCAAGATTATACATGGTGTTTAAGATGTAAAACTTGCATCCAAAAACATTAAAGTAATTTACTTTAGGTTTTCTGTTATTCCATATTTCATAGGGTGTCTTTTTCAAAATAGGTCTTATTAAAACTCTATTAATTATATAACAAGATGTACTCACAGCTTCTGCCCAGAGATATATAGGTAGGCTATATTCATTTAACATAGTTCTATCCATTTCTTGAATTGTTCTATTTCTTCTTTCTACAATCTCATTCTGTTGAGCTGTTCTGGGTGCAGAAAAGGTATGTTTAATAACCATATTTGAGAAAAAGGAATCAAATTATAGATTCTTAAATTCTCCACCATGATCACTTCTCAATGAGATAATATTAAAACCTTTTTCCTTTTGAACATATTTGCAGAAACATTCAAATAAAGTAAAAGCTTCATTTTTAAATTTCAAAAAGAAAATCCATGTAAATATTGAATAGTCATCAACTAAAACATATACATATAATTTACCAGTTTAGCTTGCTACTCTTGAAGGTAAAAAAAAAACCTTAAGAATAAGTTCTAGAGGTTTAGATATAGAAACCTTATTAACAGATTTGAAGGTTGATTTGTGTTGCTTTCCAAGTTGACATGCATCACAAAATCTATCACTTTCAAATTTGAGACAAGGTAAATTTGAAACTAAATGTTTATTAGATAACTTATGTAAAACATATACATTGCAATGACTATGTATCCTATGACAGATCCATGATTCACTTACTTTAGCAGTCAAGCAGTTTACTTTTTGTTTACACAAGGAATTTAAATCCAATGTATAGACATTTTCAGTTCTTTGTGCTTTAAATTTTAACAGTTTATCTTTAGAAACAATACAGCAATTGTTAGTAAAATCAACAGTATATCCATCATCACAAAGTTGAGATATACTTATCAGATTGTGTTTTAGTCCTTGTACATAAAGTACTTTATTGATTGAGACTGTTTTTGGATCTCCAACAGTTCCAATACCAATGATTTTTTCCTTTGGAATTGTCACCAAATGTGACAAGTCCTCCTTCCTTTTGAGTGAGTGAAGAAAAATTCAATGAGTTTCCACTAATATGTCTTGAGAAGCCACATTCCATGTACAATATATCTTTTCTTCTCTGGTGTCCTGCTATCTGCAAATACATTCAAGCAAATTTCTTTGGTACCCATATTTTGTTGGGTCCAGGGGTGTTAGCTAGAAATGATCTAGGTATCCAGATTTTCATTGTTCTTTTAAAATTAGTTGAATCATATAAGTCTTTTGAAACATAGGATTTCTTAATACCACAAATTTTAGGTTGTCTTAAGAAACATTTTTTAGCTATGTGTCCCTTTGTCCCACAAAAATTACAATTACAATTTTTAGAGCTAGGAACAAAATAATTTTTATATAGCTTTGGGTTTTCTCCATTACTACCAATTCCAAATCTCTCCTTTTTAATGACAGTTTTTCCAAGAATTTCATTTAATGAATTCTATCTATTTGTAAAAACCAATGCAGCCTGTTTGTAAGATTCTAATTCATCCTACAGTGTTTTTATTCTTGATTCAGAATTAATATAGTTAGTGTTAATAGAATTGTATTTATCAGTTAATTCATTATGTTGTTTCAGAATTGTATCTCTTTCATATGAAATGGATTTATCTTTATTTTTTAGTGACTTATGTTTCTTAAATAGTGAGTCATATCTTTCTTCAAGCATATTTCCGTAGGCTACATGTTTTTCATTTGAGTAGCTTGATTCAGAATTTGATTCAGAGGAGTAATATGAGTGTACCTCATCGGTTTCTTCCATGAAACACATGATTTCTTTTAGATTGAATTCTTCTTTCTCTGAGCTTGATTTAGAAGAGCTACTAGAGTCTTCAGATACACTCCAAGTTGATTTCATAGCTTTCTTGTCTTTCTTCTCAAAGTCATTTCTTTTGATGAATTTCTTCTTCTTTGTATCTTTCAATTGTGGTAAATACGGTCTGATATGCACCCATCTTTTTGAATTCATAACATCTTACTTTCTTATCATCTCTCTTAAAGGATTTTTTGAAGCCTCTTTTCTCGCTGTAGAACTTTATAAATTTCATGGCTAGCTGATCCAGCTCTTCATTTGAGTTGGATGAGTCAGAGATTTCTAATTTAGCTTTGAATTCTATGTTCTTCATCTTTCTATTCTTTTGTTATGAAGTTACCTTCAAGTAAGTATCTTCTCTATTGATAAGCACTTTATGTTCATTAGCCTCATCTTTCATTTTAACTTCATACATCATCAATGTACCAATCTGCTCTCTCATAGTTAGATCCTTGATAGGTGTTGATTGTCTGATTGTAGCAGAGATACCATTCCATCGATTAGGAAGTACTCTCAGTACTTTTAATGCTTGATCAGCATGCTTGATAGGTTCTTCTCAAAGTCATTTCTTTTCAGTTGCATATCTCATTTGCCTCACATTGTCTATTCCTTCATACGCCACATCTATTGTTTTCCCCATCTCATATGTTGTCGGGCACTGAGATACTCTGTTAAATTCATCTGTTCCTATACCACAGATAATTGCATTCATGGCCTTCTAGTTCATATCGTACTCTTCCTCTATAGTAGCAATCCATGTATTAGGATTCTCAGGAATTTCATAAGGATTCAGAATATTTGAATAGACTCTATATCCGAGGTTTTTCAGATATATTATCATGCGCGATTTCCAGCAACCATAGTTGGCTCCATTAAAATATGGTTCTCTGACCATTGACATCCCTTCTCATGTATCAGTCATGATTCTCTGTTGTATAATCTATAAATTGCTTCTATCTTTCTAGGGCTCTATCTGAAGCTCCTCCTCTGATACCAAATGTTGGATCTGAATCTACAGATTATACACAAGAGGGGGGGCGGTGAATTGTGTCTTTTTCATTTTTTCGATAACTCTCTTCTTGAACGAGTTCTTTCCTTTATACATTATCATATTTGATCGTGTAGAGGATTAAGTAAAATCATGAACACAAAGATGTATAGTGGTTTGAGGAACAGAAGGCCCCTAGTCTACTCCACCAATGCACAACTCCATGAGCTTGGTGATTTTCACTATCTGGTCCTCTTTTCCACAGACCGATTCACAACTGAGTACAGGAAGTTGACACCATTACAATCCAAGGCAAAACAAAACCATCAGGTTCAAACATGAACCTACACAGCTTAGAACGAGAAGCTGGTTACTCAAGAATAAAAATAATTTCAGAATGAAATTTCTAGTTGATCTTCACAATTGCAACAGAATGTGATTGACCACAGATGTATTGAAGTCTCTAGAAATATTGATCTTCAAGACGAAGCAGTTTTGAGTTGATCAAGTTGTAGTAGATATAGAGATATAGTTCACAACTTCAGAAGTAGTAGATCCATAGTAGATATTCGATGTAGAATAGGTTAATCTTCTATCATGTTCCTTCTTCTTAAAAGAATAGAGCTTTGATGCTCCTTTTTGAATCAGCAGATCAATGTGAATATTTGCAATATCTATTTTCCACCTTTTTGAATAATAGATCGATCACATACTCATGTACCTGGTGTTTTAGAGAGAAAATATATAATAAAGCATATCCCCTGCACCTTTAGATCCATAAAAGTCGCCTCCTGATTCACAATATTCAAAAAATTTAATTTACAGAGAAGTATTAACTTCTCCTAAGACTCGGCATAAAAATATCCTTTTATTTTGATCTTAAATCCATTAATAAAACGGCTTTGAATCATTCAAAGTCGTACAATAAAAACGACTTTAAATCTGTCTTGAAATACACCCAGAACTCAGCTTACTGATCGCTGCACATAAATATCGTCTATCAAAATTTCTGACGCCAAACGTAAGGTTGATGATGTGGCCTCCAAACGTAGTGTTAATAACATAGTTTTCAAACGTAAGGTTAACAACGTAAGGTTGAACACAAACATAGGGTTGACAACGTAAGGTTGAACAAAAACATAGGGTTGATCATCCATAATTTTTCATCAACTCTCAAACATACGATAAAAGATCCATACTTTTACTTGATTCATACTTTTCCATGAACGTATAGTTGTTTACAAAAGTAAGTTTGATGAACCATACTTTTGAGAAACAAACATAACACATAGAATTTACATACGGTTCTCCTTCCAAACTTTGTTGATAACCAAATCGTAAGGTTCCTTCCTAACGTAAGGTTCTCCTTCTATACTTTGCGGAAAACATGTGGTTGTTTAACCATACGTTTCTCTTATCTCAAAAATTATACACGCTTTTCATCCTTACGCTATGTTTATCCACATAGGTTATGAACAATGATTCCAGAAGGCGCTAAATCTGATTCCGCGCTATATTTATCTACGTAAGGTAAGAACAGTGATTCCAGAACACGCTTAAAGCATATTCCGAATAAGTAATAAATTCTTGTTATTTCAAGAGTAAAATAAATTAATAAATTCCTGCAAAATACTAAATAAAGTCATTAGAAAATAACTAAGGTATTTGTGAGAATCAAAATTATCATAAAGAGACAGAGTATTATTTTCAATAATCTCCCCCTTTAAATATCATTACCATGTATTGTTGAAAAAAATACATTGCTCAACAAAAATAGGGATATAAACAGAACCCTATATTATATTAGATAGAAAATAATTTTGAAAAAAAACACTTGAACTCCATTCTTGAGGAAAATATCCTTTCTGCTTCAAATTTTTTTCCTTTCTTAACATATCATAATATTTTAAACTAAAAGAATTTAATTAAAAATAAACTTGAAAACTTATAAAGGAAGATTCATGGAAATAATGTTCTATGAGATTATAAAAATCCATTCATGTCGTATAAGTTAAAAAAAATTCTTATCGTACTTTGGCCAAAAAAGTCAAAAAGTATCTCGTAATGAAAACAACAAAAGATTCTTTTCATATCTTTTAAAAAAAATTCACCAATATGTAAAATTGGATTTAAGAAATTGTAGGAGGATAGAAATAATATAACATATTGAGGAAACATGGATGTGGATGATAAATATGACCCTAGTAATTATTACAAATAAACAATCTCGGACAGAATGAGATTGGAAGAGTTAACACTTACCTTAGGTCTGATATGCATTGTATGTATATGAACCTCCTGTATAAGGATTTAAATAATGTCATTGACTTATTACATATTAATACTCGTTGTTATGATATCATAAATGGTCATATTATTATCTTTGTATTAATATTATTTCATTGCTACTTGTTATTCGGGTGTTCATTGCTTTATGTTCTTATGTGTGTTTTGTTGAATAAATTCTTATTCCAATTTTCAGATTATAGCTATATAAATTATATAATGGTATTATAATAATATATATCAGATATATATTCATTCAATTCATTTATATAATCATTTTTCACTGAAGATCATGTAGAACGAGTCGCATCACATCGTGGAGACGGTAGGCCGTACGTACGCATGAGTGATGATAACATTCCCATAATTATATGAATGGAATTGGAGTTGATGATATAACATCTAAGAATCATTATCATGGTATAATAATCATATATAGTTATTATTTACACCATTATACCCATCCATGTATGGTGGTGGTGGAAAACAGATTACACCACGACGTGGAGCCGGTATTCCGTACGTACGCACGCTCTGTGATTTCATTTTCTGTATGATGGATAGAAGGTGAAATGTGGTTGTTTCGTATTTATAATATCATATCAGTATATTATTGATACTGATTGTATTACTTTATAATGAAACAACTAGAGAAGTGGATGTTGAAGGAGAAAGAAACTTGAAAGAATCGATAGAAGTGATTACCTCTTCTTCGACGCCCCTCTTCTGAACCTATTTTTAGGTCACTAATGATGGTCTTTGAAGAAGACCAGGACCTCTGGTATGTTTATAGGTAAGTAGAGAAGATATATTGGTTGGGGATTCCCGAGCTTGATGTTTCAAAATTGTGTGAGGAGGAGAGAGAGTAGGTGCCCTTTTATAAGGGATGAGACGAGCCCCTTTGGAAACATAAGTTATATTAATTTATAATAAATTCCAACCCCACTTAAAAACCTCCAAAAATGACTTAATTTGAAGATGATATGAGATAGGGTTGTAATCTCATCAAATATTTTTGTGATTTTTAATCAATTTTATAATATGTTATTTTTATAAAATAACAATAGTGTCAATTTTGTCACTATTCATTTATTTGAATTTAAATAAATTCTACACAGAGGATATATTCGAACAAAAATATTTAATAGAGTTATAATATTTCATATTCATCTAGAAATTTTTTTATCACATTAAATAGTTCATATAATATTTATTTCAATATTTTTAAAACCATTTATTTGATATTTCAATCAATAAAATAATTTCAACATCACTATTGTGTCATTATTAATGATAATTATTTAGTCCCTAAAAATTCTAAATAAATTCACATGATGTAGATAATTTTATTATATTTCTGGAGAATATTCATGTTCGATGTTTTATGAAGTTTATCACTAAATTAAAATTATTACACTTATAAGATATAAGAGAGTGACATGTTGTAACTTTCATTGGTTTTAATTATAATTATATCATTTTCATGGTCTATAGTCGATGAAACGAATATATTCTGACCCATAGGTGACATGGTTATACTTTTATTCATCCAATTGGATTTTGGAAGGTGTTAGGGTAATTTTATAATCTTATTTTTACCCTTAAGTACCTGATTTACATTTAATTATAGTAAATGAAAATTACCGTAGTTTCTATTCTTAATGTCAAAAAAATTAAAGTAACCTATTAAAATAATTTGGACCCACTGAATCAAAATATGGAATCCATTTTTGAAAATTGGAAACACAGAAGTTTCAGTAATTAATTTAAAATTAATCCTTTTGTTAAGAAAACATGTTTTAAATATTAAAACATTGTCAAAGATTGAAATATTTTTACCTATGAATTCAATATAAAAATAATGGTAATGACATGAATTATATTTAATGGTAAAAATATATTCTATTTATACTTTAAAAAAATTAAATTTTATCATCTAACCATCTAAATTATCTTGATGAAAAAAGTTGTTTTTATGAAAAATTTAGCGTATTTTCACTATTCATCAAAATATGAAAGTTATCAGAAAAGTATCAAAATTTTATCCAATGTAAATTTTTATATGCTAATTAAAAAGAAGAAGTTTATTTTGTAAAATTGATATTATAAACCTTTATAAAATTAGATTTAAAATGGGTGCACCATCAAAAGGCGGTAAAATTGCATTTTTTTGAAAAATACTTCTTTTATCCTAAGAATTAATTTTGTTTTCATATCTCATTATAGAAAATGTGTAAGTTGAATTGTAATGTTATAAAATTCAAAATCCATTTAATAATGTTCATAATGGAATGTTCCTAATATAATAATAATAATTCATTATTTAGTGAAGCTCGGTATTGCGTACAATGCAAGCTATCAGGGAAGGTTTCTCTTACGTGTAACGCAAGCCAGGACTATGTTGTGTGTAGTGAAAGATTACTTTGGTGTTGTGTATAAAATAATACATAAACACAAAGTATTTCTCATAAAATCTCAGGGTGTTACAACCCCTTCCTCAGGGGCCTTAGGTGAAGTAGCCTAAATTCCAAGGTTAGCATCTAACAAGATGCCAAGGCACTCATATGGAAAGAATTTAATTACTAAATTACATAATACCTCATAGAGATTCTTACTGTGTAATATAATACCTTCAATCGCTATACCTCAAGTCAATAATGTCGCATGTCGATGCCATCGACCTATGAGCTCGATTTCTCTTTCTCTGACTTTCTGGAAATAGAACTTGACTATAGAACACCATGTCCAAGGATTTATTTAATGTATAACATTTCCATCAAATGGAATAAGATATTAAATTCCATTAATGAAATGAAGGGATAAATCCTTTCTTACATAATTCATTAATGCAATATTATTCGTGACGCACCCAATGTATCCAACCCAAACACGTACATCGTTTATCATGGTTTTCATCAATACATCATAGTACATGACTCATAATACTCATTAATAATAGTATTAAAGTCTAATGACTAATACACATGTCCATAGATTTAAACATCCAATGACATGTATAAATGGGGATTTCCTACTTGAGGGTCATGTTCTCATAATATTCTACAAGATATTTCCAAGGGTGTACATCATGAGAATGTGGATAAAATTCATTAGAGTCTCTACCCCTAATAGCCACTATAATTTATTCCCATCAAATGATATCATCCAGCTATGGAACATATATTTTAAAATAGTGTCACATAACATCTGTGTTCTCATCATAGTGGGGAAAAACTTTGTCCTTTTAGTGTGATAGCTACGCTAGGGACATTATCACATAATATTATACACATAATAATAAACATGATGTGATAAAAAATTATTAATATTCAAAACAATGAATACACGCTATTATAAAGTACATCGTAGTTGGTTCTAGGGAACCAAATCCAATTGGAATATAATAGGATGATAAGGATTGGGTGGAAATCATTGAGGTTATCTTCAAACTCATTGAGACACTCGAGGAAATAATAGGGATGTTGGGTGTTCTTATGATATAGGGACCCCAATTTTGGGGTGGGGGTATTGTAAACCTTGCTGAATGTATTTAAGGTTTAACATGGACAACCTTCAAGAAAATTTTCTTTAAGGAGTTCCTTTCAAGAACACTAGAGTTGACCCATGCTCAAGAAATCGTAAAGCATTACTGGATACTAATGAAGGAGTATTTCTACACCGCATGACCCACAACAGTGCTTCATAAGGCTGTGAGGATCATGAAGCGCATGGAGAAAGATATATTTTTAGGTCTTCTTCCAGTTACCATTGACCCTCTCTATAAAACTTATTAAATAATGGATAAGAATGTTGAGAGTTTATATAAGAGCAGTGGATGTTCGCTAAGGTGGAGTAAATAATTTTCAACACCATTTTTAAGTATGGGGGTCCAGAGTGATTCAACTTTGAAATGTTCAGACATTATTATAATTTCTTCCTAGAACATTAGAGAAAGTGTATGTGGTGTGGTCGGATGGGACACCCTAAGAGTTTTTTTCTAGGGCCAACTATTGGTGATCATGGAAGACATATTCAAGGAACCAAGGATCTCTTCTAGGTCCTTATCAACTAAATAAAGAGATAACTCCAAGTGATTGTGTGTCTTATGGATAGAGTCATAAAATCATGTAGGTTATGTGCATGTAGTTCGTCAAACTACTGTAGTCTTTGGGGGGGGGGGAACCACCTACTAGATGGGGTATAGTTGTAACACCCCGAGATTTTATGATATATATTATTTTTAATTTATTTGATGTCTTCTATTATACACTACACCATGTTTAGTTTGTACTATACACAACACCGTATTAGCTTGCAGTATACGCAACACAATTCTTGGCTCTTGTTACACACAATTTCAAGTTCGTTTTGTGGAAATTATTCTACACAACATTAAGTATAGATTTTGTTTAATGTATAAATTAAATAAGTTTTTATTATGTTATACACAAGACCAAACAGAGATTCCACTACATGCAGCCCTGACTTGGCTTGCTTTGCGCGCAATCACGACCTTCCATAATAACGTCTGTTGTATGCAATACCGGGTTTCACTAAACAATGACATACAGTTATAATATTATTATGAACTATCAGTTATGAATAGTATCAACCAAATTTTGAATTTTATAACATTATTATTCATCTTACACATTTTCTAGAACATAGTTTGAGAACAAACTAAATTTTTCGGTTAAAATAAGTATTTTTCAAAAAATGCAGTTTTGCCGCCTTTTGATGACGCACCCAACTTAAATATAGATTTTGACATGTTTATAAGTTCAATTTGACGAAATAAAATTCTTACTTGGAATAAGGATATAAAAATTTTAGTTGGATAAATTTTTCATATTATTATGATAACTTTCATATTTTAATGAATAGTAAAAACATGCTATATTTTAATTAAAAACAAATTTTTTCATCGTAATAAATTATATGGTTAGATTATCTTTTTAATTGGTTTTAAAGTGTAATTTTAATATATTTTTACCATTTAATCCAATTTTGGTCATTGGAATTAATTTCACTTTGAAATTGGATAGAAAAAAGTGTTTATCTTTTGATAGTTATTGTTTCTTAAAAACACGCTATTTGTTTTGATAACAGGAATTAATTTTAAAATTATTTAATACCACTTAAATGTTATGAATTTGAAAAAATAGACATCATTTTTGAATTCCGAATATCAAATATAGGTTCGGCTGAATTTTATTTATTTATCTAAAAAACGTCAATTTTTGATAAATAGTGAAACCACTTAGTGGTAGTTAGAAAAACTGACTCTTTCAATTAAATAAAATTTTACCACTTCTGTGAATTGAATTTCAAAAATCCGACATACATGATTGTTATCAAGAAGTAAAATGTGGTTCAATAAGAAGAAAATAATTTTTGGTGAATAGTAACTTTTGACTTTTATTTACTACGGTTAAAGGTAAATAGGGTAATCAAGGTAAAAAGAATATTATAATAATTCAAAATTACCTTAACACTTGTCAAAACCTTATTGGATGAGTATTGGCTGACCATGGGAATACTTGGGTCGATTTTGGGACCCCATTGAGCCACTTGATAGTGATAATGACAAATTGGATTAAATAATTTAATATAAATACAAAATTGACATTAACAAAAATCTTTTGGTAATGAATTTTTATAAGGGGTTATATAAACTATAATTACATCTATAAATATTAATTGAAAATATAAAAATGATTCCTACATAGTGGTATTTGTTTTGTAATTTTTAGACATCGAATAAATTAAATTATTTATGACACAATAATGATGTAGTATTTACCTCATTAATAAATGATTTAAATAAACAAGATTATAATGACTAAAATATTATCCAAAACATGTCCAATTCGGATTGGGTGATTTTATTTCGACCATGAGTCATCTTATCATCATCGTTAAAATTTTTTGGACCTTTTGAAACCAAATATTAGTTTATAATAAAATAATATTTTCACACTTACAAAAAGAGCCCCTCCTCCCCCTTATAAAAGGAGACCATTTCTATCCAATTACTCACACCTCTCAAGCCATTTTTCTCATCAAAAATCTACCAAATTAAGCTCCCTAAATCCCTTAACTCCCTCTAGAAGCCTTAACTTGGGAAGAAAGAACTTCAAGAAGACCTTTTGGTTCAAACCAAAGGAAGTAACCCAAATTAAAGGTAACAATTTCTCTTTAATTGTTTTCTTTTTTTCAACTTATCCAACCCATAAACACTTTTTAATCCTTTATTTTGTAACAAAAACAGTATCCTCAATATACTAGGATGTTTTTAGGAGAATTATTTTAACTACACTTACACGCACTTCCATCTAATGGATGAAGAACACAATGTTTCTATGGATGGAAAACTAACGCCTCACGAAATGATGATGGTCCGATTTTCTACTACCACCTCTCATGGTAGCCATTATGATGGAACTATATTTATATATGATATATATTATGTCTATTATTTCCTTATTATTCTTTAATTTCCAATTACATCATGCCTTTATGGTTTCCATAGTGGGTAAATACGATAATCTCATTTAAGGAAGTGCGGACTACAACCCCCTCAAAGTGATGTGATTCGTTAATTCCTTATGTGGGATGTATAAAGGATGGAGTTAATGATATTATATATGGTATTATACTGTAATTATAATATACCTATTTATAATTATGTTTTAATTCCATTAAAATAATAAATATAAATGAAAGTAGCGTTCATGCGTACATACGACTTACCGTCTCCATGAATGGTGCCTTTCATTTCTTACCTCCATATGTTATATACTATTATAAATACATGTATATGATGGATATATATGATATATATGATATATATATCATGAATATAATTCTGGATATAATGAACCTTTTACCACATGAAGAACATGTAATTATAAGAAGTCCATTTTTGACTCAAGTACCAAATATCGAAAAAAACGAACGATATTAACTTAAATGGTTACATAATATTTATAACACAGTAATAAGTGATATAAAAGGAATAATAAACATTAAAAAGGTTTTTAAGCAAGTAGAAATTAACTTTGGTTTATTATTCAGGAGATTAAAGAATGATCGAGTCAAGTCGGACACGAGGTAAAGGAACTTCTTAACCCAATTTCAGTTCTTTGGGTTGATCTTCTCTTTCTTCTTTATGTTGTTCTTTGATTATGTGAGAAATGAATTTTTATATCTTATCATGTATTTATACTTTCTTTATGTGACCTTATAATGAATACACATAAGTGACCTATTTTATTTACAAAATGATCTTTTTAAGGGAAGATCTCACAATCTCATTTTTATCCGAGATTGTTTATTCGTAAGTATTTACTGGGGTGATATTTATCATCCATGTCCCTCTTTTCTAAAAATGTTTAATGTACGTTTCAAGTCCTTTTTACCCATTTTTTACTTTTACTACAAGTTATTTAAATAATATTTCTTTTGTTTACCATACGAGGTACTTTTTGACTTTTCCAACAAAAGTACGAGAAGAATGTTTTTTTAACTTATACCGTATGAATGGATTTTTACGGTTTTACAATGCCTTATTTTCATGTAGCTTACTCTATGATATTTAATGGCTATTTTCAACAAAATCATTTTCTTTTAAAATTTCATGGTATTTTTTGAAAAGAAAATGATTTTGAATAAGAAAGGATATTTTCAACAAGAATTCATTTCCAGTGTTTTATCAAAACCATTTTCCATCTATGCTAACATTATTTCATATGCGTATGTTTCATGTATAATATCTCTATGATTTACATGGTTTCACTTTTCTTATGATGAATTATCCATTTGTTTTATATGGATTATGTGATTATGGGATGATGTTTATGAAACCCATTTTATTCTTTGGGTTATGATGAATGTTTTAAGTTTAATTTGTGTCACAAGTAAAAATGATTTCGTTATGAGATGGGTGGGACCTATATCTCCCTCCAATGAATTCGGCAAAGATTTACATCTCATGAAATAGACATGGATGGAATGGAAAGTTAATCCAGTTCAGTGATACAGGGCTGGAACAAGGAGTGAACTCGATTTAGAAAGGGACTTGGTCCACTAAGATGGTTTTGGTAGAAATTCCTTGGCTACTATGGAAATCATATCATGTGCTTAATGGTTTTCCACAATTACATGTTTTATTTCCATGCTATTTTATCATGATTGATGATCCATTATGATCTATTCCCTACATACTGCCATGTTTTATGGAATTGGTCAATATTTTTATGTTTAAATATTATGTTCATGTTTTCAAGTTCAAATGTATATGTTTTGTTTTATGTTCTCTATGTTTACCCTTACTGAGAATTTGAGCTCACACTTTTAATGTTTTGTTTTCCCCAGGATATAAAGAATGTTTTTATGCAAAAAAAGGGTAATATCTTTATGGGAGATGTTGAAGATCTTTCACCATGATTAGAATATTATTTTTTCAAGTTTCCAAAGACACTAAACTATTATGGTCCTTGTGTGTTTATTTTTGTTATTTATTATGAATTATACAAAAGTAATGTAATGTACATGTACATCAAGTATGGGGTCTCTACAGTTGGTATGAGAGGAAAGGTTTTGTTAACCTTTGGAAACTAGGTTGTGAAAACTTTAGTGAGATCCCTAGAGATATTTATAAGGTATGTCTAGGGATGTACCTAAGGTTAAGTATACGTATATGTTATAGTACTAGAATTATGTTAACGATCTTAGAATTAAACCTATGATGTTATATATTGAAGGTAATCCCCCTTTATTATGTTGTTTTCCTAGAATTATTTTTTCCTCTCATATTATTCTTTTTGGGTTTTAGAAAATGACTGGAGAAAGGATGATTCACGATAATGGAGGATATGATGGACATTGGAATGATATTACTCATGAGAAACCAAATGAAACGGTATTTGGAAGTCAAAACATCATTATTATGCCTAATCAGAAATCTCACAATATGATCAATAATCTCAACTTTGGTAAGCATCCCGACTCATATAATAAGGGAACGATGGTGTTTCATGATGATCATAGAGGAAAGAAAGTTAAATTTCCCCCATGTAAATCATATGGGAAGAGGCATCAATGAGAATTCTTCAAAGGAACTGGAAGATGATTTGGGTGTCTAAAGGAAGTACACAAAGCCAGTAAGTGCAAAGGAAAAGGTTCAGTTAACACTATGGACAAAGATAATGGTATTTACATCAACAACAATTAAATGTTTTAAATGTGGAATGTACGAGCATTATGAAAACCATTTCCATAAGGGAAAATCTCATGAAGAGAGTCATCATGGTCATATGGGTAGTTTTTATGTGGATGATGATGAAGAGACTACAAATGATATATAAGATGAAAGAATTGATGAAGCTCAGTCAGTGGTTTAAGAAGGTAGTCGAATGATTGTATGTTTATCAAGAATAATATATGGTACTGTGGAATAAAGAAAAATATAAGGATTGTTACACTGTTGTCTTTCCTTGAGTTTTGGAAAGTATATTATGAATGGTACTAGTAACCATGAAAGGTTATTCAAATATTTTTGGAAGGTAGATTATATGTGCATAATGAAAGGATAAGGAGATAATGAGATGTTTGATAGTATTCATGACCTCGTGACTGATATAAGGACAATGTGATATCATGGTTTGAGTATACAGAATTTTGAGATTTTGGTATGTGGAAAGATTTAACTTTTGACAACATTCATGTTTTCACTAAGGTTCAATGGGTATTCATTTTTCAAAAGAATACATGATTAATGAATTCACATGTTTGGAGTGTTACGAACAAGATATATATCTTATGATATACGGGCGATAAATGATTGTATTCAATGCTTGGTAGATGACCTTTCTAGAAATCGTTTTATTTATACTATGAGATTGGACAGATGTATTTTAGTTAAACATAAATATTTGAGTAGATTAACTTAGACATTAGATAGTATTGTTTAAGGCTATAACTTTTTGTTATGTTATAGCAGTATATTATTATAAAGAGGACAACCTGTAGGAGGGGCGACAACCTGTCGCGTCAGACAAGGTTGCGAGAATCGAACCCACAACCGAAGCGCGACATGACTTTATCACTGGCCTATAGGAAGTCCCTGGTTAGTAGAAACTAGTTTTATTTTATTAAGCGCTATGATAGATGAAGTATAAGTTCATTTTAGCAACCATATATGATTAATCTCAGCATAGATGGACTTATTTATATTCAATAAATTGTGATAAACTTTTTTCAATAGAAACAGATGGAATGACCTATCATTCTATCACATGATCTGCTAACACATCACGAATGACAAATTCAACTTCATTTATTTAAGTGATGAAGTTTAAATTTTTCAAGACACAAACAATAATGAGATTGTACACAAATCAAGTAAGTATTTCGTTTAATTCAAAAATTCCTCAACATTTGAGAAATGATCATGAAAACAAAAAATATTGTCCTAGTGCTCTCATATCTGATGAATCAGATGGTACCTTAGATCCTCATAATTTTATGGCTTTCTGACTGTTGGATTTTTCATAGCCCTATTCTCTACCAATCTCCATCAGATTTTTCCGGATAGATTTCTCTTCGATATCCATATTTTAACCTATGATCTCATATGTGGGAACCTAGGTGATGAGTTACATTGGGTATCCGTTTTGTTTCTAATGTTCATTTTTAAAAGTAAGCTTTAGTATTCCTTTTTACGATGTGGGTTTCTATGAAAGAAACTCTTAAGTAATAAACCATTTATAACCCTGACGAATTTCGAGGGCGAAATTCATTTTAAGGGGGGTAGAATGTAACACCTCGAGATTTTATGAGATATATTATTTTTAATTTCTTTTATGTCTTCTATTATACACTACACCATGATTATCTTCTACTATACGCAACACTATATTAGCTTGCAGTATACGAAACCCTATTATTGGCTCGTGTTACACACAATTTCAAGTTTGTTTTTTGGAAATTATTCTACGCAACATTAAGTATAGATTTTTTGATTATGTTATAAGCAACACCAAACGGAGGTTCACTACATGCAACCCTGACTTGTCTTTCTTTGCACGCAATCACGAACTTCCACGATAGCGTGTGTTGTACGCAATACCAGGTTTCAATAAACAACGATATATGGTTATAATATTATTATGAAGTAGCCATTATGAATAGTATCAACTAAATTTTAAATAATATAACATTATTATTCATCTTACACATTTTCTAGAACATGGTATGAGAACAAACTAAATTTTGCAGGTAAAATAAGTATTTTTAAAAAAATGCAGTTTTGTCACCTTTTGATGGTGCACCCACATTAAATCTAGATTTTGACATCTTTATAGGTTATATTTGACAAAATAAAATTATTCCATGGAATTAGGATATAAATTTTATTTGGATAAAATTTTCATATTATTCTGATAACTTTCATATTTTAATGAATAGTAAAAACACAATATATTTTAATTAAAAACAACTTTTCTCATCGCAAAAATTTATATGGTTAGATTATCTTTTTAATTGGTTTTAAAGTGTAATTAGTATATATTTTTAACATTTAATCTAATTTTTTTTTCATTGGAATTAATTTCACTTTGAAATTGGACATAAACAAGTGTCGATCTTTTGATAGTTATTGTTTCTTAAAAACACGATATTTGTTTTGATAACGCGAATTAATTTTAAAATTATTTAATGTCACATATATGTTTTGAATTTGAAAAAATAAACATCATTTTTGAATTCGGAATACCAAATATAGCTTAGGCATAATTTTTGGTATTTTTCTGGAAAAACTTCAATTTTTGATGAATAGTGAATCCACTAAGTGGTAGTTAGAAAAACCGAATCTTTCATTTAAATGATGTTTTACCACTTCTGTGAATTAAATTTCACAAATCCTACATACATGGTTGTTATCAAGAAGTAAAATTTGCTTCAATAAGATGAAAATAATTTTTGGTGAATAGTAACTTTCGACTTTTATTTACTGCGGTTAAAGGTAAATAGGGTAATTCAAGGTTAAAAGAATATTATAATTATTCAAAATTACCTTAACACTTGTCCTAACCTTATTGGATGAGTATTGGCCGATTATGGGCATCCTTCTGTCGATTTTGGGTCCCCATTGAGCCACTTGGTAGTGATAATGTCAAATTGGATTGATTAATTTAATGTAAAGACAAAATTGACATTAACAAAAATCTTTTAGTAATTAATTTTTATTAGAGGTTATAAAAATTATCATTCCAACTATAAATTTTCATTGGAAGGAAAAATTATTTACTACATGGTCATATTTTTTTATAATTTTTATACATCAAATAATTTAAATTATTTACGACTCAATAATGATGCATTATTTACCTCATTAATAAATTATTTAAATAATCAAGATTATAATGACTAAAATATTATCCAAAACATGTCCAATTATAATTGGGTTATTTTATTTCTACCATGATTCATCTTAACCTCATATTTAATGATTTTTGGACCTTTTTAAACTCAATATAAGTTTATAATAAAATAATATTTTCACACATTCCAAAAGAGCCCCTCCTCCCCCTTATAATAGGAGACCATTTATATCCAATTAATCACACCTCTAAAGACATGTTTCTCATCCAAACTCTGCACAATTAAGCTCCCTACATCCCTATCCTCCCACTAGAAGCCTTACCTTAGGCATAAAGAACTTCAAGAAGTCCTTTTGGTTGAAACCAAAGGAAGTTACCCAATTTTAAGGTAACAATTTCTCTTAAATTGTTTTCTTTTATTCTATGTCTCCAACCCCTAAACTCTTTTTAATACTTTATTTTGTGACAAAACCAGTGTCCATAATATACTAGGATGTTTTTTTGAGATTTATTTTAACTACACTTACACACACCTCCATCTAATGGATGAAGAACATAATGTTTCTGTGGATGGAAAACTAACGCCTCACGAAACGATGATTGTTCGATTTTCTCCTTCCACCTCTCATGGTGTCCATTATAGTGGAACTATATTTATATATGATATATATTATGTTTATGATTTCCTTATAATTATTTCATTCCCAATTATATCAATATTTTATGGTTTCCATAGCGGGTAAATATGATAATCTCATTTGAGGAAGTGCAAACTACCGCCCCCTCAAAGTGATGTGATTCGTTAATGCCTTTTGTGGGATATATATAGGATGGAGTTAATGATATTGTATATGATATCATACAATAATTATAATATAACTATGTATAATTATGTTTTAATTCCATTAAAATAATAAATAGAAATGAAAATATCGTTCATACGTATGTACGGCTTACCCTCTCAATGAATGGTGCATTTAATTTCTTACCTCTATATGTTATGTACTATTATAAATTCAAGTATATGATGGGTATAAATGATATATATGATATATAAATCATGAATATAATTCTTGATATAATGAAACTTTTACAACATGTACAAAATGTAATTATAAGAAGTCCATTTTTGACTCAAGTACCAAATATCGACAAAAACGAACGTTATTAAGTTTAATGGTTACATAATGTTTATAAAATTGTAATAATTGATATAAAAGGAATAATAAAATTTAAAAAGGTTCTTAAGAAATTAGAAATTAACTTTGGTTTATTATTCAAGAGATTATATAACGATCGAGTCAATTCAGACATGAGGTAAGGGAACTTCTTAACCCAATTTCCATTCTTTCGGTTGATCTTCTCTTTCTTGTTTATGTCATTCTTTAATTATTTGAGAAATGAATTTTTATATCTTATCATGTATTTATACATTATTTATGTGACCTTATAGTGAATACAGATAAGTGTTCTATTTTATTTACAAAATGATCTTTGTAAGGGAAAATCTCACAATATCATTTTTATCCAAGATTGTTTATTCGTAAGTATTTACTAGGGTTATATTTATCATCCATGTCCCTATTTTCAAAAAAAAATTTCATGTATATATAAAGTCATTTTTACCCATTTTTGACTTTTACTACATGGTATGTAAGTAATATTTCTTTTTTTACCATACGAGGTACTTTTTGACTTTTCTGACAAAACTACGAGAAGAATATTTTTTTAACTTATACGGTATGAACGGTTTTTATGGTTTTATAACTCCTAATTTTAATGAAGATTAAACTAAAATATTTCATGTATATTTTCTACATAATCCTTTTCGTTTAAAATTTCATGGAATTTTGTGAAAAGAAAATGATTTTGAAGAAGAAAGGATATTTTCCTCAAGAATTCATTTCAATTGTTGTATTAAAACCATTTTCTATCTAAGATGAAATTATTTCATATGTGTATGATACAAGTATAATGTCTATATTATTTACATGGTTTCACTTTTCTTATGAAGAAATATCCATTTGTTTTATATGGATTATGTGATGATGGGATGATGTTTTTTAAACCCATTTTATTGTTTGGGTTATGATGAATGTTTTAAGTTTATTTTGTGGAACATGTAAGAATTATTTCTTTATGAGATGGCTGGGACCTATATCTCTCTCCAATGCATTTGATAAAGATTTATATCTCATGAGATATACATGGCTGGAATGGAAAGTTAGTCTGATTCGGTGATGCAGGACTAGAACGAGGAGTGAACTCGATTCATAAAGGGAATTTGTCCACTAAGATGGTCTTAGTAGCAATGCCTTGGCTACTATGGAAATCATATCATGTGATTAATGGTTTTCCACAATTACATGTTTTATTCCCATTCTATTTTATCATGATTGATGATCCATTATGATCTATTCCCTACGTACTGCCATGTTTTATGTCATTGCTCAATATTTTGATGTTTAAATATTATGTTCATGTTTTGAAGTTCAAATGTATATGGTTTGTTTTATGTTTTATATGTTTACCCTTACCGAGAATTTGAGCTCACCCTTTTAATGTTTTATTTTCACCAGGATATAATGAAAGGTTTTAGGTACGAAAACAAAGGGGAAGTTCTTTATGGGAGATGTTGAAGATCTTTCACCATGGTTAGAAGATTATTTTTCCGAGTTTGCAAAGACACTAAACTATTATGGTCCTTTTCTTTTTTTGTTATGTATTAAGAATTACGCAAAAGTAATGTAATGTACATGTATGTCAAGTATGGGTTCTCTAAAATGGTATTGATAACATCTTCTTTATTTACAGCCTCCTAATAGAGGAGTGGAATTTGAGATAAGAAGGCTCTATATCTATGAGATCATATGCTTACATGGATATCCATTGAGAATTGAGTCTGACATAGATTCATTATGTATTTCATGGTTTTGGAATAGATTTTAGATAGGCCTTGGGACTTATCTGATATTGAGCAAAATTTACCTTCCTTAGATAGACAGATAGTTCGACTAGACAATACACACACTAAATGATATTCATTGAGATTATGTTCTAGACATCGGTGGATCATGGGATGATCATATATCCTTGGTTTAGTTTATATAAAAAAATAGTTACTGGGATTGGATTTTGATGTAAACTTTCAAATATTTCTATGGGAGGCCATGTCATTCACCACTCTGTTGGCAAGAAATTGGTGAGGCAGTGGTTTTGGGGACTAGTTTGGTTTATAAGGCCTCTAATAAAGTCTAGATGATTTGGAATATGTTTATAACTACTTAGATAATATAGAGATAATATTTTTACCATAATAGTATACCTTTAGAGTTATATATGGGTGATTATGTTTTCTTAATAATGACTCCACAGTTAGTCCATATATGTTTGAGGAAGCATGGAAAACTAGTAACCTATTTTGTTGGGCCCTTCAAGATCACCAAATGGGTTGTTAAATTGTTGTTCTATCTGGATATTCTTTCTCTATATTGAGCTATGAACAAAGTGTTTCATGTGTTATAGATATGTAGGTAGATGGTTGATCCAACAAATTTCATTTACTGTGAGGTCATTGAGTTGGATACTGATGAGTATTATGAGGAGTACCTACTATGAATTATAGACCAAAAATGAGAAATTCCTTCATCAGAAGATGGTGGAACTAGTTTTTTTAGTGGAATCATGGATAGATCTAGGATGAAATGTTATAGAGGGAGTCTAATGTTCAATATTAGTGTACTTTTTTGTTTGAGTAAGACCTCTATAGATACTTCTTAGGGATGACAATTCATTAGAGGTGTATAATTATAATACTATCAATTTTTTAGAACCTTGAAAAAATATTTTTTTTAGTTTATAATATATTTTAAAAAATATATATTTTCAATTAAAATCACCTTTTACATAAATTAATTGCTTCATGTGAGGGTTAATTGGGATTTAAAGGCCCAGTGTAAGTGTAAAATTCCTTTTATATAGATTCATTAATGGTAAAATATTTCTTTTTTATATATTGGTTAGGGTAGGGAAACCTATGTAAGGGTAATTAAATATTTGAAGCACCATGTAATGGAACAATCCATGTGAGGGTTCCAGTGTTAGGTAAGAGGCACAATGTAAGGCTACTAATTATGTAAGGGTTCCGCTATATGGATAATGGGAAATATTTAAGGATAATTTTAGTTATATGAATGGGTATCCATCCATGTAAAGGTCCAATATAAGGGTAAACATGGATTTCATAAAGTTAGTCAACACTGTATAAGGGTAGTGGGACTATTATCTAATGAAACATTCCACTATGTAATAGTATACCAAGATACCCTTATGCAACATATACCTTATTCATATGTGTAACAATTTTACCATATTTTTATTGAATTTCCTTATCTTATTCCTAGAATAAATCTATAACACGTTTTCAATTCTTAAATTTCAAAAAAAAATTAGAGATTTCATTATTTTGGTTCATTTCACCATAAATAGATATTTCTTGATCAAATTTAAGACCTCCTCATTCAAGAAATGATTAAAACAAAAATTAAATTGATAAATTAATATGTATTGTACTAACTATGAACTTGCATGTTTTTTTCTAAAATTTCCAAACCATGTTCCCTCTTTTTCTTTCCTTTGATTTTGAGCATCATGGTGTTTCCCATGTAATAGTTTGGAAATTACTTCTACAAATAATATGACCCCTTCTTAAATTTTCCAGGCACGATATAATCATTGTCTATATTTCTCTCATCTCCCTTGGTGTTGTGCCTATAGAAGGTAGTTTAATATTGGATTATATTTTCTTCTTTCTCCATATTTCATGAGTAATTGTGAAATATAACTTTTGTAAAAATTGAATAATGTTTTTTTAAATGATGATAATATAAGATTTATCAAATATGATAAAAGAACAATTATACATGAAAACCAAGTTATAATTATAAATTTATCATAACTTTTATATTATTCTAGAGTGATAGAATATTATCATATGTAGATTTATTATTTTCCCTGAAGAAGAAATTCCTAACACCTGAGTTGGAGCATTTTGATAATTTAGAAATAATCCAAGAGAGAGAAATTATTATCACATTATATATTTTATTTATTTTATAAATAAAATTGTTGGATTTGATTATAGGAACCCTTGGTGAACCTATAATGTTTACATGTCTATAACTATGATAATAAGTTTCATGAGGATGTTTTCTTACCCATAATGGTTTCCACTCTAGCTTTCGATGGACACAAGGTGGGTTTTCTATGATATTGACATTTAAAACATTTTGGTAGGAAGTTCCTTACCATTTGAGTCTAAAGATTACACATGTTTCATTGATATTATTCTTATGTTGGTATACATTGATTCATCATTCTTGATTGTGATCACATGTGCGCATGTGTGTAGCCCATGTGACCTGGTGTGATATTTGATTCCATGAGTATTTTCATGAGTAGTTTGTTTCCATTTTTTATTATGATAACTTTATATTATGTATTGATACTATATTATAATTATGATACACTATGATTGCCTCATTTATTATATCATGTATGTGTGTTACCTTTCCTTACAGGTTTTTGTTGGTACTTGATAAATGTTGACCATCATGTGTTGGTTTCCACCTAAATGAGGATAGATAACGACATGAAATGAATATGGGGATGATCCTAATCGTAGGGTAGGGGTGTGGTAGTGTGGGGTTTATACCTGATCCCACACATTAGGGGAATGGTTGAATGGGGTCCTGACCTAAGGAATTTATGGGGTATTGTGGTTTATAGGTCGGACTCGTAATGGAGATAGGATACGATGGTAGGGGGTCATATCAAACATGATTCCAAGAGACTATTTGGAGATATGTGATGATCCTAGTGCATTATTATTTCTCACTTTTAATTCCTTTATTACCCATCCATAATGGTGTTTAGGCAGGTATATCATCAAGTTTGGGGCGTCTTGGTAAGTGCACTAACACTTCGTTTTGGATTTTATATTGTTATCCTTATTACACAATTTTTATTAACACTGAATAAACCAATTATACTTGATAAACCTTATAAAGTAATCATTTTTGGTTTCTATTAATTGTTGTACTCACACCCTACTCAAGAATTCATGTTCTTGTGGATTTCATGACTAGGGATAGAATGAAGGGAAATGGCCATGTAGTGGATTATTGGGTAGAGGAGCATAGTGTTTTTAGTAGACTGATATGGAATTAAAATGGCCCAATGTTTTATTTATTTATTTATCTATATTTATACTCTTTTTTGGAATACCTATTTAGGTGTTTTTTTCTTACATTACATGTATTCCTTTTTATTATTTACTTTATGCATAATACTCTAATCATTATTATTTTTTGAATATATATTTCTGTTATGAAATTATAGCGAGGTTTTGGTTTCCTCAAAGATGGAATTAGACCCTGAAAACTAATTAGTAGCCTCTATAATATAGAGGTGTGTTCATTAGGCCTTGTGACCCTCTACCCCGGACATATTAGTTCATGTTTTTTAGTTACAACATTGGATACACAAGTCAAATTCACCACCTTTTGGTCATCTCATTCATTAATTCTATTAAGTGGTACAATGAATTGATGAAGCATCAATAGTTCCCCATAAATGAAAACCCATTTTCAGTACACATTATTTTAGGTTTTAAAATATAAAGATACACTTTATACAAGCATATAAGATCATGAGTCCATGGGTATTTAGGTAATTAGGTACTTATCGTAAAAAATTTCAACAAAAATAAAAAGGCATAAAATAATTATCCATAACATTCCCTTAAATTACCTTGATCTTATAAAAGTGTATGAGATAACAGAAGATCATAAATAATAAAGGGGTGATATCAAAATCCCAATAGGGGAATAATAAAATCATAATGTGATGAAAGAAATACATGTGAATCAATAGGTACATTAAGGTAACATTAGAGGGTTTATAATTATAAACATCATCATCAAATCATGATATAATATGATAACATAAAAACAACATGGGAATGTGGAAACAACATAAAATAATAAATCCTAAAACTAAGTCAATGATAACCACAAAAACATCATAACATAATGTGCTTAAGATAACCTCTTTTTAATCATACGTGGTATCTTATGATATAAAAACATCACTCAATGCATTGGATGACTATATAAATTTCAGCCCATCTCTCACATTCAAATCATGTACAAGAATAAGTGTACCACATATATTATACAACATAAGAATATATCTCCCCACTTTTAACCCCACGAATTAAGAGTGTGGGTTGTATAAATTTAACTTACCAAAAAATTAATGGTTGTAAAATTTAGGTTAATACCCTTGTGTGTAAATAAAGATGGTTATTGACTATGAAAAAGTTTCGCATCGAAATTCGTGGGATAATTTTAGCAGAATAATTGTGGTATATAAAGATTCATGGAAGATTTTAGTGGGAGTTAAATGGGTTCCTCATCACTTGTATGATACAAGTATAGTAAAAGAAATGTGTGAAAACATATTTCAACATTATCAATTGGAAATGAAAGGAATAATATAAATAAGTATCTTGAATAAATAGAAGAAGGATATTATCCCTTTCTAGGGGAGGCAACATCTAAATCTTAGGAGGATCTTCTTAAAAGGTTTTGAACACCTTGGGAGGGATTTAGAAAGTGATGGGAAGAGTAAAATTATGCTAAAAGGGTTTTGAGTGAATATGAACAGAAAGTTGTGTGGGATTTTATATCAAAAGATGGGGGAATTAATTATTAATTTCAAAACATAGATTTTTGACACTATGATAAATTATTCCAAACCAAAAATTGTACCTTGGTTTTCACCTTTTTTATACCCATGAGTAGTAGTTTTGAATATTTTATTAGGTTAAGAACCTATCATATTAAAAATGGACTTAGATATGTGGAAGTGATTCATCTTTCTAATGAATTGATTTTAGAAACATAAAATATAATATACATTTTGGAGGATTCATTAAAATATTATAAAATTAATCAAAAAATATAAGAAATAAATAGGGAAACTTAATTCTGGTGATGGATGATCTTTATATTTTTTATTACATCACTCTCATAATTTTATGATGTCATAATACAAACTTTATATTTATATCGTATATAATTTTTACCCAAATATTTGAATCTCTCATAAAATTACGAAAAATTAATTGTCAAATAATTTCAATGTGTTGGTTTCCAAAAAATTAATTTATCAAAATTGTTCACTAAATGTAAAAATCTATAATTTTTAACAAAAGATCTCTTTTTATTGAAAAATATGGGTTTTTACGATGATAATTGTTTTGGACATATAAAAAAAATTTCATTTTATTTTATAAGATTATACTGTCATTTATATTATATAAATATTATTTAACAATAATATTTTATTAAAATAACATTTATTTCTAAAATTATTGAATTCATCAAAAAAAGGCATTGATTGAAACTTTATATTTCCCAAAAATTAAAATTCATTTTCATCATATCAAAATTTAAATTTTATCAATCACATTATTTAATCATTTATCAATTAATAATAAAAAAAATGATAAATATAATCAATATTTTTTATAAAATAAAAATATAAAAATCCATAACATTTGCAGTTGGAGTGGTTCTAAAGTGGTAAACCCCATACAGCATCCAAAATACCATACATCAAATCCTGGAAAGACCCTTGGGGGAATTTCATAGTGGTTGATGACACTTGTATGATGTGGGTTGATGGTGACACAATCATGATGTAGGATGGTGGCGATGTCGACATGATGTAGGCCTGGTGACATAAGCCAGATAATTAAGGCATAACATTTCACTAGGCCTTCAGGCAATATTCTTGGGCAACATGGAATTAGGCCTAGGGGATATGTAATGGGTCTCCCTCTACATAGATTAAAAGAGGACTATTATTTCATAGTAAAAAGAGTCTTTGGACCCAACATAAAAAATTAAAATTCATAAGATAAGGGTCTAGATACAATACCCTTATTACACCAACATATTCAATAAGGATAAGGTGCACGATGGTGAAACATTCTTATGGCGGTTTGGTAAACATGGTTTGGGTATTGATCTAAATAAGAATGAACTTGTCTCTTAAACAGTTTCTCTCATGCATTATTTGTTGAATCTATGCTTGGGCTTAGTCAAGAGAAGTTTCAAGTGATTCCATCTCCCTTGGAATCATTGATAGATGGGATTTATAAGGCATAATCCTACTCCTTTATCCCATCACGTCTTCTTTCAGTGTAAAATGTATTTTTTATTAACCATTAATATATTATAATCATAATGGACATTGTACACTGTATTTACTATCAATGGATATTATGTATAATGGTATTTTAAATCTGATAGGATATAGCATATAAAAGTTTAAAATAACCATTTTTCTGCATATTTTTTCTATAAATTCATTACTTAACGAGTAATTTATTTATTGTAAGAATGAATTTAATTTATAAAGTTTATATTAATTACATTCATACCCCTTCAAATATTTCTCACACAAAGTTAATTTCAAACACTAAAATAGATGAGGGTTCTTCTGTTTTATCACCCCTTCCACTTCCCAAGTTACTTACTAAATCTTTTGTTTTCCTCATTAAAAATTAAACATGTGAGTTTTCTTATTTCATAGAACATTTTCTCTCTGATCTATGATATTCACCAAAAATTACATATATGAAAGTTCATTCTCCAAGGTTTCCACCTCTATATTCAGTACATGTGATGGTTCTAGTATGCACATCCTCTAGAGGAATACATGGAACATGTCATGTACATAAAATTCTTTAGGTGAGCGTTCTACTTGATTGGACACAACTTCGATGTGATCAAGGATCTCATTGGGATCGATGTATCTTGTTTTCTGATTTATCTTCTTCCGAAAAACTAGGAATTTCATCCCTTGAGATATATAAAGTTACAATTTATCTCTATCTATAAATTATCTATCACATTGATGATTGTATTCATAAACTTTCTATTGACATTGAAAAAATTTCTTACAAAATTTAATGTTCTAAACTTTTTTTCATCACTTTAACAAAATAAGGTCCCAACTTCTTCTACTCTCTAGGTTCATCTCATCATGCTAGAGTCCAAAAACTCTTACCATATAGATCTTTATAAGGATCTATTTGAATTCTTGAATATGATATTTTTTTCAATGAGATATGCACTAGGGGAAGGTGTTAGTGCCAACATCTTTGGAAATCCATTGAACAATTTCTTAACTATTCCTCTATAGTATGAATGGTACTTCTAGACTGACCATCCATCTGATGGGGATAAACATGACCGATTCTCCATTCTTTATCCAACACATGATGAAGGCCTATCCACAACCACATAGTAAACATCAGAACCCAATCAGGAAGAATGTATAGTGGCACTACATTCATCCTTAAAACTTCTATAATCTATATCTGGGAGAGTTGATTAAGATAGAAATATTCTGTTGTAGAAATGAAATGTGATAACTTTGTAAAAATACTGACTACCTCCAAAATGGAATTATTTCCTTTTTATATCCAACTGAGCCATACACGGAAATCCAAGGTTATATTTTTTCATTTCCATATTGGATTTACAATAGTTTCATTAATCCCTCATACTTCTTTCATTCATCCTTTTATTATTGAAAAAACAAGAATCTAGATGAAAATTATATAATCTCTATCTTCATCTTATCTCACCAGAAGTTATGCTTCTGATATATATGAATCTTTGTAATTCTTGGACGCATAAGGAAGGGTTATCTATATGCATCCACATGAATATAACCCTTTAATTTTGGTTTGGATGGGATGCATATCTGAGTTCCATAAGATATAAATCCATCTTTAACCAATTTGAACTCTGGATTATTCACTACCTTTTTCATTATATATACATCATTGATATAGGAAACCTATATCCTCCATTGAATGGATGATTGAATAGTTATTTTAGAAGGTTAAGATGATTTTAATTTTACTATTACCATGGTTATCCTTTGTATATCTATTAATACTGGATCGCATGAAATACTCATCATGGGTAAGGTTTTGGTATCCTTTCTATGTAGAGAATATTCTATTTTGTTCACCTTATTAGATAAGTAATTGATTGAAAAATCATAATCATTGATCAACTGTAACAACCTATGTTAGTGTATATTGATCTATTTTTGTGTGGATATGTTCTTAATTATATTATTATATATATATGTAACACTTATCTCCATAGAGAAAATTTCAAAAAAATTCAATGTGATGATAACCATATCCAAATCTAGATCATGGGTTGTGTAGTTCAGTTCATGAATTTTTAATTATAAAGAGTCATAGGCTATCACTTTCATATCTTCCATAAGTACACAACCCAATCCCTTTTTTGGACACATCCCTATAGATAATAAATCCTTCCATATAGGTGGCTAATGTGATCATAGGTGTATTAATTAACCTATTATTTAACTATTTGAATCTCTTATCAAATTTATCATTACAGAAAAATGTCAATCCATTATAAGATATCTAAGTTAGTGGGATTGATAATCCTGAGATATTTCTCACAAATCGATGACATTACCCATCAAATCCATGGATACTACATATTTCCATCAAAAATGTTTGTATGGGACATTCATAAATTACCACTGTTTATAAAATATCCATAGATATCTCTTTAATTTTGATAACATGTCCCATGATTGTTACTTTATCCTTCGATAACATGAATCTACTATACTTCTCATAAAACACTTCTTTTCACGTGGTCATCAATACATCATTCAAATACTCCTCAAGTTCCCCCTTACATTTAGTGTAGATAATAATATTATCTACAAAGACAACCAAAAACATTATCTAGATAATCCTGAAATAATTTATTCATTAAGTCCACAATGATAAATAGATAATTAGTGAGCCAAAATGGAATAACTATAAACACATAGTGTACATACCATATATGAAAATTAGTCTTAGGTATATCCACCTTCTTCACCTTTACCTGATAATATCTCGAATGAAGATCCTTTTTGGATAAGTATTGGGTTCAACATAGATGGTTGCAGTAGTCATCAATCCATTAAAGCAGATACCATTTATTTATCATGATCTTGCAGAGATTATCATAATAAATGCAAAAGACTATTGACCTATCATTCTTCCTAACAAAAAGTATTTATGTTCCCCACATTGAATCACTTAGGCATATAATAATTTTATATATATCTATTTGTAGTTTATTATTTATCTCCTTATTTTCAATAATGGTCATTATATATAGAGTAATTGATATTTTTATGGTTTCAATTATAATTTTAATTTAGAAATCCTCCTATCCGCTAGGTGGAATACCAGAACATTCATCAGGAAAGACATCATTAAATTCCCTTACAATGGTCATGTCACTAAGGATGATCTTTTCCATATTATCTATCATTTAATAATGATATTATTTTTCAGAATGGAATATTATCCTCTATTGAGATGATTATATTGATGTATATTTGGCCTCCTCCTTGCAATTGTATTGAATTAAAGGGCGATTTGTAGTATATAGGGTAATTTTATTCTCTTAGAAATTTATGAAAGCTCAATAAAAGTAAAGGAAATCGATTCCTAGAACAGATTATAATTTCACTAAAGGTATTATCACAACATCTTCTATAAAATACATCATGAAAATTTTGAAAACTGATGAGTTATATTATTGGGATGAAATAATTGTCCCAATTAACACCTTTACTAATAACTCAAATTTTAAGTTTTGACGTGGTGATGAAATAGTTCCACTAAACATTCACAATATGAAAGAATGTGTAGAAGTAGAATAAAATATTATATTCACAATCCATGAATAAATAACAAGATTACTTTTCATCACTTCATTGTAAGAACCACCTCAATTGTTGTGATGGAAAAAGATCACTCTTTCCCTATATAATTTGGATGATGTTGTTGTTTTTTGTAATTATCGGCAACTATTGTCTTAGTTCATTAATTTTCATAGTTTTATTATTCCTTGTATTTGAAACATTGGAAAATATACTAAGGGTTGAAAGGAGAAATCATTTCTTCCATGGCATTGGTAGGTTTCTCCCATTGATATTCATTAGTTAGGTTCCCTTCCTTGGTAATTGAAAACCATTTTATTCTCCCAATCATGAATTTTATGGGATGCTTTTACCCACAAATCTGACATGTGTGGTGTTCTAATTTTTTACCCAATGAGATTTATTCATTAGAAAATCATAATTAAACCCCATTCTCTTATTCCGACATCTATAACAATGCGGGACTAGACTGTGCCTCCACGAGAAGCCTAGTCAGACGACCATGCGAAGGTGGAGAGCTACGATCATGATGCAGATGCTGGGGAGGGGAACTTCCTTGTATATAGTCTGGTTGAATTCCCAAAGACCTTCGGGTCTTGTAATCTCCAAATCCTAAGGGTCGTGTAATATTTGAGCCTACGGGCCTTGTAAGGGTTCACCCTCATCCCTTGAAAGTGAGGTTATCAAAAAATAAATATAAATGAAGGCCTTAGGGACATTCGAGTGTCTCTATAACAATGAGTCCACTAGAATTCATTGAGCTCAATTATGACTTTGGGGGAACATTGAATAATTTTCTAATATATTTCAATTTCTTGAATCATTGAATATTTTTGTACACTCGGTGTTATCCCAACAATGAATTGGTCAGCTTTACATCTAGGTGAGATGACAAAGTTGGAGGAATATCGTACAAGTCCTATGAAGATTACCTCATATTCCATGTTTTTCTGTCCTTTTTCATAATTATAAGGAAATTTATATTCATTTTCAGTCAGATATTTTGAGGAATATATTAATCAAAAAAATTAATGAACTTCATTCCACTCCATTGCTTCAATATCTTTCTTGGTCATTATATTCTAAATCAATATCAACCATTGATCATCTTCTTCCTCCATACTATAAAAATCTATCATGACCTCATCTTACTCATATAATTGAAGTATAGAGGTGATATTTTTATTGGTGTTGATCCATTATTTTGTGTTTAAAGTATCATAATATCCTATGAATATTGAAGGCCTTTTTGCATATTGGTTTCAATTGAAACTTTATATTTCTTAGGGGGATGTGGATTCCCCTGGATTCATGTTTCTATTTAAAAACATAGTTAAATAAGAAATTATTTTAAAGAAGTTTCAAACTCCAGATTATATTAGGGTGGGAACCTCATATGGATAGTCATTAAATTCCTCGTCACATTCGTTGTTGACTCGATTCCTCCTATTCTAATCCATTTAATTAAATGAGTGGAAAATTTTTAATGAACATTTTTAAAATATTTAAAAAATAAATATAAAACCATGAACAGTGATGGAATAATTCATCAGTGGAATATATACCTTAACCCATAAATTTATAGTTTTCAATCTAAGTTATCTATGATATATTTCTTAACATGAAGTCTTATTGAAATTTTTGTTACCTTCATAATGGTTTATAAAGTGCTTATAAATTTAGCAAATCATATCCCCCAAGAATATCAAACTAGGTGTATATAAATTCCCATTTTCCATGAACCATGTAATGATCAATTCAAGTCCCAATGTACCCTTTTAGGGGTTACTACCCCAAGGTAAAACTATGCAAGAGCCACATCCAATAGTAGTAACCCAACATGTATTTTCTTTCACAGAAACCAATTACACTATAAATTACCAATATTTAGGGATGGTTTACTATGTTTGGAATTATTACCAAGGATTTCTATAAGGTTTTATAATCCTAATTCCCAATGTAATAAGACTTTCCTCGAATACCAATGATTAAATCCCATATTTCAATACACTTTACGTCATGATTTGTTATATAAAGATATGATTAATAAAAACACATAAGATAATTATTATTAGTGTATTTGGTTAATTAGGTACATTGAATACAAATTACAATATAAATACAATTAAATAATCTAAAACTCCCTAACATTCCCTTAAATTCCCTTGATCTTTTAAAACTGCACATGATAACATGGGCACGTACATATGAATCGGTTGAGAAATGAATCCCTGTATAGAAATAATAAATGCATTACATGATGAATGTAATAAATGTGTTTCAATATGTACATAAATGTAACATAAGACAGTTTTGAATCATATAATTGAACATTGAATCATGTTATAGTTTGTTATTATAAAGGCAATATGAGAATGTAGAAACAAAAATAATGTGACATCATAAATACAAGTCATGTAAAACCATATGACCATCATAAAATTGTGTTCTTATGACAACTTACCATGCACCATAAAAGGTATATCATTATATAACAACATTATCCAATTCATTAGAGGGCTATAAAATTATGGGCCCACTCCTCAGATGCATATCAAGTAAATGCATAACTATACCATATAGATCATAAAACAAAAAAATGTATTTTGTCACTTATAATTCCATGAAAAAATATTTTGGGATACATACATGGATTTATACTATAAATGGATGATAGGTAGGTTTAGTTAAACACCCTTGAGTGAAAATGGGTATGACTATTCACTATATAAATGTTTTTCATGGAAATTTAAAGGATAATTTTAGAAACATAATAGGGGTATATAAGCACTAATGGAAGGGTTTAATAATAGTGAAAATTGTATATCATCACTTATAAAACATAAATATAGTAATATGGAGGTTTAAAAATATATCCCAATATGATAAATTATAAATCTAATGAATAATATAAAGAAGGTCCTTGAATGAAGTAGAGAATGGTAAAATCCATTGCCTTAAGAAACACCATCTAAAATCAAGGGAGTAACTAATTATTATCATGGGAACTCCTTTGGATGGATATAGAGAAGAAAGGTAAGAGTAAATTAATTATCAAATGGTTATGAGTGAATGTTTGTGGGATTTTGGTTGAGTTTTATTAGAAAAAGATAGTGTAATTCTTTATTAATTTCTAATATTAGGTTTTGGACTCTATATGATAAATTAATCCAACCCAATATAAATCCAAGGGTTTTTACATGGTTTTTGAAAAGGGGGATTGGTTTTTAATATTTTAGAATTCCATGAACCGAGAATGTAAAAAATTATATCATTGGTGATGTGGAAGAGAGCCATGTTTATAAAGAATCGATTTTGAAACCTTAAAATATAATATAGTTTTGGAGGATTCATTAAAGGATTATAGAATTAATATAATAACTTTAAGAAAATTTTATATTAGAGGGGAAACATAATTTTGGTTATGTATACTCTTTTTTGTTTTTATTATATTACTTTTGAGTTTTTATTATTTCATAATACATACCATATATTTATACCTTATTTAGTTTTTTTTCAAAAAACCGGACTATTTGAGAAAATTATAAAAAATATACAATGGTAAAATTTTAAAATTAATATTTTAGAAATAGTATTTACTGAATCATGATAGATCTATATATATATACGTAAAAATTTAAAATTTAAAATAAAAAAATCACTATCTATTGAGAAATATTTGTTTTTATGTTGATAAGAGTTTTTGATTCTTATAAAAATTAAATTAAAATTCATGAAATTATATTGTTAAATTATTTAAATAAAAAATTTATAAGAAAATTTTATTAAAATAAAATTTATTCAAAAAATAATTCAATTCATCAAAAGGGTTTCTTGATGGGAACTATATATTTCCAAAAAAAATACAATTTGAGTTTCATCATACCATAATTTAATTTTCATCAAACGCATTATTTATCATTTAGAAAGTAATAATAAAAATGATAAATATCATTAATATTTTATTATAAAATATAAATATTTGTACCATTATTATGTAGATACATAACCCCTTATCACACTCATGGTTTCCTATGGTTAAGGTGTTCAATAGTGAAACTTTCTTGGGGTGGTTCGGTGAACATGGCTTAGGTCATGATTTTGATAGTCCTGAAATTATCCTCTAAACATTTTTTCTAAATATTTTTTTGTTTAATCTCAACCTAGGATTAGTCAAGGGTTGATCCTAGTGATTCAATCTCCCTTGGATGTTATGATTGATGAACATCATAGGGTATGATCGAACTAGTCGAATCCATCACCTTTTTAATCTGTGACAAAAATATTTTATCATAACCCTGGATATAAAGTAATCATAAAGGTCACTATAAAAATAATTTTTACCCTTAGTTTCTCTGATTAATGGTATTTTACATCTGATATGATATAACTTATAATGTTTTAAAATAACCAATGTAGTGAATGTGTTTTGTTTAACATCATTACATAAGGATGAATTTGTTCATTTGATGAGACATTTTTATTTATTAAAGTTTTTTTTGTTGCAATAAAATACCAAGGAATATCCTAATATGGAATACATTATTATGATATTACCAAGACAACACAACCTCTACCTTCTCTGTGTTCACCGAAACCACTACCTAAAAAATCATATACCCATGGGAAATAACCTCATAAATATTGAAGTTTCACTATAACATTTTAACATAAATTTGAAGGCCTCTAATTGTACTCAATATAATCTCATGGTGTCTATCATTAATATTTCATGTCAAAGAATATATCATTATATGAACCAAAAATTCAAAAATGAAGGATTCAAGATACGTATGGAAAATCATGTTTATGAGAGGCATGAACACCATTGCATCATTTTTTAACCTAAAATACATGAAAATAGACATATAAAACCTATATCTACTACTAATTGATATCTTACAATTATCATCTTCTCCAACCCATAGCCGATGGTAGCCTAAATAAATATCAATTTTGAAAAAAAACTAAACCTTATTTAACAAATCAAAAAATTAATCAATCCTGGTAAATGGGCAACTATTCTTCACTGTTACCTAATTGAACTTTTTATAGCCCACACAAAGTTGTACTCTACCATTTAACTTCTTGGAAAAGCACACAGGATGACTCTATGGTGATGTTCTTGTGTTGATAAATCATTTTTCCTCCAAATCCCCTAACTAATCCTTCAATTCTCTCAAATATTCTAGTACCATAAAGTTAAGAGTAATTGATATCTATTGTTACCTAGGTGAAAGCTCAATCTCAAACTCAATTCCCTTATCTGGAGTATGACATGATATGTCATCTTGGAAGACCTCCTAATAATGATCCACCGCTGAAGGAAAGATAATGGGGATTTCAATTGATTCTTCCATGAGAGAAAATCATAACACCCATTCCATGACAGGTCCAATCTGTCTTTGGTCTATTCCCATGATCACTGCTCAGACTTCTCAATTAGCGATAAACATAGGCCTCTCTCCTCTAGGTTTAGTGAAATATAAATGTCTCGAGTAAAAGTAAATATATGATCGATGATTGGTCAACTAATGTATATATGATATCAAATAAAAACTAATAATCTCCAATATCAAGAATTCCAATAGATATTCTTATCGAGAAACAACTTTGGTACATTATGGACATCCCCAGAGATGGTCTACTCTCATTCCCAATGGCATATAAAGAGAGAGTAACTTAGAAGACAACATCACTGGTAACATTAAGCCGATAATAACATGATATTATATGAAATAATACGAGTATCCAATATCAAAAAATTAAGTAGATGATATAAGGGTAATTTTGATATCACCTCTAACTATTTAAGGTCCTTATACAATGGTTGTTGGAACCTCATCCATTACATAATTCCTTCCACCATTTGGAGTAAAACCATGCTTATGTGGTGAATTATTTTCCCGACTCACTGATATATATGGTGTATGTTTCTAATATGGAGTAACCCTTCTCACACCTTGGTTTATGATCTAGAAATATGGATTTTAAACTTTAGATCAAAAGAACAATAGATGACTTATCTTTCCATTTCAGTGAAATTTCATTGCTGGATTCATTCATGGGGTACTAAAATGTCCCCTAATTCCATAGTGGAAAAACATAGTCAGAGCTCCTACCATAGAGGTAGTAGGATAATCCATACTTTTCTCCACATGACTGTCACCTAGATATACCTATTAAACCATCAAATTTCTACTATTTGAAGAGGTGAGGAAACTAGTAAGCCTTCCCATCTCTTTCACCTTCAAAAAAATTAGGGCCTTATGATGCACCTCAACATATATCATCAGGTCCAATACAGTAACCTATAATTAGAGCTCTGGATGAAGGACAATGTCAGTATTCTTTCCATTTTAACCTCATTCCCTAACAAAGTAGGGGAAAATTGTATCAATTCCATGAAACTATGTGTGTAAGTATAAACTGATGTCCTCCAATTTTAAAGCTCTCGAAACCCATGTTCTCTATCATGTGTCAGTATGTCATAAAATAGATCCTCAATTAACAACTGTGTGATAACCTCCAAAGTAAGACTGGTGTGCCTTCCTTCTTAACCCATGATTCCCTGCCATCTCCCGATGTGTCCCTAAAGAATAAAGACCTCCATTTTCACCTTCCTCTCCCCAGGAGTCTCTTCAAGGTTAGTGATTCCCATGATGGTGAAAATACAAACCTCAACATCATAAGGAGAACCTATTCCCAATAATGTTAGAGCATAAAGTCTCAAATGTAATCAACCTTCATCATATGTACTCCTCTTCCCTGAGTAAAAACAATACAAAACATAAAATCATATGCATGTCAAACTAAATAATTATAACACATATATATCACAGTAATATATAATACAAATAGATTACTTCAATAATTAGAATAACCATGGTATTAAATTAAAGAACTACTATGAAGTATGAAACATGTACATATATGACTTGTGATCCTACTTTCCTAAACTGATGCATGAATACATCCAAATATCCTAAAAACATAATAAAAATATATTCACTAGAAACTGAGAGGATCATTTAAAATTAATTATCAAGGTGAATGGCGAATCCCCTGCCTATGTTCCACATTGCCTATCTCCTTCCAATCATTGCATAAAAATAAATGAATGAATGAAAACCTACAGCTTTTGACACCGTATTGTAATGCCCTGAACTGAATTACTAGTTTAGATATGGAGTTCCACGTAACCTCATGTGTACCGCCCTATATGGAATAGGTTTATATCTATCACTAAGTGTATAATGTAACATGGGGATATGATACCATAAATAATCATAGCCATACCTAGAAGATAACATATTTCACAAAAGAAGATAATATAAATAAATTTTAAAAAATAGCTCATGTCAGGTCAAAAAAGTGTGATGAAATAGAACGCCAATGTGGCAGGCCAATAAGTATAATAGTACAAAAAGAAATGGTAATAAGTAAAGGTGTTGCATTCAACCATCCGGAGCTTGACTCAGTACCATGTCCTTCTCCCAGCACTAAGCATATCAATAACCTATCATAGGAAATTTTCTCTTCTCTAAACCCATGATCCAAAATTCTTTATGCACACCAATATTCCCATGATAGGTGTGATGATAACATAATAGGACACCACCAAATAATCCTTAACAAAATTTTACATGTATGTAGATGTTATGATACAATGGAATGGTAAATTCACATATAATAATATATAAAGAATGGGATGAGATTTAATGTGCTAAAAAATCACCATAAACCCTCGTTATACATTCTTTGGATCCATAATGAAAGATTTTTTCTAACAGATTTCATGATCATGGGTTGACCATAATATCTTCTCTCATGTCTTTGAAATGAAACATGGCCAATTAGTCTTGGATAGGGCCATAAGGATGTCAATCCCCACCACAGTCATGGGTTAGGACATAAGAAATTCATATCTCAACAATACCGTAGCTTAGGACACATGGCCATCGTATCCTAGTGTTTTGTCAATATTTATTCGAATAATATATCTTCCATGTGTTTTGTTCATCTACAATAGTAATTACTTGTAACACATACTTCCCCTAAAAGGGATAATCAAGCCATGATGGTCCACCTACCACTTTATATAAAAAAAATCATCCAAGTCCGTGAAACTATACACAACATAGAATAATACATATAGACACAACACCACATATCAAATATAATTTTCAGTATCCATACACACACACATGTGAGAATCATCATATATTAGTCTCATGGGCTACAAATTCACACACACATGATCTATATCAAACAATGGTATCATGGGATACTCATGCACACACATGAAATAAAACTCAGGCATATGTTTTAGGAGCCCAACCATATACTATAATTACTTGGAAATAATCATATTCAAATGTACAAGATGGTAATGATTCCTACCTTTAGTGCGTTGAATCCAATTCACATGATCTTTCCAAGAGCAATGCCTAGATCACACTCATGCACCAATGTTCCCTAGATCGACATCCAATCTTTCATCATAGGGTCTATATAATTTTAATTATAGGAAGAGATTATTCCAAGTTAATAAATTCACCTTATGTTTCTAAAAAGGATTAATCATAAATTGTAGGTCTAGAACCTATCAAGGAGGGCCACTATATATCAATATCCAATATTGATCTATAAATTGAGAATGAATTACACTTTATATATTTGTGGACATTCATATATCTAGAAAATATATATTATATCTTTGATAAATTCAAAATTAATTTGTATAATTAGACTTATAATGGATAGATATAACCTCTATTGATAGTCTAGATCCATCAAAATATCGATAACAAAATAATATAGGAAGAATATTTTTATATCACCATGGTAGAGTTATCTATTTTGTTATAGAAAAATTAGGGTCTAATTTGGTTGATGATTATTTAGATACTTTGTTTATTTGTAAAATGAAAAAACACCATTAATGAAACCTAAACAAGGGAACTGCCTAATGGATGGTGTATCTCACCAGCCTGCCAGTGGGTTCTATAGAAATATAGATCCTTATACTGAAAGCACTCGTTTCCAAGTTCATTCCACTCAAAATCCTAGAACATGATTTACCCATCGTAAATCCCATTATTCCTCCAACCTATGAAACATGTACTCTAAGACCCCTTTTCCCATTAAATTCATCTCTAAAAAAGAAATTTAAGAGGATAGAACAAAATTTATAACCAAACACATCATGAAAATTCATGTATATAATAGAAATAGTTATAAATATGTATTTTAAATAGGTCCTTAATATGGTTATGTTTATTATCTAAGATAGAAAAATAAATTACTAAATTTCAAGAGTAAAAGGTAAGGGGTTTTCATGTCAAATTTTATTCAATGATACATGTTATAAATTATGAACTAATTTCAATTTAAATTGTGTGTAAGATATAAATTTGAATTATTTTATCCTGATGAACTATTAAATATTCGTATTTAATGTTTCTTTTCAAATTATTTATATAAAAGGGTTTTCATTGACTTGTTACCAAATAATGTAATGTGTTTTATTGACTCAACTATTTTTCATGCATCATAATTATTTCTCTTTGAATATGGTTTCAAAATATTTTTTTTATTCTACCTTATGATGATATGACAATTCCTTTCATCCTTATTTTAAGGTTGTTTTAAATACACTTATAATACATATTTTTTATGGATTTCTTAATTCATAAAATTTTCTTATGTTTAGAATAATTCCCATCCTCTACAAATAATCTCTTTATCTTCCATCTCAACATTCCCTATTCTCTCCAATGTTTTCCTTTCTTATTTTAAAATCTAAATAAATTTAACCTCTCGTGATATTTTAATTTCTATTTACATATTTTCAAATATTCCATTTAAATATTTTTTAAGATGTGATACTCAATGAATTTTTTAAATATTGAAAAATAAATTCCATCTAAATCACACATTTTATCTTCTACTCCACATTTCATCCAAAAAAAATTTCTTTTTCATGTCTTTATTAATGATATTCCATTAAAAATATTTTTTCAAAAATATTATTCATGTCAAATTCTTGAAAAAATAGATAAAATTAATTTGAAACTTCATCTTTTTTGTATAATTTTAAAACAAATATTTGAAATTTCTTTTCATGATTTCATATTAATTTTCCTCTTTGACTTCTAATGATCTCTATTATATAAATTAATGTTTTATGAATAAAATTGGAAATTAATTATTTAAAAACTCATTTGGGGTGAATAAAGTTTTTACCAAGTGATGTAATTTTAATATTACATTTTGATACACCATCTGAAAATGATGTAAAATGATATGTCAATGGTTTTCATAATAAAATGAATTATTGATACCATATTGGACACATATGTACGTATATTAATTGGTGGGTCCTATGTCACCCTCTAATTCATTATTTAAGGACCAATTTATTTTGATATCATAATGGGATATGAGTTATAATTCTTAAACCACTAATGTGCACTGAGTTATGGTGCACAAGTAAAAAATGGTTCACTCGTAAAAATGTTTCTCCAATCATATAATGGGTCACATTATTTTGGTTCATAAAAGACTAGTTAATTTTTTTGTATGTTTATGTTTATTCCATGGTTTTTTTTCTACGTTTGCATTACAAAACACATTTTTTATGTCACATGAATCTAATTATGCTCTATAAATCTTGATTATTATCTCACATTTCTACACGGATTTTGTGTTATATATTTTTTCATTTGAGATTACATATCATTATATCATTACTTTTGAACAAATGTTATTATTGCATTATTATTTTAATAATATATTTATACTATGTTAATATTTTTTTCAAATATCTATCCCTTGAAGAAGTGTGGATAAATTTTCCGTAACTGAGAATTTGATATGAACCATTATTATTTTTGAATTCTAAATTTTATGAATAAGAGTGTAACTTATGATATGTATATAAGGGGTATAGTGTGGTTCAGTAATGGATAAATTTTCACAAGTGTTAAAAATATGTTGTTTATGTATCCATCCACCAAATACACTAAGCATTTTTGTTCTAGGATTGTACGATCATTGGTGAGATAAAATGTTTGAATTATGAAAAGTATATAAAATAAATATTAATTTAGATTAGGTCACCTCAATAGATAATATTTCATTTTCACTAGATCATTGTGATTATTAAATTTATATATTTTTTAGAATGTGATGTGCTTTGGAATTTTCAATTTTTATATTAGTTTGTTTCTTGGATATTTGTTGTGATTGTTTTCTTATTGATATAGATTTCTTATTCTTTCAGGTTGTCTCTATGTGATGAATTTTCTTCATTCATACAAAACCTAGGATTATAGAATGGTATATGAATTATTAAGAACTCATGGGATTGTGTGTCGAAATTATAAATGATTATATTAGATGAATCCTTGTAATGGGTTGGGATGAATGCTCTAAATACATGGGATGGAATATTGACATTTTCATGATCAACTCAAAATCAAATTTTCTTTTAATGGTATGAAATAATTAAAAAAATTATTATGGGGATAGTAAATTATTTTAAATTTTTTAAATTACTAAATGAAGATGGACCTTTATTATTGTAAAATTATATGGGATCTATCATTATAAATCATATTCATGGCATCGAGGTTGTCATAAAGAATGATAGTTATAGTTTCTGTATAATAATTGGTAGTTTACACTAGTTTTATTATGTGGGATATATTCATTATATTATATTATTTCTTATACTCCACCACCCAATTCGTCATGGAAATGAATTACCTATTTTCCATGTTCTTTTTTTGTATTTTCCTTAATATAATGAATTTAGAGAATATGGATAGTCAAATACTCTCTCTACCTGCTCTCTCTTTGATTTATAGCATAGTATCCATGATTATATGGGTTGTAATGGCATATGGTATAGGGTGTGTACTCATAAAAGATATTATAGATCTCATTTTTACTATAAATAAATATGTGAATTGTAGTGGATTAAGGTTAGAGGCTATAGATGTATCTTGGTAGTAGTGACTATGGTTAGTAGATGTGTACATGAATGGTTTTTTTATTTACATTTAGTGTATGATACATGAGAAATAATGAATTTTAGAATTACTATATGGTAGTGGGATGTGTTAATAATGTTGTGATGAGTTTTTTGTGTTTCATGATGAGATGATGATGTTAATATGATATGGTTACTTAGATAGTACGGTTGAACTATAAAGTGATGGGAGAAAAATATAGAGGTTATTAGGATGAGGTTGACTTGTGGTATTTGAAAGTGGATGAGGGAAACCTTTTATATATATATAATTTTATTATATAATTGCATATTTCTAAATTTTACTCTATAAGTGATATTTGTTGGTTTATCCATGAGCAGGATTAGATATAATTTTAAATTCTTATGTAACATGTTATTTACCTTATGTATTCACTAGTATTTTTTTTTATTTTTTCACATTTTCATTAGAGATTATGATGAGGGTACTAATAAGTATACTTTTATTCTAAATTATTTCTATATATAAACTTTATATCATCTCTTTCAAAGTTTTCCAGTGATTTAGTTGGGTGTTACTAGCTCTTGGTATTGTTTAAGAGATGTTAGAGTTTTTGGGGACTACCTAGGTGGTGTTCACAACATTTATATTTTATTATAACTTATATAAAGTTTCATTCAAGTATTATGATGGATTGTCTAATTTTTGTGATACAGTTTATTGGTTGGTCTTATTTTGTATCATATATTATATATTGAGGGTAATTACTGCAATTTTTTTTTCATTTTACACCCTCAATACCGATCGATAACTCATGACTTATTAGAGGAAAACATTGGGGGTTCATCCTTGTCTACATTGTTAGTCCAAGAGGGATACCAATGGGGGGGTCGTGATATTATAGGTACTAAAATTAATATCAATATTTATTTACTTCTTAAATAACCATTTATATCCTATGGGATTGACTCTAACTATATAATTTACAAGATTCAAACATTATTTAATTCATGGAATTTACTTCAAAATTTATGGCTTCATTCAATCTATCAGCTTCCCATTTATTTACAACATAAATTTAGGATTGGATTTATTCACTCTAAGAAAATTTTATTCCATTTTTCTTAATTACCAGAAAACCATATCATATTTGATCCCTAACATTCCTAATTTACCTATGAAATTTTTGGAAAAAAATTATTTAATTGGAGCTCATGGATTTTTTTACTCTACAGACCATTTTTCATTTAAAACATCTCAGAACATAGCTTCATTAAATAAATTTCCCCAACTATCTTATTTTTATATATGATCATTTTTGAGAAATATATCCCTTATAATCGATAATGACACTATATTTTTTATTTTCTAAGTAATTTCATTTCGTTACAATAAGATAATACAAGAAGTGGCACTTTGTTCTTCAAAATTAAAGTTCATTTCAGGGATTATACTTAAAAAAGCATAATACCATTATACATTAATAGTGATAATTCATGTTACATACAAAATTATCACTCATATGGGATTTAATTTTTTACCTTGGTTATAACATGGTTAAAGAATGTATTCCATTGTTTTAAATGTATATTAATAAAAGTAATAAAGAAGAATTGCATGAATCTATATCGATCTCAAAATATCTAATATGATATGGATTAAGGTGGGATATTATCATGTACTCATTGTGTTAATTAATGAAATAGTTCTACAAGATATTATATGCATTGATCTAAGTAGTTTTTATTCATCATTATACCATATCGATTATCTAATTAAATTTTATATTCCTTAAACTTCTTAAAGGAATCATATTTTTTGTTTCAATAAGTAAACTTATAAATATTTGATTATCAAATTAATAAAATTAATGAAGTATAGGAATTCACTCTATACATATAACTGGGTAAATTAATTATAGAAGCTCAGGGACTCATTTAACTTTATTGTTATAACAATCGTGCTTATTTTAAATTTAATGTGAACATAAAATACATCAAAGTGTTTTAAATTAAATGATTCTAAAAACTTTTCTTATTATAACATTTTTAAATTTTTATAGATTATATAACAATGTCAAAAAAGTTACTACAAGGTATTATATGGGTTGTGTGATTTGGTTTATCATTGATTTATTATATAGTATTTACTTATTTGAGTATTTATATATTATCCATAATTTCAAATATTCTATTTTATAAAATAAAAAATGAATATATTAACTAGAAAAAAATAATAATTTTTTGATAATGTTATGAATATGAAAAATGATATATAATACAAGAATCATTCCATAAAAAAAATTAGATGATGATCTCAAAGAGTTAATTTAGTGTGTCTAATTGAATAAACGACTAAAATATCCACCTAGTCATTATCAATCATAAAAAATATTCTTGTTTCCAATATTTATATACTAATATATGAGAAAAAATTTGTATTTAATATGAATTATATAATAGTGAATAAACGTAAAGTGGAATCTTCCCCTTTCTCCTTCTTTACTTTTATGAAATTGATTTTACAATGACTGTTGTAGACACATTCAAATATTATAGACTCTGTACCATTCCCCCCCCCCATAATATTTGTCCTCTTAAAATGAATTTTTTTGGTGCCTTTAGAATTGATTCATCCATATAGATCTTCGAGTTTTCATCCATATTGTTAAATATAAGAAATGAAGATATATATTTCATTATATTTATATCATCATTTTGAAATATAGTAAAAAATGTGAAATTGTATTATATATTATCCATTTTATGGGTATCAAAAATACTATATAAACTGTGTTATAATGATTAAATATTAATATTTATGGATATATTTTTATCCATATTGAATGTTAGATACTCCAACCATTCTGTGTAACAAGTCATCTCTAGTTCATAAAGACCGACCTGGATTCCTCCTAATTTGAATATGATGAACTTAATAATGATATAATTTTATTCTTGCTTCACATTCTCTTAGAGAGTTATTAAAGACTGGACAACATGTTATATACATCAATATTAACTTATTATGTATTCACATCAATGGATATAAATGAAAACATAAATAGTGGGGACTCCACATGTAGGTTTATTTGTAACCCATACAAGATTCAAGTGGTGGATCAATATATATATGGGACCCCAACACATAAATTATCATCTCTTGGAATATTATAATGTGTAATCAACTATACTACTCCTTAAAATTTTTACCGGTGAGGTACTTTTATTTTCCTAGAATTGATCATAAAAATAATGAACTTGTGGTGTTACATTCCATTTTATTTGGTTAAATAAATGAATCATGTTAGACTTTATATTTCCTACAGATTGACCATATTGATAGATTAAAAATTTTTGTATCCCACTATTTTTATAAAATCATAATAATTTACACACTTAGATTCTGAATATCCAATCGCATGGATTTTCTAAATTAAAAGGATCCACATGTCTATTCTTTTCGTATGTACTTTTCCCATACTACTACTCAATGTTATTTAAGTAATATTCACTCTTACCAACTAAATAACTCATGGTTTTTGGGTCTATAGAGTATAATCCTAGTAAATAATTTATAATCTTGGATCTTCTCAATATTTTCCTCTATATAATACCAATCATACAATAAATTTTTCTGTTGGTTCTAATTTTTTATGTAAACCTTTAATTTTTATTATAAACCCCCTATAAAAATAAGATTATAACAAAACTGATAGGAAAAAACCCTAATATATGGTTTCATTTTAAAGTAAATGATAGAATGTGTGTATTGAAATGATTTTATCATAGAGGGATTTTTAATTCGTTTGTGTAATAAATACAATTTTTATCTTGGAAAGATTGTTAATTATTCTATGGAAAACATATATAATTATTTAATAATATACATTAAAAATAACATATACATAATAGTATAGTATTATAAATTAATATTAGGAAAATATTTTAATCAATATGGTTACAAAAAAAAGTAATGTATCATTACTAAATAAAATTGGGGTAAATGATCAAAATAATTAATTTATTTGTTTGTTATTTAAGAGATGATAAACCAACTAATACACTAGGGGGAATAACTCATTGAATTGGGATCAACTCAATTTTCAATATACTTAATTGTCCTATTATTCTTAGTGTATGAATCTTATTTAGCTCAAATATTGAATCTCCACTATGTGGGAACTATATCATCTACAATATTATTAACATACATGTGAGGGGACCATAGTAAAAGGGTAACATGAAATAAAGATTCTATACATGGTCCCATTAAACATAAAAAAGTGTTGGATGAATCATTGAATATCATTATTTAATTTAATAAAAATAACAATAATATAAAAAGTGTAATAATGAAAAAAATAAAAAAAAACATAAAATATAAAAAAAATAAATTTTTTTTGCTAATGATCTTTCACAGTAAAAAAATATAAATTAACTACCAATATTATCTCTTCGGTCTAATTTAAAATTTAAACTTAAATAAATTAACTGTAAATATTAATTTATTTTAGTTATGGTTCTTATGACTCCATTTTTTATCAACCATTTCCATTAATTAATATATATGTCTTGGTAGTGACCAAGATTACTTATTATGAGAGACATAACTTATTTTTGATGCTCAAGGTGCCAGGTTCCCTAAAGGGGTAAAATAGTAAATTTATCCTATATATGAACATTTTAAAAAATGGATGGCATTAATTAAATTAGAATATAGTTTTTGTTATTTGATTTATTTTTACTGGGATTCTGAGCTGGTTGGATACTAAGAGAATTTTACATTTGATAAATACATAAATATTTATATCATGACAGTGAACATTAATTTTGGACTGTAAGAGTATATCATTGGAAAAAGAGGGTGTGTATTATAGATTAAAAAATTAAATAAACATGAAAACCAGAAACCTCATTATCATGTTTACCATACTCAGTGAACATTCGATGATCAGATAAATATGTATCAGACTCAAATTCAGTAAAATAAATTAGAAACTTAATAAAATTAGTATAACTAACATTCAATATAAATTTCAATATAGAAAATATAATTTGTAGAAACAAGTAAAATAAATATTAAAATAAATGTAAGAATTGCATGAAAAATATTTAAATATATATATATATATTATTTCACCTTAAGAGTTGAGGAAGTTATAAATATTGATATAAGATATCCATGATTTTCAACCTAACCATATAGTCTATATTTCCTCCCCTTGAAATCCATTAATTCAAATATCAAAATCAAATCTATCTTCCAACACCCAGAAATCCCTCATTATGATGATTAGAATCAGTATTGTCTTCCAATGCCCTAGAATCCCTTGATCATCTTAATTAGAGTCAATAGTATTTCTATCCCTGAAAGCTCTCGATCATAACCTCAAATGGAACTAGTTAAAACAAAATAAAAACTAGTAAAATAAATTTATAATACTCACAATATATTCCTCAGAAAAAAACTCTCCAAAATATTGAAAATCATATGTACAAGATTTTTAGGAAGGTCAATCTTTAGACTTGTTGAGTTGTAAATGTACAAACTCCTAGCTCATCAGATTCACCCCTATTTATAGGAATCTTTCCAAACGTCATATTTTTGTGATTCTTGGAGTTGGTTTCAACAACCTTAGATGTTCTTAACATGTCACATAATTAAATTATATCCTCATCTGATGTCATTTGGGAGCACCATTATAGTATTGTAACAAATGTGCTTCTTTTGAAAGAAAAAATTCTAATAATCTAATTATAAAAATAGTTATTATGATGGAATAAATTTTTAGTCTTATAGATGAACCTCTATCACACCGATAGATTAACTATTTTTACACTAATAAACTAAATATAATAACACCAATAGACTAATATTACTCACACTGATAGACTAAGTATCCATCACACTGATTAACTAAATATCATCACACTGATATAATCATATTATTCACACCAACAGACAAAATTTATGTCACACCCATAAACTAAATATCATCACACTAATTGACTAATATTAGTCACACTGAGAGGATCAATACCCATCACACTGATAAAATAAATATAATTATACTATTGTACCAGATTTGGTCATATCGATAAAGTGAATATTTTCAATCCAATTGAAAAAAATATTATCAATCTTATAGATTATATATTATTATACTAGTATACAATATACCATTAATCCAATGTACTCGACATTAGTCAGTCCCATGGATCAAAATTAAGTATTTAAAGTTTATATTTTTTTAGTTAAGAACATTTTATGCATTTGGTAATAAAAGTAATTCTCTAGCATAACATTCTAAAAGAAATGGGAAATAGAATGTTAGTAAAATAAGGTTTTAAGAATATTTTTTTGATTTTTAAAATAATGTAATGGAAATGAAGAAACTAAATACTTTTGAGTCAACAATCACTACGGAAAAATCACGATTTCGCGGCGGTTTAAACCGCCGCGAAATAGATTCGCAGCGGTTTTGAAAAACCGCCGCGAAATCGTGTGTTAGGAAACTATTCGTGGCGGTTTTTAAAACCATCACAGAATGTTTTGCGGCGGTTTAAACCGCCTCTAAATGATTTAGCGGTGGTTTTTTAATTTTTTTTAAAAATTTTATTATTATTTATTTATTTGTTTGTTTATTTTTTATTTATTTAGTTATTTTATTTATTTGTTTATTTGTTTATTTGTTTATTTTATTTATTTTATTTATTTATTTATTTGTTTTATTATTTATTTATTTTTTTATTTATTTATTTCGTATTTATTTATTTATTTCGTATTTATTTTTCTTATTTTATTTTTCTTATTTTATTTTTCTTATTTTATTTTTCTTATTTTACTTTTCTTATTTTATTTTTCTTATTTATTTTGTTTTTCTTATTTATTTTATTTATTTTATTTATTTCGTATTACTTTATTTATCCATGCATGCACATGCCCATGCCATATAAAGAAATACTGTGTTTGGTGAGATTTGAACATCTAACCTCTTGCATATTTTCAAAAGACTTTACCACTCCAGCAGACTCGTCATGCGGTTAATAAACAGAATTTAATATACTTATATATATTAATTGAAAAAACAAATAAAACCTAAATAATATATATAAACTCAATAATAATAAATAATAAATAATAAATAATAATTAACAAATAATAAATAAATATAAATAATAAATAAATATAAATAATAAATAATAAATAATAAATACTAAATAATAAATACTAAATACTAAATAAAAATAATAATAAATAATAAATAAATATAAATAATATATAATAAATAATAAATAAATATAAATAAATAATAAATATAAATAATAAATAATAAATAATAAATAATAAATAATAAATAATAAATAATAAATAATAAATAATAAATAATAAATAATACATAATAGATAATAAATAATAAATAATAAATAATAAATAATAAATAAATATAAATAATAAATAATAAATAATAAATAATAAATAATAAATAATAAACAAAAAATAAATATAAAAATAAATATTAAATATTAAATATTAAATAATAAATAGTAAATAATAAATAATAAATAATAAATAAATATAAATAATAAATTATAAATAAATAATAAATATAAATAATTAATAATTAATAAATATAAATAATAAATAATAAATAATAAATAATAAATAATAAATGATAAGTAATAAATAATAAATAATAAATAAATAATAAATAATAATAAATAAATAAAAAATAAATAATATAAATAAATAAAAATAATAAATAAATATAAATAAATAATAATAAATAATTAATACTAAATAATAAATAATAAATAATAAATAATAAATAATAAATAAATATAAATAATAAATAATAAATAAATAATAAATAATAAATAATAAATAATAAATAAATATAAATATTAAATAATAAGTAAATATAAATAATAAATAATAAATAAATATAAATAATAAATAATAAATAAATATAAATAATAAATAATATGTAAATATAAATAATAAGTAATAAATAATAAATAATAAATTAATATACATAATAAATAAATATAAATAATAAATAGTCAATAATAAATAATAAATAATAAATAATAAATAATAACTAATTAATAATAAATAATAAATAATAAAAAAAATAAAAAAAATTAAAAATAAATTAAAAATAAAAAATAATAAATAAAAAATAATAAATAAATGTAAATAATAAGTAATAAATAATAAATATTAAATAATAAATAAATATAAATAATAAATAAATAATAAATAATAAATATAAACAATTAATAAATATAAATAATTAATAATTAATAAATAAAAAGAATAAATATAATATAATAAATAATAACTAATAAGTAATAAATAATAAATAATAAATAAATATAAATAATAAATATTAATAAAATATAAATAATAAATAAATATAAATAATAAATAATAAAAAATAAATAAAAAATAAAAAATAAATAATAAAAATAAATAATAAAAATAAATAATAAATAATAAATAAAAAATAAAAAATAATAAATAAATGTAAATAATAAGTAATAAATAATAAATATTAAATAATAAATAAATATAAATAATAAATAAATAATAAATAATAAATATAAACAGTTAATAAATATAAATAATTAATAATTAATAAATAAAAAGAATAAATAATATATAATAAATAATAACTAATAAGTAATAAATAATAAATAATAAATAAATATAAATAATAAATAATAATAAAATATAAATAATAAATAAATATAAATAATAAATAATAAAAAATAAATAAAAAATAAAAAATAAATAATAAAAATAAATAATAAAAATAAATAATAAATAATAAATAATAAATAATAAATAATAAATAATAAATAATAAATAATAAATAATAAATAATAAATAATAAATAATAAATAAATATAAATAATAAATAATAAATAAATATAAATATAAATAAAAAATAAATATAAAAAATAAATAATAAAAAATAAATAATAAATAATAAATAATAAAAAATAAATAATAAATAATAAATAATAAATAATAAATAATAAATAATAAATAATAAATAAATATAAATAATAAATAATAAATAATAAATAAATATAAATAATAAATAATAAATAATAAATATATATAAATAATAAATAATAAATAAATATAAATAATAAATAATATGTAAATATAAATAATAAATAATAAATAATAACTAATAAATAAATATAAATAATAAATAAATATAAATAGTAAATAATAAATAATAAATAATAAATAATACATAATACATAATAAAAAATAAATAATAAATAATAAATAAAAAATAAAAAATATGAATAATAATTAATAAATAATAAATAAACAATAATAAATAATAAATAAATAATAAATATAAATATTTAATATTTAATATTAAATATTAACTAATATTTAGTTAATAATAAATAATAAATAAAAAATAAATAATAAAAAATAAATATAACTAATAAATAAATAATAAATAATAAATAATAAATAAATATAAATAATTAATAAATATAAATAATTAATAATTAATAAATAATAAATACTAAATAATAAATAATAAATAATAAATAATAAATAATAAATAATAAGTAATAAATAATAAATAATAATTAAATATGAATAATAAATAATAAATAAATATAAATAATAAAAAAATATAAATAATAAAAAAATATAAATAATAAATAATAACTAATAAATAATAAATAATAAATAATAAATAAAAAATAAAAAATAAAAATAAATAATAAATAATAAATAATAAATAATAAATAATAAATAATAAATAAATATAAATAATAAATAATAAATAAATATAAATAATAAATAATAAATAATAAATAATAAACAATAAATAACAAATCATAAATCATAAATCATAAATCATAAATCATAAATAATAAATAATAACTAATAACTAATAAATAATAAATAATAAAGAATAAATAAATATAAATAATAAATAATAAATAATTATAAATAATAAATAATAAGTAAATATAAATAATAAATAATAAATAAATATAAATAATAAATAGTAAATAATAACTAAATATAAATATTAAATAATAAATAATAATTAAATATAAATAATAAATAATAAATAATTATAAATAATTAATAATAAGTAAATATAAATAATAAATAATAAATAATAAATAAAAAGTAAATATAAATAATAAATAAATATAAACCATAAATAGTAAATAATAAATAATAAATAATAAATATTAAATAATAAATAATAAATAATAAATAATAAATAATAAATAATAAATAATAAATAATAAATAGTAAATAATAAATTATAAATAATAAATAAATATAAATAATTAATAATTAATAATTAATAAACATAAATAATAAATTATAATTAATAAATAAATATAAATAATAAATAATAAATAAATATATAATTAATAAATAATAAGTAAATAATAGATAATAAATAATAAATAAATATAAATAATAAATAAATATAAATAATAAATGAATATAAATAATAAATAATTACTAAATATAAATAATTAATATATATAAATAATAAATAATAAGTAATAAGTAATAAATAATAAATAATAAATATAAATAATAAATAATAAATAAATATAAATAATAAATAATAAATAATAAATAAATATAAATAATAAATATTAATAAATAATAAGTAATAAGTAATAAGTAATAAATATAAATAATAAATAATAAATAAATATAAATAATAAATAATAAATAATAAGTAAATATAAATAATAAATAAATAATAAATAATAAAGGTAACACATGAAAAAGTATGAAAAGACGTTGTAAGGGATGAAAAATCATGAAAACGCATGAAAACGAATGGAGAAGCATATGAAGGATGAGGCATTCGAAAGAATGAGAACGCATGAGAATGCATGAAAACTCATAACAACTCTGGAAAACCCCTTAATAATTCAACATAATCATCATAATAACCCACAAAAAACCATTGATAAAGATAACAAGTCATGGAAACCCAAATAAACAGTAATAAATGGAGCAATCGTTAAAACCCGTCAAAACGGCCATAAAGAGACAAAAACATTGGACTCACATTAACGGAGATAACATATGATCCGAGAGTCCGTTTTAGATCCACGACCTTTCAAATCAAAGATCCTAAAACGATCTTCGACCTAATAGGTTAAAGAGTCTGAATGGACAGGTGGATCGGAAGTTATGACCGTTTAAAAAAAAGCTGACGGTGAACAGGTGCTAGAAACGAGGCATCGAAAAACATAACAAACCTGGTACCCACTAAAAAGGCCATAACATATGATCCAGGAGTTCATGTGGGCTCCACGACCAGTTAAACTGAAGTTCGTGGAACGAGCTATGATCTGGAAGGTGGAGGTGTCCGAACTGACATGCAGATCGAAAGTTAGGTCCGTTTCAAGACATGTTCGACGGGACACCGGTGACGGAAACGGGGTTTCTGAGGCCTTCATAGGGGTTTTGGGGTTGAAAAACACAACATAAGAATTCTTGTGTTGATTTGGTGAATTTCTCTCTTCGCTGGCTTCGATTTGATATGTGGTTGAGCCCAAATTGACACCCGGAACAAAAGTTATGGCTGTTTGAAGTTGGAGAACTTTTTCAACATTCTTATAACTCTAATAGCTTCTGCACCTTAGACCGTCTCATGGTTTTGATTATATGTGCCTCTAGATCTCTTCATGAGCTTCGATTTTACTGGGCCTGGCGCTCCAACAGACGCTCGGATCAAAATTTATGGTCGTTTTAGTGATTTCGGGGTTTCTCGTGTTTTTTTATTTTTTTCCTTTCTTAACTTCCTTAAGTTGTTTATTATGGTCATTCAAAACTCCTTCCACTTGTATCATCAATTTGAAAAAATTAATTAAATCTCCTACTCTATTTCTATAATTTTGTTTAGAAACATTTTGTCTCATCTTCATTTTAAATAAATGTCTTTATCAACAATATAACAGAATCTAATTTCTCATCCAGACTATTCTGAATATTCTTTCACAGGGATTAAAAATGTTAATTATAACTCATTGAATCTGTTATCGATTTAAATATTTTAGAAATATTGTCAGTTCTCCTTTTCTGGTATTTTGAGCATATTTTTTAACATTCTATTAAACTAACTTCTTAACTAATTTTTAGTGATGAGGTTAAACTTCCACTTATTGATAATTTTTACTTTTTCGATTGTAATGTGAAAAGTTCATGTTTCAAGAATTTCTAATTCTATTTGATTAGATGGACCCAAAAGTGTCCGATCCACAATAGGATGTGTTCTAGAACATGGATGTCCTTTATTTTTCTGAGCCTTTTGTGCCATCAACTTCTTAAAGTCAACTTCGAAAATTATTTTTTGTTTATTTTGATTATTTGGAGGAGATGAATATTCATTATTTTTCTATTTTATCAGTTTTTTATATTTATACACTTCATCATCAGACACTTCCTTGTCTAATTTATGTTCAAACACCTTCTATTTTTGGATTGATGACTAACTTTTTCTTAGATAGGTTTTCTTATCTAAAATATGTATCCTTTTTTTGAACTTCCACATCTACAAACTTCATCATCATAACATCCATAAAATTTACCAACATTTTATTGATAAAACATGGAAACATAAGAATTATTTACTTTATGGATGTTTTCATTATACCTTATATTAATATAAACACAAACTTGACTAGGATGATTATCCTTATATCATTGATAAAATCCAATAAAAATATGTAAATAAATTTTAGTTCATCCTTGTATCCTTTTCTAGAAATTTGAAAACATTGCATCTATAAAGTAACAACTCTTGTATATAAAGTCAAATGTTATAATTTTATTAATTTCTCATAATGAGAGAAAAAAATTAGATATAGCTTTGTCTTTTTCAAAGGATCTATGATTCTCATGAATCTTATGAGAAGGAATGGAGGCCTATCCTTTCTAGGAAATTTTCATCAAGTCATATACTTGCAGAATAAAAAAATTTCAACTCCCAAAAAATATATTGAAAACAATTACTTAAAAATATTCTTGCATAGGTAATTCCACAAAGGAATATAATTATTTAACAATTTTTGGATATTGTATATGAAAATCATCTTTATCAACAAAAAAAAACATCTATGAAACATTATAACTTGTTTCAAAAATTAATTATAAATATTATAAAATTATTTTTGGATTAATCATTCATTTTCAACATCTTGTTTAGAGAAATATTCATATTATTATGTCATATTGATATTAATTCCAACTATGGAAATTAATCATTCTAATACCAATCATTATGCACTAAGTACAAAAAGATGTTCCATGAGTTGATTAAAAAACCTGAAAACTGATGTGGGAAACAATAGCCCATTGTTATATTTATATGCTCAGGGAGAGGCCCTTTGAATTCCAAATATTTTATGGTTCGAGATAAAAACTATATCTAATCTGATGGTTGACATTAAACATTGAATTATTATTTAATATTTTTTTTAACTCTTGATGTTTTTTTATGAAATCAATATTATCTGACTCACCAATTTCTTGCTTAATAAAAAATTAATATTTTTTAAAAGTTGAATTTTTATAATAAAAACTATAATCGAAAAAAATGAAAAATAGAATTAAATGATAATGAGAAAACTAAAATGATTCTGAAAAATAACTAATTGAGTAAAATTATAACTTTCAGTATGAAGGTTTTTTGTATTAAGTTCTTCTTGTTTTTTTAAGAATGAATTAGAATATATTTTGAATAAAAATTTAATCCCATAAATTTTAGTAATAATTTCTTAGTTTGAAAATAGTAATTAAAAAATTATATTCCAAATAATTTTAGTAAAAAAATTGAATTGTAAAAAATTTATTAAAACATTTTGATTCTGAAGCACTGTAAAATATAAAAATTTATGTTTTTTTACAAACAACAACATATATACACCCCCTTTGAGATGTAGTTCATTAATATAATGATTTTTGTAAATACAAATTAGATATGAATGGTCACTTGTTATTTACCATTATTAAATTTAGTTTTATATGTTCAAATCTATCAGAACTAAGGTGTTTATTAAAAATACCTAGAATTTTTTCTTTCATTCTAATGAATTATAACATTATATCTCCATTTTTTTGTTAGATCCTGATAGAAAAAGTTTCTTATATCTATGTCCTTTTCTCATGAGTGATGTATAGGGTTTTTACTTAAATCAATGGAACTGGTGTTATCACAAAATATTTTTGTTTTACTAAAGCTCATTCCATAGTCTTTGAGTGTGTGTTGCATCAACAAAATATGGTCACTACAAGTTCCAGCTACCATATATTCTGTTTTAGTGGTGTAAATTCGTATTGTCTATTGTTTATTACACTACCGGTACAAAAACTCTATATATATGATAGGAAAAGTTACTAAAATACTTTTTCTACCCATTTTACTTCCACCAAATTCAGCATCCTAAAAAATTTTTAATTAAAAATCATTTATGGAATAAAAAATAAACCTAAATCCACAGTTCCCTTATTGTAATGAAAAATTCATTTTACAAATTTAATTGATGTTATAATAGGAGTAATAATAGTTTTAATATTTTCATATCAAAATTTCTTAAGAATATGTTTTATATAATTATGTTGAGATATACAAGTTCGTTCTATATTTTTATAAATTTAAAAACCTGAAAGATAATATTGTTCTCCAATAATTCTCATTTCTAACTCATACTTCATAAGATTCACAAAGAAATTGGTTAAATATTTTTGAGTAGAAACAAATATAATTTCATTGATATAAATTTTATGATTATGTTTTGAGAAAATTATTTTATAAAATAAGTTTGATTTGTAGTATATAGACCCCCATTTTTTATTCAATAATATTACCTCTTTTTTTAGAATACTTAAACAATTACACAAATAGACACCCAATGACTATATTAGTTTAGTTACTTTGGACACATCCAAAAATAAACTCTAGTACATAGGTGATCTATATTATCTCCCACTAGGAACTTCTTGAACAACACCCTTCTTAGACAAATCATACATTATACATATTTTCATAACCTATGGGAAAGGAAACATAAAAAAAGGGTGATCTCAGATGCTCAATAATGGAAATAATAACAGATATGTAAGCATAAACATGAGCATAAGGTTGTTAGAATGTGATCATAACATTAAAGATCATAAACTACTTATAAAATATCATAATCATGAATCTTAAAATAAATATTTGATGTTCATAAGAGATGAACCATAAGGGAATCAGAAGCATAAGCCACGATAGAACAACATAGTAATAAGAAATGTAATTTTGGTATACACATCAGATTATAACATTTTGAACATGTATAAGTTGAAATAGGTTCACTCATTAAGTTAAGGATATAAAATAATTCCCTCACATAAACTTATAGACATTTAACCACATATATGTGTAACATTGTGAACATTCAATCAGGCACATGTAGAAAATTGTGGACATGAAACCAGGTCCATTCATAAGATTGTGAATATGTAATTAGGTACACTCATAAAATTGTGAAAATGTAATAATGTTAACTCATAATATTGTGAACATGGAATCAGGTTCATGAATAAACTTTTGGACATGAAACAAGGCCCATGAATAAAATTTTTAACATGTATTCAGGTTCGCACATAACATTGTGAACATGTAATTAGTTTCGTGCATAACTTTTTAAACATGTAATTATGTTCATGCATAACATATATACTCATGATTCATCCATCATTACCCAGTACATGGAGGAAGATATAGGTCTACCCATCACAAAATAAAATCATACATATGTATTCCACATGATAATAAAGATTTTATCATATCATGAAACATAAAAAGATATATGTGTCATAAATATGTAATTTTATCTTAACCAATGAAAATATTAAAGCGTAATAATCATTTCATCAAATCATAACCAGTGAGAATAAGCGGGTTTCATAATAATATACCACGTGAAAGAGAAACATGTTTAATAAAAATCATTCCACAAAAACATAAACCATTTATAGAAATCATTTTACTAAAACATTTGGATCATTTTCCCATAAATTCATGAGTAACATCAATGGATGTTATTTTATATGGAACATAATTTGGAAGTATACTTTAAAACATTTCTTGAGGAAAATATCCTTTATTCTTAAAAAAATATTATTTAAAACATAATGACTTTTTAAATCCTTTTTCTTTGAAAAAAATAACTGAATATTGAAAACCATTTGAAAACCTTGTACCTTGAATTTTTTTTAAAATAATAATTAAAACCTGTTTGGAAGCCTTTTTCATTTAAAATAATTTAAAAACTTATAAGGAATGCTTCATAAAAATTTTAAAATATTATTATATGAAAATACATTAAAAATTTATAATGAATGACTGAAAACATTTTTATTTTTTTATAAAAACATATAAAATATTCCTGAAAAAATTTAAAACACTTTTTAAACATAAATAAATTTTTAAAACCTTTTTAGAAAACATGGTTTTGAAATAACACATATTTTTAACTGAATAGGGTGATAAAGATTGATTTTTTAAAAACACATTCAAAATTATCTTATGTACAAACTAGCGTGAAATGGACACATATACACGAAGATATAAAGTATAAACATAATATAATAAAATTCAGGATATTTATTGAGATATATATCCTAATTTTTCATCAATGTAATCATAATCATAAACAATCTTGATAAACGATGAGATTGTTACCATAAACCACTACCACTTTGGAAACATTGGATCATAATAATATGGAAATAATAAAATAAAATGAAGATTAAAAGATCTCTAAAACAATTATATTCATGTTTTAACATTTAAAATGGTATTATATATAGCTCATATATAAATATTTGTGTATGACATGGCATGTGTCTCAAATAAGGAAAACCGAGACAAAATTACGTCACTAATTTTGTAACTTTTGAACCATAAACTCATGAAAGAAAGATAATAAAGGGTTTGTTTAAATACCAATAAATATATTTATAATAATAATATAATATATTACTGGAAATTATATAAACCACACAGAATAAATAAGTGGTGAATAAGGCATAAATCTCATAGAAATATATGTGGGACGACAAATCCCTTAAATTAAGTCTTGACTTTTTTATACACATTCCTACCGTAGATATAATAAACATAAGATAATTAAAAACCATAAATAGAACTATATTACTATATATAATTCATATATTATTCACTTATTACTTCATATTACCCATTTATTTTCAATTCAATGTTAATGTAATGTTTCGGGAATAACCACTTTGTTTTTCATACGTGTTTTGACTTTTTATTCTTGATCCTCTTTCTTAGATCATTACTTTATTATTTAGAAAATGTAAAACAAGGTTTATATATAATATATATTAATTTTATAAATATTTATAATAATATATAAATGATATAAATATTAAATGGAATACACCATTCATGGAGATGTTAGGTCGTACGTATATATGAATGATGTCTCCATTTAATAATCATTTCGAAAGAAATAAACTAAATGAAATATATGTATATATATAGTATAATTATATTATAATTATTATTTCATATATATAATATAATTTTAATTAACCCATCTTTAATACATTCCATATAAGGTGTGAACAAATCACATCGCTTTGAGGAGGCTGTAGTCTACACGTCAACAAATGAAGTTATCATATTTATAAGAAATAAAAACCGTGAAGGTTTTCTTATATAATAATACTAGTATGATAAATAAAACATAAATTTAATATATATCATATAAAAAATAGTTTCTCTCAAAATTACATACCATGAGGGGTGGTAATGGAAAAACAAAGAACATCTTTCTGTAAGGCAGTAGTCCACCGTACCCAAGAACGGTATGTTCGTTACCCATTAGATGATATTGTGTGTAAGTGAAGGTAAAAATATTATAATAAAAAACATTATATTTAGGATATTTATTTTATTATTTAATAATTTAATAATAATAGTTTATATATGGATAAAGAAAATAAAACAAAAGATCTTATTAAAGGATGTTACCTCTTTTTAGGGTTACTCCATTTAGTTTGCACTAAAGATCTTCCCTCGTTATCTTCCTACAAAAAATGAGGAATATAAGATTAATTTATGATTTTTAGGAGATCATTGTAACAAATTTTGGTTGAGAAAAATGCCTTTAGAGGTTTGAATAAGAGGTAGGGGTGAGTATGTTTTTGTAGTGGAGGAGGGGTGACATTCTTTTAAATTTTATAGAATGGAATACCACCAACATTTTTCCATTTAAATTAGATCCAATAATGAAAATATTAATATATAAAGGAGTATAGGTTATAAATATGGTCATAAAATGACTTTTTAACAAGTTTCAAGTTCATTTTGGAACTTAAGTTTCAGGTTTAACCCCCTTTTGGTCTATTTTTTCTCTTAATTACTATATTACTTTTCGTAAAAAATTAAGTTGACCATATTATTCATTAAAATTTATGACGATTAAAAATAGTTAATCCATTTTTTCATATTCAAATCCTATAAGTTTCGTAAATTAATTTAAATTTAGTCACGTGGATTGGACGGCAAAGAGGATTTTTAATGTAAAATTGTTCAATGGTTTGCTAAGTTTATATATCCAATTTCAAAGTGAAATTAGTTACAATGACTAAAATTGGATTATTTTACGCCTTATTTTTCTAATTGAACTATAAAAACCATATAAAACATAATTTTACATTATAGATAAAATATATGAAAAATCAGTATTAAATTAATATTCATTATTTTTCACTATTTATCAAAAAATTAAATTTTACAGAAAGATATCTAAAATTCACCAAAACCTCATTTTGATATTAAAATTTAAAAAATTAAGATCATTTTGAAATATGAAATTTTTTAATGTGCCAAAGTTTTTATTTAAAATGTGTTCTCCATTAAAAGGCATTAAAATCACATTTTAAGGAAATACATTTTTAATTCACCAAATTAGATTTATTATTATCTTATTCTAATAAAATATATTGTATTAGTATAAAAAATATTTATTGAACATTTAATATATATATATATATATATATATATATATATATTATCCAATTAATAAATAAAAAATTGTTGGTTTAATTAAATGAGATAAAATTTTGACTGAATATAGATATCAGTTTTCTTTGAAATGTAATTTCTTAATTTTAAAATATTTCATACAATAACCCCTACTGATTGATAATAAAATTATTAATTATATATATATATATGTAGATAATATTATTAATTTTTAGTAAATATTATTCGTAACTTCAATTCCAAGGGCTAAGTGGTAGCATAAATAATTTTTTAATAACAATATTAATAATTTATTATAATTCTATAAAACTAGGCCATGTGTGTGATAGAAGATATTTAAGGGAATAATTATCATGTGAATTAGAAGATAGTCATACTCTTTCTTGTATCGATAGATTATCTAAGTGGTGCGTGTAGTGAACAATTGACATTGTGTTGCGTATAACGCAAGCCAAACTTATTAATTTAATTTAGAAAACTATATTAAATGTATTGGGAAATGGAAAATTCCAAAAAGAATAAAATAATTTGATAAAAAAAATTCCCTTGAACATATATTCTAAGGAATTCACATTTCCCATCCATTTGAAAAAGTTCAAAATTAATAAATGTTCCATATTCTAACAGTATTCGAATAACTTCAAGTGTTTCTACCTGAGTATAAGTTTCTTCCTAATATATACCCTCTTCTTAGTTATATGCATTAGTAGCAAGTATTTAGTTATTTATAACTACTATTTAAATTTCATCATATTTATTTTGGGAAAACCCACATTTTACTCCAACAATAGAAGAATATTTAAGTTGTTCAAGCAAAGACAAAACTTGATTCCTCACAAATTCATTAAGTTCAAATTTCATTTCTTTTATACAATTTTCATCACCTAAATCCTTATTAATAATGTTAGGTTCTAATTATGATAAAAAGGCAAAATATAAAATATAATTTATGAAAGAAATTATAGTTATAACTAGTTGATAAACATCACCAGTGACATTACCACTATGGATATTCCTATGCAACAACTGATTTTTTGAGTTTTCAAAAAAAAATTATTCAATAACAGGATGAAATTATTATTGAGGTAAGACTTGAAAAATATATTTTTTTCTCTCTCGAAAATAACTTTCCAAAATAGGATAAAAATTAGTTTTTGAAATAACAACTAAATATGCAGATTGATGTTGTTAGAAAACAAAATGATTGGTTTAATAAAATTTAACATGTACTGTTTCTTCAAACATACATGTATTTTTATAAAAACACTATATGCCATAATAATTTTCAAATAACCTAAAAAATATTTATTCATCAGAATTTAAATCAAATTTATGTATGTTATTTGTAGTATTCAAAATGAATACTTTGCATCCAAAACATTTAAGTAAAAATGTTTTGGTGTCAATCTGGTTGAAAACTCATAATGAGTATTATTAATAAAATGTCTTATTAAAACTGAATTTATATTATACCATGTAGTGCCAAGTACTTCAACAAACAAATAGCATCAGATTTTTCACTAAGCACGGATTTAGTAATCTCTTAAAATTCTATTTCCCCTTTCAAAAACATGATTTTACTATAGGTTTTTAGCTTTTGAAAAGTTTTGGTCAATATGTTTTTTACTAATAAATTTTTAGAAATTAGAATTAAAATATTCTCCATCATGATCTATATGAATTGTTATCATGGATTGGTTTTTCTCATTTTAAAGTAGGATATAATAGTTTTAAAACAACAAAAGGATTTCGACTTTTTAGAAAGAAAATAGAACAAAGTATATCTTGTGTAATAATCAACTAAAACATATACATAGTATTTCCCACTGATAATTCTATTTTTTGAAGTACCAAAAAAGTCCTTGTGAAAAACTATAAAGTATTAGAGGTTGAAACATAACTAATAGATTAAAAACATGACTTGTGTTTATTTCCAAAATTGACAAGAATCGAAGACTTTTCAAGTATCAAACCTATGTTTTAGTAGATCCAAAACTAGTCCTTTCATATAAAACATTGATAAAGTTATAATTTTACAGTGTCCTAATATTATATTTCATAACCATGATTAACCTTACATTACCCTAATATAACGTATATTTTGGCTCCTAAGTTCATATATGTTTAGTGTGTAAACATTCTCATGCCAATTGGTAGAAATAATAATTTCATCTTTAGAACCATGTACAATACGTTTTTCATTCCTAAAGTTCACAAGATATCCCTAATTACAAAATTCGATTAGGATAATAAGTTTAGGCTTATGTCCCATGAAAAATAAAACATATGAAGTTAAGGCTTTTCTAAGAAGAATAATATTACATTTTCTAAAAATCTATTATAGAGAATTTTTACCAAAGTTTACATTACAACCTTTCAATTTTATAATAATGATGAAAAAACATTGTTCTAGTCATATTCCCTGTTTTTCTGTCCTTTTTCATATTTATAAAGAAATTTATATTCATTTTCAGTCAGATATTTTGAGGAAGATATTAATAAAAAAAATTAATGAAATTCATTCCACTCCATTGCTTCAATATCTTTCTTGGGCATTATATTCTAAATCAACATCAACCATTGATCATCTTCTTGCTCCATACTATAAAAATCCAGCATGACCTCCTCTAACTCATATAATTGAAGGATAGAGATGATATTTTCAATGGTTTTGATCCATTATTTTGTGTTTAAGGCATCATAATATCCAATGAATATTGAAGGAGTTTTCACATATTGGTTTCAATTGAAAAATTATATTTCTTAGGGGGATGTGGATTCCATTGGATTCATGTTTCTATTTAAAAACATAGTTAACTAAGAAATTATTTTAAAGAAGTTTCAAACTCCAGATTATATTGGGTAGGGAACCTCATATGTATAGTCATTAAATTCCTCATCACATTTGTTGTTGACTCTATTCCTCCTATTCTAATCCATTGAATTAAATGAGAGGAAAGTTGTTAATGAGAAATTTTAAAATATTTAAAAAATAAATATAAAACCATGAACATTAATGGTATAATCAATCAATGGAATATATACCTTATCCCATAAATTTCTACTTTTCAATCTAAGTTATCTATGATATATTTCTTAACATAAAATCTTATGGAAATTTTTGTTACCTTTATAATGGTCTATAAAGTGATTATAAATTTAGAAAATCATATCCCCCAAGAATTTCAAACTAGGTGTATATAAATTACCATTTTCCATGAACCATGTAATGATCAATTCAAGTCCCAATGTACCCTTTTAGGGGTTACAACCCCAAGGTAAAACTATGCAAGATCCACATCCAATAGTAGTAACCCAACATGTATTTTCATTCACGGAAACCAATTACACTATAAATTACCAATATTTAGGGATGTTTTACTGTGTGTGGAATTATTAACAAGGATTTATATAAGGTTTTATAATCTTAATTCCCAATGTAATAAGACTTTCCTCGGATACCAATGATTAAATCCCATATTTCAATACACTTTACATCATGATTTGTTATATAAAGATATGATTAATAAAAACACATAAGATAATTATTACTAGTGTATTTGGTTAATTAGGTACATAGAATACAAATTACAATATAAATACAATTAAATAAACTAAAAATCCCTAACATTCCCTTAAATTCCCTTGATCTTTTAAAACTGCACATGATAACACGGGCACATACATATGAATGAGTTGAGCAATGAAGCCCTGTATGGAAATAATAAATGCATAATAGGATGAATGTAATAAATGTGACTCAATATGTATATCAATGTAACATAAGACAATTGTGAATCATATACATGAACATTGAATCATGTTATAATTTGTTATTATAAAGGCAATATGAGAATGTAGAAACAAAAAAAATGTGACATCATAAATACAAGTCAAGTAAAACCATATGACAATCATAAAATTGTGTTCTTATGCCAAATTCCCATGAACCATAAAAGGTATATCATTATATAACAACATTACCCAATTCATTGGAGGGCTATAAAATTATGGGCCCACTCGTCAGATACATATCAAGTAAATGCATAACTATACCATATAGATCATAAAACACGAAGATATATTTTTTCACTTATAATCCCATGAAAAAATATTTTGGGATGCATACATGGAATTATACTATAAATGGATGATATGTAGGTTTATTTAAACACCTTTGAGTGAAAATGGGTATGACTATTCACTATATAAATGTTTGTCATGGAAATTTAAAGGATAATTTTAGAAACATAATAGGGGTATATAATCACTAATGGAAGGGTTTAATAATATTGAAAATTGTATATCATCACTTATAAAACATAAATATAGTAATATGGAAGTTTAAAAAGATATCCCAATATGATAAATTATAAATCTAATGAATAATATAAAGAAGGTCCTTGAATAAAGTGGAGAATGGTAGAATCCATTGCCTTATGAAACACCATCTAAAATCGAGTAACTTCTTATTATCACAGGAAATCTTTTTGATGGATCAAGAGAATAAAGGTAAGAGTAAATTAATTATCAAATTGTTATGAGTGAATGTTTGGGGGATTTTGGTTGAGTTTTATTAGAAAAAGATAGTGTAATTTTTTTTATTAATTTCTAATATTAGGTTTTGGACTCTATATGATAAATTAATCAAACCCAATAACAATCCAAGGGTTTTTACATGGTTTTTGAAAAGGGGGATTGTTTTTTAATATTTTATAATTCCATGAACCAAGAATGTAAAAAATTATATCATTGGTGATGTGGAAGAGAGCCATGTTTATAAAGAATTTATTTTTAAACATTAAAATAAAATATAGGTTTTGGAGGATTCATTAAAGGATTATAGAATTAATATAATAACTTTAAGAACATATTATTTTAGAGGTGAAGCATAATTTTGGTTATGTATACTCTTTTTTGTTCTTATTATATTACTTTTTAGTTTTTTTTATTTCATAATACATACAATATATTTATACCTTATTTAGTTTTTTTTTCAAAAAATCCAACTGTTTGAGAAAATTATGAAAAATTTACCATGGTAAAATTTTAAAATTAATATTTTAGAAATAGTATTTACTAAATCACGATAGATCTATATATATATGTAAAAATTTAAAATTTAAAATAAAAAATTCACTATCTATCAACAAATATGTGTTTTTATGTTGATAAGAGTTTTTGATCCTTATAAAAATTACATTAAAATTCATAAAATTATATTATTAAATTATTTAAATAAAAAATTAATAAGAAAATTTTATTAAAATAAAATATATTCAAAAAATAATTCAATTCATCAAAAGGGTTTCTTGATGGGAACTATATATTTAAAATAAAATACAATTTGAGTTTCATCATATCAAAATTTAATTTTCATCAAATGCATTATTTATCATTTATAAAGTAATAATAAAAAGGATAAATATAATTACTATTTTATTATAGAATATAAATATTTGTACAATTATTATGTAGATACATAACCCCTTATCACACTCATGTGTTTCCTATGGTTAAGGTGTTCAATGGTGAAACTTTCTTAGGGTGGTTCGGCGAACATGGCTTAGGTCATGATTTTGATAGTCTTGAAATTATCCTCTAAACATTTTTTCTCAATATTTTTTATTGAATCTCATCCTAGGATTTTTCAAGGGTTGATCCTAGTGATTCAATCTCCCATGGATGTTCTGATAGATGAACATCATAGGGTATGATCGAACTGGTCGAAGCCATCACCTTTTTAATCTGCGACTAAAATATTTTATCATATCCCTGGATATAAAGTAATCATAAAGGTCACTATACATATAATTTTTTACCCTTAGTTATTCTAATTAATGGTATTTTACATCTAATATGATATAAATTATAATTTTTTGAAATAACCAACGTAGAGAATGTGTTATCTTTAACATCATTACATAATGATGAATTTGTTCATTTGATGAGGAATTTTTATTTATTACAGTTTTTGTTGTTGCATCAAAAGACCAAGGAATCTCTTAATATTGAATACATTATTAGGATCTTACCAAGACATCGCAACCTCTACCTTCTTTGTGTTCACCGAAACCACTACCTAAAAAATCATATACCCATGGGAAAGAACCTCATAATTATTGAACTTTCACTATAACATTTTAACATAAATTTGATGGCCTCTAATTGTACTCAATATAATCTCAAGGTGTCTATCATTAATATTTCATGTTAAAGAATATATCATTATATGAACCAAAAATTCAAAAATGAAGGATTCAATCTACGTATGGAAAATCATGTTTATGAGAGGCTTGAACACCATTGGATCATTTTTTAACCTAAAATACCTGAAAATAGACATATAAAACCTATATCTACTACTAATTGATATCTTGTAATTATTATCTTCTCGAACCCATAGCCGATGGTAGCCTAAATAAATATCAATTTTGGAAAAAAACTAAGCTCTATTTAAAAAATCAAAAAATTAACCAATCCTGGTTAATGGGAAACTATTCTTCACCGTTACCTAGTTCAACTTTTTATAGCCCACACAAAGTTGTACTCTACCATATAACTTCTTGGAAAGAACACAGGATCACTCTATGGTGATGTTCTTGTGTTGATAAATCCTGTTTTCCTCCAAATCCCGAACTAATCCTTCAATTCTCTCAAATATTCTAGTACCATAAAGTTAACAGTAATTGATATCTATTGTTACCTTGGTGAAAGCTCAATCTCAAACTCAATTCACTTATCTGGAGTATGATATGAGATGTCATCTTGGAAGACCTCCTAATAATGATCCACTGCTGAAGGAAAGATAAAGGGGATTACTATTGATTCTTCCATGAGAGAAAATCTTACCACCCATTCCATGACAGCTCCAATCTGGCTTAGGTCTATTCCCATGTTCACTGCTCAGACTTCCCAATCAGCGATAAACATAGCCCTCTCTCCTCTAGGATTAGTGAAATATAAATGTCTCGAGTAAAAGTAAATATAAGATCGATGATTTGTCAACTAATGAATATATGATATCAAATAAAAACTAATAATCTCCAATATCATGAATTCCCATAGATATTCTTATCTAGAAACAAATTTGGTACATTATGGACATCCCCAGAGATGGTCTACTTTCATTCCCAAAGGCATATAAAGAGAGATTAACTTAGAAGACAACATCATTGGTAACATTAATCCAACAATAACATGATATTATATGAAATAATATGAGTATCCAATATCAAAAAGTTAAGTAGATGATATAAGGGTAATTATGATATCACTTATAACTATATAAGGTCCTTATACAATGGTTGTTGGAACCTCATCCATTACATAATTCCTGCCATCATTTGGAGTAAAACCATGCTTATGTGGTGAATTATTTTCCTAACTCACTGATATCTATGGTGTATGGTTATAATAATGAGGAACCCTTCTCACACCTTGGTTTATGATCTAGGAATATGGATTTTAAACTTTAGATAAAAAGAACAATAGATGACTTATCTTTCCACTTCAGTGACATTTCATTGCTGGATACATTCATGGGGTAATAAAATGTCCCCTAATTCCATAGTGGAAAAACACAGTCAGAGCTCCTGCCATAGAGGTAGTAGGATAATCCATACTTTTTTCCACACGAATGTCACCTAGATATACCTCTTGAACCATCAAATTTCTACTATTTGAAGAGGTGAGGAAACTAGTAAGCCTGCCCATCTCTAGAACCTTCAAAAAAATTAGGGCCTTATGATGCACCTCCACATATATCATCAGGTCCAATACTGTAACCTATAATTAGAGCTCTGGATGAAGGACAGTGTCAAACATCTTTCCATTTTAACCTCATTCCCTAACAAAGTAGGATAAAATTGTATCAATTCCATGAAACTATGTGTGTAAGTATAAACTGGCGTCCTCTCATTTTAAAGCTCTCTAAACTCTTGTTCTCTATCATGTGTCAGTATGTCATAAAATAGATCCTCAATTAATGAATGTGTGATAACCTCCAAATTACGACTGGCATGCCTTCCTTCTTAACCCATGATTCCCTTCCATCTCCCCGATGTTTCCCTAAAGAATAAAGACCTCCATTTTCACCTTCCTCTCCCTAGGAGTCTCTTCAAGGTTAGTGATTCCCAAGATGGTGAAAATACAAACCTCAACATCATAAGGAGAACCTTTTCCCAATAATGTTAGAGCAGAAAGTCTCAAATGTAATCAACCATCATCATATGTACTCATCTTCCCTGAGTAAAAACTATAAAAAACATAAAATCATATGCATGTCAAACTAATAATTATGACACATATATATCACAGTAATATAGAATACAAATAGATTACTTCAATAATTATAATAACCAATGTATTAAATTAAAGAACTACTATGAAGTATGAAACATGTACATATATGACTTGTGATCCTACTTTCCTAAGCCTGATGCATGAATACATCCAAATATACTAAAACCATAATAAAAATATCTTCACTAGAAACTAAGAGGATCATTTAAAATTAAATATCAAGGTGCATGGTGAATCCCTTGCCTAAGTTCCACATAGCCTATCTCCATTCAATCATTGCATAAAAATAAATGAATCAATGAAAACCTACATCTTTTGACACCGTATTGTAATTCCCTGAACCAAATCAATAGTTTAGATATGGAGTTCCACATAACCTCATGTGTACCACCCTATATGGAATAGGTTTCTATCTATCACTAAGTGTATAATGTAACATGCGGATATAATACCATAAATAATCATATCCATCCCTATAAGATAACATATTTCACAAAAGAAGATAATATAAATAAATTTTACAAAATAGCTCATGTCAGGTCAAAAAATTGTGATGAAATAGAATGCCAATGTGGCAGGCCAATAAGTATAATAATAAAAAAACGGTAATAAGTAAAGGTGTTTCATTCAGCCATCTGGGGCTTGACCCAATACCATGTCCTTATCCCAGTACTAAGCATATAAATAATCTATCATAGGAAATTTACTCTTCTCTAAACCCATGATCCTAAAGTATTTATGCACACCAATATTCCCATGATAGGTGTGATTATAACCTAATAGGACACCACCAAATAATCCTTAAGAAAATTTCACATGTATGTAGATGTTATGATACAAAGGAATGGTAAATTCACATATAATAATATATAAAGAATGTGTTGAGATGTAATGTGATAAGAAAGTCACCATAAACCCTGGTTATACATTCTTGGATCCATAATGAATGATTTTTCATAATAGATTTCATGATCATGGGTTGACCATAATTCCTTCTCTCATGTCTTTGACTTGAAACATGGCCAATTAGTCTTGGATAGGGCCATAAGGATGTCAAGACCCACCACGGTCATGGGTTAGTATATAAGAAATTCATATATCAACAATACCTTAGCTTAAGACACATGGCCATCGTATCCTAGAGTTTTGTCACGGTTTATTAGAAAAATAAATCTTCCATGTGTTTTGTTCTTTCATAATAGTCATTACTTGTCACACATACTTCCCCTAAATTAGATAATCAATCCATGATGGTCCACTTATCACTTTATATAAACAAAATCATCCAAGTCTGTGAAACTATACACAACATATAATAATACAAATAGACACAACACCGCATATCATATATAATTTTCAGTATCCATACACACACACACTCACATGTGATCATCATCATATATGAGTCTCACGGGCTACAAATTCACACACATGTGATCTATATCAAAAAATGGTATCATGGGTTACTCATGCACACACATGAAATAAAACTCAGGAATATGTTTTAGGAGGCCAACCATATACTATAATTACTTTGAAATAATCATATTCAAATGTCCAAGATGGTAATGATTCCTACCTTTAGTGCATTGAGTCCAATTCCCATGATCTTTCAAGGAGAAATACCTAGATCACACTCATGCACGAATGTTCCATAGATCAACATTCAATCTTTCATCATAGGGTCTATATAATTTTAATTATAGGAAGAGATTATTCCAAGATATTAAATCCACCTTATGTTTCGAAAAAGGATTAATCATCAATGGTAGGTCTAGAACCTATCAAGGAGGGCCACCATATATCAAGATCCAATATTGATCTATAAATTGAGAATGAATTACACTTTGTATATTTTTTTACATTCATATATCTAGAGAAAATAGATTATATCTATGATAAATTCAGAATTAATCTGTATAATTAGGCTTATAATGGATATGTATAACCTCTATTGATACTCTAGATCCATCAAAATATCGATAACAAAATAATATAGGAAGAATATTCCTAGATCACCATGGACGAGTTATCTAGTTTGTTATAGAAAAATTAGGGTCTAATTTGGTTGATGATTATTTATATACTTTGATTATTGTAAAATGAAAAAACAAAATTAATGAAACCTAAACAAGGGAACTGCCTACTGGATGATGCATCTCACCAGCCTGCCAGTGGGTTCTATAGAAAATTAGATCCTAATACTAAAAGCAATGGTTTCCAAGTTCATTACACTCGAAATACTAGAGCATGATTCAGCCATCGTAAATCCCATTATTCCTCCAACCTATGAAACATGTACTCTGATACCCCTTTTCCCATGAAATTCATCTCTAAAAAAGAAATGTAAGAGGATAGAACAAAATTTAAAACCAAACACATCATGAAAATTCATGTATATAGTATAAATACTTATAAATATGTATTTTAAATAGGCCATTAATATGGTTACGTTTATTATACAAGATAGTAAAATAAATTACAAAATTTCAAGAGTAAAAGGTAAGGGGTTTTCATCCAAAATTTTATTCATTGATACATGTTATAAATTATGAACGAATTTCCATTTAAATTGTGTGTAAGCTAGAAATTTGAATTATTTTATCTTGAGGAACTATTAAATATTCTTATTTAATGTTTCATTACAAATTATTTCTATAAAAGGGTTTTGATTGACTTATAACCAAGGCATGTAATGTGTTTTATTGACTCAACTATTTTTCATGCATCATAATTATTTCTCTTTGAATATGGTTTCAAAATATATTTTTATTCTACCTTATGATGATATTATATTTCCTTTCATCCTTATTTTAATGTAGTTTCAAATACACTTATAATTCATATTTTTTATGGATTTCTTAATTTATAAAATTTTATTATGTTTAGAATAATTCCCATCTTCTCCAAATAATCTCTTTATCTTCCATCTCAACATTCCCTATTCTCTCCAATGTTCTCCTTTATTATTTTTAAATCTAAATAAATTTAACTTCTCGTGATATTTTAATTTCTATTTACTTATTTTCAAATATTCCATTTAATATTTTTTTAAGATGTGGTACTCAATGAATTTTATTAAATATTGAAAAATAAATTCCATCTAAATCACACATTTTATCATCTACTCCACATTTCATCCAAAAAAATATTTCTTTTTCATGTCTTAATTAATGATATTCCATTAAAAATATTTTTTCAAAAATATTATTCAAGTCAAATTCTTGAAAAAAAAGATAAAATTAACTTGTAACTTCATCTTTTTTGTATAATTTTAAAACGAATTTTTGAAATTTCTTTTCATGATTTCATATTAATTTTCCTATTTGACTTCTAATGATCTATATCATATAGAGTAATGTTTTATGAATAAAATTTGAAACTAATTATTTAAAAACTCATTTGGGGTGAATAAATTTTTTACCAAGTGATGTAATTTTAATATTACATTATGATACACCATCTGAAAATGATGTAAAATGATATGTCCCTGGTTTTCATAATAAAATGAATGATCGATACCATATTGGACACATATGTATGTATATTAATGGGTGGGTCCTATATCACCCTCTAATTCATTATTTAAGGACTAATATCTTTTGATATCGTAATAGTATATGAGTTATAATTCTTAATCCACTAATGGGCCCTGAGTTATGGTGCTCAAGTAACCAATGGTTCACTGGTACAAATGTTTCTCCAATCATATAATGGGTCACATTATTTTGGTTCATAAAAGACTAGTTAATTTTTTTGTATGATTATGTTTATCCCACGATTTTTTTCTACGTTTTCATTACAAAACACATTTTTTATATCACATGAATCTAATTATGCTCTATAAATCATGATTATTATCTCAAAATTCTACACTGATATTTTGTTATATATTTTTTCATTTGAGATTACATATCCTTATATCATTACTTTTGAACAAATGTTATTATTTCATTATTATTTTAATAATATATTTATACTATGTTAATATTTTTCTCAAATTCATATTATCTAACCCTTGAAGAAGTGTGGATAAATTTTCCATAACTGAGAATTTGATATGATCCTTTATTATTTTTGAATTCTAAATTTTATGAATAGGAGTGTAAGTTATGAGAAGTATATAAGGGGGTATAGTATGGTTCAGTAATGGATAAATTTTCACAAGTGTTAAAAATATGTTGTTTATGTATCCATCCTCCAAATACACTAAAAATTTTTGTTCAAGGATTGTACGATCATTGGTGAGATAAAATGTTTGAATTATGAAAATGATATAAAATAAATATTTGTTTAGATCAGGTCACCTCAATAGATAATATTTCATTTTGACTAGATCATTGTGTTTATTCAATTTATATTTTTTTAGAATGTAATGAGCTTTGGAATTTTCCATTTTTATTTTAGTTTGTTTCTTTGATAGTTGTTGTGATTGTTTTCTTATTGATATAGTTTTCTTATTCTTTTAGGTTGTCTCTATGTGATGAATTTTCTTCATTCATACCAAACCTAGGATTATATAATGGTACATGAATTATTAAGAACTCATGGGATTGTGTGTCGAAATTATAAATGATTATATTAGATGAATCCTTATAATGGGTTGGGATGAATGATCTAAATGCATGGGATGGAATATTCACTTTTTCATCATAAAATCAAAATCACATTTTCTTTTAATGGTATAAAATAATTAAAAAAATATATTATGGGGTTAATAAATTATTTTAAATTTAGTAAATTACTAAATGAAGATGGACCATTATTCTTGAAAAATTATATGGGATATGTCTTTATAAATCTTATTCATGGCATCGAGGTTGTCATAAAGAATGATGGTCCATCTTCATAAACATGTGGTTGGTCTTATCTTGTATCATATATTATATATTGAGGGTAATTACTCCAATTTGTATTCATTTTACACCCTCAATACCTATCGATAACTTAGGGCTTATTAGAGGAAAACATTGGGGGTTCATCCTTGTCTACATTGTTAGTCCAAGAGGGATACCAATGGGGGGGGGGGGTCGTGATATTATAGGTACTAAAATTAACATCAATATTTATTTACTTCTTAAATAACCATTTATATCCTATGGGATTGACTCTAACTATATGATTTACATGATTCAAACATTATTTAATTCATGGGATTTACTTCAAAATTTATGGCATCATTCAATCTATCACCTTAACATTTATTTTCAACATAAATTTAGGATTGGATTTATTCATTCTAAAAAAATTCCATTCCATTTTTATTAATTACTAGAAAACCATATCATAGTTTATCCCTAATATTCCTAATTTACCTATGTAATTTTTGGAACAAATTATTTAATTGGAGCTCATAGATTTTTTCACTCTACATACCATTTTTCATTTAAAACGTCTCAAAAACATAGCTTAATTTAATAAATTTCCCCAAATATCTTATTTTTATATATGATCCTTTTTGAGAAATATATCCCTTATAATCGACAATGACACTATATTTGTTATTTTCTAAGTAATTTCATTTCATTAAAATAAGATAATACATGAAGTGGAACTTTGTTCTACAGAATTAAAGTTCATTTCCGGGATTATACTTAAAAAAACATAATACCTTTATAAATTAATAGTGATAATTCATGTTACATACAAAATTATGACTCATATGGGATTCAATTTTCTACCTTGGTTATAACATGGTTAAAGAATGTATTCCATTGTTTGAAATGTATATTAATAAAAGTATTAAGGAAGAATTGCATAAATCTATATCGTTCTCAGTATATCTAATATGATATGAATTAAGCTGGGATATTATCATGTACTCATTATGTTAATTAATGAAATAGTTCTGAATGATATTATATGCATTGATCTAAATAGTATTTATTCATCATTATACTGTATCGATTATCTAATTAAATTTTATATTCCTTAAACTTCTTAAAGGAATCATATTTTTTGTTTCAACAAGTAAACAAATAAATAGTCGATTATCAAATTAATAAAATTAATGAAGTATAGGAATTCACTCTATACATATAACTGGGTAAATTAATTATAGAAGCTTAGAGACTGATTTAACTTTATTATTATAAAAATAGTGCTTATTTTACATTTAATGTGAACATAACTTACATCTAAGGGTTTTAAATTAAATTATTCTAAAAACTTTTCTTATTATAACATTTTTAAATTTTGATATTTTATATAACAATGTCAAAAAAGTTACTATAAGGTATTATATGGGTTGTGTGATTTGGTTAATCATTTATTTATTATATAGTATTTACTTATTTGAGTATTTATATATTATCCACAATTTCAAATATTCTATTTTATAAAATAAAAAATGTATATATTAACTAGAAAAAAATAATAATTTTTTGATAATGTTATGAATATGAAAAATGATATATAATACAAGAATCATTCCATCAAAAAAATGAGATGATGATCTCATAGAGTTAATGTAGTGTGTCTAATTGAATAAAAAACTAAAATATCCACCTAGTCATTATCAATCATAAAAAATATTCTTGTTTCCAATATTTATATACTAATATATGAGACAAAATTGGTATTTAATATGAATTATATAATAGTGAATAAACTTAAAGTGGAATCTTCCCCTTCCTCCTTCTATACTTTTATGAAATTAATTTTACAATTTCCATTGTATACACATTCAAATATGATAGACTCTATAACATCCCCCCCCCATAATATTTTTCCTCTTAAAATAAATTTTGTTGGTGCCTTTAGCATTTATTCATCCATATAGATCATTGAGTTTTCATCTATACTGTTAAATATAATAAATGAAGATATATATTTCATTATATCTATATCATCTTTTTGAAATATAGTCAAAAATATGAAATTGTATTATATATTATCCATTTTATGGGTATAAAAAATACTATATAAACTGTGTTATAATGATTAAATATTAATATTTATGGATATATTTTTATCCATCTTGAATTTTAGATACTCTAACCATTCTGTGTAACAAGTCATCTCTAGTTCATAAAGACCGACCTGGTTTCCTCCTAATTTGAATATGAAGAACTTAATAATGATATAATTTTATTCTTGCTTCACATTCTCTTGGAGAATTATTAAACACTTGAAAACATGTTATATCCATCAATATTATCTTATTGTGTATTCAAATAAATGGATATAAATGAAAACATAAATAGTGGGGACTCCACGTATAGGTTTATTTATAACTGATACAAGATTCAAGTGGTGGATCAATATATATAGGGGACCCCAACACATAAATTATCATCTCTTGGAATATTATAATGTGTACTCAACTATACTACTCCTTAAATTTTTTACCGGTGAGGTACTTTTAGTTTCCTATAATTGATCATAAAAATAATGAACTTGTGGTGTTACATTCCATTTTATTTGGTTAAATAAATGAATCATGTTACATTTTATATTTCCTACAGATTAACCATATTGATAGATTAATTTTTTTTTATCCCACTATTTTTATCAAATCAGAATAATTCACACACTTAGATTCTGAATATCCAATCACATAGATTTTCTAGATTAAAAGGATCCACATGTCTATTCTTTTAGTATGTACTTTGGCCATACTACTACTCAATGTTATTTATGTAATATTCACTCTTACCAACTAAATAAATCAAGGTTTTTTGGTCTATAGAGTATAATCCTAGTAAATAAATTATAATCTTGGATCTTCTCAATATTTTCCTCTATATAATACCAATCATACATTAATTTTTTCTGTTGGTTCTAATTTTTTATGTAAACCTTTAATTTCTATTACAGATCCCCTATAAAAATAACATTATAACAAAATTGATATGAAAAACCCTAATTTATGGTTTCATTTTAAAGTAAATGATAGAATGTGTGTATTGAAATGATTTTATCATAGAGGGATTTTTAATTATTTTGTGTAATATATATAATTTTTATCTTGGAAAGATTGCTAATTATTCTATGGATAACATATATAATTATTTTATAATATACATTAAAAATAACATATACATAATAGTATAGTATTATAAATTAATATTTGGAAAATATTTTAATCAATATGGTTACAAAAAAAATTAATGTATCATTACTAAATAAAATTGGGGTAAATGATCAAAATAATTTATTTATTTATTTGTTATTTAAGAAATGATAAACCAACCAATACACTAGGGGGAATAACTCATTGAATTGTGATCAACTCAATTTTCAATATCCTTAATTTCCCTATTATTCTTAGTGTATGAATCTTATTTAGCTCAAATATTGAATCTCCACTCTATGGGAACTATATCATCTACAATATTATTAACATACATGTGAGGGGACCATAGTAAAAGGGTAACATGAAATAAAAAATATATACATGGTCCTATTAAACATAAAAAAGTGTTGGATGAATCATTGAACATCATTAGTTAATTTAATAAAAATAAAAATAATGTAAAAAGTGTAATAATGAAAAAATAAAAAAACAAAAAAAATCAAAAAAAAATATTTTTCTTGCTAATGATCATTCACAGTAAAAAAATATAAATTAACTACCATTATTATATCTTTGGTATAATTTAAAATTTAAAATTAAATAAATTAACTGTAAATATTAATTTATTTTAGTTATGGTTCTTATGACTCCATTTTTTAGCAAGCATTTCCATTAATTAATATATATGTCTTTGTAGTGACCAAGATAACTTATTATGAGAGACATAATTTATTTTTGATGCTCAAGGTTCCAGGTTCCCTAAAGGGTTAAAATGGTAAATTTATCCTATATATGAACATTTTAAAAAATGGATGGTATTGATTAAATTAGAATATAGTGTTTGTTATTTGATTTATTTTTACTGGGATTCTGAGCTAGTTGGATAGTAAGAGAATTTTACATTTGATATATACATAAATATTTATATCATGACAGTGAACATTAATTTTGGATTGTAAGAGTATATTATGGGGAAAAGGGGGTGTGTATTATAGTTTAAAAAATTAAGTAAACATGAAAACCAAAAACCTCATTATCTTGTTTACCATACTCAGTGAACATTCGATGATCAGATAAATATGTATCAGACTCAAATTCAGTAAAATAAATTAGACAATTAATAATTTTAGTATAACTAAAATTCAATATAAATTTCAGTATAGAAAATATAATTTGTAGAAACAAGTAAAATATATCTTAAAGTAAATGTAATAATTACTTGAAAAATATTTAAAAATATATTTATATAATTTCACCTTAAGAGTTGAGGAATTTATTAATATTGATATAAGATATCCATGATTTTCAACCTAATCATATAGTCTATATTTCTTCCCCTTGAAATCCATCAATTCAAATATTAAAATAAAATCTATCTTCCAACACCCAGAAATCCCTCATTATGATGATTAGAATTAGTATTGTCTTCCAATGCCCTAGAATCCCTTGATCATCTTAATTATAATCAATAGTATTTCTATCCCTGAAAGCTCTCGATCATAACCTCAAATGGAACTAGTTAAAACAAATTAAAAACTAGTAAAATAAATTTATAATACTCACAATATATACCTCAGAAAAAAACTCTCCAAAATATTGAAAATCATATGTACAAATTTTTTAGGCAGGTCAATCTTTAGACTTGTTGAGTTGTAAATGTACAAACTCCTAGCTCATCAGATTCACCCCAATTTATAGGAATCTTTCCAAACGTCATATTTTTGTGATTCTTGGAGTTGGTTTCAACAACCTTAGATGTTCTTAACTTGTCACATCATTAAATTTTATCCTCATCTAATATCACTTGGGGGCACCATTATATTATTGTAACAAATCTGTTTCTTTTGAAAGAAAAAATTATAATAATCAGATTATAAACATAGTTATTATGATGGAATAAATTTTTAGTCTTATAGATGAACCTCTATCACACCGATAGATTGACTATTTTTACACTAATAGACTAAATATAATAACACCAATAGACTAATATTACTCACACTGATATACTAAGTATCCATCACACTGATTAACTAAGTATCATCTCACTGATAGAATCATATTATTCACACCAACAGAAAAAATTTATGTCACACCCATAAACTAAATATAATCACACTAATTGACTAATATTATTTACATTGAGAGGATCAACACCCATCACACTGATAAAATAAATGTAATTCTACTATTGTACTAGATTTGGTCATATCGATAAACTGAATATTTTCAATCCAATTGAAAAAAATATTATCAATATTATAGATTATATATTATTATACTAGTATACAATATATCATTAATCCAATGTACTCAACATTAGTCAGTCCCATGGATCAAAATTAAGTATTTAAAGTTTATATTTTTTTAGTTAAGAACATTTTATGCATTTGGAAATAAAAGTAATTCTCTACCAAAACATTCTAAAAGACAAGGAAAAAATAATGTTAGTAAAATAAGGTTTTAATAATATTTTTGTGATTTTCAAAATAATGTAATGGAAATGAAGAAACTAAATAATTTTGAGTCAAAAATTAATATCCCCGTTTTTATAAAAAAAACACATGAAATGAAAAATTATTATCTTTGAAAAACATAAAAACCTTTAATAATTTATGAAATTCAAATAAATTATTCATAATAAATATATTCCCTTTCCACATCTTAATTCCCCTGGTATTGATAACTTCTTTTCTTTAAAATTATTATTCTCATATTAAATACTATTACTTTATAATAAGAATAATAAAATATATCTTTTCATATTCTAAAATTTTATATGATCTCCCTTTTTGATAAAATTATTCCCCTCAAAAAATTTCCCCCATTAAAATTTTCTCTATATTTTCTGTTTTCAAAGAGAAATAGGGCGAATAAAATGTTTTCCATAATTGTAAAACTATATAGTACTAAAAAATTGTTCTTAAAAAAATATTAATCCAAGATAAAAAATGAAAACATTCATCTATGTAAAATTGGAAAATATTCAAACAAAAATGTGTTTTGAGAATAATTTATTCAAATTAGATATCATTAAAAATATTTTGTTTATAAATACATCAATATATCAAAAATAAAATATTCATTCTTTCTTAAAAAGATTCATGACAATAAAATATATATTTTAGAAATATTCATGATCCTTCTTTATCTCTATTTTTGTTTTCTTGTTTTTCACTTTATTTTCCTCCAAGAAACTAAACTTTTGATTAACTACTTTTAAACTCAGAACCTCCTCTTTAATAATTATGGTCTTTTTAATTTATTCTTTCCACCTTGGGAAGTCTTCTCTAATATTTCAGATTCTGGAATTCTTTTATTTTATATTCCAAATTTCTTAATTGATTTTAGTGATTTATAGATTCAAAGTTTCTAAAATTGATTTGAACTGATCCATGAATTTCAATCTGTCATAACCATCTAATGATAGCTTTTATAAAGAGTATGTAATATAAAAAGATACTTTCTTAACTTCCTTAAGTTGTTTATTATGGTCTTTCAAAACTCCATCCACTTGTATCATCAATTTGACAAATTAATTAATTCTCCTACTCTATTTCTATAATTTTGTTTGGAAACATTTTGTCTCATCTTCATTTTAAATAAATGTCTTTATCAACAACATAATAGAATCTAATTTCTCATCCATACTATTCTGAATATTCTTTCACAGGGATTAAAAATGTTAATTATAAGACATTGAATCTGTTATCGATTTAAATATTTTAGAAATATTATCAGTTCTCTTTTTCTGGTATTTTGAACATATTTTTTAACATTCTATTACACTAACTTCTTAACTGATTTTTGATGCTGAGGTTAAAATCCCACTTATTGATAATTTTTTCTTTTTCTATTTTAATATGAAAAGTTAATGTTTCAAGAATTTCTAATTCTATTTGATTAGATGGATCCAAAAGTGTCCGATCCATAATAGGATGTGTTCCAGAACATGGATGTCCTTTATTTTTATGAGCCTTTTGTGCCATCAACTTCTTAAAGTCAACTTCAAATATTATTTTTTTGTCTATTTTGTTTATTTGGAGGAGATTAATATTCATTCCTTTTCTATTTTATCGGTTATTTATATTTATACACTTCATCATAAAACACTTCCTTGTCTAATTTATGTTCACACACGTTCTATTTTTGGATTGATGACTAACTTCTTCTTAGATAGGGTTTCTTATCTAAAATATGTATCCTTTTTTTGAACTTCCACATCTTCAAACTTCATCATCATAACATCCATAAAATTTACCAACATTTTATTGACAAAACATGGAAAACAAAGAATTATTTACTTTATGGATTTTTTCATTATACCTTATATTGATATAAACATAAACTTGTCTAAGATGATTGTCCTTATATCATTGATCAAATCCAATAAAAATATGTAAATAACATTCAGTTCATCCTTGTTTCCTTTTCTAGAAATTTGAAAACACTACATCTATAAAGTAACAACTCTTGTATATTAAGTCAAATGTTATAATTTTATTAATTTCTCATAATGAGAGAAAAAATTAGATATAGATTTGTCTTTTTCAAAGTATCTATGATTATCATGATTCTTATGAGAAGGAATGGAGGCCTTTTCTTTCTAGGAAATTTTCATCAAGTCATATACTTGTGGAATAAAAAAATTTCAACTCCCAAAAAATATATTGAAAACAATTACTTCCAAATATTCTTGCATAGGTAATTCCACAAAGGAATATAATTATTTAAAAATTTTTGGATATTTTATATGAAAATCATCTTTATCAACAAAAAAATTTTCATCCATGAAACTTTATAACTTGGTTCAAAAATTAATTATAAATATTGTACAATGATTTTTGGATAAATCATTCATTTTCCACCTCTTGTTTAGAGAAATATTCAGAAGATTACGTCATACTGATATTGATTCCAACTATCGAAATGAATCGTACTAATACCAATCATTATGCACCGAGTACAAAAAGATGTTCCAAGAGTTGATTAAAAAACCTGAAAACTGATGTGGGAAATAATAGCCCATTGTTATATATATAGGCTCAAGGAGAGGCCCTTTGAATTCCAAATATTTTATGGTTCGAGATAAAAACTATATCTAATATGATGGTTGACATTAATCCTTGAATTATTAATTAATATGTTTTGAACTCTTAATGTTTTTTTATGAAATCAATATTATCTGACTCACCAATTTCTTGGTTAGTAAAAAATTAATATTTTTTAAATTTTTAATTTTTATAATAAAAACTATAATGTAAAAAAAATGAAAAATAGAATTAAAGGATAATGAGAAAACTAAAATGATTCTGAAAAATAACTAATGGAGTAAAATCAAATCTTTCAGTATGAAGGGTTTTTGTATCATGTTCTTCTTGTTTTTTTAAGAATTAGTTAGTAAATATTTTTAGTAAAAATTTCATCCCATAAATTTTAGTAATAATTTCTTAGTTTGAAAATATCTATTAAAAAATTATATTCCAAATAATTTTAGTAAAAAAAATTAAATTGTAAAAAATTTAGTAAAAAATTTTGATTCTAAAGCACTGTAAAATACAAAAATATATGTTTTTTTTACAAACAACAACATATATACACCCCCTTTGAGATGTAGTTCATTAATATAAGGATTTTTGTAAATAAAAATTAGATATGAATGGTCACTTGTTATTTACCATTATTAACTTCAGTTTTATATGATCAAATCTATGAGAACTAATGTTTTTATTAAAAATACCTAGAATTTTTTCTTTCATTCTAATGAATTATAACATTATACCTCTTTTTTGTGTTAGACCCTGATAGAAAAAGTTTCTTATATCTATGTTCTTTTCTCATGAGTGATGTATAGGGTTTTTACTTAAATCAATGGAACTGGTGTTATCAAAAAATATTTTTGTTTTTCTAAAGCTCATTCCATAGTCTTTGAGTGTGTGTTGCATCAATAAAATTTGGTCACTACAAGTTCCAACTACCATATATTCTGTTTTAGTGGTGGAAATTTATATTGTCTATTGTTTATTACACTAACAATACACAAACTCTATCCATATGATATGAAAAGTTACTAAAATACTTTTTATACCCATTTTAGTTCCACCAAATTCAGCATCCTAAAAACTTTTTAATTAAAAATCATTTATAGAATAAAAAAATAAACCTAAATCCACAGTTCCCTTATGATAATGAAAAATTCATTTTACAAATTTAAGGCGAGACTCTTTTGAATTTTCTTAACAGATTCCATGTAATCATATAGAAGAACTTAAATCTAGATTATTATATATTATTTATAGTAAAATTTCAATCATACATCAAAAGATATTTTGACCAAATGGTTTCCCATATTCATTAGTAACTAATGTATTTGATATTATGATAGGAGTAATAATACTTTTAATATTTTCATATCAAAATTTCTTAAGAATATGTTTTATATAACTATGTTGAGATATACAAGTTCCTTCTATATTTTTAGAAATTTAAAAACCAAAAAGAAAAGATTGTTCTCCCATAATTCTCATTTCTAACTCATACTTCATAAGATTCACAAAGAAATTGGTTAACTATTTTTGAGTAGAAACAAATATAATATCATTGATATAAATTTTATGATTATTTTTTGAGAAAATAAATTTATAAAATATGTTGGATCTGTAGTATATAGACCCCCATGTTTTATTCAATAATATTACCTCATTTTTTTAGAATACGTAAACAATTACACAAATAGACACCCAATGAATATATTAGTTTAGTGACTTTGGACACATCAAAAAATAAACACTAGTACATAGGTGATCTATATTATCTCCCACTAGGAACTTCATGAACAACACCCTTCTTAGAAAAATCATACATTATACATATTTTCATAACCTAGGGGAAAGGAAATATAAAAAAGGGGTGATCTCAGATGCTCAATAAGGGAAATAATAACAGATATGTAAGCATAAACATTAGAATAAGGTTGTTAGAATGTGATCATAACATTAAGAGATCATAAAATACTTATAAAATATCATAACCATGAATCTTAAAATAAATATTTTATGTTCATAAGAGATGAAGCATAAGGGAATCAGAAGCATAAGCCAAGATATAACAACATAGTAATAAGAAATGGAATTGTGGTATACACATCAGATTATAACATTTTGAACATGTATAAGTCGAAATAGGTTCACTCATTAAGTTAAGGATATGAAATCATGCCCTCACATAAACTTATAGACATGTAACCACATATATATGTAACATTGTGAACATTCAATCAGGCACATGCATAAAATTGTGGACATGAAACTAGGTCCATTCATAAGATTGTGAATATGTAATTAGGTACACTCATAACATTGTGAAAATGTAATAATGTTAACTCATAATATTCTAAACATGGAATCAGGTTCATGAATAAACTTTTGGACATGAAACAAGGTCCCTGAATAAATTTTTTAACATGTAATCAAGTTCGCACATAACATTGTGAACATGTAATTAGTTTCATGCATAACATTTTAAACATGTAATTAGGTTCATGCATGACATATAAACTCATTATTAATCCATAATTACCCAATACATGGAGGAATATATAGGTCCACCCATCACATAATAAAATCATACATATGTATTCCACATGATAACAAAGATTTTATCATATCATGAAACATAAAAAGATATTGGTGTTATAAATATGAAATTGTATCTTAACCAATGAAAATATTAAACCTTAATAAACATTTCATCAAATCATAACCAGTGACAATAAGTGGGTTTCATAAGAATATACCATGTGAAAAAGAAACATGTTTAATAAAAATAATTCCACAAAAACATAAACGATTTATAGGAATCATTTTACTAAAACATTTGGATCATTTTACCATAAATTCATGAGTAACATCAATGGATGTTATTTTATTTGGAACAAAATTTGGAAGTATCCTTTAAAACATTTGTTGAGGAAAATATCCTTTATTCTTAAAAAATATTATTTAAAACATAATGAATTTTTAAATCCTTTTTCTTTAAAAAAAATAATCGAATATTGAATACTATTTGAAAACCTATTTCCTTGAAAAAATTTATAAATTAATATTTAAAAAAAAATTGGAAGGCTTTTTCATTTAAAATACTTTAAAAACATATAAGGAATGCTTCATAAAATTTTTAAAATATTTTTATATTTAAATTCATTAAAATTTTATAATGAATGACTGAAAACATTTTTATTTTTTTATAAAAACATATAAAATAATCTTGGAAAATTTTAAAACTCTTTTTAAACATAAATCAATTTTTAATACCTTTTTAGAAAACATGGTTTTGAAATAACACATATTTTTAACTGAATAGGGTGATAAAGATTGATTTTTTAAAAACACTTTCAAAATTATCTTATGTACAAACTAGCAGGAAATGGACACATATACATGAAGATATAAATTATAAACATAATATAATAAAATTCAGGATATTTATTGAGATATATATCCTAATATTTTATAAATGTAATCATAGTCATAAACAATCTCGATAAACAATGAGATTGTTACCCTAAACCACTACCACTTTGGAAACATTGGATCATAATAATATGGAAATAATAAAATAAAATGAAGATTAAAATATCCATAAAACAATTATATTCATGTTTTTACATTTAAAAGGGTATTATATATATCTCATATAGAAATATTTGTGTATAACATGGCATGTGTCTCAAATAAGGAAAACTGAGACAAAATTACGTTACTAATTTTGTATCTTTTGAACCATAAACTCATGAAATAAATATAATAAATGGTTTGTTTAAATACCAATAAATTTATTTATAATAATCATATAATATATTCTTGGAAATTATATACACCACACAGAAGAAATGAGTGGTGAATAAGGCATAAATCTCACAGAAACATATGTGGGACGACAAATCCCTTAAATTAAGTCTTGACTTTTTTATACACATTCCAACCTCAGATATAATAAAAATAATTTTATTATAAACCATAAATATAACTATATTACTATATATAATTCATATATAATTAACTTATTACTTCATATTTCCCATTTATTTTCAATTCCATGTTAATGTAATGTTTCGGGAATAACCACTTTATTTTTCGTACAGGTTTTGACTTGTTATTCTTGATCCTCTTTCTTAGATCATTACTTTATTATTTAGAAAATTTAAAACAACGTTTATATATAATATATATTCAATTTATAAATATTTATAATAATATATAAGGGATATAAAAATTAAATGGAATACCCCATTCATGGAGATGTTAGGTCGTATGTATATATGAATGATGTCTCCATTTAATAATCATTTCGAAAGAAATAAACTAAATTAAATATATGTATATATAGTATAATTATATTATAATTATCATTTCATATATATAATATAATTTTAATGAACCCATCTTTAATACATTCCATGTAAGGCGTGAACAAATCAAATCGCTTTGAGGAGGCCATAGTCTACACGTCAACAAATGAAGTTATCGTATTTATAAGAAATAAAAACCATGAAAGTTTTCTTATATAATAATTCTATTATGATAAATAAAACATAAATATAATATATATCATATAAAAACATAGTTTCTCTCAAAATTACCTACCATGAGGGGTGGTAAAGAAAAAACAAAGAATATCTTTCTGTAAGGCAGTAGTCCACCGTACCCAAGAACGGTATGTTCGTTACCCATTAGATGATAGTGTGTGTAAGTGAAGGTAAAAATATTATAATAAAAAACATTATATTTAGGATATTTATTTTATTATTTAATAATTTAATAATCATAGTTTATATATGGATAAAGAAAATAAAACAAAAGATCTTATTGAAGGATGTTACCTATTTTTAGGGTAACTCTTTTTAGTTTGCACCAAAGAGCTTCCCTAGATATCTTTCTACAAAAAATGAGGAATATAAGATTAATTTTTGATTTTTAGGAGATCATTGTAACAAATTTTGGTTGAGAAAAAGGCCTTTAGAGGTTTGAATAAGAGGTAGGGTTGAGTACCTTTTTGTAGTGGAGGAGGGGTGACATTCTTTTAAATTTTATAGAAGGGAATACCACCAAAATTGTTCCATTAAAATTAGATCCTATAATGAAAATAATAATATATAAAGGAGTATAGGTTATGAATATGGTCATAAAATGACTTTTTAACAAGTTTCTAGTTGGTTTTGGAACTTAAGTTTCAGGTTTAACCTATATTTGGTCTAATTTGTCTCTTAATTACTATATTACTTTTCGTAAAAAATTAAGTTGACCATATTATAAATTAAAATTTATTACGATTAAAAATATTTAATCCATTTTTTCATATTCAAATCCCATAAGTTTCATAAATTAATTTAAATTTAGTCACGTGGATTGGATGGTAAAGAGGATTTTTAATATAAAATTGTTCAATGGTTTGCAAAGTTTATATATCCAATTTCAATGTGAAATTGGTTACAATGACTAAAATTGGATTATATTACGTATTATTTTTCTAATTGAACTATAAAAACCATATAAAACATAATTTTACATTATAAATAAAATATATAAAAAATCAGTATTAAATTAATATTCATTATTTTTCACTATTCGACAAAAAATGAAATTTTACAGAAAGATATCTAAAATTCACAAAAACCTCATTTTAATATTAAAGTTTAAAAAATTAAGATCATTTTGAAATATGAAATTTTTTAAAGTACCAAAATTTTTATTTAAAATGTGTTCTCCATTTAAAGGAATTAAAATCACATTTTAGAGAAATAGATTTTTAATTCATCAAATTAGATTTATTATTATCTTATTCCAATAAAATATATTGTATTAGTATAAAAAATATTGGTTCAACATATAATATATATATATATATATATTATCCAATTAATAAATAACAATTGTTTGGTTTAATTAAATGAGATAAAATTTTGTCTGAATATAGATATCAGTTTTCTTTGAAATGTAATTTCTTAATTTTAAAATATTTCATAAAATAACTCCTACTGATTGATAATAAAATTATTAATTATATATATATATATATATGTAGATCATATTATCAATATTTAGTTAATATTATTCGTAACATCAATTCCAAGGGCTAAGTGGTAGCATATATAATTTTTTAATAACAATATTAATAATTTATTAGAATTATATAAAACTAGGCCATGTGTGTGATAGAAGATATGTAAGGGAATAATTATCATGTGTAATAAAAGATAGTCATATTCTTTCTTGCATCGATAGATTATCTATGTGGTGCGTGTAGTGAACAATTAACACGGTGTTGCGTAAGACGCAAGACAAGCTTAGTAATTTAATTTAGAAAACTATATTAAATGTATTGGGTAATGAAAAATTCCGAAAAGCATAAAATAATTTGAAAAAAAACTTTCTCTTGAACAAATATTCTAAGTAATTCACATTTCACATCCATTTGAAAAAGTTAAAAATTAATAAATGTTGCATATTCTAACAGTATTTGAATAACTTCAAGTGTTTCTACCTGAGTATAAGTTTCTTCCTAATATATACCCTCTTGTTAGTTATATATATTAGTTGCAAGTATTTATTTATTTATAACTACTATTCCAATTTAATCATATTTATTTTGGAAAAACCCCATTTTACTCCAACAATAGAAGTATATTTATGTTGTTCAAGAAAAGAAAAAACTTGATTCCTCACAAATTCATTAAGTTCATATTTCATTTCTTGTATCCAATTTTCATCACCTAAATCCTTATTAATAATGTTAGGTTCTAATTAAGATAAAAATATAAAAAATAAAATATTATTTATGAATGAAATTATAGTTATAACTAGTTGATAAACATCACCAATGACATTACCAATACAGATATTCCTAAGAAACAACAGATTTTTTGAGTTTTCAAAATTTTGTTCTTCGATAACATGATGAAATTATTATTGAGGTAAGACTTTAAAAATATTTTTTTTATTCTCTCTCGAAAATAACTTTCCAAAATAGGATAAAAATTAGTTTTTGAAATAACATCTAAAGATGCAGATTGATGTTGTTAGAAAACAAAATGATTGGTTTAATACAATTTCACATCTACTATTTCCTCAAACATCCTTGTATTTTTATAAAAACACTATATGCCATACTAATTTTCAAATAACCTAAAAAATATTTATTCATCATAATTTCGATCAAATTTATGTATGTTATTTGTAGTATTCAAAATGAATACTTTGCATCCAAAACATTGAAGTAAGAATGTTTTGGTGTCAATCTGGTTGAAAAATCATAATGAGTATTATTAATAAAATGTCTTATTAAAACTAAATTTATATTATAACATGTAGTGCCAAGTACTTCAACAAAAAAATAGCATCTGATTTTTCACTGAGCATGGATCTAGTAATCTCTTAAAATTCTATTTCCCCCTTCAACAAAATTATTTTACTATAGAGTTTTAGCTCTTGAAAAGTTTTGTACATTATCTTTTTTACTAATAAATTTTTAGAAATCAGAATTAAAATATTCTCCACCGTGATCTATTTGAATTGTTATCATGGATATGTTTCTCTCATTTTAAATTAGGATAGAATAGTTTTAAAACAAAAAAAAGTATTTCGACTTCATAGCAAGAAAATAAACCAAAGTATATCTAGTGTAATCATAAACTAAAACATATACATAGTATTTCCCACTGATAATTCTATTTTTTGATGTACCAAAAAAGTCATTGTGAAAAACTATAAAGTATTAGAGGTTGTAACATAACTAACAGATTAAAAACATGACTTGTATTTCATTCAAAAATTGACAAGAATAGAAGACTTATCAAGTATCAAACCTATGTTTTAGTAGATCCAAAACTAGTCCTTTCATATAAAACATTGATAAAGTTATAATTTTACAGTGTCCTAATATTATATTTCATAACCATGATTAACCTTACATTACACTAATATAAGGTATATTTTGGCTCCTAAGTTCATATATGTTTAGTGTGTAAACATTCTCATGCCAATTGGTAGAAATAATAAATTCATCTTTAGAACCATGTACAATACATTTTTTTTTCCTAAAGTTCACTAGATATCCCTCATTACAAAATTGGATTTGGATAATAAGTTTGGGATTATGTCCCACGAAAAATAAAACATATAAAGTTAAGGCTATTCTAAGAAGAACAATATTACCTTTTCTAAAAATCTATTATTGGGCATTTTTACCAAAGATTACATTACAACCTTTCAATTTTATAATAATAATGAAAAAAACATTGTTCTAGTCATATTCCATGTTTTTTTGTCCTTTTTCATAATTATAAACAAATTTATATTCATTTTTAGTCAGGTATTTTGAGGAAGATATTAATCAAAAATATTAATGAACTTCATTCCACTCCATTGCTTCAATATCTTTCTTGGGCATTATATTCTAAATCAACATCAACCATTGATCATCTTCTTCCTCCATACTATAAAAATCCAGCATGACCTCCTCTTACTCATATAATTGAAGGATAGAGATGATATTTTCAATGGTGTGGATCCATCATTTTGTGTTTAAGGCATCATAATATACAATGAATATTGAAGACCTTTTCACATATTGGTTTCAATTGAAACTTTATATTTCTTAGGGGGATGTGGATTCCCAAGGATTCATGTTTCTATTTAAAAACATAGTTAACTAAGAAATTATTTTAAAGAAGTTTCAAACTCCAGATTATATTGGGTTGGGAACCTCATATGGATTGTCATTAAATTCCTCGTCACATTCGTTGTTGATTCAATTCCTCCTATTCTAATCCAATGAATTAAATGAGAGGAAAATTTTTAATGAGAATGTTTAAAATATTTAAAAAATTAATATAAAACCATGAATATTAATGGAATAATTCATCAATGGAATATATTCCTTAACCCATAAATTTCTACTTTTCAATCTAAGATATCTATTATATATTTCTTAACATGAAATATTATGGAAATTTTTGTTACCTTCACAATGGTTTCTAAAGTGCTTATAAATTTAGAAAATAATATCCCCCAAGAATGTCAAACTAGGAATATATAAATTCCCATTTTCCATGAACCATGTAATGATCAATTCAAGTCCCAATGTACCCTTTTAGTGGTTACTACCCCAAGGTAAAACTATGCAAGATCCACATCCAATAGTAGTAACCCAACATGTATTTTCCTTCACAGAAACCAATTACACTATAAATTACCAATATTTAGTGATGGTTTACTGTGTTTGGAATTATTACCAAGGATTTCTATAAGGTTTTATAATCTTAATTCCTAATGTAATAAGACTTTCCTCAGATACCATTGATTAAATCCCATATTTCAATACACTTTACATCATGATTTGTTCTATAAAGATATGATTAATAAAAACACATAAGATAATTATTACTAGTGTATCTGGTTAATTAGGTACATAGAATACAAATTACAATATAAATACAATTAAATAAACTAAAACTCCCTAACATTCCCTTAAATTCCATTTATCATTTAAAACTGCACAAGATAACATGGGCATGTACATATGAATCGGTTGAGCAATGAAGCCCTGTATGGAAATAATAAATGCATAACATGATGAATTTAATGAATGTGACTCAATATGTACATCAATGTAATATAAGACGGCTGAAAATCATATACTTGAACATTGAATCATGTTATAATTTGTTATTATAAAATCAATATGAGAATGTAGAAACAAAACAAATGTGACATCATAAATACAAGTCATGTAAAACCATATGACCATCATAAAATTGTGTTCTTATGACAACTTCCCATGAACCATAAAAGGTATATCATTATATAACAACATTACCCAATTCATTGGATGGCTATAAAATTATGGTCCCACTCGTCAGATGTATATCATGTAAATGCATAACTATACCATATAGATCATAAAACACGAAGATATATTTTGTAACTTATAATACCATGAATAAGTATTTTGGGATACATACATGGAATTATACTATAAATGGATGATAGGTAGGTTTAGTTAAACACCCTTGAGTGAAATTGGGTATGACTATTCACTATATAAATGTTTGTCATGTAAATTTAAAGGATGATTTTGAAAACATAATAGGGGTATACAAGCACTAATGGAAGGGTTTAATAATAGTGAAAATTGTATATCATCAATTATAAAACATAAATATAGTAATATGGAAGTCTAAAAAGATATCCCAATATGATAAATTATAAATATAATGAATAATATAAAGAAGGTTCTCGAATAAAGTGGAGAATGGTAGAATACATTGCCTTAAGAAATACCATCTAAAATCAAGGGAGTAACTTCTTATTATCATGGTAACTCCTTTGGATGGATATAGAGAAGAAAGGTAAGAGTAAATAAATTATCAAATTGTTATGAGTGAATGTTTGTGGGATATTGGTTGAGTTTTATTAGAAAAAGATAGTGTAATTCTTTATTAATTTCTATTATTAGGTTTTGGACTCCATATGATAAATTAATCCAACCCAATAACAATCCATGGGTTTTTTAATGGTTTTTGAAAAGGGGTATTGGTTTTTAATATTTTATAATTCCATGACCTTAGAATTTAAAAAATTATATAATTGGTGATGTGGAAGAGAGCCATGTTTATAAATAATTGATTTTGAAACCTTAAAATATAATATAGGTTTTGGAGGATTCATTAAAGGATTATAGAATTAATATAATAACTTTAAGAGCATATTATTTTAGAGGGGAAACATAATTTTGGTCATGTATACTCTTGGTTGTTTTTATTATATTACTTTTTAGTTTTTATTATTTTATAATACATACCATATATTTATACATTATTAAGTTTTTTTTTCAAAAAAAATGACTGTTTGAGAAAATTATGAAAAATTTACCATGGTAAAATTTTAAAATTAATATTTTAGAAATAGTATTTACTGAATCATGATAGATCTATATATATATGTAAAAATTTAAAATTCAAAATAAAAAATCACTATCTATTGAAAAATCTATGTTTTTATGTTGATAAGAGTTTTTGATCCTTATAAAAATTAAATTAAAATTCATAAAATTATATTATTACATTATTTAAATAAAACATTAATAAGAAAATTTTATTAAAATAACATTTATTCAAAAAATAATTCAATTCATCAAAATGGTTTCTTTATGGGAACTATATATTTCCAATAAAATAAAATTTGAGTTTCATCATATCAAAATTTAATTTTCATCAAACGCGTTATTTATCATTTATAAAGTAATAACAAGAAGGATAAATATCATTACTATTTTATTATAAAATATAAATATTTGTACCATTATTATGTAGATACATAAAAGCTTATCACACTCATGTGTTTCATATGGTTAAGGTGTTCAATGGTGAAACTTTCTTTGGGTGGTTCGGCGAACATGGCTTAGGTCATGATTTTGATAGTCTTGAAATTATCCTTTAAACATTTTTTCTCAATATTTTTTTTGTTTAGTCTCATCCTAGGATTGGTCAAGGGTTGATTCTAGTGATTCAATATACCTTGGATGTTCTGATAGATGAACATCATAGGGTATGATCGAACCGGTCGAAGCCATCACCTTTTTAATCTGTGACAAAAATATTTTATCATAACCCTGGATATAATGTAATCATAAAGGTCACTATACAAATAATTTTTTACCCTTAGTTTTTTTGATTAATGGTAATTTACATCTGATATGATATAACTTATAATATTTTAAAATAACCAATGTAGTGAATGTGTTTTCTTTAACATCATTACATAATGATGAATTGGTTCATTTGATGAGGGATTTTTATTTATTAAAGTTTTTGTTGTCGCAAAAAAAAGACCAAGGAATCTCCTAGTATTGAATACATTATTAGGATATTACCAAGACATCACAACCTCTACCTTCTCTGTGTTCACCGAAACCGCTACCTAAAAAATCATATACCCATTGGAAAGAACCTCATAAATATTGAAGTTTCACTATAACATTTTAACATAAATTTTATGTCCTATAGTTGTACTCAATATAATCTCAAGGTGTCTATCATTAATATTTCATGTCAAAGAATATATCATTATATGAACCAAAAATTCAAAAATGAAGGATTCAATCTACGTATGGAAAATCATGTTTACCAGAGGCGTGAACACCATTGGATCATTTTTTAACCTAAAATACATGAAAATAGACATATAAAACCTATATCTACTACTAATTGATATCTTGGAATTATCATCTTCTCCATCCTATATCCGATGGTAGCCTAAATAAATATCAATTTTAGAAAAAAACTAAGCTCTATTTAACAAATCAAAAAATTAATCAATCCTGGTTAATGGGAAACTATTCTTCACTGTTACCTAGTTCAACTTTTTATAGCCCACACAAAATTGTACTCTACCATATACCTTCTTGGAAAAGCACACGTGATCACTCTATGGTGATGTTCTTGTGTTGATAAATCCTTTTTCCTCCAAATACCATAACTAATCCTTTAATTCTCTCAAATATTCTAGTACCATAAAGTTAATAGTAATTGATATTTATTGTTACCTAGGTGAAAGCTCAATCTCAAACTCAATTCCCTTATCTGGAGTATGACATGAGATGTCATCTTAGAAGACCTCTTAATAATGATGCACCGCTGAAGGAAAGATAAAGGGGATTACTATTGATTCATCCATGAGAGAAAATCTTACCACCCATTCCATGACAGCTCCAATCTTGCGTAGGTCTATTCCCATGTTCACTGATCAGAATTCTCAATCAATGATAAACATAGGCCTCTCTCCTCTAGGTTTAGTGAAATATAAATGTCTCGAGTAAAAGTAAATATAAGATCGATGATTGGTCAACTAATGTATATATGATATCAAATAAAAACTAATAATCTCCAATACCATGAATTCCCATAGACATTCTTATCTAAAAACAACTTTGGTACATTATGGACATCCCCAGAGATGGTCTACTTTCATTCCCAAAGGCATATAAAGAGAGAGTAACTTAGAAGACAACATCACTAGTAACATTAAGCCAACAATAACATGATATTATATGAAATAATATGAGTATCCAATATCAAAAAATTAAGTAGATGATATAAAGGTAATTATGATATCACCTCTAACTATATAAGGTCCTTATACAATGGTTGTTGGAACCTCATCCATTACATAATTCCTGCCATCATTTGGAGTAAAACCTTTCTTATGTGGTAAATTATTTTCTTGACTCACTGATATCTATGGTGTATGGTTCTAATAGTGAGGATCCCTTCTCACACCTTTTTTTATGATATAGGAATATGGATTTGAAACTTTAGATCAAAAGAACAATAGATGACTTATCTTTCCACTTCAGTGACATTTCATTGCTGGATTCATTCATGGGGTAATAAAATTTCCCATAATTCCACAGTGGAAAAACATATTTAGAGCTCCTGCCATAGAGGTAGTAGGATAATCCATACTTTTCTCCACATGACTGTCACCTAGATATACCTCTTGAACCATCAAATTTCTACTATTTGAAGAGGTGAGGAAACTAGTAAGCCTGCCCATCTCTAGCACCTTCACAAAAATTAGGGCCTCATGATGCACCTCAACATATATCATCAGGTCCAATACTGTAACCTATAATTAGAGATCTGGATGAAGGACAATGTCAAACTTCATTCCATTTTAACCTCATTCCCTAACAAAGTAGGAGAAAATTGTATCAATTCCATGTAACTTTGGGTGTAAGTATAAACTGACATCCTCCCATTTTAAAGCTCTTTAAACTCATATTCTCTATCATGTGTCATTATGTCATAAAATAGATCCTCAATTAACAACTGTGTGATAACCTCCAAAGTAAGACTAGCATGCCTTCCTTCTTAACCCATGATTCCCTTCCATCTCCCAATGTGTCCCTAAAGAATAAAGACCTCCATTTTCACCTTCCTCTCCCCCGTAGTCTCTTCAAGGTTAGTGATTCCCATGATGGTGAAAATACTAACCTCAACATCATAAGGAGAACATGTTCCCAATAATGTTAGAGCAGAAAGTCTCTAATGTAATCAACCTTCATCATATCTACTCCTCTTCCCTGAGTAAAAACTATACAAAACATAAAATCAAATTCATGTCAAACTAAATAATTATAACACATATATATCACAGTAAAATAGAATACAAATAGATTACTTAAATAATTAGAATAACCACGGTATTAAATTAAAGAACTATTATGAAGTATGAAACATGTACATATATGACTTGTGATCCTACTTTCCTAAGCCCGATCCATGAATACATCCAAATATCCTAAAACCATAATAAAAATATCTTCACTAGAAACTGAGAGGATAATTTAAAATTAATTATCAAGGTGCATGGTGAATCCCCTGCCTAAGTTCCACATAGACTATCACCTTTCAATAATTGCATAAAAATAAATGAATGAATGAAAACCTACATCTTTTGACATCGTATTGTAATGCCCGGAATCGAATCACTAGTTTAGATATGGAGTTCCACATAACCTCATGTGTACCGACCTATATGGTATAGGTTTCTATCTATCACTAAGTGTAAAATGTAACATGGGGATATGAAACCATAAATAATCATAGCCATCCCTATAAGATAACATATTTCACAAAAGAAGATAATATAAATAAATTTTAAAAAATATCTCATGTCAGGTCAAAAAAGTGTGATGAAATAGAACGCCAATGTGGCAGCCCAATAAGTATAATAGTAAAAAAATAAATGGCAATAAGTAAAGGTGTTGCATTCAACCATCCGTAGCTTGACACAGTACCATGTCCTTATCCCAGCACTAATCATATCAATAACCTATCATAGGAAATTTTCTCTTCTCTAAACCCATGATCCTAAAGTCTTTATGCACACCAATATTCCCATGATAGGAGTGATTATAACCTAATAGGACACCACCAAAAAATCCTTAACAAAATTTCACATGTTTGTAGATGTTATGATATAATGGAATGGTAAATTCACATATAATAATATACAAATAATGTGTTGAGGTATAATGTGCTAAAAAAATCACCATAAACCCTTGTTATACATTATTTGGATCCATAATGAACGATTTTTCATAACAGATTTCATGATCATGGGTTGACCATAATTCCTTCTCTCATGTGTTTGACTTGAAACATGGCCAATTAGTCTTGGATAGGGCCATAAGGATATCAAGCACCACCATGGTCATGGGTTAGGACATAAGAAATTCATATATCAACAATACCTTAGGTTAGGACACATGGCCATCGTATCCTAGAGTTTTGTCACGGTTTATTAGAATAATATCTCTTCCATGTGTTTTGTTCTTTCATAATAGTCATTACTTGTCACACAAACTTCCCCTAAAAGAGCTAATCAAGCCACGATGGTCCACTTATCACTTTATATAAACAAAATAATCCAAGTCCGTGAAACTATACACAACATAGAATAATACATAGAGACACAACATCGCATATCATATATAATTTTCAGTATCCATACACACACACATGTGAGCATCATCATATATGAGTCTCACGGGCTACAAATTCACACACATGTGATCTATATCAAACAATGGTGTCATGGGATACTCATGCACCCACATGAAATAAAACTCAGGCATATGTTTTAGGAGACCAACCATATACTATAATTACTTGGAAATAATCATATTCAAATTTCCAAGATGGTAATGATTTTTACCTTTAGTGCGTTGAATCCAATTCCCATGATCTTTCAAAGAGAAATGCCTAGATCACACTCATGCACAAATGTTCCCTAGATCAACATCCAATCTTTCATCATAGGGTCTATATAATTTCAATTATAGGAAGAGATTATTCCATGATATTAAATCCAACTTATATTTCCAAAAAGGATTAATCGTCACTGGTAGGTCTAAAACCTGTCAAGGAGGGCCACCATATATCAAGATCCCATATTGATCAATAAATTGAGAATGAATTACACTTTATATATTTGTGGAAATTCATATATCTAGATAAAATAGATTATATGTTTGATAAATTCGGAATTAATCAGTATAATTAGGCTTATAATGGATAGATATAACCTCTATTGATACTCTAGATCCATCAAAATATCGATAACAAAATAATATAGGAAGAATATTCCTAGATCACCATGAAATAGTTATCTAGTTTGTTATAGAAAAATTAGGGTCTAATTTGGTTGATTATTATTTAGATACTTTGTTTACTGTAAAATGAAAAAAACACCATTAATGAAACCTAAACAAGGGCACCGCCTACTAGATGATGCATCTCACCAGCCTGCCAGTGGGTTCTATTGAAATATAGATCCTTATACTGAAAGCACTGGTTTCCAAGTTCATTCCACTCGAAATCCTAGAACATGATTCAGCCATCATAAATCCCACTATTCCTCCAACCTATGAAATATGTACTCTGAGACTCCTTTTCCCATGAAATTCATCTCTAAAAAAGAAATGTAATAGGATAGAACAAAATTTAAAACCAAACACATCATGAAAATTCATGTATATAATGGAAATAGTTATAATTATGTATTTTAAATAGGTCATTAATATGGTTATTTTTATTATACAAGATAGTAAAATAAATTACTAAATTTCAAGAGTAAAAGGTAAGGGGTTTTCATCTCAAATTTTATTCATTGATACATGTTATAAATTATGAACTAATTTCCATTTAAATTGGGTGTAAGCATGAAATTTTAATTATTTTATCATGATGAACTATTAAATATTCGTATTTAATGTTTCCTTTCAAATTATTTCTATAAAAGGGTTTTTATTGACATATTACCAAGGCATGTAATGTGTTTTATTGACTCAGCTATTTTTCATGCATCATAATTATTTCTCTTTGAACATAGTTTCAAAATATTTTTTTATTCTACCTTATGATGATATGATAATTCCTTTCATCCTTATTTTATGGTAGTTTCAAATACACTTATAATACATATTTTTTATGGATTTCTTAAGTCATAAAATTTTATTATGTTTAGAATAATTCCCATCCTCTCCAAATAATCTCTTTATCTTCCATCTCAACATTCCCTATTCTCTCCAATGTTCTACTTTCTTATTTTGAAATATAAATAAATTTAACTTCTCATGATATTTTAATTTCTATTTACTTATTTTCAAATATTCCATTTAACATTTCTTTAAGATGTGGTACTCAATGAATTTTTTTAAATATTGAAAAATAAATTCCATCTAAATCAAACATTTTATCTTCTACTCCACATTTCATCCAAAATAACTTTTCTTTTTCATGTCTTAATTAATTATATTCCATTGAAAATATTTTTTCAAAAATATTATTCAAGTCAAATTCTTGAAAAAAAAGATAAAATTAACTTGTAACTTCATATTTTTTGTATAATTTTAAAAGGAATTGTTGAAATTTCTTTTCATTATTTCATATTAATTTTCCTCTTTGACTTGTAATGATCTCTATCATGTAGAGTAATTTTTTATGAATAAAATCTAAAATTAAATATTTAAAAACTCATTTGGGGTGAATAAATTATTTACCAAGTGATGTAATTTTAATATTACATTATGATACACCATCTGAAAATGATGTAAAATGATATGTCCATGGTTTTCATAATAAAATTAATGATTGATACCATATTGGACACATATGTATGTATATTAATGGGTGGGTCCTATATCACCTTTTAATTCAATATTTAAGGACAAATATCTTTTGCTATCATAATGGGATATGAGTTATAATTCTTAAGCCACTAATGGGCCCTGAGTTATGGTGCTCAAGTAACCAATGGTTCACTGGTACAAATGTTTCTCCAATCACATAATGGGTCACATTATTTTTGTTCATAAAAGACTAGTTAATTTTTTTGTATGATTATGTTTATCCCATGGTTTTTTTCTACGTTTGCATTAAAAAACATATTTTTTATGTCACATGAATCTAATTATGCTCTATAAAGCTTGATTATTATCTCACATTTCTACACTGATTTTGTGCTATATATTTTTTCATTTGAGATTACATATCCTTATATCATTACTTTTGAAAAAATGTTATTATTTCATTATTATTTTACCAATATATTTATACTATGTTAATATTTTTTTCAAATTCATATTATCTAACCCTTGAAGAAGTGTGGATAAATTTTCCGTAACTGAGAATTTGATATGAACCGTTATTATTTTTGAATTCTAAATTTTATGAATAAGAGTGTAACTTATGAGAATTATATAAGTGGTTATAGTGTGGTTTAGTAATGGATAAATTTTCACAAGTGTTAAAATTATGTTGTTTATGTATCCATCCACCAAATACACTGAACATTTTTGTTCTAGGATTGTACGATCATTGGTGAGATAAAAGTCTTGAATTATGAAAATGATATAAAATAAATATTTGTTTAGATCAGGTCACCTCAATAGATAATATTTCATTTTGACTAGATCATTGTGTTTATTCAATTTATATTTTTTTAGAATGCGATGAGCTTTTGAATTTTCCATTTTTATTTTAGTTTTTTTCTTGGATAGTTTTTGTGATTGTTTTCATATTGATATAGTTTTCTTATTCTTGCAGGTTGTCTCTATGTGATGAATTTTCTTTATTCATACAAAACCTAGGATTATAAAATGGTATATTAATTATTAAGTACTCATGGGATTGTGTGTCAAAATTAGAAATGATTATATTAGATGAATCCTTGTAATGGGTTGGGATGAATGCTCTAAATGTATGGGATTGAATATTCACCTTTTCATGATAAACTCAAAATCAAATTTTCTTTTAATGGTATGATATAATTAAAAAAATTTATTATGGGGATAATAAATTATTTTAAATTTAATAAATTACTAAATAAAGATGGGCATTTATTCTTGTAAAATTATTTGGGATCTATCTTTATAAATCTTATTCATGGCATTGAGGATGTCATAAAGAATGATAGCTATAGTTTCTGTATAAGAATTGGTAGTTTACACTAGTTTTATTGTGTGGTATATATTGATTATTTTATATTATTTCTTATACTCCACCACCCAATTCATCATGGAAACGAATTCCCATTTGGCCATGTTCTTTTTTGGTATTTTCCTTAATATAAAGAATTTAGAGAATATAGATAGTCAAATACTCTCTCTACCTACTCTCTCTTTGATTTATAGCATTGTATCCATGATTATATGGGTTGTAATGGCATATGGTATAGGGTGTGTACTTATACAAGATATTATAGATCTCATTTTTACTATAAATAAATTTGTGAATTGTAGTGGATTAAGGTTAGAAACCATACATGTATCTTGTTAGTAGTCACTATGGTTAATAGATTTGTACATGAATGGCTTTTTTATTTACATTTAGTGTATGGTACATGAGAAATAATGAATTTTAGAATTACTATATGGTAGTGGGATGTGTTTATAAGGTTGTGATATGTTTTTTGAGTTTCATGATGAGATGATGATGTTAATATGATATGGATTCCTTGATAGTACGGTTAAACTATAAAGTGAAGGGAGAACCAATATAGAGGTTATTAGGAAGAGGTTGACTTGTGGTCTTTGAAAGTGGATGAGGGAAACCTTTTTTATATATATTATTTTATTATATAATTTCTTATTTCTAAATTTTACTCTATAAGAGATATTTGTTAGTTGATCCATGAGGAGGATTAGATATAATTTTAAATTCTTATGTAACATGTTATTTACCTTGTTTATTCACTAGTATTTTTTTATTCCTTCACATTTTCATTAGATATTTTGATGAGGGTACTAATAAGTATACTTTTTTTCTCAATGCTTTCTATATATAAACTTTATATCATCTCTTACAAAGATTTCCAGTGATTTAGTAGGGTGTTACTAGCACTTGGTATTGTTTAAGAGATGTTAGAGTTTTTGGTGACTACCTAGGTGGTGTTCACAACATTTATATTTTTTTTTATAACTTATATAAAGTTTCATTCATGTATTATGATGGCTTGTCTAATTTTTTTGTTACAGTTTATTTGTTGGTCTTATCTTGTATCATATATTATATATTGAGGGTAATTACTCCAATTTGTATTCATTTTACACCCTCAATACCTATCGATAACTCATGAATTATTAGAAGAAAACATTGGGGGTTCATCCTTGTCTACATTGTAAGTCCAAAAGGGATACTAATGGGGGGGGTCGTGATATTATAGGTACTAAAATTAACATCAATATTTATTTACTTTTTAAATAACCATTTATATCCTATGGGATTGACTCTAACTATATGATTTACAAGATTCAAGCATTATTTAATTCATGGAATTTAAATCAAAATTTATGGAATCATTCAATCTATCTGCATCCCATTTATGTATAACATAAATTTAGGATTAGATTTATTCACTCTAAAAAAATTCCATTCCATTTTTCTTAATTACCAGAAAACCATATCATATTTTTTCCCTAACATTCCTAATTTACCTAGGTAATTTTTCGAACAAATTATTTAATTAGAGCTCATGGATTTTTTTACTCTACAGACCATTTTTCATTTAAAACATCTCAAAACATAGCTTCATTTAATAAATTTCCCCAACTATCTTATTTTTATATATGATCCTTTTTGAGAAATATATCCCTTATAATCGATAATGACACTATACTTGTTATTGTCTAAGTAATTTCATTTCGTTACAATAAGATAATACATGAAGTGGCACTTTGTTCTTCAGAATTAAAGTTCATTTTAGGTATTATACTTTAAAAAAATACCTTTATACATTAATAGTGATAATTCATGTTACATAAAAAATTATCACTCATATGGGATTAAATTTTCTACCTTGGTTATAACATGGTTAAATAATGTATTCCATTGGTTGAAATGTATATTAATAAAATTATTAAGGAAGAATTTCATTAATATATATCTATCTAAATATATCTAATATGATATGGATTAAGCTGGGATATTATCTTGTACTCATTATGTTAATTAATGAAATAGTTCTGCAAGATATTATATGCATTGATCTAAATAGTTTTTATTCATCATTATACCATATCGATTATCTAATTAAATTTTATATTCCTTAAACTTCTTAAAGGAATCATGTGTTTTGTTTCAATAAGTAAACATATAAATATTTGATTATCAAATTAACAAAATTAATGAAGTATAGGAATTCAATCTATACATATAACTGGCTAAATTAATTATAGAAGCATAGGGACTCATTTAACTTTATTATTATAACAATCGTGAATATTTTACATTTAATGTGAACATAACATACATCAAAGGGTTTTAAATTAAATGATTCTAAAAACTTTTCTTATTATATCATTTTTAAATTTTGATAGTTTCTATAACACTGTCAAAAAAGTTACTATAAGGTATTTATGGGTTGTGTGATTTGGTTTATCATTGACTTATTATATAGTATTTACTTATTTGAGTATTTATATATTATCCACAATTTCAAATATTCTATTTTATAAAATAAAAAAAGTATATATTAACTTGAAAAAATAATAATTTTTTGATAATGTTATGAATATGAAAAATGATATATAATACAAGAATCATTCCATCAAAAAAATGAGATGATGATCTCATAGAGTTAATGTAGTTTGTCTAATTGAATAAACAACTAAAATATCCACCTAGTCATTATCAATCATAAAAAATATTCTTGTTTCTAATATTTATATACTAATATATGAGACAAAATTTGTATTTAATATGAATTATATAATAGTGAATAAACTTAAAGTGGAATCTTCCCCTTTCTCCTTCTTTACTTTTATGAAATTAATATTACAATGACCATTGTAGACACATTCAAATATGATAAACTCTATACCATCCCCCCCCCATAATATTTTTCCTCTTGAAATGAATTTTGTTGGTGCATTTAGCATTGATTCATCCATATAGTTCTGCGATTTTTCACCCATATTGTTAAATATAAGAAATGAAGATATATATTTTATTATATCTATATCATCTTTTTGAAATATAGTCAAAAATATGAAATTGTATAATATTTTATCCATTTTATGGGTATCAAAAATACTATATAAACTCTGTTATAATGAATAAATATTAATATTTATGGATATATTTTTATCCATCTTGAATGTTCGATACTCTAACCATTCTGTGTAACAAGTCATCTCTAGTTCATGAAGACCGACCTGGATTCCGCCTAATTTGAATATGACGAACTTAATAATGATATAATTTTATTCTTGCTTCACATTATCTTGGAGAATTTTTAAATACTTGACAACATGTTATATCCATCAATATTAACTTATTGTGTATTCACATCAATGGATATAAATGAAAATATAAATAGTGGGGGCTCCACATGTAGGTTTATTTATAACCCATTCAAGATTGAAGTGGTGGATCAATATATATAGGGGACCACAACACATAAATTATCATCTCTTGGAATATTATAATGTGTACTCAACTATACTACTCCTTAAAATTTTTACCGGTGAGGTACTTTTAATTTCTTAGAATTGATCATAAAAATAATGAACTTGTGGTGTTACATTACATTTTATTTGGTTAAATAAATGAATCATGTTAGATTTTATATTTCCTACAGATTGACCATATTGATAGATTTAAAATGTGTGTATCCCACTATTTTTATCAAATCATAATAATTCACACACTTAGATTCTGAATATCCAATCACATGGATTTTCTAGATTAAAAGGATCCACATGTCTATTCTTTTAGTATGTACTTTGGCCATAATACTACTCAGTGTTATTTAAGTAATATTCACTCTTACCAACTAAATAACTCAAGGTTTTTTGGTATATAGAGTATATGTTGAGTCAATAAGGTTTTCCTTATGACTTGTCCATTCCTTCTTGTTTTGAAAATCACAAACGCCTTATACTTAAGAAAATGTATGTTTTACCTCCATAAGGAAAATTTACTCCCTTAAGGAAATTTACCCTAACCTAAATTTTCTTATACATAGCAATATTATTCTTAAGTTCAAAAACTGGATTCTTAAATAAAATCCCAAAATCATATAATGTAAATATTTGGAGCATTCCTATTTTAGGATCCGAATTCTGGACTCTGAACATTCTTAAGCAGTTCAACTCCGAACTCTTCAACAGTTCAACTCCGATATCTTAAGAAGTTCGACTCTGAACTCTTAAACAGTTCAACTCCGAACTCTTAAGAAGTTCAACTCCGAACTCTTTAGCAGTTCGACTCCGAACTCTTATGAAGTTCGACTCCGAACTCTTATGAAGTTCAACTCCGAACTCTTATGAAGTTAGACTCTGAACTCTTAAGCAGTTCAACTCCGAACTCTTAAGCAGTTCGACTCCGAACTCTTAAACCATTCGACTCCGAACTCTGCAAGTTCAGATTCTGATCTCTGGTGAAACCAGATTCCGAATTCCTATAAAACAAAATCTGAACATTTCTTAACATAGATTCCTAATTTCTTTTTTACTTAGACTCCGAAAAATTCATTATCTTTTACTTACAGATGCTTCATTTCAAAATTATTTCGTGCATTCAGTTATACATGGTTTGTTATAAAACGATGTCATCTATTCTATTTCTAATTAACTGTTGGTTTAGTTACACATATACAGGTCCCTCCGAATTTCATATAAAAAATGACTGTTGGAAGAGGGAGTCGACTGTTGTAATTTTTCCTATAAATAGGAGCTCTTTTGAAAGAGCTCAAAAGAAAAAATAAGTTGATCAATCTAGAGACCACATTCTGTTAAGGTGATTTCTAGAGAGAGAAGATTTTCATGCCTTGTGCGTACTGAACCACTCATTCAGATTGCTTTGTGAGACTCCGAATGTTGGTGATTACATTTGAGGACATCCGGGGATAGGAATATAGAGGTGTCGACTACCTTAAAGTTGGAGGGCTTCCTATATGATGAAGACAGAGGATCCAACTACCTTGAAGTTGAGGGCTTGTGGGGATAGCAAGACAGAGATTTCGATCTTCGTATCGAGGGCTTACCATGGTGTGGGTAAGACAGGCTTGCTTGAAAGTATAAATCAAGAGACCTTTATCCAAGGTTGTTGGATACCCTTCTATTTGGGTTTAATGACTTATATCTTGTTACTTTTTGTTTTACTACTAATTTTTCCGCTGCATATTGTATTGTAAGGAAAGTATAAACTTCTTATATTTACTTACACATGTACCCTGATAAGTTTAGATTTTATACGCTTTAAGGTATAATCTCATATTGTAAACCATAGTTCCAATTCTCCAATTTGTGATTAGAGGTGTTGTGAATTTTCTTAGTTTAACTTTGTTAAACTTATAATTTTCCCTATCTAAGGAAAACATAGTTATTAGTAACCAACTTTAAAGGTTCCAAATGAATTTTTAAAGTGTATAATTCACCCCCCCTCTTCTATATTGAGCATCTACATCATTATTTAAATCCTACAATTAGTATCAGAGGAGGTTTTTGAAATACTTATACTCATGTATAAGTTTTTATTGCTGATATTTTACTTTTTCATTAGGAAATTTGTCATTTCGAACATTGTCATTCCGAACATTGTCATTCTAAACTTTTTTATTCCGAACATTGTCATTCCGAAATTTGTGGATACGAAAATTTTTTACTAACAAGTTTTGTTGCCAAGTTTTTCTTAAGAATGGCAGGAGTTAATGTTGGTTCTATTGAAAATATAAATCCTACAAGACCACCAATCTTTGTTGGTAATTACTATGAGTACTGGAGAGATCGAATGAATACTTTTTTTTATCAACACTGGAGTGGAAAACATCATTATGCTTACTAGTTATTATAAAATTCCTAATAAGGAAGTTAGAACTTTCACTAACCAGGAAAAGCAATAGTATCAACTAAATTATATGGTACGCAACTATTTACTATGTTCAATGACTAGAAATATATAGAGCCAAATTTCTTCTTGTGAAGCAGCTAATTTTATCTGGAAGAAGTTAGAAGCTACACACATTAGTACTTCTAAAGTGATTGAGACTAGGAGAGCTATGCTCAGAGCTGAATACCATGGATTCAATTTTCCATATGGAGAACCAATCTATAAAGTTCAACAGAGATTTATGACTATGGTCAATAGCTTACAGTCTATGGGAGAAAACGGGTTAGATGATGAATCCCTTGTGGATAAGATAATTGATATTATACCTAATGAGTGGGAATCAATGAGAATAGCTATAGATGAGAACAGGAAGATCACTCAAATTTCACATGATGAGCTATTTGGAACTCTTCTCCAACATGAAACAAGAATGAAGAGAGATGATGACAACATCAAATAAAAGAATGGGAATGGTACTATTGCTTTTACAACAACATCAAATCATATGAAAACTAAGACTCCTGAGAGAGTAACCAGATCCAAGTCTAAGAAGGTGGTTATTCAATTAGATTCTTGTGAAAGTGAAGTCTTAGAAAATGAGTTATAAAATCTTGCTTGAAGAATGAAAAAGATAGCTGGCTAGAGAAATTTATAATCCAAGTATAAGAAAAAGGAAAGGAAATATAGGAAAGATGGAGAAGTTACTTGTCATGAATTCAAGAGAGGTGGACATATTAGACCAGATTTCCCTTTTCTCAAAAATAAAGAAAGGAAAGAAAGGAATTCTGAGAGGAGTAGAAAAAAGTATTACAAAACAAAAGATAAGAAAGTTCTGAAAGAAAATGACACCTAGAGTGCCAGTGGTGGTGATTATTCAGATGAATCTTCTGATTATGAATCTTCAGGACAGAAGAATCTTGGTCTTATAGCCAGATTACCCATTAACAATCAATTATTTATGGATAAGGTACGAAATGCTGAGTCATTGACCAATGTTTCTGTAAATTCTAATGATAGTATGTATTATAACTCTTCAGATGAAGAATCCTCTTCTGATGAAGAAAATACTTCACCAACCTATGAAGAAGTTTCTAGTTTTGCTGAACTTCTTGAAATTGAGAATTCTAAACTCAATAAAAAACATGATAATGAAAACTCTAGGAATTTTATTCTTACAAAAGAAATATCAGATCTTTCCAAAGATCGTGATAAGAATAATTCTTATTTTATAAATATTTCAAAAAAATTGAGGAAGTAAGTTCTGAGAAGAACAAACATTCTAATGGGTTAGAAAAATTAATTTCTGAGAAAAGTATCTTCGAGCCTAGCTCTAGTTCTAAATCTAATAATTTTAAAGATAAAAACATGGTTATAAAACTCAAGTCCAAAATTTTTTCCTTAAAGAAGTGTTTATCAAACTTTACCCATGGTAATGAAAATTTTGATAAAATGTATTCTCAAATACAACCTTTGAGAAACAAATCCAGATTTGGTTATACCCATCCAAAACCATTTTTTTGAAACAACTACTTTGTTCCAAAAAGTGACCCATTTTGTACCAAGTGTCAATGTGGTGGTCACTGTGCGAAGAATTGTTCTTTAAATAAAAACCAATCTCTAGGTTTTCATAAAGCCTATTTTTCTAAGAAAGTGTGGGTTCTGAAAATTTTGTTGTCTGGAAATCTCGAATCCAAGAATGTTTGGATTCCGAAAGTCTAATTCTTTTCTTGTTTTCGGGAAAACAGTGGAAGTTCCAACAACAATACGTGGTACATGGATAGTGGTTGGTCTCGACACATGACAGGTAACAAAATCTATTTTGAAAAGATTATCAAAACGAAAGGAGGAAAGGTAGCTTTCAAAGATAATGCACATGGAGAAATTGTTGGTATTGGTAATATTGTTATTCTAGGTAAAACATTGATTTAAAATGTTTTATTTGTTAAGGGTCTTAAGCAAAAACTCATTAGGATAAGTTAGTTATGTGATGAAGGGTACCTTGTGAATTTTAGGAATGATAAATGCTTAGTACACAATTCCAAGGAAGAATTTATTCTCTCATCCAATATGTAAGAGAATGTATACACTTTGAAATTAGAAGACCTTAGGAGTCAAGACCTACCTTTACTAAGTTCAATGGAGGATCATTCCTGGTTGTGGCATATAAGACTAGGTCATTGTAACCTTAGAAACTTATGTAAACTTTCTAAGAAGAAACTAGTTAAGTATCTATCGGATCTTAGATTTGATTCTTCTAAAGTTTGTGATCCTTTTCAATATGGAAAGCAAAATAAATATCGTTTTAAATCAATTGGTGAAGTCTCAATGACTGATGCATTACAGTTAGTTCACATGGATCTTTTTGGTCAAACACAAACTGGAAGTATTGGAGGCAAATACAATGTGTTTGTTTTAGTTGATGATTACACCAGATTTACTTGGGTCTATTTTATAGAAAATAAGTCTGAAGATTTTTCTTATTTCAAAAGTTTTAGAGCACAAGTTAAAAATGAGAAAAATATTCCATTGAAAACTATTCATAGTGATCATGGAGGAGAATTTCAAAATTCTGATTTTGAAAAAAAATTTAGTAGAAATGGTATTACTCGCATTTTTTCAGCACCATGAACTCCTCAACAAAATGGTGTAGTCGAAAGAAGAAATATAATTCTTCATGAAATAACTAGAACCATGTTGAGTGAATATTCTATAGCTAGACATTTCTGGGATGAAGCTGTAAGTACTGCTTGTTATACTATAAATCGATTTTTGATTAGACCTTTTCTTAATAAAACTCCTTATGAATTATGGAATAGTAGAAAACCAAGACTTTATTATTTCAAGGTTTTTGGTTGCAATGTATTCATTCTGAATACTAATGATAATCTACATAAATTCGCACCAAAATATGATGAATGAATTTTCTTAGGCTACTCCACAACTTCTAAGTCATATAGAGTTTTCAATAAAAATACATGTACTGTTGAAGAAACAGTTCATGTAAAATCTGATGAGTCTAACCCTTTTGTTTTCAAACTATCCTAATCTACATCCTCGGATGTGTTTTCAAAAACTGATTGTCAACCTTTGATAGAAAATCCTTCTGATAAGGAAAATGTTCATGAAGATACTTATGAAACATTTACCCTAGAAGACTTTCTACCCTATGTTGATGAACAGGTTTTACAAAACCCAAATCAGGTGTTTCTTAAGAATCATCCCAGTGGTAGCATCGTTGGTGATGTAAATCAACCTGTAAGGAGTAGAAGTTCCTTATGAAATGTAGTATAATATCTAGAATTTCATTCCCAATTAGAACCAAAAAGCACTGATGAAGCTTCAGGTGATGATGGTTGGATCAAAGTCATTCAAGATGAACTAAATGAATTTCAAAAGAATAAAGTATGGACTTTGGTTGAAAGACCTAAGGAAACATATGTTATTGGAGTGAAATGGGTTTTCAGAAACAAGTGTGATGAAAATGGAGTCATAGTAAGGAATAAAGCTAGACTCGTTGCTAAAGGCTATAATCAGTAAGAGGGAATAGACTATGAAGAAACCTATGCTTTAGTAGATAGACTTGAATCTATTCGTATTCTACTTTCCTTTGTAGCATTCTACAATTTTAAACTTTTTCAAATGGATGTGAAATGTGATTTTCTTAACGGTTATGTTCAAGAGGAAGTGTTTGTTGAACAACCTCCTAGATTTGAAGATACAAAACATCATGATCATGTTTTTAGACTTACCAAAGCTTTGTAGGGTCTAAAGAAAGCCCCACGAGCCTGGTATGATAGAGTCACAAGATTTTTGCGTCAAAATAACTATGTTAAGGGAAATGCAGATCCAACCCTTTTTATAAAGAAAGATAAGAAAAATGTTTTAATTGTTCAAATTTATGTTGATGACATCATATTTGGTTCAACTCAGCAATATTTTACTAATTATTTTGCAAGTCTAATGAAATATGATTTTGAAATGAGTATGATGGGTGAGTTAACTTTTTTTCTTGTTTTTCAAATTTCTCAAAAACCAGAAGGAACCTATATATCTCAACATAAGTATATTAAATATCTTCTCAAAAAGTATGGTTATGACAATACTGAAAGTATAAGTACTCCCATTGGTACCTCAAACTCTTTAGATCTTGATGAAGCTGGGAAACTAGTAGATCAAACATATTTTAGAGGTATGATAGGAAGTCTAATTTACTTAAAATCTAGTCGACCAGACATAATGTTATCAGTATTCTTATGTGCAAGATATCAATCCAATCCTATGGAATCTCACTTAAAGTCAATAAAAAGAATTTTTCGCTACCGAAAGGGAACCATGGATCTAGGATTATTTTATACTTCTGGAAATGATTTTGTTCTAAAAAGATTTTCTGATGCTGACTTTGGTGGATGTAGGATGGATAGAATGAGTACATCCGGAACTTGTCACTTCTTAGGAGATTCGTTAGTTTCATTGTCGTGCAAGAAGCAACATTCTATAGTACATTCCACTACTGAAGCTGAATATGTGGCAGCTGGAAGTTGTTGTGCTCAAGTGTTGTGGATGCGACACACACTCATACACTATGGCATGAGTTTTACTAAGACTCATTTTTTTGTGATAACACAAGTGCCATTTCCCTAAGTAAGAACCCTTCACATCACTCTCGTGAAAAACACATAGACGTTAGTCATCACTTTCTTAGAGATCACACACATAAAGGAGATATCATTCTTCAGTCACAACCATTTCCTATATAAAGGGGACCCCGAGACTCGTCCCACATCGTTTTTCATGCCTTTTCACCTCGAAGCCCTGCTGCTCTTCTTAAGTCTGGTTCCGAACATTGCAAAGTCGATCTGAATCTTTCAGATTTCTTCACTCCGAATGTCTGTTGAAGAAACATCCCAAGATATGTCGACTTTGAAACCAATTTATAAGTGGTTAGTCTATATGGAAAGGTTAGTTCATCCATATTTCTATAAGCTTGATTCCCTTATTTCCAAGAATATAAAGCTTAATGGATGGGAAGTTTTCTGCGTAGGAAAGTTAGAAAAACAGGATCCAGTTTATACTGATTTGATGACAAAGTTCTACGAGTATGTTTCCTTCCTAATGGAAGATGGAAGAGAGTGGTTTTCTTTCAAGTCTTATGGGAACAATTATAAGCATTCCTACACCAAGGCCACGAGCTTGGTTGGTTTTTCATACGAAGGATAAGCTGAGTTCTTCTCACACAAACTTCTAGATGTGCAAGGAAGTTTCAATAAGGAGAAGGCACTGAAGTGTCTTGGGCTTAAGGACGATTCAACTATCAAGATTTCTCATCTCACTCCGAACAATAGAATTCTTCATCTTTGGGTGCAAGGATTTCTGGTTCCAAGATGAGGTGATAATGACAATCTGAAGAAAAGTGATATATATGTCTTATATTTTTTGGTAAACCTAAGAAAGTTAAATCTGATGAGGCAAGTCTTGGGTATCATCAAGAATATCAAAGAAGGAAATTTGAGAGCTCAGATTATCATGTTTCTTACCTTACTATCTAAGCTGATAGTTAGGTGCTTAGAATCACTCAAGGTTGCCTACAAATAAAAGATCGATAATTGCAAGCTCATGCTAGTCAGTGATGATACTCTCAAGAGGATGAAGATGGGGTTTTCTAGTGAAACCGGAGAATTTAACCCTATATACATGGAAGAGTTTGAAGCAGCTAAGAAAGAATCATAGAATCCGGAACCATCCAAAAATCAAAGGAGGAAGAGAAAGGCTAAGAAAGTGGTTGCTGATGAAGAAATTCCTCGAGCTAAGGAAACTCAATCTGCTCCCCCCAACCCGAAGAAGCAGAAAACATATACGGATGAAGTGGAAGCCAAGTGGAGGGGAGATAAAGAAATGAGGAAGGAAGGGGATCCACAATTCGGATTGGACCCTGAAAAGGCTAAATCCTTAAAGTAAAATGCTACGGAGGAGCTAGATAAACAAGCGAAGGAAAAGAAAATGAAAAACAAAATTTTTGAAGCTAAAGTGGTGCAATCTTTGCTGAAATATTCAGAGTTAGTTTCTGAAAAGCTTCCCGTTCCGGAAACGTTCGAACTTGAACCTTCTTTACCAGAAACTCCAGCCAAGAACTATGTCTCTCTAGATAGATCCAAGGGTAAATAAATAGTTCAAGAAGCTGAGAAATAAGTTTCTAAAGAAGTTAAGGAATAAGAAGAAGAAGAAGAAGAATAGGAGAGTGAAGATTTGGATAACCTGATCAAACAAGTACAAGACTATAATGATAAGGCTGAATCTACAAAGTTATTTACTCCAGGAAAGGAAAATGAAGAAGCAAGAAAGAATGATGACAACCAACAACATGAACAAGAAGATGAAAATGTCTTGTATGATGAGGAAGAATCCTATGAGAAGAATTTCCTTGAAGAAGGTCAAGAAAAACAGAAACCAAATGAAGACCAGATTATCCAAGTGTCTAAATCTGAGGAAGTATCCCTTAATAAAGAACCTACTCCGAGAGCTGATAAGGGGAAGAAAAATCTCTTGGAGACACCTATAAACGATGTCATCAGAAAGAGAGAGGTTGGTGGTTCTTCTAGAAGAAAGCAGGTGCAAGTTGAAGAAGAGAAGTCTCAAAGAGATGTTTCTGATTCGGAATCATCATCTCATGGGCATGATTTTGTGGTTCAGTCTCTGAGGATGTTGGTGGACACAATTCTTATTCTTCCAACAATAGATTCCAGATTCTAGATGCTGCAACAAACTATGAATCAGAAATCGGATTATTTATCCATGGTCATGGATAACATTGTGAAATTGGAAGCTGAACAGAAAAGTTTTCTTATCGATTATGATGTGCATAGAAAGTCCTGCCGTAAGGTAAACAAGTGTTCTAAGAGACATGATGAATATTTAGTTCACTTTGATAATTTTTAGGCTGAAGTTCAATATGCATTTGAAATGGAGGATAAAAAGGTTAATGAGATTTATGAGAAGTTGACCCAGGAGCAAAATTCTCGGAATCAATAGGTCAGGGATCTGAATGGGAATCTTAACTCAGTATCTCAGAATTGGAAAACTGAAAAAGATTTACAGATTGAGTTTCAGCAGAAGATGGAAAAGCAAGATGAGAAAATAAAGTTGCAGAAATAATCCTTGGAGGCTCAGGCAGAAGCTTAAAAAATCCAAGAAGAAAAGGTAAAAGCCTTGGAGAGGCAGCGTGAGGAAGATCAAAGGGACTTGAAGAAACTCAAAACCTTGTTAAAGAAGCTCATTCCGAAGGAAAAGGAAGACAAATGAACCTACTCCGATCTTTTGTTGTAATTTTCTTTCTTTGTAAAATTTTCCAACTGTAATGAAATGATTATTTGGTTGGTTGTATCTTGTAATATACTAGTGTTTCAGTTACCATATTTTGTTTTACCATTCCCATCAATTCTTTTTGAAAGTCACAAAGGGGGTGAAGGAAAAAGAACTACTCCTAAAAGGAAGAGAAAGGAAAATATCTAAGAGAAATATTCTTAAAGAAAGGGGGAGTTTCCCACTACGAATTCTTCATTCTTACAATAATGAAAACTTCACTCCGAAAATTCAGAATACAATCCTTAGTGTTTAAATGCCTAAGGGGGAGTTAGTTTTATTCACTTTCATCAATGAACAAAGGGAGATAAGTGTTTAATTTCAAATTCTAATGAAGTTTTTTCAAAATCTTTATATGCTTTTTCAAAAGGATGATTGTGATTTCCAAAAAGGGAGAGATTGTTGAGTCAATAAGGTTTTCCTTATGAATTTTCCATTCCTTATTGTTTTGAAAATCACAAACACCTTATACTTAAGAAAATGTATGTTTTACCTCCATAAGGAAAATATACTTCCTTAGGGAAATTTACCCTATCCTATATTTTCTTATACATAGTAATATTATTCTTAAGTTCAAAAACTGGATTCTTAAACAAAATACCGAAATCATATAATGTAATGATTTGGAGAATTCTGTTTTTAGGATCTGAAATCTAGACTCTGAACTTTATTAAGTATTTTGACTCTGAACTCTTAAACAGTTCGACTCCGAACTCTTAAGAAGTTCGACTTCGAAATCTTAAAAAGTTCGACTCCGAACACTTAAGAAATTCGACTCCAAACTCTTAAGTAGTTCGACTCCGAACTCTTATGAAGTTCAACTCCGAACTCTTATGAAGTTCGACTCCAAACTGTTAAGAAGTTCGACTCCGAACTCTTAAACCATTCGAATCTGAACTTTGCAAGATCATATTCCAATCTCTGGTGAAACCAGACTCCGAATTCCTATAAAACATAATTTGAACATTTCTTAACATAGACTCTGAATTTCATTTTAGTTAGACTCTGAAAAATTGATTAGCTTTTACATACATATGCTTCATTTCAAATCGATGTCATGCATTCATTTATACATGGTTTTTTATAAAATTATGTCATCTATTCTGTTTCTAATTAACCGTTGGTTGAGTTACACCTATACAGGTCCCTTCAAATTTCATGGAAAAAATGACGGTTGGAAGAGGGAGCTGACTGTTGGAATTTTTCCTATAAATAGGAGCTCATTTGAAAGTGCTAAAAAGAATAAAGAAGTTGATCAATCTAGAGACCACACGCTATTAAGGTGATTTCTAGAGAGAGAATCTTTTCAAGCCTTGTGTGTACTAAACCGCTCATTCAGATTGCTTTGTGAAACTCTGAATATTGGTGATTACATTCGAGGAATTCCAGGGATAGGAAGACAGAGGTGCCGACTACCTTGAAGTTCGAGGCCTTCCTAGCTGAGGAAGATAGAGGCTCCAACTACCTTGAAGTTGAGGGCTTGCGGGGATATCAAGATAGAGATTTCAATCTTCATATCGAGGGCTTACCCTGGTGTGGGTAAGACAGACTTTCTTGAACGTATAAATCAAGAGACCTTTATCCAAGGTTGTTGGGTACCCTTTTATTTAGGTTAAAATACTTATATCTTGTTACTTGTAGTTTTACTACTAATTTTTCCGCTGCATATTGTATTGTAAGGAAAGTATAAACTTCTTATATTTCCTTACACTTGTACCCTGATAAGTTTATATTCTATACGCTTTAAGGTAGAATATCATATTGTAAACCTTTGTTCCAATTCTCTAATTGGTGATTAGAGGTGTTGTGAATTTTCTTTGTTTAACTTTTTTAAAATTAGAATTTTCCTTATCTAAGGAAAACATAGTTATCAGTAACCAACATTTAAGGTTCCAAAGGAATTTTTAAAGTGTACAATTAACCCCCCTCTAGTATATTGAGCATCTACATCGTTATTTCGATCCTACAATATAATCCTAGTAAATAAATTATAATCTTGGATCTTCTCAATATTTTCCTCTATATAATACGAATCATACATTAAATTTTTCTGTTGGTTCTAATTTTTTATGTAATCCTTTAATTTTTATTATAAATCCCCTATAAAAATAATATTATAAAAAAATTGATAAGAAAAAAACCCTAATTTATGGTTTCATTTTAAATTAAATTATAGAATGTGTGTAATGAAATGATTTTATCATAGAGGGATTTTTAATTCACTTGTGTAATAAATATAATTTTTATCTTGGAAAGATTTTTAATTATTCTATGGATAACATATATAATTATTTTATAATATACCTTAAAAATAACATATACATAATAGTCTAGTATTATAAATTAATATTTGGAAAATATTTTAAACAATATGGTTACAAAAAAAATTAATGTATCTTTACTAAATAAAATTGGGGTAAAGGATCAAAATAATTAATTTATTTATTTTTTTATTTAAGAGATGATAAACCAACCAATATACTAGGGGGAATAACTCATTGATTTGGGATCAACTCAATTTTCAATATCCTTAATTTTCCTATTCTTCTTAGTGTATGAATCTTATTTAGCTCAAATATTGAATCTCCACTCTGTGGGAACTATATCATCTACAATATTATTAACATACATGTGAGGGGACAATAGTAAAAGGGTAACATGAAATAAAAAATATATACATGGTCCCATTAAACATAAAAAAGTATTGGACGAATCATTAAACATCATTATTTAATTTAATAAAAATAAAAATAATGTAAAAAGTGTAGTAATGAAAAAAATAAAAAAAATTCATAAAATCTAAAAATATATATATTTTTCTTGCTAATGATCGTTCACAGTAAAAAAATATAAATTAACTACAAATATTATCTCTTCGGTCTAATTTAAAATTTAAAATTAAATAAATTAACTGTAAATATTAATTTATTTTAGTTATGGTTCTTATGACTCCATTTTTTATCAAGCATTTCCATTAATTAATATATATGTCTTGGTAGTGACCATGAATACTTATTATGAGAGACATAATTTATTTTTTATGCTCATGGTTCCAGGTTCACTAAAGGGGTAAAATGGTAAATTTATCCTATATAGGAACATTTTAAAAAATGGATGGTATTGATTAAATTAGAATATAGTGTTTGTTATTTGATTTATTTTTATTAGGATTCTGTGCTGGTTGGATACTAAGATAGTTTTACATTTGATAAATACATAAATACTAATATCATGATTGTGAACATTAATTTTTGATTGTAAGAGTATATTATGGGAAAAAGAGGGTGTGTATTATAGTTTGAAAAATTAAATAAACACGAAAACCAAAAACCTCATTATCATGTTTACCATACTCAGTGAACGTTCGATGATCAGATAAATATGTATCAGACTCAAATTCAGAAGAATAAATTAGAAAATTAATAATTTTAGTATAACTAACATTCTATATAAATTTTAGTATAGAAAATATAATTTGTAGAAACAAGTAAAATAAATCTTAAAGTAAATGTAATAATTACTTGAAAAATATTTTAAAATATATATATATTATTTCACCTTAAGATTTCAGGAAGTTATAAATATGGATATAAGATATCCATTATTTTCAACCTAGGCATATAGTCTATAATTCCTCCCCTTGAAATCCATCATTTCAAATATCAAAATAAAATCTATCTTCCAACACCCAGAAATCCCTCATTATAATGATCAGAATCAGTATTGTCTTCCAATTCCCTAGAATCCCTTGATCATCATAATTAGAATCAATAGTATTTCTATCCACGAAATCTCTCCATCATAACCTCAAATGGAACTAGATAAAACAAAAAAAATAGTAAAATAAATTTATAATACTCACAATATATTCCTCAGAAAAAAACTCTCCAAAATATTGAAAATCATATTTACAAGATTTATAGGCAGTTCAATCTTTAGACTTGTTGAGTTGTAAATGTACAAACTCCTAGCTCATCATATTCACCCCTATTTATAGGAATCTTTCCAAACGTCATGTTTTTGTGATTCTTGGAGTTGGTTTCAACAACCTTAGATGTTCTTAACTTGTCACATCATTAAATTATATCCTCATCTGATGTCATTTGGTAGCACCATTATAGTATTGTAACAAATGTGTTTCTTTTGGAAGAAAAAATTCTAATAATCTGATTATAAACAAAGCTATTATGATGGAATAGTTTTTTAGTCTTATAGATGAACCTATATCACACCGATAGATTAAATATTATTACACTAATAGACTAAATATAATAACACCAATAGACAAATATTACTCACACTAATAGACTAAGTATCCATCACACCGATTAACTAAATATCATCACACTGATAGAATCATATTATTCACACCAATAGACAAAATTTATGTCACACCCATAAACAAAATATCATCACACTAATTGACTAATATTAGTTACACTAAAAGGATCAATACCCATCACACTGATAAAATAAATATAATTGTACTATTGTACTAGATTAGTCATATCGATAAACTGAATATTTTCAATCCAATTGAAAAAAATATTATCAATCTTATAGATTATATATTATTATACTAGTATACAATATATCATTAATCCAGTGTACTCGAGATTAGTCAGTCCCATGGATCAAAATTAAGTATTTAAAGTTTATATTTTTTTAGTTAAGAACATTTTATGCATTCGTTAATAAAAGTAATTCTCTACCAAAACATTCTAAAACACATGGGAAATATAATTTTAGTAAAATAAGGTTTTAAGAATATTTTTGTGATTTTCAAAATAATGTAATGGAAATGAAGAAACTAAATACTTTTAAGTCAACAATTAATATCCCCGTTTTTATAAAACAAAAAATAAAATACATGGAATGAAAAAGTATTATCTTTGAAAAACATAAAAATCTTCAATAATTTATGAAATTCAAATAAATTACTCATAATAAATATATTCCCTTTCCATATCTTAATTCCCCGGGTATTGATAACTTCTCTTGTTTAAAATTATTATTCACATAGTAAATATTATTACTTTATAATAAGAATAGTAAAATATACCTTATCATATGCTAACATTTTAAATGATCTCAATTTTTGATAAAATTATTCCCCTCAAAAAATTTCCCCCATTAAAAATTTCTATCTATTTTTTGTTTTCAAATAGAAACAGGGTGAATAAAATGTTTTCCATAAATGTAAAATTATATAGTACTAAAAAATTGTTCTTAAAAAAATATTAATCCAAGATAAAAATGAAAACATTCATCCATGTAAAATTGGAAAATATTCAAACAAAAATGTATTTTGAGAATAATTCATTCAAATTAGATATCAGTAAAAATATTTTGTTTATAAATACATCAATATATTATAAATATAATATTCATTATTTCGTACATAGATTCATGACAATAAAATCTATATTTTAGATATATTCATGATCCTTCTTTATCTCTATTTTTGTTGACTTGTTTTTCACTTTATTTTCATCAAAAAAACTAAACTTTTGATTAACTACTTTTAAATTGAGAACCTCCTCTTTAATAATTATGGTCTTTTTAATTTAATCTTTCCACCATGGGAAGTCTTCTCTAATATTTCAGATTCTGGAATTCTCTTATTTTATATTCTTAATTTCTTAATTGATTTTAGTGATTTATATACTCAATGATTCTGAAATTTCTTTGAACTGATCCATCAATTTCAATCTGTCATAACCATCTAGTGATAGCTTCTATAAAGAGTAAGTAATATAAAAAGATACTTTATTAACTTCCTTAAGTTGTTTATTATGGTCTTTCAAAACTCCGTCCACTTGTATCATCAATTTGACAAATTAATTAATTCTCCTACTCTATTTCTATAATTGTTTTGGAAACATTTTGTCTCATCTTCATTTTAAATAAATGTCTTTATCAACAACATAAATGAATCTAATTTCTCATCCAGACTATTCTGAATATTCTTTCACCGGAATTAAAAATGTTAATTATAAGTCATTGAATCTGTTATCGATTTAAATATTTTAGAAATACTGTCAGTTCTCCTTTTCTGGTATTTTGAACATAATTATTAACATTATATTAAACTAACTTCTTAACTGATTTTTGATGCTGAGGTTAAACTTCCACTTATTGATAATTTTTACTTTTTCAATTTTAATATGAAAAGTTCATGTTTCATGAATTTATAATTCTATTTGATTAGATGGATCCAAAAGTGTCTGATCCATAATAGGATGTATTCCAGAACATGGATGTCCTTTATTTTTCTAAGCCTTTTGTGCCATCAACTTCTTAAAGTCAACTTCGAACTTTATTTTTTGTTTATTTTGTTTATTTGTAGGAGATGAATATTCATTACTTTTCTCTTTTATCAGTTATTTATATATATACACTTCATCATCAGACACTTCCTTGTCTAATTTATGTTCAAACACGTTCTATTTTTGGATTGATGACTAACTTCTTCTAATATAGGGGTTCTTATCTAAAATATGTATCCTTTTTTTGAACTTCTACATCTTCAAACTTCATCATCATAACATCCATAAAATATACCAACATTTTATTGATAAAACATGGAAACATAATAATTATTTACTTTATGGATGTTTTAATTATACCTTATATTGATATAAACACAAACTTTACAAGGATGATTATCCTTATATCATTGATAAAATCCAATAAAAATATGTAAATAACTTTTAGTTCATCCTTGTATCCTTTTATAGAAATTTGAAAACACTACATTTATAAAGTAACAATTCTTTTATATAAAATCAACTGTTATAATTTTATTAATTTCTCATAATGAGAGAAAAAAATTAGATATAGCTTTGTCTTTTTCAAAGGATCTATGATTCTCATGAATCTTATGAGAAGGAATGGAGACCTTTTCTTTCTAGGAAATTTTCATCAAGTCATATACTTGCGGAATAAAAAAATTTCAACTCCCAAAAAATGTATTGAAAACAATTACTTCCAAATATTCTTTCATTGGTAATTCCACAAAGGAATATAATTATTTAACAATTTTTGGATATTTTATATGAAAATCATCTTTATCAACAAAAAAAAATTCATCCATGAAACATTATATCTTGTTTCAAAAATTAATTATAAATATTGTATAATGATTTTTGGATCAATCATTCATTTTCCACCTCTTGTTTAGAGAAATATTCAGAAGATTACATCATACTGAGATTGATTCCAACTATTGAAATGAATCGCACTAATACCAATAATTATGCATTGAGTACAAAAAGATGTTCCAAGAGTTGATTAAAAACCCTGAAAATGATGTGGGAAACAATAGCCCATTGTTATATATATAGGCTCACGGAGATCCCCTTTGAATTCCAAATATTTTATGGATCGAGATAAAAACTATATCTAATCTGATGGTTGACATTAAACCTTTAATTATTAATTAATATGTTTTGAACTCTTGATGTTTTTTATGAAATCAATATTATCTGACTCACCAATTTCTTAGTTAATAAAAAATTAATATTTTTTAAAAGTTTAATTTTTATAATAAAAAATATAATGTTAAAAAATGAAAAATAGAATTAAATGATAATGAGAAAACTAAAATGATTCTAAAAAATAATTAATTGAGTAAAATTATAACTTTCAGTATGTAGGTTTTTTGTATCAAGTTCTTCTTGTTTTTTTAAGGATGAATTAGTAAATATTTTTAATAAAAATTTCATCCCATGAATTTTAGTAATAATTTCTTATTTTAAAAATAATAAGTAAAAATTATATTCAAAATAATTTTATTAAAAAAATTGAATTGTAAAAAAATTAGTAAAAAATTTTGATCCTTAAGCACTGTAAAATACAAAAATATAAGTTTTTTTTACAAACAACAACATATATACACCCCATTTGAGATGTAGTTCATTAATATAAGTATTTTTGTAAATAAAAATTAGATATGAATGGTCACTTGTTATTTACCATTATTAACATCAGTTTTATATGTTCAAATCTATCAGAACTAAGATTTTTATTAAAAATACCTAGAATTTTGTCTTTCATTCTAATGAATTATAACATTATATCTCATTTTTCTATTAGATCCTAATAGAAAAAGTTTCTTATATCTATTCTCTTTTCTCAAGAGTGACGTATAGGGTTTTTACTTAAATCAATGGAACTGGTGTTATCACAAAATATTTTTGTTTTACTAAAGCTCATTCCATAGTCTTTGAGTGTGTGTTGCATCAACAACATTTTCCCACTACAAGTTTTAGCTACCATATATTCTGTTTTAGTGGTGTAAATTGATATCGTCTATTGTTTATTACACTACCAATAAACAAACTCTATCCATATGATATGAAAAGTTACTAAAATAGTTTTTTATACCCACTTTACTTCCACCAAATTCAGCATCCTAAAAACTTTTTAATTAAAAATCATTTATAGAATAACAAAATAAACCTAAATCCACAGTTCCCTTATGATAATGAAAAATTCATTTTACAAATTTAAGGTGAGACTCTTTTGGATTTTCTTAACAGATTCCAAGTAATCATATAAAAGAAATTAAATCTAGATTATTTTATTTTATGTATAGTAAACTTTCAATCATACCTCTAAAGATATTTTGACCAACTGGTTTCCCATATTCATTAGTAACTAATGTATTTGATGTTATGATAGGAGTAATAATACTTTTAAAATTTTTATATCAAAATTTCTTAAGAATATGTTTTATATAATTAATTTGAGATATACAAGTTCCTTCTATATTTTGAGAAATTTAAAAACCTCAAAGATAATATTTTTCTCACATAACTATCATTTCTAACTCATACTTCATAAGATTCAAAAAGAAATTGGTTAAATATTTTTGAGTATAAACTAATATAATTTCATTGATATAAATTTTATGATTATGTTTTGAGAAAATTATTTTATAAAATAAGTTTGATCTGTAGTATATAAACCCCCATGTTTTATTCAATAATATTGCCTCGTTTTTTTAGAATACTTAAACAATTACACAAATAGACACCCAATGACTATATTAGTTTAGTGACTTTGGACACATCCAAAAATAAACACTATTACATAGGTGATCTATATTATCTCCCACTAGGAACTTCATGAACAACAACCTTCTTAGACAAATCATACATTATACATATTTTCATAACCTAGGGGAAAGGAAACATAAAAAAGGGGTGATCTCAGATGCTCAATAAGGGAAATAATAACAGGTATGTAAGCATAAACATGAGCATAAGGTTGTTAGAATGTGATCATAACATTAAGAGATCATAAACTACTTATAAAATATCATAAACATGAATCTTAAAATAAATATTTTCTATTCATAAGAGATGAACCATAATGGAATCAAAAGCATAAGCCAAGATAGAACAACATATTAATAAGAAATGGAATTGTGGTATACACATCAGATTATAACATTTTGAACATGTATAAGTTGAAATAGGTTCACTCATTAATTTAAGGATATGAAATCATGCCATCACATAAACTTATAGACCTGTAACCACATATATTTGTAACATTGTGAACATTCAATCAGGCACATGCATAAAATTATGGACATGAAACCATGTCCATTCATAAGATTGTGAATATGTAATTAGGTACACTCATAACATTGTGAAAATGTAATAATGTTAACTCATAATATTGTGAACATGGAATCAGGTTCATGAATAAACTTTTGGAAATGAAACAAGGTCCATGAATAAAATTTTTAACATGTAATAAGGTTCGCACATAACAATGTGAACATGTAATTAGTTTCGTGCATAACTTTTTAAACATGTAATTTGGTTCATGCATAACATATATACTCATGATTCTTCCATCATTACCCAATACATGGAGGAAGATATAGGTCCACCCATCACATAATAAAATCATACATATTTATTCCACATGATAATAAATATTTTATCATATCATGAAAGATAAAAAGATATAGGTGTTATAAATATGTAATTTTATCTTAACTAATGAAAATATTATAGCTTAATAATCATTTCATCAAATCATAACCAGTGAGAATAAGCAGGTTTCATAAGAATATACCATGTGAAAGAGAAACATGTTTAATAAAAATCATTCCATAAAAACATAATCCATTTATAGAAATCATTTTACGAAAACATTTGGATCATTTTCCCATAAACACATGACTAACATAAATGGATGTTATTTTATATGGAACATAATTTGGAAGTATCCTTTAAAACATTTCTTGAGGAAAATATCCCTTATTATTAAAAAATATTATTTAAAATATAATGACTTTTTAAATCCTTTTTCTTTGAAAAAAATTACGGAATATTGAAAACCATTTGAAAACATTTTTCCTCTAAAAAATTATTAAAATAATATTTAAAACCTTTTTGGAAGCATTTTTCATTTAAAATACTTTAAAAACTTATAAGGAATTCTTTATAAAAAGTTTTAAAATTTTTTAATATTAAAATACATTAAAAATTTATAATGAATGACTGAAAACATTTTGATTTTTTTTATAAAAACATATAAAATATTCCTGAAAATTTTGAAAACACTTTTTATACATAAATCAATTTTTAAAACCTTTATAAAAAACATGGTTTTGAAATAACACATATTTTTAACTGAATAGGGTGATAAAGATTGATTTTTTAAAAACACATTCAAAATTATCTTATGTACAAAATAGCGAGAAATGGACACATATACATGGAGATATAAAGTATAAACATAATATAATAAAATTCAGGATATTTATTGAGATATATATCCTAATATTTCATCAATGTAATCGTAATCATAAACAATCTCGATAAATGATGAGATTGTTACCCTAAACCACTACCACTTTGGAAACATTGGATCATAATAATATGGAAATAATAAAATAAAATGAAGATTAAAATATCCCTAAAACAATTATATTCATTTTTTAACATTTAAAATGGTATTATATATATCTCAAATAGAAATATATGTGTATAACATGGCATGTGTCTCCAATAAGGAAAACCGAGACAAAATAACGTTACTAATTTTGTAACTTTTGAACCATAAACTCATGAAATAAAGATAATAAATGGTTTGTTTAAATACCAATAAATTTATTTATAATAATCATATAATATATTACTGGAAATTATATACACCACACAGAAGAAATGAGTGGTGAATAAGGCATAAATATCACAGCAATATATGTGGGACGACAAATCCCTTAAATTAAGTCTGTAATTTTTTATACACATTCCATCCTCAGATATAATAAAAATAATTTTATTATAAACCATAAATAGAACTATATTACTATATATAATTCATATATTATTCAATTATTACTTCATATTACCCATTTATTTTACATTCCTTGTTAATGTAATGTTTCGGGAATAACCACTTTGTTTTTCGTACGTGTTTGACTTGTTATTCTTGATCCCCTTTCTTAGATAATTAATTTATTATTTAGAAAAAGTAAAGAAATTTTTATATATAATATATATTCATTTTATAAGTATTTATAATAATATATAAGGTATATAAATATTAAATGGAATAAACCATTCATGGAGATGTTAGGTCGTACGTATATATGAATGATGTCTCCATTTAATAATCATTTCGAAAGAAATAAAATAAATGAAATATATGTATATATATAATATAATTATATTATAATTATTATTTCATATATAAAATATAATTTTAATGAACCCATCTTTAATACATTCCATGTAAGTTGTGAACAAATCACATCGCTTTGAGGAGGCCATAGTCTACACGTCAACTAATGAAGTTATCGTATTTATAAGAAATAAAAACCATGAAGGTTTTCCTATATAATAATTCTAGTTTGATAAATAAAACATAAATATAATATATATCATATAAAAACATAGTTTCTCTCAAAATTACCTACCATGAGGGGTGGTAATGGAAAAACAAAGAACATCTTTCTGTAAGGCAGTAGTCCACCGTACCTAATAACGGTATGTTCGTTACCCATTAGATGATAGTGTGTGTAAGTAAAGGTAAAAAGATTATAATAAAAAACATTATGTTTAGGATATTTATTTTATTATTTAATAATTTAATAATAATATTTTATATATGTATAATGAAAATAAAACAAAAGATCTTATTGAATGATGTTAACTCTTTTTAGGGTAACTCCTTTTAGTTTCCACCAAAGAGCGTCCCTAGTTATCTGTCTACAAAAAATGAGGAATATAAGATTAATTTATGATTTTTAGGAGATCATTTTAACAAATTTTGGTTGATAAAAAGGCCTTTATAGGTTTGAATAAGAGGTAGGGGTGAGTACCTTTTTGTATTGGAGGAGGGGTGACATTCTTTTAAATTTTATAGAAGGGAATACCACCAACATTGTTCCATTGAAATTAGATCCAATAATGAAAATAATAATATATAATGGAGTATAGGTTAAAAATATGGTCATAAAATGACTTTTTAACAAGTTTCAAGTTCATTTTGGAACTTAAGTTTCAGGTTTAACCCCTTTTTGGTCTAATTTTTCTCTTAATTTCTATATTTCATTTTGTAAAAAATTAAGTTGACCATATTATACATTAAAATTTATTACGATTAAAAATATTTAATCCATTTTTTCATATTCAAATCCCATAAGTTTCATAAATTAATTTAAATTTAGTCACGTGGATTGGACGGCAAAGAGGATTCTTAATGTAAAATTGTTCAATGGGTTGCTAAGTTTATATATCCAATTTCAAAGTGAAATTGGTTACAATGACTAAAATTGGATTATTTTACATATTATTTTTCTAATTGAACTATAAAAACCATATAAAACATAATTTTACATTATAAATAAAATATACGAAAAATCAGTATTAAAATAATATTCATTATTTTTCAGTATTAGTCAAAAAATGAAATTTTACAGAAAGATATCTAAAATTCACCAAAATCTCATTTTGATATTAAAATTTAAAAAATTAAGATCATTTTGAAATATGAAATTTTTTAAAGTGCCAAAATTTTAATTTAAGATGTGTTCTCCATTAAAAGGCATTAAAATCACATTTTAGATAAATACATTTTTAATTCATCAAATTAGATTTATTATTATCTTATTCCAATAGAATATATTTTATTAGTATAAAAAATATTGATTCAACATATAATATATATATATATATTATCCAATTAATAAATAAAAATTGTTTGGTTTAATTAAATGAGATAAAAATTTGTCTGAATATAGATATTAGTTTTCTTTGAAATGTAATTTCTTAATTTTAAAATATTTCATACAATAACCCCTAATGATTGATAACAAAATTATTAATTATATATATATAGATCATATTATCAATATTTAGTTAATATTATTCGTAACTTCAATTCCAAGGCCTAAGTGGTAGCATAAATAATTTTTTAATAACAATGTTAATAATTTATTATAATTCTATAAAACTAGTCCATGTGGGTGATAGGAGATATGTAAGGGAATAATTATCATGTGTAATAAAAGATAGTCATATTCTTTCTTGTATTGATAGATTATATAAGTGGTGTGTGTAGTGAACAATTGACACGATGTTGCTTATAACACAAGCCAAACATAGTAATTTAATATAGAAAAAAAATATTAAATGTATTGGGAAATGAAAAATTCCAAAAAGAATAAAATAATTTGAAAAAAAACATTCTCTTGGACATATATTCTAAGGAATTCACATTTCACATCCATTTGAAAAAGTTAAAAATTAATAAATGTTGCATATTCTAACAGTATTCGAATAGCTTCAAGTGTTTCTACCTGAGTATAAGTTTCTTCCTAATATATACCCTCTTGTTAGTTATATACATTAGTAGCAAGTATTTATTTATTTATAACTACTATTCCAATTTCATCATATTTATTTAAGAAAAACACTATTTTACTCCAACAATAGAAGTATATTTAAGTTGTTCAAGCAAAGACAAAACTTGATTCCTCACAAATTCATTTAGTTCATATTTAATTTCTTTTATCCAATTTTCATCACCAAAAGCCTTATTAATAATGTTAGGTTCTAATTAAGATAAAAATTTAAAATACGAAATATCATTTATGAAAGAAATTATAGTTATAACTAGTTGATAAACATCACCAATGACATTACCACTACAGATATTCCTAAGAAACAAAAGATTTTTTGAGTTTTCAAAATTGTGTTCTTCAATAACATGATGAAATTATTATTGAGGTAGGAATTTAAAAATATTTTTTTATTCTCTCTCAAAAAGAACATTCCAAAATAGGATAAAAATTAGTTTTTGAAATAACATCTAAAGATGCAGATTGATGTTGTTATAAAACAAAATGATTGGTTTAATACAATTTAACATGTACTGTTTCTTCAAACATACTTGTATTTTTATAAAAACACTATATGCCATACTAATTTTTAAATAACATAAAAAATATTTATTCATCAGAATTTCGATCAAATTTATGTATGTTATTTGTAGTATTCAAAATGATTACTTTGCATCCAAAACATTGAAGTAAGAATGTTTTGGTGTCAATCTGGTCGAAAACTCATAATGAGTATTATTAATAAAATGTCTTATTAAAACTCAATTTATATTATAACATGTAGTGCCACGTACTTTAAAAAAAATTTGCATCTGATTTTTCACTGAGCATGGATCTAGTAATCTCTTAAAATTCTATTTCCCCCTTCAACAACATGATTTTACTATATAGTTTTAGCTTTTGAGAAGTTTTGTACAATATCTTTTTTACTAATAAATTTTTATAAATCAGAATTAAAATATTCTCCACCGTGATCTATATGAATTGTTATCATGGATATGTTTTTCTCATTTTAAATTAGGATAGAATAGTTTTAAAACAACAAAAGGATTTCGAATTCGTAGCATGAAAATAAACCAAAGTATGTCTAGTGTAATCATCAACTAAAACATATACATAGTATTTCCCACTGATAATTCTATTTTTTGAAGTACCAATAAATTCCTTGTGAAAAACTATAAATTATTAGAGGTTGAAACATAACTAACAGATTAAAAACATGACTTGTTTTTCTTTCCAAAATTGACAAGAATCGAAGACTTTTCAAGTATCAAACCTATTTTTTAGTTGATCCAAAACTAGTCATTTCATATAAAACATTGATAAAGTTATAATTTTATAGTGTCCTAATAGTATATTTCATAACCATGATTAACCTTACATTACACTAATATAAGGTATATTTTGGCTCCTAAGTTCATATATGTTTAGTGTATAAACATTCTCATGCCAATTGGTAGAAATAATAAATTCATATTTAGAACCATGTACAATATGTTTTTCATTCCTAAAGTTCATAAGATATCCTTCATTACAAAATTGGATTTGGATAATAGGTTTGGGCTTATGTCCCATGAAAAATATAACATATGATGTTAAGGCTTTTTTAAAAAGAACAATATTACCTTTTCTAAAAATCTATTATTGAGCATTTTTACCAAAGGTTACATTACAACCTTTAAATTTTATAATAATCATGAAAAAAAACATTGTCCTAGTCATATTCCATGTTTTTCTGTGCTTTTTCATTATTATAAGGAAATTTATATTCATTTTCAGTCAGATATTTTGAGGAATATATTAATCAAAAAAATTAATGAACTCCATTCCACTCCATTGCTTCAATGTATTTCTTGGGCATTATATTCTAAATCAACATCAAACATTGATCATCTTCTTCCTCCATACTATAAAAATCCAGCATGGCCTCCTCTTACTCATATAATTGAAGGATAGAGATGATATTTTCAATGGTGTTGATCCATTATTTTGTGTTTAAGGCATCATAATATCCAATTAATATTAAAGGCCTTTTCACATATTGGTTTCAATTGAAACATTATATTTCTTAGGGGGATGTGGATTCCCATGGATTCATGTTTCTATTTAAAAACATAGTAAACTAAGAAATTATTTTAAAGAAGTTTCAAACTTCAGATTATATTGGTTTGGGAACCTCATATGGATAGTCATTAAATTCCTTGTCACATTCATTGTTGACTCGATTCCTCCTATTCTAATCCATTGAATTAAATGAGAGGAAAATGGTTAATAATAATTTTTAAAATATTTAAAAAATAAATATAAGACCATGAACATTAATGGAATAATTCATCAATGGAATATATACCTTAACACATAAATTTATACTTTTCAATCTAAGTTATCTATGATATATTTCTTAACATGAAATATTATGGAAACTTTTGTTTCCTTCATAATGGTTTATAAAGTGCTTATAAATTTAGCAAATCATATCCCCCAAGAATGTCAAACTAGGTGTATATAAATTCCCATTTTGCATAAACCATGTAATGATCAATTCAAGTCCCAATGTACCCTTTTAGGGGTTACTACCCCAAGGTAAAACTATGCAAGAGCCACATCCAATAGTAGCAACCCAACATGTATTTTCTTTCACAGAAACCAATTAAAATATAAATTACCAATATTTAGGGATGGTTTACTATGTATGGAATTATTACCAAGGATTTTCATAAGGTTTTATAATCTTAATTACCAATGTAATAAGATTTTCCTTGGATACCAATGATTAAATCCCATATTTCAATACACTTTACATCATGATTTTTTATATAAATATATGATTAATAAAAACAAATAAGATAATTATTACTAGTTTATTTGGTTAATTAGGTACATAGAAGAAAAATTACAATATAAATAAAATTAAATAAACTAAAACTCCCTAACATTCCCTTAAATTCCCTTGAACTTTTAAAACTGCACATGATAACATGGGCACGTACATATGAATCGGTTGAGAAATGAAGCCCTGTATGGAAATAATAAATGCATAACATGATTAATGTAATAAATGTGACTGAATATGTACATCAATGTAACATAAGATGGTTGTGAATCATATATTGAACATTGAATCATGTTATAATTTGATATTATAAAGGCAATATAAGAATGTAGAAACAAAAAAAAAATTGACATCATAAATACAAGTCAAGTAAAACAATATGACCATAATAAAATAGTGTTCTTATTACAACTTCCCATGAACCATAAAAGGTATATCATTATATAACAACGTCTCCAAATTCATTGGAGGGCTATAAAATTTTGGGCCCACTAGTTAGATGCATATCAAGTAAATGTATAACTATACCATATAGATCATAAAACACGAAGATATATTTTGTCACTTATAATACCATGAAAAAGTATTTTGGGATACATACATAACATTATACTATAAATGGATGATAGGTAGGTTTAGTTAAACACCCTTGAGTGAAAATGGGTATGACTATTCACTATATAAATGTTTGTCATGGAAATTTAAAGGATAATTTTAAAAACTTAATAGGGGTATATAAGCACTAATGGAAGGGTTTAATAATAGTGAAAATTGTATATAATCACTTATAAGACATAAATATAGTAATATGGACGTTTAAAAAGATATCCCAATATGCTAAATTATGAATCTAATGAAAAATATAAAGAAGGTCCTTGAATAAAGTGGAGAATGGTAGAATCCATTTCCTTAAGAAACACCGTCTAAAATCAAGGGAGTAAATTCTTATTATCATGGAAAATCCTTTGGATGGATCTAGAGAAGAAGGGTAAGAGTAAATTAATTATCAAATTGTAATTAGTGAATGTTTGTGGGATTTTGGTTGAGTTTTATTAGAAAAATATAGTGTAATTCTTTATTAATTTCTAATATTAGGTTTTGGACTCTATATGATAAATTAATCCAACCCAATAATAATCCAAGGTTTTATACATGGTTTTTGAAAATGGGGATTTCTTTTTAATATTTTATAATTCCATGAACCGAGAATGTAAAAAATTATATCATTGGTGATGTGGAAGAGAGCCATGTTATAAAGAATTTATTTTGAAACCTTAAAATATAATATAGGTTTTGGAGGATTCATTAAAGGATTATATAATTAATATAATAACTTTAAGAATATATTATTTTATAGGGGAAACATAATTTTCGTCACGTATACTCTTTTTTGTTTTTATTATATTACTTTTTAGTTTTTATTATTTCATAATACATACCATATATTTATACCTTATTGAGTTTTTTTTCAAAAAATCTGACTATTTGAGAAAATTATGAAAAATTTACCATGGTAAAATTTTAAAATTAATATTTTATAAATATTATTTACTAAATCATGATAGATCTATATATATATATATGTAAAAATTTAAAATAAAAAATAAAAAAAATCACTATCTATTGACAAATATGTGTTTTTATGTTGATAAGAGTTTTTGATCCTTATAAAAATTACATTAAAATTCATAAAATTATATTATTAAAATATTTAAATAAAAAATTAATAAGAAAATTTTATTAACATAACATTTATTCAACAAATAATTCAATTCATCAAAAGGGTTTCTTTATGGGAACAATATAGTTCCAATAAAATACAATTTGAGTTTCATCATATCAAAATTTCATTTTCATCAAACGCATTATTTATCATTTATAAAGTAATAATAAAAAGGATAAATATCATTACTATTTTATCATAAAATATAAATATTTGTACCATTATTATTTAGATACATAACCCCTTATCACACTCATGTGTTTCCTATGGTTAAGGTGTTAAATGGTGAAACTTTCTTGGGGTGGTTCGGCGAACATGGCTTAGGTCATGATTTTGATAGTCTTGAAATTATCCTCTAAACATTTTTTCTCAATATTTTTTTGTTGAATCTCATCCTAGGATTGGTCAAGGGTTGATCCTAGTGATTCAATCTCCCTTGGATTTTCTGATAGATGAACATCATAGGGTATGATCGAACTGGTCGATGCCATCACCTTTTTAATCTGTGAAAAAAATATTTTATCATAACCCTGGATATAAAGTAATCATAAAGGTCACTATACAAATAATTTTTTACCCTTAGTTTTTCTGATTAATGGTATTTTACATCTGATATCATATAACTTATAATGTTTTAAAATAACCAATGTAGTGAATGTGTTTTCTTTAACATCATTACATAATGATGAATTTTTTCATTTGATGAGGGATTTTTATTTATTAAAGTTTTTGTCTTTGCAACAAAAGATCATGGAATCTCCTAATATTGAATACATTATTAGTATATTACCAATACATCACAACCTCTACCTTCTCTGTGTTCACGGAAACCACTACCTAGAAAATCATATACCCATGCGAAAGAACCTCATAAATATTGAAGTTTCACTATAACATTTTAACATAAATTTGATGGCCTCTAATTTTACTCAATATATTCTCAAGGTGTCTATCATTAATATTTCATGTTAAAGAATATATCATTATATGAACCAAAAATTCAAAAATGAAGGATTCAAGCTACGTATGGAAAATCATGTTTATGAGAGGCATGAACACCATTGGATCATTTTTTAACCTAAAATACATGAAAATAGACATATAAAACCTATATCTACTACTAATTGATATATTGGAATTATCATCTTCTCCAACCCATAGCCGATGGTAGCCTAAATAAATATCAATTTTGGACAAAAACTAAGCTCTATTTAACAAATAAAAAAATTAATCAATCTTGGTTAATGGGCAACAATTCTTCACTATTACCTAGTTCAACTTTTTATAGCCCACACAATGTTGTACTCTACCATCTACCTTCTTGGAAAAGCACACGGGATCACTCTATGGTGATGTTCTTGTGTTGATAAATCCTTTTTCCTCCAAATCCCCTAACTAATCCTTAAATTCTCTCAAATATTCTAGTGCCATAAAGTTAAGAGTAATTGATATCTATTCATACCTAGGTGAAAGATCAATCTCAAACTCAATTCCCTTATCTGGAGTATGACATGAGATGTCATCTAGGAAGACCTACTAATAATGATCCACTGCTAAATGAAAGATAAAGTGGATTACTATTGATTCTTCCATGAGAGATAATCTTACCACCCATTACATGACAGCTCCAATCTGGCTTAGGTCTATTCCCATGTTCATTGCTCAGACTTCTCAATCAGCGATAAACATAGGCCTCTCTCCACTAGGTTTAGTGAAATATAAATGTCTCGAGTAAAAGTAAATATAAGATCGATGATTGGTCAACTAATGTCTATATGATATCAAATAAAAACTAATAATCTCCAATATCATGAATTCTCATAGATATTATTATCTAGAAACAACTTTGGTACATTATGGACATCCCCAGAGATGGTCTACTTTCATTCCCAAAGGCATATAAAGAGAGAGTAACTTAGAAGACAACATCACTGGTAACATTAAGCCAACAATAACATGATATTATCTGAAATAATATGAGAATCCAATATCAAAAAATTAAGTAGATGATATAAGGGTAATTAAGATATCACCTCTAACTATATAAGATCCTTATACAATGGTTGTTGGAACCTCATCCATTACATAATACCTACCATCTTTTAGAGTAAAACCATTCTTATGTGGTGAATAATTTTCCCGAATCACTAGTATCTATGGTGTATGGTTCTAATAATGAGGAACCCTTCTCACACCTTGGTTTATGATCTAGGAATATGGATTTGAATCTTTAGATCAAAAGAATAATAGATGACTTATCTTTCCACTTCAGTGACATTTCATTGCTGGATTCATTCATGGGGTACTAAAATGTCCCCTAATTCCATTGTGGAAAAACATATTCACAGCTCCTGTCATAGAGGTAGTAGGATAATCCATACTTTTCTCCACATGACAGTCACCTAGATATATTTCTTGAACCATCAAATTTATACTATTTGAAGAGGTGAGGAAACTAGTAAGCATGCCCATCTCTATCACCATCAAAAAAATTAGGGCCTTATGATGAACCTCAACATATATCATCCTGTCCAATACTGTAACCTATAATTAGAGCTCTGGATGAAGGACAATATCAAACTTCTTTCCATTTTAACCTCATTCGCTAACAAAGTAGGAGAAAATTGTATCAATTCCATGAAACTATTTGTGTAAGTATAAACTGGCGTCCTCCCATTTTAAAGCTCTATAAACTCATGTTCTTTATCATGAGTCATTATGTCATAAAATACATCCTCAATTAACAACTGTGTGATAACCTCCAATGTAAGACCGGCATGCCTTCCTTCTTAACACATGATTCCCTGCCTTCTCCCGATGTGTCCCTAAAGAATAAATACCTCCATTTTCACCTTCCTCTCCCTAGGAGTCTCTTCAAGGTTAGTGATTCCCATGATGGTGAAAATAAAAACCTCAACATCATATGGAGAACCTGTTCCCAATAATGTTAGAGCAGAAAGTCTCTAATGTAATCAACCTTCATCATATGTACTCCTCTTCCCTGAGTAATAACTATACAAAAAATAAAATCATATGCATGTCAAACTAAATAATTATAACACATATATATCACAGTAATATAGAATACAAATAGATTACTTAAATAATTAGAATAACCACGGTATTAAATTAAAGAACTACTATGAATTATGAAACATGTACATATATGACTTTTGATCCTACTTTCCTAAGCCCAATTCATGAATACATCCAAATATCCTAAAACCATAATAAAAATATCTTCACTAGAAACTGAGAGGATCATTTAAAATTAATTATCAAGGTGCATGGTGAATCCCCTGCCTAAGTTCCACATAGCCTATCTCCTTTCAATCATTGTATAAAAATAAATGAATGAATGAAAACCTACATCTTTTGACACCGTATTGTAATGCCCTGAACCGAATCACTAGTTTAGATATGGAGTTCCACATAACCTCATGTGTACCGCCCTATATGGAATATGTTTCTATCTATCACTAAGTGTATAATGTTACATAGGGATATGATACCATAAATAATCATAGCCATCCCTGTAAGATATCATATTTCACAAAAGAAGATAATATAAATAAATTTTACAAAATAGCTCATGTCAGGTCAAAAAAGTGTGATGAAATAGAACGCCAATGTGGCAGGCCAATAAGTATAATAGTAAAAAAAGAAACAGTAATAAGTAAAGGTGTTGCATTCAACCATCCGGAGCTTGACCCAATAACATGTCCTTCTCCCAGAATAAGCATAACAATAACCTATCATAGGAAATTTTCTCTTCTCTAAACCCATGATCCTAAAGTTATTATGCACACCAATATTCCCATGATAGGTGTGATTATAACCTAATAGGACACCACCAAATAATCCTTAACAAAATTTCACATGTTTGTAGATGTTATGATACAATGGAATGGTAAATTCACATATAATAACATATAATGAATTTGTTGAGATGTAATGTGCTAAAAAAGTCACCATAAACCCTGGTTATACATTCATTGGATCCATAATGAATGGTTTTTCATAACATATTTCATGATCATGGGTTGACCATAATTCCTTCTCTCGTGTCTTTGACTTGAAACATGGCCAATTAGTCTTGGATAGGGCCATAAGGATGTCCAGCCCCACCAAGGTCATGTGTTAGGAGATAAGAAATTCATATCTCAAAAATACCTTAGCTTAGGACACATGGCCATCATATAATAGAGTTTTTTCATGGTTTATTAGAATAATATATCTTCCATGTGTTCTGTTCTTTCATAATAGTCATTACTTCTCACACATACTTCCCCTAAAAGAGATAATAAAGCCATGATGGTCCACCTATCACTTTATATAAACAAAATCATCCATGTCCATGAAACTATACACAACATAGAATAATACATATAGACACAACACCACATATCATATATAATTTTCAGTATCCATACACACACACATGTGAGCATCATTATATATGAGTCTCACGGGCTACAAATTCACACACATGCGATCTATATCAAACAATGGTATCATGGTATACTCATGCACACACATGAAATAAAATTCAGGAATATGTTTTAGGATCCCAACCATATACTATAATTACTTGGAAATAATCATATTCAAATTTCCAAGATGGTAATAATTCCTACCTTTAGTGCGTTGAATCCAATTCCCATGATCTTTAAAGGAGTAATGCCTAGGTCACACTCATGCACCAATGTTCCCTAGATCAACATCCAATCTCTCATCATAGGTTCCATATAATTTTAATTATAGGAAGAGATTATTCCAAGATATTAAATCCACCTTATGTTTCCAAAAACGATTAATCATCAATGGTAGGTCTAGAACCTATCAAGGAGGGCCACCATATATCAAGATCCAATATTGATCTATAAATTGAGAATTAATTACACTTTATATATTTGTGTACATTCATATATCTATAGAAAATAGAATATATCTATGATAAATTCGGAATTAATCGGTATAATTAGGATTATAATGGATAGATATAACCTCCATTGATACTCTAGATCCATCAAAATATCGATAACAAAATAATATAGGAAGAATATTCCTAGATCACCATGGAAGAGTTATCTTGTTTGTTATAGCAAAATTAGGGTCTAATTTGGTTGATGATAATTTAGATACTTTGTTTATTGTAAAATGAAAAAACACCATTAATGAAACCTAAATAAGGGCAACGCCTACTGGATGATGCATACCACCAGCCTGCCAGTGGGTTCTATAGAAATATAGATCCATATACTGAAATAACTGGTTTCCAAGTTCATTCCACTCGAAATCCTACAACATGATTCAACCATCGTAAATCCCACTATTCCTCCAACCTATGAAACATGTACTCTGAGACCCCTTTTCCCATGAAATTCATCTCTAAAAAAGAAATGTAAGAGGATAGAACAATATTTAAAACTAAACACATCATGAAAATTCATGTATATAATAGAAATAGTTATAGATATGTATTTGAAATAGTTCATTAATATGGTTATGTTTATTATAAAAGATAGTAAAATAAATTACTATATTTCAAGAGTAAAAGGTAAGGGGTTTTCATCTCAAATTTTATTCATTGATACATGTTATAAATTATGAACGAATTTCCATTTAAATTGTGTGTAAGCTAGAAATTTGAATTATTTTATCATGATGAACTATTAAATATTCGTATTTAATGTTTCTTTTCCAATAATTTCTATAAAAGGGTTTTGATTGACTTATTACCAAGGCATGTAATGTGTTTTTTTGACTCAACTATTTTTCATGCATCATAATTATTTCTCTTTGAATATGGTTTCAAAATATTTTTTTATTCTACCTTATGATGATATGATAATTCATTTTATCCTTATTTTAAGGTAGTTTCAAATACACTTATAATACATATTTTTTATGGATTTCTTAATTCATAAAATTTTATTATGTTTAGAATAATTCCCATCCTCTCCAAATAATCTCTTTATATTCCATCTCAACATTCCCTATTCTCTCCAATGTTCTCCTTTATTATTTTGAAATCTAAATAAATTTAACTTCTTGTGATATTTCAATTTCTATTTAATTATTTTCAAATATTCCATTTTACATTTTTTTAAGATGTGGTACTCAATGAATTTTTTTAAATATTGAAAAATAAATTCCATCTAAATCACAAATTTTATCTTCTACTCCACATTTCATCCAAAAAAACATTTCTTTTTCAAGTCTTAATTAATTATATTCCATTAAAAATATTTTTTCAAAAATATTATTCAAGTCAAATTATTGAAAAAAAGATAAAATTAACTTGTAACTTCATCTTTTTTGTATAATTTTAAAAAGAATTTTTGAAATTTCTTTTCTTGATTTCATATTAATTTTCCACTTTGATTGTAATGATCTCTATCATATAGAGTAATGTTTAATGAATAAAATTTTAAAATAATTATTTAAAAACTCATTTGGGGTGAATAAATGTTTTACCAAGTGATGTAATTTTAAAATTACATTATGATACACCATCTGAAAATGATGTAAAATGATATGTCCATGGTTTTAATAATAAAATGAATGATTAATACCATACTGGAGACATATGTATGTATATTAATGGGTGGGTCCTATATCACCCTCTAATTAATTATTTAGGGACCAATATATTTTGATATCGTAATGGGATATGAGTTATAATTATTAAGCCACTAATGGGCCCTGAGTTATGGTGCTCAAGTAACCAATGGTTCACTGGTAAAACTGTTTCTCCAATCATATAATGGGTCACATTATTTTGGTTAAAAAAATACTAGTTAATTTTTTTGTATGATTATGTTTATCCCATGGCTATTTTCTACATTTGCATTACAAAACCCATTTTTTATGTCACATGAATCTAATTATGCTCTATAAATCTTGATTATTATCTCACATTTCTACACTGATTTTGTGCTATATATTTTTTCATTTGAGATTACATATCCGTATATCATTACTTTTGAAAAAATGTTATTATATCATTATTATTTTAATAATATTTTTATACTATGTTAATATTTTTTTCAAACTCATATTATCAAACCCTTGAAGAAGTGTGGATAAATTTTCCATAACTGAGAATTTGATATAAACCTTTATTATTTTTGGATTCTAAATTTTATGAATAAGAGTGTAACATATGAGAAGTATATAAGGAGGTATAGTGTGGTTCAGTAATGGATAAATTTTCACAAGTGTTAAAAATATGTTGTTTATGTATCCATCCACCAAATACACTAAACATTTTTATTCAAGGATTGTACGATCATTGGTGAGATAAAATTTTTGAATTATGAAAATGATATAAAATAAATATTTGTTTAGATCAGGTCACCTCAATAGATAATTTTTCATTTTGACTAGATCATTGTGTTTATTCAATTTATATTTTTTTAGAATGCGATGAGCTTTGGGATTTTCCATTTTTATTTTAGTTTGTTTCTTGGATAGTTGTTGTGATTGTTTTATTATTGATATATTTTTCATATTCTTTCAGTTTTTCTCTATGTGATGAATTTTCTTCATTTATACAAAATATAGTATTATATAATGGTATATGAATTATTAAGAACTCATGGGATTGTGTGTCGAAATTAGAAATGATTATATTAGATAAATCCTTATAATGGGTTGGTATGAATTCTCTAAATGCATGGGATGGAATATTCACTTTTTCATGATAAACTCAAAATCACATTTTCATTTAATGGTATGAAATAATTAAAAAAATTATTATGGGGATAATAAATTATTTTAAATTTAGTAAATTACTAAATGAAGATAGAACTTTATTCTTGTAAAATTATATGGGATCTATCTTTATAAATCTTATTCATGGAATAGAGTTTGTCAGAAAGAATGATAGCTATAGTTTCTGTATAAGAATTGGTAGTTTACACTAGTTTTATTTTGCGGGATATATTCATTATATTATATTATTTCTTATACTCCACCACCCAATTCATCATGGAAACAAATTTCCATTTGGCCATGTTCTTTTTTGGTATTTTCATTAATATAGAGAATTTAGAGAATATGGATAGTCAAATACTCTCTCTACCTGCTCTCTATTTGATTTATAGTATAGTATCCATGATTATATGGGTTGTAATGGCATATGGTATAGGGTGTGTACTCATGCAAGATATTATAGATCTCATTTTTACTATAAATAAATTTGTGAATTGTAGTGGATTAAGGTTAGAGGCCATACATGTATCTTGGTAGTAGTGACTATGGTTAATAGATGTGTACATGAATGGTTTTTTTATTTACATTTAGTGTATGATACATGATAAATAATGAATTTTAGAATTACTATATGGTAGTGGGATGTGTTGATAAGGTTGTGATGATTTTTTTGAGTTTCATGGTGAGATGATGATGTTAATATGATATGGTTTCCTCGATAGTACGGTTAAACTATAAAGTGATGTGAGAACCAATATAGAGGTTATTAGGATGAGGTTGACTTGTGGTCTTTGAAAGTGGATGAGGTAAACCTTTTTTATATATATTATTTTATTATGTAATTGCTTATTTCTAAATTTTACTCTATAAGAGATATTTCTTGGTTGATCTATGAGGAGGATTAGATATAATTTTAAAATCTTATGTAACATGTTATTTACCTTGTTTAGTCGCTAGTATTATTTTATTCTTTCACATTTTCATTAGAGATTTTTATGAGAGTACTAATAAGTATACTTTTCTTCTCAATGATTTCTATATATAAACTTTATATCATCTCTTCCAAAGTTTTCCAGTGATTTAGTACGGTGTCACTAGCTCTTGGTATTGTTTAAGAGATGTTAGTGTTTTTGGTGACTACCTAGGTGGTGTTCACAACATTTATATTTTTTATAACTTATATAAAGTTTCATTCATGTATTATGATGGATTGTCTAATTTTTGAGATAATGTTGATTGGTTGGTCTTATCTTGTATCATATATTATATATTGAGGGTAATTACTTCAATTTGTATTCATTTTACACCCTCAATACCTATCAATAACTCATGACTTATTAGAGGAAAACATTGGGGGTTCATCCTTGTCTACATTGTTAGTCCAAGAGGGATACCAATGGGGGGTCATGATATTATAGGTACTAAAATTAACATCAATATTTATTTACATCTTAAATAACCATTTATATCCTATGGGAGTGACTCTAACTATATGATTTACAAGATTCAAACATTATTTAATTCATGGAATTTACTTCAATATTTATGGCATCATTCAATCTATCTGCTTCCCATTTATTTACAACATAAATTTAGGATTGGATTTATTCAATCTAAAAAAACTCCATTCCATTTTTCTTAATTACCAGAAAACCATATCATATTTTATCCATAACATTACTAATTTACCTATGTAATTTTTGGAACAAATTATTTAAGTGGAGCTCATGGATTTTTTTACTCTACAGACCATTTTTCATTTAAAACATCTCAAAACATAGCTTTATTTAACAAATTTCCCCAACTATCTTATTTTTATATATGATCCTTTTTTAGAAATATATCCCTTATAATCGATAATGACACTATATTTGTTATTGTCTAAGTAATTTCATTTTGTTACAATAAGATAATACATGAAGTGGCACTTTGTTCTTCATAATTAAAGTTCATTTCAGGGATTATACTTAAAAAAACACAATACCTTTATACATTAATAGTGATAATTCATGTTACATACAAAATTATCACTCATATGGGATTCAATTTTCTACCTTGGTTATAACATGGTTAAAGAATGTATTCCATTTTTTGAAATGTATATTAATAAAAGTATTAAGGAAGAATTTCATGAATCTACATTGATCTCAATATATCTAATATGATATGGATTAAGCTGGGATATTATCATGTACTCATTATGTTAATTAATGAAATAGTTCTGCCAGATATTATATGCACTGATCTAAATAGTTCTTATTCATCATTATACCATATTGATTATCTAATTAAATTTTATATTCCTTAAAATTCTTAAAGGAATCATTTTTTTGTTTCAATAAGTAAACATATAAATATTTGATTATCAAATTAATAAAATTAATGATGTATAGGAATTCACTCTATATATATAACTGGGTAAATTAATTATAGAAGCTCATGGACTCATTTAACTTTATTGTTATAAACATCGTGCTTATTTTACATTTAATGTGAACATAACATACATCAAAGGGTTTTAAATTAAATGATTCTAAAAACTTTTCTTATTATAACATTTTTAAATTTTGATAGTTTATATAAAAATGTCAAAAAAGTTACTATAAGGTATTATATGGGTTGTGTGATTTGGTTTATCATTGATTTATTATATAGTATTTACTTATTTGAGTATTTATATATTAGCCACAATTTCAAATATTCTATTTTATAAAATAAAAAATGTATATATTAGCTAGAAAAAATAATAATTTTTCGATAATGTTATGAATATGAAAAATGATATATAATACAAGAATCATTCCATCAAAAAAATGAGATGACAATCTCATAGAGTTAATGTACTGTGTCTAATTGAATAAACAACTATAATATCCACCTAGTCATTATCAATCATAAAAAATATTCTTGTTTCCAATATTTATACACTAATATATGAGACAAAATTTGTATTTAATATGAATTATATAATAGTGAATAAACATAAAGTAGAATATTCCCCTTTCTCCTTCTTTAATTTTAGGAAATTAATTTTACAATGACCATTGTAGACACATTAAAATATGATAGACTCTATACCATTCCCCCCATAATATTTGTCCTCTTAAAATGAATTTTGTTGGTGCCTTTAGCATTGATTCATCCATATAGATCTTCGAGTTTTCATCCATATTGTTAAATATAAGAAATGAACATATATATTTCATTATATCTATATCATCTTTTTGAAATATAGTCAAAAATATGAAATTGTATTATATATTATCCATTTTATTGGTATCAAAAATACTATATAAACTGTGTTATAATGATTAAATATTAATATTTATGGATATATTTTTATCCATCTTGAATGTTAGATACTCTAACCATTCTGTGTAACAAGTCATCTCTAGTTCATGAACACTGAACTGGATTCCTCCTAATTTGAATATGACGAACTTAATAATGATATAATTTTATATTTTCTTCACATTATCTTGGATAATTATTAAAGACTTGACAACATGTTATATCCATCAATATTAACTTATTGTGTATTCACATCAATGGATATAAATGAAAACATAAATAATGGGGACTCCACATGTAGGTTTATTTATAACACATACAAGATTCAAGTGGTGGATCAATATATATAGGGGACCCCAACACATAAATTATTATCTATTAGAATATTATAATGTGTAATCAACTATACTACTCTTTAAAATTTTTACCGGTGAAGTACTTTTAATTTCATAGAATTGATCATAAAAATAATGAACTTGTGGTGTTACATTCAATTTTATTTGGTTAAATAAATTAGTCATGTTAGATTTTATATTTCCTACAGATTGACCATATTGATAGATTAAAATTTTGTGTATCCCAGTATTTTTATCAAATCATAATAATTCACACACATAGATTCTGAATATCTAATCACATGGATTTTCTAGATTAAAAGGATCCACATGTCTATTCTTTTAGTATGTACTTTGTCCATACTACTACTCAATGTTATTTAAGAAATATTCACTCATACCAACTAAATAACTCAAGGTTTTTTGGACTATAGAGTATAATCCTAGTAAATAAATTATAATCTTGGATCTTCTCAATATTTTCCTCTATATAATACCAATCATACATTAAATTTTTCTTTTGGTTATAATTTTTTAGGTAAACCTTTAACTTTTATTATACATCCCCTATAAAAATAACATTATAACAAAATTGATAGGAAAAACCCTAATTTATGGTTTCATTTTAATGTAAATGATAGAATGTGTGTATTGAAATGATTTTATCATAGAGGGATTTTTAATTCGTTTGTGTAATAAATATAATTTTTATCTTGAAAAGATTGTTAATTATTCTATGGATAACATATATAATTATTTTATAATATACATTAAAAATAACATATACATAATAGTCTAGTATTAAAAATTAATATTTGGAAAATATTTTAATCAATATGGTTACAAAAAAAGTAATGTATCATTACTAAATAAAATTGGGATAAATAATCAAAATAATTTATTTATTTATTTGTTATTTAAGAGATGATAAACCAACCAATACACTAAGGGGAACAAATCATTGAATTGGGATCAATTCAATTTTCAATATCCTTAATTGTCCTATTATTCATAGTGTATGAATATTATTTAGCTCAAATATTGAATCTCTACTCTGTGGGAACTATATCATCTGCAATATTATTAACATACATGTGAGGGGACCATAGTAAAAGGGTAACATGAAATAAAAAATCTATACATGGTCCCATTAAACATAAAAAGGGTTGGATGAATCATTTAACATCATTATTTAATTTAATAAAAATAACAATAATGTAAAAAGTGTAATAATGAAAAAATAAAAAAACACATAAAATCTAAAAAATATATATATTTTTCTTGCTAATGATCGTTCACAGTAAAAAATATAAATTACCTAACAATATTATCACTTCGGTCTAATTTAAAATTTAAAATTAAATAAATTAACGGTAAATATTAATTTATTTTAGTTATGGTTCTTATGACACCATTTTTTATCAACCATTTCCATTAATTAATATATATGTCTTAGTAGTGACCAAGATTACTTATTATGAGAGACATAATTTATTTTTGATGCTCAAGGTTCCAGGTTCCCTAAAGGGGTAAAATGGTAAATTTATCCTATATATGAACAATTTAAAAAATGGATGGTATTGATTAAATTAGAATATAGTGTATGTTATTTGATTTATTTTTACTGGGATTCTGAGCTGGTTGGATTCTAAGAGAATTTTACATTTGATAAATAAATAAATATTAATATCATGACAGTGAACATTAATTTTGGATTGTAAGAGTATATTATGGGAAAAAGAGGGTGTGTATTATAGTTTAAAAAATTAAATAAACATGAAAACCAAAAACCTCATTATCATGTTTACCATACTCAGTGAACATTAGATGATCAGATAAATATGTATCAGACTCAAATTCAGTAAAATAAATTATAAAATTAATAATTTTAGTATAACTAACATTCAATATAAATTTCAGTATAGAAAAAATAATTTGTAGAAACAAGTAATATAAATCTTAATGTAAATGTAATGATTACTTGAAAAATATTTTAAAAAATATATATATTATTTCACTTTAAGAGTTGAGGAAGTTATAAATATTGATATAAGATATCCATGATTTTCAACCTAACCATATAGTCTATATTTCATCCCCTTGAAATCCATCATTTCAAATATCAAAATAAAATCTATCTTCCAACACCCAGAAATCCCTCATAATGATGATCAGAATCAGTATTGTCTTCCAATGCCCTAGAATCCCTCTATCATCTTAATTAGAATCAATAGTATTTCTATCACCGAAATCTCTTGATAATAACCTCAAATGGAACTAGTTAAAATAAAATAAAAACAAGTAAAATAAATTTATAATACTCACAATACATTCCTCAGAAAAAACTCTCCAAAATATTGAATACCATATGTACATGATTTTTAGGCAGGTCAATCTTTATACTTGTTGAGTTGTAAATGTACAAACTCCTAGCTCATCATATTCACCCCTATTTATAGGAATCTTTCCAAACCTCATATTTTTGTGATTCTTGGAGTTGGTTTCAACAACCTTAGATGTTATTAACTTGTCACATCGTTAAATTATATCCTCATCTGATGTCATTTGGGAGCACCGTTATAGTATTATAAGAAATGTGTTTCTTTTGAAAGAAAAAATTCTAATAATCTGATTATAAACATAGTTATTATGATGGAATAAATTTTTAGTCTTATAGATGAACCTCTATCACACCGATAGATTAACTATTTTCACACTAATAGATTAAATATAATAACACCAATAGATTAATATTACTCACACTGATAGGATAAGTATCCATCACACTGATTAACTAAATATCATTACACTAATAGAATCATATTATTCACACCAATAGACAAAATTTATGTCACACCCATAAACTAAATATCATCACACTAATTGACTAATATTAGTCACACTGAGAGGATCAATACCCATCACACTGATAAAATAAATATTATTGTACTATTATACCAGATTTGGTCATATCGATAAACTGAATATTTTCAATCCAATTGAAAAAAATATTACCAATATTATAGTTTATATATTATTATACTAGTATACAATATATCATTAATCCAATGTACTCGACATTAGTCAGTCCCATGGATCAAAATTAAGTATTTAATGTTTATATTTTTTTAGTTAAGAACATTTTATGCATTTGGTAATAAAAGTAATTCTCTACCAAAACATTCTAAAAGACATGGGAAATATAATTTTAGTAAAATAAGGTTTTAAGAATATTTTTGTGATTTTCAAAATAATTTAATGGAAATGAAGAAACTAAATACTTTTGAGTCAATAATATCCCCGTTTTTATAAAACAAAAAATAAAACACATGAAATAAAAAAGTATTATCTTTGAAAAACATAAAAACCTTTAATAATTTATGAAATTCAAATAAATTCTTCATAATAAATTTATTCCCTTTCCATATCTTAATTCCCATGGTATTGATAACTTATTTTGTTTAAAATTATTATTCTCATATTAAATATTATTACTTTATAATAAGAATAATAATATATATCTTATCATATGATAACATTTTATATGATCTCCCTTTTTGATAAAATTATTCCCCTCAAAAAATTTCCCACATTAAAAATTTCTCTCTATTTTTTGTTTTCAATGAGAAATATGGCAAATAAAATGTTTTCCATAAATGTAAAACTATTTAGTACTAAAAATATTTTCTTAAAAAAATATTAATCCAAGATAAAAATGAAAACATTCATCCATGTAAAATTGGAAAATATTCAAACAAAAATGTATTTTGAGAATAATTCATTCAAATTAGATATCATTAAAAATATTTTGTTTATAAATACATCAATATATCAGAAATAAAATATTTATTCTTTCATAAATAGATTCATGACAATAAAATCTATATTTTAGAAATATTCATGATCCTTCTTTATCTCTATTTTTGTTGACTTGTTTTTCACTTTATTTTCCTCCAAGAAACTAAACTTTTGATTAACTACTTTAAAATTGAGAACATCCTCTTTAATAATTATGGTCTTTTTAATTTATTCTTTCCACCTTGGGAAGTCTTCTCCAATATTTCAGATTATGGAATTCACTTATTTTATATTCTAAATTTCTTAATTGATTTTAGTGATTTATAGATTCAATGTTTCTAAAATTTCTTTGAACTGATCCATGAATTTCAATCTGTCATAATCATCTAATGATAGATTCTATAAAGAGTAAGTAATATAAAAAGACACTTTCTTAACTTTTTTAAGTTGTTTATTATGGTCTTTCAAAACTCTATCCACTTCTATCATCAATTTGACAAATTAAATAAATCTCCTACTCTATTTCTATAATTTTGTTTGGAAAATTTTTGTCTCATCTTCATTTTAAATAAACGACATTATCAACAACATAAAATAATCTAATTTCTCATCCAGACTATTCGGAATATTCTTTCACAGGGATTAAAAATGTTAATTATAATTCATTGAATCTGTTATCAATTTAAAAAATTTATAAATATTGTCAGTTCTCTTTTTCTGGTATTTTGAACATATTTTTTATAATTCTACTAAACTAACATCTTAACTGATTTTTGATGCTAAGGTTAAACTTCCACTTATTGATAATTTTTACTTTTTCGATTTTAAAATGAAAAGTTCATGTTTGAGGAATTTCTAATTCTATTTGATTAGATGAATCCAAAAGTGTCTGATCCACAATAGGATGTGTTCCATAACATGGATGTACTTTATTTTTCAGAGCCTTTGTGCCATCAACTTTTTAAAGTCATCTTTGAACATTATTTGTTGTTTATTTTCTTTATTTGGACGAGATGGATATTCATTCATTTTCTATTTTATCGATTATTTTTATTTATACACATTATCATCAGACACTTCCTTGTCTAATTTATGTTCAAACACATTCTATTTTTGGATTTATGACTAACTTCTTCTTAGATTGGGTTTTTTATCTAAAATATGTATCCTTTTGTTGAACTTCCTCATCTTCAAACTTCATCCTCATAACATCCATAAAATTTACCCACATTTTATTGATAAAACATGGTAACATAACAATTATTTACTTTATAGATGTTTTCATTATACATTATATTGATGTAAACACAAACATGACTAGGATGATTATCCTTATATCATTGATAATATCCAATAAAAATATGTAAATAACTTTTAGTTCATCCTTGTATCCTTTTCTAGAAATTTGAAAACACTATATATATAAAGTAACAACTCTTCTATATAAAGTCAAATGTTATAAGATTATTAATTTCTCATAATGAGAGAAAAAAATTAGATATAGCTTTGTCTTTTTCAAAGGATCTATGATTCTCATGAATCTTATGAGAAGGAATGGAGGCCTTTCCTTTCTAGGAAATTTTCATCAAGTCATATACTTGCAGAATAAAAATATTTCAACTCCCAAAAAATATATTGAAAACAATTACTTCCAAATATTATTGAAAAGGTAATTCCACAAAGAAATAAAATTATTTAACAATTTTTGGATATTTTAAATGAAAATAATTTTTAGCAACAAAAATATTTTTCATCCATGAAACATTATAACTTGTTTCAAAAATTAATTATAAATATTGTACAATGATTTTTGGATCAATCATTCATTTTCCACCTCTTATTAAGAGAAATATTCAGAAGATTACGTCATACTGAGATTGATTCCAACTATGGAAATGAATCGTACTAATACCAATCATTATGCACTGAGTACAAAAATATGTTCCAAGAGTTGATTAAAAATCCTGAAAACTGATGTGGGAAACAATAGCCCATTTATATATATATAGGCTCAAGGAGAGGCCCTTTGAATTCCAAATATTTTCTGGTTCGAGAAAAAAACTATATCTAATCTGATGGTTGACATTAAACCTTGAATTACTAATTAATATGTTTTGAACTCTTAATGTTTTTTATGAAATAAATATTATCTGACTCACCAATTTCATGGTTAATTAAAAATTAATTTTTTTAAAAAGTTTAATTTTTATAATAAAAACTACAATGTAAAAAAATGAAAAATATAATTAAATGATAATGAGAAAACTAAAATGATTTTGAAAAATAACAAATGGAGTAAATTTATAACTTTTAGTATAATGGTTTTTTTGTATCAATTTCTTCTTGTTTTTTTAAGAATGAATTAGTAAATATTTTTAATAAAAATTTCATCCCATAAATTTTAGTAATAATTTCTTAGTTTGAAAATATTAAGTAATAAAATTATATTACAAATAATTTTAGTAAAAAAATTGAATTGTAAAAAATTTAGTAAAAAATTTTGTTTCTAAAGCATTGTAAAATACAAAAATATATGTATTTTACAAACAACAACATATATACACCCCGTTTGAGATGTAGTTAATTAATATAAGGATTTTTGTAAATAAAAATTAGATATGAATGGTCACTTGTTATTTACCATTATTAACTTCAGTTTTATATGTTCAAATCTATCAGAACTAAGGTGTTTATTAAAAATACATATAATTTTTTCTTTCATTCTAAAAAATTATAACATTATATCTCCTTTTTGTGTTAGATCCTGATAGAAAAAGTTTCTTATATCTATGTTCTTTTCTCATGAGTGATGTATAGGCTTTTTACTTAAATCATTGGAACTGGTGTTATCACAAAATATTTTTGTTTTACTAAAGCTCATTATATAGTCTTTGAGTGTGTTTTGCATCAACAACATTTGGTCACTACAAGTTCCAGCTACCATATATTCTGTTTTAGTGGTGGAAATTGATATTGTCTATTGTTTATTACACTACCAATACACAAACTCTATCCATATGATATGAAAAGTTACTAAAATACTTTTTTTACCCATTTTACTTCCACCAAAATCAGCATTATAAAAACTTTTTTATTAATAATCATTTATAGAATAACAAAATAAACCTAAATCCAAAGTTCCCTTATGATAATGAAAAATTAATTTTACAAATTTAAGGTGAGACTATTTTGGATTTTTATAACAGATTCCTTGTAATCATATAGAAGAAATTAAATCTAGATTATTATATATTATTTATAGTAATCTTTCAATCATACCTCTAAAGATATTTTGACCAACTAGTTTCCTATATTCATTAGTAACTAATGTATTTGATGTTATGATAGGAGTAATAATACTTTTAATATTTTAATATCAAAATTTCTTAAGAATATGTTTTATATAATTATGTTGAGATATACAAGTTCCTTCTATATTTTTAGAAATTTAAAACTCTAAAAGATAACATTGTTCTCCCATAATTCTCATTTCCAACTCATACATCATAAGATTCCCAAAGAAATTGGTTAAATATTTTTGAGTAGAAGAAAATAAAATTTCATTGATATAAATTTTATGATTATGTTTTGAGAAAATTATTTTATAAAATAAGTTTGATCTATAGTATATAGACCCCCATGTTTTATTCAATAATATTACCTCATTTTTTTAGAATACTTAAAATATTACAAAAATAGACACCCAATGACTATATTAGTTTAGTGACTTTGGACACATCGAAAAATAAACACTAGTACATAGGTGATCTATATTATCTCCCACTAGGAACATCATGAACAATACCCTTCTTAGAAAAATCATATATTATACATATTTTCATAACCTATGTGAAAGGAAACATAAAAAAGGGGTGATCTCAAATTCTCAATAAGGGAAATAATAACAGATACGTAAGCATAAACATGAGAATAAGGTTGTTATAATGTGATCATAACATTAAGAGATCATAAAATACTTATAAAATATCATAAAAATGAATCTTAAAATAAATATTTGATGTTCATAAGAGATGAACCATAAGGGAATCAGATGCATAATCCAAGATAGAACAACATAGTAATAAGAAATGGAATTATGGTATACACATCAGACTATAACATTTTGAACATGTATAAGTTGAAATAGGTTCACTCATTAAGTTAAGGATTTGAAATCATGCCCTCACATAAACTTATATACATGTAACCACATATATGTGTAACATTGTGAACATTCAATTAGGCACATGCATAAAATTGTGGACATGAAACTAGGTCCATTCATAAGATTGTGAATATGTAATTAGGTGCACTCATAACATTGTGAAAATGTAATAATGTTAACTCATAATATTGTGAACATGGAATAAGGTTCATGAATAAACTTTTGGACATGAAACAAGGTCCATGAAAAAAAAAATTTATCATGTAATCAGGTTCACACATAACATTGTGAACATGTAATTAGTTTCGTGCATAACTTTTTAAACATGTAATTAGGTTCATGTATAACATATATACTCATGATTCATCCTTCATTACCCAATACATGGAGGAAGATATAGGTCCACCCATCAAATAATAAAATCATACATATGTATTCCACATGATAATAAAGATTTTATCATATCATGAAACATAATAGGATTGAGGTGTCATAAATATGTAATTGTATCTTAACCAATGAAAATATTAAGGCTTAATAATCATTTAATCAAATCCTAACCAGTGATAATAACCGGGTTTCATAAGAATATACCATGTGAAAGAGAAACATGTTTAATAAAAATAATTCCAAAAAACATAAACTATTTATAGAAATCATTTTACTAAAACAATTGGATCATTTTCCCATAAATTCATGAGTAACATCAATCGATTTTATTATATGTTGAACATAATTTGGAAGTATCCTTTAAAACATTTCTGGATTCTTTATTCTTAAAAAATATTATTTAAAACGTAATGACTTTCTAAATCCTTTTTATTTGAAAAAAAATAACGGAATATTGAAAACCATTTGAAAAAAAGTTTCCTTGAAAAAATTTATAATATAATATTTAAAACCTTTTTGGAAGGATTTTTCATTTAAAATACATTAAAAACTTTTAAGGAATGCTTCATAAAAATTTTAAAATTTTTTTATATGAAAATAAATTAAAACTTTATAATGAATGACTGAAAACTTTTTTATTTTTTTTTATAAAAACATATAAAATATTCCTGAAAAAATTTAAAACACTTTTTATACAAAAATCAATTTTTAAAACCTTCTTAGAAAACATGGTTTTGAAATAACACAAATTTTTAACTGAATAGGGTGATAAAGTTTGATTTTTTAAAAACACATTCAAAATTATCTTATGTACAAACAAGCGGGAAATGGAAAAATATACATGGAGATATAAATTATAAACATAATATAATAAAATTCAGGATATTTATTGAGATATATATCATAATATTTCATCAATGTAAAAATAATCATAAACAATCTCGATAAACGATGAGATTATTACCCTAAAACACTACCACTTTGGAAACATTGGATCATAATAATAGGGAAATAATAAAATAAAATGAAGATTAAAATATCCCTAAAACAATTATATTCATGTTTTAAAATTTAAAATGGTATTATATATAGTAATATTTCTATATAACATGGCATGTGTCTCAAATAAGGAAAACCGAGACAAAATTAAGTTTCTAATTTTGTACCTTTTGAACCATAAACTCATGAAAGAATGATAATAAATGGTTTTTTTAAATAACAATAAATTTTTTTATAATAATCATATAATATATTCCTAGAAATTATATACACCACACAGAGGAAATGAGTGGTGAATAAGGCATAAATCTCACAGAAATATATGTGGGACGACAAATCCCTTAAATTAAGTCTTGTCTTTTTTATACACATTCCAACCTCAAATATAATAAACATAAGTTTATTATAAACCATAAATAGAACTGTATTACTATATATAATTCATATATTATTTACTTATTACTTCATATTACACATTTATATTCAATTCCATGTTAATATAATGTTTCGGGAATAACCACTTTGTTTTTCGTACGTGTTTTGACTTGTTATTCTTGATCCTCTTTCTTAGATCATTACTTTATTATTTAGAAAATTTAAAACATGGTTTATATATAATATATATTCATTTTATAAATATTTATAATAATATATAAGGGATATAAATATTAAATGGAATACACCATTCATGGAGATGTTAGGTCGTACGTATATATGAATGATGTCTCCATTTAATAATCATTTCAAATGAAATAAACTAAATGAAATATATGTATATATATAGTATAATTATATTATAATTATTATTTCATATATATAATATAATTTTAATGAACCCATATTTAATACATTCCATGTAAGGTGTGAACAAATCACATCGCTATGAGGAGGCCGTAGTCTACACGTCAACAAATGAAGTTATCGTATTTATAAGAAATAAAAACCATGAAGGTTTTCTTATATAATAATTCTAGTATGATAAATAAAACCTAAATATAATATATATCATATAAAACATAGTTTATCTCAAAATTACCTACCATGAGGGGTGGTAATGGAAAAACAAATAACATCTTTCTGTAAGGCAGTAGTCCACCGTACCCAAGAACGGTATGTTCGTTACCCATTAGATGATAGTGTGTGTAAGTGAAGGTAAAAATATTATAATAAAAAACATTATATTTAGGATATTTATTTTATTATTTAATAATTTAATAATAATAGTTTATATATGGATAAGTAAAATAAAACAAAAGATCTTATTGAAGGATGTTACCTCCTTTTAGAGTAACTCCTTTTAGTTTGCACCAAAGAGATTCCCTAGTTATCTTTCTACAAAAAATGATGAATATAAGATTAATTTATGATTTTTAGGAGATCATTGTAAAAAAATTTGGTTGAGAAAAAGTCCTTTAGAGGTTTGAATAAGAGGTAGGGGTGAGTACCTTTTTGTAGTGGAGGAGGGGTGACATTCTTTTAAATTTTATAGAAGGGAATACCACCAACATTGTTCCATTGAAATTAGATCCAATAATGAAAATAATAATATATAATAGAGTATTGGTTATAAATATAGTCATAAAATGACTTTTTAAAAAGTTTCTAGTTCATTTTGGAACTAAAGTTTCAGGTTTAACCCCCTATTGGTCTAATTTTTATCTTAATTACTATATTTCTTTTTGTAAAAAAATAAGTTGACCATAATATACATTAAAATTTATTATGATTAAAAATATTTAATCCATTTTTTGATATTCAAATCCCATAAGTTTCATAAATTAATTAAAATTTAGTCACGTGGATTGGACGACAAAGAGGATTTTTTATGTAAAATTGTTCAATGGTTTGTTAAGTTTATATATCCAATTTCAAAGTGAAATTGGTTACAATGACTAAAATTGGATTATTTTACGTATTATTTTTCTAATTGAACATTAAAAACCATATAAACATAATTTTACATTATAAATAAAATATATGAAAAATCAATTTTAAATTAATATTCATTATTTTTCACTATTCGTCAAAAAATGAAATTTTACAAAAAGATATCTAAAATTCACCAAAAATTAATTTTGATATTAAAATTTAAAAAATTAAGATCATTTTGAAATATCAAATTTTTTAAAGTGCCAAAAATTTTATTTAAAATGTGTTCTCCATTAAAATGCATTAAAAGCACATTTTAGAGAAATACATTTTTAATTCCTCAAATTATATTTATTATTATCTTATTCCAATAAAATATATTGTATTAGTATAAAAAATATTGATTCAATATATAATTTTTATATATTATCCAATTAATAAATAAAAATTAATTGTTTTAGTTAAATGAGATAAAATTTTGTCTTAATATAGATATCAGTTTTCTTTGAAATGTAATTTCTTAATTTTAAAATATTTCATACAATAACCCCTACTGATTGATAATAAAATTATTAATTATGTATATATATATATATATAGATCATATTATAAATATTTAATTCATATTATTTGTAACTTCAATTCCAAGGGCTAAGTGGTAGCATAAATAATTTTTTATTAAAAATATTAATAATTTATTATAATTATATAAAACTAGTCCATGTTTGTGATAGAAGTTATTTAAGCGAATAATTATCATGTGTAATAAAAGACAGTCATATTCTTTCTTGTATCGATAGATTATCTAAGTGGTGCCTGTAGTTAACAATTGACACGGTGTTGCATATAACGCAAGCAAAAATTAGTAATTTAATTTAGAAAACCATATTAAATGTATTGGGAAATGAAAAATTCCAAAAAGAATAAAATAATTTGACAAAAAACTTTTTATTGAACATATATTCTAAGGAATTCTCATTTCACATCCATTTGAAAAAGTTTAAAATTAATAAATGTTACATATTCTAATAGTATTCAAATAGCTTCAAGTGTTTCTACCTGAGTATAAGTTTCTTCCTAATATATACCCTCTTGTTAGTTATATAAATTAGTAGAAAGTATTTATTTATTTATAACTACTATTACAATTTCATCATATTTATTTTGGAAAAACCCCATTTTACTCCAATAATAGAAGTATATTTATGTTTTTCAAGCAACGACAAAACCCGATTCCTCAAAAAATCATTAAGTTCAAAATTCATTTCTTTTATCCAATTGTCATCACCTAAAGCCTTATTAATAATGTTAGGTTCTAATTAAGATAAAAAAATAAAAAATAACATATCATTTATGAAATAAATTATAGTTATAACTAGTTGATAAACATCACCAATGACATTACAACTAGAGATGTTCCTAAGAAACAACAGATTTTTTGAGTTTTCAAATTTTTGTTCTTCAATAACATGATGAAATTATTAATGAGGTAATACTTTAAAAATATTTTTTTATTCTCTCTCGAAAAGAACTTTCCAAAATAGGATAAAAAATAGTTTTTTAAATAACATCTAAAGATGCAGATTGATGTTGTTAGAAAACAAAATGATTGGTTTAATACAATTTAACATGTACTGTTTCTTCAAACATACATGTATTTTTATAAAAACACTATATGCCATGCTAATTTTCAAATAACCTAAAAAATATTTATTCATCAATATTTTGATCAAATTTATGTATGTAATTTGTAGTATTCAAAATGAATACTTTTCAACCAAAACATTGAAGTAAGAATGTTTTGGTGTCAGTGTGCTTGGAAACTCATAATGAGTATTATTAATAAAATGTCTTATTAAAACTCAATTTATATTATAACATGTAGTCCCAAGTACTTCAACAAAAAAATAGCATCTTATTTTTCACTGAGCATGGATCTAGTTATCTCTTAAAATATTTCACCCTTCAACAACATGATTTTACTATAGAGTTTTTGCTTTTGAAAAGTTTTGTACAAAATATTTTTTACAAATAAATATTTAGAAATCAGAATTAAAATATTCTCCACCATGATCTATATGAATTGTTATCATGGATAGGTTTTTCTCATTTTAAATTAGGATAGAATAGTTTTAAAACAACAAAAGGATTTTAGAAATCAGAATTAAAATATTCTCCACCATGATCTATATGAATTGTTATCATGGATAGGTTTTTCTCATTTTAAATTAGGATGGAATATTTTTAAAACAACAAAAGGATTTCAACTTCTTAGCAAGAAAATAGACGAAAGTATATCTAGTGTAATCATCAACTAAAACATATACATAGTATTTCCCACTGAAAATTCTATTTTTTGAAGTACCAAAAAAGTACTTGTGAAAAACTATAAGGTTTTAGAGGTTGAAACATAACGAATAGATTAAAAACATGACTTGTGTTTCTTTCCAAAATTTACAAGAATCTAAGACTTTTCAAGTATCAACCCTATGTTTTAGTAGATCCAAAACTAGTCCTTTCATATAAAACATTGATAAAGTTATAATTTTATAGTGTCCTAATATTATATTTTGTAACCATGATTAACCTTACATTACACTAATATAAGGTATATTTTGGCTCCTATTTTCATATATTTTTAGTGTGTAAACATTCTCATGCCAATTGGTAGAAATAATAAATTCATCTTTAGAACCATGTACAATAAGTTTTTCATTCCTAAAGTTCAAAAGATATCCCTCATTACAAAATTGGATTAGGATAATAAGTTTGGGCTTATGTCCCATAAAAAATAAAACATATGATGTTAAGGATTTTCTAAGAAGAACAATATTACATTTTCTAAAATTATATTATTGAGCATTTTTACCAAAGGTTACATTACAACCTTTCAATTTTATAATAATCATGAAAAAAACATTGTTCTAGTCACATGTTTATAGAAATTACTATTATTGTTCCTTAATTTGTTGTTGATAAATTTCTTATCATTCTGAAATAAATATTATATTTTTAAAATGCTAACCTGCTTGGATCCCATTCTATGAGAATGTAAAATTTTAGGAATAAACATATTTCTAATTCTACTTTGTTTAGACAATGTTAATTCATTTGAAAAATATTCTTTATGAAAACCTAAGTACAGAGTTTTATTCAAATAGTAGTTATTCTTTCAGTGACCACCAATTTGACATTTAGTGCAAAAAGGGGAACATTTATGAACAAAGCAATTATTTTGAAAAATTGGTTTTCTATTAGTAAAACTCATTCTAAAAACATCTCTATGAGGAAAAATTTGATTATAAATATTATCAAAATATTCTTTACTATTGGTAAAATTTGAAAAATATATTTCTTAGTAGAAATTTCATAATTAATTTTTACAACTAAACTCTTATCCTAAACTATAATTGTATTTTAAATAGACATTTTAAAATCATTTAGTACCTAGTTTTCTCAAAACTAGAATTTTAAATCTCTTTTTAATGATTATCATTCTCTAAATTTGATTTTTCAAAATCTTTAATGAGATCTGATATATGAGTAATTAATGATAAATACATGATTTTTCTTTAACATGTTTTTCTTTAGCAACATCATGTTTTTTAGTTATTTTATAATTCTAATTTTTCTTTTAATTTTTAGAATCTATAAGCCTCATAAAAACTAGGTATGGTGTAATTATCATCATATGAATAAGTTTTTTTATCATAAGATATAGAACTATTATCATAATTATTACTAGGATAGCTCACATTTAAGGTGAGATTTTGTAGAGTGTCAGTAGTTATCGTACCCATGAAACATTTTTTATCCTTTGAAATTTCTACATTTCATTTGGTATTATTCTATCCCATACATTCATTATCTGATGAATTCTCAAATGAACTATATCCACCACTAAAACTCCATGTATATGAAGCTTTCATCCTCTTCCTTTTTTCGTGAATTTTGGAATTAGTATCGGTATTTATTTCTTTATTTTTTTTCTATTCATCATAGGAAAATCATGTCTGATATGTCTATATATCTTACATTCGTAACATATCATTTTTGAAGAATCCTTTTTGTCACCTATGTATTTTTTATTATTATTATATCTATATTATAAATACTTCTTTCCAACTATCTTGATCATCCCTTTCACAGGATTATACAATTCATTTATAGATTGTTTGGATGAATTACTATCAAAGTCAACTACAACATTCATCTTTTTAGAGTAAATTGAAACTTTCTTAGCAGATTGAACATTATTTTTAATGTTAAAAGTTTTTGAAAAACATACTCTACCATTATTTTTCATCATTTTTTATATATCTCTTTTCAATCTTCCATCATATCCTATAAGGGTTCCAAAATAAATCATTAAGAGTTACATGTGTAATTATTCATTGATCATCCAAAGAAATTATTTTGGATTCCCAATTTCTAGTTAATTTACCAATAATATTTTCTACTAAGATTTCATTTGAGTGATACTTCTCACCAAGTGATTGTAAAATATTTAAAATAGTCCCCATTCTTCGGTGTGTTTTTTCAAAATTTTGTTAATGAAGAAAATAAAACTATGGATAATTATCTCAAATCATAGATCTTCATGATTAAATGACTTTTAAATCCCCAAAATGTGTTATTTCCAACCTATTCCATATTTTATTCATACCTTCATAAGATCATATATGACTATAAATTTTTATAGTAATCAAAAAGAATAGATTATTCTTTACTGTATAATTAAACGAATTTCCCAACTTCTCTTGATTAGTAAAATTGGTAAATTTTTTCATAGGGATCTTTTAATTACCATTGAACATAAAAAAGATTCCATTGACAATGTTTATTACCAATTTCTTAATCTTATCTCTCAAATATTATTAATTAGCATCATCAATTATTAGTGGTATACATGGATTAATATTTTTGAGAGTACAAACATTTAAACTTTCTATATTATATAAAAATACACTTTCTTCAATTTACACATTATTATAGTAAAATTTAATAAAAATAATCATATACAAAATGTTGAAAATCTTATGAAACATGTAGTATTATTACAAAAGTATGAAAAAGCAATTAAATTAGTATGACCAACTTTAATAATAATTTTTTTATTGTAAGAGTATAGTATGGGTAAAAGAGGGGGTGAATTATAGTTTTAAAATTAAGCTAACATAAAAACCAAAAACCTATTTATCAAGTTTATAAGACTTACTGTTCTTCTCATGATCAAAGTAGTATGTATCAATCTCAATGTAAGTCTGGTAAATCAGAATATTTAACAGTTTTATATAACTAACTATCAATATAAATTTCATAGAGGTAAATATAACATATAGAAACCAATAATGTAAAGATTAAAGTAAAAGTAATAATGAAATAAGAAATATTAATAAAAACATATCTACTCTTTAAAATTAAGAGTTAAGGAGTCAGAAATCCTAACTTAAGATATCCATTTTTTCAATCAACCCATAAGGTTTATGTTTCTCCACTAGTAAATCCATCTTTTTGGTATAAACTATGTATTAAAATACACTCGAATCATTGAATACGATGATAAATATAAAATATTTCTACTAATACCCCAGAGGCCCTCGACTGGACTAATCTGTGTTAGCAGTCTCTCTATCCTCACAATCCCTTGATCATAACCTCGATCGGAGCAAGTGAATAAAATAGAAAACCTATTAAATGTAATTTCAAATAATCACAATTAATTCCATAGAAAAAAACTATACGAAATATTTAAAATCATAAGAATGAGATTTTCAAACATAGAAATATTCAAAAGTTCTTATTTGAAAATGAAACATCTCCTTTGCCATCAAATGCACTCTTATTTATAGGCATCCCACTAATGGTTATATTTTAGTGATTATAGAAATTTGTTTCAAGGCCTCAAATTTTTTTAGTGAACATCTCAACAAATATATCTATATATTATGTCATTTGGTATAACCATCACAATGTACAAATAAAAATATTTCTTTCGATAGAAATAGTTATAATAATCTGATTATAAACATAGTTATTCTGATGGAATAAATTTTTAGTTTTATAGATAGACATCTATCCCACTAGCAGAATAAATATTTTTACCTTGATAAAATAAATTTCATCATGCTGATAGTCTAATGTCAGTCACACCGATATACTATATCTATCACAATGATAAAGTAAATAATATCTCAACTATAGACTCATATTTTTCAGATTCATTGGCTAAATATCAGTTACACCAATATACTAAATATTTTCACAACTATAGGATAATATTTTTCACACTAATAGACTACATATCATCCAAATGGATAAGATAAAAATTATCACATCGATGGACTGGATGTGATCATAATGATAAACAGATTATTTTCCATATGATGGACCATAATATTGTGAATCTGAAGGATTGGATATCATTATACCGTTAGATTAGATATCATAAATTAAATAGAATAAGATTTATTATTTCTGGTGGATCATACTTAAGTATTTACAGGTTATAATAATTTAGTTAATAACTATTTCTAAATTTGATAGAGAAATTTGTTTTCTAGAAAAACATTATAAAATACCTGGGAAATATAAATTTAGTAAAATAATTTTTTAATATTTTTTTGTGACTTTAAAAATAATGGACCGGAAAAGTTGAAAGTATAAACATTATAATAAATAATTAATATCTCCTAAATGGAAGAACAGATATAGATTATGAAATTACAATTGTATCACAGATGGGGTGTTTTACCTAGGCGACTTATAACCTATGTGTTAAGGATTTTATAACCATAATGATATTTATCAAGTCTTTGAATTATTGAATGGGATAAAATAGAAAAGATTATATAAATATCCATTTAATCATGTTTTTTTAGGTTGATTCGTTTATAGAATTATATTCTCATTTATGGATCTAAACGCAATTCATAAGTGTGATAGAATCAATAGATGTGTCGATATCCAACAAAATAAAAGATGGCGGATTCAAGAGTCCTTAAATATTGAATTTTGAATCACCAGCTTAATCACTAATTTGGTAAGATTATCTTATTGATTTTTTCCATGTTCTTAATTTTATTCAGTTCTCTTTATCTTGATAAAATTTTCAATGAGGTCTTATGGAGAATATATCAAATTTTTATAATCATAAATTCAATATTAAGATTAGTATTTGAATATATATTATTCTTTTATGTATATTACAGTGACCCAAGGATAATAAATATAGATATTCCATCATTTTAATATATATTCTATATATCTCCCAAATAAAAATTATCATGAATGGTAAAGGTTAAGTATTCTTAGAGAATAAATACATAAACATATTATTTAAGTAAAATGAACAAAATCTCAAAAATTTATTTACATAGGTCACCATTATAGACTCATCATACTTAGTACCCTTCTTCATAACCTGGGGAAAAATAAAACATAAGAAGAGGAGTGAGCACAGCTTCTTAATAAGGGTATGCATTAGAGAAACCAATAAATAATAATATCTATTAATATCTTGATAATAAGGGTACAATAACATGTGATTATCAATAAAATTAATACCTAAAAATTCATAGATCATAATCATGATTTATAGAATAAAACATTTTTATGTCAAAATATTGAAGAACTATAAAAAATAATTTAATAGCTATGAGTTTAAATAATAAGAATATCAACATTTTATAATATTGTTTCTCCATCAAAGGCATATAAACCTTATCATATTTCATGGTTAAATATTTAGGCAATCATATCCTAGAAAATATGACATCACCAAATGTTTCTCATATCATAGTGGATTTGGCATCCCTTCCTTTTACCATAGTGTATTGAACATATCAACTCATTTCCCATAATTATCCATCTAGTTAAAGGCATTACCTAATTCATAATTGGGATATATAATTCTAGGAAAAAATTTCACATAATAAAAATGATGAATTTGTGTTCTAGAAGATCATAAATCATTATCCTATCATTATATCCTAACCCATGAAAAATAAAGGGGTTTTGTAAACATATTTTTATCATAAAAATAATCTATATAGGTAAATAATAAATATCGTATCATGGGATCATATCCCCATTAAAAAATAAATATTCTTAAGGGATGTTTACATAGAAAAAAATACATTTAATAGATCATTAGAACATTTCATTGAAAACATGAGAGAATAACATTTTCCATTGATAAAAATTCAAAAGATTTCCAGAGTATTGAGAAAATAAATTTATTCAAAATTAATTATGGAATCATGATAAGGAATATTAAAAGTAAAAAATAGTCATGGTTTTATGTATATTTTCTATAACAATGTATGTAAAAACAATGATTTAGCTCAAAACTTTGGTAAGAAAATGTTACACATTCAGAAAATGAAAATAAAATTCATTTTATATATTTTTATAAAAATTCATACATAGGTAAATATTACATTAATAAATCCTTGTATACTAGAAAAAACCTTCTTAAAAACATTTTAAATTGAATGGGGACATGGAAGTAACTATTCTCATATGAATAGAGAAATAATGATGGTTTTCCTTGAAAATATTATTTCGCATTGTGGAGTATATAGATATAGAAAAAAGAAATTAAAACTTGTTATTTTAAAAAATAACCATAGTATAAGAAAATAAATGGCTTTAAAATAATAATTTTCATAAAATTTACTTCATTGAAAATCTAGGATAAACAATCCTCCAAAAAAATGAGATTGTAACATAAACCATAACCTTAACCACAAATTTATTAAAAATCACTCAAAACATCTATATAATAAATTTAAATTTATTATAATTCAACACCATATTGTGATAAAAACTTATAATATCATATATTGTCCATTTATAATATTTAAAAACATTTTTATTAGTAATTTGTAATTGAAATAGTAGTTTTCAAGTGTTAAACGATCCATTTTTTCTTGTATGTTTTGGTTTGGAAGTTTCCATACATGCTTCTTGATCATGCATACATCATATAAATAATGTTAAAAATTATATAAATATAATATATAAAAATAATATACATGTTTAGAACCATTTATAAATGTTATAGATAGAAAAATAAATTACACCATTTATGGATATGGTAATTCATACGTATGCATGAACACTATTTTCATCCTCCAATAAAAGTAAGGAAAGAAAGAAAAATAATATTTTGTCATTTTATAATAAAATATATATCATAATTATACCATATTTTCATTCAATACTTCAAAATATACATCCATTCTAGGTGATTAAGTTAAATGAATCAGAACACTATGTGGAGGCGGTATTCCACATGTATGCACGGGTTGATACGATCATTTCCCATTTCACGGAAAGGGGGTATGAAATTTTTGTTCAACAATTATAATAAAATATCAGTATATTTATGATTATTTATTAACGTTGTATAATGTATTCAATATTTTTATATAAAGTGAAAGAAGAATTAATATTAAAAGAGCTTGGTTAAGAATTATTCCTCTTCTTTGGATAACCTACTTAAGTTTATACCTAAGACCTCCGTAATATTGAATTATGATATAAGTATCACCACTACAACTTTTTTAGGTATTTTATGTAGTGATTGTGGTAGGTATTGGATGATATATAAGGGTCTTGAATTGTGAGGAAGATATGAGAGGTGGTTCCCTTTTTTAAGGGGTGAGAGGACACAATTGAAATATTTTAAAAGATTAAAAAATATTAATTTCATATTCAGAAAAAAATGTATTATGATGAATCATATTAAAATATTATATATATTTTTTGAAAATATTACTATAAAATTGGATTTGAATAAATTTTTAGGTCATTTTAATCCTTTTCATTTTTTTAACTGTTTTAAACTATTTTACCTCTTACATTGGTAACTGAATTTTTACCAAAGTTACTGTTAATAGTTTCTAAATATGAAATTTGAATAATTAAAAAATCATGATATTTTAATTTAAAATATTTCTTCCATTGCATGAAATTTTAAATATATATATTGAAGAAAATTATTTAAAAATAGATGCAAAAATGAAATGAAAAACTACTATCTAGATGAATACCTTTTTTGTTTACAAATATTGTTATAAAAATATAATTTTGATTTCAATTACATTGATTGGATTACTTTTAATTAAAAGTTACTAATAAAATTTTAAAACCAATACATTATATAAGATGACTTTAAAAATTGATGAAAATAAAAGACTATTTTTATAAAAAATATGCATTTTCTACTATTCACCAAAAAATCATGTTTTTTAGAAAAATTCAAATAATTCACACAAAGTTAATATTGAAAAAATTAAAATTTTAAAGTATGAAATTTATTTAATGGAAAATGGGTACTTATTTATTATTAATTTTTCAATAAATTGGAATAATATAAAACCTTTATAAATATTTTTTATAATTTTATTATTTATATTTTTTCTTCAAATTTAAGAGTTATTTTATAATGGTCACATTTAAATAATAATAATTCAATAGTATGTCACAGTTTGTTTAAATTCGGTGTTATAGTTCAAGTAAGCAATCAAAGATATTAAAATTATTTAAAGAGAAATATTTCATAAAATATTATGGTGTTTCATTCATACCAATTATAATAAATTAATTCAATATGAAAAAATAAATCAAGATACTTCAAACTCATTTTATCCACATGTTCCCACATACTTTCCTCAAATTTTTGGGTTCTCAACAAAATTTTCACATGGTGAGTGGTTTTATTTTGTTGAAATTTATATCTTCGATATAAAATCACCTTTTGTTGATCCTTATAAAATATATCACGCTCTATAAGGATCATGTATGTAATTTCTTCAGAGATATACATTGAACACATTGTAAACCTAAGAGGGATTCAGTGGAAGCTCCAAGAGATAAGAAAATATCTTGAAATGATAAAGAATTTCAAAGGGGATGATATATCTAGGGGTCAAAATTCCCTTATTTGAAAATATCATAAATGTATTCCAAGGATATATTCATATTAATACCTTTTTACTCAATTTAAACTCTAGATATCATTGATGATTTTCATCATAACATTTATGTCGACTCAGATCTTCCCTCGTGTGTTGTTGAATGACTCTAACCTTCTCTAACATTTCCAAATCTAAATCAGGCCCCAATAGATTTATTTCTTCTAATTAATCCCTACTTGTTTGATTTTTTTACTTCCTTCCATATTGGTCTTCATAATAATCCAACTAAATTATAAAGTAAATGATTGTGTTATAAGATAATTCAATAAGAGGAAGGTTTTGATCACGACAATCGTTGAAATTCATAGAGAAAATTCACAACATGACTTCTTGAGTTTGAATGGTCATGTCAATCTAAAAATCTATATAATGATGATATAAATTACTAAAACACACCTATATATCTAGATACTTCTGAAGTTTGATATTTATTTGATACATACTTAGTTTCTAAACCTTATTATTCCATTATAATTGTAACACCCGAGACATTTATGAGAAATATTTTGTTTTTATATAAATAGTCAAAGGAGTATTTCACTACACACAACAATATCTTGGCTTGCTTTACACACAATCACGAACTTCCTCGATAGTTTGTGTCGTACGCAATACCGAGTTTCACTAAACTACGATATGCATTTAAAATATTATTAAAACTAGCTGTTATGAATATTAATACCCACCTTTTGAAATTTTTAAATTGTATTTTTCAAAATGGATTTCATTTTTGGATTCGGAATATCGAAATTATCCTAGGGTGAAATTAGGGTATTTTTCTGAAAACATTCAATTTTTGATGAATAGTGAAAACACTGGGTTACTATTTAACAACCGACTTTTTATTTAAATAATTATTTATTTTATTTTAATTTATTTGAGGTCAAAATTGATACATAATACCTATATAAGTTCAATGCAATTCATTGGAGTCATTTTATAATAATTTTAGATATATAAAAATTTTATTGAACTTTTCACCGTATTTTACCCACCTCTTCGGAGAATTTCCAAATTCACATAAAAAATAATTTTACCGCTTCTATGATTGGAATTTTGAAAATACAAGAGACACAGTTAATATCATGGACTAAAATGTGGTTCAATGAGATGAAAATAATTTTTTGTGAATAGTAACTTTTTACTTTTTTTACCATGGTTAAAAGTAAATAGGGTAATTAAGGGTAAAAATGATATTATTATTACCCTAAAATATTTCCTAATTATATTAGATAAGTTTAATTCGACCAAAAACAACCTTAGTAATAAAATAAGACCATTCAGGCCCACTTGGATTAGATTAGGACATTTATTATTAATTTATTTAAAGAAGGGTTAAAATAGTAAAAATCAATGTTTAATAACTAAATAATTTTTAATATAGGTTTATACATAAGAAAAATTAGACTATAAATATTCATTGTAAAGATAAAAATATTTGAAACATAATGGTATTTTATTTGTAATTTTTAGACATTATATAATTTAATATATTTATGACACAATGATGATGCCGTAATTATCTAATTAATGAAATATTGACATAATCGATGTTATAAATACCCAAATATATTTAATATGAGACTTTATAAGAATTAAAATAATTTTATATGTTAATATGACATGTTATTATTGATTTAATTAACTGTTTTCAAACTAATCTTTCTGTTATGATTTTTAAAAAAATCAATTACCAAATAGTGTCAAAATTGACATAAAAAGTATTTAAAACAAAAATTATATTATTAATTGTTATTTTATTCCTAAAAATATACTGTTCATACAAATGACTTAGATAAGGTTATATATATTAATAATAAACAACTTGGGGTTCGTTTTTCTTGTTATATTAGGTTTATTAACATTATATTGTAAGAAAACAAGAAGACACGGTAAAAGTTAAATTATCTAACTTAAAGTTAAATCTAAATGATAAGGTTAAAATTGAAACCTAAACGTTTCTAAATTCTATTGGATGAGAGTATTTCTACCCATCCCCACCTTAGATTCGAAATAAATCAATTTTGAGCTATGAAAAACTGAAAATGACTTTATAATAAAATAATATTTTTAGTTTTTTCAAAGGTGCCCCTCTCCTCTCTTATAAAAGGGCACCTCCTCCCTCTCTTCCTCACACCACATTGAGCCTTCAAGATCTTAAAACCCCTGAAAAATTCTCTTCTACACTTCCCTAGAAACATACTAGTGGTCATGGTATTCTTCAAAGACCAATTTTAGTTCCCTAAGAGGAGGTCTCAAAGAGGCGCTTCAAAGAAGAGGTAATGTCCATTACCGATTCTTTCAACTTTATTTCTTCTTCCACTTCTTCTTCATTAGGTGTTTCATTATTAAGTAATAAAACCAGTATCAATAATATACTTATATATAATTATAAGTATGAAACAACCCTATTTCACCATCTATCCATCCTACGGAAAACGAAATCACCGCGTGTGCGTACGTACGGAATACCATCTCCACGCCGTGGTGTAATCTATTTTCCACCACCACCTTAAATGGATGGGTATAATGGTTTAAATAATAACTATATATTATTATTGTAAATTGATATTGATTTTGAAATATTATACATACACTCCAATACAATTCAACGATCACAGGAACAATATCATCGCTTGTGCGTACGTACGGAATATCGTCTCCACGATGTGATGCGACTCGTTCTACATGATATTCATTGCATAATGATTATATAAATGCATTTAATGAATTAATATTATATATAATACACTAATACCATTCTATAAATGTGTTTTCTATAACCTAAAAAGAAGAATAAGAATTTATTCGACAAAACACACATAAGAACAAAAAGCAATAAACACCCGAATAACAAGTAACAATGAAATATTACTAATATGAAGCTAAGAATATGACCATATATGATATCATAAAAATAATTATAATTCTGGAATAAGTCAATGACATTTTTTAAATCATTATATAGGAGGTTCGAACAATTACAAAGCAAATCGGACCTAAGGTAAGGGAAAATATCACAATCTCATTTTTATCCAAGATTGTTTATACTTTGGTATTTACTGGGGTGAATTTTATCATACACATCCATGTTTCCTCAATATGTAATATTATTTCCATCCACCTATAATTGTTTAAATCCAATTTTATTCTTCGGTGAGTTTTTAGTAAAAGATATGAAAGGAATATTTTGTCGTTTTTCGTACGAGGTACTTTTTGACTTTTCTGACAAAAGTACAAGAAAAATGTTTTTTTAACTTATACAGCATGAATGGATTTTTAAAAAATTATTTCCTAGAATCTTCCTTTACATGTTTTAAAGTTTATTTTTAATAAACTTCTTTTAGTTTAAAATTGAATGACGTGTTAAGAAAGGAAAATGTTTTTGAAGTAGAAAGTATATTTTCCTCAAGAATGGAGTTCAAGTGTTTTATCAAAATTGTTTTCCATATAAGATAATATAGGGTTCTATTTCTATCCCAATTATTACATTGATCTGATTATGTTGTGATGGAATTATTTTTATGAATTCCTTTATCTTATATGTCTTGTTTTATGATGTTATGATGTTTAAGAATCTCATTTTTATTACATGGGTTATGCAATGATGTATGATTTATGATTTTGTGTCACACATAAGAATGGTATCATTATGAGATGTGTGGGACCTATATCTCCCTCGAATGCATTTGGTAGTGATTGATATCTCATGAGATAGACATGGCTGGAACATCAGTTTAATCCGGTTCTGTGAAACAGGACTGAAATGAGGAGTGAACTCGGTTCAAAAATGGACTTTGTCCGCTAAGATAGTCTTGGCAATGAGTCTTGACTACTAAGAAATGATTCTCTATGATTATGTGTGTATGACACAAAGTTTCATGTTTTCAGTTATGATTATTTTGATTACATTTCACTACTATGATTTATCCCATGTTATGAAATTATGATCTCTTTTGCAGGTTAATATTTTCAAAATGTCATGTTCTTATGAATATGATGTGATTGATATTTCTTTTGTTTACCCTTACTGAACATTTGAGCTCACCCATTTATATGTTTTCATTCCCCAGGTCAGGAAGAAGGTTATTAGGTAGGATATTCCAAAAGGGACTCTAGACATGATAAAATAAATGGGAGACAATGTAGATGCTTTATGAACAAGTTTTTTATGTTTACCAGTTTCTAAAAACACTATACCAATACGGTCCTTTCATGGTTTTTTTATATGTTGTAATAAGTGTGATTCAATTTTGAAGTATTAACAATTGATGTAATGTATGGGTCGTTATAGTTGGTATCAGAGGAAAGGTATAGTCAACCTTTGGAAACTAGAATGTGAAATCCTTAGTAAGAAACCTAAGGATATGTCTAAGCATAGAACACAATCTTAGTGTTTTAGAAATGGCCATGAACAACATATGATAAGACCTTAAGTGTGAAATTTTATTCTTGATTATGTGTTAAGTGTGAAATTTTATTCATGATTATGTGTTTTTTATATTATAATTATCGTTTCTCACACTATTTTTCTTGGTTTTAGTCAATGGATGGAACCCAAAGGAACCGTGTTAATGCGGAATGCGACGGGAAATGCAATGATTGTCCCCCTGAGCAACCAAACATTATAGGATCTGGAATGAAAAATCTTGTAGCCATGCTCACACAACTTTCTCAAGCTATGAATCATGCATGAATTCCAAATGACAAAAGGAATGAGAAACATTCTGTTGAAACCATCATGCGGAAGCATCCACCCTCATTCAGCGGGTCTACTGATCCATTAGTGGCTGAACAATGGATCAGTACTACTGAAAAGATATTTTCAGTTCTTTAATGTTCTGAACATGATAAAGTCATCATAGCAGTTTATCGTTTGGAAGGTGAAGCTGATCAATGGTGGAATCTTATCAAGAATACGAGGCAGAGGGATGAAATTGAGTCCATGGAATGGTACGAGTTCAAGAACTTATTTCTCAATAAGTAATTCCCTCGTATTCTCCAAACAAAGATGGAGAAGGAGTTTCTTTAAATAAATTAGAAGGATGATGAATCTGTTGGTACCTACGAAACAAATTTTACCAGACTTGCAAGGTACGCTTCTGGTATTATTATCCAAACTGAGAGTAAGATCGATCGATTCTTTAGTGTCTTAAAACCAAGTCTTCGAAGGGCGTTATCCATAAGGGACATCAATAGTTACGAGGAAATCGTTTCATGTGCTCTCAAGGTTGAGATGGAGATTGGAGTAACCCATCAGTCATATGGGTTTGATAAGAAGAGGAAAATGGAATTCAATGGAAAATCTAAAGAGCACACTGAAAAGAAGATTATTTTTCCCTTATACTGAATGTGTGGAAAGAAACGTGGAGGCTGTTGTATTAAAGGGACAAGTAAATGTTTCAAATGTGTAAAGGAAGGTCATCGGGAATTTGAATGCCTCAATTATGGGAAGAAGATGTCTAGTGATGCGAACAAAGAAAAGGCTACACAGAGTGCACCTCCCACACTCAAATGTTACAAGTGCAAGGAAATGGGGCATGATGCTAATCAATTCTCTAATCCAAGGGTTGTTGATGATGATCGACATCAACAAACTCTTAAGGATGAAGACAAAGGTATGTCACATGCAATTTCTATCAGCGATGTGGAGTACAATAACGAAGTGGTGAAAGGTAAACTTACCATCCACTCTAAAGTAGCAACTGTTTTATTTGATTCTAGATCCACCCACTCTTTTATTTCTGAAGAATTTTCTAAGGGTATCGCCGTATTACCTCAAAAATTAGATGTTGACTTAGCTGTGACAACCCCTAATAGAACAACAGTCGCATCAATAGTTTATAATTCTTCTCCGATTGAAGTTTGTGGGAATGTGCTTCCTGAAAATATTGTGATCCTTACTATAGTGGAATTTGATGTGATTCTTGGCATGGATTGGATTTCTTTATATGGATCTCATATCAATTTACAAATAAGAGAAGTCACATTTCATATTCAAAATAAATCTATGATCGTCTATCGATGCAAGAATGAACATAACCTTCCAGTGGAAATTTCTTCTATCACATGGGTCTTGATTCCACTAAATGAAGGTTATTTATCTCAAATGGTTGGAGAGAAACTCGCGATTAATAATATGCCCATTTTACTGGAATTTGATAATGTCTTTCTGGATGAATTGCCGGGTCTTCCACAAAATCGTGAAGTTTAGTTTTCAATAGAACTCGTGTCGGGTGCTTTTCCTATTTCAAAGAAACCTTATAGAATGGCCCCAATTGAGTTGCATGAATTGAAGAAGAAACTCCAAGAAAATCTTGATAAATCATTCATATTCCCTTGTGCGTCACCTTGGGGAGCACCTGTTCTATTTGTTAAAAAGAAAGATGGATCAATGAGACTCTGCATTGATTATCGAGAACTTAACAAGATCACTATCAAGAACAAATATCCTCTCCCACACATTGATGACGTATTTGACCAAATATGCGGAGATAAATACTTTTACAAGATTGATCTTCGTTCAGGGTATCATCAATTAAGGGTCAAAAGGGAGGATATACCAAAGATGACTTTCCGTACAAGGTATGGACACTATGAATTTATAGTGAATCCATTTGGTCTTACTAATTCCCCTACTATCTTCATGGATATGATGAATAGAGTCTTTAGAGACTATCTTGATCAGTTTGTGGTAGTCTTCATAGATGATTTTCTTGTCTATTCAAAGAGCAAGGAAGAACATGAAGATCACTTAAGAATTATATTGAAGACCCTGAGAAAGGAGAAGATTTATGCTAAATTTACCAAGTGTGAATTTTGGCTTCAAAAAGATTCATTTTTGGGTCACATAATCTCAAAAGAAGGGATATCTGTGGATCCAGCAAAGACAGAGTTATCGAAAGATGGTTGATACCAACAACAGTAACTGAGATCCGAAGTTTTCTTGGTTTGGCTGGATATTACCGACATTTTGTGAAAGATTTTTCAAGGTTATCTAATCCACTCACCTGGTTGACTCGAAAAGGAGTTAAGATTGTTTGGACGAAGGAATGTGAAGAGAATTTCAAAGACCTAAAAAGAAGGTTAGCATGTGCACCTGTGCTCACACTACCTTGCAGTGGAGAACGGTTTGTGATCTATAGTGATTCATCCAAGTAGGGAATGGGGTGTGTTCTTATGCAAAATGATATGGTGATAGCTTATGCCTCATGACAGTTGAAAATCCATGATCAAAATTACCCAACTCATGATTTTGAGTTAGCTGCGGTAATCTTTGCATTAAAGATTTGGAGGCATTATCGTTATGGAGAAAGGTGTGACATTTATACTGATCATAAATGTTTAAAGTATATTTTCACACAAAAGGAGCTGAATATGCTCCAAAGAAGATTGTTGGAGCTAATTAAGGATTATGAATGCTCAATTCATTACCACCCTGGGAAAGCAAACAAGGTGGCAGATGCATTAAGTCGACAAGACCGTGCAAGCTTATCCATGATGAGGATCACAAAAGATCCAATATTTATGGATTTACAAAGGATGGATCTTTGAATTATAATGGAAGGGGAAAATCGTATCTTTCGAAAATTAATGTTAAACCATCTATACATGTGAAGATTAAAGAGGCACATAAAGAAGATGTAGAGTTTCAAAAGAAGGTGAGAAATGTTCCTGAATTCAACCTTGATTGTGATTGGATAATAAAATTCCGGAATCGGGTTTGTGTTCCTCCCATCCCAGAATTAAAGAAGGATCTGCTGGATGAGGCTCATAGTTCTTCATTCTCTATTCAACCTGGAAGCACAGAGATGTATAGGGACCTAAAATAGTACTTCTGGTGGGGTGGAATGAAAAGAGATGTTGTTGAATATGTCTCCCGATGCTTGGTTAGTCCGCAAGTTAAAGATGAGAGACAAAAGTCTAAGGGGATGTTACAACCATTACCCATACCAGAATTGAAATGGGAAAACATCACTATGGACTTTGTCACCGAACTTCCTAAAACATCCAAAGGCAATAATGCTATCTGGGTCATAGTTGATCATCTTACAAAGTCTGCACACTTCATTGCTATTAGAGAGGATTTCACTCTGGATCAGCTTTCCAGGATATATGTGAAGAAAGTGGTAAGATTGAATGGAGTACCACTTTATATTATATCTGATCGGGATCTGAGGTTTACCTCGATGTTCTGGAGAAGTCTTCAGCATACTCTGGATACAGAGTTGAGTTTCAGCACTACATATCATCCTCAGACAGACGGTCAGTCTGAGAGAACAATTCAAACTCTAGAAGATATGTTGAGAGCTTGCTCTAGGGATTTCAAAGGTGGTTGGGATCAACACCTGCATTTGGTGGAATTTTCTTATAATAATAGCTTTCACTCCAGTATGTAGATAGCTCTTTAGGAAGCTCTTTGTGGAAAGAAATGCAGGACTCCAACTTGCTGGGATGAAGTTGGGGAAAGAAAGCTATTAGGACTTGATCTTGTTGATGAGATGGCATAAAAGGTCAGATCTATTCAACAACACATTAGAGCTAATCAGAGTCGACAAAAAAGTTATGACGACAACCGAAGAAAAGACATAGAGTTTGAAGTGGGTGATAAAGTGTTCTTACAAATATCTCCTTGGAAGAGAGTAATGAGATTTGGAAAGAAGGGAAAGCTGAGCCCTAGATATATTGGTCCATTCGAAATACTAGATTGTGTTGGTAAGGTAGCTTACTGATTGGCGCTTCCACTGAATCTCTCTCAAGTTCACGATGTGTTCCATGTATCTCTCTTGAGAATGTATATACCTGATCCTTCACATGTACTCAGCTCAGAAGTTGTACTGCGGGAGCAAGATCTTTCTTATGAAGAACAGCCGATAGAGATTCTCGATCTTAGTGAAAAAGTCCTACAGAATAAGACCACTCGCTTGGTGAAAGTTCTATGGAGGAACCACCAATTAGAAGAAGCTACATGGGAGCTTGAGGATATGATAAGGGAGAGGTATCCTCATCTGTTTGTTAAAAAGTGACAAATTTCGAGGGCGAAATTCCTTTTAAGGGGGGAAGAATGTAACACCCGAGACATTTATGAGAAATATTTTGTTTTTATATAAATCATCAAAGTAATCTTTCACTACACACAACACTATCTTGGCTAGCTTTACACACAATCGTGACCTTCTACGATAGCCTGTGTCGTACGCAATACCGAGTTTCACTAAACAACGATATGCTATTAAAATATTATTAAAACTAGCTGTTATGAATAGTAATACCCACTTTTTGAAATTTTGTACATTTTTTTAAATGGACTTCATTTTTGGATTCGGAATATCGAAATTAGCCTAGTGTGAAATTTTGGTATTTTTCTGAAAACTTTCAATTTTTGATGAATAGTGAAAACACTATGTTAATATTTAAAAATCGACATTTTATTTAAATAATTATTTATTTTATTTAAATTTATTTTAGGTCAAAATTGATACATAATACCTATATAAGTTCAATGCAATTCATTGGAGTCATTTTATAATAATTTTAGATGTATAAAAATTTTATTGAACTTTTCACCGTCTTTTACCCGCCTCCTAGGAGAATTTCCAAATTCATATAAAACATAATTTTACCGCTTCTGTGAGTGGAATTTCAAAAATCTGAGAGACACGGTTAATATAAAGGACTAATATGTGGTTCAATGAGATGAAAATAATTTTTGGTGAATAGTAACTTTTTACTTTTTTTTACCACGGTTAAAAATAAATAGGATAATTAAGGCTACAAATGATATTATTATTACCCTAAAACATGTCCTAATTCAATTTGATAAGTGTAATTCGACCAAAAACAACCTTAGGGATAAAATATGACCATTTAGTCCCACTTGGATTAGATTAGTACATTTATTATTAATTTATTTAAAGAAGGGTTAAAATAGTTAAAATCAAAGTTTAGTAACTAAATCATTTTTAATATAGGGTTATACATAAGATAAATTCGACTATAAATATTCATTATAAAGATAATAAGATTTCCTACATAATTTTATTTTATTTGTAATTTTAGAAAATAAATAATTTAATATATTAATGACACAATGATGATTCAGTAATTATCTTATTTATGAAATATTGACATAATTGATGTTATAAATACCCAAATAAATGTAATTTGAGTCTTTTTATGAATTACAATAATTTTCTATGTTAATATGACATGTTATTATTTATTTAAGTAACTTTTTTAGAACTAATATTTCTGTTATGATTTTCACAAAAATCAATTACCAAATATTTTCAAAATTGATATAAAAAAGTTTTTAAAACAAAAATTATATTATTAATTGTTACTTTATTCAGAAAAATATAAGGTTTGGACAAATGACTTATATAAGGTTATATATATTAATAATAAAAAACATGGTGTTCGTTTTTCTTGTTATAGTACGTTTATTAACCTTATAGTGTAAGAAACCAAGAAGACACGGTAAATGTTAAATTATCTAACTTAATGTTAAATCTAAATGATAAGGTTAAAATAGAAACCTAAACTTGTCTAAATTCTATTGGATGAGAGTATTTCCACCCATCATCACCTTAGATTCAAAATAAATCAATTTGGAGCTATTAAAACCGAATATGACTTTATAATAAAACAATATTTTTAGTTTTTCCAAAGGTGCCCCTCTCCTCTCTTATAAAAGGGCACCTCCTTCCTCTCTTCCTCGCACCACTTTGAGCCTTCAAGATCGGCCTAACCCCGAACAATTCTCTTCTCCACTTCCCTAGAAACATCATAGAGTTCTTGGTCTTCTTCAACGACCAATTTTAGTACCCTAAGAGGAGGTATCAAAGAGGTGCTTCAAAGAAGAGGTAATGTCCGTTACCGATTCTTTCAACTTTATTTCTTCTTACACTTCTTCTTATTTATCTATTTCATTATGAAGTAATAAAATCAGTATCTATCATATACTGATATGTTATTATAATTATGAAACAACCTTATTTCACCATCTATCCATCCTATACAAAACGAAATCTCCGCGTGTGCGTACGTACGGAATACCGTCTCCACGCCGTGGTGTAATCTATTTTCCACCACCACCTTACATGGCTGGGTATAATGGTTTAAATAATAACTATATTTGATTATTTTAAAGTAATATTGATTATTAAATAGTATACATACACTTCAATACAATTCCATGATCATGGGAATGATATCATCGCTAGTGCGTACGTAAGGAATACTGTCTCCACGATTTGATGTGACTCGTTCTACATGATATTCATTGCATAATGATTATATAAATTAATTTAATTAATTAATATGATATATATTACACCAATATCATTATTTAAATGAGGTAACTATAACCTAAAAAGAAGAATAAGAATTTATTCGAAAAAACACGCATAAGAACAAAAAGCAATAAACACCCGAATAACAAGTAACAATGAAATATTACTAATAAGAAGCTAAGAATATGACCATATATGATATCATAAAAATAATTATGATTCTTTAATAAGTCAATGACATTACTTAAATCATTATACAGGAGGTTCGGACACTTACGAAGCAAATCAGACCTAAGGTAAGGGAAAATTTCACAATCTCATTTTTATCTGAGATTGTTTATACTTTGGTATTTACTGGGGTGTATTTTATCATCCACATCCATGTTTACTAAATATGAAATATTATTTCCATCCACCTACAATTGTTTAAATCCAATTTTACCCTTCGGTGAGTTTTTAGTAAAAGATATGAAAGGAATATTTTGTCGTTTTTCGTACGATGTACTTTTTGACTTTTCCGACAAAAGTACGAGAAGAATGTTTTTTTTAACTTATACGACATGAATGGATTTTTAAAACATTATTTCCAAGAATATTACTTTAAAAGTTTTCAAGTTTATTTTTAATCAACTTCTTTTAGTTTAAAATTGTATGACATGTTAAGAAAGGAAAATGTTTTTGAATTAGAAAGGATATTTTCCTTAAGAATGGAGTTCAAGTGTTTTATCAAAATTATATTCCATCTAAGATAATATAGGGTTATATTTATATACCTATTATTAAATTGATTTGATTATGTTGTGATGTAATTATTTCTATGAATTCCTTTATCTTATATGAATTGTTTTATGATGTCATGATGTTTAAGAATCCCGTTTTTATTACATGGGTTATACAATGATGTATGATTTATGATTTTGTGGCACACATAAGAATGGTATCATTATGAGATGGGTGGGACCTATATCTCCCTCCAATGAATTGGGTAATGATTTATATCTCATGAGATAGACATAGCTGTAATGGCTGGTTAATCCAGTTCAGTGAAACAGGACTGAAACGCGGAGTGAACTCGGTTCAGAAATGGACTTTGTCCGCTAAGATAGTCTTGGAAATGAGTCTTGACAACTAAGAAATGATTCTCTATGATTATGTGTGTATTCCACAAAGTTTCATGTTTTAATTTATGATTATTGGGACTAAATTTTACTACTATTATTTATCCCATGTTATGAAATTATGATATCTTTTGCAGGTTAAGATTTCCAAAATGTTATGTTCTTATGAATATTATGTGATCGATATTTCCTTTGTTTTCCCTTACTGAGCATTTGAGCTCACCCTTTTGTATGTTTTCTTTCCCCAGGTCAGGAAGAAGGTTATTAAGTAGGATATGCCAAAAGGTCCTCTAGATATGATGATATAAATGGGAGACAGTGTAGATTCTTTATGAACCAGTTGTTTATGTTTCCCAGTTTCTAAAGACACTATACATATACGGTCCTTTCATAGTTTTGTTATATGGTGTAATAATTGTACTTCAATTTTGAAGTATTATAAATGTATGTAAAGTATGGTTCGTTATAATAATCATGGTTTAACTCATGAATATTTCTCAATTTCTTCTGTAGTTCTACACCTTCCTTATTATCCTCTTTAATAATTACATGGATGGATAGTTTAATATTCATCTGAAAATGTTATAATATATACTCCTTCTAAATGATTTCAAGATCCATATTTTTTCAATAAAATAATATTTTATCTTTTTTAATAATTATTACAGACAAACCTTCATTTTCCTTCTTACGTAGAGAACCGGCCACCTTATTTTTCATCCAAATACAGTAGGCTATTGTGTATTCATAATCCTCGATAAATTCATATCATATCCACTATTTCATATAAAAATATACCTATGTGAATATTAAATTCAAGATTCAATGATTAGTATATGTATCACATCATTCACCATAAAGATGATGATTCTGTATTTTCAATGCAAAAATTACTACTACCAACTCCAAATAATGGGTTGCATAATTTTTATGATGAATTTTTAATTTTTGTGAGGTTTAAGTTATCACAATATCATTTTACATGAATATTCATCATATTATCTTCTTTTAGGCATCACTATAGTTCAAAAACTCTTCACCACTATATGGTTGTGTATGTATAGGTTCACTGACAAACCTCCTTTTCAAATCCTTGAAATTTTCCTCACATTAATCTATCCAAAATAACATGGATCCCTTTATATTAAACATAGTTATTAGATTATATAGTTCAGATATATCCCTCACAATGTGTCATTAGTATCTATACAACCTAAGAAGACTATAGATGTTGGTTGTAGTTATTGGTCTGATCCATTTCTCAATAACTTTTTTCTTTGATGAATACACCGATAGAACACTGGTTGATATAATATGACCCAAAAAAAGAAACAGAATATCTCTAAAATTAACACTTGGTAAATTGTTCATATATATTAACCTTCTTTGGGGTACTAAATCCAATTCTCAAGAGGTCTTTATATTCTTTTTTCCCCTGAAATATGTAGGAATAACATCTATAATGACTACCAAAAAATGATCAAGGTAATATCTAAAGACTATGTTCATTAAATAAATGAATATTATATAGGAATTGTTATGTTCAAATGTTAGAACTATAAATTCATAATTAAAATACCATGAATGAATAGTTTTATCGAGCACTTATTCCTTTTGACCCTCAATAGATTATTTCCAAAACAATGTTCAATCATTGGAATGTTTTGAGATCCTCATAATTATTCAAAAAAATCATAGATATGTGGTAGATGATACTTATTCTAGGTAGTTATATAGTTATGTTCATGATAATTAAGGAAACGAGGCATTTACCCAATATTATTCTTAACAAGAAAGAATAATTCCATCCATGATGATGCACAAGGGCATATGAATCCCTTTAATTGATTCTCATGGATTTTCTTCTCTAATTTCTAGAACATGATTATATCCATTCTATATGATGTATTTGAAATAAAAAAATGACATGTATGAGTACTATTGAAAACTCAACTTCATGGTTTTGGGGAATACTAAGAAATTATTCATTAAATAGATCAATATAATTCCAAAAAATTACAATATTTCAGATATTGATTTTCTCCCAAACCATTTGAGATAAATATCCACAAGAATAGGTAGTAAGAAGCATATAACAAAATTTACTTCCATTGTAAGCTCATATTGATCCTCACACTAAAATATTTACATAGGTTATATTAGAATATAAAATTTTATTTTTTTATTTTTTAAATTTATATGGGGTCTATATAGAGAAAGTTAACTAATTATTAAAATCAAATTTAATTCCATTAAAAGAATAATAATAATATTCTCCTAGGTCACATTACAAAAATTAAAATAAAATCATCAAATTTAGATTTAATGGCAGGTGTTTCTTAACCATCATGATCTAATATAAAAATAGACATAGTATTGGCCCTTCCATGGTCTAAGAGTTAGCCCTTATATTACGGCATAAAATCAGGCAATCCCTTTGTTCCCAACATATAATATATTAAACTATAAATGGTACTTTCAAAAGTAAATTATTTACCTCTATTGAACTATTTATTTTTCCTTGGTAATTTCTTTCTATAAAATCTTTATTTTCTCATATAAAACATCATTCTATTCCTTTGAGACAATTTCCTAAGTTCTTATTACCAGGTTCTCAACATGTACGAAGGTGGATTTTCTTTACTCTATAGTCTTCGTCAAATGATCTCCCATAAAACTTATTTTTTATCTTTTTATGTTTTTAAGGAAAATCACCCAAGTTAAGGATGTTAATAATATATAAATATTGATATTTATTCATAATAAAAAGGTTTCACATTCCAAATCCCATTTTATTTGGTTTCACATAAGTAAAATCATTGAATTTTCTATTGCCTCTTGTTTGTACATGATTCATTGTGGTTATAGATATTAAATAATACCAAAAAACATAGTTTGAGAAGAAATAATCATTTTAATTAACCACATAGTAATGAAAAACCATTCATTGGATGTCTAAATCATGAAACCATATTTCTAGTCTATGTCATCTTATGATTATCCTAGGTCATTTATGGTCATCATATATTCAAATGTGTCATTAAGGTTAATAAGAAAACTGTGAATTAACCATAAAATATTCACTTGGAGTGTCTAGCAATGTGTATAATATTTAGACTACCCATTGTGCACTAGTGATGATCGATCTAATGACCAATATTCACATTTTAGAGTTTATACCCCTTACTATATCTATTTCATAGTCGCATCCACTTTCCAATATCTAGAAAGGATTTTATTTTCTATTAAAACCTCACAATATTTACTTTAATAAAGTTTTTGGATGGTATCCTATAACAATACATATCCCCAGAGTTTTCAATAATGTTTTGTGATCCTAATATCAAAAAATAACTAAACCATTATCTGATACCAATTAAGGAAACCCAAGAATAACATATAAAAATATTACATCTTTTATATTAAAATTCAATATATCCCCCAAACAACCATGATTGAAAATTGTAACATTTTAGCGTACTTGGTTATTAGATGCATAAACATTTTATTTAAGTAAAACATGAATTTTCTCAAACACAATTGATTAAAAAATGCACCCTTCTAGAATCATTATACTATGTACACATATTCATAACCTGTGAAAAAATGAAAACATAATGGGTGAGATTAAATGTTAAATATGGGTAAAAATGGTAGATATCAATAAATGATAATAGGTAAGAATATAATGATCATAAGGGGATGGTAACATTTGATTATCCATATTAAATCATAACTAACAATTCATATATCACCATCTTTAGTAATGGAATAAAACATTATTATGTCACCTGATTGAGGAATGATAAAAAATGAATCAAGACACTAGATATAAAATCCAACAAATATAAAAATTTAATAAGAGTGAGGAACCGTAATAGGTCAAGAAACAATATCATAAATCAATTTTAATTACTGATACCTTTATATCATAGTGAATCATGTATAGACACCAATTTCTCATATCATAGTGGATCATCGATACCTACTTATTTTCCACAGTGGATCGAGCCCATAGACTTGTTTCAAAAAATTATATCATGAGATATTATAAATTACCCAATGGATTAGTGTACTAGATATTTCCAATACCATATGTCAGATAATGAAAACCATAAATATATCTCATATAACATCATAAAGCTTTCATCATATCATCAAAGAATAACCCACAGAAGATAAATGGGTTATATAAACATATTTTCAAAATAATAATAATAATAAACCATCTAGATAAAGAATAAAAATTATATCATTGGATCATATCCCTAATAAATAAAAAAAATCCTTAAAGGATGTTGATATAGATGAAAAATAACTTTAAAAGATCATTCGAACATTTCTTTTAAAACATAATAAAATATCATTTTATTTTGATAAAATGTAAAATCAAAATTCCTAAAATATTGATGAAATCTATTTAATTTAAAATTAAAAGTTAAAAGTGTAAAGTTATATTAAAATCATATAGTACTAATAAAGTTTGTAAAATAAATTCATACCTTATATGTTAAAAATTATATTCCGTTCACACCTATGGTAAAAAAAATCACCTCATTCAAAAAATAAAAAGAATATTCCTTTGGAATGTATTTATTAAAAGTTAAATATGGGAAAAATGAATATAATAGATCCTTTTATAATAGTTAAAATATTATTTAAAAAATTTTAAATAAAATATCGACCAGTATGAAAAGAATCATGGCCTAAGAGAGAAATAAAGTTATCCTTCCATACAAATTCAACTTTTTAGTACCTAGAGATAGGAAAATGAAAGTAAAACATTTTACTCCGATAATTTATAAAATTGAAAGAAAATATATTGGTTTTCAATGATAATACGCCAAAACTATCACTCAATTAAAATTTAGCATTGACTATCAGAAAAAGAAATGAGGTTGTAACATAAATCCATACTTCAAGTCCGACTTTCTTAATAAGAACTCTAACCTCATCTATAATAAATTTATATTTATTATAATTCTATAAAATAACTATATAAATAATATCATACCATATAAAATCCTCTTATAACATTTCAATTACCATTTATTAATAATTAATTATTAAAATACACATTTCTGGGTGTTAACTGTTTCATTTTCCATGTATGTTTGGGTTTGTATGTTTAGGAACATGAATCTTGATCATGTCTAGATATTCCTAATAATATTAATATTTATATAAATATAATATATATTCATTATATATATATTTATAACCATAAATAAATGGTAGATAAAGAGAAAAATGAATTACATGATTCATGGAGATGGTAGTCCATTCACATGCATGACCATTGTTTTCATCTTCTAATGAAAAGATGAAAAAAAGGTAAATAATATTTATTCATTAAATAATAATAAATATATCATAAATATCACATATATTTATGAAATAAATTATTATAAATATCCATGTGGGGTGGTTATGGAATGTGAAAAATATTTCTATGTGAATGTTGTAGTCAACACATAATCATGAGCGGTACATTCATTTCATATTTTATGAAATGTTGGTGGAAATATTTGTCTCATAATAATAATATCTTACTATATATATTATAATTCATTAATCATATTATAATGGATATAAAATGTTTAGATAATTTGGAATAAGAAATAAAATTGAATGTTATTAGTTAAGAACTATAGATCGTCTTTGGCCAACCTCCAAATGTGTACAACTAAAGACCAATTAAAAATTATTATAACAAAACTATTACATATAGGATTTTCGGAGAGATTTTTGGATTTGATTTGTGTATATATTTTCTGATATATAATTCTCTTGAAGTGTGGGTAATAGAGGATAGGTGGTTTTCATATATAAGGGTGGGAGAGGGTAGACGTGAAATGTTTTAAAACATTAATCAATATTAATACATTATTCTAGAAAAATGGAACCCAAATGAGGCATAACTGAATATTAAATAACATAGGGTAAAAATATGAAAATTAAGTAGGATTTATTAAATTTTTGTATTCACTTTGTCCTTTAAAAGTTTAGTTTTAACCTATTTCACTTATCATAACTCTTACCTTTGTAATTGAATTGTTACCAAAGTTGATATTCATAATGAAAAATATGTAAGTGGACTCATTAAAAAAAATTTAAATGATGATTTTAAATTTTGATTCCATTTTAACAAACATAATTTTTCTAAGTGTCATAAATAAATTTTAAAAGAGTCTCATAAAACATGATGAAAATTAGTTTCCAAGAAAAATGCCATTTTAAGTATAAAAATAATTGTAGAAAAAAATCAAGCGAAATGTTGATTAAAATGAAATATATTTTATTATGTACATTAAAAATTAAATAAATAAACTTTAAATAAAATCAAAAATATAATTTTAATTTTATACTATATGAAAAGAAATGATGGTTTTCATAAAAAATAGTATTTTCTACTTGTCATCAAAAACTCAACATTTTCACAAAAAACCAAAAAAGTAACCCAAATATAATATTGAAAAAATTATTTAAAAATTACATTAATTTTACAAAATAAAATTACTAAAAAATTTAAACATTATTTTTAATTTTTGTGCACAAAATGAAATAAAAATATTTTTTAAAATAACATATTTTTGAAGCATAAAATATCAATACCGAAAATTGATTACTTATCCAGTATAAATTAATAAAAAAAATTTATTATATAAAAAGTTTATAAAGATATTAAAAAAATTTATATTCTTATTTATACTTACAATTTAACTACAATGTTATTACAATAACATTTAAGTAATAATAATTAAATAATAGATTATGTTTCATTTAAACTCTGTGATTATTAGAAAGAATGATATAAACCAAATTAAATTTATTTGAAGATAAATATATCATAAAATCTTGTGGTGTTACATGGATAATTTATCATTTAAATAAATCATAACTTCACAAGTTAAATATTTTTGTTATGTGTTCTCAATTATTTTATGGTAAAAATTTGACATCAATATCATAAAAGAATTAAATGGGATTAAATATAACATATTATAAATATTCAATTATATTTGAAATTTATATTATAACAAATCATTTATTCATGTTTATGAGTACTGAATATTTTAATAAATTTTATAATAAGTATTTATTTACTGGATTCCACAAAAAAATGTTTTTTTTATGGTTTAATACTTTCATTCATTTGTTAGTAGAAAATTTATAATTTTAATATTATTAATATTTTTATTTTTATGAACTTTTTAAAATACTATCACCACATGAACCCCCAATAATATTGATGAGTCATAAAATAATTAATCCCAAAGTAATTTTTTTATTATTTTCATCATATTATTCAACAAATACTAATGGGAACATAATTTTTGGGTAGTAATAGATTTAACTAATCACCGATCCTCCATTTTTCCTTCCCGTTATCACAATAATATTCTCCTTGGATATTTTTATTAAATAAATTTCAAATGGATAGAATTAGATCCCAAGATAGGTCTAATGGAAACTCATAAGTCATTGAGCATGATCTATGGTGGTTTCATGAATAGGGGTAGATTCTATACATCGAAAAATATGGATGTGTAGTAGAAATAATTAAAGAATTAGTTGGCAGTGTGCTCTAATGATAACGATGGATTTGGTGTGTATTTATAAACTACATGGAATGTATTCCTCCATGTCACACAACATTCATTTTTCAATCTAGGGATAATTTGGTTTATATTTATTATAAATATTACATGGGGTGTGACTCTAAGTTACACACTATGTAACTAGTTCAATTTCATTTAAGAATATAATAGTTATACACACCAACTAATAAACTATACCCACACCTCATGTTGACCTAGTTACTTGTCATGTATAATCGATAGTATTCCTTTGTTTGTTATAAAAGTAAAGACAAGGAAAAATGAGAGTTTAGTGACCCTATATTTTTCTGAGTGAATGTTGTGTATGTATCAAGGAAACAACTTAATACATTATGGTAAACACCGATGACCCCTAATTCTATAAATTCCCTGTATCTACTGACAAAAAATTTTATATGTCAAAATGATGTATCTTTGTGTATCTGTGATTCACACCCATCTTAGATAGAGGTCCCACACACTATGTACCCTAATAGTAGAAAATTAAAAGGTACACATTAGATTTATTAAATTTTAAAGACTTATTATTGAATACCATTGAAGCCTACACATCATGTAGTATATATTTCATACTATGTATAGTCCCTTTCTTGTTACATTCTTGTATGTAATCCCCTAATTGATATAATGAGACACATTATTTGTTTGTTATGAGTGATATTTCTTGTAGATAATGTTGGTGTACATTTGATAAAAAATAAGGTCTATTTCTAAGGTGTTTAGGGTAAATTAATTTCCTTGGAATTGAAAATATATTATTTTAATAGTGGTGATTAGTTCGATGTAGATGAAGGGGTCAGTATTATTAATGTTATTTATAAGAATATGTTGTGGGTATCCCATATATATAATGGAGTTTAGTGCCACCCCCAAACATATATAGGGTAATTTTACTATCATTCATCGAGTATGGGACTTTAATTTAGGCATGGGGTAGGTTCTCATTCGATCCCAATGTGGAATGTATCCCTACAATATAAATAGAGTTGGTACCCCCATATCTGATAGAGAATGGTTCATCTAACTTTCGATGTCAATGTTTCTCTATAAGAATGGTTTTGGCTCTTCCCTTAATTTTGGTTGGGTACCTCATTGACTGGTGTAATCCTCAACAAGGTTTGGGTAACATACTATGGTTATAGTGATGTTTTGTGGAAGTTATGATGTATGGGTAGATGAGGCGAAAAGTGACATAGATTTTAGACCCTATGACATGGAAGGTTCACTTAGTTTCCATTGAGTTTTGAATAAAAATTATACTATTAGCTTTGGTATTTGTGAGATTTTGGTTTTAATAGAACTCTTGAATGATATGAGATGTGTTCCTTCATGAATTTGAGCTATGAATATTTGAATCCTTATTTCTTTCCCATGGTTTTATTTGGTTTTTATTCACTAAAAACGTATTTATATGATATATATGATAGAATAGATTTCATCCAATATTTTATGCTAAGTGTATTAATCTCCCACCTCATAGGATGAGTGTATCCATCTACCACATATACATGAATTTATATGAATACATCTTCCTATATGGTTCCATCCATTATCTTCCACTATGAATGCATTAAATAAATCTCACCAATTAAATGAATACAATGTAAAATTACAATGAGAATTAACTTCTATTGATATATTGAATATGTTCAACATGCTACATTAAATGATATGAATCGAGTATGAATATACAAAGGGATAAGATCCCTAATATTGGTTATAGATGATTTTATACAAGTGTCTTAATGATCTCTTCCCCTTGAGATTAATTGTATTATTAGGGGAAGGTGTTACAACCACTTCTGGGTTTAGGGATCCTCATGAGATGTTATGGGATCCTTTCTCCAGTGTAATCCCATCATAGGTAGGAGGATTAAATCTACTTCAAATGTGGTATTTATCAGGAATTAAATGAAGTGTAAATTATGGATTATACATCAGTTAATGTATGATTTGATTATGTTCTTCACTTTCAGTGCATTCTGATTCTGTTGAGGATGAATTGAACATAAATAGGGGTTTTATTCCACTTCCATTTTTTATAAGATGATCCCCTAAAATCCATAAGTTGTATTATATCCTTATTCCACATCAAATAAAAATTTTTCTTTAAATTTTAAAATAAGAAAACATTTCATGGAATCATAACAGGTTTTCCCCTCTCTATGTTACTTTATATGATAAAGTAATATCTAAATCACTACTCAATGTTACACTATCAGATAATGTAATTTTGGGAGAACCAATAAATGTTGTGATAAGATTTTAATGTAATGTAGAGAGGAAGGTATGAGTTAAATTAATTTTTTAATGTATTCTACATTTCTACTTCAGGAAAAGAAAGCATCATATTATCGTTTGAATTGTATATTCTTTATAAATAATAAAATCAGATATTCTGGAATGTTTAATAAATTTATAAAGGTGTTTTTTCGTCTAATAAACTATCAAATTTATATAGTTAATGAATTAATTTTTTTTGAAACAATTATTATAAATATTCCTTAAATGTAAAATGGTTAATATTTAGAATATATTTTTTAAATTTATATTTTTTATAAAATGTTTATAAATCCTAGAAAATGGATGTTACCTTTGACCAAATTATTTGAAAATCCTTATAATATTTATATAATGTGTTCATTAAGATATTAAATGGTTAATTTATCATGAATTAATAAATTACATAAATAGGTCTAAAATCTAAAAGATTTTATAAATAAATATATGAATTTTTTAAAATTAACAAATTTTAATTGTTGAAATTAAAAGGGTATTTATTTAAGTAATTATGTAGATCATGTAAAAATATTTTTGATGATTGAATTTTTAGGGTCTAAATAATAGTTTAATATTTTATATTTATATTAAGTAAATATATTAAATAATTAAAAATGGATTACAAAATGTTTATAATTCACAATAATATCATATAATTAATGTAAAATATACTAAAATTAATAATATTAAAGAGTTCAAATTTAAAGTGGATATGAATTTTTTATGTCAAAGATACTAAAAATTTAATAAAATGCAATGGGTTTAATATGAATGTCATGCATTTTATTCTGGTAAGATATTCAAATTTTTATATATTTAATGTTTATAACTATATTATACATGATATGTTTTGGGCTTCGTTAAAAATATTTTTTTGTAGTCCAATGTTAAATATAATTTCTTTTATATTTATATTATATTTTATAATTTAATAATAAATTATATTTAACGTATTTTTTACTAAGCCTTGAATTATATATAGAAATTCATATTTGTCACTAATGATTAAATAATGTTTTTATTTAGTTATTTATTATTTTATATTATTCCTATTTACTAGAGTTTTATCAAATATGAATGACATTAATGTTGTCAAGTTTTAGTATAGATAAATTTTTATAATATTTAGTAAAATATAATAATTCATATTTTTCTCTCATTGTAAATAAAAAATTTATCTCATAATCATGAGTGTAATTTAAAAATAAATTCTAAATTACTATAATAACGATAAATTATAAAGTTCTCTATACATATATTTAGGGCTTTTTCATAATAAATTCAGTTTAATTTTATCAAATTTAATGAATAATTGTTAATGATATTATTTGGATCGCACAAAAGTTTTTCAATGATATGTTTAAATATAGTACAAATAATATTTTACATTATTATATTTATTAAATGTAAATCATTTTCATAAAAAAATATTTTTTTATAAAAAGTATATAATTCATAATAATATCACATAATATGAAAGAGATCAGATTGGAAATGGGATATATTTTATTTATAAAAAAATTATAGAATATCAATAATATTTAGCATAATTATAAAATGTTTATAGTAATATTTTATTTTTGAAAATTTCATATATTTTTATCTCATGTTTTAATTTATCAAATTTTAATTTATTTAGAAGTTATTTTTTTCTTAATTCTTGTTTATAAAATGTTTATACAATATAAAAAATGAATATTATTTATTTATATGATTAATTTATTCTAAGAGATAGATCCTTGAATTACAAGCTAGGTGAGACTCCATAAAAATTAATTTCTCATATACCATAACAATGGTTTGTTTTAAAGTTATGATATTGAGAATATTTATTGATTATAGTTTTAGTATATTGGGTATTATATATTTCATAAATTTAATTATCTCTTAAGTAAACTCACCCTAGTGAGAGAGATTTGGGGTTATAATACAAACCAAAATGGAGGTTTATTCATTGTTCTATAAACATTAGCAGTAATTTATTTGTTTCACGTAGTTTACTCATGTGGATAGTTTCAATCTCATGTGGATATATGCATTTAAATAGAAATTTAAAGTACCGTATTCATAAAGATTCATTTGGATATATATAAGTATACTTGGATTTTGTTTTAGTTGAGTATCACAAACTTTTGGGCTCTAAAAAGAGTTACACATTAATACAGAGTAAAAGTAAAATATTATAGGATAGAATAATGATTAAGAAAAAGATAAATCATTCAAATGATATATACATAATGAAATAAAACATGGGAAGAAAAATATAGTATTATATATAATATTCATAAATTTAATTTTCATAAATATGGAACATATTAAATTGGTCAGACTTTCAAAATAAAACCCTATAAATACTAAGTGTGAGATTCCATCCAAGGAGGTACATTTGAATACATTTATCATTATGTGTGGGGGACCCAAAAGATTTGGTTTCATTGAATTATTTTATGTAAGGAAGGAAAGTAATATCTTAAACCTAATGGTTTGGTGCCTTTTTTTATCATTTGACTCAAGTTACCAAAGCTGAGAAACCCTAATGGTTAGGATATTAGAGGAATAGAGTTCTTTTATCAATATAATGGATTTTTATATAGTATAATTTTCTTAATTATCCAAGATTCATAACTATTATATTTAGAATGTTTTCCTAACTAAATAATTTTTTTTATTTATGTGATACCCGGTGTAAGTGATGATGAAATATAGATATTTGGTCACTGAGAAGATATTATACCTGGTGTAAGTGATGATAAAATATAGATATAAGTAAAACTTGATACTCATCGAATAAAATATTCCATTGTATATAAATAACATCATCATCATCAAACATAACATTGGCTTGGGAAATGATAATCTTAATGTAAGAAAATATAAATATTGGCAGCTTATGATAGACCCTTATGTAAAAGTGATTCTATGTTTTTTATATAAATATCATCCTAAGTAACCAAAATATTGAAGATATTTAACAGGTGAATCCAATATGGATGTGTGATACATATAATGATAATCTTATGGGTTTTTAAGGATTATTCCAATTAAGGAATTTATCATGTCGTATTTGATGATGTAAATGAATTTGAGATAACCTGACCCAAGTATTCTCCAATTTTGGGAATAAATTATTTGAACCTTTTTTATGTCTAATTTTAATTGAAATATAAAAAACAAAAGTGGGTGAAAGTTCAAACCTAAATAAAAAATATTAAGTTGGAGATTCCATTCATGTTTCTTCAAATAGATTGTTGAGTTCATTTGAAACATGTGTGTATAATTATGAAGGATTTATTGTAAGATACTGACCCTAATATGAGGTATTCCTAGGTTTAAATTTTTCTTAAAATCCATTTTAAGTGGTTAATAGAGTGTTTTCTGGGGAGTAGTATAGGTCATGAGAGTTTATTGAGGGTTCAAGACAATAAATTATGGAGTATAATCCAAAATATTCAAGTTCCACAGTTGGAGCATAGTTAGTCTAATTATGTACCAAATCTATAAATGGTGGGGGAGTCTCAGATAGAGGTGATAAAATGAACCATGCAGAGTTTTAAAAGTTTTTGTTCCACTCCATACACTCCTATACTCATTCCCATTTGGAAAGAGGTAGGGGCATTGGCAACACCCATTTTTATGATCCATGTGGGTGTCTCCAAGAAACCATGAGGTAATTCCTTCCTTATACAGAGTTTGGTACATGGGATCTACATGGTTTTTTCAAGTATTTTGGATAGCATATCCAGACTATGCGGCCTATCCCCCACTTGTATATAGATAGATTCATGTTTAGTAAACAATTTTTCCAATCGTGCGGCCAAATATTCCTCTATTTATAAATTGGGGAAATGACCTTTTTCTCCCTAAATGATTAATTTAACTCCTCCTATATTCTCCCCCATTAGACCCCCTATATAATGGGTGACAACCCCTTCACTCTCCCCTTCTACAAGGGTGATTCGTATTCAATATTAATCGATTTGGAGTTCCGTTTAGTGTGAATTGATGCTCCGAGTAAGTCTTTGACACTTTTTCCTTTGATTATTTAGAATAGGCTTGGTGTGTTGTTTCATTTACTTTTGATGGTATGAGCCCTTGTTTTTATTGAGTGTTATTCATATTAATGTTAAATTCTGGTTTAGTTCAAATCAATGGTTGTGTTTGGGAAAGTAATCATCTACGGTCATGAGGTAGGTGTTCTTTAAGATTTTTTTATACTATTGATGTTTCAATATGTGTATGTACTTGTTCCAATATGATTCATTGTTGTCTTTTTGTGTATTTAGTTAGGGGAAGTAATTTTGGACCTTAAATTGAGGTGAAATCCCTTCACATACCACATTGGATCCATTAATGACTTGACAACGGACATGGGGTTACGCATGGGGTATTCAAAAAACATGAAAATGAATAAATTAATTGAAAAACATTATGATAGGATAATTATGAAATATGAGACGTTTTAATTGATAATTGACATGTGGTAATGGTAAAAGGAATAATTTAGATATTTATATTCTATATTTTGTAAAATTACTGAGATTTTTTTGAAATTGATTAAATATTTTGATTTGGTTTTTGATTTGGTTGTGCTATTTAATTAATGGGAGAGTTGTTTTAAAGGAAATTGTTGTTTAAACATGCGGTTTTGATATCTAGGTATTTTAAATATGATTTCAAATGGGTTTCAAATGATTATTTGAAATGGTTTTGTGGTGACCCTTTTAATTAAAATGGTTTGATAATTCATTATGGTATTGTTGGAAAATGACAGTCGTGGGAATTTTTTAGGTTTTTCAAATAGGATGACCAATTTTTAAGGGTGGATTCTGATTGTTAATAATGAGGTTGTGTTGATGTATTATGACATGATAAATGGGTGGGTTTTAGTTTATCCATGTGTTTATTCAAGATTTTGTATGGGCCATGATAAATATTTTGAAAAATAAAATAAATGAAATTGTATAAAGAGGGATGCTTAAGTATTGAGTAGTTTTGAAGAACATTTAAAAAACATGCTATCCGGATAAAGGATGACATGGATTAACTATAATGTATGGTTTTATCTGTTGAATCTAATGAACCAAAGTAATAATTCAAAATTTTATGGTTTGGGATAGACAGACATAATGTGTGGAATCCCATTTTGATTCTTTTATTGTGAGAATGTGTTTTTGAACCTATGACTACTTGTTTTGGGATGACAAACTGACACTCCACTCCCAGGTTTTTGGTGGTCTAGACTTATTTTCTACGTGCCCTGATGCACTGTAGTTTTAGGAGGATGTATTGATGCTACTGAATCTAAGGGTTTGGAAATGTAATTCCATATCATGGTTGCGATGGTAAAACATAGGGTTTTGAATCCTGATTGGATACTTGGATTGATACTCTTTTTTTGGTTACCTGGGACCTCATTGATTTATGAAATGGGTACCTAGAATCATGCTCCATGGTGTGAATAATTTTTGAAACTGATAAATAAATTCCCCTTTTGAATAAAAATCATTCATACTTTTGGTATATGTCTTAGTCACTCATCATGAAAAATTAAAAAAGGGTTAATTTAGAGACATGTTTCATTTACTACCTTATTTATTCCTTACACCTCTATTTACATGCATACATATTTTTTCATATTTTTATTTGTTTTATGACTGATATAATTGGTTAGAGATGGGATATTAGGATGGGGTTGGGAATCAGGACCGTGTTTGGTATCTTTTAAGGATTTTGGTATTGGAGATTTTTTTGTATAATTTCATGACTTTTAGAGTTTATAGATCATAGTTTTCTTTTGTTTCCATTTAGTAATAATTGGATCTTTCCATTGTTATTCCATTTCAATATTTATTATATTTTTAAATTTGTTGAGATTATTTCTTCTAATTCTCAATCAAGAAAAAAGGTGTTTTCTATCCATTGTATATCTATAGAGCTTCATTATTAGTCAATAGCCTCTAAAATATAGGGAACTACACTTTTAAAAAAAATTTAAATTTTTTTGATGCATCGTCTTTAGTATAACCTAGGATATGACATTACCAATTAGAATTGTATGTGGTTTCTTCTATCCTAATATTTGGACTTGGTAGATAGGAGGACAGATTCTTCTTGGGGATTGTTAATGAGCTCTTTTCTGGGTACCTTCTGTCCCATGCATGGGGGGAAAATCAAGTTCCATTGGTGGGAGTTGATGTTTAGTCTTTTTTCTTTTACCATTTAATGATATATCTATCTTGAGATCTGAACATAGATTTTATGATGTTGATTTATCTGTATTTTATATCTTACTCTTATATAGAAAGACTGGGTGTGTGATACTGTATCATTCTATTAACATAGGGTTGGTAGGAATTTTTTTTGATGATTTATATTTTACTGGGATCTATTTTTTAGTAGTTCACATTTCATACTATGGTTTATCCATGTTTGAATTTTAATTAAATAGTCATTAATGATTTTTTTTTAAAAAATTGCTTAAGGATATTATTTTATCGAAATTTTTGCGAAATAATTTTTTAAGATGGGAATACTATGGATTTAAAAATGGTAGGGTTTCATTAAAGGAGGAAATGGGAAATGATAGAACCTTTAGGGAAAAAGGTAGTGAGTATCTGTTACGTTGTTTTTTTACCCTGTGTATGGGTGGTTTTGTATCTTAGAGTGCCTTGGTTTTAGAATCCTTGGTCAGGAGTGTGAGGCCTTGATTGGTTTGGATGTTCCATATAGTGGTAAACGGTATGTTGTTCTATTAGTTAGGTTTTTATCTCAAGGTTGTCATCTATTATTTGGTAATGTGAAAGTGGTAACCCTTTGTGTGTTGGGACCAAGAGGGTTGTGCATTGCAATCCAAAATGGTTTTCTAGGTTTACAGTGTCATTTGTAGTGGTTATGTCACTATTGGAGTGAGACCTAGACTATGTAGTTTCCTTGATGTGTTAGATGCATTGTGTTTCAGAATGTGGGAAGGGGTGCCACTTGTGTTCCCTAACTTGTTTTATATCTAATGTTTATGGATTAGAGGGAGATCCAATGTGATTTCCTAGACATGAATCTAGTTTTGGTAGTTTCTGTTGTTTGAACTTATAGAGTAACCTATTAGAGGGGTCGAACATGTTGAAAATTCCTTTTGTTATGTAAGGAACAATTAGATGTTTGTGGGTGTTTTAAATTTTAATCATGTTTGGGTTATTTGGAGGAGGAATCAATTAATGGGAGATACAACCTCATTTATGAAAAGAGGAGCAGTCATGCCTTGGTTTACCTTTCTAAGAGAAGAACCCTGAGTGATCATGGGTGGATGGAAGTCTAGTTTTGAAAAGGAAGGATAATTAAAGTTCCTAACCTTATTGTTTTTATTTTGTTCAGTGTGAGTATATATGTTTACCTTGGATTGATAAGACAAGGGTGGCTAGAGCTTAGATAGACTCCTTTGACATGGGAGGGATGCCTGAGGTGGAAAGAGGTCATGTGGTTGGATCTGATGTGTGTGATTATTTTATTTATTGGACAGAGATGTTAAGGATGTCTCAAGTATGATGAGGCTAGAGAGACCGAAGTATTGGTTTGTTGCATGGGTGGTTATTGAGCCTAGTTACGTCAATGTATGAATCGTGGAATTTAGATTCAGGTTCAATGAATGGTCTCTTAAAGGAATATGACCCCAGGGGTTATCTTAAGTCCATGAAGGTATACATGTGATAGATTTTTGTTATGTAATTTGGGTTATGTAAATAGTTTGCTCGGAAGAAAGTGCCTTTTATTTATGGTGAAGTTAAGGTAATGTGCACTGGTTATGCATAGAACCACATAGTTTTCTACTTTTGTAATGGTTCATTAGTGTTTTCATTGGGAATTGTTAGAGTCCTTTTGTTGGAACATGAGCAGTTTTTTATAATAGTATGATGTAGAATGTTGGTTCAGGGATTCTTAGTAGATATCTAGTAGGAATCAGTGAGTTTTGGGTAGGAATTTCCTCTTGAAAGGCAGTGGATGGGAGTTGATGTAATGCATGTTGGTAGGGAATCCCAACACTTTCGATAGTTTAAGGTGTACCCGCAGTGGGAGGTGACATCGAGTATGGATCCGTTGTGGTGGTTTTCATCAATGACATCTTATTCCACTTCCAGACTCTATAATCATTCTGAATATCGTGACATAATCATTAGTACACTATGAGATAATTCTCTATATTCCAACATACATAAATGGTTTGGTTTCTTCATATGAAGAACCTCTATGAGGTTTTATCCATGGAGTAGTGTGAGGGAACCACATGGTGGGAAGTACACCATTGGATGTCTGTGGTGAGGGCCTTATGGTGTACCAGATATCAGTGAATTTAAACTAAGAAATTCTCATAAGCTAAAATGCGGAAATATTTCGCATGTTGTTTTCCGCTTGAGTGAGGGTGAGATGGACACATCCAATTATCATATTTAGTAGTGGTTCGAGTGTGGGACTTGGTGGTATGATTTTCTTGACTGAGGTAATAAAAAAACTCCCAATGTGGGGAGTGATATGGTTTTCATGGGGGTATGAAACTCATGCTTAATGGATTATATAAGTGTGCAGTTTATCAGGGAATGATCAAGGTGGAACTGAGATCCTATGAATAAGAAATTATTTGTGTTCCTATATTTATTAGGGATTACTATCATGTATTGGATTGTTTTAGCTGTTTGAGATAAGCGTTTTATTCAATATCAAGGTGTTTTTAAAAAACATAACTTTCTTATGTTGGAGGTGTGTTGGTGGGCATGGTAGAGCCCGGTGATAGTTTGAAATGGTGCATGGTTTGACAATGGAATATACCAAGGAGTTAGGTATGGTCTTCAATGGGTGTGTTTGGGTAGTATTGGAAAGCCTTGGGGTGTAAAGGTGTTCTGATCATGTAATGTGAAAACATAACTAAAGTAGAGGACAAGACTTTATGAGATGGTTCAGATAGGGATAGACCAACCTGGGTTATATTATGAAAGGGATTAGGTGATTTTTATACCACATCCATCATGTCATTATGAAAATGAAAAATTCATGATGGGAATGATATCAGAATTTTGAGTAGAAATATTGTTTGTTTTAAGTTATGCATGGATGTTGTATGTGCATCAATTCCAATGGGTTTTCATTTTTTGGATGGTTGAAAATTATTATTGGGTTTATCATGGGTGTAAAGGAATGAAATGTGGAAATAGTTCTAGGTGAATGATGGGATCCCATGTTTGAGGTTCTAGTGATCTTATCCAATATTATAGGTGAAAAACTTTATAAGTGAATGGTTTTAGTCTAATAATGAGTTTAGTAGAATAGAAATTTCCAATGGTAATTGAAATATACCACCATCAGTGCTTTGGTTGGTTGATATTGAGTAAGTTTCATCATGGGTATTTTTTTGATAAAGGGTTCTACTCGAGTTTTGGCTGGTTGAGTGTTTTGTGATGAAGGTTATGCATTGGTAGTGTTTTGGGTATCTGAGAATAATATGAAACCATTAGAACTTAAATTGTGGACTAATATAGGTTGGGAAATGGGTTTGGACCACCATATGTTCTTTTAGGTAGCATCAAGCTTAGGTCACAATTAGAATTTTTAAAACAGGATAAGTTACTGCTAGGTGTTGTGTGTCATGAGTTGTGGAGGGGTTCGGGTTGATAGAGTGTTGATTGGATCATCCACGATGGTACGGTGCAATGTATGACATTTTCTTGTGTTTTGACTTAGGTGGTGTTACATTGGATTCTTTATGGAGTCATTATGGCCTATGTTGGGATTGAAATTGATGTGTCCCCTAAGGAGAATTGGGTTCGCATTTTAGATCACAATGGGAAAATTCTTCATGGTAGACTATTTTTGGTCTAAGTGTTGTGAGGGAATGGCCTCATTTAGTAAGAAACTTGGTATATGGGTGTTGATAGGTGGGACATGTGCCAACCATTTTGTCTTGGAGACTTGTCAATGCTTGGGAATGAATCTACTCGATGATTTGTTATAAGGTGGGGAGATTTTACGATCACAACACTGTTATGTGATACACCATAGTTTAACTTTGGGTTAAAAATTATTTTAAATGGTCAATTGTGTGTTTTTAGGGAGTAAAACAAGTCATGAGTGTGTCTTGGGTGTTTAAGACATGAAATTGTGGATAAGAAGCAAAGATGTACAATTTTTGCGATTGGAACCTGGTTAGTTTAATTGTGTGGAGTAGTGGTGTCTCTGATAGAGCTAGGGACATGGCCCTCTCATTGTTTGGCAATGTTTTGGGCCTTCCCAGACACAGGTGTTGTCGTACCCCTTTGCACAGAGGTAGGCATGTGGGGACCACATAGTTTTCCAAACCATCTGGGTGCCAACAGGAGACCATGTGACTATGCCTCCCTTGGATAGAGGTAGATGCATGGAATCAACAGTGTTTATCCAAACCATTCAGATGTCCCAACCAGACCATGTAACATGGTCCCCTCTTTAATGGAAGAGGAAATATATTTGGTGCATCATTTTTTCAACCATGCATCCAAAGTATTCAAATTAAAAAAAGTGATGAAATTGACTTTTCCCCCCTCAAGATTTAAGCCTCCACTGCCAATTTTCACCCCCATTCAATACCATATAGAGTGGTTAATGAAACAGGATATTTTCCCTTAACCATTGGTGGTTATCCATTAATATTAGTCCATTTTTAGTTCCATTTAGTAGAAATTGAATCTTATGGTAAGTCTTCAACTTCGTGTCCTACCTTTTTCTAGAAGATTATTGGTGTGTGGTTTCCTCTACTTCTGAAACTCTGAACCCTTATTTTTTAGGGGGTTCTTTATCTTATTTTTTATTCTAGTTTAGTTCAAATAAAGAGTTTTGTTTAGGGGAATAATCATAGGAAATCATGATGAAGGTGTTCTATAAATTTTTTCCCATAGTTTGGATATTTTAATATGTGTATGTAGTTGTGTGAAGATTTTATATAGATGTGTTTTATGTGTTTGGATAAGGAAAGTAAATTTTGTCTAAAAATTAAGGTGTGAAACCATTGACATACCCCGTTGATTCCATTAGTGATTTGAAAATGGAATTAGGGATACCCTTGGGGTATTCTAAATCCTTGAATGTGATGAAATAAATTGGTAAATGTCTAGATATGATAATTATGAAAGTTAATGGGTTGTAATTTTTATTGGAATGTTGGCATAGTAAAACATATAATTAAAATGTTTATATGTTATCTTTTTTAAAATGACTAAGTTCATTTCAAAATGGTTAAAATGGTGTGATTTAGATTTTTATTCAGTTGTGGTTTTTAATGAATGTGGGCGATTTTTTAAATTAAATTGTGTTTATAAAATGAGGTACTGACCTCAAGTTGATTAAATGGGGTTTCAAATGGGTTTCAGATGATTATTTTAAATGGGTGTTCGGTGACCCCTTTGAGTAAAATGGTATCATAATAATTCTTGGTTTTTATGGGAAATTTGGTTCATGGACTTTTTTTGGTTTTTTGAAGAGGTAGACCCATGTTCTAGAGGTGGATTATAAATTTTGAAAATGATGCTGAGTTGATTTTTTATGACATGTGAAAAGGGGTTGGTTTAAGTTGATCCATGTGTTGATTCAAAGGTCTATTGGTACCATGATTAACGCTATGATATAAAAAGGAAATGTAATTCCTTAAAGTGGAATGTTTAATTGTTTAATGTATTTGAAGAACATTTAACAAACTTGTTATATGGTTAAAGGAATAAATTGTTTAATTGTGAAGTTAGGTTGTATGTGTTGGAAGTAATGAAGAAAATTAATGATTAATAATGGAATGGTTGGGGATGATCAGACATGACATTCCAAATCCCAGTTGGATTCATGGATTGGTATCCTTGTTTTCTTACCTATGAAAAATGGATTTCATATGTTAGAGTAATTCTCTACTACCTAGTTTTGGGTAGGCCATACTGATGATCCAGGAACCCTGGTACAATTTAGTTTTTAGATTATGGACTGATGATCCTATCTCTATTGGTGAGGACATAGAATTCCATATCTTGGTGTGGATGGTTTAACTTGTACTTCCAAATCCTGGTTGTATAGTTGGACTAATGCTCCCTGTTTTCCAACATGTGACCTCAATGATGTAATAAATGGGTACCTAGATTGATGCTCTTTAGTATGAATAATTTATAGAATTTATAAATTATTTCCCTTTTTAAATTAAAATGGTTAACACTTGTGGTATATGGCTTAGGATCTCATCATGAAAGATTAATAAATTTTTAATTGAGATGCAAGTTTCTTTTACTACTATATATTCTCATTAGACCATTATCTACATAAATTATTTTTAGACTGGTATTTGTTTCAAACACCATTGATGGTGGCCTACTGTGTTATACTCACACCTGGCTCAGGCTTCCATGGTACTTGGGTACCTAAGAAGATGGCACTTTCATTTATGAACAAGTTCAAGATAAGAACCTAGTGGTTGGTTTAAGCGTGGGATGATGATTTAAGGCACGGGATGTTATGACTTGGTTAGGACTCAAGACCATGTTTGGGATCTTTTTATTGTTTTGGTAATTTATATTTCATTTATATGACTATCTGAATTATATATTTTACATATCATTATTGTATCTTGTTTCCCTTTGGATATTATTGTATCTTTATATTCATTATCCATTTTATTATTTATACTTTTTTTATAAATGTTGATATTATTTCCACTATTTTTTATAATTTTCAATAAGTATAGTCTCCTAATTATACTTATATAGACCTGTGCTATTATTCGGCAGCCTCTGGATTATGGGGAGGTGTTCTTGAGGATGTGTGGAAGAATAAATTGGTGAATCAGTTTAGTGTAACTTGGGACGAGAAATTATAATGATGATTCTATAATATGTAATTTATAAGTTACCTAAATAAGTTTTTTTAAACCTAATGGAATCACCATTTCAGGTATCAGTGTTATAGAAATATATTCCTTGATTTTTAAGGGTATGTGATACTGAATGTATATTTTATAACTGTTTTAAATATTATGTAGTTAAAAATAAAGGGAATAATTGATAGATAATTTAGTTTACATTCAAATAATGAAGAAAATAATTGGTACATCATTTATTTTAACATACAAATATATGTAATACTTATATGAATCCAAAATAAAGGGTGTGTAACTGGATATTATTTTTATTTTGTGATAAGAGATGTTTTTTGTTTATTAGTTGTTATTATAAAAAAATTGAGGTGATTGATTGAATACACGTGGATTATGATTCATCATATTTTATAATTTATTTTTAATATACGATATGGAAAAAATGTTTTACCATGTTTAAATGTTTTATCTAGTCATTTGATAAAATATAAAAACAATCTAATCAATAACTGGTGACATATTTTAATAATAAATTTTATTTTGATGAAAATAATCTCATCTCATAGAATACTATATATCATAGGGAAAAATAGTATTTTATTAAATATTTCTAGTAAAAGTAAATAGGATTTATTTCCTAATACAATGATGTTTTTTTAAATTTTAGTAAAATATTTTGAAAATGAATATAATTTTTAAGAGGGTAGTATGAGTTTTTTTAAACTTTTATAAGGTCAATGTCAAAAAACATATTATATTGGATAGACAATAAATTACATCACATTATATCCAAAATAAATTTACTATATTGATGGTAAAATATGACAAAAAAATTTATACATTTTTTAACATGAGAAAGTGAGTTTCTCCCTTTCCAAATAATAATGTCATTTAAAGTAAACAATTACATTGATTTCAGGAAGAAAATTGATGCAATATTGTACCAAAGATGATTATGTTGGGAATATTAGGAGCTATTGGTAAACAAAAGTGGTTTATGTCATAACATTTGATGTTATAATGTTCAGGAGTTTAAATATATTATTAATTATAGGATTTTGATTCCTAACTCTCATAATTATTCAAAATGAATTACTTTATTAATTATTCTTATTAAACTGTTTAGTGGGTGAGTTTTTCCATATTTTCACATAGATATGTGGTAGGAATTATATATATATATATAAATAATTAATGAAAACATTGTTGTAGTAGAAGCGTGAAGGTAATTTTAAGATTTTTAAGATATTATTTTAATTCTAGTATAATATACCATATAATTATAAAAAGTAAACCTTCATTTATTATTCATTAATGTATATTAAAATATACTTTTCATGAATGGTTGAATAATATAATCCGCACAAAGTGTGACACTGATTAGTCCCTAATCATTTATCATTATGGATTTTTATGGGTTATGATGATACATTAATTTTAGAATGAAGATAATATTATTCTTATTACAAAGTGTTGTATATGAGATAGTAAGAATAGACTCATTAGGTAAAAATTAGAGTTTTATCACTTGGATTGACTCACTTTTGTATATCTCATCGAATGGAGTACACTCATCGATATACATAAGGGGTATGATTAATATCAATCCATTTTACTTGAAGATTGTGATATTACAAGCATGTCAACATTAATTCTTTTATACATTACATACACAAGTTAAACAAACTTATGTAATATGAAATTGTATTGGTATATAATTGTTCATATTGTTTGTTAATGTACATCCAAGATGTATTTTTTTACTTTTATGATGAGTATAGTCATCTCGTCCTTGATTAAATTAGATAAGGAAAATACATTACCATTCTTAGTAAAGTAACGTATGATGTTCCCAAAAAAATAGGTGAGGTATATGTGATGTACTCGTCCATTTGATGAATGACATGTGATGTATTCATCGTCATGGTCATAATTTTTTAGATAATCAATAAAATATTACATGTCCAATACTATATTGAAATTGTTCTATATATAGTGGAATATTTATTTCATGGGAGAAGGGATTATTAAGGTATAAATATAATACAAATTATATATCTTGTGATGGAAATGTTAATTTAGAGATATCAGTGTGTTTGATAGAGATCACACTACACCCCTTAATAGCATGAGAAGAAGTGATGTTTTTAAGGCCTCTCTTTTCATGCGTATATGATATAGAGATTTTGTATAAGTTATCAATGCTACAAAGGCATTACAGGTTAGATAGTTTGGCCTTTGGAAAATAACTATGTTTTTCAAAAACAATTTGTCCCAAAATTAGGATATTTTTATGAAACCCTATCAAAAAGGAGTTTTAGATGGATTCACAAAGAGTTGTAGAGTTTTTCATGAAGTACTTATGGATATTATTTCAATTGGGAGATTTATTATTAAGAAATTAAAACATATTTTTATGATACATATGACAAAATATGTCACACTAAAATTTTTAGTCCAATTGTATATATATCCCACATTTTAGGATGAGTTCATCCATATGTCACATATTTACGATGTTCGATTCCTACATTTTACCATGTGGTTTAATTAGATATAATCTATTATTAATGGATTAAATTAATTTAATTCAATGAATCAATACAATGTGTAATAATGTATTCCGATACATTTAAAATGGATGACATGAATCATTAAATGAAATGTGTCGAGGATGGATTTATAAGTGGATGAGATCGTGGCTTTAGGTTACGAATGATTGTATTCAAGAATCCTCATACTCTTTTACTATAATGATGTAATCTATCACTAGGTGAAGGTTCTATCACAAATTATGAATTTAGGGATCTTCAAGAAACATCATGGGATCCTTTGGTCGGTGTAACCCTGCCACAACCTAACTCTCTACCCTTGATAATCTAGGGGAGAGAGACCAGTGCCGAGTAGGTATATCCCATATATTGGAGGCACTAGCCAAAATACTTGTATGAACACACACATCTCCAAGACCATACAATAATTAATGTGGTGTAAAAATGATACCAATGTATGCACAGATCTAAATCCCACAATCAGAGTATATCATAAGTAATGGAATTCATAAGGCGAAAATACAATACCACCAAAAAGTGGAAAACTTCCCAACCTACCTAGATGGAAGGGAATGTTGTTGAATGTGACACTAGAATCTAGCCTGATGCATGATCCAAGTCCTTCCATGATTCTTTTAAAAGGATATTCTTCTTCATAAGACACAACATGGGTGGAAAGATCCCATGTATGAGTAAATATAATAATTCCCAATATAAAACCAAATAATTAATAAGCACAAATCATTAATAGTAGTAATATCATCAACACATAGGTATGTCAATATAGATATGAATCATAAAAATAATAAAAAGCCCTAGATAAACTCATAACCAAATAAAACTATCAGGAGATCTCACCCACAACCATACACATGATACTGCTCAAGGATTCAAGGTAATTCTCATCCTAAATAAATTACCCCATGATCCATGTTCTCACTGAAAACATCCATATGAGAGGTCATGTTCATCAGGAATTTCTTATAATTACCCACTAGATATCCAAGGATAATGATTCCCAGATAGCAGATTGTACCCAAGACCAATAAAGGATTAAACCAACCCTATTTGATAAAATTTATACATTGGGGATTAATGCACTATGCATGGTTTTCACACTAATACCACAAACCCCACAATGGAAAGAAAATGGAATTATATAGGATAAAACCCTGGCCACACAACGGGATAAACCAAAGTATATCTGAGGAAAAAATGTAGATTAATTCACAATCCTATTACCATGATGTAATTTCACATTGTAACATCATGGGGATTGAATAAAAAATAACACTAAACTAAACATGGTATATACTAAATAAATTAAGGGCCTCACACTACCCTTGAAAAATTACATGGTTAGGTTCTATGGCCTTGAATGTGTACCTATTTTTTTCTGGATCCTCTGTCCATGTTTTAGTATATATTATTACCCATGTATTCTACTTATGACTTTGTTCTTGGCCATTTCCATTCCCATGTATCCTATGGGAAACATTCTGAGCATCCAACACTAGGTCCCATGGAATGTGACATGTTTCACACATCATGTGATAATTTTCAATATATTTAAACCCTAGTGTTACAGATGGGGGATAAATAATCTGCCTTTCCAAAATAGATGTTGTGGATAAAATAATTTATCAAGAATTATAGAATGTATTCACATGTATTATTCCACCACTTCCACCTTCCATTACTCCAAATAATCTACCAAAAAAATAGGATCTGGTTTTCACTGAGCCTCGATATAACTGGTGTTCATATTCATACATTATACTAGCTTCAATTGCTACTATCGTTGCACCATGTCATTGTCTCATACCAAACTGAGAATTGGGAATCACTGATCTGATCCCAATCCACCTCTAATCAACCAACACCATTATTTCAACTAGATCAAAGCCTTTATCATGAACACATGCCCTTGGTATCTATCAATTATACAAATGAAAGATCATGAAATGATTAAATACCATGTATTATTTGACCCACCATCCAAAGAAATACCAGTGATGAATTGTGAAAATAATGTGGGAAGAAATAAAATCAACATAAAATAGTAATAAACCTTGATAATTTTATGGTTTTTCCTTGATGTGTTGAAATTTAAAAAATTAATTATAAACCATCATATAAATAAAGATAATAATTTCTCAAAATAAAAGGTGAATTATCAATCACTCACAACATGATTAACCCATGAATAGATCTGTTAGTTGATTATATTCATGTTCCTCTTAGGATAATCAATGGGAGAAATAAACCATGAAAATAAATAATTTTTACATTGGATTAGGATTGGTCACTAATGAAAAAATAATAATTGTTTTCATCATTGGTGATATCCTCAACTGCATTGGAAAAAATAACCCTCGATCTGCCATCATCATTCGCCAAGCTCTCCTCCAATACCTCCTATCAATCACAGGGTTATTTAGATAAACTTGAGAATTGGATATAACTATATATTTATCAAATATATTAGATCTCTACATTTAAACATAATAAATAAATAAATTTATATATTTATTTTATTATTTGTGCCTACAAAAAATCTCATCAAAAATCCAATAGTGTCAAAATATAATTTTGTGCCTAGGGTAAACCCAATGTTCCATAGTCAAAAATGATCTTGTATTTACCATCTGGTTCCTTGTTATATAGTTATTCCTCATGAAAAATTTAAAATTTTGATATTAATATATGTTATATTTTTATTATATCAACACTTATCTCACCGGGCCTCAAAATATCATGTTTTACAAGCTCCTGGATCTAAAAATATTATTAGAAATATTAAAAATATTTATATGAGAAAATATATATTTAAAATTCTCCCCACATTTGGAATTTTTATCATCAATAGATAAAAATACTACTTAAAAAGATTTGGGTACCAATCTTTCATAACTGTCTCTCACCTCATGTTTTCTCCTAATGATAATAATACTACCATTAAACACACACCATTGGAATTACTCACCCAAGGAGGATATTATCTTGATGATCAAATATCTCTATTGGGTAATTTTCAATGGTAGCTCCATCCTTGGTGTCCAGCTCTCCCCAATTAATAAATGTGATGAGTCATGCATGTACCTCCACAGTTGTGGAATTTGAAAGATGATGTGTACCTAGTCTAACTATGGTGGTAGGACCATGTATTACACCACTTAGATAACCCTCTGTAGTATTTGGGGAAGGTCCAATGAATATCTATGATAAAGTTTCACCTCATAAAAATATCCATAGTCCATGTTCTAGTGAGACCATAAAGAAAACATTTCCTCCTCCTAAAACTTCCATGTACACTATCATATATAATCATAATACTTGTAATTTCTCTTTGATGTCTTCATTCACTCTTGGATGATCGGTAAATTCTATTTCTAAACTCCCACCAACTCTCGAACCATGAGCATAGACCCACTTGGATAAGTCCAATATAGTGGTTAACTATAAGTTTACCTTTGTAAAGCCTCAAATTGTGTTTTAAATATGGTGGAACAGTAGTTTTTGATTTATGAAAATTTTACCTAGGGTTGGTGATCCTTCAAACTATAGACAATTTCCAATATTCAACCTCATAGAATTCCCTCCAGAACCAGAATGGTCTACTTAATATTTCAATCATTCTAGGGTTGGAATGTCACGATCAAACGTAACTGAGTCCCAAAGGCCTCCTACAATACTATCCATAATATTGATTTCAATATATCCTCTTGGTATTAAATTATTATTTGGATAACTCCATGGAGTTGAACTATCTTCTATATGTAAGTTCATCCCAGTATATCTACTGAACTCTTCTCTTTGATAGAAAGGAAGTGGGTCGAGTTGGTGAGTCGGGCTACGATCACAAAGAGGAAATTATTTCCTATATATTTTCATGTAATACCTATCATGAATTCCATATATATACCATCCCACATCCAATTTCTCAACTCATGGGTTTGAGAAAAACCTGCTGGAACCTGGGCTATAGCCTTGAATTGCTAACATGTGAGGAATCAAGAGACAAACAATGCTACACACTTCTACACACATGGGAACTAGAACAAACAACAAACGCCCGAGAATATCATATTCACACCTGGATGTACAGTTAAATTTTCTTATGAAACTCCCTCATAACCCCCTTATAAAACATCCATGAAACAATCATCCATTCACAGAAAAGGATGACATGCTACACACCTTAATAAATTTATTAGGATAATGTCTAGGAGATATATTATTACATAAGGTATCATAGTCAGTATCTCCACCCTAAGACTCCCTAACTTGTTGTAGATGTGGTGGGGTGAAAACCATCGACTGGAGGTATGTTTCTCCATCCTTGTTCACAAGGGAAAACTATGACAAGGTCAACTACTCTAACACCACAGCTAACTACTATAAATAAGATCTTCTACTGAAGTAATCTACAGCCATGTTCCCCTTCCTAAGAGTATAGACTATCTAGAATTACTAATACTTGATAAACTCTATCCATCACCTCTATCTAATGCCAAGATCTTTCTAAGATAAGAAATATTTGAGACTATTATAGTTATAATAGATAATAAATTGATCACCCATAAGGTAGTGTCACCACATCATCATGGTGACTACAACCACTACCAAAAATAGGTCTCAAGGTGCCCAGTCCTACCCATTCCGGGTCAAATTTTGAGACCCATAGGCAATCAATGCCTACCTCTGCAATAGGAAAAAACTATGTCTTGCCCCTAAGTTATGATATAACACTCCGTACTAGATACCCTCCTCTAGAAAACACAAGATGGGAGTTCTCGTCAACCACTCCTATAACTAATAAAATACCTTCTAAAACCATTCCAATAATACAAAAGTTTATCCCTTTTAGGTCAAATCCATCAAAGTCATCGATATACTAATGAAATTGGAAAAAATATCATCTATTATCTATCCAACCAATGGAATAGACTTACCTCAACTATTCCCTTGGGTAGCTCCCAAACTAACACTGAAACAACCATCAGGGTGTCTATTACTACACCATCAGCATAGATAACATTTCATTGAATGTGGACCTCCTAAATATGATACCGACACTTTGAGATACTCCAATTAATATAGTTATCTTAGAGTATGTCAAAAACCATCCAAAAGTGTCTCACATTCTCTACCTTAGACACATAGTAAATTAGGATATTGACAGTGAAGACCACCAAAAACCTTTCATAGAAATGTTGAAAGATCGGGTTCATGAGTCTCATGATCATTGTTGGTGTGTTCATCATGTTGAAAGGAATCATTATGTACTCATAATGACTATAGCTACATAGGAATTCCATTTTTTGTATATAAACATCTCATACTTGAAGCCGGTGATAACATAATTTAATGTCTATCTTTAAGAACTATCATATCCCTCTCAACTGATTGAAGATTTCACTGATCCTCGGTAGTGGATAATTATTATTTACAGTCAATTGGTTCAGGTGATGGTAATCCACATAAAACCCCAATCTCCCATCCACATTCTTGGAAAACAACAATCTAGATATCTAGGGTAACATGCTAGGATTTATAAATCCCTTCCTCTACAAGTCATTCAGCTACACCTTTCGTTCGTGAAGCTCTATAGGGGCAATATGATATGTTGGTATTGATATCAGGAAGTCCCCTATGAGAATCTCTATATAGAATTCTATACCTCAGTGGGGAGGTAAGCCTTGGAAATACTAAAAAATTAATTCATCCAACTATACCACCATTATGGGAAGCTAATAGCCCTTAGCATTCACTACTCTAAGGGAAATACTAGCCAACTAATGATTAAACGGCCATATCCACCTATTTATGACACCGTACTGCTCAATCTGGGTTTCTTACTAACCCATAAAGAAACAATTGTTCTATCATCACAGATACACTACATCCTCCACCTATAATAGTCATTATGGGAATTAACTGTTGACAAACATGACATACCTAAGATGACTTCGTATGGCCTCATCCCTACTACAAACAGATCGCATAAGAAGCTCTCACAAAAAAGAGTCATATTATACTTTCCAAAGAAGTGTGTGATCCCTGATTAATCTATGATAGCAGTATCTAAGTGTAACAACCTGATATTTTATGAGAATTATTCTTCTTAATTTCATTGATGTCTTCTGTTGTACGTTACACCAAAATTATCTTGCACTATACTCAACACCGTATTAGCTTACAATATAAGCAACAATATTTTTCGCTCTTGTTACACACAATTTCAAGTTCATTTTGTGGAAATTATTTTACACAACATTAAGTATAGATTTTTTTTAATGTATAAATGAAATATGTTTTGATTATGTTATATGCAACACCAAATGGAGATTTCACTACACGCATCCCCGACTTGGCTTGTATTTCACGCAATCAAGACCTTCCTTGATAGCGTGTGTAGTACGCAATACCGAGTTTCACTAAATGATATATTATTATAATATTATTATGAACTAGCCGTTATGAATAGTAATACCAACTTTTTGAAATTTTATAAATTTTATTTTTCAAAATGGACTTTATTTTTTGATTTCGAATATCAAAATTATACTAGGGTGAATTTTGGGTATTTTTTTGAAAACTTTCAATTTTTGATTAATAGTGAAAACACTAGGTTACTATTTAAAAACTGACTTTTTATATAAATAATTATTTATTTTATTTAAATTTATTTTAGGTAAAAATTGATACATAATACCTATATATGTTCAATGTAATCCATTGGAGTCATTTTATAATAATTTTAGACATATAAAAATTTTATTGATCTTTTCACCGTCTTTTACCCACCTCCTAGGAGAGTTTGAAAATTTACAAAAAACCTAATTTTACCACTTCTGTGAGTAGAATTTCGAAAATACGAGAGACACAGTTAATATCAAGGAGTAAAATGTGGTTCAACAAGATAAAAATAATTTCTGGTAAATTGTAACTTTTTACTTTTATTTACCATGGTTAAAAGTAAATAGGGTAATTAATGGTAAAAATGATATTATTATTACCCTAACACATGTCCTAATTCTATTGGATAAGATTAGTTCCACTAAAAACAACCTTAGGGATAAAATATTACCCTTTAGGTCCACTTGGATTAGATTATGACATTTATTATTATTTTATTTAAAGAATAATTAAATTAGTTAAAATCAAAGTTTAATAACTAAAACATTTTTAATATATGGTTATACATAAGATAAATTCGACTATAAATATTAATTAGAAATATAATATTATTTCCTACATAATTGTATTTTAATTATTATTTTTATACATTAAATAATTTATTTTATTTATGACACAATGATGATGCAGTAATTACCTTATTAATGAAATATTAACATAATTGATGTTATAAATACCCAAATAAATGTAATTTTAGACTTTTTATGAATTCCACTAATTTTCTAGGTCAATATGACATGTTAGTATTGATTTAATTAACTTTTTTGAACCAATAATTCTGTTATGATTTTCAAAAAATTGAAGAACCAAATAGTGTCAAAAAATAAATAAAATAGGTTTTTCTAAAATATTATATTATTAATTGTTATTTTATTCCTAAAAATATAAGGTTCAGCCAAATGACTTAGATAAGGATATATATATTAATAATGAACCACTTGGGGTTTTTTTGGTATTTTATAGTAAGTTTATTAACCATATAGTGTAAGAAAACAAAAAGACATGGTAAAAGTAAAATTATTTAACTTAAAGTTAAATCTAAATGATAAGGTTAAACTAGTAACCTAAACATGCTTAAAATCTATTGGTTGAGATTATTTCGACCCATCCCAACCTTATTTTAGAAATAAATGAATTTGGAGCTATTAAAAACCAAATATGACTTTATTATAAAATAATATTTTAAGTTTTTCTAAGGTGTCCCTCTCCTCCCTTATAAAAAGGGCACTGCTTCCCTCTTCTCTTCACAGCCTTCTGAGCCTTGAAGCTTGGCCAACCCATACCAATTACTCTTATAAACCTCTCTAGTTATATCATAGAGGTTATGGTCTTCTGAAAATACCAACTCTAGTGCCCTAATAAGAAGTTTAAAGGAGGTGCGTCAAGGAAGAGGTATTCTCTTCTACCGATTCTTTTAGGTTTTCTTTCTTCTTCAACTTCTTCTTATTTAGATGTTTCATTATAAAGTAATAACATCTGTATCAATAATATAATTATATTTTATTATAAATATTAATCATCCCCATTTCAGCTTCGATCCATCTTACGTAAAATGAAATCACCGCGCGTGCGTAGGTACGGAATACCGTCCCCACGCCGTGGTGTAATCTGTTTTTTCACCACAAACATACTTAGATGGGTATAATGGTGTAAAGAATAACTATATCTTATTATTATAACATCATTCTGATTATAATATATTATATAATCCACTACAATTTCATTCAATAAATATGGTAATGATATCATCGCTTGTGCGTACGTACGGATTACCGTCTCCACGATGCGATGAGATTCATTTTCCATGTTAACAATTAAAGAATGATTATAAAGTATATATAATAAGTAATCATGAAATATATGACATAATGATGGTAATTTATTTATTTATATATATATATGTATGTCATCTACTTAATTCCATTCAATTCAATAAGGAAACGAAAAACAACGTTCATGCATACGCACGGCCTACCGTCTCCATGAATGGTGTATTTCATTTAATTTATCGATCTATCATATATATTTATATACTAAATATATATTATATATAAATCATGTTTTACATTATATAATTAATTAAATTGGGATATAAGTAATAATATCAAGAACAACATGTCGAAACACGTACGATAAATGAAACGATTTTACCCAAAACGTTGCTTTAACATGGAATTTACAAAAGAACGGGTAATATAAAGTCATAAGTGAACCATATATGATATCATAAAAATGAATAAGATTCTTTAATAATTCAATGAAATTATTTAAATAATTATACAGTAGGTTCGGATACATATGATTCATATCAGACATAAGGTAAGGGATAATGTTTCAATCTCATTTTATTCGTGATTGCTTATATGTAAGTATTTACTGGGGTTATATTTTTCATCCATGTCCATAAAAATGTTTTTAATAAATTTTTTAATATTATTCCATGTATGTTTAATGTCATATTTACACTTCTTTGACTTTTACTTTGTGTTATGGATGGAATCTTTATTTTGTTTACCATACGTGCTACTTTTTGAATTTTCTGAAAAAAGTACTAGGAGAATGTTTTTTTAACTTATATGGCATGAATGGATTTTTTTATGGTTTAATAATGCCTAATTTTCATGATGATTCTTATAAAATTTTTCATGGTTATTTTCAATAAAATCCTTTTCTTTTAAAATTTCATGGCATTTTGAGAAAAGAAAATTATTTTGAAGAAGAAAGGATATTTTCCTCAATAATTAATTTCAAGTGTTTTATCAAAACCATTTTCCATATAAGATGGAATTATTTCATATGTGTATGTTTCAAGTATAATTTCTCTATGATTTACATGGATTCACTTTTCTTATGAGGAAATGATATCCATTTTTTGTATGGATTATGTTATGATGGGATGATATTTATGAAACCCATTTTATACTTTGGGTAATGATGAATGATTTATGTTCATGTTGTGGCACAAGTAATAATGATTTCATTATGAGATGGGTGGGACCTATATCTCTCTATAATGCATTGGGTAAAGATTTATATCTCATTAGATATACATGGATGGAACGGTAATTTAATCTGGTTCAGTGTTACAGGACTGAAACGAGGAGTGAACTCGATTCAGAAAGGGACTTTGTCTACAAAGATTGTCTTTGCAGCAATGCCTTGGCTACTATGGAAATCATATCATGTGCTTAATGTTTTTCTACAATTACAAGTTTTATTTCCAAGCTATTTTTTCATGATTGATGTTCCATTATCATCTATGCCTTACGTACTGCCATGTTTTATGTCATCGCTCAAAATTTTGATGTTTAAACATTATGTTCATGTTTTTAGGTTCAAATGTATATGGTTTGTTTAATTTTCTCCATGCTTACCCTTACTGAGCATTTGAGCTCACCCTTTATATGTTTTCTTTTCCCCAGGATATAAATAAAGTTTTTAGGTATGAAAACAAAAGGGAAAGATCTTTATGGGAGATGTTAAAGATCTTTCATCATCATTAGTAGATTATGTTCTGTGTTTCCAAAGACACTAAACAATTACGGTCCTTGTGTGTTTGTTTTTGTTATGTATTAAGTATTACACAAAATTAAATTAATATCTATATAGATCAATCTTTGGGTCTTTACAGTTGGTATCAGAGGAAAGTTTTAGTCAACCTTTGGAAACTAGGATCCGAAAACTTTAGTGAGATCCCTAGAAATATTTCTAAGGTATGTCTAGGGATGTCCCTAAGGTTAAGTATAAGTATAGGTTATAGTCCTAGAAATACAGTAACGATTTTAGAATTAAACCTAAGATGTACGATATTGAAGTTACTCCCCCTTGATTCTGATTTTGGCCTCTCACGGTATTCTTTTTGGGTTTTAGAAAATGGCTGGAAATAAGAAGATTCATGATAATGGAGGATATGATGGAAAATGGAATGATATTATTCATGAGCAACCAAATGAAATTAGATCTAGAAGTCCACATATCGTTATTATTCCTAATCAGAAATATCATAATATGATCAATAATATCAAATTTGGTAAGTTTCTAGACTCAGCTAATAAGAGAAATATCGAGTTTTATGATGATCATAGAGGAAAGAAAGTTCAATTTATCTCATGTAAATCAGGTGGGAAGAGGCATCAGGGAGATTGTTTCAAATGAATTGGAAGATGCTTTGGGTGTGGAAAAGAAGGACAAAAAGCTAGTAATTGTAAAGGAAAAGGTTCAGTTAACACCATGGACAAGGATAATGGTATTGTTAAGACATCAACAACGGTCAAGTGTTTTAAATGTGGAATGTACGGGCATTATGCAAACCAATGCCCTCAGGGAAAATCTCATAAAGAGAATCAGGATGGTCATATGGGTAGTATTTATGTGAATGATGATGAAGAGACTACAAATGATATATGATATGGAAGAAATGATGAAGCTCGGTTAGTGGTTTAAGAAGGTAGTGTAATTATTGTATGTATATCAAGAATAATGTATGGTACAATGGAATAACGAAATATCAAAGGATTGTTACACTGTTGCCTTTTCTTGAGTTTTGAAAGTATATGTTCAATGGTACCGGTAACCATGAACGGTTATTCAAATATTTTTGGAAAGCACCTAATATGCTCTAAAGAAGGGATAAAGAGATAATGAAATTTTTTATAGTATTAATGAGCTCATAACTAATATAATAAAGAAGTGATATCATGGTTTGAGTATACAGAATTTTTGGGATTTTGGTGTATGGAAAGAGTTACCTTGTGACAACATTCATGTTTTCACTATGGTTCAAGAGAATACATGATTAAGGTATTCACATGTTTGGAATGTGACCAACAAGATATATCATAGGATATATGGGGGATAAATGATTTTATTCGCTTTCTCGGTAGATGAAATTTATAGTAAGTGTTTTCATTATACTATGATCGTGGACAGAAGTATTTTGGATAAGCCTAAAGATTGGAATGAATTAAGTTATACATAATATAGTATTTTTTAAGGCTAAAATTTTTTCTATTTTATTGCAGGAATGTTATTATAATGTAGTTTTAGAAAAACGGACAACCTGCAGGATGGCCGACAACCCGTCGCATCGGACAAGGCTGTGGGAATCGAACCCACAACCAAAGTGGAATAGGGCTTTATTTCCTACCACTGGGCTACAGGAATTCCATGGTTAGTAGAAACTAGTTTTATTAAGTAGTACGATAGATGAAGTATAAGTCCATTTTTGGAATCATATACGATTAACCTCACCATAAATGGACTTATATATATTTGATAACTTTTCCTAACCTTTTGTTTGAGACATATGGAATGACCCATCATTCTATCACATGATCTGCTAACACTTCACGAATGACAAATTCAATTTCATTTCTTTAATAGATGAAGTGGAAATTGTTCAAGGCACGAACAACGGTGAGATTATACCGAAATAAAGAAAGTATTTCTTCTATTTCAAAATTTTCAACTTTAGGAAAATGATCTTGAAAACCAAAAATGTTGTCCTAGTGCCCTTATATCCGATGAATCAGATGGTACCTTAGATCATCACAAATTTATGGCTTTTTTATTGTTGGATTTTTTATAGCCATGTTTTCTAACACTCTCTATCATAACATGATGGTTAGATTTTTCTTCCATATCCATATTTTCACCTATGTTCTCCTATGTGGAAACCTAGTGATTAGTTAATTTTGGTAACTTTTACGTTTCATAATTTAGTTTTTAAAGTTCCGTTTTGGTATTCCTTTTTACGATGTGGGTATCTATGAAAGAAACTTTCAAGTAGTAAACCATTTATAACCCGGACGAATTTCGAGGGTGAAATTAATTTTAAGGGGGGTAGAATGTAACAACCTGAGATTTTAGGAGAATTATTCTTTTTAATTTCATTGATTTTTTGTGTTGTACACTACACCAAAATTAGCTTTCACTATACGCAACACTGTATTAGCTTGCAGTATATGCAACACTATTCTTGGCTCTTGTTACACACAATTTCAAGTTCGTTTTGTGTAAATTATATTACGCAACATTAAGTATAGATTTTGTTTAATGTATAAATGACATATGTTTTGATTATGTTATATGCAACACCAAACGGAGATTTCACTACATGCATCCCCGACTTGGCTTACATTACACGCAATTAAGACCTTCGTCGATAGCGTGTGTAGTACGCAATACCGAGTTTCACTAAAAAATATTTTATTATAGTATTATTATGAATTAGATGTTATGAATAGTAATACCCACTTTTTGAAATTTTATAAATTTTATTTTTCAAAATGGACTTTATTTTTGGATTCGTAATATCTAAATTAGCCTAGGGTGAATTTTTGGTATTTTTCTGAAAACTTTCAATTTTTGATGAATAGTGAAAACACAGGGTTACTATTTAAAAACAGACTTTTTATATAAATAATTATTTATTTTATTTAAATTTATTTTAGGTAAAAATTTATACATTATACCTATATGAGTTCAATTTAATTCATTTGAGTCATTTTATAATAATTTTAGACATATAAAAATTTTATTGAACTTTTCTCCGTCTTTTACCCACCTCCTAGGAGAGTATGAAAATTTACATAAAACATAAATTTACCACTTCTATGAGTGGAATTTGGAAAATTCGGGAGACACGGTTAATATCAAGGAGTAAAATGTTGTTCAATAAGATTAAAATATTTTTTGGTGAATAGTAACTTTTTATTTTTATTTACCACGGTTAAAAGTAAATAGGGTAATTAAGGGTAAAATGATATTATTATTATCCTAACACATGTCCTAATTCTATTGGATAAGTGTAGTTCGACCAAAAATAACCTTAGGGATAAAATATTACCCTTTAGGTCCACTTGGATTAGATTAGGACATTTATTATTATTTAATTTAAAGAAAAATTAAAATAGTTAAAATCAATGTTTAATAACTACAAAATTTTTAATATAGGGTTATAAATAATATAAATTTGACTATAAGTATTCATTAGAAAGAAAAAAATATTTCCTACATAATGGTATTTTATTTATAATTTTTATACAATAAATAATTTAATTTATTTGTGGCACAATAATGATGAAGTAATTACCTTATTAATGACATATTAACATAATTGATGTTACAAATACCTAAATAAATGTAATTTTAGCCATTTTACGAATTACACTGATTTTATTGGTTAATATGACATGTTATTATTGATTTAATTAACTTTTTTCAAACCAATCATGCTGTTATGATTTTCAAAAAAATCAAGTACCAAGTAGTGTTAAAAATAAATAAAATAGTTTTTAAGAATAGTATTATATTATTAATTGTTATTTTGTTTCTAAAAATCTAAGGATCAGAAAAATGACTTATATAAGGATATATATATTAATATTGAACAACTTGGGGTTTGTTTGTATTGTTATAGTAGGTTTATATACCGTATAGTGTAAGAAAAACAAAAAGACATGGTAAAAGTAAAATTATTTAACTTAAAGTTAAATCTAATTGATAAGCTGAAAATAGTAACCTAAACTTGTCTAAAATCTATTGGATGAGAGGATTTAGACCCATCCCCACCTTATCTTCTAAATAAATGAATTTTGAGCTATTAAAAACCGAATATGACTTTATTATAAAATAATATTTTATGTTTTCCTTAGGTGCCCCTCTCCTCCCTTATAAAAAAGGGCACCCCTTCCCTCTTCTCTTCACACCCTTTTGAGCCTTGAAGCTCGGTCAAACCATGAAAATTCCTCTTCTCAACCTATATAGTTATATCATAGAGGTCCTGATTTTCTAAAAATACCAACTCTAGTGCCCTAATAAGAAGTTTAAATGAGGTGCGTCAAGGAAGAGGTAATCTCTTCTTCTGATTCTTTCAAGTTTTCTTTCTTCCTCAACTTCTTCATATTTTGTTGTTTAATTATAAAGTAATAACATAAGTATCACTGATATACTGATATTTTATTATAAATATGAAAAAATCTCACTTCACCTTCTATCCATCCTACGGAAAATGAAATCATCGCACGTGCGTACGTACGGAATACCGTCTCCACACCGTGGTGTAATCTGTTTTTCCACCACCACCTTACTTGGATGAGTATAATGGTGTAAAGAATAACTATATATGATTATTGTAACATAATACTTATTATAAGATATTATATCATTCACTACAATTACATTCAATAAATATGGGAATGATATCATCGCTCGTGCGTACGTACGGATTACCGTCTCCACGACACGATGAGATTCATTTTCCATGTTAACAATTCAAGAATGATTATAAAGTATCTATAATAAGTAATCATGAAATACATGAAATAATTATGCTACTGTATTTATGTATATATATATCTATGTATGTAATCTACTTAATTCCATTCAATTCAATAAGGAAACAAAAAACAGTGTTCATGCGTACGCACGGCCTACCGTCTCCATGAACAGTGTATTTCATTCCATTTATCGATCTATCGTATATATTTATATACTGAATATATATTTTATATAAATCATGTTTTACATTCTAGAATTAATTAAATCAGGATATAAGTAATAATATCTAGAACAACATGTCGAAACATTTACGATAAATGAAACGATTTTACCAAAAATGCTGCTTTAACATAGAATTTACAAAAGAACGGGTAATATAAAGTCATAAGTGAACCATATATGATATAATAACAATGAATATGACTCTGTAATAAGTAAATGACATTATTTAAATTATTATACAGGAGTTTCAGATACATACGAAGCATATCAGACATAAGGTAGGGGATAATTTTTCAATCTCATTTTATTCGAGATTTCTTATATATAAGTATTTACTGGGGTTATATTTTTCATCCATGTCCATAAAAATGTTTTTCATAAATTTTTTAATATTTTTCCATGTATGGTTAATGTCATATTTACCCTTATTTGACTTTTAATTTGTGTTATGGAAGGAATCTTTCTTTTGTTTACCATACGTGGTACTTTTTGACTTTTCTGACAAAAGTACAAGGAGAATGTTTTTTTAACTTATATGGCATGAATGGATTTTTTTTACTGTTTTCTAATGCCTAATTTTCATAAAGATTCTTCTAAAATGTTTCATGGTTATTTTCAATAAAATCTTTTTCTTTTAAAATTTCATGGCATTTTGTGAAAATAAAATGATTTTGAAGAAGAAAGGATATTTTCCTCAAGAATTCATTTCAAGTGTTTTATCAAAACCATTTTCTATATAAGATGGAATTATTTCATATTTTTATGTTTCAAGTATAATTTTTCAATGATTTACATGGATTCACTTTTATTATGAGGTAATGATATCCATTTTTTTATGGATTGTGTTATGATGGGATGACGTTTATGAAACCCATTTTATACTTTGGGTAATGATGAATGATTTATGTTCAAGTTGTGGCACAAGTAAGAATGATTTCATTATGAGATGGGTGGGACGTATATCTCCCTCCAATGCATTGGGTAAAGATTTATATCTCATGAGATAGACATGGATGGAATAGTAAGTTAATCTGGTTCAGTGTTACAGGACTGAAACGAGGAGTGAACTTGATTCAGAAAGGGACTTTGTCCACTAAGATTGTTTTGGCAGCAATGCCTTGGCTACTATGGAAATCATATCATGTTCTTAATGTTTTTCCACAATTACAAGTTTTATTTCAAATCTATTTTATCATGAATGATGTTCTATTATGATCTATGCCTTATGTACTTCCATGTTTTATGTCATTGCTCAAAATTTTTATGTTTAAACATTATGTTCATGTTTTTATGTTCAAATGTATTTGTTTTGTTTTATTTTCTCCATTCTTACCCTTACTGAGCATTTGAGCTCACTCTTTATATGTTTTATTTTCCCCAGGATATAAAGTCAGCTTTTAGGTAAGAAAAAAAATGGGAAGATCTTTATGGGAGATGTTGATGATCTTTCACCACGATTAGAAGATTATGTTTTGAGTTTCCAAAGACACTAAACTATTACGGTCCTTGTGTGTTTGTTTTTGTTATGTATTAAGTATTCCTAAAAAGTAAAGTAATGACTATGTACATCAAGCTTTGGTTCTTTAAACTAAGAATAAGGGTTGATCCAAGGGCTTAACTGGAATCATTAAGTCTCAAACTAGGTAAGGGGTAAGAAAATAATGGATCACACCCATGTCTATTATTATTATAGAAAAATAATAGAATACATAGATCATATTTCTAATTATATTGGGAAACTTTGGGTCATGGGAATACACTTCAAGTAGCTATTGTAACACCACAAGATTTCATAGTAAGTTATATATTTAATGTAATTCAGTTGCTTATACTGCATGCAACACCAACATGGCCTGCATTATATACAAGATTAAGTTTCTGTGAAAAAACACATTATTATTATAACTATTTAAATGATTTATTTATTTACCATTAAATATTGTGATATTAATATTAAAAATAAATTTTTATTGTTAATTATAATTTTTTCACATAAATAAAACATATTCATAATGAAATTTATATGTTTTGTTAAAATAGTTATATATTATGAAACACTATTTTCTTAGAAGAACTACTTTTTATGTCCTTTTGTGAAAAATAATAAAATTAATATTATACACTCCTAAAAATTTTAATTTTGTAAAATAGACGTCATTTTTGGATTTGGAATATCAAAATTATATTAGGATGAATTTCTGGAATTTTTCTAAAAACCTTCAATTTTTGATGAATAGTGAAAAATACACCATAGTACATAAAAAATGACTTTTTATTTAAGTAATTATAATATTTTTTAAATTTTTTTAAAGTAAAAATATATAAAAAATACATATATTAGTCCAATGTAATTCATTGGAGTCATATTATAATAAGATTGGATATATAATATTTTATTGAAATTTTTAACGTCTTTTGCCCACCTTTTAGACACATTTGTAAATTTGCGTAAACCATAATTTTACCACTTATATTAATTGAATTTAAAAAATCCCAGATAAATGGTTGACATTAGTAAGTAATATGTGGTTCAATAGGACGACAATAATTTTTGGTGAGTAGAAACCTTTGAGTTTTATTTACCATAGTAAAAAGTAATTAGGGTAATTAAAGGTAAAAATGATTTTATAATTACCCTAACACATGTACTAATTCTATTTTATAAGTATATTTAGACGTAAATCAACCTTATGAAAAATATATGATCCTTTTCATCCACATGTATTAGATTTGGACATTTATTGTTATTTTATCTAAAGAAGAGTTAAAATGGTAAACTCAAATTTTAATAACTAAACCATTTTTAATATAATGTTATACATAAGATAAATTCGACTATAAATATTCATTAGAAATATAAAACGATTTCCTACATAATGGTATTTTATTTATAATTTTTAGACCTTATATAATTAAATTTATTTATGACACAATGCTGATGTGGTAATAACCTTATTAATGTAAGATTAAAATAATTGATATTATAAATATTAAAATAAATGTAAATTTAGACTTTTAAGGCATAAAACTAATTTTTTATTTTAATAAAGCATGTTAGGGTTGATTAAATGAATTTTGTTTAAATTGATGAAGTTTTTATGACTTTCTCAAAAACCAAATACTAAATAGTGTCAAAATTGACATAAATGAGTTTTTAAAACAAATACTATATTATTAAAGAATATAATATTAGTAAAAATATAAGGTTCTCACAAAGGACTTAAATAATGTTAGATATGTCATTTTAGAACCACTTTAGGTTCTCTTGTAATTTTATAGTATGTTTATTATCCATGTAATATAAATATTCAAGAAGACATTGTAAAAGTTAAACTATTTAACTAAGATTTAAATCTAAAAGATAAAGTTAATATGGTGAACACAACTTATCTAAATCCTATTGGTTGAGAGATTTTAGACCCATTCCCACATTATCCTCAAAATAAATCCATTTTTATCCATTTTAAACCAAAAATTATTTTATAACAAAATAATATTTCAAGCTTTTCATAAAGTTACCCTCACCTCTCTTATAATCGGGTACTTCCCTTTCCCTTAATTTCACACCTCAAAATCCTTTTGGCTCAGAAAAACCCTGATCAAATATCCTCCTAAATACCAAAAAAACAACCTAGAGGCCTTAATTTTACCATAAATCCAACCTAAGGATCTATTTTGTTCAAATCAAAAAGAAAGCACCCGAAGAAGAGGTATTAATTTCATCACCTCTTTCAAAGTTATTTTCTTCTTTCACTTACTCTTTCTTTGTTGTTTCCACACCAATATAATAAATCCAATACCCTCTACATAATTTGATTTTATTATAAATATTATACATCAATATTCATTATTCTATCAATCCTATTAATGAAAAAGTCACCATACATGTGTGTGTATGGCTTACTGTCTCCACGTCGTGGTGTAATTTGTTATTCAACACTTCAGTATTTGGGCGGGTATAATAATGATTATAATTGATGTAAATAATAAATATTACATGTTAATGATTATTTATATATAATATACCACCCAGTTACATACGATTTTACCACTAATAGCATGATATTACCTCTCGTGCGTATGTACGGATTACCATCTCCACGACGTAATGAGATTTTGTTCCCCATATTAACCATTAAAGAATATTTTTCATTTGATAATAAAAAATAATGTTTAAGAACATAATATCATTCTGGATATGAATTGAATAAATCCTATCCATAACAAACATCACTTATGTAATAAAATATATAATGTAAAATGAATCAATTAACACCCGAAACAATGACACTACTGAAATATTATTAAAAAAGTAATATTATAAGATCATATATGATATAATATTTATGTATTTTGTTCTTTTATAATTTAATAACAATGATTTAACTATTATACAAGAGTTTAATGTACCCTCGACTAAGGAAAAGTACAAGTTAAATGTTGATTTTACATTCTCTTTATTTATCCGAGGTTGTTTATACATAAGTATATATTGGGATTTTTTTATCCTCTACATACATATTTCTTAAAAATGTATTTCAAAACAATTTTACTATTTCCTAGTATATAGAATAAAGTCATTTATATTCTTTTTTTACTTTTTATAAAAAAAATTTAAAGCAATATTTCCATCATTTTCCGAACAAGGCACTTTATGACCTTTTTGACAAATTAAGGTAAGAATGTTTTTTAACTTATAAGTAGGGTGCGGCCATTTTCTCCCATTATAACACCTTTGAAGCTTCCCTTACAAGATCATAATAATATTTTCAAAATAAATGTTTTATTTTATAATTACAAAACTTTTAAATGATTTCAATATTGAAAGAGATATTTCTCTCAAATAGTTTTGATTTCATCTATGTCAACATCCTTTGATATATTTCACACTTGTTTGAAGTATATTTATTATGATACAATCTTCCATATTGTATTGAAGGTTTTGGGATATGTTCGATTGTGTATGTGTTATTTTTATACCATTTGTGGTTTATTTTTAAAGTATCAACATTTCGTGTTCTAGTTTTAATAAGATTGTTTATGTTATGTTTCAACCTTTTCATATGAGGAATGCATTGAACATTGTAAGTGATGGTTGGATCCTGCTATATCTCCTTGATGCATCAGTAGGTCTAATGAGATAATCTTGTTTCTTGGCATAAGGCCTTGACAAAATATTACTTGTAGTCTTGGAACGAGGCCTTGACTATGCGGTTATGATGTCAGGCATTATGCATTCCATCATTATGAAATTAGCTATTGATATTACATGTGATTATTAAATTAGTAGAATATCCATGTGAATAAGTAAATTTCATTATTTGATTTATCATTTCCATATTATTCAAAAGTTTAAGTTTAAAATGATTGTATTTTAGACTTATACATTTCCTTCAATGTTTATGCTTATTTATGATAGTTTACACTATATTGTTATCCTTACTAAGCATCTAATCTCACCCCTTTCTTATGTTTTCTTTTTCCCAATATGTTAAGAAGTATATTATAATTAACCTACAGGAATAGGCCAAAGGATATGAGTGTGTTAGAAGGGGACACAATGTTTTATTTCATTTCATGATGTAATGTAAAACATATGTATGTATCAAGTACATACAAGGATACTAAACTAATCGGTATTTCGATAACTGATCTCTTGTGATTAGGACAATGTTATGTAATAATGCACTGACTCTGGGTAATTGGGGTTGGGCATTAAAGTTTTCCTCATCCAGACCACAAGTTCCTGGAGCCTATTGCAAACTACTTTTCAGTGGTGGTGGAAATTGGTCAAACCACTCACCACATCCTATTGATCTTCCTACTCTTCTACCACATCCTCCACCCTACAGAACTCCTTTATCATTCCACTATCTCTACATGGGTGGTTCATCGACCACTCTATATCATTTTTTCGATGAATCTGATAATTATAAGGGATATTTCCCTGACCATCTCAATATTAACATCACCTTTCTCCTAAATGACTAGAAATATACTGAGAGCCCTGAACTACAGACTCTATGTCCTGGGATCACCTCTTAAAGGTTCTCTCATGGAGGGATCCCAATGACTATCATTTAATATAATCATAAAAGGTTTCATCACCTATGTTTCCACTACCAACACATGTTGTCAGTGTCTGCTCTTCCATGGAGCTCTTCACTACTAAATCCCACTCAAGAACTCATGCATATGTGGGAATTCAAAAAGATATCATTCACTCCCCAATGTATTGGTGTAAGAACCACGAAATATTTTGTTCTCTAAATAATAGATATTGAACCATATCTAGAGATTGTCTCAAGAGGTTAGTGAACCTCACTGAAAACTCTAATATGGCCATACTTCCTACTGAAACTACATAAGCTTGTATATGTGTACTAATGAAAATGTGGATGAATAAATCTCCACCCCAATGAGACTGTAAAAATATAACTATAAAAGAGATATCTCATCGTGTGGCTGAGTCACCAGACTCCACCACTTCCCAGTGGAGACCTAAAAAATACTCACTACTAGGGCCACCGTCGGATCTATGGGTTTCATCATAAGGAAGAAAAACTATGATGACTGCCCCAAACCAGCCCTCAACTTCATCGGTGATTGTATCACGCTAAAACATAGAATTTTTCTACCTCTAAAAATCATTGAGTGCAATTAGGATGTACACATGCCCAGCTGGTACAATAGGCAAAATCTATTTCCTAATGGGTGGTGCTAGAACTAGAAAACCTCCCTAAGGTACCACATCATATACTGGACCTTGTACTGAAGCCTCATCACTCAGGGGGCCGTCCTCATGATCTCATAGTGTAATCCTAGCTGGTTGTCTTCATTGATACATCCTTTAATAAAATCAAGATGTACCATGGTCAATTAGTATATCTGGGAAGCTAACTCAAGAAGGATATGAAAGTAACAACTCATTCATATATCATGGATATACCAATGTTTTACCTATACCTAGTGCATACATTTAACAATTTGATAGCTTGTTATTAGAGTCCTGGTGAATGGATATGTTTTCCAGTACACCAACACTAGATTCCCTGACCAAAAATAAAAACATGACAACATTAACACCATTACCATGAAACTAAAATAAAACATCATACACAGAAAAAAAAACTAAATAGTTGTTCCAAATTATAAAAAACTAATATTATACCACTCTATCATGACCTGACCCACTATGCCCTTCTTAGCTGGTCATAAGCTGAGCATGACAACCCCCAAGCTAGCCTTCAATAGGCTAGTGGTAGGAAACCATCACTGAGTATGTATATCCAACATAATGGAGGTATTACACTAAGTACACGTACTCATGCACAATTAAACTAACACATAAAATGCAAAAAAATAAATTACAATTGATAAAAAAGAATAAACAAAACTAATCCCACAATAAGAGTTTTACATAATTACTGGAAAGCATAAGGTCTAAATATAGGCCCACCAAAAATATAAAAATTATTCTGTCCTACTCAAAAGGACAAGAATTATATAAAATTCAAAACTAGAATGAACATAAATCTTTCTATCCCAAAACTAAGAGCTTCAGGATCTCAGTCCACCCTAAACCCCTTAAAATTTATCTTCATCTACATAGTTCAAGACATGTGCGGGTAGTTCCCTTGTAGGGGTGTGTATAACAGTTCCTATAAGGACACCCCAAAATCACCAAGTATAAAGAATCAATAGTAGTCATCTAGTCAAAACTTGGGTATGTTAATGAATATATAAGACATAAAATAATAATAAAAAACTCATATATACTCATAATAGACTCCAAGTCTCAAGAGTTCTCAACCACTATGAGCCACATGATTCTACTCAAGGCTTCAAGGTAACACTATTCTAGAAGAAATCACTCCATGAGAAATGTTTTCACATACAACACTCATCAGAGAGGTAGTTCTTATCTACCATCGCCTATAATTACTCATTGGATCTCCAAAGATCACAATTCCAATATTGGGGATCATGCATTGAAATATTGGGGAAGACACAAACCCTACTGTATTAAACAGCTAAATAGGGGATTAATTCCATGTGCATGTTGTTCATGCCAATACCACAAAAACATAACTAAGAAATAAAAATGAAAGATATCGGATCCCATCCTGGTCACATAGTGGGATACATTTAACTCCATCCAAGACAAAAAACCATAAAGGGGATTATAAACCTACGTTTAGGATTTAATGTCACTTTTTACCTCATATGGATGGACCAAAGAATCTCAATAAACTACACCTAGTCTACACTGAGGAAAAAAAGATTCACATATTTCCCTAGTAAAAGCACACAGTGTGTTCTAATGGTAAATACCAAGTCTCGTCTGTCCTGGGTCTACCCATGTACTACGGCTCATGCTCGTGTACATTTGGTTGTGTCTGTGTACTTTGATATTTCTTTTGTACCTATCCATGTCTATGTCCTCTATCCATGTTTGATTAAAAATCATTGCCCATGAATTCTACCCATTCCCATATTCCTAGAAATGTTCATGTTCGTGTATCCTCCTAGATGTAGTCTGATCTGCAAGCACGGGGTCACATGGAATGTAAAACATCCTGACCCAGGAGCCACTAAATAGTGCCCTGAGCTAATGGGTCACATGGCCTCAAGAATGACTCCTTGTACACCATAAGATTCTAAATTACTGTGAGGGACTATGGTGGTGTAGTGTAAATACTATAACCACATAATCAGTGTGTAACAAGCTGTTTTAATCACATCAATCAATAGCGGAAGCATATCAAAGAAATGATTAATAATAAACTTGAAGACTGGAATAATAATAACAATCAATCCAAGGAAGTATCATATAAAAATGATTTAATATCTTGATTCTATATAAAATGACAGGAAATACAAGGAAATAGGAATCCAATAAAATACATTTATCAAAATACAGAAAATAAAAAAAAGTAATTATCTCCAAATATCATCTTGATCCATTGATTGGTCTTGTAATCCACTGATACTATGAAAATCAACCAACCATCAGAATCCATGCACTTGACTCAATCCCTACCTGAATCCATGAAGTTTGAATGGGTACCCAATGGTATCCTGGATAGGGTGTGATAAAACAATCAGTAGTTCACTACTAACAGTGTCAATAAAAAATCAAATATTGGTATATAAGACAAAGTAGTGTGCAATATATAGCGGGAATAATGTGACATGGTCCAGCCAAAAATAATCATTGAGAAAATGAAACCATAAACATGGGATAGCTATAAATAATGATAAAACATCCACCTAAGACTATGCTAAGTAATCTAGTGTCAGACCCGAATATGATGGATCCAAGGTATAAAATAACCAAGGCAACCTCAACTACCTTTGTCATGTAACCATGTTTCAGTCCTATAAGGGCTGGATATAAGGTATAAAATGAAAAAATGAATATGGGTCTAGTCCATGGAACATCTAAATAGTAAACTAGGTAAAGACTTGAGTGGTGCCCAAGGAGCATGTCCACAGAGCATATCTAAGGTTGTCTATGAAAGCTGGATACAAGGAGTGGAATTGTCTCTGGATTCGAAATTAATCAATATCCATGGAGTATAAATGTCCATGGAATACAACGTAATCTGTATCCATGGAGAATAAATCTCTATATAATTCAATATAATAATAACAACCATTTCATTAATATATTTTATAATCATATAAAAGCCATGGGTTCATCCAACCCATTCCACATTCTCAATTTAACCCATTTAATCATTTTTATAAGATGTAATCACAAGTCAAGGAGGCATAAACCCTCTCTCAATATCTCTTTAAATTCATTAAGTCTCCCACTAAAAGAGAGATCTGACACACACACCCAATAAGGGGTATGTCATGGGGAAGATACATAAATACGTTGCATGAGTGGTCTGGGTTGAGGTTGACAAACTCCAACCATATCATGGAGCAATGTAGGAAACCTAATGTGGTTCCAAAAATTTAATCCAAGAATTTAATTATAGAATGAGAAACTCTCAGAAGCTATGTCATGTGAAAAAATTTCAACTACATAAAAAACCTAGGCTTTTTGAGAAAAGGTATATAACATCGACCACATACTCGTGGTAGAACACTCATCTAGTATTGGATCTTAACTAACCCTAGGGATTGGTAGAAATAGAATAATGGAAAAATATAATAGAAATAGGGAATTTTATCTTTAACCAAAATAACTCCTCTAATAAGAAAACAAATGATGAAATGTGTTAGAGGAATGTTGAACTTATCAGTGTGGATCCAACGATATGAATGGATATTTAATTAGAGTTCAAATGATGAAACTACATCAAATTATAAAAGGAGAATATTAAATATGAGAAAAATAATCTCCCCACCCGCCTATCCATTGGAAAGAAGAAGGGTATAGGGATTTATGTTTTATGAAATTTTTGGAAAAATATTAATTTTACCAATTTGAAACTAGTTCACAAAGTTTTTCCACATGGTTAGATAAACTAAAAACCATCTATGCACCCTTCACTATCCATGGAGGGATGTCACATGGTTCATGCGCATGGCTTGGGAAACTTTGTGATAACAGTGTGATTTTTCTGTGCTAAAAACTATAATTGGATCTCATAGACATGAGGCCCAAGGAGAATGGATTCCTAAAAACGTTTGGCCCCTAATAGTGGGATGGACCTCCATGAATTGTTTCATCAAACTTTGTGACCAAGGTAGAATGATTTCTACTAACCATGTAACCCAAAATCCTTTTCCAAAAACTAATCCTTAGAGGTCCGAATAATCCCCAGACACCCTCAAAATTCTTTTAAACTCATTATGCATTCATATTAGGTCAAAACTAATAAACTAAACTGAAATTAAATTAATTCATACTTCATGAGAAACTCTGATTATTAAAATATACCCTATTAATATAAGTCATCCCGAAGTTTCTCATCTGAGGGTGATAAAGTATTAGAATAGAGTTCTAGCCACTAGAAACATATGTCAGCCTCCCGCCCCCAAGTCTCATCCTATACACAGTTGTGCTTCCATAGTACATATACTAGAGGGATAGATTGGACTGGTAGAGCCTTTGTGATCTAGTGAAATATTCATATTTGATTCTCCTTGAATGATGCATCTTCCAGCAACTCAACCTCGTTTGACTGATGACTGTGATTTAGGTATGTGTGATAATGATGTAGGTGAGAAACATGGAAGACATCATACATGGATGTGTAAATTTGAGGAAGTAGTAACTGATGGGATACTAGACCAATTATCTCAATGATCTCAGAATCCATGATATATCATGGAAAAAACCTACCATGTATCTGAATAAATCTACGCCCAAACCTCAGTGAGATAGATTAAAAGAACTAATCCATAAACTCGGTATCTAGAGTTCATTGACAATAATCATCATCAGATTTCTATCTGTTCTATAGAGTATCCATCTACTTTCTGATCAACTGGACATGCTCCAAAGTCTCATTCATGAGATGATTTCTGATCAACACCACCTCTCCTTAATCTAACTATCACATGGTTGATCGTTTTTCCCTATAATACAAATCTCAATAAGGTGACACTGTATAGTTTATTGATATCGTTTATTGTATGTGAACTCAAATACAAGTATATTCCTCTCCCAATAACCCCCAAAATTGAGGATGGACTCTCTAAGAATGTCCTCTAAAACATGTATCATGCACTTCGATTAGACATCAGTCTAAGGGTGGTATGTAGCGCTCAAAGTATCTTGTGTACCCAACATCCTCTATAAGACTTTCTAAAACCGATATGTAAACCAAGAATCCCTATCTATTACATTGGTATGAGGAACCCTATGAAGGTACAAAATCTCATAGATATAAAATCTTATAAGATCACCTACTGAGAAGGTCTCCCTGATAGGGATGAATTTGGAAACCATCATGAGCATGTCCAAAACAACCAATATGACATCACTACCTTGAGGTGACCTCAAAACCCTAGTCAAGAAGTCCATTGTAAAATCCTAACATTTCCGTACCTCTCATTTCAAACTCAGCGATAAATATTGGCGACATAAGTCTGGATTCATCTTGGTTATTCTAGGATGTACTTATCAAGATTAGGAATGATATTCTGACATCAAATCCTCTTGTGTGTCTGATAGAACAAAAATGAAACCATGAATATGAAGAATTTCATCCTTATCAATGTTCCAACCTGGAGTTGGATCCTCATTTTCCACACTCTCCCACAGTAATAGGCCCTCAGAATAAGATGGGTTTCTCATCCTCACTATATCCATAATAGTATAATTCACTTCTAAGGATGATCAGAAAGTCTGGATGAGACTATCTTGCACCTCCACATGCATCTTAGGGAACAATTCCTTCAACATCCATTCATTGATGTCCATTTAACTACATGTGTTTTGGTTTTCTATTTCATAGAACCATCTACTTCATTACCCTTAACAAGTGGATATGCTAGCTAAAAATTTATTAACTAGAGATACTCAAACAACCTTCATTTTTTATGGTTCAATTCATGTTGTGTAAAGATGTATATAAATATTTTCTGGTCTATGTACACCAAAAAACACTCTCCAAAAAAAGTGCCTCTAAAAATGAAAATCATGAACCATAATTTCCAATTTGAGATCATATATTGGGTAATTCTGCTAATGAGGTCTCAGCTGGTGAGACCTATACCCAATTAATCTATCGTCCAATATCAGGAATACTCCCATAATAATTTTAGATTCACTATATCAAACCTTATAAGATATTCCATGCTCTAGATAAATCATATTGGTTCAGAATTCAACCCACTATTTAGCTCTTAAAAATAATTTTCACATGCCTCGGACCATATAGATTTGACCCCCTTCATGGTCAACTCGGTAAGGGCTATAACTAGATATAAAAATTCTTATATGAAGAAATTTTAATAATATTAAAATCCCATGAAACTATGGATATCAAATAAATTCTTTGTATGCTCCCAAGAAACCACAACACTCACCTTCTCTAGGTCCAAAAATACTCCTGCCTCTCAGATGATGTGACCCAAGAAGTGGTCTTAATATATCTTCAACTGACTTTGGTTATCATGGAATATAAACTTTGATATCTTAGTGAATTTAGGGGATCTAATGTTATTTTTCATGATCATGTAGAAAATGAGAATACTCCACCATTTCATCCACAAAAACCACTGAAAGAGGGTCCAAATACAGATGCAGAAACCAATTCCACGAGGCCATAAAAATTGATGGTGATTTTTAGACCAAAAAACATAACTATATATGCATGAATTCCATACCATCTATGAAACATTATACAAGTTATTTATATTATCTTGACATACACCTGGTGAAAACATAACCTCAACCCAATTTTATAGAAACACTGAGCTCCCCGGAGATGGTCGAAGAGATCATATATCTAGGGTAAAGGATGCGAATTTTTAAGCATCACTAAATTCAATGTTTAGTAATCCACACATATCCTATGTTTTCCATCAAACATTCTCAACAAAGTATTGGTGAATCCCAGATAGAGGTACATGGTTACATAAACACCTTTTCTTCTAAGACCTCTAGATATTTATCGATCTCCTAAAGCTCTATATTACCCATACAATATGGTGGAATGGATACATGTAAAACATTAGAAACTAGCTCAATATGTAACTCCACCTCTCACTCAGGTGGTAAACCAAAAATTTATTTTGATAAGACATCTCCAAAATGATCTATGCTGAAGGGAATTTAGCATACCACATTCTACCATCATCCAGATATAAACTAGAAATCTAGGTGGTCATCCCACTCATCCCAACAATATTTGGTCTAGCTCTATTTTAATGGACATCCCACTCACCCTTTTGGATATATATACGTACCTATGGGGATGTGAAGGATACCCTATGATGATAGAAATCAACATTTCCATGATAAGGGACAAACCAGTCATTCTTGAGAATGACGAAAAACTGGTCATCTCAAGGACAATGTGGTACCATACAAAGAGACTTCCACTAATATCAATAGATCACCACATATACTTGTGTATATTCTCTGATTGAATCCTCAATGGAGTATCAAGATTAATAACGCCATCAAAAAACTCGTCACCAAGCCAAAGGATTTTCATAATAGGTATAAATATGAAATAATGTGAAGGTCATGTATCAAAATGGGAAGATACTAAGGAAGAAGCATCTATAATCATACCTCTCATTGTAGAAGGCCCAACCCTCTACTTCATTGGAATATGTTGTATTGGATATATCTATAATGAACAGTGGCCCTGAAAATAGCTTGAGTACCATGAAAATACCCACTCTATTATCGAGGTGAAACTAGTTATGGGCTCCCTCAGCCACGACCCCTTTCTAAACCTAAAACTCTGGTAATAATGTTGATCTTGGTTTAATGCAGATCAATGAATACCTCTCCTAATCCTAGATTCATATTCAAACCCCTACCATTAGAAACTAGAAGAAAGGTCCTACAGAACTACTATATATGCCCCTTTGGGCCACAATTTGAGCACATGACTATGAATCTATCATACTATCTCTCTATGTGTCCCCTATTTCCATACTAACAAAAGAAGACAAAAATTACCTCACTCACAACATAGATAGTATTACCCTCTTGAGAAGTCTCAAAATGTCACTTCCTTTAACCTCACACTAAACCACTAGTTTGACAAGCTAAACTACACTTCACTAGGCCCCCATCTTCTCTCAAGTTATATTCTATAATAAGCACCTAATTTACTATCTCAAAATGAGTATTTAATTAAAACACATTCACCTGTGATCGAACGGCACTCTGGAGACCTTCATCGAAGTGCCTCATCTTAGGCAACTCATCCGTCAGATACACTAGACCAAAGCACTAAATCTCTATAAAATGAGTCGAATACTTCATAATGGTCATCACACCCTACTCTAGACACATAAACTTCCTAGAATGTTCAACTATAAAAGTATTATGAAACAATTTGTAATAAAGGATGTGATGGAAATCCCTACAAACCATTTCTTGATTCTGATCTACCAATTTCAATATATCTCACCAATGCTTAGAGGATTCTTGAAGAATATATTTTACAAGCTTGGATATCCACTTTAAAGAGTCTCAATGTTTTGGAAGGTCAAAAAAATTGTCTCAAGCTATAGATTGGCAGCCTTTAGACCACCATACCTTGAAAAAGGTGGTTTGATGATACTTTTATAACACACACATTATCTCATATATAGATGAGGTAGAATTCGTGGATCCCTTAATGGTCTTCAAAAGGTAAAAAAGACCATCTCAAAGCTACGAATCAGAAAACAAATCAGTAACAACAGGTGTACCACAAATAACTCTAGTGGAGCTCCTACTGGTGGCTCAGGTCCCACTACCTTCAGTTTATGTTCATATCCACTCTCCAGGAACATGAATGGATGTTTTCGTTGTGGGATATATCAACAAATATCAAATTCAGGCCTCAAAAATATTTAGTAACACCAGTTCATAGATATAAACATAGTAAAGGTACAATACTTCCTAAAACAAGCTACAACCCACTTCATACTTCTAAATCTAGGACTATGTAAAAGGAACTATGTTAAAAAAAACTAGAGACATTTCCTAATTCTGACTACTAAAGTCGGGTATAGATTAAGCTCTCTGTTTCACAGCACAGGTACCATTATATGGACTGTAAATTTCAATTAGAAACATCATTTAATAAAGACCTTTCCATCTTATAATTCTATGTCATTTAAATTAATATTTATATTATAATTCTATTTAAATGGTTGTATTATATTGATTACCATTTCCAATTTATAAGGGATCATACACCATAAAATTGATGTTTGGCATCCATTTAAGCCAAACCATAACACATACCAGCTCATGCGACCAATGGTCCATGACTCTAAAATTCTTAAGCTATATGACATATCCTAATCAAGAAAGCACTATTTATACTAAAAAATGAACTTTAGGTACAAATTATGTTTCTAAATATCATGAAAAAAAATTTAGTCAAATAATACTTATTTCATGCAAGGAACACATAAATAATATCATAAAACTAAAAAATACACCCTACATGGCAAGGAATATTCATGAGATATAAATCATAAAGTTCCTAGATTGATTCATGGTTAAATAATTACTTTCTATCCCAGGCCAATGATGAAATATTAAATCAAAGTAATCATAAAAGACTATGTTAATCACCAAATAGTGAACTCAAATCAGCTATAATAGGCAGAATTTAGAATAAAAAACATTATTCTAGGAAACAAGGTATTTAACCTAAATGTAGGTCAGCTACTCCCAAACATGACTTGTAACCAAGTTCCAATTAATTCATAATATTCTGTCTATTTTAAAAAAATAGTAAATCAAGAAAATAAACCCTTGATACAACTTGTAATGTCCCAACCGAAGAGCCACTAAACGGTGCCCCGAGCTAGTGGGTCATATGGCCTCATGTTCTCCTCCTTGTACATCAAAGGCTGAAAAATAGCATTGAGGGTCTAAGGTGGTATAGTTGGGAGACTATACCATCATAATCAGTGTGTATCATAGTAATTTAATAACATAAATCGATAGAAAACTTATATCAAATAAGTGATCAGTGGAAGATAAAACCTTCAGAATACTACAATAATAATAAGAACAATCAAGCCAAATAAGTATCATATTCAAATTATGTAATGTACTGAGTCTATAAAAAATTGAATTTAATACCTGGAAATAGTCATCCAGTACCATATATATATATATATCAAAATATAGAAAGACAAAAAATAATTATCTTCAAATATCATTATGAGCCATAGATCAGGCTTGTGCTCCTTTTCACTTCTTCTCAATCAATCAAACATCATAAAATGATTGCTTTCCTTGGTCCCTACCTGCTTCCATGAAGTCTATCTCAATAGCCAACTATGGAATAAATAGGGTTTGATATAACACGTAGTATTCCACCACATATGGTTTCTAGAACACCCCATGTTTTTGTATATAAGCTAGAGTATAGTGTAATCAGTAACAGGAATAAAGTGATACATGTAAATGTGATACTATAAGGCCAAAAAGGCTCACTATAAACCATAAACCATATTCATGGTATAACTGTAAACATGATAAAACATCCACTATAACCTATGTTGAGTAATCTTGTGTCAAACTCACATGGGCCAGATACAAGGTATAAATGACCAAGGAATCCTCAATGTCGTATATCGTGTAATCAAGTGTCCATCCTATAGGGGCTGGATCCAAGGTATAAAATGAAAAATCAATTTTCATCAAGTCCACATAGAATAATTATAGAGAAATCAGTAAAGAATTGAGTGGATCCTAAGGATCATGTCAACTGATCATGTACAATGTGGTCCAAGCAATCCAGATCCCAGGAGTTGAAATGTCCCAGACATCCAAAGTAATCTAGATCCATGGAGTATAAATGTCCATGGAATCCAATGTAATCTATGTCCATTGATAAAAAAATTCCACAATAACCAATATAATCATAATAATTTCATTAATATATTTCATAATCATTTACAACTCATGTGTTCATCCAAAATATACCACGTCTTCCATTTAATCCATTTAATCATTTTAATAACATGAAATCACATGGAATGGTGGCATAAACCCTCTCCTAATATATCATTAAATTAATTAAGTCTCTCACTAAAATGGAGAGATCACATACACACCCAAACAGGTGGAATGTCATGGGGAAAATACGTAAACACCACTCATGGGTGGTTCAGGTTGAGGTTGATAACCTCCAACCGTATCATGGTGCTAAGTTAAAAACCTAACATGATTCCAAAAATATAATCAAGGTGTTTAATTAATATAAGAACAAACCCCTAGAAGGTATAGCATGTGAAACAATTGAAACAAGATATAGAACAACTATAATTTGTAAGAATTTGTATAGAACACCAACTGTATACCCATGATAGAACACCCATCCTATATCTGCTCATAACTTGACCCGGATCAGAAGAAAAAAATAAGAGTGGAAGAATAACCATGAAATAAGTTATATAATATTACAATTATATAACTCTTTTGATACAAATATAAATAGAGAATGCTGAAAGAAGAATATATAAATTATCGGTGTGAATCCAGTGAGATAAAAGGATCATGAATCAGAGTCCAGATCACAAATCTACCTAAAATCCCTAGAGGAGGATCTTCAATAGGTGAAAAGGAAACTCCTATCTTTTGGAATGAAAAAAGGGAAATAGGATTTAGATTTTATGAAAATGGAGGAAAAAATTGTAATTTTACCCCTTTAAAACTGGGGCACATGATTTAGCTACATGCTTGGCCAAACAATACACAAAAAATTCACCCTTCAATGTCCAAGGAGGTACCGTGCATAGCTCATGCACAGAGTTTGGGAAATCGTTCACAAACCGTTTGATTTCCCTATAGTGAAAATTACTGGTGCCTCACACATATATGTGCCCCTTGAAGAAAATTTGACTCCAACCACGTAGCCTATGGAAATGAGATGGACCACCTCATACGGTTTAATTAATCCATGATCCCTTGGTGTCACAGTTTATACTAACCATTCAACCATATTCCTTATTAAAAACAATTGATCCTCCAAGATCCAAAAAAGTACCATACATCCCCCAAAACACACGTGACCTCCATAGGAATTCCATTAGGTCAAAACCTATGAATTAATATGAAATGAAAGAAATATATAAAACATGAAACACCCAAGACCATACATCATATAATACTTTTCTCTCCCACAAGACTAAGCACTTTCTTTATAAAACAGACCATGTAGTGGGGAATTTCTCAAAAATTCATCAATGGATTCATGTATGTGCACACACCACTTGTTAATTTTATTCCTCTATGGAATGCACCTAAAATATTAATCTAGTATTGATTTATCTTTAATATCACTTGTGGCTAGAATCTAGCCTTTGATATACTCAAATCACCATTATCGTCACACCATGTCATTTCCATGTTCAAAACTTGGAATCGAGAATCACCAGTTTGATCCTGATCCACCACTGATCATTCTCTATTATCATCACACCTTGATCATACCCTCGATCATGAACCTACACCCATAGTATCAACTCAAGGTTCTAAGTAACAGTCATGGCATGGTCAAATATCAGTTATTGGTCAAACCTACAGCCAAGTAAATACTATTAATTAATCATGTGAATAATAGGGGAAGAAATCTGAGAAACATAAAAGAGGAGCGAACCCTGGATATTGTTTGGGTTGGTCTTGATATTTTGTTGTTAGAATGATGAAAAAAGATCCAACTATTAAAAAATGATAATAATTTTCTAAAATACTGAGTAAATAAAACCACACTCGAATCACAATTGACCCATGAATCAATTGATTAGTTTATTAGATTCACATTTTTTATGAAATAATAAAATAGAGGAATAAACCATGAATATTAAATTCCCTACCTCGTGTTAGTATTGATCGCTGATGGAGAATGAATCTATATTATCATCATTGATGAGATCATCAAACGTTGTAAGAGAAAATAATATTTGATCTATCATCATCGTTCACCAATATCTACTCCAATGGATCCACTAAATCCTAGGGCAATGAGGAAACCCCTATTAATTAGATATAAATATATATTTATAGCGGATATTAGGTTGCTATGTTTAAAAAACAAAATTTATAAATTTATTTATTTATTTATTTATTTATTTATTTATTTATTTGTGATTGTAATTGATGTCCATCAAACCCCTAAATTCCAACAAAATTATATCATGCCTAGGGAAAATCCCATATTCAAGACTCAACGAATGCCACTTTTTTCATATCTAGGTCCCTATTTAGGTTTTATTCCACTATTTAAAAAAAATTCAGGCATGATATAAATATATTTAATATTTTTATTATATCAACACCCATCTTACCAGGCCTCCAAATCTCATGACGTTTCTACACTAGGATGTAAAAATATTTATATATATATTCTATTTTTAAAAATACAAGTAAAAAAATTGGTATGTTTCCCCTTAGAGGTAGGAGTCTTCCGTATACTACTAAGGTATTCTTTATCATGTATACAAAAATGATTAAAATAAATATTTCACATCACTTCATGTATTCCTAGTTTATGTTCCTCATTTCTGTTACATATTGATTCTATCAAGGATAGATCATGTACATATATGGGGTTTATTCTTCTACCTTTCTCCATATGATTAACCCCTAAAATCTATAATTATTAATTTAGGATCTTATATTTTTCCTTGGTATTACCCTTATTTTCTTCCATGGATTTGGGTTTTAGTTGGCCTATTATTTTATCATTACATTGTATTTTCGGTTAATCCTACAAAGTATGTTTATACCCACCCTTTCATTGGATTTATTCCAACATGTGTAGTATTTTTTTAGATATTTCAGGTATTTACATTGTTGATAGAAACATGGAACTAGTGGAGCAGGTGGAGTTGATTTTTGGTAACATATGGTAGCCCATATAGGATGGGGATTTATAATGGAGTTAATTCCTAGATACCATATAAGGTGGATGTTTCTTCCCATATTGGGATTTATATTCTCCATGTTTTCTTTATCAAGTGTAGTTATATTCCCATTTTATTTTTTTCTTTTGGTATCATTTAAATTTTCTTTTTTTTTCTCACACATGAGTTCGATATATTTCAATAAATTATATATCTTTGTTATTATTTCTTATTATTATGTCATTTTTATACAATTTTTTACAATAAAATATAGGGTGTGGACTTTAATATATATTTATAAATTCTTTTTGTTAGTCTCTAGACCTTAACATATTAAATATAGGATTCTAATGGTACCCTCATCCTACTATATTTTTAAGTGTGGTCTTGGTAGGATAGGATTTATTAAAATGAATATAGAGTTTTTTTATTCAAAAGAATGAAATTTTGGAGTTAGTTTTCATGTGAGTATTGTTTTAGGAATTTAATTAAGAGATGTAAATGGTGTCTTTAGTTTTCTTATCAAATAATAATTACATATATAGATGCAACGACTAATGTATCCTTCCACTAAGACTCTAAAAACATGATAGTTAGATCATAACTCTAATAAATCATTTATAGGGTTTCAGTAAGTTGATACATTCATAATAAATTGGTTAGTTTTGTTCTATTCTATGTTTATCCCTATTCAACTCACACAGATATGCTCTACTAACCACGATTCCATCCCATTTAATAGGGACTATCAACCATAGACAACCATATTATATTCAAAGGAAAGATCATAATGATCTTGTTCTATTGTTGAAAGTATCTCCACAGATTAGCTGAGTATTAAGATTCTGTTATGGTGACTAATTTATAAATATATTTTCCCCATGAGTATTCGGTTAATTGATCACAATATTTATTTATTGTATATTTTCCTGTGTTGTGAATGGTTTTTTCCATTTATTTATACAGAGTTTCCTATTATTTGAATATATTATATGTTTTCTAGTAACGAATGAATCATGGGTCTCTGAGGCAATCTCCATCCTTTTCTGAAAAATATTTATTGGAGTCTAATATTCATGTTTTTCTATATGTTTAACACACCCCCTAAAAAATAGTGGTTCTTGAATTTTGTTTTTTCCATTGAAAGGTAGTGAGAATTTTTTTTTTCACTTTTTCCAGAACTTGTGACTATGTTACTCTATATTGTCAAGAGTTTTTTTTGAAATAAACGTTTTATATTATGGTGATAAATGAAATTTTTTAGGAGGATTTTCACCCTCTTTTGGGAACCATGGACAAGACTTAGTATGTGCTGATGTTATGGATGAGGTACACCTTGGAAATGGTCTAGGATAACTCCCTTCTAGTTAAATGGTTCATGTGAGGCCTCCAGTATGGGATTCAAACTAAGGATGCACCTTGTACACACAACCAAACCCCATATATTCAAGATACCTAGATTATTCACTATTATTTAATATTTTTTTGAAGTGATGCACCCATGTTTTTGAATAGTTTATAGTTACCTTGTATTTATCTAGAGTTCTGATACTAATGGACCCCGATGTAAAAGATATCATAAATATCAAATTTTTCCTATCATAGACTCTATTAAATTATGAATAATTGAGTCATTAAGAGATATAGTGGTGTGGGAGTAGTTAGATATGTCTTTTATTCATTAACATGACCACCACTAAGAGATCCTCATTTAACATAGAGTGTTGTTAGGTTGGAAAAGGATTGTCGCATATGATGAGTGAATCTGATTTTGTAATAACTATCAAGATTTTGAGGTGGGATATTAATTATCTTCACAAACACTCTAACTCATAAACACAAACATGATCCATTCCTTCATTTTGGAATATTTATTTGAGGTTTGAAATTTTCAACATAGCTTCTTTCCATACCCCATGGAAGAGACTCTAGCTACATTGATTATTCAATGACTCACAACATTTAGTAGAGATATTTTTTCAAAATAAAGAATTTTATTTTGTATTAATGAATTGTGTTTGAAAGGAATATTATGTAATTATCCAAGGATTATATTTTACCATTCCCTAGTATTGTCATATAAGATGCAGTTTAGAAGATGGGTCGGGGTTCACCATCAATAGTGAGCATCACCCATCTAGAGACTGTTCTAGAGTTTTATTTTCTAGTTAATACACTTATGATTTTATTATTGGACTATTTTGTTACCTTTTATTGGTTATCAGTTAATAGTTTTTATCTCAGGCAGATGATGATGTATTTAAAAGCTTATGGAAGAACTTTTTTGGGTTTGATAATCCCTCTATGATTAGTGTAAAGGGATAATTAGGTTCATGTATATTGATTTTTGGTATGATTCATATAATTTTCAGATTCCTTGGGATAACTTTCTATTATCAACTTTCAATAATATCTAGGGACATATTTTAATCCTACTAATAACATTAGGAGTTATTAAAAAATTTGTTTTATTTTTGTGACTCTTAGATAAATTATGGTAATCTTAATCAATTCCACCCTCGTTGAGTTGAAATAGAGGGGGATCACCCCATGAGTTTAAAGGGTGTTCCCTGCTTACATTGAGGTTCTCATAGATGTGTTGTACCCCCAAGGTGAAAGTTCTATATGTGGGAGGTCCTTCCCATTTGGTATGATATTTATTGTTTTTGTTTAGAGGTTTTATTATGTAAATATTGATCATATGATGCGTTCTTTGACCATGATTACATATAAGTGGTGCACTAGCTAACCATATTAGAAATTTTATGATCAGTATGTGTAGAATATGTATAAGTTTCTAGCCTCTAGATGATTAAATTTTATTGAAGAGGAATAGGTGGTATTTATATCTCATATGATGATAACCCACATGTCTCAAAAAGTGTGAGAGGTTCCATATTGTATTTAAATTTATTACATATTATAGATTCCTACCAAGGTGGGAAGTATGTTATTATACTTTAGAATTATAAATCATTGTTTTCCTAAGATGCATATTGGGTATTGTAATGTTTAGTTTTGATCTATGGTCTCTAAGTGGAGAATAAAACCATGGTGGAATGATTCTAGACAAAAATTGTTATTAATTTTTTTGAAATTCTTGGTACATAATGAAAGATTCTTCCAATATAGTTGTGATTTTAGTCACCCATTCCTAGAAAGTGTTATCAAAGGGTTTAGACCTAAAAAAATCTATTATATTTGTAATATTCAACACCATCCACTTCAAATTACGGTGGAATGGGACTTTGATGAGATTTTGGTTGGTAGTTCAGAATCTTGAATTAATTTGTGTAATTTTATAAAATTTTCAATAGTTTATTTCATGAAATTTGACCACATCGTTACTAGGTCATCATTCAAAAATAGTAGTGAGCCTATTTGAAATTGGAGGTGTAGTTGGGTAGATTCATAGGTGGACTAAAATGGAATAATATTTGGAGATAGCGATGTTTTAATGATTTATGATTTGAAGTGTGGAGATATTCACCTTGTCGGGAGATTATGATAACTCACTAAGACATTAAAGATCCTCAATCTATGATATATTTTGTGGATTATATAAGAATCAACCTGAGGAATGGTTTATATGAAATTATGGATTCCATGTGGTAGCTTCAAAAAATATTCTTAAAATGTGGGGAGTGTAATTTTATTATGAGAGGTTCTTTGTTGACTAATCTCTCTATGGTTCATGTCAATGGTATTTTTTTCATTCATGATATGTGGAATTAATATGATTGAAAATTATTTATATTATGTCCATTTCCTGATTTTTCTTAGAACCTAGACCATAAAAGGTGAATTAAATACATAAGAGGGTTATATTTTCATAATATGTCTATGTCTTGAAAACTTATAGATTTAGTAGCTTTATTTTTTCCCATTTTTAGGATTAAAATATTTAATGGTTGGGAGGATATGGTGACCCAAATTTTTTGCAAAGAGAGAGTTATCTTTTTTTAGTCTGGATGTATTAGGTTTTACAAAGTGGTAATATATTAAATTTAACCGAGTGGTTAACCTCCAAAAAATATCAGATGATTTTTTCAGGACTCATAATATGGTTTTTACCCTTTAAATGAATTTTAATGGGATTCCAAGCTAGTTGAATTATAATGGATATTTAATATTTATCGATTAATAAATTTTATCCCATGATCATGAATGTTAATATATCCTAAATGGAAGATAAAATGGATATTAAAACATCTTAGTTGTATATGAGGTTGATCTTGTTCCCTAGCTATGGTATAACCTATGTGTTTTGGATTTAAGCCCCAAACTAAGTGTCACACCCCAATAATGGAATTTCTTTTTTATTATTTTCTCTACTTTGGTTCTTTTTTATGATGTTCAGGTAGAGTAACCAATTTGAATTTTTGAGTTTTTGAGGTTTTAAGTGAGTTTTGAGCATCTGGGTACTTTTTGTACTTGATTTGGATGTTAACTGACCGGTCTATTAAGGTAGAGGATTTTTTCAGTTCATTATCTTCTTTCACAGTGTGAATTGCGTTATTTCAGCATGTTTTGAGACAAACCAAGTAAATTCAAAGGAAAAATGTGTGACTTGAGGGTTAGTGTCTAGAGAAAGGTGCACGACCTATGCATGGTTATAGGAAATTTTGCTGAAAGCATGCAATGGGTTCTGCTATTTTAATAGTGTAATTTTTCATGGTTTGTGCACAGTTAGGGAAACCATGTGTCTAGTCCATGAGGGGTGCCCCTTCTCTCCTATATGGTGCACAGAGTTCATGTATGGTTTTTCAAACTACGTGGCCAAACTATGTGAGTTTCCCAAGTGATTAAAAGTGTGAAATTCCACTTTTTTCCTTCCATTGTTTTAACCCCATATTAAGATTTAATCACTTTTCTTAAACTAGTCACCTCATGGGAGCCTCTAATATTCACACTTTTGTCCTTCCTTTGTCCTTGTATGTTTCTTGATGGTCTTAATGTGAGTTTATTTGGATTCTTGGTCAATTTCATCTTTCCCTCTTTTTTATCTCTTAGTTCCTTGGTTTTTCCATGGAGGGTTCTTTCTTTGCCAAACCCTAAGATTTTGATTGGACTATGTAGTTTGGATTATTTTATGTCAGGGTGTTAAAATTGTCTGTTGTGGTGTATTAATCTATATCCTGATGTTTCGTTGCATTTACACATTGTTGACATAGGTGTTTCTATTTATTTTCATTCCAATACAGTCAATTTGATGCTTGGGTGTTTCTAATTAATTTATTAATGTGTCTTTTATTCTTATTATGTGCTTATTTAGTTTGGTATGGTGTTCTCGGGATGGAAAGTTGGTGTAAATGGTTTTAAAAGGGTTTTCATAAATGTTCCTAGGTATATATGCACACAATTTTTTTGATAAATGTCAATTTATCTTTGAAAGTGAAATTGGGTGCTTTGGGTGATGTTCCCCTTTGGTTATGTTTTTTTATTTTGTTTAGATAGTGGATAAGTTATTTTATATGGTAATTATTGACTGTTTTATTGGATTCCTATGTGTGTATTGTTGTATTTGGAGGTAAAACAAGTGGTGTTTCTTTAAAAATCATATTGGGTGCTTTTATGGATACTTGAATGGATTCATTGGATGTGGAAAGATCCATATATGAATAGGGTGTATGTATTAATGGGAAAACAAATAAAAATGGCCCTTGAGAATTATTTTTCCTCAAAACCTCATTTTTTTTAAAGATTCTCTTCCATTTCCTTCTTCAACATCTCAAATGATTTATTCGAGCTCATATTGTTTCCAAAGAAATTTGAAATTCATATGTACTGTTAGATTGATTTCAAAAACAATATTACAGTGTTTCATGTGTACCTTATAATTGTGCTCTATAAATGAGATCATGCGATTGTGTGGATGGTGTAAAATATGTTTTAAAATTTATTTGAGGGTTAAATTTTATGTAACATGGTTTTCTAAAGAAAGTGGTTATTTTGTTGCATCTGATATTCCTTGTTGTATTTCTTGAATGTGTGCTATGAATTATCCATAGTGTGAAGTAAGTTTTAAAATGTTTTTCATGTGTGTGTAGATTTTAAAGAGACTTTGACTATGTAAATTGTTATATTTCGTGTGTTCTTTTCCTGTTGTGTTTTCAAATGGGTTTCATGAATTTTACAAGAGGTCTGAAATGTGTTTTAAATTGGACTTTGTTCTTTGATAAAATTTAAACGTGGTTTCAATTGTGTTCTCTAAGGCTTGGCCCATTTGGACCTTTTCATGTTGTTGTATGTTTCGACCTTGGTTGGGAATGTGCTTTTAGAAATGATATTATATTTGTAAAGTTAAGGCCCTTTTTGAACTTTGAGATGTTTAGGGTTTTTTTGTTAAATATTCTATTATGGGGAGGCCTAGTTAGTATTTTGTTAATTTAGGGAAAGTGGTTCTAATTATGGAAAATGGTGGTTTTTTTGTGATAATTAACTACTGAATGAAGATTCATGTGAAATAAATGTATTTTCATGTGTGTTTTTTATGAATTAGATTATGTTTGGATGTCATTATACATTGGGATGGTATCTCATCTAGTGGATCATTCATATGAACGTTGTTGGTCTAGGATTTTGTTTGGAAACCACTAAATTGTGGGTTTTCTTCACCTATAGTGGCTCGTGTGTAAGGATGTTATGGGTTATCATTTCTATAACATGTTTCACTGAGTACTTTAATCATTGGATTCATGGGATTCATCTAAAGGGTAAAGTGAAGGTTTATTTTAGACCCCAATTAGAGGGGTTTGTACCCCTTCCATTTTATGAGAGGCCAGGTGGGATGTGCCACTGGAATGGCTAGTATATAGTTGGAAGTTGGTTATTGACGATGCAGTTGTTCCATATGTTGGAAGGTAAGTCTAAACTGAGTATGTCCAGGGGTTTACTCTATAGATGATTTGGAAATGGTCGTAATAATCAACATGTATGTTCTATTTTTCTTCTAATTCTTATTGGTTATTATCCCTTATAGTGTGTTCCTGATTGTTGTTTTTTCTTTTTTATCAGTAGAGTTTCCTTTTTTTGATACGATATGTAATTATAACTGGATTTTGGTTTCAAACTCAGTTTTGGAAATTATCGCATTTCTTAAAAATAAATAAAAAGGGAATTTGTGAAAAACAGTGTTTGTTTGCATAAATTGATTAAAATTTTATTTTATGTTTTTATTTTACACTATTTATTGTGGATTATTTTATGAAATGAAAATTCATGTGCATTATTGTGATAACCTACTATGTTGTTATATGCTAACACCCTTCTTGTTCTACTTGGATTCAATAGACTTGAGCTATTTTGTAGGCTGAGGTTTCTGGTTTAGTTTTCCGTTGCACCAGGTCAGTATTATGGTCGTTGGGGACCAAGAGGTTATGTGTAGATCATGATAGCAAGGTATAGTTTTATATTTTTTTTCAATTTCTTTTATTTTCAGAAACTATTTTAATTGGATTCATTTGTGGATTTTATGATGATTAATTATTATTGGTTCTATTGCATGTTAGTTTTGGTTGTTGATCATAGTTTTTTATTAGGGTAATTATTACGATTGGATTATATTGATTCCTACCACTAGTTTCTAGCCCATGTGGATTATGAATTCCCTTGTTCTTTGTATTTGGGTTTGTTCAGGTGTCAGATTGGATGGTTTCCCAGCATGGTTCAGGATAAAATGGTATCGTGGGATGCCCTTGTTAGTTTTCGTTTTTAGGTAGATCAGATATTAGGACTATTGGGAAATGATAGGTAGGTACATGAAGCACATCATAAACCCTTTCTTTTTCTTGTCCTCATGTTTCTCGGGGAATATGAGATTTGAGTATTTTGTTTTAGTTTTTAGGGAATGGATGAAAAAAGACAATTGAATCGATCCAATTCCACGTTTAGATCTCACATGGAGTAGTGACCCATCTGGAGTCTGAGTGAAGGGTTCAAGGTCCTCTTAGTTTTTTGTGATTACTTATGTAATGGCCCAATAACCATGTCTCCTAGATATGCACGAACACTATTTCGTCACTCTAGAAGTTTAGTGTGAATTTTGTGTGGGTTTGTTTTTGGTTGGTATGAGTTTTATTTAGGATTTTTTTTGTTGTGGATTGATTTTGAAGGGAGAAATGGTTTTTGTAAAAAGGATCTTTCTAAAAAGAAAATTTTTCTGGAAAATAATTATTCAAAAGGGGAAATGATTTTTTCAATGAGTTTCTTGTCAAAGTATAATATAATATCTTGGTTTTATTTGAAAATGAGTTTTGGAATTCTTAAAGTGGCCTTGGTAGAAGGTGGTTATGGAAATATTAATGGAATGGTGGTTTTGGAAAGAAGAGGATTTTTGTTTTGCTTGTGATGTGTGTATTATGAGTTTGTTGTGTGTATTTTATATTATATTTTGGTTAAGCATCAATTTTGTTTTGAATCTTGTTTTTTTGTTCCTTGGGTTGTTTATAATATGCCACCTTGAAAGGTCCCCAAGATTTCTAGTGAGTCTCGTCTGGTTACCGGTCCTACCTAGCCTCCCAGTGGGGTGGTGGGGTTGAATTATTCTTAGTTGTTATCAGTATTTCATTATGATCATGGTCCTTTACAGATATTGGAATTGATTCAGGAAGATGAGATTGTATTTAAATTGTTGGGAACTCCTGAAGCTATTAAGGCTCATGTTATTTTGGGTTTATTTGAGGGTCCATAATTGGATCATAGGAAGGTGATCGTTCCAAATCAACTAAATGATTGGATGACATGAGAGTTTTTTAAAGCCACTTTCTATGATGGTTCATACCTGAGGAGGTTAAGTGGAAAAACGTGGAATATTTTTTGGGTTTTCAACAGGACCAGATATCTATGAGGGAATATATTGATCATTTCATGGAACTAGTTTCCTTCTCTTTGGAGGTAGCCTCATAGAATCATCTAAAAGATCCTCTTTTAATTTGGGGTATTCATCCATATATTAAATATCGATTCCTTTCAGCCATTAAATTTTAGTTCGATAAATTAGTGGATGATATGTTTCTTGGTCAGTTAGTTCATGGATTCAATTAGTGGCGGTTGAGGAACCAGTCATTATCAGCACCAATAAATATTCCCCATATGGAGAAAGGTGTGTTCCAGGATAGCCTATTTATAAGGAGCCTCTATCATCAGATTTAGACACTAATTTTTTGGATCATTCACTCATATGTGTTTAGTGAGGTAAGTTTGTGCATTCAAGGTCATCTTGTCATAATCCTCTGAAGACTTATCTGTGGTGTGGCTGTTTGGGTCATTAGGGAAATTTTTTGGGTGGATTTGTTGGAATATGAAATATTATATAGAGTATGTCATCTACTAACTATACGGTGGAAGATGATTCATGAAATTAGGTATCTAGAAATAGGTGTAGGAGTGAATATTTTCACATAGTCAGGAATTATTGGGGGTGTGGGGGATATTATCCCAACTTTTGTCTCCAACGTTGAAGAAGAGACAATTGATGTTTCTTACTATCGTTCTATTTTTTTGTTGTTTTTTCTCTATTTTTTCAAGAGACTTGGAGATTTTGTTCTATTTTGATATGAGATTTTGGTCCCTTATAAATTTGGTTCATTGATTTTTGTATCTTATTTTGCGTGCTTACCCCTTTTCACATATTGTTTTCAATTCTAAGATGTACTCATTTCTAAGATATTCATTCTTGTGGAAATGATGAGTTGTGGTCCTGATCACTGTTAAGTTTGGATATCTTTCATGAGTTCTCAATTTTGGGTGGGGTGTTTGGTTCGCGTTATGATTTCTCATTTTGGTTGTCACATGGTTTCATTATTGATAATTCCCAGTTCCAGTGGTAGTTTTCTTAGCTTGTGTGGAGAATTTTCGATTAGTTTGTGTTGGGAGTTCCCATGTCGGTCGGTCTAGGGTGGTATTGTTGGGAGTTTCAATGTTTTCTATGCTAGTCAGGTTCTTGTGTTGGGGATAACCCTCCTCCTTTTTATTTTTATTTTTTATGGTTTCTATTAGAGTTTATTAGGTGTGACTTTTGGAGTGAATTCTCACCCTGAGTTTCGTAGTTCTATTGAGCTTCATTCAAGTTTTGGATTGAACTTTTTTCCTCATGTAGATGAGTGACATTATGGGGGAACAAATTGTTTGTGGTTATGAGAATTATCACACATCGATCATAGGAATTTTTTTATTCTTTTCATGGATTTGGTTATTTTGTATGGGGTTTTGGTTAATTCATGATTTAATTTTTTGATTATTGAGGTTTTGGGAGAGTTTTTATCTTGTGAATGGTTTGTTTGAATAGTTTGGATGTTAACCATGTTTCTAGTTAAGATATAGGGTTTTATCGGTTCATTTTTTTATTACATGGTTTGACTTGAATGATATGATAATTTCATGATAAAAACTATCAAAATTCATCGGAAAATCATATGGCTTTAGGGTTGGTTTCTGGGGAATCACGAACGACCTGCACATAGTTAGAGGAAACTGTGTAGCAGGTATGTTGGGTGTTATATAGTTCTGATAGTGGAATTTTTCACCATTGTAACACAGTTAGGGAAATGATGGGGCCAGCCGAGGAGGGGTTCCCCTTCTCTCCACTGGGGTGCACACAATTGGTGCACAATTTTTCAAACCATGTGGCCAAACCCTGAGAGCTTCCCATGTCACTAAAAGTGTAAAATTACTCTCTTTGCCCTCTAATGTTTTAACCCTATTTTAGGATTTACTCAACATGCCTAGCCTAGGTGCCCAATGGGAGCCTCCAGTATTCCCTCATTATCCCTTCCTTTGTCCATAAATTCTTCTTGAATGTTATAAGGTGAGTTTATTTGGATTTTGGCCAATTTCCTCTCCCCCTCTTCTTTCTCTCTTGGTTATTTGATTTTTCCTTGGTGGGTTCTTTCTTATATGAACCCTAGGATAAGGGTTGTATTACATAGTTTGATTTCTTTGATGTTAGGGTGTATGGATTGTCTCTTGGGGTGTATCCATCCTTCTAAATAATTTTTGTTGCATTCACATATCATTGAGGTAGGTGTTTCCATCCATTTACTTTATTATACATTCTATTTGAGGATTGGATGTTTCTAAATAATTTATAAATTTGTATGACATGCTTTTTAGGTGTTTCTTTGGATTAGTATACAGTTTTTATGAATGAAATTCGGTGAAAAATGGTTTTTAACGGGTTTAATTTAACATGCCTATGTATATATGCATGAAAGGTGTTTGATAAATATAAATTGATATTTAAAAATTAAAATTGAGTACTTTGTGGGTGATTTTTAACTTTGGTCATGTTTTTGTAGTGTGGTTGGATTGTGTATTGGGTGTTGTATATGGGAATTAGTGACTGTTGTGGTTTGATTCTTATGTGCGTCTTTTTTTATTTGGTGGTAAAAAAGTTTTGTTTCTTTAAATATGTTGTGGTTGCTTCAATATATACATGAAGGCTGTCATTGGATGTGGAAATATCCATATGTGAATGGGATGTAAATATGAATGATAAAAATTGAAAATGGATCATGAGAATGATTTTTCCTTAAACCCTTGTTTTTAGAAGATTATATCTCATTTCTTTCTTCCACATCCCAAATGGTTCTTTCAAGATAATTTTATTTTAAAAGTAATTTGAAATGTGAATGTAATAGAAGATGGATTTAAAAATTTATTTGACTATATTTTATGTTTTTTTTAGTATAATTGTGCTCAAGGGATTGTGTGAAATGTGTTAAATATCTTTTAAAAAGGATTTCAGGTATAAAATTGATGAAAGATTGTTTTCTAATAAAATTGGGGATTTATTGAACATGAGATTCCTTGTTTTGTTTCTCGAATGTGTGCTATGAATTTTTCATGGTGCAAAGCACATTTTAAAATTGGTTTGGTGTGTGTGTGGATTTAAAATAACTTTTCCTATAGAAATGTTTGGATTTCATGTGTTCTTTTCCTATTGTGCTTCAAAATGGGTTTTATAAATTTTAAACATGGTGTAAAATGTATTTCCAAATGTCCTTGGTTCTTTGAGTGAATTTAAACGTGTCTTCAAATCTGTTCTCTAATACTTTTCCAATTTGGGACTTTTTTTATTGATGTATGTTTCAAATTTGGTTCAGAATGTTCTTTTGGAAATGAAATTGGATTCATAAATTTAATTCCAGTTTAGAACTTTGATATGTTTTGGGATTTTTTGTTGAAATCTTATGTGATGGTATGTCCTGATTGGTATTTTTTTATTTTTTGGAAAGTGTTTTTGATTACTTAAAATGTTGTTTTCTATGTGATATTTAATTATTTGATGAAAATGATTATGAATGATATTACTTTTCATGTGTGTTTTTGATGACATGGATTATGTTTGGAAACCACTAGACCTCGGGAAGGGATTTCCTCTAGTCACTCATGCACGAGAACACTGTTGGTTCTGGCTTATGTTAGGAAACCACTTGACCTTGGGTTATATTCCCCTCTAGTGTCTCATACATGAGGAAATTGTGGGTTATTGATTTTATACAATGTTTCACTAAGTACTTTTATCATGTAATTCATGGGTGTCATCGAGAGGATTGAGTGACTGTTTCTCGTTGTCCCCATTTAGATGGGTTGGTACCCCTTGGATTTACTGAGAGAAAAAATAGAAGGTTCCACTAGATTGGGATTTATAAAGTTAAAAGTTGGTAATTAACTATGAAGATGCACCATATGTCATAATGTGAGTCCAAACTGAGTTTGTCTAGGGATTGCTGCCGGATTTTTTTAGGAAAATCCCTTGACCATCTACATGTATGTTCTTTTTTCATTTAGTTATTGTTAGTTATTATCCTATCTAGTTTGGACCTACTTTTTTGTTTACTTAATTATCAATAGATTTTTCTTTGGGTGATCTATTATGGATTTGTAACTTGATTTTGGTTTTGAATAGGGTTTTGGAAAGTATATCCATTTTTAAAAAGAAAAGCATCATTCATGGTTTTAAAAAGGGAATTTGTGGAAAGAAGTGTTTGGTTTCTTGAAATGATTAAAATCATATTTTCTATATGTATTTTAATCTAGTTTTGTGGATTTTATCATGAAATAAGATGCATAGAATCTAAGGTGATTACCTACTGAGATATTGTATAATGAAACCCTACTTATTCCACTCGGCATTGGTAGACCAGATATGTTTTGTAGGTTTAGGTTTCTGGTTCGGTTTTCCGTTAGAGCGGGATGGTCTTATGGTTGGCGGTGACTAAGAGTTCATGTGGGTATCATGCTAACATGGTTAGTTTTTAGTCTTGTATTCAGTTATTTTTATGTTCAGAAGTTGTTTCATTTGTATTGCTTATGCATTTTATGATTTTTAGTTATTTTTGGTTCTACTACGCATTCAGTTTGGTTATTGATCGGTTTTTTATTTGGTTAAAATTTTCCCATTGGATTATTTTAATTCTCGAAACTAGTTTCCATCTATTGGGGATCGGGAATGCCCTTTGTGCCTTGTCTAGGGCCAAGTTGGGTGTCAGAATTGATGGATTCCAGGAATAGTTCGTGACACTAATATTTTTAGGCTATTTAAATTAATTTAATTATTGACCAAGAAGTCATTGTATCAATTTTCATTTAATAATATGCATCTAATTTGATCCATTTTTGGAATTATTCTCTCAATATTGATTTTATAGATGATTGAGAAATGTGAAAAATATTTTGTAATTTCGACGTCAAAATGAAGAAACAGCGGCAGATTTAAGAGCTAGAAACAATTTAATTTTGATGCATCAACATAATCAACAATGAGGTGGGACTTTCTTCATGATTCTTTCCACATTCCATAGGTTATTTGATTCTCTACATCTTGATAAAATTATCTATTAATTCCCATGGAGAATATAATAAATTTTTATAATCGTAAAAATTAAGATATTTTAAATATTAACATTTTAATATATATATATATATATATTATTCTTTAATATATATATTTTTCTCATGTCACACAAAAAATGTAACTCGATAACTTCAATATTTTTATTCTGTATTAGTGGTTATTTGATGATAATTTTTTTGAATAAATATAGAAAGAAAATTAAATAAAAATAAATCTAATATTTTATATATTTTATATATAGTAAAATATCATTTAAATAGATATTATACTATGATAATTGTTAAATTTCTTGAGTTTTGAATATTTTATTAAAAAAGTTAAATAGAATTTATTTTTAGGATTCCACTAAAAAATTCTTCTTATAGTTGATGTTTTTGGATCAAGAGTTGTAATTCGATTAATAATATTAATATTATAAATATATTTATCATTATCATCTTTGTGGAATTATGTTCTTCATGTAATTGATGAAAATATTGATGATTAGTGAAATAATTGATCCATAAATTACTATATTGTTCATTCTTTCATGTTCTTAAATGAATAAGAATATAAATTATATTTTTTAGTTGTTGTGAATTCCATTGAATGCCAATAATTATTTTTCACTTCTCATTCCTGTGAAAAATTTCTCATTGGACATCAGGGTCAAAGCGATGGAAAACCACAAGAATTGAAACTATATCAATGTTCTATAGAAACTATTCGGTAAACTGGGTTGGTTAGTGGTTGTTTTAGGATCATGGGGCACACAGTAGTGTGAATGATATAGAATTTTGGTACAAATTATTGATGAATAAAGTATAAATTCATTCCAATGAAGAAGATAGATTTGGTTTGGATATATCAACTATAAAGTGTGTAGTTATCCATGTCACAAATCATGTATATCTCAGTTTTTGGTGGATAGGGTTTGCATAGATTATAAATGTTTTTACAGGGTGTGACTTTGGGCCACATGCTATGTGATTTAGGTGATGTAGTTTAATCATATACATGTTGTACACACCAATTAACCAGTTATCCTCACACATTATATTGACTAGGAAACATGACCTATATAATGAGCCAGATGCATTTATATGTTCTTTAAGTACACATAATCCTACCCGCAATGTCCAACATGTCATCATTTCCTAATTGAAATTCAAGTATAACTTAGGCATAAGACTCACCATTTAGTGGAAATTTCCAAGTGACCCCAGATGATTCAAAAACCATGAATCTATCAAAAATATTCCATGTATATCGAAACTATTTGAATCAATAAATCTAGAATACATACCTTACCGAGGAACTAGTTTTACAAGATATGTACCCAATTTATATATGCACTATTAATACACAATATATGTATTATATTGTTTCATATTGTGTTCGGATACTATTGATGCCAATATGTCAGGTCTTATATAATACTTGATGTGTATAGTTCCATTCTTAGTGTTTTATTATATCTTCTCATCAAGGTATTAGAATCATAATCATGAATACTCTTTCTTAATACAATTTCCATGTAACGTGAACTGGTGTATATTTAATAATATGGTTTAATTCTAATGTGTTTTAGGTAGATGGTGATCCTTACTTTGGAGGAGACATCACAAAACTAGTGGTGTCATGTTCATTATATATTAATGGTTCTATAAACCCCAATATATATTTATAGGAAATGGGTTTTACCCCATATGTATAATAGAGTTGATTACCTCCTCGTGTATACAAGGGAACTAGATTTCAATTTGGGGGGAATGAATCCCCTATTCAAGCACGGGGTTGTTACACCCTTGATCATGATAATGAATGGGTATCCTATACTACATATATATTTATTACTCCAAAATGTTATTGGGTGTGAGTGATCCACCTAAAGATCTTGGTGTTTCCATATGAGATAGTTTATGGTATTTTCCTTTATTAGGGTCTTCTACCCCTTTGATTTGAGTACTCCATAGTGAAGTGTGGTCCCCTTCTACAGTTTCAATGTGTTTTCATAAATTTTATGAGTTATGGATAGATATGGTGATATTTGATACATGTCATGGGTTTTGTGACATTTAAATATCACTTTTTTACATTCTACATATGAAATATATTTGGTATATTAACTTCTGGAATTTTGATACACTGGTTTAACTAAAAATTAGTATTTATATGAGAGATATTCCTTTATGGATCATAGATAAGAATTTTGGACAAATTTATTTTCTCATGTTTTTGTTTAACATATGGTATATTTATTTCTTAAGGATTTAACTATATTTTTTGCTTAGACATGGGTTTGAGTTGATGTATTGTTCTATCATTGCATTAAATTTTGTGGTGTCTAAATAAGTTTGTTTATACTAACCCATGCACAGTATTTATGACCACATGTGTTATGTCTATATAGATGTTGAATATATTGGATTTTTCTGTGCTGAATGTTGAGATGGTGGAATAAGTAGAGATAATTTGTTTTATAAAATGGTGGTTTATGGTCAAGGATAGTTATTATTGGAGTTCATTCTATGATACCATATAGTCAGGTAGTGTCCTCCAATTCTTGGATGCAGTTTCATGTAGTGAATTTTGTCTACTATATTTTTATTCTCTCTTAGGTGTTTTATTTGTGTCATTTTACTTCTAACATCCCACAGTAGATTACCACTAACTAGTTTTAGGGCTAGAGTAGCTATGGTAACTCATGCTTGCCTACGTATACACCATAGGTTTTCTACTAGAAATGAGGGTCTAAGGTGGTATAATGGAAATATTATACCCTCATATCCATGAGCAATAAAAATAAAAATAATACCAATATCATGAATTTTTAGGATAAGAAATATAGACATTACATTATATCTCAACATCTAAATATATCCCATGCGATATCAATATGACATCTATACAATTTCAGGTATTCGTCCATACAAAAGGAATCACCCACATTTGTATCACATATAAAAAATCCCAAAATGGAACCAAAATCAACTAGACAATGGAAAACTCAAAAACCTGTCAGGAGTCTATATTGGTTCCTTTTCCCATGCTCCACATTTCAACTAATAATGAAGCATCATCCATAAGGTGATTTCCCTTATCCTTCCCTACAGTGATGAAGACTTCTCCGATACTAAAGATTGAATGATCAGGTTGTGAGTTTGACTCTATAGGCCACCACCAATATTTTCAATAATAATTTCCAATATAAGTATATAGTCCAGGTTTATGTGTATAAAAAATTAAAGAAAAAACCTAAAAAATAATGTATTCTTGGTCCTTACGTTCTATGGTATCACCCAAGATTGACCATACCTACATTAGCTTGTGGTGGATGTCTTGAAACACAAAATACCATATAAATAGTCATATAGTAAAACTCATGGAGCATATACAATGCATGATTATTAAATAATACCACTTTAAAATCCAAAGTGAATTTACAAATTAGTCCCAAAATTTAAATATCACTACTAAAATCAAGCATAATTTTCGAGGCATTTATAGACATTAGAATTGCTACCAAATACAAGGAATTCATATAAGGCATTATAGAGCAATAAGATCACTTCCAAATCCCTAGGGAGCCCCATGGAATTTTAATTCAATATTCTCACTACATAATCTAAGGAGGTTTACCTTGGCATTATAAATCAATATTATCACATTCAAACCTTAGGAACATATCTGACTAATTATAAATAACTAGTAGTAATTCATTTATCAACTCATCAATTATAGTTATTTCTTGAATTTCATTACAAGCATGTCCACCAAATCAAAGAGTATGTCAAAAGTATCCCGATTAATGTATGTGTTCCTTATCTTAATTTAATGAACCCATATCCTCCCCTAAAATTATCTACTTAATATCAAAGTTCAATCATAAATTATTTGCGACCAAGGTTTGATTCTACAATCACCAATGGATTTCTAACAACCCTTTTAATCCTAAAAAATTTGTGAAAAATGTAGATAAAACATTGAATTATATTATGGGTCAAGCACATGGTATGTCATCATAACCATGAATTAAACACATTATAATAAAATGGATTGTCTTTGAGGGATAAATTTATGACCATCTAACTTATGCTCATAGATTTCTACTTTTCTGATGCTAGCCTCTGACTTCATTTCACTCTTTCGTCCAAAACCCATTTTTTTAAGATCCATGTTTTCTAAAAACGTTTTACAAAATATTTTTAACAATCTAAAAATGGTTGATTAAATAACTTTTGGTCCATGTATAACTTTTTACAAAAAAAAGGAATATTCATATTGTTTTTCAAACAAAGCCCATCTAGAATTTCCCTAAAATGTGAAGGAAATCACTTTTTAACATATACAAAATGCATGAAATTTCTAGTCATCAAGACTCCTAAAATTTTTAAATATTATTTCTAATATTTCCAAATTTATTTTCAAAGAATAATCTTTTCAAAATGTTTTGTGAACTTTTAGTTTTAAAATGTGATTTTCAAGGTAAAAAGGATATTTTCCTAAATAAAGTTTTTAATTGAATTTTTATGTTATTTCTATTAATTAATGACAAAAGGCATCATTTTACTTTATCCATTGGGAATATGTTTTAATGAAATCGTCAGTATTGTTTCTCTGGATGGTTTATGATCAATTGACTATGATGTAATTTTTTTATATTATTCTCAATATTACTCTAAAATGTTTATGATTGTGTGTCTTGATTTGGGAAATTGTTATCATTACATAAAATAGTTTTCAAATATGAATTTTTTAGGTTGATTATGTTTCACCCATTTTATATGAGTAATAAATTTTAGTTAGTATGTGATGGGTGGGGCCTTCTATGGCCCCCTGATTCATTAGTGTGTCTCATAAGATAAACTAGATTTCGTTTATGGATGAGGATTTCACTATTTTACATAATATTTCTTGGTAAATGGCTTTTATGGTATAGTAATGATGTTCAGTATTATACATTCCATCATTAAAATATTAGTTATTGATGTTCAATGTCATTATTTAATTGGTTAGAGTATTCATGGTTAAGTTCCAAGATCATGTGATTATTTATATGGAATTATTTGATTATATTTTATTCCTACAATATTATTCCCAAGTAATTGATTTATTTGACTATGTTTTAGTTACTTACCTTAACATGTTGGTTATTCTTCTTTATTAATAATAGATTCCATTATAATGATGTGTATTATTATTGATATAAATGGTTGTGATAGAGTAAATAATGATTCACTTAAATAAAAAACTTTTTGGTACTTTATGTTTTCATTTATAAAATAATATTCAGGTATATATCTAGTTACCAAGCCTACAAAAATATTTGGCCCTTCAAGATTAAATTACTTGTATCTTATACAAATGTAATAAAGCCACCACCAACTCTTGGAAACTGAGGTCAAGTTAATTAAAATTATCATCAAAGCCATGATACATGGAATACATTATGCATTGCACTAGAAACTTTTGGAAGATCTATCTGGTAGGCCAGTTGAATGATCGTATATACTAACTTGAATGGCCCCACATACCTGGGTACTAAAATTCCTTAGCTCAAAACAAAATGGTGTCCCATCCTTGGTGACACCCTCAATAATACCCAGTCGTCTTTCTCAAGCACAATAAATCCATGTCACTAATCAACAAACCACATATCCCAACATTGAATGTCCTCTATCTACTTTGGGATCAGTTGAATATGCTCTGAGTCCTCTGTAACATCTTGAGTTTTTGGAGTAGATCAAATTCCTCTCCCTTTCTTAATTTTTGGAGTTTTTTGGGTCGAGAAATTATTTTCTCATTTATTGTAAGTTAATTATGAGTGTAATTTTAACCCAATGCCTTTTTTGGATGGGTTTAGATGCCTGGAAAGTGTCTTAGTGTTTTGGCTAGGTTTTGGGTGCATCAGATGTCAAAAACCTAGGTTTCTGGGGTTTATAGACTAGGTTTCATGGTTTGGACAAATTGTGATTCCTCTAAATTTACTAATAAGTGTTTAAAAACCATGTTATAGGGGTTGTACAACCGTGAAAGAACCTATTAATTTTTTAGAATAAGGATATACATAGCTTGTGAATGGTTTGGGAAAACTACATGCATGTCGCATGCTTAGTGTCACTTATCCAGTGGTTTTCCAAAGGATCATCACATTTTGAATGCATTTTGAGAGTGAAACATGTGAGGTTTAACTCTTAAGATGAATAATCCACAATGTTGGCACACAGTTATCCAAACTATGCAGCCAAACCATGCAGGTCATTAAAATGGAAAAAATAACCAAACTGCCTCAGCCCTTATTTATGTTTTCTCATTAATTTTCCCTCTAATATGAATTTTCATCCTCCTATAGAAGATAAGGAGGTTCCTCCTTTCCATCCTTAGACTTTCATATATATCTCTCATCGATACCCTATTTTCTAGTCCATCCATGGCATTGGATGTGTATCAGTAAGATCCTAGGTGCTCAGGCTCCTCTTTTACTCTTCTCTATCCATATGGTGCGCTAAATCTATGAGTGATGATTTGTCCTATTTTTATGTTTTTCATATAAAATTATGATTCCATCCATATTGAATTGTGTTTGAGACTATGATCTGATGTGGGAGAATCTACCAAAAACAGGTAGTTGGTTCTTACCTTTCTCCGAGATTTAGCAGTAGTTTTAGGGGAGTGGATTTGTGCATGCTATTGGGTAGTCTAAGAGAGACCCTAAAATTTTAATGTTTATATTTTAATTAATTAATTGAATCTATGAAATGCATTTTCTCATTATCCATAGATAATACAAGTTATTTAATCCCAATTTGAGGCTTCAGACCTTGGGTAGATTAGGTTGAGGTGTTAGTTTATTTAAATTAAATTTTTTATAATCAATGTGATACTTTTGATGAGTTCTATGGGAACTATATAGGCTTTTCCTAAGTATTGAGAATGGATTTCCCATCTTGTTTATGGAAATACATTAAAAAGAATGGTCTTGTCCCAAGTTATTTTGGTGATATTGATAACATGTTTCGCGACATGGTCATCGGTTTGAGGTAGAAATGCCATTAGGTTTTGGTAATGTGCTAAGTGATTTTAGATGGTGATGAACATAGGATTTAGAAAATAATGAATATGGGAATAAGATACTATAATGGTGTGTCTTAGGGACTTATTTTATGATTTTCACTCTCTTATGTGGGTCAACACTCTATTTGGAGTCATCTCAACACAGAAGGAATCAGATGAGGAGGTGGTGTTGACCACTCATGTGGTTAAAGGCCTCTATTAGATGTACCCATGGTTGATTCTTGGAAGTAATTTCTATATAAATTCATGGGGGTGGTGAATATCCATTATTTGATAGAATTGAGACTATTGGTTGGAGGTTGAGGCTTACCATACTTGAGGTTGATGGTCCAAGACTTATTTAGGAGGATACAAATCAACATTCCTCGAGACATCGGGACTCAAGTCGATGGGAGCTTCTAGGAAGGGTTCTAAGGGACAATTTATTTATTATTGGGGCATGCCTTTGAGATTTCAAATACTATTTGGACATGAGTCATTGGTTGGAAAGAGGTTTTAGGTGATTTTGTAAGAGGTGGAACCTGGGGGTTCACCTGGACTATTTTACATTAGGGGATGCCTTTGGATTAGGATAAGGATCCTTTTCACTCCAATATACTAATTTTATATGAAGTAGGTGATTGATTCATTTTTTTGTTTATCACAAGGAAATAAAATTATATTATATTCATTTCTATTAATATTTTATATACATGTGTTGTTTTTTTATATTTTAGTACACCTTCTTAATCACAAATGTAATGTAGAAAGACATTGTTGGTGGCTTACTGCGATTATTTCTCACACCTTATGTTGTCCCATTGGGACACATGTATACTTTATGGATTTGTGATAAATTAATGGTTAGGGCTCAGGAAATGGATCTTAGTTCTTGAGGTAGCATGGAAAGGAAGGAAAGGAACTATGGGTTCTTTCTAGTGTTGGAGTTTTATTTTTTGTTTCTTTTTATATCTTCATGTTTATATGTACATACTTATGGTCATCCATGGGCGACCTTTCTGCTTATTTTCTTGTATGAATTATTATGAATGATTGTTCTATTTTAGTAGCTACAATTTGTATCTTATGATGTTTTATTCTTTAAATGGTATTGAGCTTGTTTATTATTAATACTTCTATTGTCTATTGTGCTTCCTCTATGGGTGGATTACTGTTCCAGTTTCAATCATTATTTCTTTTATGCTTTATAACATATATAGTTGAACGATTATTATATCATCACCAGATGGTATAATATTCCCATGATCGCCCTTCTACAACCTCATTACTAGTCGGAAGCTGTTGGCATATGGGTAGGCACACTTAAGACCAGTAGCACTCATCCCGAACAATTGTTCTAGTGGCTGACTAGATCAAGGCACTAAAAATGCTATCAGTGTAGTTCTTTATTGGGAATTAGTACACCATTTTGATGGATACTAGTGATATGAAATGATTTTATTTTATATTGGTTTTACTATTTGTGTTATGGTAGACTATATATTAGGATGTTGTCAGACTTGGGTATAGAACTCATGTTTGGGACCCTGTTTCCCCATGCGTGATTTACGAACCAAGTTGACAAGGGTGAGAATTGTTTTTCGTCTTTTCTTGTTTTTCAGTAGATATGGTTTCCACCTAGATTAGTAAAATTGAATGTGACTTTTACCTGTTATGGCATGCGACTCTTTTCTCAGTAAGGGAAGAGAGGTTTATCTTATGATTTCTATTCTGGCACATAGGATATTTTGTATATATATATCACTGTGTGTCAGTGATAGAACATTATGTGATGTTATACCTATATGTAAGGGTCTAGATCATATAGGAAAAGGCAGGGATGATGATATGGGTGACGTTTATCACCGGGATGGGTGAAAAGGTCATCAGATTGAGGTGATGTATTTCGTCATGATGTGCATGGCCCAAGGAATATTTTATTGAGCTACTTAAAATGTCAACAAAGAAATATAAGTTGTTTCTTCCTACCTAACCACTCTTAGGTGGAAATTTACTAAGATACATTAGATTCAAACATGACACCAAACTCTAATATGTGAATTTGAGGGGCTATGAGGATGGTCTTCTACGTGATACATGAATCAGATATGGGTGGTTAAGGGGCCTTGAGGATAGATGCCATGTGACGTGGTTGAAATGGGGGAGAGTAAGGGTAGTGACATTGTGATGCCTATTATTACATTCCCTATATGTGTTTTATATATATATATATATATATGGATTTATGAAAAATGTATTGGTATTTAGTGGGATTCCACCTAGAAAAACACCAATGGAGCATCAGGTGGGTGATGTTATAGTTCCATAAGAGCAAGCACAAGATGAGACCCCTTAGAGATAGGATAAGGCCTAGAGGGTCTAGAAGAGCATGATCCATAGGTACATAAAAAATGAATGGGCTCAAATACATGTGGGGAAGCTACCATATTTTATAGATTTCGTCCATGGTTTGACGAGCATCTCAGTGCGAGCTTGGTATGTGTCATCCAGCGGACTGATTGGGGATCATAGGGAGTAGAGCCTTCCATGTCCGATCTTACTAAGGAGTTCCAGACATAGGACCCACCAATTTTTTAGGGTGATGGTGTGCCACATGTGGATTGAAATAGATCGAGTCGATGTAGATGATCATTGGGAATCATGAGACACACTAGGCTAGAGGGTGAAGCTAAATACATACATGCTTAGAGGACCGGCTCTGTGCAGGTGGGACATTCAGGTCCTGGATGAAAAACATGAGGGACTGGCCTAGAATTACAATGTGTCTAGTTTATTTAAGTGATTATTTCTAGATATTCTAAGAGAATAGACATCTCATGAGTTCTTGAGATAACATCATAGAGACATGCTTGTCATGTACTACGTAGAAACATTCACTAATTTGTATCTATTGGTATCTGATGTGGTGGGTAATGAAACCTTGAGGGTTTTTCATTTTGAGGATGGTTTATATAACTCTATTCAAGTGAAGATTAACATCTTCATGATAGAATCATTATCAAAGGTGGTAAATTGGGTGATCATAGTCAAGGGAAATCTGACATATTGGTCTTATTAGAGTAGGATGATGGATTCATGTGGTGTTGGTAGTGATGCTTCAGATAGTAGGAAGGGAAGACAAAATGATTCGCAGTAGGGTTTTTGGGATAGAGGCTTAATCAGACCCCCTTGGCGTGGGTATTTGATGGGTGTCCTTATAGTGTGGGTAGCAGTTTCATGTGAGAATGTAGTACGATTGGGTGTCGAAGGAGTGTTGATCTGGTGGTTTGGACGAGCATCTCGAGTTTTTCTAAAGGAAGCCTTTTAGGACATCCAGTAGTCAGGGACCAAGGAAGACTCAGGGTTCTGAGATTGAAACGGGTGTAGTACCAAGAGATGGTACCTGAGAATCGGCTACATGTGGACATCGTAGTTGAGACAGTGGGACCCCATAGCGACTCAGGGGTTGGTGGATGGGGCAGTACCATACAGAGGTCAGGCCTTAGGTATTCCACCTTCAGTCCATGTGCACAGAGTGGAGTTTCTAGTTGCACAATATGTGTAGGTGCAAGTTATGGTTAGAGTTACACCATGGATGAAACCATGTTTATTTTTGTCTTATTTTGGAATATCCCCTGTGAAGGAATGTCAGTTTTAGGTGCACGAGGTGCACATGATACAACTATCGACTAACCAGATGTTATTTAGTAGGTTGGAATTAGCTCAAATGAGTTATATATATATATATATATCTGGTGTATGTAACAAGTATATTCTATGTGTAAATCAATGGATACATTGCTTTGAGGTGTGTTTTCATTCAGGAATCATTGAGAAGCGAGACTTGTTTGAGGTGCGAGGTACCAAGACTGATTTTGACCATCTGATGAGATGTTGTAACTTATACATGTCATGTGTGGTATAGATAATAGGTGGGAATCTCATGAGATGTCGGACATTATGGGTCTCAGGTATGGTACAAGAACAGCTCATGAGGTGGAGGAGTGATGATGCATCACAATAAGTCTTTTTGAGTCTAGTTATGGATGAAGGACCATTAGTTTTCTTTTATTTTTGGGTTGGTAAGAGACTGTTGTAGATAACTCATAAGTTGGGGAGCCCTTTGAGGTAGTAAACCTATGATTTTGAGATTGGTGGCCCTGAGGTGTTTTGAGATAGATCAACATGTTTAGTTCCATCTCAACTTTGTAATATATAGATCAGGGATGAGCTATGTTAAAGTGGAATACAGTAATGTCCTAAGTTTTTGGAGTGGTTTGAATTCCTCTCTCGTTTTAAATTTTTTAATTTTGGTGTGTTGACCAATTATTCTCTCATTTATCAGAACATAATTCTGAGAGTTCCTTTAACTCAATGTCTTTTTCTTGTATGGGTTTAGATGCTTCGAATGTATCTTAGTATTTTGGTTCATTTTTTGATGCTCCGAAGGCTGAGAACCCAAGTTTTTGAGGTGCACATACTGGTGTGAATTGTTTGGAAAACCTTTGTGGCATCTAAGGAGAAATTGTGAAACCACCAAATGCGTTAATCATGGTTGAGAAAATCATGTGGGTCGGTAAAAACAACCACAAAAAATCTTTGTAGTTTTTTGAAGAAGGATCTACCAGGATTACACATGGTTTGGGAAAAATGTGTGCATGCTGCATGCAAAGTTCCATTTTACCAGTGGTTGCGCAAGGGATCAACATGGTTTTTCTAAGTCATACGAGTTAACCATGTGAGGAAAAGATCTTAAGAAACATGGGACGTATGATTGGTGCCTGATTAGGCAAATTGTCTGGAAAAACCATGTGGGACATTAAAATGGGATAAATAATCAAAATTCTCTTTCCTCTATTTATGTTTTCTATTTCATTTTCCTCTTATATGTGTGGGATTCCTCCTAAAATGGATAAGGATATTCCTTTTCTCCCTTATTCGGATTTGATCTAGATATCTCGTCTGCAATCTATTTATTAATTTTTCTGTGGTGTTGGATGTGGATTAGTATGATCATAAGTCCAATTTATCATATTTACCTTTCATCTCGACATATAGTACACTAAATATGTGGGAGCTGATTTACCCTTTTTTCAAGGACTTTATCTAGAACACTGATTTCATCCAAATTAGATTGATTTAGAGTCTAATATAATATCTAAGAGCATCTATAAACATGTAGTAGGTGGTTCTTACCATTCTCTAAGATTTATTGGTTGTTTTGGGGGTGTGGTTTTGAGCGTGCCATTGGGTAGTTTGAGCGAGACCGTAATAATTTTATGGTTTTCTTTTAATTTTTTATTTGAACCCATGATATGCCTATGGGAATTCTCAATCAAAACTACAAGTGGTTTAATCCCAGTGCTTTAGTAGATTAATATGGGTTGTTTTTTTAATTAAATTAAATCTTTATATCAAATGTGATTCATGTGATGAGTGCCATGGGAACTTGATAGGATTTTCCAAATGATTGAGATGGTATTGGCCATTTGGATTGAGGACATATGATCATCAGGATACGCTTGGTATGAAGTATTTGGGTGATATTGATCATAGATTGGGAGACTTGGTCGTCAGTTTGAGGTGGTGAGGTCGTCAGGTTATGGGCATGTCCTGAGTGATTTAGGATGGTGATGGCCAAAAGATTGAGTGCCACGGTCACATGGGGATGCTTTGGATACCCTAACCTTTCGAAAATTTTATGAAATTATTTTATTCATAATTAACCAACCATTAAAATCTAAGGATCATAAATTTTATTTACTTTGGATGACTAGGTATATAATTATAAAACATAAAACCAAAATAAAAATATCTTTTATTTAATCTTCATAACGAGCTCCAAACATCAATTGATATATTACATACGAATAAGACAACCTAGGGAATGCCTAGACAAGGGTATGATCTAAAAATTCCAGTAAGGGAATAAACTTATATATAAAGAATAACATGTGGATTACAAGCAATAGCCTGATAACATAAAAATACATGAATAAACATAAGGAAGAATTAAATATATTACATGGGATCATGTAATCAGGGAATCATAGGAAAGTGTAAACAACATACAACCTAAAATAATCATGTGTCAAGGATAAATTTCAAGACCATTTCAAATAGAAGATCATGATTCAAGGCTAACTAGAAAGACCATTTCACATGGCAGACAAAGTCCCATAAATGATTCAGGTTCACTCCCTATTCTAACATGATTTTTCATGAGACTAAACATTACCCATTGCATTAGAGAACTATTTTGGTTCACCCATCATAAAATTTTCATGAATATGTGTTCGGCATGAAGAATCAAACATAAGGAACAAACATAAGGGCCACTCATGGAATGAAATGGGTATCATAGTTATGTCATAAGGTATAACAAATGGGTGTATGATAATGGTGTCCATGAAATGATGGATTTAAAAAATAAATGGAAATTAATTTGGGAAAATAGGAATTAAAATGATAATTGAAGTCAAAATTATGTTAAAAAATGTAAAAATTGTGTTTAAGAAACTTTAGAAATGAGCCAACTTAGTACGGTTTATGGGAAAGTTTTAATAACCCCTTAAAATGGAAAATTAATAATTTTATGTATAAAATAAGAAAGGAAACAATGTAATTTTTTTAGGATAAAATTATATATTTTAGAAAAATAATCATTTCTTAAAATATATTATGGATTTCACTTGAAAATGGGTAAATATCGGGAAGCTCCCATTAATCGGGGTTTCTTAAAGGGAGGAATTGAGAAGGGAACCATATAAAAACATATATTTATCCATAAAAGAAAGAAAAAATGAGATAGGAACATATTATTGGAATATAAAAAAGATAGTTTAGGATGATTACATAAGAATAATTAATAATAAATTTTGGGTAAAGAGAGAGAATGTGTCACCCGAAGGAAAAATTGAGGTTCAGAAAAAATCCCTTACCTTATGTTTGAAAATGTTCTGGATATGATCTTAATATAAAAAATAATCCAATTAGATGAATTAATTAATTAATTAAGAATTAATTATATATTGATTTTAGTTATTGTAATTTTATTAAGATAATTTATTTCATTCTTGATGAGTTATAAGATACAATTTCATCATTCTAGGAGAGAACATTTCTTTAGTTTTCATGATCGGTTTACTTGTATACATGTATAAAAAAATCATTTAATATGACACTAGTTGTCCATAATTGAAATTATATGTAATTAATAAAATTAGTTAATGATAAATGGACTTATATTTTATTTTTTCATATGTGAGTATGATTCATTAGATATAACTTTAATGAATCATCACAAACTAGTTTTGTTTTATTAGTTAATATTATGTATATATACTCATTTTAGAACATTAAATAAGATGTAATAAAAATATTATAATCATTTTTTACCATAAAAATGGTTTTATGACATTTCATGAAGGTTCTAATGTGAATTGAAAACTTTTCTGCCTTGAATGTGATAAATCAACACATCAAGGGTGATGTTTTCTTTTTTAGAAAAAAGGAGAGGGGATAATAATGGAGGATTGGTTGTTCCATTAAAAAAATTGTAGTATATAAAAAATAATTTAGTTATCATATCACTTGGATAAGTGGTGGTAAGGATTATAAAAGAAAATAAAATGAAAATAGAATAAATTAAAACGAAAGAGTATTTTACCAGTTGAATTCCTTCTCCTTGAGATCCTCCTTGAGGCACTTGAATTTGATCTTTTATTGAGACCAATGACTCCTGGATGTGTGTAAGAGGCATGGGAAGAGTATTGGGCCGATTTTGGAAAATATTCATGTATTTCTAGTATTGATGAGATTTGGTGGTGAGGGGTTGTATTTTTAGTGGAGGAGAGGGTTTTTTTGATTAGTTTATTCAATTATGTATTATTTTGGATTATGACTATGAATAGTGTTGATAATTATGACTAAATATAGTAACTAGTTCATGTGAGTTTGGACCAATGGTGCTTACTCATCAATATATCAACCATGACTCAATAATTTAGGTGTTTAGATTATTTCGTAAAATACTGTAACTCACTATTCACCAAAAAATCAATTAGTTTAGAAAAATCTCAAAAAATCACCCTAGAAATTTTTCGACATGTATAATTCATGAATGTAATTCATTTAATGAAAATAATTTTCTAAATATTGTAAATTTAATTTTTACTTAAATTCATTATTTATTCAAAAATTAACAATTTTAAAATTACAATTGATTTTATAACACACTTAAAAATTAATTAAGGTCTCATATAAATATATTATAATCATATGATAATAAAAATATTAATTTATGAACCTTTTTAGAAAAATAAAATTTCTTTTATATCATTATATTAATTATAAAATTTTAAATAAATATTTATGATTTACAAAAATATCAAGACATAATTTTTCATTTTCAAAACATTTATTTACTTATTCAAGTATATAAATATGTAATATTTTCATTTATAAGATGCCAAAATTGTATTTTTAATTTTATAGGTGAGTTTACTATTCTATTAGTTAGGTAACTATTCATAATGGTCACATTACTAATCCAAAGGTCATGTTACTATTTCATTATTTTAGGTTCCTTAATTTCTATAAATATTTCTTATTTATTTAATTATTCATTTATAAATTTCTCATTGTGTTTGATAAGTTATTTTATGTGATTTATATTATATGAAGTAAAAATAAGAAGGTAAATTTTATTGATATAATTATTCTTCATAACATTTTTCCCCCTTATGAAATTTCTCCCCAAAATTTCTTATTACAAACTAAATGTAAAACAAGTGAGGTTACTTCCCCTTCATCACTTCCTCTAGTTCCCATGTTTCCTCTTCATACTTGTGTTTCTTCCATATTAATTTGACATGGTTAGTACACCTGTTGCGTATAACTTAATCTCAACGGTCCAAAATTTTTGCCATATTTTCCTCATAAGAGATATCATTTTCGAACTATACCATCACTAAATTTAGTAAATGTGAGGTATCTGGTATGTACATCCTCAATAGGTATAGAAAGAATAAATTGTATACTTGAGACATAGTTGGTGGAAGTGCTAGTCAATGGGTCAGAGCTATCACACGATCAAGAATCTTAAAGGGGCCGACGTACCTCGGACTTAGCATTCTTTTCTTACCAAATCTCATGATCCTATTCCATGGAGTTATGTGGATGAATACCATGTCTCTAACCATAAACTCTATGTCTCATCTATTATTTTATGCATAACTCCTCTTCCAAATTTGGGCTTCCATAATGTGTTGCTGATGGGTTTTCACCTTTTCCAACATTTCTTCAACCATTTCAGGTCCTAGCTACTTATGTTCACCAACTACATCCAAACATTCCCTTGTTCTACATTATTTCTCATAAAGGTATTCATATATACACATTTGGTTTCCCAAGTCAAAACTGTTGTTGTAAGATAACTCGTCCAAAGGTAGATGTTGGTCCCATCCTCCATTGATTTCCATACAATAAGATCTTAACAGGTCATTCAGTGTCCAAATTTCCCATTCAGATTTGAAATTAGTTTAAGGATGATAATCTATACTATAGTTCAACTAATTGTTTAGAGAATGTTGGAGAATTTTCAAAAACATGGAAAAAAATCTTAGACCTCGATCAGATTCAATCAATAGTTTTACTCCATGAAGTCTCACCACTTCTTTGATGTATATCCAAGTAGTTTGGTTGAGTGAGAGTTATAAGTAGATGACTCTCATGCCAGTTTCAGGGGATACTACTCTTTTTATCTGTATTAGAGATAAGTAGAATGAGGATTAAATGTTTTTTAACTTTAGGGAAGTGCTTGATGGTGGGGAGTCACCTTTCGATTAGAGCATAGATGAGGATGAGATCATCTATATCAATAATCAGGTTATTCTTCCGATGAGTATGCAGGTGTAGATCTTGCTTGAGTTTCATGACATAGAGTGGATGGTACATCTAGGTGTGAATAAAATGTACCATGACCTACAATTATGGTTTTCGTGTCTAGGAATGAAATGGGAGATAGTAGGGTTCGTGATACAATGCTACACCTATTAATAGGTGAAGGGAAAGCATCAATAACCTGGTGGTTTTCTATATGTTTTTCCTATCCCAGAATGGAAGTGGGACAATGTGACTATAGACTTTGTGGTGGGTCTCCCGAGGATTCCTCTGAAGAATGAATCTTTTTGGGTGATTGTGGACCAACTTTAGAAGGTAGCACATTTCTTAAATATATAAGAGACTTTATCCATTAGGAAACTAGGATATTTATACATTCAAAAAAAGTATGTCTGCATGGGGTACCATGGACTGTTGTTTTAGACTGTGACTCACCTTTTACTTCATTCTTCTAGAAGTGATTTCATAATTCACTTGGTACACGGGTTTTACTAAGTACATAATTCCACTCACAAATAGATGGGATGTTGGAGTGTACTATTCTTATGTTTGAGGATATGCTATGAGTATGTGTCCCTGAATTTGGTGGGTCTTGGTAGAAGAGCCCAGTTTTGATGGAGTTTTCTTATAAGAATAGTTATTAGAAGACTATATATATGGTACTGTATGTGGATCTTTATGGTAGGTCATACTGATCACCTTTATGCTGGATAGAAGCAGGTGAGTTTGAGCTATAAGGATTGAGTCCCATGCATAAGACATTATAGTAGGTTCAGCTAATTTTTAAGTGTATGGATATGACTCATAGTATAATGAATTTCCATGTCGATATAAAATTGATGACCCTATATTTTATCGGGGATGATCATATATTCCTCCAGGTGTTTCCATGATTGGGTCACTACATGCTATTGAGATAATGAAAGTCAGAACCCTGGATTTTTAGACTGTTTGAGGTTCCTATATAGAATTGGTCTAGTGTCATACTGATTACCTCTTCTAAAGAGATATACGACTATAAACAATGTTTTTTATGTGACACGACTACAGAGGTATCACCCCAACCCTTCTCAAGTGATCAATGTGGATGAGGTTGATCTTAGGATAGGTGTGTCCTTTGAAGAGCATCTGATATGTGTCTTGGATCACAATGATAATGTGTTATAGGGATATAATGTGTCGATAGTTCATTTATTTTTAAACATGTTTGTGTTTAAGAGGAAACATGGAAGATATAAGAATATTTTAGGGCTCTGTGGCCCGATCTTTTTGACTCTAAATCTTAGAGATGATTTGGAGTATAGCTCTAGGATGAGCTGTTATAATGTGAGGATATTGTAAATCCCCTACCTTTTGGATATGTCTCAAGAGAGTTTATACATACCTTTTTCCCTTGATTTTACTAATTTTAATTTGGGTTTTAACATGGTGTTTTCTTGGGTGATAATTTGAGATAAATGGAAGAAATCAGTTATTGAACGGTTGGAACATGCTTTTCTTGAACCCTGTTCACCATCCAAAAAAACTGTGTGAACCCAAAAAGAGGGTATTATCACTATTGAAATAGGGTTTTTCAAACTGTGCACCCTTTTTGGGAAGCTATTTTACTCTCCCACCCAAAAGAGTCACACAGTTATGGTGCAATTTTGGAAAATTGTGCACCCCTAGCCAGCAAACCGTGCATAGGTTATTAATTATCCTCAAAATTAGATTTTTTAATTACCAAAACCACCATATTGATCCAAAATAGACCCCTACTCAACCAATAATGTTATTTCATGATTTTGGGGGCTCCTTGAAAGATTTGAATCCCTTATGACCTTTTTTCTTTATGATTTAATTTCTGGATTAAAGATCTACAGCCCTCCTGGTAAGAGTGTATTATCCCCTTTAGTTTCATTCTTCGATCTCATATCTCCTTCATCTTTTATGGGGAATTTATCCTCTCTCTTATTTGATCTAGATATATTATTGTTTTATTTTTATCTATAATTGAGGGATCTTGAATGTTTGATCTTTAATTTGAGTTTAATATCCAAATCTCGTTCTACGTCGTTGTTCTACTCAAATTGGTGTTTTTCATTGGCAAGAATTTTTTTCAATATTGAAGTAGGTGTTCTATAATTCATTCCCAAATTATTGATTTCAATTATGTGTATGTACCAGTAAAAATTTTGTTTAATTATTATAAATTTTGTTTCATATATTGAAATAATTGATTTGGCGAATTAATTAATTGATGGAATTCTGAAATTGTGAATATTGGGATTTTTAAATGAATAATTAATTTCTGAATTAATTATTGGATATTGAGATTTTGAATTGAATAATTAATTATTTAATTAAATATGGGATATTGGGATTAGGACTTCAATAATTAATTTATGAATTAATTATAGGATATTGGGATTGTGAATTTAATAATTAATTTTTCAACTAATTATGGGGTATAGGGATTGTGAATTGAATAGTTAATTGCTGAATTAATTATTGAATATTGGGATTGTTAATTGGAATAATTAATTGTTTAATTAATTAATTGGATTTATGGGATTAATTAATTGATTATTTAATTAAAGGGATTTATGTTCTTAATAAGTTGGGGAATTAATTAAGGGAATTTATGTGATAAACTAATTATTGAATTAATAATGAGATATTTGTGATTAATTAATTAGTGAATTAATTAAAATAAATATTTGAATATTAATTTGTTTAATTTTCTTAATTAATGGGCGAATTAATTAATGTTGTATTGTGATATTAAAATAATGATATTATAAATGGAATTCATATGTAATATTGAAATTATGAATGGTAACAATGGAATTCATATGTGATATTGAAATGATAAATGGTAACAATGGAATTAAAATCGGATATTTAAATGATGAATGGTAACAATGGAATTCATATATGAAATTGAAATGATGAATGGTAACAATGGAATTCATATGTGACTTTAAATGATGAATGGTAATAATGGAATTCAAATGTGACTTGAAATAATTTATGGTAATAGTGGAATTAATATGTGAATCGAGATTTCAGGTGTCCTATGGAACTAGGGGTTATAAGATTAAATAAAGAGTGATTGAGTAAATGTAAACTGTTTACATTAATTATTTTATTTATTATTTATACAACATTCACTGTTATTGATTGGATATTGTATTAGAAATTGTTTTGGGTAGCTTACTAAGTCATACTCACGCACTACATGTGATACCTAATTGGTCCCTAAATATACATCAAGTTTGAATGATAGGATAAGGTAAAAGGATCTCTATAAGATGGGTGATATTTGATGGATTGTGGATAATGGAACAAGACTTGGTGTTGGGACCCAATAGATATTTATAAGTGTCTTTATTTATTTGGGTTTTTCATATAGACACCTGAAACATATTGGTATGAAGTATCTACTATTTAGTTTTGATATTGTATTTTTTAGATTTATCTATCATGTGTTAATGGTTCTTCTGGTTATTTGTTATATGATTTTTATTGTTTCTTACTTAATTTCTAATCTAATTAAGAGGGTATAGTCTCCTCATGATTGATATTAGACCCTTTCTTCTATTCAGAAGCATCTAGAATATGGGGAGGCGTGCTTGAAGTCATGTGACTGACATTCTTAGGGCCCCAATGTTAGGAAACCATGTTTAAAAATTATAATCATTAAGTAATTATGCTAGAATGAGGGTAAAGTATTGAGTCTTAGATGGAAAAGGTCTTATATGATGAATGGTTATGTTTTTAGGGTTTTGGATTTAGTTAATCCACTACATTAACTTTTTTTAATTATATTTTAATAAAATTGATTAATATATTGATGACAGTTTTATGGAATTGGTTGGAGGTGGTGTTTGGGGTGTGTCAAAATTGATTTGCACCCCATTTTTGAAGGTATTAGTGTTGTGACATCACCTAATGAATTATATCTCACTGATTCTAAAGAGGATTAATTTAAGAATTAATTTTTTAACTAATTACTATTGTTTATAATTAATTATTATCGATGTGTGAGAGAGATTTAAACTCATGGAGGTGATCTATGGTTGTTATGGTCTTTAAAAAGCATGGGTGATGGTGTTCAGACATTTTTTTAAGGGATAAATCCATTACTGAGGTAGGTGATACCTAATATTATCTTTTATATGGTGGTGAATATATTTTATAGAATGTCACCAAGTGTAAATAGTTTGTGGTTAACCCAAGTAGGAACTACTAGTGATTCTCATATTGTGAGGAAATAATACAGAGTTGATTAGACTGTAAGAAATCCCTTAAGTAAAATTAATATATAATTTTTCTATTGATGTTTATTTGGAAGTTGTGGAAGTCTTAGTTAGAGAGATATGGAATCATTAGGGGTGTACATACCTTAACATAGGACTCATGTTACCTATGGGTTTCATGAGATGTTTATTGTTTCTCATCAATAGAGATGGACAGAGGGTAATCTACTTATTATTATGGGGTTGGACGTATGAGATACGGATTATAAAGTGTATATGAGAATGACCTGGTTAGGGACCTAATGGGGTTCCCTTATCCCTTGAGTGGTGGGATATTCTACATAGATTATTAAAGGTACCTAATACTATTCATGTTGATAATATGTCCATCAATTCTCACAATGCATTAGGATTGGTGGGATACTTAAGGAATAGAGTCATAATGGGGTTTTGGAGCCCCAAGATATTGTTTTGGGCCTTATAATGAAATCATGAGTGTTCTATGATGATGGAAACTCAAGTGTTGGTTAGGATAATTAGTAAGCTATAAATTTTGATATGTCTTTGATATGAAGAGTATTAGTATGGAATTTTCCATAAGATATTGGTAGTTCTATAAAATATTTATCTATTCCATCGATGATCTAGATTAATTCATGTGTTTTTTGGGCATGGTACATATTGTTTGTAGAAATCCTATAGATAAATTAGGTTAGTGGGACTGATTCCAATGGTGATAAGTCATTCACCATAGTAATTAAATGAGTTGATATTCTTGTGTTACAATGATTACTCATTCTCTTTAACTTTCATTCTTGTTGTGATTGATCATTTACCTTGTGTTTGTTATTAGTGCGGTTTTTTGAAAATATTTTCCTTTGTCAAGGACCAAACCATAAATTATTATATAAGGTAAAAGGGGGTTACAAAAGTCTAAAAGACCTTAAGCAACCTTATTCGTTTCATTAAATGTGTGAGTGGTGATGTAGATGATATCCCGAAATGATTGAAGACAATTTAACCAATGGGTTATAAGTTGCCACACTAGATGATCCACACCATTCCAAATTTATTGAATAATAGTAGAAGAATCACTTTAAATAATGATGTTGGTCCAACCATGAGACATTTAAAAAGATATGGAATGGATCACACTCATCATTTTGGCTTCCAAAGATGAGGCAACTCCATAGCTGCCAAAGAAGCATCTGAGACACTCCCTAAGGTGGTTTGGGAAGATTGTGCCATAGCCTGAGGGACCTGTGTTTCCTTTAAAAGCACCATCAACATTCACTTTAATCTAGCTCAGAATTGGGGCTTTCCAAAACACTTAAAAAGTGTTCCTAGGTTGCTGAAAGATTCTGTCGAACCAAAAGACATCACATAATCCCAAAGTTTCTAATAGAGTAGTTATAATGCCCCTTATGAATCAATGTAGCTTCCTATATTGCAATAAGGATCCTCATCCAACCTGAAACTATATTGAATGAGAAATTTTTATGAAGAAAATAATTTCTATCATACCATATCACATGAAGAATCTCTGAAACAGTAGTGAGGAAAATATTATTGATATGGTGAAAAGATTCCATATCCACACAATGTTTTAATTTAGAGGAAACAGAATCAAGATGCTACCGTCTGCAATAAAAAATATAAAAAATATAGTTCTAAAGAGCTGAAGAAGTCGCACAAGAGAGAAATATAAGGTTAGAATCTTCTATATACTGGTTACAGAGATGAAATTTAGAAAAAAGTTAAATCCCAATAGACTGAAGACAAATGTTAGTGTAAACTCTACTGTGATAAATATGTCAAATAAGAGTGATTCTCAAAGGATTAATCCAAGAATTATAGAAACTTTATCCAACATATTTCACAATCATAATCATGAAAAAAAATCATTATAAAAATTATTAAAGTCAAGGATTTTATTATGAGTAGTTTCTTAGATTAGAAAGTCCTTAATATTGGAATAGGTATGGTTATCAATGAGTTATTCAGCATTGTTAGAAAGATTGACACTGTTAGAATTCAAACCATCCATAATAGGGAAATTGGTGTGCTTAAGTAAATGATTGTGAAGAACCATCGATTTTAACAGGGCACCAGTCCAGTTGTACAAGAAATAATTCATGGAAGAGTCTCTAGTGACCATTCATCAAGTGTTTATCATGATTTTGGAGAAGTATTTCTTAATGGAAAACCAAATGGAAGCGCTCGTGTAATTCATATTACCTTACTTCAAATTCTCAAGAAACCTGTTTTTGAGAAAATCTAGAGAAGCATAGTAATTATAAAGAAGATTCTGAGTATGGATTCTAAGGAGTCATTAAAGAGTTTGGTATGTTGAATGCCCAGACCACCTTTCTCCAAAGGCTTGCACCAGAGAGACCAGGTAGTAGTCACTAATTTACTTTCAATGGTTATTTCAGTCCAAACCAAATTTTTTTGAGAACATTTACTATTTTAAGTGACATGTAGGATATTTGTACACCATCAGAGAGTACACCATTTTGGATACAAATTTGAATTTGATTAGAGAGATTCTGATAGCCATAGAGAGGAATTTACATTTCTAAGAGGAAATTTGCATAAAAATTTAGAAAATGTGTTAGAAAAATAACTAGATTTAGGTGTGCCCGAAAAATGGGAATTCCAAAATAGGTTAAAGGGAAAGATCCTTCTTTAATACATAAATCATTAATAAAATTCCACTTTCTATTAGATGGAAAACCTCTCCCAAATAAAATAATGGATTTGTTCCAACTAATTCCTTGCCTAGATATTTATTCATAATGAGAGAGGGAAATTTTGAGATTTTGAATATTCATTTTATCCCATTATTCACATTTTCATTGATCAGTGATGCCTCATTCACTAATGGTATATCATTATCCATGATTATTGTGTGGCGCTAGATTGGCCACAAGGGATTGTTCTTGGTGATGGATCATTCATCTTATAAGTTTATATGAATTAAGATCATTAAGTTTTTAAATTATTATATAGTTATTCATAATTCACCTATAGATGCATCATTCACCCAAAAATTGTGTGCTAATATATATATTTCAACTTGAAATACATCATATTCCCTATTGTTTACTATATTAGTGATACTATGTCCTCCATGAGACACATCATTCACAATGCTGGAATTTGGATTTCATCATCTACTAGTGGAGTTATTGAAAGGGAGTCTGATTGTCGCCTATCGACCATTCAAGGTTCTAGTGCTCTACTAATGTGTATAGCATCACTCGGGTCGAATCATCAGTGATGATACTTTATATAGTTGATTTTTTAAAATTGATTGTTTTTTGATTGGGGGGTTTGTTTTCTATGCTTATGAAGTAATTTATGGATGATGATTGATTTAAAAATTTGGTAATTACTGAGTTGAGTTCATTATTAGACAGTTAATCTTGTGATATCCTTGAGCTTTGCTTTATATTTCATTAAATTAACACCCACTTCACAAGATGATGCTGACTGAAATTCTTAAGTTTTAAGACTTTATCCAAGCCTAAACATGACTTAGGGTTCCAATATCAATCAATGCTTATTTATGGTAGTGTATTTATGGTCCCAATAATCCATGGAAACCACACGTTAAATAAAACAAGTCATTGATCCATAACATGTTAAGTTCAACATACAAATTTTTAATTTGAAGAATATTCATCGAGAAAAATCTCTCAATCACTTAACATTCCCAAATTATAACTCACCTTAATGGTAGATTCGCTCAGACATTGGTTTGTTTAAAATTTTTGTTTTAATGTTTATGATGATAAATTATAAATAGAATGAGAATAATGGTATAAGAAAATAATTGTGTGTCGAACACACACACATTAATGGTGATGATAATTAAAAATGGAATTTAGATTGAATGAGAAATAAAAATAAGGGAAGGGATTTCAACTTGATTTCAAATATTTTAATAGAATACATATTTAACTACAGAGGGAGGATAATTAAAATATAATATAAATATGTAACTTTCATTAAAATTCAAATGAAATTGAAAACAACTTACGTAATTACAAATAAATGGGACAAAAAGGTAAATGAAAAAAGAGAGGAGGAAGGGTATCTCAAGTGAAAACATGAGTATGGAACATCCTCCCAATACATTATCAATGATTTGGTCATTCTAATATGTGCTTATCTCTTCTGAAATTCCAACTTCTTTCAAGGGGAAGAGGGGGATTATTTACAGCCAAATGTTGTGGGCTGTTTGTATTCCAGAACTGCCCCTCCACGTGGCTCGAATATTATACCATCCAGACACCATAGTCATGGAATATCTTATTCTTAGAAGTTTTATATATACATATTTACTGCGTACTCTAAAACATTGGTGGCAATTGGACGTAAGGAGCCAAAGTTATGGCAGTTTTATTAAACAATGTTAATCAATCCATTTCAATCCAGACTTTTTCAGGGCCAAAATGTGATTGGGTTTTTTAATAGGAATATGCCATCAAATCAGAAATCTTTAATCAGCAAAGTCTTCCATCTATATCCCCTCTTTCACATTGTAAAATATCGACACTAATGGATGTCTCTATCAGTTTAAATATCAAATTTGGTTTGCTGATCTCAATTATCAGACACAATTGTGGGTTGGACTTCAATGCTTCATTTGGGCCCTTTTTTGGATTTGGGCCTTGAAAAATTTATTCATGACTCCATGAATTGTTCTCCAAAATTTGGTGGAGGCTAAATGAGTTTGGACTACTTTATTGATCCCATCAATTCAATCTTCATGGTTGGTCCAATTTCTTCAAAAATTATGTGGGCCTTCTTGTGTGGTCCATATTACCCATAAAATGGAAGAATTGGCCAATGATTACTTATAATGATATGTGGGAAATTGAACAAGGAATCCAAAAAAACAAGAACCACATAATTTGTATCAGTAGGGTGATATTTATTTTAAAAATATTAAACCGACTTGAATCTGGATGAATTCAAATAATGCTCAAAAATTATATCTAATATTAAAAAATTAATATTTTACACAAATCATGCACATTTAATATAAAATAAGTAAAGGAAGTATATAATTTTTTTGAAAATATTAATAACATCAAATCCCTCATACTTAGTCTTGTGCATTTCCTCATGTACAACAAATATAAAACCATGAAAAAATCATTTACACTCACCAACAAATATTAAAATTTGGTTTTCCCCAATCATGGGAGGTTTAGAACATTTCACTCATCCATATTTAATTCCACCAAAAAAATTTACAGAAATAATATTCCAAAAACAATTCTTTTTTCTTTTCTAAATTTAGAAATGGAAAATGGTGGCACTCAAAACTCACTTCTCTCAAGATGGTAAAAATTTGTTTCTGGAGGTTCACTCATTCAACAAACCAAAAGTGAAAATATTATATTTTAAAAGAGCTCTCATAATCTATTCCATATCCTAAATTGCACAATAATCATGGGGTATTTTAAGAGTTTTTACTATGGATATGGGATGGTAAGAATATAATGTTTAAGATAAAGAAGAATAGGGGTAAAACACCATCATGGAAAAATTATTGCACAATATTTTTGAAATAAAACATGGAAATAAATGAAAACACGTATTTACAAGGGAACAATTGGGTGAATCAAAACACAATAGTGAAAGAAAATTTCAAGGTGATGAGAAGATGGAATATTTATAAAACACAAAACTTCTCCCAATGACATAATTATTTTCCATTTTTTTTAAGATGAACTTGAAACATATGTCACACTCATCTCCCAACCCATGTTTCGTATCCTCATGAAACTAATTGTAATAGTTATAACAACATCAAAGGTTGAGGAAGAGTGCTTTTTGACCAACCCAAGACACAACCCATTATTTTTATCAATTTTTTGGATTTTATTTTGTTTTTTTAACACTTTTCAATAAAATTTGAATAATATGTCATAAGCGTATATACATTCCCAAAACTCACTAAATGACAACCTCTCTCCCCCACACTAAAATGGATGGTTTCCCTCAAACATATGATAACACGTTGAAAATAAATAAAAGGTAACTCAAAATGAAATCCATTCCCTCCACACATAAATTTCAATAAATAATGAAATGTAAATCCATGTAGATGTTGGGTGGGTAAGGTATTGGTCTTGTAATGTGGATATTAAAGAAATTGTTTTCATAGGGAGAAGTTTTGTGTTTTGTAAAATAATGCAATGTAAATCCATGTTTTCAGTATTAGAAATGCATTTCCATTTTGTGAATTTTCTCCCAAGGTCTCAAGACTCATAATTGAGGGTGAAAATGTACAAAATGAAAATATCGTCATAAGAGACCTTGGCATGAAATCTAATTTTTTTCCTCATGGTTGGGGAAAATAATATTCCAAATCTAAAATAGTGTATTCAATATTTTTTGGTTTCGACACAAGTTTATTTATCCAATGTTATGATGAAAATACAAAAATTTTGGGATAAAAACATGTCATTTGACTCCCCAAAATGGATGTAAAAAATTTCAGAACTGGATGGTGAGTAAGTATGAATCTTTTTGTTCTTTTGTTTTTTTTTCGTTTTTTTTATTTTTTTTAATGTGTTTAAAATACACACCCACACAAAATAGAAATATAGAAAAAAATATATGATGAAAGTTGTAAAAAAATAGAAAATAGAGGAGGAAGAAGAAAAATAGGAGAGAGAGAAAGAGGAAGATGAGAGAAAGAGGGTGTAAAATGGAAAGAGGTTCCCCCTGGTTTGGATTCGGTGGGTCGACATCTATATCTGGTGGAGGGTTAGTGGAAGGTTTCGATCTGATGGAAGTCGATGTTGTTCCCGGGATGTGTGTCCTCTCATGGTGATGCTTTAACCGATGTATGTTAACCGTGAATGTCCTTTTGGAAGATGGGTCTTGGACATTCACTACACTAAATGGGTAAACATGAGAAACAATAAAAGGACCTTCCCATTGACAGTAAAGCTTACCTGGGTGAAGCTGAAATTGAAAGTTGAAGAAAAATACCTTTTCACCTTCATGGAATACTTGTCTCAGGATGTGTTTCTCATGGAGTACCTTAGCCTTTTTTGTATAGATTTTATTTCTCATAGGAATCAAGTCGAAGCTCCTACAGTTCAGTCAACTGCAACAATCTCTCTTCCCCAATTTTTTCACAATCAAAATTATAGTTTTTCATATCCCAAAAGACATATATTGTATTTCAACTGGTAAATGACATTCTTTACCAAAAACTTGCCTACAATTAGACATCTCAATGGGTGTTTTATAAGAATTTCAATAAGCCCAAAGCGATTCACCAAGTATTTCAGGCCAGTCATTTCTGGTGGGTTTTACGATTCTCTCAAACACTCTTTTCACTTCTCTATTATAAATTTCAGTCATTCCATTTGTTTGGGGGGTGATATGCTGTTGAAGTTTCATGTACGAAGACATTATTTTACAAAAGAGATTGCATTGTTATATTACAAAAATGGGTTCCTAAGTCAATTATCAAGGCATGTGGTGTTCCAAATTGGTGGAATGTGTGTGTCTTTAGGAACTCACTAATAGTATTTGAATCATCCTTTCTAGTGAGTTTGGCCTCAACCCACCTATAAACATAATTAACCATAAGATAAATGAATGAGAATCTGTTGGAAGGGAGAATGGTCCAATGAAATAAATTCCCCAAACATCGAAGATCTCACAGAAAATTAATGGCTTTTGGAGCATTTGATTTCTCATTGAAATTGTGAAAAAACATTTAGAAAGTTGTACATGATTTATAGAAATCATGTGAGTACATAAAGATTGAAGGCTAGAAGAATTCAGAGTCCAGGACCTTTTTATAGGTCTGTTGTGGTCCAAAGTGGCCACCTCTGGGAAGTGAGTCACAGAATTCTAAGATGGAAGAATTTTCATCTTCATCAACACATCTCTTAATTACCATTTCAGCCCCAATTTTCCAGAGTTTATTATCTTCCAAAAAATAGTTTTTGGGATCACTTTTCAACTTCATTTTTTTTATTTTAATTCTTTTCCATAAAAACACAAGAAACCAAGTAATTTAAAATTAGGGCATGGCATGGTAATTTTAGATTGAGAGATGAAAGGTGCTCAGTTGTTAATTTAGGATCAATGATTCTTGAATGAGAAGAACTAGAAATTCTACTCTGGTGATCAGCCACATGATTTTCTTCTCCTAGTCTATCTTTGATTTCAAGGTCAAACACTTGGAGAATTAGGATCCATATTATTAGCCTCATTTTGGAATCACTTTTCTTGAGTAAGAACATTACAGCAGAATGGTCTATGAAGATGATGATTTTGGCACCTAAGATATAGGACCGAAATTTATCAAAGGAAAAAAAATGCTGCTAAAGATTCCTTTTCAGTCATGGTTTAGTGAGATTGAGTTTCATCCAATATTTTTGAGGCATAAAAGATGACATGAGGAATTGTTTATCTTCTTTGACCAAGAACAGCCCCAATGGCCCCATCAAAATCCTCACACATCAATGAAAAGGGTAAGGAAAAATCTGGGGGTTAGATTATTGGGAAAGATGTAAGAGAAGATTTGAGTTCAATGAAATCACTCTTTCAAGCCTCATTGAAATGGAATGTGATATCATTTTGGAGTAGCCGAGTGAGTGGGAGGGATATCCTACAGAAGTTATGGATAAATCGCTGATAGGAACCAGTATGACTGAGGAATGAATCGATGTCTCAATCATAGGTTGGTTTAGGAAGTGATTGGATCACTTCAATTTTGTTAGGATCAACTTAAATACCCTCTTTTGAAACTATGTTCCCTAGAACAATCCGATTTGCAACCATGAAGTGATATTTTCCAAAATTTAACATAAGGTTACACTTGACACACTTTTGAAGGACTAGTGAGATTGAATTAAAGAAAGATTCAATTGACTCACCATAAATGGTAAATTCATTCATGAATACTTCCATGTAGTGTTCAATGAATTCAGAAAATATACTCATCAAACACCACTGGAATGCTGCAGGAGCACTGAAAATTCCAAAAGACATTATCTTATATGTATATGTTCCAAAGGGGAAAGTGAAATTAGTATTTTATTGGTACTATGGTGCGATTGGGATATGAAATTAACCAGTGTACCCATCAAGAAAGCAATAGTGTAAATTTCCATCTGATCGTTCTAGTATCTGATCAAGGAATGGAAGAGGTTAGTGATCTTTTCTTGTTTTAACATTCAATTTATTATTGTCGATGCACACACACCATTTGTTCTTCACTCGAGTTGTGACTACCTCCCCATGTTAATTTGTGAAAAAATTTATCCCACCATTCTTAGGTACAACTTGAATTGGACTAACCCATTCACTATCATAAATTGGGTAGATAATACCATATTGAAAAATCTTGGTGATCTCTTCCCTAACTACCTTAAGGATAAGTGTATTGAGTCTTCTTTGTGGGTGAAATTTTTTTTTGGATGACTCCTCAAGATGAATGGGATGCATGAAAAAGGTAGGGTTGATTCCTGGTATGTTATATAGGGTCCAACCTAAGGCCTTTTTTTATCTAACACTAAACCAGTTTGGACTCCTCATCTTCAGTAAGTGAAGGGGAGATAATTACAGGATAAGAGTGATCATAGAAAAGGAATGCATATTTCAGGTGCTCAGGAAGAGGTTTCAAATCAGGATCATCTTTCATTTGTGGGTTAAATAACTCAGGGATGGAATAAGGGACTTGACTTACATCAAATTAATTTTCCTTAATATTGTCCAAGGTAGAGCAGTAGAGACCATGGTTGATGTTGGATTGAAGAGAGTTTTCAAGTTTCTCTAGATTAATAGTGTCTATGAATGAGGGGTCCACATCAGCTTCACCATTTATAACTTTGTTAATAATGGTACAGATTTATCATGATATTATCTCATTATAACATGATGAACATGATGGAATGGGGTTCAATTGACTCTTAGATGTTTCCTTAGAATCATGGATTGAGAATGCAGAGAGATCCTTAGATGGGTATTGTGTGTCTTGGAAAATGTTGAACCTGACCAGTTGGTCACCAAATTCCATGGATAAGATGCTTAAATTGACTTCAATCTTGGTTCTCTCTGCCATTTGGAATGATCTTCCTATAATTAAGGGTGATCTGGAAGAGTTCATCTCACCTTCCATGTCAAGGACATAGAAATAAGGAGGGAAGATAAGATCATTCACATGAAAAAGCACATCCTTGATTATACCCTCATAACTAACAGTTCTACGATTGGAAAACTGAATGATAACACTCGTTGGATGTAAGGGTCCAAGAAAAAGGTGTGATAATATGGATTTGGTCATGACATTAATTGAGGGTGTTAGGTCTATGAGTGCATCATTTATGTTGGAACTTCCAATTTGGCATGTAACTATAAAGGTACTGGGATCTTTTCATTTTATGACAATAGACTGCTGGGTGGAAACATTTTAAAAGGTTCTATGTTTTTTATTATGGGTGCAAAATTCCATAAAAAACATTGCATACATAGGGATTTTTTATGGAATCTAAGAGGGTAATGTTTACTTCAACACATCTAAACTTTTCGAGCATTTTAGGATCGGGTTCGAAGGACATATTTGAATTATAAATGGCTTAAGGAAAGGGAATTAGGTTCCTAAGTGGAATAAAAGGAGGTGAGGTAATGGATTTAGATATCTTTTCATGTTTCTTTTTTTTTCATTTTCAAGGTTAGAATTTAAAGGGGAGTTTGAGGACTCATTATGAGGAATATCAATTTTCATTCCATATATAAGTGCACTTGCATTTACATTACCCATGGGGTCAGGTAATGGTTTAAATAGGAGTTGAGAATAATTTGATTTTTGTTGTTGGTTCAGGTGGGATGAAAGTTGAACAATTTGGGTTTCAATAGTTTTATGGACAGAACTTGTTAATGAGTCATGATCTTCCCCTACACTTTCCCATGGATTCATAGAAGAAAGGCATGTCCTAGATTTTGATTACCTTGATTCTGGTTCTTGGGTAAGTGATTGTATTAGATTGGAAATTGAAAAGTCTTACTAGGATATTAGAATCTAGGAGGATGAAGAGGAGGATTGATCCTTTGAGGTTGAGGAACAAAAGTGTATGTTTTTTGGATGTTACCAACACTTTGACTGTATTAGAATTGGTTTGGGTTTTGAGGAGGGAATTTAGGGGGATGAGAAATGGGATTACCATACATCAAGCCTTTATTGATGGTATAAGAGAAGGTCTCATAGTGGTGTTGGTTTAAGTTTCTAATGAACTGGTATAATTTATGGGGGTTTGTATTCCTCTGAGCATATGTTGTATTCAGCTCCATTGGTCCAGATAAATCAGAGGGATCCTCTTGAAGTTGTGGACATGTGTCATTTGGATGAGATGGGGAGCTACAGATTCCAAAATTCTTGATAGGTCCAGGGAATAGAGATTGTGGAGAAGTTCAGGTTGGGGCTTTCGCTGCCATAACTAGTTATCTCACTGACCTGTAAGTTCGCTCATCCACTCGGTCATCTTGTTTGGATCTATCGATTGACTATCTTGGCCTTGTTTTGCATGAAAATGTGCTCAAGTATTGAATTGTTGTGTGTTTGTATCCATGATTCTTATGAGATCTCTTGTAGCTACAACAGTTTTATCAACAAAGGCACTACCACTTGTGGCATCAAAGAGAGTTCTCTCCATAGCCAATAACCCCTTATATAAGTTTTAGATCAATATTTGGTCAGAGATTTGGTGGTGTGGGAAGGTTACCACAAGATTTTTGAACCTCACCCATTATTCAAGGAGTTATTCACTAGGGAATTGATAGATACCACTAATTTCCTTTCGAATAAAATTAGTATGAGAATCAGGAAAGAATTTCCCTATGAAGAGTTGCTTCATTTCAATCCATGAGTTTATGGAACCAGGAGGGAGGTAGTAGAGCAATGACCAGGTAGTGTCAGCTAAGGATAAAGGGAATTCTCAAAGTTTGATTTGTTCCTTAGAGACCCCTTGAGGCTTTATAGTAGAGAACACCACTTGGAAATCTTTAATGTGGAGATGTGGACCCTCACCGGATATCTCTTGGAAATATGGTCGAAGATGAATCAAACTAGATTTCAGTTAGAAGTCAACCTCTTTGTTTGGATATTGAATACCAAGGGGTTGGTAATTCATATTAGGGGAAACAAGTTCATTAAGTGTTTGTTCCCTAGGATTGGCCATATCTAATTCAATTGGTTGGACATAGACAAGTTCTTGAATGATTTGATTATCCCTAATGTTCCTACTATGTTGGTGAAGAGTTCGCTCAATTTAAAGATCAGACAAGTCTGAGGGATTTTTTGGGAGGATATGGGGAATTAAACATGATTTTTGGAAGAAATAAGAAGATGCGTTTTTCTTTGTGTTCTTTTTCCATTTATGATTTTTTTGGGAAGACGGGTTTTTCTTTGTGTTATTTTCATTTTTTTTTAAAATTTTGTTTTTTTTTGTTATTTTTTGATTCTTTAAAATAACCAAAAATGAATGACTACATAATTGCACCATCCATAGAAACAGTTCCACTTAAAAGCACGACTGATTGTCTTTTGTCGACCGTTCAAGGTTTTGGTGCTTTACTAATGTGTATAACATCACTCAGGTCGAATCCTCGATGATGATACTTTATATAGTTGATTTTTTTAATTGATTATATTTTCATTGGGTGGTTTGTTTGAAGATATTATGAAACAATTTATAGATGTTGTTTGATTTAACAATTTGATAAAGATTGATTTGAGTACATTATTAGGGAGTTAAGCTTGTGATATCCTTGAGATTTTCTTTCTATTGCATTAAATTAACACCCACTTCACAAGATGAAATTGACTGGAATTCCTAAGTGTTAAGACTTTAATCCAATTATTCACATAACATACAGTACTAATATCAATCAATGATTTTTCATGGTAGTGTATTTATGGTTCCAATAATACATGGAAACAACATGTTAAATAAAATTCATTAATCCATGACAAGTTATGTCCAACATACACAATGTTAATTTGAATAATATTTATCGAGAAAAACATATGAATCACTTAAAATCCCCAAATTATAAATCAACCCAATGGTATATTTACTTATACATATGTTTTTTTAATAATATGGTTTTAATTTTTCTTATGATAAATTATAAATATAATGAGAATAACGGGATAAGAGAATAATTGTGCATCAAACACACACGCGCGAACGGTGATGAAAATAAAAAAAAGTAATTTAGAATGAATGAGAAGTAAAATAAGTGAAGTGATTTCAACATGACTTACAATATTTTAAGATAATTTATATTTAATAACATGGTCTGTTTGATTAAAAAAGAATATGAAGATAAAACTTGCATTAAAATTCAAACAAAATTAAAAATAACTTATGCAATTAAAAATGAAAGGAACACAAAAGTAACTAAAAACAAATAGAGTAGGAAGGGTATCTCATGTTAAAAAATCTATATGGAAGGTCCACCCAAGCCTTTGGAAATGATTTTTTCATGCCAATGTGTGATATTCTCTTCTGAAATGTCATCCTCTTACAAGGAGAGGAGGAGGATATATTTATATCCCAATGTTGTGGGTTGTTTGCATTCCAAAACTACTCCTCCACTTGGATCGAATATTGGAAATTAAAAAAGAATAATATATAAATATATTCATCTCACAAGTTTTAGTTATTTATTTTTACTGTCTATTAAGAAAATGTGGTGGACATTGGACTTAAGGATCCACTGTTATATCAGTTTTATTAAACAAATGTAATCTGTCCATTTCAATCCAGACTTTTTTCAGGGCCAAAATGTGAATGGGTTTTTGAATAGGAATATTCCAACAAATCCAAAATATTTCTTCAAAAGAGTCGGCCAGCTATATGTACTCTCACACTACAAAATCTCATATCAAATGGATATCTCTATTATGACAAATATCAAATTTGGGGTGCTGATATCAATTCCTAGACAGAATTGTGGGCTGGACTTCAAAGATTCATTTGGGCCCTTTTTGGATTTGGGACTTGAAATTTTTATTCATGACTGATTGAATTGTTCCCCAAACTTTTGAGGAGACTAAAAGAATTTTTTACTTCCTAATTGATCCCAACAATTTGATATTCATGGCTGGTCCAATTTCATCACAGATTCTGTGGGCCTTATTGTGTGGTCCATATGACCCTTCAAATAGAAAAATTGTACATTTATTCCTTATAATGATATGTGGGAAATTGAATAGGAAATCCTAAAAAATTAGAACCATAGAATTTGGATCACTATGGTGATAGTTATTATTAAAATAGAAAACTGACTTGAATCTGAAAGAATTAACATGGTGCTCAAAATTTATATTTAATATTTAAAAATTAATATTTCACACAAATTATGAACATTTCATATAAAATCAGTAAAGGGGGTATTTAAAAATTTATGATATTAAAATATTAATAACATCAGTGATGATTCGATGATGTATTGTTTTCCTAAGGTTTAAATTAGTGGTATATCATCCACCTAACAATGGATAGAGGTTGAAAAACTTCCACCTAAAGCTGGGATACCTTGGTCACTAGGAAATATCTCAATAACCTTGATTGGATCTGATTAATATATCATACATCTTTATTAATGTGTATAGTGCCCGCGGGGGCTGGGTGAGTTGGTTCAAGGCGGTGGTGTCCCGTCGTTGAGGTTCCGGGTTCGAGTCCTCGCAAAGGCAGCGTTCACCATTTGCCAGCGATCCTCTTGTCCCCTCGACTCTGCGGGAACTGGCCCAAGCCCAAGTGTTGGACACCTTGGGCCTAGATGGGGACATGTGGCGCGCAGGTGGGCAGGCCAGCCCAATACCTCGTTACCCAACAACACGTTTTTCCGCTTCGGCGGTGGCGTAGTGGTGAAGTTGAGGGGTACAGCAACGCTGTTCTTTGGGAGGTCCATGGTTCGAATCTTGGGAATCCACTTTCGGGGTGAACCTCTCCCCCGGGATCCACTCGCCTAGCCGGGTCACCCAGTTTCTGACTGGGTGGGCACAATGAGGCACAACCCACATGTGCGGACGGATTTCTTGACGAACCATTGCCGCCCGGGTTGTCACCCTCTGGGACACTCTGCCATCTCGTCTAGCAATGGCTCCTTCCCGGCTGGGGCTCTCTCCAGAGTGACCTATTCGTGAGGAGGGGGTTTCCTTGTGTGGAGGGTTCGAAAAGGCCACACAAGGGAATTCCCTTTAAAAAAAATAAAAAAATAAAAATAATGTGTATAGTGACACATAATTTATCTTATATATGAGTTGGTAATTATTCACCTTGACTAGCTTATTGGTCATGCATCATTCTTCACTATGATATGTTTTTGAGATAACTCGTTCTAATCAATTGAAAATATTAGTTACTATATATCATTAAAACTCAGATTGTGTTCATACTACTGGTGTATAATCCTATTTTTTAATTATCCAAAGTTGGTAGGAGTTAATTGTTAGGGTGGATATATGACTACCTAATGGGGTGATTGGTCTATATATGTGATGTTATAACATACTTTCATTACATATATGAATACACATATATACTTGTATATATTAGGGACCTTTTTTGAGGTGGCCTTTTAAAATTTGTTCTCACACCCTAGAGGATAAATTTGGAACCCATTTAGACCTTTTGTTTTATAAAAAGTTTTGGGAAATGACCTAGAATAAGTTTATTAACTATTAGATGTTAGTGGGGTTGTGATGACAGGTCCATGGTTGGGTCGGGAATAGTGTGGGTCTCCATATTAGTTATTGTCAATTCATCATATACCATATATTATTGGTCTATTATTTCATCTAGGATTATGTATGATTTTGTGAACTACATTGGTACATTTTTTAATAGTATGGTGATGCTATTTCTTTTGATATTTTGTTATTATGATTCTTATTTTTTTACTCAGTTGTTACTCTTCCTATGGAATATTATGTTATTTATTATTATTTTTTAGTGATACTAAGGGTATACTATCTCAATTAGTTGTTATTTATCCTTTTCTACTAGTCGATAGCTGGTGGTATATGGGTACATGCATCTGTGATCACATGGTACATTGATCTAGTACTATTTGGATAGTTCATATTGGTACATTATAATGTTTTATCATAGCTTTGTTTTTCGTTTTCTTACTATGTGGGATGTGGTATACAGAGATGGTATTAGTTATAACTTTGGATGGATTTTGTGTCTTATCTCTTCCCTCACCTACATGAGCTAATGTCTAAGATTCCTTGGAATTGGTGTTGTTTATCCTGGATTTCATTGTTACATGTTTTATTATGTAAAGTATGAGGTTTCGTTTATTTATTTATTATTTTGTATCTTAACATGGGGTGGAATAAATAATTTTTTCAAGAATATTATTTATCCCATATGATTTACATGACATGTGTGTTGTTTTCTGTGGTTGAAGACCTAATTATAAAATTTTTTCAACTATTTAAAGTTTCAATACATAAATATGTTGTTTCCATATGTAATTTATTTTTGGACTTTTATTCTAAATGACTATATATACTAGTTAATGTTCTATATATGATGGACAATTATATGTATCTATGTGTATTTGATACCTATCCCCATGGGAGGGTAGGTTGTGAATGAGTCAGGCCCAAGTGATATGAAACCCTAATATCATGTGTTTTTTATGGAGTAGCTATGTGTGTCTTCTATTGCACCCCTTACTCTATTGTTCATGTATGTGACTTTGATTATGACCCCTATGTAGGTATATTGGTGTTCAGGATACTCGATATTGATGGGAGCACCAGGATAAGGTGTTGGAATCTGAGATTCATTTAATATCTATATATTGAATCAAATGGGGTTCCTCGTGAGTGGTAACTTATAGGGTTATGGTCTATAGATTATGTGGGAATGCCTCACAATGATGATATATAAATCATGATATTTGTGAGTCTAGAAACTTAGTAAAATAATAGGTTTCCTTAACTATTATCTTCAAAATGGGATGTGATGTATAAGGGTGTTCCTAATGAGTATAGTGTATCCCCAGCACATGGATTCATTATATATAGGAAGAATGAGTAGATTATTTTTATAATGGGATAAATCCATGGGAGGTTTGATTGAGTATATTGTCTTGGAATATGATATGTTCCTTAGATTAATATTATAAATGAATTCATGAATGGTTCTTTGTGTGGTGAATGTGTCCAAAATTATCAGGAGGTATGGTGAGTTGTTTGATTTGGTGTGTAATCCAAGGGTTTATGGGAGACAACTCATGATGGCATGAGACAAATGGTATGGAATAATATAACTATGGTATACACCCTATTGTTTTTTCTTTTATTTGACAATGAGTAAAATTATATATCATTATAAGTTATGGTTTAATACTCCCTTAACATGGAAATAGGTGAGTGAGTTTCTACTCAACATGTGAGATATATGGTTTGATGTGTCCTAAGATCAATTAGGTATTGATGATCATACTATTGATTTTGAATTATGGAGATTTATGGAATTTATATTATATTAAATGGTGGATTTTGGAGAAAAATTGGAGAATGGTGGATTAAGTAGTAAATTTAATGTTACTCTTGGGGGGTGGGTTATTGTGACATTTTCAATTCAAGGTAAATTAATGTGACTCATACCTATTGTATAAGTCATGATATTTGGGTAAAGTATTTGATTAATTGATATTTGAATGGTATATAAGACCTTTATGGGTGCTTATATGTTTTCATGGGGTCTATAACACCTTAGTTCACCCTAAATTCATGGAGACATGTCGTGGGATGTCAATGAAAAATAGTGAGTCATCATACTTGGGTTGTGATCAAGTGTGATGTGATGGTATAAAGGTATATTAAACCATTAATTGACTAAGTAATGTTCGAGGGAATTAAATCTTGACAATGTACGATGTGTGGGTAAAAGAAATGGTTTCTTTAAGAATGGTTAGGTGTGATTGACTATTGAAATCTAGTGCATTGTGATATAACTGGTGTTTGATACATAGAATCTATAGAGTAATTAAAAATGACTGATGGGTCATGATAATTATGATCACACTGGATCAGTCAGATAATTTGGGATCTATGACCCCTTTATGGGATGTGGAAGCAGTATAATAACCATTGATTCTTAAGGAATCCTAAGGTGTTTAAAGAGTAGTTGTGGTTTTTGAAGAATCAGGAAAGTTCCCCAATAATGGTTAGTGGGGAGTCGATGACATAATGAATCACTAGAAATTTTTGTGTGTGGTATATGACTAGTCGGGATGAGTCACCTGATCATGAGTCAAATAATACAAGGATGTGTAAGCATCAATTCACTGATGAAATCAACCTACCGTTTCACAGATAAACACAATGTCATAGACCCTAGAGATTGGATAATAGTATGGGTCAACCAAGAAGTAACATTTGGGGCTCATGGGTTTCAGTTCCTAGTTAATAGTGAAATTCAATAAAGATCACACTCATGGGAGGGAAAAATTAATGTTATTTTTGGGAGTAGAACATTTTATTCTAATGAAAGTGACCCTCATTTTTGGGATTAATGATATGCATCAAGGGTGACTTATGGGTGGATTTAATCCAAAGGTTGTTAGGGTGATATGTTGGTCCTTCAATGTATGCAGTTGGGTTATATTTGGTAAATATTATAATATAATTGATTTATGTATTGATTAGTGGGGACCAGGTAATGTAATTAATGTTAATTAACTAGAAAAATTTCTCTTGGAGTTATTGTTTGGTGGAGATATCCAGCATGAAATTCAGTAAAAATCTAGTGGATTAACCAGGTCAATAAAGTGTTGGAAATTACTATATATTGCGATAATTATCATAACGAAATGTGGATCTGTGATATGATTATGGTCTTAGGGGTGAGACCATAGGTTTTAATGATGATAATCTAGAGGCACTTGGGAGTATTATGAAGCATGTGGTAGTCTAGTTTAGAATGGTTGAATTGTCCTTTTGTGTATGATTCTATATAATTAAGAATCCATGAATTTATTTATTGGTAGGGGCAATTATAGAATTAGTGGATTTTATGGTGTCATAGTACTCTGTTCATTAGGGATAATCAGTATAATGAAATATGGATTGCACTTTTTTTGTGTGATATACTTTTTTTGAACAAATATGGATCTATTCGCATCAGTTGGGAAATAACCTACAAGTATAATCTTCCAAATCATAATGTGTCTAGGTTATTGGGATGTTTTCTTGGTTTGGGTGTGGTGTTAACCTATTCATAACTAGTGGGATATATATATTGAGTCCACAAATCATATTTCATTGATCGGCATGGTTCATAAGAAATAAATATAGATACTTATTAGAGATAAGATTTGTTATGGTGGTGAGACTATAATGGCTCACACAAGTTCATGTCAGTGAAATTGGATAAAACATGGTTAATTGGTTACTAAATCAGGGTTTGATTTAAGAATTTTTATTTGAATAAATAATTGGTGTTTGTAAATTTATTTTGACTGTTTATGTCAATGATTTTGAGGTGGTAACTTGGGTGGAGGTGGACAATAGTGTTTTTCACGAACATTGGGTGATTAATGGTGCTAGAAGATGCCTATAGTGACCCAGTAAGTACACATTTGGGTGCAACATGGAACCCAATAGAGGTCCCATGGGACTTATTTATTCTTGAATCATTTGAGTTTCCAATGATTAACGTTAGGTGCCCAGTGGAGCACCACGTTTCTAGTATTAGTGGATAAGATACCCATTTCTGTTATGTTTTTTTTTGTTTTTTGAAGTGGGTTATATGGTCAATATTTACCATTTATTTGAACACTCCACTATCATTTACTTATTATCCTAGCTGATAGAAGGGAAATTAAAACCCCTTCCCATATCATTCTTTTTCTTTCTTCCCCTTGGTGTGGGATGGATCCAATGTGTTCCTTTTAGTTATTAATATGAGTTTTATTCCCCTTCATCCTCCTTTAATTTTTATCTCCCATTTTATAAAATCTATTATATTTGGGGTTAGGGATTTAATACTCATTCTATTAGATAATGGTGCAATAAAGCCTGAAAGATCAAGATTTGGTGTGGCTTATCTATAAGGGGTCCCAGGAGAATAAATTCTTTAGTTTTCATGATTATTCACATGAGTTAATATACTAACCTAATTATTATTTTTTAATTAAATTGAAATATAATTGATTAATTCATTTAGGTCAATGTTAGGGCCTTTTTTGATTGTGGTCTTTGGCTTATTTTGAGATTGATTTGCAGCTCATTACTTGAGGTATTAGAATAATTATTCCACCTCGTTAAATATAACTCATTTATTCCATATTTAATTAGTTATGGAATTCATTATGTTAATAAATTATATTTTTTTATAATAAATTATAGTGGGTGTTTGATGGAGCTAGGAATTGGTGGAGATGAACGATGGTTGGTATGTGCTTGGGTGATTTTTGGTGATGGTGGTCTAAAATTTCTTGAGTGGATAACTCCATAGTTTAGGTATGTGGGGACTAATATTAATTTTTATATATTTGTTCATATGTTGTGTGGAATGTGAGAATGGGTAAGAAGGTATTTATGACCTGGGTGGGAATCTTGAGTGACTCACCTTTTGAAAAGTGATGCTTCATAGTTTGGTAGACTCTTAGAAATCCATCAAATATTATGAATTAATGATTTATTTTTTGAGTCCTATTTGGTCTTTGTTTGAGTCTTATTTAGACAAATATTTAACTTTTATGGGTATCTATCCCTTGAGATATGAATCACATCACCTGGGTGGTGATTCAAAATGGATCCTGAAGGTTCGATTGGCGGTAGTCCAACGTACATATGAGAAACTGAATAATTTTCCATTTGATATAATAAGAGATGTATTTAGGTTATTCAATTAATATAATAACATCTTAGTATATATAATATATTGGTGTTATTATATTATCATGGATGATGAATAATGATACCTCTTCTTTGGACCACATCTTTATGATTATACCTTGCACCTTCCAAGATTGGATTTATATAAAAACCCTTTAGGATATAGGGAGGGAAGTAAGGAAGATATCTCAATAGGTATTGTATGATAAAAAATTATTTTAATGTGTTCTTATGAGAGGAGAGGGGTGTCTTTTTATAAGTGAGGGAGAGGAAAAACATGGAATTTTTGAAAATAAAAATTTATCCAACTTATTTTTACAAGACACAATGATGAAAAATGAACCAATATCAATAAATATATGATATAAAGTCAAAATATGTCCATAAAATAGAATTTAGAAATTTTTTTAGTTCATTTTAACCCTTATATATTAACTATAACCCATTGGTAAACAGTTTTTACCTTAACCATGGAAAAATATTTTTTCTATATTCACTATTCATTATGACCAAAAATTAAGTTGAAAATATTATGTAATATAAATTACGATGATTAAAAATATGAAACCCAACATAAAATTTTCAATTGAAACGAATGGTAGAATTTATTTTAAAATTAAGCATGCATGTGTGATAAAAAACCAGTTTTTCAAGAAATGTATTTTTTATGCAAAAGATGATTTAAATTATCCCTATAACCATAAATAGTAAATTTTTAAAAATTAAATTAATATTTATTGATATATAATATAAAATTTTCATTTAAAAAAGTCATCATTGGGTGTTTTTTTAATTAATTAAAATAAGGAAACACTATACACTTTAAAATATTTTTTAGAAAAAAATTCATTTTGAAACGTAAAGATAAAATTTTAGTAAAATGTAGTATAAAGATGATTAAAATGTAATTAATTGGATTAATTACAACTAAAAAATATTTATATTACTTTTAAAAAATAAAAATTATAATGGGGATATCAAAATTTCTTTATTTATTGAAAATAAATGACAATTTTACAAAATTTGTTACTTTTCACTAATCACTATAAAATTGATTTTTTTAATCCAACAATATCACCCAAAATAAATTTTTTATGATGAATCAAAAAATTAAATTAATTCTACTAAATTATAAATATATAATTCATCAATTAAACTATTAAATAGAAACTTATAAAAAATATTTTAATTAAAACAATTTCTTTTTGAATTTGAAAATTAATTAATATTTCTGTAATGAATATAACTATCTAATTAAATAAAAAATGTAAATGATTTATTATATCATTACATAGTTTGTTACATTCTTCACCCCTTTTTTTAGTTTAATCCTTATAGTTCTATTCAATTATTAAGCATTTGGTGATATTGTTCCCCTATAAAATTTTCATATTTCTATTTAAATTCTTAAATATATTGTTTTTCTATAAAACCATAACCCGATGAATCTCCTTTTTCTAAAACACTTTCTCTCTATAGTCAAAAATCTAAAGTGGCTTTTACTTATCATAAAAGTTTTCTTCTAACAAAACTACTTTAAGACTCAAAACATGTGATGAATTTGTCTAATAGTTCCTTAACATCCAAACATTGAATTCATTATATACCTAGGATAAATTGAGAGGAAAAGCCACTAAATTGGAAAATACCCCAAATTTATTTAGGATTTTATATGGTCTAATTAACTACAAAATTAAAATCCCCTTTTTTTAAAATGAATAAAACGTTTACGTGAAGAAACTTTAATAAAAAAATGATGACCTAACTCAAAGTAATGATCTTTCCACTGGTTTTCTATATAATATTTCTTCTTTTTTTGAGCCAACCTCATATGTTTCTATGTAAACTGCACCTTCTAAGTCATCTTCTCAACAAAATCTAGTCCCATCGTCTTTCTTTCTCCTACTTCATCCCAAAATACTTTCATCTAACTCCACCTTACATATAATGCCTCAAAATGAATTATATGTACAATGGAATGAAAAAAAGTGTTAAAATAAAACTCAACCAAAGAATTATGATGATCCCAACTTCTCTAGTATTCTCTTGAACACTAATGGAGAATATTTTCCATGGTCTGAATTGTTTTTTTTAACTTTCTATCAGATTGAGGTTAAATTTTTACTAAATTTTAATTCAACGCCCAATGATTTATGAAGTCCTTTCCAAGAATTAGATGTAAGGTTGGGACCATGGTCTGATATAATAGAGATAATAACTAAATAAAACATGACTATCTTCTTGATATGTTGTTGAGAAAGATGATATAAAGACATATTATCTCAAATGGGAAATAAATGTGTAGATTTCGTTAATAAATCAACAATAACCCAAATCTTATTGTTACATCAAGAAGTATTTGGTAATCTCACAACAAAATATAAGGATATATTCTCCCAATTCGGCTCTGATACTGGAAAAGGTTAAAGCATTCCCTTCAGTAATTTTCATTCTTTCTTAACCTATTTACGAGTCAAAACTTTCATATTAAAGTTATAAATATCTCGTTTTATTCTATCCCACTAGTAATAATTTTGAAGATCTCTATACATATTACTTCTTCCTAGATGAACAAAAATTGGCAAACTATGTGCTTCACAAAAAATTCTCTCTTCAACTGGGAATCCCAAGGAACAAAGATTATCTTCACAAATCTTAAAATATCTTCTTGGTCAATATTAACTTCAAGAAACTTACCCTTCATAATTAACAATACCTTTTTCTATAAAACATGATCCTCTTTCTATTATTTATTAATTATTTCTTAAAAAGATGATGGTACTGGCACTTTAAATGAAATAGATGAGGTTCCTGTATACATAAACTTTTTTAAAAAAATCCCTAAAATAATTAGCAAAGGAGTAATTTTACAAAAAAAATATGGTTATTATAGAATTACTTTTTAGAATCAATATATTGGATAAATTTATTCCTTTTCAAGATGATAATGAATCGTGCAATCATAATCCTTGATCAGATTCGGCCATCTTATTTATGTGATGTTCAATTATTTTTGAGTGAATATACACTTTAAATATTTTGATTGGTATATATATCACACTTTACTATATAAAAATTATGTATCCAAATTTTTAAAGTAATAAAATAATAATATATAATTATACATCATCTATAATATAATATATCTCGTGATGTTTCAGTTGACCTGAATCGTAAGTAATTACTAGATCATTGTGAATTAGGAAACAACCTAGTCCCTTCAATCAATCATAAAATTATATGAAAAATTTACAGTTTCTACACAGAAGTGGAAAAACTAGATCATTCACCAATATTTTCTTAGTTCCAGAATAAAGTCACCAAATTATTTTTTATGTACGAATTTAACACATTTTTGAGTTAACTTAGTTTTTGTTTTATAAAAACGTGAAAAGTTTTCAACAGAACATTGGTATTATCATGCTAATCCATAATAACTATGAATATTTATATATTTTTTAGTCTTGTCCATTTTTCAATGAATTTTTTTTGTATCACCAATAGTAATGCCATCTTTAGAAATAATAGCTCCAATGAATTAAAATTCTTATAATGAAAATTCAAGCATACTAAATTTTCGATATAGCTTCATTGATTTTATGGTTTTTAAAAAAATACTTATTTTATCTTCATGTTCCTACTAACATTCAGAATAAACCAAAAACATCAACAATAAACACAACTACAAACATATCTAAGAACTCGTGAAAAAAAAAACTATGTATAATATCCATAAATATATTTGGTGAGTTGGAAAACCCAAAGTTTATAATTAAAAACTCATAATTCCCATATCTATTCAAAAGATAAGTCTTTGGAATATCTATCTCCTTCACCTCAACTGATGGTACCCCAACATGAGATCAATCTTCAAAAAATATTGTGCTTCCAGGATCTGATCAAACATATCATTGATACGAGGAAAATGATACTTATTCTTAATAGTGATGTCATTCAAAGCTATCTAATTAATGAATATCCTCATAAAACCATAATTATTTTTAAAAAAATAAAAAGAACTGCAAAGAATAGTTAAGTGATGGGTCAAATAAAACCTTTATCTAGAATCTCTTGTAATTTATTTTTCAATACTAAATTTTTTACTTCATTCATTCTGTAAAGGGGTTTTGAAATAGGCACAAAAATTAGGAACAATGTAAAAATTAAATTCAACCCCCTTTTAAAAATACCATCTATAAAATCATTAGAAAAACATTTATAAATTCATTAACAATTGATACTTCACTTATCTAAATTGTTTGTTTCCTTTTTAAAAAATAATCTAGGTAACTTTCACCTACATATCTAATCAATTTCTCAGCTAATTTATATGTTATCAAAGGTATAAAATCATTGAATAAAACTTTCTTGGCTCTACAATATATCTTATAATGATAAATTTAAAGGTGATTCATACCAAAAATAATATCAGACTCTACTATATGCAGTTCAATAAGATTTATAGGAAATAACTTCCAATTAATTACAACTTTAAGGATCCTATAAATATTCTTTGTTTTAATACATTCTCCCATAATTTCCAATGAAAGTTGTATCTTCTTTTTGTGGGGATATATTCCTATTTTAAATAAAAATTTCTCATAAATTATGTAATGAAAAGATCTCTTATCAAAAAGGTCATTGGTATAATTGGAATAAATAATTAACATATCTATCACTACTTCATTTGATGGTCCAACATCAACTCTTGTATTAGAAAAAGATTTTTCCACACCTACATGTTTCTGATATTTCCAATTTCCTTCATATGTTACTAACCTCAGATGCATGTTATAATAATGACTCAAATCAATTTAACTAAAACATCTCACCATTGGATGACTATCATTTACACCCATTCTCAAATTATTTAGGACTTTTTTCTTTGCAGTCATGAGTTCTGTGACCAAACTGACCACACCAATAAAACCTTCTAGATCCTATAAGACATTAATTTAGATGAAATTTACAAAACTTGTGACATGTTGGGGGGATTACCTCCAGAATTATTAGTTGGGTGATTCTCCATCACTTACCACCTTAACTGTTTTTTAATCATATCTTCTTGAGGCACATAAGTGTCTGAAAAATCCGTATACAATTTCTCATAACAAAAAACAACTATTCATATCATTTAAATTATCATTTGTCCAAAGTTTTTCATAATGTTTGTTTCAACCCTTGTAAAAATATTTTAATTTTACTATCAGTGTCCTAAATAAAATATACAACATAAATGTATAATCTTGTGATGTTTTCTTCAAATGTATCCATATAATATTCATCTTTTTTACTCAATTCGAAAAATTATTTGCCCATCCTTAGATGAATAAACGTACGTAAATATTTCTCAAGAATTATATTTTTAAATGTTTCACATTATATGGAATAATTATCAAATTTATCACTGGTATTTCTAACCAAATACCACCATCAATATGTATCATATTCAAATTGATAAATGCTAAGATAGGCCTTTGGTGTTCTGAAAAACCCATGACTTCAAATATGTTTTCTAAAACTTTTATCCATCATTAAAATACCACTAGTCTTGAATATCCAATGAATACTGGAGGATGTTGTCTCATAAAATACCTCACTACAGACATGTTCCTTATGGTAGATCAGGTTTCTACCTAGCATGTATGCCAAGATCATTTATAGACTATATCATTTCATATAATATAGAAACAAACTATTCTATTCCAATTACAATCATTTTGGGATTCCTATTTGGAATAATATTTTCCACTTGATGCATTCCTATTACAGCTTCCCTATTTTGTCTAAGGAAAACCATTCTGCAGAAACATAGCTTATATGAAGAAATGTTGTAATCTTCAAATTATACAACATTTCAACTTAACCATAAATTTGAATCTTTTCAAGGAATTATATCAATATTATCCCAAAGGCTAATTTTATTTGAATCTTTCCTTTGATACAAATTATAATAAACTAGCCTTGTCATTATATATTATATTATATTTATACATGAATTCTCATTCTTACATAACCTGGGATCTTTTCAGGGTTATGGTTTTTGATAATTAGGTCATAAATCATACATAAAAAACTATATTTTAAAAACTATAAACTTTTAATTAGTATCCGTTTTTTCCATAATATAAAAAATTTAAAATAGAACATATATTATATTCCTGAAAAATATTCCTTACTTTTAACATTAATGCTTCTTTTACCTTACCCGTCCTTAAAATCTATAAAAACATTTTAAAAATGTTGGTAGAGCTCAAAAATCCCAGTAAGGGACATAAAAAATAATAAATCCATTTTTCCTAAAAAAACATAAATTCCCATGAAAGATCATTTCTTCAAAACATACATATTTACCCATAAAATTCATTATTTTTCCTTTAAAATATCATCATCGTACTATTTTAATTCAAATAATGTCCACGAAAACTTATTATTAAACATAGGAAATCTATGTAGGTGCCTTAGTACATAATATCCATATAAAGAATACATAATACTAATAGAACCCTTAAAATTAGAATAACCATCTGGAAAAATTACTATATTATTCTCTAGATAACATAACAACAACCAAATGTATTGGAGTTTTATTTAGGCACTCCCATTATGCAACCTATAATGGCCTCACCCAACTCTATCAAAACACACCCATCGTATAAGATATATTGATCTCAACCATGATCTATAATGGGTATCATACCATTATCTAAAAAAATTCCAAGGGCTATATCATGAACAAAACATTTTAATATTTCAAATTTTCATCATAAAACCCTTGCAAAACAATTTTGAACTCATATGCAAAATTCTTTCAGATAAAAAATCACCCTTTATTTTGAAAAACATATTTTAAATACTAAAATAACTTTGAAAAAGGTAAAGAGGATTTTCTTTGAATAAAACATGAAATATAGTAATGTATTACATGACTCAAAAAATGGTTATGGCGGTATTAAAATTCATCTTCAGTATAAAATTAAAATCGAACATTCCGTTTATCTTTTTTAAAGAAAATAAAATATTTCAAAAAAATATTCCTTTTTATAAACCATTTAAATAAATTCAAAATATGAATAAAATTTTCATTAGTAATCCTTTATTTTCATATGAAAACATCGGTACATTTTTTTGAAAGATATGGACTAGGAGGAAGTGAGTTGAAAAATAAATATTTAAAATAATAGTTTTTTAAAGAAACTATCTTACCTTGAGTCATATTTATCACATGTGATATTTATATTAATAAATTATAAACATATGTTAATTATTTAATTTGTTGAGAAGATTTTTAAAGTCTATTTTTCCTTTTATTTCAATTATTACCAAGTTATATATAATTAACTAATTAAATTCATGTCGGATGTTTTGAAAATATTCGGATAATTTGTCCAAAATGAATTATATAAGTTAACTATGACCAAAAAGTTAATTATTATATTATATGTATAATAATAATCCGGAAATAATTATCATTTTTATACATCAATTACACCTTTCAAAATAATCATGAAAATGGTCATGGAAAATGAAATACGCTACGATAATGGAGATGGTAGGTCTTACGTAAGGATGTGTAACATTTCCATATTCAACTATCATAATATAAAGAATGTATGTATTATTATACCTTAAAATAGTGATAATAATATCATAAATTCAATATAATTTTATTAAATATAATTATATATATAATCCATATGATGTGGTGAGGAAAACACAATCACATTGCTTTATATAGGTGGTAGTCAGAATGTAAACAACGAACCCCATTATCATTTTTTAGTGAATATAAAGGTAAATTTTAAATGATATATTCTCATTAAATAATGATAAATACTAAATTAATATAATATATATCTATTTATTCTATCATTATATATAGTCATGAGAGGTGATGATGGAAAACAAATTGCATCGGTTCATGAGGTGGTAGTCTATCGTACACATGAATAAAGGCATCGTTTTTCATTTGATTTAATAGGATATGGATTTAAGTTATAGAATTAACATAATAAAATAAAATTATATTTAATATACTATTGTTATTATATTATCAAGTTTAAAGATTATTTTAAGGAGGTGGAAGAAAATAAAAAATTAAAACACTTTTTTTAGAACGAAACATCTTCTTCATATTACCTCTTTAAGATTATACCTAAAGCATTCATATATTGGATTTTTTGATCAAAATAATTCCTATATAAATTTTTTAGTTATGTAGTCAAGGTATTTGAGAATTTATTGACGCAAAAAAAATGATTTTACACTGTGAATAAAAGAGGACAGGGGTGGCATTGTATAAATGAGGGAGAGGACATACATAAATTTTTTGAAAAAATGTTATACCCACATTTTTCAAATTAAAAAGGATCAAAATAAAAAATTATATATATTTAGATAATATAATGTCTAAATATGCCCAAATATATAATTTATGAAATTTTTTAGCTCATTTTAACACTTACAATTTAAATTTAATCCCCTAGTCAACCTGTTTTTACATTAACTACAGAGAAATATTTTTACTATTTTCACTATGCATTATGTCCAATAATTAATTTGGCCTTATTAAATAATATAAGTTGTTATTATTTCAAATATGGAATTAATATTACCAAATTAAATTCATATATGTGGCAATATTTAATTTGAAATTAAATCCATAGAATCAATGAAAAATTAGTTTTTCAAGAAACATATTTTTCAATAATACGATGAATTTATACTAACTCTATGACTAGTAATAATAATTATATGACATTAAATTAATATATATATTTATATATGATATAAAGTTCATTTAAATCATTCTTAATTAGAGTTTTTTTAATTTATGTAATTGGGGAAATATTACACGCTTTAAAAGAGTTTGAAAAAAATGTTTTTTTAAACCCAAAAAAACATATACTAAAATATTTTATAATGATAATTAATATTAAATTATTTATAATAAATATAAATAAATAATAATTATTTTAATTTAAATAAATTTAAAATCATAATGGGATTTCTAAATTACTTATTTATTGAAAATAAATGATACATACAAAAATTAATATTTTTCACTATTCACTGAAAAAACAATATTTTTAATAAAAATATTCCAAAATTTAACCCTTGGTTAATTTTTAAATTTTTATTTTAAAAAAACCAAATTATAATTATATAATTTATAAATTAAAATTTTAAATAATAACTTATAAGGAATGTGTTTAATTAAAAATATATCCATTTGATTTAAAAATTAGATAATATTTATATAATGTTTATAACAATATAAATAATTAATAGACATGTAAATTATTTTTTCTATAATTATATGGTTTGTTTAAACTTTTATATCTATTGAGTGATCAATTATTCTACAATTATTTTGGAAGACCCTTGGACGGTGTGGCCACAGATGATTATGACGCTTTTGGAGTGGTGAGATACTTAGGGAATGGAGTTATAATGGGGACTCCTAGTGGATAAATGTTTTTAGCCTTGTGAGACATTCTAAAGTCTTCCTTGATGATGTAAACTCACAAGTTGGTTAGGATAATTTATTACTTTTCCTTTATGATTATACTTTGATCTAATGAGTGTCATAATATAATGGACCTTATGAGATGGTTTAATGTATTAGTTCCTAAGTTGATCAATGAATGGTTGGGAAACATGCAGGTGTTCTAATCATGATATAGCATTGGAATATTTGTCCAACTATGAAATATTGTTTCTGGTACTGATGTCATGGTTGGTAACTCATTTTCCATGAAGATTATATGAATTAGTATGCTTGTATTATAATGATTATTCATTAACTTTAATTTTTATAATTGGGGTGATGGATCATTCACCTTGTGTGTGGTATCGATAGTAAACCATCCACCTATGGGATTGTTAATTAGATATTAATAATTTTCCTAGGATATTATTTTTAATGTATTTTTAACAAAATATATTTTTCATGAGAGAAGCCTCATTCACCCAATGATGCATCATTAATCTTTTCAGTGACTGGGGATGTCTCATTCATCAGTGATATATAATTATCACTGGTTTCTATTTTTGGGTATGCCATCCACTTAGGGTTGTCATTGGTTATATATTATTCTCATTATATATTACTATGATGGTTGATCATCCACCTAGAAATTTTGTTGTGGTAATACATCATTCAACTAGTTACACATTATTTCACCATTCCATTGTGTAGTGGTATAACATTGACTAACAAATACATATTAATCCCTATTATTTACTAAATTCATAATAAATCATTTACCATATGATATATCATTTTACATGTGGGATTTGGTTGTGCATAATCCACCAATCAAGTATTATTTTAATGGTTTATCACCCACCTAATGTTTTCATAGGGGGTATATTGACCACCTAAGAATGCATACTGGTGGTATATTATCCACCTAGATTGGTGAGACCTCATTAAACAGGTGATGACTCATTCTCCATGATTTTATTTTAGTGGTGTGGCATCTTCCATTTTTATATATATGGGGACATATCATTTACCATATATATAGATCGGTTATATTTCATTTACTATTACTATAATACAAAAGATGGATCATTTTACTCTATGTTAGGTTATGAAGATAGCTCAATATCTTCAACTTATAGTATTAGTGATGATATATTTTTCACACCCACACCATGTTCAAACTATAGATATATCATCCAATTATATAATTGGATGAATCATGCATATGTCAGGTATTTTGTTAACTTTATGGTACTCGATGAGGTGACTGGTGTATGTATTTGCTTTTATGAATTACATTCATTCAATAAGTGCATGGAGATATATAATAATTATTATAAGGGGAAGTATTAGTGGTATACTACTGAGTTTTTTTCTCATATCCTACATGGTAACTTTAGTCTATGTGGAAACTATGTGTTCGTCATGAGGTTATGTTCTATCACTAAGGAATATGTTTGTGAAATATGATATATTAGTGGGGTTATAGATATATTATGAGGTAGATAAAGGATATTATGTGTCTTAATGTATTTCATTTTCAAATTCTCCTATAATTTATATGATCGATCCATTAGGATTCTAGGTTGATGCAATATTTGGTTACTTTCATATGTCCATTTTGATTTATTATAGTAGAGTTATTTTTTTCTATGCTTCCATTATGATTATTTATTTTCTATGATGTTACTCTTACTATATATTACTGGGTTATTTTTTATTTATATGATCATAATAAGAGTATATCCTCCCCTTAAATTTTCCATCAACCCTTTATCTTATTTGAGAGCCTTAAGAATATGGGGTGTTATCCTAAGGTAATCTAATTGTATCAGTATGATACTATTTGTATAGTCCGGAATAATATGTAACAAAGTGGAACCAGATATTTTTTTCATTTTTTAACTATTTTAGATAGTGTAGATAATGATTGGATTGGTCGAAACTAAGGAAGTTTTCTATGCCTTGGGCTTGGTCAGTACCTATATGAGTTGAATTATAAGTTTATAAGGAGTTGGGATTGTTGTTCTTGTTGGAATTGGTTCCATATAACTAACTTCTATGTAATATATGATTAATTTTATTCATGGATTAGAATAAGTAATAATAATTTTTATCACATCATAATTTTTATTCTCTGTGAAAAAGTATGTAATAATATATTATGTACACTTGTCAAACTGAAATATCATAACAGTTACCTATTATGATGAGTACCTAGATGTTCCATGATAATATATTTAAATATGATTTCTATGGATGGGTGATATAATTTAACATGATAAAAATGAAACATTTTATCATGTATTGGGGGATCATAATTTATTGATACTTCTTCTTATTAATTTTTTCCCTTATGATCACAATAAAGGATATTATGAGAACTTAACCCATTGATAGGAAGTATAGATTTATATGTTTCATTATATATTCCAATATGAATAGGTGTGTGATGGTCGTTTGACTTTAAATTATTATTATTGACCTATATCAATATTCATATACTTTTATGTATTGTAATAAACTATGAAGACATGTTTTCTTGGGGAAGTTGGGTATGTTAGGTGCATCGTGATTGAAAGCATATTAATTAATAATTTGATAATGGATTTATCCCTTATATTAAAAAATCAAGTTGACATCATAGGACCTTTTATAGAAAAGAAATTGATTATGAATTTTTCTATATTGGGTTTATTTTGGAGTTCATTTATTGGAAGTCAAATAAAGAGACATTGGGCTCATAGGTTGATGGCACCAACACACAACGTACTTAATTAGAGATATCAAGGGATTATATTACATATTGTAAATTCATAAGAGGTTACATTCCATTATTATATTAACATATTTCTAAATGGAAACCTTATAATGTTTCTTAATATTATCCTTTCAATTTAGGTAGTTATCAATAATTCTAATGAGAGTGAGTCTTAGAGAGTCACACACTAAGTGTATTCGAAACCTTAGTTGAATTATGTATGAATTTATCATTTTAGAAAAATATTATTCCCACAAGTGGTTTCAAAATTATTCATGTTAGTTTTATCGAAAATATTAAATCTCAAATTATTCGAGAAAATATATATATTAGTTTAATATTTATTAAATATTTATTCAATAGGTAATTATTTATTTAATTATTTGAATACATAATAATTTTTTATTCATGTTAATTAAAAAGGTAAAAAAATATTTATTTAGTTATCTCAGTATCTAGTAAATTATTATTATTTAATTTGTTGAATATAATAGTCATAAATTTATTGGAAAAAAATGAAGTGATATTTATTTATTTAAATAAATTCTAAATTATTCAAGGAAAATAAATATAGAACAACATTAAGATATTAATTTCAATTTCCTTACAATAAATTTCACATTGAATACTTTTTGAAAAAATATTAATTAGTATATAAAAGAAAAATAATAGTTAAATATCTATGGGTTAAGAAAGTATAAAGAAAATAATAACAATTCTATTATTATTTAAACATGGGGTGAATCAAAGATTATGTAAATAAAAAGGGCCCATAATTAGTGATTATTTTCAAAACATAGCTCTATTTAAACTCGGTTATAAAATTTTCCAAAAAACCTATCCATATTATTTTGTTTTGAAAAATGATTTCTAAAGAGGATTATCTCAAGTCCTAGATATATTTTCCACAAATTTCACCAAAGAAAATTGAGTAATTATTTTCCTCCACCGGGGTGAATCCTTTTCATCATGAATGTTTCATTTTTTATCAACAATAATCACCACAATTGTTAGAACTATATGTGCTAGCTTGTGGAGGATTATATAGTGAAATTTGGAGGTTTACAGAACTTGTGTGGATCACCTCTAGATAGAATCTACCATTTATTCCTCTATCAAAATTAAAAAATAAAAATACGTATTTATCCGATCATCGATGATGAATAAATAATTTAATTGAATGTATTTATCTAATTAAATAAATCAATTATAAATTATATATGAAAATATCCACTCTTCATGGTTTCAAGTTCAGTCGGTTAATCTACATATTACTTATATTTGTCGGGACGATTCTTCATCATGTACGTCAGGGATTATTTTTTCACAATGAAAAAAATACATGTTATTAACTAATAAACTATAAAATCTACTACATCTGGAACCTTTCAGTGGTATCAATCAGTGGTTACAACACTCTGACTTTATAAATTATTATGTGACCTCTAAAATCAATTATTTTTACTTTTACACTTTTAACTTATTATTTTTTAATCAAGATTTTAATAAATATGTTTTCAACATATTAATATGTTTCTTTAAACATTAATATAATCCTAAGTAGATTTAAAAGATATGAATAATGATGAGAGATGAAATTGGGAGGTGATAAGTATTTTTACCAGTAGACATGGATATATGGTGTATGTCTGTAAGTAAACACTTTCTACCAAACTGCACTACAATGTGATGTATCACAAGATACATGATGCACTAAGAGTTAATATCACATGGTGAATTTTATCCATACCACATATTGATTGGGTTAGACTGACACATGGTTTTTTAGACCGCAAGGCATGTAGTTGGCATGCACGTTAAGTTGTCTACATGTTTTTGTGATGAAATTCATGCTAACCATGTGGAAAAATACATGACATACACTATGTGAGACTAAAAATGAGAATAAATAGTTAGATACATAGTGTATAGCTAGAATACACACCATGTAACTCATTAAACCGTACATATCTAGAACACAAAGAGTCAACTAGAGGGTTACACTAATACCTAAAAAATAGAACACATGGAATGTAACTCATTATTACACACCACGTATCGCAACTGAGATACACACTAAGTCTCCAAGAATCTATCCTGGATACATAGAATGTAAAAAACACATCTTATATCTCATTAATACATTCCATATAGTCACCCATTAGACAAAATAAATAAATGACACTAAAATCATTTAATGCATCATTAAAAATCGAATTAAATTATTGAAATCTAATGTGTTGACAATTAATTTCACAAAATTTTCAATAAATACTAGTAATTTAATTTATTTTAAATCTTGAAATTAATTATGGGTATCTTTAAGAGACTTCAGGTGATCATTAAGAAGAATTAATTAATTTTTAATTAAATAATTAAATTAATTCAAAAGTTATTATATTAATAATAAATAAATAATGTAATTAAATACTAGTTGTTTTACTTTTTTTGTATTAATTACCAATATTTGGATGATTTTGATCTTATACCATCCTATGTGTTTCATTTTTATATTTAATGAATTATTTTTACATGTTATTTGTAAAAATTTATTAATCTAAAGAGAGTCCTATGAGTCATTCATATCAACTCATTAGATAAGGCCATATGTTCCCATGGGTTTTATTATGTTAACATCCCATAAAAATCTTTTAGTTCCCCTAACCTATTTGTGAGTAAAATTATTTAATGAATGGATCTCTTAGGTGATTGGAGGTTGTTCTTGTTTAGAGCCATGGTGAAACCAATCAAGGATGTACATAGGAGATTGGGTGGAATACTGAAACTCAGACTAAGAATGGTCCCATGAGTTAATTCTAAAATTTTGAGGGATGGTTCATAATCCAATGGATAAACCGGACATTAGAAAATCTAACAGACATTTCATTTTATTTACTTTATTTCAGTCTTTTTCATGTTTAATTATTTTTTTGTATTTTTGAATCATTGAATAAATTAATTAAAAAATAATGCAAGATTAAATTATATTAAAATCCTTGTATGTGTAAATATTATCTATACATGGTTAATCCCTTGAGTAAAATACACTTATAATTAACATCCATTTAATAAAATTAAATGGGAATTTTACACAAAAATATCAAAATCCATCAAATTAAATATTAAGTTTGATAATCTTTCTATTACTTGAATATGAATACAACAATAGAAAAAAAATTGCAAGTAAAAATATTGTAGACATACATTTATTGGGGTTTTATTATAATTTTTGGGGTCAACATAACCAAATTATTATTGTGTCCAATGTAAATAGGATTTCCAATACCATTTTGGAGTAAATTGTTCTGGAAATCCAAGTCTGGGATTTTAGGATTGGGGAATCCACTCAATAGATCAAGGAGATCCATGTTAATAAAGATGAAAAGTTACAAATACCAAAGTTACTTCTATTAATTTTTTTTCCAAATTATGGGTTACAAGAAGGAATGGATAGATCATTTCCAATAGAATTTCCATTCCATGTGAAATTAAGAAACCAATGGGGGTGATATTGGGTTTAAATAAAATATTATTAGATTAATAAATTAAATTAAATTTATTACCAAAACTTTTAATCTATATAAATTGGTATAATTATACCCTTATTTTTTATAGAAATGGGAAACCACGTGAATTTGACTATATCTTTAACACCCTAATATTTTGAGAAATATGTTTTTCAAATTAATTGAATCTTTCTAATATTTTACATTTCACGCAACACTGAATAGAATTTCTTATATATTAAAGCACTATTTTTGGAATGAATTCACTAAAAATAAGACATATATTACTTTTAGTACATGTAATTCAATATTTGGATTGTGTTATACACAATTTCAAGTTCCTTTGAGAGCTTTTTTAACATGCAAGGATGAGTTTTTAGAGAACTACAGTATACTATTAATAATATTATTAAAATATTATTATATCTTCCATGTAGCCATTATAATGGAATTTATGAATACTATTAACTAAATTTTGAAAATATTATTTATAAATACATATAAAATAAATCCTTTAGTTATCAATTAGTTTATTTAAATTTAAGAACTATTTGAAAATAAAGAAATTACTTTTCTAAGAAAAACTCTTTTTGTTAGCACAAACACAATTATACCTCAATAAATTATTAAAACAATGTTGATTAATTTTTTAAATAAAATTTATATATGATATATTCAATCAATACTTTTTATACTTATCTAACAGATTTTATAGGTATAATATAGGAATTAATCTAATTATATGAATAAAAAGATATATTTTATAAAAAAGTAATGTTACCACCTTTTAATGGAGAACCCATTTTAAATATAATTTTTTGTTATTCCATTCATTTATATATCAAAATAATCTTCAAATTTTAAATAGGAACACAAAAATAATCATAGTATGAGTTTTTGGAATTTTTCTATAAAGTTTCATTTTTTGATGAATAATGAAAAATATTGGATTTTAATTCAAAAATTCTTTTTCATCTAATTTATTTATAAGGATAAATTACATTTTTAAATAGTGTTAAAGTTTAATGAGAAATATTTTACATCAAATAATCCAATTTAGTTCATTGTAATAAATTTCACTTTGAAATTATGTATAAAAGCATACCAAATATTTGAACATTTTTACATTAAAACCCTACTTTGTCGTCCCATATGGAGGATTCCATTTGAATTAATTTACACAGATTATGTGAACAGAATTTAGAAAAATGGATTCTATATTTGGAATTAGTATATATTATAATTTCAAATAAGTTCAACCTATTTTTTTACAAAAACATTAGTGAAATTAATTAAAATTAATTACAATAATTAAGAGGAAAATTAGTTTTACAAGGGACTAAACCCTACACTTATGGGGAAACATGACCTATACACTTGTCTAAAAGAACTTTTATGGACATATTTAGACCATATTCTCCCTTTTATATAAGTTGGTCCATTATTGGATCCACTTATCATAGGGAAAACATGTGTGTAATTCCCTCTTCAGAAATTTACAATATTGTCCCTCCTCCCCCACTTGTGAAAGACACTCATCCCTCCCATTATTCACACCACTCAAGACCTTTGTATATCCGAAAATCAGATTAAAGTATCTTTAAAAATACCTCCATTATTTTTTTAAGCCTCCATTTGGAAAAAAATCCAACCAAGAAATCCCTTCTGTGCAAAGAAAAAGGAGTTACCTGATGAAGAGGTTACATCCTTCCTCGGGATCCTTTATTTTATTTTCTTTATCCACCACCTCAATTATTTTTATTCCATGATTATATAATTAATAAATTGTCCTAAATATACTATTATTTTTTTCTAAGGGTTCTACCTGCATTTACACGCACTTTTATCTAATGGGTAATGAACTTATCGTTCTTGTGTATAGTGAACTACGACCTCACGAAACAATGTTGTTAGTTTTTCCTTTACCACCTATCATTGTTAGGAATTAAAATGGAAACTATATTTTTATATGTTATGTATGATATTTATGATTTATTTATTCATTTATAATTATTATATAAAACATACCTCCATGCTTTCCATTTTTTGTAAGTAAGTAAATTTCATTTGTGGAAGTGTGGACAACCGCCTCCTCAAAGTGATTTGATTCATTCACACCTTACATGGAATGTATTAAAGATGTGATTAGTGAATTTATATTATATATATGAAATAATAATTCTACTATAATTATAATATATATATATATATACATATTTTATTTATTTTATTTCTTTCAAGACAACAATAAAACGGAAACAAAATTCATGTGTATGTACGTCCAACAATATCCCTGAATGGTGTATTTTATTTCATACTTATATCCTATATAAATAATTATTAATATATATTTACTTAATATATATGATATTTATACCATGTTTTACATTCTATAAATAAGTAAATCTTGATCTATGTAAGAGGATTAATAATAAAAAGTCAAAACATATATCAAAATTAAAGAGGATATTACCCGAAACGTAACATAATCATAGAGTTGTTAATAAAAGAGTAATATAAATTAATAAATAATAATATATGGTATTATAAAAAATAATATTTTTTTTATATTTATAATAAACATATATTTATTATACATTAGGTTTGAACCAATAATAATAAAGTCAAGACTTAAGGTAAGGGAATTTGATCACACTTTTTAATTCTTTGAGAGACATGCCTTATTCATCACTCATTACATTTGTGGGTTGTGTATACTACCCATGTATGTATTCTAAGAATCATATAATTAAATTAATTTGTACTTACATATCAATTTGATGATATTTATTTCATGGGTTAATGTCTCAAAAGCTACCAAATTGGTAATGTAATTTTTCTCTCAATTTTCATTCTTTAATACACATTCCATCTTATGCATATATATTTTTCTATGAGGTGTATATACAACCATTTAGAATTATATATCACAAATATAATTATTTTCATGATACTTTAAGATTCATGTAATTTTATTCATTCCATTGTATTATGATTTAACGTTACCATAGTGGTAAAGATTTATAGATTCAATCTCATTGTTTATCTAAATTTCTTATGATCATAATTCCATTGATGAAATTTTATGATCCATATCTCAAGGAATATCATGAATTTTATTACCCTCTAGATATTCATGTTATGTCAAAGTAATGGTACCATTTTACCACTCTTTGGTACTTAAGATAATGAAGATATTGTTTTTATGCAAATCTAACTTTATTTCTCCTTTCGGTCAGAAATATGTGTTCTTTCAAAACTGTGTTTTTTAAAAATGTTTTCAAATATGCTTTAATATTATCCTATGATGTATAAAAGAAAATTTTAACCCATGTGTTACCTTATTAAAAATTATTTTAAAATTAATATTCTAGTTTTTTTTCAATCAAGGAACTTTTCTAATCATTTAAGGTGCAAAATAAATATTTGGTGTGTATGGACTTACCCCCCATCATGAAAGTAATTTCCCTGATGAATCCTTTATAAGATTATAAAGTTATTTTTAAGAAATTATTTCCCTAATATTCTAGAATTTTTTTTATTTTGAAATAGTTTTCAAAGAAAAAGGTGTTTTTTTTTAAAAAATATCTTTAAAAAGTGTTTTAAATGATTTTCAAATATTCATATCATGAACTCGTTAGAGATTCCATCTGACACGACATCTTACACTGTCTGAGATATGGCCCAAAGGGAGTTCCCTATCTTAATGGGCACAAAGCTTGTGTTGTGCTTCAAATTAAATCCAACTGGGAACAATTTCAACACAATGAATAACCATGGTCAAATAACTAAACTAAATAAACTGAGTGCGTTGTAATAGCCATTAACTAACTGACCAGCCACATGGCAAATTTTCATTAATTATGAGCACTCAAAGCAAAAAATCTGAACCTAGAAAATATCTCGGGTCTACAGACACCAAATGGTACAAGTTGGGTGTGAGCTAAACATCTCAGTAGCCAACCACCATATTATCCATATGTTTCCTTTCTTGAAAACAATCCACTAACACTTGTTTGATATAAAAACATAAAATATGTTTTTCTCATTTCAAATAAACAACCCAAATATTCCTTTTTAGAACAACACTTTCCACATTTCCATTAATCAAAATTTTTTATCCTTTTTTAATCCCAAACCCAAACTAAAATCCAAAGAACACTATACCAAGTCATGATGAATGTAAATAAGTAGTATAAAAAAGAAAAAAAGTGCAGCATAAAAGTAAAAATGAAAATATAGATATGAAACCATGGTAATTTCATAGACATACCTAGAGAGATCCCTGGACATACTCGGTTTGGAACCACCTGTTGGTGTATGGTAAAAGTCCAAAGTCTATAACTGAATTTCCACCCTAAACTAGACAATCCAGTGGCTCTACCCACATAGACTTTAAATACATCCATGGGGTTTCAATCCATCTAATTCAGATTGATAAGAAACTATCACACAACCCTCTAAATATTCCCAAGAAACCCATGGTAATATTATACTATGTAATTAGGTGGCCATCAAATGTGTGAGTCACCTTATGTACCGTCACTGCACTCGACTAACCCAAACACGGACACCATATATATGATAACACACAAGGGGAAATCCATCTATATGGGTGACCATAACATTTCAAACCATTCATAGGTGTTAACTACACCATCACATCACGTGATATTTTAAAAAAAATCTCCAACATATCAAGGTGCCCACTGGGAAAATTTATTTCCAAAACCACATTCATTTATTAAACATTATAAATATCCAACTAGGTCTTACATCATGTACAATCAAAGTAAACTATCAATATATTTCAAATTAATTTTCCAAATCAATAAAAGAAACCCATTTTAAGAGTAAAATTTTTAACAGGCCTTTATACGAAATCCAACTTCACATCTGACTTTATTTATAGACCAAGATGAAAGCACACTGCACACTTACAGATTCAAAATGGGATTCTATATCATTTAGAAACCAATTATCCTTTATAAATACCAAATGGGCATAATATTAAAAATAAAATTTGAAAACACACTTGATTGATTTGGAAACAAAGGGTGTTTAGTTAAACATCAAGAGTTTAAAAGGGACTCACAAGTGTGTCAAAAACCCGGGTTTTAAGTTAATCAAGGCCGTAATTATTTTTGTTCCCATCCATGTGTTCACTCCAAGCGCACATGGATGTGTCCACATATAATGGAATACCACAAGTATCCATGAAATTTCCCAAAACTAATTTCAAAATACACACCAAATGTTTTCCATCTAAGACAACAAGCCATAAATAATCTTTAAGCCATAAAAACTTCATATTCACACATACAATGCCAAAAATACAATCCAAAAATATTACCATAAAACAATCAAGTTCTAAAACCATAAAAAATGAATAATTTCATGTTAAAGAAATAAATAACATTTTAACAAACACCTAGTGTGCATACCATCTACTAAAATTTAAGAACACTTTTAAAAACAACATCCACTAATTTTTTCCAACATAAAAACGTCATACCAAGAAAGGAAAACATACCACAAGCATGAGAAAAACCTTTTAATATTATTTGAAAAATCCACAATAATCAACGTCCTGATTCGGAAGGGAAATTAATGGAAACACCTATGTCAATGGTGTACGAATGTAATTGAACTTCAAGGGAAGGAAGAATCGAGCCCCGTGGATGATCTGCACACCATAAAATACAAGGAAACACAACCCACACAAAAACCCTAGCCAATAGGGTTCTACCAAGAGAGAAACCCCATAAGGAAACCCAAGAAAAGAAATAGAGGTAGAAATAAATGATATAAAATGGGAAAACCCCTAAAAACATGCATTTGAATCTTGGAGGACCACCAAAAGGGATGGATAATCAAAGGAAGAGAGGTTTTGGGACCCTTTAGTGCACCAAAATAGACCAAGGAGTAATGGTATTGATTTTGGGATTAAAAAGGGAGATATAAATAGGGTCTAAAATTTTTATGATTTCTGTGTAGCTCATACAGTTTTTCCGCAATGTTTACCAAACTATGCGCCAACCATGAGATAGCTATTACCCAAGAGGACATCGACCGGACAACCTACATGCACAGTTTCAGTTTCATTGATCAAACCATGTGGTGGATTATGTCCAACTTTTAAGACCTATTATACAGTTACCTGGGATGGGATGCACGGTTTCCACTAACCATGTGATGCCCTTGCACAATCCAAAACTCATACAGACTTCCAAAATTTGAAAATTTTAACCAGGAATTTACCTGATCCTAAATAAAAAAGACCCAAGAATAAGAAAAGAATAAAATAGAGGAGTTTTTAATTTCAGGGTGTGAAAATCCTCCACACCAAAAACACTTTCTTCCACTAGATGGTTGCCTAATTGAAATATACAAAAAACATGAATTCATGACCAATCAAAACTGAGGGAATCCATGAACCTTCGGGTGACCATTCACTCTAAAAGTCACACTCTAAAGATCAATAAGAAAAAATATCATAATAATAAGGGGAGAACATGAAATGTTTCTCCCCAGCACAAGAACTCAACTTTCATGGGATCTTTAAAACCTAGAAAACACTATAAAGACCTAAATAGGAAACCCAGTACAAGGAAACCGCAAAAAATAAGAACCCAATAACTCCCAACCCAAACCAATAACCCTAAAAAATTAGTAAATAACAAAACTAATGGAGCTAATAATTTCCCACACCAACCAAAACTCCCAAAAAATGGGATAAACCCATGAAAAGAACATCATCGAACTGAACCATATAACCCAAACATCACCAAACAAACATATTTAAAGACAAAATCAACCCACATAAGGGAAAGAAACATTCAAAGAATAACCAATGATTTAATGATCCACATTAAGAAAAATAAAATTACTCAAATTGTGATAAAACAAGTCCATCACACTTTTATAATGAAATGATGATCTTATAAGACCCACAAAACAAAAACAAGTGAACTTAGAATGTCTCCACTTCAACATGGGAGACAAACCAAGCTATGGTCTTCCACAAATCCCCGTAAATTCTTTACTGTGAACGAGCTTCACTTCGAGGTTCATGGCTAGAGCCCCGATGATTGAATTATCAACTTCCTCATAGACAGGTACTATCATCCTATGATCATAACCTTCTTCGAGTAATGCGTCATGAACCAAATAGCGAGAACAATGGTATTCCTTCAAAGAGATGAAAAATGATAGCTTTAAATTCCAAAACTGGCCACACTAGTGGAACACAAGAAAAATAATTCATCCACCAACATCTCAAAATGAGGAGCCATGTAGGAGTGGACTCACTCTATTATGTCTGGACAAAGACACCCTAGGAAAAGAAAATCCTTAAATAGATCTTATGATGCCACCTCTGGAGAAAAGGAAACCAGTTCCTTGAAATGTTCAACATCCGCCTTCACCATCCTCTAGCCTTATTGAATACTCATGGGATTTACTCTCATCATAATCTTCACCTCCTAAGGTATGAACCATTAGAAAATGATGAAATTAAACACCACATATATCATCTCAACATGCATCAATGACAAGGATAACATATCTCTTTCATCTAATGTTGGACCTTAAAACAAACCTAGGACAATAGGAATTCTAACAGCTTCAGGAGTTACCAACAATTTGAAGACATGCCATACTTCATCAAGACACTCCATTGCCTCTAGTGAACTATGATCACCATGAAATATATGAAACAACTAAGAAGAACCCAGAACTGGGAATAAATCGCTAGAAACATTGGGGACCTTTCTGGGTGGTATATTCAAAACAACACAAAGGACACTAATTGAAAACGAACATCAATCCCATCCAAAATAAAATAGAAAATATCAAGCCAAAATAAAGTCTCACAAACCAAACACCAACCAATGAAAAAAAAATCCACTTTTAAAAATTCACCAATTCCATTTTGATTTCAAAACATCCTTCTTTCAAGGCCACTTTGCAAATTCCCAAAATCCATTTTTCACAACAACAAAAAAGAACACAATTTTTATTGAAAAATACATCTAAAAACTATTTTAATTTAAAATAATCATCTATGGAACCCTATGAACTATTGAATATGTTTTCATCCATTTATATCTACATGTTCCAACATGTTCTTTCTAAACATACCTTCACATATTAGAATGTACATATGGAACCCCAAGGGTTGCACCCATGCCACTTCATTTTCAATTCCAATCATGTACCAAATTTTCAAAAAAAACACATTCTCATTTAAAATCCATTTCTACATTATAAAACCATTTAAAGGAAACAATTTCCATTTAAAAATAATTTTTCATCTTCAAAACTTACTCACATCAACCAAGACAAAAACAAAACATGACTCACACTAAACATCCATAATGTGGAACTAGTGGTTGTTCCAAACTTGGAGACATGGTAGTGGTTTATGCCCCAAGTAATAATCGACACTTAGAGGACATTGAACTTTTCACTCGGACTCTACATGGGTCACTACTCTATTTGAGGTTTCTACATTACAATAGATTGCCTCTATTGGAATTATTCAATTAAAAACAAATCAAAGAAAGACAAAGAATCAATTTCTGAACAACCCCTAGCAACTCAAGTATCATCATGAGTGGTGGTGATCAGGAAAAAACCCATAACCTACCATCCAATACCAGAAAATCCTAGCCTCCAATATATCTAACACCCCCAAAATAAGAAGGAACCTCCTCTGATACCATTTTATCATGAACCAGACCAGGATGACATCCGACCCAACATCTGACCTAGTCTGAGACATGGACCAAAGAGAGTTTCTAATCCCCATGGGCTGGAAAATAGTGTTGGGAATAAAATTAAATACAATAGGGAAAGATTTCAGCCCATAGAATTATAAGGATCAAATAAAGAAACTAAACAAACTATGCATGAAGCAATAGAAAGAAATTGAGTCTCAATAAAAATTTACAAATAGATCTGAATACAAGATACAACTTGACCGACCAGAAACTAAACATTAAACCAAACCAAACAACCAAAATCATGATCTCTGTGTGACCTCATGGTTTCCAATGTCCACTAACCGACCAGAGACATGTCCAACCTACTCCAATGATGAGCAATGAAACCAGAAAATCGTAAACTACAAAACAACTCCGGTCTACTGACACAGAATGGTATAAGTAGTGTGTGAGCTTAATAGCTCCGTAGGAAACCACAAATTAATCCATTTGTTTCCTTTCCCAAAAATAGTCCATTAATAGTAGTTTAAAAAAAAGAAATAAAAATATGAATTTCTCATTTTAGATAAAAACACAAATTTTCATTTTTCAAAACAACGCATGCCACATTTCCACGAATCAAAATAGTTTACCATTTTGATTACCAAACCCAAAATAAAACCCAAAAAACACAGTACCAAGTCATGATGAAAGTAAATAAGTAGTATAAATAGTAAACCACATTTAGTAGAAAAGTAAACAATTAAATACAAATAGAATACCATGGGAATTTCCAAAACATCCCTAGAGCCATCCCTAAACATACTCAGTTTAGAACCACCTATCGGCATATGGTCAAACTCTAAATCCTATAACCAACTGGCCTCCCCCAAATATCCAATCTAGTAGATCTACTCACCTCTCATTTAAATCCATTCAAGGGGTGTCAAACCATCTAATTAGGGTTAATAAGAAATGGTCACTCAACCCTCTAAAAATGCCCAGGAAACCCATGGTAATAGTATATTGTTTAAGTAGGAGTTCCTCATATTCATGACTCACCTTACCTTTCATAACTACACTTTCCTACCCAAAACAATGATATCGCCTACATGATCACCCATAAGGGAAAATCCCTCAAATGTGTTCCCATTATATATAAAACCATTCACAGGTGCCAACTAGGACATCACATCACATGATCTTTCAAATAATTTTCTCAAACATATCAAGCTACCAACCAGAAAACTTTATTTCAAAAACCACATTCTTTTATTAAACATTATAAAGTTCCAAACGGGCCTTACATCACGTCCATTTAAAATAGACTATTATAACATTTCTAAATCATTTTCAAAATCAAGAAAAGAAACCCCTTATAAGAGAGAAATGAAAAACAAGTATTTATACAAAATCCAAATTCACATGAAACCTTATTTGAAGACCAAGATGAAAGGAAACAACACACTTAAAGATTCCAAATGAGATTCTGTATCATTTAGAAACAAACCATCATTTATATATACAAAATGGTCCACAATATTAAATATAACATTTGAAAACACACATGATTAAATTGGAAATAAAGGGTGTTTATTTAAACACCAGTAGTTTAAAAGCGACACACAAGTGTATCGAAAATATGGTTTTTAAGTTCAGAAAAGACATCATCATTTGTGTACCCATCCATGTTTTCACTTCGAGCACACATGGATGTGTCCACATCTAATGGAACACCATAAGTATCCATGAAATTTCTCATAACCAATTTTAAAGACACACCACATGTTTTCCACCCAATAAAATAATCCACAAATAAATGTCCCTCTATAAAAACAACCAATTCACACATACAATGACAAAAACACAATTCGATAATGTTACCATAATAAAATCAAGGTTTAAATCTATTCCAAATTGAACAATTTCATTTTAAAGAAATAATTATCATTTTAACAAACACCTAGTGTGCATACCATGTACTAAAATTAGAGAACCCTTTTAAAAAACATCCACTAATTTTTTCCAACATAAAAACAACATACCAAGTAAGGAAAACATACCAAAAGGATTGAAAACTCATTTTCATCTTATCTAAAAATCTACAAGAATTAGTGGAATGATTCGGAAAGGAAAATAATAGAAACTCCTACATCAATGGTGTATAAATGTTATGGAACTTCAAGGGAAGGAAGAATCAAGTTCCATAGACGATCTACACACCCTAAAATCCTAGAAAAAACAAACCACGCATAAACTCTATCCATTATGGTTTGGCCAAGAGTGAAATCCTCTAAGGAAACCCAATGAAACCAATAGGGGAAGAGATAAAGAAGATAAAAAATGGATAAAACCATTAATACTTACCTTATAGGCCTAGAGGATCACCAATGGAGGGAGATGAATCAAAAGAAGAGCAGTCTTGGGACCCTTTCCTATGTAAAAGTTAACCAAGGAGTGAGGGGCCAGATTTTGGGATAAAAATTGGGGAGGGGAAATAGGGTTTTTAATTTTTGAAATTTTTTCGTAGCTTGCATGGTTTCTATACACGATCTCACATACTGTGCATCAACTGTGCGATAGCAACTGCCCAAGAGAACATCGATTGCATGACCAAACAACACGATTTTAAATAAAATGCTCAAACCATGTGGTAGCTTATATCCAACTTCAAGGAACTTCTGCATGGTTACCTGGGTTGGGCTACATGGTTTCCAGTAAGCATGTGTTTCTCATGCACAGGACAAAACTGATCCAGACTTCCAAAATTTTAAAATTTTAACTGAGACTCAACCCGAACCTAAAACTGAAAAGACCGAAGAATAAGAAAAGAATAAAATAAATGAGTTTCCAATGTAAGGATCTGATACTTCCTTTTTATGTTTTCAAAAGTTTTTTTCAAAGAAATTGATTTCAATGATTTCAATTCTTTATTTATAAGTTTTCAATTTATTTTCAAAAAAAGGTTTTCAAAATGTTTTCAAGATTTTTTATATTTTTGGAAGGTTATTTTCAAGGAAAATGGTCTTAAAAATGTTTTATATTTTAAAAATGATTTTTTCAAAGCGTAATGGATATTTTCTTAAATAAATGATTCAAATAATTTTTTCATGATTTCTTTATATATTTTAATTTCTTAATCAAGGAAAATGTTTTTTAAAATTTTATATGTTTTAAAAAGTGATTTTAAAATAAAATTTATGTTCTAAGTGGTCTTTCAAAACCCTTCTCCAGATAAGATAGAATCATTGGTTATAGTTTATACTTTACTAGGGATATGATACAAGGATACCATCCATATTATTTCTCTAAATAGTATATGTTTGAATGGATTGATGTTTCGGAAACTCGTCTCTCTTCATTGGGTTATAACATGATAAATTCTTATGAAACTCATTTATCTTCAATGGGTAATACCAAGATAAATGATTATGAAACCCCCATCCTTTCATCGGTTATTCTAGGATAAAATGATTATTAAACCAATATATTTTCCATAGGTGATGATATGATGAAATTTTCAGGATACTCATTTCATTTGATGGGTTACGATAAAGTTTTTATGAAACCCATATCTTTTTATGGGTCATGATACGATGCATGTTTTTTGATCCTGTGGAAAAAGTATATTTGATTTTATTATGGGATGGGTGGGACCTATATCCCCCACCATTTCATTGGGTAATGATTTATATATCATGAGATAATGATCGGAATAATTTCTTTGGGCTTGATCTACTATGGAATGATTGGAAAACCCGATACACTATGGGAAAATGGGGAAACCATACACACTATGGGAATATGGGGATGTCACGACCCGTCCCAGTGGGGCCCGAGCAAGAACTCCACAAGCCTACATCCAATTGGTCGGGGGCTGGAGACTAGTGCCGGGTAGGCATGCTACTAACATGGGAGGCATTGCCTATAAACCTCTACACACGCACACACATATCCAAACCCACAAAGATGAAAATAAAAAACTACTAAAAAAAGATGCATGCATACACTAAATCCCAACCAACAGAGTATGACAGGAAAGTAAAGTACAAGAAAGTAAACTCCTGGGCCAAAAGTACAAGCCCAAAAAAAGAGAGTTCGCAACAAAGTCCAACCTGAAAAGAAAGGTGTTGGGACTGCAGTCTGTAGCCGTAGGAACACACCTCGTCCCATCTGATCTCACTGAGTACCGTCCGGTCCTGGTCTGCCTAGAATCCTGTCAAAGGCTTGCTCGTCTGCCCAAGAAATGACACATGCGGGAAAAGCCCATATAGGGGTGAGTATAAAAATACCCAGTAGGACACCCCGAAACCACAAAGGAAATACAATAAGGGAAATACCACAAAGGGAAGGTACGGTCAGCTCAACACAGTATATGTCTATAGAACATATAACAAGAATATCCAGATATACTCATACACGATCGACTATCGTGAAACCACCACTAAGATCAAGCTCGAAGATTCCACTAAACATGTAACAAGGAGAACACACTCCTAGGTCTGAAGAGAGAGATACGAATTACACATACGGGAGAACACACTCCACATGTACTTTGAGAACATGATGCTCAGATGAGGATCACAACCAAGTCATTGGGTGATTCCGACAACTCAGCCTGAGCTAATCCGCTAAGCATAGGATCGACGCCCGAGTAAGGTTTGTCACGTCAATACTGAGAACACTACCTAGGGTTCCAGGAATGAATAGAGGATCTGACTCCAATTCTAACAGAGGGGATTCCAAAACCCCTATTCAAGAAGTCCTTCTAAAGGGATAATACATCTATATGTAGGAAATGATACCAGAAACCTTCAGGAGAAAGACTAAGGAGACAAACCCTACGGAAACTAGCCCAAGTCATAGAAGGAAACTGGGTCAAGCCTTGAAGAATTTATTACATGGAGTGTAGTATGGTTACACGCCGTGTTCCTTGACCTTGGGTACTGCATGTGTAAACGGCTCATGTCATCCGTTCAAGCTGTGTAAAACTCAACTACACGGCGTGTAGAAAAGTACATGCCGTTATCCTGACTCCAGGTACTTCCCGTGTAAACTTCCCATGTCATTCAGCCTGTCAGATAGAAAGTAACTACACTGCGTGTCGAAGAAACACACTCCATGTCCGAGAACCTAGGGCTCACTCCATGTATGCTGGCCATGTACCCGTACACGGTCTTTACCCGTGTTCGTGTCGCCTGCCTGTGTACTAGTACACGGGGTATCTCGTGTATCTGGCCGGGTCTGGCTGGGGAGGGGTATACATGGTGTGTCCTTAACCGTGTACCATGCCCGCTTCTGTGTACTCCCGAAGTACATGCCAGGTGGTCTACCGACGAACACACGCCATGTAGCATATACTACATGGCGTGTAGTCGGGAAATTTCCAGAAACACCATCTTCTTCCTCACGCTCCAGCCAATCTTCCAGATCGCGTTTCTCAGGTCCGTTTGCCGCAAAACTCAAGATCAAGGGTCGCATCGATGTTGTGATGCTGAATTCGTGGGTTTCAGGCCTTCGATCGGCTCTGAAATCCGATTCCGGTCACTCGTGCAGAAATCATTTGTAGAATGATATCTTCCAATCCGCTTTGATATGTCTGTCACCACCACATCTGCACCTCCGTAGGGTTGTACCGAATCCATATTTTCAATTTTGGATCATTGCATCACACAACTAGTGCGCAACGATTCGTCATTCATATCCCCGTGAAGAACGCGTAGAACGCAGCGAATAACATGAGAATTTGGGGATGAAGAACACAACAAATAGAAAGGGAAAAATCTCGATCGATGTTCATGTCGATCTTGGTCTGTCACCATTAAGAGGTTGAACGAAACCAAAAATAATTTCAAGAATCAAATCCCCACGATTTCAGCAAAATCTCATCCCGCAAGAACGATCGATCCATGGTCTAATCTGTTCGTGGATCAGTCCACGTTCGTCATAGAAATCAAAAATGGGGAAGAAATCATCAAAAAACATCCTACCTGGATTCCACGGCATTCGTTGGTGAAGATCTGGTCGACGCGTCATCGTCGCCAGTGAAGCTCATCAAGAACATTGTCACCGCATTGGTTGGTTTCCTCCAGAGCCGCCAGAGCCTCCAGGGAAAATTCAAGGTTATGGAAATTGTAACCCTGATCCCCTGCGAAATCTCAATTTAAAAAGATAGGAGATTTCACTGTAACAAGGATTTAAATAAAATATTTTAATTAAATATTTTATTATGGTTGCGTCCAAAAACCAGATTTCACCACCGACTGTGCCGGCCAATGTTAGGCCTCGCCTAAGGTAAAATCATTGTTCTGAACGCAACGGTGCCCTCAGATTTCTGATCTGAGCACCCGTGCGGGATTTATTCCACTTTATTAGGAAAACCGCATGCACGTGTTATTTAATTATTAAATTAAATTCAAACATTTTCTCCAGGATCACCGGGCCTCGGAACTGCACGCCGTCTCAGAGCCTGGTCTCTAATAAATTCCCATATAATATTAAAATAATACATGGAAAAATATGGGACATTACATCACACCCACCTTAGGGATTTTACATCCCCGAAAAGCCAAAACAAGAGCTACTCAAAAATATATGGGTACTGCACGCGAATCTGAGCCTCCCGCTACCACATGCTCTTCTGGATATTTGCGTGTTGCCACTGGACACGCACCAAGGGAATAGCTCGTCCATGAAGGATCTTCTCCTGTCGATCATCGGTCTCCACTGGGTACTCTACAATGGTCTCCCCATCATCGATGTCCAGCTCGCCCTAGTCGATAACGTGCGATGGCTCATGCACGTACCTCTGTAGCTGCGACAGATAGAAGATGTTGTGTACCCGGTCCATATGAGGAGATAGAGCCAAGCGATACGCCACCTCGCCAACTCTACTCAGAGTCTGAAAAGGGCCAACGAACCTCGGAGATATCTTTCCGCCTCGTCTAAATCTCCACAATCCTCGTCGAGGTGAGACCCGAAGGAACACATGGTCTCCCTCCTCAAACTACAAGTACCTCCGCCTCCTGTCGGCATATGATTTCTGCCAACTCTATGCAGTCTTCATCCGCTCCTAGATGACCTACAGCTTCTCTGTAGTATCTCTCACCATATCTGGTCCCATGAGTGCTGACTCTCCTGGGTCAGTCCAGCAAATTGGTGACCTACAAGGTCGCCCGTACAGAGCTTCAAATGGTGCCATACCAATAGTGGAATGATAAATGTTGTTATAATCAAATTCCACCAGTGGTAGGTGATCCTCCCAGGTACGACCAAAGTCAAGTATGCAAGCTCAAAGCATATCCTCTAGGACCCGGATGGTCTGCTCTATCTGACCATCAGTATGGGGATGAAACGTTGTGCTCAAGCATAACTGAGTCCCAAAAGCATCATGAAATCCCTTCCATAACTAGGATGTGAAACGACCATCACGATCTGAAAAAATCGTGGATGGAACTCCATGAAGTCGAATTATCTCCTGCACATAGAGTCATCCCAAGCTCTCTACTGAACTCTGCTCCTGTATGGCTAGGAAGTGGGTTGACTTGGTGAGTCGATCAACGATCACCCAGATGGCATCGTGTCCCCTGGACGTATGTGGTAAACCCGTCACGAAGTCCATGGATATCTCATCCCACTTCCACTCTGGCACCTCAAGGGGATGAGTCAAGCCTGCTGGCACCTGGTGATCAGCCTTTACTTGCTGACAAGTAAGGCACCGAGAAACAAACTCTGCCACACTCTTCTTCATTCATGGCCACCAGAACTGACGTCGGAGGTCCTGATACATCTTTTCCATGCCTTGATGCCCCACCAAAGGAGATGTATGGAACTCCCATAAAACCTCCTCTTGTATTGTCACAGGTACTACCATACACCCTCTAAAAAGAAGAACGTGCTTACCACCTTCTGAATATCCAGCAGCAGCAGCGCCTATGGATACCTGAGCACATAGATTTTCACAGCTAGCATCCTCGAGTTGTGCTTCCCTGACTCGCTGTAAGAGTGGAGGGGTAACAACCATCAACTGAAGGTAAGCTCCCTCATCTCCATCCATGAAGGATAACTATAAAGAGGCCAACTTCCCTGTCGCCTCATCCAGCAACTACGAACAGTTTATTCTGCTGAGAGCATCTTCCACGACGTTCCCCTCCCCAAGTGTATAAACGATCTCAAAGTCATAATCCTGAAGGAACTCAAGCCATCGTATTTATCTCAAATTCAGATCCTTCTGAGAACATATATATCTAAGACTCTTGTGATCAGAGTAGACAGTAAACTGCTCACCCATCTGGTAGTGCCGCCACATCTTCATGGGTCACATAATTCTTCTCGTCTGGCCTGAACTGACATGAGCCATAGGGAATCACTTCTTGCCTCTACATCAGGAAACAACCAAGCCTGGTTCCTATTGCGTTGCAGATCACTATGTACTCGACACCCTCCTCTGGTAATCTCAAGATCGGGGTGCTCGTCAAACTCTGTCTCAATTGCTGGAAAGCCTACTATAATCTCTTGGTCCACATGAAAGGCTACCCCTTTCGGGTCAAAGATGTCATGGGTGCTGCAATCCTGGAGAAATCAATCAAGAATCTCTGATAGTATTCTGCCTACCCAAGGAAACTCCGCACCTCTGTCACACTCTGGGGTGGCTCCCATGCTAGCACTGCCTCCACCTTGGTTGGGTCCACTGCTACACCATCTGCTGAGATAACGTGTCCCAGAAATTGGACCTCCTATAACCAGAACTGACACTTCGAGAGTTTCCCATACAACTAGTTCTCTCTTAGTGGGTCCAGAACCATCCTTAGGTGGCTCGCATGCTCCTCCTTAGACGCAGAGTACACAAGGATATCTTCGATGAAGAACACTACAAACTTGTTTAGATACGGCTGAAATATTCGGTTCATGAGTCCCATGAACATTGAAAGGGAATTCGTCACACTGAAGGGCATCACAAAGTACTCATGGTGACCATAGCGACATCTGAAAGCCTTCTTCTGTAAATCCTCTTCCCATACTCGCAACTGATGATAGCTTGATCGTAGATCAACCTTCGAGAACCATCATGCCCCTCTCAACTGGTCAAAGAGGTCATCGATCCTCGGTAGTGGATACCGATTCTTCACGGTATCCTGGTTTAAGCACTGGTAATCCACACATAGCCTCACGCTCCCGTCTGCCTTCTTGGAAAATAGCTCTTGGGCCGCCCAGGGTGAAACGCTGGGTCTCACAAAGTCCTTCTTCTACAAGTCGTCCAACTACACACTCAGATCACGAAGCTCTACAGGAGCCATCTGATATACTGATGCTGATATCGGTGTTTTCCCGGGTTGCAACTCAATGCAGAAATCTATCTCTCGATGGGAAGGTAGCCTGAAGACATCCTCCGGAAAGATGTCCCCATACTCAGCCACTGCTGCTAGAAATTGAAAACTCATAACATCTACTGCGCCAAGGGCTAGGCTATCCAACTTATGTGAAATTGTTTGTTCCATCCTATGCCTGAGTCCATCGTGCGCTGCATGGGTCTCTCTTTCACCGAAAAAAGAGAACCTTGTTCCATCACTGCGGACACACCGCACCCTTCACCTAAATCAGTCGATCTGGGCATGAACTGTGGATAGCCAATCCATACCAAGAATGACATCATAATGCCTCAACGCTACCACCAAGAGGTTCCAACCGAAACTCTCTCCTCCAAGGGTCAGGTCACACTGTCTACAGAGGTGTGTGATCTCTGAAACTTCTCAAGTCAGTGTTTCTAAGCATAAGGGTCGAGTAAATGGCTTAACTAGAATCTCAGGGTCTCGAACAAGATAAGAAGCCAAAAAGGAATGACTAACACTTGTGTCTTCCAATACGACATCCAAAGTAGAAAAGACACATATAGTACCTCTCATCATTCCGAGAGTACCTGGGTCATAAGCCTTTGCTGCCTGCAGCTGTCCCTGCCTCTGTCCACCAGCTCCCTGGGCCTATGGTGGACCTCATAGGGGTGGTGGTGGAAAAGGGTCAAAATGCCGACCACCCCAAACTACTCTCCCATCTCCTCTACCTGGTCCACCTCCCCACGGATCAGTCTTCTCCACACGTTGCCTCTGCCTAGGTGGTCCATCCACTACTCCCGTCTCAGTAGTATGGATGGTCGGACAATCTCGAATGAGATGTCCCCTACCATCACATGAGTAGAATCGCCTCTCTTGAGGATAGTTGGATGCACCCTGCGAACCCGGTACGGCAGATCCCCTATCCTCGGATCTCCTCTGGAAACGTCTCCCACGCCTGGGTCCCTGACGTCGGCTCCCTGCTGCCAAGGTCACTGCTCCAGCTCACCCACTACTGACAACTACCAGCTGTCTCTGCTCTGCCAAGAAGCTCTCAACCACCAAAGCCGCTCGAGCACCCCTGCATAAGTAGGAATTATCATAGGGATGATGCTAGCTCGGATATCTCTGTGCAAGCCCCGCTAAAAGGTTCGAGCTCTGAAGTACTGATCTCTGACCATATCCATCGAGTACCGTGAGAGGTAGGTAAATCTCAATGAATAGTCAGCAACCGTCATGGTTCCATGCTGGAGCTGAAGAAGCTCCTGTATACGTACTACTCTCAGGGTAACTGGTGAAAAATCCTCTCTGAATATATTCTCAAACTCTAACCATGCAAGAGTCACCTCATCGTGAGTCTGGGTAACCAAACTCCATGATTTCCCTGCCGAGCCCTGCAGAAGGCTAGCTTCCAGGATCACCATCTGGTCTGCTGGTGTCCTGAATAAATGGAAGACTCTGGTCACTGCCTCAAGTGAGTCTTCTACTACCTGAGGGTCAGGCTCGCCTCGAAACCTGAGGGGTCTCTATCTCTGAAACTCCTGGAGGGCGCTCAGCCTGCGCTCCTCCTCCATTGGTAAAGCAGGCACTAAACACTTCTCCACAGGTGGTGGGATAACTGGAACCCACCTGGTGGTAAAACTGGGGGATCCAGTCTCTCTATCGTGGTTTCATCACTGAGGGGTTCATCCTCGTGATCGAGCTGCTGGATCCTAGCAGGTGCGCATCGCGGAGGCATCCTGTCAATAAACAAGATGTATCTCAGTCGATGAGTATATCGGGAGAGCTGACTCAAGAAGGACATGGAAACCACAACCCATACCTATATGATGCATGTACCATTATTTTCCCCTGCAACTAGTGTTCTCATGTATCGAGTTGAAAAGAAAGTTATCAGAGTCCTGGTGTATGGATACGTCGACCGCCCGCACCATCACAGGGGTCCCTGGCCTGAAATCCGAACTCGAAACACTCAACACTGTTTCCCCAAACCAACTCAGACTCTCAGCCCTAAGGTAGAACCGACCACCTCTAATACCACTCTTTCACGACCCATCCCAGTGGGGCCCTAGCTGCAACTCCCCAAGCCCACCTCCAATAGGCCTGGGGCTGGTGACTAGCACCGAGTAGGCATGCTACTAACATGGGAGGCATTGCCTATAAACCTGTACACATGCACACACATCTCCAAGCCCACAAAGCTGAAAAGTGAAAACTACTAAAAATGGAAAAGATGCATGCATACACTAAATCCCAACCAATGGAGTATGACAGGAAATTAAATTACAAGAAAGTAAAACCCTGAGCCAAAAGTACAAGCCCACCAAAAGAGAGTTCGTAACAAAGTACAACCTGTAAAGAAAGGTGTTGGGACTGTAGTCTGTAGCCGTAGGAACACACCTCGGCCCGTCTGATCTCACTGAGTACCACCCGGTCCTGGTCTGCCTAGAATCATGTCAAAGGCTCGCTCGTCTACACAAGACACGACAGGTACGGGCAAAGCCCGTTCAGGGGTGAGTATAACAATACCCAGTAGGACACCCCGAAACCACAAAGGAAATACAACAAGGGAAATATCACAATCGAAAGATACACTCAGCTCCATATAGTATATGTCTACAGAACGTATAACAAGAATATCCAGATATACTCATACACGATGGACTATCGCGAAACCACCACTAAGATCCAGCTCGAAGATTCCACTAAGAACGTGATCAGGAGAACACACTCCTAGGTCTGAAGAGAGAGATACGATGTACCAGTTCCGGAAGAACACACTCCACAAGTACTTTGAGAACATGATGCTCAGATGAGGATCACAGCCAAGTCATGGGGTGATTCCGACAACTCAGTCTAAGCTAATCTTCTAAACAGAGGATCGGTGCCCAGGTAAGGTTGGTCACATCGATAACGAGAACTCTACCTAGGGTTCTAGGAAAGGATAGATGATCCAGCTCCAAGTCTAACATAGGGGATTCCAAAAACTCTATTCAGGAATTCCCGCTGAAGGGATCATACTCCTATATGTAGGAAATGATACCGGAAACCTTCAGAAGAAAGACTAAGGTGACGAACCCTAAGGAAACTAGTCCATGTCATAGAAGGCAACTTACTCAAGCCTTGAATAATTTATTACACGGTGTGTAGTATGGTTACACATCATGTTCCTTGACCCCAGGTATTGCCCGTGTAAACCACCCATGTCATCCATTCAAGCTCTGTAAAACTCAACTACATGGCATGTAGAAAAGTACACACCATGTTCCTGACTCCAGGTAATACCCGTGTAAATGGCACGTGTCATTCAGCTTGTCAGATAGAAAGTAACTATATGGAATGTAGAAGAAATGCATGCCTTGTTTGAGCACCTGGGGCTCGCTCTGTGTACGCTGGCCATGTTCCCGTACACGGTCTCTGCCCGTGTCTGTTTCGCCTTCCCGTGTACCAGTAGATGGGGTATCCCGTGTATCTGGCCGGGTCTGTCTAGGAAGGGGTATACATGGTGTGTCCTTGGCTGTGTACCCTGCCCATGTCCATGTACTCCCAAAGTACACGCCAGGTGGTCCGCCGACAAACACACGTCGTGTAGCCCATACTACATGGCGTGTTGTCAGGAAATTTCCAAAAACACCGTCTTCTTCCTCGTGCTCTGGCTGACGATGTAGTATGGGAAATTTCCAAAAACGTCGTCTTCTTCCTCGTGATTCGGCCGATCTTCCAGACCGCGTTTCTCTAATCCATTTTCCACGAAACTCAAGATTAAGGGTCGCCTCGACGTCGTGATGCTAAATCTATGGGTTTCGGACCATCGATCGGCTCTGAAATCCGATTCTGGTCACCCGTGCAGAAATCGTTCGTAGAACGATATCTTCCAATCCGCTTTGATCCGCCCATCATAACCGCATCCGCACCTCCATAGGGTTGTACCGACACCATATTTTCAATTTGGGATCGTTGGATGGCACAACGAGTGTGTAATGATCTGTCGTTCATATCCCTGCAAAGAACGCGTAGAACGCAACGAAGAACGGGTGAATTTGGGGAAGAACACAACAAATAGAGAGGGATGAACCTCGATCGATGTTCGTGTCGATCTTTTTCTTTCACCAATAAGAGGTTGAACGATGCCAAAAAAAATTCAATAATCAAATCCCCACGATTCCCACAAAATCCCATCCCGTAAGAACGATCGATCTGTGAGCTAATTTGTTCATGGATTAGTCTGCGTTCAACGTGGAAATCAAAAACGGGGAAGAAATCATCAAAAAAACATCCTACCGGGATTTCGTGGCGTTCGTTGGCGAAGATCCATTCGATGTGTTGTCGTCCTTGGCAAAGCTCGTCAAGAACATTGTCGCCGCATTGGGAGGCTTCCTCCAGAGCCTCCAGAGCCTCCGGGGAAAATTCAGGGTTATGGAAATTGTAACCTTGATCCCCTGTGAAATATCCATTTAAAAAGATAAGATATTTCACTGTAACAAGGATTTAAATAAAATATTTTAATTAAATATTTTATTACGGTTGCGTCCAAAAACCAGGTTTCACCACCGACCTGCCCCGGCCGATGTTAGGCCTCTCCTATTGTAAAATGGTTGTTCCGAACGCAATGGTGCCCTCGGATTTCTGATCCAAGCACCTGTTCGAGAGTTATTCCACTTCTTCAGGAAAAATGCACGCACATGTTATTTAATTATTAAATTACATTCAAACATCTGTTCCGGGCTCACCGGGCCTCAGAACTGCACGTCGTCTCAGAGCCTGGTCTTGAATTAATTCCCATATAATATTAAAATAATAAATGAAAAAATATGGGACATTACAGAGGAAACATAATCCACTATGGCGATATGGAGAAACTCAATTTACTATGGAAAAATCGGGAAACCTGGTCCCTTACAAGGAAAATACTACAACTAGGGATGGTGGTGTATCTCACCTAGTAGGTGTAGTCCCCATAAAGTGCCATGATAATTTTTTATCAATGAGCCTTGACTTATAGGGAATGATATTACTTTTTTATGTGTTTTCCACAAATTATATGTTTCATTTCTATGATATGATCACATGGTTCATGTTCTTGATTATCTTATGATTAACTTATTATGAACTGTCAATATTTATGCCATGTCACACGTTTTTTATCATTTATATGTAAGGTATGATCTTTTAATGTTACTCTAATGTTTTTGTACCCTTATGTTCATTATATACTTACATATTTATTTTATTTACCCTTACTAAGAATTTGACCTCAACCCTTTCTTATGTTTCCTTTCCCCAGGTTACGAATAATGGTTTTTAAGTGGAATTGCCAAGAGGTGAGATATTTGTCAGAAACATTCAAGATCTTTAAATGAGTTATAAGATTTTTTCTAAGACTACAAAGGAAATAAAATAATGTGGTCTTTGGGAATCAGTTTTTTTAATTTATTTAGTATTTTTAAAAAATGATGTAATGTCCATGTATGTTAGTCTTGGGTTGTTATAATATCTATAATAACCAAAAAAAAATTATCAATGGAGTATAATTATTATAATTATGTCATAAAACACATACATCACTTAGATAACCTAATAAAATAATTTTTCTCATAAATTAATAATGATAAATTAGTCAGAAAATATCATAATAATAATTCAAAATATTATAGTAGAACAATAAAAAGAAAATAAGATAATATTAATGGGAATATTTGGATCTTATTGATCCATAAGAATAACCACACTCATGAAAAAATATATAGAAATAAAACTTAATGTTAATAATATAATATTCAATTTTAAGATAAAAATATATAATTTTGAGAAAAATTAAAAGTGAATGAAGAATGAATGAAATAAGAGGTATTTATACAAAATAAGAAACCTATATTGTTGGAATAGTAACCTGACCATTGGAATAGTAATCTGGCCATTTAGAATTGTTTTTTGGCCATTAGAATAGTAACCTCGCATATGAAAGTATAAAATAAAATTTACCTATCTTATAATTAATAAACTGATATATTTAAATCATGGTATAAGTTAATAATTTATTTAAAAATGATAAAAAAAGTGTTGGTGTTTTTAAAAATCAAAAAATTTATATAAAATTTTATAATTAATTTAAATATTTAAAAGAATTTTTTTCATAAAATAGAAGTATAAATTTATATTATGTTCTATTAAAATTATATAATAATTTTTTGAGACCTTAATTATTTTTTCAAATAGTCATAAAATCGATTAAAATATGAAAATCAGATTTTTTTAATAAATGATGATTTTATATAAAAAATAAATTTCTCATATTTAGAATATTATTTTCTAAAAAAATAATCTATCTTTGAAAATTTACTCATCAAAAAATTGTTGGGAGAATTTTTTTTATTTTTCTAAAATAGTTGGATTTTTTGGTGAATGGTGAAATACAATAATTTACAGTATTTAACCGTATAGGACAAATACATGAATTTTTAAGTCATGGATGATGTAAGAACCCATTGTTTCAAAATATCCTAAACTATTTACTTTATTTATTCATAGGAATCAACTCTATTGATATTCTTCGTCCAAAATTAAAAACTAATGTATATAATAAAAAAACATCCCTCTACTTCCCCTATAAATACCACCCCTTCACATAACATCTTCTAAGCCATTTATATTGTCAATATTCTACCCAATTAAATTACCATAAATCTTCCCCATGTCTAATAGATACTATTCTCAATAAAAGACCAATTCCATGTTCCTTAAGGGTTCGTTCAATGAGGTGATATTCAAGAGATAACTTTCTCAAAACATCTCACTTAATTTCATTTCTGTTTTCTATCATTTTATCCCCACCTTAATACATTAAATCATAACAAATAAAAAATAATGTATATACTGTAATATTATATATCTATTGGAATAAGTTCTATCCACCTATTTTCTCATCTCTTCTTATTCAATGAAATGAAATTGATGCCCAAATTATGGTGGTTTACTGTCACTGTGGCTAATGATTTTTCATTTTAAATTACCAACTTCAGGGATAGTTATAGAACCATATTTATGGTTAAAATTTATTTTAATATGTATATTTTAACTTTTTACATGTTTTGGAACTAATATATATAAATATATTTAATAAAAAAACTAGTTCATGATAATCGAAAAACCGCAAAAAGAAATTAAACATTTATCATTGATATTTAATCAACTGAATCATCCTCATATAAGAAAAAAATGATATACAGTTCCATTTAAAATTATATAAGTGAATTAATAACAATTAATTTCATTTCTAAATAATTATTCCCATTTGATAAGAACTTCTAAAATTATAAACTGACCATGGAACCATGAATTCAAATGCTCCAGAAATGATGGAATTAAACATTATAACTAATTCAAATAGACATAAATGAACATAATAAAATTATAGTAATTAAAATAACTATTAATGAGGTTATTAATTGAGTAATTAATGAATCTAATTTTATTAACCTTGAAATTTAGTGCATGTTCATAAAGCATTTTAACATAAGGTAAGGAATCTTTGCGAACATCCATATTTCTTTTAAGTTACATTCTCTCATTATCTGCCTTAATTTTTCACTTAATTATTCTTATATACAACTTATATATTATGTATAAATGTATAAAACATATATATATATATATATTATTTATTAAATATTTATCTGATGAGGATATACATGTATTAAATGTTTATGTTCTTAATTCCTTTCGAAAATTTGATTAAAGGGAACTTATCTATTTTATTTGTCTCTTTTAAAATACCCATAAATAAAATGTTTTAAGAAATATATAATTTATGAAAAAACTCAATATTATTTTTAAAATAATTTTATTTCACTTATAGTTTAATTTAAATTGTTTTTCCCTTACCCCATTTAATGAAAATTTACTTCTCTTAAAACCAAGCGTAAGCGACACATTTCCAACGTTACCAAACCACTATTTTACATGTTTTAACATTATTTGTACATCATGATCTTTGGTTATTATTTCTTTATGAAGGTAAAACTATGATTTATTTCCCTTATTTCATGTATACCAATATGATATGCCCTTTGGTTATTCTTTAGGGCATTATTATGGTACTCATTTCATTTCATGGGTGACTCTTATGTTTATTCTTTATGCTTTATTTCTTATTATGGCACTCATATTAGTGAAAATATTATAATTGGTGTGACTTGATAAGTCTCCAATGCATTGGGTAAAGTTTATTCTTGTGAGAAATCTTTTATGGGATTATGGGGTAAACCTAATCCATCATATGACTTTGTCCGGCATGTTATATAGTCTTGGTAGTTAGTCTTGACTCATGTTTATTTCATGATACATGTTTCTTCCACATTCCAATATTGAAATGATCATAAGATTTCATATTCTATATGTTATGCCTCCATATGTTTATTCATGATCAATGCCTTTTGTTTTATCATGTTATGCCTTCTAACTCATGTGATATGCTTTATCCCAATGTTTATTTCCTTACAAGTATTTTTTGGTCATCCCTTTGACTTTTTCTTTAGAGGTTATCCTATGTAGGTATTGGAGCTAAAAGGGAGTTACCATCTCATTATTGAAACTATAAAATTTTGGTTTATTCTAGTTTCATGTTTCCTAAAAATGTACCTAGTCTTACAAATACACTATAATTTCGAATCCTTGGTTTGTATTTTAGGGATAATTATGCTTAAAATCATGCAATAATTGTGTAAAAGGATAAGGTCTCTATAGTTGGTATCATATAATAGTCTTTTTTTTTGGTATTAGGACTAGAAATCATTAGTAAAAACCCTAGTGATAATTCTATCACTATATATAACCTAGATTGAATATTAGGGAATCATAAGTTAGGATATAATTTGAATTTATATGTTATTTCTTCTATGATCATAGTTTTATTTTTCTATGATCATTAGATATGTATTCAATAACCCTAATTTAATTTTATTTATTTTACTTAGTTAATGGTAGTAAATAAAATAACATGTGACAATAATTTATTTTAAAGTCAATGTGATAATTTCCCTAATGATATGCCAAACCCAATGGGAATGGGAGCCTAGAATTTCGTGATAGTACTAGATCAACTAGATCAAGTTATGAATAATAACGTTAATTGTGTATGACTCCATTCTTATCCTATGAAAGATAAAGTTGTGGGTGGATCATTTATATGAAAAAGGCCTCATATCCTTAGTGGGTAATCTGATACCCTCATTTTAGAACAATAGATTAATTCCATTAAGATAATATAATTTATGATCCAATGCATAGAAAAAGAGAAATTAATAATAGATATATATAGTTTTGATGGTGAAGATGATCAGTGGTAGACACTGATCAACAAAACAAGTATAATGAGTAAATTGATATCATGCATTATGAATTATTCAAAAAAAATATTTTTCATCAATATTTTTCCTAAAATCTCAATCTTGAGATGGATAGGGAGTTCCTAAGACTAAAGAAAAATAAAAATTCATTTACCAGGGCGTATGAGGAAAACTTTACAAGGATTTATTGATACACCTATATATTTTTTATGAGCACTAAATTTAAGGCGGATCACTTATTTAGTGTATTAAATCCAAATCCATGAAAATACTTGGTGATTAGATACATTTATTGTTATGAGGAGATTGTATGATGTGCCCTAAATGTTGAGAGGAAGATTGGGGACTCTCAGTGGTCCCATGGGATCAGAGATAAAAAAAGAAAAATAGTGTTAAATATGGAAGGATTAGTATATAAATACGATAAAGGAATAAAAACCCAATATACAACATCTTAAAATTATGGGAAGAAGCATCCTGGGAACTGGTTCAACAAAACTAGTAGATGCTACAAATGTGTCAGAGAGGGGAATCAGGTTAATTATTTTTTAAGGGATTTGAAGAAGTTCACAAATGTGGAAGAAGAAAGGAATATCCAAATCAATACGCATCTTGATGTTCATTGTGGGAACTATTAGTAACATGGGCATTAATCAAGCTAATTCCTTCTGCTAAGGGTTGTTGGAGACAGTCAACAACAACAACCTCCATGGTAGTAAGAAAGGCTATATGCTATCAGTTTTTTTTGGTGGGTCATAATGATGATATAGTGACAAGTAATATGGTTATTTATCCAATATTAGAGAAAATTTTATTTAATTTTAGCCATATAAATTATAATATATCTTTAAAATCTAATAGAAAAATTCAAACACCACCTCAAAATATAAAGGATGAGTTATCTATGAGAATAGTGAATGGGGAAATTATTACATCTAAAGTATATAACTCCTCCCTGATTAATGTTTGTGGACTACAACTCCTATATAATATTGTATTAATTTTTTTGGTGGAGCTTCATTCCATATTTATCATGGATTGGTTATCTTTATACAAAGAAAACATCGATTTTTAAGAAATAGATATCACTCTTCATATCTTCAAGAATCCCCCAATTATATACATTTGTGACTAGGAGGATAAATATCCTTTAGAATAATCATCTCCATTTTTTATATTATTTCTTTATGAACAAAAATATAAAGCTCAAATGATTGAGACAATGTAGAGGATCACGCTCAAATACATGCCAATACTGAGGGACTAGACTGATGTATTTCTGGAAGAATTGCATGGTCTTCCTCCTAACCGATAGGTTGAGTTATTAATTGATATTATAAATATTTATCTACTTATATAAAATAAATAAAATATAATGGACACCATTGTGTTGGAGGAACTCAATAAGTAGTTATAAGAAAATATAGACAATGGTTTTACATGTCCAAGTGATTCACCATGGGGTGTTCTAGTTTTCTTTTTTAAGAATGAGGATAGATCAATGTGCCTCGGAATTGTTTATCATGAGCTCAAAAAAATAATGATAAATAACAAGTATCCACTACCACACATAGATGACTTTTTTGATTTAATACATGGGGCCAAGTATTTCTCTAACATGGACCTTTGGTCAGGATATCACCAATTAAATGTGAAGAAAGAAGATATTCTCTAGAATTCCTTGTGAATGGGGCATAGACACTATTAGTTAATAGTGATGCCCTTCAGACTCAAAAATCATCTAGTAATTTTCATCCACTTAATTAATAGAGTCTTTAGATATTACCTTGAAAAAAGTTTTGTTGTCTTTATAGATGACATTCTAATATACTCCAAGAGAAATGAGGAACACAAGGAGCTGAATGTTGTTCTAAAAACATTGTGAAAGGAGAAAATATATGCAAGGTACAATAAATTTGAGTTATAGATGAATTATTTATCAGTATTGTGTCATGATATCACCAGAAAAGGAATATATATAGACCCTTTTAAAACAAAGGAAATTAAGGAGTGGCATATACCGGCATCTGCAATAGAGATCTACAGTTTCCTGGTTCTATCTGGTTATTACTGAGGATTTTTGAGTAACATATCAAAATTTCCAAATCCAATAACCCATATAACTCATTGGGGAGTAAATTTTTTCTATACTATTGAATGAAAGTAATTATTTAAAAAGTTGAAAAAGTGTATTATCACTACATTAGTACTTACTTTACTAACAATCGGGGTACTCTTTGTGGTATAAATAGATGCTTAGATTATGGGACTAGGTCTTTTACTGATACAAAATGATAAAGTGATATAATATTCCTTAATTAATTTGAACATTCGTGAGAAAAACTAGCCCATGCATGATCTAAATTAGGTGGTTGTGATCTCCACATTCAAAAATTGGAAGAATTATCTATATGGGGAGAAGTGTAAGAATTATACTGATCATTAGAGCTTCAAATATATATCACATATAAAGAGATTAATATGTGATAGTGAATATGGTTATATCTCATCATGGATTATTACTAATTAATACACTATCATCCTAATAAAAAAAATGTATCTTATTATCGAAGAGGAAAGGATCATGTTACTTTATGAATGATGAGAATTGATAAGGATCCAATATCCATTGACTTATAGAGGATAGATATGGAAATCATAAAGGATGGTACATCATCATTCCTTTAACACATTATTTTTTAACCTTCCATTTTAAAAAAGATAAATTATGCTCAAAGAGATGATGTGGAAATTCAGAAAAAGGTTGAATCTATTAGAAAGGGGAAATTATTATAGTTAAAAATTGATGAGGAAGGATTTGTAATATTTGGGTCATGAATATGTGTAGAATAAGATCTTGAGATAAAGAGGGAGATATTGAATTATGAACTTAAATTATCCTTCTCCATCCACCCAGGGAGCACAAATGTGTATATTTGGGTCATGAATATGTGTAGAATAAGATCTTGAGATAAAGAGGGAGATATTGAATTATGAACTTAAATTATCCTTCTCCATCCACCCAGGGAGCACAAATGTGTATAGAGATATCGAAGAGAACTACTGGTGGGAAAAAATAAAGAAATAGATCACTGAATATGCATCAAAGTTACTAATATGTCTATAAGTGATGGATGAATAGAGAACTTTTAAGGGAATGATGAAACCATTGTCTATACCTACATGAAAATGAGAAAAAATCACTATGTAAATTTTCACTAAAAATCTAAAGACATCCAGAGTAAATATTTCTACATGGGTCATTGTGGATCATCCTACAAAGGCTTCTCACTTTATTTCAATTTTAGAGGGCGTCTCACTCAACCAAACTACATGGATATACATCATAGATGTTGTGAGGCTATATGGAGCACCACTAACTATTATATATTATTGTGATATGAGATTTACCTCCATGTTCTAGAAAAGTTTCCAACATTAACTAAATACTAAGGTGAACTTCAGTAGAGATTATCACCCCTAAAATGATGAACAATCTAAGAAGATAATCCAAACATTGGAACACATGTTGAGAGCATTCTAAATGGAATTAAAAGGAGGATATGATCAACATCTTTAATTGGTCGAGTTATCTTACAAAAATAGTTTCCACTCAAGTATCCAAAATTATCCATATGAATCAATTTATGGAAAAATATGTAAAAAACTGCATGTTGGGATGAAATTGGTGAGCATAAACTATTTGGACCTAAAATAGTCGATGAAATGGAAGAAATTGATAAGACCATCCAACACCATATTTGAGATTTCCAAAGTTTAAATAAGAGATATGAAGACAATAATCAACATTTTCTAGTATGGTACATTAGAGATATTAAATTCCTCTATATATCTCTATGTAATAGGTTCATGGGATTTGTGAAGAAGGGAAAGATAAGTCCTATAGACATTGGCCCCTTTTAGATTCTTGATTATATCAGAGCTGTGGACTATCGAGTGGCACTTTAACCAACCATGACTCAAGTTTATAATTTATTCCATGTATCCCTTCAAAATAAGTACATACCATATCCCCCACATATATTGAACTCAAAGGTGGTACAACTTGAAAATGATCTCTCTTATGAGGAGCAACCGGTGATGATTTTGGACCATAGAGACAAGGTTATACGTAACAAGACCACCCACCTGGTAAAGGAACTATGGAGAAACCATAAGTATGAAGTGGCTATATGGGAATTGGAGGAAGTGATGAAAGAGAAATACACTCACCTTTTTTTACCTTGGTATGTAAAATGAAATTTCAAAGGTGAAATTTCATATGGGGGGAAGAATGTAATGACCCAAAATTTTGTTAATGGAATTTGATTCTTATAAATATTTCATAAAAAAAATACATCACATAGATAACCCAAAAAATTATATTATCATAAATGAATAATTATAAATTAGTCTGAAAATAAATCATTGAGAATTCCAGATATTATAGTCAGACAAAAAATTGAAAATAAGATAATAATAATGGGAAGTTTTGGATATGCTCGATCCACTAGAATGACAGCACCCATAAAAAAATATGTAGAAATAAAATATAATTTTAAAAATATAATATTAAATTTGAAGATGAAAATATATAACTTTGAGGGAAATAATAATTCAATGAAGGCCGAATTAAATAAGGGGTATTAATAGAAATTAATGAACATATACCTTTGTAATAGTAACCTAACAGTGGGAATAGTAATATAACCATTAGGAATAGTAATCTTGCCTTTAGAATAGTAACCTCACCTATGAAATTATAAAATAAAATTTAGGTATCTTATAAATAAAAAAAGATATTTGTGAATCATGGTATATGAAAATAGATGTTTTACAATTGTTAAAATATGTGTTGGTATATTTTTAAAATGTAAGTGTTTATTTTCTATTTTATAATTGATATAATGATTTATAAGAAAAATTATTTTCATCAAATAGATTTAAAAATTAATATTGTGTTTTATTATAATTATAATCTAATTTTATAGGACCTTAAATAATTTTTCAAAGGGTTATATAATCGATTATAAAAATAAAGTTGGTAATTTTCAAATAAATGAGGATTTGGTTTAAAGATTAAATTCCGCTTATTTATAAAAAAAATATAAAATTAATTCTATTAGTTAAAATATACACATAAAAAATGGTTTGGGTTAATTTTTGATATTTTCTAAAAATATTTTAATTTTTGTGAAAAGTGAAATACAGTAATATTCGGTATTTAACATTACAACCCAAATATATAAAGGTTTTAGTCATGGATGACATAAGAACAATTTCTTACAAACTATTATAAACCATTTACAATAGCTAGTCATAGTAATCAACACTATTGATAGTTTTGATCCAAAATAATAAACTAATGAATATAATAATCAAAAATACCTCTCACCTCCCCCAATAAATACCACCCATTATTATCACACCCTATAAGTCATGTATATCGTCAATATTCTACCCAATTCCCCTATGAATCCTATTACCTAGATCTATGAGCTTCTGGTGTAAAAAAATTGTAATTCCATGTTCCTTAATGGGTCCTTCAAGGAGGTAATATTAAAGAGGTAACTTTCTGAAACCATGTCTTTTAATTTCATTTCTTTTTTCTACCTTCTCCTAACATAATTAATAAATAAAATTATAATAAATCCACTAAAATTTATATAATATAATTTTATATTTATAATATAATATACTATGTCCAGCACTTTTCTCATATCCTGATATTCAAAGAAGCAAAATTGTTGTCTCAATTGTGGTGGTTTACCTTCTCTGTGGATAATGAGTTCTCATTTTCCATTACTACCTTCAAGGCTAGTCATAAAATCATATCTATGGTTAGAAAATATTTTAATATTTATATTATAACTTTTCTCATGTTATTAAACTAAAATATAGTCACAATATTAGATAAAATAAAACTAGTTCATGATGATTGAAAAAAGGCCAATATAAACAAAACATTTATCAATAAAGTTTTATCAAATTAATCTTTCTCATAACAAAAATAAAAATGATTTATGGGACCATTTAAAAAAATTTAAGCGAATTAATACCATATAATTTCCCTTCTAGAGAATTTTTCTCATTTGAAAAGGACTTCCATAATTATAAACTGACCATGAATTCATGAAAATAAACACTCCAAGAATAAATAAATTGAACTTTATTACTCATCAAAATGGCCATAAATAAACTTAATAAAATTATTATAAATAAAATACATCTAGAATATATTATTAATTAAGTAATTAATGAGTCTAATTTTATTATTTAGGACTTTATGTTTAAGTGTATAACGCATTCAGACAAAATGTAAGGGATCTCTCTGAACCTCCATATTTGATTTTAGTTATGTTCTATATTTATCTACATCAATTTTTTACTTAATTATTTTTATATAATTCATATATGTTGGTCATATATGTTTCACACATATATACCATGTTTATTAAATATTATGTACTTAATTTCTTTCAAAAAATTGATTAAATGTAACATATCTATTCTCTTTGTCTCTTTTAAAGTACCACAAAATGAAATGTTTTAAAACATATATTATTTATAAAATAAATACTTATTATTTTGAAAACCATTTTATTTCACTTTTGGTATATTTAAAATAGAATTATTTAAACCATATTAAGTGGCACATTTACAAGGTTATTAAACCACTCTTTTTATATGATTTTGATTTTTTGAAATTATTTATCATAATATATGCTTATTTTTAATTTATTAAAGTCCAACTATGAGTTATATACCTTAATTTAGGGATACCATTATGATATTACCTTTTTTTCCTTATTATATGATTATGATACCTATTTCATTCCATATGTAACTCTTATGTTTATTACTTATGTTTGATTTATTATTATTGAACACAAATTCATGACCATATTATGATGGGTGTTATAAAATATTAATACAATGGATTGGTAAATGTTTAATCTCACGATATGTTATTTATGGGATTAGGGAGTAAACCTAATCCATAAGGGGACTTTTTAAAGGTTGTGATATAGTCTTGGTAGTTTCCCTTGACTCATGCTTATGTAGTGATCGTCCACATTCCAATATTTTCAGGATTATATGATTCCATGTTCTATATTATATGATTTCATATGTTCATTCATGATTGATTCCTTTTATGTTATCATGTTATTCCTTCTAACTCATGTGATATGATTTATCCCCATATTTATTACCTTAATGGAATTTTTAACTCATGCCATTTGTTTATGTCTTCCCCAAATTATCCAATATAGTTACAGGATCTCAAAGGTAGTTAGTATATTATTACGGAGGTTACCAAAATTATATTTACTCTAGTTTCATTTTTTCTAATTATGTACCTAGTTTTCCAATCACACAATACATTTTGATACTTGGTATTTATTTCGTGTATAATTAACCATAAAATCATGTAATAATATGTGTAAAATGATAGGGTCTCTATAATATCACTATGATCCATAAAAATGAAAGATAAAATTATCATCATATTTAATTTCCTAGAATTGTATAATTTTTTATGCATTAAATTATACCATGAATAGAAATTTTATGTGGTGGGAATCCCTATTCTTTAATTTCTTGAAAAAGATGAAAATAAAGAAGAATTTTCACTCCGTATGAAACACTTGGATGATTCCACAGATAAACAATATTTCATTTTTCATCTATATATATTGATCTTTCAAAAAAACACAAGGATATGGAAGTGTACAACATCATGTCACAACTTTGTGATCATTATCATGAAAATTATATATAAAAAGTGCTATGAGATCTCTAATGCACTATTCACATGAAATCTAGGTGAGTCGGTTTTAGTTAGACCTCATGTAGTTAATATTATTGGATACATCAATAAGTTATCAATTTTAGGTTTTATAATCCCTGGTGAGTTTCAAAAAAATATTATTTTATCCTCACTTCGTAAGAGTTACTCTAGTATCATTATAAACTATAATATGAGAGATAGTGATAAGACACTTTTAGAACTCCTTATTTTGATTCACCAATTTGAAAAAGACATGGGGTGTGAAAAACATGCAGTCTTTATGGAGAATAAGAAATGTATAAACAAGTAAAATTAAACCAATAATCAATATAATTATAAGAATACCATGAACCATACTTACAAGAAATTTAAGATACAAATACTATAAAAGTAAAATTATATAGTATGTTTTTCATGTGGAAATATAGGCTATTGGAAGACGAACTAAACCCAGTTAAAGAAGGAAGGGGAAGTTTAAAGTGAAATTTTTATCAAGTAAACTATTTATATAACTACGCATTGGATATTATATATATATTGTGACACTGAAATATTTATTAAAATGTAGTAAACAAGTATATTTCAAAATATTTATAAAAGAGAGGAGGATTATAGGCTTCAAATGGTGTGAGGTTGGATGCTCAAGCCATTGCAGACTACCACCTACCATTGATAATGGGATAGTCATGGTATTAAAATATTGTCATTATACACCATATATTACCAAGAAAATTATAACACCTTTAGATTTTAAAAATAATACCATGTTCAATAGAGTATATGACATGCAACATAGTGCAACCACAAACCGTGAAATTTTATTTTTTAAACATGATTCTTATAACCTAGATTTCAAATTAGTGGGTTTGAATAGGATTAAATAATTTTCTTCATATATATAATTTTCCTACTCAATATAAATGTATTGATAATTTCTTATTAAATAATCACTCAATTTTTAGTAAAATCATTTTATTCTTCAACAATATGTTTTCTTCAAAAATGTTTTTTTTTGTTTTCTCTGAGAAAATATTATAATTAATTTTTAGAAAATTTATAAATTTTATTTTATAATAATTATATAATTCATGAAATTATAATATCAAAATTATTATATGGTGAATTTTTTTGATTTTTCTAAAAATTTTGATTTTTTGAGGAATATTAAAAATGCAGATGTTTATTGAGAACTATATTTTGTTTTAAATTATTTACAAAGTAAAATTCTATTTTGTATTAGGTTTATAATTTTATTGGTTTAATTTAATTAAAAGTAATCCAATTATAATCTTTGGAATGAATTTTATACTTGAATTTGTATAAAAACATTTTTATACTTAAAAATGATATTTTTTGAAAAGTTATTTTTCATTTTGTGTTTTAATATAATATTAAATTAAATTCATCCAATTATATAAATTGAATCATGAAAAAATTGATTCTATATTTTGGAATAAATAAGATCAAATTTTATAAATTTTTCCCCTTTAAATTTGGCCATTATAAATAGTAACTGTAGTAAATAATTACCACCAAGGTAATAGTAAATTAGTTAATTGAGGTAAACATAATATGAAAAGGAATAAAAAGTGAAAATAAACATTAATTTATCATATTTGATAAAATTTTTTATTAATATTCCATCAAGTTTCAAAAATATAAAATCTTGGTTCCATATTTCATTGGTTTGGACCTTCATATTTTTTTTAAGAAAGGGAATTCCCTTGTGTGGCCTTTTCGAACCCTCCACACAAGGGAACCCCCCTCCCCACGAAGAGGTCACTCCGGAGAGAGCCCCAGCCGGGAAGGAGTCGTTTCCAGCTGAGATGGAAGAGCCTCCCGGAGGGTGACAACCTGGGTGGCGATGGTTCGTCAAGCAATCTGTCAGCAAGGGTGGGTTGCGCCTCATTGTGCCCACCCAGTCAGAAACCGGGTGACCCGACAAGGCGAGTGGATAAACACAGGATAGGTTTGGATAAAAAAATTATTTAAAATAAAAAATTATTTTTTTCATGGTAACATATTTCTATTTTTTATTGATGAAATAATTACCTTAAATGTTTATGGAATGTCAAAGAGATATTTATTAAATTAATAATAAAATTAAATTAAACGATTTAAAAAAATATTGAATTTTATATAATTTGAATTAATTATTGTGTTCCATGAATTTTTTAGATAAATATTACATTTTAATGATGTTTTAATTGATCATATTGGAATTCATTTATGGTAAATTGGTTTTCAAATTCAAATTAAATGAGTTGTTTTAAAATTGACATTAATGATATTTTAAAATAAATAATATTTTATTAAATGATTTAAAATCCCTAAAAATAATTTTTTTGGAAAACTAATTGGGATACAGTTGAAAATATAAACCATTCCCCATTTATGGGGAAATTATCCTATAATATGAAATATCATAACACCTAAAGAGGTAAAAACATTATTATGGTTGTAATTGTCAAAAAAAACATAATGATGGATAAGTAAATGAGGGAGAAAACATAGTATAAAATTGTAAAAATTTTATTGGTTATGATTATTTAGACCCATACTCTTCCTTTATTCAAAATATATCATTTTAACATCATTTTTATATGAGAAATAACTTATATAAATTTGATACTACAGGTAATTCCAAGAGTGCCCAACCCCTCTCTTATAAAAAGGTGTGTCCTCTACACTTTTCATCAAAATTAAAAATCCTTTTTCTTAATCTAATACCTAAACTAATACCTTCTTATAATTCATAACCTAATTCGATAGGTCTTGTTTTAGTCAAAATACCAATCTTATAGTGTTTAAGATGTAAAGAAAAATAAATTGAATGAAGAAGAGGTATAGATTCTGACTAAATCTTTTATTTTTATTTATTATTCAAACTCATTAAAAACATATTAAACCATGATGATATAAAAACATTATTACCTAAAATATATAGAGATTTTATTATTTTAATTTCATAATCTATATTTATCTCCTCTTCCATCAATTGGGAAACAAAACTATCATTCGTGTGTATGGGGGAGTATCACCTCACGAATGGATGTAAATAATTTTCCATCACTACCTCTCATTGAAGTTCATAATGATGGATTTAATGTACATATGTATATATATATATATATTATTCAAATAATATTTATAATTTTTTTAATTTAACGTATCATATCTTTTTTTAGAATTCCATTCATTGATAAATGATAACAATGTTCACGCGTATGTGTGGATTACCACATCAGTGAAGCGATGTGATGCATTTTTCATTACCACGTCACCTGGATGTTATATATAATTATATTGAAAGAAATGAAATCATATTTATGATATAATTTATATTTTTTGATAATAAAACAATACTTATATTTTTTCATAATGATCATTGAAAAATGGAAACATTACTCATGCATATGTATAACCTACTATCTCCATGATTGTAACATAGTTCATTTTTCATCACAGACCATCTTGATTGGTTTTAAAATTATAATTTATGTATATAAATAATATTTATTTCATGATTATTATTCTATATATAATTTAATAAATAAGTCTGTAAACATAGTCAACTTACCGAAGTCATTTTTTACATACAATATAAAATATTATCAAAATATCTATCAAAACATAATTAATTAAGTAATTGTATATAACATGGAAATAATTTAAATTAAAGGAATAATAAACCTGAAAAATTTCATAATAAATTACATAATTAACATAAGTTTATTTTTATGGATGATAAGTAACACATGTGATGATTCGAGCACAAGGTATTAGAAACATTACTTTTAAATCCCTATTTTAAATGTTTTAAAGATTTATTTTCTAAATCATTCTATTATATATCCATATTAAAAATTATTTTACTAGAATATTTATATGGAAATAAATAAATTTAAAAAGACATTTTAGGTATCTTTTTACTTTTTTTAATGATTTCAAAAGGAATATTTTTATGTATTTTTTATGGAACATTTTACATTTCTTTTCAAAATAAAAAAAATGTTCAATTTTAACATATAAAGATTTAACAACTTTCTCTACCATTATAACTGTAATATTATGTTTTTAACCCTTTTTAATATTCCATTTTTTCAATAAATCCTGCTCTTTCCATTTTTTCTATGTATTTTCAAAAATGGTTTTAAATGTAATAGCATTTTTATATCTTGAAATGTTTTTCTTATAGGTGTAAGGGATCTCTCCAAACCACTATTTTTATTTGGGTTATTAAATTTATCCCTCTAACACACTTATCTCTCTCTTTAATGTTATGGAATTAATTTAAATTCTATATATATGTATCTTACAAATGAACTTATCTTATTCTCCCTTCCATGATGGGTAATACATTCCTTATGTTCATTTTCAAATACTTTATTTATTAAATATCCTTCGATTATGATATGATGCAAAATTATTCAACCCATTTCATTACATTGGTAATTCTAAGGATTATTATTTATGATTTATTTCATTTTTGATACATAGAATCATGAACATGTTAAGATTGGGGTTCTTAGATAGCACTCTAATGTATTGGGATATTTTTTCCCCATGAGAAGTTATGGGTGGGATTATGGAGTAAACCTTATCCATGATGTGGATCTATCCATCATGTGATGTTGTCTTGGAAGTTATCCTTAAATTATTCCTATTTCATGATTTTTTATGCTACCAATTTCTTATGTTTTCATGATCTTATGAGACTATGTTCATTTTCTTATGCTCCCTTGTGATTACTCATGAGCATATTTTTTAAGGAAAGTATATACTAATTTGTAAAGGTGAAATGTTTAAAAAAAATTGAGAACGTTTTCACATGTTTCTAAATGATTTTAAAGGGACCTTTATGAGTTTTTTTTCATTAAAATTTATTCTGATAAGTTTTATGAAAATATTTGGGCATAAAAATATTTATTGGGTAAAATGTTTATTTTGAGCCCAATGTTTAATTCTAAAAAATGAAAATATTTTATAAGTGTTTTTGGACTAACATTTTTCTTTATTTTCATTTTATTTGTCCCTTATAGATATTTTTCTACTCATATCACATTTTAAAATGTTTCCCTGGGGTTCTATGGATTATTATAGAAAATGATGATGTCAAGATGAAAATTCTGAATATATTTTTTGAAATAAAAACATGTTAGATCGTAGAAGTTTTGTTTTATTTGAAAAATGGATACTATGTGGAAGTTTAAACTTTGTGATGTAATATGTATGTAAAGGTGATGGATGAATTCCCTAATACTATAAACCATTAAATATCCTAGAATTAAAAAAATAAACTCTTTAATTAAATCTAATGATTATGTAATTTTTAATTCTGTGTCTTCACAAACATTATTTTTATATACTAAAAAGATAAAAATGGTTTTATTTTCATGTTTGGAAATAAATTTTTTTTCTCTTATAAAGATAATATATTTTTTGGTATGGAACATTTAAATAATGGTATTTATATATTGAATTTTGAAGACCAAGTATTGTCAATTGATAACGAATCCAGTTTGTATGGATCATTTCACTCCCTCTTGTGGAATCCTAATCTTTGTCATGTAAACAAAAATCATTTGAAAAATATATATCGTAATGGTTACATAGACTCCTTTGGCATAAAACCACTCGAAATGTTTCATTTTTTTACAAGAAAAAAATATCAAGACACCATTTGGGGAATAAGGATAAATGGGTATATGCTTCTAGAATTAGTACACATTAATGTGTATGTAAGTTTTCTAGTAGATGTAAGAGGTGGGTATTCATTATTAATTACTTTTATATGTTATTTAATTATATATGAATATCTATACATAATGTGGTATAAGTCATAATATTTTTAGAAATTCAAATAATTCAATAATGAATTAGATAATCAACTTATAAAGAAGATAAGTAATCTTTGGTCTACACTACTGGAAAATTACCATATACCCACAGTTTGAAAATGTGGGTATTTCCCTTGAAACCGTGGGTATAGGCTATACCCACGGTTCCAAGGAACCTTGGGAAACTGAGGCATCCATATAACATTGATATATACCCTTGGTTTTGGAAACCGTGGGTATAATTCCACTCCACCATGTCATTAAAATATACCCAGAGTTTGTAAAACTGTGGGAATATCTTGGACAAAATCTGTGGGTATAGGTCTCGAAAAAAACCATATTCCCACGGTTTAGGAAAAATAGTGGTTATTGGCCTTCAAAAACAACATATACCCACTATTCTCCAAGAACCATTGGTATAGGGCCATTTACTTGTAGTGTTATTTGAGGTTCTACATATCTTAACTAAGAATTCATCAATTTTCTATGGGAGTGTGGGACTATATCCTAAATCCCTCCTCCTTATACACAACAAAGAAATAGTGTCAATGAAAGAAGGAATCATACCCTTATTAACATGGTAAGATCGATGATGATCCATGAAATTCTGACTTATGCTTTGTGGGATATAAATTATTAACTACAGAATACACACTAAATCATGTGCCAACCAAAGAAGAAAAAGCCATACCATACCATTTGTGGATTGGTAAGGAACCCATGCTATCAATCTTATATGCATTGGGATGTGAAGAATTTGTTAATTCCTTATTAAGAAATAAACTAAAACTCTATTTCATAAAGTGTATATTTATAGGATGTCCTAATGAAACTAACGATTTCATCTAAAAACCCTTCAGATAAAATAGTTTTGGTTGATCAACATCAAACTTTTCTAGAGAGGGAGAATATACTCAAGGAGTATTGTGGGGGAGTATTGACGTTGATGAATTTGATTCTCAATAGAGACAAGAGTCAGTGTATGGAATGATTACATAGGTCCCCATGGAATTTTATTTCTTAAAACAAAAGTAATTCATAAGATCTCTATAGTGGTAAGAGAACCAACAAGATATATTTTTTTAGTTAATGAGGGTGGTGAATAATTTTTAGTTTACAATAATGATACGCATTCCTAAAAGGTGGTAGAAGAGAGCCAAAAATATACAATATAGAAATAAGTTATGAATTATAAGATCGATTCTATGCACCAAAAACAAGTTTAGGTTATGTTTGATCTCTGAGTTGATGTAAAGCCTATTGGGTGAAAATAGGTATTCAATGGAAATTTGGAAATTGAAGGTAAATTATATCCTATAATGCATTGAGAGTGGATAAAGGTTTAAATATAATCCTTGCATTAACTATGAGGAAATATTTTTCTCTATTTTCCATGTTCAAATCCATAAAAATTCTATTTACCATACAATATTTCCATGACTTTTAGATTTTTAAGATGGATATGAAAGTAGATTTCATTAATGGGAACCTTTGGAAAGATGTCTATTTGAAAAAAACTAAAGGTTATGTGCCTATTGTCAATTATAATAAGATATCTAAGTTGAAAAAAATCCATTTAATGGTTAAATTGGTCACCTATAACATGGAATATTATGGTCAATGAATCTATTAGGGATTTTGGTTTCATAAAGAATGAATGTGATCCATGTGTTGATAAGAGGTCTAATATAAGTGCATTGATATTCCCAGTAATATTTTATTATGAAATATTACTTATTGGAAATAACATACTAGCCTTACAATCAGTTAAGGACTGGTTAGAAAAGTGCTTCCCTTTAAAGTAAATAGGTGAAAAACAAGTACCCTTGGAATTAAGATCATTCATGATAGATCCAAATGAATTATTTGACTATTTCAGTGCACATCCATTACCTAGATACTATATAGATTTTGTATAGAACAATATGATAAGGTATTAGTTAGAGTGTCACATGGTATACATCTCTTGAAGAAATGTGTCTTCATACAAAACTGGATAGTGAGATAATGAGTAGGATCCCATTTGTATCTATTATGGGCCCTATCATGTGTGTCAATTTATGTACTATTCTTGATGTTGCTTATGCTTTAATAATTTTTGTAAGATATCATGTTGAACCTAGAAAATAAAGTTGGCCTACTAATATGGTTATCCTTAAGTATGTGAGGCATATTAAGGATATATTCCTGGTATATAGAAGAGATATAGAACTAGTGGTTAGATGATATACTGATGTACGTTTCAAAATAGATTAAAATGATATGAAGTTGTAGTAAGGATATATCTTCAGTCTCAATGGGGATCTATGAGCTGGAAGTGTTTGAACTATCCCATTATAATTGATTCTATAGGAGAATCTAGGTATATAATAGTTTTTGATGAAACTAAAGAAGTTTTTTTGAATCAAACCATTATCCAATATCTTGATTTGGTAACTATAAGTATAAATCTTATTACATTAGATTTTAATAATACTTTAGTGGTGGATCTCCCAAAGAATCAAAGGTCACATCAATAGACTAAGAACATACTCTACAAATATCACCTTTGGAGATATTTTCTCAATGGTTTGAAGTGACTATGAGCAGAGTTTCCATATAATAAAATGTTGAAGACCCATTTACTGAAGACTTATCTTAGAAAAATCATAAATATAATGTGGTATCTAATGGACTGAAAGTTATTAACAGTTGACTCTAGTGAATTTGGTTGTATATTGGAGATGGTTACCTAAAACCAAATTATATATACATTATAATTACTTGAATTAATGATTTTAAATTGTTAATAATGTTTTTATCACCTCATAATTTTTCTTCTATATGTCATAGTATATGATATTGTTCTAGGAAGACATTTCTCCCAGAAATCTTATGGAAACTTCCTACTATGATGAAAATCTATAAGTTGAATAATGGTAAACTTAAGGATAATTTAAACGGTTAGATAATATCATTTTGTGGGAAATAAATGATATATTCAATCAGGTTTAGTAGGTTATAATCCATTGAGTCTTCTTCTTAGGATGTATATACCAGGAAATCTCAATAAAAGATATTATGATAACATGAATCACCAATAGGAAATACAAATTTATATGTGTTAGTGGATATTCCAATCTACATATGTGTGTAATGGTCTTTTAAAATTAATATTATTTTTAATACATTTCATGAGTCACATGATTTGATTTATTTTAATATAACATAATGACATATGTTCGTGGAAAGGGTGGGTTTATTGGGTGTGTTTCTATTGATATCATTTTAATAAATAATATGAGAAATGATTTATTCCTTCTATTTGAAATAGAATATGATATCTAAGTCCCTTTATTGGAAATAGAATTTCCTAATTAATTACATGTCTATACATGTTTTATTATAAGGTTCATTTGAATAAATTCAAAGAAAGATACATCGAGTGCATAGGTTATTGACACCAGCTTGTAACCAACTTTATTAGAGATGTCAGGATAAAGGGATTATAATACATTGTATGAATTCATAGTAGATAACATGTCTTTAAAAAATTAACTTCTTTCCCTATGGTAGCATGGGTGGGTTTCAATATGCTTACCATGGATTTTATGCATTATAGCCTAATGCCACTATGGAAGAGGCCAAGAGGGTTACACAATAAACATATTTAGAACCTCAATTAAATTCTAGAGGAATTTAACATGTTGGATAAATATTATTACCAATTGTGGTTTAATATTTATTCAGGTTAGTTTAATCACAAATATTAAATCACCATCATTAAAGAGAATTTATATGTGAGTTGAATATATAATAAATATTTAGTTATTATAGAATGATTTAGATATATTTATTTAATTAAAAAAATATTTCATTATTCACTGTCGATAAATATTGAGTAGGAATGGGAAATTAGTTTAATTGTCTAGCTAGAAATTTAAAATTAAATATTATTTGAATAAATATTAATTTATTTATTAAATAAAAAACATATTTATTTTATTCATTGGTTTATAATACGTCATTTAATTAATAATAATTCTCTTATTATTTGAACATGAGATTCACCAGGTTTAAGGAAAATAATAAGGACCCTTGCACAATTATTATTTTTTTACCCTAACACTATTTAATCCTAGTTATGACATTTTATGATAACCCTAGCCATATTCTTTCCTTGTCCATAACGAATAATAGAGAGGATTATCTCAAGCCATATAGAGCAGTTATTTAGAATGATTAGAAGTACACATAGTGGTTATCCTTCTCCATCAGAGTGAATCCTTCTCATCTTGAAGGATTTGGTTGTAATCAACAAAAATCACCACAAGTGTTAGAACCATACACGCTTACACCTAGAGGATTATACAATGATGATCGATGGTTCATGTAACATCTGTATATCATCTATATAGGGAATATACACTTGATTACTCTAATAAATGAATTTTATGATAACATGTTTCCATCTGATCATCAACATTGAATAAATAATTCAATGAAAATTAATTCATTAATGAAATAAGCTAATAATAAATTATTTCTGAAAATATATCCTCTTCTTGGTTTTGGGTTCTTGATAATTAATCCTGGTATTAAATTTATTTTTCATAATAATTCTTCTTAATGTTCATCATGGATTATTAATCAATTATGGAAGAAATCCATGTTGGCAACTATCCAATCAATGCTTCCATTTCACTCGAAACATTCAATTTTTGAGTTTCATTGTTATAGTTTTTTTATTTTATTATGTTATATAAAATCTTTTGTTTATTTATTTATTTCATTTTATCTTGGAAGAAGGTGGAAATAGGAATGTATTAATGTGTTAAAAAACATTATATATTTTTTTCCAATATAAATTTTTAGTGGAATTATACTAAATTGGACTAAGGTTAAGGGTTTATATTTTTTAAATAATGATGTTTTATTTGGATATATATGTATATTTAATACCCTTCCATGTTAGGTTAGGATAGATTCATTTTGGAGTGATATGAAACCCTTATATTATGCGGTGTGTATCGTGTGGTTACAGTTGTTGTATGTACCTGCATTTTGTATGTTGTGTGAGGATATGAGTTTAATGATGTCCCTGGATTATGTAGTATAGGTTTAAGTATAACTAGTTCTATTGAGGACACTAAGATGGAGTGTTGGTATATGATTTTCCTCAATGTTTAGAGCTAGGAGCATTGAGGGTTCTTCATGAGTAGTGACATATTGTGGTATGGTCTATATACTTGGTGGGAGATCCTTGTGATGGATACAACTTATTATTTTTTTAGTCAATCTAGTCAGTAGAATAATAAGGCAACTTTCCTGTTATTGTTCAAAATAGATATGATATGTGATGATAGACTATAGAGTAAGGGTTATCCCATGCACATAGATACCTTATATATGAGAATCATGGGTTGATTATTCATGTTATATGATATTTGAAAGTTGGGTGTGACTAAGTATATAATATATTAAGTGATATGTACCTTTAAGACTTATTTAAAATGAATTCACTTATATTTATTTGTTTGGGGAATGTGTTTGACATGTATTAGAGGCATGGTCGACCATTGGGTTAGGTGTGTGATCCTTAGACCAATGGGATATGATACATGATGCATGAGTTGATTAGTATGTTAGGGTGGAATATATATTTTTATCTACTTGGTTATTATTTGATTTGGTAATGGCTAAAAATATTCACCATTATGAATTTATGTTTAAAACACTGTTTTTGTAGAAATAAGAGAGTGATCTTCTACTCAATATATGAGGTATATGGTTTGATATATCCTTGGATCAGCTAGGGGTTAATGAGATTAGTGGTGGTTAGTCATGATCAGCCTAGATGGAATGTGGGATGTTATTATTTGATGATTTTGGGAAAATATCTATGATTATGAGACATAGTGGTGAAGGTTATGTTTCTATTGGGGATTAGGTCATGATTACAATGTCAATTCATGATGAATGCATGTGATGCCAAACCAATATGTGGGTTAGGTTAGGTGGGTGCATTTTATGTTCCTAGAGATCTATATATCATGTAGAACATTAATTGGTTACCATATATTGTGATGGGGTCTGGTACTCCCTAATTCTTCCAAAATTCTTAATGATACGTTATGGGGTGCCAATGAAAAATGGTGATTGATCACACTTAAGTTGTGTTCAAGTGTTTCATTATGGTAGACTATTACAATAAACATTTAATTCACTATGGAATGGGTGAGGTTGTCATATATTCAAATTTTATAGTGCGTGGATTAGGGAAGGATTTGTTCTAGGAATAGTTGGGTGTGATTGACTATTGAAACCCAATGCATTATGTTAGGACTAGTACATTATATGACGTATCTATAGATATATTGTGAAATAAATAGGGGTTTATGATTCTTATAGCCATAATAACATTTATAAAACACTTTTATAATATAATTCTATAATCCTATTAAATAAACACTTCAATAATTCCACTTTATTGATTAGAATATCATAGTACCTTCCTTGGTCTATTAGTTAATCCTTATATTTTGGAATTGACTAAAATAATTACCATTTTCCCCAAACATAGGACACTAAACTATATATGGTACTTTAGTATGTAATTTATTTCACTCCACTAAACCCTTCATTTTACTGATAAATTACTTAATCTATTACCTTCTTTTCCAAAAATAAAATATATTTTGTTCCTCTATTACATTTCCTTGGGTGATTCTTCCCTTATACTTGACATGTAGGAACCTAAATCTTCTTTATTTCATGGTATTTTTCAACTAAACACCCATGAAACACCATTTTTATATTATTAGGTATGTGAGGAATCTCACCCAAGTTTAGGTTGTCAATCCTATAACATAATAGCTGATTAGGTATAATCATAAGGATTTACATTGTTGCTCCCATTTAATTTAGTTTCTCATGAGGGTAATCATTCGATTGTTCTTTTTATTTAATATTGACATGGTTATTTCATGTTCTAGTATTTTAATAAACCAAAAAAACATAGTTTTAGAAATAAAAAACAAATTCAATAGTCTTGTAATCATGAAAAATAATTCATATGATGTATAAATCATGACTCATTCTTTTAAATATATGACACCTTATGTTTATGTTAGGTCATTAATGGTAATTATAAATTAAAATCCTTCAAAATGGTTCATAATTAAAAAGATAATAAAATCACAAATATCCCCTAGGAGTGTCTATCCAAGTGTGTAGTCTCAGGTCTACTCATATTACACTAGTAACAATCAACTTAATACCCAAACTACCTTATTCAGAGTTTTTACCGCAAGGTAAATATTTTCCATGACCACATACACTTTATAGTAAGTAGAAATGGATATATTTTCTAGGAAATCCAAACTCATTTCTTTTCCAAAACATTTGATGTTCTTATATACCTAGGATTATCACATGGGTTTTCATTAAATTTTTCACATCCTTATTTCCAAAAACACATAATTATTTCTCTAATACCAACTATAGTGACCTATAATTTTTATAGATAAATATTAAATCTTATTGGATGAATATTTATTACATAACATCATGATCCCCACTAGAAAGATGAAGGTTTAGTATTTTTGGACACTAGACACATAATCATCTTATTTCATAAAAGATATTCATAATTTCCCAAAAATATCTTCTCACATATTACTATAATTAGATATACCCTTCTTACAAAATTCCTTAAAACCTAAGGAAAGCAAATATAAGAAATTTTGATCGCATATACTAAGTAAGGGTTAAAAAAAGATATCAATCAATGATCATAACTGATCATAATATAAGTATAAGTGCATGAGAACAATATCATAAATACAATAATCATACATAACACTTTAAATGCCATCAATCATAAATCCTGGCATAAATCTTTACCATAACAAATGAAAAGAGTCATAAATGTGTGGAATCATCAATAATCAACCCGTGTCCGTGAGAAAATATCATAAGCATATGACATATGTTTTAGGAATTCACATAATAATATAATATCATTTCATTAGTCATTATCACTATCAATAATATCATAGTGGAATGGGTTTATCTTCCATTCCATAATATCCTTAGTCACGTTTCATTCCAAAGTCTACCATAGTGGATAAGGCCCCTTACTGAATTGGGTTTACTTCACAATACAGATCTTATTATCTCAGGATATATCCACATTTACACAATTCATTTGAGAGATATATAATGTTATTCCCACCTATAACATAATTAAAATAATATGTATTTGTTTCTCAATATCATAAAGAGTTTCTCATATCATCATATAGTAACCCATGGAAAAGAAATGAGATTCAAAAAAAATTAGTCATTTCATCCTAGAACAAACCATAGTAAGTAAACTAGTTTCATAGAAATATCATCATTAAAATCATAAACCATTCATAGAAAGAATAAATATAGTATCATTTTATCATATATCTAGTAAATATTAATTAACATTAAAGGATTTTATCATCAAAGAAAAAATTTCTTTAAAATATCATTAAAAAATATTTATTTTTGAAAATACCCTTTTCATTTAGAAATAAATTATTTAAAATGAATATATTTCCCAAATATTATTTCAGTAAGATTCTTTTATAACAACCATGGAAATGAAAAAAAAATATTTAAAGTATTGAGAGTTCGTTATGATAGTAAATTTTGTTCATGTGATAATCATTAAAACAAATATTTCATTCACACCTTCAATAAAAAGTATATCATTTTGAAAAAATCAAGAATACTATTTTCAAACCTTATTATATAAAGTAAAACATGGATTAAATGGAATTTAAAAAATAATTTAGGAATGGTAAAAAAAAAATCATTAAATCGTTTTATAAAACATGGAAATGGGATAAAAATATTTCCTGGCCGTAAGAGTATAAATAAGATCATCTTTTCTTATATACATTTTATGAACCATTTTGTGTTCCCTAGAGAGTAAAATGGTTTTAAAACATCCACATTAAATAACTAGCCAGATTAGAAGAAAATTTAAATGGTTTTGTCATATAAGGATTATATAACTTCTTCTATGTAAATTCAATCATAAACAAACTCGATTAAAATGGGATTGAAAGATAGATCCCTTAACACTTTTGTAAATTTTGAATCATATGCCCCATGAAATAATAAATCAAAATGAAACATAAAATATCATAAAAATGAGTTAATTCATGATATAAAATATCAAAGGTTTAGTATATATTCATAATAAAATAATATAGGTACATAACATAACATATGTCCCAAAGAAGACAATTTGAGATGACAACCCCTTACAAATTTCGTATTACCTATATCACAACCCCATGAAGGAGAGGGCATTTTCTAGATTTTTTAATATGTATATATTTTACAAAAAACATGATAAAATATATTCATTGGAATTATATACACCACACAGAGGATACAAGTGGTGAATATGTCATGTGTATAATGGAAAGAAAAGTGAAATGAGAAACCCTTTCCACAGGTGTGAATTACATCACAAGCACTCTATCTTATGGTATAATTAATTTAAATTTATTATAAGTCTATACCATAACAATTTAAATAATTATGAAATAATATATTATCCACTTATATCATTTAAACAACAAATTATTTATAATTCCTTGTTTAAATCGTCATTTTTAGGGTTAAATATTTCATTTCCCATAAATGTTTTGGGTTAGTAGTTTCATTACATACACTTTGATCATGGTCCCATATTATCTAAAATAATAATACTGTAATAATTATCATATTTAATCATTATATATGTTTTTATAACCATTCACATAAATTGGTTACGAAAAATGAATTACTTCACTTCATGGAGATGATAGTTTATATATACACACGAGTGATGGTTACACTTTTTGATGGATAGAATGAAAGGAAGTTAATTAATAATTTAGCATTCACAAAAAAAATATTATTTAATAAATATCACAAATATTCATTAAATATATCTTTATTACCATCCATGTAACCTAAAAAGGAAAAATAAATCAAATTACTTTATGGAGGTGGTAGTCCACACATACACATGGGATACGTTATCACTTTTTTATGGATAAAAAGGTATGAAGTTATATATTATATTATAATTTAAAAAGAATAATTATTTCATAAATAACATATATATACTTTAATCCATCATAATAACTAACCATGAATTATGGTTTTGGTGAATGAATCATATCACTACTTGGTGGTGCTAATGCACACGTACGTACGAGTGATAATTTCATTTCCCATTTTCTAGAAAAGCGGTTGGATAATATTGGTTAAATAACAACAATAATAATAATAATAAAAATACTAATAATTTATTATATTTATGATACCAAATTTATTATTTTATGATTAATACCATTTATTTATATTAGATAGATGAATAAATTAATTGAAATAGGTCTGCTCAGACGATTACATCTTCTTAGGTATACCTCCTTTAAATGTCTTATTAAGGACCACTATAATGGTCTTTAAAAAATATATAAACATATAAGTAAATGATAGGAATGTTAATAATATAGTATTTTGGGTTTTCTTATGCTATTTTGCACAAAATGGAGTAAATAAGAGAGAGGAGGTTTGTCCTTTTATAAGGGTGGGAAAGGAAACACTTGGAATTACTTACAAGATTTAAACAAAAATAATTTAAATTCATGTAAAATTATTCCAAAGTGAAAATAATTCAAATAAATAGTTTATATGATCTAAATATTATCATACTGTGAATTTTAGATAGGTTTTGAGTCATTTTAAACCTTACATTTTGGTTTAACCCCCGCATTAAGCAATTTTAGCCTTAACTATGGTAAAAACATTTTCAATACTAGAGGGTTATAAATTAACATTTAAGGTAACAATTATCTCCCAAATTTAAAAAGGATTAAATTTTCAACCATGTCTCATTGACGAGGTTAAAGATAATTTTTTTTATTAATTTTATATTGTTAACTAAAATATTATTTAACATAATAAGTGATTATAGTAATTTTCAGGACTATGCATGTAGTTTGACTTTAATGACATCAAGATATTAATGGAATTTAAATATAAAATATTCAAAAATAAATTACAAATTATTATAGACTATTAAATTCTTTTTAAATTATAATTAATCCAAATAATATTACTTTTTTGTTTTTAAAAACATTTACTTTGATTTTTCTACTGTTTGTACAAACATTGTGTCAGTGTTGTATAACCATTTTAGGAAATTATACCATTACTAAAAACTAAAAATAAATTACCAAAATAATAATAAATAAATATTCTTAAAAAAAATCATTTATATTCATTCATAATATCTTTTTATCCATATGTGAACAGTTAAGTTAAATTTAAATCAAGAGAATGAGATTTTAGAATTTTCTTTATGTAAAATAATATAAACTTTATTGTCAAAGTAAAATGGAACCAAAATTCCAAATAATATAATTTAATATGGATAAGGAATAATTTATCTCATAAAATTAAATAAATGCAATTTTTTGAATGATTTTGAGACCTTGCCTCATAGTTTTAACCCTGTTTTACATATCTTACCCTTACCGAGGTGACAAATATTTATCACGGTTACTGTTCATAATGACCAAAAATTAAAGGATCCTACTTTACAAATTTGAACCACGTGATTCCAAATATATGATTAATTTTTGATTTTTAATATATATAAGTTTAATAAATAAATTTTAATATAAATGCATAAAATGAAATAAAAACAATATTGAGAAAAATGTATTTTTAAGCATAAAAATTTACTAATTTTAAAATCATGAAAATTGCTGATTCAAATGGAATTGATTTTATGATTCTTAATAAAATTTATCATATGTCATTTTAATATCAAATAAAAAATATAATAGAACTTTTAAATTACATGATTTAAAAAAAATGGCAGTATTTAAAAAATTATTATTTTTCACTATTCAGTCTGAAATCAATCATTTCAGAAAAACCACAAAATTTCACACTAATTTAATTTTTATATTTTTATTTTATCTTTAATTTATAGAATATTATTAATAAAATTGGTATAAATTAATTATATTTTCCATGTAAAAAATGTAATAAAAATCATTTTTAAAGAATATGCATTTTTGTATCATAAAAAGACATCAAAAAAATTGAGTGCTTGTTTCCTAAGAATTAATAAAAAAATTATATTAAGAATGAAAATTAGTAATATATTTAATAATGAATTTATTCATATTCCTACCATATAATTTAATTTCTAGTTCACATTAGTCACCTTTAAATAATAATAATTTTATAATATTTCTCAATTCACCTTATAAATATAGGTGTTGCATGTTAAGAAGGCTATTGAGATTATTATTATTTTGAAGTAAATTTTTGGAGTATTAAAGTATTATACACCATAATATATTATTTTGTTAAATATTTTTTCTCTATCAAAATTGAAGGAACATGAATCAAACCAATGGTATTGTGGGTCACACTACAATATATTTATTATCTTACAAGAGAAATTGGACTCAAAATTTATTATTCTATAATAATAGGAATCATGTTGTAATCTTGGAAAACTCAGTGTGGATTTGACCAATCTAGTTCAATTATTGAGGTGCAAAAAAATAAATTTAGTATTTGATTTTTTATCTAATTTTGATAAAATATTTTGTCATAAGGAATAACATTATTCCCAGATTTAGTCATGTCATAAATATACATATTAAAATTTATTATATTTTTATATTAAATTAATAAAACTTTAAGGGAGTATTTTGGAAGATCACTGGAAGAGTTTTATTCAATATTTAGTAATATTTAATAATATACTAAGAGGAGAAAATATAATTTTTTTTAATCAATCATGGTTATTGATGAAGATATAGATATCTAAAGTATTTCTCAATAGATAGATCATCCAAACATTAATAAAGTTGTGAGACATATGATTAATTAGTTGATTATAAAAAATAAGAGAGGTCTACGCAGTCTTTTAATAGTTGATAGAATAATTATACACAAAGTATTTGTTAATTTGGTCATCGTTGATAATAATATGTTTATGCTTATAGTGGGATAATAACTATTGGACACTAAAGACAAAACACTTAATAACAAAAGTATGTGAATCTTATGTTCCCTTGAGTAATGTGATTTAATTTCATAATCTATCTATATTTCATTGTTATCATATTATTTATCATGTGTTCTATTCATTAACCAATAACATGGGAAATGATTTTCAAAATGGATAAAAACTTCACATTGGACTCAGAGCACGGATTCACCCCTATTGGTTTTGAATCTCTCAATTAGGCCTTATAGAAACCAACCACATATGAAATGATCATCTAATATGCTTATATTGATATATAGTATCAATAAGTGTTAATATACTTTTTTAAAATTTCATGTTAGTTTAAAACAACCCAAATTAATAAAATAAACTCTACTTATCTTGATAGTTTTAGGAAATTATTCTAGATTCAATTATGGAATATGGAAACAAACTACACATGTGTACAAGATCTATGGTACATGTAATTATTAAAAGTTTCTTCTAATTATTAAAATTCATTTTAAACTATAAAATTAGCATACAAAATTTAGAAATGAGCTCATAAACGTTTTTTTTTGGAAATTTAGAACAATTATTATGAAATTATTAGGGACATATTTGAACCACACATGATTGAATTACATGTGTGATATGTTAAAAATAAAAAAAAAGTTATTTTTTTTAGTTTTATTATTATTTTTACAATGTCAAAAATTCATAAAAAGATAAAAAATATTTAAATAAAAATTCTATAAAAATTTAGATTAAGGATTATCAATTCATTTTTAAATATAATGAATAAACCATTCATTAATTGTCCATATGGGGGGATTGAACTGATTAAAAGTGCCTTAAAAATAATTTTTAAATGTAAAACATATCTAAACCACTATAAAATGATCAAATGAGTTTGGTTTCTACTAAAAATTTAAAAAAATGATACTCAAGTATTTCTGACATATAGGAATGAATTGTACATGATTTAGATTTATGAGATATTAGAAATGATTAAAAGCTAATTTTAATAATTTTAATTTAGTTTTAAATGTGGAGTGAGGTCACAAACTTGGTTTTTTGTAGAATTTTAAAATATTGATAATCATGTAATTCGTAACCTATATGAAAAAATCATGAATTAATGAGATATTTGATTTTATTTGAATAATAAAAAGTACTTTCGCAAAATTAATATTATTTTTTCAGTTTCAAACAATTTCAAAATGATAAAAACATATTAAACATTCTCAATTTTATATAAGGTAAGAGAAAAAATATTATCAAATCATTTTTAATATCTTTGAAAAACATTTTTATGAATCGAATTTCCAAGGTTCTCAAAATGATTGAAAATGACTTTTAAGAATTTAAGTACATTTTTAACCAATAAATTATTGTAAAACATTAAGAAAAATAGAAACTACATTTGGTTTTTTCTATATATTTAGTAAAATGATACAAATTAATATTTATTTCATGAAGAAATTAGTATTAAATGAATTGGGTATTTGGGGTGATCAAAATTATTAAATATTTATTTTAAAATTTAATTTTTTTTTTCAAATATGAAATGATCAAAGAAAATAAATTTGTTATTGAAATTTCAAACAATCATATTCAATTTTTTAGTAACCATTACAAACCAACCATTCATGAATCAAATGTGTGATATGATCAAAATGATAAAAATTTATTTCCCATGTGGTAATAATTTTTTCCAAGCATCAAGCTTGTGTAAAATGAAAAAAAGAGAAAAAACACTAAACATGTTCTAAACCTTTAGATTAATGGTTATGGGGTAAGTTTTAAATTTTATGAAAAAACTATTCATGAATCTAATGTGTGTGGTGCTCAAAATAATTGAAAATTATTTTTGATAATTAAAATTAATTTTTATTTATGAAATGATCAAAAAGCGATAAAATAAAAAAAACAAGTTTGAATTTGTATAGACATTTATAAAAGTAAAAACAATTCATTCATTACATGTAGTAATGGATCATGTATGGGTTAAATGTCTAAGGTGCAAAAAATGTTTGAAATATTGTTTTAATAATTAAAATTTATGTTCAATAGTGAAATAAACATAAAATATAAAAAAATATGTAAGAATCCATAGTTTCTAATGGAAATTTATAAAAAGGTAATAATTAGGTCATTTTTTGAAATGTATAGTCCATCTATACATGAATAAAATTTTAAAGATACATAGAATTATTACATGTACCATTTAAGTGATAATATTAGTTTTAAGCTATCAAATATTTGTAAAAAATCATAAAAGAGGAAATATTCTTACCGTGTATAAAAAATTTACGACATCGATTCTCTAATAATTTGATGATTTATTAATAAATAATTTATAAATCTTCTCTCAACAAAATTATTGAACGTTCCTTTTTAGAAGTAAATTCATTTTTTTGTGAAATTTTCATAAAAATGTTCAAAATAATAAAACAATTTTGGTTTTTTCATGAATATTTAGAACAACGATTCTTGAGTCATTTTTCAATTTAATGAAATATCCACCCATTACGAATTTATAATGTGTCTTAAATGTTTTAAAGTGATATTTTTTATAAAAATATTATTTCATAAGTAAATTAAATTATTCTTATATATTAAAAAAATTATTAAATGAGTTTTCAATTTGAAAATTTAATTTTTTTTACTATATTTGAATTTGGAATGTAATTATGGTTTAGATTAATTGATAAAAATATTGTAATAAATATAATTATATCTTGATATTTTGAATTTTTTTAAATACTGAAATTATGATATTTCAATTTTTTGGGGTAGTAAATATAATTATTTATAAATTATAAAAAAAATAAGTGGATTAATAATGACTTGATGTCAATAAATAAAGTATTTATGAATGTTGATTTCACAATTGATGTTTTACAATTATTATGTTGTTATTAAAATATTTTAGTAATTAATTTTCATTGTTTCTTAAAATTTTATGTATATTAGTACATATGTGGGATTTTTTTAAATCACTTTAAAAAAATAAAAAACTATTCAGGTTATAACTTTTAAAAAAGTTCCATAAGAATTTAAGGGGAAAAATATATAATATTAATTGAAATGAATTCCTTCCATCAACTAAATTGTTCAGATCAATGATGTGGTAAATTTGTTTTGTGTTAATGAAACAAACTGACCCTTTAAGACCCCCATTGAAAAATTAAGTAAAGGGGGATACATATTCCTAAGAAAATAACCAAAAATTATAACTGAATTTAGGTATTGGATGCACCAATTATCTATAGTGTCTCCAATAAAAAATACCATATTTTACTATTTCACTCTGGAAAATCATCTGCTACTTTGTGATAGCTTCTCTAACTCCAATACCTCTATGTCTTCCAACATCATCTTTAATTTATGAAATATCTTTATAGACACAATGTGTGTCACCACAAATCTTGTCCAGAGGTGATTATAAAAATACCTAGTAAGAAACCCTAAAAAAATAAGGTAAATCTAAACCAAAAAATAATCTCAAGCCCAAGACTAGGGGATAATAGAAGGTATACCAAAGGAACCACATATATTCTATCATTAAGAAAACTATAGGAAATGAAAGAAACATAATCTTATTAACTCTACCTCACCAAACTAACTAGTGATACATTGGGTACCGTAATACACGCTAGTATTAATGTTGATATTTCAACTATAAAATGTTACAGAAAGGCATCCAAAATGAATCAGAAGTGTTTTTTTCATCTCAAAGGAATATAAATATCTATAGATAATAATTTTTAGGTATTATAATAATCTCATCATCCAAACAAATTATGATACCTAAATGTAACTATAGTGGGGGATCATGCCTTGATAAGGTATATGTGTATCAAACAAGGGAGTACTTAAACCCTATAGAGAATCCCACCCCCAGATATAGGGGAGTGTCAAATCCACTAATAGAATACCGCTCCCAAACACATATGGGATCACTAACTCCATTGATGGAGTAAATTTCCTTGAAATATGGTGGAGTACCATAGCTCCATCATAATATGGGAGATCGTACCTTCTAATGTATATGTCACCAAATAAGTATTCAAATCCCCTTACGTGGAAACAATTCCCTAACACATGTAAGAGTGACCTCTCCATCTCTACTATAAACATATCTCTTTCCAACAATCAACTCTCTAGAAAATCTATGATCCTTTAACTATCCAAATCTTATCTTGAATAACTTCCAACTAATGAGAGAATTGTATTGTTGTTCTCTATTTGAGAAGATACTCAAAATGGAAAACTAACTATAAAATTGAAACTAGGGTGTGAAATTATGAAGAATATTGGGAATAACATAGCACATAATGTATCTAGTGGGGCGCCTTTCATGTATGGATATCGAGAATGTTTGTTCATGTACTACCACATCTCAATCCATGTGAAATAAATACACATAGAGTTTCATGTATGGATACATAGTTAATAAGTCTAAGAGGAACATAACTCAATCTTACATATACAGTTGGAACTCCATGTTATTCTTACTCATAATACATGAGGTATCTGGATATACATTGTGTATATAACCTAGTTATATGTGGTGTCTCTAGATAATACACACCATGTTGTGTTTTGATGTTTTTCAAAATCATATGAAGTCAACCTACATGATGTGTGTACTATACTACATGGTGTGTGGGACTTCATAGGCTATCTAGGCATGTATCTTCGGTAATCAATGTCGTGATGATGGTAATTAAATGAAATTTACTTATAGTATATTATGTGTATAATTATGTGTCTTGACATATACACTGTGTTTTTTATAACACACAGAATGTGAGGCATGTTGTTTACTCAATGTGTATAGCTACTACATGGGAAAACCAAACAACCAATAGAATATAGAATTTTATTCTATGTCATATAGGATGTGAATTTATGAAACATGGAAACCCTATTTGTCACTTAATCTAACATACATGGTATGTAGTAGAAAGACTACTTGTTGTGTAGTCATTAAATTCTCACCCAAAAATATTCTTCTACTCTATGTCTCCAACTACTAAAATTGTGGCTTACACTAAATCCACTAACAAACATGTGAGCTAGAGTGTCTTTAGGTCCTTTTTTAAATATATAAAAGCTATAAAGATTCCCACAAACACCTTCACACATCTCTAGAATCCAAAATCATATTATTAATCATAAAACTAACTATTTCACCATCACTATTTCTTAATCCATGCCCAAATTCTCACTAGTCACCAAAAATTCAATGAACTATTGTATCACTCCTCTCATCGCACCTACAATCCATTTAATAGCATTCATATCTCTTCATTACCCTCTCAAAGATGAAATATAAATTGTTTTTTTATGATCTTGTGATAATGGGAGGGGAAATACAATAAATAGGGAAGATGAATGTAGAATAGTGGTCGGTGGAAAACTCAACCACCAAATATGGGTTCCCACCCATGAACATTCAATAAAATAACCATGAAAAAGGGATAAGTATTTTATTCAAAATTTAATCATTAATGGGAGAAAATAATGAACTTTGATGAAACAAAATTAATATAGAACAGACTACATTAATGAAATAATACAAGGAAATTTTCTTACAAAAAATTCTCAACAAATGAAGAGTCATCATCTAGGAATTTCCCCATTCAAAAAGTCAAATAATTAAACAAATAAAATTGGATGATTGGAGGATAATAATAATCAAAAGAGAATATTATTTTCTTCATGTGTTGACAAAATAATTTAATTTCATTGTTTGATCTCATTCCCTTTGAAAACCTTATTCATTCCATGATATAAAAATCCTCAAATTATCAGAACCTCACAAAAAAAAATATTTGAGAATAGATGAATGTTTTACTTATTCATTCCATAAGATATTAAAAATTGGTTTATTTAAATATTATTCATCTTCAATTTTATGATTATAATCTCTTTTACATAAAATCATGTTCTTTATTTTTAATATTATTTTTTGAAGAATATATTTTAGGGTAATAGATAATAAGGTAAATATATAAATACTAAAAGTCATACATCATTGATGACTCTTCAAATATTAATGATTACACCACAATACTTGGTTTTTTATGTCTCCTTCACCACATCGAACACCAATAACACAAATAATGTTATGAATTTTTCTATATTGAGAAAGAATAAGGATAGAGGTAGAAAAATAATTTATTTTTAAAATATTCATCCATTTAAAAAGGGATTCGGGGAATTGTAATGAGATAAAGTAAATTTCCCTTATAAATCCTCTTAAATCACATAATAATTGCAACATCATAGGAAACCCATTATGGAAAATAAAAACTATTCTATAAAATCCCTGACATGCCAAAAATTATTATTTATAGATTCATTTATTTCATGTCACCAAAACCATGTAATGTTGTAACCATATCACTACCACATGGTCATGTCAACTACACTACAAAATTTCATGAATAAAAATATTATTATATTGCATTAGAATATTATCAGTGATGCTCGGCCTATCGCTCAACAACCAAGAATATAATTTATATCTCTCAAAAGAAAGTACATTCATTCTGAAAAAAACCAAAGTGTAAAAATTTATATTTGGGACTATATTTAAGAGTTACGAAATGTTCACACTCATATGATTAATATTAATCTATTTTATAAACACCAAATATTCCCAAGAATTTAAACTAGCTTGAAATTTCATAAAGCATTTTTCCAAGAGTAAACAGCACATTTTACATTTAATGATTCCATGATAAATTTCTCTTGAGGTCAACCACTAGGGTAAATTTAAAGTTATACCCTCTTTAAGGGACTGAACCCATGAAACATTAATAAATTAAGTCTCTATAAGGACCCAATTTTAAGCATTACATATTCTAGTGTCTTTATACTATAATTCACCTTCTTGCATTCCCAAAGATATGTATGGTTTATAGTTTTAATGATTTATGTCAAAAAACATAAATAAAAACCCATATATTATAGATTAGATACTTCTATTAGGTATCAATTTTCCAAAAAAACAAATCTTTTAAAAAGAAACATGCTTTCCTTTCATGGAAAATCTTCATGGATTTCAACTCCACTTCTTATTTGTCCTTTTAAAGCCTTGAACCCTCTGAAAAATATTTTAAAAAGTGGTATGAGGGAAAAAATCTAATTAAGGGACCTAATGAGAATAAATAAACCCATTATTCTATTTTAAACCCATGATATCAAAAATGGATATTCCATTTGACATAATAAACCTTGAGCTCAAATAATCATTTACATACACATTAAAATAGCTTGTTTGCCCAAATTTCTTCATAAAACACTTAATAAGAAACCATAAAGTAAAAAAATAATCATGAGTGTTTCTTAGAAAACATGACATCCCATGAAAAACATTTTCTAAAAAAATGCACATTTTTACCCTAAAGGGGAATAGTCATTCCTTTAAATAAAGGATTATTATATTACATTTTTGAAATCAAATGATTTCCATAAAAAATTAGAACTAATAGAAAATTCATGTAGTAACCATGGGACATCATCTGCATATACACCTTAATGATCCCCTAAAATTGGAATAACCATACAGTTGACTTCCAATATAATTATTTGGAGAACATAATCCTTACGCAATGCTTTAGAGCACTATTTTAGAACACCCATAACATAAGATATATTGGGTTCACATTTATTCATGAGTTATATTTGGATAACCCGTTATAATAAAAAATTTAAAAGGGTCGTATAATTAATAAAAACTTTAGAAACTCTTTTAAACCTATATTCAAAACATTTTTGAATATCAAAGTACCCATTCCTTTTAAAAAATCTATTTTCAAATCCAAAATTCCCATAAAAAATGGAAAACATTTTTTATTTGAAGAAAACATAGAAGATTATAAATTAATACCATTATTAAATAATGGTTAAATTGGTGGGAAAATTCATTTTCTCTGTATATGTTCAAATAAAACATTCCTTATGTCTGTGGTAAAGAAATTGAACACATTACATAAAAATGTTCTTTTTGAAGAACTTTTAAAGTAATTCAAAAGATACATAAAATTTAATTTATAATTATATTATATCAATATAAATATATAAATAATTTATTATTAAAAATATATACATGGAAGAAAAATAATTGGAATGGAAACTTTAATAGAGGATTTTTAAAAGAAATTCCCTTACCATGAGTCTGACTTATCACATATGTTATTTATATTTAGGAATAAAAAATTGTTAATTATTTTGTTTCATAAGTAAATATTTAAAATATATTATTGTTTTATCTTTTTAATACCTATTTATATAAAATAACTTAATCAATTAAGTACACATTATATGTTTTTGACGATATTAAGCTCAAATGTCCAAAATAACTTCGGTGGGTCGACTATGGTCAAACAGTTCATTATTATATAATCTCAAAAATATTAATAATGAAATAATTATAATTTATACATATAAATTATAGTTTTAAAACCAACCGTTAAATATGTTTTTGAAAAATGTACTATGCTACAGTCATAAAGATGGGAGGTCGTACGTATGCATTAGTAGTATTACCATTTTTTCACAAATCATTATTGAAAGAAGGTATGTATTATAATATCTATAAATAATTATAATTATATCATTAATATAATATTATTTTATTAAATAAACTTATATATATCATATTTGTGATGTGGTTATTAAAAATAAGTGACATAACATCATGGAGGTGATAATCCACATGTACGCACAGACGACGTTATCATTTTTCAGTGAATGGAAGCCTAAGAAACTAAAAGATATATTTTATTTTATGAATTATAAATGTTTTATTAATATTATATATATAGTCTATAATAATGATCATAAATTATTCTTGTTTATAGAATATAAATTACATTGATTTGTGCGGTGGTAGTGTTCCACACACATGAATGAAATTTTCATTTCCCATTTGATGAAAGAGGTGACGGATATAGGTGATTCCATTAAAATAATAACATATAAGTATATGGAAGTTACTTTTTTTATTATCTAGTCATTCTTTAAAAATATTTAAAGGTGGTAGAATAATAAATAAAATTAAAATACTAGGTTAATAATTATATCTCTTCTTCAGACAACCCCAAAATTTTACACCAAAATCATTCTAATGTTTTTTATGATCAAGGGAATTGGGTATGGATTTTCTAAACAAAAAATATACATGTGTGAAGAAAATAGGATAAGTGTTCCCTTTTATAAGAGATGGGAGGGGAACTCATGTAATTTCGTAATGTATTAAATTATTTTAAAATTAAAATGGATCAAAATTGATAATAATAAAATATGAAATGATGTTGATTAATAATAAAATAAAAAAAATGGAAAATTTTAGAATATATTTTTACAGTGATGTTTTTTTACCCTCTATTATCCCTTTTGAGAATTACGGTGAAAACATTTTTTTACTCTTAAGGGATTAATATTTTTATAATAAAAAGAAAATTCACCTATAAATAGACCATGATTAATATTTGAAACCATATAAAAATAAATTTTATGAATATAAATTTTTTTATAATTATAAATCAATTAATAAAATTACATTTAATATAAAATATCATTAACTTCATATTTGGAACAATTCATTTAATTTGACTTTGAAAACTATAAGATAAAAATGGAATTAGAATATGAGGAATTAAAACATTTATAGTATGTAAATTTAAAATAAAAATATCATCTAACACTGTAATTCATTCAAATCATATTACCTTTAAATTTTTTCAATCATTTATTATATTTTTTTATAAATTGAATAAATACTCTTTCAACATTGCATGGTAATTTAGGGGAATTATTTCATCACAAAAAATTAAAAAAAATTAAAATTTTAAAAATAATTTAAAATTAAAATTAATATTTATAACTGAACATACCTTCTTTTTATCCTTATTCAAAAAAAATTTAAAGCTAATAAAATAAAAATAATTCCATTTTGACATTTTTATAAAATATTATAAAGGATAAAAACATGGAAAAAATGCAAAACAAATGGTCACATATTAAGAGTTTATATGATTATGGAAAAAACATAACAATATAATGAAATTAAGTAAAGTTTTAGGGTTACGTTCTAGTCCTTTTATCATTATTTTTACCCTTAATTGACTCATTTTACCTTTACCGTGGTAACAATATTTACTATCATTACTATTCGTAATTAATAAAAATAAAAGGAATATATTTACCAAATTTGTACCAATAATTAAAAAATATGGAATATATTTTTCAAAATTAAATTCAAATAAGTGGAAAATTTTATTTTAAAATTATTCCCAAAAAACGCGATTAAAAAGAGTTTTTCAAAAAAATGCCTTTTAAGTATAAAAATGTTTTTTCATAAATTTAAGAATAAAATTCATTACAATGAGTATAATTATAATATTTTCAATCAAAATGAACAAATTAAATTTTAAATATAATCAAAAATATAGTTTTTATTTATATATACTTTAAAATAAAATTTTATTTTCAATAAAAAACAACATTTTCACACATCATTAAAAAATTAAAATTTAAAAAAATATATAAAATTCAACGTAAGATAATTTTGAAATAATGAATAAAAAATAAATTAAATATTTCAAATTGAAAATTATAGAATTTGGAAATAAATATTATAAATAAAATAATATCATGCATGAAAGCCCAATTTGGTTAGAAATAAATTTTTTTCCCTTCCAATTTTATATTACCTAATATATTTATAATGAATATAATTCAATAAAATAAAATTAATAAATACATAAAAATTATTTATATTAACATTAAATATTCTGTTAAATTATTCCCCTTTTTTAAATTAATTCCTTTTAATTTTTTTCATCACTTAAATAAGTGGGGATATTATTCCCCCATGGTATTTTCAGATTATCATGTATCTTCTTCAACCATAGGTCCTTCCAAAAAAACATAACTTGATAAATTACCATTTTCTAAAATATTTTTCCACTATAGTCAATAATATGAATAGTTTGATCCTCATAATAAATTTTCTCTTCCAATTGAACTACTTTAGGGCTCAAAACATGAGATAAATCTGCGCAGATTTTCTTAGCATCAAAATATAAAATATGTTATGAACCTATGATAAACTCATAGGAAAGGAAAATTATTAGGAAAATGATTCATATTTCCCTATTATTTTCTATAATATAATAAACCATGGACTTAGTGTTACACTCCAAGTTTTTTTGAATTGTTTTTTTGAATTAATTTAATCTTTTTGATATTTTATATTTTACGCAACACTGAAAATAGTTTATCTTATATGTTTGGAATGCAATATATGCGAAAAAAATTAATCGTTCACTAAACGCAACAAAAAAATTAACTTTCTCTACAGGGAACACTAAGGATGGTTTTCACTAAACACAATAATGAATTTCCTCAAAGAATTGTGTAACATGCAAGACCGAATAACGATAATGATATATTATTAAAATATTATAGAATATAAACTAGTTGTTAAATTAGTAGTTATGAAAAGGGTGAACTATAATTACAAAATCAATGTTCTACACAAATTTAAAATTAATTCATTAGTTACAAGTGAAATATGAATGAATATGAAAACCTATTGAATATAAAGAAAAATATTATTATTTTTATGCCTACAAACCTCTTTTACCCAAAAAATTAAATTAATTACAATTAGTGAGTGATATTAATGATATATATATATATATATTATTCAATAATATATTTTTGATATTCATCCAATGGATTTTATAGGCTAAAAAACAAACCACATTTTATGCATGAAATGCTATATTTTTTATTAAGGCATTTTTACCTCCTTTTAATGGTGAACCTATTTTAAATCCAGTTTCTAAAAATTTTATTAATTATATGTGTCTAAATAAAATTAATATTTTAAAGTGAAAAATTAAAATTATGTTAGGGTAAAATTTAGGTATTTTTCTATAAAGATTCATTTTTTAATGAATAGTGAAAAATACTGAAATTTAACTAAAATATAATTTTTCATCAAATTTATTTATATGGATAAAATATATTTCAAATTTGTTTTAAATTTTAATTATATAATATTTCTATAAATTAATCCAATTTAGGTCACTGAACACAATTTCACTTTGAAATTGGTAACAAAAACATAGAAATATTTTAGAGGTTTTTATTTTAAAATCATACTTTGTCGTCCTGTCTATTGGATTAAATTTAAATTAGTTTATGCCACTTATAGGTTTTTAACTTGTAAAAATGGATTTAATATTTTTAATAATCATAATTTATAATATCTAATAAGGTGAAATTTTTTTTGACCAAAAATATTAGTGAAAGTTATTAAAATTAATTTCATTGATTAAGGAAAAATTAAGCTTAATGGGGGACTAAACCATATCCTTAAGTGCCTAAATGACCTATCCACTTTTACAAAACCCATTTTATTTCCATATATAGGATACAAACATTCCATTATTGACTCCTTATTATTTTTTATGACTTTTTCTAGTAAAAAATTTTGGTTCCCCTAACTTATTTTCAAAAATGCCAACGGTGTCCCCTCCCTTCCCTATGAAAGGCCACCACCTATCCCTCTTCTTAATACCTCTAAAACCTCTTAGGATTAGAAAATATCTAATAGATACACTTCCATACATATATATATTAATATTTTAATCCTCACTTTGGGAAGAAATAAATCCAAGGTATCCCTTTGGTGAAAACCCAAAAGAGTTACCTAAAAAAGTGGTAACATCCCTCCTTAAGCTCTTTTCTTTTATTTTCCACTATCCACTCCCTCAACTATGATTATTCCATTATTTTATAAAAAACAATTATAATAAATTTACTAGTATGTTTTTATGTTAATTTTCCTACCTAAACTTACACACACTTCAATCTAATGGGAAACGAACATACTGTTTACATGTATGGTGAACTACCTCCTCAAGAAATATTGATTCTTCATTTTCCTTTACCGCCTCTCATGGTGGAAATAATGATGGAAATTATATTTATTTATTATATATATGATATTTATAATTTCATTTTTCTTCTTTAATTTTTATTTATAACATACCTTTATGCTTTCCATATTGTGTAAATATGATAATTTCATTTGAGGAAGTGTGGACTATTGCCCCCTCAAAGAGACGTAATTCATTCACACACTACATTGAATGTATTAAGGATGTGTTAAGTGAAAATATATGATATATATAAAATAATAAAGATAATTTAATGTTATTATATACCAATATATATATATATATTCCATTTTTATTCTTTCTTTCAATACGACAATAAAATGGAAACAACGTTCATGTGTACGTACGACCTACCATCACCTTGAACGGTGTATTCCATTTTCATACATCTATATTATATTGATTATTATAATACACATATACATAATATAAATGATATTTATATCATGTTTTACTTTATTTAAATCATTAGTTATGTATATGGACAAAATATACAACAACTTAAGTCACTTGCAAAAAAAAGTAAATATTACCCGATGTGAAAACATAACATAGAAATGTTAATAAGCGGGTAATATAAAGTAAAAATAAAACAATATATTGTATTATATATAATAATATGGTTATGTTTTAGATTTATTATAAACTTATATTTACAATATTGGAGTTTTTAATGTGTTCGACAAGAGTCAAAACACAAGGTAAGGCGATTTCATCTCACTTTTTATTTCTGTGAGATACATGCCTTATTTTCCCACCACTTATTTTGTGTGGTGTATATACTTAAAATGAGTATATTATATTCCTATTATATTTAAATTTATAAGTATTTAAAATTCCATTATATGATCTTTATCTCATGGGGTTTATGTTTGAAAACATACCAAATCGATAAGATATTTTTATCTCAATTTACCTATATAGATATATATATTTCATTAAGAACCTACATTATTCTTATGAGGTGTAGTTGATAGGTAATATTATGAATCTATTTATTTTTATGATATTTTAATCTTTAGGTAATTTCATTTTCTTACATATAAAATATGATCCAAAGTTACCATGTGGTAAGAGTTCATTGAAACAATCTCACCATTTATTGGGATTGTTTATGATTATGCTTCCATTAATGAAATATTAAGATCTATATCTCAAGAAAATTCATCATATTTTTTCTCCTCTATTTATTAAATATATCTTAATTTATTATTACCAATTTCACTCTTTTCTATTTATTATAAATAATAAAAAAAATTATAAAATTATTACATTACCTCCCTCTTTGGCTGAAAATCTATGTTACTTCAAACCCATGTTTCCTAAAAAGTTTCCAAAAATATTCAAATATTATCCTAAGATATTTAAAATAGATTTTTACCCATGTTTTACATTTTTTAAAAAGGTTTGTAAAAATTAATCTTCTCTTCGTTTTCCAATTAAGGAAATTTTTTAAGCTTTTTATGGTGCACAAGGAATGTTCATCATTTAAGGATTTGCCAGCCATTTTGACTGTCATTCCGTAGAAACATCCTTTACAATATTAAAAATTTATTTATTTTATCGAAATTTTTTTTCTAATATTCTGGATTTTTTTAAGTGGTTTTCAAGAAAAAAAAATTCAAAATGATTTCAATCTTATTTATGTTATCAAGGGAAAAATGATTTTTAAAATGTTTAAAATATTTTTTTTATGTTTTCAAGGAAAATGGTTTTCAAAAAAAATTCAATATTATTTCATAATATTTCAATTAAAAATGTTTTCAAAACATTTTCAACCATTATTTATAATTTTTCAATGTATTTCAAAACAAATGGATTTTAAAATTATTTCAATCTTCTTTCATAATTGTCCAATGAACATGGTTTTCAAAGAATTTTCAAGATTCCTTCATAGGTTTTAAAGTAAAATGGTTTTCAAATCAATTTTCAAGCTTTATTTATAAATATACATATTTTTTCAAATAATGTTTTTTCAAAAAAAATTCAAGATTATTTTATAATTTTTCATAGAATTTTATTTTCATGGCATTTTCAGGCTCTCTCTATAGGTTTTAAAAAAATGGTTTCCAAAATTTTTTCAAATATTCATTTATAGGATTTCATTTTTATTTTCAAGAAAATGTTTTTTAATGGATTTTTATGTTTTAATAAACCTTTTTCAAATAATAAAGGATATTTTCTTCAAGTAATATTTTTATAATATATTTGAAAAAATATTCCATATAAGATGAAATCTATTGATGTTACTCATGCCCTTCTGTGAAATTAATCAAAGGTTCCCTTTATATTCTATCTATTATTAGTTTATGTTTTGAAGCCATGATGTTTGTGAATCTTTTTCCTATTCCATGACTTTTATGCTCGTTAAACCCACTTTTTTCATGGGTTATGTTTTGATGGAAGGATTTTGAAACCTTTCCTTTTTCACAGGATAAGATATAATTACATGTTTATGAAACACATTTCATTTCATGAGATTGTGATAGTATGTTTATAAAACCCATCTCTTTTTATGGGTTATGATATGATGACTGTTTTATTATCATGTGGCACATGTATGAATGATTTTATTATAATATGGGTGGGACCTATATATCCCTCCAATGCATTAGGAAAATATTTATATCACATGAGATAATTATGTGAATTAATTCAGAAGTCTTAATCCACTATGGGAAGAAGGGGAAACCTGATCCCTTTCAAGGAAAGGTCTACAATTGAGGATGGTGGTGTGTCTCACCTATTAGGTGTAGTAACCATGAAGTTTGAAGATGGAAAAACATAATCCACTATGGGAAGATGGGGAAACCCAATCCCTTACAAGGAAATGACTATGATTTGGGATGGTGGTTGGTCCCTCCCAGTAGGTTTGGTTCCCATGATGTGCCCTGATAAGTTATATCAATGTGTCTTGACTTGTAGGAAATGATATCACATGTCTATGTATACCAAAATTTCATGTCTTATTCCTATGATATAATTTCATGGTTTATGTTAATTTTTCTATTATCATTCATGTCTTATGAACTTCAAATATTTATGATATTATTCATGTTTATGATCTTTGATATGCAGTTTATGATCTTCAAATGTCATGATCACATTCTCATACCCTTATTCTCATGTTTATGCTTACATGTATCCTTTTTTTTCCTTAACTGAGCATTTGAGGTCACACATTTCTTATGTTTCCTTCCCCAAGTTATGAAGACATAAAATAAGTATAATGTGTCTTAGAAGGTTTTTAGTCAAGAATAACCTAGTGAGGTATAATGTAGCTCGATTCTGTACATGTTTGTATGTTACCATGTTTCCAAAGGCACTAGACTAATATGGTATTTGGGTGTTTGTTCATTTAATGTTTTAAGTATTACACAAAAGTAATGTAATATATATATATATATGCTAAGACTGGTTTTTTATAGTTGGTATTAGAGAAAATTTTTAGTTAACCTTTGGAAACTAGGATTAGAAAACATTAGTAAGATCCCTATCTATGTTTCTAAGGATATTTATAGGGATGTCACTAAGGATAAGTATAAGGATAATTTAATGTTTAATAAAATGTCCTAGAATTTTAGTAAAGGATATAGTGAGTGGTTTTCTAGAAATACATCTTTATCTAGATACTACAAGTGGATGTGGCTCTAAAATTGTATACCTAGGGGAAACAACTCTTACATGGTGCATTAGGCCTTACTCAGTGTAACCTGGTATGTAATAAAGGGCCTTAATGCACACTTGGTTTAACCCTCCTAGAGGGATATTCTTTGAAAATTCAAAAAATCTTTATGAACCATCATGAAGGATTTAAATATATGAATAATATGAATAACTTATGATATACCTAAGTTGTTATAGATTAAAGAAGTATGTTTCATGATTTTGACATCCTATAAGTAATTTAATTTCATGATTATTTGGTTTTCTTCTATGATATTTGTTTCTCAACCTGTGATTTCTAGTTTTAGTTAATGGATATAACTATATGTAACATGGTTAACATTGAATGTTTTATATATGGATAGTATGGGCATTGTTCAAATCAATTTCCCAAGTGGAAATCTCATAAATACAATCAAGAAGGTGGTATGATTATTGGTTATACGTCTAAAGATAAAGAGACTAAAAATGACCTAGGAATGGTATGGGACATTATTCTAGTATTTTTTACATTAAGTATAAGACGAATGAAAAATTAGGGTTGAGGAACCTTAATTCATGATTCATATTTCATATTCTAGGAAAGAGGTATTAAAGAATGGGATTGTGAATCTTGAGTGATGATTTAAAAATAATGTTGTATGAATGAAGGATATATATTTTAGAATTCAATGATTATGATATATGAATCATGAAATATATATATATTTTCTGTTTAATTTTTCATTAAGGATTGAAAAGGATATGTTGAATAGTTATGAATACATATAATTGGGATATTTTTATTAGGATAAGGTAACCCTTAATTAATGCATGAAATTTATATAATGATGTTTCGATAAATATATATTGGATATAAATAATTAAATTGGAAGGTACAGATTACCCTATAACTGATTATTGACTGAGTGGTCTATGTCACTGAGGATGAAGTTCACAACTTCAAGGATTTAAAAAATATATCCAGTAATCAATAGAATAAAGAAGCATGCATGTTTTCCAAAAGGATCTATGTTAATTTAGGTTATTACAATGTTTTAAGGTAATATTCATTGAGTGCATTCACATGTTTGGAATGTAATAACCAGGTGGTGATTTCTGATATTTTGGGAATTAATGTTAAGTTGATTTCATGAATTTCTTTCTAAATTAATGTATTTTTATCTTTCAGAAGGGTTATAGGTTAACTATTACTGAAAATTTTAACATAAACATCAGAGGAAGTATTAATGTATTGAGATTCTATTGAAAACCTTGGTTGAAAGACTATTTAGTGATTAAATTTATTTCAAGGATTTCCATCATATTTAATTTTTATTATTTATTATTTCAGTTTTTGAAAAGGACATCATGTATTTCAGGTGATAACAAATAAAGTCCACAAAGGACACGGGTCTTGAAACCATGACTGAAGTATGATAATGGTTTCATGTTTACCACTAGACAACGCAATGTACTAGTTAATATACAATATTTTTTTATGAATAAATATTTATGATCAAATAGAGTTGTTAATATATATATAATATTGTATTAACCATATTGATTTTGGAGGATAACTCTAGAAAAATAGTTACGCTTTCTATCCATTTATGGGCCTTAAGATATGCTAAAAGTGTATTCTAGTTCTTTGAGAATCAAATTTAATTTCTAGAAATACATTTCTTGAACTATTGATTAATTAGAAATAGATAAAATCACTATAAAAGAATGATTTTTTTTATAAAAAAATATCATGTAAGTATATTTCCTTATATTGTGGGTTAAAAAAAGAATTACCCAAATATGGGATAATGATAAGAAAAATTATAGTCCTAATACCTTTATTTTTGATGAGCCGATGAAATTTTAAATCATCACAGACTTATGACTTTGAGGCCCTAAAGATTTATTTGATTACTCACTTGTTTTTTATTAATGACCTCAATCACTCCCTATAAATATTTATGACTTTTTTCCATCTCTAATATTTACTCAACCCTATGTTCCTTTATGTTTAAACCTAGTTATATGCTACTTTGGGTAATCGTTATGGTTCCATCTTTCTTTTTTACGGGAAGTTATAGTATTCATTTTTATGATGTGGGTTTCTATGAATGAAAATTTCCAGGATTAAAATTTTGATAACATAGATTGATTTTTAGGGGAAAATCATTTTAAGGGGGTATAATGTAACACCCTAAATTTTTATAATTATTTGTTTCAAATTAATTTATTATCATTTTGATATTTTACATTTCACGAAACATTAAAAATGGTTTATTTTATATGATTGGATTAATTTATATGAAAAACCAAGATAATAATGCACTACACGCAAAATGAATTTTATATTTATCTATATAAAACATCAAGTATATCTTGTGTTACATGAAACAATGACTTTCTTTAATGGCTTGTGTAACATGAAAGAACAAATAATAATAATGATATATTATCAAAATATTATTTAATATAACCTATCCATTAAATTAATATTTATGAAAAGGGATAACTAGATTTTGAAAATATATGTTTTACAAAAATATAAAATGAATTCATTCATTACAAACGAATTAAATTTTAATATGAAAACCGATTGAATATAAAGGAAAATATTATTATTTTTATGCCCAAAAAGTTGTTTTACCATAATAAATTAAATTAATTACAATTTTTGAGTGATATTAATGTTATATATATTATATATTCAATAAACTATTTTTTATATTCATCTAATATATTTGATAGGCTTAATATAAAAACAAACCCAATTTTATGTATAAAATGTTATATTTTTTATTAAGGAATTTTTACCGCCATTTAATGGAGAACCTATTTTGAATACAATTTTTTGAAATTTTATAAATTATATATGAATAAATAAACATAATATTTTAAATAGTAACATGAAAATTAGTTTAGGGTAAATTTTTGGTATTTTTCTGTGATGTTTCATTTTGTACTAAATAGTGAAAAATACTGAAAAAAATTTCAAAACTTCTTTTTCATCTAATTTATTTATAAAGATAAATTATATTTTAAAATTTTTTTAAAATAAATTAGATAATATTATTATCAATTAATCCAATTTAGGTTACTTTATTCAATTTCACTTTAAAATTTACTATAAAAACATAGTAATCTTTAGGGGTTTTTTACTTTAAAACCTCGCTTTGTTGTCCTATATACGAGATTAAATTTTAAATAATTTCTACCACTTTTGTGTTTTGAATTTGGAAAATTAGATTCTATATTGGTAATAATCATTATTTATAATTTATAATAAGTTAAAATTATTTCTTACCAGAAATATTAGTGAAAAATAATTAAAATTAATTACATCAATTAAGGAAAATTTATGCTTAACAATAGGATAAACCTTAAACTTAAGGTCCTAAATGACCTATCCAATTTTCTAACACCCATTTTATGGCCATATTTCGGCCATAAAATTTCTCTTAGTCTGTTTTTTATTTGTTATGACATTTTCTATGTAAAAACATGGGTGCACCTAACTTGTTTTCAAAAATTCCAAGTGTGTCCCCTCTCTTCCCTATAAAAGGACACCACATCTCCCTCTCATTCACACATCTCATACCTCTTAGGATTTGAAAATATCAGACCAATACACTTCTCAAAATATCTCACTTAATCCTTTAATCCTCTCTTTGGGAAGAAACAAATCCAATAAATCCCTTTGGTGAAAACTAAAAGGAGTTTCACAAAGAAGAGGTAACATCCCTCCTCAAGCTCCTTTATTTTATTTTCCATTCTCCACTCCTTCAAATATTGTTATTCCATGATTTCATAAAAACACCTCTATAAAAATATACTATGATCTTGTTATGATAAGAATTCTACCTACACTTACACACACTTTCATCTAATGGGTAATGAATATATTGTTTACGTATACGGTGAACTATCGCCTCATGAAAAGATGGTTGTTCATTTTTACTTTATCGCCTCTCATGGTGGAAATTATGATGAAAATTCTATTTATATATAATATATATTATATTTATAATTTCTTTACGATTCCTTAATTATTATTCTGAATATACCTTTATGTTTTCCACCTTGTGGAAATGTGATAATTTCTTTTGAGAAGTGTGAACAACCACCCCCTTAAAATGATGTGATTCATTCACACGATACATTGAATGTATTAAAGATGTGTTTAATGAAATTATATGATATATATGAAATAATAATACTAATTTAATTTTATTATATAAATATATAAATATATTACATTTTCTTTATTTCTATCAATATGAAAATAAAAGGGAAACAACGTTCATGTGTACGTATGGCCAACTGTCTCCATAAATAGTGTATTCAATTTTCATACTTATATATTCTATAGATTTTTATAATAGAAATATAAATAATAAAAATTTTATTTATATCATTTTTTAAATTTTTTAAATCATGATATAAGTATAAGGACCAAAGATACAACAAATTAAGTCATATGTAAAAAAACTAAGTGAATATTACCCGAAATGAAACCTTAACAAAGAAATGTCAATAAACAGGTAATATATAGTCATAATAAAACTATGTATGGAACTATATTTAATAATATGGTTTTATTTTGGATATATAATAAACTTATATTTATTATACAGTATTTTTTAATGAGTATGACGAGATACAAGTCACAAGGTAAGGGGATTTCATCTCACTTTTTATTTTCATGAGATACATGGATTATTCACCACTAACATATTTTTTGGAGTGTATATACTACCTATGAATGTATTATATGACTATTATACTTATTTTTTGTGTATTTAACTTTAAATTTTATGATCTTTATCTCTTGGGGTTTATGTTTCAAAAGTTACCAAATCATTAAGATACTTTAATCTCAATTTGTCTTCTTTGAGATATATGTTTTGTTATGAACCCACATTATTTTTATGATGTGTGTTTTACATGTAATATCATGAATCTTATTATTTTAATTCTAATTAAATTTTCATGTAATTTTATTTTCTTACATGGAGATTATGATCCCATGTTACCATGTGGTAAGAGTTTATTTAAAAAATCACATCATTTATCCGAATTTTTTTATGCTTCCATTGATAAAATATTATGACCCAGATCTCAAGAACATTCATGATATTTGTTATCTTCTATTTATTAAAGATATATTCATCTATTATTACCATATTTACACTCTTTTGTATTTAATATAACTATAAAAATGTTTTTATGATAGTATGTCTTTACCTCTATCTTCAGTCGGAAATCTATCTTCTTTCGAAACCATTTTTATAAAAGGTTTGAAAATATTATAATTTTCTCCTAGGATATTTAGAATATATATTTACCCATGTTTTACATTTAAAAAATGTTTTTAAAAAGGAATAATATTGTATTTTTTTTGTCACTAAACTTTTTAAAAAAAATTACGGTGCCAAAGGGATATTCAACATGTATGAATTTACCCGCTGTCATACCTTAATTCCATAAAATCATCCTTTAAAAGACTGAATAGTTATTTTTTTAAGTAATTTTTTTCCTAATATTCTTTAAATTATTTATTTTAAAGTGCTTTTCATGAAAAAAAAATTTCAACATATATTCAATCTTATTTTATGTTTCCAAGGGAAAATGGATTTTAAAAACAATTTCTATATTCATTCATAATTTTTCAACTAAAATGGTTTTCAAAAAATTTTAAAGCTCTTTATAAAAGATTCAAGTAAAAGGTTATTCAAAAAATTTACAATATTTATCTATAGGTTTTCAAATTATTTTCAAACAAATGTTTTTCCAAACTTTTTCAATATGATTTCAAATGTTTTCAAGGAAAATGTTTTTCAAAACATTTTCAATATTAATTAATAAGTTTTCAAGTAAAAATGTTTTAAATACGTTTTCAAGATTTATTTATATGTTTTAAAATAATTTTCAAAGAAATGGTATTAAAAATTCCATATTATTTTATAATTTTTTAAGGAAAATGGGTTTAAAAACATTTTCATTCTCTCTTTATATGAGTCTAAAGAAAAGGGTTTACAAAATGATTTTAAATATTTTTTTATATGTTTTCATGTATATTTTCCAAAAAATGGTTTTCAAAGGGTTTTATATTTAAAATAACCTTTCTCAAAGAAGAGAGAATATTTTCCTCAACTAATGTTTTTAAAATATATTTGAAAATTATTTTCTATCTAATATGACATAGGTTGATGTTACGCATGACCTTAATGGAAATTATTCAAATGATTCATTCATATTATTTCTCTGAATGGTTTATGTTTTGATTGAATAGTGTTTATGAATCTCATTATTTTTTCATAGGTTTTATGCTTGTGAAACCGCCTCTTTTCACAGGTTAGACATTTATTAAATGATTATGAAGCCTATATTTCGGCATAGGTTAAAGATTAAATTTAATGTTTATGACACCCATTTAATTTTTTGGTATTATGGTGGGATGTTTATAAAACCCGTATATTTTTATGGGTCATGATATTATGAATGTTTTATTATCTTATGCCATAGTATGAATGATTTTGTTATAAGATGGTTGGGACCTATATCTCCCTCCAATGCATTGGGTAAAGATTTATATCTCATTATATAATGACATGAATAAAGATGACAAGATTGATCCATCATGTGAAGATAGGGAAACCCGATCCCTTTCAAGGATGGAACTGTGACTGGGGATGGTGGTGTTCCCTGCTTAGTAAGTGTAGTCACCATGATATTGAAATATGGGGAAACCTGATTCACTATCAGAAGATGAGGAAACATGGTCCCTTACAAGTAAGGGACTATGACTGGGGATGGTTGTGTGTCCCGACCAGTAGGTTTGGTTCCCATAAAGTACCTTGATATGTTATTGCAATGAGTATTGACTTATAGAGAATAATAACACGTGTCTATGTATTCTATAATTCCCTTTATTATTCCTATAATATTCTTTAATGGATTATGTTATTTATTTTACTATGATTCATATCCTAGTAACTATAAATATTTATTACATTATTCATGTTTATGATATTTGATATGTAGCTTATGATATTTTAATGTTATGACCACGTTCTCATACCCCTATGCTCACGTTTATGCTTACATGTTTCCCTTTTTTATGATTACTGAGCATATGATATCACCCCTTTTTTATGTTCCATTCCCCATTTTATGAAGATATGTATTAAGTATTATGTGTATTATAAGAGTTTTTTTTCTAAAGAACTTAGTGGAAGATAATGTAGCTCACTTAGGTACCAGTGTTTATATTTCCATGTTTCCAAAGGCACTAGAACAATATGGTCTTTGGGTGTTGGTTTGTTTAAATTTATAAGTATTATACAAAAGTAATGTAATGTCTATAAATGTTAAGACTAGTTTTTTATACATATATCCCACTTTTTACAAGAACACATAATAATTTTCCATTTAGACACTTTAAGAAAACCATGATCACCTGCCTTAAAAGAAATATCATTCTTATGGTTATCTTTATAACTTTTCAACATTCATTGAGTCATCATTCTATGTGGTTGAATCACATTTAACTTATAGACCATTTCATCTACCAAATATGGTCCCATCAACATCCTTTATTCTACTTAACCCCAAAAAATGTTATTATGACTCCACATTCAATATTATACTACAAAAGGTTCCGTTTATATACTAGAATGAAAATTCTTGTTATAAGGAGACCCAAATAATGAAATTTGATGATCCAAAATTCCCTGGTAATATTTTGAACAAGAAATGAGAATTTTTTCCAAGTTTTTCATAATTCTATATAACTATCCATCAGTTTGAGGAAGAAAATTTGTACTATTATTTTGTTCAGTACCCGACAGATTTCTATTTTATTCCCAAAAAAATTGAAGTGAACTTGGGATCACAATCACATACAATTGATAGAGGGATTTTATATAACCAACCGATCTCCTTGAGGTACATTCTATAAAGTTGATCTAAATACATAGTATATTTAATGGGAATGAAATGTATTGATTTATTTAATCAATCAAAAATAATCCATAACATATTTTTACCTCAAGATATGTTTTGTAATCCCACCAAGAAATACATAGATATATTTTCCAATTTCCATTATGGCACTGTAAATGGAAAAATCATCCCCTTTGGTAATTTTCATTCCACTTTAACCTATTGATAAATCAAAAATTTCATGTTAACTTTAGAAATATATTTTTTCATTCCATCCCACTAGTAATACTCCTAATGGTCTCCTACATCTTATTATTTCTAGGATGAATATAAAATGAGGAACTATGAGCTTTAATCGATAATTCTTTCTTAAATAGTGAATTACAAGGCATGTGTAATCATTTTCCAAATCTAATAAAACCTTTTTAATCAATATTGAAATCTAACAAATTACTATTCTTAATAGATTTTACCTTTTCTTGTAAAACACGATCCACCTTCTAATCTTTCTTAATTATTTTTTACATATAAAATTGTACTCACACATAAAAAATAGATGAAGTTACTACACAAAAACTTTATAGGCCAAAATTTATCAAATCACTAACCAAAGGTTCATGATCCAAACAAAGCATGGTTAATACATTTCCATTATTCAAACTCAAAGCATCTGCTGCTTTGTTTTCACTTCATAAATGATAATAAACTATTTCTTTATAATCCTTAATCATTTCTATCCATATCTTATGCTTTATGTTTAACTATTTCTTAGTAAATATATACATCAAACTATTGTGATTAGTATATATTTCATATTTTAATTCATATAAATTATCTCTATACATTTTCAATTAAAAAACAATAGAAACGAATTATAGATCATGCATTGGGTAATTTAACACATGAGTTTGTAAATCATAAGCAATTATATGATCATTTTTCATTAGAAAACACCGAAGAACCGTCAATGAAGCATCATTGTATATGAAAAATTCCCCATTTCTTAAGGGAAAGGCCAAAACCAGAGTATTCACCAATATTATTTTTAGTTCCAAAAAATAATCACAATATTCTTTCATATAGATAAATTTAACTCTTTTTTATTTTACTTAGTTCAAGGTCTAGACAACTCAGAATAATTTTAAATAAACTTTGGGTAGTATCCCATTAATCCAAGAAAACAATAAATCTTTATGACATTTGTATGGTTTATCATCTCTTCAAAAGCATTAAAGTTTGTAGGGTCTACATTTATGAAATCTTTATAAACAATATGACCAAGCAAAAAATATGTTTCAAATGAAATTCACACTTACTAAATCATCCAGGTGATTCTTTTAATTTAAGGTTTCAAAAACAATACATAGTATTCTTTCATAATCCTCATGAATTATAGAATATACCAATATGTTATAAATAAATACAACCAAAAAGTTGTCTAAATAGTTATGAAAAACACTTTTCATAAGATCTATAAATATATATTGTGCATTAGACAATCCAAATAGAATAAATAAAAAACTCATAATTCCGATATATAGTCTGAAATTTTGTCTTAAAAATATCTTCCTCTTTCACCTTAAACTAATTATACATTTACTTGAGATAAATATTTTAAAATTAATGAGCTCCCTGTAAATGATAAAAAAATCATTGATGTGAGGAAAAGGGGACTTTATCTTAGCAATGATGTTATTCAAGGCTCTATAATCAATACACATTATCATCCAACAACCTTTATTTCAAAAAATAAAACTATATAAACCCAAGGTTAGGTTCTATGATAAATAAAACCATTATCTAAAAACTCTTTCCACTTGTTTTTCAACTCCACAAGTTTTACATAATCAATTTGATAAGGGGGTTTTGAAATAGATTTATCAACTAGGGATAATTCAATAGCTAATTCAACCTCTCAATTGAAAAAAAACACCAGCTAAATAATCAATAAATACATCCATATATTCATTCATTACCGGAATATTACTAATTTGAAAATTTTGATTCTTTTAAAAAAATATGTTCAAGGAAACTTGAATTACCTTCCATAATCAATCTCTCCACTTCTTGGTAAGTTATCAAAGGTATGGAATCATTGAAAAAAAATTATTAGCACTATAATTTTAATTTTAAAATGATAAACTGTATGCTAATCCATACCCAAATGATATCAAACACTATTATGGTATGTTTAACAAGATTATTAGGAAATAAAATCCTACTCAAAACAACCGGAAGATTATAATAAATTTTGGTTACATTAATGCTTCCATATGTCGTTTTCACTAAAATTTCTATATTATTTTCATGAGGTGATATTTCCACTTAACTAGAAAATGTCATATAAATGAAGGAATATGAAGATCGAAAGTCAAATAGAGAATTGTTGAAATTGAAATAAACAAGTAACATACCTTTCACCATATTCTTGAATGGAAAAACTTTAAACATAGTGGTAGAAAATGATTTTTTCACACCTTTTTCCATTTGACATAGATGATTTCTAACTTGAGTAATTAACTTTGGACACACATTAACGTAATCCCTTAATTCATTACAAATAAAACATCTTATAGTCATATTCTCGTTATTTATCTAATAATTTTCCTTAGAGTAATGATCCACATGTCCAAACATTCCACATCAGAAATACTTATCAGATTTTATAATACATTCTTCAAGATTATTTTTACCACACTTGTCACAATATAAGAACTTGGTATTACTACCTCCATATTTTTGAAATAGATACTTTCACATTTTCTTCCATCTATCACTTTTATTTTTATTTTTTTGTTATTGGATATATGATCATTAGTAAACTCTATTTCTATATTTTCATCGCATCAAATAAGTTTCTCATAAATTCTGATTTCACAAGAATCATATTCCATTTGATACCTTGGTTTCTATCCTAAGGAAAATGGGATAATTTTACTATATAGATCTCAGATAAAATTTGAGATGTGTCTTTCCAATCAAGCGATGTTTTTTCCTTACAAGACCATAAAATAATCCTCCTTTGGTTTCAATTCTAAGAATTATTTTTCCATCCCAATTCAAACATATTTATAAATATAGTTCTTAAGGAATCTATTTTTAAATTCATCATCTTCGATAGCATAAATATCTTTAGTTTTTATAATATTATTAATCATTAAAAACTAATGGTTTTACTCACTTTTAAATTGACAAATTTCAAGGTTTACCTTTTAATACACTATAAAACCCATGAATTCAAATATCTCTTCTAATTCTTTAATCCAACAATTAGTTGTCATTGGGTAAGATGATATACTTTATAATGGAGGGTGTTGTTTCATAAAATGGTCTTCTATATTTGTGATCCTTTATAGTGAATATCATTACTCTCTCGCATGGATACCACCACCATTTATAGGTTGTTTCAATAGATCCATCATTATAAATAATTTCTATGTTCTAATTTCAACCATTCTAGGGTGCTAATTTGAATGCATATATTCCCCTTCATGCCTTCCTTCTTCAGTTTCCTTATTTCCTCTATAAAAACCATTCTCAATAGACATAGTTTAGAAAAAGCAACATGGTAATCAAAAAATTCTATATCATTTGAACTTAACCATATTTTAAAATATTTTAATGGTATTTTATTAACATTATCTTGTCCCTAAAAGTTATCTAACCCTTTCATTGATGGTAACTATAAGGACTCAACCTTAAACATTACATATTATAGCATCTTAACACTAGAATTCACATTCTACCATTCCATAATATCTTTAGAGTTTACGGTGTTATATATTTAGGTCATAACCCTTACATAATAAACCCACATATTACAAATTAGATACTTCTGTTATGTAACATTTTTTTCCAAAAAATCAAAACTTTTAAGACGAAACATGTTTTCTTTTCATGATAAATATTCATGGACTTCAAATTTAATTCTCATTTTTTCCGACCCATCCTAAAACCCAATGAAAAAACATTTTAAAAAGTTTGATGGGTGAAAAAAGATCATTAAGGGATATAAAACTAAGAAAGAAACATGTTAGTCCATTTTAAAACCATCATATCAAAAAGGGAGTTTTCCTTTAATGTATTAAGCCTTGATATACAATAATGATTTAATTACACATGAAAACATATTTTCTAATCAAATTTTCCCAAAAATAATTCAAAATAAATAATAAAGGAAAAAATCTTAATCATGAATTTTTCTTAGAAAACTTGAGAACCCATGGAAAAACATCTCTTAAAAACATACATTTACCCTATAAGGTCATAACCAATCCTTTAGATAAAGAATTGTTATTTTAAATTTTTGAAATAAAATTTATTTTATAATAACTCATTAGAAGGGATAAAAATTCATATAGGTTCCTTGGGATATCATATTTATAGAACACTTACAGAACCCATAAAATTGGGATATCCAACATCCAAAATAATTCTCTAAACAAAATAATCATTACCTAGTGCATTGGAGTGCTATATAGTCACAACCATAGTATATGTTATATCAGTCACACCCATATTCATGAGCTATATTTGAATCACCAATTATCATAAACAATTTCCAGGGACCATATCATGAATAAAACCCTTGAAAACTCTTTTAAAATTGTATAAAAAACACTTTTATATATTGACATACCTTTTCCATTTAAAACCCCAATTTTATAGAAAAAAATATATCCAAAAAGGGGAGTATTTTTATTTTAAGAAAACATATAATCTTATAAAGGGATCAAGACATCAAATAATAGTTATAGCAGCGAGAAAATTCATTTTCATCATATATGTTAAAATTGAACATTTGTTTTGACGTTTTAAATAAATTAAAACATTTTGTAAAAATATTACTTATAAAAAACATCCAATGTATGTCAGAAAAAATTCATAAAATTTCCATTATAATTCATGTATTTCCATATAAGTATATTGATAATATATTTCTAAAAATATGGACATGGAAGAAAAATAGTTGGAAGGTAAAGTTTAAAAATGATTTTTAAAAGCAAGTCCTTTTCTATGAGTCCAACTCATCAAATATGTAATTTATCTTCCTACATAAACAAGTGTGTTAATTATTTACTTTATTAAGAGCGTTTTGAATTTTATATTATTTTTTTATTTTTTAATACCATGTTATAAACAATTACATAATCAATTAATTTCACATGAGACATTCTAACGATACTCATATCATATGTCAAAAATGACTTCAATAGGTTGATAATGGTCAAAGAAGTTATTATTTTATCATCTTAAAAATAATAATAATGAAATAATTATAATTGTTACCCAAAAATTATAAATTTTAAACTAAGAATTAAATATGGTTATGAAAAATGAATCATTCTACAGTCAGGGAGACGGGAGGTTGTACGTACGCATGAGTAACATTTCCATTTTTAAAAAAAAATTATAGAACGAAGATAAGTATTATATTATCTTAATAAAATGATAATTATATCATAAAAAAATTTCATTTCATTAAAAACAATTTAATATATCATCTTTGTGATGTGGTTATGAAAAATGAATCACATTGCTTTGTCAAGGTGGTATTCTACACATATGTACGAATAACGTTGTCATTTTTTATTGAATGGAAATTTTTGAGAGTAAATTACATATTATATTTTTATAATGATAAATATTTCATGAATATAATATATATACATTAAATATAACCATGGTAGTTGGGGTGGGGAAATGAATTACATCGGTTTATGAGGTGGTAGTCCTTTATACACTTGAATGATGTTTTCATTTCTCATTTTTTGGAAGAGGACATATATATAGGTGATACCATTAAAAAATAACATCTTGGTATATATATAATATAGTTTGTTTATTATTCATTAATTTTTTAAGATGATTTAAATGTGTTAGAAAAATAAAAAAAAATGAAATGTCTTCATTAATAACTATACCTCGTCTTCGGACAGCATCTTAGGATTACACCAAAAATATTTACTAAGATGGTTTTAGGATTAAAAAAAATTATTTTATAATATGGGTAGGAATGAAAGAACGGTATTTTGGTAGGTATTTTATGAACCATATTTCATTTAATGTGAGAAGAATAGGGGAGAGGAGGTCCCCTTTCACTACAATAAATTGATCCTATAGCAACTTCCATTAGCGGTCGCTAATGGTCTTTACAGACTGCCTTGCGACTGCCATTGGCAGTCATAGTAGGCCCGTTAGTGATGGGCTTTAGCAGCCGCCATTGGAGATCACTGTAGTTACTCTATTGTGTGGATGAATAGCGGTCGCTATAGGTAACAAAAAATTTGGCCTACAGCAACCTCCTTCAGCGGTCGCAGGGTTGTAAAAAAATGTCACCCCTTTATAAAACTCCATTGGAAGCCGCTAACCTGGAAATGTTTTTTTTAAATACAATTCAGCTTCCCGAACAACACGAAAAAAGCATAAATCACAAAAAAAAATCAATTCCAAATAGAATAAACACAGGAATCCTCAAAAACAATAAATGAAAAAAAAAATTCTTCACATATCCATCAATCCAAAGAGCTCCAATCCATTTCGATCTTTAATTTCAATAAACCTAAAATAAGATAAAAAATAAACAACTAAAAAAGAAAATTTAAATTGGTTATATTTATTCAGTTAGTATATATATATATATAGAATAATAAGAATAGTTTATAATTTATTACAAACAAAAATGAGTCCAAAGCTAACATCAAATATCTTTTTGAAGCACTTATAATTAAACAATGACTTTTAAAAGTAAATCAAGTTACCGTATACTGATCAATATGAGAAATTCAGGTATCTGATCCACGTACCAATTATTCATGAAAAATATAAATGTCTTAAATATCCTTTTTCTAAAATTTCATGTCAATTAGTTCTCATTTGATTGGTTTTGAACCCAACACACATGATTTTCTCATTATTACAACAATGATAATAAATCTGAAAATGAACTTTTAATTGTACCGATCAATCCCTTCATCGGATTGACATGTGGTTGATTTAAATAGACCCCAAATTCTTTGAGCAATGTTCTCCTAACTTCGAACGCCAAATATAAGTCTTTTTCTCATTTTGACCCCTTCATAGGAGATGTGCCATTTTAATAACACTAAGCAATGTTACATATTGTTTTCATTCATACAAAGCGACACGAGCATCTAATTGATGCAGCGCTGATTCCTACATATCCAAAAGGCCCTGATGATTGTTCTGCAATTATTTCATTACAACCAAAGTGCATTAGTTTTATATTGGCATATTTTACATGATATATTTGTTAACTCCTAATTTGATGGGAAAACGCCACTTTTGATCATACTGAGAAATTTAGGTATCCAATTCCCCTACCAATTATTCCTACAGAATATAAATGTCTTAAATATTGTTTTCATAATATTTCATGTAAATTGGTGCTTGTTTGGTAGGTTTTGACCTCTACACACATGATTTTATCATTATTACAAAAATGATAATAAATCTAAAAATGAACTTTTAATTATACTGATCAATAACTTGTACTTATCAATCCCCACATTAGATTGACGTGTGGTAGATTTAAATAAACCAAAAATGAATTAAGCAATGTTATCCCAAATTTTCATGTCAAATATTAGTCATTTTTGCATCCCACCCCCCAACCTAAATCCCCCAACCCCCTCCCCCTTGGATAGCCCCCACTCCCAACCCCCTATAGCCCCCAACTCAACCCTGAACATCCCCCCACACCCAAATTCCCCTAGATAGCCCCCCCATCCCACCTGAATCACCCCAATCCCCCAGGAAAGTACCCCATATATCCCCCACCTCCCACCTCCACCCTCCCCCTTGGAAAACCACCACTCACAACCCCCCTCCCCCTCGTGGACAGTCCCCACTCCCAACCCTATGTAGCTCCCACACCCACCAGCACAGCCCCTCCCCACCTGAACAGCCCCACCTACACACTCCCTACACCCACCCACACCTACGGACAGCCCCCCTGAAGCCCCCACACCCCTCGGACATCCCTCACTACAACCCCCCCCCCCCCACCCTCCGGACAACCCCCACCCAAAACTCCCCCAAGACAGCCCCGCTCCCAACCCCCCTACCCCAGATAGCCCCTTGTAAGAACTCATATCTTCTTTTCAGGTATGGATATGGATTTCATGTTTTTTCTGAGAAAAATGGGAGTTTTTATAATTTTTTTAGGTACATGCCATGTACTTGGGAGTACATGTCGTGTACAATGTAGTCGTGGGTAGTCATGTACTAGCCGTGTCATGGCTAAGACATGGTTGTGTGAGGTGACCTAGAAACCACCTAAAGTGGGGGCCAGTGGAGACATGTACAAGATGTGTACATTAAATGAAAAAGTTTTGTAACTTTTATTTTATTTGATAAATTGGACTAGGGTCTCACAAAATCCCCCAAAATGAATCCTTTTTCACGTGTCTCAAATAAGAAAGCGATGTACGGCCTATTTTCTTTGAGCGCCTCCCATTCCTTTGTTCAAGCTCCAATCAAGGCACCACTAGGTGTGTTGGAATCCCACTAGTGATTCCATCCTTATTCTAGAGACTCTCTTCCTATTTTTTATTCTTTCTCGAGTAATTCAAGGTTAATGTTTTTTGGAATTTTTTTATATCTACGACGTTCTAGGTTGATTCAAGGGATGATGTCCAAGAGTGTTCTTCGTAAAACATAGAGGTTAGTGGTTTGTTTCCCTTCATTGTTTGTCTTGGAGTTTTATATGCCAAAGTATCCATTACCCATGTTTCAGGTATTTCAGGTTAAGAAAATCGACCCCAGTTTTATTTTTCATATATTGACTGATGGTTTAAGGGTTTATTGGTGTGATATTTTGTGGAATTTCATGTTAAGGAACCCATGGGAGATTTTTCTTGATTGAATGATTAGGGCTATTTTTCCAGGTTTCCTATGAGACAGACATTGTTTACTTTCCTCGATTTATAGGATGGAAATGATTGACTTTTTCTACTTGTTAAATGCTTGTGATATTCATTGGACTTATTTCTACATAAAGGAGAATGGGACATCCAGGTGTTCATAGCTGGACTTGAGCATCATGGGTTGAGAGGTGTTAAATCCTAGATTGTTAGTATATATCTTGATAACTAGGGGACTTCACATATGGACTTTCCTCTAGTGGTCAATCATTTTTTGAATGTTTTTCCAGATGAATTTTCAGGTTTTCTTCTAGATCAAAAGGTATAAATTTCTATCGAGCTTTTACCAATGGTAGCACTACTGTTCAGTCCTCCTTATAGGATGGCTACACCAGAGTTACGGGATCTCAAGAATCATTTTGAGGAGTTGCAGGAAAAGGGTTTCATCTAACCTAGTACTTACCCATGGGGCTCTCCTAACCTATTTGTGAAAAAGGCAAACGTTTCCCTCATACATTTCATGGATTATTAGAAGCTGAACCAGTTGATGGTCATGAACTGATATCCCTTACCAAGGACTGGTGATCTCTTTGATCAGCTTTGAGGATCTCGGGTGTTCTCAAACATTGACTTGAGATCTGGCTATCATCAGTTGGATGTTAGACCATCAGATATACCTCTTACTGCCTTTCGGAACAAGTATGGTCTATACGGGTATATAGTTATGTCATTTGGTCTCACAAACGTTCCTGCAGTTTTGATGGAACCAATGAACTGAGTGTTCTATCCTTACTTGGACTCTTTCATGGTTGTTTTAATGGATGATATCCTGGTGTACTCTCACACTTGACACGACCTTGCTATCCATCTTCAGATTGTTTTGAGTATAATGATAGAGCATCAGTTATCTGCTAAGATCTCAAAATTACACATTTGGATGGACTAGATTCACTTGTTGGTTAATGTTATCATAGTGACAAGAGTATCAGTATACCAAGAGAAAGTGAGAGCAGTAGTTTCTTGGGAGTACCCCAAGAACGTCTTTGAGGTACCGAGTTTTTTGGGGTTGTCTGGTCACTACAAGTGTTTTATGGAGGACTTTTCACGCTTAGCAACACCAATGACCGGCCTGAATAAGAAGGGTGTGAAGTACACATGGTCAGATTCATGTGAGTCATCCTTTTAGGAGTTTCAGGGAAGGTTGACTTTAGCACTGATACTGATTTTTCAAGAGCCGGGAATGAGTTAAACTATTTACTATGATGCACCAGGTATCTAGTTGGGAGTAGTGCTTATGTAGGGGAAGAGTCATTACGTTTGGGTCTCAGCAGTTGAGGCCACAAGAGAGGAATTACCCGACACATGATCTCGAATTGGCTGCAGTTGTTCATGCTTTAGGCTGTTGGAGAAATTATCTTTTGGGATAGAATTTTTTGGACTCCACTGACCAAAAAATTCTCAATACATCTTTATTCAGTGTGACCTGAATTTGAGATAGAAAATTTTTTTTGACTACCTTCAGTATTTTGACATTGAGCTTGCATACACGCCTGGGAAAGGCAACACAGTGGCTGATGCATTGATAGGGAGGACTCAGTTGCAAGCATTTTAGGAGGCCAGTAGTGAGTGGAAGATCATGGATCTATTCTCTGAAATGAATTTGGATATGCACGACAGACAGGGGAATATGTTTCCTTATTCTATAGTTGTTACCTCTATGCTTTTTGATCGAATGAAAATGAGGAAGCTCTCATATTTTGAAGGACTAGTCCTACGGGAGAGTGTGTCAGGAGAGGAACCTACTCCATGATGGACCATAGGCAAGGATGAGATATTTCACTTTCATGGATGTGTATGAGTTGCAGTAGACATATGCGAGGAGTTGATGTGGGATTTTCATTCTTCAGTTTGGGAAGTTCATCCTGGTGTCACCAAGATGTATTTAGATTTACACCATACATATTGGTGGCTAGGTATGAAGAGTTATGTTGTTGGTTTTTTATGAGATGTTCCAATTATAAGTAGGTGAAGGTAGAGCATCAGTGAAAAGTAGGTCTTATACAGCAGTTACCCATTCTTGAGTGGAAGTGCAATGATGTCACGATGGATATCATGATAGGGTTACTGAGGTCACCTCGAGGAAATGATGTGGTTTGGGTTATTATCAACTAGATAAAAAAGGTGGAACACTTCTTACATATCAAAAAGATATTCAGTGTTGATGAGCTTGGAAGGTTGTACATCTGAGAGACTATACGTTTGCATGGGGTTCTACACTCTATCGTTTCAAATAGAGACAACTGCTTTACTTTTCATGTCTGGTAGAGACTATAGAGGGCTCTTGGTACACGGTTTCTTCTGAGTAAAGCTTACCATCCCCAAACAGATGGATAATCATATCACATGATTTAGGTTTTGGAGGGCATTCCTTGATCATGCTTCCTAGATTTTGGAGGTTCTTGGAGAAATCACATACCTCTGGTGGAGTTTGCCTACAATAATAGTTTTAAGGAGTCAAAAAAGATGTCACCTTTTGAGGAATTGTATGGTAGGCCATGCTGATCACCCCTATGTTAGATAGAGGTCAGAGAGATGGCTATGATGGGACCTCGTCTAGTCCAAGAGACCACTCAGCAGGTGGAGTTGATTCGGAATAGGATGGATACTATATAGTCTCAGTAGAAGTCTAATACTGATTGACAGAGATGACCTATAGAGTTTGAGGTTGGAGATCATGTTTTATTACGTGTCAAACCATGGTTGGTATATAAAATTATTAGGAGATAGGGAAAGCTTTCACCAAGATACATCAGACTGTTTGAGGTTTTGGAGAGAGTCGGGCCAGTTACCTATCTGTTGAAGTTACCTTAGAGGTACCGGGCTATGCATGACGTCTTCTACGTTTCTCAATTACGACGTTACTTCTCAGACTTGTCTCATGTTTTTTAACCTGAAGAGGTTTAGTTTAAGTTGGATTCATCCTTTGATGAGCACCCTATACAGATTGTGGATTGAAGCATGAAGGTCCTCTCTGGCCGGTCTATTCCTCCGGTACGGGTGTTGTGGAAACACGAGCATGTACAGAACGAGACTTGGGAGAGTGAGACCGATGTGCGATCGTAGTGGCTGGAGCTATTCGATTATTCTTCTTTCCCACCTTCTCAGGGAAATTTGAGGATGAATTTATTTATGGGGGGACTTTTTAAGAACCTGGATCTTCTTTTCAGTTATGGATCTTGATTTCGGTTGTTTTTTAGAAAAAGGGGAGTTTTTTGGAACTTTTAGAAGTGAGGCCATGTACTTGGGAGTACATGTCATATACTAGGTTGTCATAGGTATCCATGTATTGGTTGTGTAATGGAAGAGACATGGCCAAGTGAGGTGACCTAGAGACTGCCTAATGCGGGGGTCGGTTGAGGCATGTTCCTTCGTATGTACATTAAATGAACACACCATGTACCTTTTCTTTTATTTGATAAATCAAACTGGGGTCGCATATAATCCCCAGAAATGTCTTTTTCTTCCCATGTGTCGAATAAGAGAGCGATATATAGCTGATTTTATTTTATTTCCTCTCGTTCTGCCATCCAAGATTTGATTGAGGCATTGCTAAGTGCATTGGGATCCCACAGGTGAGTCCTTCTTTATTTTAGAGCCTCTCTTCCTGATTTCTCTTCTTTCTTGAGTTATTCAACATTGAAAATTTTTTACATTTTTTTAGATTTCTGAAATTCTAGGATGATTCAATGGCTGAAGTTCAAGAGTGATCTTCGTACAACATCGAGGTTGGTGTTTTGTTTCCTTTAATTGTTTTTCATTGAATTTTATATGCCAAAATAATGATTACCCATGTTTCTGTTATTTAGGTTTAAGAAAATTGAGCCTTGTTTTATTTTACTTATATTGATTGTTGGTTTAATGTTTGATTGGTGTGATATTATATGGAATTTAATTTTAAGGAACACCCCATGGGTGATTTTCCTTGTTTGAATGATTAGGGTTGTTTGTTCTAGGTTCTCTATGAGGCAGACCTTGTTTCCTTGCCTTTCTTGAAAGGATGTAACTGATTTACTTTTTTCTTCGTGTTAAATGATTGTGATATGCATTGGAAATGATTCTACTTAAGGGTGAATGGAACATTTAGATTAACAGATTTGGACCGGAGCATCACGGGTTGAGAGGTGTTTCAACCCAGATTGCTAGTCTGTTTCTTGAGGATGAGGGGACTTCATAGATGGACTTTTCTCAAGTGTTCTATCATTTTCCAGGTGTTTTTATAGATGAATTTTCATGTTTTCCTCTAGAGAGTGAGGTAGATATTTATATTGAGATTGTGCCAGGGGCATTACTATTGTCCATTCCTCCTTATAGGATGGCTACACTAGAGTTGTGGGAGCTCAAGAAGCAGTCAGAGGAGTTCTGTAAAAAGAGTTTCATCTGACCCAATACTTCTCCTTGGGGTTTTCCTATCCTATATTCAATGAATTAGAATGGTTCCCTTATAATTTTTATAGATTATTGGAAGCTAAAACAATTTATGGTTCAGAACTGATACCCCTTTCCAAGGATTGATGATCTCTTTGATCAGCTTCGAGGAGCCCGGGTGTTCTAAAAGATTGACTTCAGATCCGTTTATCATCAATTTCACGTTAGACCATCAGATATACCTCTTATAGCCTTTCATAGATGGTATGGTCAATACGAGTATGTGGTTATGTCATTCTGTCTCACAAACGTGCCTGTAGTTTTCACGGTACTGATGAACTGAGTGTTTCATCCTTATGTGGAATCCATTGTGGGTGTTTTTGTGGATGATATCTTGGTGTACTCACACACACGACAAGACCATGTTATCCATATTAAGATCATTTTTATAACACTAAGAGAGCATCATTTATATGATAAGCTCTAAAAATTCCACTTTTGTAGGGACCAAATTCAGTTATTGGGTCTTGTTATCTCAAAGACAAGAGTATCAGTAGACACAAAAAAAGCGAGAGAACTAGTTTCATGGGAGAAACTAAAGAAATTAATTGAGGTATGGAGTTTTATGGGTCTTTACGGTTAATTAATTCATTTTATACAGGAATTTTCACGCTTATAAGCGCCACTAAATGGATTGACTATGAAGGGTGTGAAGTACTCGAGGTCGGATTCTCCTGAGTCAGCCTTTCAGGAACTAAAGGAAAGGTTGACTTCCGCACTAATGCTGATTTTTTCAGAGGCGGGCAAGATTTACACCATTTACTGCGATGTTTTAGGTATCGGGATAGGAACAGTGCTTATGCAGGCGGAAGGAGTCATTGTGTATGAGTCTCAGCAGTTGAGGTCACGTGAGAGGAATTAAACGATGCATGATATCGAGTTGGTTGTAGTTGTTCATGCTTCATTATATTTGATACATTATCTTTTGGGAGATCATTTTGTGGTGTTCAATGACCACAATAGTCTCAATTAAATCTTTGCTCAGCATGACCTGAATTTGAGACAGAGAAGGTGGTTTGAGTACCATTAGTCTTTTTACATGGAGCCTGCCTACACTCCTGGGAAAGGCAATGTTGTGGCTGATTCATTGAGCAGGAGTACTCAGATAAAGATAGTTTAGGAGGCCAGGGGTGAGTGGCATCTCATGGAACTATTCTCTGAAATGCATTTGGAGGTTCACGAAAAACAAGGTCAGACGTTTCTTTCTTCTATAGTTGTTACCACTACACTTCTAGATCGGGTCTGAATGAGGCATCTATTAGATTTCAAAGGCCTAGTCCTATGGGATAGTGTGTTAGGAGAGAAACCTACTCCTAGATGGATCGTATGTTAGGATGATATCTTTCACTTTCATGTATATAAATTGGTGTCAACATAAATACACGAGGAAATGATGTGGGATTTTCGTTCCTCTAGTTTGGCCAGTTCATCCTGGTGTCACCAAAATGTATCTAGATTTACACTATCAGAATTGGTGGCCAGGTATGATGGGGGATGTTTCTAGTTTTTTAATGAGATGTTCCACTTGTCAGTAGGTGAAGGCAGAGCATTAGTGACCATGATGGATTCTACAGTAGTTACTCGTTCCTGAGTGGAAGTGGAATGATGTCTCATTTGATTTCATGATAGGGTTACCAAGATCACCTTGATGGAATGATGGGGTTTGGGTTATTTTTGAAAGGATCACAAATGTGGCACACTTCTTACGGATCAAGAAAACCTTCATTGATAATGAGATTTTAAGGTTGTACATCTGAGAGATTGTACGGTTGCACAGGGGTACGCGCTCCATCATTTTAGAAATAGAAGCCTCCTTTACTTATCATGTATGGAATGGGACTACATAGGGATCTGGGAACATAGGTACTTCTGAGTACATACCATCCCAAACAAATGGCCAGTTATAGTGCACGATTCAAGTGCTAGAGGACATGCTTCGAGCATGCGTCCAATATTTTGGCGGTTCTTGGGAGAAGCAAAAACCTCTAGTAGAGTTTTCCTACAATAACATCTTTTTAGTGACAATTCATATGGGACCTTATGAGGCTTTGTACAGTAGGCCATGCCAATCACCCCTATGTTGTCTGGAGGTAGGAGAGGCGGTAATGCTAGGACCCCATCTTGTCTAAGAGACCACTAAGCAGGTGGAGTTGATTCAAAAGAGGATTGCTACTGCACTGTCTCAACAGAAGTCTTATGTTGATCAACAGATATGAACTCTAGAGTTCAAGGTTTGAGATCATGTTTTCTTACATGTCACACTGAGGTTTGGAAACAAGAGGATTAGGACACAGGGAAATAATCCATCGAGATACATTGGTCTGTTAGAGGTTTTTGAGAGAGTCGAGCCAGTTGCCAATCGGTTGCAGTTACCTCAGAGGTATCAGGCTATGCACGATATATTCTACGTTTCTCAGCTATGTTGTTACTTCTCAGACTCGTATCACATTTTTCAACCATAGGATGTTGAGTTGAAGGTGTATGCATCCTTTGAGGATCACCCTATACGGATTTTGGATCACAGCATGAAGGTCCTCTGTGGTCGGTTTGTTCCTCTGGTATGGGTGTTGTGGCAGCACGGGCGGGTACAAGATGATACTTGGGAGAGTGAGACTGATGTGTGATCGCAGTGGCCAGAGTTGTTCAATTATTCTTCTTTCCTACCCTATTAGGGAAATTTGGGGACGAATTTCTTTAAGTGGGGAATTTTTTAAGAACCTGAATATTCTTTTCATGAATGGAACTTGATTTCATGTGTTTTTTAGAAAAAGGTGAGTTTTTTTGGAAATTTTTGAAGTAAACATCATGTAATTTTTATTTTATTTGATAAATCAGACCAGGGTCGTATCTAATCCCCAAAAATGTATTCTTCTTATTGTGTCTCAAACATGAGAGCTATGTATGGATGATTTTCATCGAGCGCCTCATTTTCCTCCATATGAACTCCGATCAAGGAACCTCTAGGTGCATTGGAATCCCATTGGTGAGTCCTTCCTTTTCACAGAGCCCCTCTTCCTGATTTCTCTCCTTTCTCGATTTATTCAAGGTTGAACGTTTTTTACCTTTTGTTATATCAATGAAGTTCTAATTTGATTAAAGGGATGAAGTTCCAAAGTTATCTACGTACAACGTCGAGGTAGGTGGTTTGTTGCCTTTCCTTGTTTGTCTTTAATTTTTATATGCCAAAGGGTCGATTACCCATGTTTTGGGTATTTTGGGTTAAGGAAATTAAACCCTGTTTTATATGCCATAGATTGATTGTTGGTTTAAGGATTGATTAGTGTGATATTATGTAGAATTTCAAGTTAAGGAACACACCATTGGTTCCTTTACATGTTTTAATAATTAGGGATGATTGGTCTAGGTTGCTTATGAGTTATACCTTGTTTCCTTTCCTTTATTTATAGGATGGAACTGATTTACTTTTTGGTTCTTTTTAAATTCATGTGATATGAATTGGAATTGTTTATATATAAGTGAGAATGGGATTTCCAGGCGAGTAGAGGTGGACCTGAGCATCACAGATTGAGAGGTGTTTCAGCTCAGATTGTTAGTCTGTATCTTGATGACCAGGGGACTTCACAGATGGAATTTCCTCCAACAGTCGATTTTTATTCGGATGTTTTTCTAGATGAATTTTCATATTTTATTCTAGAGAGATAGGTAGACTTTTATATTGGTCATTTACAAGGGGTAGTACTAGTGTCCATTCCTCCTTATAGGATAGCTACACCAGAGTTATAGGAGATCAAGAAGTAGTTAGAGGAGTTTTAGGAAAATGGTTTCATCTGAACATGTACTTCTCCTTGGGGTTCACATGTAAAATTTTTGAATAAGTAAGATGATTCCCTCAGACTTTAATGGATTATAGAAGCTAAACTAGTTGACAGTCAAGAACCTATATCCCTTGCCAAGGATTGATGATCTCTTTGATCATCTTTGAGGATCCCGGGTGCTCTCTAAGATTGAATTGAGATCTAATTATCATCAGTTGAATGTTAGACCATCATATATACCTCTTACAGACTTTTTGTGGAGGTATGGTCCATACAATTATTTGGTTATGTAGTTCGGTCTCTTGAATACACAAGTAGTTTTCATGGAACTGATGAACCGAGTGTTTTATCCTTAACTAGACTCCTTTGTGGTTATTTTCATGGATGATATCTTGGTGTACTCTCACACTCGACATTACCATGATATCCATCTTGAGATTAGTTTGAGTACATCAATAGATCATCAGTTATATGATAAACTCTCAAAATTCCACTTTTGGATGGACAAGATTCACTTATTGGGTCATGTTATCTCAGAGATAGGAGTATTAGTAGACCCAGAGAAAGTGAGAGTAGTAGTGTCCTAGGACCATCTGAATAACGTCTTTGAGGTATGGATGTTTTTGGGGATGTTTGTTTACTACTGGTGTTTCATATAAGAATTTTCACTCTTAGAAATGCCAATGACTGGCCTGACTAAGAAGTGTACAAAGTACTCGTGGTCATATTCTTGTGATTCAACCTTTCAGTGGTTGAAGATAAGGTTGACTTCAACACCAATACTAATTTTTCCAGATCAGGGAAATATTTACACCATATACTGTGATGCATTAGGTATCAGGCTACGAGCAGTGATTATACAGGGGGAAGGAGTCGTTGTGTATAGGTCTCGGTACTTGAGGCCACATGAGAGAAATTACTTAACGCACGATCTCGAGTTGGTTGTAATTGTTCATGCTTTACTCTATTAGAGAAATTATCTTTTGGGAGATAATTTTGTGGTGTTCATCAACCACAAAAGTCTCAAGTACATCTTTACTCATTTCGACCTGAATTTGAGACAAAAAAGGTGGGTTGAGTAGCTTCAGGCTTTTGACTTTGAGCTTTCCGACACGCTTGGGAAGGGAAATGCAGTGGCTGATGCGATGAGAAGGAATACTTACATACAGGTAGTTCAGGAGGCCAACAGTGAGTGGAATATCAAGGCACTATTCTCTGAAATGAATTTGGAGGTTCACAATAGACTGGGGAAGATGTTTCTTCCTTATATAGATGTTACCTATACTCCTCTAGATCAAGTGAAAGTGAGGAAGACATCAGATTTTGAAGGCCTATTCCTACAAGAGAGTGTTTCAGGTTAGGAAACTACTTCTGGATAGATATTAGGTGAGGATAAGATATTTCTCTTTCATGGATGCATGTGGGTGTACGCAGACATAAGTGATGAGATGATACAGGATTTTCATTCCTCAGTTTGGGAAATTCATCTTGGTGTCACCAAGATGTATCGAGATTTACATGATCATTATTGGTGGCCAGGTATAAAGAGGGATGTTTCTAGTTTTGTTATGAGATATTCCACTTATCATTAGGTGAAGGTGGAGCATCAGTGACTAGTAGGGCTTCTATAGAAGTTACCCATTCCTGAGTGGAAGTGGAATGATGTTGTTATGGATTTCATGATAGGGTTCTCGAGATCGCCTCGAGGGAATGATGTGGTGTGGGTTGTTATGAAAAATATCATGAAGGTGGAAAACTTCTTACTGATCAAGGAGACCTTCAGTGTTGATTATCTAGGAAGGTTTTACATTTGAGATATTATACAGTTTCATGGGGATATATGCTCCATCATTTTAGACAGAGATGCCCACTTTACTTATCATGTCTGGCAGAGACAACAAAGGGCTCTAGGTACACAGGTACTACTAAGTATAGCTTACCATCCTCAAATAGATGGCTAGTCAGAGCATATGATTTAGGTCCTAGAGGAAATGCTTCAAGCATGCATTCTTGATTTTGGGGGTTCTTAGGAGAAACAAATACCGCTGATGGAGTTTTCCTATAATAATAGTTTTCAGATGGCAATTCAGATGGCACCTTATAAGGATTTATATGGTAGGACATGTCGATCACCCCTATGTTGCCTGGAGGTAGGATAGGTAGCTATTCTAGGACATTGTATTTTCCAAGAGACCACTAATTAGATAGAGTTGATTCGGAGGAGGATGGCTACTGCACAATATCGATAGAAGCCTTATGTTGATCGACGGAGACGACCACTAGAGTTCGAGGAGGGAGATCAGGTTTTCTTACGTGTCACATCGAGGTTGTGACACAGGAGGATTAGGATATAAAGAATTATTTCACTGACAAACATTGGGTCGTTTGAGGTTTTAGAGAGAGTTGGGCCATTTTACTATCGGTTGCAGTTACCTCAGCTATATCGGGCTATGAACAACGTCTTCCATGTTTCTCAGCTATGATTTTACTTCTTAGACTCCTCTCACGTTTTTCAACCTGGGGAGGCTGAGTTGAAGGTTGATTCATCCTTTCTAGAGAACCCTATATGGATTTTGGATCATAGCATGAAGGTCCTCCATGGCTGGTATGTTCCTCTGGTACGAGTGTTTTGGAAGCACGGGTAAGTACCAGATGATACATGGGAGAGTGAGACCGATGTGTGATCGCATTTTCCGGAGCTGTTCAAGGATTGTTCCTTGCCACCTTGCTTGGGAAATTCAGGGATGAATTTCTTTAAGTGGGGAAGTTTGTTAGAACTCGGATCTTCTATTCAGTAATGGATCTTGATTTTGGGTGTTTTTGAAAAAAAATTGAGTTTTTGGGAAATTTTAGAAGTACACGCCTTGAACATGGGAGTACACACCGTGTACTAGGTTGTCATGGGTAGCCATGTACTAGAATGTAACATCTAATACATTGATGTGTGAGGTGACCTAGAGACCTCCTAAAGCCGGGGCCAGTGAGGCATGTACATGGCATGTACATTAAATTAACATGCCATGCACTTTTTCTTTTATTTGATAAATTGGACCGAGGTCACATCTATTCCCTAGAAACGTCTTATTCTTCTTCTGTCCCAAATAGGAGAGTGACATATAGCTGATTTTGTTTAGTCACCTCTCGTCCATCCATATGATCTCTTATTGAGGTTCCTCTAGGTGATTTGGAATCCCACCGATGAGTCTTTCCTTCTTCAAGAGCCTCTCTTCCTGATTTCTCTTCTCTCTTGAGTTATTCAAGGTTGAAAAATTTTGACCTTTTTGTAGATCTATGATGTTATAGGCCGATTCAAGGGTCAATGTTAAAGAGTGGTCTTCATACAATATTGAGGTAGGTGGTTTGTTTCCTTTTATTGTTTTTCTTTGAGTTTTATATGCCAAACTGCTGATTGCCCATTTTTCGGGTATTTCAAGATATGAAAATTGAACCTTGTTTTATCTGCCTTAGATTGATTATTATATTAAGGGTTTATTGGTTTGATATTATGTGTCATTTAATGTTAATGAACAACCCATGGGTTCTTTTCTTTATTTGAATGTTTATGGTTGTTTGGTCCCAGTTACCTATGAGGTAGACCTTGTTTCCTTCCCTTTCTTGATAAGATGGAACTAATTGCCTTTTTTATGCTTGTTAAATGATTGTGATATTTATTGTAATTGTTTATTCATGTAGTAGATGATATTTATTTTGGCTACTTGATATCGTTTATGTACGATTGAATTGCACAGGGCTGTGAGAAATTGGGATATTTTGACCACATGGGGGATTGATGTTGAGTGCTTCCTCGGAGTCTCTTTTATATTTGACACTATGAGACCATAGGGGGATTGACGGTGAGTGCTCCCTTACAGTGTCTATAGTTAAAATTATGATACCACATGGGGAATTGACATTGAGAGCTTCCCTGAAGAGTATATAGTTATTCAGGAGAAAGCATAGGGGTAATTGGAAGTGAGTGCTTCCTCAGAGTGACTTTTCCTTTTTATTGCATTACATGGCCAGAGGGGTTAGACTGTGTGAGATACCCATAAGGTTAATATAAATATTGAATTTTTGTGACGCGTTCACCAATCCAAAGAACAATCTTGGATTCGTTCATGTTAGGTAGTCTTTTGAGATACATGTTTTGATACTTGATTAAATGATTAACTTTAAATGATAATGAATGTTTATGGAAATTGTAGGGTTTGGTTACTTTTGTGTAATTCCATTTTCTTTGTTTCATTTCCATTATTACTAGCTATATATACTCACTAACAGTTAGGTATAGCTCTTGTGTTGGTTTCCTACTGGAATTTTTCTCACACTCTTTTTGGGTCATGCTCTTGGACCCAAACAGATTATATGGTTGTAGGTGTAGTTAAGGAAAAGCACCCTTCTTCCTCAGGTACTTGATTGATATAGATCTGGAGAGTATGGGACCATGTTGAAGCTTGAAATTCTTCTAGATTTTATTCTTTCTTTTTTACTTTGGTTGAGTACTATATTTCCATCATTGTGACTTGTTTGGATTGTTTGCTATACATATGTGACATGCATCATTTATATTTGTGATCTAGTTATTAAATTACTTTCAGTATTCAGTTGTTTACTTGTTGTATGGTATTATTGATTATGTTGATGTTTATTATTTTTTATTCCATTGTGCATACTCTTCCAATGAAGGAATATTTTTTCCACTATCACACCCAAGGCCCTCACAACTAGTCGGAAGCCTTTGGCGTTCAAGGAATTGTGCTTGAGGCCATGTGACCAACCGGGTATGGGGAACCTTTGGGTGAAACCCGGAATAAGAACGTTATGCCCCCTCCCCCTAGACACCCCCCATACCTCAGACAACCCCCCCCCCCCCCACTATAGCCCTCCCACCCCCCCTTGGACCCCCCCCCCCACCCCCCACAATCTCCTACCCCCCTGGACACCCCCCCCCCACACACACACACAACCCCACACCCCCAAATATCCCCCACACCCACATCCCCCATACCCCCTACCCCACTTGGACACCCCATTCCCCCTTATAGGTTCGACACAATGGGAGAGCCCCCACTCCCCCCGGACTTCCACCCCACACCCTGGGACAGCTCCCCCCCCCCCCCCCAGCATCCCCCACACTACCCCCACCCTCGAACCCCCCCCCCCCTTCGACAGCCCCTCACACCCCCGGATAACCCCCCCCCCCCCCCCCAACGCACACACACACACCCGGAAAGCCCCCTCCCTACACCCCCACACTCCCCCACCCTCAGACACCAACTTGCACACCCTCCCCCCCACCTCCTACAGCCACCCCACACCCCCAGACAGCCCCCCCCCACCTATGTAGTCTCCCCACCCACACAGCCCCCCCACATCCAACCACAACCTTACCACATGACATCCCCACAAAAATCACACAAACATAGCCACAACAATATGATTTCCCTAACACATATCAACAATTTCACCATCAAGTACCTACCCATTTCAAGGCAGGCCATCATATCGATTAATTTATTCCACACATTTGATTCCTTACCATATTTATGTTGTTAAACTTTTATTAAGGGTGTTTCCATCATTCGATCACAATATGGTTCCATAAATCACAGTGGTGACAATAATTTTCAGCAATGGCAGTAACAAACCTCAACTTTAAAGAAATATCATGGAAAATAGGTAAACACATGTGAAACACATCCTTCCCATAAATTTCATTATGTCCATATCATTATCTTTATCAAGACAATCCATACTCCACACCAAATGAGAACACGATCATGGTAATCTCAAAATTTATACCAGAGAAAGAATATCTCTCAAATCTGCTACCTCAATCAAATATTTCCAGATTGTTTTGAAAAAATAAGGTAATGAAGATATGATCCCAAGATCAATATAACACCTAGAGTCTAGGGGAAAAAGGTGAATGAATGGATTTTGGGAAAGCCCTTGGATTTACACCAAATCTAGAAAAAAAATAAGACCATGATGCAAAAACTAGACCATGTCTCAATGTTTAGGCTTTTTATTAAATCTGCAATGAAATTGAGGTGGCCACACCTTAATTTCCCTAGTCAAAAGTCCCCTTCATAATTCATTTTATGATAAAAAAAATAGTCTCCCCACCTACTACACCCCCCTGAAGATCCCCCACCCAAGCCCCCCACCCCCAGACATCCCCCACTCCCCCCCCCACAGCCCTAATGCCCCCCCCTCGCCCCACCTAAACATCCCCCACCCCCTCCCTACCTGAACATCCCCACCCCTTCCCCATATGAACCCCCCCCCCTCCCCCCCCCCCCACTTGAACATCCCCACCTTCACACTCTCCCCAAATAGCCACCACCCAAAAATCCCCCCAGAAATCTCCCCCACCCTCGGAGATCCCCCACTCCCAACCCCCCCCCCTACTAGACAACCCCCCCAGATAGCTCCCCACCCCCACACACCCCAGACAACCCCACACCCCACCCCCACCCCCAATTCGGACCACCCCCACACTCCCCACACCCCAGACCCCCCCCCCCATTTGGACAACCCCCACACTCCCCACACCCCGGACCCCCCCCCCCCCACCCACTTGCACAGCCCCCCCCCCCCCCCCCCTATAATCCCCACACCCCCCCTCCCCCCAACATAACCCCCTAAGGGAATTATAAATGACATGAGGGTTTACACAACCAAACCACTAATATTCAATAATGAATACTAGTTGATCATACTCCAATGGGGATTCTAAAAAATTATCTATCACAATAAAGTATCCAATTACTGATCATACTCTTAAAATTAAAAAAAATGAGTTTTTAGAAACAAAAATCGTTCTAATATCAAACAATTCTACAATTATAATTTAAATCGGTATATAACACTAATTAAATAATAAATATAAAATAAACACACCTCGTGAATATGATGCATCATGTGTGGCCATGGCTGATACCTTCATCCAGTGTTCCAGGGGCCTAAAACAAATAAATATTCTAAATATTCTAAAAACAAAAATAAGGGAAAGTAAATAAATAAATTTATTATAAACCTACGTCGTATGATCTCATGCACCATCACTCAGACACACATATTCCCATAGTGTTTTAACCTCAACAAGAAGTTGTGCTTTTACCTCCTTAGAAGCTTATAACGGTGCCTTAAAATCTAACAACTGTTGTGTCATCCTAGTACCAATAGGACAGACAACCTCAATTTTTGATACTACAGAATGAGGAATACACGTTCCATAGGTCAAACTATATACATGCCTATCACGACAAATAATGCGATGGAATATCAAATCCCTTTACATCGGAAGTTGTCCCTGGTCCTTTGGCAGCTGTTCTAACTCAGCTTCAAATTGATCCTATCTAATATTTAAATATATATACATTTATATGTTTATATATAGATTCATTTAAGTATTGGTAATGATTACAATAACTTAATATAAGATTTGAAGCCTCTGGATCGCTTCGATCACGAGTCCTCATCCACACCGACATTTTGTCTGTCGGTACACCTTTCTCCTGTAATTGTATAAAAATAAAATATAAAATTATAACAAAAATTCATATTAAATAAAAAATTTAAAAATGAATAATAAATACATCATGTTGGATTTGAGACATGTGACGAGTCCCAATCCTTTAAGGTGGTCCCTACAAGGCTCAATTCTCAGAATGGCGAACTGACACCTCCTACATTTAATTAATTCAAATATCAAACAAATAACATGTCACACATTCTGGAAAATATATATATATCCTACTAAATCTAATAACCTCAATGTCCTCATTAGACCAATATAAAACTAAGTCATGCCACTGAGATTGGAGAACACCTCTCGGGACTTTTTCCAGAATGTTTGGGGTACCCACATTGGGTACCCAGTGATCCCTCTTGACTTTTACTTTATGATATTTCCACATATTATGACATTTTCCTATATACACTGTCTAAAAATCATCATGGAACACTTTCAATTTATTCTATTTAAAAAAAGTCACACATGTTAGTATTTCATAAACATATAGGGAAGAAACTAAAATGGTCTTTTTACCTAAACTTTCCTCCAAATCCGATCTAAGGTATCCTAAGGGAAATCCCATTCATGTATGGTCAATGGATATTGATGTGGCTCATGTATGAAATGAATCATGCAATGAATAAATGCAGGGGTAGTCAGTCCCACCAGATGAAATCTCTTATCAAATGAAACATCTAAGGTCATGTCAGAATTCCATGGTAAAATACCATGAACAGGGCCTCTCTTGTGAGAGGAAGAAGCGGTCGATATTGATCCTATTGAAAAAAAATATATACATAATTGGATATATGTGAATATATATATATATGTGCGTGTCTGTGTGTGTTTTTGTTTGTGTGTGTGTGTTTAGAAATTACATAAAAAAATAAACAGCTTTACATTCAATCATACCTCGAACCTGAGACATAGATGGATCTGCTAGATGATGTGGATTGGTTGGCTATTCCCCTAACATGACTGAAGTTGTAGAAAACATTAGTAAGGGGGCCATCCAAATTTTCAAAAAGATAAATTATATTTTTTTTAAAAAAATCAAACTTGTATTGTTGTTAAAAAAACAAAAAGGGATAGAATAATTAATTATAAATGGATTTTAAAAAATTAGAAAGTTAAAAAAACATAATTAAATTTATGTTCAAAAAAGGCTTGTGTTTATAGAGTTCTTTTAATGTGAAGTTATTTACAATAGTATACTATTTTACCAAGTTATTAAACAATCATATAATAGAATACTTCTTAGCTTTTCCACTAGAAATATCTTTCTAATTTTACAAAAAGAAGTTAAAAATTCTCATATCATGGGTAGTTGGATGAAACAATTTACATGAAACCCCATAAAGTACATAAAGAACGTCCCCATTGAGGTATTCACATACATATTTTCTTATATGAAAGTACTTTATGCGGAAAAGTCACAGCTAGAGAAAGAAGTTGATGCAATGAAGGATGCATTAGCTGTGAAAGTAAGTTGTTGCAACACTTTCACAATGCTAGTGTATGTCAAAGAAGAAACAGTCACCCTTTGAAATGAAAGATTTTCTCAAGAAGATAAAGAATTGTAAAGATATTCATGCAAGAAAAAATTGTCTAAATATATTTTTAAAGAAGGGATCCATTCTTTCAAAAAAATTCATGAAGTATCCATGAATGTTAAGGATTCTCAACTGGAAGTGAAGATTAAGAAAATAAAAGAGTTTAAAAACACTTTATTTGATGGAAGCCAAATGAATGAGTATCAAATGAAGAAGATGAACAGAGAATGTGAATATAGGATTAATTCTCTTGAATATAATACATTCTCTCAATATAAAATGTTTAGAGTTGGAGGTCAAATTAAGAAACATGGAAAGTACCTAAGAAAAATATTCACAATCTATAAGAGAAAGAAAAGATATTTCCACAAGTGGTCCTAAAACGATTCTTGCAAGAAAAAATAATCTTAATAGTGAAAAAATTGATAAAAATAATCTCAAGTACATTCCCCAACCAGCTCCTACAAAGAGGAAATCCACTATGTAGTTAAATTAGTTAGTACTGAATCTGTTTTTTCTGGAAGTGCGGGACAAAATTTAAATTTTTCACCAATGTAAAATAAGAAAAATGCCAATAAATTCACCACATCCTCAAGGGTAAATTTAGACTTATCCAAGAAAATAATCTCCCCAAATAAATCCCAAAATAGTGGATAAACGTCTCAAAAATAGAAAACATACCATGTTGGGAAAACTACACCTAAGGTGAAAAGAAATAGATTTATCAGAAGTTGTTGGTGCTATTGATTCTGACTAATAATAAATAAAAATGATTATGTACTAAATTAGTTTTGGGTTGTTTTATTGAAAATTATCCAATAAAATTTATTGATTTTGTAATATTTAATGAACACATCGATGTTAAAAAATTAGAAAAAATTTAAACAGCTCAAAAAAGGGTAAACATTTTAAAAAAAACATCTTTAAACTGAAGAGAGAGAAAACAATTATAACATTCATTAAACATTAAAATCGACCATTTATCCTTCAACGGCCACTCTAACCTAATAAATATCTTCTTCACGTTGAACTACAGCATGTTGATCAAGCTATTGGGCCACAAAGGCAACAGTCTCAGGTTCATCTTGTTCAAATAAAAACACTCTTCATCGGGACATTTTCACAACAACTTGCCAACTAGGATTCGAAAGAAAAGTAATGAAAAATACTTGTTCCACTCGTGATGTCAAAATGAAAGGTTCATTACCAAATCATCCATTTTTGTATAAAATATATTTAAAATTCACCAATATCAATTTATATTGATCGACTTTACTTCCATGCACTAGATCAACCCAATTACACTTTAACAGTATGTATTTAATCTCATGTGTGTATATAACTTAAATTATGTCTTTAAATTGACCATAGTAATAACCAGATTTTACAAATGGACAACTGATTCCACTTTTTTGTGTTTCTCATTTGTCATCAACATATTTATTGTGAAATAAAAATCCATTAGCATCTATAGCTTTATAACAACGAGCCGTTATAGATGGATCCCCAACAAGTTGGTTAAATTCTTCAATTATAGTGGGGTCACATAAATCCCTTAGATTATGATCCTACATAATTCACATAATTCAATAATTATTTCAACAAAAATAAATTTTTATTATTATACTTCACTCGTAATGAAAATCAATTTATTTGTACAAAATCCTTGAACCAATCATGAAATAACGCATAATGAGATTGTTTAATTTGATACTCAGTCTCATGATACATCTCTTATTTTATCTCATTAATTTGTTTCCTTAAAATGATAACTTGATGTTTAAATGATCAATGTGTGCAAATAAAACTTGTAAAAGTTAAATAATAAAAGTGATAAGACACTTACTGTATTAATGGTGCAACTGATGGAGTATTGAACAAGATATATTGATGTGCTTGTATCCACTTGATGTTGTCCATGTCAAATGTGGTTCATTATCCAACTGAACCATCATGAATCCAAGAGGGATTATCTAATTTCGTTTCAACAACCATAGGATATTCATCATAAAAAGTATTACACTCATCCATCAAATCACCATTTTCTATTAATGCCTTTGGACGAGATATGTTGTGTAAAAATTGTTTAAATGTATTCAAATACCGCTAAATAGGATACATCAACCAAAATTGGATTGGACTAGCATCCGTTACTTCATTAGTTAGGTGAACTATTAAGTGAACTATAATATCAAAAAATGAGGGGGGAAATAGTTTCTCAAAGTGAAAAATAATAATTACAATTCATTCCTACAAACATTTTAAATCAATCATTCATTGATTTATTAAACAAAATATGTCTAAAACAATTACCCATATCAATCAATGGTTGAACAAAATTGGGGGATAAACAATCAAAAATTGAGATTAGAATTAAATATTGAAGTAGTGTGTGGTTTTAATGATTTTTCAAACCTTGCAATGTCCTACTCATCATATTCACACACTTTGAAATATTAGAAGAGTAACCACCAAAAACCTTGAGCATATTCAAAATGGAAAGAAATGTATCTTTATCTTTTCTAGTCATCGTATATTGTGCACTAGGAATATCTTCTTTGTTTCCCATAGCTAACTATAAATTAAACAGTTTCCTTAAACCCATTTCATCCAAATCACGGTCTGCATTAATAAGGTCATTTTATTTTCCACTGACACCTAAAATGGTTCACAATATAGTTTCACAAACATTTTTTTAAATGCACATGACATCAAAATTATGCCTTATAATTTAAGTTTTCCAATAGGGGAGACTGTAAAAATTTATTTTCTTTTTCCAATTGTGACTACGCTATCTACCCACACCATGAATATTAGGTAATGGATGGGCCCCCAAATCCTAAAATTCATATATTGTGTGGATGTTTTCTTCCTCAATATGAGATAACATTTCTACTCTAATCATGATCTTCAGTGTTGGGTTGAACTCTCAAGAACCATCAAATGTCACTATGTCCTTTCTAAACCTGTTCTCAGGGGGGAGAAAGTTTTTTTGACCCATGTATTCCCATTATTTGGAATGTTTAAGCCATACATAATGTTTACTTTTATTGCAACAAGGGAAAGAAAATTCCCCTTTCATACTCCAGCCTAATAAATTTTCATAAATTGGGAAGTCATTGATTGTACACAATAAATCAGACTAGAGTTTGAACATTTCATTCGTTTCACAGTCATAATTCATCACACCATCACCCCAAAATTCATTCAACTCATCATTTAGTGGATAAAGGTAAACATCAATCTTATCCCCCGAACTTCTAGGTCTATCAATAAGAGTGGAAAGTAATATAAATTATTGCTTCAAATAAATCCACAGAGGAAGATTATATTTGACCAACACCACGGGACATGTGCTATGAGTTGCACCAACCATGGACTTGAATGGATAGAAACCATTTGCTTCCCACCCCAATCTTACATTACGAACATATTTATAAATGTTGGGGTATCTCTAATAAAAATCCTTCCATGCACAAGATTCTATTGGGTGGGTTAGCATATCACTTTCCTGATTTCTTTCCACATGTCATCTCATTAAATTAATAACTTTAGATGACATAAAAAATATTTTCAACCCCAAATTTAGGGGAAAGTAACATATTTTCTTTAAGGTAATCGGTTTTCCCTGTTTCGCAGTCTGGCTTTAATGAGTCTGATTTCCACTGTTCTCTTTCCACTTGGAAATTCCAAAGACCATAAAAATATCCAAATGGATAGTTTCATTTCTTAACAACATATAGTTGTTTTCATGTGAATCTATGGTCTCATGTGTAAAACATAAATTCTCTATCAACTTACGAACATGGTAATATGACTCAGAAATCATAGCGTCGACAGGAAGTACCTTTTTCAATAACACCAACAGCATGTCGAATGATGTGTCTGACCCCTAACTCAAAGTCTTCAAATGATATAACTCCACGATAAATAAAAATTTATTATAAGCAGTTCAACCAGGATATAATTCTATTTTTGCATCATAAATTACTTCATAAAACCTCCTTGAATCATGATCTGCACCAGATCATAGATTTATCTCACTGGTCTCAACATTCTGGATATCAATGCCTTCAAAATCAATCTCATGTACCATTTAAGTAAGCATTTCATGCACTGGATCATTGATCCTTGCATCAACATCAATCGGAATTTCATTTTTATTTTCACAATGAGTATATTCTTCCCCATAATGAATCCATCTCATATAATTTTTTAGAAATCCATTCAAGAATAGGTTATCCCTCATGGTATCTCGTGTGAATTGATATATGTTTGCATGTTTTCTACATAGACAACTAATATAGTCACTTTTAAATCCTCTAGTGAACTCAATAAACTGTATAATTCCCTCGATATAATCTCTACATGTTAGATTTGGAAGATCAAACCAACTCTTATCCATATTAATTTCTGTATAACAAACATTTACACAAGTCTTAATATTATATACATTTTCCATATCAAATATATTTAACATAATGACTGGCCAATTTCATGTGAACCATTGATAAGATAATAAATTTATATCTTTGAATAATAAATAGAAGAATAGATAATGGAATGGAAGTGAAATTCCATGTCATCGCCACCATGTTGGTATGGTAAATCTAATGACTATTCTATATTCAAGAGTCCCTAATCATATTTTTATAATGAATTTTATAGAAAATAGAAATTAAATATTTCATAACTCCTGAAAGATTAGATAAAAATGTGTATAATAAAGAACCATAATGAGAATGAATTTGTTCTATAATTCCATAGAGTAAATATTTTTCAATAAAAGAATATTATAGCTATGGAAGCTGATTATTCAAACATCTGGTATACAAATTTGTTTTCAAAAATGTTTAATTTTGCACAATAATTGGTTAACTTTAATCGAAAGGTAACTGATTGGGTCATCCACAACAATCTTGTCAGCATTGAGCTATGAATTTCATGTTTGGTTCTCAAATGTGTTTCCATAAAGTGACTCACAGTTCTGTAAACATGATCATTGGTTCCCTTAAATATATTGTTCTTCATAATATAGAGCTGGATAGATCATGGGTCATATATAATGAGATTACTTAACTCATTTGATCAGATGGGTGGGGGAGTCGATCAGTTAAGAAACAAAATATATTTTATTGGGTATACTAAAAAATATCAAACCAATAAGAACAATTAGAAATCTGTGATCCATTAATATCATAACAAATAATTTTTTATACAGTATAATCAAAACATATAAATAAATTATAACTATAGAAAGATAAATTCTAAATCATAAAAAAAAGAAAAAAATATAATAACCTTCATGTGTATGTGGTACATGAAAAAAATTAAATACCAATATTTAACTATCAACCTTATCAACTAAGTTAATGCATACCAATAAATGAACCAACATAATTTGGGATGAAAGTGCCCAAAATCAATTTTTGATGAAAGTTCCAATTTCAAATTTCTACAAACATTTACTCTGTATGTCAATCATACATGTATGATGGAAATTATATTTTCAAGTATGCATGTCCTCACATGTATGTGTATTCTATGTATGCATAATACAAATATTTAATTTTCACAGGGTGCAGATACAAGACATTGTTAACTTCTTATTTTCTTCACACACACACCTTGTTCCAATACATTTTTCACTTACTAATTTCTTCACACACACACCTTTTTTTCACACATTGTCCACTTATAATTTTCAATGAACATTTACATTTATGTGTGCATAGCCTCTTTCTTGTGCATTAACCTAAATAAGTATGCATTATGCCTTTTCAAACAATTTAATTTTTCAATATTTAGGAAACAATGAATACTTCATGCACGAATATGTATAGTCTTCTAAAACTTAGACAGACTATATCTTAGTACAAATAATGTTTAACTGTCTCTTGGATTCACACTGCCTTTGTGAAAGTGTGATTTCTTCTCATACACACATTTTAAATAAAAATTTCTTCCTAATTCAAATGCACGCATGCCCGTATACACATAAACATCCATTTCCACACTTTTTATTCACACAAAATATTCATATAATCTTAATTCATGAATATTTCATTCATCATGCTTCACACAATACATTGTCTCAAAGATGAGTTCCAATTTTTTCTTAAAAGTTCCCCAAATCAATATCTTAAAATGGAAATTCGGGTATACCTAATAGTGCAGAAAATTCGGAAGGGAAGGGAGTCTGAGGCTGTGCTTCGAGGGAGAGGAGGGGCAGCGGAGGGGAGATAGAGGTGGTGTGGTGAGGGAGGAGATGGGTGGTGCAACAAGGGAGGGAACAGGTGATAGCATCAGCTGGGAGCCAGAGGAGGAGGCGTTGCAGCGAGGGAAGGAACTGGTGATAGCATTAGTGGGGAGAAAAAGGAGGCGGCGGTGTGGTGGAGACGGTGCGGCATCGGTGGTACGGCGAGGGTGGGGATGGGTGGTGGCATAAACGCATAGGGTTTCGGGATTGGGAGAGCGCAAGGGAGGTGGGGGCACCAATAGTTTTTTTTTGGGAATCCTTGCGACCACATTTGGTGGTCGCTCTAGGATACCATTAGCGACCTCCATAGTAGTTGCTCATGTCAGGGGACTCCAAAGACCCTTTTTCTAGTAGTGTTTATAAGAGAGAGGAGGGGCACTCTTGAAATTTATTAAAGTATTAAATTAATTTCTATATTTAAATGCATCCAAAATTTTAAGATTAAAATATAAGATGATAATGGGTCAAAATAATATCATATACTAATATTTTTACAAGTTTATATTGTATTTTTACCCATATATTTTTTTAACCCTCTATAAACCCTTTTGGAAATTAAAGTTATATTAGTATTTTTTACTCTTAAAGAGTTAATATAATTTCTATAAAAGTATAATTAGACTATAATGGAATATGATTGATATTTTAAACCATATCCCAATAACATTCCCTAATATAGGATTCTTAGAAATTATAAATAATTTAATAAAATATCATTTTTTTATAAAATATCATTAATGTTTTTTTATGAAACTATTCATTTAATTTTACTTTCATAACAACAAGAAAATAATGGAATTAAAATTTAAAAAATTAAAAAATATCTAACAAATTAGTTTTACCTAAAAAATTATGAAACATAATAATTAATTCAAATCATATTACTCTTAATATTTTTAAAATAAATTATTTAATTTTTCTATTAATTGAATAAAAATTTTATCAGCATTGTGTAGGATTTTAAGGTAATTATTTCATCACTAAAATTTATAAATAAATTACGATGACAAATAAAAAACATTTATATTTAAAATTAGTATTTATAAACAAAAATACTTTCTTTGTATCCCTATTTCAATGAATTAATTATAATAAAGCCAATAGAATTACTTTTTTAACTTTTCTTTTCATAAAATATTATAAAGGTCAAAATCAAAGAAAATGGAAAAAATCATATATTCTTATTTTCGATGATTATATATAAAATATAATCATCCAATAAATTTAATTCAACTGTTAGGGTAAATTTCGTGTTCTTATCACAATATCTTTTCCCTTAATTAACCCATTTTACCTTTACTATGCAAATAAAATTTTGTATGATTACTATTCCTAATGACTAAAAATAAAAGGAACATATTTGCTAAATATTTACCTCATGATGCCAAATATGGAATCCATTTTTAAATATAAAATTCATATAAGTGGAAGAATTTAATTTTAAATTTAACTCACAGATGTGAAAAAAAAGATATTTTCTTGAAAAATGTATTTTTAAGTTCAAAGATGTTTTTATAAAAAAATAGTATTAAATTCATTAAAAAGACTATAATTTGGTTATGTTTTTTAAAAAACATTAACTGGTGAAACTTTAAAAATAATTCACAATATAATTTGAATTGATAAAAACAATGAAAGAAAATATTGTTTTCAATAAAAAACAATGTTTTTCACTATTTAGTGAAAAATCAAACATTTATGAAAATTCTATAAAAATAATCCTAAGATAATTTTAAAATGATAAATAAAAAATTAGATTCATTTTTTTAAATTAAAATTCTAAAATTTTGGAATCATGCTTTTAACTATACCCATATAATGCATGAAACCCCAATTTGGTTAGAAATAATGATTTTTTCCTTTTGAATAAAGATTGCATAATATTTTTATAATTAATATGATTAAATAAAATATAAATAATAAATAAATAAAAATAATTATTCTTTACATTAGTTGGTTTTTTTAGTCTCACATACAAAAAATTTGGGTCGATATAGATAATCCATTTAATATATTTTAAGCCATATGTTGTTACCACTCTCCTTCAAACTCCATTTTTATTTTATTTTATAGTTAATCCCTCTTTTTAACTAGGTGGATAGGGAGTCCTTACATGGATCGAAATACCCATAATACATGGCTTGTAATCCCCAGAGTACAAATCCCAAAGACCCATAAGAAGAATGACCTAATCTGTAGCATCTCCTTTTGTCATCTTGTCGCCTTCCATCTCAATTCCCGGATGTTGTGTCTGCAGCCTTCCATCTCTGTAAAAAAAATCATTTTTGTTTAAAATAATATGCGACGTGTTTCAATTATAGACACATTTACCTTCTCCCCATATAAAATTAGATGCTCCATGCCCCTCTTACCTCACACATTCAACTCACTCTTCCACACCCCTCTCAAATTCCTCTCATTTCAGGGATAAATTATGGGGAGTGATGAATTTATAAAAAGTTATCAATGATTTATTTATTAGAATTTATTTTTTTATTTTTAAATATTTTTAAAATTGTTTCTATTTTATTAAATTATTAATTAATTAATTATATTTATTATTTATTTTACTAGTATCTAATTGGAATTAATAATTCATAAATTTATAATAATAAAGAATAATTTTGATTAATGATTTAATAATGAATATTGATGTTCAGTTAAGACTAAGTTATAGTATTTTGAAAAAATAAATGATAAATCATAGTAATGAGTCATAAATTATTAATATTTATCATAAAATATTAATATTAATTAAAATTAATGATGTGTAATTAGTTTTAAGTGATTGTAATCAGAAATAATTAAACATGATCAGTATTAATTAATAATAAATGGATATTAATTAATATAAACTATTAATATTAATTAAAATTAATTATTTTTATTTATTATTAAATAATATTATTTAGAAATATTTCATCATAATTAATAGTAATTTTTAATAAATGGATAATAATTAATGTAAATTATTAATATTAATTAAAATTAAGGATGTTTAATTAAGATTATGTAATTTTTATTAGAAAAAAATAATCAGAATTAATATTAATTGGTAATTAATAAATACTAATTAATAAAAAAAATTAATAATAATTTACATAAGGATGTGTAATTAAAATTTCATAAGCCTATTTATAAATATAGTTTTCATTATAAATAGAAATTATTAATAAATGGATACTCATTTATATAAACTATTATAACTAATTAACATTAAAGTTATTTAATTACGATTGAGTAATTTTAATTAGTAAGGGGATGGACCATCTCACATGAAAGGGGTTGTGGTAACAAAAATATGTGATTGTGCTAGTTTTCTACTATATTGTGGTGGTTTCATGTGTACCCATTTTTATCTTGAAACTCCATCATATCCTTTATTTTCTTTCATTTTAATAATTTTTTGGGGCATTGGATTTTAATCAATATCTTGCATCATACCTAGTAAGTAATTATTATTAAAAATAATGATTCTTCATTAATATCTATCATTTTGAGTAATTAATATTAATTAATAATACTTATATATAATTAATAATTAATTTTCAGTAAAAAATATTACATAGGATTTAGTTAATATAATTAATAATAATTATTAATAATTAACATAACATATTAATTAATTAGTAATCGTTAGTGGTAATTAATATTAATTAACAATTATGAGGGTTAATTAATGTGTAATCACTAATAGTTATTATTAATTAGGATTAATTTAACTTTAGTGAACATGAACTAATCATAATTTTGAATTTTGAATTCAATCCTTCGGTGTATGTTATTTGTTGACTTTTGGAATTTCTTCTCATCATTTCCATACACATTAATAAATTTCACTATATTATTTTTTTAAAGTATTTTCTAGTAATTTTATCCATTATAATCAAGCATCCATTTAAAAAAACATAAAACAAGATGATGAAATCCACACAAAAAATCCATCTATAAGAAACTTTCCTAACCATGAGAAATAATTTCATGTCGATAAGAATTTCCACATGTATCTACTAGTACGGTGAATTAATTCAAATTGATCAAGTACATTCTTATAGTAGACATAAAACATTAGTGGTGATCATATGATATTTCTTACCCTTGCTAATTTTTATAAGATAATTTTAGGTGATTTAACCTAAAACCTGATCACGATATCCAACCTATTAGGTACATGCACCAATAATACTGGGATAGTCCATAGCATATAGATTATCCATTACATAATGATTAATACTAGATTAAAGTATCAAAATTATTTAACTAATAGTCTAATAATTGTTTAATGGAATTATACATGAAGATTTCTATTTTAGAGAAACATTGTATTTTTTGTACTAAAAAATTATCATACAAGAGTGGTTGAATAAGGTCCATCCAAATATTATTATGGTGTTCTGTATTACCTTGTAAAAGATAACCTATCAGTGACTCAAAATATGATTCATGACCAATTTTAGGGTGATTAATTATCTAATAATGGAACATGATAGGAAGGAAATAATGAGAAGAAGGATGATAATGAAGGTGATAAAGAACTTATTAGAAAGTTGATGGTTATATACCATCCATAGAACAATATAAACTATACACCCCATTTTCTATCGGTAAGGGCCTGACCCTTCTCGGTCTATTACTTTGAGAAAATCTTGTGTTTGAGGTGTTCAAGGAGGCAATGGTGACACATTTCAGGAGTTTTTCAAAAATACTATTTTTTTCAACTGTATTTAGAATTGGTAGGTGGAATCGGTAGGTGGTTGTAGAGAGTGATATCAGTGAGTCGCATCGGTGACTCATGTTGATGACCTGCATCAGTGACTTACTAACGGTAGGTCATAATGGTGGTTTGTTTACGGCAGCTCGCATCGGTTACTCGTTCAACAGTGAGTCACCCAACATTGACTCAACAATCAATGAATCTCCATTGGTATCTTGCATCAATGACTCATAGAAAGGTGAGTCACCCAGCAATGACTCAACCATTGTTAATTTTTTATTAGTGACTCAAGTCAGTGAGTCATCCAATGGTGAGTCATTTTGACTGTTTTCCAAATTTCTATTTTTTTCCAGTTTTTCCAATTCCATCTATTTAACATTTTAATTAATTTAAATTGCACTTAATAGCATATTCTAGAAAATATGAATCCATTTAAAAGGATATAAATTATATATTTAATTTTCTAATTCTCGGTAGGCTTTAATTTAATCAAAACATGTGTTTTTTATCATGATTTGACTTTAATGGATTTTAAACTTTTTCTTCCATTGATATAAGATCAGGCCTTTCTCAAGCTGAGATCCTTTCTCCCTTGTGCATTTTCTCTTTTCCCTTGGTGTCTGGTCATCCCAGAACCCTTCTTCCCTGAGTGATTGTGCCTTTTTTATCCCCTTGGATAGCGTCTCCCTAGATGTTCCTCTTGATGCTTACGCACCTCCTGTTTTGGTGCTATGAGAAGTTCTCGATCGTCTATTCTTACAAGTATGAATTCCATCATCTATTTTAATTTTTTAATCATTTGGGGTGGGTGTATGAATGTTCTTTGGTGAATATAGAATAATTTTTCAATAAATAAGGATAATAAAATATTTTTAACATCAATATACATGGGTTGGTGAAAAGTGACGCAAGCTTCTGTTTTATTGGTTACTGATATTGTGATCCATATAGAATATATACTTATTGAAAATCATGGTCATTCATAGTCTTTTTTTGTGAACCTTTGATGGATTTTAGATGTTTATTGTTGATCCTGTTTTGAATGGATGTATATATATATGAAATTTATTAACCATGTATATTTAGTTAAATAAATGGATTCCCCATGACAGAACATTCTTTGTGATAACCCATGAATTATGAAAGTGTAATTAAAGAACAAGTGTTTAATAAATATGAATACACCTTTCTTTGTTGGTGTGGTCGTTTTTTGTGTGTGACCTTGTTCTCTAGTGGGCCTTATGTGGTTTTTGTGGTGTTGGGGTTGAAAACATGGTAGTTGCAGGGTTGATAAGGGTGGTGTAATGGAATCTCGGGTTGACAGATTGGCTGATTGTGGAATGGATGGGAAGTTGTTGAGCAGCGGGGTTGTAGGTTTAGTTTGTGCTATGTTTATATTACTGGTTTGATGGGTGTGATGTTTTTATAAAGCAGTGCTATCAGTTTTGTTTTTGATGATGTGTTTTGTGGGATTTGTTTGTAATTTGGGGGTTTGATTATTGAAAGCAAGGACATGGAGGAATGTCATTGAAGAATGATAATGGTAGTGGTTGGTATGGGTGTTAAATGGAGAGGAAATTTGATGTAGATTATTTCGTTGTGTGTATTTTCATTTGGTGCGATCGGTGACTCTTTTCATTCTGAGAACTATTTCTTGTGTTGTGCTTGGTAGTTTCATATGTAGGGATGGAATGAATAAGTGGTATCCTTAATAAATAATGATACTAAATTAAGTGAATTGGATGGAGGTATGTTTTTAGTTATGGATTGATGTGAATGGACTTCTTTTATCAATTTCTAAAGTGATTGTTTTTTGTGTTAAATAATGTATTTAGAGGTAGCAATAGAGTTTGAAGTATTATAGGGTGGTTGATTGTTTTATTGAGAACCCATAGGTTGGGCTTGAGTGTTTGATACTATATATGCATACCTGTATTTTCCTTGTGTTTTCAATATACACCCCACCCTAGTTGAGCATCATGTGATGAATGCCCCCACTATTACAGGGGAGGGAGTCTTTCCCAAACATTTTGGTGGGAGGATAGATGGATGTTCACCCAATCTTCCATACTCCCTCTTCTAGGTGATGTTTTAAAAATATCCTTTGGAAAGGTTGTAGTTTGTGGGTTCTAGGAGTGTGTGGGTGAGTTGTGGTTTCCCAGGTGTCTTTGGGATGAGATGTGGTGTGGTACATGGACCAGGTGTCTGCAGGAATGTTGTGGTGTGGTGTGCATCCTATGTGTCTGCAGGTAGGATTTGATGTCGTATGTAGACCAGGTGTGTGTGGGCGGGTTGTGATGTGGTACTTTTGGAAGAGGTAGAAGCACCATGACATTTTTTATTAGGGTGTGAGAGCAGATAATCAATGGGAAAGTGATGAGGGATACCAAAATATCAATGTTCTTAATATATTTCCTTACTTAACTTGGTTTACTTGGTGAGAGATCCTTTGTGAGGTGGGGATGCCTATTATACCTTCTCAGGTGTTGTTGGTTATTATTGTTTTCTCACGGGGGAGTTCTTATTATTCTCTACTTGTGCATGAGATACTTTGGTTTTTCCCTACTGGGTATACTTGTACGCTCACCCTATTTATAAAAACTAATTTTAGGTCTCTAGGAGTACTATGTGGATCGTGATGGGAATTACTAGCTAGGACATTGGGAATAGTTGTGGTTTCACTGCTTATCTTTTCTTTTGGTATTTTCTTTGGAGACTCTTTCTTTTGAATCAGTTACATTTTAAACATGGATGTGGGATGGGTTTAGGTTTTCCTTTATATATATAGTATCTTGGTGTTGTTCTGAGGTTGATATATCTTATCTCTCGATCTTTCTTACTATGAAAATGGTAATGCCTCTAGTTTTTTTATGATATTTTTATACCCTTGGTGTTGGTTGGCACCCTGTGACCTACTCGAGGTGAGACTTGGGGGTCATTATCTCTCCTTTGTCCATTTCCATCCCAAGAGGGGAATCTTTGGAGGGAGGGGTAATGAAAAAATGGTATCATAGTTGATGGTTGAGATATAGGAAGGATTTTGGAGTTAGTCACCATGAATATTTCATGGGTTGGTAGGGAAACAGTGCTAGGTGATCTTGGTGCATGATGTAGGCCCTGGAAGACCAACTAGGACATGGGATTTTAGGGCCCCCGTGATCTGATGAAAGGACTCTAATCCTACCAAACAACCAAGTGAAGCTACACTGTTTGCAGGGTAGAGACCCCAGGATAGGTACATGAATCATAATGACTTGTATTCTTGTTTGAATTCAATTTTTCAGTGAATTTGAATAAATAATGAGTTAAAATAAATCTTAAATAAAAGTCCATACTAATCGGACTTAGGAATTCCTTGTTTACCTTTTGGCTACGACACCCAGTCATCGTCGATGTCTAGTAAAGGTAGTGGAGGCTCAGTAGGTTGACCCAGTTGAATGACGGAGGGTTGACCCAGTGGAGGAGGATGACCAGTGCTAGAAAATGTTACGTGATTTCCAATTACAAACTTTTGGGAAAGTACGAGGGCCATGTTTCAGACATGGAGAGAGAGAGTTGGCTCAAGGATCTGGTGATTACCTTTAACATAATCTGAGCTCTGATGGATTGCAGGGTTCCCTTGGTGGTGATCCAGATGCAGGGATATGTGCTTTAGTGGTGGATGCTTTAAGTGGGGTAGATGAAGGAGGCTGACATTCTCTAGGTTGATTTGAGAAGGTGTTCTGAGAATAATTCCTTTTATCAATCATAAAGGCTGAGAAGACGCAGAAGTTACTCTCCATCCAACTATGGAGTATGCCGGTATGGGAGTTGCGGATCAAATTCAAAGATCACATTCGTTTTTCTCTATATCTTTTTCCAGATGAGGATTCTCATTCAAGATGCTTAGAGGAGTCACTTCATCCTTCTCCCTAGTATGCGGTTTCTCCCTTTACGTTGCCGATATACTTGGATGTCTAGAAGACAGAGAAAGTAGTTGAGAGGATGCACTCATGAGGAGGTCTACCATGATAGGGGAGTTAGCCAATTTTTTGATGGGAAATGTTATCAGTATAAGTTCCCAGGTTCTAGAGCCTTCGAGGTTTTGACCAGTGGGGAGGCAAGCTCAACAGTTTCTATTTCAACCTTCTGGTCATTGTTCCTATCCTGTGGTCCTAGGGCTAGTGTTTTTTATTTTTGGATTCAATGGGAATATATAGAGTCAGGGACTAGTAGTCATTTGAGATCTGTATAGGGGATGTGGGCTGGTTCAATGCCCTCTTCAGTAGCAGTTTCTAGGAGGGCAGTTCCAACAGCAGGGACAGTAGGCTCCTTCTCTGCTGAGAGGAAATGGGGCCGGTAAAAGTTGACATTAGGGTGTTCCTCAGCGACCATATCTAGATCTTGGTCGAGGTGGTAATATTTAGAATAGGGGAAGAGGATTTGGCCATGGCCAGTTAGAATTCGTAGAGGCAGTAGTTCCAGTAGGGTCGGATATCATTCGAGGTATGATCAGTTTGTTCAGTACTCTTACTTGTGCTTTGTTTGATTTAGGATCTTCACAATCCTTTTTTGTATCTACTCTATCCCATTCTCTAGGTCTATAAATAGAGAGTCTTCCCATGCCCAATAGGGTTTATAACACTATTCAGAGGTCAGACCGTCCTATTTGATGTGTGACAGAGTTTTAGACTGATGATGGGGCTCCATCAGTCCCAAGGTGATTTTTTCCTATTAGAGATGCAATTGTATGATGTAATCCTTGTCATCAAATGGTTTTACTCTTTTCGTGATTTTATCAGCTGATTTTCAGAGGAGAGTCATGTTTTTAGATGTAGATGGACAGTGTGTGGTTTTCATTGGTGAACGGAGTTATTAGATAGGCAATCGTCATATGGGGACCCTTCATTCCTTGTTGGATGAGATGTCAATGGAATCAGTGGATGCTAAGATGGAGGAGGTTCCCAATGTTGTTGGGGAGTTCTTAAATGTCTTCCCTAATGAGGTTTTAACTCTACCCCTTTAATGTGATGTTGAGTTTGAGATAGACTTGCAGCCTGGTGATTCTTTAATTTTGGTGGCTCTTTATTGGATGGAACCTTTAGAGCTGTGGGAGTTGATAATTCATATAGATGATCTAATGAAGAAGAGATTTATCTAGCCCAATTTTTCACTATGGTGTGCTCCAGTCTTGTTTGTGAATAAGGAAGATGATGGTCTGAGGTTGTTCATATACTATCGTAGGTTGAATCAGTTAATGGTCAAGAACTATTACCATCTCCAAAGGATAGAAGATCTTTTTGAATAGCTAAGGGGATAAAGTTGGTTATATAAGATCAATCTATGGTCCAGGTATCACCATATGAGTGTGGAGTAATGTTATATCCCGAATACTGCATTCAGGTGTAGGTATGGGCACTTTGAGTTTGTGGTTATGTCGTTAGGTGTTACAAATTCACTAGCCATATTCATGGGACATGTGAACTCCATCTTCCATCAGTTCCTGTATCCAATAATCATCATTTTCATTGATGAAATCCTAATTTGCTCGAGGTCATAGGAGGAGCATACTGAGTATCTCAAGACTATCTTGGAGGTACTTCCACACCACCATCTCTTTGGAATTTTTTCCAACAGCATGTTTTGGGCATGAGAAGTGCATTTCCTTGGAAATGTGGTGTCACATCTGGGTATAGAAGTGAACCCGTTGAAGGTAAAGGAGGTTGTTTCTTGTGTATAACCCAATAATGTTGTACAGATTTATAGGTTTCTCAGTATGGAAGACTATTACTGAATATTTGTACCTAATTTCTCTCTAGTTTCAAAACTATTCAAAAATTTGATCAGGAAGGACCCGGATTTTTTGTGGAGTGAGAAGTGTCAGGCATCGTTTGTCTATCTGAAAGGGATGTTGGTCAGTTCTCCAGTGCTCTAATTTCTAGATGAAGAAGTGATGTTTGAAGTGTTATGTGATTTCTCCCATCTGGGTTTGGGATGCATGCTAATGAAATAGGGGGAGTTATCTCTTATGGGTCTATGAAGTTACATCTCCATAAATGTAACTATTCCACCCATGATCTATATCTATCATCGATCATGTTAGTGTTGAATTTATAGTGACATTACCTAATTGTGCATGATTTATGATCTACACAGATTACAAGAGCTTGATTTATATCTTTTCCTAGTGATATCTGAACTTGAAACAACAATGGTCGATAGAGTTTCTTCAATAATATGATTTCAAGATATCTTACACCTCAGAAAAGGGGAATGTTGTGGCTGATTCATTGAGCATGAAGTCACAGAAGGATGTTGTTCGGTAATCTATCAACTCTTTCAAGGATACAGAGGAGTTTTCCACCTTTCACTTAGATGTAGGAATGGATGGTGGAAGAGGATTTCTATTTTAGATGAAGGTGTAGTCTACTCTGATACAATAGGTATAGGAGTCTTAGTGGGGAGACATAGAGGTAGAGGTGACGTGTAATCGTTTTTACTAGGGTGATGTTATGGAGGGATGGACGGAGGATGGTCATATTTGGATGATATTCCATGGGAGGCTATTTGTTCTATTGGAGATGAACAAGGGATTTCTCTATGGGTTTCATAGCCCACCCTTAGAGGTATACCTAGGAATTTTTGAGATGTACCATAGATTGAGATAATAGTTTTGGTGGATTAGGAAGAAGTGTATAGTGGAGGAGTTTTTGGTGAAGTGCATAGTGTGCTAGTAGGTGAAGGATGAGTATCGTGTTCCCAGTGGTTTGTTTTAGCCCCTATATTTCCCCAAGTGGAAATGGGATGACATCTCACTGGATTTCATCATAGGTTTAGCTAGGGTTCAGGGATGATGTGATGAAATTTGGGTAGTGGTGGATCATCTTACCAAATAATATCACTTGTTAGAGATTAAGGATTCAAGTGTAGTGGATGCCTTGGCCAAAAGTTATGTGAATGAGGTGTTGTGACTGCAAGGAGTTCTGAGATCCATCATCTCATATTAGGATACACATTTTACTACATGATTCTGGAGGGAATTTTAGAATTCTTTAGACACTCAGTTACACCTTAGCACTACTTTCCACCCTCATACGGATTGAAAGATAGAATATACTATCAAGACATTGGAGGATATGTTATGGGAATTTGTCTTAGACTTTGGAGAATCCAGGCTATGAAACTTTCCCATGGTGGATTTTTCTTACAAAAATGTATATAACTTTTCTATTGTCAATGGATCTATTTAAATATTTGTATGGAAGACCATTCTGTTCACCCTTATGCTAGACATAAGTTGGGTAGGTAGCACTTCTTGGTCTTGAAGTAGTGAGGATCATGGATGAGAAGGTGCATCTTGTTCGTGAGAGGATGAAGCCAGAACAAGACCATAAGAATTCATACGCTAATCACAAGAGGAGGTACTTGGAGTTTGAGGTTGGGGATCATATGTCTTTAAAGGTTTTTCCTCGACATGTGAAGCAGAGGTTTGGCAGGGGGAGGAATCTTTCTCCAAGATTCATTGGACCCTTTGAGGTGTTAGGGTGAGTTGGTGAGGTGGAATACTAGTTAGAATTTCCACCATAGTTGTAGAGGATTAATAACATCTTTCATGTCTCTATGCTTCACTGGTATCTTCACGATGACTCTTGTGTCATTGACTAGGTATAGTTGGATATCAAAGATGAAACGACATTTGTGGAGAAACTGGTGGATATCTAGGATCATCGGTGGAGTGTGTTTCATGGACCAATCTTTCCCTTGGTTCATGTGTTGTGGAGGCATAGTGTCCTATAGGAGAGTACTTGGGAGCGAGAAGTGCAGATATGTGCCCAGTACCCAGATTTGTTCTGAGTTTTTCTGTATCTTGTTTTACTTTGTAATGTGATTCTTGAACCTTATTTTATATGATATGAGTTTTTTACTTTTTTCCATAATGTGTGACAAATTCCTAACACGTGAAAAGGGGAGGAACAAATTCCTAATAAATATTTATTAATTGAGATGCGATTAAATCCATGCAGGCAAGTCAGTGTCACCCAGAGAGGATAGTATTTTGACATGGAGGATGGAATTCCTTGATTCATGTGTTCGAGATGGAATGGTTATTGTACTTGGGAGTTTTTTCTTGTGGTTGTTTTGGGTATTAAATGTTGGATGAGGTGTTCTTGGATGTTGAGGTGCTACTCCAACTTTCCGACAATACCATGTATTTTATCATTGAACATTGGTGTGCTTAGTCATAGCGGTGTTTCACGTATAGCAAGATCCCTGAGAGGTATCTTATGGGGTGGTTGTCCAGACCCCACCTCTTCTTTCTAGGTTGGTTTTTAATTCTAGAAGATTATAATAGTTTGATACGTATCTGATGTAATGGTTCAGACCTCCCTGGTACATTACTATGTGAAAATATGGTGTTTCATGTCTTTTGGGAGGCAACGGTGAGTAATTTCAGGAGTTTTCCAAAAATCATATTTTTCTAATGGTAGGTGGCATCGTTAGGTGACGTAAGTAAGTGGAATTAGTGAGTTGAATCATTGATCTGCATTAGCGACTTAATGATGGTTGGTTGCAATGGTGGGTTAGTGACAGTAGCTCGCATTAGTGACTCATTCAACGGTGAGTCACCCAATAGTGACTCACCATTGGTATATTGTGTCAATGACTCATTCAACAGTGAGTCACCCAACAGTGACTCATCCATCAGTAACTCTCCATTAGTGACTTGTGTCGTCTACTCACCCAATGGTGAGTCATTTTTATAGTTTTCCAAATTTCTATTTTTTCTCAGTTTTTCCAATTCCACCCATTTAATGTTTTAATTAACGTAAATTGGGATTCATATCATATTATATATGTTTTGAAGCTCTTTCAAAGGATATAAATTATAACTTTAATTTACCAATGCTTGGGAGGCTTTAAGTCAGTTAAAATGCATGGCCTTGATCATGATCTGACTTTAATGGATTTTAAAACCATTCCTCTATTGATATAGGATCTGGACTTTCTAAATCAAATATCATTTCCCCCCTTATGTATTTTTTATTTTCCATTAGTGCCCAGGAATCCCGAACACTTATTCCTCAAGTCATCATGCGTTTTTTGTGAGCCCCTTGGACCGCGTCTCCCTAGAGGTTCCTCTTTCTTCATGTGCACCCCCTATTTTGGTTCTAGGAGAAGTTGTTGATCGTTGGTTCTTCCAAGTATGGATTACCTCATCTATTATAATTTTTTTATCTTTTGGGGTGGGTGTATAAATGTTCTCATGTGAAGAGAGATGAATTTCATAATAAATAAGGACAATAGAATCTATTTAATATTAATATACAGGGGATGGGGAAAAGTGACGCATGCTTATGTATTATTGGTTATTACTATTGTGATCTATATACGTTATATGCCTACTGAAAATCATCATCATTGGTGTTCTTTGTTTGCGCACCTATGATGGATTGTGGATGTTTATTATTGATCTTGTGTTGAATAGATGTATATATACAAAATTGATTCACCCCATATATTCGGTTAAATAAATAGATGCCTTAGGCTGTAACTTCTCTTTGATGACCCCTAAATTATAAAAGTGGAATTAAAGAATGAATGTTTTCTAAATCTGAATACACCTTACTTTGTTGGGGTGGTTTTGGGATGGGTGTGGATTTGTTCAATATTGTCTGTTTTGTGGTTGTGTGGTGTTGCGGTTTAGATAACAATTTTTCTGGGGTGATATAGGTGGTGTAATGGAATCTCCAGTTGAGATATTGATTTATTGTGGAATGGATGGGTAGTGGGGGAGCAATAGGGTTGTATGTTCGGGTTGTGTTATGTTTATGTTGTTGTTGTGATGGTTGTGGTGTATTTATATAGTGGGGATGTCGGGTTTGGTTCTGATGAGGTGTGTTGTAGGGTTTGGATGTAAGTTAGGGGTTTTCTTGTTTATATGAAGGACATGGCAGAATGAATTTTAATAATAATGGTTAAACTGGTTGTTATGGGTATTAAATGGAGAGGAAATGTGATGTAGGTTGTTTGGATATGTGGTTTGTCACATTGTGTGATTGTTGAATCTTTTCCATCTGAGAACTATTTCTTGTGTTTTGATTGGTAGTCTCTCAGGTAGGTATGGAATGAAAAAATAGTCCCCATAATAAATAATGATAATTGGATAAATGAATTTGTTGGGAGTATGTTTTGAGTTGTGGCTTGGATTTAATGGCCTTCATTTATCAACTTCTGATGTGATTGTTTTTCATGTTAATTAATGAATTTAAAGGCTACAGTAGAGTTGGAAGTATCATATGGTGGTTGATTTTTTTATTGAGAACCAATAGGTTGAGCTTTATTTTTTGATACTATATATACGTACCAGTATTTTACTTGAGTTTTCTAAAAAAACCTGACCCTAGTTGAGCACCATGTGCCGAACTCCCTAGTTGTTATGGGGGAGGGGGTCTTTCCCAAATATCCCAGTGGAAGGATGGATAGATGGACACCTCCTCTTCCCTGATACCTCTTCTAGGTGGTGTTACCCCGAGATACTTCGTGCATGTTGTGGTTTGTGGGGCCAAGGTATGTGTGGGCGAGTTGTGGTTTCCTGGGTGTCTTCAGGATGAGATGTGGTGTAGTACATGGACCAGGTGTTTTCAGGAAGGTTTTGGTGTTGTGTGTGGCCTAGGTGTCTATGGGAAGGACGTGATGTGGTATGTGACCTGGGTGTGTGAAGGTCGGTTGTGACGTGGTACTTTGGGAAGTGGTATGAGCGCCGGGATGTTTTCCATTTGGGTGTGGATTCTAATTAGTGAGAAATTGGTGTGGGGTACCCAAATATCGATATGCTTACTATATTACTTTACTTGACTTCTATTACTTGGTGAGAGTTCCTTAGTGAGGTGGGGATGGTTAGAGTACCTTGTTCGGTGCTATTGGTTTTTATTGTTTTCTCACAGGGGCATTAATATGCTTCTCCACTTGCACACCAGAGAATCTGGTTTTTCCCTATCGAGTATACTTGTATGCTCACCCTATGTATATAAAACTACTTTTTAGTTTCCAATAGGACCATGTGGACTGTGCAGAAAATTACTAGCTCAGATGTTGGGGACAGTTATGGTGTCACTACATAGATTTTCTTTTGGTGTTTACTTTTGAGACTCTTTCTTTTGTATCAGTTTCATTTTAAATATGCATGTGGGATGAATTTCGGTTTTCCTTTATATATATAGTGTCTTGGAGTTTTTTTGAGGTAGATACATCATATATACTTATCTTGGTTACTCTAAAAAGATTAATTCCTCCTATTTTTTGTGATGTTTGTATACACTTGGTGCTGGTTGTGACTATGGGGCCTACTGCAGGTAGGAATTGGGGGGTCATTATCTCTATTTCTGCATTTCCAACTCATGAGGGGTATATTTGGAGGTAGGGGTCATGATATTTTCATGGTTAAAAATTATGTTATATTTTCATAAATTTTACTAGAATATTATCACACCTGAAAGTGGGTTTCCTAGAATTATAGAAGATAGATCTAGTTTAATGGGGAAAACTCTCTATTTTTTAAGATAATCTCTAGGTAAAGATACCCTAAAAATTAAACTGAATAAGTATCATATAGAGTGGATCTATAGATATCTAGTCAAGAATTAAAATAAGAAAATTAAATAATAAGATATGAAAAGTATGGATGTGATTTAAGAATATGCATGAGATCAATATGATGCATTAATTTTAGAGATTGGAAGATTTGAAATTTTAAAACACATCATGAATTCCTATAGTCTAGTCTTAAACTGGACTGCATGTTATTAGATGTTGACTTTTTTCCATCTATTATTGTTTTTATAATTAGTAAATGTTATGATGTGCCTATATCCCTTATATAGAAGAGAATATATAATTATTTTCTTATAGGATTTCATATGGGAAGTATTTTAGTCTAAAATAGAAGGAAATTATAAATTTTTACGGTGATTTGGATTACTCTTACTGATTGTTACATTAATTTCTATCCACATTGAGTTATAAAAATAAACTTATGCACCACCTCTAAATTAATTAACATTTGTCCCAAGATAATTTGGTTGGTAAGATTTTTTTTAAATTTCATTTGTTTTTTTAGACATTCAAGCCATGTATTTCCGTATTTTGATTTTACAAATAGTTTATGGATATTTATGGAATATTTCTACATAGAAAGTGTATTATATTTCTATAGAGTGTTGTAATATAGTATGTTAATCATGATCCAATGGTGTATGAATTTTTTATTATTTATAAGGAAAAAATATGACTTGTGGAGTTGGTTGTTAACCAAAATAAGTCAAAAAATCATGAAATTTTGAGTTCTTTGTTTCATATCATATCATCATTGGGAAATTAAAAAGGAAATAAATTTAGATCTTGTTACATAGATATCCCAAAATATATATCATTGAAACTATATTAGAAACATTTCAATAAATTTTAAAAATACTTTTCATGATGAATCCATAAATAAGATCATTTCCAAGATGGGTATATAGTATTAATGTGAATATTTATAGTGATAATGTCATCATAACATTAATCTTTCTATATATTTTTTTGTTTTAGCTTATTATTTTGATCATAGTAAAATTGAAGAGTGGTTAGAACGAATCCATACGGATAATGTGGTTGTTTATAACTACATGATGTGAATAATGAAAGATAAATGACCTTAAAATGAAATAGGTGGAGGTAAGAACACATGACCATAAATGTTATTTGTACATCAAAGTAAACTTCAAGGGTCTATGAAATTTATATGTAAATAAAATACTTTAAATGATATATTATTATTTTGTAAAGTAATATATAAAATTATAAACGTAGTTTTATGGTGGGATTCAAAAAACATATGTGGTATGGATGATACTTTCAATGATATATTGAAATAAACATAGAAGAAGCTTCTTATTTCTATGTATGAATATTCATCTGAGACACAAGTTAAATAGATGTTAAAGAGTGTCATAAACCTAATATAGGTAGTAGGGATCGATTTTGGGGTTGTATTGCAAGAATAAAGCCACTCTAATTGTGGAAGATTTTAGTCCATGATATTTGTTTCAATGATCATGTATTATTATATCATATAAACTATTGAATATATATTAAGAATCATATATTGATCCAATATACTAGTTATACTCCATTTCCAACTATTATGGTGCACCTTAGATTCTTGTAGGGGAGGTTTGACATTTTCCTTTACCCACAAAATTAACTACAATGATACCAATAATCATTAGGTTGTGACCATGTGGTAAACCAAAGTCTAGCTACATTATGATAGAGATATATTTTCCTAAATAAAATGGATAATGGAAAATATAAATTATATTTTAGGGAGAAGGTCAAAATTGGAAGTAATGTCCTAATATTCCATGTTCTAGTTCTAGCTTTTAGTGATAGTGATTTATTTCTCTATGGTAATATTGACATGTCAATAAATTTCAATATAATTGTTTTTGTTTATTACATGATGGATTTCTATATTCTATCTAATATTATTAATAATTCATTTAGAAACCCTAAAATCCTATGTCATAACCCCACATTATAAACCCTCTATTTATTAACTCTTAAAATTATCTTACCTCAACTTCTATATCCTAAATTATATTAACCATATGATCATAAATAAATTTTTTACTTAGTTGGAAGTCCATTAATCTTCATGCATAGAGATAGAGGATGAAATGATACTCATTGAGAAGTATAGAAACATTACACATGATTTATTAAAGGAGTGTCTATTTCAATGGATCAGGGTCAATATGTCATACCATTATCATTGCATTCCACCTCCCCTACTATCTTCTCATATCTACACATAGGTGGTTTCTATGGTGTTATTAGGTCCTATTTCATATTTTTAGATTGTAATATCCTAGATTCCCATGTCAAGATATTAATACCTAAGAGTCACACATTCCCCCATACCCGAGGGGGATATCAAGTCACTATAATGGATGTGGAATTTATAATTAATATTCTTATTTATGGTGTTATAGTTATGTTACCCACTCAAATAGGTTGGCTCAAACTTACATATCAATTGCTAGGAATAGACATAGATAGATATTATACAACTATAAGGGTCTATTTAGAGACTGATTAGATTGGGGTTCATGAAGCAACCCAGGCTTCCCCTAACCCAGGACCATAAGATTTTCCATAACATGGAACAAAATCCATTCTTGATTTTAATGCTCTGACCCAAACCACCAGGTCAGAGATAGAGAGCCACATAACCTCATGCACACCTCCCTATAAAAAACAGTTTGTCGACTAGTGACACAGTTCTAAATTAACATGGGGAGACTATATCCTTGGTATTTATAGCCATCATTAGATTCAAATATCATTAATATAAAATAATTAACAAAACAATATAAGAAAAATAAAAATAAATGTGATAGCATATTTCATTTAAATTCGTACAAGTGAAATAAAATACACACCTCATATAAAAATTAAACATTGTGATAGTATAATTTAGTTTGACTAAATAAATTAGGTTGTGTTATCCATCCATAATTTTTCCCCATATTGTGTCTATCTCAAACTCTAGGCCCCTCAACAACCTGTCATGGGGCCCTTTCCCTTCCCTGGATCCCTGATCATGAATTCTACACATGCATAAAAATTATCATATAAGGTATGAGTATAAAACCATTAAGACACTACCAATTCATCCTTAACATAAAAACATATGAGTAAAGAAGTTTATGACAAGATGGAAAATTGAATTTTCACCCAAGAATACAATCAATCATGTACTGAGTGATCATGTCGTAACCAAGCCAGAATGAACCTCGATCATACCTACTTCAGCTCCATTCCCGATGAACACCATATATAGTCAACTATATTAAATAGATCTTACTAAGTGATGTTTTTCTCTTTTAAGGACAATAAAATTTCACCTTTAAGAAACAACACCACACTGGTCTTTAGGGGAAATGCTTCCCCATGACTCATCATTACCTAATTTCCTATAAAGGAATGCACACTTTTAATGCCCATATAATGGTCTTTATCTCAATTATAAGGACATTACCCATTCCTAGATCACACCGAAATATTTGGAAACTCTTCCAAATATAATATAGAGTTCCCCAATTCATTACAAGATAAGGCACTATCCTTCCTATGAAAATTCATTACCAATGAGTCACGACATCCCCACTGTCATTATAAATATTTTTCTATCTTTTTCAAGATCACCTACCAACCTGTACATTGAATCATAGATTCCACTAACTATGAAAAAATTAATATATAAGACACAACATAGCATGGAACAATATATCACACAATAATTACAAGGCTATGAAATATTAAACAAGTAATAAAATGACATAGAAAGGAACACATCAACCATAAATAAGTAAAGGTCACAATACTAGGAATGTGGACAATCAAAACATACCAATAAATTCAACATTATGTCCTAATATGGTAAGGATTTCCTACCTCAAACTTGCTGATTTCAAAACCAATGGTTTGTTTTGGGATTTCCTCCAAGATTAAGTGTACATATTAAATTGGCTCAAACCAATCACTAATGACTCCTAGAATCAATTATAATTATATTTTTTCAAATAATAGAACTCCTATTAGAAGAATAGCTTCTCTATCCAAGATAAATTCAAATTTTTTGATTTAATACATAGCATATTCTGACTATATCGTTCTTTAATAATAATTTTAAATTCAACATGTGATTATATTTCATTTCTCTAGAACAATACTGATATAAGAATGTGATAATTATTTATCACTCTCCAATAATTATGAATTATTTTCTTTTAAGATTCAATTAAACCATTAGTTTTGAAATATTATGATAGATAATTTTACAATTTGTATATGTGAATATGATACGATAAATTAAAATTTTCTACCTTGAATTTATCCCTTGAAAAATATTTCACCCAAGTATAGAGGAGAGAGAAAACGATAGAGAGAGGTTTGTGACATTAGGAAACCATAATAGGAACCTAGGCTAATCAAAGAAGACTTTTTAAAATCATGGATAAATGATTTATGGGATAACTGAAGTCAGGAGGATATAAAAAATTAATGGTAGCAGGTTTTTGTATTTTTTAAAAAATAAAAGTTGTTCTAGTTTATAGTATTGAAAACCTCTAATTTAAATAACACCATTTATTTCAACCTTGAGGATGATCTTGAATAAATAGAATTTAAAATCATTCAAAATATGAGTTATAGACTTAATCAACTAAAAATAATTAATTCCCCATGATTTTATGATTTTATTATAATTCAATGCATTTACAGGTACATACTGGGTCAGAAAAATTTAAATCAGGGTTAAAACTACCTTTACACTAAAAATTTCATTGAGTATGGGTATTATGGTATTACTCTTACACATCTCATAGCGATCACATATGGGTAATAAGTTTTACACTTACACATATCACGAACTCAGACATACCCTTATGCATCAATTGGAAATAATGAGTTACCTTTATATAGTGGATTGGATACCCTTATATAACTATTGGAAAAACATAATTTACTTTACAAAACTCTACCTTACCCTTATGATGTGACTAGGCTAACCATAAATAACCTTTGAAAAACCCAAATTACATTTATGTAGCTTCAGATTTACCCATACATATCCTTTTCAAAATTTTAATATACCTTTAAGAAACTCCCAAAAGCATTCTTATGTAAGGGTAAATTTTTTTTACCTATACATAGACCCTATATTTTACATAAGGGTAAAAATAAAAATAAATATAAATATTCAATTTTTACATAAAATACTTATAAATTATAACCAGAATGGGGTCTAAAGAATATTTAAAAACTGAGAATGTTACAATTCTCCCCCTCTAACACTTCTCATCTCCAAGAAGTGTTTATAGAAGTATTTCTCAAAAAACGTGGTTCATTTCACTTGAAAATCACATTTAATCTCCCAAGTATCCTATTTAATCCATTAATGTTTAAAAATGATTATGAAAATTTGTGTTATATTTCCTTTCAAAAATTTCTTTATTTGGATTATGATTTGTACCAGGTGATCCATAAATGATTTTCAGTCTCTGGATCAATTCCCTCATATTAAATAAAATATGTGGCATTGGTCATGTACCTCATATAATGAGTGACATAAAACACATCATTCATACCATGATATTTTAGAGGAAGATCCAAATGTTATTACACTATCTTGAAATTCTTGGTAATCTCAAATTGTCCAACAAAACTCCGTTCTATCTTCTCTTTCTTCTGCAACAGTCGATGTTCTAGTCGAGGACTCTCCCTTAAGAAAACTATTTTTCCCATGTAGAACTACAAGGATATCCTCCTTAAGTTGGTATATGATCATTGTCTATTTTGAACAGTAAAAAAATCATTCTGTATCAATTTCACTCTCTCATAGGTATACTATACTATTCTCATCTCCACAATAACTACCTCACCCACCTCATGCCAGCAAAGTGTTAAGTGACATGGTAATCCATAAAGACCCTCATAAGGTGTTATCTGAATCAAATCCTGAAAGATATTATTGTAATCGAAGTAAAACAAGGCTATTTGATCATCTTAATATCTATCTAAGTCTTGTACACACGCTCTTATCATTTCCTCTAAAATCTAAATCATACCTTATGAAATTTCATCTGTCTATATATTATATGATGTACTTAATTTTAGTTGAGTACTCAAATCCATCTATAATTAATTCCAAAAAATGATGTGAAATTTTCTAATCTATATAATATGATGCTCAAACGTTCTCCATGTATGCATAAAATCTCACATACATGTAGTTTCCCCCACTCAAGCACTAAAAGGGTCACTCAAATTAGTAATTAATGATAAACTTTCATTAGAAAATCTACAAACACCCAAACAATATCAAGAAACCTAGGGGTCCTAGGTAACCCCATACTAAATTCCATCATCACATCATCCCACTACCACATAGGTACCATAATTTACAAGAGAATCCCACCAGGATTCTAATGCTCAAACTATACCCTCTATAAAGTAAGGCATCATGAGACAAAACCGATGATGTATCTCTTTATACCTATCCACCAAAACTGATTTCAGATGACATGTTACATCATCATAGTCCCTAGATGCACCACCCATTTTAAATTAAGAGAATCTATCATCATTTCATCCCTTAATGAAGATGGAACAATAACACTCCTATGAACATAGATCATGTTTTCATCATCTAAGGACCGCCCATTAATAGAATCATTCTTTACCAAGCATTAATGTATCACTAAACACTCAGGGTATAACTCTTAGATCACTTTCACATGGTGCTACAAGGAAGACATGATAACTAAAATTTAAAATATCATCACATCATGACCCCCTGATTCATCCATTATCCACTCATCCATCAAACTCATCCAACTTCATTCTTCCTATAAAGGCTCTTATCTAAGCTTCTACATATCTGGAGTTTTCTTACTAAGAGAATCTACAATGATTTTACCTTTCCTTTGATAATTGCCCATATCAAATTTTAATGCCTATAGATAATTCACCAAATTTCACTACCTTAAATTTTTATCCTACTAAGATAATATATATTAGAGTCTCTTGTGGTCTGTGTAAATGAATAATATCTCACTGAATAGATAATTTCACCAAAAAATCATGATGTAGACCAAATATACCAACTCTAATTCATGTTTTAGATAGTTTTACCCATGGGGTTGGAACTGATGTGACCAATAATAGAATTCATGATCCCTCTAAATCATTATATCTCCCAGCCCAACACCAGAGTAATTAAAGTATACTGTTTATCCAAACACATGCTCTATAAGGTTCAAAACCAGAGCTATAATCATACTCCTATTTAGCTCTTGTAAGTATTATTTACAATTATATGTCTATTAACATTGAACCACTCTCTTGTTATTCCCCCTCATTAGATCCACTAAGTGGGATAATTCCTGAATGAACCATTGATAGTAACCCAAAATCCCAAGGAAAACTAATCTCAAACATGTTCCTAGGACATTACCAAGATATCACTTCCTATACCTTCTCTGGGTCCACTATAATTACTACCTTATAAATCACATGCCTAAGGAAATTCACCACCAAAATCTAGATGTGACACTTCGATAATTTCTTATAAAGATGATGCTCTCAATGTGTGCTCAAAATAATATCAAGGTGCCTTGCATGCATGTATGAAGTCATGGATTATATTAGGATATCATCCACAAATACAACAACGGAGGACTCATGATATGAATGGAAAATCATATTCATGAGATCAATGAACTTTAATAGAAAATTTATTAACCCAAAAGTCATGACATGATACTCATACCATCTATACCTACTCCGAAACATTGTAATGGGAATATCCACTTTTCTGACTTTCATCTAATGGAGATATGGATGAAGATCGATATTAGAGAATCACTGGGGTCCTTATAATTGGTCAAAAAAATCATCAATGCTTGGTAAAGGGAACATATTTCTTCACCTTCGCCTAATGTATCCTTATATAGTTCACATAGATCTCTAGGCCACCATCTACCTTATTAGAAAACAACATGGGAGAACCACAAGACAATGTGACTGGTCTGATAAATCACTTCATCCACAAATCCTATATTTTCACCTTCAACTCTCTTAACATAATTTGTGTTGTATGATAATTAGTAATCTATATCAATTGAACCTCAAGAACAAGATAAATCTCAAACTTCATTCCACTATCTGGAGGATGACCTGAGAAGTCATTTTGAAAAAAAATCCTTCTAATGATCCACCACTAGAGGAAAGAAAGAGGGGTCCACAACCAATTATTCTAAAAGAGACAATCCAATAACTATACCATGATAGCTCCTACTAGACTTGGTTCTAGTACCATCCTACCTACTCTATTATCTTACTTATCAGTAAATATGAACCTCTCTCATTTATAAATGTTCAAAGATACATTTCTTCAATAACAATTGATATAATATTAATAATTTTTAATCTATCTTTTTTAATACATCATTTAAACTAGTCATATCTAAAATCCTAAAGTCTCATAAATTTATGTATCTAGAAAAAACTATGGTAAATTCATGGAATCATTAGAGATATTCCACTTTCATTCTTAAATGAATATTAGGAGAGAGAAACTCAAACGATAACTTAACATGTATTTCTAGTCCAATGATGACTTATAAAGATATAAAATAATGATAAGATACTATATAAAAATAAGTAAATAGAATAGACATAACTAAGACCATACCTCTAACTATATAAGGTATCTCTCTACCAGAAAATAGAACCTCATCCATTGCATAATCTTTACCTTTATTTGGAGAATGTCCCTGCCTCTATAGTGCATGACTCATCTGAGCCAAAAATATTTATAGTGCTTGGGTTTTTTGTTGTGGGCCCTTACCTACCCCCTAACCTTTTCTCATAAAATCTACATGTGGAACCTTAAAAAATCACTAAAGATATCCCATCTTTCCACATCAATGAAATTTTTTAGGCTACCTTGTGCATGAGGTACTAGGATGTCCCTTCCCTAAACATTTATATAACTTGTTTGAGCCTCCTCCTATAGAGGTAGTATAATAGTATCTACATTACTGTGCATATTTACTATCTTGTTGTACCTCCTCATCCTTTCACTTCTTACTACCAGAAGAGACACTCGCTACCACACTAGGACGTCTAGTCATCAGTACACTATACGATGGAATAATACATATAAGACTTTCCTTCTCTAAGCACTTATCAAAGTTCAGGGCCTTATAAATCAATTAATCCTACATTGTTAGTTAAATTCTTCTGACCTATCATATGAGAGCTAGATTAAGGCCGATCTAAAATTTATAATCATTTTGTGACTCATTCCTAGCCAAGAGAGTATAAAATCATATAAACTCTATGAAATTTGTTGAATAAGTAAAAATTGACATCACTCCCTATTTAATCTCTATAAAATTTTATTCTCAGTCCAACTTCATTATGTTAGGGTAGAATTACTTAAAGAATAACTCCTTGAAGGCTTCCCAAGTAAGACTCTCTCATCTTTCTATAACATCCCATTATATATTTTATGTGCTTTGAACCATTGATTTGAGTATCCAATGATGGGATGTATTTTTGGATTGTTTCTAGATTGTTTAATACCTTTTAAAAGGTTTATAGTCATGTGCACAGTTGGTGCATGGTTTGAAATACCATGCAGTAAAACTATGCACCATTTCCAGTAGCCCAGGTAGAGGTCACATGATTTTTACATAGTTTTCACATGGTTATAAAAACCATACAACCTATATTGAATGGGGTTATATTTTTTCATCAGGGTTAAAGTAAGTGTGAAGCTTAACCATGCATCTCTTTTAGGGTCTCTATTTGGGGCACACGATTAGGCACATGGTTAGTACTAACCATGAAACTTGACTCAGGAAAACATGTGAATGGTAATTAAAGAATTGAAAATTTTAATTAAATTCCCTAAACACACTTAATTAACCCAAAAAAACCTCTCACTCAAACTTAAATCCAATCCTTCATATTTTACGAGCAACCTAGATCTTTTTTAGCTCTACAAACTTCATTTCTTGGAAAATCAAAGAACCAATGAAAGTGGTGATCCTCTTTCAGTGATTTATTTTATTATTGTTCTTTTATGTCTCTTCTTGTCTTGATTCTTTTTTCCTAGGGGCTATGATGTCCTTGAGATTAATTTGATATTGGTTTATTGATGTGGAATTTTGGAACTATGATCTATTCTTTATTCTCACAATATCTTTCTTTCTAGATTTGGTGATCACATTCAAAGGTGAAACAAATTAGATTCATTATAGTCAGATTAAAAATATTACATGTATGTGTTTATATTATTTTTTAATCGTATTTTAATTCATTTCTTGTTGATAATTCATAGATACATATTTCTTAATTATTGGTTTATGTTCTATGAAAATTTTTCTTCAAATTACTTATAAAATATTCCTTGACCCTATTCTCTTTGAATTGAACATGGTATGATTAAATGGATATGATTTTTATCTCTCACAAAATTTTATAAACTTTTTAAATGTCATGATTTTTTATTTATCTGTAAAGAATATTTAAATGATGTTTTGGTTGAATTGAGGACATTGAACCAGGTTTTGATTTATAAAATGATATTTCTTGATTTCAATTAAATGAGTTAAACTATTTGATGTTCTTTAAATAGAATAAAATACTTGAATTTTAGAAATGATCATGAACCCACTTTGAATGATTTTTTATTTTTTTGAAAATGTTTTCCTTGGATTATTTGAAATCAGTTATTTATTCACATGGAAAGACGGTTTAAACCCATGTTTTGAAATTTATTGAAAACTTATTCTTGTACTTCCCATCTATGGATGTTGAAAAAGGTATTATTTACTTTGAGGGAGTTTGAGGGTGATATTGAGATGTGATTTGAGGGCACGAGACCATGATTGATATTGATATGGATCCTTATATGATCCTCATAACTTGATTATATCACTCACCACTTTTAGATTGTCATGGGAACCTGGATAGTTATATGGAATGACCTATATATATGCTTTATTATTAGACTCACACCTTGTTTATTGGATCCATAGAGAACATGAAAGCTTCAAGCTATAGATGTGCATCCAGGAAAGTGGGTGTGTGTGGAATTGGTTTTCTTAAGACCCAAGAGACTAGATCTAAGAAAAGAAATTAGCCATGTTATAATTTCATTAGATATTTTGATGTACACTCACTATTTTACCTATGTTATACTCTTGACATCCATATACTTGACATTCAACAGATGAAAGTGTTTTTTGACACTTCTTGGAGCTATAGTTTCCTCTATTGATTGATTACTGAACTTAATTCATATATTTATGGTTATTATGCACCTTGAATCTATTTTATTGACTCTTATACATCTTTTGATAATAGTTTCTTATTCTCATCTTATCTTGATTATCAAACTTCATCTTTTGAAATGATTTTCTAGGATTTTCAAGAAAATGTTTAGTTTTTTAATGGTGAAATGGAATATTTTAAAGATTTATTTGATAAATGATTTTTTAATGTTTAAAACTTTTTTTAACTAAGCCTCATTCTATCATTATTTTAATCTTCTTTTAGAATATATGAATTACCTTATGAAGTAACTGTATAGAATCCTTGGTGAAATCATACTGGTTTCTTTAACTCACACCCTCCTTCTACTATTTGGTGTTTACATACTATATGATCTTATAAAAGGGGTTCATACCCTTTCATTCCACTATTATTTAAAGTTATTTTAACTAATGGATGGTTTATTGGGACAAGTTGGGTGGTCATGGACCACCAGGAGATGGTTTTTTGGAAGCTTTATCATATTTTTAGTTTTATATTGTCTAATTTTGTATGTTATGATTATATTGATGTGTGAATATAATGATGTTTCTATAGTGTAGTTTGATTTTTGTAATCTTTTGAGGGTGAAATAATTCCCAACAGTTATTTATTGATTCCCATGTCCTTTTCAGTGGTCCATGGTGATCGGGAACATTCTTCGAGTTAGTTGAGAATAATCTTAGATATCAGTTTAGAGGGTATTCTGGGTTAGTTCATCACATATGGTATCAAAGGAGGTGTTTCCTAGAAAGGAAGAAATTTTCTTTAAAATAACTTATATTATTTTTTCTAATTCATGGTGGAAATGATTTTAATAATGTGTCAGGACTCAAGAAGTTGTTCATGAGAGGGTGCTAGATCACCACCTCTTCATTAATAGACTTGAGTAACCATGGAAAGTGGGGACTTGAGTATTTGTTTTGAGTTATTTATTTCCTGATGATAAATAAAATTTAGATTCTTGATGAGATTATATTTTATTTTGGGAATATTTTATGGGTTTTGGGTTGGAATTTAAAGATGACCATAGTTTCACCACACCATAATGGTCTGGTAAACTCTGAGGTATTGATGTGACTGATATGAAAGTCAGTTTAGGACCTATTGTGAGATTGGTGTGTGGTTTACCATCCCGTTCTACCAAGACATGCATTGTTCTACTCTAACCCAAACTTGATACCTTGTCTGTTATATTCTATGTGACTTCACTTGAATGGGTTTAGTTAATAGAGTTAGGGATAATTTATGTTTTATGTTATGGTGTGGTTGTTTCACCTTTAATAAATTAATGATTATTTTAAATCCTTGTTGAAAAACAAATTTTTTTTCTTAAAACAAGTTTTGTTTAGTGATTTGAAAAGTGTTTTTAATTACCATAAAGTGAGTTTTTTGAAAAACTAATTTTTGGAAAACTAATTATCAAATACTCATAATTGATGTGATAAAATAATTTTTTAAGAATAAATTTTGGTTTTTAATGGATTTAAATGGATATTGTTTTTATAATTGGAAAATGGGATTAATGATTTTGAAACCTTAGAATAATTTAAAAGTGTTGGTAAATGGGTTTTGAAACATTGATAGATTTATATAAAGATTTATCCATTTGAAAAAAAATTAATGTTTTATAAATGGTGAAATATTTTGTATTCTAAAATCAATGATTCTTTAATAATGTGTTTTATGGATTATTTGAATGTTTTTGGGTTGTTTATTTTCTGTTTTTGTTATGATTGAGTTGATGATCCTATGTTTTATGATCTTCAAAAATGTCTCCCATATATTTTCTAAATAAAGATATAATGTTTGTCCAATGGTCTAGTCCTCGTCAAATTTATCCATGATTTCCATAGGTGGTGCCCAATGTTGTTGACCCTACCTAGAATCCATATCAAGTTGTGGATCTAGATACCTTCCACCCTTTGAACCCCATCCTTGATTTATTAAATTTTCATCCTCCTTCTTATAAAGGTGAACAAGGTTCACTTGAGGTAGTGATGTGTTTAGAAGAAGTTGATGGGATATTTGATTTTCTCCAGACCTCTGATGATCTAAAGGTCAATTCCATAAAATTATTATTTTAGGGACCTAGCCAGGAGTGGTGGGAATTCATGATTCCCCCATTCCTATAAGAATTAATGTCTGATAAATGCTTCAAGTAAATCTTAATTTAGTGCAAGTATCCTTTGGAAGTAATGAAGGGGGAAGTTACTATGTTCTTGGGTTTTGTCCAATATAAACTATTGGTTGTGATGTATGCCAAGAAATTGTCATGTTTGTTATGTTTCATACCAAGGATTATTGGTGATTAATTTGGTAAGTATTTTTGTTTTAATAAAGGACTTAACCCATACCTCTGAACCATCATGTTTGTGGTTATGTTGATCTCTTATTTGGAGATGCTCAATTAGTATTTCCCATCTGAAGCAGATATAGTGAAGAAACACTAAGGGAAGAATGCCACATTTTTTATAGATAATGTAAACACTTTTTGGAAAATAATAAGTATAATACGTGTTTCCAATTTGGATCATGTGCTAACTATAACAGGATGTGTTTAAAATCTCCAAAAGATTGTAAATAGTGTAGATATCTGGGTCTCCTTAAGAGGTTTTGTATGTTGGGTGACCAAAAATGGAAATTTCAGTATAGATAATCGGCTCATGAATATGGTGAAATAGATGATTCATAATAATGGGGATCGATCCATAGGAATTGGAGTGAATATTTTCACACAGTGGAGGAGCTTTCAGTTGTTGGTTGTCGGCTGCCAAGTGTAGTTGAAGTAGATACATCCTGTTATTTCTGATGCAAGAGGGGAAACTACTTGATTTTTTCCTTATTGTAGATTTTCTATTTTTGTAAACCTTATGTTTTGGGATCTTTTGAGTGATATATTTTGGACCGTGGTTTGGGTCATTTATGGATTTATGAAATAATAATGGTTTCGTCTTCTTGAGATCTTTGTGGTTGTGCATTGTTTATGTTCACACTTGAAGGGTTTCCCTTCTTTTTAAAATAAATTAGTTCATTGATGTTCATGGTGATTCTAGTGATGGATTGGAATCTTAGTCTGAGAAGACTTCAGTTTTTTAGCTTGATTTTTTTCCATTGGTTTCCTCTTTTTTGAATTGGAGGTTTGAGATTAATTGTGTTGTAATGGATGATCTCACTTTTGAGATAGTAGTTCCCTCTTATGCACTGACATTGATGTTTGATATCTTTCCAGTTGTACTTGGGTAGACCTAGTAATGTACTTAAGTAATTAGGATGATGTTTATTTTTGATAGACCGGGCACCCAGTGGTGTTGGCATTTTATTTGATGATCTCATTGAGGAGTGAGGCTCTGTTTTGGAAATACTATGTAACCTTAATGTACATACACATAGTAGAATTAATTATAAGTTATTTACCTTATTTATTAATGTATTATATTATATTTCTCTCTATTTTGAGTGGTTAAAGTGTCTTATTAGGGTTGAAGGTATGTTTGTTTCTTATGTTACACTATTTTGAAGAATCTTTAAATGGTGGGGAGACCTATTATATGTCTCTAGTCTTTCTCTAGTTCAGAGATATGTCATGATCTTGGTGTGTTAATATTGGATATTTGTGATAGTTTTTAACCTTTTTGTGAGTCTATATTTTGGCTCACAGACCTTCCACCTCACAAGATGAGAGAAGGATTTATTCTTTTTTCATCATGTTCTATCTTTCAAACTAAAAGCTTTCTAGGGATAGAAAGTCTTGTGGTGGGGAGGCTGTAACATATTGTTACTTTTTTGTGTGTTTTGACACATTGATTTTAGGATCCAATTATTGGATATACTAGAGGTTTGTTACAGGGGGATTTTTGGAGTTTTTGAATGTTTTCTGGGCATGTCCATGGTCAGTGCATGGTTTGACAAACCATGAAACCAAACAGTGAAATGTTTCTTGTAGCCCAGATAGGGGTCTCCCCTGGCTTGAACATGGTTTATGCATGGTTATACAAACCATGTTTCCATTATAGAAGGTGGTTGCATAGTTTTTTCATGGTTAAACAAAGTGTTTAGCTTAATCGTATAGCTCTTCTAAGGACACTGTTTGGGGTGCATGGTTAGTACTAACCATGCGACCTAACCCAAGAAAACATGTGAACAGTAATTAAAGCCCAAAATATCTTAATTTAATTCTTAAAACCCACCTAATTAAATATAAATAACTCCCATTAAAAAATAAATCCTAAAATTTGTATTTTGGGAGTAACTTAGATCCATTTTTGACTCTCCAAACCTCACTTCTTGGTGGATCGAAGCGCTAATCAACCCAGTGATCATATTTTGGTGAGTTATTTTCCTATTTATTTTCATTATATCTTATTATATTAATTACTTCTTCCTAGATTTTATGATGGGCTTTTGTTTCATTAGATATTGGTTTATTGATGTGGAATTTTGGATCTAGGATATATTCTCTCTTCTCTCGAGATCTCTTTTCCTATATCCAGTTATCATCATCAGAGGCAAAATATCTCGTATTCATTTTGGATGGATTAAAAATATTTTATATATGTGTTTATATGATTTTACTTAGTATCTTATGTAGGTTCTAGGTGAAATTGAATTGTTCAATGGGTGGTTCCCAACTTTTCTTTTTTCCATGTTTAATGATCAATCTGAGATATACACGATGATAATCATTATGTTCAATGGAATTGAATAAAAGAAGAAAGATAACCTAAATCATATTGGAACTATAGAGACAGGATCATCAAATATTATTTATAATTAATATATTTAAATTATAATTACCTTAATGGAATTAGTTCATCATTAATGGATTTGGAAATAGATATGTGGTGTGCCATTATTGAATTTTAGAAATCAAGTGAAAATTCAGTCTAGTGGTGATCCACACATGTTCCATTAATCTCCAGACATCACTAAAGGAATATCTGGGTGCTATCATAGTAAATCCTTATACTTACATCATATTCCTTTAATCTCTATGATAATTTCTTCCAAAGAGTTCTCCTTGATCTAGTGGAAGAAGATTGGTCTCCATTCATTGGAGTGATCTTGGAGAAGATAGATATCAAGGGCTTGAGAGAATTCTCTAATTCTGTTGTTTATAACCTAAAAAAATGAATTGTTCTATTGAGAAAATAACATAACTGGGTTTATATATCACTAGGGTTAAAATAAAATAATTGTACAAGTTTCCTTAATTATTTATTTAATATTAGTGAAAACCCCATGTAAAATAATAATATAACTATTATTATTTCTCGATATCTTCTTAACTTAAAATTTAAAATTAAATTTTATTTGATCAAATAATATTCAATATTTATTATTTTATCACTAAACCTAAAATCCTCATCTTTTATTCCTCTATAGTATTTTTTGATCCGTGAATAATTTCTATTTATTTATTAAATAAATATCACTGTATTATTTTACAATAAATAAAAATATATTATATTCAATAAATTGAAAATAAATATTTATTACGTATTCCACTCACATTATATTCTCTCAAATAACTGGTGATGAAATAAATGTGATCAATAAAACATGAATAATTATTAAACAACATTATGGAATAATATTTATTCAACTTATTAAATAATGAAAAATAATATATTATTTAACTGAGATTCTAGACACACTTAGTGTGTGACCCTATAAGACTCTTTCTCAATGGAATTAGGCGAAGCAGTCTAAAGTCCAAGGTTAGCATCTAGAAACATAGAAAGTAAACCATATAGAAATAATTTAATGTTTCAATGAAATAAAACATCATACGGATTCTTATAATGTAATGTAATTTCTTTATAATAATATCTCAAATCGAGAAGGTTGCATGCTGGTGCCATAAACCTATATGATAGATGTCTTTTACATTGAATTTTTACAAATAGAACATGACTATAGAACACCATGGACATATATTTGTTTAGGATATATCATTTACATCAAAGTTACAAAATATTAAATTTCTCTAAAGAACAGAAGGGATAAATCCTTTCTCACGTTATTCATTAATGAAATATTATTTGTGACGCACCCAACGTATCCTACCTCTCTGCGAAAATTTTTCACGATGGTTTTTGTAAATAAATAAAAGTACATGACTCATAATACTCATTCATAATAATATTAATGTCTAGGGACCAATACACATACCCATATATGGGAACATCCGATGACACATATAAATGTGTGTTTCCTACTAGGGGGTCATGTTCTCATAATATCCTACTAGATATTACCAAGGGTGTACACTATGAGAAGGTGTCTCAATATCCTTTGAGTATATACCCCTGTTATCATATATCATTTGTGTCCCTCAAATTATATCATTTGGACATAGAACATATATTTAATAATGGTATCATAGCACTTTCAAGTTCACATCATAGTGGGGAACTGCTATAACATTATTGTATGACAGCTAATCTAGGGACATTATCACATACTATATTACATATAAGAACAATCATGATGTGATAATAAGTTTATTAGTATTAAAAAATATGAATAAAAGTTATCATAAAGTACAAATAAGCTAGTTCTAGGGAACCAACTCCAACAGACTCCCAGTTGCACTAGATCTAACTGATAACAACCATCTATCTACTAGCTCTCACATGACCCTCATTCTTCTAATGAGATAGGTCTTTAGTCAAAGGGTCTACCATGTTCTCTTATAGGGTTACTCTTCTCATATAAAATTCACCCCTTCGTAAAAAATCCCTCAACAGATGATACTTCTGGAGTGTGTTCTTTTTTCATTAGTGTGAACTTGGCTCTTTCTCAAGAGACACCACTAGAGTATTATCACAATAAAATGTGATAGGATATTCACTAATATGTAACAAATCAATATCCTAGAAAATTTTTTGAATAAAAAAGGCTTCCTTGGCTTCATCGGAAGCTTCTATATACTCAAACTCCCTATTTGAATTAGCGACAATTGTTTGCTTTGAACTCTTCCAACTCATAGATCCTCCATTGAGACACATCACATAACCTGTCTGTGACTTTAGATCATTCTGATCTATCTAAATACTATCATTATTATAAACCCTGATGAACAGTTCCTTATCTCCTCCACGCACTAGGAACATATCCTTAGTTCTTCTCACATACTTAATGATAGCCTTAGCAGCAGTCCAATGCTACTCTCCTAGATCTACTTGATATCTTCCTACCATGATGAATGCATTGGAAACATAAATTATAGTAAATTTCAGGGAATACATGATTAATCATATCAATGAAGGTTGTGGGATCTTACTCATTATTTATTTCTAATGTTGTGTTTTTGGACACATTTTCTTAGGAAGATGTAAACCATGTGATACTGAAACCAATCCCCTATTGGATTGTTCTATACTAAATATATTTAGAATCTGGCCAACATCTGTACTTTGACTTAGTCGAAGAAATCTCTTGTATCTATCAAGAAATATCTTGATCCCTATAATATATGCTTCTTCATGTAAGTCCTTCATAGAGAAACACTTGTTTAACCAGTCCTTAACGGAGTGAAAAACTGGTATTTCATTTCCAATAAGTAATATGCCATCAACATATAATACTTGGATAATGACCACATTTCCACTAAAACTCATGAAAAAACATGGCTCACATTCATTCTAAATGAAGAAAAATTATTTTATGGATTAAAAAATCAAATGTTCCATTACCTAGATACCTACTTCAATCCATAAATGGATCTCTACAACTTGTAAATCCTTTTAACATCACTTGGAGTCAAAAAACCTTCTCGTTTTGTTATATGGATATGTTCCTAAAGGTTCCCATTAATGAATTTAGTTTTAACATCCATCATCCTAATATTATATTCATGGAAATATTTTATACCATGTAGAATTTTAATGTATTTAAAAATGAAAATTGGTGAAAATATTTCATCATAATGAATTATTTGATGTTGTTTAAACCCCATATTCACTACCCTTTCCTTAAAGGTATTTAATTTACCTTCCATTTCCATTTTCCTCTTGAATACCCATTTTCATTAGATGATATTTACATCAAATAGACAATCAATCATGACCCAAACTTCATTTTTATATTTGGAATTCATTTTATCATTCATGGGTTTTTTCCATCTTGTATCTTCTAATCTCTCTATTGTCTTCTTGTAGGATAGAGGTTAATCATTTTCAACAAAATAATGAGTCACTATATTCAATGACTAGAAAACCATATCTCTCTAGTTCTCTTACCTATCTTACGCTTCTACATAGTACTTGTGTTTCAGGAACTATTTATTCTATGGGGACCTGTGGAATATATTAATGTACCAACTCTTGTGTATCTTGAGCATCAAATTCCTTGAAGTCAATCTTACTCCCACTATTTTTTGAGGGTTTTTTCCTCTCAAAAAATATGCCTTGTCTTTCAATAGTCACTTTCTTATCTAAAGGGTTGGAAAGGTAGTATCCCTTAGTTTCCCTGGGATACCCTATAAAGATAAACATTGTGCCCTGGGGTGCTAGTATGTTTCCTAAGAAAGAATTAATGAATGCCTCGCAACCCCATAAACATGTATGAGACAAAAATGGTTTCTTACCACTCCATAAATCTAAGGTAATTCTATTTTCCTCTTTAGTTGGTACTTGTTTTAATGTGTATTCTATAGTTTGTAATGCATACCACCAAAATGATAATGGAAGTTTTTCATTACTCATCATCGACATAACCATTTCTAACTAGGTATGGTTCTTCCTTTCACTAACACCATTACAATATAGTGTATAAGGTGGAGTGAGTTGAGATAGAATAATAAAATCCTATAAAAATTCAATGAACTCTTCGTTAAGATATTCACCACCTCGATCCAATCAAAGCTTTTTTATCTTCTTACCAAGCTGATTCTCTACTTCATTATTGAATTTTTAAATTTCTAAAAGGACTCAAACATATACCTCATCAAGTAGATATATCCATATCTACTCAAGTCATTAGAAAAAGGTATGAAGTAAGAATATCCACTACTAAATTTTACTAGAAATGGTCCACACACATCAGTGTGTACCAATCCTAGAAGCTATGTGGCCCTTTCACCATGTCCACCAAATGATGGCTTGGTTATTTTTCTTTATAAACAATCATGACAAATTTCAAGTGGATTTATCTCATAAGGGTCTAAATAAACATCTTGATAGATTTTTTTCAAACACTTCTCATGTACATGACGAAGATAGTGATGCAATAGCTAGGTGTTATATGAGTCTTGTAAACTTGTTTCTTTATCAATTTCCAACACTTGGTTTTTATAATTTAATATATAAAGACCGTTATTTAAATGTTCTATTCCATAACATATGTTTTCCTTATAAAAGAAACAACTTGTATTTCTAAATTTAAAAATAAACCCTTCTATATCAAAGAATTATACAAAAATTATGTTCTTAGTAACCATAGGTACTTAATAACAATCTTTTAAAACCAAAATAATTACAATTGGAAATGAAATTTTATCGTCACCAATCACTAGTGCCACCATCCTTCCTCCATTGGAATCTCACAAATCCACCTCTCCTATAGAAATATTTCAAAATCTACTTGGTTCCTGCATTTGGATACATATGTGAGAACCACATGCTATATCTAATACCCAATGTGGAGATATTGAAAGAGTTCACTCGATGAAGAACACACCTTTGGCTTCCCCATACTTCTGGTTGTAGTTCCTCTTCAGTGGAATGAATTTTTCATACACAAAACATACTACCTCATTTACCTTGTCCTGCCTATGAATCATTATCTTCTTGGAATGATGGTGCTTGGGATATTTAGACTAATTATAGGTCTTGGACCCCTAGGACTTGTTCTTATTTTTCTTGTTCACCATAAGGACTGTAGTTTTATCATTCCCCATGTCCTTATACACTTGGAGAATCAAAGTAAGAAGTTCTAAAAGACTCTTCTCATTATTAATCATATTTTAATTAATAATAAAACTAGAGAAGGTATTTTTCAGTGATGAATTTATTAGATATGTACAAAAATAATCCAAGAATTTAATCCCTAAGATGTCTAAGTATTCAGTGTATCCAATAATCTTGACTATATGAGGCCCGAATGGCACGGACTCTTCAAACATAGTTGTAAAACAATTATTGGAGATCTCATACCTCTCTTCTCTCACATTCACTTGGAAAAGATCCTAAAGGTGTGACATCATGAAATATGCATCCATGTACTCATGTTTCTTTAAAATCTCATTATACATGGATGATAGCATGAAACACTAAACATCTATAGAATCATTCATATGTTTCTTATAGAGAGATATCTCTTCATCACTTGCCTCATTACCAGTCACAACTGGAAAAGGTTCTTCCAACACATACAATTTCATTTCATGGAAATGTATAATGTGTAATCCCCTTTTCCACAATTGGAAATTTTTGTCAATGAGAAGGTTATCCTTATCAAGTATGGATCACAGTGATATGTTTGAAGTTGTTTTCATGTGGTTTTTAAAAAATAACATGAGCATGATTTTATTACAGTATCATATAAAATTTATAAAAATAAATAAATATTAAATTTATTAGTCTCCGGCTATTTTATAAAAACCCAATATCACACACCATTTGTTACAGAATATCCAGTTGCTTGGATATTCTTATGGAAAGGATCCATATTCCCCTTCTAATTAACCCAACTTTTTTTGTTCAAGAAACTTTATTGGTTTTAGGTAGGCATTAAAAATTCCAACTTCATTAACTCATAGTTACTTGATCCACTCAGTGGAATCCCCTATCTTGAAAGCATTAAATTGGATTTCATTAGCCTTTTCCTCGGAGTTACACCATGTATTTTTTTGGTAGTCAACCATTTATGAAAACTAAGTTAAGTAAACCCAAAACTTCAAGTTAGAATTCTCTGATAATTGAATTGCCTCCACTATCTTGGGAGCTCCATCCATTACATATGTTTTTACTCTCGTGCAGGTGAGGGGAAAAGGGTTTACGTGAAGTAAACCATGGGCATACAGGCCTTACATATTAAGAGAAGAGATGACACATAAGACAATGATTTAATTTAATAAAAAATTAAACGTAAACCAATCTCATATAATGGTTCGGTCTTTGCTCATGATCATCCACATGCATTCAATGAATTACACAATTAATTAAACTAGTATTCAATTATTAATTATTCTTATTTAGGATAAATCATTCTAAAATAAATTAATTATCATCTTTAATTAATAAATTATTTTATCTTAATTTTCATCTAAATTTCCTTAAGATTCTCATCCATTATAATTATAAATAAATTAATTTAAAATTGATTGCATACATAAAAGTAACTTTGAGGAAATACGATGAATAATTGTCTGAATCAACCCAACATGTACTATAATCATATACTTTTTATTCTTTTTTATATATAGAATACATGACTTATCATGTACTTTTATGACATGTAGTATCAGCTTAATGATTACATGAATTACATTATTTTTCTATAATGTGTCTTGCTTTAATGCATAGATTAACAACTGTAATACGACTCGTATAAGATATATATATCCAATCATTATGCAGATGTTAATTAAACAAATATATATATATATATATATTAAAACTCATCACATGGAGTGTCCTATCAAATTAATGACCACATTCAAGAACATGCCTCAAGGTTTACATAATATAATAGATATATTTTAAATATACATAATTTCGTATAAGAACACGGCTTGTGCAGCCGAGCTATAAGGCATGTACATCCCTCATCGTCTATATGAGTTACATACCTAGGGACACAACATGTAAATAATACCTTGAAAAATGGTGTACACAGCGTGTCTAATGGGTTACACACCGTGTGATCTCTAAATTACATGGTCACCAGTCAGGTAGGTCATGTATGGTAATACATTGTCTGTATGCAACTCAAAGGGACTACGCGTATGTGGACTACACGGTATATACTCTAGTTTACTCTATGCCCCCCCGTCCTAGTAAAAATGTCGTGTAAGGTAGTTAATGCACCACATGTAATCAATGCACATAGTTTGAATTAACTGTGGAATTAATTCCAAATTCATTGACCACAAGTACAAGACATGTAATTTTGATTACATAGCATGTACTCATGTGTTATCTACCCCAAATCCTTGGCACCTTTGAATGAGATCTTTAATTTTATTTCATTAATTAAATTAATTTTATCTATTAGATATACAAGAAATGAAGGATTATGAACTAGATCTCATAATAAATTAAAAGTATGATTAAACTTTAATTGAAAAACTAAATTAATATTTGTAAATAACCAACGATTTCTAAATAATTATAAATAATTATATGACACCTATGATACCAATTATTGGTTAGGTGAATATTGGAATCATGTTATGGTGGTGCCAAACTTTTCTTTTTAACTATGTTAAATGATAAATCCATGATCTACATGATGATAAATTCCATGTTCAATGAAATTCAGTCCTAGAAGACAGACAACATGAATCACACCGAAACCAAAGAAAGTGGATAATCACATATTATTTATAATTAATTTGATTAAATAATAATTATATTGATGGAATTATTTCTTTATTGATAGATCTAGAAATAGATATGTGATGCACCATTATTGCATTGTAGGAATCAAGTGAAGATTCCCTCTATCCACACCTATTCTATGAATCTCTAGACATCGCTGAAGGAATCTTTAGGTGATACCATGTTAGATCCTTATGCTTGCATTGGATACCTTTGATAGCTATGAGAATTGATTCCAAAGGATTATCCTTGATCTGGTGGAGAAATATTTCTCTCCATTCTTGGGAGAGATCTTAGAGAAGAGATGTCTCAAGGGCTTAAGAGAATTATCTAATTCTGTATTGAAAAACCCAAACAAATGAATTATTCTGTTGAAAAAAAACATAACTCGGTCAATATATATCTATGGTTAAAATAAAATAATTGCACAAGTTCTCTTAAATATTTATTAAATCCTAGAAAAATCCCATGTTAAATAATAATATTAATATTATTTTTTCTCAACATGCTCTTAACTTGTGAATTAAAATAAAATATTATTTAATCAAATAATATTCAATATTTATTATTTTCTCCATGGATCAAAAATCCTAATCCATAATTACTCCATAATATTTATTGAAACATTAATAATTCCTATTTATTTATTAAATAAATATCCTTATATTATTCGCTAATAAATATATAAATATTATATTCACTAAAAAGAAAAGAAATATTTATTAAATATTTTTCTCACATTATATTCTCTCTAATAACTAGTGGAAGAATAAATGTAATTAAGAAAATATGAATAATTATTAAACGGCATGAAGGAATAATATTTATTAATCTTTTTAAAAAATAAAAAATAATATATTATTTAACTGGGATTCTGGATACACTTAGTGTGTGGCCCTCCTGGCCTCTTTCTCAGTGGAATTAGGAAAAGAAACATTAAGTAAAAGGATATCATCCAACAACATTCCAAGGCACACATAGAGAAAGAATTTAATGTCACCTTGATATAATACCTCATACAGATGATTACTCTATAATTTAATCACATTATCATAATATCTCAAACCAAGCAGGTTTCATGATGGTGTCATCAACCTATGTTCTCATTGTCTCTTTCTTTGAACTTCCATAAATAGAACATGCCTATGGAAAACCATGGTGATGGATTTATTTAGGGTATATCCTTTCCATCAGAGGTATTGAGATATTAACATTAATTAAAGAACATAAGGGATAAATCCTTTCACACATTATTCATTAATGCAATATTATTTGTGACCCACCCAATATATCCTACCTCATCGTGAACATATATCATCAATGTTTTCATCAATAAATAAAATTAAGTGAATCATAATACACATTAATAATAATCTAAAATTCTAAGGACTAATACACATGTCCATAGATAGGAACATCTCGTGACACATATAAATGTGAATTTTCTACTGGTGGGTCTTGTTCTTATACTATCCTACTGGATATTACCAAGGTTGTACACCTTGGTAAGGTGCCTAGAAGTATTATGAGTCTCCACCCCTAATATATTTTATAATTTGTGTCCATTAAATAATATCATCTGACTATAGAACAATTATTTAAGAATAGTATCGTAGAACTTCTAGGTTCTCATAATAGCAGAGAACTGCAGTCACCTTTTAGTGATATAGATACTCTAGGTAACTTATCACATAAAATGTTATGAATAATAAAAATAATGATGTGATAAGAAGTTTATTAATATTCAGAACTATGAAGAAAAGTTAACATAAAGTACATAGAAGTTGGTTCTAGGTCACAAACTCCAACATGTTAATTTATTTTTTCTATAGAATTCGTAGATACATGTTTCTTAATTTTTAATGTATTTTCTATGAAAATTGTTCTTAAAATTCCTTGTGAAATATTATTAGACCTATTATATTTGAATTGAACATGGTAAGGATTAATGGATATGATATCGATCTCCCACAACATTTTATGAATTTTTTAAATTCCATGTTTGTTTTGATTTATTTTCAAAAAAAATTAAAGGATGTTTTGGTGGAATTGAGGGTTGTGGCCTGGGTTTGGATTTATAAAATTAAATTCTATAACCCCATTTGAATTATTTTCCTCTTTTCTTTGAAATCAATGTTCTTGGATTATTTGAAATGGGTGATTTATTTACATAGAAAGAGTGTGTAAACCTATGTTTTGAAATGTATTCAAACCATTTAAAATTCCAATACTTTATTTGAATGATTTAGGGTTTCTTTGAATTAAATATTATTTTAAATGCCCATTAGGAATTATTATGTAGATTTGCGAAAGGAAGAGGGTATGATTACCCCTTTTAAATGTTGTATTGTATAAAAGGATTTGAATTAAATAGATGGTGCTTGATGGACTAGTTGGAACTTTACGATGATCATGTCTTATAATAATCCCTTATTATAACTTGTTTTGATTATTTTATATCCTATTGATGGGTGTTGAAAATGGAATTATTTACTTTGAGGGATTTTGGGGGTGAGAGTGAGATATGATTTGGGGGCATGAAGTCATGATTAATGTTGATATGGATCCCTGTGTGATCCTCATAACTTGATTATATCACTCACCACTTTTGGCTAGTCGTGGGACATTGTATAGTTATATGGTCTGACCTAGATATATGACACATCATCGAACTCACACCCCATCTAGTTGATCTGTAGAGAAAATGAAAGGGTCAATCTATGGACATGAGGCCTAGAAAGTGGGGGTGTAAGGAACTGGTTATCTTAAGTCCCATGAGATTATATATAAGCTTGAAAATTAGTTATGTTTTAATTTTATTAGTGATTATTTAGTGTAATCACTATAGTAACAAGGATCTACACATTACATCCACATACTTGATATTCGGTACATAACAGCATTCTTTGTCACTTATTGGCATCAGAATTGCCTTTATTAATTGATTACTACTCTTGATTGATCTATTTATGTTTAATATGAACCTTGAATATACTTTATTTAATCTTATACATATTTTGATAATAGTTACATATTCTTATTTTTTCTTTTTTATTTGACTTTAGCTTGTGGAATGGTTTTCAAAGCTTTTCAAGAAAATGTTTAGATTTTAAATGGTGAAATCGCATGTTTTACATGTTTTGTTTGATAAATGTTTTTTAAATGTTTAGAACTCTTTTTATAAACTAATACTTCTACATTATTTATTGTACTCATATTTTATAATATTTTACTTACCATATGATGTAACTACAAAGAATATTTAGTGAAATCCTATTGGGCACTTTATATCACAACTTGTTTGTATCATTTTGTGTTTGCAGCCTTTATGATCTTGTAGAAGGTGTTCATGATCTCATATTCCTTTGTGTTTTTGAGTTAGGTTGACCAAGGGTGGGTGAATTGGGATATGGTTGGTGATCATGGACCTCCCAAAGACAATTTTTTGGTAGATTTGTTTTATTTTCAAATTTTTATCATATCTTTCTATATATTATTATTATATTGATGTATATATCTAATGATGTTTCTTAAATGTACATTGGTAATTATAATATTTTGAGGTATATTTCATTGTAAATGATTATTTATTGATGCCCATGTGCTTTTTTTCATCTTATAGAGATTGGCAATGCTCTTTCGGTTAGTGGAAAATCTTCTCATATATCAGTTTAGATTGTATTTTAGGTTCGTTAGTCACACTTCTTACCTACCCCATGAACTCCACCACCTCCTAGTGAGTCCTTGAGGAATAAAATATAAAAGATTCATCTTCTTATCTCAAGGATTATCCACTAGGTTGAATATTTCAAAGATGATATCAGTCCAGTCTTCAACATTTTTAGGACCACCAATGCCTTGGAATGTTGGAGGATGCAAGAGCTAAAAGTCTCAAGCATAGTTATTGATTTTACTTTGATCCCCTACACCTCATAAGTTGTAGTCTATAAGACTCAAAGTTGGGGTGGGTTAACTTCCTAAACCGCATAATGAGGTGAAGGATAATGCTCGAGTGAATCCTCTAATATATCATATAGTGGAATGGGAATGTCATCCCATGAAATAGAAATCCAGCATATCTAAGGCAGTAATTTTTGGAAATTTCATATGATCATTTAGATCTCCTATATAAACTTTCTTAACTAGTTATAAGGCACATAAAGGTGGTTCCTATTAGAAGAATTATCCTAGGAGATACTCATATATAAGGGGTGACCCTCCTAGTTTTACCCAAGGATGAAGCCTAGTCTTGTGTACCTTCATGTTATTCACAATCCTATATATATATAATATTACATCATTCTCATGTTTAACTAAAAAATTCCAAATAGATATATAAAAATAGAAGATAACATAGGTATATCACTCAATAGAGAATATAGGGCTATCCAAAATAGATAGGACAAATAAAGGTATTTAATTAAAGAATTTATATGTAGAACACAATAAGTATATATATTGAATACAATCCTATGTTCCTAATCCTAATGGATGAACACATCCAAATCCCATAAAATTGTAGCAATAATCCCATTATTAATAATTTGTAAGTTCATTACACTTTTTCTAGCCAAGAACATGGTAACTCTTATACCCAAGTTTCACACAGCCTATCTCCTTTATATCATAACCCCAAAATAAAATTAATAAAGCAACCTCGGGCTTTTGATACCATTTTGTAACACATTGACCAAAAACACCATGTATGAGCTATAGATCCACAGAACCTCATGTGTGCCTCTATGTATGCAGGATAATGATGACTAGCGGTGAGGGTCTAAAGTAACATGGGGAGAATATAACCAAAGTATTCATATCTATCACTAGATTTCAATATCATAAATATAAACCAAGTAAAAACACAATAGAAGAAAAAAAAATTTATAAAATATGTCATGCCAATTAATAAGAGATAAAAAACATAGACCCCTAATATGGATGGTCAGTTGTGTAATAGTATAACTATGTAGGAATAAATAAAAGATGTTATAGTAGTCATCCAGAGTTTATCCCAGTACTGTATTTATCTCCCAACTCAAAACACCTTAGTGACATGTCATAGGGCCCTTTCCCTTCTATGGATCCCTTATCATGAAGTCTATAGACGCATTTAGATTCCCAAGTAGGGTGTGAGTGGAATCCCATTAGTACCTGCCAATTCATCCTTAACATATTATCACATGTATATATAAGTGTATGACATAACAGAAAAGTTAATGAGTACCCATTAATACAACCAATCATGTAATAAGTGATTATATGCTAACCAAGACACCAAAAACACCAACCATAACTGCTTTTATGACGTACCAGATAAAAAAATATAACAAACTGCATGAATTAGATCACATTGAGTGATTCCATCCAAATTTAAGTACAATCAAATTCCACCTTTAAAGAACAACACCATTCTCACCTATAAAGGAAATACCTCCCCATGACTCATGGTTACCTTCTTTCCTACAATGTTATGTATGCTTAATATGATCTTATAATGGACTCTATCACATACACAAGTATGTTTCCCATAATTATATTAAAAAATCATATATGAACACTCTTCCAAATAAAATATGGCGTTCCACTATTCATACTAAGCTGTGGTATAGGCCTTTTTATGCAAATCCATCATCAATTAGTCATGTTGTCAATGTACCCACTCAAAGGGTTCGACTAAGTCTATCAAGTACACATTTCAACATAATCATTAAAATATAGATTCCACTAGCAATTTACAAAGACACATATAATAAATATCATAGTAAGGAACAATATATCACAATAATAATTCCATAATCTATGAAATATTACACAAGTAATAAATTACTTATAAAGAAACACATAATCCATAAATAATCTAAGGTCTCAATACTAGCCAAGTACATTATCCAAGCGTGCCATATAATTCCATATAAATGAGAAAGATGGTAAGGATTTACAATTTAAATCTTTCCAACATTAAAACCATAGGTTTCTCTAGAAATCGTCACCTAGATCATGTTTATGCATTAAATTGGTTTAAAATAATTGCTAATGATTCTTATAACTGATTTGAATTATATTATTTCCAATAATAGAACTCCTATTCTAATAATAATTTCTCTCTCTTGGATAAATTCAAACTTTTAATTTTTATTTATAGCATGTGCTAAAAATTTATTTCTCTTAGAATAATTATAAATTCAATATTCAAGGATATTTCATTTCTTGATAATATTTTTTAGATAAGAACATGATAATTATTGATCACTCTTCGATAATTATTGGTTATTATATTTTAAGGTTGAATCCAACCAACAGTCTAGAAAACTTAGGAATGATAATTTCACAATTTTTTATATGAGAAAAGAGAATATGAATTACAAATTATTTCCTTGGATATATAAATTGAAACATATTTCATAAAATTATAGAAGAGAGAGGGAGAGATTTCTTCCATGTATGGAAACCAGAATAAGAACTCGAAATGATCTAATAATAATTTCACAATTCTTGGAAAAAGTAGTTTTGGGATACCCCAACTTAATATGATATCAAAAATAAAAGTAGGAATGGGTTCAGGTATTTTTAGGAAAACATAAGGCATTTTGGATTATAGTATTGACAAAACCAAATTAAAAAAACCATTTAATTTTTCCTTAAAGTTAATCTTGAATGGATAGAATTTAAAATATTTGGAAAAAAAAGTTACATACTTAAACAATTAAAAAGAATTAATATTTTTATATTTTCTACTTTAAAAAAATGAACATGTTTACAAGTTTATACAAGGAGATAAAAATAAAAACAAATTAGAAGCTACCTTTATTCCAAAAATGGAATTTTGTAATGGAAACATGGTTTTACCCATATGTAACTTATAGTTTTACTGTAAGTGTAAGTACTTTCCCATATATAGATCATGAACTCATATTTACCATTATTAAGTAAGGGTTTACCCTTATGCATCCTTTTTAAATAAGGAGTAACCTTTATGTAATGCCTAGACTGCCATTATGTAACCTTTGTAAAAATAGAGTTACCATTATACAACCCATCCTTACCATTACGAAGTGGATGGGTTACCCTTATAAAACCTTTGAAAATCCTAAATTTTCTTAATTTAGTGCAAGAGTTTCCCATATATATCCTTTGAAAAATATTAGTTACCTTTACTAAAATCCCAAAAACCATTCTAAATAAGGGTAAAATATATTCACATTTATGTAGACTCTATGATTCAAGAAAGGGTATAAATAAAATTGAAAAATATTAGATTTTCAAATAAATGAATTATAAATTATAACCAAAATGGAATCTAAAGAACATTTAAAAACTGATAATGTTACATTGATCCCCACATGATGAAAACTAGTGTTGAGTCATCAAGAAAACTCTTTGGGATTTGTTTTACCTAAAAACAACATTTTCGAACTGAGAACCCGTTATGACCTCTCCATTCATTAGAAGGTCATTCAAAAAAATATTCAAAAAATAATGAAAATTTCATCACATTTAATAAATAAAACCAAAAAACAACTAAACATGATGACATGACACAACTAACTAACCATACCAATACAACCCAAAATACAAAAATATGAGTAAAAAATGGGAAGTCAAGCAGGAAATTCATGATCAGTATAAACATAATGCAACTAAACCAAATATAAACAATATGATTTGATATCCATCTCTATGTGACATGAGAGAATCTTCACTCCATGTCACCTCCATTAACTAATTTAATATAACCTTAGAACTCATCGCTTTTAGTTGGAACCTTGCATTTTCCTATATCAGAAAAAAAAATTCTATATACACCCATTTGGTGTTATTATTGTGTGATCATAATAATCCTATTTGGATCGCATCATGTTTTCCATATACAACCATTATTAGAGAACTAAGGTATACTAGTTTTCAAATAGATATAATAAATTATGTTTTATAAATTTTAAGAAAATAAGACAAAAATTACATATCCTTTAATAAATAAGGTTGATAAAGGAATCATAAAAACTAGTCGTGAGAACATACAGCATGTGAGTATACCCATGGTTCAATATTTCAAGGATCGCCTACTGGATAACTTCAATAGTAAGGTCTATAGTGTCAACTAGTGGGATAGATAAAAATTAATTCAATGGCCATTATGAATATATGTGGAAATGTTTCACTATTCAGGGTGACACACATAACTAGTGAGAACGTACCATCACACATTATAGAATTTCCTACCCAATCACAAAGGATTTGCCATGATTTTTTACCATTTAATAAACATTTTAAAAAGTTAATTTCACTAAACAATTTATAAATATATCCAAATTGTCATATAAAACATTCATCAAATCTATTTATATCACATTCATCAAATTGATTAATATAAGAATTACATTTTATATAAATCACCCTACAAACTCGAATAATATAGCTTCTACATCATTTTAGAAATTTAATTTTTAAAATCCAGGAATTAATCGTCCAAATAACAATGGTGGAGTACAGAACCACCTACCTTAATCAATTATGAACACTTTATGTTTGGGATAATTGACTAAATAATGGAGAAATAAAATTAAAAATGTAAGAAGAACCCTTAACCATCAAAACTCAATCCCTTAAATTTATCCAAGACAAAATATACTCATCCATGGACTGTGGAAGAATAAAAATAGTTAATAATGGGAGATGGGAACCAGGAGGAGGAGGTTGAATCACTAAATAAGTGATTTAATTGAATAATATTTAAAGAAGTCCCCCAAAAATAATCCTTTTGATAGTGGGTAGATTAAGCATGAGGAGGTAGCCAAGTTTGAGTGGGAGATAAAATTAGGGTTAGAGGGTTTATTTCAAGTAGTGCTATTTTAAATATTTTATATATTTAAATGTTTATAATGGTTACAGTGCTTTTCTACACAATCCTTCAACCCATGCACCAATTTTTTCTATGGAACTGAACACACCTATGTAATTCATATAGTTAGGTCACATGGTTAGGAAAATTATGTTCCAACCCTACAAACCATCACTGATATAAAACATTAGGTTTTGAGTGGTTGTTTCATGGTTAGTCTAATGGTGTGCCAACCGTGAAATAGTCATTATCCCCCATTTTTCTAAATTTCAAAAGGAAATACCTTGAAATTAAAGGTTAATATAAAATAAAAAAAATAAAACATTTTTTTACCTAAAATAGAATTTTGGGTGTAAAAATTATACTAACCATATCGCTTCATACCCCAAAAAAGTTAACCAAAAACTTGATTTGAGAATAAATGATTAAATTACTCTCACATAAGTTCTTCCCACTCCCAGGTACCATGAAATCCATTTTCATTCCACCAAAATACCTAGAAAAATAGAGTGGAGTTCTCACATGGCACTTTATCATAGGGGTCAATAATCTGAATTGGATGTTCATTTATCAAGATATCATGTTCTAATGTAAGATATTCCTAATTCCACACATGGTAGGGATATGGATGACACCTTTTTAGTAAAAAAACACAAAACATGTTATGAATATCTGTTGGATAGGTTGAAAATTCCATATGGTAAGAAATTTTCCCAATCAAATCCCAAATCTTGATGGGTCCCATGACCCTTTGTAATGGTTCCCTTATTTCACCAATCATTAGAGAACTAAATTGAGTGATACCCTCAAAAATAAAATTCCACCCATAGAAATTTCTAAAGAATGGAAATGGTTATTTGTTTGTGAATTATAGATACTTAAATGTATCTCCAAGTTCTTCTAAACAATATTAACCTTCATGGTAGTCTTCTAGTCAAAGTTTGACTATACTATAGTGGCTTCACCCACATCAGTCTATAATAATGGATAATAGCATGGATGAAATTAAATGTCATTGATAGAATAATTAAAATATAGTATGTGTAAGTATTAATATAATAAAATTCAATTGGTCCTAGATGACTATCCTATGAACCTAATACATTTAAAAAAATTTCCCAAATCATATCTTCAAGAATCTGATTAGCCAACTCTATTTGGCCATTTTATTGTGGGTGGGAGGTTGGGTTTAGATTTACCTAGTATCCCAGTACCTCATATATACCTTTCCAAAATCGAGATATGAAATTATGATCTCAATATAAGATAATGGTTAAAATAAACACAATGAAATCTCATAATCTCCGGGACATATAACTTCCTAAGATTCTATACCCTCGTATTATCCTTGATTAGTATAAAATTAGAGGATTTTTTCAACTAATTAATCAAAACCCAAATATAATTTCTACCTTAGGGATTATGAAATAATATAATGATTAAGTCCATGTATGCCTCATTTCACTTATAGGTAGGTTCATGAAGAGGCTGGAGTAGACTTGATATCTTTTGATGTTCAAATTTAGTCTACTGACATGTATAACAATGAGAAAAAAATTCAGATATGTTATGTATCATACTATGTCACATATATTAAGTTCTCATTTTATAATAAATTTTTGTGTCATTGGGATTAATATCCCACTATGTTCAAATACAGTCCTCTATCACTTCCTTTCTCACTGATAAGTGAACAATGTATCAATTTTGGAAGTATAGAATTCCATTGGTAGTGAGATACCACTCATGGTTGGTCTCCCAATTGTATATAGTTCTTATGATCCACTATAATCCTTCATCTTACTACTACTCCTATGAAATGAGTTCAAGGAGAGAACAGTTTATTATTAAATTAGAAATTAATATACTTATCTTATCCTCCATTACTTCTATAGACATTTCTTCAAGGAGGATCATAAGGATCAACCCCTCAAAATATTCTATTAATCCCTTAAATGGCAATTTACTATCGAGAGTTTTAGTGACAACATTCCCCTTACCTAGTGTAAGGAAAATATCAAAATCAAAATTCTGTAGTTATTATACTCATAGACTCTTCCTAAGGTTTATATTCCTCTAAGAGATGATATATATTAATATTTTTTGATCTGTGAATACCATAAATTTCTCACCAAGAAAATAATTTCACCACCACTTGAGTATATGCATGATAGCTTCGAGTTCAAAGTAATGGGTAGGATAATTCACCTCATGTGGTTAGATTTTAGAGAGCTTCAAGACACCAACTAATTACCCTAAATGAAGATATATCCCAATCCCATACCTGGTGAATCACATAAAAACACATAAACATATCCAGCCTCAGGTAAGATAAAAATGGGAGTTGAGGTCTACTAATTATTTATCTCATCGAATGGGTCTTGATATTTTGGTCTTGATAAAACATCCCTTATTTGTATGTAAGTGTAGTTGATGGTGTTTATTAAACATATAATTCTCTGATGAAGTTTATTCCATACCCTAATAATCCTAGAGAACATTATATAATGAAAACACTCTTAGTATCTTCCCAAGACATAACAACCTTCACCTTCTTAGGATTAACTAAAATTTCTTATTCAGAGACCATATGTACCAAGAATTTCACCTCCCATATATAGAAGTTACATATATACATATTTAAATAAATCCAATGATCCTAAATAATTCCTAATATAATCCTCAATTTTCATTAATAATCCTCTTTAAAATTAGAGTATTCTAGAATATCATGAATGAATACCACAATGTAGGAATCAAGAGACTGATGGGATATATGATTCATTAGTTTTGTAAAAACTATAAGTGATTTAGTAATTCCAAAAGTGATCCTAATATTCTCATATGAGTCAGACCTGCTTCAAAAATCCATCTTAGAAATGTTAGCTTCTCGCACCCTAAGTTTGTGATAACCTAACCAAATGTCAATCTTAAAGAATTATAGTTCCCTATTCAACAGATATAAGAAATCCTCAATATGGTATGGGGTATTTATTATTTATATTAACCCCTTTTATATTTATATAGTAAACACACACCTGAATATAACCATTTTCCATCTTGGCAAAGAACATCAGGATAGCCCATGGAGACACACTTGGGAAAATAAACCCATTATCCTTCAGGTCATTATTTCAGTCAGTTTCTAAAGGGAGTGAGTTCATTGAATTTGAAACATCCAATGACTCATGTATCCATGAAAATATATGTCATTTATGACTTTATTTCAAAAGGTAGTCACTCAATGGGGTTTCCTGCCACTTACTTTTGGGAATGTTCATTGGTTGAGAGGGTGGGGGTCAGGCTCATTGCACTTTTTTAGAGGATTATTCCATACTCTTAGACTCTATTATATATTTTATACATGTTTCATGGTCCTTACCATATCCCAGTGTGGAATAGGTTTTCAGTATTTTTGAATATCAACTCTAACATGTATCAATATGAACATTCGTATATATAAAATTTTTTCAATAAATGAAAACATCTATATGTATCAAAGGTATTCATCTTGTTTTTTATTACATAGTTTTTCTTAATTTAAAGGTGATATAGCTTAAATCCACATTTATATGAACTATAGTGTTTATTTCCATCTGTGAATGTATTAGATGTTAATGGTATTGGGATTAGTCCCAAAACAAGGGATTTCTATATATCTATATAATGGAAATCAGATCCCACATAGGTTAGTGCCTCTTAATAGAACATGTCTTACCTTTTAATGTCATGTTACAAGGATCATTCCATACATTTTAAACATCATGTGGTATGTAATTCGAGTTTAAAGTTTCATAGTAATGGCTGGTATGGGAATTATGCATAATCATCCTATTTTGATTGACCTCAAAAGTGATATGGCCCAACGAGAATGGTTTGGGCCTCACAAAGAATAAAACCATGTGAGGTGAATATGGACTCATTGGGAATATTATTTTTTTAGGAAAATTTGGTGATCACCCATAATGAATATAGCCCTCCAGATGAAGAAATTATTTTATTCATAATATAGACCAATAAATAGATTTACCTAATGGATATGGCCCTTGAAAAAGGTATGTATAGGATTTGTTGAATATAGAAGGGTAAGGGAAGGATGTAGATGATCATATGAGTAATATTTCCCCATAATAATGAAAATAAGGGGGATGTTAGGTTTGAACCTTAGGGAGGAGTCCTACATACCTCATTGAAACAGAAATAAAAACTAATTTAGTTTAAATAACATGGTTTAAGGCTATGTGGTGGGAATATTCCATGCAGTTTAACAATATACAACAAGTTTTTCAACCATATAGTTTAACATCATCCAACATAGATTTTTATTTTTGAAATATATGAAGAAAAAGAATCAAGTATGGATTACACATATAGGGGATTCTCTTGGAAGATAGTTTAGGGCTTACCCCTGGTAAGAGGCCTACTTTGGAGGTATTTTAATTGTGTTAAATGCATAAGAAACATAGATCTCTAATCCCACATGAATCATGATCAGTGTGATAAATGAGGGATAATAGAAGATCATGCACAATACATAATGAACTGGGCTTACACTTTGATATTTTCCAGGGGTGAGGGTCAACTCATGCTTGTGACATGAGGAATCCTATTCTCATTGTGTGCAGAATCCTGTGATATTTTCATTGGCTTAAATTACTATTTTAAGACTTATGATGAGGATGTTATCCATGAAGTTTGACATCATGTTGTAGATTTGTTTGTGTCATGATAAGAATGAAACATATGGATAGAGAAAAGCTTATGTATTGGAGCTTCCCTTATAGAGAGACATATCCATGAATATGGCCCCATCAAGGGTATTATATTTTTAAATGATATTTTACAAAGATTATATGAGTTTTTGTGGACCTGGTAGGATATTTTAACGAAGGATATAACATATATGAAGTCTAATTTTCATTATTTGATTTCCTTTCTAAATGTATATAGCAGGTTAAAAAAAATTACAGGCTATAGGCATGTATGTGAGTGTAATAAAAACCTCTTAATCCACCAAATTTTAAAAGGATAATATGATATGTTAAGTGGTTTTATTTTGCTAAGGGGTTCAAGGTTTCTTCATGGAAGACTGTAAGCACAATTCATGAAGGTTCCATAAAAAATAACCCTTCATAAAGGATATCATTTCACAAAGGATATGCTTCTTTAATGATTTTTGGATTTTTATTTCTTATAAAATTACCTATAAATATTTCTCAAAATACTTTTCTAGGATTAAGTTCAAATTTTTTACCCTTGGTCTCTGATTATCTCTTTGTTCATCTTTCTCTCCATATATCTCTTTATTTTTGGAAAGAGTGGGATATTTATAGGTGTTTCCTTGTATCCAATTTTCTTTAAATGTGTGTCCATGTGGCAGTTCTTGCAGTGTAAAAAATCACTACTTGTCAATCATAAATTAGGAGGACTATACTACATAGTCATATAGGAGCCTACCTTAGAACTGTAATAGAAGAGCTTCTATAAATAAATTACTCCTTATAGGAGTTGCTTCGTGGTCACAAAGGAGTCCATATTTTAAATTTAAATGATATTTATATATTATGTGATCGTATAAAAGTTTTTCGATTCATTTCAAAATATAAGTCTATGATTTCCAGAACACATATTTACTAACCTCTCACCAATAATGACAAGGTTGTTCTTTGAGGTTTGTAAAATTGGCTTTGTGAATAAGGGTAACTTATTTTTAGTAATTTATAGGTGATTTGTTTAGGCCTAATTTATTTTCAATGAAACTGTTTTTCTTAGAAATAAACATTCCTTTACCGCTTTTTTGGGCTAATTAGTTGACTTTGAAACCTAGTTTCTTTGTGGTAAAATTTCTTTTACTAATTTTTCAATTCAACTTAGATCACTGCTTGAGTTCTTGGCCATCTAGGAGTTTTGGGGACTTTACAGAACTCAACATAAATTTATCTATATTTTCAACTATTTCAATCCTATTGGAGCCATATGATACAAAAAAATGTATATCAATTTTATCTCCAAAAATAAATTGACGGAAAATTCCACCTCATATTTAGGTTTTCACCCTAATAAATCATCTAGAAATACCTCAAGGAAGACCTAGACCATGGGATATAACACACTCGTATAATTCCCCTCATCGACTTATTATAATAATAAAAAGACCTAACATATGATCCTACCAACTTCAAGAAAAGGGAGGCATGGATGACTAGACTGTGGGTCCCACTCTCCTTCAACAAGATGAACACTTATATATGGGAAAGTAAAAGAAACCATTTAATGATAAAAATTAATATGGTCCTAATATATCATCATCTCGTGCATTTTAAAATGATATCAAAAAGGTCAATTTTTAGGATATGAAAATCCCAATGTAATTCCACTTCACACATAGAGATGATGAAAGAGGGGTATCACACATCATTTCCCTTTTTTCATCCTAAGGGGATTCAATATTTTTATAGAATAATTAATAAGATTAAATGGAATATATAATACATTCAAAGTGAAATTAGAAATAAATGATTAATAAGCACTTGTGTCAAATAAAGAAACAATCGTAGATGATGTAATAAGAATGGTACCTCTCATAGTCACTTGCCCCACCTCTGATTCCATAAAATCATTCTCTGACGCATGAAGCATCCTACTATAATCCTGATTCTGAGACCTATCACTAACATAATGTATATAACTTATCATACTTTTCCAATATATTGATCAACTTATATCTTTGTTCCCATGAGAATGATACCTAGTTGCACATGAAACATCTGACAACACCAAATACCCCTTGGAAGATGAGGATCCAACACCACTCCTCACTGGAATATTATTCCTATAGAATATTTTTAGGTATCCCACATACCCACAAAAATGGTATGTCTTTATATTTTATAGTCAATAGAGCTTTATATTACCTAACTTTTCAAAAAGACAGAAAATAGAAGTCATGAGGGCCCTCAAACATAAATGAGTCATGGCTCACTTTAACATCCTAAGAAGTCTTGAGGAATTTAAATATCCCTTCAATTATTTATAAAAAAAATATTCTTCTTTCAAAGTTTCATTACTGGATGATTGAAAAGGAACTCCTAGGCTCTGTTCCTTTCATGGATTAGACCTAGACCTATCAACTGAGGTTGGGTTAGACCAAAAATTATCCCATGGTCCATGGATTGAAATTTCATTATAATTTCCATATTAAAACTTTGATAGATTTGAGGATTTATTGGTGGGAAATTATCCATAGTCCCTTTCAAATTATTCATTGGGATATTCTTAGGGGCATGACACTATAAGAAATAAAAATAAAAATAGTGGATGAGACTATCAAAATGGGTAATTAATTCCATTTAAAATCAAAAAACAAAATCACTAAAAATAAAATTAATCATAACATGGATTTTAAAAAAAGAAAAATTATTAAATACACAAAATTAGAACCTCGTATGGTTTGGACACACAGTTTTACAAATAATGAACTAACCATGTGGAGCTCATGGGAGTGACCATATAGTATGGTCACACAGTTATATCATAGTATGCAGTTTATGTTCCTAAACTATGCACCCTCCAAAATGCTTCATGATTTCTTCTTTCTAACCCAAAATTCTTCAAAATCCAAAATAAAATCAAAATAAATCTTATAAAACACATTTACCAACATCATAGGGTGAATTAACTCTCTTTACAATGAGTGTTGTCTAGAAATTCACTCTCAACTTAACCTTTAAGTACAATAAGTACTATTTTCATTGTATCAAGATTTCCCAAATAAGAAAAAATTATAATTTGATGCCATTTTTCCATGAACTTACATGATCTCCCCCTAAACCAAAAACCCATGTCAGTTTGTAACATGTCCAGAGAGTCATTCTAAATCCCTAAAAGAAAAAAAATAGTTCCTTGACATCAAAAACACTCTATGGGAATGATTTGACCCAATAAACCATCTTATGGATCTAAATAAGGAATCCAACAAAACATATCCATATATTGGAAGATCATGCAACCAAATATACAAACAATTATAAAAAACTAAACACATTCCATATGTTAAACTAGAACACAATGAAATATGATGACATGTAATAACTAACATACCATACCAATATAATCCCAAATCCAACATATGAGTAATGGGATAGGAAGATGAGTATGTGATACATGATCATTATAAACAGGCTATAACTGGACCAAAAATAAACAAAATTATCTACTACCCATATTTTCATGACACGAGGGAATATTCCCACCACGTCACATCCATGAACCAAGTGAATCTAACCTAATAACTCATCACCACAAATTTGTGGCTTTCATTTTCCAGTATTAGATAATACAAGTTCTATATATACCCAATCAGTGTATATAGGGTGTGAGGATAAAAATCCTAGTAGGATCCCAAAAAGTGTTCTATATACAACCTCTATTAGAAAAACCAAGGTATATTGGTTTGAAAATAAAAACAATAAATATTTCTTTAAACATTTATAATAACAAATAACTTTTTACATTTATTTTATTAAATAAATATGATGCAGAATTCAAAAAAAACTTTAGAATATACAATATGGGAGTAAATCCTAGGATTACTAAGGCCAGTACCACCTGGTGAATAAATTCACTATTTAGGGTTATACCCTCAAATAGGGGGATGAATATAAATGATTTCACTGGATAGTGAGGATATATATGGTATTACTTCACTAGTCAGGGTGACACACATAACTTGTTGGAAGTGAATTCACCCATTTTGGATTTCTTACCCAAGAAACCAAGGTTTCCCAATAAGTTTTACAATTTAAGCATTTATATAAAACAAGATTAAAATCTATTTCCATCACTCGCATAAAAGAGATTATTCCAATCATTACATTTTATAAAAATCATTCTAAAAACTAGAATAATATGTTTTTAATATAATTTTATAAATTTAATTCTTAAAATTCAAGAATAAAGGGTTCAAATAAAAAAGGGGGAATGAAAACACCTACCTTAATCCAATATAACAAATTTTCGTTGGTGAGAATCCTCTATTTATGGGTGAAATAGATCTAAAAAGGAAATAAAACTCCCTGAAAACAAAAAAAATCCATTAAATTTTTATAATTCAAACCATAATTCATCATGGACTTAGGGTAAAATAAAAATAAGGAAGAAATAGTGATTGTAACCCAAATAGGAAGACAAATCACTTACCAAGTGATTTAAATGAATATTATATGAATAAATGACATAAAAATTATCCATATGATATGGGAGATGGTGAATCTAGTCATAAAAGGGGATCGGGTTTGAGTGGGAGAGAAAATGAGGGTTAGGGGGATCAATTTAGGTAGGGGTGGTTTAGGTATTTAAAGTTAATAAAATATTTCCCAAGTTTTATAGTTTGGACACATGATTTTACAAACTATGTTTTAATCATATGGGTGGAACTATAATCCTCTATTCAAGTTTCATGATTTCATTTCACAGTTATAAAACTTTTTCCCAACCCATGAAAATCACAACATATAAAAATATTAAGTTTTTAACAATTGTTTTCTAGTTATTCCTAATCAGGTTCCAATCATGTGATAGTCACGATCCCTTATTTTTTCTAAATTTCAAAATAAAAAACTAATAATCTAAAATAAGGCTAAAATAAAATATACATTTTTTAACCAAAAATGGAATTGTGGTTTTGACACTGGGAGATATAGTTGAGCCTATGTGTACTTATAATATATGTATATAACATTATGTATGATATAATAATCAGTCCACACTGATATGATTGGATTTCTAATTCTCATTTAGATGTGGGAATGGGAGCACAATCCACCACTGGACCTTATTATTATTTTCGCAGATCTTCCTATTGATGTGTTACATGAGACTCTAAAATGGTGTGATCACATATATTTAATGTTTTTTATGTTTATATGACTAATATTATAAACAACTATTTATCATTTATCTTATTCATATCATATATTATACGTGGATTCATGATCACTATAATTTCACAATGATAAACCAAGAATCTTTCAGCATATCATCTCAGGTTAGAAAGTCTACTTCCTAGATATATAAAATATACATTCTTTTATTAAACTTACAATATTTAAATTGAATAGTTTATAAAAATTTATAATAAAATTTATTTAACTATAATTTTATATCATTATATATTTCATGGATACCACATTAGGGTCTCTTTAACCAACTGATTGGATACTGAAATTTTGTGAGTGAGGATGTCGGGGCTATAATTCCTCTCACCCATTAGCTTATTGTTAAGTGACGCCACCCTGATTGATTTATACAGAAGTTTAGATATGTACCTCTTATTCCATTACCTTAGAGACAAAACCCATCAATTCATTCTATGAAGAATATTTAATGAAGGATTTCATTTGGAGGTAAATACATGCATAGTATATTAACAAATGGGACTGACATATGACATTTCATATAGAGAGAACACCAATAATATGAATCTATTTATTGTAAAAGGTTGAGTATAACCTATAAAATAATTTTAAATCGATGATGTATCTTATGTGTCAGGGTAGAGGGGTCTAGAGTATGGTAATTCCATAACTTTATATTATCCTATTATTTTAGACTTTTTTAGGTTCACCCTTCTATTTTTTATAGAAAATTATTATGTATCATGATATTAACATATCTAATCCTGAGGAGGATGTGGTATTAAATAAATAATTTCATGACCACTTGTTTAAATTATGTGATAAACATGATATTATATTTGAGTATCTTCCACCTAGAGAAGAGGAGGAACCTTATTAGAAACCTATACCAGTAGATTTCATCATTGAGGTGCCATGAGGAGGATGTTGATGATGTCAGGTTACTCATACAACCTCACATGTTCCTCTAGAAAATGAGTTACAACCTATAAATAACCACAACCTAATGCTTATGTGTCTCAAAAAATGATATTTATATCTACTCTCAAGATGTTCATAGTGTACACATGGTCCTTCGGGTCTAAAATCTTACTAGCTATCATTTCCCATTTCATAATCATTTTTATTGATTCTTCACGATCTAACTATATTATATAATGTCATATCTCTCAAATTTTATAGTGGAGAAAGGATCTGGTAAACCATCATCATATATCTATACCCCAAAGACACCTCCTCCTAATGAATCACAATCAAATTCATAATATAAAACTAACTTCGTGCACATGAGGAAGATCCTCCTCTAGTTCATTAGAGTCCACAACATCTCAAATGTCAAAAGACTTGATATGGGAATGATTCATGTTTGTCCCCTAAAACTAAATGAATTTTTAATTTCAATTACCAAAATATGAAAAAAAATATCTTATCACATAATTATTTTTCTTCTGCATAATATTAATTTGATAATGTCCTTTGAGTATATATCACATTAAAAGGTTATAGCAATTCTTTGGAATAATGATAACTTAAAGAAGATAAGATAATATTCTAAAAATTTTATCATATAGACTAGATGACATATGTCTAAAAAACACTAATAGTGTTTGAATATTAGTTTTTTTAGGTTTATAAGATATTAATACTTCTTCTCATGAAATGTTAATTTGGTGATCTCTAAATAGGGAGATTATTAGGACAGATCCATCAATAGGAATTCTACATGTTTATGTGCCATGGGATATTCCTATTTTTGATTATTTGAATTAGTTGTTAGAATTTATGATATTATTAATGTATATCATGGTAATATACTTTTATGAATGGATAAAACCCATGATGAAATATGCTTATGGTGAGGTATAATGCGTTTGGTGAACCAGAAGTAATATGTTATTAATTGTATAAGCCAAGAAAGGATTTATCACTTCTATATTAATGGGAGAATATATCCATGGAATTTTGATTGAGAAAGAGATGTATAATTAAATCCATGTTCATGGTAGTTCATCGATGATTCCATTCCAAAAAGTAAAATAAAGATAAATTGTTTTTATAGGGTAATGAAAAAAGTATGCATCCTACTTGATGTGATGTTGGAAAATAAAGTGATTACATGACACCACAGTGTTTATTGGAAGGTTTATGTTTTTGTGACATTGACTTCTATCTATATAAGTTCCTTAACATGTTTCTAAATGACGATCTTAGATTTTATTGAAGTTCACTTAATTACACTAAGAATGAGGCTTAGAGGGACACACACTAAGTATATCCAGAATCTCATTAAAATATAATAAATTTAAAATTAAGAATAAATAAAAATCTCATATTATATAATAATAATTATTAATCTAAATTTTATTAAAAATATTCAATTATAATGTATCTGAGTTTAGAATATGTGAGCTAAATTATTTCTATTTATTATTATTCAAAAGGTAATAAATAAATATTTATTTATTAAGAAGTATAATGAATTGATTAATATAAATTTTTATTTAGTTACATGAATGTTAAAATAAATAAATATTTTTTAGTTTAGTGAATATAATATTTATTTATTTATCGAAGGAATAATATTTATTTTAATAAATTGTTTATTATTATTCATTCAATAAATTCCATGAGTGATTAATGAGTAGAGATAATGGCCCGATAAAAATGATATATTTTATATAATATCAATTAAATAATTATTTATTTATTAATTTAATAAATTATATCAAAATAAGTGTATGTCATCATATATGATAATAATATTATTAGTATTATTATCATTATTATTTTACTATGTGTATTACTTATATTAAATATATTGATAAGGGAATGTGTGCAAATTGTCAATTATTTTAACCCTATGTATGAAATCCCAATTTTTGCAAACCAAGCCAAGAAATCCCTCTAAAATAGGATTGATCTAACCTACAATATCTCTAAGGAACATTAATTATTTCACTCGGGTGGTAAAAAGTGTTTTGGACATAACAGTATAACTAGTGGGAATGGTTTCTCATAGAAAACTGAGTTTACGAAACTGTAGTAAATTGGAAGGGCACTTATATATATCAGACATTAATTATAAGTCAAATAGGAAATATAATAATATGAAAGTAGTAAATAATTGAAAAAAATAAACATATACACTAATCATTCCTCTCACCCCTGGTCTCCCTCCTAGGAAATGCACAGATGCACAAAAGGATGCAACCAGATGCATTTGCTTTGTCCACCAACAGATATAGAAAATCTACATCCCTAGAAATCATTGAAATTCTATGTGGACAATGTGATAAACTAAATATAAAAAAATCCAAAATACCTCTATGTAACTCTAAAAGTCATTATCCAACTAATCATCTCCCAATTAGTGACTAATAATTGAATCGGAAAATGAAAATGAAAGATATAGATATGTGTGAGTATAAATCTCATGAGGCGTGCTAAAGGAAACCACACCCCATGTTTAGTCCTTAAATGAAATATCCTTTTTGTGCTAGTTTTAAATTCAATAATAATAAATGTTTTTATTTGAAATCCAATAACACATCATTAATCTTCTATAAATATTAGCATTTATTTTATTATAATGGAAAAAATCAATGAGAAAATGTTTCCTGAAAAATTCCCCTTTTATAAAAATAACCAATTAAAAAATACGTTTTTAAACAGTATTTAAAAACATCATTTTAAATACACTTTAAATTAGTCATTTATAAGAATGAAATGATTTTATATAAATAAATCCCTGATTAAATGAAAAAACGCTCCTTTAAGTATAAAATAGTCAAACTAATCATGGGAACCAAAGGGGATCTAAGGAAAAACTAGAAAATGACTAAGAATAACATAATATAACTGGTTTAGAATAATAATAAACCTTCCTTAACCCCACTTGTCACTCTTAATGGTCTAACGGAGGGGAATAACCCATAATAAGACAATAAATCTACCCCAAGGCCATTAGTCATAGAATAATACTAAACTAGTGTAGTATGTGTACCTAGAGTTCTCACCAAACTACCAAAGGATTCCAATGACAAATAAAAGAAGGGGAGAATTATAAAAGTATTATTCCTATTCCTGATTAGTACATTTTATAATAAAACCAACATCTCACTTCCCCACAGCTGAACAACCTTTAAAGAATAATCTATTTAACTAATTCATATATATAAACAATACACAGCCCCTTCCAGGAATAATCCACACATCACATTTTAATAAGAATTCATTTTCTATAATTCAAGGGGAACACCTAAAAAGTGGCTTTCAATTTCCAAAGAAACATTCAAAGGATACAACCTTTACTTACAAAAATGTTTTATAAATCACACTAAAATCACTAATTTCCAATTTACTTTTAAAACAAAATAAAGAATCAAGATTAAATTGAAATCTTCATTTTTATTTTTATACTCATATACAGTACATGTATATATATATATTCCTTGAATTGAAAAAATAAACATAATACCATGTGGATTTGTGAATAAATTAATACATATATATAGAGATACACTTTTGTATATGAAAATAACCACCAGATATATTGAAATACATTTCAATAAACAAGTTTTTTTATTTAAAACCAAGTATTTAAATGGTTTATTAATTATTGGAATTTCATGTATGATTGAAATTTTGAGAAAATAATAAAAAGGTTAAACTTAAAAAAAATTAAATAAAAGAAAACCCATTTTCAATTAAAAAAATAAGTTACTACACCATTCATTATATTTATCCAGATAAGACATGAACAGTTTATTTAGAATGGATTTCTTTTAATGATCTTCTAATTTGAGGAAAAACTTCAATTTGAAGTGAAAATTAAGGGAAACTTGATTTCCACTTAAAATACTCTTTGAATGTATTTATCATTATTATTTGATATTAAAAAAAATAATTTAAGATGTAATAAGTGAAAGGTTCTATGATTTAAAGATTAAAACATGGGGAAACCTACATGGAACTCACTACCTTTAAAAATAGAGAAGTTATTCCACCTTAATGAGGTCCAAGAATCCATAAAGGATAAATAGGAACCAAAAAACCAATAAAATCCTAATTAAATTCTATCAAAATATAAATAACGCACCAAACCCTGCCTAGAAACCAATGGAACTCGATGCATTCAGCAACTGTGGCTAGAAATAGTCTTGGTATGGGATCATGAACCATAGGCATCAAAAATCAACCTCATAAACAAGCTAGATCTCTTAGGGTTTGACCATGGAATGTGATTACTAAAGTAAAAAAGAAAAAACAAAATAAATATAAAAGGAGGAGAAAGGGAAATATATCACTGGGAGGAACTGAACCAGAATCACAGATTAAATCCCCTAGAATCACCTTATGTAGGAGAGGTGAGGAAGTGGGAGGTGTGGATGGATACCATTTTATGTGGTTCATAATGAATTGAAATGGGTATGGAGTGGGGAACTATTTAAAGTAATGTATGGGTAATAAAAATAAAAAAATAAAAAATAAAATGATGATAATTCCATTTTTAATATTTGGCATTATGCACAGTTTGGTTATAGAGTTGGAAAAACCATATACCAATAATTCCCCTACAACTATAAGGAATAGAACACCTCATAAGGGTATGGTACATGGTTAGGGAAACTATAAATTGACCATTTTTTACGGCTCTATCAAATGATACATAAATTTTTATGGTCTGTGCATGGTTTACCCTAATCGTGCATCAACCATGCACCTACACAAAAAAAATTAAGAAAAAACAGTAATTAAAATAGGTTTAGTCTGGAATTTAAGAATGAATTTAAAAATAATTAAAAAAATATAAAAAAAGGGCTGAGGTGTGACAATTCTAAAAACCATAATGCTTTTCTCCCCAAAAAATCCTAGGATTAAATGGTCAATTAAAAATGGAATGAGGTCCAACCCTAATACTAAGAAAATAATCTGGGAAACATAAATACAAACTAAAATTACCACCAATTATTGAAAAAAACACCCTCAATATGGAAAAGTGATTTAATGTAATTTTATAATTACCTCATCATCAAAATTTATAAGGGACTCAAAAACCAACAATGTCAATCTCTAAGAAAGAAACAAATTTGACTCCCTAAATCACCACTGCACAATTCAAGGAACACACCAACTAAAAGGTTCCTGAAGAAAATAAACACTGAAGTCCAAGGGTTAACACTTTTCCTTCTAGTGGGTTTGGTTGGGAAAGTAATCTCAAATTGGTCTCCAACCAAGAAATAAAAATTCGCACACATGGTTATAAAAACTAGGATCCCATAAACAAACCATCAATGGTGTTCTCGTCACCATATTTTAATTCCACTCATACACCATATATATAAGACAACCATATACTCTAGGAATACAGAAAGACCAAAATCACTAAATCTAAGTATAAGGATTTGTAAATAATTCTATAAATTCAAGAGATACAACAATAAGTAATTATCTCCAAGAGTTGAAGAAAACCCATCATCTCTATCAAGGATAACCAAGAAGAATTGGTTAGGTTACGAAAATATTCATCTCAAAATACCTCATACAAACATACCTCAACAATAATAACATGGTTCTATACTTCGATTGATAGAGAGAGAGACCTAGGGATTTGTTTATGAAACACCGAAATTTAGTGAACCGTATCGAACAAAATAGAACATTTCACTCATCCCAATCACTCACACGCTCACCCAAGACACCACATGCACATCCCCTCAAAGGAAGAACTGAGTCACTGGGATAACATCAAGTTGACGAAAGAAACATCCCAAAAAAATCAACCTTACATCAAGTAAAATCAAGGTAACCCCCCAATGGACAATCCAATAAATAACCTCCAAATAAAATCCACCTATTTTAGGCCTAATAGTAATAAGTTCTACATAGAGGACCATCCATGTCCTAAAGTGGGTGTACATGTAGAAAATGGAAGGGAGGAATCCCTGAGAGAGAAAAATCACCCTTTTATCCAATTCTTTCTAGGAGGACAAAGAAAAACAATATAGAACATATGAAAAAAATAAATCTCACTAAATTAAAACACTTGAATGAAATCGTATTTTCCCCGTAAAATAATTTTAAAATTCTAATGTTTATTAATTTGAAACACCCACAAATTATCAAATGTTGAATAAATTATAATTTTATATCAAATTTTAATTTATTAGTTAAAAAACACACTTCTGAAATCAATTTTAAGTTCCACAAATCCTTGATTAAAATTTTTTATCGAAATATAAAACATTACTTTCATTCCAAAATATTTATGAAATCATATTTTCAATTTTAAAATTTGTCTCTTATCCCTAAAACCATGATTACACATTAAAACATCCACACTGTAGTGACTTGGGTTTTGGCCCTGTCAGACTTTGGAATATTCCTACAAATATTTCCAGAGCTAGGTGCGAAGAAGGTGTGCGATTCTGAGGCCCAGTGTGCCCAGAATTAATTTTATAAAAATATTAAGTATTTTTAAACTATGCACATGGTAGGTTTATATTTTCTCCTAAACAGTAGCTCGAATCAGAAATCTGATGGCACAGTTGTGTCCTGAGCATGTCATTTACCCTGGGTGGGGAGTAAGCTTTGCGAGCGCGGGCCTGCTATGGAAAAATCCACCAGGGGAATTTTTTTTAATAAGTGGAAAAGTTTCTTTATGAGTTTTGTCTCGAATAACTCTTGAACGGAGTCTCAAATCAAAATTATGATCTCGTAGTTTCATTCAGAACATCGTGTTTACCCTAGGGGTGACATTATCTTCTCTGCGCCTGGAGGTTTGTTCTGGGGGAGAGGTGTTAGTTGATTTAATTGGTTTTAAAAAAATAGAAATAAATATCAATACCCCCTCTCCTCCTTCCTCAATGCATCGACGAACACACCTACTCCTTCCTCCATTATCCATTGTTGATCCACTATATCAAGCAAAAGAAGCGCTCACCAGCTTAGAATTCAACGACATACGCTTCCAGATCGTGTAGCAGCAACAGCGGAACGTGCAAAGTGTCAGCGATCTGCCAAAAGGTATGCGGTTGAGTTTTAAATTCATGGAACCCGTTTATGCATTGTTTTTCTTCAAATCATCATAAGGGTTGTGTAGTTCATGTCCCGAGATTTCCAAAACTTGTTTTGGATCTGAATTTGGAGCACTAGGGTGTTCCGGTGGCTCCTGGGAGTTTTCTGACAGAAAATCCAGTTTCCAATAGCAGTTATGGTGGATTCTGGTGAAACCGGTAGTGGCGCGGTGGTAGTGTGGAGGATTCTAGCCCTGGAACGGTGGATTCCTGCAGAGGCGTGGTGGTTTCTGGTGAGGCAGGCAGTGGTTCGGCCATGATTTTTCAGGGGTTTTTTAAACCCATGTAACATGCAAACTATAACTCCGATTTGTGAGCCGTTTGTAGAGACAAGTTCCTTGCATCGAGGCAGATCTTTTGAACTCACCTTCGGAATTTTATGAGTCAGGTTTGTGGCCCAGGGATACAAAATTTTGAAATAATAATAATATTTTATTATTATACAACATTGACCTGCCGTAACTTCTGTACGGAGGGTCTGATTGACGTGCCATCAGTGATGTTGTTAACCTGATAGTAAGGAAAACTTTTCAGGATAGTTTCCAGGTGCTGGGATGGAGATTATTTTGTGGTCCCCATGAGGCAGCTTTTGGGCGTTTATGGATAAATGTGACTTTTTTCACCGGGTGCTCATTTTGGACGAACGATTAATCGATCTCAGACATTTTTCCGACAGGATCTCAATGGTGTAGTCCTCTTGATGAGTTTAGGGATCGAGGCATGGGCCCCACCCGGGCTTGCTATGGTGAATAGTACCTTTTTCACTGGTTGTCCATTTCGCATGAGTAAATAGCATATCCTGCATGTTTTTCTACGTAGATCATGGTGGTGGCCTCGGTATAGGCCTAGGAGGTGTGTAGTGTGGACCAGAAGTGCTCGAGTTAGAAATGTTTGGACCAGCAGTGGTTGAGTGTACTCCCTTGGTTCGTTCCTATGAGGGTTCGTGAGGCATTACAACCATAGTATAGGTTTGTGATCACGTCGATAGGATATTATTTCTAATAGAGTTGTGGCATCCCCCCAGTGGATTCGAAGTGGGATCCTCTAGCTTCGCTTCCCTGGATCGGGTTCTTGGTATAGTTGTTACCGCTTATCTACAGGCAGTGATCCCCCATCTAGGAGTTTAATATCGTAGGGTTTGAGGCATTATCACGAATATGATCCCCTACATATTGTCCCTTGCATAGAAGGGTTGTGGAATCGTCGGGTATATGATAACCTACTCAGCATGTGGTTTATAGTAGGGTTGTGGTATCGTAGGGTATACGATCCCCTACTCATAGCATGGTTTCTGTAGGGTTTCAAAATCATTGGTTATATGATCCCCTACTCAGCATGTGGTTTTCAGTAGGGTTGGTGCATCATTGGTTATATCCCCTACATCACGAGTTATACCAGATGGGGTTTCCAGCATCGTCATGACCATCTTCACACGGGTGACGATCCTCTATTTGAGCGATGTGAATTGTAGAATGTAAGATCAGGTTCTGGTATCCCCCAACGGATCCTGGGAGTGATCCCCTATCTGTGAGATCTTCTAGATAATGGAGTGGGTTCTGGTATCCCCAAGAAAACCCTAGGAGTGATCCCCTATCTGAGAAGTTTAGTGTTTTCTCTGTTTCAGTGGGATGTTCTCAGTGACGATATTTGATGAGCATGATCTCATGAATGGGCATATGGGATGTTGGTGTGAGACCAAATGGAGTGTATCTCTCGGACGAGTGTCATCTGGGATAACAGAGATCGTGAAGTGTGTACCAGTCGTAGGAGATGGGATGGAACCTCATGAGGCTTGGGGCATGAATGATTATATCTGGTTGTTCATGGTATATGTATGGGCATATACCTGAGTAGATGTTCATGATATATGTATGGGCATACATCTGAGCTGAGCTGACTAGTCGTGTTTAGCCAAGGATGGTCTCGAGATAGAGTTTCTCTCTCGTTTGGTTTCCCTCTGGTTGGGATGAGTGGACTGTTTCCTTTCAGTTTCTCCCTTTAATTTTTGGGGTTTTTGGGGTGCCTACTGAGTATTTTTATACTCACCCATGCATGGTATTTTCACGCACATGTTTTTGTCTTGTGTAGACTAAAAGCCTTTCGATAGAGTCCCTGGAGGACCCAAAGCATGCAGAGCTTTGTGAGCAAGACTGACCAGGGTGTTTACCGGAGCTGTGCTAAGGAGCTTACCGGTGGGTACTTTTGACAGTGATCCCCTCCTTCAGAGCAGGTTTGATGCTTATTTATTTTACCTTTTTTGGGCCATGTACCTTCCCTTTTGTACTTTTTTTGTACTCTGGTTGTGGGTTAGATGTATGCAAGCATTTCTTTTCAGTTTATATATATATATATCTGCCCTATTTCATGGAGGCGTGTGTGTGTGTAGGTACCTTATTCTAATGTCTCTCGTGTGTGTGATAGCCTACTCGGTGCTAGTCACCAGCCCCTGGCCTATTCGAGGCGGGCTTGGGGATTCACGGCTCGAGCCTCATTAGGTCAGGTCGTGACTGAGTGGTATTAGAGGAGGTTCCACCTTTGGGATCTTTGAGTGTAGGTTTTCTAGCTGTGAGTTTGGTTTGGGTTGCATCTTGGAAGTGTCAAGATGTTTTGAGTTCGACTTTAAAGCTAGGGACTCCAGTGTTGGTGTGGCGGCCGATGTATCCATTCACCAAGACTCTGATAACCTGCCTATCGACTCGGGACATTAGGACACTCGTCATAGGGACATAATGGTACATGCATCATATAGAACTGGATTTTGGGTTCTCTTTTTTATTCTTGAGACATCTCCCTAGATATACCCTTTTATTGTGGTGAGTCTTGATTATATTTATGGATGCCTCCATGACGATAGCCAGCGAGGGTTCAGTAGTGGAATTGTGGTGATGATCTACCCTGTGTAGAGGTTGTGGACCAGGGTGAAGGTTCTTAGGTTTGACCTCTAGGTGTTCTGCCTGTTGAGCCACTTCTTGTCAAGCAGTTGGTTGTGATGACAGTGCAGGATGAGGATGCGCGCAGGCTGAGTGCACTACATGAGTTCTAGAGGCAACGACCTCTGAGGTTCTAGGGTGATCTAGACCCTCATGTAGCTGATGGCTGGCTAGAATCAGTCACCCGAGTTTTCCTCCTAGTGAGTACACCTCTATATCTGATGTTGGTCCTAGCGGTGAGCCTTCTGCATGGTTCAGTTGGGCGATGGTAGAGTTTGGTGATGGAGTCCCATGATGACGAGAGTCTCACCTGGGCAGATTTTGAGGGGATATTTAGGGAAGAGTTCTATCTAGTGACGCTGAGGTCAATACGGATCAAGAAGCTTCTGCAGCTTCGGCAGGAGGGCATGACTGTGTCAGAGTACTCAGTGAGGTTGACAAACCTATCACACTACACCCTAGATATGGTTCAAGACACATTCTTTAGGTCTCAGATCTTCGAGTAGGGCCCACACCGAGACATCAGGGCAAGTGTGGTTTCTTTGTGTCTGCCCACCTATGCTGGAGTGTTGGAGTGAGACTTGGTGGTGGAGAGATTTTTGGCTGAGTAGATTTAGCTAGTCAGTGTTGGGCATGTGGCAGTTGAGACCTCAGTAGCTGGTAGTCGATAGCAGGCACAGGGGTCTGGACATACCCGACGTTTCAGGAGGTGCCCCAGGATAGAGGATCTAAGGCTTAGGGCTCTCGGGCCAGTTTTGGTCAACCGCATGAGAGGTTGTGTTATGCTTCGATGGACAGAGACATCTAGAAAGAGATTGCCCGAACCATCATGTAGTTGAGAGGGATTCGGTTGATATGACAACTTGGCAGTGACAACATCTTGAGTATGGATGTCTGCAGGGCGGCGGATGTGGCGATGGAGCTGGTGCAGCAGCGAGAGGTGGTAGGCAGTATCAAATACCACCACCACCACCCCCCAGGTGGTCCATGCTGAGCTCTGAGAGCTATAGGGCGAGGGTGAGGACAACTGCAGACCTTAGAGTTTGTTGACCCAGAGGCTCCGCAGATGGATGGAGGTACACTTTGTGTCCTTTCTACTTTTGTAGTAGTTTGGATAGACACATTTTAGTGGTACTCTTTTCTTTTCGTTGCTTGCTTGAGGTTTGTTCAGGGCATTGGTAGGAACCTATGTGGGTGTATTTTGACGTGTTACAAATGCATGAGGAAGAGGGATATTTTCCCCACTGAGATTAATTTTTGTGATGCGATTAAAACCATGTGGGTGAGTTAGTGCCGCCCAAAGTAGATAATGAAGTGGTGTGGTGGATGAGTCCCTCTAACAGTTGTGTTCAGATAGGGGTGTGTGTTGGATAAACTAATGGCATGGGAAACCTAGTTAGGAGTTCAGTTGCTTTCCTTGTGCTTATTTATTTTCAAGAACGAAAAGTTATAAGGTGGGGAGGATTTATCGACTCGGGTTTCGGCCCTGTCAGACTTTGGAATATTCTTACGAATATTTCTAGAGCTAGGTGCGAAGACGGTGTGTGGTTCTGAGGATTGGTGTACCCATAATTAATTTAATAAAAATATTAAGTGTTTTTATACCATGCACATGGAGGGGTTTTCTTTTCTCCTAAAAAGTAGCTCGAATCAGAAATCCTAGGGCATGGTTGCATCTGGAGCGTGCTTTTTACCCTAGGTGGGGAGTAAGCTTTGCGGGCATGGGCCTACTGTGGAAAACTCCACCAGGAGAATTTTCATAAATAAGTGGAAAAGTTTCTTTATGAGTTTCGGCTTGAATAACTCCTGAATGGAGTCTCAGATCAAAATTTTGAGCTCGCAGTTGTGTTTAGAACGTCGTGTTTACCCTAGGAGCGACCTTATCTTCTCTATGTCGGGAGGTTTGGTCTGGGGCGGGGTGTTGATTGATTTAATTGGTTTTAAAAAAATAAGAAATAAATATCAATCCACCCTCTCCTCCATACTCAATACATAAATGAACCCCCCCCCCTCCTTCCTCCATTCTTCACTAGTGATCTTCCAAATCGAGCAAACGAAGTGCTCACGATCTCATAATCTGACGACGTACGCTTCCAGATCGTGCAGCAGCAGCAGCGGAGCATGTAAAGTGTCAGAAATCTACCAAAAGGAAGGTGCTAGATTTTTAAAATCCTGGATCGCGTTTATGAATTGTTTTTATTCAAATATTTATAAGGATTGTGTGGTTCAGGTCCCGAGCTATCTGAAACTTGTTTCGGATCTGAATTTGGAGCACCGGGGTGGTTCCGGTGGCTCCCGGAATTTTTCCAGCGGAAAATCTAGTTTTCGGTAGTTGCTATTCTGGATTCTGGTGAGGGAGGCGGTGGATTGGTGGTGTCATGGTTGATTTTGGCTCTGGAATGGTGGCTTCCAGAGGTGGTGCGGTGATTTTCAGCAAGGCAGGCGGTGGTCGCACCAGGATATTTTGGGGGTTCTTTAAACCCCCATAACTCAAAAATCGTAACTCCAATTTGCGAGCTATTTGTAGTGACATGTTCCTTGCATCAAGACGGATATTTTGAACTAATATTGGTAATTTTATATGTCAAGTTCATGACACAGGGCTACGAAACGTTGAAATAATAATAATATTTTATTATTATTCAACTTTGATCTATCGTAACTTCTACATGGAGCATCTGATTGACGTGTTGTCAGTGATGTTGTTATCCTAATAGTAAGGCCGACTTTTCAGGATAGTTTTTGGGTGATAGGATAGAGAACATAATGTGGGCCTCATGTGGCTGCTTTTGGGTGTTTACTGAGAAACGTGACTTTTTTTTCGGGTGCCCGTTTTGGATGAACGAGAAGTCGATCTCGGACGTTTTTCCGAGGGGATCGCAATGGTGTAGTCCACTTGATGAGTTTGGAGATCGAGGCATGGGCCCCAACTGGGCTTCCTACGGTGAATATTACCTTTTCATCAGTTTTCCATTTTGGGTGAGTAAATAGCCTATCCTGCATGTCTTTCTGCATAGATCACGGTGGTGGCCTCGATATAGGCCTAGGAGGTGTGCAGTGTGGCGATGTTCTGGGTTGCTCGGGTTAGAGATGTTTGGAACAGATATGGTTAAGTGTACTCCCTTGGTTCATTCCTATGAGGGTTCGTGAGGCATTTCAACCTTAGTATAGGTTTTTGATTCCCTCAATAGGATGTTTTTTCTAATAGAGTTGTGGCATCCATCCAATGGGTCTGTAGTGGGATCCTCTAGCTTCACTTTCCTAGATCGGGTTCTTGGTATCATGGTAACCACTTATCCATGGGCGGCGATCCCCCGTCTAGTAGGTTAATCCCGTAGGGTTTGAGGCATCATCGATAATTTTATCCCCTACATAGTGGGTCATGCATAGTAGGGTAGTGGCATCGTCGGGCATATGATCCCCTACGCAGCATGTGGTTTATAGTAAGGTTGTGGTATCGTCGGGTATATGATCCCCTACTCAGCGCATGGTTTTTGTTGGGTTTTGGAATCATTGGTTATATGATCCCCTACTCAGCGTGTGGTTTTTATAAGGGTTGGTGCATCGTCGGATCGATCCCCTACATCGCGAGTTATACCAGATGGGGTTTTCGGCATCGTCGTGGCCATCTTCACACGAGCAACGATCCTCTATCTAAGTGATGTGAATTGTAGAATGTCAGATCAGGTTCTGGTATCCCCCAAACGATCGTGGGAGTGATCCCTTATTTGAGAGATCTTCAAGATACTAGAGTGGGTTATTGTATCCCCTTGCAGACCCTAAGAGTGATCCCCTATCTGAGAAGTTTAGTGTTTCTCTTGTTTAGCGTGATGTTCTCAGTGATGATATCCAATGAGTGTGATCTCCCAAATGGGTGTCTGGGATGTTGGTGTGAGACCTGATGGAGTGTATATCTCGGACGACATTCATCTGGGATGACAAAGCTCACGGAGTGTATACTAGTCACAGGAGATGGGACCAAATATCATGAGGCTTGGTGCGTGAATGAGTATATCTAGTTTTTCATGGTATATGTATGGGCATATACCTTATAGGATGTTCATGATGTATGTATGTTCATACATATGAGATGAGATGACTAGTCATGTTTAGCCAAGGATGGTCTCGAGATAGATTTTCTCTCTCGTTTGGGTTCCCTCTGACTGGGATGAGCTGATTGTTTCCTTTAAGTTTCTCCCTTTTATTTTTGGGGTTTTGGGGTGCCTACTGAGTATTTTTATACTCACCTCTGTATGGGCTTTGCCCGCACATGTTTGTGTCTTGTGCAGACCACAAGCCTTTCGACGGAGTCCCTGGAGGACCCGAAGCATGCAGAGCTTTGTGAGCAAGACTGACTAGGGTGTTTACCGGAGCTGTGCCGAGTAGCTTACTAGTGGGTACTTTTGACAGAAATCCCCTCCTTCAAAGCAGGTTAGATGCTTTGGTAGTTTACTTTAGTGGGCCCTATACTTCCCCTTTTGTAATTTTTTTGTACTATGGTTGTGGATTAGATGTATGCATGAATTTCTTTTCAGTTTTTATATATATCTCTGCATTGTTGCATGGAGGTGTATGTGGGTGCGTGTGTACAGGTTCCTTAGGCTAATGTATCCCATGTATGTGATAGCCTACTCGGTGCTAGTCGCCAGCCCCTGGCCTATTGGAGGCGGGCTTGGGGATTCGCGTCTCGAGCCCCGTTGGTCCGGGTCATGACACACACACATTTATCAAAAAAAACATAAAAAAGTTACTAAAACTCTACATTTTTATTTTTAAAATAAAATGTTCATTTATTTAAAAAAAGAATTTATCCGAAATCCAAAAACAAATTTACCTTTTGAGTACTTTAAGAGAACTAATTTATTTATTTTAAAACAAAAACCACACCATTTTAAAATAAAGGTTTTAAATTCAATACTCATTTTTTACCTAAAAATGTTAGGATAACAATATTCAAATGAATAAGGATTTAAATAACGTTCATCACATAATTTAAAAATGGGACTAGTATTTGTGTATAGACTGACCACATGGCTTGGTGGACCATGTTTCAACTACAAAACTAAAACTGGAAGTCATTATGATCCATAATCTAAAGATCCACATGGATTTTTAGGCCTTGTAACCTCCTCAAGTGCCACAATATCACTCCCATTTTCAAACCAAAAATCACTAAACAATTAAACAACTCCAACATAAAATATAAACAGCCATAATATAAAACCCAAAACTCAAAGACCAACTTCACATGGAAACTCATGAAAAAAACATGAAAGAGATAGCTAGAATCTTCCCACACATACTTTTTGAGTCCCTACATTCAAATCTCCATCTACCATTAATGTACAAATAGAAAATGATGTTCCAAAACCTATACCATATTAAAAACCTAGATCTCTACAACTATTTTATCACAAACCAACACAGGTCATCCCTCCATCTAATGACTAATCCAGCCTGTGACATCTGCAAGGTGTGTTCTCCATCACCCTAGGATGGTGGAAAGCACCATGGAAATCAAAGTATAACCAGTGGAAATGGTTTCACAAAGAAAATAGGTTTTAAAAAAATAGATAGAAAATGGGCATAATTAGTATGTATGTCATACATCCATGTTAAATAAAATTGGTTTTTGAATAATATAAAAGTTGAAAACTAGAGAGAAAAAAATAAAAATCTTCACTAATCCCTCCACTCACCCCTAGTCTCCCCCCTTGTAATTCATAGATTCTCAAAAAGATACCACTAGATGTCTTTTCTTCATCCACCAGTGAATATATCTACCCTCAATCCAAATAAAGAAATAAAAGACTATGTGGATGATGTGATAAATGAAATATAAAATTAAGCAAAACTAAAAAACCTGCCTCCTATTGAATATGAAATTCACGATTCAACTAATCAACACTCAAAAAGTGTTTAGGAATATAACTGAAACCTAAAACTAAAAAATATAGGTAGACGTGATCATAAAGCTATGTAGGCATGCGAAAGGAAATCACAAAACAAATTTAGTCTTTTAATAAAATGTCCCTTTTTATAGATTGAAATAAAATAATTAAAATTGGTTTTTATTTCAATGATAATCACACATCATTAAACTTTTATAAACTTCCCATTTTCCTTTATTTTCCTTTTTTGAAAACAATCATTGATAAATTATTTCCAGGACAGCACCATTTTTTATAAAATAACAAATTGAAAAATAAAATTTTAAATAATCTTTAAAAACATAATTTTAAATATATATTAAATTAATCATTGATAGGAAATAATTCATGGTATAAAAATAAATCCACGGTTAAATAAAAACGCATGACAAAAAGTATAAAATAGTTAGAGTCATTATGGAAACCAAAGGGGTTCGGAAGATAAACTATGACATGACTAAAAATTATATAATATTAGTAGATTTGTATAAAAAACAACATTTCCTAACACTCAGTTTCAATATCAATGGTATAAATAAAGGCCATATCCCATAAACATATAGAAAATCTATCTTTGGGACACTAGTCATGGTGTAATTCTAAACTAGTACAGTATGTGTACCTAGAGTTATCACCTAAATACCCAAGGCTTCCAATGAAATATAAATAGAGGTGAGTGTTTGAAAATTATTCTGCATATAAATGAAACAAAATCATAATTAAGCTAGAAAATCATTTCCTAACCTTTTAATACCCTTTAAAGAATAGCCCCTTTTAGTAATCCATATTAATATAAACAATACAAAACCCATTCCAGGAATTATCCGCATATCACATTTTAATAAGCATTCATTTTATATAATTCAAGGGGAATTCCTAAAATAGGGTTTTAACTTTCCCAAGAAACATCAAAAGGTGAAAAATGAGTCTCTAAAATATTTTTTCGAGATCAAAGTAAAATATATGATTTGTAATTTTTTTTGAAAACGGAAACAAACATGAACATTAAATCAAAATCCTACTTTTTATTATTATAATCATATATACTAAGATGAATATATGTATATACCTTGAATTCCAAAAATACACAATATCCAAGGGTATTTTTACATATATATGTATACTCGGTTAAATAAAAATAACCACTAGATACAATAAAATACATTTAAATAAACATTAATTTTTATATAAAGAGACATCATGAAATGCTATATCAATTATCATCATTTCAAGAAAAAATTGAAATTATAGGAAAAACATAAATGGTACAAATTTTAAATTTACTATAAAACCCCAAAAAACCCACTTTTAATTTATATAAATCATTTATAATGCCATTCAAGCTACTTATCTAGATAAGACATGATTATTTTATTTAAAATAGATTTTTTTAGAATGATTCTAATTAGGGGAAAACCATTGAGTTGAAATGGAAATCAAGTGAAACTGGAATTCCATATAAAATACTTTTTGAATATATTTATCACTATTATTTTATATCAAATAGAGAATTTAATATGAAATAAATTAAAGATTATAATATTTAAAGCTTAAAATAAGGGGCAACCTATATGGAACTTGTTACCTTTAAAAAAGGTGGTGGTATTCCACCTCAATAAGGCCCAAGATTCCCTAGATGATAAATTAGATCCCAAATATCATGATAATTATAATTAAATTAAATCAAAAGATAAATAACGTAAAAAATCCTATCTGGAAACAAAGGGAACTTTTCACCTTCGACAACCATCACTAGAATTTTTCATAGTAGGGACCCATAAGCCCTATGTTTGGAAAATAGACCAATTAAACACCCCAAATATATTAAGGTTCAGCCTAGAACATAAGTAGTTAAGTAATAATAGAAAAAAGTAAAAATAAGAGGAGTTTGAAGGATAATATCTCACAAATAGGTGCTAAGTTGAAATCACAGGGGAAATCCCCAAGAATCACCTTACAAGTGAGAAGTAAAGAACAGGGAGGTGAGACAGATCCTCTTGGTGGTGTGTCATGATAAATAGTAAATATTAGGGGAGTGGTGAAACATAGTGGAAAAATATGGGGAAGAGAAAAAATAAAAATAATAATAATAATAACCTTTTTACGATGGGTTATTTCTCACTATTTGGTCACACTGTTGGATAAATTGTGCACCAACTGTGCACCTATTACTGGAAGTCCTAAAATAGCTCACATGGGTAGGGAAAAAAATAAGAGAAATAATGTTTTGACTATGAATTTTATCTCTAAAAAATGACACACACATTTTAATAGTCTCTTCAGGGTTTCCACTATCCTTGTGTTGACCATGAACCTAAATAAAAAAATTCCAAAAAATCAAAAATTAAAACAGGGTCAGTCTAGAATTTGTGAAGTAAATTTAAAATGATTTAATAATTATAAAATAATAACTAAAATAGGGTCTTTGTGTTAAAATTATACCCACCATAGTTCTTTATTTCCCAATAAATCATTGTATGAAACATTTAATTAAAAAGGGAATATAGTCTAACCCTAATACTAAGAACATGTTCTAGGAAACATAAAGAACTTCTAAATTTACCTCGAATGATTGAAAAAAATAATCCTTTATATAAAAAATGGAATTACCACAATTTTATAATTACCTCATCACCAATAGATATAGATAACTCAAAACCTATAAATGGGATCTCTGGGAAAAGGAAAAAAGTCAACTCCCTAAAGCACCACCTCACAATTCAAGGAACACACTGACTAAAAGGGTCATGATGGAAATAACCAATGAAGTCCAGGGTTCAAAACTTTTATTTTGGTTGGGAGTGGTTGGGAAATAAATCAAAAATGGGAATCCAACCATGAAATAAAGAATCACAGAAATTGTTAGATGACTGAGATCTAAAAAATGAACCATCAAGGGTGGTCTCCCCGCTATATTAGAATTCCACTAATACACTATCTCTCCAAGAAAACCATGTACTACAAGAATATTTTAAGACCAACATAATTGTAGGTTGGGAGAATGATTTGTAGATAATGCTATAAAATTAAGAGATACGTTAATGTGATGACCCAGACCCCCCCCCCCCCCCCCCCTTGGTCCCTTCCTTTGCCAAAATCCGAATCCTTAAGGTGTACGAATCGGTGCGACCAATCGGTGAGACCGATCGGTGAGACCGATCCCGATCGGTGAGACCGATCGGTGGGACCAATCGGTGAGACCGATCGGTGCGACCGATCGGCGGAACCGGCTGACGTCACCCGACCTTGCCAGGTTGTTCCAGTAACGCGCACAAAAGTTTAATTAAATACTGAATTGGCTCATGAGTCGGTTTAAACCACCCAGCACCTTTAATGATGGGTCAAGCCGCGTGGTCAACCCACGACTTCAACGTCTTACGCGGTTCAGCGTTTTTATCTCAACCGTCCCCGCTCTTATAAATTAAGGGTTAGGCCGTGGTTTCCCCCTTCTTCGATCGTGACTCTTCTGGTGCATCGGGACCGCAGCGTCGTTATCCGTAAAGTTCCGCTCCCCCGGCCTAAATGTCGATCATCTATCAACAAGTAGGGAATTTCTTTCGTCTCTCACTTCTGTGTATCATGCAGGGTGGGCGTTATCTTTTGTTCTCATGAGAAATGGTTGAGCCTTTAAATGAAGATAATAACTGGTTAAAGAAGGGGAAGGGGTTGTGATCGTTGTTTATGCCTTATCTTGTGATCATCCCTTTTAGTTGTGCTGGTTTTTGTTTTCTGAAAATTGAGGCCGTTGGTGGTCGTTGTATGTGCACTGATAAATCCCCTCGTGATGTTTTAAATGGGTTGCTGAATTTGTGAACTCCTTCTGTGAAATTGGTTAATCACGTATATCCGGCTGAATAATTGAAAGCACCAGGATCAACCCTTCTGTGATAACTCCTGGTTAGAACACAAGGAATTTGAAATCATGGAGTGTGTTAAGTCGTTTAAATCTGAAAATTCCTAACTTGTGTTGGTAGCGGTGGTTGGTTGTCTTCCTTTCGGGCCGATTGCTGGAAATGTGGGAGGGGATGGGATCCCCTGTTCTGTTTATACTCTCGGTGGCTATGTGAATTTGGGGATGGGATCTCCTGTTGGTATGGTTTCAGTGGTTGTGAGTTTCTATCACAAATTGGGGAGAGATCCTCTGTTGGCAGAACCGGGTGTGGGTGTTTTGGTTGATCTATGCTTTTGACGCTTTCCTTGGTTATGCTTATGGTAGTTGCCCAGTAGTGCTTAAAATTAATTGAACATTTTGACTGAACGTGGGACAAGAATGGGACAAATGGTTTTGTGGGCAAGGGTCGTGAACTGTGACTTGGGTGCAGTGGTGTTGCGTTCTGTAGGTTGGCTAGGAAAACCTAAGCTTTGGGTGAGTGTTTGTTACCTATATCTATACTTGTAGCTTTGTGTTTCTTATTCGCGCCCCACCCAAGTTGAGCACTCAGTGCCGAACACCACCATTTATGGGGGAAGGGTGTTTTTCCCAACACTATCCTTAGTGGCTGGTTATTGGCTCCTTTTCTGCTCCCTTTCTCGGATAGCCCAAGTATCTTCGGGCAGGCTGTGATGGCCTGAAGTCCATTATTAGCCCAAGAACCATCGGGCAGGGTGTTGTGGTGGTTGGACAGGTGTGTGCGGCAGATGGTTTCCCAAGTGTCTTCGGGATGAGGCCCAGGTGTCTTCGGGCGTGGCAGTGGATCCTTTAGCCCAGGTGTCTTCGGGCGTAGCAGTGGTTGTTCTGGCCTAGGTGTTTGCAGGCATGGTTACATGTGATAGTTGTGGCCCAGGTGTGTGTGGGCGGGATACGGCAGTGGGACTCCGTGTGGTTGTGGCCCAGGTGTGTGCGGGCGGGATTCGGCAGTGGGACTGCGTGTGGTTGTGGCCCAGGTGTGTGCGGGCGGGTGTGGCAGTGGGACTGCGGTGAGAATGGCGGGATTGGTCCGATGCGTAGGATGTCTCAATAACCAGTGGGAAAGTGGCGCGGGGTACCCAAACATCGACGTGCTCTTATATATATAATACTTGACTTGCGTTATTTGGGGAGAGAGCCTTGGTGAGGCCTGGGATGGATAGTTGCCTTGTTAGTTTCTGGTTCTTCTCTTTTCTCACGGGACTTTAGTACGTTCCCCCACTTGTGCACGAGAGTCTTGGTTTTCCCTACTGAGTGTACTTGTATGCTCACCCTACGTACATAAAACTGCTTTCAGGTTTCCAGGAGGACTTCGGGGATCACGCAGGACCTTACTAGCTCGGACTTTTGGAGCAGTTGCAGTTGTTTCTCTTTTCTTTTGGTACTTACCTTGTAGTCACCTTTTTGCACTTTGTGGCTTTCACTTTTGAAACATGCATGTGGGAATGGTTTACTTTTGGATTTACTTTTCTTTCTACCTTGGTGTTGTTGGGTTTCCTCCTCCTTATCTTTCGATCCTATAAAATAAAAAGGGTAATGCCTTCCATTCGCGAGAATTTCCTATACCCTTGGTGCTAGTCGCCACTCCGGGACCTATTGAAGGCAGGTTTCGGGGGTCATTATCTCTCCTTCAACTTAAAGAAGGAAGGGCCTGGCAACCTGCTGACCCTTCCCTCCTTTTGGTGAAGGCGGGTCGTGACAGAATGGTATCAAAGGTAGGTTGAGAGATAGGACGGAGTCTGGAGTTAGGCACAGTGAGGATTTCATGGGGTGGTAAGGCAACGGTGTTGGGTGACCTTGGAGCGTGAATTAGGCCAGGGAAGACCGGCTAGGACACGGGATTTTAGGGCCCCCTGTGATCCGATGCAAGGACTCTGGACCTACCGAACGACCAAGTGAGGCCACACTGATTGCAGGGTAGAGACCCTAGGAAAGGTACATTCATCATAAATGACTTCTGTTCTTGTGTTTCTGGGATGTCTTGGGAATTAAGAATAAATTAAATCTTAATAACTTCTAAGAACGATTTTCTTTGCACTACTGGGCTTAGGCATTCCTTGTTTACCTTGCAGCTATGGCACCTGGAAGGCGACCACGTGTGGTACAGGCGATCGAGGCCCCCGAGACTGCCTTGGCCAATCGGCAGAGAGCCGATCGAGAGGAAGAGGATGACCAGTGGAAGAAGACTCTTCGAGCCTTCCAGCGACAGGCCCTCGAGAAGTATGAGGGCAGCACCTCTGATATGAAGACGGAAGGCTGGCTAGAGGAGTTAGTCATAGCCTTCGGCTTGATTCGGGCCCCGATCGAATACTGGGTTCCTCTGGCTGTTAGCCATATGCGAGGAGCGGCACGCCAGTGGTGGATGCTTCACCCGGGGAGTAGGAAAGAGTCTGAGGTTGCTTGGGCGGACTTCGAGAAGGAGTTCCGGGCGGAGTTCCTCTCCTCGACAATGAGGGCGGAGAAGAGGCAGGAGCTACTCTCCCTCCAGCAGGGGAGCATGTCCGTGAGGGAACTTGGAATCAAGTTCAAGGACCTCCTGCGTTTTGCTCTGGACCTCTTTCCCGATGAGGAGTCTCGGGCAAGACGTTTGGAGGAGGCGCTCTGACCCTCCCTCCAGTATGTTGTTACCCCCTTTACCCTTCTGACATACTTAGAGGTCCAGAAGAAGGCCGAAGTGGTGGAAAGGATGCATGCTCTGGGCGGAGTGTCACGAGAAGGGATCCAGCTGGGACCATCGAAGGGGAAGGCTGTCAGCACCAGGCCTCCAGCATCGGGACCCTCCAGGTTCCGACCCGCAGGGAGCAGACCGCAGCAGTTTCAGTTTCGATCCCCTGGCCCACGTTCTTTTCCTTCAGGCTCGGGACCACGGTGCTTCATCTGCGGGAGCCTTGGACATCTCCGGAGTCAGTGCCCCGATCGGGTGCAGTACAGCAGTGGCAGTCATCCCCAGCATCCGCCGCAACAGCAGTTTCCAGCTAGACCCTTCCAGCAGCAGTAGCAGGGACAGCGAGCTCCCGCTCCTCCGCAGGAAGACATAGGAGGGGGAGGCCGACCTCAGGGCGCTCCCCAGGGACCTCGACCAGGGCGTGGTCGGGGAGGTGGCCGACAGCTGAGGGGCAGGGGAGCTGGGCGTGGACAGTTACACGCCGCAGAAGCAACAGTTCCAGCAGGGCCAGAGGTTGTTCGAGGTACGATCAGTGTGTTTAGCACTCTTGCTTATGCTTTGTTCGATACCGGAGCTTCGCACTCCTTTGTTGCACCCAGTCTAGCCCGTGCCTTGGTTCTAGATGCCGAGAGACTTCTAGTACCCCTGGTGTTGAGCACACCAGTTGGAGGTCAGACCGACTTGCTATTCGTTTGTCGGGGATGTAGACTGATGTTGGGGCCACATCAGTCGGTTAGGGATCTCCTCCTGCTACAGATTCGTCCGTACGATGTCATCCTAGGCATCAACTGGCTATTTTCTGTGTGCGCCGTCATCGACTATTTCCAAAGAAGAGTGGTGTTCTCAGGTTTGGACGGCCAGCGTGTTACCTTCACCGGCGAGTGGAGCTGTCCGAAGGGAAACAGGAGGGAGGAACCTCTCCTCTCCCTGTTGACCGAACTGACGATAGGATCAGTAGATGCGGAAATGGTGGAAGTACCAGAGATCGTTCGTGAGTTTATGGACGTCTTTCCTAAGGAGGTGACTACTCTACCCCCTCGACGTGATATCGAGTTAGGGATAGACCTGCAGCCCGGCTCTCGACCAATCTCAATGGCTCCTTACCGGATGGCACCTTCGGAGCTACGGGAGTTGCGGATACAGATTGACGATCTGATGAAGAGGGGTTATGTCCATCTGAGTGCGTCACCATGGGGCGCTCCAGTCTTGTTTGCAAGGAAGGCGGATGGTGGCCTCAGGTTGTGCATCGATTACAGGAGGCTGAATCAAGTAACGATCAAGAATCGCTACCCTCTTCCGAGGATAGATGATCTTTTCGACCAGCTGAAGGGGGCAGGATGGTTCTCGAAGATCGACCTGCGATCCGGGTACCACCAGCTGAGGGTGAAGGATAGCGACGTCCCGAAGACGGCGTTTAGGTGCAGGTACGGACACTTCGAGTTCGTGGTCATGCCCTTTGGTGTTACGAATGCCCCGGCCGTGTTCATGGGGCTTATGAACTCCGTCTTTCGGGAGTACCTGGATCGGTTTGTGGTGGTATTCATCGACGATATCCTGATCTATTCAAGGTCAGAAGAGGACCATGCAGAGCACCTGAGGACAGTTTTGGAGGTCCTCCGACAGCACCAGTTCTACGGAATGTTGTCAAAGTGCAAGTTCTGGACACGAGAAGTGCACTTCCTCGGGCATGTAGTGTCGGAGCAGGGGGTAGCAGTCGACCCATCAAAGGTTGAGGCAGTTGTTTCTTGGGCAGCACCCAAGAGTGTGGCGGAAGTCCGGAGTTTCCTCGGACTGGCAGGTTACTACCGGGGATTCGTACCCAACTTCTCCCGAGTAGCATCCCCTTTAACGGCTTTGACCAAGAAGGACCAGGTTTTCGTGTGGAGCGAGCAATGCGAGTTGTCCTTCAGCTACCTAAAAGAAAAGCTGGTTAGTGCCCCAGTGTTGAGATTACCAGAAGAAGGGATGGCCTATGAGGTATTTTGTGATGCTTCAGGACAGGGCCTGGGATGCGTGTTGATGCAGCAACAAGGGGTGATCTCTTACGGGTCCAGGCAGCTACGCCCCCATGAGCGGAACTATGCCACCCATGACTTGGAGCTTGCAGCGGTAGTGTTCGCATTGAAGCTGTGGCGACATTACCTCTTTGGGGAGCACTTTGTGGTCTTCACCGATCACAAGAGCTTGCGCTATATCTTCTCCCAGCGTGACTAGAACTTGCGACAGCGGAGGTGGGTCGAGTTTCTCCAGGACTACGACTTTGAGATCTCGTACACTAAAGGTAAGGGAAACGTTGTGGTTGATGCCCTGAGCAGGAAGCCGCATCAGGAAGTGGTTCGAGAATCTTCTGATGCTTGGAAGGCGATGGGGGAGTTGGCTGCCTTGCACTTGGATGCAAGGGTGGAAGGTACTAGAGGCTGCTTGTTTCAGATGACGGTACAGTCCTCTTTGTTATGGCAAGTGGAAGAGTCTCAGTGGGGAGATCCTGAGGTGGAAGTGTTGCGGGATCGTGTCGATCAGGGGAACGCTCCGGAAGGATGGTCGGAGGATAGCCGACATCGGATGCTCTTTCATGGGAGGTTGTTTGTTCCAGAGGTGATGCGTGATGAAGTCCTTCGTGAGTTCCATAGCTCAGCCTTGGCAGTGCATCCGGGTGTTTCGAAAATGTACCAAGGCCTGAGGGGACAGTTTTGGTGGCCCGGGGTGAAACGGGCAGTGGCAGAGTTTGTGGCTAAATGCCTGGTGTGTCAGCAGGTGATGGTTGAACACCGTGTTCCTGGTGGTTTGTTTCATCCTTTAGATGTTCCCGAGTGGAAGTGGGACGACGTTTCGATGGACTTCGTCACAGGACTACCCAGAGCTCAGGGTGGGCATGATGCTATCTGGGTAGTGGTGGATCGTTTGACAAAATCTGCTCACTTCTTAGCTATCAAGGAGTCAGGACCTGTGAGTACCTTAGCACAGAGGTACGTGGATGAGGTGGTGCGTTTTCATGGAGTTCTGAAGACTATCGTCTCAGATCGGGACACTCGGTTCACCTCACGAGTCTGGAAGGGGTTACAGCATGCTTTTGGCACCCAGCTACGCCTTAGCACTGCTTTTCACCCTCAAACTGATGGACAGACAGAGCGGACAATCTAGACATTGGAGGACATGCTGCGAGCATGTGTTCTGGATTTCGGAGGATCATGGGTACGACACTTGCCTTTAGTAGAGTTTTCCTACAACAACAGCTTCCACTCTACTATCGTCATGTCTCCTTTCGAGGCTTTGTATGGAAGACCATGTCGTTCACCCTTATGCTGGGCAGAGGTTGGTGAGACTGGTACTCTTGGACCAGAAGTAGTACAGAGTACCACGGAGAAAGTCCAGCTAGTGCGGGAGAGGATGAAAGCAGCTCAGGATCGGCAGAAATCTTATGCTGATCGTCGGAGGAGGCCCTTGGAGTTAGAGGTGGGAGATCATGTGTTCTTGAAGGTTTCCCCTCGACGGGGGCAGCGGAGGTTCGGAAAGGGGAGTAAGATCTCCCCTAGGTTCATCGGACCCTTCGAGGTGCTGAGGCGAGTTGGCGGGGTGGCATATCAGCTGGCCCTACCACCTCAGTTGGAGAGGGTCCATGATGTCTTCCATGTCTCCCAACTTCGTCAGTACTTACATGATGACTCTCATGTCATCAACTGGGGAGAGCTAGATGTGGGAGAAGACGCGACCTTCAAGGAACGGCCAGTCAGGATCGAGGATCTCAAGGAGAAAGTGCTCTGTGGACGAACCATCGGCTTGGTTCGTGTGTTGTGGAGACATGGCGGCCTCGAAGAGAGTACGTGGGAGAGGGAAGCATAGATGCGTGCCCAATACCCCGAGTTGTTTTGAGCTTTGTACCTTTTGTTCCTGTTGTGATAGAACGTTTGACTTTTTGCTATGAAATGTACTAGTCCCTTTCCTCTGTTATGTGTGAAAAGCCCCGGCTAAAGGGAAGAGGGAACCCGACCCCTAATCGAGACGCATTAAGGTGGATGCGATTAAACCCGTGCGGGCGAGACAGTGCCGCCCAAAGCGGATAATATCTTGACATGGGGGAGGGGAAGTCCCCAAACCCACATGACCGGGCGGTTTGGCGTGGTATGTTGCGTGGTTCTTGGCAGGGGTGTGTTTTCAGTTGGCGGGGGTTCACTCCTAAGAGGTATCTTTGGAAGATGGTTGTTCGGACCCTCTCTTTCCTTCTGTTTTGTTTTGATTCTCGAGGACGAGAATCGTTTAAGAGGTATCTGATGTGATGACCCAGACCCCCCCTTGGTCCCTTCCTTTGCCAAAATCCGAATCCTTAAGGTGTACGAATCGGTGCGACCAATCGGTGAGACCGATCGGTGAGACCGATCGGTGCGACCGATCGGCGGAACCGGCTGACGTCACCCGACCTTGCCAGGTTGTTCCAGTAACGTGCACAAAAGTTTAATTAAATACTGAATCGGCTCATGAGTCGGTTTAAACCACTCAGCACCTTTAATGATGGGTCAAGCCGTGTGGTCAACCCACGACTTCCACGTCTTACGCGGTTCAGCGTTTTTATCTCAACCGTCCCCGCTCTTATAAATTAAGGGTTAGGTCGTGGTTTCCCCCTTCTTCGATCGTGACTCTTCTGGTGCATCGGGACCGCCGCGTCGTTATCCGTAAAGTTCCGCGCCCCCGGCCTAAACGTCGATCATCTATCAACAAGTAGGTAATTTCTTTCATCTCTCACTTTTGTGTATCATGCGGGGTGGGCGTTATCTTTTGTTCTCATGAGAAATGGTTGAGCCTTTAAATGAAGATAATAACTGGTTAAAGAAGGGGAAGGGGTTGTGATTTTTGTTTATGCCTTATCTTGTGATCATCCCTTTTAGTTGTGCTGGTTTTTGTTTTCTGAAAATTGAGGCCGTTGGTGGTCGTTGTATGTGCACTGATAAATCCCCTCGTGATGTTTTAAATGGGTTGCTGAATTTGTGAACTCCTGCTGTGAAATTGGTTAATCACGTATATCCGGCTGAATAATTGAAAGCACCAGGATCAACCCTTCTGTGTTAACTCCCGGTTAGAACACATGGATTTTGAAATCATGGAGTGTGTTAAGTCGTTTAAATCTGAAAATTCCTAACTTGTGTTGGTAGCGGTGGTTGGTTGTCTTCCTTTCGGGCTGATTGCTGGAAATGTGGGAGGGGATGGGATCCCCTGTTCTGTTTATACTCTCGGTGGCTGTGTGAATTTGGGGATGGGATCTCCTGTTGGTATGGTTTCAGTGGTTGTGAGTTTCTATCACAAATTGGGGAGAGATCCTCTGTTGGCAGAACCGGGTGTGGGTGTTTTGGTTGATCTATGCTTTTGACGCTTTCCTTGGTTATGCTTATGGTAGTTGCCCAGTAGTGCTTAAAATTAATTGAACATTTTGACTGAACGTGGGACAAGAATGGGACAAATGGTTTTGTGGGCAAGGGTCGTGAACTGTGACTTGGGTGCAGTGGTGTTGCGTTCTGTAGGTTGGCTAGGAAAACCTAAGCTTTGGGTGAGTGTTTGTTACCTATATCTATACTTGTAGCTTTGTGTTTCTTATTCGCGCCCCACCCAAGTTGAGCACTCAGTGCCGAACACCCCCATTTATGGGGGAAGGGTGTTTTTTCCAACACTATCCTTACTGGCTGGTTATTGGCTCCTTTTCTGCTCCCTTTCCCGGATAGCCCAAGTATCTTCGGGCAGGCTGTGATGGCCTGAAGTCCATTATTAGCCCAAGAACCATCGGGCAGGGTGTTGTGGTGGTTGGACAGGTGTGTGCGGCAGGTGGTTTTCCAAGTGTCTTCGGGATGAGGCCCAGGTGTCTTCGGGCGTGGCAGTGGATCCTTTAGCCCAGGTGTCTTCGGGCGTAGCAGTGGTTGTTCTGGCCTAGGTGTTTGCAGGCATGGTTACATGTGATAGTTGTGGCCCAGGTGTGTGCGGGCGGGATACGGCAGTGGGACTGCGTGTGGTTGTGGCCCAGGTGTGTGCGGGCGGGATTCGGCAGTGGGACTGCATATGGTTGTGGCCCAGGTGTGTGCGGGCGGGTGTGGCAGTGGGACTGCGGTGAGAATGGCGGGATTGGTCCGATGCGTAGGATGTCTCAATTACGAGTGGGAAAGTGGCGCGGGGTACCCAAACATCGATGTGCTCTTATATATATATTACTTGACTTGCGTTATTTGGGGAGAGAGCCTTGGTGAGGCCTGGGATGGATAGTTGCCTTGTTAGTTTCTGGTTCTTCTCTTTTCTCACGGGACTTTAGTACGTTCCCCCACTTGTGCACGAGAGTCTTGGTTTTCCCTACTGAGTGTACTTGTATGCTCACCCTACGTACATAAAACTTCTTTCAGGTTTCCAGGAGGACTTAGGGGATCACGCAGGACCTTACTAGCTCGGACTTTTGGAGCAGTTGTAGTTGTTTCTCTTTTCTTTTGGTACTTACCTTGTAGTCACCTTTTTGCACTTTGTAGATTTCACTTTTGAAACATGCATGTGGGAATGGTTTACTTTTGGATTTACTTTTCTTTCTACCTTGGTTTTGTTGGGTTTCCTCCTTTTTATCTTTCGATCCTATAAAATAAAAAGGGTAATGCCTTCCATTCGTGAGAATTTCCTATACCCTTGGTGCTAGTCGCCACTACGGGACCTATTGAAGGCGGGTTTCGGGGGTCATTATCTCTCCTTCAACTTAAAGAAGGAAGGGCCTGGAAACCTGCTAACCCTTCCCTCCTTTTGGTGAAGGTGGGTCGTGACAGTTAATAAGTACTTGTCTCTAAGATTCAAATAAAAACCATATCTCTATTAAGGATAACCAAGACGAACTAGTTAAGAGAAGAAAAGACACATCTCGAAATACCTCAAATAACTATTCCTAAATAAAAATAACATGGTGCTAGACCTGGGTCAATAGAGATTTATAGGGACATTACTACTATAACACTAATACTTAGTGAACCCTATCTAACAAATAGAACATATAATGCATCTGGGTCACTCACATGCCCATCTAATCCATCCAATGCACATCCCCTAAAAGGTAAAACATTTCCACTCATGTAAAATTATATTGAGGTAAGAACCATCTCCAAGATAATAAATGTTACCTCAAAGAAAACAAGTTAAAAACCATAGGGATACAACAATCAAAAACCTCTAAGTAAAATTCACTTATTCTAGGATCGATAAGAACAAGTTCCAAAGAGACGAAAATCATTGTCTTAAAGTAGGTGTATATATAGGAAATGGAATTGAGGAATCCTAGATGAAAAAACTCACCATTTCCATATGGATATTTCTTAGAGGCTAAATAAGAACAACAAAAATAAAATACAACTTTATAAATTAAAACACTTGAAAAAAAAACACATTTCCCCCAATAAATTATTTTAAAATTCCAATTTTCATTAATTGAAAACACCCATGAATTTTTATTATACTGAATCCATTATAATTTTATATCAAAGGATCCTTTATTATTTCAAAAACTCACTTCTAAAATTAATTCTCATTTCCAAGAATCCATTATTAAAACTCATTATCAAGATCTAAAACATTACCTTCAATCCTTTTTTTTGAAATCCTATTTTCAATTTTAAACCTTATCACTTGTCCTTAAAACTATTTTCACAATTTAAAACACCCACACACATCCATGAAGTTGGATTTAAAATGTTACTAAAACTATAATTTATTATTTTTAATGTAAAATAGTCATTTTTTACAGAAAACCATTTATTATAAATCCAAAAACATACTTTAAATTTTATATAATTTAAGAAAACTCATTAATTTATTCTCCATTTTAAAATAAATATTTTAAATATAAAACTATAATTTTACCCAAACAATGAAAACATAACATGTTTCGAATTAAATAGTATTTAAATAAATTACAACACATAATTTTAAAGGTTGACTAGTGTTTGTGCACATCTAGGCCTCATGGATTTGAAGACAATATCCCAGTGGCAGAACTAGAGCTTAGAGTCATAATGGACCAGGAAATTGGGCTCCACATCACTTTTAAGGCCCTAGAAACTCACCAAGTACCACCGGTTTTCTACCTTTTCCATCCCTATATCAACAAACAAAAACAAAACTCCACCATCAAATGTAAACAACTCACAAAACCCAAAACTCAAAGCTCGACTCCCCATGGAAACTTGCGACTCTAAATTTACAAGACCTAGATATATTATTCTAACACATATCACCTAGGTGTCTAAATTCCTATCTCTATATGCCATTAATTCCCAAAAATAAAAGGGTGTTCCAAAACCAAGGCCCTCTTAATAACATAAAAATATTACTCCATTTTTTCAAATCAAGTCGAGTTATCCCTATATTAGATTCGCAATCTATCTCATTACATCCCCGAGGCATTTTTCCTATTGCCTTGGGGTGGAGACAAGAATCATGGGAATCATAGTATAACCAGCTGAAATAGTTTCCCCTTCAAAATAGAGTTTAAGAAAAATAAAGAAAAAGGGCATTGACCCATCCATATTTCATATGTTTATGCTAAATAAAATTGGTGGAAGAATGATATAAAAGAAGTAAATCAGGCTAATAGAAATAAACATAAATATCAAACCCTCTATTAACCCTAAATCTCCCTCCCCTTAAATTCTCATACATATAATAAACATCCCCTAGAAGCCTTTGTTTCAACTAACAATACATATAGCTACCCTTCATTTGAAGAAAGAAGTAAAATACTATCTGGAAGATGCAATAAAAGAAATGTAAAATAAAAAACAAACAATATACCTCCATGTGACAATTAAGGTCACCATCCTACTAATAAATTCTCAAATAGTGGTTAGGAATAGAACTAGAACAATAAACTGAAAGATATATATAGGTGTTATCATAAATATCAATAAGAATTTCAAAGGAAACTACACCCCAAGTTTTGTTATTAAATAAAATTTCTTATTATGATAGATGTAAATACAATAATAAAAATAACTTTTTATTTTAAATCTAATCTCATGACATTATTAGTTTACAAATTTTTCCATTTATTTTCTCTAAATGAAAACAATCACTTAAAAAATGTTCTGAGGACAACACATGTTTTTATTAAAATATGCAATTGAAAACTAAAGTTTAAAAAAATCTTTAAAAACATACTATTAAATAAACTTTAAAGTAATGATTTAAAATAAATAATGAATGATATAAAAATAATTCCATGATCAAATGAAATCACATTCCATCAAGTATAAAATAGATAGAGGCATCATTAGAACCAAAGGGGCTCAGAGGAAAAACTAGGACATGGGTAACAATTATATAATATAACAGGATTCATATAATAATCAACCAACCCTAACACTAGGTTTCACCCTCACTGGTTTAAATAAGAGGAATATCCCATACACAGACACTAAATCTATCTTAGGGTCACTAGTCATAGTTTAATACTAAACTAGTGTAGCATGTGTACCAAGAGTTTTTTACTAACTACTTAAGGCTTACCATGAAATATAAATAGAGGTGATCATTTTAAATGCACTATGTATATAAATTTAAAAAACATTTTATTATTAAACCAATATCTCATTTCCTCACCATTGAAAACCCTTTAAAGAACAACCACTTTCATTAATCCATACCTATAATGAATACATGACCCCTTAAAGTAAAAATCCACACATCACATTTTAATAAGCATTAATTTTATATAATTCAAGGTTCATTCCTAAAAAAGTAGTTTTCACTTTCCAAAAAAACATTTAGAAGTATCAATCATAAATATCAAATATTTTTAAGAACTCTAACTAAAATCACCCATTTCCAATTTACTTTGAAAACCAAACCAAACATCAAGCCTAAATTAGAATCCTAATTTTTATTTTTATACTCATATACACTTAAACATGTCTTTATATACGAATTTAATTGCACAATTTGACATTGTACCATATGGATTTTTACAAACACACACAGAGATATATATATATATATATATATATATATATATCTGTGTGTGTCTGCGTGTGTGTATCAAAATTTCTACCCACGTATATGTGAATAACCACTAGATACATCAGAATAAGTTTCCATAAAATTATATTTTTTCTTGAAGAAAAATCATGAAATACTTTACTAATGCTATTAATTTAAAGTACTACTTGAAATGATAATAAAAAAATAAAATAGACAAATTAAAAATGTATTCTAAAAACTAAAACCGCCTTCTTAGTTTAGATAAATCATTTATAAGGAAATTTGGTGTATTTTCTAGAGAAGAAATTAATAGCTTGTTAAAAACTTGTTTTTTTAATAAGCTTCTTATTAGAGGAAAACCATTGAGTATAATTAGAAATCAACTGAAACGTTATTTTCACTTCAAAAAATATTTTAATGTTTTTTCATTATTATTTGATATCAAACAAAAAATTTAAAATGAAAGAAGTTAAAGGATATAATATTTAGAGCCTAAAATTGGGGGGGTAACCTTCCTAGAATTCACTGCATTTGAAAATAGAGGTGTTATTCCACTACAATGAGGTCCAAGACCCCTAGAGGAGAAAGAGTATCCCAAAAAACAACAATTAAATTTGAGAAAAAACAAAATAAAAAAACAAACCATCAATGGAAAAAAATTGAACCTATCATCTTAGATAACCACCATTAAAATCATCCTTAGTATGGGATCAGAAACCCTATGATTTGATAATTAAGAAAAGAAACATCCCAAGTACATTAGGATTTGACAATGGCATGTGATTAGTGAAGGAGGAACATAAAATAAAATAAAAACAAGAGGAGGATGTAGGAGAAGATCTCACCGAGAGGAATTGCACCGATATAGTATAAGAAACCCCTAGGAAACTTCATGTGAGGGAGAGACATGAAGGAGGAAAAAATGGTAGGCTCCCTTTGGTTGTGGGTCACAAAAACAAGTAAAGGTGAGGGGTGGGGAATAACATAAGGTAAAAATATCCAGAGAAAATGAATAATAATAATAATAATAACCAATTTTTTAATATTGGTCTTCCTATGTGGTTTGGACACACAACTTTCCAAGTCATCCCCTCCTACAAGAAGTCCTAGAACACATCGCATGGGTAGGGAACATAGTTAGTTAAACCATTCTTTAGCCATGAATTTTCGATCTGATAAACAATAGATGAATTTTCATATTATGTATATAGTTTCCACTAACCATTAACTATCATTCTTCTGCATAAAAATTATTTAATTTCAAAAATAAAAATTATTTTTCTCTCAAATTCGAGAAGGAACTTAAAAATAATTAAATAGTTAAAAATAATAAATAATATAGGGTTGGGTTTTTTCACCTATTATAACATTTTATAGAATTAGAAACCTTGATGTGCATAATGAAAAACTATTTAAAATTATCTAAATACCTAATGAGAATAATACACTCATCCTCCATCTAAATAATGTAGTGAGAATATAAGAATTATTAAATCTCAATTTTTTTCATTAATTTTTTTTGAATATATATCTAATAATATTTTTGAATCTAGGAGCTAGGATAGAATGATGTTCTGAGACTCTGTGAGCTAGGAAATGATATATTAAAAATATTAAATATATTAATATCACATGTATGCAGTTTTCTTGAAATAGTGGAATATCTCACAAATGGGGAATCATATGTGAAATTTGAGATAGTATTTGATTCCAGAGTGAGGGTTGTACCCCAAGTGTGATATACCCTTGGATCATGTTGAACGCTTAGGTTGAGCAGAGTCATGGGTGGATTAATTAATTAATTAATTAATTTGATTAATTTTTTTGTTAAATTCCATGAACTGGAACTCTTCCTATAAATACCTAATTATGGTAAAATCCTAGGGTTAGTTGCATAACCCTAGAGATATAATAGAGACAATGGATTAACATTTGGAAAATAAAAATAGGATTCTAGATTAGATCCATATAATTCAAATCATCCATACCAATGGAATTATAATATCTCTCCAATGAATACAACACAGATTCGTTATTCACCAATGATTGATATTAACTAGGGGTAGGATATTTTTTTCTATGATTTATTTCCCCATTTTATTATCCCATGATGAACACAAATCAAATCAAACAACAAATTTATTTTTGGTTTGATTTTATCGTGGGTGTGGGTATATTTACCAGGTCTTTGGGGAAATTATTAATTGTTGTTTATATACTCTTAGTTCATATTTATAATGAAAATTAATTGATACCAATCTAGAAAAATTTATTAGGTTCATTCCTATTTTTTGTTTCATGGTTTACTCCCTTTGTTCTATGTACAATCCTTGTCGTTATTTCTTTAATCAGTGATTAGACCAATACCCGATAGATGATTGTTGTGTATTTGACCTTTGGTGTAATGGATGATCGCAATGGGATTGGGTTCATGACCAAGGAAGTGATCAAGGTATATGGAACTATAAATGGATTAGGATCAGATCATGGTTTTTCATTTTTTTTTTGCATGCAGAGATAGCACAATGATACAGTAGCTGCTTTTTTAACAGATCGAAGGACATATTCTGAATAGCATTAATGGAGAGGTCAGATGACCCAGATCCATGATCTTTGATGTTATTTATGGTTGGATCAGCAATGGTTATGGAATAAATGGAATATTTTTTAAGGAACCACGTGACTATCAAAAATCCCACATTACATAGTGTGTACCCTGAAGAACACACTCTGTGTAGGGTCCTTGTATACAACTCGAGGGTTATGCATGAAAAAAAATATCACACATCATATGACTATTTTCACATGTTATGTAAAACATTTCACACACCATGTGACCTTAGTCTATCCACCTGAAGTGCACTCCGGGAGTAAACAGGCATGGACATGGCCAGGAACATGGCAACGGGTAGAGTACACGAGCACTACCCGGTACTTGGACAAAACTAAGTACATGGGAAAGTCCAGTGGTACATGGAAATATCTAGGTGTACATGGTCATTTTTAGGTATACATGAACATAGGAATAGGATCATGGGCATGGACATGGTCAGGTCCATGTCTATAGGTACACATCGTGTTCCCTCTATACACGTCATGTACTTCCTCTAAGTTAGCATGGATACCTTAATTTCTTCAATATAGACTGTCTTCAGTTGAGTGTGATTCCTTGGGCTATCCCTATGAGGGTATATTATGGCATTACATCCTCAACATTGTATTTTTATCCCCTTTATGGGTTCTATTTCAAATAGAGTTCATGGTATCCGTTTGTGAGGCATGGGGTGGGATCCTCTATTGTATCATGTTTCCTAGGTGGGGGTCATGGTATCAATGTAACCACCATGAATATTGAACCAATAACCTATATATCATATTGATTCTGTATAGATTTTGGAATCCCCCAGTGGTCAGGGGTGTGATCCCCTATCTAGGAAGTGTGTTATTCAAAGATCTGGAGAGTACTTATTAGTGATGTCGGTTGAGAATGATTTATCAGATGAGTGTCTTCAGTGATTGAGACCTCTTTGAGACTTAAATTATTTTATGATTATATCTAGGTTTTTTTATTATCATTGTGAATCATATATTGATTTATATATATACATATTTACGAGATGACTATTCTAGATGCTTTATGCTTAGTGATTTCGGAGTTTCCAATTTGAAATTGTTATACTTACCCGTGTATGGGATCTTCCCACACATTTCATGTCTTATATAGATGAAAAAACTTTTGAATGAGGTTTGGGAGGACTGAGAGAATTCAGAGCATGGTATTGGGTTAAAAATACAAAGGTTCATATTGTAGTTACATTTGACTATAGTCCCCTTCTTATGAGAAGGTTGGACTCTTTTATAGTTTTTAGTGGGATTATATGTAAACCCTTATTTTCTTTTAGTACTTTGGAATACTTTAATGTGGGATAGATGTTAAGCATTCATTTTTATCATTTATGTGTTTTTACATTTTATCATTGGATGGTCTTTTACATGTGTGTGTGTGTGTGAAATTACTTAGGCTAATGCCTCTTATATGTGGGATATGCCTACTCTACACCAATATCCATCCCCTAGTCTCTTTGTGGTGGTATTATGGTATTCATGCTCATATTACCACTAGCTAGGGTGTCCCTGGTGGGTTAGTTAATGACAGGGTGGTATTAGAGCGGTCGGTTGTACCTTAGGACTTGATTTTAGAGATTTTCTAGATGTGATATTGGTTTGGGATTTATGTAAATAGTGTTAAAGAGTTTCAAGTTCATATTTTCGGCTGGGGTATCCAGTTTTGGTGTGGTGGGTGACGTATCCATGCACTAGGACTCTAATAACCTAATTTTTGTCTGAGTATGCATTAGTTATCGGGAAAACATTGGTAAATGCATCATATAGGAATGGGTTATAGTTTCCATGTCCTTCTTGATTCAACTCCCCAGATATACTCATTCACCACGGTGCATATTATTTATTTTAGGATTCCTCCATGAAGACAACAAACCAGGATTCTATTGTGTGATTGTAAAGATGATATATCGAGTGATGAGGATTCAGTAAAGGGTCTTTTACAGGAGGTGATACCTCTAGGTGGTTTCTTATTTCAACCACCACCCATTGAGTATCAAATTATATTTCTAGTACTGTCTGAGGATATTCACAAGATAAGTACACTCTATGATTTTTAGAGGTAGAGACATCTTAGGTTTCAGGGAAATCTAGACCCTTAGGAAGCTGAGGAATAGATAGAGAGAGTACCCAAGTTTTCCACCTTATGAGGAAAACTATATATAAAATGGTGTTCCTAAAGGAATGTATTATTTATGGATTCAATAGGATATGTTGAAGTTTAGTGACTCTATTACATGATAAGACAAATCTCTTCTAGCATATTTTTTAGCATCTCTTCAAGGAGAAGTTTTATATGGATGTGTTTTCATCAGTACACATACATGATATTTCATAGTTTCAAAAAAGTAGTACAACCATGGATAAGTACAGATTGAGATTAAATGACCATTTAAGATACAATTTAGATATGGTTCATATATTTTCATCAATGAATGGACCTTCGAGTGGGGCCTATACTGAGATATCAGTGCTTGAGTTATATCTATTTGTATTCCCACCTATGTTGGAGTGATTGAGTTGGATTTAGTAGTGGATATATTTCTATAAAACCAAACATCAACCGTAAATTCTAGTAGTGGGAACATAAGAGATGAGACCTTAAAAACTGGTAGTCGATGGTAGTCACAAAGATATGTTCATCTGTGATGCTTCAGGTGATGATCCCAAGAGAGAGGATTGAAATTTTTTAGAGCTCAGGAGAGCTCAAATTAACTTATAGATGGGTGGTTCTTATATTGTGATAAATGAGGAAATATTTCTTGAGATTCTCTAACTAGTCAAATTTCTAACAAAGAAATGGTTGATAGACTTCCCAGATAGAGAGAGTATCATGATTAAGGAGGTCCACAGGGTAGTATATGTGGAAGAGGAGTGGGTAGAGTAGTCAGACATGGAAAACATTTTGACTTGTTCCCACTACCACACCCAGTTGGTTCAGGTCAGGTTTGGGGTGATGGTGATCAAGGATGAGGGAAGTTATAAGCAATGGAGGCCTATGAACCTAAGGCACCAAGGATTATTAGAGGTATGATCTACGAATTATCTAATTTATCTATAGTCCTAACAGACACATCTTAGTGACACTATTTTCTTTCCACTTATCTTGTTTGAGACTTATCGAGTGGAGCACTTTTCTCAACCCTTGCACTTAGAGGCTACTATTGAGGTGACTCGATGATCCCAAAATTCTTCTAACAATGTGACCTAAATATTTGAGGAAAGATATTAATATGGTATCTCTTTATAGAAGTTATGATTCCTTATGATATTATCTTAGATATTGAACGGATATCCATAGTTCATTCCCAGATTGACTATTTTAAGAAAAGAATAGTGTGTGTCCACAATGATGGGATTATGTTTTCCTTCATGCATTAGAAAGAAACATAGACCGAGCAGGATGGGCTCATTAATAGAAGGGTATAGTCTATTAATCACTAGTTGGATAGTATTACCCATGGAGAAGTTGATGTTATGGTCTTTCAATTTCCTTCTGTGATGGTGGAGTTTTAGGATGTCTTTATTGAGAAATTTTCAGGATTACCTCTCTACTAGGTGATATATTTCTTCATTAACTTTCACGTATTGACTTCCCTGATATATTCACCAAAAAAATAGATGGATCCCATGGTGCTTCAAGAGATAAAGGTTCAATTGGAGGACTTGAAAAGAAAGGGCTTCGTCAAACAAAGTGTTTCCCCCTAGGAATCCCCAGTATTGTTTTCCAAGGAGGATGGGAGCATGAGGTTGTGAGTGGATTACCATTACCTGAAATAGGTGACTATAAAGAAAAAGTATACATTGACAAGGACCCATAACCTCTTCAACCATATGATATGCGTGATATAAGGACTCGGCCTTAAACATTACATAATCTTGAATTAAGTGAATAATTCACATTGAGGATCTTTTTAGGTTTAGATATTTAGAGAATTAGCCTATAACTATTACATTACATCTCAAAAACTAAAAAGTAAACACTTCTACTTAGTTTCCATTTTCTTTATAAAATAAAAACTTTTGAAAAAAGAGTCATGTCTAGTTCCATGTTTTAGATAGCATGACTTTTCTTAGATCCCATCCTTGACCCTATTCATATTTAAGTCCTGTGAAAAACATTTCAAAACTTGGGATGATCATAAAAAGCTTAGTAAGGGTTATAAAATAATGAAAGAAAACATTAGTCCATCAAAACATAATATTTTTAACATACCTCATGAAATCATAAGATTTATGAATAACATATAGAAAACATAAATCATAATGGTAACTTGTTGCATCCATAACATACTTACGTAGTAGCTTTCACAGCTATGTAGGGAGTTACATTTGGAATACCCATCATAGTATATTCCCTAAATCTCTTAGGAGAAACATTATCATTTACCTCTGTCATGTTACCCAATGCATTATAGAGCTATCTCGGGCTCACCCGCCCTAGGTTCATCACGGAACCACCCATATACGTAAACAATGCCCAATAACTGTAACATATTCATAACACATAAAACAAGCATAAATAAAAGATAACATTTCCACATTTCAATCATAATATATCATTTCAAGATATTTACATAATCAATGCTTTATCAAACCATTTTCAATACCATTTAAAACATTTAATAAATAGAATTTTGAATCAAAGTGTCTCATACCACTTTGAGGCTTTTGAATGAAATTTTAATTTCAAAACATTCATGTCCATATAAGTAAATCCTTAAAACCATTTTTAAAACAAGGACATTAATGTGAAATATTTATAAGAATAAACCTTTAAAAAATTTAAAAAGATATTTTAGTTAAAGAGTTCCTAACCAAATGAGAGACGCTTGAATACAAATTATTGAAGAATAACATTAAATCAGAGCTTATAATATCATGATAATAAGGATATTCATGATATAATATGGAAAAGGGTAGTATATACACCATATAAAATTTAATTGTTTTATAACAACAAATAAGTCTCAATGGAATGTAAATTGAGACAAAGTCCCTGGCAAATATCGTATCCATAGATTAAGGACAAATCAATGACATAATTATGTGTGAAAAATAAGAATACACCCAATATAAGTGGATATTAAGTGTAAAACAATAAAATTACATTCACACATATTTATATCATGACATAATCAAGATGTATAAGTTTAACCCAAATAATTGAAATTGGGTTAAGAAGTTCTCTTATAGAAATTCGAAAACCTGACGGCATCACTTTAAAATTCATAAAATGAGTTGATGAGAGAGAAAATGGTCTCTCATAACATGGAAATAAAATTTACATAAATAAGGATATATAATAACATATCCCAATATATTAATATGTAGATTAAAATACATAACAAAAAGAGGCCATTTAAAAAGAGGAGGGTGAAAGGTTCCCTTGCTGATTTGGTAACTTATGAAACATACACCCCATGAAAGAAGGATCATACAATGAATTTGAAAATACCCATAAATTAAAGTATATTACACAATTAATACAATCATGGGAAGTAAATACACTACACAAAAGGAAATAATGGAAATATATCATGAATTTCATGGGAATAAAAAGTGAGATGAAAACCCCTTCCCACATTGTAATCCATCGAGTCGTATAAACAAAAGTCAATAACCACCAAATTAATCAAATAATACCATGAATATAAATAGAATAATGATAATATATGTCAAATGGAATTACACAATAAACCACATGCAATAAATAATTGGAGAATAATGTAAATCTCAAGGAATTAAAAGTGAGATAAGAAACCCCTTACCTCATGTCCGACTTGACCCATTCATTCTTAAATCTCATGAATAATTAAATAAAGTTAATTTCTACTTTCTTAAGAACCTTTTGCAAGTTTATTATACCTTTTATATCACTTATTACCATGTTATAAACATTATGTAATCATTTAATTTAATGACAGTCGTTTGGTCGATATTTGGTACTTGAGTCAAAAATGAACTTCTTTATAATTACAAGTTGTTCATGTGGTCAAAATTACATTATCTCCAGAATTATATTCATGATTTATATATTATAAATATCATATAAATCTGGTATATATAATTATTTATAATATTACATAACATTTGGAGATAAGAAATGAAATGCACCGTTCATGGAGACGGTAAATCGTACGTACGCATGAACGCTACTTTCATTTCTATTTCGTATTTAATGGAATGAAAACTTAATAATAAATAGGTATATTATAATTACATTATAATATCACATATATAATTTCAGTAACTCCAACCTTTATATGTTCCACGTATGGAATTAATGAGTCATATCACTTTGAGGGGGCGGTAGTCCGCACTTCCTCAAATGAAATTATCGTATTTACCCACTATGGAAACCATAAAGGTATTTTTATAACTGAAAAATAAATAATCATAGAAACAATATAAATATAATATATATCACATATAAATACATTTCCATCTTAATGTCCACCATAATAGGTGGTAGGAGATAATTGAACAATCATCGTTTCGTGAGGCAGCGGTTCGCCGTCCACAGAAACAATATGTTTTTTACCCATTAGATGGATATGTATGTAAGTGTAGTCAGAATAATTCTCATAAAAACGACCTAGTATATTTAGGATACTAGTTTTTTTATAAAATAAAAATTAAAAAGAGTTTATATGGTTGGAGAAGTAAAATAAAAGATAATAATTTAATAGAAGACATTACCTTTAAATCGGGTATCTCCCTTTGGTTTGAACCAAATGGTTTACTTGAATTGTATTATGCCTAGAAAAAGGCTTCTAGGATGAAGATAGGGATGTAGGGAGCTAAATTGGGAATATTTTGGACGATACAAGGGACTTTATAGGAGTGACTAATGGGTTATAGGTGAGGTATTTTTATAAGGGGGAGGAGGGGCTCTTTAAGAAATTTTAAAAAAATTATTTTATTATATAATGATTCTTAGTTTCTAAAGGTCCAAAACTTATCAAAGTCAAATATAAGATGAATCTTGTTTGAAATAAAATCATTCAATAAGAATTTGACAGGTTTTGGATATTATTTTAATCTTTATAATCTTATTTATTTAAATCATTCATTAATTTGGTAAACACTGCATCATTATTGTGTCATAATTAATTTTATTTATTTGTTGTCTAAAAATTAAAAAAAATACCATGATGTAAGAAATATTTTTATATTTATAATGAATATTTATAGTCAAATATATCAATTATATAAACCCACATTAAAATTGTTTTAGCAAAATAATACATGTTTATGATATTTTTATTTTTACTTTAAATAAAAATTTATTAATATCATTATCTTACCCAAGTGGCTTTAAAAGTCCAGAAGTCTCACCCAAGGATTTTATTGGTCGGAAATTACTCATACAATAAGGTTAGGACAAGTGTTAAATTAATTTTATGTAACACTCCAAGCTTCCACGATACGCTTCTCTTTGAATAATATAGTAGCGTGTGTGGTACGCAACTTCGAGTTCTAATACACACTACAACCAATCAAACTAGCTGTTATGAATATTAATACATTATTTTTGAAATTTTATAAATTTTATCTCTCAAAATGGACTTCATTTTTGGATTCATAATATCGAATTTATCCTAGGGTGAAGTTTTGGTACTTTTCTGATAACTTTTATATTTTGATGAATAGTGAAAATTACTAAATTTTAATTAAAAACAACTTTTTTAATCAAAATAATTAATAGTGATAAATTATTAATTTGAGTGGTTTTAATGTATATTTAGAATATATTTTTACCATTTAATACAATTTTGGTCATTGGACATAATTTCACAATTAAACCGGACATGAACAAGTGTCAATCTTTTGATAGTTATTATCTCTTAAAATCACGTTTTTGTTTTAACAACAGGAATTAATTTTAAATTAATTTCTGCCACTTCTGTGTTTTGAATTTGGAAAAATGGATTCTTTATTTGGAATTAGTATGTAGAAATATTGTAAATTGAGAACTTTTATTTTTAGACATTTTGAATAATTACTTTGGTAAATATTTTATTTACCATGGTTAAAGGGTAAATCCGGTAAATAAGGGTTAAAAAATAATATTATAATAATAATAAATTACCCTAAAACATGTCGTAATCTTATTGGTGGATACATGTCCGACCCTGGGAATCTTTGGGTCGATTTTGGGACCCCATGGAGCCACTAGTAGGTGATAGGGACACTTTATTTTAATTAAGTTAAAATAAATACAAAAATGACATAACCATATATCTTTTAGCAAAACAATTATTACATAGGGTTATATATGTTGTATTTTCGACTATAAATATTAATTATAAAAATATAAATATTTCCTACATAATGGTATTTTATTTATAATTTTTAGACATTAAATAATTTACGTTATTTATGACACAATAGTGATACAGTGATTACATAATTAATGAAAAATTAGAATAATTGATATTATAAATACCCAAATAAATGTAATTTGAGACTTTTATGAAAATACATTAATAGTTTAATATGAAATTTTAGGATTCATTTAATTAAATTTGTTCTAATTAATCATTCTGTTATGATTTTTAAAAAAACAATTATTGAATAGTGTCAACATTGACATAAAAGAGTTTTTAAAACAAATATTATATTATTAATTGATATTAAATTCATAAAAATATAAGGTTCTTCCAAGAGACTTATATCATGATATTTGTATCATTAATGGACCACTTGTGGGTCTCTTGTATGTATATAGCAAGTTTATTAACCATATAATATAAAAATACAAAGAGACATTGTAAAAGTGAAACTAATTAACTAAGAGTTAATACTTAAAGATAAGGTTAATATAGTAACCCAAAACTGTCTAAATACAATTGGTTGAGTGTTTTTGGACCTATATCCACCTTAAACTTTAAATAATCCACTTTTGAGCCATTATAAAACGAATATTAATTTATTATAAAATAATATTTCTAGCTTTTCCAAAGGTACCCCTCACCCCTCTTATAAAAGGGCACTCCGCCTTCTCATTATTTCACACCTTAAAAGCCTTTTGGTTCTTCCAAACCCTGTCCAAATACTCTCTAAAATTTCCTCACTTAACCCTAGAGGCTTTAGTTTGATCAAAAAGCCATGTTATGGAGCCCTTTTGATAAAATCAAAAGAAAGAACCCAAAGAAGATGTAATGTTTTCACCACCCTTTTTCAAGTTCCTTTTTTCTTCAACTTCTTCTTATTTGTTATTCCCTTTATAAAATAATAACTCTAGTATCTTCTATATAATGTTATGTTATTATAAATATGGAACAACAAAATTCATTATTCAATCCATCCCTTGAATAACATGTCACCATACGTGCGTACGTACGGCCTACCGTCTCCACGTCGTGGTGTAATTGTTATTCAATATGTTATTATTTAGATGGGTATAATAATGATGTATAATTCATGTAAATAATAAATATAACATGTTAATGATTCTGTATATATTATATACCATCCAATTATATATTATATTAATATCATAAAAATGATATTTTCGCTCGTGCGTACGTACAGATTACCGTCACCACGACGCGATGAGATTCATTTCCAGGTTCATCATTCATCGATGATTATAAAAAATATATATTACTAATAAATATGTAATATATGACATTATAATTATACTGGAGATATATATATATTTATATATATAATTATTTATGTACATACATATATCTTATTTACTTACTTCCGTTCAATATTATATGAAAATGGAAACAGCGTTTATGCGTACGTACGGACTACCGTCTCCATAAACGGTGTTTTCCATTTCATATATACGTCTATTATAAATTGTTATATTCTAAATATATATTATATTTAAATCATGTTTTATATTCTGTATGTATTTAAATCATGATCTAAGTGATACAATCAAGAGTAACAATTTAAAACATATACGATAAAAAAAGCGATTATTACCTGAAATATTAATATAACATGGAAATTATTATTAAAAGGGTAGTATAAAGTCATAAATGAATAAAGTATGATATCATAAATATTAATATGGTTCTGGTATAATTTAATAACATACTATAGTCTTCATACACGAGGATAAACGTACTCTCGACTAAAGGAAAGTGCAAGGTAAGGGGTTTTCATCTCACTCCTTATTCCCGTGAGATTCATGCCATATTGCCACTATTACCTTTTGTGTGGTGTATGTACTGCACATAATTTTATTATTTATGTAATACACTTTAATTTATGTGTATTTACATATTCATTTTATGATACCTATTTCATGGGGTGTATGTTTCGTAAGTTACCAAATTGGTAAGGGTTAATTTCACAATCTCTTTATTATCCGAGGTTGTTTTTACGTAAGTATCTACTGGGACATATTTATTATCCATGTCCATGTTTTATGAAAGAGTTTTAAAAGGGATTATTTTAAAGGAATTTTTACTAAAACATCATTTCAAATGTTTTAAATATTTATTCTTCTAAATCGTTCTCATTAATGTCCATGTCTTCAAAATGGTTTTAAGGATTTATTTATATAGACTTGAATGTTTTTAAAATGTTAATTACTTTAAAAAGTTTCAAAGTGTTATGGGACACTTTGATTGAAAAATTTCTTTAAATGAATTCTTTTTCAAATTGTGTGAATTTTAAATTTTTTCATGAAAAAAGATATATTTCTCTCAAATAGTTTTGATTTCATATATGTCTATATCATTTGATAAATTTTACACTTCTTTGAAGTTGATTTATTATGATACAAATCTTCCATATTGTATTTAAGGTTTTGTGATATTTTTCACTATGTATGATTCATTTTCATGACATTAATGGCTTATGATTAATGTTTTGTCATTTCATATGCTAGTTTTAATATGAATGTTTATATTATATTTCATCCTCTTCTTAAGATGAATGTGTTGGACTAGTATGTTCCGGGTTGGGGACCGGTAAAAGTAAGCCATTCGGGTTGGTGTTCAGTTATTAGAGGCACTTGGTGTTGGTGTCCGGTTATTAGAGGCACTCTGGGTTGGTGTCCAGTTATTAGAGGCACTCTGGGTTGGTGTCTGGTTATTAGAGGCACTTCGGGTTGGGTTACGGTTACATTTAGCCCCTAGGTCTTGGCACGAGGCCTTGAAAAAGAAATTAAAGTTCATCATTATGCATTCCATCATTATGAAAGTGGTTAGTGATATTTCATGTGATTATTCGACTAGTAGAATGTCCATGTGAATAAGTAAATGAAATTATTTCATTTTATTTCTGCCATATTATGTTGAAGTTCAAATTTAAAAGGCTTTTGTTTTAGTTATACATTGCCTTAAATGTTTATGCTTATTTATGAAATTTTCTGCTGTATTGTTATCCTTAATGAGAATCTGAGCTCACCCCTTTCTATGTTTTATTTTTTCCAGGATTCCAAGAAGTGTATTGTGACTGATATGAAGGGTTAATCCAAGGGAATAATGGCATTCATAAAGATTATTTTTTTTGTTTTTTATGTCTTAAAGTGCAATGTAACATTCATGAATATAATCTATTTTCCAAGACTGCTAAACTAATCAGTCCTTCAGGACTTGATTCCTTGTAATCATGCCAATGTATTAAAATAATGCACTGACTCTGGGTAACTAGGGTCGGGGCGTTATAGTTGGTATCATAGGAAGCTTAGAAATAACCTTGGAAACTAGATTTAGATATACTCTGATTAGAGCACACAGCCCTAAGAGATACTTTGAGAATTAGTATAGAAGAACATCCTATAATTTTTGTATTGTAGAGATTTTGTGAGTTTTCTAAGAAATACATCCATGTCTGGATATGAGCAGGTAGAGGTGGCTCTGGCACAGATATACCTAGGGGTAAAACCCGAAAACACCGCTTTGAGCTAGACTCAAACGGGAACTGGTGCATGACAACGGGCCTTGTTGCACTCTTGGTTACGACACTCCTGGGGGATATGCTTAGGATAATTCTCATTTTCTTTACAAACAATTATGAATGGCTCATGAGTATATACTTACTCAAAGAAAACATTTTTTATGATTATGGACTATATCCATAAACTGTTCAACTTGTATTTGGTATTTTACATGTTTGGAATTATTCATTGCAATTCATAAACTGACCTATTTTATGCTATTGTATAGAAATAGCACCCAGTAGACGGAATTTGAACTCCAGTAATACGTATGATCCAAAGAATAAGAAGGATCATATATTTTAGGGTATTAAGCCATCATTTATAAGGGAAATAGTCTCCCATGTATTATCATCATATGAAGAAATAGTATCGTGTGTTGATAAGATAATTAAAGAGTTTACTGAGTCTTATGACTTTGAAGGGAAGCAAGAGAAGAAAGGGATTGAAGAGAGAAATATGGATAAAGGGAAGAGGAAAAAGAAGAATTTTCCCATATGTGATAACTGTGGGAAGAAACACCCTGGAACTTGCCTAAAAGGAATGGGATTTTATATAAGTGTGGAGAAAAAGGACACCATGTACGTGACTACAAGGGTAAGAAAAAGGTTTCAAATGTAAAATGTTTCATCTATAATAAGTTTGTACACTACGCGAACCAATATCCCAATTATCAGAGTATGCCGCAAATGATGCTATTGGATAATAGTAAAGTTATGATACTACCACAGATGAAGAGGAATGACAAGTGTTCTTATGTTGTTATTTTTGAATTATTTCATTTAAGTGTTGTATTAATGGTGTACTGGAAATAAATAAGGATTGTACTATAGTACTATTTCATTGAGGATTTGAGATTTTATGGTAATAAGAAAAGTGACTCTAAAATGAGTTAAACTCTTTGGAAATTACATGGTTGAAGGAAAGATAAACCTTAATATGGTCCTAATATTGAGGGACTGATTTTGGAATAAGATATGGTTGATTTGGGTAAATTATATTGGATATTATTGACTGCCTTGAAACTGATTAAAGATTTGTATATTCCATAATTGTTGGAGTTTACAACATTTTTGGATGGATGAAGTATATCCAGTATTTTATAAGGAATAAGGGAGCATGAATGTAATCAATAAAGTGTTATGATAATTTAGGATGTTTCAGTGTTTTATAAGAATACATGATGAAGGTATTCGCATGCTATTACGGGGTAAAAAGGATCTAAATTATGTTTACCTTTTATATAAATTTTGTACTGAGAGTTTACATAAGTATTTTGGATAAGTATAAAGGTTGGAAGGGATTACGTTTGAAAGGTTATTTTGGGATTTTTATAAAAGGACAACACGCAGACCGTGTGACGACCTGTCGTGTCGGACAAAGCTGTGGGAATCAAACCCACAACCATAGTGCAATTGGGATTTATCACTTACCATTGTACTACGTGAAGTTCCTGGATTGTATAATGTAGTTTCTTTTCATAAAGGGTCTGATATGTGAATTATAAATTCATTATATTTGGAACCCTATACGATTAGGATAAATATAGTATTTTTGAGTTGTATTATGTTTTGGGGTGAAAGATGAGTTTGTGGTAGAAATTTATTAATGGATAAAACTCTAAATATAAATTAATTATATCTCCTTATGATCTTATCCAATCTCATAAATAAATTCCTCATTATTAAGAAAAGTAACTTAGAACCAAAATGTTGTCCTAGATGGTACCTTAGATCATCACAAATTTATGGCTTTGGGATTGTTGGCCTTTTCATAGACATGTTCTCTACCACTCTCCATCATATATTGATTGTTATATTTCTCTTAAATTTCCATATTTTCCTACATGGAACCCTAGTATGTGTTATTTTCGGTAACCTTCATACTTACCACTCTTTATTTTAAATAGAGGCCTCATTAATTCATTTTTCGATGTGGGATTTCAACTAAGATATTTTGAAACGTCTATCTCAAGTTTCCAATACCGAGCATAAATTGAGAGGACGCAATTTATTGAATGAGGGTAGAATGTAACACCCCATGTTTCCACGGTATGCTTCTCTTTGAATAATACAGTAGCATATGTTGTATGCAACTTCGAGTTCTAACACACACTACAACCAATCAAACTAGCTGTTATGAATAGTAATACTTAATTTTTAAAATTTTATAAATTTTATCTCTCAAAATGGACTTAATTTTTGGATTCATAATTTTGAATTTAGCCTAGGGTGAAATTTTGGAAATTTTCGGATAAATTTTATATTTTGATGAATAGTGAATATTACTAAATTTTAATTAAAAACAACTTCATTAATCAAAATAGTTAATAGTGATAAATTATGAATTTTAGTGGTTTTAAAGTATATTTAGAATATATTTTTACCATTTAATACAATTTTGGTCATTGGACATAATTTTAAAATTAAACCAGACATGAACAAGTGTCAATCTTTTGATAGTTATAATCGCTTAAAAACACGCTTTTTGTTTTAACAATGGGAATTAATTTCAAATTAATTTCTGCCACTTCTGTGTTTTTAATTTGGAAAAATGGATTCCATATTCGGAATCAGGATGTCCAAATTGTGTAAATAGGTAACTTTTATTTTTAGACATTTTGAATAATTACTTCGGTAAATATTTTATTTACCATGGTTAAAGGGTAAATCCGGTAAATAAGGGTTAACAAATAATATTATAATAATAATAAATTACCCTAAAAGGTGTCCTAACATTATTTGTGGATACATTTCATACCATGGTCATATTTGGGTTGATTTTGGGACCCCATAGAGCCACTTGTAGGTGATAGGGACACTTTATTTTAATTAAGTTAAAATAAATACAAAAATGACATAACCATATATCTTTTAGAAAAACAATTTTTACATAGGGATATATATGTTGTATGTTTTACTATAAATATTCCTTAGAAATATAAAACTATTTCCTACATAATGGTATTTTATTTATAATTTTTAGACATTAAATAATTTATGTTATTTATGACATAATGGTGATGCAGTAATTACCTAATTAATGAAAAATTAGATTAATTGATATTATAAATACCCAAATAAATGTAATTTGAGACTTTTTATAAATTAAAATAATTTTATAGGTTAATATGAAATGTTAGTATTTATTTAATTAACCTTTTTCTAAGTAATCATTATGTTATGAGTTTTACAAAAATAAATTATTGAATAGTGTCAAAATTGACATAAAAGAGTTCTTAAAACAAATATTATATTATTAATTGATATTAAATTCCTAAAAATCTAAGGTTCGGCCCAGATACTTATATCATGATAGGTGTATCATTAATGGACCACTTGGGGGTCTCTTGGATGTATATAGTAAGTTTATTAACCATATAATATAAAAATACAAAGAGACATTGTAAAAGTGAAACTAATTAACTAAGAGTTAATACTTAAAGATAAGGTTAATATAGTAACCCAAACCTATATAAATCTTTTTGGTTGAGTTTTTTTCGACCTATACCCACATTAACCTTTAAATAATCCACTTTGGAGGCATTATCAACCTAATATGAATTTATTATAAAATAATATTTCTAGCTTTTCCAAAGGTCCCCCTCACCCCTCTTATAAAAGGGCACTCTCCCTTCTCATTAATTCACACCTTCAAAGCCTTTTTGTTCGGCAAAACCCTACCCAAATACTCTCTAAACTTACCTCACTTCTACCTAGAGGCCTTATTTTTATCAGAAAGCCAACCTATGGAGCCCTTTTGATCAAATCAAAAGGAAGAACCCGAAGAAGAGGTAATGTTTTCACCACCCTTTTTCAAGTTCCTTTCTTCTTCAACTTCGTCTTCTTTGTTATTCCATTTATAAAATAATAAATCCAGTATATTCTATATAATGTGATGTTATTATAAATATGTAACAACCAAATTCATTATTCTATCAATCCCTTGAATGACATGTCACCATACGTGCGTACGTACGGCCTACCGTCTCCACGTCGTGGTGTAATTGTTATTCAATATATTATTATATAGATGGGTATAATAATGATGTATAATTAATGTAAATAATAAATATAACATGTTAATGATTCGGTATATATTATATACCATCCAATTATATATTATATTAATATCAAAAAAATGATATTTTTGCTCGTGCGTACGTACGGATTACCGTCTCCACGACGCGATGAGATTCATTTCCACGTTCAGCATTCATCGACGATTATAAAAAATATATATTACTAATAAGTATGTAATATATGAAATAATAATTATATAGAAGATATATATATTTATATATATAAGTATTTATGTACTTACATATATCTTATTCACTTACTTCCGTTCAATACTATAAGAAAATGGAAACAGTGTTTATGCGTACGTACGGACTACTGTCTCCATAAACGGTGTTTTCCATTTCATATATACGTCTATTATAAATTTTTATATTCTAAATATATATGATAAATAAATCATGTTTTATATTCTGGAAATATTTAAATCATTATCTAAGTGATACAATCAAGAGTAACAAGTTAAAACACGTATGATAAAAAAAGTGATTATTACCTGAAATATTAATATAACATGGAAATTATTAATAAAAGGGTAGTATAAAGTCATAAATGAATAATTTATGATATCATAAATATTAATATGGTTCTGTAATAATTTAATAACATACTATATTCTTCATACAAGAGGCTAAACGTACCCTCTACTAAAGGAAAGTGCAAGGTAAGGGGTTTTTATCTCACTCCTTATTCCCGTGAGATTCCTGACATATTGCCACTATTACCTTTTGTGTGGTGTATGTACTACCCATAATTGTATTCTTTATGTGATACAATTTAATTTATGTGTATTTATATATTCATTGTATGATACCTCTTTCATGGGGTGTATGTTTCATAAGTTACCAAATTGGTAAGGGTTAATTTCACAATCTCTTTATTATCCGAGGTTGTTTTTACGTAAGTATCTACTGGGAAATATTTATTATCCTTGTCAATGTTTTATGAAAGAGTTTTCAAAGGGATTCTTTTAAAGTACTTTTTACTAAAACATCATTTAAAATGTTTTAAATATTTATTCTTCTAAATCAATCTCATTAATATCCACGTCTTCAAAATGGTTTTTAAGGATCTATTTATATGGATATAAATGTTTTTAAAATGTTAATTCCTTTAAAAAATTTCAAAGTGGTATGGGACACTTTGATTCAAAAATTTCTTTAAATGACTTCTTTTTCAAATTGTGTGACTTTTAAATGTTTTCATGAAAAAAGAGATATTTCTCTCAAATAGTTTTTATTTCATCTATGTCAACATCCTTTGATAAATTTTACACTTCTTGGAAGTTGATTTATTATGATAAAAATCTTCTATATTGTATTTAAGATTTTGTGATATTTTTGACTTTGGATGATTCATTTTCATGACATTAATGGCTTATGATTAGTGTTTTGGCATTTCATATGCTAGTTTTAATATGAATGTTTATATTATATTTCATCCTCTTCTTAAGATGAATGTGTTGGACTAGTATGTTCCGGGTTGGGGACCGGTAAAAGTAAGCCCTCTGGGTTGGTGTTCGGTTATTAGAGGCACTTCGGGTTGGTGTCCAGTTATTAGAGGCACTCCCAGTTGGTGTCCGGTTATTAGAGGCACTCCGGGTTGGTGTTCAGTTATTAGAGCCACTTCAGGTTGGTGTCTGGTTATTAGAGGCACTCTGGGTTGGTGTCCGGTTATTAGAGGCACTCCGGGTTGGGTTCTGGTTACATTTAGCCCCTAGGTCTTGGCACGAGCCCTTGACAATGAAATTAAAGTTCGGAAATATGCATTCAATCATTATGAAAGTGGTTAGTGATATTTAATGTGATTATTTGACTAGTATAATTTCTATGTGAATAAGTAAATGGAATTATTTCATTTTATTTCTGTCATATTATGCTGAAGTTCAATTTTAAAAGACTTTTTTTTAGTTATACATTGGCTTAAATGTTTATGCTTATTTGTGAAAGTTTCCGTTGTATTGTTATCCTTACTGAGAATCTGAGCTCACCCCTTTCTATGTTTTATTTTTCCCAGGATTCCAAGAAGTGTATTGTGACTGATATGCAGGGTTAAGCCAAGGGAATAATGGCATTCATAAATATTATTTATGTTGTTTTTATGTCTTAAAGTGCAATGTAACATTCATGTATATAATCTATTTTCCAAGACTGGTAAACTAATCGGTCCTTCGGGACTTGATTCCATGTAATCATGCCAATGTATTAAAATAATGCACTGAATATGGGTAACTAGGTTCGGGGCGTTACAGTTTATATTATTATAATATTATTTTTACATTGAATTACCCTATTTACCATTAACCGCGGTAAATAAAAGTCAAAAGTTACTATTCACCAAAAATTATTTTCATCTTATTAAACCACATTTTACTTACTAACAATAACCATGTATGTCATATTTTCAAAATTCAATTCACAGAAGCTGTAAAATTTCATATAAATGAAAAATTCAGTTTTTTAACCACTACTCAGTGTTTTCACTATTCCTCAAAAATTGATGTTTTTTAAAAAAATACCAAAAATTCAGCCTAAGATATATTTGATATTACGAATTCAATGATGATTTATATTTTACCAAATTCAAAAAATATATGTTACATTAATTAATTTAAAATAAATTCTCTTTGTCAAAACAAAAAAGCGTGTTTTTAAGAAATAATAGCTATCAAAATATTGGCAGTTGTTTATGTCCAATTTCAAATTGAAATTACTTTCAATTACCAAAATTGGATTAAATGGTAAAAATATAATCTAATTAAGCTTAAAAACAAATTAAAAAGATAAACTAACCATATAAATAAATTAAATTAAAAGGAAGTTTGGAATTAAAATGCAGGATTTTTCACTATTCATTAAAAAATGAACTTTATTTGAAAAATACCAAAAGATTACCCAAAATAAATTTTGATGTCCCAATTCTAAATAATAAATTTATTTTGTCAAATAGAATATATAAAAGTGAACAAAACTATATTTAAATAGGGTTCGTCGTCAAAAGGTGGTAAATCGACCTTTTAAAGAATATTAGAGTATTTATGCTTAAAATTGGATTTATTCACATTATATGTAGAGACCCGTAGCCTGACGTACATTGACTTTACATTACTTTTGCGGAATACTTGGTACATAACAAAAACACACACACAAGGATCGTAATAGTTTAGTGTCTTTGGAAACTCGGAACGTAATCTTTTAATTGTGGTGAAAGATCTTCAGTATCTCCCATAAAGATCTTCCCCTTTTTTTTTTACCTAGAACCTTTCTTTTTATCCTGGGGAAAAGAAAACATAAAAGGGTGAGCTCAAATTCTCAGTAAGGGTAAACAAAAGATATATCAATCACATTATATTCATAAGAACATAACATTTTGGAAATCATAACCTGCAAAAGAGAGCATAATTTCATAACATGGGATAAATCATGGAAGTGAAAATGAAATCACCATAATCATAACATGAAACTTGAAACTTTGTGGCATTCACACATAATCATAGAGAATCATTTCTTGTTAGTCAAGACTCATTGCCAAGACTATCTTAGTGGACAAATCCCTTTCTGAATCGAGTAACCCTCGTTTCAGTCCTGTTTCACTGAACCGGTATATCCTACCATTCCAGCCATGTCTATCTCATGAGATATAAAATCTTTACCCAATGCATTGAAGGGAGATATAGGTCTCACCCATCTTATAATGAATCCTTTCTTATGTGTGCCACATAATCATAAACCATACATCATAGCGTAACCCATGTAATAAAAATGGGATTCTTAAACAACATGACATCATAAAACAATTCATATAAGATAATGGAATTCATAAAAATATTTCCATCACAACATAATCAAATCAATGTAATAATAGGGATAAAAACAGAACCCTTTATTATCTTAGATGGAAAATAATTTTGATAAAACACTTGAACTCCATTCTTGAGGAAAATATCCTTTCTTCTTCAAAAACATTTTTCCTTTCTTAACATGTCATAAATCTTTAAACTAAAAGAAGTTGATTAAAAATAAACTTCAAAACTTGTAAAGGAATCTTCTTTGAAATAATGTTTCAAAAATCCATTCATGTCGTATAAGTTAAAAAAACATTCTTCGTACTTTTGTCGGAAAAGTCAAAAAAAATCACCTCGTACGAAAAAGCGACAAAAGATTCCTTTCATATTCTTTACTAAAAACTCACCGAAGGGTAAAAATGGATTTAAAAAATTGTAGGTGGATGGAAATAATATTACATATTGATGAAACATGGATGTTGATGATAAAATACACCCCAGTAAATACTTACGAATAAACAATCTCGGATAAAAATGAGATTGTGATATTTCCCTTACCTTAGGTCCGATTTGCTTCGTATGTGTCCGAACCTCCTGTATAATGATTTTAATAATGTCATTGACTTATTACAGAATCATATTCATTGTTATGATATCATATATGGTTCACTTATGACATTATATTACCCGTTCTTTTGTAAATTCCATGTTAAAGAAGCGTTTTGGGTAAAATCGTTTCATTTATCGTAGGTGTTTTGACTTGTTGTTCTTGACATCATTATTACTTATATCATAATTTACTTTCTTCCAGAATATAAAATATGATTTATATATCATATATATTCAGTATATATATATATATATAATAGATAGATAAATAAAATGAAAAACACCGTTCATGGAGACGGTAGTCCGTACGTACGCATGAACGCTGTTTTTCTTTCCTTATTGTCTTGAATGGAAGTAAGTAGATGACATACATATATATATATATACATAAATCCAGTATCATTATTATGTCATATATTTCGTTAGTACTTATTATATATACTTTATAATCATTCATGAATGGTTAATCATTAAGAATGAATCTCATCGCGTCGTGGAGACGGTAGTCCGTACGTACGCACGAGCGATGATATCATTTCCATAAATATTGAATTGAATTGGAGTGGATTATACAATATATCAGAATCAATATGATGTTTTAATAACTATGTATAGTTATTCTTTACACCATTATACCCATCCATGTAAGGTGGTGGTGGAAAATAGATTACACCACGGCGTGGAGACGGTATTCCGTACGTACGCACGCGCGGTGATTTCTTTTTCCGTAGGATAGATAGATGGTGAAATAGGGTTGTTTCATACTTATAATAACATATCAGTATATGAGTGATACTGATGTTATTACTTCATAATGAAACAACCTAAGAAGAAGAAGTGGAAGAAGAAATAAAGATGAAAGAATTGGTAACGGTAATTACCTCTTCTTTGAAGCGCCTTTTGGAGGCCTCCTCTTAGGGAACTAAAATTGGTCTTTGAGGAAGACCAGAACCTCTAGGATGTTTCTAGGGAAGTGGAGAAGAGATTTTGGCAGGGGTTGGCCGAGCTTGAGTGCTCAAATTGGTGTGAGGAGGAGGGGGAGGAGGTGTCCTTTTATAAGGGAGGAGAGGGGCACCTTAGGAATATCTCAAAATATTATTTTATATTAAAGTCAAAATCGGTTTATAATGGTTCCAAAGGGTCTTATTTCGAAGCTAAAGTGGGGATGGGTCTAAATCCTATCAACCAATAGGATTTAGACAAGTTTAGGTTATTATTTTAACCTTATCAATTAGATTTAACTCTAAGTTAAATAATTTAACTTTTACCGTGTCTTTTTGTTTTCTTACACTATATGGTTAATAAACTTACTATAACATGACAAACGAACCCCAAATTGTTTATTATTAATATATATATCTTTATCTAAGTCATTTGGCCGAACCTTAGATTTTTAGGAATAAAATAACAATTAAAAATATAATATTTGATTTAAAAACTATTTTGTGTCAATTTTGACACTATTTGATATATGATTTTTGTGAAAGTCATAACAGAATTATATGTTCGAACCAAGTTGATTAAATAAACACTAATATATCATAGTAACCTAGAAAATAAGTGGAATTCATAAAAAGTCTCAAATTACATTTATTTTGGTGTTTATAACATCAACTACGTCAATATTTCATTAATAAGATAATTACTGCATCATCATTGTGTCATAAATAAATTAAATTATTTAATGTCTAAAAATTACAAATAAAATATCATTATGTAGGAAATCTTTTTATATTTCTAATGAATATTTATAGTCGAATTTATCTTATGTATAACCCCATATTAAAAATGTTTTAGTAAATAAACTTTGATTCTAACTCTTTTAACCCTTCTTTAAATAAATTAATAATAAATGTCCTAATCTAATCCAAGTGGGCCTAAAAGGTCATATTTTATTCCTAAGTTTGTTTTTGGTCGAATTACACTTGTCCAATAGAATTAGGACATGTGTTAGGGTAATAATAATATCATATTTACCCTTAGTTACCCTATTTACTATTAACCGTGGTAAAAAAAAGTAAAAAGTTACTATTCACAAAAAATTATTTTCATCTCATTGAACCACATTTTAGTCCTTGATATTAACCGTGTCTATCAGATTTTCGAAATTCCACTCACAGAAGCGGTAAAATTAAGTTTTATGAACAATTCAGTTTTTTTAACTACCACTTAGTGGTTTCACTAATCATCGAAAATTGAAAGTTTTCAGAAAAATACCAAAAATTAGGCCTAAGATATATTTGATATTATGAACTCAAAAATGATGTCTATTTTACCAAATTCAAAACATATCAGTTGCATTAACTAATTTAAAAATTAATTCTCGTCGTCAAAACAAATAGCGTGTTTTTAAGAGATAATAACTATCAAAAGATTGACACTAGTTTATAACTGGTTTAAATGTGAAATTACATCCAATGACCAACATTCTATTTAATTGTAAAAATATATTCTAAATATACTTTAAAACCACTCAAATTAATAATTTATCACTATTAATTATTTCGATTGAAAAAGTTGTTTTTAATTAAAATTTAGTAATTTTCACTATTCATCAAAATATGAAAGTTATCCGAAAATCACCAAAATTTCACCCTAAGCTAATTTCGATATTAAGAATCCAAAAATGAATTCCATTTTGAAAAATAAAATTTACAAGATTTCAAAAAGTGGTTATTACTATTCATAACAGCTAGTTTTAATAATATCTTAATAGCATATCATTGTTTAGCGAAACTTGCTGTTGCGTACAACACACGCTATCGTGGAAGGTCGCGATTGCGTGTAATTCAAGCCAGGTCAAAGATGTGTGTTGTGAAAGCTCCTTTTGGTGTATCGTATAACACAAGACATTAATGAAATTAAAAAGAATATTTTTCATAAAATCTCGGGGTGTTACATTCTACCCCCCTTAAAATGAATTTCGCCCTCGAAATTCGTCGGGGTTATAAATGGTTTACTACTCGAAAGTTTCTTTAATAGAAACCCACATCATAAAAAGGAATACCAAAACCAATCTTTAAAAACAAAAGTATGAAACGTAATGGTTACCCAAATAAACTAATCACTAGGTTTCCACATAGGTGAAGATATGGATATGGAAGAAAAATCTAACCATCATGTTCTGATGGAGAGTGGTAGAGAACATGGCTATGGAAAAGCTAGAAATCACAAATCCATAAATTTGTGACGATCTATGGTACCATCTGATTAATCAGATATAAGAGCACTAGGACAACATTTTTGGTTTTCAAGATCGTTTCCCTAAAGTTGAAAATTTGAATTGGAATAAATACTTTCTTTATTTTGGTACAATCTCACTATTGTTCGTGCCTAGAACAATTTCCACTTCATCTCTTAAATAAATGAAGTTGAATTTGTTATTCGTGAAGTGTTAGCAGATCATGTGATAGAATGACAGGTCATTCCATCTGTCTCAAACAAAAGGTTAGCAAAAATTATATACATAAGTCGATCTATAGTGAGATTAATGATATATAGTTCTTAAAATGGACTTATACTTCATATATCATACTTCTTAATATAATAAAACTAGTTTCTACTAAACAGGGACTTCCTGTAGGCCAGTGGTAGGCGATAAAGGCCAGTCGCACTTCGGTTGTGGGTTCGATTCCCATAGCCTTGTACGAAGCGATGGGTTGTCGCCCGTCCTGCAGGTTGTCCTTTTTCTAAAACTATATTACTATAACATCCCATCAATAATATCGAAAAAACTTCTATCCTTAAACAATACTAACTTATTTCCAACATAATCCATTTCAATCTTTAGGCATATCCATAATACTGCAGTCCACTCTCATAACATAGTGAAAACGATTACCAGAGATTTAATACCATTGTTGATCCACATATATCATAAGATATGTCTTGTTGGTCACATTACAGACATTCAAAGGCCTTAATCATGTACTCTCTTGAATACCCATTGAACCTTAGTGAAAACATGAATATAGTTAAAAGTTAACACCTTCCACATACCAAAATACTCAAAATTCTATATACTCAAACCATGATATCACTTAGTCCTTATATCAATCATGAGCTCATGAATACTTTCAAACATTTAATTTTCTCCTTATCCCTTCATTATGCGCATATCATCTACATTCCAAAAATATCTGTATAACCTTTCATGGATACTGGTAACATTAATCACACACTTTCAAAACTCAAGGAAAGTCAACAATGTAACAATCCTTAGATGTCTCTTTATTCCATAGTACCATGAGATTCTTTATACAACATTACACTTGATAAACATGTAATCATTCCACTACCTTCTTAAACCATTGACCGAGCTTCAACAATTCTTTCATCTCACATATCATTTGTAGTCTCTTCATCATCATCCACATAAATACTACCCATATGACCATACTGATTCTCTTCATGAGTCTTTCCCTTAGGGAATTTTTTTGCATAATGCCCATACATTCCACATTTAAAACACTTAACCATTTTTGATGTCGTAGCAATACCATTATCCTCATCCATGGTGTTAACCGACCCTTTTCCTTTGCACTTACTTGCTTTGTGTCCTTCTTTTCCACATCCAAAGCATCTTCCAGTTCCCTTGAAACATTCTCCTTGATGCCTCTTCCCACATTATTTACATAGGGGAAATTGAACTTTCTTTCCTCTATGATCATCATGAAACTCCATCTTTCTCTTATTAGCCGAGTCAGGAAACTTACCAAATTTTACTTTATTGATCATATTATGAGATTGCTGATTCGGCATAATAATGATGTTTGGACTTCCAAATCCCATTTCATTTGGTTTCTCATGAAGAATATCATTCCATTGTCCATCATATCCTCCATTATCGTGAATCATCTTGTTTCCAGCCATTTTCTAAAACCCAAAAAGAATAGTGTGAGAGGCAAAAATCATGCTAGGGAAAACAACATTATAAAGGGGGAGTATCCTCAATATCTAACTTCTTAGGTTAAATTCTAAGATCATTACCGTAGTTATAGGACTGTATCCTATACGTATACTTATCCTTAGGGACATCCCTAGACATACCTTAGAAATATCTCTAGGGATCTCACTAACGTTTTCGCATCCTAGTTTCCAAAGGTTGACTAAACCTTTCCTCTGATACCAACTGTAGAGACTCGTAGCCTGACGTACATTGACTTTACATTACTTTTGCGGAATACTTGGTACATAACAAAAACACACACACAAGGATCGTAATAGTTTAGTGTCTTTGGAAACTCGGAACGTAATCTTCTAATCGTGGTGAAAGATCTTCAGTATCTCCCATAAAGATCTTCCCCATTTTTTTTTTACCTAGAACCTTTCTTTTTATCCTGGGGAAAAGAAAACATAAAAGGGTGAGCTCAAATGCTCAGTAAGGGTAAACAAAAGATATATCAATCACATCATATTCATAAGAACATAACATTTTGGAAATCATAACCTGCAAAAGAGAGCATAATTTCATAACATGGGATAAATCATGGAAGTGAAAATGAAATCACCATAATCATAACATGAAACTTGAAACTTTGTGGCATTAACACATAATCATAGAGAATCATTTCTTGTTAGTCAAGACTCATTTCCAAGACTATCTTAGTGGAAAAATCCCTTTCTGAATCGAGTAACCCTCGTTTCAGTCCTGTTTCACTGAACCGGTATAACCTACCATTCCAGCCATGTCTATCTCATGAGATATAAAATCTTTACCCAATGCATTGGAGGGAGATATAGGTCCCACCCATCTTATAATGAATCCTTTCTTATGTGTGCCACATAATCATAAACCATACATCATAGCGTAACCCATGTAATAAAAATGGGATTCTTAAACAACATGACATCATAAAACAATTCATATAAGATAAAGGAATTCATAAAAATATTTCCATCACAACATAATCAAATCAATGTAATAATAGGGATAAAAACAGAACCCTTTATTATCTTAGATGGAAAATAATTTTGATAAAACACTTGAACTCCATTCTTGAGGAAAATATCCTTTCTTCTTCAAAAACATTTTTCCTTTCTTAACATGTCATAAATCTTTAAACTAAAAGAAGTTGATTAAAAATAAACTTAAAAACTTGTAAAGGAATCTTCTTTGAAATAATGTTTTAAAAATCCATTCATTCCGTATAAGTTAAAAAAAACATTCTTCGTACTTTTGTCGGAAAAGTCAAAAAAAATCACCTCGTACGAAAAAGCGACAAAAGATTCCTTTCATATTCTTTACTAAAAACTCACCGAAGGGTAAAAATGGATTTAAACAATTGTAGGTGGATGGAAATAATATTACATATTGATGAAACATGGATGTGGATGATAAAATACACCCCAGTAAATACTTACGAATAAACAATCTCGGATAAAAATGAGATTGTGATATTTCCCTTACCTTAGGTCCGATTTGCTTCGAATGTGTCCGAACCTCCTGTATAATGATTTAAATAATGTCATTGACTTATTATAGAATCATATTCATTGTTATGATATCATATATGGTTCACTTATGACATTATATTACCCGTTCATTTGTAAATTCCATGTTAAAGAAGCGTTTTGGGTAAAATCGTTTCATTTATCGTAGGTGTTTTGACTTGTTGTTCTTGACATCATTATTACTTATATCATGATTTACTTACTTCCAGAATATAAAATATGATTTATATATCATATATATTCAGTATATATATATATATATAATAGATAGATAAATAAAATGAAAAACACCGTTCATGGAGACGGTAGTCCGTACGTACGCATGAACGCTGTTTTTCTTTCCTTATTGTCTTGAATGGAAGTAAGTAGATGACATACATATATATATATATACATAAATCCAGTATCATTATTATGTCATATATTTCATTAGTACTTATTATATATACTTTATAATCATTCATGAATGGTTAATCATTAAGAATGAATCTCATCGCGTCGTGGAGACGGTAGTCCGTACGTACGCACGAGCGATGATATCATTTCCATAAATATTGAATTGAATTGGAGTGGATTATACAATATATCAGAATCAATATGATGTTTTAATAACTATGTATAGTTATTCTTTACACCATTATACCCATCCATGTAAGGTGGTGGTGGAAAATAGATTACACCACGGCGTGGAGACGGTATTCCGTACGTACGCACGCGCGGTGATTTCTTTTTCCGTAGGATATATAGATGGTGAAATAGGGTTGTTTCATACTTATAATAACATATCATTATATGAGTGATACTGATGTTATTACTTCATAATTAAACAACCTAAGAAGAAGAAGTGGAAGAAGAAATAAAGATGAAAGAATTGGTAGCGGTAATTACCTCTTCTTTGAAGCGCCTTTTGGAGACATCCTCTTAGGGAAGTAAAATTGGTCTTTGAGGAAGACCAGAACCTCTAGGATGTTTCTAGGGAAGTGGAGAAGAGATTTTGGCAGGGGTTTGCCGAGCTTGAGTGCTCAAATTGGTGTGAGGAGGAGGGGGAGGAGGTGTCCTTTTATAAGGGAGGAGAGGGGCACCTTAGGAATATCTCAAAATATTATTTTATATTAAAGTCAAAATCGGTTTATAATGGTTCCAAAGGGTCTTATTTCGAAGCTAAAGTGGGGATGGGTCGAAATCCTATCAACCAATAGGATTTAGACAAGTTTAGGTTATTATTTTAACCTTATCAATTAGATTTAACTCTAAGTTAAATAATTTAACTTTTACCGTGTCTTTTTGTTTTCTTCCACTATATGGTTAATACACTTACTATAACATGCCAAACGAACCCCAAATTGTTTATTATTAATATATATATCCTTATCTAAGTCATTTGTCCGAACCTTAGATTTTTAGGAATAAAATAACAATTAATAATACAATATTTGATTTAAAAACTATTTTGTGTCAATTTTGACACTATTTGATATATGATTTTTGTGAAAGTCATAACAGAATTATATGTTCGAACCAAGTTGATTAAATAAACACTAATATATCATAGTAACCTAGAAAATAAGTGGAATTCATAAAAAGTCTCAAATTACATTTATTTTGGTGTTTATAACATCAACTACGTCAATATTTCATTAATAAGATAATTACTGCATCATCATTGTGTCATAAATAAATTAAATTATTTAATGTCTAAAAATTACAAATAAAATATCATTATGTAGGAAATCTTTTTATATTTCTAATGAATATTTATAGTCGAATTTATCTTATGTATAACCTCATATTAAAAAATGTTTTAGTAAATAAACTTTGATTTTAACTCTTTTAACCCTTCTTTAAATAAACTAATAATAAATGTCCTAATCTAATCCAAGTGGGCCTAAAAGGTCATATTTTATTCCTAAGTTTGTTTTTGGTCGAATTACACTTGTCCAATAGAATTAGGACATGTGTTAGGGTAATAATAATATCATATTTACCCTTAGTTACCCTATTTACTATTAACCGTGGTAAAAAAAGTAAAAAGTTACTATTCACCAAAAATTATTTTCATCTCATTGAACCACATTTTAGTCCTTGATATTAACCGTGTCTGTCAGATTTTCGAAATTCCACTCACAGAAGCGGTAAAATTAAGTTTTATGAACAATTCAGTTTTTTTAACTACCACTTAGTGGTTTCACTATTCATCGAAAATTGAAAGTTTTCAGAAAAATAACAAAAATTAGGCCTAAGCTATATTTGATATTATGAACTCAAAAATGATGTCTATTTTACCAAATTCAAAACATATCAGTTGCATTAACTAATTTAAAAATTAATTCTCGTCGTCAAAACAAATAGCGTGTTTTTAAGAGATAATAACTATCAAAAGATTGACACTAGTTTATAACTGGTTTAAATGTGAAATTACATCCAATGACCAACATTGTATTAAATTGTAAAAATATATTCTAAATATACTTTAAAACCACTCAAATTAATAATTTATCACTATTAATTATTTCGATTGAAAAAGTTGTTTTTAATTAAAATTTAGTAATTTTCACTATTCATCAAAATATGAAAGTTATCCGAAAATCACCAAAATTTCACCCTAAGCTAATTTCGATATTACGAATCCAAAAATGAATTCCATTTTGAAAAATAAAATTTACAAGATTTTAAAAAGTGGTTATTACTATTCATAACGGCTAGTTTTAATAATATCTTAATAGCATATCGTTGTTTAGCGAAACTTGGTGTTGCGTACAACACACGCTATCGTGGAAGGTCGCGATTGCGTGTAATTCAAGCCAGGTCAAAGATGTGTGTTGTGAAAGCTCCTTTTGGTGTAACATATAACACAAGACATTAATGAAATTAAAAAGAATATTTTTCATAAAATCTCGGGGTGTTACATTATAAGCCTCTAAATTTTGTTGGATAAATGTAAAAATATTTAATAAACATGTATAATCATAATATGGTTGGTTTTTTTCATTCCCTCCAATAAAATGGCTAGACGTTAACTACCATTTAAAATAATTATATTATTATTATTATTTTAATATGACTCAGCATTGTGTGCAACATAAGACTTCGGAGAAACCCATTGTTTCATGTTAGGTACACCATTGAATATATAATCCCATTTAAAATAAAATTAATATTTAATTCAAAAATATTAATAAATATGAAAATGTCATATTCCTTATTTTCTAGGGATGTTATAGGTGAAATGGATCTTGAAGATTGACCTTGGATTAGGTTATCACTAGCTTTGAGTACGTGATGTAAATATGTAGAAGAAAACATTCTGATGTCACTAAAGTCATTATGAGTACTTATTAATGTCTTTAATCATAACGAACACTCCATTAGTGTTCATGGTACTCATGAACCAAATATTTCATCCTTTCTCAGACTAGTTTTTGATAGTTTTCATCAATGATATCCTAGTGTACTTAGCATATGAGAAGGATCATGTGAGACACATGAGGATGATCTTGAACTTACTCTGAGATCACTAGATTTATGCTAATATCTTAAATTTTTAGTTATAGATTTAGGAGATCTACTTACTGGGATATGTCACCTAAGAAACGGGTGTATTAATGGACCCACCTAAGGTTGAGGTTGTGTTTTCTTGGAAGCCACTTATGAGTGTGATTGAGGTGTGGAACTTCCTTGGGTTGGGAGGATGTTACAGAATATTTGTACCTGATTTATTTAGGATATTAGATACATTGATTTATTTGAGCTAAAAGGGGAAGCCTTTCATGTGGAATGAGAGTTTCTAGTAGTCCTTTTAAGAGTTATACAAGAGGATGAAGAGTGACCCCCTCAAGAGATTTCTAGAAGAGGGTGTAGAATGCATAGTGTGTATTGATGCCTCATGGACAAGATATGGTTGTGTTCTAATGTATATGTAAGAAGAGACTACCAATGGGTTATGGTAGTCAAGACCACATTAGCAAAACTATAGGACACATAATCTAGAGTTAGCAGTGGTAGTCTTCACCCAGTATATGTGGTGACTCTACCTTATGGTTGAGATGTTTATCATCTATTTTTAGCATAATAGTCTCAACTAAATGTTATATTAGAAATATCTTAACTTGAATAGATTATAGGGATATATTTTTTCTATGATTATGAATTCGAGATAGTCTATACTCTTAGGAAAGGGAACATAGTGGTAAATTCTTCCATCAAAAGTTCTTTTTCATAGTTTTTGACTGAGGCTTTGGAGTAGTTAATGTGGTGTGAAATATCTTTGGTATATAGTTATTAAAACCACCAGTTCTATAGTGTGTTTTGGAATCTTGTTATAGAGATAATGACTATGAGACCTTGTGTACTAAGATATCCACTATACATGCTCCTGATGAATTTTATAAAGGTGTAGAGCATGTCATCATTTTCAGAGGATGGAAAATGGCTCTAGATGTGTCTTATGGGGAGGTGATGAAGGAGTTTCATAAATACAAATTGGTAATATATCCAAGTGTGAAAAATATTTTCTATAACCTTCAATAATAATTCTAGCGGCCATTCATGAACAATTGTGCAACATAGTTTGTCTCTCAATGCCTCACTTATATGCAGGTAAAGGTTGAGCACTAGGTTCTAGATGGTCTGGATCAACAACTTTAGGTGATAATGTGGAATAGGTATGTTATATTTATTGAATTTTTGATGGGGTTACCATATATTTCTATAGGAAACTACTCCATCTATGTGATCATATATCTACTTACCATGTCATCCCACTTCCCAACTATCTAAGAGTAGAGTTCAGTCGAGATATTGGGACACCTTTACATGTATGAGATAATTTTTCTCTATGGTATTCCCTTGATTATATTTTATACCATTATTCTCACTTCACTTTATAATTAGGAAGAGGATTATAGGAGTTATTTAGGACTTAGTTGTGTTTGAGCATGTGGTTTCACCCCCAGACTGATGTTCATATTGAGTGGACCATTCAGGTTCTAGAGAACATATTTTGAACTTTCATGTTGGACTTTGGACATAGTTGGTAGGGTCACAAACCCTTGGCCAAGTTTTTAAACAAAAATAGTTACCATTATTCCATTGTTATAGTACCATTAGAGGATTTTTATATGATATCCTACTGGTCGCCACTATACTAGACTAATCCAGCTGATTCGGCTCTCATGGGTCCAGAGTTGGTGTGAGCTGTTATAGAGAAAGTAAAAATCATCTAGAATCATATGAGAACTTTACAGAGCTATCATAAGTCTTATATGGACCAATTATAGAGTCCTTTGGAGTTCTAGGAGTGAGACCATATGTTTCTAAAGGTCTCACATCGATGTGGTTTATAAACATTTGGACGGGGTGGTAAGTTATCATTGAGATTCAATTACCCTTTCTAGATACTATATTGGGTTTTTGAGGTGTATTACCAATTCAACCTATATCCAAAATTATCTTGGGTATGAAATGTCTTCCATATATCATAGTTGAAGACGTATGTACATGATCTGTTTTATGTTATCAACTGATGCGAGATGGAAATCAAGGATGGATCCACCTTTGTAAAGTATCTAGTAGAGATTGAGGACCAGAAGTAAAAGATCCATCATGGGTGAGTGATTCCCTTTGTGTGTTTCCAGTGAAATTATAGGAGTCTTTACGGGATCACCTAGGATTAGGAGACCTAGATGAGAGCTCAGTACCTATATATTTTTTAGTAGTCTTTTTTTCTTGTTCGGATGAAAATCCCTAAGGTGGGGAGAATGTAATTTCTCTTCTTTTTCCATGTCAAGATTTAGAATATATCTAGTAATATTTGGGAAGGCATTAGTTGGGAATGTGCGATATTTCGAGGCCTGAAGACCCCATAAATGATGTAATAAAAAATTAAATATATTTGTATCATGAGTTCATAGTTTTCCTAAAACAGTGTAATAACTCTCAAACAGGGACTCATATTGGAAATATGAGACTATCATTGAGTCTAGATCATAGGTTTTACACCCAAACAAGATATAACCTTAGAGTGTGTTGGATGCTCGAATTGAGTGTGGTCAGGGATGGATTAATAAATTAATTAATTTTGTTATTAAATTCAATTACCAAGTACTCTGATTATAAACACACAATTATGGGAAAATTACAAGTTCATCCACATAACCTCAAAGACCATAGATATATCATGGAGGAACATTTGATGGATAAAAACTGCATAGAGGATCAAACCAATATCACCCGAATCATATACATCAAAAATATTTAAGGATCTCTCCAATGGAGACAATGAAGATTCATTCTTCATCAATGATAGATCTTAACCCAAGGTAGGTAATTTTTTCTATGATTTTTTCCTTATTCGATTATCCCATAATGAATTTATGTCAAGTAAACCAACATATTGATTTATAGGTCAATCATGTTGCAGGTGAGAGTTTATTTACTTCGGATTTGTTGAAATTTCTAATTATTGTTAATGTGATCTTCATAATTAATTATAATGTAAAGAAATTGATTTCAACCTAAAAATGGTTGGGATTCATTCCTATTTTTTATTTCATGGTTTTATCACACCATTATACAAATTTTCATCGCCATTATTTCTTTGACTAGGGATTCAACCAATACCTGATGGAATATTGTTGTGAATTTGACCTTTTAAACAATTGATAATCACCATAGGTTTAGATTCATGGTTTAGGGATATATCTAGGTGTGTGGAGATGGGGATAAATTGGGATTGGAGTGGGGGGTTTTGTTTCTCGGTTTGGCATGCAACAATGTCATGATGTAATGATGGCCAATTTTTGAGAGGATAAAAGGATGGATTCCAATGAGTAATGATGGTGAAGGTTATATGACCCCAAATCCATGATTTGTAGAGTGATTTACTTATATGTTGGTATTGGAAGTGGAGTAAATAGAATATGAGTGAATGAACAATGGGACTCTATAAAATGTCATCTTACACGGCATGTATCCCAAAGAACACACATCATGTGGTGTGCCTAGATATGGCACTAGGGTTATGCATGAAATAAAATATCACATGATGTGTGATACAATTCATGCACCATTCAACCCTATGTTGTCATCTTGGCATGTACTTTAGAAGTACATGTGCACAAACATGTCCAAGAACATGAAAACTGGTTGAGTACATCGGTACGACCCAGCACTCAAACATGGCCAAGTAGACTGGCATGTCCCATGGTATATGATCATGATCAGGTGTACATGGTAATAACCAGGTATACATTGGAATAGGAATAAGAACACTGGTATAGGCATGGGTAGGTATGGGTTTAGAGTTACATGTCGTGTACCCTCTATATACGTTGTGTACTTCCTCTGAGTTAGCTTGGAGACCTTCATTTCTTTAATATAGACAGAAATAAGGTAAGTGTGATTCCTAGTTCTATTCCTATAAGGGTATAGTGTGCAATTACATCCTATTCATATTATTATGATCCCCTCTGTTGGTTCTCTTTTGGATAGAGTTTTTGGTATCCCTCCATGAGGCCTGGGTTGAGATCCTATATCATATCATGTTTCTTAGGTGGGGTTCATGGTATCATTGTGACCACCATGGACAAGACATCTATACCCTATCTAGAATATTGATTTATTAGGGTTTGTGAGGTCCCCCAGTGGTCCTAGGTGCAATCCTCTATATAAGAAGCATGATGTTTGGAGATCTAATGAGAAATTATTGGTGAGTCTAGACTAGCATGAACTCTCAGATGACTATCTTCAATGACAGTATAGCTCATGGAGTAGATTCTCTTAGATGAGCATTAATTTGAAACAAAGAGAATAATCTTATGTTTCGTGGTTATTGAGGCCACTTTGAGACTTGGAATATATTATGAGTATATTTTGGTTTTTTATGATTAGCATTATGTCTCATATCTTGATTGACATGTATGTATATTGATGAGCTGACTACTCTTGATTCTTTGTACTTAGTGATTTTGAGTTATCCTACTGGGTATTGTAATACCCAACCAGACATGCGATATACCCACATAGGTCATGTAAAATGTAGATGATAGAACTTTTGACAAAGTCTTGAGAGGAATAGGAATAAGAAGATTATAGTATTCAGATAAAAAGATCAATGTTTATACAGGTGTTTCATTTAACATCATTCCCCTCCTTCTCGGTTGGTCATACTCTTAATGATTTTGGTGGGATTATATTTTGAAGCTTATTTTCTTATAGTACCTTTTCATAATTTGATGTGGTATAGATTTTATGAATGAATTTTTATCAGTTTTTTTGGTTTTACATTTCATCATTAGATAAGCTTGGTGATGTGTGTGTATGTATAGGTACTTAGGCTATTGCATCCCATGTGTGGGATATACCTACTCAGGGATAGTCAAAACCCCCTGATCTATTATTGGTGTGCTTGGGGTAGTCACACTCGACTTACCGCTGGATAGGTGGGCCCTGGTGGGTCATGTCATCATAAGGACTCTATATCATGGTGAATAGTGAATGGTGTGAATCACTGGGTTCCTATATGCTAGAACTTTAAATGCCAAGAATTTTATTTGGAGATTCATGTGGATATAAATAGGGAATTCCTCATTTTGGTTATTAATGAAAATGATAATAAAAAAAGTGTGGAAATATATTTTGATTAATGGAATTCCTAGTTTGATTTAATACAAGTTTTAAATTAATGATAAACTAAATGTAAAAGATACTCTCTAGTTTATTCAAGGATTGTGTTTGTAAAATTATTTAGATATTATCTATTAAAGCCGTTGAAAAATAAAAAAAGGGCACACTCCCATCATTTCCACTGCACCTCATACGCTTTAAGTGATATCAAAGCATTTAATTCTAATTTATAATTATTTAAAATTTATTTGATCAATTTCCTATGCTTTTTTTTTGTTATTTTTTATTTCCATAGTTTTGTTCTTAATCCAAAATTCAAGATAGCGTTCTTATCTGAATTAATATGGCTAAGAATAGTCCATAAAATGTGAATAATTCTTGATGATCCAATATAGGGGATCCAATATAATGACCTATAATTTTCATAAACAAATATCACATCTTATTAGATAAATATTAAATGCATAAAATTATGATCCATTCTAGAATAACATAGTTATGGTGCCTTTTGAAACATGGATACATAAAAAAACTTGTTCATAAGAGTTATACATCATCTCCCACTAAGTTCATTATAACTTTCACTCTTCTTATAAATATCATACTTATAACCTTTCTTCATTAACTGGGGAAAGGATACATAAGAAAGAGTGGGCTATGATGCTCAATAAGGTTAAAAAGGGTCATATGAATGACCACTTAGACATAATTTGAGCATAAGGGCATGAGAACACGAGAATAACCTATGAAAACCATACCCTACATATAATATATCATAATATTGAGTTGTGGAATAAATATTGGTATATCATACTACATGAATCATAATAGATTCAAAGAGAATGGTCCAGGAAAGCATAAAATTTGAATAAGACATAAGTTTATGGAATAAACATAACAATGGAAAATAATTTCCTTTGTGAAGGATCCCAAACAAGGATATCAGGGTGGATAGGGTTCACTCCCCATCCCATCATATTTTTTGTTAAGGTTTACTCCCAAGATAATAATAGTGTATAGAGTCCCTTACTAAATTGGATTCACACCCCACTCTAGTCCTTATTATCTTTTCAAATATCCATCTTTAACCCACACATTGGAGGGATATATAAATCTGGGACCACCCATCACAGAATTAAACTCATACATATTTATTCCATAATATCATAAAATATTCATCATATCATAACCCATTAAAAAGAAATTGGTTTCATAAACATTTAAAAATTTTATTATATAATAACCCATGGAAAATAAATGGGTTTCATAAATATCATGTCATTATAATAATAAACCATTAAAATAATTAATAGTGATGGTTTATTGGATCATATCCTATTAAATATTAAGTAACATCAGAAGATATGATATTAGATGAAAATATACTTTAAAAGATCACTCTAATATTTCTTAATGAAAATACAATTTTCAATTTTAAATCACATATTAAAATCTAAAAAAATCAAAATATTAAGAAAAAAAATTAATTTTAAAAGAATCATGTGATAATTAGAGTAATATTCAAATAATTTATTGGTTATTGTGGTGGGAAATTCTATTCATAATGAGTTCATTAAAATAAATATTCCTTTCACATTTTTGATAAAAATTCAAAAGTACCTTATTCATAAAAAAATAAGAATATTCCTTTGAAATATTTATATAAAAAAACCATTGGTAAAAATGAATTTAATAAATCATATAATAATATTAAAACATTTTATAAAAAACATGGACATCGAAGAAAATTTATTTTATACCAAATATAGAAGTAATGTCAATTTCCCTTAAAAACATTCATTCAGTCTCTAAGGTTATTAAAGAGAGTAAAATGAAAGGATATTATGTAATATACATAAATAACCATAGTAGAATAAAATTTATGGGATTAATGAGAGATATTTTATAAAAATTTATCATCCAAAACTTGATCATAAACAATCCTAATAAAAATGAGATTATAGCATTAATCCCATACTAGTTTGTAAACTTTTGAACCAATTCCTCATAAAATAAATATACTTATATGGATATTTAAATACCTATAATTTTTTTTATAATATCTATAAAATAAATTCATGGGTGGTATATTCACCACATAAAAAAACAAGTGTTCAATATGACATGTTTCCCATCTAAATAAATGTGAGATGAAAATCCCTTACCTCAAGTTTGAATTACTTCAAAAAATATATAACCTATTTTATAATAAATTTAAATTTATTAAAATTATATACCTTACTCATTTACATACTTATAATATCATATATAATCCACTTATGACATTTAAACACCTATTTATTAATAACTTATGATTAAAATTAGCAACTCTTAGTGTCAACTGTTTTTTTCATGAGAATTTTGATTTGGTAGTTCTAGTCCTTGTACATTGATCATGGTTCCATAATATCCATAATGTTAATAATTATATAAATTTAATCTATATTCATTCTATATATATATATATATATTTATCCATAAAGGATATAGTTAAATATATTAATTACATTATCATGGACATAGTAAGTCGTATGTACGCATGAACGCAGTTTTCATATTTTGATGAATGGAACAAAAGAAAGGTAAATAATAATTCACAGTTAAAAAAATAATTATTATATTATATATATCAAAAATATTCATTAAATATGTCTTTATTACCATCCATGTAAATTTTAAATAGAAAATGAATCACATCATTTTGTGGAGGTGGTAGTAAAAACGTAAATACGAGAAACGTTATCATTTTCCAATAGATTGGAAGATAAGAAGATATACATGATATTATAATTAAAAAGAATAATTATTTCATAAATATCACATAAAAACTTTAAATCCATCATAATAACCACCCACGAATGATGTTGATGGAAAATTAATTATATCACCATGTAGAGGCAGTAGTCCACACATAGGCATGAGCAATACTTTCACTTTCCATTTGATGGAAAATATGGTGAATAAAAGTGGTTCTAAATTCATAATAATAATTAATTATATTTAGGATATCTAAATTTTTATTTTAAGATTAATTCCACATATTTAGAGTAGTTATAAGAATAAATAAATTGAGAGAGGTCGGGTAAGATTATTACCTCTTCTTTAGTAGACCTCTTTTAGATCCCTTCTAAAGGACCCTTGGAGTGAACTTTAAAGAATAATAAAACCAATAATTCATGGATAGTGAATTTTATAATATATATGGTCCGGTGTTTTTGATATATAATTCTCTATGTGGTGTAAAGATGAGAAAGTAAGGGTGTCCTTTTATAACTGGGGGTGAGGACACACTTGGAATTTATTAAAAGATTGAAATATAATAAAGTCATTCTCAAGAAAAATGATTCCATGTGACAAAATATTAAAATGTGGTATAGTAAGAGGTTAAACTTTCATTAGAAAATATGATTTATAAAATTTTAATTATAAAATTTACCCTTATCTCTTGGTTCAACCCCCCCCCCTGATAAACTCGTTTTAACCTTTCCTACGATAACAATTTTTTACACTTTTTACTATTAATTATGAAATTATAACAAGTTTAAATTATTAAATAATATTTATTAATATTATTTAAAAGATTTAATATATTTTATCAAATTAAATTCATACAATTGGAAAATTTTAATTTAAAAATAAACCCACAAAACTCAATGAAAATCAGTTTTCAAAAAAATATTTCTTGAGTATTACAATATTTTAGATCAAAATTAAACATAAAGTTAATTATGATGAACTAAATTAGATTATTAATAATATACTTTAACTAATTATAATTTTTAAATACATTTAAAAAAATTAACTTATTAAATTCCTTAAATGAAAAGGCGGTTCTCAATAAAAATTAGTATTTTTCACTATTCATTAAAAAATAAACCTTTTCAAAAAATTACCAAAATTTCACTCTAAAACCTTTAGGAATAATATTAACAATTTGGTTATTCTAATTAATTCTTCAAATTTAATGGTTATTTTTTAGTGGTATACTATATTATTGTTTGTTTAGACTCGGGTTTTTGTGTATCCCAAGTAATCAAAGAAATAAAATATATCTAAAGTGAAATATATCCTAAAATATCGAGTTGTTACCTTATAACCCTATTAAAATGAATTTATCCCTAAAAAAATAATCACTTAGATAAAAACAAGTGATGATATCTATATTTCATCACATCCTCGAGTTCTTGTGTATCTTCTTAAAATGTATGATTCCTCTAGAGAATTTTAAGTAGGTGAGTAGTCTTGTTCTATAGCACTCTATCTCTATAATACAATATTTATAGGGATTTTTATTCATAGGAAATATAATGATATATAAGTACAACCTCTTATTTTAGTATATGTGATGGATCATGTATGTTCTTTCTCATGAGATATACATGGAACACATTATAAACTTGGGAGAGGTTTTTTGGAATGGACAATAGATAAGTAATGATCCTTACTTATTCAAGAATCTAAAATGGAAAAATATACCAAGATATTATCTTTCCTTTCTTTAAAAATCTCATTACCTTCTTACATGGAGAATTTCACTTGAATACCTTCTCACCAACTTCAAATTCTAGATTTCACTTTTGATTATCAATATAAATTTTATGTCATATCTATGTTTCTTTAATGCGCTTTTCAATGGATTTGTATTTCTATTACATTTCCTAAGCTATATCAGGTCCTAATAGATTTATTTCTCCAACTTCATCCAAAAAATTTAGATTCTATACTTGTTTCCCTAGAGTTATTCATAAGGATTCATCAGAATTCTCAAGTGAAGGAAATTGTTGTAAGAAAATTCGATGAGAGGAAGGTGTTGATCTCAGCAACCTTTGTTTCTGTCATACAGGCCATTTATATGAGGATGATGAGAAGTACTAAAACACAACTCTAAATCAGGACCATGCCGAATACTTTTCCATAGATTCAAGGTAACCCTCAAATCCCATTCAAGTACAATAGAATATAGTAATCTATGCAACCTTACTAATTCCTTACTGTATTTTCTAGAAAGATAATCAATAGATATATCTTATTTGATAGTAATTAATTGTGGTCACTTTGTAAGGTGATAAAATACAACCCAAATAACATTATGTACCTTATATTTTTTAGGTATTCCGAAGAAAAATCTATAGGGATGTTTGTCATTTCCATTCTAGTATGGGTAATGGTTGTAACATCCTCTTAATCTTCTATCTCTTATCATTAAATTGCTAACATACCAAGCATCATGATACAAGCTCTGAAATATCTCTCTTTATGTTTCCCTGCTATAAAAAGCCTTTCATATCTCTATAAATATTCACACTTCCATTATTAATAGATAATGATGAACTGTGATCTTCATCCAATAACTATTTCTACAAATGTGTTATAGATGGAACACATACACCATTCTGAAAACTTATAATTCCATAAAAATCAAATTTTAACTAAGTAAAACTTCTCACCTTCTTTTTCATGTCTATATCATCCTTTTTTGCCTCTTTAATATTCACAAAGATAGATGGTTGAACACTCATTTGAGAAAGATAATATTTCTCCACTTCCTTCAATATTTCTAGATCCATTCTTTCTAAATCCATATATATTGGATCTTTTGTGATCCTCATCATAGATAGGCTATCATGATCCTTTAGACTCAATGCTTCATCCACCTTGTTAATTTTCCCAAGGTGATAATGTATTGAACAATCATAATATTAAATTAACTCCTACCATCTTCTCGAGTGCATATTCAACTCTTTTTGAGTGAATATATACTTTAAACTTTTATAATAACTATATATATCACACATTTCCCTATAAAGATAGTTCCTTCATATATTTATTTAAAAAATCACATTAACAAACACCAAATAATGATTTTTGTAATTGTTATCATGAACACTTAATTTTTAGGAGACATAAGTTATAACCATATCCTTATGCATCAGGACACTTCCCAATACCTTCGTTGATGCATCACTAAAGATCAAAATTCTTTATCTACTACATGGAAGTTTAATAATTGATGTTTTGACTAGAATGATTTCTTGGGAATACCCTTCTTCTTGGACCTCAATTTATGATATCCATATTGAATTTTAATCTTGGAAAAGTATTTAACTCCACAAAGTTAATCAATAAAGTAATCAATATGGTGTAGTGGATACTTTTAATTTATAGTGATCCTGGTAAGTTATTGATAATCCATATAGAGTCTCGTTAATCCATGTTTATTATTAACAAAAAGAAAAGGTGCACCCTAAGGTGACACACTTGGCCAAATGAAACCCTTTTCAACATCCTCCTATATTTTCTTTATCGATTCATGAAAATCAATCGGGTTCATTCTATATGGATTATTTGAAATAGTTGTGGAATAATGTATTAATTTTATTGAAACTCGAATTTGTGATTAGATGGAATAATAAGAAACTCTTTTAGAAATACATCAACAAACTCATATAAAATAGGAATATCTTTTATGTTGAATTTCAACCAAAAAATATAGAATAAACACCCCTTTTGAATAGGAATAAAGACCCGTATAATGCATTTTATTTTCGTCAAAAGTTTATATTTATCATCACACTAATAGATGAATATATGTTGGTTCATAATATAAAACTTTAATTTTCTTACTCAGTAATTGATTTTCAATTTATGTAAATAAATTCAAGCCATGCCTATGGTAACATCAAATTAAACTAGTGGAATATTAACAAGATTTATAAGAAGCACATTCCCACAGAATTCAATTAGATAAGAATCATATACCTGAGATGTGATCATCATTCCATTAATAGTTTTCACTGCTAAATCAACATATTATCATTGAATATATGAATTATAATTTCTTAAGTCATTTCATGATATATAGGATTTCATATAACTTTTCTCAAATAGGGTACTTCAATATTTTATCATACTTGTTACGACCTAGAATTTATCATTATATATTAAATAACTTAGTAAAAAATGGTTTTCATGATTATTAGGAATGTTTGATCAAGGTGATCAATCATGAAAATTCATTCATAAAATGTCTAAATATTTGCACATTATTTTAAATATATGACTCCTTAGGTTTAACCAAGGTTTTACATGATCATTATCTTCTCTAATACTTCATAATAGTTTTCAAATAAAATGTAAATTAACCCAATAATATCCCCCAAGGAGTTTCAAATTGGGTGCACATTAAGGGAACACTCATAGTCAATCACAATGATGGTCATGATATACTCTTCCAACTCTTTTCATGATTATTACCCCTATATGTATCTATGCCAAAACCATATCCAATTTTAGTATCTGAATATGATGTTTTTCTAGGAAAACTACACTCCTTTATTTACCATAACTTCAGATGTTATCCTATACATAAGATTATCCTTAGGGTTTTCAGTAAATTTTTCTCATCAAATTTTTCAATGGTAACTAAACCATTCTCTAATACCAACTATAGTGACCCATAAATTTCATACATAAATTTCACTTCTTATTATATGATTACTTGATATAGAACATTATGATTCATGCCAGAATTGTATAGGTCTAGTGTATTCAAAAACTTAGTTACAAATAAAACTTGTTAATAATAGATCCAAATCATATCCCAATAATTTTTTAATGATTGGAAACCTTATTATAAAAATCATTCTTAAAACCTATATTCATAACCTGGGGAAAGGAAACATAATAAAGGGTGAGCTATGATGATCGATAAGGGTAAAAAAGGGAGATATCGAGGATCACTTAAACATAACATGAGTATAATGGTATTATAATAAGAGAATTACATTTGAAAACCATACCCTGTATATCATAGATCAAAATTTTGAGTCATTTTATAAATCCTGAAAGATCATAAGACATGAATCATAATGGAATTATAGAACATGAGCTAGGAAAGCATAATATTGGTATGGGAAATAAGTTTTTGGTATACACATAAACATGGGAAACCATTTAAGTTTTAAAGGATCACTACCAAGACTATCATAGTGCATTGGGTTTACTTCCAATTCCATTATATCCTTAGTCATGGTTCACTCCCAAGACTATCATAGTGGATAGAGCTCCTCAGTAAACTGGATTCACTCCCTATTACAATCCTTATTATCTCATGAGATATCAATTTTACCCTATTCATTATAGGGATATAAAATTTTGGTACCACATATCACATAATTAAAATCATACAAATGGGTCCCATAAGATCATAAAACATTCATCATACCATAACCTATGTAAAAGAAAAGGGTTTCATAAACACTTTAACATTTCAGGATATAATAACCCATGGAAAATAAAAGGGTTTTATAAACATATTATCATCATAATAATAAAATATACTGATAAAAAATAGGTATGGTATCATTGGATCATATCTTGGTAAAGCTTAAGCAACATCAAAAGATATCATCTTAGATAAAAATTAATTTAAAATATCAATGGAATATTTATTTAGAAAAATACACTTTTCATTTTTGAATCACATATTAAAATATAAATAAATTCAAAATATAAATGAAAACACTTTATTGGAAAATAAATTTTTATGCTTTAAAATTAAGATCCAAACCATTGAGTTTTTTGGGTGATAGAAATTTCTATTCATCTTGAGTTCGTTAAAACAATGATTCCATTCAAATTTTCAAAAAAAAGTAAAAAGTACCTTGTTTAGAAAAAAAAAAGCAAATTCCTTTGAAATATTTTTATTAAAATTAAAACATGGGTAAAAATAACTTTAAAAATCATAGAATAATATTAAAACATTTTATAAAAATCCTGAACATGGAATAAAAAGGATTTTCGACAAAAGAGAGAAATAAAGTTGATTTTCTTACAATAATTATTTTGGTCTCTAGGGTTTATATAGAGAACAAATTGAAAGGAAAACATGTAATATCATTAAATAACTAGATTATAAAAAAAATAATGGGATTATTAATAGATAGGTAATAAAATTTCATCATCATAAACATGATCAAAGACAATCCAGATAAATAAGGAGATTGTTACATAAATCTCATACCACTTTTGTAACTTTAAAATCAAAACCTCATTAAAGAGATAAAATTATATGGACATATAAACCCCAATAATTTTCTTAATAATTATCAAAAAACAAATTTTTTGGTAGTATATAAAACACATAAAATAAATAAGTGGTGAGTATGGCATGTGTTTCATAGAAATAAAAGTGAGATGAAAATATCTTACCTCAAGTTAGACTTTCCTAAAAAGTTCTATAACCACCTATATAATAAATTTTAATTTTTTATAATTATATAAATAATTAATTTAAATATTTATAATATCATATATGATACAATTATAACATTAAAATGCTCATTTTTTAGTAATTTCTTATTAAAATCATCATTTCAGGGTGTCAACTATTTCATTTTTCCTCAGAATTCCGGTCGATAGTTCTGATCCTTTTATTCTGATAGTGGTTACATAATATATAGAATGTTAATGAGATATAAATATAATTTATATTTATTATAAATATATACATCTATAATGTATATATATATAAATTAATTACATCATTCATGCACACGGTGATGTGTACGTACGCATAACTTTTTTTTACTTTTCGAAGGATTGAACAAGATAAATTTAAATAATAATTCACCTTTATATAATACATATTATATCACATATATTATATATATTCATTAAATCTATCCTTATTACCATATATATAAATATTAAGAAGAAAACGAGCTTCGTGGAGGTAGTATTCCACATGTATGCACGACCGATGTTATAGTTTTCCAAGTGATTAGAAGGTATGAAGGTAGATATGATATTATAATTATATAACAATAACAACTTTATAAATATAATATATAAACTTTAAATCTTTCATAGTAACTATCCAAGAAATATGGTTATGGAAAATGAATTATAGCACTATGTGGAGGTGATAGTCCACACGTACACATGAGTGATACTTTCACTTCCCATTTGATTGAAAAGAGGGTAAATAATGGTGGTTACATAATAAAAATATCAATTTTATATATTCAAGATAATAAATTTATTATTTTATTATTAATAACATATATTTTTATTAGGTATAAGAATAAATAAATTAAAATAAATTGGGAAAGATGATTAGCTCTTCTTCAGTATACCTCTATAAGAGTCATTCTTAAAAACCATTTGAGTGGTCTTTTAAGAATATAACATCATCTAATTCATGTATAGTGACGTAAATAAGATATTTTTTAGGGTTTGGTTGATATAAATTTCTAAAAGTGGCCTAAATAAGAGAAATTAGGACCTTCTTTTTATAATTGGTGGAGATGACAAACTTGTAATTTATTAAAAGATTAAAATATAAGAAATTCATTCTCAAGAAAAATAGTTTCAAATGGATATATATTTGAATTTGGGATAGTATTAGGTCGAAATATGGCCAAAATAGGTTTTATACATTTTTAATTTAAAAATTTACCAAAATATCATTATTTAACACTCCCACCCCATTAAACCCATTTTAACCATTACAGTGGTAAAAAATAAACATTTTTTCTATTAATTATAGACAAAAATTAATTTAAAATATTTAATAAATATTAATTTTGATGATGTAAAATATGGAATCAATTTTATCAAATTAAATTAACAAAAGTGTAAGAATGTAATTTAAAATTAATCTCAAAAATGTGATAAAAAGAAGTTTTCCAAAAAAAATTCTATTAAGTATAAATATTTTTTATATCCAAATTAAATATAAAATTAATTCCCATAAACTAAATTAGATTATTGATAATATAATAAAAAAATTATACTTTTAACCCCATTTTAATGCAAAACGGTACTTTATAAATTCTTTAAATGAAAAGGATGTTTTCAATAAAAATCAGTATATTTCACTATTCGTTGAGAAATCAAACTTTTGAGAAAATTATAAGAATTTCAATCAAAGGTAATTTTTAAATGACAATTTCAAAAATTAATTTCATTTTTTCAAATACATTTTATAATAGTTTAAAAAATTAATTATATTATTTTTTCATAAAAAGCAACAAAATCATGTTTGAGAAAAATGTATTTTTAAAACATATAAGAACTTCACTAAAAATTGAGTGCATATTTATCAATATATTGTATTTATATAAAAAAATTATACAAAATTTTCAAAATTTGTCTATTTCTATTCATTCCTCCAATTTATCAGCTAGGTTTTAATAGTATACTATATTGTGGTTTTTTTATTTTCGGGTTTGCATATATCGTAAACCATTGAAGAAATAAAAATTTATTTGTAGAGAAATATATCATAAAATATCAAGTTGTTATAACCAAGGTTATTGGATGGATGAATTTTATACATATACTATAATGTTAAATTATAATTTGGAAAACTTTGGTCAACTAACATAAGTGGAAAGTCATTTCAATCTCTGATCACCATGTGCTTCAGTACATGGCATTATTACACTCTATATATTGACTGCTAGCATGGAATGAGGTTTGGTATGTATTATAAAGTGTTTGGATGGTGTAAATACTATGTATCAACACATGTTTTAGTCCCTATATAAATCACATAAATTCATATGTTCATTACATAACTTCATTACAGGCCACGTATTTATTTCCAACTAAGAGACACGACTTGAAATAGGTTACATTGTGTGTATCTAGAATATACATGTTTTATAACACATGTCAACCAACCCAAGGTAAAAAAAATTAGTAGTTCCATGTGGTCAAACACATGGAGTAATTAAAAGATACATATTAATAGACACCTTGTAGATGGTTTTACATGTCATATGTCATGAGTTGTCTACACCAGGTACACGCCGAATAAATTTCAACATTCTTTGTGGGATTATATTCTTAAAAAATTTATATTCTGTGAAAAATATTATACTAAAAGACATGTTACAGTTGTTATACATGTTGTTTACTTCACATTAATTATTATTTGTACATTTCATGTATATTATAGCATGTTGTGTAGTCATTCACACTATAAGGACTATGTATCTTGACCAACAAGAAAACACATCTTGTATATTAAAACATGTTGTGTAGGAATGTATGTCTTGTAAGTACAATGTACACACCAAGAATCATACATAGTATGTGACACATGACATATTGTGTGACAGTACACATTCTATAAGTTTCAAATTTTAGAAATAGATTTATTATGATGTAGAAGGTATACATTGTGTCTCCCCCAGAGTACACATCATGTATTTAAATATTTTAAAATCAAAAATTATATTTATGATATTAATTTTAAATAATACATGATAATAATATTATTTTATCATAATGAATTTTTGGAAAAAATATTAAGATAAATAATTAATTAGTTAGTTAGTTCATTAATTCATTAATTCTAGTAAATTTAACTTCATTAAAATGAATTTAAAGGAATTATAGTGATTTTAAATGTGTAGTAATTTCATATTGTGATTGATCATGATATTTACCAACCTGTTTATTTATTGGATATATTTATTTAATTAAATTATTCATTTCTTGGTTTCATGTAATAATTTTAATAATTAAATATGATGATCTGTATGACAACCCTGCTTTTTATTACAACTTAAACATGCTTTATTACATAAAACTTCACTTGATACAACAAAGAAGATCGAGAGGTTTAGTGTCTTTGGGGCTTAGGATCATTACATAAAAACTTTAAACTTGAAATACAACATCCTTATTGAAAACTTCCTTTACATGACCACTACATTCCTTCGTACTTAGCATTGCATGGGATAACCTGAGGACATGCATAAGAAAAGGGTGAGCTATAAAGCCCAGTAAGGGAGTACATAATGAATAACATGAGGAGTACAATACATGTTAGGCAATAGGCATATCAATAGAGCATAAGAGAGACATGAACATAAAGGCATGATAAAGCATGATAATCATAACATGGAAATGTGGCAACAACATTTAACATTGAATTAGCATGAGCCAAGGCTCATTGCACATGGAGCATGAGTAAACCCTCATTGCACTTGAAGCACGAGTAAACCCTCGTTGCACTTGAATTAGCATGAGTCAACACTCATTGCACATGACGTATCATGATACTATACTTTACCCAATGCATTGGAGCGCTATCAGGGCGCACCCTTCTTAAACATTTCATTTCATGCATAAGTGTGCCACATGGATCATAAAACATGGATTCATAAAACATAATCATTTCTTCCACGATAAAGGAATGTGGAATTCATACATGAAACTTTACAATCAATACGTATATGTGCATAAAGGTGAATACCCTTGATGGAGAAATGGGCATGGTATTCACTACACAAAGACATTGGCTTAGAAAATTGGTGCGATTTCGGCAGCGTAACGGCGTGACATAAGAATTCATAAAAAAGGTTGATGAGAGAGAAAGGGGTTCCTCATCATATTTACATGAAATGGACGGTAAGGAGATCATATATATACATGTCCCAACAACAGAAATGGAATTTAGATTCATGATACAAAAGTATTGCTTGAATATAAAAGAAGAGAGAGAAGTTCCTTTCGGAATTTCGGCATAGTAACGGGTGTACATGGGAGGAATTTAATGAGAGAGAAAGCGTTCTCCCATCATTCAAACAATAAGAGGGCAGTATGGGGGAGGTGCGAAACCATACCCCAACATTCATAAATTAAATTAAAAGGGCAATACAACTTAAAGAAAATTGACAAAAAATGAGAAAGGAAGAAAAAAAACCTTACTTGGAAGTGTGCTTCCAAAGGCTAGAGAGAGGCTTGTGAGAGGCTTCTTGGGAGCTTGGGGCACCTTGAGAGGATTCTAGAGAGAGTAGGGCAGAGGTTGGACGAACTTCAAGGGCTTTGAGTGAGGAGGAAGTGGGAGCTTGGGTGGGTTTATATAGGAAAGGTGAGAGAATTCTTTATTATTTAGGTTTGGGACCCCTTATATTAAAATAATCCAAACCACAAACCATCCCATGGTATTTGCCCATGGTTTCTGGAAAAGGAAAGAGGAAAACAATATTTTACAAGTCCAAGGTCCGAACTTATTAAAAAATTAGGGTTGCTTATGTGGAGGTGAGTCACACTCCCATGGAAATTAATTTAAAAAGGCAAAGTGTTGAATAAGTCTTGAGGGCTCCATTAATGCTTTGAAAAGTGAGTCAAACAAACCCAAAACCTCATTATTTTAATGATAAAACATATATTGGCCGAACATATGGATTATGGTATTTTATTACATCACCATTGGGTCATTATGATGTCATAAAACACATTATATATATAAATGGTATTTAATTTTTACCCAAAAATTTGACTGTCTCAGAAAATTATGAAAAATTCACCGTTGGATAATTTCGACGTCCTGATTCAAAAAATAATATTTATTTTATCTAAATAATTTTCTAAATATGTGAATTTTCACTTTTAAAATAAAAACCGACATTTATAAAGAAATTCACGGGTTTTGACAGAAATGGCTTTCAAACCTTAACAAACATTTTAATTGCATTCATAAAATTATAAGATCATTTATATTTAATGACAATTAATTTAATATTAATAATAATATTTTATTAAAATATTATTTAATTCAAAAATCCTCTAATTTAATAAAATATAATTCTTAATTAAATAATAACTAAAAACACCATTTGTACTTTAAAAACTAATTACAATGTATCAAAAATGACTAGAAATTATATTCATTATTATATATATAAAAAATAATGTACATGAACATGGTTCTACTTATTTGTTACATAACCCCTTAAAATAGCCGCATAAGACCTAAGGGTAAGGTGCGCGATGGTGACAGACTCTTGGGGCTGCTCGGATAACATCGCTCGAGTGGTAATCTCTATCAACTTCCATTTTTCCCGTAGACGATCACGTTCGAGCTTGACTTGATGAAGCTCAGCTTGGGCTTGGTCAAGGGAAAAGCCCAAAGACGCCACCTCTTTACCGAGCTCCGACAAATGGGCTTCGTAAGGGGCAATTCTACTGGATGAGGCCATCGCTTCCTTTGTCTGAGTAGAAAAATTGGTTCGTTAAAGCCTTATATTTAAACTACCCAGATGATCACTGTTCAACGGCTATAAAAGTAACGGTCACAAATCTTAACGTAAAACTTAAAGAAGTTGACATCTTATAAAAACATAAAGAAACATTTAACTGGATCAAGAGGGATTTTCCATTAATGAAATTTTGGGTCGTTACAACATTCCCCCCTTAAGAAATTTCGCCCTCGAAATTTTCCTTTTCCCACACTAAAACAAATGTGGGTAACTTAGCTTCATCATATCCTCCGACTCCCAAGTTGCTTCTTCAAACTTGTGGTTTCTCCACAACACCTTGACGAGGGGCATTGTCTTATTTCGTAGAACTTTTTCTCTACGATCTAAGATCTTGACTGGTTGCTCCTCATAAGAAAGATCGTCTTCTAATTGTACCACCTCAGAAGAGAGTACATGTGAAGGGTCTGGTATGTACTTACTTAAGAGGGATACATGGAAGACATCATGCACCTTGGCCATAGTAGGTGGATGTGCTAGTCGATAGGCCACAGCCCCAACACGATCAAGAATCTCGAAGGGGCCGATGTACCTTGGACTTAACTTCCCTTTCTTTCCAAACCTCATGACCTTCTTCCACGGAGATATGCGTAAAAACACCATGTCTCCGACTTTAAATTCAAGGTCTCGTCGACGATTATCTGCATAACTCTTCTGTCGACTTTGGGCTGCCTTGATATGCTGCTGAATGGTTTTCACCTTCTCCACCATTTCTTCGACCATTTCTGGTCCAAGCAGCTTACGTTCACCGACCTCATCCCAACATGCCGGTGTTCTACACCTTTTCCCATACAGGGCTTCATATGGTGCCATTTGGATGCTCGAGTGGAAACTATTATTATAAGAGAACTCAACTAGAGGAAGATGTTGATCCCATCCTCCTTTAAAGTCCATTGAGCACGCTCTCAACATATCCTCAAGTGTTTGGATAGTCCGCTCGGATTGGCCATCAGTTTGAGGATGATAGGCCGTACTGAAGTTCAGTTCAGTATTCAGAGCATGTTGAAGACTCTTCCAAAACTTAGAGGTAAATCTTGGATCTCGGTCAGACACAATAGATAGTGGTACTCCATGCAACCGTACCACTTCCCTGATATATATCCGTGCCAGTTGATCCAAAGAGAAGTCCTCTCGAATAGCAATGAAGTGTGCAGTCTTTGTAAGACGATCCACAATAACCCAGATTGCATTGTTGCTTTTGGATGTCCTTGGAAGTCCAGTGACGAAGTCCATGGTGATGTTCTCCCATTTCCATTCTGGTATGGGCAATGGTTGCATCATCCCCTTAGACTTCTGCCTCTCTGCCTTCACTTTCTGACACACCAGGCACTTTGATGTATATTCAGCGATCTCCTTCTTCATATTATCCCACCAAAAGTTTTCTCGGAGATCTCGATACATCTTTGTGCTCCCTGGGTGAATAGAGAAATTTGAACTATGTGCATCATCCAAAAGTTCCTTCTTCAGCTCCGAACTTGATGGGACACATAGTCTTTTCCCAAACCGCACAATTCCTTCTTCATTAACATTAAACTCTGAGGATTTTCCCTTTTTGATAGCTTCCACTTTTTCTTGGATTCTCGCATCATCCTTTTGAGCATCCTTTAACCTTTCCAAAAGAGATGGTTGAGCAATCATTTGTGAAAGGATTGATGATGTTCCCTTCTTTATGATTCCCACGTCCATCTTCATCAAGTCTAAGAAGATTGGATCCTTCTCAATTCTCATCATTGATAGAATTGCTGGATCCTTTCTACTTAGGGCATCCGCCACCTTGTTCGCCTTCCCAGGGTGGTAATGTATTGAACAGTCATAATCCTTTATGAGCTCTATCCATCTTCTCTGGCGCATATTAAGCTCTTTCTGTGTGAATATATATTTAAGACTCTTGTGGTCCGTATATATCTCACATTTCTCTCCATAGAGATAATGCCGCCAGATTTTCAAGGCAAAGATCACCGCCGCCAACTCCAGATCATGCGTTGGATAGTTTCACTCATGGATTTTCAACTGTCTTGAGGCATAGGATATCACTTTATCATTCTGCATCAGCACACATCCTAAGCCCTTCTTCGAAGCATCACTGAATACCACAAAAAGCTATCCACTTGTGGGTAAAGTGAGCACAGGTGCAGTGATAAGCCTCCTTTTCAACTCCTTGAAGCTTTCTTCGCATTCATCACTCCAAGCAAACTTTACTCCCTTTCGAGTTAGCTTGGTAAGAGGGTTGGACAATCGTGAGAAGTTTCTCACAAATCGTCGATAATATCCAGCTAACCCCAAGAAGCTACGGATATCAGTTACCGATGTTGGCCTCGGCCATCCCTCAATTGCATCTGTTTTGGAGGGGTCCACAGATATTCCATTGCTTGTGATGATATGGCCCAAGAATGAGACCTCCTTCAACCAGAACTCACACTTGCTGTACTTGGCATAGAGCTTCTCCTTGCGCAAAGTCTCCAGTACAGTTCTTAAATGCTCCTCATGGTCCTCCTTGGTTTTGGAGTATATTAGAATATCATCTATAAAGACTACCACAAATTTATCTAGGTAATCTCTAAAGACTCTATTCATCAAGTCCATGAATATTGCTGGAGCATTGGTGAGTCCAAAAGGCATTACTATGAATTCATAGTGCCCGTACCTTGTACGAAAAGCAGTCTTGGGGATATCTTCCTTCTTCACCCTTACTTGATAATATCCCGACCGCAAGTCGACCTTGGAGAAGTATTGTGCTCCACGCAGCTGATCAAACAAGTCATCGATTCTTGGAAGAGGATACTTGTTCTTTATCGTGATTTTGTTAACTTCACGATAATCGATGCAAAGCCGCATTGACCCATCCTTCTTCTTGACGAAGAGGACTGGTGCACCCCATGGTGATGCACTTGGGCGTATAAACCCTTTATCCAGATTCTCCTGTAGTTGTTTCTTCAGTTCTTCAAGCTCAACCACAGCCATTCTATATGGAGTCTTGGATATTGGTAGCGCCCCAGGTATAAGTTCAATTGAGAACTCAACATCTCTTCTTGGAGGAAGACCAGGAAGTTCCTCGGGAAATACTTCAGCGAATTCCCTCACAATAGGCATTTCTTCAAGGGTGGTTTCTTCCTTGGACTCAATCATCTGAGCCAGATATGCGTGCTCATAAGGTAGTAATATCCATGCTTGAGATGATGGAGTTAAAGGAGATTCATCTTCCTCCTGACACTTGTAAAGAATCGGGGGTCGATTCTCCATATGGAGTGTGATTTCCCTCTCCCGACAATTTATGTTGGCTCTATATAAGGAAAGCCAATCCATGCCAAGAATTGCATCAAATTCCACCAAAGGGAGTATGACGAGGTTCGCCGGGAAATTCAATCCACAGATTATAACAGGGGAGGACTTATACTCATGGGATGCAATGATTGCCCCATTTGCCGTACTCACCGACATCTTTACTTCCATGATTTGTGGTGGTGCAGGGATTATTCTACTAAACTTTTGAGATATAAAAGAATGCGTAGAACCTGAATCAAAAAGTACGTTCGCTATTCTTGAATGAATAACTAGCGTACCTGTCACCACTTCGTTGTCGGGGTTCACTTCGGCAGAAGTGATGGCAAAAGCTCTTCCTTGCTGTCTTGGAGGTTGTTGATTGCCTCCGATAACCCTTGGATTAGGGCACTGATTCGCAAAATGACCCGGTTCTTTGCATTTGAAGCATTGAACAACGCGTTGAGGTTCGAACAGAGCGTTCCTCCCCTCCGTCGCAGCCGCGGGTCCTTCTTGCTGACAGTTAATAGCTAGGTGCCCTTCTCTTCCACACTTGAAGCATTTTCTTGTCCCCCTAAGGCAATTCCCAGGGTGCTTCTTTCCACACTTTTGGCAAGTGGGGTGCTGGAATTTCTTAGCGCCGTTGGATTTATCCATCGGACCACCAGCATTGAAGTCCACCTTCCGCTTCTTGTCCCCATGATACCCCTGTGATTCTCCGATCTCCATTTCAACCTTAAGGGCACATCGGACAATCTCCTCATAGCTGTCAAAGTCACGGATCGCTAATGCTTTCCGCAAACTAGGCTTCAGCCCACCAAAGAAGCGGTCAACCTTGCATTCGGGGGTAACGACAAAGCCGGAAGCGTATCGTGCAAGCCTTGTGAAGTTTTCCTCGTACGCTCCCACAGATTCCTCATCTTTCTGCTTGAGGGAAAGGAAGTCCCTTTCCATCTTAAGATGGAGGGTGCGTGGAAAATATTTATCGAAAAACATCTTCCGGAATACCTTCCATTCCAAAGCCTCGATCTCCTCCTCAGGCTTCGTATTTTTGATCAACGTCCACCATTGATCAGCTTCACCCTCCATACGATAAGCCGCCAGGAGAACCTTCTCTTTTTCAGAGCATTGGAGGATGGAGAATATCTTTTCAATGGAGTTGATCCATTGTTCAGCAATCGTGGGATCGGATGATCCACTAAAAGTAGGAGGCCTTTGTCTCATGAAGCTTTCAATAGCGACTTGTTCTTTCTTAGGGGGGGTTGAACGTTCCTCTTGACCAGTGTTTCTATTCAAAACTTGAGTTAGCTGAGAGAGAAGCGTGACAAAGTTCGCGATTCCCGCTCCCATCGGATTGGGCATCTCATTAGTACAATCATCACACTGATCTTCACAACGGTTGTTAGCCCGAGTTCTCCTATTACCGGCCATTGGCTGGAATAAAAGGAAAGTTAGGGGTAACACATAGAGGGTAATCCAAAGACAAAAGTTGATGACTTATAAATAAACTTTGATCTCTTTAACTCATGAGTCTATAGGATTCAATCCAGGCTTTTCAGGATCTTCCTTCTAACATATATTCTTAGGGGCATTTTTCCCTTAATAAGGGTTCATACTAAGATTGTGAATTTATCAAAACATATCCCCCGGGAGTGTCGTAACCAAGAGTGCAGCAAGGCCCGTTGTCGTGCACCAGTTCCCGTTCGAGTCTAGCTCAAAGCGGTGTTTTCGGGTTTTACCCCTAGGATACATCTGTGCCAGAGCCGCCTCTACCTGCTCGTATCCAGACAGGGATGTATTTGTTTGATAAAACACTTACATAGTATTTACCAAAACTTAGGGATGTTTTTATTATGCTTAGTCTTGTATCTAAGGCTTTACTAGGGTTTCCTAATCCCAAAAATAACTAAACCTATCCTCTGATACCAACTATGACAACCCTGCTTTTTATTACAACTTAAACATGCTTTATTACATAAAACTTCACTTGATACAACAAAGAAGATCGAGAGGTTTAGTGTCTTTGGGGCTTAGGATCATTACATAAAAACTTTAAACTTGAAATACAACATCCTTATTGAAAACTTCCTTTACATGACCACTACATTCCTTCGTACTTAGCATTGCATGGGATAACCTGAGGACATGCATAAGAAAAGGGTGAGCTATAAAGCCCAGTAAGGGAGTACATAATGAATAACATGAGGAGTACAATACATGTTAGGCAATAGGCATATCAATAGAGCATAAGAGAGACATGAACATAAATTCATGATAAAGCATGATAATCATAACATGGAAATGTGGCGACAACATTTAACATTGAATTAGCATGAGCCAAGGCTCATTGCACATGGAGCATGAGTAAACCCTCATTGCACTTGAAGCACGAGTAAACCCTCGTTGCACTTGAATTAGCATGAGTCAACACTCATTGCACATGACGTATCATGATACTATACTTTACCCAATGCATTGGAGCGCTATCAGGGCGCACCCTTCTTAAACATTTCATTTCATGCATAAGTGTGCCACATGGATCATAAAACATGGATTCATAAAACATAATCATTTCTTCCACGATAAAGGAATGTGGAATTCATACATGAAACTTTACAATCAATACGTATATGTGCATAAAGGTGAATAACCTTGATGGAGAAATGGGCATGGTATTCACTACACAAAGACATTGGCTTAGAAAATTGGTGCGATTTCGGCAGCGTAACGGCGTGACATAAGAATTCATAAAAAAGGTTGATGAGAGAGAAAGGGGTTCCTCATCATATTTACATGAAATGGACGGTAAGGAGATCATATATATACATGTCCCAACAACAGAAATGGAATTTAGATTCATGATACAAAAGTATTGCTTGAATATAAAAGAAGAGAGAGAAGTTCCTTTCGGAATTTCGGCATAGTAACGGGTGTACATGGGAGGCATTTAATGAGAGAGAAAGGGTTCTCCCATCATTCAAACAATAAGAGGGCAGTATGGGGGAGGTGCGAAACCATACCCCAACATTCATAAATTAAATTAAAAGGGCAATACAACTTAAAGAAAATTGACAAAAAATGAGAAAGGAAGAAAAAAAACCTTACTTGGAAGTGTGCTTCCAAAGGCTAGAGAGAGGCTTGTGAGAGGCTTCTTGGGAGCTTGGGGCACCTTGAGAGGATTCTAGAGAGAGTAGGGCAGAGGTTGGACGAACTTCAAGGGCTTTGAGTGAGGAGGAAGTGGGAGCTTGGGTGGGTTTATATAGGAAAGGTGAGAGAATTCTTTATTATTTAGGTTTGGGACCCCTTATATTAAAATAATCCAAACCACAAACCATCCCATGGTATTTGCCCATGGTTTCTGGAAAAGGAAAGAGGAAAACAATATTTTACAAGTCCAAGGTCCGAACTTATTAAAAAATTAGGGTTGCTTATGTGGAGGTGAGTCACACTCCCATGGAAATTAATTTAAAAAGGAAAAGTGTTGAATAAGTCTTGAGGGCTCCATTAATGCTTTGAAAAGTGAGTCAAACAAACCCAAAACCTCATTATTTTAATGATAAAACATATATTGGCCGAACATATGGATTATGGTATTTTATTACATCACCATTGGGTCATTATGATGTCATAAAACACATTATATATATAAATGGTATTTAATTTTTACCCAAAAATTTGACTGTCTCAGAAAATTATGAAAAATTCACCGTTGGATAATTTCGACGTCCTGATTCCAAAAATAATATTTATTTTATCTAAATAATTTTCTAAATATGTGAATTTTCACTTTTAAAATAAAAACCGACATTTATAAAGAAATTCACGGGTTTTGACAGAAATGGCTTTCAAACCTTAATAAACATTTTAATTGCATTCATAAAATTATAAGATCATTTATATTTAATGACAATTAATTTAATATTAATAATAATATTTTATTAAAATATTATTTAATTCAAAAATCCTCTAATTTAATAAAATATAATTCTTAATTAAATAATAACTAAAAACACCATTTGTACTTTAAAAACTAATTACAATGTATCAAAAATGACTAGAAATTATATTCATTATTATATATATAAAAAATAATGTACATGAACATGGTTCTACTTATTTGTTACATAACCCCTTAAAATAGCCGCATAAGACCTAAGGGTAAGGTGCGCGATGGTGACAGACTCTTGGGGCTGCTCGGATAACATCACTCGAGTGGTAATCTCTATCAACTTCCATTTTTCCCGTAGACGATCACGTTCGAGCTTGACTTGATGAAGCTCAGCTTGGGCTTGGTCAAGGGCAAAGCCCAAAGACGCCACCTCTTTACCGAGCTCCGACAAATGGGCTTCGTAAGGGGCAATTCTACTGGATGAGGCCATCGCTTCCTTTGTCTGAGTAGAAAAATTGGTACGTTAAAGCCTTATATTTAAACTACCCAGATGATCACTGTTCAACGGCTATAAAAGTAACGGTCACAAATCTTAACGTAAAACTTAAAGAAGTTGACATCTTATAAAAACATAAAGAAACATTTAACTGGATCAAGAGGGATTTTCCATTAATGAAATTTTGGGTCGTTACAATCTGTGAATCATTCCTCTCTTTATTATGTACAGGAATGCATGTACAATGTTTATTTTATATACTTATAGACCCTTGTTAGCCCTCACAAGCATGTGAGTTAAAATTTATAAAGGATGGATCTCCCAATGAGAAGAGATGGTTTAGGATTCGATCTAAGATTAACCAACTAAAAAGATATAAATTAGAAAGGAAAAAATACTACAAATTATGTCAAACATGGGATCAGGGAGTTTTTTACCCTAAGGTTAAGGTTGGTTTATCTCTACTTGATAAACCAACCAGTAGATAAAATATCATAAACATGTTAAATCTTTTTTTTTATTTTTTAAATGTGTAGTTATTTATTTATTTATGCAATATATGGTTTATTATATAATTAAACACAATAACATAAAGTAAATAAATTAATGATCATGTTAAAATGTAATAAAATGAAATTATTGTACGTAAATATTTTTTAGACATGTGTAATTAATTATATAAGTTCCACATAATTTTAACAAGAATGTGAATAGTAAAATAAAAATATTTACAAATAAGTTAAATAAAATCCATCAATGAAAATATTAATTCATAAAAAAAATTCCATTACTTTAGTTTAAATAAAACCAGAGTTTGAAGTACTTGTTTGGCCCTTGTTTGGAAGATTTAAATTATCAAGGAGTTCTAATGAAATTATTGGTTCAGCTTAACCAATTTAGCATAAAGATTATTACCCCTTAAAAACATGGTATAACATAGAGGCAAGAGTTACAGAAATATGAGTTTAGGATTTTAAGATTAGGTATTTCAATAAATATATCAAAGAGGTGGGTGTTGATGTATTTAAAAGGTAAATCCTAACTAAAAAACTTTAAATAATTATATAATGACTTTATATAGGTTATTTAAAAGGGAATATATGTCCTTTACACTAGAATATATAAGAGACTAGATGTTTCAAGTCCAGATATGAGGGATGTAAGGATTTGATAAAATAGCTAGAGAATAATTAATTCATTAATTAATTATTTCATAATCACTAATAATGATAAATTTCTGATAAATTTATTTTGTATATTTTATAAAATAGAAAATTTAACAATAGAAATACCATGATCATTACTTAACAATGAAAATTTAATCTATGTCCCAAATAAACAAGAGTGGTACAAGCATTTTTGAATTTCACTACTATAGGGGGAAAATGGGATGGAATAACTTATTCTTGCTTTGCCACTATGGGGAGTGAGTGAGGGTGAGAAAATGTGTAATGTCCCAGTTCTGAAAGTTGCCCATAGGTGCCCCATATCTAGCTGGTCACATGGCCTCAAGCACATTTACCCAAATTCTAGAGGCTTCCGACTAGAATCAAGGGCCTTGGGTATGATAGTGGACATATTATTCCATCATTGGTAGAGTAACATAGTGGAAATAACAGATATACAATAGAAAAAGCAATAAAAGCATGCAATAAGTAAACAGTGGAAGACAGAAGAAATAAAAAACCGGAGAACATATATATAATGATGCATGATACATATGTCTAGGAAAGTAGCCAAACAAGTCACAATGCTGGAATACAGTAGTAAACCAAAGTAAAAAATAAAAATAGATAAACTCTTGCTGCATTGAAAGCCTCATCTTGGTCTCATTCTCTCCAGCTCCACAGTAATCAAGTACCTGAAGTAGAAGGGAACTTTCCTTTATCTATACCTGCAAGAATAGAGTCTATTTGGGCCCAAAAGCATGACCCAAATAGGGTGCGACACGAATCCCAGTAAGAAACCTCCAAAAGATATATGCCTAATAGTGAGTGAAAATATATGGCAAGAAAAATGCAAAAGAATTAATAACATGGAAGTGCTCAAAAGTAAATAGTCCTACCAATTCAATTAAAATCAATATACATTTAGGAATTTATACAAATAATTAAAAATACAAGCAACCCTCTGGGAAAGTTCTCACAACCTATCCCCTCTGGTTCAGTTATAAATCTTAAGTAACCCTCTGGGTAGTTCTCAAAGCCTAACCCCTCTGGTTCAATTTACAACAAGGATATAATGAAGACTCTCGGAGGAAGTACTCCCCATCAATTCCCCCTATAGTCTTTTATAATCAAAGACTCTCAGGAGGAAGCACTCACCATCAATTCCCCCTATAGTATTTTAACGGTAAACTACAGACACTATGAGAAAGCACATAATGTCAATTCTTCTTGTGGTCTCATAATGTAACTATAGACACTCTGAGGGAGAACTCAACATCAATCTCTTTTATGGTCTTGCAGCATGATAATTATAATAGGCACTCTGGGAAAGCCCTCAATGTCAATTTCTCCTTTGGTCTCACTACACCAGGTTTCTACAGCCCCGTGTGAAGTAATCATACACAAATGATAATCAGAAGCCAAATAAAATCTCAAAGTACTAATTATCTAAAAATCTAGAAGGCATGGCACAACATATCAAATAAAATCACTCCAACCTAATAGTACTAGGCATAGAAACAAAGAATCCTAATAGGAAAGCTAGACCAAATAGTCAATAATAAGAAAAAATAGGAAAAACATCCATATCAGGGAAAATTTAACCCTATTCACAATAAGAAACCTCTACCCAAACAAACAAGGCATAACAGGCAATAACAGGGATAAAAACCATAAACACGCAATACCCCAAAAATGGGTATTGGAACTTTTGCACATATAACTCAAAGTCTATCTAAATAAAGATACAAACCACCTACCTTGGTGTCGTGAGATCGATATACGTGAACCTTGGGCCTTGAATCTCCCTAGAACATTGTAGATCTATAAAAACTTTAAAAACATTCAACTGAGGATAACTCACAGAAGATGAGAAATCAGGAGATGATGTTCAAGAAGAAGGTATAACTCACCATGGTGATTCCAACACAGTCGATGATGGTCGATTTGGAGAACGGGCAGTGTGTTGGGGGCTTGGAGAAGATCTGCAGCCGTACAGATGCTCCTGGATGAAATAGTTCGAGAAGAAGTGTGTTCTGTCTATCATATGAGACCCTGGTCCGTTTAATGAAAAAAAGAAATTACACAGCGTGGTTTTTTAAAATTACACGGCATGTACTTTCCTTTTCCTTCCTTTTCTTTAGATAGTCTCCAAGTCACCCCACATGGCCATGTGCCCAATAGTTACATGTCCTGCACACAGTCACCCATTGAAACTAGGTACATGGCATCTACTTAAAGTACACGGTGTGTACTCCTAAAATTTCTTTAAACTCCACTTTTTCTCAAAAACAACCAGAAAGGAAAAACATACCTAAAAAATATCTGGGTTCTTACAAACCTCCCCCCTTAAAAAATTTGTCCCCAAATTTCATTAATAAGGCGGTGTAGAAGAAGAAACCTCGAATAGCTCCATCCATTGTGATCGTACATCAGCCTTCCCCTCCTAGGTCTTGCCATGTACTCACTAGTGTTGCCATAGCACTCATACAACGGGAATAGACTGGCCATGGATAACGTTTTCACTTCGACCAACAATCCAAATAGGATTCTCTTAGAAAGATGCGCCCACCTCTAACTCAACCTCCTTGGGTTGAAAAACGTGAGATGGGTTAGAGAAGTAACGTTGAAGTTGAGAAACATGAAAGACGTCACGCATAACTCGGTACCTCTGAGATAACTGCAACCGATAGGCAACCAGAACGACTCTCTCCAAAACCTCGAACGGTATGACATACCTCGGTGAAAGCTTTAACTATCTTCTAATCCTCCTATGTCCCAACCTCGGTGTGACACATAGAAAAACCTGATATCTAACCTCGAACTCCAAAGGTAATCTCCGTCGATCAGCATAAGACTTCTTTCATGATTGTGCAATAGCCATCCTCTTCTAAATCAACTCTATATGCTTTGTGGTCTCCCGGACAAGTCGAGGTCCTAGCCTAGCTACCTATCCTGCCTCTATCCAACATAAGGGTGATCGGCATGGCCTACCGTACAAGGCCTCATAAGGTTCCATCTAAATATTTTCTTGAAATTTATTATTATAGGAAAACTCCACAATAGGTATGTGCTTCTCCCAAGAACCTCCAAAATCTCAGACCCATGCTCGAATCATGTCCTATAGAAACTGAATTTTACGCTCGGACTAGCCATCTCTCGGGGGATGATATGTTGTACTCAAAATAACCTATTTACCCAAAGCCCTCTGAAGTCCCTGCCAGACCCAAGAAGTAAAACGGGCATCCCTTTCTACAAAAATAGAGTGTAGAACCCCATGTAGGTGTACAATCTCTCAGATGTACAACCATCCTGGATCATCAACATTGAAGGTCTCCTTGATCAGAAAGAAGTGAGAAACCTTCATGACTATTTCAATGACAACCCAAACTACATCATTCCCTCGAGGCGACCTTGACAAACCTATCATGAAATCCATCACGACATCATTCCACTTCCACTCAGGAATGGGTAACTGCTGAAAAATCCCTACTAGTCACTGATGCTCCACCTTCTCCTGTTGAAAGGTGGAACACCTCATGAAAAAACCAACAACATCTCCCTTCATACCTGGCCACCAATACTAACAGTGCAGATCTCGATACATCTTGGTGACACCAGGATGAACTGACCAAATTGAGGAATGAAAGTCTCGCATTAGCTCCTCACGTATGTTTGTTGGAACCCACACGCATCTATTAAAATGCAAGATCTCATCCTTTCCCACTATCCATCCAGGAATAGGATCCTCTCATAAAACACTCTCCCATAGGACTAGGCCTTCAGAATCTGATAGGTGCCTCATTCTCACTCGATCAAGTACAGTAGAGGTAAAAGCCGCAGAATTAAGAAATTTCTTCCCCTGACTGTCATGTACCTCCAAATGCATCTCAGAGAAGAGATCCATAAGCTTCCACTCACTTTTGGCCTCCTCAACTACCTGTATCTGAGTCCTCCTACTCAGCACATCAGCCACAGTGTTGCCTTTCCCAGGTCGTATAGACAAGCTCAAAGTCAAAGGATTGAAGGTACTCAACCCACCTTCACTGTCTCAAATTCAGGTCACACTGAATGAAGATATACATGAGACTCTTCTGGTCTGTGAGAACCACAAAATTCTCTCCCAAAAAATAATTTCTCTAATAGAAAAAAATGAAAATTGCAACCAGATCGAGATCATGCGTCAGGTAGTTCCTCTCATGTGGCCTCAACAGCCAAGAACCGTACGCAGCGACTCCTTCTCCATGCATAAGCACTGCTCCCAGCCCGATAACTGATGCATCACAGTACACAGTATAGCTCTTTCCCAGATCTTTAAATACTAGTATCAGTGCTGATTTCAATGTCCCTTTCAGCTCCTAAAAGGATGACTCGGAAGAATCTAACCACAAGTACTTCGTACCCTTCTTAGTCAAGCCCGTCAGTGGCGCCGCTAAGCGTGAAAAGTACTGTATAAAATGCATGTGGTAACCAGTCATCCCTAGAAAACTTTGTACCTCAAAGAAATTCTTCGGCTGCTCCTAGGAAACTACTACTCTCACTTTATTTGGGCCTAAAAATACTCATGTCTCTGAGGTAACATGACCCAAGAAGTGAATCTGGTCCATCCAAAATTGGAAATTTGAGAGATTAGCATATAATTGATGCTCTCTCAGTGTACTCAAAAGGATTTTAAGATATGTTTCATGGTCGTGTAGAGTGTGAGAGTACACCAAGATATCATCCATGAATACCACCACAAAAGAATCCAAATATGGATGGAACACGCAGTTTATCAGTGCCATGAAAACTACAGGTGCGTTCGTGAGACTGAATGGCATAACCACATACTCATATAGACCATACCTGCTCTTAAAAGCTGTAAGAGGTATATCAGATGGTATAATGCGCAACTGATGGTAACCGGACCTCAAGTAAATCTTTGAGAACACCTGGTCTCCTCGAAGATGATCAAATAGATCAGCAATCCTCGGCAAGGGATATCGGTTCTTGGTCGTCAACTGGTTCAACTTCCGATAATCCACACAAAGTCTGAGGGTATCATATTCCATCTTCGCAAACAGGATAGGAAAACCCCAAGGATAAGTACTGGGTCAGATGAAACCCTTTGCCTACAACTCCTCCAACTGCTTCTTGAGCTCCTGTAACTTTTGTGTAGCCATCCTATAAGGAGGAATGGACACCAGTGCCACTTCTGGCACAAGCTCAATAGAAAATTCCACCTCTCGCTCTAGAGGAAAACCTAAAAATTCCTCTGAAAATAAATCTCTGAAATGATCCACCACTAGAGAAAATTCCTTCTGTGAAGTCCCCAGGTCATCCAGATACAGACTAACAATCTGGACTGTAACTCTTCCCAAGCCATGATGCTTGGGTCTCGCTCTGCTCGCCTGGACATCCCACTCACCCTTATGAAGAAACGGTCTACCCTCTGGTGATGTGAAACTCACCCTACGGTGATAGTTATCGACGAATGCCTAGAAGGGAACTAACCAATCCATTATAACAATGAAATCATAACCTTTAATCTCTATGACATAGAGGTCCAAAAAGAAGTGACACCCACCAACATCTAGAGGGAACTCCTTGAAATATCGCAAACTTGTTGTTTGTGTCCCCAACAGAGTGTATAATGTCAATATATTATAAGAAGAAAAGATAAAAAGCCCAAGGATCTCCACAATAGAAACGGATATAATGCAATGGGAATCCCTTGTATTAAAAAGAGAAAAAGATAAAGCTGAGGAAACTAGGATCGTACCTCCAACTGTAGAGGGTCCTGGATCCTGCTCCTATTGGGTCTACTTCAATGAAAAAGTCTTACCTATACTGAGGCCCTATGAACCTACCTGACTAAACTAAGTAGATCCACCATATTGTCGCGGAAATCCTGGCGACTAACTACCACAACCGCAAACTGCACCTCGGCCTGAATGGCTGGAAGAACTCCAATTCCCAAACTGGTGAGAAACTGGTAGTGCTACTCCTGAATGAGGAGTCATAGACGAACCCATGTCACTAGATGTTGGTGAGAATATCTGATAGAAGAACTGAAGATGGCTCATATTACCGCAAGATCAACACGCCACTAGGTCTCTCAGGAAATGTGTCCTAGTATGCCCGACCTTCCCGCATTGGTAGCATACCACCTGGCTACCTGAAGGCGCATCTTTCCTACTCAGATCTCCACATGTAGACTCCCTACAACACTTCGTATTATCAGTCGGAGAAGCACTAACTCTGGATTCAGAACTGCCCTGACTCACAACTCCAGAATCCCTCAGGTTGCACTCAGTGATCAGCGCCTGGTTTACTATAGAAGATATAGAATTTAACATGAAGATGTTCAACTGATCCTGAATATCCTGCCTAAAACCATCCTCAAACTTTCGTGCAAGGAATAAATTATCTCCCCCTAGAAAGGTTGTAAAGAGATGCAGCTCTATAAAGTGAGAATAATATTCCATGACTGAAAGAGTACCCTACTCCAAACTCATGAACTCTCAGGCTCGGTCGGCCCTCAAGGTCTCTGAGTAGAAGTAGTCATAGAAGTTACGTTGAAAATTGTCCCACGCCATAACTTTTTGGCATCCTTCCAGTGATATCACATCCCACTCTCTCTTGGAGGAATCTCGAAGCATATACACAGTGAGCTTGACCCTTCTCTCCAGAGGCGTCTCTAGAATCTCGAAGATCATCAAAATGGATTCTAGCCATGACTCTGCATCCTGAGGTCCTCCATCCCCTGAGAAAGTGGGAGGATGCTACTGCTGAAATCCTCGCATCAATTCTTCCATTGATGGGGGTAGGATGTGGTACTCCCTATAAGGTATGCATAAACCTCAAAAATACCTCTCGGAACTGTGCCTCGACACCTGTATCTAGGATAAGGGCTGGTTCCTAGACTAGAAAAATTGGAGGATCCACTGGTAGTAACTGATCAGCTATATCCGGTGTCTGATCACGGCCCTGTAACTAGCGAACAACCAGAGGATGTCTCGGTGGAATGACTCTGCAAGGTCAAGTGCACACCTTAGATCAAGATTAATATATGAAACTTAAAATTTTAAGAATGGAACAAGAGAATGAAATCATTCAAGTTTTTCAAAAAATGGATACATGGTGTGTATAATGCCTAGACGTCGTGTTCCCTTAAGCCTTCACATGGGCGTGTACTTTTTCATACCCTGGACGTGTAACACCCCATACACATGGTGTGGCGTCCTAACACACGGTGTGTACTCAAATCCTCTTCCCCTACCTGAGTTCTTCTACAAGGATAAGCCACACAATTCTCCTAGAACTAGACTACATGGTGTGTTAGTGCCATACACTGCGTGTACTAGACGAACTTCACTGACCCGTGTTTCTAGTTACACGGCTGGTTACACGACTAACTCTACACGGCGTGTTCGGGATGGACACAGCGTGTACTATAAAGATTTCAATGCCCCATGTTATTCGTTACATGACTGGATAAAAGGGTCACACTACACAGTGTGTGTAATCTTGACACGGCATGTATTACCTAACTTTTATCCATCTGTGTCGTTAGTCACACGAGTGGACACATGGTCTCCATAACGCGACATGTACATCCAGTACACAGCATGTCCCTCCAAGATTTCCCAACCGCGTGTCTCTGACCACATAGCTAGTGACATGGTTAGAGACTACACAGCATGTACATATAGTGTGTGGCGTGTACTTAAGAAAAAAATTCCTTCCCGAACGGAAGGACACATGGTGTATTCATCATTACATGTTGTTTATTCTGGGTTCTTCCAGACAGTAAGCCCCAAAAACTACTCTAGAACCTAGAAAACACTGAAACGAATATTAAGGTGCCAAATTCCAATCCATGAGGGCTGATACTCCCCACAAATAAAAGCTTAGAATCTTATACATGTAATTTTCAAGCATAACAGTGTAATGATCCACCAAATTATGATCCATGAGGTCCCATAACACCTCAAGAACCATAGTTTGGAATTCATTCAAAAAAAACATTACACAATACAATACTCTATCAAATAGCATGTATTCTATCAAGGCATATATCATAATAGCATGCATATCTAGCACAACATCTATCACAACAACATAAAATCGCTAATGCACCCTAAATGTCATGGAAATAATGCATGACATGTAATCTCTATCAAGTGCCTATATGATGCGTGCGATGGAATACCCTCATCTCATCAGGATGCAATAGAAATATAACCTCGGTAATACAAATGATAACAGAACAAAACATGTGAATCACCCAATGGTGAAATCAAATCAACTATAAAATTGTAAAACCATAAAAATTGCAACAACGAGGTGAATTGGATTTTCCCGGTACACAGGTTAGATACGCCCGGGAATAGCTTATTACCAAGCACCCATTCCTTCCTATCCTTGTATATAGGCTCCAAATAGTAAGTCAAGAAGAAAATAATCCCACTGATACCACTTTGTAACATCTCGGTTCCGGAAGCTGCCCAGAGGTGCCCCGTACCCGGTTAGCCACATGGCCTCAAGTGCATTTCCCCGATTGTCAGAGGCTACCGACTAGTAGTGAGGGTCTTGGGTGTTATAATGGAGAAACTATTCCCTCATTGGAAGAGTAACGCAATATAAATAATAGATATACAATAGCAGAAGCAGTAAAATCATGCAATAAGTAAACAATGGAAGACTGAAGAAATAAACAACTATAGCACATATATATAATGATGCATGATTAATATGTCTAGGATAGTATCCAAACAAGTCACAATGATGGAATACAGTAGTAAACCAATGTAAAAAAAGAGAACAGATAAACTCCAGCAGTATCTCAAGCCTCATCTAGGTCTCATTCTCTCCCGCTCCACAGCAATTACGTACCTGAAGTAGAAGGGTGATTTACCTTATCTATACCTACAAAAATATAATCTATTTTGGATCAAAATCATGACCCAAACAAGGTGTGAGATGAATCTCAGTAGGAAACCACCCAAAGATCTGTGCCTAACAGTCAGTGAAAATATATGGTGGGCAAAATGAAAAAGAATTAATAGACATGGAAGTGCTCAAAAGTAAATAGTCCTACCAATTCAATTACAATAAATTTACATTTAAAAATGTATCCAACCAATTAAGAATATAATCAACCCTCTATGAATGTTATCACAACCTATCCCCTCTGGTTCAGCTAAAAATCTTAAGTAACCCTTTGGATAGTTCTCAGAGTCTAACCCCTCTAGTTCAATTTACAACAAGGATATAATGAAGACTCTCTAAGGAAGCACTCTCCATAAATTCCCCCTATAGTCATATATAATGAAAGACTCTAATAGTAAGCACTCATAATCAATTCCCCGTATAGTCTTCTAACGGTAAACTACAGACACTCTGAGGAATCAATCAACGTGAATTCCTCAGGTGGTCTCATAACGTAATTATACACTCTGAAGGAGCACTCAACGTCAATCCCCCCTATCGTATCACATCATGATAATTATAACAGACACTCTGGGAAAGGCCTCAATGCCAATTTCCCCTATGGTCTCACTACACCAGGTTTCTACAGCCTCATGTAAAGCAATCATACACAAATGATAATCAGCAGCCATAGCAAACCTCAAAGTTGTACTTAGCTAAAAAGCTACAAGGCATGGCACAACATATCAGATAAAATCACTTCAACCTAACAATACTAGGCATGGAAACAAATCATCCTAACAGGAAAGTTATACCAAATAGTCAATAACAAGCAAACATGGGCCAAAAATCCATATCATGGCAAGGTTAACCCTATTCACAACAGTTAACCTCTACCCAAACGAACAAGTCATAGAAGGCAATAACAGGGCTAAAAACCATAAACATGCAATACCCCAAACAAGGGTATTGGAACGTTTTCACATATAACTCAAACACTATCTACATAAATTCACTAACCACCTACCTCAGCATCGTGATATCGATATACGTGAACCTCATTCTTTGAATCACCCTAGAACATTGTAGATCTAAAAAAACATTAAAAACATTAAACCGATGTTAACTTGCAGAAGAGAAAAAATCAGGAGATGATGTTCAAGAAGAAGGTATAAGTCATTGTGGCAATTCCAATCCAATCAACGGTGGTTGATTTTGAGAATGGATGGCGAGTCAGGGGCTCGGAGAAGATCTGCGACTGTATGGATGATCCGGGATGAAATATGTCGAGAAGAAGTGTGTTTTGTCTATCATACGCAACCCTAGTCCATTTAATGAAAAAAACATTCATGGAGTGTTATTTAAAAGTACATGGTGTGTACTTTCCTTTTTCGGCCTCTGCTTTAGGTGGTCTTCAGGTCACCACACACAGCCATGTGCTCGGCCATTACATTGCTCGCACATGGTCACCCACAACAACCAAGGATGCAACATGTACTTAAAGTACATGGTGTGTACTCCTGAAATTTCTAGAAACTCCTCTTTTTCTCAAAAACAACCATAAAGGAAAAACATACATGAAAAGAAGATCTTGGTTCTTATAAAATGCCTACATGAGACACATGTAGGATGCTTCTTATGTTCGTTTCATTATGTCATCAGTTATGTACAAGGTTCTAGGGATTCAACATAAGGACATGGATATATACATCATGATAAATCATCTTCGAGAACATGAAAAGGAGAAAGAGAGGCTAAATATAAATGATATTTTCATGAAATTTTACAGGTGTAAACTAGAATATGTATAAAAACCTAGTGATCATGTACTCAAGATATTGAACTACATTGATAAGTTAATGAATTTAGTCATCTGTATGGATATGAAATTATCCATTGATCTCATATTATCATCCTTAACACCTACACTCTCTATATTAATTTATAACTATAGAATGAACTGTTTGGAAAATTGTCCCATGAAATTTTTTTACTATGGTTCTCTAAGTTGATAAGGATTTGTGGTAACATGGTTCCCCACCCCTTATAGTGAATAAAGTGAGGTACAGTGATGAAAATTCTATGACATGTTAAAAATTAATCATTCTTTCAAAATATCCATTAAAGAAGAAAAATGTTTAGATAAAGGGTAATGAAAAAGTGTTATATTCTTCATATGTGGTAACAAAGGTCACTAGAAGAGGAATTAAAATTATTTAAAGAAGAAACAAGCATAAGATTCTACTTCAGGTATATTCATCATTACATGTAATATTTATAATTTTATTTTTGGATATTAAATACTAATGTGATTCACATATTTTTATCCAGATAAAATTAATAAATAATATTGAAAACATTATAAGAAGTATGGTTATCCTTCAAGTGGTTTATGGGGATTTACTCGTACATTATCTAAAGAAGAACATAACTTCAATATTTCTATGTAGGTTGAATCCCATAAAACTATCATTTTGTATTGAGTGTTTCCAAAATATTTATCTCATTGTATAGTTATAGACATAATAATAAATTGTTTAATATTTTAATGATTTATTATGGTATATCTTAATTAATAGTTTAGTTATACTTGAATCATATATATCTAATGGAAATTAATAATGAATATAAAATAAAATACTCAAATAATGCCAAGTTGTGGAAAGATAATTATTGGTCAAGTAAAATTACAATTTAATGTTAGGGATATACATAGAAGAGTGTTTAGACCCTATAGAGATAATACTCTTATTTATTTTGACATGATAACTAGTAATGTTTTAAGAAAAATAAACCATTAGTAATTAAAGGTGTTAAAAAACTGATATTCTAGAATTAGTTCAATAATATATGTGTGAAATATTATTAGTATAATCTAGATTAAAATTCATATACTTTATGATGTTTCTTTAATAAATTTTAGAAATGAAAAGTGTAGTAGTGAATATACATGGTAAAAATATAAGATGTTTTGGTTTGGTTTTTCAGAGAATATCTTAACCAAACAATCATCAGTATTTAAAATGTATGGTTGAGTAATTCTTAGACTTAAATTACCCTATACATATAATACTGAAGATTTCAATAAAAGAAGGATTTATGAAGAGTTTTATAATTACAAAAATCCTTCCATTACTCCTTCCCAAACATATTTCATAAATATCAACATTAAACACTTAATTATATGCCAATTATATTGGTAAATGGGTATCGTAAATGTAATAATATAAATTAAATCCATCACATCTCATATTCATGTGTTTAAAATAAAATAATTTGTTATGGATTATTTTAGAAATAAACTTTCATCAAGTAAAAACAAATTATGTCTCAATTAATTATATTAAAATCTACTTTGGATATAACTATCCCTAAGATAGTAAGGTATCTATCAAGTGATTGACTATATATTTCTAAATGAGGGAATCACTTCTCCTTTGAGATAGTAATAGTAATCTTGATTTCAATGAGGTGAAGGATCCATATGAACATGAGTTGGAATATGAATTGTAAGCTTTCCAATATTTAGTGGGAGTATTTGGTCTAGAGATAGATATTGTTTAGGAAAGTCATAACCAAAGAGTTGGTTTTATATTCACTAATTTTTGTGATATATTATTCAATAAGAATAATAGATCTTATAAGGATGTAATAAATGGAGGTAGACTAAAATTATAAATTTTATATGAGCTTAGAAAGGGATTCAATGTGATGAGATCCAGTTATGTATTTTCGTGGTTTCTTTAGTAGATGTGAATCTATTGGTGGGAATTCAAGAAGAAAATAGACATGGATAATAAATTTGGTACCTATAAGGTATGATAGGTTTCTAAAAGTTTCAATAAATTTCAATTTATAGTCTATAACAAAACATTTTCACCAATCGTCATGCTAAAATATATTACAATCCTACTTATCATAGAAACTTCTATGATCATGAAATTTTACAAATGGATATCAGGACCACCTTCCTTAATTTAAATATTGTGGGAGATGTATATATGACACAACCAAAAGGGTTGGTGACACCAAAAAATTACAATAAGGTATAAAAGTTATTGAGATCCATTTATGGATTGAATAAGGCATCGTTATTAGGGATTTTTTTTTTGATGAATCCATAAGAGATTTTAATTTTATTAAGAATTAATGTGTGGCCTGTGTCTATAAATGGTTACTGGGAGTGACATATCTTTCCAAGTCAAATATGTTGATAACATATAGAAATATATATGTTAATATTTATAATTATTTATAACTAAGATAAAATTATTTCTCTGATAATGACTTAAAAGTAGTAACCCTTGTTCGAGGGAAAAAGATTTACTATGATAGATTTATGGGGTTTTTTTGATCTTGTCACAGTACTTAAATTGAAAAGGTATTTAAAAATAAAAGATAACCAATTAAAGAGTGATGTTTTGTCTCTGTCTCATGGTGTAAAATCTTTTGAAGTTGATGTGTTAAGGAATTGGAGGATATTTTTATGATGAAAATAATTTCATACATTGAAGTGTTGAAATATATCATATATTCGATGATATTTATAGATATTTTATATTGCATATTCATTGAGTATAGTGAGAAATAGAATCGGTATAATTTCATGAAATGGTTTTTAGAATTTTTTAATAGTACATGATAGAGTGATAATGATATGTTATTTGTAATTGGATTAGTAGGAATTTTTTTATCATGGGGATACAAAATTGGTATTCATATAGATCTTTTTGATCTAGTGTCATATATAGGCTAAGGAAATGATCAAGGGAATACTATTCAATTTAGTGCTAGTTGTATGTATAAAGACTGAGTGCATTGTGGCTTCAGATAAAACTAATAAGTAGTATAAAATTATCATTGATTTCCTATAGATTTTGGAATTATACCAAGATAGTAAATTATTTTCATAACATATTTCATAATAAACTTATGACAATACTATTAGATAATATTTCTATTATATGATATAGGTAAAATATTAAATACTTTGGGATATATCATCTTATGAGTTTTCCTTTGAGAAGTGAATTCATAGCAAGTAGAGTAGCCATAAAATAACATTATAGTCCCAATTACTATATTCATATCACAAAAGAATAATGATTATCATGTAAAATTTAAATTGTTGTGAATTTTTAGTATTTAGATCTTGTGTAAGTGGGAGTTTTTTGGATTTTGTGCCCTAAAACCAACTGAATTTTTACTTTAGATAAAAAAAATATTAGTAAATATCTTATCATATTATGATTATTATTTTATGTGACTTTAATTTGATGATTTTTATGGATTATTAGTGGAGTTGAATGGTAATGGAAATTCCTCTCTATAATGAGAACCAAGAGATAAAATTACAATATTCTTAAAAATATGTCATATAGTCTAGATTACATCCATTTGATGGGATATATATGAGGTTTTTCTATCAAGTTTTGGAGGATCATAAGTGAAATTCACCTTAGGATTGGTGTAAACACATATGTTGAAGGGTGAATCGGGATTTGAAAAAAAAAATCCAAAATCCAAAACTTATTTAAAGCATTAAACCCATTTGGTTATGAACATCTATTTTTTGTTAATATTGTTATATCTATTTTATGTTTTACCAAAAAAACATACCAAATGTAATGAAAGTAAAGAAAACAAATAGAGAATATAGTATCTTTACATGGTTTGGCACTTTGGCCTACTTATGACACCCTGAACAAGAATTACTATCTGAGATGGAGTTCCATGGACCTCAAGAGTGCCTCCTTGTTTTCTAGAGACTACTGACTAGTAGTGAGGACCTAATCCATACATGGAGACACTATATACTTAAATTAGATACATAAACCATTAGAAACAACTAAACAATATCCTTAATAGTCATCAGATTTCTCATAAGAAAATAAATGCAATGTTATCACAAATTTAATTCCTCACACAGACACATAGTCATACAAAACATACATTTAATTCCCACTTGTATGATCCCACAATAAAAAATAAAAAAAATAAAAAATATATATACATACTCTCCCTACTTCCATCCCCAAGATTCAACACACCATGTCTCTAAAAATTCATCAAGCTTCTTCAGCTTAACCATTTTCACATCCTATAATAAACTTGAAAGCATGTATAAGGTATTCACACACACAAGAGTTCCCATTCAAGGTGTTAGAAATACATCTCAATAGGGTATCACCAAGTTCCACTAGTATATTCCAGTATATGAGTGTATGCATGAGGAAAGTAAACATGCCTCACAAGCATGATGGATCTCGTGTTCTAACTAGACCACCATGACTCATTATGCATCAGGTAATTTTATGTTAACCATGCCACCACAACGCATGATCATACCTTTTTTGGTTCCATGCCATAATCCACTCATTGCATCATTCCATAGTCCATACAACGCATCCCATGCCAAGGGACGTATTATAATATCCCATGATTAAAGAGTATATAATTTACATTATTTAAAATATAATGTGTTCAATAGCTTGTGATACATGCAACAACGAACCCAAAATGAACCACATAATAATATATGACTGTTAAAATGTATCCAAGAATTATTGGTAAGAAATTATATTTAATCTGTTTGAGAAATATATTTATAAATAAAAATAAGGGTCATTATAAATGCTAAGGTATTGATAAATTAAATTAGTATAACTAAATAACTAATAAGAATTATTTATTATGTAAAAGGAAATATTTATAAAAATCGAATTTTTATATATATTTTCAAGAGATTAAATAAATTATGGATAAAATATATTTTTTATATGAAAAATATATTAATATCAATTTGATTAGTAATTTATGGGAAATAAGAAAAATAATTGTTAATATTTTTTAAAAAAATGTTATTTTCCTATGAAAACAATTTTCATTATATTTTTATGTTACTATTTAAAAGTTAAATTCTAAAATTTAAGGATTTTAATTTGAAAAAATAATATTTCTTTTTGGATTTACATTTTTAATATTAGTTTCATATTAATCTTTTGGATTTTTCTGAAACAGGTGATTTTTGGTGAATGGTAAAAAATATAGTTTTTACCAAAACTATAACTTTTATTAATTAATAATTATATAATCAATAAATATAAGTTTATAATATATTTTAATTGATAAAATATATATTTAATTAGTAATACTATAAATTTTTAAATACTATACTAAATTTATATTAACTATGTTCAACATTTTAGGAACCTAAGTAATATTTTACTCTAAAAACAGTTTTTTCACTTATATTAAAAAAATAGTTTTCATAACTTATAGAAATTAAATAAAAAAATTATTTTTATTTTAGCTCAATAAATTCATATTATTTAATATGGCCAATTTCATTTTTTCGAATAAAATTATGATAGCTAATATTAAAGTTAATGACCATGGTAAAGGTAAAACTATTATTTTCAAAGAATTGTTTTATTAATATCATGAAATGTTTATCTGATAAAATAAATTAATATATTATAAATTGTGAAATTAATATAATTTTTAAACATATATTTAAAGTAATTATCACTCATTCAAATGGTTATCAATACTAAATAAGATTAAAAACACTTAATGGTGAAAACAACATTTTTATTCAAAATAGTTTTTCTATATATAAAATGTTTTAATTTTATATTATTTAGAAATTTAATAAGATTAAATGAAGTTAAAATTTTGGTTCATAAAACCAAATTTTTTTATAGGTGTAATTTTATATGTTTTTTAAAACATAAGTTATTTGGGGAAAAAATAGTTACCCCAGTAAAAAAGGTAAAAGAAAAAAATATAAGATTAAATTACTTCAAACATGTTTAAACCATGTGTGGGAATAATATTTTGAGGATTTATCAACCCCAGATTAACCCACACTCCATTATTTATCATGTTTTGAACTATTTAACCATTAATATTTTCATTTCGTTATTGAAAAATAATGGGTGTTCAAAACAAATCCATATTCTTCACTTATAAAAGAAGTGGATTCCACTCATTCATTCCAAACCCATTTATTTGAATTTATTTCTAAAAATCTTCCATTTAGATCATCCTAGAAAATTATCTCATTTTAATATACCTTTTTCCACTAAAATTTATTATTATCCTTCAATTCCAAGGATTTCAGCAAGAGGAAGTTCAAGGTTTTGACGTGAGTATTAGTTAATCCTTAACCATTTATTCTTATTATTTACCTTACAAAACTATCCTAAACATAATTATATAATGAAATATTTATAATTATTACACTTATTTATTATTATATTAATGATACTACTCTTATTTATTCCTTTACATCCACATAAAAAATAAAATAATTTTGATCGTGTATTATGTAAACTACCACCTCCCTAAAGTGGCGTCATCAGTTTTTCAATACCACCTCTATTAGCTAGTTACATTGGTGAAATTGAATAATAAATGAGACATATTTAATTTTATTATGATTATGAATAGAAAATTTATAATACAATTTATTTCCCCCTCATTCTTCATGAAATGAAAATGGTGATCTTGCGTTGTGAAAACTATTGCCTCCACAAAGTAATGTATCTAATTTTTCATTTATTTTATTTATTATTTATTAACCGTAATTAAAATATGATTCAACGCATTAAATTTATCTAAATAATATCATTATTATTCTATTATAGTTATATTATTCCCAAAATATTCCACTTTCATAATCATAATCATCCATTAATTATTGTATGTTCTTGTTTGGGTTGATCTAACAACTTAATTGAAAAATTCTATAAACTAATATCATGAATGACTATGAGAACATAATTAATAAAAATATATGATATAATAAGTAAATTAATATTTTTTCATTAATTTTCACATTAATTTAAATCTCACAAAATAATATACCAATATCCATTCATGAAAAATCATCGAAACATACTCATCGCTGATTTCATCTTTAAGAATCCTAACCAAAAATCCCATACAATAAAATAATAAAATTATAAATATTTATAAACCATAAATTTTAGTAACTTTTTTAACTTATTAATTATGATCTTTGTGGGAGGAATGAAGAATAACATTGTTATTACAAAACTAGTTCAAAATGATCAAGATTACTCACACCTGATATTGAAAGTAGATGATAACTAACTAATATACATGTAGTGAAAAATAAGAAATTAATTTTATAAAGGTTTATATAAATTGATGATGTTATTAAATATGTTATTAATATATTTATTTTTGTTATATATGAGATTCAATCACTTTAGTAAGAGTTAGGAATTAGGGTTAGGGTTTATGCTAACTCTATTTTTTTCCATTGGGTTACAAAAATCGTTATTAAAATATATTGTTTCAAGTTTTATTTACTATAACTAATAAATAATTTTTATTGTACTTCCACATTCTTTTATAGGGTTATACATGTCTTCCTTATAACCTCATAATAAAATTATTTTTACCTCAAATGTTATAGTATTTGAATGGGGTTTCTTGGTCTCAATTCCTATTTATTGAGACATGCTTCTTATTATGACTAAATTTAATTTTTTATGGTGCATATAATACAAATATTTTATGTAATATCATGAATTATATTTTATGGTATTTTAAGTTAAGTTTCAATCTATTTCTTCTTAATTTTTTTATTTAGATGATACTTAAGTCATAAGGGCTTCGTGTCTCTAATTTAATTTCGTGAGACATATTCTTTATTATACACCATGTTATATTTGGAATTTTGTATCTACATCTACATTAATATTTTTTATAATGATCCTATCATTATTCATGGTAGTTAATATTTCATTTGAAATCATATCCTTCAAGTGGATTTGACTCAAAATTTTATAAGGTTTTAAGGGTTCATTATCTCAAATTTTATTTCCTTGAGACATGATAATGTTATCCATCATGTTTTCTATTGTATGGTTTTATTACTACCCCTTTGATATTTTATATCATAGTTCTTTTATTTATTACAGTATATAATTTCTCATTTTAAATCATATCTTTCAATGGGGTTTGATTTAAAAGTTTCTAATGTTGTAAGGCTTTCTTTGTATCATCTTCGATTTTGTGAGACATGTTTGATGTCTCACACCATATTTTCTTTTATATAGGGTATTAACTACCATATTTCCTTAAAATATTATTCAAATATTTCATTTCATTATATTTTAATTTCATGGTATCCCTATCATGTTCTTTTTATTCTTACATTCCCACTATCGTAAGGGTGTTTGCATATCAATTTTTCTTCAATGAGAAATGATTCATATTCACTGATTTTTTACTTTTTGTAGTGTATATATTGGGTATGTATTACTTTCTAAAACATATAATACTATTTTCCACTAGGTGATTGAAATCATGGAGAACCATCACCTCCTTTGTCTTTCCGAATCATCCTCTATTATAGGCATCGTTTTCCTTACAATTCATTTCCACTATGGACACTCTACTTTTTATTCATTGGATTGAAGGGTATTCACCTAGATGTATAATGTTGATTGATTGGGTAAATTATTAACTTTATCATACACCATTACTCAATAAGTTTTCATTTTTAGGGATTCTTACATAAAAAGATATTCTATTTGTTGATTGGGGAAATATTGATAATCAATATACTTGTTATTTCAATATGGAAGTTTATTGATTACTAATAAATGTTAGTTATATATTATATAGTTTATTCACTATTTTATATGATTAATTAATTATAATTAATTATTAATTGGTGGATCTTGGTATATATATCCCCGTTATTTATCTATAAGTATCATGCGACAAACTAGCTTAGATATTTTAGTGTATGGATTCCCAAAACAAAATATTTCCTATATATAGGGCCTTTATGGTAAGATCGTGATGTCTAAGATCATGATTTCTTTAGATAAGGAATTTAATTATCTATGTGTAATTATGTAATTCATCCCTATATAACCAATTATTTCTTTTTATGTGATCTTTTTGTTTCAATTATTATCCATGGATATATTATACTTTCAGTTTCATTCTAACACTATTTTTGGTTACCTATTCCTACCATATTTTTTATGTTTCTCTTATGCTCACTTATAATCTATGATTGTTATTGATTATGATTACCCTTATAGGGAATTTACTCTCACCCCTTATTATTTTTCTACTTTCATAGGTTATAAATAAATTTATTACACATGATATGTCTAATAGAATATCTTGTGTGTAGAATTTTGTTAGAGATATTGAATAATTATTATGGATTAAGTAGTTCCTTATACTATGGTGAAAAGTTACATTTGGTGAGGTATATGTAGTATTTTTTAGTTAAATTTTTTTCCTAACTCTATAAAACTCTAAACCTAAAAGGTCCTTCGAATATATGGGAATCAATATTTCTTAGTGATATTCTAATTAATGATGGTTAAAATTGGGTCACTCTCATTCATTTCAAAGTCAATATATAAATCATGTGATTATTCACATCAAATTATGGGAGCTTAGGTCTAGGTAATTAAAGTTGTTTCAATGGAGTGTTTTGACAACTTTAGAGGTTAGAATGTTAGTTAAGGATAATTTAATGGTTGATAAGTTAATGTTTAGGACCTCATATTTTACCCATGTATGTTCTCTATTTATATTTTGTTAAACCATTTTTAAATTATATAAATGAGCCTTGTTCTTGGTTTAAAACAATTCTTAACATGTGCTTTGGGGCTCGAAGAATCCATACTATTGAATAGTAGTAGTCTCATATAGTCCAAGAGAATCTTTAGTGCCACCAGCTAGCTGGTGCAGTCCATCAGCTAGATGGTGGGTGAGCCAATAGCCTAGTATGCCTATATAAATCTCACTGTCTTGTCAGTGAGAGCCACCAATATATTAGTGGCTTTTAGAGAGAATGGTTCTCCTATAGGATACCAACCATCTAGCTGGTGTAGTTTTTATCCGAGCAGTTTAATTGGTAGACACTAGTGGCTAGCTAATAGTGTTGAGATAGGATGGGTTTATGAGGGGAAGAATTAATTTTTTCCTTAAAAACCCCCACATTTAAGAATTTAATCCCCACTTTCAACCCTAATTTATGATTTAAATTTTTCAAGGGTTCTCTAAGGATTCTTTATCTTCTCTAACACTATTCCTTGGATCCATGATCTGTTATATGATTTGGGTTACCTAAATCGGTGAGTTTTTCTTAGTTGTAGTGATTTTATCTTATTCTATTCTTTTATATCCTAATTCATTCCTGGAAAGAGTGTATCAATAACTATCAATAGGGGATCGAGGTGTGGTTCACTAATCCAGACACTTGATCCTTCGAGTTTTTCTACCTTTCTTGAGGTAGGTGTTCTAATACATCTCTCTAAGGTCTATTGTGGATTTTCTAGTATGTGAAACATAAAATGTCACACTAGTACACCATGAACAAGAACTCTATTAATTAAAATTTTTTAAATCATTATTAATAGACCTCCCATGGATATTTTGGGGTCGTATAGTGATGGAGACCTAGACTTGTGTCCACCTGAGAGGCGGTTCGACCCTTGACCTTGGTCAGAACATGGGAGTTGAGAACCTAGAACCTTGTGTTATGATTGGATGTGTGATTATAGATATATAACTATTCTTGGAATTTTTAATTGGGTATTATTATCATAATTTATATGTGAATTTGAAATTTACATAACTGAATGTGAATTGAAAACGTGGAATGTAACTGGATATTTGGCATTTGTTTGGAAGACTTTGCATAATGGAATAAAATGAATGATAATTGGTAATTGGACCAAATTAACCAATTTTATTATGTTACTATGTTTTTTATGTGTTTATTCTTTGAATCTTGATTGTTTCTAGAGGGAGAGACACATGTTTTGTTGATTCCTAAGGGAAGGATTCTTGATTTCTTGGTACCTAAGGGAAATACACATTTTTTCTTAATGCCTGTGAAAGGACCAGTTTGGGATATGCCGAACACTGAGAGGGGGGTGAATCGGTGTTGGGGAATTTTTTTAAACCAATTCTAAATTTTTATCCATGTACCTCTTGACCTATTCGGATCTTGATTCTCTTATTCTCTTTTCCCAGTCGCATGCAATAATATAAAGTAGTAAAAATATACACACAATATTTTTACAAGGCTCACTACTCAATGCGAGTAGCTAGTCATTTCCATTTATGGTGATGACTAGTACATGGATTCTCCACTATAATTTGATATGTTGTTATAGTGGTTGACTAATTAAATAATCCATTAGTCATTGTGGCTCCCGTCACTTGAAGGAGGGAAGAAGATAATCCATTCCTAGTGTTTCTCCCTACACTCGGAGAGGGGAAGGGAGATAATCCTCTTCCAACTTGCAATGAGTAGTATATGCCATTGAAATCATTGGTTCTTTATACTACCAGTGTAAAAAAGTCTTTTGTAGCCTCTATCCGGTTCTTTATACTACCTATGAAGACATCCATCTCTCTATTAAGATATTTTGAAACACTAATAGAATATTCCGCCTGTAGAGACCTATTGGATGTCATAGTGCTACTTTTTTCTTCCTTACTTAACTTGTTACATTCCTAGAAGAATGCATGTAACCAAATTCTTCCTTATCTGCAGAAAACTTGTAAGTTGTACACTCTTCTTCTCCTGCTTCTTTAGTAAAAACCCAGCTGTAATGAAACCTGCTCTTCTTCACACTTTCTCCTTCAGTGAAAAACCAATTGCACTGATCCCTTCTTCTTATTCTTACTAGAATCACAATATCTCTTTATGATTATCAGATCAATGGATTACATATTATATAATAATAATCACAATTGAACTTCCCTATATAATTTTCACTCTTCACCTGGGAACACTCTGTTATTATTCTTCTATTCTTTCTTCTCTTCTCAATACCAACACCTGAGAGTATTGGTATACTAACTTCATCCTTTGTGCAGATATGAATTCAGTTGCACATCTATTTCTTATTCACTTTGCAAAGAACAATGAGAGTGTTAAACACCAGTTGTGTTAGTGTGTTTCTACTTCTCTTTGTGAAACTAAATGGTTCAAAGTACTTCCTTCTTCACAAAGACACTTTGAGAGTGTTATTCACCTGTCGAAGGATAGAGGGACCCCCAAATTTTTTTAATGCACCCTTCTAGGTGTATTTCACATAAAATTCAAGACTTTCATGTAAAAACACCTTTTGGCGTGAAAATACTTTTTCATGCAACTCTTCGTTTTCAACAGAACTTCCCTTTTTCGCGCAACACTTTTATTTCTCACGCAGCACTTCCCCTTTTCACGCACCACTCTATACCTCAATTTTTTCACACATCAGAGATCAGAATTTTTCTATGTGTCAAGCCTTCAAAATGATATGGGTTCACCTTCTCTTTATATGAATTTTTTACCATGCACGTAAAACCCCTTTTGTGCGCGTAAAATTGTTTCTCACTTCTTTATATTATGTTCACCTTCCTTTAATTTCGCGCAATGCCTAGATTTTTCACGTACGTCATGACTTAGATATTTTTCATTATTCGGATATTGAATCCTTTTTTGTGCATAAAACTTATAACTGGTATTTCACGCACAACTTGGTTATTTCACGCACCACTATGATTTTTTGTGCACTGCATGACTTAGTCATATTTCGTCATTCTGATATCAAAGCCTCTCTTGCACGTAAAACACCAAAACTGTATTTCATGTGATTTCCAATTTCATTCACATCTTGGATAATTTCGGGAATGGAATTCCAATTTCATGCACACCATGTATTGTTTTTCACGGTTCATGACTTTGTCGATTTTTGGATTTCTGAACCAGAGGCACCCCCTGTACGTAAAACCTCAAACCATCATTTTGACCATAGCCAATTTTTCACACACAAGTCTGATATTTTGTAAACATTGTGAAAACATATATGATTTTTCACACTCCTCTTTCCTTTTCCAAATTTTGATGTGCTGATCTTGAAACTCCACTTGTACTCAAAATATCACGCCACCTTCAACCTTGCGTGCAATATCCTTTTCCAAACTCACATGTCTTTATTTATTTTTAGGGAAAGAATTTTGGAAAACATTGGGTAGAAACATCACCTTGAAATATACTTCAGCAAGAACACCAATTCCTCTTCACTATCTTCTGGATTTCATCAAAAACTCCGTCGTCATTATATATATCCTTTGATCAATCATCTTCAGTATTATTAGATTTTTCACGAAAAGTCTAGTGACTTCCCTTTCTTCCACCAGCACCACTCTTTCCATTCAACACTAAATATGATAGGCATCATCCTTTTCTCTTCGTTTCCTTCATAGATCTTGGATCACAAGTTCTCCAAACATTTGATCTTTGTGAAATACAATCCATCAAGGCATCATATGATACGTAACCATTCTTCATTATTGTAGACAATGTATCACCTTTGATACATGTTCTTTGAACTTAGGATCAACTCAAAAATCATCTGAATTGACTTCATAGAGAATTTCCCAAGCATGAAATCCAATTATATGATTTCATAAAAATTCTCCAAGCATCCTCACTTCAGCTGATCTCCATTAACTTTGGAGACCTTCTTTATCCCCTTCTTCATTTTGACTCATATTGAAAATTATAAACAACAAATACAACCTTCTTATACAGAGTGGTCCCAAAAATCTCCCCCTTTTTATTTTGTTGTCAATACCTTAAAGTATCCTCAAATAAATGTGTCAATGTCAAAATGATAATCTTCTCTCTCCCCTTTAATTCTTTCTTCCCCCCTTACTTTTCAAACATTCATTTCACTTTCTCTCCTCCTTATTGACAAGAAATACAAAGTTTGTGGTAGAGAGGGTATCAATCCTTACATAAGAAGTATGCCATCAATAATTTCACTCTAAGTCTACTCGAGCAAAGATCGGTGTAGAAAACAAGAGGATTTGATTTAGACAATAAATCTGTTCATTATTAACTGATCATGATACCTCATGAGATAAGAACATATATACCTATCTTCAAGGGATTTCCACTTTCATTAAAGGATTTGGATTATAAATGTGACATAAAATAATCAACCTAAAACTCCTGCACTCACTTCAAAAAACAAATCATAAAACATTCAAGTGCAATAGGTGGGATAAGTGACCTTGGGAAACTTCCATTCTTCTTATGTCACTGTTTAATTCAGTTACTCCCCCTTTTTAAAATGATAATTATTTTGAGTAACCAAGGATGAGAGATTAAGAAACTACATACCTTTTCCAATTGAAATGCTCTTCAATAAGTTTCTAGAGTAATTGAATTTGATAGCAATTGAAGTTGATACTAATTGAAATAATGACCCTAGAAGCTTCTTCATATGAGTCCCCCTCAAGGGAACACTCTTCATAATCTTCATCATTGGTGATCCCTTGTCATATTAATATTTTAATATCAATTTAATAATCTTCCACGAATGCTAACTTCTTTATATTTTCTATCAATAGTTGATAGCAATCACTAATTTTCAAGTTCTCCCCCTGAGAGCATACTTCACCTTCAATTCCATATATTATCAGAGCAAATACAAGACACAAATTTTAAGAACCTGGGTTTTTAGAATGCGTCAAAACCCCAACCCTGTTTGAATTTTTGACTAGTTTCTAAGGAAATTGGAAGAAATGGGTAGTTTTTTGAAATTTCCAGACTACGCACTATGTACTTTAAGTACAAATCATGTATATGTTAAGCGAGTGATCATCCATGTGCTCACCGAGTACATGTCGTGTGATGACTGTGTAGAAATTTTTTACTACACGGCATGTAGTTTTAAACATGTCGTGTACCCTTGACTGTGTGGAGGCTATACAAGGTGTATAGGCCTGCCTAGGTAGAGTCGTTTAAACCAAGTACATGTCGTGTTCCCCTTGGACACACTGTGTAGGCTGGCCGTGTATGAGGGATATACATGGCGTGTGGGAAAGTCGGAGAGGAAGATAAGGGAAATCAAGTACACGCTATGTACCCCTAGGTACATGCCATGTACTCATGTCGGTGGGTTGTGGAAAGTAAGTGGGAGGAATTACAGCCGCCAAATGAACAGTTAAATAACAAAAACGGAATGCAGTCCTAAATTACACGCCGTCTAGTTTCTTTTTTTGTGTTTAAATGGGCAGTAGCCTCGTTGGGAGGAAGAACATGTTTTTTGTCCAGGTTTCACGAACTAAGCCGGTTAGACCTTCTTCTTACTCTCGGGTCTTCATCCGAGACCCGTTTTGATTGTCGAAGGATGTGTTGGAACCCCATCGGTAAGGCCTCGATTCCTCTTGAGTCGTTTTGTTTGATTTCTGTTATAGAATGAGTTATAGGGGTTTGAGAGGTTTTGAATCTTTTGTAGATCTACCACATTTTATCCCAAATTGGAGGTTGTTACCAAAGGAGTATCATCGTACGAGTTTCAAGTTGGTGGTACATACCTCTTTTTTTGTTTTCGTGGTTATTTGGGTGGTGCGACCTTCGGCGTGTTTACAGGTATTTTGAGCGGGACCCGTTTTATCTGCTATTTCATATTGGATTGATTATTGGACCTATGGGATGCCTTTGGGTATGCTCTGTTACCAGTTTTCTTGAGTGGGGTCAGGTGTGGGGTTGTTTCTCATCGGGGCATTTTGGGCGGGGGATGCCAAAATGGTTTAAATTGCAATATTAATGTTTTAAACTGTTGATTTTAATTTATTAAGCCTGCTGTAAATTGTTAGAGGCATTCAAGACCTCGGTGTTGTTGATCGATAACCGTTGGGTTAGGGAAATTCTACTATTTGAATGTTTTTCCTGTTTATGTGTCCTGTTTAAATTTTTTTTATATGCAATTGCTGAATTGCACATTCTTGACCCTTTGGGTTGTGTTGGGCATGGCCCAGATATTCTTGAGTGATGCTGATCACAGGTTGTTCTTGTCTTGGGTTACGTTGGGTGATTCTGACCACAGGATTGGGTGTCATGGATGTCAGTTTGAGGTAGGATGACTGTCAGGTTGGGCATGGCCCGGGTTACTGGGATGGCGATGCCATCAGACTTGAGCAACATGGCCATAGGGACACGAGGTGTCAAAGGTGTTGTGGCTTGGGTACTATTTTGGTGATTACCGCTCACCCGGAATTTGAGTAGTGTGCACATAGAGATACTCCGTGATGAGGTGGTTTTGACCACTTGTGTGAGTAGATGACCCTATTAGTTGCAGTTTAGGTACTTTTGGTTGGGGTTGCTTTCCGTAGGAAGCCACGTGGGAGGTGAGGATCTTTCAGGGGATATAATTGAGGCTATCAGGTTGGGGGCATAGTCTCGCCTTTATTTGAGTGCATATATCACTATCCCTCCAGATAATTTTTATTTGAGGGAAGACATCGTTTTCCCTCTGGATACTTTTTATTTGAGGGCATACATCACTGTCCCTCCAGTTATGTTGTTTGAGGGTAGACATTGATGTCCCTACGGTACTTATTTTGGGACATATATAACTGTTCCTCTGGGTTACTATTCTTGGCATGCCGTCAGGACATCGGTTCTTGAGACATGTGGTGTCAGGGGGGCACATGGTGCCGGGTTATATGACAGAGATACCGACGTTGTCCGAAGCAGGTGTCACTCCATGGTGGCTGCTGAGAACTAGTGTAGTTTGTTTTTATTTGTGCATTATTCTTTTTACTGCTTTTCTTATACACGCCTTATTTCTTAAACACTTATATTAGGTACGCACCGTTGGGTGGTATCCTACTGAGATTTGTCTCACACCCTGCATGGGCCCTTCGGGACGCGTGTAGACTTTATGGATTTTCATGCAGGGAAGAGGCCAGCTTTAGGAGCTGGGTTACGTTAGTTATTGCATAGAGATGGTATGGACCTTGAGGTCTGACCTAGCTGGAGATACTCAGTTTTTTTTTCTTTTCTTTATCATCATGCTTACTTGTTATAACTACTGCTAGTTCACCATTGGCGCCTTTTTATATTCAGATATGTATGAACTTCTTTGGATGCATGTTTTATTGTTCAGTAGTATTTACATGTCATCAGCATGTTGTTGTATTTATTTCCACTATTGTTGTTATATTTATTTTATTCCGCTGTTTATGGATATTGAATGTGCTTCCACTTTTCGGGTCTGGTTCGAGTCTGCTGAGTCATTTATTCCGCTACATCTTTACTGTTATACTTTCACTAGTACCATTATTATTATCCTCTGAGAGGGTATATCCTCCCCACTATACCTATTATACCATCGCTACTAGTTGGCAGCCTTTTGCGTTCGGGGAGGTGCGCCTAAGGTAGTAACACCTAGCCCGTTTGCCACTTTTCTGGTGGTTGTTTGGGTCCGGGTCGTTACAAAGTGGTATCAGAGGAGTTCTTGACAGAGATTTAGTAGTAATGTTTTACTAGATACTAATGAGATTGAGGCTTATCTTTTATTTCTGCTGGTTTTACTATTTGGGATATGGTACACTGGAGATATGTTGTTATTGGAACTGGGTTTCTAGCTTGTTCTTGGGTGCCTGCAGCCCCAGGTACGAGGGATGGACCAAGTTTCCATGGGTGGGAATTGTTGTTTTCTTTTTTCTCAGATTACAGTTGATATGATTTCCACCCTAGTGGCTCACTTGGTGTGTGATTTTATTAATTGTGATATGTGACCCCTGACCGGTGCGGTAAGGGAGAAGTGGAAGGAGGAGTTCTTGACCGGGATTTAGTAGCAGTGTTTTACTAGCTACTATTGATATTGAGACTTCTCTTTTATTTCTTCTGGTTTTACTATTTGAGATATGGTAGACTAGAGATATGTTGTTACTAGAACTAGGTTTCTAGCTTGTGCTTGGGTGTCTGCAGCCCCAGGTATGAGGGATGGACCAAGTTTCCATGGGTGGGAATTTTTGTTTGCTTTTTTATCAGATTATAGTTGATATGATTTCCACCTCGGTGGCTCACATGGTGTGTGATTTTATTTATTGTTATATGTGACCCTTAACCGGTGTGGTAAGGGATAAGTGGACCATAGCCTGGTATGGCAAGGCTTGTTTTCTTGTCTTTTGATAGGCACAATTTTAGGGTATTTCAATTTCATAACCGCACGTAAGCCTTTTTAATTGATAATGCCATGTGAATAAAGATCAATTTCCATGCTTGTATGCTCTGAACTGTGAATAGGTGAAATTCCTGAAAGAATTTTTTGTTGTTGCGATGTGTATGAAATGCTTTATATAATTGAAGAATTGCATGTGGTAGGATATTTGGGTATGGATCTTATGAGAACAGGCAATTACTATGGTTGAGGTGATTTTGATCACCGGGATTGGGGACTCGGTGGTCGGTTTGAGGCAACGCTAGTTGTCAGGACTGGCATGGCCTGGGGTACTTTTGATACTTGGCCCTGATAGGGGCGGGTAAGGAGGCCATGAGGTCGGGATGTCGTGGGGCATGGGTTGTGGTAGGGGAGTAAGGGTAGTAGTTATGAACTAACTTTTACTGTTTTCCTTATCTATGTTGAATATATATTGTCATATATATATATATATATATGTGGGTTGTCTGACCATTTATGGTATTCAGTGGGTTCCTTTTGGGAAACTCAGATGGAGCATCAGACAGGAGATGGTATACAGCACCGCAGGGGGGTCAGGCATCAAGCAGTCGTACTTCAGGCCAAGTGCACACTGTGGAGCTGCCAGAGGCTAAGCAGGCTAGTGAGCCGACGACGGTTCAAGGTACACCACGGTGTGGCCATGATCTCCATGTTTCCTTTTTGGCATGACCTATAGAAGCATGTTCATTTTGAGTGCACGGGGTGCACAGGATCTATGTGGACTGACTAGATGCTAGTCAGTGGGATTGTCACCATATCGGGTGCGTGATTTATATATATATATATATATATATATATATGAGGTGCGTAGCATCGGGGCATCGCAGATGCGGGTTACTTGAGGTGTTGCGGGCATCAGGTCATCAAGGATGTGGGTTACTTGAGGTTTCGTGGGCATCAAGGCACCGAGGATGCGGGTTACTTGAGGTGCCTTGGGAATCGGGGCATTGAGGATGTAGGTTACTAGAGATGCTAGGCACCAAGACCACGTGGAGGCTGACACTGATGCGGTGCGGGATGTGTTGGGTTTCTAGAATGACACAGGAGCACCAATGAGGCGCAGAAGTGACGATGCATCACGGAAGTACTTTGCGTCCGGAAAACAGGTTAGTAAACCTTTTTTGATTTGAGTTTTGTTGGGTTGATACCGGGTTAAGTGATTCCTAAGGTGGGGAGCCCCCTTGAAAAATTTAGTCGGGACCTTTGATACTGGGGAAGTCCGGGTTACTTTGATCAGGGTGGTATGTTCGGTGCCATCTCCGGACTTCTTTTGATAGCTCAGGGATGAGCTATGTTAAGGTGGGGAGATTATAAGAACTTGGGTTTTTAGAACGGGTCAAAATCCCGACCCTGTTTGAATTTTTGACTGGTTTATGAGGAAACTGGAGGAAATGGGTAGTTTCTAGAAATTTCTAGACTACACGCTGTGTACTTTAAGTACATGCCATGTATATGTTAAGCAAGTGATCGGTCGTGTGATCGCCAAGTACATATCGTGTGATGACTATGTAGAAATTTCGTACTACACGGCATGTAGTTTTAAACACACTATGTACCCTTGACCGTGTAGAGTCTTTACATGGCGTGTAGGCCTGTTGGCCAGGTAGAGTCATTTAAACCAAGTACATGTTGTGTTCCCCTTAGACATGTTGTGTAGTCTGGCCATGTTTGAGGGATATACATGGCGTGTGGGAAAGTCGGTGAGGGAGAGAAGGGAAACCAAGTACACATCGTGTACCCCTAGGTACACGCCCTGTACTCATGTAGGCAGGTTCTGGAAAGTAAGTCGGTGGAATTCCATCTTTGAAATGAATATTTAAATGACATACACTGTGTGTAGTCCTAAATTACACGCTTTGTAGTCTCTTTTTTTGTGTTAAAATAGGTAGTAGCCTCATTTGGAGGCAGAACACATTTTTTTGGTCGGGTTTTGTGAACCAAGTCGGCTGGACCTTTTTCTTGCTCTCGGGTCTTCGTCCGAGACCCGTTTTGATCGCCGATGGATGCGTTGTAACCCCCTTAGTAAGGCCTCGATTCCTCTTGAGTTGTTTTGTTTGATTTATGTTCTTGAACGAGTTATAGGTGTTCGAGAGGTTTTGACTCTTTTATAGATCTACCACGTTTTAGCCCAAATTGGAGGTTGTTATCGGAGGAGTAGCATCGTACGAGTGTCAGGTAGGTGGTGCATACCTCTTTTTGTGTTTTTGTTGTCATTTGGGTGGCACAGCCTTCAGCGCGTTTACGGGTATTTTGAGAAGGATTCGTTTTATCTACTGTTTCATATTGGATTGATTGTTGGACCTATGGGATGCCTTTGGGTATGCCATGTTACCAGTTTTTCTTGAGCGTGGCCAGGTGAGGGGTCATTTCTCATCGGGGCATTTTGGATGGGGGACGAAAAAATGGTTTAAATTGCAATATTAAAGTTTTAAACTGTTGAGTTTAATTTATTAAGCCTGCTGTAAATTGTTAGAGGCATTCAATACCTCAGTGTTGTTGACTGATAACCATTGGGTTAGGGTAATTCTACTATTTGAATGTTTTGCCTTTTTATGTGTCTTGTTTAAATTTTTTATATATGCAATTGCTGAATTGCACAAGCTGGACCCTTTGGGTTGTGTTGGGAATGGCCTGGATATTCTTGAGTGATGCTGATCATAGGTTGGGCTTGGCCCGGGTTACGTTGGGTGGTTCTGACCATGAGATTGGGTGTCATGGACGTCGGTTTGAGGCAAGATGACTGTCAGGTTGGGTATGGCCCAGGTTACTGGGATGGAGATTCCATCAGACTTGAGCGATATGGTCACAGCAACACGAGGTGTCAAAGGTGTTGTGGCTTGAGTACTATTTTGGTGATTACCACTCACCCGAACTTTGAGTAGTGTTCACACAGAGATACTCCATGATGAGGTGGTTTTTACCACTCGTGTGGGTAGAGGCCCCCGTTAGTTGTGGTTTAGGTACTTTGGGTTGGGGGTACTTGCCGTAAAAAGCTACGTGGGAGGTGAGAAGCCTTTAGGGGACAACATTGAGGCTATCGGGTTGGGGCATAGTCTCACTGTTATATGAGGGAAAATATCGTTGTCCCCCTGGATACTTTTTATTTGAGGGAAGACATCACTATCCCTCCAGATAGTTTTTATTTGTGGGAAGAAATCACTATCCCTCTGGTACTTATTTGAGGACAGACATCGCTATTCCTTTGGGTTACTATTCTTCGCATGCCTTCAGGACATTGGTTCTTGAGACACGTGGTGTCAGGGGGCACATGGTGTTGGGTTAAATGACAGAGATTCCAGCGTTGGCCGAAGCAGGTGACCCTCCATGGTGGCTGCTGAGCACTAGTGGAGTTTGTGTTTATTTTTTCATTTTTCTGTTTACTTATTTTCTTATACATGCATGCCTGCTTGGGTGGTATCCTACTGAGATTTGTCTCACACCATGCACGGGCCCTTCGGGACATGTGTAGACTTTATGGATTTTCATACAGGGAAGAGGCTAACTTCAGGAGCTGGGATGTGTTAGTTATTGTATGGAGATGGTATGGACCTTGAGGTCTGACCTAGTTGGAGTTACTCTATTTTGTTTTCTTTTATATATCATCATGTTTACTTGTTTTAGCTACCACTAGTTTCCCATTGGCACCTTTTTATATTCAGATATGTATGAACTGCTTTAGATGCATGTTTTATTGTTCAATTTTAGTTACATGTGATCATCATGTTGTTGTGTTTATTTCTTCTACTGTTGTTATATTTATTTTCTTTCGCTGTTTATTGATATTGAATGTGCTTCTACTCTGCGGGTCTAGTTCGAGTCTGCTAAGTCATTTATTCCGCTGCATCTTTACTGTTATACTTGGACTAGTACCATTATTATTATCCTCGGAGAGGTTATAGCCTCCCCACTATACCTATCAGACCCTCACTGCTATTCGGCAGCCTTTGGCATTCGGGGAGGTGTGCCTAAGGTAGTAACACCAGGCCCGTTTGGAACTGTTCGGATGGTTGTTCGGGTCCGGGTCATGACACAAATACTTAAGGGAATAAGGTGGATTCTAATTGATTCTTTAATGTGAGTATTAGGGATGATATTGTTTTCTCAACCAAGATTCTCTATTTGGTCCACTCCTCACATGTGAACATTTAATATTCAATTCTGGAAATGGTTGTGTGGATCTCAATATATCTTTCATCTCTTTTTGTGTTCATTTCAAATCACTTGAATCTCCTTGTGAAATTTTCATCTTTTGGTGGCATTCTTCTTGAGTTGGGATCAATTCAATGCAATTTATAATAGTTTGACCAGCCTTGTTGCACCTTACAAATAGAACGTCTTTGTCTTCGTTTATAATATTTGTTATTCTTTTAGAACTAGCCTTAGCTTGTGAATATTCCATTTTCCTCATTTTGTCCAAATATTTTGGCCAGATAACTAATACATCATTAGGAACTATGGTAGAAAGTTTGGATTTTATACATGGCTTCTTCAGAGTGTCATCCTTCTTGATTTTTTTTGATGCACTACCTATCAACTTCTTGGATTTAGAATCCAAGGAATTCTCAGTTTTCATCCATGTAATCTTCTTGGGAGAATATTCTTTTGAAACATAATTCTAATTACTTCCCAAGAAATATTCTTCACTCTTTACCAGTTTTTGTGGTCTTCTCTTCTTATCAGTTTTGGTTACCTGTCGAAGTTAACATGCACCATTCATGTGACAACTCCTAGTTCATACCTCACAGATGTTATCAAACATTCCAAATCTGTTTGCAGTGTATATATTCTTCTAGATATTTGGATGCTTCTTCTTATTCTCTAGATTAATCTACCTTGAGATGAGATTTATTTTTGCTTTTACATTTAAGGGATTGTAACAACAATCCAGTTCACAATGCTTAAATATATTACATCACCAACATTGACCAACATACCTTGACTTCTTGATATCTTCTTTATATGGTTGATGAGTCTTCTTCTTGATGTGTTGTGCTTTATGTGGGGATCTATCTTACACACTCTTTCCCAGATCCACCCTTTACATGGTGTTAGGTTTCTTCTCACTCTTCTTCATCCATACTTGTTTATAAATTTTCTTCCAACCTTCACTTTTTGTAGAAATAGTTTTAGAAACAATAGTATAAGTTGGTATGTATCGTAACTTCCTCTCAACTGATTATGATAGATCAACGAGTAAATTCATGGTATTTTTATCACATGTTTGAGGTCTTTTTACAATTGAAACCTCCAATGAACATTGAATTCCAGCAGCTACTATTTCCTTCTTTTGTGAAGACTCAATATGTGACTTCTTAGGATTGGTCAACTGAACTTACAATTCTAGACATCTCATATTGAGGATGACTATCTGATCTTCAATCATATCCATCTTCTCTTCACAATTCTTCTTCAATATTTCAAATTCTTCTTCATGAAAAATAACTTTTCTTTGTAACAAAGAGTTAAGTTCTTTGATCTTCTTGGAGTTTTCTTCCAAATATAACTCCTTGACTTCATTACTCTTTTTCATATCATTTTAAAGTGCATGGATCTTCTCTTCTAGAGTATTTTTGACTTCCTCATTTTATTCAACATCTTCGAGCCACTTTAAAGAACCTAATTCAAATCCCCTCTTTGTTTCTTCAAAGTCTCCAACCTGTCTGGAGAGCTTTAAACATTTAATAATTTTTTCTTGTAAGAATTTCTCCAAAACATCAGTTTCCTCTTTCAATAGAGTGATATTTTCCTACATACATTGAAATAATCCACAAACTAGGGATGCACTTTCTTTTGGAATACCTTGTAGAATCATTCTTAATATGTCAATTGATATTTCTTGAGATGTTGTAGATTTATCATCACCAATTGTGCTAGAATTTTTATCATGAGTATATTTTTCAAATGTACTAACATATACCTCTTTATCACTTGAGGTAAGAAGGTTTTCCATCTTCTTAGTGGGAAGTTGAGCCACCTTCTCAATTATTTCCAAACCTGATATATCTTCATTATTAGCTAGATATGGAGAGCCAGATACTTCCTCTTCTTTGGATAGGAGGTACTTTTTCTTCATATTTCTCTTCTCCTTATTCTTCCTGTTCATCGTGGTCTTGGTAGATATATTCTTTTTCTCAGAGGCAACTAAATCTTCACTAAAATTTCACTTCATTGATAACTCAAGAAAGGAACAAAAGTCTTCAAAATATAATAACTTCATTGTAGAGAATCGATTAGAGTTGAACTTCCCTTTGAAGTGAATTGAAAGGTTCATTTTGGGATACGCCTAACACTAAGAGGGGGGTGAATCGGTTTTGGGTACTTTTTTTAAACCAATTCCAAATTTTTATCCCTTTACCTACTAACCTATTAGGATATTGATTCTCTTATTCTCTTTTCCATGTTGCATGCAATAATAAAAAGGAGTAAAAATATGCAGACAATATTTTTACAAGGTTCACTACTCATTGTGAGTAGATTTTCCTTTCCATATATGGTGATGACCAGTACATGGATTCACCACTATAATGTGATATGTTGTTATAGTGGTTGACTAAGGAAATAATCTGTTAGTCAGTGTGGCTCCCTACACTTAAAGGAGGTAAAGAGATAATCACTTCCCCGTGTTTCTCCCTACACTCGAAGGGGGGAGGGAGATAATACTCTTCCAACTTGAAACGAGATTGATATGACCTTATACTCAATGGTTCTTTATACTTCCAGTGTAGATAGTCTCTTGTAGCCTCAAGCTGGTTATTTATACTTCCTATGAACACAGTCTTATCTATGTTAAAATAGTTTGAAACACTAATAGAATCTTCCACTTGTAGAGACCGGTTGGATGTCACAATGCTACTTTGTTCTTCCTCTCTTCAATTATTACTTTCCTAGCATCATGAAAGTAACCAAATTCTTCCTTCTCTACAACAAACCTGTAAGTTGCGCACTCTTATTCTCCTTATTCTTCAATACAAACCCAAATGTACTGAGCCCTTATTCTTCAGTGCAAAACTAACTGCACTGACTGTAGTGCAAAACTAACTACACTGAGCCCTTATTCTTCTTCTCATTAGAATCACATGCTCCATTTATGATTATCATATCAATGAAGTCCAGCCCATCTAAGCATCATTACAATTGAATTGCCTTGTATAATTTTCAGTCTTTAATTGGGCAAACATTGTTCTTCTTCTTCTGTTATTTCTTCTCTTCTCAATACCAACACCTGAGTGTATCAGTATACTAACTTCTTCCTTGGTGAATATATGAATTTAGTTGCACATATAGTTCTTCTTCACTTCACAAAGCACAATGAGGGTGTTAAACACCAATTGTGTGAGTGCGGTTCTACTTCTCTTTGTGAAATTGAATGGTTCTTGGTACTTCCTTCTTCGCAAATCCACTTCGAGAGTGACATACACTTGTCGAAGGACTATGGGGCCCCAAAATTATTTCATGCACCCTTCTAGGTGTCTTACAAGTAAAATTCAATCATTTCACATAAAAACACCTTTTTGCGTGAAAATACTTTTTCATGCAACTCTTCATTTTCGTGCAGAACTTCCCTTTTTTGCACAACGCTTTCGTTTTTCATGCAGCACTTCCCCTTTTCGTGCACCACTCTATATGTCAATTTTTATATGTGTCAGAGCTCAAGATTTGTAAGTTTCAAGCCTTAAAAAATTAAAGGGGTCACCTTTTATTTATAGGTTTTTTTGACCCTGTGCGTAAAACCCCTTTTGTGCGCGTAAAAATGTTTCTCACTTCTTTATATTATGCGCACCTTCCTTTAATTTCACACACGACCTGTATTTTTTGTGCACGTCATGACTTGGCCATTTTTCATCATTCTGATCCTAAAGCCTCTCTTGAGCATAAAACTTCTGACCTGTATTTCACACATAGCTCTGGTATTTCACGCACCTCTTGGATTTTTCACGCACCACATGACTTATTCATATTTCATCATTCTGATCTTGAAGCCTCTCTTACATGTAAAACACAAAACCTGTATTTTTTGTGTTTTCCAATTTCTTGCCCATCCTGGATCATTTTGCGCACTAACTTCTAATTTCTCACATAGCCTATATTATTTTGAACGCTTCATGCCTTTTTCTATTTTCGGCTTTCTGAACCTGAGGCACCCATTGCACGTAAAACCTCAAGCCATCATTTTGTACACAACCAATTTTTCTCGCAAAAGTCTGATTTTTTGTTCACATTGTGTAAACATATCTGATTTTTCATGCACCACTTCTCTTTTCCATATTTTGATGTACTGGTCTTGAAACTCCACTTGTACTCAAAATATCATGCCACCTTTAATCTTGTGTGCAATGTCCTTTTCCAAACTCACATGTCTTTATTTCTTTTCAGGCTAATAATTTTGGCAAACTTTGGAGAGCAACATCACCTTGAAATATGATTCAGAAAGAACACCATTTCCTCTTCACTATATTCTATCTTTCATCACAAAATCCTATATCATGATATATATCCTTCGATCGATCAGCTTCCACATTGTCAGATTGTTCACAGAAAGTATGGTGACTTCCCTTTATTCCAACAGCATCACTCTTTCCAATCAACACTGAATATGACAATCATCATCCTTTTCTCTTCTTTTCCTTCATAGAGCTTACATCACAAGTTCTACAAACTTATGATCTTTGTGAAATAAAATCTAGAAGGACATCATATGATACATCATCATTATTCATTTTTTTAGAAAATGTATCACCTTTGATACATGTGCTTTGAACTTAGGATCAACTCAACAATCGTCTGAATTGACTTCATAGAGAATTTCCCAAGCATGATATCCAATTATATGATTGCATAACAATTCTCCAGGCATCCTCACTTCAGCCGATCTCCATTAACTTTGGAGTCCTTCTTCAAACCCTTATTCATTTGGACCAGTATTGATAACTATTGACAACAAATGCAACCTTCACAAACAAAGTGTTCCCAAAAACCTGAGGGTGACATGCATGGACATGTGAGTCCTATGGGTGATTCATATTGTTATTTTATGATAAAATTCGGGATAACGGTATTCATTATTTTTAAGGTAGAGGTGCATGATTACAAGGTATAAGTGGGTGAGGTGTATGATTACCTGGTGCCTATGAGTGGGATTCCTTATTCCTTGGTGCCTGAGGGCATGATCTATAGATACTTTTCAATCCTGATTAAGATATTAGTAGTATGTTCATGGAGATAAATTTTGGTTATTTTCACTAGTCTAAGATTATAGATACATCCAACATTGGGTTGAAGTAGTTATGGGTTACCCTGGCTATCAACCCAGAACTCAAGGGTCAGTGGGTTTATTTTTGTGTTTTCTTTTGATTTATATTAAATAACTTTATCATGTTGTTTCATGTTCTATTACTCAATCTAGATTTTTTTAGACACCATGTGTGTTTTCCTACTGAGTTTTACTCATACCATGTTTAAGCATCATTTACTACCCTAGAAGACATCATGGACACAAGTATGGACAAGGGAAAGTATCCCTATGATTGATTGATTGATCACTTGCTAGGGATGGAGATTTTAAATAGGAACTATCATGTGTTTCATGACTTATCATGGGAGTCATTATTTTGAGTCTATATTTTGGTTATTTTCTTATATTATATTCAACACAACATTTAGTACGATATTTTGCACAACATTACACGGTCTTATTATATAGGATTGATTTGAGATTTTCCTATTTATCTTATTTTTTTTATGGTTTGATTTTTTTTGTGTTTATAACACTATATTAGTGATTATAGAATCCCCACTGTATAAATTAGACCCTTGATTCTAGTCGAAATCCTCTGGCATATAGGGTGTCATTCTTAAGGTCATGTAGTGATCCATCTCAGTTATGTGAGGTAGAACCAGACTAAGAATGTTAAAAAGAGGTATCATATAATGTATATTCTATTCCTTTGCTATTTTTTAAAGGTATATGGTGAATAGGATGTTTCAGGGCTTCTTAATGAGATCATGCATAGTAGTAGCTAACCCATGTGTGGGGGGAACCCAGGTTTCCAAGGGTATGATTGATGTTCTTGAGGTTTTATTGTTAAAGGTTCAATGTTATTCCATCTTGGGTGCTAAATTTTTTTTTTCTATATTTATGATATTTTACCCCCATGGGATGGTATTTCATGGGATAAGTATACATGCATCATAATAGGCATTTAAGATCTTTTCATCTTCATTGTCATGCTGGGAACTCATTCACAAGAATATGAAAATATACTTTTTTAGTTTAACTATGTTAAACTACTTCCAGTGATACCTAATTAATGAATACTATTGTTCTATTTATATATCATATGAACTAATGGGATAAGATTAATTTTATATCTAATTATTATTCAAATTGAACCTTGAGAACCTTTTTTTTGTCTAGTATGGATAGAGGATCCTTTCCTCTTTTCCTTTTTTCCTATCATGTGGATAGAGGTATGCATTAAAATGTGTATGTAGATTCCTATACAAAATATTATAATAGATATTGAGAATGGTGTGGAAAAGTACACACCACTCTTAGAGAAGCTGAATTCTCTACCAGACTAAAGGAACGTTATGGATGATCATCACTGAGATAGTTTCTAACATGCGATGCAGCCTATAGAAATGGATGTTCCCCAAGGAGGATTGACCATGTCTGTAATGACGATGGAGTTCCATATTTAGAACCCCCCCCCCCACACACAACATTTAAATGGGTGGGAATCTCCCATGTAGTGTACTTTCATCTTGAGTTTTTTCATATGATCTTCAATCATCTGAAGACACCCTTGGAGAGGAGGGTAAAGATGGTGGTGTACATGTTGTGGTGACCAGCCAGGTGCTGGTGGGACATCTTATTTTAGGACAATAATCATGAGGGGATGGCTTGGGAGAGTTTCTAAATGATTTTCCTGGACTATTTCTATCTGAAGATGCAAAGGGAGGATAGATCTCGAGTGTTTATGCATTAGACGCAAGGGAGAATGATAGTGATGGATTATGTTGGGCATTTATTAGACCTACAACATTTTTCTTTGATGTTGGTTAGAAATGACACGTCTAGGGAAAAGTTATTTCAGGAGGTTATTTTCTATGATATAAATTACTATGTGAATGTATTTTAGATTACCAATTTCTCATGCATCCTAAATTAGGATCTCATTTTTGAAGGGAAATTTTCGGAGGCCCCGAGTGGTGCGAAGATAATTTTAGCTGGGTGGTCTGCAGCACTTCCTCTAGTAGTAGGAATAAATATTTTGAGTGTTGCCATTAGGATAATAGTGTGAAGATAAGCCAAGGTAACAGGTCATCTTTTCCAGGTGGTGAATGGGTGCATTACTTTTAGATTGGTAGGTTCGATTAAAAGTGAGATCAGTTACATCGACCACCTATGGAGTGTCATGCATGTGAAAGGTTTGGAAACATGTAAATATTTTGTAGGAATACTCAGCAAGTGTCCAATGATTGGGGAGCAGAATAGAGTCTAGAGTCTGGAAAGGATAATTTTACTCGGTAAAATATGAGTATCTGGAGTTCCATTGGTCATATAGGCCAAGGCATAGGATAGGGTACTCTAGGGTAGGGATGGTAGAAACAATAGGATGATGTATCATAGGGAGTTTAGATAGGAGCTCATGGTATAGGCACAAGTGATATGCACGAAGTCCAATACACACTTGTTAGTCCAGATATGGGAAGTTCCACTATTAGAGGTATGATTTTAGTAGAATATTCCCTCACATGTTCTCTTTTGATAAAGGGGTATTTAAATCTATCATATATATAGATTTTTTACATGGATTGGATTTATTTTTGGAGTATCTATTGGGATTTATGTCTATCGACATGTTGTTAGGGGAATGGTCAAAGGGTATATAGCATTACAAGGGGTGTTCTATTGAGATTGGTGGACATCATTTTCTCTAGAATCTATTCATGCTTGATATGGTGATATTTGACCCAAACATAGGGATAGATTGAATTGTTATTTATCAGGATATTTTATTTTTCTACCACAGGAACATGTTCTTCTCATCACCCAAGGGTGGATGTTATATCCACTTTGGTGAATGGTATATCCAAGAAGGTCGGGCAGGACCATCATAGCTTATACTGGAGGGTCTTATAGCTCAGGTATCTTGCCTTGTGCAAGACGATGGAGAACTGTAGTAGGGATTTCTTCCTCTATTAGTTGACCAGTATCAATATGTAATTTATAAGGAATTATTTGGCTTTCCTCAAGATTAGGAGATTGAATTTACTATTTATTTGGTGCTAAGAGAAAATCTTGTTTTGATATCACCCTACAGGATGGAACAATCAAAGCTTCGAGAGTTGAAAGATATATTGGAGTTTCTAGAGATAATAGGTTTAATCCATTTGAGTACAACAACTTGGGGATCTCTAGTTATTTTTAAAGATAAGGAAAAAAAGACATTGCGACTATGTGTTGTTTATCGGAAGCTGAACCAGATAATATTCAAGAACAGATATCATCTTCTAGGAATTAATTATCTCTTAGAACAACTAAGGGGTGATCTTATATTCTCTAATATTGAATTAAGATCATTATACCATTAGCTGAGAGTGATTTTATTTAGTATACCTCATATAGCCTTCTAGAGAATGTATGGTTTGTATGAATTTTTTGTGATATTGTGTGGATTGATGAATCTGTCAATGGTGTTCATGGATTTGATGAAATTAATCTTCCATCATATTTATACCAATTCATGGTTGTATTTGTTAATGACATCTTGATATAATATAAATCTATGGAAGATCATACATTAAATATGGATATTGTACAAAGTACATTGAGAGAGCACCGTCTTTATACCAAACTCTCTAAGTGTTCCTTCCGGATTAATCAGGTCCACTTTCTGGGTCATAATATATTAGAGGTAGGAATATCCATGGATCTAGAAAAGTTAGAGGCATTTTTTTCTTGGGAGAAAAAAAAGAATGTTTTCAAATTTCAGAGCTTCCTCAGTCTATATGGATATTATCATAGGTTTATTTATAATTTCTCTCAGATATTAGTACTAATGAATAATTTACCCAAGAATGGATTACGGTTTGAATGGACCGATGGTTTTGAGGAATATTTCCAAGATTGGAAGAGTATGTTGATGTCAGTGCTGATCTTAACCTTAATAGAACCGAGTAAGAAGTATATGATGTACTGTAGTGCCTCTGAGATTGGGATGGTAGTAGTTCTTATGTTGGATAGATGTGTGATCACCTAGGGATCCAAAAATTTTAGAACGCACAAATAGAATTATCGCACCCATGATCTAGGGTTGGCCATGATGGTTCAACCTCTGAGATGCTAGTGGCATTACCTAATGGGATAAAGGTTTATGGTGTATATATAACATAGGATCATGAATTATATCTTTTCAAAAAGAGATATAAACCTTTGTTAGAGGAGGTGGATGGAGTAATTGTACACTAAAAAAACCAACAGATTATCGGTGGTTTTTTCGAAGGGGTTCTGTAAAACCCCCTCTAAATTCATTTTATAGGGGGTTATACATAACCACTTCTAATCTTCAAATTTAGAGAGGGTTCATAACCCCCTCTAATTTTTTTAGCATTATTTTTTTAATATTTTGTTTAATTTTAGAGGTCTTTATGTCAAAACCACTGCTAATTTAATTATTAGTGATGAAATATATTATATTGTATTTAATAGAATATATATATATATCATTTTTATATATATATAACTGGGTTTTTTAAGGAAATAGTGGGGGTCCACAACCCCCTCTAATTTAAGATATTACAGGGGGTTCATGAACCACTGTTAATCTGTTAGATTAGAGGGGGTGTTTAACCCCTTCTAATTTATGAAATTAGGGGGGTTTTGAACCCCTTATAATTTATGAAATTATAGGGGGGTTTAAACCCCCTTCTAATTTATGATATTAGAGGCGGTTTTGAACCCCCTCTAATTGATGGAATTATAGGGGGTTTTGAACCTCCTCTAATTGATTACATTAGAGGGGGCTTGGACCCATTCTAATTGATGACATTATAGGGGATTTTGAACCCCATCTAATTTAAGAAATTAGAGGGGGTGTTTGAACCAACTATAGTTGATGAAATTAGAGGGGGTTTTGAACCCCCTCCAATTGATGACATTAGAGGGGTTTTCAACCCCATCTAATTCATTACATTAGAGGGGGTTCTAAACCCCCTCTAATTTATGACATTATTGGGGGTTGTTAATTGCTTCTAATTAAATAAATTTTATGGGGGTCATGAACCACTGTTAATCCCTCTGATTAGAGGGGGGTTTTAAACCCACTCTAAATTTTTATTTATTTTTTCAAATAAATCTCATAAAAATTCAAATTTTATAATATATAAGTTTGTGTGTATGCATGTGTGTATATATATATATTAAAAAAAACTATATAAATGTATTTAAATACATTATAAACTTATATATATATAAGTACATTATATAAATACTTTAAATAAATAATTATACATATAAAAAATGTTAACATATATAAATATTGGTATACATAATATAAATTTAATTATAAATATATTTATTCAAATTTAAAAAAATTATATATGGTTTTATAAATATTACACATTTATATTATGATTTATATTATATATATTATATTAAATACATTTTTATTGTATATTTTTGTATAAATACATTTATATTATATTATGTATACAAATATATATATATATAATACAGAAAAAAATTAAATATAAGTATATATATATATATATTAGATAATTGTATTATAAGTATAATATTATAAATATTTAATTATATATAAATTTATATATATTATATAATTATTTTATATATTTTAAAGTATACCATATTAATTATAAATTAATTTAATATATATATATATATATATATTTCATTTAATTATATTATATATTTCTAATTATATGAATATATTTAGTTTTCTATGTATATATATATTATATAATATAAAAATATATAATCACATACATAAATATATAATATAAATTTATTTCATATAATATATGTTTAATATAAATCATAAAATGTATAAATGTATAGTATTTATAAAACCAACATTTAATTTTTATAGTTTAAAAAATAGTTGTAAAAATAATAATAATTAATAATATTATTGTTACACACACATGTACATATATACAAATATATAAAAATGATTATATATATTATAATTATATCATATCTATAAATATCATATAAATATATAAATACACACATACACAAATATAAATGTATTTGCAAATATAGGCATAAATATATATTTATATATTAAAATATAATTATTTATGCATATATGTTATACACAAATATATATATATTATACATATATTATAATATACACAAATATATATATTATATAATATAAAAAATATAATAAAATATATCATATTATTTATATTTCCATAACAATATATATATATATATATATATACATATATAATCTAATATTTCGGTATGTGAATAAATATAAATAATTTTATACTTTATATTAAAATTATTACAACCTAGTGGAAAATGCGATGAGGCTTTCTTCATCAGGTTGCAGGTTCGACTCCCAACACTAGTACTTTTACCGCCCTCACACAAGATGGGCTTTCCTTTTGTGTTTATGTCCCCATAGATCCTCAAGCCAGCCGGGGTGGTCCATGCATTGTTGTACGGGGTCTGTGGGGTGTGTCTTGTAGGGTGTGTGGGTGTTGGTGGGTTTGTCATGGGACTTAGTGGGATGTCTGGGTGGGTGTCTGGGGGGTCCTGGGGGTTGTCAATGGTGTGTATGGGTGGGTGTCAAGGGGGTTTGGGTGGGTGTTTGTTGGGTTGTTAGGGGGTCTTGGTGGGGTGTCTGGGTTGTTGTCCTAGGGTGTCAAGGGGGGTCTTAGTGGGGGTGTCTGGGTTATTGTCCTTGTGTGTCAATGGGGGACTCATTAGGGTATCAGGGGTGTCAGGGGTCTCTCATTGGGGTGTTAGGGGTGTCCGAGTGTGGTGTCTAGGGGCATTGGGTGTTCAAAATATATATATAAAAAGTACAGTTTAGGGGAATTTCTAGAATAATCACCCTTAAACTTGGTCCTGATACACTCAATTAAGGGAAGTTTTAACCACATCTATTGTGATGTTTGAGTTAGAGTAAGATAAAATCACCTCTAATCTAATAGTTTACAATGAATTTGGGGTGAAATTAGATGGGGTTAAAACCCCCTCTAATCTAACGTCCTCTAAACACAGGCATAGTTTTTCAGCACTTACCCATTACCACCCCTAATTAATGTAGGTAGCCACTTTAACGATGGTTATGGTTAATTTCCACTAAAATATTTAGAAGGGGTTAAAACCCCTTCTAATCACCCTTTTTTTTATAGTTGTAGTACTTTGACTTCAAGTTGGCATATGCACTCAGGAAGGGAAACATCATTATCAATGACTTGATAAGTAATTCATGGACTCAGGTGGTGTGGGAGTCTAGTGATGAATGGAGGTTGATTTAAATCTATTATAATAATCATTTGGATGTGAAAGAGTACCAGGGTTGAGTGAATATGAGATCCAAATCTATTTTCCCCACTCTTTTCGATTGGATCAAGAGGATTTGGCTGGTGGATCCAGAATGTTTTCCTCTTAGGGAGAAAGTAAATGGTGGGGAGACACCATCTGGTTGGAATGTCATGAGGATTGAGTTATTCATATTCATGGTCATATCTTGGTTTCTACTGATGTGTGTGAAGAGATGATGATAGATTTCCATGCCTCCAGGGGGTGTTATATCTTAGTTTGAAAAATATGTATTGAGATATCCATAAGAAGTATTGATGGATAAGAGTGAAAAGGAAGATAGTTATCTTTCTGAAATGATGCCTCACCTATTAGTAGGTGGAGGCCAATAATTAATGGCTAGCAGATCTATTGTAGCTTTTACCCATTCCTAATGGAAATGGGATGATGTTACTATGTACTTTGTAACAATTTTAACTAGGATGTCCTGGAATAATGATACAATGAGGGTGATTGAGGACCAACTGATTAATGAATCTCATTCCCTACCTATCCAAGAGACTTTATTTATCAAACTCTTGGGTATCCTATATGTTTGGGAAATAGTGTGGTTGTTTGGAGTTCCATATAGTATGGTCCCAAATCATAATATCCTTTTTTTCTTTTCACTTTTTGAATGTCTTCATAAGGAACTAGGTTTGCATTTGTTTCTGAGTACAGACTACCACCCTCAAAATAATGGGAAATATGAGTGGATCATTAAGATACTTGGTACATGTTGAGTGCTTGTGGCCTATATTTTGGATATTCTTAGGAGAAACACCAAGATATTATGGAGTTATCCTACAATAATATTTACCCAGAATTAGTCTAGATGGCTAATTTTGAGTCATTATATGGTAGGTCATGTTTTCCACCCTTATGTTGGTTGGAGGTGGGTGAAGCAGCACTCATTGGGTTGAGTCTTTTATAGGAGATTTCTGAACAAGTTCAATTGATTCAGAAGCAGTTTTCAACCATGAAAAGTAGGTATAAATACTATACTAACCATTGGATATGACCTCTATAGTTTGATTTTGGTCATTAGGTTTTTCTTTAGGTGTCACTAAGACTAGGTCACTGTTGTATTCATATGTATGGATATTTAGCACCCAGTTTTGTCAATTCATTTGAGATAGTGGAGAGCATAAGACCTATAGCTTACCATTTGGTTCTTCCACATTGTTATGGTTCCATGAATAATGTGTTTCATGAATTTCAGTTTTGGAGATAACACCCTAATCCTTATCATGTTTTGTATATTGATGATGTTGATATTGGTGTTGATGTATCCTTTGAGAAGCATCTTATATGTATCATATACCATAGTGATAAGACTATTTGTGGAAATACTATGCTATTTGTGCATGTATAGTAGAAAATAGGAATGTTTAGGAAAATACATGGGAGAGATACTCTGATATGCAGATGTAGTGTCGTGAGTTTTTCATTGATACATCTTAGTGATAATTGGGATCACATGTCAAGGATGAGCTATTATATAGTGGAGAGGTTTTAAGACCCCACCTTTTACCAAGGTATATTAACTCTTTAATTTTTTTCAAATGGTTTTGAATATAGTAAATTGTCCTTATTCTAGATTTAAAATGAGGTTTCAAATCTTTTTTAGGGCTCAAAGAATCCGAATTAGAAAAGGGTGGTAGTAGTATTCCATCTGAGAGAATCTGAAATGCCACAAATAAGCCAATGTAGTACACTGGATAGCTGGTGGGTGAGTTAGTCACTGAGTAAGCCAACAGAAATCTCACCGGATAGTTAGTGAGAGACATTGTCCAATCGGTGGCTTCTAAACAGAATGGGTCTCCTATAGAAGACCCATCATCCAAGTGGTGAGGTTTCTAGCTATATAGTTACACTGGTTGATACCATCGACTAGCCAGTGGCGTTGGGATGGGTTGGGTTAATGATGTATAGAATTTTAATTTCTACCCCTAAACCCCATGTTTAATCCTTGTAATCCCCCCTTTAAATCCTAATTTAGTATTTACATTTATGAATGGTTCTATAAAGATTATTTGGATTATACAACACTTTTCCTTGGTTCCCTGATTCATTCTTTCATCTGGGTGACTTGAATTAATTATTTTTTCTTAGTTCTGTAGTTTTCTTATTGTTCACTTCTTGGATATCCTTCTTCCTTCCATGATGGAATGTGTCAACTTATGTCCTTAGGGTATTTTTGTGTGATTCACTAATTTGGATGCTTGATCGTTGCAGTTATACTTCTTTTCTTTAGGTAGTTGGTATAATAAATCTCCCTAATGTCTATTGTGGTTTTTCTTATATGTGTAACATGTGTGATCATTCCAGAACACTATATGAATGACCCCTCTTAATGGGAATTATATAAATCATCATTCCTAGATCATCCACAGATCTCATTGGGTCTGATGGTAATGGATACCTAGACTTGTGGCTAACTGAGAGGTGTTACAACCCTTGAACATGGTTGGAACATGGGATTTTAGAACCTAGAACCTTATAATAGGATTGTATGAGTGATTATGGATATGAAACTACTCTTGGAATTGGTAATTGCACGGTCTTGGGATAATTTATATGTGAATTGAAAATTGACACAATTAAATGTGAATTGGAAACATGGTTTGTAACTAAATATTTTTAATTTGTTTGGAAGACTTTGAATAATGGAATAAATGGAATGATAATTAGTAATTATCATGAATTAACTAATTTGGATTATGTTACTATGTTTTTAATTTTTTATGAATGTGTATTCTTTGACTCATGATTGGTACCTAAGAGAGATGTGTGTTGTCTTATTTCTTGAGGGTAGTATGCTTGGTTTCATGGTGTATATATGAATGACACATGTTTTCTTGATACCTGAGGGTGAGATGCATAGAAATATGAGGCCTAAAGAAAATATTCATGGATGTTTGATGATAAAGGGTGGGATACTGGTAGTCATGATTACTAAGGGATAGGTTTATGATTACGTGGACTTTGAGGGAAATGTGAATGATTACTTGGTTCTTGTGTGTGAGATTCATAGTTCCTTGGTGCCTGAGGGTGTGATGCATAGATACATGTAAATAAATAGGGATAGAGTGGGAGGATGTAAATATTGATCCTTCTTGGTTATTTTCACAAGGTTGAAAGGATAGAGACATATGGAACTAGGGAGAAGTGGGTATGGTCGAGCATGGGTGTCAACTTAGAACTCGAGGGATAATTGTATTAATTTAGTGTTTCCAATTAATTTATATTATATTCCTTTATCATACTATTTCATGCACTATTACTTATATGGGATTTGTTTAGATACCATGGGTGTTTGCCTACTCAGTTTTACTCACACCCTGTACAAGTGCCATTTAGTACCCGAGAATACTTCATTGATGAAGGTATAGAAAAGGGAAAGAAGCCTTATGATTGATTGATTGATTTTTCTCTAGGGAAGGATCTTGGAGATGGGATAGAGAATGGGGTATGGGTCTAGTGTTAGGATTTATTACTTTGAGTATATCTTAGTTTTATTTTCTTATATTGATTTTATTATAATATTTATAATGAAATTTTACACTACATTCCATGGATTTATTTTATTAGATTTATTTGACATTTTTCGGTCTATCTACATTATTTTTATGGTTTAATTTGTTTACTTTTAATTCCAATATTATTTACACTCAATACCAGAGGGTATAGTCTCTCCACTATATCCATTAGACCCTCACTGCTAGTCAACAACCTTTGTCATATGGGGAGGCTCTCATGAGTTCATGTTGTGAACTATCTTGGTTATGAGAGAGAGAACCGAGCTGGTGACATTACATATGTTTTTCATAATATTAAAATTATAGACATCCATTTAAGTTAGTTGAAGTAATATTAGATTTTTTAGGGATTGGTATAAGAAATTCCTGGTGTAAACCCTACGGATATGTCTTAGTATAGGATTATATCTTGATGTTTTGGTAAATAAGAGATGGTGTGGTTCTCCTAGAAATTATATCCCTCTATGGATATAGTAAAATGGATACTTTTGTTTCATAGATACACCTAGGGGTAATCACCCCGAAAAGGATTCGTTGAGCATTGAAACAATATAAACTTTTGTGCAAGATGAGTGGGCCTAAGACTGAAAACCAAGATATACACTCCCTATAACCCCTTGTAACTTATAAAAAACAAAATTATATTATTTATAACAAGGGTTACAATTTCTTACATTTTTAAGAACTTTTTTGATTTAGATTTCTAGATAATTAATAAAAACACTTATATATCAAACCCTTACAAAAAAAAAGTGGATACTTCCACTCAAAGTCCATTTTTCATATAAAATAAGGTTCTTCTATTTAAAATCTTATTTCATTCATGAAATTTTTTTAACTAAATATTTTTCACAATTTACCTTTTTATAATCCATACACATCCTTATTCCCTATGAAGAACTTTTGAAAACATGGGGTGTACACAACAAGATTAGTAAGTGATATAAAAATAATGTAAACCCATTAATCCTTTTAAAATGCATGAAAACACATAAAGAAGTTTTCCTTAAGTAAAGAGTTCATTTTCATACCTCATGAAATCATAATTAGTATTTTAAACCACATATAAATCATTAAAAACCATGTAGGTAACTTGGGACATTATCCTTACAATCTCCCTTACAATGGTATCACCAAAATGGATAATTCCCAAATCTCTTAGAAGTAACCTACTCCATCACTTTACTCAATGCATTGGAGAAAAATATTTTATTTCAATATAAACATGGAAACTTATAAATAAATATTCAAATAAAATAACACTTATTATTATTGGAAAATATGTTCATTAAATGATTGTTAAAGCAAATATTTTTTTCACACTTTGCAAAATAAAAACAAAAAAGGCATATACAAAAAAAAATATTGAAAATATTAATTTTTAATAAATTGTAATGAAAAAGAAATAATCTAAAATGGACTTTATCAACCTTTTAATCATAAATAAAAACATTCTTTAAAATTTTTAAAATAACCTTAACACATAATAAAAATAGTAAGAAAAAAAATTTAAAACAATATTTTTTAATGAAACCCTCGTACCACTTTGGTATCTTTTGAATTAAATTATCATTGAAGGAAATAATTTGAAAATTCTTTATAACTAATTTAATTAAAATAAATGAAGTATAAAATACATTTATATGTCCCTATATACACCACATATTTAAAAACATGTGGTGAGCATGGAATGAGTCTCGATGAAAGGAAATTTAGATAAGAAATATCTTACCTTAAGTATCATCTTGCTTCATACATTATCTGACTCCTGAATAAAAAAATTATATCATGTTTCTAATTTATTAATAAAAAATTTCATTTTAATTTCATTACTATTATTACTTCTATTTAATTTATTACCATTACATATATAGTGATAATTAGTTCATGTTGGATATTTTAGTTTAGTTCAGTTTATAACCTCAAAACAGCATCGGTGCATTGACCATGGTCAAAGGGGTTATGGTTTAATTAAATAAAAAATGATAAAATATTATAATTATCATATTTATACCTTAAATAAACTTTTAAAATCAACAATTTAAGGTGGTCATGAAAAATGAACCACGTCGTTTTCTTGGAGACAGTAGTACGTACGTACACATAAACGACATTATCATTTTTATACTGAGTGGAAAATATATAAATTATATTATATTTTACTTTTTTATAATAATAAATATGTTATAAATTTCATATTTATCCATTATTTTTATCCCTATGTCCAATAATTTTATGTAGTAAGTAAAAATAAATCACAATGCTTCGTGAAGATGGTATTTTACACGTACACACAAGAAACGTTATCAATTTCCAAAGAACAACAACGGTAAGAATTTAAGAATTATATTATATTTAAAAAATCATAAAAAATTTAATAAAAATATTATATATTCAATAATTCATTATTTATAACCAATCATGTGAGGTTTTAAGGAAAAACAAAACACATCACTTCATGGAGGTGGTAGTACACATGTACGCACAGAAAATGTTTTCAACTCTCATAAGATGGAAAAGAGATATAAAAAAGAGTTATTAAATAAATATAATAACATTTAAGTATAAATATTACATTAATTTAATTATTTTATAGTAGTTATAATATATTTTATGGAGGTATAAGAAGAAACAAACTTGAAAATGGTTGGTTGGTACTTATATTATCCCCTTAGATAACTTCCACTGGATTACACCTTAATCATTCTAGGATTGGTATTTTGATAAGAACAAGACCTCTAGTACTAGGAAACAGATTTTGGGGTCATATTTGGCAAATTATTGTCTTAACTAGAGTGCTAAAAGGGTTTGATGAAGATAGGAGATGAGATTCCCTTTTCTAAGTGAGGGGAGTGCCACACATGTAATTTTTATAAACATTTAAATATTATAAAATCTTAATCATGGGAATGTGGATCCAAAAACACAAAAATATAGAATTTATGGTGATAAGGGTCTAAAATACAGAATAAAATGTTAATTAAAATAATATTTTGTGGCCTTGTCACTTATTTTTTACCATAATTAACTTGATTTACTCTTTATTATGGTGACACATATTTTACCATGCTTACTAATAATTATGACTAAAAATGAAATTTGACTCATTAATAAATTTTAATCGTGCGATCATAAATAAGGAATTCATTTTCTCATTTTAAATTTTTATACGTGGTAGAAATTTCATTCAATATAAGTATGCAAATCACAATAAAAAATAATTTTTAAAAATTTGTGTTTTTAACATAAAAATGAATTTACGCAAAAATAAAAAATAATTTTGATTCATATAGTATTATTTATATTATTTTTAATCAAATGGATCTTATTTTACTTTAAAAAAAAATTAAAAATAGAATAATTCTTTTAAATTATATGATTTAAATAAAAAACAAATATTTTTTATAAATCAGTATTTTTCATTATTCACTCAAAAATAAATATTTTAAGAAAAATACCAAAAAATAATCCATAAAGTATTATAAAATTATGACTTAAAAAATAATTTAATTTTTTTCAAATAAAATTTCTAAAATTTTACTAATTTAATTATATTATCCATGCACAAAATATAATAAATCCATTTTTGAGTAATATGTATTTTTGAAGCATAAAATGTTTTTATTCTCATTAATTTAATAATATCCATAATTAAATGAATTTAAATTAAACTGTTTAAGTATATAATATAATTATTTATAATAATTAATAATATAATCTATTAAGATAAAAATACATTGAGTACAAAAAATAGTTTTATGAAAAATATATCCTTTACCTTCAAAAGATTTTATATTCTCTTCAAACAAATTGATAGTCAATGTAATATTTATTATTCATTTTATTAAGAAAAAACAATTTACATATATTTCATTATATGGTTATTCCTATTCATACCTTTCAAACCAATATTTTTTTCACAACATTTGTAATTAAATAATAATATTTCTATAGTATATTGTTGTATATTTAAACTCAGTGTTGGGTATAACACATTCTACTGAATATATTATTTAAGTAAAATAAATTTTAAAATAATGTGGTATTATATTATATCCACCTTAAATAAATTTTATCCTTGTAAATTTATCTCATGTATCATAAAAAGTGTTTAAAATATTTTTTAACATAAATTCCAAGGAGTTGATGATAAAAAATACAATTATGGATGGAAATTATTTTTTAATGTTTTAAAAATAACTTCTTTGAGAACCCATATAATAAAAAAGGGATAACAAAACATCCTTTTGAAAATAGGAGAAGGTAAATATAAAGTCATCCGGGAATAACACGTAATTAGCTTCCCATATAAGGAGAACATTAGCAAGAAGTGAAAATATGGACATGGAAGAGAAATCACTACTAAAGTGGATAGAAATTATTCTCAAATCAATTATACTTTTAATTGTATAAATTCATCAAGTGAGAAGATTTGAATTAAAATTTATTTTCTACAAAGGTAGAAGAGACATTGATTCATTGGAAATGATTATAAAAGTAAAAAAAATCCATTTCAATATCATTTTTAAAGATTTTTATATATTATTATAATATCTATACAGAGAATATAAGAATATATACTTTCTTGGTTTCTTAAAATAAATAAATTAAATTTCATCCTTTGGTTTTTTTTCGATCATTTTTTCACATTTGCTTCATCCCATATTCTAAATGATAAAGGATTAATTTTTTATTCCTAATGCTCTAAAATTAACATTCAATGGATCAAAAGATATATAAAAGGATGACCAATTATTTCTCCAATTTCTATCCATTATTCAAAACAAAAAAATTATTATCATTAGTTAAGATAACATCTTATATAAATAAACATTCATATTAATAAATACTACATTAATCTACAAAGTTTAAACAATAACATGCATAGTTAAACTTAAATCATTCTATAAATAACTAACCATAAAAAACTTCAAAATATACCATACTAAAACTAAATCCCAAATATTAGGATGATTTGATAATATATTCTTCTAAAATGAACTTAAAATTTATCTCTAAATAACATCAATGACTCCTAAATTCACATACCACAAATTTATATTCCCTAATCATATAATCTATAAAATATTATAATCTTTTCCATGAATAAATTTAATTACCATAAATATATATTATAATCATATATATTTCCAAAAGATAATTCAAACATTAATTCTCAAGTAGGATAAAAATTAAATATTTTTATTTCAAGAAAGTCACTTTTGTAGGTTAAATGTAAACTTCAAAAAGTTACAAAATAGAAATAGAGGTATTGGCCTCATAATACTTGAAAAGGTTATTACAATAGAATTTTATAGTGTTATAGACATTAAACCTATATAAACTCTATTCCAAGTTCATTTACCTATTTTATAGGTTGTATTTTACTAGAGATTAAAATTATTCAATCATTTTTTCTCAGGTAAGGATTCACTCTTTCACACTAATATTTCTCATATAAAACTATGAGTAAAGTTTTGGTCTTGATAGGAGATCAATTTTTCTTGTTCCTTATTCAAATAGACTTGTATCTCTCTTTCATACATTCTCTTGGCCTCTTCCTTTGTACCTCATATTGTCAAAGACTCATCCTTCATCTCTACCATAGATTGAATCAAGAGTTCCAGTTTAGTTGATTGAATAAAACCCACATCCAATGTGAGATATTACTTGGTTGTGGCCATCTGAAAATCCATTGTTTCAGTCCCCTTCCTTCCAATATTAAGTTTTATAACATTTTTATTAGTTTATTCCAATTTTTATTATTTTGGGGATGTTGTTTTATTAATGGGAGTGTCCTCACTTTCAATTATACTATGTAGTTCTTTGGATTGATATTTTTATTCACTATGAGATTTTTCACCCACATGAGATCCATTAGACTTTACAACCACTAGTTTTTCTACTCCTATAATTTCCTCTCCTTATCCAGGTTTGTCAAAATTGTTATTATTTTCCTTGATATTGAATTCCATATTGATGCCTCCAATTTCTTCCAATGGCACCTCCTCTTGAAGGGGGTCTCAACCATATTTTTGTTTCTATAGGAATCCTCATGTGAGGTAAGATACTCTCGATTCTTGGTAACCTCACTAGTAAATATTCCCTTTTCAAGTCCTTTAGAGGAAAACTTGATAGGCTTACGAACATTAATACCTTTTCCTAATTATATTGTTTTCATAGGGTTTTAATGATAAGAAAAATCATTCATAGCCTTAGTCCTCCTCCCTACATTAACCAGATAACCACTAATGTCAATGGCCCTTTTCACCCCTTTCGTCAAACCATTTTGAAATAATTCTATAGGATTATCATCATCTCTATAATCTAATGATGGATGAGGAGGATCAACTATTGTTTACTTATTTTTTGATTTTTTCTCCACAAGTGAAGTACCCAAATTATTAGCCTTATTATGTCCAACCCTTTTCCATCCCCTTAGGTCCTATATATCAGATAATATATATAAGGTCCCGTCCATAAACATTAATTATTATTGAATTAAATGAATAATTCTCATTGAGGATATTTTCAGGTTTAGAGTTTTAGAGAATTAGGAAATAACTATTACATCTCAAAGATTACAAAGTAGACAAGTCTACTCAGCTTCCATTTTTTTCAAAAAATAAAAACTCTTGAACAAAAGAGTCATGTCTAGTTCCTTGTTTTAGACAGCCTCACATTTCCTTGATCTCATCCTTGACCCTATTCAACGTTATGTCCTGTGAAAAAAATTTCAAAAAAACTTGGGATGAGCATAAAAAGCGCAGTAAGGGTTATAACAATACGGAAATAAAACATTAGTCCATGTATACATAGTAATCAATGAAATCAATCATTACTCAAAAAACATAATCATTTTAACATACCTCATCAAATCATGAATAAATCATAGAAATCATAAGACATAAAGGTAACTTGAGGCATTCATAACATTCTTACGTAGGTTGTAACCCTCATGGTTATGTTTGGAATACCCATCATAGTATATTCCCTAAATCTCTTCGGAGAAACCTTAGCGTTTAACCCCTTCACGTTACCCAATGAATTGGAGAGCTATACTGAGCTCACCCACCCTTAGTTTATCACGGAACCACCCGTTTTCATAAACAATGCCCAAGAAACAAAACATAATCATATAACATAACTTAATAATAAATTAAATATAACATTCCCACATTTCAATAACAATATAACATTTTAAGATATTGAAATAATGAACCAATTCAAAAAAACCTTTTTCAAAACCATTTAAAACATTTAATAAAGAAATTTTTGAATCAAAGTGTCACATACCACCTTGAAGATTTTAACATTTTAAACCATTAATATCCGTATAAATAAATCCTTAAAACCATTTTGAAAACATGGATATTAATAAGAACAAATCATCAAAACATTTAAAGCGATATTTTAGTTAAAGGGTTTTTACCAAAATTAGAGACACTTGAATACAATAATTGAGGAATAACATTTAATCATAACTTTATAATATCATTATAATAAATGGATTAATGATATAATATTCCAAAGGACAGTATATACACCATATAAGAGTGAATTGGTGCATAACAACAATGAAGTCGCATGAGAAATGTAAAATGAGATGAAATCCCTTATAAAGAAATTAAGGATAAATAAATATCAAAATTATGTGTGAAAAATATAAATACACCCAATATAAGTTGATATTAAGTTTAAAACAATAAAAGGTCATTCACACATATTCAAAGGATTACATATTCAATAACTACATGTTGAACCCAAAGAAATCGAAATTGGGTTAAAAAGTTCCCTTGGTAAAATTCGATAGCCTAATGGTGTCACTTTAAAATTCATAAAATTAGTTGATGAGAGATAAAATGGTATCTCATCACTTGGACATAAAATTTACATTAATAAATATATAGAATAACATATCCCAACATAAAAAGATATAAATTAAAATACATAACAAAATAAGTCTTTTTAAAAGAGGAGTGTGAAAGGTTCCCTTACCGATTTGGGCAACTTTCAAAACGTACACCCCATGAAAGAATGGTCATAAAATGAAGATGTAACTACCCATAAATTAGATTATATTATACAAATAGTAAAATAATGGGCAGTACATACACCACACAAAAGTAAATAGTGGCCAATGTAGCATGAATCTCACGGGAATAAAAAGTGAGATGAAAATCCCCTTATGAAAATTCGGCAGCCTAACGGCGCCACATAAAACTTCCAAAAATGGATTGATGAGATAAAATAGGGTTTATCATAATATTAACATAAAATTTAAAGCAAGAGGAATATAAAATAACATCCCCCAACATAAAAAATAGGAGCTTAAAGTAAGTTACATAAAAAGAGTACTTAAAAATAAAGAGAGAGGTAGGATCCCTTACCTCAAGTCCGACTTGTATTGTTTGTTTCTTTATATTCCTGAATAATAAACTTTAGTCAATTTATAATTTCTTAAGTTCATCCTTTAAATATTATTATTCATTTCATATCACATATTATAATGTTATAATAATTTGTTAATAATGTTAGTTCATATCAGACGTTTTTGTCGATGTTTCGTACATGATTCAAAAATGAACTTGTTTGAAAATGATTGTCCATGTAGTTATAAGTAAATCATCTCCAGAATAGTATTAATGATTTAAATATAATATATATCCAGTAAATATTCATTTTATACTATTCCATAACATTTGGAGATAAAAAGAAATGAAATGCACCGTTCATGGAGACGGTAGGCCGTATGTACGCATGAACGCTACTTTCATTTCTTTGTCATATTAATGGAATTAAAAATAATTGAGAGAGATATATATTATAATTACAGTATAATATATATGTTTTATATGTCACATAAGTTCATTAATTTCATTCTTTATACATTCCATGTATTTCATGAACGAGTCACATCACTTGAGGGGGCGGTAGTCCACACTTCCTCGTATGAAATTCTCGCAATTGCACAACATGCAAAGCATAAAGGTATGTTTTAAATATAAAATACATAAGCATATGGGAAACATAAATACCATATATATCATATATAAAATACAGTGACATCATAATGGCCACCATGAAAGGTGTTAAGAGAAGATTGAACAATCATCGTTTCGTGAGGCAGTAATTCACCATCCACAGAAACAGTACGTTCTTTAACCATTAGATGGAGGTGTGTGTAATTGTAGCTAAAATCCTTCACATAACAACATTCAAGTACATTTAAGATACTTTTTTTTTACAAAATAAAGGAATAAAAATATTTTAGGGGTTTGGAGAAGAAAAATAAAACAAAAGAACACAAGTGAAGACATTACCTTTAAATCGGGTAACTCCTCTTGGTCTGAACCAAAAGGGTTTCTTGAAGACCATTATGCCAAAGTTGAGGATTCAATGATGAATATAGGGATGTTTAGAGATGAAATGGGCAAGGTTTGTCCGATCCAAAGGCTTGAGAGGTGTGGGTAAGGTGGTAGAGGTGGGGGCCTTTTATAAGAGAAGAGGAGGGGCACTCTTGGAAAGTTATAAACTATTACTTTATTATAAAATGATTTTCGGATTTTAAATATCCCAAAATTATATATTTATAGGATAAGGTGATAAGGTTTCTAAATCCACCCATTAAATAGGTTTTTGACAAGTTTAAGACTTATATTTTACCCTATCTTCTCATTTTATTTAAATCGTTCATTTATGAGATAATCACTGCATCATCACGATGTCATAAATAAAATAATTTATTTAATGTCTAAAAATTATAAAAAAAATATCCTGATTTATGAAATATTTTTATATTTCTAATGAATATTTATAGTAAAAAATATGACTTGTATAACCCCATGTAAAAATTGTTTTAGTAAAACAATACATGTTTGTGACATTTTAATTTTAACTTTAAATAAAAAGTTATTAATGTCATTTTCCAACCAAAGTGGCTCCATGGGGTCCCAAAGTTGACCCATGGATTTTCTTGGTCGTCCATGACTCATCCAATAAGGGTAGGATATGTTTCAAGGTCATTTCATATTATTATAAAATTATCTTTACCTTAAATTACACTAATTACCTCTAATCGCGATTAATAAAACTTAAAAGTTACTACTCACCAAAAAATTATTTTAATCTCATTGAACCACATTTTACCTCATAATAAAAACCATGTATGTCGGATTTTTGAAAATCAAATCACAGAAGTGATAAAGTTTCATTTAAACGAAAAATCAGTTTCTTTAACTACCACTTAGTGGTTTCACTATTCATCAAAAATTGAAGTTTTTCAGAAAAATACCAAAAATTCACCCTAAGATATATTTGATATTCCGAATTCAAAAATGATGTCTATTTTACAAAATTAAAAATATATAAGTTGCATTAATTAATTTAATAATTGATTCCCGCTGTCAAAATAAATAGCGTGTTTTTAAGAAACAATATCTATTAAAAGATTGACACTAGTTTAAGTCCGATTTCAAAGTGAAATTAATTCCAATGACCACCATTGGATTAAATGGTAAAAATATATTCTAAATACACTTTAATCTCAATTAAAAAGATAATATATCAATATAAATAAATCATATTAAAAGGAGTTTTTGAATTAAAATGCAACATTTTCACTAAAAATGATCTTTATCGTAAAAATAACAAGAATTCACACAAAGTAAATTTTGATATCCAGATTATAAAGAAGGATTTTATTTTGTCAAATACAAAATATAAAATTGTTAAAAGTATATTTAAAAAGGGTTCTCCATCAAAAGTCAGTTAATCGACCTTTTAAAGAATATTAGAAGATTTATGCTTAAAATTGGATTCATTTTCATTTTAAGCCTCTAACATTTATTGGATAAATGTAAAAATATTTAACAAACATATGTAATCATTTTGTAGTTATTTCTGTTCATTCCCACCATTACAACGGCTAGGCGTTAATTATTATAATATTATTATATTATTAGAGTGCAACGTAAGATTTCCAAGAAACTCATTGTTGCGTATTGGGTATGTCATCGAGCATAGCGTTCCCTTTAAATTAATATTATCATTTTATTCACAAATATGGATAAATATGAAAATTTCATATTCTTTATTTACCTGGGGTGTCACAATATATTTCCTAAATTTGAACATCTATTCTATATGAGGATGGGGGGGAGTGTCTGTTTGTATTGGGAATTTGTTCTATTACTTAGACCTCGAACTATGAACCTATGTGGATTACTTCACTTGAATGGATGAGCTAAGTAGATGTCCTCCTTGAACTGAAGTAACCCCAAGTGGAACCCACATCCCACCTTTTGAACACAAAATTTGATCCTTTATATAGCCACATTAATTTTCCTTAGATTAAATATTCTTATCTCCCATGGGGGTATAAACCATAGTAACATAGGTAATTTTATCATGTTAATAAGGTCTTATAAATTAAACATTAGGATAGGTGGAGGTCCTTACTAGGGACCATTCCATGAGGGCTCTATCAACATCACCCTCCTTATTGGACACTACTTCTTCAATACTCTAAAAATCTGCATGGGAAGAATACTTTTCAATAGGTTCAAGAACAATGAAATCAATTTTATGAAGTATGGATAAAGTATCATACCCTTTACCTGCTAAAACACACCTATAGACCTATTGTAGGTAACCCAAATGATGAAAAGTGGAGCAGAAATCTACCCAATATTCAAAAAGCACCATCTATTTGATCAAGAATTTCCTTTTAATATAAATTCACAAAAAATATAAAAAAGTTTTCCACACATATAGTTCAATATAAATTCTTGGATAAATTGGGTGGAAATGGTTGTGGGTTCTACTATCAAAGAATATAAATCTACCAACTAGATTTCATACCATCGAGAGGATGGAAGGATTTAGAAATGGTAGCGGAACATAATTAAATATTACCTAGATCGTAGATGTTTGGGGATCTCATTTAAAATATAATTTTAAAGAACATTTGAAGAGGGTAAAATGAAAACTATTGAAGGATCAGGGGATTCCATTCTATGAAAAGGTCAGATCATACTCTACCTCAAAATGGATGAGAATACGTCAAGGTCAAGGAGCCCTATGATAGCATGATGTTATGGATCCCATGAATTAGAGACAAAATGGTATAAGGCATCAATCGATAGTTAATTTCATCCAAAAAAACCCAAGGAGAGAATGTTTAATCTCAAATCCCTTATGAAATCTTACAAAAAAATTGGGATTTTTGAAAGATCCTAATAAAAATCAGAGACCTTCATATCAATCTTGATGCTTGGAAAGGGAATGAGATCTTATGGATTTGTAAGGGGTGAAAGGATGAGGTAAAGTGGATCCTAAGACACCCCTACCACTTTTTAATCCCATGGTTATCTATATGATTATCTATACGATAAAACAAATTTTGCCAAAATTTAATAACCATTTTATCATAATTAACCATAATAACCTCAACATAAAATATCAAATTAACTGTATTGCTTATCAATACATTTAAAATTATTTCCACAAAATATAAAGTCATTATTCCTCAAATAAACTTTTACTATAATACAAGCCAAACTTAAGGGATACAGTACCATGGTTATCTATATAATAAAATTATATGTTCTAAAAATATAATATCCTTTTATATAAATTAACAAAAATTACCTCAAAATCAAAGATCATATTAACCATAATGGTTATCAATATATTTCAGCTTATTTACAAAAAATATAAAATAATTATTCCTCAAATAACCTTTCCACTACAACAAAATTTAAAATTAAGGGTTACATATAACTCAAACATTTATTATAACTCAATAAATATATACCAAAGTAATCCTATCACATAAAACCTCAAAATTGTATTAATTAATTCAAAAATATGATCAATGTTGGACTTGTTAACCCATTATGGTACCTAAAAATGTTAAAATGTTTTTGTCTAACTCATCATATCTTCTAAAGTAATATAAACTTTTCCTTTAATACCAACTATAATGCCACATAACTTAAACAACCCATAATTACCTGATTATAACAAGGGTTACACTTTATTACATTTTGAGGATCATTTTGGCTTAGAGTTTTATATAAATAGAAAATTTCTTATATATAAAAACGTTAAAAAAAGTGTAAAATTTCAATCAAAGTACATTTTTCTTACAAAATCATATTATTATATTTTTACTCTTATTTCATCCATGAGACTTTTTCTTATTCAAGATGTGTCACCATTGAGATTGTCATAATCTCTACACATCCTTAAGCCATGTGAAAAACATTTTAAAATGTGGGATGAGCATAAAAATATTATTAAGGGATATAAAAATAATTTAAATACATTTATCCATTTTAAATTTATAAAAACCCATAAGGAATTTTTCATTTTTCATAATAAATGTTTGAACGCAAAATAAGAATTTACATACTATTTATGATGAAAATAAATCATGCATATTCCAACAGTTGGTTGTGGGTTGAGTGGGGAACAATATTTAATGTCAGACTCACCATTTTTTGGTGGTTTCGAATAAGTTTTGTTCATGGAACCGTAAACACTCAATGGTCACCTTATTCGAGATGTTTCACAGACCTAATTTCTAAAGGAAGGCGATTATTGTGAAATGGTCCAAAAACACTTGGGTACTCACACTGGTCAAAAGGATAGGATTTTTGGATCATCACGCCATTTTAGGGGGAATTGTTTACTATTATGGGACTCTCTTATAGATTTAAGATATGTTAATGAATATTTTATTATAAAATCCCAAATATTACATTGGTTGAACTTAAGTTAACAATAAATTATTATAATGGATTGGATTTAGAATCATCTTTATGTATCTAATGTTATTCATCGACATATTGATCTATATGTATCTAAGGTTATCTATCAATGGTACCCTTTTTTGAATGGATTATAGATTCTTATGTCATTTATTATTATGATTCTAGTTTTAATCCACACAATAGGTAGCTCTAGAATTTATCATCATCTAGAAAGATGGGAGTTTTTTTGACGTTGGGATCGGTCCCATGTGATGGCATTCCTATATATCCTTATTAAAGGAATAAAAACCCACATATTTTAGTGCCACTTAATGAGAAACATCATACATTTTAAGTTCATTTGATAAGGACCAAATCATATATTTTAATGTCATGTGGTAAGGATTTTTAGGCGAATGGTACCTAGTCAAAGCTGAAGTGGGAATTACACTAAAGAAACCCAGGGGAACTTTGAAGGGATGTGGCCTCCCAATTTGGATATGAACATACTAGGAATATTTCGAATATAAGATTGCAGTGAGTTTAGGGTACTGGTTTTGAACCTCATGGTGGATTCCTACATATCCCATTTGGATGGGAATCAAAGACCACATAGTTCATATGGGATGGGGATTACACCAATGAAGGATTCCCTATAAAGGTTTTCCTCACAGGGGATATGGACCTTTGAGATGGATATATGACTTTAAGGACATGTGCCTATGGAGTCCCTCTTATGGTTTTTCTCATAGGGGATGTGGAACTTTGAGAAGGATACATGGATTTGAGGGACCATTCCTATGGAGACCCTTTGAATATTTTTCTCATAGGGTATATAGCCCTTTGATATGGATACATGGATTTGTGGACCCACACCCTTGGAGGATCTCCAAAAGAAGGTGAGAGGAAGATCTAAAAAGGATTCTCTACTGAGCCATTTATTTAATCATTTATATCCAATGATCATCACTATCCTCTAAGCCTGCATGATTCATGCTCGGTGTGAGAAAAAAGTGGAAGTGGAATATCAAACAAACCATGATCTCCTTCATCCATTGGTGGATGAGGTCAAAGATGCGGGAGAGATAAAGGTTATTGATGTGCCTATATCCTATATTATTTTTTATAAATATAGGTCAAGAATTTTACACCAATATATATGTATTCCTTTGAATTTCTAGGGGCTTACTCAAGGAGAGACTCCCTTAACTTAATTTCAGAGAAGATGAGAGAAGGACCCAGTATTATCCCTCATTAAAGGGAAAGTCAAGTGGTTCCCCTCACTCTTTAAAATGGGGAGGTCCCTAGAATTACCACCAACATTGGGGTCCTCATTACCATGGGAATTTATAATTTGAAACACTCTAAAGATACCACCTACTAGGTAGGATAAATTTAGGGAATATATTACCATGGGAATTTATAATTGGGAGGACACACTGGTGTTCCCTATGCTCTGATCACACATATTCATAGGCTTCAGGAGGTGTCTTGGTTTGGTTCCCCTAATATGATGGATCCAAGGGAAGAGGAGCCTTACCATTGGTAGAATAATAAAGGGATAAATGGAGGCTCCCACATGTGAAGTCTGCGAAAGTTGAAGGAGGATCGTGCAGGTCGAGGTTGGGTGGTTTAAAGGTGGCTTGTGCAGGTAAGGCATGGGAGAGATGAAGGTGGATTGCATTGGTAATTCAAGGGTTAGATGAAGAGGTCTCTCAAAGGGGAGACCTAGGTGGATAGGAATTGATTCACTCAGGGTGGACCAACATGATCTAGAGTTGATTTCTTGACGATGGACAACCTAGGAAACAACACTTGGGTGAGGCCTTTCTCTAGACCCCAATAGATTCATTAGGTGTCCCTATAAGGGTCTCACATAGGTCCTAAGTATATCAACCTAGGATTAACATTCATGGATATAACATCTATTTAGATTAATATTCATTAAATTACCAAAACATATGCTTGAAGTTTGTAATATTATAGTGCCATTGGAAAATTAGAACAAAATATTCAAGTCTACTGAAAAATATTCATTGTTTCCCACAAAAATATTCCACTTTAATATTCCTACTTAAAACCATTCTTCATAACCTAGGGAAAGGAAACATAAGAAAGGGGTGATCTCAAATCCTTATTAAGGGTAAACAAGGGAGATGCATAATCATAACAAGAAAATAATGGTATGAGAACATAATCCTAACATTTGAAAACCATACCCTATATATCAGAGATCATAATCATGAGTCATTACATAGAGATTGGCAGTTAATAATACATGAATCATAAGGGAATCAAGAGAATTATCCATGAGATAATTTCATAGGAATAATACACATAATTTTTTCATACACTTAAGAGTAGACAATATTTTTTCACACCACCTACCAAGACCTTCATAACATGTTAGGCTTGGGCCAATAACCGATATACCTACTTTGATCTTGGGCTATAACCTGTGTACCCTCTTTTTTTAAGCTTGGGATACAACCTATTTACCCACTTGTTTTCGATATTGGGCTACAACCCCTGTACCCAATTATTTTCAGGCTTGGGCTACAACCCGTGTACCCTCTTATTTTTGGGATTAGTCTACAACCAATGTACCCTTTTGTTTTTGGTCTTGGGATACAACCCATGTACCCTCTTCTTTTAGGGACTAGTATTAACTCATATACCCTCTTTTTTTGTCTTGGGATACAACTCTTATACCCTCTTTTTTCAGGATTGGGCTACAACCTATGGACCATATTATTTTCAGTCTTGGGCTACAGACCATGTACCCTCTTTCTTTTGGGATTGGGATAAAACCCATGTACCCTTTGAGCTTGTGTACTATTTTTCATTACCTAATTTATTTTATGTATATATAGGTTCCACCCATCAAATAATTAAATCCAACATATGTGTGCAATAATATAATACAACATTCATCATATCACAACACATAAAAAGATGTGGGTTTCATAAACATCAAATCATAACCCATAAAATGAAATGGGTATCATAATAATTTCATCATATTATAACCCATGTAAAATAGATAGGTTTTATAATCATTTCATTATATAATAACCCATGAAAGGATGTGTGTTTCATAAGCATTCTATTATGGTATAACCCATGGAATAGAAATAGGTATCGTAAACAACTTTCCATATTAATAATAAAATATTCAAAGAAATAATAATATTAATGGTTTCCTTGGATCATATCCCTAGTAAATCATAAACTATATCAAAGGATATCATCTTATATGGAGAATTATTTTGAAATATCACTTGAATAATTTCTTAAAGAAAATAAATTTTCTTTAAAAATAATTTTTTTAATACATAAAACATTTTAAAAATAATTTTATTTGAAAACCACTTTGAAAAATTATTATGTAACATTTTAAAATAATTTAAAATTATTGTTGATTTAAATATCCTTTCTGCTTTGAAAAACTATTTTTAAATTATAAAACATTTTAAAAACCTTTTTCTTAAAAAATAACTTTTAAAACTCATAAATGAATCTTTGAAAACCATTTTAAATACTTTTTAAAAAATAATTAATTTTTAAAATCCTTTTACTTGAAAATTATTATAAAATATAAACATTTTTGAAATCATTTCTAGAAAACATGGTTTTTGAATAAAACATATTTCCGAACAAAAAGAGAAAAAAATTGAATTTTACTATAAACATTTTCTTAATAATATTAAGTACCAAAGAGTGGAAAAATGGTAACACGAATTTAATATATCATCAATAACCAGAGAATAATAAAATTCACGATAATTATTGATATTTGGATCATAATATTTCATTAATGGTATCATAATCATAAACAATCCCAATAATAATGAGATTGTAGCAATAAACTCTTGCCACTTTGGTAAATTTGAAAAATAGTATCCTTGAAATAATAACATTGAATGAAGCTTAAAATATCATTAAAATAATTATATTCATTAAATAACTTGTCAAAGGGTCATTATATACACCGTGTAAAATAATGTTGGTGTATAACATAACATGGGTCTCAAAGAAGACAAAATGATACAAAAATACTTTACCAAATCGATGACCTTGAAACTATAACCCCATAAAATAGTGTCACTAAAATGGATGTATAAATACAAAAAACAATCAATATATTAATCATAAATTACTTTCATGGTTATTATATATACCACATCGAAGAATGAGCTAGTGAATATATCATGCTACTCACAAAAGTAAAAAGTGAGACGTAAATCCATTACTACTTGAGTAACTTTTGAATTATGAGATCCATGAAAGAATAAAATAAACTTAAAATTTTACTATAATGAAATAAATTAAATTCATGATATAACATTTCATAGGTCGGTATATATATCACACTAAATAACTGATTGGTGGATATGGCATAAGCCTCACAGAAATAAAAGTGTGACTAAAGATCCTCTTACATTAAGTCGTGACTTTATTTGTACATGTTAAAACCTCAATAATAATAAATATAGTTTTATTATACAAGTACCAAAGAAATATATTTTTATATATCATACCATATTTTTTCATTATGACTTTATATTACCCATTTATTAACAATTCCTTGTTAAAGTTATGTTTTGGGTAATATCCGCTTTGTTTTTCGTATATGTTTTGACTTGTTATTTTTTATCCTCTTACTTTGATCATGATTTTCTTAGTTATAGAATTTAAACCATGATATAAATATTATATATATTTAGTATATATTTATTTATAATAATCTATAATATATATATAGGAAATGAAATACACCATTCATGGAGACGGTACGACGTACGTACGCATTAATGTTGTTTCCATTTTCTTATTGTATTGAAATAATGAAAAGTAAATGATATATATATATATATATATTATCATTAAATTATAATTATTATGTCATATATATCACATATTTCTATTAAACCCATCCTTAATACATTTTATGTAAATTGTGAATGAATCACATTACTTCGTGAGGCGGTAGTCGTCGTACACATGAATGACAATATCATATTCTCACAAAATGGAAAGAATGAAGGTGTGTGTTATATAATAATTATATAAGAATAAATAAATCATAAAAACAATATATATAATATATAAACTATAAATCCATAATTATTCCCAACCTTGAAAGGTGATAATGGAAGAACAAACAACATCGGTTTGTGAGGCGGTAATCTGTCGTACACACGAACGATGATTGTGTATCCCATTTCATGGAAGTGTTTGAAGTTTTAGGTCATAATATTAACATAAAAAAATATAATTATATTTATTATATTTTGGTTATAATATAGTATAATTATAATTTAATGGTATTTAAAATGAAATAAAAAAATGCATGTTGATGAATGTTACCTCTTTTACGGGTAACTCCTTTTAGTTTTCACCAAAGGACATACTTGGTTTGATTTATTTAAAAATTTAGGCTTATAAGTTTAGATTAAGAAAGTTGGGATCTTATTTGGGTAGTTTTTTTACAATAAAAAGGTCTTTAGAGGTTTGAATAAATGAGAGGGTGAGTTCCCTTTTATAGTGGAGGAGGAGAAGAATTATTGTAAATACCAAAAGGTAAAAACTATATGGAAGCATACCTTACATAATAAACCTCCAATAATTAATATTTTTCTATAAAATAGGGTATATGGTATAAATATAGACATAAAATTGGTGTTTTAAATCATTCTAAGTCTTTTTTTCATTAAGTTTAATGTTTACTCCCTTGGTAAATGTGTTTTTCTCTTAATCACCGTGATTTATTTTAAGCGTTTTCACTAATAGATTTAGTAAAAATTAATTTTTACTTAATATAAATTATAAATTATGATGATTAAAAATATTAAATCTATTTTGAAAAATTCAAATCATATAATTGGTAGAAATTAATTAAAAATTAATCACGTATATGGGACAAAACAACATGTTTTTAAAGTGAAAATGTCCAAATGTTTGAAATGTTTTTATATCCAATTTCAATGTTAAATTGATTAAAATTACCTAAATTGGATTAATATATGTATAATATAACTAAATATACTTTAAAACAAAATAAAAATATAATTTATCTATATATATAATTTAAGTGAAAAGGCATTTTTAAATTAAAATTCAGTATTTTTCATTTTTCATCCAAAAATGAAACTTCTTAGAAAAATACCAAAAAAACATCCTGAGATAATTTTAATGTTAATATTTAAAAAATAAATTTTATTTTGTCAAATTTAATTTATAAAAGTATCAAAATTTAGTTTTAAAATAAGTGCATCATTAAAAGGTGTTAAAACTGCCTTTTAGAAAAATACATCTTTTTATGCATAAAATTTGATTTATTCTTATCTCTAAACAAAAAAACACATAAGATGAATTTTAAATAGTTGATTGAAAATATTCCATAAAAATTATTCATAAAAATTTTTTATTTAATTTATTGATTTAAAACATGTTCATGCATAGAAAAAATATTTTTTTTAGAAACAGAATTTCTTTATTTACAAACAGTTATTATTCTTATTTATAATTAATTGGTAACAAAAGAATTAATTTTATATACATGTGTAAACAATATTTTTATATTTTAGTTAATATTATTCATAACTTCCATTATAATGGCTAAGTTATAACTATAATAATATCTTGACAATATTATTAGTAGTATATTATAGTTTGGTAAAACTCGGTCTTATGTGTCACATTGGCTATTGAAGGGACTCAGTATTACATTTAAAAAAGATAAACTTAGTGTTTTTTGTACCACATGATTAAATTTTTGTAGTGTGAAACATAATCCATCAAATAATATTAATTTATTTGAAAAATAATAATTCAGAAACACTCAGGCTCTTACATTCTACCCCCCTGAAAATGAATTTTCCCTCAAAATTCTTCTGGGTTATCAAAGGTTTAATACTTGAAAGTTCAATTCATATAAAACCATATTGTAAAAATTAATACTAAAACTTACTTTAAAAAGGTATGTTTATAAACATAATGATTACCCAAAGTAACTCATAACTAGGTTTACACATAGGAGAACATAGATAATAAGTGAGAACATGGACATAGAAGAGAGAAATAATACCCAAATACTGATAAAAAGTGATAGAGAACATTGATTAGTGGAATTAGGTGATTCAGATAAGGTTAGTGATCATAACACCATGGAACAAAGAGGTGTGAAAATATTCATTGATATCCTTAAAAATTATGATAATATGATAACATTTTATTTCAAAATCATTTTCCTAAAGTGGAATAATTTTCACAAGAAGATATAATTACTTGATTTAATTCCATTCCATATTCACAATATTACCCTTTTTTTACCTTAATCAAATTACACTTCATATCTTATCACAGGGAATGAAGGTGAATTTTTCAATCCTGAATCACTAACAAATCATGAGATCCATAAATAGAATGATAAATTATTCCATTTGTCTTTAGTTGACATCATAATAAAATATTTAGAATAGGTTATCCAATATGAATAGATCCTCATATGTAAAAATGATAATTTAATCTCTAAAACCTCATATAAATTTTAACTTAAACCATTCCATAAATGGTTATCCTTGTAACCCTTCAAAAAGATGAAAAATATAAAAAATTAGAAATAAGGTTAACAAATTTCTCAAAATCAACTTAACACTGATCCCCCATATATCATAAAGTATATCTTATTTTTCACATACCAAACATGTGAATACATTCATCATGTATTATCTTGAAACATTTTAATTACCTAAATTACCATAAATCGTAATTTAAAAAATTCATGTTTCCTTATTAATAAATATTATTAGATATATTCCCTAAATATAAAAATGTTTGAAACGTCATCAATGATAACATAAACCACTTTTTCAAAAAAATCTTTAATAGTTATAAGGTCATTAATACTATCCAATTAACTTTTTCCATGTCAATATTCTCTTTATCCAAGATAAACACAATTTTCTCCTCATTAAGAACAGATTAAGGGTTACCATCCCTTGATCAAAATGCCACCTTTCCATTAAATAACTTTTCTAGTTCATCAGCACCATTCAATATTTTTTTGAAAATACTTAATGAAAAACATTTATTTATGATTCATATAACATAATTCTTAAATTATAATACAAATACACTTGAGTCATCCTACTTATTTCTCAAACCATTAACTAGGATTTTTCATCTTATTCCTTAATACCCCTTTCCTAAAATATGAAATATTAATCATGTCTTATCATTCATCAAACTCAATTTAATAATTATTATAAAAATACTAATGAAATAGAACATACATTTTATATGTCACTCATATTCTCTTTATCATTAGAAGTAAGACCAATACAATTACAACCTTGCTGATTTCCTTCATTATATTTCCCCCTAAAACATTGATTTATATAATGCACATACTTCCACATTTATATCATTCAAAAATCGATGATACTTTAGGGATTCCATTATTCTTATCCATTGTTTTAATTGAACATTTAATTTACCCTTTTCATTTACTTGCTTTGTGTCCTTGTTTTCCACATTAAAACATCTTCTTCTTCCTCTAATACATCCTCTTGGGTGTTTCATCCCACATTCTTAACACAAATAAAACTGAACCTTCTTTCTGTTATAGTCTCCATTACCTGAATTCTCATTAAACTCTTTATTTATCTTTGTTGATGAGTTTGAGAGTTGATTAAGGTACACATTATCAATCATGTTCTATGAAAACTTTTTAGGAATGATCACAACATCCTTTAATACAGTGATCATCCTAATTGACTTCTCATCAAAAAATTGTCCATCACATTCAACTTTAACCCAGTTCCTTCTGGTTCCCACCATTGACTAAAACTATAAATCATAGTGTGAGCAACACTTATCATATAAAAAATCACTTGATCCTAAAAAATTACTTATAGGATATCCAAATAATGACTCATAATACTTTAATCTATGAAACCATAGGTTTATACTTGGTTATTCATAGTCATCTTCTATTTAATTACTTCATGATTTTTTATAAAAAGTTTCTGAATTTCCAAATCATATCACCTGGGAGTGTTAAACCAGGTGTTTTGTAAGGCCTATTTTCATGCACTAGTTCTCGATTGATTCTATCTCAATATAGTGTTTTCTATGTTTTTACCCCTATTTAAATCTATACCAAATCTAGATCCACTAATAGTATCTATACAGGGATTTATTTATAGGAAACCACTCTTTATATCATTTACCAAAATTTCAGGAAATTTTCATATACTTTAACTCATTCTTAGACTTATCTTTAGAGACATTACTAGACATATCCTAGGAAATATCCCTAGGGACCTCACTAAAATTTTCTTATCCTGGTTTTTAAAGGATGACTAAACCTTTACTTTGATTCCAACTATTGTAATCTAGTCTTAACATACATGTATATTACATCTTTTTAGATGAATATTCCTTACATTACACAAATATATGCCCGAGGATTATAATAGTTTAGTGACTTTGGAAACATGGAACACAATATTATATTCTATTGAAATATATTCAATGTTTCCCACAAAGATATTCCACTTTGGTAATCCTACTTAAAACCTTTATTCATAACTTGGGGAATGGAAATATAAGAATATGGTGATCTCATATGCTCAGTAAGTGTAAAAACGGGAGATACATAAGCATAACATGAACATAAGGGTATGAGAACATCAGTATAACATATGAAAACCATACCATGCATATCAGATATCATAATCATGAGTCTTGGAATAAATATTGGAATTTAATAAGACAAGAATCATAATGGAATAAAGATCATAATCCATGAGATGATAGCATAGGAATAAGATATAGAATTATGGAATACACATAATCATAGAAAAACTTACGTTAAAGATATCTACCAATACCTTCATAACATGTTAGGCTTGGAATAATCACTAATCTACCTACTTTAGGCTTGGGCTAAAACCTATGTACCTGCTTGTTTTTTTCTCTTGGGTTATAACCCGTGCACCCTCTTATTTTAAGGATTGGGATATAACTCGTGTACCCTCTTGTTTTTTGTCTTGGGCTACAACATATGTACCCTCTTGTTTTAAGGCTTGGGATAAAACCTATGTACCCTCTTGTTTTCAGGATTGATCTACAACCAATGTAACCTCTTGCTTTTAGGATTAGGCTAAAACCCATGTACCCACTTGTTTTCAAGCTTAGAAAACAACCTATGTACCCTCTTATTTTCAATCTTGGGCTACAACTTGTGTACGCTCCTATTTTTAAGCTTGGGATACAACCTCTGTACCCAATTTTTTTGGGATTGGGCTATAACCCTTGTAACCTCTAAGATCATAAACAATTTATCATTACCCAATTAATTATAGGGAGATATAGTTCCCACCCATCACATAATAAAATCATACATATGTTTTGCACAAGATTATACAACATTCATCATATCATGACCCATAAAAAGAGAAGGGTTTTACAAACATCAAATAATAATCCATTAAAAGAATTTTATATCATAAAAATTTCATCATATCATAAACTATGTAAAAGAGATAGGTTTCATGATCATTCCATCACAGAATAACTCATGAAAGGAACAGGGTTTCATTAGTTTTTTATCATGGTATAACCTATGGAAGAGAAATGGATTTTGTAAACAACATATCATATTAATCATAAACCATTAAAATAAATAATAATAATGGTTTCCTTGTATCATATCCCTAGAAACACATAAACTATATCAATGTATATCATCTTATTTGGAGAAGGATTTTGAAATATCACTTCGATAATTTATTAAGGAAAATAACTTTTCTTTAAAAATAATTATTTTAAGACATAAAACATTCTCAAAATAATTTTATTTTAAAAACATTTTGAAAACTTATAAAGTGGTATTTTAAAATAATTTAAAATTTTTATTGAGGAAAATATCATTTTCACTTTGAAAAATTATTTTTAAATTATAAAACATTTTGAAAACTTTTTTCATCAAAAATAAATTCAAAAACTCATAAAGGAATAATTGAAATCCATTTAAATCAATTTTTAAAATGTAGAACATTTTTAAAATTATTTTACTTAAAAATTATCTTAAATTTTCATTTAAAAAAAATTAAAACATTTTTAGAATATGTGGTTTTTGAATAATACAATTTTCTAACTGAAAAGTGAAATAAAGTTAGATTTTCTTAAAAACATTTTCTTAATTATATTAAGTAACAAATAATGCGAAAATTGTACCATTACTTGAAGATATCATGAATAACCATAGGATAGTAAAATTCATCATAATTATTGAGATATGGATAATAATATTTCATCAATGCTACTATAATCATAGACAATCCCAATAAACGATGAGATTGTAACAATAAACTCCTACTAATTGGGTAACTATGAATCATAATCTACATGGAATAATAAAATTTTATAAAGCATAAAATATTATTAAAATAATGATATTAATGAAATGACATGTCAAAGTGGAAGTATATATACCTCATAAAAAGAATGTTGGTGCATAACATAACATGTGTCTCAAAGAAGGAAAACTGAGATAAATATACTTTACTGATTTTGTAACCTTGAAACTATAACCCCATTAAAGAGTGATACTCAAATGTATGTTTAAATACCAAAAATATTAAGTAAAAGAATCATAAATTATGTTAATTAGTATTATATCCATCACATGGGAGAAATAGGTGATGAATATAGAATATGTCTCACAAAAGTTAAAAGGGAGACACAAATCCACTACTACTTGAGTAACTTTTGAATTGTAAGATCCATGAAAGAATCAAAAAAATTGAAACTTTTAATGTAATTTAATTTATTAATTTCATGATGTAAAATTTCATAGGTAATTATATACACCAGGCTAAATAAAAAAGTGTTCAATATAGCATAAGTCTCACAGAAATAAAAGTGATACTAGTAATCCCCTTACCATAAGTCTTGACTGTTTTCATATATGTTCAAACCTATAGTATAATATATATAATTTTATTATAAATATACCATAAAACTATATCCATATATACCATAACATATTTTATTTTCTTATTACATTATATTACCCATTTATTAATAATTCCTTGTTAAAGTTACGTTTTGGGTAATAACTACTTTGTTTTTCGTATATGTTTTGATTTGTAATTTTTGGTCCAATTAATTTGATTGTGATTTCCTTATTTATAAAATTTAAACCATGATATAAATATCATATATATTTTGTATATATTTATTTATAATATTCTATAAATTATAGAAATAAGAAATGAAATACACGGTTCATGGAGATGGTATGTTTTGTGTACGAATGAACGTTTTTTCCATTTTCTTTTCATATTAAAGGATAGAAAATTAAATGTTATATATGTATATATATATATATTATAATTATATTAGAATTATTATTTCATATATATAACATATTTCTATTAAGTATATCCTTAATGCATTCCATGTAAAGTGTGAATGAACGACATCGCTTCGTGTGGCAGTAGTCCACCATACATATGGATGACATTATCATATTCTCACAAAATAGAAAGCATAAGGGTATGTGTTATATAATAATTAAATAAGAAAAAATACATAATAAAAATAATATATATCATATATAAACTATAAATCCATCATTATTCACAAATTTTAAAAGTGTTAATGGAAGAACGAATGACATCAGTTTGTGCGGCAGTAGTCCTATGTACACACGAACGATGATTGTTTATCTCATTTGATGGAAGTGTGTAAATTTATAGGTAATTACCGTAAAATAAAAACATATAATAATATTTATAATACTTATATTATTATATAATCATGTTATAATTATAATTTAAGGTGTTTTATAAGGAACAAAAAATGCATGTTGATGAACGTTGCCTCTTCTTTGGGTAACTCCTTTTGGTTTGAAACAAAGGACATACTTGGTTGTATTTCTGCCCAAAGTGATGATTCTAGGTTTATAGGATGAAATTTAGGAGATTATTTTTTCATTTTTTTACAATACAAATGTATTTAGAGGTTTGAATAAGTGAGGGGGGTGAGGGCCCATTTAGAGTGGAGTAGGTGTGCCATTATTGTAAATACCAAGAAGGTAAACACTATTGAGAGGTCTCCCTTATATAATGGGCCTAAAATAATGAAAATTTTAGATCCAAGATGGTATGTGGTCTAAATATGATTATATAATGGTTTTTGGACATGTCTATAGTTTATTTGTTCCCCTATGTTTAAAGTTTAGTCCCTTAGTAAACTCATTTTTCTCTTAATCGCTAGGATTAATTTTAACTATTTTCACTAATATTTTTAGTCAAAAATTAATTTGGAAATATTGTACATTATAAATTATTCTGATTCCAAATATTTAATCCATTTTCACAAATTATAATCACATAAGTTCTAGAAATTAATTTAAACTTAATCTCACATACAGGACGAAACAATGGGTTTTTAAAGTGATAATATTCAAAAGTTTGAAATGTTTTTATATCCAATTTCAATGTTAAATTGATTAAAATTACAAAAATAAGATTAACAGATATATAATTTTTATAAATATACTTTAAAACTAAATAAAAATATAATTTATCTATATAAATAAATTAAGCGAAAAAGCATTTTTAGTTAAAATTTAGTATCTTTCACTATTCATACAAAAATGAAAATTCTTATAAAAATAAAAAAAACATCTTAATATAATTTTGATGTTATCATTTAAAAAATAAATAATTTTTTCAAATATAATTTATAAAAGTTTCAAGAAAATTAGAATAATTGGGCCATTAAAATGCGGTAAAACTACCTTTTAGAAAAATACATCTTTTTATGTGCAAAATTAGATTTATTCTTCTCTCTTTTTTAGAAAACACATAAGATGAATTTTAAATAGTTGATTTAATATATTCCATTAATTAATAAAAATATAGTTTAATTTATTGATATAAAACTTGTTCATGCATAGAAAAATTAATTTTTAGAAAATGAATTTCTTTATTTTAAAATAGTTATTATTATCATTTCAAATTAATTGGTAACCAAAGAATTAATTTTTTATAAATGTGTAAATAATTTTTCTATATTTTAATTAATCTTATTCATAACATTGATTCCAATGGTTATATAATAACTATAATAATATCTTAATAACAATATTAATAGTATATTGTAGTTTGGTAAAACTCAGTCTTACGTGTCGCGCAAGGTATCGAAGGGACTAATTATTACTGTACTATAAGATAAACTCAGTGTTTTGTGTACCATAATCTTAACATAGTGTAGTGTGTAATTAAATCCATCAAATAATATTAATTTATTCATAAAATAATAATTCATAAAAACTCTGGTTGTTATGCCAAGTTTGGGAGGATAAATTCATGCTAATACTTGTCAACTAGGGTTTAACTGGATCCTTAGACTAGTGTCTTATGTTTCATAGGCCAGGGTAACTCTAATTCCAATATACCCCTTAATTCCCTCTTCTTTCGGGTTTTAGAGAGCTTCTTGGATGGTTTCAAGGGCCGGGGAAAAGGACTAGTACGAGTAGAGATTCAGGTCTTCTTCTGAACTTCCAATTTTTTCAAAAGAGGATCCATATAGTCAAATTTATAAGAAAAATTTGGACCCTGGGTGAATGATGTTACTTGCACATGTCCATAATGAATTTTTCTCATATAGGTGCATCATGAAAGTGTATATTCTCTTTTTGGGATGCATAGGGAGTGCCTGCATGAGCCTCTTAGTGCATAGGATATGTGTGCATAGGTTGACCTGGGTGAGTAACATAATTATCCTTGGTACCCTTCATCTATTTATTACATGAGGTATTTTAATTTTAATATTCTCACCCTCATGTGAAAAAAAGGAGTGTCAACAAAATCCCCCCTCCGGATTGGATCTGATCAGAAGAAAAGTTTCTGGTCCAAATTTCGAGGAATATGGATGTCCACCACTCAGACAAGTCGCACAAGTAGTTCACACAAGTTGGTCATTCAGGTACTCTACATGGTTCAACCGCATAGGTCATCCCCAAAGGTCATATATATCTATAAATATTGTTGACTACCTAATGGTTCTTCTTTCCACTTTTGTTATTTTATTTCTCTCTCCCTGCTAGTCTCTCGTATTACTTTTCTCTTATCGCACTTTTTATTCATGAAATATTTCCAAATAATCCTATCTTGAAAGCACTTAGTATGAAGTTTTTAGCATGATATTTAACCCTAAGTGAGTGACCTATGCGAGGTCACTTAGGAAAGTGACCTAGGTCAGGTCACTTAGTCGGGTGACCAGTGTGATGTCACCTATGAGGGTGACCTGCGTGAGGCCACTCCTTTGCTAAATTTATAAATTTATGAATTTTTTAAAAACCAAGATTTAATAAAAATATTGGTAATTATTTGTAGATTCCCAATGGCTACTTAAAAAGTCAGTGTCCCTGATGAATAGGTTGGAAATTATTTGAAGGAGATGTTGGATGTTGTTAGGAAGGATTATTACGACACGTATGACATCACTCTCTCATATTTGGAAATTCATATAAAGAAGTACCAGCATGAGTACCCAAAAAGTGATTATTTACTTTTTTATAATCATGAACTTCGGAGAGATGCACTTATCCCAAAGCTATATAATTATTTTTGAAGTCTAAGTTTTTGGAATGCACTAATTGTCCAACTACCAATGTCTCTTCCAAAGTCATGTTTATCGATGAGGGAACAATTCCTACCATATGTTTCATGAACCATAGCCTATTTTCCCATGATTAGAAGCCCCACACCCATGAATTGAAACCTCACTACTACCAGTAAATCTTATATGCTTCCAAGATAGACCAATAACAAGGTTGGAAGGATAATTTCGACTTTTGTTCTAGAGGGGGGGTCAAGACCAAATTGATGTGGGAATACTAGGTGATCCAAACTTATATAGAATTTAAAAATGTGTTGAAAAACATTGTAATTTATGAGTATTTTTGGGTGGCGCAGACATATGTTTACAAAAACCTAAACATTATCCCTGAACTATTGGGCTGATAGAGCCCTCAGACAAATACTTTCTATCTGATGCATGGTGAAGTTGGAATTAGCCTATGGTATGTATTCAAGATCTACAAAGAAGCCATCCTCTAAGAGATATATGATGAGTTTATCCCACCATAGGCCACATTGGAAAATTCTAAAAGGACACCTATTTTGGTGTGTGATCTATTGAAGATGTCCTGGAAGATTAAGAATGGAGACCCTCTCTCAACAGGAGATGCCCATCCTAAAGCATGGATGAATTCCTCCTCAAAACAAAAGGATAAGGTCGTACTTGACATCACCTAATGAGATTCCCATAATTAATTAATTTGGGAATATTTGAAAAATTCCGGCCAATATTAGAGCAAGGCCAGTATAACCAGAGGGGTTATAAAGTCAAGAATGATTTCTCCCCAAGTACCTATCTCATTTCCTTTCTTGTGATGTGGTTGAGTACCTACCTATTATCAGACTGCGAATCTAATATCGTTGTGATGCTGGGGACATTTTTCATAGTGTCCAAAATAGCTAAAGGGAGCCACATAGGGTTGGCTTCCTCTGTCCTAGAAAAAATCTACCAGTGTTTACTGCACGTCTACACTGGGAAGTCCCAAAATCAAATTTTAGATCCATTTCAAGTGTTGTGGGGGTGTATTTAAGCACACTTCAACTCTTATGTCATGTTGAGTGCAATTTATGTTCCCAAAGGCTGGTTTTTCCATTCATTTAGGATGTTTCTAGTATCTAACTTTTATATCTAAAACATAAAAAATACTTAAAGAATATAAGCATACTAGGAGAGTTTAACTTTTTCCCATATGGAGATCCTCCAATTTTAATAGTCATTGAAAATTGATAACGTAATATTGACCTAAGTTTATACATGATTTCATTCATAGATAGCATACCGGAAGCCTTTATTGATAGTGAGATCATATGTGAGGTTTATTCTTCATATCAATTCACCCACCAGTTCAAGTATATGTAACAGAAAAATGCCACCCCCCACATGTTTGTTTTTAGAAACATCTAATGGCATCCCATTAATTTTGGATACTCATGGTCTTTGAGGTATCCCATGAAATGATGAAGCTACCTATATCAGGTGCATCCATCAAGATAAGATTTGGGTATACCAATGCTTAGATTTCTTCCTACCCTTAATGGGTGTTGATAGAAAGTGTCCATCGAGTCGAGGCTACAACAAATTCTTGGTTTGGCAAGGGCGGGAGGAAGGATCAGCCTAAGGTTGATAATTCTGAAGATTCAAAGTCTTTAAAATAGTCTCAAGGAAGGGGCCATGAAGCAAGTGTGCGTGGAAAAGACCACATATTCTTGGTCAAGTCGATCTAGTCACCACCATCAAGAGGATACCCAAGCTCTAATTTCTCAGTCTTCTATTATAGTAGAGAGACTTGAAAGGGATCAAAGTCAAAAAAATTCAGGTCTTCCTCGAATCTGGATGTGAAAATTTTGGATTTTTTGTGGCCATTGGAAATCCAATAATAGAGGGTGTAACATGGGAAATTAGAGATTTAAGGTTATTTCTGCAGGATGGAATATGTATCCTACTACTTGAGGATATCTGATTTCCCTCTAATATTCACCCAGATGAAAATATTTTTTGAGGTGGGGTAGTATATTTGGGATCTGTAAATGTTAATATAATCAACTGATGATCGAATCCCAACCTTAAAGTGGGTAATATACATGCTATCCTGACCTACTACTAAGTAGATATTAGGCTGATCTAGTGAGGAATGGGATGAATTCAATGATTTTAATGAGGTATCACTCTCATTTCCCTTCTACATTCCCTCCTTTATCCATCATAATTTATTTTGAGGGGATTTATCTTGTATATCGAAAGATGATAATGGGTTCCAAGGGTGGATTCTCAGTCACCAAAATATGGTACAATGGGCACCCCCATCGAAGTGGGGGATGAGTTTCTCGATTCCTCATAACTATCCTCAGGTTCGAGGATGATGGATGAGGAGATGGAAGGAGGGTATTCATAACATTGATCTCTAGTACCCACAACTAAGGGAACAAACATGGGCCCTTAACCATCTCAGAGGAAGAAAATAAATAGGGTAATGAATTTATTCAATTGTATTCACTATAGTAAGTCTTTTCACTATCATTTAATCATATGACTCACCTGATGTACCCATTTGACCATACTTTTATTTTTTCTGATCCAATTCACTCTCCTCCCTCAAGGGTTCCAAAACTAATCCTTCATGATTTTAGGGGTACATTCAAGATAAATCATAGACTCATGTTTTTCAATCCGTACCTTTGATAGAAGAAGTAATGAGAAAGGAAGCCAAGCCTTCTCCTATTACTGTTAAGAGGGAAGAGGGTTCTGGTAATGTTAGATGCACATCATAAGTTTTCATTGGTTGATCAATGACTTTCTTCCTCGTGATATTTTAGATGCATCAAATATTTTTTAAGAACCTATAGAAACCACCACTGGCCCTTTCACCATTCAAGAAGGGGACAATGGTCTTGGTCAATTTGATGAAGGTGTTGGTGTTTCTCCTGACTCTGCATGGTTCAAATAAGTCATGATGGCCAAGATGTTAGTGGATAGAATTTATAGAAGGAACAATTTGGTTCATGATCAATACACCTCGAATAACCCTACAGGTGAGGACGCTATGATACATGAGGCCTTATATAATTAACTAATGGAATTTGAGAATATTTTTAAAAATATTAATTTTCTCGCCTCTTTGGGGAGTTTCGAGACTTTGATAGGGAATTGGATGAACATGAGATTTCTATTTCTTATTCTTTAAAACATGGTTGATCTCCTTAAATTTTATGTCTCACACTAAATATTGACTTGTGCAGCTTTATCCATAGAAATCATTTCTAAGATGATCCAGGACCAAGGCATTTAAGTCCAACCCGGTCCCATTGCTGAAGGAACAATAGATTAGGGCCCCGAACTAGGAGATTCTCGAGATCCCTCTATCTTGGGTTTTATGAAAACTCAATAGTATGTTTCTTTTCAAGAGATCCTTACTCAAATAGTTGATATTAGGGGTGTTAATGAGGCATAAATTATGGTAAATGATCCATTAATAGGTGAATATTATTAACTACTCTAATTGTCTCCCTACCCTTGGTATCTATTACCCCATTTTGTGAATGGTGGGTCCAATATGTTAACCAATGTCATCAACTTTGGAATCCAAACCTTTGGGAGGATATTCCATGCCAATTCATCTAATAGAAAAATGTGAAGATGATACTATTTTTGAGGGAGTTGAGTAGGGTTCCTCATTTACTATCTTAATCTCAGAGTACATCTCTCCCTCTGAAAGCAGTTTTGAGTCAAACTTGGAGACATAGGATGCCTTTCATACCACAATCCATATTATCTAATGAGATATCAAGAAGATAATTTTTGAGATGCCTATCGAAGATCTTTTAGCATGACTTCACTGACCTCCAACCATGTTTTCCATTTTTGGGTAAGATGGGTTTGATTTCCACACGAACTTCAATATTATGAATTCAATCATTCTATAATGGGAAGAGAATAAAATATCATAGTAGGATGAGGTGTAGATAGTAGTACATTTTGAATATCTCAAAGTGGTTTTTCCCATGTGGATCTCATCCATGCCAAGTAGGTGTAGAAGAATTAGCTTCAGATTTATGAGAAATATCTCTAAATGATGTGTCTTTAATAAGAATTGGATTTAGTAAAGGAATAGATGGTCTAACTCTACCAATACTTAAATATTTCCTTGGAATAAGGAAGATATTTTGTTGCTCTATATAAGGAGAAACTTTGTCATGTGAAGAGGTTATGGCGAAACAATTGGATGGGTTTCAAAAAACTGTGGATAATGCTTGAGCCACGGTCTAATAGATCAAAGCATATATCAAGGAACACTTGTAAAACATGGTGGAGAGACTCTATCATATCGAATTTCCTTCACATTTTAATATATGAATGAAAATTATTTTATTCCCAACCAAATATTCATATGTTCATATGCAAATTTTAATCATAATATAACACGGAAAATGACTCATTTGATTGAATTATATTGTGTCGATGTGTCATAAATACAATGATAAGAATGAGGGAACTCTAATTTTTCCTAATAATTTAGACCTAGGGTGCATAGTTCAACTATTTATAGGGTCTTATGATAATCCCTACAAACTTTGCGTCTTTTTTTTCATCACCCTAATTTTTTCCTAAGTTGGATATGAAGAAGATTTAGCATGTGAGTCTTGGATTTTTCTTAGGCCTCCCTTTGAGGGTTTTCTTCCTAACTAGTTTTGTGCCTTTTTCTTTTCATTACTCAAGATATTTCCTAAACCATGCAGACTATAGGTCTAGTGATCTGAGACCCAACTTTTAACCAAGGTTCCCTTTTGTGGGTTTTCAACCTAGAAAGTACTGTGTATCTTTTCAGGGAATGTTTTGAGTCTTGCAATCCAAAATATTGAAACTTGTGTTTTAAGTTGAACATCTTTGATCGTGAATTATGTGATAATGATCCAAGTAGGGTCTTCCAACTGAAAATGTTATGAAATTCCTTATATATGAAAAAAGATGATTTTGAGTCATGATTTTGTGATTTTTAGTTCTAAAACATGATATGAGACAATTATAAATGGATTTACCAAGGAACATATTCAAAATATGGTTTCCAACATGATGTTTTTGAGGATTATAGATATATAATAGGTAACTCATAAGGAAAAATGTGCCTCTGGTTGATAGGCCTTTTGGTGGAGAATTATAAAAAACTAGATAGGGTCGTATCAATGTATAGTCAAAACAAAGGTGTCCTCGGGTATCAAACATTATATTATGGATAGTCAAGGAGTTTATAAAAATAAAAATTTCTCAATACCATAAAGGGTGGTTTGAAAAGGGAGTGTGTTTGAGAATGAAGGGAGAATTTGGGTTTGCATTGGCCATGATTGGGAAACCACCCCTATACAAATTTGGTTTGTATACAAAGGAGTTGGCATTTTGTTTTGATTGTAAGCAAGAAAAAGAGGGGTCTTGGGAGAAATAAAGAACCTTGAGATTAGATTAGGTGTGTTCCCATGAATAAAGGAATGAAAATGGTTTTCCTTCTATAGTAGTTAGGCCTAAAATAGAGAATCTAGGAATCACTATGTTTCCTTATGGAATAAGCATCAATTCATATGTAGTTATTTACGGTGATGTGTTGGATGACCAACAACATGAGAAAAGGTTCCTTTCTATTGATGGTTAAAAAATTATGCAATTTAACATCTTATGGAAAGTATGTGGACTACTCAGTTTACCGTCATACAACAAGGACGTTGAAGGATTCAATTTAAGGACATTTAGATGTAACCAAAAAAAGTTATTTTCCCTTTCATAGAGATCTATTCAATAATGTTCTATCATCTTCAGTCATGATGAGGGAAGGTTTTAAGCTATAATCTAAGGGATTCTGGATCTGAGGACTGATATGGAACAATTTTTTGAGGAATGACTATAGACCATGTTAGAAAATTGGTTTACAACATAATGTTTTTGGGGATTATGGATATAGGAGACGCTTCTTCAAAGGAAGAATTCACCACTAATTGATAGGCCTTTTTGGTGGGAATCTTATGAAAATATTGATTGGGTTATATCAATGCATAGTCAAAAAAAAGTCATCCTCTCATTGAAAACCCATTTTTTGTGGGAAACCTAGGCAAAGAAAAATTGGGGAATATCAATTTATAGTTAAAAAAAGTTTTACTCAGGTATCATACATTCTATTACCAATGGACAAAGAAAGATTCTGCAGATTCGGATTTCTCTATACACATATTTCGGTTTTTGTAAGGTAGGTTCTTGAGTATAGAAGGATCATTTCATGTCAAAATCACCCAAGAATAGGGAGAAATATTTCCTATGATGGTCTAACCCATATGCAAGGAGGGTATTTTTTATATATTAAGGATGGTCTAAAGACATAGGATCTGGGCATCGATACATATCTCATTAAATTAATAATCATTCCATACGTAGTTTTATAATAGATTCCCTGAAAAAATATAATTATTGTGTGAATAAGGGAATTTTTTTAATATAATCTCATGAATGGGGTTAGAACCCATACTAGAACCTCCTATGTAGATCTGAATTGTGCATAAGAGAGTGGGGGAATTTTTTTATTATAGTTAGAATATGATATTGGATCTTGGCATCACTATGTATCCTATTTTAGAGTGAATCATGACACACATAGTTTTTGTATTTATGTCATGCAAGAGATATCAACCATGAAGTTTAATATCATGTGGTAAGGATGTTTGGGTTTCCTTTTAAAGTCTTGCATCTAGGACCATGTTAACCCTAATGTGAACTAATATGTCTTGATCATGCGGGGAATATTTTACCAAAACTCTTAATCCCACTTGAGATATTCTCAGTGTGAGAAACAAGGAGTGGAAAAGTATTCTTTCACCAAATGGGGGAGATTAAAAGAAAGGAAAAGGGAATTTTGATCTTATGGTGGATAGACTAGGATGTAGGATCTAGGCATTATTATTTATCTTCTATGAATGATAAAAAATCCACACACAGTACTAGTATTTTGACGTTGATTAAGAGGGATGTTAATCATATAGTTTATCATCATGTGGTGAGAAAAAAGGTTACTTGATGTGAAAAAGGAAGACATGAATCTCCATAGATGATTTCTATATGCTCAGAGAATCATCTTACGAGAGGAATTCCTATGTTTATGACATGATTCTTCCTAATTTGTTTGCCTAAGGATCCTATTCTTGGAATACATAGTAAGAATATATTCCCATTGTCATGTGATAAAAACATTGTCATATAGCTTAACTTCATGTGACTAGGAAACTAGGGTGTCTTTTAGTTTTAGTTCATATAGCTAGGACCATACATCATGGATACAATTATTGATATAAGGCTTATCATGCCTAGGGTGTTCTGGAATACTTCATATGTAAAGAAGGAAATTGTAAACAATGATCTTGTGGGTTATTGGATTAGGAGAAGTGATATAGAGAAAGAACACAAGGAATTAACATGGAAAATGTTTAAAAATCAGTTTCCAGCATGATGTTTTCAGGATTTATAAAGATAGAAGAGGTCTCTCCTGAGAACAAATGTCCCTCTAATTAACATTCCCTTTTGAGGGAAACTTATGTAAATCCAAACTGATGTGTTTCAATGCATAGTCAAAACAAAGGTGTCCTTAGGAATCTGAAATTATATTACCTATGTCCAAATAAATATTATGGATATTAGAACATACCAAGGATAAGGACTATAATGTGTGGTAGGAATTTTTCTACGCACAAAAGAAGAATTTGGATCGGTATTAGCCATAGAGTGTGGATCCCCCAATATAGATCGTTTTTTCATGCAGGAGATGTGGAATTTTTTTATTCATGGATGGGTCTAGGACATATGGTCTTGGAAACACTACATATCACATCGATATGAGAATCAAGACACATGTATTTCTAGAGATCAGGTGTGGTGGGAGACCAAAACTGAGGATCGTGATCTGCTTAAACATAGATTGAAATGTTATACAGTTTTACGTCATGCAACAAGGATGTAAACCATTAGTTTAATGTCATGTGCAAAAAAAATTATGATATATTTTAATGTCTTATGACTGGGATGTTAGGTTATGTAGTTTAAATTATTTTAGATTTTACTATAGTTTCTTGAAGTTTTATTTCATATGACTAGGACCATATTTCATGCATTTTAGGATCATGCAAAAAAGATCAGGTGGTGTTCCTTCTAGGGTTGTTCATACAAGACCATATGTTTTGTAGTTTATTATCATGTGATGAGGAAAAAATATGTTCCATTTAAGGTCATGAATACATGACCAATGATGCTATACAATTTAATGTTATATAGAAAATATGAAGTTACCTTTATCACATGAAGTATTTCTTAAGAAATCTTGCATTGTTAGGGGGTGTAACAAGCTCTCTATCTATAGAAATAAATGAATAATCTCTATTGGAGTGGACCTTGCTTGTCGAATAAGGTCCCTCACACTTTGTCTCAAGCTTTGGAGGTTTATTCACTGGTATCATTAGAGTCCTGAGGGCCAATACCAGTTCTCCTTGGAGAAATGAGCATAGCTGGGCTTTCTTATCAAAATATCACGCTATCCAATTTTGCTGGACCTCCAAGTGATGAAAAGTGTATAGTATTTTCTCATTACTTCATTCCAATTCATCCAATATCTCTTTAGATTACTCATATATGGATAGTTGATTGTATTTATAAACAAGAAGTAAGGTAAATCGAACCTCAATGGGTATGATTATTTCTATCTCATATAAAATTGAATAGGGGGTCGCACATGTAGCGGTCTAAGGTGTAGTCTTTTAGGCCCATAAGGCATGAAATATTTTTTTGGCTAATAGTTTTTATTCTTATCCTTCATCTTCTAGAGTATTTTTTATTGGTTCTTTTTGAAGGCCTCTATCTATCCATTAGACACATTATGATAGTGAAACAAATAGTTGGATTGGATATTATACTCCTAATATAGATTATCCAACTTATAAAAATATAAATTGGTGCCATTTTCCATTATTATTGTATGAGGGACACCAAATGTAGTAATTGTGTGGGCTTTCATGAAGATTAAAAACTATTTTGGTCCAGACTTCTTCATGGGGTATTGCCTCAGCCCATTTAGAGAAGAAGTTGGTTGCAGTGAGAATGTATTTGAACTACTTGACCATAACTAGAGGATATAAACCTACAACATTTATTCCCCATTTGGAAAATTTATAAGAGTATTTGGTTGTGTGTAAAAACATTGGGGGATGCTGGATGTGTAGGATCGAAATAGTGATGTAGATGCTCAATATACAAGAGCGGGGGTGAATTGTATACTTTAAAAATTCCTTTGGAACCTTTAAAGTTAGTTAAGAATAACTATGTTTTCCTTAAGAAAAGGAAAAGGCTAAGTTTAACAAAGTTAAACTAAGAAAATTCACAACACCTCTAACACCGAATGAAAACTAGGAAAGAGATTCCGAACAAGGGTTCCGGAAATATGGTTCCGGAAATTGAAACTTAACAAAAGATTACAATATGAGATTCTACCTTAAAGAATATAGAATCTAAATGAAACAGAGTACAAGTAAGGAAGTATAAGAAAGTTATACTTTCCTTATAATACAAAATGCAGCGGAATAAAAAACAAGTAGTAGAACTACTAGTAATAAGATATAAGTCTGTTAACCCAAAGAGAAGGGTATCCAACAACCTTGGATAAAGGTCCCTTGATTTATACTTTCAAGCAAGTCTGTCTTACCCACACCAAGGAAAGCCCTCGATACGAAGATCGGAGTCTCTGTCTTGCTATCCCCGCAAGCCCTCAACTTCAAGGTAGTTGGCAACCTCTGTCTTCCTCAGCAAGGAAGCCCTCGAACTTCAAGGTAGTCAGCACCTCTGTCTTCCTATCCCCGAAAGCCCTTGAATATAATCACCAACATTCAGAGTCGCACGAAGCTTTGAGAGTTAATAAGAGTATCTCTCTCTAGAAATCACTTCAAGCAAATTAGTCAGCCTTTTAGCACTTTCATCAGCCATCAGCAACGAGCTCTTTCAAATGAGCTCCTATTTATAGGTAAAGTCGGCTCCTTCTCCAACGGTCATATTTTCTGTAAAGATCGGAGGGACCTGTACACGTGTCACTTAGACAACGGTTAGTTTATAACAAAACAGACGACATCGTTTTATAACAAAACAAGTACTACATCGTTTTAATTCTGAATCAAAGGTTCGGAATGAACGCTTCGGAGTAAAGGTTTGGAGTGTAATGAAAATAATAAGAGTAGACAGATTATAGAAATGTAAGTAGAATAAAAGTTCGGAGTCTAACAAAGATATTTTTCGGAGTCTGAATTAATTCAGAGTGTATAAAACAAAGATACTCAAATTCTGTGTAATAGGTGAATTCGGAATGATAATTCGGAATAGGGATTCGTCATCAGAAATCATAATGAGAATTCATCATCAGGATTCGTAATGAGAATTCGGAATGGGATTTCTTCATTAGAATTCGTAATGAGAATTATTCATTGGAATTCGTATCCTGAATCTGGAATATAACTTAGTCAGAGTTCATATCCAGAATTCGGAATGAAATTTCCTTATAGTTCTTATCCAGAATCCGAATCCTAAAACAGAATGCTTTACATCAAAGTTTCAATGATTCCGAGAAAATAGAAATGAATACAAATTTCATACTTAAGAAAAATATGGATGATAATAAGATAAGGATGATTTTTCTTATGAAAGCGAATTTCCTTATAAAAACAATTTCTTAAGAAAGCATTTTTCTTATGAAAGCAATTTTCCTTAAGAAAACGATTTTCCTTATAAAAGCGACTTTCCTTAAGATACGGTGTTTGTGATTTTCAAAACAAGAAGGAATGGAAAAGTCATAAGGAAAACCTTATTGACTCAACAATCTCCCCCTTTTTGGAAAGCACAAACATCCTTACGAAAAGAAATTCTAAGAAGAAAGAAAAATATTAAGGCTTATCTCCCTTTGCTTTACGGATATTGATGTATATGACTAACTCCCCCTTAGGCTTTGAAACTCTAAGGATCGTATTCAGATTTCCGGAGTGATAAATAAGAAGGTCTTCTTTAATGAAAAAGCTCCCCCTTAAACAAACTCTTATTAGAGTTTTTCTTTTTCTTAAGGATCTTTTTCTTCTCCCCCTTTGTGATTTTCAAAAAGAATTAGAGGGAATGGAAAAAATAACAAAGTCCCTGAAATATTAGTAATGACAACAAAAGAAACGAGAGGCACAAATTTCATTAGGTTTGAAATCTCGACAACAAAGAAAAAAATTACAACAAAAATTGTAGGATCGAAATAGTGATTTAGATGCTCAATATACAAGAGGGGGGTGAATTGTATACTTTAAAAATTCCTTTGGAACCTTTAAAGTTAGATAAGAATAACTATGTTTTCCTTAAGCAAAGGAAAAGGCTAAGTTTAACAAAGTTAAACTAAGCAAATTCACAACACCTCTAACACCGAATGCAAACTAGGAAAGAGATTCCGAACAAGGGTTCCAGAAATATGGTTCCGGAAATTGAAACTTAACAAAAGATTACAATATGAGATTCTACCTTAAAGCGTATAGAATCTAAATGAAACAGAGTACAAGTAAGGAAGTATAAGAAAGTTATACTTTACTTATAATACAAAATGCAGCGGAATAAAAAACAAGTAGTAGAACTACTAGTAACAAGATATAAGTCTTTTAACCCAAAGAGAAGGGTATCCAACAACCTTGGATAAAGGTCCCTTGATTTATACTTTCAAGCAAGTCTGTCTTACCCACACCAGGGTAAGCCCTCGATACGAAGATCGGAGTCTCTGTCTTGCTATCCCTGCAAGCCCTCAACTTCAAGGTAGTTGGCAACCTCTTTCTTCCTCAGCAAGGAAGCCCTCGAACTTCAAGGTAGTCGGCACCTCTGTCTTCTAATCCCTGGAAGCCCTCGAATGTAATCACCAACATTCGGAGTCGCACGAAGCTTTGAGATTTAATAAGAGTCTCTCTCTCTAGAAATCACTTCAAGAAAATTAGTCATCCTTTTAGCACTTTCATCAACCATCAGCAACGATCTCTTTCAAATGAGCTCCTATTTATAGGTAAGGTCGGCTCCTTCTCCAGCGGTCATATTTTTCGTAAAGATCGGAGGGACCTGTACACGTGTCACTTAGACAACGGTTAGTTTATAAAAAAATAGGCGACACCGTTTTATAACAAAACAAGTACGACATCGTTTTAATTCTGACTCAAAGGTTCGGAATGAATGCTTCGGAGTAAAGGTTCGGAGTGTAATGAAAATAATAAGAGTAGACAGATTATAGAAATGTAAGCAGAATAAAAGTTCGGAGTCTAACAAAGATATTTTTTGGAGTCTGAATTAATTCAGAGTGTATAAAACAAAGATACTCAAATTCTGTTTAATAGGTGAATTCGGAATGATAATTCGGAATAGGAATTCGTCATCAGAAATCGTAATGAGAATTCATCATCAGGATTCGTAATGAGAATTCAGAATGGGATTTCTTCATTAGAATTCGTAATGAGAATTCGGAATGGGATTTCTTCATTAGAATTAATAATGAGAATTCTTCATTGGAATTCGTATCCTGAATCAGGAATAGAACTTAGTCAGAGTTCATATCCGGAATTCGGAATGAAATTTCCTTATAGTTCTTATCCAGAATCTGAATCCTAAAATAGAATGCTTTACATCAAAGTTTCAATGATTCCGAGAAAATAGAAATGAATCCGAATTTCATACTTAAGAAAAATATGGATGATAATAAGATAAGGATAATTTTTCTTATGAAAGCGAATTTCCTTATAAAAACAATTTCTTAAGAAAGCATTTTTCTTATGAAAGCAATTTTCCTTAAGAAAACGATTTTCCTTATAAAAGCGACTTTCCTTAAGATAAGGTGTTTGTGATTTTCAAAACAAGAAGGAATGGAAAAGTCATAAGGAAAACCTTATTGACTCAACAGGATGAATTTTTCATGTACATGCAAGGAATGAAACATTTTGGTGAATTTTGTGAAATCTTGCATCATTGAAGTTCAGAAGTATCCAAGCCTCTAGATATGATTGGAAATACCGAATACTGGTTGGTGGGAACCATAGGCTCCCATAGGTACTTCTTTCATGACAGCAGTAATCTCTTATCCATCAATGCATCTAAGAAGTAATCCATCCAAGCCTCATTTATAAAGGACATTTTGCTGGTTTGGGTTGTCATAATTAGTAATGTTGGTCTCTCATCATTGGTTTTTCTATTTTATATATTTTTATGATGAGAGAACTCCAATTTTAAGTAAATCTACAATGGGTTTCATCCAACCAATTTTAGGACTTTCTGGTTTGGGGATGGAATTAAACTCATTGAATTATTCCATATTGATATGAAAAAAAAGTGAGATCATTCAGTGGTGAGCAATGATGATGAGTGTTTCATCCCAATCTAGATATGATAAAGTCATGGATGCATTCACCGATGCATTTTCTGGGGCATTCCATGATCATGGAATATGATTCAATTTCATCTCCAATGGAAATTATTCCATTATCCATTGTACATAATAATTAATTAGGGGGTTAGCCCCTCAATTTTAATAGCATAAACCATTTTGATCTTCTTGATTACTAACTATCAATAACCTTTAAACTTCAAGTTTTCCACTATAATTTAAAGTTCCAGGTCTAGAGCTATGATGAGGGACTGATATTCCACACCATTATTTGTACTACCTTGTGAAAACATGAAGTAGTAAGGTAAGAATGACTTTATTATAGGGAGGATCACGACTCCCTACCTGACTTTATTGAGATTGGGTTCTTCCATTATCCTTCATATTGGGCTTCTGGATGCACAATCAAAATACATCTCTCGTGTATAGGGTTCGTCTCGAATACTGGATATATATTTATCAAGAAATTCTATATTTAACAATTTTGTTTTTGTAGATGGGTGTTCTGTAAGGAAGTCTACCAAAACCCATCCTTTTACTTCTTTCTTAGGCATGGACTTAATTTCAAATAGCTACCACATAACCTCCCACTATACCAAATGTAAAGTCAACATAGGATGATTGAGGATGTATTTGATTATGTTTTTTCAATATACCAAATATACCACATGGTTTTATAGGTAATTCCTCATCTTCTAAACCACAAAGATTAACACTAGACATATCCTCTCAATATCTAGATAATGAGTCTCGGTATCGATCAATTTTTGACTAAGATAATAAAGCTTTTTCTCATTCCCAAAATCATTATTTTTATGAGGAAATCCCCGAGTGATCATTACAAGGTTTTCACATGAAAAATGATAATCTTACCCTCAACATAGAGCATAAACACTGGTGGGATCAAGAGATATTTCTTGAGGCTTTCAGATGCTTCCTGACATTCATCAATACACTGATATGTGACCCCCTTTTTCATAAACCTGGTGAAGGTTAAACACTTTTTTGTGAGGTTTAATATGAATCGTTGAATGTAATAAAGGTTTCCATGTAATCCCCTCAATTATTTGAGGTTTTGATGAGGTTAAATATTAAGGATATACTTTTCATTATTGGGGTCAAATTTGACACCATGATGGAAAACCATAAAGCTGATAAAATTTCCCAAGGTAACTCTAAAAGCGCATTTCAATGGGTTCATATTTAGGATATGATATCATAGTTTGTTGAAGATGGTATCATGATCATCTAGGTGTTCAGAAAATTATTGATACTTAAACACCAGATCATTGATGTAACATTGGATAGACCTTCCCAAAAAGGATTTGAAGATGTGATGCATAGAACATTTATATGTAGAATCGGCGTTCTTCAATCCATTGTGTATCACTCGATGGAAATATACTCCCTAGAGGGACCTAGATCCTATGGATTCTTCATATTATAAGTCCATTTAGATTTTATTATACCCTTGATATCTATCCATGAAGGATATGGCTTGATATCCATTATTTGCATTGATTAGAAGTTCCGTAATTGGAACCAAGAAATAATCTTGCGGACAGTACTGGTTGAGATCTCTAAAGTCAATACATATCCTAGTTTATCATTATTCTTATTTACTGGGAGTATATTATCTATAAATTTCAGATACTAGACTTCTCTAATGAAGTTTTTCTTGATAATCTTGTCAACTTCAACCACAATTTTGGCAGCATGAGTCGAGTGTGTCCTTTTGGATGACTGTTTGTATCCCTGGGGGATTTCTAGAAAACCCAGGTGGTGAGTGGCCACCTCAGGATCATGACCTGGCATTTTTGGGTAATTTTAGAAAAACAATTCTCAATAATACTTCATAAAGAAGGTATATACTATTTTTTTCAAAATACCGGATCTCATTAATCAAGGTGGGTCATGGGTCATATTCTATACTTAGATTTATTTGTCTAAGTTCATCAATGGTGGTAGAGACACCTTACTCAAATGTTGGAGGGATATACCTTAGGTCCTTATCCTCCGTTTCTTCCTCTTCCTCTTCTTATTCTATTTCCTATTATGTTTTACTCTTAGGGGAAGTAGGTGATGAAGTAAATTTCGTATAGTTGTGAGAGGATTCAATATTTTGACATCCAAAAGATGAAGAGACTTCCTCTAACCAAATGGATGGTGTGGGGTCACTTTGAATCTTCTTAAGGAGATGTGAGGGCTTAACTGTCTCTTGGTGTCACGACAACCTCTTCTGACTCAGCAAATGAGGTAGTAATCTATCGAAGCATAGGGGATAGAATGAGAGAATTTTCACCTAAGATTTGGTCAATGTCAGGAGAGTCAATGACTTCTTCAGTGCTAATGGTATTGGTTTTAATTAATGTTGTCATGAATTTTTTTGAATACACAGCTGAATTTGGGCCCATTCTTTTGATCTGATTGATGGGAAACACATATTATTCACTGATCTATTTTAAGGTATTGTTTGGGTTCATTTCCAAACCATTTAGGGCAGTGAATTGGGAAACACCATCAGTCATGGGTTATTTATCTTCACTATAATAAAATCCTACGTCAATATATAGAGTTTAATAGGATTCAAATGCGGATTTATCACCATAAAACATCCCAATTTGACCATTAAGGCAATATTTGAGGCATTTTTGGAATGAAGAGGGGACTACTTCTTGCTAATGAAACCAAGGCCTTCCTATAAGAACATTGAAATTTGTATCCTTCTGGACAACCAAAAAATTTGAGTTAGACAAAAGGTCCCTAAACTAAGCCCTGAGATTGATTCTTTTGAGAGGCTTGTGATGGCTCTTATCATAAACCAATATCATTTGAGTGGAAGGGGACAAGTGGGCCACATTATAACCCATCTGATGAAAGTTTTGACATGGAATGATTTTAACTCCTAAGACACTATCAATCAAAGCCTATTGGATATAAATGTCATATATTTGTCCATACACAAACAAGGGTCCGATGTGTCCCTGTATAACAGTATCTTTTTCCTACTATATAAAAGAGATGATCATGTAAAATTCTATAGGCTCAATCTTTTAATGATATATTTCATTAGTAGAAGCTTAATCTTCAAACTTCTTAGGGCTTAGAAAATCCTCTATGAGCACTTCCTGGATATATTTTGATAGGCTTAGAGCATCCAGGATCGAAAACTTCTCTGACATCAGGGATAATTACATTAGAATGTCATGACTCCATGATAAAGGTACTCTATTAAAAGTATGAGTCTTATCTTTTGTAGGAACTTTAAGTACTAAAGAACATGACGTAGGTAGATCATCCCTTGGAACAGGATTTGAAGGCGCTTCTTTCCTCAGTGGGTTTGGTCGACTATGTCTGTCTATGCACCGAGGTTGATTTTATGATTTAATCCCCTCTAATAGATCTTCCAAAATTATTGGTCTTGGGAGAACCCTTTCATATTTGGGTGGGACTTTCCTCCTCCTATTGGGCCCACTGGAGGGCTCTCCCACAAGTTTCAGCAGCATAGACAGTCCGAGGAGGGACATGGCTATAAAATTGATTTCTTTTGCGACTGCATATTCATCTATATCCTTAGTCCATGTGGTCTCTCCATATAGTTACACAATCAGGTGTAGGTAACTTGGTTTCATGTCCATATTCTTCATTATATAATGGATCCATTAAGTTAATGACATTAATAAAACTGAATATTAATTCATCATCTGATGAGGATTCCATCTGTCAGATCAACTCTTGTGGCACCATTTAGTAGGGCAGTGGCTGTGATTTTGGGAATGAAGGCATGAATTCCAAGAGATTCAAAACTATCTTTGCGCTTGGTATAGTTTCATATTACTACATTTTTATATACCCTTCTTTCCATGTCGTTTTTTAGAAGGTTGGCCTTTGGAGGACTATGGTGCCAATGGGGTCAGTTGTGCTGTAGTGGAAGAAAATGGGGGCACAGTTAGTTGTTTCAACTATGAAAAAAGGATAGAGTGATTCTGATTGATTGTATTCATAGGAATCCAATAACTAAACTTCCATTCATTCTTGTTATAAACTTCCTATCATTCACCATCTTCCTCTGGATTGGTGGTAAAACACATGCTACCTTTACAGGTGGTTTTCCCAGCTTCACTTTCCTAGAGTCCATCATTTTCTGTAGGATTTATTTGGAAAAAATTATTTTTGGATAGTGTACTCAAATTTTTGGTAGAAGGGTAAACAGTTTGGGTGATCTTCAAGACCAGTTTGATCAGGCCTCTTAGTCTTTGAAAACTTGAGTAGTATATTCTCCAAAGATGCGATGAAGTATCTAGGGACCTTCTCATGTCATAATGAAAATAATTTGTTCTTTAGCTTCTCAAACTGGTTTCACCTCCACTCCTTTTTTTTCATCCATAAGAGTTGGTCATTTTTTATGATGCTTAGGAGGGGGTGTTTCATGATATGGTGTGGGGTTTGGAGATAGAGTTGGTGTAGGGGTTGTCTTAAGCATGATAGTGGCAGCCACTACTTTCCATGTTCTCTTCCCTCGTACTGATGGAATTACTCAGGACTTGGCCTTTGTTTTCAATATATAATCATCCAATATTTGATGATATTTGGAAATATCCCATAACCCACCTGTATATTTCATAAGGATGAGTAGTCTGTGTGACTCATCATTAGTTTTCTATAATGAGATTGAAAAAATCCTCTTGGGGAATTTGTAGGATCAGGGAGTTGGTCAACACCTTCCACCGATAAATGAAATTAGAGACCCTCTCATTCTACCATTTATTTTAGTTTGAGAGGTTGAGGACTATTTTCTTCTACAACATTGAGCTATACTGAAAGATAAACTTCTGATGGAAGTATTCCCATCCGACGATTGACCGTGCTAGTAAAACGGTGTACCATACAAAGGATGTCCATTATAGAGTTATCATTACACAACTAAGTTTCACTAACTCTTATTTTTGTGGGTATTCCCATCATGGTTTCATGTGGGAAATGAAATGCATCAAATTCTACTTTGGGTCCCATAAGCCATTAAAAATTGGAAATGCAGGGTCCCCAAAGTTCAGTGGGGGGGTTGGATCCACCCATTCAGGGTTTAGGATTCCTTTCAAACTGTATTGGTGCACCATTATTCCATGGATTCCAATCAATATTCTAATGATTCAATCGAATTGATATGCCCTTAAGGGATTTATTGTTAAACATGATCTTGAATAGGGGAAGCAATATGTTGGTCCATCTATGGTGGCTCTATTAATACCTGTGGTGGATAGCCTATAGGTACTAGTTCATGAGGATGTGTGTGACCCATACCCATTTTTTTACCCAATGGAGGAAACTCCTGGTATCTTTTTCATGGGGTTCAAATATATTGGTTTTTGGTACCCCAGATTGAGTGGATGTTCAAGCTCTATTTCAGCAGTCGAGATAAACCCTCTTTGTTGAGGTACATCAGCTGGGATTGTTGGGTAAGGCTCTGATTGTAAAACATATTTGGTAGGTATTTTTCCTTGAAGTAGTTCTTCATTAAGTCTTATCAACTCCCACATCACTTTCTCCTGGTAAGAAAATATTTCCTCATCTGTGAGGAGTTCAACCACTTCGAGAGGTGGGTGGTATATGGATTTACCTTTACCCTTTTCTTTAGTGAATTCCCATTGAAAAGGTAGTACAAGATTGATCAAGGGAATCTACAAATTACTAGAAATCCTCTAGTTCTAGGTACACGTACTTTTTCAATCATTTTTGTTGGGATTATGTTGCAAATAGAAACATCCTCCTCATGTTCCTCTACATCAGTCACATATTCTGTTGTGTCTACAAGGGTGGTATTAATGATTTTCATTGACTTTTAATGCATTGAAATCATTTTATCAACCTCATTGAGATATTACTTTAATTTTTTCCCATCACTAGGTATTTACTTATCTTTCATTGGTCCTTTTGGGATTGTATGATGAACGACGATCTAAAGGGAATCACCAAACAATTTCTCCATAAATTTTCCTTGTAAGGAAGTTCAGTCATGGACTAGGATAAATTTGGAGAATACATTATGTGGTACTCATCCCAAATGGGAAAATGATGACTTCCATTAAGGAGGTGGTGGAGGTAAAAAATCCCACATCCCTAGGGGTTTGGGCTACTCCCTTTCCATTTATGTAACCTTTTTAGCCTAGTTTGATGACACCGTAGGTTGTGTTAAAAAATCCCCCATCCTTGTGGGCTAGGGTCACACCTCAATTTTCATGAATACTACTACTATGGAATCAGTCTTGATTTTACATAGCTTTTTTCAAACGTGGGATGGGTGCATTGTATGATTTTCACACAATCCACATACTTCTAAAGATATTAGTTTGGCTTCCCTTAAGTGGAAGGCTATCTTGATATTTTCATATGCTTGATGTTGGATTATTTCTATATATTTCTCACTTTTGGCTTGATGTCTTTGAGAGTTGTTCAAGGTCGTATTTTGTTGATGATTCCATTTATTTAGAATAGGGCCTATTTTTTGAAATCGTCCTAATTCTATGATATTACATGATGTCACCTTTAGTGGGATTTTCTGATTAGGGAGTGAGGTGAAATACAATGCCCAATGTTATCCCCATCATCTAATATGAAAACTGGATAGGGTGTTTTTTATCATATAACTCAACTCTTTTAATGCATCAAAACATGCATGTTGAAGGGGTCATTGCTATATTAAAAATTTTGGGTGTTGTGAAGCTTGGATGGCTGCCAAGTCGATTTCATGGTGTATCCCTTTTAATACCCTGACTTGGCTTGGATATTTTTCATAAGGTAATACTTTTTTTTAAGTGAAGAATAGTATTCCATATATTTATGGAGATGTAGTGCACATAATCTTTTTACAACTCCTCTAAAATGCTATATTAGAGAGTGGATAAAGGCCAGAACAAGACTGGTATATTTCCTTTAGCCAACTATCCCCTCATGAGAAACATGTCTTCTTCATCATCATCCAGAGGTTCCTCAACCTAGTCCAACCAAAGTGTATGTTTCCATACTTCTTTATTGTAAATAGTTGTACTGGTACAGATTTCCCCTATCATATTATAAGTTATAAAATCCTAGGTTGGTTCAGAGAAAGACCATTTACTTGGGTTGTGTTTCATTTGAGAAATGATTTCACTTGTCAATGAAGATTTATCTAGCATGATTGAACTTATTTTCCATAGTGCCTCATGATATGAGGAATTTCTCATTATTAATTTGGTAAAGGAGGTCATTCTTGATGAAGTGAAGTGTCACTATGGGGAATACCTTCACAGTGAATTTAATTATGGGGAGGACTTCCATCACATCTTGAAGTCTGACTAAAAGTATAATTCTTACAGCATACACCCAAGGGATGACCTTTAGGTAGGATGATATAAAGTGGGAGGAACTTCTTATTGTTTCATATTCTAGCCACATGGACGGTTTTCATGAAGCTCATTAGGAGATAGGATCTTCTGATTGGTTAGATTTTTGACATGAAGTAAGCCTTCATGGAAATATGTCTAGGAAGGAACTTTAAAACTATCGGCAGCAAGGTTGTGGGGAGGACCTTCTCAACTATAGATACTATTTCCATAATTTGGTAGTGGAAGAGTAAGATCTTGATCCACCATAGATAAACATCTAAGGGATTCAATAACTCTACTATTAAGAAGAGTGGGATTGTGAACTGGATCTTCATTTTCTAATCACCTTTCATAAGAATTTTTTTAGATACTCTTATATGGTAGACTAGGGATGCTTTTCTATGGATAATAGTTTTCATATACAGGATCTTATTTTATTAGATCCAATGTATCTTCTAAAATTTTCCAAAAAGTTTATGAAATTTTGGCAGGGATATGTGCTTACCCTAGAGTGGCCAATACGGTAAACTAATGAACACCAATTGGAATGGGGGTATGTTTCCAATATGGTTGTCTATATATCATGGGAATTTTCCAATGACGTTCTTTAATAGGAGTAGAGATATGTGTCTACTCTAGAGTGACCCTCATATTATGTTGAAGTGATATTCCAATTGTGGGGATGAAGTTTTGTATCTACCCTTATACCACTACCAGTACTATTATTATGTATTGAAATTTTTAAAGATGTGTGTAGAAATTTATGTCTTCTCTTTCACCATTATCAAGATATGATAGGTAACTTTAGTGGCTAAAACAAGGATATATACCCATTTTTGGATGTATTAAGGTTGTGTTTCTAATCCAATCCCCCATTTCTTATTGGTATATACTAATAGTAATTAGTTAAGTGGGGAAGAGATATGGTTCTTTCCCCTATTTTTTATTGGGATATACCGGCTGGTTTCTTCAAATTATACCAGATTAGGCTGGCTTTCTTGATGGATGTGGGAATATGTGTACACCTTCTCACATTTTACCAATATATTTGGTTGTAGGTATTCTTTTATAGGCTTCAAAACTATACTGGAAGGCCTAGTAGGTGCAGTTAGGTGTGTTTTCTTACTCATATATTGCCACCATACTTCGTCAATGGGATTCTCTGGACACTGAAAAACTGTGTTGGAAAACATGGTGGATGTGGGAAGGTGTTTTTACATGTCCACAGTTTTCTATCATATTTGGTTATAGGGATTCTCTAGAGGTAATAGGGGTGTGTCTCTAATCCCTATTAATAGTTCACTTACCTTGATAGGATTTCCCAATTTCCCAAGTTTGGGTGGCCTTGGCTGGACTCTCAAAGGCAACACCCAATTAACACTAAGAGTTCATTTCCACATGGCGTTGGAGATTGTGATCGCTGGTAGGATCCCTTTGGAGGGACCCCTATGCATTCTAGGTAAGTTTGTCAATTACCTCTTGATTTTCCTCTCTAAGATAAAGTAGGTAATTTTTGTGATGTTTAGGGGATAATCTCCCAAAAATGGTTTTAGTTAGAAACTGGTGTCATTTGCTTCTAGACGACCATCCATCATTGAGTTGATGGTTGTTGGGGATTCATGAGCTGGAGGGATTGTCGAGTGTCCTTTAAGGTTGGGAAGATACCATTTTTGTGGTACTTCTGAACTAGTAATTTCTAAACTCAACATTGGAGACACTAGGTTAGTGACCGTGTGCTCTATTTAGATAAAGACCCCACTTATGCAGTAATAAAATCATATGTCTCCTAGAACTGGTGATATGATATTTGAATCAAAGGGAGTTTTGGTTGTAAGTTATTGGATACATATGAAAAACTAAAATAAGAAAACACCATCAAAGTATCATCTTAATAAATGAACACATTCATATTTATTATTTTAAATCCTATGTTTGTCCTACTTTCATTTTGTGAGAAAGGGTCCTAACATGTGGGCGATGTTGTCATTTTGGCTAAGGACTCGCATTAGGTTCACCAAATTTTTTTCCAACAAAAAAATCATGTGACATTTGATGATTGATTGTGGGGATTTTGTGGTGCATAATATTTCACATCGAACTCACCATTTTTAGGTAGTTTCCATTTTTTTCATGGAACTGAAAACAACTGATGGTTCTATTATTCTATATGTTTCAAAAACCTACTTTATAAAGGTATTTTGTTGTTGGGAAATGGTCTAACAACACTTGGGGACTCACATTGGTTGAGAGGATGGGAGGTTGGGATCATCACACCCTTTTGGGGGGGATTATTTCCTACTTCAGGACTCTCTTATAGATTTAATAAATGTTCATGAATCCTTTATTATAAAATAAAAAATATGACATGGGTCTCCCTTAAGTTAATAATAAATTATTATCATGGATTGGATTCAAAATCATCTATATGTATATGAGGTTCTTAATAGATGGATATATTGTATGTAACTGAGGTTCTCCATTGATGGTACCCTTTTTTGAATGGATTATATATTCTTATCTCATTTATTATTACAATGTCAATTTGAATCCACATAGTGGGGTACTTTGGAATTTATCATCATCTTGGAAACAATAGTTGTTTAGATGACAGGAGCAGGCCCATGATATGGGATTCCTATGTATCCTTATGAAAGTAATTAGAATCCATAAAGTTTAGTTCCACTTAATGATACACATCGTACCTTTTAAGGTCATGTGAAAAGGACCAAACCATGCATTTTAACATAATTCAACAATGAAATATATGAGAAATGTGCCTCAACAAAGCTATTGTGTGACTTACACCGAAGTGGCCTAGGAAAATTTGGTAGAGATGTGGCCTCCCAAGTTGGATATGACCCTACAAGAAATGTCACAAAGATAATATTAGGGTGAGTTTATGGTGCTAGGTTTTATCCTCATGGAGTTTTCCTACATTTCTCATTTTTATGGGAATAAAATATTGTGTATTTTAGATGGGTTGGGGCTTACACCAATGGAGGAGTCCCTATAATTGTTTGTCTCATGGGGGAAATGACCCTCTGATATGGATACGTGTCTTTGAGAACCAATACCTATGGGTTCCCTCTAAATTTTTTTCATGTAGGGGATGTGACATTTTGAGATGGATACATGGATTTAAAGACCCACACCTATAGAGGCCCTAAGAATGTTTGTCTCATAGGGTATATGGCCCTTTGAGATAGATACATGGATTTGAGGACCCACACCTATTGAGGCCCTTTAAAGGAAGGTGAGAGAGAGATCTGAGAAAGGATTCTATGTTGAGATGTTTATTTTATCCTGAAGATTCCAAGATCACCACTATCAACTAAGACCACGTGATTCATGCTCGAGGTGAGAATCAAGAAGAAGAGGAATATCTGATAAACCAAGATCTCATACATCTACTGGCAGATGAGTTTGGGGCTGTGAGACAGAGAGAATGCACATTGATGTTTCTATATCCTCTCTTATTTTCATAACCTAGGGTTGGGACTTATGCACCCATATGGAAACAGACCTTTAAAATGAGATGGGCATACTCCAGGACGTGTTTATTAATACTGATTTTAGAGAAGATGAGAGAAGTATCCAACACTATCCCTCATCAAAGTGAAAGTAAAGTGGTTCCCTCACTCTTTGATATGGGGAGGACCCTGGAATTTCTACAAAGGTTGGGATACTCATTACCATTGGAATGTATAATTGACGACACTCTGAGGATCCCACCTACTATGTAGTACAAATGTTGGTACTCTATTACCATGGGAATGTATAATAAATAGGATGTGATGGGGTCCCCTATACTTTTATCATGCATGTAAAAAGTCTTTGAGAGGGGTTTGGATTATTCCCCCTCAAATGAGGTATCCAAGGGAATATGTCCCTATAATTGGTGGCATAAAATAGGGATAAAAGGATGTTATTTTAGTTGAGGGTTGGGTGAATTAAATGATACTCTCATAGGTGGGGTTTGGTTGCGTTGAAGGTGGATCTCTAAGGTAAGGCCTCGGTGATTTGGAGGTGTCTCTCCTAGGTATGGCCTAGAAGAGATGAAGAGGTCACGCGCAGGGCAGACCTGGGTGGACAAGAAGTGATTAACATAGGGTGGACAAACGTAATCTGGAGGTTAATTCTTGATGATTGACATCCTAGTAAACAAAACAAGGGATATGCCTTTCTCTAGTCCCTAAAGGTTTCCTTAGGTGTCCTTGGAATGGTCTCGTGTGGGTCTTGATTTTTGGAGGAGACCTTCATTCTAGCACTTATCGACTAGGGGGAGTGTATCCTCATACAGGTGTCTTGTGTTTCACACATTGGAGGAACTCTAATCCCACCATTCCCCATAATTATCTCTTATATAAAGTTTTGTAGATCTACTTGGATGGTTTTTAGGGCCTAGGTAAAGGACTAGGGTTAGCAGAGTTATTTCAAGCTCACCCATCATTGGTAAGCTACAACACTTTACCCAATTGATTGGAGGTCTATATCAGGCTCACCCATCATCAGAGTTATTTTAGGCAAAATCTCCCTTCATATAAAATTTCCAAGAACCATATCATGAATAATATATATATATATATAGAAATTTAACCATAAAACTCATTTGAATTGAAATTGAATCCCATAAGGCTGACTAAAATTTAAATTTTTAATTTCAAAAATAAATTTTGTAAGAAAAAGTGGGAAACCTCACAAAAACATAACAGAAGGTCATTAAACATTGAAATAGATCAAAAAATAATTAAATATTAGGATAAGATTTTTATAATCACTCACTCTTTATAACCCCCATTTTAGGGTAAATACCTTGGTATTCGGGTCTTCCTTGATAACTGATTCAAAATGATGGTCTAACTTGTCCCAAGTATGGATATATTCCTATAAATTGATATTATTTATATTGAATCTTCATGGAAAAATTCATTACTGTTTTTTGATCCACACCCTTTGATCCTCATAAATATTAACTTGAATCATTCTTTCATATAATCATTTAACCTCATCCTTTATAGTGTTGATATGGAAAGACCCTTTGATTAATTCTTCTTTTCAGTGGATAATGACCTCAAGATATTATTATTTTTATAATTTCACTAATATATCTATTCTCTTTATGTAATTAGTTAATACTACTCCTAGAGATACTAAGTTGTTGCAGACTTCAGGTAGTTTTAGATTTCCAACACTTTTAGATTCACCCACACACATTGACTCTCTCTACACCTGATGTGAAGCTTCCAACTTATCACCACCTTGCTCTTTATCCTTATATACATCACCCCCAGACAATTGGTTTATATCCTAGAGATTAAATTTCTTATTTTGAGTTAGATCCTGAAAAATATATTTATTTTGAGGAACCTTATTGTCCCCACCCTTTTTGGTAGACCTTGTCTTCATGGGTTTAGGCAAGTAATCATAGTTCTTATTCTATTTGGATTTATTCTCCTTATACATCATGTGACTCCCTGAGTCTTGTGTTCAATTCTTCCCCTTATTTTTATTTGGGTTTTAAAGTCCTTGTCCATACGTACTCTTAATGTTTTCCATTGAGAGATGACTATAAATTTCATCACCAATCATGAGAAGCTCTTGCTCATTGTCACTTTCCACTAGATCATCATAGTTCTTATAAATAGTAAACAACATATTTCACTTGGGAATCACCATATTCCACCCTTGTTGGTTAATATCACCAACCATAGGTTCATCCAAGTCCAGAAAAGGGTTATGTAGCTCTGTTGAGGTAGGTGAATCCCACTAGATAGAGGGATCTTGTATTAGAGGTAGTCCTTCATCCAAATGGATCAAATCATTCACATCTGTTCTAGAGGAATACAACAATGGTCCAGAACCAAGATAAAGTTCTTTCCTTGAAAACCCCATAGAATAAACAATTTAAGAAAAATATACATCCACAGAATGGGGTAGGGTCAAGACTCCCCCTCCACTGGCACAATTTTCTTAACTCCTTCTACATCGCGTCTCAATCCAGAGAAGATATCAATAACCTTCAGGTCTGGTTTCATCATCCCGGTCTCCTTCTAAAAAGTATCACTCATTGAAAGACCTATAATGTCATAGATACCAGCAGATTGAACCACACAAGGATTGGGTAACGAGAAAATAACACCCAATCCAGTAGAATTCCCTAAATAATGCATGTGGAAATTTTGAAAAAGATGATCCAAATGAGAAAATGCCACAAAAAATCAAAATAGTTCTCAAACACCATAGTTTTATGGAAAAAAATCTCTTCGCCCACCTTGATCTATAAAACTTCAATAAGAGGCATGGAAACGTCCAATTCTACACAAATGTAGGGTGAAATGGTATGACACAAGGACCTAGAATGATTATCAAAGTCCAAAAATATTTCAATGATTTTACCCAGCATTTGAATAATTGAAGGATTTTGTAAGAAAGGTGGATAACCAAAAAACATACCCAAATCATTGTGGTTGGGGAATCACATTTCCTGTGAAAATCGTAACTCCATCTGAGAAGAAAGAACTGATTCCCTTCACAAGATTGATTCCCTTGGACTATAAAAAATAAAGGTCATCAGCACTAGAGAAGAAAAGAAGAAAATGGAGGCGATATAGTAAACAGACAATGGATTTCTCTTGGAGGGACCAGGAACTGTTGACAAAATGGTTGAAGTAGTCGAGCGAAGGGTGAAGATGACCGAAACAAGCCACCCTGGATATCTCATGAAGATACGATACCTATAAGAACTCATGGAGGTAGATAGGAAGAGAAGGTACCCTATAATAAATAGACAGTAATTTTAGAGAAATATGGATTTGGGGAAAGTTAGGTATAAGACCGTGGTCAATGAATAGAGAGAAGGCCGTTAGAGCCTGCCTTCATTACGAAAGAAGGGGGTCGGGTGGAACAGTCATCACTTCCACCAAAGGGGGATGCCACCATGAACTAGGGTTCCATGAAGGTGGATGAGAGGATTCATAGAGTTATTCCTCGTCCATTAAATTATATAATCAATGACACTTTCAGTTATCTCATAAAAATGAGATGAAATTTCTATTTCCTAATAATTTTTTTTTAAACTAATAATATCACAAAAAATCAATAAATATAACCATAGAAAATTTTAAACGAATATTAAAATTAAATAATGGTCATGATGGTAAGAAAATATACTCATTTTATAATCATTAAGATAAATTTTCTTTTCATTCTTTGTTAAATAAAATCAAAAGTGAATTGTATAGAAAGCATTGAAAAGTTTCCTTTCAAATTATTTGTAAAGAACGTAAAAAATAATTGAAAATGACCTTTATAAAAATTTAAATCATGAATTATAAAGTTATTTAAAACATTTAAAATAACCTTGGAATGTAAGAAAAATAATAGAAAATAAATCTTTAAAAAAAATCAAAAAAAACATTACCACTTTAGTAACTTTTGAATTAAAATATCATTAAAGAAGAGAACTTGAAAAGGATTTGTAAACCATTTTTATTTTTTGAAAATTAATGATAAAATAAATTCATATGGAATTATATACACCACACAAAATAAAACATGTGGTTAATATATAATGAGTCTCAATGAAAGGAAATTGAGACAAGAAATCTCTTACCATAAGTCATGTTTAGATTCACACGTTCTCTAACTATTAAATAATAAAAGTATATCATCATTACACTTGATTAAAAAAATCATGTTAATTTAATTATTACTATTACTTTTATTTAATTATTACCATGACTTGTTTAGTTACTAAAATGGTTAAGTTTACATTGGATTTTTTGGGGTCGTTCGGTTTATAACCTCAAAACAACATTGATGTGTTGATTATGGTCAAATGGGTTTTGGTTTTATTAACTCCTGAATCATAAAAAGATTATAATTATCATATTTATCCATTAAATAAAATTTTAAAACCAACCATGTATAGTGTTCATGAAAAATTATTCACGTTATTTCATGGACATGGCTGTTAGTACGTATGCATGAACAAAGTTTTAATTTTTCTACTGAGTGGGGAAGAAATAATTATATAATATTTTTATTTTATTTTATCTTAAATATATTATAGATTTCATATTTATTAATTATTTACATGCTTATGACCTACCATGTGAGGTGGTGATGAAAAATGAATCAGATCACTTCGTGGATATGGTATCCTACACGTATGCATAAGTGACATTATCAATTTACAATAAAAGGAAAGGATAATAAGGCAAGTAATAAATCATATTTATATAATAATAATTTCATAAACATATTATATATTAAAATATATATTATTTATAACCATCTATTTGAGTTGGTCATGGAAAATAAAATACATCGATTCATGGAGGTGGTAGTCTACACGTACGCATGGGCAATGTTTCATTTCTCACGAGATGGGAAAGAAATATAAAAGAATTTTTCCATCAACTTAATAAAATTTTAATATAAATATGATACTAATATAATTATTTTATAGTGTTTTTAATATATTTTGAGGAGTTATAAGAATAACTAAACTTGAAATTGTTCGTTTATTGAAATTGGTGGTTTATGACTTACACCTTCTCCTTGGGTATCTCCCTTTATCTTACACCTTAATCTTTATAGGATTGGTATTTTGAGAATACCGGTACATCTAAAATTTGGGTAGAGATGTTGGAGAGATATTTTTTTAGGTCATGGCTGAACTAAAGTGCCCAAAATGTGGGAGCAAGGAAGGAGATGAGGTTCCCATATATAAGTGCGAGGAGTGGCATACTAGTAATTTTCTTAGACTTTTAAACATTGTAATATCTTAATCAAGGTAAAGTGGATCCAAAACTATAAAATTTAGAATATAAAGTGATAAGGTTCTAAATATAATCATCCAATAATAATAAATATCATATTTTGTGGCCTTTTCACTTAGATTTTACCTAAATTAGCCTGATTTACCTTTTATCGTGGTGGTACATTTTTTACCATGGTTACTATTAATAATGACCAAAAATAAAAAATGAAATAAATAATAAATTTTAAAATTATTATGACAAATATATAATTCTTTTTCAAGATTAAATTTTTATAATTTTCATAAATTACTTTTAATATAAGTTCATAGAATGCAATGAAAAATAGATTTTAGAAAATTGTGTTTTAAAGCATAAAAATGAACTTATGCCAAAATAAAACATAATATTGATTAATATGGAATTATTTTAATTATTTTTAATAAAATGGAAACTATTTTACTTTAAAATTAAATCAAAAATATAATTTCATTTTTAAATTACTTGGTTTAAAGAAAAGAAATGACAGTTTCGTAAAAATCGGTATTTTTCACTATTCACTCAATAATCAATATTTTAAAAACAAATAATCCTAAGTACACTGTGAAATGATGATTTAAATAATAATTTCCATTTTTCAAATAAAATTTATAAATTTGGAAGAAATTAATTATAAAATCTACACACAAAATGCAATAAAACCTATTTTTAAAGAAAATTTATTTTTGAAGCATAAAATGACATTATTCTAATTCCTTACCTAATAAAAATAATTAAATGAATTTTAATTATTTAAATTGGTTATATAATATAATTATTAAATTATAATATTTTATAAATAGTGATTAATTTAATCTATTAAGATAAAAATTCATTGCGTTCAAAAAAATAGTTTTCTTAAATATATCTCACTTGCCTTCAAAAGATTTTATCTTCAACCAATTGATAATCAATATAAGATTTATTTTTAATTTTATTAAGGAAAATATTTATACATATATTTCATAATATGGTTATTTCTATTTATACCTACCAAACCAATGTCTAGGTCATAATAGTCATAATTATATAATAATATTTCTATAGTATATTGTGGTTTGTTTAAGCTCGATGTTGTATATACCACATGATATTGAATATATTATTTAAAGAAAATAAATTATAAAATATTAGGGTATTACACTCCCATGGGATATAATTTCGTTAATACCATTATATTTATGTTCCATTATTAATGATTTACTATGTTACAAAATTTGGTTAAGGAATATGAGAGAACCCAACCTAAAGAAACCTAGATTGAATCGATAGTAATTTAGGTTGAACTGAAAGATAATGTAATAATTTCAAAGGGTAATATATTTCGAGGTTGAATTAAAATATCTTATAAAAATTATTTTATGGTTTTCATCACTCACGTTAACTCCTTTAAATTTTAGTAATGGCTGGATCCCAAAGGAACCATGTTAACAATAGATTCAATGGACAAGGTTGAGATTGTCCCAATGAACAACCTAACAGGAAAAGAATTTGAATGAGAAATGACTTTATTATCTAAATTAGGCTATCACAAATTAATATTAACAGAATTAACATAATTGAATCCTCAAATAAACCAAAGAAGATAAATTTGGAGCCTCATGGAAGTTCAGGTGACAAAGATGATGAAGGAAAGAAGATTCAGTTTCTTACATGTCAAGAATGTACGAATAAATACCTCATGGCATGATTAAAGGGAATATAAATTCACTATAAGTGTTAAAATAAATATCATCAAGCTCACTAGTATAAGGGAAATATATAATGTACAAAAATTAATTTTTAAGTAAATTGGGCACTAATCAAATCAGTTCACTAATCCAATGTTCAATGGGTAAAATAGACACCAAGAACGACCTAGACCACTAGAATAAGTAAAATCCTATAAAATGTATATTGTTTAAGAGGATAGTGATTCTTCACTATATATTTTCCAATTTATTATTTCATTTCTATTTTCACCAACTATTATATATTGAGTTATAAATAAAAACACATGGTTGTGTGATTATTATTAAATCTTCTTCAAGGGTTTTATAGAGCTACTTTTTATGGATCTATTTTTTCTCCCATAATTTTATGTGGTATTAAGAATGGATTAGATATCTTTAAAAGGGGCTAATATAAATTTTAATATTGGGAAATATCACTACATGTCCTAAATAAACCCATGATCATCTACCTATATTGACTATGAACTTCCTAAGAAAATTACATTTATCATATAGGTATTGATAGCCAATCATGAGTTTCTTAATATCTAGAAAATTAAGCTTGATATCTCATTATAAATTAAAGCTTGGATCTAGTCTATCTTATAGATACATTCAACTATTTTACTTAGAGTTAATTAATTTAAAATTATGAGGACACAATTTATTTAAGGGGGAGAATATAACACCCGAAGATAAAATATTATATATTTTATTTTATTTATAACATTATGTACTCAATATCTTGTGACACATGCAACACCGAACAAAAAAACTAGTGAAACAATATATGACTGTTAAAATGTAGCTGTAGAATCAGTGGATTATAATAGATGTAACATAATGATGAAATATATGTATAAATAAAATAAAGTTAATTATCAATGTGAAGGAATTTATAAATTAAATTAGTGTAGCTAAATAACTAAAAAGACTGCTTTATGATTTAAAGGGTAACCTTTCAAAAAATTGGATTTTAATTTTTTTTAAGAAACAAAACACTTTATGGGTAAAATATATTTTTTATATAAATAATATATTAACACCAATATTATTATTAATTTATTGGAAATAATAATAAAAATAGTTGATATTTTAAAAAAATTATTTTCAAATGAAAACAGTTTTCATTAAATTTTTATGTTATTATTTTAAAGATGAATTCTAAAATTTTAGAATTTTAATTTGATAGAATAAAATTAATATATAGATTTATTGTCTTAATATTATCTTAAGATGATTTTTTATTTTTTTTTTAAATAGTTGATTTTTAATTGTGAAATATTCAGTTTTTACAAAAATTGTAACATTTATGACTTTAGCATTATATAATCAAGAAATATAAGTTTATAAAACATTTTATTTGATATAATACGTGTTAATGATAAATAATATAAATTTTTAAATACCATTCTGGATTCATGAAGCCTATGTTTAACATTTTATAAACTTAAGTAAAATTTTACTCCAAAAATGGATATATTTGCTTGTATTAAAAAAATTAATTATCATCGTTTGTTGAAATTAAATACAAAAAAATGGATTTTATACTTTATATAAATATTATCATATTATATAATAAGATTGATTTCATTTTTGGGTGTAAAATTATGATTAATAATATTAAATTTAATGACCAGGATAATAGTAAAACTGTTATTTTTAAAGAATTGTTTTATTATCGTCATCTAATATTTATCTAATAAAATAAATTATTATATTATAAAAATTAATTTTCATGTAATTTTTTTACCTATATTTAAAGAAATTATCACTCATTAAATTGGAAATCAATACTAAATAAGATTAAGAACACTTAATGGTGGAAATAACATCTTATAGAAATCGATTTTTCTATTTATAAAATGGTTTAATTTAAAAGTTAATTTCAAATTATTTAAAAATGGAACTAGATTAAATAGAGATTAAATTTAGGCCATGACACCCAAATTTGATAATATAGGTTATTTTATATGTTTATTAAAACATAATTTACTTGGTTAAAAACTAATTACCCTAATAAAAACAAAACAAAAGGTAAAAGAAACAATATAAGATTAAATGAATTAATAAATCTTTAAGACATGTGTTAAAATAATCGGTTTATTATTTCTTGAACCAATATAATCCGTCACTCTATTATTTATAAATTTCAGAACTATTGAACCTTGAAAAGTTTCATTCCATTATAGAAAATTAATGGGTGTTCATAAAAGTACCCTTTTATTCACTTATAAAAGGGGAGATTACACCCCTTCATGCCACACCCATTACTTCAAATTTATTCTTGAAAATAATAAATTTTTCTTCTCATAGAAACATATATCATTTTTATAATTACCTGGTCACTACAAGTTATCTTAAGTCCTTCAATTTGAACCAGTTCATTGAGAATAAGTTTGAGGTATCAATGTAAGTATTACTTAATCCTTAACAATTTATTTTTATTATTTACATTAAAAAACTACCCTAAACATAGTTATATAATTACCTAAGTATAATTAGTATAATAAATTGTTATTATATTAATGTAACAATGCTTATTTATTACTTTCCATCCAATTATAAAAACAAAAGAATGGTGATCATGTGTTGTGCGGACTACTGCCTCCATGAAGCGATGTCTTCCATTTTTCACCACAACCTCTATTAGATAGTTATAAGGGTAAAATTTAAGAATAAATGTGAAATATATAATATAATTATTATTATTATTATTATTCAAATTATAATCCACCTTCTTTCCCTCACATTCTTTAATAAATGAAAATGTTAACTGTGCGTTGTGTGGTCTATCGCCTCCACGAAGTAAAATATCTCATTTTTTTATTTATTTTATTTATTATATATTAATACCTAAAAATATATAATTAAAAACCTTAAAATAATATAAATAGTATTATTATTATTCTTTAATAATTATATTATTCTCAAAATAAACCACCTTCATAATCATAATCATCCATTAATTATGTTATGTTCATGTTTGGTTTGATCTAACCAACTACTTGAATAATTATATAAAATATTATCATGGATGAATATTATAACATAATTAATGATAATATATTATATAAATAAGTAAATAAATATTTATATTATCATGAAAATGGTAACATTACTTTTAAATTCATGAATTAAGATACCAATGTTCGTTCGTGCAAAATCACTGAAACATGATCATCGTTAGTTTCATCTTTAAGAATTAAAATCAAAACTACCATAGAATAAAATTATAACATTGTAAATAATTATAAAACATAAATTATAGTATCTTTTATGATCTAGGAATTATTAACTTTTGGAGAAGAATGAAGAACAACACCGTTATTATGAAACTAGTTCAAAACGACCAAGATTACTCACACTCGATATTAAAAGTAGATAATAAGTAAAATAATATAAATGGAGAAAAAATTATAAATTAATTTTATAAAAGGTTATATATATATACATGAATAATCTTTTAAAATATTTTATTTATAAATTTTTTTTATATAGGAGTTTCAAGCACTTTAGTGGATGTCTAAAATTAAGTTAAGGGTTTGTGCTAACTCATTTTTCTTCCATTGGGTTTCAAACATTCTTATTGAACTCCATTTTTACAAGTTTAATTAATTATACCTAATGAATTATTTTTATTTTATTTTCATATTCTCTTATTGGGCTCTATATCTATTTCTTATAACCACATTCTCAAATGATTATTACCTCAAATATTTTGTTACTTGAAAGGGGTTTCTTAGTCTCAATTCCTATTTCTTGAGACATGCATCTTATTATGCACAAAATTATTTTTATAGGGTGTTTATAATAACTATTTTTTATATTACAACAATAATAATATTTAATGTTATTTTAATTTCAATTTCAATCTTTTTCCCCATCAATGATTTTGATTTAGGTCATACTCAAGCTATAAGGTCTTCATGTCTCGAATTTAATTTATTAAGATATATTTATTATTATAAAACATGATTTCTTTAGAATGGTGTGTCTAATTCTCATTTAATACTTATATCATGATCATATCAATATTCATTGTATTTAATATTTTATTTTAAATAATATCCTTTAAGGGGTTTTGACTCAAAATTTTCTAAGGTTGTAAGTGTTCGTAAACTCAAATTTTAATTCATTGAGACATGATTATGTTATACACCATATTTCTTATTTTATGGTGTACTTACTTCCCCTTTTATATTTTATACCATGATTATTTTATTATTCATGGTATTTAATGTCTCATTTTAAATAATATCCTTCAATAGTTTTTTATTTTAAATTTACTAATATTGTGGGGGTTTCATTGTCTAATTTTTAATTCCATGTGACATGTTTTATATTGTGAACCATATTTTATTTTATATGGTGTATCTACCACCCTATTTCCTTAATTTATAATTAATATATTTTATTTAATTATATTTTAAATTCATGGTATCTCAATCATGTTCTTTTGATTCTTACTTTACCATTACCATAAGGGTGTTTGCATCTCATTTTTTCTTCATTGAGATATGATTCATATTCACCACTTATTTAATTTTTGAGGTGTATATATTAGCCATAGATTTATTTCTAAATTATATCACACTATTTTCCTTTACGGGACTAAACTCATAATGATCCATAATTTCCTTTATCTTTCCAAATCATCCTCTATTATAGGCATGGTTTTCCATCCAATGTCTTTCCTATATAAAAACTCTATATTTTATCCCTTTGATTGAAGAGTGTTCACCTAGATACCATGAATAGATTTATTGGAAAAATTATTAACTTGACTATATAAAATTACTCCATATGATGTTAGTTTGAGGTATACTTATATAAAAAGGTAATTCATTTGTTGATTGGGAAATATTGACAATTCAGATAATTTTTATTTTAATACATATTCTTATTGAATACTATGGGATGTTTGTTATGTGTTGTATGATTTATTCACTAGTTTATATTATGAATGCATTGTAACTAATTAGTAATGGGTATGAATTGGCAAAGATAGATCCTTGATACATTGATAGGTCTCATGAGACAAACTAACTTGGGTATTTTGGTGTATTCCTACCCAGAACAAAATATTTCCTAGTCATAGGGCCTTAATGGTAATATCATGATGTATAATTCCATGATATCTTGGATTAGGGTATTAAATTATCTATCCTTAATTATGAATTTCATCATTAAAGAACCATTTATTGTTATCTATGTTATTTTTATTTCCATTTTATTTATAGATATATTATGCATTAAATTTCTTTCTATTATGGAATTATTTTTCATTATCTATTCCTTTCTTATTATGGTCACTTATGATCTTGGATTATTATCACTTATGTTTACCCTTACTAAGTGTTTGAGTTCACCCATTCTTATGTTTCCATTTCCTTGGGTTATAGAGAAATTTATTACACATGGTATGTTTAATAAAATAGATTGTGTGGATAATTTTGTAGGTGATGTTGCAGAATTATTACATATTAATTAGTTTTTTATATAATTTGGAAAATGTATATTTGATGAGATATACATGGGATTTTTTAGTTAAAATTATTTCCTGACTCTCTAAACCTAAAAGGTCCTTCAAAAGTAAGTGATTCAATATTTGATAGTGATATTGTATTTATTAATGGTTAAAAAATGGGTCACTCTGGATCATTTTAAATCTGGTGTGAAAATCATGTGTTTATTCACACTGGAATTCAGGAGCATGGTTCCAGGGCACTACACTCAGGGTAGGGAATCATCCAAGTCCTAACCACTACCCTAAGGGGAAAGGTTGGGTCTTGTGTCTAAGATTCTATCTCACCTTATCACTCAAGTTGGTCCCATATCCAATACTAAACCTCTATTTTCTCACTCATGGTAGGGTCTATCTATATCCCACATCACATGCCAACCTAGATCACATCTCACTCATAGTGTTCTAATCATCTGATCTCACATCACAATACATCTCAAAATCCATCTCACTCATGGTAGTCTATCCTATGATCTCATCACTTCATATCCAGGACCCATCTCCCTCATGGCGGTTAGGTCATCTGATCCTTGGGTTAAACTATATCACCCATAGATGACCCAGCCTCATCATGGATCAACCATGTCACTCATTATTATCTATTACCAACACCATACCACTCATGGTGAGGCTAGAACTATCTCAAGCCATACTATCTCATTCATGGTTTTCCTAGACATCATGTAAAATGATGACTCCATCTCACTCACGGTCGCATAAGGCATCGAGATGCATCACCCACACTATAATTCATCACCTAATATGAACACAAACACACATAGTAATAACAAGTTCATATCCTATCACATATACCACCATCTGAGTATATCCTCACCTATAAATTTGCAATCCTTTCATGTTATAACATATCGCATCTCACTCATTGGGGCATCGATTAGGATCCTCTAGACCCTTATCAGAATTTTCTCATCGATATGAACCCATATCCATCACCCAATGGTGACTCCATAGCATGTAGCCTCATCTAGACTTTGGACTCAAGATACAGAGTTCAATTAATATCCAAAACCCTCCCAATTCCATTTGTTAGGAAAATACCATGACCTAAACCTGGGTCTCAGGCCACATCACCTAAGGGAGACCTCTCAAACCATCACCTAGAGGAAAACACTATACTTTGTCCTATACCAAGTCTCAATGAACTCATCTCACTATATACCAACATAAAGACTCACCTCCAACCTGAGGAGGTAGTTCCTCATCACCCATAAGACATACTATTGTCTCACTCGTCCACACTCAACCTAAATCCTTTTATTCCTACCAGATACCTTTAGGAACTCATCTAGGATATCCCATAACTAAAACTACACCCCAATACCTAACCAGGGACTCATTTCAACTCAGCAAACACCCTCACCCCTTGGTTACAAAATCTTAGGGTGATCCCGAAACACTCAAAGTGCTTAAGATCACTTATCATGAGCATAGGAGGCCAAACATCATTTTATCACTTCTACTCAGAGCACCCTCAATACCTAAACCCTTCACCCAAACCCATGAAACATACATAAATCTTGGAATCATGCATAAATAGGAATATGTATTTGTATTAAAGGGGTCACCTACCCCCTCATAGGAGTTACCATCCAATCCAAGCTCTCCCTACTCTCAACCAAGATCGCCCATGCCTCGAACAAGATCATACCTCCACTCTAGCTCTTATATCATTCCATACACCATAAATAAATAATTTTAAAAAATTATAAATAATTATTTAATTTAATATAAGGAACCATGATCGATGGAATACTCATTGGGTATCTTCATTGTAGAAAAATAGCCTCCAACAGCATGCATTTAACTTCCCAGACCTCCTCTAGCTATCACACATGAAAGAACCATATTTCTCATCAGATTACACTGTGGTATATTTTAATTGGAACTAAAACCCTAACTCAATCACACTAAATAATTTTATAGAAATTATTAAACAAAAAAAGTTGATGAGAGGATAAAAACACCTTAGATTTCCATCAAAACGCACCAAAAATATTCCCCTCTTTAGGGTTGATGGAGAGACTTGGGAGGGGTGGATTGACCAAAAAAGCCTATCCTAATATTATATCTCCACTAAATCTTAAAACACATAAACCCAAAAAGTATAGAATTTTCCCCATCTAAAAAGAAACACCTGGGCCTCATTCATAATGAACTCAATAGGGTCATGGTGTGAACCTCTCCTTCATCCAATATTCTCATGACATGACTAGAGGTCACAGTATGAATGATAATAGGTAGAAGGAACTTCTAAGGGACTATTTATATTCATGGTGTGAATACTCATGCTTAGAACCATTCACAAAAAAGGTTGAGGAGCCTCCTTTCTTCTCAGTGTGACCCGACTAGGTCATAGTGAAAACTATTGCAAGATTCGGAAATTCAACAGTCATCCACCCCAACTGTACTCTAATAATTATCCAATCACTTGAAACAACAATATGACCTTGGTCTATATCTAAAAAATCTCTTAGGGATAGTCCAACACTCAGAATCCCAATCAAAATCCCAATTCATGGAATGGCCCCTTCTCTATATAAAACATGAAAACTCTCTCCAAAAATAATGACCCAAAAAACTACAGGTCATTACAAACTCATTAACAAAGGGATTATCATCCTAGAAACGTATATTTTAGTCCTCTAAACATAACCCAAACCCACCATAGTCATCAATTATCTATCAAATCATTGTGTTTTACTCTGGAAATCCAAACGCATTTCTACTGCGCAACTCCAAACACCAAGGTGCATTATTCACTAAAATTCAATCCAATCACTCCTCGCCAATGCCAACACTGATATTAATCTCACTAAAAACATCTCTCTTAATATGGTTTCCACTTATCTATATCTAATTCAGTGTAAAAACACAAATCAATTATCCTTTAGTTAACCTCTCCTGAAAGAACTTGGTCACACCCACCAATGAATTATCACACTGCCTAACCCAATCATGATGTCTTAGAATATAGAGGAATCATAGAATCTCCCAAGCCCTTATATAAAATTCCTAACCTGACTCCTAGTGTAGCTCCATGGTTATATTACCAAATATCAATTATGGACTCTATAATCCCACTACAAGAACAAACTCACCTCCAATCTGACTCACCCTCGTATCACTATAACTCTACCTCAAGCCCAGTGACAATGCACCCACTCCATCAAAAATTGCATCCAAATCTCCAACCTAGTAATTACCAAGGAACTATATCACATTGTATCTTCCCCACACTAGTAACCTAGTTCCACCGCAACCATCCTCCAACCGGTCTAACAGCCTTTATGACCCTTCCGACATGAATATCATTCACCCACGATAGATATGATGCTCCCCACCATAAGAGTATTATTATAATTTCGATACCAAACCAAACTCACAAACTCTAAAACCCATTATATTTCTATTAACACATGTGATGATTGTATGTGACCAACATACTCATACTTAAGATCCATCACAAAACACCAATGATGATCATCCTCAGCCTACCCGGAACAATATCCTATAATAGTGAATGGTTCACTCCCCACTATATGTATTCCCTTACACTTCTCTTAAATTTCCATCCCAAATGGGACCAAAAACCACTATCCATAATCGATTAAATATATGAAAAGGATCAAAACATCATACTACCATTCCCACACTCATATTGTTGAATACATCAGTCACCTCACTCCAAGAGTGTCCCCAAACCAGAACCACCCTATAAATACTATTAATACACTACTTGGGTTCTTCCAGAACCTCAATGACTCTCAACGAACCCACAAATGTCTTATTTTAGTGATCCATGAACAAAAAAGCATTGCATGTCACCTGTGCTCCCATTCACTCATGCATCAAGTATTTTTTTTTTGAAAATCCATGTTGACCATCACTCTTCTCTCTTCAAGGTAAAGTGAACCTAAAAAGAACCCTCTCACTGGTTTTTAACCACAATTTACACCAATATCAATTGAACTTAATGGTAATATGCTCATGTACTATCTAATTGAACACCCCAACTCATGCACCAAGATTCACGGCTCACCTAACCTAGGCTCAAGCCTGACCCACTAACCATACCCCACTACATTCTTACTTATCCAATAGAAAGAGACATTCTTATCATGCCAAGGCTAACCACATGATCACCCACCACATGGGAATCTATCCCTATAACCATTAGAGTCTACCCATTCTTCAACCATTCCACTCAAAATCACCTCCAAAACTAGTAGGTCTAGGAATCCCATCGATCCTGCCTTCAAAACCTATCCTCTGTACCAAGAGCACCTCCCATGCTCTATGTCACAACCCAAGGCATATCACTCATGCCACTCTACACAAACCCTCAATGTTTCTATATCCATAGAGTAATTAATGCCTATCCTTATATCATATATTAGGAATTACATGCTCTTATCAACCCATCACCCATTAATAAAATTCATGATCCAACCCACTAAGGGTTTACATACATTCCTTAACAAAGGGACTACATTTCCATAATTGGGGAACCTCCCTTACTAATGTCCACTCTAACTTTCATCAGAGAAAATATTATAATTTATCTTAATAGAATTTTTTCAATAAGTTACATGGGAAACCCCCATATGAGTTATTTTTGAGGCTTTAAACAATTGAACCCCCATAAAAAATAAAATCACACACAAGAAGGCACATGTCATGTGAATCCTAAATGCTAAATATGATGCATGAATGTGGTACTATTTCCAATGAACCAATAGAAAAAACCTTAAATAACATATCTGGTAAACCCATAATATTCAATAAACACCTTAGCCATAACAAATCAATCCAAGAAAAACAATTTCATACCCCTGGTAACTTGAATGTCCAATTAAAAAGGTGTTCATGATTCAACAATATGAGGCCCATCACAAGATTTGACACATTCATATACCACCTTTATATAATCTCTTAAAATCATAAAACAAAATAAATCATTGATGACACTTTGTGATGCCCTGACCCAGAATGCTCGTCTAAGTCGAAGTGTCGCATGACCTCAAGTGTCCCTCCTCATACACTAGAGGTTTTTGACTAGCTATGAGGTCCTAATTCATACATGGGGACACTATTCTATAAAATATGCTTCATAAAATAATTTAAATAACTAAATAATATCCATAACATTCATAAAAGTATGTATAAAAAAATAAGCACAATGGTGTAACAAATCTAATGTTTCACACATACACACTGTCATAAAAACATAAATTGATCACCCACTTGGAAAATTCCACATACAAAATTAAATAAAAGAATAAAATAAACACACGGCCCTTACTTCCATCCATGGGCCTCAACAAACCCCATATCCAAATACCTGTTGATATACTCTATTATAATCTTTTACGCATTCTATGCTGAACCTAAAAGTAGACATAAGGTCTACACATGCACCAGAGTGCCCGTACAATGTGGGATAAATACATCTCAGTATGTACTCACCAAGTTCCCCTATTATAAGATATAATATGCATCTATGAATGATAGAAATAAAAATTCCCCAAAAACATATTTTATATCGTGTGTTATCCAGGACACAATGACTCCTTGCGAATTAGTTCATATCATGCTAACTTGACGACCATGACACCATATGATACCTTCTTTAGTGACATACTAGAATCCACTCATCACCATATGCCATAATCTATATAACCCATCCCATACACAAGTACATAGGGTAGGACATGTCAAATCACAACCTTTTATGGTGATGTATCGATCTCACTTACAGGTACTCTTTTTCTTTTTCTTTTTGGATATATCATTTTTGGGTTTTAATTAGGGGATTTTTCAGGTGAAATTGGATATTTTTTTAGGGGTTTTGGGTAGTGCATAGTTGGAAAATGGTTTGCCTAAACCGTGTGCCCTATCCTAGAAAACCATAAAACCCCAAGAAAAGGGGGATTTCATGGTCAGTACATAGTTTTTCAAACCATAATCCCTCTTAGTAGTAATCATGTGACCCCTAGGAGGAGTCATAGAGTTAGGGGAAACTATGCACCTCATATAGAAAACCATGCATGCAGAAAAATAAACACCCAAAAAATATAAAAAAATTACCAAGCCTCCATTTTGTATCCTGAAACACCTCAGATCGACCCTAACTCATTTCCTTAGAATTTGGAGTCTCTCAAATATATTTCAAGGGCTATTGAACTCTATTCTTGACAAATCGAAGATTTTATTAACATATTTGTACCTCTCTCGGTAAGATATTTCTTCCCAATAATATTTCTCTCTCTCATATCTCTATTTCCCAATGATTAAGGAATATTTTTCCGTCATTGGAGTGGTTTTTTATCTAGATTTTGATATATACAACTTCATTTGATCATAGATCTAGGTTTTTGATCTATATCTCATTATTCATTGTGAAATTGAACATTCGGGTTCAATTTGGGGATTTCCATCAGTGAGTTTTCGTAAACAATATTGAGGTAGTTGGTCTATTATTCAATTCCTTTCGTTTTTATTTAGATTATGTGTATATAATTTTGAAATAACAATTGCGTGTTTAGAAATTACATCTTGAATTGAATTAATTAATTATGTTAATTAATTAATTAATGGATTGTGTAATTTATTGATTAATGGGGATATGAAATTGGTCAATTAATGGGATTGTGTAATTAGTCAATTGATGGGATTTTGGAATTGATTTATTAATTTAATGTTGAATTGATTGATTAACAGGAAGTAAGGGGTGTTTGTATTAACCTTGATGGGTTAATGAATTATATGATTAATGGTTGATAAATGGTTTAATAATGATTTGTTCATATTATTCTATGTGAATTAAAGTGATGAATCTTGATTATTTTGATATTTTAAATGGTATAACATGATTTAAAATGTTAATGAGATGGTTAATAATGATTAACCATATTTAATTTGTTATATATGAAATGTTTGATTATTTGATAAATGGGTTGTGTGACATAGAATGATGCTTCAAATACTCATAGGGTGCTAGACATGTAATTCTAAACCCATATTCATGCATGTGATAAATGAGTGTGGGACACAAACCGATGCTTCAAAATCCCACTTTTGATTGATTGATATATGGATTTTGGGATAAGGAATGATGCTTCAAGTACTCATGTGGTGCTATTAATGGAATTCTAGACCCAAAATGTTTGCCTTAGACTATGGTTCCAAGTATCCATAATATGAATTTAAATTAAATGGATGCACAAGAGCCTCATCCTAGTTGGTGAGGAATTGACAAGTGCATTCAAGAGACCTGAGTTCAAATCTAAGAAGAGACATTATTTCTAGGTTACTATAGAATTATTATAGCAGGTAATGTATAAGTTATTATCGAAGGCATTGTAGTAGGTACTATAGTAGGTAATTTTTGGTACTATAGCAGCTGAAACTATTCATCATGTTAGGCATTCGAGCCATCAGTTTGGTCCTTGGGTCCTTAAAATCCTTTGGGATACCCAAGACTTTTGGGTTAGTAAGGATTTCATGACACCTCAAGGATTTCTAGACACCTCAAGGCCTTTGGGCCATCTCAAGGCCTTTGGGCCACCTCAAGGCCTTTGGTCCACCTCAAGTCTTTGTCCCACCTAAAAAACATTCTTAATAGACCAGGAAGACTCTACATGGAGAAGACTCTAGATGAGGATTCAGAGTAGGAACATTCACCATAGTATAAGCTAATGGTTTTGGAAGAAATAGAGGGTATGGAATTGCTTTCAGGACCATCTAGTGCATGCATGGGAATCCTAGATGAATAGCCATGCAAAGGTGGAGAGCTGGAATCATGATGTAGAAGCTTGAGAGGAGAAGTTCCATGTAGTTATAGTTTGGATAAATTCTTCTAAGACCTACTGGCCATGTAATCTCTAAGCCTACAGGCCTTGTAAGGGTTCCCCCTCATCCCTTGAAAGGGGGATTATCAAAATAAATAAAAAGATGGTCTTCAGGCCATTCAAGTATAATTAAATGGATAATGAAAGCTCATGTTATAATGAGATGTGGTTATTTATGTGATATGGTTTAAAATTAAGTGTGGTCCAAAGAAGGTATTGATGGTTTGGGTGTCATTATAAACCTAAGTAATTTATGTGGTTAATTAAAGAATAATGAAACTTGATAACTATTTACATTATTGATTGTAATTTATTCTTTATACACCTATATACACTATTATTAATTGGATATTATTTTAGACATCGTTGGTAGTGTCCTACTAAGTTGTACACACACCCTACTCAGGCTGCCTGATCGGTACCCAAATATATTTCATGTTTTCAAGATAGGACAAGGGAAATATCCCTTTGTTACATAGGTGAGTTGGGATGGAGCATGGATGAGGGAACTGGACATGGGTTCAGGGACCTCTTGGTGTTTTTAGTGTCTTTATTTTCAGTTTTTTAGTTGACACTTGACATGTACAATGGCATTACATATTTAATACTTAGTTTGGATATGGTTTCATATTTTGGTTTATCATGTGTTATTGGTTTGTATTGATTATAGTATGATTATGGTTAATGTTTATTTTCATTTGGTTATTTTTTATTTATTGTTACTATTGTGCTACTTTAATAAAGATAGTATAATATCCCCATGTTATATACATGACCCTCACTGCTCCTTGGTAACCTCTGTCATACGGGGAGGTGCACCTAAGGTCATATAACCGACCAGATTGGGGAACTAGTATATGGCACCTAGTTCGGGATGTTACTGGTCTCGCCCAAATTTACCCAATATTTTAGGGTTAAGCGGTCTCTTGTAGTTTAGCTTGGGTTGTCGAATCCTCAGAGTCCTAAGAAGTAACCTATAGACACGTACATCATATGGATTGTTTTTTACTATGAATTGGCCAAATTGGGTTGATTTTATATGGTTTTATATGAAAACTAATAGGTCTATGTGAATTCAAATTAATATAATGAGTTGATCCAAGGTTATCACTTAGGGTGGATTGGATGAATTCCTTTTTAAGGATTTCAATTTCTTATATTTGAGATGGGTTCATAATAAGATCAAAAAACTTCATCACTTATTGTTTTAATAACAAAAAACCATAATACTAATCACCTATACACTTATATGATCATATTTAATAAAATTATAAGGTAGAGGTTCTTATTATCACTTGAAGTGTGTGGCCTTAAAATTCAACAAGGATGAAGAAGTTTTAAAATCTTCAAATAAAATTCTCAATTAGAAGAAGTGATTATAATTTAATGGAGTGATAAATAATGTCCAATAAATCAAATTTCTTATCCCTTGTATCAAACCATAATTGGGTTATCCCTCCATTGATGTTATGGTTTTAATGGAAGAAGGATTTAGACTCGTGAGGGAGGAATTGAAGAAGTAAAAAAAACAATAAAAAGAAAACGATCACTCCACGGTTATGTGAATAATTTCACAAGGTTTGGTGTAAATAAATTCACACCTTGAGTTAATGGTGTCAATGTGATATGTATAAGAAAATAATAATAGGATAAGAATAACTTTTATTAAGAAACTAAGATGAATTTGAACAACTTACATATGAAAGACAAACTTAAGGCAACAAAATCGCAGCATAACATTACAATGAAAGAACGAACCAAATATGAAAAACTCCTCCACCACCACTGAATTAAATATTCATTTCAAGATTCATGGGTTGATCCCCCAATATTCCAAGTCTTTCCACTTGATTATGGTAGGCCTATGGTGGTGTAAAGTTTTTGGAATTTAGACTTTTCCACCCTTGACCCGAAATGACATCCAACTTGCATCCACAAAACAGAAGTGACTAAATGAGATTCTTGATGGCCTAATTGGAGTGATCCATAGAATAATAAAGTTAATATTAGTATTTCCTCTAACTTTGAAAATTTTCATCCCAAAAGAGTTTTTGATGTACATGATATGTGTAAAATGGTGGGCTGTTTTTCTAGGCCGCAGAATATGGCCCAAAATTTTATCTTCAACTTGGTCTGCCTAGAACTCCATTAAAACATCTGAATTAGCTATTTTCACTATTTTATTAAATTTTCTCCATGATTTCCTATATATTTATTTAAATTTTGAGAATCATGGGCCTTTATCTTGGCCGCTACAGTCTCTTAATTGGGTTGTTGTCCAGTTTACTTTGCCCAGAATGTGTTTGCATGAAAGCCCATTTTAGTAGTCTTCCAATGTGAATCTTCATGTACTCCAAAAGTAAAAATTGTTCCCAATGTAATTAGAAACCTGAAAATTAAATATTAAAATAAAATCAAGACCATTGGGTATTTTATATGGTGTTCAAAAATGTACCATGTAATAGTGCATTTTAAGGACTTACAATCATAATGTGAAATGATGTTCAAAGTGTAAAATGCACTAAAATGGTGTTTATGAATAATAAATCACATGAATATTATATATATTAAAAATTAATATTATCATCATTCAACGTCTAACCACACCCCCCAACTTGAATTTTTCTAGTCCTGAGAAAAATATATCTCAAAAATGTGAAATTCAAATTCCATGTTCCAAAACATTTTAATACACAATGATCACCCAGAACTCTTATACCAAAAAATCATGAAACCCATAAAAATATTTTAATAAAAGATAGTTTCATAGGAATATCCCAATCCCAATCCTGTTCCTTCTTTCAAATTCATCACCATATTTCATCCAATATCAATTAAGCATGATGATGTGTTGTGTATCACAATAGACATGGGGTTCATCTTCATTCAAGGGGGAAATGATGGAAGCACTAGGGGGGATCATATTTCAATATTAAGATGAGTATTATTTTTTATTTTTTTTATGATATATATTTTTTATTTTTTATTTTTTATTTTTTTGAATTCTTTCCATGGTAATTGAAATTGCACTCAACATAGTCAACCCATGTTGTGAGACTTTGCCGATGACTCCCAGGATCAAATACCTTAGGGCACTAAGTAAATCCCAGATACTTGGGCATCATATCGAGTTAACTCAATTGAAAACAAATTCAAATTACCAAAAATAGAGATAAAATTACTAACTATGGGCCAGACAACTATGGAGTCATGATCCCCAAGTGTCTAAAGTCACGCATTGGGTCATTTCATTGCTTTATGCGCAAATTTATTGTTTTTTTATTTTTATTGAATAATCATATTAAAACTAAAATTATCACCAAACCTGTGATATTTATTTGGGGGACCCCATGAACTCAAACTACTACTCCACAATCAAGAGGAAGTTCATTGTGTTTTTTTGTTATTAAAAGGATGAAAATATAAACTGCAAAAAACAACAATGGACAACCGCACTTTCCAAAATCTATGCACATGAACTTAAACTTGCATTAAAATTAGAATCAAGGCATGCAAAATTATTTGATATTCAATTTCAAAGTGTACAATGTGTATTATCATGTTCATGGTTAAAGGAAATTTTCCTTCCATTAATCCATACTTTTCATTCAAATCATTTTTTTTTGTTTTTCACACAAAAGAAAATTTTTTTCACATAAAAGCAATTTTTTTATTTCATCTCCCCACCCAAACATAAAATAAAATTGTCCCTAGTGTTTTAATAAAATAAAATTTAGAAGTGGGTAGGGGTAGAAAAGGGGAGTTCAAAACGGAAATTGAAAATGAGGATCATGGAATGAAATCACCTGGTGGTTGAAGTTGAAGTTATTTATGCTCCCTTTTAATCCATTGATCTCACTATCACTCCGAGAAGACTCATCAATGATGATATTTTGTGTTTATATAACTGTTATTTGTCTAAAAAATCTTTCAAATCATCACCCTCTGAATCTCAAACACCAACACATTGGAACACAATGTAAACCCCATGAGGTCCCTTTAAATAAACAAAAACAAAAGGAAAGGGAAAAACGCACCTTTTTATTTAATCATACCAAAGACCGATAATAGGAACAAGTAAAAATTAGAATAATATACATATATATGTGGATATATAAATTTTAAAATATAATTATATATATAAATAAAATATAAGAAGGAAACACTATAAGTCGTAGGTTAGTGGTAGGGGCACTCCCCTATCTCCCTTCGATCCTGGTTTCGAGTCCCCGCGGCTTCACTGGTTGTGATAAGGCTTTACCCATGACATACAATGTTTAATTTTAATTTTTTTAATTATTATTATTTATTTTTTAAATTTTTCTTTTAACCTACAAATACATAAAAATAAAATAAAATAAATTTATGATGCATTGTACTCTTTTTAAATTTCTAGGTAAGGTATTACTCAAGGATCACACCATGTGACATAGATGAATATGGTGATCCCATTTAATTCCCATCCATACTCATAATATAAGAACAGGTCAATAGTCTAAGGTACTATCATATTCATAGTTGACTGATTTAGTAAAAAAATATCAAAATTATTCATTAATCATATTTTAAAAATAAAGATGTTTCACAATGATTAGAAACATGAAAACCACAGGTTACCTCCCACGAAGTGCTTTTATTTAATGTTGTTAGCCCGACATTGATCCTAAATTTGTCAATTTTTTCCGGGTTCATAGGTTGGATTAGTTAACACAACCTATGTTTTTTGTTTATTGAATGATTCAATGAATGGTTTTAACCTATGACAATTGACCTTGAAAATGTGACCACTTTTGGGATCTTGAATCTCTACTGCCCCAAGGTTGTACACATGATGCACTATGAAAGGACCTAACCATATAGACCTTAACTTTCCTGGGTATAAATGAAGTTTTGAACTATAAAAGAGCATGAATATTCCTGGTTCAAATTGTTTACCTTTGAGATTCCTAGATTGGTAGGCTTGAACTCTAGATTTATTTATCCTTGAATTTTCATAAGCCTCCATCCTAAGTTCCTCAGGTTCATTAAGATCTAATTTCCTCTTTTATTTGGCCAAAGAAATGTCGAAATTCATTTTTTTGATTTCCCAAAATGCCTTATTCTCAATTTCAATAGGTAAATGGCATGACTTTCCATAAACCAACCTATTTGGTGACATGCCTATGATGGTTTTTAATGTTGTACAATATACCCAAAGATAATCCAAGAGTTTATCAGACCAATATTTCCTATAGGGATTGATAGTTTTTTCAATAATTTTCTTAATCTATCTATTTTCTAACTCATCTTGACCATTGGTTTGAGGATGGTATGAAGTGGAAAATTTATGAGAAATCTCATACTTAGACATGAGTGAATGGAATGGGAAGTTGCAGAAATGGGTTCCTCGATCACTAATTATAGCCCTAGGAATTCCAAATCGAGAAAATATGTGCTCTTTCAGAAATTGGATCACAACTTGATGGTCATTAGACTTGGTGGGAATGGCCTCAACCAATTTAGAGAAATAATCAAAATCAAAGATAATGTAGTGGTATCCCCTCAAGTTTTGGAAGGGTCCCATGAAATCAATTCCCCAATAATCAAATATTTCAATGAGTAGAATGTGAGTGAGGGGAATTTGATTCCTTTTGGTAATGGATCCTAATTATTAACACTGAGGATAACTTTTTCAGAATTGGAAGGAATCTTTAGTGAGATTAGTCTAGTAGAAACCACTTTGGGGGACCTTTTTAGAAGTTTTATTTGTGTAAAAGTGGCCTCCACATGCCTCTCTATGACACAATTTTAGAATGGAATATTTCTCATACTCAGGAACACATATCCTAATGATTTGATCAGGATAGAACATGAAGAGGTAAGGATCATCAAATACATAGTGTTTGACATCAAAAAGGAATTTCCTCTTTGAATGAGTCCCTAAGAATTTTGTAATGTCACCTGTCATAAAATGATTTCCTATGTCAGCATACCATGGGAAATCACTCACAAAATAGAGGTGCTCATCAGGAAATGAATCAGACACAGAAAGGTGATCTGAGTTGTCTTTGAATTCCATACTAGAGAGGTTATCAACTATAACATTTTCATCACCCTTTTTATCCTTAATGTTTAAATCGAACTCTTGAAGAAGAAGGACCCACCTAATCAATTTATCCTTTCCATATTGTTTTTTGAAAAAGTTTTTTAGGGCTGAATGGTCAGTGAAGATAATGATGTGTGATCCTAAGAGATAGGACCTGAATTTCTCTAAGGAAAAGGTAACAGCAAGAAAATCCTTCTCAATGGTGGTGTAGTTGATCTGTGCATCATTTAAAGATTTTCTTGCATAAGAAATGACACATGGAGTTTTCTCACACCATTTTCCTAGAATTTCTCCAACACAAAATTCACTCACAACACACATGAGCTCAAATGGAAGTTTTCAATTTGGAGATTTCATGATAGGTGGAGAGATAAGATCTGACTAGAGTGTAGAGAATTATTCTTTGCATCTTTTTGTCCATAAAAATAGAGCATCTTTCACAAATAGAGCACAAAGTGGTTGAGAAAAAAGAGATGAAATTCATAATGAACCTTCTATAGAAACCACCTTTTCCTAAGAAGTACCTCACTTCCCTAATAGTTTTAGGAGAGTGAAGGTAAAGAATAAAGTCAACCTTAGTTTTATCAACTTTAATCCCTCTACCAATGACCATATGGCCTAGAACAAGTCCTTTACTATGAAATGGAATTTTTCCCAATTTAGGGTGAGATTATTATCCTCAAATCTTGACAAAACCCTTTCAATATTCAGAAAGAATCCCTCAAAAGTATCCCCAAATATGGAGAATTCATCCATGAATACCTCTAAACAATCCCCCACCATGTCTGAGAAGATTCCCATTATGCACCGCTGGAAGGTGTCGGGGGAATTACATAACCCAAAAGGCATGTTCTTGAATGAGAAAGTATTGAATAGATAAGTGAAGGTTGTTTTTCCATGATCCTATAAGGAGACCTTGATTCGATTATACCCTGAGAATCCATCTAGGAAGCAATAGAATTAATGACCCGGTACTCACTCGAGGACTTAATCAATAAAGGGAAAGGAGAAATGGTCTTTATTGGTACAAGATTTGAGCTTCCTATAGTCAATACAGACTCTCCATCCACTACTGACCCTTCTGGGGAGAAGTTCACCATCCTCATTGGTGATCACAGTGATTCCAGCTTTCATTGGGACAACTTGAATTGGGATTTACCTCTCACTCTCAGCAAGGGGGTAGATGATACCCGTTTTCAATGACTTAAGAAGTTATTTCCTTACCACATCCATAATATTTGGATTGATTCTCCACTGAGGTTGACGACATGGTTAGGATTTAGATTCAAGAACAATCCTATGAGTTCCAATGAGTGGACTAATCCCAGGAATATCAGAAAGGGTCCATCTAAGTGCTTTTGTATGCTTTCTTAGTACATTCAGAAGCATCATCTCTTGATTGGATTAAAGAGAGGAAAAAATAACAACATGAAAGGCTCTATTTTCCCCTAAGAATGCATGATTGAGTGATGAAGGTATAACCTTAAATTCGAGATTATGCTGGTTATCACTTTCCAAGAAAGGATGGGACTTTGTATTGAACTCAGTTTCTTTGTTCGGATTTCTTAACAGAATTGGTTCCTTGTGAAGAGAATTTTCATCCACTAAATTGGAATGATCGGTTTCATGAATGGGTATGGATTCAATGTTATTGATTTCACCAATTATATCATTTATTTGTGATTCTATAAAATCATTAATAGAGCTATCTAAAAGATATTAAAGCCAAGGAGACAAATTTTCCTCATGTGGACAAAGAAAATCAGTCTCTTCTTGACATAAACATCCTAAAGTAATCCATTTATGTTCCTCAAGTTCACTATCAACACTAACAATCCAATTAACCTTATAGATCTCTTCATCATTCCCAATTTGAGAGTTTTAATTGTAGATGTTCAAGTCTAGACTCATGTTTCCAAATGTGATGGCCATGTTCCATTTCAGACTCGGATAACAGAGTTGATTTTTGAAAGTAAGGGATGACCAACTATGATTGGGGTTTTCTCCATAAGACCTAAGATTGGGTGATTTTCAAGGACAATGAAGTCAGTTAGGTAAATTTAAATTTTTAACTTTCACCAAAACATCCTTTAAGATCCCCTTAGAAACTCAAACACTACGATCAACAAGTTGAAGAGTGACAGATGTGGGTTGGAGTTCCTCGATCCCTAACTGACAATACATGGCATAAGGAATGAGGTTCACACTGGCTCTCAGATCACAAAGGGCTTGGAAACTTTGTTCTCTCCAAACTAAACATTGATGTATAGATATCCAGGATCTTTTAACTTTGGAGTAATGGTCCCTTGAATGGTGGTACTCACATTAGTAGCCAAAAGGACTTGGTTTTAATGTGAAATTTTCCTTTTAAAAGTGAAAAAGTCATTAAGTTACTTTGAGTAGGAAGAAAGTTTTTGGATTGAATTGATAAGTGGAATGTTTAACTTAATTTGAGAGAAGATTTCCCAAAAAAAATCTTTCAGTTCTGGTTTAGATTATCCTCTCATGCATTGAGGTAAGGGAGAAGGTTGTTTGATTGTTTGGTGTGGTTGTAGTTCCTTCACATTCTCATTGGGTTTTTTAGAATATTTGGGTGGTTATTCATCATTTTTATGTGTTGTGGAAGCTTTTAATGGTTCTAAAATGGCTTTTTCAGGTTTCTCAATGGATTTCCCACTTCTTAAAGTAGTCACTACTTTGATTTGTTTATGAGAGGTTTGTGTGTAACTAGATTCTCCCCTTAAATTGGAGGATGGAACCTCCCGATTAGGCATGGGTGTCTTACCGATTTTAATGTTTTTAGTTCATTTTTAAGTTATGATAATTCTAAGTTCATTTTCTCCATTTTTTACACAACTTCTCAAGGATTGGAAGAGGGATGGATTGAGTAGGGGCTTGTGCTGGTTGGTTTATCCCAGGAGGATACTTTGGTTTTTGGATTGGTTGTAGCATGGGTTGATGGATGGGTTGTTGGTATTGGATAGAAGGGTGTTGGTATTGGACTGTTTTTGGTTGAAATTGGTTATGGTTTTGAATATTTTGGGGATGGTAGGGTTTTGGTCCTTGTGGCTGACTAGGTTGTTGGTTATCATTCCAATGGAATCCTAGATGGTCGTTGTACCTTGGATTGAAAGTGTTTTGGTATTGTGGCTTCTAAAATTTCAAAGCATTGACCTCCACTAGTGGTACTCCTAGAAGAATATCTTTAATGGAAGGGATGGTTGGGTAGTTTTCTATCTTTTGTTCATGTTTGTCACAAATTGTGCAAATAGGGTCAACAGTTTGAATTTCATGGACCTTCCTAAGATCGATCTCCTCGACCTTCCTAGTGAGTGCAGAAATTTTTTCCGTAATGCTTCCCTCCTCCCTAAGTGTGTGTATTACAAAATATTTTGGTGGCTTATCATAGTAAGGTGATTTCTCCCATGTTGGGTTTTGTTCATCCAATCCTTATAGATACTTGTAAGCATCATTTAGGGCTTTTTTAAGGTTTCATTACACATCATGTCAATGAATTGTTTGTTTCCCAGACCCAATCCTTCATAAAAAATTTGAACTTTTTATAGGATTTAAAATACATAGTGATGTACCATGTTGAGTGTGTCTTTTAACCTTTCTCATGTTTCATAAAATGACTCCCCTTCTTTCTCAAAAAAATGGATTCTCTTTTTAAGTGTAATTGTTTTGTGATGGGGGAAGTATTTTTTGTATAATTTTCTTTAAAATTGGTCCCAGAAGTGGATTGATGCAGGTCTCAGATTTTTTAACCAATTATTTTCTCGATCCTTAAGTGAGAAATTAAACATCTTCATCTTAGCTAACTCAAGTTGGTGTGGTGGTCACATGGTTTCAACAATGTCGTTGAACTCTTTGACATGAAGGTATGGAATTTCTGACTCCATCCCATGGAAGGTTGGAAGGTGGTTCAGGACATGAGGTTTGAAAACATAGTGGGTTTCTCCTAGGGTAGCATGCCTAATGCAATAGGGTTCATTGGTCTAGGTAGTTGGGAGGTAGTCATTCATGTTTGATCGACTGCATTTCCCAAGTTTGGGGCTGCCTCATTTGGATTTCCATTTTGGTTCCCACCTGGGGTTATGAGTTGATTTCATTGAATACCCTCTATTGAAATTGGCTCAATTTTTGAATTTGGAGTATTAATAATATTAGGCTCTAATGTAAATAGTAACCTTGGTGTACTTGACTCCCCAACCCTAGAATTTCCACCCTAATTAATCTATTTGAGTTATCGCGGGTTTTGGTGGACATGAGCCAAAAGAAAAAAAAGAAAGAAAGGGAAAAGATAAGAGAATTTGGGATGAGAAAGGAGAAATGGGGGGAGAATATAATGGGTATTCATATGAATTACTTGGGTCCCCGGAAACGGCGCCAAAATTTGGTCTCACCCAAATTTACCCAAGATTTTAGGGTTAAGTGGTCACTTGTAGTTTAGCTTGGGTTGTCGAATCCTCAGAGACCTAAGAAGTAACCTACAAACACGTACATTGTCATGACCCCCTCCCCACAAAGTGTACCCCTCTTGGTCCAGCAATGTGAGAAGGGAGATAATGACCCCCGAGTCCCGCCTCCAGTAGGCCCCAGGTTGGCGACTAGCACCGAGGGTATAGTAAACACACAAATGGGAGGCATTACCCTCTAAGAGAACACATGTGGAAGAGAGAGATAAGATAGACACCAAACAACTCCCACTCAGAACTGAAATATAAAATAAAACCCAACTGTACATATGTAATGTCATGAAAAAGTACTACAATTGGAAGGGGAAAACCACAAGTACCCAAAATAAAGTAAAACAGTAGAAACCACAAGCCCGAACAACTCCTACAACAACAAGCTAGTAGTAACCATCCTAATCTCCAACCTTCTCCAAGTAACCTGAAAATAGTTTATATATACATAGGGTGAGTATAACAGTATACTCAATAGGATCCTCCCTGAATCCTCTTGTTCAAAAATAAAGAAAGCATGCTAAAGCACAGTGAACAACAAGTGAAACTAACTCGTCACCTAAACAGTAATACTAAGTTCCCAAAATCACCATGGAAACACTCACCAAGTAACTCATACAAGAATGTACCATATAATAAAGAATATCAAGGGTACACTGCTACGACTTCCCCACTGGTTTTCCGCTTTTCCCCAACGTCGCATATCCTGATCATATCTCTCCAAAAAGTCTTACCTGCAGACACCTGGGTGAAGCACCACAACATGCACCTCGTGCAACAAAACCACCACGTCTTCGTAATAAAAGTAACCAGGTAGTTTCTAGGAGCCACCACATCCCGCATAACGTGTATCATATATCGGGTATTATACCTCAAGCCATTACATCCCATACACCGAGTAAGGATCCTCAAGCCATCACAGCCTATACACTTTACACCTATAGTAGTCCGTATGATACTATATCCAGAATATATGTGTCTGAATAACCACAAGCCATTACATCCCTCTAAATGCATATATGGGGAAAACTAACCAATGTTCCTACCATCAAAAGTATCTACCAAGAGAAGAGATTGGGGCTAAAGGAGGTAGTCATCCATCCATCCTCCCACTAGAATGTAGGGTAAAACACCCCCCAGGGATCAGAATCCTCAGGGTGTCAGTTTCCCTTACTGACAGGGTGGAGTAGAATATAGAAACACAAAAAGTACCGGATATACTATATCTCAAAACCACACTATGGGAATAACCTAGTCTTAGACACAACTGTATATAACATCTCTCAGACTCTGGGATGCTACTTCTATGACTAGGTATCTTATAAGCACACAACCATTTAAAGAGATTTAATACATTATTTCATTCCCTTTTTACCAGTTTCACTTTACGTTAATTAATTCTTTAAAAATTAATTAACCATGAATAATTACACATTAAATTTCATTAGAATCACACCCAAAGTCCACTGTCCCTTTAAAATTACAACCTCATCATTATGTTCTAGAAAACTCCAACCCCAGGGGTTAACACCATTTATTCAATTATTCATTACAGAATTACTTTCCCACCTTCCCAGGCATTCTAGAAAAACATTCTATGCTACTAAACACAAGGGGGATCAACAAGGTGAGTAGATTAACTACCCGAAGAGTCTTTGCCACTTATAGTAAGATCATATACCCATACTCCCTTGAGAAGCTAAATATGGAAAGAATGTGGCATACCCCACGTGTCTTCTCCTCTTTCGGAAGAAGGGAAAGTAAGACCAGCTGCCTTGAGCAGTGGGGAAAAGTAAAGCAGATAAACAACCAATCAAAATAAGCAAGCAACCAACAATCACATCCATCCCATTCCATCATTCCTGGTGTCCTCCCCGACACCCACATGCATAAACCAATGCATCTCACCACTCTAGGTGTCATCTGCTGCCACAACCAAAAGCCTTCATGCCCCCACATATCACAACGGCCATTTAGTATCACATCACAACACAAGCATAAGGAAAACAAAAATCACATCAATTGGGCTATTGGCCCTTTAACAATCAAGGGGTAACTCAGAACCCTTTAAGGAATTATCAAACAATCAGTTCTTTAATCCATATTGAATTAACAGATTTATTTTTCATAGGTTCCAAAATTCAGGAAACCTAAATAGTAAGCTATAAAAAATAATTAAACATGCTTACTGCGCCAATTTGATTAAAATCAAATTACAACAAGAACTAGATTCATTTAAATGCTTGCTCATCCATAACCAATAGTTATCAATTAATTCTGGTTTACGTTCTTTGCAAATTTTCATCAAGAACGAACAGCTAAGCGAAGAAAGCATGGATATCACACTATCTAGAAAACAAGGAGACATAACATACGACCGATATCAATTTATTTATCCAGTTCAAATATTTATTATGTCAATTCCATTATGGTCGATTGGAATAAAACATGACAACAATACATTTTCACGTATAAGAAAAGAGATTCAATGAATCCCCTACCTTAAATAGTTCTTGACGTTCTTTATCCACACAATGGGTCACGATTCTTCTCTCGTGTCAACTGCATCCACCAGAGGATGCCATGGTACGACCGCACCAACCAAAACCCAAGAAAACCCCATTAGAAGCATGGAGATCACATTATATAATATGTAAAGGATAAAAAGGAGAAGATACACCCCAAAAGAACTACGATAAAACATACCTTATATCCAAGATCGACCGATACAGCTCAGTTGCATCAAAACAGAGTAGAACCAATCCTAGGAGGAATGTTTGATTGTGTAACTCCTATGAGAAATATAGAAAGGTTCTAGAGTCTCATAGCTAAGAACAAAGAGGAATAACAAGGGAGGAAGATATACCTTCCCTTTAGAAGATTTAACAAGTAGACGATTTAAGATATGCTTAATTTCCCATTAAAATCATATCGCATTAAACCATGTGGTTTGACCAAGTAAAAATATCCCGATCCTTAGGAATAATTAATATAGGATTTATGGCCTTTTAATCGGCCTTAAGATTCCTTAAAATTAGGCTTTAAATGCATTTTATGTAAAAGGAAACGTCAAAGGGGCAAAAATGTAGAAAGCTGGAAACACTGTACACCAAACTCAAAATTTGGCAAAGGAAATAGAGGTTGCTGTTAGAACCTCACTGGTCTGGAAACACTGTTCACTGAACCTCACTGGTAGAACACTGTTCACTGAACCTCACTGATAGAACACTGTTCACTAAACCTCACCGATAGAACACTGTTCACTGAACCTCACCAATAGAACACTGTTCACTAAACCTCACCGATAGAACACAGTTCACTAAACCTCACCGATAGAACATTGTTCGCTGAACCTCACCAATAGAACACTGTTCACTGAACCTCACTGATAGAACACTATTCAATGAACCTCACCGATAGAACACTGTTCATTGAACCTCACTGTTAGAACACTGCTCACTGAACCTCACCGATAGAACACTATTCACTGAACCTCAATGATAGAACAATGTTCACTGAACCTCACTGATAGAACACTGTTCACTGAGGGAATTGTTCACAGAATTGGAAATTTGGAAAAGGAAAGAGAGGTTACCATTAGAGGTTACTGATAGAACTATTCATCGATGGAACTGTTCACATAATTGTAAATTTGGAAAAGTGTTGGGGATAAGTCACCTTGACCTCCCAGAACACCTCAAACACCATATTTTAACAAAGGAATGGACCGAAGAGGTCCAGGCCATTATATAAATTATCTGGATTGTTTTTTGAAATTAAGTGGCCAACTTAGGTTTATTTTAGATGGTTTTAAATTAATATTAATAGGTCTATGTAAATTCAAATTAATAAAATGAGTTGATCCTAGGTTATCGCTTGGGGTGGATTGGATGAATTATTTTTTAACGATTTCAATTTCTTATATTTGAGATGGGTTCATAAAAATATCAAATAACTTCATAACTTGTTGTTTTAATACCAACAAACCATAATAATAATAACCTATACACTTATAGGATCATATTTAAGATCACTCTAGGGTAAAGGTTCATATTACCACTTGAAGTGTGTGGCCTTAAAATTCAACAAGGACAAAGAAGTCTTAAAATAATCAAATAAAATTATTAATTAGAAGATGTGATTAGAATTTAATGGAGTGATAAATAACATCTAATAGATACCATTTATACTCCTTTGGATCAACCCATAAGTTTATTATCCCTCCATTGATTCTATGGTTTCAATGGAAGTGGGGAGTAGACTCAAGAGGGAGGAATTGAAGAAGTGAAAAAACAATAAAAAGAAAATGATCACTCCACTGTTGTGTGAATAATTTCACAAGTTTTGGTGTGAATAAATTCACACCTTGATGAAATGGTATCAATTTGATATGGATAATAACATAATAATAATATCATAAGAACTTTTATTAAGAAACTAAGATGAATTAGAATAACTTACATGTGAAATACAAAGTTAAGACAACAAAATCGCACAATAACATTAAAATGAAAGAAAGCACAAAATACGATAGAATATTCCACCACCAATACCTTAAATAGGAATTTAAATAGGATCGGATTGATCCCCCAATATTCCAAGTCTTCCCAATTGATTATGGTAGGCCTAGGGTGGTGTAAAGTTTGTGGAATTTAGTCTTTTCCACCCTTGACCCCAATTGGCATCCAACTTGCATCCATAAAATAGAATCGCCTAAATGATATTCTAGATGGAAAAATTGAAGTGGGAAATATAAGAATAAAATGAATACCCATATGTCCTATAACTTTCTATAAATTTTTATCTCAAAATAGTTTATGATTTACACGATATGTGTAAAATGGTTGGATGTTTTTCTGGGCGGCAGAATCTGGCCGAGAATTTTATCTCCAAATTGGGCTACCTAGAACTCCATTAAAACATACTAATTATCTCCTTTCACTATTTGATGAAATGTTCTACATTATTTCCTCTATCTTAATTTAAATTTTGAGAATAATTGGGCTTTTATCTTGGCCTATATGGTCTCTTTATTAGGCTGATTTTCAGTTTACTTTTCCCAGAATGTGTTGGCATGAAAGCCCATTTTGGTGGTCTTCCAATGTGAATCTTCAAGTACTCCAAAAGTATGAATTGTTCCCAATGTAATGATAAACCGGAAAATTAAATATGAAAATAAAATAAAGGCCATTGGTTATTTTATATGGTGTTCAAAAATGTACCATGTAATAGTGCATTTTAAGAAGGACTTACAATCATAATGTGAAATGATGTTCAATTTGTAAAATGCACTAAAATGGTGTTTATGAATAATAAAGCACATTAATATTATATATATTAACAATTAATATTAGTCTCATTAAGTGTATAATCATTTATAAAGTGGTATCATAGGAGGTTTTCATTTCTTTTATTTTATCTTAATATTTGGGAAAGGTAAAAAGGATATTAGGATGAGTCGGGCCTTAGTTAAGAGATCATTCATGGGAGTAGCTAACCCATTTACAAGGGTGAAATACAAGTACCTATGGTGGTATTATTCTTATTCTTGTTAGTTTTTATAGTAGAATGTTATTTCACCTCGAGTGATGCACTTATTGGGTGATGTTATTATTTTATGAGATTTGAATTGTGGCCCGGTATGGCATGAGAGTTGCATATGCATGAATAATTATAGGCACTTATGAATTATTTTGACATGAATAGTTTTTATGCATGAATATAAAATCATGTTTTGGGTAAGTTCTTGAAACTTTAGTGTTTTTCCATACATGTGTAATTGAACTGAAAATGGTTCCTAATATTCAATTGAAATTTGTAAAATGATGCTAAATGTGGAAATTTTAAAGTGGTAAATGGGTGTATAATGAGAAAATTGAAATTTTGAAAAAAATTACCCTTTTTTAATCATGACCTAAATGAGGGGTTGTTTAGGGTAGTGATAATGCCACGGTTTTGACCATGTGGTGGGGTTTAGGGGAATAAATTTTTATGGATTATGTGAATATATCTTACATAAATGTGATATTGTTGTGTAATGTGTCCTACGATGTGTGTTTAAAACTATAGAGATATCCCTCCATGATGATGCTTATTGATAGGATGGTTGGCCGAAATGGCTAGAAATGTGCCTCTAGTGGTAAAACATGAGGTTATGATAGTTCCGGGTGATGTTTATGGAAAGAGGCCCAAGGTGGGTTGTGAAGAGTATGTCAAACTTGACATAGGAGTTTTAGTTTTATAACCCTATAAAATTTGTTGTAAAGGGTATACTTGAGGTAGTTGATTTCTATATTGAGTCTATCTGGATGATTCTTGACCACTTGGAGACTCTTACTGAAAAGAGAATCAAAATGGTTACTTATACATTACGTGATCAAGTGAATTATTAGTGGGACATCCATACTCGATATGGATATCTAGATAATATGATATGGAAGTATTTTTAATAGAATTTCATGGATCACTTATACCCTAATATTCTTAGGTAGGAGTGGTTAGTAGACTTCATGATGTTGACCTAAGGTATCATATCTATGATGGACTATACACGACGCTTTACAGATTCACAGTGCATTGTTCTAGCATTGGTAAGGGATGAGGCTACTACAAAAAATCATTTTCATGATGGGGTTAAATATGAAATTAAGTCCCAGGATAACATCTTCAGGTAGAAGAAATTTGTAGAAGTGGTGAATCAGGCTCTCATATCTGAGGGGAACCTAAATAAGGATTCCAGTGGAGGACAGGTGGTTTCTATTAGATGATAAGTAGGTATTACTTCTAAGGGTAGGAACCATCTCTATGAGAATGTCTTCCAAGGTGATAGTAAGAAGAGTGGCCAAGGGGAAGGTTCGGTTACTCTAGACCCTGTCCGAGTGACCTACAACCAATGCATTAGACTGGGTCACATTCATAAACATTGTCCCCAACCACCAATAGAGTTTCAAGATTGTGGCAGGATGGTACATCTACAATGGTTCTGTAGGAACCCATGAAATATGGGTAGTGATGGGGGAAATAGGAAAAATCAAAGTACTAGAAGGGTGCCTTCTACCTCATATCAGTCTGACAGTTATAGTTCTACTAGTCATGGTGGTCGATGCAGTGGACTGTGTACTTTTGGGAAAGAGAACCTATATCATCATAGTGGTATAGCTTAGGGGAATCATACTACATCATAGGGAAGAGGGGTAGGACAATTGCATTTAGTTCATCCTACACTTGGGGATAGCAAGGTCTGACCATTAGTAGTTAGAGGTATTATTCTTTTAGATTCTACAATTTCTAGTTCCTTATTTGATATCGGTGCCTCTCATTCATTTATATCTACACAACTTGTTAATGGGTTTACTCTGATAGTGGAGTTTTTCAGTGGGGATATGACAATCGATACACCTTTGGGGATATAATTGAGAGACATATTTTTGTGCAAGGGGTGTTCTCTTAAGGTTGTTGAGCATTGTTTTCCATGGGATCTCTATATACTTGATATGTCAGGCTTCGACTTGATTTTGGGTATGCACAGGTTAGTAGAATACTGATCCTATAATTATTTCTACCATTGAGGAGTGATTTTTACAACACCTAATGGTGACAATTATGTTCATCGAAGAGAGTGTGACATCTAGGTGGGCCATATAGTTCCAATTCATTAGAAATTGGGGGAGATCACCGCCTAGGTTTCAAGTATATTTCTAGATGATGGGGGTGTAAAGCATGATGTATTTCCACCCATATTGTAACACCCCAAGATTTCATAGTATGTTATTTCTTCAAAGTAACTCAATAATATGCACTACACGCAACACTGAGTTTAAGCGCACCACAACTTACCAAACTAGTCGTTCAAAAGCGGTTATGAATAGTATTAACCGAATTTTGAACTTTATATAATCCTTATAATTTTAGAATCCATATTATGAGTTTCTTGGACATAATGTAAGACCAAATTCAATTTTTTCAGATAAAAAAAGTATTTTTCAAAAAAATGCAATTTTACTGTTTTTTAATGGCGAATCTTTTTTTAAATCCAATATTTTAAACCTTTATATATCCAATTTGACAAAATAAACTTATTCTTTAGAATAAGAACATAAGAATTTAGTTTCAATAAATTTTTGGTGTTTTTCTGACAACTTTCATATTCGGGTGAATAGTGAAAATACTATATTTTAACTGGAAACAGCTTTTTTAATAAAAATAATTAATAGTGTTGAATTATACATTTTAATGGTTTGGAAGTATAATTAGATAATATTTTTACCATTTAATCAAATGATGTTCATTTTAAGTAATTTCACTTTGAAATTGGATATAAACAAGTGTCAATCTTTTGATAGTTATCATTTCTTAAAAATGCACTTTTTGGTTTTGACAACGGGAATTAATTTTAAATTAATTAATGAAACTTATATGTTCCTAAATTTTTAAAATAGAATTCATTTTTGAATTTGGAATATCAAAATTATCTTAGGGTAAATTTTTGGTATTTTTCTGAAAACTTTCAATTTTTGATGAATAGTGAAAAACACTAAGTTATTGTTTAAAACCGACTTTTTATTTAAATAATTATTTATTTTATTTAAATTTATTTTAGGTCAAAATAGATAAATAATACCTATATAATTTCAATGTAATTCATTGGAGTTAGTTTATAAAAATTTTAGATATATAAAAAATTTATCGAACTTTTTACCGTCTTTTACCCACCTCCTAGGAGCATTTACAAATTTGCATAAAACTTAATTATACCACTTCTGTGAATTGAATTTAAAAAATTTGAGAGACACAGTTGATATTATTAAGTAAAATCTGGTTCAATAAGATGAAAATAATTTTTTTGTGAATAGTAACTTTTGACTTTTATTTACCGCAGTTAAAGGTAAATACAATAATTCAAGGTAAAAATAATATTATAATAATACTAAATTACCTTAACAATTATCCTAACCTTACTGGATGAGTCATAGCCGACCATGGTCATCATTGGGTCGATTTTGGGACCCCAAGGAGCCACTTATTAATGATAATGACTTTTTATATTAAATAATCTAAAGTAAAGACAAAAATAACAAAAGAAACAATATTTTAGTAAAACAATTTTTATATGAGGTTATCTAATTGATCTATTCAACTATAAATATTCATTAAAAATCTAAAAAAAATTCCTACCACAGGATAGTTTATTTATAATTTTTTTATATAAAATAAATATATTTATATATGACACAATAATGATGCAGTATTTTCCTTATTAATGAAACAATCAAATAAATGATATTATAAATACAAAAATAAATATAATTTGAAAGTTTTGATGCCATACATAAATTTTATAGGTGACTATTACATTTTAGGGTTTATTAAATGTATTTATTTCGAATTAATGAAGTTGTTAGGACTTTAACAAAAATCCATTATTAAATAATGTCAAAATTGACATAAAAGAGTTTTTAAAACAAATATTATATTATTAATTGGTATTCTATTTCTAAAAATTTAAGGTTCTTCAAAAGGTATTAAATACTATTATATATGTCATTAATGAACCACTTGGGGTTATCTTGGTAGTTTATAGTATGTTTATTAACCATATAATATAAAAATACAAAGAGACATGGTAAATGTCAAACTATTTAACAGAGTTAAATCTAAAAGATAAGGTTAAAATGGTAACCTAAACTTGTCTAAAACCTATTGGTTGAGATTATTTCTACCCATAACCACCTTATCCTAGAAATAAATCATTCTTAAGCCATTATAAACAGAATATAATTTTATTATAAAATAATATTTCAGTCTTTTCCTAAGGTGCCCTTCACCCCTCTTATAAAAGGGCACTTACCCTTCTATCAAATTCACACATTAAAATCCATTTGTCTCGGCCAACCCATGCCCAAATAACCTATTAATTGTCCTCCCTTCATCCTAGAGTCATTAATTTAGTCATAAATCCAACCTAAGGAGCCCTTTTGATCAATTAAAAAGGCAGAACCCGAAGAAGAGGTAAATATTTCATCACCTCTTTCAAGTTCCTTTCTTCTTCCACTTCCTCTTTATTTGTTGTTTCCATTCTAAATTGATAACTCCATTATCTTATATATACTATGATTTTATTATAAATATTGTACAACCATATTCATTATTCTATCCATCCTTTTAATGACATGTCACCATACGTGTGTACATACGGCTTACCGTCTCCACGCCGTGGTGTAATTTGTTATTCAACACTATGTTATTTGGATGGATATAATGATGAGTAATATGTATATAAATAATTAAAATAACATTATAATGTCTCTGTAAAATTAATATACCATCTAATTCCACACCTTTAACGAAATGATATTGTCGCTCGTGCGTAAGTACGGATTACTGTCTCCACGACACGATGAGGTTCATTTCCACGTTCACCATTCATCGGCAATTATAAAAATATCTATTACTAATAAGTATGTAATATATGAAATAATAATGCCACTAGAGATATATATGTGTGTGTGTGTGTGTGTGTTTATGTACTTACATATATCTTATTCACTTACTTCCGTTCAATACGATATGAAAACAGAAACAGCATTTATGCGTACGTACGGTCTACCGTCTCCATAAACGGTGTTTTCCATTTCATATATATATCTATTATAAATATTTATATTATAAATATGTATGATATATAAATCAAGTTTTATATTCTGTAAGTATTTAAATCATGATATAAATGATACAATCAAGAATAACAAGTTAAAATATGTACGATAAAGAAAGCGATTATAACCAGAAATGTTAATTTAACATGAAAATCATTATTAAATGGGTAGTATAAAGACATAAATGAATCTTGTATGATATAATAAATATTAATATGGTTCTTTTATAATCTAATAACATAAAATGGTCAATATACAGGAGGTTAAACGTACCCTTGACCAAATAAAAGTTCAAGTTAGGGGTTAATTCTACAATCTCTTTATTATCCAAGGTTGTTTTTAAGTAAGTATCTACTGGGACATATTTTGTATACATGTCCATGTTTCATTAAAGAGTTTTCAAAGGTATTCTTTTTAAGAGGATTTTTTAATAAAAAATCATTTTAAATTATTTAAATATTTATTCTTCTAAACCTTTCTCATTAATGTCCATGTTTTCAAAATGGTTTAAAGGATTTATTTATATGGACATGAATGTTTAAAAATGTTAATTCCTTTAATAAGTTTCCATGTGGTATAGGAAAATTTGATTCAAAACTATCTTTTAAATGACTTCCTTTATAAATTATTTTACTTTTAAATGTTTTCATCAAATAGGGATATTTCTCTCAAAGAGTTTTACATATCATTTTCATCTATGTTAACATACTTTGATGGATTTTAAACTAGTTTGATGTTGATCTATTATCATACAAATATTCCATATTATATTGAAGTTTTTGTGATATATTTGACTGTGGATGTGTTATTTTTATACCATTCATGTTTTATGGTTAATGTATTGACATTTCATATGCTAGTTTTAATATGAATGTTTATGTTATATTTCTACCCTTTCATATGAGGATTGTATTGGACTTAGTAAGTGACGGGTGGAGCTCGCTATAGCTCCTCGATGCATCGGTAAGTCTCATGAGACAATTAGACGTGTAATTGGCTGAGGCCTTTCCCAATTTGATATATGGTTTTGGCCAAGTATTTAATCATTTTTAGATGTCTTGGTCGAGGCCTTGACAAAATGTTTCAAAATATCTGGCAATATACATTCTCTCATTATTAAAATAATATTGATGGTTCATGTGGTTATTCGACTAGTAGAATACCCATGACTATGTTTTATTATGGCATTATTTACTTATCTAATATTTCTTCCATAAAGTTTTTATATTTATTATTTGTAAAGGCATGTGTTTTAAATTATTCATAATGCCTATTGTTTATGTTTTCTTCCACAAAATTGTTTACCCTTACTGAGCATATGAGCTCACCCCTTTCTTATGTTTTATTTTCCCAGGATTTCCAAGAAGTGTATTATGAATTATATGTAGGGTTAAGCTAAAATGGAATAATGTTATTCTCAAAGATTCATTTATGTTGTTTTTTATTTTCTAATGTGTAATGTAATGTTCATGTATCTAATCTATTTTCCAAGACTTCTAAACTATTGGTATCTCAAGACTTGATTCCTTGTAATCATGCCAATGTATTAAAATAACGCACCGAATCTGGGTAACTGGGGTCGGGGTCTTATAGTTTGTATCAGAGGAATTTTATCAACAACCTTGGAAATAGATTTAGTTAAAATATGATTATATAACATTACCCTAAGATAAATATTGATGGTTAGTATAGAATAACTTCCTGGAATTTTGGTACTGTGGAGATTTTGTGAGTATTCCAAGCAATACATCCCTGTTTGGATATGAGCAGGTAGAGGCGGCTCTTGTACAGATGTACCTAGGGGTAAAACCCAAAAACACCTCTTGATCTAGACTTGAACAGGAACTAGTGCATGACAATGAGCCTTTCTTCACTCTTGTTTACGACACTCCCGGGGGATATGCTTAGGATAATTCACATTTTCATTTCAAGCCATTATGAAGGATTTAGGAGTAAATACTTCCTCAATGAAAACATTTTTATTATTATGGATTATATCAATAAACTGTTCAATTTATTTTAGGTATTTTACAAGTTTGTAAATATTCATTGTGATTCATAAACTGACCTAGTATATGCCATTGTTTAGAAATGGCGCCCAGTGGAATGAATGAGAACTCCAACAATACGTATGATCCAAAGAGTAAGAAGGATTATATCTTTCATGGTATTAATCCAACATTTATAAGAGAAATAGTCTCCCATGTATTCTTAACATATGAAGAAATAATAACATGTGTTAATAAGATAAGTAAGAATTCTTTGAGTCCTATGGATTTGAAGGGAAGCGAGAGAAGAAAAGGATGGTAGAGAGAAAGATGGATAAAGGGAAGCGTGGAAAGATGGATTTTCCCATATGTGATAAATATGGAAATAATAACCTTGGTAAATGCTTGAAGGAAATGAGAGTTTGTTATAAGTGTGGAGAAAAAGGACACCAAGTATGTGATTTCAAGGGTAAGAAAAAGGTTTTAAATGTAAAATGCTTCATCTACAAGGCCTTGGGACACTATGTGAATCAATGTCCCAATCATCAGAGTATACTACAAATGATGCTACAGGATAATAATCAAGTTATGATGCTACCTCATATGAAGTGGAATGACTAGTGTTCTTATGTTGTTATTATAGAATTATTTCATTTGAGTTTTGTATCAACAGTATAATGGTTATATGAATTGTGGAGACAAATAAGGATTGTACTACAGTACTATTTTATTGAGGATTTGAGATTATATGGTTCTAAGAATAGTGAATTAATAGTAAGATACACTTTTTGGAAAAATACATGGTTGAAGGAAATGTAATCATTAATATGGTCCTGATAATGAGGTAGTGATTTTGGAATAAGAGATGGTTGATTTGGATAAATTATATTGGATATTCTTCACTTCCTTGGAACTGATTAATAGTTTGTTTATTTCATCATTGTTGTAATATTCAATATTTTTTATATAAGTAATATATTGAGTATTATATAAAGGATAAGGGATCATGAATGTAATCAATAAGGTTTTATGGTAATTCCTGGTGTTACCATGTTTTAAAATAATACATGATGAAGGTGTTCACTTGTTATTACGTGGAAAAAAGAACCTTCATTGTGTTTAACTTCCTTATAAATTTTGTACTGTGAGTTTGGATAGAAGTATTTTGGATAAGTCTAAAGGTTGGAATTAATTAATTTTGAAATTGGATACTTTTGTTAAGGTTATTTTTGGATTTTTATAAAAAGAAAAACACGCAGACCATGTGACAACCCATCGCATCGGACAAAGCTGCGGAAATCGAACCCACAACCAAGGTGTGGTTGGGATTTATCACCTACCACTGGACTATGTGAAGTCCCTGGATTGTATAATGTAGTTTCTTTTTTTAAAGGGTCTGATAGGTGAATTATAAATTCATTTTTTTAACTCTATAGGAATGGGATAAATAGAATATTTTTTTGAAATCTTTTGGAGTGAAAGATGAGTTTTTGGTAGGAATTAGTTAAAGGATGTAACTCTACTTGTCAAGTATATATATATATATATATATATATGTATATGTATGTATGTATGTATGTATGTATGTATATGTATATATATTCCTTCTTATTCTATGACTAAATTAATTCTTAAACATTAGTTAAGGGACTTCGTCTCAATCTCCTTTTATTGAGGCATCCTTTGATTTCTAAACAACTTTCTTTTATACGGTTTATAAAACCCTTTTACTTTTCATTTCAAGTGTAATATTTTTCTACGAAGTGTTTTACTAAATGAAAAAAAAAGAATTTTTTTATGTAAGCGGCGACAATGACCCTTCCGCCGCCGCGAGTTTTATTTGATCATTGTCTTCCTTAACAAGCCAAAATGTTTTTTAAAAGAAAATAAATACCATATACTATCTTTACATATTTTGGTATTGAAGGTGGTTTTGATAATGAAATTGTTATTTCAATATATTTAAATGATATATTGTGATTACTGACCTCAATCACTCCCTATAAATATTTACGTTTTTCCATCAATTATGTGTCTCTAATTGCCACCAATGTTCTCCTAATCAAGATCATAATTTGTTGGTGACTTTTTCATTCCACTTTTCCTCTTATTAAGACTAAATTTTATTAACCCAATTTCCGATGTGGGTTTTCCCACAAAGGTATTTTCTATTTTCAACCTTTTATTTTCACAGAACAATTTCAAATTGCGAGGATGCAATTTATTAAAGGAGGGAAGAATGTAACACCCCAAAATTTCATCGTACATTATTTCTTCAAAGTAATTCAATAACATGCACTACACGCTACACTGAGTTCAAATGCACCACGACTTACCAAACTAGTCGTTCAAAAGCTTTTATGAATAGTATTAACTGAATTTTAAACTTTATATAATCTTTATAATTTTAGAATCCATATTATGAGTTTCTTGGGAATAATGTAAGAAAAAATTCATTTTTTACAGATAAAAGAAGTTTTTTTAAAAAAATGCAATTTCACCGCCTTTTAATAGAGAACCTTTTTTTGAAATCCAATATTTGAAACTTTTATATATTAAATTTGACAAAATAAACTTCTTCTTTAGAATCGGGACATAAGAATTTATTTTTAATAAATTCTTAATGTTTTTTTGATAACTTTCATATTTGGGTAAATAGTGAAAATACTATATTTTAACTGAAAACAACTTTTTTAATCAAAATAATTTATTGTGTTGAATTATACATTTTAATGGTTTAGAAGTATAATTATATTATATTTTTACCATTTAATCCAATGATGGTCATTGTAAGTAATTTCACTATGAAATTGGATATAAACACGTGTCAATATTTTGATAGTTATTATTTCTTAAAAATATGCTTTTTGGTTTTGACAACTGGAATTAATTTTAAATTAATTAATGCAACTTCTATGTTTTTAAATTGGTAAAATATAATTCATTTTCGAATTCAGAATATCAAAATTAGTTTAGGGTGAATTTTTGGTATTTTTCTGAAAACTATCAATTTTTTATGAATAGTGAAAAACACTGAGTTATTGTTTAAAACCGACTTTTTATTTAAATAATTATTTATTTTATTTAAACTTATTTTAGGTAAAACTAGATAAATAATACCTATATAAGTTCAATTAATTCATTGGATTCAGTTTATAATAATTTTAGATATATAAAAATTTTATCGAACTTTTTACCGTCTTTTACCCACCTCCTAGGAGCATTTGCAAATTTGCATCAAACTTAATTTTACCGCTTCTGTGAATTGAATTTTAAAAATCCGAGAGACACGGTTGATATTAGTAGGTAAAATTTGGTTCAATAAGATGAAAATAATTTTTGGTGAATAGTAACTTTTGACTTTTATTTACCACGGTTAAAGGTAAATAGGGTAATTCAAGGGAAAAAGAATATTATAATAATACAAAATTACATTAACACTTATCCTAAACTTATTGGATGAGTCATGGTCGACCATGGGCATCCTTGGGTCTATTTTGGGACCCCATGGAGCCACTTATGAATGATAATGACATTTTATATTAAATAATCTAAAGTAAAGACAAAAATAACAAAAGAAAATATCTTTAAGTAAAATAATTTTTATATGAGGTTATATAATTAATCTATTCGACTATAAAAATTCATTAGAAATCTAAAATTATTTCCTACCCCTGGATAGTTTATTTATAATATTTAGACATAAAATATATATATTTATATATGACATAATAATGATGCAGTATTTTCCTTATTAATGAAACAATCAAATGCCAACGAGCTCATACCCAAGTGGTAAGGGCTCCTACTTGGCATCCAGGAGACCCGAGTTCAAAACCGGGTGGAGGCGAATTTATGGGTTACTGTTGCAGTCACTGTAGCAGTTACTGTTTGGTACTGTAGCAGCCCGAACTATTCACCCGATTTGGGCCTTCGGGCCACCGGTTTGGGCATATGGGTCTCCCGGGCCTTTAGGTCATCATAGGCCTTCGGACCACAAGGACTTCGAGCCATATAGACCATGTAGTAGCTCAGTTCACACAAAAAAGGCCCCAAAATAGGATCAGAGCAACATGAGTAGCAGCCACCAGATGCAGAGCGAACCGGATTGAAAGAATGAGAGGTTATGGTAGCCGCCATCGGGACCAGGCACCGTGCAGCTTTGTATGGGGAAATTCTAGTCGATCAGCAATGCAAGGTTGGGAGCTAGGTGATCAATGACGCAGAAAGCTGGGGAGGGGCAGTTCAAGTGGGGTGGGCCTACGGGTCATGTATTGGGCATGGTATGCCTCTAGGCCTTCAGGTCATGTATTGTGGGTTTGTCGGGCCTTGTGCCTTGGGCCTATGGGTCATTTATGGGTTCCCCTTAAACCCTTAAAAGGGGGATTATCCATAATAAAAATAAAAAAATGCCTTCGTGCCATTTGTGTAATTAATGAAACAATCAAATAAATGATATTATAAATACTAAAATAAATACAATTCGAAAGTTTTGATGCCATCCACAAATTTTATAGGTGACTATGACATGTTAGGGTTTATTAAATGTATTTAGTTCTAAGTAATTAATTTTTTAGGACTTTAACAAAAATCCATTATTAAATAATGTCAAAATTGACATAAAAGAGTTTTTAAAACAAATATTACATTATTAATTAGTATTCTATTCCTAAAAATCTAAGGTTCTGCCAAAGGGATTAAATAAAATTATATATGTCATTAATTAACAACTTGGGGTTCTCCTGGAAGTTTATATTAAGTTTATTAACCATAAAATATAAAAATACAAAGAGACATGGTAAATGTCAAACTATTTAACTAACAGTTAAATCTAAAAGATAAGGTTAAAATGGTAACCTAAACTTGTATAAAACCTATTGGATGAGATTATTTCAACCCATAACCACCTTATACTAGAAATAAATTATTTTTGATCCATTATAAACCAAAAATGAGTTTATTATAAAATAATATTTCAGTCTTTTCCTAAGGTTCCCCTCACCCCTCTTATAAAAGGGGACTTCCCCTTCTCTCAAATTCACACATTCAAAGCCATTTGGCTCGGCCAAACCCAGCCAAAATACCCTCTCAATTGTCCTCCCTTCATCCTAGAGGCCTTACTATAGTCAAAAATCCATCCTAAAGATCCATTTTTATCAAATCAAAAGGAAGAACCCGAAGAAGAGGTAAATATTTCATCACCTCTTTCAAGTTCCTTTCTTCTTCCACTTCCTCTTTCTTTGTTGTTTCCATTCTAAAATAATAACTCAAGTATCTTCTATATACTTTGATGTTATTATAAATATGGTATAACCATATTCATTATTCTATCCATCCTTTTAATGACATTTCACCATACGTGAGTACGTACGGCTTACCATCTCCACGTCGTGGTGTAATTTATTATTCAACACTATGTTATTTGGATGGATATAATGATATTTAATATGTATATAAATAATGAAAATAACATGATAATGTCTCTGTAAAATTAATGTACCATAAAATTACACACCTTTAAGTAAATTATATTGTTGCTCGTGCGTACGTATGGATTACCGTCTTCACGACGCAATGAGATTCATTTCCACGTTCACCATTCATCGACAATTATAAAAATATATATTACTAATAAGTATGTAATATATGACATAATAATTCTATTGGAGATATATATATATATTTATATATATGTATTTATTTATGTACTTACATATATCTTATTCACTTACTTTCGTTCAATACGATATGAAAATAGAAACAACATTTATGCGTACGTACGGCCAACCATCTCCATAAATGGTGTTTTAAATTTCATATATCTATATATTATAAATATTTATATTCTAAATATGTATGATATATAAATCAAGGTTTATATTCTGAAAGTATTTAAATCATGATCTGAATGATACGATCAAGAATAACAAGTTAAAATATGTACAATAAAGAAAGTGATTATTACCCGAAATGTTAATTTAACATGAAAATCACTATTAAATGGGTAGTATAAAGTCATAAATGAATCATTTAAGATATAATAAATATAAATATGGTTTTTGTATAATATAATAACATACAATGGTCATTATATAAGAGGTTAAATATACCCTTGATCAAAGGAAAGTGCAAGGTAAGGGTTAATTCTACAATCTCTTTATTATCTGAGGTTGTTTTTACGTAAGTATCTACTGGGACATATTTCTTATACATGTACATTTTTCCTTAAAGAGTCTTAAAAGGGATTATTTTTAAGATAATTTTTTTACTAAAACATCATTTTAAATGTTTTAAATATTTATTCTTCTAAACTTTTCTCATTAATGTCCATGTTTTCAAAATGGTTTAAAGGATTTATTTATATGGACATGAATGTTTTAAAATGTTAATTCATTTTCTAATTTTCCCAGTGGTATGGGACAATTTTATTCAAAACTATCTTTTAAATGAATTACTTTATAAATTATGTGACTTTTAAATTTTTTCATGAAAAAGGGATATTTCTCACAAAGAGTTTTACAAAACATTTTCATCTATGTCAACATCCTTTGATGAATTTTAAACTAGTTTGATGTTGATCTATTATGATACAAGTCTTCCATATTGTATTGAAGGTTTTATGATATATTTGACTTTAGATGATTTATTTTTATACCATTCATTGTTTATGGTTAATTTATCGACATTTTTTATGCTAGTTTTAATACGAATTTTTATGTTATATTTCTACCCTTTCATATGAGGAATGTATTGGACTTAGTAAGTGACGGGTGGAGCTCTCTATAGCTCCTCGATGCATCGGTAGGTATAATGAGCCAATTAGACATGGAATTGGATGAGGCCTTTCCCAATTTGGTATATGGTTTTGGCCGAGGCCTTAATAATTTTTAGACATCTTGGAAGAGGCCTTGAAAAAATGTTTCAGAATGTCTGGCATTATACATTCTCTCTTTATAAAAATAATATTGATGGTTCATGTGGTTATTAACTAGTAGAATACCCAGGACTATGTTTTATTATGGAATTATTTATTTATCTCATATTTCTTCCATAAAGTGTTTATGTTTATTATTTGTAAAGACATGTGTTTTCAATTATTCACCATGCCTATTGTTTATGTTATCTTCCGCTAAATTGTTTACCCTTACTCAGCATCTGAGCTCACCCATTTCTTATGTTTTATTTTCCCAGGATTTTCAAGAAGTGTATTATGAATGATATGTATGGTTAAGCTAAAAGGGAATAATGGTTTTCTCAAAGATTCATTTATGTTGTGTTTTATTTTCTAATGTGTAATGTAATGTTCATGTATGTAATCTATTTTACAAGACAGCTAAACTATTGGTCTCTCAAGACTTGATTCCTTGTAATCATGCCAATGTATTAAAATAACGCACCGACTCTATGTAACTGGGGTCGGGGCGTTACAGTTGTTATCATTGGAATTTTAGCAACAACCTTGTAAATAGATTTAGTTAAACTCTGATTAGAGAACATTACCCTAAGATAGACTTTGAGGGTTAGTATAGAAGAACTTCCTAGAATTTTGGTACTATAGAGATTTTTTGAGTTTTTCAAGAAATATATCCTTGTCTAGATACAAGCAGGTAGAGGTGGCTCTAGTACAGATATACCTAGGGGTAAAACCCAAAAACACTGCTTGAGCTAGACTCGAACGAGAACTAGTGCTTGACAACAGGCCTTTTTGCACTCTTGGTTATGACACTCCCAGGGATATGCTTAGGATAATTCACATTTTCATTTCAAGCCATTATGAAGGATTTAGGAGTAAATACTTCCCCAACTAAGACATTTTTATAATTATGGATTATATCCATAAACTGTTCAATTTACGTTAGGTATTTTACAAGTTTTGAATTATTCATTGTGATTCATAAACTGACCTAGTATATGCTATTGTTTAGAAATGGTGCCCACTGGAATGAATGAGAACTCCAGTAATACGTTTTATCCAAAGAGTAAGAAGGATTATATCTTTCATGGTATTAATCCAACATTTAGAAGATAAATAGTCTCCCATGTATTCTCAACATATGAAGAAATAATATCATGTGTTAATAAGATAAGTAAGAATTCTCTGAGTCTTATGGCTTTGAAGGGAAGTAAGAGAAGAAAAGGATGGTAGTGAGAAAGATGGATGAAGGGAAGCGGGGAAAGAAGTATTTTCCTATATGTGATAAATATGGAAATAATCACCTTGGTAAATGCTTGAAGAGAATGAGAGTTTTTTATAATTGTAGAGAAAAAGGACACCAAGTACGTGATTGCAAGGGTAAGAAAAAAATTTCAAATGTAAAATGCTTCATCTGCAAGGCCTTGGGACGCTATGTGAATCAATGTCCCAGTCATCAGAGTATACCGCAAATGATGCTACAGGATAATAATCAAGTTATTATGCTACCTCAGATAAAGAGGAATGACTATTGTTCTTATGTTGTTATTATAGAATTATTTCATTTGATTGTTGTATCAATAGTATACTGGTTATATGAATTATGGAGATAAATAAGGATTGTACTACAGTACTATTTTATTGAGGATTTGAGATTATATGGTTCTAAGAAAAGGGACTTAATAGTAAGATACACTTTTTGGAAAAATACATGGTTGAAGGAAATGTAATCCTTAATATGGTCCTGATAATGAGGAAGTGATTTTGGAATAAGATATGGTTGATTTGGATAAATTATATTGGATATTCTTTACTTCCTTGGAACTGATTAATAGTTTGTTTATTTCATCATTGTTGTAATATTCAATATTTTTTATATATGGAATATATCGATTATTATATAAAGGATTAGGGATAATGAATGTAATCAATAAGGTTTTATGGTAATTCATGGTGTTACTATGTTATAAAATAATACATGATGAAGGTGTTCACTTGTTATTAGGTGGAAAAAAGGACCTTCATTGTGTTTAACTTCCTTATAAATTTTGTACTGTGAGTTTGGATAGAAGTATTTTGGATAAGTCTAAAGGTTGGAATTAATTAAGTTTGAAGTTGGATACTTTTGTTAAGGTTATTTTTGGATATTTGTAAAAATAACAACACGCAGACCATGTGACAACCCATCGCATTGGACAAAGCTACGGGAATCGAACCCACAACCAAAGTGCGATTGGGATTTATCACCTACCACTGGACTATGTGAAGTCACTGGATTGTATAATGTATTTTCTTTTTTTAAAGGGTCTGATAGGTGAAGTATAAATTCATTTTTTTTTGAACCCTATAGGAATAGGATAAATAGAATAGTCTTTTTAAATCTTTTGGAGTGAAACATGAGTTTGTGGTAGGAATTAGTTAAAGGATGCAACTCTACTTGTCAAGTATATATATATATATATATATGTATATATATATGTATATATATTCCCTCTTATAATATGACTAAATTAATTCTTAGACATTAGTTAAGTAACTTCGTCTCAATATCCTTTCATTGAGGCATCCTTTTATTTCTAAACGACTTTCTTTTATATGGTTTATAAAACCCTTTGACTTTTCATTTCAAGGGGAATCCTTTTCTACGAAGTGTTTTACTAAATGACAAAAAAAAGAATTTTTTTTATGTAAGCGGTGACAATGACCCTTCCGTCGCCGCGAGTATTATTTGATCTTTGGCATCCTTAACAAGACAAAATGTTTTTTTAAAGAAAATAAATACCATATACTCTCTTTACGTATTTTGGTATTGAAGGTGGTTTTGATATTGAAATTGTTATGTCAATATATTTAAATGATATATTGTGATTACTGACCTCAATCACTCCCTATAAATATTTACTTTTTTCCTTAAATTTTTTGTCTCTAATTGCCACCAATGTTATCTTAATCGAGATCATAATTTGGTGATGACTTTTTCATTCCACTTTTCCTCTTATTAAGACTAAATTTTATTAACCCAATTTCTGATGTGGGTTTTCCCACAAAGGTATTTTCTATTTTCAACCTTTTATTTTCGTAGAATAATTTCAAATTGCGAGGATGAAATTTATTAAAGGAGGTAAGAATGTAACACCCCAAAATTTTATCGTACGTTATTTCTTCAAAGTAATTCAATAACTTGCACTACATGCAACACTGAGTTCAAACGCACCACGACTTACCAAATTAGCCATTCAAAAGCTGTTATGAATAGTATTAACTAAATTTTGAACTTTATATAATCCTTACAATTTTAGAATCCATATTATGAGTTTCTTGGACATAATGTAAGAACAAATTCATTTTTTTCAGATAAAAGAAGTATTTTCCAAAAAATGCAATTCCACCGCCTTATAATGGCGAACCTTTTTTTTAATCCAATATTTGAAACTTTTACATAATAAATTTGACAAAATAAACTTCTTCTTTAGAATCGGGACATAAGAATTTAGTTTCAATAAATTTTTGATGATTTTCTGATAACTTTCATATTTGGGTAAATAGTGAAAATACTATATTTTAACTGAAAACAAATTTTTAAATCAAAATAATTTATTGTGTTGAATTATACATTTTAATGGTTTGGTAGTATAATTAGATTATATTTTTACTATTTAATCCAATGATGGTCATTTTAAGTAATTTCACTTTGAAATTGGATATAAACACGTGTCAATCTTTTAATAGTTATTATTTCTTAAAAATACACTTTTTGGTTTTGACAACTGGAATTAATTTTAAATTAATTAATGCAACTTCTATATTTTAAAATTGGTAAAATAGAATTCATTTTTGAATTTGGAATATCAAAATTAGCTTAGGGTGAATTTTTGGTATTTTTCTGAAAACTTTCAATTTTTGATGAATAGTGAAAAACACTGAGTTATTGTTTAAAACTGACTTTTTATTTAAATAATTATTAATTTATTTAAATTTATTTTAGGTCAAAATAGATACATAATACCTATATAAGTAAAATTAATTCATTGGAGTCAGTTTATAATAATTTTAGATATATAAAAATTTTATCGAACTTTTTACCGTCTTTTACCCACCTCCTAGGAGCATTTGCAAATTTGCATGAAACTTAATTTTACCGCTTCTGTGAATTGAATTTCAAAAATCTGAGAGACATGGTTGATATTAGTAACTAAAATTTGGTTCAATAAGAGGAAAATAATTTTTGGTGAATAGTAACTTTTGACTTTTATTTACCGTGGTTAAATGTAAATAGGGTAATTCATGGGAAAAAGAATATTATAATAATACAAAATAACCTTAAAACTTACCCTAAACTTATTGGATGAGTCATGCCCGACCATGGGAATACTTGGGTCTATTTTGGGACCCCATGGGGCCACTTATGAATGATAATGACATTTTATATCAAATAATCTAAAGTAAAGACAAAAATAACAAAAGAAAATATCTTTAAGTAAAACAATTTTTATATGAGGTTATATAATTGATCTATTCGACTATAAATATTCATTAGAAAGATAAAAATATTTCCTACCACAGGATATTTTATTTATAATTTTTAGACATAAATAATATATATATTTATATATGACACAATAATGATGTAGTATTTTCCTTATTAATGAAACAATCAAATACCAACGAGAACGTACCTGAGTGGTAAGGGCTCATAATTGGTATCCAAGAGACCCGGGTTCAAAACCAGGTGGAGGAGAATTTCTGGGTTATTGTAGCAGTCATTGTAGCAGTTACTGTTTGGTATTGTAGCAGCCGAAACTTTTCACCCTGTTTGGGCCTTCGGGCCACCAGTTTGGGCATACGGGTCTCCAGGGCCTTCGGGTCATCAAAGTCCTTCGGCCCACAGGGCCTTAGGGTCACATAGACCATGGAGTAGCCCAGTTCACACAAAACAAGCCCAAAAAGAGGATTAGAGCAACATGAGTAGCAGCCACCAGATGCAAAGCTAACCAGATTGAAAGAATGAGAGGGTATGGCAGCCGCCATCAGGACCAGGCACCGTGCAGCTTTGTACGGGGAAATGCTAGCCGATCAGCAATGCAAGGTGGGGAGCTAGGTGATCAATGACGCAGAAAGCTAGGGAGGGGCAGTTCAAGTGGGTTGGGCCTACGGGTCATGTATTGGGCATGGTATGCCTCTGGGCCTTCGGGTCATGTATTGTGGGATTGTCGGTACTTGTGCCTTGGGCCTACGGGTCATTTACAAGTTCCCCTTAAACCCTTAAAAGGGGGATTATCCATAATAAAAATAAAAAAATGCCTTCGGTCCATTCGGGTAATTAATTAAATAATCAAATAAATGATATTATAAATACTAAAATTAATATAATTAGAAAGTTTTGATGCCATCCACAAATTTTATAGGTGACTATGAAATTTTAGGGTTTATTAAATGTATTTATTTCTAAGTAATGAATTTGTTAGGACTTTAACAAAAAAACCATTATTAAATAATGTCAAAATTGAAATAAAAGGGTTTTTAAAACAAATATTACATTATTAATTGGTATTATATTCCTAAAAATCTAAGGTTCTGAAAAATGGATTAAATAAAATTATATATGTCATTAATTAACCACTTGGGGTTCTCTTGGAAGTTTATAGTAAGTTTATTAACCATATAACATGAAAATACAAAGATACATGGTAAATGTCAAACTATTTAACTAACAGTTAAATCTAAAAGATAAGGTCAAAATGGTAACCTAAACTTGTATAAAACCTATTGGCTGATATTATTTCGACCCATAACCACCTTATACTAGAAATAAATTATTTTTGAGCCATTATAAACCAAAAATGAGTATTTATAAAATAATATTTCAGTCTTTTCCTAAGGTGCCCCTCACCCCTCTTATAAAAGGGAACTTCCCCTTCTCTAAAATTCACACATTAAAAGCCATTTGGATTGGCCAAACCCGGCCCAAATACCCTCTGAACTATCCTCCCTTCATCTTATAGGCCTTACTTTAGTCATAAATCCAACCTAAGTATCCATTTTGATCAAATCAAAAGGAAGAACCCGAAGAAGAGGTAAATATTTCATCACCTCTCTCAAGTTCCTTTCTTCTTCCACTTCCTCTTTCTTTGTTGTTTCCATTCTAAAATAATAACTCCAGTATCTTCTATATACTATGATGTTATTATAAATATGGTACAACCATATTCATTATTCTATCCATCCTTTGAATGACATGTCACCAGACGTGAGTACGTACGGCTTACCATCTCCACGTCGTGGTGTAATTTATTATTCAACACTATGTTATTTGGATGGATATAATGATGTGTAATATGTATATAAATAATGAAAATAACATGATAATGTCTCTGTAAAATTAATATACCATCCAATTCCACACCTTTAAGTAAATGATATTGTTGCTCGTGTGTACGTATGGATTACCGTCTCCACGACGCGATTAGATTCATTTCCACGTTCACCATTCATCGACGATTATAAAAATATATATTAATAATAAGTATGTAATATATGAAATAATAATTCTATTGGAGATATATATATTTATATATATATGTATTTATTTATTTACTTACATATATCTTATTCACTTACTTCCGTTCAATATGATATGAAAATAGAAACAATGTTTATGTGTACGTACGGCCAACCGTCTCCATAAACGGTGTTTTAAATTTCATATATCTATCTATTATAAATATTTATATTCTTAATATGTATGATATATAAATCAAGTTTTATATTCTGGAAGTATTTAAATCATGATCTAAATGATACGATCAATAATAACAAGTTAAAATACGTACAATAAAGAAAGCGATTATTACCCGAAATGTTAATTTAACATGAAAAATCACTATTAAATGGGTAGTATAAAGTCATAAATTAATCATGTAAGATATAATAAATATGAATATGGTTTTGGTATAATCTACTAACATACAATGGTCATTATATAGGAGGTTAAATGTATCCTCGATCAAAGGAAAGTGCAAGGTAAGGGTTAATTCTGCAATCTCTTTATTATCCGAGATTGTTTTTATGTAAGTATCTACTGGGAAATATTTCTTATACATGTACATTTTTCATTAAAGAGTTTTCAAAGGGATTATTTTTAAGATAATTTTTTTACTAAAACATCATTTTAAATTTTTTAAATATTTATTCTTCTAAACTTTTCTCATTAATGTCCATGTTTTCAAAATTGTTTAAAGGATTTATTTATATGGACATGAATGTTTTAAAATGTTAATTCCTTTCATAAGTTTCCAAGTGGTATGGGAAAATTTTATTTAAAACTATCTTTTAAATGACTTCCTTTATAAATTATGTGACTTTTAAATGTTTTCATGAAAAAGGGATATTTCTCTCAAAGAGTTTTACAAAACATTTTCATCTATGTCAGTATCCTTTGATGCATTTTAAACTAGTTTGATGTTTATCTATTATGATACAAATCTTCCATATTGTATTGAAGGTTTTGAGATATATTTGACTGTGGATGTGTTATTTTTATACCATTCATGGTTTATGGTTAATTTATTGAGATTTTGTATGCTATTTTTAATACGAATGTTTATGTTATATTTATACCCTTTCATATGAGGAATGTATTGGACTTAGTAAGTGATGGGTGGAGCTCGCTATAGATCCTCGATGCATCGATAGGTATAATGATACAATTAGATGTGGAATTGGCTGAGGCCTTTCCCAATTTGATATATGTTTTTGGCCGAGGACTTAATCATTTTTAGACATCTTGGTAGAGGCCTTGACAAAATGTTTCAGAATGTCTGGCATTATACATTCTCTCGTTATAAAAATAATATTTATGGTTCATGTGGTTATTCAACTAGTATAATAACCATGACTATGTTTTATTATGTAATTATTTACTTAGCTCATATATCTTCCATAAAGTGTTTATTTTTATTATTTGTAAAGGCATGTGTTTTTCAATTATTCACCATGCCTATTGTTTATGTTATCTTCCGCTAAATTGTTTACCCTTACTGAGCATTTGAGCTCACCCTTTTCTTATGTTTTATTTTCCCAGGATTTCCAAGAAGTGTATTGTGAATGATATGTAGGGTTAAGCTAAAAGGGAATAATGGTTTTCTCAAAGATTCATTTATGTTGTGTTTTATTTTCTAATGTGTAATGTAACGTTCATGTATGTAATCTATTTTACAAGATAGCTAAACTATTGGTCTCTCAAGACTTGATTCCTTGTAATCATGTCAATGTATTAAAATAATGCACCGACTCTGTGTAACTAGGGTCGGGGCGTTACAGTTGGTATCATTGGAATTTTAGCAGCAACCTTGGAAATAGATTTAGTTAAACTCTGATTAGATAACATTACCCTAAGATAGAATTTGAGGGTTAGTATAGAAGAACTTCCTAGAATTTTGGTACTATATAGATTTTGGAATAAGAGATGATTGATTTGGATAAATTATATTGGATATTCTTCACATCCTTTGAACTTATTAATAGTTTTTTTATTTCATCATTGTTTTAATATTCAATATTTTTTATATAAGGAATATATCCAGTGTTATATAAATTATAAGGGAGCATTAATGTAATCAATAAGGTTTTATGGTAATTCAGGGTGTTACCATGTTTTAAAATAATACATGATGAAGGTGTTCACATGTTATTACGTGGAAAAAAGGATCTTCAGTGTGTTTAACTTCCTTATAAATTTTGGACTGTGAGTTTGGATAGAAGTATTTTGGATAAGTCTAAAGGTTGGAATGAATTAAGTTTGAAATTGGATACTATTGTTAAGGTTATTTTTGGATTTTTATAAAAATAACAACACGCATACCGTGTGACAACCAATCACGTTGGACAAAGCTGCAGGAATCGAACCCACAACCAAAGTGAGATTGGGATTTATCACCTACCACTGGACTACGTGTAGTCCCTGGATTGTATAATGTAGTTTATTTTTTTAAAGGGTCTGATATGTGAATTATAAATTCATTTTTTTTGTAACCCTATAAAAATAGGATAAATAGAATATTTTTTTGAAATCTTTTGGAGTGAAAGATGAGTTTGTGGTAGGAATTAGTTAAAGGATGTAACTCTACTTTTCAAGTATATATATATATATATTCCCTCTTATTCTATGATTAAAGTAATTCTTAAACATTAGTTAAGGGACTTCATCTCAATATCCTTTCATTGAGGCATCCCTTTATTTCTAAATGACATTCTTTTATACGGTTTATAAAACCCTTTGACTTTACATTTCAAGGGGAATATTTTTCTATGAATCATTTTACTAAATGACAAAAAAAGGAATGTTTTTTTATGTAAGCAGTGACAACAACTCGTCCGCCACCGCGAGTTTTATTTGATCTTTGGCTGCCATAACAAGCCAAAATGTTTTTTTAAAGAAAATAAATACCATATACTCTCTTTACGTATTTTGGTATTGAAAGTGGTTTTGATGTTGGATTCACTACTATAAATACAATATTTCCCAATGGTTTAGAACTGTTGGGAAAGGCTGCAGAACCGTTGGTATATGTTATACCAATGGTTCTGCAAACCATAGAGAAGTAATTCATTGGGAAAGCTTTTCCCAATAGTTTACAGTGAACCGTTGGGATAGGGTGGAGAAAAATTACCCTATCCCAACGGTTCTAGAAAACCGTTGGGAAAGCTTTTTCCCAACGGTTTACAACCATTGAGATAGAGTGGAGAAAATTACCAAGTTTTTCCCAACGGTTTGGCCAAACTGTTGGGAAAAAACCCAAGGTCTCCTCTTTCCCAATGGTTTCTAAACCATTGGGAAAAGTGTTTTACCAACGGTTCTATGAACCTTTGGTAAAACAAAACCCATACATGCTATTCCAACGGTTTCAAACCATTGGCATAGCCTCTGCTGGGGAAAATTGCACAGCAGCTCTGCAATTTTCCCACCAGGTCTCATTTTGTGGGTTCCCTCTCATTTTCAATCCAATTATTGTACCTGAAATAAACTAACACATACATATACAATTATTTTACCTGCAATAACCAACTAACACTTACATATAGAGAGAAAATTCATACACATTTAACATATAATGCTAGAACTATACACATCCATAATTAAATTAGAATTCATAACGTAATTATAAAAATACATAATTCATTTAGAATTCAATTTAAAATTTAGATGACAATTATATGTGGAATTCGGAAGTCAATTCATAATTTGATCAGTTTTTTTTATACCATATATTTTTACCTGAAATGATATCCATTTTAAAAAAAATACATACACCTGGAGTACTACCAGCCACATCACGCCTCGTATTGAGGTGGCGTTGACTCGTACACGTCACATATGACCCATGGATCGTTGTTCTAAAGTATCGACACAATCTGAATGCGTTTGGTCGGTTTTCTGTATTCCAGTTGATGTTTTTCAATTAAAATGATGTCTTTTTGAAACAAAAGGCAGACACTTTGAGTGGTGTCAGCCACACCGCGTCTCAGATTGAGGCGGGGTTAATTCGTACACGTCACATATGACCCATGGATCGTTCTCCTAAAGTTTCAATGGAAACCTAATGCGTTTGGTTGGTTTTCCATATGTACTTAAAATGTTGTCCATTTTAAACAAAAGAGATACACTTAGAGTGATTCTGGTCACATCGTGCCTCCGATTAAGGCGGGGTTTACTCGTACACATCACATATGACCCATGTATCGTTGTTCTAAAGTATCGAAACAATCCGAATGCGTTTGGTCAGTTTTTCGTATGTCAGTTGATGTTTTTCACTTAAAATGACGTCCTTTTGAAACAAAAGACAGACACTTTGAGTGGTGGCGACCACCCCACGCCTCCGATTGAGGTGGGGTTGACTCGTACACGTCACATATGACCCATTAATCGTTGTGTTAAATTATCGACACAATCCAAATGTGTTTGGTCAGTTTTCTGTATGTCAGTTGATGTTTTTCAATTAAAATGACGTCCTTTTGAAACAAAAGGCAGACACTTAGAGTGGTATCGGCCACACTCCGTCTCAGATTGAGGCAGGGTTGATTCTTACACATCACATATGACCCATGAATCGTTCTCCTAAAGTTTCAATGGAAACCGAATGCATTTGGTCGGTTTTCCATATGTACTTAAAATGTTGTCCATTTTAAACAAAAGAGAGACACTTAGAGTGATTCTGGCCACACCGTGCCTCCGATTAAGACGGAGTTAACTCGTACATGTCAAATATGACCCATGTAATGTTTTTATAAAGTATCGACACAATCCGAATGAGTTTGGTCAGTTTTACGTATGTCAGTTGATGTTTTTCACTTAAAATGACGTCCTTTTGAAACAAAAGACAGACACTTTGAGTGGTGCCAGCCACACCGCGCCTCAGATTGAGGCGGGGTTGACTCGTACATGTCACATATGACCCATGGATCGTTGTGATAAAGTATATACACAATCCGAATGTTTTTGGTCGGTTTTTTGTATGCCAGTTGATGTTTTTCAATTAAAATGACGTCCTTTTGAAACAAAAGGCAGACACTTTGACTGGTGCCGGCCACTCCGCATCTCACATTGAGGTGGGGTTGATTCATACACGTCACATATGACCCATGAATCGTTCTCCTAAAGTTTCAATGGAAACCGAATGCGTTTGTTCGGTTTTCCATATGTACTTAAAATGTTGTCCATTTTAAACAAAAGAGAGCCACATAGAGTGATTTCTGCCACACCGTGCCTTATATTAAGGCGAGGTTGACTCTTACACGTCACATATAACTCATATATCGTTGTGCTAAAGTATCGACACAATCCGAATGTGTTTGGTCGCTTTTCCGTATTCCAGATGATATTTTTCACTTAAAATGACGTCCTTTTGAAACAAAAGACAGACACTATGAGTGGTGGTGGCCACACCACGCCTCATATTGAGGCGGGTTTGACTCGTACATGTCACATATGACCCATGGATCGTTGTTCTAAATTATCGACACAATCCGAATGCATTTGGTCAATTTTCTGTATGCCAATTGATGTTTTTCACTTAAAATGACGTCCTTTTGAAACAAAAGACAGACACTTTAAGTGGTGGCAGCCACACCGCACCTCAGATTGAGGCGAGGTTGACTCTTACATGTCACATATGACCCATGGATCATTGTTCTAAAGTATTGACAGAATACGAATGCGTTTGGTCGGTTTTCCGTATGCCAGTTGATGTTTTTCAATTAAAATGACGTCCTTTTGAAACAAAAGGCAGACACTTTGAGTGGTTCCGGCCACACCGCATATCATATTGAGGTGGGTTTGATTCGTACACGTCACATATGACCCATGAATCGTTCTTCTAAATTTTCAATGGAAACCGAATGCATTTGGTCGGTTTCCGTATGTACTTAAAATGTTTTCCATTTTAAACAAAAGAGAGACACTTAAAGTGATTCTGGCCACACCGTGCCTCCGATTAGGGCGGGGTTTACTAGTACACATCACATATGACCCATGGATCATTTTTCTAAATTATCGACACAATCCGAATGCGTTTGTTCTGTTTTTCGTATGCCAGTTGATGTTTTTCACTTAAAATGACGTCCTTTTGAAACAAAAGACAGACACTTTGAGTGGTGGCGGACACACCGCACCTCAGATTGAGGTGGGGTTGACTCGTACACATCATATATGACCCATGGATCATTATTCTAAAGTATCGACATAATCCTAATGCGTTTGGTCAGTTTTCCGTATGCCAGTTGATGTTTTTCAATTAAAATGACGTCCTTTTGAAACAAAAGGCAGACACTTTGAGTGGTTTCGGTCACATCGCACCTCGGATTGAGGCGGGGTTGACTCGTACACGTCACATATGACCAATGGATCATTTTTCTAAAGTATCAACACAATCCGAATGCGTTTGTCGGTTTTCCGTATGCCAGTTGATGTTTTTCAATTAAAATGACGTCCTTTTGAAACAAAAGGCAGACACTTTGAGTGGTGGCGGCCACACCGTGCCTTGGATTGACGTGTGGTTGACTCGTACACATCACATATGACCCATGGATCATTGTTCTAAAGTATATACACAATACGAATGCGTTTGGTCGGTTTTCCGTATGTACTTAAAATGATGTCCATTTTAAAAAAAAAGAGAGCCACTTAGAGTGATTCTGGCCACACCATGCCTCATATTTAGGCAGGGTTGACTCGTACACATCACATATTACCCATGAATCGTTTTTCTAAAGTATCGACACAATTCGAATGCATTTGGATGCTTTTCTGTATGCCAGTTGATATTTTTCACTTAAAATGGCGTCCTTTTGAAACAAAAGACAGACACTTTGAGTGGTGGAGGCCACACCACACCTAATATTGAGGCGGGGTTGACTTTTACACATCACATATGACCCATGGATCGTTGTGCTAAAGTATCGACACAATCCAAATGCGTTTGTCGGTTTTCTATATGCCAATTGATGTTTTTCAATTAAAATGACGTCCTTTTAAAACAAAAGGCAGACACTTTGAGTGGTGGCGGCCACACCGCGCCTCAGATTGAGGCGGGGTTGACTCGTACATGTCACATATGACCCGTGGATCGTTGTTCTAAAGTATCGACACAATCTGAATGCATTTGGTCAGTTTTCCTTATGTACTTAAAATGTTGTCCATTTTAAACAAAAGAGAGACACTTAGAGTGATTCAGGCCACACTGTGCCTCAGATTAAGGTGGGGGTGACTCGTACATGTCACATATGACCCATGGATCGTCGTGCTAAAGTATCGACACAATTCGAATGCGTTTGGTCTCTTTTCCGTATGCCAGTTGATATTTTTCACTTAAAATGATGTCCTTTTGAAACAAAAGAAAGACACTTTGAGTGGTGGCGGCAACACCACACCTCGGATTGAGGCGGGGTTGACTCGTACACGTCACATTTGACCCATGGATCATTGTGCTAAATTATCGACAAAATCCGATTGCGTTTGTGGGTTTTCCGTATGCCAGTTGATGTTTTTCAATTAAAATGATGTCCTTTTGAAACAAAAGGCAGACACTTTGAGTGGTGATGGCCACACCGTGCCTCGGATTGAGGTGGGGTTGACTTTTACACGTCACATATGACCCATGGATTGTTTTTCTAAAGTATCGACACAATCCGAATGTGTTTGGTCGGTTTTCCGTATGTACTTAAAATGTTGACCATTTTAAACAAAAGAGAGCCACTTAGAGTGATTCCAGCGACACCGTGCCTCAAATTAAGGCGGGGTTGACTCATACATGTCACATATGGTCCATGGATCATTGTGCTAAATTATCGACACAATCCGAATGTGTTTTGTAGGTTTTTTGTATGCCAATTGATGTTTTTCACTTAAAATGACTTCCTTTTGAAACAAAAGACAGACACTTTGAGTGGTGGTGGCCACATCATGCCTCGGATTGAGGTGGGGTTGACTCGTACACGTCACATAAGACCCATAGATTTTGTTCTAAAGTATCGACACAATCCAAATGCGTTTGGTCGGGTTTTCTGTATGCCAGTTGATGTTTTTCAATTAAAATGACGTCCTTTTGAAACAAAAGGCAGACACTTTGAGTAGTGGCGGCCACACCGCACCTTGGATTGAGGCAGGGTTGATTCGTACACGTCACATATGACCCATGGATCATTCTCCTAAAGTTTCAACAGAAACCGAATGTGTTTGGTCGGTTTTCCGTATGTACTTAAAATGTTGTCCATTTTATGAGAATCCTCATGTGCCTATTAGTGGAATGATATTTACTTAAAATCTTGTGGAAATTTATATAAAATATTTTTATATCATTCTTAGTATGGATTAGATTTTAGTTTATCATGCTATGAAACATTTCGGAGCTAACAATGTCATGCCCAATGAATACATCTCTTTTATAACATACCAAGAATCTATGATATTGATTAGATGTGTAAATGTGATTTACATTGATTATCATGATGAAAATAAATAAAATATATATTATAGATTTTCTAGTATTAAATGAAATCAAGGAGGGTGGGGGGCTGTCCGGCGGGACTGTCCGGGCGGCTGTCCGGTGGGTGTCTGGGGGGTTGTCTGGGGACCAAGGAGGAGGGTGGGGGGGCTGTGCGGGGGGCTGTTCGGGGGGCTGTTCGGGGGGTGTTCGGGGGGTTGTATGGGGTCCAAGGAGGAGGGTGGGGGGCTGTCTGGGGGGCTGTTTGGGGGTTGTTCGGGGGGCTGTCTGGGGTCCAGGGAGGAGGGTGGGGGCTGTCTGGGGGGCTGTTCGGGGGACTGTCCGGGGGGCTGTTTGGGGAGCTGTCTGGGGGCTGTTCGGGGGTGTTCGGGGGGTTGTCCGAGGTCCAAGGAAGAGGGTGGGACTGTCTGGGGGGATGTCCGAGGGGTTGTCCAGGGGCCAGGGAGGAGGGTGGGGGGGCTGTCCGAGGGGCTATTCCGGGGGCTGTCTGGGGGCTGTCCCGGGGTGTTTGGGGGGTTGTCCGGGGTCCAAGGAAGAGGGTGGGGGGCTGTCCGGGGGGCTATCTGGGGGGAAGTCTGGGGGGATGTCCGAGGTCTAGGGAGGAGGGTGGGGGGCTGTCTGGGGGGTGTTCGGGGGGTTTTCCGTGGTCCAAGGAAGATGGTGGGGGGGGCTGTCCAGGGGGCTGTCTGGGGGGCTGTCCGGCGGGGTTGTCCGGGGTCCAGGGAGGAGCGTGGGGGGTTGTCCAGGGTCCATGAAGGAGGGGGGTTCCCAAACACACAACCACTAAAAGACAACAACATCCATAAAAATAGATAATATATAAAAATAACTCAACTCCAATACTATACTACGAGTCTAGATAAAACCAACAACTAGAATAGATTAAATATCAAATCTCAGTAATATCCATCAAAAATGTAATGGATCAACTTGTCCCACATCACCATCACCATAATCACCATCATCATCACCCTCTTCCTTGTCCCCATCATCTTCCTCGCCCTCCTCACCCTCTCCCTCCTCCTCGCCCTCACCCTCCTCCTCGCCCTCGCCGCCTGCCTCGCCCTCCTCCTCTCCTTCCTCTTCCGAATCAAACTCCTCTCCATCATCATCTTCAAGATGGACATCGTCCTTACCACCACTAGAACTGCCACCTGGTGCACCATATATAGAATGTATCAATGACATATACTCATCAAAAGCTGGGATGGCCTCTGCTGGAAGTGTTGGACGTAGAACTTCAATAAATTTCATAAACGCACTGTTTGTACTAGCAGACTGTTCTGTCATCTCTGTGGCCCTTTTCTCAGCCTATTCTACCTGTGCCCAAACTTGCTGCAGCTCGGTGGCTCTACAGCTTGTACCTGAGGAGGGTCAATACCTCGTCGGGGCTATCCTAGGTCGGCAGCGTACTCTACTAGGATGCTCCTCTCCCAACACCTGATGTAAGTGATCTGTTGGCCCAAAATTGTCTGGTTCTTGGGCATCAAGGGCCTCTAAAGAAGCCTGTTACAAATATAAATATATCATTAAGTTACAAAATAGATATTAAAATATAAAATCAACATATTAAAACTTACAATCTATTACTGAGTCACTTCATTGATGGCACTTCCATCCTTTTTCCGTCTACTTGAGCAAAACAGTTTTGCTCGAGGCACACGTCCTTCAATATTTTGTATTTGCCTCTATAATGACATTGAAAACTAAAGTTATATGAAAACTTTATAAAACTATTAAATAATTGAGGAAACAAAAGAAATTATAAGTCGTAAAGAAAACTTATAAACAATTGTCATACATGCTTCCTCTCATGATCAGGCATCGTAGTGCGTCCCAGTGTGTAGAGGTATTTTTTTGCATCAATGTTATTTTTATTTTTTCCTGATGATTCCTATATAAAATTAAAAAATTAAATAGATAGTATTAATGAAAAACATGAAAGTTATTATTTAAATACCTCAAATGTTATTCATACCTTAAATTGGGTACTCGTCCAATGAGTAATCATCTGACGATACTGCTCTATAGGACAACCATCCACCACTGGTACCGCCTCTAACTCAATGCCAACTCTAGAAACCCATCCAATATACAACTCATGCTTGTAGGCTCTCCAAATCTCACCTAAATCCTTTAGATGTTCCGTTCGTGCACCCTCACCATCGGGAAAATTAAATCGAAGCTGAAATCAAAATATTAATTCATATAAATACAAAAATAATTCATGGCATTAAATAGAACAGATTTTTTTACCCATATCACGGCCCAATATCTATCCTTGACCTCATGTGGCAAATGTTTCCACGACAGCAGGCTGACAGTAATGATGTCGGAGTATTTGGCAGCATCTCCAAAAAGCTCCGACATTGTTGCCCTGTTTTCTCAACCATTTGGTTGTCTTCATTATAATCCACCATAACCTATGTGCGGTGGTTCCACACCGAACGCATGCATGTACGCCCCCGCCCACGCCTCCTGTCAGTAGATGTATCTGTCATGAAAGAAAAACAAATATTTTATCAAAACATGTTATAATGAAAAGAAATATTGCTATAAAAATTTGTTAGGGTTCTATAAATATACTAGTGCCGGTCTGATCACTGAGCACCGCTGGATCCACAGAAACTGATGGAACACCTTGTGGTGGAACAGGAGTCGAAGACGATAGAATATAGAAGCTCGGAGAGACAAAAGTAGAGGGAAAAGAAGATGGGACAACAGTATGACCGGATGCTAACTAGGGAGTGGGAATCATCATGGGATGTGAAAATGATGGGCCATAAGATGCAGAAGTTAGTGAAAACATGGGAGGCCTAAATATCCCGTGTGTCCCTAACAACACACTGGGATCAGAATGTCGGAAGGATGACATGTCATTGGGAGGGGCAGGGTCTAGTCGGGCACACGCAGCTGATCGTCTTCCTCTGGTATGAACCCTCCTTGTACCACCGTCCTGAGTTATAGGACTAGTACTAGGCTCCTCGTCGAATAACTGTCGACGTATAGGTGGATCCTACAAAAATGTTTACAAAAAAATTAATCACATGACATTATATGTTCTTTAAATATATATATATATATATATATATATATTTCAAATAAAGTACTCACTGTAGGCACTAATGGTGGAACGCCCATCTCCGCCATCCGACGATTGTTCTCCGTCATTTTTTTCCTTCGTCTCACTTCAATTGGCTGCATTTCCTACTTTTGAAAACAAATATGTAATTAATTAGAAAAAGGAAACTAATTTGTAAAAAAAAACTAAATATATGAGGTAATAGGGGCATTCATTGATAATTTAGCTATCACTTGTTTTAGAAGATCTTGAATGAATTTAATAAATCATACAAGTTGTAATGTTCACCAAGTTAGAAATATTGTTTGACTAGGTTTGAATACAGTGCAATTCCAAATTAGAAAATAAAATTCAAATAAAACAGAAACCAATAAACATTGAAAATTCACATAATGGTCAAGTCAGCTAAAACATATTTATGATCAACACTAAATCAGTTTGAATATTACCAACCTTAACAACCCAACTTAAGGTAAACCAAAAGAATTCAGAACATGGATGAATGATTATATATATTTTCAACCACAACTTCAGGTTCACAATCAACTCTGACAATTGAGATATTGGAGTCATCAAAAGAAATAAATGGATTCGTTCCAATGGAAATAGGGGCAGTGTCAATTCCATCATCACCATCATCAAAAATATTTCTTGGAATTACTTCAACTATGACACCGAATTCAGGTCAAAGTTGGTCTTTGACATAAAAAACTTGTTTATCCATTGATGCCAACACATATGGTTCTTCGGTAGCAAGAGTGTGAGTCATATTAATTAATCAAAATCCAAAATCATTAATAAATGTGCCATGTCTCTTCATCGAATCAAACCAATGGAATTTCATCATTGTGACTCGTCCATGAGAGTAATAATCCAATATTATTATTTTCTCAACGACTCCATAATAACCCACATTTTCAAATCGTGGTCTACTATCTGATGCACTGGCATAACAATCTGTTGTGGTAGTAACCATAACACCATCATGTTTTGTTCTCAAGTTCTTTGCTCGTTCAGTGACAATAAATTTGTACCCATTGATAACAATTGATTTATAGTCACGAACCATGGTATTAGGACCAAAACCCAAAGATCTTATTTCCTCAGAGACAGAGTCAGCAGACAAACTCAATACCTACAATATAAATGACTATTAAACTTAATTAAATATTGAAATAATTAATTTAAACAGTAATATTTTTACCTTCAATTTTAACCAAGCAGAAAACTCTTTGCTATGCAAAGTCTCTCTCCTTCTCAAATATAAAGAACGATGCTTCCTATTTATCATTGTTTTATGTTCCCTGTAGATAAAAAATATGAATAGTTTAATAGATATATATGTAATATATACATAATCAATTTAGTTACCTGATATAGTCATCGAACAAATCACAGTTGAACAAAACTATGTGATGTGCCATCTCCCGCTCTTCATGGCTTAATGTATTCAATGTATATGATCCAGGAAATCCTCCTATTTGAGGAAGTGATGGAAAACTGGGTTCAATTTTCTCATACTGTTCTTCTTCATTTCTCATTGGTCTGTTCAATATTGTATTAAGATCAAACAAATACATCGAGCAGAAATCCATACATTCTTGAGCCAGGTAACCGTTCATGATAGAACCTTCGGGATGATTTCTGTTTCGGACATAAGACTTCAATGTGAACATATTTCTTTCAGTTGGATACATCCAATGAAAAGAAACAGGTCCTCCGAGAAGTATTTTAGTGGGAATATGGACAGTCAGATGCATCATGCATGTGAAAAATGATGGAGGAAATATTTTCTTCAACTCACACAAAATTAATGGGGCATCTGTCAACATTTTTTGCAAAAAGACTTGGAAAAATTCTTAGCACAAAGATCTCTAAACAAATGGCACAACCGAATAACAGCCACCCTTACATTATTGGACAAAATATGATGGATTGATATTGGAAGCAACTCATGCAGTAGAACGTGATAATCATGAGTCTTCAAAGATTTTAGCTTCAACTCTCTTCTGTTGACCCGTTTAGATATGTTGCTTGAATAGCCATCAGGAACTCTAATAGTCTCTAATACTTCCATAAATTGTTTTTTTCCGTAGTTTTCATCACATAAGAAGCACATGGAAGTTGCCATTTATTTTCACTGATACTCACAGGATGCAATTCTGGTCTGATTCCCCAATCCACCAAGTCACGCCGAGATCGTAAATCATCTTTTGTCTTCCCCTTGACATTTAGAAGAACCGAAAGAAAAATTTCGCATATATTCTTTTCAATATGCATTATTTCTAAGCAATGACGTAACAAATTGGTTGAACAATAAGGAAAATAAAAATAGATACTCATCTTCCTCCAATTGTAACAGGTTTCAGTGGAAACATTATTTCTCTTTCCAGATTTCATTTGACCCTTCCCGAATGAAAAATTGAAATCTTTCAATTCATTAAGCACATCAGTTCCAGACATATGTTGAGGTGGATCATCGGTCTCTATGGTATTATCAAATCTTTGATGATTCAATATATATGGATGATCCTTTGGAAAGAATCGTCGATGTCCCAAAATACTGAAACTACAACAATGTTTCCATCTTCTGGATCGTGTATTCTTCATACAAACTGGACATGACAGTTTTCCCTTCGTGCTCCATCCAGACATCATTTCATAAGCAGGAAAATCATTCATCGTCCACATAATTGCAGCACACAACTGAAATATGTCTTTCAAACATGCATTGTATGTGCGCACACCCACATCCCAAAGAAGTTTCAACTCTTTTATTAAATTTTTCATGTATACATCAATATCAATGTCGGGATCAGAAGGACCGGATATGAGTATACTCATGAAAGTGAAAGGTTTTTTCATACACAGCGCCATGGGGGAAGATTATAAATGTGTATAAAAACTGGCCATGTGTTGTGCAAAGTAAGCGTCTTCCCAAACGGATTAAAACCGTCGCATGAAAGACCCAGCCTCACATTACGCACATCAGCTTCAAAATCAGGATGTCGAGCATCAAATCTATGCCATGCAAATACATCTGCAGGATGAACCAACTCATCATTATTCTTCTTTCTCTCGGTATCATGCCATCTCATTTTTATTGATATGTCATCAGACATAAAAAGATTCTGGAGTCTGGGGATCAATGTAAAGTGCCACATTAATTTTTGTGGAACACGGGATGGTTTTCCATCAGATTTTTACTTTCAGCGGGATGTTCCACATTTTATACAATCATTTCGTTCAGCGGTTTCCTCCCAGAATAAACTGCAATCTTTCGGGCAAGCATGAATTTTTTTCTTGAAAATTCAAGTTCCTCAACTAACTTCCATGCCATATAGTGGTTTAAGGGAATATCTGCATCATCTAGAAGTAAATACTTCAAGAGGGTAAGAATTTAATCGATTTTTTTATTAAAAAATCCCATACATAGTTTTCCCATGAAATAATCAGATTAAAAATTCCAGCTTTTTCATTTTATCGCATTGTCGATATACTGAAGTCATGGTAGCATCATTCAATTTTTTCACCCTATCAATATCATCATTTTCACTAGATGCATCATCTGTCCTCGTATCAAAGTCTTCTTGAGTCGAAATCCTTTCTTTTTCATGATGAAGAATAAACAGAAACTGATCATCTAACAAATTCCCCATTCCAATCCTTTCATTTCGATCATCAACAATTTGAGATTTCATTTTCTCCCCATTGTGATACCACACAAAGTAGTTTTCTTGAAAACCATTTTTTGTTATGTGGTAGCTGACTTCTTCATGGTTCAACCAAGTTCTACCAACACAATTGGAACATGGGCAGTGTATGCGACCACTATCTGAAGCATTGTGAAATGAAAAATCTATAAAGCTCTCCAAATTGTTTTGAAAATCGCTTGAGATCCGATCGGTTTCATACATCCAACTTCTGTCCATTCTGTAAAAAGAATTTATATAAGTCATTTTGTCATAAAAAATTCAATGAGATTGAACTTTAATAGAAAATACATTTAAGTAAATGATAAAGGAAGGAGTTTCTAGTTGATGTAGTGAACTATTAAAACAATGTAAAGATATACTAATTAATTCAGTTATGTGATCCTAGATTTGAGGTGAGATGTGTTTTGTAATTTTTTCATTTATCACATACCAAGAAGACACCATAGACCTGATAAAACATTGTTCAAG